>CM075670.1:287951241-292951241 GCA_037962975.1 Clitoria ternatea
CGTGCCAAGCCTACATCACTTATCTTGCTCACTAAGTTCTTGTCTAGAAGAATATTTGCTGGCTTCAAGTCACGGTGCACTAGTGGTTCTGGCTTTGTTTGGTGGAGGAAAAGAAGGCATGTGGCTATTTCTGATGCTATTCTGAAACGTGCTTTCCAGGGAAGCGGTGCTGTATTGTCTTTCTGGAATAGACGGTCTTCTAAGCTTCCATTTTCCATGTACTCGTACACAAGGCATCCATATTCTGGACATGCTCCTAGGAGTAGCACCATGTTTGGATGTCTTATTGTGCTCAAAACAATAACCTGCATTTGAAACATTCATGCATAACACAACTCAGGCTCCAATTTTCTTTTATATTCCTTCCTTTTTCTTGCAACCCAATACAGAGATAAATTCTACAAGTTAAATATATTTCGAAATTGCATGTGATTGTCACTTGTCATTTGTATTATTTTGCTTGGATTGTCCAACTTTTGTGTGTTCAGATGTAGAAAATATTACCTGGTCTCAGACTATAAATCTTAATTAATATTCAAATTCAACTAATACATCTTAAAATTTATAATATTATATTATTTCTCTCTCCTGAATCAGCTTAAATCGCACTATTTATTATATGGATTGGTATCATGAATGATGCACCCAATAGTTTCTCGTTTATAAGAAAGTCCTTGTAGTGTATTCCTTCTTTAACATGGACTTGTAGGAAATTATACATGGTCCTGAACCATCATCATCTATGGTTATGACAATCATCACGAGCTACGTGTTGTAAAGTTAATAGCTCATGTCACTTTCTTCTCATAAATAAAAATCTAGGTGTACTAAGTATCATATGAAGATTAGTCAGTACCATGAATGACATGGTGGTCTAAGACCATGACTTACATGTCAATTTCTTGTGGCATGACCTAGCAACAATGTAGCATTCTGTTCTTTATATATAACAGAACGAAGTAAGTTCAGTTCTGACTAGTGAACTAGTGATGTTCCTTCTGTTGAGTTCTTCGTGATGGTAACTCCATGAGGACAATTATTTCATACTAGCTTTCATGTTTAGCCAAAAAATAATTGATCAAGTGTCATGTACCATTTTATAAAAGCCAGGGCCCAATTTGTTATGACTTAATAATACTCATGCTCCTTGTTTTCTGCTAAAAGAAAAAAAAAATACTATAGTTACCTCTTGTTGAAATTGCCTCTCTCCTTGGGCTAGGTCCGGTCTAACAGCCTTAATGGCAACAACAGTGTGATCAAGCAAGCCTTTAAAAACTGGTCCATATCCACCTTCACCAATTTTCAAAGCATTGTCAAAGTTATCTGTTGCAGTTTCAATTTCTTCAATAACATATCTTCTGTATGCAAGAGAATTGCAAACAACTTCACGTAATGCTTTGGTCCTCTCTTCTTGCTCATGCTTGACTATTAGTTCGGCTTTCTTTCTCTTTTTAGCTTCCATTTCTGCAAGGCGGTGTGACATTTCTGCTGACTCTATAGCTTTTTTGGCCTTTTGCCTCTCTACTTCTGCCAAAGCCAATGCAGCCTCTTCAGCTTCCTTAGCATGTTCTATATTCCGTTCTTTTTCTAGCTCATGCCTAAACTTTTCAAGCTCCATTGCCTAAACGACAAACAATTGATTTTCTTAAGCCCTTTTTTTCACGAATTTTGGAATGAAAAAACATGTATAACCTTACACCAGATAAAAAATTCAACAAAACAGGAAAAGTTTTCATTGAAAGCATAGTTTACTGTCATTTTCAATGTAAGCTCAACATAGTTTTCAATAATTTTTTTTATCATGTGCAACGGTGCACATGTTATACAAACCGAAAAAGGTTTTCATATGTTGGACCAAGCAGAACTTCATAGTATGAAATTACCTTAGATTTTGCTATAACAGCTTCTTTGCAAGCCATGCCATACTTTTCCGTTGTTTTCTTCAGTTCTAGTTTTAGTTTCATCATTTCTTTCTCCATGTTTACCTGTAAGATAGTTCATGCAAAATGGAAAATATTGAATATTTACATATCAAAGGGGAAAAAAGTATCTAGTATTGGATATTCTTGAAAATTTTCAACTGATTGCAGACTTTTGAAGTAGGGACTGGGGAGTGTGGCATCAGTTATGTCAATCTAAACTCAAACTTTTGCAATATCTGTTAATACTTTCAGCATTCTTGAATAGCAAACAGATAGAAAGAAGTAAATTCTTGAATATTTTTCACATTTATCACTGAAGAAACAATCACTGTTAAGTGTCTATTTGGTTTGGCATCACATTTTCACGAATCACAAAGCTAGTTGAGCACATGTGATTTATTTTTTCGATTCTAGCAAACTTGTTTTGAACATTAACTGATGCCAAACCAACAGATTCTAAATGTATATAACAAACTTGATAAAACAAACTTCATCATTACAATATGATTTTGAAATGCATGCGCCACTTTGTTATTTTCCATGATGCTAGCCAAACCATGTGAAAGAGAATTTGGATTCAGTGCATTCAACCATTTGGTGCATTTAATACTTCTTACATCAGTTATTCAAAACAACCGATTTAATAAGTGTGGATGTACCGAATATTGAATACACCAAAGCCAAATATGTGGAAAGAGTGACATGCAATTTTTTAGTAGCATAATATAGTACCTACTTTTGAAGGAGAGATGCCCTTAGGAATGTTCGAGTGTACAACTACTTCATGGTTTCTATGTAGCTTATCATTCAAATGAGGGGCAAGGTGTTGCCCTGTGCTGTCACTGTTGGCAGGGGAACTTTGATTTGATGAGCTTAGTGAAGATGAGGACATTAAGGAGTATTCTGTTGGACCTCTTGGTGAATTGGTATATTCATGGGGGTGGGACTTATGTTCTGTTAATTTGGCCTCTTTAAACTCACGTATAGATTCCCAAACATGATTAAAGTCTCTCCCACTTGCATCTTTGATTGGTTTTCTATTAGTACAAGTAAGACATTATCAGAATGGCAAGAGCATAAACTCTATGCAAGTACCCAACAAGCAATGAACTTTTAGAAACTTTTTTTTTTTCATTAACTACATGTATCAATTCAACCAAACCCTTAAAGATAAAGGATCAATTTGAATTAAAAAAAAAAAAACAAATCGGACCAATCCTTAAAGAGATGTAATGATGCACATACCTGATTGGAGTATCTTCGGAATCAGAGGAATCGGCAAGGTTCTTACGTGGATGAATCAATGGAGCATTTTGCAAGATATTGACTATTTTTGATACAGATGTTGGTATGACATGAATATGCTGCTGATGAGGAATATGACCCGTTGGTCGAATATTTTGTGCTTTTCCTTTTGATACAACATATAAAGTGCAAGTCGCTGGCAAAGACTTTGCCAGACTAGTTGGCACATTTGTTTCTTTACTAAATTTCCTGCACCACAGAATTAGACCATTGGTTAAACTTTATGTCGTTGTTTTTTTTTTCACTTGGCAGTTTTATTCAACGGGTTCAGGTGAAAAACTTTACATTGTTGCATTTATAAAAAGGCCAACACATGGTATGAAGATCATCTAAAAAAAACTATGAATAGCAAATACCACTATATTTTGTCATGTATCAAATATATTTTTGACGTTGACATTTATTTGATACAGTTCTTTAATCCTTTATTAGTGTTTATATAAAAATTTACTTATTATCGATTCAAATAATTAAGTAAATTGTCTAATATCTTATATAACTCTAACACTTGAATTCAAATTTTCAAAACATACATCCATATTATTAAAAAATATATCTATATTTAATCTTTATAAAAAGTTAAATTTAGAATATAATATAAAATATTATAAGTATATATAAATGTGGTATTCATGTATCCTGGGTTTTAGATATTAATCATGTCAAAATGTTACTATCATGTGTTTAGACCCGGACCAGGGAGTCTAGGAAAAAGAAATACAATGCAAGTGTTTATGGGTGAGAGAATGACCTGACAATAGCATTCCATGCGGAAGTATCAGCTCCAACAACAACATTGCTGATACAATTTTTAACCACATAATCAGTAATTGCGCTTGGAACATCAATGTCATGCAGGACCAATTCCTTTGCTGCGATCTGTTCACATGATTAAAATTTAAAATTCATAATTATAAACCATAAGAAAATACTTATATACATGTTAAATGGTATTCACACTATGACACAATCATGTGGATTTAATAGCTGATATAAAAAATTGCTGACATTATATAGGACTCACCCCTTTCCTAGCACAAAATCCTCGGAAGGGAAGAAAGAATTGGTGCAATTCTTCTTGAGTTGGTGGACGACCATGTTTAGGAACATCAGCAACATCATCTACCCAAATCAAAATTAAAAAAACCACAATGCAATCAATTGGTTAATTGGGCATGAAATGAAACATGAACCATTTAGTCATAAGAAAGTCTCTAACATTTAATGACCCCCCCACTTTAAAATTATTTAGCCAAGTGCATATTTCAATAAATTCATGTCACATTTTTTCAGAATCATATAGAAACCTATAAATTACTCTATATGATATAGGAAAGCGATCATCTGCAATGAATTGACCACTACATGGGTTCCAAATCACATTTAAGGTGACATTTATATCCGGAAAAAACATCGATTAAAACATGTACATATTAATGTTGTTATAATTAACATGTATAATTGAGCATTGATTAAAGTATCTAATGTTAAAACAAAAAGGAGAAGGGTCCTTACGGGGATGCATGGTCTTGGTCCGAACATGAACAAGGACACAAGAGAGGTTCCTCTTGAGAAGGTGATCCACAGCCCATTTGACAGCAGATTGGCTATGGTGGCCGGAGTTAATGGCGATGATGGTAGAGACTCCGTCCGACGGGGTATGCATTTGAGAATTGTCTTAGTCTAATGAAGTCGTTGTTAATTCTAATGATCATTGAACGTTGTCCATACGGTTACTAGCTATTCATATATGGTTCTTCCTTCCCCTTGTTGATCTGGCAAAGTGCAGGCTGGAACATATTAGTTGGAATTTTGAACACGTGGGCCTGTATATATATATCAATGTTTTGTTGGCAACAATAGTACATGTCAACGTTTATTATATAAAGTGGATATAATTAGATTTGGAAGGATATTCAAGGCATCATGGGCATGGCATACGTACACCTACAGTTAGTTTGTTACAAAATTAGGGTGCTCATGGCTAATATTAATTATAGTAGAACTTATCACTAAAAAACAAAATCAAATTAAGTTTTTTACTACTGCATCATAAAGGGGTAAATTGAATAACTTTTTTTTGGTTGGATTAATAGGAAAAACTGAAAAGGACAAATATACACATTAAAATCATGTCAAGTAGAAGTTGGATTTCAATATAAATTTTAATTTAGTAAAGAAATTAGTTCAAGATAAGTATCGGTTTGATACATAGAATATTTGGTTAGTGTCAAAGAAATTTACAGGGGTGTTAGATGTAACATCCTGCTTTTAATAATAGCTCTATTTTGTAATTTATAAAGCATGGAAGGTATATATGTGTTAAACAATGAATAGAACGCTTTATAAATGGTCTATTATACTTCAAAAATTTTATTTTTGGATGAAATTTAGAAATTTCATAGATTCTCATAGATAAGACTCAAATTCCGAGTCAAGTTCTTCAAAGGATTCACTCCAGAGTCAATTATTCCTAAGTGACTCGTTTCCGAGTCAAACATCCCAGGGAGACTCATTCCTGAGTCAAGCATATTCCAAAGACTCGTTTCCGAGTCAATTAGGATCAGAAGTTGCAATCCTGAACGAAGAAATTCCTATTGACAACATATATGTCTTGGGTCGGTTTAGAATCAATCTTACCGAGTGACAGAAACCGAGTGAGAAATCAAAGTACTTGAGTCGGTTTCAGAGGAATTTCGAGCGAGAACTGGTTGAGTCGCTCAAGCAAGTGGGATTCCGCTTGAGCGAGAAGGACCCTTGCTCGTTTGAGCAATCTGATGTCAGAAACCACCCGATGTCCTCTATCTCACATTGAAATGCTGATGAAAGAAAGAAAGGACCCAGTATGATGCAGACCGGATTGAGTCCGTCCAAGAAAAGAAGATAATAATGAGGGGAAAGGGTACGGCTTTCCTACAAAGCCAAGTGGAAAGCTTATTAATTGACCACAAGACTGAGTGACGTCTTGTTGGTTGCTGGACGGTGTAGTTTTCCGAACCGTTGGCTATTGGAAGTTGTTAGTTGCTTACTGAATAGTTGGATGGTATTTGAACTGTTCTTTATTGGCGGAGTAAAACTTAGGCGGAGTCACGTACCTTGGCGGAGTAAAACTTAGGCGGAGTCACGTACCTTGGCGGAGTAAAACTTAGGCGGAGTCACGTACCTTGGCGGAGTAAAACTGAGGCGGAGTCACGTACCTTGACGGAGTAAAGCTTAGGCGGAGTCACGTACCTTGGCGAGTAATGAGCTTAAACGGGGTCACACGTTTTAACAGAGTAATAAGCATAGGCGGAGTCTCATGCCATGACGGAGTAATAGGCATTGACGAGGTCAAATGCCTCGGCGGAGTAACGTGAACGTCTTTTTGAGCATGGGCATTTCTTAGGAATTACTTATACACTAAGATGTATCAACACCGCCCTTCATAATCAACACCGCCCTCACACCCTACACCGCCCCATATACTCAATGCCGCCCTCTTCAAAATCTCCAACAACGAACACCTTTTAACTCCACTCAGACCACTTCTGATCCGTTCTGATCACCAAAGTTAGGACGACGTCAAGACTTCAAAGAAGAAGAAGATCGGATGACCGAGGTAGGGAGGACAGCTTATGTGAAGCAGACTGGATCAACGTTTTATTGAATGAGCTATGGGACAGCTGACTTCGGCTCAGGTAAGACCGGATGAATTTAGTTCAGATTAGATTATCATTAATGAACACCGGTTGACTTCAAGGAAGGTTAACTCAGCTTTCCTTAGAACGGATGTCCACATCGGATGACCTTGGACCGATGTACAAGACCGGGTGAAATCCGCCCAAAGAAGAAATTGAGGGACTGCTAAGTTCTCCTCAACCGGACTTGGAAGTGGTAGTCCAGTCGGTTTTGAAGTGCAGAAGTAACTTTTGACCTTTTTTTTGTCTTCTAGGCATTTGTTTAATGCATTTGAACCCACTAATTGCTCTAGTACGTAGGACGGCCAGAAAAGGACAATGTTACAGCTCATTTCTTATCTGAACTTCCATTATTTCCACAATCAAACACACCTAACAGCTCACTAAATTGCAATCACGGGAAAGCTTGTCTCCCCACTTGCCTTTGCATTATTAAACTAACACACCTCTTCCGAATACCCTTAGAACAAGGAAATTATTGAACCTTTTATCTCTCAATTCCTCTTCTCTATCAAAGCAACTTCGGAGTTGAAACTAAGACAGCAAGGAGGCCTTTTTCAATCAGCCTAATATCTTCAGACAAGTAAGAGGGGACAGGGTTGTGAATATTTGTGAAATGGGTAGAAGTGTATGCTGTTCTAGGATTCCAGAATTAACTTCGTAACTTGTTGCTCATTTTTGAAATTGAAAACGTGTGAATTTGACTCTGACTTCTTCATGAAAGTTGTAGATCTTTTTGATATCTGAATTTGAGACCTGAATCAAGTAATTTGAATAAGTATAACAAAAGTTATAGCCCAAAATATTACAGCATGTTCGTGTGGAAGGTTTATCTTTTGTTTTGTATATATATTGATTTACTGGGAATTGTACGTGCATAATCAGCCCTTTATGTCTTCATGAAAGTTGTAGATATATATGTTGTGGATTTTTAGAAAGTGGTTTCACATCAAAATAATTTTTGTAACTCAAGTTATGCTCAAATTACTGAAGTATGTGCAAGCTGAAATTCTGAAATTCTAGAATTTTGGAAATCCGAATCTTGTTTTCAATACTGGGAGTTTTGTGGTATGAATTAGTTGTTTGTGTCTTTATGAAAGTTGTAGATAATTATGTTAAGAGTATTTTAGAACTGGTTTCATGTTAAAATCATTTGTGTATCTCTAAAAACGTTGAAAATACTAATATATGTACGTTTTGAAAACTCACCTGGAGGCAGTGTTGTATTTTGTGGATAAATGGTATTTCTGCTTAGAATTTGAATTTATGATCTTCATGAAAATTGTATATATTTGTGTTAAGATTAATTTAGAATTGGTTTCATGTAAAAATCATTTTTGTAACTCCAGAAACACTGAAATTACTAACATATGTACGTTTTGAAAAACTCACCTTGAGGCAGTGTGGTATTTCATGAATAAGTAATATTTCTGTTTGGAATTTGAAACTGTGTTCTTCATGAAAGTTGTAGACAATTATGTTATTAAACTACAGAAAGTGGAATCACCTAAAAAGGAGTTGTTTTGCTCATGTTATGACTGTTTTACTAATGTATGTCGCTGTTCAGAAATGCTGAAATTTGCTTATAATGGTTATTATGGATAAAAAATGATATTTTCTCTATGAGTAATGATTTATCATTGAACTCTTGAGTGATTGTGAATTATTATAAATGTTGTTGAGTATTACACAGTTAGTATATTATGATGGTGAATAATTATGAATGACATAATTAATATATATGTACATGAATGCCTTGTGGTTATTAATTTGTGTGGTTGAAACAGTAAATCCATGATTTTATGAATTATTATGTGTATTGTGTCCCTTGAGGACTTGTATTATCCAAGAGGTTTTGGAAATGTGGATATCATGGTATGTTAAATGATAAAGAGAATTAAAGGCATTCATGCATCATAAGCATTGGACGCATCATGGAATTTAGGGGTTCCGTGATTGCCTACCCTGGTGGGGGGTTACTCTATGATGAGTTAAGCCCTATTTTGTTGTGTGCCATGGAGTGTAGGGATTCATGGTCTATGCAAAGCCCTACTTATGATAATTGTGTACTTCGGTACTTAAGCGCCATGAAGTATAGGGATTCATGGTATATGCTAAAGCCCTAATTGTTTAAGCGCCATGAAGTATAGGGATTCATGGTATATGCTAAAGCCCTAATTGTGTAAGCGCCATGAAGTATAGGGATTCATGGTATATGCTAAAGCCCTAATTGTGTAAGCGCCATGAAGTATAGGGATTTATGGTATATGCTAAAGCCCTAATTGTGTCTCTATGAGACTTTTACTGCAGTATTCCCACCAAACCAAATGGATCCAGCATGACATCATTTAACTAATTGAAGAATTATTAAATGGAATTGTTTGGCATATTCAACATATCATTATGAGTTGTTGATTGTATCTGTGCAATTTTATCTATTTTATATTTATTTTATATTCTGTCTCACTCTTACATTAATTTTTACAGTGAATGACACGCAGAATGCAGAGTGATGCCATGATGGATGTCTATTTGAATTATTATCTGAACTTTGATTTTATGGGTTGTAATAAGTATAACATGTCATGTACCATTATTTTCTAAATCGTTTCCGCTACTTAAGTATTTTCTTGAATTTAATTATTCACGACTAGCATGCATGATAATTTTTCCGCTGTTATCGACTGTTACATAAACTCTGAATTAAATTGATGAATTTTAAATGATCTTTCTAAAAAGTGAAAAATTTACTCGAAAATTTTAATTAACGTTTCGGGGCGTTACATTAGACACTATGATGCAAAGAAAAATTAATGTCTTATATCTTTAAGAGACCAAATGGGTTAGGGAGAAGGCCAATGAGCTCCCATCAGGTTTTAAGTTTTGGTGCATATGGGAGGTAAGGAATATAAATGAGGTGAGTATCATTTTGGATAAAAAATGAAAAAGAATATAGTTAAAATGAAAAAAAAACGGAGATAAGAGCTTATCATTGTTGGTAGATAGACCATCTACATCATAAGCACCTATGAACCTTAAGTAAGAGCGAATTCACGACTTAAGAAACTATTTTTAGATTATTTAGATGAGTTAGTTAGAAGCAACCCACACAACGAGAAGGTCTTCATCGGAAGCAAAATTATATAATGAAGAAGTTATAATTTTTCAACACGGATTGATGCAAACCAATAAGCATTATCATCAACTGAGTGTCCACAAACAAAGTTGGAGGTGGAGCATATAGTTCCTATACCTTATTCTAATGTAATTGGTAGTCTCATGTATGTCATGGAGTGCACCACACCAAATCTTTCATATGTAGTTGTTGGTAGTATGCACGAAGAGCCTATATAGGATACATCACTTTGAATAAGACACTTATGTTAAATAGTTTAACAACATTTATTAGTCCATGAAATAGTAAGTCAATATGAGAGCTATTCTTAAATTATCCCTAGTCAAGTATTTATATAGGAACATATAAATACGTTAAGACTAGTGTGTAAGTGTACTGATGATTTGATCTCATAGATTATGGATATGAACGATATTAAGTTTTCATATTGGTATACATTACGAGTAATAATGTACTATATAGACCCACGTAATAATGTTGCATAAATCATTACATAAGTGGCGAAAAATGGTTTTAATGTGAAAATGGTATATATAGTTCTTTGACCCAAAGTTACTACAATTCTCATATAAAGAGTTTGTTGCTTCAATGCAATCAAATGTCATCGGTAACAAAATGAGCATAAAGATTGTAATTGGGCAATGAACGAATTGTGCAGAGGGATATGAATGATGTAGATGAGATTTGTTTCTCCCATGTAACGAGAATGATATCTATAGGTTACTGGAGGGAGTGAGACTTAAGAAAATGCATGACCATGCTTGGGGGGATAAATATTTGATATTTATTCAGGTAAAATCTACTTTGGTATCAAGTAAAACAAATTGGGTCCTACAAGGATGACGACGATCATACCTTGGGCTAAATTGGATATCGTGATAAAGGGAACAAACATATAAAATAGTTATTACTTATAAGTTATGTCGATGTTAGATAACATTCGGATATAATGATGTATTCCTAAATATTGCTCTTATTTTATGTTAATAATAAAAAGGTTTGTTATTAATATGATCACGTATTTTGTCTATATGGTCACATGCATAGAGTAAGCCTACTAGAAAATAGTTTTGTTTTAATTGGACTAAAATAAAATTATTGGGTCTAACACATCTAAATGAATCAGGAGTCCCGTCATCATAGAGATCTCATTGGGTTAGACTTGAGCTTGTAAATAAAGCATGTAATGCTCATAAGTTGCTCAAGTAATATACATAGAATCTCATAAAAGTTACGAGGGTTGCGCTTTGATATACCAACATTTAGAGGTGCAGTTTCTGGTGGGAGTGCTCATATGGATTCCTTAAGGATGAAACTGTTATTGCTTTGAGATCATTTTATACTGCACTACAAGAGGTAAATCTACACGAATTTTAAATCTATGATATTGCTTTGAAACATGAAGTTTGCAAGACCTTATAGGAATCCTATTTGTTTCTGTTGTCTGACCCTTTAGGATTGCATAATAGCAATAAGTGTTATAAGCAAATTCATGAGCTTACGAGGAAAAAAACATTGAGAAGTTGTGAAATGGATTCTGCAATACCTTAGAGGATTCACTTATGCTTGTTTGGTGTTAGATGGTCAACAAACTACATGAGTTGTAGGCTATGTCGATTCTAATCATGCAAGTGGCTTGGATAAGTAAAGGTCATTAGTAGGTTATTTCTTTATAGTCTTTGGATGTACCATTCGTTAGAAGGTGACATTACAACACATAGTAGCGTTGTCAACTACTGAAGTTGAGTATATGACATTTACCAAGCAAGGCCATGGAAGAAAGAATATGGGTGCAATGTCTTTTAGATAGTTTTGGATTGAGTCGATGGGTACCAATCATACATTGTAACAACCATATGGCAACTCATTTAGCTAAAAATCCAATCCAATCTACCATATATACAAAACACATTGTCATCAAACTTTTTTATTAGAGAGTGTATCATTATTAGACCTATTGCAGTTTAAAAGATAGCCACAACTGAAAACCATATGATATGATGGCAAAATCATTACTGATTGAAAAGTTCAAACATTGTTTGAACCTGGTCAATATTTGCAGGGGTTGAAAACTAGAAGTAAAATACAAGCCAATGTAGAGAATTGTTGAAAAGTCAAAAAGCATAGGCATGCATTTTCCTTCACCTATGTATGAAATTAGACATATAGGGAGTGTAAGGTTATCAGACTTGGGAGGAGTCTAGGTGGACTTGTTTAGGTTCCCTAAACTCATCTTATGAGTTAACTTGTAGACTCGTAAGGATTTACATCTTATTAAAAATATTAAGAAATTGAGAAGCCTTCAACATTGAGAGAAATACATTTTGGGTGGTGAGAGAAAAATAAAGAGTGGGAGATAATTCTAAAAAGTATAATGAGTTTAAACATTGGGATTTTTTTTGTTACTTTCTAGTACTTTGTAATACTACAATTGTAGTAAGAAAGAGTCTCATTGGTATACACTATATTATACTCATTTTAATATAGTGGATTATTCAGAGTTTGTCTTGTGGTTTTTCCCAATAGTTGTTGAGGATTTTCCATGTTGAATTTGATGTATAATTTCTTAGTTTACTATTGGTAAAATATTGATAATGGATCCTACTATTCACAGTTATGATTTTTATCGATGATTCTTTTGAGCTTGGTACACTTTCGCTCATATATAAAAAGTGCTAAATACACTTGGGGTGTTCTTTAACTCTGATTATTCCTAGCAAAGATATAGGTGTTGATGTAGCTTTTAATGTAAGTTGTATAGGGTGGATGTGGGGGTCTCTTTTTTTAGATTAGTTGCTAAATGTTTGTAATGTGATGTTTAAAAATGTTGATGTTACAATTCCAATTTGTAGTGTTCAATTCCGATACCTATTCTATCCACAAGCATTGAACTAATTGAGCGTTGTCTACAACAAAAATTTATAATAAAAGAACCTAAATAGGACATTTAATGAAATTGAATGTACAATATAGGTTAAACATTTAACATCATTAATCCCTTCCTTCATTGAGACAATCTTCAAAAAAAAAATGTTACATAGCCCATCCAAAACATTAACTTACGAAAATGATGACCTTTCCACACATTGTTTGAACCAAGCTCCACGACAACAACAAGTGATTGAAGACTTCCAATAACGATAGAAAAGGCTTAGAGTGTTGCGTTTCCCGGTCAGCTAAGACAATCCTTACATAAAGTTGCCTTAGTTGACTAAAAGTGTCACATAAAGTGGTGAAAATATGGAAGTTTATTTTATATATACATAAGAAACACAAAACATGATGGATCATCAATCAGTTCATACATGATTCAACGTTGCTTTACATACTCAAAATGAATTAGGGGCACACAGGCTCCCATAAGAAAGTAAATAAAATAAAACTCAACTACCTAATATAAAAGACAACCTACACCTAGTCAAGGTCTATCTAGCTGACGGATCCCATTACTGCTGCTAGCTTTGGCAACAGTCTATCTCCTATAGGAATCCTAATTTAGAGCACGTTACTCCGAATCAGAATCCTTGACATAAGAGGGAGGAGATATCCTCACGATAAACCAACGCTCTGTTGGTTTTTCCTTCACTGAAGCTAACCCCAACTCTCCAAGATGCTCTTCGATACTTTTCATGCATACCTTGTTGGAAGGAGGCTGAACCACGAGGATAGGGTAACTCTTCTTTCCTTTGAATCGTGTCTCGATCACTGCCGCATCCATGTTAGGAAGGGTAGGCCTCATAGCCTGTGCTTCCAGCTCGACTAGAAAATCTTCGGGGATTAAAGATAATCTACCTTGTGTATGATGTCTCTTTGATAGCTTGCTAACCATGCTGAACCAAAAACGTAAACGTGAGACACTAGCCTTACTTGTCCACCTCTCATAGGAAGTCCGTCATCGCTGACGTTTCCCTTACCACGCCATCACACATTACACACAAATATTAATCAAAGTTGGGGCTACAATTTCCCACATATTCAACATCACAATTTCACATGTCAAATTCACATCCACAATTATTAGGCATGCATACCCATTTTAACACTTCACCTGAGTTTTATTTAGTCTCATTACGTCATCGTTATCATCGTCGTCACGATGACAATGGCCTCCACCACCACCGTCGTGACAACCGCCGCTATCACCACCATTGTCATCACCATCATCATTATTGTCTCCGCCATCGCCATCGTAATGACAACCATCATCCTCGCCGTTGCCACTACCATCATTATAAAATATTTATTATCACTATTAATATTATTATATTTGTTTATATGTAAAGTAGTTTTGATCATAATTATAAAAGTTTTACAATAACATTTTAAAATTCAAAACCGTATAAATTAAAACATGAAACTAGAAACCAAAATCAAATTTTAGTTTTTAAAAATTTTAAAACTAAACCAAAAATCACCCTAAACAACACCTTAGATTTCAACTCAATAAATTATATATATATATATATATATATATATATATATATATATATATATATATATATATATATTGATTGATTGATACTTATTAGAGCACCGTAGCAATCACTTGAAAAAATCAGAACACTTTGAATCAATTCAACGGCACTCCAACCCCACAAACAAAATAAATCAAATTCCAATTTCACATTGGAACCCCAAGAAAATTGGTATATAAAATAAACGAAAAGCCATCCAAACGACGTCGTAGTCACTGTATATTCCAATACGCAAGCTAGCATAACAGTAATGAAGATGCGGAGAAAAAAAAAGGGAGTTTGCCCTGTGCCGTTTTCACTTCACCCACTGTTACTGTTACTTACCATTCCCAAGAAACAAATATAGAAGAAGAAGAGGAAGATAAGGGCTTCCTTTTCCCACAAGTTTCCCATTTCTTCTTCCCAACCCTTTCTTTTTTTCCTTTAAATTCATAGGTAACTCCTTACACCCTTTTTTCTCTCCCTCCTAACTTTATCATGTAGGTGGTTGGGATGAAAATTAGACATGGATTTGAAGGGATTTCGTTTGTGGAATGTGGGCTTCACTATTTTTAAATGTTTTCATAATTTTCATAAGAAAGTTTCAATTTTTTTATTGCGTGGAAGGCTTTTGGGAGAAAGCTTTGATTTTTTTAAAATTAATTTTTATGTATATGGACATATGGTTCATATGAGTTAATAACTTTACTTGTAAGGTAGTGCTGATCTGAGTGTGGTTCTCTTCTCTTTATTCTTGTATTGATTCCCAAGCTTGTGCATGATTGTGCTTGGCTTCATGGCTTCATGGCTTGTGTATTGTGTTGTGGTTTTGGTATTTGTGCAAATGCAAACCCTTTTTTAAGCGTCTAGAATTTCTGTAATAAACGTGAGTGAATTGCTTGAAATAAAATCAGTGATAGGGAATTGTATGATTTTTTATGTGATTGCTTTCTTGCTCTGCCTTTCCAGTGATGGTCTCTGGTAAGGAACCAAAAGTAAAATATATTTAGCATTCATAATTGGGCATTGCTCATGTTTAGTTATGTTGAGTGTGTAAATTACGGCAATGCTATGTAATTCACTCTCTTTCTGATGTTTGTAATGTTCTCACTGTAGGTGAATTAGATGTTTCCATTGGTTAGGGGTGGCTTTAGTACATGTATAATATCTTAAGATCATCCCCGTTTTCTCTGAGCTAAGCTTTAAAGTTGATCCCCTACCAAGCATGTATCTACAATCTGTGGATGGTTTACATCACACGTATATGGAGCTGATTGGAATTTAGGAGCAAAGGAATCTATAAGGTATGAAGCGGGTTGGATCATTGGAATTTAGGAACAAAGAATTCGTGGTTTGAAACTGTCCCCTAGAAACCAGTTACATGAAATTCGGTTTTGAGATCTGAAAGGTTTTTTATAAGGAGACCAGTTTGTGACTTTTTGTCATAGGGTACTTTTCTAGTGAAATGCTGGAATTCTGTCATTTTGTTTTCAGTTATCGTTTAAAAGTGTAATTTGTCTAGTCTGACTGGATGTTCATTTATACTGTGTAAAATGATTTCTTATTTTTGGTACTGTTACAACCTACAAGGATACTTCAAATTGATATGACCCGTTCTGATTTCTTGTGTAAGTTAAACACTGCTAATTTTATTCTACTTTTGTGATTCCAGGTAGGCAAAATTGTGCTTTGAAAGTTTAACTTGCTGCAGTATTATGCTGAGTGTATTGATGATTTTATATGCAAATGCCATAGAAGAGCATGGAGATGGTGCTAGCCTTGTTTTTAAAAAAATCATAACATAATAATTCTGTTATCTCATCATTAATGTTAAGTATCAGCTGTCTTTTTGCTGAGGCTTATATTGCCATATATAGTGCCTCAGAACTATTGGATAAGTAGGGTTGTTCTTTTAATGCCTCAAAAACTGTTGTCATGGTTCCCTGGATCATTAAATGTCTACTTCATTTGTCTCCTTCCATGTAGTGAAATAGAGTATGCAAATATTCCTCGGCATGCTGTGTTATTAATCATTGAGCTAAAAAGGGTCTTTTGAATTTTACTGGTGTTTCTCAAACAGTGTAGACTTTGAACTAATAAAATAAGAATGATCTTTTCAAATGCATGGGCAATTCTTAACTTATAAATTTCTGAATGGCTTTATGGATTGGTTATGATTGGGGATACATGGGTTAAAAAAATAGCCATGCTTACAAAAGAATTGAGGAAGGAGAGAAACCGTAAATGTCTATGACTAACCTATTAATATGAAGTAGAATAGGAAGTTCTCATTTGTATTGGGGATTTTGTCAAGGAATGACTTTTAGAACTCTTCTTTCATTATGTTTTAATGCTATTCTTTAAGTTATTTAATAGTCATCTTTTTGCAGTAATGATCATGAACTTTTGGTAGTTGGCATCTACTTCTTTTACCTAACTAATCGTTCTTTCTTTTTTTCTCATTTCTGCTTTGGTTGAATTTATTATTCACCTCTTATAAGGTTTATGATAAAATCCATGCATAGTTGCTATATTTGCCAAGGCATTCTTGTAAAGAAAAAATGCAAGTATGAAATTGTGCATCTTTCATGTGTGAGAAAAGGTAAACTGAAGTTGAGTTTAATATATTCTGTGGGCTCTAGATGGATACAGCTGATGAAAGAAAAAATGAGTGTGCTCCTAGCAGGAATTTAGAGAAGCCGCTATTAGGAAAATTTGACAAGCCACTTCCATGTTTTGGCTGTGGAATTGGGTGGTTCTCGTGAGTTATTTTGTACACTTACTCTTTCTCAGTTTCTTTTGCCTGCATAGTCTGATGGTTGCTTCTCCTTTTCTTGCCAGTCTTTTGTTAGGATTTGTTTGTCCCCTGATGTGGTATTATGCTACAATTCTCTACTTAGGAAATTACTATCATAAGGATCCAAGAGAGCGTGCTGGACTTGCTGCTTCTGCAATTGCTGTAAGTGGTGTGCTTCAGAATGAATATACATTTTATTCTAATATTTTGCATTTTGGTTGTCAAAATTGCTACTTTGGAATTCACTCTTCGATGTGGATCAAATGTGGACTAATAAGTTGTCACTACTCATTTGTTTTAATTAAATTTTATTGGTGTTGCAGGCTTTGCTTTTCACAATTGCTGTGGTGATAACAGTACTTGTTATTCTCTTGTAATTTATCTTTTAACTAACATATGTCATGTCAATTAGCTGAGGAGAGAAAGAAAAAAGCATTTTTAATAGCTGTCCCTACATGAGGAAAATGCATGGCAGATCAAGCTCTTGTGATAGCTTTTTTGATCATCAAGTAAAATAGGAACCAAAGTTTGTGACCGTTTAGCTGTTTTGTTCCCTTTTACTGTTGTGTATAACCAAGGATGATGTAATTAGTGTGTATGTTTCTTGTGACTGGTAATTAGTTGCTATCAAAAGTTTGTTAGGAAAATGAAATTGACTATGTACTTTTGTTGATCTTTAACCATCTGAAAGTGTGGTTTTCTTGTTTGTTCTCGTAAAAATTACATTCACTCCACTTGCTTTCAGATTGGTGTAGACATGATTTATTATACATTAACTAATATAAAACCAAACAGCTATTTAACCGGTTTAACTACACAAAAAATAGGGGAGTAATAAGAATGAAAAGTTGGCGTGCCACAAAAATATTCTCTGATTAAAGAAATTAAATATTCTCTCTAAATAACCAACTAATTACAGGTTTTGAAAAATTATTTAATTCTGATATAGAAGTTCAGAAGATGTCTTAAAATGAAATGACACAATAAAATAAACTCGTAATTACGTAGACATAGATATGACATTTTTTTTTTTCTATTTTCCGAATATAAGCAATTGACCCGACAATGCTCATGATCTAGACAATAAACTTTTTTGTTTCTTGTATTTCATCAATTTAATTTGTCAAGGTAATTATTAATGTACACTCTTCTCTCTCGCACATTCATTCAACATTTGTTTTATTTCATTATTCCGTCAATGAAATCATCTATCATTTATTTCTTTTTTTTTACTCTTCTCTTTAATTTTTCTTTTCCTAACATGCAAAATATATCTCTTTTAGAAATGTCTAGGTAACATTTTCCATTTTATAGAGGTCAGAAGATGACATTCAAGTCGCATGTAACTCCATGATTTAGGTAAGATATTGGTATTGGTATTATAAGGCCTATACAATAGCTAGGGCATATTGGTAAACACTTGTAATTGTGTCAGAAATGTCTACACGTCTGTCAACTTTTTTTGAATTTTACGAAAAAGTACTGATCTGTCCTGGACCGGGGTCAAGAGATCCGATCTCAAGCCAGTCACGAATAGTATGTCAATACCGTATAAGATACCGGATGTATGTGTTTCCGATGTGTGTATCCGTTGTCCCTGAATGAGGAGAGCGGATTGGGCGTTCTAGAGATCCTTCACACCGACCTAATGCGTTGAAGTGGGCGAATGGTGGTGTCACCTGCAAAGATTCTCCGACGCTCAAGTCAGTGATTATATTCCAAGTAAGGAATGTATTCAGAGAGTAATCAGTCGTAAAAGAGTTGAAGAAGAAGATCCCTAACTTCAATCATGAAGTTAGTTCATATACCTGATTGGCTCGATTAACGAGGACTCGTTGGTGGGGAACCACCAACTCCCATTAGCATTATTATATTGCGCACTTACCTGCATGATTGGGTCAAGTGGCTATTTTATATTGAGCATAGAGAATGTAGACTAGGATTAGGGAACAAGTTGACCATTCCCGTGAGCAGAATTTGGCTCGTAGTGCAGGGAATTATTGATCGATCCCTGTAGCAACAATCCTTGTCTTTTGCATAGTGACGTGTGTATTATCCGATGTCATGGTGTTATCCTGGATAACCGGTATAGGGAGAACGCCTGATACGGAATTACAGTCCGGATGTATACCGATGACACCGGTTACACGTAGATGTCTTATCAAAGACGTTGAAATATGTATAGCAGATCAGATACCGGTATTGAGACCGGATCATATGTCCCCTAGCTTGTGTGAGGGACTGAATAGTTGTTCACATAAGCTACTCAACCTGCGAGAGGTCTTAATATCGGTAAGCTTACGTGTGTAACAGCTCTTCAGCATTTGTTGTCATTCGTAAAGAACCGTTCTAAATTTAATAGAAACGACCTTTCGGTACGGTCACAACGGATTCAGACAAAGATTCGTTGTGTGTGAGAACTTCAAGAGTTTATTGGAATTGAAAGCTCTTGAAGTTCGTGTAACGGCTGTAAAGCGTGAATTGCGTTGCATGATTAGACATTAATGCTTTTAATCACGTGGGCAAGCAATTATTGCGCCTGAGAAGAAAATCTCATTAACCGTCGTTTTGGGCTTAATGGGCCTGAAATTTTCGAAACTTTTGGGCCTAGTGGATAGCCCTTTGCTGAGTCGCTATCGTTTTGGCGCCCAAGAATTTGAAACGGTTGTGTCGTTTCGCTTGTGAACGGGTGCGTTTTATCGAGAACGACACAACTTCAAGAGGAGGTAACCGATCCTCTTTGTTTCCTATAAAAGGAATACTTAGTGGATTCTGGGTTCCACTTGCTTTTGCTTTCTCAACGAAACTCTGCAGAAATTTTGCAAGGAAGTTTATCGCCTACATTGCGAGGGTTTCTTCGTTCCTCAAATTCATCACTGTCATTTGAGGTAACTATCTTTTCCTTGTCGCTTTAGTTTCACTTTGATTTGCTACTCGTAGTTATAGAAAGTAGGCTTCATCTAAAAAGGGGGGGGAATCAGTTTCCCTCAACCCTAATAGTCGTGGGGAAGAATCCTTGTGATTCTTCCTAAGACTGAACCACGTCGCTCAGAAAGGGGATCTTACTCACTGCGGGAAGTGACCTTTCCCTTCTCAGAGTCGCCCTCTGATTGTAATTGCTTTAAAAATGCAGTGAGTAATGATTGCAACTTTCTGACGACATTTTATTTCTTATCGTAGATTAAGGAGTTCGGTCTAGATATTTCTAATGGCAACTGGAGAGGGATCTTCTGGAGATAGCGCCATTTCGAAGACAGCAGAAGGTCTCTACAGCGTAGTTGCTTCGAGGCTGAATTGGGAGGAGGTTCAGGCTAAATGGCCTTTCTGCTGGGTGTCTAGTGAGTTTAAGGACTTGGCCTCCCGACATGCGGATGAGGAGGGATCCCGGATTCAACCGAGGTTTACTTTGAGTACGGATGAAGAGACAAAAAAGTGGTATAGGGTTTACGCACCACTTCCAACAGAGCGGATATGCCACGTCGTCCCTAATGACCGCTCTGTATACATGTATGACTTTATTTTCCATAATCTGGGAGTTCGTTTTCCTCTAACCGAACTCCAGATGGGCGTCCTGAAGTTCCTGAACTGTGCACCCTCCCAACTTCATCCCAATGGTTGGGGCCTCATCCGGGCTCTGGAGGTCCTTGGTGAACATTTCAATTTCACGCCAACTGTAGCGATGTTGTTCTACTATACTCAGGTAGTTCGAAGAGCAAACAAGCAAGGTGGAGTTGGTCTGGTGACTCTCCGGACTCTCTGTTCCTTTGTGAACTTTGAGTCTTACACAGATTCTGCCAAGGTTGACGGGAAGTCCTTCAAGACTTACTTCACTCGCATCTCCATCAAGAAGGGCAAACCAAAATTTTGGAAGGATGAAGAGGACGTTGACAAATTTCCCCTGAGCTGGACACACAAACATTTCCTCTTGAGCTCACACGCGTACTACACTGATCAATCCGATCTCTCTCGTGAGACGTCGAGAGTGTTGTTCGCACTTGAATCGCACACTACAGGTCGTCACGTCTTCTCGTGTAGGCGTTTGCTAAGTAGCTCTAGCGGAGTCCGGGAGGAATATTTGCGTACTTCTCGTTTTATTTCATCTTCCTCCTTTACCAAAGATATATAGAATATTTGTAGTTGCTGACATCTTGTGTTTGTTCATGTAGGTGAAATAGAACAGGAAACTCCAGAAATGGATAAATTGAAGAAATTCAAGGCGGCTGGTAAATCCGTTGCTCATGAAAATGAAGTAAAGCCCAGGCCCTCAACTAAGGATCGTCCTGAGGTAATCATCTTGACCTCGGATGCTGAAGGGGACATCCCACTGGTTGAGGGCGGTACATCCGATGTTGGCGCAGCCTCGGGTCAGCCTCCAGTTACTGAGAGGAGAAGAAAGATCCAGAATGATCCTGCGAGGCGTCAGTCCAAGAAGCAAAGGGTTTCGGAGGATCCTGCTGCTGGGGTTTCTGGATCAGAGCCGACCTCCTTCCCAACTACCTCGTTTCTCACCCCCTTCCTCTCCTATGAAGGTTCTACTCCAGCCACTCTTCCTCCTCCGATGTACAAGCTCCGGCCTACACTCAGTCCTAAAGAAATTACGGAAGCGTGTGAGGCCGGAAGGTGGCAGTTAGCCGAACTTGCTGGAATGCTTTCTTCAGTCAGCGAGTTGGCTAGCAACGCCGATAAAGTTGAGGAATTGAGTAACGAATTGAAAGAACTCAAGCTTTCCTCGGAAAAGGACAAAGCCGCCGTGAAGTTAATGGAAGATCGTCTTAACAAGTCTAAGGAGTTTGGAGATATCATGACTAAAGAGAATCTCAAGCTCAAAGGCGATCTAAAAAACTTGGAAGGCAAAGTGGCAGAGAAGGAGGACGAACTCCGTAGCAGCCAGGATAAACATAAAGCTGATGCTGAGGAGTGGTCTCAAAAGGAGAAGAAGCTCCTTCTTGAGATAGAGGGACTGAAGGCTAGGAAAGCGGAGTCCGAGGTGTCTAGTGAGGAGCTGTCCAAGTTACGGGGAGAATTGGCTACAGCGAAAGCTGAGAGAGAAGAAGCTGTTGACATATGCAGCCGGGCTGTTGAAGAGTCCTTCGGCCTAGCCATACGCCAAGTCTTCTACCGCAACCCCACTGCGAAACTTAACCTTTATGGAATGGATCCGTACTATGAATTCCATGGGGGAAAGTTAGTCGCAGTGGTGGATGGTCGTCACGAGGATCCACCGACGTCCTTGTATGGTTTGGCTCCTCTTCCTGAGGGTCAATCCATGGGACCTGATTACGTCTTTCCTGTGTCCGAGGTTCCCTCTTCTGAAGAAAGGGCTGAGGCTCCTGGAGGTGAGACTCCTGCGGAGGTTCCAAAGGAAGGGGGACAAGAACCTGGTGCTGAGGAGGCGCAAAAAACTGAAGAACAGATTCCTCCTCCGTAATCTTGTTTTTATTTACATGTATAGTTGTGTACCGGGATCAACTCCGGATTTTGAACTATTGTATGTAATTTCATTTCCATGAATAAATTTTGGTTGAAGAAATTTGTCTTCGTCGTTTCATGTATATATAAATCGTTACTAATCCGTTCAGTATAATTAATCTTAAGGCCGGATTGAAATAACAGCCTCAGAAAATTAAACAATAAGTAAAATTTAGAACGGATAAATATATACATGTCCCCAAGTGTGTATTAAGAAAAAGGGGTGCCTGTCTTTGGGGCATGATCCTTAATTTTCTTAATTCTTTTGGGGGAAGAAGGGTCGATCCGCTGTTCAGTAGAGTAGTGTAACAGAACGGATGACTGCTCTTAATCCGTAATGCTCTCACAGGAGATTACAATATTGTTTCAAGCTTAGGGAACTGCAAGGAAGTGGTGTTTGAGTCCTTTATTATAAGGATGATGATGGGAATTTTTTCTACGCCAGGAGTTACGTCGTTGTATCACAGGATAAGTGATAAAGAGTATCCGTCCTGGGAGAATACCACTTGAAAGCGAAAGTGCGGACTGACTTTCGGAATTTTCCATCATAAGAATGATTATATGAATCAATCACGCCAGGTGTTTTGTAATTAAATTACTCCATAAGTGATTGAGATCATCCGTCTTGGGGATGTGTACAGCACCAGAAGTTATATCGTCGGATCACATAATAGGTGATTGAGATCATCCGTCCTTGAGGTGTGTATGGTGCCAGGAGTTACATCGTCATATCACAGAATAGGTGATTGAGATCATCCGTCCTAGGCAGGTACACCATGTCAAGGAGTTACATCGTCATATCACGTAATGGGTGATTGAGATTATCCGTTCTGGAAAAGTACACAACACCAAGAGTTACACCGTCAGATCACAGATTAAGTGATTTAGATTATCCATCCTGGAGGCATTTTTCAATCGTAGGAGTACGGATTGAGTGAATACTTTTCATTTTTCAAAAGCTTTCATCGTAAGAATGATGATGAGGATTGTTCACACCAGGAGTTACATCGTCGAATCACATAGTAGGTGATTGAGATCATCCGTCTTGGAATGATTATTGGAGTTCTTCGTACCAGGAGTTACATCATCGAATCACAGAATAGGTGATTGAGATCATCCGTCCTGGTAGATTTTTCCTATCATGGGAGTGCGGATTAGGCAATTCTCGCATCCATCCGAAATCCGAGTAATACCTCTACTAGCCCCCTAGCTGATGTGAGAGAAGTAGTTGACTTGCTCATATGAGCTATATTGATCATAGTACGTCTGGATTTCGGGACTACATCGAAGTGTAAGTGTCCGCTCTGGGAACCATGTTCCGTAGTGATAAAATTTTAAGGGCGGATTCGACAATGGGAATATCAGAAGTTTATCGAATTTCGCAACCCTTGGTATTCGAGTAATGGTGGCCACGTTTCTAATGATTGGACATTTAATGCCTTAATTCACGTGGGCGCGCCATTATTGCGTTAAATGCGCATGTCTTAATAACCGTCACGTAGGGGCTTGTTGGGCCTAGAATTTGGATTTAATAGGCCCATTTAGAAAGCTCTGTGACGAAACGATGGCATTTTGGCGCCTTTGGGTTAAAAACGACAATTTTAACCCTCTAAACGAGGAGTCGTTTGAGGGTAAACGACAGGTTACCTTGAGTCGGTATTTGAATTTTCATGCCCTGAAAAAGGCATATTTGGCAATCTCAGTTACCATTTCTTCTAATTCTGCAAAAGTTTCGAGAAGATTATCGTGTCTGCCTCTGCGAATCTTAATTCACTATCCTCATCCATCCTTAGGTAACCACTTTCTTTCCATACTTTGTGTCTCGTTTCAATATCTGAAAATGTCTAGGAAAGGTGTTAGTTTTAGTGGTATTAGCCCTAGAGGAAGAGGAGGAAGGGTCTTCAATCGAAACCCCACAGTTCGTGGTGGGAGGATTCCAGTGGTCTTCCAATCGAAGCCACTAAGCTCAGAGAGGGAGGCGTCGCCGTATCAGAGGCGAAGGGCGATTATACCCTCTTCAGAATCCTCCTCTAGTGAGAGTGCTGAGAGTGGTGACCTGTATGTTTCTGACGATGTGGATTTTTACCGCAGTGTAAAAGCTTTCACAATGGTGGTGAAGAAAGCGACTGGGGGAAAATCATCTGGAAGGGAAGCACCCTCTCAGCAGTACATATTGAAGACAGCATCCGGGCTATGTAACGTGGTTGCACACCGGATAGATTGGGTGAAATTCCAAAAGAAACGCCCATTCAGCTGGGTGGCTGAGGAGTTTCGTGAAACCCCGTCCATCCACGCTCGGGAGGATGAAGGGGAGCTGGAGCCGCGGTTTACGGTTTGGAGGAAGAACAAATACAAATGGTGTTTTAAGGTGCTCGCTCCCCTTCCATCAGAACGGATATGTCATACACCGGACGAGAGGTCCTTGTTCATGTATGATTTTTTATTTCTGAACTTGGGCGTGCGTTTCCCCTTGACGAAGTTTGAGATGGGAGTCCTGAGATTCCTGGACTGCGCCCCCTCGCAACTTCACCCTAATGGATGGGGATTGGTCCACTCTCTTGAAGTGCTTGGGGAGCACTTCAACTTTAAACCGACGGTGGCCATGCTTTTCTACTTCACTCAAGTGGTCCGTCGTGCGAATAAGGAGAAGGGGGGAGTGAGCTTGATATCCCTCCGGACTCTCTCCAAGGTTATCAACTTTGAGGCGTACACTGACTCCGCCAAAGTTGATGGACATTCATTCAAGTCCTATTTCACGAAGATCAACGTCCATCCGAATGAACCAATTTTTTGGTTGACAGAAGATGGGATTCCAAAATTCCCAGTGGCTTGGACTCATGAGCATTTCTTGCTAACCTCCCAGGCGTACTACACTGAGGAGGATGAACTGAGCCCATCTTCCATCTCCGTTCTTTCAGCTCTTCAGTCCTACACAGCCTCGCACCAATTTTTCTCCTGCAAGCGTTTGTTAGGACCAAAGTCTACTTGCGAGGAATATTTACGTAATTTCCCTGCCATTACTCATGCGTTATTATGTCATTTGCCTTAAAAAATTTTCGTCTCTAATTATGTCTTTTGACTGTGCAGGTGAAATTCAGAGCGAATCACCAGAGATGAATAGGCTAAAAGGACTCAAGGCCGGAGAGACTTCCGTTGCGGCTGAAAATGACATTCAGGCAAAGCGGAATTCAAAGAAGGCCACTGCTGAGACAATAATATTAACTTCATCTGCTGGTGACGATATTCCTCTGATCGAGGGCGGATCTGAGAAGGTTGTCGAGAAAAAGAAGAGGACAAAGCGTGATCCTTCGAAGACCTCAGACCGTCAATCCTCGCCCAAAAAGCCAAAAACTTCAAGAGGGGCTGCTGAACCAGGGCCTTCTAAAGAAAAGAGAGCGGAAGGGTCTATTCCGGATACCCCAAGTGGTGTTATCACATATGGGGCGAAGCCAATAACGACTTATTTCGCGCCCAAAGCCCCTTGCCCTCTTGAAGGCAGTTCCGGTCTTGTTCAACATCCGGTGTGTGAGGGCTCCGTTCCTGAGGGCGTTCCTGAATCCTCACCCAAGGTGAAGCCCTCGTTGAAGAGTGAAGTAATGATCAGAGCTTGCGACGACGGACAGAAGCACTTGGCTGAGTTATCCGAGCTCCTCAAGTCGGTTCGCGAGCTCACAGAAGAAAACGAGAGGCTCACCTCGATGGCTGGCAAAGACAAGGCAATCATCCTCCAGTTAGAAGGAAAATTAGAAACTTCCAGAGAAGAAGCTCAGAAGAAGGATGAAGAAATTGCCAAGTTGAAGAAACTTGCCAAGGAGCTGGAGGGTCAGGTTCTTGATCAGAAGAAAATCAACGCTGACCTCCATGCCAATTTTTGTGTGGAGAAGGAACGCTCTTCAAAGCTAGACGAGCGGTTGAAGGAGGTTAAGGTCGTCCATTCTCAAGGAGCGAATGATTGGACACGTAAGGAAAAGGAGCTGCTATTAAAGCTGGCAGATTCGAATGGCGAGGTCAAAACCCTAAAAGCAGACTTGGACGATGCTGTAAACATGTGTGATCAAGCAGTCAAGGAGGCTTTCGGGTTGGCAGTTCGTCAGGTGCTATACCGGAATCCCAAGGTGTCAATTAATTTGAACGGTATTGATCCGTTCTATGAGTTTCACCAAGGGAAACTGGTGGCCATCGTTGACAATCGTCATGAGAGTCCGCCTAACACTCCTTATAAGTTTGCTCCTTTACCTAAAGGTCAATCAATGGGACCTTCCCTCCTGAAGCCCACAAGTACAGGATCAAGCTCTCACGCTGAAGAAGGCAAGACCGGAGGCAAAGGCAAAGGGAAAGAGGGAGACTCTAGCCAGAAAAAGTAGTGCCTTCCTCGTTTCCTTTTTCGTTTTATTGATTCGAATTCGCTGTGTTCCGGGTTCAGCTCCGGATTATTACACGAATTGTAATTCTTATTGAATCAATAAAAGAGTTTTTTACCTCCATTCTTGTTTAGTGAAAAACAACTTTAATAGAGGGACTGCATGTGTATTGTATTATTCCGGATTTAAGTAATGAAGATCGGTTTGTAAAACAAAATCTCCATACCGGACTTATACATGCGAGATGGATTTCTCAATAAGATCACCGCTTGTCAGGGAACACATCATTGTTACAAGAACGGCTTAAGGGGAATGATTGTGAGATCGTTTAGACGAGAGTTCATTCCTCAAGATATTCGTTAAACCGTTGATGCTGTCCCCCAGTATCATTGGGTGATCTTTGAACAAACTCTGAGTGAGACTTTCACGTGAGAGTTCTTGAGAGTGAGGATTTAAAATAGAAACTCCTCTTCAAATATTTCCGACTGTGAGATTTCGGGTGAATATGCCTTAGATTGTGGCGTACCCGAGTGAATTGTTTGTGTCGGAGTTTATGAGTCAGGTCTCAATTGAAGAATTGATGACTCAGAATATATAAAACTTCTAAATAAAGAACTTCATAAGAGAGTATTAATCTGGAGTTCAGTACAACTTACTTGTTGTGTTTGGAGTTCGGTTTGATCCTACTGTCCATGTCATATTTGGCGTTCGGTTGGATCCTACTAGCCGTTCTTCAATTGGTCTTTGGTTTTACCCAATGACGATTCTTCACCGACGTTCGGTTAATCCTACTAGTCGTACTCAGAGTTCGGTTTAATCCTATAATCCGAGCCTTCGATACGGGGTTCAGATCAGGGCTAATCCTGAACCTACTGCGCCCGTCACTTGAGGTTCAGCGTGGTCTTGAAGAAGAACCAGCTTACTGCGCCCAAGCCTTCGCATGGGGTTCGGTTTGTGGCCTTGAAGAAGGACCAGCCCTACAACCCATGTAGTCTTCGAATGGGGTTCGGTTTGTGGCCTTGAAGAAGGACCAACCCTACCACCCATGCCCTGAGGTTCGGTTTAATCCTACAACTCAGGTCTTCACCGACGTTCGGTTAATCCTACTAGTCGTACTCAGAGTTTGGTTTAATCCTACAATCCGAGCCTTCACCGGTGTTCAGCCAAACTTACTAACCGTACCCAGAGTTCGGTTTAATCCTACAATCTGGGCCTTCAATACTTAGACACACTCGAGGAGTTACATCGTCAATTACAGAATGGGTAATTGAGATCATCCGTCCTGAGTATGTTCTTGTGCGTTGCGCATATTCGAGGAGTTACATCGTCAACTACAGAATACGTAGCTGAGATCATCCGTCCTGAATATGCTTCTGTACACCGGATAAACTGAAAATCACAGCATGAGAAAAACTCGAAAGAGTTAAATTGTTGTGAGAGATTCTTATTAAATCAAAAATAAGAATTACAATGAGAGCGTAGCTGTGAAAATAAATTCTCCAGTATTCAATCTAAGATAAGGATAGGAGAGTGTAGATGGTTCCAACAGCTAGCTATAATAGATGCGCAAGTTTTGGGTGTTCCATTTATTTCGGATAGGAGTACCATCAAGGTTTTCAAGGCGGTAAGAGCCTTTGCCAGTAACTTCGGATACCCTGTATGGGCCTTCCCAGTTTGGGGCTAGTTTGCCTTGATGAGCGAATTTATTCCCTATACTTGCTTTCCTCAAAACCAAATCTCCAATGTTGAAAGTCCTTGATTGGACTCGTTTGTTGTACCGGAGAGCAACTTTGGCTTTGATGGCTTGATCTCTGATGAAAGCGTCTTCTCTGAGTTCTTGTATGACATCTATTTCGGATGCCAAGTTAGCATTGTTGGTTTCTTCAGAGAAGTACTTAACCCTTGTGGAAGCAATTTGCAGTTCCAC
Organism: Clitoria ternatea; assembly: GCA_037962975.1. Taxonomy (NCBI): domain Eukaryota; kingdom Viridiplantae; phylum Streptophyta; class Magnoliopsida; order Fabales; family Fabaceae; genus Clitoria; species Clitoria ternatea. The sequence goes on from CM075670.1 coordinate 287,980,290, forward strand.
AGGTATCATTGCCTCGACCCCGTATGTTAGGCGATATGGGGATTCATTGGTGGATGAATGAGGCGTTGTCCGATATGCCCATAGGACATGACACAGCTGGTCTGTCCATCTGCCTTTGGCTTCACCAAGGCGTTTCTTTAGTCCCTTTAGCACTTCCCTGTTGGCCACTTCAGCTTGACCATTAGTTTGGGGATGTTCGACGGATGAGAATATTTGGGTTATTCCTAACCCTTCAAGTAAATCTGTAAATTTTCTATCCGTGAACTGGGTGCCATTATCTGTGACAATCCGTGCTGGGACCCCGAACCGTGTTATGATGTTTTCATACATGAAACGACGAGTTCGGGCTGAAGTAATATGGCTCTGCTTCTATCCACTTAGTGAAATAATCGACCCCCACAATGAGATATTTGATGCCCCCAGGAGCAGTTGGAAATGGGCCCAGAATATCCAAACCCCATTGATAGAAGGGCCATGGAACAGCGGATGTGAAGAGTTCTTCCGCCGGTGTGTGGTGTAGGTTAGAGAATTTTTGGCAAGCGTCGCATTTTTTGACGAAGTCAATGGAGTCTTGCTTCATTGTGGGCTACCAGTATCCAGCTCTGAGGATTTTTCGCATTAAGCTTCTTCCTCCGGCGTGGTGTCCACTTTGTCCTCCATGCACTTCCTCCATTACACCTTGCACCTCATCCTCTTTGAGACAAATCAAATAGGGCACAGAGAGTGCCCTTCTGTAGAGATTACCATCAATCATAGTGAAATACGGTAATTCTCTCCTTAACCTCGTCTTTTCCTTCTCATCTGTGGGCAGTTGTCCATCAGCCAAATAACGGATGTAAGGAGCCATCCATGTATCTCCGTAAAGGGAGTCAGTCATTATGGCGTTTAGAGAAGGGAAGAGAGGAATGCTGGGCGACGTTAGCGTGCTTTGAACCAGCGTAGTGGTGCTACCTGGTCGTTTAGTGCTTGCTAACCTGGAGAGTATATCCGCTCTCGTATTCTCTTCACGTGGAACATGCTTGAACTCCACCTTTGAGAATTTCTCAGTCAACTCCTTGACACAGTTCAAGTATAATTGGAGTTGAGGTTCGCGAGCTTGATAATCTCCTAAGATCTGCGAAATCACCAGCTGTGAATCGCTGCAAAGTGTCGCCTCAGAAGCTCCGATGTCAATTGCAGCTCTTAGCCCGGCCAAGCAAGCTTCGTACTCAGCTTGGTTGTTGGATGTTTTGAAATTAAAACGAAGGGAGATCTCCAGGTGTACTCCGTCGTCACTTTCGAGGACTACACCTGCTCCAGAGCCTCTTTGGTTTGATGAACCATCAACGTAAATGGTCCAATGGACTCGAGGGTAATCTGGATCCGTCCCTGTCATTTCCACAATAAAGTCAGCAAGGACTTGAGCTTTAATGGCGCTGCGGGGTTCGTAGGATATATCAAACTCAGAGAGTTCAATAGACCATTTGATCATCCTCCCAGCGAGATCGGGCTTGATTAAGACAGAACGGAGTGGCAAATCCGTTCTCACTATGATTGGATGGGCGTGAAAGTACGGACGCAACCGTCGTGAGGCCCAAACAACAGCGAGGGCGGCCTTTTCAATTTTCTGATACCGGATCTCAGCACCTTGCAAGGTCTTGCTAGTGAAATAGACCGGTCTTTGTCCATCAGGAGTTTCTTTTATCAAGGCAACGCCCAAAGCTTCATCTGAAATAGCCAAGTACAGAATGAGTGTGTCTTCGGGGTCAGGCTTTGTGAGAATGGGAGGTTTGGACAACACCTCCTTAAGCTCTTGGAAAGCTTTTTCTTGTTCCTGTCCCCACTCGAATTTCTTGGACTTTTTCAGTATTTTGTACAGGGGGAGCGACCTGTGAGCCATCTTCGGCATGAATCGTGCCAAAGCTGCTACTTTGCCATTCAGGGATTGGACTTCTTTGAGATTCTTAGGACTCTGCATGTTTAGAATCGTCTGGCACTTCCCTGGATTGGCTTCAATACCACGTTGAGTTAACATGAAACCCAAAAACTTCCCAGCAGGGACAGCAAATGTGCACTTCATTGGGTTCAGCCTCATGTTAAATTGTCTCAAACGGGTGAATACTTGGCGTAGGTCGTCAATATGATCGCCACCAACCGGTGTCTTTGCTATTATGTCGTCAATATATACTTCAACAAGTTTGGTGTGCATACCTTCGAAAACCTTGTTGATCATGCGCTGATATGTCGCCCCAGCGTTTTTTAGGCCAAAGGGCATGACTGTATAGCAAAAGACACCACGATCATTTATGAAAGCTGTCTTCTCTTGATCCTCTTCACACATCAGAATTTGGTTGTAACCAGAGTATGCGTCCATGAAACTCAGGTATTGATAACCAGAGGAATCATCCACCATCCGATCTATATTAGGAAGAGGATAAGGATCTTTTGGACAACAGCGATTGAGGTCCACGTAGTCAATGCACATTCTCCATTTACCATTGGATTTAGGGACCATCACCACATTCGAAAGCCAAGAGGAATATCGGATTTCCCTGATAAATCCGGCCTTCAGCAACTCCTCAGTTTGCTGACAAGCTGCCCTCTGTTTTTCTGGGCCCAATCGTCTTTTCTTTTGGGCCACAGGTTTCGTCTCTGGATAGACGGAAAGTTTATGACAGCAGAATTCAGGGTCTATGCCTGGCATATCGGCTGCAGTCCATGCAAAGAGGTCTTTAAACTCTTGCAAGAGAGCCAGCAGTCGCTGCTCTATTTCAGTATCTAGCTTGTCATTGATATGGGTGATCTTTTCTGAAGAATCTCCCAAGACGATGTCCCTGGAACTTCCATCCGGTGTGGGCTTTGATGGGTTGAACGGATCAATGTTCAAATCCGCTCTAGGGTCCAGGTCGATAAGGCTTACAGATCCAGCCAATGTTCCAGTATCATTAAGTTTCCTCTTTTTATTGGAGGCGTCCAGCTTTGTCATGTTGAGGCTAAGGTTGTAGCAGAACCTAGCCATCTCTTGATCACCCCGGATAGATGACACAGCATTATCCTTGTCAATGAACTTGATAAGGAGATGTGGGGTTGATACAACTGCCTCCATTGCATTCAGAGTAGGACGGCCTATGATGCCATTAAATGGTGATTTGACATCAATCACTAGTACCCGAGACCTAACCGTCCTGGCTCCTGGCTCGCCTTCAAACGAGATAAGGGTATCAAGATACCCTCTAGTTAGTTGCTTTGCGCCATTGAAAGCTGTTAGTTCCTGCGTGTAAGGCTGTAAGTCTGAGTCTTTAAAACCCATTCTTTCAAAGCAATTATAAAAAATAACATCGCAGGAACTTCCCTGGTCAACAAGGATTCTTCGGACGTCCTTGTTGGCGATCACAACAGTGATGACTACAGCATCGTCACCACCAGGAATGGTTGGGCCAAAATCCTCGTCAGAGAAAGAGATTGTGGGAGCCTCATTCCCTCCTCTGTAAGGGCGATTGTCCTTGACTTTCCCTTGCACAGATAGAATCATTCTATGATGATTCTTACGGGCTGTAATTGAAGCTCCTCCTCCAGCGAACCCTCCAGCAATCATGTCAATAACTTCACGTCGGCCCTGACGTTTTTGCTGGGGCATGCTGTCTTTCTGTGCTGCATTATCGGTCATCACACCTTTTTGCTTCTCTGCAGCAGAGAACTTTCGAACCGGACTGGGATTATTGTCATCCCCATCGTCTGGATCTCTTTCTCTTTTCTCATTCCGTTCTGCCCTGTCAAAGGATTTTTCTTTGAACAGGTATTGCTTCAACTTGCCTTCTCTAATTAGCGTCTCAACTGCGTTCTTTAAAGCTTGGCACTCATCAGTTGAATGACCATTTTGTTCATGAAAATCACAGTACTTACGTGAATTTCCTGGTCTTTTCATAGGGGCTGGTCTCCTGATGCCATATGTGCTGAAAACTGGCCATCCGACCTCTCTCAAAATCTGAGATGGTCTGGCAGATAACTGTGCATAATGGCTGAAGGAATTGACATGCCTTTCTCGAGGTCGAGGAGGGTGGTTATCCACCTTAGGATTGGTGAATGGCCTCTCCATGCGTTCTGACATCGTCTTCTCCTTACCCTTCTGGGTTTGGGGAGATGGTGTTGGTGGCTTTTTCTTTGCAGCCATTGCCTCCAAGTGCATTTCTATGCTCACATACTTTGAGGCTTTTTTCCTGAACTCCTCAAAAGTTGTTGGGGGGCTCTTTGCTAATGAAAGAGCGAAAGCTGAACTGGGCTGCAATGCCTCAATAACGATATGCAGCTTGATAGATTCTGTGAGGTTAGGAACCAGGGCTGCCTCCTTATAAAACCTCTTCAAAAAATCTTTTAAGCCCTCTGTTTCACCTTGCTTAATCTGAGCTAAGGTATGGGACGTCTTGGGCACGTCTCTGGAGATGACAAAGTGGGTTTCAAAGGCAGCTGCCATTTCCGTCCAAGAATCTATGGATCCAGAAGGCAGGCCTTTAAACCACCCGAGGGCCTCCTCAGACAATGTTCGAGGGAACATTCGGCACATCACGTCTTCATCAGCCCCCAAGTACATGGCTTCAAACACATAAGCATCAAGGTGCTTAGTTGGATCAGTTTCACCATTATACTTTCCGATGGAAAGCGGTTGAGTAGTTTGAAGGTGCTTGGGGATGCTGATGCTCATAAGTCTCCTTGAAAAAGGAACTTTCAGATTGTAAGACAAGGGGGGTGCTGTTGTTGAATCTCTCTTCCTTCGGGAAGCTGCATCCTCAGAATCGCGAGTCTGTTCTCCCCCCTCAAATGTAGGGATATTTGAGTACTGAAGAGTGGTGGACTTTTCACCATCAGTCGTGTGGGGAGTGTTTCGCGTGCGAGATGATTCTTTACCCTCGCTTTGCCTTTTTTCTCTTCGCAATTCCGCGAGTTCCCTCTGAAGTTGTTTGATCAACTCATCGCGAGGATCAGGATCAGATACAGTTACTATCTTCTTCGAGCTGCCCCCATGAGAATCAAAGTTGAGTTTTCTGAAAGCGTTAGGATTGGTTCTGCCTTCAGCTTGATTCTCCATGAAGTCTTGTGCTTCGCCTTCCATTGTGGATTACCTGCTCTGTCAATGGATATAGGAATAACTTTATCGTGTCCCACTGGGCGTGCCAATGATCTGTCCTGGACCGGGGTCAAGAGATCCGATCTCAAGCCAGTCACGAATAGTATGTCAATACCGTATAAGATACCGGATGTATGTGTTTCCGATGTGTGTATCCGTTGTCCCTGAATGAGGAGAGCGGATTGGGCGTTCTAGAGATCCTTCACACCGACCTAACGCGTTGAAGTGGGCGAATGGTGGTGTCACCTGCAAAGATTCTCCGACGCTCAAGTCAGTGATTATATTCCAAGTAAGGAATGTATTCAGAGAGTAATCAGTCGTAAAAGAGTTGAAGAAGAAGATCCCTAACTTCAATCATGAAGTTAGTTCATATACCTGATTGGCTCGATTAACGAGGACTCGTTGGTGGGGAACCACCAACTCCCATTAGCATTATTATATTGCGCACTTACCTGCATGATTGGGTCAAGTGGCTATTTTATATTGAGCATAGAGAATGTAGACTAGGATTAGGGAACAAGTTGACCATTCCCGTGAGCAGAATTTGGCTCGTAGTGCAGGGAATTATTGATCGATCCCTGTAGCAACAATCCTTGTCTTTTGCATAGTGACGTGTGTATTATCTGATGTCATGGTGTTATCCTGGATAACCGGTATAGGGAGAACGCCTGATACGGAATTACAGTCCGGATGTATACCGATGACACCGGTTACACGTAGATGTCTTATCAAAGACGTTGAAATATGTATAGCAGATCAGATACCGGTATTGAGACCGGATCAAGTACTAACACAAGAAACACCACCCACTTACCACACAAGAGGTATGTCCATTCTTTTCCTCCTCAAGCTTGAGCTCTGGTATGTCGGTTACTATAACGTCCTTATTTTTAAATCAAATTACAATAAACAAATAAATTTTTTTCGCAAATAATTTAAATTTCCAAAACAGAATTTGGATTAAATAAGAACAATATCAGTTTTACATAAACCGACCGGCTCATTTAAGTATACAAATAATTATAAATACTCGGTATGCACAGGAGCCGGCCAAGGCTACTACAAACAACTATGTGCACTATATACAATACATATAATACATAATGCTCCAAACTGCTGAGTGACTTCATCTATCATTGTTGTGTCCTATGTCCACTGTAAAAATAACAACAATAGGGGTGAGCATAAACATATCAAATGACAGTTACTGAATCGGATCAAGTGTCCAATTCATAACCATAAATAAATCAAAATCATAACACATAATCACATCATATTTCATTCACTCTCATATCATCAAATGATCATATCATCATGTTATTCTCAATAACGTATATATATATATATATATATATATTAGTGCAAACACATGCTCAATCAAATGGATCTATTATTAAGTCTTTTAAATTGTGTTGCAACACTGGCTCCCCGAGCCATAACTCAGCTCTCAGCTGATCCGGCCGTTTTACTGGTACCAAACCGTTTGCACCCTCATGTGACACCATCACTCTCAGTGACAACGGTTAGTGCCACAGGCTAAAACCTTGAGCCTCGCTCAAGAGGTTGCCTTAAGTCCCACCCAAGGTCTTTTGTCTTTTGCCTTGAGTCCCACCCAAGGTCTTTTGTGGAAACCACATCATATTTCATATTCATTCATCACACAAGCATCTCATGAAAAATTCATGAAAACCATTCTCATCATCGGTCACACATATATACAATCATCACATCAATATCAATAATATGAATGGAAGATATGAATACATAAAATATGTTATTCAATCGGGGTCTTAATAACAATTTATGCACACAACATATATACATCATAACAATATCACCCCACGTCCATTCATAAACTATTCATTTGAAATGTAACGCTCCCTCTACCTGGAAATAAAGACTTCCAGCAGCTTTTCAAACTATATCTAAGTCACTGCTCACGAATTCCGACTGGAATTGCAGTTCTGAACCAGTCCAACGTTTCTTCGTGAAAGAGAAGAAATGAAGATTGATTTTCTTCCTTGCTTGTTAATTTTCCAGTAAAGATTGGAAAGAAAGGATAGAAGTAATGTTTTGCACTTTCAAAGTTTCTAACTGATTCAACAATAGAAGCTGTTATATATATATATATCGTTCATGCAAAAGAGACGTGAACGATAGGAATAAGTCTGACACACGTATCTTTAAATGATAAGGAAGGAATAAGATATTTAATGAAAAGAGGACAGCACATCAGAGAGGGTCCCATACTTAGAAAATATCAGAAAAGTGAATCTACTAGAATGTAGAAGAACAGAGTGACATGGAAAGCTTCAATAATTAAAATAATTATTAATTCCGACTCAGTTTCAGTATTCTGGGCACATCTTTCCGAGAAGATTCATCACAGCCTTTGTCCGTTCAGAATTTCTTCATTCGGAGGAAATTCACTCGGAAAGGTTTCATCCCATGAAACACTCAGCTTTCCTTCCTCGGAAATGACCCACACGGAAATATCTCATTCAAACATATCTCACTCGGATATATCTCTGCCCGAGTCAAAGTCTTCACTTATGTCACTCGGAAGTCTTACATCCAAAAGATCACTCGGAGTTCGAAGTTTAGTCCTCTCTCGGAAATCTTTCCACTCGAAAGGATCACTCGGGGTCGAGGACAATCTCGAATACAAACCCGAGCACAAGTTCTCGGAAACTTTAAAACACCCGAGCATGAATTAAATGAATTCACCACTCGGATATTCACTTCCCTCGGAAACTATTCACTCAGAACATACTCATTCGAAGTTAGTCTTTTTCTTTCCAGAAGTAGTCTCCCTGGAAAAGACTCACTCGGTATGTCCCAATCGGTATCTTACCACTCGGAAGTCGGTAATATCTCACTTGACGCTACTCCAATTGGAAACATCTCACTCGGTGTCATCCCACTCGGAAGCATCTCACTCGGAGACACCCCACTCGATGAAAGTTACACTTCACTGGGAAATTTCCCACTCGGAATTCACAACTCAGAATTATCTCAGCCCGAGAAGTACTCATTTTGAAATCAAAGCTTTACTTCGTTCAGAAGTACTTCTCTCGGAAACGATCCATTCGAAAACGTTTCACACTGATTTGTCTCTCAAAAGTGTCTCATTCGGACACAGAGCTTTTCTTCACTCGGAAATGATTCTCTTGGTCATGTTTCACTCGGAAACATCTTAACTTTACTTCACTCTAGTTCATTCACCCAGAAAGATTTTACTCGGAATTATATCCCTTTCTTCACTCGGAATTATCTCAACTTTCCTACACTCGGAAGTATCTTAACTTCCTACACTCGGAATCATATCCATTTTTCACTCGGAATGTCTTATCTCAGACATAATTCACTCGGAATTTCACTCGAAAATTATCCACTGATCCTTAATGAATTATTTTCTAAAATTCTAAATTTTAGGATGTTACAGTTACTAACTTAATTAGAGTATCATTATATGTGACACAATATTTTGCGTCTCATTTTTGTAAAGACGTCAAATTGGACTTAGGCCTAGTAACCCTCATACCGATCAAATCATTCTCATACCGGCCAAATCATACCCATACCGTCCAGATTATACCTATACTAGTCGGATAATTATATACTTAAGTTTATCCCCCTATCGAACAAGACACTCCACATCTCGACAATTTAGTGCTTATGGTGATTAACAAACAAAACTTAAACTTGATGTTTTAGATTAAGTTTAAATATTTTTTATTGATTGATCAATAAAAGGGAAAATGTCATCGTAAGGGAAAAAGTTAAGGAATCAAAATTGATTTTTTTTATAAAAATTGTGTTTAATATTCACCTTTTTAGTTTTTAAATATTTGTTGGTAGCGTGGAAGAGAAAAACAAAAGCAAAAGAAAATTGCAAAAGAGAACCTAAATCCTAATTTAAATATAATTTCGCATAAAAATTTTCTATTTTAAATTATTTAAATAGTGTCCCGAGGAACCGAACCTAAAAAAGTGTGAGAATAAATTGTCTCGGCAATAAAATGACCAATAAAGACAATAACTATTAGTTAGTATTCGATATTTTATGGCATTTTTGTGCTGATTGGTTTGGTGTTATGCATCGCAGGACCACATTCTATCATTAGTTTTGGGGATGTTTGATTTATAGTTGGGGGAATGAAATTGGGTTGAAGTGAAAAATTTAAAGGTTGATATTGATCTTTCACGTCGTTCAAGAGTAAGATGAATTTTTTGTTTCCTCAAACCCCATTTGCTTCACGCCAAAGGAGAATATTGAGTGAACCAAACAAGCTCTTAATGCCAAAATGAGACATTACTTATTTAAATCAATATAGGTTGAATCAAGCAGGACATATCGTCTGTCTTGCCTTTTTGGGACGAACAATTACCAAAACTATACCAGAAACGTTTTGTGAACAAGAAATTGATGTGAAAAAACTGTTTCTTTGATTTTAGGTGTTTATTTCAGATGTTTACATGAAAAAAGATTAAAAGATAAAAATAAAGTACTGTTTTTTTAAATGTATTTTATTAACCCCAGTGCTAAGTTTAGCCTACAAAAATTAACAACTTTTTATTAGACTGAATGCAATAATTTCATAACAAAAATAAAACATCATAACCATATTTTAACATTAACTAAATCAATTGTGATGGTAAAAAGAAATTAATAAAAAATTAATAAATTAACTATTAGCTTTACCTTATTAAATTTATTAGTTAAAATTATAAATAACGTGTAATGAATGTTATTTTTATATGACATCTAAATTAAACATACATTCACTCGAACGTATATTCATATATAGTTCTTAAACAATAAATAATAAAATAAAATACTAATATTAATATTAATATAAAAGTAAAGATTCTTGATTTAATAAAAAATAAATAAGCTTATTATTGATATTATTAAATCGAGATCGATCATCAACCCAATTAAAGTATCAATTATTGGTTAAATCAATTAAGTCCTTATATAAAAAACTTTATTTTTTATATTAAAACTAAGAGTTATATATATATAAATCATGAAATGATATTTTGTTTTGACTATGATAATTTTTAGTTAAATATATATTTAATTTTATATAATATAAATTTGTAAAAATAAATATTTAATACTATATGTTTCGTGTGATATCTGGTTGAGTCCTTTAATTTTTTAAAATTAATCCATTTAAGTTTTGAAATATTTTTAAATACATCTATTTCAATTAAAGTTATTTGATCCGGGGTGGTGACCATGACACAGATGGAGGTCCAAGAGCACCATACTACGTCATTGAAAAGGCTGGCAAGTCTATAATCGAAGTCTGAAACTGATTGGATGACTAAGGACTCCTCCCTTAACCCCGACTCGTAACTGACAACTAGACAAATAAGTCAGAGGAGGTATGGGCAACCTGACCTTGCAGACACTGTAACAACAGTAAGTTAGGAATATGGTCAAATCACTGCCTAAACTAAGGTAAACTATAAATACAACTCATTTATTACTGAAGAGGGATCTGATCCAAATCTAGAGAGTTACCTTCGTAATACCTTATCTTATCTTAATCATGATACTAACTTAGGCATCAGAGAATATTCTGCAGGTATCCCTCCGGTGTGGTTTGTTGGACTTCGGCTTGATTAGGAACATCAATTCCATCCTGAACTTGAAGAACCTCGGATTCCCACTGAACCTAGGTATAAAATACCGTACTCTATTGAGACAACGTAAAATTGAGAGTTTGAGAGGTAACTACTGTCAAGACACATAACCTTTGACCCCAGTCAAGACATTCAACTCTTGACCCTAACAGAACATTATTATTGATGATGTTAGCTCAATAGTCCTTAAGATGCTAATGGCGTTACATGACTATTTGAGTTGTCATTAAGACATTTTGGATAAAATATAGACTTTTAATCATTAAATAAATCTCACAATATGATGGTTGTTGATTCCCTTTACTAAAACTTTAGTTAATAACAAGATTTAACATTGTTTTCCATAAAATATCACAGACAAAGAATAACAGGCATTGGAAAAGATGGGGCGAACAAAGTACAACGGGAAACTAAATAACAAAAATATAAATTGTAGATTGAAAAAGGAAAATACAAGATTAAGAAGACAAAAATTATGAAATTTACTATTAACAAAAATTCTATAAAAGAGAAACAACAATGATCATATTAAGGGGTTTATTCAATGACAAAAAATCTTTATCTAATTCAACAGTTCATGATTAACACACCAGGTAGTCATGTGTCACCGCTAACATCCCTCTGAGTAATTGAGATAACACTATTTAGTAGTGTTATCTCAATTAATGGAAATGGACAAATTTGAAATGTTTTAAAACTTAAAGGACCGAGTTGCAAAAAAAACAACAAAAAAATTGAAAAAACTCAATTAGGAAATACTTGAAACATAAATAAATAATTTTTATTTTTACCTATAAAATTATAATAAAAAGATTAATGCAAGCAAATCATGAGAAATTAATGCTCACTATCGACAGGCTCGACCGTAGGGGTAGCATCTTCCCCGTTGACGGCTTATTATCAAAGGGGCCTAATTTTTGTAGTTGTTATGTATATTCATAAAAATATAATACTTTGAATTTTTTTCACCAAATTAAGAGCCTGGGGCGCACGTGAATAATATTTATCATAACGTTTAGTAAGGACGAGATTGAGTCAGATTGTCCGTCAGGGGGTCATGACCTAGCTTATTTAAGGTCTAAATTGACTCGGCTCGTTTAATAATAAAATCAGACTAAAACTTTCTGAAAATCTTATTCAATTAAAGAAATTGAGTTTGGACTTTTGAGAAAACCTTTTTAACCTGTCAGGTAGGGATTTTTAATTTAGCTCTTTTATGACTTCAAAAATAAATCATAATTTATGACATATTATAATTTATAAGTATACAAGCTATTTTCTATAAAGTAAAATCTATAAGATTAAAATGTTAAAATTAACTTTAATATGTAAAATTGATAATTAAATATATATTTTATATATGTTGTTAGGCCCATTTATTATTTAAGACAAACTCGTTAATCAATTTAATATATGCCTGCTAGCGTTTTTATTTGTTTTAATATAAATCAAGCTTTAAATAAACTATCAGACTAAATTTAGTTTTTATATAGGGCATACTATAGCTAAAAATATAGTCAATGACTTTGTGTCAAGTAATAGGTAGGATCAAACTTCATAAATTTTTATTTCAAGCACTATTTAAATTATAGAACTCTTTTATTTGACAATAAAAATATTTATTTTTTAAGGAATCCTTTATGCTCCATATACTCCGGGTCTCAAAAAGATCAGGGACGACCATGACTATCAAAGATAGATTATTCACTATTTGGTTTTGACGGTGGATATACGGAGAGATACAATAATCATGATAAATTAATACTATGTTTATAGGGGGTACTTTCTCAAACTCAAGAAAAAACACTAAAAAATACTAAGAAATAGCAACAAAAAGAAAACATAGTTAAGCAATTAGTTGCCTTCACCACCACCATAGTGGATGATGTCATCTCCATAGTGTCCCATTGTGACCTTCATAGGCAACCCTTATTACCACCAGCACTACCCTCTCCCCTAATTGTGCTTCAACCATGTTGAACTTGTAACGCCCCAGCCGCTTTTCAGGAATGAACGACTCGCCCCACAGACCAACATGAGACCTTTCCAATGTGCTTTTGTCCTCACTCACACATTTCCCGAGAACTTCCCAGGAGGTCACCCATCCCAGAATTACTCCAAGTTAAGCACGCTTAACTTTGGAGTTCTTAAGTGATAGGCTACCGAAAAGGCTAATGCATTTGTTGATATAGGTAGTACGAATTCATTCCTTTAAGCTATCCTCGACTGTATAGTCCCATACCTATACAGTCTTTGGATCCCTCTCATTCATGTATGTATTCAATTCGTTCATGTGTCCCTCCCATTGGAAGCCTGCCAGGAGCCGCTCCTTGTCTGTGCCTATGCACCGGCGATCACTCCCCGCCCTCAACAGTGCCCGGGATATCACATCCCCGCTGGAAGCCTGCCAGGAGCCGCTCCTTGTCCGTGCCCATGCACCGGCGATCACTCCCCGCCCTCAACAGCGCCGGGATGTCACATGCCCACCAGCTTCCGCCTGGTTCGTCCTCGAACCATACCGTACTAGGAGAGGCTAGGCTCTGATACCACTTTGTAACACCCTCTGTTACACCTTAATAAATTCTAGAAAAATTCATAAATTTTTTTTTTTTACTAAAGATATGTTTGTTAAAAAGAAACTATCGGAATAAATTATATACATTATTTCTGAAATACCTCAATATTATTAAAACTTTATAAAGTATTTGTACATTCATCCGAAGAAAATAAACATTAAACATTATAAGAAAGAAAGGAAACTCCATGGCCCAAGAGCAGTTGCCTAATGACATTATTTATTCATTGGACCACGGTATTCATACCGAGCTCCCTTTCTAAAACGTGCTATATATACTGTCAATGTTCTTCGATCCTTCCCTCTGTACGAACCATTAATTTAAAACATATGAAACAAAAACATAGAGAAAGGAGTGAGAAACAGAATATAATATTCTCAAATGGGACATAAGCAATAAAAGGTTTTCACAAACTAGTATAATAATATCAATCACAATCACAAGCACAATCAATTTATGAATGTATGAATGATATGTCATATCTTCATCATAACTTATTTATACATGTGGGCCCCTTAAATTTTAATTTGCACTGGGCCAACCAGGAGTTTACACTGTTCCATAATTCCGGATAATAATAACATGAACAGCTCAACTGGCATGGAAACACTTAGAGACTAGTCAGATTGAAAAGGTTTTTATTGTGAAAGTACCCGACACTAGGGAGCTACCCCAGGTCCCCTGAAGCACCCTTTCACACCCTCTCATCCCAAGGCTCACAATTAAGCCTCCTCTAATGTATCCTCGGTTTCTATAATCCGTCCCCAGACAATATCATTTTGTTTCTCTTCGATGATTCATGATGCATGAACTACTCGCGTATTTAGTTGGTTAAGGCTTTTAGAAACTCAATTATATTATCAGGGCCTATGGATCATGACATAGCCACCCCAGTAAACTGTACTTTTTCAACTTCTCAAATACGCACATAAAATTTTAGTACAGTTCCTTTTCAAATCACAAATCAAATCTCTTTATAAATTTGAGTTTCAAAGCCTTAAATATATTTCATAACCTGTCAATTCAAAATTAATTTCTAAAAACTTAAATTTGGAATTATCAATATTTAAAACCTTAGTACTTGAAAATTTTGTATAATATTTTTATACATTTAAATAATACGTATATATATATTAAAAAAATTTATTTTTATAAAATAAATTCTCTTTCTTTTTCTTCTGATAAACTAACTAAAAATCTAAATTTTAGTAAAGATATATACATATATATTAAAAGATAAAAAGAGATATCTAAAAACTTATGTAGTTTTCTAAGAAATTTCTTAAAAGTAATTTGAATAAATATAAAAAAATAAATAAAGAAGTAGGAGATAAGTAATTTCTTACTGAATTTTAGCTTTCCGCCATGCTTGCTATATGCTCAAACTCTACAATAAAAGATTATCAATCATAATCAAACATTGTCAATCACAATCAAAACATCATAAAGCATAAATAAATATTAACAATCATAATCAAATCAAATAATTAAACATTAGTTATAAATATGATAATTTAAAATTTAATAATTATTTAAATTAATAAATTTTGTTTTAAGTTCTATGGTCAATTCCTCGCACAGGTCTATGTAAATCCAAGATAGTCCAGTCCTTGCATAGGTCTAGTTCAGTCCATATAGGTCATAAATAGTCCAAGTCCTTGCATAGGTTCAGTCAAGTTCGTAATAGTTCAAGTCCTTGCATAGGTTCAATCCAGTCCGCATAGGTCATAATAGTTCAAGTTCTTAAATATTTTAGATATTAAGTTACACAAGATGCTTAATTTATTAATAACAATTATTATAAATTTTAAGTTAAAAGTTATTATTTTAAAATAATAATATTGTTATGTTTAAAAGGAGTAGGGGACTCCTCCCAATATTCTTATGTAATTTCATATTATATCCTTAATCTCACCCCCCCTTACCTTGATTTGCTACCAAAAGTGAATTCGCTCTGCGCCTCCAAGTTCTAACAAAATATTAATACTAATTTATTTCAGTATAAGCTTAAGATGAAAATTAAGATTGCTATCAGAATGATAAATAGTAAATGTGCATAGTAATAATAAATAGTAACGGTAAATGGTAAGTTATTAATAGTAACAGTAAATAGTAATTTTTGAATAGTAATAGTAAATAGTAAATTGTGAATAGTAACTTTTTGAATAGTAGTGGTAAACGGTAAATCATGAACAATAACAGTGAATAGTAAATTTTGAATAGTAACGGTAAATAGTAAATTTTGAATAGTAACAGTAAATAGTAAATTGTGAATAGTAACTTTTTGAATAGTAGTGGTAAATGGTAAATCATGAACAATAACAGTGAATAG
This sequence comes from Clitoria ternatea, assembly GCA_037962975.1. Classification (NCBI taxonomy): domain Eukaryota; kingdom Viridiplantae; phylum Streptophyta; class Magnoliopsida; order Fabales; family Fabaceae; genus Clitoria; species Clitoria ternatea. The sequence continues at coordinate 287,995,957 of CM075670.1, forward strand.
TAAATTTTGAATAGTAACGGTAAATAGTAAATTTTGAATAGTAACAGTAAATAGTAAAAATAACACAGTGATAATTTATTTTTACTATAGTAACTTATTCATAATAGCACTAGTATATCAATGGTTTAAGAGTGCTAAAAAAAATAAACTAAAATTATAAAAATAATATAGAAGAAAGTTATTACCTTACACCTCCGGCAGAACTTCTTTTTACCAAAAGAATTTACTCTCCACTAATTTCTTACGCACTATCTCTCTAGATTCTCTCTCTAATTTTTGTGTGGAAATGTTGTAAATGAGCCATCTATTTATAGGAAGAAAATTTCACTATTTAAGATTATTTAATTATTTATTTTACTATTCATGATGTAAGCGATGATGTAATTAAGCGATGATGTAAGAGATGATGTCGACAGTGGCATTTTGGTTATTAAATGAAAGGTTAAGGGTATTTTTGTCATTCTAAAAAAATGAAAAAAAATATAAAAATTCCAAAATTTTATAAATTATATAACAATTAAAAAGTTCTAAAGAACTATAATTAAATTCCTTTGAAATTTTATTTTAAATAAGAAATAACGAAATTAGGGGTGTTACAACTCTACTCCCCTAAAAAAATTTCGTCCTCGAAATTTACACTTTTTAGTAAAACAATTGGGGATGAGACTCTTTCATCTCATTTTCTAGTTCCCATGTAGCATCTTCCCCTCTCGTTTCACTCCAAATGACCTTCACGAGTGGAATTTCCTTGTCTCTTAGCTTTTTTATTCTTCTGTCAGCTATTCTGACAGGTGGTGCATCATATGTAAGATTATCTTTAACTTGTATGACATCAGGTTTAATAACATGTGTAGGATCAGATATATACTTTCGTAAGTTTGACACATGAAAAACATTATGGATATTAGAAAGAAAAGGTGGTAATGCTATTTGGTAGGCAAGAGGACTAACTTTATGAATTATTTGATATGGACCAATAAATCTAGGAGTTAGTTTTCGAGATTTCATTGCCCGACCGACCCCAGTCATAGGTGTGACTTTCAAGAATACATGATCGCCTTCTTGAAATTCGAGCGACTTTCTTCTTTTGTCATAGTAACTTTTCTGCCTGCTCTGTGTTGCCTTCATCTTTTCCTGAACTATTTTGATTTTATCCGTGGTTTGTTGTACCAACTCTGGTCCTAGCATCAAGTTTTCACCAGTCTCAAACCAACATAGCGGGGTCCTACATTTTCTTCCATATAATGCTTCAAAAGGTGCCATGCCAATGCTAGCGTGGAAACTGTTGTTGTAGGTAAACTCCACATATGGTAAGAATTGATTCCAACTTTCTTTATGCTCCAACACACAAGCTCGTAACAAGTCCTCTAGAGATTGGATTGTTCTTTCTGATTGTCCATCCGTCTGAGGATGATATGCTGAACTTAGACGCAATCTTGTTCCCAAAGCCTTGTGCAAGCTCTTCCAGAATTGTGATGTAAAACGAGGGTCCCGGTCAGAAATGATACTTGAAGGAATTCCATGCAATCTCACAATCTCCTCGATGTATAATTTTGCCAGCTTCTCCATAGAGTAACGAATATTGATGGGAATAAAGTGGGCAGATTTGGTTAATCTATCAACTATTACCCATATTGAATCATGTCCTAATGGAGTTTTAGGTAGAGAAGTCACAAAGTCCATGGTAATGCTATCCCATTTCCATTCTGGTATTTCCATTGATTGTAGCATTCCAGGGGGTTTTTGATGTTCCACTTTAACCTTCTGGCAAATTAGACATGCAGCTACGTACTCTGCCACTGCTTTCTTCATTCCAGGCCACCAAAATAACTTCTTCAAATCTTGATACATTTTAGTAGCTCCAGGATGAATGCTCATATAACTTTTATGGCCTTCTTCCAGAATTACTTTCCTCAACTCCTCTTGATTAGGGATACACACTCGATCCTTATACCTCAGCAATTGGTCACTTCTTACATTGAACTCGACTTCTTTTCCTTGTTTCAAGAGTTCTTTCTTTTCTTGCAGGAATTCATCATCTCTTTGAGCCTCTAAAACTTGCCTCAGGAATTCACTTGTCACTTGCAACGCTCCTAATCTGTAGCTATTAGCATTAACCTTTACTGCTAGGTTAAGATCTCTAAAGTTTTCTATCAATTCCAGCTCTTTAATCATCATTGTGGACGCATGCAGAGACTTTCGACTTAAAGCATCAGCTACTATGTTCGCTTTTCCAGGATGGTACTGTAACTCAAAGTCGTAATCCTTTAAGAACTCCATCCACCTCCGTTGCCTCATGTTTAACTCCTTTTGGTCGAATAAATACTTGAGACTCTTATGATCGCTAAACACATCAAATGTTGCACCGTATAAATAATGTCTCCAAATCTTTAAGGCAAAGACTACAGCGGCTAATTCTAAGTCATGGGTAGGGTAGTTAATCTCATGTTGCCTTAATTGGCGCGACGCATAGGCTACAACCTTCTTGTCTTGCATGAGTACACTTCCTAGTCCTTGTTTAGACGCATCACAGTAAACTTCAAAACTTCGATGTGGATCGGGGAGTACTAACACCGGCGCAGAAGTAAGTCGATCTTTCAGCTCTTGAAAACTATTTTCGCATTGTGTCGTCCACACAAAAGGTTGTCCTTTCCGTGTTAACTTGGTCAATGGGTATCCTAGCTTTGAAAATCCTTCAATGAATCTCCTATAGTATCCAGCCAAGCCCAAGAAACTTCTGATCTCAGTGATTGTGGTTGGTCTCTCCCATTTTAAAACTGCCTCCACCTTGGAAGGGTCTACAGCTATTCCTCCTTGACTAATTACATGTCCTAAAAAGTTTACTTCTTCCAACCAGAATTCACACTTCGACAACTTTGCATACAGTTGTTTCTTTTTCAGGATTTCCAACACAACCTTCAAGTGTTCAACATGTTCTTCTTTGCTTTTAGAGTACACTAATATATCATCAATGAACACCACTACAAATTTATCTAGATATGGATGAAAAATCCTATTCATGTAATCCATGAATACGACTGGTGCATTAGTTACACCAAAAGGCATTACTAGATATTCGTAATGGCCATAACGTGTTCTAAAAGCAGTTTTTGGTACATCTTCTTTCTTCACCCTTATTTGATGGTATCCAGACCTCAAATCAATCTTGGAGAACACTGTGGCACCACGCAGCTGATCCATCAAGTCATCAATTCTTGGCAGAGGATATTTGTTCTTGATCGTCACCTTGTTCAGTTGCCGATAATCTACACACAACCTCATGCTACCATCCTTTTTCTTAACCAACAACACTGGTGCACCCCAGGGGGATACACTGGGTCGTATAAATTGTTTCTCTATCATCTATTCAAGTGGTTTCTTCAACTCTGCTAATTCTAGAGGTGACATTCGGTATGGTGTAATTGAAATGGGTCCAACTCCAGGTACTAGATCAATGGCAAATTCCACATCTCTTTCTGGGGGTAAACCAGGGATATCTTCAGGAAAAACGTCAGGAAATTCACACACAACCGGCAGATTTTTGATTTTTGATTCTTGCTCTCCTTTCGTTGAAAGCAATAGCATGAATCCTTGAGCCCCTCCTTTTAAAGAGGCACTCACTTGGTTGGCGGTTAGAAATCTCGAATCCTCAGGATTCAAATTCACTGGTTCTTTAAACATTATGGTTTTATTATGACAATCTATTAGAACATAATTGTCAGACAACCAATCTAGCCCAATAATAACTTCTAAGCCAGAAAGGGGTAAACAGAAAAGATTGGCCTTAAAGTCCCTACCATCTATGACAATAGGGCATTTCCAACAGGCTTTAGAAGTGACAATGGGATTGTTTCCAGGAGTATGTACAGATAAGTCAAATGGCAGTTCTATCACAGGTAATTTTAGTTTTTCTACACAGTCATTGGCAATAAAGGAATGTGATGCACCTGAGTCATACATAACAGTTAAAGGAATCTTATTAATGATACACTTACCTTGCACCATGGAATCAGAATGAGATGCTTCTTCTCCAGTGATTGCAAAAACCTTTCCTTTTGCCTTCGGCCTTCCGACTGCACTGTGCGCGCCTCCTTGAGTATTTATGCTTGCACCTTCAGGGTTTTCCCTCTTCATCTCTGGGCAATCCTTGATGTGATGTCCTGGTTTGTTACACTTAAAACAAACATAAGTGTTTTTAGGACAATCCCTTTTCAAATGGGGTCCTCCACAGAGAAAACATTTAAAATTTGGTGCAGATGTTGGGTAATAGCTTCCAGTTGAAGCTTGGGGTCTGTTAGGAACAGATGCTGCTCCAAACCGGCAAAATGGCGTTTGGTAAGGCTTATTTCTCCTGAAGTCTCTTCTTTGGTGATGGTGAGGTCCTCCACTTCTCATTTCTCCTGCCTTGTGAATGGGCTCACGACTTTTAGTCATTCTATCCTTATGATCTTCTTCAAAGATCCTGCAGCGATTTACCAATACAGAAAATTCACGGATTTCCTGCATTCGTATAGCTTCCTTAATTTCTGGCCGCAATCCATTTACAAACTTTGCACACCGATCTCTTTCATTAGTAGCATCATTATAATGAGAATGAAAACGAGATAGCTCTTCAAACCTGGATGCGTACTCTCCAACGGTCATATTTCCTTGGGTCAGCGACAGGAATTCGAATTGTCTTTTCTCTTTAACATCAGCTGGAAAGTATTTCTCCAAAAACATATCCTTGAAATAATCCCAAGTGATCTCCACGTCGTTGACTTCAAATTGTCTACGCGTGCTATCCCACCAATGTTCGGCATCCTCAGATAAGGCATAAGTAGCGAAGACTACCTTATCAGCTTCATTACATTGCAATGCTCGAAAGATCTTCTCTATCTCTCGAATCCAGATTTGTGCTCCATCAGGGTTATATCCTCCCTTGAAACGAGGTGGATTGCGCTTTTCAAATAGGTCCAGCCTTCTCAAGGCATCGTTACCTTGACCTTCACGTGCTCCCATTGCATTGATTAAGCGTTCTACAACTCCAGCAAGATCGTTTCCGGCCATTAGTTTCCTGTTTCACAGTAACTGAGATTTGTCACATCGATCACAGTTACTACCAAATCAGATATTCTATTCTCTATCACCTATACAGAGTTTATGGACAAAGCAAGATAGACCTTTTCCCCAGGCCTATTGGATTAACTGCTCTGATACCACTGTAACGCCCCAGCCGCTTTTCAGGAATGAACGACTCGCCCCACAGACCAACATGAGACCTTTCCAATGTGCTTTTGTCCTCACTCACACATTTCCCGAGAACTTCCCAGGAGGTCACCCATCCCAGAATTACTCCAAGTTAAGCACGCTTAACTTTGGAGTTCTTAAGTGATAGGCTACCGAAAAGGCTAATGCATTTGTTGATATAGGTAGTACGAATTCATTCCTTTAAGCTATCCTCGACTGTATAGTCCCATACCTATACAGTCTTTGGATCCCTCTCATTCAGGTATGTATTCAATTCGTTCATGTGTCCCTCCCATTGGAAGCCTGCCAGGAGCCGCTCCTTGTCCGTGCCTATGCACCGGCGATCACTCCCTGCCCTCAACAGTGCCCGGGATATCACATCCCCGCTGGAAGCCTGCCAGGAGCCGCTCCTTGTCCGTGCCCATGCACCGGCGATCACTCCCCGCCCTCAACAGCGCCGGGATGTCACAGAACTCGCACCAAGCTTTAAAGATCCCATGATAGAATTGTGCTACGTCTTTTGTGCCTCCCACAGTTGTCTTGCTAAGAACCCATGATAGAACCGTTGATGAATTTCGATCAATCACTAAATCACTTTAGCCGCCATGGAAGTGCAAGTTTTGGGATTGAAATAATGGAAATCGATTTGTTAGGGTTTGGTTATACTAGGATTTATTTGAAATATGGTACATCTATAACTTGATTGAAATCTGGTTAAAATTTGGTAAATGAAAGGTTTTGATATAATTAATAATATGATAAAGATTTGTTTGAAATTTGGTAGATCTTTAACTACATCAGTTTGATTTGCTTGGAACCAGATAGATGAAAATTTTGACATAATCAGTAATATAATAAAGATATAAAGATACAGATAATATTACCTATATCCCAAAATATAAGCAACGAAAAAAATTATCCAAGAATAAGAGCAAATTTAACTACCTCTAGTTTATTAAATGCATGACTATTACCAAAATGTCTTTATTTAATACACTTTAATTTTTAATAAATAGAAACTAAGCTACATTAACAAGTTCAAATGAAGGATATTATAGCAAAAAAATACATTTTAGATGAAATAAATGACATTAAATGAAGTTAACTGCTTTTCTTAAAAGGTGTGAGGTAGTTATTTTTAGTTTATATTTTAGGAAGAACCACTGGCAAGGGGGTAGTATTGATAATGACTTTTTGTTTTCTCCGATGATATTGGCAGAAGATGTTATTGTCCTCGATGAAGCATTTTTTAATATATTTCAACTCCAAAGACTAATTTAGCGGTTTAACTTTTATCATAACTTTCACACAAGCTAAACATATATACAGAAAAAATATATATACAACTTAGTTTTAATATTTTTTTCATCATTTCATTTTCTTTTCTATTAATATTTCATTTTTATTTTTTTAACCAATCAAACAAAATATATTAGAGAAGAGTCATTTTAGGAATATGTTAGAGGGGGAAATCAAGGAGAAACAACAAAGGCTTAAGTATGTAAAACCCCTTGTAAAATTTGAACTGAAATCATCGTTACACTTGTTTTTCAATAAATAGGAATAATAAACAGAAAAGCTACAAAGCTAACCAATCCCCTAACTAATAAAGGTGTAATACAGTGAGGATAAGAATCTTACACCCTTCTAGAATTATTAAATGTCAAACCATATAATAAGACTATCAGTAAGGACATTTGCCTCGTGCAAGATAGGATAAACATAAACTCTCCAAGCCCTGTTAAGCATATGTATTACAACAACAAGATCCTGATGCAGAACATTTAGGACTGAAATTTGATTGACATTAATGCTTCTCACCTTTAGCAAGCAATCTAATTCATAAACTACGTTATTGATGCTTTTACTCCAAGCAAGCTTTAGAGCAAAAATAATGGCTCTAATTTCAACTTGTAATGGGCATGAAGCTAGGCCACCAACAACAAACCTCCAAATCCATTTTCCATCAACATCACGACAAACACCACCCGAACCATGTCTATTAGTGTTTTGTATAAAACTCTCGTCAACATTGATTTTGAGTATTCCTATTTGAGGTGGAATCCACAAACTCAACATAATTTGGTCACAGTCATCATTACTAGTCTAGCCCACAACTTATGATCTTAAGTCATCTTCCAAGTTTTATGAATGACAACATTAATAGGCCAAAGCTGAGAATCAAGGCACATGTTGTTCTGCCACCTCTAATTCTACCAAATTTCTACAAGAAATAATTGAGCATTGACCCCTAAGGATTGGCTTTTGATTCATTCACTAACATCATCTTCCATAAATTGTGGCCATGAAAAAATCCTAACCCTCAACCAAAAACTTATCTAGAATGAACACAATCCCTAAACAAATGCATAATATCCTCTTGAGCAGAGGACCAGTGGCTACGATTAGGATTGATAGCTAGGTTCCTTTGAAACCTTAGCTTATTGGTTGGTATGATATTATGCAAAATCACCCACACCAAGTGTCTCACCTTCTCCACGCAGGGAACCCTCCATGCCTAATTCCATATGTCTTGTTGAGTATCAACACCCCTCTTCTTCAAAACATATATATACCCCTCATGAATAGAGTACTCACTTGCATTATCAGACTTCCACCTTCAACCACTCGGAGTTTGTGTTTAGTAAAGAGATACCTTAAGAATGGTTGTCCGAGCTTGAAAAGGAAAAGGAGTTCCCGGTAGATTGAAATTCTAAGCACTACTCTCAATAACATCTGTAATACCAAATTCCATATCTTGTATATTAATAAAGGGGACTAATTTTCCTATTGGGCCCAAGCCTGTCCAATCCTCACTCGTCCCCATTTCTAACCTCAAAGGCCCAATTATCTTTCAAGACTAAAAAAGCTTTTAAGGGCCTATTCCACATGGATGAATGGTTTGGACTCTTGGCAACAATGAAAATAGACTAAATTAAGAAGTATTTATAAGTTAAAACATTAACTTACTATTTTGGAACCTTGTGAATAATCTATGAAGCTAGTTTTCCTAGAAATACAATATTTGTATCCCTATAATTTCTTAAACCAAACCCTCCATACTCCTTTGAAGTTGCTAGTGTCTCTTAATTTAGCAAATGAATGTCTTTTTTCCATTTGAATTCGACCATAAAAACCTTTTTATGACTTTATCAATATCCCCACACGCCTCGATTGGTAACCATATAGTTTGCATCGGGTAATTGGATATGGAGTTCAACACAGCTTTAGCCAAACATAATCTTTCTTCTTTATTAAAGAGTTTAGCCTTCCAAGAAGCAACCCTAACACTTATACGCTAAACTTAGGGTTTGAAAATAACTTTAGTAACTCTTCCTTTAATCAATGGAAAACCAAGATAATTCCCTAGATCATTAACCATTTTATAGATGTTACCTCGACCAATGAATTTTCCCTTTGAAAGCATATTCCTCTAGAACACATAACTCTAGACTTTTCATGATTAACTTTGAGTCACGATGCACTATAATTTTATTGAAGAATATTCATTAAGTGAGCAACTTGAGATCGAGTAGCTTGACTAAATAAATATCATCTAAAAAAACAAAAACAAAAAGGCCTTCTCTTGATAGATAAATAGGTTTCAAGGTTCCATTATATATTTCAGATTGGAGACTAAGAGTCAACTAATCTATATGGGAAACAAAACGATAAAGGACCATTTGGATACAGAAATGTTTCTTGTTTTTATTTTTTATTTTTTTAGTTTTAATTACAAAAATGTCATCTTGTTTCCCATTTCTAAAATTTTCTACAAAAATACTAAAAATTATTTTTTTGTTTCCTGTTTCCACTTTTTCCTATACAAAATTTTGGAAATAAGAAATATGATGAAAATTTTGTAATTTAAACTGAAAAACAGTAAATGAAACTAGGAAACATTTTCAAATCCAAACAACCCTTAAGGTGAAAGGGGATTACCTTGTCTCAAACCTCATTTAGGATCAAAACTATCTAATCGCTCCCTATTCTAGATAACCAAGAGGTGAGAGGATATAACACACCACATAATAAATGCCATATAATAAGAGTATCCTTCAAAAAAAAATCCCAATTAAGCCTATCAAGGCCTTTTCAAGATTAATTTTAAAAGCCATCATTCCTTTCTTGCTTTTTGACTTATGCATAAAATGAATTACTTCTTAGACAAGAATAACATTATTAAAAATGCCCTTTTTAGGGATAAAACTACTTTGACGAGGACCATTAATTTCATCCATAAAATGTCTCAATCAAGCTAGAATCATCTTACTTAGAACTTTGTAAGCCATATTACACAAACTTATCGGTCTAAAATTCTTTAAACCTTTTGGATTATAAACTTTTGGAATTAACATTAAGAGTGTATCAACAACGACGCTATTTGAATAACTATAAATAAAAGCATCAACCAATCACCTCCAAAGATTGTCACCCACAATATGCCAATATTTTTTTTAAAAAAATATAGTTGAAAACCACCAAGCCTAGGAGCTTTGAAGGAATGCAATGACATGATGGCTTGTCTTACTTCTTCCTTTCGCACAAGATAAAAAAAGATTTAGCTTGCCGATTCAGTTTTGATCCTCGGTCATGCAAAACCACATGGTTTTCTTGAAATAAGCCAATGTAAAACTTCCTAGCTTCCTACTTCAAAAGCTCTCGATGAATTTTATTCCTCTTCCACCAAATAATAGTTTGAGTATGAAAAAAACGTGTGTTTCTATCCTCAAATCACACATTTCCCCTGGATTTTTAAAACCAAAAAAGCTTTAAAAATTCATTATACCTTGGTTGCAGGTTACTTTTTAAGCTGCTATAAGAAATGATAAGGGTTCTAACTTTCATTTCTTATTGTACTCCTCGAATCCTGTCTTCCATATATTTTTTTCCTAGCAAAAATATTACAAAAAACCCATTTATTCAAAACAAGGGACTCTTCCTAAAGGTTTTTCAAAATTTCAGCCACCCCTATCTCTGGTCTCCATACTTTTTAACTACCCCTTCATAAGCAACATGACGAGACCAAGCAACTAAAAAGCAAAAAGGTCAGAATTTTTTTTACACACTAGGCCATTGCATCTAAAAAGAAGTGGATGATGATCAGTGAGTCCTGTGAAGAACTTTAATGTGAGCCTGAGGGAACTGGGAACTGATACCGCCAATTCAGATCCGCCAACCCTCTATCCAACCTCTTCACTAACTTCACCACTCCATTATAAATAATACAAAGATAACTGTACCTACTATAATAGGTAAAAAGGTATAAGTTCACCGTTGACAAAAAAAAGTCCACCAAACCTTTACCACCAGCAAAGGGATAGTATTGATATTGACATTTTGTTTTCTCTAGTGATATTGACAGAAGACGTTATTATCCTCGATGAAGCAATTTTTAATATATTTTAACTTTAAATCGAGAAGAAACAACAAAGGCTATGTAAAACCCCTTATAAAATTTAAATTGGAATATCCTTACACTAAAATTAATGGAAAAATATGATATATGATGTTAAGAAAATGAGCTATCTTTTTTAACTATTCACATTAATAAGTTATGATGTCATTTATTAATATTATTGGAGATAAAAAAATAAGTCTTTTTTCTAACGCTAAAACAAAAATGAGTTGTCTTGTGTTTGTGGTCATTCTTCATTGGGGGTTAACCTTTTTTTTGGTTTTTTTTTATTTCTTTTGTCCTTCACTCTCTTAACTTTTTTATGGCGTCATTCTATTGACTTTATTATTACATTTTTAGTAAGCCCGATCCTAAAATTTTGTGGGTTCTAGGCGACATAAAGATAAAGGCTCTTTAGTATTTTTTTTATATCAAAAAAAAAAATTTATTAAATAACCAAACCAATATTAACAAAGTTATTGTAAATTCTGAACACATAAATAAAATATTTCATCTTGATGCAAAACATAATAGTAAGCCAGAAAATAATAAATAGTACTCCAATGTTTTCCTTCAAAAATAATATGAAACATAAAAAGAGTTAGATAATTAACAATGACCATAAAAAATTAAAAATTAAGACCTAAATATAAAAATTAATAAAATATTGATATCAACATTAATAAAGTTAACAAATACTTGAAAAGAATATAATAAATTATTAAAATAATTTATATAAAAAATTAATAAACAAGTTATTATCCAATATAATTATGGTGAGTTAAAGTAAAAAAGATTATAGAAACAAAAAAAAAATAATGGAACAAAAAAATTTCATGTGGTATAGTTTTCTTCTAATTTTTATCTTTTTATATAAATACTTTTTTTTATAGAGCTATTATGTTGAGAAGGGATTGAACCCTGAATTATTGATAAAACAAAAACATCTAATCTACTAAGCTATTATTATTTCATTTAAAGTTATTGTTTTTTTACTCTACATAACCTAAATATTATTTATTTTGGACCCCTATTAACAATGGATCATGACAATTGTCCTTGTTTTCAAGACCCAAGGCCGGTTATGATTTTAGGTTAAATATATCTTTTATCTCTGTACATGTTAGTAAATTTTAGTTTCACCTTCACAAAAATTTTGTTATATTTTTCATACTTTATCAATATTTTTTTATATTATCATATCTCATTATATAAAATATTTAGAAATAATCTCTTATTAATTTAATTATTATGTTTTAATCCTTATTTTTTATTAATTGTAATTTGTTTTATGGGATTTCTCGTCATTGTCCAATATATCTTCTAATTATCTTAGTATCAAACAATTTAGAAGTTATTAATAGAAAGTTAAAAATATGGTAATATAAAATTTATACATACATATTGACTACTATGGTAAAAAAACTTAAAGAAATTAAATGTTTTCACTTCAAACACCTCTTATATCATTAGTGAAAGATAAAAGAATTTATCAAAAAAATCAAATCAAGTATTAATAGAAGTGTTCATAAAACTGGGCTGACCAGTGATTGAACCGATGAAAACAACAATTTAAGGGTTAATTGTTCAACCGGGTTGAATCGGTAATAATTACGTATATTTTTAATATTACATAATATATTTATATTACCTTTACTTACAAATATATTCAAAAGTAACTATTTTCACACATGTTAAGAATAATGATTTGAAATAGTTATTTTCATCAATGTTATTAATATTTTATATAATATTTTAAAATACCACCAATATTATTTATTATAGAAAATATTATTTGTCTTGAGAATATATATATATATATATATATATATATATATATATATATATATATATATAAAACGTCCCACCCTTATTTAATTTATTTCTCACTTAATTGGTAATTTTCACAATAAATTTTTGACATTCATAAGATATTTGTTGATTAATTAATTTTCATGTCATATATATATATATATATATATATATATATATATATATATATATATATATATATATATATATATATCGCATAAACTGTAAGTTTAATTGCATAAGGTGCCAAGACGCATGAACATAGCACATGGAACCAGGCCCCGAGTGGGCGTTTAGACGCTGGCACGAGGATGGGAATGCAGTGCCTGGGCGCAGACACGCCCAGGTTGGGCGTCTACACGGCCATGAGCAGGGGACACGTAATACCAGCGTACACACGCTAGCCCTACGCCAGAAGACACAACACACGCATATGTTTTTAGATAATTTAAATATTAGCAGGTATGTTTTTTATATAGTCTAGATCTGTTAAAGAAAATTATTGTGACGAATTATCAATTGATCTTTCAAATTTTCTGAAACTTTTTAATTTCATTCTATTCCATGAAAATTTATAATTCAATAGCTTGACAAATGAAATTCACTACCAAAATTCATTACTTGGCGTAACTATACAAATTTGATTCTTGATGTTACCATACCCTGACTCATAGAGTTTTGGTCAAATTAGTCTTTTAGTTATCTATTTTATTTTTTAAATCTTATATTGATTCTTTATCTTTTAAATATTTATAGTTGTTTCCTTACATTTTATATTAGCTTTTTTAAAATATTCACCATCTACTAAAAAATTACACAAAACTCTATCTCATATATAAGCAGCATGTTGATTTAGTGCAACGTATTTATAAAAAGAATTATGTTTACTTGTTAATATGAATAATATAAATAAAATTTAAATGTTCTACCAATTCAATATACAAAAAGTAAAATAAATTAGCTAAATATTTAAATAATTCTTCTTGAGTCATGCAAGCATTTTAACACATTGTTTTTTGCTAACACGACGTTAATTATTACATATTATTATTTTCTCTATTGAAAAATTATATTTATAGTAAAATGATAATAAATTTTTATGTTCCATTATTAATAATAATAAAACTACATTTAAATTGTTAAAAACTCCCTTAACTTTAACTTCAATTTATTTTAATTTTGTTACTTTAATATATCAATCTTCTTGGAAAACCGTTATAAATAAATAATCTCTCATGTGTTTGAAAAACAAAAGATGATCTTACATCTCGTCTAGGGAGTGCATGAGCACCGAATATTCGAGTCCCATACCATTTTATAACCAGCTGCTCACAAAGTACACTAACATTACACCCAATCCGCAGTGCGCACCCTTGCACATGCGTGTCTCGTAATGTTTGGCCATAAAGTTTACGTGTCCCCCTCATAACGGGTGCGCACCCATACCCCAAGTGTCATTTAAGATACCCAATTTACATTATTATCCCAATATTCGTAAATCCCAAATCATAAGGTATTTTTTTAAATAATTTATTTCATTTACATGATACAAAATGAACCTAAATTATATATTTAAGGAAGATGTTGAAGCATACGTTAATTATATTAGTCAATACTTATCTAGCAAGTTAAATTAATTAAAAGAAGAGAGATTTAGTTAAATATATATAAAACACAAATGATAAATGGTGATTTAAACCTTAATTTGTATACATAATCATAAACGACTAATTAAAAAACGAAGGAAGTTCTATTATTTCTCATTTCATCATTTCCACTTTCCATTGCTACAACTCAACTCCCTCTGCTTCTAAAACCACAACTAACGTCACAACCCAACCTTCCAACCAAACCAACAGTTTCATTTCTCTTTCTCGTCCTCCACTCTCTCTGATCCCTGAAATCAGCGTCCTTAACTTTTCGTGTCATTTTATATTATTATTGTTTATATTCTAACTTTCTGTAATTTACATACCACTCGAACGAAATCGCGCATTGAATCCGCGGCATTCAAGTGCCGAATCCAAGGTGGTTTTCAGATTCGGAAAGCGTAAAATGCAATTTAGTTTCCTGTGTTATTATTATTACATTACACATGCTTTATAGTGAAATCGTTCGGTTGAGCACGAAAATACATCGATCGAATTAATACTTGCATTGTTTGTTTCCATTGAGAATTTGAGATTGTGAAGAAGAAGCAAAACGACGGCGGAGATTGGGAAACGGCGAGGAGAGAAAGTGGTTTGCGTTTTTGAACGTGAACACGTGTTGTGAGTGAGTTAACGAAAAGCGCGCGCGAGAGGCTCGTGTCGTGACTCGTGAGTGGAAAATGCCTCACAGAGCCACTTACTTTTTCCCGCGTCAATTTCCCGAACGAGGAGGGTTGGATGAATCTTCCAAACAGCTATTGGATCACGAGAAAAAGAAAATCGTCAACTCATCAATCAATGCCAATGAAAACGACACTCCTAAAACCAAAGACAACCACGACGACGTCATCGTTAACGTTCTCTCCTCCTCCGCTAAAACCTCCGCCGTGTCGGAACTCTTGGCCGCCGGTCACAAGTTCCGAAACAAACATAAGCCGATCTCCGCCTTCTGCGATTGGTTGATAGACAAGAAAGCAACTCACTCCGGCCACCACCACCACCACCACCACCACCACCTTAAGTCTCGTGTTTCCGATGACATCGATCGTGATCTTCTTCTTCCGGCGCAGGAAACCGCAGTCAAGGAAACTGCTGTGGACCAGAGTTTTGACCGGCAGGTTTCGCTTCCTAGACTATCCAGCGGAAGCAGCTATGCTGGGAGCTTGTTTTCGGGAACGACGTTGGATTGTAATTTCTCGAGCGATATTATCAAGGATGAAACGTCCTCGTCTCGCATCTCCACCACCACGCTCACTACTCTTCATGCTCCGATGCACAAGGAAGAGGAGGAGGAGGATGAAGACGTGGAACAGAGCAAAGATAGGTTGGCGAATAAGTCGAAAGAAAGCTACATTTTGCAACTCACGCTAGCGAAGAGGCTCACATGTTTGGCTAGCCTCGTCACCGAGCCTGTTCTCGCTCCAGGAACCGAAACTTGGGATGCTGAATCCGTTTCTTATCGTCTATGGGTACAAAACTCAACTCATTTTTTAAATAAAAAATTCATAACAAATAACTTTGATACATAATTACATATTTATACAATACACTGTTTCATCTTGTTGATCGCTGATGATTTATTTAGTTACAGATCATGGAAGCAGTGATTTCCGAAAGAGTAAACTTTCATGCATGTAAAGTTAGTCATCGAGATTACATTCATAGTGGATTTTAGTCCCTAAATTTTAAAAATATTTAAGTTAGTTTATGATATTGCAATGAATCTAGTCCTTCTGCACTTCAAATTAAAGGTGGTTTTATAAAGTTAAATGTAGAAACGGAATTGAGATTAATTTCAGAAATTAAAATGCAAGTACTCATGCAATCTCGGATTAACTTAGGATTTACCCGTTCATTCTCAAAATGGAACATAGATTTTGGTTAGAGATCATCAACAATAGAACTATAAGGATAAATATATTATTTATTTGATTTGGTTTTGTTTTTGGTTTTTGGCTTTAGGTGAGTGGGTGCTTGTCATACACGGATAGGATATCTGATGGGTTTTACAACATATTGGGGATGAATCCGTATCTGTGGGTGATGTGTAATGATGTAGAGGAAGGTAGAAGGATACCGACTTTGATGGCGCTTAAAGCTGTTGAACCAAGTGAGACTCCAATGGAGGTGGTGCTTGTTGATAGACACGAGGATTCAAGGCTGAAGCTGCTTCAAGATAAAGCGCAAGAGTTGTATTGTGCTTCCGAGAACACCTTGGTGTTGGTGGAACAGCTAGGAAAACTTGTTGCCATATATATGGGGTAAGATGTAAGATGTCGCGTATGTGACAATTTCATCTTTGGGTGTGTAGCACTTTAATGTTGGCACTTTCCCATTTTGTTTATCATGATTTTGGAATGTATGAAGGGGTACATATCCGGTGGAGCAAGGAGATCTCCACAAGCGCTGGAAGTTGGTTAGTAAAAAGTTGAGGAATTTTCACAAGTGTGTTGTGCTTCCTATTGGCAGCCTATCTACTGGGCTTTGTAGGCATCGGGCTGTTCTCTTCAAGGTGGGGTTCTAATATGATTTTCTGAATTTTGTACTTCGTAGTATAGTATCTATTATAAAATAATGTCTTAGTTGCATTAAGGTGACTTTGAGTGTGGATGGACGTTGATAGAAGAGGATGCATTAATTTAATTTTGGTTGGGTTCATTTTGTATGCAGCTGGATGCATTAATGTTTCTTTTTAAAATCTCGTTCTAGATTACTTACTCATTGTTCCTTTTTTTTTTCAAATGCAGAGATTGGCTGATTACATTGGTTTGCCTTGTCGCATAGCTCGTGGTTGTAAGTATTGTGTTGCAGATCATAGATCCTCTTGCCTAGTCAAGATTAAAGATGACAAGCAGTTCTCAAGGTTAGCACAACAGCTAATTTTGGTTCTCATTTTTGCTCGGTGCTTTGTGTTTTGATAGTAATGATCAGTAGTTCTTAGCATATTTTTTCTTTTTCCCCTCATTCTTTTTTGTTAATTTTTCTTGTTACCTTTTGTTGTTCATTTTGATTTCAAGGGCTTTAAGCTTCTTCAAAAACTTGTATTGATCCATAGTTTCAATAGTTACATCTTTTCCTTTTGCTTCTCATATCATTTAGCAGGGAATATGTGGTCGACCTAGTTGGGGAACCAGGAAATGTCCATGGTCCAGATTCCTCAATTAATGGAGCATATGTTTCTTCGATGCCCTCCCCATTTCAAATTTCTCATTTAAAAGAATCACAATCACCTTATATGGATGATGCAGCATGTCATCAATCTGTAAATTTCAATCACAGATCTGTTAGTCCTGAAAATCTCCCATATTCAGGTATGCTGTACTTTACATACCTGGAAAGTTTATCATAATATTTTCATGCATTTTTGTGTGTGTATTGATTACACTTTCTAAAAATTTATCAATTAATTGTTGATATACGTGTGCACAATCATTGTGTGTGCTTATATTGCCTTCAGCTATTTAGATAATCTGATCAAGTTTGAGCCAGATCTTTCTTTTTTCTTTCACTGCAAAACTCATTCATCTTTTGTGCTTTATGCTAAACTTTCCATACTCCACATTGAATACATTTTAAGGCTGCTTTAAGCTCTTTACCACCTGCTCAAGCTTGTGAAACGTGTTTGGTTCAGAACTTTTAGATCTTAACTCTTGGGGGATCAGGGTAAATTGCTTTCGTAGTTCAGTTTTAGTAAATTTTTTAAGTAGAAGAGAGGAATTCTTGTTTAAAGTTAGTCTTATCTGTTATCCAATCATTGGCAGGCTGTGGACAGAATGATCAAATTAAAGAGGCTGATTTGCTGAAAAATCATAATGGCTCCATTTATGCTTCAGTTGATCAAATCTCTGAAGAAACAGAACCATCTCTGATTCCTTATTTACAAAAGGATGATGAGGAATGTGCAGTTCTTGGTTCAATTTTGCCTACCATCCATGAAGATGTATCTAAAGCTCTTCATCCAGCCATCGAAGCATCATTACATGAATATCCGAGGATTAGTGAAGATACAGTTATAGTGCAAGAAAATTCCGACAATGAGATTGTTGTAACTGGAAGTTCTGTGGTAAAAAGTACTTTCAAGCAAGCTATAGTAAGTTCATCCAGCCAGTCAGAACTGAAACAGGTAGACAGTAGAATTGAAATCCCAGGCTGTTTACCAGCTGCGAATATTCCAAGATATGTAAATCTAGAACCATCACTTGCAATGGACTGGCTTGAGATATCATGGGATGATTTACGACTTAAAGAGCGTGTTGGCGCTGGTACTTTTTTTGTTTCCCCTGTTTCTTCGCCTTGAATCCACATGACTTTGATATCATGGACTTGTTTTCCAATTAAGCAACTCAAAATGCTTCTGTCCTTTTCACCATGCAGGCTCATTTGGGACAGTGCACCGTGCTGAGTGGCATGGATCAGTAAGTTTTAACATGCACTTCTTTATATCATGCTGAATTTTCTACAGAATCAGCACACTTGAGTATATAAATATAGCTTCTGATACCTTCCTACTGTGTAGTTTCGTAGTCTGCCTGATTTGAATTGGACAAATGTTACTTATCCACCATGACCAATTGATTATATTATATTTAACTATTGGCAAGTCTTTTGTTGGCTCTATGAACATATAGATAGTTAGTTCTGTTCAGGATAATTTATTTAATATATTATAAGCAGGATGTCGCAGTCAAAGTTTTAACAGTTCAAGATTTATATGATGATCAGTTGAAGGAGTTTCTGAGAGAGGTATGTACTCACAAGACAATGTTTCAGGGTGCCACTTTATTGCATTGCTTAGGATTTGAATTATGTTAGCTAAATAATCCAAATTAGGTTTCGAATTACTCACAAAATCTAGTTTTGTTAAATTTGTTATTTACATTGCTTCAGGTTGCAATAATGAAGCGTGTTCGCCATCCAAATGTGGTGCTCTTCATGGGTGCAGTTACAAAACGCCCCCATCTATCAATAGTGACAGAGTATTTGCCTAGGTAAGACAGCCAACTTCTTATATCATTAACCATCATATTTCACAATCTTTCGTAAAGAAGGGAATGTCTTACAGTTTCATGCTACCTCTGTGACAGGGGTAGTCTATACCGCCTGATACACAGGCCAGCTTCTGGTGAAATTCTGGATAATAGGAGAAGATTAAGGATGGCTTTGGATGTGGTTTGTGCCTGATATTATTATTTTATTACACTAAATAATTATCTTGTGTGTGATATATCATTTGTATGATTGCAGGCTAAAGGAATCAATTATCTCCACTGTCTGAAGCCTCCGATTGTGCACTGGGATCTCAAATCCCCAAACTTGTTAGTGGATAAAAATTGGACTGTGAAGGTGGAATATAATTGATTTAGCAGTTTTTTATGATATTTTAAACATTTTATGCAAGTGGGTGATTTCTTTTTTCATTTCATGTTCAGGTTTGTGATTTTGGATTGTCCAGATTTAAAGCAAACACCTTCATACCGTCAAAATCTGTTGCCGGAACAGTTAAGTCTCACACTCCATTCACGAGCTTAATCATATCAACTTCTTGATATAATTCTCTTCCAATTTAACTTGTGGATAGAAGTCCACTACTTTCTTCTAATTGGAATAGAACTTTCAAGTCTGAAATATAGTTCTAAGCTTGAACTGTTGTAGCTATCTGTAAGCGCGTGTTGATTCATGTTGACAAAAGAACTGTCACTTCTGATAACATGTTGCTGAGATCAAAGATACGTTCATGTTTTTGCTAGACGATTTAATGTCTGATTGGATTTGTGGGAGGGATGTGCATTATGAGAGGTTTGATAAGCGAACAATGGATTTATATTCCTGTCCTAATTTGGACTTATGTTTTTCATGTTGGCCTAGATATAGAGGCAAATTCCTTTTAATATTGGAAGTGGTCGTCATTCTTTTAATATTTCACTAGTTGATCTTTTAAATCATGGTTCATCACTCTTAATAACTGTAAATCTCTTAATTTTTTTTTTAGCCTGAGTGGATGGCTCCAGAATTTCTTCGTGGAGAACCTTCCAATGAAAAATCTGACGTATACAGTTTTGGAGTTATACTGTGGGAACTTGTGACCATGCAACAACCATGGAGTGGACTTAGCCCTGCCCAGGTAAACTAATATTTATACTCTTAAATTTTAAATATTTGTAGCCAATTATTTTTACTTTATATGTTTATCTATACAGTAGTAGGGATCATTTGCAAGAATTTGTTAATTTAAAAAGGACATATAATAGAAAGGTATAGATGCCCAAACTTGTGTATTTCAAACCAACTGCTTGGCATAATGAAACCTTCTAATTTGACTTAGATTTTGAAAAATAATAATCATTATGTGAACTCTCAGGTGGTTGGAGCTGTTGCTTTCCAGAATAGGAGGCTTGTTATCCCTTCAAACATCTCCACAGCACTGGCCTCCCTCATGGAATCTTGTTGGGCTGAGTAAGTGTTTAGTTATGCCATAATTTTTTTAGAAAATTGTCAACACCTTTGCGCCATTTAGTCCAATCTATATATATATATATATATATATATATATATATATATAATAAAAAGAAGTTAACAAAATTCCCGCTCAAAATCCTGTTTATTTAATTATCAATATGTGTAAAAATCATAAGATAAAGAGATTTGAACTTGCAACTCTCCTCTCTACTTCCCTTTTAACTCTTTTTATAACCATTAAGTCAAGTTTACAACTCTTCTAATTATAATTTGTATATATCTAATATCTTGATAAAAATTGTTTGTTCATTTTTTCTTTTACAATGTATATGTTTTAAATTATTTATATATTAATATTTATTTTATATATCTATTTATTAAACTCAACATTGATCATTAGTTTTATTTATTTCAATTTTATTGAGTGTTTTTTTCGATTTATTGTTTGCTTGAAAATATATAAAATAGAAAGAAAATAAAAAGTGATATGAGAATCAAATGAAAAAGAATATTTATTATTCATAATTTTTTCTTTTTTATATTTAATTTAATTAAATAAAAATGTTTATTATAGTGTTGATCAAAATATTTAACTGTTGATATTTTTTTTTATGATATATTGATTAAAATATTTAACTGTTGATATTTTCTTATTGATATTTTCTTATGATATATAACGCATAAAATAATATATTACATAATATTTTTTTTCACAATTATATGGTACAAGTTACAGGTATATTAACTAGTTTTATAAAAATTACATTTTCTTGGGGAGGGGGATTCCATGAACATTGATATACTCCCTCCAGTCCATATTGATATACTCCCTAAGATACTCTCTCTCTTTCCATTTTACAGTCTGTAACTATGTTGTTTTAATTACATACTAAAATTTCCTATTTACCTTTTATTTATTACATAACATTAACTCTCTTTAATTAACAGTTTTTTTTCGTGTAGATACCTACATGAAAAAGTAATTATTAATGCTTTGAAATTTTATGTAAATAGTTAATAAGAACAATGTTTATCTTTTCTCTCTAAAGTTAAATAGAAATAGAGGTAGAATGTATTAATAATTGTGACTTGATGAGGAAAAAGTATGATATGGTTTTGTGATCAAAATCATTTTAAAATTTCAATTAAAACTATATTCTGATACAATTTTAAAAAGATGGAATTCAGAATTTTGGAAAGCCTACTGCCGAGTCCTGGCTATAATTTTGAATCACCTTATGTAAAATGAACTTTCAACATCATTGATTTGTGTATTAGCTTTAGAAGGTGGAATAATCTTCCTGGTCAATTTCTGAACAAGCACGCTCATTTAGGCGATCTCTGAGTAAGGACAAGTCAAGAATGTAATCATGCAGAAATTCCATGTAGTAGAATAGACGCTACATTCATTACATTGTATTGACTTGAGTATTGACTCGTCAAACATTGATTTTAGCATTTCTCATTTCTGCTCATACATGGAGACTAGAGACCCCCTGCGCAAACGCCTCACCAAATTTAAAAATCTGCATAATACTTGTATTATTTTGCTTTGTTATTAACAGTGCCTTTTCTATGTTTCTAAGCATTGCTTTGTTTCTGATGTTTGCTTTATTTACATGGCAGTGATCCCAGTGATCGCCCATCTTTTGCTGGCATAGTTGATTCACTAAAGAAGCTGCTGAAGTCTCCAGCAGAGGTGATAAAAATGGGGGATACATAGGGGAGTACCCGGCCAATACTCGGGTTTTCTTGTACCTGAAATGTGTTGCCCCCTTTTATGGAAACGTTGATTAACAAGTAACCCAATCTTTGGTGGTCATATATCGTCTGATTGACGGAACCCTTGGTTGTTTGCAACTGTATATTAGATGCTACTTGCTAACCTATCTCAGGTCTGGATGGCACTAAATGGCATTTAGTCTACTAGTAGTAACTAGTAGCTTCAAAGGTGCTTCCTGTATCTTAAGGGGTTCCCGAGTTTCTAGATTCTATAATATTCATCATAATTAACTTTTGATCTCAAGCTCTTTTATAGAAAGCTTGAAGTCTGTCCAACATATTTGAGGACCTACTATGGGTTGTAACATTTCTGCCTCAGTGGAAATTGATACCGATTAAGTTATAAATACCGTATTAATTCATTATTGACTGAGGGTGGAGTTGATATCGTTCCCGTTCTCTTGATAATCGTTTGTGGTGTAGATTTCATTGAGACAAATGAGTCAAATTCTGGGAAGCTTACCCCGTGTTTGGTTAGCAAGCAAATGGGAAAGAAATTTCCTCTCTAAAATTTATTTTCTCTTCATTTTCCCAAAAATAAAATAAAATATATCATTATTTGTGTTGCTTCTCCTCTTTATTATCTCAAATTTTGTATAGTAATGATTTATCTTATATAGTAATGAGTTATCTTGATTAAACTCTTTGATTATAAGAAGATATTTAGATAACTAGACAAAGGTAGAATTATAGTTTATTTTATTTATATATTTCTAATTATTAAAATTTGAAATTATTAAATATTGGATGGATACTCATGAGAATTTTTTGATTATTAATTTTTAAAATTATTAAATACCAGATAAATACCCACGAGAATTTTACCATTCTAGATTCATTTTTAGTAAAATCTTAAATCCGTCATTAACGTATGGACTATCAATCAAATTAGTCATTCATTTATCAAAATGATTTTATAATTCATAACGTATGTCTCTATTAATGTAATTAGTTTATGTTGCTACATAGTTTATATTTATGTTGATGTGGACATTTTTAAACCTATAGGCTATTATATCAATTTGGTCTTTCTTGACACATTTTATGCACACTTATATGAAAATATTATTAAAGTCTAAGTAATGTTGAGGAATTTGATACGTATTCAATTCCTTTTAAAACTAATTTGATGTAATATTTTATATACTAAAGACTAATTTGATGTATTTTTTTATACAATAGAGATGAAATTGATGTATTTTATTTGTAAAAATTTGAAAGTGTCTGTATTAACATAAAGTAGTGTTACATAACATTGCAAATAATTTTATCTAATGACTAAATTAATTTTTAAAAGAAGATATTAGAAATTATAAAATGATTTTGATAGGTTTGAAATTAACTCTCTTTATCTAAAAAATACACAAAGAACACTACATAGCTAATATTGAAATTAATGCCATATAAGCTTTTAGGTACTGAAATTCATAATAGCTGAAATTCTTTATAGATACCGAAGTTCATAATATTTGAGGTTCTAATGTTCATTTTTAAATATAACATATTCATATGCATCAAAGTTAACCCTATAAGTAAAATTTGAGTTTTAAACTTTTTTCCAAACCGCTGTTGTATTTCTTTTTTCAATTTTTTGTTGGGAATATCGAAGAAGAAAATGTTTACCGAAAGAAAAATGAAGAAAAAGATCGAATTAGATCAAATGTGGCGGCTACAGTCTAGCAGACACTAGGAGAGTCAAATTTCAGCGACTGAACAGAGCACAAATAAAAGCAAAGCAAATTCCCAATCCAACGAACAAACCCCTCTTCAAAATCTTTCTTCCCCAAATCAAATCTTCAGATCCATAGGGAAGAAAATCCCGCAATGAATATGGACGAGAAACAAGCAATGGTACGCGACGTGGCGCTACAAATAATCCTCATCCTCATCTTCATCTTCACCTTTCTCTACATGCATGGCGTTCCCCAAAGACTCCTTGCCAAGTTCCGCTTCCGAAACCGAACCTCCATCCAAGCCAAACGCCACTTCGTCAAAGGCGCTCAACTCCTCTCCCAAGCCTCCCGATCCAACTCAACCTCCCTCGCCAAACAAGCCTTATCCGAAGCAGAAAAATCCATCGCTCTCAACCCTAAGGATGCAGCCTCCTACATATTAAAAGCCATGGCTCTCGATCTCCAAGGCTTCCGTACTTCTGCGCTCGATGCGCTTGATGCCGCGCTGTCTCCGCTCGCTTCGGCGTCGCTCGCCGATGCTGAGCGGGCTGACGCGCTTCTCAAGCGAGCCGAGCTGCGGATCGCCGCGTCAAGTCAACCGCGTAACGTTGACTCGGCCCTCGCGGATCTGAAAGAGGCTGTGAAGCTGAGTCCGAAGAACGCTAAGGCGTGGTGCTTGTTGGGGGAATGCTGTGAGGGGAATAAGATGGAAGAGGAAGCGAAGAAGGCTTATAAGGAGGCTCTCGAATTGGAACCTCGCTTGAATACGGCTCAAGAAGCGCTCAACAGGTTGGCTTCGTCGTAGAGCTTTCGGATCGTCGATTTGTGAGGTTTGGTTACTGCATAATCTTCGAATTCAATTTTAATTAAAATTCATGATGATGATGATGATGATGATGATAGCAGCGTTGTTTGTGATCTTAGATTACATGTTAAAGTGAGCAGCAATAAATGAATAGTTTGCTAGTTGCAGAATTCGATTTCTATCCGTTCAAGTGCCAATTCTTAGGAAAGCAATATTTTAAAAACCAAACCTATCATGAAACCAGGAATGGTACATGTTCGTAAAAATTAGAGGTGCAGTTGAACGGGTAATAATGAAGAGTAAAATTCAATCGATCACCTGATTGTGTAAAGGTTCAACCGGTTTTAACAAGAAATAAGAAAAAAAGTGAAAAACTCTTACCTATTTTTTTTTCTGGAGGTTCCGGTTAGATATCTTATATTGTTCATGTTGTTATTGCTATCTCTATCATTTTCGGAAGGAGAGAAACGGTTGAAAAAATAGTGTCACCTTTGCTCTAGACATTACTTCTTCTGGTCCTTTTACAAGATTCTACTGTATCATTCTATGTCTGTTAAGAAATTTGGTAATATTGAGGAAACGCATTAAATTAATTGATTATTCTTGTTATACTTCCAATTTACCATGTGTATTAAAAAAAGACAGTTAAAATTTTTAATTCTATTAATATCGAGAAGATGTAATTAAAAAGGATATATTGGAAAAAAAAATACACCTTACGAATTAGAAAGAGTCTTTGAAAGGATCACGAAATATTCAAGGATTTTATAAAAATGACATGTTTCGGAAAGAAAAATAAAAAGGTAATGAATGATTTTGAGTTGAAGTCTAATGTGTTCAAATTTAGTAGAGATAGTTTTAGTTTTGTGGCGCATAATAGTGCAGCATTCAAGTTGTAAGTATATAGTTGCATTAAAAGTTTAAATTTGTTGGATATAATCTTATCATGCTCATAGCAATTTTGATTTTTGAGTTCAAGTTGAGAGCTATATAGGTGCGGTCAGATTTGGTAGAGATTGTTACGCTGTGAATTGAAGTCAGAATACGATAAAGGATATTTGTTGCTGCAGATGTACTTCAAACATGAATTTTAATAAAATCTTTCTTACTGATTATTGTATTAAGTGTTAGTAAATCACTGCTTAACGAATGAAAATAAGATTAATGTCTTCAAAATTAACGGATTATTTGGTTTATAAGAAAGTTTGAGAAGTAAATCCTGTTAGAAAGAAAACTTCAATTTCTCATAAAATTATGTTTGGTTGTTTTTGTCTTTTTGTAAGGTGAATAGTTGAGAAAAATTTGAAAAACCAAGATGTACTTATGAAAGGTTTTCTCATATTTTTGAATAGGAAAATGATAATATCCATTGGACCCATAATCATATGTTCATGTTAGTAAAATGAACCATAACATCTAATGTAAATATTTACTAGG
Organism: Clitoria ternatea; assembly: GCA_037962975.1. Taxonomy (NCBI): domain Eukaryota; kingdom Viridiplantae; phylum Streptophyta; class Magnoliopsida; order Fabales; family Fabaceae; genus Clitoria; species Clitoria ternatea. The sequence goes on from CM075670.1 coordinate 288,022,198, forward strand.
GCTTTATATAAGTTAAATATTTATAAGCTTCTCTCGGAAATCAAACATTGGAGAAAACATAAGATTTTCATGTCATTTTATAATTGATCAAATAACATCTATTTTTTCATATTCTTTACATTAATTATTTTTACTTTTTCTCATTTTTTTTCTTTATACTTTTCTTGATAACTAATTGGTATCCAAGAGAATGTGGTAATGGTAATTTTGAATGTAAAGTTTCTACCTCATTATAACATTTTCCTATTGCTAATTATTCTGCTCAAGGAAAAAAAAAAGGGAAGACGAGTCAAATTAAACGCAACCGTTTTGATGTTGATAAGCTAGCACTTATTAATGTTGATACCAACACCAGGTCGCCTTAAAATTTCTGTATGATGTTGTTTTTAGTAACGTACAAAATTTATGATGAATGTTGGAGTGGACTTTATCCACTTGTGACCAGGGTAAACTCATATACAATGACCTGCTATAACAAGTTAAATTGTGTTTTTTATATTTAAAAAATGTATTTATATCTTATTTATAGTATATGAAGTCCCAAATGATTAATTTTAAAAAATTACCTCAAATGTCAGACCACCACCTTCATCCTCACAATCTCCACACCACTAGCAACCTCCAAACAACTATTGTAGAACCCAAAGAAATCACGAACCACCACCTTCAACCTCACAGTCTCCACACACCACCTTCAGTTACCTCCAACCTCGAAACAACCACAACGAAACCCAAACAAACCACAAATTTCCACCTTCAACACCCAACACTAGAGCCATAACACTGATGCTGGCACCTTCCATCAATGTCTGATCCTCACACCACCACTCCTAATCACGTCGCTGCCTCACGAATTTAGAACCACCACATGTTGCATCGTTTTCTGTAAACGATTTGGGAGAAGAGAAATAGAGACCCCAACAAAGAGAAACAGAGACCCACCTCCCTCCTTCAGAAGCTTCTTCGTCGGTGAGCTTTTTCTCTTTTGTGGGTTTCTTTTCTGTGGGCTTCATGTTTGCCTTTGGTGCCATCGTTAATAGGTAAATCAAAGGAAATCGGGGTTCATGTTTGGATATTCAACATCAACGGTGAAGGCACCCCATCACCGCCATGAACCACCTTTGACCACCTGTGAGATCTCTCACTTACAGTCTCCTCCATGAGTCGCCTCCCTCCACTGCGGTCCTCTGAGGTCTCACCACGCGATGCCGCTCACTCCCGATGACTTCTACATCATCTTTTTCACACACTAGCGACCACCACATTGAAGTCCCCTGAACCTCATCGCGTGACCCAACAAGTGCAGATTTTGGGATTGCAATGGTGGAAATTGATTTGTTAGGGTTTAGTTGTATTAGGCTTTGCTTGAAATCTGGTTGAATTTGATAGATGAAAGGTTTTGATATAATTAATAATATAATAAAGATTTGCTTAAAATCTAGATGATCTTTGATTTGATTAAAATATGATAAAGGAAGGATTTTGATATAATTAATAATATAATAAAGATATAAATAATATGTACAAGTATTATAAAGGTATTTATACATGTTATAACAGGTCAAAATGTATATGTTCATGGTGGACAAAAAACAAATAAGTCCATCATAGCCTTACCCCAAAGTTCATTGCAAAGGCCTCCAAACATGTTTGAAAATGAAATTTAGCATTTTTATAATTTATTTAGTTTGGTCAATAACGCTTTTTATTGAAGGCTGCTAAGTTGTGCATGATTGAATAAAGTGTTGGCGTTGTACAAGGTGCATTATGGTAGGAAAAGGAAGGTATGAAAGATTTAACTGGAGAATGAAGGTTTTATGTGGTGTGAAATAAAAGTGAACCGTGAGTCCAAGTACATGTGAATGGTAGCCTTTTACTCGGGTTAATCATGTTGTCTATGCTACACTTTTGAAAGGTTAAGATGCTTAAGGATCGACTTTCCTTTGCTATAATTTATCAGATGGACCATTACTAACCACTCAAAAATTTGGACTTTGCTACCTGCCTTTTGTCTCATCTTTTCAATTTTCAAAAGATCTGTTTTTTTCCCTTCTTTCATGCGAGGCCTGCCCACGAAACATTATTGCCAGCATTGCATGTCAAGAATGGGGATAAATTATAGACACATTCGTGTTTGTTTTTATCTCACTTTGGCACTTTGGACATCCTTTCTTTTATTGCTTCGACATCACTTGAATCACAAGTATTCAACGCATTAAGTGGAAAAAAGAAGCTTCATAAAAACTCAAAAAGAAGAAAAAAAATACTTTACTACAACTATGCATTTCCATTGTATTTAATTTTGAAATGATTCTGGGTTCACCGGCTGATTTAAGGAGAGTTTGACACCGCAATCGTTTTAATCATTCCAATTAAAACAAGGCATAAAAAAATCCACATATTTTCGCATGTCATATCGTGATATTTGATTAAACAGTGTAAGGTTATCGCCTCCTTGGTAAATGGTAAAGGTGAAAGCTAAGATGCCAATTAGGGCACCTGAAACCAGCCGAGGATATATCAATTCTAGCACAAGAAACCTTTGATATCATGCACCCAGCATTGGCATTTTATCTTTCTTTTCTATAACTAGGAACGAACAATTTCCCCCTATATGATCAGAACAAAGATAAAAAAAATTGCATACACAGTTACACACTGGACTAAAGAAATTAAAATTCTCAACTAGTGTTGAATCTTATACTAACCATTCACTTTTCTTCCACTTTCTTAAAAGACTTAAGAGTAGTTTATATCTTATTGAAATAGTTATTTGGTAAAAACAAGTTTAAATTCTATTAAATGATTTTAAGAAACTTAAAATATTTTAATTATATAAGAGAGAAAAAAATTGTTATTAAAAATACAGGTGAAAATAATAATTAAATAATTAATTTAAAAACCTATAGCTTTTAAAAAACCATAAATTATCTTAAATAGTTTTTTAAAAGCTAGGAGCTTATAATTAGTTTCTCATTTTTTATGTTTACAAAACAACTATAGTAACTTTTGAAAAGTTATTAGTTTTTCACAAACCTATAAACGCGTTAGGCCAATCAGATACATAATATCTTAGGACAACACTCCAATAACTTGGCAGATTTTGAAAGGCATGCCGTTTACTATAACCCACATAAACATGGCTGATGAATGTAAAACACAAATGAGAAAATTCTTATTTATTTTCACATGAACAAAACAAAAACATATTTTTCCCCGAAAGATTCCAATAAACTTGTTTTCCCCGTAAACCAATGTTTTCAATTTTTAAAATCAATTTACCTAGCAAGGAGGTAAGTCAAGATCGCTGTTTTAAGTATGCAATGTCCAAATTACAAATTTAAGATCGAGGCAAGTGCGAGATTGATTATACAGAATGACCAAAATGATGCTTTCTGTCCTTCACAAGAGAATGGACTATACCTTCACGAGTCAGCACCAAAAATATATAAATTAGAGAAATTCAAGGCTAACAAGGCATATCAAAGATTTCTACATGCTCAAGGATCGTACAGACTGTGACCAAATGGAATTTGAACAGTTAGCTTGTACTGCTCATCGAAGATGCAGTATAGTATTCGTACTAAGTAAAAAAAAATGTAACCACTTCAATTAGCATAACATACCTGATGCTAGCCAACAAGGACCAAATTCAAAATGGGTTTAAAACTGCCCTTCATCGAGAACAAGTTCACTCGATGAGTGAACAATCTTCTGGAAGATTGAAGACTTCACGTCATACCAGAATGATAAAACTGGATTGCTAAAACCCAAGATATGTCAAGATAATTCTTCATCATCCAGCCACTTGAGTGTTGGCAAAACTTTGACAAGAAATGACCTGAAATTCTCGTCAGCAACTGCATTCCCAGTTATGTTTAACTCTGTCAAGTTCAAGCTTCCAAATATCAAGAAAGCTTCCCAAAAATTTGTGGCACTAATGCCACTAGTAAGGGTTTCAAAACGGTCCCAGCCAAATTCTTCAGTATGGGCTAGGGGAGAAGAGTACAAGTATCTTGTTGTGTCAACCGGGTGAGAGCCTAACTCATTGTATGAGATATTCAACACTTTAAGTGACTTAAGCAATCTGAGAGGCCCCAGAGCACTCAAACTACCAAATTTGTTATGACTCAGATTTAAGTAAGATAGAAGTTGCATGGCCTCCAACCCTGTCAAAAAATTCAGTATGAGACCTTATAATTCCACTTTCAGATACAATGACAAAAGCTAAATCTTCCAAAAGTGATTAGCCAATGATATAACCTAAGCTAGAGACAACCTTTCAGGATTCTATCTCTCTGCATAATAACTTGAAAGATGGCATCTTGTTTGTTTTAGTTGGGTCAACAGATATTTCATTCGAACATTGACATCAATAGCCTTACTAAAGCTATATAAGTTAAAAAGGCGGTCAGTTTTCGCATCATTAGAAAAGACTTTGGATTAGAAAAACATAAATAGAAAATGGGAGAGAATAAGACTATAAGCTTGCTATACAAGCAAAACATCCTGTAGTGAAAGATAAAAACAACATACAAAAGAGTAGGGGCTTCAAGAATTTATGATGCAGGATTCCATGTTGTTGCTTACCCCACTAAGTAGGAAGAGGGATAGATTGTTGTATTTAGATTTTGAAGGGAGGTAAGTTATATCAAAATTATATGCAAGTTCTACCTTCAATGGATCGGAGTTCATTGTAGCTAAGGTCCAGAATTTGCACCCACAATAAATTCTCAATGGATCCCATCCGTGACAATGACAAATTCTGTAGTTGTAGACAGACATAACCAGGAATTGCTTCTGTTGCATCTTTATAGTAGTAGCAATATGGTATTAAAGAGTCCCTAGTTGAAGTTATCTGCATAATCATCAAAACATGAAAAATGAAAAATGATTTATTGTGGAAGAAACAGAAAATTTGCAATAACATAAAGCTAGCTGTAAATAGTGGCCAAACAAAAGCTTCCAAACTCTAGTGCGATTTTATAGAAAAACCAGTTGACTGAAAAAATAAAAAGAGAAGAAAATTTTCAAGAAGATTCTTTATTTTCTAAATGCCTTTTCTTCAGTCACCCCCTTTTTCTTTTAAGCACAAGTTTGGTATACTTTTCGATACATTTTCCATTTCTACATATTTTTTCAATGTCCCAAATGGAAATACAAAAAAATCATTTAAGTTAAACACAATTAAATACCCCTTCCAATTCATATTATAAGCCTTATTTACAATGACACATGGTTTTAGGAGAGTAATTATTGTCTTGATATTGTGAAAAACAATCTTGTTTTTCCAAATTTATCCTCATTTAAAGTCAATCTCCATTTTCATATATTAATTACACAAAAATAAAAACATTAAATTCTTAAGAATAAAATAGAAAAAAATGTAATAAAGGCTCCTAATTTTTTTTGTAGGGGCTTATAAAATGAAACACCCATTATTTTGTTTTAGGGGCTTATAATATGAAATGGAGGGAGTACATTTCTACCCGTGTTATCTATTTCCATTGAAAACATAAAAGTGTGCACGCTTATTTGAGAACCTACATACAAGAACAAAAGGTCCAGTTAGTTATTCTAGCTGGCTACCTTGTCCACATATCTAATGTATGCTGATTGATATTCACAAGCATCTGACATTATCAACAACAGTGAAAGGAGTATAGAACCATGCTTGCTAGGTACTTAATATTGAAAAAGTGTAGATTACCTGCCGAAGTAATGTGAGACTATGTTTGTCCTTGTAGTATAGAGAATGCGTTGGATCCAACTTCATCAGATCAGCATAAAGTTGAAGAACTTCTTCAGTATGAGATTTTATCTTATCATGTTGAGATGATAACAAATCAAGAGCAGTCAAAAGTCGGGCAAGTGTAAGCTTTCCAATTTTGCTGCGAAAAGAAAACAGCACAATATTATATAGAAATAACAACAGGAAAAACATGGGAAAAATAACTTACAAGGTGACATCTGTTGTTTTTTTGGCAAAATACAAGGTGACATCTTCAACCATAAAATTATCCATCAAGTAGATCAAACTTACCAGTCATACTCTGACAATAAGTCCCGGAATAGAGTTATTTCTTCACCTATTTCCTCCAAGCACCAATTGGAAGTTGTTGGAATACTGTGATTCTTATTAATTAGTTGATAGGCAGTAACTTCTGATTCCTGAAAATGATCCAATTTTTGGAAATTCTTATCCTTCCATGTAATCCTGTTTCCACCCCGTTTATCAGCAGGTTCAGTATGAGCAGTCTGTACAAACACTTCGAAGTAAATTTGGGAAAGATTGCTGTAGTGATATCCACTTGAAGATACGATACCCTCAGAATGTCCGATGCTGATTTCTACAGAGTAAGTTTTCAACGGTTGGAGCTCCATGTTTCCAAGGTTTAAATATGCAACCCAAACTTGAGCAGTTTTTGAGTTGTTTGTTGAAAGTGGGTTCCAAATAACATCCTCCTTCAAAAGTTCAGATCTAATAGCCACTGTGAAAGAGTTTATGCCTTCAACGGGTTGATTGAAATAAAGAATGACTGGAAGTGTTCCAGTGTCTGATAGTGTGCTGTTGAACATAGAGAAACCAAGGCTATGATGGTTTACGGTAATATTAGATCCATATGAAGGCCAAGATGAAACAAGTAGAGGAGCGTCAGTTTTCACTGTTTGGTCAATAAGCCAAAGATGATAAAACCAGCCACTCTGATCATCTGGATCAGTAAAAATAGCATTGTGGACATGCTCAAACTCCTCTTTCAACACTTTTTCTTTAGGGAAATATCCTTCAGCCTTTCTTTTCAGTAAATCAAACAAAAGCATACTGAAAAATTTTCAACATGATATGCATTAGTATAAATAGTTAATCAAGCATCGAAATTTACCCAATCAAAAAATACACAATTTTAATGAATGATTGTACATACAGATGCAACAAAAAATAGAATTCCCTATATTACTCTCAGATATCCCATATTCAAATGATGAAAGCCACAGCACCATGAAAGATGAGCCTTCAAGATCTGGGAAATGGGCAGGTTTATATTTTGATAGAACACAGCATGTTACCACGGCAAGTCTTAGAACTTAGAAGGGGTCGCTTTGTAAAATACATGTAACAATATATTATCAGTTTGTTTATCTGCAAGAGAATCTTGTAGAATGCTTCAAAGGTAGCAGCCAACCAATTACTTTTGACAATATTGAAACAACATTTGTCAAATACCTAGACGGGTGCAGGCATGAAACCAAATTACTTTTCTTTGCCACATTGGATCAAGTATAAACCCCAGAGGTGCACCTCCAAGGTTCAAGAGAAAAACATTTAAAAGAATAAGGTTGATAGAACATAGATGGCAATATTTGTTTTCAAGACCACAACTTAAGAACAAAACTGATTGACAAACATAAGTGGTGGACAAACCAATCTTGTTTACCAATATGTCAGTACAATACACGATAAAGCAATACCACATTATTTCTAACTTTGTAATTCCATCCTTTTTCTTAGACACATGCTCACACAAGTAAAACAGTTTAGTGGTCAATTCACAAGTTCCTCAGAACAAGTTGATATATATCAGGCAATTAAACAGGTATACAAATAGCACCTGCCAGCAAGTACCAGAATGTCCTTTGGAATCAGCAAAACTTAGGTTGCATTTAGTTACAGAAAATTATTCTAGTTTTCTGGGAAAAGTTTTCTGCTTGTTTTCCAAAATTTTCATTTCTTGAAATAGATAGAAAAACTTTTTTAAAGACTTCTCTATTTTTCTTAAAAAAATAGAAAACCCGTTTTTCAATTTTCTATAAGTTTTTTTAAAATATTTTGTAATCAAACAACTTTTCTATTTTTCCAACTTTTTCAAGAATAGTTTTCCATTTTTCTTAGAAAACTTGCGAACTAAACACGACCTTAGATATTTAAACCTACCTACGATTGTGCCATGCAGAGTAATTGCTGAAATTAGCACCTATCACTTCCTCTGTGTATTTCAACTCATCCTCATCTGACCGTTTCATTAGTGCAGCAACAAACCTGCAAGTAACATTAAAAACTCTCAAATTGCATATTTTATGAGGAAACCTCCAAATTAGTCTTCGAAATCACATGAGTCAGGAAATTTAATCATGAGATTTTAAAGAATTTACATTAGTGCTGACTTTGCAAACAATGTTCACTTTAATTCTTTTGTACTTTATAAATTGTTTGACCTATACAATCTTGCAGACTACTTTAGATGTTCACTTCATAATTTATAATTTATTTTTCTCTCGTGTCGAGAAAAGGACTTTAAAATGGGAGGTGGGGGGAATGTAACCTTCGGTAATTCCAGGCATGAAAATTTCGAGAATCAGCCTTCTGAAAAGCATTGATAAGGCGCAATTCATTGTCCATGGAAGAATGCCCCTTGCTGAGTACCCATTTTCTATGATGCCAGGCTCCATAAGACTTGAAATTCTTCCTCAACGCAATCTCAACCTAAACAATTCAAAACAAATAACCAAACAAACAAACAAACATTAATATCATTCCTAGCAACTTTAAAAGAATAACATTAATCTAAAACTATTGAATTAATTTCATTCTTAGAAAGGTTTAATAAACAAAATTAATGAATTAAACTAATCGAGAGTGAAGACGCACAATTTTGAGCTCATCATCAAAGAGAGAATGGGGATCGGAATCAGAGTTAGAGAGTAAGTGCTGAACGGCGAGCTTTCTGTAATTCCATGCCGTGTAACACTCTGGATTAACTTCTAGAAGCTTCGCACTCACATCTAGTGCTTCCTTGGTGTATCTGCAACCAACCATATTTGTCCATTGGAATTAATAGAGGAAAGAGACAGGGAGAAAGAGTTGAAGGAAAAAGAAGCAAGTAGCAACATGTGATTGTGGTGATTGGCAAGAAACTGAGCTTGAAGTGAACGAAGCTTTTCTGCTTTGGCTGATGAAGCAGCTTCATCTTCTTGCTTCAAAGCTTTGCGAGGTCGACCGTGCATTCTTCTTTATTTTTTCTCTCCCAAGTGTAATTTTCACAAACTCTTCTTCCCTATGTTATAAAACTCCGACCGAATATGGACTTATTGCTCCAATTATGAAACCCCAATTTTGTGGCAGAAAACAAATCAGCAAGAACAATTACACTAGCATGTATATTCAAGTACAGGATTTGACATATAACACAAGGAAGAGAAATAAAAATGAGATTTTGGTGAATGGAATGGATTGGATTCACGCAATCACAACACAGGACATGTTATAGTGTGGGGATTTATGAGAACTTAGAAATCAGAGGCTTGTGATTGTGAAGCACGCCGAGAAAGACCTGTGATTGTGAAGCACGGCGGACACAGACGACAGGGTACGGTGACTCTGTCGACGGCGACGGCGCGACGCGAAAGGAGGACTCTGTTTTCAGTGTTCTGTTGCAAATGAAGAGTGAAAGTAAAACATTGAATTGATTCAGCGTTTATTTTTTTAGAAAAAAAAACTTATCAAACGACGTACATTAGTAACGTACAAAAAAAAAAAGTAAAGGAAGAAGCATGAGCATGATCTAATATTTAAATTTAATAGTTAGTAAAACTAATAAAATATTCTTTTAGGAATTAAAACTAAAAGTATTTATATTTACAAAAAGACATTTCGTCAAAAATGAAAGAAAACTCAAACAAAAATCGCTGTAGAGACTAATAAAGAAAATATTACAACCTTGTTTTATGGAGAAACTTCAAGAATAAATTCATTTTAACAAATTGATATTAATAATTAATATATATACCGTTTTTATTTCAAGTAAAATTTGATGCTTTTGCTCGTAAATTTTTAATACAAGACACTTTAATAAATTCAATATGTGAAGATTTTATATAAAAAAATTGTGAATATGATTATTTTACAGAGAAAAAAGTTGAAAAGGCAATTTCTTATTTATTTTTTTAGTACAGTACAATTTCTTAATTTAAAAAGATGAACTTATTTGGATCAATTATGCTTAAAAGATCAAAACTCAAAACCACACATAATATGTCAAGATGGTCCAGCTGTCTAACTCACTGCATTAACCAGGGAACGTAAATTTAATCATTCATATCCCTTGACATCCAATCAATAAAAAAGTCACACATGACACAAACTAAAAGAACCAAAAGTAGAATTAAGTGTTTTAAACAATATAAACTTCTTTGTTATCCCCAAACATGTTCTCAAATGCACATCCAAAATGCTGTCCCATGTTGCGGACAAATGGAGCACTAGCAGGTAGCTTAAATATACTAATACTAATACAATACAGATAAATGGTCTGAAACACCAAGATCAGTTAACTAACAAAAATTATCAACTTGCTTTAGAATATCATCACACCTTATATTCTACTTTCCTGATTGAGTGACACCCAACAAAGAAAAACAGTTGGAATCCTCAAGGTTCCTAGCCCTAATAAATAATTGCCCCTGCTTGGATCTTCTCTTCCATTGTACTCATTTAATAACTTAAGCCTCAAAACCTCCCACAACACAATGATCAGAAGCCATTTCTCCATTATATTGCAGTTGGTTCACCTCCACACTTACTTGCTGTATGTCTCCATTAGGCATGGAAGATAGCTCTGCAGCAAGAGTGCCAAGATTGTTCTCTTTGGAATATGATTCCGTTGACTTCCCATTTTCAAAAATACTTTGGCTATTCAGAGCAAAAGAACCCTCCCCAGCCAATGTTTCTTTCTCATGATAATTAACTGATATTCCATTCTCAAAATTCTTTTCTGAAGGTTCTGCTTTCATTTCATAGGCACCAGATTCATCATTAGGATTTGCATGTGATTCTACCTCATGATTGAGGTTTGTTCCTCCAATGCCCACTTTTTCTGCATGAACTTGGCCTATCTTATCTCTAGAGGGTTTCCTCTTAGAAGATTTTCTTTTGAACCGTGCTTTCTTAGGCTTTTGGGATTTTGGAGTCTCGTCTGTTGTGACAACAGATTCTGTTGCCTTTCTTCTGCATGGGATGACTGTCAACTGTGAATGGCCAGCCTGGTTTTGGGAAGCACTTAATTGGATAGCTAATAAAGCGGTTCTAGCAGCTTTTAACTCTGCTTCCTTCTTTGTTTTTGCAGTTCCCCCAATATAGAGAATCCCCCCAATGTCAACAGTGCATGAAAATACAGATGTCCGTCCTGGTGTTTCATCCTTTTTGCATTGGTACAAAGGCATTGCATAGTTCATCTTCTGTGCATATTCCTGAAGTAAATTCTTGCATAATCCAGTTTCATGCTGGAAGAAACACCATTAACATGATCAGAGGCAGCAAATAAACCATAACTCATACCGCTGTAAGAGACTAGAATGCAGAACATGAAGATCTTAAATAATCAGGAAAGCCTGAGATAAAATGTGCAACAAAGCTATAACCTTTTAAAAGTACTAGGTTAGATAACAACAGATATTTCACAAATTGGATAATGACTAAGGTGGATGAATATGTAGTCTACAAATCGTAGAGCTACATGGCCAAAAAAATTAGCAAGAATTTTGACAATAATACAGATAGACTCATCAGTGGTTATCAGATAGGGAAAAGTGGAAGAGACTAATCACCCATCCAAATGTAAGTTATGCATTCAACCAATTCAGTCAATATTGAGCCATAAAGTAAATGTTGCTATCTAGCATTTTACTGGTATAAAATAAGCAGCAATATATATTTCTGCTCATTGTCAAAAAATGGACAACAACAAAGTGGTGATGAGTGTGGCAACGCTTGTATAGATGGTCAACTTGGGTAGTTAAGTAAAAAGAGGAACAGAGCATTATAGTACAAGTTCTCAGCCAATTACCCTTCTTTATCATTCCCCTATATATAATTATTAAATGGGTTATAGAATGAGAGTGATTTGTGCACAAGTGAAAAAGGACAATATGATTTCAACTACAGTGGGACAGAGATAACTTTTCATCCCTGGTGAGGCAATGCCCCAGCAATCAAAAGGGTATTTCCCTCAAAATCCACACATTCCAAGAAGTAATACTCACAGTAAAGAAAGTAAAGTACATAATTATAAACAAAACCCAGAAAACAAACAAATATCTATCAGAAGGAAATTTAAGGGAAACTTCTACACAATCTAGGAAATTCTCTTAATGAGGAGCAGGAGGACATGAACTACAAAAGCATAAGATAAGGCATCCTCATTTAAAAAACACACACTTTAAGTATAAAATGTAAGTTTCCTTAACTAAAAACGGACACTTGGCATGATTTGATTGGGGGAAGGGAAAGGGATAGATGATTTCCATCCACCCTGCTCCATACCATAAACAATTACAACCATTAGCTGCTCAAAACAATTGCTTAAAATTTCCCAACCAGCTGAAGCAATGTAAAAAAACAGTTAACTGCCCTCTCTCATAGCTCTCAATTACCACTAACAAGAAAAGTTTAGACTTGGTAACAATTACTTACAACAGGCTGATAAATGGAGTGATTAACTTCATTAGATTTGGCCAACTCCACCAAGGCAACTTCAGCAGCTGACTGCTCTGCTGCCTTACGGTTGAAGAATCCTGGCAGCGAATCATAGCGAACATCGTTCACTACCACTGTTGACCTGAAAGAAGGTTCATGGGAAGGTCCTTCCTTGATAGTCTCATACACAGGTGTAGTGAGCCCTGCCTTCTGGGCATACTCCTGCAATCGGCTCTTGAACACATAACAATTTGAAACACCTGACAATAACATGTACCAAAATTTCAAACTACATAGGAACCATCACAGATAATAAGCATGTTCTAATCTACATTTTATTTAAGATTACTCTATCTTTCATTTATCTCCTTCTCAATTGCATTAATAAAAGGAATCAAACTGCTAAAACATACCCTATGATATAAAATAATTTTTTTTGGGTGACCAGATCATCATTTATTACTTAAATTCCATTTCCTAGTTCTACAATACACACCCGTTTGTTCTAAAGTTGGAATTAATTTGGAACTATTGAACAAGTGTGCCGAAATTAATTTCAGCTATAGATTTTGCATTGAAACCTATGTGACACGGGAATTGATTCTAGGTGCTTCCCAAGCAAACATCTCTCGTTAAGTTACTTTTTTTAAAATTATTATTTACTCGCTAATCGTAAACAACAAAATACAACAAAATGAAAGCCATTTCAAGGATCATTTTTTTTTTGGATAGAAATTAAAAAAAAATGAAAATAATAGCATTGGCCGCACATCAACGAAAACGCTTTTATCTTTGTTGCCAGAACCCAGAAATAAATAAATAAATAAATAAATAAAAGTTAATTAGAAGAAGGTTAATTAAAAAGAAAAGGGGGCAATAAAAAGAATACCTTGGAAGTGTTCGTTAGTGGGCATAGCCTTCCTCTAGAAGGATGAATTAAGGGTTGGGTTGCGTTTGTGTTCTGAGTGTGAACTGTGAAGAAGCCAACACCGGAATCTGCGCATTCTACTCTTATTAATATAAGTGACTGGGACGCGTTTCTTCAAACCCCCATTCATCTCAGCCTTCCGATCATCTGATTCTCATTTCTGCTTTCATCTAACGGTCCATATAACAACTATTCATGCTTACTAGTTACTACCACACATTCGTTACTTCAACACCCACAATATCTGTGTATCTGGTAGTGTTTAATAAAAATAAATCGGGTATAAATTAGAATCGAAATTTTCTTTTTAACCACAACTATTCTCTTTTAAAGACAATCATGCTTGGAGTTTAATCACACTTAAAGCTTCTTACTTCTCATAATAAACATATTTAATAAAGATAAAATTCTTTTCATGACATTAGTTTGCATTGTTAATCGTCACAACTGGTTGATTTTTATTTTCTTTTAAGAAATAGATTATCTTTTAAGTTACATTTTATTATTTTATTTTATTTTTATCAATTAATTAATTTAGATACATATTTAATTATTAAAGACAGCCTTAAACATTCTTAACTTAAATTATTTTAAAATCACTTTTCATCCCACACATTTATATTTGATCTGTTCTGGAATCTGAGGTCAAGAGTTGAATGTCTTGACCGTGGTTTGAATCTCAGAATCTCGACCGTCGTTACCTCTTTATTGCTCAGTTTTACACCGTCTCAATGGAGTACGGTATTTTACACCCCAGTTCAGTGGGAATCTGAGGTTCTTCAAGTCTGTGGCAATTGGCATCTGGACCGTACTAGAAGTCAAAGACCACACCCGTGGGGTACTTGCAGAATATTCTCCGATGCTTAAGTCAGTACGGAAACAAAGATAATGAAAGATTACAGAGGTAACTTACAGAAATCAGATCAGATCTCTCTTCAATAATTAATGAATTGTATTTAGAGTGTTTACCTTAGTTTGGAAGTGATTTGACTATCTTCCTAACTTACTGTTTATATTGTAGTTGTAGGGTCAGGTTGCCCATACCTCCTTTGACTGACTTGTCGGATTGTCAGTTATGAACCGGGGTCGAAGGAAGAATCCATAGTCCGCCCATGGCTCTGGATTCCGGTCATGATGTGTCCGTTTCTGGTTTCCACCCCAGATCAATATTTATTTATAATTAATTGTATTTATTTACCGGATAAATTTTACACTAGTTATTGGTGTAAAAATATTTGTTTATATTTATTCTTCAATAACTCATCCGGTCCGGAGACCAACCCCTAGACTTAAAAGTAATTTGACTAAAATCTCACATCTAGAACTAATATGACGTGTTGACCGATGTGAGCTATTCTCTCAATGTCGACATCTCACGTAATAGAACGGTTTAACACCAGTATCCGTGGTCACACGAAAGGTTCCCAAACTGACCTCATTGCGAGTTACTCACTTAATACCGAAGGTTCAAAGTTAACCTATGACTTAGCGTACTGAACAAGTCGCCTACAAAGTAATTGATGGGTACCTATTGACCTATCTCATAAACTTGTATCCACACCATAAGCATGTATGATGTTTTCCTCTACTTTAGCCTCATACAGCGCAAACTTTCCTTCTTTGGAAAGAAAAGTTGATCCGGTTAAAAGGATTCAAACCAGACCCTTTGTGGTACTGTTAGAAGTAAACACAGATGGATAAACATGCCCAATCACCCAAGCAGAAGAAGTAATGAATTGACACACTGAAAATGTTGTAGCCCAAAATGAGTTATTGCAAAACATGGACAAGAAGATAGATATGAAGCATGGAAATGCCAAGCGGTCACCGTACCCCGTAACGGAAACAGGAAACGACCGGAAACGACTGGAAATGGCAAGGAAACAACAAGGAAACATTTTTGACAACTTCTCTATTTTGGGCCTGCAAGGAAACGGCTTGGAAACGTTAGGCCCACGTTTCCCAGGCGTTTCCCTTCTTAAAAAACCATTTCACATATCTGTTTAGGGTTTCCCTTATTTCTACTTTCTACACTCGAGTCGCCCCTCTTGCGCCTCCACCGTCTCGCCATCGCTGGCCGTTTCGACTTTAGCGGCATTGGAACTTTGTCTGCCATGGCATCTTCATCGTCTCTGATAGCTCCAAGCCTTCATCTTCTTCGATGAGTGGTGGTTTTCAGCTTCAACTTTCGTCAATAGTGTCAAGCATCTTCTCCGACCAAGTGGCAGTGAGTGACCTCCGAGTTGCATGCGTCTTCATCTTCTCCATCCAATAGCAGTCACCCACCTTGTTCTTCATCTTCTGTGACCGGTGGTCACAGAGCTTCTTCTTCATATTCTCCAACCACTTTAGTCTCCTCCAGACTCCGATATCTGATTCTCTTCTTCTTTAAATTGAGTCTGAATTAACAATCCTTGTCACTTTTCTTCCATATTTTTGAATTAATAATTTAAACATAACTGTTCTGGTCCTTTGCTTAACAAAATTATATTTGTAGTAGAAATAAATATTTTTTCTTATATGTTATCTTCTTAAAGTTCTACGTAGTTCAACTGCATGCCATAACGTGTCTTGGAAAGTTTTAGATGGACTAATTTTGAGTAACATTGCTGATTTTAGTTACTGATTAGTTATTCTGACTATATTGTTGATTTCTAATTAGTGACCCTAATTTGTTAGTTATTTTACTTATTTAGGTTTTTGTATGGATGTTGTTGTTTTTATGCATTTTGATATGAATAAATTTATTTAGTATAAATATTATATGTAAAATTTTTATAATTTTTACGGCGTTTCCACATCGTACCCGTTTCTTATTTTTTGGGATTGACGATTCCCCGTCCCCGTTTTCGTTTTTGTACACGTACTACATAGCTTCCACCCCCTCTAGGTATAAATACTCATGCCTCAACGTAACATGTAAGAATATTCTCTCTAACCTTACGGTTGAGTTCTAAAATTCCTTAGAACTTTTACTGACTTGAGTGTGAGAGTGTTCTTACAAGTGACATCACATTTCGCCTCCATAATGCGTAAAGGCTGATGATTTGGCAAGAGGAATCACTCCAAGACCTTCATTCCCCACTGGAATTGATGATATAATACCGGATCCCACTAGACTGGTGTAATATTAAAGAGCAAACGAGATATTTAAGCACTGTTGCGAAGTTGGATCCCACACCCCGACCCAGACTAGTTCAATAACTAATATTAAATATTTATTTTTATACCAATTATTTTAATAATTGATGTAAAATGTATTTTTTTAATTTATTATTAAAACAATTGTTATAAATATATTTTTAAAAAATTATAAATTACATATGGAAAACTTTGAGACAGTAAATAGTAGATTTTGTAAGAAAAATCTTCGTACTAAATAACATGTCTCATTTAAAAAATTACTTTTAATTTATAACTAAATAACATAAAATAAATTTACATCCACAACGTATTTTAAATAATTCCTTTTAACTAGTTTTAGTCTGTTTTTTCTTATCTTAAAAAAAACAAACTTTGTTACAAACTTTTTTTAGAAAAATTGATTTATCTAGTTGATCAATAAATAAATGAAACATATAATACAATATAGGGTGTTACATGTCATCTTATTTTGTCTGCTAAAATAGCATGACTCAATAATATATTAGTCTATTTAATTAATAAATATATAATTTTGGTTTTTGGCTAAATTTGGATATCCATGATAAAACTGA
This sequence comes from Clitoria ternatea, assembly GCA_037962975.1. Classification (NCBI taxonomy): domain Eukaryota; kingdom Viridiplantae; phylum Streptophyta; class Magnoliopsida; order Fabales; family Fabaceae; genus Clitoria; species Clitoria ternatea. The sequence continues at coordinate 288,039,311 of CM075670.1, forward strand.
ATCATAAAGGAAGTAATGTGTTTGTTAGATGTTAGTTAGAGGGGTTTTATTCTTGTGCAACTTGTTGCATATTGCACCTCATATGCTTACCTTTATAAATACCCATCATTGTTATGCTGAAAATATAAATGAAAAATCAGTTGCAGAGTTTCTCTTATTTTCCAATTTTCCCGCCTTTATCTTCTTCTTCTCTAAGTTTTATTATGGTATCAAAGCTCTAGGTTGGTAGAGCTTATCCTGTAATGGTTCGTGCTTCTTCTTCTAGTGGTGTTCCCCCACCACCACAAACTCGAGATCCTTCTCAGAATCCTGCATCTCAATATTATTTTCATCCCAGGGAAAATCCATCGTTAGCTTTGGTTACGTCTGTTCTAACAAGTAACACTTACCATTCTTGGTCTCGGCTGATGCGTAGAGTGTTGATCTCAAAGAATAAATATAAATTTATGGATGGATCTATCAATATACCAAATCGCTTCGATCTAATGTTTGATATGCATGAGAGGTGCAATAATTTGGTTCATTCATGGATCATGCATTCAATTTCTGATTCAATTACGCTAAGCGTCGTTTATGTCGATCTTGCTTCTAATGTGTGGACTAAATTACAGGAAAGATTTTCCCAAGGAGAATTCATTCAAGTCTCAGAATTGCAGCAGGAAATTTATGGCTTGAGGCAGGGTTCTTCAAATGTCACTAAGTTCTTCACAAATCTGAAGAGTCTGTGGGAAGAGCTAGAAAATTACAGACCGTCACCTCATTGTACTTGTGTCGTACTTTGTTCATGTCTTGCTATTAGGAATGTTAGGTCACACAAGGAACAGGACAAGATTATCAGGTTTCTCATAGGCTTGAATGATGAATATTCTGCTTTTCGAGCCCATATTTTAATCATGGAACCTCTACCAACTCTAAATCGTGCTTTCAATGGTCTTGCAACATGAAAGGCAGAATGGGCTTGGATATGCTCCAGGTGATGAGACTTTGTTCGGTGTGAATTCCACATATACAAGGAGATTTGGTTTTGGTAGGGGAAGGAACAAGGTGAAAATCTACACTTATTGTGGTCGTGAAGGCTATACTGTGGATGTCTGTTATAAAAAAAACATGACTATCCATCACACAATTCCTCATCCATGAGAATGAAGGGTAACATCTCCATTAATCATGTAAATACTGAGGATGATCAGGATGAGCAATATGATGATAATGTTGATGAAATTGATCCTGGCAGCAACATGCTTACTGATGAGCAGTATAGAGGACTTGTGAACTTGCTGAAGCAGACCAATACTGGAGGAAACCATGGTTCAAATCAATTCTTAGTTGTGAAGAAACAAGAAGAAACTGAGAAAATGATAACTGTTGCAGCAGCTGGTAAAAGCATTAATGACTGGATACTTGATTCTAGGGCTTCTGATCATATATATATATATATATATATATATATATATATATATATATATCTCCTTGAATCAATTCAGTTCGTATACTAAAGTTGATGATATGCTTGTGCATTTGCCTAATGGAGACACCATCACAGCACACATCATTGGCACAATACACTTGGCACCTCACATCACCTTGCACAACACAATTTTGCTTGCCTTCATTTTCTAAACCCTATTTCAGTATCTAAGTTGTGTTCAGACCTAGATTACCAACTGATCTTTAATCATGATCTTTGCACTATACAGGAAAGGTAGAAGAAAAGGATTCTTGGTTTGGCTAAATTGTAGGGAGGCCTATTTCACTTGTATGGCAGTAAGGTCTGTGTCGCTTGTTAATTCTTGTACTGATGATGTTGAATGTAGTCACATAAATTATTTTCATTTGAAACCTTCTATACTTGTGTCCAGCCTATGACATTTTAGGCTTGGTCACTGTTCTAGTAGAAGAATGAATTTAATAAAGAGTGAATATACTTTCATTTTTTATCCTAACTGTGCTCTGTGTGAAATTTGTCATATAGATAAACAAAGAAAATTAAGTTTTCCACTTAGTTATTCCTCAGCCACTCAAATTCTAGACTTGATTCATGTGGACATATGGGGGGCTTATTCCACTACTTTAGTACATGGCTACAAGTATTTCCTTACCATAATGGATGATTGCTCAAGGTTTACTTGGGTTGCCTTGTTGAGAGGTAAACATGAGGTCAGGAAACAGTCACATAATTTTGTGAGATTGGCCAAGGTTCAATATGATAAATCTGTTAAAGTGATTTGAAATGACAATGGCCAAGATTTTAACATGCCTGCCTATTATTCTGAACTTGGAATTATACATGAGACTTCCTGTAATGAGACTCCATAGCAGAATGCAAGAGTTGAGAGGAAGCACCAGCATATCCTATCTGTAGCGAGAGCCTTAATGGTTCAGTCAGGACTCCCTAAGGCTTACTAGTCTTATTTTATTCTTCATGTTGTATACCTTATTAATAGGGTTCCCTCACCTGTGTTGCAAAATCATTGTCCATTTCAGTTGTTGACTGGGAACCTGCCCAACATAGAGGATCTCAAAGTGTCTGGTTCTTTGTGCTACACTTCCACACTTGAGGGGAGTAGAGGAAATTTGATCCAAAGGCCATCCCCTCAGTTTTCTTGGGTCACAGAGCTGGAACCAAGGGCTATGTAACTTTAGACTTGAAGCACCATGCCATCAACATATCAAGACATGTCATTTTTTATGAGCAATACCTACCTTATAGGAATTTTATTCCGTCCGCTTCTTAGAGATATGCTCAGATCTCTAAGTCTTCACCACCTGAAGTTTCTGAAACCACTCATTTTACTCACCATAACAATGATCATATTCCCAATCTGCACCCGAGCCAATTATACTTACACCTATACCGTCTCAAGCTTCACCTAAACCTATTTCTTCTCCAAATAGGCCTATTTGCACCAGAAAACCACCTTTTTACCCAACAGACTACCAATGCAATCATCTTGTATCCACCAAATACCAATACCCTATCACTACTTATTTAAACTACACCCATCTTCCACCTAAACAACAAACCTACACTACTTTACTTAATCAACACATTGAACCATCTTCTTACAAGGAAGCCTGCACTATACAGGAATGGAAGAATGCTACGCAGAGGGAGTTTGAAGTTCTTGAAAAGAATCATACATGGGAACTTGTACCTTTTCCCCCTAATGTCCATCCCATTGGCAGTAAATGGGTGTACAAGATAAAAAGGCATGCTGATAGAAGGATCGAAAGGTACAAAGCACGCCTTGTTGCAAAGGGATACACACAGATTGAGGGCCTTGATTTCTTAGAGACCTTTTCTTCAGTGGCCAAGATGACCATAATCAAAATTTTACTTATTTTGGCCTCAACCAAAGGTTGGCTGGTCCACCAACTAGATGTGAATAATGCATTTTTGCATGGTGACTTGAAGGAAGATATCTATATAGCACTTCAAGATGGCATGGTTACTTCATAGGGCTCTACTCAGGTATGCAAATTGTTCAAGTCATTATATGGCTTGAAACAAGCTAGTAGAAGTTGGCATGACAAATTGACTGATTTCCTTCTCCAAGTTAGATTCTCCTAAACTCAATCAGATCATTCTTTGTTCCTCAAGCATACATCTAACTTCTTCTTAGCATTGCTAGTCTATGTTGATGACATCATACTGTTAGGTGACTCTATGTCTGATTTTAGCTTGATAAAGTCCCATCTCCATACTGCATTTGGCATTAAGGACCTTGGAGTTCTTAAATATTTCCTTGGCTTGGAAGTCTCTCATACAGATCAAGGGATAATCCTATTCAAAGAAAGTATTGCCTTGATCTAATTAAGGTCTCTGGTTTGCTAGGCTCCAAACTAGTGCGAGTGCCAATGGATTACCATTCTTCAACCTCAGCCACCTCTATCAATGCACAATCTGCTCCACATGATGATCCCTTTGCTTATAGGAGATTGATTGGTAAGTTGATTTACCTTACTATTCTGTCCTAGAACCGAGGTCAAGAGTTTACTGTCTTGACTGGTGTTCGAAGTTACCTCTCAAGCTCTCAATTTTACACCGCCCCAGTGGAGTACGATATTCTATACCTAGGTCTATAGGGGATCCTAAGCTTTTCATATTATGGTATGAGTTCTATGTTCAATCCGCACCGATGTCAATGGAACACACCGGAAGTGCACCTGTAAGAGATTCTTCGATGCTTAAGTCAGTACGGGTATTATAAAAATATCAGTATTACGGAGGATAACTCTTTGATTAGTCCAGATGCCTTTACAATAATAAATGAGTAATATTTGTAGGAGTTACCTGAGTAGGAGAAGTGATTTGATCATTCTCCTAACTTACTGTAGCAATAGTGTTTGTAGGGACATGTTGCTTATACCAATTCTAACTCATGTCTTGCTGCCAAAGAATGACCAGGGTCCTATATATTAATTCGTAGTTGCTCTGGTTATAGACCCCGATTGAGATGATTAATTAAGTGTTCCTTGTGATTTTGATGACGTGGACCTATTTTAGTAGCACCCCGGCCATGGTCTAGGAGTCTGGTTTCCACCCCGGATCACTTACCAACACAAGGCCCGATATTATGTATACTACTCAACAGTTGAGCCAGTATATGCATTCCCCCACAAAGGCACAATTCATTGTTGTAACCAGAATCATCAGATGTCTGAAAAGGTTTCCAGGCAGAGGAATACTCTTGAGTAAGACTTCCCTCACTCAGTTGTTGGGGTTCAGTGACTCAGATTGGGCTAGATGTCCAATTACCAGAAAATTTGTTTCTAGCTTTTGTTTCAAATTGGGAGATTCTTTGACCTGCTAGAAATCAAAAAACAACTATTGTGGCTAGGTCACCACAGAGGCAGAGTATCGAGCTCTAGGTGAAGCCACTTCTGAGGTTCTTTGGCTTACCTACCTGTTAAAAGATCTTGGGGTTGAAACCACCAAAATTCTAGCTTTGTTTTGTGATAGTGAAAGTGCAAGGCATTTGGCTCAAAATCCCGTTTTCTATTTTCGCACCAAGCATTTGGAGATAAATTGCCCCTTTATTAGAGAGAAGATCATGAATGGTTCTCTTAAGCTGCTGCCAGTTAGTACCCATGATCAACTTGCGGATATGTTTACCAAACCTCTGCCGCCAAGTCTCTTCTCTTCAACTTGTAACAAACTAAACATGGTAGACATATACCAAAGTTCAGTTTGAGAGGGAGTGATAAAACTGAATCATGAAGGAAGTAATCTGTTTGTTAGATGTTAGTTGAAGGGGTTTTGTTCTTGTGCAACCTGTTACATATTGCACCTCATATGCTTACCTGTATAAATACCTATCATTGTTATGCTGAAAATAGAAATGAAAATTCAGTTGCAAAGTCTCTCTTATTTTCCAATTTTCTCGCATTTATCAATAAATAAATGAAACATAGAATACAATATAGGGTGTTATATGTCATCTTGTTTTTCTGCTAAAATAGCATGACTCGATAATATATTAGTCTATTTAATTAATAAATATATAATTTTGGTTTTTGGCTAAATTTGGATATCCATGACAAACACGCAATATATCATGTTGTTGGTTTTTTTTTATTCTTTAGAATACTAATTAATGGAAACAAGAAAAAAATGGGAATCAATATTTGAATTTTAGGAAAGAGGTAGACTTACTCACGATCCATCACGGTTTATCCTTTATTTTATAAGAGCACGATTAATGAGACTTTTTTTTCTGGCATTATAGGTTAAAAAATCTGTAGTTTCACTCAGTTTTAGTGATGTCTTCTTAGCATCGCAACCAACCCGATATCAAACTCAATCCTTCAAGTGAGAGCATTGAATCCTCTTCGCAATTGAACCCACTTAGTAGCTGGGTTGAGAATCAGGGAGACTAGGTTAGTGTGAGTAGTATTATCATTATTTACATTCGTGAGTTTGATATGTGTTCATAATTAGGGAGAGTAGGTGAATGTGACTACTTATGAGTATTTATTAAAATTTAATATTTATTAAAAATATTAATAAGAAAGTAAATATAGTATAATGTACTAAATATAGTATTGTATAATATAATAAGGAATATTATTTTAGTATGATATATTACAAATTAATATTGTATAATATATTACAACTTTATATATTAAAAGTATTATTAAGAATAAATATTAACTTTTTTATATAATTATAAATTAAAAACTTTAAATATTTAGGTATATTTAATAAAATAATAAATATTAATCATCATGAAGATCTTCATATAATGGATAATATAATATTATTACCTTCCTATTTAATGAATAAATGAATACCTATTATAAATAACCCACAAATTATCCGATATGCAAATATTTTTTACACTCATTTTCATAATCATAGTTAGATAATATGTATTGCGACCTAGGGGTGTCCAATTTCGGCTTTATCCGTGCGAACTCGAGATACCCGATTTTGAAAATAAGAACGGGTCGGTTTGTAACGGGTTATGGGTAAAAACAGGTCATTTAAATGGTTTATTCTGACTAAGAACGGGTGAGTTCAGGTTTAAAAAAATTAAACCCGGTGATACCAATACCCGACCGACTACTTAGGGATTTGGTGTGGTGGTTGTTATTATTAGTTAATTGATTACATTTCATTTATTAAGGAATTAAAATGTATATTTTAACAATATATTCATTTTGGGTTTATGTTCTTACTTGATAAAAGTCTTGAAATGTTTTTATATGCAAGATGTTTGCTAAAATTATTTTATATGCAAAAGGCGTTTGACAAAAAATAAAAATCAAACTTTCCTAAGAAACTTAACCGAAAAAATCGAGAACCACAATTAACCGAACCCAAGTAAACCGACCATAGTATTGGGTAATAATGAATTATTATTTATGTTTTATGGATAGCAACGGGTGGACTTAAAATTAACCGAATCCGTCCACACTCGACTGATGTACAGCCTTATTGCGACCTACCTTATATTTGATATTTATTTTTAAAAGTTTTATATGTGCCGGGAATCAAAACTAATGAAAAATTTTAAAGGGGTTAATTTATAAATGCGTCCACCTTTTTAGCTATTTTTACCATTTTAAAAAAAGACCGTTATGGATAATTTATAATTTGTTTTTTTAAAGACTTTTTTTCAACAAAAAATTATAAGGTTTTTTTAAAACTAGTTTATGAATCCGTGTATATTATACGGGTTTTTTTTTTAATTTGGAGTAAATATATATTTTAAAATGCTATATTAACGTAAAAATATGATTTGATTTTTTTATCAATTGATATGTTTATGAAAATGATATATTATTGGCTTGCTTGATGTACGACTCATTTAAATTTGAGATAATATAAGAAAAAATAATTAAGAAATGAGTAATGTTATTGATCTGTTCGATATGAGAGGATGAATTATGGTATTAGTATCAAGTTCTTATGTTTTGTTGATCTTACATTAATCTAATGAAGATCCAACATTGTATCCTTGAGTTTATGAGAATTTTAATGTCTTGATGTTACTCCATCTAACACATACCGTTATTACATGTTGTCAGATGAAATAGGGTGTTACATACAAAGACACTCTAACCCTTAAGTCAGTATGATATCCAATAACAGAGTTCAAGTATTAGGGTTGTTGAACATACCTTGACTATATTAAATGAACAGTATTTATAGAAGTAAAGTGATGGTTGAATGTCTTAGTGTCAGTAATTTTCCGTAAAGTTTGAAGAAAGTTGATACAATCACAAAAATTTTCTAATATAGTTACAAGTGTTGACTTATATGCCCTTGGTATGTTCCATGACCTCTACCCAATACTGTATGTTATTGGTACCAATTTCAATGGGTGTTATGTGTGAGTGATATTGTGTGGGTCATCCAAGCATAACTTTTCATGGTGTGAGTGGTGTTTGGTCCATATTATATGTATGCTCCTTAGTATCAGTATCGGTATGGACATTTGGATATTGAGACTAGTATTAGGTCCAGATCATTTGCACCCTCCTCCCATTTGTTGAAGTAACTTAAGGGTTGCTTCAATGGGTTGGTGGCCTTCCACTATTGGTGAGGTAATTTTCTTCAAAATTTCTTATGCATATGCCTAGAAATACCTCACCGGTATGAGGGATTTTTGCATCGGAGTAGTCTCTTTTTATAGTTGACAACTGAATGTGACATGTGGTGTTTGGTGAGTGGGTGTGACGCTTTGAGGTCTATGCAACTGTCATTTGGTATGCAAAATGACACACTTGCATGTTGTCATCATCACCCTCAACCATTCCCACCCCTTAGCCTCATGGCTCAACTATAAAAAGGGGTCCAGATTCCTTCGTTTTTCAGTTTCCTCTTGAAATTATAAGTGCTCTAATATTAAAATTCAAAATCGGCTAGTTACATCACTCATTCGCACAAAACAAACATGTCGTTGCATCTCTACAAGTAGTTTTTCATCTTGTTTTTTGTTTAAATTTGGTTCGTTCAAGCTTTTATTTTTAAAACTTGGATAGGAGACGACCACATGAATGATGAATTAATGGAAATTCTGTATGAGCTACCGTCATGGTCGTCTAAGACAATCCTGATCTAAGCCTCATGTGTGACAAGCGAATTTACATCGACGTTTAAAAAAAATAATGCACGAGGATTTTAGGACACTTTGTCATTGTGACCTTGTGAGTCTAACAACCCTTCTCGTAAGGAACCACGTTGGTTCATTAAGGAATCTGATTCAACAGAATAATTGCAACCGTCCTTACCAAAGATATTCTCTTTCTTCTAGGATACCAATTCTAGCACCAGATACTACCACATTAATGACTTATCTTTTATACAGTTGCTTTCCTTTCTTCCAACACTGTATGATTTTGATGGCTTCCGATAGACACTCCAAAATGGATTCATGTAGAGTGGTCATGGACGATGTAAATACCAATGTCTTGGCGCATAAAATAAATTGGATAAAGAAAGGTTAGAAACTAATAACTTTGGGTTCATGTTGCATTGTTAGCTCTTCCCTCAAAGTATGTCATAAAGGTAGAGGGGGTGGAAGTACCTGATTTCCCAATTCATGACAAAGAATAAAATAAAGATAAATTTGTAGTAACAGCGTTGCTAATAGACCGGATCTGTCACGTGTCAGGTCCAGATTTTTGTTTATGTATAAGATGAGGATTGGTGAGGTCTCTTAAAGTGCACGGAGAATATTTTTAAGTTCACACTTACAATGATGATGTTTTTCCATTACATAAATATAATGTAATAAGGGAATGCCGGTAGTAGCTTAAGTTATGTTATGTCTAAGTCATATCATCAATTTTATATCTTACTCTAACTCCGCTAAGATGAATGGTGTGATTTTTAAATATACATATATCAAGGTGGTAGTGAAGGTATTTTAAGAGAATTCTAATTTTTCTAAAAAGTTGTTACCGCCCGGACCCATGAGCATTTTATGCATAGTGGGAGTGCTTATGTCACTTATATGGCAAACCTATTAAATGGAATGATATAGCAAAGGGGAGTTGAAGGGAGGAAGATCACTTTGTTGAATGACAAAGACGTTACTGTAAAGGTCAATTTTGCAATGATGTGTTGTGGTGTTACTTGTTCGTTGACTTCACGTGAGCCCCGTGAACATATACTTGTTACTTTGATTTACTTGTTGAATCCCCTTTTTATTTATTTTAATTAATTTAGATTGAATTTTTTGAATAATTAATTCAGAATCAATCCAATCTAATTAGAAACTAATTGTAATTGGATTTGAAGTTTGTGATTTTTTTAACACCTGATCTAACTTTATATTATTATTATTATTATTATTATTATTATTTAATGTTTTTTCACATTATTTAACCTAATGTTAATGTTCATGCGGAAATGAATGAAACTAAACTCAAACGTCCAAGACCAAACCTTTAATTTGTTGATTTAGATTTGTAGTTATATATGTCTTAAAGCATGTGCCAATATGTGATTTTGATTTAGTAGATTTATACAATAATGCTAATGCTTTGTTTGTGGTTATACGGAGTAGTCATACTTTTGAATTTCATATAGTTTTGTAATGTTTGAAGTTTTCTAAATTTCTATTTTCATCCGATTTATAACATGTTATAATTAATATGATACCTAATTATACAGTTTAAAACAACTTAGATCAAATTGGATCAGATCGACAAAACCAACTAACTCATTCCAGTCCAATTAATTTGGATAAGATCTGATTTCTTTTTACCAAAATTCAACTCAATCCATTGCTGGCCTAAATGCATTTGATATGAAATGTGCTAAAAGAATGAAACAGAAATTAGTAATTTGGTGAATAGAATAAAGAGATAACTTATCTCTTATACTTGATTATTGCCACACAAAAGTCAAAATATACATTAAGTAAGTGAAGTCTCACGAACATTAACGAAAAATAAACAATAAATCCAACACCTTCATTTTGTAATAGCAGATGAGATATTTTCCTAATATCCCCAGGCAATTTTAACTGAGATTTTTCTTTCAATGATGCAGATGTATTATGTTAAAAATTACAAGATAAATCTATTGAATGTGAAACTTTTTAAATTTTTGTAAATCGATTCTTTAATTGCTTAATTCCACAGCAAACCAGTTCTAAGATGATTTGTTTGGTCGGAAAAGCTCAACAAAAGTACTCTGAGTTGCTCTCTCTTCAGGCTTTGGGCTGTTGCCCCTATGTTTCGTGAAATGAAATCTGATGACAAAAAACATAAATATTTTAAAGTAACATGAAATTTTCACCAAAAAAAAGTAACATGAAATTATGAAAATCATATATTTTCTAGTCATGTGTTGTGATTATAAGCTCAATGACGCATAAGATATAAAAAATATTCAGACTAAAATCACAATAGCATCCTTCTTCACATTTCTAAGATTTTAAAAATTTGAAATCTATCTTGAAAAGCTTTTTTTTATATATATTTTAGTCATTTTGTATTATAATTTTCCTATTGTTTCACATATATAGAAAAACTAAATAAGCCCCATATAACGTATGAAATATTAAAAAAATACTCAGACTAAAATCGTAATAGAATCCTTCTTCGCATTTCTAAGATTTAAAAAACTTAAAATCTATCATAAATTTTTTTTAGTCATTTTATATTATAATTTATTATATGAAAAACTAAATTGAATATCGTTTTATGAACTCAAAAATTAAATTAAATTTTTAGTTTTTTAAAAACACATCCAACACATATTATCTCTAAAATAAACTTAAAGATTAACGTGTTAAAAAACTGAGTCAAGAGTTAAGACATTATACTAAAACCAAACATTCTAGACATCACATGAAAGCATGTTCATAATTTCAAGTCTTAATTGTGACCAAACTCTGAACAAATGTGCCTTTATATTTGAAATATTTTTTGGGTTTTATTGGGAATCAAAGTTGTGTTAGAGAGTTCACAACAACTCACCTACATGCTCAATTAAATTAACTAACTAATTCCTTTTATAAAAATAAATATATATAAATAAACACATACACTTTTATATTATATAATAGCCCTAAAAAAGTACGCTAAATATTTCCTCTAACATGATTTTAGCCATTGCAAAAATTAAATATTGATTTTAATATACTTTTAATCAATCACTGTTGGGTTTATAAAAGTGTTTAATCAGTCAATATTTGTTAACCCATTAGAAATCATTTTAAATATTACTTTTAAAATAACTATTATAAAAAATATTGGCTATATGTGAATCTATAATTAAATATCAATATAAATAAAATTATACGTAGACAACATATTTAAATTAATTTTTTTAAAAATATATATTTATTTTTTCATTTATAAATTAGTTACCTTTTTATTTTACTTCTTATTTTTAAGAGTATGTATTAAAAAACATAATGAAGATAACCTTTAATCATTTTCAATATATTTTTTTTTATAAATTTGTGTGTTAATTACGGGCAAGGTTCTTTGTTAGTCTTTATGTAAAATCTAGTAATCTTGGTTGACACTTAATTACATATGACTCTCCATCTTCCCGAGAAGTATTTTTTATGGATATTGAACTTCTAGTACAACATTTTTTAAAAAAAAAGTTAATTGTAACAAGAAAAAAGAAAAAACACTTTTTATAATTAAAGGTAAAAGTATAAAATCAAAATCAAAAATAATTTTTAAATCAAAGGGTCTTATTGTATTTTCAGATATAAATATTTTTTCTGACGAACTTTATTCAACTCAAATTCGCTGGGTAAGATGGAAAATTTTCTTATTATTAATAAGGTGGTTATATTTTGAATTTTTGTTGGTACTTTTGTTCCCAGAAGAAAAAAATCCGCAATTAAATTGATCCTTATTGGGCTGGGCTAGGAGTGCCATTCCGTTTTCGGACTCCGCGAGCCTGGTTTTACTTTTGCACCACATTCTTTTTTCTAATCACATTAGTACTCTATATTAATTTTGTATGGTCTCTGAAAAAAATTAGGTTTATTTTATTTTTCTTAAATATAATTTATAGGTAATTTTTTATGATCTTACCCTTAAGATAATTTTTTATAGAGAGAGAAATTAAAGTAAGAAAAATAAAAGAGAAATTATATAAAAATATGATAAGATATTTTATAGTACTTTTATGAAAATAAAATAATTAAATGAAGTTTTAACTTCTTATATTACAACTTTAAACGAATATTTGTTAGATACGAAGAGAGTATTACGAATCTTGAAATTCAGAAACCAAATCTGTTTTCAGATTTTAAAAACCAAAAGTTAACTTAAATAGCTTTACATATGAACTTTAAGACTTCTGTTAATATTTTCGTATTCCAACTTTTTATAAACCGTGTTCCAAAAGTTATAAGTATTTAATTTGACTTGACTGTATAATGTGAGGATGCTTAGATTCAAAAATTTGAAAACTCTGAATTTAAAAAGAATGAAAAACGGGGGATTATGTAATTAGGAAAAAATTGTATTAAAAATACATTATAAATTTGTTGTGATTTTATCGATGTTTACACAATTAGACCAATGATTGAATCGGTGAATATACGGTTCATTGATTCAACCGTTGTTGAATCGTGATTAAACATATACTGATAAAATATATTCTTAATACAATATAATAGAATTCATAATATATTAATAATAAATTATATAAAAATAAGTTAATTGAGAATCATATTATATATTTTTTAAGACAAAAAATTATAATACATAACCCAAGTTACAAATCCTAGGGAAATTGCATTGGAAGTAATGAAAACTAGAATAAAATTTTTCCTTTATGCAATTATCTCATAATTTATAACCTAAGCTTCCAGGTCATGTGAAAACTCAGTTAACCTATCCTAACTAAAGTCAGTCTAAGGTTTATCATTCGCGTGCTAAGTATTTACCTTGTCACCTCTGAACTCCTACATTATATATGTTGATCCGGTCTGGATACCGGCCCCCGTTCTTGTGACGTCAGACTGATCTCATATAAGGAAAACTGGTGTCTTGGTCCAACGTTACCACACCGGATATCCGATGTCTGGCCGTCCGTCCTCACTCCACGACCGCATCATTCATTTTCTCCATAACGGTTCTATGTTCATTTTTACAGGACATTTATATAACTGTTGGCTTTTCAGTCACAGCAAGAGAAGGGCCCCTAATAACTTATCAACGAAGACACTGTTTGTAGCAAAATATGTCACGTCAATAGCCTCAGAAAGCAAGTGGATGTGTCAGCAGATTATGCGGAAAAGGTGATTATCCTCCCCTCTTCCTAGAGGATCGTACTCTGATAATTGACCTACCCTTCTGACACATTCTGAAAGTTGAGCCACCTTGATTGACACAATATACACGCTATCAGAGCTAAGGGACCCACCTGTATCCAACGACTCATTTTCTCACGTACAACTATAAGTAGCATTTTTCAACACACATGCGCGGTATCGTTGTTCTATCTTACACTCTACTATTACTTCGCTTGAGCATTCACTGAGTTCTTACACTCTTCTAACTTGAGCGTCGGAGAATCTTCGTAGGTGGCACTGTAACGCCCCAGCCGCTTTTCAGGAATGAACGACTCGCCCCACAGACCAACACGAGACCTTTCCAATGTGCTTTTGTCCTCACTCACACATTTCCTGAGAACTTCCCAGGAGGTCACCCATCCCAGAATTACTCCAAGTTAAGCACGCTTAACTTTGGAGTCCTTATGTGATAGGCCACCGAAAAGGCTAATGCATTTGTTGGTATAGGTAGTACGAATTCATTCCTTTAAGCTATCCTCGACTGTATAGTCCCATACCTATACAGTCTTTGGATCCCTCTCATTCTGGTATGTATTCGGTTCGTTCATGTGTCCCTCCCACTGGAAGCCTGCCAGGAGCCGCTCCTTGTCCGTGCCTATGCACCGGCGATCACTCCCCGCCCTCAACAGTGCCCGGGATGTCATATTCCCCGCTGGAAGCCTGCCAGGAGCCGCTCCTTGTCCGTGCCCATGCACCGGCGATCACTCCCCGCCCTCAACAGCGCCGGGATGTCACATGCCCACCAGCTTCCGCCTGGTTCGTCCTCGAACCATACCGTACTAGGAGAGGCTAGGCTCTGATACCACTATAACGCCCCAGCCGCTTTTCAGGAATGAACGACTCGCCCCACAGACCAACACGAGACCTTTCCAATGTGCTTTTGTCCTCACTCACACATTTCCTGAGAACTTCCCAGGAGGTCACCCATCCCAGAATTACTCCAAGTTAAGCACGCTTAACTTTGGAGTCCTTATGTGATAGGCCACCGAAAAGGCTAATGCATTTGTTGGTATAGGTAGTACGAATTCATTCCTTTAAGCTATCCTCGACTGTATAGTCCCATACCTATACAGTCTTTGGATCCCTCTCATTCTGGTATGTATTCGGTTCGTTCATGTGTCCCTCCCACTGGAAGCCTGCCAGGAGCCGCTCCTTGTCCGTGCCTATGCACCGGCGATCACTCCCCGCCCTCAACAGTGCCCGGGATGTCATATTCCCCGCTGGAAGCCTGCCAGGAGCCGCTCCTTGTCCGTGCCCATGCACCGGCGATCACTCCCCGCCCTCAACAGCGCCGGGATGTCACAGGCACCACCTTTCGCCCCCCGGCAACGCGAAACGCTGGTGTGAAGGATCTCCAGGACAACAAGACCGGCCTCTCCCACTGAGAGACCGGATTAATACATCGGATACACACTGTTCCGGTGTGCAAACCCTAAAAACACCTATACTCTTGTGGCTGGTCCCACACCGGATCCTAGACCCCGGTCCAGACCAGTTCATTGGCACGCCCAGTGGGACTCGTTAGAGTTATTCCCATTTTCGCAGAAGTTTGGTTGTCACGATGGAAGACGATGGGAGAGATTTCGTGGATGGTCACGTGGAGGATGTGACCCATCAACAGGCTGGAAGGAAACTCGTCTTCGAGTCCCCTGTAACTCAAACCCGGAGGATGGTGCAAGTGCAGACGCCTGACCCTCGCGATGAGGTTATCAGGCAACTCAGGGAGGAGCTGATGGAGTTAAAGCGGGAGAGAGGAGGAGCTGGGGACAGAGTAGCATCTCATGCAGAGGATGCTCATCATGCATCAGCGAGGGATAGATCTACAACCCTCCAGTATTCGAAGATCCCCACGTATGAAGAGAGGGAGCAGACGCAGGACTCTGGTGATAGAGTCAGTACCAGGAGAAGGGAGCAGGCGATGGTGACTTCAGGGATGTACAAGCTCAGTGTCCTTTTCTCAATAAGGCTGATGAGCATTACTATCCCAAAACATTTGCAAACAACTTAGCCACTGTCGATCGGGAAGTATAATGGAGAGACTGACCCCACTAAGCATTTGGATGCTTATGTTTATGAAGCTATGTATTTGGGAGCAGACGAAGATGTTATGTGCAGAATGTTCCCAAGAACGTTGACGGAGGAGGCTCTCAGCTGGTTTAAAAGCTTACCTTCAGGATCTATAGACTCTTGGGAGGAAATGGCTGCTGCATTCGAAAGCCATTTTGTCATCTCTAGAGATATCCCAAGAACGTCTCACACCCTGGCCCAGATAAGGCAGGGAGAAACTGAAACTCTTAAGGAGTTTCTGAAAAGGTTTTATAAGGAGGCTGCCTTGGTCCCCAACCTCACAGAGGCCATACAACTCCATATTGTAGTGGAAGCTCTCCAGCCTGGTTCAGCCTTTGCCCTATCTTTGGCAAAGAGCCCCCCTACAACCTTCGAGGAGTTTCGAAGGAAAGCTTCCAAGTACGTGGGCATAGAAATGCATCTGGAGGCAACTGCGACAAGAATGAAGCCTTCTGCACCAACTCAGCAGCCACGGAGAGAAAAGGAGAGGGTGAGGCCTGAGAAGCATGCCTTTAGAGAAGACTTTGTGAATGCTCGTCAGCATCCACGAGATAGGCGTGTATCATCGTTCGACAACTATGCTCCGTTGAACATCAGGCATTCACAAATCATGAGGGAGGTTGGTTGGCCAACTCTGAACGTCTTTGGTATAAGGAAGCCAGCCCCAGTCAAGAGGGGTGGTAACCCACGTAAGTACTGCACTTTCCATGAACAAACAGGACACAACACTGACGAGTGTAAGGCGTTAAAAAATACGGTGGAAACTCTTCTTCGGGAAGGAAAGCTGAAGCAGTATTTGTTTAAGGAGAAATCTGTGGACGAGCCCCAGAGGATGGAGAAAAGGAATAGAGATCCTGATGACGAAGATGATAATATGCGCAACCCAGCAAGGAAGTTCACTGCAGCTGAGAAGCAGAAGGGAGTAGTGATTGCTGAAGGCGCCCAACAAAATAACATGCCCCAGCAGCAGAGGCAGGGAAGACGAGAAGTGATTGAGATGATAGCTGGAGGATTTGCGGGAGGAGGAACATCAATCACAGCACGGAAGAATCACCACAGGATGATTCTGTCTGTCCAGGGCAAACTGAGGGATAACCGCCCTTTCAGGGACGGTATAACAGCCCCGACGGTGTCATTTACTGATGATGACTTTGGCCCAACAATTTCAGGGGGTGATGATGCGGTAGTTATCGTGGCAGTCATAGCCAACAAGGATGTCAAGAGGATCCTCGTCGATCAGGGAAGTTCTTGTGACGTTATCTTTTATAATTGTTTCAAACGAATGGGTTTCAATGATGCAGATTTACAACCCTACACACAAGAACTCACAGCGTTTAATGGAGCCAAGCAGCCCACCAAGGGGTATCTTGACACTCTGATTTCTTTTGAAGGAGAGCCTGGTGCAAGAACGGTCAAGTCAAGAATCCTGGTGATTGACGTGGAATCCCCATACAACGGTATCATAGGCCGCCCCACACTGAACGCGATGGAAGCAATTGTATCCACTCCTCATCTCTTGATCAAATTTATTGATAAGGATAACGGTGTGTCCTCTCTCCGTGGTGATCAGGAGATGGCTCGATATTGTTATAACCTGAGCCTCAACATGGTTAAGTTGGAAGCGTTCAATAAGAAGAGGAAGCTGAACGATGGAGGAACAACGGCAGGGTCTGTCAGTCTCATTGACCTGGATCCCAGAGCGGAATTGAAGATTGATCCGCTCAATCCCTCTAAGCCTACACCGGATGGTGGTTCCCGGGATGTTGTATTAGGAGATTCCCCAGAGAAGGTCACGCACATCAATGATAAGCTGGAGTTTGCTATGGAGCAGCGCTTATTAGCCCTTTTACAGGAGTTCAAAGATCTTTTCGCATGGATAGCAGCAGACATGCCTGGAATGGACCCTGATTTCTGTTGTCACAAGCTTGCAGTGTATCCTGAAACAAGACCGGTGGCCCAGAAGAAGAGGAGGTTGGGACCGGAGAAGCAGAGGGCGGCTTGCGAGCAGACAGAGGAGTTGTTGAAAGCAGGCTTTATAAGGGAGATACGCTACTCATCTTGGCTTTCTAATGTGGTAATGGTGCAGAAGGCCAATGGCAAATGGAGAATGTGCACAGATTATGTGGATCTTAACCGTTGCTGCCCCAAGGATCCATATCCCTTGCCCAACATCGATCGCATGGTGGATGATTCATCTGGTTACCAATACCTCAGTTTCATGGATGCCTATTCGGGGTATAACCAGATTCCGATGTGGGAGGGAGACCAGGAGAAAACTGCCTTTATCAATGACTGCGGTGTTTTCTGCTACACCGTCATGCCTTTTGGATTGAAGAACACAGGCGCTACCTATCAGCGCATGATTAACAAAGTCTTCGAAGGGATGCATACAAGGCTGGTTGAAGTTTATATTGATGACATTATAGCCAAAACGCCTGCTGGAGGAGACCACGTTGAAGATCTACGCCAAGTCTTCACTAGACTTCGGCAATACAACATGAGATTGAATCCTTTAAAATGCACCTTTGCCATTCCAGCTGGGAAATTCTTGGGATTTATGTTGACCCAACGAGGCATTGAGGCTAACCCTGGGAAATGTCAAGCAATCCTGGACATGCAGAGCCCTAAGTGTCTGAGGGAGGTCCAATCGTTGAATGGGAAAGTGGCCGCTCTAGCTCGTTTCATGCCTAAGATGGCGCACAGGTCCCTCCCCTTGTATAAGGCGTTGAAGAAACACAAGAGTTTTGAATGGGGAAAGGAACAAGAGCAAGCCTTCCAGCAGCTCAAGGCCGTTCTCTCGAGTCCACCAATTCTGGCTAAGCCTGACCCTGGTGAGACGTTAATCTTATACTTAGCAATCTCTGATGAAGCCCTGGGCGTGGCCTTGGTTAAAGAAATCCCTGAAGGGCAGAGACCGATGTACTTTACTAGTAAGACGTTTCAGGGGGCGGAAGGAAGGTATCAGAAGATCGAGAAAGCTGCTCTAGCAGTCGTGTGGGCGTCACGACGGTTGAGGCCCTATTTCCACGCGCACCCAGTACTGGTGAGAACGGATCTGCCTCTCCATTCAGTGCTTAGCAAGCCCGACCTAGCCGGGAGGATGATAAAATGGTCTATCGAGTTGTCTGAGTTTGAAATTTCATATGAGCCTCGAGGAGCCATCAAGGCGCAAGTGTTGGCCGATTTTGTTGTGGAAATGACTAGGGCGGACCCGGCCACCCCTCGAGTGCATTAGACCATTTTCGTTGATGGATCGTCGAACAGCAAAGGTTGCGGAGCAGGTGTGGTGGTAGAAAGTGATGATGGTGTGCACCTAGAAATTTCCCTCCGATTCAATTTCAAAACCTCCAACAACCAAGCTGAATACGAAGCATGCTTGGCCGGTCTCCGTGCGGCGATTGATATCGGAGCATCTGCAGTTACACTCTGCAGTGATTCCCAACTGGTGATTTCGCAGATCCAGGGGGAGTACCAGGCGAAGGAACCACAACTTCAATTGTACTTGAATTGTGTTAATGAGCTGAAGGGAAGATTCGAAGTTTTAGAATTCAAGCATGTGCCTAGAGAAGAAAACACCAGAGCGGATATCTTGTCTAGATTGGCAAGTACAAAGCAGCCCGGCAGCACAACAACGGTGGTTCAAAGCACTTTGACATCGCCCAACATACCTCTGTATCCTTCTCTAAATGCTGTCATGGTGAGCTATCCATATGAGGATTCTTGGGTCATTCCCTATATTCGCTATCTGGCTGATGGTCAACTTCCCACTGATGAGAAGGAAAGGAGACGAGTGAAGAGGGAGCTGCCATATTTTACTATGGTCGATGGTGTTCTCTACAAAAGGGGATTCTCTGTCCCATATCTTTCATGTTTAAGAGAAGACGAAGTTCAAGCGGTTTTGGAGGAGGTGCACGAGGGGCAATGTGGGCACCATGCTGGAGGCCGAAGCCTAATAAGAAAAGTCCTCAGGGCTGGATATTGGTGGCCCACTGTGAAGCAGGATTCCGCAGATTTCGTGAGGAAGTGCGACGCTTGTCAAAAATTCTCCAATCTCCACTATACACCGGCCCAAGAGCTATCTTCATCTGCTGTGCCTTGGCCGTTCTACCAATGGGGCCTTGATATTTTGGGTCCGTTTCCCACTGCGTCAGGAGGTATCAAATACTTGATCGTGGGGGTAGATTATTTCACCAAGTGGATCGAGGCAGAACCAGTAGTGCATATCACTTCTGCACGAACAAGACGTTTCGTGTACGAAAATATCATAGCTCGGTTCGGGGTGCCAGGGCGGATTGTGACCGACAACGGCACCCAGTTTACAGATAAAAAGTTCACAGATTTGCTTGAAGGACTGGGGATAATCCAGATATTTTCATCTGTTGAACATCCCCAAACCAATGGGCAAGCAGAGGTAGCCAACCGAGAGGTGCTGAAGGGTTTGAAGAAGCGTTTGGGAGAAGCGAAGGGAGGATGGACTGACCAACTATATCATGTTTTATGGGCATACCGCACTACGCCTCATTCTTCAACTAACGAATCCCCATACCGGCTGACGTACGGGGTTGAGGCGATGATTCCAGTGGAGTTACAGACAAGATCGGCTCGTGTAGAGTATTTTTCAGCTGAAGATAACAACGCCAATTTGGCATCAGAACTGGACGTCCTCCAGGAGTTAAGGGAAAAGGCTTTCGTCAGAGATCAGGCAATAAAAGCAAAGGCAACACTTCGGTATAATAAGCGTGTCCAGTACAGAGCTTTCAACACCAGAGACCTTGTTCTGAGAAAGGCAAGTGTGGGGAATAAGTTCGCCCACCAAGGAAAGCTAGCACCGTCATGGGAAGGTCCTTATAGAGTTTCTGAGGTGACTGGAAGAGGGTCATACCGGTTGGAAGAACTTGATGGAACTCCAATCCGCAACAAATGGAACACTCAGAACTTACGAGTTTATTACAGCTAGTTGGTAAGACGGTGTGTACTCTTTTTCCTTACTTGAGTTTTTTCCCATTGGGTTTTTCTCAAGAAGGTTTTAACGAGGCATGGCCCCAACTACGCTCTTCATGTAATGTACTTTCAATTTTAATGAGAATACATCTTAACCGCCCTATCATTCTCACTTTTCTTATGTGTTGTGATTTATAGCCGTAATTTAATACGCATACACCTCAGGATGGATGAACGCAACTACCAATTTTGTAGTTGATGAGATAATTCCTCGAGGAACCGATGAAGACCCCTCAGGACGGATGATCTCAATCACACATCGTGTGTTTTGACGATGTAACTCCTTGAGGTGGAATGGGTTGTAGGGCTGGTCCTTTCTCAAGGCCACAAACCGAACCCCATTCAAAGACTACATGGGTTGTAGGGCTGGTCCTTTCTCAAGGCCACAAACCGAACCCCATTCGAAGACTACATGGGTTGTAGGGCTAGTCCTTTTTCAAGGCCACAAACCGAACCCCATTCGAAGACTACATGGGTTGTAGGGCTGGTCCTTTTTCAAGGCCACAAACCGAACCCCATTCGAAGACTACATGGGTTGTAGGGCTAGTCCTTTTTCAAGGCCACAAACCGAACCCCATTCAAAGACTACATGGGTTGTAGGGCTGGTCCTTTTTCAAGGCCACAAACCGAACCCCATGCGAAGGCTTGGGCGCAGTAGGCCGGTTCACACAGAAAACCGCGCTGAACCCCGAGTAACGGGCGCAGTAGGTTCAGGATTAGCCCTGATCCGAACCCCGTGTTGAAGGCTTGGATTGTAGGATTGCACCAAACTCCAAGTACGGTTAGTAGGATCGAACCGAACACTGTGTGAAGACTTGAGGAGTAAAACCAAATCGGGCCTCAAGAGAAAGGCGTAACAGCTTACTCTTGTCAAAGGTATACTAAAATTCAAAGGCAATGTCCGTCCTCAGTTGTGGAACATCCACCCCGGAGCGGTTGAACGCTAACGTACCTGCTCTACATCTTCGAGGACAGATAAGCATTTCTATCTTTTTAAGAAGTTAAAAAGTAATCCTTGAGATAAACTTTCCCTTCCCAATGTACTTACACTTGGGGACAGGGCATGCTTTAACTTAATTATCAATTATTCGTTACAATTTGTTATCTTAATCCGATGTGATAAGTACGCTCTAAGCAGCTAGGTAACCACGCAGAACGGATTCGCAAAGCATTGAAAACAATAAAGTGTTTTGTATAACACAAAGTTATTCAGCAATCACACATTTGACGCAAGCAGTGAAGAAAAGCAATAGTGAATTTTATTTTCAGGAATAAGAAAATATGTAGGTTACAAAGTGTTTTAAAGCTGGAGCCGATCCCAGAACACGGCTATGAATGAAAGCATAAAATTAAGAGACCGGTGCTTGATCCTCCGCAGTGGGCACTCCTGCCTTCTCCGTTTTGTCCTCCACTCCAGTTTGGTAACCTTCTTGTGCTTCGGCTCCAAAGGCAGCGGTGGATGTTGTGGGTTCCATACTCTGACCTTCTGGAAGGGGAGGCAATTCATATAGAGATGCATGGGGTTCATGGTGCGAGCCGTCCTTGTGAACTTCGACAAGTCTTCCCCTATGGAATTCGAAGAACGGATCTAATCCGTACAAATTCAGCTTCACTCCAGGGTTACGATAGTAGACTTGACGAAGGGCCAGGCCGAAGGATTCATACGCCACATTTTTGCATATCTCCAAGGCTTTGGCAGCCTTGGCCTTTGCAGCAGCTAATCTCCTTTGAACCTTGGCATAATCCTCTTCTGAAGGCCCAGCACTCGCATCACCCTTCTTGAGTTCATCAATTTGGGCTTGCATCTCCTTCCGAACGGTCTCCCACTCCCCAAGGTCTTTGCTGCGACCGTCCTCCATAACTTTGAGATCATCAGCAAGCTTAGCCGATCTCTTCTTCTCCAGTTGTAATTCTTCTTCAAGGAGGGGTATGGACTTATTCTTATTCTGGAGGTCGGCAACTTCCCGCTCTAGGGCCTTATTCGTAAAATGAACTTGGCTTGCCTCTTCAGTTTTCCTCTGGAGCGTTTCTTTAGTTTTCTTCAATTCTGATTCCACGCCCCTATGAACTTCAGCTTGCTTGGTCGCCCATTTCTCCTTCACCGCGAGTTCGGTCTTAAGTTTTTCAACTTGATCCATATAATCAGCTTTCTCGCTCAGGGACTCAAGTAGGCCAGACAGTTATCGAGCTGCCAACGTCCGGCCTTGCAAGCACCTCGGACCCCAACAGCGTCGAGGGAAGGGCGGAGGCAATACCGTGCCTTTGGAAGAGTAGGAGGCATAGACCCTTGAAACCACAAGTAAGGAGAAAGGAAGGAGTCACGCGGAGGATCGAACACCGGAGGAGGACCGTTCCCAGAGTCCGGTTCTGAAACATTCTATGAAGAAGGGGCAGAGGACTCAGGAACGGGTTTCTTTCCCTTGTCCTTCTTCAATTCAGCTTCTTCGGCCGTCCTCTGACGCTTCTTCACAGGGTCATCAGAGGAGGGCATCTCTTGATCTGCCTTCTTTACAAGATGCCTTTTCTTCCTCTTCTTCTCTGAGACGGCCTCCTCGTCACCCGCTCCAGTGGCCTCAGCTGCTCCCTCAGTTTCCTCCTCATCAAAGAGAGGAACCTCATCTCCTACGGCAGAGGTCAGAGGAATGAGGGGAGTTTTGGTGGCGTTCCTCTTCGCCTGGATCTCATTTTCCTCAGAGGAGGAGTCATCGTCAGCCAGCATGGTCCTTAACGACAACATCTCTGGGCAGGCCTTTTCGATTTGTTCTGCAAAACAAGAAAGGTTGAATAAGCATACAAGAAGAAAAATAACCAGAGCGGAATAACTATACAACACAAAGAAATTAAGAGCGGATATTACGGAGATAGGTGTTTCTGATATCATCCTCGGCCAAGAGGAGGCGGCTGGAAAACCCTTTGAGGGTCTTTGAGGCCGTCTGCATGGCGCTCAAGACCTCAACAGAGTGAGGGGAAAGTTCGTTCTCATCTGTATAATAAGCACGGCTCATAAGGAGAAAATGCTCGTGCGTCCAGCTAAGGGGAAACTTGGTAAACCCCTCCTTGTTTCGCCAGAAGACCGGTTTATTTGGTTGAATCCGGACTTGCGTATAGTAGTGTTTGAAGGAGCGTCCATCCACCTTCGCGGATTCCGTATAAGACTTGAAATTTACAACTCTTGAGTCACTACGGAGAGTAATGAACCCAAGGCCGCCCTTCTTATTAGCTCGGCGGACCACTTGGCAGTAGTAAAATAGCTTGGCCACAGTGGCGGAGAAGTTGAAATGCTCCCCCAGAACTTGCAGAGCCCGGATAAGACCCCAACCATTGGGATGCAGTTGTGAGGGGGCGCAGTCTAGGAAACGCAGGACGGCCATCTGGAACTCCGTCAGGGGGAAGCGTACTCCCAGTTTCAAGAAAACGAAGTCGTACATGTAGACCGACCTCACATCAGGGACGCTGTGGTATATTCTTTCAGAGGGATGTGGTGCCATCACAGCGTATCGTGCCTTGTACTTTTTATCCGAATATATTTTGCAGCGGAAAGAGACCGTGTATTCCTCTTCACTTGCATGGTGCGAAGGGATCTCTAGGAATTCCTCCTCCACCCAGCAGTATGGTTTCTCCCTGTTGAGTTTCTCCCAGTCAAGCCGATGTGCAACAACGTTGACACACCCTTCAGCAGAGCGGAGAACCGGTGTTTTTCCACGTCCTGGAAGGTCCATGGTTGTACAGGCACGATGGAACGCGTAGGTACTGTGGTAAAAAGCAACATCGTCAGAGAGGTAACCTTCAGCACTTGACCCCTCATCAGAGCGGCTGGTAGCCCTCGAGTCAAGGGGAGCCTCAGAGCGACGTTGGGAAGAAGACGTTCGTGAGGAAGAAGCTTCGGCTCTCTCTGAGCGACGGGGCCCAGCCACAGGAGGATTCGCTGGAATCCTCCCACCACGGTGGCTAAGGGGGGCACGAGAGCCAAAACTCCCCCTGTTGGAAGGACCAGCGTGGCCTGCTCTAAGGCGCATGATGGAAATAGAATAACAAAAATTGCAAGGAGGTGAAGGAAAGGGAGGTTACCTAAAGGAAGAAGATCTTTGAGAAGTTTGAAGACGACAGAGAAATTCCAAAGAAATTTGAGCAGAGGTTCACTAAGCTTGGAAACAAGAGTGGATTCCAAAATCTGCTAAGAGTTCCTTTTATAGGTAACGAAGAAGCACAGTGTTTCGTCGAAGGTCACAAGGCTTGCATCAAAACGCAACCACTTCAAATTGAAACGACACCGTCGTTTCGTCACGTACAGGCACGAAAATGGTAACGTTTCAGTAAACATTTTGGCAAAATAGGCCCCCATTCAGTTTGAATCCAGGCCCAATAAGCCCAATCGACGGTTACACTCTTGGGTAATGATGGCTTGTGCGTAAAAAACGCATTTACTGTCCAATCATGCCATGCGCATTTAATGCATCTCAATCACTTTTCGAATACCAAGGGTTTCGATTCTCAAAGACTCTTGGGATTTCCATTACTTATTATGCTGTCTGAAACCATTGTACACAACACAAGAAGAACGGTCACCTGTCTATTAGAGTGGATGTCACAGAGCTCCCAGAGACTTTCCAGAATGTACTACCGGCATCCAGATTTCTCTAAGAATTGTGTAGCTCATATGAGCAACTTAACAGTCCCTCATACAAGCTAGGGGACAGATGATCCGGTCTGGATACCGGCCCCCATTCTTGTGACGTCAGACTGATCTCATATAAGGAAAACCGGTGTCTTGGTCCAACGTTACCACACCGGATATCCGATGTCTGGCCGTCCGTCCTCACTCCACGACCGCATCATTCATTTTCTCCATAACGGTTCTATGTTCATTTTTACAAGACATTTATATAACTGTTGGCTTTTCAGTCACAGCAAGAGAAGGGCCCCTAATAACTTATCAATGAAGACACTGTTTGTAGCAAAATATGTCACGTCAATAGCCTCAGAAAGCAAGTGGATGTGTCAGCAGATTATGCGGAAAAGGTGATTATCCTCCCCTCTTCCTAGAGGATCGTACTCTGATAATTGACCTACCCTTCTGACACATTCTGAAAGTTGAGCCACCTTGATTGACACAATATACACGCTATCAGAGCTAAGGGACCCACCTGTATCCAACGACTCATTTTCTCACGTACAACTATAAGTAGCATTTTTCAACACACATGCGCGGTATCGTTGTTCTATCTTACACTCTACTATTACTTCGCTTGAGCATTCACTGAGTTCTTACACTCTTCTAACTTGAGCGTTGGAGAATCTTCGCAGGTGGCACCACCTTTCGCCCCCCGGCAACGCGAAACGCTGGTGTGAAGGATCTCCAGGACAACAAGACCGGCCTCTCCCACTGAGAGACCGGATTAATACATCGGATACACACTGTTCTGGTGTGCAAACCCTAAAAACACCTATACTCTTGTGGCTGGTCCCACACCGGATCCTAGACCCCGGTCCAGACCAGTTCATATGTCATACTTCTCTATCATGTATCACTCATAACACCAAATAACATATCCATCAATCCTAACTAGGTCAGTCATATATTTACATGCCCATGATTTAGCATCCATTAGCCATGAAAGGTTACACAAAACTATTTACACAAATATGTACATGTTATCAATGGAAAACTCTCACTCCATGCATCATCATTAACTTCACCAATTATCTTCCAGTTGTACACCCACTAATACAATTGGGAAGAGTGAGACAATACATAAAATATGTACATAATGCCTAGGTTACATAAACCACATCAAACAAGGCGCTCAATTCAATTATGTTCTGGCTCTAGAACACTTCGTCTAGAGTGTACGATAAATTATATATGTAAGGTCTGGGCTTATCATAGAACTACCCTTACTGGGCTGGTAATCAAGGGACCCTTACATCTCAATATACGTCCTTATGCTTATGATGCATTAATGTCTTTATGCTCTATAGCATTACAGTTTCAATATCCAAAATAAACAAGGATCATGATCCTATTACCATCTAAATCAATACACTCATCAATAATATATCAGGTTATGTTACCCTCCACAATTCATAAACTCACATACAGTCGATTCAACCACAACCCATATCGCATTAAGTATTTGCACAAAATTTAATGTATCTAGTAGAGCACGACATGTTACTTGAAGCTAGTAATTTGTACGTAAGTATAGGTGAGGTGTATTCTTACCATTGGGTGATAAAGGTAGGTGAGTATAAGTGTTTAAAGGTATAAAAGGTAAAAGGAATGCAAAATAAGCAACATGTAAATAGGGGTAACTCGCCTAGGTGAATGAAATAGATCCCAACAGTCTTTCCTAAGCAGCTGGGAAAAAGTTAAAGGCTCTCGCCTAGGCGACTAAGGTTCGCCTAAGCGAGTTGGGTCTAAGGGAATTACTAGTTTGAACGCCTAGGTGAGGGTGGCTCGCTTGGGCGTATGGAATGGTATTAGGCCCACTCGCCTAGGCGACTGAGACTCATCTAGGTGAGCACATCAGAAAAACCAAAAATATGACAGGACACTTCATGTAACACCCAATCATTGATGTCATTAAACCACCCTATTCTTTCAACATACACTACCATAATTAACAAACACATACACATTTAGACTATTCATACACATTTAGCTTCATAAACTTATATAGGATAATTTCTTTTCATGCAACACAACATCAATCTAATATTTGTTCCCCTAGTTAGTTTAAACCAGTTCAACATCATTTTATCATTCATTTTACCAACCATTTCAATATCAATTCATTGTCAATTCAATGCTTACTTCTCAAGCAATCCAGTATGGTTGCAATATTCCATTTTCTCATTCAATCAAATGACCACATGTCATACCGTTTCAATGTTCATTTATTCAATCACTCAAGATCAAGTCACTTTCCACAACATACAGATATATATACATATACATTCATCTCATCAACTTCACCATCACGTGATACCATTTTAAACCTTTTATTTCCATGAGTATTTCCACATAAATTCAGCATTAATAAAATGTCAATTCACTACTCAATTTCTCAATCCCTTTAACATCAACATAATACCAATGTAACATTTAATCCATTAAGCAATCCAATGTCAATTCGTCATTCATTTCACTAATCAAATCAATCAATTCAACATATGTATCCATCAACTAATCTATTACCAATCTAATGATCAAATCAAAACATATGTTTGTCACTCAATTCCTTAACAACTCTAATAATCTAACGTGCATTTTCATTTCAAATATTAAGTCTACTCATTATTTACTTATTCACAATATTATCTCCTCTTCATTACCTCAAAGAAGATGACGCAAAGGTTAGGTGAATTCCCTTTGGGTCTAGTCCTAACCCACACAAACAACATTCAATTTGCATTTAATTACTAAATTAAATCACAATCCTAATGCTAACTGGCTCCTAACTACCCAGAAGCTCAAAACACGAGCGTCAAAACAATTTTAAACAAAAAGGGTTTACGAAGGTCTTGACTTATCAAATGAAAGCCAAAATGAAGGGTTTGTGGTTTCCTTTCACAACATTAACAATTAATAGTACCTATAAGTAAAGATATGAGGGCTTTAGAGCTTGATTCCATGAATGTGAAGAAATAGGAAGAGTGTGAGCATACCTAAGCCACTAAAATAAAAAGGCAAAAAGGTTTATTGTCACCCTTGCATGTGATTGAAAAGGGTGGAAAAAGTAAGAGAGATTCTCCTTTAGCTTGAGTAAGGTAGAGATGATGGTGGTGTAGGAGAGGGTGGCACAAGTGTTGTTTAAAGAAAAAGGGAGAAGAATGATGTGGTTGAGATGGAAAAGAGGAATGAAAATGAATTGGTATTTTGAGATGGAGTAGGTGTCATGAGTGAAAAGTGGAGTGAATGGAAGAGTAGAGGGAAATGAGAGTGTTTAGGTGTTTAATTAAATCAGACTAGGTTACTGGTACCTTTAGGCCATGGATGACTTATTAGAAAAGTTAAAGCTAAATATCGGGTATACCCTTTTAATCAAATTTAATTTTCTAATTTTCTCTATTTAAATTTAAAATAAAAAAGTAACTAACTTATACCTTTAAAATGACCGAAACCATCTAAATACCAATTTTTAATTAGGTTTTAGAAAATGGAATGTTACAAGAATAACAAGTAAGTATTATATATGTTTTTTATTTATTTAAAATAATTTTTTAAATAGAAAAAAAAATTCAGGCCGATTCAACCTTAATTTTTATATATTGGTTGAATTGGTCAATCAAACTTTCACAACAATGAATTTTATATTGTTAATAGCATAAAATATAAATTCATATAATTAAACGTAACTAATAAATTTAATATATGTAAAATCCGTAACATCACCATAAAGTATTCAAATTCCAACATATAAATAATATTAAGAATTAATTTTTTATGTGTTATAAGAATAAAAAATATATAAATATGTTAAAGGTGTCGTGTCTTGCAGTTGAATACAACTTAGTTTTATTAATAAAAACTGATAAATGATCAATTGAATCCAAATAAAAAATGTGATTTTCTTCTTAATTTTATTAGTTTAATTTTATTTTTACAAAAATCAACTTTAGTTATTTATGTTTATTTAAATTCTTATTTGGTCATTTAAACTTTTTCTTGTCAATATAGTTTATGTTTAAAATGGGTTGCATTATGATCCTTTTTAATTACTTATATTAATATTGTTATTATTTTTATCATTATCTGATAAATATTCCTCTTCTGT
The DNA here is from genome assembly GCA_037962975.1 of Clitoria ternatea. Taxonomy (NCBI): domain Eukaryota; kingdom Viridiplantae; phylum Streptophyta; class Magnoliopsida; order Fabales; family Fabaceae; genus Clitoria; species Clitoria ternatea. Next base: position 288,068,943 of record CM075670.1, read on the forward strand.
GCTAAGGCATATAGCTTTTTTCTTGCTCTCACTATAAACATTTCTAATATTCAAGATCAAGTTGTAACTTATCTTCAACGTATTTAGAGTTGACAAAATGAGTTTATCTTGATAGGTCAAACCATGAATGAACAAACTTATGACATAAAAAATCACCAAACTTTGCACCACCTACAATACATCATTTATGATGTGTGGCAACTGGCCACACTCAAAAATTCTCAAAATCGAATGAGTTATGCACAAAAATGCGATTTGGCCATTTCAAGACTTTAACTACAACATGGGCATCAAATCTCAATAGAATTGGTCCATTCCAATTTACACAAGTTCTAAATCACAAATAAAACCTATTGGAACTATTCGAAGGTTTCTAAACCTTACAGAACACAACTTGGCCTATCCAATTCATGATTATGCATGATTTAAACTAAATGTCATCACAATTTCCCACTATGGTGCCAAAACTATTTTCAACATATTCACCATTTAAATGCAATGCAATATACACAATTCCTGTCCATAATGATCATTCAATATATCAAGCATATCAATGTGTAGTTCCTGAACATAATGCAATAAATACCATTCACACAGGACCATCCATGGTCAACCACATCAAAGCATCATCATAAATCATTATCAACATCATTCACACATCTCTGAAGATCAAAATCATAATATAGACTTCTAGTGAAGTCATCAGCTACCTAAAATCCTCTATACAATATACATCATCATCAAAATAAACCTATATACAAGGAGAGCCCGCCAAGGCTATACCAACAAAAGTTGTACATCATATGCAGATGAGATATACATTAACTCCTTCCAAGGCTTGGTGACTCCTCACCAATCCTCACTTCGATCCAAATCCACTAAAAAATAACCATAATATAGGGGTGAGCATATTATATGTTAAATGATAGCTATTGAATCGTATTTCAACCTGATAACTATAAACACTTATCTAGTTTTACACAACACATCAATATATATATATATATATATATATATATATATATATATACAATCTTTACAATCATTATTCACTGTCACCTAACATAATTTACATTACTAGAATGTATTTAGACATATCAATTACATCATATAAGCTATCCAAAGACTCAAAATTCTCAAACACTATATGCAAATGCATATGCATGTGGATCCGACTTTAAGGATGAGATTTACACTGTAGTGTATAAATTTTCACAACACATATCCATTTCCATTTTACTGGTACCAAATCGCTCGCCCATAATGTAACACCAGTGACTCTCAGTGACAGCGACAACTCAACTGGGTGTTATGGGCCGGTCTTAAACCCAATCCACGGCGGTTGTGGATCAAGAAGGAAACCACACAGGGTCTCTGCCTGTCCAAAGGTTGCCCTCCTATTTGGGCTGACATCACAAGCCCCTTGCAGTCCTACGTGCATTTGAATATGCAATGTTATGCAACACAACACTAATGATTCATAAACCTCCTGATTACCATCACCAAGAGCCCCCATTTAAGGGATTTTCATTTTAATCCATAATTTCGCATAGCATGCAACAATTAACAATTTCATAATCAATTTACATCATTCGCTAAGCTACCTCAAGCTTAATTAATTATCCTCAACACATTCATCATCATTGCAATATATTTATCAAAGCAATCTCATGACATCTCATCAACAACATTAAATCAATTCAACATACTCAATTATTTCATTCCTTTTTATTGCAACCTCATGCAATTAATAACACATCATATATGAACTGAACCCACACTCATAAAAAAAATCATCAATTCTTAAAATATCACATAAAAGGGGTACAATGTCAATCGAATTATTGACTACACAATTCACGTCATCATTAACATCATCAATTTCTCATAAACAAAATAATCAATCAAATATAAATATGCAAATATACTTATATCCATTTATAATCTATATAATAAAAATATAAAAGCTCACTCTACCTGTATTTGACGATTCAAAAAACCTGAAAAGCTTTCCAACACACTCTGATTACTTTTCGATCACTAGTTTCCAACTTTAATAATTCCTAAAACCAACAATATTTATTTTTAGTAACTCATACGCTATTAAAACCACATTTTGGCTCCATAAATCGCCAACCCACAATTATTCGATAAGCTATAACTTACTAAAATGCACTTACGGTTTTGATACTCAATTCCAAAAAGATCCCCAAGTTACCCAAGGTTTCGAATTAGTTCAAACACCACCTAAAGCCATAGAATTAGCAAGATTAAGGTTTACATTCAAGAAATGAAGTTATAACAAACAATGAGTAGTTCCAAAACTTACCAAAACGAATAGGATTAAAAACTTCAAAGATACCGAAGTTGTCCACAACTTGAAATTAACTTAAAACCACTTAAATTCATGGAAACAACATCATTAGGACCCAAACTCATGGAAATAGAACAATGAAAGCCATGGGCACCTTCGAAACTTACCAAAAATGGCAGAATCCAAACCCCCCTAACTTCACAAAGCTGCCCCCTACATGATTTAAACTCTAAAACGACCCTAAATTCATGGAAATGAAAGAATTTTAGAGGTAGGGTTGAATACAGCAAACTAAAACGAAAATGAGGTTCAAGACCATGGAACCTTACCTTAAAAATCAAAGTAATCAAAAGGTTCCAAGTTTTCCCATGGTTACCAAGAAGAAAAGGGGATGGAGAAACTTGTTTTTCCATCTTGCCTTAGCTCGAATTAATGAGGAAGAAGAATAAGAAGAAGGTACGACAGAGAAGACAATTGCTCTTCCTTTAGTTTCCTTTCACGCATACGGCAATGAGAGTGAGAGAATGGACTTGAGAAAGTGAAATTGAAAATTAATGAAAGTGGGGGCAACCATGTTCAGTTAATCCCTGAAATTAATCGGGTACCCCCCGGTTACCCGAAATATACTCAAATAATTCCACGAATTAACTTAACTGCCTATAATTAATTTAATACTCTCAATTTAATTATTGGTTAATAAAATTAACCAATTAATTAAATTCAGGATGTTACAAAAAGAGCATTATATAAAGGATTTTTTTTACGGAGTCTTGTGCCAAGGGATAAGGGATGAAGGTAATAATAATTTAAATAAATGGATTAGAATTGGGGTTCTTTAATTAAACATAAATAGCTTAAGGACTAAATTAATTTTGTTATAATGATGATTAATAAATATAATTCATATGAAAAAAGATAGCCTATGAGTAGGTAAAAGGCCTATTATTTTAAAAGAAAAAAATGATTAGAGCTATAGGGTTTAGAGGGAAGACACTTTTATTATATTCTCTATTTCAAATTATTCAAACAAAAAAAAAGATAAAAGGAGAATGAGAGGGAGAAATTGCTCATAGAAAATCCATGGGAGGCATTTTTTCATACATATTTTCAAAAATTTTACATTGGAAATGTCAACTCATGTGATTATCAAATTTTATTTTCACATGACATGCTCTACTAACCTTTTAATCCAATAGTAATGATGGGAATACGATTTTTTTATAGGAATAAAAAAATTTACATTTTTTTAAAAATTACAATTCCTATTTTTCCATTTTAGATACAAAACTAAGGGTATATTTGGTTTGTAGTTGGGGAAATTGAAAAATTTAAGAGTTGATATTGATCATTTATGCCGTTCGAAACAGTTAAAACTCTATTTGACCGTAGGATTTATTTTCGGGGTTTGACCAACCAAATTGGGTATTCAAACATACCCTAAGCCATTTTATGATTTAAGAAAAACCATAGAGGTTTTTTTTGCATCTTCATCTTCTTCACCATTTTCACTATCTTCACCCATTTCATCACCACTTCACCACCTAAAATCATCACAAAACCTTTGCCACTTTTAAACGTACTTCACTACCCATCTCTATTACTACCTCCAACAATAACCCATTTAATCCCCTTAACAACCCACCATCACCAATATCTCCCACCTTAAACACCAAACTCCACCTCTTTCATTCACCCTTTCCAACCCCTTAACCATCACCACATCAAACAAAAGCAAAAAAAAGAAGAAAAGAAAGAGAAAGGAGAGACCCATGACCGTCGTGGTCGCAGCACTGCCACCGTCACACGGCCGTCGCGCCACCTTGCTGTTGCTCATCCTCCCTCTTGGTTTCCCCTCTTCATTTTCCCTCTCTAACTCTCACTTCTTATATTTTTTTTAGTTCAAATGGCTTGTAGTTTTAGGGTTTCCCCTTTCCTTATTTTGTTATGGGCCTCTAAGGGCCCACGTTTCTAAAAAATGATTAAAAATAATTTTTAAAAAAAACAAAAATAAAAATAATTCTAGTTTATACTTTTTTGTATTTGGAAGTTGGCAATGAGACTTTGACAACCCCAATGGCAAGCTTGCGCCTTGGCTAATAAAGAGGGACGAGTTTGAAACCCAAGTCCTTCTATCTTTACGTATTTTTAGTATTAAAACTGGAACTTACATGTGTTATGATTAATTCGTCTTGTCTCCTCGAGATAAAAATGTGGTTATCTTTATAACAAGGGAAAGATGTAAGGTTTTAAAGGGAGAAAGTTCTAGCCTTCACTCCTTACTCCTTTTTTTTTAGTTTTTCTTTTTCTTTTTTTATTACCTTTTTATTTATGTATTTCTTTATTTATTTCTTCTTATTTCCTTTTGATTATTGTTTTAGTTTCTTCTTTATGTTGTTAATAAGATTTTTTTTAAAAAATAATTTAGTTTAACTTATTTCTTTATTTTATTTTACTCTTCTTCTAACTTGATGTAAAAACGAAAAATCATTATTTTTTTGTAGGTATGTTAATTTATATTCTTTGTTGACTATACTAAATACTAAAAAATATATTTCCAATTTAATCCTAAAATATTATTCATTTTCTTAGAATGAAAATCATCGTTTTCATTAAATAAATCATACAATGATCTTATAGCAGTGTCGTACAAACACTTTGTCTACACCGATATTATGTGATCGTAAAGGGGTGATACACGTACAGAATACTCTGTCTTGTATTCTCCCCTCGCATAAAACACCTCTTTTATTAAAATTCCTAAAAAATACAATGAAGTCTCCTTTAAAAAAAAACAAATGTTTTTCTTAAACAAGAGTCAAAGTTTTATCTTTACTTTATTCATTTTTTTCCTTTTTTTTAAAATTTCAAAAAAATTTCAAAAAAATTTCATAACCCTTAAAATCAATTTTCAAAATTTATTTCTATCAAAAACTATGTAACCCTGATTTCCTGACATATTCGAGGATACGTAAGAGCGAGAATAATTTATATTGGGCTCATTTTTCTTTCAATAATTTTCATTTGTCACCGTTTATTATGATTAATTTTAAATTGTTACCATTTAATTTGAAAACATGATTTTACTATGATTAGATTAATTTATACGAGATGTCTTATTAATCTTATTGTTTTTTCAACCTTCTTTTCATCGATTAAAAATAATAATTTTTTTTGTGAAACAATTAATTTGGATAAGACGTCTTGTTATTTTTTTCTCTTCTTAAAAAAATGTTTGATTTAAGATTAATTTGGACGATATGTCCTCTTAACCTTATTTCGAAATTTCCTTTTTTCATGTTTGTGTTGCTTATTTTCTTTATCGAAGGCTAAGTTAATTTCTAGGCTATTTAAAATACGCTTGAGGTGCTAATACCTTCGGCTCCTAAAACTAAAATCTTGCTTTTATGACCAATATCTTAATAAAGGTTTTCTTGATATTTTATATTTAAATAAATATCGATGACGACTCCGTTGTTTTTTCAAAATGATTTTAAAACGCTTTTTTCAACTGGCCTCATGTCGCAATCCCAATCAATAAAGATAAAAAAATCTTTAGAAATATATAAAAAAACAAAGGAAACAATGATAATGAGAAAGATACTATAAAAGCTAAGGTACCCAACACGAGTGAGAGCCATCCATGACTATAATTATACTATACAGACTTTTAATAGTTCTGTTATTGCACTCTTCATCATGTTACGTACTTGTCACAACTTCACAAGTACTAACTAATAATCGACCTGTAATTGGCCAAAGTACAATATTCATGGAGTCTCTGAATTTTTTTAAAGTAATATATATTTTTATTTAGGTTTTGTTAATATCAATTCCAACTTAAGAGGTTGAGTTTAAACAATTAAAAGTATCTTTATGTTAAAAAAGCAACGTATATTTATCATAGTTACATGTATTTCAATAAAATATTATTATTTTTAGTGATTTAAATTCAGCCTTATAATTAAGGTTAACAAAGTTCTCATATATATAACATTGGAGTATTTTTAAAATTTGTAGCTTTTGAAATAAAAATAATATAAAATAAAATATAAGATACTAATATTTGAATAATTGATTAATTATTCGTGAGAAACATTAATTAGTATCGAGTGGTTTTTTTTTAATCAAAATGCAGGTGTGTGGGGGTAGCATTTAACATCCAACTCCAAACTACTCTAATTAATTCCCGAAGTAGAAGGCTTTAATTTTAGGTACAAATCTTATGCTGTTACGCAAACGTGGTTTTTCACTGGAAACAACTTTTCATCAATGCTCAAACGTTTTCCTGAATAAATGCTCTTAGACATTTATTAAGAAATTCGAGAGTAGAATGTTTTTTTATTAAATTTATCTTAAAAATTGTGAAAGATTATATTAGCTAAATTAAAAATTAAAAATGATAATTTTACTTTTTTAACACGAGTCTTGAATACTCATAAAAAATATAATGTCAACAAAGATTTAACTTGAATGATCATAATATAAATACAATTTTAAATATTTATTAATTCTTGAGGCATGTACTGTTTCTCACTACTCTTCAAGACTTTTAATTTTATTTTAAAGAAAATCGATAGGCAAAATTATTAATGCTTATTTAGTCGGTCAAATAAAGTTTTAACTGTTTTAAACAATATAAAAAATTAATATTAATATTTAAATTTTTTTATTTTTATAATTTTATTTTCTCAACTATAAATTAATCATAGTATGCGTGTGTGGTTGAAGTTGTATTTAATTTCCTTGTAGTTAGTGGTTACTGTGTCTTGTTTGTTTGTGGCTGGGTTTTGGGATTTCAGTTGACAGAAACAGGTATGGATCATGGTTCTCAGACTAGATAGAAAGAAGCTGGTATGAACCATATGCAAGTGGACACGATGACCCAGTCACCGAATTGAAAAGTCTACACAATTAAAGCATTTATTTACACTTTTATTTTTTGCAAATATATACGTGTCAGAGAAGTGTATATATACATAGAAAACAATTTCCATTCGGTATTCCTATTAATTATCGTAACAACGTTCATTACTTTTTACAAAAAAGAAAGCAAAAGTTACACACGATCACGATAAGAAGGATAACACAATTTTATTTTCAGCCAGAAAAAATAAAAATGATTAACACAAAAGTTTACAAGAAATTAAGATTTCACATACCATATAACAGTAAATTAATTAAAATCTAGAAAGAGAAAAACCTACAATATAACATGAATAACTAAAGATCCGTTTAAATCTAAACTTGATTGGTCAAATCGAGTTTGATTGTCTCAAACTGTATGAAAAGTTAATATCAATTTTTAAATTTTTTTATTTTTTTTAATTTTTATTTCCAAAACTGAAAACTAGACAAACCCTAAAATTCAGACATACTACTACACATTAAACAAGAAGACAACATATCTGTTTTTTGAACAAAGACAACATGATTCTTATGCCAACATGTTCCCTCACTGTATTGGATTGAGGCATAAAGTGAACCCTTTTTTAATCCTCTTATGTTTTATTATTTATTTTCTCAATTATAAGTACATAAAGTTACCAAATGAAATTAATTATTGTACTCTCCGCAGCTCAAAGCCGCAAAGTTTGATCCATAAAGTTTAAAACAGTTTTTTTATTTATAAAAAACATACTATATTTAATTAGAATAAATATATACACACATGGAATGAAATGCATATTTATAAATACCAGGAGACGTCAATAATGATATTTAATTTGCGCGAATCTTCGTGCAGTTATTATTCGCCTGGTAAGGATTTTATTTTTATCTCTCATATCAGAATTTATTTTCCATTTTCATTTTTTAAATTAAGTTACATTTAATAATTTAATATAACAATACCTATTTAATTAGCCTTTATATATGTATATGTGACACAGTTTCAGTTTAATCTTCACCTATAAAATATTTCTAACTTGATCTTTTATATGTATGAAACTTTTTCAAACTAATTCTGGATGTTATTCGGAATGTCGCTGTCCTCTTCTTGTTTACCTGTCAATTATGCGTTATTTTATTAAATTATGTATTAATTCTAAGATATGTCACAAATTTTAAATTTTATCATTATATGCAAAATGTATTTCTTAACGGATAAAAGAATTTCTCAAACAAAGTTTTGAATCTATGAAAGATCAATATTACATTTAGATTTTTTATTTTAATAACTCTACTTACTCTACTATATTTTAAAATTGAAAGTAACAATGGTTTATAATTGAAAGAGTAGTTTGTTAAGCATAGATTTCTTATGTGTAGTTTGGTAGAGCACCTCAAACCTCTATTTGGCAATAAAACTTCATTGGTTGGGGAAGAAATTTTAGATCCGTTTGATTTCAAGTTGGGAAAATAGAAAAATTCAAGGGTTGATATTGATCTTTTACGTCGTTTGAAAGAGTTAAAACTCTGTTTGACAGTAGGATTTATTTTTGGGTTGGTCAAACCTAAGTTTACTACTCAAATAGATGTTTTATCCTACAATTAAACAGAATTTTAACTGTATTTCGTAACTATAAACTAAACACCCAGTCAATGCAGGTACAATTTGGTTTGGTTGGTTTGGCATTGGCCCACCAGCTACGATTCCAAAACTTTGGCTATAAATGAAAGTAAGCATAGGCTTCACTTCCCAACAAATACCCGGAAATGGGGTCACTACCCGATTTAGAAATTCCACCGCCTCTCACTTCTAGAATTTCAACCGTGGTTCCAGCAACCCCTCGAGGCGACCAAAACGGTGCGTATCAACTCAACTACATGGACTTGCTCATGAAGCTCCATTATATTCGACCCGTTTTCTTCTTCAACTCCGAAGCCGTACGAGGCCTTTCAATCTCCGACTTAAAGGAACCCATGTTCCCACTCCTCGATCCGTATTCCCACGTGTCGGGTCGGATCAGGATATCTGAATCGGGTCGACCGTTCTTAAAGTGCAACGACGCTGGCGTGCGCATCGCTGAATCACACTGTGAGAGAAGCCTCCAAGAATGGTTCGATGAAAACGGTTCGTGTTCCTTTGACGGACTTGTTCATGATCACGTTCTTGGTCCTGATCTTGGCTTCTCTCCTCTCGTTTTTGTTAAGGTGCGTAAATTATCAATTTATCGTTTTAATTGTTTAAAAAACTAGTACCAAAATGAAATGAATATCATGAACACGATGGATAAACATGAGAAAGAGGTGGTGGTGCAGGTGCATGTCCTGACACAATCAGAATGAAGGGATCATGATTCATGAATCCAGGCGCTTCCATTCATATGAACCTAATTTAATGCATGCTCAACTGGAAAATGAGATTTCTCCTAATTTAAATTTCAATTATGAAAATGTTTTTTGATTTATATTTTTAAGTTTTGATTATAAAAATATTATTTTATTTCCTGTTTTTTAAATTTTATATACAGTAATTGAAAATGACTTTAATATTTTTAGTAAATTTTTTTTACAATCTAAGTAAGATTTTATAGAGTCTCAAATATATTAATATTAATTATTAGATGATTAAGTTAATAAAATTCAATTTTTATAACTATATACCAAATAAATCCTATAAGGGTTGTTTAAGGAGTGAAAATTATTTTTTATTAAAGATTATATAAAGGTTGATTAAAAATTATTTTTACTTCTTTAACACAAGACTTAAATTTTTCTAACAATTAAAAATTTATTTATTTTTATTAGTATTTATTTTTTAATTTTGATTAGTATTCTATATCTATAGAATACCTAGAATTTTGAAATGTTCATGTAGTAAAAGTGGGGATTTAGAGTTCATCAACTTAATATTTTAAAAATATTATATTTTACTTAGAGTTATTTCCTAGATAAGTAATTTAGGTTTATATGTAATATATAGGGAAAGTTATGTGCAATGAAAAATGCAAGCACGGTTTGAGGAGATCCTTTCTTGTTTTATTTTTTAATTTAATAAACGTGTATATCTATGTGCTATTTTAATTTTTATTTTTTGTTAAATAAAGTTCTCATAGTTTAAAAGAAATACTTTAATTTAGGCAATTAAATTCTATCATCATAGCTAAAAAGAATATAAGTTGTCTTTCATAATCTTTAATTCTTTATTATAAGCGATATTTAATTCTAAGCATGTTATATCACAGTGGTTGTTAATTAATTTGACGTTGGTAAGTACATCTCACAATCACGTCATTATTAAATGGTGATGGAAATTAGTTATTAACGTCTAAAATTAATAAGAATTGAATTTAAAAGTGTTTTTTTAAACTAAAATTAATTGTATTTCAATTTTTTCTGGTATGTAATAATTTTAACCCCGACTTTGAATCTCAAAATGTGAAACTAACATGTTGTATATCACCAGAGCTTGCATGTTCCATAGTTTGTGCTTATATGCACGTTTGAACTAATTGATACCAATTCTTCATGGACCTTAAATAAACTCTTTTAATATGTGCAATTTTACAAGATTAAAAATAATTTTTTATTTAAATATACCATTAATATCCGCTTCTTGTTTTTAAGTCATCCTTGCACAAAAAACAAATAGGAATTTAATCTGTTTATATTTTTATTTGATTTGTAGATTATATAGATTTAAATGTAATTTAACATAATTATACTTTTTTTTATCTAAACAGATAAGAGAATTTAACATTTTTTTATTGTTTTTATTTCTCTTAAACTAAATAATTTTAAAAGGAAAAGTATTAACGTTGAGTTGATTTTAAACAATTAAAAATAGCAGGGTTTTATATTGGAAAGGAAAATATATTGCATTGTTGTATTTTCAATGTAATAAGTACTTTTATTTAAATAAATTATCACCTATTACATGTTTAAAAAATCGTTCTTTAAAAGGTACTTCATCGATCCTGAATCATATATAAGAAAATATAATCTGTACACTGATTTAAAAAGTTGAAAATAAATATTTTATGTGTAACCCATTTAGCTCAACTTAATAATAAGAGGTTTCAATAGTTTAGTCTGAGGTTTTAACCTCAACTTTTTGACAATACATAAAAAAAGATTATTGCATAAATAATTAGATATCTTAAAATTATAACTTTTAAGAAGGATATAATTATTTCTTAAAATACTATTTAGTGGCCTTTTGGCTCATTTATTTACCTAGTTGAATAAAGGTTAAAGGTGTACTAATATTGTATAGGATAAAAAATAAAGGAGGAAATTATTTTCATTAACATAGTTTCCTTGGATTTACCAATGTAAAATACTTGCCCTTTTGAATTCTCATATACAATGTTGCACACGCTAGGGAAAAATCTGTAATAGAATATTTGATTGCACATTTATATTTTAAACTAGAGCTTCTAAAATTTCTTGTAAACTCTTTAGTTGTTGATTAATGTTTTTGGCTAGAAAAATTAACTGAAATTCTGAGCTTAATTATGTTCAACATTCAGTTCACCTGGTTCAAATGTGGAGGGCTATCTGTGGGACTGAGCTGGGCTCATGTTCTTGGAGATGCATTTTCTGCTCTCAACTTCATCACTAAGTGGAGTCAAGTACTAGCTGGTCAAGCACCACCAAAATCACTTCAATTGCCAAATCATCCTGAACCTAAAATCTCACCAAATTCTATTTATGAGAATCCCCCCACTTCCATTAAAAGGGCCACAATCATTGGTGATTACTGGCTAGCCTCCAGTGACAGTAATGTAGCCATTCACTCTTTTCACCTCACTTCTAAACAACTTCACCAATTGGTAACCATTGACGCTACCAACAAGACCAAACCCTCTTCTTATTTCGAAATTATTTCAGCATTGGTATGGAAATGTATTGCAAACACAAGGGAAGATTTTGGACCAAAAGTTGTGACAGTATGTAAAAGTACGTCTAACCGTGCCCAAAATGAATTCCCCACGAATGACTTAGTGTTGAGCAAAATTGAAGTTGATGTTTCAGTTGGGAAGTGTGACATTTCAGATTTGGCTAATGTGATTGCCGAGAAAAATATTGTTGAGAACCATGTGATGAAAAAAGTGGTGGAGCAAGGTGAAGGGAAAGAGGATTTTATTGTTTATGGAGCCAATTTGACCTTTGTGGATTTAGAAGAAGGTGACATTTATGGGGTAAAGTTGAATGGTCAAAAACCAATTATGGCTAATTGTACATTCCGTGGAGTGGGTGATCAAGGGGTTGTTTTGGTTCTTCCAGCACCTGAAGATAAAGAAGGTGATGGTAATGGAAGGATTGTTACGGTTTCTTTGCCCAAGAAGGAACTACAAAAGCTGAAGCATAAGCTAGAAGGAGAATGGGGTGTAGATTGTGCAAGTTTGTGATTTTGATTTTTCGAAGTGGAATGACTCAAGTTGTGTGGATTGTTTTTCATCATCTGCTTTTTAATTGCTATGCCTGTTAATTAGTATATGTCTGCCAGCAAAATAAAATTAGGGTTTGTTTATATACGCAATTGTCTTGCATGAAAGTGAATTGGATAAGGAATCATTTATAATATTTGTAGTAATTCTTTTTAGTTTTTGATGTATTAGGTATTGTAATTTCTTTACAAGATACTTCAAGTTGAATTACCTGTATGTTGATGTGTATTAGAAAATCAAAGATCTTTTGACAGACTATAAAGAAACACCATGTGCTTATATGTAGACTTCTAACCTCTTTTATAAAATGTTGTTCACTTAAATCTCAATGTGATATATTGTTGTTTGTCTTGTAGACTTTTTAGTGTAAAAGAATAAAAAAAACTAAAATTGTTTAAAATAAATTAATTATTATAAAGTTATATGAGGGTTTTATAATAAACTCTCCTCTTTATAAAAGTTGAAGATTAAAATTACTGGAATTTTCAGTCTTAATAATATTAATGGGATTCTTTTCGGGTAATCAAATTTATAATTTATAGTTTATGACTTATATTTTATAACTTATATTTTTTTAAGGTAATTTATTAAATAGAGTTATTTAGTAAAATAAGTTTAAATTGTGTAAAATGATTTAAAAAATATAAAATATTATAATTATGTGAGAGGTTAAAATTTTCAATTTAAAAAATATATAAGTGTATAATTAATGGGGAACTATATAAATTTTAAAAAGTCATAAGTTATATTAAATAACCTTTTAAAAGTTATAAGCTCCCCCTTTATACTCACCAAATAGTTATATTAACTTTTAAGAAGTTATAAGCTCTGAAAAAAACTATTTGTCAAACGAAACACTTATAAGTTTTTTTCTATGTTCTTGTTCCTAATTTTGGTTTTAGTCCATAATTTAAATTTTTAAGGTTTGTGTCCCTAAACTATTTTAAGGGTTGATTTTAGTCCTCATTGTTAACTCCTTACTAATAAATGCTAAAGTCACAAATGAAAATTCTTCTCTAAGCCCTAACACATGTATGTACTATTTTAATTTAGGCTAAAAGGTAAATTTAGCCCCTAGAATTAATGAGATTTTGGTTTTGCACCCTGAAATGATTTTTCTTAGTATTGCCTCCCTAGAAAAATTTTAAGGTTAGAATTTAACCCCTTCCGTTGACTGTCTCTGCCAACTGATGAGGTGGAGCCCAGTCACATGTCTGTCATTGCATACATGGCATGTGACTCATCATATTAGGGGCCAAGTCACTGATTAGCACATATTAGGGTTTTTTAATTAAAGGTTAATGAAATTATTTATTAAGTGAAGCTAATTAACAAAATAAAAAAAAAAGAATAGAAAAAACAGAGTGGGTAACTCTTCCTCTTCCTCACTTCGTCTAACCTTCGTGTTTTGCATTTCCTTTCCCGCGTGTGGACTCAACGAGCAAGGAGAGGACAAGAATTCGTGGATTGTGGAGGGTGCGTGGCTGGTGGGTTTCTCTACTGCGCGTGCTAGAAGAGGAAAAACACAGGTAAGATTCTTGATGCTTTTAGTGGGAAGGTTGAATTTTTTTTCTTTGTGGGGACCATGTGAGGGTTATATTGTTGTAGATGGTGAGTGGTAAATGTCAAACTTTAATGAATTTCATTAATCCCTAGTTGTGTTGTAACTTTGATTTTTTAATCCTGTCTGTTAGGAATGAGTTTTTCAGTAGCTTTTCATCACAAGGGTAAATTTACTAATGGGAAGCCTATGAAGTACACAGAGAATGAAATTACTGTTTTCCATAACTTGGATGTTGATAGGTGGTCTTACTTTGAATGTGAGTCTTTGGTAAGGGAGTTGGGTTATACTAAGGAGAGTTTTAAAATGTGGTGGAAAAAGCCTAGTGGGGAGTTTGTTGGCATAACGTGGGACAGTCATGCATTGGAGGTTGGAGAGTTTGCTGTAAACAACAAATGTGAGGTGGATATTTATGTTGAGCATTTAGTCGTGGACGCTGATGTGTTGTTGGAGTTAGGGTATAAAGAGGACACAAGGATGGTTGATAAACATGAAGTGGAGACACGAGTTCAGATGGCTGGAAGGACCAAGTCCACACCCAAGGACAGGCCATTTAAGGCATCCAAGAGGCCTGTCACAAGGAGAAAAATTTATAAAAGTGTTAAAGAAAAATTGATTGGTGATGGGGGGCCTAAGTCAACTGCATTGGGAAATGAAGTTAAAGGTGGAAAGGAGGTGGAAGCACAATGTCATGTTGAGGTGCAGGGTGCAAGTGCCTTAAATTTTGAGTCAGAAGAGTTGGAAACACAATGTGGTGCTACTGTTGATGGTGCAACAGGACCAAGTGAGGGTGCAGGGGGGTTAGAGTCACAATGTGGTGCTGATGTGGAGGGTACAAATAGACTAAATAAGGATACAGAGGGGTTGAAAACAAAGTATAGTGTTGATGTGGAGGGTTTGAAACCTGTGGGGAGTGACAGAGGGGGTCTGGAATCAGGTGGAGGGGAAGGATCAGGAAGGCATGGGGAAGGAGTTAGTTTGGGTACAGATTGGTGCAGACCAATTGATGAAGATCAATGTGGTGACATTGATGAGGAGTATGAGACAGATGGAATCCACAGTTATGTAGACTCAGATGATGAGTATCAGGGTGAGGATCAAGGTGATTTTGGTTTTCAAGCATTTGAAGAGGACATTTTGGGGAGGAGGTGTGAGCTTAGGTTGGGCATGGAGTTCACTTCAATGGTGCAGTTTAGGCAAGTTGTAATGGAGTATAGTGTACATAATGGGAAACAAGTGAAGTATGTTAAGAATGAGCCATGGAGGTGCAGGGTTGTTTGTAACACAGATGGATGTGGATGGTTGGCCTTTGCTAGCAGGGTTGGTAGGACAAACATAATAAGATTGAAGACATTCATAGATCAACACTCATGTGGAAGGGTCTTTGAGAACAAAAATGTGAATGCTAGGTGGGTTACAAAGGTTATTTTGCCAAAATTGAAGATTAATAGGCACATGAAGTTGGATGAGATAAAGGCTGAATTAAGGGTCAGTCATCAAGTGGGGATTACCAGTTGGACAGCACACAATGCTAGGAGAATGGCAACTGAGATGATAAAAGGAGAGGCCAGCAAGCAATATGAACTTCTTTGGAGTTATAGTGCTGAATTGAGGAGGGTCAGTGATGGGGCTACCACATGCAGGCTTCAACTGGTTAGTCCAACTAATGGTTTGCAACCTATGTTTCAGAGTTACTACTTATGCCTTGATGCTTGCAAGAAGGGCTTCATAGCTGGGTGTAGGCCATTGATAGGGGTTGATGGATGTCATTTGAAGACCACATTTGGTGGGATTCTCCTAACAGCTGTAGGCAGGGATGCCAATGATCAATATTTTCCACTGGCTGTGGCTGTTGTGGAAGTGGAAAATAAAGAATCTTGGACATGGTTTCTAACTCTACTACTACAGGACATTTGAACAGATAGAAGGCTGGTCTTTATTTCTGATCAACAAAAGGTATGGACATGGTCTTTGTGATGACTTACTTTTATTTTGAATGTTTCCTTCTGTTATAGTGTTTTGTATTCTACACAGGGACTCCTACAAGCCATGGATGAGTTGAACTTAGGGGCTGAGCACAGATACTGTGTAAGACACTTACACAGTAATCTAAAGAAGAAGTTTGGTGGTGGGGCATTGTTGAAGGAACTCATGATGGGGGCTAGTAAGGCAACCTATATACAGGTTTGGTTTGCAGTATTTGTATATTTTTTTTCACAAACACAGGTTTGGTTTGAGGTATTTGCATATTTTTCATTTCAATGTTATGTTTACAGGGATGGCAAGCCAAGATGAACCAAATTAAGGATGTTGATCAGGGTGCTTGGGGATGGTTGATGGCTATCCCTAAAGAGGCTTGGTGCAGGCACCAATTCCCACACTACCCCAAGTGTGATATTGTGATGAACAACCTGTGTGAGGCCTTTAACAGTGTTATTCTACCTGCAAGGGAGATGCCAATACTCAGCATGCTAGAATGGTTAAGGAGTTACTTAATGGTAAGATTTGCAAAGCTCAGGACCAAAGCAATCAACATCAAAGGAGACATCATGCCTAAACCATCCAAGAGGATGGAAAGAGAACAACATTTTTCTGCCAACTGGTTTCCACAATGGTCTGGGCATCGGGTTTTTGAAGTTACACATTCTTTATTGAATGAAAAATTTGTTGTTGATCTTGAGAAAATGAGCTGTGCATGTGGATGGTGGGAACTGGTAGGCATACCATGCAGACATGCTATATCATGCATATTACACACAGGACAAAACCCTACTCATTATGTGGATAGCTGTTATTCAAAGAGTCAATATGAGAAGTGTTATGGACATGTGGTTGGTGCAATCAATGGACCAAACCTGTGGCCAATAACAGAACATCCACAAACTCTGCCACCAGCATATAAACGTGGACCCGGGAGGCCAAAGAAGCTCAGGAGGAGGGATCCAATAGATGAAGAAAACCCATGCAAATTAAGGAGACAACCTAGACCCTATGCATGCACCAACTGTGGGAACCTAAGCCACAACAGGGCTACATGCAAGGAACCACCAAGACAAACAAATGTGGGTAGTTTTTTAAATACTTCAATAATGACTAATACAGATTATGATGTTTGCCCATTTTTTGTTTTAGGAACCTGATCAGGTACCCACAACAGAGCAGAATGCCAATGCTGAGGGAGTTGAAGGGACCACTGATGCTGCAACTGTAACTGTCACTATGACTTCAACTGCAACATGTTTAGCTGCTGAACTAACTAATTCAGAGGTTCCTGTCAAAAGGAAAAGGGGTAGACCTGCAAAGACAACTGAACAACACTCCACACCTGTCACAAGAGGTAGTGCCAAAGGGAGAGGAAGTGGACGAAGGACAAGAACAGGAACAACACCAGTAATTATTTTAGATGAAGGAGGTGCAGTTGGAGAGGAAGTTGACATGGTGGCTACACAATCAAGTGTTGTTCATGACAATGTTTAGCTGTCTGTAATTATCTTAAGACGATGTTATTAGTTGTTGTAATTATCTTAACAGTGTTCAGACAATCTTTTCATTTTCATTCAATGCAGTATGCTTTAGTTCACTTCACTGATAAGTGTTGATTCAATGAATCTTGAAGATGATTGATTCTTGTTGATTTAAGGTTGGAACAAATAATATTGAACATTCACAGGTTGGAACAAATGAAAACATTCAACCAATACAAATAACATTCAACCAATACAAATAACATTCAAGCCAAGCCATGCTCTCCCTCGCTTAAGCGCTCTATGGTTCACGCTTGAGCGTCCCCTTCTCACGCTCAAGCGTAGGGGGGGGGTCTGACGCTACTTGTTTTTCTTCCAGTCCATGCCTAGAGTCACGATCACGCTTACTCCTCGCTTGGGCGGTCTCGAGCTCACGCTCAAGCGGCTCATTCCCACGCTTGAGCGTGAGAGGGGTCCTGATGCCTCTTTGTTTCCTTTAATTCACGCTTGCCCACGCTTAATCCACGCTTAAGCTTTTCATTTTTATCATTCCACGCTTAAGCGCCTAGTGTTCACGCTCAAGCGTGAGAGGTCCTGATGCTCTCCAATTTGTTCAAGCTTAAGCTTGCTTGCTCAAGCTTAAGCTTGGTTGTTCAAGCTTGAGCTTGCTATCTTCAAATGCTCCCGATCACGCTTGAGCTTGCTCTTTCACGCTTAAGCTTGATTTTTCACGCTTAAGCTTGCCTGCTCAAGCTTAAGCTTGATTTTTCACGCTTAAAAGATTCATGCTCACTTCCTTCAATAATTCATCAATTTAGCTCAAGTCTTTACAAAATTAGTTCAAATGAGTCATGAAATCAATGCTTAATTAACACTTATCACATGACAGTTACATTCACCAACACTTCCCATCATCAGGGGCCTAATGCTATGAAATAAAACATGACAGTTACATTCACCAACACTTCCCATCATCAGGGGCCTAATGCTATCAAATAAATTTCTTAAGGGCCTATTCCTATATTTTGATTGACTGAACCATAACCCTAAATCAGACTACACCATGCCTTTAACCTCTTAACCCATGCACTGCAACCAAGACCAGGATGAGGAAGACAATAGCCCACGACATTGCACACAGCCACATTAGCATGAAATTCATGGTTCTGTATTCTTTTAATCTGTCTTCCAACATTACAACCTTATCCATCTCCGTGTAAAGAACTCCATTGCCATGGGTAGAGAAGCTAGCAGTCCTTACAAGGCTTTGTTGCCCACTATCAACCCACTCAAAATATCCACACGACTTCTCATTCTGTGACAGGAATAGAACATTTTTCAAACATGGGTCACCTTAAAAAACACCAACACATACACAACAAACCCTAAACACAAGCTTACCATCTAATTAACACATCTGAAGAATGATCTACCAGGATTTTTTGAGCTCTTCGAAACTAGTTGCAACACAGGTTCGTTACATTTGCATAACCTCCTACAAGGAACTCTTGAGAACGATCCACTTGACCTTGTAGACATGGCAGGCACACTTAACTCACTTGGAAGAATGGAGAAGAAAGCCTAGGGCACCTTTTTATGGGTCAACAAGAAAAGTATCCGTTGGGTAAGCAAGCAGCACGTGGGTGAGGAAGAAGAGCATAGAGGGAAGAGAATTATGTCTCAATTTGTTAATTAGCTTCACTTAATAAATAATTTCATTAACCTTTAATTAAAAAACCCTAATATGTGCTAATCAGTGACTTGGCCCCTAATATGATGAGTCACATGCCATGTATGCAATGACAGACATGTGACTGGGCTCCACCTCATCAGTTGGCAGAGGCAGTCAACGGAAGGGGTTAAATTCTAACCTTAAAATTTTTCTAGGGAGGCAATACTAAGAAAAATCATTTCAGGGTGCAAAACCAAAATCTCATTAATTCTAGGGGCTAAATTTACCTTTTAGCCTTTAATTTAAAAATTTAAAAAATTTAAATTCATTAAAAAGTTTAAATTCATTTCAACTCTAATTCTAAATCTGTTTTTCCCGCCTCATTCTCTCTCCTTAAGTTACCACCTACCACCATTAGGGTAGTTAATTTGAATCGAACAACACTACTCAATCGATCTAAAATAATTGATAAAAAAACCATATTATCTGTGTGGTTCAGATCGATTTTGAAATCTACCTTGAGAAACCGAACCCTAATCTTTAATATATTACTCTTATATTTATATTACCTTACTAAATTACATACATAACTTAAACTTAAAATGAGACTTAAAAGACCCTGAGTAGTGGATTTATGATTTTTAATTATGCTAAAATTTTTTAGAGTGGTAGTTCTATTTTTGAAGTGGTTATTCTTGATTTTATTGGGTTGTAATTATATGTCTTATACTTGATTTTACAAAAGAAAAAATATAAATGTAAAACAGAACAAACTTATTTAATCCAAACCACATTTGATTAGATTTGATCAAATGTAGTCATACATTCTAACTAAACCACAACATAATAATATAACCAGATTAGATGATATTTTCGTCTAAAAACCAAACTCATATGGACTGCGAACACCCTTAGCCACCACTTATCATTGCCCTTCCTCTTCAATAAAACATAGACATTTTAAATCTTATATAATTAAAAGGCAACAACAATTTACACAAAAAATATAAGAAATCCAAAACAAACACAAACACAATCCTTTCAAAAATCCTAATCGTACATTCAAGGTGAACATAGTGCCTCAACTACATCGAAGTCCTCTTCTTGACAAAGCTAGTGGATAAAGAAACAACGGCATGGTAACGAGGCTGTGGGGGAGTTGACACCATCCCTAAACACACCCTTTAATTTATGATTCTGACCTATTCAAATTCACATTCTTCAATTCCAATATTTAATTTTCATCATCGTAATGGTTTTTGAACCAGGCCTGATACCGGCCGGATACTATCAGTTTTAAGACAATGTTAGCTAGTATGAGACATCTTTCAATGAGTAACGTAACTTATGTGTTTCCTACCTTCTTAACTATAGTCAAGTATGACCGGTGTTAGAAAAAAGGTTGTGGGCACGCCAAGGGCATATCGACCAAGGCCCGTAAAAGGATGTTAGAAATCTCTAAGTTTGTATTAGCTTTATCTCACACTTTACTGGATTTGTACTAACACACAATACGTAAGACGTTCTCACCACCCAAATATATAAATGCCATATATTTACTACTGATTAAGGTATGTTCACTAACTACGCTTAAGCATTGATATTGATTTTATCTGACATTGACTTGAATGTTAGAATGTCTTAATAGGTGACACTTTATTTCATCCCTCAACGCGAGATATAAATGTGTTGGTTAAAAAAAATTA
Organism: Clitoria ternatea; assembly: GCA_037962975.1. NCBI lineage: Eukaryota > Viridiplantae > Streptophyta > Magnoliopsida > Fabales > Fabaceae > Clitoria > Clitoria ternatea. The sequence continues at coordinate 288,089,994 of CM075670.1, forward strand.
CAATAAGATGCTTTAATCCCCACTCGACTTGTAGTGACAATTGAATCTGTACTGGACTGATGTGACAAATAGAGAGAAAGTAAGGTTTACCCTATTCCAACTTGGAAAGCTTTGTCCTCCATAAAAGACAAATCAATTTTATTGGGGGTGTGTGTGTGTGTTGTTTTAGGGGTAGGGGTTGTGATAGGGTGGGCTAGGGTTAAGGGTGGGCATAAGTTGGAAATGGCGCTGAGAGTTTGTAAAAGAGTTAGAGGTGGCAGTTTTTATGGGGTTGATATGTGCGTGTGTGTGTGTGTGAAGGGGGGTTACATTGGGTGGGCGCGGGTTAGGAGTGGTGCTAAGGGTTTTTAGTAGGGTTGGAGGTGAGACTTTTTTAGGAGGTTAATGTGTGTGTTTTAAGGTTAGGGGTTGCGATGAGTAGGCACAGGTTGGAAGTAGGGCTAAGGGTTAATGTTGGTATTGATGGTTATGACTCTATAACGGCGATGGTGGTGGTGAGTAAAGGTGGGGATGAGAAGAGAAAAAATGGATGGGGAAGGAGGAAGATGATTTAAGGTTAAGTTAAATTTTTTTATTTAAAGTTTTTAAATTAATAGTTGTGTTGATGTTGATATAGACTTTCATTAGCCACCCCGAAACTTAATTTAAAGAAACTAACATTAGGGACTAAATTTTGAAGTTTTAAATAATTTAGAGACAAAAAATAAGAAAAATTAAATTAGGGATTAAAACCAAAATGAGGAATAAGATTGAGGTCTAGAAACGTAATTAAGCCTTAAAATAGAGAATATTATTCTATTCATTTTTTTGTATTTTATGCATGTTAAAAGGAGAAATTTTTTAAATATGCTTAATTATGGATCTATAAATTCAATCTATATGATATTTGACTTATGTCTTCAGAACATGAGCAAAAGCATAAGGCTTATAGGGATAACATTAAGAAAACCATTTGTTGCAACACCCACCATGTTCGTGAAATATTTTTGAAAAATAGTTTAAGACTTATTCAACCCCCTTCTAAGTCTAACTCTATACCATCACACAACATAGCACAATTTTCCATTACTTATAATGGAAACTTAACTTAACACCAAATGTACCAACCCAAGCTTGGGGCATCTAATCTAAACTGTTAGTATATTGGTCCAGACCATATCTATTAAAAACACTAATTACTCTCTATCTGACATCGTTAACTGATGTCCCACATTGACAAAATGATAAACCAATGACAATACTTGATTACACCTTGTTTATACCTAGTGACACACTAGAGGCATACTACAAACACTAAGGTTTTAAGATTGGGTCTACCAATAAACAAAGGACATTGGTCTAACGTAAACCAATACTCTTATATATGGAAGCATACCAAACTCATTCTTACACCTAAGGGAATGCAGAGGGAGAAGAAAATGAAGAAATAAACTTTAAACAATGACATTTTGATTGTTGTAATAATATTAGTGTAAAGTCAACATAAAAAGAGTTATTCGAAGCTAAAACAAAACATAAAGGACTAAATTGACAACAAAAAATAGAAATGACTATGTGAAAACCTAAAGATAATATAACAAAATTTTAACTTCAATTACTTTTATTTGGAATAGCACATGATTCAAAATTAATAATTTTTATAATAATTTATTCTCTTTAGAAAAGTTAAAAGTCAAAATGACTGGATTTTTTAATCTTAAGAATAACAATGGGCTTCAATAAGTCTTTTGTCCATGATCTTGTCTTGTTCCTGATTTTAGATTTAGCCAATAAATTAGATTTTTTAGATTTTTCTCCTTAAAATACTTTGATGGTTTAGAGTGAGACTAAAAAAAGGGTTGAATAAGTCTTAACTTTTTTGACGTAGATTTTTAAATGAAGCTGTTTAAAAAGTTTTAGACTTTTGATATTAACGAACTTTAGAAAGATAAGGGACAAGAGAAGATAACACAACAAATTTATATTGGTTCACTTCCAAAGCAGAAGCTACTTTCAGTACCTTCAGACCTGAAAGATTTTCATTATGTAAAAGCACCCTTTACACGACTAGCACAACCCGTACTTTAAGTATTGTTGACTCTAGCTACTTTTGGCTTAAACCTAAGTATTATTTTGAAAACCTTTTCAGGCCACAAAGTGTTTCCTACTTAGTCTATGGGTTAGTGAACACACCTGACTTGTCACACAAAGTATGAGAGATAAAAGAGTTTATGTTACAAAGATAACTTAACGTACAAAGATATTGAGAATTGAAACAAAGTATGCTAAATTATGATAAGCAACAAGTCAAGGTCTGCTAGATGCAGAATAATACGAATGACTTTTTCTTATAATACAAGAACATAGAAAAACTTAATATTTTTACAGACTAGCACTTTAGATTTCTGTTTCCATTCTTGAAATAATTAGCAAGTAATTAATCACTTTAAAGTTTATGATCTTCCTATATATATAGGCCTTTTGAAATAGCTTTTGATCAGTCGTTGGAAAAGATATAACCGTTGATCATTTGACTTTGAAGGAGTATGCAATGGAAGAGTCTGAATCAAGCGTGCTTCAGAGTTTATACCAAAATGGTTCACTTTGATAATTCATATCAAAAGATACCTATTTACTTAGCCATTTCAAGCTAAATGATACAATCTTATAGATGTTGACCTTAGCCTTTTGTTCTGCCATAATTTCAGGTTTTCTGATGCTTTAAGATGTATGAGGCATCTACCTTGGTTACTGTGTATTTGTTCTTTAGCTTTTTGTCTATTTTCCTATTTGGTGAATGACGCAGATTTGAGACAAGAAAGCTCTTGTTGCCGCTTTCATAGAAAATGAGAGTTGTTTTTCAAAGAACAATCCTTAAAAAAGGAATGATACTTCAAAGTCTAATTCTTCATTCAGACTTTTCTTAAATGTTACTTTGATAGATGTAGTAGACTTGTTCTTCGAAACAAGTTTGGTTTGATGGACTCCCTCTCTTTCTTTCAATAGGTGCACTTCAAACTTTCCTGAAACACTCGTTGTACAGACTTTATTTAACTAAGTCTTGATGAGTGTTATTAACAAATCCCAGGGGTTCAGGCTTCTCAGTCTTTTATTCAGACTTGAATCTAACATACTCTAAAGGGTTAGTTTTAGTCCTTGTCGTTAACTCTCTTCCCTTAAGTGTTGGAGTGACTAACAAAAATTCATCTAAATAGTGACATATGTATTTAAAATTAATATTTAATTAATTTAAATTCATCCCAACTTTGATTCTAAATCCTCTTTCTCTCCACCCATTCTATCGCCTTAGGATCCCATCCACCTCTATCACCTAACGGTGCCTCTCTTCTTAAACCACATAAAAATATCTCAAATCCTATCAATGCAAGCAACAATGACAATTTACACAAAAAATATTAAATCTAGAACAAACACTAACAATTCTTTTCTGAAACCTTAATCACACCTTCAAGTTCAGCATGGTGTGACAACTACATTCCTTTTCTTGACGAAGCTAGTTTAGCAAAGAAATGACAACACGGTGACTGAGTTGGGGGAGAGATGCCATCATCCCCAACCATGCCCTTTAGATCTGTGATTTTGACCCATTCAAATTTACATTCTTTTATTTTGATCTATAATTCCCATCATTGTTGTTGGTTGGACACAATGACTTTATTATTGTTATTGGTTGTTAGTGAGGCGTATTAATGTTTTTTTGGTTGTTACGAGTGTGTGTGGGTTTATGTTATAAGTTGTAATAAGGTAGGGTGGGTTAGAATTAAGGGTGGGCGCAAGTTAATAATGGTTCTTTGGGGGGGGGGGGTTGATGGGGTCTGGAAAGGCAAGGGGTGAAAAGAAAGAAAATGGATAAGGAGAAGGAAAATGATTTATGGTTGAGTTAACATTTAAAAAATAATAATTTGTGTAATGTTAAGAGAAATTCATCAGTCACCCTAACATTTAATTGAAGAAAAGTAATAAGAAAGACAGAATCAAACATTTTAAATATTTTAGAGACTAAAACCTAATAAATAAATAAACTAGAGACTAAAACCAAAATGAGGAACAAAATAAAAAATAAAAAATGTAATTAAGTCTTAAAATGGAAAGTTCTATTCTATTAATCTTTTTTGTATTTTTGCATGTGTTGGAATGAGAATTTTTTAAAATTTTCTTAATTATGTGTCTACAAATTCAATCTATTTAATCTTTAACTAGTGTGTTCAAAACACAACATTGGAAAAAGCTTGAGGCATATATGGATAACATGAAGACAAATATTTGTTACAAAACCCTATCACGTAAGACAATTGTCTTATTACTTAAAATAGAAAGCTTAACTCAACACCATATGTTTCAACCCAAGCTTGGGCATCTAATCTGTATCATTACATGTGTCGGTTTAGATGGTATCTATAAAAACATTAAGCATTATCAATCTGGCATCGCCAACCAAAGTTCCATATTGGTGGAATGGTCAATTAAAAACAACACTCAATTGTATCATGTATGTACTAAAGGGCACATGGATGATTGTTTCTAATATGAATTGATGTCTTGGTGTCATTCATATATGTTGTGATGATTATGGTGATGATTTGCATTAGTTTGCAATGGTTGTGATGATATGAAATAAATGATTTTGTTGATATTAAATTGATGATAAATTTGATGATGATTAATGATACTAATTGATGATTTGAGTATCAACTTGAGGTAGCTTAATTGTAATCATGAATTGATTGAAATTATTGGTTGTTGCATGCTATGCTTATTGATATGTTGATTTGAGACCCTTGGAGATGGTAACCAAGAGGTTACCCCTAATGATGGTAATCAAGTGGTTCATGATGTTGTGTTGCATAACATTGTATATTTTAGATGCTCATAAGACTGCAGGGGGCCTGTGATATCAGCCTAGATGGGAGGGCAGCCTGATGGTAGACACAAACCGTGTGGTAGTTTCTTCAGATTCCACAGCCGCCTTCGAGTTAGACTCAAGGCCGACCTGTAACACCTAAGTTGAGGTGTCATTGTCATTGAGAGTGACTGGTGTTGCAACATGGGCTAATGGTTTAATATCAGTAAAAAGGAATTGATTTATACACTATAGTGTGGTTCCCATCATTAGAGTCAGATCCGCATGCATATGCATTAGCATATAAATATTATGATTTAAATGTTACGGGACAGCTTATTGTGTATGTTGATGGTAGTTAGTTACATTCGAGGTAATGTAATTGTATTAAATGGCAGTGTATGTGATAGTGATTATGATGAATTATTAATTATGTGAGAAAATGGATGCTTGATTAATAAATCATGTTAAATATGATTCAGTACCTGTCATTTAATATATATGTATATATATGTGTGTTCTCCCCTAAGTTGTTGTCATTTTTTAGTGAATGTGGACCGAGACGATGCTTGGTAATTGCTCGGTTAGAGATGTTGTGGTCTTGGAGACCCATATAAATATATTTAGTATAGCTTTTGATATAGTATCATCTTGACTGACTCTTTTGATATATATTATATATGCTTTGGTATAATGGAAATAGGTAGCTCGTAACCTCACTGGAGGTTTTGTAGTTGTTTTGGTTCCTGAATGCTTGTATGTAGGACTTAGTAAGTTAAAGGTATATTATTATCAAATTATATATTTCGCCTAGGAAGTGCTTGGTGAATCATATAGCGAAGCCTATATGTGTTTGAGGCTTCTGAGTGATCTGATCGACTCGTAGAAAATTGAGAGAAAATTTCACCGTGTTTTTGTTAAAAGGCGTAACATTGTTATTTTACTATGAAAATATAACTTAGTGTTGTGAGCACTTAATGCTTAAATAATTAAAAACCTAAAGAATTTTTTTTTGATTAATTACAAAGCCAATTTGATCGTTCAGAAGTCCTAAACAATGGATACACTAACCCTAGAGGGTTTATAAATGAATTAGGTAGAGTTCTCATGCGATTCAACAAGTTATGGAGGTCCTAAGGTATCGTGTAATCGACCGAGTCTTGCAATTGATTACGACAATTAAAACATGGTTCCAGTATCAGAGTATGTCTAGTAATCAATTACCAAGATCTGTGTAATCTATTACCCATGAGCTTCCTGCTCAATCATACACTTCTGCTCTATGGTAATCGATTACAACACCCCTTGTAATCGATTTTCAACATGACAAAATATAGAATTATGCAAGAAATTGGCCTTTGGGCCAAATTTTGCATACCCTAACTTCTCCAAATGACCTCTAAATACTACTAAACTTTGTCACCACCTAAAATACATCATTTATGACTTGTTTCAACAAGCCATACCCTAAAATTCCTAAAAATGAACAAGTTGTGCGTAAAAATGCAATTTGGCCATCTTAGGCCTTTACCAAACAACTTGACCTATCAATTCCTATTGGAATTAATCCATTCCAATTCTCACAAGTTCAACACATCAAATACAAGCTATTAAGACTATCTGGAGGTTCCAGAACCTCACAAATATCCTTTTGACCTGTCCAGCTCCTAACTACACATCAATTTATAACATAACTACATGCCATTCATCAAATCCAATGGTGCCAAGCCATTTCCATCACATTCAACATTCTATATGCATTTGATAATCATAAGCCCTGCCCATAATGTCAATTCAACATGATATGCATTCAATAACAATTCCTGGGTATAAAACATTTCAATATAATCATCATGGATTTATCCATGGCATCCGATCTAAGTCAGCATCATCAATATCAACATCATCATCACAATTCTCAATTTAAACATCAAAATCAATTCTAGGTCTCCAGTGAGGTCATCAACTACCTAAATCAACTACGTATATGCATTTATAATATCCAAATTGAGTAACCAATGCTATAACAACAAAATGCTATACAAGGATCATATATATACTAGAGAATCCATACTAGGATTCATCCACCATTAGCTTTTAAACTTTCAGTCATCATCCTCGTGGTCTAAGTTCATTGCAAGATAAAAATTAGTGCAGGGGTGAGCATACACATATTAAATGATAAATACAAAACCGAATTTGACATCTCACATCACATGTAATTAATCCAGTTCAGCACATCATTATTGTCATTTAATCTAATATACAAACACATATTCATACTATCACAATATCATCAAACAATATCAAGTATCCTCAATAGTTGTCTCACAGTTTCTCATGATCATACTGGCTGCCTTGCAGCTTTCAGTGCACATCAGTAGCTGTCCCACAACATACCAATGTCACACTGGCTGCCTCATAGATTTTTGCAAAGCTTGGTTATTCTGATTCAAAGTTTACAACATCTGGTAAACCCGAGATTGGTCTTCAAGAAGACAGGCGTTCTTCTCCTTCAATCATTATGTTTCCCTTTTGGGACCATCAGAGGTGGCAGAGTAAATGATGGATAAGGCTTTCAAATGATCCCATATCGCCATTTCAAGGGCAAACTTGAGGTCACTGGCATTCAATCTTTTTCAGCCTGTAGGGGAGTACAAACTCATCGGTAGGGCTAGAGTTTCTGTTGATCATCTCTTCCAAGGCAGCCATGCCAGAGTGTCCCTCGAAAGTGTCATTGACAGGCTCTTCCGCAACCACCGCTTTTCCCTTCTCACTGTTGCTAGGAGCCGAGGTGGCATTGGCCTTCTTGCTAGGACCCTGCCTTGTGTATCCTTCTTCTTTTGTTGTAAGGTATGGTTAGTCTCGATCGGGATAGTGCCACCTAGGACTTGGAGGGAGGAAGCCTTCTTCAGTTTTGGGGTGGGAAAGACATAACATGGTCTACAAGGCATTCAATCATGTTCAATCAATTCATATCTAACTCCTTTCAATATCATACTTAATTCATTTAACTCATTTATATTATAACCAATCACTAAGTTACCATAGTACAATTAAGTCAATTAACATCAATCTTATCATCAATTCAAATAATGTTAGCACTAACTCTCAATCAATCATACTATACGAATCTCTAGTATCCGGATACTAAAAACATCAACCGTCAGCTGGGGTCCTACCTGTTACCCTGTGAACCCTACCTGGTCCACTGAGCCTTACCTGGCTCCCTACCTCACCACTGGGTCCTACCTAATCACTAGGTAACTCAACTGGGCCACAACCGACCACTGGAGCCAAAAACAAGAGGTAATCTATATCGATTGGCTATTCATACCACACAACATGCATATATTACATTTATAAATAATTAGTTCTCATCATCATTTAAATAATTCATACGGCTTAGTCCCGACATACTACTCAATTCATCACTATAATATCACACAATTTCTCAATTTTCAAGAATTCATTATATCAATATTATCATGATTATTATCATGTAGTACATAAATACAAAGCAACATCATTAATTATCAACAATTACTCATTATCACAATTCAACCCAATCTATCTCTAATCATATGCATATACTGTTATATTCATTTATATCTATTTATATATAAATCAATTTATTCAACTACTCTACCTTTTTCCCTCACTTATTGGAAACAACTTTAACTATTATTTCCATTAATATATACATCGAGTACACCCCCTTACCTAAACTCCACGCTCTTGAAGTTTTGAATCAATACCGAACTCACCAACTCCTCAAAATGTCTAAAACTAAAGGAGTTCATATAGTAAAGTCAATCACCAACTTCCGAAATCATAATCTAATTTACCGAAACAACTTCAAATTAGTTCCAAGCGTGTTAGAAACTTACCTTAACGTAATCCGACTTCCAATTAGAAATCTCCATCTTCGTCTAACGTCGTTCCGACGTCCGGTTCAAATCTAGCAACGCCGAAACTGGCTTTCGTCAGTTAATCTTTAATACGCACTACATATACAACCATTTTCGAGCTTTGAAGTGTTGTAAGAATGAAAACTAAAAACCTCGGCATGGACAAGCTAACTCAATTAAAGAGAAAGAAGGGAGACATGAAATTGGAACTACCCATCACCACTAGATTCATTCCCATTCTATAAAATGCCATGAAATTACAAAAATGGAACCCCCCCCCCCCCACAACAACCCCATGTTTGGCCATAGAGAAAAAAAGAAAAAATGAGAAATTGATGGTACCTATGTGCTCCCCTTGTTCTCACAGTCAAGCGTTTAATTTGAAGTTCCGTCAACAAACGAGCCTTGCATTTGGACTCACGTCACACAGCCATGGCACTCTCACGAGTTCACTCTCTTTGTTTCTTTCTTTGCTATCTTGCGTGAAATGAAAGGTAGAAGAAGATTGGAATGAAATTTTTAGCTCCAAGGGCAACTTAGACAATGCACGTATTTTTTATTTTTCATTTTCAATTTTCTTTCAATTTCTTAACCCTTTTCTCTTTTCTTTTAATTAATTAAGTTTTTACTTTCACCTTCCAGTAATTAATAACTTACCATCGCAATTTAATTTATCAACTTTCCTAACCACTCTCCTCTAATTAATTAATTTACTTCTAAATTTATTTAATTTAAAATTTAATAATCACCAATTAATTTATATACATGAATAGAATTTAATTTAATTACTGAGATGTTACACAAATATATTCTACATAAAATTATCTAGGAATAGTAAAAAGATATTTTAATGGTAAGGTTAAATATAAAATTAATTCATTTCAATTCCTTATTTTTAAATTTTCAAAATAAGCATGACCAGGATATTATTATAGGCATATTGAATGAAGTTTTTTAAAATTCAATTCCTGATTTTTACACACACAAAACATATAAAATGTGGAGTGTGTTTATAACTAAAACACATACATATATATATATATATATATATATATATATATACTAATGTAAATTCTCAATTTGAATTTATATTGAGAACAAAAACTAAGAAAAAAAATAACAAAAAGACACTTGTAATTGATCAATTATTTAATCGTCAAAACAATTTTTTAATGAAATTGATATATGTTAAAAATAAAATAAACAGGGCAACATTGTATGAGAAATTGACTTATGAAAAAAATTGTTAAAAATAACTTCTTATATGTTTCACAAGTATATGTAATATAGATATAAATAGATTATTTTAATGTGGGGATGGAAAATGTTAGAGATAACATGGTTAATAAAGATTTTTTAATAAATAACAATACATTAATGTTATAAATTAAAAAATATTAAAAGAAGGACATTAAAAACATAAAAGAATAAGAAATGAAGATAATGTATGTAAAACATAAAAGAATAAGAAATGAAGATAAAAGTCCAATTAATCTTTAAATTCATTCTTGAAAAATTACTAATTTGATCCCTTGAAGATGATAATTACTAAATAGATAATTTAAAAATTGATTTGGAAAATATGTTCATCAATAAAGGTTTTTTAAGTAATTAAAATTATTTTAAAAAAGGTTTTAAAAAACCATACGGTGTAGTTAAGTGAAAAAAGACATATCTTACTTAACTAAATATTGATGGTTCCATGCTCGCCTAAGGTATGAAACAACTTAAAAACCATGTGTCACATTCATTAAGATGTCTATAAATTAGCGAAAGGAATAATCACCATAATTGATGGTGGATACTATAAATTGCACACAAAAAACATTTAAAAACTTAATATTATAGAATGAGCGAGTCAATCTATATAAAATTTGTTTTTAAACTACATTAGCAACCACAAGATGTGATACAATGGTAGTATGTTTCGCCTTTTTTATGTCTAGGGGTTCGGTACCCGCTTATAAAAATGGAACGACATGTCATGATTAACCGGTAACTGTTTTGTCCAGTTCATCTTTAAAAAGATTTTAGTTGTGTTACAGCGGTAAATATTTTAAAGAAACAAAAAGACTACCATAAAAAAGTTTATTTAAGTGATCTAATATTCACCCTATCCTTATTTACCTAAAGAAAAATTCACCCTCTTCCAAAAATCAAAATTTTCCGAGCTAATTTGAAAAGTCACTTTGTTTACTTAAAAAACTTTCTTCTAATTAGATCATTGGCTAAAGCAAAATTTTGTAATGTAATAGGTTATCCCATTAGTAAGCCGGTTTGGGCAGATTCATCCGATTTTGATAGCTATCCGTTTGGTTTCCAGTTGGGGAAACGGAGTTGGGGAAATAGAGAAATTTAAGGGTTGATATTGATCCTTCACGCCGTTCGAGATAGTCAAAACTCCGTTTGACCGTAAGATTTATTTTTGGGGTTGGTCAAACCGAGATTTGACCAACCAAACCAAATAACCAAACACTAAATTGGTAAAAAATGTAAGCCGGGAAAGGCAAACTTTTACGGTGTAATAATTGTCAACGCTAGATCTTCAATATCTCTTGTATTTATCGGCAACTTGCAAATTATCGTTCCCATAAAACCCGAAAAGGACACCCATTGAAGCCAATGGAAAGGGGCCAAAATTTTCTGGTTTAGCTCTCATTCATTGCCTCCTCTTCCACCCTTTCCTCAGACACTCTTTCTCTCGCTCGCGCCTTCGCCCAGCCACTCCAACCACCACTTCCGTCTCACTATCCTCCAAACGCACCGTTTTCGCCGAGCTCCACCTGATTTTGACCCTGTTGACTCCATGGCTTCCAATTCCGATTTGGTCCGCACCGTCGAGTCGCTCCTCGGCGTCTCCCTCGGCGATTCCGTTTCCGATTCGCTGCTTCTCATCGCCACCACATCCGTCGCCGTTTTAATTGGCCTTCTGGTGGTCCTCTGGAAGAAATCCTCCGATCGGAGCAAGGAAGTGAAGCCGGTGATTGTGCCTCGGGGATTGCTGAAGGATGAAGACGACGATGTTGACCTTCCCTCCGGTAAGACTAAGGTCACCATTTTCTTCGGTACTCAAACCGGTACTGCTGAGGGCTTTGCTAAGGTATACGTATGCATACGTGTATTTACATTTATCTCGTTCTTTCTTTTGTTTAGTGCTGGATCGAATCGAATGTGATGGATCTTTGATGACGAGAAAGTGTTTGTGTGAAAAATTATTAGGATTTTGTTAATTGAATTTTTTGAAGGATTAAGGTGTCGTAGTTTTGACTTGTGCTGTGAGGTGGTTAGCCCTAGGTCATGGATTATGGTGATATTTTTTGGTGGTGGAACGGATATCTTGTATCGTGATTTTGTTTGATGCGTTCATTGCTGTTGGCTTGAATTTGAAAATAGTATATTGTAGTCAAAGGTGCTAAAAGGCATGCTTAATGTGCTGACCGTGACAGTGCCTCTTACTGTTTGAGACACTGCCTTTTCAAGGCGCACATCTCTGGTGTTTCTTATTGATACCAGTGAAAATTGAACCCCCCACCCCGAAAAGGTTCAGCATTTCACTTACTGACTCTGATACTGGATGGGCTAAAGTAATCAAAATCTTAGGAAGTGTCAGTCGTTGGGACTCTTTACAGTTGTTTGTGTTTTGGGGTTTTGTGAATTAAGAAATTTTTTGTTTTATTTTTCCAGTGAATGCTTGAGTAGTAAATCAACACAGGAAATCCATTTAGAACACAAACACTAGGAGAGGGTGTTTGGGTGGAGAGGATGTTTATGAATTTTGTTATTTCATTTTTAATTGCAAAGAATGTCTCTATATTTTTTTGTTTCATTGTTTTTGAAAGTGCATAGGGAATAATGAAAATAATAACAACATTTGTGAAGGGAACACAAAATCGGAAACTCAAGAGACTTTTTTTTTTATGTAATTAAGAGTAAAAACAGAATAAGTATATATATTTTTTTTCCCAAAACAAATGGGCACCTTTCTTTTTCACTTCCCCCTCTTGAATGTTAACACCTTATTCTGGTTAAGCAAAGCCTGCACTTTGTCTGCCTCTTTCCTTGCTGTCCCTACTGTAACATTTGCTTATGGTTGGCTAATTGTGAACATTCTGAAATTAGCCAGAAAGTTATTGCAGCTTATGCACATGTTCTGTGTAAAGATGTAACTAATTTCCCCTGCTCCAAGATGCTTAGATGCTTGTAAGGGCACCCCTGTGACAGCCATCATTAAATCTGCAGGCAATCATGTGCCACTGTTATATAATTACCATATTTTTTTTTTAAATATCTTATTAGGCATTGGCAGAGGAGATCAAGGCAAGGTATGAAAAAGCAGCTGTCAAAGTTGTTGACCTGGTAAGTTGTTGGATCAAAATGAAATTTGGCATACCCCTGATTCTGGTCATATATATGTGGGCCAGAAATTTTTATAAATGTTTGATTTCTCACTAGTAGAGTTTAGAAGACGTTCGGTCTCATTTCAGAGGAAGTTGGGAACTTCAATTTATAAAAGTCAGCTTTCGCTCAGTGTCTGATATATATAATTTGTACTAGGATGACTATGCAGCTGATGATGATCAGTATGAGGAGAAGCTGAAGAAAGAGACTCTTGCATTTTTCATGCTGGCAACGTAAGATTTATGTTCATAAAAATGGTTGAAATGTATTTATTTGTTGAAACATGAGGTGAATATGATGATCCATTTGGACTTTGACAGTTATGGGGATGGAGAGCCAACTGACAATGCTGCAAGATTTTATAAATGGTTTACCGAGGTTTGTATTTTTAGAGTAATTCCCTAGGTCTAAGGTCTTTCTCTCCCCTTTCATTTTTCATAATTTCTTTGGCTTATTGAAAAATTAAAGTGATTCTAAGTGTTGGCTAGCTTTAATTTTAGGGGAAAGAGGAGAGGGGCACCTGGCTTCAACAGCTCACATATGGAGTTTTTGGCCTGGGTAACAGGCAATATGAACATTTTAATAAGGTAATATCAGATTATTTTATTTTTATTTAACAAGAAAAGAAAATTTTCATCCTTTGATAATTGATTCTGATGTTCTTTTGATACAGATAGGTAAAGTTGTTGATGAAGATCTTAGTGAGCAAGGTGTGTACTTTTATCACCTGTATTTTCTGAAGTATTAAATTGGTTATCTGTCTCATTGTATTTGCAGTTCTGCCCAGAATCATTGTTATTAATCAAGGCTGAAGAACATGATACATCTTTTCATTTTTGTCACTTGTGCTTAAGATTTTTTTTTGCTTCATTTTGTTCCTTCCTGGAAAAGTTAACCTGCTTGTGCATCTGACGGGTGTATTGTCTGTTAGGATTAGGGCAATCTTATTATAATTGCTTGGTTCCTGCTATTTGAATCAGAGTCCTGCCTGCATTCACATGGTGCTAATGGAATTTTATTATATGATTGTAGCTTGTTTGCAATCCAGTAGCATGCTATCTTGATAAGTTTTTATACTTTTGCTTATTTATATTTATTGCTTTTAAGAGATGTATAGTTAAATAAAAACCTGCTGTAATCCAAGTTCTAAAGATTATGCATGAGGCTTGAGAATGGTGTAAAAATAGTTATTGACTTTGCATTGTGTTGTGTTTGCCACAGGGGCAAAGCGTCTTGTTCCGCCCGGGCTAGGTGATGATGATCAATCCATTGAGGATGATTTCTCTGCTTGGTAGGTGTAATCCTTTTGCTCCTGCTATCTGTTTACCAATTGTGTTGTTGCTGAAAGTGTAGTATGCACTTGGCTGTACATAAAAAATGTGTGAAAAGGTGGCTACTTTTTTTTGGCATTTGAAGTGTTGTGAATTGTCTTTGGCTTTGCAGGAAAGAAACTTTGTGGCCTGAGTTGGATCAGTTGCTCCGAGATGAGGATGATGCAAATACTGTCTCTACTCCCTATACAGCTGTTATTCTTGAATATCGAGTAGTCATCCATGATCCCACTGTCACATCATCCTATGATAATCACTCAAACACGGCAAATGGGAATGCCATCTTTGATATTCATCATCCTTGCAGGTGCTTGAGTTGTACATGCTGATTCTATGAGCCATTCTTACTAAAATGGACTGAAACAAACCTTTGTTACTTCTTGAAGGGTGAATGTTGCTGTTCAAAAGGAGCTTCATAAACCTGAGTCTGATCGTTCTTGCATTCATTTGGAGTTCGATATATCAGGGACTAGCATAACGTAAGTTGGACTATGTTTCATGATGTCCAATCAATTTTTCTTTTTAAACACAAAAGCAAAGAACACTAACATTGGTTGACTATAATTATTGTTTGTTATTGACTTCAAATACATTTTGTTAATATTTTGTGTGTGGATTTTTAACTTGCACTAAATATATTATTATTATATCAATAATCAAGTCCTGTTGATCCACTATGGTAGTGGCTAGTGAGTAGTTTAGCTTGAAGTGGTTCAAACATCAACTTTCATTGTTAAAAAAATGAGTCCTGGTGGAATGTACATGTGTAGAATTTTTCTGGAAGGGCTTTTGTCATTCTAAAATGGTTAAATTTTTAGTTTTAATGATAAAAAATAATTGAAGAGAAAAAGTTTGTCAGATTTCCACTTTTCCCACTCTTCTCCAAATTTCAAGCACTGACTGGAAGAACTTTAAAATTCTATCATGGGTGGGATTTCCTGATACATTTATTAGTAATGATTTTGAATTTTTGATCTTCCCAAAATTTCCAGATGTAATGAAGCTTCTCATGAATTTAAAGGCATGCGTACCTTGTAGGGCATGACTTATAAAAAAGTCATAAAGCTATCAGCAGTTATTTATGGATTGATGTTTTGTCTTACCTACTAATTAGATGGCAACTAGAATATCCTCTCTCAATTTTCTAAGAGTATTCAATAGATCTGTTGACAGTTTTCATCTGATTTTTGCCAGATACGAAACTGGAGACCACGTGGGTGTTTATGCCGAGAACTGTGATGAAAGTGTTGAAGAAGCTGGAAAGTTGTTGGGTCAGAATTTAGATCTGTTATTTTCTCTTCACACTGATAATGAGGATGGCACTTCGCTAGGTGGTTCTCTTCCACCTCCTTTCCCTGGTCCTTGCACACTGCGTGCTGCATTAGCACGCTATGCTGATCTCTTGAACTCTCCACGAAAGGTTTTTATATTTTCTTTAATTCATATGCTTACCATTTTTCTTTTATGTTATTTATTTTTTGGTTTAGCTGGTAATAATAGAGGGGATTCAATAGGATTTAAGTTTGTTTTATATTAAAAGATATGAAGAATTGATAAATGAACTTCTTTCAGGCTGCTTTAGTTGCGTTAGCTGCTCATGCGTCTGAACCTAATGAAGCAGAAAGATTAAAGTTCCTTACATCTCCTCAGGGAAAGGTAAAAAATAATTTATTGCTGTTTCTGTCTTTGGTATGCTTTTCATTCATTCTTTTATTTTTCCTTTCCTCTTTTGATGATGATTACTACTTTTGGTTTCCAGGACGAGTACTCCAAATGGGTGGTTGGAAGCCAAAGAAGTCTCCTGGAGGTGATGGCCGAGTTTCCATCAGCAAAACCACCCCTTGGTGTTTTTTTTGCTGCAGTAGCCCCTCGTTTACAGCCTCGTTATTATTCTATTTCATCCTCTCCTAGGTGGTTTTATTATCTTAACTATTCAAATGAAGCTGTATAAGATAACTAGTGAATAAATAATATTTTGTTACTTGATTGTCCAGGTTTTCCCCACAAAGGGTACATGTCACGTGTGCCTTGGTGTATGGTCCAACTCCCACTGGTAGAATTCACAAAGGAATATGTTCAACATGGATGAAGGTAGTGCAATTGATGCACTTCTCTCATGCAATCATATGCTCCCTGTTTCAACATTTTGCTTGAACCTTCTGTTGACTGTTGTCATGTTTGTGATGCTCAGTCTCACCTCTCCCTTAGGGGTGCAATTCCTAACATGCTATGCTGTATCTAACTTAACTATCTTGTAAATGATCAGAATGCCATTCCCTTAGAGAAAAGTCATGATTGTAGCTGGGCTCCTATTTTTATTAGGCCATCAAATTTCAAGCTACCAGCCGATCATTCAATTCCTATTATTATGATTGGACCTGGTACAGGTTTGGCACCTTTCAGGGGATTTTTACAGGTATGTGAGTATTTTATGGATGTTTGTTTTTTATAATTTTCACAAAGTTCTTCAGTTAGTTAGATGGTGACAATTCCTATTATGATGATTTGCACCCAAAAGATGGTGACAACATAGACTGAAGAGGGGATGGGGATAGAATAGAAAATGACTATTGGGGAGAAGCATTAGAGTCAAATAGATAATTAATAATCAACACAACTGTGCAACAAAATAGAAGTGCCCAATTTTGTTTTGTTTACAATTAAAGCTCCATTTCACCGTATTTAGAGCCTTTTTTTCGTGTTGTGAAATAAATTTACAAGTTATAACCACTAAAAGAACATGAAGCTTTAGTTTTTCAAGATGCATAGCTAAAATTGCTTACCTGACGGCAGAATGTGAAAACCTGGCGTTAAGAAAGCAAGAAATGGGTGCTTGTGAAGCAAAAATAGCTTTTTTTTATAATCCAAAATGTTACTTTTTCTTTGTGCTTAGAAGCACCTTTTAAGAAATTATTTTTTGAAAAACACAAATTTCACATCATTGTTAAACAGGTATCTAGCTTACTGTAAAACATGGCTTGGCTAAATAATTAAGAAACCTGAAATTCAAAAATTGTTAGTCAAATCTGTTTTCTGAGTGAGTAATTCAGAGGTTTCCAAATCTTGCTTTATCTTCGATTTACACAGGAAAGATTTGCCCTTAAAGAGGGTGGTGTTCAACTTGGTCCTGCTTTACTCTTCTTTGGATGTAGGAACCGTCGAATGGTAAATTAATTTCTCTATTTCTCTATTTAGTTTCAATCCAAATGGATTTCAGTGCATTTGTGATTTTCCAATTATGCTGTGTTGCATAGGATTTTATTTACGAGGATGAGCTAAAGAATTTTGTGGAACAAGGTTCTCTGTCTGAATTGATTGTTGCTTTCTCTAGAGAGGGACCTGAAAAGGAATATGTTCAACACAAGATGATGGATAAAGTAAGTTTGAGTTTGAGTAACCACATATAAGGGATCAAATGAATAAATTGTTTATTACAATCAACTTTATTTGCAGGCTGCACACCTATGGAGTTTGATTTCTCAAGGAGGTTATCTTTACGTCTGTGGTGATGCCAAGGGGATGGCTAGAGATGTTCATCGAACTCTCCATACCATTGTCCAGCAGCAGGTGCAGTGTCTTCCATCATCCCTCCCTTTTGCATAATACTTGAAAGTTTTAACATATCTTGTTCCTTATTATGCCTAAAGAGTATTGATTTTTAAAGAACTGAACCAAGTAGGTTGAGAAAATAAGAGAAGCTTTTTGATCTTTTGCTTAAGCTTCTTCACTGGGAACAGATGCTAACTAGTAATAGTGCTATGCTAAGCAGTGAGCATAACAGTACATTTATGTTATAGTAGTAGAGGTCTGACTGATGTTTAGGGATTTCTTTTTGGAGTACAATACCGAACTTGCTTTCGATGGTAAAAATTTCAGTACTAAATTAATTAGCTGTAGGTAGCACCAATGCTATTTATTACTTTTGGGTGAAAAATCTACATGAATTGGGTTTTATTACTATGTTCATGGTTTTGTTCTTCTCTTTAAGTTTACTATTAGATTGTTGGGTCTTTTAGTACTTTAAACATGGGAAATTTGAATATTCTTATTTGTGTGGCCATGTGCATAAGTGCTTTTTGTGTGTGTGATTAAAAAATTATAATGAATTGTCCTTACCATTGAGTGAAGGAGATTAAAGTTGGGGAAATTTCTGTTCAATAACACTGAAAAAATTCTAGGACACAAGGACAAATAATTACTAAGCCAGTCATTAAAAATTTAATAAAGGTTACTGTTTGGAGTTTGGAGAAAAAATCTTTAGCCTTCTAAGTGGATTATGACTCCACTTATTTGTGTTGATTTTTGTTTCAGTGTTTTCTGAAGCAATTCTCTCTTCCGATCCGACCAGAAAGGGTTTTAAAAATTATTATGGAAAAATCATTATCTACTTCATTCTATTCTTATGCACGTCATTTGCATGTATATGCGCGCGAGAGAGATGGCCATAATCATCTGCTGATTCTGTCAGACCTGCTTATGCTGTGTCTACATTTGTCCTGTGTTTAGCGTTTACACAGCAATATCAGCTTTCATCTATATGTTATATCTTTTTAAGCCTTTTCACAAACCATTTAATTTATGATGCTATATTTAGTCTGACCGCCCACTCCAGGATGTTCTTTTTTTGTTTTATGCAATGCCATATGCACCCATACCTATCTAATGAAAAAAACTGTCTTAAAAACCATGTTTCTGGATTGAATTTCAGGATAACGTGGACTCATCAAAGGCAGAGGCTATTGTGAAAAAGCTCCAAATGGATGGACGTTATCTCAGGGACGTCTGGTGATTATTGTTCATCTGTCTGGTTTGTGGTATCCTTGCTATTTGATATGGTGAACTCAAGATTGGCTGAAGGATTATTTTTGAGATTAGTCACTGTCTTTACGGAATTGTAGGACAGCAGCAACAGAGGCTAAACAGGTTTCCTTGAGAAGGAATGATTTTCTGGACATCTATCTTTTTATTTATCTTATTATATTATGATATATAGGTTGGATCCCTCTGAACTAGGATTATCTTATGCTTTTGATATAGGTTGGATCCCCTCTGCACTAGGATTATTTTTAGGGGACTCTGATAGTTAGGCTCAGATCGGTCAACAATACACACAGGTTACAGTGGATGGTCATGTATTATTAAGTGTAGGAATTGGTAACGAATTATTATTTTATTAATGAAACATGTATTTTTTTTAAAAAAATAAATTGGATGTTGTTTAAAATACTCTGAGCGTGATGCCTCAAAGTCTTGATCTTACCCCTGCTGCCTGCATGATCTAAGATATGATCTTTTTGCTTTTGGTTTTTAGGGCCTTAAATCTGGGTTCTGTTGAAGGCATTGGCTCAAACTTGTTACGTGATGTACCATATTGAAAGTGTTTGCTGTTTAGAAATATAGTAGCACCTTTTTTTATTTCTGTTTGGAAAGCATCAAACTATGGTGGTGGGCATTTTAGAAATGGATTGGGATTGACCTGATTTTATAAGTTAGCTCAATGTGGTAGCATTGTAAGTCTTGTAAAAAGCGTCTTGACCATGTTCTTTCTTTAATTAATAGAAACATGAACAAAAAGTTCTTATCTTTTGACTTTTACCTAAATTAGTATAATTGTTATCTTAAAGTTTCAATCGTGAACACAAATCCTACTAATAGTTTTTTTAATGAATAATGTATTTTTGGAAACTTTATGTTTTCGAGGTAGCTTTGGGATTATTTACATATCTAGGTTGTTTGTGTGTCATAGGAATGTATGATGTAGTATGATTTTAGTGTCATATAGATGTCATACAAGTATGACACTCAATGGCGTACAATTTTCATGACTTTCCGTAAGTTGCATCACTGATGCGAGCCAGCAACTTTTCATTAAATATCATGCTTATGAAGATTGTTTCCGAGGACACAATGAACCAAAACTAGATATTAAAATTTTGAGGCTAATCGGTTCTTATCAACATTGGTTCATTGTGAAGTTCATCAGTGCCAAGCTTTAATTTCTAGGACATTGAAGGTCCTGAGTAACTCCTTTTGAAATAAAAATTCTGGGAGAGTTTGAATGGGAATAATGAGTATCCGTAGGGAATTGCCGCAAAACAAAACTTTGATTATTCAGTTCTCAGAGAACAAGGTTACCAGTGTTGAGCAAGTGTAACTTGAGTGGATCCAAGGAGAAAGTATAGGTGGACCAAACCTGGAACTGCCCAACGTCGGTTTCCATGAAGTCATTTTCTTTTCTTGAAACCTTAGGTAAAATGAGAAACGAAAAAAAAAATAAAAACTTATTTGAAATTATAAGCGTGGAGCCTTGCCATATGCGTTTTTACGTTTCCATTTTTCTTTGATTTTAATTTTTTTTTTTTTTTTTGCAAATGAAGAAATTTACAAGACGAAACGAAACGGTCTTTTTAAGGATTCTATTTGACTAGTTCTCTCTGTATGGCCCTCAACACATCTTAGTTCTTTCTCTAAATAATTAATTAACTATTATATTCTATTTATATTAGCGCTTAATTATTTAAAAAATAAAAAGATGCGTATTAATTGATTAATTATATCTTTATTGCCAAAGTGATGGTTTTTCAATAATATGATGTTTTTTTTAAAATAAATAGTTTATAATAAGGCTATATCAATAATAATCATTGCTTTTGATATATTAATAAGAAAGTCATTTTGGACCTAGGCTCCTAGCGAAGATGGACAGAGGAACATACAGTGCGGCACCATATCAACCAAATATTTGACATATTGGATGCATATTCAGTCAAAAAAAAAAAAGGAGAGTGCATCATCTGTTAATGACTCTAAAAACATAAAAAGTATATTATTCTTTAAAAACAAAAAGCCCCACTAGAAACTTGTACGATTTGTTTAGGCTAGAATTTGGAAATGAAGTCTAAAACAAGAGTCCTGTTGAGTTTTCCTTCAAAGTGAATCGGTGGCTGGTAGAATAATAGAAGCATATAGCTTTCTTGGCGACGTTGCTACTTTTGAACTTTCGACTGTTTTGAAAAAATTGTTGAAATCTAGATTCAGATTTCAGTCAGCCATACGCCCATCAATTGGAAACTATGCCCTTTGCTCCTTCTTGTTCACAATAGCTAGTGTTGGAGTCAAACTTTAGGCGATAGAGGTCTTGATGACTCAAAGAGTTAATATATGCCTATGGTTCAATAACTATTCACAAAAGTATATATAAATTCTTTAGAGCTTTAAAGATACAAATTCAATTCAGTTTTTAACTAATTGACTAAACTTTTGTTAGCAGTTGAATTGTGTATTTAAATTAATAAAATTTATAATTTTTGTAATTTGTACTTTGTATTATAGTGTATCTATATGATCGGATGAATTGAGTTTGGAACCTCCTAAAATAAATACTTTACTGAATTTATGTCTCATTTGACTTGAGTTATCATATATAGATATTTTGAATCTATAAAGGAGTTGACATGACGCTTTTGAAAAGTTGAGTCACATAATTTTATCAAATATAGGATTTTAACGTATGGTAAACATCAATTTGGTCTTCCCCTGACTCCTTACTTAGAAGCACATAGTTCCCATTTGTTATGAATGTCAATAACTGAATTTATTGCAATTTGCCTATATATTAGGGAAATACCTTAGAAAAGAATATGCTTGAAGTGTTATATGTATATATTGGGATCAATATTGATGATCATTCATGGTATCAAAAGCGTAATTAATTTTTTTATATGTTTTGCCAACATTTTGAACCTCATGAAATTAGCTAAAAATTTCATATCCATGGTATAGATTTTTTCTTTTTCTTTCTTTTCCCATTTTCATTGCTTCTACCTAATACTCTAAGGAATGATATTCAATGGTAAACTTTAGGTAATCACAAGTTTCTTTGCCAAATACCAACAAATAAGTAGAATACTAATCCTTAACCCAAAATTATGCTCATAACTCTCATTACATTTATGAGTAGCTAACAAATAGCTATCAAATAGTTACCCTGATGAGTTCATGAATCGAATCAAAAATCATGAAAAAGATAGCAGAGTTGAGACCTAGAAGCAAAGTGATAAATAGTTACCAGATTCACAAGCATCATTTTCGAAGGCTAATTTGTTAGAAAATTTTAATTTCTAATAATTAATATAGACTGATATATTATTTATAGAATTTATATTAGCTATTTATTTTTTAATTGGGCATGGTGAGCCTGTTAGACTATTAACAACAATAATAATACATGATATAGGCTTAAATGAGTGGAAACTGGGATTTTACCCGTTAGGAGATAATGAAAAATCCTAACAGGTTTGTAATTAAATAGTGGTCATGGTCCCTAATATGTCAAATCAAAAACTACCTTTCTCTGCCTCATCAAAGAGAAATAAAGTCTTAGAGGAATCCAATGATTTGACTGAGGAAGATCATTGCACCAAAAAACTATTTCGCTGCTACCTTCGGTCAACATCAATGGATCCGGTATTCCTAAAACCCCATTTTATTCAATAATCTGACATAATGGTTTTTGAGTTTTAATTTGGAATTCCATAATGTACAAATGAGAATTTTCCAACAAGTGGTATCAGAGTCGTTATGTTTTCTAAACATGGCCATATCACTGATGATGCACACACGTTACATTTACAATTTGATTAACGGTGATGTTGTAATTATATAATTAATTTCAATTAATTTTCTCAGCCGTTGTAAATGATTTAATTTGTAATTGCCTATTACGTATCTTATGCGTGCAAATCAATATATATATGATCCGGTCCTAACACCGGCCCCCAAGAGCATGACTTTAATGCTTTGCCAGGTCAGCATTTCGAACGAGGTAAGTACGCTTCAAATACGGAGTATATACGACCAAGGCAAGTAACTCCGCCTAGGCATGTCACTCCGCCTAGGTATGACATTCCGCCTGGGCATGTTACCCTGCCAAGGGTCATAATTCCGCCTGGGCAATGTTACCCTGCCAAGGGTCATAACTCCGCCTAGGCATATTACTCCGCCACTAAGAGGCCACTCCGCCTAGGCATGTTACTCCGCCTAGGCATATTACTCCGCCAAGGCGAGTAACTCCGCCAAGGCATGTTACTCCACCTAGGCATGTAACGCCGCCAGATTGCATATTACTCCGCCAAGCCATAGGCTCAACACAGGCGGAATATTGAACTTCCCATACTGCGTAGCGAACCCATACTCACAACCCCGGCACGAGATTGACTCTGTCTTGAGAGGTTAATAATGGGAATCACGTTGTCACGCATAAAGGGGAATAACAATAAAATAATAAAGCATTCACGCTTCCCAAGTAAGTGGAAATACCTACTACACTAACGGTGCCCGTGAACAACACAGGGACCCACTGTCTTTCTTGCTTTATGCTAGAAAACAAGGAACGGGCCCTACCAATAATGGAGCACCAGTGACAGGTATATAAACCTCAGCAAAAAGGTATACAGGGGCGGGCTCTCCCCCCATTTCTGAACCTTACTCTCTCTTACTTGCATAATTCTCTCAGATTTGCTTTCTAAGTCTTTAAGTATTCTGAAATACTGACTTGAGCGTCGGAGAACGATTGCAGGTACCACCCCCAATCGGGTCAAGGCAAAGAAGATCCCGTCAGGCGGACTGCACACCGCCTTTGCATATTGCACTCCGCCTCAACATACAAAGACACTACGTATCTATACATTTACGCACATTGCTTTGTATCAGATTGACATTTTATGTACGTTTTGAATTGTTCAACGAACATACTTCTACATCCCCCCGTAAAGGATGGATCAATATATATATATATATAATATTATTGTAATTGATTATTCCAGTGTGAAGTTATTGGCCATAATTTTTTAAATCAATTGATTGATATAATATATAAATATGTTGATTGATATATGTTATATAAATTTGTTGCACGCAACATTTAAATAGCATTTATATATATATATAGATTTACGTGTAAAGTTATTGCCAAATAAGTAACAAATTGATTGCCTTGTTTCGAGTAGGACCCTATACCTAGGGGTCTGAAAAAACCTTAAGTTTAGGAGAGGTTGTGTAACAATGTCATTTGAGAGATTCGTTTCCATCTGACATGGTGAGAGTTTCAGCTAGAACGTGACTTCCTCATGGTGTCCACACCTGGTAGGCTTCCTACCGTTGTGGTCAAAATCATTAGTGGAGTTTGAACTCTAGCGGCTTTTAGTAATTTAGAACAACCACCCAATGTGAGAAGGGGCAACACTAGTAATTTTTAATTAGGTTAATTGATATAATATCTATTGCCAAAACAATCCCTGTTATAGAAATTAATTTAATTAAAATTACAATAGATGTTTGCATGAGATTATTTATGCATTTTGTACTCATCCAAAGGAAGACACAATCTGACCAAATAATAACATGCCCGTGATGATAAATATGTGATAATTATAAAGTTAAAATCATATGAGTAATATTATTTGACAAAATTAATTATCAATATTCGATTGTTACACTAAGGTGTCCAAAGACTAAAAATTAATGTTGTGCTTGGTGATCCGGTCTCAATACCGGTATCCGATTTGCTATGCATATTTCAACGTCTTTGATAAGACATCTACGTGTAACCGGTGTCATCGGTATACATCCGGACTGTAATTCCGTATCAGGCGTTCTCCCTATACCGGTTGTTCAGGATAACACCATGACATCGGATAATACACACGTCACTGTGCAAAAGACAAGGATTGTTGCTACAGGGATCGATCAATAATTCCCTGCACTACGAGCCAAATTCTGCTCACGGGAATGGTCAACTTGTTCCCTAATCCTAGTCTACATTCTCTATGCTCAATATAAAATAGCCACTTGACCCAATCATACAGGTAAGTGCGCAATATAATAATGCTAATGGGAGTTGGTGGTTCCCCACCAACGAGTCCTCGATAATCGAGCCAATCAGGTATATGAACTAACTTCATGATTGAAGTTGGGGGCTTCTTCAGCTCTTTTACGACTGATTACTCTCTGAATACATTCCTTACTTGGAATATAATCACTGACTTGAGCGTCGGAGAATCTTTGCAGGTGACACCACCATTCGCCCACTTCAACGCGTTAGGTCGGTGTGAAGGATCTCCAGGACGCCCAATCCGCTCTCCTCATTCAAGGACAACGGATACATACATCGGATACACATACATCCGGTCTATTAGACGGTATTGACATACTATTCGTGACTGGCTTGAGATCGGATCTCTTGACCCCGGTCCAGGACAGATCATTGGCACGCCCAGTGGGACTCGATAAAGTTATTCCCATATCCTTTGACAGAGCAGGTAATCCACGATGGAAGGCGAAGCACAAGACTTCATGGAGAATCAAGCTGAAGGCAGAACCAATCCTAACGCTTTCAGAAAACTCAACTTTGATTCTCATGGGGGCAGCTCGAAGAAGATAGTAACTGTATCTGATCCTGATCCTCGCGATGAGTTGATCAAACAACTTCAGAGGGAACTCGCGGAATTGCGAAGAGAAAAAAGGCAAAGCGAGGATAAAGAATCATCTCGCACGCGAAACACTCCCCACACGACTGATGGTGAAAAGTCCACCACTCTTCAGTACTCAAATATCCCTACGTTTGAGGGGGGAGAACAGACTCGTGATTCTGAGGATGCAGCTTCCCGAAGGAAGAGAGATTCAACAACAGTACCCCCATTGTCTTACAATCTGAAAGTTCCTTTTTCAAGGAGACTTATGGGCATCAGCATCCCCAAGCACCTTCAAACCACTCAACCACTTTCCATCGGAAAGTATAATGGTGAAACTGATCCAACTAAGCACCTTGATGCTTATGTGTTCGAAGCCATGTACTTGGGGGCTGATGAAGACGTGATGTGCCGAATGTTCCCTCGAACATTGTCTGAGGAGGCCCTCGGGTGGTTTAAAGGCTTGCCTTCTGGATCCATAGATTCTTGGACGGAAATGGCAGCTGCCTTTGAAACCCACTTTGTCATCTCCAGAGACGTACCCAAGACGTCTCATACCTTGGCTCAGATTAAGCAAGGTGAAACAGAGGGCTTAAAAGATTTTTTGAAGAGGTTTTATAAGGAAGCAGCCCTGGTTCCTAACCTCACAGAATCTATCAAGCTGCATATCGTTATTGAGGCATTGCAGCCAGGATCAGCTTTCGCTCTTTCATTAGCAAAGAGCCCCCCAATAACTTTTGAGGAGTTCAGGAAAAAAGCCTCAAAGTATGTGAGCATAGAGATGCACTTGGAGGCAATGGCTGCAAAGAAAAAGCCACCAACACCATCTCCCCAAACCCAGAAGGGTAAGGAGAAGACGAGGTCAGAACGCATGGAGAGGCCATTCACCAGTCCTAAGGTGGATAACCACCCTCCTCGACCTCGAGAAAGGCATGTCAATTCCTTCAGCCATTATGCACAGTTATCTGCTAGACCATCTCAGATTTTGAGAGAGGTCGGATGGCCAATGCTCAGCACATATGGCATCAGGAGACCAGCCCCTATGAAAAGACCAGGAAATTCACGTAAGTACTGTGATTTTCATGAACAGAATGGTCATTCCACTGATGAATGCCAAGCTCTAAAGAACGCGGTTGAGACGCTAATTAGAGAAGGCAAGTTGAAGCAATACCTGTTCAAAGAAAAATCTTTTGACAGGGCAGAACGGAATGAGAAAAGAGAAAGAGATCCAGACGATGGGGATGACAATAACCCCAGTCCGGTTCGAAAATTCTCTGCTGCAGAGAAGCAAAAAGGTGTGATGACTGATAATGCAGCACAGAAAGATAGCATGCCCCAGCAACAACGTCAGGGCCGACGTGAAGTTATTGACATGATTGCTGGAGGGTTCGCTGGAGGAGGAGCTTCAATTACAGCCCGTAAGAATCATCACAGAATGATTCTATCTGTGCAAGGGAAAGTCAAAGACAATCGCCCTTACAGAGGTGGGATTGAAGCTCCCACAATCTCTTTCTCTGACGAAGATTTTGGCCCAACCATTCCTGGTGGTGACGATGCTGTAGTCATCACTGCTGTGATCGCCAACAAGGACGTCCGAAGAATCCTTGTTGACCAGGGAAGTTCCTGCGATGTTATTTTCTATAATTGCTTTGAAAGAATGGGTTTTAAAGACTCAGACTTACAGCCTTACACGCAGGAACTAACAGCTTTCAATGGCGCAAAGCAACTAACTAAAGGGTATCTTGATACCCTTATCTCGTTTGAAGGCGAGCCAGGAGCCAGGACGGTTAGGTCTCGGGTGCTAGTGATTGATGTCAAATCACCATTTAATGGCATCATAGGCCGTCCTACTCTGAATGCAATGGAGGCAGTTGTATCAACCCCACATCTCCTTATCAAGTTCATTGACAAGGATAATGCTGTGTCATCTATCCGGGGTGATCAAGAGATGGCTAGGTACTGCTACAACCTTAGCCTCAACATGACAAAGCTGGACGCCTCCAATAAAAAGAGGAAACTTAATGATGCTGGAACATCGGCTGGAACTGTAAGCCTTGTCGACCTGGACCCTAGAGCGGATTTGAACATTGATCCGTTCAACCCATCAAAGCCCACACCGGATGGAAGTTCCAGGGACATCGTCTTGGGAGATTCTCCAGAAAAGATCACCCATATCAATGACAAGCTAGATACTGAAATAGAGCAGCGACTGCTGGCTCTCTTGCAAGAGTTTAAAGACCTCTTTGCATGGACTGCAGCCGATATGCCAGGCATAGACCCCGAATTCTGCTGTCATAAACTTTCCGTCTATCCAGAGACGAAACCTGTGGCCCAAAAGAAAAGACGATTGGGTCCAGAGAAACAGAAAGCAGCTTGTCAGCAAACTGAGGAGTTGCTGAAGGCCGGATTTATCAGGGAAATCCGATATTCCTCTTGGCTTTCGAATGTGGTGATGGTCCCTAAATCCAATGGTAAATGGAGAATGTGCATTGACTACGTGGACCTCAACCGCTGTTGTCTAAAAGATCCTTATCCTCTTCCTAATATAGATCGGATGGTGGATGATTCCTCTGGTTATCAATACCTGAGTTTCATGGACGCATACTCTGGTTACAACCAAATTCCGATGTGCGAAGAGGATCAAGAGAAGACAACTTTCATAAATGATCGTGGTGTCTTTTGCTATACAGTCATGCCCTTTGGCCTGAAAAACGCTGGGGTGACATATCAGCGCATGATCAACAAGGTTTTCGAAGGTATGCACACCAAACTTGTTGAAGTATATATTGACGACATAATAGCAAAGACACCGGTTGGTGGCGATCATATTGAGGACCTACGCCAAATATTCACCCGTTTGAGACAATTTAACATGAGGCTGAACCCAATGAAGTGCACATTTGCTGTCCCTGCTGGGAAGTTTTTGGGTTTCATGTTAACTCAACGTGGTATTGAAGCCAATCCAGGGAAGTGCCAAACGATTCTAGACATGCAGAGTCCTAAGAATCTCAAAGAAGTCCAATCCCTGAATGGCAAGGTAGCAGCTTTGGCACGATTCATGCCAAAGATGGCTCACAGGTCGCTCCCCCTGTACAAAATACTGAAAAAGTCCAAGAAATTCGAGTGGGGACAGGAACAAGAAAAAGCTTTCCAAGAACTTAAGGAGGTGTTGTCCAAACCTCCCATTCTCACAAAGCCTGACCCCGAAGACACACTCATTCTGTACTTGGCTATTTCAGATGAAGCTTTGGGTGTTGCCTTGATAAAAGAAACTCCCGAGGGACAAAGACCGGTCTATTTCACTAGCAAGACCTTGCAAGGTGCTGAGATCCGGTATCAGAAAATTGAAAAGGCCGCCCTCGCTGTTGTTTGGGCCTCACGACGGTTGCGTCCGTACTTTCACGCCCATCCAATCATAGTGAGAACGGATTTGCCACTCCGTTCTGTCTTAATCAAGCCCGATCTCGCTGGGAGGATGATCAAATGGTCTATCGAACTCTCTGAGTTTGATATATCCTACGAACCCCGCAGCGCTATTAAAGCTCAAGTCCTGGCTGACTTTATTGTGGAAATGACAGGGACTGATCCAGATTACCCTCGAGTTCATTGGACCATTTACGTTGATGGTTCATCAAACCAAAGAGGCTCTGGAGCGGGTGTAGTTCTAGAAAGTGACGACGGAGTACACCTGGAGATCTCCCTTCGTTTCAATTTCAAAACATCCAACAACCAAGCCGAATACGAAGCTTGCTTGGCCGGGTTAAGAGCTGCAATTGACATCGGAGCTTCTGAGTCGACACTCTGTAGCGATTCACAGCTGGTGATCTCGCAGATCTTAGGAGATTATCAAGCTCGCGAACCTCAACTCCAATTATACTTGAATTGTGTCAAGGAGTTGACTGAGAAATTCTCAAAGGTGGAATTCAAGCATGTTCCACGTGAAGAGAATACGAGAGCGGATATACTCTCCAGGTTAGCAAGCACTAAACGACCAGGTAGCACCACTACACTGGTTCAAAGCACGCTAACGTTGCCCAGCATTCCTTTTTTCCCTTCTCTAAACGCCATAATGACTAACTCCCTTTACGGAGATACATGGATGGCTCCTTACATCCGTTACTTGGCTGATGGACAACTACCTACGGATGAGAAGGAAAAGACGAGGCTAAGGAGAGAATTACCATATTTCACTATGATTGACGGTAATCTTTACAGAAGGGCACTCTCTGTGCCCTATTTGATTTGTCTCAAAGAGGATGAGGTGCAAGCTGTAATGGAGGAAGTGCATGGAGGACAATGTGGACACCACGCCGGAGGAAGAAGCTTAATGCGAAAAATCCTCAGAGCTGGATACTGGTGGCCCACAATGAAGCAAGACTCCATTGACTTCGTCAAAAAATGCGACGCTTGCCAAAAATTCTCTAACCTTCACCACACACCGGCGGAAGAACTCTTCACATCCGCTGTTCCATGGCCCTTCTACCAATGGGGTTTAGATATTCTGGGCCCCTTTCCAACTGCTCCTGGGGGCATCAAATATCTCATTGTAGGGGTTGATTATTTCACTAAGTGGATAGAAGCAGAGCCGGTGGTGCATATTACTTCAGCCCGAACCTGTCGTTTCATGTATGAAAACATCATAACACGGTTCGGGGTCCCAGCACGGATTGTCACAGACAATGGCACCCAGTTCACGGATAGAAAATTCACAGATTTGCTTGAAGGGTTAGGAATAACCCAAATATTCTCATCCGTCGAACATCCCCAAACTAATGGTCAAGCTGAAGTGGCCAACAGGGAGGTGCTGAAGGGACTAAAGAAACGCCTTGGCGAAGCCAAGGGCGGATGGACAGACCAGCTGTGTCATGTCCTATGGGCATATCGGACAACGCCTCATTCATCCACCAATGAATCCCCATATCGCCTAACGTACGGGGTCGAGGCAATGATACCTGTGGAACTGCAAATTGCTTCCACAAGAGTTAAGTACTTCTCTGAAGAAACCAACAATGCTAACTTGGCATCCGAAATGGATGTCATACAAGAACTCAGAGAAGACGCTTTCATCAGAGATCAAGCCATCAAAGCCAAAGTTGCTCTCCGGTACAACAAACGAGTCCAATCAAGGACTTTCAACGTTGGAGATTTGGTTTTGAGGAAAGCAAGTATAGGGAACAAATTCGCCCATCAAGGCAAATTAGCCCCAAACTGGGAAGGCCCATACAGGGTATCCGAGGTCACTGGCAAAGGCTCTTACCGCCTTGAAAACCTTGATGGCACTCCAATCCGAAACAAATGGAACACCCAAAACTTGCGCATCTACTATAGCTAGCTGTTTCTACACTCTCCTATCCTTATCTTGGATTGAATACTGGATAATTTATTTTCACAGCTACGCTCTCCTTGTAATTCTTATTTTTGATTTAATAAGAATCTCTCATAACAATTTAACTCTTTCGAGTTTTTCTTATGCTGTGATTTTCAGTTTATCCGGTGTACAGAAGCATATTCAGGACGGATGATCTCAGCTACTTATTCTGTAGTTGACGATGTAACTCCTCGAATATGCGCAACGCACAAGAACATACTCAGGACGGATGATCTCAATTACCCATTCTGTAATTGACGATGTAACTCCTCGAGTGTGTAAGTATTGAAGGCCCAGATTGTAGGATTAAACCGAACTCTGGGTACGGTTAGTAAGTTTGGCTGAACACCGGTGAAGGCTCGGATTGTAGGATTAAACCGAACTCTGAGTACGACTAGTAGGATAAACCGAACGTCGGTGAAGACCTGAGTTGTAGGATTAAACCGAACCTCAGGACATGGGTTGTAGGGCTGGTCCTTCTTCAAGGCCACAAACCGAACCCCATTCGAAGACTACATGGGTTGTAGGGCTGGTCCTTCTTCAAGGCCACAAACCGAACCCCATTCGAAGACTACATGGGTTGTAGGGCTGGTCCTCTTTTAAGGCCACAAACCGAACCCCATGCGAAGGCTTGGGCGCAGTAAGCTGGTTTTTCTTCAAGACCACGCTGAACCCCAAGTGACGGGCGCAGTAGGTTCAGGATTAGCCCTGATCTGAACCCCGTATCGAAGGCTCGGATTGTAGGATTAAACCGAACTCTGAGTACGACTAGTAGGATTAACCGAACGTCGGTGAAGAATCGTCATTGGGTAAAACCAAAGACCAATTGAAGAACGGCTAGTAGGATTCAACCGAACGCCAAATATGACATGGACAGTAGGATCAAACCGAACTCCAAACACAACAAGTAAGTTGTACTGAACTCCAGATTAATACTCTCTTATGAAGTTCTTTATTTGGAAGTTTTATATATTCTGAGTCATCAATTCTTCAATTGAGACCTGACTCATAAACTCCGACACAAATAATTCACTCGGGTACGCCACAATCTAAGGCATATTCACCCGAAATCTCTCAGTCGGAAATATTTAAAGAGGAATTTCTATTTTAAATCCTCACTTTCAAGAACTCTCATGAGAAAACCTCACTCAAGATCATAATCACCCGATGAAACTAGGGGACAGCATCAACGATTCAACGAATATCTTGAGGAATGAACTTTCGTCTAAACGATCTCACAATCATTCCCCTTAAACCGTTCTTGTGACGATGATGTGTTCCCCCACAAGCGGTGATCTTATGAAATTCATCTCATATGTTTAAGTCCGGTGTGGAGATTTTGTTTTACAATCCGATCTTCACTACTTAAATCCGGAGTGATACAATATACATGCAATCCCTCTATTAAAGTTGTTTTTCACTAAACAAGAATGGAGGTAAAAAACTCTTTTATTGATTAAACGAGAATTACAATTCGTGCAATAATCCAGAGCTGATCCCGGAACAAAGCGAATTTGAATCAATAAAATGAAAAGGGAAACAAGGAAGGCACTACTTTCTCTGGCTTGAGTCTCCTTCCTTCCCTTTGCCTTTGTCTCCGATCTTGCCTTCTCCTGTGCGAGAGCTTGTTCCTGTGCTTATGGGCTTCAGGAATGAAGATCCCATTGATTGGCCTGCAGGTAAAGGAGCGAACTTATAAGGAGTGTTAGGCGGACTTTCATGACGCTTATCAACTATGGCCACCAATTTCCCTTGATGAAACTCATAGAACGGGTCAATACCATTCAGATTAAGTTTCACCTTGGGATTCCGATATTGAATTTGACGAACAGCCAACCCAAAGGATTCCTTGACTGCTTGATCGCACATATCCACAGCCTCGTCAAATTCCGCTTTTGTGTCCGCCAACTTTGAGAGCAGCTCCTTCTCCTTACGCGACCAATCTTCGGTTCCTCGAGCATAAACAACTTTGACTTCCTTAAGCTCCTCTTCCAGCTTTGAAGAGCGTTCCTTCTCCGCACAAAGACCGGAGTGGAGGTCGGAATTGATTTTCTTTTGGTCAGCTACTTGGGCCTCCAACTCCTTGACAAGATGTTTTAGCCTGACAATTTCTTCATCCTTCTTATATCCTTCCTCTTTGGAAGCTTCTAATTTACTTTCTAGACGAAGGATGGTTGCCTTGTCCTTAGCAGCAGCAACGCTAAGGTCATTAACCTTGCCAACCAACAAGCTCAGCCTCTCATTCTCTTCTGGAAGCTTGCGAACCGATCTTAAGAGCCCGGATAATTCTGCCAGGTGCTTCTGTCCGGCATCGCAAGCTTTGGCTACTTCATCGCTCATCAATGAGGGCTTCAGCTTGTACGGAGTCTCAGGAACGCCCTCAGGAACAGAACCCTCGCATACCAGATATTGTGCAAGACCGGAGCTACTTTGAAGGGGGCGAGTAACTTTTGGTGCAAAGTAAGTCGTTATTGGCTTTGCACCATAAGTGATCCCGTCGCCGGGGGTATCCGGAGTGGATCTAGCATCCAGAGCGGACCCTTCTACTTTCTTTCCCTTTGAAAGCTCCGGATCAGCGCCCCCACTTGAAATTTTTTGTTTTTTCGGAGAGAGTTGACGATCCGAGGTCTTTGAGGAACCGCGTTTTATTCTTTTCTTCTTCTCTCCGACCTTCTCACCCGAAACCCCCTCAGATCCGCCCTCTAGCAAGGGGATATCTTCACCAGCAGATGAGGTTAAAATGATGGTCTCCGCCGTAGCTTTCTTCGAATTCCGTTTCGCTTGAATGTCATTTTCAGCTGCCACGGAATTCACTCCAGCTTTGAGCCCCTTCAGTTTTTCCATCTCTGGTGACGCAGCTTCAATTTCAACTACAAAACCAAACAATACGGTTAGAAATCAAAGACTTCAAGGCATGATATGATAAAACATGAAAAATAGCAAGAAAATTACGCAGATATTCCTCGCGGGTAGACCACGATCCTAACAAACGCCTGCAAGAGAAAAATTGATGCAAGGCGGTGTAAGATTGAAGGGCGGAAAGAACGGAAACTGAAGACGGGCTTAGTTCATCCTCCTCAGTGTAGTACGCCTGGGAGGTCAGCAAAAAGTGTTCATGCGTCCAAGCCACTGGGAACTTCGGAATCCCATCTTCAGTTAACCAAAAAACTGACTCGTCAGGGTGAACGCTAATCTTCGTGAAATAGGACTTGAATGAATGTCCATCAACTTTGGCGGAGTCAGTGTACGCCTCAAAGTTGATAACCTTTGAGAGAGTCCGGAGGGATATCAAGCTCACTCCCCCCTTCTCTTTATTTACACGACGGACCACTTGGGCAAAATAAAAGAGCATGGCCACCGTCGGTTTGAAGTTGAAGTGCTCCCCAAGCACTTCAAGAGAACGAACTAATCCCCATCCGTTGGGGTGAAGCTGTGAAGGAGCGCAGTCCAGGAATCTCAGAACCCCCATCTGAAACTTCGAAAGGGGAAACCGCACACCAAGGTTCAAAAATAAAAAGTCATACATATACAAGGACCTTTCGTCCGGAGTATGACAAATTCGATCGGATGGCAACGGGGCTATCACCACGAAACACTTCTTGTATTTATCCTTCTTGAAGATCGTGAAACGCGGCTCCAACTCCGCTCCCCCCTCTTGAGCGTGAACTGATGCTATTTCACGAAACTCCTCAGCCACCCAGCTGAATGGGCGTTTCTGTTGGAATTTCACCCAGTCTATCCGGTGTGCAACCACATTGCATAGGCCGGATTGGGTCTTCAAGATATACTTCTCAGAAGGAGATTCCCCTTCAGACGATTTCCTCCCAGTAGCTTTCTTTGTCACCATTGTGAAAGCTTTGATGCTGCGATAAAATTTCACATCATCAGAGAGATATAAATCCCCACTCTCGACACTCTCACTGGAGGAGGAAGACTCTGAAGAGGGTATAATCACCCTTCGCCTTTGATATTGCGACTCCTCCCTCTCTGTATTCCGTGGCCTCGACTGAAGGATCACTGGGATCCTCCCACCACGAACGCTAGGGTTTTGAGTCAAAGCCCTTCCTCCTCTTCCTCTAGGGCCAACGCCACTGAAGCTAACACCCTTCCTAGGCATTCTCAAATATTGAAAAGAGAAACTGAAAACGAAGGGAAAGTGGTTACCTAAGGATAGTGAATTGAAATTCACAGAGGCGGACACGAAGAACTTCTTGGAACTTTTGCAGAGGTTCGTCAAAGAAGCAAGAAGAAATGGTAACTGAGATTGCCAGATATGCCTCCTTCGAGGCACGAAAATTTTTCAAATACCCACTAAACACAACCTGTCGTTTACCCCCAAACGACTCCCCGTTTAGTGGACCAAAATTGTCGTTTAGTACCTCAAAGCGCGAAAATGCCTTCATTTTGTCACAGAACTATCGAAATGGGCCTATTAAAACCAAATCCTAGGCCCAACAAGACTATGCGTGACAGTTACTAAGACATGCGCACTTAACGCAATAATGGCTCGCCCACGTGAATTAAGGCATTAAATGTCCAATCATTAGAAACGTGGCCACCATTACCCGAATACCAAGGGTTGCGAAATTCGATAAACTTCTGATATTCCCATTGTCGAATCCGCCCTTAAAATTTCACCACTACGGAACATGGTTCCCAGAGCGGATATTTACACTTCGGTGCAAATCCGAAATCCAGACGTACTACGATCAATATAGCTCATATGAGCAAGACAACTGCTTCCTCACATCAGCTAGGGGGCTAGTAGAGGTAATACTCGGATTCCGGATGGATGCGAAAATTGCCTAATCCGCACTCCCATGATTGGAAAAAATTCACCAGGACGGATGATCTCAATCACTTATTCAGTGATTCGATGATGTAACTCCTGGTACGAAGAACTCCAATAATCATTCCAGGACGGATGATCTCAATCACCTATTCAGTGATTTGACGATGTAACTCCTGGTATGAACAATTCTCATCATCATTCTGAGAAGTATTCACTAAATCCGTAATCCTACAATTGAAAAATGTCTCCAGGACGGATTATCTAAATCACCTAATCTGTGATCTGACGATGCAACTCTTGGTGTTGTGTACTTTTCCAGAACGGACAATCTCAATCACCCATTATGTGATCTGACGATGTAACTCCTTGACATGGTGTACCTGCCCAGGACGGATGATCTCAATCACCTATTCTGTGATCTGACGATGTAACTCCTGGCGCCATACACACCTCAAGGACGGATGATCTCAATCACCTGTTATGTGATCCGACGATATAACTTCTGGTGCTGTACACATCCCCAAGACGGATGATCTCAATCACTTATGAAGTGATTTGATGACAAAACACCTGGCATGATCAATTCATATAATCATTCTTATGATGGAAAATTCCGAAAGTCAGTCCGCACTTTCGCTTTCAAGTGGTATTCTCCCAGGACGGATACTCTTTATCACCTATTATGTGATACAACGACGTAACTCCTGGCGTAGAAAAAACTCCCATCATCATCCTTATGATAAAGGACTCAAACACCACTTCCTTGCAGTTCCCTAAGCTTGGAACAATATTGTCATCTCCTATGAGAGCATTACGGATTAAAAGCAGTCATCCGTCCTGTTACACTACTCTACTGAACAGCGGATCGACCCATCTTTCCCCAAGAGAATTAAGAAAATTAAGGATCATGCCCCAAAGACAGGCACCTTCTTCTTAATACACACTTGGGGACATGTATATATTTATCCATTCTAAATTTTATTTGTTGTTTAATCTTCCGAGGCTATTATTTCAATCCGGCCTTAAGATTAATTATACAGAACGGATTAGAAACGATTTATATATACATGAAACGACGAAGACAAATTTCTTCAATCAAAACTCATTCATTGAAATGAAATTACATACAATAGTTTAAAATCCGGAGTTGATCCCGGTACACAACTATACATGTAAATGAAAACAAAACTACTGAGGAGGAATCTGTTCTTCAGTTTTTTGTGCCTCCTCAGCACTGGGCTCTTGTGCTCCTTCCTTTAGAACCTCCGCAGGAGTCTCGCCTCCAGGAGCCTCAGCCCTTTCTTCAGAAGAGGGAACCTCGAACACAGGAAAGACGTAATCAGGTCCCATGGATTGACCCTCAGGAAGAGGAGCCAAACCATACAAGGACGTCGGTGGATCTTCGTGACGACCATCCACCACTGCGACTAACTTTCCCCCATGAAATTCATAGTATGGATCCATCCCATAAAGGTTAAGTTTCGCAGTGGGGTTGCGGTAGAAGACTTGGCGTATGGCTAGGCCGAAGGACTCTTCAACAGCCCGGCTGCATATGTCAACAGCTTCTTCTCTCTCAGCTTTCGCTGTAGCCAATTCTCCCCGCAACTTGGACAGCTCCTCACTAGATACTTCGGACTCCGCTTTCCTAGCCTTCAGTCCCTCTATTTCAAGAAGGAGCTTCTTTTCCCTTTGAGACCACTCCTCAGCGTCAGCCTTATTTTTATCCTGGCTGCTACGGAGTTCTTCCTCCTTCTCTGCCACCTTGCCTTCCAAGTTTTTAAGATCGCCTTTGAGCTTGAGATTCTCTTTAGTTATGAGATCCCCAAACTCCTTAGACTTATTAAGACGATCTTCTATTAACTTCATGGCGGCTTTGTCTTTTTCTGAGGAAAGGTTGAGCTCTTCTAATTTGTCACTCAGCTCCTCAACCTTGTTGACGTTCTTAGCCAACTCGCTGACGGAAGATAGCATTCCAGCAAGTTCGGCTAGCTGCCACCTTCCGGCCTCACACGCTTCTTCAATTTCTTTAACGCTAAGCGTAGGCCGGAGTTTGTACATCGGTGGTGGAAGAGTGGCAGGAGTAGAACCTTCGTAGGAGAGGAAGGGGGTGAGAAACGAGGTCGTTGGGAAGGAGGTCGGATTTGACCCAGAAGCCCCAGCAGCAGTTTCTTTATTAAGACTAGAGGGAGCACCAGCTGCTTCCGGGGTTTCAACAAGCTTATCCTCCGGAGTTTTGCGCTTTTTGGACGGGCCTCCCACTGAATCATTCTTGATTTTTCTTCTCCTCTCAGAAACTGGAGGATGGCCCGTGGATTCATCAGCGGCAGAAGAACCGCCCTTAACCAACGGAACGTCCCCTTCAGCATCCGAGGTCAGTATTATTAACTCAGGACGATCCTTGGTTGAGGGCCTGGGCTTCACTTCATTCTCACGGGTAACGGATTTACCAGCCGCCTTGAATTTCTTTAATTTGTCCATCTCCGGAGTCTCTTGTTCTATTTCACCTACATGAACAAACACAAGATGTCAGCAACTACAAATAATCTATATATATATATTTGGTAAAGGAGAAAGGGTGAAATAAAACGAGAAGTACGCAAATATTCCTCCCGGACTCCGCTTGAGCTACTTAGCAAACGCCTACACGAGAAGACGTGACGACCTGTAGTGTGCGATTCAAGTGCGAACAACACTCTCGATGTCTCACGAGACAGATCGGATTGATCAGTGTAGTACGCGTGTGAGCTCAAGAGGAAATGTTTGTGTATCCAACTCAGGGAAAATTTGTCAACATCCTCTTCGTCCTTCCAAAATTTTGGTTTGCCCTTCTTAATGGAGATGCGAGTGAAGTAGGTCTTAAACGACTTCCCATCAACCTTGGCCGAATCAGTATAAGACTCAAAGTTCACAAAAGAACAGAGAGTCCGGAGTGTCACCAAACCAACGCCGCCCTGCTTATTCGCCCTTCGAACTACCTGAGTGTAGTAGAACAGCATTGCTACAGTTGGCGTGAAATTGAAGTGCTCCCCAAGCACTTCGAGAGCTCGGATGAGGCCCCAACCGTTGGGATGAAGTTGGGAGGGTACACATTTCAGAAACCTCAAAACACCCATCTGGAGTTCGGTTAATGGGAAGCGGACACCCAAATAATGAAAGATGAAGTCGTACATGTACACTGAACGATCGTTGGGGACGACATGGCATATCCGCTCTGTCGGAAGTGGCGCATAAACCCTATACCACTTTTTCGTCTCTTCATCCGAACTCAGCGTGAACCTCGGTTGAATCCGAGATCCTTCCTCATCCGCATGACGAGAGGCAAGGTCCTTAAACTCGCTGGACACCCAACAGAAAGGCCATTTAGCCTGAACCTCCTCCCAATTCAGCCTTGAAGCAACTACGCTATAGAGACCTTCAGTTGTCCTCGAAATAGCGCTATTTCCAGAGGTTCCCTCTCCAGTGGCCATTTGGATTATCTAAATCAAACTCCTTAATCTACGATAAGAAATGAAATGTCGTCAGAAAGTTGCAATCATTACTCACTGCATTTTAAAAGCAATTACAATCAGAGGGCGACTCTGAGAAGGGAAAGGTCACTTTCCACAGTGAGTAAGATCCCCTTTCTGAGCGACACGATTCAGCCTTAGGAAGAATCACAAGGATTCTTCCCCATGACTATTAGGGTTGCGGGAAACTGATTCCCCCCCCAGACGAAGCCTACTTTCTTTAACTAAGAAGTAGCAAGACAAAACAAAACTAAAGCGACAAGGAAGAGATAGTTACCTCAGATGACAGTGATGAATTTGAGGAATGAAGAAACCCTCGCAATGTAGGCAATAAACTTCCTTGCAAAATTTCTGCAGAGTTTCGTTGAGAAAGCAAAAGCAAGTGGAACCCAGAATCCACTAAGTATTCCTTTTATAGGAAACGAAGAGGATCGGTTACCTCCTCTTGAAGTTGTGTCGTTCTTGATAAAACGCATCCGTTCACAAGCAAAACGACACAACCGTTCCAAATTCTTGGGCGCCAAAATGATAGCGACTCAGCGAAGGGCTATCCACTAGGCCCAAAAGTTTCGAAAACTTCAGGCCCATTAAGCCCAAAACGACGGTTAATGAGATTTTCATCTCAGACGCAATAATTGCTTGCCCACGTGACTAAAAGCATTAATGTCTAATCATGCAACGCAATTCACGCTTTACAGCCATTACACGAACTTCAAGAGCTTTCAATTCCAATAAACTCTTGAAATTCTCACACAACGAATCTTTGTCTGAATCCGTTGTGACCGTACCAAAAGGTCGTTTCTATTAAATTTAGAACGGTTCTTTACGAATAACAGCAGATGCTAAGGAACTGTTACACACGTAAGCTTACCGATATTGAGACCTCTCGCAGGTTGAGTAGCTTATGTGAACAACCATCCGGTCCCTCACACAAGCTAGGGGACATATGATCCGGTCTCAATACCGGTATCCGATTTGCTATGCATATTTCAACGTCTTTGATAAGACATCTACGTGTAACCGGTGTCATCGGTATACATCCAGACTGTAATTCCGTATCAGGCGTTCTCCCTATACCGGTTGTTCAGGATAACACCATGACATCGGATAATACACACGTCACTGTGCAAAAGACAAGGATTGTTGCTACAGGGATCGATCAATAATTCCCTGCACTACGAGCCAAATTCTGCTCACGGGAATGGTCAACTTGTTCCCTAATCCTAGTCTACATTCTCTATGCTCAATATAAAATAGCCACTTGACCCAATCATACAGGTAAGTGCGCAATATAATAATGCTAATGGGAGTTGGTGGTTCCCCACCAACGAGTCCTCGATAATCGAGCCAATCAGGTATATGAACTAACTTCATGATTGAAGTTGGGGGCTTCTTCAGCTCTTTTACGACTGATTACTCTCTGAATACATTCCTTACTTGGAATATAATCACTGACTTGAGCGTCGGAGAATCTTTGCAGGTGACACCACCATTCGCCCACTTCAACGCGTTAGGTCGGTGTGAGGGATCTCCAGGACGCCCAATCCGCTCTCCTCATTCAAGGACAACGGATACATACATCGGATACACATACATCCGGTCTATTAGACGGTATTGACATACTATTCGTGACTGGCTTGAGATCGGATCTCTTGACCCCGGTCCAGGACAGATCACTTGGTATCTTGTAATGGGTCTATCATAAAAATTATGTATATATTTTTTATTATTTATTTATTTTAATCATTTCTATAATTTTTTTTAGTTGTTGTTGCTAGTAGTTGAGATAATTCTTGGCTGTATGGATCTTGATCTAACACTTCAGGCTCATTGTCCGTGCCCATACATCAGCGATCACTCCCTGCTCTCTGTAACACCCCTATTTTTATTTTTATATTGAAATTTTAAAGGAATTAAGTTATGGTTCTTTAGAACTT
Organism: Clitoria ternatea; assembly: GCA_037962975.1. Taxonomy (NCBI): domain Eukaryota; kingdom Viridiplantae; phylum Streptophyta; class Magnoliopsida; order Fabales; family Fabaceae; genus Clitoria; species Clitoria ternatea. The sequence continues at coordinate 288,131,545 of CM075670.1, forward strand.
TTTAATCTACGTATTATTTATGATTTTTGGAATTTTGGAATTTTTTTAAAAAAATAATATTTTTTAAATAATTTTAAATTCATATAAGTGACTTAAATTAAAAATATTTATAAGAAAGTAAATTTAAATTATAAGAAAATTTTCTAAAATCCGTTTCAAGTAGACTTATCTAAAAATTATCGGTTTGAGAAAAATCTTGATTTTTTCTAATTGTTAAAAAATTGGAAACGTATCAATAAATTTTTATTAACAGAAAATTTTAGATTTTTAAAATTTCAGCTTTATATTACTTATTATAAAATTAGTGAGGACTGATATAATATCGCTAAATTTCAAAAAGGACTCATTTTGAATATTTAAAATATACCGAGTGAAGAGTTACTATTTGACTTAATAATTTTGCCGATAGTTACTATGCAAAACATTGTGCATGTATGAAATTTTCAAAAGATGCACAGTAACCAGGAATAAAAAATTCAAAAATGTACAGTACTTTTATATTAAAATAATAGAATGCATAGTAAATTTTTTTCCTATAAATACCGAAGGATTTCTTCTTTAGAATTCACAATTTCAGATTAAGTTTTCTTAATATAGTAGTGCTAGTGAGATAGTGGTGGAAGTGAGAGAGAGAAGTAAATTTTTTTGGGAGAAGGTTCTGCTAAAATCCTAAGGTAAGAATACTTCTCTTTTATATTTTTGGGTTATTTTCATATCGTTTTTAGAAATCTGTTATTATACTAGAAATAATATTATTTTAAGTTACTATTCTGCATAGTAAAACACTATTTCAATAGTAAATTACTATTCAAATAGTAAATTACTATTTACTATTACTATTTACCTTTACTATTCACGTTTTTACTATTTACCGTTACTATTCATAATTTACTATTTACTGTTATTATTCACGATTTACTATTTACTATTACTATTCATGTTTTACTATTCACTATTCACTATTCAAAATTTACCATTTCTGTTTTAAGTAGTAATCTTAATCCTCATCTTATGCCTATACTGAAATAAGATTGGTATTAATATTTCTAGAAATCGGAGGCGCAAAGCAAACTCTCTTTTGGTAACAACTCAAGGTAAGGGGGAGTGATATAAGAATATAATATGAAAAGACATAAGAATAATGGGAGGAGTCCCCTACTCCTTTTAAATTTAATAATATTATTATTTTAAAATATTAACTTTTTAACTTAAAATTTTTAATAAATTTTAACTTAAATATCCAGTTTAACTAACTCTAACATACCTATGCAAGAACTTGGACCATTATGACCTATATGGACTGGACTATACCTATGCAAAGACTTGGACCATTATGACCCATATGGACTGAACAATACCCATGCAAGGACTGGATTATATGGACTTACATATACCTATGCTAGGAATGGACAAAAGGAACTAAAAAAAAATCAACTATATTAATAATCATTAAATTTTGCATTATGATATGTATTTAATGATATTTAATTGATTTGATTATGATTGATTTATCATTGATGACGTTTAACTGTGATTGATAATATTTGATTGATGATATTGTAATGTGGAGTTTGAGCATATAGCGAGCATGACAGAAAGCTAAAATTCAGTAAGAATTTCTTACCTTACTCTTTAAATTTTTATTATCTTTTATTTCTTCTTAGAAATTATTTTTATATTTAGAATAAAAAAATTAGTATTTATTTTAGAAAGTAGACATTTTATGAAAATTAATTTATAACAAATTGAGATAATTAAATTTTGAATTAAAGAAAAAATTTTGTAATTTATGGTTAATGATTTAAAGATTATTCTCTTTTAATAAAATAAAATTTTTAAAAGAAAATTATTTTATTTTTCCAACCTAATAACTAAAGATATTTAAAAATAATTGAGAATTTGATCTTGTTAAGATTTAATATAAAAAAGTTTTAAGATATTTAAGGCTTAGAAACTCAATTTCAGTGAGAATTAAAAACTGTACCAAATTTATTTATGTGGGACAGAAATTCAGAGAATTGAGAAAATGTACAGTTTATAGAAATGATGTTGTAAATCTTTTAAGGTATTTAATAATTGAGTTTCTAAAAGCCTTAACCAACTAAATACGCGAGTAGTTCATGCATCATGAATCATTAAAGTGAAATAAAATGATATTGTCTGGGGACGGATTATAGAAACCGAGGATACATTAGAGGAGGCTTAATTACGAGCCTTGGGATGAGAGGGTGTGAAAGGGTGCTTCAGGGGACCTGGGGTAGCTCCCTAGTGTCGGGTACTTTCACAATAAAAACTTTCTCAATTTGACTAGTCTCTAAGTGTTTCCATGCCAGTTGAGCTGTTCATATTATTATTATCCGGACTTATGGAACAGTGTAAACTCCTGGTTGGCCCAGTGCAAATTAAAATTTAAGGGTCCACATATACAAGTAAGTTATGATGAAGATATTACATAACATTCATGCATTCATAATTGATTATTTATGTGATTGTGATTGATATTATTATGTATTGGTTTGTGAAAACCCTTTGTTGCTTATGTCTTAATCGAGAATATTATATTCTGTTTCTCACTCCTTTCTCCGTGTTTTTGTTTCACATGTTTTAAATTGATGGTTCAGAGGGAAGGATCGAAGAATATCGACAGTAAATATAGCACGTTCTAGAAAGGGAGCTCGGTATGAATACCGTGGTCCAATGAATAAATAATGTTGTTAAGTAACTGCTTCTGGGCCATGGAGTTTCCTCTCTTTCTTATAGTGTTTAATATTTATTTTCGTTGGATGAATGTAAAATTACTTTATAAAGTTTTAATAATATTTATGAGGTATTTCAGAAATAATGTATATAATTTATTCTGATAGTTTCTTTTTAACAATCATATCTTTAGTAAAAAAAAATACGAATTTTTCTAGAATTTATTAAGGTGTAACACAGGGTGTTACACTCTCAACAACGCAGACCTTTCCAATGTGCTTTTGTCCTCACTCACACACTTCCTAAGAACTTCCCAAGAGGTCACCCATCCCAGAATTACTCCAAGTTAAGCACGCTTAACTTTAGAGTTCTTAAGTGATAGGCTACCAAAAAGGCTAATGCATTTGTTGGTATAGGTAGTACGAATTCATTCCTTTAAACTATCCTCGACTGTAAAGTCCCATACCCATACAGTCTTTGGATCCCTCTCATTCTGGTATGTATTCGGTTCGCTCATGTGTCCCTTCCACTGGAAGCCTGCCAGGAGCCGCTCCTTGTCCGTGCCCATACACCGGCGATCACTCCCCGCCCTCAACAGTGCCCGGGATGTCACATTCCCCGCTGGAAGCCTACCAGGAGCCGCTCTTCGTCCGTGCCCGAGCGATCACTCCCCGCCCTCAACAACGCCAGGATGTCACAAAACCCACTCTAATTGTGGAAAATCTGGAAGAGGATAAGGTTGAAAAGTGAGAACGCTCAAACCGAATGTGTCTGATGATCATGAAGCGATCTGTTCCAAAAGTTTTTCGAGGCTCTATTTCTGAAAGTGAGAGTGCTAAAGGTTTTCTTGATGCTATTGAAAAGTATTTCACCAGTAATGAGAAGGTTAATGCAAGCAGTTTGCTTGCCAGACTGATCTCAATGAGATACAAGGGAAAAGGAAACATAAGGGAGTACATTATGGAAATGTCTAATCTTAAATCAAAACTAAAAGCACTAAAATTAGAGTGGTCTGATGACTTGCTCGTATATTTAGTTTTGGTTTATCTTCCTGTACACTATGGACAATTCAAGGTGAGTTATAATACTCATAAGGATAAATGGACCTTGAATAAGCTTATTTCTCATTACGTGCAAGAAGAGGAAAGACAACAAAGAGACAAAACTGAAAGTGCTCATTTGGCATCAAATTCTTAAAATAGAAAGAAAAAGAACAATAAGGATGTTGTATGAAGGATTTCTCAACAAAAAAAGGATTAGAAAACACCTAATTGCTTCTTTTGTAAGAAGCCTGGACACATGAACAAAGAGTGTTCCAAGTACACCTCTTAGTGTGTAAAGAAAGGTAATTTTCTCTCTTTTGTTTGTTCTGAAGTTAATTTAGCTTTTGTACCTCATGATACCTAGTGAGTAGATTCTGGTGCTACTACTCACATTAGTGTATCCATGTAGGGTTGCCTTCGGAGTCGACCGTTAAGTGATAACAAAAGATTTATCTATGTAGGCATTGACAACAAGGATACGATTGAGGCTATTGGAACATTTAGATTACAGTTAAAAACTAGATTTTATTTGGATTTATTTAAGACTTTTGTCGTGTCATCTTTTAGGCGAAATTTAATTTCTATTTCTAATTTGGACAGATTTAGTTTTTCATGTTCATTTAGAAATAATATATTTAGTCTCTATCAAAATTCAAATATTGTTGGGTCTAGTTGTTTGATTGATAATCTATATATGCTTGATGTTATTACCTCTCGTAATGAAATACTATAAATTAGTTCACCAGGAACAAAACGTAAATTAAATGAGAACTTAGCCACTTTTTGGCATGAGCGTTTAAGCCATATCTCTAAACAGAGAATTCAGAGGCTTGTGTCGGATGAGATTCTTGGACCCTTAGACTTATCAAAGTTTGAGGTATGCGTTGAGTGTATTAAGGGCAAACGAACAAACTCTAGAAATTTTGGTACTAAAAGGGCTAAAGACGTTTTGGAATTAATTCACACAAATATTTATGGATCATTCCTTACGACATCATGGAATGGACAATAATATTTCATTACGTTCATAGATGATTATTCAAGGTGTGACTACCTATTTTTAATTCATGAGAAGTCCCAACCCCTGGAAGTTTTCAAAACTTTTAAAGATGAAGTTGAACTTCAGCTTGAAAAGAAATTTAAGGCTATCAAATTTGACCGTGAAGGTGAATATTACGGTAAATATGATGGATCGGGTGAACAATGTCCAAGGCCTTTTGCGTTTTTCCTACGGGAATGTGGAATTGTTCCTCAGTATACTATGCCTGGGAAACCAAGCATGAATGATGTTACAAAGCATATAAATAAGACTCTTAAGGATATGGTAATAAGTATGATTAGCCATTCTTTTTTTCCAGAGTCATTGTGGGGGAAAGCGCTTAAGACTGCGGGTTTACATCCTAAACATGATGCCAAGTAAAATAGTTAACAAAACTCCTTACGAGCTATGAACTGGTAAAAAAGCCAAGCTTAAAGCATTTACACATTTGGGGTTGCCCAACTGTGGCGCGTCCTTATAAACTGCATGAAAGCTGTAACGCCCCGAAACGTTAATTAAAATTTTCGAATAAATTTTTCGCTTTTATGTAACAGTTGATAACAGCGGAAAAATTATCATACATGCTAGACGTGAATAATTAAATTCAAGAAAATACTTAAGTAGCGGAAACGATTTAGAAAATAATAGTACATGACATATTATACTTATTACAATCCATAAAATCAAAGTTCAGGTAATAATCCAAATATACATTCATCATGGCATCACTCTGCATTCTGCGTGTCATTCGCTGTAAAAATTAATGTAAGAGTGAGACAGAATATAGAATAAATATAAAATAGATATAATTGCACAAACACAATCAACAACTCATAATGATATGATGAATATGCCAAACAAGTCCATTTAATAATTCTTCAATTAGTTAAATGATGTCATGCTGGATCCATTTGGTTTGGTGGGAATACTGCAGTAAAAGTCTCATAGAGACACAAATAGGACTTTAGCATATACCATGAATCCCTATACTTCATGGCGCTTAAGTACCGAAGTACACAATATCAAAAGTAGGACTTTTACATAAACCATGAATCCCTACACTCCATGGCACACAACAGAATAGGGCTTAACTCATCATAGAGTAACCCCCCACCAGGGTAGGCAATCATGGAACCCCTAAATTCCATGGTGCGTCCGATGCTTATGATGCATGAATGCCTTTAATTCTCTTTATCATTTAACATACCATGATATCTATATTTCCAAAACCTCTTGGATAATACAAGTCCTCAAGGGACACAATACACATAATAATTCACAAAATCATGGATTTACTGTTTTCAACCACATATGTCAATAACCATAAGGCATTCATGTACATATAAATTAATTATGTCATTCATAATTATTCACTACCACAATATACAAATTGTATGATACTCAACAGCATTCATAATAATTCATAATCACTCAAGAATTCAATAATAAATTATTATTCATAGAGAAAACATCATTGTTATCCATAATAACCATCATAAGTAAATTTCAGCATTTCCAAACAGCGACATGCATTAGTAAAATAGTCATAATATGAGCAAATCAACTCCTTTTTAGGTGATTCCACTTTCTGTAGTTCAATAACATAATTGTATACAACTTTCATGAAGAACACAATTTCAAATTCCGAACAGAAATATTATTTATCCACGAAATACCACACTGCCTCCAGGTGAGTTTTCCAAAACGTACATATGTTAGTAATTTCAGTGTTTCTGGAGTTACAAAAATGATTTTTGCATGAAACCAGTTCTAAATTAATCTTAACACAAATATCTACAATTTTCATGAAGATCATAAATTCAAATTCTAAGCAGAAATACCATTTATCCACAAAATACAACACTGCCTCCAGGTGAGTTTTCAAGACGTACATATATTAGTATTTTCAACGTTTTTAGAGCTACACAAATGATTTTAACATGAAACCAGTTCTAAAATACTCTTAACATAATTATCTACAACTTTTATGAAGACACCAACAACTAATTCATACCACAAAATTCCCAGTATTGAAAACAAGATTCGGATTTCATAGTTAACAGATTTGCATCATGAACACACTTCTGTATTTTAAGCATAACTAGAGTTACAAGCATTTTTTTAACTTGAAACCACTTTCTATAAATCCCTAACATGTATATCTACAACTTTTGTGAAGACATCAAAGACTGATTATGCAAGTATAATTCCCAGAATATCAAAATATACATAGAACATAGCTTAAACATTTCACTCGGTCATGCTGTAGTATTTTGGCTATAGCTTTTGCTATACATATCCAAATCAGTTGAATCAGGTATCAAAATTCACATAACAAAAAGATCTACAACTTTCATGAAGAAGTCAGAGTCAAATTCATACGTTTTCAGCTTCAAAATTAAGCAACAAGATACGAAATTAAAACTGGAATTCTAGAACAGCATACAACTCTACCCATTTCACAATTATTCACAACCCTGTCCCCTCTTACTTGGTTTGAAGACTTTTAACTGACTGGAAAAGAGGTCCCCTGGCTGTCCTGGTTCAGATCGAAGGTGTGTTGATGGAGAAGAATAATTGGGAGTTTCAGAATCAGTGGCATGTTTAATAATGCAAAGGCAAGTGGGGAGACAAGCTTTCCCGTGATTGCAATTTAGTGAGCTGTTAGGTGTGTTTGATTGTGGAAATAATGGAGGTTCAGATAAGAAATGAGCTGTAACATTGTCCATTTCTGGCCGTCCTACGTACTAGAGCAATTAGTGGGTTCAAATGCATTAAAAAAATGCCTAAAAGACAAGAAAAAGGTCAACAGTTACTTCTGCACTTCAAAACCGACTGGACTACCACTTCCAAGTCCAGTTGAGGAGAACTTAGCAGTCCCTCAATTTCTTCTTGGGCGGATTTCACCCGGTCTTGTACATTGGTCCAAACGTCGTCCTAACTTTGGTGATCAGAACGGATCAGAAGTGGTCTGAGTAAAGTTAAAAAGGTGTTCGTTGTTGGAGATTTTGGAAGAGGGCGACATTGAGTATATGGGGCGGTGTAGGGTGTGAGGGCGGTGTTGATACATCTTAGTGTATAAGTAATTCCTAAGAAATGCCCATGCTCAAAAAGACGTTCACGTTACTCCGCCAAGGCATTTGACCTCGTCAATGCCTATTACTCCGCCAAGGCACGAGACCCCGCCTAGGCTTATTACTCCGTCAAAACGTGTGACTCCGCCTAATCTTATTACTCCGCCAAGGCATGAGACCCCGTCTAGGCTTATTACTCCGTCAAAGTACGTGACTCCGCCTAAGTTTTACTCCGCCAATGTACGTGACTCCGCCTAAGTTTTACTCCGCCAATGTACATGACTCCGCCTAAGTTTTACTCCGTGACTCTGGAGTGAATCCTTTGAAGAACTTGACTCGGAATTTGAGTCTTATCTATGAGAATCTATGAAATTTCTAAATTTCATCCAAAAATAAAATTTTTTTTGAAGTATAATAGACCATTTATAAAGCGTTCTATTCATTGTTTAACACATATATAGACCTTCCATGCTTTATAAATTACATAATTGAATTATTATTAAAGTAGGATGTTACATTTCTCCCACCCTAATAAAAATTTCGTCCTCGAAATTTAACTTAACGTACTCCTTAGTGAAACAATTCTGGATACTGCGTCCTCATAGTATCTTCACGCTCCCAAGTCAGAGTTACTTCGTTTCCCTGTTTCCATGCAACTTTTACCAATGGTACATTCTTGTTTCTCAGGTGTTTAATTGACCTTTCTATGATCTGTGTGGGTTCTGTAGGGATGGTCAAATTTTCTCTAACTTCGACATCATCATTAGCAATCACATGAGTGGGGTCTTGTACATACTTCCTCAATTGTGATACATGAAACACATTATGCAAATTTGCAAGATGAGGAGGAAGTGCAATCTGATACGCCACTGTACCAATCCTCTTTAGAATTTCATATGGTCCAATAAACCTTGGACTCAACTTCTTACTCTTCAATGCTCGACCAATCCCTTTGTGAGGTGAAACCTTCAAAAATACATGCTCACCGACCTGGAATTCAAGTGGTTTCCTCCTCTTATCATAATACTGCTTCTGTCTGTCTTGAGATGCCTTCATCTTTTCTCTGATCATTTCTATCTGTTCAGTAGTTTGCTGTACAATTTCAGGTCCTAACGCCAAACTTTCACCAGTTTCTAACCAACAAAGTGGCGTTCGACACTTCCTTCCATACAATGCTTCGAATGGAGCCATACCAATACTGCTGTGGTAGCTATTATTATACGTGAATTCAATCAATGGAAGAAATTGCTCCCAACTACCACCATGTTCAATCACACAAGATCGCAGTAAGTCTTCCAAACTTTGTATGGTACGCTCTGACTGTCCATCTGTTTGGGGATGATAAGCTGAACTCAATCGAAGCTTTGAACCTAATTCCTGATGCAAGCTTCCCCAGAATCAGGAAGTGAATCTTGGATCTCTATCTGACACAATACTTGATGGTACACCATGTAGTCTTACGATCTCCTTCACATATAACTGTGCCAACTTTTGTAAAGAGTTCTTCATATTCATTGGGAGGAAGTGAGCAGACTTTGTCAATCTGTCTACAATGACCCAGATTGCATCATTCCCTGAACGTGTTCTTGGTAACCCCGACACAAAGTCCATTGAGATGTCATCCCATTTCCAGACAGGAATCTCTAATGGTTGCAGTTCACTAGATGGTTTCTGGTGTTCTACCTTGGCTTTTTGACACACCAGACATGAAGCCACATATTCAACTATCTCTTTCTTCATCCTTGGCCACCAAAAGCTTTTCCTCAGATCTTGATACATCTTAGTTGATCCAGGATGAATGGTCAACATACTTTTATGCGCTTCTTCTAGAATCGTCCTTCTCAGATCAACATCATCTGGTACACAAATTCTATTCCTGATTCTCCAATTTCCATCTGATCCTTCTTGTAGTCCCATATCTTTTCCATTCGCCTGTAATTCTCTCAACTCCTGTAATGACAAATCTTCTTTCTGTCTTTCACCTAACAGTTTCAGGAAATCATTGGTTATTTTCAAAGTCCCCAAAGTCATACTCCTTGAAGATTTCATCTCTACACCCAAGTTCATGTCTCTGAACTGTTCTATCATCTCTAGTTCTTTTATCATCAAAGATGCCATATGAATGGACTTTCGGCTTAGTGCATCTGCCACCACATTTGCTTTTCCTGGATGGTACTTCAAATCAAAATCATAATCTTTAAGAAACTCCATCCACCTTCGCTGCCTCATGTTCAATTCTTTTTGATCGAACAAATACTTCAAGCTCTTGTGGTCACTGAACACTTCAAACCTGACTCCATACAAATGGTGTCTCCAGATTTTCAGAGCAAATACCACTGCTGCCAATTCTAGATCATGCGTTGGATAGTTCATCTCATGTGGTCTCAACTGTCTAGAAGCATAGGCAACCACCTTTCGTTGCTGCATCAAAACACATCCTAAGCCCATTTTGGAAGCATCACAATAAACCACGAAATCTTCTTGTGGATTAGGTAAGGTTAAGACTGGAGCAGATGTAAGCTTCAACTTCAGTTCTTGGAAACTTTTCTCACATTCTGGCGTCCAAGAAAAAGGTTGATTCTTCCGGGTTAGCCGAGTCATTGGTAGGGCAATTTGAGAAAACCCTTCAATGAATCTCCGATAATAACCAGCCAATCCCAGGAAACTTCGTATCTCAGTGACTGAAGTAGGTTTCTCCCATTTTACCACAGCTTCTATTTTAGAAGGATCTACAGATACTCCTTCGTTTGAGATTACATGGCCTAGGAATTTTACCTCTTTCAACCAGCATTCACATTTTGATAACTTTGCATACAGCTGCTTCTCCTTCAAAATCTGCAATATCACTCGAAGATGCTTTTCATGTTCCTCTGCAGTTTTTGAATAAATCAGAATATCATCAATGAAAATGATGACAAATTGATCCAAGTAGGGATGAAATACTCGATTCATGTAATCCATGAATACGGCTGGGGCATTGGTCACTCCGAAGGGCATCACAAGGTACTCGTAATGACCATATCGTGTTCTAAAGGCTGTCTTTGGAATATCCTCAGACTTGACACGAATCTGATGATACCCCGATCGTAGATCAATCTTGGAAAACACTGCAGCGCCTCTCAATTGATCTATCAGATCATCAATTCTGGGCAGAGGGTATCTATTCTTCACCGTCAATTTGTTCAGCTGACGATAATCTACACATAACCTCATGCTTCCATCTTTCTTCTTGACGAGTAACACTGGCGCTCCCCATGGTGACACACTAGGTCTGATGAAATGCTTCTCCAGTAACTCTTCAATTTGTTTCTTCAGTTCCGCAAGTTCAATTGGTGCCATACGGTATGGAGCTTTAGACACTGGTCCTGCTCCTGGAATTAAATCAATGGAGAATTCTACCTCACGTTCTGGAGGTAAACTTGAGACATCCTCAGGAAATACTTCAGGAAATTCAGAAACAACCGGCATCTCGATTGCTTTAGGTTCACCATCTTCTTTGTAAAGAGTGAATAAAGCAAACAATTGACTTTCACCTTGTAATACATAGGTCTTGAGGTTGTCAGAATTTAGATTTTCTGATGGAAATATCACGGTCTTGTTGTGACAGTCCACCAAGACTCGATTTGTCGATAACCAGTCCATCCCCAGAATCACCTCCAGATCCTTCAAAGGTAAACAAACAAGATTGACAAGAAAACGTCTACCTTCTATGAGTATAGAACATTCGTTACACACCTTAGCAGTCCTAAGTTGTGTACCGGTGGGAGTGGAAACAATCAGATCATATGTCATAGGCTTCACAGGTAATTGAAGGCGTCTAACACACTCATCAGAAATAAAAGAATGTGTAGCACCAGAATCAAATAACACAGATAAGATAGTACCATTGATCTCACACTTACTTTGCACGAGGTCATCAGCTTGGTCTGCCTCTGAACCGCTGATGGCAAAGACTCTTCCAGTTGTTGGTTGTAACCTCTGGTCTGTGGACTCCCTGTTCTGTCTTGGAGGTTGGGCAGTACGTGTGTCTCCTCCACGGCCTCTCTGATAATTAGAGCCTCTTGGTTCACTCATAGTGTTCCTGTTGTTGTTTTGATTGTTCTGCGGACAATTTGGACTCATGTGTCCTTTTTGATTACATCGAAAGCAAGTGACATCTTCAAGACGTCTGTTACAATCACGTACATGATGATTACCTCCACACTTAAGACACCTCATATTGTTGCGTCTCTCTGAAGATGATGATGATGATGATCCTCCCTTGAAACATCTTGGATAGAACGATCCTCTTCTTTTGAAATCAACTGAATGAGGTTTCAGTTATCTATTGGCCTTTTCATGTGCCAGTCTGGCTTGGTGATTTTCTTCAAAAATTCTACATTTGTTGATCAGAATAGGAAAACTCCGAATTTCTTGGTACCCTATCGCTTCTTTGATTTCTAGATTCAGTCCGTTCTCAAATTTAACACATTTCGATTCTTCGGCACCAGCCTGTTGAAAAGGAGGGTAAAAGAGAGATAGTTCTTCAAACTTTGCAGCATATTCTCCAACAGACATTGAGCCTTGTTTCAGCTCCATAAATTCCAGCTCTTTACGGCTTTTCACACTTGCTGGAAAATATTTCTCTAGGAAACAGTCTTTGAAGTTGACCCAGTTCAAAGGTCGGTCAATTTTAATCATACGAGTTCTGGCATGTATCCACCAGTTTTCTGCTTCCTCAATCATCATGTAAGTGGCACACTCCACCTTTTCAAATTCTGTGCAGGGCAAGGCTCGGAAAATGTGCTCCATTTCCTTAACCCATAGGTATGCTGCCTCTGGATTGTAGCCTCCTTTGAATTGTGATGGCTTCCTTTTTAGGAAGTCATCTAGCCCATGAAGTCTTCCAGTGCTCCTTGGTTGATTTTGTCGTTCTATGGCTTCAGCTAAGCGGTTGAAAGCTGCTGCCATATCGTTGCTGTTGTTGTTTCTTGCCATCCTACATTTGTAGTTTGGTTTATACTAATTCTAAGGGAAAATATGTCGTATATATATATATATATATATATATATATATATTATAACGTAACTATAAGTATTCTACAATTTATCAGATAAGTACTAAGTCATATAATATACATTTATCATATTATCAAGCAAGTAATCAAACAAATCACTTTGCAGTTTATCAGTCAGGCACAAGTCATATAGCACATATAAGACATATTCTCAAACAAATAATCAGACAATTCACATAGTATATCAAGAATCAATACATATCGTAGTAATTGGTCCTGAATTTTTGAAAACGCTCTGATACCAACATGTAACGCCCCGAAACGTTAATTAAAATTTTCGAATAAATTTTTCGCTTTTATGTAACAGTTGATAACAGCGGAAAAATTATCATACATGCTAGACGTGAATAATTAAATTCAAGAAAATACTTAAGTAGCGGAAACGATTTAGAAAATAATAGTACATGACATATTATACTTATTACAATCCATAAAATCAAAGTTCAGGTAATAATCCAAATATACATTCATCATGGCATCACTCTGCATTCTGCGTGTCATTCGCTGTAAAAATTAATGTAAGAGTGAGATAGAATATAGAATAAATATAAAATAGATATAATTGCACAAACACAATCAACAACTCATAATGATATGATGAATATGCCAAACAAGTCCATTTAATAATTCTTCAATTAGTTAAATGATGTCATGCTGGATCCATTTGATTTGGTGGGAATATTGCAGTAAAAGTCTCATAGAGACACAAATAGGACTTTAGTATATACCATGAATCCCTATACTTCATGGCGCTTAAGTACCGAAGTACACAATATCAAAAGTAGGACTTTTGCATAAACCATGAATCCCTACACTCCATGGCACACAACAGAATAGGGCTTAACTCATCATAGAGTAACCCCCCACCAGGGTAGGCAATCATGGAACCCCTAAATTCCATGGTGCGTCCGATGCTTATGATGCATGAATGCCTTTAATTCTCTTTATCATTTAACATACCATGATATCCATATTTCCAAAACCTCTTGGATAATACAAGTCCTCAAGGGACACAATACACATAATAATTCACAAAATCATGGATTTACTGTTTTTAACCACATATGTCAATAACCATAAGGCATTCATGTACATATAAATTAATTATGTCATTCATAATTATTCACTACCACAATATACAAATTGTATGATACTCAACAGCATTCATAATAATTCATAATCACTCAAGAATTCAATAAATAAATTATTATTCATAGAGAAAACATCAATGTTATCCATAATAACCATCATAAGTAAATTTCAGCATTTCCAAACAGCGACATACATTAGTAAAACAGTCATAATATGAGCAAATCAACTCCTTTTTAGGTGATTCCACTTTCTGTAGTTCAATAACATAATTGTCTACAACTTTCATGAAGAACACAATTTCAAATTCCGAACAGAAATATTATTTATCCACGAAATACCACACTGCCTCCAGGTGAGTTTTCCAAAACGTACATATGTTAGTAATTTCAGTGTTTTTGGAGTTACAAAAATGATTTTTGCATGAAACCAGTTCTAAATTAATCTTAACACAAATATCTACAATTTTCATGAAGATCATAAATTAAAATTCTAAGCAGAAATACCATTTATCCACAAAATACAACACTGACTCCAGGTGAGTTTTCAAGACGTACATATATTAGTATTTTCAATGTTTTTAGAGCTACACAAATGATTTTAACATGAAACCAGTTCTAAAATACTCTTAACATAATTATATACAACTTTCATGAAGACACCAACAACTAATTCATACCACAAAATTCCCAGTATTGAAAACAAGATTCGGATTTCATAGTTAACAGATTTGCATCATGAACACACTTCTGTATTTTAAGCATAACTAGAGTTACAAGCATCTTTTTAACTTGAAACCACTTTCTATAAATCCCTAACATGTATATCTACAACTTTTGTGAAGACATCAAAGACTGATTATGCAAGTATAATTCCCAGAATATCAAAATATACATAGAACATAGCTTAAACATTTCACTCGGTCATGCTGTAGTATTTTGGCTATAACTTTTGCTATACATATCCAAATCAGTTGAATCAGGTATCAAAATTCACATAACAAAAAGATATACAACTTTCATGAAGAAGTCAAAGTCAAATTTATACGTTTTCAGCTTCAAAATTAAGCAACAAAATACGAAATTAAAACTGGAATTCTAGAACAGCATACAACTCTACCCATTTCACAATTATTCACAACCCTGTCCCCTCTTACTTGGTTTGAAGACTTTTAACTGACTGGAAAAGAGGTCCCCTGGCTGTCCTGGTTCAGATCGAAGGTGTGTTGATGGAGAAGAATAATTGGGAGTTTCAGAATCAGTGGCATGTTTAATAATGCAAAGGCAAGTGGGGAGACAAGCTTTCCCGTGATTGCAATTTAGTGAGCTGTTAGGTGTGTTTGATTGTGGAAATAATGGAGGTTCAGATAAGAAATGAGCTGTAACATTGTCCATTTCTGGCCGTCCTACGTACTAGAGCAATTAGTGGGTTCAAATGCATTAAAAAAATGCCTAAAAGACAAGAAAAAGGTCAACAGTTACTTCTGCACTTCAAAACCGACTGGACTACCACTTCCAAGTCCGGTTGAGGAGAACTTAGCAGTCCCTCAATTTCTTCTTGGGCGGATTTCACCCGGTCTTGTACATTGGTCCAAACGTCGTCCTAACTTTGGTGATCAGAACGGATCAGAAGTGGTCTGAGTGGAGTTAAAAAGGTGTTCGTTGTTGGAGATTTTGGAAGAGGGCGGCATTGAGTATATGGGGCGGTGTAGGGTGTGAGGGCGGTGTTGATACATCTTAGTGTATAAGTAATTCCTAAGAAATGCCCATGCTCAAAAAGACGTTCACGTTACTCTGCCAAGGCATTTGACCTCGTCAATGCCTATTACTCCACCAAGGCACGAGACCCCACCTAGGCTTATTACTCCGTCAAAACGTGTGACTCCGCCTAATCTTATTACTCCGCCAAGGCATGAGACCCCGTCTAGGCTTATTACTCCGTCAAAGTACGTGACTCCGCCTAAGTTTTACTCCGCCAATGTACGTGACTCCGCCTAAGTTTTACTCCGCCAATGTACATGACTCCGCCTAAGTTTTACTCCGTGACTCTGGAGTGAATCCTTTGAAGAACTTGACTCGGAATTTGAGTCTTATCTATGAGAATCTATGAAATTTCTAAATTTCATCCAAAAATAAATTTTTTTTTGAAGTATAATAGACCATTTATAAAGCGTTCTATTCATTGTTTAACATATATATAGACCTTCCATGCTTTATAAATTACATAATTGAATTATTATTAAAGTAGGATGTTACAAAAGCAAGCTAGAATCAAGGACTATTAGCTACTACTTTGTTGGTTATTCTGAACGCTCTCGAGGCTATACATTTTACAATCCTACTACTAAATCATTCTTTGAAACGGGGAATGCGAGATTCCTTGAGGATGTTGAGTTTGGGAAGGAAGAGAACATGAGGAATATTGTCTTTTAGGAAGAAACGATCTTTAACACTAATCAAGTTCTCGTGCCTATTACTATTCTAGTATCCACTCCAGTAATAGATGATAATAATATAGTTATTCCTGACTTTGTCCCAACACAAGACAACAATGAGGTTCTCCCTTAAGTACCTATAGAGCAAGCTCAACAACCTCAAGAAGTGCCATTAAGGAGATCGACTAGAGAAAGAAAAAGTGCAAATTCTAAATGATTATATTATGTTTCTTCAAGAACATAAGGATGACATTAGTTTAACAGAAAATGATCCAATCAATTTTTGTCAAACCATACAAAGTTCTAACTCTCAAAAGTGGATTGATGCTATGAAGGATAAGTTGAAGTCTATACAAGACAATAATGTTTGGGATCTTATTGAATTACCTAAAGGTGTGAAACCCATTGGTTACAAATGGATATTTAAAACCAAACGGGATTTAAAAGGTAATGTTGAGAGATATAAGGCCTGTTTAGTTGTTATGGGCTTCACTCAAAAAGAAGACATTGACTATAAAGAATTCTTATCTCCAGTGTCTTTAAAGGATTCTTTTAGGATAATTATGGCACTTGTAGCTCATTATGACCTAGAGCTCTATCAGATG
This sequence comes from Clitoria ternatea, assembly GCA_037962975.1. NCBI lineage: Eukaryota > Viridiplantae > Streptophyta > Magnoliopsida > Fabales > Fabaceae > Clitoria > Clitoria ternatea. The sequence continues at coordinate 288,148,583 of CM075670.1, forward strand.
GATGTTAAAATTCTAACATCCTAAATTTGAAAATTTTAGAAAATAATTCATTAAGGCTCGGTGGTTTATTATTTTCTTGCGCGTCTTTAGCATTTCAGGTCTAATTTTCTCAAAGGATGCTTGATTGGAATGATTCTGGTCTTGTTCACTTTGTTTCGAAGAGATCTTCAATCTCTATTTCTGGGCTCTATCCCAAATTCTTACTCTGTCATGCTCAAACTCAAGGATTAAGTAAATCCATATTAGAATCATGATTGTTCATGTTTTTATTCTGCGCATGGTTCGTTCAGAAATTCATAACTTTCTCATATGATTTCTGTTTCTTGTAAACTTGGTGTCAAAATCACCGTAACAGAATTATCTACATTTTCTGTGAAGAAATAAAGAGCTAGATCTTCCCATATCAGTACAGTTTTGGAGATCTTTGAGGACCCATGTTCATCACGTCACAATGGTGACAGGCCTCAGAAAAATGGCAAAATCTCCCTTGTCCGTTATTCAAATCACTTCGTTCTTTTTTATATAGATCCGTATCGAAAATATCTACAATTGTTATGAAGGGCACGAAACCCAATTCTCAAAGGAGAATTTTTGGTGAATTTATTTCTAAGAACCTACCTGATCCAAAGACTGTATAGGTATGGGACTATACAGTCGAGGATAGCTTAAAGAAATGAATTCGTACTACCTATACCAGCAAATGTATTAGCCTTTTCGGTAGCCTATCACTTAAGAACTCCAAAGTTAAGCGTGCTTAACTTGGAGTAATTCTGGGATGGGTGACCTCCTGGGAAGTTCTCAGGAAATGTGTGAGTGAGGATAAAAGCACATTGGAAAGGTCTCGTGTTGGTCTGTGGGGCGAGTCGTTCATTCCTGAAAAGCGGCCGGGGCGTTATAAAAATCGTGTTTCTAAATGGTAACGTTGAAGAAACAATTTATATGTTGCAACAAGAAAATTTTGTGATTGGTGACTCAAAGTCTATGGTATGCAAAATAAAGAAATCCATCTATGGTCTCAAACAAGCTTCCCGTCAATGGTATCACAAGTTTCATCAACTTATTACCTCATGGTTTTGAGGCAGATATAGTTGATTATTGTGTTTATCATAAATTTATTGGGAGTAAATATATATTCTTGGTGTAATATGTCGATGATATACTGCTTGCTAGTAGCGATATAGGCTTATTACACGAAACCAAGAGATTTCTAATAAATAATTTTAAAATGAAAGATCTTGGTGAAGCCTTTTTTATGTTAGGTATTAAAATACTGAGAGATTGTCGTCTTGGTATCTTAAGGTTATCACAAGAGAGCTATATCAATAAAGTTTTGGATAAATTCGACATGAAAGATTGTAAACTAAGAGATACCCCGATAGCCAAGGGAGATAAATTTAGCCTCAACCAGTGCCCTAATAATGATCTTGAAATGAATGAGATGCAAAAGATTCCCCATGTTTAAGCTGTGGGAAATCTTATGTACACTCAAGTTTGTACTTGTCCCGATATTGCATTTGTAGTGGGAGTTTTGGGCAAATACTTAAGTAATCCCAGGATACAACATTAGAAGGTAGTAAAACTGTAATACGCTATTTGAAGAGAACAAAAGGATATATGCTCACTTTTTAGAAGTCAGACAATTTAGAGATCATTGGGTACCCTGACTCTGATTTTGCTAGATGTCAAGACAGCAAACGCTCCACATCATGAGATATCTTTATGTTGGCTGGAGGAGCTATCTCTTGGAAGTTGTTAAACAAACTATTATAACTTCTTCAACCATGGCTGCAAAGTTTATTGCTTGTTTTGAGGCCTCCAACCATGGGATATGACTATGAAATTTTGTCACTAATTTATGTGTGGTTAATGGCATTGAAAGGCCATTGAAGATCTATTATGATAATAACTCAGTAATTCTTTATTTCAATAACAACAATCGTACAACCAAGTCAAAATTCATTGATATCAAGTTTTTGGTTGTCAAGGAAAGAATTCAAAATAAACAAATTTCTACAGAACATAGATGGACTTAATTTATGCTAGCTGATCCACTTACTAAGGGTTTGGTGCCTAAAGTTTTTCATGAGCACATTGCTCATATGAGTGTAATTCCTAACAGAACCTTAGTTTAAGTGGGAGTCCCATTTATTCTATATGTTTTAGTTAATGTTCGTCATTTTGATCTAGTTTATTTTATGTAAAACTTATATTGTGTTGATCTCTATAGAGAATAAAGTTTGGACCAGTTGGAAATAGGCATGCCCAAGATCATATTGCATGTAATTTCCATGCCACTTATCCATATCTGATTATGTCATCGAATACATACAATTGTGATGATCATTGTGGTTTAGTCAAATCTAATTACGATGAAATCTGCAGTGGTTCCTTGTGGTATTATAAGATGGACCAGATTGTTTAAGGCTAGTCTAAAAGTAAATAGCATACAGTTGCACACCTAAAGAATTTTTGTAAATATAAATACTTAAATGAATATAAAGTCCAAGTGAGAGATTGTTAGAAATTTTTAATTTTTAATAATTAATATGGGCTGATATATTATTTATAGAACTTATATTAGCTATTTATTTTTTAATTGGGCTCAATAAAAGTGATTTGATAATGGTGAGTACGTTATACTATCAACAATAATACTTGGCCCGTTAAGGGATAATGGGAATCCTAACAGTTTTATAATCAACTAGTGGTCATGGTCCCTAATATGTCAAATCAAAAACTACCTTTTCTCCACCTCATCAAAGAGAAATATCAACTCCTATTAAGGAATCTAGTGATTTGACTAAGGAAGATCATTGCACCAAAAGACTATTCCGCTGTTACCTTCGGTCAACATCAATGGATCCAAGTATTCCTAAAACCCCATTTAATTCAATAATCTGACGTAATGGTTCTTTAGTTTTTATTTGGAATTCCATAAAGTACAAATGAGAATTTTCCAACAAGGTTAAGATTTAGAAGCGAAGTGAGAGAGAGAGAGAGAGAGAAGTGATACTTAAAATTTAAACCTCAAAAAGGGTTTTAGTGTTTGCAAATTACAATTTTTGGGAGGGATCCAAAAAACTATGCCCATATTATAAGCTGCAGTAAAAGATGTTAATGTTAATGCCATGTTGGGGTCATTTCTAAAAGGTATGGAACTATGTGCCTCTCTTTCAGAAGGAGGGAAAAATGAAGGGATTAGGTTGCATGGAAGATCAAGTTGATGTTTATCATATCTTACGATCTATTTGATGAAATTTGATGATCCGTCCTTTCAAAAACATCCCTTTAACTTAGATTGACTTATATACTTAATGTCTTAAGGTTTTAGGTTGTATTGTAGGGCTCTACGTTTGTGCTGCCATTCTTTAGGCCCATGTCCTTTGTGTGTGGTGTTGATCTTCCTGGTGTCGTAAGGACCAACTTGACCCTGACCTGATTTTGATGGAGATAAAACGAGTTTGAGAATACAAGTATCGTTCCAGTTATAAAAATTAATTAATTTAATCATAAATTAATATATTTTTCTTAAAATATGACATAACTCTTAATTTTTTATGACCATTTTCAAATATGGTTAAAATACCTTTTTAACCCTCCAAAAGTCTAGGGTATAGGAAAAAACCCCTAAAAAATTTGCCCTAGAATTTTGGCACTTATAATATTTTAGGGTATGTGAAATCAAGGAATTGTTGACGTTGACTGTTAACTGATGAGGTGGCTAACGTATGTGCCACTATACGTTAGCCACCTCATCAGTGCCACGTAGCTAACATGTGGCAATTTTTTAAAATTAAAAATTAAAAATTCCACGTCATAATTTATAATAATTTTCTTTTAAATTTTTTTTCCCCTTTCCTCTTCCTCATCATCTCCCTCACTGTCTTTCAAAAATCCCTAACCAAATCGCCCTTTACAAAATCGAGGAAACATGTGGACACCAGAATGAGAAGGCATGGCTCATATTTGTCCTCTTCCCATTACTCATCTTTCTCTCAATCCTATTCCCAACCCTAATTCCTCTTTTCTTTCTTGCAATTCCTATTTCCTCTGTTTCACATCCAATTTGCCTTCTTCACTGGAGAAAAAATCCTTTGCGGTGGCTATGAGGGAGCTGTTTATGGGCTTTGACCACATGCCTTATCAAGAGGCACAACACTGATGCCAACAATTTCATCACCACCATCGATTTTTTTACGGTGGTCAAGGGTAGGAACTACCAAGGTGCCTTGGCCTGGGTAGGTAGTGTACATGCGTGCTTCTGTGTTTGACTATTTAAACCAGTTTAAATAATTAATAATATTTATGTATGGTGTAATTTCTAGCTGAAACAAGAACATTATTGATGAATATTGCCAAATCAGATTGAAATGGTTTTTCTTAATGCTAAAAAAATGTTTTTTGACTTCAAATTATATTTCACAAAGCTGCGTGATTAAATTTTCTATTTAAAATAAAATTTAATGTTGTTCGGGATTAAGAAGGCCAGAGGGAATAAGTCCTAAAAATTTGTTGTTGCTAAGCTTAAGGACCAAGAGTTCATAAATGAAATTGTGAAGCCTTCTCTGTTGCAAAGTTTAAGTTCTTGGTTTGATTCCCAGCTTTATTTTCTTTTTCTTTTCTACCGGTCTTTTTGTTGAAATCCAGTGCTGTTTGGGACTCCTTGAGATCTGTTTGCCGTTAAAGTTTCTTAGGTTGTCTAGTATCTAGGTCCTGTTTGGTTTTTGGTTGCTAAATTTGTTGGTGAAAGAAGGGGAAAATAGCCAAAAACTGAAAGTGGAAGATTGAAAGGTTAAAGATTCGGAGAGACAACGTTGGGGAGATGATGAGGAAGAGGAAATGGGGAAGAGGGAAATATTTTTAAAATAAAATTATTATAAATTATGACGTGGAATTTTTAATTTTTATTTTTAAAAAATTGCCACATGTTATGTGGCACTGATGAGGTGGCACAAACGTTAGCCACATCATCAGTTAACAGTCAACGTCAACGATTCCTTGATTTTAGATACCCTAAAATATTATAAGGGCTAAAATTCTAGGGCAAATTTTTTAGGGGTTTTTTCTTATACCCTAGACTTTCAGAGGGTTAAAAAGGTATTTTAACCTTCAAATATTACTTTGATTAGAATGTATTAGTTATATATCACTTTTATTAAAATATATACATTTATGTTACTAAAATTAATAAAAATTAAAATATAATAAAGCGTTAAACTCATGGGTTTTAGCGAACCCGACGAAGACGTGTAATGATGCATTTGAGTTGCATACTTTTAAATTCACCCCTTTTAAATTCATACTCAAACCTACACCGACTTTTATAGGGTTGAGGCTACATCGACTTTGATGAGGTTGGGGTCGGGAAAACCTTAATCTGGCTTCGCCCCACCCGTTGCCATCACAATGACCAGGGGTCCTTGTGGGGAAGAGATCTCTAGTGGAGAAAGAACGTTCAATAAGAAATAAAGTGAAGGTAAATTAGATGACGTTATAACAAGCCTAAAGATAAGGACAAATTTAATAGACAAATAAAATTACATTTCTCAAATTTTCACAATCGAGTAATTTAATTTAGTTGAGTTTGATTTAGAAAATTTTAAAAACTTGTAAGAACCTGAAGAGTTAAATTGATAATAAAAAATATTTTTGACAAATAATAAGACAAATTTTCAAAATCTAACTCGAGCTTTTACTGCATTTGACCGGTCTCAATCCCCAGTTTTGCTACGCACCCCCTTGAACTCAATACTACCAACTACGATCTTCAATCTCCTCTCTCTTTATTCACAGGGATTCTTACTTTTTCTCGTCTTTACATACAAAAACCACACCAAACTTCTGTTTCTGCTTCGACAAAAGACACACCAATGCTGGAAAAGAAGAACAAAAAGGTCTCCTTCAACGAAGAAGATGGTGCTACACTCATTCAGAGGTATTTTTTTTGTTTTTATTTATTTTCTGTATTCTTCTGTTTCTTTGCGCGTTTGGGTTTCAAGGATTTGGGGGTTTTGTGCAGGTACGACGGGACTACGGTATTAACGTTACTCCAGGAGGTGGCGCATTACCCTCATTCGAAGATTGATTGGAACGAGTTAGTGAAGAAAACCGCCACCGGAATTTCTAATGCTAGGGAGTATCAAATGCTGTGGCGCCACTTAGCATATCGCGATTCCTTGCCCGAAAAGCTCGAAGATGGGGCTCAACCTCTGGTCTGTTTTTATTTATTTATTTATTTATTTATTTTTGTTTTGATAATATATTTAATTTAGGGTTTAACACTCTCAATTTTGAGTTATTATAAGTACGGTTTTTCTAACGCGACCCGTACAACTTTGCAAATGATAAGAAATAAAAGAATAGGAAGTTTTTGTTGGAAATTGTATTGGACTTCCTTGTAAATCACAGAAAACTATGTTAATGATAATTTTAAATGAAAACTTATCAGTTTTTGAATTCTTGTGTTGTGCAACCTTGTTCAAGTTAGAAAAACTGTTATAATTAGTGTTTAACATCTCTTTCAATTTTATTCGGTTTTGCTATTGTTGGATCAATGGATAGTGGCCTGTCTATGTTAGTATAAGATACTTGTGTCATGTAAGCTTTTGCTAGAGTGAATCCTCAATTTAGTTCTTATCAGTTGGCAATTTATTTTATGAGATTTTAAAAACTGTTTGTAGTTCTGACTTTGTAAAACGATGTTTACTTTGGTCACTTTTCACTTTAACTTCCACTGCAGTTTTTTTTAGCTTTTTTGTGTTGTTTTGCACCAACTGTTGTACTGTCTTCTTTCTTCACCAGATTCTTGGTTTAGTATTGCATAAATTCATACTTATTTGGAGTCTCATTTCCAGGATGATGATAGTGACCTGGAGTGTGAGCTAGAAGCATTACCCCCTGTAAGTATGGAAGCTGCATCCGAGGCTGCTGCATGTGTGAAGGTAAATATGTTTGTGCTAATTATTGCATTCTATCTCAATACATTAGGCCTTTGGGTTCCTGTGCTTTCAATAGTTAGATGATGATCATATGGTATGATTAGACTCATTCAAATGAAATAGTATTTGTCATTTGTGTCACAGTTTCCCAATTTTGTCTATCTGTAAGTTTCTATCTGATCGTGGGGGGCTTTATAATATACTAACAAAAAAGAACATCTGTCAGGTTGATGTCTGATTCCAAGATGGCTTATTGTTACTTGACAACTATAGGACTAGTAAATAGTAATGCTGTAAGGTTGTGAATGCTAGGCAGTGGAGATGATAATGCTGAGGCATATGAATAAATATACAAAATAAAGAGATTAGGAATGACTTTATCTGAGAGAAAGTTAATGTAGCACCTATAAAGATGATAGAAACTTGCAAAAGATGATTTGGTCATGTGAGAAGACTAGTGGAATCTCCGTTGAGAAAAATAGGGCTAGTTGAATAGAGTTTGATTAAAATGGCTAGAGGTAGACTGAAGACCTAAGGAAGCAATAGAAGAAATCAGTAGAAACACCTCTAAATTTTTCTAGAAGTTCAACATTCAGTAGAGCCCTAGCCCATTGATGTTGATTGGTCCAGTAGATGAGCCCATGTGCTGAGTAAATATTGAGTTCTCTTAAAAAGTTTCAATGTTTAGATTTGCCACTGTCATCTCTTGTTCTGCAGTTTTAACTGGCCTGTTTTTGGGAATTTTTTATTCATCAGGTAATGATTGCTTCTCGTACACTAAGTGAATCGACCCCTAGCAGCTCAACAATCGAGGCTCCGCTGACTATAAATGTTCCAGTTTGCCATTCATCTAGAACTCCAATTGAAAGTTCACGGTCCTCTAATTTTATGCAAGGGACAAGCTTTATTTTTCCAGTTACCGTTCAGAGACAGACACTGCCAAATGCATCATCAACAGACGGGTTAGAAACCAAGGGATTGGGCGGTGGTAACATGGCTTCCAAACGAAAAAGAAAAGCATGGTCAGAGGAGGAGGACATGCAGCTACGAGCTGCTGTTCAGAGATATGGTGAAGGGAATTGGGCCACCATGGCAAAAGGAGACAACTTTCCTATTAAGAGAAGTCCTACACAGCTGGCTCAGGTGGTTTTTCAAATCCTAAAAATTTATAAATTATGTGGTCATTATCAACTCATCTTTTCTTAGTTTTTATGTGACTATTTCATTGTTAGTCTGTACAAGGGAATACGGTCATCATTACCCATTTTAACTAGTAGCTAGAAGTATTTGCAAATGGTCATCATGCCTATCAAGATGGTACAGAAAAGTGTGTGAGAGAGAAAGACAGCTAGGATTTAACTTCTTCAAAATCATTTTCTCATTTGTTTTAGTGTTAGATTGCTTGGTGGTCATAGCTCTAAAACTGCACCCTTTGGTAATTGTAAATGATGCATTGTGAAGATCCTGCCCTTCAGCAATATAATCTGAATAGTTTAGTTAGTCCCAGCCAGACCTTGCATATCCCAACATTTATTATATGTATGCTATTAATTCATTACATTTGGAAACCAGCCTGGTTTTTCCTGGAATCTGAAACAGATAGTTGAAATTATTGTTTGATTGCTGAGTTTTAGTCTTGTGCCTGTTCCTCGTACTGAATTCATTATCTTCTAGGTGGACACTAACCATGAATATCTATCAAAATTAATTATGGTTATGTTATCACATTGATTAATAAGTTAGATAATGGTGGCAGGCATTATTTAAAGTTAAGTATTGCTAGGAGGTCATAATCCATGGTATGGATCATAGTAGTCAATTGCGGCCGTAGTGGCCGCGATTGCACCGCGTCAATGTGGTGCGGCCCCTCCCAGCGATAGGTGTGTCGCGCCCTCCCATGGCTCTTTCTCTCTCTTCTCTTTTCTTGGCAACCCACTCCTTTGATGACTACCCCACCTTGGTTTCAGACTTCACGACCATCCTCACCTCACTCTCAAACTCTGGCGACCATCATTTCAGACTCCGGCAACCACCCCTACCTTCGTTTCAAACTCTGGTGATGATGCCCACCATGATACCCACCTTCTTCTGATGCATGACTCCCCATTCTAGCTTATCATCTTGTTTTGTCTCTTTCTCTCTTTCCCTCACCCCCACCCATGGTCACCTTCAAAACTCAATCCCTGACTCTTTACATCTCATCTCAACATCTCTTCCTTTCTTTACTCATTTCCCGTTACTGTTCTTCTTCCTCTATTTTACTTTGTTTTGGCATCAGAAAACAGAAGAACTTTTGTAGAAGAAAAAAGGCTTGATTGTGTGACATATTTCTACTTCTACATATCTTTGGTTCTTTGATTTGTGGAATTTTAATTTTTAGATTATGAATTCATGAATTTAGACAGGGTTTTTCATTGGAGAATATTAGTTTCTAGTTAAGGCTTATGCATTTGGAATATTTTTAGTTATTTATCTCTATTGTTTCCTTGCATATACAATATATATATTTATTTATTTTACCCGCGATAGTGTAAAATAGCGTCCTCGATTTGCTCCGTGACGCCACGATCCCATTTTTAGGGTCATCCGCGATGCGATGCCTTTTGGGATTATGGATAGTTTGACTGCTTGACTTGTGGATGCAAAGAAATGGTTTTGTTCACTTCAAATATTATATCCTTATGAATCTACTATAGGGGATCTATACCAGCTATATTCTTGGGCGAGCCATAGAGGATACTTTAGCTTGTTTGTTCTACTACTGGAGTTGGGCCTGTTGAAAACTAACCATTTATGGTGTACAATTGTGCAGTGTGTGTTAAGTGCGTCATTCTTTCCTCCCTTTATTCTAAAAAGGTGAAAGGGAAATTGTCAATGGAAAAATGAGTATGTATTATTGCAACGACAGTGTTATCTTTCTGTGATTCCTACGTTTTTATTGTAATATAATGACTGATGGGCACTGAGTATATTTTTATCCGTTGTCATCTAGTCTTGGCAGATGTCTTCAAATCCTGGCAATGGAGTTTTTCATGGCTAACTCTTACAAGCAAGTTTTTACATGGATATGTCTAGTGATGGTTTAGGTCACAATGAATGAATCTTTGTATCCTTGTTAATATGATATTTCTGTGTACTGATTGTTTTGTGAATATTATCGATAACTGTTCAATTTCACCGTTATTGTTAGTTTCTTTGCATTCTATGTATTATTTCATGGGTTTTCCAAATACTTGCAGAGGTGGTACTAGCATTATACTTTGAATCCTTGTGAATACATATTTTCTTGTACTGAGTGCTTTGTGAATTTTAAGTGTGAGTTTAATAACTGTTCCATTTCACCTTTATTGTTATTTGCTTTTTATCTTACATGTTATCATGGGTTATCCAAATACTTACAGAGATGGAGCACTTTACGAAAGAAAGATGGCGGTGCCAATTCAGGGACTGTCTCAACCAGTACACAATATACTACAGCTGAACAGCTGGCAACTCGACACTCTTTATCTTTAGCCCTTGATATGCCATTCAAGAAGTTAACTGCTCCTGGAATAACCGATCCTGGTAATCTTTGGAGATTTTTCTATTTTATTTTAGTTTATCTTCATATTAGTCGAATTCCAGGATTTGTGCTATATTCATCCATTGATTTTACTCCTTTTTTTGTTTCATAGTTTCTTTTATCCCCTTTGTTTGGATGTGAAGTAGGGAGGAAAAAAATAGGTTGAAAGATGTAGAAAAGGAGAAAAATAAGTAGAAAATGGATATACTTTTATGTTGTTTGGAGTTAGAGAATAAGAGATTGAAGAGAAAGAAAATTGAATTCTCACTCTCCCCTTGTTTGATTGGATAGAAAAGAATGAAGAAAGAAAACATAGCTATGGTAGATGACTTATCTACTTGTATAATAAATAAATAAATTAAAATCAAAATGAGGCTAGTTTGGTTATTACATAAAAAATCTCCCCCCTTCTGACCTTTTCCTTTGAAATATTGAGAGAGACCAAGGTCCCACAGCATTTTCCTTCTTGGGAAGTGTGTGTTCTACTTTTCTTCCCTACCCAATTCTTATAATCCGTCCGAAACAACCATTCACTTGAGTCTCTGGTTCAATTGAAATGTTTATGTTTCCTCCTCAAATCCATGAACAAAATCAATATATTGCTTCTGTCATTTCATTTCCCCCCTAAAGCACAAATTCTGGGGATCATTGAATGAGCACCTCTTCACCATTATGCAAGTGGACTTCTTGTCCACGTGGCAGGAGTGGAATAGCCAAATATCTTGAGTATGACTGTGTTGTACAAATTTTCCAAGACTGTAATTTAGCAATATTATTGGACAGATGTGTCATGCTTTTTATAGTTTTCTTGTACTTTTATTGCGTATTTGGAAGAACTTACAAAAAAAGTCTAGGACTACCATTAACCCTTAACTTAATTCATTAAGTTTTATAGTCAAATTTATAGCATAAGTCATCGTGTCATGATCTTACACAAGCTTTCTGCGCTGTACATAAATATAATAATCTCTTGATACCCATCAAGGCTAATTTTCTGATACCTCAATGGCTTTCCTGATCATTCAACACTATCAAATATTACTTTTCTGCTATAATATGTGTGTTCTCTCACTGCATATTATTAATGTATCATATATGATGGGTTTGGTTTGTATATTCTGAATTTTTATGACTTTTTTGACATTTGTATTGAAAAATATTTGATTAATGATTATTTAATTTACTTAGCTTCTAGCCAGAGAATTGTATTTTTAATTGGGTGACAGAAGTACAAGATGGTGACAGACTGACAGTGCTCAATGTTTTAGAAAAAAAAAATGTGTTATTTATAGCCCACTGTTTTAGAAATTTTATTATGTAATGTAATGCAATGCTCGTGGATCTTCTGGGAAAGTTATTATCAATAGTTCATTGTTCTAGCGATATTAAATTTCACTCACATTTAAGGCATTTGATTAGCTTCTAATTTAATGGTTGCAGGGAAGGCATCAACGTTAGTTAAACATCAAGTGCAGATTAGAAATACCACAGAGAAAATTGCCAGTAGTTTTGTACTACCTCAACGTCCATCTCAACTGACCCTGTTGGGATCTTCTGATTCCCTTGCAAAATCCAAGTTAGCAGATGTAAAACCAGTCATAAAGAGTAATATAATTTCGGACCCTGCGGTAAAATCTACCACAGCTGCTTCTGGGACACGAATAGATGCCCCTTCAAATACTATATCGCAATCTAAGTTTGCTCAAGTAAGAAACACTGTAAATACTGGGCCTGTAGGCACCTCTTTGGTAAAGTCATCCATTTCTGCCAGTTTGCCCTCTGACTCAAAGGTTCATTCATGTGTACTTTACGCATCTATCACCTGGATTGTGCCCTTGTATATTCTAGCTGTTCCACAAAATTAACTCACTTTTGTTTATATTGTGTCATGTCAACAGGACAAACTTGTTACCCCTGTTGCTCCTGTTATTCCACTGAAGCAAGATGTTGTCCATCCCAATAAAGAGGTCAGAGTTTCTGATCCTACCTCCAAAACAAAAGAAAAGGTACAAGAAAGTGGGGCTTCTAAATTAACTACCGAAAACAAGGTTGATAACAACCTGGACAAGGGAAGATTGGATTTAGGTCAAGAGAAGAGCACGCCTCTTGTTAAAATTACAAGTGGCGAGGAAATTTCAAAAGATAAAACAAATCAAACACCATGTGAAGAGCAAGGTAGTGTCAACCTTGACAAGGGGAGTCAAGATTTAGATGCAGACAAGAAGATGAATTCAGTTAATGAAGGTTCAAAGGATCAAAACATGAATGACAAACATGTAAATTTGTCTGTAAAAGATGAATGCAGCTAAATCTGGAATTGCCAGGGTAGTAAAAATTGGTGGAGTGTTGAGCGATTAGTCTGTGCAAATGCATATATTTTTTAACCGTGTTCTAACTGAAGTTTTGATGTAATTTGAAATCATTAGGAATTCGTGGCGCATTATAGTGTAATATTTTATAAATTTCTTCTAGTGGTAAATATATTTTGTTGTCTTGCAAATTTTAATGAGATGATTTCTACAAAATGTCCTTTTTACTTGTTAACTTCAGCTTTAATATTCAATTCTTTTTTAATTACTGGTTAACGAAGATAAAAATTATGATTTAAATTAATTCAACTATGCAATTTTTTTTTTTTTCTGAAATCATCATATTTGAAAGTCACATTGCATCTTTCTCAATTTATGTTAAAATTGGGTCAACTTTGTTATGGAATTGACGCTTTCCTTACCCTTATTCATTCACAAAACTCAGATTTGGTATTACTTTATACTTATTAAACTCCTTGTCACTCACTCAAACTTACAAGGGTGGGTAATATGTGTTGTTTTATTATTATACAAGAAATGGAGACAAAAAAAATGCAGGGTAGAAAAATTGCTCCATTCAAGGTGGAGAATTTTATAAAAAACCCAACAGTAATATAAATGACAAATTAGACAACTGAACCCAAACACACTCAAAGTAGTGTAGGTTGTGGACCACTTCCACAATTCTTGCATATTTTAAAAAATTATGAAACCTTGATATTGGTTGTCGACTTAAGACACGTGATAATTTGAAACAATATTTTAAGATTATAAAAATCATATTCTAAAAATAATTTGCATTTTATTGTAGAATATTTTAAAACGACCTTTTCTCAGCTGTTTGAGGGTATTACAACTACATTGAAGCAAGATTTTTCCAAGCTTAATTTTGAAAGAAGAATAATAATTTGACAAGCTTGATTGTAAAGAAGAATGAATTTTAAAAAAAAAAAACTGTCGGGAACTAGGAACCTTAATTATAATTTGTTGTATAAAATTTACCAATTATTAATTTCTAATCACCTACCTACTCCATATAACTTTGTTAGAAATATTAATAATTATACTCATCAATTACGTTGGTCTAATAATTCTTGTCGATAATTGTGCTCATTAAATTAAAACTTGTTATAAATAAACTCAACAATTAAGTAGAAGAGAAGAGGAAGTAATGGAAGAGAGTTACAAGGAGTAATGAAAGTGAGAAGAAGTGTAACACATTGCTTGCCATGGGATCCTATTTATAGGACAATTGGACATCCACAATATTAATAAATTATTCATAACACTCCCCCTTGGATGTCCATATTTAAGAATGTGTTTCATTAAAACTGAACTGTTCTTTACAGGGGGTGTAGAAGTGTATTTGTTGAACAACTCAAAATATTCATATAAATGTGTATTTGATACAAAGCAATATGCGCATAAATGTAAATACGGAGAGTCTTTGTATGCTGAGGCGGAGTGCAGTGTACTCTTGGGCGGTGTCACAGTCCGCCTGACGGGATCTACGTTGCCTTGACCCGATTGGGGGTGGTACCTGCAATCGTTCTCCGACGCTCAAGTTAGTATTTCAGAATACTTAGAGACTTAGAAAGACAATCAGAGAGAATTCTGCAAGTAAGAGAGTGTAAGGTTAAGAGAATGGGAAAAAGATCCCTTATACCTTTTCGAGAGAGGTTTATATACCTGTTACTGGTGCTGCATTATTGGTAGGACCCGCTCCTTGTCTTCAGGCATAATGCTGAAAAGGTAGTGGGTCCCTGCGCCGTTTACATGCACCATTATTGTAGTAGGTATCACAACTTGTCTGGAAAGCGTTAGTGCTTTAATATTTTATTGTTATTTCCCTTTATGCGTGACAACGTGATTCCCATTATTAACCTCTCAAGACAGAGTCAATCTCGTGCCGGGGTTGTGAGTATGGGCTCGCTACGCAGTAGGGGAAATTCGGTATTCCGCCAATGTTGAGCCTATGGCTTGGCGGAGTAACAACTTTGGCGAGGTTACATTCCTTGACGGAGTAACATGCCTGGACGGAGTTACATTCCTTGGCGGGGTAACGTGCCTGGGCGGAGTCATGAACCTTGGCGGCGTTACTTGCCCTGGCGGTATGCACTCCGTATAGTATTTGTAGTGTATTTGAAGAGTACTTCTCTTTATTCAAAATGCTGATCTGGCAAGGCATTAAAGCCATGCTCTTGGGGGCCGGTGTTAGGACCGGATCATATGTCCCCTAGCTTGTTATAGTGACTGGCGGAGTCACTTTAATAAGCTACAACACTTAAGTTTAGCTTTTGTAGGTGATCCGGTCTAGATACCGGCCCCCATACTTGTGACGTCAGACTGACCTCATATAAGGAAAACCGGTGTCCAGGTTCAACGTTACCACACCGGATATCCGTTGTCTGGTCATCCGCCCTCACTCCATGACAGCATCATTCATTTTCGCTGTAACGGTTCTATGTTCATTGATACGGGATATTTATATAATTGTTAGCTTTTCCCCGATAGCAAGAGAAGAGCCTTTTGATAACTTATCAACGAAGACACTGTTTGTAGCAAAATACGTCACATCAATGGCTTCAGAAAGTAAGTGGGCGTGTCAGCAGATTATGCGGAAAAGGTGATTATCCTCTCCTCTCTCTGGAGGATTGTACTCTGATAATTGACCTACCCTCCTGACACATTCTGAAAGTCGAGCCATTTTGATTGACACGATATACACGCAATCAGAGATAAGGGACCCACCTGCATCCAACGTCTCATTTTTTCTCTTACGTTCAACTATAAGAGGCCATATCAACACACATGCATGGTATCGTTATTCTATCTCACATTTTACTGTTATCACGCTTGAGTATTCATTCAGTTCATACACTCTTCTAACTTGAGCGTCGGAGAATCTTCGCAGGTGGCACCACCTTTCGCCCTCCTACAACGCGAATCGTTGGTGTGAAGGATCTCCAGGACAACAAGACCGGCCTCTCCCACTGAGAGACCGGATTAGTACGTCGGATGTACACAGTTCCGGTGTGCAAACCCTAAAAACATCTGTATCCTTGTGGCTGGTCCCATACCGGATCCTAGACCCCGGTCCAGACCAGTTCAGTAGGCATGGGTTTAGGCGGTATTTGCTAGTCCAGGTTTTGTGGACAAGTGCTTTCGTGCATTTATTAGCTGTCATCATTTGACACGCCTGTCATTAATGCGCCTCGAAACCACGTTTTTTATTCTTTAGTCTCTTATTGCCACGTATGCCCTCGTAACGGTTGCCATTCCAATGATGGGACATAAATGCGCGTGATGGCAATGGAGAACCGTTTTCGAGGTTATTACCGTGGGCCTTGGATTTTGAAAACGTGGCCCATGAAATATCTGCCCTTAGATATATCTATCGGTTTCAGCAAAAAAGGAACCGTCATTGAGACAAATCCAACGGTTGTAAACGCATATTTCAATTTTAGAACCGTTGATGAGATTTATCTAACGGCTGCAAACACATCTTCGAAATTTCTGAGGATTCGTTTATTTTCCCCCCAAGCCATGCCTATAAATAGGTAAACTCTCAGAAGGGAAATGTTTTGCTTCATCTCTCAGTTCATATTCGTTTGCTGAAAGTATTTTTGCTACTTTCTTGCGAATTTATTGGTGTTTGGAGTTCTTCTATCTTTCAGAAGTTTAAGGTACTTGCTTCCTCCTTTTCTTTGCTTCTCCATTTTCACTGGGTTGGTTTTGTTTTCCCTTATTGTGTGCTCGTAAAAAGGAAGATGAGAGGAAAGAGGTCAGAGTCACGTTCTAGGGTTTCTGTTCGTCCCATGTTTTCTGACATTGAGAGTGGAGATGAGGCTTTTTATACTGGGAGGGACTCGACGTTTTATAGCAGCGTGGAGTACTTTAGTAATGCTGTACATTCATTTGTGTCAGGAGGTGTTTCCCATACACAAGTGCTGACTATGGCAGAGTGTCGAAATGTTGTGTTACATGGACTGGATTGGAAAAAGACACTCGAGAATGACCCCTACTGTTGGGTTGAGGAAGATGTCAAGGATGCTTCCTCTCGACATGCGACAACAAGCGGAAGGGTAGTGGAGTTGCCTGTTCCGGTTTGGAAGGATGAGCGGTATGAGGATAGGTTCATTGTCCGTTCACCCAAGACGTATGAACGGGTTTGCCATCGTCCTCAGAATGATCGTACCATATATATGTACGATATTCTATTTACCCAGTTAGGGGTGCGCTTCCCATTGAATAAATTCCAGATGGGTGTGCTTAGGTTCTTGGACTGTGCCCCTTCTCAGCTGCATCCTAATGGTTGGGGAATAGTTCGCAGCTTTGAGGTGATGGCTGAACATTTGGGGTTTACGCCTACAGTGGCGTTGTTTTTCGCTTTCTGCCGCATTATGAGGAGAGTAAATATGAAAACCGGCGGCATGGGTTTTGTGACTCTCCGGGCGGAGCCAAAGATTTTGAACTTTAAGGCGTTTGCTGACTCCGCCAAAGAAGGCGGACTTCACTTCAGGATGAGTTTTGTGAAGGTATCCGTCAGGAAGGACAAACCTGTTTTTTGGCGGAATAAAGAAGGTGTTGATAGATTTCCAGTGGCATGGACGCATGAGCACTTTCTCTTAACCAAACGAGCGTATGAGGTTGAAGATGGTGCTCTATCGGCGGCGTCTGTGGAAGTACTCCGGATGTTGAAGGAGTACAACTCCGTCCACAAGCTGATTCTTTGTCGAAGGCTGCTTGGGCGGGATGCTCAAGGATACTTGAGTAATATTATGAACAATTGCAATGTGATTGAGTATTTCCTCTATCTTGCATTTTCTAACTGAATCCTCATCTTGTTATTTCACAGGAGAAATCGCTGAGTTCCCTGGGATGGATCGTATCAAGCAGATCCAAATGAGCCGCAGGGAAATAAACGCGGAGAATAATGTGCAGCCCAGGAGGAATCTGACTGCTGCTCTCACAAAGACCCTTCCCTTCCCTGCCTCCACCAACATAGTAAATTTTGAAGGTGGTGCAGGATCTTCAGCAGCTACTGTTGAAAGGCGTTCTAAAAAACGCCAAGAACCAGAAGCTGCTGAAGAAGAAGAAGAGGAAATAGACCCCCAGCCCTTGCAAAGAAGGAGGACCAAAAGCAAGAAGAGGGTTGAGGAAGGAGCATCAATTGATGCTGCTATCGATTTGGAGGAGACTCCGGAAGTACCTGTTGTGGGTACTTCTGCTACTACGGGCGGAGTTGAAGGCATCCCTGAAGAAGATGTCGAGGGGGAGCAAGCGGAGGGATTCCAAGCCCCTTCTGACCAAGATACGGGGGACGAGACAGGGAGAATTCAAATTTCCCCAGTCCGCCCGTCTGAGGATCCCGCCCTGAGCTTGACCACTCGAGGTACAGCAGTTTTCCCGATTGATGTGTCAGGGGAATCATCCAGGCGGTTGGTTTCTTTGCCTGAGGCGGGGTCTCGCTTGAATCCCTTTCTGTACTTCACAAATATAGGATCCCGCCAATCAGAGAGGCATGATCCAGAATTCATCCTCCGCCCCGACCTCGACTTTGACGAGATTCCGGAGGGTGCAGCAGCTGCGAGGTGGCACCTTGCAGAGATAGATGGTTTCTTGGCCTCTGTCCCCCGGATAGCTGACGTTGCTGCCGAGGCCAACATGTTTCAGGCGTCTTACCACGAGTCTGTGGAAAAGATTCGTAGCTTGGAACATGACAATGAGCAGCTGTCCGAGGTGATCAAGGCCAAGGACAAACACCTTGACAACGCCGATGCCAACACCAAGAAGCTGGAGGAGGAGCTGGCTCGGGTGAGAGCTGACAAAACTTTGCTGGAGAAGCAAGTCTCCGGCTTAAAAGAGCAAAACAAAAAACTGGGCGAGGAGGTGAGTGGCCTGACCCAGGTGAGGGCTGACAATAATCTGCTGAAACAACAAGTTTCAGACTTAATTCAGCAGAAACAAAAATTGGGCGAGGATGTAAGTGAGCTCCAGCAGAAGTTGATTTTCCTTGAACTTGATAAAGCTTCTGCCAAAGATGCCTGGGTGGCGGAGTTAGACCAAGCAGCTACTGCGTACACTAACCTTGAAAAACAGGTTGAAGTGTTGCAAGCTGAAAAAGCTACCTCTGAGGCCGCCAATGAAAAGCTCGACAAGGATTTACAATCCACGCTGGATGCGGCTGAGGCAGCGATTGATGATGCTTTCAGCATGGCTGTTCGTCAACTTCGTTATCGCAATCCAGGCGTTGCTCTGTCCACCACAGGCATTCATCCTTACTATGAGTTCATCAATGGAGAATTGATGGTGCCTGTTCAAGGGGGTCATGCTCCTGCGCCCAATGACGAATATGTTCTGGCGGACTTGCCTCCCTCTCAAAGTTTAAGTAAACCTGGTGAAGGTCAGGCCACCTCTGCCCAACAAGAAGGGATGCCGTCCGACCCTTAAAGACCAGCTCCTGAAACCCTTCGCCAGCTTTTAATTTTTGAATTTTGTTAATATTGCCTTGTTCCAGGATAGGCTCTGGACTTTTATCAATCCTTGACAATATTAATGAAGCATATTTTCTGCAAATGTCTTGTTCATAGAAGTAATGTTTAAGTCCGTCGTATTTATGCCTTGTAAAATGATATTGAAAAGGCGGAATATTCATCTGAGGACTTAATGAAATATGACTAAATATAACGAGGCGGAATAGCCTTTTTGAGAATTTAACTGAAGTAATTTCAATAGTGAGGCGTAGTAACCTCGTGGGAATTTAAAAGGAATTGGATTCTGTAAGAAGGCGGAGTGGCCTCTTAGGAATTTCAATGAGGTTGGATTCCGTAAGAAGGCGGAGTCGCCTCTTAGGAATTTAAAAGGAATTGGATTCCGTAAGAAGGCGGAGTGGCCTCTTAGGAATTTTAATGAGTTGGATTCCGTAAGAAGGCGGAGTGGCCTCTTAGGAATTTAAAAGGAATTGGATTCCGTAAGAAGGAGGAGTGGCCTCTTAGGAATTTCAATGAGGTTGGATTCCGTAAGAAGGCGGAGTCGCCTCTTAGGAATTTAAAAGGAATTGGATTCCGTAAGAAGGCGGAGTGGCCTCTTAGGAATTTCAATGAGTTGGATTCCGTAAGAAGGCGGAGTGGCCTCTTAGGAATTTAAAAGGAATTGGATTCCGTAAGAAGGCGGAGTGGCCTCTTAGGAATTTCAATGAGTTGGATTCCGTAAGAAGGCGGAGTGGCCTCTTAGGAATTTAAAAGGAATTGGATTCCGTAAGAAGGCGGAGTGGCCTCTTAGGAATTTCAATGAGTTGGATTCCGTAAGAAGGCGGAGTGGCCTCTTAGGAATTTAAAAGGAATTGGATTCCGTAAGAAGGTGGAGTGGCCTCTTAGGAATTTTAATGAAGCACAATTTTACAAGTGTTGAACTTACTTGAACTTGTTGGGTAGTGCTTGAGTTTGTTGCTCATGTACTCCGTAAAACATTGGGAGTTAGGCAGAGTCAAGTTTTGGATGGAATGTTCATCCTTTTGCATTTTGATTGGAGTGCAACTCCTGATTGAATGAAAATCATCGAAGTGAGGATTGCTATGGTACAGCATATAGCTGCGACACCAATTTATCCTGCAAGAAATTGGTTAAACCTTCGAGGCGGTATGGTGCAGCATATAGCTGTGACACCAATTTATCCTGCAAGAAATTGGTTAAACCTTCGAGGCGGTATGGTGCAACATATAGCTGTGACACCAATTCGTCCTGCAAGAATTTGGTTAAACCTTCGAGGCGGTATGGTGCAGCATATAGCTGTGACACCAATTCATCCTGCAAGAAATTGGTTGGATTTTGGGGTTAGCGTGGTGCAGCATATAGCTGTGACACCAACTCTTCCCACAAGAAGCCTGCAGGACCTTGGGGGTGAATTAGTGCAGCATATAGCTGTGACACTAGTTCTTTCCATAGGCGGCCTGTAGGACCTTAGGGTCGGTATGGTGCAGCATATAGCTGAGACACCAATCCTTTCCCCCCAAGGAGTTTTCTGTACCTTAGGGTCGGTATGGTGCAGCATATAGCTGGGACACCAATCCTTTCCCCCCAAGGAGTTTTCTGTACCTTAGGGTCGGTATGGTGCAGCATATAGCTGAGATACCAATCCTTTCCCCCCAAGGAGTTTTCTGTACCTTAGGGTCGGTATGGTGCAGCATATAGCTGAGACACCAATTCCCCAAGGAGTTTTTGTTGACTCCGTTTGTGAAGCGGCGTTGCATGTTGGTTGATCTTTATGGAATAAAGAGTTATGCGTTTGTGCTTCAATTTTAGAGTCGTTGTTTTATCTGCATGGGAACAAATTCTGCCATGGATAATCAATTCAAAGTTAGAGTGAAGATTAAATGCAGGAAGACATTTCATTGAGAATGGAATTACATAAAAGATTGAGTTGGGATATATCTTTTCGAAACCTTTTCAAGGAAAGCATACAGAGGAAGATCCTTGAGTTAGGAAGAAAAGATCATACCGTATTACCCAACTAACTGTAATATATGCGTAAATTCAAAATGTTCCATTTATTTCTGACCGGAGTACCATCCAAGTTTTCTAGGCGGTATGTACCCTTGCCCAAAACTTCGATGACTCGGTATAGACCTTCCCAATTTGGTGCCAATTTGCCTTGGTGCGCAAATTTGTTGCCAATGTTGGCCCTTCTCAGGACCAAATCTCCCTCTTTGAAACGGCGTTCGCACATGCGTGCATTATACCGTTTGGCGGCCTTTGCTTTGACAGCTTGATCTCTCACAAAGGCTTCCTCTCTCAACTCCGCCAAAACCTCCAATTCGTGTGCGAGGTTCTGTTGATTGGCTTCCTCATTGAAATGGAGGACTCGAGCTGAAGGAGCTGTTAATTCTATGGGAATAACAGCCTCGACTCCATATGTTAGCCGATACGGAGATTCATTTGTGGTGGAGTGTGGGGTAGTTCTATATGCCCATAAAACATGGCATAACTGATTTGCCCAATCTCCCTTTGCCTCACCAAGGCGTTTTTTGAGGCCCTTTAAGATTTCTCTGTTGGCGACCTCTGCTTGTCCATTGGTTTGAGGGTGTTCCACAGAAGAGAAAATCTGCGTGATGCTGAGATTTTCTAAGAGTTCAGTGAACTTGCGATCTGTGAACTGGGTGCCATTATCAGTGACTATGCGTTCAGGGACTCCGAAACGTGCAATGATATTCTCATAAACGAATCTTCGAGTCCTGGCTGACGTTATGTGCACCACTGCCTCTGCCTCAATCCATTTGGTGAAATAATCAACACCAACTATCAAGTATTTGATACCGCCGGGCGCAGTTGGGAATGGACCTAGAATATCCATGCCCCATTGATAGAAAGGCCAGGGCGTTATTGATGATGACATTTCCTCGGCTGGAGTATGGTGAAAATTCGTGAATCGTTGACATTGATCGCATTTTTGAACATATGAGGCAGCGTCTTGCTTCATAGTGGGCCACCAATACCCCGCCCTGAGTATTTTTCTCACTAGACTCCGTGCCCCTGGATGATGTCCACACTGCCCTTCATGGACTTCTTCCAAAACAGCTGGCACCTCGTTTTCATTTATGCAAATTAAGTATGGGACAGATATTCCTCGGCGGTATAGCTGCCCATCTAGGAGTGTATAATAGGGTGCCTCCCTCCTTAGCTTCTTTCGCTCAAGATCATCCGTGGGTAATTGTCCATTAACAAGATAACGAACTATTGGTGTTACCCAGGAGTTGTCATCAACGGGGCGACTTTTAATCATATGAATTGAAGAGGGAAGGGATATACTTGGCTCGGCCAGAGTACTCTGTACAACCGTGGTTGTGCACCCCGCCTTCTTTGTGCTGGCTAACCTGGACAGGATATCAGCACGTGTATTTTCTTCGCGAGGTACATGCTTGAAAGTTACTTCATCGAAGCGCTGTTTCAACTCATTGACGCAGTCCAGATATTGTTGCAGTAGAGGTTCTTTAGCCTGATACTCACCCAGAATTTGTGAGATGACTAGTTGAGAATCACTGCATAGGGTGACAGTTTTGGCCCCAATATCTTGTGCTGCTCTGAGTCCGGCTAAGCAGGCTTCATACTCCGCCTGATTGTTAGACGTAGTGAAGGTAAAGTGCAATGAAATTTCAAGATGTACCCCGTCATCACTTTCTATAACGATTCCTGCCCCACATCCTTTGCTGTTTGAAGACCCATCGACGTATACTGTCCAGTGTGAATGATCTGCATATGGGCTAGAGCCTGTTAATTCAACTACGAAATCTGCTAGGACTTGTGCCTTAATAGCAGTTCTTGGTTCGTAGGATATGTCGAATTCAGAGAGCTCTATGGCCCATTTGATCATCCTTCCTGCCAAGTCTGGCTTGAACAATATAGTACGGAGTGGCAAGTCTGTGCGAATCAGGATGGGATGTGCATGGAAATATGGTCTTAGACGTCGTGAGGCCCAAACAACTGCAAGTGCTGCCTTTTCAATCTTCTGATAACGACACTCTGTACCATGCAATGTTTTACCAGTGAAGTACACCGGTCGTTGGCCTTCGACTGTTTCTTTGACCAGGGCCACTGCCAGCGCTTCATCTGAAACAGACAAATAAACGATGAGTTGCTCACCTGGGCTTGGTTTTACCAGGATTGGAGGGCTGGCTAAGACATTTTTCAAGCTCTGGAAGGCCGCCTCTTGCTCTGGGCCCCAATTGAATTTCTTATCCTTCTTCAGCATCTTGTATAAGGGGAGAGAGCGATGAGCCATTTTTGGCATGAATCGTGCTAGAGCAGCGATTTTGCCATTGAGGGATTGTACCTCTTTCAGTGTTTTGGGGCTCTGCAACTCTTGTATCACACGACACTTGTCAGGATTAGCTTCTATGCCTCTTTGTGTTAACATGAAACCCAAAAATCTTCCTCCAGGTACAGCAAATGTACATTTTAGTGGGTTGAGTCTCATGTTGTATTGCTGCAAGCGTTGAAAAATGAGGCGTAGGTCTTCAACATGGTCTCCTCCCTCTGGAGTCTTGGCGATGATATCATCAATATAAACCTCCACCAGCTTTGTGTGCATGCCCTCAAAGACCTTGTTGATCATACGCTGGTAGGTGGCCCCAGCGTTCTTCAGCCCAAATGGCATGACATTGTAGCAAAAGACTCCTCTGTCGTTGATAAATGCTGTTTTCTCCTGATCATCCTCGCACATTGGAATTTGGTTGTATCCGGAGTAAGCATCCATGAAGGATAGATACTTGTATCCTGATGAATCGTCAACCAGTCTGTCAATGTTGGGGAGAGGATAAGGATCTTTGGGACAACATTTATTCAAATCAACGTAGTCTATGCACATGCGCCATTTCCCATTGGCTTTCTGCACCATAACCACGTTGGACAGCCAAGAAGAGTAACGGAGTTCCCTGATGAACCCCGCCTTAAGGAGCTCTTCGGTTTGTTCGCAAGCAGCATTTTGCTTAGCAGGACCCATACGCCGTTTCTTTTGTGCCACTGGCTTAGTTTCAGGATACACCGCCAGGCGGTGGCAACAGAAGTTAGGATCCATACCAGGCATGTCTGCGGCTGTCCAGGCAAAAATTTCCTTGTACTCATGGAGGAGTGCAATCAGTCTTGCTTCCATGTTAGGCTCCAGCTTGTCATTGATGTTAGTAATTTGCTCCGGGGTGCTGCCCAAAACAATAAACTTGGAACCACCATCGGGAGTTGGTTTCAAAGGATTCAGTGGGTCTATAGAAGACTCCGCCCTGGGATCAAGATCCTCCAAGTTGACGGATGCCGCCGCACTGTTTCCTTCATTCAATTTCCTTTTCTTAGACATGGTCTCAAGCTTCACCATGTTAAGACTTAAATTGTAACAATAACGAGCCATCTCCTGGTCGCCCCTGACAGATGAGACTTGATTATCTTTGTCGATGAACTTGATTAACAAGTGGGGGGTTGAAACGATGGCTTCCATGGCATTCAGAGTAGGCCGCCCAATGATGCCATTGTATGGGGATTTAACATCAATGACAAGGACCCTGGATTTCACAGTCCTTGCTCCAGGTTCACCATCGAAGGTAATCCTTGTGTCCAAGTAGCCTTTAGTAGGCTGTTTGGCGCCATTAAAGGCTGTGAGGTCCTATGTGTAAGGCTGCAAATCAGCGTCAGTCAGTCCCATGCGTTTAAAACAGTCATAAAAAATAACGTCGCAGGAACTTCCCTGATCAACTAGGATGCGTTTTACATCCATATTAGCGATCACCGCAATGATCACTACCGCATCATCTCCCTCAGGAATGGTTGGGCCAAAATCATCATCTGTGAAAGTTATAGGCGGAGTCTGAACTCCGTCCCTGAATGGGCGATATTCTTTGTTCTTGCCCTGCACAGATAAGATCATGCGATGATGATTTTTCCGGGCGGTGTTTGAGGGTCCGCCTCCTGCGAAGCCTCCAGCAATCATGTCCACCACCTGCCTTTTACCTCGCGACCTAGGTTCAGGGGTCGGTTCTCGTTGGGCGGACTCCAAAACAATGCCTTTTTGTTTCTCTGACACCGCCGTACGTTTTGGTTCCCGAGTACTATCAGGATCCGGAGAACAATCACGATGTCGCTTTTCAAACTTCTCAGGCTCATCATGAGATTTGCCTTTGAACAGGTAATGTTTCAGTTTACCTTCACGAATGAGCACCTCAATGGTATTTTTGAGTTGCTTACATTCTTCTGTGGTGTGGCCAACTGACTCATGGAATTCACAATATTTCTTTGGGTTTCCACCGCGCCTGATTGGAGGTGGACGTTGAATTCCATAAACATTGAGGGTGGTCCATCCTATTTCACGCAAGATTTGCTCGCAGGTTGTGTTCAGTGGTGCATAGTGAGCAAAATTGAACACGCGTCTGTCCTGCTGTTTGAAAGGTTGGCTCCCTACTTTGTCCCTTTGGTGGGACTTGTCATTCTTCAACGACCTCTCTTTCCCTTTGTCATGAGGTGGAGTTGCAGGGGGTGGTTTACTGCGAGATGCAGTGGCTTCCAAATGCATCTCAATACCCACGTACTTGGACGCCTTCCTGCGAAATTCCTCCATCGTGGTTGGAGGTCCCTTTGCCAAAGACAAAGCGAAAGGTGACTTTGGTTGCATAGCTTCTATGAGAATATGCAACTGGATTGCCTCAGTCAGATCGGGGACCATGGCTGCCTCCTTGTAAAATCTCTTAAGGAAATCCTTCAGAGGTTCTTTATCGCCTTGTTTGATCTGAGCCAAGGTATGAGAGGTTCTGGGTGCATCCCTGGAGATCACGAAGTGGCTTCCAAAAGCTGAGGCCAGCTCCTCCCACGAATCAATGGAACCTGAAGGTAAGCTCTTGAACCAACTAAGAGCTTCGCCTGTAAGGGTTCTGGGGAACATTCTACACATGACATCCTCCTCAGCCCCTAGAAACATGGCCTCGTAGATATAAGCATCTAAATGCTTAGAGGGATCTGTTTCCCCAGTATATTTCCCTATAGAAATGGGCTGTATAGTTTGCAAATGTTTGGGTACATGTGTATTCATGAGCCTTTTGGAAAATGGGATGCTCATCTTATACCCTGAGGGGGATGCGTTTGAGCCTGCTCTCCTTCCTTCTTGATGCTGAGCATTCACCAGTGGGAGGCTTCGTTGCTCCTCCATGTATGTAGGAATACGAGAGTAGTGAGGAGTACTTGATTCCTCCTGCATGTGTGGTTCATGATGTGGCTGTCTTGCAGGACCAGCTTTTTCATGCACTGGGTTTGCTTTTTCGCGACGAAGTTCCGCAAGTTCTTCTCTCAACATTCGAATCATGTCATCTCTTGGATCTAGAGAATCGGCTTGCGTTCCTTTTTTCTGAGCATCATCATCGAAGTTAAGACGTCTGGGATTACGTGGAGGAGAATCCTCGTTCCCCATCTCTGGTCCTTGTCTCTCCATTGATGATGAAGATTGATCAAAGATTGTGGGATTACCTAGTTTACAGGTCCCACCGGGCGTGCCAATGAACTGTTCTTTACAGGGGGTGTAGAAGTGTATTTGTTGAACAACTCAAAATATTCATATAAATGTGTATTTGATACAAAGCAATATGCGCATAAATGTAAATACGGAGAGTCTTTGTATGCTGAGGCGGAGTGCAGTGTACTCTTGGGCGGTGTCACAGTCCGCCTGACGGGATCTACGTTGCCTTGACCCGATTGGGGGTGGTACCTGCAATCGTTCTCCGACGCTCAAGTTAGTATTTCAGAATACTTAGAGACTTAGAAAGACAATCAGAGAGAATTCTGCAAGTAAGAGAGTGTAAGGTTAAGAGAATGGGAAAAAGATCCCTTATACCTTTTCGAGAGAGGTTTATATACCTGTTACTGGTGCTGCATTATTGGTAGGACCCGCTCCTTGTCTTCAGGCATAATGCTGAAAAGGTAGTGGGTCCCTGCGCCGTTTACATGCACCATTATTGTAGTAGGTATCACAACTTGTCTGGAAAGCGTTAGTGCTTTAATATTTTATTGTTATTTCCCTTTATGCGTGACAACGTGATTCCCATTATTAACCTCTCAAGACAGAGTCAATCTCGTGCCGGGGTTGTGAGTATGGGCTCGCTACGCAGTAGGGGAAATTCGGTATTCCGCCAATGTTGAGCCTATGGCTTGGCGGAGTAACAACTTTGGCGAGGTTACATTCCTTGACGGAGTAACATGCCTGGACGGAGTTACATTCCTTGGCGGGGTAACGTGCCTGGGCGGAGTCATGAACCTTGGCGGCGTTACTTGCCCTGGCGGTATGCACTCCGTATAGTATTTGTAGTGTATTTGAAGAGTACTTCTCTTTATTCAAAATGCTGATCTGGCAAGGCATTAAAGCCATGCTCTTGGGGGCCGGTGTTAGGACCGGATCAAAAACCTTACTAGGAAAAACCCAGTGGGATAAAAACCTAGTGAAGGAAAAAGAGTACAACATTCTTTACAAAATATATTCATGAAAAATAATTAAATTACAAATATTTAATTCTCCCTCTCATCAGAACACTTATGTAAGCGTCGAAGCCTAATCTTCTGTACTAGTTGCTCGAAGACTTTGGTTGGTAATGATTTTGTAAAGATATCTGCTAGATTTTCACATGATCGGACTTGTTGGACATTTATTTCACCATTCTTTATAAGATCATGAGTAAAGAAAAATTTTGGTGAAATATGTTTCGTTCTATCTCCTTTAATATAGCATTCTTTTAACTGAGAAATACAAGCTGCATTATCTTCACATAGGATTGTTGGTGGTAGTTTTCCTGCATGCAAGCCACAATTTTCTTGAATATGTTGAATCATAGACCTCAACCAAACACATTCTCGACTTGCTTCATGTAATGCTAAGATTTCAGCATGATTAAATGATGTTGCTGTGATCGTTTGTTTTATGGATCTCCATGAAATTGTTGTACCACCACATGTGAACAAGTATCCTGTTTGTGATCGACCATTATGAGGATCAGACAAATACCCCGCATCTGCATAACCAATTAGGTTTGCCTTAGATACATATGGGAAAAATAAACCCATGTCCATTGTACCTCTAAGGTAGCGAAATATGTGTTTAATCCCATTCCAATGTCTTTTTGTGGGTAAAGAACTATGTCTTGCTAACAAATTGACAGCAAATGATATATCAGGTCGCGTATGACTAGCAAGATACATTAGTGCACCAATTGCACTGAGATATGGTACTTCAGGACCAAGTAGTTCTTCATTTTTCTCTTGAGGTCGAAAAGGATCTTTGCTCACTTCAAGTGACCTTACAACTATTGGACTGCTTAATGGGTGTGATTTGTCCATATAAAACCGCTTTAGCACCTTTTCAGTGTAAGTCTTTTGGTGCATTAAGATTCCTTCCTTTAAATATTCTAATTGTAATCTGAGACAAAACTTTGTTTTTCCCAAGTCTTTCATCTCGAATTCCCTTTTCAAATAATTTACAGCCTTTGAAAGCTCTTCGGGAGTTCCGATGATGTTTAAATCATCTACATAAATAGCAATTATAACGAACTCTTTTCCGAGTCTTTTCATAAAAACACATGGACAAATTGGGTCATTTTTATACCCTTCTTTCAACAGATATTCACTGAGGCAATTATACCACACACGTCTAGATTGTTTCAGCCCGTAAAGAGATTTATTCAACTTAATTGAATAATTTTCTCTAGGATTTGTCTTGTATGCTTCAGGAAAATTAAATCCTTCAGGGAGTTTCATATAGATGTCATTTTCAAGTGAGCCATATAAATATATTGCAACAACATCCATAAGGCGTAAGTCAAGCCTTTCACGGATTGCCAAACTTATTAAGTATCGAAAAGTAGTGGCATCCATCACTGGTGAATATGTTTCTTCAAAATCAATACCAGGTCTTTGTGAGAATCCTTGTGCAACAAGTCTTGCTTTGTATCATACAATTTCACCATTTTTATTTCTTTTTCTCGTAAAGACCCATTTGTACCCAACTGGTTTTACACCTTTGGGTGTTTGGACTACAGACCCAAAAACTTTACGTTTTGCAAGTGAGTTTAACTCTTCTTGCATTGTATCTTTCCACTTTGGCCAATCATTTCTCTGTGCACATTCTTTAACTGATTTTGGTTCATGATCTTTATCATCATTTATGATATCAAGAGCTACCTTGAATGCAAAAATTTCATCAACATCGACTTCAGGTCGATTCCATTGTATTCTATCCATGACATAATTTATCGAGATCTCTTTATTTGTATGAATTTCAGGTACCTGAGTTTCTTCTTCATGAGAAACCTTAATTATGTCTGGAGACTCTACTGGAGTCTTTATATCCTCGATTCGACCATCCTCTTTATTTACTTTTCTTTTCCGAGGATTTTTATCTTTAGAACCAACAGGTCTGCCACGTTTTATTTTGGCTTCAGACTCATTTGCAAATTTAGATTGTCCTTCAAGGATATCAATCTTTATTAGAGTATTAACAGCTGGTATGTGTGACTTAGTCACTCTTTTTGGATCAGCAAATGCATTAGGTAATTGGTTTGCTAAATTTTGCAAACTAATTATTTTCTGAACTTCTAGTTCAGATTGCTTTGTTCGAGGATCAAGATGTGAGAGAGATATCTCATTCCAACTGATCCTTTTATCCAACTGTTTATTTTCTCCCCCTAATGGTGGGAAAACATATTCATCAAAATGACAATCAGCAAAACGAGCTGTAAATAAATTACCTGTTAAAGGTTCAAGATATTTTATTATTGACGGACTTTCATATCCAACATATATTCCCAACCTTCTTTGAGGTCCTATCTTAGTGCGTTGTGGAGGAGAAATAGGAACATATACCGCACTTCCAAAGATTCTTAGATGGGAAATATTTGGTTCTTTACCATGAACCAATTGTAAAGGGGAATATTCATGATTACTTGTAGGCCTCATGCGAATAAGTGCTGCTGCATGCAAGATTGCATGTCCCCAAGTTGAAATTGGGAGTTTTGATCTCATTAACAATGGTCTTGCTATCAATTTCAAACGTTTAATCAATGATTCAGCAAGTCCATTTTGTGTATGAACATGTGCTATAGGATGTTCAACATCAATTCCAATGGACATACAATAATCATTAAATGATTGAGATGTGAATTCACCAGCGTTATCAAGGCGTATTTTCTTAATTGGATAATCAGGAAAATGAGCTCTTAAACGAATTAATTGAGCTAGTAATCTCGCAAACGCCTGGTTGCGAGTTGATAATAAGCAAACATGTGACCATCTAGTTGATGCATCAATTAAAATCATAAAATATCTAAATGGTCCACATGAATGGTGTATTGGCCCACAAATATCACCTTGTATACGCTCTAAAAATGTGAGTGATTCACTTCCAATTTTCATTGGTGATGGTCGAGTAATTAATTTCCCTTGAGAGCAAGCAGCACATGAGAAATTATTAGTTTGGAGAATTTGTCTGCTGGACAAGCAATGACCATTTGAATTCTCAACTATTTTTCGCATCATTATTGTTCCAGGATGACCTAACCGTTCATGCCAAATAACAAAGTTATTCTTATTTGTAAACTTCTGGTTTACTATGGCATTTGTTTCAATTGTACTAATATATGTGTAGTATAAACCAGAGGAAAATGAAGGCAATTTTTCCAATATACATTTCTTATCAGAAATTAACTTTGTAATGTATAGATATTCATCATTTCCTTCATTTGTGGTCTCAATATGGTATCCATTTCTACGGATATCCTTAAAACTCAATAAATTTCTTTGAGACTTCTTAGAATATAATGCACTTTCAATGTGCAATTTTGTTCCTCCAGGTAACAAAATACTGGCTCTGCCGGAGCCTTCAATTATATTTATATTACCAGATATTGTATTAACATTTGCTTTTTATTTTACTATATGGTAGAAATATTTCTCATTCTTGAGAATGGTATGAATTGTTGCACTGTCTACGAGACATATATCTTCGCCATTTACATGAGCATTCATTCTTCATTAAATAAATAAAAATAAATCATGAGTAAAAATATAATTAACAATAATATTTAACAAAATTTTATTGATAAAGACAAAATTTTACAACAAAATAAATTACATGAAACATTAAAAGAATTTATTTAGGGGCACTCCCTTCTCTAACCAAGTGGTCAATTTCTCCTTCAGGAAGAGTAAGAAAATCATCAACACTAAAATCAGAGAAATCATCATCTATACCAGTAAAATTTGTCTTTATTATTTTTCCTTTATTTTTAAGGGATTTTTGGTATAGATCTACGAGATGCTTTGGTGTGCGACAAACTCGAGACCAGTGTCCCTTGCTACCACAACGATAGCAGATATTTTTAGTTTGTTCGCTATTTTGAGCATCTGTCCCTTTTTTCATATGTTCTTTATTTTTCCATGTGAATGATGATCTCTTATCATTTCGACCATGACCACGGCCATAACCATATCCACGACCAATACCATGTCCCCGAGCATTACCTCGTCCACGACCGCGGCTACGGCCACGACCACGACCATGAGTATTATGATCGTGTGTTGCTACATTCACTTCTGGGAATGGAGCAGTTCCAGTTGGACGAGACTCATGATTTTGCATGAGTAATTCATTATTTTGCTCAGCCACAAGGAGACAAGTAATTAATTCTGAGTATTTAGTAAAGCCCTTTTGACGATATTGCTGCTGCAGGAGCATATTAGATGCATGAAAAGTGGAGAATGTTTTCTCTAACATATCACTTTCAGTGATCTTTTCTCCACATAACTCCAATTTTGAAGTAATTCTAAATAGCGCAGAACTATATTCATTTACAGTTTTAAAATCTTGAAAGCGCAAATGCATCCATTCATAATGGGCTTTTGGAAGAATTATATCCTTTTGATGGTCGTATCTCTCTTTTAGATTATTCCACAAAACGAGAGGGTCTTTAACGGTTAAATACTCATTTTTCAACCCTTCATGTATATGGTGGCGTAAAAAGATCATGGCTTTAGCTTTATCTTGATTAGATGCATTATTTCCATTTTTAATCGTGTCTCCAAGACCTTTTGTATCTAAATGTATCTCGGCATCTAGTGTCCATGATAGATAGTTTTTTTCAGATATGTCAAGAGCTACGAACTCAAGGTTGGTAATATTTGACATAGTTATATTTATGCAAGAGATTACAAATAAGTTAGATAATACTTAATAAAATGAATATATTAATTATAATTATCGTTATAATAATGGTAACAATAGTATTAAAACAAGTTAACAATGAGATATTATTTTTATTTTTATTTAATTATAAGAGTAATATTTTTTTTATTATATATATATATATATTAAAAATAGATAAAGTAACTTATAAATGAATTTAAATAAAATTTAACATAAATGATTTAGTAATGAACTTTTAAAATTTTCATTAAAAAAATCATTTAAATACTAGTGTTCTAGTGGTAGAGTGATAGTTTATCATTTAATAAACCTGAGTTCAATTATCTAATGTGTATATTATTTATTTAATTTCTTTATATATTATATTAATTGTAAATAAAGTAACAATGAATTACAGTTATTAATACAAAATTTAATTTACAATATAAAACAAGGATATCACGCTATAGATAGTAATAGATAAAGCAATCAGTAATTGAAATAAGTCCATTCAGTGTGCTATATATAATAATAACTTAAAGTAGGTATTATGCAATAAAAGTCACTAAAGTAGGTATTATGCAATAAAAGTCACGCTGGTGCACACTGGTGTAGTGAAACCAATAATAATGCAAGCATTAAGCTAAAAGGCAAAGTAAAATATTGCAACATGACAAGAAATCAACATACCGTGAAGCTATAGTTAAAATGTACAGAATAAAATAATCATATAATTCTATATATATATATATTATTTTAAATTGTTATAGTTCTTCAGGAACTACCAAAAAAAAATATTTTCAAGAATTCTTTAAGAATTATGAATTATTTAACTATTAATTTTATACATCCTATAGGGATGTTTATGAATAAGTTCTTCAGGAACTTTTATAATATATACATGAACTGGTCTGGACCGGGGTCTAGGATCCGGTATGGGACCAGCCACAAGGATGCAGGTGTTTTTAGGGTTTACACCCCGGAACTGTGTATGTCCGATGTACTAATCCGGTCTCTCAGTGGGAGAGGCCGGTCTTGTTGTCCTGGAGATCCTTCACACCAACGATTCGCGTTGTAGGAGGGCGAAAGGTGGTGCCACCTGCGAAGATTCTCCGACGCTCAAGTTAGAAGAGTGTATGAACTGAATGAATACTCAAGCGTGATAACAGTAAAATGTGAGATAGAATCACGATACCATGCATGTGTGTTGAGATGGCCTCTTATAGTTGAACGTAGGAGAAAAAGTGAGACGTTGGATACAGGTGGGTCCCTTATCTCTGATTGCGTGTATATTTTGTCAATCAAGGTGGCTCGACTTTCAGAATGTGTCAGGAGGGTAGGTCAATTATCAGAGTACAATCCTCTAGAGAGAGGGGAGGATAATCACCTTTTCCGCATAATCTGCTGACACGCCCCCTTACTTTCTGAAGCCATTGATGTGACGTATTTTGCTACAAACAGTGTCTTCGTTGATAAGTTATCAAAAGGCTCTTCTCTTGCTATGAGGGAAAAGCTATCAATTATATAAATATCCCGTATCAATGAACATAGAACCGTTGCCGCGAAAATGAATGATGCTGTCATGGAGTGAGGGCGGATGACCAGACAACGGATATCCGGTGTGGTAACGTTGAACCCCTGGACACCGGTTTTCCTTATATGAGGTCAGTCTGACGTCACAAGTATGGGGGCCGGTATCTAGACCGGATCATCTGTCCCCTAGCTTGTATGAGGGACTGTTAAGTTGCTCATATGAGCTACTCAATTCTCGAGAGAAGTCTAGATGCCGGTAGTACATTCTTGTAAGTCTCTAGGAACTCGGTGGCGTCCGTTCTACTAAACAAGTAACCGCCCTCTTCGCGTTGTGTACAACGGATTCAGACAGCATAAAAATAAGCAGCGGAAATCCCAAGAGTTTCTGAAAATTGAAACTCTTGGTATTCGAAAAGTGGTTGGTAGGCATTAAATGCGCATGGCATGATTGGACATTAAATGCATTTTTTACGCATGAGACATCATTACCCAAGAGTGTAACCGTCGATTGGGCTTATTGGGCCTGGATTCAAACTGAAAGGGGGGCCCATTTTGCCAAAACGTTTACTGAAACGTTACCATTTTCGCGCTTATTCGTGACGAAACGACGGAGTCGTTTTGATTTGAAAGGTTGCGTTTTGAGGCAAGCATTGTGACCTTCGACGAAACACTCTACCTCTTCGTTACCTATAAAAGGAACTCTTAGCAGATTTAGGAATCCATCCTTGCTCTCAAACTTAGTGAAACTCTGCTCAAATTTCCTTGGAATTTCCTTGTCGTCTTCAACTTCTCAAAGATCCTCTTCCTTTAGGTAACCTTCCTTCCCTTCAACTCCTTGCAATTTTAATCATTCTATTTCCATCATGCGCCCTAGAGCTGGACACGCTGGTCCTTCAAATAGAGGGAGGTTTGGCTCTCGTGCCCCCCTTAGCCACCGTGGTGGGAGGATTCCAGCGAATCCTCCTGTGGCTGGGCGCCATCGCTCAGAGAGAGCCGAAGCTTCTTCCTCACGAGCGTCTTCTTCATCTCGTCGCTCTGAGGTTCCCCTTGGTTCGAGGGCTACCAGCCGCTCTGATGAGGGGTCAAGTGCTGAGGGTTATCTCTCTGACGATGTTGCTTTTTATCACAGCACCTACGCATTCCACCGCGCCTGCACAACCATGGATCTTCCAGGACGTGGAAAAACGCCGTTTCTCCGATCTGCTGATGGGTGTGTCAATATTGTGGCACACCGGCTTGACTGGGAGAAACTCAACAGGGAGAAACCTTATTGCTGGGTGGAAGAGGAGTTCCTAGAGATCCCTTCGCACCATGCAAGTGTGGAGGAGCGCAC
Source organism: Clitoria ternatea (assembly GCA_037962975.1). Classification (NCBI taxonomy): domain Eukaryota; kingdom Viridiplantae; phylum Streptophyta; class Magnoliopsida; order Fabales; family Fabaceae; genus Clitoria; species Clitoria ternatea. Next base: position 288,183,947 of record CM075670.1, read on the forward strand.
GGTTTCTTTCCGCTGTAAGATATATTCGGATAAGAAGTACAAAGCGCGATACGCTGTGATGGCACCGCATCCCAATGAAAGAATATGCCACAGCGTCCCTGATGCGAGGTCGGTCTACATGTACGACTACGTTTTCTTAAAGCTGGGGGTGCGCTTTCCACTGACGGATTTCCAGATGGCCGTCCTGCGTTTCTTGGACTGTGCCCCCTCACAATTACATCCCAACGGTTGGAGTCTTGTCCGGGCTCTGGAAGTCTTGGGGGAGCATTTTGGCTTCTCCGCCACTGTGGCCAAGCTATTTTATTATTGCCAAGTGGTCCGCCGAGCTAATAAGAAGGGCGGCCTTGGGTTCATTACACTCCGTAGTGACTCAAGGGTTGTAAATTTCAAGTCCTATACGGAATCCGCAAAGGTAGATGGGCGCTCCTTCAAGCACTACTACACGCGAGTCCGGATTCAACCAAATAAGCCGGTCTTCTGGCGAAATAAAGAGGGGTTTACCAAGTTTCCCCTTAGCTGGACGCACGAGCATTTTCTCCTTATGAGCCGTGCTTACTATACAGATGAGAGTGAACTTTCCCCTCATTCTGTTGAGGTCTTGAGCGCCCTGCAGACGGCCTCAAAGACCCTCAAAGGGTTCTCCAGCCGTCTTCTCCTGGCCGAGGAAGACATCAAAAACACCTACCTCCGTAATATTCGCTCTTATTCTCCTTGTGTTGTATGGTTATACCGTTCTAGTTATTTTCCTTCTTGTATGCTTATTCAACTCTTTTTGTTTTGCAGAACAAATTGAAAAGGCCTGCCCAGAAATGTTGTCGCTAAGGTCCATGTTGGCTGACGATGACTCCTCTTCTGAGGAAAATGAAATCCAGGCGAAGAGGAACGCCACCAAAACTCCCCTCATTCCTCTGACTTCTGCAGTAGGAGATGAGGTTCCTCTCTTCGACGAGGAGGAAGCCGAAGAAGCAACTGGGGCCGCTGGAGCGGGTGGCGAGGAGGCCGTCCCAGAGAGAAAGAAAAAGAAGAGGCATCTTGTAAAGAAGGCCGATCAAGAGAAGCCCTCCTCTGATGACCCTGTGAAGAAGCGTCAGAGGACGGCCGAAGAAACCGAATTAAAGAAGAACAAGGGAAAGGAACCCGCTCCTGAGTTCTCTGCACCTTCTTCTCAAAATGCTTCAGAGCCGGATTCTGGGAACGGTCCTCCTCCGGCGTTCGATCCTCCGCGTGACTCCTCCCTTTCTCCTTATTTGTGGTTTCAAGGATCTATGCCTCCTACTCTCCCAAAAGCACGGTATTGCCTCCGCCCTTCCCTCGACGCTGCTGGGGTCCGAGGTGCTTGCAAGGCTGGGCGTTGGCAACTTGATGAACTGTCTGGCCTGCTGGAGTCCCTGAGCGAGAAAGCTGACTATATGGATCAAGTTGAAAAACTTGAGACCGAACTCGCAGTGAAGGAGAAATGGGCAGCCAAGCAAGCTGAGGCTCGCAGGGGAGTGGAATCAGAATTGGAAAAAACTAAAGAAACACTCCAGAGGAAAACGGAAGAGGCAAGCAAAGTTCATTTTGCGAATAAGGCCCTAGAACGGGAAGTTGCCGACCTCCAAAATAAGAACAAATCCATACCCCTCCTTGAAGAAGAATTACAACTGGAGAAGAAGAGATCGGCTAAGCTTGCTGACGATCTCAGAGTTATGGAGGATGGTCGCAACAAGGACCTTGGGGAGTGGGAGTCTATTCGGAAGGAGATGCAAGCCCAAATTGATGAACTCAAAAAGGGTGGTGCGAGTGCTGGGCCTTCAGAAGAGGATTACGCCAAAGTTCAAAGAAGGCTAGCTGCTGCAAAGGCCAAGGCTGCCAAAGCCTTGGATATATGCAAAAATGTGGCGTATGAATCTTTCGGCCTGGCCCTTCGTCAAGTCTACTATCGGAACCCTGGAATAAAGCTGAATTTGTACGGATTAGATCCGTTCTTTGAGTTCCATGGGGGAAGACTTGTAAAAGTTCGCAAGGACGGATCGCACCACGAGCCCCGTGCATCTCTGTACGAACTGCCTCCCCTTCCAGAAGGACAAAGTATGGAGCCTACAACGTCCATTGCTGCCTCTGGAGCTGAAGCACAAGAAGGTGCCCCAACTGGAATGGAGGACAAAGCGGAGAAGGGAGGAGTGCCCACTGTGGAGGATTAAACGCCAGCCTCTTAAATTTATGCTTTATTCATAGCTGTGTTCTGGGATCAGCTCCAGTTTCAACTACCTTGTAATCTGAATAATTTCTTTATTCTTGGAAATAAAATTCACTGTTACTTTTCTTCAACTGCTTGCGTCGACTGTATGATTGTTGGATAACTTAGTGTTGTACCAAACACTTTATTGTTTTTAATGCTTTACGAATCCGTTCTGTGTGGTTACCTAGCTGCTTAATGCGTACTTATCACACCGGATTAAAGCAACAAATAGTAATGAATAAATAACAATCAAGTTAAAGCACGCCCTGTCCCCAAGTGTAAGTTCATTGGGAAGGGAGAGTTTATCTCAAAGATTACCTTTTAAATTCTCAAAAGATAGAAATGCTTATCTGTCCTCGAAGATGTAGAGCGGGTACATTAGCTTTCAACCGCTCTGGGATGGATATTCCACGATTGAGGACGGATATTGCCTTTGAATTTTGTATAGCTTTGGCAAGGGTAAGCTTTATGCCTTTTTCTTGAGATTCGGTTTGGTCCTACACCTCAAGTCTTCACACGGTGTTCGGTTCGATCCTACTAACCGTACTTGGAGTTCGGTGCAATCCTACAATCCAAGCCTTCAACACGGGGTTCGGATCAGGGCTAATCCTGAACCTACTGCGCCCGTTACTCGGGGTTCAGCGCGGTTTTCTCTGTGAACCGGCCTACTGCGCCCAAGCCTTCGCATGGGGTTCGGTTTGTGGCCTTGAAAAAGGACCAGCCCTACAACCCATGTATTCTTCGAATGGGGTTCGGTTTGTGGCCTTGAGAAAGGACCAGCCCTACAACCCATGTTGTCTTCGAATGGGGTTCGGTTTGTGGCCTTGAGAAAGGACCAGCCCTACAACCCATGTTGTCTTCGAATGGGGTTCGGTTTGTGGCCTTGAGAAAGGACCAGCCCTACAACCCATGTTGTCTTCGAATGGGGTTCGGTTTGTGGCCTTGAGAAAGGACCAGCCCTACAACCCATGTAGTCTTCGAATGGGGTTCGGTTTGTGGCCTTGAGAAAGGACCAGCCCTACAACCCATGTAGTCTTCGAATGGGGTTCGGTTTGTGGCCTTGAGAAAGGACCAGCCCTACAACCCATTCTACCTCAAGGAGTTACATCGTCAAAACACACGATGTGTGACTGAGATCATCCATCCTGAGGGGTCTTCATCAGTTCCTCGAGGAGTTATATCATCAACTACAGAATTGGTAGTTGAGTTCATCCGTCCTGAGGTGTATGCGTATTAAACTACGGCTATAAATCACAACACATAAGAAACGTGAGAATGATAGGGCGGTTAAAATGTATTCTCATTAAAATTGAAAGTACATTACATGAAAAGCGTAGCTGGGGTCATGCCTCGTTAAAACCTTCTTGAGAAAACCCAATGGGAAAAAACTCAAGTAAGGAAAAAGAGTACACGCTGTCTTACCAACTAGCTGTAATACACTCGTAAATTCTGAGTGTTCCATTTGTTGCGGATTGGGGTTCCATCAAGTTCTTCCAATCGGTATGATCCCTTTCCAGTCACCTCCGAAACTCTATAAGGTCCTTCCCACGTTGGTGCTAGCTTTCCTTGGTGAGCGAACTTATTCCCCACACTGGCCTTTCTCAGAACAAGGTCTCCGGTGTTAAAAGCTCTGTACTGGACACGTTTATTGTACCGGAGTGCAGCCTTTGCTTTTATTGCCTGATCTCTGACGAAAGCCTTTTCCCTCAACTCTTGGAGGACGTCCAGCTCTGATGCTAAGTTGGCGTTGTTATCTTCTGCTGAAAAATATTCAACACGAGCCGATCTTGTTTGTATCTCAACTGGGATCATCGCCTCAACCCCGTACACCAACCGGTATGGGGATTCGTTAGTTGAAGAATGAGGCGTAGTGCGGTATGCCCATAGAACATGACATAACTGGTCAGTCCATCCTCCCTTCGCTTCTCCCAGACGCTTCTTTAACCCCTTTAGCACCTCTCGATTAGCTACCTCTGCTTGCCCATTGGTCTGGGGGTGTTCAACGGATGAGAATATCTGGATTATCCCCAGTCCTTCAAGTAAATCCGTGAACTTTTTGTCTGTAAACTGGGTGCCGTTGTCAGTCACGATCCGCCCTGGCACCCCGAACCGAGCAATGATATTTTCGTACATGAAACGTCTTGTACGTGCAGAAGTGATATGCACTACTGGTTCTGCCTCGATCCATTTGGTGAAGTAATCTACCCCCACAATCAAGTATTTGATACCTCCTGGCGCAGTGGGAAACGGACCCAGAATATCAAGGCCCCATTGATAGAACGGCCAAGGCACAGCAGATGAAGATAACTCTTGGGCCGGTGTATGGTGGAGATTGGAGAATTTTTGGCAAGCGTCACATTTCCTCACGAAGTCTGCGGAATCCTGCTTCACAGTGGGCCACCAGTATCCAGCCCTGAGGACTTTTCTCATTAGGCTTCGGCCTCCAGCGTGGTGCCCACATTGCCCCTCGTGTACCTCAGTCAAGACCGCTTGAACTTCGTCTTCTCTTAAACATGAAAGATATGGGACAGAGAATCCCCTTCTGTAGAGAACACCATCGACCATAGTAAAATATGGCAACTCCCTCTTTACTCGTCTCCTTTCCTTCTCGTCAGTGGGAAGTTGACCATCAGCCAGATAACGAATATAGGGGATGACCCAAGAATCCTCGTATGGATAACTCACCATGACGGCATTCAGAGAAGGATACATAGGTATACTGGGTGATGTCAAAGTGCTCTGAACCACCGTTGTTGTGCTACCAGGTTGCTTTGTACTTGCCAATCTTGACAAGATATCTGCTCTAGTATTTTCTTCCCTGGGCACATGCTTGAACTCTAAAACTTCAAATCTTCCCTTCAGCTCATTAACACAATTCAAGTACAATTGAAGTTGTGGTTCCTTCGCCTGGTACTCTCCCTGGATTTGCGAAATCACCAGCTGAGAATCACTGCAGAGGGTAACTGCTGATGCTCCGATATCAATTGCCGCACGGAGACCGGCCAAGCATGCTTCGTATTCAGCTTGATTGTTGGAGGTCTTGAAATTGAATCGGAGGGAAATTTCTAAGTGTACGCCGTTATCACTTTCTACCACCACACCTGCTCCACATCCTTTGCTGTTTGACGAACCGTCGACGTAGATGGTCCAATGCGTTCGAGGGGTAGCCGGGTCTGCCCCAGTCATTTCCACTACAAAATCGGCCAACACTTGTGCCTTGATGGCTCCTCGAGGCTCATATGAAATCTCAAATTCAGATAGCTCAATGGACCATTTTATCATCCTTCCAGCGAGGTCTGGTTTGCTGAGCACTGAACGGAGTGGCAAATCCGTTCTCACCAATACTGGGTGCGCATGGAAATAAGGCCTCAGCCGTCGTGACGCCCACACAACTGCCAGGGCGGCTTTCTCAATCTTCTGATACCTTCCTTCAGCCCCCTGAAACGTTTTACTAGTAAAGTACACCGGTCTCTGCCCTTCAGGGGTTTCTTTCACCAGGGCTACACCTAGAGCTTCATCAGATATTGCCAAGTATAAGATTAACGTTTCGCCTGGATCAGGCTTAACAAGAATTGGTGGGCTCGAGAGAACGGCTTTGAGCTGCTGGAAGGCTTGCTCTTGTTCCTCTCCCCATTCAAAACTCTTGTGTTTCTTCAACGCCTTATACAAGGGGAGGGACCTGTGCGCCATCTTAGGCATGAAACGAGCTAAAGCGGCCACTTTCCCATTCAATGACTGGACCTCCCTCAAACATTTAGGACTCTGCATGTCCAGGATTGCTTGACATTTCCCGGGGTTAGCTTCAATGCCTCGTTGAGTCAACATGAATCCCAAGAATTTTCCTGCTGGAACGGCGAAAGTGCACTTTAAAGGATTTAACCTCATGTTGTACTGCCGAAGCCTAGTGAAAACTTGGCGTAGATCTTCAATGTGGTCTCCTCCAGCGGGTGTTTTGGCTATGATATCATCGATATAAACTTCGACCAGCTTTGTATGCATCCCTTCAAAGACTTTGTTAATCATGCGCTGATAGGTAGCGCCGGCGTTCTTCAGTCCAAAAGGCATGACGGTGTAGCAGAAAACACCGCGGTCGTTGATAAATGCAGTCTTCTCCTGGTCTCCCTCCCACATCGGAATCTGGTTGTACCCCGAATAAGCATCCATGAAACTGAGATATTGGTAACCAGATGAATCATCCACCATGCGATCGATGTTGGGCAGGGGATATGGATCTTTAGGGCAGCAACGATTAAGATCCACATAATCAGTACACATTCTCCATTTGCCGTTAGCCTTCTGCACCATGACCACATTAGAAAGCCAAGATGAATAGCGTATCTCCCTTATAAAACCTGCCTTCAACAACTCCTCTGTTTGCTCACAAGCCGCCCTCTGCTTCTCCGGTCCCAACCTCCTCTTCTTCTGAGCCACCGGTCTGGTTTCAGGATACACAGCAAGTTTGTGACAACAGAAATCAGGATCCATCCCCGGCATGTCTGCTGCTGTCCATGCGAAAAGGTCTTTGAATTCCTGCAAGAGGGCTAATAAGCGTTGCTCCATAGCAGACTCCAGCTTATCATTGATGTGCGTGACCTTCTCTGGGGAATCTCCCAATATGACATCCCTGGAGCCACCATCAGGTGTGGGCTTAGATGGATTGAGTGGATCAATCTTCAATTCCGCTCTGGGGTCTAGGTCAATAAGACTGACAGATCCTGCCGCTGTTCCTCCGTCGTTCAACTTCCTCTTCTTGTTAAATGCATCTAACTTAACCATGTTGAGGCTCAGATTATAACAATATCGAGCCATCTCCTGATCTCCGCGGAGTGAGGACACAGCGTTGTCTTTGTCGATAAATTTGATCAAGAGATGAGGGGTGGATACAATTGCTTCCATAGCGTTTAAAGTTGGACGGCCTATGATACCGTTGTACGGGGATTCCACATCGATCACCAGAATTCTCGACTTGACTGTTCTTGCACCGGGCTCCCCTTCAAAAGAAATCAAAGTGTCGAGGTATCCCTTAGTAGGTTGCTTGGCTCCGTTAAACGCTGTGAGTTCTTGTGTGTATGGTTGTAAATCTGCATCACTGAAACCCATTCGTTTGAAACAATTATAAAAGATAACATCACAAGAACTTCCCTGATCGACGAGGATCCTCTTGACGTCCTTATTGGCTATGACGGCCACGATCACTACTGCATCATCACCTCCTGGAATTGTTGGGCCAAAGTCATCATCTGTAAACGACACCGTCGGGGCTGTCACCCCGTCCCTGAAAGGGCGGTTATTCCTTGGTTTACCCTGGACTGACAGAATCATCCTATGGTGGTTCTTTCGTGCTGTGATTGATGTTCCTCCTCCCGCAAATCCTCCAGCTATCATCTCAATCACTTCTCTTCTGCCCTGTCTCTGCTGCTGGGGCATATTACTTTGTTGGGCACCTTCAGCAATCATTACCCCTTTCTGCTTCTCAGCCGCTGTGAACTTCCTTGCTGGGTTGCGCGTATTATCATCTTCATCATCAGGATCTCTATTCCTTTTCTCCATCCTATGAGGCTCATCCATAGATTTCTCCTTAAACAAATACTGCTTCAACTTTCCTTCCCGAATGAGAGTTTCCACCGTATTCTTTAACGCCTTACACTCATCAGTGTTGTGCCCTGTCTGCTCATGGAAAGTGCAGTATTTACGTGAGTTACCACCCCTCTTGGCTGGGGCTGGCTTCCTTATACCAAAGACGTTCAGAGTTGGCCAACCAACCTCCCTCATGATTTGTGAGTGCCTGGTGTTCAACGGAGCATAGTGATCGAACGATGATACGCGCCTGTCTCGTGGATGCTGACGAGCATTCACAAAGTCTTCTCTAAAGGCATGCTTCTCGAGCCTCGCTCTCTCCTTTTCTCTCCGTGGCTGCTGAGCGGGTGCAGAAGGCTTTACTCTTGCTGCAGTTGCCTCTAGATGCATCTCTATGCCCACATATTTGGAAGCTTTCCTTCGAAACTCCTCGAAGGTTGTAGGTGGGCTCTTTGCCAAAGATAGAGCAAAGGCTGAACCTGGCTGAAGAGCTTCCACTACAATATGGAGTTGTATGGCCTCCGTAAGGTTAGGGACCAACGCAGCCTCCTTGTAAAACCTTTTCAGGAACTCCTTAAGAGTCTCAGTCTCTCCCTGTCTTATCTGGGCCAGGGTGTGAGAAGTTCTTGGGATATCCCTGGAGATGACGAAATGGCTTTCGAATGCAGCAGCCATTTCCTCCCAAGAGTCTATAGATCCTGAAGGCAAACTTTTAAACCAGCTGAGAGCTTCCTCCGTCAACGTCCTTGGGAACATTCTGCACATGACATCTTCGTCTGCTCCCAGATACATAGCTTCATAAACGTAAGCATCCAAATGCTTAGTGGGGTCGGTCTCTCCATTATACTTCCCAATCGACAATGGCTGAGTTGTTTGCAAATGTTTTGGAATGACAATACTCATCAACCTCCTTGAGAAAGGGACATTGAGCTTGTATGTCCCTGAAGTTACCACCGCCTGCTCCCTTCTCCTGATACTGACTCTATCACCAGAGTCCTGCGTCTGCTCCCTCTCTTCATATGTGGGGATCTTCGAATACTGGAGGGTGGTAGATCTATCCCTCGCTGATGCATGGTGAGCATCCTCTGCATGGGATACTACTCTGTCCCCAGCTCCTCCTCTCTCTCGCCTCAGCTCCATCAACTCCTCCTTCAGTTGCCTGATAACCTCATCGCGAGGGTCAGGCGTCTGCACTTGCACCATCCTCCGGTTTTGAGTTGCAGGAGATTCGAAGACGAGTCTCCTCCCAGCCTGTTGATGGGTCACATCCTCCACGTGACCTTCCACGAAATCTCTCCCGTTACCTTCCATTGTGCCAACCTAACTTCTGCGAAAATGGGAATAACTCTATCGAGTCCCACCGGGCGTGCCAATGAACTGGTCTGGACCGGGGTCTAGGATCCGGTATGGGACCAGCCACAAGGATGCAGGTGTTTTTAGGGTTTACACCCCGGAACTGTGTATGTCCGATGTACTAATCCGGTCTCTCAGTGGGAGAGGCCGGTCTTGTTGTCCTGGAGATCCTTCACACCAACGATTCGCGTTGTAGGAGGGCGAAAGGTGGTGCCACCTGCGAAGATTCTTCGACGCTCAAGTTAGAAGAGTGTATGAACTGAATGAATACTCAAGCGTGATAACAGTAAAATGTGAGATAGAATCACGATACCATGCATGTGTGTTGAGATGGCCTCTTATAGTTGAACGTAGGAGAAAAAGTGAGACGTTGGATACAGGTGGGTCCCTTATCTCTGATTGCGTGTATATTTTGTCAATCAAGGTGGCTCGACTTTCAGAATGTGTCAGGAGGGTAGGTCAATTATCAGAGTACAATCCTCTAGAGAGAGGGGAGGATAATCACCTTTTCCGCATAATCTGCTGACACGCCCCCTTACTTTCTGAAGCCATTGATGTGACGTATTTTGCTACAAACAGTGTCTTCGTTGATAAGTTATCAAAAGGCTCTTCTCTTGCTATGAGGGAAAAGCTATCAATTATATAAATATCCCGTATCAATGAACATAGAACCGTTGCCGCGAAAATGAATGATGCTGTCATGGAGTGAGGGCGGATGACCAGACAACGGATATCCGGTGTGGTAACGTTGAACCCCTGGACACCGGTTTTCCTTATATGAGGTCAGTCTGACGTCACAAGTATGGGGGCCGGTATCTAGACCGGATCAATACATAAATAATATAAATTAAAATTATAAAGAATAATAATAATCATATATATTACCTCACTTAGTCTTGACTATAGCTCAGTTGGTTAGAATCTGTTGCTGATAACGTGTTATAAATAAACTCAACAATTAAGTAGAAGAGAAGAGGAAGTAATGGAAGAGAGTTACAAGGAGTAATGAAAGTGAGAAGAAGTGTAATACATTGCTTGCCATGGGGTCCTATTTATAAGACAGTTGGACATCCACAATATTAATAAATTATTCATAACAAAACTATCTATTACTTTGGTGTAATTGGTGTATATAAATACTTGCTTTCCTTCGAGGCGTGCGAGCAACGTATTTATATACACCAATGTAATTGATAGTTTTCATTTAATAAGCACAATTATTAGCAGACGAGAATTATATGTTTGTGGCAGACAAGAAGACAAGAATTATTGGTTGGCAAAGTTATATGAAAGAGGTAGATAATTGTAATCTTTTGAAATAAATAATTAATAGATTTTATTTAACATGATTAAATCTCAAACTTGATTGTCTTCAAATGATGATATCAGGGATAGAAAAAACAAAGGTTGAGAATTTTAGCCAATTCTTTCAGCTTCTTCTTTTAGGGTTTCTTCTAAATCTTTCAATCAACATTGTCATTTCCTACTCTTCCAAGTTTTGTATATTTGTTGACCAATTATCAAGCCAGTCTGAACTCTCTGCCATTCCTGCCATAGTGAGGGGAACATAGATTTGCTTGCTCAAGCTTTTCTTGGGGTATATTTGAGGGAGAAAAGACAACAGAATGAAATGAAAGGAAGGGGAATATTTTTTGTTAAGCCTCCTTTCTTTTTGCTCATAATCCTTCTCCTTCCTTCTTTTTTCCTCCACATCCAAATTCTGAAGTACACCCTTGATCCTTTAAGGCAACAGCCCCACATAATTGTCATGCATATCTTACTCTGCTTCTTTATTCTGCTCATTAGTCTTGATGACATTGTATTTTTTGAAATGAATTGACCTACCTCCAACTCAAGGACCTAAAAATTGAGCTTCCTTAAACCCTTTTCTCATGCTGCTCTAGAGTCCACACTGCCATTAAAACTCGTCCATCATTATCTTGGATGACTAAACTATCCTACTGCCAAACTCACCTCCACAAGTTGCAAAACTCTCTTGCATTCCTGTAGTGCCAAAATTTAGATTGTTGCCAACACTAATGTTAATACAGTTCTGGTGAAGGATACAGGATCATAAATAGCAATGTAATTCAGTTCATAAGATAGTAACAAAACAACCAGGAATTTCAATTTCCCACACTTTCTGCTCATCTTAATCATAATTCCCCAGAAAAAATAACACTAATTTTAATCAAACAATTACATCCAGATGAAGCCAAACTAAAAATTCCCCCAAAGGTAATGCTATATTACATTGGTAAACACAAGCATATCAAATTAGATTACAAAAAATCACCCATTTTAATTCCTAAATTGTACAATATAGGTATTTTAATCAATCCTAATGACTGTAATTTCTAAGATTAAAACGACATTTTTATAATTATTTTAAGAACCAAAGTGTTTTCGAATTTGAGTCTCAAGAAATACAATTCAATTCAGAATAATGGTAGGAAGAGCTTTGTTGCCTTTCATTGGGTAGTCAGTATCATACTCTGACTCGGAATAGAAATATCAAACTAAAAAATAGAAAAAGTGTTGAGAATTCGAGAGAATGCATGAATTTTACTGCAAGTTGGTTACTGAAAAGGGAAAATTGACAATTTCAATCGGAAGAATCAGGTTGAGGCCAAACACTGATCTTCTCCTTCTCATACTTAACATATAGAGAAGAAACAGCCAACACGAAGTAAATCTGAACAAGAATAACAGCAGGTGTATGGTAATTGATAACGCCCTTCCCCGTCGCAAGCTCCACCAGCAACAGCGCCGAAAGCCCAAGAATCGCAATGCGACCGTTCAATCGCTCGCTGTATTCACTGAACCCTATTTCCACCTTCAATCCGCCGGACGTCGCTTCCTTCAACGGCACCGGTGGCAGGTACACGCCGGAGCCGCCGCTTGTTCCTTTTTTCCCTTTTCGGCTCTTTCGGGCCTCCGCTTTCTTGCCCGTGCCGCTGCGGTAACGGAGGCGGAGTTGGTCGATGCGGTCGTCGAAGTCGTCGCCGGTGGGAGATGGTTCGTCCGAACCGGAGGGTGGGGTTTGAGGCTCGGTGGCTCGGATTGTGAAGAGCCTGCGACGGTGAGGTTTGGAAGAAGAGAGAGGGAATGGAGTGGAGAGTTGCAGAGATGGTGAGGTAATCGTCGCCATTTTCCCTCTTCTCTTTCTCTGTTTTGGATAACTTGCTGCTCTTTTTTATTTTTATTATTTTTTTCTTTTGTGTGGTGCAATTCTCACTTCACTTCTATACCATAAATAATAAATAATATATATAATATTTTATGGTGTGAATATTATAAACAGTCTTACCCTATGTATTATATATTATAACTGGAAAATTATATTATCATTTTTACCTTTGTATTTTTCTTAAATTGCAACTAATAAGTGGAGAATTAATTACATGATTAGTAACTTTTAATAAAATATTTTCATTTTCTCATTATTTAAAATATATCCCGGATAGATATTAGAAAAAACTTATTATAATATTTTATATATTTAAAGTTTTTTACCAAAATTTAAGCACGTTGAATTTAAAAAAAAAAATAGTTTTGCCAATAAGCTATATAACTATGAGACAAATCTTATACTCCAAGGAAGGAATTGGTCTTTGTTTTCCGTTATGCTAAAATGCTTGAAAACGGTCTTTTCTTTAGCATCTAGAATATGTTGTAACTTCCATATTGAGGCATGTTTCAACTTAATTTAAACAAAGAGAAAACTATTTAGGGAAAATTAATAAGTTATCACAGTTCTATGTATTTAATTTTGCTATAGAGTGTGGACTGAAGAAAAAACCAGAGATAGATGGATAGATAACATTTTAATTCGGCAGTGACTTCCATTTTTCTCATAAAAAGGAAAAGGAAAAGGAAAAAAAAAAAAGAACAAACTTAACTTCGATCATGATGAAATCTAGAGCAAATTTTCTGCTCTCCGAATAAGTATATACACTATAGATTTCTGAGTTCTGACATGCATTACATACATAGGAAAGATTTACATCTCAAGATAGTTCTACAATTTTATTTTAGGAAAAACACTAATCTTAAAAGGAATTCAAAACCATAATAAAACTATGCACAATATAGAGTAACTAGAGTTGCTCAAATCCTTAAATAGAAGATGGAAATTGGTCTGTATTGAGGCATCACTAGGCACTAGCCCCTGCTATATGACTGTATTGTTTGTTTCTGCAGTGTTGGATTGACACATCAGAAGACTGGTTCTTTTTGCTTCTTTAACTTCATTCCAAACAAAAAAGACTTCAATGGTACTCTAACACGATTGTTGGATTGTTTTATCTGCTCATTGCCACACCCCTGATTGTGGATCCCAATTTCTTGACTAAGTTCTTCTAGCATTTTCTCAACTTCATTTTTCAGCTCCTTTACAAAACTGACACCAGATTCCAATTCATTAGAAACCTTATTGTTCTCCTGCTTCATGTTGAGAACCTCACCTTGAAACTTGGCAGCTTGGTACCCACTTAGGTATGCTTTATTTGATGCAGAATGTGGATTTGCTGCTCTTGCTATTTCATCTTGTAAGGTACACAGGGAGGGATGCCTACCTTGCAACTCTTCCTGCAATATTTCATTATGTTCCAGCCACAGTGCTAACTCAGTTCTTATCTCTCTTAGGTGTCTATATATTGGTTTTATTTCGGATTGCATAGAATTCAAGGTCCCTTGGGGCATGTTGTTATCCTTTATTTTTCGTAGCTCAGCTTTTAAGTCCTCTACACAGTTTTCGTACTTTTGAATCTGATGAATTGCGGTGCTGAACCTCAACCAGAACTCCAAGTTTTCCTCTAGTAAATCATCAATATCTGAACGAAATTTCTTTTCCAAGATTGAAAGTGAACGCTCCATGTCGACCTGGCCTGTTCTCAACACTAATATGGCCTTTCTAGAGGAGATGCTAACATGTTGGTGTTGCTCTGCATAAGAAGCGCTAACTAAACCTGCATTTGTGTTTGATGGTGGAATTTCAGGGTCCTGTGTTTTAATTCTTTGCGCCTCCATTCGAAGAAGTGCTTCTTGTGGTGTAAATTTGTAATCTGTTGGACTGATGCAAGGACTTTCATAAGGATTTGAATCTGAATAGGTCAGCTTTTGTTGCAGAATGTTTATCTCTTTATCCTTAGTTTCAACTACAGTCTTCAATTCCCTTACCTGCAGGTGCAGATCTACATTCTCGGGACTTGTGCAAGGACTTTCATCAGGATTTGCATCTGAATAGGTCAACTTTTTCTGTAGAATGTTTATCTCTTTATCCTTAGTTTCAACAGCACTCTTCAATTCCCTTACTTGCAGGTGCAGATCTACATTCTCAGGACTGGTGCAAGGACTTTCATCAGGATTTGCATCTGAACAGGTCAGCTTCTGTTGTAAAATGTTTATCTCTTTATCCTTAGTTTCAACAGCACTCTTCAATTCCCTTACTTGCAGTCGCAGATCTACATTCTCAGGACTGGTGCAAGGACTTTCATCAGGATTTGCATCTGAACAGGTCAGCTTCCGGTGTAAAATGTTTATCTCTTTATCCTTAGTTTCAACAGCACTCTTCAATTCCTTTACCTGCAGGTGCTGATCTACATTCTCAGAACTGGAGGTAATGTGTACTATACAACTTCTAAAGGTAAAAATTGCACCAATTGTTACCCATACTATTTTCTTATCTGTTATTAAAGGAATTCATAGTTATAAGACTTGGTTTTATGAATAAAATCTTATTATGAAAATAAGTGAACCTTCCCCCCCTCTTTACTTAAATATGATTGGGAAAATGCCAGCAATTGTTCTTAGGTAGGACCACCTGCTACGAATTCAAAAATGAAAAGTAAAGCTTCTTAAGTCCTAATGTATTATGTTGTACTTCTCATTACATATTTTTATTTTTTGATTTCTTAATAAAGTGTTACTGACCTACTTGTTAGCAGGACCTATAAAGTTGTACAAAGTTTTATCTGATTTTTTGTTGTGAAATTAGATTAATAGCTGAATAAATGATTCTATGCAATGATTGTTGAATGTATATTCATATATCAAATTCTTATAGTTATTGCTCCTTCAATTTGGCTTTACATTGGGACAATGAAGTTCATTAATAACTTAACACATATCTAATCGTCCTGTAGTTTTATTGATCCACATGGTAAAACATATAGATTGACTGCTGTTTACCTGATGTGACAGCTCACAAATCCTGTCCGGAATTTTCATATGCACATCAATAAGCTTGACCCTTACATCATTGTAGTTCTTTAAAACTGATTTGGATTCTTCTAGCTGAACTTTTTCTCTGTCGTCTAATTCACTAAGTGATTCGATGTGAAGATTACTCCTTAGGTCAGCCAAATCATACTTATCCTGCACCATTAACTCTGGAATCCCTTCAATCCCAGAATAAATATTTTCCTTCAAATTGCAATTGTCATTTTCCTTTCCAATATCACTGAGACTTTCAGAATAATCTTCCTTTTTCTCTTCTGTTGTCTGAACTTCCTTCATGATTGCTAAATCATAACCTGGTTTCTCAGACTCCTCTTTTTGTTTTCCATCTGGTGCACTTTTGTTTTCATAAATCTCCCCCTCCTCATCTGGCTTAACATTGTTCAATTTTCCTAAAAGATGTTCAAGATTACTACTAGATTCAGTAAAATGTGTTTGGAGGCTCTTGTCTTTCCTTTTGACACTTTGATTGAGAATTTTAACTCTCCTCAACTCATCCTCCAATTCTTTCAGCTTCTTTTTAGTTTCTTCTGAATCTTCTAAAAGTATTTCCTTGTCCTCCTCCAATGCTGATATTTTTTTTTGAAGTTCATCTGCCTCTGATCTCAATTTCTTTACCGAGACGGTCTGAGAAGAGACTGAGGTCTCCAAGGTAACAATCTTACTTACAAGCTCATCAGTCTTCTCTGCCACTTCACTCATAGTGAGGGAGTTACTTGAATCTTCCTCAAGATTTTCCTTAATTATGTCTTGCAGTGGCTCCACATCATGTTCTTGTATCTCTTCTTCCAAGCTAGCCATGCCTTCCTCTCTTCTGTTTGGCTCTATTACTTGGTCTTGTTGACTTGAACGTTTAGATATGAATTGATCTCTAAGGGTTTCAAACTTGTCATGAGCTTCCTTGACCATGTGGTATGCTGCTTTAGCTTCTTCAGATGATTGTGCCTGTGCCTCTTGCAACCTAGCCAGGGTCTCTTTGCAAGAGTTTAAAGCTGTGGCTGCCATTAAAGCACATGCATCATTATCTTCTATGACTGTACTGATGGAAAACTCATCCTCCAAGCTGCAAACTCTTTTCTGCATTTCTGTGATCTGGTCTTCAATTTCCCAGTACTTTTCAAAGGAATGTTCATACAGGCTCCTAACAAACTCTTTCTCAGTTTGTAGTGCCAAAATATCTTTCTGAAGCTTGTCTACTTCTGCTAATGCTTCAGCCTTACTTGGCCCTGAACTTGGAGTTGTGAGAGGATATTTTGCAGCAGCAGCAATCTTCTTTTGCGGTCTTTTCCTAGAAAGCAACATGGATTGGCATCTAAAATCCTTCTTTGGGATATTTGGAACTTCAGGAATGCTTGGTTTAGGTGTTTGGTTGTTGGGAACTTGTGATGGTGAATTTTTTCTATGGAAATTTTCTTCACCATCATCCTCATCCATTCTATAAGTTAATTGTTCTGGGAACACAGTGGCAATGGTGCGGTTGGCACTTTGGAGTTCCTTTGATAGAAGATCATACCTTTCTGCTAATGCTCTGTATGCTCTGTATGCTTCTTCCACAAAGCCTACTAGCTGTGGCCTCTTTCTGTAGTACATTTCTGCCCTTTGGGAAAATGTCTCCCCATCACCATCAATGATTTTGAGGGCTTCAGCCACCTTCTCCTCCATATCTGTTAAATTGTTTGTTGGCATGTCATTCACAATGATTTATTTTTCCAACACAAATAACTAGCTTCACACTTAATAATAAGGTTAGCTAAAAGTAGTTATTTTCATTGATGTTATCTAATATTTTAATATACTTTTAAAAATACTTTTTATTTTGTTTCTAACACAAAAAAAAAAGGTTTTCTTGCTAGTATATTTAAAGAGATATTTGATACATTAACATTCAATGATATTAGAAAGTCTAATTCTGCTTACATTTTAGGCAATAAACAATTCAAAAAGTGTTGTTTATATTCAAGACAGGAAAATTTTATTTTAGGATATACTTTCTGCAAAACTTTCTTCATGCCATCAATGTATATGTGAATTTAGATCATTGTAATGCATTACCTTCTGTTCTACTTTACAATAATTTTGCTTTACTTCTTCTGTAAACGTCTCAGGAAATGGTAAATAAATGAAAAATAGCGAGGTATTATATATGGAAGGAAATGCATCATGCACCATGTATCTAGAAATATCCATAATTTGAATTTCAAAATAATAAGATTTTGTGAAATCAAGAGCAAATGAGAATGGGGGTCATTCTAAATTTGCTTATAGTTTGATGCAACCTATCTAAAAATCACAAAAAGAAGAAAAAAGTAGATGAATTTTTTTAAAATTGATAATAGAAAAGAACCGGGTTGGTGAAAGAGGGAAGTATTAACATGAACATATATACTGAGGCATACATGCATAGAATACCTTGAATGCTTTGTTCCATCCATTTGGATTGCTTTGTCCTTATGTGGCTTGCCCACCACCATGAATATGCATTGGTTGCTGCCCTTCGCAACATTTTTATTCAATTTTGAGTAACAATTATTGAAAACATATTCAACGCATTGATGATGGAGATAAATGAAACCAACAATGTGATTACAAAGATGAACAAAAGCACAAAAAGTTTTCTGATTAGAGAAGAGCTATAACTTTATTTATGATATTGGTGGTTAAAGAAATATTAGGCAAAAGAGGAACAAATGTGGGTCTAATTGTCTTCTTATGGGGTCAGAGGATACATTGCCACAATCATAGATAATCTTCCCCGCTCATTCCACTTGAAGTGCGCCACATCAATCTCTTTGGGAGGAAAATATAATTTTTTAATTACAAGTAAAAGTAACACAATTAAAATAGGTTAAATTACTAATTTCTTACTCAAAGTTATTTCTTTTTGACTTTTATAACTTGCATATTAATTCTCTATTTTTTTACACCAATTGTTAAAATAACCAATATAAAAATATATAAAATTTTAATGTTTTAGCATTGGTTGTTTTAATAATTAGTGTAAATTTTTTTACATCGAATATTAAAACAACTAAAAGAATTTAATATTTTTACGTCAATTTATTAAATAACTTTTTTTACACCATTTACTGAAATAATAAATGCAATTTTTTTTACGTATGTTATTAAAACAACATATATAAAAACATAAAAAATTAATTTTTTACATAGATTATTTTGTACTAATTATTAATATATATATATATATATATATATATATATATATATATTATACTTATTAAAACAAAAACTGGAATGTCATCACCATGTAGTAGTTTTTTTTTCCTTTCAATTTTTGGGCCGTTTTTTTTCTATTAGTGTAAAATATTCTTTCTTTTTCCATATGTTAAAAAAAGTATAAATTATTCATCTTCCCATTGAAACTTGTATTTGTTAGTTATAGAGTTTCAACTTTCAAGCTTATTAAAGGTTCAAAGCCTAAAGGGCGGAGTTTCAAAATATCATGCGAAAGAAAAAGATGAATGTAATATAGAGTAATAAAGTGATAGTGAGTGTTAAAATTGAAAATTTTTGATGAATTATCATTTTTAAATTCGGGAGACAAAAAGAGAAAAATGATTTTAGTCCTTAAAACTCATCCCATGGAGAGATGTTTGTGTAGGGTATTTGGATTAGGTATTGTTATTTAAGGTGTAGTCTACACATTTTTTAAATCGGTTATTTATATAATTGATCTTAAAAGTGATTTATGTAAAATGATTTAAAGTTGGTAGTTACAGTGGATTTTAAAAGTTGAATGTTTTTTACATCAAAGATATGGATATTTATATATATATAATAAAATGCAATTTCATACATACATAGACATGGATATTTACATCAAAGAATGGCAAGCTCACTACATTCAACATGCACTCATCAATATCTTTCTCCTTCTCTTAAACAGGGTGGTAAGCATCATAACTTCTTTGCGGTTGATCACATATGATCTATGGTCATGTATGTCGAAGTGAAGTGATCCAATTTTCCACATATTTCTTGCTTTCTACAGACAACAAAAGTAATATAAACATTTACTTTAGCCACCCAGGAATGGGGGGGAAAATCTGAAAGCAAATAACCTGGAATATGAATATTTTTGTATCAAGTTATAACACAAAATCCAAATGAACATTAAAATCACAAATCAATTATAATTCAGAAAACCAATAATAATCACATGGCAGGCTTTATACCATTCTCCAAATTAAAATTTAACTATAAGTATAACTAGGATGCTAGAAACTCCAATAAACTCTAAGGTGCAAGCCAGAATTAGGAAACAGAATTGCTGGAAAGGAACAACTGTCTTGAAAATCATATAACTATACCCATCACATTGTAACACCTAGGTTATCTTTGCATCAGCTCTCATCTAGGACTGGGAAGTTGGTTAACGGCCTGTTTACTAGTTAATTATAGAAACAGAGTTTATTTAACGACATAATCCAATGATTAGTATTCACCTACATGTTGTTAATGACATTTTCTTAAAATTTTGTTTAGTCAAAA
Source organism: Clitoria ternatea (assembly GCA_037962975.1). Lineage (NCBI taxonomy): Eukaryota > Viridiplantae > Streptophyta > Magnoliopsida > Fabales > Fabaceae > Clitoria > Clitoria ternatea. The sequence goes on from CM075670.1 coordinate 288,203,847, forward strand.
GGATATAAAATTTGTTCCTCACCAATCTCAAGGTAAAAAAGGAATGTCTCATTTTACTTAAATAGCTTAAGGTAAACTTAAATATAAGACAAACATGTTTCACAAGTTACCCTACCTAATTCAATTATTATGCTAAAACTAAAAAAAAAACAAAAACAAAACCTTCAGTAAGCTTAAATTTTCACAAGTTAATTCCCATTTATATATATCTGCTAAATGTGAACATGCATTTAGTAAAGATAATTAGTGCAGCAGCAACAATCATATCATGTGCATGAATTAGTTGATGCTCATAGATGTTAACAAAACTGCTCATACCATCTGAATAACTATCTTGAAAGTATCCAATATTGCTCAATATGTTGCTTTTAGCATTATCCTCCACCATGGCACTATAACTGCGTCCATAACATGGAACAAGCACAGCAAAACTGTTATCTGTTTCATGACGTCCTTCATCATCATCATCATCATTTGCAAACCCAATTCCATGAGGTTCCAACCATCCTATAGACCAATCAGAAGCATCAGATTCAGAGCCAGAAACACATCCATCATCAGATGGAACTATAACAACATCATATTCCCTATCCAATATTTCCCTCTCTTTCCTACTCTGCCACTTGCGCTTCACCCTTTTTGTAGAGGAAGAAGGTTCATTTGCGTTAATAACAAGAGGGTATCTCAAAACATCCATTTCCCTCATAACAGAATCAGTAGAGGAATTTTTGTGAGACCCTTTTGAGATTCTTGGCTCTTGATTTTGTTTCCCTTTCCAAAACCACCATGAGAGATGAGAAAAAGCCACATCCATTCTCACGTGGTGTGTCCAATTTTTAGAGTATAAATATTTGCATTGGCTCTTCTTGGTAGGTGAAGATATCAAAAACAAATTGGTTAGCTACTACTAGGAATCAAGCCCAAAGAATAAAAGAAAAATGCATAAACAATCAAAATCAAAGAAAAAGCATAAAATTTACAAATTGCCACGTTTTGATTAATTTTTTTAAAAGGGTAGGAAATGCCAAACAAAGAGAGAGCAACGGAATTTACCTTTCATATGTTGTCAAAGGCAGAAAAAAAGTACGAGGACTTTTAGCAATCAAAATCAGAAAAGATTTAGTGTTAAATTACTTGGATTTCAAGTATAAAAGCAAAAAATAGAGTTTATTGTTACAGAGGCGTGGCTTTGTTCTTTAGGGTCTTGTGTACTCCAAAGCACAATTTGATTTCACAGGTCATAGCCAACGCAAACTATATTAAATATAGATCTCTTATTCATATAGAATTTGCATACATAATTGAATATTCTGACGTAAATTAGAATGAAGAGGAATAAAATTCAAGTTGATCCAAAATCCACCTAAGTACGCAATGATAGATTGGAATAAAAAATCCTATTCTAAAATTGCACACTTGTATAACTAGCTCATACGTATATACTTTTTTTTATATAATCGACTAGCTAATATATATTTCTTCGTAAAAACAAAAGAAGCTAATATTATGCATAGATAAATCGGTCCGTCCTCTCAATAAAATATTATCTACTAAAACTATTTGATTTGAATAGAATCCAATTCCTCTTTTTTTAAAAAAAAAAAAAAGTAGAATCGAATTCTATCCATAGGCAGTTTGATGTATTTCGTCAACAGAAACAATGACTTGAAGTAAAAGAAAATGAATAACTGAATCCTCAAACCATAACGCCTGGATTCCTGCCTAGTTTAAAATAGAATTTTGGCATTGTTGCGTTTTAAAATACATTTTCTAACCCTCTTAAAATTTAGGATTTAGTAAAATATCTTTCTAAAAAATAACTTTGATTTTAACCCTTGTAATTTCTATGGTTGACAAAAATATATTCCATTAGTATATGTTGTTAACTATTGAGGTGACTAACGTCTATACCACCTCAACGGTAGCATGTCATTGCCACACGTCAGTTAATTAAAAAATGGATATCATGGTTTGCGGTTTGAGGAGAGATTTATAGAGTTAGGACGAGAGATTTTACTCATTTTTAAGATATTCTTCTTTTTACTCACTCTCGGTAGTCATAACCATATCATAATAACCCGCTTCAAGAAAAAGAGACGCAGTATTTTGATATCGTTTAGGCTCTCATAACATTACTTGCCGAGAGCCCCTTCAGCATGAATATAATCATCAAAACTTTGGCAAGACCACTAAATGGCACCTTCAAGCCTACTTTGACAGTCCCAGTTACTTGTTTTGATAATTAAATCCATATTAAAGAGGATTGCAACAATGGATCTTTGGTCAAACAGATTTCTGTACACAAGTTCCTCAAGTAAGATGGGTGTAGAGCATACTTTATTTCTAATATTATTGCATCTCTGAATCAAAGAATGTTTGTGACATAATTATGTTACCTTGAGTTTTCAAAAAAGAAAGAAAAGTTTTTAGAAACTCATTTGTAAAACACGCAAACCAATTTATTTCTTAGAAGGTTTCTGCCTCATTATGTTAAAAGAGGGTTCCTTTTATAAAGAAAGGAATGAGAAAGATTACAAGCGCTAACAAGAAGAATTAATAGCACTAACTCAATAGGATAAGATGGTGCTCTCATTCCTATCTTATCATTATTACAAAATATCAAACACAATAACTTAAGACAGAGAACTAATACAATAATTATACAAAGAGATAAAATAATTGGACTCATCTTTAGTCCTTATAGCTAGGCCCGTGATCTGGTCTTAGATTTTAAGCTGGGTCATCATCTGAGTCATCTTCTTGTCTAGCACTAAAAGCCAATTATTCCTTTGATAATATTTAGAAGCTCTTTGGACTTTTTATATTTGTTCTTCTAGTACTACTATAGGTTCATCATGGTATTAAACTCATTCACTTTCAGGAGAAAAAATTATGTCAAGATGGTTTAGACTTATACAAGTTAAATTAACTTCCTTTGATACCATCTTCACTTTGTTTATTTCATGAAGGAAGATAATCAATTCTTCTAGTGGAAACTCTGATGTCTTGTAGTCATTCATGGTGAAATTAGTTAATTTGGAATAGGTCCTCCAAATTCTTACTTAGTTTCAAGTATACAACCTTTTGGTTTGTGGATGATGAAAATATGGCCTGTAGAGCATAGCTACAGTGTAAAACCTAAAACCTAAAAGTTTTGTTTTTTCATGTAAAGAGTTGATCTCTTTTTTTAATTCTTTTATCCACTTCTCCAAAGGTTGATACCATTCCATGAAGATTTTAATCAGAGAGACATGTTTATTAGGACTTTAGAGGTTTTCAGAGTTTTCATCATTATCCAAATAGGAAACAAGTAAGGTAATTATGGAGTATTGTCGCACACCACCACATATATTCTTCATTAAAGGTTTTACCTATGAAAATTCCAAATATGTTTAAGAAGGGTTTATCGGGATTAAACCATGTGGATGTAGGAGTGATTTGGTGTTTTTGCAATGAAATGGCTAAATAATGGAATATATGGATTTTTGTGAAATTTTTAATTTCAAGAGGTCACACTCCTTTGAAATATTTAAATTATGGAGGGAATTGAGGAAAACTGGGTTTTCTTGATGAAGATGAAATATTTGTGTTCATCATGATAAGAGGGTATGAGTAAGAAGAAGCAATGACTTGGATGATTTTTTCAAGAGATTTTTTTCCTAGAAAGATAATCAAGAATTAAATTATTTTTTTCCTGAACATGTTTGACCGTGAAATCATACATCAAAAACCATTAAGTTTGATAATTTGATGGTTTGGAGGAGTTTTATTTTTGAATTCTAACATTTTAGAAATGAAGAACTACCAATTTGTACGTCAAATTGATGTCCTCTGAGATGAAAAGCAAATTTCTTGATTTCGTATTTAAGTGCAAGAGTTTTTTTGAAGGTGGTGTGGTAATGAAGTTCTCCATTAGTGAATTGCCATATCTGCAATAAAGATTTTGTCTTCAATTTATTCTATTAGAACGGCTCCCTAATAAAAGTCACTGGCATTTATCTATAAAATTCTTTTCCTTTTCCAGGAATTGTTAGCGGAGGAGGACTTTTTTATGCCTATTTTAGGAATTTTACTAATTCAGTTTGTTCTTTTCCTCAAGGGGGTGTATTTTTTATAAGCATTTTGAAAAGCTTAGAGGTATAATGACAAATGTAGGGAATGAAATCTCAAACATAATTAAGGATTCCGAAGAATTACTAAATTTGTTTCATAGAAAGGTTTTCATCAGGGAAATTTTAAAAGTCTTCTACAATATGGGGTTGAGGAAGATACTTGCCTTTAAAAAATCTCATTCCAATTTGGAAATCTACTTCTTTAGTTCAAATTTTAGATTATCTTGCAGATAACATTACTCCATAGTTTTGTAAGTAGAATGGAATTGTTATAGGAGTTTGGTTGAGGATGGATTCATTAAGAGAAAATAAGAGGATATCATCTATATAGACAAGAGCACTATGAAGAATGGGCTCAAAAACTCGAACCATGTCTTTTTGGAATAGAGAATGGCCTACCTTTAGTCTAAAAGGTATGACAATCCATTGATATTACTCATTTCGAATACAAAATATTGTTTTTAGGTGATCTTCTAGATCAAGGCTTAATTGCCAAAAACCCAATTTTAAATTGAATTTTAAGAAAATGTAAGCATTCTTGATGTATGTATAGAGTGAATTGATCTTTTGTACTAGGAATTTGTCATCTTTAGGAAACAAATTTAAAGGTCTATAATCAACAAGTATCTGTTTTACTCAGACCTATTCGTATCTTTTATTCACACATAATACAATGCATGCCCAGTCCTTGTTTCATCAACTGTTGACATTCTTCTTGAACCATTTTGAGTTCTAAAGGAGACATTCCCGGATGAGTTGCCTTGGTGGGATTTATGTTTTCATTAAGTTTAAAAGGAAGAATAACATAGAACTTTTTCTTTCCCATAAAGGTTTTGGATGTTGGAAAAGATCATGACTATCTGAACATAGCTTTACCAATTGATCTCTGATTTTAGTAAATTCGGGAGGAGTTTATGCTAAAGAAAAAAGTTTTGGAATTGAGCATAAGTGTTTAAAATTCCTTTTGTGCTTGACTCCATTTGCTAAAATCTGTATTTTTTTATTCTTCACTAAGATATTTCTCCCAATTAAGATATCTTTGTCCGGTAAGTTTGATCCAATAACCTTTGTTCAAACACAACCGAGAAAGATTTTTATTCTGATTTTTGACTTAGTTATCATATTAGTTTCAAATGATTCATCATTAGTTGTTCTAAAGCTCGGCCTATGACTCGTCTATGTTTTAGAAAGAAGAATGACAGGATTCATAAAGGTTCTTTGAGCTCTTATGTCAACAAAGGCAATAGCTCATATAAGGACATCATATTTAGATGGTAGAATGAACACCTAAGGATTTGGTAGAGGTGGAAGTTCAGTTGAAGCAATAGTTATGTCTTTTTGCTCTTCTTGAATTTTTAGAAAAGGAAAATGCCCTTCAGATTCATTTAAGCTTTTAGAGTCTACCAAACTTGATTCTTCTTCTTTAGATTCTTCAAGAGTAAAATTAGTTTTGTTATTTATAGAATTTTGCTCTTCATAAGTGATTTGACATCATCATCATATTCTATTACAGGAGTCTGCAATAACTTGGTTGTTTTCATTTGTTTTTCTGATTTTTTTTTTTTGAAAATGTCTTTTCTTTTTACAAATAAAACATCTTTTGTTTCCACCCTTTCCTTTGTAAGACTTCATTTTGAAAAATCAAAATCTTTTCTTTTTCCTTTATAGAAGTTGTTTTTCTTGTCTTTTTCATAAGAGTGAAGTTTTGAAGTCTTGCGGTGGCAAATTTCTTTGTCGCATTTTATCTTCAAAGACTTCTTCTTGCATACTCCTTTATATTTTTTTTATCCTTCAGTATTTAATCAATGATAATCTATTGGTTGTATATCTTATTTAAAGCAATAGTTCCAACTTGATGAATTTCACAAATCGTTATATCTACTACATTATTGTTTGTTGCTTGAAAGGTTCTCCAAATTTCTTCTTGAATTTCTTTAGGAAGAGAGCTGCTATAAGTGTTTTTCAAACTTGGATCATTGACTCCATTTAACTGATAGAATCCCAAGGACATTCTTTGTTAAAGTCTATCAATATCAGCTTTCTTTAATGAACAACATTTCATTTCAAAATATTCCTTTTTTGTCTTTCTCTTTAGTACTGATATATCTATAAGGAAATGGAATTAAAGGAAATGGATTACATCCTCTATTGATTAGCCATGAAATTTATCTTGATATACGGGGACAATGGATTGGTACCATTCTTTAAGAACTTTGGTCATTTTGGCATAAAATTCTTCAACTACCTTATATGACTCTTCATGTTGGGCAATTTTTGCCTTCATCATGCCTTGAATTCAAGGAACTTTTTGTTTCATTGTGAAGGAGGAATCCCATCAATCGAAAATAAAGAAGACTTATTATAAGCAAGAGTGTATATTTCTTTAGGATCTAAAGATGAATTGTGTAAAGTTCCTTCTTCTTGCCTGGCCATCAGAATCTGTGTAATATTTGTATGTTCGTCATATATGGTTTCTGCATCAGAGAAATTTGTGAAGAGTTTTACCAGTTTTCTTCAAAAAATATGTCCTTAGACTCTTCTTTATTTAAGAATACATTAATGATTATCTATGGGATACCATCAATGGAAGTTTGGGAGTTTGGGTTAGAGAATCTCCTGGAGAATAACTATAATTTTGCATAACAATATGGCAAGGGGTGGAATAGTTAAGGTTACTAACTAAGAAGTTTTCCATCTGAACTTTAGTCAGGAGTTTAGTTTTAGAGAATCTAAAATTATTAAAAGGTACCCCATGCGGAGTTCTCAAAATCTGTTATACATAAGTTGTTAATCTTTGTTCAAGATCTTCATATACCATAAAAGAACATAAAACATTAAATAACCGATAAATTTGGAACCAAAGTTACATACGGCGCGATCAGCAGGTTGAAGACCATAAATATCTTGAGGTTGAAGACCACCAACTTCAAGCGACTGGTGATAAGGTCCACTTGAATGATATGAAAATTAGCTTATGAAAGAAACAATAACAACAAAACAAATACACAGTCTAGTTAAATAAATTTTGTAATTTGAAAGAGTAAGAATAACCTCATCATCAGAGACAACAATGACAACTATGGACGACGTGTTACAAACCCGGGAAATCCGTGTTGAGTTGACATAAAAAAATGCAAAGACAAATCAAGATAAAAAATTATACAAAAAACATAGGGTTCATCTTCCTGTAAAACACATCACATGTAGAAGAAGGTTTATAATTTTTCAAAAAAAAACAAAGAAAATACACACTGGGTTAGGGTCATCCTCATCATCCATCGAAGAATTACCCTGGGTCATCTGATAACAGAAAACAATGATGAACATAAAACATATATACAAAGCAGTTAAATAAATATGTAAAACAAAAAACTAACAATAACCTCATCATCAGAGTCAATAATCACAATTGTATCATTTTCTAAAGCTTCTTGTTACAATTAAGACATATATGTGAAAAATAAAAACCAAATGTTGAAGAAAGAGGAATTAAATGACACATAACATTAATTAATTAATTAATTAATTAAAGGACACGTATTCCTCCATATATTGTCAGGGACTAAGGAGGATCCTATTTCACAGACAAGGCCAAAGAGTTTAGTTACTGGCAACATGTAGAGAAAGATTAAAAAAAATTGAAGGAAAAAATATACTGTCTTGATTTGATATATGATAATGAACTTTTTAAATCTATAAATCTATTAAAAAATAAAAGAAAAAAACTTTAAAAATGTTTTTGGCCGACAAATCTTTTACAAAGGGTTTGTATGTTAGAAAACATACAAAGATAAATCATGACAAAAAAAAAGATACAAAAAACATAGGGTTATCCTCATCATCCATCTGAGGATTACCCTGGCTTATCTGATAACAGAAAACAATTATTATATTGTTATATAATTCTACACATCTAACAGAGAAAACAATTGTTCACCCTAAACCACAAAAAACATATACAATGTAGTTAAATAAATAAGTAAAATAGAAAAACTAACAATAACCTCATCATCAGATTCAACAATCACAATCGTATCATTTTCCACAGGTTCTTGTTAGAATTGATAAACATATGTGAACAATGAAAACCAAATATTGATAATTGTCAAATGTTCTTCTTAACATTTTCAAACAAAAAATAAAGGGGTTTAGGATTAACATTAAAAAATAAAGGATTAAGAAGAAAATAAATACCGGGTTGGGATCATCCATCAGAGCTTTACCATTACCCATCTGATAACAGAAAACAATGATCACATTATAAGGCAAGGAATTTACACAAAAGTAATGTTTTACATAAAACATAGGTGCAAAATATTAATGTACAAACATAGATTAACTTAAAAAATTTAAACAAAAGTATGGCTTCATCTTACTCTGAAACACATCACATGGAAAAGGGTTTAGCATTTCAAAAAAAAAAGAAGGGTAAAATATACACATGGTCCCTTACGTTTATCCAAAGTCTCAGTTTGGTCCCATTTATGTTTTTTGTCCCAGTTTGGTTCTATACGTTTATAAAACGCATCAAACTTTTCCCCTCTGTTAACACCGTTAGAAATTTGGACGGAAAGCCTTCCATGGGACTTGAACTTGGTACCTTTAAGTGACAAAAGAGGTTGCTTTACCACTAGGCCAAGGTGTACCTTTATAACAAGATGATGGTTTTTTATTTATAAAACATACACTTAAGTTAATTATTGTAAATATAATTTTTAATGATATATTAAAATATTATGTTAATAACAATTTATATTAATATAAATTATTGTAAATATAATTTTTAATGATATATTAAAATATATTTTTTAAATAATACTTATTATTATTAAATAATTTTAAAATGTATTATAAAATAATATATTTAAGTATTATTAAATATTATATTAATAATAATTTATATTAATACTATTTATAGTAAAATTTATTTAATAATACATTTTTAATAATAAATATTATACATATAATTAACTTAAGTGTATGTTTTATAAATAAAAAACCATCATCTTATTACAAAGGTACACCTTGGCCTAGTGGTAAAGCAACCTTTTTTGTCACTTAAAGGTGCCAAGTTCAAGTCCCATGGAAGGCAAAATATTTTTAATTTTCAACTTAAACCACTCAGTCCATCATATTATGACACGTGTCACCAACCAAATCGTGACACGTGTCACTCAAAGTGCTACGTCACATTTCTGTCCAAATTTCTAACGGTGTTAATAGAAGGAAAAAGTTTGATGCGTTTTATAAACGTATCGGACCAAACTGAGACTTTGGATAAACGTAGGGGACCATGTGTATATTTTACCCAAAAAAAAACATGCAAAGAGAGGTTGCAAAAAAAGTTGAGCAGCAAAGTTTCAAAACATGTTCCTATAAAAGATAACAGATGTTTTGCATTTATGAAAAAAAATAGTAACAAAAATTAATAGATCAAGGGAAAATAGGAACAAAAATGAACATCCAAACATAGATGCAGAATGGTTTAGCATTTCCCTTAAAAGACATCACATAGAAATTGAAGGATAATAAAGAAAATAAATACCTGGTTAGGATCATCTATCAGAGCTTTACTGTTGCTCATCTAATAACATAAAACAATGATCACATTAAAAGGCAAGGAATTTACGCAGAAGTAATGTTTTACACAAAACATAGATGTGGAATATAATATACAAACACATATTAACTTAAAAAAATTTACACAAAAGTATGGCTTCTTCTTACACTAAAACACATCAGATGGAGAAGGGTTTAGCATTTAAAAAAAACAAAGAAACATGCAAAGAAAGGTTACAAAAAAAAGTTGAGTTTCAAAACATGTTTCTCTGAAAGATAACAGATGTTTTACATTTATGAAAAAAATAGGAAAAAATGAACAGAATATGGGAAAGTAGGAACAAAAATGAATATCCAGACACATATGCAGAATGGTTTAGCATTTCCCCTAAACATTCATTTCATGTTCACTATACATGTAAAAAAACCCTAAACATGTACAGAAAAAAATTACATTGAGAAGATGATAAGTATAGATTCTTTGAATGATACATGTAACAAAGACACCACATACACCAAATAATAAAGATTCAAGGTTCCAAACACCACATACAAACACCAATTTAAACTCAATTTCAAAATAAAATAAATGCAAGGTTCCCCACACGGCTGTATCAAAGGATCATATTGAGTGTATAGATATTCAAACAAAAACATCTGATTTAAAATGTGAAGAAAATAAATATATTAACCCAGAACAGGATTCAATATACTAACTCGAGCAGGATCTTTTGGTAGTGGGGAAAACCCAAGAGGATGATCATCAGACTGAAATTTAAAGAAAAAATGAAAATCAAACAACACTCATAAAACATTTCATCACAAATAAGGATTAAATACAAAAATTTTAATAAAACTCACCCCTCCATAATTGGTTGGCCCCTAGGTAGACTAAGCCATAACCAACATTGCCACATGGATCATCATGTTGAGTGTACAGATATAAAAGGAAAAACACGTCATTTGAATGTCAACAAAAAAAAAACTCAGCCAGAAGGGGAATATACTAACCAGTGCAGCATCTTTTTGTAGTGGGGAAACATGGGAGGATGGTCATCGGGCTGATGGGAGCGGGGGCAAGACTTAATACTACAGCTTATGCAGGAACAATCAGGCTGATTGAAAAAAGGAAATCAAACAACAATCACAACATATTTGATAAAAAATAATAGTTAAATAAAGAAAATAAAATAACACTCACCCCTCCATACTTGGTAGGGGACTCAGTAGATTGGGCCAGAACCAACATTGCCACATAAAGCATTATTCTAAATAACAAAACAACACACGACGATTTAATATACAAAAAAAATCAAAATCAATTTTTTAAGGTTATTCTTTGACATATACATGTAACAAAAACAACACATACACCATACCCTAACCTTTTAGAAAAATAAAATAACATGTGGGAAAGAATATCACAAGAAAACACATGCACGGTTCCTGACTCAGCAGAATAAAACATAAGCATTATCCAACATCAAAAGAAACAACATCACCCCTCCATATTTGATCAAAAATAATGGTTAAATAAAGAAAATAAAATAACACCCAACCCGTCATACTTGGACCGGGACTCGGTAGACTGGGCCAGAATCAACATTGCCACATAAAGTATTATCCAACATTAACATATACATGTAATAAAAATAACACATACACCAAACCCTAACCTTTTACAAAAAAAAATAACATGCAGGAAATAATATCAAAAGAAAACACATTCATGGGTCCTGACTCAGCAGAATCAGGAAGGGAAGATCTTCAAAAAAATAACATGTAGGAAAGAATATCAAAAGACACAACATCACCTTCTGTATACCATTCATCATTTAGAAGGGAAGATGTTGTTTTGTTGAAAGAGGGATATCAAAATCAAAAGGACACAATATATGAATAAAGGGGAAAATTCTTTCAAGGGGTATATAAGGACACACCAATTGGTACATGAAAGAACGAGAGAACTCAAGAAATAGGTCTCTGAAATTGTATACGATCGGGAGACACGCGAAGGGGCAACCAAACCGACATGACTTGAGTAGCGAAAAGCGAGAGACAGTAGCGTGAGCAGGTGGACAACAAATACATAGTGTGACCGGGTGGAACACAAAGCGAGACATAGTAGCAGAAAGGACATGTAATTAAGAGAAAACATACCCAACTTAAGCAATAGAAAAGATACAAACTCACGCTACTGTTTGAAACATTTATTGAAAACACAATAAATAAAATATTAAAACAATAAAATTAAATAATTAAAAAATGTTCAAAGCCACAATATATGAAGAAGAGTTTTAGGAGGGAAAACATTGTTCACCAAAATGTGACACATGTTAAATTCCGCTATCAAGGGGAATTCTAGTAAGTGTCATTTATATATAATTAAGATTAAGATGTAACTTGTGTAACTTTACACACATTAATAGGTAAATAAAAAAATTTTCTTTAAAAACATTATCACACTAATTTATACCTTATAACCTAGGTAATTTTACATAGATTAAAAAATTTAAAAATTATTATGAATATTTTAATAATATTGGATGTCCACATTTAGCCTATAAAATGGGACTCCATGGCAAACATGAAAAGATACTTCTCATTTCCACTTCAACTTCATTACTCTCTCTAATTCTCTTTACTTCTTCTTCTCTCTTACTTCAACTTTAATTTCTTACTTCATTTCTTCTACACATCAATTTCTATTGCCAAATTATAAGTTTCATAACACGTTATCAGCATGAGATTCTGACCAATTGAGATTTAATCAAGACTACGAGAGGTAATTTGTGATTATTATTATTATTATTATTATTATTATTATTATTATTATTATTATTAATTTTAATTTATATATCTTATATTGTTTATATACATATATTATAAAAGTTCCTAAAGAACTTATATTCTAAACATCTCAGAATGATGTATAAGATTACATCTATATCATAAAAAAAAATATAGGTTTCTAAAGAACTTATTCATAAATATCCTTGCAGGATATATAAAATTAATAGTAAATAATTCAGAATTCTTAAAAATATTTATTGATAGTTCCCGAAGAACTATAATAGTCTAAAAAAAGGTATTTTATTACTTGCTAATAATAATTAATGATATTAACCAATTATAACCAATTACTTACCAATTATTGCCAATGTCTACTGCATTAGCCTATTTTAATGCTTACTATCAATTGTAATTATTCCTATTGCACTATTATTCCACTATTGTTATATTATTTTATATTATTTGCTAACTACATTGAATACTATAGCTTACTTATTTGCTAATTACTGTAATTATTCAGTTATATTATTTTATATTAACTACTACAATTTAGTTATATTAATAAATAAAATAACATTAATAAGGACCCAAGATTTATAACCTGATAAGTTATCACTCTACCACTAGACTACTAGTATCTGAATGATATTTTTTTAGAAATTATAAATTTTATTACCGGGTTCCTTATGTGAAATTTTATTTATACTTGTCTCCTTGTGACTGAAAAAATAATGAATTACTTATGTAAAATCATGAGTCCCGTCCAACTAGAACTGCTCCATTTCCAGAAGTGAATGTAGCAACACATGATCATTATACTCATGATCGTGGTGGTGGTCGAAATGATAATAAATCATCATTTGTATGGAAGAATAAAGAACGTATGGAAAAAGGAAAAGACGTTAAGTAGCGAACAAACTAAAAATATTTGATATCGTTGTGGTAGCCAAGGCCACTAGTTTCGGGTTTGTCGCACACCAAAACATCTGATTGATCTATACCAAAAATCCCTTAAAAATAAAGGGAAAACAATAGAAACAAATTTTACTGGTATAGATGATGTTTATGCTCACTTTGATGTTGATGATTTTCTTACTCTTCCTGAAGAAGAGATTGACCACTTGATTAGAGAGGGGAGTACCTTTAAATAAATTATTTTATGTTTCATGTAATTTATTTTGTTATGAACTTTCTATCAATAACATTTTATATTAAATATTTATGGTTGTTAATTATATTTTTCACTCATGATTTTCTTTATTTTATGAAGAATGAATGCTTACATGAATAATGAAGATATATGTCTCGCAGACAGTGCAACAACTCATACTATTCTTAAGAATGAGAAATATTTCTACCATATAAAAAAATAAGAAGCCAATGTTAATACTATATCTGGTAGTATAAATATAATTAAAGGCTCCGGCAGAGCCAGTATTTTGTTACCTAGAGGAACAAAATTGCACATTGAAAATGCATTATATTCTACCAAGTCTCAAAGAAATTTATTAAGTTTTAAGGATATCTGTGAAAATGTATACCATATTGAGACCACAAATGAAGGAAATAATAAATATCTTTACATCATAAAGTTAATTTCTGATAAGAAATGTATATTGCAAAAATTGCCTTCATTTTCCTCTGATTTGTACTACACATATATTAGTACAGTTGAAACAAATGTTATTGTAAACCAGAAATTTACAAATAAGAATAACTTTGTTATTTGGCATGAAGGGTTAGGCCATCGTGGAACAATAATGATGTAAAAAATAGTTGAGAATTCAAATGGTCATTGCTTGTCTAGCAGACAAATTCTCCAAACTAATAATTTCTCATGTGCTGCTTATTCTCAAGGGAAATTAATTACTCGGCCATCACCAATGAAAATTGGGAGTGAATCACTCACATTTTTAGAGCGTATACAAGGTGATATTTATAGACCATTTAGATATTTTATGGTTTTGATTGATGTATCAACTAGATGGTCACATGTTTGCTTATTGTCAACTCGCAACCAGGCGTTTGCAAGATTAATAGCTCAATTAATTCATTTAAGAGCTCATTTTCTTGATTATCCAATTTACGCCTTGATAACTTTGGTGAATTCACATCTCAATCTTTTAATGATTATTGTATATCCATCGAAATTGATGTTGAACATCCTGTAGCATATGTTCATACACAAAATGAACTTGCTGAAACAGTAATTAAACGTTTGAAATTGATAGCAAGACCATTGTTAATGAGATCAAAACTCCAATTTCAACTTGGGGACATGCAATCTTGCATGTAGTAGTACTTATTTGCATCAGGCCTATAAGTTATCATGAGTATTCCTTTACAATTGATACATGGTAAAGAACCAAATATTTCCCATCTAAGAATCTTTGGAAGTACGGTATATGTCCCTATTTCTTTTCCACAACGCACTAAGATGGGACCTCAAAGAAGGTTGGGAATATATGTTGGATATACAAGTCCATCCATAATAAAATATCTTGAACCTTTAACAGGTGATTTATTTACAGCTCGTTTTACTGATTGTTATTTTGATGAATCTATTTTCCCATCATTAGAGGGAGGAAATAAACAGTTGAATAAAAGAATCAGTTAGAATGAGGTATCTCTATCGCATTTTGATCCTTGAACAAAGCAATCTAAGCTAGAAATTCAGAAAATAACTAGTTTACAAAATTTAACAAACCAATTGCCGAATGCATTTATTGATCCAAAAAGAGTGACTAAGTCACATATACCAGCTGTTAATACCCCAATAAAGATTGATATCCCTGCAGGACAATCTAAAATTACAAATGAGTCTGAAGCCAAAATAAAACGTGTTAGACATGTTAGTTCTAAAGATAAAAATCCTCGAAAAAGAAAAGTAACTAAAGAAGATGGTCAAATCGAGGATATAAAGACTCCAGTAGAGTCTCCTGACATAATCAAGGATTCAAATCCATAAGATACCAAGGTACCTGAAATTGATAAAAATAAAGAGATCTCTATAAATTATGTCATGGATGGAATACACTGGAATCGACATGAAGTCGATGTTGATGAAATTTTTGCATTCAAAGTAGCTCTTGATATTATAAATGATGATAAGAATCATGAGTCAAAATCTGTTAAGGAATGTTCACAAAGAAATGATTGGCCAAAATGGAAAGATGCAATGCAAGAAGAGTTAAACTCACTTGCAAAACGGGAAGTTTTTGGACCTGTAGTCCAAACACCTGAAGGTGTAAAACCAGTTGGATACAAATGGGTCTTTACGAGAAAAAGAAATGAAAGTGGTGAAATTGTGTGATATAAAGCAAGACTTGTTGCACAAGGTTTCTCACAAAGACCTGGAATTGATTTCGAAGAAATATATTCACCAATGATAGATGTAAGTACTTTTCGATATTTAATAAGTTTGGCGATTCGTGAAAAACTTGATTTACGCCTAATGGATGTTATTGCAGCATATTTATATGGCTCACTTGAAAAATGACATCTATATGAAACTCCCTGAAAGATTTAATTTGCCTAAAGCATATAAAACAAATCCTCAAGAAAATCATTCAATCAAATTAAATAAATCTCTTTATGGACTGAAACAATCTGGACGTATATGGTACAATTGTCTCAGTGAATATTTGTTGAAAGAAAGGTATAAAAATGACCCGATTTGTCCATGTGTTTTTATGAAGAGATTCAGAAAAAAGTTTGTTATAGTTTCTATTTAGACGATTTAAACATCATTTGAACTCCTGAAGAGCTCTCAAAGGCTGTAAACTGCTTGAAAAAAGAATTCGAGATGAAAGACTTGGGAAAACAAAGTTTTGTCTCGGGTTATAATTATAATATTTAAAGGAATGAATTTTAATGCACCAAAAGACTTATACAAAAAAAGTGCTAAAGTGGTTCTATATGGACAAATCACACCCATTGAGCAGTCCAATGGTTGTAAGGTCACTTGAAGTGAGCAAAGATCTTTTTCGACCTCAAGAAAAAAATGAAGAACTACTTGGTCCTAAAGTACCATATCTTAGTGCAATTGGTGCACTAATGTATCTTGCTAGTCATATGATATATCATTTGTTGTCAATTTGTTAGCAAGACATAGTTCTTTTCCTACAAAAAGGCATTGGAATGAGATTAAGGACATATTTCGCTACCTTAGAGGTACAATTAACATGAGTTTATTTTTCCATATGTATCCAAGGCAAACCTAATTGGTTATGCAGATGCGGGGTATTTGTGTGATCCTCATAATAGATGACAGACAGGATATTTGTTCACATGTTGTGGTACAACAATTTTATGGAGATCCATAAAACAAACGATTACAACAACATCATCTAATATCTTCTAGCATTACATGAAGCAAGTCGAGAATGTGTTTGGTTTAGGTCTATGATTCAACATATTTAGGAAACCTGTGGCTTGATTGTTGGAAAATTACCACCAACAATCTTATGTGAAGATAATACAGCTTGTATTTCTTTGTTAAAGGAAGGTTACATTAAAGGAGATAGGACAAAAACATATTTCACCAAAATTTTTCTTTACTTATGATCTTATAAAGAATGGTGAAATAAATGTCCAGTAAGTCCGATCATGTGAGAATCTGGGAGATATCTTTACAAAATCATTACCAACCAGTACAGAAGATTAGTCTTTCAATACTTACATAAGTGTTCTGATGAGGGGGGAATTAAAATTATTTATTTACTTTGTAAAGAATGTTGTACTCTTTTTCCTTCACTGGGTTTTTATCCCACTGGGTTTTTTCTAATAAGATTTTAACAAGACATTCTAAAATATAGACATCCAAGGGAGTTATTATGAATATTTTAATAATATTGGATGTCCACATTTAACCTATAAAATGGGACTCCATGGCAAGCATGAAAAGATACTTCTCATTTCCACTTCAACTTCATTACTTTCTCTAATTCTCTTTACTCCCTCTTCTCTCTTACTTCAACTTTAATTTCTTATTGTTAAATTATAAGTTTTCATTACAAAAATAAGTTTTTTTACAAATATTATTAGTATCCACTCAGACCGATTTATAGATAGTGGCAGTATAAATTAAATTTCAATAAAATAATACGTAATAGTACTAACTAATTAAAAAAAGTAAAGCAAGCCATAAGAGCTCGAGGAAGCAGAACCCTGAAATCGGCAATGGCATCTTTCTCTTCAACCTTCATTAAACTAACTCCCTCTTCCACCCTTTCCCCTACTCTACCTTCCCACCGCGCATTTCCTCCTCGTACAATCAGAATGGAAGCCCAGGCCCAGGCCCAGGCCCAGCCCAAGCCCAAGGAAGCCAAGCTCTGGGGCGGCAGGTTCGAAGAAGGCGTCACCGACGCCGTCGAGAGGTTCACCGAATCGATCTCCTTCGACAAAGAGCTCTACAAACACGACATCATGGGAAGCAGAGCCCACGCTTCCATGCTCGCTCACCAGGTTCCTCTTCCTAGTCTCACACAACACTCTCAATTTCATTCATTCATCACTCTCTTCATTTTTTTCTAGGGTTTGATAACCGTCGCCGACAGAGACGCCATCATCCGAGGTTTGGACGAGATTGAGGGGCGCATTGAGAATGGCGAGTTCAATTGGAGGACTGACAGAGAGGACGTTCACATGAACATCGAAGCGTCGCTCACCGACATGATCGGTGAGCCTGCCAAGAAGCTTCACACTGCTCGGAGTCGGAACGATCAGGTTTTGACCGATTTGCGCCTCTGGTGTCGTGACGCCATTGATAAGATTCTCGGAAGCATGAGGCGTCTTCAGGTGTCGCTTGTTACCTTGGCTTTGAACAATGAGGGTCTCATTGTTCCTGGTTACACTCATTTGCAGAGGGCGCAGCCTGTTTTGCTGCAGCATCTTCTTTTGGCTTATGTTGAGGAGGTTTGCAACTTTATAGTTTCTGGTTTATCATGTTTATTTGTATGTCAATATCAATATCGGAGTAAACCCTAAGTTAGTCTCGAGATTGTACGAGTCAGACACTCTAGTTTCTAATATTTTAAAACTTTAATCTGTTTTGTAAAATGTCATTCATTTTATTTCTTTTGTTATAGTTTTCACTGTTGTTTTATACTAAAAAGAAAGACTAGATTGAATGTTGTTTTGTAAAGTGAGGGATTAAATTGAGATTTTTAAAATCTTAGAGACTAAAATGTTTTACCCGAACAATTTTAAACACTAATTTGAAGGTTTACTAGTCAATATTAGGATAAGAGTTCAAGAACTTATATGAGGTGTTATGGTATTCTGTATTAGTATGGTTGGTTCTTATGATTTTCTTAAAATTTATTCTTGTTTTTATTATTGGTCATTTGACCTTTAATTATGATGATTAAGATTATTATTTGCTAAAGAACTAAATTAAGATTGTTGTTGTTGAGGAGTGATTACTTTTGATCTTATTTATTCAAGAAGTAAGCAGTTCTAATTTGATATGTATTTATTATGCCTTATTGCAGATTGAGCGTGATGCTGGTCGTTTGGTAGATTGTAGAGCTAGGATGAATTTCTGTCCATTAGGGGCTTGTGCATTGGCCGGTACTGGGCTCCCCATTGATCGATTCATGACTTCAGAAGCGTTAGGATTTACGGCTCCCTTGAGGAATAGGTATCTAACTTCATTTTATTCGTGTGAAAGTTGTGCCTGCCTGACACTTGGTTTATGTTTTATTTTCATCTACATATCTTTTTCTTGCCAGTTGATTATGTGATGTTATTTTAAATAGTATAGATGCGGTTTCTGATCGAGATTTCGTGCTGGAGTTTCTTTCTGCTAATGCCATCACAGCAGTGCATCTTTCTCGCCTTGGTGAAGAATGGGTATTGTGGGCCTCAGAGGAATTTGGATTTCTCACACCAAGCGACTCTGTTTCAACTGGAAGTAGTATAATGCCTCAGAAAAAGAATCCAGATCCTATGGAACTTGTCCGTGGGAAGTCTGCCAGGGTCATAGGAGATCTTGTTACTCTTCTCACGTTGTGCAAAGGACTTCCTCATGCTTACAACCGTGATTTGCAGGTAGTTAAAGAATAAGATAAAGTTTAACTTCCATTGCTTTGCATGTTTTCTTTGCTCGAGTGTTCCTGGTTTCATTTTTTTTCCTTCTGCACTATAAATTTCTTGAGATTCATTAAAAAAAGTTCCTTTCTGGAAGTAGGAAGACAAAGAGCCAGTATTTGACAGCGTTAAAACTATCCTGGGGATGCTTGAGGTATCAGCTGAATTCGCACTAAAAATTACATTCAATCGGGAAAGAATACAGAAGGGTTTACCTGCTGGTTATCTCGATGCAACCACACTAGCTGATTACCTTGTTAAGAAGGTTAGTCACATTCACTGATTTGCCTTCTCTCTATAAGCATTCTGTTTGTTATCAAAAAACAATATGTGAAAATGAAAGCATGATAATCCATCACCCAGAAAATTAATAGCAAGCTGCATACCACAGTCCAAGTTCAGATTCAAACACACCTCTAATGCCAGTCTATGTCCTGTACCTGTTGTCCTCATCCAGTATTCAGTCAATCTGTCAACAATTCAACAGAAAACAAAATTAATCACATCCCTCCTCCCCATTCCTAGAACTAATTGAATGAAGGAAAATTAGGAAATACATGTTTACCGAATTTAGATATTATCATGTTTCAAATGTTGAATGCAATAAACTACTTCATGAAATGTTTTTTGTGTAGATTGTCAATACTCTGCAGTTGTCAAACTACTTGCTTCTTTTATCAATCTGTCCAGTTTTCAGGAATCAGGATTAGATGTGTTGACAACGACAACCATTTTCTTCTTATGAATTTATCGCACCCCTCCCACTCCCCAAGAGGAAAAATACATGTCATAGGTCTTTTGCCTCTGGTTGTGTGTAAGCTATAAGGCTTTTGACATGGCAGAGTTCAGTCTTCTCTTTTTCTATTTAGTACAAATCTAGATGTTTTAGTTCGATACCCATGGAGATGTGGGAACAAAATCACAAAAATAGAGATGCTGCATCTTTCACCAGTCATGGTGAACTGTCAAGGTATAAAACTTTGTATGTCATAATATAATATTTATGGATGCATTGCTGCCGGCCTTTAAGTTCCAGCTGTATCAGATGTTTCTTTCTCTCCTACTAAAATTTCTAATTTTTTAATTGTCTTCCCTCTTCTCCTACACATTCAGGGTGTGCCATTTAGAACATCTCATGATATTGCCGGAAAATCTGTAGCTTTGTGTACATTGAAGAACTGCCAGCTAATGGACTTGAGTCTTGATGAGCTGAGAAGTATAAATCCAGTATTTGAAGAGGATGTGTATGAATTTCTTGGAGTGGAAAATGCAATCCAGAAATTCAGCTCTTATGGTTCTACCGGGTCCGCATGCGTTGCCAGCCAACTTGATTTTTGGATGAAAAAACTTGAATTGAAGTGAAGATTACCCTAACTGTTATGAAATTCTCATTGTGCTTGGGACCATCTCCTGAAACAAGGAATAACAGCTTGCGCTTGGCGAAGATCCTCCAAAACATCATTCTGGAATCAACCAAGACGATGTCTTTAAATATTGGTAGTACTAGACCATTAGCTGTTATATGCAAGTTGTGAGTCAGGGTTATTGAATAGGTAGTTTCAGAATCAAATGTGTCATGCGTTTTAAGTTATGAGCTTCTTCATTTTACATTACCCGTTGGACTGTATTCCAGCATGCCGTATGAAATAAAGTTCTTTGGCCACCCGCGAATAGTGGTGATTATACGAAATGGTTGCGCAGAAATCAAAATCACACGAAATGATATGATATGATTCGTATCAGGTTAAATATATTCTTGATTTCTAGTTCAGCTTGCTTCCAGTCTCCCAACCTTAAAAATGAAATTAGTCTCTTACTAGCTCATATCTTAGAGTAGTTTTGCTATTTAACTTAGTTTCTACCTTGATTAGGTCTGTATAATGGAATATATTAAATCTAAAATTAAATAGTGAAATTATCTCTAATAGAAATGAAGGGATTGATTTCATGTATTTTTAATTATTTAATGACTAGAAGCAATGATCTTTAAATTGAGGGATCAAAGCCAATGCTCCTAGATTTAGAGAAAGATATTTAATCCTTTGCCTTCAGCATATTTTGGTCAATATATGCTAAATATAAGCATTAAGGAATCAAGTTTTATTGTCTTGAAAACACGCATCAATAAATAAAGACTAATAATCGTTAATGAATACTGAAAAAATCTCAGTTGCATATTATAAATCATTTATTATTATATATTGAAAATTTTCAACATACATCCAAAGCTTTACTTGAAAATACAAAAAAGCAGAACCCAATTACCCCAAGTATTAACTGGCCTGTTGCTTTAAAACTATAAGCTAGGTATTTTCCACACTGATATCAAAAGGTTCTTGATTATTACAATCACAGTTTCAAGCAAATCCCCGGTTTTGAAATAAAGGGATTTGTGTTCTCTAATCTGTTACCGACGAGACGAAACCACGTTGGAAGCTATAAAAAACCAAGTAACTTTACTTCTATGACTCCCCTCACTAAACCACAATATTGAATTAATGATATCCAAATCAACAACGCAACCGAACTAGATCATTCAGCATTGGCAAGAATTTTCAACACATTGGAAGAACAAAGGAATGCTCGCAGCTCTTCTTAGAGTATTTCACATTGAAGTCTCCCTATATGAAACAGTTCTCTTTCCCAATAATAGCTTTCCCCTGCCGTGTTGAATTTCTCAAACGACGAAGACCAGCTGCCTCACTAATTGGTGCCACCAATTCATTGGACAGGCTTGAACTACTGTCAGTAGCTGGTTTTGTCACCCTGTCCAACCTCATTGGATTATGTTCCTGAGTCTCCATTTTGTATGTTTCAGTGTTGCAGCTATTTTCTGGATCCTTGGTGACAAGCTGAATTGCTGGTTTACATGCTCTCTTTTTCTTGCCTTGCTTTTGAACATCCAATTTTCCCTGCAATAGAATTGTCTTGTGGATTAGTAAGCAAGCTGGCAAACTGCAGCACATAAAAAGCAAAAGTTGTGCATCCCAAGGTTAAAATATGAAGTAGAAAAATCTTAGACAGTTCATTAAATTAGGTGCCAAATGCAATAAGGAGCTTCAGTGTGTAGAATACCATTGAGTTCTGAATGTCACATAATGGTTTCTTTATGTGCCCCGGGTTGTCTCTGCAACTAGCAGGCTTCTCAACAAGAGCACTCTGGAGTAGCTTAGCACATTCAGAAACAACCACACTTCCATCTTTGTCTACAGCTGAAGCGTCAGTATTATCTGATTTTAGTTGTTCATTTCCTGCTAATTGATTTAGTTTCCTATTTGTGCATCTAGTTGTGCAGCCACATGACGCTCCACAGCTACCACCAGCTGATCGGCATCTGCATTTGGTAGTCTTGCACAAGGACCTCTTACCGCATGAGCAGCAAAGCCCTTCAGCTGTTCCCTCCCCCTTAACATTACTTTCACTTGAACCACTCATTTCTGGAGTATCCATTTTTATCTTGTCAATCCCATCGGAGATAAGAGGCTGACTCACATTCCGCTGAATACAAGATGCCAGAGTTTAAAAAAATAATGTTTAAATAATTTTCAAGAAATGTTTCTCCATGCTAAATTATCCATTTTGATTTTGAACCATGTTATTTCTAATAATTTGATGTTAATGGAACAAACCTGCTTCTTATCCTTCAAATCAGACTTCTCTTTCTGCAGTTGTAATTCTCTAAGTAGAGAACCAAGGCTGTTCATTTGTTCCCTTAAATCTTGGATATCATCATCCTTCTCCATGCTGTTACAGTCTTCCTCCAGTAACGGAGACCTTGAAGTAACAAGGAGAGATGTAGCACAAAATTGAATTAGTAAGTGGACTATATGGTACTGCAAGCTGAAAGATTCAACATTGCAAAAGGAAAGTGACAACAGTTTTTCACCTTGGATTTTCCTGCCTGTGCATCTCAACTTCTTCTTTCAGCTGGACAATCTCTTCAGCCATCCTGACCATTTCACATAGTTAGAATAGGATCCCTTCAAAATACATTTACAATGAAACATACTGAAGAACTGTGGCCTACCAAATTCTGTGATTTTGTTAATGCCACAATCACCAGAGCTAATTTTAAATGACCGAAAGCAGAAAGCTTTTATTTTGGCAAATTTTATGTTACTTCCCCATATCATAAACTTTAGTTTCAAATTGTCAAGTGGATAAAAAATCAAATGGGCAAGAGACTGGGCAAGAGACTGATACTTCAGATCAAACATTAAAGGAATATGTAGCAACATAATTAAAAATAAAATAGAAAGATAAAAAAATGGGCACCTCCAACCTACATGTTGAGGGTAATGGTATATGATATTCAATGTTGTTATCATTATTGTCATAAGACCAAATTTCAAATTAGTAATCTGACTGACTTATGCTAGTGCTAGGCTGCTAGTCTTCAAAGAGTAACCTAACAAAAATTTTAGCTTTAATCCCCCAAACAAAAATCTGAAAGTGGTTTGAAAATGGTTCTTATCATTACTACTTGGTAGCATAGCATGACGTTTCTTTTTGCCCGATGGGAAAAAGAAAGAACAACTACGGCCTAAGATACAGAATGTTTGACCAATCAGCTAAAAGGGAAGCGCTGATAAAACTAGGAAGATGATGCCATTGTGTGAGACGCTCTCGAAAAGTAGAGCCATACATCGCCAGCTGATCCGCACAACTATTTGCTCAGTATGATGTGACATGTTTAGAAGCACGACATGTCATTATTATATGATTACAAGGACTATTTTAAAATTTGTGAGGAATGAAACCAATAAAATATTTTTGAAAGACAAACGAATAGCAAAGTTTAACATTTTGAAGACCTAAAAAGAAGGGCCAGAAGCATAAGCCAATGAAGAGACGATACAGATGATGGGAGTAACGTCAGACTTACTTTTCCATTTTGGATTCATATTGTGAACATAATTTGTCTAACTGAGTTCTGACTTGAAGCTCTTGCTCAGCATCCTACACCAGCGAACTTTTAGTGACGTTTTAACAAGTAGGGTCAATATATAAATTAGGCCACTGCTATAAAACAGTAAGCAAAGACTCATACATTTTCGGCAGAAGCAACCTGCGTGGTTGATTCAGGGAATAAAAAACTTTCGTTGTGTGCAAACTGTAAACAGTACAAATTTAAAGCACAAAATCTATACTAATACCATCAAGGATGTCCGTAAATAATATCATTATCATTCATTATTAAATACAACCTCCAACATAGGCCAACACTGAATCAAATAAAGGCATCAAAAAGTATAGGATATATGAGCAGGATTTAGCAAAAGTTATAAGTAGTAATAAATGTCATTCAGAACTACTTATGAACCATATATAGCACTCTATCAAACAGAGATATTCTAAACAAGACCCGCAAACAAATTTCAGAAAAACTAATGAAGTATTTGTCAAGTTTAACTGATACTAGACTCAATTATAAGATGTTCAATCTACAAACAATCAGGAATTTTGAATTAATTTAAAATTACCTGAATTAGTTTACGATATCTATCTCTTGCACCTACTTGAGAACCAACATGTTAAAAAAAAGGACAATAATATGTAAAGCCAGAAGAAATAAAACAAATAAAGATTCAAACAAAACAGGTATTCTGGTCACCTAACCCTTAGATCTATGTGATATGGCTTTTCGAGCTGTTATCATGTCATTTAGACGTTTGGTAGCAGCAGAAGCCTCCCCTGTCTTGCGCTGCAATACCTGATTGCAAGGAAATTAAGATATCAGTGCCAACATTTAGAAAAATATCTTGCGACAACTTAAAGAAATAAAAAACACAAAAAGTATCCTTGAGGAAGATACAATGAACAAACCATTGTAAGCCTCTCATTTGAAGCCAGCAAACTTTGATTCTTGATTGCATTCCTCCTTCCCTCCTTCTTAAGCTGATGATGCATGAACAACATTCCTTAAGACAAAAATTCTAACCAGAAGGAAGATACTATATGCAACAGTTGAGATCTGTGAATTGCTATTGCTATGTTCCACTCAAAAAATAGTTTTACAGGGAAATCATCCGATATCTTGAACATAAGGCAATGACTGAATTGATACCTGAAGAACTTCTTTCTCAAGTAAAGCCTTGCATATTCTGAATTGCACTGAGTCTAACTTGATCTTACACTGTAGTTGAACCTGTACATATGTAAAAACAAGTGTTGATAACTTGATACACCCAAAGCAAAAGAGGAACCAATAAGAACTAAAGCAGCATTTAAAATAAGAATCCATCCACATAAGGAACACCACCTTCTGTGCCTTCAACCTCTGAATGTCAAATTGCAACTGGCTAGTTAGTTCATCAGCTCTTTTCCTATGGGTTGAAAATTGGGATTGATTACCCAGCTTTTTCTGCAATTCAGTAACCTGCAGCAAAAACAAACCATGACCACAAAACCAAAAACAAATTCATTCAACCAATCCTGCAAATTAATATTCACCTGATCTTCAAGCAAATTCAGTTTCCGGAGATATTCCTTTTTAAGCTTCTTAACTCCACTGTTAGAAGCCGATGATTCATTCCCCTGTTGTTTCCTTAGTTCAGCAATCTCCATCTGCAAAAATCACACAGCACCCAGAGTAACCAACAACTTCCTCTCCTACAATTTCAATTCTTCACAAAAGCAGTTTGAGAAGCTGATCCGTTAGGGGGCGATTGATTTCAGAAAATGTTTTTTGTCTTCATTTTCGGTTTTTATTTTTTATGAAAAAACTATTACCTTATTTTCCGTTATCCAAAGTTTATGAAATAGTATAAACAATAATAAAAAAAAGTTGTTTCCAATGTTTCCTTCTTTCAATGTGACATTGTGATTGAAAGTCAAAACAGAAAACATTTCGAGAAACCAAACAGTCTCTCTGAGATTTTCTCTAATTAACTGACTCAATTCCTAAAGTTCGTAACATATTGGAATTGCGTAATTCCATCTACAACACTCTTAGCCAACCATAGATTATCAAATCAAACAAATCCTACTATGACATAAAACGCATTTAATTTCTAGAACAAATGAAACACCGATAATAAGTTCGATCGTTTTCTTAAAATTGAATATATGAGAAATTAAATCCTGTTAACTAGTAAGTTTATTTCTGAGAACCATAAAATACGAACCTTATTTGCTTCATTTTCTCGCTGGAGCTCGCGAATCCTCTCCTCGTACATTTGCGTTTGGTTTGGGTCCGAAGCTGAGGCATCGATGGGGCTGGATTGCTTGGATCGGCGATTCGTCTTCTTCATTGTCACTCTCTTATGAAATCGAAGTGATTTTCGGAGAGAGAGAAAAAGAGAGAGAAACAAAATTGAACCCTCGAAGGAGGCGAAATGTGCATCGCTTCGCTGAGACTTTATATAACGTCGCTGCGTTAACAACGCCTACCAAACAACCAATCATGAGATGCCACGTAAGCAACTGGATTAAATCCGTGAGGAGGGAAACCTGCTTGATTCAAATTTTCTTTGTCCCGCATATCTACCGTTTGTGTTTGCGGTATATTCTTCATTTTTCTTCCCCTTCAGGTTAGTGATAACTTTATTTCTCTAAAATACAAGAAAACTTGTTTAAGTAAAAAAATATAATTTTAAAAAAACTAGTTTAAGAATCTGTGCGATGCACGGTTTGTTTTTTTGATAGAGGTAAAAAATAGTAGGTGCAGAAATATTTAAGTTAAATGCTATGTATAAAATATAAGTATTATTATATTTAATTGTTGTAAATTATATTGATCGATATATACATGTATAATTTGTTTTATATTTTGGACTTTTTTAAGTTATTAGGGACCATTATACTATTAGTTATTATTAAGATTGAAATAAAGATACTTTTATTTTAAAATTCATGAATGAATAATTATAATAAAATATTGATTATTTAAAAATATCTATTTTTCATTTCAACCAAATCAAACAAAGAAATCAAATACAGTTTTTTATTGTAAATTAGATTGATCTAATTATAAATGTTTATTTGCTCTATATCATTGGTTTTTTTATAGGCTAGTAGAGACCATTTTAAATTTATTATATATTAATAATATTAAAATAAGAATATACGTATTTTTAAAGTTACATATCAATGAATGAGTTTTTTATATATTTAATTATTTGTATTGATATTATTGTAAAGTGTTTAATTTTAACTATATATATATATATATATATATATATATATATATATAACTTGATCCTGTCTTAGATAATACGAATCTAAATAATTAGATAATATTTTAAATTTATTATTAAGATTAAGATAACAAAGTATGTATTTGTATTTGATTGTTTTATAGGCTAGTAGGGACCATTTTAAATATATTATTAAGATTACGATAAAAAAATGTATTTCTGAAGATATGTATGAATATTTGTTTAAAATATTAATTAGTTGTATTGTATTAATGTTAAGTGTTTTATTTTAACTTTATAAATGTCCATTTAAATCGTCTTTGATTTATTTGAGTTGATACAAATTTACGATTCATCAAACTAAAATAAAGAAAGAAACATTATATTTTATTGTTGTAAATTATATTGATCAATTTATACACGTATAATTAGCTTTATATGAGAGAATTTTTTATAGGCTATAAGATATCATATTAAATTTATTATTAAGACTGATATAAGGGTAGCTATTCATACAAATGTTATCAGGAATTTTTCCGCCTCGATTCAATAAACTCAATCTAATTTTATCGAACACGGGAAGTATGTTTCCTAACTCTTAATTGGGCTGAGCAAATTACAAAATTAATATGTGTAACACCCTTGGTTAACTAGGACAAATCTCTTCCACTAGATCATCTTACTTAAGTAAGAGGTTACAAGTTTAGAAAAATATGGAAGTTTTTTTTCTTTTTTGTACAAGAAACAATAGTGGAAGTACTCTCCAAGTATCTCCAACACCTTTATTAAAGCCCAACAATTTAGGGTGTAGTTGGTTGGGGGAGTAGTCCAAGTACCAAAGTACACTCATCTCAAACTCCGTTATAGGGAATTGGATCCCGACCTTGGTGATAATCATCTCATACATGAACAAATAGCGCGATCCCGGTTGGTAGCAAATCCACTTGGTCATCAATGGTGAGACGACAGGAAAATGATCCTTGTATTCTTCACTAGAGTGGATTATCAAGTCTGGTACCTCGATGTTGTCCTTCTCCTCAACATACTTGGAAACTATGCTTAAAGGTTCGTCATGAACCCAGAAGTAAGGGTCTCTAGCCTTCTCCATGGTCTAGTCGATGTGGGTGCCACCACATTTGTTCAGAGGGGATCAGTTGATACCACTTTGGGAGAGTGTGTTTTGGATTAGTCCTCAAATGCCATTTTCACTATTATATGTTGAAGGAAAATAATACAATTGTTAAAAGACAGGTCGTTAGTTAGAAACTATTCAACACTAGTGTTAGGCTTACTAGCAGAACCCAAAGGTTAGAAGACAGTGTGGGGGACTATGAGGTGTCTAACTCCTCCATATATCGCCCCCTCTCGTCACGAGTCAACATCATTGATGGACGTCGAATCACAAGGTTTTCTCTCCAGCACGACACCACCTTGAAGGATTTAGACCATTTGTTGACGCCTCTCCCGCCTCACCCATAGCTCGCGCCGGGATGGCACTGATGGTGGTCCGGATAGAACCCCCACAGACTCATCACTTGAGACTATGTCCCCATACCCCTCTATGTTAAATCACAAGCAAAACTAGCTAAATATCTAAAAGAGAGAGGGGGAGTGTGTGTATGTGTGTAGAAGGTACCTCTAGAGAAAATGATGGATGCAATTTTTTTCATGCGAGCCAACAAATATTTCAGATGACACTAGGAAAAAGACGTTCACGCTAGAGCAATAAATGTTGACCTTAGAGAACGAGTGAAAAAGACGTGAAGTCTCCCACTTTATATAAGCAAGGTTGGGGGACTAAAAGGGTGCGGAAACATTTACAACACAATGACGACGATGTTTTGCATACCGTTTAAAAGGCATGTAGGAGTTGAAATGTCATAACAAATCAGCGTATGTCACACATCCTGTTAAAACCTTGCTTACCAAAAGACGTATGATTCCAATCCAGAAGGAAAACATTAGAAAACAATGAATATTTAAAATTATTAATTATAGTAACTTCAAAAATTAGAAATAGGGCGCTATAAAAAATTTAAAATAAATTGTTTATGGAAAAATGTTCAAAATAAAAAATGTCAAAGTATTAAATATATTTTTATTATAAACAAAAAAAACTAAATGAAATTGACTACCATCATTTAATTAATAAAGTTATTACACCTGTTTGTTCGAGTCATTTTTATAAAGAATAAGTTGGATAAATGTACAAAACATATATAATGTTTCCCTTAAAAATTTAATTTATTTTTAAGAAATTTATTGTCATTAGTCCTCATGTGTTCAACTTTAATTTTGTATGAATGAAATTGGATACCTAAAAAATAAGTTTTGTTACTGATCTGTCCAGAACCGAGGTCAAGAGATCCAGTGTCGGGCCAGTCACAAATAGTGAGATGATTACATCTCTGAAGACCGGTTATATGAGTATTTGGTCTATGTATCCGATGTCTCTGTATGAAGAGAGCAGTCTGGGCGTCCTGGAGGTCCTTCACACTGTCCTCACGCGTTCATGTGGGCGAAAAGTGGTGTCACCTGTGAAGATTCTCTGACGCTTAAGTCAGTAATCGTATTCTAAGTGAGGAATGTTTTTCAGAGAGTAATTGTGAGTAAAAAGAAGTTGAAGATCCCCCTCTTCATTGATGAAGAGAGTTCATATACCTGATTGGCTCGATAAACAAGGACTTGTTAGTGGGGAACCACTAACCTCCAATAATATTATAAATTATTATTTTATTATGCACTTGCCAGTATGATTAAGTCAAGTGGCCATTTTATACTGAGCGTAGGGAGTATGGGCTGGACTTAGGGGACAAGTTGATCATTCCCGTGAGCAGATTTTGGCTCGTAGTGTGAGGAATGGAATCTTTATCCTTGTCCCTGTAGCAATGCCCTTTGTCTTCTGTATGGTGACGTGTATGTTATCCGGTGTGAATGGTGTTATCCGGACTAACCGGTATAGGGTGAACGCCTGATACGGAATTAGAGTCCGGATGTGTACCGATGACACCGGTTGCACGTTGGCAAACTATCAAAGACGCTGAAATATACCTTATAGAATGGATACCGGTATCGAGACTAGATCATATGTCCCCTAGCTTGTGTGAGGGACTGTGTAGTTATTCATATAAGCTATTCAACCTGCGAGAGGTTTAGATGCTGGTATACTTATGTAGGAAATATTTTCTTACACGTACATTATTCAGTATTGTTATATCATGAGGAACCGTTCTTCAAATGAGTACTCCGTTGTTATAATGTCGATACAACGAATCCAGACAAAGATGCGCTATATGAGAATCCTAAAAGTTTTTGAAACTTGAGACTCTTGAAATTCGAGTAATGGCTGTAAGTCATAAATTGCGTTGCATGATTAGGCATTAAATGCCTTTAAACACGTGCGCGAGCAATTATTAAATCTGAGGCGTGTATCTCAGTAACCGTCACCTAGGGCTTAATGGGCTTACAATTTTTAAAACTTCTGGGCCCAATGGAGAGGCCCTTTGGTGAATCGGTGTTGTTTTGGCGCCCATGAATTTGAAACGACTGTGTCGTTTGAGTTGTGAATCGACGCGTTTAGTCGTGAACGACACAACCCAAGAGTTGGTAACCGAAACTCTTCGTTTCTTATAAAAGAAACACTTAATGAATTCTGGGAACCACTTGTCTTTCATTCCTTAGCCAAACTCTGCAAAAAATTTAGACGAACGCTTGCTGCTCATTTTACGAAGCTCTTTTTGTCTTCATCTTCCTTATCATCTTATGTAACCACTTTCTTCCCTCTGTTATTTTCGTGTTTCTTTGTTCTATTTTTTGCTTGAAAAGAATGTACCTTAAGAGGGGGGAGATTAGCTTCTCGTAACCCTAACTACCGCGGGGGGAGAATCCCTGTGATTCTTCCAAGGGCTGAGTCATGTCGCTCAGAAAGGGAATCCTACTCACGGCGGAGAATGACTTTTCCCTTCTCAGAGTCATCCTCTGATTGTAGTCGCTCTTCGAAAAGTGAGATGAGTAATGACTGTTACCCTTCTGATGATATGACTTTTTATCGTAGAGCAAACATTTTTGTCCACGCGACTCGAACGATAACTGGAGAAGGAACCTCTGGAGATCAAACTGTTCTGAAAACAGCAGAAGGCTTGTACAACATGGTTGTCTCTCGGCTAAACTGGGAAGATCTTCAGGCCAAATGGCCCTTCTGCTGGGTAGCTGATGAGTTTAAAAACTTAATTTCTCATCATGCGAATGAGGAAGGATCTCGGATTCAACCGAGGTTCACAGTTCATGCAGAGAAGGAGATAAAAAAATGGTTCAGGGTGTTTACACCGCTACCTACAGAACGGATTTGCCACGTCGTCCTGGATGAACGTTCTGTGTACATGCACGACTTTGTATTTCATTACCTCGGAGTTCGTTTCCCCTTAACCGAATTTCAAATGGGTATATTAAGGTTCTTAAATTGCACACTCTCTCAACTTCACCCCAACTGATGGGGATTGATCCGTTCTCTAGAAGTATTGGGTGACTATTTCAACTTTACACCCACTGTGGCGATGTTGTTCTATTACACTCAGGTAGTTCGGAGGGCTAACAAGCAAGGCGGTGTCAGTTTAGTCACACTCCGAACTCTATGTTTCTTCATGAATTTCGAATCTTACACCGATTCGGCTAAAGTTGACGGGAAGTCTTTCAAGTCTTTCTTTACCCGAATATCGATTAAAAAGAATAAGCCCGTCTTCTGGAAGAATGAAGAGGGTCTTAATAAATTTCCTCTGAGCTGGACTCATAAGCACTTTCTTCTAACCTCTCAAGCGTACTACATTCATCAATCCAAGCTATATACTGAAATAGCGATGATGTTATTCGCCCTTGAAGCTTACACTACACGCTTTAAATCATTTTTGTATAGACGTCTTTTAAGTAGTTCGAGCGAAGTCCGAGATGAATATCTACGTAATTCTCGTTTTATTTCTCTTTTCCTCCTTTGTTGATTGTATTGAGCATTTCTTTGTTGCTAATGCGTTTTATTTATGTATGTGGGTGAAATAGAACAAAAATCTCCAGACATGAAAAAGTTGAAATTCTTGAAGGCAGGAGAGAAATTCGTGGCTGGTGAGAATGAAATCCTACCAAAGAAGAATTCTGTGAAGGATCATTCTGAGTTAATCATTCTGACCTCAGATGCAAAAGGGGAGATTCTGTTGGTGGAGGGAGACTCAGTTGGTGCTGGTGCAAATACGAGTCGACCCAAAATAACAGAGAAGAGGAAGAAGATAAAGAAGAAGATAAAGAATGACCCTTCTGGAAGATCTCCTCCTCCATCGAAGAAACACAAACTTTCAACGAGTTCGGAGAGAGTAAGGGCCTCCAAGGGTAAAGCTGTAGAAACATCGGATACAGCTAGAGTTTCATCTGGACTCCACAAGGGTATTCTTTCCGGGGTCTTTGGTTCAGGTCTGGTCTCCTCTCCAACTGCTTCGTTCCTCACTCCCTTCCTCTTATACCGGGGGGAAACTCCAGCGATCCTCCCTCAGCCGCTATACGAACTCCGGCCCACACTTGAACCTAAAGAAGTCAAAGAGGCGTGTGAGGTCGAAAAATAGCAGCTAGCAGAACTCACAGGTCTGCTTAATTCGCTCAGCCTGTTAGCTGATGATGCTACTGAGGTTGATAAGCTAAGTGATAAAGTAGAACAGCTCAACCTCTCAGTGGAGAAAGATAAAGCTGCCCTGAAATTAGCAGAGGATCGCCTAACCAAGTCTAAGGAGTTCAGAGATCTCATGAACAAGGAGAATCTCAAACTTAAAACCAAACTTAAAGACTTTAAGGGTAAATTGGCAGAGAGGGAGGAGATGCTTGATAAGTCAAAAGAAGAACTTCGTAATAGTCAGGATAAATAAGTTGAGCTTGAAGATAAAGGCAAAGCTGTTACGGAGGATTATTTTAAACAAGCAGAGGAGTGGTCCCAAAAGGAGAAGAAGTTCCTCCTTGAGATTGAGGAACTGAAGGCTAGAAGCATGAAATCTCAAGGATCGGATGGAGAACTTCTGAGGTTACGGGAAGAATTGGCTGTAGCAAAAGCTGAGGCGAAGGAAGCCATTGATATATGCAGCCAAGTTGCTGCAGAATCCTTCGGCCTGGCTATACGCCAAATTTTCTACCGCAACCTCACTGTGAAGCTAAACCTTTATGGTATGAATCCATTTTATGAATTTCATGGAGGGAAGCTAGTCGCAGTGGTTGAAGATCGTCATGAAGATCCCCCGGAGTCTTTATATGGCTTGCCCCCTCTTCCCGAGGGTCAAAGTATGGGATCGGATTCTGCTGTTCCTACGCCGGAGGGCGTCTCATCTGAAGGAGGTGCAAAGGCACCTGAAGAGAAAGCTTCAGAAGAAACTCCTAAAGAAGGGGTACAAGACTTTGGAGAAGGAAAGGGAGATAGAGGGTCTCAAGGGTAGATTCCTCTTTCATAGTCTTGTTTAGCATATATAGAGCTGTGTTCCGAGATCAGCTCCAGTTTTGATTAATTATATGTAATAAAATTCCATTCAGGCATTTGTCTTCAATACTTCATAAAGAATAATATAACTTAGATGTATATATCGTTTCAGTAATCAATAATCCGTTCTGTATGACTAATCTTGAGGTCGGATTGAAATAATTGTCTCAGAAAATTAGATCATTTAAAATAGATAAATTTAGAACGGATAGATATATACATGAATACTGTCCCCAAGTATAAGTATGTTAAGGCATAGGTACCTGTCATAGGGCACTACCTTCAATTCTTTTAGGGATGAATCGATCCGTTGTTCACAAAAGTGATGTCACAGGACAGATGACTAGTATTAATTCGTATTATTCTCACTTGGAGAGAAAAACGTCGTCCATTATGAGGGTATTGTTCCGAGCTTAGGGAACTGTAAAAATACATAAAGATGTTGGTTGGGTCTTCCATCATAAGGATAATGATGGGAATTGTCCGCATCAGGAGTTACATCATCGAATCACAGAATAGGTGATTGAGATCATCCGTCCTGAGGAAACACATCTCAATCATAAGAGTACGGATTGAGTCTTCAAAGACTTCTATCATAAGGATAATGATGGGAATTGTCCGCGCCAGGAGTTACATCATCGAATCACAGAATAGGTGATTGAGATCATCCGTCCTGGAGAAATACATCTCAATCATAAGAGTACGGATTGAGTCTTCAAAGACTTCCATTATAAGGATAATGATGGGAATTGTCCGTGCCAGAAGTTACATCATCAAATCACAGAATAGGTGATTGAGATCATCCGTCCTGGGGAAACACATCTCAATCGTAAGAGTACGGATTGAGTCTTCAAAGACTTCCATCATAAGGATAATGATGGAAATTATCTGCGCCAGGAGTTACATCATCGAATCACAGAATAAGTGATTGAGATTATCCGTCCTGGGGAAACACATCTCAATTGTAAGAGTACGGATTGAGTCTTCAATTTCATTCATAAATCTGGTATCGAAACAAGATCATCACTTTGCTTATCCCCTAGCTTGTGTGAGGGACTAGTAAAGTTGCTCATATAAGCTACATCGTTTGTAATAGGTCTGGATACCAGTTCATATACATTGAAAAAGTATTTATTTAACACGTGGTAGATTTCGACATTATGTTGTCACGTAAATATCCATTCTTGGAACGAAGGCTTCGTTGTCACGGCGCTCCTTAGGACGGATCTGGACAAACCTTACGCGAGAATCCCAAAAGTTATTGAAACTTGCAACCCTTGGTATTCGAGTAACAGTTACAACGTTTCTCATGATTGGACATTTAATGCCTTTAATCACGTGGGCGAGCCATTATTGCCTTAAATGTGTATGTCTTTATAAACCGTCATTCAGGAACTTTGTGGGCCTAAAATTGGAATTTTAAGGCCCATTTAGAAGGCCTTGTGATGAATCGATGGCATTTTCGCGCCTTGGGATTTGAAACGACAACTCTGAATTCACAAAAGGGGTGTCGTTTGATAGTAAACGACATATCCTTTGAGTCGGTAATTGAGACTCTTCGTCCCCTATAAAAGGAGTATTTAGCTAATTCAGAAATCACTCAATCTTGCTTCCCTGACGAAACTCTGCAAAAATTTCGAGAAGACATTTCTGTTTGCCTCTGTGAAATTTGATTCATCATCTTTCTTTATTCTTTAGTAACCTTTTCCTTCGTCTTCTCGTATTTTCTTTTAGTTTTTCTAAATGTCTGGGAGAGGTTTTGCTGGTGTGAACACCTCTTTTGGTCCGGCCCAAATTGTTATGACACCGGACTCATCTTCGAAATTGGGAACACCGGACAAGGCCTAAGTTAACACCGCACCTCAACTCCGTCCATGAGTCCTCATCTTAACACTCCGCCCATGAGTCCTCAATACTCCGCCCATGAGTCCTCAACACTCCGCCCATGAGTCCTCAACACTTCGCCAACCGCCCTCATTTGCACTCCGCCCCCATGAACGGTGTGGAACTCCGCCTCTTCACACACCGTCCCATAAACGGTGTGGCACTCCGCCCTCTTCACACAACGTTCCACAGGGTGTTAGCCAACATCAACTCCGCCCAAACGTTCGTCCTCACCTCAGTAGTACCTTAAAGGCCGATGTCGCGGATCTGACAACAAAAGACGAGGCGAGTCCGGCCTAAGTAAGACGATCTCATGGTTTGACCGAGGTCAACGATCCGGACCAGGAAGGAGAACATCGGCCCCTGTGATTACATTGAAAGATTCAGCCGGTGTGAAGACACATGCAATGGTTCTTAAGGCCCCACATCGGATCAGTGGAGACTCCGTCCAACCAATGGCTTTGCTAACCGGTGTCACAAATTTGACAACGGAGGGGTGAGGTCGGAAGATTGTGCGCGATGACCTGGAATCGCACTCCCTGGAAAATGGCAGACAGGGAGGCGAAAGTGGGCAATTAAAAAAATCCCACTGAAAACCCTGCTCCCCACCAATGGTAATGGCCAGAGCAGCACACCACTACACAGATGGGCGAGTGGGATTTCTGGTTGTCCCAAAACCCTCAGCCCATGACTCAAAGGCCCTATAAATGCCCCAACCAAGGAAGCTCAAGGGGTTGGCCTTCAGATTCTCCCTCTACGCGAGAAAACTCTTCTGAAATTCTCTCTGATTCTTCAAGATCCTTAACTGACCTCCCTACCTGAAACCAGTGACTTGCCCTAGTCATCACAAAAGGACTCCTTAGTTCGAAAAAGGGTTTGAAGTTTTCTTTTCTCACTAACACAAAGTCACTGCTCTCACACCGTCCGTATCCCGAACGTACCTCGTCACCACAGAGCTGATTCCACTCCAACTCCCATACGTTGTCAATCCTTGTCACTGCACAACAGCGTTCACTCCGGATCAACCTCCCACAACACCGGTCGCGACCTTCAGATCTCCAGTTCGGGTCCAACTCCGGTTCATTGTCCCTGCCAGCGTACGGGTTCGAAATCAGTCCGACACCGTCACTGTGCTCAACCTCTCACGTCGGTTCATAGCTCGTCACACCGGTTCCACTCCATTCCTTAGTTCTTTTGTTGTTAGTTCCCTTTTTTTTTGTTTTACTTTCCTGTGAGTTTACTGCTTGTTGATTGTAGTTGTCTGCGTACCTTTAGTTTACGCTGTTAATATTTTTTACCCTTTTCCATAATAAGTTGACATAATAAAAAACAATTTTGTAAAAAACAGTGTCGTACGGGAGCACTCCTGTCTACACAACCCTCTTAGGATTCGTGCACGTGCGAAGAATTTCGCTTTGTATGAATTCCCCTCTTTAATGATATCCATCAACATCTTTCAAATCCCTCTCTAAAATAGCAATATTCAGAACTACGTAACCCTGATTTCTTGATAACTCAAGAATACGTAGGAGCGGGACTTTAACTCCTGTCGGGCCCATCTTTCTTATTTCCTTTTTTTTCTGTTGTTGATTTACTGCTTTGCTTTTTATATTTCCTTCATAAACTTCCCTTTTTTAGTCACTTCCGTGAAAATCAATTTAGACGTGACGTCTTGTTGGTTTCCCCATAGTTTTGTGCCCAAGCCTCGCCATAATTTCATAGGGAAGGGGTACTTAGGACAAGACGTCCCGCTTATCCCTTTCCTATCCCTATCCTTTTATTCTATGATGTCCAATTTAGACGCGACGTCTTGATGGCATCCTCTCACCCCTCTGTCTCATATCGAAGTCGAGCTTAATTCGGACAAGAACGTCCCATTAACCTCGCTTTGGCCTTCTATGTCTGTACAGTCCTTTCCTCCATTCTACCATTTTTCAAAATAAAAGGGAATAAACCATGTTTTATTTAAGGCTATTTATGTCGTGCTTTCAGTCTTGGTACTGTCTTTGACAGGCGATGTAGGGTGCTAATACCTTCCCTACTCGTAACCGACTCCCGAACTTGAATCTCATTTTTTTAACCAGTGCCCTCCTTGAATTCAGTTTTTTCCAATGTTTTTCCCTATAAAAAAAACGTTGGTGGCGACTCCCTGTTTCATCTTTTCTCTCTCGTTCGCCGCGCCGTCGCGATCCAGGTTGCGACAGATGGCGACTCCGCTTGGGACTTACTTAAGAGAGTCAGGCCAGTTTGATTGAAAGCGCATGTTCTTTTTATATAGCCTTTGTTATCTCGGATTTCTTCCCATTGTCTTATTTTCTATTGACTGACGTGAATGTTTGTTTTTGTTTTAATCGTCTTGTTATTTGTTTCGGTGTCTATGTTTTGCATGTTTATTGAACCCTAGGGTAGGAGACCATGTTACTTTTCCGCAAACATTGAACCCTAGGGTAGACGACTTTGTATATTTGTTCTGTGTTTGTTCTTTGTGCAGAATGGGTAAGGTATAAGGTATGGACTGCCCTTCCACACACTACACTCACAATTATTCGCACACACTTATGAGTGGCGCCCTATACCCGGGCCCCAAATGAAGCTTAAGTTAGGAGGGGTTGGTAACGGAATCGTATGGGATGTACTTCCTATCCGGTATTCGTGAGAACCTCAACCAGAGTTCGACCTCTTATGATATACGCACTTAGTGAATTCCTCACTGTTTGCGTCCCTGTCATGATTAGGATCTTGGCTCTGGTGACCTTCTAGATGTCTAGCGGAGGCCACCCAATGTGAGAAATCCACTGTTAGATAAGCTATAGGTCCCAGAAAAGACTTTCAGAGAAAACCCTGACTTAAGGCACAAAAGGGCAGACTTTACCTTGTCTCATTCTCACTTTCCCTTTAAATCCAAATTGATGAATTGCTTACGTGTTCAGAGGGTTACTTTATTCCAAACAAAGGGTGAATCATTTTCCTTTTTCAAAAAAAATAGTAATCCTTTAACAAATAAGCAATTCCCTCACTTTTTGTGTACTTATGAGTCCTGGGTTATAGACCTTCCCAATCGTCAAAATGAAAACAAAATTCTATTCAAGCAGATGTGGATGAAGTTGGGAAGATCCATAACCCGTGCGACTTTAGTTTCACATGAGTTTTGCCGACCGCTACTTCTCAAACTGAAAATGTTTTCCAATAAATTGATGAAGAAGTAGTGGTTCACAAAACATGGCAGTAACTGATTTCTTTCTCCCTCTCATTGCTCTTGCAGGAAGCTGTTTGGAATTTAGCGGGTACCTTTGAGCAATATGGAAATTAACATGAGATCTGATAGTTGTGACACAAATGTGACCGAATTAAGGAAAGTATTGCACCTTAAGGCCAAGAAGATTGACATGGGTAGTCTGCAAACAATGGGGAGAAAATTAAGCCTGACACAGAAAATGGCTTTTACAAGAAAGTATGGAAAGATTCTGAAGTTGTTAGAAGTGGAAGTGCAAACTGAGGCGATCACTGCCTTAGCACAGTTCTATGACCCACCTCTCAGATGTTTCACGTTTAGAGACTTTCAGTTGGCCCCATCTATTGAAGAATTTGGACAAATCTTGGGGATGCCTTTGGAAGGACAGATACCTTATCGTCATCTTGACCATCATGCGACTATCGCTTCCATCGCCCGTGTTCTGAAGATCCGTCCTGACACCTTAAGGGATGCACAACTAAATAGAAATCAGATCCCCGGATTCACTTGGGAATTTCTCGAGAAACATATGCAGGTCCTGGCAGAAAAGGAAGATTGGGAAGCCTTTATGGATGCTCTAGCTATTACCATCTATGGTGTTGTGTTGTTCCCCAACATTGATAATTATGTGGATTATGATGCTATCGCCGTATTCCTAGCTCGCAAGCACAGGCTTGAGAATCCTGTCACGGCTGTGTTGGCAAATGTGTACTGCACCATGGATTTCTGTCACACACAAGGTGGAAAAAGGGTTGTTTGTTGTCTACCTGTTTTGTATGTATGGCTCACATCACACGTTTTCCACCAAGTTTGTAGGGCCGAATGTCCGGTTTCTGATCTGAAGCTATGTCAGTTGACAGTGAAAAGTGGGCGCGAGTGGGCCAATCACCTCATAGGGCTCACAGCTGAGAAAGTTAGGTGGTATCCCCAATGGTTGGAAGTTGAATCAATTGTTCATCACTGTGGAAATTACCCAAATGTTCCCCTTATTGGTACGCAGGGATGTATCAACTATAATCCCATCATAGCCAAGCGTCAGCTAGCTTATCCTTTGCTTGGACCACCTGATGAAGAGTCTCTCATTCCTTTCGTCTCATATTACTCGAAAGGAAGCTGTGTCCTTGTTATTCGGGATATAGCGAATGCATGGAAGAAAGTCCACCGAAAGGGAAGAGAGCTGGGGGCCCGAAGCCATGATGTCAGAGGAGAATATTATGAGTGGATCTTGAATAGGGTCTCTATTGTTAAATTACCCTTCAGGAGTCCCCCTCGTCTCCAGGAAAATCCTCCTGCTCCTTCACCTGTTGCGGAGGATGAAGCAACCAAGGCGCTGAAGACCAAAATAGAAGAGTTAGCTGCCAGGAACAAGAAGCTAGAGGAAGACTTATTGAGATGTCAGCAAGAATACACCCTCCAGAAAAGGGAGAACCTGGAGAACAAGCAAGCTGTTGAAGAGATCAGGAAGAAACGAAAGATTGATGAGAGCTACATGATAAAACAAGACCAATGTCTTCAAGCGGCCAATTCTCAACTAAAAATGAAGAACAAGCAAAGTGATACCATCCTGGCTGAGAAACGTCTTCTGAAAGATATGCTGGCACAATCAAAAGAAAATGAGCAGAATATCATGGTACAAAAAGAGCTCTTACAGACACAAGTCCACAAATTGGAACAACAGCTCAATGAAATGAAAAAGGCTTGCGAACAAGAGATAAGTGGGGAACGACAACGCACCGTAAACATTGAGCAAGATTGTCAAGAG
Source organism: Clitoria ternatea (assembly GCA_037962975.1). NCBI lineage: Eukaryota > Viridiplantae > Streptophyta > Magnoliopsida > Fabales > Fabaceae > Clitoria > Clitoria ternatea. The sequence goes on from CM075670.1 coordinate 288,244,918, forward strand.
ACCATACGCCTCTTAGAAGCTGAACAAAACGAAACCATTCACTTATGGATGGATCGTTTTGCTAAGTTGGCGTACCTGGCCAACGGGGCTCTAGAAGATCTCCCATTTTTGCTCAAACAAGCGGAAGGAATTGCTAACCCGGTCAACACTCCTAGGGAAATTGCCACGTTCTTAGACTACTGCAGAGGACGAATTTGTAAAATGAGGGAAATGATTGCCCGAGCTAGGGATGGCTGATTTATTTTCCGCTTTGTAACTTGGCACTTTATGGCAATAATGTACTCTTTTCGAAATAATGGATTCCTTTGTCTTCACAACTATCTCATGATAATTTCCATTCAATGCTTTACTTAGTACTTTTGAACGTGACGTTCTGAGGAACAGTCGAAGGATCCGTCAAGTTCCAACATCGCTTCCCGCGTAACCTCGTTCCACTTAATTTTTTCTCTAATTTGCTTATCTTTTCTAAATTTTCTTTTGTGTTTCTTTCTAAAGACATTACGGGTAAACATTCTTACGGGACCAGGCTCAGGAAGAAACTCATGGCTGACATAGAACAAGAAAATGAGAATTTGAAGGCTGAGCTCGCCCAGGTCAAGGAACAGATGGCCGAGATGGCCAAGCTCCTGGAAAGGAGAGTCACAGAAGGGGGATCTTCTGCAGGGGTTGAAGACGCCCGGCAACAACCACCCACCTCCCATCACGGTCAAGGTCCGGCTACAGGATCTGACCCCAGGACCACCGCACCTCCTCTCGTTGTTCGCATAAGAAGGCCAAATCCTGCAAACACCCAACAACACACCTTTGTGGATGAGGAAGGAAATGTTATTCCCTTTCCTCCGTATGGTTTGCCACACGGATATTTTCCACCACTCCAGGAAGAACCTTGCCACCAAGACCCAGTTCCCATCACTGCCCAGCCTAACACTAATCAATCAAACAACCCGCTTGCCCAAGCACAAGCCACCCTGGTGCCACCTACTCATACACAAGCCGCCCAAGCACAGCCTGCTCATACCATTCATATACCCCAAACCACTGCCAAACCAGATACCTTCATACCAAACCCTGACATGTTTCATTCCTACCAGCAACACGGGAAGGTTAGTCAACATACTGCTGCCAGTCCAAATGCTGTGGCTACTACCCAAGAAGAGAGGTTGGAATTCTTGGAAAGGCGTTTAAGGGAGATGGAAGGAACAAGTAGATTTGGGACAGGCACTGCTGCTGAACTTTGTCTAATCCCTGATGTCGTCATACCTCCTAAATTCAAGACGCCTGATTTTGACAAATACAGAGGGTTGACATGCCCGAAGAATCATCTAACCATGTACTGCCGTAAGATGGCTTCGCATGCGTCAAATGACCCTCTGCTGATTCATTGTTTTCAGGACAGCCTGGTCGGGGCTCCCCTGACATGGTACAATCATCTAGAGCGCTCTCGTATACGCTGCTGGAAAGACCTAGCAGACTCGTTCATGCAACAATACAAATATAACCTGGACATGGCCCCGGATAGGGGACAATTGCAGAACATGACTAAGAAAGATAACGAGACGTTCAAGGAATACGCCCAAAGGTGGCGCGAAGTAGCGGCACAGGTTGACCCACCTCTATCTGAAAAGGAGGTGATCACTATGTTCATAGATACACTTCAAACTCCTTTCTATGAGAAGATGATTGGAAGTGTCTCGTCCCATTTCTCTGATATTGTCACTATTGGAGAAAGGATAGAAAATGGACTAAGGACCGGCAGGATAGTCCGAAGTCCATCTGGGATGGGAGCTGCAAGGAGACCTACACTCGGCGAAAACAGGAGAAGAGAAGGGGAGACCAACTTTGTCTCTCACAACCAGAGAAGGAACCTGGCAGGGCCACCTACCCCAGTTAGCCTTTCACCAGTATATCCCGGCGTGTCGCACCCGTATGTGGCAGCTATTCCAAACCATAATCCACCACAATTCAGACCAACCGTTGTACGGCCACCTGCGCCACCACAGATACCACACCAAGCACCACAAGCCAACCCACCGCCAAATATCCAAAGAAGGAACAATGACCGTGCTCCACCCCAATTCGATCCCATCCCAATATCCTATACCGAACTCTTGCCTCACCTCATTGAAAAAACTCTAGTAGTACCCTGTCCCTTGAGGCCATTACAGCCACCTTATCCTAGGGGGTATGACCCTAATGCCCGGTGCGATTATCATGCGGGTGCACCAGGCCATTCTACTGAAAATTGTCTGGCTTTGAAATATAAAGTAAGGGACCTGATTCAGGCAGATTGGATAAGCTTCCGAGAAGGAAGTCCAAATGTGACAACAAACCCTCTGCCTAATCATGAAGGACCCGGGGTCAACGCTATCGGGGAAGATGTGGAGTATACGTCCAATGTTGAGGACATTCAGATGCCTCTAAAAGGAATTCACTCCCTTATGTTTGAGGTAGGGTTAGTGAAGGACAAATGGGACGAAGACTTTGATGATGCCCAATCGACAAAGCAGCAAGAGTTTCGAAAAACTCTCCAAAGGTTTATGGACAGTCACACTATACGAGTCTGCAAGCGCCATGGCGATGAGGTAAATATGATACAGGGACAAACTGGACCTCGGGCCCCAAAACCCCTGGTCATATTTTATAGTAAAAACGCGTCGCTAACACAGACCCCTGCCAGAACTACTATTACGGCACGGCCACCTGCTCCATTCCCGTATGACAACTCCCACGCCGTGCCTTGGAAGTATAACACGGACATAGTTGTTTCCAACCCCGTAATAGTTGATCCGGCGCCTGCTTTGTTGGTTACCAACATCGCCGGTGTAGGCGGAATGACCCGAAGTGGGAGAGTGTATGCGCCTTCGGAGCCAAAGCAAGACAAGGCGGCCGTAGAAGGCAAAACCGGGAAGGTTGGGATCGCTGGCGAAGCAAAGAAGGTTGTGCCAGAAGAAGAGACTGGAGAGTTCTTAAAATTTATCCGCCACAGTGATTACCAGGTATTGGATCAGTTGAACTATACCCCCGCCAAGATCTCCTTATTATCTCTGCTGACAAGTTCTGAATCACATCGGAACGCGCTGATGAAGGTGCTAAGTGAGGCGCACGTGAAACATGACTTGCCTGTTGATAAGTTCCAAGGTATCGTTGGGCATATAGTGGCCAGTAACTATCTGACTTTCACGGATGACGAGGTGCCGGTGGAAGGGAAAAGACACAACAAAGCGCTCCACATCTCTGTGAAGTGTCAAGACCATATTATGGCAAAAGTGCTCGTCGATAATGGATCATCCTTGAATGTGATGCCCAAGTCTACATTAGCTAAACTACCCGTAGATGGGGCATGCATGAGACCGAGCTCCATGATAGTAAGAGCTTTTGATGGGACCCGACGGGAAGTCATAGGCGAAATTGAGCTACCCATACAAGTTGGACCCCATATCTTTCAAGTTCTCTTCCAAGTAATGGATATCATGCCCGCCTATAGTTGCTTGTTAGGGAGGCCATGGATCCATTCAGCGGGGGTAGTTCCTTCCACTTTACACCAGAAACTAAAGTTCATCGTTGATAACAGACTGGTAATCGTTTCTGGAGAGGAGGATCTTCTGGTCAGTAAGCCAGTTACTACCCCCTATGTAGAGGCAGCCGAGGAAGCCCTCGAGACATCTTTCCAGGCTTTGGAGATAGCCAACGCCACAAGTATGCCTTTCCCAAAGGTACCGCTAGCAGTAGCGAAGACCATGCTACGAGGAGGATATAAGCCGGGAAAAGGACTCGGAAGAGAACTGGAAGGAAGAATTCAACCTGTCTGTCTCCCTGAGAACAAAAATAGGTACGGCCTGGGATACCAACCTACCACTGAAGACCAAAAAGGGGAAGAAAAAGAGAGGAGAGGGAAGAGGATTACTCGTCATATCGGGCATGCACTCAACACTGCGAAAATCCCCATCTGTGACCTCTACCAGAGCTTCAAGAGCGCCGGAGTAATGTTTCCAGATCAAGTGGCCGTGATCCAGAGTAATCTTGATGAAGGCCCCGGATTTGTGTATGCTGGCTCACCTGGTCAGGAACTGAACAACTGGGAGGTCATAGAATTCCCCACGATTTGTACCATTTCATCAAAGTAATCATGTTTTCTGTTCGATCCTGTAGCTATGCTTCGGGATCTCCTTTTGTAACAATAAAAACTTGTTCGTTTGTTTAATAATAAATGCCGTCAGTTTCCAAATAGCTTGATCTGTTTAGTAACCTATTATTTAAACCTTTCTCTTGCTTGTTTTCCTTTTCATTTGCTATGATACACTGAAAATGCAGATCCGAAAGCGATTCATCTGAGAATAGTGAGGATTCGGTCTTATTTCACGATTTTGACTGTCTAACTGATTGCGCCAATGAGGAATATGATGAAGACTACGATCCCTCGCCTGAGTTAACCCGGTTATTGGAACAAGAGGATAAGGAAATTCTGCCCTACTTAGAGATAGCCGAGGTTATCGATTTGGGAATTGGAGGAGTTAAAAAGGAAGTCAAAATTGGTACCTCGTTAAGTAAAGAACAGAGGCAGGAACTGATTGGGTTGTTGAGAGAGTTCAGCGATGTTTTCGCCTGGTCTTACCAAGATATGCCAGGACTGGACAATAGCATTGTCGAACATAGGCTACCATTAAAACCCGAATGTCCGCCAGTAAAGCAGAAGCTGCGACGTATGAAACCTGAGATGCTTTTGAAAATCAAGGAAGAAGTCAAGAAGCAATTTGATGCCGGGTTCTTAGCCGTGGCAAAATACCCACAGTAGGTAGCAAATATCGTCCCGGTCCCGAAAAAGGATGGCAAAGTACGAATGTGTGTGGACTATCGCGATTTGAACAGGGCTAGCCCCAAGGATGATTTTCCCCTGCCTCAGATTGATGTTCTGGTCGACAATACCGCACAACATACGATCTTTTCATTCATGGACGGTTTCTCCGGATACAATCAAATTAAGATGGCGCCCGAGGATATGGAAAAAACCACATTTGTCACCTTGTGGGGAACTTTCTGTTATAAGGTGATGTCTTTTGGTCTAAAGAATGCCGGAGCAACTTACCAAAGGGCCATGGTAACCCTTTTCCATGACATGATGCACAAGGAGGTGGAGGTTTACGTCGATGATATTATTGCCAAGTCTAAAACAGATGAAGGGCATATGGAAGACCTAAGAAAACTCTTCGAAAGGCTGAGGAAATTCAAGCTTAGGTTGAACCCAGCCAAGTGCACCTTCGGCGCAAGATCCGGGAAATTACTGGGATTCATAGTAAGCAAGAGGGGCATAGAGGTTGACCCTGACAAAGTTAAAGCCATTCTTGACATGCCTCCTCCCCATACAGAAAAGGAAGTTAGAGGTTTCCTAGGGAGATTAAATTACATCGCTCGCTTCATCTCACAGTTGACGGCAACATGCGAGCCAATTTTCAAGCTGCTCCGTAAGAACCAACCAGTTCAATGGAACGAGGATTGTCAAAAGGCTTTTGAAAAGATAAAGCAGTACTTACAGAACCCGCCAGTTTTGATCCCACCTATCCCGGGAAGACCACTCATTTTATACCTTACAGTGTTAGATGAATCCATGGGTTGTGTGTTGGGACAACATGATGAGACTGGGAAGAAAGAGCATGCCATTTATTATCTAAGCAAGAAGTTCACTGACTGCGAGATGAGGTATTCTGCTCTGGAAAGGACCTGTTGTGCGTTAGCATGGGCAGCCCGACGTTTGAGACAATACATGATAAACCACACTACTTGGCTAGTTTCCAAAATGGACCCTGTCAAATATATCTTTGAAAAACCTGCCTTAACCGGGAGGATTGCTCGATGGCAGGTCCTGCTAACTGAGTACGATATAGTCTATGTCACTCAGAAGGCTATAAAAGGAAGTGTTCTGGCTGACTACCTAGCTCATCAACCCATAAGAGATTATCAGCCCATGCAGTTTGACTTCCCGGACGAAGATATCATGGCCCTGATTGATGAAGAAGGAACCCAAAAGGATAAATGGACCCTAAGGTTTGATGGTGCTTCTAACGCATTAGGACACGGAATCGGAGCAATCCTCATTTCACCTGACAGAGAACTTATCCCCGTTTGTGCTCGATTATGTTTTGATTGCACCAATAACATCGCTGAGTACGAGGCGTGTTCTCTGGGAATCCAAGCAGCGTTAGATGCCAAAGTGAAGAAATTGGAAGTATACGGGGATTCTGCCTTGGTCATTCACCAACTAAAAGGAGAGTGGGAGACTAGAGACAGCAAATTAATTCCCTATCAAACTCGCATCAAGGAGTTGATTAAGGAATTTGATGATGTTTCTTTTCACCATGTTCCCCGAGAGGACAACCAAATGGCTGATGCTTTGGCTACCCTAGCATCTATGTTCAAGGTGAGCAATGATTACGACATGCCTCTCATTGAAATAGTGCGGCACCACGAACCCGCATATTGCCAGATGATTGAAAGGGAGTCAGATGGGAAGCCTTGGTATTACGATATCAAGAGGTATGTCCGAAATCAAGAATATCCTGAAGGTGCTACAGAGAATGATAAGAGAACCCTGCGACGGCTCGCCATGGGTTTCTTCTTAAACGGTGATGTGCTTTATAAGAGAAACTACGACTCTATCCTTCTTCGTTGCATCGACACCGACGAGGCAAGTAAAATCATGAGAGATGTCCACGAGGGATGTTTTGGAACTCACACCAACGGGCACGCCATGTCGAGAAAGATCTTGAGGGCTGGTTACTACTGGATGACCATGGAGTCAGACTGTTTTGCCTATGTTCGTAAGTGTCATAAATGTCAGATATACGCGGACCATATTCACGCTTCACCGTCTTCCCTAAATGTCTTGTCAGCTCCCTGGCCCTTTTCAATGTGGGGTATGGACGTCATTGGACCCATCGAGCCAAAAGCCTCTAACGGTCATCGTTTCATTTTAGTCGCTATCGACTATTTCACGAAATGGGTAGAAGCTGCTTCGTACGCCAATGTGACAAGGAGTGTTGTGGTTAAATTTGTCAAGCGTGAACTGATATGCCGGTACGGTCTGCCGAGTCAGATCATCACTGATAATGGCATGAATTTGAATAACAAAATGATGAAGGAACTTTGTGAAGACTTCAAAATCCACCATCATAATTCCTCCCCATATCGCCCTAAAATGAATGGGGCAGTCGAGGCAGCCAATAAAAACATCAAGAAGATTGTACAGAAAATGGTTGTGACCTACAGAGATTGGAGCGAAATGCTCCCCTTTGCTTTACATGGGTATCGTACCTCGGTCCGAACTTCAACTGGGGCAACTCTATTCTCCCTAGTTTATGGTATGGAAGCGGTCCTGCCTTTCGAAGTAGAGATCCCTTCTCTTCGAGTAATAATGGAGGCGGAATTAAAGGAAGCTGAATGGACCCAGGCTCGGCATGACCAGTTAAATCTGATTGATGAGAAGAGATTGGCGGCCCTTTGTCATGGACAGCTGTATCAAAAGCGTATGAAACGAGCGTTTGAAAAGAAGGTACGACCTCGACAATTCCGAGAAGGAGACCTAGTCCTCAAGAAAATCTTACCAATCCAAAAGGACATCCGAGGGAAATGGACACCTAATTACGAAGGACCATACGTCGTGAAGAAGGCTTTCTCTGGAGGAGCTCTAATCCTTACCAACATGGATGGAGAGGATCTACCAATGCCTGTGAACGCCGACGCGGTGAAGAAATATTTTGCCTAAAAAAAAAAAAAAAAAAAAAAAAAAAGAGGGGTGCTCACTGGGCTGAAAACCCATGGGGCAGCCTAGGCAAAAATTAGAGCTGCTTGATGAGTCGAAAACCCGGAAGGGCGACTCAGGTAGAATAAAAAGCTACAAGTTCAGGCATAAGGACGAGAACTCTTCAGAGAAGGAAAACTGGTCAGGCAGGCGTATCTTTGTCAAAAGTCATTTCCCAGAAGTAAAATCAGAGGACAGTCTCGAAGTCGTGAGGAAAGATCCGGATTCTTATCACTCGCGGGGAGTCGCTGGAGGGTTCAAAAGGCCTTCTTTCCCTCCCACCTTTATACATATGTTTTTGTTACCTTTACCTTCGTTACCAGTGTACATACTTATATTCAATAATAAAATGAGCTTTCCCTTTCCTTCCCCTGAGTCAACGGCTGAATCTTATAAACGAACAAGTTTTTCTTAAGAGGAAATTTTTGAAATGAAAAGTGATGAAATGAAAAGTCGTGGTGAAGCAAAATGTATCCTGGCGTCAGACCTGGCCCGTGAGAAAGCATAACCAATTCTGTTAATTATGTTCCTGGAAGATAGAAATTGTCTCTATCTCATCCATGAGTTATCCTGAAAGCCTATCTTTCGAGAGAGGTCGCTCGAAATGTCGATTCTTTTGATTACTCTTGCTTCTAACCATCTGTTTTGAAGGGTGATGGAACTACGTCACACAGAAATGAAGAACCTGACACCAAGGATCCGGACCAGAAGTTTTCCCTAAGAGAAATTAGTAGATTGGCATCCCCAGTGAAATCACAATCGCCAAAGCTAGCAAGTTCTCACTCCCCAGCAGAACCATAATCATCAAAAAACTACACTCCCCAAATCCTTCCCCAGTGGGACTACACTTCCCGGTCAACCCAAACTGGGGCATCTCCCTGAGTTCGTTCTTTCATTCAAAGGGACAGTTCCCCAAGATTTCATCCAATCATGTCAAACTGGAGCATTTTCCCAGGTTTATTTTTCATTCAAGGGGCAGTCCCCTAACAACCTTCAGTCATATCAAACTGGGGGATCTCCCCAGATTCCCTTTCAAAGGTTGATTCCCTAACAGCATGCAGTCATACCAAACTGGGGGCATCTCCCCAGATCTCATTCTCTTTCCTTAGAAGGACAGTTCCCCGATAACCCCCAGGTTACTCTATCCCAACTCACCTAATACTTTCCCAGTGGTACCTTGAAGGTCACTAAGAAGAGTTATCCTTCCCCAGTGGAACTGTACTTCCTAAACAATTCCAACAGGAACATCCCCCAGGCAGCTTCCCAAAACTCGCAGTCAGGACAACCGAGGGGCAATCCCCCACCTTTACCTTTTGCAAACCAAGGGCCACACCCCACATTTGTTTTCCCGTCAGTCAAGGGGCAATCCCCCACCTTTACCTTTTGCAAACCAAGGGCCACACCCCACATTTATTTTCCTGGCAGTCAAGGGGCAATCCCCCACCTTTACCTTTTGCAAACCAAGGGCCACACCCCACATTTATTTTCCTGGCAGTCAAGGGGCAATCCCCCACCTTTACCTTTTACAAACCAAGGGCCACACCCCACATTATTTTCCTGTCAGTCAAGGGGCAATTCCCCACCTTCACCTTTTGCAAACCAAGGGCCACACCCCACATTTATTTTCCTGTCAGTCAAGGGGCAATTCCTCACCTGTACCTTTTGCAAACCAAGGGCCACACCCCACCTTTATTTTCCTGTCAGTCAAGGGGCAATCCCCCACTTTTACCTTTTGCAAATCAAGGGCCACACCCCACATTTATTTTCCTGTCAGTCAAGGGGCAATTCCCCACCTGTACCTTTTGCAAACCAAGGGCCACACCCCACATTTATTTTCCTGTCAGTCAAGGGGCAATCCCCCACCTTTACTTTTCTGCAAAACCAAGGGCCACACCCCAATTTATTTTCCTGTCAGTCAAGGGGCAATCCCCCACCTTTACCTTTCTGTAAACCAAGGGCCACACCCCAATTTATTTTCCTGTCAGTGAAGGGGCAATCCCCCACCTTTACTTTTCCACAAATCAAGGGCCACACCCCACATTTTATCTTCAGTCAAGGGGCAGTTCCCCGCTCTTACCTTCCTATCACCCACTGTATGAAAAAAAAAAAAAAAAAAAAAAAAAAAAGAGAACGGTGTTGATCCGACGTGAATACTAAGTGGAGGAGGTCCACTTTATTCTAAGACATGATGACCCAAAGGACGATGTTATGACCCCCAAGGTCGAATGAAGGAGACCCTGTCAAGTTGCGAGAGACGGTGTCCCGATGGTTTCACCTCTTACTACTTCGAGGCGTAACAAACGGTGTCATGAAACCCACCTCGGATAGAATTGGGTTGCTGCCAAGACCGATGTCAGGTCAACTACAACGAAGGTTCAAAGGTTAATCGAAGTTGTGGACGGGGTGGCCATGATACACCGATCCGATGTTCTATGCTTCGCAAAAGACCGAATTAAGTCCATGTCCCAAGTTGATGATTAGACGGTGTTACTTCAAGTCATACCGGTCACAAGAAAAAGATACTTAGAAATATTTTGAAAGAAAAGAGAAGACAAGCTGATGGATGAAAATTGCATTGCATTAATAAAGGGCACTGAGGCCATTACAGAATTAAAACTCCGGAGCCCATCCCGGAACAAGGCTAAAAAAAAAAAGAAAAAAATCAAGAGTTGGGTGCTGGAGAGTCCGGTCTAGCAGAGGCTGTCCTCTCAGATTCCTCCGACACCGTCCTCAGTTCCATGCTTTGGCCTTCGGGGAGAGGCATCAGTTCGTAAGGAATATCCTCAGGTTCCGAAGCCTGACCCCGGTCCATAGCATATAGGTGGCCACCATGAAATTCATAGTAGACACCTATACCGTTCAGGTTAAGTTGAACAGCGGAATTCCGGTGTACAACCTGGCGAACGGCAGAACTGAAGGCAACATCGGCCAGTACCGAAAATTCAGCCATCTGCTCCTCGGCTTCCATCCGCTCCTTCGCTTGCTCTTCCTGCACATCGGCAAGCTTCCCAGATAGTTCTTTATTTTTCTTGTCCACCTCGGCCTTTGCAGCCTTGGCTTCATCCAGTTCGGTCCGGAGAGCTTTGAGAGCGTCCTCTGAAGTTTTAGCCTTAGCCTCAGCAGCATCTGCCCTCTTGGCAGCCGATGTGTAGGCAGCAGTGAGTTCGGACAGATCCTCCTTGCTCTTAGTCAGCTCCTGCTCCTTCTGAGTCAAAGCAGTTTGAGCCTCGACTCTCAAGGCCTCAGCTTTTTTCATCCGGTCTAGGCATTCCTTAGCCTCGATACCGGAGTAGTAAGAGCGGCCTAAAGAGCTGAGGACCCCGGCTGCCTCAACCAAATTAAAAATAGCAGCTTCAGCAGCAGTCTGAGCTTCAGAAGCAGGGAGATCGGCCTTGAGCTTGAAGGGGATGTGGACCCGAGCCGGTGTCCCTCCAACGTACTCTAGAAAGTCCGAAAGGCGGGAGTTGACGACGATGTCGTCGGGTTGAGACCGGACCGGAGAAATATTTACAGGACCGGCCTCCTCCTCCCTTGGTGCCTCCACCTCGGCCACGACCGTTGGAGCCTTGCGTTTTTTCGGCCTGGAGGTTGAGCCGATGTTGGACTTCCTTTTAGCTGGGGCCCTTTCAGCCGGTCCCAGAGTCATTGCCTCAATGTTTTCTGCCGGTATGCTCACCACTTTGGCCGGCGTGCGACGAGGAGTCACCCTATTCTCCTGTGCAGCAGCAGCAGCGTTTCGGGCTTCGGCAGCCTCCCTCAGTTTCCGGAGGATGTCTATCCGAGCCATCTCGCCTGGAAGAAAAAAAGAGACAATGTTAATACCGGTGTGAATATATAATGGAAAAGAGTAAAGTTAAATAATATCTACCAAGGTAAGCATCCCGGCCTGACTCCGTCCCCAAAAGCCTCTTGCAGGAGAACTTGGCAATGGCCGAATAACCCTTCAGAGCGTCCAGGACTCTCTTGGACTCAGTGGACAAGTTACTCTCACTGACGATGTAGGCATTGCTTGTCAGGAGAAAGTGTTCATGAGTCCAGCCGGTGTAAAACTTTCTAGAAAAATCAGAATTTTCCCAGAACACCGGCCTACCAGCATTGACCTCGACTTTGACATAGGAGTGTTTGAAACTGACCCCGTCCGTCTTGGCCGATTCGGTGTAACTTTCGAAGTTAACCACCTTTGAGTCGCAGCGAAGGTTGATGAAGCCTAGACCCCCTCCAGAGTTACCCCGGCGCATCACCCTGCAATAGGTAAAAAAGAGGGCCACTGTGGGGACGAAGTGGAAGTACTCCCCAAGCACTTCCAAAGACCTTACCAAGCCCCAGCCATTGGGATGAAGTTGGCTAGGGGCGCAGTCAAGAAACCGGAGTACCCCCATCTCAAACTCCGTCAATGGAAAACGGACGCCGATCTTGGAGAAGACCATCTCATACATAAAGAGGTTCCTTGACCCCGGTTGATGGCAGATCCTGTCCGAGGTTAGGGGGCAGAATACAGTAAAGTCGTTTTCATGCTCCACATCGGCATGGACAACGACGTCTTCGATGGTGACATCGGCAGCATCTTCAGCATACCGAGAGGCAATCGTCTTTGGGTCTTCATGAACCCAGAAGTAGGGATCCCTGGCCTTCTCAGCTAGCCAGTTGATCCGGTGTGCCAGAACATTGGTCTCGATAGGGTCAGTCATCGCAGCAACACCGGTGGAGGAATTTTCAGAAGCCATTCGGACGGTATGGCGAAGAAAGGGAATACAACTGTAAAAGGCCACATCGTCAGTAAGATATAAATCGGCACTGCTTCCCCCTTCACTAGCAGCGCCAAAGTTAAATGAGGAGCCTGACGATGTGTCAAACCCCTCTGTTTCCCACAAAGGCAATTCGGAGAAACGATGCCCTGATGAGACGAACCGATGTGAAGCTCCCGAAGTTGCCCCACTTTGGTGACTCGGACCTCGGCTCGAAACTCCACCCGGCTGACGCCGGGATGTAATTGAAGGAGGACTGGACAGGACCTCAATGGAGTCATTACTCGAACCGGTGTCCCCCATGACCTATCTACGAAATTAAAGTGAAGTTTGGGATGGCTACCTGCTGAGGCGATGCGTGCAGTTCTTTTAGTGCGAGCCAGGTCGTACACCGGAGGAAAAGCTTTAACGTCGGAGGAGAACTTTGAACACCGGAGAGGATGAACGTCGGAGAGACAGCACTTCAATATCAAGAAAGGAGTGAAAATGATGGATCCCCGAAGTTGCTTTTATAGAGGGAGGAGCGGAGATCCAGAACCTTCCGCATTCCGGCCCATGGCCCATTAAAAAGGGCCGACTTTTGGCATTCCGGCCCAATGGCGCGAATTTTAAATTTTGAAAGAGCCAGTTAGCTGATGACACGTGGGATGCTCAGTCACCCAGTGACGTGGACCACATTTGAGACACGTCGGCTGTTTAAAATGCCACATCATTAAGCCCCACACCGGATTTTGGTCTTGCTTAACCCCTACATCGGTGTTCATATCTTTACTCCCCTTTCACCTCGGAAATTTACATTTCTCTTGTGAAAGAGAGTAAAGAGGGGCATCTGTGAACACCTCTTTTGGTCCGGCCCAAATTGTTATGACACCGGACTCATCTTCGAAATTGGGAACACCGGACAAGGCCTAAGTTAACACCACACCTCAACTCCGTCCATGAGTCCTCATCTTAACACTCCGCCCATGAGTCCTCAATACTCCGCCCATGAGTCCTCAACACTCCGCCCATGAGTCCTCAACACTTCGCCAACCGCCCTCATTTGCACTCCGCCCCCATGAACGGTGTGGAACTCCGCCTCTTCACACACCGTCCCATAAACGGTGTGGCACTCCGCCCTCTTCACACAACGTTCCACAGGGTGTTAGCCAACATCAACTCCGCCCAAACGTTCGTCCTTACCTCAGTAGTACCTTAAAGGCCGATGTCGCGGATCTGACAACAAAAGACGAGGCGAGTCCGGCCTAAGTAAGACGATCTCATGGTTTGACCGAGGTCAACGATCCGGACCAGGAAGGAGAACATCGGCCCCTGTGATTACATTGAAAGATTCAGCCGGTGTGAAGACACATGCAATGGTTCTTAAGGCCCCACATCGGATCAGTGGAGACTCCGTCCAACCAATGGCTTTGCTAACCGGTGTCACAAATTTGACAACGGAGGGGTGAGGTCGGAAGATTGTGCGCGATGACCTGGAATCGCACTCCCTGGAAAATGGCAGACAGGGAGGCGAAAGTGGGCAATTAAAAAAATCCCACTGAAAACCCTGCTCCCCACCAATGGTAATGGCCAGAGCAGCACACCACTACACAGATGGGCGAGTGGGATTTCTGGTTGTCCCAAAACCCTCAGCCCATGACTCAAAGGCCCTATAAATGCCCCAACCAAGGAAGCTCAAGGGGTTGGCCTTCAGATTCTCCTTCTACGCGAGAAAACTCTTCTGAAATTCTCTCTGATTCTTCAAGATCCTTAACTGACCTCCCTACCTGAAACCAGTGACTTGCCCTAGTCATCACAAAAGGACTCCTTAGTTCGAAAAAGGGTTTGAAGTTTTCTTTTCTCACTAACACAAAGTCACTGCTCTCACACCGTCCGTATCCCGAACGTACCTCGTCACCACAGAGCTGATTCCACTCCAACTCCCATACGTTGTCAATCCTTGTCACTGCACAACAGCGTTCACTCCGGATCAACCTCCCACAACACCGGTCGCGACCTTCAGATCTCCAGTTCGGGTCCAACTCCGGTTCATTGTCCCTGCCAGCGTACGGGTTCGAAATCAGTCCGACACCGTCACTGTGCTCAACCTCTCACGTCGGTTCATAGCTCGTCACACCGGTTCCACTCCATTCCTTAGTTCTTTTGTTGTTAGTTCCCTTTTTTTTGTTTTACTTTCCTGTGAGTTTACTGCTTGTTGATTGTAGTTGTCTGCGTACCTTTAGTTTACGCTGTTAATATTTTTTACCCTTTTCCATAATAAGTTGACATAATAAAAAACAATTTTGTAAAAAACAGTGTCGTACGGGAGCACTCCTGTCTACACAACCCTCTTAGGATTCGTGCACGTGCGAAGAATTTCGCTTTGTATGAATTCCCCTCTTTAATGATATCCATCAACATCTTTCAAATCCCTCTCTAAAATAGCAATATTCAGAACTACGTAACCCTGATTTCTTGATAACTCAAGAATACGTAGGAGCGGGACTTTAACTCCTGTCAGGCCCATCTTTCTTATTTCCTTTTTTTTCTGTTGTTGATTTACTGCTTTGCTTTTTATATTTCCTTCATAAACTTCCCTTTTTTAGTCACTTCCGTGAAAATCAATTTAGACGTGACGTCTTGTTGGTTTCCCCATAGTTTTGTGCCCAAGCCTCGCCATAATTTCATAGGGAAGGGGTACTTAGGACAAGACGTCCCGCTTATCCCTTTCCTATCCCTATCCTTTTATTCTATGATGTCCAATTTAGACGCGACGTCTTGATGGCATCCTCTCACCCCTCTGTCTCATATCGAAGTCGAGCTTAATTCGGACAAGAACGTCCCATTAACCTCGCTTTGGCCTTCTATGTCTGTACAGTCCTTTCCTCCATTCTACCATTTTTCAAAATAAAAGGGAATAAACCATGTTTTATTTAAGGCTATTTATGTCGTGCTTTCAGTCTTGGTACTGTCTTTGACAGGCGATGTAGGGTGCTAATACCTTCCCTACTCGTAACCGACTCCCGAACTTGAATCTCATTTTTTTAACCAGTGCCCTCCTTGAATTCAGTTTTTTCCAATGTTTTTCCCTATAAAAAAAACGTTGGTGGCGACTCCCTGTTTCATCTTTTCTCTCTCGTTCGCCGCGCCGTCGCGATCCAGGTTGCGACAGCTGGCTCAAGCCATGTTGGCCCTAGGGGAAGAGGAGGAGGAGCCTTGTCTCGAACTCCCTCAAGTCATGGTGGAAGGATCCCTGTGATCTTCTACTCAAAGCCACTTCATTCAGAGAGGGAGGCGTCGCCCTACTCAAGGCGAAGGGTGATAATACCCTCTTCAGAATCCTCTTCTAGTGAGAGTGAGGAGAGCGCTGATTTATACCTCTCTGATGATGTGAGTTTTTACCACAGCGTGAAGGCTTTTAAACTAGCTCTAAAGAAGATGACCGGAGAAAGCACCTCTAATGGCGGAGCACCCTCTCAACAGCATATCTTGAAGACATCCTCTGGACTGTGTAATGTAGTTGCACACCGGATTGACTGGGTAAAGTTCCAACAGATGCGTCCATATAGCTGGGTGGCGGATGAATTTCGCGCCACCCCGTCCATCCATGCTCGGGAGGACGGAGCAAGGTTGGAGCCTCGCTTCACGGTCTTCAAAAAGGAAAAATATAAGGAGCGTTTTATGGTGTTGGCTCCCCTTCCCTCAGAACGGATATGTCATACACCGGATGAGAGGTCCATATATATGTATGACTTCCTCTTTTTGAATTTAGGTGTACGTTTTCCTCTGACAAAATTTCAGATGAGGGTCTTGAGGTTTTTGGACTGCGCCCCCTCTCAGCTTCACCCCAACGGATGGGGGTTGATCCGTTCTTTAGAAGTGCTTGGGGAGCACTTCAACTTCACGCTGACGGTTGCTATGCTATTTTATTTCACGCAAGTGGTCCGTCGTGCAAATAGGGAGAAGGGAGGAGTAAGCTTGATAACCCTCCGAACTCACTCCAAGATCGTCAACTTCGAGTCCTACGTCGACTCTGCCAAAGTTGATGGGCGTTCCTTCAAATCTTATTTCACCAGGATCCGTATTAAACCCGAGGATCTAATTTTTTGGTTAAACAAAGAAGAAATAAATGAATTTCCTGTGGCCTAGACCCATGAGCATTTTTTATTAACCTCCCAGGCCTATTATACTGAGGAGGATGAATTATCACCAACTTCGATATCCATCCTGTTTGCTCTGAAAGCATACACCGCCGCGCATAAATCCTTCTACTGCCGGTGTTTGTTAGGGTCAAAAACTACTCGCGAGGAATATTTGCGTAATTTCCTATCATTTCCTGTTGTTGTCGTTCTCCATATATCTTGAAATATTCTATTATTAATTATCTTTCTGTTTTGATTATGCAGTTGAGATCGAGACAGAATCCAAGGATATGGATAAATTGAAATCGCTAAAGGCTGGAGGACAATCTGTGGCTGCAGAAAATATCATCCAGCCAAAGCGGAATTCCAAGAAGGCCACCAATGAAACCATCATCCTGACTTCCTCTGCTGGCGATGATATCCCCCTGATAGAGGGTGAACCTGAGAATCCTACTTCCGGAGTTGAAAAGAAGAAGACCGGAGAAAGGGAAAAGAAGATAAAGCATGATATCTCCCAGCAGATGGAGTCACAGCCCCTCCTAGCAAACCAATAAAGTCAGAGAGGCCGGCTTCGGGTGTCCCCAGTGACACCGTTACTTTCGGCGCCAAACCAATAACTACTTACTTTACGCCCAGGGTCGCTTGCCCCCCTCCAGGCAACTCCAATCTTGCCCCATACTTAGTGTATGAGGGTCCAGTGCCTGAATGTATCCCCGATTCACCCTACAAGCTGAAAAATACACTGGAACCTGAAGAAATAACACAAGCTTGTGAGACCAGACAGTGGCAATTGGCGGAACTGTCCGGTCTTCTGAGATCGGTTCACAGGCTGTCAGAAGATAACAAAAGA
This sequence comes from Clitoria ternatea, assembly GCA_037962975.1. NCBI lineage: Eukaryota > Viridiplantae > Streptophyta > Magnoliopsida > Fabales > Fabaceae > Clitoria > Clitoria ternatea. Next base: position 288,262,426 of record CM075670.1, read on the forward strand.
CTTAGCAAATTGTCGGGCAAGGTTAATCACCTTACCATTGCCTCGGCCAAGGACAGAGCGAATATTCTTCGCTTAGAAAGTCGGTTGAAGGCTTCCAAGGAGGAAGGGGATCAAAAAGATGAAGAAATCTCCAGGCTAAAATATCTTGTTAACGAGCTGGAGGCCCAAGTACTTGATCAGAAAAAGGCCAATTCTGACCTCCATGCCAGTCTCTGTATGGAGAAAGAACATTCTACCAAGATGGGAGAGGAGTTAAAGGCGAACAAGTTCATCTACTCCCAAGGAGCTGAAGACTGGGCTCGTAGGGAAAAGGAGCTGCTCTTGGAGATTGAAAACTTAAAGTTGGCGAGTTCGAATGACGACGTTACCGCTCTGAAAGCGGATTTGACTGCTGCCAACACCCGAGCGAAAGAGGCTATGGATATTTGTGTCCAAGCAGTCAAGGAATCTTTTGGGTTGGCTGTACGTCAGATTCTTTACCAGAATCCCCAAGTGGAACTTAATTTGAATGGTATTGATCCGTTCTATGAGTTTCATGGAGGGAAACTCATAGCTGTTGTTGACGATCGTCAGGAGGATCCGCCAAACACCAAGTACGAGTTGGCTCCTCTTCCCGAAGGCCAGTCAATGAAGCCTTCTCTCCTGGCTCCTATCCCCAGGCGGACCAAAAATAAAGGAGCAGATGAGGTTGCTGGTGATAGGGGGTGAGGCCGGAGGTAAAGGCAAAGGAAAGGGCGGAGAGTCTAGCCAACAGAAATAATGCATTCCTTGTCTTATAGCTTTTATTGAATCAATTCCGCTATGTTCCAGGATCAGCTCTGGATTATTGAATCAATTTACTTATGTATTTCAGGATTTAATCAATAAAATGACAACTTCCTTTATATGTCTACTTGTTGAAAATAATTTCGATAGAATCATTGTATGTGTAATGAACCAATCCGGATTTAAATACGTAGAAACTAAATCGGATAACAACAAACAAGTATTGTCCCCATGTATGGATACTTGAATATTCAAAAGCTTGATTTGGTAGAAAAGATAGAATTTATCTATCTTATGTTGTATCAAAATCGTAGTGTGATGAAGTCGTTTACTTAAATCACAATATTTGGCATTCACAAGCTTAGTAAGAAGAATACCTTAATCTTTGATGATTAGGCTTTCGATTATAAGTACCATAATGGGGGTTGCCGTCGTGAGGAAACACGTTGTCATCATGAGAACGGATTGCAGTGTTAATCTTGAGGGGAAATAATCGTGACGACGTTTACTAAGTGTTCATCCCTCGAAATACTCATTAGCCGTTGGATATTGTCCCCAAGCATTTTTGAGTGATCAGTTCTGAGTGAACATTTGACTCTGAATGAATGATTCTGAGTAAATGTTCGACTCTGAGTGAATGACTCCGAGTGAGGCTGGTTCTGGCCATGTCACCCAGGAAATTCCATTACCCCTCGAATTGCTCGGTAAAAACATATACGTTTTATCTGAGTCTTACTTTTATGTCAAGGACGGGTACTTTGTCTTGGACAAATTCCGAATGATACTTCTGAGTGGAAACTCTTCCGAGAGGTAGCTCCGAGTGGGAGCTCTCCCGAGTGATAATTTCTGAGTGGAAGCTCTCCCGAGTAATAACTCCGAGTAGAAGCTCTCCCGAGCGATAGCTTCGAGTGGGAGCTCTCAGATTAGTTCTTTCTGAGTAAAAGGCTCCGATTGATCCTTTCTGGGTGGAAGGTTCTGAGTGATTTTTCAATGACGCTCGGTTTGATTGTACCAACAATACTCAGAATTCAGTTTAGTCTTACAATCCGAGTTTTCATTCGGGTTCGAAATTTCTGAGTGCAACCCTTCTGAGTGGGGTGTCACTGAGTTGAACATTTCCGAATATGATAGCTCCGAGTTAAGCATTTCTGGATAGGATATCCCTGAGTGAAATATTTTTGAGCGGGATATGACCGTGTAAAATATCTCCGATTCCCGCGTGGCATGGCACCGAGTGGAGAATTTTCGAATGAAATGCTTCGGATGAATACGTCTCGGACAGAGACATACCTGAGTAAATTATTCCTGATTGTAACTTCAAAGTGATAGTTTCCAATTAAAGAAGACATTTCCGACTAGATAATTTATGGACATGACTTTGAAGTTAAGGTGTTTCCAGATAAGGAATTTTAAGAGAAAGTATTACCGAGTGAAGAATTCCCAGGGAAAGTACTTCTGGGCGATTTCTATGACGATTCGGCAAAACTTACTTGTCGTATTTTGGAGTTCGGTTCAATCCTACAATCCAAACCTTCGATTGAGGTTCGGTTTGATCCTACAACCCATGTCTTTAACGGTGTTCGGTTTAATCCTACTAGCATGCTTCAATCGGTGTTGGATTTTACCCATTCACCGTACTTGTCAATCTACTCAGTGTTCAGCGTGGTCTTGAAGAAGAACCAGCTTACTGTGCCCAAGCCTTCACTCGGTATTGGATTTTACCCACTCACCGTACTTGTCAATCTACTCGTGGTTCAGCGTGGTCTTGAAGAAGAACCAGCTTACTGCGCTCAAGCCTTCACTCGATGTTGGATTTTACCCATTCACCGTACTTGTCAATCTACTCGGGGTTCAGCGTGGTCTTGAAGAAGAACCAGCTTACTGCGCCCAAGCCTTCACTCGGTGTTGGATTTTACCCATTCACTGTACTTCTTCAATTGGTGTTGGATTTTACCCATTCACCGTACTTCTTCAATCGGTGTTGGATTTTACCCATTCACCATTTTTCATACTCGGTGTTGGATCTTACCCATTCACCGGCCTTCTCAATCGGTGTTGGATTTTACCCATTCACCGTTCTTCATACTCGGTGTTGGAGTTTACCCATTCAACGGGCTTCATCACTCGGTGTTGGATTTTACCCATTCACCGTTCTTCTTCAATAGGTGTTAGATTTTGCAATCCAAGACTTCGAAATATAGTTCACCCAGTTGTACCTTCAAAGAGGTTCATCACTAACGACGGATACGTTGTTAGGATCATCCATCCTGAAAGTAACTTGTCACAACAGTGTTGTGCAACGAAATAAAATCATAAAGACAATGGGTGAATCATAAAGAAACTTTTTCATTTGATTATGAATTACGACATAAAGGAGAGAAAGAGAGCCGAGTTGGGGTACCAACTAACTATAATAAACGCGTAAATTCTGAATATTCCACTTGTTGCGGATTGGGGTACTGTAACATCCCTGTTTTTAGAAACAGTTTTAACCTTGTAATTTTAAATTATGGAAGGTTTGTAAGTAAGAATAAGTCAATAAATACACTGTAGATGGTCTATGGTATCTCAGAAATTTTATTTTTATGCATAATAATGGAATTTATATAGACTATTAATGAAATTATGCAAATTCCGAGTGAAAAAGGGCTCTGTTCCGAGTAACAGAGAGAAATTCTGAGTGAATGATTAGAAATTCCGAGTGAAGGATGGAATTCCGAGTGAGTGTCATCCTTTCTGAGTAGAACATGACCGAGAGGGCTACCACCGAGTGACATCATGGCCTCGGAGACATTTGGAGTGAAGTGTGTTCAAGAGAACCACTTCTGGGTGAAAATTCCGAGTCAAAACACCCTAGAATGACTCGTTTCCGAGTCAAACCTTACCAAATGCTTCCTTTTCCGAAGGAAACTTCTCTGATTGTAGTATTCCGAGTGAATGAATACATATATACATATGTTTTATGTTGATTTGATGCTTCCTACCGGATGAAATGTGTTGTTGAACTATTTGGGAAGTGCTGATGGATGAAATAGTGTTAAGGATTCCGAATGGTTCCATATGTGTATGGTTAGGACATTACTCGGCTTGAATATGAATGGTAATGCTAAGCGAATAGATACCGAGTGGAAAATGGTAGTGGGAGCCTATTCCGAGAGAAATGTAGGAGGCTGAACCATTTCCGAGTGAGTCTACTGGACTACTTCCAAGTGAAGATTAGTTTAATTGTGGTTGAGAACCTTTACTGAGATGACTCAGATTTAGTTTGAAATTACCGAGTGAGACTGGCTAAGAGAAGACACGGTTTTAGGATGACTTAACCGAGTGGGAGTCTGAGAGACTTTGAATCGGTTTGAATCAGACCGAATTAAATCCCTCCAAGGAAAGGAAACAGTAGAAACTGCTGAGTTCTCCACAGCCGGACTCGGAAATAGAATTCCAGTCGGCTAAGAGGCTAACCGAGTGGAATTTCACTCGGTATTCAGTGTCAGAATTGATGTGTTGACTCCAATTTTGTCTTTCAGTGCCTATTTTAATTTATCTAGTTCAGTCATGCGCACTATAGCTTGTAGGCGGCCAGAAATGGGCACTAAGATAGCCTACCTCCTTATTTAAATCTCCATTACCTCCACTGACAGTCCACTAGCAGCCACTCGCAAAAAGCTGTCCCCCACTTGTCCTTTTTCCTTATTAAATTGACAGCAGAACTCATTCCAAGTCTGAAGCTTTCAGACCCAAGAGAACTTAGCAAAATACGCACTCCTTCTTATTCTTCTATACATTCAAAGGCCTTTCTCTTCCATTTTTCTTCCTAATCCCTGTGAGCTAGAACAAGGAGGACACTCTCTACTAATCAAAAGATTTCCATTAAGGTAAGGGGGTATATTCTCGGGCATTCTGGGGAAATTCGAGTGAAAGGAAAGGGTTAAAGAACCTTGTTCCTCACCTTTCCAGGGCAGTTCAGAATTTGTTGATTAAATGTTTTGATGTTTTATTATTGTTTTATGCATTTTATTGAGTATGTATATGATTAAATTGATTGTAATGATTATTATTATTCATGATAATTTAGTGAAATGATACGATTGTTGTTGGACTGTGAAAATACTAAGAATCATGGGTGCCTGTGTGATTTCCAGTGAAGAATCAGAAACAGAAGTTGGAATCTATAATAACAAACTCAGTTTTTAATAATCTGACCGGTTTACCTCAATAACAAGCTCGGTTTTGCATAATTTCAATCAGGATTCTACCTTACCTGAATGTGTTTCATTTCGACAGATCAATTTCTCACTCGAAAAATATTTTAATTCACTCAGAAAACATCTCAGTTTGATATTTCACTTAGAAAACATACTTATTTTCGCTCAGAACTCTTTTATTTCACTCGGAAAACATTTTATTTTACTCAACAAACAGTTATTTTCACTCAGAACACCTTTCATTTTGATTTCACTCAGAACATAAAGTTAATTCACTCAGAAAACTTTTCCCAACCTGATTCCACTCGGAATCAGGATTATTTCACTCGGATTCATGTTCATTTTACCCAGAAACTCATCTCAGCCTGATTTTACTTGGAATCCTACTCATTTCACTCGGAATTCTATTGATTACACTCGGTTTCTAACTCATTTTATTCAGAAAATTCATTTTCACTCGGAAACAGACTTATTTTACTCGGATAGTCCAAATTCGCTCGGCATTCAACTAATTTCACTCGGTAAACTCGTGTTTCACTCAATATTTAACTCCTTCTCCTCGGAAAAGCTGGTTTTAACGTTTTATATTTGGATTTTTCATTCAGAAATTTTTCTTTATTCCTTTTTGAATTATTGGAGCGTTGTAATTGTTCTTAGTTCCATTATTATCATTATTCTTAATATTATTATTATTATTGTCATTATTCTTATTATTAATCTTATTGTGATTCTTGTTATTATTATTAATTAGTATTATTGTTATTGATATTATTATTGTTTAATTATAAGTAATAAAATAAGGAATATATTATTTTTCTCTTTATATAAAGTATAATTTAGAACTAAAATACAACCGATATATTTGCTCGAATAAGAAAATAACGTCTGAACAAGTCGATGGAATTCAAGAGCCTATGAATATGATGAGACTGGAAACACATAGATACCCAAGAATCAAAAGATAAAAAGAATGCATTTCGCATCATGAAAATATTTTTGAAGGAGAAAAATATCTAGAGCATACACTTGGTACAGTGGAGGACACTCACGTTCGATCTCCATGAAGAATCTTGGGAGTACAACTGGAACGGAAACCCAATGGCATCAGAGTCGCGCCTGATAGCCGGGTGAGACGATACAATTCTAGTGTACTTTGACTAAATGACGGAGTGTAACTATGATCGTAGGGATCCAAGTTCCAAAAATATATATATCAATGATGAGAACCAATGAGTTCATTCGTACCTTATGAAAATGGAAGCTTAGGCGGACCCTGATCGCTCTAGATTGGAATGGAGATATTCCAAGGAATGAGATGAAGATGAATTGATTTATTGGGCCCACATGCATCATGAGATTTAATCAAGATAAATCATAATAAACCCTACTCATGCATTTCTATGACAATATTTGTTTATAAGTATGTTAAATGCATGATTTATGTGATATTGTCTGTTGACTGGATTATGTCCGCACCGGGTAACCTTCAGGGTCTTGGGTTATACTCACCCTTACTGTTGACCATTTTTCAGAGGAATTAGGAAATCAAGAACCCAAGTATGAAGAACAGCAATATGCTGAACCCACTGAGAATGATCGTTAAAGATAGAATTTATATAGATTGAATATTTATTAATGATAATAAGACACAGGATGACTATATAATATTTAAGGGTGCCTGCGTGCCCCATTCTGTTATGAGTACACTTACTTACAGTTTGTGAATGACTATGTGAATTATATACTATTGCTTCCACTGATCTGCCATCTCTTTTATTTTAAAAAAAATATATTCACTTTTTCTGGAAACTTGTGACCTCTCAGTTAAATAGGATGATCCTATAGAAGGGTTTGTCTTATCTAACCGAGGATGTTACGTTGGTGGTATCAGAGCATAGTCGATTCATTAAACTTGGGAAGTGGACCATTAGGTTTCCACGTACTCTGATAGAAATATTGAACAGTCCATAACACTGCTAAGACTAAATTTCCTATGTGGAATATTCCACATAACATATACCCTGAAATCTTTTTGATATTCTTTCAGCAAATTCCTAATGGCTCGCCGAAATAACGATCATGTAATGGAGGATCTTCTTACCAGAATTGTGGAGGTAATAGAACGACAAGAGTTACCTCATGCTTCTACTAGGCAAAGCCAAGGACTAGCTGACTTTCAGAGGAATAATCCTACACAATTCAAGGGAAGCTTTGATCCAGAAGGAGCACAATTATGGATTGAACACCTTAAAAAGATTTATGCTGCTATGCGATGCCCTAATGAGGACAGAATAACTTTTGCTGTCTTCATGATGGTTGGAGAAGCAGAGCACTGGTGGACTCATGCCAGAATTAGATTAGCAACTGATGGACATGTCATTACTTGGGGACGATTCAAGACAGAGTTTCTCGCTAAATATTTCCCTGAAGACATAAGGAGGCAGAAAGAGCAGGAGTTCTTTAATCTGAAACAAGGTAATATGACTGTTGGGGAGTACGCTGCTAAGTTTGATGAGTTGGAAAAATGTTGTCCCTACTACACTCACATGGGAGAAGCATCAAGATGCGCAAAATTTGAAGCAAGGTTACGATAAGAAATTCGCCAAGCTATATGTTGTCAACAAATTACTCAATTCTCTACTTTGGTTGACCGATGCCATATTTTTTAGAATACCTCTAATCTTCGATGACCTAGAACATCTAATCATGGGCCAGAACGATGTATGCCAGACAGACAACAAAAGAGAGATTTTCGAGCAGATCGACCATACTCTCGACCACCTTACTCAGCCAACCGAATTTCTTCAAGGGATCAGGGGAACTAAAGAGGTAAAATCTACACAATTTGTGGACGGGTTGGACATCGTGATGTTGACTGTTGGTACAAAAATAATAACAACCAACAACAAGCGACTCAAAGGCAGGTAGTGCGACCAACAGGTCAAGGGAATGAAGGATCTGCTGCAAATATCTCTACGAACAATGCCCCAAGGATGCAAAATGTTCACCGCGGCAACAACTTCAATCAGAACAATAATCCTAGAAGGCCCGGAAATGGGTCGGCGGGAAGATAGGGAGGAAATGCCAGAGTTTTTACTATGAATGGTGCAGAGATATCACAAGGGAACGACCTTGTGCAAGGTACATGTTTTATAGGAAGCACTCTATTGAATGTATTATATGATTCTGGAGCCACTCACTCTTTCATATCTGAGAATTGTGTAAAACATTTAAAGCTTCCTACAACCTCTCTGCCCAATCAGATGATTGTCACAACTGCTGCCAATAAGCCTATTTGCCCTTCCTACATGTGTTTGAAATGTCCACTTAACATCGAAGGGAAAGCTTATCAAGTAGATCTGATATGTTTGCCTTTGATTAACCTAGATATTGTTCTAGGAATGAATTGGCTTGCTGCCAACCATATCCTTATTGACTGTCATAAAAGATCCATTTCTCTCGGGTCTACTACATCTCATTGTGATCAAGACACTGATTCTTGTCCTGTTAGCTCAGAAAAGGTAATTCCAGCAAAGGAAGTCCAACTATACATGATCCTTACTGAAACTGAAAGTAAGGCCACTCCTTAAATTGATCAGATTCCTGTTGTTCAAGAATTTCCAGAAGTTTTTCCTGATGATATACGTGAGCTACCTCCAGAACGAGAAATTGAGTTCAGTATTGACATTATACCAGGCGCGGGACCAATCTTTATTGCTCCTTACCGAATGTCACCCAAGGAACTCAGTGAACTTAAAGAGCAAATAGAAGATCTTTTAGAGAAAGGAATGATTAGACCCAGTGTCTCACCTTGGGGAGCACCAGTTCTTCTAGTTAAAAAGAAGGATGGCAGTATGCGGTTATGTGTTGACTATCATCAGTTGAATAAAGCTACGATCAAGAACCGATACCCTCTTCCAAGGATTGATGATTTGATGGACCAATTACGAGGAGCCACTATCTTCTCAAAGATTGATCTACGATCAGGCTATCATCAAATCAGGGTGAAGAAAGATGATGTACCTAAAACAGCATTCAGGACACGATATGGGCACTATGAGTATCTTGTTATGCCCTTTGGAGTTACCAATGCACCTGCAGTCTTTATGGGATACATGAATCGAATCTTCCATGAGTACTGATCCGGTCCTAACACCGGCCCCCAAGAGCATGGCTTTAATGCTTTGCCAGATCAGCATTTTGAACAAGAGGAGTACGCGATTGAGCACATTATAATCACTTCTATACGGAGTACATACCGCCAAGGCAAGTAACTCCGCCAAGGCACAATACTCCGCCTAGGCATGTTACCTTGCCAAGGGTCATAACTCCGCCAAGGCAAGTTACTCCGCCAAGGCAAGTTACCCCGCCAAGGCAGGTAACGCCGCCAGAATGCATATTACTCCGCCAAGCCATAGGCTCAACTCAGGCGGAATATTGAACTTCCCATACTGCGTAGCGAACCCATACTCATAACCCCGGCACGAGATTGACTCTGTCTTGAGAGGTTAATAATGGGAATCACGCTGTCACGCATAAAGGGGAATAACAATAAAATAATAAAGTATTCACGCTTCCCAAGTAAGTGGAAATACCTACTACACTAACGGTGCTCGTGAACGACACAGGGACCCACTGTCTTTCTTGCTTTATGCTAGAAAACAAGGAATGGGCCCTACCAATAATGCAGCACCAGTAACAGGTATATAAACCTCAGCAAAAAGGTATACAGGGGCTCTCTCCCCATTTCTGAACCTTACTCTCTCTCTTACTTGCATAATTCTCTCTGATTGTCTTTCTAAGTCTTAAAGTATTCTGATATACTGACTTGAGCGTCGGAGAACGATTGCAGGTACCACCCCCAATAGGGTCAAGGCTGAGAGGACTACTCCAGGCGGACTGGGACACCGCCCAGTATACACTGCACTCCGTGTCAAAGCATAGGAGGCAATTCCAGGCGGACTACTACATCGCCATAGAGCGAGTTACACTCCGCCCCAGGACGGTTCAGACTCCGCCTCATCATACGAAGACACTCTACACCTGAACATTTATGCATATCACTTTGTATCAGATTGAGCTATCTCAGGATCGTAACTTTACACCCCCCGTAAAGGACGGATCATTGGCACGCCCTGTGGGACCCGTTAAAGTTATTCCCACCTCTCGTTTAAGAAGTTTGGTCTCTTATTATGAAAGGGAATGGGAGAAACCAACCAGATGGGCACGTGGAAGATATCACTGCCCAAGAACAACCAATGAACAGGCACTTAGCTTTCGAGTCGCCTGTGGAAAGTTCAAGAAGAATGGTGCAGGTCTCAGCACCAAATCTAAAAGATGAGATGATAAGAAAGCTAAGGGAGGAACTGATGGAATTGAAACGCCAAAGAAAGAGCGTGGAGGAGAGAGCCATGTCCCTGATCAAAGGGTCACATCACACAACCGAGGGAGAAAAATTCTCTACCCCCCAGTATTCAAATATCCCCACATTTGAAGGGAAGGAACAGATCCACGATTCTGATAAGAGAGTTGTTAAAGGGAAGAGGAAGCTGATGACAGCCTCTCCAGTAACTTATAAGCTCACAGTTCCTTTTTCAAGGAGACTTATGAGTGTACACATCCCTAAGCACCTACAGACTACTCAACCTCTCTCTGTAGAAAAATACAGTGGTGAAACTGATCCTACTAAGCATCTTGATGCTTATACACTCGAAGCCATGTACCTGGGGGCAGATGAAGACGTCATGTGCAGGATGTTCCCTCGGACTCTTGTTGATGATGCCCTTAGCTGGTTCAGGAAGCTACCATCAGGTTCCATTAACTCATGGGAAGAAATGGCAACAGCGTTTGTGGACCACTTTGTCATTTCCAGTGATATTCCCAGAACATCTCATACCTTGGCTCAGATTAGGCAGGGGGAGCATGAAACTCTCAAGGACTTCTTGAAGAGGTTTCACAAGGAAGCAGCTGCTGTTCCAAACTTGGCAGAAGCACTTCAATTGCATATAGCAACAGAAGCTTTGCAACCAAGTTCTGCTTTTGCCATGTCATTGGCAAAGAATCCTCCAGTGAATTTTAAAGAATTCAAGAGGAAAACATCCAAGTATGTGAGCATTGAAATACACTTGGAAGCAACAGCAGCAAGAGAGAAATCCCCAACGTTACAACGGAGTGATAAGAGCAGATCCAGATCGGGTTTTACCAAGAAGGTCTAATGAGTCATAACCCCGACTCATCTCTCTTTCTCTCTTTTGTAATTCATAATTAATGAAATACTATAAATGATTCACCCATTGTCTTTATGATTTTATTCGATGCACAACACTGTTGTGACAAGATACTTTCAGGACGGATGATCCTAACAATGTATCCGTTGTTAGCGATGAACCTCTTCGAAGGTACAAGTGGGTGAATCACCCCATTTGAAGGCCTAGATTGTAGGATTAAACCGAACTCTGGGTACGGTTAGTAAGTTTGGCTGAACACCGGTGAAGGCTCGGATTGTAGGATTGAACCGAACTCCGAGTACGACTAGTAGGTTTGGCCGAACGTCGGTGAAGACCTGAGTTGTAGGATTAAACCGAACCTCAGGAAATGGGTTGTAGGGCTGGTCCTTTTTCAAGGCCACAAACCGAACCCCATTCGAAGACTACATGGATTGTAGGGCTGGTCCTTTTTCAAGGCCACAAACCGAACCCCATGCGAAGGCTTGGGCGCAGTAGGCCGGTTCATACAGAAAACCGTGCTGAACCCCGAGTAACGGGCACAGTAGGTTCAGGATTAGCCCTGATCTGAACCCCGTGTTGAAGGCTTAGATTGTAGGATTGCACCGAACTCCAAGTACGGTTAGTAGGATTGAACCGAACCCCGTGTGAAGGCTGGTGAATGAGTGAAATCCAACACCGGTTGAAGAAGAAACACTTCCCCAGGACGGATACTCTCAATCACATATTCTGTGAGTTGACGAGGTAACTCCTAGCGCGGACAATTCCCATCATCATCCTTATGATGGAAGTCTTTGAAGACACAATCCGTACTCCTATGATTGAAAAATGTCTCCAGGACGGATTATCTAAATCACTTAATCTGTGATCTGACGATGTAACTCTTGACGATGTGTACTTTTCCAGAACGGATAACCTCAGTCACCCATTATGTGATATGACGATGTAACTCCTGACGTTGTGTACCTGCCCAGGACGGATGATCTCAATCACCCATGCTGTGATCTGACGATGTAACTCCTGGCGCCATACACACCCCAAGGACGGATGATCTCAATCACCTAATATGTGACCTGACGACGTAATTCCCATGCAGATAAGACAACGGCTCCAACATGCAACAACGCTTCGCAAACAGAGTCAACAAAAACCCCTTGGGGGAATTGGTGTCTCAGCTATATGCTGCACCATACCGACCCTAAGGTCCTGCAGGCTGCCTATGGAAGGGATTGGTGTCTCAGCTATATGCTGCACCATACCGACCCTATAGGTACAGAAAACTCCTTGGGGGGAAAGGATTGGTGTCTCAGCTATATGCTGCACCATACCGACCCTAAGGTCCTACAGGCCGCCTCTGGAAAGAACTGGTGTCACAACTATATGCTGCACTAATTCGTCCCCAAGGTCCTGCAGGCTTCTTGTGGAAAGAGCTGGTGTCACAGCTATATGCTGCACCATACCGCCTCAAAGGTACAATCAATTTCTTGCAGGAACAATTGGTGTCACAGCTATATGCTGCACCATACCGCCTCAAAGGTACAATCAATTTCTTGCAGGAACAATTGGTGTCACAGCTATATGCTGCACCATACCGCCTCAAAGGTACAATCAATTTCTTGTAGGATGAATCGGTGTCACAGCTATATGCTGCACCATAGCAACCCTGGATTCAACAATTTTCATTTGATCAGGAGTTACACTCCGGTCCAAGTTCAAAAGGATGAACACTCCATCCAAAACTTGACTCCGCCCAACTACTAATGTTTTACGGAGTATATGAGTAACCAACTCAAGCACTACCCAACAAGTTCAAGTAAGTTCAACACTTGTAAAATTGTGCTTCATTGAAATTCCTAAGAGGCTACTCCGCCTTCTTACGGAATTCAACTCCATGGAAATTCCTAAGAGGCTAATCCGCCTTCTTACGGAATCCAATTCCTTGGAAATTCCTAAGAGGCTACTCCGCCCTCCTACGGAATACAACTCATTGGAATTCCTAAGAGGCCACTCCGCCTTCTTACGGAATCCAACCACTATGAAATTCCTAAGAGGCCATGCCGCCTTCTTACGAAATCTGTTTCATCAAAATTCCTAAGAGGACACTCCGCCTTCTTACGGAATCTGTTTTATCAAAATTCCTAAGAGGCTACCCCGCCTTCTTACGGAATCAACCTCCTTGGAAATTCCTAAGAGGCTATTCCGCCTTCTTACGGAATCCAATCTTACTGAAATTCCTAAGAGGCTACCCCGCCTTCTTACGGAATCAACCTCCTTGGAAATTCCTAAGAGGCTATTCCGCCTTCTTACGAAATCCAATCTTACTGAAATTCCTAAGAGGCCACTCCGCCTTCTTACGGAATCCAATTTCTTTGAAATTCCTAAGAGGCTATCCCGCCTTCTTACGGAATCCAATCTCGTTGAAATTCCTGAGAGGCCACTCCGCCTTCTTACGGAATCCAATTCCTTGGAAATTCCTAAGAGGCTATTCTGCCTTCTTACGGAATCCAACCTTATGGAAATTCCTAAGAGGCTACTCCGCCTTCTTACGGAATCCAATTCCTTGGAAATTCCTAAGAGGCTATTCCGCCTTCTTACGGAATCCAACTCCATTGAAATTCCTACTTCGTTGAAATTCCTAAGAGGCTACTTCGCCTCCTTACTGAATTTTACTTCACCAGAGTTGCAAAAAGGCTATTCCGCCTCGTTATACTTAGTCATATTTCATTAAGTCCTCAGATGAATATTCCGCCTTCTCAATATCATTTTACAAGGCATAAATACAACGGACTTAAACACTACTTCTATGAACAAGTATACATTTGCAGAAAATATGTTTTATTGAATATTGCCAATATTAATAAAAATCCAAGGCCCACGGTAATAACCTCGAAAACGGTTCTCAATTGCCATCACGCGCATTTATGTCCCATCATTGGAATGGCAATCGTTACGAGGGCATACGTGGCAATGGGAGACTGAAGAATAAAAAACGTGGTTTCGAGGTGCATTAATGACAGGCGTGTCAAGTGATGACAGCTAATAAATGCACGAAAACACTCGTCCATAAATCCTGAACTAGCAAATACCGCCTAAACCCATGCCTACAAAAGCTAAACTTAAGTGTTATAGCTCATTAAAGTGACTCCGCCAGTCACTATAACAATCTAGGGGGCATATGATCCGGTCCTAACACCGGCCCCCAAGAGCATGGCTTTAATGCTTTGCCAGATCAGCATTTTGAACAAGAGGAGTACGCGATTGAGCACATTATAATCACTTCTATACGGAGTACATACCGCCAAGGCAAGTAACTCCGCCAAGGCACAATACTCCGCCTAGGCATGTTACCTTGCCAAGGGTCATAACTCCGCCAAGGCAAGTTACTCCGCCAAGGCAAGTTACTCCGCCAAGGCAAGTTACTCCGCAAAGGCAAGTTACTCCGCCAAGGCAAGTTACCCCGCCAAGGCAGGTAACGCCGCCAGAATGCATATTACTCCGCCAAGCCATAGGCTCAACTCAGGCGGAATATTGAACTTCCCATACTGCGTAGCGAACCCATACTCACAACCCCGGCACGAGATTGACTCTGTCTTGAGAGGTTAATAATGGGAATCACGCTGTCACGCATAAAGGGGAATAACAATAAAATAATAAAGCATTCACGCTTCCCAAGTAAGTGGAAATACCTACTACACTAACGGTGCTCGTGAACGACACGGGGACCCACTGTCTTTCTTGCTTTATGCTAGAAAACAAGGAACGGGCCCTACCAATAATGCAGCACCAGTAACAGGTATATAAACCTCAGCAAAAAGGTATACAGGGGCTCTCTCCCCATTTCTGAACCTTACTCTCTCTCTTACTTGCATAATTCTCTCTGATTGTCTTTCTAAGTCTTAAAGTATTCTGATATACTGACTTGAGCGTCGGAGAACGATTGCAGGTACCACCCCCAATAGGGTCAAGACTGAGAGGACTACTCCAGGCGGACTGGGACACCGCCCAGTATACACTGCACTCCGTGTCAAAGCATAGGAGGCAATTCCAGGCGGACTACTACATCGCCATAGAGCGAGTTACACTCCGCCCCAGGATGGTTCAGACTCCGCCTCATCATACGAAGACACTCTACACCTAAACATTTATGCATATCACTTTGTATCAGATTGAGCTGTCTCAGGATCGTAACTTTACACCCCCCGTAAAGGACGGATCAAGTACTTTGATAAATTTGTAGTGGTATTCATTAACGACATCCTCGTCTACTCCAAGAGCCATGAGGAACACAAGGAGCATCTCCGAATTGTTCTAAATACTTTGCGTGCAAGGCAATTGTACGCCAAGTTTTTAAAATGTGAATTCTGGTTGACAGAAGTGAAATTTTTGGGACATGTCATATCTAAAGAGGGAATTGCTGTGGATCCTACAAAGGTAGAAGTCGTACTAAATTGGGAACAACCCAAGAATGTGACAGAAATTTATAGTTTCCTTGGACTTGCTGGATACTATCATCGATTCATCGAGAATTTCTCTTAAATTACAGCACCTTTAACTAGGCTGACTCGTAAAGATCAACCATTTGAATGGATAGACAAATGTGAAAGCAGTATTACGGAGTTACGCCAACAACTCACTAGTGCACCTTTAATTTTGCCAGATCCTGCCAAGCCCTATGAAGTGTATTGTGATGCGTCAAGACAAGGACTGGGATATGTTTTAATGCAAGAAAGAAAGGTTGTTGCTTATGCCTCACGACAACTAAGACCACATGAAGTTAATTATCCTACACATGATTTGGAATTAGCTGCAGTTGTGTTTGCCTTGAAAATATGAGGCACTATTTATATGGCACATATGTTGAAGTCTTCAGTGACCATAAGAGCTTGAAGTACCTGTTCGACCAAAAAGAGTTGAATATGCGACAACGTAGGTGGATGGAATTCATCAAGGATTATGATTTCGAACTCTGATATCACCCTGGAAAGGCAAATGTAGTGGCAGATGCACTCAGCAGAAAGGCTTTACGCCTATCATATATGATGATAAAGGAGTTGGAATTGATTGAACAATTTCGCGATTTAAATCTAGCAGTAACACCAAAAAGGGGAAGCCTTATGGTTGGAATGCTAAGAGTTTCTAATGATTTTCTGGAACAAGTCAAAGAAGCTCAAGTCAATGATCAGGAATTACAAGCAGAAAAGACAAAAGAAGGAGTCTCAGAATTTAGCAAGGATGAACATGGGGTGATCAGGTATCAACAGAGGCTCTGTATTCCAGTCAACACAGATCTTAAAAGATCCATCCTTGATGAAGCCCACAAAAGTAAATACAGTATCCATCCAGGATCAACCAAGATGTATCAGGACTTGAAGAAATTATTCTGGTGGCAAAGAATGAAAAAGGATATCGCTGGGTATGTAACAGCTTGCCTGATGTGTCAGAAGGTAAAGGCGGAACAACAACGACCAAGTGGGACCCTTCGACCTCTGGAGATTCCAGAATGGAAATGGGATGAGATTGCTATGGACTTCGTGACCGGACTTCCCAGAACATCAGCTGGATATGATGCTATTTGGGTAATCGTGGGTCGATTAACAAAGACCGCTCATTTTATCCTTATCAATATGAAGTACTCTCTAGAGAAACTCACCCAGATCTATATCAAGGAAATCATACGATTACATGGAACACCCACTGCAATTGTGTCTGACCGAGATCCTCGTTTCACATCATAATTTTGGAAGAGCCTGCAACAAGCTCTAGGAACTCGCCTAAAGTTAAGTTCCGTATATCATCCACAGATAGATAGACAATCAGAAAGGACAATCAAGACTCTTAAAGATCTGTTACGTCTTTGTATCTTAGAACATGGGGGAAGTTGGCAAGAATACCTTCCACTTGTTGAGTTCACTTACAACAACAGCTACCATGCTAGCATCGGAATGGCCCCCTATGAAGCTTTGTATGGAAGAAAACGTCGTACACCTTTATGTTGGTATGAGACTGGTGAAAAGACAATAATCAGACCAGAGATTGTTCAGAAGACTACAGAACAAGTCCGAAATATTCAAATGGCAATGAAGGCTTCACAAGATAGACAGAAGAGTTACTACGACAAATGACTGAAGCCATTGGAATTTGAGGAGGGAAACCATGTATTTCTCAAAGTTACCCCTACCACTGGTGTAGGGAGGGCTCTAAAGGCCAAGAAGTTAAGTCCCAGATACATAGGACCCTATCAGATTCTGTAAAAGATCGGAACCCATGCGTATCATATTGCTCTGCCACCCGAGCTAACAAACCATCATAATGTCTTTCATGTCTCTCAGCTCCGTAAATATGTACCAAGCCCTGATCATGTTCTGAGTCCTGATCAGTTTATTTTGAAGGAAAATCTCACCTTTGAAGCATCGCCAGTAAAGATTGTTGACCGACGTCTCAAACAACTAAGAGGCAAGGAAATCCCTTTGGTCAAGGTAGTTTGGAGTCAGACAGATGATGGGGATGCTACTTGGGAAATTGAGGAGAAAATAAGAGAATTATACCCTCAATTGTTTTAACTTTGAATTTCAGGATGAAATTCCTAAAAGGGGAGGAGAATGTAACATCCCTGTTTTTAGAAACAGTTTTAACCTTGTAATTTTGAATTATGGAAGGTTTGTAAGTAAGAATAAGTCAATAAATACACTTTAGATGGTCTGTGGTATCTCAGAAATTTCATTTTTGTGCATAATAATGGAATTTATATAGACCATTAATGAAATTATGCAAATTCCGAGTGAAAAAGGGCTTTGTTCCGAGTAATAGAGAGAAATTCCGAGTGAATGATTAGAAATTCCAAGTGAATGATTAGAAATTCCGAAGGATGGAATTCCGAGTGAGTGTCATGCTTTCTGAGTAAAACATGACCGAGAGGGCCACCACGAGTGACATCATGGCCTCGGAGACATTTGGAGTGAAGTGTGTTCAAGAGAACCACTTCTGGGTGAAAATTCCGAGTCAAAACACCCTAGAATGACTCGTTTCCGAGTCAAACCTTGCCAAATGCTTCCTTTTCCGAAGGAAACTTCTCTGATTGCAGTATTCTGAGTGAATGAATACATATATACATATGTTTTATGTTGATTTGATGCTTCCTACCGACTGAAATGTGTTGTTGAACTATTTGGGAAGTGCTGATGGATGAAATAGTGTTAAGGATTCCGAATGGTTCCATATGTGTATGGTTAGGACATTACTCGGCTTGAATATGAATGGTAATGCGAAGCGAATAGATACCGAGTAGAAAATGGTAGTGGGAGCCCATTCTGAGAGAAATGTAGGAGGCTGAACCATTTCCGAGTGAGTCTACTAGACTACTTCCGAGTGGAGATTAGTTTAATTGTGGTTGAGAACCTTTACTGAGATGACTCAGATTTAGTTTGAAATTACCGAGTGAGACTGGCTAAGAGAAGACACGGTTTTAGGATGACTTAACCGAGTGGGAGTCTGAGAGACTTTGAATCGGTTTGAATCAGACCGGATTAAATCCCTCCAAGGAAAAGAAACAGTAGAAACTGCTGAGTTCTCCACAGCCGGACTCGAAAATAGAATTCTAGTCGGCTAAGAGGCTAACCGAGTGGAATTTCACTCGGTATTCAGTGTCAGAATTGACGTGTTGACTCCAATTTTGTCTTTCAGTGCCTATTTTAATTTATCTAGTTCAGTCATGCGCACTATAGCTTGTAGGCGGCCAGAAATGGGCACTAAGATAGCCTACCTCCTTATTTAAATCTCTATTACATTCACTGACAGTCCACTAGTAGCCACTCGCAAAAAGCTATCCCCCACTTGTCCTTTTTCCTTATTAAATTGACATCAGAACTCATTCCAAGTCTGAAGCTTTCAGACCAAGAGAACTTAGCAAAATACGCACTTTCTTATTCTTCTATACATTCAAAGGCATTTCTCTTCCATTTTTCTTCCTAATCCCTGTGAGCTGGAACAAGGAGGACACTCTCTACTAATCAAAAGATTTCCATTAAGGTAAAGGGGTATATTCTCGGGCATTCTGGGGAAATTCGAGTGAAAGGAAAGGGTTAAGGAACCTTGTTCCTCACCTTTCCAGGGCAGTTCAGGATTTGTTGATTAAATGTTTTGATGTTTTATTATTGTTTTATGCATTTTATTGAGTATGTATATGATTAAATTGATTGTAATGATTATTATTATTATTCATGATAATTTAGTGAAATGATACGATAGTTGTTGGACTGTGAAAATACTAAGAATCATGGGTGCCTGTGTGATTTCCAGTGAAGAATCAGAAACAGAAGTTGGAATCTATAATAACAAACTCGGTTTTTAATAATCCAACCGGTTTACCTCAATAACAAGCTCGGTTTTGCATAATTTCAATCAGGATTCTACCTTACCCGAACGTGTTTCATTCTGACAGATCAATTTCTCACTCGGAAAATATTTTAATTCACTCAGAAAACATCTCAGTTTGATATTTCACTTAGAAAACATACTTATTTTCGCTCAGAACTCTTTAATTTCACTCGGAAAACATTTTATTTTACTCAGCAAACAGTTATTTTCACTCAGAGCACCTTTCATTTTGATTTCACTCAGAACATAAAGTTAATTCACTCAGAAAACTTTTCCCAACCTGACTCCACTCGGAATCAGGATTATTTCACTCGAATTCATGTTCATTTTACCCAGAAACTCATCTCAGCCTGATTTTACTTGGAATCCTACTCATTTCACTCGGAATTCTATTGATTACACTCGGTTTCTAACTCATTTTATTCAGAAAATTCATTTTCACTCGGAAACAGACTTATTTTACTCGGATAGTCCAAATTCGCTCGGCATTCAACTAATTTCACTCGGTAAACTCGTGTTTCACTCGGTATTTAACTCCTTCTCCTCGGAAAAGCTGGTTTTAACGTTTTATATTTGGATTTTTCATGCAGAAATTTTTCTTTATTCCTTTTTGAATTATTGGAGCGTTGTAATTGTTCTTAGTTCCATTATTATCATTATTCTTAATATTATTATTATTATTGTCATTATTCTTATTATTAATCTTATTGTGATTCTTATTATTATTATTAATTAGTATTATTGTTATTGATATTATTATTGTTTAATTATAAGTAATAAAATAAGGAATATATTATTTTTCTCTTTATATAAAGTATAATTTAGAACCAAAATACAACCGATATATTTGCTCGAATAAGAAAATAACGTCTGAACAAGTCGATGAAATTCAAGAGCCTATGAATATGATGAGACTGGAAACACATAGATACCCAAGAATCAAAAGATAAAAAGAATGCATTTCGCATCATGAAAATATTTTTGAAGGAGAAAAATATCTAGAGCATACACTTGGTACAGTGGAGGACACTCACGTTCGATCTCCATGAAGAATCTTGGGAGTACAACTGGAACGGAAACCCAATGGCATCAGAGTCACGCCTGATAGCCGGGTGAGACGATGCAATTCTAGTGTACTTTGACTAAATGACAGAGTGTAACTATGATCGTAGGGATCCAAGTTCCAAAAATATATATATCAATGATGAGAACCAATGAGTTCATTCATACCTTATGAAAATGGAAGCTTGGGCGGACCCTGATCGCTCTAGATTGGAATGGAGATATTCCAAGGAATGAGATGAATCATAATAAACCCTACTCATGCATTTCTATGACAATATTTGTTTATAAGTATGTTAAATGCATGATTTATGTGATATTGTTTGTTGACTGGATTATGTCCGCACCGGGTAACCTTCAGGGTCTTGGGTTATACTCACCCTTACCGTTGACCATTTTTCAGAGGAATTAGGAAATCAAGAACCCGAGTATGAAGAACAGCAATATGCTGAACCCACTGAGAATGATCGTTAAAGATAGAATTTATATAGATTGAATATTTATTAATGATAATAAGACACAGGATGACTGTATAATATTTAAGGGTGCCTGCGTGCCCCATTCTGTTATGAGTACACTTACTTACAGTTTATGAATGACTATGTGAATTATATACTATTGCTTCCACTGATCTGCCATCTCTTTTATTTAAAAAAAAATATTCACTTTTCTGGAAACTTGTGACCTCTCAGTTAAATAGGATGATCCTATAGAAGGGTTTGTCTTATCTAACCAAGGGTGTTACAGGTACCGTCGAGGTTCTCCAGGCGATAAGAGCCTTTTCCACAAACATATGATATTCTATAGGGACCTTCCCATGTCGGAGCGAACTTGCCCTGGTATGCAAATTTGTTCCCCACGCTTGCTTTCCTCAAAACCAAATCCCTAACATTGAAGGTCCTATATTGGACTCGTTTGTTGTATCGAAGGGGGCCTTGGCTTTGATGGCTTGATCCCTAACAAAAGCTTCTTCTCTGAGCTCTTATACGACATCCATTTCCGATGCCAAGTTAACGTCATTACTTTCTTCAGAGAAGTACTTGACCCTCGTAGAAGCAATTTGTAATTCCACTGGTATCATTGCTTCCACCCCATAGGTCAAGCGATATGGAGATTCGTTGGTGGATGAATGAGGCGTTGTTCGGTATGCCCAAAGGATGTGACACAACTGGTCTGTCCATCCGCCCTTGGCTTCTCCAAGACGTTTCTTCAGTCCCTTCAGCACCTCTCTATTGGCCACTTCAGCTTGGCCGTTAGTTTGAGGATGTTCGACGGAGGAAAATATTTGGGTTATTCCTAACCCCTCGAGTAAATCTATAAACTTCCTGTCCATGAATTGGGTACCATTGTCTATGACGACCCGCGCTGGGACTCCGAATCGTGTTATAATATTTTCATACATAAAATGACGAGTTCTGGCTGATGTAATGTGCACCACCGGCTCCGCTTCAATCCACTTGGTGAAATAATCGACCCCTACAATGAGATATTTAATGCCCCCAGGTGCATTTGGGAAAGGGCCCAAAATATCCAATCCCCATTGGTAGAACGGCCATGGAAAAACGGATGTAAAGAGCTCTTCCGTCGGTGTGTGGTGAAGATTAGAGAACTTTTGGCAGGCGTCACATTTCTTGACAAAGTCAATGGAATCCTGCTTCATCATGGGCCCTGAGGATTTTTCTCATCAAACTTCTTCCTCCGGCGTGGTACCCACATTGTCCTTCATGCACTTCCTCCATTACTCCTTGTACCTCATTTTCTCTTAGACAAATTAAGTAAGGTACGGAGAGTGCCCTTCTGTAAAGGTTACCATCAATCATAGTGAAGTATGGCAATTCCCTTTTTATCCTTTTCTTTTCATTCTCATCTATAGGCAACTGCCCGTCGGCCAAATAACGGATGTAAGGGGCCATCCATGTGTCTCCGTAATCGACGGTGATAGTATTTAAAGAAGGGTATAGAAGAATGTTGGGCGATGTCAACGTACTTTGGACCAACGTTGT
This sequence comes from Clitoria ternatea, assembly GCA_037962975.1. Classification (NCBI taxonomy): domain Eukaryota; kingdom Viridiplantae; phylum Streptophyta; class Magnoliopsida; order Fabales; family Fabaceae; genus Clitoria; species Clitoria ternatea. The sequence goes on from CM075670.1 coordinate 288,285,055, forward strand.
GGTGCTACCTGGATGTTTAGTGCTTGCCAATCTAGAAAGTACATCTGCTCTGGTATTTTCTTCTCACAGAATGTGTTTAAATTCTATCTTTGAGAACTTTTCTTTCAACTTCTTGACACAGTTTAAGTATAATTGGAGTTGAGGTTCACGAGCTTGATAATCTCCCAAGATCTGTGATATCACAAGTTGTGAATCACTGCATAATGTTGCTTCGGATGCTCCAATGTCAATCGCAGCTCGAAGCCTAGCTAAACAAGTTTCGTATTCTGCTTGGTTGTTTGAAGTTTTGAAATTAAAACGAATGGAGATTTCCAGAAGCACTCCGTCATCGCTTTTAAGGACTACACCTGCTCTGGAGCCTCTTTGATTTGATGAACCATCCACATGGATGGTCCAATGAACACAAGGTGTAGCTGGATCTATCCCTGTCATTTCTATGATGAAATCAGCCAGGACCTGAGCCTTGATAGCACCTTGAGGTTCATAAGATACATCAAACTCTGAGAGTTTGATAGACCATTTGATTATTCTTCCAGCAAGGTCTGGCTTGCTCAACACAGATCGGAGTGGTAAATCTGTTCTTACAACAATGGGATGGGCATGAAAATACGGACGCAAGCGTCGCGAAGCGAAGACAACGGTAAGAGCGGCATTTTCAATCTTCTGGTACCTATTCTCAGCACCTTGCAACGATTTACTTATGAAATATATCGGCCTTTGACCATCCGGGGTTTCCTTCACCAAAGCGATCCCTAATGCTTCATCAGAAACAGATAAGTACATGATAAGTGTTTCTCTGGGGTCAGGCTTGACCAATATGGGAGGCTTCGACAGCACCTCCTTAAGCTCCTGAAAAGCTTGTTCCTGCTCCTGTCCCCACTCGAACTTTTTATTTTTCCTCAAGACCCCATATAGAGGAAGTGATCTGTGAGCCATCTTGGGCATGAATCATGCCAAGGCTGCTACTTTTCCATTTAGGGATTGCACTTCCCTTACATTTTTTGGACTTTGCATGTTAATGATGGCTTGGCATTTTCCTGGATTAGCCTTAATCCCACGCTGCGTCAACATAAAGCCCAAGAATTTCCCAGCTGGGACTGTAAAAGTGCATTTCAAGGGGTTTAACCTCATGTTGTAATGCCTCAGACGTAAGAACACTTGGCGCAAGTCCTCTATGTGGTCACCTCCTGCAGAGGTCTTGGCGATAATGTCATCAATGTACACCTCGACTATCTGGGTGTGTAAGCCTTCGAATACCTTATTGATCATACGCTGGTATGTGGCCCCAGCATTCTTCAAGCCGAAGGGCATAACGGTGTAGCAAAAGACACCACGATCATTGATGAAAGTTGTTTTCTCCTGATCCTCCTCCCACATCAGAATCTGGTTATACCCTGAGTACGCATCCATGAAACTCAAATACTGGTAACCAGATGAATCATCCACTATCCGATCTATATTAGGGAGAGGATACGGGTCTTTAGGACAACAACGGTTGAGATCCACGTAATCAGTACACATTCTCCATTTTCCATTAGATTTCTGAACCATGATGACATTGGAAAGCCATGAGGAGTAGCGAACTTTTTTAATAAATCCGACCTTCAGTAATTCTTCTGTCTGTTCACAAGCAGCTTTTTGTTTTTCTGGGCCCAGTCTTCATTTTTTCTGGGCTACCGGCCTCGTCTACGGATAAACAACTAGTTTATGACAACAGAAGTCCATATCCATACCAGGCATATCTGCTGCTGTCCATGCGAAAAGGTCTTTAAACTCCTGTAGAAGCATCAACAGTCGCTGCTCCATTTCTATTTCTAGCTTGTCATTAATATGGGTAACCTTTTCTGGAGAATCTTCCAATACGATGTCCCTGGAACTTCCATCCGGCGTGGGCTTTGATGGGTTGGATGGATCAATGTTCAACTCCGCCGTAGGGTCTAAGTCAACGAGACTCACTAACCCCGCCACCGATCCTCCATCATTTAACTTTCTTTTCTTATTGAAGGTTTGGAGCTTCACCATATTAAGGCTTAGGTTGTAACAATACCTTGCCATCTCTTGGTCCCCTCTGACAGAAGACACATTATTATCTTTGTTAATGAATTTAATGAGCAAATAAAGAGTTGAGACGATGGCCTCCATCGCGTTTAGTGTAGGGCGGCCTATGATTCCGTTGTAAGGTGACTCTACATCAATCACTAAAATCCTGGACTTCACTGTTCTAGCTCCTGGCTCCCCTTTGAAAGATATCAGGGTATCTAAGTACCCCTTGGTCGGTTGCTTAGCCCCATTGAAAGCTGTCAGATCCTGCGTGTAAGGTTGCAGGTCGGAATCATTAAAGCCCATACGTTTAAAGCATCTATAGAAGATGACATCACAAGAGCTTCCCTGATCAACAAGTATCCTTTTCACATCTTTGTTGGCGATAACTGCCACAATTACCACTGCATCATCTCCTCCAGGGATAATTGGACCAAAATCATCATCAGAGAAAGAGATTATCAGATCAGCAACCCCGTCTCTGAAAGGACAGTTGTCTCTGGGTCTACCTTGTAATGAAAGGACCATATGATGATGATTCTTCCTAGCAGTGATGGAAGCTTCTCCTCCAGCAAAACCACCAGATATCATATCAATGACCTCTTGACGACCCTGACGTTGCTGCTGGGGCATGACATTTTGTTGCGTGGGTTCGCCAACCATAATTCCTTTTTGTTTCTCAGTGGCGATAAATCTTCTGGCCGGTGGGGCCTTCATCGTCACCATCCTCATGATCTCTTTCCCGCTTCTGTGTCCGATCTGGATCATCAAATGATTTTTCTTTGAAAAGGTACTGCTTGAGCTTGCCATCTCAGATTAGAGTCTCAACAGTGTTTTTTAAGGCTTGGCATTCATCAGTTGAGTGACCCTTTTACTCATGGAATTTATAGTATTTCCGAGGGTCTCCATGTCTACGGACCTGGGGTGGCTTTCTGACCCTGTACACCTTAAGCGTTGGCCATCCGACCTCCCCCAGAATCTGTGAACGTCGGATATTTAATGGAGCATAATGGCTGAACGCATTTACCTGTTTTTCTCGATGTCGAGGTGCTGGACCATTAAAGACGTTGCCATGGAAAGGTCTCTCTATGTGTTCTGACCTTGGCCTATCCTTATCTCTCTATGGCTGTTGTTGTGGCATTGGAGACCTTCCCTTCATAGCTGTTGCTTCCAAGTGCATCTCAATGCCTACGTACTTGGATGCTTTCTTTCTGAACTCCTCAAAACTCGCAGGAGGACTCTTCGCTAAAGACAGGGCGAAGGCAGAATTTGGTAGTAAGGCCTCTATCACAATATGCAGCTGTAGTGCCTCTGCTAAGTTTGGAACGGCAACTGCTTCTTTGTAAAATCTCTTTAAGAAATCTTTGAGAGACTCATGTTCGCCTTGCCTAATCTGGGCCAGGGTATGAGATGTCTTAGGGACATCTTTAGAAATAACAAAATGATCCACAAATGCTGTTGCCAGTTCTTCCCATGAATCGATGGATCCTGATGGCAACCCTTTGAACCAAACTAGGGCATCATCGACAAGGGTACGAGGGAACATTCTGCACATGACATCCTCATTTGCTCCCAAGTACATGGTTTCGTACACATATGCATCCATGTGTTTAGTGGGATCCATTTCCCCACCATACTTCCCAATGGAAAGTGGTTGGGTATTCTACAAATGCTTTGGGATGGTTACACTCATCAGCCTATGAGAGAAAGGAACGTTGAGTCTGTAAGTCCCATGGATTATAGCTGGTTCGTGTTTTCTGCCACTAGCCTTCTCACCAGATTCATGTGTTTGCTCCTTCTCCTTATAAGTGGGAATCTGTGAATACTGGATACTAGCAGACTTTCTTCCCTCAGCTGTATGGTGCGTCCCATCAGTTTAAGATGTTACTTTCTCTTCCATGCTCTTTCTTTCACGTTTTAACTCCACTAACTCCTCCATCAGTTTTCGTATCATCTCATCTTTTGGATCGGGTGCAGATACTTGTACCATTCTCCTTGAACTCCCAACGGGTGACTCGAAAACCAATCGTCTGTTCACTGGTTGTTCTTGGGCCGTAACATCTTCTACGTGCCCATCTGATATGTTTCTTCCATTGCCTTCCATGACGCAAGATCAGACTTTGTAAACGAAAGGTGGGAATAACTTTATCGTGTCCCACTGGGCGTGCCAATGATCTGTCCAGAACCGGGGTCAAGAGATCCGGTGTCGGGCCAGTCACAAATAGTGAGATGATTACGTCTCTGAAGACTGGTTATATGAGTATCCGGTCTATGTATCCGATGTCTCTGTATGAAGAGAGCAGTCTGGGCGTCCTGGAGGTCCTTCACACCTTCCTCACGCGTTCATGTGGGCGAAAGGTGGTGTCACCTGCGAAGATTCTCCGACGCTCAAGTCAGTAATCGTGTTCCAAGTGAGAAATGTTTTTTAGAGAGTAATTGTAAGTTGAAAAGAAGTTGAAGATCCCCCTCTTCATTGATTAAGAGAGTTCATATACCTGATTGGCTCGATAAACGAGGACTTGTTAGTGGGGAACCACTAACCTCCAATAATATTATAAATTATTATTTTATTATGCACTTGCCAGTATGATTGAGTCAAGTGGCCATTTTATACTGAGCGTAGGGAGTATGGGCTGGACTTAGGGGACAAGTTAATCATTCCCGTGAGCAGATTTTGGCTCGTAGTGTGAGAAATGGAATCTTTATCCTTGTCCCTGTAGCAATGCCCTTTGTCTTCTGTATGGTGACGTGTATGTTATCCAGTGTGCATGGTGTTATCCGGACTAACCGGTATAGGGTGAACGCCTGATACGGAATTAGAGTCCGGATGTGTACCGATGACACCGGTTGCACGTTGGCAAACTGTCAAAGACGCTGAAATATACCTTGTAGAACAGATACCGGTATCGAGACCGGATCAGTTACTATCACGTAATAATTTTTCATGTTTTGCTTTAAATTAAGTTTTATTCATTTAATAAAAAATTCTGAGTAAAAAATTTTCTGAAAATAGTAAATATATTTATATCATCAAATGAAAGGAAATGTTAGCTAAATAGATTACTATCACCTAATAAATTTTCATGTTTTGCAACAATTTTTTAAAATAGAGTTTTGAAATTTAAATTGAAAACTATGAAATATAGAATAAAGAATTTTAAAATAAACATAAAAGAATAGAGAATGAAATGTGTTAAGGAATGAAATACATAAAATAAGCACATATGAAAAAACACAATTAAAAAAATGAAGAGAATATTAAATAAAGGGGAAAAAATAAGAGTTCAAGATTTAAAAACATAAGTTTTCAAATTTTAAAATTAAAGAATTCAAAATTTAATAGGAAAGAAGATTTAGAGAATAGAAAAGAAGAGAACAAGTGCATTGAAATTTTTTTATAATACAAATATTTACATTTAAAATAAAATATTTTAAAATTAAAAAAAATCATGTGGATGGTAATGAAAGACTTTTATTATATGATTTAATTCTTTCTTTTTTTAAGAGGGTGGTGATTTGTGAATCACGTTCTCTCAATTTTGCTTTAACTAGTTTCTTCCTTCTCTCAATACATGATATATATCATTCACATAACATATAGGGTGAGATTCATTCATTATTTTTTTCCTTAAAATTTCTAATCAAAATTATTTGAATTGAAAAATTGATAACATTTGCGATACATTATGTTTTACTATTGAATATATTAATATTAATATATGATGTTTTTCGCTCACCAAAAAACCATATTGCATTGGGCTTTTATCCCATTGATTACCAAAAAAGCAGTATGATTCATGAACAAAAATTAACACACATAAATTTATTTACAAGGGATTAAATTAAGGAAACGCAAATGAATTCTCTTATTCATTTACAAAAAAAAAAAAAATGTGGCCATTCAGCAGGAAAGATTTCCCCCCCTGAAGGATTCAGCTCAAATATTATGCCTCTGACATAATATTATTTGACCTAATTTAAATGAATTGAAGATCACCACAAAGAGTGCCCTCCCCTGACACCTTACTAAAGATATGCTTTAAATAATAGACAATGCTTAGGAACCAAGATACCTACTAGCCAAAGGAGGATCAATTTGATGAAAAAATTTCTAGCCACTGTACTGTACACCACCTAAATTTTCTTTAACAAAACCAACATTAGGTAATGGCAATCATCTGAAAGCTTTGGCTTTTTGGGTATGTATAAACATCGACCAAAGGGGTAAGAAATGGACTTCTCTAATTAACGTCTATTGTTGTTCTCTTTTTCGTCGAGTGTTGTCTTCTGTCGTGAATGACTCCTTTCAAGAACAAGGGGCTCCTTAGTAACAGATTCATCTGACTTACCAGCATTCCTGTCCAACAATGGCACGCCACTATTCGATGATGCTGACCTTCGGAAAACTCTTGGTTCTTTCGAGGGTACATCTGGTTCCACAACATTACCCTCCGCCCTTGGGGTAGAGACTGCATTTTCCGGTTTAGACAAGGGCCTTCTACGTGGTTTATTCACAGCAACCTTTGTTTCAGTGATGTTATTATTTTCTTTCCTGAGGTTGTTGACTTGAGAATTATCTGGCGGTGAAGGTGGCGGCGGATTTGGAACAAGAATTATGGTGGACTTCCGCAATTTCTTTCTCTGGCTACCGTTCTGGCCATTTGGTTTTACCTGCAATAAGAAACTGTGATGTTTAACAGGGCACGCAGATAAGAAAAATTGAGAGACTGAAATGAAAATTAACTATGCTTATATAGATTGAAAATATATGAGCTAAAGAAAAATATTTAGTACTAAGGAAAACACATTGTGCTAAGCTAATTGAAAAATAAACATGAAAAAGCATAGGACATATAACACAAAAGCTGCCGATCTCAAGCTAATTTAAGTAGTTCCAGCTATGTTGTCCTAATGACATGAAAAAGAGAGAAATGAATTGCCTAAAGCAAGAAAGACAATTTTTTCTTGATCAAGAAAGATTTGACTTTTTGTAGAATGACTGAAACACACCTGCGTATTTCCTATATCGGAGAGAGGTTTCCTGACCCCTTGGTCACTGTTTGTTTCCGCAAGCCTATCAAGTGCTCCCTGAAGTAATCCTGCACCTTGAGTAACGAGAAGGCGATCATTATCTGTTTCTTCAATACTTGATGCTCTGTTGGCACACTTGGTTGCTAAGCAACCACAAGAACTCCCGCAACTGTTGCCCATGGCCTTGCACTTGCATTTTGTTGTCTTGCACGATGAGGCTTTACTACAAGAGCAGCAAATGTCTGATGCAGATCCATCAACAAGTCCATCTTTTAGATTTTCTTTGAAATCTTCTGAGATGTTGTTCTTTGACTGATTATTTTCCACACCTGAACATCTGCTTTTCAATTTCCTCTTTCTAACCCTTAACTTTCCTGAATTTTCCCACTCGTCATCTATTGTCTCCGCATCATAATCATCTGATTCTGTCTCAGATGTGTCCATGTCCTCCAATTGAATAGAGTGGCGATATTCCTGAAGTTAAAATAAGTTTGCAGCCAATTAAATGCTAATATTGCCCATCGACTGCATAGCTACTAATTATAATATACAAAATCTTTTGCAGGCGTTGTTGTAACTTGTAAGAGATCAGTGAATGATATGTGAGACCTACCGGCATGCGCAAGTCACAGTTGCGACCATCACCATTATTCAATTCAGAATATACATCTGAGTATGTTAGCAAAGCTGCACCCTGCCATATAGTTCAAATGATATGGGAAAACTTATTTTAAAAAGATAAATATTAAATAGTTGGGGAATCAAACAGCTAAATTAGGACGGAATACTCAAATGTACAGAATGCTGCTAAAACTTGGAAAGGTTATTAACTAAAAGCTTTTTATCAATGAATACGACTAAACAAACAAACCTGCAACTTCAACTTATGAGCAAGTTCAGCATTTATCGTTTCCAATTGTCGAAGTGAGTAGCTTAGCCTGACTACTTTTTCTTTCAAATCTCTGATTTCCATATCCTTCTCTCTGCAAATCACTTCTTTATCTCGTAATAAACACCTGTGATAAAGAAAAGCCAGAGAAAAATCCGGCCATATCATCATATAGGGAAAATTTTGGATATACTTGTAATTCAATACTTAGTTTGACTTCGTAAGGCGTATAATGATTGACCGAAACATGATAAACGGATAAGCCAATACCTAGACGAAGATGCAACATTGAACAAATAATTCATCAAATTCTTGGTATCAACAAGGGACCGGACTTGGTTCCAGCGTCCTTTACCGTTGAAAACCCGTTCCTGCTCTTCTGCCTCTGACAACTGTGATGCCATAGACACTAGGGTTGTGGAGGAAGTCGAAAACATGTTTTCGAGGGCAAAAATTCTAGAATTTCTTGCACTAGGAGACATTGATGAGGGACAATCACTACATTAACAAGTAAGGGTTTAGACATAGATTGTCAAAAATAGAAGAAAAAACCGTCGTACTATACAATTCTTAAAAGGAAAAAAAGGTAACTTCAACACATTTCACCTTATATTATTTTGCTTCATCATATCTGCTTCTATCTTTAACCTAGTCATCTCCTCAGCCATTTTAGCCCTCCTGAAATGAAGACCAAACATAAATCAATTAGCAAGAAAAGCTATAATTTTTTCTTAAAAAAAGGGAACTATTCATAATAAGCAGTAATGCTTAACATGGAAATTTTAATCTTTTCTAACTGTCATACCATCTAGCGTAGTATCATTGGAAATTCAACTCAAACCAAAAGTCTTAGATTTCACTGCACAAAATTAATCATAACTGCTCCTTTACTCTTTTTAGAATCTATCATTGAATGCTTAAGGGGACCCACAATAATCACATTTGAAAAACTCTCAAAACCATTGACGATATAGCATCCTCTGGTAGATACTCTTGAACACATATGCCAACAAAATTGGTACATAATCAGTTAAAGTTTTATGCTTGACTTGTATAGAAAGGCATAAAACCAAATTCGGCATACAACAAAGCCGAAGTAATGGCTATGTCCAATGGCTCAAATTGGCTAATTCATACTCCCTTCTGTTAAAACAGGGTTAAAATAACATACATTATTATGTTTTTACATTATCAGATATACAAGGCATACGGCTTCCAATGTATTAGCCATCAACTTATTACTTTTAAGTTCAAACTTCTGCTCACAAATTTAATCAAGCATGCTGCCTACCGATTTTAGAACAATCTTTTGGTGGAAAAGGAAACATACACTTCCATTTGACGTTCATATTCTGAACGTACTTCATGCACTCGAACAGTGACTTCAAGCTCATGCTCAATTGCCTTCGTCAAAGCCTTTGAAAGAGAAAAGAATACGGAGTAGCACATACCAAAAACATCAAAACGTTCACTTATTAGCATGCATGAAATATGATGCGAAGTGTGATCAACATGACAAGAAGTAAGAAGTATACAAATTTTATTATGTCCAGAGCATGTCTAGGACCATTTAATCAATTTAATCCTGGTATTTGTATACATTTGTATACATTTTACAAGCTCATTAAGTTACTACCTGAATTCCAGGACCGCTCCCACCTCCAACACCTGCATATAAAATGATAAATTGCCAGTTATCAGTAAGCTAACAGAAGATGATAAAGCTAACACCACACAGTAAATCTCCTAACACATAGTTTCACCTGAGGAAGACTTTCGAGATTCCAGAAGTTCTTTCAGCCTTTTTGTGGCCAAGGATGCTTCTTCTGTCTTCCTTTGCAGTACCTACAGTGAATATAAAATAATGGGATAAACAGCACCAATATAAGACCGCAACTGTAAGTGATTTGAAGATGAACTCACCATCTTTTGTCTCTGATTCAGCGCTAACAGCTTATGCATCTCATATTCATTCCTTCTCCCCTCTTTCTTTAGCTGCTTATTAATCAAGAATATGCATTAGAAGACTTGCTCTCAATACTCTGAACTTAGAAGTGTTGTTCATGCTCTAAAGACTAAAAAGAGTAGTTCCATGATCCCCTCTGTATATAATGGGAAAATACCAAGAGAGAAAGAGGTATAGAAAAAACCAGTATTGGATGGGAAAATGTCTCCCAGAAGATGGGATAATATTATCTTCTCTATGACCATAGATAAAAATGGAATAATAAAGGCCGAAAGAGATTGCTAGGGAATAAATTGTGTGGAAGTCTTCACATACACATTTACCTGAAGAACTTCCTTATCACGTGAAGCTTTCCATAACCGAAATTGTTCAGATTCCTGCTTAATCTTATTTTGAAGTTGAACCTAAAGAAAAAACAAAAAACTCAGTAAGTGCCAGGAGAATATAATAAATAAGTTTTCTACAAATAAACAAAATATAATCCCAAAGGATCATTGCACCTTTTGTGCTCTAATTCTATGGATTTCATCTTGAAGGTGTTTTGCAGCCTCATCACTCTTCTGTTTTTGTTTCAAGAGCTGGGCCTGGGCATCTTGTTTCTTCTTGAGCTCGGAGACCTGAAAAGAAAATAATCGGTTTATGGCATTAAGTAGCATTCAGCACTAACACATTTAAAATAAAAATTACCTCTGTCTCAAGAGCATTCAACTTTTGAAGATAATCCTCCTTCAACTTTTGAGCACCATCATCAGAGATGGATGAAATATTTACGAAATTTCTCTTGAGTTCCTCAATTTCTTTCTACCAATAACATATGAAAGAGGTTATCACACAACATAAGAAAATATAGATGTCGAAGTCATAGCACAGCACAGTTCATTACCTGCAAAATTTTCTTCTCATATTCCATCTCAAGAAGTTTCTTTTCAAAATGATGCCTGAGAACTGAAGGATCAGCATTATTGTACAGCTTCATTTCAGCCTTCAACCAGAAAAAAAATACAAATTATAAAGATTTATCACAACCTTACGCAGAACATGTAAAACAATAGATTTAAGTGAAGCCTGGCAATTTGAAAGCAAAGTCTTGTGAAGGTCTTAGCCCACCTAGTGGGAAAATGGTTGGTTGTTGTAATTTAATGAATTTGCATAATTTGATAAAAGTATTGGCACATCAAATCAAAACTAAAAAAATTGAAAAATAAAGGTTGACATCTAAAAAAGTTAGATAAGCAACTTTTACTTTCACCTCCTTTTGTTCAAGTTTCTTATCCAAATCTCTAAGCTCTTTATCCAACTCTTCTTGAAGAGATGAATGTTCTAGTTCCTCTACATCATCTTCCATTTCATCTGCAAACAAGGTAAAATGTTAAAAGAAAACCATCAACATCAATATGTAGGATAAAATGCCAACGTACAAAGATAGAAAAAGAAAAGAAAAAGTTGAATATAAGAACACCAAGTGTTAGCTCAAAAAATAGATACATAGATTTGTCACTGTCAGTAGTCTCAACCAACAAAATTTAGTTGACAAAAATATAGCTTCAGTGACAAACATTAACCTGATTAAAAGATGCATCCACATTACTCCAATAAAATCAATTTCCAAAACAGTACCTGATATGTCAGCAGCTTTGGAATCACAGTCAGATGACAACTCATTACCATGTCCAAATAAAGCATGTTTTGATCCATATCCATCATCATCATAATCAGAGTCAACGAGACACCTTGAATTTGTGACATTTGAAGTTTTCAAACGTAGCAATTCTCCTTCCAGATCTTGTATCTTTGACACATAAGATTTCAGCAAGTTGTAATCCTAAAAATATGTGAAGACCATGCTTCAATTATCAATTTACTTCCAAAAATTGGTACCACCCCATGATCAAAGACATAACACATTCAAACCTGATTTGAATTTGAGTCATTCTCATCCCATGATCCACCATTTCGAATTGATTCTATTTTCAAAATCAATTGGTCCTTTTCAACCTGAAAACATTTTCGATACCGTGAGTGAGATTAGCAGCCATAGTAAAAAAACTACAAAGATATCATCAAGAGATGCCAACATTGATTATAACTGGGAAAGGAGAAAGGATCAAAAGAAGACCTGAGCATCAAGAGCACGTTGTGCTAAACTCCCAGAAGTTACATGACATCTTTTAAGCTCCAGTTGTAGATCTGCATTACTTGCTTCAAGTAAGGATATTTTGTGTTTAAGGATCTGAAAAAGAAAAGAATGTGTATATATATATATATATAAGATATCACCATCAACAGACATTAGAAACAAATACACTCCTAACACCAAAATTCATGGTGTACCTGAAGCTCTTCAAATGGTCCACAAGTGTCACCTCTATAAAACAAAAGCTCAGCTTGCAATTGCTCAATATGATTCCGCATTGTCTGCACCTGAGCTGCTACTGGATCTCGATTAATCTGAAACAAATGGACTGCCTTGAGTAAAAAGAATAATGGATGAAAAAGATGAATACAAAGCACTTACAATTGCCTTGTTCTGAATGTTGCGAGCACGGTTTGCATACTTTAAAGTATTCAGTGTCTCTTCAGCATTTGTGTCAGCAGGACTAACACATGCTGTAACATCCCCAACATGTTAGATGAGGCATGTGACTAGAAAATATAAAAAATATCAAAACTCCATCATACATTGAGTGTGTACCTATCATCACTGTTTTGCTGTTTCCTCCAAGAGAATCCTACACATTCATTATATAATTGTATGTCATGAAAAATAATTTAAATCCATCGTATAGATATATTCAACTAAGAACTATAAACAAAGCCTAGGCCTGCTTTCTTTTACTAGTAGGGGCTTTCCCAAACAGATTCCAAGATACGAGTTGCAACATTTTCTATCCTCAGAATATTTTAGTTCAAGAGTTTTTTGTATGTCAAACAAATGACAAGCACATTACCAACAATACATGAACTCATGAGTAAACATTCATATATAAGTTATGTTTTATGTTTTTTATGTCATATATTATCTCTTTCATTGTTTAATGTTTGAAAAATAATCATTTATATAAATGATACAATGGGTAGCCAGTTAGAGCTTCATTGCTTAAACAAGAATTGCACAAACCTGTAGTAGGCGTGTTAATTTGCTATCCCGATATGGCACATGCCCTCCTTCTTTTCGCCTCTTTTCATCTCCCAATGCACTTATTACATTTCCAAGAGCTAATAAACCCTTGTTGATATGAATTCCTAAACCATGAAAAACAATGATAGATTAATCTAATAACAGACAACTTGCATTTGCAACTAACTCAGCCAGCAGAAAGGGCTTTGGTTAACTCACTTTTCAGATTTTATATTTTAACAGGTCTACAGAAATAATGCTTTCTATGAAAAATTCACTCCAAAAACCTGTGATTTGGTTGTATTGTATTATTAACAATGAAAATACCTTCTTTTAATCTCGTGCCGTCTGCACCAGTTCGTTTTACTCGTTCAGAACCAGCTAGGTCCACTAAATGTAGTTTGGCACATAAGATATCATCATCACCTTTCTTTTGCTCCATTGTGATTGTGAATATAGCATGCGAACGACTAGGCAAAAGATATGAACATCCACACAGTTAACATAGTTAATACTATTAACTAATTTTCCATTGATGGAAATTTCATAGTTTGTAATTAGTATTATTATTAGCAGAAAGATCACTCTCATGTCTGTTCGAATTTTTTTATTTTTTTTTTATCTTATTGGCCTGTGTTCCATTAACGGGAAATTAGAAATTGGTCATAACTGCATTTTTCAAGGTAAAAATACCTAAAAAAGTGAATATCAAAACCCCTCGGTACTGCTTTATATATTAGTATAGATATTTATTTTGAGTAGATATCAAACAAATACCTGACTCTGAGAAATTAGTGTCAAGGTAAAAAAATCTGGAAATATTTATGGAATTTTTACCTTGACTGACTATTCATATTTGTACTCCCAGTGGCACGTGAAAGTGAACCACTTGAGAGATACGATGCCATTTCTTCTCTTGTCTTAACTTCAGCCTCAGTCACCCCCGCAAGTGTTATTCCTCCATTCAGTGTTTCTCTGATTTGTATGGGAACTCTGGTGGGTGCAGCAGTCTTTGCTGTAGATGCTGCTTCTCCCTTAGATGAACTGGGATCAAGCAAATCAAAAACCTCTTCCTTGAATATCTGCACATTTTTTAGCAGTTCAACTTTTAAAAGTTTGATCCCAATTGACAATTACAGAGAAACTCATCAACCAATGATAGCATTGCTTGCCTCAATAAACGATACTCTGATCAAGAATTCCGTGGAGTCCTTGGTAGCGTTAACTCTATCAAATATGGTTTCCAATACCCTGGGTATAATTCCACCACCACTTCCCTCTCCATTATAATTGGTGCCCATAGTGTATGTTTTCCCAGACCCCGTCTTACAAAAATGAAAGGGGGAAATAATTCAATCACAGGTATAATTATGCACACTATAAATAATAACAAATAAGTTTCTCAAATGAAACATTTGCAAATAATACCTGACCATACGCGAGAATAGTGGCATTATAGCCATGGAGGAGCGCGTCAACAAGGGGCGCCGCACATTCATCGAATATCAAAGATGAAGGTGGCCCCGTACTACCATATACATAATCATAGGTGAAAGAATGAGATCCTATTTGCACCTACCGAAAACACACCAACATCAATTTCATCTCACATGTTTTGTAATTACAATTTCAACATTCACGAAAACCTAAACTTCAAAATTTCCAAATAAACAATAATTTAGGACATAAAATACAAAATTGAGAAATTACTCAGGACCTGAGGTTCACCAGGAACAACAGAAATGCAATCTGTGCAACCAAGAAGAAGCTCCGACGTAATCAGGGGCCGAATATTGACAGCTACTCGCACGCATTGCATTGAATCTGTGTTCTCCATCTCTTCCTAACTCAACACGTCTTCGAAACCCTGGTATCCAATTTGAGCGCGAAAATTCAACATCGCCATGAACGTGAAAATCGAAAAACACGAAGTATCGAAGCGATGAAGCGGAATGGGAATGATTGGGTGCGGGAGCTTACCTGTACAGTGTGAGAGGAATAATCGAGAGAAGAGAAAGGGAATTTCTGCGTCGTTGGAGAAGAAACAGAAAGGAACGAAACGAAAAGGGTTTACGTATGGCTGTTTTGCTATTTGTTTGAACAACGAGAATTTGAATTCGGACGTGTTGGGTTTGTATTTACTGAATTGGAGAAAAAGGCTCTCGAATCCGATTTCAAATACGGAATGTGATCACGTTCGTGTCACGAGGGAAACTAAGGGTATGCTAGTGTCTCCAAAAGCCCGCCAAAAATGGGTATTAGCCTTTATCCAAAGCCAACTCGGTTGGTTTTCCTTGCACTTCAAAAATATGCACATCTTTGCCCTTCGATCCTTTTATTCCTTCCAACTAATTTCTTTCCTTACAAAAATATAAAGAGATGTCAAATATTGAAAATTAAAAAAAAAGGTCATTTATCATTAGAAGAGAAAAAACTGCCCTCTACATAATAAAAAAAGAGGAAAGAAATACTCTCTAGTAATTATGACCCATGTGTAAATGAGATGAAATGAAATATAACGTATCAAAAGTTTATATGAGTAATAAATTGGGAATTGTTAATCTCGACAATATTAGGATTTCATATATGTAGGCCTTAGAGTTATAGTAATAGAAATCAGTCTAAAGCAATCCAACAATATCAATTAGGATTGTGTATAAATAAGATTATATCTATTAGGATAATAGTTGTAAATAGAACAGATTTGATTATGCCTTATGTTAAGAAATAAATTGTTTATAAATTGTATAACTTGTTTTCATAAGCATATACGAAGAGAATAATTTTAATCCTTGCTATCTTTATTTTCTTCTTAGTCTTTTTTTGTTTTATGGTATCAGAGCTCACTCCTAGAGCTTTGCCGTATTGTCCCAAAAGTCTACCACACCTCCCTCAAGTCCAAAGAAAACCCATGACAATCCCAAAAATGAAAAAAAAATAGCTGGTTCTAATTCCACATACCCCTTTCTCTATCCTTCCAACCCATATTTCATTCATCCCAGTAAAGGTTGTGCTTCTTTGTCCATTGTTCAAATGCTTGATGGCACTAATTACCACTCTTGGTCTCATGCCATTCACATGGCTCTTATATCTAAAAACAAAATGACTTTCCTACTAGGCACCATTCCAGTTCCATCTAGCAATGAACCTCTTTATCTTGCTTGGGAAAGGTGCAACACCTTAATCATGTCGTGGCTCCTAACTTCCATTTCTCACTCAATTGCTCAGAGTGTTATTTTTCTTGATATGAGCGTTTCTCTCAAGGAGATCTTCTTCGAATAGACGAGCTCCAGGAAGAAATTTATGGCCTGTCATAAAACCACTGTTTTGTTTCTGACTACTACACAACTTTGAAGACTTTACGGGATGAGTTAGACAACTATCGCCCTTATCAGTCTTGTTCCTGTGATGCAAAGAAATATCACCAACAAGATTTTATCATCAACTTTCTAAAGGGGCTTGATGAATGATTCTCTGTCGTTCATTCATAAATCCTTCTCGTGGATCCCTTGTTGGCGGTGAATCACGTTTTCTCTATGGTGGTCCAATAAGAACGCCAAATCACTGCTCTTCCTCTTTCCTCGGTCGAACCCAACACCTTCGTCAATGTTAATGCAAACACATTTTCTGTGAAAGGACGTGGAGGTTATAATATTAGTTTCACCGTTAAAAATGCTTCTGCCAAGGAATGTGCCTACTGTCGCCATTCTGGTCATACAATCAATGTTTGCTGGGGTAAACACGGTTACCCACTTGGTCACCCACGTTACCTAGGCCGCCTAAAGTTTAAAAGACGTGACTCTTCTTCTTTTGTCAATAGCACTGTCATGGATGATCTGGTGAAAAGAGAGATTTTTAAACAACACACTCAGGACCCCATCACTTTGACTCAGGCCCAATACCAATCTCTGATGGCCTTGGTCCAAAACAACAACACAAAACTGGTTTTGATGCTACTAAGTCCAACTCAATTGCTCAACCCAACAGGGCTAACCTCACTCATGATAGTCCAAATGCTCAAAATTGTGTCCTTGAATCAAGTGGTATTTCTTTCACTTTTTGCACTACATACAACACACAAAATGTTTTTTCCACCACCAATGCACACTCAGTACCTGGATCATAGATTTAGGAGCTACTAATCACATTATTTTCTCAATACATACTTCTCAACCTATTCAAAAATAAAACCAATCAAAATCAATCTACCTAATAAATCTTTTGTTACTGCTCATTATTTTGGAATTATTCATTTCTCTCCAAATTTCATAATTCATGATGTTCTTTTTATCCCTGGATTTAGTTTTAATATTTTGTCTATATCTAAATTAATCACGTCTCTCAAGTTCACTCTTATTTTCCATGATACTTTTTGCACAATACAGGACAAGAATACGTTACAGATGATTGGTTTGGCTAGCTTGAAACAAGGCCTATATCATTTAGAAGTTGATCAAGAAACCAAAGTTTTAAACCCCATTAATTCTTCCATCAATGCCAGCGCCACCCACACCACCTCATCTTCCAAACTCTGGAATTATAGAGA
Organism: Clitoria ternatea; assembly: GCA_037962975.1. Taxonomy (NCBI): domain Eukaryota; kingdom Viridiplantae; phylum Streptophyta; class Magnoliopsida; order Fabales; family Fabaceae; genus Clitoria; species Clitoria ternatea. The sequence continues at coordinate 288,302,645 of CM075670.1, forward strand.
CATCTTTCTGGAAATTGCCTTAATATGTTACATGAATAATTTCCTTTCATTCATATTCATATTGATGAAAATTGTGATATTTGTCATTCTGCTAAACAAAGAAAATTGTCTTATTGCCCAAGTAGTAGTAAAGCTTCTAAAATATTTGATCTTGTCCACATGGATGTTTGGGGACCCTTTTCAATAGCTTCTGTTCATAATGAAAAATATTCTTACCATTGTTGATGATTATAGCACTTAGGTTGTTTTGCTTAAGTCTAAATTTGAGGTCAAAATTCATGTCCAAAATTTTATTGCTTTGATAGAAAATTAATTTAATTCAAAAATCAAATGCATACGTTCAGATAATGGTCCATAATTTTTCCTCAAAGATTTATTTTCTTCCAAGGGGATTATTCATCACAGTAGTTGTGTGTATACTCCCCAACAAAATAGACATGTTGAACGTAAGCATCAAGCACGTGCCCTTGTATTTCAATCTTAATTACTTAAAAGTTATTGGTCTTATGCTATTAAGCACTCAATTTATCTCATTAATCGTGTCCCGTCTCTTGTTACTAAGAAACAAACACCTTATGAGCTTTTACACAAACACAAACCTGATTTTTCTATGCTTAAGGTATTTGGTTCTTTATGTTTTTCTTCTACAAATGGGCCACAACAAAAAATTGATCCAAGGTTTACAAAGGTGTTTTTTTTGGTTATCAAACTAGAATAAAAGAGTATGTTGTTTTGGATTTTCACAGAAAGGATATTTTTGTATCCCGCAATGTCATCTTTTATAAGTCAATATTTCCTTTCATTCAAAATAATAATGATTTTAACAACAACTGTAACATCCCTAATATTTTAGAAAAGTTTTAATTAACGAAAAATATTAATAATTGCCCAACCGGATTTATTTAAAATTTTGGAAATTATTAGTATTAAAAATGCAATTAGAAATAATTAAACGTTGTGGGAATAAATAAATTTATTTGATTAATTAATTATAAAAGATTAAATGAAGGTGAATAGAAGAAAATAAATTTGAAGTTACCTTGGGGTAAAAGGTGAAGGGTGAAAGGTAAAGGTAAAAGTTTAATTAAAACTTTTAAAGAAAATATAAAAGAAAAAGGGGAAAAGACCATTTTGCCCCTAAGCTTAAATAATAAGATTTCCTCCTTCTTCTTCTTCCTTCTCACGCGAGTTCACTTCTCTTCTTTCTCCTCACCATTGCCGAAGCTTGCATGCCTCAAGGGGAGGCTCGTTTCACGCCGAAACTTCGAAATAATTACGTTTTTGAGATCGTGGCTTCGAGGTGAGTTCAATGAACCCATTAAAATTGAGTTATCTTCCCCTTTTCATTTTCTCTCTCTAGACAATGGCCATGCATGGAGGTGGGAGCTTCGATTTCCTACTCCTCTAGTGCGTGGGAGCTCGAAAATGGTCTTTAGAGTAACGAGGGTGGTTAAACATTGTTGGGTTATGCGTTTCAACCTCCGTAAGTAGCGGAACGGACGTCGGAGGATCGAACGGTGAAACGAATATTGGATTCGGAGGTGGAACCTTGAACGCAGCGTCTAGAGGGCGTCATCAACACCAAGAACGAACCGTCGAAACTCGGAATCGAGGTAAGGGGGTGTTTGGGTTATAATTAATTAGAATACGTAAGTATAATTGAATTGAATCATTGAATTGAATGTGGAAGTAATGAGAATAGATAAGGAATGATAATTGCATGTGTATGAATGTAAATTGTGTGTGATTTGTGATGATTATGAGCACAATGTGAATTGAATGGTGATGATTCGATGAGCATAGTGGCGTGTGATGACGGGCTTGACAAGTAGGTCGCCCAATTGATGAGTATATGTTTTGTTGCTGGCCACTTGCGATATGATATGAGGAATATGATTATACATGTATGATTATGTGGTGTGGGACGGCCGACGGTATGTACAGCCCCTCGTTTCTGGCTCCCGTGGTGTTTATGCCCAGTTGAGCTACCCAGTGGTCAAGTAGGACCCAGTGGTTGAGGTGGAGAGTCAAGCAGGACTCAGTGGACCAAGCAGGGTTCACGGGGTGTCAAGTAGGACCCCCAGCTGAAGGCCGATCCTTTTAGTATCCGGATACTAGGCGTCAATTTTATGTGAGAGTCAGTGTTGATGATTGATGATATTGATACTATGTAATGATGTGAGTATGTACTTTATTACGTTTGTTGATTGTGACTTGCATTTTGAGGATATTGAAGCTTGAACGAACCTAAGAATAGGTAAGTATAAATGATGGATGAAAAGAACGGAAAGTCAATCGTATAATGAAATAATTACATATTTTGTTTTAAATTACCGTTCTAGATTAATTATGATATCAAACACTCACCCTTGCTGTGGTTTTCTTTAATTTAGTAACCAGTGACAGGGAAGAGGTCGAAGCCCCGGAGGTGCGCCAAGCGGAGGATTGATGTCAAGGAGTATAGGGAATTATGGATTGAATGATAGGTGTATTGTGTTTTATGTATGTTATGTTATGTATTTCCTATGTGCGCTGGACCAATTTAGATGTGAATAATGTGATTATGAAGTTTTGTGATAAGTAATAGATGGAGATTGCATGTTGTTTGATAAGAAAGTGAATTCATGCTAGGCTTCATGAATTAGACATATATGTTATGGGCAGGTCTTGCTTACTTGGTGAAGAATGAATGTTAGGAGTTGTGAATTATAGCTCCTTAGGATGTGTGTTTTGAGATTTTGGATGGTTGTTTTATGCATGAGTTAGGAACCAGCATAGTCAAATGATGATTTAAGTGGTCTTGATGTAATGGAAGGAATGCAATAGCTTAAATATGTTAATTGTGGTTTGTGAAGATTGGAATGGGTCCATTTTGCCATAAGTGGACTCATTGACTACCACAAAATGCCTTAAAATGAGATAAATGCATTTATACGCATAAATTACTCATTTTTAGGAATTTTTGAGTGAGACCAGTGGCCACGCGTCACAAATGGTGTAATTTAGTTGGTGTCAAAATTTGGTAGCATTTGGAGTTGATATGAAAAAGTTAGGGGGGTTAGAAGTTCCAAAATTAAGCATTTTCTGCATAATTTCTGCATTCTGGTATGCGTAATCAATTACTAATGTGTTCCTAATCGATTACAGGCATTCTGTTTCATGAGTAATCAATTACAAAGGTATTCGTAATCGATTACAGGCCTTCTGAGTCATTTGTAATCGATTAGGTGCTTGTCCTAATCGATTAGCTACGACAGGATGGCCTGATGAGCGTCCTTTGCTGTTTTCGGGCCGTTTGGGGATCTTAGTGACATTTTTGGCCTCTGACTTCTTCATGAAAGTTGTAGATAATTATGTTACGGAGGTGTGAAAATTTGTTTTACTTCAATTGGATTCTTCTAACTCTTATGAGGCACAAAATACCGGACCCACTACACGGTAAAACTTAAGTTTAAGAGGGTTTTGAACCCAACTTTTTATAATTTTCAAATTGGAACTAATAGGTGATATTTTGTAGATAATTATAACTTTAAAAATAAATTTTTCTTATGATTTAAGGTCGAATTGTGTCATGAGCTTATTATTACCCTAATTGATAATATAATTAAGTGTTTTTAAATCCATATTTCGAATTCGGCTTTAATCGCGAAAAAAAAAAAATTTCTTGCAATTTTGGGTTTGTTTTGTTTGTTTTGTTTTTTTTATTTTATTTAAGTTAGGATGTCACAGGTGGTATCAGAGCGGTTCTTTCTAGAGCCGGGTGAATGGGCAGTGTTAAAGAATTGTTTAAGTCCCATGTCGGACTATCTTTGCATTGTATGGAAATTGTTGTGTTATAATTGAGTGTAACAGGTTCACTTGGCATTATTTCCCTTGGCACTCTGGTGGCATCATGTTATGAATATGTATGAGGTAAATGCCCTATCCCTGATAGATCATTGGTTATTAATGGTGGTGTGTTTGGTTATTGTAGAACTACTTTATGGCTGAAGGAACTAGTTCAGGAGGAGGAGATGAATTCTTCTCAAAATTTTCCCAACAGTTGAGTAGGACTGAATCTGGTCCCACTCTTGATAAATTCCTGAAGAGGAATCCACCTGTTTATAGAGGAGGCCATGATTATGATGGGGCTCATGTCTGGATGCGGGAAATTGAGCAAACATTTGAATACTTTGAATGCTCTGAAGAACAGAAAGTCCAATTTGCTACTTATCAATTGAAGGATGAGGCTCGTGTGTGGTGGTCAAGGACTAAGATTCAGATGAATGCTGCGAGTAAACCATTAATGTGGATGAATTTCAAGCGGAGATTTCTTGCTAAATACTTTCCAGATAATTATAAAATCCGTAAGGAAATGGAATTCCTAAAACTTGAGCAGGGCAGAATGTCAGTGGCAGAATACACATCGCAGTTTGATGAACTATGTGATTTCTATCATCCTTTTTCTCTTGAAGGAACTGAAGGTAGTAAGTGTGCAAAGTATGAATCCGGACTAAGAATTGAACTCCGAAGTGTCATTGTTCCTATGGAGATCCGTGACTACCCTACTCTGGTAAATAAGGCCAGACTTGCGGAGGAGGTGCAGTTACAGAGGACGTCCCATACAAGGGATAAGAGACCGTTGAAGGCTAAAGGATTTAGTTTTAAAAGGATGGGTCAGCTTTTCCGGGGAGGCAAGTCTTCCACTACATCTTCTTCTTCGGGCCGTAGTTCTACAGGCCGTTCTGGTGGTCATTCTGGTAGCCGTGCCTGTTATAATTGTGGTCGGGAGGGCCATATTGCAAAACATTGTCCGGCCAGCCAAATTGTTTTCCAATGTGGACAACCGGGGCATCTTAGGCCAGATTGCCCACAGAGGCAGCAACAAGATGAACATAGCAGTCGAGCTAATACTTCTGTGGCCCGTGGTGGTAATTTTCAAAGAGGAGGTAGGAATAGCAGTGGTCGCGGAGGCCAACGCCCGAGGAGGACTGATGCCCAATCTAGCGGTGCTCAAAATGTTACGACTGGGCGAGTGTTCGCTTTTGATGCTTCAGAGGCTGCAAGAACTGATAATTTGGTGCAGGGTAAGTGCATTATTCATGACTGTTTGGTAAATGTAATTTATGATTCGGGTGCAACACATTCTTTTATTTCTGAAAGTTGTGTGAGGCGGCTTGGGTTACCAGTGGTGTTAATGGAGAATGCCCTTAATGTCTCCACCCCTACTGGTTCTACATTCCGTGCCACCACCATGTGTGGAGGATTACCAATGCAAATTGAAGACCGTTCCTTTTGGGTAAATTTAATATGTATGCCGTTGAAAGATTTAGATGTTATTCTGGGTCTTGACTGGTTGTCTGCAAACCATGTCATGGTAGATTGTTACCGCAAGACTATAGTATTCTCTCAGGAATGGGACACTAAGAATGTGGTAAGTAATGTCTCCGCAACTTATGCTATTCTATTTACTTCAGAAGGACGGTATACTCTTAATCCCAATGATATTCCTGTAGTGTGTGATTTTCCTGATGTATTTCCGGGAGAAATTCCGGGGTTACCTCCCAATCAGGAGATTGACTTTGCCATTGACTTGATTCCCGGGGCCGAGCCTGTGTCCCGTGCACCCTATAGAATGTCTTCAGTGGAATTGACTGAAGTGAAGAAGCAAGTGAATGAGCTGTTAGAAAAGGGGTTTATCCGACCGAGTGCTTCACCTTGGGGCGCTCCGGTGTTGTTGGTGAAAAAGAAGGATGGCAGCATGCGAATGTGTATCGATTATCGGCAGCTGAATAAGTTGACAGTTAAGAACAAATACCCTTTACCACGAATCGATGATCTGTTTGGATCAATTGAGAGGCGCTGAGGTATTTTCCAAGATTGACTTGAGGTCCGGATATCACCAAATAAGAGTGAAATCGGAAGATATTCCCAAGACGGCGTTCCGGACTCGATATGGACACTTTGAGTATGTAGTAATGCCCTTTGGGGTGACAAATGCACCTGCTATCTTCATGGACTACATGAATAGGATCTTCCAACCTTACTTGGATCAATTTGTGGTAGTATTCATTGATGATATATTGGTGTATTCAAGGTCCATTGAGGAGCATGCACAACATCTTCGAATTATTTTACAGATATTGCGGGAAAAAGGGCTGTATGCCAAGCTGTCTAAATATGACTTCTGGGAAGGAAGTGTGCAATTCTTGGACCATGTAATTTCCAGGGATGGAGTATCTATTGATCCATCCAAAATTGAAGCAGTTATGGGCTGGGAGAGACCTAAATTAGTGACAGAGATTAGGAGTTTCCTGGGATTGGCTGGTTACTATCGCCGCTTTATTGAAGGATTTTCTCGTATTGCTCTTCCTTTAACTCGATTGACAAGAAAGGATAACCCATTTGTATGGTCAGACAAGTGCGAATAGAGTTTTCAGACTCTGAAGCGATGTTTAACTACTGCACCTGTGCTTGCACTACCAGATGTGACAAAAGAATTTGTGGTGTATTGTGACGCATCTAAGTTTGGTTTAGGATGTGTATTAATGCAGGACGATAGGGTGATTGCCTATGCTTCAAGGCAATTGAGACCCCATGAGCAGAATTACCCTACCCACGACTTAGAGCTTGCAGCAGTGGTGTTTGCATTAAAAATCTGGCGTCATTATTTATATGGTTCTCGTTTTGTGGTATTCAGTGACCACAAAAGCTTGAAATACTTGTTCGATCAGAAAGAGTTAAACATGAGACAAAGGAGATGGGTAGAATACCTAAAAGATTATGATTTTGATTTGAAGTACCATCCTGGAAAAGCAAATGTTGTGGCAGATGCTTTAAGTAGAAAAGTATTACATGCAGCCTTCTTGATGAGCAAAGAGCAAGAATTGTTAGAAGACTTTCGCGACATGAACCTTGGGGTTGCTGTGCAAGCTCCGAATCAAATGAGGATTGGGATGCTGAAGATCTCTAATGAATTCTTAGAATCTTTAGCTGTGGCTCAGGAGAAAGATGAAGAGTTACTAGAATTGCTCGATACCCAAGCAAGAGGAAAGAATATGGAGCTAATCAAAGGTACTGATGGAATTTGGAGATTCAGAAACCGGGTTGTAGTGCCTACAAAAGGTGACTTTAGGCAGGCCGTGTTAGCTGAAGCCCATAAAAGTTCTTTTAGCATTCATCCTGGTGTTACAAAAATGTACCATGATTTGAAGAGAGAGTTCTGGTGGCCAGGCATGAAACAAGCAATCATAGAGTATGTAAGATCTTGTGTGGTATGTCAGAAGTGTAAGGTCGAACACCAGAGACCCCCAGGTCTACTTCAACCTCCGGAGATTCCAATGTGGAAATGGGAAGGCATTACTATGGATTTCGTATCCGGGTTACCCCGTACCCGTTCTGGTTGTAATGCAATATGGGTGATTGTGGATAAGCTGACAAAGAGTGCTCACTTCTTAGCTATGAATATGAAATGGTCATTGGACTGGCTGGCTAGATTATACATTACAGAAATTGTGAGACTTCATGGTGTACCTGTGAGTATTATTTCAGATCGTGATCCTCGGTTTACTTCCAGATTCTGGGGAAGTCTACAACAGGAGTTGGGTACTGAACTGAGGTTGAGTTCTGCTTATCATCCTCAGACTGATGGCCAGTCTGAGCGTACAATCCAGACCTTGGAAGACATGCTTAGAGCTTGTGTACTGGAGCAAGGTGGTTCATGGGAGAAATACCTACCATTAGTGGAATTTGCTTATAATAACAGTTACCATAGTAGCATTGGAATGGCTCCTTATGAAGCGTTATACGGAAGGCGGTGTCGTACGCCCTTATGCTGGAATGAAGACAGAGATGCAATCCATTTAGGGCCCGAATTAATTCAGGAAATGAATGATCAGGTGATAATGATTCGTGAAAAGATGAAGGTTGCACAAGACCGTCAGAAGAGTTACTATGACAATCGTCATAGGCCACTTGAGTTTCAGGTGGGAGACTGGGTGTTCCTAAAGGTTTCACCTACCAAAGGTGTAGGTCGGATACTAAAGAGCCATAAGCTCAACCCACGGTATATTGGGCCGTATCAGATTCTGGAAAAAGTTGGTGATGTTGCTTACCGATTGGATCTTCCCCAATCATTAACTAATATTCACAATGTGTTTCATGTGTCACAACTTTGAGCATACATTCCTTGTGACTCCATGATCGTACCTGAAGATTCTATTGAGCTGAAAGAAGATTTGACGGTAGAGGTGGCACCTATTGGCATTGAAGGATATCAAGCTAAACGATTGAGAAACAAAGAAGTATCATTGGTGAAAGTGAAGTGGTGGAATATAAATGGAGTAACTTATACATGGGAGTTGGAGGCGGACATGAGACGATTGTACCCCAATCTTTTCCAATAAGGTACGTTGATTTCGAGGACAAAATCCCTTTTTAGGGGAGGTGGATGTAACATCCCTAATATTTTAGAAAAGTTTTAATTGACGAAAAATATTAATAATTGCCCAACCGGATTTATTTAAAATTTTAGAAATTATTAGTATTAAAAATACAATTAGAAATAATTAAACGTTGTGGGAATAAATAAATTTATTTGATTAATTAATTATAAAAGATTAAATGAAGGTGAATAGAAGAAAATAAATTTGAAGTTACCTTGGGGTAAAAGGTGAAGGGTGAAAGGTAAAGGTAAAAGTTTAATTAAAACTTTTAAAGAAAATATAAAAGAAAAAGAGGAAAAGACCATTTTGCCCTTAAGCTTAAATAATAAGATTTCCTCCTTCTTCTTCTTCCTTCTCACGCGAGTTCACTTCTCTTCTTTCTCCTCACCATTGCCGAAGCTTGCATGCCTCAAGGGGAGGCTCGTTTCACACCAAAACTTCGAAATAATTACGTTTTTGAGATCGTGACTTCGAGGTGAGTTCAATGAACCCATTAAAATTGAGTTATCTTCCCCTTTTCATTTTCTCTCTCTAGACAATGGCCATGCATGGAGGTGGGAGCTTCGATTTCCTACTCCTCTAGTGCGTGGGAGCTCGAAAATGGTCTTTAGAGTAACGGGGGTGGTTAAACATTGTTGGGTTATGCGTTTCAACCTCCGTAGGTAGCGGAACGGACGTCGGAGGATCGAACGGTGAAACAAATATTGGATTCGGAGGTGGAACCTTGAACGCAGCGTCTAGAGGGCGTCATCAACACCAAGAACGAACCGTCGAAACTCGGAATCGAGGTAAGGGGGTGTTTGGGTTATAATTAATTAGAATACGTAAGTATAATTGAATTGAATCATTGAATTGAATGTGGAAGTAATGAGAATAGATAAGGAATGATAATTGCATGTGTATGAATGTAAATTGTGTGTGATTTGTGATGATTATGAGCACAATGTGAATTGAATGGTGATGATTCGATGAGCATAGTGGCGTGTGATGACGGGCTTGACAATTAGGTCGCCCAATTGATGAGTATATGTTTTGTTGCTGGCCACTTGCGATATGATATGAGGAATATGATTATACATGTATGATTATGTGGTGTGGGACGGCCGACGGTATGTACAGCCCCTCGTTTCTGGCTCCCGTGGTGTTTATGCCCAGTTGAGCTACCCAGTGGTCAAGTAGGACCCAGTGGTTGAGGTGGAGAGTCAAGCAGGACTCAGTGGACCAAGCAGGGTTCACGGGGTGTCAAGTAGGACCCCCAGCTGAAGGCCGATCATTTTAGTATCCGGATACTAGGCGTCGATTTTATGTGAGAGTCAGTGTTGATGATTGATGATATTGATACTATGTAATGATGTGAGTATGTACTTTATTACGTTTGTTGATTGTGACTTGCATTTTGAGGATATTGAAGCTTGAACGAACCTAAGAATAGGTAAGTATGAATGATGGATGAAAAGAACGGAAAGTCAATCGTATAATGAAATAATTAATTACATATTTTGTTTTAAATTACCGTTCTAGATTAATTATGATATCAAACACTCACCCTTGCTGTGGTTTTCTTTAATTTAGTAACCAGTGACAGGGAAGAGGTCGAAGCCCCGGAGGTGCGCCAAGCGGAGGATTGATGTCAAGGAGTGCAGGGAATTATGGATTGAATGATAGGTGTATTGTGTTTTATGTATGTTATGTTATGTATTTCCTATGTGCGCTGGACCAATTTAGATGTGAATAATGTGATTATGAAGTTTTGTGATAAGTAATAGATGGAGATTGCATGTTGTTTGATAAGAAAGTGAATTCATGCTAGGCTTCATGAATTAGACATATATGTTATGGGCAGGTCTTGCTTACTTGGTGAAGAATGAATGTTAGGAGTTGTGAATTATAGCTCCTTAGGATGTGTGTTTTGAGATTTTGGATGGTTGTTTTATGCATGAGTTAGGAACCAGCATAGTCAAATGATGATTTAAGTGGTCTTGATGTAATGGAAGGAATGCAATAGCTTAAATATGTTAATTGTGGTTTGTGAAGATTGGAATGGGTCCATTTTGCCATAAGTGGACTCATTGACTACCACAAAATGCCTTAAAATGAGATAAATGCATTTATATGCATAAATTACTCATTTTTAGGAATTTTTGAGTGAGACCAGTGGCCACGCGTCACAAATGGTGTAATTTAGTTGGTGTCAAAATTTGGTAGCATTTGGAGTTGATATGAAAAAGTTAGGGGGGTTAGAAGTTCCAAAATTAAGCATTTTCTGCATAATTTCTGCATTCTGGTATGCGTAATCGATTACTAATGTGTTCCTAATCGATTACAGGCATTCTGTTTCATGAGTAATCGATTACAGGCCTTCTGAGTCATTTGTAATCGATTAGGTGCTTGTCCTAATCGATTAGCTACGACAGGATGGCCTGATGAGCGTCCTTTGCTGTTTTCGGGCCGTTTGGGGATCTTAGTGACATTTTTGGCCTCTGACTTCTTCATGAAAGTTGTAGATAATTATGTTACGGAGGTGTGAAAATTGGTTTTACTTCAATTGGATTCTTCTAACTCTTATGAGGCACAAAATACCGGACCCACTACACGGTAAAACTTAAGTTTAAGAGGGTTTTGAACCCAACTTTTTATAATTTTCAAATTGGAACTAATAGGTGATATTTTGTAGATAATTATAACTTTAAAAATGAATTTTTCTTATGATTTAAGGTCGAATTGTGTCATGAGCTTATTATTACCCCAATTGATAATATAATTAAGTGTTTTTAAATCCATATTTCGAATTCGGCTTTAATCGCGAAAAAAAAAATTCTTGAAATTTTGGGTTTGTTTTTTTTTTGTTTTTTTTATTTTATTTAAGTTAGGATGTCACAACAACCAACCAAGTGTCCTACCCAAACTTCCAAACTCAACTATAGTCAATGAAGATGGCTTATTCTTACAACCCAATCTAGACTCTCCTCCATATTACACTGATAAATCAATTTTCGTACACTTCTTATAGTTTTACATTTGAGGTTTATTATATAATTACTATGTTTAATGATAGTATTTTAATTAAGTTTTATGTTGTTTAGTTTAATTGAAATATTATGTATATATGTTTCAATTTTTTATTTTTTGTTTGTATCTTGAGTGTCTTACCTTATTTTGGTCATAACTTAGGCTTTTGTGATCCAAATGGACTAATCTTGAAGCTCATGGAAAGCTAAGACAGAGGTATACATCATGATGATCATATTTAGTTATTTTTCATCTAAAAATAATAAAGAAATAGAGCTTCAATCAATCAGCCCATATGTGTCCCACCAGTATTGACATAGTTCACTAAAATACACATATATGGAGTTGTAGATGTCCAAATGACCTGATTCTTACGCCAAATTCTCAATAAGATAGAGATCTACAACATTCTTGTTGAAACTTTTGTGAAATTAGGTCATTAAAAGGGTCATATTTGACTTGCAAGATAGAGAAGATAAAGAGGAGGATGAATTTCAACACCTAAACCCTAAACTAACTCAATACCTTACCACATCACCTTCCTGAGACAACATCATCTTTGACACCAACTTCTTAGTCTTTTTCTTTCCCAAATCTCAACACTATTCCATTTACCAATTCTCCTTTCATTCCTCCATCACTTGCACAATCTCAAGATCCTAGCCTAACTCAACCTTTTGAACCACCCATTCTCCCTCGTCGATCAACACGCACAGCCAAACCTAATGTGTGTCTTGCAGAATTGATGATACATAGTTAGACTTAGAAGAGTGGTTGAATAAGTCTTAAACTTTTTTTTGAATGCTACAAACCGCTCAAGCATAATTTAACAGACCAGAGAAGGGAACAGAAAATCACATAGCATAATTTATCCTGGTTCACTTCCAACGCAGAAGCTACGCCCAGTCCCTTCAGACCGAAAGATTTTTCATTGTTGTAAAACACCTCTACAACACTACACCAGCCCAGTGCAACAGTATTATTAACTCCAGCCACTTCTGACTTAAACCCAAGTAAATCATGTTTATATAAAAGGGATTGGTAAATATTGTGCAAACAATAGTAAATTATGGTGTAACATCCTAAAATTTATAATTTTAGAAAATAATTTATTAAAGCTTAGTGGAGAGTTTCCGAGTGAAAAATGTTTGATCAATGAAGAAATTTCGAGTGAAATATGTCTGAGACAAGACATTCCGAGTGAAAAATGGATGTGATTCTGAGTGAAGGAAGATTAACATATTCCTGAGTCCGACTTTGGACAAATGCTTCTATCAGAAAGGAATAATTCCAAGTGGATTGATTCCGAGTGAAAAGGAAGGAGCTCTGACTTTGAATGAATACCATTCGGGCAAAGACGCTCCCAAGATAAGATATTTCCAAGTGAGGGGAAGTTAAGATAATTCCGAGTGAAGAAAAGGAATATAATTCTGAGTAAAATCTTTCTGGGTGAAAGAACTACCGAGTGAAGTAAAGATTAAGATGTTTCTGAGTGAAACATGACTGAGAATCATTTCTGATGAAGAAATCTGAATAATACGTTTTTGAGTAAGGCAAATTCGAGTGACTTGTCTCCGAGTGAAACGTTTCCGAATGGATCATTTTCGAGAGAAGTACCTCCGAGCAAAGAAATGCTTTAATTTTGAATAAGTACTTCTCGAGTTTAGATATTTTCAAGTTGTGAATCCCGAGTGGGGAATTTCCCAGTGAAGTGTAACTTTTCCCGAGTGGGGTGTCTCCGAGTGCAACACTCCCGAGTGAGACGGCACCGGTTGAGACTTTTCCAAGTTGAATAGCGACAAGTGAGATATTTCTAATTTCTGAGTGGTAAGATATCGATTGGAACATACCAAGTGAGTCTTTTCCAGGGAGACTACTTTTGGACAGAGAAGACTTTAACTTTGAATGAGTATGTTCCGAGTGAATCGTTCCCGAGGGAAGTAAATATCCGAGTGGTGAATTCATTTAATTTGTGCTCGGGTCGATGTTTAGATCTGTTGAGTTTGAACTCGGGTTCGTCTTTGAAATAGACTTCAACCCCGAGTGAACCTTTCAAGTGGAATGATTTTCGAGAGAGGATTGTTCTCAAACTCCGGGTGATTTTTCATTTGGAAAACTTCTGAGTGACGCAAGTAAAAGCTTGACTCAGACAGAAATATATCTGAATGAGATATTTCCGTGTAGGTCATTTCTGAGGAAGGGAAAGCCGAGTATTTCATGGGATGAAACCTTTCCGAGTGAATTTCCTCCGAATGAAGGAATTCTGAACTGACAAATGCTGTGATGAATCTTCTCGGAAAGATGTGCCCAGAATACTGAAACTGAGTCAGAATTAATAATTATTTTAATTATTGATGCTTTCCACGTCATTCTGTTCTTCTACCTTCTAGTAGATTCACTTTTCTGATATTTTCTAAGTATGGGACCCTCTCTGATGTATTGTCCTCTTTTCATTAAATATCTTATTCCTTCTTTGTCATTAAAGATACGTGTGTCAGAATTCTTCAATTCAATCACGTCTCTTCTGCATGAACCATATATAAATAATTCTATTGTTGGATTAAATCAGAGGACTTTTGAAAGTGAAATCATCATCAATAATCCTTTATTTCCAAACTTTACTGGAAACCCACGAACAAAGAAGAAAGTTAAATCTTCATTTCTTCTCTTCATGAAGAAAGCTTGGGACTGGTTCAGAACTGCAATTCCAGTCGAAATTCTTGAGCAGTGACTTGGTTATAGCTTTAAAAGCTGCTGGAACTCTTTACTTCCAGGTAGGGGGAGTGTTACATTTCAAATGAATAGTTTATGAATGGATGTAGGGTGATAGTGTTATGATGTATATATGTTGTGTGCATAAATTGTTATTAAGACCCCGATTGAATAACATATTTTATGTATTCATATCTTCCATTCATATTATTGATATTGATGTGATGATTATATATATGTGTGACCGATGATGAGAGTGGTTTCCATGAACTTTTCATGAGATGCTTGTGTGATGAATGAATATGAAATATGATGTGGTTTCCACAAAAGACCTTGGGTGGGACTCAAGACAACCTCTTGAGCGGGGCTCGGGGTTTTAGCCCGTGGCACTAACCATTGTCACTGAGAGTGATGGTGTCACATGAGGGTGCAAACAGTTTGGTACCAGTAAAACGGCCGGATCAACTGAGAGCTGAGTTATGGCTCGAGGAGCCAGTGTTGCAACACAATTAAAAGACTTAATAATGGATCCATTTTGATTGAGCATGTGTGCATTGATATATGTTATTGAGAATAACATGATGATATGATCATTTGATGATATGAGAATGAACGATATATGATGTGATTATGTGTTAATGATTTTGATTTATTTATGGTTATGAATTGGACACTTGATCCGATTCAGTAACTGAAATTTGACATGTTTATGCTCACCCCCTACTGTTGTTATTTTTACCGTGGATATAGGGCACAGTGTTGGCATCTGAAGTCACTCAACCGATTGGAGCATTATGTATTTGCATGTGCAATACATAGTGTACATAGTTACTTTGTAGAAGCCTTGGCCGACTCCTGTGAATACCGATTTGTATATTTTCTTTGTATATTAAATGAGCCGGTCGGCTATTGTAAAAGCAACAATATTATTATTTAATTTAAATTCTGTTTTAATATTGGAATTATTTGTGAAAAATTTATTTGATTATAGAAATTATATTTAAAAATTAAGAACGTTATATATGAAGCTAATTATTTACCAGCAACAACTCCCCTCACCGTAAGTTCCTTTGATAACTTTTCAACAAATTGTCATGGGGCTGACATGATGCACACTTGAAAATTTAACTTAAAATTCTTTTATAACCGTGCTACAACAATAAGGATCCCAAGATGAAAGAACTCGCTTTTGGACATATTTAGCAACTATAGCAGCCTTGTTCGAAGAACATTCAAAAGAATATGCATATTTTCCCAAAGGACTTTATAGCTTATAAATTTACTAAATATATCAAAATAGTCATTCAGAACCAAAATATAAGTTAGGAGTGCACATTATTTACTAAAATCACACCAGAAGTTATTTGAAGTTTTTAACAACCATAAGAGCCAAATAATGTATCTTTCATATATGTTATCATCTAAAAGAACCCAAAAATGAAGGTCAAACTTCTGGATAATGTTTCTGAGCGTAGGCATGGTCTTCATGTGTTTTCAATACATTTTTAAATTAGGTTCATTTCTAAATTTAATAATTTCTTAGTTCCTTTGTTCATATTTGCTAATTTTACCTTATATGCATTCATCTAATTATGTTTTTGTCCAATTAGGAAACCAAGCAACTTATCCTTTGTAGTCAAAGTCTTTACATGAACAATGCCAACAGTAGATAGTACCACCATGTTTTTTGGACTACACATGTTATATGAATCATGTTAGCGGTAGATAATACTCACCTATTTTTTGGGTTGCACATGTTATATGAATCATGTCAGCGATAGATAGTACTCACATATTTTTTGGACTACATATGTTATATGAATCATGCCAACAATTGATAGTATTCACCTATTTTTTAGACAACACATGTCGCATGAATCATGCCAACAGTAGATATATCGAACTCATACTTTTGTAAAGTGATTTATGTTGGTGTAGTATAATGATAGTTCCATGTGTTAGTCATTATTATTGCTAATTAATTATAGCTGACAATTCACTATGATACACTGTATGTCTTATTGTAACAATGTTCATTGATCAATTATCTAGTTCAAGAATTAAAATTATTTTTAGATTAGAATGAAGAAAATGACAATGTATATACTTTGGCTTGATCAATTTTATAAGTAGATGTATTCTTTTTTTGGTATTGTTGTATTTCATTCTTGAAAAATAATGATGGAAATTAGTATATATTTGTATTTAATATAGGTATATGAAACTGTAAATATTAGTTGGTGAATTATGTTTTAGGTATTACTTATTGCAACAATGTTCATTGGTCAATTATCATGTAAAGGAATTAGTATGAATTTGTAGTATGTAATATAGGTGCATGAAACTAAAAAATATAATATTTTAAAAAATTGTTAGTTAGTGTTTTAATTTTTTTAGGTATTGATATTGTTATATCTATAGTTCTGAAACTAATAGAGGTTTAATAAATTAAAAAAAACTAAAATTTTAAAAAAACTAATATTGTTTGCGGTTGAAGATTGAACCGCTGACACTATAAGAAACATTGTTAAGGGTTCCTTATTTAAGCGCAAACATTGCAGGACTATTATCTGTGGTTCCGCATCACAACCACAGACATTGTAGGACTATTATCTGCGGTTCCACACCATAATCGCTGATAATACATAGCCAATGTTTGCGGTTTGAATGCTGACATTGTTATCAAGGTTATTGTCAGCGCCTTTATTTTCCACGCCTGAACTACTAATGATGCAAATTCATCGGATGATGATTTTTATGGCAAGCACACCAATCATTAAAAAGTAATATATTTGTATCATTCCCACAAGGATTGTAGTAATTACCATAACCAAGGACTGATACTAACTAAACCAAGCGAGAGATCTGGACAATTCATGAAAATTTTCTTCAAGTTTCTGATTTAATATTTTTGTGTTTTTCAGAATGCAATTTCAAAATCTAAACGCAATTGATAAAATGAGACACTGATTTAAGAATAGGTTGGAATTAGCTTCAGCAATCAATTTTAATTAAAACTCAATGAGTGAAATACAATCCCCTATATTACAGCATGCACAACTTCACAGATGACTAATCCTTAATTCTCTAGGTGATTAATGCTAATCTCAATCCAAATAACCCTAATTTCTTAGGTGATCATGTACACTAAAACCTAATGTGAAATTAGAAGAATGAACCCTAATTATTCACCTAAAATCTTAGGCCTGAAGTAATTAGGTAGTAAGGATAATACTTGAGCTCTTAACCATGATTCCTCTCTAGAGAGAACTCGAAATTAGGTCTGAATCTTCCAATTCAAAGTTGAAATCCATTCCTTGCTGTTTTCTACAAGCTCTAATATAGAGAATGCTTCAGCCATAAAGCTAAACTTCCATTGATGCTTCAACTGCTTCCAACATTATGGATTTAACAATCCATGGCAGGAGAAGAGGTGAAAGTAGGGTTAGAATGCATAGTGGAGTGTAGAGGATTTGGAGAGAAGAAAAATGTAAAGAGAGAGTAAATCTGAAGAATGAATCTATATTATAATTTTGTTTTAATTAACTCATTTATGCTATTTATATCAACTCCTAATAACTTACAATAATTGCTAAATTAATCCTGAAATCTACCCCTAATAAACTTACAAAATAAATAGAAAACATAAAATAACTAATTTACAACTGAAATTCAAAAGTTTGGGTTGTTTCCCTCGCAATCACGTGTAAACACGCCTTCTACCAGCGTTAGCACACTGGTTATCTGCCTGGAATTGCTCCCTAAAGTGTCACCCACGCGTAGGCACGCTTATAGTCAGCGTAGGCCCGCTAGCCCTCTGTTTGCTTCTAAGCTTTTGTTTTCCAAGTGCACTTCAGTACGCTAGTGACCAGCGTAGGTACGCTGGGTTCCTGACTCGACTCTCTTTTCAATGCTTTAACTGTGCGTAACTATAGTTACGCTAACCTTCTGGAATGGCACCTGATGCTTCCTGATTCCAGCGTAAACATGGGCGTGGTTGTAGCGTGGGCACGCTGATCCTCTGAAGCTTTTCTCCTTACACACGCTAAGGCACAACGTCGGTACGCCGATCTTCTGTTATCCTCTTGGGCTTGAGCGTAGTCATCAACATTGGTACGCTGGTCTCAACGTAGGCATGCTTAGGTCTTGCATAACTACGTTGAGCCTCTGCACCTATTTCTTCCAATTAGGCATCAGTACGCTTGACGGAGCGCAAGTATGCTGACCTCATGTAAACCTGCAATTGATCACATAACAAACCTAGCGTAAGCTATGTTAGTACGCCCAAGAGACTTTTAACTCAAGAAACCTCCTTTCTTAATTTGCTATCTTTATATTCTTAATTCAAAAGGAAATTGCTAAAATAATAATTAATTAATGAAACCATACAAATGACAAATACTTCCTAATTTACATCCAATCTTACTAATTAAACTTAATCTTTCACATAAAATAGGATTAGATATTATTAAATAATTAAGTCTTTTCAAGACTTATCAGTTAACAATAGTAGTAACAGAACCGCTGACAAAGACCTTTTTTTGTAGTATTGCAGCAATGAGAATTAGATTGAAATGCTGAGAGTCAAAACATTAATATATACCTTCCAAGTTCCTACTTCGTGTTTTTTGTACGACCAAAAGTAAAATTTATAATATTTACTATTTACTTATAAGTCAGATACATGTGATAACTGAGTCACAAGTACAATGTTATTGCACAATGATTTCCACACTAAAACTGGCTCATCAGGAGTGTCTGCCATTATTTTACCTTTTTCCCTTGATATTGGCAGTCAAATTTGATGCTTATATTTAAAATTTCATGGACATTGGAGAAACCTTTATGCAGAAAAATTACAGCTTACATTGGAACATACCATGAGTAGGTATACCGTGGCATTTCACACAGCAACTTCAATTTGAAGGTCTGGACATAAATAAAGCTCATTAGATCCTATCGCATAAATTAGGTTACTTTTAACTAAGAGATATCAACCATGCATGTCATTAACAGAAAAAGAAAACTCCTTTGTCTTGATTCAAAATTTGTTTAGTATAAGTTTGGTACGAGAATAGTACGAATAGAAGTTCATATACATTACTGGGTCAAAGCAATACCACGAAACTGAACAAATATATACCTTTCTAAGCAGCGTGCATTTTCGGCACCATGGCAACAAATGTGAACTATGTAATCCTTTATTTTTTGCATGCAGTAATATCAGCAGCTCAGGAATTAATAGGTACCTGGATATTATAAAATTAGTGATTCCTTTCTATTGTACTATTATTTGCCATAATGAATAATTACAGTGAATGAAAAACAACTATGTTGAATTTTCTACTCTCTTTAGTCTTTTAGTCTTACCTGATAGAAGTGCCTGAGCCAGTGTGTGAGGTGATTGTTTTCAATGCATCATGGACATATGGCATAGACTGAGACATTGCAAGGCATGAATGTGGGCACCTAATCATCTTTTATTGAATAAACCAATATTTTTATAAAACATTGGAATTTTTTGTAAGGTTTTTATAATTTACTATCATATGTTGATTTTTGCTTTTAGTAATCGATCTTACATGCTTAATGAAATATTTTATATTATTTTATAAATTAAAATTATTTATAGTTTAAGCTAAAATGAAAACTTTATAAACCTAAAATACAAAAAAAGTAAATAAAATTATTTGTGAATATATATATATATATATATATATATATATATATATATATATATATATATATCGATTTACTCCATAAACCAAATGAATCAAATTATATTTAACTTAAGTTTAACTCATTTAATTAAAGAATTTAATTCTTACATCAAATTTGGCTTTTTTAGTTCATGTTGAATATTATGTTTTTAGTTCATACTTTAAACTTGAATTTATTAATTGTTTTTAGTTCAAATAATTATTATGACACGTACAACTACTATCAACCTATGAGATTTAAAATATATTTTTTAGGAGTTAAAATTACTTTTAAAATTATTAAAAAATAAAACTCTTAAAGTTTTTAATGAGTAAAAATTATATTTTAATCTATAAAATGTTAACATACACATCTTATCAAATTAATATATAATTTAGTTATTCATATTAATAATTTTTATATCAGTAGAAATCAAAAGTAAAATATTTAATATAAAAAAATGGAAAAGAAATTTAAGGATT
Organism: Clitoria ternatea; assembly: GCA_037962975.1. Lineage (NCBI taxonomy): Eukaryota > Viridiplantae > Streptophyta > Magnoliopsida > Fabales > Fabaceae > Clitoria > Clitoria ternatea. The sequence goes on from CM075670.1 coordinate 288,322,971, forward strand.
AAAACAAAAACAAGTAACCAAACATCTATCATATTCATCTTTCTAAAATTTAACGACGGCTTTGGGCTCATAGACCAACTAGTCAACATTTGAGCACACGAAGCACGTTTCTTCTACGTTGTTCTTTTTGTGTATACGGACAAATTCTCAACCATATGTTCCCAGTGCCATATTATCCACCCAATATATTAAAAATTGATATTTTTTTTATTTATCCAACTAAAGATATTTCCTTCTTTATTTATATGTGTGTTGACTTTTATAGATAACAGTAATTAAGATTATATTATATTTTAGAGGATTATGATCAAATTTTTAACTAGCTAAATAAAAGTTGTATTAGGTCACTTTTAATACTGTAAAACATATATTTTATACACATTCTTTATCATATACAACTTTGTATAGAATAAAACATAAGATTTTTTTATTAAAAAATATCTTAAACTTGTGATAAGAAGTACGAAAAAGTATGTTAATGTTAATTTGAAAAAACTTATATTTTTAAATTTTTTATCTTGCATATGATCACACATGTTAAAAAAATGTGTTATATTTATTTATTTTTTATCATGTGTTATATTTATTTATTTATTTATCACAGTTTATTTGAAAATATTCCTTTTTTATTTGCAAAATGAGGCTTTAACTTTTTCATAGTTAAATTAGAAAGGTAGTAATTTTTATTTGATTTAAAAAAGGCTTGTTGTGAAGGTATAATAACATGAATAGTAACTTTGTCCATATTCCGCGGTATAAAATTAGGGGCCTTACTAGTTATATCATTTGTTATTAATTTCTTTATTTTCTCATGTAACAAAAAAATAAAAAATAATAACATGAATAGTTTTTAATGTTTTATACATTCAGAAAAATAATTATAAAATTTAATATTTCATCGTGGTAATCTTTTAAAATATTCAATTTTGGAAACAAAATCTGAAAAAGAAATTATACATAAAAGTATATTGCTAAATATTTTTTTGGAACTTTCAGCCATGTTTGGGTCAAAGGAAATAAGGTGGAGGGGATATTTTAAATTTTTTCTCTACAAATCAATTTTTCTCTTAAATCAAATAAAGCAAAATACATTGTTATTCATTTTTTTTCTACCCGCGTAGGCTTCAATCATGGTACATTATCATAAGTAGATTCCATATGAAAGTTAAATATCATTTTCATCTTTATAAAACTAGTAAATTTTAATTTTCATTCCTACAATTTTTTTTGTGTTTTTTTACATCATTAATACAAAACATTTAAAAATGGTTTCTTTTTAACTGAATTATTATTTTGTCCCTTATTTTTCATGTTAATTGTAATTTGTCTAATTTATTCTCATATCATTGATTTATATATTATCTAATTATCATACATACCACTTTTTTAAAAGTTATCGGTAAAAAGAATGAAATTTTGAGTGAAAGAATGCATAAAAGAATTTCCATCCCATGCATTTTCAAAAAATTGTCATGTGTCAAAGGAGGATATCAATGATTAAAAAGAAATGTCCTAGATATTTATACAAAGAAAGACTCACACAAAGGACTAGAGGGAGGCCAATCTGCAAACAAATGAAGCTTTACCATTTCCTAACCTCGTGCCCCATGACAAAACGATTTGTCAATTTAGCGGTGAGAGTTTTCATCAACAAAATTGGATCATTAAAAATCGCTCAACTAATTCAAATAAAACTAAAAATTAATCAAACTTGTAGAAAAACCACTCTTTGATTTTTTCAATTTGATTTTTAGTTTGTTAAATCTATTTCATGTCCTTTGCTAAATAGATTTATGTTCATGTGTGAACTGTTGAAAATGGTTCTTTTATTATTGAGAACTTGAATATTTTTTAATTGCTATAATTATAATTTTTATTTGATTGTATAAATTATAAATCGATAAAAAAATCAAATAAACCAATTCAATTCGAATTACATTTCAATAGAACCTAATCAAATCACAACTTAATAAAATAATCAGATTAGGTGATATTTGATCTAAAAATCGAATAAATCCAGATCATGAACACCTCGATCTAATAGTAGCTTTGACAATTGCATTTTAAACCAGAGAACCCTTCTATAACCATTTTTTAACCATTTATTTTAGAAAATTATTATCAATTTGAAAACTATCCAAAATAGTTTTTTAAAATTGTTGGTTGTAAAAATAGGTTAATATATTTCAAAATTTTCTCAACATGAAAATAATAGAAAACACAACATTTCTATTTTTTAAAAATATAAAATAAAAATAAGAAAAATTAAAAAATCGATACAATATCTAAACACATTTTCACAATTTTTATATTTTTTAAAAAATAAAAATATTATTCCAATTAAAAATAAAAATATTAAAAAATATTTTTCTCCGCTCATTTTCTTCCCCATCAGAATACGTATATGATTACTACCGGAACATGCTTATCATGATTTTCCTATGAAATATCTCTTCACCAATACAAATAGTATTGTCGGATATAAAAATAAAAATAAAGACACTATAAATATCATAAACGTAAACGAGTTTGTGTATTCTATGTAATCATCCCCAAATTAAACATTAAAAGGAGATAAAAAGTTAAGAAGGAAAAATTCACATCTAAAATTTTGAGCTTGTCTAAAAAGATCACACAATGCTACATTAATATTAATTTTAACTAGAAACATTTTTGTTTTTTAAATTTTTATCCTAAGTAATGTTTCACAAGTCATTAAACCATGAATATAATAATTAAATGAATAATAGAAAAGATTTAATCCAAATAACCATTTTAGGGTATTTGGTCTAGAATTGGGAGGTTTTATAAAAAAAAATACAATTAAATAAAATTTTAATTATCTTAAAAAATATAAAAGATAAATATTTTTATAACTCCATTTCTAGTTCCATTTTCACGGATTCATGGGTTCGTCATTGTTGCACATGTTACATTCCGTCTTATCTTGAACTGGTTGGATTAAAAAAAGAAAAAGGCAGAGGCGCATGTCGTGTACGTTAGGGGTAGGATTTAAGGGCCACCGGGGCACCTTCCAGGCGCCACATAAATCCACGTTAAAACCTTCTAATTCGCGGGGTTAATCCGAAACACTGCGTTTTTATTGGACCACCCACAACAACGTCCGTTAAACGAAAACAAAACATAGCCAAACCCAGTTTGGATTTTCTACCTCTCCCTCCAACCCTCACGATTTTTCTTTTCAGGATAAACTCCTATCCTTCGTCAAGCGCCTACGTCACTGAAATTATCTTTTCTTCCACGAACATTGGGAAAAAAAAGTTAACATCACTACAATAATTATTTCAGGTTCGCTAGATCTGAACTTTCTCTTCTTAATTACGTGTTTTTCTTTTTTTGTTTAATCGTTTATTGTAGATTCCGCGACGCATGTTGAATTACAAGCTGTTTTGGCTATTTAAAATTCCGATGTTTTTGCATAAATTCCGACACCGACATTTAGGGGTTTTTTTTTTATTTCTCAATTTAGATGAACATGCTTTAGCTTAGTTCAGTTGCTGAGAAATTGTTGAAGAATTCAAGGTTGCATTTTCTTTCCTAATTTTTCCTTTGATAAATGGGGACAATTGATCAAGATTTTAGGGAATAATTGAGTTTTTCTTGCAGGTTTTACATGAAGTTGAATTTTAGAACGTTTTCTATTTTGTTATTCTGTTAAAAAGCTGAGGCATTGGGTTGGAAGGGTATAGTGGTTTTCGTCTCGGAAGAACTGGTTGAATGACCCTGGACTTCAGTTTCAACAATGGTCTACCCAAGTTCAATGCAATTGTCTCACGATGCTGGGCTCAACAGTAATATTGGATTCTGTAGTTTCCATCGTGTACGTGCTTGTTTGAATTTTGTTATTTTGGTGATTCCCTAGTGTTTTCCTTTTCAAATTTGGAATTTATGAGTTTCATTTCCATGTCTTTTGACAGAACTGGATGGGGGTTGGTCGATTACATTTGGTCACTGTAAATCTTTCACCAAGTAGTTTGGTATGGCTTTTGTGGATTAAAAATTCCATACATTTTCTCTCCCCTCTCCATATGTATCTGATCTTTTTCTGCTTGAATCCCTTTGTACCTAATTATTTCTATGAGAATGTTACCTTATTATGCACAAATTTAGGTCAAGAAATTCTGTGGTAAGCTTGGCTAGCTTAAAGTGTCACTAAAAAATATATATCGGGTTTAATATTTAGAACCCAATTAGCTTTGAGACTGGTTGGGTTATTGGCAGGAATTCGGTCTTGAACTTCCCTGCTCTTTGCATAGATTGTTTGCTTTTTGTGTTAGTATGGGTTGTGTTTATTTAATCTAAATTCCCGGGGGATCTTTCTTTTCGAAATAACAGAAGCAAGACTCTTCAGCACTCCATCTTTTAAGTAGAGGACATGCCCCCTTAAGGCACGTGCCTTCCAGATGTAATGTTTTCATATGTCGGTCTGTCCTAGTACCAGGTGGAGGGAGTGGGACTCCACTCATGAAATCTGCTGCTGTTATTTTAACCAGGTTCACCTCTTTCTTTTCCTTGAAGTTTGCTAGCCATGCCTTTCTCATAATAATGTTACATGTATATACAAACATGCTTATGGCAACATGGCATGAATATTTTTTGCACCTTAAATGTCATCTTAATGATTATGCTCTAATTAGGTTGTCGTTATGATTCAGAGGTATATAATTATATAAAATATTCTGGTAGAGCAGCAGTTCTTTGATATATTTCTCACTTTAATTTGGCCCATTTTTGAACCACCTGCATGTTCAGTCATCTACTGCCAAACACAGCTGCATGTTTACTCTCCAACTTCATGCCCCCCTTTTATTTTTTGACGTATATTTATTATCTTGTTGACATATATTGAGTAACTTTAACCTGTCGAATGATCCGTTTCTCTTTTCTATTTTAGGTGTACATATAAATATAACTTGGCATTGACTGGATGTCTGGACCTACCACAAGTTAAATTGATTAGTATATGAACTTGTAGATTAATCTAACAGATGATGTATGATATTTTTAATCTGTATGTTTTGTGTTATTTCTGAAGGACCGGTATTAATTAGTGTTAATTTTGTATATTCTTGCTGCTTCTATCTCTCTCACACTCAATCTGTCATTTAATGCATGATCTCTATGGAAACATTTATTTTTTTATATTTATGCAGGTCATATGATGCCTTACAGGGAAGCCCTGTTTTACTTCGATTGATCCCAGCCCTTGGTGTCATTGCCTTCGCTGTTTGTGGTCTTGAGCCACTCCTTCGTCTCAGCAGGATTTCGTTCCTTCAAGTAGTTATCATCCATTTAAGTTATTCATTTCTCCCAGATCTCATTGACTGATATCTAATAATTCCTTTTCTGATTTGTAAAAAATATTTTCAGAGAACTGACAGTAGTTGGAAGAAAAGTAATTCACGATATATTATGACATCTTATCTTCAGCCATTACTGTTGTGGACTGGGGCAATGCTTGTATGCAGGTTTGTTTCTAGGCTGATCTTATACTCAAGTTTGAAAGCACAAACTGGAAGATTTTATTGAAAGAATTATGAATTGAACCAGAATTTGCAGTACAGAACACTAACACAGGCCTAGGACATAACAAGATTCTGCTCCTTCAGTCAAACTTCAGCAATTTACCACACCATGAATCAGGACACTGTCACACATTCTATTTAAGTAATACACACATAAGTAACATAAGCATATAACTTTCCTATGGTTAATAAATACTCACATAACTGCCATTCAACACGTTACATAACTGTCCTATCCTCTGACAAGTATGTCTGCTGAGAAGCCCTGTTGGTGTTGATCATAGAGTTGTTTGTTTCAGGGCTTTAGATCCACTTGTCCTTCCATCTAAGAACAGCCAGATTGTGAAGCAGCGGCTGCTGAATTTTGTGAGATCTTTGTCAACAGTGATTTCATTTGCTTATTGTTTATCAAGGTATTGATTTCTGGAAGAAGTTAGAAATGCTTTTTATAAATATTGTTCTATATTCTATTGTTATTGTAGACTATAATTCTACTGTATGCCCCCCCTGTCCCCCTTCCCCTAATGTTGTAATCAGTTTTCATTCCTCTTGAGTAATAATTTTTTTATGGTTTTCTGCTTGAATCAGTCGAAAGGAGATAAAGCCCCCTCCGTTTTCACTATTAGGTATTTTGGGTCTTGCATTGTGCTTGAATTATAATGTTTTATGGTTGTATTTCTTGTTTTCAGCTTAATTCAACTAGCTCAGAAGTTCTTTTTGGAGGCAAATGACTCCAGTGGTGCCAGAAATGTATGTTTCATTTACTATTGTCTATTGTTATTTTTCAGCTGCTATGTTGATGATAATGTTTTTCTGCAATGATACTGATGGACTCAGGACTGGTTATTTTTTGTTGACAATTGGGAGAGCATTTGAATAAATCCCTAGAATTTTCTAAATACTATTAGAAAATAAAGTGAGGAATATACTCAATCTATTGGATATAAAACTTGTAGTCTCAAATTTGAGTCATAGGAAATGTGGTTGCGTTAAATCTCAATATGGAGAGTTTTTTTCCGTCCTATAGTGGTCCTACTCGGTCTGAGTCTAAATAGAGTATATGAAACCAAAAAATTGATAGGAGATTAAGAGTTAATTGTTTAATATGAGGTAGAGAAAACCAAGAGGTATTGGATGAATTGTATGTGTCTAAATACACAACGGAGCTATGAATTTGCAATAGAAATGCGAAAAAAGACAGAATCAACCATAATCAATTACAATCAATCTTAATTACAAATATTTACATAATTACTATAATTACAATATTCTAACAGTTTATAATTTGTATATTATTTGCCCATGTTTTTCAGTACATGGATTGGGCAACTTCATTTTAGATCTTTCAGTGATGGAACCCATGGTTGTTAATCTTGATCGGCTTCTCATTTAGGAAAATTTGTCTGACAGATGGGCCTTGATTTTGCTGGGAAAGCTATATATACTGCTGTATGGGTTGCTGCTGTGTCATTATTCATGGAGTTGCTAGGTTTCTCCACACAGAAGTGGCTAACTGCTGGTGGTTTGGGCACAGTATTACTCACTCTTGCTGGTCGAGAGGTACATCATTGTTTTGTTTGTGACTTTGTGGCCACTAGCCCTACCTTCAGTATGGTTATTTTAAGTCCTCTTTCATTGTATGTTGTGAATCCATCCTGAAATCAACCTAATCAAATTGTGTAAGAGTAAGTCTTATACATGTGATGTATAGCCTGGGCCGTGCAGCCATATTCAACCATTAAGAACATCTTTAACCCTGCAACTAGAGAAGAATTGCATGATTTTCTCTCCCTAGTAGTCCCTTCAAATTCATTTGTGTTCCTGTGTTGGTCCTGTTCCCTAATATGCAACAGTTGCTTGTTTAAGCAACTTTTCCGTTTTTAATGCAAGTTGCAACCTTATTTCTCTTTCATATTAATAGCTTTAACCCTGCAACTCAATACTCAATATGCAACAGTTGTTTATTCATAAGCAACTCCCCATAAAGTTGCTCTAATTTGTTATTTTGTTTATAAAAAGATGATTTAATACTTTTGTTTGCTGCTGCCATCTAAGTTCATGTTTGTGATTAATCCAGATATTTACGAACTTTCTTTCAAGCATAATGATCCACGCAACTCGGCCATTTATAGTGAATGAGTGGATTCAAACTAAGATTGAAGGATATGAGGTTTCTGGCACAGTTGAGGTTTGTATCTTTGCCTTACTTAGAAGGAAACTTTACAAGTATTAGAAATATCATGTCAGTTCAAGAAATATTTTTATGACTGGTCTCCGCAATCATTTGACAAATAGAAGAGTTATCACCATTGTTAGATTTTCTTATGTGTAATTTCAATTATGTTGTATTCAAATTTTGTTTTTTCTTCAGCATGTAGGCTGGTGGTCACCAACCATTGTGAGAGGTGATGATCGTGAGGCAGTTCATATCCCTAATCACAAGTTCACTGTAAATGTTGTGAGAAATCTGAGCCAGAAATCTCATTGGCGTATCAAGAGTTACATTGCTATTAGTCACTTGGATGTTAACAAAATTAATGTGAGCATTCTTGGTTCACATGCTTGAAAAACTTCTTCAACGATTATCTGATGTGCTGTTTTGGTGCAGAACATTGTAGCTGATATGCGCAAGGTTTTGTCTAAAAATCCTCAAGTAGAGCAGCAAAAATTGCACAGAAGGGTCTTTCTGGAGGATGTCAATCCTGAAAATCAGGCTCTTAAGGTATGGGTTTGTTATATTCATTTGTATTTTTCATATGACTAAAGTCTTTAGCTTTTGCAAATTTGGATGTTTTCTCTGGCGTCTCAAGAAATGTGTTTCTTTAAGAGTTTCTTTCTTTGGGGGGAAGGGGTGATTCACACCCTTATCCTCCTATTTCATTATAAAATTTTCCTGGCTAGCATGTGTATATTTTCTCTTACTAATGGTCTCTTTGTTTCAGATTTTGATATCTTGCTTTGTGAAAACTTCTCATTTTGAAGAGTACCTCTGTGTTAAGGTAAAACAATATCACAGCAATTACTTACTTGCATGCGGTCTGATACAACATGATTTTATACTTTGTACTTGACATTCGGTTGGTGAGATTTTTGCAAATTAATTAGTTCACATGATGTTTATTTCGTGGATATTGTTGAATATTCAGACTGTTTGCTTTTATACTCTTCTATCTTCTTACAGATAGATATAAACTGACAGATTATGAAGCTTAAATACTCTCGCCATATACATCTATTATATTATATCAAATTCTTGGGACTTCCATGTATCCCTGTGAAAAAAAGGAGCTTGACCCAATTGTTATAATTTATCATTGATTCAGTGCTTTTGGTGTGTTTCTGTGTTTAAGATCATTATTCTTTATGTTCATAAGATTCGTAACCAAATTTACATGTAACAAAACAGGAGGCAATCCTTTTGGATCTTCTTAGAGTTGTCAGTCATCATCGAGCCCGGTTAGCAACTCCCATCCGCACAGTTCAGAAAATATATGGTGAGGCTGAATCCGAAAATATACCCTTTGGGGATAGCATTTTCACTCGTTCCAGAGCTGCAAATCGCCCATTCCTACTGATAGAACCACCATACAAAGTTAATGGTGAAGATAAAGTTAAGCCTTCAACACGTTCAAGTCGTGCAAATGAGGAAAAAGATGCCAAGGTGGTTGAAACTATGGCATCTGACACCAAAGGAGATGAGTTTGCAGCGGCATCTATGTCCTCACCTGATGTAAACTCCAAGGATAAGTCGAAGTCAATTTCTGAACCCCAAATCCCGAATATGGGTTCTGATAGGTCAGTTGCCAAAACCATACAGGCTAAAAAGGAAAATGCAGGAGATGCAGCAAAGGGAATCATTGTTCCTGTATCTAAGAACCTTGCACAAAGCGCTGTGCCTGAAACTTCACCTGCTACTTCAATTTCTGAATCCCAAATCCAGAATATGGGTTCTGATAGTTCAGTTGCCAAAACCATCCAGGCTAAAAAGGAAAATGCTGGAGATGCAGCAAAGGGAAGTTCTCTTCCTGTATCTAAGAACCTTGCACAAAGTGCTGTGCTTGAAACCTCACCTGCTACTTCTCATGAGACCACTTCTTCACAGTCAAAGCAAGATGAAGAAAAATCTTCTGCGCCTTCATCATCAGTCAGGTCTTCCTTGGAAGAGAATATTCTTCTTGGGGTTGCCCTAGAAGGCTCAAAACGAACTCTTCCAATTGATGAGGAAATGACTCCATCTCCCACACCTGCAGATTCACAAGAATTTGCTGTACAACGGAATGGGAGTGGACCACCTGCTAGCAAGGATAAGGATAGTCAGATGTCTTCATTTCCAACTGGTAAGCAGAATGATTAGATTGGTAGCTATGTAAGTATAGTAGAAGTTGACATTTCAAGCATATACCTTCGGTAGAAGATAAAAAATGATCCAGCTGTCTTTTTTTAAGTTGGAATTGTGCATTGTATTCTCTCATATTGCCCCATGTGTATGTATATAGTTATCTATTACTATCTCATTCAATCAGAACTCTGAGTTTGTTCCCTTCTCTGAGAATAGGCCATAAAAGCTGTTTTTAATTAGAAGGAAACATTATATTCCCTATTTTGGATAATGCTTCTGGCAATGATTTTTAACACGCAATGAATGAGTAATGACCTATGACTCATAATGACTGCCGCATTAGCAAGTACAAAGCTTCCTCCCCCAGATGACCCATTCTAGGGCGACATGGGAGGAAGAAACAAGTATTGATTTCATTTTTGCATTTATATCCGAGACAGTGGTAGACTGGTAGTTTTAGTGATCTATCTCAGCTAGACTGGACATTTTGTTCCATCACGTAAAATTCTCCCTAAAATATTCAATTTCGTGAATATTTGTTAAAAATATTTTTTATGTGAAGGAACTATGACCGATCATAATCAAGGTAAACTGACTAAACCCAAAAAAACTGGTTATGTATATTGTAATGTCCTTAGTTAACTAGGACAATTTTTTACACCAGATTGTCCTTCTTAATTAAGATGTTATTTAATTTGTGAAAAATTGGAAAAAAACTTTTACGCTGAGTATAGCAAGTAACTTGTTCAAAAGCATTTATATCATAGTGGCATGGTTTATCTTGCAAGGTTGTACATACTCCAAAAGAAATGCGGCATACAGGCTCCTAAAAGTATATTATTCATTCACATAAAAAATTTACCGAATAGGCATTCTTCTATGTTGCCTTTCAACTAGGTAAATGGGACACCCACACTTCTTAATTGTAGCGTTGTCTTGGTGGTAGCTTCCCACTTCATAGTTTGGGATCTTGTCTGTGTTTTTCACGATTATTGTTTAAAAGGGGTCCTAAACAAAGCATACAACAAACTGGAGGAGTGAGTATATTACTTTTAACTCATGGGTACGCATACAGAAACATCCTATCATAATTACACATACAATTCAATCCATAGCCATTTATCAACACACATCAATATATGGAATGTCACCTTAGGTTGTAGCCATATGTGCAATTAACTAGTTCGTTAGTATGCTATGCATGAGTTATAAGTCTTATGTCTCATTTTTAATTAATGTTTCATGATGCGAATGGGACCTATAAGATACTTTTCTCATCATAATCACCCTGCTATAGTACGTCTATTGGGTGACACAATTTCACAGTAGAGTGACTAGAGTATACTAAGTTCCCACCACAACCATTGGGTAAGGGACACGCATGTCCAAAAATCACATGGATCCATGACCATCACACAATTCGTGATCACATTCAAAACTGGAACTAGCTCTCCACGGTCTTAGAAACACTCATTTAGGTTGAAGTACAATAGGCTTGCCATTGACGGCCAGGTCTCGGGCGCAACTTCAAACCATTGAGGGTCTGACCCATTGTACTCCTAAGATCCTAACTTATGAAACGAACATGATTGTTTCTTCAATGTACCCATCATTGTGGCTCTAGTTTCCAATCATAATTCTATGCATATGATGCGTATGCAAATGCAGCATTTTACTCTTTTTTTAATGTAGTGTTGAGCGGGATTCTTAGGTTCGGTGCTCTTTGTCCTAAACACGTTGGGTAAAAACGTACTATAGGTGTTCCCACCACCATGTACTCAATTCCCAGTCCACAAGGGATTTCGAAAAGAATTTGCATAAAAGAAAAATCTTAATTACATATTGAACTGGTCTAAGTCGGGGTACAGGGTCCGACGTGGTTACTAATCCTTGAATGATGCTTTTTCTATGTGTTTTACACCGATCTAGTGGGGATCCGGTATTATATTTCTTATTCCAGCCGGGAAATAAGAGTCTTGGAGCATTTCCACAACTGCAATTCCACCAATCTTACCCGTTGTGAGGCGAAAGATGGTGTCACTTGCAAGGACACTCTGGCGTTCAAGTTAGTGGAAGATTCAGAGAGAATAAGAGAGCTTGAGCGTAAGTTTGTAATAAGAATGTTCTACCTTTCTTTCATTGATTCATAAGTTTTTATACCTTAGAGCAGTGAAATGGTTGTTTTGAGTAGGTGAGTTTACTATACAAAATGTTAGTGTGATTTTGATTATTGTAAATAGGCTGACACGCAACAGTGATGCTACCTACCGACTGTACCTTTCCATCAGTCACTTTGCAGGTTACTTTCTCAACACGCGATCGCATAAGTCAACTCTGACTTTCAGGCATTGAGAATGACTCATACCAGTGTTAAGTCACGAGTCTCATGCGCGGTGTTAGAAGTCGATATCATATTTCAATAATACGCGTGATGCTGGTCTTGCATGACGGCTCTAGGTCTAATGACCTTTCTGCCCATAGGCCGGTATCGAGACCAGATCACATACTAATTAGTTAAAAATACTAAACTGGTCGTGACCGAGGTGCAAGGGTCGACCTGATGACTAGTCCCTAAAGATGTGTATATGCTCACATTTTACATTGGTCCGATGGGGATCCAGTATTATATCTTCTATTTCAGTGGGGAAACAAAGGTCTTGGAGTGATTCCCTGTACTAAAAGCATCAACCTTGCGCGTTGTGGGATGAATGAGGGTGTCACTTGCAAGGACATTTTGACGTTTAAGTCAGTGAATATTCAAGGAGAATACCAGAGCTCAAGCGTAAGTTCAAGTGAGAATGTTCTACTTTTCATTGTTGATAAATGACTATATATACTTGGGGGTAACGGAAGAGTTGTTTTGAGTATGTGGGCTTACCGTAAAAGGTGTCAGCGTGATTTTGATCATCCGCAGAAAGGCTGACACGCAACTGTGACCCTACCTACCAGCTGTACCTTTCTATCAGTCAATTTAAAGGTTACTTCCTCAACACGTGATTGCATAAGTCAACTTTGACTATCCGGTATTGAGAGAATAACTCATATTGGGATTATGTCATGAGTCTCATACGCAGTGTTGGGAGTCGATGTTGTGCTTCCGAGCTTGTGCAATGTCAGTCTCGTATAAAGGCTTTTAGGTTAAATGACTTGTCTACCCATAGGCCGGTATCGAGATCGGATCAAATATTATGACTTAGACCTAGGACCTAATACTTAATGATAGTTCAGAGTCAGACTTAGAACAGGGCGTTGAGACCCTAGGATGATCTCTAGCACCCATGCATGTATAAATCCATGAGAAAAAAAGGAAGAACTCTCTTACCTCTCGATTTTGGACGCTAAACGAGGAAGGAAGAAGATGTCTTTGTGCTTCCTTTTTCCACGCTTCTTAGCTCCAAAAGAAAAACTTAATGAAAGCTTGAAGAGGTGGGGTGATGTTGGACGTTAAGGGGAAATGGGAGAGATGGAGAAGATGAAGAGGAAAATGATATCTTGGAGGGCAAGCTATGGTGGAGTCTTGGCCAAGAGAAAACTAATGCAAGTGTGGTTCCTTTTTCTTCCACTAAAGGTACATATATATAGGCAATTCATGGAGAGATAATTAGTGGAATTTAATCCAACCACACTTAAGTTAAGTAGGTGGTTGAATGGAAAAAGAAACTAGGTGCATTATTTTAAAAAAAAAAGGTAATGGAAGGTGATTTAGTGCAATGATTTAATGGTGACACATGGCCATGTAAATTAATCATGTTTTGCATAAATTAATGGGTTGAAATAATGGTCATGTGTGGTACTAGGCACAAGAAAATGACTTTTAGTCGTAATTAAATTGCTAAAAGCATTTGGGTATTATTCATAAGGTTTCGAAACTTTCCAAGTAAAGAATTGCTGAAAAATTTTAATTGATTTTTTCATGAAAAATTTAGTGTGACCAAGGTATTTCTAACTCATGAGGTTCAACCCTCCATCACTCTCCACTCTCCTCAGGGATATCAAAAATTCTGTAGTCATTTCAGGGTTCGAAAAGCAAAGATTGACACTTCACGTGATTGGGTAACCGATTTGCCATACTGACGAAATTTAACTCTGATATCTTCATCATCGTAATTACTACCATAAAATCATGTTAGGAATTAATAATTTCCTCAGAGTTATTAATTCACCTAAATCATCTAGGTTGTAACATCTCATTCATTAAAAATTAATTATCTATGCGATGGAAAATTGATAAATGAATTGTCTGGGTATTGTTAATAATTAAATAAAAATTTATTGAGTATTTTAAGTCAGTAATAAGATTAAATGAGGTGGCTAATTATGAAATTACTATTAAATTAAATTGATGACGGAATTAAATTAATTAAGAGATTAGTTTTATAAAACTAAATGATGATGGTAAATTATAATTTACTAAGAGTAAAAAGTAAAAGGTTTATTTAAGAAAGGTTATAAAAGAAAATTTGAAAAGAAAAAAAAGGGAAATGCCAAAAATGCCCTTGATGGCATAAAAATCAAATTCATTCCCTTTTTCCCGGGCAGTATCTCGTGTGCTTTCTTCTTCTTTTCTCACTTTCATGGTCGTGAATTTCTAGCTTCAAATCAAAGGTCCATTTCGCGTGGGAATTCGAAATTGATCACATTTTTTGGATCGTGGGAGCAAGATTGCGGAATGAAGGCCGAGAGCTTGATTGACGAGGTAAACTTTGAAATCGATGGTCGAAGGGGTGACGCTTTTAAAGAAACTGACGATGGCGGTAATTGATTCTAAGTCTCACATGTGAATCGAGGTAAGAGATGTGTTGGGTTAAGGTTAATATAAAATTTTCTTGCGTTGTTGGTGTAACACCCTCGGTTAGATAAGACAAATCCTTCTGTAGGTTCATCCCATTTAACTGAGAGTGTTACATTGGTGGTATCAGAGCATAGTCGATTCATTAAGCTTGTGGAGTGGACCATTAGGTTTCCACGTACTCTGATAGAAATATCGAACAGTCTATAACACTCCTAAGACTAAATATCCTATGTGGAATGCTCCACATAACGCATACCCTGAATCTATTTGTTGATATTCTTTCAGCAAATTCCTCATGGCACGCCAAAATAACAATCATGTGATGGAGAATCTTCTTACCAGAATTGTGGAGGTAATAGAACGACAAGAGTTACCTCATGCTTCTGCCAGACAGGGATTAGCTGATTTTCAAAGGAATAATCCTACGCAGTTCAAAGGAGGCTTCAATCCAGAAGGAGCACAACTATGGATTGAACACCTTGAAAAGATTTTTGCCGCTATGCGATGTTCTGATGAGGATTGTGTAACCTTTGCTGTCTTCATGCTGGTTGGAGAAGCAGAACACTGGTGGACTCATGCTAGAATCAGACTAGCTACTGATGGGCATATCATTACTTGGGGACGATTCAGGACAGAGTTCCTTGCCAAATATTTCCCTGAAGACATAAGGAGACAGAAGGAGCAGGAATTCTTCAATCTGAAACAAGGTAATATGACTGTTGGGGAGTACGCTGCTAAATTTGACGAATTGGCAAAATGTTGTCCCTACTACACCCACATGGGAGAAGCGTCAAGGTGCGCGAAGTTTGAAGCTGGATTACGGCAAGAGATTCGTCAAACCATATGTTGCCAACAAATTACACAATTCACTACTTTGGTTGACAGATGCCGCATATTTGAGAACACCTCTAATCTTCGACGACCTGGAACGTCTAATCATGGGCCAGAACGACGTATGCCAGATCGACAGCAAAGGAGGGATTTCCGAACAGATCGGCCATATTTCCGACCTTTCAACTCAGCCAACCGAATTCCTCCTAGAGGTCAGGAGACCCAAAGCAGTAGAAACTGCACGATTTGTGGACGGATTAGACATCGTGATGCTGACTGTTGGTACAGAAATAATAACAACCAACAACAAGTGACTCAAAAGCAGGCAGTACGACCTACGGGTCAAGGAAGTGGAGGATTTGCTACAAACACCTCTACAAACAATGCCCCAAGGATGCAGAATGTTCACCGCGGCAATAATTCCAATCAGAACAATAATCCTAGAAGGCCTGGGAATGGCTCGACAGGAAGACAAGGAGGAAATGCCAGAGTTTTTACTATGAATGGTGCGGAAATATCACAAGGGAACGACCTTGTGCAAGGTACATGTTTTATAGGAAGCACTCTATTGAATGTATTATATGATTCAGGAGCCACTCACTCTTTCATATCTGAGAATTGTGTAAAACATTTAAAGCTTCCTACAACCTCTCTGCCCTATCAAATGATTGTCACAACCGCCGCCAATAAGCCCATTTGCCCTTCTTATATATGTTCGAAATGCCCACTCAACATCGAAGGGAAAGCTTATCAAGTAGATCTGATATGTTTGCCTTTGATTGATCTAGATATTGTTCTAGGAATGAATTGGCTTGCTGCCAACCATGTTCTGATTGACTGTCATAATAGATCCATTTCTCTCGGTTCTACTACATCACACTGTGATCAAGACATTGATTCTTGTCCTGTTAACTCAGAAAAGGTAATCTCAAAAGAAGTCCAACTATACATGATCCTTACTGAAACTGAAAGTAAGGCCACTCCTCAAATTGATCAAATTCCTGTTGTTCAAGAATTCCCAGAAGTTTTTCCTGATGATATACGTGAGCTACCTCCAGAACGAGAAATTGAGTTCAGTATTGATATTATACCGGGCGTGGGACCGATCTCTATTGCTCCTTACCGAATGTCACCCAAGGAACTCAGTGAGCTCAAAGAGCAGTTAGAAGAACTTCTAGAAAAAGGAATGATTAGACCCAGTGTCTCACCTTGGGGAGCACCAGTTCTTCTAGTCACAAAGAAGGATGGCAATATGCGGTTATGTGTTGACTATCGTCAGTTGAATAAAGCTACGATCAAGAACCGATACCCTCTTCCACGGATTGATGATTTAATGGACCAATTACGAGGAGCCACTATCTTCTCAAAGATTGATCTGCGATCAGGCTATCATCAAATCAGGGTAAAGAAAGACGATGTACCCAAAACGGCATTCAGAACACGATATGGGCACTATGAGTATCTTGTTATGCCCTTTGGAGTTACAAATGCACCTGCAGTATTTATGGGATACATGAATCGAATCTTCCATGAGTACTTGGACAAATTCGTGGTTGTATTCATTGACGATATTCTCGTCTACTCCAAGAGTCATGAGGAACACGAAGAGCATCTTCGAATTGTTCTAAACACTTTGCGTGCAAGGCAATTGTACGCTAAGTTTTCAAAATGTGAATTCTGGTTGACAGAAGTGAAATTCTTAGGACATGTCATCTCTAAGGAAGGAATTGCTGTGGATCCTATAAAGGTAGAAGCTGTACTAAATTGGGAACAACCCAAGAATGTGACGGAAATCCGCAGTTTCCTTGGACTGGCTGGATATTATCGTCGATTCATCGAGAATTTCTCTCGAATTGCAGCACCTTTAACTAAGCTGACTCGTAAAGATCAACCATTCGAATGGACTGACAGATGCGAAAGCAGTTTTACGGAGTTACGCCAACGACTCACTAGTGCACCTGTCTTAATTTTGCCAGATCCTGCCAAGCCATATGAAGTGTATTGTGATGCGTCAAGACAAGGACTAGGATGTGTCCTAATGCAAGAAAGAAAGGTTGTTGCTTATGCTTCAAGACAGCTAAGAACGCATGAAGTTAATTATCCCACACATGACTTGGAATTAGCTGCAGTTGTGTTTGCCTTGAAAATCTGGAGACACTACTTGTATGGTACATACTTTGAAGTCTTCAGTGATCACAAAAGCTTGAAGTATCTATTCGACCAGAAGGAGTTAAATATGCGACAACGTAGATGGATAGAATTTATCAAAGATTATGATTTTGAACTCCGATATCATCCAGGAAAAGCTAATGTTGTGGCTGATGCACTCAGTAGAAAGGCCCTACGTCTATCATATATGATGACAAAGGAGTTAGAACTGATTGAACAGTTTCGCGATTTGAACCTAGCAGTAACACCAAAAAGAGGAAGCCTTATGGTTGGAATGCTAAGGATTTCCAATGATTTCTTGGAACAAATCAAAGATGCTCAAACCAATGATCAGGAATTACAAGATCTAGCAGAAAAGACAAAAGAAGGAGTCTCAGAGTTTAGCAAAGATGAACATGGGGTGATCAGGTATCAACAGAGACTCTGTATTCCAGTCAACACAGATCTTAAAAGATCCATCCTGGATGAAGCACACAAAAGTAAATACAGTATCCACCCAGGATCGACCAAAATGTATCAGGACTTGAAGAAATTATTCTGGTGGCAAGGAATGAAAAAGGATATCACTGAGCATGTGACAGCTTGTCTGATGTGTCAGAAGGTAAAGGCAGAACAACAACGACCAAGTGGAACTCTTCGTCCTTTGGATATTCCAGAATGGAAATGGGATGAGATTGCTATGGACTTCGTGACTGGATTTCCCAGAACATCAGCTGGATATGATGCCATTTGGGTAATCGTGGATCGATTAACAAAGACCGCTCACTTCATTCCTGTCAATATGAAGTATTCCCTAGAGAAACTCACTCAGATCTATATCAAGGAAATCGTACGATTACATGGAACACCCACTGCAATTGTGTCTGACCGAGATCCTCGTTTCACATCACAATTTTGGAAGAGCCTGCAACAAGCTCTGGGAACTCGTCTGAAGTTAAGTTCCGCATATCACCCATAGACAGACGGACAATCAGAAAGGACGATCAAAACTCTTGAAGATTTGTTACGTCTTTGTGTCTTAGAACATGGGGGAAGTTGGCAAGAATATCTCCCACTTATTGAGTTCACTTACAACAACAGCTATCATGCTAGCATCGGAATGGCCCCTTATGAGGCTTTGTATGGAAGAAAATGCCGTACACCTTTATGTTGGTATGAAACTGGTGAGAAAACAATAATTGGACCAGAGATTGTTCAAAAGACAACAGAACAAGTTCAGAGGATTCAAATGGCAATGAAGGCTTCGCAAGATAGACAAAAGAGTTACTACGACAAACGTCGGAAGCCATTGGAGTTTGAGGAGGGAGATCATGTTTTTCTTAAAGTTACCCCTACCACTGGAGTAGGAAGAGCTTTGAAGGCCAAGAAGTTAAGCCCCAGATACGTAGGACCCTATCAGATTCTGCAAAAGAT
The DNA here is from genome assembly GCA_037962975.1 of Clitoria ternatea. Lineage (NCBI taxonomy): Eukaryota > Viridiplantae > Streptophyta > Magnoliopsida > Fabales > Fabaceae > Clitoria > Clitoria ternatea. The sequence goes on from CM075670.1 coordinate 288,342,061, forward strand.
AGGAACTCATGCCTACCGTATTGCTCTGCCACCCGAGCTAACAAACCTTCACAATGTCTTTCATGTCTCCCAGCTCCGCAAATATGTGCCAAGCCCTGATCATGTCCTGAGACCAGATCAGTTTATTCTAAAGGAAAATCTCACTTATGAAGTGTCGCCAGTGAAGATTGTTGATCGACGTCTCAAACAGTTAAGAGGCAAGGAAATCCCTTTGGTCAAGGTAGTTTGGAGTCAGACAGATGATGGGGATGCTACTTGGGAAATTGAGGAGAAAATGAGAGAATTGTACCCTCAATTGTTTTAACTTTGAATTTCGGGACGAAATTCCTAAAAGGGGAGGAGAATGTAACATCCCTGTTTTTAGAAACAGTTTTACTCTTGTAATTTTTGAAGTATGGAAGTTTTGTAAGTGATAATAAGTAAATAAGGGACTCTACATATAGTCAAGAATTGATGATCTAATCCTATATCTAACACTAATTTAGTAAACTAATTAGACTTGTACCATCATTCATCAAGTCAATTCCTAGACATTCGATTCATACCGAAAAGAGATCCACAATTGTCTATTTCTACACTTTGGGGATATCCGATTTCAGTATGGACAGTCCCTAATGAACTGTTTTGACAAATCAAACACTTTTCCTGAAGAGCCAAAACTTTAATTCAGACCTCATCAACCTCGTTTCTTGGAAAAACTTATCTAGTTAAATAGGAACCTCTGAATTCAACTAAAATATCTTTCCTGTTTTGGGCATAACTTTTTCATATGAGGTCGAAATTAAGAAATTTTAATCTCGGTTTCGTTGTTATGAAAAACCTGACAAACTCTATTTCTAGCCTCAAACTCTATTTCGTGATCTATCATTACCAAACTTGAAAAAAAACGTTATTTAATCTTGTTAAATTCTTAGAAAAATCATACGAGCTCAGAATCAGTTCGTTGTAATTTTTATGTTCTCGTATTAAATCCCTCTACAATTCTCGTGAAGAACCTGAAAGCTAGTTCTTGCTCGATCATCCCCGAAAAGCGAAAATTTTTAGAGAAATAGTGATTTTCGCAGGAATAGTAACTCCTATAGAAAAACGCGAATATCTCTCTCATACGATGTCGAAATGACTTCGTTCTTTTTTTCATGGTTTCGTATCGAAAAATCCTACAACTTTCGTGAAGAAATGAAAGGCTAATTCCCAACAGATTTTGCGCGGCAGAATTATCTTTCAAAAAAGAACTATTACACCAACTCCCATTTTTCTCTATTTTTGGCGTAACTTTTGCTCCGGGTGTCAGATTTTTGCATACCATATATCGTTTCGAAGAGAAAGAGCCGATCTACAACTTTCATGTTGGAAACTTTTTCAGATTTTAACCGCAACTATAAGTAACTTTTTGTTTTCTTTTAAAATTAACTATTCAAAACCGGTACCAATTAAATTTAGACCCGGTGGCCAGATTTTTCTATAAATATGGCATCACCCCTCTTCAAAAGCTGCACCACTCTTTCTCTCCCACTTCATGCAGCCCTTCTCTCTCTCTCTCTCCCTCTCTCTCCTCTATTGACACTAAACCACCTCTGTTCTTCACCAAAATCACGTAAAGTCTAACTACGTAGACAAATCATCGATTGGAGCTACGGTTTGAAAGTTGGATTCTCTCCCTCTCATCTAGTACGACATTTGAGGTAAGGGGGTATATTCTCGGGTATTCTGGGGAAATCTGAGTGAAAGGAAAGGGTTAAGGTACCTTGGGTCCTCACCTTTCCAGGACAGATTCGGTTTTGTTGTAAATTAAATGCCTTAATTGTTATATATTTGTTATATATATTTTATGTATATGATTAATTGTCTATGTTAATTATTATTAATCATGATGATTGAATAATATGATCGGTGTTAAATTGTGAAATGATATGATCTGTATTGGATTGTGAAAATATTAAGAACCATGGGTGCCTATGTGGATTCCAGTAAGGAAGTTTTGAAAGATAAGATAAACAAGGAAATAAGGATGGATGATCACCATTTATATCATTGTTACTATTATTATGATTAAGATTATAATTATGATTATGAATATGATTATTATTATTATTATTATTATTATTATTATTATTATTATTATTATTATTATTATTATTATATTTATTGTTATTATTATTATTATTATTATTATTATTTACTATTAAGCTTAATGGACGGCTCTGCCGCCTTATTCTCTGCATTTATCTTTCTTTTTATTTCCGCTTATCTATATTATAATGGACGGCTCTGCCGCCTTATTATTAACATTTTATTTTTATTTAATTTATGTCATTTATTTTATTGAATATATTGGCTGGCTTTGCCGCCTTATTCTTTGCATTTATCTTTCCTTTTATTTCCGCATATCTATATTATAATGGACGGCTCTGCCGCCTTATTCTTAACATTTTATTTTTATTTAATTTATGTCATTTATTTTATTGAATATATTGGCTGGCTCTGCCGCCTTATTCTCTGCATTTATCTTTCCTTTTATTTCCGCCTATCTATATTATAATGGACGGCTCTGCCGCTTTATTCTTAACATTTTATTTTTATTTAATTTATGTCATTTATTTTATTGAATATATTGGCTGGCTCTGCCACCTTATTCTTTGCATTTATCTTTCTTTTTATTTCCGCTTATCTATATTATAATAGACGGCCCTGCCGCCTTATTCTCTCTATTTATTTTTCCTTTTATTTCATTTTTTTTATAACAGACGATGCCTTATTATTATTATTATTATTATTATTATTCTTGTAACTAATATTATTGTTTAAGTTATGAATAATGAAATAAGGAACAAACTACTTATTCTTTAAACGAAACATTATTTTAGCCAAGATATAACTGATATATTTTCTTGAATAATAATAAATAAAATAATAAAAATAATTTACAACGTCTTAAAAAATGGTGGACCTAACAACATGAATATTACGAGGCTGGAATCACATAGATACCTAGGGATCAAAGTAATGATAAAACTTAAATAATGCACTTTGCATCATGAAAATATTTTTGAAGGAGAAAAATTATCTAGAGCATACACCTGGTACGCTGGAGGACATTCACGTTCGATCTCCATGAAGATCTTGGGAGTACAACTGGAACGGCAACCCAATGGCATCAGAGTCGCGCCTGATAGCCGGGTGAGACGATGCAATTCTAGTGTACTTTGACTAAATGACGGAGTGTAACTATGATCGTAGGGATCCAAGCTCCAAAAATATATAAATCAATAATGAGAACCAATGAGTTCATTCGTACCCTATGGGAGCTTGGGCGGACCCTGATCGCTCTAGAAAATGGAATGGAGATATTCCAAAGAATGAGAAGAAGAAATGATTTATTGGGCCCACATGCATCATGAGACTTAACCAAAGATAAATCATAATAAATTCAACTCATACATTCCATGACAACATATTTGATTGTTATAATTTTGAACATGTTAATTGTATGATTATGTGATATTATCTGTTAACTGGATTATGTCCGCACCGGGTAACCTTCAGGGTCTTGGGTTATACTCACCCTTACTGTTGAACATTTTTCAGAGGAATTAGAAACTCAAGAACCCGAGTGTGAAGATCAGCAATACGCTGAACCCATTGAGAACAATCATTAAGGATAGAGTATTTATAATTAGACACCGGATGACTGTATAATATTTAAGGGTGCCTGCGTGCCCCATTCTGTTAAGAGTACAATTATTTACAGTTTATGAATGACTATGTGATATATACAATATTACTTCCGCTGATCTGCCACGTATTTATTTAAAAAAAAAATTCACTTTTTCTAAGAACTGTTAACACTCTCAGTTAAATGGGATGAACCTACAGAAGGATTTGTCTTATCTAACCGAGGGTGTTACATTGGAGAATATTTTTTTTTTTAACACCAATGTAACACCCTCGGTTAGATAAGACAAATGTAACACCCTCGGTTAGATAAGACAAATCCTTCTGTAGGTTCATCCCATTTAACTGAGAGTGTTAACAGTTCTTAGAAAAAGTGAATTTTTTTTTTTTTAAATAAATACGTGGCAGATCAGCGGAAGTAATATTGTATATATCACATAGTCATTCATAAACTGTAAATAATTGTACTCTTAACAGAATGGGGCACGCAGGCACCCTTAAATATTATACAGTCATCCGGTGTCTAATTATAAATACTCTATCCTTAATGATTGTTCTCAATGGGTTCAGCGTATTGCTGATCTTCACACTCGGGTTCTTGAGTTTCTAATTCCTCTGAAAAATGTTCAACAGTAAGGGTGAGTATAACCCAAGACCCTGAAGGTTACCCGGTGCGGACATAATCCAGTTAACAGATAATATCACATAATCATACAATTAACATGTTCAAAATTATAACAATCAAATATGTTGTCATGGAATGCATGAGTTGAATTTATTATGATTTATCTTTGGTTAAGTCTCATGATGCATGTGGGCCCAATAAATCATTTCTTCTTCTCATTCTTTGGAATATCTCCATTCCATTTTCTAGAGCGATCAGGGTCCGCCCAAGCTCCCATAGGGTACGAATGAACTCATTGGTTCTCATTATTGATTTATATATTTTTGGAGCTTGGATCCCTACGATCATAGTTACACTCCGTCATTTAGTCAAAGTACACTAGAATTGCATCGTCTCACCCGGCTATCAGGCGCGACTCTGATGCCATTGGGTTGCCGTTCCAGTTGTACTCCCAAGATCTTCATGGAGATCGAACGTGAATGTCCTCCAGCGTACCAGGTGTATGCTCTAGATAATTTTTCTCCTTCAAAAATATTTTCATGATGCAAAGTGCATTATTTAAGTTTTATCATTACTTTGATCCCTAGGTATCTATGTGATTCCAGCCTCGTAATATTCATGTTGTTAGGTCCACCATTTTTTAAGACGTTGTAAATTATTTTTATTATTTTATTTATTATTATTCAAGAAAATATATCAGTTATATCTTGGCTAAAATAATGTTTCGTTTAAAGAATAAGTAGTTTGTTCCTTATTTCATTATTCATAACTTAAACAATAATATTAGTTACAAGAATAATAATAATAATAATAATAATAAGGCATCGTCTGTTATAAAAAAAAATGAAATAAAAGGAAAAATAAATAGAGAGAATAAGGCGGCAGGGCCGTCTATTATAATATAGATAAGCGGAAATAAAAAGAAAGATAAATGCAAAGAATAAGGTGGCAGAGCCAGCCAATATATTCAATAAAATAAATGACATAAATTAAATAAAAATAAAATGTTAAGAATAAAGCGGCAGAGCCGTCCATTATAATATAGATAGGCGGAAATAAAAGGAAAGATAAATGCAGAGAATAAGGCGGCAGAGCCAGCCAATATATTCAATAAAATAAATGACATAAATTAAATAAAAATAAAATGTTAAGAATAAGGCGGCAGAGCCGTCCATTATAATATAGATATGCGGAAATAAAAGGAAAGATAAATGCAAAGAATAAGGCGGCAAAGCCAGCCAATATATTCAATAAAATAAATGACATAAATTAAATAAAAATAAAATGTTAATAATAAGGCGGCAGAGCCGTCCATTATAATATAGATAAGCGGAAATAAAAAGAAAGATAAATGCAGAGAATAAGGCGGCAGAGCCGTCCATTAAGCTTAATAGTAAATAATAATAATAATAATAATAATAATAACAATAAATATAATAATAATAATAATAATAATAATAATAATAATAATAATAATAATAATAATAATAATCATATTCATAATCATAATTATAATCTTAATCATAATAATAGTAACAATGATATAAATGGTGATCATCCATCCTTATTTCCTTGTTTATCTTATCTTTCAAAACTTCCTTACTGGAATCCACATAGGCACCCATGGTTCTTAATATTTTCACAATCCAATACAGATCATATCATTTCACAATTTAACACCGATCATATTATTCAATCATCATGATTAATAATAATTAACATAGACAATTAATCATATACATAAAATATATATAACAAATATATAACAATTAAGGCATTTAATTTACAACAAAACCGAATCTGTCCTGGAAAGGTGAGGACCCAAGGTACCTTAACCCTTTCCTTTCACTCAGATTTCCCCAGAATACCCGAGAATATACCCCCTTACCTCAAATGTCGTACTAGATGAGAGGGAGAGAATCCAACTTTCAAACCGTAGCTCCAATCGATGATTTGTCTCTGTAGTTAGACTTTACGTGATTTTGGTGAAGAACAGAGGTGGTTTAGTGTCAATAGAGGAGAGAGAGGGAGAGAGAGAGAGAGAGAAGGGCTGCATGAAGTGGGAGAGAAAGAGTGGTGCAGCTTTTGAAGAGGGGTGATGCCATATTTATAGAAAAATCTGGCCACCGGGTCTAAATTTAATTGGTACCGGTTTTGAATAGTTAATTTTAAAAGAAAACAAAAAGTTACTTATAGTTGCGGTTAAAATCTGAAAAAGTTTCCAACATGAAAGTTGTAGATCGGCTCTTTCTCTTCGAAACGATATATGGTATGCAAAAATCTGACACCCGGAGCAAAAGTTACGCCAAAAACAGAGAAAAATGGGAGTTGGTGTAATAGTTCTTTTTTGAAAGATAATTCTGCCGCGCAAAATCTGTTGGGAATTAGCCTTTCATTTCTTCACGAAAGTTGTAGGATTTTTCGATATGAAACCATGAAAAAAAGAACGAAGTCATTTCGACATCGTATGAGAGAGATATTCGCGTTTTTCTATAGGAGTTACTATTCCTGCGAAAATCACTATTTCTCTAAAAATTTTCGCTTTTCGGGGATGATCGAGCAAGAACTAGCTTTCAGGTTCTTCACGAGAATTGTAGAGGGATTTAATACGAGAACATAAAAATTACAACGAACTGATTCTGAGCTCGTATGATTTTTCTAAGAATTTAACAAGATTAAATAACGTTTTTTTTCAAGTTTGGTAATGATAGATCACGAAATAGAGTTTGAGGCTAGAAATAGAGTTTGTCAGGTTTTTCATAACAACGAAACCGAGATTAAAATTTCTTAATTTCGACCTCATATGAAAAAGTTATGCCCAAAACAGGAAAGATATTTTAGTTGAATTCAGAGGTTCCTATTTAACTAGATAAGTTTTTCCAAGAAACGAGGTTGATGAGGTCTGAATTAAAGTTTTGGCTCTTCAGGAAAAGTGTTTGATTTGTCAAAACAGTTCATTAGGGACTGTCCATACTGAAATCGGATATCCCCAAAGTGTAGAAATAGACAATTGTGGATCTCTTTTCGGTATGAATCGAATGTCTAGGAATTGACTTGATGAATGATGGTACAAGTCTAATTAGTTTACTAAATTAGTGTTAGATATAGGATTAGATCATCAATTCTTGACTATATGTAGAGTCCCTTATTTACTTATTATCACTTACAAAACTTCCATACTTCAAAAATTACAAGAGTAAAACTGTTTCTAAAAACAGGGATGTTACAGTTGGCGTATAGGAAAAAGGTATACTGTGGTCGCTTTTAATTGTTTTAAAAATTGATTTTATAACTTGTGGCGATTAATTAAAAATGGTGACCAAATTAATAGTAATGAGAGGATTAGGTGGTAGCATGGATAATGGCGGGATGAAAACCTATGTAAAATGAGAGTAGCCAGAGACAATATGAATGGAGAATGTGAGGAGAACTGATAAATTAACACATGATTAATAATAAAGGTTGATTAAGAAGCTAAGAAAAACTAAGTTGAAATTCTTGGAGAATAACTAATTAGAAAAGTAATATGAGGTGATATGAAGGCGTAGATATAAGAATAACATATTGCATTCTAAGTGGTAAGTCCAAGTTAATTATGAATAGGTGTGTGTGTGCGCACCCGTGCATGCAAAGCGGACGATTGATAGAAAAATAAAATAAAGTGTAATAAATTGTGGTTTAAATATATATAAATAGTAGGGGTGTAAGAATGTGAAGTATGTGAATTGATATGAAATTATAAAATTATGACCGATGAGCTTGATAAGGAAGTGATGTAAATAAAAGTTAGTATGTAAGTATATGCAGTAATGACGTGAGTGGGTGGCAAAAGGGTAAATTGAGAGATGTAATGAAAAAGAATATGTTAATAGTTACATGTGTATATATATGTTAATTAGTAGCGTGAGTACAAAATTGAATAAGGATGACTTTTGTCAAAATATGATGTTAAATCAAAAGGATGATGATTTCATGTTAATGGGTGATGATGAAGTAAAATGGCATGTTGATGATGATGAGGTTAATGTTATATATATATATATATATATATATATATATATATATAGACATACACACACATATATATATATATACATGATGAAAAGGTACAATTTGATGATTTTTGCTGATGATAATCTGATATGATTATAGTTGCGATGCATTAATGGTGGTGAATAATATGATTGATGTTGATGATTATTGATGATATGAAATTATGCTTGGGCCGGGTCTGAGTGGCCGCCCCTTTTGTTAAAATGAGACTTTATGCCATTTAATTAAAGAGAATTTAAAAATAAATACATGTGCTTTGTGTGGTTGAGACAACCTGCGGTATATGTTACCCCTCACTTTTGGCTCCCGTGGTCAAGCAGGACCCAGTTGAGCTATCCAGTGGTCAAGTAGGACCCAGTGGTTAAGGTAGAGAGCCAAGCCGGGCTTGGTGAACTAAGTCTGGTTCACGGGGGTGTAAAGTAAGACCCCCAACTGAAGGTCGATCCTTTTAATATCCGGATATTAGCGAGTCGTTATGCCTTGTTTGAGAGTTAGAATAATAATGTGAAGGTATCTTTAAGCACAACGAAGGATAGTTGTTATAAATTGATAAAAAGGTGTCTTAGTAGGAAAGTAACTAGATTATGCTTTTCTTAGCATATGTACATGTATATTTATTTTACAAATAAATTATATTAATGGATATACATTCTACAAATATAATATAACAATATATGGTTATATTATATCTCTTAAATGTAACCTAGTGGTGAGGCTCTCTTCCATCTTCTGCTCAAATTGAACGTTTCAGATATTATCTTAGAATCCAAATAAAAATGATGACTTAGAAAAATATGTGACATAGATTGAGTTGACATATGGCTAGAGACTAATACATATAGTATAAATTCAGTTGACACGTAGCTAGGGAATCCATTCCAGTTGCTTGAATCACACATGTGGTTGGGGGCATCCATTCATAGAAATACTTATATGATACATGCCATCAATTTGTTGAGGCTTATCTTCCATCTCCTATACGTTAGGGGATTAAATTTTGTTACACTTAAATTTTGTCATATAAATATTTTAACATGTTAACTATTTACAAGTGACTAGTTTGACTAGTTGCTAAACGCAGTAAATTGAGGGCTCTAATGCCCTTGACCTCCTAGCCACGTGTTAGCTGAATTCATGGCATATGTATTAGTCTTTAGCCACGTATCAACTCAATCTATGCCATATATTTTTCTAAGTCATCATTTTTATTTGGATTCTAAGATAGCATTCGAAGTATTCAATTTGAGTAGGGAATGAAAGAGGAGTCTTACCACTAAGTTACATTTAAGAGATATAATATAACCATATATTGTTATATTATATTCATAAAATGTATATTCATTAATATAATTTATTTGCAAAATAAATATTCCTACCCTTTTTTGTTCACTAATTTTAATTTTTATGCTAAATAAAAAAGATAAAAATATTTATTTTGTAGATAGATTTTATTAATGGATATATATTCTACAGATATAATATATAGTTGTGTCATTTTTTTAAATGAGTTAGGTAGGTTAGTGGTGAGGTCTTTTCTCTCTAATGTGTTGCGAGATCAAGTCTTATCATATTCAAATTTTGACATATAAAATGTTTTAATACGTTAAGAAAAATTCTATAATCCAGAGAAAAGGATTTCACGACATGGTTAAAAATTTGAGAAATCTAACATTTTTTTGAACACTTTACTTATTTTAAAAAAATCAAACTCTATTATACTAAAAAAAAATCAGATCATGTACCTTATATATTACTGTCTAATTTCAACTTAAAATATTAACACATGAAGTGTTTAGAAAAGACATCTGTACAAATTTGGATATCATACTGATCCGGTCTCAATACCGGTATCCGATCTGCAAGACATATTTCAACGTCTTTGTCAAGACTTCAACGTGTAACCGGTGTCATCGGTATACATCCGGACTGTAATTCCGTATCAGGCGTTCTCCCTATACCGGTTGTTCAGGATAACACCATGACACCGGACAACACACACGTCACTGCGCTAAAGACAAGGATTATTGCTACAGGGATCGATCAATAATTTCCTGCACTACGAGCCAAATTCTGCTCACGGGGATGGTCAACTTGTTCCCTAATCCTAGTCTATATTCTCCATGCTTAATATAAAATAGCCACTTGACCCAATCATGCTGGTAAGTGCGCAATAAAATAATGCTAATGGGAGTTAGTGGTTCCCCACTAACGAGTCCTCGTAAAACGAGCCAATCAGGTATATGAACTCAATTCATTAATGAAGTGAGGGATCTTCAACTAAATCCATGACTGATTTATTCTCTGAAATACATTCCTTACTTGGAATATCATCACTGACTTGAGCGTCGGAGAATCTTTGCAGGTGACACCACCATTCGCCCACTTCAACGCGTTAGGTCGGTGTGAAGGATTTCCAGGACGCCCAATCCGCTCTCCTCACTCAAGGACAACGGATACTTACACCGGATACTCATACATCCGGTCTTCTGTACGGTATTTACATACTGTTTGTGATTGACTTGAGTCCGGATCTCTAGACCCCGGTTCAGGACAGATCATTGGCACGCCCAGTGGGACTCGTTAAAGTTATTCCCACTTCTCGTTTAAGAAGTCTGGTCTCTTATTATGGAAGGCAATGGGAGAAACCAACCAGATGGGCACGTGGAAGACATCACTGCCCAGGAACAACCAGTGAACAGGCACTTAGCTCTCGAGTCGCCTGTGGAAAGTTCAAGAAGAATGGTGCAGGTTTCAGCACCAAATCTAAAGGATGAGATGATAAGAAAGTTGATGGAGGAACTGATGGAATTGAAACGTGAAAGAAAGAGCGTGGAGGAAAGAGCCATGTCTTTGATCAAAGGGACACATCACACAACCGAGGGAGAAAAATCCTCTACCCCCCAGTATTCAAATATCCCCACATTTGAAGGGAAGGAACAGATCCACGATTCTGATAAGAGAGTTGTTAAAGGGAAGAGGAGGCTGATGACAGCCTCTCCAGTAACTTATAAGCTCACAGTCCCTTTTTCAAGGAGACTTATGAGTGTACGCATCCCTAAGCACCTACAGACTACTCAACCTCTCTCTATAGAAAAATACAGTGGTGAAACTGATCCTACTAAGCATCTTGATGCTTATACACTTGAAGCCATGTACCTGGGGGCAGATGAAGATGTCATGTGCAGGATGTTCCCTCAGACTCTTGTTGATGATACCCTTAGCTGGTTCAGGAAGCTACCATCAGGTTCCATTGACTCATGGGAAGAAATGGCAACAGCGTTTGTGGACCACTTTGTTATTTCCAGTGATATTCCCAGAACATCTCATACCTTGGCTCAGATTAGGCAGGGGGAACATGAAACTCTCAAGGACTTCTTGAAGAGGTTTCACAAGGAAGCAGCTGCTGTTCCAAACTTGGCAGAAGCACTACAATTGTACATAGCAATAGAAGCTTTGCAACCAAGCTCTGCTTTTGCCCTGTCGTTGGCAAAGAATCCTCCAGTGAATTTCAAAGAATTCAGGAGGAAAGCATCCAAGTATGTGAGCATTGAAATACACTTGGAAGCAACAGTGGCGAGAGGGAAATCCCCAACGTTACAATGAAGTGATAAGAACAGATCCAGATTGGATCCCATGGAAAGACCGTGCCGTGGCGATGCCTTCGATAGCTCCGCTCCACAGCGTTAAGCAGAACGGATGCATGCATTCGACAATTATGCTCCGCTAAATTCTGAACGATCTCAAATTCTTAGAGAGATCGGATGGCAAACACTTATTGCGTACGGGGTCAGGACTCCGCCCCAGCTTCGCAAACAGGGTGACCCTCGGAAATACTACGAATTCCATGAGCAAGAGGTCCATTCAACAGACGAATGTCAGGCTCTGATGAATACTATTGAGACCCTGATCCGAGAGGGTAAACTCAAACAATACCTTCTCAAAGAAAGGTCTACTGATCAACTGGACCAGATTGAGAAAAGGGGAGAAGATTACGAGGAAGACGATGACGATCATCCCACTCCGATCAGAAGGTTTACTGCTTCTGAAAAACAAAAGGGAGTTGTGATTGGTGAGCCTGCACAGCAAAACACTATGCCCCGACAACAACATCAAGGCCGTCAAGAGGTCATTGATTAGGGATCAGGCCAGCAAAATTAATAGGGCCTTCTGTTGATACAGCTAGTCGGTAAGACGGTGTGCACTCCACTCCTTTTCCTTACTTAGGTTTTTCTCGATCGGGTTTTACCAAGAAGGTCTAATGAGTCATAACCCTGACTCATCTCTCTTTCTCTCTTTTGTAATTCATAATTAATGAAATACTCTAAATGATTCACCCATTGTCTTTATGATTTTATTCGATGCACAACACTGTTGTGACAAGATACTTTCAGGACGGACGATCCTAACAATGTATCCGTTGTTAGCGATGAACCTCTTCGAAGGTACAACTGGGTGAACCACCCCATTCGAAGGCCCAGATTGTAGGATTAAACCGAACTCTGGGTACGGTTAGTAAGTTTGGCTGAACACCGGTGAAGGCCCGGATTGTAGGATTGAACCGAACTCCGAGTACGACTAGTAGGTTTGGCCGAACGTCGGTGAAGACCTGAGTTGTAGGATTAAACCGAACCTCAGGAAATGGGTTGTAGGATTGAACCGAACCCCATTCCAAGAACGGTAAAAGGGTAAAACCCAACACCGTATTGAAGGCTTGGGCGCAGTAAGCTGGTTCTTCTTCAAGACCACGCTGAACCCCAAGTAACGGGCGCAGTAGGTTCAGGATTAGCCCTGATCTGAACCCCGTGTTGAAGGCTCGGATTATAGGACTAAACCGAACTCCGAGTACGACTAGTAGGATTGACCGAACGTCGGTGAAGAATCGTCAATGGGTAAAACCGAAGACCGATTAAAAGAGTGGATTGTAGGGTTAAACCGAACTCCAGATACAATCAGAGATGCTCAATTAAAACCTGACTCATAAACTCCGACCCAAAAATAATTCATTCGGGTATGCCACAATCTTAGGCACATTCACCCGAAACCTTTCAGTCGGAAATATTTACATTCGAAATTATCAAATAGAGGAATTTCTATCCGAAGTCCTCACTCTTAAGAACTCAGGTGAAAGTATCACTCAGAGTTCGTTCAAAGTCTGATCACCCAATAATACTTGGGGCCAGTATCAACAATTTAACGAATATCTTGAGGAATGAACTCTTGACGAAACGTTCTCACAGTCATTCCCCCTCAAGATTTACATTACAAGCCGTTCTCATGACAATAACATGTTCACTTACAACAGCGATCCCTATTATGATATTTACAACCAAAAGGCCTGATCTTTAAGAAGCAACATACGCTTTTTACCAGGCTTTTATATCAAACTATCTATACTTGACAAAAGATACTCTATCTTTTCTGTCAAATCAAGTCTTTGGCTATCAAAATGCCTATGCATGAAAACGATAGTTATACGTCTCTATCCGTTCTTCATCTTGCATGTAAAAATCCAGAATGAAGGTTCTACGTTCATACCCGATCTTCACTACTTAAGTCCGGAATGATTCAATACACATGCAATCCCTCTATTAAAGCTGTTTTATACTAAACGTACTACGATCGATATAGCTCATATGAGCAAATCTACTAACTCCTGGTACGAACAATTCCCATCATTATTCTTATGATGGAAGCTTTTGAAAATTGAGAAGCATTCACACAATCCGTACTCCTACGATTGAAAAAAATGTCTCCAGGACGGATTATCTCAATCACTTAATCTGTGATCTGACGATGTAACTCTTGGCGTTGTGTACTCTTCCAGAACGGATAATCTCAATCACTCATTATGTGATCTGACGATGTAACTCCTGACGTTGTGTACTTGTCCAGGACGGATGATCTCAATCACCTATTCTGTGATCTGACGATGTAACTCCTGGCGCCGTACACATCCCAAGGACGGATGATCTCAATCACCTATTATGTGATCTGACGATGTAACTCCTGGTGCCGTACACATCCCCAAGACGGACGATCTCAATCACCTATAAAGTGATTCGATGATGTAACTCCTGATACAAACAATCCCCATCATCATTTTTATGATGGAAGATTTTGAAAGTTAATCCACACTTTCGCTCTCAAGTGGTATTCTCCCAGGACGGATACTCTTTATCACCTATTCTGTGGTACAATGACGTAACTCTTGGCATAGACAAACTCCCATCATCATCCTTATGATGGAAGGCTCAAACACCACTTTCTTACACCTTTGCAGTTCCCCAAACTTGGAACAATATTCTTACAATGGACGACATTGTTTTCTCCAGTGAGAATTGTAACACCCTCTGTTACACCTTAATAAATTCTAGAAAAATTCATAATTTTTTTTTTAAAGATATGATTGTTAAAAAGAAACTATCGGAATAAATTATATACATTATTGCTGAAATACCTCATAAATATTATTAAAACTTTATAAAGTAATTTTACATTCATCCAACGGAAATAAATATTAAACATTATAAGAAAGAGAGGAAACTCCATGGCCCAGAAGCAGTTACTTATTAACATTATTTATTCATTGGACCACGGTATTCATACCGAGCTCCCTTTCTAGAACGTGCTATAGTTACTGCTGATATTCTTCGATCCTTCCCTCTGAACCATCAATTTAGAATATATGAAACAAAAACACGTAGAAAGGAGTGAGAAACAGAATATAATATTTCCGAATAAGACATAAGCAACAAAGGGTTTTCACAACCAATACATAATAATATCAATCACAATCACATACACAATCAATTATGAATGCATGAATGTTATGCAATATCTTCATCATAACTTACCTATATATATGTGGGCCCTTAAATTTTAATTTGCACTGGGCCAACCAGGAGTTTACACTGTTCCATAAGTCCGGATAATAATAATATGAACAGCTCAACTGGTATGAAAACACTTAGAGACTAGTCAGATTGAGAAAGTTTTTATTGTGAAAGTACCCGACACTAGGGAGCTACCCCAGGTCCCCTGAAGCACCCTTTCACACCCTCTCATCCCAAGGCTCGTAATTAAGCCTCCTCTAATGTATCCTCGGTTTCTATAATCCGTCCCCAGACAATATTATTTCATTTCACTTTAATGATTCATGATGCATGAACTACTCGCGTATTGAGTTGGTTAAGGCTTTTAGAAACTCAATTATTAAATCCCTTAAAGGTTTACAATATCATTTCAATAAACTGTACATTTTCTCAATTCTCTGAATTTCTGTCCCACAGAAAAAAATTTGGTACAGTTTTTAAATCTCACTGAAATTGAGTCTTTAAGCCTTAATATCTAAAAACTTTATCATATAAAACTTTACATAATCTTTCTCGAATTAAATCTTAACAAAATCAAATTTAGGAATCTCAATTATTTCCAAATATCTTTAGTTATTAAGTTGGAAAAATAAAATAATTTTCTTTTTAAAAAATTTTGTTTTATTAAAAGAGAATAATTATTAACCAAAAATACTTAAAATTATAAAATTTTTCTTTAACTCAAGATTTAATTAAATAAATTCTCATAAAATGTTTTCTTTCTAAAATAAATACTAATTTTTTTATTCTAAATATTGAAAATAAAGTTAATAAAAAATCATTTCTAAGAATGAATAAAAGATAATAAAATTTAAAGAGTAAGGTAAGAAATTCTTACTGAATTTTAGCTTTCCGTCATGCTCGCTATATGCTCAAACTTCACATAACAATATCATCAATCAAAATCAAGCAATATCAATCATAACTAAATATCATCAATCAATCAATCATAATCAAATCAATTAAATGTCATTAATACATATCATAATACAAAATTTAATGATTATTAATATAGTCAATTTTAGTCATTTTGGTCAATTCCTCGCATAGGTATATGTAAGTCCATATAATCCAGTCCTTGCATAGGTATAGTTCAGTCCATATGGGTCATAATGGTCCAAGTCCTTGTATAGGTATAGTCCAGTCCATATAGGTCATAATGGTCTAAGTCCTTGCATAGGTATAGTCCAGTCCATATAGGTCATAATGGTCTAAGTCCTTGCATAGGTATGTTAGAGTTAGTTAAACCGGATATTTAATTTAAAATTTATTAAAAATTTTAAGTTAAAAAGTTAATATTTTAAAATAATAATATTATCAGATTTAAAAGGAGTAGGGGACTCCTCCCATTATTCTTATGTCTTTTCATATTATACTCTTATCTCACTCCCCCTTACCTTGAGTCGTTACCAAAAAGAGATTTGCTTTGCGCCTCCGATTTCTAGAAATATTAATACCAATCTTATTTCAGTATAAGCATAAGACGAAGATTAAGATTACTACTTAAAACAGAAATGATAAATTTTGAATAGTGAATAGTGAATAGTAAATAGTAAATCGTGAATAGTAACAGTAAATAGTAAAACGTGAATAGTAACAGTAAATAGTAAATCATGAATAGTAACGGTAAATAGTAACAGTAAATAGTAATTTACTATTTGAATAGTAATTTACTATTGAAATAGTAATTTACTATTGAAATAGTGTTTACTATGCAGAATAGTAACTTAAAATAATATTTTTTTCAGTATAATAACAGATTTCTAAAAACGATATAAAAATAATCTAAAAAAATATAAAAGAGAAGTATTCTTACCTTAGGATTTTGGCAGAACCTTCTCTCCAAAAACTTTTCTTCTCTCTCTCACTTCCACCACTATCTCACTAGCACTACTGTATTAAGAAAACTTAATCTGAAATTGTGAATTCTAAAGAAGAAATCCTTCAGTATTTATAGGAAAAAAATTTACTATGCATTCCATTATTTTAATATAAAAGTACTATGCATTTTTGAATTTTTTATTCCAGGTTACTATGCATTCTTTGAAAATTTCGTACATGCACAGTGTTTTGCATAGTAACTGTCGGCAGAATTATTAAGCCAAATAGTAACCTTTCACTCGGTATATTTTAAATATTCAAAATGAGTCCTTTTTGAAATTTAGCGATATTATATCAGTCCTCACTAATTTTATAATAAGTAATATAAAGTTGAAATTTTAAAAATCTAAAATTTTCTGTTAATAAAAATTTATTGATACGTTTCTAATTTTTTAACGATTAGAAAAAATCAAGATTTTTCTCAAACCGATAATTTTTAGATAAGTCTACTTGAAACGGATTTTAGAAAATTTTCTTATAATTTAAATTCACTTTCTTATAAATATTTTTAATTTAAGTCACTTATATGAATTTAAAATTATTTAAAAAATATTATTTTTATTAAAAAATTCCAAAAAATTCCAAAAAATCATAAATAATACGTAGATTAAAAAGTTCTAAAGAACCATAATTTAATTCCTTCAAAATTTTAATATAAAAATAAAAATAGGGGTGTTACAAGAATAACATGAATTAAGAACAGTCATCCGTCCTGTTACACTATTTTACTAAACAACGGATCGACCCCTCTTTTCCCCAAAAGAATTAAGGATCATGCCTTAAAGACAGGCACCTTCTTCTTAACACGCACTTGGGGACATGTATATATATTTATCCGTTCTAAATTCATTTGTTGTTTAATCTTCCGAGGCAATGATTTCAATTCGACCTCAAGGTTAATCATACAGAACGGATTAACAACGACTTAAATATACATGAAATGTTGAAGACAAATTTCTTAAATGAATTTTATTCATAAAGGACGAAATTACACAATTGTTCAAAACCGGAGTTGATTCTGGTACACAACTTTACATATAAATGAAAACAAGACTACGAGGGAGGAATTTTCTCTTCAGCTTTCTGTGCCTCCTCAACACCAGGCTCTTGTGTCCCTTCCTTTGGGACTTCCTCAGGAATATCCCCTTCGGGAGCCTTGGTTCCTTCCGCAGATGAAGGAACCTCAGACGTAGGAAAGACGAAATCCTGTCCCATACTTTGACCCTCAGGAAGAGGAGGCAAACCGTATAAGGACGTCGGAGGATCTTCATGACGACCATCAACCACTGCGACTAACTTTCCTCCATGGAATTCATAGAACGGATCCATTCCATGGAATTCATAGAACGGATCTTTTAATCTGAGAACGGTTCTTTGCAAAATAATAATAAATGCTAAGGAACTGTTATACGCGTAAGCTTACCGATATTCAGACCTCTCGCAGGTTGAGTAGCTTATGTGAACAACCATTCAGTCCCTCACACAAGCTAGGGGACATATGATCCGGTCTCAATACCGGTATCCGATCTGCAAGACATATTTCAACGTCTTTGTCAAGACTTCAACGTGTAACCGGTGTCATCGGTATACATCCGGACTGTAATTCCGTATCAGGCGTTCTCCCTATACCGGTTGTTCAGGATAACACCATGACACCGGATAACACACACGTCACTACGCTAAAGACAAGGATTATTGCTACAGGGATCGATCAATAATTCCCTGCACTACGAGCCAAATTCTGCTCACGGGGATGGTCAACTTGTTCCCTAATCCTAGTCTATATTCTCCATGCTCAATATAAAATAGCCACTTGACCCAATCATGCTGGTAAGTGCGTAATAAAATAATGCTAATGGGAGTTAGTGGTTCCCCACTAACGAGTCCTCGTAAAACGAGCCAATCAGGTATATGAACTCATTTTCATTAATGAAGTGTGGATCTGGAACTGAATCTATGAACGATTACTCTCTGAAATACATTCCTTACTTGGAATATCATCACTGACTTGAGCGTCGGAGAATCTTTGCAGGTGACACCACCATTCGCCCACTTCAACGCGTTAGGTCGGTGTGAAGGATCTCCAGAACGCCCAATCCGCTCTCCTCACGCAAGGACAACGGATATTTACACCGGATACTCATACATCCGGTCTTCTGCACAGTATTTGCATACTATTTGTGATTGACTTGAGTCCGGATCTCTAAACCCCGGTTCAGGACAGATCACATACTATAATAATACTTGCTTTTATATGTTTCAAAAAATTATTCATACTTAAATTCACACATGAGTAATAACTTTTATCCTTGTTTTCATATTTTATGGGAACATATATATATATATATATATATATATATATATATATATATATATAGGAATGTATCTTATGAGAAAAGTTTGTGTATGTGAGAGTGAGAGGAACGAATCTGACTCGTATAACTATACAATGGATAGTTGAGATTAAAAGTTTTTCAAAGTCAATCACTTAAAAAGGTCACATGACATTTTAAAAAACTCACATAATTAATCTCAACAACCATCTATTATATGATTGTATGACCTTGATTCACTTCATCAACTCTTACATAAGAGAGTCTTTCTCATATGATACATCCATAATTCAAACTTATTACTTGTATTTTGGTCAAATGAAAACACTATTTTAAATTATCACCATAAAACATAAATAAAATATTTAATAAAATTCAAAACAAACATTAGTTGTAATAAAGTATTTATTTCAAAACATATTACACGACTGTCAATAATAAATTACTTAAATTATTAAAATTTGTAAACTGAGAAGTGTATATTAGTATACACAAATGTATGAAAAATAAAAAATAAGTATATTGTAAAGATAAAGACCAAGAGGTACTATAGAACTTATATTTATAATTTTTTTGTAGAAATTCTTCCTACCCAACTATGTTTCCATCAAGCCGGTAATTACCCCACCCATCATTAGTAACTTTCACGGGTGCTAATGGGTATTGACCCAATTTTTTACATATAAGTGTGGATAGTTGACCTTTGAAAAATGAAAAAATAAAAGGTTTTTATTGAAAGAAATACATTAAATATTTTTATTTTGAGATATTAAATATTCTATTTTTAATAAAAGCTTTCTATTTTAAGTAGTATGCAGAAAATTCCTTGTTAAAAAGTACAAATTTACATTCATTTGTAAATTCTATTTATAAAGAAAATGAACAGTGCCCTTTTATACCAAAATATAAGAACCTTCTAATTTCAGGTTTGATTAAAATAATTTATCAAAATAGATTTGTTACTATCTTTGGTATGATAACATGAAATAATTTTTTTATAATGGAACTCACTACGATTATGGTACAATACTCATTACTTATACTATGTTACATATCAATAATTTTTTCATCTCAGTAAGATTGAATTCAAATGATCAGGAATACAAGTTTCCTTATTTATGTAAAAAAAATTTAAAAGTTACACATAAATGTGACACAATAGAAAAATTAACTTATGTATCAATAGAAGGAGATAAAAATTTAAAATTTTATTTTCATGCAATCAACTTTCCTTTAATTTTCTCTTCAACCAAATAAAAAAGATTAAGTTATTATCTAGTATTTCTTTTTCTTTTTCTTCTCCTCCAAATAGTGTTAACTATTTTTTTTCTTAGAAATTAAACTTGTATAAAATGACTCGCAACAAGTTATACTTGGGCTAGTTCTCTTAATAGTAATTAATTAGTTGTTAAGTAATTTACTTAAAACTCTAGGTTTAAATCTCGCTTCACTTGTTTTTAAAAACATATATTTAACATGTATAATTCTACACACATCAAGAAATAAAAAATAAAAAAAATCATTTAAAAACGTTATTGATATTTACTCATCTAATTTATAAACAACCCCTATTAATTTTCAATAAAAGGAAAACCCTAAAAAAGATGTATGCTACAGAAATACAAATGAATCATCAAACAGTTGGCAGCAGAGAAAAATGCGTGATTCCATTTGATGCGATCTCATTTTTTTTTTGGATTTGAATAATTTTCAACGGTTTTATATTTGTTAAAAAAAATAATCCGTATTTTTAAAAAAATTATATAGATTATTTTTATAATCAACATAAAAAATATATTTTTATATCAGTTATTTTTATAATCTGTATAAAAAAAGATCTTACATTAGTTAAACAATATGATAAATTGGTATAACAAGAATTAATAAGTTCCAATATTTGTCTCTTTAATAACTAATTAGGGAAATTGTGAAAATAAAAAAAAATTAATAACTAATATTAATGATTTATGCTATTTAAAATAATTAAAACTTTATTTAAACAATATTTTTTTATTTGTTAAATCTTAATTTGGTGGAAGAAAATCGATCCAGTTATGAGCGAGGAAGTGATGGAGAGAGTTTAATCCCACGAGAATGTTATGGGGAAAGTGGAAACGATGTCGTGTGCCAACCGACTTCTGTTTAAGTCGAAGAATACAATCATTTCTTTGTTTCTTCAAATAAAATAATTTGCGATTGTTTCCGAGGATTATTCCCACTTCTTTGGAATATTATCAGTATCATATTCATACATAAGCTTATCATTTCAGACTCAGGTCATCGCATGACCTTGGACTTCACTTCCGTTCAACGATGGCCGTTGCGAGTTCATTAAGACTGTCTCACACCAATTATGGAAATTGTAGATTTTGTCTTGTATGTGTTTTTTTCTTCTTATTTGTTTTCCTACAGATTCTCTCCTAAGTTTTACTCTTTACAATTGTTGAGTTTCGTTTAATTTGTCTCTTCACAGAACCCAATGCGTGCTGATCGATTATGTTTTGTTGCAATTAATCTTTTGCCGCATGGTTTGGTATGGCCTTTGTTTATTTCCTTAAATTTCTTGCTGCCATTTTCATTCGCATTGCTTCGTGGATGCTGTTGTTGTATTAGGGTTTTGACCACTGATAATGGTAATCTTTTATTGGCAATCCATTCTTTTTAATTTGCTTTCATTTTTGTGTTAAAATTATCGCATACATTCCGATCAAATATTTCCTTTTTTAGTCGCTTAAACTCAGTCGGAAGGGTATAGAGGTTAACAAAACCCTTCAATTTATGGGTCTCTTTTAGGTTAAACACTCAATTTGATGATTGAGTTTGTATGTGTCAGCCAATTTAGTTAATGAGATTTTTAAAACCTTTTGTTAATCCTTGACTTTGTAGAACGACAATTACTTTAATTTTTTTAAAATATAAAATGACAGTAAAAAGCTATAAATTGATGGTGAAAAATGGTGGAAACGGATTGTAAAATCAAGAACTAATGAAGGGTTTTAAATCTCAGGTTTAAATTATCCGATATATACAATTTCTATAAGGTTAACTTGTTTCTTTCATTTTTAGCCTAAACTTCTGTAAAACTTTGTGAATTTACAGAGGCAGGATTCTTCAGTTTTCATTTCCAGATTACATGTCCCACTTAGGCCTGTGCCTTCCAGATGTAAAATTTTTTCATGCCGGTGTTCTCTAATACCAGCTGGAGGGTGTGAGGCACCACTAGTGAAAGTGGCTACCATCACTTTGTCAAGGTTCCTCTCTCTATTTATCTCCTTGTAGTTAAGAAGTTTCAACAAATTTGTTGATGCTTGTACAGGTTTATATATTATGTTCCAGTTTTCCTATATGGCCTTTTCCAACTTTGAAATAAAATTATAGTTTGATGGGGCGTGTAGCTTTTACTTTTCACTGGACTTCCTTCTGCACTGATAACTCTTTGTCAAGCAGCTAATGCTACATTACCATGTTTATTCCATATGTATTTTCTGCAGTTATTTTACTTTTTACATTTTACCATTGTAAAGTCAGATAGTAATTATGATTGAGGTATCTCCCACCAACCATTGTAAAGTCAGGTTCTCTTACTTATTTGTTAGTAGTTGTCTTGGGTATCTAAAGTTCTGAGCTTTAGTTCTCCTCTTGGGAGTGGTGAGGGTGGAGGAGTTGGTAGCAATAGGGAACCAAGTACAACCAAACTCAACCATAAAAATGAACTTGCAAAACAAACCCATTGCTTTGCATTATATGTTGTTTGCACTAAGTTTTAGTTCCATAAATCATGTCATCTGGTGCTTAATTCTCTTCTTGCTCACATTCCTCCTTTTTTATACATCTATTGCTGAACATTTTCTCATTGGAGGTGTTTATTTTTTGAAATTGGTGCAGGTCATACAATGCTATATCAGGAAAACCGAGCGTGCTTTCATTGATCCCTGCCCTTGGGGTCATTGGCTTCGCTGTTTTTGGCCTTGAGCCGCTCATGCGCCTAAGCAGGAATCTGTTTCTCCAAGAAGTTAGCATCTTATCTTGTTGCATGTTATGTCTAAATCAACTGAATAGTATCAATTGTTGAATTTCTGTTCTGTGACATGTTTTCAGAGGACTGATAGGAGTTGGAAGAAAAGTAATTTACGTTATATTTTGACATGTTATTTTCAACCTTTGCTGCTGTGGACTGGGGTAATGCTCATCTGCAGGTATCTCTCTGGATCAATAAGTATTTTCCACTGGAAGTTTGTTATGTCCTATTGCTATACACCTTAGTATAAACGTTTTCAGGGATTTAGATCCAGTAGTCCTACCGTCAGAAACCAGTCAGGCTATGAAGCAACGATTACTGAGTTTTTTAAGATCTTTGTCAACTATGCTTACATTTGCATACTGTTCTTCAAGGTAGATTTGATTTCTGACACAGTTATATTTCATTTTAATTGTTTAATTATATTTGATACCTTTTGTTGATTTATTCAAATATATGCAAAATAAAATATTGAGTTCTATTTATTAATATCTTTTAGAACAATGATTATTTCAGTTGCCCATTTCTTTCTATTATGCCTTTGGAGTCTTCTGTCTTGTTCACATTATGATGTAATATGCTTGTGCTGCTTATTTTCAGCTTAATTCGGCAAGCACAAGAAATTTATATGGAGAGAAATGAATCCAGTGATGAACGAAATGTATGTTTCTATTACAGATCCTTATTATTTGTATACCACATATGTGAAGCTTTAGATGAGCTGTGTTATGCTAGATGTAGATGGTTAATTTCGGTTTGATACCACTCGTGCCATTCAACCACTAGGAAAAAAATGATTGTTTTGGAATTTGGATATTGTGTGAACAAAATTTTAGAATGTGGGTAGAATAAGGTAACATAGTGTTATAGGATAATCTTCCGCATTTTCATGTTGTATATTATTTTTTTATGAACTTCACGTTGTATATTACAAGGGAGTTCAAAATTGTTAATTTAGTTCACTGATCCCGGGGGGGCATTCCTGACGTGTGAATGAAAAACTGTATTGTCAACGACAGATGACCATTGATTTTACTGGGAAAGCTGTATCTACTGCAATATGGGTTGCTGCTGTATCATTGTTCATGGAGTTGCTAGGTGTATCCACGCAGAAGTGGTTGACTGCTGGTGGTTTGGGCACAGTATTGCTTTCCCTTGCAGGCCGTGAGGTACAGTATAGGTTCTTTGGTGCTGTCTATGAGGATGATTAAGTCATTTTTGTTATTTCATTTTTTATGGGTCATTTACATTCAATTTTTTGGATTCCATATGAGTAACTCTTCAAGTCATAAGCATTATCAATCAGGCAGGCTCTTCTTGTTGTCATTCTTACTTCATTTTTGTGTTCAGATATTTACAAACTTCCTTTCAAGCATAATGATTCATGCAACTAGGCCATTTGTTGTGAATGAGCGGATTAAGACAAAAATTAAAGGATACGAGGTTTCTGGTAAAGTTGAGGTTTGTATCTTAACTATCTATCATCTAACTTACTTAAAAGGTTGCTTAGGATGAGTGAAATGGTTTCTAATTTCCATTATAGGTGCTGTTTTTCTTGAGTGTGTGTGTGTGTGTAAGGAGCGACTTTGGTAAAAAAATAATTATTATGAGAAATGAGAAAATCAACACCTGCTGTTAGATTGATTTTAATAAAATCAGATCTCTCAATTTAAAAAAACGCCATGTGATGTGTGTTAAAACATTCAAAATCAAATTAGTTCAAATAGAGATTATCAACAAGAAAAAGTTAGTTGCCCCTGGAGAAAACAAAATCCCTCAAACAGATTACTCTTGATTTTGGATGACTCCATCATTGCCCACCAGATTGACCTTTCCCCAGCCCTTTGACATTAATGTTGTGGCTGTGGCTTTGTAATTTAGCGCTTAGGATATTTTAATTTTGTTTCTACTTTGCTTACAGTTTTCTACTTGTCTTCCAACACTCAATTGTTGGTTTGTTTAAAGAGAAGACACAATAGCATCACATAACCACAGAAGAAAATGGATAATAAGTACATAGAAAATATGCTGACCTTTTTTTGTTCATTTTTCGGCTCGAAAATTCCCTTTAATTTATACCAGTGATTCTTCATAAGCACATATGCATCGAAGCTTTGGTTGTTTTGCTTTGCAGGATTAATCAGTAGCAATTGGCATCTCAAAACCATGAACAAAATTCAATTTTGATTGGTGCGTTATTGCTAGATTTGGCTTTACCTCAGTCTACTGATATGGGGCAATGATTTTTTCAGCTTTTGAGGATGACTATACGGCCCTAAACAACAGGGAAGGGTTGATGCAGATGAGATATCTTCTATGTTTATTTTATTTTTTTCCATGGGGGAACTAACCTTTTTTCTTTTTATAATCTCTACTTCAGTAAATTTGATTTTGGAAGTTTTAATAGATAGAATCACGTGACCCTTTTTAAATTGAGAGATAATCTGATGTTTAAATCAATCCAATGGCTGGTGTTGATTTTCTCATTTCTCACTAACATTTTTTCTTAACAGATTCGCTCCCTATATATATATATATTCAAAATTATGTACTTTTTGGTAATCTATTTCATACTTTCTCTAGCATGTAGGCTGGTGGTCACCAACAATAGTTAGAGGTGCGGATTGTGAAGCGGTTCATATTCCTAATCACAAGTTGAGTGTAAATGTTGTGAGAAATCTTAGTAAGAAATCTCATTGGCGCATCAAGACTCACCTTGCCATCAGTCACTTGGATGTTAACAAGATTAATGTGGGTATTCTTGCCTTTAAAACTTCTTGTTCAGGGACTATCAGAGGCTTATCTCGTTGCCTGAAAACTTTGGTAATCTGTTTCCTAATTTCTTTATGCAGAGTATTATAGCTGATATGCGCAAGGTTTTGACCAAACATCCTCAAGTAGAGCAGAGAAAGTTACACAGAAGGGTTTTTCTGGAGGATATCAATCCTGAAAATCAGGCTCTTATGGTTGGTACCTTTTATGTTCAATGGTTTACATAAATATTTTATTTCCCTTTATGCTCAATCTTTGTTTTGAAATCCTTTTTTAGTTCATCCTATGATGCATTTTGTCCTAAGCTTGCTTCCCTATTTTAGACTCTTCTACTAGTGGTCAAATGTATGAAAATCATGGGCATATTTTTGTTGTTCACCGATGGCTGGAATAAAGCATTTCTTCCATTAACATCATGGGGCATATTTGTGCTCTTTGCACCTCTTAATGTTGTCTGCTTTACTTTTCCATGCCAAGAGTTTGTCACCTTTCTCATTTTCATTTCTCAACCACGTATCTTATAAATGCCTTTTTCTGTTACAGATATTGGTATCTTGCTTTGTTAAAACTTCACATTCTGAAGAGTACCTCCGTGTAAAGGTGAGACTAGGTTGCTTATAATAATTGCAAATACATGGTGCGATGGTCAGTACCTCCTCCTTAAGGCACACATTTACAGTCATGCTTATGTGTGAAATGTTTGCTAATGCAACTCTTTCTACTCGATAAATTGTATAAGTAATATCCTTGCCCATTTTTATGTTTTGAAACTCATTCTTAAGGATTTTTGAAACTATTTTAATTGCGGATGATAACTTACAACAATTTTTGTCCCATTGTTTGTTTTCAACTTTGTGGATTTTTTTACTTCTGAAAAAAATCTTGATCCGATTTTCCAGTATATCAACTTTGTGCTACCAAACATTTTCTGATGAAGGATCAGTGTTATCATTATTTAGTTTATATTCAAGTCAGTCTCTTTAGTTGACAGATAAATGGCTCACATAGCTTTGGTGATTACTATTTATTATGTATATAAAACAGGAGGCAATCCTCTTGGATCTTCTCAGAGTTATCAGTTATCATCGAGCTCGGCTAGCCACGCCCATCCGCACAATTCAGAAGTTATGCAGTGACACTGATTTAGATATTGAGCCATTGGATGACACTATTTTCACTCGCTCCAGATCAAAGAAAAACTGCCCTTTTACACTGATAGATCCACCTTATGAAGTTAAGTCTTCAACTCATTCAACTACAACAAATGATGATACAGATACCAAGATTGATGAAACCTTGGCATCTGACTTCAGAGTAGAACATGACAAATATACTGCAACATCAAGCTACACATCATCATCCCAAGACAAAACTCAGAATATAAGGTCCTCCAAGTCCATACAGCCCAAAAAGGAAAGAGCGGGAAAGGGATCAACATCCAAAAATGAAGATAATATTGTTCTTGATGCTGCACTATTGGGCTCAAAGAAAACTCTTATCATGGATGAAGCAATGACTCAATATATCCCTTCAGACTCGCAAGAATTTGCAGTCCAACAGAATGCGAGTGGACCTTCTATTAGCAAAGATAAGAAGAATGGTAAGAGGTCTACATTTCCTACCTCTAAACAGAGGGATTAGGCACAGATGAACAGGGTAGCATAGATAGATGCCTTTTGTTTGTGTTACATAACAATGATCTAGCTGTCTTTTTTCCTAAGCTGAGCATTATTCATTGTATCATCCATATATGTACATTAGTGGGAATAGATCCTTTTATTGGGTGAAAGATAGTGTTCAAATGATGTTTCATACTACTTCGGTCCCTTATTATAAGAATTTTTGAGAGATTTTTTTGGTCTTTAATATAACCTCATTAAAAAATCAATAACATTAATTATTTTTTTACTAAAGTACCTTTATTAATTATTAATAAAATAAACATTAATTAAATAAATAGAAAATAAAATCTATAAATACCAATAAAAGTAAGAGGGTATTTTTGAGAAAGTAGTATAATTTATAAACAAATTAAATGACTTTAACTACATTAATCAATTTTTTTAAAAAACTAAAATTAGTTAAGAAAGTAATATTTAATAGGATACATATCTTTACAAATCATTTCACTTTAAGTTCAGTATTTGCCACCTTTCTCAGTTCCAAGTACCACCCACATTATCCAAGTTTTCAAACTAAATGCAATGAAGTTCCGTATTAAAATATGAAGATATGAAATTTCATATTAAACAAGGAAAATTTAGGAAGTAGGCATCGAGCTTTAAATTTAGATCTCGGTACTTACTTTCATTGTATAAAAATAAACAAAGCGATTATTTCCTAGTTACTTTGGGTTAAGAAGTGTGTCCCTTGATAGAGAGTTTCGTGCTAACATCTTATAATTGCATCCAAAACCTAAAGCAACACCGCCACTGCAATTAGAACTTGGGGGATAGAAAAATGAATTAGAGAAACAAGGAAGCAAAAAAAGGTAATTAAGCTAAAGATCAATTTATGAGGACTACAGGTTCCATTAAGCTCTACACATGCAATCAGGAGCAGGATAGGTGTAAATTGATTGCTTCTCCTTTCTTAATCTTATTTGCCCTTGTCTGTTCTTATGTCCATCAAGAACCGCACGCTGAAATTCTGACCAGCCAATGCTTTTATTCTGAAATAGCTGGCCCAACAGTGCCATGTTTGGTCTGATAGTCTTCAGATTCTTATAAGCACGATGCCCCACCTAAAGATGCAAAACACTTTTGGTGTAAATGATAAATTTTTGGAATTTACTTAAATTCAAGCACCAATACAACACAAAGTATAGCTGTGTGAAGCCTCTTTTAAATCTATAAGTGGTTTTGCTGTTCACAACTGTTCAATTTCAAGTAGAATATTAAATACTGATTCTTACTAGAGCATTGTGCATGTTGCCTGGAGAAGCAGAAATGAAGATGTCACTGTGCATGCTCACGTAATAATCAATAGCAGCTAGTAGTGATGCCTTCCCTTTAACCTTGGTCAGTTCCTCTGTGGTGACTAAGCTCTTCTTATCTTCCATAAGAGGAAATAGCTTGTTTAAACTTGCTAACCTAGCTCCCCCACCGTAAACCTGGAAAGCAAACAATCAAACTAGACTAAGTCCCCCGAGTTAAAGCTGTTAAAAAGTCATAAACTATTAATCACTAGCCATTGTTATAAATGTCAGAATGAAATCTATGCACTTAATAATCAGAACGAAATCGTTTATAAATACAGAATTGTCATGTTTGTTAATGGACCTTGTGGGAAGCAAGATAAAGCCTTGTTCTATTGCTGAACCCCAAAGCTGCCAGGAGTAATCCGATCTCTTCAGGAGTTAGTGGGCAGCGCCCCTGATTTCTCAACTCTTCATCAGTGAATTGAGAGTTCAATACCCTTCCCTGCCAAATCACCTGCCGGTACTTTGCTAGGGCAAGTTTCTCAGCTTTACCCCCACCGAAATCACAGGCTGAATGAGCAGCCATATCCTATATAGGAAATTTGGGATTATAGACATGAGGCCATTATGAAACTCAATAGGACCATCAGTTTTCTCAAAAATGTATAACTTCTCACAGAAAATTCAAGAAGTATTACAGGGTCCATAAAATTCAAGACAAAATGTGCACTTCCTTAAGCTACAGCCTTCATAAAAATATCAAGCTTTTTGTTCAATAGAAGCCTGTGTGAACCAGTAGTACTCTACTACTGTAGAAGGAAAAACCATCATTTAAACACATGAAACTACACTTATACACACACAAACAGAGGCAACATAAAAATGTAGTTCCTTGAAGCTGAACATACCTTAAAAAAGTATTTGCAACAAAATCAACACATACATATAGGCTAAATATGTTTTTAGTCCTAGTTTGGTTTAAGTTCTCCTAAAAAATATTTATTGCTTGTAGTCCTCATAAATTTTAAAGGCTATGAAAATAGTCCTTATCATCACTTACTAGTGACGAGGATGTATGTAGTGATTGTGAATAACACAAGGTAGCAAGTGATACGGCATATCAAGGTGCATGATTTATCATCAATAAATGATAATAAAGACTATTTTCAAAATGTTTAAAATTTACAAGTACTAAAACTAACAAAAAGAAAATTTAAGGACAAAAAGCTATTATATTTACTGAACATATTTGCTATATACATATGAATATATACACATACATATATAAGCATGCATTAATTGGCTACTCTGTTACTGAAGCATGAACCATCAATTTATTATTGAAATACACATGTAACAATTACATTAGCGCCCAAGAAAAATATTTTTGTGGTAATGATATTTGAATTAATTATTCTATTTCAATCAAATAAAGCAGTTAGTCTAATAGCTTGTAACTACATATCAAACTATATGCTTCCCAAATAACAATTGAATGACCAGCATAAGCTTTGAATCCTAATAAATAGCTCAAACCAAAATGAAGACTTTACTTTGTCAAAACGCAGATGCAACACAACAAACTTCCCAGTTTGCTGTTTTACAAACTTATTAGTTTCCTCCGGCAGATAATCATTCCATTCTGCTTGTTTTATGCTAGGAGTGTGGTGAAGACGATGAACAATTGCACTTCCTAGTTCCGTGATATGCGGTACAAAGTTCAGTGCTTCAAAGTTGACCTTGCATCGAAGACGCTGGATATCTGTCGGCAAGTTGTTGAATGTCAAGCGATGAGAGAATGGTGCAATAGCAGCAATTCCGTAACTGTATCAACGAGAAAATCTACAACATTTGAAAATAGATATTTATGTAAATGTAAATCTAATGAAGACACTGAGTGGCTTATGGCCCTGTTAATATCAGAGATTGATGCCTTTATAGCTCTGCTGTTTATAAAAAGTTTGAGACTTCAAAGATTTATGAGACTGCAAGAGTGAGTAATGTAAATCTAATGGAAGACACTGAGTGGCTTATGGCCCTGTTAATATCAGAGATTGATGCCTTTATAGCTCTGCTGTTTATAAAAAGTTTGAGACTTCAAAGATTTATGAGACTGCAAGAGTGAATTGCACTCAGCATACTCAAAATTATAAATACATCAAGTGATTAATTACGGAAGTGACATTTACATGTATATATTACTACCTTCATCCCTAAATATAAAACCATTTTCAGAAAATTTTTTGTCACTTAATATAAAACCCTCTTTCAAATTTCAATGTCATTAATTATTTTTTGATGTATAGCTTTTATTGGAATCAATATAATAATAAATGACATATCTCAATTAGATTATTTATCTCTCCAATGATAATTGGATAGTAAGTGGAGAGAGACTAAATGGAGAGAGAGTAAGTAAAGAAAATTTAATGATGAGTGATAATCACTTTAAGGGAAATTTTGGAAACTATTATAAATTTCAAATAAATTTAATGATTTTAATTAAATTAACCAACTTTCTTAATATGTGTGAATTAGGTAAAAGGGTCTTATATTTAAGGACGGACATAGTAATAAATATGAAGAGAGAATTTCCTCAAGAACTAAGGTTCAAATGCTACTTAAAAATAGTTAATAATTAATAATTCAATACAATGTAAAACCTGTTACTAAAGAAAAACTTATGTCTGAATTCACTAAGATACCTTTATTTTATTTTTTTTTGTTGAACTGTAGGCAGTCAAATGCATCTAAGATACCTTAAGGGTGCTATTACTTATGGATTACTCCTCTAGCCTGCTCATCCCCCAAGACCCTTTACATGCCTCGTATGATGCTGTTTGGGCCAGTGAACCTGTTGAAAGCCTACCTAGGACCTAACCTAAGTTCTGGTCTAAGAAACACTGCCCTGGCAGTCAGATCCAGCACTGAAACTGAATACAGAAGTTCAGTCAGCTGAGAGATCTAGTGGATCCTAACTCTACTTCAAAGTTAAAACTTGAAGGTCTAGGTGCTCACCCCTGTTATGTTTTTACGACAGAGACAAAATCATCATTATTTCCCCCTCTCATAAGTCATAACATAACTAAGTGCTTCACTCCTGAACTATGAATTGAACTTGTTTTTTGTCGGAGAGAAGGTCATCAAAGGGAGTCTCATTGTTTGCCATAGATGTTCTCATTGAGGCTTCCCAGCATACAGATTTTGTGAGTTGTACAACAAAGAGTCGAAAACCAATTTTTTTTTCCCATTCTCCTTGGGCAATACAAGCATAACCAGTCATATATGGTAGTTACTGAAGTCCGTTACACTAGACTTGTGCTGAGTCGACTAGACAGTTACAACAGCTGTAGGAATGTATCTCTAGTCTGTATTGCAAAACTAGTTCAATCATTCAACCAGTTCCACTTTCAGGCCATATAATTTTCTCAAAGTCTCCAACATCTCTCTGAACAAATTTTCCTTTTCCCTCTTTTTATCACACTTCCTTGCACCCAATTGATTCCTATCATGGGGTACAAACACCAAAAATTATATCTATCTTGTCACCAGTATCAAAAGCTTCAAAATCATAGACAGAAAACAGAAACAAACAACTAACCAATTAAAGCAATGAATACAGCAGTAAAACTCAAGACCATATTGGGAGGGAGGGGAGAGGGGAAAACACAGCGGAATCTGCAGTTGAGCTATTTAGATACCTCTGAAGTACTGGCAAGACATTTTCTATATACCAATCAGCAGTAGCTTGAACAGGTGCTGTTTTAATTCTAGTAGCTCTTATTCCTGTGGCATAGTACTCCCTTGTGCTCCAAGAGTAATCACTAGGAATCTCCTTCACTATAGATACTTCATTACGGAGGGCATCAATAAAGTGATCCACGTCAAATATATCACCAAATGAACTGCAGAAACATAATTTCACACGAACTACTACATTTCAGTTTGAAAAATTACCAAAAAAGGCCTAAGGTTGCAAAAAGAGCCGACTCTGGATATACCTTGAATCTTTCCAAACAGGGTTCACCTCAAAATGCGGGATCACCAATGTCGCATTTAAAATTTTAGCAACAGCAACAGCATCACATATCTTCAAAAGAGACAAGGAGGGAATGATCTCATATCAGTGATCAAGTTCCAACTTTCAAACCAAATGCTAATGAGATACATGATAAAATAAAAAACTTTTTTTTCTCTTTATATCTTGGATTAAATCATATCCTTTTTCAACACAATCAATCTCATTTACATACCCCCATCTTCTGCTGATTCAACCCCCCATCAAGAAAAACCTGGATATAACCCTGTGACTTTTCAGGTAGTGCTGCAGGAAAACATCACAGAATACGTAAAACACCACAAACTGCTTACAGATAACACAGCCCTCATTTTCACACACACATACATATAAAAGAAATTCAATGTGAAACTTAAACTCACAAGGCGATTTTGAAGGCTCGATGCAAGGTTTCAATCCTTGGTAGGCCAAGGGAGACCAGAGACTTGTTTGTAGTTCAACAGACTGAAAACAAATACAAAATTGGTAATCTTCTTCTTTTTGTTTTTTTTGAATCGTACAGTTGAAAATCTTGAAACATAAAAAGCATGCCATATCGACCTAACTTTATAACATGTAAACTTAATTATGATTGTGATTATAATTGGGGTTTAGTGTCTTGTACTTACAGTTTGGCGTTGCAAAGCACCATCGAGTAAAGCCACGTGCATAGGCCTGGGAGCATTCCACTCCTGCAATGGCAAATCATTGATTCCAAAGATTGGTTTATCATCAAAATAAATTCAATCTTTTCGTTTCTTTAATTTGTCAGAGAAAAGTGAGAATTAATGTGAAAATATTATGAATTAGGGCATACAGAAAACATTGAAGGGGAAGCACGACCCAGAGGTTGGAAAAGATTGGGAAAGAAAGGTGGCAAGAGAATGACGAAAACCGCAGCGAAAGCGGATTTCTGAGAGTGATTTAGTTGGTACAAATACTCAAGCTTCATTCTTATTCATATACCAAAGAAGAAGAAGAAGAAAGTGTGCTTCAGCGATGATTTATACGCAACCCATCAATTCAACTTCGCCTAGAGCTGAAGGATACAACTTCAATACTAAATAATTAATCAAACTAAATTACCCGATTACACGGGGCAGGAAATATATTTTATGAACTTTTGTAAAAAGTGTTATTAATTTTAAATATATAATCCCTCCCTTTTATTCTATTCTGAATAAAATTTGTTTCTTTTTATGTATTTCTATAGAATTTTATGAACTCATTTATTATTTTTTTCTTGTTATACCCTTACTTAGGAAATGACCAAACACTAATAATATTAATAAAGATTTAATTTAAGATGAGGATAAAGTAGAAAAATAGATGTAAAAATCTTATAATCCAAAAACATTAATTAGTTTTCTTAATATGTGTGATTTAACCTTTAAGTGACAGATAAAAAGGAACGAATGAAGTCGTAAAAGTATTTATTGTCATGTTATAAAAAATAATTATCAAAAAACAAAAACTGAAATTTATATAAGTGGACAATTTGTTGTTGTTGAAAATACAATTGAATTTGAAAGAATATTTATATCTAAAATATATTGTTAGAATCAAGTTTGAATTTAAGACTAAGAAGTCTTAACCTCATGTGATTTGTTAATAATATACATCAATACTCTTTGTTAAAGTGAAGTTTATACATCTAGTTCTACTCAAATGTGACAGAGAGTTCATAGAACTCCAATTGCAAAGAATAGGGGTACGTAAAACTCAAATGCGCTCATAACAAAGCTCATAACAAAGAGTCTGTACTCCCTAAAGACTTCAAGTGAAATCAAGCCTTTTTGAAGCTACAGACTTCAAGATAATATCTTCTCTTTCATAGTACAACATGTAAAAAATGATTTTTTCATTCTAAATAAAGAGTTGCATGGACTTTCACATTCAGTATCCGTGTCTATCATCAAAAAGGCAAATAACTGAAAAGTTGAAAGCTTGCTCACAAGAATCAAGAAAACTGTCACATATATTCCAATGTGTCAGCAAAAGTTGAATCTGCGCAGAACAGATAGCCTAAAGTCAACTACTATGAAGATGTACTTGCTTACTCAAAGAAGACAAACAAAAGGGATCTTTTGTTGAAGACCATCGAGGCAATCCATTTAAGGAAGTAATTCTGAAGCATGCCTCTGTACTCGCTGATAGTATAATGCTCAAGAAGAGCAACATCCTCCTAGATGAATCAACGACTATCTCAAGAAGGACTATAAATACAAGAAGCTTTGAAATTCAATAAAGACTTTTTTCCCTCGTTATTCAACTCTCTTTAATCTTTCTCAGAAACCAAAAGTCTGAAGGACTTTTCCTAAAAGTTTCTAAGTTCTTGTATTTCACTACTTAAGTCTTCTTTGTAGTTCTGCTTCTAACAGACCTTAGTAGTTTGTAGCTTAGCGTACCTGTGTTATCTTTTCATATTCTTGTACGCCAAGTTATCTGTTGTAACATCAAAACTCTTTATTGCTACTTTTTGTATGAATTGGTGTGTTGCCAGAGTTTGTTAGTGTAGGAAACACTTGTGGCCTGAAAAGGCTTTTGAAAGAATACATGGGGGTCTATAGCTAGGAATGGCTCTTTGAAACAATACTTGGGTTATAAGCCAGAAGTGGCTGGAGTTAAGAATATTTGTTGCACAGGACTGGTGCAGATATTGTAAAGGTGCTTTTTACAATAGTGAAAATCCTTCGGTCTGAACTGGATGTAGCTTCTGCATTGGAAATTAACTAGGATAATTCCGCTGCATAATTCTCTATCATTCTTCAGTCTGTAAATTTATTTAACTGTCTCTATCATGTTGAGCTGTCCGTAAAAGTTTTTGAAATAGAGTTAAAGACTTATTCAACCTCCCTTCTAAGTCTAACTTTATATCATCATATTTTACAAAGCCAATTAATGTAATAATAGACTAAAATCACTTGATTGTTGTTTTAGAAATAATAAATAAATTATTTTTTATTAAATATAAAAATTTCAAATAATTTTATTATTATCAATTAGAAAATTTAAATTTTCAAAAAATTAAATTAAAATAAAGTTATCATATTTTATTTGTCTTATGTTTTTAAAGAATTATGTTTAGATACATGAAAAATTTAAGTTATTACTTTTGAAATTTAAAATAAGTTTTTAAATTACAAAGTACCTTTATGAATAAAACATTGCCAAAAAGTAATTGATAATTGGAAAAAAATATCATATTCTATCCTAATGTTTAAGTTCTATTTTGTAAGAAATATGTTGAATACATCAAAATTTTATAATTGTATTCTAAAAATAAGATTTTTAAGTTGATAAAAATTTCTTAAAATATTAAATAAATGTTAAAATATAGTTAGCACTTGATCTCATGATATTATTTTCTACAAGAATCAAGTTGGATTGATACACTGTGATTAAAAAAACATATGGATGGTTTAATATTTTCAAATAAAGTATTAATTAAATAATTTAAATTCAATCTTAAGTTTTTTTTTTGGCGAATGGATGGACCTAAGCCCATTTATTAAACACTAAACCAAGGCAAATTTGGCATTCGAGCATGATAAAACTCCAATCCTTAATCATGTTCACAAGCCATGTTAGCAACAATCATAACATTGACAAAACTAAAACTTTACATCATCCTCATTATTTGGTAGAGCAATTTTCTATGTGGACCTTTAATCATGACTTCCTTCGTCAAGTTCTTGCAAAAAACTTATGAATCCTAGTCTTTTCTTATATCCAAATCTCTTCATTGCTTGAAGACTAATAGTTAAATAAAAAAATGCTATACAGTAAAGACAAAAAAACTATAATAAAATTAACAAAATGTAAAATTAAATAGATAAATAATATTAACACAGCGAACAAAAGTTTTACATAGCTAGTGAGAATAAAACTATATAACGTAATATGTTTTTTAAATAAAGATAACAACATATTTAAGTATAGGATGCGAATAAGAGAAATTAAGTCAATAAATTACATACATGACAAAGAATGAACCAAGAGCATATAGACTGAAATAAAAATAAGTATATAATTTTAAATGTAAGTGAATTATCGGGTGTGAGGAATAACTCTTTCAGTATCGGTATTGGACTCATTTCTCTCTTATATCTTACACCGATCTAGTGTAGATCAAATATTATCTCTCTTGGTCTAGTGGGGAGTCAAGAGTCTTTACCTTAGTTCTCTAGTTATCACACCGGCCTGCGCGTTGCGGGGTGAATGACGCTGTCACCTGTAAAGATTATCTGACACTCAACTCAGTTCAAGTGATTAACAACGAAGCTTTAGCAGAAGTATTACATGCATTCCTTAATAAGTCATAAATGAGGAATATTTATAGAAGTGGGTGACAGTTGAGTCTTATGTGCGTTGTGTCAGTACAGATTTGTAAGTTACGAAGAAAATCTAACACCTACACAAATATATGACATGCTTTACAAGCTGGCACCAGTGTGCCCTCGACAGATGACTAATCCTATTACGTTGTAGCATACAAGGGTTCCAGTTATCAAGGGGAGACATCTGCTGAGGTGGAACATCATAGTGTGTTCCACACGGGGAGCGTACTCTACTCAGGCTAGGAGTGATTCGATATTACGAATTGAGGTCAGTGTACAGACCGGATCAATAAGAAAAAGGTTTCTTTATGAAAGATATAAGATACAAGCTCCTCAAATAAAATTGAGTTCCATGCATCACTAAATATAGGGATTGCTCTCTTGGCATAGGACTTGGAACTCTGTTCATTAGGTGCCAGACATGTCCTATGGCATAATTCCATTAGTATTTTAGAGCATGGGAGTGAAATAGAAGTGCGTTGGAAACATTCGACAAAGTCCGGTGCCTTCTTTCCACTCTTTAATTTTGTTGTGGGGTTTGGACACAACACTTTTTGAGGATAATTCCCTGTGATGTCCAGAAAGAAGGCATCAAGATTTCTCCATTATTATTTGATCTATAACATTTGCATGTTTCCCAAATTGTGTAGCTACCATCAAGATGAAGTTCTGAACAATCATTATAGTCTCACACTTCACATTCATCAAATTTGTCCATGTATAAATACTATGGTCATCAACAGTTGTCAAAAAGTACTTGTGTTTGTGGATTCCAATTGTGGAAATTGGTCCTTAAATGTCGTAGTGTGAATGAGATCAAAAGTAGTTGCAACTTTACTACTGCTAACAAGAAAATACAACCTCTTCTGTTTAGAAATGTGGCAAGTATCACAAATCAAATCTTTATTTATCTCAATAAAAGGATGGTCTTTAGCTAAAGACCTCATCTTGGAAATTGACAAGTGGCCTAAGTTATAGTGCCACAAAGCTGAATCAGGGATAACCATAAAACTATTTATAGAGATCTCACCACTATATATCTCAATACTAACTATTAAGCATGGTATGTGCAGTCGGTACAACCTATTGTTGGAGTTTTGAAACTCACACCAAATCACCTTTAGAGGATAACTCCTCTAACTCTTTCCATGCATCAAAAGCATATTCAACGAACATGATGCTCTCGCGAATTGATTGGCTCATAGAGCTCAAAAGCCATGCATGCACGAGATTGTTGTAGTGTTCCCAAGCCTCAAAGCTTGGATTGAAGGAATCTAGGACGAGGATACTTCCATCAACAAATTTCCACTTGTTCTTAGAGATCAAAGTCCATTTCATCGCCCTTGCCCACACATGGTAATTCCTTTGTCCCAGAACTGAATTCACCAGAGATGAAGAAATAGATTTATTGGGATGGACATAATAAGGACTCAACTGGTTTTGACTCAAATCAACAACATCTTACAAATTGCTTAAAAGAACCATAATGTGAATCTTGATGGTAGATCCCTTGTTCAAGGCTCTGATACCATCATACAAAAACTGAACACATGTTGGGAAATAAGGATGAACAAAGGCTTACTTGTGAATAAGAGAAAAAGTACAAAGTGTGTGTGAACAAAGACCCACTTGTGAACAAGAGAAAAAGTACAATGTGTGTGGTGTGTATGCGCGAGCGTATAAAGTTAGTTAGAACTATAGTTGATATATATGTGTGGGTGCGGGTACACACAAAGTTAGTTAGAACTATGATTAATGAAAGTAACTAAAATCTAACTAGGTCTAATTTTGGTTAGAAGAACTAATTGACTAGCTAGTCTGAATTTCAAGGGATACTTTTTAACTTGAAATGAATCAAAATTTCTAAAAAATATAAATGAGAATTAAGAAGCTCTACCCTATCAGCTTATGATATTGTTGAATAGTTTATTAGTACAACTTTATATTTCCAATTATACTTGATTTTAGCTTAGAATCACACTACATGTTGTTAGTTTAATTTAAACAATTACATACAAATCTTCTAAATATTTTGTTCTCAAATTCAAATAGCGATAATTTATGGAAAATTAGTAGTTGCCACAAGTTACATG
This sequence comes from Clitoria ternatea, assembly GCA_037962975.1. Classification (NCBI taxonomy): domain Eukaryota; kingdom Viridiplantae; phylum Streptophyta; class Magnoliopsida; order Fabales; family Fabaceae; genus Clitoria; species Clitoria ternatea. The sequence goes on from CM075670.1 coordinate 288,381,697, forward strand.
AGTAATGCAATACAATTTGGTTCACTAGTGAAATTTCTCACCACCCTATGACATAATGGTGAAAAATCCATGAAATTCCAAGGGTAAAAGTTTCCAGTTGAAACATTCAATGCCAGTCTTCTCTCTATCGGTGGGAAAGGATTTGGCAAGTTTCTTTCAATCCATAATAAATAGATTAACGGGGTATTCGTTAAATCGTACCATAAACTTTTAGTGTGTTTTTCTTCGCAAGTTTTGAATAAGTCATTCATTAAATCATACTATAAACTTTTTATGTGCTTTTCTTTGCATTGTATTTGCAAGTTTGTAATGTTGCAATTAGATGTCAAGACAAAGAAAAAAAATGAAGGAATCACAATACTATACCAACTGGGAATATACACATTATGGTTCCACCGGTAATTTTTTCATTTAGACTTAAATTCAATACCTTATTTAAAGAAAATCAAATATAGACTATTTGAATCAATCACCCGTTAGTTCTTTTATTTTTAAATGAATCTATAATTTTGTATTCAATAAGATATCCATGAGAATTTGAACAAATAATTTTAAATTTTACTACCATGGTAGCAGTTGTAAGGTGGACTGTACCAGGTATAGCCCCTGTGCTTGTATAATGAATTCAATGCCGGGAGAGTATGAAGCATGTCAATGGCCTAACATCACCTTTACGCCTATCCTCCTTTAACTTATTTCTTACCTACTAGACCAGCCAGGCCCATATCATTTGTGTTGGATATAGACACAAAGTGTTAAGGGGGAGTTTGAATCCTAATTCTAACGCTACACTCACTCTCACTATTCTCAAAGGATAGAAAAAAAGATTCAGGCAGAGGCCAATGCCCAGACCTTATCTCCCTATCCCTAACTGAGAAGATCAACCATTTGTCTGTACAACCGCAGAAACCTGTGATCAATTAACCTACCCAACTATTATCCATAGCCTGCCTGATTAGGAGGACATTTCTGCATAATAAAACGGACAATGTCCCCATCTAATATAATAATATCAACTGCTGATGTTCTTACCAGTGGTTATAACTGCTTTTTTTCAAAAGCACAACCCCTCTGGAGGAGTTATAAATATCGGTGGGTACATTCTTATCCAACAAGTAGCTTTTCAACGAATCCAATAAATGCACCGTAAGTAAACCACCATCACCGAATACAAGTTAGGAATAAAAGGAATTTATTCCAAGAGCTTTTATCTTCTCGAAACCTAAACTTGTAGACCAACAAAATTAAGCAAAAATACACGTTACATCCTTTAAATCAGGTTTCAAGTTGATTTTCTAACTTTAGTTTAATCTTTAAGTTTTGAAAGTGTTATAGTTTGTTCATGTTGTATCTTAAATCTCACAGTTTCTAGTTTGAAAGAATAGTGAAATAATTATTTTGTTTAAAAGAAAATAAAATACAAATTTTAAATAAATAAAAAAACTCAGATTTAGATAAATAAAATAATGAAATTTAACACACAAAGAACCAAATTTGAACACTTTAAAAACTTAAAAAGCCAGGCAGAAACAAACCAAAGTTAGAACAACTTATAAACTGGCAGAGAAGGCACCAAACATATATTTTTGACACAGAATTTTCTCAAAGAACAGAAACCAAAACGAAACCAATGCACTTCAAAGCTTTTAGCAATTAGCTGACGTATAGCGGAAGTTCACAACTAGAAATCTACACACCAATTTGGTAAAAACAACATCATGGCAGCATTATTGAACTGAATCACTCACGACGACAGAGAACGCTAATGTGCCTCAAACAAAAGGCGCGGTACAATAATCTTATTCTTAATCATCGTTATAATTTAAAGAAAGCAGTTATAATTATATAATCGATCTACTTACTACTCTGTGATTAATTTATGACAAAACCAACAGAGCTACAGCTATATTATAAGAGCCATGAACCAACATGTACAACAACAAACAAAGAAACAATTCAATTAAATTAAAAGCAAAAACAGCTAAACAAAACACTACCTACAAATTTCCCCAGACTCGTTCGTTTCACTCGCAATTGCTCCGAACAAACCCAAAAACCCTCACCCCTTTCGCGGCCTTCCTCGCTTCCGCGTAGCAGATCCATTGGAAACAGCCACGGGAGCGGCTTCCCCAAACTCCGGCCCATTCTCCAGCATGGGTGTGGGCCCGGGACCGGGACCGGGACCATTTCCGTCAGTTCCGAAGACAAAGCCCATGGGAAGAAATCCCCACTTACAATAATAAGCATCTTGACCCGGAACAAGAGGGGGCAAAGACGGAATCAAAACCCCGTGAAACGATCTCTCGCAATTCTGACACCTCAAACAACAGCCCTCGTAAACGCTAGGGTACTCATACAAGCGGTAACAATAGGGACACGCGGTCCAGAAACTCACCGGTTCGTGGGTGCTTCTGCGAACCGGTAACTTATCCGAACCGGAGGAGGAGCCGATGTCGTTGTCGTAAATGGGCTTTTGGGCCGGGTCTGATAAAACGGCCCAAGCGTCGGAAACGAGCTTGAAGGCTTGGTCGGCGAGGGAGAAAAGGTTCTTATCGGGGTGAAGGAGAATGGCGAGCCTACGGTAGTTTTTGCGAATGAGATCGAGGTCTTGGCACGTGCGATCCAGCTGGAGAATAGCGTACCAATCAAGGTGGTTGTTGTTGAGAGGCTTCTCGGCGGCGAGAAGAACGTCGACGATGGCGAGGATCTGGTCAGAACCTTCTAGAAGAGGGTCGGTTTCCTGGGCAAGAATGGCGAAGTCTCTAGAACCGTGAAGGTCGCGGTTCTGCAAGAGCTTTTCGCCGATCCCAAGCAAACGTTCCGCTTCGGCTCTGCCTTCTGTGTCCATTTCTTCTTCTTCTTTTCTATTTTTTTGTTTATTTGTGAAATGCCTGGAACAAAGAGTAACCACCTGGTACGAAGTTGGAGTAACGGGTTCCTAACATTAACATATGTTTCACCCTATTATTACAGTATCCTCTATATAAACTAAGAAATCATTTTTTATTTTTTTAATTACTTATTACGCATGGATAATGGATTTTAATTTTTCCTACATCGCGTGTCTTTTACTCTATAAAATATTTTTCTTTTTTTGTAATAAATTTACACTAAATATTAATTTATAATGGAGTTAATAAAATAAAAAAATTTACTCCAACAGCATTCTTATTAGAAGTTATATAAAAGTATGAAGAAAAATTACTCTGGAATAATTAAATTTAGTACAAAATTATCATTAGTTTATGTCTAAACTTCTGATATTATTTGGTACATTTTCTTCATATAGAGAATAGAAAAAATATGACTCACAAAAACTTGTTGAAAAATAAACATGAAGAGTAATTTATTCTTAAATCACTTACTCAAGAAATACATTCTAGGTAAATAAATAAAAATTATACTTCCTAACAAACACTACTTTAATTTCTTAAGGTGGGAATAACTTTATGTAGAAACAATAATTTTGATAATAGCTTTTAATTTAACGGTTAATTTTAAAAAAAAACAAACCATCAAATATAAAATTGTTGACGGAGTAAAATTTATGTGAGTTAAAAGGATATAAGTTGAATTCTCATCTCGATGAATAATTATTTTTTTATAAGGCAATAAATATTTATTAGTTATTGGACTTAACATATTTTCACTTTACTTAATTATAGATAAATATACTAGAGGAATTTTACTTTATTTTTGTAATATATACTATGAATTTAATTTTAATGTTCGGTCAATATAAAAATATTCAACATAATTTCAAATATAATTAATATATAAGTTAATATTTTTTCATATATATTATATTTAATTTTTTTTTATTTTTAGATTTCTCTGTACACCATCAAATACAATAACTAATTTTTAAGAGTTTGTATTAAATAATTATTAAATAGGAAAAATATATCATTTCATTCGACCCCACATATTATTTAGTTTAATATTTAAACCCATATAACTTAATCACAAGATATTTTTATCACGTTTACCATTGATACATTTATTTAACTCATTTTTTTAAAAGTCACGTTTATTTAACTTAATCACATGGTAGCTTTATATCATGCTCATATGAAAACTGTTGACCGTTTCAGGTACAATTTTCAATTTTCATGTATGTATGGTAAAAATACCATTTATAATTTTTTATTTAACTAAAGTCAATCATGTATGCCTAATGCCTAATTAAAGTATCTCATATTTACATTTTTATATAACTATATGTAGATTTCAACCAAAAAACGACATATTTAAATTTAAATATGGAACATTTATATATATATATATATATATATATATATATATATATATATATATATATATATATCATTCGAAGCTTAGTTTGATTAAGGTTTTATATATTCACAAGATTTGAACTAAGTATCTACTTAACCTAAATATTAATAGGTTGATTTTTTTCACCTGTGGATGTTTTTATAGGACAAAAAATAATTGAAATATTATAAATTTATGTTAAACTTATATTAGAAATTATGGAGACACTATATTAATGTTAATTTTATATTAAAAGAATCTTCTTTAATTTCTTATATTACACAAAGTTGTACAGGATTGACAAATCATAATAGGTTTTTTTAAAGATTTTTTTATATGATGTATTAATTTATGCAAAAAAAAAACTTATGTGTTAATTATACTAGAAGTCATATTTCAGGTAGTTTTTTTATTGAGTGTATCTAATTTATATAAACTTGCACAGTATAAAATATTAAAAGGGGAAAGTTTTCTTATAAAATAAACATGTACATAATTTAATTTTTTACTTTCAATGCAAGTCAATCCAATTTTTAAATAATTTTTTATCTTGTACAATTTTACATATATTAGATAAGCTCATTTTAATTTTTGATGGTATAAAAATTGTTAAGTTGACCACACCTCAAACTTGAATCATGCCTTTTACTTAAGTAAATTTTGGCTATAAAAAAAATTATTGATATTTTATATTTCTAAAATTTTAGATATATAATATTCAAGATAACATGATAAGGTTTAATGATCAAATTTATGTTTTATTATAAGTTGTTAAACAGGGTATGTAAATGTATGTACCGTAAAATTTATTCTTAAAATCAATAGATTTTCATTTTTATATATTAACCGGTGCATATGTACTTGTGTTGCATGTTTTAATGTTGAAAATATTTATTTTAATACCATATTATTATACATTTTTCAGAAAGGAATTCATAATATTTTTTATTTTTCAAATAAAAATATTTTAAATAGTGAAAAATAATTTTATATATTTTTGTTTAAACTTAATATTTTTAATTTGTAATTAGAAATCTTCTTAACAAATCGAGACATTAAAATTTAAGCTATCAAATAGGAATTAGATTAAATCATTCTTAAAGTTTAGACCACTCTCTTGAAAGATCGAAAAAATTATGAATAACGGAAATAAATATGATGAAAATAAGATTAAAAGTATGTTATTTGAATAAGGAGAAATAAAAAAATAATGAAGTGGGAAAGAAATTATTGCTTGAATGAATAAAAAGAAGCTCGATGGAAATGAATTAATTATATAAAAAAATAATTAAATTTTATTATAAAAGCTATTTTTGAATTCTTTAATAATTTTAATAATATTTATTAAATTATTAATATTTGTTAAACGAAAATCTCACCTCATTTCTTCTATTTAAGGAAAAAATTAATTTTCAATATACCTTATTTCCTTCTTTTCCTTCCTTTTTCTTTTTCAATATAATTAATAGGATAAAGGAACTTCAGTTTTCACACTCAGATTAACAGAGTCTAAACAAAGCAAGTTACGATGGTTGATACATGAATCTCCAACTCTATAAGTATGTTTTTGTGATACGTGAGTAGAATACTTTGATGTGTTATGAGGCATGTTTCATAAGAATGGCAAATGACAATGACAAGTAGCACAATACTGGAAAAACATGTTTGTTAGATTGAAATGGAAAATTATATAATTATTTGTGTAGCCATGCTTCAATTTATGTTCCCAATCCCCATTTCCTTTGCATTTGTTATATGATACAATCCTTTCTTGTTTTTTTATGGTTGAAAATTTTACGAGAGTGGTAGTCTTGATTTTTTATAAACAAAACTAATTCCTTGATAGTTTTTAAGCATTAAAAATTTACGTCTTATAAATGTGTTGCCAAGAGAATTTAACGTTTTTTTAATGTTGGTTATTATTAGGACCTATTTGCTTAATAGTGAGATAAATTAGGGGTTAACTTAGGTATTTATATATTTGAGTTTATAGAAAAATCACATATTAAATAAAATAAAATGACACAAAAATATATAAATATTGAGAGCGCCGCCTATAACGCCTTAAGGATTTATGGTTAATATAATTTATCTTTATTTTCCTAAGTATATTAAATATATAGACCACTAAACATTCGAAGATAATATTAGAATTTAAATTTTTAACTATAGTAATCCAAACAAAAAAAACATAATAGGGCTTCTAAACTCAAAAGAAAGGTAGTTCAAGCAAAAAACAAAGTTGTTACTTAGGTACATACCCTAATATTAAAAAAAATTAAAAATCAAGTTATAACTAGAAAACTACTTAGACTTAATGTTAGGAAGTATCTCTTAATACACTTATCTTAACTCTCTCAAAATTAAGCCTTAAACCACTCAAATTTTATTGGTACCAATTTACATGACGCATATCATTTAAGAAATTAATTAATAAGTTTCCTCAAATCATTTTATATCTTAAATTTCACATATGGTCATTATTCTCTTACACTAATAATTAGTTAGATAAATTTGAATAGGAGTTTTGAATGAATTTACGTTTAAAAATATTATAGAAAATATAGACCGGGATTTTTTTTCAAACAAAATGAAAATAAATATATAGTTGAATTGTAAACAAATTAAATAATCTAATTATTATACTATATCATTTAACCTAAATCATGATGTCATGAACGAGATCATTAAAATTTCTTAAACAACATGCTTTATATATATATATATATATATATATATATATATATATATATATATATATATATATATATAATAGTATTATACATTATTAAGAGAACTTTAACCATATAAATAGGTATTCATAAATTTATAAGTAAAGCTTCAAGTAATACAAAATAATATTTTAATATATAATTTTTTCCTTATAAAATTTGTTGATATTTTTAATTAATTAAATTAAAAAGTTACATATATCATCATGTAAATTAATGATTTGAATTTTTTGCAATAAGTATTTAACATATTATTTTATATATTTCAATGATAGAATTTAACTAATCAATAAATAAGTTTTTTATTAATCAAATATTTATAGTAAAAATATTTAATTTTTATCATATATTTTTACTGGTGCAAAATATGTAAAAAAGTTTGAGAGAAAGTAATGTTTTATTGTATTATATTTATTATTTATATTTACGTGATTTTATATTTTTAAATTCATCTTATGAATATATTTTAATAAGTAAATTTTATTGACTTATTTCTAACAAAATATTTGTTTTATTTAAAATAATTATGTAATATGAAACTAGTTCAATAAAATTTTACCATTTTAAATAAATTTAAAATACTTTACAAAAGCAATACAAGGATATCTTTAATATCATTTCATCATTTGAAAATTTAATATCCTAAATATTTATTAAATTAATGTTTAGCAAGTCTCTGAATGACTAATATTTAAAACTTAATTTATAATATTTAATATAATCTATATATTTTTATTGTATGATAATCATTTAATTTATGTATGAAATTTTTAATAATATAAATTACATTTTCAATAATAAAATAGCACATTGGTACCAGCGAGGTTGGTTCAAGTGGTACATATTTGATTTTCCTAAAGAGAGTCTTAAGTCTAAGCCTTGTGGATGAAAAACATATATGCTGTCAAAGTCAGTCTCACATGGTGTAGATGTTTTCGACTCGAACGGGATGGTCACTAGTGGAGGATACTTATGGTTAAACCAACAAAGTAGCACACATCAGCTGAATTATTGATCTTATAAAAGGTGTTTTTATAGGTGTTGACTTCCTGATGCCATATACGCAAAAGACGATCATCCGATATCTCAAACTCTGGAGTTGGGCTTCTCTGTCTGTCTTTTTTAGGTGTCCTTTCAAAATTGGGCTTGTCATTTACTTTCTCCCATGGGGCCAAGGTAGATGTAGAAGAAGTCTTTGTCGTTGTGGTTTCCAAGCGTATCTCAACGTCGATATACTTAGTGGTTTTCTTTTGAGATTCCTTGAGGGTCTAGGGTGGTCCATTTGCTAAAGAAAGGGAAAAGGTTGATTTCGCTTAGAAGGCTTCAATGACGATGTGAAGTTCTATTGCCTCTATCAGATTACACACCATAGGGGCCTCATTGGAGAATCGTTTCAAAAAGTCCTTCAGTGATTCTTTCTCCCCCTACTTGATTTGAGCCATGGTGTGGGAGGTCTTGGGAATGTCCTTGGAAATGACAAAGTGATCCCAGAACGCTTCAGTCATATCGGTCTAGGAATCAATTTAGCCTGAGGGGATGCCTTTGAACCAGCTTAACGTCTCTCTAGTGAGGGTCCTGGGTAACATGCAACACATCACATCGGACTCTGCTTCTAGGAACATATCCCTATATGTGTACGTGTCCAGGTGTTTACCTGGGTGGTCGGTCTCACCGGAATACTTGCTTATGGACAACGGCTAGGTAGTCTACAAGTTATTGGGGGATAGGAATCCCCATCAACCTTTTGGAAAAGGATGCGTTCATCCTGTACCCTGTTGAGGTACTGATAGCTAGTAGATTCTAACATCAAGGGGAATGATGATCATCCTGGTAATGGGATTGATGGTTGTCGTCATAGATAAGGATGTTGGAGTAAGACGGGGTGGTGGACATCTCATGGTGAGAGCCTCTGAATAGGGTCTGGTGGGGCAAATTTGACGTTATGAGTTACTTGTTGTTTCAGTTGCTCAAGCATCTTTCTTAACTCTACCAATTTTGGCCCGAGCTGACGGATGACCTCGTCATGAGGGTCAAGTTGGGTCGGGATTGTAACATGTCTTGAGCTTTGGTTGCAAGAAGTTGGAGTGTCAGCTAAGGTGACGTTGTAGGCTAGATGTCTAGGCTCGAAGTGCATAACATTTTGAACATGGCCATCATGGGTCCTAGGGAGTTGATTCATGTCCATGGTAAAGAACTTGATTCTTGATGTGAGAATACCTTTAGCTTATCCACCGGACATATACCAACAATTTGTCTAGTATGGGGTCAAAGCGACCGGTATCAATACCTGAGGTTAATCTCTTTCATGTATTACACCAGTATATTAGGAAACAAATAGTCTTGTAGTCAATTTGTGTAACTGACACACCTAGGGGTGTTCATCATCTAATCCAATCCAAAATAAACTGTTCAACTGAACAGAAAAAACCGATAACCATAAAAGCTGATAACTAAAATAACCGATATTTTTTAATGGATTGGATTGGATTTCAGTTCCACCATCAAGAACAAATCTAATCCAAACTGATCCAAAGCTTTTTTTACTACTAGTACTACTCTGGACCTATTACATAAAAGCCCAATATATTTTATTTGTTTCTATTCCTAAAAGTAAAATATCTTAATCCCAAATGGAAATGCTCAATGTTTCAATTTTATAATTCACGCGCAAAACAACTTAATCCTAAATGGTAATGCCAAATGTTTTAATTTTAATATTTTATGATCCACGTTCATCAATTGCTCAAATTAGAAAGAAAAAAAACTTTGTTTCAGTTCGCTTGTCTGATACTATTGTTAGTATGTGATTTCTGTAGTGAGTGATTTATTTTTAAGGTATTTTCTAAAAATCAAAATACAATCCAATCAAAATTGATATATATTAGATCGGATCGGATCAGATCAGATTTCATGGTACATCCTAACCGATCTAATCCAAACCACATAATAATTTCTTGATTGGATCAGATGCCTTTTAGCCTCAAAAGTGATCCAATCCAATCCGCAAACACCCTTAGACACACTAGTCTATCATGTTGAGGGGTGAAAGAGAATGTCACTTACAAGACACTTTGACGCTTAAGTTAACTATTAGATCAATGAAGATCGGAGCTCAAATGAGGGTTAGTGAATGTACCTTAATGATGAATAAACGTATGGTATTTATAGACTCTGGTGCTGAGGATGTCTTACATGGCATGTGTCAGTATGAAATTCATAAAAAGTGGATAAAACTGTCACAGTAATGGACATTCCTAACATCCTTAGTAGGTCAAATGTCGGTCTGCCCCAACGATTCTCTCGTTGTTTCTCTGACTTTGGTCCTTAAGAACTTTGGTTAAGAGATTAGTATCGCGTGAGGATCTGCCGAAGTTGAGGGGCGCTCTGTAACATCCTAACATAATTTAATTCAATTCAATTGCGGTTTAGAGGATTATAAGTGGTTAAAGGAAGATTAATTAAGAAATTAACTTTAATTGAAATGATAAATTATTAATTACAAGATGGTAGAAGTAAAAATAGAATTATTATTATTCTTATTATTATTAGAGAATAAGAGAGAGAAAAATAAATTTTTAAAATAAAATAGAAAAGACATAGAATTTCTATTTTTGCCCTTCAACTTGATTACCAAATGACACTTTGTTGTTTCCATCTTCTTCAGATGACATAGAGAAAATAAAGCTGAGAGGTAGTGAGAGAAATACCATAGCTGTGAGTTTGGGTCAAAATCGAATATGCAATTGCTATTAGAATTTGAAATTAATTTCGTTTTTGGGATTCCAGGAGCGAGACCAACAAATAGGTACCTTCAATTTCAAGTTTCTTTATCTTCATTCTTTTTCTCTCTCTAAGGTCGAGTATGTCATGGTTAAGGGGGTTTCGTTTTCTAAATTTTATAGCATTTTAAAGCTTGATTATGGACCTCAGTGTGATGGTGTTGTGGCAAAACTGACGGATGGTGATTTGAGTATTTCTAGGTTTCAAACTAAAGGTCGAAAGATCATTGACGTGGTAGGATTTGGGAGCGGAGGTCAGAAGTAATATCGGTAAGTTTTAGTGACCATAAATTGAAGATGAGAAGTAACTAAAGGTAACGGGTTATGGTTTTAGAGGTTACGACATTAATTTCAATTCTTGAATTTCTAAATTTTGGAATGTTGACCATTTGGTGGAACTGGCGGTCGGTTTAAAGTTAAGGAGGCTCAAAATTGAAGTAAGGGGTGTACCAGGCATATATCTTAATAGAAATAAAAAATTAAGTAGTTATGGCAATTGCAGGAAAAAGGTAAGATAGTTCTATGATATTTATACGTATGTGAATGTAATGATTAATGTGGATGCATAATTATAGATTAGTTGAATTACGATTATGAGAAACGAAATAAATGAGGCATTGTTGGTAGTGAAATTAATGATGTTTTGTGATGCCTATTTGTTGCATGGTAAATGATGACAGTTATGATGTTGATATTCTATGATAGTGATTTTGATGTTGAGATGATATGTTGAATTCCTATGTGTAAAAATTAAGAAAGGGTGATGATGAATTTGAGAAATGCACTGAGATGTTAATGTAATGTTGCCTAAGTGGCTTGCTTGAGTGTCCCAGGATGATGACTCTAATGGTCGGGACTAGAGATGATGAAATATATAATTACTATTTATAATTGTTGGTTTAAAGGCGTTGACAGTGATTTATGAATGTTTATAATGCATGTTATGTGGTGCGGATAGCTGATTGGTATAGATTACCCCTTGTTTTTATTGGCTCCAGTGGTCGTTGATTGCTCAATTGAGTCACCCAGTGGTCAAGTAGGACCTAATGGTGAGTTGGGAAACCGGTGGGCTCGGTGGACCGAGTAGGGTCCATGGGGTGTCAGTAGGATCTCCAACTGATGACTGATCCTTTTAGTATCTGGATACTAGAGTTATGTTATGATAAGTGTTTGAGAGTCAGTGGTGACTACAAATTAATTTGATGCTGATCCAATTAAGTGATGAAGTATGATAGTTATGTTGATGATGTTACATGGGTACTTGAAATAAATGATGACTTTGATGTTAGTCAAATTGATATGGAAATGATGATTTAATAAAGTGAATAATGAGCTTGATATTAATTGACTTAGTAATGAGCAATGATGATTGTGTTACACTACATTACGTTTTTCCTGTTATATGAGTATATGCAATTATTGCATATTATTTGAAGTAGAAACCAGTGCGCCAAGATGAAACAATGCTAAGGAGGAATATTTTATGTGTTGACGTGTGTATATTTGTAAATATATGTGAGTTCTATTTGGAGAAGCTAATGGCAGGATAGGTGTTGTGTAGTTGCGATATATATGTCGATATGTTTTTGATAGCAAATGTGAGTAAATGACGATATTTTGTTGGATGCGAGCACGTGATTCTATTGCGATGGTTTATGCTTAAAATTGATATAGTAATTATGCGGTTGATGATTGAATGGTGATTTTAAGTATGAGGATGATATTGACGAGTTAATGGAACTCAGATTCGACACATACACACATGTATATGTGTTTATGTAATGATGAAAATGATGAAGTATAATGATGTGTATTGAAACATATGTCCAAGAATTGTGATTGTGATGAATTTGGACATTGAGCCATTTATCAATTTGAAATATGAATGTTATGGGCAGGTTCAAATCATCGTGATTGAATTCATATATGTTATAGTTAAGTGGAAATATAAAGGGGTAAAGTTTATGTGAAATTCTAGTGCACTGAAGGAATTGAAATTGATCATTTAGAGCTCCTATAGGAATTAAACTCCCCGGATAGTCTCTATAGGTCTGTAAGTGCATATTAAGTTTGTGTGCATGCTTGAGATGAGGTTTGAATTACATTTTAATGACTTGGTACCTTGAGTTGAGCATAAAACTGTTAAATTACATTTTGCTCCATAATTTTTGCATACGGTGAAATTTTGACGAATGGACTGCGTCAGCAAGTACGAAATAGGGAAAACATAGTGCTCATGTAGTTTTGTGGCATTCAAAGTTGAAACAAGCAAAATAAGGGTACCCCCAACTGGAAAATTATGAGTTTTTGCCTGTCATGGGCGTGCCTACGCCCAGCCTCTGTGCCTGGTCCCCTCTCCCGCGCACATGCTCACGCTGCACCAGCGTACCCACGCTGGTGCCTAGTGCTGATCTAATCCCTGCTCTAGCGTAGATACATGCAAGTGCCTGATGCTTGCTTCCCCTTGTTTGCACATGGGCACGTTGACCACTGTATGCCCACGCCCAACCCCAGCATGCACACGTTGGGGTTCTGTTTGGTCTTGTGCGTATGCGTTGTCCCTCTCTAGTAAGCTGGCATCCCTAAGCCATACGTGAGCTTGCCTACGCCCAGATTCTACATCCTGCCCATATTCCTGGCGCGCATATGCCCACCTGGGCATGCCTATGCCCAGGTGTTGTTGCGAGACACATGTTTTTGAAATTTTAGTGAGTTGGGCATTACACTTGCATTTTTTTTAGGTATTTTAACAATATGAAATTAATTAATCATTAAGGGTTTTATATTTGTGAAAATTTTACTTATAAAATTTATAATTTGAGGGTAAAATAAATTAAATTAGGACGGGATGTTATACACTCGCTAGAGATGTCTATGCATTACGCGACATCGTTTTGGTATCCTTACCGTCTAGGCCAAAATAAGTCCAGATCAAATAGTTTCATATATTTTTATAATTAATTTTAATACGAAATAATTGATCATCTTAAACAATTCAAATAAAATAGATTATTTTAAAATTACTTTCAACCTAACACATTTAAACATATGTAATAACCAATTATTAAAATAATCTTTAAAAATAATCTAAAAAAAAAACATTCTCCCTTTATATATATATATATGTATGTATCGAACGAGTGAGAGTTTTTTCTATAATTAAATAATAATATATTCTTAGTTTCCAAATATCCTTATCTAACATTGACAAGTATGTTGATTGTCATCCTCGTCATTTTGAACCATTTTTAGGTAAGAAATAAATATCCACAAAAGAGGCCTACAGGATAATTGGTAGTAATAAAAAATAAAAATAGAAAGAGTCCAGCGTTTATTTTGTTAGCTATAAAGGGAAGATTTCCTTTCCTTTCCTGGTCCGTCTCTCTTTTCAAGCCACCATCCCCAATCAAGGTTATCTTTCCTTCGCTCTCTCTTCTACTTCATTTCTTTTCCTTATTAATTCACTCCCTTATTCGGTAACATTTAATTTTCTCCCTATGCTTTTTCACTTCAAAAATAGCTAGATCAGTCCAAAGTAAGGTGAGATCAACAAAATATCCTTGCACGTTAATAACAAACTTCCTTTTGAGTGGTAAATTTCTTCTTTTTTTTTAACATATATTTTAAAAGTTTGAGTTGAATAACCAGATCTGAAACTGGGGTGTGTTTTGTTAGGGTTTTATTTGTTTATTTATTATGTCTGTTTTTAATTCCATTTTCTTTGTTTAAATGCATATATTACATGTGAGTATAGATTTATTATTGTTTTTAAGATAAAGCATGTGAGAATTATATTATGATGTATACGGTTGTGCAGTGCAGATAGAAAAAGAAATGACGAGAACGAAGATAAAGATAAAGAAAATCGATAACATAACGGCGAGGCAAGTAACATTCTCAAAGAGGAGGCGAGGGCTGTTTAAGAAAGCTGAAGAGCTTTCTGTGCTGTGTGATGCTGAGGTTGGTCTTATTGTTTTCTCAGCTACTGGCAAACTCTTTGATTATACCAACTCCAGGTACGTACAATACTATACATATATGTACTTGTACATATACATGTATACATACCATTAGTCTTGTGTTGTTTTCAATTGATGTGTATCAATCGTAGTGCCTGTGGTTTCTGTACGGTGTTTGAGAGAGAGTATTGGTGAAGTGTAATTAAAGGTTAATATTCATTAACTCCTTTCAAACGGTGAAAATTTTATTTGACAGTATGATAATTTTTTGGGTTAACTTTTAACCAAACATGCTAAAAATCTCCGGAACAGAAACTTCGTTTCTCTCGCCTATTTTCATGGACAATTATAATAATGTATTAAATCTTAATTGGTTTCTATGAAAGGGTATAGTGTTTTGAGAGTGAGAACTGAAATCAAAACCGTCATTAATATAATTCATAATCTTTTTATGTTTTTTTTTTGTAAAATTTAAACATTAATGCGAAAAACGAAGTGGAAAATAATTAAGGTGGGGGTGTTTTTGTAATTGTAAGTGAAAAACAAAATAAAAGACATGTATTTTCTCATATTATATTCCGTACGTATTTCATCATCTTCCAAGCTCAATCAATATATAATATTTGAGACCAATCGCAACTAGTAATTAACTATATATATATATATATATATATATATATATATATATATATATATGTATCCTTTCAGTCAGTACATGAAATTGCTTGCTAGAATGCTGCATAATTAATCTCTTGCACTTAATGAATTAGCCAGTTTATCATTTTTGTATACAATCAAATGGCCTCTTGTATTATTTTGTATATTGCCTTTATGCTGGGTTCAATCTGTTTGAGCTTTTGTATATGCATGTTTTAGTGAAAGTTATAAAGCTAACAAAGTCTTAAAAACTTACTCAGAGGAAACGTATTCTCTTTATATATCACTTTTCACATCTAATTATGGGTTGCATGTTTCTGGGATTCTGCTGGTACATTGGTCATCATCTTCTAGTAACTAAATGATGTTGGGTAGAACACTAACCGTGTGTGGAAATTAATTGGAAATTGCATTCTGCAAAGATACAATATTAATCATAGAACAAAATTTGTCCTCTCATATAACAATTCATAAAATATTTTTTTTCTTTCTGTACATGGTACTTATATCACTTATCTTATCTCATCATTTTCTCTTATATTTGTGTTGTATGATGTTGCACTTTTTTTGTTTGTACGTATAGATGTAAATTAAACCTCTATAAAAATATGTTATTCATACAATATTTGTCTTTTGTCATTTCTCTACATCACAATTATAACATTATCTATATGATCTCACAATTCTATATATCTTCCCTCCACGATCTCTCTTGGTGGTGTGATGCTGTACAGTTTTTATTGTACAATATAGTATATATGTAGGTTCCACATGTTGTGGATTGAACTGAACGATTGTGTATTGTTTGTGCCGTTTACTTAAAGAAATTATGCATTTATATGTGTATGAGAATTTAACCGCTTAATAATAATGGATTAAATTGATTGTTTCGAAATGAGTAATTAGGTAATATATAATCTAAAGTGAAATTTATGTTTTGAAAGAGTATAATTCTCTTGCAGTGTGTGTAAATCCACCAATAAAAGTATAATCTATATGGGATTTGTTCAATTTATATTGAAAGAAAAGAGAGAGTGTGAAATGAATTTATAACACATCCATAAAAACTATGTTGGCGTTTTCCTTCATGTATTATTAGGGGTGTTTGTTTTGTTTCATTCGATTTTGAAAAAAAGGGGTTAAATTGTGTGATAAAAAATAAAAATAAAATTTAAAATCCAAATTATTCCTAATATAGCTCGTTTGAATTGCCTTAGTTAATTGGATTTTCGACTTTAGTTCAAACCTAAATACATACATATATATAGGAATATATCTCAGTAAGAGGAACGAATTTGAACCGTATAATCATACATAAATGGTTGAGATTAAAAAATTTTTAAAGTCATATGATTGCTTAAAAGATTATATGACTTTTTGAAAAATTTACATGATTAATCTTAACTATCCATTGTATGGTTGTATGGTCCATATTCATTTCTCTTACTCTCACGTAAAAAAATCTTGATACATCTATGTATATGTATATATATAATAAAAATAATAAACACCAATGCATTATAAAATTATTTTATTACTCAAATTGCAAATATTACAACTGAAATCAATGTACAATTCACATAAGTTTATATATAGAATTAGTAACAGTAGCTTAAAACATTCTAAAATAATTTATATTCCGATTCTAAACTTTGTAATTCAAATTTGCAAATTTGATTTCTTAATAGTCAAGACATTATACATTATTAAAAATAAAAAATGTTATCCCGCATGACCCTCAATTTCTAAAATAAGAACTTGTAAAGCTTATACAGGATATTAATGTTACTTAGGGGTATAATACAAAATATGTAAACGGTTTGAGTAAGTTAGTTTTGGTTTGTGTATAGTGAAGTTGTAAATTGAATCGAAGTGCATTAGAATAAATAGTTTTTTGTGGTTGCAGTGTTCAATTCCTGTATTATGGTAGTCTTTTTAACAGACTTAATTTCTATTATTAGATATATCAAATTCTGAATATCGTATGCCGTGTCGTATATCTTCATTTTTATTCTCATGCATATATTATTTAATAAAAGACTACTTTACAAAAATAAAAACATAGAAACAGTGTTTTAAAATTGTGGTATAATTCTTGCTTGACAATTTTCAATCACGAGAACTTTTTTGCTTTTTTGTAAACATGTAATATATTGAAACCATGGCAACAAATGGGCCAAGCCCAAAACAAATTCTAAACCCTAATCTCGCAGAACATTTTTTCAATTTACTAGAACTTTATCCTTTGCCAAAAAAAAATAAAATCACTAGAACTTTAATAAGTACTTTACTCCTTAGTTTTGAGTAAATTATAAGGTGGTCTTACATTCTGTTTTAATCGATTATCATTTGATAAATATAAGAATTGATATAATATTATATCTATTTACGCGTTAATGATTAATTGGAAGTAATGGTTCACATAGTATTTTCTCTAGTCATACAAACTGGATGAAGGTGCTATGTTCGAAACTAATCTAGTTGGTCTCATATAGTTTGTATAAATTGCAAGTCAACATTAATTTTTCAATGGTTTTTTTTAATGTGTGTTCTGAACACAATTTAAATAATATATAAGTAAAGAAATTTTATTGTAATGTACCTCTTTACTTATTTTATGAAGTACAAGTTCAAAAAACCTTTTTCATAAAAACTCAATACACTTACCTATTACTCAACTAATTTTATTCGTTATATAAAAATAAATAGATACACCGCAGAACTATTAAATTAGTTATATATATAAATAAATAGATACTCCTTCATTACTGTTGCATTAGTTTTTTTTTCCCTATATGTTTTAGGAGTTTAATATGTAATTAATTTATATTTTTTTAATTCTATCTTTTTTTAATTATGGATTTTTCTTCTATAATTTTTTATTTGACCAATAAATAAGACATAAAAAGTTAAAATATTATTTCTTACTAATAAAATAATAAAATTAAAGGAGAGTATTTTAATCCATATCAATTTGAATAACTATACATTTAAATGATTTTTTAATTTGTATGAGAAATCAAAACGATAAGAACTTAGAAACGTAGAGGTAGTAAATGATTAAAAAAACAAATTTAGGGCCTTTGGTGAGGGAATTTTTTTTTCTTAACTGAATTGTGTTCTTGAAAATCACATCGTTATCAAAAATACGGATTTTGTCAAGTTAATCTATAGATAATACACATGTTATTGGTGATTATTTACAATAAAATCTTTAATCCTCAACTTTATATGTGATTCTTGACCATAACACAAAAACTAGTCGAGATATAGTTCAATAGAAGATATTTTGTCTCTAAAACTTATTAATTCAATAGAAGGGAACGGTGTAAAAATATAGAAAGTAGAATATTTGAGTTTTATTTAAGTACACGTGGAATAAACTGAAACAGGATATTTTTGTGTTTTTTTTAACAAATAGCGCAACTAAATACAATAATACAAAGAATGATCGATTGGTTTCACTGACTTTGATTTTGGGTGATAATAAGGGGTCAAGGATCAAACGAAACAAAACAGCCTAATAAAGATCCTAGAAAACAAAACTACTTAATAAACCAAGTACTCATTACATGTAAAAAGGAGATAGCCCTGATCTAAATTTAGTTAAAACATCCCTAACTTGATTTACTTCATGAAAATAATGAAACCACTTGATATTATTCAAAAGAATTTGTCCATCCAAGCCAATATTACGATGTGTATTGTTCACAACAAGAATTAGGATTACCCGAAACCTTAGAGAATTACTCTAGGAAAGTAGGTTTATTTTCTTAATTGTGTTACTTAGGTTATAAATCATTCTATAAGTTGTATTTATACAATAGTTAAATGCGATGGTGGGGGAATTCAGACCAGGCCCATTAGTCTCAGCGAATCTCTATTTGTTACATTAGGAGAATTGGCGGCCCCTTCTTGGCTCAGAGGGAACATGTATGATTAATGTCATTCAAAATGAATTTTGCAATAGTCATAAAATCTAATGTTATGATACTATTAAAGTTGTAACACTTACTCAATAAATATACAGGGAAAATTTTTTTCCTGATTTTTGCGACCCAATATGGTCGCTTGGATATTTTAAGATAAGTCAAGCGGAAGCTAGAAAAATTAGACCACGAAAGCAAACTCCAAGCTCGCAACCAATCTAGGACAACTTTACGTGACACTATGAGTCTCTGATAGGATAACCTGGGCTTAGGGAGTCACAAATCCCAATATTGCATAATTAAATTAAATAATTTATGGTTACCGATAGTTATATAATCGATTATACAATCTGTGTAATCGATTACCCGCAAGCAACCTATGTAGTTTACAAATTTTGCTCCCTAGTGATCAGTTACGTAATCGATTACCAGACAGGTAGACTGCATAATTATGCAGAATTTTGGCCACCGACCAATTTCTGCATACCCCAACTTGCTCGTTTGACCTCTGAAAGATACCAAACTTCAATACAAGCTAATTTACACCTATTACGACCTATGGCGACTAGCCACACCTTAAAACTCTAAAAAATGAGGAAGATATGTATAAAAATGCATTTAGGCCATTTTAGGTCATTTCTAACAACCAACCCACTAAAATCCTATCCAAATTGAACCAAACCAATCCCTACACATTTCAAATACTACATAAGGTCTATTAAACCTATTCGGAGGTTCCAGAACCTCACGGATCGCAATCTAACCTATATAGTTCCTAATTAATCACATGATTCTCAAAAGCCAGCATACCATTTCATTTGGTTTCATTGCCATATGACATTCCCATAATACCCATTCATCTCATATACAATATAACATATACAAAACCTGCCCATATCATGGATTCAACATTATCATCATCAAGTTATCACTTCTTGGGCATATCAACATTAATTCATCAACAATAGACATATGATCGCTAAATCATTTTCAATCTCCACAATTAGGTATCAAAACATATACTAAACCTTCAGTGACGTTATCAGATACCTAATCCACTATACAAATATATACGTCAGTCAAAAGAGCTGGTCAAGGCATATGACATCAAGGCTATACAAATATATACATATATAGACCAATCCCTCTCAAGGATTATCATGACATTCCTAATGGCCATTCACCGTTCTTCTTTTCAATCCAAGTTTACTGAAATAAAAATGGTTAGATGGTGATCATATATATGTTTAATGACAAATACAGGATCGGATTTGCCACAATATACAATTATCTATCCAATTCCAATACAATCCAATCCATCATCATCATAATCATCACATTTCATCCATTTATTAATTCATTACAATTTCATCATCATAGCCATTGTTATTTAACATATCTAACTATCATCATATCATCACCAACATATTATTCACAATCACAATCATCACAATAACTGCCCCATAGCATTTCTATCTTGATCACTATATGCTAATGCATATGTATGTGTATCTGACTCTACTGATGGGATCAACATTGTAGTATTAAAATTTTCTAAACACATCTCTTTAATTCATTTACCGGTACTGAACCGTTCATCCATTTGCAACATCAATCACTCCAAGTGACAGCGGCACCTCAACTCAGTTGTTGCGGGCTGGCCTTAGAGTCCCACCCTAAAGAAGCTGTGGAATCCAAATAAACCACCACAGGGTCTGTGTCTATCTAAATGCCGCCCTCCCATCTAGGCTGGCATCACAGGCCCCTTGCAATGCTATGAGCGTTTGAATGTAAATGTTATGCAACACATCATCCATAAATCATTTCGGTCCATTTGATTACCACCACTAGGGCCGCCACTTGGTTACTGATCCGGTCTCAATACCGGTATCCGATCTGCTATACATATTTCAACGTCTTTGATAAGACATCTACGTGTAACCGGTGTCATCGGTATACATCCGAACTGTAATTCCGTATCAGGCGTTCTCCCTATACCGGTTGTTCAGGATAACACCATGACATCGGACAATACACACGTCACTGTGCTAATGACAAGGATTGTTGCTACAGGGATCGATCAATAATTCCCTACACTACGAGCCAAATTTTGCTCACGGGAATGGTCAACTTGTTCCCTAATCCTAGTCTACATTCTCTACGCTCAATATAAAATAGCCACTTGACCCAATCATGCAGGTAAGTGCGCAATATAATAATGCTGATGGGAGTTGGTGGTTCCCCACCAACGAGTCCTCGTTAATCGAGCCAATCAGGTATATGAACTAACTTCATGATTGAAGTGAGGGATCTTCTTCTTCAGCTCTTTTAGGACTGATGCCTCTCTGAATACATTCCTTACTTGGAATATAATCACTGACTTGAGCGTCGGAGAATCTTTGCAGGTGACACCACCATTCGCTCACTTCAACGCGTTAGGTCGGTGTAAAGGATCTCCAGGACGCTCAATCCGCTTTCTTCTCCCAAGGACAACGGATACATACATCGGATACACATACATCCGGTCTACTAGACGGTATTGTCATACTATTCGTGACTGGCTTGAGATCGGATCTCTTGACCCCGGTCCAGGACAGATCATTGGCACGCCCAGTGGGACTCGATAAAGTTATTCCCATATCCTTTGACAGAGCAGGTAATCCACAATGGAAGGCGAAGCACAAGACTTCATGGAGAATCAAGCTGAAGGCAGAACCAATCCTAATGCCTTCAGAAAACTCAACTTCGATTCTCATGGGGGCAGCTCAAAGAAGATAGTAACAGTGTCTGATCCTGATCCTCGTGATGAGTTGATCAAACAACTTCAGAGGGAACTCGCTGAATTGCGAAGAGAAAAAAGGCAAAGCGAGGATAAAGAGTCATCTCGCACGCGAAACACTCCCCACACAACTGATGGTGAAAAGTCCACCACTCTTCAGTACTCAAAGATCCCAACGTTTGAGGAGGGAGAACAAACTCGCGATTCTGAGGATGCAGCTTCCCGAAGGAAGAGAGATTCAACAACAGCACCCCCATTGTCTTACAATCTGAAGGTTCCTTTTTCAAGAAGACTTATGGGCATCAGCATCCCCAAGCACCTTCAAACCACTCAACCACTTTCCATCGGGAAGTATAATGGTGAAACTGATCCAACTAAGCACCTTGATGCTTATGTGTTTGAAGCCATGTACTTGGGGGCTGATGAAGACGTGATGTGCCGAATGTTCCCTCGAACATTGTCTGAGGAAGCCCTCGGGTGGTTTAAAGGCCTGCCTTCTGGATCCATAGATTCTTGGACGGAAATGGCAGCTGCCTTTGAAACCCACTTTGTCATCTCCAGAGACGTACCCAAGACGTCTCATACCTTGGCTCAGATTAAGCAAAGTGAAACTGAGGGCTTAAAAGATTTTTTGAAGAGGTTTTATAAGGAAGCAGCCCTGGTTCCTAACCTCACAGAATCTATCAAGCTGCATATCGTAATTGAGGCATTGCAGCCAGGATCAGCTTTCGCTCTTTCATTAGCAAAGAGCCCCCCAGCAACTTTTGAGGAGTTCAGGAAAAAAGCCTCAAAGTATGTGAGCATAGAGATGCACTTGGAGGCAATGGCTGCAAAGAAAAAGCCACCAACACCATCTCCCCAAACCCAGAAGGGTAAGGAAAAGACGAGGTCAGAACGCATGGAGAGGCCATTCACCAATCCTAAGGTGGATAACCACCCTCCTCGACCTCGAGAAAGGCATGTCAATTCCTTCAGCCATTATGCACAGTTATCTGCCAGACCATCTCAGATTTTGAGAGAGGTCGGATGGCCAGTTTTCAGCACATATGGCATCAGGAGACCAGCCCCTATGAAAAGACCAGGAAATTCACGAAAGTACTGTGATTTTCATGAACAAAATGGTCATTCTACTGATGAATGCCAAGCTCTAAAGAACGCGGTTGAGACGCTAATTAGAGAAGGCAAATTGAAGCAATACCTGTTCAAAGAAAAATCCTTTGACAGGGCAGAACGGAATGAGAAAAGAGAAAGAGATCCCGACGATGGGGATGACAACAACCCCAGTCCGGTTCTTAAGTTCTCTGCTGCAGAGAAGCAAAAAGGTCTAATGACCGATAATGCAGCACAGAAAGACAGCATGCCCCAGCAACAACGTCAGGGCCGACGTGAAGTCATTGACATGATTGCTGGAGGGTTCGCTGGAGGAGGAGCTTCAATTACAGCCCGTAAGAATCATCACAGAATGATTCTATCTGTGCAAGGGAAAGTCAAAGACAATCGCCCTTACAGAGGAGGAATTGAGGCTCCCATAATCTCTTTCTCTGACGAGGATTTTGGCCCAACCGTTCCTGGTGGTGACGATGCTGTAGTCATCACTGCTGTGATCGCCAACAAGGACGTCCGAAGAATCCTTGTTGACCAGGGAAGTTCCTGCGATGTTATTTTCTATAATTGCTTTGAAAGAATGGGTTTTAAAGACTCAGATTTACAGCCTTACACGCAGGAACTAACAGCTTTCAATGGCGCAAAGCAACTAACTAAAGGGTATCTTGACACCCTTATCTCGTTTGAAGGCGAACCAGGAGCCAGGACGGTTAGGTCTCGGGTGCTAGTGATTGATGTCAAATCACCATTTAATGGCATCATAGGCCGTCCTACTCTGAATGCAATGGAGGCAGTTGTATCAACCCCACATCTCCTTATCAAGTTCATTGACAAGGATAATGCTGTGTCATCTATCCGTGGTGATCAAGAGATGGCTAGGTACTGCTACAACCTTAGTCTCAACATGACAAAGCTGGACGCCTCCAATAAAAAGAGGAAACTTAATGATGCTGGAACATCGGCTGAATCCGTAAGTCTTGTCGACCTGGACCCTAGAGCGGATTTGAACATTGATCCGTTCAACCCATCAAAGCCCACACCGGATGGAAATTCCAGGGACATTGTCTTGGGAGATTCTCCAGAAAAGATCACCCATATCAATGACAAGCTAGATACTGAAATAGAGCAGCGACTGCTGGCTCTCTTACAAGAGTTTAAAGACCTCTTTGCATGGACTGCAGCCGATATGCCAGGCATAGACCCTGAATTCTGCTGTCATAAACTTTCTGTCTATCCAGAGACGAAACCTGTGGCCCAAAAGAAAAGACGATTGGGCCCAGAGAAACAGAAAGCAGCTTGTCAGCAAACTGAGGAATTGCTGAAGGCCGGATTTATCAAGGAAATCCGATATTCCTCTTGGCTTTCGAATGTGGTGATGGTCCCTAAATCCAATGGTAAATGGAGAATGTGCATTGACTACGTGGACCTCAACCGCCGCTGTCCAAAAGATCCTTATCCTCTTCCTAATATAGATCGGATGGTAGATGATTCCTCTGGTTACCAATACCTGAGCTTCATGGACGCTTATTCTGGTTACAACCAAATTCCGATGTGCGAAGAGGATCAAGAGAAGACAGCTTTCATAAATGATCGTGGTGTCTTTTGCTATACAGTCATGCCCTTTGGCCTGAAAAACGCTGGGGCGACATATCAGCGCATGATCAACAAGGTTTTCGAAGGTATGCACACCAAACTTGTTGAAGTATACATTGACGACATAATAGCAAAGACACCGGTTGGTGGCGATCATATTGAAGACCTGCGCCAAGTATTCACCCGTTTGAGACAATTTAACATGAGGCTGAACCCAATGAAGTGCACATTTGCTGTCCCTGCTGGGAAATTTTTGGGTTTCATGTTAACTCAACGTGGTATAGAAGCCAATCCAGGGAAGTGCCAAACGATTCTAGACATGCAAAGTCCTAAGAATCTCAAAGAAGTCCAATCCCTGAATGGCAAGGTAGCAGCTTTGGCACGATTCATGCCGAAGATGGCTCACAGGTCGCTCCCCCTGTACAAAATACTGAAAAAGTCCAAGAAATTCGAGTGGGGACAGGAACAAGAAAAAGCTTTCCAAGAGCTTAAGGAGGTGTTGTCCAAACCTCCCATTCTCACAAAGCCTGACCCCGAAGACACACTCATTCTGTACTTGGCTATTTCAGATGAAGCTTTGGGCGTTGCCTTGATAAAAGAAACTCCTGATGGACAAAGACCGGTCTATTTCACTAGCAAGACCTTGCAAGGTGCTGAGATCCGGTATCAAAAAATTGAAAAGGCCGCCCTTGCTGTTGTTTGGGCCTCACGACGGTTACGCCCGTACTTTCACGCCCATCCAATCATAGTGAGAACGGATTTGCCACTCCGTTCTGTCTTAATCAAGCCCGATCTTGCTGGGAGGATGATCAAATGGTCTATTGAACTCTCTGAGTTTGATATATCCTACGAACCCCGCAGCGCTATTAAAGTTCAAGTCCTGGCTGACTTTATTGTGGAAATGACAGGGATTGATCCGGATTACCCTCGAGTCCATTGGACCATTTACGTTGATGGTTCATCAAACCAAAGAGGCTCTGGAGCAGGTGTAGTTCTCGAAAGTGATGACGGAGTACACCTGGAGATCTCCCTTCGTTTCAATTTCAAAACATCCAACAACCAGGCTGAGTACGAAGCTTGCTTGGCCGGGCTAAGAGCTGCAATTGACATCGGAGCTTTTGAGGCGACACTCTGTAGCGATTCACAGCTGGTGATTTCGCAGATCTTAGGAGAATATCAACCTCGCGAACCTCAACTCCAATTATACTTGAACTGTGTCAAGGAGTTGACTGAGAAATTCTCAAAGGTGGAGTTCAAGCATGTTCCACGTGAAGAGAATACGAGAGCAGATATACTCTCCAGGTTAGCAAGCACTAAACGACCGGGTAGCACCACTACTCTGGTTCAAAGCACGCTAACGTCGCCCAGCATCCCTCTTTTCCCTTCTCTAAACGCCATAATGACTGACTCCCTTTACGGAGATACATGGATGGCTCCTTACATCCGTTATTTGGCTGACGGACAGCTACCCACAGATGAGAAGGAAAAGACGAGGTTAAGGAGAGAATTACCGTATTTCACTATGATTGATGGTAATCTCTACAGAAGGGCACTCTCTGTGCCCTATTTAATTTGTCTCAAAGAGGATGAGGTGCAAGGTGTAATGGAGGAAGTGCATGGAGGACAAAGTGGACACCACGCCGGAGGAAGAAGCTTAATGCGAAAAATCCTCAGAGCTGGATACTGGTGGCCCACAATGAAGCAAGACTCCATTGACTTCGTCAAAAAATACGACGCTTGCCAAAAATTCTCTAACCTACACCACACACCGGCGGAAGAACTCTTCACATCCGCTGTTCCATGGCCTTTCTACCAATGGGGATTGGATATTTTGGGCCCCTTTCCAACTGCTCCTGGGGGCATCAAATATCTCATTGTAGGGGTCGATTATTTCACTAAGTGGATAGAAGCAGAGCCGGTGGTGCATATTACTTCAGCCCGAACTCGCCGTTTCATGTATGAAAACATCATAACACGGTTCGGGGTCCCAGCACGGATTGTCACAGACAATGGCACCCAGTTCACGGATAGAAAATTCACAGATTTGCTTGAAGGGTTAGGAATAACCCAAATATTCTCATCCGTCGAACATCCCCAAACTAATGGTCAAGCTGAAGTGGCCAACAGGGAGGTGCTTAAGGGACTAAAGAAGCGCCTTGGTGAAGCCAAGGGCGGATGGACAGACCAGCTGTGTCATGTCCTATGGGCATATCGGACAACGCCTCATTCATCCACCAATGAATCCCCATATCGCCTAACGTACGGGGTCGAGGCAATGATACCTGTGGAACTGCAAATTGCTTCCACAAGAGTTAAGTACTTCTCTGAAGAAACCAACAATGCTAACTTGGCATCTGAAATGGATGTCATACAAGAACTCAGAGAAGACGCTTTCATCAGAGATCAAGCCATCAAAGCCAAAGTTGCTCTCCGGTACAACAAACGAGTCCAATCAAGGACTTTCAACGTTGGAGATTTGGTTTTGAGGAAAGCAAGTATAGGGAACAAATTCGCCCATCAAGGCAAATTAGCCCCAAACTGGGAAGGCCCATACAGGGTATCCGAGGTCACTGGCAAAGGCTCTTATCGCCTTGAAAACCTTGATGGCACTCCAATCCGAAACAAATGGAACACCCAAAACTTGCGCATCTACTATAGCTAGCTGTTTCTACACTCTCCTATCCTTATCTTGGATTGAATACTGGAGAATTTATTTTCACAGCTACGCTCTCCTTGTAATTCTTATTTTTGATTTAATAAGAATCTCTCATAACAATTTAACTCTTTCGAGTTTTTCTTATGCTGTGATTTTCAGTTTATCCGGTGTACAAAAGCATATTCAGGACGGATGATCTCAGCTACTTATTCTGTAGTTGACGATGTAACTCTTCGAATATGCGCAACGCACAAGAACATACTCAGGACGGATGATCTCAATTACCCATTCTGTAATTGACGATGTAACTCCTCGAGTGTGTAAATATTGAAGGCCCAGATTGTAGGATTAAACCGAACTCTGGGTACGGTTAGTAAGTTTGGCTGAACACCGGTGAAGGCTCGGATTGTAGGATTAAACCGAACTCTGAGTACGACTAGTAGGATTAACCGAACGTCGGTGAAGACCTGAGTTGTAGGATTAAACCGAACCTCAGGACATGGGTTGTAGGGCTGGCACTTTTTTAAGGCCACAAACCGAACCCCATTCAGAGATTACATGGGTTGTAGGGCTGGTCCTTCTTCAAGGCCACAAACCGAACCCCATTCGAAGACTACATGGGTTGTAGGGCTGGTCCTCTTTCGAGGCCACAAACCGAACCCCATGCGAAGGCTTGGGCGCAGTAAGATGGTTCTTCTTCAAGACCACGCTGAACCCCAAGTGACGGGCGCAGTAGGTTCAGGATTAACCCTGATCTGAACCCCGTATCGAAGGCTCGGATTGTAGGATTAAACCGAACTCTGAGTACGACTAGTAGGACTAACCGAACATCGGTGAAGAATCGTCATTGGGTAAAACCAAAGACCAATTGAAGAACGGCTAGTAGGATTCAACCGAACACCAAATATGACATGGACAGTAGGATCAAACCGAACTCCAAACACAACAAGTAAGTTATACTGAACTCCAAATTAATACTCTCGTGAAGTTCTTTATTTGGGAGTTTTATAGCTTATAATTCTGAGTCATCAATTCTTCAATTGAGATCTGACTCATAAACTCCGACACAAACAATTCACTCGGGTACGCCACAATCTAAGGCATATTCACCTGAAATCTCTCAGTCGGAAATATTTGAGGAGGAATGTCTATTTTAAATCCTCACTCTTAAAAACTCTCACGAGAAAATTTTACTCAGAGTTTATTCAAAGTGATAATCACCCAATGATACTGGGGGACAACATCAACGGTTTAACGAATATCTTGAGGAATGAACTCTCGTCTAAACGATCTCACAATCATTCCCCTTAAGCCGTTCTTGTAATAATGATGTGTTCCCTGACAAGCGGTGATCTTATTGAGAAATCCATCTCGCATGTATAAGTCCGGTATGGAGATTTTGTTTTACAAACCGATCTTCATTACTTAAATTCGGAATGATTCAATACACATGCGATCCCTCTATTAAAGTTGTTTTTTCACTAAACAAAAATAGAGGTAAAAAACCCTTTTATTGATTAAATGAGAATTACAATTCGTATAATAATCCGGAGCTGATCCCGGAACACAGCGAATTTGAATCAATAAAATGAAAAAGGAAACAGGGAAGGGCGCTACTTTCTCTGGCTTGAATCTCCTTCTTTCCCTTTGCCTTTGCCTCCGGCCTTGCCTTCTTCAGTGCGAGAGCTTGTTCCTGTGCTTATGGACTTCAGGAATGAAGGTCCCATTGATTGGCCTGCAGGTAAAGGAGCGAACTTATAAGGAGTGTTGGGCGGACTTTCATGACGCTTATCAACTATGGCCACCAGTTTCCCTTGATGAAACTCATAGAACGGGTCAATACCATTCAGATTAAGTTTCACCTTGGGATTCCGGTATTGAATTTGACGAACAGCCAACCCAAAGGATTCCTTGACTGCCTGATCGCACATATCCACAGCCTCGTCAAATTCCGCTTTTGTGTCCGCCAACTTTGAGAGCAGCTCCTTCTCCTTACGCGACCAATCTTCGGTTCCTCGAGCATAAACAACTTTGACTTCCTTAAGCTCCTCTTCCAGCTTTGAAGAGCGTTCCTTCTCCGCACAAAAACCGGAGTGGAGGTCGGAATTGATTTTCTTTTGATCAGCTACTTGGGCCTCCAACTCCTTGGCAAGATGTTTTAGCCTGACAATTTCTTCATCCTTCTTATATCCTTCCTCTTTGGAAGCTTCTAATTTACTTTCTAAACGAAGGATGGTTGCCTTGTCCTTAGCAGCAGCAACGCTAAGGTCATTAACCTTGCCAACCAACGAGCTCAGCCTCTCATTCTCTTCTGGAAGCTTGCGAACCGATCTTAGGAGCCCGGATAATTCTGCCAGGTGCTTCTGTCCGGCATCGCAAGCTTTGGCTACTTCATCGCTCATCAATGAGGGCTTCAGCTTGTACGGAGTCTCAGGAACGGCCTCAGGAACAGAACCCTCGTATACCAGATATTGTGCAAGACCGGAGCTACTTTGAAGGGGGCGAGTAACTTTTGGTGCAAAGTAAGTCGTTATTGGCTTTGCACCATAGGTGATCCCGTCGCCAGGAGCATCCGGAGTGGACCCTGCATCCAGAGCGGATCTTTCCACTTTCTTTCCCTTTGAAGGCTCCGGATCAGCACTCTCACTTGAAATTTTTTGTTTTTTCGGAGAAGGTTGACGATCCGAGGTCCTTGAGGAACCGCGTTTTATAGTTTTCTTCTTTTCTCCGACCTTCTCAGCCGCAACCTTCTCAGATCCGCCCTCCAGTAAGGGAATATCGTCACCAGCAGATGAGGTTAAAATGATGGTCTCCGCTGTGGCTTTCTTCGAATTCCGTTTCGCCTGAATGTCATTTTCAGCTGCCACGGAATTCGCTCCAGCTTTGGGCCCTTTCAGTTTTTCCATCTCTGGAGACGCAGCTTCAATTTCAACTGCAAAACCAAGCAACACGGTTAGAAATCAACTACTTCAAGGCATGATGCGATAAAATATGAATATTAGCAGGAAAATTACGCAGATATTCCTCGCGGGTAGACCACGATCCTAACAAACGCTTGCAAGAGAAAAATTGATGCGAGGCGGTGTAAGATTGAAGGGCGGAAAGAACGGAAACTGAAGACGGGCTTAGTTCATCCTCCTCAGTGTAGTACGCCTGGGAGGTCAGCAAAAAGTGTTCATGCGTCCAAGCCATTGGGAACTTCGGAAGCCCATCTTCAGTTAACCAAAAAACTGACTCGTCAGGGTGAACGCTAATCCTCGTGAAATAGGACTTGAATGAATGTCCATCAACTTTGGCGGAGTCAGTGTACGCCTCAAAGTTGATAACCTTTGAAAGAGTCCGGAGAGATATCAAACTCACTCCCCCTTTCTCTTTATTTGCACGACGGACCACTTGGGCAAAATAAAAGAGCATGGCCACCGTCGGCTTGAAGTTGAAGTGCTCCCCAAGCACTTCAAGAGAGCGGACTAATCCCCATCCGTTGGGGTGAAGCTGTGAAGGAGCGCAGTCCAGGAATCTCAGAACCCCCATCTGAAACTTCGAAAGGGG
This sequence comes from Clitoria ternatea, assembly GCA_037962975.1. NCBI lineage: Eukaryota > Viridiplantae > Streptophyta > Magnoliopsida > Fabales > Fabaceae > Clitoria > Clitoria ternatea. Next base: position 288,412,709 of record CM075670.1, read on the forward strand.
AAACCGCACACCAAGGTTCAAAAATAAAAAGTCATACATATACAAGGACCTTTCGTCCGGGATATGACAAATTCGATCGGATGGCAACGGGGCTATCACCACGAAGCAATTCTTGTATTTGTCCTTCTTGAAGACCGTGAAACGCGTCTCCAGCTCCGCTCCTCCCTCTCGAGCATGAACTGATGCTATTTCACGAAACTCCTCAGCCACCCAGCTGAATGGGCGTTTCTGTTGGAATTTCACCCAGTCTATCCGGTGTGCAACCACATTGCATAGGCCGGATTGGGTCTTCAAGATATACTTCTCAGAAGGAGATTCCCCTTCAGACGATTTCCTCCCAGTAGCTTTCTTTGTCACCATTGTGAAAGCTTTGATGCTGCGATAAAATTTCACATCATCAGAGAGATACAAATCCCCACTCTCAACACTCTCACTGGAGGAGGAAGACTCTGAAGAGGGTATAATCACCCTTCGCCTCTGATATTGCGACTCCTCCCTCTCTGTGTATTGCGGCCTCGACTGGAAGATCACTGGGATCCTCCCACCACGAACACTAGGGTTTTGAGCCAAAGCCCTTCCTCCTCTTCCTCTACGGCTAACGCCACTGAAGCTAACACCCTTCCTAGGCATTCTCAAATATTGAAAAGAGATACAGAAAATGAAGGGAAAGTGGTTACCTAAGGACTGTGAATTGAAATTCACGGAGGTGGACACGAAGAACTTCTTGGAACTTTTGCAGAGGTTCGTCAAAGAAGCAAGAAGAAATGGTAACTGAGAATTGCCAAATATGCCTATATCAGGGCACCAAAATTTTTCAAATACCCATTAAACATAACCTGTCGTTTACCCCCAAACGACTTCCCGTTTAGTGGACCAAAATTGTCGTTTAGTACATCAAGGCGCGAAGATGCCATCATTTCGTCACAAAGCCATCGAAATGGGCCTATTAAAACCAAATACTAGGCCCAACAAGACTATACGTGACAGTTACTAAGGCATGCGCACTTGATGCAATAATGGCTCGCCCACGTGGATTAAGACATTAAATGTCCAATCATTAGAAACGTGGCCACCATTACCCGAATACCAAGGGTTGCGAAATTCGATAAACTTCTGATATTTCCATTGTCGAATCCGCCCTTAAAATTTCATCACTACGGAACATGGTTCCCAGAACGGACATATACACTTCGATATAGTCCCGAAATCCAGACATACTATGATCAATATAGCTCATATGAGCAAGACAACTGCTTCCTCACATCAGCTAGGGGGCTAGTAGAGGTAATACTCGGATTTCGTCTCGGATTTCGGATGGATGCGAAAAAATTCACCAGGACGGATGATCTCAATCACCTATTCTGTGATTCGACGATGTAACTCCTGGTACGAAGAGCTCCACTAATCATTCCAGGACGGATGATCTCAATCACATATTTTGTGATTCGATGATGTAACTCCTGGTGTGAATCATTCCAGGACGGATGATCCCAATCACCTATAAAGTGATTCGACGATGTAACTCCTGGTATGAACAATTCTCATCATCATTCTTACGATGAAAGTATTCACTCAATCCGTACTCCTACGATTGAAAAATGTCTCCAGGATGGATTATCTAAATCACTTAATCTGTGATCTGACGATGTAACTCTTGACGATGTGTACTTTTCCAGAACGGATAACCTCAGTCACCCATTATGTGATATGACGATGTAACTCCTAACGCGGTGTACCTGCCCAGGACGGATGATCTCAATCACCCATGCTGTGATCTGACGATGTAACTCCTGGCGCCATACACACCCAAAGGACGGATGATCTCAATCACCTAATATGCGACCTGATGATGTAGTTCCTGGTATCGTACACATCCCCAAGACGGATGATCTCAATCACTTATGAAGTGATTTAATGATAAAACACCTGGCATGATCAATACTCATAATCATCTTTATGATGGAAAATTCCGAAAGTCAGTCCGCACTTTCGCTTTCTAGTGGTATTCTCCCAGGACGGATACTCTTTATCACCTATTCTGTGATACAACGACGTAACTCCTGGTGTAGAAAAAACTCCCATCATCATCCTTATGATAAAGGACTCAAACACCACTTCCTTGCAGTTCCCTAAACTTGGAATAATATTATCATCTCCTGTAAGAATATTACGGATTAGAAGCAGTCATCCGTCCTGTTACACTACTCTACTGAACAGCGGATCGACCCATCTTTCCCCAAGAGAATTAAGAAAATTAAGGATCACGCCCCAAAGACAGGCACCTTCTTCTTAATACACACTTGGGGACATGTATATATTTATCCGTTCTAAATTTTATTTGTTATTTAATCTTCCGAGGCTATTATTTCAATCCGGCCTTAAGATTAATTATACAGAACGGATTAGAAACGATTTAAATATACATGAAACGACGAAGACAAATTTCTTCAATCAAAACTCATTCATTGAAATGAAATTACATACAATAGTTTAAAATCCGGAGTTGATCCCGGTACACAACTATACATGTAAATGAAAACAAAACTACTGAGGAGGAATCTGTTCTTTAGTCTTTTGTGCCTCTTCAGCACTGGGCTCTTGTGCTCCTTCCTTTAGAACCTCCGCAGGAGTCTCGCCTCCAGGAGCCTCAGCCCGTTCTTCAGAAGAGGGAACCTCGGACGCAGGAAAGACGTAGTCAGGTCCCATGGATTGACCCTCAGGAAGAGGAGCCAAACCATATAAGGACGTCGGTGGATCTTCGTGACGACCATCCACCACTGCGACTAACTTTCCCTCATGGAATTCATAGTACGGATCCATCCCATAAAGGTTAAGTTTCGCAGTGGGATTGCGGTAGAAGACTTGGCGTATGGCTAGGCCGAAGGACTCTTCAACAGCCCGGCTGCATATGTCAACAGCTTCTTCTCTCTCAGCTTTCGCTGTAGCCAATTCTCCCCGCAACTTGGACAGCTCCTCACTGGATATCTTGGGCTCCACTTTCCTAGCCTTCAGTCCCTCTATCTCAAGAAGGAGCTTCTTCTCCCTTTGAGACCACTCCTCAGCATCAGCCTTATTTTTATCCTGGCTGCTGCGGAGTTCTTCCTCCTTCTCTGCCACTTTGCCTTCCAAGTTTTTAAGATCGCCTTTGAGCTTGAGATTCTCTTTAGTTACGAGATCCCCAAACTCCTTAGACTTGTTAAGACGATCTTCCATTAACTTCATGGCGGCTTTGTCCTTGTCTGAGGAAAGGTTGAGCTCTTCTAATTTGTCACTTAGCTCCTCAACCTTGTCGACGTTCTTAGCCAACTCGCTGACGGAAGATAGCAATCCAGCAAGTTCGGCTAGCTGCCACCTTCCGGCCTCACACGCTCCTTCAATTTCTTTAATACTAAGCGTAGGCCGGAGTTTATACATCGGTGGTGGAAGAGTGGCAGGAGTAGAACCTTTGTAGGAGAGGAAGGGGGTGAGAAACGAGGTCGTTGGGAAGGAGGTCGGCCCTGATCCAGAAACCCCAGCAGCAGTGCCTTTATTGAGACCGGAGGAAGCACCAATCCCTTCCGAGGTTTCAACGGCTTTATCCTCCGAAGTCCTTTGCTTCTTGGATTGACGCTTCGAAGGATCATTCTGGATCTTTCTTCTCCTCTCAGTAACAGGAGGTTGACCCGAGGCTGTTCCAACATCGGATGAACCGCCCTCAACCAGTGGGATGTCCCCTTCAGCATCCGAGGTCAGGATGATTAACTCAGGACGATCCTTGGTTGAGGGCCTGGGCTTCACTTCATTCTCACGGGTGACAGATTTACCAGCCGCCTTGAATTTCTTCAATTTGTCCATTTCTGGAGTTTGCTGTTCTATTTCACCTACATGAACAAACACAAGATGTCAGCAACTACAAATATTCTATACATATTTGATAAAGGAGAAAAGATAGAATAAAACGAGAAGTACGCAAATATTCCTCCCGGACTCCGCTTGAGCTACTTAGCAGACGCCTACACGAAAAGACGTGACGACCTGTAGTGTGCGATTCAAGTGCGAACAACACTCTCGACGTCTCTCGAGACAGATCGGATTGATCAGTGTAGTACGCGTGTGAGCTCAAGAGGAAATGTTTGTGTGTCCAACTCAGGGGAAATTTGTCAACATCCTCTTCGTCCTTCCAAAATTTCGGTTTGCCCTTCTTAATGGAGATGCGAGTGAAGTAGGTCTTAAACGACTTCCCATCAACCTTGGCCGAATCAGTATAAGACTCAAAGTTCACAAAAGAACAGAGAGTCCGGAGTGTCACCAGACCAACTCCGCCCTGCTTATTCGCCCTTCGAACTACCTGAGTGTAGTAGAACAGCATCGCTACAGTTGGCGTGAAATTGAAGTGCTCCCCAAGCACTTCGAGAGCTCGGATGAGGCCCCAACCGTTGGGATGAAGTTGGGAGGGTGCACAGTTCAAAAACCTCAAAACACCCATCTGGAGTTCGGTTAATGGGAAACGGACGCCCAAATAATGAAAGATGAAGTCGTACATGTACACTGAACAATCGTTGGGGACGACATGACATATCCGCTCTGTCGGAAGTGGTGCGTAAACCCTATACCACTTTTTTGTCTCTTCATCCGTACTCAGCGTGAACCTCGGTTGAATCCGAGATCCCTCCTCATCCGCATGACGAGAGGCCAAGTCCTTAAATTCGCTGGACACCCAACAGAAAGGCCATTTAGCCTGAACCTCCTCCCAATTCAGCCTCGAAGCAACTACGCTGAAGAGACCTTCAGCTGTCTTCGAAATGACACTATCTCCAGAAGATCCTTCTCCAGTTGCCATTGGAAATATCTAGACCGAACTCCTTAATCTACGATAAGAAATAAAATGTCGTCAGAAAGTTGCAATCATTACTCACTGCATTTTGAAAGCAATTACAATCAGAGGGCGACTCTGAGAAGGGAAAGATCACTTCCCGCAGTGAGTAAGATCCCCTTTCTGAGCGACGCGGTTCAGTCTTAGGAAGAATCACAAGGATTCTTCCCCATGACTATTAGGGTTGAGGGAAACTGATTCCCCCCCCTTTAGATGAAGCCTACTTTCTATAACTACGAGTAGCAAGTCAAAGCGAAACTAAAGCGACAAGGAAAAGATAGTTACCTCAGATGACAGTGATGAATTTGAGGAACGAAGAAACCCTCGCAATGTAGGTGATAAACTTCCTTGCAAAATTTCTGCAGAGTTTCGTTGAGAAAGCAAAAGCAAGTGGAACCCAGAATCCACTAAGTATTCCTTTTATAGGAAACAAAGAGGACCGGTTACCTCCTCTTGAAGTTGTGTCGTTCTCGATAAAACGTACCTGTTCACAAGCGAAACGACACAACCGTTCCAAATTCTTGAGCGCCAAAACGATAGCAACTCAGCAAAGGGCTATCCACTGGGCCCAAAAGTTTTGAAAACTTCAGGCCCATTAAGCCCAAAACGACGGTTAATGAGATTTTCATCTCAGACACAATAATTGCCTGCCCACGTGATTAAAAGCATTAATGTCTAATCATGCAACGCAATTTACGCTTTACTGCCGTTACACGAACTTCAAGAGCTTTCAATTCCAATAAACTCTTGAAATTCTCACACAACGAATCTTTGTCTGAATCCGTTGTGACAGTACCGAAAGGTCTTTTCTATTAAAATCAGAGCGGTTCTTTACGAATGACAACAGATGCTAAGGAACTGTTACACACGTAAGCTTACCGATATTAAGACCTCTCGCAGGTTGAGTAGCTTATGTGAACAACTATTCAGTCCCTCACACAAGCTAGGGGACATATGATCCGGTCTCAATACCGGTATCCGATCTGCTATACATATTTCAACGTCTTTGATAAGACATCTACGTGTAACCGGTGTCATCGGTATACATCCGAACTGTAATTCCGTATCAGGCGTTCTCCCTATACCGGTTGTTCAGGATAACACCATGACATCGGACAATACACACGTCACTGTGCTAATGACAAGGATTGTTGCTACAGGGATCGATCAATAATTCCCTACACTACGAGCCAAATTTTGCTCACGGGAATGGTCAACTTGTTCCCTAATCCTAGTCTACATTCTCTACGCTCAATATAAAATAGCCACTTGACCCAATCATGCAGGTAAGTGCGCAATATAATAATGCTGATGGGAGTTGGTGGTTCCCCACCAACGAGTCCTCGTTAATCGAGCCAATCAGGTATATGAACTAACTTCATGATTGAAGTGAGGGATCTTCTTCTTCAGCTCTTTTAGGACTGATGCCTCTCTGAATACATTCCTTACTTGGAATATAATCACTGACTTGAGCGTCGGAGAATCTTTGCAGGTGACACCACCATTCGCTCACTTCAACGCGTTAGGTCGGTGTAAAGGATCTCCAGGACGCTCAATCCGCTTTCTTCTCCCAAGGACAACGAATACATACATCGGATACACATACATCCGGTCTACTAGACGGTATTGTCATACTATTCGTGACTGGCTTGAGATCGGATCTCTTGACCCCGGTCCAGGACAGATCAGTTACCATCACCAAGGGTCCTCATTTCATTTTCATTTCAAGCATAGCATGTAAAATCAAATCATTCAAATACAACCATTTACATTCTCAATTCACATCATTTATCATTATCAAGCATTCTAGCTTTCCATATGCAACCTTATGCAATATTAATCATATACTAACAACTAATTAGGCAAAATTATCTAAGTTCGGAATTCCCACTTACTGAGCGATCATCGACAAGTTTCTGAAAGCTAGGTTACTAAGTTCCAACGCTGCTCACTCTCAAGGATGGATGATCTCTTAGCAATGAAGATTAAAAACCCTAACCTTCCCCAATACTGTCCACACTCGTGATTGATTCCAAAACTCACTCACAATTGAAATGGAAAGCCCCTAGCCCTTGTTCTTTGCACTCACGTGAAGGGAGAAGAGAAAGAGTGGAGTGAAGCTTGCTTTCTCTTGAAGGAAATTGAAGAAGATGAATGAGGTGGTGTGGTGGTGTTGTCGCGGGTTGGAAGGAGGAAGAAGGGAAGTGCTCTTTTTTTCCTTGGCTTTGCACGAGAGAAAGATTAGAGTAAGGGGAAGAGAATGAAACTTGGCTTTTGTCATTAAGGGTAAAATTGTCTTTTTACATGTTTGGTTGATTTCTAAAAGTAATCTGGTAATTTTAAGTTACCTAGAAATTAACTAGATTAATTTCAAAATTAACGTACCCCTTTGTACTTAATTTTCATTCCTAATTAATTATCTAATTAATAAAAATGAATCAATAATTAAAATTTGGATGTTACAAACTCAACAAAAATCTAGGTGAAACCTATTTATTGTTTAGCCAGTTTTAAACCATGGAATAAACCCCAAAATTCAACAAGCATAATTGACCAAATATCTAGAGGATGAGAGAACACACATATAAAGGTTCCATTACAGGATCTCAACCCATCTATCTTTCTAAAATGAAACTGATCTCCCATTTCCAATACTCCAAATCACTCATTATTAAACCTTCTTCCAGTCTGAACAGATACCTCTCCATAAATTTGAGCAATTAGCCTTCTTTTCCACATGAAATATTTGCCATCCCATGGATCTAACCAACTGGGACCATAAAATGTCTTGTTTGATGCACAAATTCTAAGCAACCTTAGCCATGGATGCTTCATTTGCATTACAAGACAGACTCAGACCCAATCCACCTTGGTTTTTCTTCTAGCAAATTTTATCCCAACTAGCATTGTGAATCTGCCTAGTGTTCTCCCCATTTCCCCATATAAAATTCTTGCAGGTTCTATCCAGCTCAGAGCAAATATGTTTGGGGAGCCACATGGTTTGTATAACATAGTTAGCCATAGCTTGAAGAACAAACCGAGTAAGGGTAATCCTACCGACATAAGAAATTTTCTTGGACTTCCAAGAGGACACCTTCTGCTTCACTCTATCAAGGATGAAGTAGAGGTTAGCCTTGGATACCTTCTCATCAATCAAAGGAACACCAAAGTACTTTCCAAGGTTAGTTGTGCTTTGAAATCCTAAAACAACATTGATCTCTTGCTTGACATCCCAGCTAACATTTCTTGAGTAGAAAATGTTGGTTTTTGAAGTATTTATTTTCTGACTTGGACAGGGAGGAAATGCCTCCAACATCATCTAAATTGATCTAGCTTGGTCTACTCCTGCTTTAGAAAATAGCATAAGGTCATCAACAAAACACAAATGAGATAAAGGAGGTCCATTTTTAACAAGCTTAATAGGCTTCCAATAATTCTTGTAAACAACAAAATTGATTAAATATGAAAATCTTTCAAGGCACGATACACAGAGGTTGGGGGAGCGAGGATTTCCTTGCCTAATACCTCTAAAAGGTTTGAAACTCTTAAGAACCTCACCATTCCAAATCAAAGACATAGTCATAGAAAAAATGCACCACTTAATCACCTCAATAGGCCTAGTAGGAATTCCTATATTAGTTAGAGTTTCAATTGTAAAGGGCCACTTAAGCCTATCATAAAGTGAATAACTTCTTGAGCAATTACAATATTATAAGCACTAAATCTACTAGACACAAAGCTACATTGATTAGGACCAACAAGGTAATCCATTAGACTTCTAATGTTATTAACAATAATCTTAGTAATAATTTTATATGTAACAATAATAAAGATATTGGTCTAAAATCATTTACCTACAAGGATTATCAATTTTAGGAATAAGAGATATAAGGGTAAAGTTGGCTTGCTCAACGATTATTGAGCACATTACAAACTCAATCACATATAGAATGACCAATGAGATTCCATTGGTACCGGAAGAAACAAGCATGAAACCCATCAGTTTTATCTCTCCCATTTTGAATAAGTAACGGCCTCATCAAGGATTAATTTGTGCTCTTCTAGCAAAATGGAGAAAGCTTCCCACAAACAAAACTCCAAATCAAGAGAATCATTAGACTATAGTTGTTTGAAAAAATCAGTTGCAAGTTACTCAAGAGTTTCTTGATCTAGCATCCAAATACCATCTTCACCCATCAGAGTTTCAACCCGATTCCTTCTTCTTCTAGTCATAGTTGAACCATGGAAGAATTTGAAATTCTTATCACCATGTTTAACCCATTTCACCCTTGCTTTTTGAAACCATAGAATTTCTTCATGAAAAATTTATTCTAGTCATACTGTTGTTTAAATTGGGAAACAAATAAACTTTACAGCATTCTTTATTCCTATAAAAAAAATTATTTAATTTGACATTTGTTCTAACCCTATTTTTTCCCCTCGTCTCTTCTTGTTATTGGTCTGGTAAAGTATGAAGGACATAATTACAAGGTATCATACGCATTCTCATGGCATCAACAAAGTGGAGAGACCTTCACTAGAATTGCAGGTTGTACAGAGGGAAAAAAACAGTTCTCATATCTTGATTTTCTTTATTTACATACATATATTGCCTAAACTTGCTGACCAAAGGGCAATTTTCTGATTTTGTTAATTGTATTTTTTTATATGAAAATTTTTCATAAATCATCATTATTTCTCACATTAATGATATAACTAATGATATAAATTCTGATTCTTTTAAACTATGTCACAAAGATAATGATATCAATCCATGACAGTTTTCTTATTGAAAAAAAAACATATTTTGTCCGACTATTCCAAAGAGTAAGAATCTAGTCCCATTTTGTGTAGTTTTTTAGGCTGCAATACTTACACAGTTACACCAATTGCTGAGAAGTAATTGGCAATTGTATAATTGTTCATATATTTCAGCTAGAGGCTAGCAACAGTGCCAAATTGAGTAAGGAAATTGCAGATAGAACCCAAGAGCTGAGGTACACGTCTATCAAATTCGTTAAAAGAGAGTTAGTTAAAATCTAAGGAGATAGAAAAGATGAATTTGAGTGATACTGTGTATGTTCTGATGGAGCAGTCGGATGAAAGGTGATGACCTTGAAAGACTACACTTGAATGAGTTGCAGGAACTGGAGAAAACACTTGAAAGAGGACTCAACCGCATCATCGAAATAAAGGTACCTATGGTAACCGTATATTTGTTTTTAATTTGCACAAATCACACAGGGCATACTAATATTATCATCCTCTTTTAATTTTATTTTTTTTAATTAGCCATTTAATCATATAAATTATATTTATTTTTTTATTTTTATTACAACTGATAAATCTTACTATTTAATTAATGTATAATAAAAATTAATTAATATTGTTGATTTTTATGCAACTTTTTCATTCAGGAAAAGCGGATAACGAGTGAGATTTCTGAACTTCAGAAGAAGGTTTGTTGATATATATAACTTGATGGATTTTGATCCTCTATATAGAGAATTGCACCGTGCAATTTGTTTTTAAGGATTTTTTATACTGGCTGTTTATTAATCGGCATAAAAAAAAACTTTTAGATCACTTATTAAAAAAAAGGTATAAACATCTTGTAACAGTTGATATTTTTTATACTAATTAAGAAAAATTAATGTAAAAAGTCTTCATAACTAAACTCCACCATGAAATCGGTGGAAAAAATATATATTCATAACTTGATAATGAAGATAGTGTATATATAATTTACTATCTTTTAATTAAAAAAATAGTTTATATTTTTATCTTAAATCAATAAATTATTATTTCTTTTTTTTGTTAAATCATTAATTTAAAATTTGGTAAAGACTATTCTTTTAATTAAAGAACGTTATAGAATTATAATATATTTTAATTTTGAAATAAAACTAAATACAGTATTCATCAATGATGGGGTAATAAGTATCGGTGGTTTTGATCCTCTGCAGTAATATACTACCTGCGGTTCTAAATATAAGCAAATTTTAGTGGAATCTTTTGGTCCCTTAATATAAACAAAATTAGACTTTTCCAATGTCATTAAATGCTTGTTTACCAAATATGTCTTCAACATATATATTTCCAAGGCTACTAATTCTTTATGTAATAAATGATACTAAGGGTATTTTAGAAAATTAAATCAAATATGTGGTAACATTAATACAAATAACTACTTTCAACTACTATTCTTAATATGTGTAAATTTAGGTATATTTGTTTATATTTGGAACTGGATGTAGTAGTATAGAATTCAATTTCTGGTGAAGTCATTTATTAGTCTGTAGATGATACATAAATGTATCATCACACCAAATGTTGTATTTGGTACTGTAATTTCAAAGCAAGCTCAGATGAATTTATTCGATGTGGTACTAAGAAATCCCGATAAATAATACTTTTTAAACCGAATTATTAAAATCAATATAAATAATTAATATATAGTTAAATATATTGAATTTTTAAAAATTAATATTAAATTATAATTTTCATCTTGTAGTTGTGAATATATTTAATGATATGGATAATAGTTAGATTAATTAATAAAATAAATGAGAAAAGATCATTAAATACTATATTGTATATGGAGAAAGATTAAACTTTTTTTATAAGTTCTAAAGAAGAATATTACAATAAAAATATATTTTTTTAATTAAATTAATGATATTAAATGAGGTTAACTATTTTTTAAAGAGTGTAAGGTACTCTCTCCATCTCATGTTTAGTGTCACTTTAGCTTCTTTTTTTTTTTTGCATAGAATAAGAAATAATTAAACGTGTAGTTATTTAATTAGATATAGACTAAAATCTTCTTTTTTAATTCTATTATTTTATTATTAACTTCCTAAAAGTTTCATTCATTAGTGGAAATGAAATGTGATAATAATTAAATACATTAATTATAGGAGGATATAATTAAAAAAACCATGTTAACTAGGATATTGTTTAAGAAAACAAAAATAATATTTTTAATTAAAAATTGTGTAGGGTTTATCTAAAAATAAAAAAGTGAGTTTTAATAATGTTTTAAAAATAAAAAAGTTTCCAATTTTATTTCTTTAACCAATAATACCCTTATAGCATTGGTGGTTAGCATTTTTTGAAATAAATTAATTACACCTTAAATTTTTAAAATAAAAATAATTTATGAAAAAAATAAAGGCTAAAGTGAAAATTACATTACAACAATAGAAGGGAATTGTGGCTTAGTAATTGTATAGAACTTGTTAAAATAATGGCTTTAGGGGGTTGTATTTCTGTACTCAATAATTGTTGCTTAATTAATTTCCTGTGTATGCATTCTAACAATGAAGGGAATTGTGTTGGAAGAAGAGAACAAGCATTTAAAGCAAGAGGTGAGAAATACCAACTTAATTACAAGAATGTCTTATTTATTAATTTTAATGAATTTCTCGGTTTCTTCAGCTAGAAAGGGCACAGATGGAGACTATGCTGTTTAAAGAAAATAATCAGTTTTTGATGGACTCAGAAGAAGGTGGTGTCTCATTAGAGTCTATGAATAACATCAGCAGTTGCATCACTGATGACCCTCCTTTTGAAGATGATTCCTCGGATACATCTCTAAAGTTAGGGTAAGTTTAACGTAAATTAACGATGTATCTTATTAAAAAATTCTTTGAGGTGAAAGTAAAAATAAAAGTTAAGTCGTAAAATTATGTATGAATGGTGATGATTAAAATGTTCTTAAAATCGTATGATCACTTAAAAAAGTTATATAACTTTTCACTAATATATTCTAATCTCAACCATTATTTTTACTTTCACCTAATATAACATTTTTAATAAGATACACCTCAATATATATATATATATATATATATATATATATATATATATATATATATATAGAATTAATTAAAATCTAAGAATTTGATGTTTTCTTATTACCTTTGAACAATCCTTAATTAAGTTACTTTTTCAGGCTACCCTTCTCTAATTGAAGATGTGATTAAGGAAAGAGTGTGTTGTACCGATGTTTTTGTTGGATACGTTTATGGATGATAAATGTATTAAAGATAAAATGTAAAATTATGATTATTAATTTTAAAAACAATAACATGTAGTTTAATAACTTTATATAGTTTATTGCATATTTTCTATGCGTTTGTTTATTCATTAATGACTGGTTTTTAATCGATAAAAAATTAAATGACAAGAAAGAGCTTAGGTCCATTTGCTTGTTTTTTTTTTTGGAAAAGTTTATATAGATACAATAACTAAAATACTTATCAAAAACAGTTGATTTAGGACACTTATCAAAATACCAACCATGACTCTTCCACTATCCTTGCTACCAAGAGCTCCCCGATGGAAAATTTTGATCCCTTTCATCCACATTTTCGTTTCCTTTTGAATTTCCAAATGCAAAGTTCAATTTGATCTCTCTTCTGAATCAACGTAGTTGATGCGTTGACATTTGTTTCTTTCCACCACATAACTTTCCGCATACATCTTTAACCCCGTACAGGGCCCTATGAATTTTCATTTTACCAGCTTTATTGGCAACTTCATTTGTTGGAGTTCTAACTTGCATTATAGCATAATCTAGCCTATTCATCCTCAAAGTGGGCCAATAACATTGCTAACCATTGAAATAAATTGTTATGAGGTTTTTCACCCCCTTTAATTCAAGTGGTTAAGAGAGGGTCACTTAAAACAGCAGTGTTCGAGTTTTGCCTATCCCCTTCTCATACAAAAAAAAAGGATTCCTTTAGCATCTCCGATGTCTCCATTGTTAATGTAAGATATTATGATAGGATTATCTTCCAATGGCCTTACTTCAATCCAACATAAGTTTTTTTTGAAAAAAATTGTAATATGACTCAACACGCTTCAAAAATCAAAAGTGAAAAATTTATAAAAAAAAAATACTATCAGTTGTAAGACATGTATTATGGATTAATGCCCATACCATTTTAGGTTTCTATTTGGAGAATATTTTAAAAAAACCTTTAAATTTCTAAAAACAATTAATTAATAGCGATGTGAATAAAGTAAGTTATTAATTCATATTTGAATTAAATGTTAATTAAATTAGTTGCATTATTCATGAATTATTCAAATTCAACTCATTAACTATTCATTTGAATTTGTTCATTTAACGGTCTGTTTAATATGTAGTTGAAGAAACAAAGTTATGCAAATAGAAAAATCTAAAGGCTAATATTGATCTTTCAGGTTGTTTGAGATAGTCAAAACTTCATTTGACCGTAAGATCTTTCTTTGAGTTGGTGAACCCGGGAAACCAAACACCCTTTAAATTTACACTCATTTAGTTAAAACAAAAATTAAACAAATAAATTCATGCTTATAATTAAACTTTAACCAAAACCATGATATTGTTTTCCCTTGGGGTAATCATCGGTCGAGTTTGGGCAAGTTCGAGTGATGAATAGCTCAACCAATATTAACCAAATGTAACTTATTTTCAACCAATTCTGACCAATAACCTCACGATTTCTTTGGGTTTCAGGTAAGCGGTTTCGGTTAAGTTAGAACGAGTAATTTCGGTTTAAACTTGTAATATAATTGAATTTGTTTTGTGACCTAAATTTATTTTTTAAACTTTTATTACGCGTTTTCCTTATCAATTCAATAAAAAAATGATTTAATGCCTATTACATTATTACAATATTTACTACATATATCTCACACAATCATATGATAAAATACTTAAAGTATAATTAAAATAAAATAAACATACATGTTTATACATAACACCAGTGTATAAATTTACATCAATGTAAAAATAATAGGCCCAAAAATTATAATAAGGTCCGGTTAGGTACGGTTAATTCGGTTGATAAAAATATAAAATTGAATCCGTCCAAACTTAACCAAACTTAGTCATTTCTTTAACCCGTTTACCTATTTATCCACCCGAAATTGACCAAACTTTTTTTTATTCAGTTTTTACGGTTTTGGTTCGGGAGGACGGTTTATGCTCACCCCTATTTTTATTATATTATTATGTAATATTAATTTTATTAAAATAATATAATATTCTCCCACTTGAATGACATTAGTCAATTACCAATGATATATGTAGATCATTATAATGAAATATCAATTATCATAAGAATATTACCTAACCAATAATGTAAGAAATATAATCAATGAAAATGTAAATAGAATATACAATAAAGATATGTTATACATGTACAAAAAAGCTCATATTTTTATACAAAGAATAATGAACATTAGAAAGACATATCACTTATTTAATAAAAAATATGTTATCCAAAAGAATAGCCCAAACATCTAAAATGTCATAGGAGATATGATAATAAAGTGATGTCATTTCAAACATATCTCATAACGGTCTTAAGAAACCAAAATATTTCATACTCCTACTAACACAACACATCAGAAGACTTAGCTACACCCATGTGAGATGCGTATATATATATATATATATATATATATATATATATATATAAGTAAAGCATAAACTCATGATTGAGTAGTATGAACTCTCTGTGATTTGTTAATAATACACATTAAGACTCTTAACTGAAATGAAGTCTATACTGTTTGTTTGTCTAATAATTTTGTTGAAGTGTTATAGGAGTCTGAAGAACCTCATTTGTAAAAGATAGGGGAAGTCAATAGAAATCAATTTGCTTCTGAAATGAAGAAGTATGTACTCACTTAAAGCTTCCTTGAATCCTAAATTTCCATAATTAATTATTGCCATTTCAATTAACTACACTACTTTCTTCGAATCCTAAATAGGACTAATACCCTATTCTAATTAATTATAACATTGACACCCTCTTACCTCGATTCCAATCTTCTGTTAGTTGTTCTTCGCGTCAATCATGTTCCACAATCAAATTGTTCACCAATCCATTTCTAATTCTGTCACCCGCTTCACACAACAACCTTTCGGCGCTCATTCCGTCACCTATGAAGGTCGAAACTCAAACCCATGAACATTTTGTTACACTCATTGCTATAGATACCATTTCTAAGCTTCAATGTACAAGAAAAACGAAAAATGTAACCTTCCACATGCAAGAAGCTATTCGGCCAAGGAGATAAGAAAAGGAGAAATGCAAAATGTAAGTACCTATCATCCTAAACATTATCATTATGCTTCAATTCACAAGGAAAAAGCAAAATGGAACCCCCCACCATGCATGGCCAATTTCAGCTAGAGAGAGAAAATGAGGAAGAGTGAGAAAGCTTGAAATTGGTAGCACCATAAGACTCACCTTGAAGCCACGGTGCCAAGAACACAATCGATTTTGAGTTTTGTCGTTGAATCACCTTTCGATTTGGACCTTGAAGTCACGGCTATGGAAGAGATGAAAATGGCAATTTCTGATTCTCTCTCTCTCACACACGCTCGTATAGAAGAAAGAAAGAAAAACATTTTGTTTAATTGCATTAAGGGCATTTTTGTCATTTACCCTTTTATTTTTCCTTTTTCTTTTAAAACTTAAATTAAAAACTTACCTTTTACCTTTTTGGTAAATAAAATTTACTATCATCAATTTAAACTTTATAATTAACCAATCAAATAAATTTATTTAATTTCATAACATGTAATTATTTAAAATTGTATTTATATTAATTAATAATAATTTTCAAAAATTTAAAAATTAATTTGAAGACAAATGTTAATAAATTTTCTATCAATCATAGATTTTAAATTAATTATTTGGGATGTTACATTAAATATATAATCATTAAATATTATGATATTATTATGATCATTATGCATATTAAATTATATAAAAATTAAGTATTCATAGGTATATAATTTTGCACTCAAAATTTATGTGTTTTGTAAATTAAAATTTATATTATCATTAAGTTAAAGTCAATTGTTTAATTAATTGTATCATATAACTTTTAGAATTTTGAAATTCTATTTTCCATAAAGATTATATTTTCCCAAATAAATAGGCTCTTTTAGCTTATACTTAATTTATAGATTGAGCACCTCAGTTAGTCTCTGTCTTTAGTAGGGTCAGACACTTAGGTCCTCTATTTAGTAAGTTGGATTCGTTCACCCCCCACGTCCATCATTGTCGGACACATAGGTCCCTACCGTCAAACGTCCGTTGGAAGTAAGTGACGTGGGTCGTTAAGTGTCAACTGAGACTGTCATGTATGCATCAACAAGCGACGTTGTTTTGCTTTCTCCCATCAGACCTCACAATGGGAACCTAACGATGTTGTTTTGGGTGTAAAACCTAACCAATTTTATCTTCCCTTCTCTTCCCTTTTGTGTCTCCCATTTTCTTCTCGGGCCCTAGTAAACCATATACGAATTACCATCTTCCCCCCTTTTCTCCCGCGGCCCTAATCACTATCCCATTTTCTTTTCCACTTTACTCTCTCGCATTATCTTCTCCAAGTTGCTATCTGCAAATTCTCAAGGCTGAGGCGAAGCCATCATGAGTCAGAACCCTAGCCAGGGATCGTCATCCTCGTCATCCAGCCAAGGTTGACACCGGCTCCGTTGCCATTGTGGTGACCCACCAACCCCGCGTGTATCCCATACAGTGAACAACCCAAATCAATAATTTTAGAGATGCGCACAACTCCGGGGAGGACAATGTGATTTTTTGCTTGGGTCCAGGATGAGGACTTGGTACTTCACGAGGAAGAAATGAGGAATACGTTGTTATGCAAGCTAACAGAGATGAAGAAAGTGATTGAAGGACATAAATGTGATGTGCACAGGGATGTATGTAAAGTTATGGCTCAAGTTATACGTAAGGAAGAAGGTAAATGGCAAATGTAAATGGAATCATTGGTGAAGAAATGATGCATAGGAATTGCAAAAGTTAAGGATGGTTTTGGTTGCTTAGAGTGTCGCAATTTTCATTTTTATAATGGGGTTGTTGGTTATGATGTTGAAAGCGTAATTGGGGTTCCTGGTTCTTAGGCTGTATTACATTAGGAATATGTGCATGTGTTTGTAATAAGGCTCCTAGTTTTATGTTGTATTCCTTTGATAATGAGAATGTGTATTGCATCAGGAATATATTATATTCTAAAAGAAAATTTCTATATTGAATGGATTACATTTGAGTCAAATGTCTATTATAGATAACTGATACATTGAATTACCACAAAGGTTTGTTAAAAAATGATTTAATTGTCTGCATGGTTCAAAAACTCAATTAGTGTTTGAAGCAAGTGATGCAATGACTAAAGTACAAGAGTTACAGTAAATGATATCTATATAGCAGTAACATAGAGTATACCAAAGTAGCACCTTTTATCTAAAAGGGAAAGGAAGGAACTAGTTATATGAGCGTACTTCTTTTGACTTGTTTTGCCCACCCCCACAGCTTAGTATTTGCATGAAAAATAATGTCTCTCCATCTTTTTAGGACTATAATTTGTTTTGGCACACTGATTTGATTTGCCTATATGTACGAGTCAATCTAAAGTTCCACACAAATTTAAGCATGGACTAATAATATCTTAATTCATTTTTAGGTCTGATTGATTTGCCTATAGGCATTATACTCCATTGTCACAAGAGTTAAGTTTGTAATAATATAGGCACTCAAAATGCACCAGCTTTAATATGCACCAAATATTGTACCAAATTATGCTAGCATTAATATGAACCAGAATTACAAGTCTTATTAATATTCACCAGAATTAACATACAACCAAAATTATAGCATTAACATGAACCAACATTGTCTCATTAATCATGAAAAATTTGGTAGCACTCGGCTAAACCAGAATTACATCAAACAATGAAATAATGTCAACATTGTTATAAGTTACAATGAAAACCATGAAATAGTGTCAGCCTTTTGATAAGTTACTACAACTCTCATTTCCTTAATCCTGAGGTTTCTATGAAAACCATGTGTCCTGGTTTTTAAATAGACAACTTCCTCCTTAGACTTCTCCTGGGTGGTGAAGTTGTGGCATATGGTGGAGCTACCAAGCTTGGACTCTTCCTAACAGGGGTTGTTTGAGACATTGGCTATGAGGCAGTTACTTCAATTACATCTTGGGTTTGTTGAGGTGTTGGGTTGATATCCTGGGTCTGTTGTGGTTGATTGGTTTCCTGGGTTTGGGTTTGTTAAGCCCTTCTCTTGTCTTTAGCCACTAAACATGAGCCCTTCCTGTGTCCAGTCTGACCACACTCACTACATCTCCCTGGTTGCAGCTTGATGTGATTTTTCTTGTAATGGAATAGCGGTAAGTTTTCCGCGTCGCAATGTAGTATATTAAAGTCTCGTTCCACTGAGGAGTGGTGTTTCAACAATATGATTTCATATGGTTTAGGCAAGAAACAAAGTTTTGATTCATTTGATAAGATATAACTAAAAATCAGAGGATAACTTTGAGCATTAAATAAAGACAATATAAGTAATGACAAGTACAAGGATCAAATGAGAGAAAGTGGGATTAGATTTATCTATCTCCCCCTAACGTACAATATATACATTATTATAATCGGCTTTCAAACTATTGATTTTTACGTCACAATCTTAAGTCATTCGCATCAATTCCTCGACTACGAAATCCATAAGAATACTCCCAAACCGTTGATCCCTCAATCAGTTTGCAAATATTCCAACCTTACACCCAATTATTTTGACGTTCATTGCCTTGAATATTATTCTTAATGATCAATAACAATGAGTTTTCCATCCAATGTTGATTTTCAAAAGGTATTTTCCAATAGCCGGAGAAAACTAAGATCAAGAAACTAGTGATTAGTTAGATTCAAGCATTAAGATCAGAATGGAAAACAAAAACCAATGGAATGATTACCAACTATATAAACATATACACAATATGTTGGATTCGAGTTGATTACGTCCAACCCCTACGAAAAGATTAGTTACTCATGTTAACAATACAAATCCCAGATGAATGAAGAATAAAAGATGAAAAGAAAAATGGTCTTCGAGTGTTGCAAGATGCCCTTGAATGAGAGAATCTAATTCTTTGTGTCCTCCTTTCTTTTTTTATGAAGTTTCCTTTATATATGACCTGTCTCACTCAAGCGATAATTAACTCGCTTAAGCGAGCTAGGTTTCTTCATTCCTAACGAAAGGCCTTTAAGCTTGGTTGTTCCCTCATAGACTTGCTTGGGCGAGTGGCTCGCTCAAGCGAGTGCAATCCCCTGTTTTTCCTCTGTTCCATTCGCTTGAGCCCTTCTTGATCCGCTCAATCGAATTATGGTTAAATTGTTTTTGGACGAATTTCGCTTGAGCGGATTGAGTCTCGCTCAAGCGAATTCCTTGGCATTTCTTTCTGGATGAAATTCGCCCAGGCCAATGCTTCTTCGCTCAAGCGAATCCTCTTCAATTACTCTCTAGACAATTCTCGCTTAGGCGAATTGAGACTCGCTTAAGCGAGTTCTTCACTAAAGCCTTTATTTTGTTCTGCCCGATACTCGTTCAAGCGAAGCTATCATCTGCTTAAGCGAATTGGTCGCTCAAGCGAATTTCAAGCTCGCTTAAGTGAGTTCATCTGAAGTTGGCCTTTTCTCATATTTCCAAGGGGATTTCTAAGATGGCTCCTTCCTTCTTCTCTTCTTCATCCCTAATCACCTATATTTACACAAAACATGGAATAAAAGTCTCAAAAACACATGTTATACAAGATTTATCTGGAATCGCACATTTAATTAATTTAACTTACAATTTCTTCTAGATATCATGATTTCCTAACAAATTGATGCTCAATTCAGCTCAAAACATATATACAATTTGAGCATTATCACAGCTTCCTCTTCATCTTCTTTGTATGGTTGTCCTCTCCATTGTTGTTTTTACCCTTCTCTGTTGAATCCTTGTTATCCTTTGTAGGGTTCTCCTTCCTTCTCTACTTTTTAGGCCTCTCAATTATCCTTTGAATTATTGGTGGAACTAGTGGGACAAAGTTTGTCTTCTCCTAAAACCCTGAGCCCGAGACTGATTCGATATGGTGTTCACAAGTTGCAACCCAAGCTACCATCGTGACCCCTACATGGCAATGATCCTCTGGTCTTTCTCCTTTGTGAGCTATGGCTGCACAAACATGTTTGCATGACATTCTTGCAATTAACATACATGTATTAGTTTATAATGCATACAGAGGTTGTTTAAATTAAACATTACACACTAAACACACACAAACCTGTCAGCTGTCATACTCTACAAGTGCATTTTTGTGTCCCTAGATTAATAGACACCTTGTTTGGAAAACAACTGACCTTGTACGTCTCAATTCCACCATTATCTAGTTAGGATATATGACAAGTCAGACACCTTACTTGAAAATTTTAAAAAAAAACTATAACTAGGCAAAGCAAAGATGAGATATCTGTCCACACCACTGTCCAGCTGTTACTTGAAGACTTGACCTTTTCTAGCCTACTCTGTTGAATCAGGAGTAACCTCCCATAATGGCCTGTTAACTTCAACTTGTGGTTGCCTATGGTGACCATGATATAGGTCCTGACCTCCTCAAGCATTATCAGAATGGGCCTATACCTGGTATGCACAAGCTTGGAGTTGAACACCTCACAGTTATTGTTGGTGATGTTGTCCACCTTGCAGTTTTCATCAAAGAAGGTCTTGCTCCATGCATTATTTTTGGAACTTACAGAGGTATGTCCAAACCTTCTCATCCACCATCCTAATTTTCAACATATTTTTTCAAACTCATTTGTAGTTGTTGACCTGGCTGCCTGCCATAGGAGTCCTCTAAGATATTTCCATCTCTATTGTTTTGAGAAGTTCTGCCATAGGTGCCATACACAATAACTCTATGGCACACTAAGCATCACTTCTTACAGAGCATGTATCAATCCCTATAAAAAATACATACAAAAAATACAAGCATTAGTTATCAACAGGTCTTAGTGTTTGAAACAAATGTACAACATGAGGGTTAGTGTTTATACCTTCTGCATGTCACTCATAAAGGTAAGCATCCTCTCCTTGTAGTCACCTATATTTGCATGTAGCAGCTCTAGAAACCATTTCCAATTGTCTTTGTTCTCAACCTGGCAAACCCCATAAGCAATTGGCCATATGTAGTTGTTGGCATCTTGTCCTACAGTAGTCAACAATTGCTCTTTGTAATATCCTTTCAAAAAAATCCATCAAGCCCCACTAGTGGTCTTTTGTATTCAATAAATCCATCTTTACACCCCTTTAAACAAATGAATAACTTGTTGAACACTAGTGGGCTTTCGGGTTATGGCTCACACTCCATCTTCAATGTGGACCCAAGGTTCCTCTTCAATAGTTCCCCATAGTAGTTCTACAGCATGGCAAACTGCTGCTTTTCATTACCTTCAATCACTTCTCTAGACCTCTTCATTGATTTGTATATCATCTTATCCTCTAGCTTCACTTTGTACCTTTCCCTAGACAGTTCATACACCCCTGAATGTGGTTGTGATGTCTCCTCATATATTTCACTAACATCCCTGTACCCGTTGTTGGTCACATGCTGAATTTTTGAAAACCCTCACACATGAGTGATAATTATTGAAGGTCTTGCTTTGATATGATTGTCTTATTGGGTTCAGACTACAAAAAATCTTCCAACCACAATGCTTTTCCTTGCACCTTACCCTGGTTCTAAGCTTGTTATATTTTCAACCATTTGAACTCCCTGCCTAGATGTATATTATAATCTTTAACAACATGTTTAAACATAGCAAGTGAACAAAACGCCATCTCACACTCCAATACTACATGCCCAAAAGTAGTTGTCTCATTGTACTGAGGATACACCTCTCTAGACTCATCCTCATCATCTGAATCTTGAGGAGTTTTCAACTCTTTTAAAACCCACGAGTTTTCAGAACCTCCATCAATGCCTTCACCACCCAACCCATCCCCAACTACATCTTCATTGTTAGAATCACTATCAATTATGGTAGGAATAGTTAATTTCTCATTCTCCTGTACCTTCCTATTACGTTTCTTCTTTTTGTTACTCCTTATGTCTCTAGTCTTCCCATTCCTCTTTTTATTACAATCCCCACTTCCTTCTCCTTCATCGTTGGTCTCATCACTGTCATCTAAACCTTCATCACTAGTCTCACATGTGCCTCCAACATTTTCATTATTGATCCTAAAAGTTCCCCCAACATTTTCTTCCTTGGTCCTAGAGCTGCCCCCAACATCCTCTTCCCTAGTCTTAGGACTAACACCCTTAATTTCATCATCCACACTAACCAACACCTTCACCTTCACCTTATCAGCTTCAAAAGGGTTCCTTCATCCACATCCATCAATACTGTGTCATCAACTGAATGCTGAAAATATACATCCATTACTCCCTGGTTATCCTTAGCACACCTGACCATGTCCAATATATCAGTGTCCCCCTTCAACACATTCAACCTTTCATTTATCTCCAACTTGAGGTTATACCAATAAATCTTCTCTATCCTACAGTACCCGTGATTTTCAACAACCCTAATGAAAGCAAGGAAGTCTAAATAGTCAAGGTGCAACTCTTCCCACTCTTCCACCTTACCCCCTTTGTATTTTTTTTTACCATGGCCATCAACCATAAACCTACCCCCTATGTAAAGCCTAATCCAAATATTCTACCCAAAATACATAACAACAGAATCATAACATGGTCATAAACAGAAGAATAACAATAAACATAACATAATGATAAACATGTTCATAAACAGAAGGATGACAATAAACATAACATAATAATAAACATGTTCATAAATAGAAATATAACAATAAACATAACATAACAATAAACATGTTCATAAACAGAAGGATAACAATAAACATAACATTACAATGTCTGCATGGTTCATAAATAGAAGGATAACAATAAACATAACATAGTAATAAACATGTTTATAAACATAGCATAACAAGGTAATGGCTACATGGGGAATGGCCACATGTTCGAAAACCATGTTTGAAAAAAGTAACAACTCTAACCCCAAAAAAGTAAAAATAACAACTCTAAACCCTAAGCAACATGTTTAAAAACCCTGTTTGAAAAAAGTAAAAATAACAACATATTCAACTCTAAGCAACAAAAGCATCTTCGTTCGCACACAACAGAAACATTTTCGTAAAAGATTTTCAAACTCAACAAACCAGACAAAACGATTACAATGTTCGAACTTAATAAAAGAGACAATACGAAAATAGAGAACCAATGTAAGGGTTTACGGATTTACTAACCTGAACACGATCTCCCATCACTGACGACACTGTCCAATACGATCAAATACGATCACCATCTAACACGATCATTGACGACGTCAACAAATTAGGGGCCTAAGGTTACGAGAGAAAGTTGGAAGAATTGAGGGAATTAAGGTTTTAGGATATGAGAGAGAAATGAGAGAATTGGGGGAATTGAGAGAATTAGGTTTACAGATATGAGAGAGAGAATTGAGGAATTAGGTTTCCTACGAGAGAGAATGCACTCTATCGTTGGGCTTCTAAGGCTAAACGATGTCGTTCAGTTTTTAAGCCTAAACGACGTTGTGTTGTTTCTAATGGGAACGATGTCATTTGATGCATACATGGCAGTCCCAGTTGGCACTTAATGACCCACGTCACCTACTTCCAATGAACGTTTGACAGTAGGGACCTATGTGTTTAACGATGATGGACGTAGGGGATAAACGAGTCCAACTTACTAAATAGGGGACCTAAGTGTCCTACTCTCATAAAGACAACTAACTGAGGTGTTCTGTCTAATTTATATTTAAAAGTTATCTTTAAAAATACAACACATAAATTTAATATAAAAAATCAGTTTTATTACTCTCTTAAATTTCTCATCCCACGTATATTAACTTTTTTTCTATTATTAACTAACCTAAACTTTATAAACGATTATGGTTGGAAAATTAATCTTTCACATTTAAATGAGAAGACATTTTAGGAAAACAAAAAAAATCCAGGTTCTTTACGATACATTATATATATATATATATATATATTCTTAATTATCAATGATATTTAATTAAATTTGCAAAAGTAACATTGTAATATCATATTAATTTTTTTAAAAATTAATATATTTAACTATTAACCATGCCTTGTTGTTAAGTATTTTATTGATGTACTATCCACACTATGCACATGCACACCAATTTTTTTACTATAAATAGTTTATTAACTCATGCGTTACATTAGAGTTCGTTTAGGTAGTTTTAAATGTTTTATTTTTTATTTTTAAAAGTAAATTTGAAAAGATAATTTAAATCATGCAACATGTTTTCGGTCAATGTAATTCTGGTTTTAGTTTATTTCAGGTAAATTTCACATGCTTTAGATTTTGTCATTATTATTATTATTATTATTATTATTATTATTATTATTATTATTATTATTATTATTATTATTATTATTATTAATTGAAACATACTTAAATGCATATCAAATTACTACCGCTGTAAACTACAATGAGGACCATTTTTCAATAAATTTATATTTTATAAGGATTAAAATTAATATTTTTTTATGGAAATCTAAAACAAAAATCACTTAAAATATTGTTATATCTCAGAGTTTAAAGCTGTCAATTATATTAGACCTAATCAAATAAATTACTGAAACTCTAGTAACAATCTCAAAATCAAACTTAAACTTTTAGTATTTGTTTTGATGATTAGAGCGGGGAAAAAGAATTAGATGAGAGTTATTTATATTTAGATAGTAAATTGTTTGGATATAGATAAAAAAGAGAGTGAAATTCACCATCATTAAATACTCTTTATAAAAACTTCATAAAGTAAGGTTGATAACTGGCCGGGTTGGACCAGGTTTAGATTTTCCCAACCCTAATCCCATGAAAGTTAGATGTAAGTTAAAAAAGATAAATTTAAAATTATGTAACTCAAATTTATTCTTGTAGGTTCTTTTCAAGTTTGAAAAATATGTAAGTTTCATATTTTATAATATATTTTTAATTTTATTAATTTTAATAACATAGATATATTTTTAATAAAAATTATATTATATCTAATACATTTTAATCAAAGATGTATTTAAAAATAATCTTAAAAAAATTTTGAAAAGTAAAAAAGAGGTACGTGATATTTTAAAAATATATATATTTCCATAACAAGAAAGATTCAAAAGTAAATACTCACGTGTTAAGGCGTGTTCATCACTAAGAGCGTGTTTGGTTCACCCCTCTCTTCTCTGTTCCCCTCCGTTCTCCTCCGTTCCATCGCGTTCAACGGTCCCCTTCTCCGTCTGCGCGAACGGCGGCCTGTTTGGGTGCGAGGATTGTAACATCCTAAAAATTTTATTCTCATGTATAATCATTTTGATTTAGACCATCAATGATATTATCCATTTTATCTCAACTTTCTACATAAATTTTTGGTTAGGACAACATCTTCAATTTAACCTTTTACCATGGTAAATAATTTTAACTTTATACCTTTGGTAAAAGTTAATCAAATAATTTATTACCTATTTCCTTAGTTATTAATTTCCTTGGCTTTTCCAATTACTCTCATCAAATTGCCACATACTCCACTCAAAATGCGTCATCTTGTACACATTTTAATTGTTAGTTAGAGTCCGAATTTGGAAATGTGTCCAACTACAAAGTTGTTCCTCTTTTTTTTATCTTTCCAACAAGACCAAATTTGTTAAATTCCATTAAGATATGAGAGAGATATGTCCAAAATACCGAAACAGTGTCAGAATTGATATTTTATTTCAATCATATCATCTTGTACATATTTTAATACCTTGTTAGAGTCCGAATTTGAAAAAGTAGTAAACTACAAAGTTGTTCCTCGTTGTCTTAGCTTTCCAACAAGACCACATTTGTTAAAATCCATTAAGATGTGAGAGAGATATGCCTAAAATACCAAAACAGTGTCAGAATTGATATTTACTTCAATCAAACAAACTACATTATGTAGGCTGCGGAAATGGTCAACAATCCAGCTCATTTTTCTCACCTAAAACCTCCATTATCACCATAATTCATGCACCTAACATCCCACTACAATCCCATTATGAAAATCTTGTCCCCCACTTGTCATTTACATCATTAAATCAACACTACATCTTGTTCCCAAGTCTGAATTCTTAGAACAAGCTGAAGTTAGTGAAGTCTCTCTCTTATTTTCTTTCACTTTCTCCATCAATTTCACTCTTGATCTGAAGCTAGGACAATAATACAACACTTTCAACCACTTTAGGAACCTCCATTAAGGTAAGAGGGGACAGGGTTGTGAATATTTGTGAAATGGGTAGAATTGTATGCTGATATTAGGATTCCAGAATTTATTCATAACTTGTTGCTCATTTCTGATATTGAAAACGTATGAATTTGACTCTGACTTCTTCATGAAAGTTGTAGATCTTTTTGATATCTGAATTTTGAGACCTGAATCAAGTAATTTGAGTAAGTATAGCAAAAGTTATAGCCAAAATACTACAGCATGTTCGTGTGAAAGATTTATCCTTTGTTTTGTGTATATATTGATTTACTGGGAACTGTACGTGCATAATCAGCCTTGGATGTCTTCATGAAAGTTGTAGATAATTAAGTTGTGGATCTTTAGAAAGTGGTTTCACATTAAAATAATTTTTGTAGCTCAAGTTATGCTCATAATACTAAAGTATGTACAAGCTGTAAATCTGTGAACTTGAAATCCGTATCTTATTGTTAAAATTGGGCATTTTTTTAGTAAGAATTAGTGATTAGTGTCTTCATGAAAGTTGTAAATCTTTTTGTTATGTGAATTTGGAGACCTGAACTGATTGATTTGAGTATGTGTAGCAAAAGTTATAGCCAAAATACTACTGTATGTCCGAGTGAAAGATTTGCTTCATGTTTAGTGTATATTTTGATATGCTGGGAATTATACATGCATAATCAGCCTTGGATGTCTTCATGAAAGTTGTAGATAATTAAGTTATGGATTTTTAGAAAGTGGTTTCACATCAAAATAATTTTTTTAGTTCAAGTTATGCTCAAATTACTGAAGTATGTGCAAGCTGAAATTTTGAAATTCTGGAATTTTGGAAATCCGAATCTTGTTTTCAATACTGGGAATTTTGTGGTATGAATTAGTTGTTTGAGTCTTCATGAAAGTTGTAGATAATTAAGTTTTGGATTTTTAGAAAGTGGTTTCACATCAAAATAATTTTTGTAGTTCAAGTTATGCTCAAATTACTGAAGTATGTGCAAGCTGAAATTCTGAAATTCTGGAATTTTGGAAATCCAAATCTTGTTTTCAATACTGGGAATTTTGTGGTATGAATTAGTTGTTTGAGTCTTCATGAAAGTTGTAGATAATTATGTTAAGAGTATTTTAGAACTAGTTTCATGCAAAAATCATTTTTGTAACTCCAGAAACACTGAAATTACTAATATATGTACGTTTTGAAAAACTCACCTTGAGGCAGTGTGGTATTTCGTGAATAAGTAATATTTCTGTTTGGAATTTGAAACTGTGTTCTTCATGAAAGTTGTAGATAATTGTATTATTGAGCTATAGAAAGTGGAATCACCTAAAAAGGAGTTGATTTGCCCATGTTATGACTGTTTTGCTAATGTATGTTGCTGTTGGGGATGCTGAAAGTCACTTAGAATGGCTATTTTGAAAGAAAATGATATTTTTTCTATGTCTAAAAATTATTTATTAAATTGTTGAGTGATTATGAATTATTATAAATGTTGTTGAGTATCACACAGTTTGTATATTGTGATGGTGAATAATTATGAATGACATAATTAATATATATGTACATGAATGCCTTGTGGTTATTGACATATGTGGTTGAAACAGTAAATCCATGATTTTGTGAATTATTATGTGTATTGTGTTCCTTGAGGACTTGTAGTATCCAAGAGGTTTTGGAAATGTGGATATCATGGTATATTAAAAGAATTAAAGGCATTCATGCATCATAAGCATTCGGACGCACTATGGAATTTAGGGGTTCCATGATTGCCTACCCTGGTGGGGGGTTACTCTATGATGAGTTAAGCCCTATTATGTTGTGTGCCATGGAGTGTAGGGATTCATGGTTTATGCAGAAGTCCTACTTATGATATTGTGTACTTCGGTACTTAAGCGCCCTGAAGTATAGGGATTCATGGTATATGCTAAAGCCCTATTTGTGTCTCTATGAGACTTTTACTGCAGTATTCCCACCAAGACCAAATGGATCCAGCATGACATCATTTGACTAATTAAAGATCTATTAATGGACTTGTTTGGCATATTCATCATATCATTATGAATTGTTGATTGTGTTTGTGCAATTTTATCTATTTTATATTTATTCTATATTCTGTCTCACTCTTACATTAATTTTTACAGTGAATGACACGCAGAATGCAGAGTGATGCCATGATGGATGTCTATTTGTTTTATTACCTGAACTTTGAATTTATGGGTTGTAATAAATATAATATGTCATGTACCATTATCTTCACAATCGTTTCCGCTACTTAAATATTTTCTTGAATTTAATTAATCACGACTAGTATGTATGATAATTTTTCCGCTGTTATTAATTGTTATATAAACTCTGAATTAAATTTATAATTTTTAAAATGATCTTTCGAAAAAGCGAAAAATTTACTCGAAAATTTTAATCCACGTTTTGGGGCGTTACATGTTGGTATCAGAGCGTTTTCAAAAATTCAGGACCAATTGCTATGATATATACTGTTTCTCGACATAATATGTAAAATGTTTGATTTATTGCTTGATAACATGCTAAATGTATACTATATGACTTATGCCTGACTGATTAATTGCAAAAAGATTTGTTTTGATTACCGCTTGATGATATGATAAATGTGTGATATGATTGATTGCTTAACTGATAAACTGTAGAATAATGATAGTTATATAGTATTTATATATGATATATTATCCCTTAGAATTGGTATAAACTAAACTACGAATATAGGATGGCAAGAAACAACAACAACAACAACCACGATATGGCAGCAGCTTTCAACCGTTTAGCTGAAGCCATAGAACGACAAAATCAACCAAGGAGCACTGGAGGACTCCATGGGTTAGACCACTTCCTGAAGAGAAAGCCTTCACAATTCAAAGGAGGTTATAATCCAGAAGGAGCATATCTTTGGGCCAAGGAAATGGAGCGCATCTTTCAAGCATTGCCCTGCACAGAATACGAAAAGGTGGAGTATGCCACCTATATGTTGGTGGAAGAGGCAGAGAACTGGTGGATTCATGCTAGAATCCGTATGATCGAGACTGACAGACCCTTGATCTGGGCCAACTTCAAAGACTGTTTCCTGGAGAAATATTTTCCAGCAAGTGTGAAAAGTCGCAAGGAGCTGGAATTTATGGAGTTGAAACAAGGCTCGATGTCCGTTGGAGAATATGCTGCAAAGTTTGAAGAACTATCTCTCTTTTACCCTCCTTTTCAACAGGCTGGTGCCGAAGAATCGAAATGTGTTAAATTTGAGAACGGACTGAATCTGGAAATCAAAGAAGCGATAGGGTACCAAGAAATTCGGAGTTTTCCCATTTTGATCAACAAATGCAGAATTTTTGAAGAGAATCATCAAGCCAGACTGGCACATGAAAAGGCCAAATGAAACCTCAGTCAGTTGATTTCAAAAGAAGAGGATCGTTCTATCCAAATCGCTCCAGAGGCGGATCATCATCGTCATCTTTTGATAGACGCAATAACATGAGGTGTCTTAAGTGTGGAGGTAATCATCATGTACGTGATTGTAACAGACGTCTTGAAGAGGTCACTTGCTTCCGATGTAACCAAAAAGGACACATCAGTCCAAATTGTCCGCAGAGCAATCAAAACAACAACAGGAACACTATGAGTGAACCAAGAGGCTCTAATTATCAGAGAGGCCGAGGAGAAGACACACGTACTGCCCAACCTCCAAGACAGAACAGGGAGTCCACAGATCAGAGGTTGCAACAAACAGCTGGGAGAGTCTATGCCATCAGCGGTTCAGAGGCAGACCAAGTTGATGACCTCGTACAAAGTAAGTGTGACATTAATGGTACAATCCTATCTGTGTTATTTGATTCTGGTGCTACGCATTCTTTCATTTCTGATGAGTGTGTTAGACGCCTTCAATTACCTGTGAAGCCTATGACATATGATCTGATTGTTTCTACTCCCACCGGTACACAACTTAGAACTGCTAAGGTGTGTAACGAATGTTCTATACTCATAGAAGGTAGACGCTTTCTTGTCGATCTTGTTTGTTTACCTTTGAAGGATCTGGACGTGATTCTGGGGATGGACTGGTTATCGACAAATCGAGTCTTGGTGGACTGTCACAACAAGACCGTGATATTTTCATCAGAAAATCTAAATTCTGACAACCTCAAGACCTATGTATTACAAGGTGAAAGTCAATTGTTTGCTTTATTCACTCTTTACAAAGAAGATGGTGAACCTAAAGCAATCGAGATGCCGGTTGTTTCTGAATTTCCTGAAGTATTTCCTGAAGATGTCTCAAGTTTACCTCCAGAACGTGAGGTAGAATTCTCCATTGATTTAATTCCAGGAGCAGAACCAGTGTCTAAAGCTCCATACCGTATGGCACCAATTGAACTGGCGGAACTGAAAAAACAAATTGAAGAGTTGCTGGAGAAGCATTTCATCAGACCGAGTGTGTCACCATGGGGAGCGCCAGTATTGCTCGTCAAGAAGAAAGATGGAAGCATGAGGTTATGCGTAGATTATCGTCAACTGAATAAATTGACAGTGAAGAATAGATATCCTTTGCCCAGAATTGATGATCTGATAGATCAATTGAGAGGTGCTGTAGTGTTTTCCAAGATTGATCTACGATCGGGGTATCATCAGATTCGTGTCAAGTCTGAGGATATTCCAAAGACAGCCTTTAGAACACGATATGGTCATTACGAGTACCTTGTGATGCCCTTCGGAGTGACCAATGCCCCAGCCGTATTCATGGATTACATGAATCGAGTATTTTATCCCTACTTGGATCAATTTGTCATCATTTTCATTGATGATATTCTGATCTATTCAAAAACTGCAGAGGAACATGAAAAGCATCTTCGAGTGGTATTGCAGATTTTGAAGGAGAAACAGTTGTATGCAAAGTTATCAAAATGTGAATTCTGGTTGAAAGAGGTAAAATTCCTAGGCCATGTAATCTCAAACGAAGGAGTATCTGTGGATCCTTCTAAAATAGAAGCTGTGGTAAACTGGGAGAGACCTACTTCAGTCACTGAGATACGAAGTTTCCTGGGATTGGCTGGTTATTATCGGAGATTCATTGAAGGGTTTTCTCAAATTGCCCTACCAATGACTCGGCTAAGCCGGAAGAATCAACCTTTTTCTTGGATGCCAGAATGTGAGAAAAGTTTCCAAGAACTGAAGTTGAAGCTTACATCTGCTCCAGTCTTAACCTTACCTAACCCACAAGAAGATTTCATGGTTTATTGTGATGCTTCCAAAATGGGCTTAGGATGTGTTTTGATGCAGCAACGAAAGGTGGTTGCCTATGCTTCTAGACAGTTGAGACCACATGAGATGAACTATCCGACGCATGATCTAGAATTGGCAGCAGTGGTATTTGCTATGAAAATCTGGAGACACCATTTGTATGGAGTCAGGTTTGAAGTGTTCAGTGACCACAAGAGCTTGAAGTATTTGTTCGATCAAAAAGAATTAAACATGAGGCAGCGAAGGTGGATGGAATTTCTTAAAGATTATGAATTTGATTTGAAATACCATCCAGGAAAAGCAAATGTGGTGGCAGATGCACTAAGCCGAAAGTCCATTCATATGGCATCTTTGATGATAAAAGAAATAGAGATGATAGAACAGTTCAGAGACATGAACTTGGGTGTAGAGATAAAATCTTCAAGGAGTATGACTTTGGGGACTTTGAAAATAACCAATGATTTCCTGAAACTGTTAGGTGAAAGACAGAAAGAAGATTTGCCATTACAGGAGTTGAGAGAATTACAGGCGAATGGAAAAGATATGGGACTACAAGAAGGATCAGATGGAATTTGGAGGATCAGGAATAGAATTTGTGTACCAGATGATGTTGATCTGAGAAGGACGATTCTAGAAGAAGCGCATAAAAGTATGTTGAGCATTCATCCTGGATCAACTAAGATGTATCAAGATCTGAGGAAAAGCTTTTGGTGGCCAAGGATGAAGAAAGAGATAGTTGAATATGTGGCTTCATGTCTGGTGTGTCAAAAAGCCAAGGTAGAACACCAGAAGCCATCTGGTGAACTGCAACCATTAGAGATTCCTGTCTGGAAATGGGATGACATCTCAATGGACTTTGTGTCGGGGTTACCAAGAACACGTTCAGGGAATGATGCAATCTGGGTTATTGTAGACAGATTGACAAAGTCTGCTCACTTTCTCCCAATGAATATGAAGAACTCTTTACAAAAGTTGGCACAGTTATATGTGAAGGAGATCGTAAGACTACATGGTGTACCATCAAGTATTGTGTCAGATAGAGATCCAAGATTCACTTCCCGATTCTGGGGAAGCTTGCATCAGGAATTGGGTTCAAAGCTTCGATTGAGTTCAGCTTATCATCCCCAAACAGATGGACAGTCAGAACGTACCATACAAAGTTTGGAAGACTTACTGCGATCTTGTGTGATTGAACATGGTGGTAGTTGGGAGCAGTTTCTTCCATTGATTGAATTCACGTATAATAATAGCTACCACAGCAGTATTGGTATGGCTCCATTCGAAGCATTGTATGGTAGGAAGTGTCGAACGCCACTTTGTTGGTTGGAAACTGGTGAAAGTTTGGCGTTAGGACCTGAAATTGTGCAGCAGACTACTGAACAAATAGAAATGATCAGAGAAAAGATGAAGGCATCTCAGGACAGACAGAAGCAGTATTATGATAAGAGGAGGAAACCACTTGAATTCCAAGTTGGTGAGCATGTATTTTTGAAGGTTTCACCTCACAAGGGGATTGGTCGAGCATTGAAGAGTAAGAAATTGAGTCCGAGATTCATTGGACCATATGAGATCCTAAAGAGGGTTGGTACAGTGGCATATCAGATTGCACTTCCCCCTCACCTGGCAAATCTGCACAATGTATTTCATGTATCACAGCTAAGGAAGTACGTACAAGATCCCAACCATGTGATTGCTGCCGATGATATTGAAGTTAGAGAAAATCTGACCATCTCCACAGAACCTACACAGATTCTAGAAAGGTCGAATAAACGCTTGAGGAACAAGAATGTACCACTGGTAAAAGTTGCATGGAAACAAGGAACTGATGTAACTCTGACTTGGGAGCGTGAAGATACTATGAGGACACAGTATCCAGAATTGTTTCACTGAGGAGTGCGTAATGATTAAATTTCGAGGACGAAATTTTTATTAGGGTGGGAGAATTGTAACATCCTAAAAATTTTATTCTCATGTATAATCATTTTGATTTAGACCATCAATGATATTATCCATTTTATCTCAACTTTCTACATAAATTTTTGGTTAGGACAACATCTTCAATTTAACCTTTTACCATGGTAAATAATTTTAACTTTATACCTTTGGTAAAAGTTAATCAAATAATTTATTACCTATTTCCTTAGTTATTAATTTCCTTGGCTTTTCCAATTACTCTCATCAAATTGCCACATACTCCACTCAAAATGCGTCATCTTGTACACATTTTAATTGTTAGTTAGAGTCCGAATTTGGAAATGTGTCGAACTACAAAGTTGTTCCTATTTTTTTTATCTTTCCAACAAGACTAAATTTGTTAAATTCCATTAAGATATGAGAGAGATATGTCCAAAATACCGAAACAGTGTCAGAATTGATATTTTATTTCAATCATATCATCTTGTACATATTTTAATACCTTGTTAGAGTCCGAATTTGAAAAAGTAGTAAACTACAAAGTTGTTCCTCGTTGTCTTAGCTTTCCAACAAGATCACATTTGTTAAAATCCATTAGGATATGAGAGAGATATGCCTAAAATACCAAAACAGTGTCAGAATTGATATTTACTTCAATCAAACAAACTACATTATGTAGGCTGCGGAAATGGTCAACAATCCAGCTCATTTTTCTCACCTAAAACCTCCATTATCACCATAATTCATGCACCTAACATCCCACTACAATCCCATTATGAAAATCTTGTCCCACACTTGTCATTTACATCATTAAATCAACACTACATCTTGTTCCCAAGTCTGAATTCTTAGAACAAGCTAAAGTTAGTGAAGTCTCTCTCTTATTTTCTTTCACTTTCTCCATCAATTTCACTCTTGATCTGAAGCTAGGACAATAATAAAACACTTTCAACCACTTTAGGAACCTCCATTAAGGTAAGAGGGGACAGGGTTGTGAATATTTGTGAAATGGGTAGAATTGTATGCTGATTCTAGGATTCCAGAATTTATTCGTAACTTGTTGCTCATTTTTGATATTGAAAACGTATGAATTTGACTCTGACTTCTTCATGAAAGTTGTAGATCTTTTTGATATCTGAATTTTGAGACCTGAATCAAGTAATTTGAATAAGTATAACAAAAGTTATAGCCAAAATACTACAGCATGTTCGTGTGAAAGATTTATCCTTTGTTTTGTGTATATATTGATTTACTGGGAACTGTACGTGCATAATCAGCCTTGGATGTCTTCATGAAAGTTGTAGATAATTAAGTTGTGGATCTTTAGAAAGTGGTTTCACATTAAAATAATTTTTGTAGCTCAAGTTATGCTCATAATACTAAAGTATGTACAAGCTGTAAATCTGTGAACTTGAAATCCGTATCTTATTGTTAAAATTGGGCATTTTTTTAGTAAGAATTAGTGATTAGTGTCTTCATGAAAGTTGTAAATCTTTTTGTTATGTGAATTTTGAGACCTGAACCGATTGATTTGAGTATGTGTAGCAAAAGTTATAGCCAAAATACTACTGTATGTCCGAGTGAAAGATTTGCTTCATGTTTAGTGTATATTTTGATATGCTGGGAATTATACATGCATAATCAGCCTTGGATGTCTTCATGAAAGTTGTAGATAATTAAGTTATGGATTTTTAGAAAGTGGTTTCACATCAAAATAATTTTTTTAGTTCAAGTTATGCTCAAATTACTGAAGTATGTGCAAGCTGAAATTCTGAAATTCTGGAATTTTGGAAATCCGAATCTTGTTTTCAATACTGGGAATTTTGTGGTATGAATTAGTTGTTTGAGTCTTCATGAAAGTTGTAGATAATTAAGTTTTGGATTTTTAGAAAGTAGTTTCACATCAAAATAATTTTTGTAGTTCAAGTTATGCTCAAATTACTGAAGTATGTGCAAGCTGAAATTCTGAAATTCTGGAATTTTGGAAATCCAAATCTTGTTTTCAATACTGGGAATTTTGTGGTATGAATTAGTTGTTTGAGTCTTCATGAAAGTTGTAGATAATTATGTTAAGAGTATTTTAGAACTAGTTTCATGCAAAAATCATTTTTGTAACTCCAGAAACACTGAAATTACTAATATATGTACGTTTTGAAAAACTCACCTTGAGGCAGTGTGGTATTTCGTGAATAAGTAATATTTCTGTTTGGAATTTGAAACTGTGTTCTTCATGAAAGTTGTAGATAATTGTATTATTGAGCTATAGAAAGTGGAATCACCTAAAAAGGAGTTGATTTGCCCATGTTATGACTGTTTTGCTAATGTATGTTGCTGTTGGGGATGCTGAAAGTCACTTAGAATGGCTATTTTGAAAGAAAATGATATTTTTTCTATGTCTAAAAATTATTTATTAAATTGTTGAATGATTATGAATTATTATAAATGTTGTTGAGTATCACACAGTTTGTATATTATGATGGTGAATAATTATGAATGACATAATTAATATATATGTACATGAATGCCTTGTGGTTATTGGCATATGTGGTTGAAACAGTAAATCCATGATTTTGTGAATTATTATGTGTATTGTGTTCCTTGAGGACTTGTAGTATCCAAGAGGTTTTGGAAATGTGGATATCATGGTATATTAAAAGAATTAAAGGCATTCATGCATCATAAGCATTCGGACGCACTATGGAATTTAGGGGTTCCATGATTGCCTACCCTAGTGGGGGGTTACTCTATGATGAGTTAAGCCCTATTATGTTGTGTGCCATGGAGTGTAGGGATTCATGGTTTATGCAGAAGTCCTACTTATGATATTGTGTACTTCGGTACTTAAGCGCCATGAAGTATAGGGATTCATGGTATATGCTAAAGCCCTATTTGTGTCTCTATGAGACTTTTACTGCAGTATTCCCACCAAGACCAAATGGATCCAGCATGACATCATTTGACTAATTAAAGATCTATTAATGGACTTGTTTGGCATATTCATCATATCATTATGAATTGTTGATTGTGTTTGTGCAATTTTATCTATTTTATATTTATTCTATATTCTGTCTCACTCTTACATTAATTTTTACAGTGAATGACACGCAGAATGCAGAGTGATGCCATGATGGATGTCTATTTGTTTTATTACCTGAACTTTGAATTTATGGGTTGTAATAAATATAATATGTCATGTACCATTATCTTCACAATCGTTTCCGCTACTTAAATATTTTCTTGAATTTAATTAATCACGATTAGTATGTATGATAATTTTTCCGCTGTTATTAATTGTTATATAAACTCTGAATTAAATTTATAATTTTTAAAATGATCTTTCGAAAAAGCGAAAAATTTACTCGAAAATTTTAATCCACGTTTTGGGGCGTTACAAGGATCGCCTCCGTTCCGTCGAGGCAAACGGCAACGTGCGCCGTTGGGAAGAAGGAGCCTCGAGCTGCTTCCATGCAACGCCGTTGGGAGAAAGTCGACAATACCCCTCCCAACGGTTATAAGACGTGACCACGAGCCTCTTCCAGAGATCTGCAGCAGTGACGGTGAAAGGCGTAAGGTGGCCATCGTCGTCCTCGGATCTGAATCTCCGGCCCTCGATTTGAAGAACAGCAACCACCATCGTCGTCCTCTGAGGTAAAAGAACCCCGATCCCTGACAAAGGCAGACAAGACCTCAATGCTGCAATATGAGGCGATGATGAGGGTGGTATAGGGTTGTGATCTTTGGTTCCAGGGAGAAGGACAAAGAAAACAAATTTTGGCTTGAAGTAATAGCATCGAATGTTGTATGTAACTCTGGAGCTTGGTTAGTAAAAACGTTCCTCTGTAAAGAATGGCCTTTTGAATCTTAGTATTTATTATTTATTTATCATTATTCTATTTTTTGGGTTCCTTGTAGTCCCCCTTTTTGGGGTTCTCAAATTTTTTGGTTCCGTGAGATTCTTTTGGCTTGGTATTGGAAGAGGATGGGGAAGGTGGGAGGGGAATATATATATATCTTGATGCAGATGCAAATTCTGTAAAATAATTTAAAGGATAGCAATTGATATATCCATAGAAGATGTAGATTAAATATTCACCAGAATAGGTGCTTTCTGCCAGTTCTCCAACTCTATGTATGCTCACATTTTATTTAGATTTAGTTCCAGTAGGGGTTTTCAATCAGAATTGGTCAAAGGTAATCTGTTGTTTGATCAACTTGAATGGTATATATAATTAATATTAATTAAATATGATTAATATTAATTATTAAATGATTATTATAGTTTCTTAATTTCATTTTCATAATTATTACTAAACAGATACTTGTTTTAACCTGGTTTGCGTATTTGAGTGAAGTTGAGGTTAATTAATTAAGATTATTTATGTTCTATATAGTAATAGGATGATTAAAAAGGCTGGAAGATGACTTGGTCCACACTACTCACACAACAAATTAAAAGAACAAGTAAATATATTGCCTTTTCTTTTGGGGTATGATCTCTCGATCAAGGATTGAGTCAACTCTGCCCAAGTGTGGTTTCATTAGTAGAAATAGGAAAGAAAAGAAGTAGCACTTTTGGTCTATGTATATTAACAATAAATTAATATTTTAATTTTATATTAATTAGTGTTTAATATGTTAATTTTGTTATTAAATATGTATTATTAAATTAAGTACCCCTTTTGGTTTAATATTATATATTTAATATAAACAAATATACACATAAATTATATATATTTAACTCCATACCCTTTTTAGTAAATTTCTCTTAACTACCATTTCTCAAACCTAATTCCACAACAAACCAAACACAATCACTACAACTCAACTCACTTTAATTCAACTGTCAACTAAACAAAACTCCATTTACAAAACCCCGATTTTCTAAACTCCATTTACAAAACCCCAATTTTCTAAACTCCGTTAACTAAACTTTGAACCAAACATCCCCTAATTCGAAGACACCAAAATTTCAGCATTCTTCTTTCTTCAACAGTAACATTTACCCCCACCCTTCAATCAACGGAAATTCAAGAAGTCCAATAATGGAAAGATGGTGATGAGTATGACCGACACTTATCCGTTTGGTTTGCAGTTGGGAAAATAGAGAAATTTAAGGGTTGATATTGATCCTTTATGTAGTTGGAGACAGTCAAAACTCCATTTAATGATTGGATGTATTTTTGGAGGGGTTTGTATCTAAACAACAGTGTTCTCATTGGTAGGAACTCAAACATCAAACTTGGATCTTTAGGCACATGGTTGCTGATCTTCAGAACAACTTCGATTCTCTGAATGTCACAATATATACACATCCAAACACCAATCCACAAGATAGATAATCAACAATTATTAATTTCCTATGCGGAGCGGAATATATTAATTTTAAGTATCTACATTAATGGAATGTCCGAACACAAATTAATTAAAGAGAAATAAATGAAAAACGTATTTTCCCTTCAATAACAGGCTCATTAATTACCCCAACCAAACTCAATTCATATATAAATAGTAATTTCCGTCCTAAATCAATCGAAAGCTTATATTATTATTTTAATAAAGATTGATAATTAAATTTGTATGATTAAGAATCTAAATTTAAATTCCACCCATATAAAATTTAATTAATTAATAATTAAATTTGTATGATCAAGAATCTAAATCTAAATTATTACGATACAATTTAAAATGAGTAAAGTATAAAATTTACTGAGCAGTGTGCTTAAAAGGAAAGAACGGTGAAGTCTCGAACGGATACTTAGGACAGGTGGCTTCTTCTAATTGGTGAAATTCAACAATATATTTAGGGCACTCTTCAACGCACCCCAACCCAAATGCAAAGCAGTGTGACACAATTTCAGCTTGCATCAATTTCGCGCTCTGAGCTTGCTACTATGTCGGAGACGATGAGCAAATCTCCGCGTAGAGATCTACAAGTTTTCGATTTCAACGAGGAGGATCAAATTGCCTCCGATAAGTACCTTCTTCCTCAATCTCACGATTTTCTCGCTCGCGGTAACGCCAAAAATTCCAATTCTTAGTAATCATGATTTTCAATTGGATTTGTTCATATCTAAGTCTCCTTTCAACGATTTCAGATTTTCAGCTATATGTGTCGTCATTGATTTGTTTTTAATTACTTCAATTTTATAGTATAGGGTATGCTTCTTAGATATGCGAGTCGGGGGAACTGAAGGAGAGGACTGAAACCTAGAGTGTGCTTCTTGTAGTTAGTGTTTTATGAAACCTAGGAGAACTTAGAGTGATTTATGAATTATTGAAATATTCTAATGTCGTTACGACTGGGCTGGCTATCATTGAGATAATTATCCTTAACACCACAAGAAGGTGTTGAGCTTAGCCAGTTTTGTTAGGATTGATGCATCCAGATGAGCATGGTGCATACCATGGTTGTTGAATTCATAGATAGATAACGAGGAATGCATAAATATAATTATTATCAAGAAATTAAAAAGAATTAAAGACAATAATACAATAGTACTACCTATAATTTCCACTACCTTCCCGTTTACCACATAATGTTAATATCAATTGGCAGGCGGTGGTTTTAGCTTAGCTTATGGTTTCGAGTTTCCACTAAATCTTGGTTAAAAGAACTTTGCTGCCCATAATGGTGATGTTCAACTCGAGTCTGAATAGTGTGTGTGTATATAAAGAAGCACTATCCATTTCTAGACCAAGTTTCTTAAATCTTGATTGCGATATGGATTGTAGAAGTGACACTGTTTTCGTGACTTGCCCACACATCTAGTGAGTGTGAAACAATACATGGTTGGAAGCTGAAACTAGAAAGTGAATTGTGAGTGTTGGGATGTCAAGTGTTAATCCCACATTGGATGGACATGTGATAGTGAATACCTTAAGGTTTTGGGTTGTTGTTGGTGTGCTACACTTATGTGTTCATTCACTTGGCCGGCTCTCTCTCCATGTGGTAGATCTCCCCGGTGGTGTGGCTCTACTTGGTTCCTACAATGAATTGAGAGTCTTGCTCGTTATTGTTGAAAACGCACTTTAGCTTTTAATCCCTGTTCTTGTAATTTTGATTCAGGTTGAAATAGGTTTCATCTCATGTTCCCCAATTTTTTTTCTTTTATTTTACATGAGAAATTCAATTCTACTATGGAATATGTAAAATGGATTTCATGACTTCTGGCTTTTATTTCTTTCATATTTAAGCTGGTTTTCAATTAAATTGATTTTATGATGCTCATGTGATATATTGGCAGATCCCCAGGTTGACAAGGTTGATAAAAAGAGTGTTACCAGTATTTCTGGTGTTGATGTTGATGTAGCTGATGGTGTTCTTAATTTGGAAAAGAGTGGTCATGACCCCTCTCCTGATACTGTGGAAGATACGTATGATAGCAAAGAGGAAACTTCCAAACAATCAAATTTCACCAGCCATGAAAATCACAATCATTTTAAAGTAGATATTCATGGCTTTAGCGAATCAGAGGAAAAGGATACAAGTGGTGGAGTATCTTCACCTGAAATGAGCCACATTGATCCTTCAGGGTCTTCGTACAGTGTACTGTAACTTCAATTTGTAAGATTACAACCTAGGGAAATTATTTTTTTTGTGAGATTTATATCTATGTTCAAATTTTTGCAGAATGAATCAATTGATGCTAATTCAGGGGCTGATGAATGCATGAATGAGAGTAATCCAACAAGTCCTACTTCTGATACAGAGAATGGTGGTGTATTTTACCATAATTCTGCATTTCTAGTTCTCTGATAATTATTGACTCTACAACTTTTAATTTAGCAATGTTATGTTGCGGTTTACTCACTAGACTTAGTTTTCATGCTTTCAGTTTTGTTATATGGTTGTGGATTGAATGACACAGACGCTTCTGACATGGTAATTTTTTCTAACATAGCAGAACCCATTTATGCTAAAGAATTGACATTTCATGCAGTATTTTTCACCTTTTTATGTCTTTTGGTTTTGGTTTTGTTTGGCTGTTCTTCTACAGAACTGCTTCATTTATGTATTACCCTATTAAGTTTATGGATTAGTTTGGCCTTTTCACCCTTCTGCCAATGAAATACTTTTTTGTCTGATTCTAAATCTAGTACGACAATATAATATGCTTTCTGCAGCATCTCATTCAATATTTTTTTGTGGTATTTGTTGATTCATTTTGTTTTTGTATTTACTATTATTTTCTTTCTGGTAATCTTCAGGGTGACACAAACACAGAAGTTGTCATTTGTCCTGATTATGTGATATACCAGGATAATTATTATATGGGACCAAAGTTGATCTTTTCACCTGATTGCGTCAAGATGGATGTTTCAACTGCATGTGTAAAGCAAGAAGCTTTTGATCTTGAATGGCCAGTTGATGATCTCATTGATATCAACTGTCAGCTGTTTCGAAGTGTGAGTTTCACAGTTCTGTAACTTCTGTTGCTTGCACGCACACGCGCTACACACACACTCCCTTCTCTCTCTGTGTGTTGGTGTATAAACTCTATAATTCCTGATATGCACTTTCTTCAGACTGGATTGGTCATTATAAAGCTTAGTGTTATATCATGTGTGTTGTGTCAGTGCGTGTATTGGTGTATAAACTCTATAATTCCTGATGTGCACTTTCTTCAGACTGGAACAATCATTATGAAGCTTCGTGTTATATCAAGTAATGCAAGCCAGCCAAATAATGTAAGCAATGCTTCAGGTGAGTGTGGCTATTCTAGTTGATCAACAAGGAATAATTTTAGCTTGGCATACTTGACACAATTTCTCATTTTTATTCAAACTGTAGCTTTAAACTTATTTAGGTCATTTCTGGTACGATGAGTTTGTAGAGTGTATCTTCTCTGGTACTGATTGTGAGTGCATACCTATACATTTTCTAGGCATTGAGGAATTGGAGATTGCAGTTGTTGATTCCAATTGGTCCCTGAGATACAAACAGATTGCATATCTTAGTCTGAAATACAAGGCTATTTGGAAGAATGTTCCCCAGTAAGTCTTTAAGCTGTATTTTTACATTTTCCCTTTTTCAGTTGGTTGCCGGCCATTCTATGAAATGTTGCAGAGATTGCAGGTTTGCAAGAGTAGGTTATTGGTATCCATCATTGATAGTTGATGGATAGATTGCAGCTCATAAGTCTTGGCGGGACTCTTTTTATTGTAATATTTGTCTTTTGTATATAAACTTATTATACATTGCTTTCATTTGTCATGTTTAAGTTTATTCATGTTTCAAAATTGATTTGAAGTGTATGTTTTGTGCTCTGAATGCCAATCTGTTTCATTTTAATGAATGTGATATTCTTATGAATAACTTCTCTCTTGTAGTACGGATGTAGAAGGCAATGAAACCGATTCACATGGATCAAGAGGTTACTTCCCTAAGTAAGAATTGTTAATCTCCTCTTGCTTTTTTTTAACAAGTATACTTACACATGTATAGATGCCCTAGCTTTTGTTTTGTAACTGTGTTAGTGCTTTATGGTGTCCTATTTCTTTTGCCATGTATACGCTATCCATTAGTCTTTTCCCCCTATTCTATAGTTTATTCTATGGTTTAGGTTAAATGTGTGCTTCTGAGATGTTTGGCTTAGGATGCTGAAGCTTTTGGGATAGTTGGTTCATGACATGGTATCAGAGTCTTTATGATCCAGTGGTCTAGAGTTAGATCCTTGTAGCCCTCTTCTTTTTCCAAATAGAAAGTGTTGTAGATACCCTTAATTGCTTATTTGTTGGAAATGTGAGGTCGGAGTCCATGGTTATGTTTTGTATGGTATTTCATGCTTTCCATAATCATATGCTCGAGTAGAAACTTTCACAACATACCATTGTATGGTATTTCTTGTTTGGAGTCCATGGTTTTGTTGCCTTCTTAATTTTGTGTGTATTTTTGGGGAGGTGGAGGTGGCTCCTAATTTTGCATGGTGACTAATTCTGAGAATTTATGACTTGAAACAGTTTTGAGGAGCCTTTTGATGAAGTTGTCTATCCAAAGGGGGATCCAGATGCTGTTTCCCTCAGCAAGAGAGATGTAGATCTCTTGCAACCAGACACGTTCATTAATGACACAATTATTGATTTTTACATCCAGTAAGTTTGCTCTCTCCATAATGTGTGTGTATTTTTTTTGTGTGTGTGTGTGTATAATATTTTATTGAATTTATAATAACTTCTCTAACTTGGTCTATCTTCTTTGGTTGCAAATTCATTCGTATAGATTGTAACTTGTGAACCATGGAGCTTCTATTATCTTTTGCCCTTTAAAGTCAATATTCATTTTTATATGATTTTGGTAAAATGCATTTTAGAATTGAAATAGATAATCAGGGATGTTGGCACTAGTGGGCATCAGTACAATAAATTATGCCATGCTCTTATAAAGAGAAAATTTTGGAATAATTAATAGATGCTGGGTAATGTTTAAATGTAGAAGATATTATGTAAATAAAATATAATAGATATCCACTACTTTATTCTTAATAGCATTTCTCCCCCAGCTCTCATGCCAGCTCATGTCCTTATTTTTAATCCTCTATATGTTAAAAGGCCCATCAAAATTAGTGTTCTTGATCTGTATTGTGATTCTTGAAGATGGTTTAACAG
Organism: Clitoria ternatea; assembly: GCA_037962975.1. Taxonomy (NCBI): domain Eukaryota; kingdom Viridiplantae; phylum Streptophyta; class Magnoliopsida; order Fabales; family Fabaceae; genus Clitoria; species Clitoria ternatea. The sequence continues at coordinate 288,457,517 of CM075670.1, forward strand.
TTCTGAAAATCTCAATTTTGGCAGGTATCTGAAGAATCAGATACAAGAGGAGGAAAAACCCAGATTTCATTTTTTCAATAGTTTTTTCTTTAGAAAGCTGGCTGATATGGACAAAAATCCATCAAGTGCTTCTGATGGAAAAGCAGCATTTCTTCGTGTTCGTAAATGGACTAGAAAAGTTAATTTATTTGCAAAAGATTATATCTTCATTCCTGTGAACTTCAGGTAATATTCTATCTAAGTTTTGTTTCTGAGATTATCATTATTTTTATGTATCCAAGTGCTGATCAGCATTATCTTTTTGTATGATGCTAGTCTTCACTGGAGTTTAATAGTCATATGCCATCCCGGTGAAGCGGTAAATTTTAATGGTAAGGTTTCAGCTTACGATCTTTATTGTGAAACTTTTCAGAGTCTTATGTTATGATATATGTTACAGATAAGGAATTGGACAAGGCACCTAAGGTGCCCTGTATATTACATATGGATTCTATAAAAGGAAGTCATAGCGGTCTGAAAAACCTGGTGCAAAGGTAGTTTAAACTTCTCATTTGCTTATATTTATTCCTCTCAGAACTCCTCCACTTGCCCAAAAAAATGTATGCTGGTTTTATGGTTTTTATAATTTATATTACAAATGATTTACTGTTATGCTACCTCTCTCCTTTAATATAAGAATCTCTCAACTAATTCCAATTTTTAATAGAATTTGGTTAATATAGTTAAAATCATTTAATTTGTCTATAAATTGTGTTAGTTTTTCAAAAGTACCCTTACATATTTCTTGGAACTCACAAATCTTATTCTCTTTCTACTTAACTAATACTTATTTCATTAATGACTAATAAAGGTATTTTGGTGAAAAATTAATTAATGTTCTTGACTTTTTGATGAGGTTCTTATATTAAGGACCAAAGAAATCTCTCAAGTGGTTCTTATATTAAGGGATGAGGGTAGTGTAGTATATGCAAGTGCAAGTTGGCTCTGGGTTCATGTTCAAGACAATTGCAGTCTATCTGCCCTTGCATCTGAATTTGTATTTGTTGATTTGGCTGTATTTTTATAAATTGTGATCTTATCAATCAATTGATAATGAAGTTCCTAGTGTTTATAAGCTTCTTTTAATCAAGTTCCTAGTATTTTCTGCTTCATTAGTAGCTTGTTGTCTCTGTTTTCTGTTTCCTTAATTTTATTTCAACGTTAATGTCTATTATAATATACTGTTGTGTGTTTCTTTCTATCACTATTTCTTTGTCAATTCCTTATATTTGTCTGTATTCTCATTTTAAAAAATGTACACAAGGGAGTTATACCTTCATCCTTTTTGGCAGTTACTTGTGGGAAGAGTGGAAAGAGAGACACAAGGATACATTGGAGGAAGACCTTTCATCAAGATTCTTGAATATGCGTTTTCTTCCACTTGCGGTATTGCCTGCTCATATTCTGATGACTTCCAATAGGATAAGCGTTGAATGAAAAAGATTTCAGTTTTATTTGCCTAAAAGTAGGTTCTATATTGTTTTGAAATTTAACGATAAAAGGTTTCCTGTCTTTTTATAAATATCTCTCACCCACTGATTTATGAACTTGAAAGTTTTTTACTTCACTGTCTAATTAAGGCCCAACCATTCATATAAAGTACAGGTATTTGTTTCAATCCATTATATGGTAGGGATTTTTCTGCAAACCATTGTGTTACAAAAACTTGAAAAACATTTTGCATTTTTATTTTTCCTCAATTGCCCATAGCTTGTGATTAGTTGTGTGAGTTATTCAAGGAACACTAACCACTTTATGGTTTTCTGTGTTTAGTTCCTTTTCCTATATACAGTTAATGTTGTGACTAAACGCTCTTACCCAATCACAGTTGCCGCAGCAAGAAAACTCGTATGATTGTGGCCTCTTTTTGCTGCACTACCTAGAGCTCTTTCTCACCGAGGCACCTCTTAATTTCAATCCATTCAAACTAACAAAGTTTTCCAATTTTGTAAGTAGTCTACTTAATCTTAGTTTCAGCTCATGTCAAACTTTTTGTGTGAAATCGCAAAAAAGAAATCATTTTGAAAAAGTATTTACATTCTAAAATCAGTGTTTGGAGTGGCTAATGATTAACTGCTACTTGACTTAATCACTTGAGTGGTTTATGTTTTGATAAAAAAGAGTCTATTACTGACATTTCTTTATCTTAGCTGTTGATCATACCTATTTTAGTATTACATGTCTCCCAATTTTGAAGTTCATTCCTAGTTGTCTTAATGTTATCTGTTTTAACATTTGAAATGTAACTGAAAACTTTACTGTTGATTCATATGCTTTCTTATATGAATTTGACTTAACATGGCATGCAATTTTCCAGCTCAATGTGGACTGGTTTCTGCCTGCTGAGGCTTATCTCAAGCGAACACTGATCCAGAAGTTAATATTTGACCTTGTGCAAAACCATAGGTCACATGAAATCTCTTCCTCTGACTGTAGTGATGACGATGAGTGTGTAGAAAATAATGGTAACAGAACTGAAATCGAGCATCCTGAAGTCAATAGGGAATCAGCAACTTCCCATGGTGGGCAGGGAATAGAAATGACTCTATTGTCTGGTTCATCGTCTTTGGATCCTCAATCCTTTAACAATTCAGGCTTGGTTCTTAAAGAGCTTTTTGAGCCGGGAGCTACTGCAGGAACAACAATGGGACAGTGCCAATCTTTTGACCAGCGTTCATCTGATTATCGTTTCAACGGTTCAATATTTCCAATGGAGGTATCTACTCGGCACCTGTCTGCATGTACATTTGTTCTGTTGAATCTGTTTGAACCACTCCTTTGGGTCATGTGTAGTCTCCCTTCCAGATAAAAATGTTTTATAGTATGGACAAAGCCAGTTTCCTCACCCAACACTAAATTTGAACCCTTGTGCAGTTGTTACAGAAGGCTTCTGTGCTTGTCAAGTAATTTATGCTGTCAGCTGTCTGTATCACATTTTGCTCAATGACATAAACTTACGACCTATCACCTTTTGGGGCATATCCTATAATAGCTATTGAATGATGTGTAGATTTATACATGAGGATGTGTCAAAATTATTTTGTCCTATCATTTTTTAAAATTGATATAGTAAAACTAATCTACTCCCTCCCCGTCCTCTTTTGGTTGTATTTTAATAGGAAGACACAGATCTTGGGGAACAGTACATGTACTTGACTACAGAGCCAAACTTCCAGCAAGCGGCTGGAATCCCACCTCAAACATGTTCTCTGCCATATCTTCCTAGGGATTGTGGAGATGAGATATGCCATGGACCACAAATTTCTCTGCGAGCAGAGCATGATGTTGTTGAGTCATCTGTAGATGCATCAGGTGTTGCCTCAGATGATTCAGAAGACACGAGGGTCACTGAAAATTGCCCTGCTGGGAATGAGCCCAGATCATCTAATGAAGCTAAACAAGGTGAGAAAACTTGTACACCCACGGAAAATCCTGAGCAATTTGTAGATATTTCCACCTCTGTTGTGGGAATTTCTCAGGACTCAATTACTGAATGTGATGATAACAAGAATGGTGATTTGCCGTCTTCGGTTCAAGAAACTCCCACAATACCATTGCAACAGGTTTCTGATGCAGTAGATTATGAGGGCATATGTGATGATCAGATGATTGATGGCATGGCACCTGATGCTTGTGAGGAACAAGCTCCGAAGAGAAGGCGGCTTATGCCTTTACAATGCGGAAGTGGGGCATCGTGACAGAATCCAACTTGTAGATATGGATAAATATAGCTTCATTTACCTTTGCTTTTGAATGGTCTCTAGGTTTACTTCGCCAATATGTGAATAGTGTCGTTACTATGTAGTGGTAATTTTCATGACGTTTTCTTTCTGGCCGTGGTATTTCTGCGACCATAGTTGAGAAATATCTGCGACTTTAGATACAATTCAATGGTACAATGATAGGAAAAATTTGTTCTTGATGAAGATCTTTCAAATTCTTTCTCCCTCCCATCCTTTTTTTTACTCCCAAGATCATGCTATATATGCCACATTTGCTGCTTTTGGTTTTTCTTATAAACTGAGAAAAAGTTAAGTTATTGCATTATCTTGGACTATTATGCCATTCATGTTGTGAAAATTATGTCATTCCTTTTACTGTATTAAGTTATACTTTTATCAGTTTCTACTACTATTTTTTTGTCTTACATGCTTAATTTCATAATTAATGTTTTCATACTATTTCAAAATTTCACCGTTATAATTTTAACTAAAGTGCATGAATTTCTTTTTTTTTTACTCCTATTTTGTAGTTACAAATTTATGATATTAGTGTGGTATCTATTGAATCAGTAAACTTTGTTATATTTACCTTGGTTAATAAAGTTTTATAAATGATTAATTTAATTCAACTGTTGAAGAAGAAATTCCTATTAAATATTTAAAATGTATAAAATTTCAGGTATTTTAAAGATCATTCATTTTTTTATTATTCAACTTCATTTTAATTAAAAAAGTCTACACTTTGTCAAACATAAGTACGGGTCCCGTTTCCTTTGTAGTAAGTATCTTGGATTTAATTCTCTTCTTAATGCTGATGTGGCATCGTCAAGGTTTTCGGATACATGCGTGAAAACTGATTTTTCGATGTTGGGGAGGGTGGAACGCCTTTATGGAGGGATGACTGGACGAGTTTAGGAGCATTAGGGGCCATTGCCCACTTTATTAATATCCAAGATATGGATCTGTGTGTGGGTTATCTTATTGTTGATCATATGTGGAATTTAGACACTTGCTCGCCCGTTGCCTGATTTTGTGAAAGCAGCAATTGGCAATGTGTCTCCATTACTGTCCTTGTCACCTAGTGGTTGGAAGTGGAAAAGTACATCTAGATATGACTACATGGTCTCTAAAGGTTACTCTTATCTCCTTGATTCAAGAGGAACAGACCAGCATCTTGGTAAGGGTTGGGGTTGGATTTGGGGACTACCCTGCCCAGAGAAGGTATGTTTTCTGGTTTTGGATGATCTGTCATGATATTTTACCTGTTAATAAGCTTAGATATGATAGAAATTTGGCAACGGATATGGCTTGTGGACGTTGTTCATATTCATAATATTTTCCAGTGGGTTCAAGCTTTGGCATAAGGTGAGCATGGCCCTCTCTTCCTTTCTGCTTTTTGGTGGTGCTGGTGTTGGTGTAATAATACACTTCTTGGAGAAGAAATTTGGACCATTGACAAGATTCTTAGAAATGTTCAGTTTATGTTTTGTGAAGGAAAGTTTATGTTCGGGCCATCCCTGGAAGATGATTAATTATCCTTATCTTTTATGGTTACCTTCTCAATCAGGTTTGGTTAAATTAAATGTTGACCGGAGCTTTCATAATTTTTCTTGTAAGCAAGGCTACGGGGGTGCTTGTCAGGATGAGAATGCAGTGTGGTTGTGGGGTTTTGCATCTGGTGGTTTGGGTTCGTCTCAGTCCAAGCTGAACTCATTGCTATTAGATTGGGGTTGGAGTTGGCTTGGGAAAAAGGTTGTAGTCTTATTATTTGTGAAAGTGATTGTTGATGTTGAATGATGATCTTGTGAAGATTGTTAATTTGTTACGAGATGACATTCAAAAGGTTAGATAGCTAATGAATCCTCAATGGAAAGTGTATATTTGTCCCATTTTATGAGAAGCAAATAATCTTACTGATGGTATTCCCTTGGGTTCATCAAGAAAGGTTTGGGATCATTTCCATGATTGTATAGTGTGAGACTTGCTTTGGTCTCTGAGGTTGGGTACTTTTTTTTTGTTTGTCTTTATTTCTACTTTAAAAGATGAGTAATTGTAAATATAGTATTTATGTTTCAAGTGTTTTGGACATTAACTTAAATTGCGGTCTCGTTCGAGTCTCAAAGAATATAATTTCATTAAATTTTAATAAAAAGATTTAATGAAGAAAATTTTATTGTTCATGGTAATTTTGTCGGCTCAAACCTAAATAGAATATATCAAACAAAAATACCTACAATAAAATACTATTCCTTATATTATTTATATGCATATTTATAAATTATTTTAAAAAATTTAGTCACATATTGATATATTTTTTTTATCTTATAATCATTGTTATATCTATAGACAATTATTCATATAATAAGGTGTTTTATAGATTATAATAAATTGTTGGAAGGTTAAATAATAAAAAAATATTTTTTATCATTTTACCATTATTTTAAATCATCTTAGATATATTTGTACCTGTTATTTTGTAAAATTATTTGTCCATTGCAGTATTACTTATTTGCATTTTCAAGTTTTCACAATATTAACCGTTATTGTATTTTTTTCTTTTACTTCTTTTTTCTTTTACAATATTATATTTCATAATAATATTATAAAATAAGCTGTTATGGTATTAAAACTCTTTAACTGTTATTTTTCTTTTTCCTATAATTTTATAGTTTGATAATAATTAAATAACATTACATACATAGACTTAATTTATACAATAAAATATTTTTAGCTTGATAACAAAAAGTTTATGAGGACTATCCACATTTTTTAATTTTTGTAATATGTTTATGTAATTATTAATAACCATAATAATATATATTTCATATTACAATTACGCCAAAGCACTCTACTGTTATTTAAGTTTCATTTTAGTTTTATTTATATCATTTAACAACTTATAAATACGATGGTGCTGAATACTTTACTTCTTGTATTAATAACTTTATTTAACTGCCATTTAAAACTTTAACAAATAATTTATTATTATGTCACTCCAAAATTATTTATATATTTATTTTTATGTTTATTTTTAATAAATATAACTATCAAAAAAATGGTGTGATTGAAATTAAGAAATTTATATGGTGTTTTTTTGGGTAAATATGTGGTTTTAATTTCGATATCCTTTAATTATAATAAAGTAAAGATCAGTTATGAGTTTGAATCTATATATAAACCAAAATTGTTACGGTCTGGGTTCTTCTATTATTTTGCATTCCCTCTTTCACCCAAAAAACCTTTTCTCCGAACAGGAAACGCAGGCAAGTATAGATACAAGTGAAGCAACTCTTGCTTTCGAATTTTGATGGTCAATTAACTTGCTCAAAATCCATAGCGATGCCTTCTGTCTACATTTCTGATTCTCATTCAATACATCAATTTTGTTGATGGAAAGGTAAATTGTTTGCTTCTTCATAAATTACGACAATCAGTTTTTTTTAACCCTTTTAGCAGAATTGTATCTTGTAATTGAAACTAATAGGTACTATCAGCAACTTGGATCAATTGATATCTAGAAAGAAAGCTTATCAAACGAAAAAGATTTTTTCTGTGAACCGCAAGAGTAATCAATTACATTTGTCAAACGAAGTGTATATATAATATAATGAATAAAATATTTTAATGTTATGACGTTTATATTCTACGGTTTCAACTTTAAAAAACAGTGTTACAATGCCTTGTTCTAACACTTTTTTAATTTGTGGTGGTTTAAATCATTAGAAATAAGTGTTATCCTATTTTGAAATGACATTGAAGTCATCATATAATAGTTGTGCCACACATAAGATACCATCAAATATGTAAATTAAGACAACCTAAGATACATAGATAATTTCAAAACAACCCCAAATATATAAATAGTTTATAAAAATTATTATTTATGTAAAAAAAGCCAAAGTTAATATAACAAGCATTATGTTTTATTGTTATATTTTTTTTAATCACAAGTTAATCTCTTTCGATTCAAAAACATGTAGATCATCGATAAAGTTTGTTTAGGTAAAATCAAATATGGACCATTGAACCAATTCTCGTCGCCATCAAACATCATGTTTTTTTTAATTATAATTGTAACTAGTTTTATTATTCCATTCGTCGGTACTTGTTCTTATCACATGTTTGCTGTTTAAAAGCTCTGCATTGACTACTCAAGCCAATATGATGATCACACTAAACGTGACTTATGGTAATTAGAGAGAGTGAGATGCAGAGGGAAATCGATGGTTCTTTCTTTGGTACGCAAGGGACCAACAAGAACAAGCATGACATTATCATCATGTCTATGCCTTATCCATTCACTCGCTCCCCGTAATTATAATAACCCTCTCTTCCATATATTCTCCGTAAGCAATTCCCTATCACTTATCATCTAATCCAATTAATTAAATCATATCAAAGCTTTTCTCTGAAATTTATTTTGGCGTTTCTGTTTCAGGCTATTCCCAGGCCATCAATTCGACCATTCTCCACCATCTTCAGAGCTGTCCCTACCCCAACTTCTTCTTCTTCTTTGGCGCAAACCATGGCGAGTTTCGACTTTGACTCTGTCACTTACCTTACGCAGCGAGATGCCGCTGAGATCGATCAGACACTCATGGGTCCTCTTGGCTTTAGCGTTGACCAGCTCATGGTCATTCTTCATTCTTCTCTTTCCATTTTCATCATAATCATCATTAGACATGTTGAGATAATGATAGATACTGTAAATTATGGATAATGATTTCATCATATTTTATCTCTAACCTTTAGGATATTAGTTTCCTTATTTGTTGTAATCTTATCTCTAATCTTAGGAGATTAGTTTTGTATCTCATCTATATAATGCAATAAACTCTTGTGAATCAATAGAATACAATTATTCATTGCTTTCAAGTTGGTATCTAGAGCAAGGTTCACAGTTGTTGGTCTTTTGGTTGACGCTTGTGACAGTTATTGTTCTCGTGTGATGGGTTGACAGACTCTGTCAACATTGTAGTTGTTGATCAGAACCCTAGGGTTCACCTTAGAAGTCGTTCCCAGTCATTGGTCATTTGGCTGACGCTTGTCATCACCACAATCGTTGTTGTTGTGTGGTGGGTTGACGGACTTTGTCAACATTTTCGTTGTTGGTTGGAAGCCCTAGGGTTCATCTTAGAAGTCGTTCATGGTATGAAGATTCTGGTTTGAAGGCTCACTCTAATCGTCTTCCTCCTTCTGCTTCTGTTTCTGGACACAATCCGAAGCAAACTCAATCTTCATCTGAGCTGATAACTGAAACAGAAAGTGACCAAGAGTCTCTCTTCTTTGCTCAGGAGTATAAGGAGTATCTTCATATGAAGGCAACCCATCAAGCCTAGACCTGACCATGCCTATTCTGAAAAATCTGTTGTTGGTTGTAGGTGCGTCTATAATGTTAAAGTAGGCCTTGATGGATAGATGGATCGTTTGGAAGTTCGGCTTATGGCAAAAGGTTACACACAAGTATATGGGTTAGACCACAATGACATTTTTTTCCCATAGCGAAGATGGCCTTAGTCCGGATCTTTCTATCTATGGTTGCGTTGAAGCATTGGCCTTTACACCAGTTGGATATAAAGAATGTTTTTCTTCATGGTGACTTGGAGGAGGAGATTTATATACAACAACCTCGTGGATTTATTTCCAGAGAGGAATCGGCTCTTGTGTGCAAATTGTGGAAGTCTTTTTATGGTCTCAAGCAATCTTCTCATGCATGGTTTGGACCATTTAGTACTTTTGTTCAAAAGTTTGGGTTGACCCAATTGTGAAGTTAACCACTCAGTTTTCTTTCGATGTTCCTGTTGAATAAATACATTTATCTTGTTGTGTATGTTGATGGTATTATGATCACAGGTGATGACCAAAAGGGTATCAAGACTCTTAAACAATACCTTTTCCATCATTTTCAGACTAAGGACTTGGGGCAGATTGATATCCCAAAGGGTCCCAGGGTGTTAGGTTTCTTGCACTAGCAAGAAATAGAAAGGGCTTTATTCAGTCCCTAAATTTTATTGATTTCAGAAAAAGAGTTACACAAAGGAGTCTACTCCTCTCACACTGGGATAAAACCAGTCAAACTACACAATAATCTTTCCTACCTCTGCTGAAAATCAGAGGGCCTATTTATAAGAGGCTGGTTAACAAAATAACCACTTCAACAGCCTAACAAAATAACAAAAACAGCAAAAAGAATTCTAACAGAATCCTAACAATACTAGATTTAACTCATATTTGTACCCTTCCTTCTATAATACACTTTTAAACTCTTTGGGGGTCTAACACAGGGAGAGGTCTTCTTTATAAAGATAAAGGTCATATTGATATTCTTAGTTGCTCTGGTGTAGAGTGGACAGGTATGTGAGTGGCAGACGTTCCACCACAGGCTATTGTGTTTTTCTAGGAGGAAATCTTATTTCATAGAAAGGTTAAAAGCAGAATGTTGTTGCCACCCTAAGTACGGAGGCTGAGTATTGAGTTATGGTTCATACCTCAAGTGAACTTTTATCAGTAAAACTGTTAATTCAGGAGTAAGAGTTTTGTCTGGTTAGTCCTATGGGATTAGTATGTGACAATTAATCAACATTGTATCTGGCCCCCAATCTAGTTTTTTATAAAAGAACCAAACACATTGAAGTGGACTGTCATTTTATTAGGGAGGAGATTCTTCCTGATGTTTATCTAGAATTCATTGATTTGCTCCAAAGACCAGTTTGCCGATATCTTCACTAAATCCTTATGTGGACCCAAAATAAAGTATATTTGTAGCAAGCTGGATGCATGACATATATGCTCCTACTTGAAGGGGAGTATTGAGATTATAGATAATGATTTTATTCCTTTTTATCTTTAATCTGTAGGATATTAGTTTCCTTATTTGTTGCAATATTATCTCTAATCTCTAGGAGTCTAATCTCTAACCTTAGAAGATTAGTTTTGCATCTAATCTCTATAATGCTGTGAAGTCTTGTGAATCAATAGAATACAATTATTCATCCATTATTTTCAAGTAGACAAAACGATCAAGTTAGTCGTAGAGATTGTATGAGTTCTGCACTTTACTCACAATTCTAAAAACCTCAAATACTTCCATAAATTGTAAAAAGTCATTCATTTTAGTCTTTTGTACTTTACTTTTCACTGCTGTTTTATACTCTAAAAGATTAAATTGAAGATAGTTTTATGAAGTCATGACTGATTTGAGATTTTAAAATTTGAGGAAGTAAAGTGTACGATTCATATAATCTTGAGGACCAACTTGGGTGTTTACTCCGATTATCACTAGAGGACTAACTTGAGTGTTTAGTCTGATCATCAACTTACTTAATGCGTTCCACTCCCTAATTGTAGGAATTGGCTGGTTTGAGCGTTGCTACTTCCATATCTGAGGTACTACCATTGTAACCATTCATCTCAATTTGACCATTAGTTATTATAATTCAGCTTTGCGAAGCCCTATTGTTATTGGTGTGGAGTTTTACATTAGAAGGAGAAAACATGTTCTCATTCTCTATGAATTTCTGTACATGAATATTGGTGCTTGAATTGTTTTGTTTTCTTTTACAGGTTTACAAACCATATGAGTATGGTCGTGTGCTAGCTATATGTGGTCCTGGCAACAATGGTGGCGACGGTCTCGTGGCTGCTCGTCACCTGCATCACTTTGGTTATAAGCCCTTTGTGTGCTATCCCAAGCGTACCCCCAAACCTCTTTATGCTGGATTGGTTACCCAGGTTGGATGGAACTCTTTTTTGCTTATGGATGTCCTTACCTTCTATTTATTTGGCTTTAGTATGAGTTACTGCAAGTCTTGTATAGAATGTTGATAGATGCTGTTGTAGCTTGAAGCACTGTCAATTCCATTCTTGTCAGTGGAAGAGCTACCATCAGATCTCTCCAATGACTTTGACATCCTTGTAGATGCTATGTTTGGATTCTCGTTTCATGGTAGGTATCGTTATTTTTTAATTTTAAGCGAAGTTGATTGCAATCCATGTGTGTCTAGTATCTACGTTGTTGTCACCTATGTTTACAAACCAGGGATTGAACAGCATACTGTTATTTCCATTATTTTTCTGTTTCTAATCATTGTCTTGCCTATGCTACTTATCTGTTTGTTCATGTATGCTTCTTCGCTGTTCTGATTCTTACTGACTCCTCACAGTTCTGGGTGGGTTGCTAATAGATCCCTGGTAGGGTCAATATGATTGCTGGCGTTCATAAATAATAGCTTACACCAAGTGTTCGAAGTCCTGTTGTAGACTTTGAACTTCACTCAGTTAATTAAATCAAATACGATTTCTTTGCTATCGAATAGGCCTTCCCTTCACGCAGATTATGAATTCCAAACTACTATCTAGGTTTTTGACCAAATAATACCATTGAATTTCACTTTGTTATTTTCTGCCTGTTCAGGTTCTCCAAGGCCTCCTTTTGACAACCTGATCCAGAGACTTGTTGCTTTACATGGTTGTAATCAAAATGGCCAAAAAAAATCAGTTGTAGTCTCTGTAGATATTCCCTCTGGGTGGCATGTTGAAGAGGGAGATATTGATGGTACAGGCATTAAACCTGATATGTTGGTATGTTTCTCAGGGATATATCTATCTCATTATTTCTTCCATTAAACATGGAAATTTTGATATGATATCCTCTGATATTTATTTCAACATAAATTTTGTTTCTATTGGGATACCATTGCATTGTTATGTATGAGTGTGTGTGTTCTTGGGTAGGTTTCTTTGACAGCCCCAAAATTATGTGCAAAGAAGTTCAGTGGTCCTCACCACTTTCTAGGAGGTAGATTTGTCCCACCTGCTATTGCTGAAAAATATAAGCTTATACTTCCTCCATATCCTGGAACATCCATGTCTGTTCGAATTGGAAAGCCACCACGAATTGATATTTCAGCTCTAAGAGAGAATTATATCTCTCCAGAATTTCTTGAAGAGCAGGTGGAGGCTGACCCTATTAATCAGGTAAAGTTCAAGTAAAACAATACTATTTGTCAGAGTTGTTATTCTTCTTGTTCCCCTGTTGGTGGTTACTGAATTTAAATACTTTGCCGTGATCTATTTCAGTTTTCTAATCTGAGTATGTTTATTACTTAAATTTTAATAGCCATGAATACATGCCAATCTACAATATTCCCCTTGTTATCTGCAGTTTCGTAAATGGTTTGATGATGCATTGGCTGCTGGCTTGAAGGAACCAAATGCTATGGCCTTGACAACTGTAGGGAAGGATGGAAAACCGTAAGACTTGCTGTTCTGTTTTGTTATGTTAAAAATGCTGTTTGCCTAAATTTCAGTGGATCTTGTAACATGAATTACTTTCCGGCACTTCTGGATAATATGTGTAATATCCAAACTAAAATTTCTAAATTACTCTACTTCACTTGCTGCAGCTCATCAAGAATGGTATTGCTAAAAGGCATGGACAAGGATGGATTTGTGTGGTTAGCATTGATCTGTTATTTTTTTGTTAGAATAGTTTTGTCAATGCTATTGGGCAAATGGTTATGTTCAGAAGAGGGAAACCAAGAGGCATTGGATGAATTCCGTCTGTTTGAATGCACAACGGAGTAGCATATTTATAATAACAATGCAATAAATACAGGATCATAAAACAATCATATACAATCAATCCTAATTAATTCTAATTACATATTGCAATATTTACAATATTCTAACAGGTTAGTATGTCAACCTACTGCAATTGCTTTCACAGGTACACAAACTTTGAAAGTCGAAAAGCACGTGAATTATCTGAAAATCCACATGCTTCACTTCTGTTTTACTGGGATGGTTTAAACCGGCAGGTGACTATTGTTTTGTTTTCATTCTAGCTAGGCACATCTTCAGATTGGTTTATTCTTACATGGAATTGCTGAAGTTAATTTTTCATGCCAAGGAGTATCGTGCCTTCTCCTTGAAAACCTGTGGTGCAGCATGCCGTAATGTACTTTTCTAGAAGGAAAAATAAGGATAAGTATAAATATCTGATAGTTATGACTCCTAAAGAGACTGTTTAAGATCTGGATGGCTATAATTCTTTCAGGTGGTATAACATAGGGAATTAGAATATGTACTATCAGTATCACCTCTACATTTTGGAGATCGTAAGTTGGCACAAGTTTTGTAAGATTCAGTTGGAAATTTTAAGGGCTTGATTTGTTGGTTGTCTACTTTTTCTTTTTTTAAAAAATTTAAGCCCAGATGGACAAAAACTTATTTTCTATGCTAATGAATCCTATTGGACATGGGGAAATTTTAGTCATGAAAATGCTAAGCAATTTCATTTCAATTTCTGTGAGTTAGTGAAAAATGCATGGCATGATGTCTGTCTACTTGTCTTTATTGTACTCTATCTTTTATTTAATGAAATAGTAATCCAGACTGATCCTAATCTTGTGTGTCTTTTATTTTATCTACTAGATGTTACTTGCATTTGATAACTTGATATTTGATACTACATAAAAAACGTCCTGCTATTTAGCCTACCTGCATTGCTTGTCAAAGGTTTTTTTTTTTCTACCTTTTCTTGATTTACATGATTTATGTTAGGAAACTTGTAAAAGAGGTAAACCAAGATGACATTATTACATTTCTACCATAGAAATTGATTATTTAATACTACCTCCGGTTCCAAATATAAGCAAATTTTAGTGGAATTTTTTGGTCCCTTAATATAAGCAAAATTAGACTTTCCCAATGTTATTAAATGCTTGTTTACCAAATATGTCCTCATCATATATATTTCCAAGGCAACTAATTCTTTATGTAATAAATGATACTAAGGGTATTTTAGAAAATTAAATCAAATATGTGGTAACATTAATGTAAATAACTACCTCCAACTACTATTCTTAATATGTGTGAAGTTAGGTATATTTGCTTATATTTGGAACCGGAGGTAGTATATTATTGGTAACCATTATTAATTTTCATTTGCTGACTTGTTTTGCATGGATGAAGAAATAAGAATCTATATATTTTCATACATATCATTATTACAATTGAAACTTCATTGAAAATTTACTTGAAAAATTAATCAAAATGTTGTAGAATTATTCTCTTGTTACAAAGGTTTGCTGTAAAAAGACCATTTTGTTTGTTGATACTCCCTCAATTCTTTTTGTAAGACAAAGTTTTGACGCTTTACAATTTCTATGAAACATTTGTTGTGTTTCCTTATTTACCCTTATTAATTATAAAAAATGATAAATTGTTTGAGATGGCCACCTAAACCAACCAACAAGTCAAAAGAAGAGAGATATTAATATATTCACTATTATCAAAGCATTAATTAAGTTCACAGGAGTAAACTTGGAATGTTATTATTTTTTAGGAAACCAATAAACTTAACTACCAATTAACTATTTTTATTGATCTTGACAATTTGGTTAATTTTGCCTCATAAAAAGGACTGGAAAGGGAGTATTATTTAGTAGCTGCCTGTAAGTTTACAAAGCTGGAACGTTGGTTTACCAATTTAAAATGATGTGTCCAGTTCATGTCACTCAGCATTTTAGAGGCATGCAACATAACTGGTTGATAATCATGATATTATAGAGCCGTTGGACACAAATTTGGTAAATTTGAAAAAGCAGCCATTCCCATGATTGACTGATTCTGTTTCCCTGGGTCCTTTTTAGTTGGACCACCTGCAGTATTATTTATTTACTTTCCTCAAAGGGATTGTGTACAAAAATGGACTTCCCTTCCTTTCTACTTGAGGCTCCATAATTTGTGTACAGTTTCCATTATTTATTTCTGTTGGAAGTCCCACATTGCCTGACTCATTATATTTCGCGTGGTTTAAATACCTGTTGGACAACTCCAACCATTGCCAATTGGTTTTAGGATGAAACCTTTAACAATTTCTTTTCCTAGGTACGTGTGGAGGGGTCTGTTCAGAAAGTCTCTGACAAGGAAGCAGAGCAGTATTTCCATAGCCGTCCTAGAGGAAGTCAGATTGGAGCAATCGTCAGCAAGCAGGTCCACTTCTGCCTCTAATTAATCTAGTTGTTACATGTGGAATTGATATGGTATGTTAACTTGTAGTTTCAATTTGTTGTACGTTAGAGTACCGTGGTGCCTGGTAGGCATGTTCTCTATCAGGAGTACAAAGAGCTGGAACAAAAATATGCTGATGGGTAAGTTATTGCACAAATGCTTTTGACTCATTGTTATTTGTGGATTCTGATAAAATGTCAGTCCCGTGAGGTGGTTAATAATCCCATGTCTCCCTTGGCTTTGACTTGGAAATCTGGTTAGCTCACTTTCTAATTTAGCTTAGAGTATACTCGTTGCTCTCATTTGTTAGCTCCACGGGACCTGGAAATAATCCTGTTATTTTCTTGCAGAAGTGTGATCCCTAAACCTAAGAACTGGGGAGGATACAGGCTAACACCACAACTTTTTGAGTTTTGGCAAGGACAACCATCTCGCTTGCACGACAGGTGGTTGCTCCCCTGTTTATGAGAGGTTGTTTGTGATTATTTATCATGCTGGGATATTATCTATTTTGGATTATCTTATTCAGGTATAGAATAGGCTATCATATCAGGGTGTTTTGTTATGTTTGGTCTATAAATAAACCATCCATAGAAACTTGGTATTTTATTAGGAAGTGTTTATATGCTGCATGTGTGATTAGTGAGATACTTAGTTACATTCTGTTATAGGCTGATGAGTTAGTTAGCAGTGTTGATCAGCACTCTCAGGCATGTATTGCACATGCCTCATCTACATAAATGTATCTAGAGGTTCACTCCATAATTAAATAAACCTAAATTCAGTTTTGCATCTCTCTCTCTCTCTCTCTTACACACTTGATCTCTCTTTCTCTTTTTTCTTGTTCTCTCTCTGATTCCATTAGGAAGAAATAGGGATAAACCCAATTACTGTGAAAGTTAGCTGCAGAACTTTGAGGGTTTGCACCTCTTAACCTTACAGCCCAATTCTCTCACATGTGACTAGCTACCTCTCCCTCTCAACCCTATTCTTATTTATTAACAAGATGCCTTATTTGTTCTAATTATCTCAACTCAACCTACTCCCTTGCTAACTGTTACCAGCAGATGCTAAAGATTCACATTCACCTTGTATGTCCTCAGGAGAACAGCTTGTGATAAGTGATAACTGTAGAGTCCTGTTGTCTGAAGTTCCTTACATTGTCAAAATGACCAGCCTACAATCCACTTCTTTAATACCAACGAAGGAGACTGCACAACTTACAATCTCCCAGGATTTGCAATACGCGCTACCAGCATCAAGTTGAAATCTGCAAAACAAGCTCATGATCATGACTGATTTGGGCTTGGCACCCCTTTCCTTTCTAAATGCCAACCTCTGATTTTGGGTCAACAGCATCCATGTTCTCTCATTGGTTTGGGTAAGGCCAAATAGCAGCACGGTGCCCCTTTCATGCTGCTTCTGCTTGCTGCTGTTACCAACATGCCTCTTGCCTTCCTTCTGTTTGCTTGTCTCTGCTGGAACATTGTTGCTGTTTTCAAGTTGTGCAATGCTTTGCGGAATGTCAACCCACTTTTTCTTCATCTCTGCCACTGCTGTAGAATTAGGCGCAGGATCTCCATCTAAGAGGATTTGGCCTGCCACCACCCACCTGAGAACCAGAATTCTGTTGTCACTCCCTTGCTGTCTCCATCGTACTGCCCATTGCCACCACTACCTGGGCTGTTGGCCTCCTTGCTTTGGAACTCATCTTCCTTGGTGCATTGATAATGGCTGCAATCCAGTTCTGCAGACTGTTCCTTGATCCATGTCCTTTCTCCTCACATTTGTCATCCTAGAATTCATGAGACAACACAAAGGTCTTCTTCCTTACTACACCATTGCTATGCAATAGGTCAAAAACCACCTCCACCCAAGACTCTCATGTCATTATTTGATCTCTATCTTCAGTCTCCTTCATAACTGTTGAATCTTGGTTATTTTCTTTGTTCCTTCTCCAAAATTGTTTGACCAGCTATTTGCCTATTTCCTCCCCCATATTTGACACAACTGTTCACTTGTTTGTTTCTCTTCCCTCACTGCAATTCAGGTTCTTGATCTTCAACCCTTCATTCCCCCTTTTATCTTCTTGCTCCCAAGATTCCACTTCCTTTTATTTGACTCTAATCAGCATATCCAGATCATATCCAGGCTGGAATTTCTTGAGCCCTACCCTCTGGTTGGATCGCCGACCTCCTCACTGTTGATACCAATCATAAGCATGTCCTTCTAGTTCTTTCACTGTTTCACAGTCAGCTGCAGCTTTCCATCCTTCTTTACCTTCATGTCAAAATGCTGTTGGATTTGAATCAGTCATCCACTTGAAAGACTCCAATTCCCAAGTTCTCTCTTGAAATTTGCACTCTTTTCCCCCAGTTCTTCAATAATGTCAAGAACATGCTTCTTCAATCTTGTTGAACCCTGAACAGCTCCTGAATCCTTCAATACACACCACCCACAACTCCAGCTTTGGAGCTCTATTACCAGTTGATAGAGTTAGAAACCTGGTATTTTATTAGTAAGAAATAGGGATCAACTCAATTACAAATATAAATCATAGAACACACTAGAACTACTAGGATCTGCAACTTCCTGTCCTAAGGGCACCAATTCTCTTACACATGAAAAACTACCCCTCCCTCTCTCAACCCTGCTTCGTGTATATGGGCAAGATGCATTATTGCTTCTAACTATCCCAGCCCAACTAATTCCCTCACTAACGGATGCTAACAAGATATGCTGAAACAGAAATATTTCACGCCCTTTCCTGCATAATAATAAAGTATGTAGACTTTCTTTAAAAAGTTATTTGAAATCCTAGTTAAAGGAGTATGACATCCTAGAGTTGTCTCAGAGGAGAGTCATAAAGTGAGGTACATTTTCCATGAGAGCTTCCTGATATTGTGCATGTTTTATTGACAGGCTGCAATACACTCCCAGTGAGATCAATGGACAGCAGCTCTGGAAGGTTGAGCGATTGGCTCCGTGATAATTTTTTTGGTTATATCTCAGCATGTGAGAAATAAGGGAAATGAAATGTTTCTATATCTTGGCCTATTTTTTCTTTCAATATATGCCATTATACTGTTTCTATTTTTGTAAACTTGTTTTTCACTTGGCATTCTAGATAGACTTTTACATTATAAGTAAACTTTCAGCACGGTGAACTTTGACAGACTGAAAATATGTGAAATTCAGATCCTGGTCTAAATTCGTGTAAATGATAAGACAAACCAATAACGTTGAAAGAAAATTGAGATATGCAGTTCCATTGGAGTAGTTCAGCATAATAAATACATAAGCTGATATCATATCGTGATGTGTATGATAGCTTCAATTAGTGAACTTGAATTGTCCATTTCAACAGTGGCAAATTATAAGCGTTATCCGCAAAGTACTTACTCTCCCTAAGTTTATGTTGTTGCAAGTTACAACCTCGCAAGCATTTGTCAAATTTGGAATCTACTAAATGTTTATTGGTTTGATGTTTCAGGTTGTTAACCTTTTACAGCTTTATTTGCTATGCCATGTAATATTGTAGTTGTTTTATTTTTACATGTGAACAAGTTAGCCAGTTCATTTATTTCGGCCTGAATCTAACCATGGTCGCGTCCCTCGTATCCAAAAGTATGAGATACAGTACCTCTTTAGTGATAAGAAACTTTATTGGGATAATTAGATCAAAGCTTTGCCAATTATGGGCACATTATTGGGAGATCCTATCTCTCAACTCTGCACTGTTCTTCAATGAACAAGAAGTGGCTGGCTCCTGTTAAAATATGATGAAGGCAAGATACAAACAGGTTTGGTTTGGTTTGGTTTATTTTAGAAAAAGTCATCTACCTCTATTAGTTTCTTAAAGTAAAACAACTAAACATGTTATAAGTAGTTCACATTTCGCATTCAAGACATTGCCTCTCCAAAAGTTTGGACGCTTTCTCTATGGACTTTTGTTGATATTATGGTAGTTGATCATGACCAAACTGGGTCCCACCATGAATTTAAAACTTGCAAATTTTCTAACCTTTCAAACGTCCTCTCCTCCTTTTGACCAAGTTGAAGCTGATACCTGATAGTCATGCTGCTTTATTCAAGTCCAATCTTTTTTTTCTTTAGATGAACAGGAAAATAAGACCAATCTTATTTAAGCCAAAGTGACCTCTGACCTGATTATCTTGGCATACTTTATTTAAACGCAGAGGGCATAGATAGATAGATAAATGTGTAGATGGGTCAGAGTTAAAATAAGAGTTGGGAGTTCTAATGATTCTAAAGGAGAAATGATTGGAATTGTCTGTCCCTCTCTCACATCATGCACCAGAAGAAAAGGTTTTAATAGGACTTCAAGTTCTGTTCTAGATAATCCATTAGTGGGGGAGCTGTTTGATCTAATTGATGAGTTATTGGCATTGGAAAATAACTAGTTCGTGGTTCTATTTTGATGGCATTTTAAGAAAATACAACACCAACCATCCATGTAGGATGACCCATATGTCAATTTTGGAGTAAGGGATTGACGCCCCCACATCCAGCAAGTTGACGATCCCTATTAACATTCTTAAAGGCTAAGGATGTGTTTACTTTTTGCGTATGCACTAATATTATATGTTGGTATAATGACAAGACAAGTGAAACTCTTATGTCCGACATGGGTTTTTAGTCTTTATACATCGTATCTCTTCTAGTTTATTAGACTTAAGAGATAAGGTGATGGTAGTGGATTAATGGTTGGTAATAAAATGCTTGCTTTTGCTAGGCATCACTATGTCCCCTATTCCCGAAAATGGTGATGAAGATGAAACTAGAAATTTGGAGATTACACAACTTATACAAGATTCGTGTTATATATAGGTATTTCACTATGTTAAATTTCTTGGTTGTTTCATATATCTTATGAATTATACAATCCATACACCAGAAAAAAAAAGGACACATTTATGCTTGGCATGGTATTTTCAGGCAATTGATTAAGAATTATGTATTTTCTCTTTAATATGCAAGTAAAGAAGGGAAAGAAATTTAGTTAACTCTTTTAAGAAGGGATTAACCAGAGGAGTGGTTATGGATTTGAGGGAATGGCCTTAAGCATAGAGTGAAAAAAAATACAATGGATCTTCATCTTGTTGGTTAATTGAAATGCTAACAATAATGATGGTGAAGATAACTTTCTTTTTTATCAATAGGGCTGTTGAGAAAGTTATTTACGAAATTGGGGTTGTTTTTGAAGAAATAGTGTCTAAGGTTATTTTTTGAGTGTCGTAGGACGTAAAGACGACATGAAAGTTGTATGGACCACCAACGACACAGTGGGGACGTGCCATGCGTGGGAGTCGTCCTTTGCATGGGCGTCATAGCAATGGTGCAGGTAGGCGACCTTATAGGGATAAGCCACGTGGAAAACAGACCCTGTGGTGCAAGCATGAAAGATGACACAAGGTAGTGGTGCCTATGCCCTATGCGACATCACTCATGGATCCCATTTTAAAAGCTATGGAGCACACCCCACATTCACTACACCATCATCTTATTCCCCAACAACCCTCTCACCATTTCTTTATCTTCAACTAGTGATCCCACCCACCGTGGAGACAAGCAAGAGGGGTCCCTCATTTGTCGTTTTCTTGCGTTTTGTGATCCCAGGTTCATATTTTGGTCATCACAAAGTTTATTTCAGGTAAAAAATGACTTATTTAATGATTATTTAAATAAGGTTTAATATGTTTTAGTATAGTTTTTTATGTGGGTGTTTATTGGGTTTGAGGTTGCTTGTTTTTTTATGTTTTAGTAATGTAATTTTATTTACGATTTATTATAGGTAGATGTTGGTTAATTTTTAAAATAATATATTAAAAAAATAAATTACAGTTTTAGTTAGATTGTTATATATTTTAAATTAAATATTATGAAATAAAATGATGTGCTTAAAATAGTAATAAAATGTTATTATATAAAATAGTTAAAAGTTGTTATTATTTAATATAATGTTATTATATAAAATAGTAATTTAACATAGGTAATTTTTAAATTTGTAATTATTATTGTTTATTGCAGAATGGCTGAACCTAGATCATTAGATCCATCTCTGTTAAAATTTCAAGAGAAACAGTACCAACACATGTGTGGAATAGACGATCTGACCATGTACTAAAGGTAGGGAAAGCAGTTCATGTCAGAAATGAAATACCAGAAGCAATCACACCTAACTTACGAAGGGTGGGTTTCCATGAGTTTGTGAAATTTGCATATTTCCTCGTGTCTTCAGAGTTGATATCTGCATTGGTTGTGAGATGGAGGCCTTAGACACATACGTTCATCTACCGACCGGGGAGTGCACCATTACTCTTCGGGATATGGTTGTCCTGTTTAGGCTAAACATAGATGAACATGTTGTTGTAACCTAAACTGGTTACAATGATTGACAAAGGTATGTCAAAGAACAACTGGGTAGACGACCACCTTATAGCATGATGCACGGACAGTGTTTGAGGTTGTCTTGGCTTCAAGACAATTTTGGAAACATTGATGATCATCTGGGTAGTGACGAGGCAATTGAGAGATTCACTCGTGCATACATTTTGAGGTTGATTGGTGGATGTATATTTTCTGATCAATCATTGAGTAAAGTGCCACTAAGATATCTTATCCTCAACTTCGAACCTGGTGGATTCCACATCATACCGTCGCACATCAATTGAACATGTTTGTGCTTAATACAAAGTTAGTTTCTCAAGGACCTTAGTTGAGTATAATTGATCAGTTGCCATTTCAGTCATCACATGTCTAACACGATCAACAAAGTACTGCACTAAATGAGCGTATGTGCACTTAACTAACATTGTTATGGGCAAATTTTGTGCCCCTTCAAAACTTCTATAACAGCCTCTGATAGATTTATGGTCATATGCCCAAACCTGTGACCATCCTCATCATATGCCAATGACCATTTAGACTTTGGAATGTTATCAATCCATGTTGGAATTTCAGGACTTAGTGAACATGATTTTTCAAAATTCCGATCAAAAGAATATTTGCTCAGATGGTATCATGCACAGATAATAACATTATTGTTAGCAAACACCAGAACATATAATCTTATCGCATAAATACATAACATTTTTTTAATGCCATACCTAACTATAATCATTGAACGCAAATTCTGCTTTAACTCTTTCCTGAATTAAAACAATCGACATTGATGGTTCCTTCTTTACCATCCCTATATATAACAAGTATTGAATTAGCAAAATAAAAATAATAATCATTGAAAACAACATTATCACAATACTTTTTATGATAAAACAAATCAAATCAGCATCTAGTTTTGCATGATCTTGTGAAAGTGTTACATTAACACAACTATGTGGGCCACCATATTGAGTAATAACCTACTTGATGGATTTTTTTGGCAGAATAGCAACCACATCTAGTAGCTTCATTCAGACACTTCACAACAAACTTATTTGGCTTTGACTCCACAACAATATACGCTTGATGCAATTTCATGGAATATTGTTTTAGTGCATTTTGCACTTCACTTTTGCTTTCAAATTTTAAACCCACAGACAATTCATCCCCAACATTCCAATTACTATTATCATCAAAATTCATTTCTTGATCAACATGCTCTAAATTAACATTTTGATAATGTGGTGTCGCGTTCCAAAATGGAGTCTCGACAGTACCTACGTTAAGTAAAATAAATACGTGCAAACCAAATTTAATTTCTAAATACATATTTGAACTTTAAAATGTAATAAGCTTTACTATTAATATTTACCAGTTGATTGAGTAGCTATCGTGTTAGACGATCCACCAATTCTTAATAGAGCTCCCCAACCAGCATCATTATCATTATTTGAATCTGCCATTAACAAATGGTCATCATCGCATGAGTCACTATTGTCAACTTCAGAAGGTAAATTATAATTAGAATCCTCATCTCACATATAATTCATACTAAAAATTTAAAAAACCCTATAATTAAATTTTCAAACTCCCTTGAATGTTTTTAAAAATGAGGGGGAAATGTGTATTTATAAGCAGAAGGTATGGGGTGTAGTACGGAAGTGGCTCGTGTGGTGCCTAGGCCACATGCACCATAGCTTTCTATGTCGTCTCACGAAGGTGCACCACCAGTGTTGTGTCATCTCCAGGAAATGCACCACCCTTGTGTCGTCTTTTCATCAAGCGACATAGCCACGTGGAGCTCCCTGCATGTGTCGCCCCTAGCTAATGCATCACCCATGTCGCACCTCAAAGCTACAACACATAAATTAACCCTAGACACACAATATTTTTGAAAAACAACCTCAATTATGTAAATAACTTTCTCAATAGCCTTATTAATAAAAAAAAAAGTCTTGTAAAGACTGTGGTGCTTTTGTATTTTTTGGATTTACGGTAAATCTAACCTATTTGATTTTTTCCCTCTCTTCTCTCCTCATTCTCTTTCTCCTTCTGCCTCTCCTTTTTCCCTCCCTATTTTCCTTTTTTGAGAATAACATGAAACCCCAAACTTCTATCCATTTCTAAATTAATTACCCATAGAATCTCCATAACAAACCCTTCAATTGGGAACCAAAAAGGTATTCCGAAATCAAGGGTTCATGTTAGCTAATGAACCACGATTACACACAACAAACTCATCTAAATTAATTACCCATAATCTTTTATCCTCTTCCACACCCCACCTTTGATTTTATTTTTTATTTTATGCTTTAATTGGATTTCATTTGTTTTCTAATTGGGTTTTGATTCGTTTTTTATTTTAAAAACCCAAGCTTCCAGTATTTTGTTGTGAAGGCCAGGAGGAGGCCGCTGAAGGATGTAACCACCGCTAGAGCTAGGTGTGGCGGCATGGATGGGTTAAGAAACCACGAATGAAAGAAAATGGGGACGACAATGGCTAAGATTGGTGGTTCACAAGTAGTGAAGATTGTGGTGTTGAATGATGGTTGATGAGATTGTGGTGTTAGAGTGGTAGTGTAGATGAGAGGGAAGATTCACAATCAAGTCTGAATCTGTTGTCTCGCGTCTTTTTCTTTTTCCTTTTTAAAAGCCGATCACTAATGACCGGTTTTACTTGTTACCATATCTAATGGTTGATATCATTTAAGTCACTTTACACCCAAAAAATACAAGTGCACTATAACCTTTAACAATGATACAATGAAAAAAATTCATATTCATTTTAGTTGTTAGACAATTGATTATGTAACTTCCCTTGAATATATAAGCATTGAAAAAAAATTAGTTGACCTTATTACAAAGAAATTTACCAAGAAAGTTCTAAATTCATCAAGGGGAATATGCCTTAATTGTAGAGAATGGGGAGCATGGTGGACACTCAGCTTGTTAGTCAAACGAAGTCATGCGACTTCTTGTTTGCATTACATTTCCATCCCTCTAACACGGTAATGCTTGTCAAAATTAAAAATGCATTCATAGGCATGTTATCATGATTTAATTCAGATGCATTTTATGTATCTAAAAATAATTTTTCTTTGCTATTTGAGATGCAACTAATTCAATTTATTATACATGTTTGTGAGGATGAGCTATAAAACTCTTAAATATACATAACCTTTTATTTTTGGATGATATGATAAGAGATACATTGAATACCTAAATGAGGTCTTGTAAGATTAATCTTGTTGGTGCTTGACATGGACACTTAGTATTAAGAGCAATCTTGATTCTCACTTCTCTTTTCCCTTGGAAAATAAAATAAAAATAAAAAAACCTAGATAACATGGTAAAAGTTACTTTCTGTGAAAGACTTGACAATCTTTATAAAGTACTCATGAGAATAATTTTAAAATATATGTTGCAAAAGATATCATGTGTTATGGAAGTTTCTAATCAATTCATTTAATTTTTAAAAAATTAGTCATTGAAATAAGTGCCTTTATGGTGTCATGGCTGCGTTAGTTAAGATGGTTGAGCACACATGAGTTTATGTAAATCCAAGATTGTATTAACGCGACTATGATAATCAATGTTGATCAACACATGTGCTTGAATAGTTTTGATTCCAATTGATAGTTACTCTTGTTTGAAAGCAATTTTTTTTTATCATGATTCCAAAATTGATTTAGAAACAAAGCAAAAATGGTCTCATTTCACATGTTAATTTACCATGTGAGACATCCACATTTAAATGTATGCCATTTTTTTAAAATATAAAGTTGGTTTAATGGTAAATAGAGAAAGATAAACTAAGAAGTTGCAGGATCAACTCACTGCTAAAAAAGATGTTTTTTTTCTTGGTTCCTCTCCAGTGGCTAATTGCGAAGGAGGTACGGGAGCAGGAGAGATCATTGAAGCATTGGCATTTAGCGATGGTCCACATGGTGCATCAGTAAATGGTTAGACAAGAAAGAAAGCCAAAGCTTTGCTCCCCATCACTTGTTCATTTGCACAGTCAGATCCCACTTTGATGTAGTTTACTTTATCACCATTCTGCGTCATGCCAAGTTCAATATCAACAAAGAAAAGTAGATTTCTTTCCTAATAATGAGAGAGAGAGAGAGAGAGAGAGAGAGAGAGGCGAGACAAGCCATCAAATAATTGCCCCCTCACATCACACCAAGTGGTATTAATTAAGACTGCAACTAATGAAATTCAGTCCTATGCATAAACCAAATAACCATTGTGATTTAAGGAGTTTATTGAGCTATGGAACAGCCACAAACGATCATTTATCCTCAGACCCTGCGAAGTAGAATGGAACTCCAATGGAAGAAAGGAAACGCCTATTTGTATAAAATAAAATATCATATACATAATATCCCATCTTCATGTTATTCTAAAGACTGCTTTAAGGGCAGATCAACTATTCTTATTCAGAAGAAATATTGTGTAACAGGGCAACGACAATAAGTTTGGCCAAGGATCCAAACTTCGGTAGAGATCATGCACTTCTTGGGGCCATTTTAAATTTCTATCAAGTCCCAATAATCTAATTTCTGTTGTTTAGATCTGCTTGTGTTATCAAGATGCAACTTCGGTTGGATCTTGCATGACAACCTTCTGATGTCAGCTTGTTAAAGGGATTTATTTTACTCCTCTGTTGTTTTAATAGCAGTGTTTCCTTTAGGTGACATTACCATATATGGAAACAATCATCATTATACGGAGAACACAACACATGGTAATTATGCATTTACAAATCAAGAGACCGGGAACTATCTGGCATGCTTCCGGGTGGATGGCCATAGCCCATAATCAAGGAGGTGGCAATGTTAACATGAATCTTGATTGGAAAATTGGAATTACAGCCAAGGATTGAGATTCAGTTGCTAGAAAAGAAAACATTGAGCTAAACACCTGAGATAAGTACAATTTTGAACCTACCTCTTAATTTTAGATATTGATGATAACCCAATCCTAAAAACAAGCATAGGATTCTCCTCACCTCATATTATTAATTGACCATATCTCAAAGTCAATGTGAGACTTTCAAAATTACCTATACCAAGAAATGAATTCAGGCTGTTTTAAAATGGTTTTTACTTTCTAGGAACTTCCTAGGCCTGCGGTTTCCTTGAAGAGCTTTTGTACTGTAATCTGAAAATCATTTTGTAATTGCATGTGCCACATTTCGAGCTCGCACAGATGTTAACTGAGAAGGACACCAGAGAATGTGTAATGGACCCTACACAAATAATGGTGGGTGATACTAATCTGAATTGCAATCTATTTATCAGGTAGCTAAGGATTTGATAGAACACCAATTGATAGATTGGTGGATTCTATTTTGAATCACAGAATTTAAAAGGTACAGCAAAGGACTGATGTACCCGAGTATTATGAACTTTGGAGACTCTTCTGTCCAAAGTTACAGAATTAAAATTATGACACACGTGACTCCCTCCTACACCATACATACTACACATAAATTTAGCAATGCATACCTGCTCCAAACTTCTATCCAAAACTGTCATCGCCAACATGACAGTTATTATCACACTTGCATTTAATAATGCATAATTGTTCACATCATAACAGTTTTTATCAGTTCCCATCAGTACTAAAGTCTCCAGCTAGGCCACCAGTGGTGTTGGCAACAACTCAACATAGCAAGAATACTACTCTTTGAACCATGATGCAAGACATTTCCACCATCAAAATCAAATCCACATGTATACACACCATATTTTAAGTTGTTTTCCACTTTCCACAGCTAAAACATCCCCAGAAGCAAGTTACTCAATGTGCTGAGCTCAATAAGAAAGAATGCAAAGAAAGGATCAATGCTTATGTAGACTGAGCAGCCTAGGATGAGCAAAAAAATTATTACATTCACTATTTCACTTACAAATATATGTAAAAACAAAAGAAAGATCTGATAGCTATCAAAGTTCATAATGTTATAATAGCACCTTAGATGAAGACAAGCACGCATTGTGTAAAATATCATACAAAATTCCATTATAAACACAAGATATTAGGATAATATGTATCTAAAGCTAATGCCTAAAATTAACATAAAATCAAGGTGTCTTGATATTAGGATCTACCAACTAATGAGTTAAGCAACCAAGCACCTTGCAAGGTGTCAAATAGTAAAATCAATGTAAAACATCTCATCAAATCCTCCCTTCCATTTTTGTTCATCAACTAATTTTACAGAGTCAATGGCAATTCTAACAATGATGAATATATATTTTTCATCTTTCAAATTATCGAAGGCAGCAAAGCAACATGGACGACCACACAACCAACAGAAATAATAATAGCGAATCCACAAGAAAATAAAGGACATAAATCTCAACTATAGTGATACAACAACATTGGATGGTCCAATACCTACAAGATTCTTCATCTTCTGCATCATTTTCAGAGCGCACCTTTCCCATTGCTAATTTCCCTTACAGACCCCGAGTCCTTTTCCATGAACAAGAATGTAAAATTTGAAATGCTTTGCTCTAAGAATAGCATCTTTGTGGTCTGCCATCGCAGCAACTCTGGCCAAGAAAAGTAGTTGTTAGCTCAACTTGTTTATACATTGACAGCACAGATCAATCTTCTGGCAGGTTTATTTAAAAATCCCTGCTCTACAATTTTACTCAGCAGCCATTATAAGTAAAAAGCTAACAACTTCTTGAGCTTTAAAATGTTAACGCAGGATAGTAACAACTTTAGGAGCATCATCCCGTGGCCTGTCTAGAGACCGATACATGTACAATATCTCAATATCATCAACTTTGTTCTCTTCACTGTTGATGACTTCCAGCACCAGATGAGGCAATGTTTGCGCAACTTCTTGGCATGCTTGGCGCGTCAACTTACAGGAAGACATCCAGAGGAACCTCATGTTGTAAAAATGATGCAGGCCAGAACGTAGAGCTCCATCCCCAAATGGACTGTCCCTGATTTCAAGCTTTTGCAGATTAGGGCATCCTTCTAGAACATATTTGAGGCCCTGATCCGAGTCTCCAGCAAAGGCAACTGACAGCGTCCTAATCAACTTCCCATACATCCCAATGTAACGGAAAGCCTGATCCGTGAGTAAACCAGACACAGCAAGTCGAGTGAGCTTCTTGCAGTTCATAACAATAGCACCAAAACCTTCATCCATAGGATCTAGAGTCTCGGGGTCAGGCCGATATCGCCCAATTATACACAACCGAAACACCATGAGATCCGGGCAGTTCTTTGACATGGCCACCACAGCAGCATTTGTCATCCTCTGGCAGAAAAACAAAATTGATTGCAACTTCCTACAACCCTGAGAAATTGCTTCAAATCCAACCTCAGAAACCGGACCTTCTACATCCTCCCTGGTGTTAACAGGGAAAACGCGAAGCTCGCGCAAATCTTTGCAAGTGGCAGCCACTGCTTCAAGCCCTTCATCGCATATCGAATCAAGCACCTGCACAAAATCAAAACCAAAGACTGTCAATTCCCAAATCATAAACAACACCCGAAAAACGAATGCACAAAAAATCACAACACATACCCATAGTGTTTGAAGCTTATGACAGTGGCGAATGACGGATTTGAGCTGAACTGCATTAATATCAGCATAACTGAAATTCAAAGATGTGAGATTCGCACAAACCGAATAAATTGAAGGTAAATAATCAGCCAAAATCTCCCTGAATCCAGATAAACAAACCAGCGATTTACAGGCCGCAAATGCAGATGCATAATCAGGTTCCGGATCCGCTACAACCGCACCATCATTCTCACTGAACGACCCAGTTCCAAGATGCGTGAGATGCGGCGCTCGAAGCATCAATCGATACATCTGAGAAATCGAAACATATCGATTCAACCTCAGCTTCTTCAACGAAGGAGACCTAGCCACTAACCTCTCCAGAGCCTCGAAATTCACAGGACACTCAACACAGTCAAAAACCAGAGACTCCAAATGAGTCTGAGTCTCGGGAAAATACGAAATCCAATCCACAACCTCTTCATCATCATCGGCAACCTCAACAACAGACTCAACAAGATCAAGCACTCTGAGGAACCTGCACTTGGAAGCAACAGCGGCCAGGCCGGTGGTGCCGAAACCCTCGCAGCAGATGAGGACAAGCTCTTTGAAGGAAGAGAAGGACTCGGCGAGGAGCATGAGATCGTGGTCGGTGACGGACATGCGTTTGAGGTGAAGCTTCTCCAGGAAGGGATAAGATCTGGCGAAGGAAGAAGCCCACGGGCCAAAGTGGGCCCCCCAATTGAGAGGCATGAGGTCGAAATCGGCGAAGCGAGGCTTCCCCTTTATGGTGACGGCGCGGATGCGAGGGAAGCGGTTGGTGGCGCGGCGAGGGGACACGGCGTAGCAGTTTCCGATGAAGAGGTCGGATCGGGTGAGAGATTCGGCGCGCCACCACGCCTTGCACACCAATGAGGCGGCGTTCCGGTCGCGCCGCGAGGTGAGGAAGTGGAGCACGTTTTCCAGAACATTCTCGAGTACTTGGTCCGGTAGCGGAGACTGCGGGTCCGAACCTGAGGGTCGGGTTTTGGTTGTAGAGGATGATGATGTTGGTTCGGTGGCCGGATCGGGGGAGTGGTGGTCTTCTTTCATGCTTGTGATCTGTGCTTGGAGAGATGGAATCTTTGTTATGAGATTTGTAGGGTTTGTTTGGTTAGAAAAAATTTAGAATTATAATAATAATAAGTAGAGAGAGAGAGAGAATAACGATGGGATCGTTTACCTCTGTCTCTGTGGTGTCTTGGCCTATCAGCTCAGCATCCATGACAATTGCTCTCACTCACTCACTCCCCACACCATACCCATTACATTACAACCTTTTTCTCACCTTTCTTTTGATTCCACCAACATCATTAAATTAAGCTTTAACATCTACTTAATTAAGTCTAAATGTATGTTAATCACTAATGCCCCTCTCCCTCACCTACTTTCAATTCACTTCACATTTCAAATAATTCATTTTTAAAATTTTATTGAGTTATTTAGAGATTGTGTCGTTTTCTTTCCCGAAACTAAAGTGTTGAGTATCACAGCATAGTATATCCTTAATTAATTAACTTGTAAAACGTCGCTCACTATCTCTCTACCCGTATCGTGTAGAAACTTAATTTAGTTGAAGTTGAGCTGGAGTCGCTTTCTGTCCAATTCAAACACTACTTCCATAATAGGGTAGATAATTGTACTCTCCAAGTTACATACACAATGGAACACATGAATTCGATTTTTTATTAACAGTCTTTGTGTTTAATGTGTTGAGCTTCAGCATGTCCTTAAACATTCTTTATAACTTCTATACAACTCATTAAGCATATTGATAGGGATTAGAATTTGATTGCCAAATCGATGATACCTTTGATTTCATTAATAAAAATAATAATATTCTTAAGTTTATAAACTATTTACAGAGTTTCTCTTCCACTTTTAATAAAAAGTTAGATAAAAAATTAGAAAATATTTTTTTATAAATTTTATAAAAAAATTAACAATGAACACTTAATTACTAACTTTTAGTTTTTTTTTTTTTAATTTCTTTTAACTCCTATTATTATTGTTGTAGACATCATCATTAATACTAGGATTATTGTTGTTGTCGTCACTCTTGCACTCTCGTTGCCATCAACACTATTGCTACACCACTGTCACTATTACTACTATTACCACCAACACAGTTGTCACCACCGTCATTCATTGTCATTCCTGTCATCGTCGACACCATTACCCACCATCATCGTTGTCTCACTATTGATATGACTATCACCATCGACATCATTGTCATCACAGTTGCTAGTATCATTACCTCACCACCACCATTACTATTGTCATCGTCACCACAGTCATCAACACCACTATCGTTGTCACCATCATCAGTGTCATTGTCATAACCACTCACATGTTATCACAATCGTCGCTGTTGTCACCATCACCATTAGTAGATTGAAAGATAACATGTAAAATCAATCCTTATATTTAATTTTTAATAAAATTAAAGTTTTTTAAAAAAATATTTTATCAAACAGCTTTTAACTTTAAAAAAAATTTCTATTAAAAAAATTTATAGAGTACCAAACAATTTTTCTTTATTTTAAAAGTTCTTATTTTAGTTTAAACTTGAAATTAATTTTCAAACAAAAGATAAACTAGGCCAAACAAAACCTTAAAGATTTATCATGTGAAAATTATCTCTTTCTCTTTGTTAAAATTTCTTCACTCCTTTCTTTATTTCTTTGAAATATGTCTTGAATAGTTTGTGTTTTATTTAAATGGAGAAATAAGATGTGATGGGGAAAAGTAGGAAGAAAAAAATAAAAAATAAATAAGGTTGAAAAATATGTTATTTAAATCGATAAAAGTAAAAGATAAGAAGTGAAAAAAATAATCTTTTATGTAAATGGATAAAAATTAGGTGAATAAAAATGATCCGGTCTGGATACCAGCCCCTAAAGTTGTGACGTCAGCCCGACTATCCCAGAGGGGCAACCGGTATCCTGGCGTAATATCCACGTATCGGCAATCCGAGGTAACGTTTGAGAGACCGGACACTTCATCCGTTCTCGCTTCCTTGTTACGTATACCGACTGCCTCAGTCATCCCGAGAGTTTGATCCGGGCTATTTACCGGTTTCCATTTTATAAATATGCAACTGGTGTCATCGGTATACATCCGGACTCTAATTCCGAGTCAGGCATTCTCCCTGCACCGGTTAGTCCGGATAACACCATGCACACCGGATAACATACACGTCACCCGACAGAAGATGATGGGCATTGTTACAGGGACCGATTAATAATTCCATTCCCCACACTACGAGCCATAATCTGCTCTTGGAATCATCAACTTGTCCCCTAAGTCAAGCCCCATACTCCCTACGCTCAATATAAAATAGTCACTTGCCTCAATCATGCTGGTGAGTGTGCGTTAAACAATAATATACTTGCTTAATGGAGGTTGGTGGTTCCCCACTAACAGGTCCTCGTAAACCGAGTCAATCAGGTATAAGAACTCACTTCAGTTTACTGGAGGGGGTTCTGGTTTTGTTTCTGGTTCGACATTTCTCTCCAAAATACATCTATCTGATCCCATAGAGTGATCATTTACATTCCACACTTGGAATATATTACTGACTTGAACGTCGGAGAATCTTCGCAGGTGACACCACCTTTCGCCCACATCAACGCGTGAGGTCGGTGTGAAGGACCTCCAGGACGTCAAGACCGCTCTCTACATACAGAGACACCGGATACACACACCGAATACTCGCAGAGCCGGTCTTCAGCATCACTCGGTCTTCAACTTCTGTGACCGGACCGACACCGGATCTTTTGACCCCCGGTGCAGGACCGATCAGAAAACAAATTAATGATATAAAAATAAATTAAATTCTTCATGTAAAAATAAATTTTTTATTATAATAAAACTTAATGTAAAAGAATATTTTAATAGTGTGAACAGTTGACGAAAGGGTACTTGGATACTAGACTAACCTTTGAAGGAAAACCTGGTATGAGAACGATCAAGACCAAGATTCTAGTTATCGATGTCAAGTCCCATTCCAATGGGATCGTGGAGAGGTCATCCTAAATGCAATGGAGGTCATCATTTCTACCCGGTATCTATTCATCAAGTTTATCGGCAAGGACAACAAAGTTTCGTCAATCCGAGGTGACCGAAAGATTGCCCAATACTATTATAATTTAAGCTTGCAGGTGGTAAAAAAAGGAAGTTATTATGAGAAAAAAAGTTTAATGATGGAGGAACATTAATTAAGTATGTCAACTTGATAGACCTCAACCTTAGGGAGGACCTGAAAATTGACCCCCCCTTCAATCTCTTGAAGCTTACACCAAATGGGAAATCCAACAATCATGCTTGGGGACATTGTTGAAAAGGTGATGAATATTAATGATAAGTTGCCTAAAGGGATAGAGAAAAGGCTAGTAAACACTTCTGAAGGAATTCAAGTAGTTGTTTGCTTGGATTGCGGCTGATATACCTAGAACAAATCCTAATTTATATTATCACAAATTGACGGTATATACTTTGATACCAAGCTAGTGGCTCAAAAGAAGGGGCGTCTTGGCCCTGAGAAATCCAGTACTTAGGTGTCCAATGTGGTCATGGTTAAGAAGGTCGGCGTTAAGTGGAAAATGTGTACCGATTACACAAACTTAAACAGATGTTGCCTAAAAGACCCATGTATCTTGTGTCATAAAAAATATAATGTTTAACTAAAAATGTAATGCATTATATTTTTTATAAAATTTAATAGTATGTATACAAAAAAGAAAATGAGCAATGGTCGTTTTACTGCCGCTAATTTTCATTTCATATTTTCAATTTTAATTACAAAACTATCATCATGTTTATTGTTTTTAGAAATTTATATAGGAAAAAATAGAAACAAAAAAATAGAAAAAAACTATTTTCATTATTTCATATACAATTTTTTTATAAATTGGAAACAAAATAACAATCTTATAATTAAAATAAAAAACATAAAATAAAACAGAAATTAATTAAGTAACCCTTAGTTGACAATTATTGACATAGTACGAATTATTAACAATGGTAGCAAAGAGTGCTGATTTACAAAAATAATGATGATATTATTTTATCATCCTCATTTCTAACTCAGTCCTTTCCTCATAACAAACAAGATATCAAATATGTCATGCTAGAAAACATTAAATTAATATATAGTATAAACAACAACCTATATGGTAAAGTTATAGATAAGAGATTATTTTTGGAAACAATATTCTAGTTAGGCTATTTAGGTTAGTGAGATGTCACAGGAAATTCATGTCTTATTAAGATATTAGATGGCAATGGAGACAATTACCATGGTCTCTCCCTTTACCTTATCCTTGTCATCATGGTGTGTAATGGGGACGGTTGCCTTTTGTTAAAAACAAGTCTGGTTTGAAAAAGATCTTTGGTAATAATCATTGACCAAACCCCAAGTCACATTAATATAACCAGACCCCAAGATTTGTTAATAACACATATCAAGACATTTAAATTAAATGAAGTCTATCCATGTGTGATCTACCTGTTTGAATTAGTGTCTCAAGAAACAAATTCTAAGTACAAATGTTACAAAAGAATTGGGGAGTCCATCAACACAAAAGTCTAATTCAACAAAAGTCTCATTCTAGACTTTGCCAAAAAAGAGTATGATTCAAAGACTTTTAGACATTTGGACTAACAATCAGACCTC
The DNA here is from genome assembly GCA_037962975.1 of Clitoria ternatea. Lineage (NCBI taxonomy): Eukaryota > Viridiplantae > Streptophyta > Magnoliopsida > Fabales > Fabaceae > Clitoria > Clitoria ternatea. Next base: position 288,492,951 of record CM075670.1, read on the forward strand.
AGACTTTTGAAGCAATAGAGATCATGCAACAAGAACGTTACTTCAAGTACTCTTCATGCAATGTTCTAAACCTTTTTTGATAATACTTCGAATGAGTCTCTATCAAGGATAACTATGTTTATCATCAAAGAAGATAAGAGATAAAATAGTTGAGCAACCAAAGCTCACTTGTGAAGAAACCAAGATAGATGCCCTGTGCATTTCAGAAAAGTTGATTGGAGTAAGCTCTTGTGTCAGGAAGTTTTAGAAGATCAACAGCAATGTGCTCAACACGTTTATTAGAAGAAGAAAGTCAGTAACTAATCTTTATGCTATGAAGATCTAAAGGAACTCATTTTTTATGCAAACTTCAAGTTCCTTGATACCAGACCTTTTTACATCTCATCATCCTCTCAAGGTCTGGTGCTTATAATCAAGCAAAACTCCATCAAATGATTTCCAACAGTTATATGTCCTCACCAAATTATCAAATGGTCATCTTGAATGACATTTGTGATCTTTAAACAAAGCTGTTACAATCTCTTCTTAGTTTTCTTAGACAAAAACCTTCTTTGTTGTTCTACCTCTAGCAGACCTTGGTCCTTTTTGTCTTTCTTTACTTAGTGTATCTAATCATCTCATTGTATCTTTTATAAATGCTTGTTTGATTATTATTAAGAAACTTTAATTATAACTACTACAAATTATGTATATTATTTCAATGTCATGTCAACAGTGACATAATGTCAGACACTACCACATTGCGTCAGGTATGCATCTTAAGTTAATAAATTTAATGGTAAGGACCTACGTGAACTAATTTATAAAGCATGAGGGACCTTTTAAATAAAATTAAAAAAAACTTAAAAAACCTATTCAAACATAATCTCAATCTCAAACATGAGAAATCGAAAGTTTAATTTTTTTGGCATTTAAAGAAAATATATGAAATAATCAACATCAAGCTTAAAATCGAAAGCAACTATCCGTGGGAGATGGACCACAATGTCAATTTCGGATAAAGGGAATGACTCCTTCACATCCACCAAGTCGAGGATCCCTTCTTAAAGGTTAACGATGTAATTAACGTTTGTGTCTATATGTATTATACACATGTTACTTATATAGTTAGTTATATACAGCCGACTTATTAGAAGTAAATTTTTACAATGCATTAATCAATTTGATTAAAAAAACAAGAACCACTTAAAAAATCAACAGAATTATTTAAAATAAAATCAATGACTAAACTTCATTTAAATAACTAGATTATCAATCGAAATAAAGAGAAAGATAAGGGAAGAACTTATTAGTAAGGTAAGTCTAAAAGGTATATTATAATGGTTTGGCCACGTTTATTCTTAAAAAACCAAAGAAAGAAAGAAAAACTAAAAAGAAGAAAAAGAGTGTTGTACATTGCACAGATGGTAGCTTACAAGTCGTGTTTAGGAATGGACAAAGATACTGAAGTTGGGAGTGATGGTAGTTTCCTTTTTGAAAACTTTTTCTTTAATGGTTATCAGTATTATGATTAACCTTTCGATGGACTAAACTCTGCACCTTATCTATAAATTAGATTCCGACAATCTGACTTGACTGATGAACAATGAATGATTTATTCATTTATTGATTTATGGACAAGAGCCCTTCAATATTAGTGCATGTCTAATCCTTCAATAGCCCACATAAATATTAATGGCTATGTATCCCCTGAATTTATGCTAAACTAAAAGCACGTTGGACCTTCCAAAAGAAACCCAGATATGGGACAATTTGTACATTTCATATGCCAATCTAAGAATCAAATGGAAAAATAACAATCAAGGGCTTAAATAAGTCTCATTTTGTCAAGACTAAAAGATATTGTTCACTCCAATAAACACACATTCTACTTCTAAGCCAACCTTAAAATTGAGGAATAAATATTTTGCATTAATTTTTAACTCCGGTCTTTTTGATCCTAATTTTTGGCTATATAATATTTATTATTATAAGAATAATCTCACACTTATTTATAGATATCTCGTTGCATATAAAAACCAACCAAAAATTTCAAAGCTACTTCATATTTAAAACAATAATTAGACTCCAACGTTGGATTAATAATGTGAAACAACTGGTTAGTATGCTAAGATATTCTTTATATATATATATATATAGAAACAAGCATTATACAAAACCTTGTTTGACTATAAGATTTATTTTTGGGTTGGTCAAATCGGTGTTTAACCAATACAGGGTCTGTTTGGTTACCCAATTCGGTTGGTTAAACCTCGATTTGACCAACTCAAAAATAGATCCTATGGTCAAACATAATTTTAACTGTCTAAAACAACGTGAAAAAACAATATCAACCTTTAAATTTTTCTATTTCTCGAACTCCAAACCGACTCGCAATCTATCTGAAAACTAAACACGGGCTAATCCAACTAGATAAGGGGTGACGTGTATGTTAAAAAATACAGACTCAAGTTCTTGAACGCGGGTTCTAATAAGGCAGTGACATTGAATTCGCCAAAACTTGTATTCTCCTCGTATTTGCCGTGTTCTCTTAGGAAGAAGCGAAGATCAATCCTGGAAATGATGCTTTGAAAAGAACTAGTTTGTGATTAATAAGTTCATTCTAGTGTAAGAGCTTAATAAACTGAGTTAACACAGTGTAATTAACATACTTTACTGGTTGACCTCTTGCTTAGATCAGTCATCAAAGTTGTGGAAACCCAAACCCTTTTCGGCTCCACCAACCTTTTTAAAAATATTTCCTTTCCCTACAAAGGCACCGACACCAGCCACGGACATTGTCATTGCCTTTGTTATGTTATGCAGTTATCACCTTCTTTTTTCTTTTTCTTTTTAAATTTAGATGACTTGCATCTCCGAACTTAACAATTTAGTGTTAAAATTGTGATTCATTTATGAATCAATATGTTTGAGAGAGTTAAGATAGATTATATTTTGCAAGAGACATTTAACTATAAAATATTATAAACAGGGTTTTCAACACTTATGTATTTTATATGTTCCTCTATTTTATCCAAAGTATTATAGACAGTGCTCCTAACAATTTAGTTTATAATTAGAACATAATAAATGTCAAAGGTATTTATATATTATTCATGAACCAGATATTTATATATCATTTATGAATAAAATATTGATATAAACTTATAACTTTAAAGTCATAGATTTAGTGGTTATTTGGTTGACTGTTACGTTAACCAAATTTTAATTTGACTAATAAAAAAAATTGTCAGTTAATTGCATATAAAAAATGAATATTCATCATTAATTTTTATTTTATTTTCACATCTTAATTTTCCTAACTAATAATGAAAGAGAGTTTGAAGCCTTAAAGTTTGATATTTTGTAGGTTAGGTAATTAATTTTGTGGCGGATGATATCATTATTGATAAAATGCATGATTATAAAATATGTTAATATACAGAAAGCTATAATGTATCTGCATCAATTACCGTACAGATGGCCCACATACTTTAATAATGGGGCCGGATGGGTCCTGACCAATCAGCCCAAAGAGCCTTAACTTTTTAGCATTGCAATTGCAACGACTCATTATAATTATTATTATTATTTGTTATCATCATTGTGTATGCGTGCCCAGCAAACAGTATAATGCATGTGATAACCAGATCGGGTTGCGTGTTTATACATTATTATTTTTCCCATTCACATCATCTATAATTTGATGGATATTTTTTTGTTTATTGAAAAAGGTAATGGATTGGTCATTGCTCTGCGTTTTGCCCAGTGGCCAGTGGGTTAGGCACCATCATAATCAATACACTCATTAATGCATTTGACGGATGTAACTAAAACAAAATTGTTAAGGTGCTCATCACCAATTTGTTTTCTTCTCTTATTTTTTTCTCATAGGATCAAGACAGTGACGGGTACTGTACTGGTAAAGAACAACTAATGCTATCATTACTTATCCTTGCATTCACGTCTGCATCAGCTCAAACATCGTCAATTTGGTAAAATTGATGTTACATGCCTTAAGTTTTTTACTCTCAAATTTTTACTTTTACTTAGTTACCCAATTAACAATATTTGTAATAATACTCATTCTAGGATTCTACAGGTATTAAAGTCAATTAATGCTATAAAATCAAGATCTCAATCAAATTTATGAATAATTGCCTTGCCAGGGTCTATACCCACCATGAGTAATATGGATAGGCCTAATAACGAGAACCGAGTCTTCCTTTTACCCTGTTTATTTCTACATTCTATTTTCAGAATGGAGGTTTAAAAAAAGAGATTTTAAATTTTACAGTTGAATAAAGTTTTAATTATCTTAAATGGTATAAAATTTAATATTCAATTTTTAATTTTTAATTTTTATAACTTCCGTTTTCTAAATATATACTATAAGACACTGAGTGTTTATGGTCACTGCACAAAATTCTTATCCTTAGCAACGCAGTCTGATTTATTGGAGGAGGTGCGAGTCAGAGGCTAAAACAGGAAAAAGGATAAGTGATCCTTACATCAATCTTCAGACATTAACTTAATTTCAAAAGTTTCATACTAATAGTCGAATTTACAAAAGGCTAATATTTATCTCTTTCATTCCATAGTTATTTCAAAGGTTAGAACAAAGAGTAATTTAGACAGCATTGGCATTGGGGCGATGGTCCACATGGTGCAGCAGAAAATGGTTGGTCAAGCGAAGCTTTGCTCCCTGTAAGTTGTTCATTTGCATAGTCAGATCCCACATTGATGTTGAGTTTACTTGATAATCATTCTGCGTTACAATCAGGTTCGGTCGAATTTGGTTAGTTTTAAGTTTATATATTGCTCAAATTAATATCAACAAGGCAAAGAGGTAGATTCTTTGCAAATAATGAGAAACATAAGCCATCAACTCACATCACACCATGTGGAATTGATCTCCACTGCAATTAAAAAAATCTCAATCTTCAAATAGTGATCTTGATTTAAGGAGGTTTGTGTCCACTAGTAACACTTATGGAAACATCACAAACGATCCCTATCCTCAAAACCAGCAAGAAGTAAATTGGATCTCCATTAAGGCAACACCTTCTCTATTTTTCCTCCTCCAATATTTCACTTCTTAAAACATCTACACCAATTCAACCCACATACCTTATTTATTTGGCTGTTATTATTAATTTTTATGAGACCTATCATCTATAACGATACATTAGTTTACTTTATTTTATACTATTTAGACATATCTTAACCATCATTACGTAGTCATGCAGGATTATGAGGCTTAGTGAGCTCTGGATTATGCAACATGTTGTGGCCCAAACATCAATTCAAGACCAAGACTGGGAGGATTTAAGTAGTCTCCAGATATTTATATTCAACTAATCCTTCTCGAAAGAAAATAAGAACAAAATATGATTCCGTGAGACCAAATATTTCCAAGTGAACCTGATAGAGGAACCAAAAATATTAATTTTTCTTTATACTTAAATTTGCTAACTTATTTTAATTTTATTATTAACTCAACTCTATTTTATACCATGAATTTATTTTACCTACCTCTTCACAAATAATCATTTTTCAGACCGGGTTCTCAAAATTTATCATTTCGAATGGCATTTTTCTTTGAATTACACAATTCTACTCCCACAATTTATACATACAATTCTTATTTCAATTCGTAAGTATAATTGGCCTTGTGGTTGCTTCCCAAGTATGGATACAAAGGAGCTAGGTGTAGGTATAGTTGGCAAAACGGGGACCACTCCAAATGAGCTATGTTTTTTCCACTCCACGGGCTTTTCCTAACTTGGGCCAAAAGGACCCGTTTTAATTCAGATTTCAATTTAAGGTGCCCAAGCTGTGGATGGGTGGACCGGTATATAAATTTGAGCTTTTTTGGGCCTCCCTCATAACTTTATAAGAGACAATCAAACTCGATCTGTCTACAATGGGTGCAAGTTGGGCCAAAAAAACCCTAACTATTTTGGGCTTCAATTTTATATATCTAAACTCATCCTTTATATCTTTACCAAAAAAAAAAAAACTCATCCATTATATGTTAGCTCTAGGTAGGGTAGTATGCTACTTATACCCATGTACCCATAGGTAGTAAAATGGGTTTAGGTATTTGTTTAGAAAATAATGTGATAAACAAAAACAACTTTACTAAAATAAAATTAAATACCCTTCATTAAAATAAAAATTCTAAAAATACCGAAACCAACAAGGAAACACTTACTAGTATAAGATAAATTTTGATACTCTTTTTTCATACAAAAATACTCTTCAACGGTCTACGGTCCTAATATACTTAACAGAGTAAATATGAGTTTATTAACCGAGAGACTTAACTATAAAACCACCGAATATTTTAACATGGTATTAGATTTTAAATGTTTAACCACAATGATATATATATATATATATATATATATATATATATATATATATATAATAGTAAAGTAACAAGGCTTTTGAGATTTGTAAAAAATAAAGCTCAAGTTAAAAAAATCTTATAAGATTCCTTGAGTACAAGTTGTCAAATAATAATAATAAATAGTCTCATATTGAATAAATAGATGAATATAAAGAGTGTGTAAAGATTGAGACCACCACTCATAATACCTTAAAGTTTTATGGTTAAATGTCTCTTATCTAATATAATTCTCTTTCACTCTCTCAAATATATTGGACATGTGGACCACTGAACATTTAAAAATGGTATTAGGACCCATATGTTTATCTGCACAGATTCAATAAAAAAACAAAAAAATAAGGTATTTGAAATTTAAAAAAAGGAATTCAAGTTATAAAAGAAGGCCTATGTTCTTAACTTAACTTGCTGAGGTTTCTTGAATATAAGTCTTAAAGATAAAAAAAAAAAATTGAACTTGAAGGAATGTTAAAAAGTCTCATATGTCAAATACATTTAAGAGAATAAAAATAAATACAACTAAATTATAAAATCTTAAAACATTATAAACGTATATACTCATATTCTCTTTTAATTCTAAATTTAATACGAAACTTTCTAACATGTCTTACGATCAATTCATCAATAGACAAAATGGATGACACAACCGAGTAAGTACATCTTTGTCTACATGGTGAATGCATACAAGCATTTTAATATTCCTTCCAGTAAATACTATAATTTAACATTTATCTATTTAAAAAATAAACAACTTCAAGAACATCATTTCACGGCTTGTCCATGTACAATATGTTAATGAAAGTGACCCGTGTTATGCATGGGCTGATGAATACTATACTTTTACTGTTTAAAATTTGATATAGTAATATTATTAAAAGTATATCTATATGTCTATAAATATATAAAGAACAAAATTTAAAAGTTGGATCTAAATAGTTGAAGTGAGGATTGAATTTATTATTATAAGAAAATGGTGACATTTTGTAGATATGTATCAAATATTAACCAAAGTAGGAAAATAATGTGATATATAAAGTAACAACATCAACAAATTAATATGTACCTTTTTAGATAATTAATATGTTATGCTAGACAATGGTTTAAGAGAATTATGGAATAATAAATGATAAAATACGTAAGTTGTATTTGGTTTATACTAAAATACGTAAATTTTAAAGATATGTTTATAATTTAGGTGTTCCCAAAATTACTTTGTTGAATATCTGATTTGGTGTTGATTGAATTAGAGTTCCTTCTTCATTTAAAAATTAATATATTTAATCCTTATTTGCTCACAAGTCATAACTCTTGATGCGGCAACATGAAAAGAGTTTGTCCTTCACTCTTAATAAAATACATTGCATAAATAACATTTAACAGCACATTAACAAAACATTTGGGACCATAGTTTAAAAAACACGTGATTCATAAAAATTCTTATAAAAGTATAATAAAAATAATATTGAGTAGATTTTTTTAGAAATTTTAAAAAAATCTTATTTTTGAAAACTAAGGTAGCAAAACTCATAATTAAATAGAAACAATAAATATTATAGTATTTTGATGTTAAATAAACAACTATTACAAAAACAAATAAAGTTTTTATTTAATTGATAATTCATCATAAAATATTAAAATGTGTAATTAAATTTTTAAAATAGAATATTCTGATTTCAAAAATTAATTTAATGATTCCAAACATATATTCCAAAATAACATTAAATAACACATTAACAAAACACATTAAATAACAATAACGAATTAACGTTCTTTTTTGGGAATATAAAATTGAGATTTGCAACTAAAATAAACAAAAAACACATAAATAGATTGTAATAAATTATAATATTATGATTTTGAATAAATAGTTTTATAGAAACGAACAAAGTTTATTTAATTGATACCCCGTAATAAAGTTTAAGGTTCAACCAGAACTTGGTAACACTTTGTATGGTCCAAACAGTGTCGTTTTGATGTCTATGTGACATTACACATGTCACTTAACGACATACGTCACCCAACTTTAACGGACGGTTGATGTCTGTTCACGGCAGAGACCTAAGTGTTTAACGGTGATGGACATGGGAGAATAACGGTACACCTTCCTAAATTGAAGAGCTAAATATCTGAAACTCACAAAGCCAGAAACTAACTAACTGGGTTTTTTTTTTTAATCCTACAATTTAATCTGTCAGCAAATCTTAAAACACGGGCCTGTCCAAGTTGAATGTGTAGAAGGAACCTTATAAAATTGGGCCTATCTTTGTAATAGGCCTACCTCCATCAAAAACGTGTCTTCAGAAAAGAGTAATGGACACTACTAGTACTAGGCTTTAATAAATGAAACTTGGGATGATTTTGGCCCAATGGACTGTATGGGAAATTGAAAGACGAGAAACAACTACTGACCAAAAACAAAAAGAAAGACGAGAAACAACTGTAAACCAAAAAAAAAAAAGAAACAAGTCAAAAAGACACGCCCAACGGCCAGATCTAGAAAGAGCGTTAATCATTTGACAGTTTCGAAGAAATTGAGATTTGAATTGAAATTGCTCGCACGTTTCATCCTAGTCATAGTCCTCCAATAATCCGATCCCGTAGCAGAGAAAACCTAAGACGACGACAACATGAGTGGTGACGAAACCCACGCCCAAACCCAAACCCAAACCCAAACCCAACCCATCAACAACACCAAACCGGTTGAAACCCAAACGATCAACACCAAACCGGAACCGGAACAATCTCCATCTCAATCTCAACCTCAACCTCACTCCACTGATTACGCTCCATATCCTAAATTGGACCCGAAGGATGTTGTGCCACCTCAATCACAAGAATCTCGCGATGCTGCCACTACCATGCCTCACGATTCCAATCCCTACGTCTCCCCTGCACCCGTTGCTGCCCCTACTTCTGCTAAGAGTCAGTGATTTACTTACTCACTTTTCTTCTTATATACACACCATCATACATAGATGCATAGATACATAGTGCATCTAAGTTATTATTATTATTATCATTATTTTTTGTAGATACTTTGGATTCGGTGAAAGACGTTCTTGGCAAATGGGGGAAGAAAGCCGCCGAAGCTACCAAAAAGGCCGAGGATCTCGCCGGCAATATGTGGCAGCACCGTATGTCTCCTTCGATCATTATTTATTCATCATCAGCCTTAATTATAATATTAAGGATAAAACTTAGCTGCACTTCTTTAGCACTTGTCCAATTTCATCTCTATATTCCAGCCGACTATTGATGTTGAAAAAGTGTAATTTTAATTTAATTCTAATTAGAAAATTATGTCAAAATCTTGTAAGAACTGCACCTAAGTTTTGTTTTAATAATAACTGTTTTCTAACCTAGGCAAATTCACATGGGATAAAAAATGAACAAGTTTTTTTTTTTTAATTGGAAATCACATTAATTTTAACTTTAAATAAAAACTTTCATTTTTTTTATGTTGTATCATGTTCCTGTACAATGTTGCGGGTGTTAAAAAAATTGTAATGATAATAAGTTTTGGATCTGTCACATGGTTATGAATGAGATTTATATTTTTGGATCTGGCATTACTAAAAGCTTTACTGTAATTGAGCTTTCCTTTGTTAATACTGCTGTTGATTTTTTAGTTCATTATTTTGGGGTATTGTTAGTTTTATTGTGTGTGTACTTTATTTTTGTTGCTTTGGGTGGAACAGTGAAGACGGGTCCCAGTTTTGCTGATGCTGCTGTGGGGAGGATTGCTCAGGGAACAAAAGTTCTGGCAGAAGGTGGGTATGAGAAGATATTTAGACAAACTTTTGAGACTGTTCCAGAGGAGCAACTTCTGAAAACTTTCGCATGCTACCTTTCCACCTCGGCTGGACCTGTCATGGGAGTTTTATATTTGTCAACTGCAAAGTTGGCATTTTGTAGTGATAACCCACTTTCTTACCAGGTTGGTGACCAGACTCAATGGAGCTATTACAAGGTAGGCTGCTAGCTTCTTGCTTATTATTGACTGATAATATAAATATAAACTATATTACACTAGATATTTGTTATTGATTTTATAGAATTGAATAGAAAACAATTTCATTCAGGTGCCATGAAAGATAAGTATAAACATATTCAAATTCCCAGCTAGATTGATCAGTTCCCAAGTTCAAATATTCTGCATTTCTTGGAATTGTGGTTTATTTTTGCTAGTAGTGGTCTTGCATGTGGTCTTACATGCTTACGGGTATTGTTTGGAATTTTATGCAAAGACTATTTGGAGTTTAGAGAGGAGGGAGAGTGTTTTTAAGAATAAGATACATTACAAACTCTCACAAAGGGAAAAGGACTTCCAATAAGCCTTCCTCTATCATCCTTTCCCCTCCAAAAACCAACTAACAAACATACCCGAAGAATACATTATCCTAATAATTCTTCGGGTTTGCAAGGATGAAGAAGAGAGTGGAATTAATTAAAGGGGGTTACATTTTTATTTGTTCCTTAACTTGTGTCTTTACTCTTTGATTACCGAATTCTGATAGTCATCAAATAAATGAGGTTTGCTAACTATTTCAATGATGATGAAACAGTCCAGTTGCTAATTGCTATGTGCTCTCTTGGTCTGTTTGTTAAGATGCAAAATGGAGTATATCTAAGGGTTATTGTGTTGTTATCAATTATTATTTTAATGCAATTTCATTGTATAGAATATTAATATTTGGTGTGGGACAGTGACCAGGATTACTTCTCTTGGGCAAATTACTTCCCAAACTAAAACTATAAATACTCTAGGTTTCAGATTCTCACTGAAGGACAAGAAATGTCATATTATTACTTACGCAAAGTCTAAATAACCTGAAGGGTATTTAATTTATAACCCAAAAATAATAAAATCCTAGATAAATCCTTACTTGGTATAAAATATTTATTAAAATATAAAGTTTTACTAATGTGGTATAATATCTCTTAAATATACTTTTTCATCGGCTAATCATATCATTTGTTCCATCCTTTAAAAGATTTACTGCTATAACATTACGTTCACTATGACCCATATATTTTTTTATCAAGGAATGATGGAATGGTATTGAGGATATGTGCCAACATTGCTGTAGTACTGTTTTAGGATGCAATCTCATTTTTCTGTTCTAAACGTTTAGTTACAAATTAGACAGCCATAATGTGTATGAAAATATTTGAATGTTTATTGCCGAAGATAAGCTTTTCATCATCTAATTCGGATCGAATAAAACTGATCAACCAATCCAGAATAACCGAAACCTGTGCAAAAAACCACATTATGTATTTGGTTCGGATCTACCTCTAAAACCAAATCGAGCTCAACCGAACCGCAAGTTTTAATATAGTATTCATATGTTTATATTATCTTACTAAATTACATACATTACTTAATTTTAAAGTGAGATTTGAAAGACTATAAGTACTTAGTTATGATTTTTTTATTATGCTGAAATTTTTTTAGAGTGGTTGTTTTATTTTTGAATTAATTATTCTTAGATTTTATTAGGTCGGAATTATATATCTTATACTTGATTTTACAAAAAAATATAATTAATATAAAACCGAACAAACTAATTCGGGTCGGATGTCATCTTACATTCCAACCAAACTGTAATAAGATAAAGACTATACTAGTAGAAATTGAATGCTGCATTTAGTGACCTTTACATGTTGAATTTTTCAGCACTTAGGGGCATTTAGCAAACTAAACACCCTAAATCTTTTTCATGCTGAAATATTTAGAGTTCTGTACGAAATTCTTACCTTGTATTTGAGTGAGGTTTTAGAAAATTTTGAAATTGACAATACACTTGAATGACAAAGAAGAATTATAACAATATTACAAAATTCTGAGTTGATAATTTTCAGTTAAAATATCTGAAATTTCAAATGGCATATGAAATTTCAAATAGTATAGTATATGTTAAAAGAGAATTTAGTTTTTTTTGTTTGTTTGGTTTATCTTAAATTGTCATTTATATTTATTTTCATATTCCTTTTACAATCAGGATCTCTTATTCCTAGAAGATCCTAAGGAAGATTACTTCCACACTTGTACACTTGCATTGTAATTTTCGTTTTAACATACTTACGTACATCCTTTCCTTCTCATGCATTAGGTGGTCATTCCATTGCACCAGCTGAGAGCGGTGAACCCATCAACAAGCAGAACCAACTCATCTGAAAAATTTATACAAATTATCTCTGTCGACAATCATGAATTTTGGTTTATGGGCTTTGTGTACTATGACAGTGCTGTTAAACATATTCAAGGAGCGTTGCAGCCTCACTGATACACGTGATTGAAAAGCACCCTGTATTATATACCAAAGATGTGGTTTGTGTTGATAAATTATCTTTCACAGAAATATTCAAGTGTTTTGTCTCTATATTGGTAGTCAACTAGTCTTGTATGTGGAGCTGTTACAGTATTTAAATTGGAACTTTTCAGTGTTCATGGTATATTTGTTTTACCTGTGACTTGATATTGTTTTCTGAAAAGGAAAGTCAATTGATTTGTTGGAAGTTGAATGAATATAGATAATTGAATTACTTATTATTATTATTATTATTAGATTAAATTATTATTCTAGCCTCTCGTTATTTTTAGTAAATTTTAAGTTGTATCGTTAACTCTTTTTTTAGTTATTTATGTCTTTTATTTTTTTAAAGTAATTTAGTTAGGTCTTATCTGTCTAATTTTTACTAATAGACTTTGTTAATGAGACGTTAAATCTTTATTAACGGAGTTAGTAAAAAATGGATTTAGATAACTTAATTTTGAAACATTTTAAAAAAGACAAAGGACTTAACTTATTAAAAAAAATAGAACCATATTTAAAATTTTATAAAAAGATAGGAGCAGAGAGTGAAATACTTATTTTTCCTTGTTATTATTATCAATCAGGAACTTCTTTAATATGCATATCTAATATCTTAGCGTTGGCTGAATTAACTGTTTGATATTAATACGTTTTTAGATTAAGGAAGATTTTTAGTTGCTAATTCGTGAGATTATAACTAAGTTCTGGTGCCAGATTGGAATGCTTTGGGATGAAATGAATGAATCCAGGATTATGGTGTTGGTTTCTAGACCTAAATATGTTGTTGCATCAATTATTCGGAAAAAGAGTTTTGTTACTTAAAAAAGGTTTTGTTTCACTCGGGAAAGGATCTTCAGTCAACACTCAACAACCAGTTTTGTGCATTTAAAATGTAAAAACTTGGGAAAAGTTTCTTACGTGATTCTATTGTTGTTTAGTAAACCTTACTTGAGATGTAGGCTGTAGCTTATATGCATTTTGTTTGGATCAAGAAAGAAAATGAAACAAAAGAAACTTATGAATTTGTACTTTTAGAAATTAACTTCCCTTCCCACCCCTCATTATTCTTAGGATCTAACAAAGGAAAGTGTATTGTTACATGTGTTTTCCTTCCACTTTACTTTCTTTAATTTCATCTTACCAAAACTATATAATGTGATTAGAGTTAACGCGGAGGTATCAAATGAAGAATAACTCGAAATCTCTGTATTTCAAGATTGATATTATATTTGTCATTAGTCAGGTGTAAAACTAGTCTTATATTGTAAAGATCGAAAACCAGTTAAACTTAGAATGATTGATAGATGATTGAATTGTTTAAAACTTATTGTGTAAATTTCAATGATTTTTACATCATAAAAGAGATTATTATTTTTTGGTTTTCAACTACAAAGAAATTTATTAGTCTTTAGCTTTTAGTTAAAGACACTTTAGATTTACAAAAGAAAAACTGACAAGTTAAAGAATTTATAAGTGTAACTACCATAGAGGTTTTGGTTGGTTTGTGTTGGTGATCTCTGTAGTGTTTTGGATCTCAGTTTTAGGTCCCAAAAATTAATTTTTGTTTTCAAAATTCATTGTATGAGCCAAAGATGAAAACCTTTGATCTGGAAGTTGTTTTCTTAATATGGGTTGCAGAGTTTTGAACAGGGCCCTCATACAGGTAACCGTCCGAAATTTCTTTGGCTGTCTTGGCCAACTTTTGGGTCTCCCAGTCTCTATTATCGTTGAATTCACAAACCATACTGTTCTTGGTTAACCATGTCATTTTCATAGTGTGCCATGATCCCAAGCTTGCCTTAAAATAAATTAAATACACACTAATCTTGATGATGCATGGAAAATCAGAATCTGCTGGGCTGTTCAAAGCCGAGGAAGAAACCACGGCAACGTTTTTTGCAATTTGATTGTTAAAGAAATCGACTATACATGTAAATTAGTTAGAATATATTAAGGATTTGAAATTTAAGATAAATATCATACAAGTCAATTAAATTTAAGATAAATTTATGATTATTTGGTTGTGTAAAAGATTTTCTGATAGTTAGTTAATTAAATTCAAAGATTAACAGAAAAAAAAGGGGTGATTCCAAGTTTTCAACAAGCAAAATCTCTTAGAAAAATATAGCTATTTACTATATGGTCCCCACTTGGTTTTTAATTTGATGAAGGTGATTAATAAGGGACTAATTGGCCCTGACATTATCTGACAGTTGGTCAGATTAAGATAAGATCCAAAGGGTTCCCAAGGCCCATGTTAAAGTCTGTTGATGAGGTATCGTTCAAATCAAGTAGGGTCCATTTTGGCCCATTCTCTAAATTTTTCTGTTCATCAAAGGCCGATTTCAATTATTAATTTTCAACAATCATAATCCAGAATCTAGTCCGTGGAAGAAGAAACAGGTTTTACAACCAAAAAGCATTATTGAGGGGGTTCAACAAAACTTGTTAAAACAAGAAAGTTAGGAAAAAACTTTACATTTGGCATCTTTCAAATCCGTTTCAACCTAACAATCGAATTATTGATGGGGTAAATAGTTTATACTAAGATCATATGACAATAATGTGTTGATGTGATTCACTGTTTCGTGGCTCAGTTATGAAAATAGAGTTTGGTTCATAGTTGATATATAAACATTGGAAATGTGAGATCCTATTGAATTCTATGAAAAGAAAAATCATGAAAAAAAGTTACAAAGTTTTCACTAACATTTAAAATTTAATTCGTAAATTTAATAAATTAAATTAAATACTAATTAAAATCAAATATTTTATTTGTAACATTTACAAATTGATTTGACTTTATGTAATTCACTATGAGATGAGTTGAATGGTATACTTTGAAATCTTATGATTCTTGTACTTGTACAAATGCCAAAATATGATAGGGGATTTTGTAGGGTACCTGCAATACCTAAGTTAGCAAGGAGCTTGTAGCAGGTGTGGATGATATTACAAACAAGGAATCGAGAAATAGTTACATAATACCTTTTATTGTTTTTGAGACAAGTATTTATGGTGGACGTTGATGTACAATGGTAATAATGTGATTGTCAGGTACTTTTATAGATTTTGTCAATGACTAATGTGTTTATCTCTGTGGACAATTTTGTCTTGGTTGAAATTGGTATCTCGTCCATGTATATAACGAGCTTCGTCATCACTATTGGCACAATATGTCAACCAAGTACAATGTGGGCCTAGATGATATGTACAGGTCACAGTTAAATAAAATGTCATGACAACTAGGTTTGAAATTTTGAATCCTATTTTTCATGAAGGTTATGGTTAACTCTTAAACCTTCTAGACACTATCTCACATGAATCATTACTGTTACAAGAGAAAACATATAAATTTGAATTGCATACAACATTTCATTTCAATTTAATTAAACAGACATAAACAAAACTTGTGTTTGAAAATTAGAACATATAAAAAACAATGATCATTACAACATACAACATGTTCATACGATATGTTTGGAACATAAGTAAATAAAATATCCTGACGGTTAGGTTTCAAATTTAAATCCTATTTTTCATGACAGTCAAGGTTTAACTCTTAGACCTTTTAGACACCATATCACACAAATCATTAATGTTACATGAAAAGGCATGTAAATATGAATTGTATACGACATTTTATTTAAATTTAATTAAGCAAACATAAATAAAAATCATGCTTGAAAACTAGAACACATAAAAAGCAATAACCGTTACAGCATACAACATGGTCATATAATTAAGTACATCCAACAAACATGCTCTTTAGTTAAAGTTGATGAGAAAAACAATTAATGTACACGAAAAAAACAATTACTGGCTTTCAAAACGATGCAATATTTACAACATATTTCATAAAAGAACACAATATTTACATTATATTTTAAGAAAAGTTGCAATCTTTGTAATACTTTTTACAAAAGGACACAATCTTTGTAACATTTTTTTTGTAAGAAAACACAATCTAACATTTTTCACAAAAAGACATGACCTTTGTAATATTTTACAAAAAGTTTAACAAATCTTAAACAAATAATCAATTGCTCAAAACATGCTTTTGTAACCAAACTCTGATACCAATATAAAGGAATCCCTAAAGGATAAGCAACGAAAAAACAAACATTCTCATTGGTCTTGCAAAACTTTGTGTTTCAAAGTAAGGAAATAAAATTTCAAACTTTTAAGTTTACCTTTTATAGCGCAATACAAGATGTCCTCGAAGCAATACTAACCTCGTTCTTAAAGACTTCATGTAAAAACTCTCACCAAAATTCACACTTCCGAATGCTAGTTTGTCAAAGCGCAGCATTCACAAATTTTACGAAATTATGAGTGTCATAAAAATGTTGTCACCTATGAGCATTTCTTGCTCTATTTATAGGCTTAAGTTTAACCTAGTGAGTATTCGTTAATGATTGAGCTTCTGATTCATTTTAAATAAGTTAGACTCAATAGTTTTATTTTTAGTACAACTAAAATAAAACTATTATCTTGTGGGCTTACTATATGCATGTAATCCCATAAGCAAAATATTTTTTCATATTAATAGCAAACTCTTTTATTATTAATATAAGATAAGAGTGACATCTAGCAATGAACATTATATCTGAATATTATTTCATATCGACATAACCTATAAGTGATAACCATTTTATATGTTTGTTCCTTTTATCATGATATCGACGTGGGCCTAAGGCATGGTCGTCATCATCCTTTTAGTGCCTAATTTGTTTTACTTTATATCATAATAGACTTTGCCTTAATAAATATTCAATTTTTATTCTCCCTAGTATGACAATGCATTTCCTTAATCTTACTCCATCAAGTGACTCATAGATATTACTACCGATGCAGAGGAGAAACAAATCTCATGTATAACACTCACATATCTACATGATTTGTTCACTCCTCAATTACAACTTTTATGTCACCTTGTTAAACTCTTATGTGAGAATTGTAGTGACTTCAGGTCGAAGAACTATGTAACGCCCCCAAACGTTAATTAAAATTTTCAAGTAAATTTTTTGCTTTTTCGAAAGATCATTTTAAAATTCATAAATTTAATTCAGAGTTTATGTAATAGTTAATAACAGTGGAAATATTATCATACATACTAGTCGTGAATAATTAAATCCAAGGAAATATTTAAGTAGCGGAAACGATTTAGAAAATAACGGTACATGACATGTTATACTTATTACAACCCATAAAATCAAAGTTCAAGTAATAATTCAAATAGGCATCAATCATGTCATCGCTCTGCATTCTGCGTGTCATTCACTGTAAAAATTAATGTAAGAGTGAGACAGAATATAGAATAAGTATAAAATAGATAAAATTGCACAAACACAATCAACAACTCATAATGATATGATGAATATGCCAAACAAGTCCATTTAATAATTCTTCAATTAGTCAAATGATGTCATGCTGGATCCATTTGGTTTGGTGGGAATACTGCAATAAAAGTCTCATAGAGACACAAATAGGGCTTTAGCATATACCATGAATCCCTACACTCCATGGCGCTTACACAATTAGGGCTTTAGCATATACCATGAATCCCTATACTTCATGGCGCTTACACAATTAGGGCTTTAGCATATACCATGAATCCCTATACTTCATGGCGCTCACACAATTAGGGCTTTAGCATATACCATGAATCCCTATACTTCATGGCGCTTAAGTACCGAAGTACACAAGTATCATAAGTAGGGCTTTGCATAAACCATGAATCCCTACACTCCATGGCACACAACAAAATAGGGCTTAACTCATCATAGAGTAACCCCCCACCAGGGTAGGCAATCATGGAACCCCTAAATTCCATGATGCGTCCAATGCTTATGATGCATGAATGCCTTTA
Organism: Clitoria ternatea; assembly: GCA_037962975.1. Lineage (NCBI taxonomy): Eukaryota > Viridiplantae > Streptophyta > Magnoliopsida > Fabales > Fabaceae > Clitoria > Clitoria ternatea. Next base: position 288,511,534 of record CM075670.1, read on the forward strand.
ATTCTCTTTAACATACCATGATATACATATTTCCAAAACCTCTTGGAATACAAGTCCTCAAAGGACACAACACTCATAATAATTCACAAAATCATGGATTTACTGTTTCAGTCACATGTGTCAATATCACAAGGCATTCATGTACATACAAGGTAATTTCGTTATTCATAATTATTCACCACCACATCACACAAACTGCATAATGCCCAACAACATTTCTAATAACTCATGATCACTCAAGAATTCAATCATAAATCTTTATCCATAAAGAAAATATCATTTTATTTCATAATAGTCTTTATAAGTGAATTTCAGCATTCCCAACAGCAACATACATTAGCAAAACAGTCATAACATGGGTAAATCAACACCTTTTTAAATGATTCCACTTTCTATGGCTTAATAATACAATTATCTACAACTTTCATGAAGAACACACTTTCAGATTCCAATCAGAAATACCACTTATTCACAAAAACCATACTGCCTCAAGATGAGTTTTTCCAAAATGTACACAGATTAGTAATTAGAACATATCTGGAGTTACAAAAATGATTTTGGCATGAAACCAATTCTAAATTATTCTTAACACACATATCTACGATTTCCATGAAGACACCAACCCCTAATTCTCACCACAAAATTCCCAGTTTTAAAAACAAGATTCGAATTTCAGATTACAGGATTACAGCTTGCACATACTTCAGTAATTTGAGCATAACTTGAGCTACAAAAATTATTTTGATGTGAGAACACTTTCTAAAGATCCACAACTTAAATATATACAACTTTCATGGAGACATCCAAGGCTGATTATGCATGTATAATTCCCAGCACATCAGAATATACACAAAACATGGAACAAATCTTTCACTTGGATATGCAGTAGTATTTTGGCTCTAACTTTTGCTACACATACTCAAATCAATCGGTTCAGGTCTCAAAATTCACATAACAAAAAGATTTACAACTTTCATGAAGACACTAATCACTAATTCTTACCACAAAACTTCCAGTTTTAAAAATAAGATACGGATTTCAAGTTCACAGATTTACAGCTTGTACATACTTCAGTATTATGAGTATATCTTGAGCTACAAAAATTATTTTAATGTGAAACCACTTTCTAAAGATCCACAACACAAATATCTACAACTTTAATGAAGACATCCAAGGCTGATTGTGCATGTATAATTCCCAGAATATCAAAATATGCACAAAACATGGAACAAATCTTTCACTCGGACATACAGTAGTAATTTGGCTATAACTTTTGCTATACATACTCAATTTAATTGAATCAGGTCTCATAATTTAGATAACAAAAAGATCTACAACTTTTATGAAGAAGTCAAAGACAGATTCATGCGTTTTCAGTTTCAAACATTTGCCACAAGATACGAAATTAAAACTGGAATCCTAGAACAGCATACAACTCTACCCATTTCATAGTTATTCACAACCCTCTCCCCTCTTACCTTAATGGAGTCCTTTGATTAGCAAGGTATGTCTTGTAGTTTCCTCGTTCCAGTCCGCAGTGGAAGAAATGAATATGGAAAGAAAAGCCTTTGAACGTATAAAATGAGAAGAAGAAGGGTGTGTGATTTGCTAAGTGGTTCGTATGTAGGAGTGTTCTGAGAGTGGTGGTAAGGTGTTAATAATGAGAGAGTAAGTGGGAGACAGTTTTGGAGGAACAGGTAAGGATAATGGAGCCTTTTTGATTAATTCAGTTGTCTGCTTGCTTTGATTGAATTAGTGATATATTAAAAAAAATATAAAGTGATCTGAGTGGAGTTAAAAGGTGTTATAACTGGTATAACTTTTCCTTGCTTATTGGCTCGTTGTGACAGTCCGTTTTTTTGAATTCATGTGAATAAGTGGACTTGTCACTAGTAGGAGTGAAATTAAAAGATATTCGATGTTGGAAGGTTTGAGGAGGTTGGTATGGAGTGAGGACGGTATTGAGTGTGAGGGGCGGTGTTGAGTGTGAGGGGCGGTGTTGAGTGAAGAAGGGAAGGACGGTGTGTGTGGGATTTTGAGGGACAACGTCCATGGAAGGAGACGGTGTTGTGGTGTGGGAGGAAAGCTGTTGTGTAGTTATGAAGAGGTCGGTTTGGTGAATACCGGTTCAAAACTGTTTGGTGTCCACACCGGTTCTAAGGACAGGCAGCTTTCTAAGCAGCTAACCGGTGGAGTATTAATCCGGTCTGCAATCAGTCAGTCTTCTCTTACACCGGCCATCTGGTGTGATATAGGAGACATCGGATATTAAATCCTAGTTCAGGACGGATCGAGGCACTCGGAAATATTTCATCCGGTCTTTGATTCTTTTTCAGTCGGTTTGTTTACTCCGTCAAGTCATCCTAGATTGATTCAAGTTCCTCAGATTCCCTCTGAAACTGACTCAAGTACTCAGGTCCTCACTCAGAGTTGACTCGTTTCTTACTTGGCCTTCCACTCGGCATTATATCCCAAATCCGGGTCATTTCTGATGGTTCTCCCTTGGTAGAGTTATCCTAAAACCGTGTCTGATCTTAGCCAGTCTCACTCGACAACTTCAAACTAAATCCGAGTCATCTCTACACACTTTTCCACTCGGTACAACTCATCCACTCACTCAGAACCTTATTCTAGGATTGACATATTACCTGGTTAACTTTCACTCAGCATAGACTTACATTTCTCACTCGGAGAATACACTTTCCTTCCCTTAGAAGTTTACTCAGTTCCATACTTCCACTCAGGAAAGTCACACGTAAGATCCACTCGGTAATAAGGGTTTTCTTACTCGGAATTCATCTGAATCTGACTCAATTCCTTGGTTTCTCACTCGGTAGAGTCTGTCCAGACCGAGCTCCCTCTCTCACTCATGCTTTCACTCGGTAACCGAGTCTTCATTCAAGCATATCCACTCGGTAAACTTTCCAGATACTGAGTCAGCTCTAAGTCAGTCTTTTACTCAAGTTTTTACTCGGTAAAATTCTTCTGAAACCGATTCCAAGCACTCAGTTCTTCATTGCCAAAACTTACTCAATATCAGGTCAGTCATCACTCGGTAATTCATCTCCAAACCGACTCTTCTCCTGATCAGCTTTCACTCGGTGAATTTCCTCAATGCTGACTCATTCCACTTGAATGTCCACTCGGTAATATTGATCCTAAACCGACCCAAGACTTATTTGTTGTCAATCGGAATTCCTTCACTCAGGATTGCAACTTCTGATCTTAATTGACTCGGAAACGAGTCACTCAAGAACAATTGACTCTGAAATGAGTCCTTTGAAGATCTTGACTCGGGATCGAGTCTTCTTGGCATGTTTGACTCGGTAGTGAGTCTCTGAGACATTATTTCACTCGGAATAAGTCCTCTTAACCATGTTCCACTCGGAAAACACAATTTTCACTCGGTATCTCCATTTTCCACTCGGAATTCCTTTGGTCACTCGGAATTTGCAGTTTTCACTCGGAACAGAGTCTCTTTTTCACTCGGACAGTCCTTTCTAAGGCATGTTCACTCGGAAATTGGGCCTTATCAATAAGGATCTATATAAATTCTAGAATTATACCCAAGAATGAAACTTTTGGAGCATTAAAAACCATCCATAGAGTGTTTTATTCATTGATTAACACTAACAGATCTTCTATACCTCAAAATTTACCAAATAGAGCTATTATTAAAAGCAGGATGTTACAAACTACATATATCATTATCACTGATCTGTCCTGGACCGGGGTCAAGAGATCCGATCTCAAGCCAGTCACGAATAGTATGTCAATACCGTCTAATAGACCGGATGTATGTGTATCCGATGTATGTATCTGTTGTCCTTGAATGAGGAGAGCGGATTGGGCGTCCTGGAGATCCTTCACACCGACCTAACGCGTTGAAGTGGGCGAATGGTGGTGTCACCTGCAAAGATTCTCCGACGCTCAAGTCAGTGATTATATTCCAAGTAAGGAATGTATTCAGAGAATAATCAGTCGTAAAAGAGCTGAAGAAGATCCCTCACTTCAATCATGAAGTGAGTTCATATACCTGATTGGCTCGATTAACGAGGACTCGTTGGTGGGGAACCACCAACTCCCATTAGCATTATTATATTGCGCACTTACCTGCATGATTGGGTCAAGTGGCTATTTTATATTGAGCGTAGAGAATGTAGACTAGGATTAGGGAACAAGTTGACCATTCCCGTGAGTAAAATTTGGCTCGTAGTGTAGGGAATTATTGATCGATCCCTGTAGCAACAATCCTTGTCATTAGCACAGTGACGTGTGTATTGTCCGATGTCATGGTGTTATCCTGAACAACCGGTATAGGGAGAACGCCTGATACGGAATTACAGTTCGGATGTATACCGATGACACCGGTTACACGTAGATGTCTTATCAAAGACGTTGAAATATGTATAGCAGATCGGATACCGGTATTGAGACCGGATCATATGTCCCCTAGCTTGTGTGAGGGACTGAATAGTTGTTCACATAAGCTACTCAACCTGCGAGAGGTCTTAATATCGGTAAGCTTACGTGTGTAACAGCTCCTTAGCATCTGTTGTCATTCGTAAAGAACCGTTCTAAATTTAATAGAAACGACCTTTCGGTACGGTCACAACGGATTCAGACAAAGATTCGTTGTGTGAGAATTTCAAGAGTTTATGGGAATTGAAAGCTCTTGAAGTTCGTGTAACGGCTGTAAAGCATGAGTTGCGTTGCATGATTAGACATTAATGCTTTTAATCACGTGGGCAAGTAATTATTACGCCTGAGATGAAAATCTCATTAACCGTCGTTTTGGGCTTAATGGGCCTGAAGTTTTCGAAACTTTTGGGCCTAGTGGATAGCCCTTCGTTGAGTCGCTATCGTTTTGGCGCCCAAGAATTTGGAACGGTTGTGTCGTTTCACTTGTGAACGAGTGCGTTTTATCGAGAACGACACAACTTCAAGAGGGGGTAACCGAACCTCTTTGTTTCCTATAAAAGGAACACTTAGTGGATTCTGGGTTCCACTTGCTTTTGTGTACTTAACGAAACTCTGCAGAAATTTTGCAAGGGAGTTTGCTGCCTACATTGCGAGGGTTTCTTCGTTCCTCAAATTCATCACTGTCATCTGAGGTAACTATCTCTTCCTTGTTGCTCTGGTTTTGTTTTGTCTTGCTACTTCTTAGTTAAAGAAAGTAGGCTTCGTCTGGGGGGGGAATCAGTTTCCCGCAACCCTAATAGTCATGGGGAAGAATCCTTGTGATTCTTCCTAAGGCTGAATCGCGTCGCTCAGAAAGGGGATCTTACTCACTGTGGAAAGTGACCTTTCCCTTCTCAGAGTCGCCCTCTGATTGTAATTGCTTTTAAAATGCAGTGAGTAATGATTGCAACTTTCTGACGACATTTCATTTCTTATCATAGATTAAGGAGTTTGATTTAGATAATCCAAATGGCCACTAGAGAGGGAACCTCTGGAAATAGCGCTATTTCGAGGACAACTGAAGGTCTCTATAGCGTAGTTGCTTCAAGGCTGAATTGGGAGGAGGTTCAGGCTAAATGGCCTTTCTGCTGGGTGTCCAGTGAGTTTAAGGACTTGGCCTCCCGACATGCGGATGAGGAGGGATCCCGGATCCAGCCGAGGTTTACTTTGAGTACGGATGAAGAGACAAAAAAGTGGTATAGGGTTTACGCACCACTTCCGACAGAGCGGATATGCCACGTCGTCCCTAATGACCGCTCTGTATACATGTATGACTTTATTTTCCATAATCTGGGAGTTCGTTTTCCTCTAACCGAACTCCAGATGGGCGTCCTGAAGTTCCTGAACTGTGCACCCTCCCAACTTCATCCCAATGGTTGGGGCCTCATCCGGGCTCTGGAGGTCCTTGGTGAACATTTCAATTTCACGCCAACTGTGGCGATGCTGTTCTACTACACTCAGGTAGTTCGAAGAGCAAACAAGCAAGGTGGAGTTGGTCTGGTGACTCTCCGGACTCTCTGTTCCTTTGTGAACTTTGAGTCTTATACAGATTCTGCCAAGGTTGACGGGAAGTCCTTCAAGACTTACTTCACTCGCATCTCCATTAAGAAGGGCAAACCAAAATTTTGGAAGGATGAAGAGGACGTTGACAAATTTCCCCTGAGTTGGACACACAAACATTTCCTCTTGAGCTCACACGCGTACTACACTGATCAATCCGATCTGTCTCGTGAGACATCGAGAGTGTTGTTCGCACTCGAATCGCACACTACAGGTCGTCACGTCTTTTCGTGTAGGCGTCTGCTAAGTAGCTCAAGCGGAGTCCGGGAGGAATATTTGCGTACTTCTCGTTTTATTTCATCTTTTCTCCTTTATCAAATATATATAGAATATTTGTAGTTGCTGACATCTTGTGTTTGTTCATGTAGGTGAAATAGAACAGGAAACTCCAGAAATGGATAAACTGAAGAAATTCAAGGCGGCTGGTAAATCCGTTGCTCATGAAAATGAAGTAAAGCCCAGGCCCTCAACTAAGGATCGTCCTGAGGTAATCATCTTGACCTCAGATGCTGAAGGGGACATCCCACTGGTTGAGGGTGGTACGTCCGATGTTGGCGCAGCCTCGGGTCAGCCTCCAGTTACTGAGAGGAGAAGAAAGATCCAGAATGATCCTGCAAGGCGTCAGTCCAAGAAGCAAAGGGTTTCGGAGGATCCTGCTGCTGGGGTTTCTGGATCAGAGCCGACCTCCTTCCCAACTACCTCGTTTCTCACCCCCTTCCTCTCCTATGAAGGTTCTACTCCAGCCACTCTTCCTCCTCCGATGTACAAACTCCGGCCTACACTCAGTCCTAAAGAAATTACGGAAGCGTGTGAGGCCGGAAGGTGGCAGTTAGCCGAACTTGCTGGAATGCTTTCTTCAGTCAGCGAGTTGGCTAGCAACGCCGATAAAGTTGAGGAATTGAGTGACGAATTGAAAGAACTCAAGCTCTCCTCGAAAAAGGACAAAGCCGCCGTGAAGTTAATGGAAGATCGTCTTAACAAGTCTAAGGAGTTTGGAGATATCATGACTAAAGAGAATCTCAAGCTCAAAGGCGATCTTAAAAACTTGGAAGGCAAAGTGGCAGAGAAGGAGGAAGAACTCCGTAGCAGCCAGGATAAACATAAAGCTGATGCTGAGGAGTGGTCTCAAAGGGAGAAGAAGCTCCTTCTTGAGATAGAGGGACTGAAGGCTAGGAAAGCGGAGTCCGAGGTGTCTAGTGAGGAGCTGTCCAAGTTACGGGGAGAATTGGCTACAGCGAAGGCTGAGAGAGAAGAAGCTGTTGAAATATGCAGCCGGGCTGTTGAAGAGTCCTTCGGCCTAGCCATACGCCAAGTCTTCTACCGCAACCCCACTGCGAAACTTAACCTTTATGGAATGGATCCGTACTATGAATTCCATGGGGGAAAGTTAGTCGCAGTGGTGGATGGTCGTCACGAAGATCCACCGACGTCCTTGTATGGTTTGGCTCCTCTTCCTGAGGGTCAATCCATGGGACCTGATTACGTCTTTCCTGTGTCCGAGGTTCCCTCTTCTGAAGAAAGGGCTGAGGCTCCTGGAAGTGAGACTCCTGCGGAGGTTCCAAAGGAAGGGGGACAAGAGCCTGATGCTGAGGAGGCGCAAAAAACTGAAGAGCAGATTCCTCCTCCGTAGTATTCTTTTCATTTATATGTATAGTTGTGTACCGGGATCAACTCCGGATTTTGAACTATTGTATGTAATTTCATTTCAATGAATGAGTTTTGATTGAAGAAATTTGTCTTCGTCGTTTCATGTATATATAAATCGTTACTAATCCGTTCAGTATAATTAATCTTAAGGCCGGATTGAAATAACAGCCTCAGAAAATTAAACAATAAGTAAAATTTAGAACGGATAAATATTGATCCGGTCTCAATACCGGTATCCGATCTGCTATACATATTTCAACGTCTTTGATAAGACATCTACGTGTAACCGGTGTCATCGGTATACATCCGAACTGTAATTCCGTATCAGGCGATCTCCCTATACCGGTTGTTCAGGATAACACCATGACATCGGACAATACACACGTCACTGTGCTAATGACAAGGATTGTTGCTACAGGGATCGATCAATAATTCCCTACACTACGAGCCAAACTTTGCTCACGGGAATGGTCAACTTGTTCACTAATCCTAGTCTACATTCTCTACGCTCAATATAAAATAGCCACTTGACCCAATCATGCAGGTAAGTGCGCAATATAATAATGCTAATGGGAGTTGGTGGTTCCCCACCAACGAGTCCTCGTTAATCGAGCCAATCAGGTATATGAACTAACTTCATGATTGAAGTTAGGGATCTTCTGGCTCAGCTCTTTTACGACTGATTCCTCTCTAAATACATTCCTGACTTGGAATATAATCACTGACTTGAGCGTCGGAGAATCTTTGCAGGTGACACCACCATTCGCCCACTTCAACGCGTTAGGTCGGTGTGAAGGATCTCCAGAACGCCCAATCCGCTCTCCTCATTCAAGGACAACGGATACCTACATCGGATACATACACATCCGGTCTACTAGACGGTATTGACATACTATTCGTGACTGGCTTGAGATCGGATCTCTTGACCCCGGTCCAGGACAGATCAAATATATACATGTCCCCAAGTGTGTATTAAGAAAAAGGGTGCCTGTCTTTGGGGCATGATCCTTAATTTTCTTAATTCTTTTGGGGAAAGAAGGGTCGATCCGCTGTTCAGTAGAGTAGTGTAACAGAACGGATGACTGCTCTTAATCCGTAATGCTCTCACAGGAGATTACAATATTGTTCCAAGCTTAGGGAACTGCAAGGAAGTGGTGTTTGAGTCCTTTATCATAAGGATGATGATGGGAGTTTTTTCTAAGCCAGGAGTTACGTCGTTGTATCACAGAATAGGTGATAAAGAGTATCCGTCCTGGGAGAATACCACTTGAAAGCGAAAGTGCGGACTGACTTTCGGAATTTTCCATCATAAAGATGATTGTGGGAATTGATCATGCCAGGTGTTTTATCATCAAATCACTTCATAAGTGATTGAGATCATCCGTCTTGGGGATGTGTACAGCACCAGAAGTTATAACATCGGATCACATAACAGGTGATTGAGATCATCCGTCCTTGTGGTGTGTATGGCGCCAGGAGTTACATCGTCATATCACAGAATAGGTGATTGAGATCATCCGTCCTGGGCAGGTACACCATGTCAAGGAGTTACATCGTCAGATCACATAATGGGTGATTGAGATTGTCCGTTCTGGAAAAGTACACAACACCAAGAGTTGCATCGTCAGATCACAGGTTAGGTGATTTAGATAATCCGTCCTGGAGACATTTTTCAATCGTAGGGGTACGGATTTAGTGAATACTTCTCAGAATGATGATGAGAATTGTTCATACCAGGAGTTATATCGTCGAATCACTTTATAGGTGATTGAGATCATCCGTCCTGGAATGATTATTGGAGTTCTTCGTACCAGGAGTTACATCATCGAATCACTGAATAGGTGATTGAGATCATCCGTCCTGGTGAATTTTTTCCAATCAAGGGAGTGCGGATTAGGCAATTTTTGCATTCATCCGAAATCCGAGTAATACCTCTACTTACCCCCTAGCTGATGTGAGGAAGCAGTTGACTTGCTTATATGAGCTATATTGATCGTAGTACGTCTGGATTTCGGATTTGCACCGAAGTGTAAATATCCGCTTTGGGAACCATGTTCCGTAGTGGTGAAATTTTAAGGGCGGATTCGACAATGGGAATATCAGAAGTTTATCGAATTTCGCAACCCTTGGTATTCGAGTAATGGTGGCCACGTTTCTAATGATTGGACATTTAATGCCTTAATTCACGTGGGCGCGCCATTATTGCGTTGAGTGCGCATGTCTTAGTAACTGTCACGCATAGTATTGTTGGGCCTAGTATTTGGTTTTAATAGGCCCATTTTGATGGCTCTGTGACAAAACGATGGCATTTTCGCGCGTTGAGGTACTAAACGACAATTTTGGTCCACTAAACGGGGAGTCGTTTGGGGGTAAACGACAGGTTGTGTTTAGTGGATATTTGAAAAATTTCTGTGCCCTGATATAGGCATATTTGGCAATCTCAGTTACCATTTCTTCTTGCTTCCTTGACGAACCTCTGCAAAAGTTCCAAGAAGTTTTTCGTGTCCGCCTCTGTGAATTTCAATTCACTATCCTTAGGTAACCACTTTCCCTTTGTTTTTTGTATCTCTTTTCAATATTTGAGAATGGCTAGAAAGGGTGTTAGCTTCAGTGGCGTTAGCCCTAGAGGAAGAGGAGGAAGGGCTTTGGCTCAAAACCCTAATGTTCGTGGTGGGAGGATCCCAGTGATCTTCCAGTCGAGGCCACAGTATACAGGGGGGGAGGAGTCACAATATCAAAGGCGAAGGGTGATTATACCCTCTTCAGAGTCTTCCTCCTCCAGTGAGAGTGTCGAAAGTGGGGATTTGTATCTCTCTGATGATGTGAAATTTTATCGCAGCATCAAAGCTTTCACAATGGTGACAAAGAAAGCCACTGGGAGAAAATCGTCTGAAGGGGAATCCCCTTCCGAGAAGTATATCTTGAAGACCCAATCCGGCCTCTGCAATGTGGTTGCACACCGGATAGACTGGGTAAAATTCCAACAGAAACGCCCATTCAGCTGGGTGGCTGAGGAGTTTCGTGAAACACCGTCCGTCCATGCTCGGGAGGATGAAGGGGAGCTGGAGCCGCGGTTTACGGTTTGGAGGAAGAACAAATACAAATGGTGTTTTAAGGTGCTCGCTCCCCTTCCATCAGAACGGATATGTCATACACCGGACGAGAGGTCCTTGTTCATGTATGATTTTTTATTTCTGAACTTGGGCGTGCGTTTCCCCTTGACGAAGTTTGAGATAGGAGTCCTAAGATTCCTGGACTGCGCCCCCTCGCAACTTCACCCTAATGGATGGGGATTGGTCCGCTCTCTTGAAGTGCTTGGGGAGCACTTCAACTTTAAACCGACGGTGGCCATGCTTTTCTACTTCACTCAAGTGGTCCGTCGTGCGAATAAGGAGAAAGGAGGAGTGAGCTTGATATCCCTCCGGACTATCTCCAAGATCATCAACTTCGAGGCGTACACTGACTCCGCCAAAGTTGATGGGCGTTCATTCAAATCTTATTATACAAAGATCAACGTCCATCCGAATGAACCAATTTTTTGGTTAACAGAAGATGGGATTCCAAAATTCCCAGTGGCTTGGACTCATGAGCATTTCTTACTAACCTCCCAGGCGTACTACACTGAGGAGGACGAACTGAGCCCATCTTCCATCTCCGTTCTTTCAGCTCTTCAGTCCTACACAGCCTCGCACCAATTTTTCTCCTGCAAGCGTTTGTTAGGACCAAAGTCTACTTGCGAGGAATATTTACGTAATTTTCCTGCCATTCCTCATGCGTTATTATGTCATTTGCCTTAAAAATTTTTCGTCTCTAATTGTGTCTTTTGACTGTGCAGGTGAAATTCAGAGCGAGTCACCAGAGATGAATAGGCTAAAAGGACTCAAGGCCGGAGAGACTTCCGTTGCGGCTGAAAATGACATTCAGGCGAAGCGGAATTCAAAGAAGGCCACTGCTGAGACAATAATATTAACTTCATCTGCTGGTGACGATATTCCTCTGATCGAGGGCGGATCTGAGAAGGTTGTCGAAAAAAAGAAGAGGACAAAGCGTGATCCTTCGAAGACCTCAGACCGTCAATCCTCGCCCAAAAAGCCAAAAACTTCAAGAGGGGCTGCTGAGCCAGGGCCTTCTAAGGAAAAGAGAGCGGAAGGGTCTATTCCGGATACCCCAAGTGGTGTTATCACATATGGGGCGAAGCCAATAACGACTTATTTCGCGCCCAAAGCCCCTTGCCCTCTTGAAGGTAGTTCCGGTCTTGTTCAACATCCGGTGTATGAGGGCTCCGTTCCTGAGGGCATTCCTGAATCCTCACCCAAGGGGAAGCCCTCGTTGAAGAGTGAAGAAATGATCAGAGCTTGCGACGACGGACAGAAGCACTTGGCTGAGTTATCCGAGCTCCTCAAGTCGGTTCGCGAGCTCACAGAAGAAAACGAGAGGCTCACCTCGATGGCTGGCAAAGACAAGGCAATCATCCTCCAGTTAGAAGGAAAATTAGAAACTTCCAGAGAAGAAGCTCAAAAGAAGGATGAAGAAATTGCCAAGTTGAAGAAACTTGCCAAGGAGCTGGAGGGTCAGGTTCTTGATCAGAAGAAAATCAACGCTGACCTCCATGCCAATTTTTGTGTGGAGAAGGAACGCTCTTCAAAGCTAGACGAGCGGTTGAAGGAGGCTAAGGTCGTCCATTCTCAAGGAGCGAATGATTGGTCACGTAAGGAAAAGGAGCTGCTATTAAAGCTGGCGGATTCGAATGGCGAGGTCAAGACCCTGAAAGCAGACTTGGACGATGCTGTAAACATGTGTGATCAAGCAGTCAAGGAGGCTTTCGGGTTGGCAGTTCGTCAAGTGCTATACCGGAATCCCAAGGTGTCAATTAATTTGAACGGTATTGATCCGTTCTATGAGTTTCACCAAGGGAAACTGGTGGCCATCGTTGACAATCGTCATGAGAGTCCGCCTAACACTCCTTATAAGTTTGCTCCTTTACCTAAAGGTCAATCAATGGGACCTTCCCTCCTGAAGCCCACAAGTACAGGATCAAGCTCTCACGCTGAAGAAGACAAGACCGGAGGCAAAGGCAAAGGGAAGGAGGGAGACTCAAGCCAGAAAAAGTAGTGCCTTCCTCGTTTCCTTTTTCGTTTTATTGATTCGAATTCGCTGTGTTCCGGGTTCAGCTCCGGATTATTACACGAATTGTAATTCTTATTAAATTAATAAAAGAATTTTTTACCTCCATTCTTGTTTAGTGAGAAACAACTTAAATAGAGGGATTGCATGTGTATTGTATCATTCCGGATTTAAGTAATGAAGATCGGATTGTATAACAAGATCTCCATACCGGACTTATACATGCGAGATGAATTTCATAATAAGATCACCGCTTGTGAGGGAACACATCATCGTCACAAGAACGGCTTAAGGGGAATGATTGTGAGATCGTTTAGACGAGAGTTCATTCCTCAAGATATTCGTTAAATCGTTGATGCTGTCCCCCAGTTTCATTGGGTGATGATTCACTTTGAATAAACTCTGAGTGAGATTTTCTCGTGAGAGCTTTTAAGAGTGAGGATTTAAAATAGAAATTCCTCTTCAAATATTTCCGACTGAGGGATTTCGGGTGAAAATGCCTTAGATTGTGGCGTACCCGAGTGAATTGTTTGTGTCGGAGTTTATGAGTCAGGTCTTAATTGAAGAATTGATGACTCAGAATATATAAAACTTCCAAATAAAGAACTTCATAAGAGAGTGTTAATCTGGAGTTCGGTATAACTTACTTGTTGTGTTTGGAGTTCAGTTTGATCCTACTGTCCATGTCATATTTGGCGTTCGGTTTAATCCTACTAGCCGTTCTTCTTCACCGACGTTCGGTTAATCCTACTAGTCGTACTCAGAGTTCGGTTTAATCCTACAATTTGAGCCTTCAACACGGGGTTCAGATCAGGGCTAATCCTGAACCTACTGCACCCGTCACTTGGGGTTCAGCGTGATCCTTCGAAGAAAAACCAGCTTACTGCGCCCAAGCCTTCGCATGGGGTTCGGTTTGTGGCCTTGAAAGAGGACCAGCCCTACAACCCATGTAGTCTTCGAATGGGGTTCGGTTTGTGGCCTTGAAGAAGGACCAGCCCTACAACCCATGTAGTCTTCGAATGGGGTTCGGTTTGTGGCCTTGAAGAAGGACCAGCCCTACAACCCATGCCCTGAGGTTCGGTTTAATCCTACAACTCAGGTCTTCCCCGACGTTCGGTTAATCCTATTAGTCGTACTCAGAGTTCGGTTTAATCCTACAATCCGAGCCTTCACCGGTGTTCAGCCAAACTTACTAACCGTACCCAGAGTTCGGTTTAATCCTACAATCTGGGCCTTCAATACTTACACACTCGAGGAGTTACATCGTCAATTACAGAATGGGTAATTGAGATCATCCGTCCTGAGTATGTTCTTGTGCGTTGCGCATATTCGAGGAGTTACATCGTCAACTACAGAATAAGTAGCTGAGATCATCCGTCCTGAATATGCTTCTGTACACCGGATAAACTGAAAATCACAGCATAAGAAAAACTCGAAAGAGTTAAATTGTTATGAGCGATTCTTATTAAATCAAAAATAAGAATTACAAGGAGAGCGTAGCTGTGAATATAAATTCTCCAGTATTCAATCCAAGATAAGGATAGGAGAGTGTAGAAACAGCTAGCTATAGTAGATGCGCAAGTTTTGGGTGTTCCATTTGTTTCGGATTGGAGTGCCATCAAGGTTTTCAAGGCGGTAAGAGCCTTTGCCAGTGACCTCGGATACCCTGTATGGGCCTTCCCAGTTTGGGGCTAATTTGCCTTGATGAGCGAATTTGTTCCCTATACTTGCTTTCCTCAAAACCAAATCTCCAACGTTGAAAGTCCTTGATTGGACTCGTTTGTTGTACCGGAGAGCAACTTTGGCTTTGATGGCTTGATCTCTGATGAAAGCGTCTTCTCTGAGTTCTTGTATGACATCCATTTCGGATGCCAAGTTAGCATTGTTGGTTTCTTCAGAGAAGTACTTAACTCTTGTGGAAGCAATTTGCAGTTCCACAGGTATCATTGCCTCGACCCCGTACGTTAGGCGATATGGGGATTCATTGGTGGATGAATGAGGCGTTGTCCGATATGCCCATAGGACATGACACAGCTGGTCTGTCCATCTGCCCTTGGCTTCGCCAAGGCGTTTCTTTAGTCCCTTCAGCACCTCCCTGTTGGCCACTTCAGCTTGACCATTAGTTTGGGGATGTTCGACGGATGAGAATATTTGGGTTATTCCTAACCCTTCAAGCAAATCTGTGAATTTTCTATCCGTGAACTGGGTGCCATTGTCTGTGACAATCCGTGCTGGGACCCCGAACCGTGTTATGATGTTTTCGTACATGAAACGACGGGTTCGGGCGGAAGTAATATGCACCACCGGCTCTGCTTCTATCCACTTAGTGAAATAATCAACCCCTACAATGAGATATTTGATGCCCCCAGGAGCAGTTGGAAAGGGGCCCAGAATATCTAAACCCCATTGGTAGAAGGGCCATGGAACAGCGGATGTGAAGAGTTCTTCCGCCGGTGTGTGGTGAAGGTTAGAGAATTTTTGGCAAGCGTCGCATTTTTTGACGAAGTCAATGGAGTCTTGCTTCATTGTGGGCCACCAGTATCCAGCTCTGAGGATTTTTCGCATTAAGCTTCTTCCTCCAGCGTGGTGTCCAGACTGTCCTCCATGCACTTCCTCCATTACGTCTTGCACTTCATCCTCTTTGAGACAAATCAAATAGGGCACGGACAGTGCCCTTCTGTAGAGATTACCATCAATCATAGTGAAATATGGTAATTCTCTCCTTAACCTCGTTTTTTCCTTCTCATCCGTAGGTAGTTGTCCATCAGCCAAGTAACGGATGTAAGGAGCCATCCATGTATCTCCGTAAAGGGAGTCAGTCATTATGGCGTTTAGAGAAGGGAAAAGAGGAATGCTGGGCGACGTTAGCGTGCTTTGAACCAACGTAGTGGTGCTACCTGGTCGTTTAATGCTTGCTAACCTGGAGAGTATATCCGCTCTCGTATTCTCTTCACGTGGAACATGCTTGAATTCCACCTTTGAGAATTTCTCAGTCAACTCCTTGACACAGTTCAAGTATAATTGGAGTTGAGGTTCGCGAGCTTGATAATCTCCTAAGATCTGCGAAATCACCAGCTATGAATCGCTGCAGAGTGTCGCCTCAGAAGCTCCGATGTCAATTGCAGCTCTTAGCCCGGCCAAGCAAGCTTCGTACTCAGCTTGGTTGTTGGATGTTTTGAAATTGAAACGAAGGGAGATCTCCAGGTGTATTCCGTCATCACTTTCTAGAACTACACCTGCTCCAGAGCCTCTTTGGTTTGATGAACCATCAACGTAAATGGTCCAATGGACTCGAGGGTAATCTGGATCAGTCCCTGTCATTTCCACAATAAAGTCAGCCAGGACTTGAGCTTTAATAGCGCTGCGGGGTTCGTAGGATATATCAAACTCAGAGAGTTCAATAGACCATTTGATCATCCTCCCAGCGAGATCGGGTTTGATTAAGACAGAACGGAGTGGCAAATCCGTTCTCACTATGATTGGATGGGCGTGAAAGTACGGGCGTAACCGTCGTGAGGCCCAAACAACAGCGAGGGCGGCCTTTTCAATTTTCTGATACCGGACCTTAGCACCTTGCAAGGTCTTGCTAGTGAAATAGACCGGTCTTTGTCCATCAGGAGTTTCTTTTATCAAGGCAACGCCCAAAGCTTCATCTGAAATAGCCAAGTACAGAATGAGTGTGTCTTCGGGGTCAGGCTTTGTGAGAATGGGAGGTTTGGACAACACCTCCTTAAGCTCTTGGAAAGCTTTTTCTTGTTCCTGTCCCCACTCGAATTTCTTGGACTTTTTCAGTATTTTGTACAGGGGGAGCGACCTGTGAGCCATCTTCGGCATGAATCGTGCCAAAACTGCTACTTTGCCATTCAGGGATTGGACTTCTTTGAGATTCTTAGGACTCTGCATGTTTAGAATCGTCTAACACTTCCCTGGATTGGCTTCAATACCACGTTGAGTTAACATGAAACCCAAAAACTTCCCAGCAGGGACAGCAAATGTGCACTTCATTGGGTTCAGCCTCATGTTAAATTGTCTCAAACGGGTGAATATTTGGCGTAGGTCCTCAATATGATCGCCACCAACCGGTGTCTTTGCTATTATGTCGTCAATATATACTTCAACAAGTTTGGTGTGCATACCTTCGAAAACCTTGTTGATCATGCGCTGATATGTCGCCCCAGCGTTTTTCAGGCCAAAGGGCATGACTGTATAGCAAAAGACACCATGATCATTTATGAAAGCTGTCTTCTCTTGATCCTCTTCGCACATCGGAATTTGGTTGTAACCAGAGTATGCGTCCATGAAACTCAGGTATTGATAACCAGAGGAATCATCCACCATCCGATCTATATTAGGAAGAGGATAAGGATCTTTTGGACAGCAGCGGTTGAGGTCCATGTAGTCAATGCACATTCTCCATTTACCATTGGATTTAGGGACCATCACCACATTCGAAAGCCAAGAGGAATATCGGATTTCCCTGATAAATCCGGCCTTCAGCAACTCCTCAGTTTGCTGGCAAGCTGCCTTCTGTTTCTCTGGGCCCAATCGTCTTTTCTTTTGGGCCAAAGGTTTCGTCTCTGGATAGACGGAAAGTTTATGACAGCAGAATTCAGGGTCTATGCCTGGCATATCGGCTGCAGTCCATGCAAAGAGGTCTTTAAACTCTTGCAAGAGAGCCAGCAGTCGCTGCTCTATTTCAATATCCAGCTTGTCATTGATATGGGTGACCTTTTCTGGAGAATCTCCCAAGACGATGTCCCTGGAACTTCCATCCGGTGTGGGCTTTGATGGGTTGAACGGATCAATGTTCAAATCCGCCCTAGGGTCCAGGTCGACAAGGCTTACAGATCCAGCCGATGTTCCAGCATCATTAAGTTTCCTCTTTTTATTGGAGGCGTCCAGCTTTGTCATGTTGAGGCTAAGGTTGTAGCAGTACCTAGCCATCTCTTGATCACCCCGGATAGATGACACAGCATTATCCTTGTCAATGAACTTGATAAGGAGATGAGGGGTTGATACAACTGCCTCCATTGCATTCAGAGTGGGACGGCCTATGATGCCATTAAATGGTGATTTGACATCAATCACTAGCACCCGAGATCTAACCGTCCTGGCTCCTGGCTCGCCTTCAAACGAGATAAGGGTGTCAAGATACCCTTTAGTTGGTTGCTTTGCGCCATTGAAAGCTGTTAGATCCTGCGTGTAAGGTTGTAAGTCTGAGTCTTTAAAACCCATTCTTTCAAAGCAATTATAGAAAATAACATCGCAGGAACTTCCCTGGTCAACAAGGATTCTTCGGACGTCCTTGTTGGCAATCACAGCAGTGATGACTACAGCATCGTCACCACCAGGAATGGTTGGGCCAAAATCCTCGTCAGAGAAAGAAATTGTGGGGGCTTCAATCCCACCTCTGTAAGGGCGATTGTCTTTGACTTTCCCTTGCACAGATAGGATCATTCTATGATGATTCTTACGGGCTGTAATTGAAGCTCCTCCTCCAGCGAACCCTCCAGCAATCATGTCAATAACTTCACGTCGGCCCTGACGTTGTTGCTGGGGCATGTTGTCTTTCTGTGCTGCATTATCAGCTATCACACCTTTTTGTTTCTCTGCAGCAGAGAACTTTCGAACCGGACTGGGGTTATTGTCATCCCCATCGTCTGGATCTCTTTCTCTTTTCTCATTCCGTTCTGCCCTGTCAAAGGATTTTTCTTTGAACAGGTATTGCTTCAACTTGCCTTCTCTAATTAGCGTCTCAACCGCGTTCTTTAGAGTTTGGCATTCATCAGTTGAATGACCATTTTGTTCATGAAAATCACAGTACTTACGTGAATTTCCTGGTCTTTTCATAGGGGCTGGTCTTCTGATGCCATATGTGCTGAGCATTGGCCATCCGACCTCCCTTAAAATCTGAGATGGCCTGGCAGACAATTGTGCATAATGGCTGAAGGAATTGACGTGCCTTTCTCGAGGTCGAGGAGGGTGGTTATTAACCTTAGGATTTATAAATGGCCTCTCCATGCATTCTGCCCTCGTCTTCTCCTTACCCTTCTGGGTTTGAGGAAGTGGTGCTGGGGGCTTTTTCTTTGCAGCTATTGCCTCCAAATGCATCTCTATACTTACGTATTTTGAGGCTTTCTTTCTGAACTCCTCAAAAGTTGTTGGAGGGCTCTTTGCTAATGAAAGAGCGAAAGCTGAACTCGGCTGCAATGCCTCAATAACGATATGCAGCTTGATAGATTCTGTGAGGTTAGGAACCAGGGCTGCTTCCTTGTAAAACCTCTTCAAAAAATCTTTTAAGCCCTCAGTTTCACCTTGCTTAATCTGAGCTAAGGTATGGGACGTCTTGGGCACGTCTCTGGAGATGACAAAGTGGGTTTCAAAGGCAGCTGCCATTTCCGTCCAAGAATCTATGGATCCAGAAGGCAGGCCTTTAAACCACCCGAGGGCCTCCTCAGACAATGTTCGAGGGAACATTCGGCACATCACATCTTCATCAGCTCCCAAGTACATGGCTTCAAACACATAAGCATCAAGGTGCTTAGTTGGATCAGTTTCACCATTATACTTTCCGATGGAAAGTGGTTGAGTAGTTTGAAGGTGCTTGGGGATGCTGATGCTCATAAGTCTCCTTGAAAAAGGAACTTTCAGATTGTAAGATAATGGGGGTACTGTTGTTGAATCTCTCTTCCTTCGGGAAGCTGCATCCTCAGAGTCGCGAGTCTGTTCTCCCCCCTCAAACGTAGGGATATTTGAGTACTGAAGAGTGGTGGACTTTTCACCATCAGTCGTGTGGGGAGTGTTTCGCGTGCGAGATGATTCTTTATCCTCGCTTTGCCTTTTCTCCCTTCGCAATTCAGCGAGTTCCCTCTGAAGTTGTTTGATCAACTCATCACGAGGATCAGGATCAGACACTGTTACTATCTTCTTTGAGCTGCCCCCATGAGAATCAAAGTTGAGTTTTCTGAAGGCATTGGGATTGGTTCTACCTTCAGCTTGATTCTCCATGAAGTCTTGTGCTTCGCCCTCCATTGTGGATTACCTGCTCTGTTAAAGGATATGGGAATAACTTTATCGTGTCCCACCGGGCGTGCCAATGATCTGTCCTGGACCGGGGTCAAGAGATCCGATCTCAAGCCAGTCACGAATAGTATGTCAATACCGTCTAATAGACCGGATGTATGTGTATCCGATGTATGTATCCGTTGTCCTTGAATGAGGAGAGCGGATTGGGCGTCCTGGAGATCCTTCACACCGACCTAACGCGTTGAAGTGGGCGAATGGTGGTGTCACCTGCAAAGATTCTCCGACGCTCAAGTCAGTGATTATATTCCAAGTAAGGAATGTATTCAGAGAATAATCAGTCGTAAAAGAGCTGAAGAAGATCCCTCACTTCAATCATGAAGTGAGTTCATATACCTGATTGGCTCGATTAACGAGGACTCGTTGGTGGGGAACCACCAACTCCCATTAGCATTATTATATTGCGCACTTACCTGCATGATTGGGTCAAGTGGCTATTTTATATTGAGCGTAGAGAATGTAGACTAGGATTAGGGAACAAGTTGACCATTCCCGTGAGCAAAATTTGGCTCGTAGTGTAGGGAATTATTGATCGATCCCTGTAGCAACAATCCTTGTCATTAGCACAGTGACGTGTGTATTGTCCGATGTCATGGTGTTATCCTGAACAACCGGTATAGGGAGAACGCCTGATACGGAATTACAGTTCGGATGTATACCGATGACACCGGTTACACGTAGATGTCTTATCAAAGACGTTGAAATATGTATAGCAGATCGGATACCGGTATTGAGACCGGATCAATCACATTGAGAATCGTTTATGTAACAATCTCGGCAATATTCATTAATACACTTATACAGTAATTTTAACATATTTATATGTCCTTATATTAATATTTGACTAAGGACAATTTAATAATAGTTCTCTCATTGACATACTATTATAGGAGCTAATAAAGATTGTTAAATTATTTAACAAAATGCCTTATTTAAAATAATGTGTCATAATCATATAGGATGAGAATAGGTTGAATTGAGTTAGGCTTTACAGGGTCTAACCCTACTTTGTTACTTAATCTTAAGGCCCGAGTTTGACACGTATCCTAACATAAACTATATTTTTAGACCTGACTTGACCTGTTTGAAAGTATTGTTTAGCCTGATAGCCTATATAAAACTCGACTTAAGTTATTATCAATGAAAATGCATATATATATATATATATATATATATATATATATATATATATATATATATATAATAGACCAACAAATCTATCTTAAACAAATCAATATATCTCTAAAAACCTAACAATGTAAGCACAATATACATTTAATTGTCAATTTTTCATATTAAATGTGATTTTTATAAAATTGGATTTTGTATACTATGACTCACAAAATATCATATGTATAATAATATATTACAAATTAAATTTTTTATAAAATTATATTCAAACTCAAAAGTTAAAAATATTTTTTTAAAAACCTCAAACCTAACAATTAAATAAGCGGTTTAAAAAGTTTTAATTTAATCTTTATATTAAATAAATTAAATCAGACTAAATATAAAATAAAATAGATGATAGACCCTTCAATGAAGTGACTTATTCCACTCCCGTATACTTCTAACTATTGGCATCTAAAATAATCATTGAGCATTCTGTAGAT
Organism: Clitoria ternatea; assembly: GCA_037962975.1. Classification (NCBI taxonomy): domain Eukaryota; kingdom Viridiplantae; phylum Streptophyta; class Magnoliopsida; order Fabales; family Fabaceae; genus Clitoria; species Clitoria ternatea. The sequence continues at coordinate 288,533,022 of CM075670.1, forward strand.
CAAACCGGACTATAGGAGTAGTGATTATATAATAAGAATAAAATTAAATAAATTGAAAAGCAATACTTTCCTTAATTTTTCTAAAGATTACACAAGCAAACATTCAAACGAGACTATTTTTGAAATGGAAGAATTAACTGAATACTTGTTTTGTGAAAATTTAGTTGTTGAGGTTTAGAAAGAAAGTACAAGTTTGGGTATAAAACCTAAGATTAATTGCCCAAATCCTTTACCACAAACAAGACAATCTAACTTTCATATTGGCTGCCTCATAATATTTTATATAATTTAAATATTTTTTGGGCAACTTTAACCATTGCTAATTGGTTTTGGAATGAAACCTTCAACATGCTACCAGAACTAGAGCATTCTTTCCGGTTCTTATGGGTCAAGAGTTGTCCTTTCGTTGTGGGTTAAAAGTTACCCCTTGTCTGATCTTGTTGGGCAATTCCAACCATTGTCAATTGGTTTTGGAATGAAACCTTTAACAATTTAAAAGGGTAAAATTTAATTAATGTTTTTATTTTTATTATTTTTTTAAAAATGAAATCTAGGAAATAGCTGTGGTTGTGGCATGACGGTTAATTAAGCATATTATTGCGTTTTTTTAGCGCAATAAAAGGATGCATTCTTCTGTTTTCTTTTTTAACCATTTTTTTAGAAAAATAATTTCCATTTACAAGCTCAAATCTAAAATTTTATTTAAGTAAAATTAAGTATGTATTATTCAAATCAATAATCTAATTATAATTCTTTTGTTATCTACATGTATGAAAAAAATGGCCACAAAGAAAATGTTTAAAAAATAAAATTAAGAAAATGTCCAAGAAATGAAAATAATTTAATACTACTCCCTCCGGTTTAAGGTGTTAGTTAAATTCGTTTAATTTTTTTGAATTAATTTAAAAATGAATTTAATTCTTAAAATTACTTTTATTATATGTAATGAAGATAAATATACAATAATTAAAAATCACATTAATTAAAGATATTTAAAAGATGATAATATTTAATATGGTAAAATTAATTATATTTATTTATATTATATTTTTTTTCTTAGAGATAAGTGGAGTTACAAACTACTCTTGATGTACCAAAAATAAAAATAAAGAAAAACTCTTCTCCGCTGGAATTAATATGTTTCCGAGTAACGACAAACGCGTTATCCTTCATCATGTTTTGGTCTTTATCACTGTCTCTTCATTCAAAAGCGTAATCTTTAATACTACGGATTTTAAGTTTCTTCTTCTGATTGATATTCATAGGGATTTGTCTCCATCGTGGTTCATTCAATGAATTCTGCTTCTATAAATATCAGTAAACGATTTTCTTTAATTTGCACACAATATGAAAACGATAATGATATACTTCTTGCATGGCTGGGGAGTGGTTTTTTTTTATCAGAAAAAAACAAAATTTATTACTAATAAAAAGTGCATAAGAAATACCTTAAATCGCATTAAAAAAGTTCAGTGATATATATATATATATATATATATATATATATATATATATATATATATATATATATATATATGTTTGGTTCTTCTTAAAAATAATTTTGAGTTTGAATATTGAGGATGAAAGAACTGATTATATTATGTATATTCATAGACATTGAGGATGAAACAACACAATCTCTCTTAAAAATAAAGAATAAATAGAGTTTTAAAAAATTCTATAGACAATTATGTTATGTTCAGTTGAGTTTTTCTTCGGTTATGCAAAATAAGTGTAAGTATCATTTTAAGGGTAATTTGAGATTGTGTATTGATTTTGGGAGTAAGTATGATCGTGTTAGTTTGGATGATTTGGGGATGTGTAACACTATTATACTTAAGGGTGATAATATTTGTTTAGACATAATACTTAAATTGATTTAATATAAGAGTTAAGTTTAGTTAAAATTTAATACAAAAGTTTTTATAAAAATTTTGTTGGGTGATATAAAGAAGCTCTTTTAAAAAAAAATATTTTCTATATATTAAGGCTTAAATGTAATTAATATTTATTTGTGATATATTTTAGTTGGTGGAATGGTGTTAATTTGTTGCGATTAATTTGCAAGGATGTAGTACTGTATTTCTCTGGGTCCAGATGATAGAAGAATTAATTTGTGTCTTAAATAGGATATAAATTTCTGTGAACCAATCATGTTAGACATGAATTAATGTGCTAGTTAAAGTAAACCAACCCCTTCAGTGACAAATTTGTTTACGTGTTGTCTTATCAATTTAACTCAGTCGCAGTGATTAAAGATATTATTATCAAAACCGAATCGGTTCGCTCAGTCCGACTGATTAAATCGTGAACTGTTTAGATGATCGGTACTAGTCAATTTTTTAATACTATCAGTTTAACTACTGTTGAATTCCAGTTTTAACACGATTTTCATAAATCGATGTATTCACCGGTTCAATGACCGGTTCCGTTACGATAACATTGCTTAATGGAGATGATATAAAATTAATTGTGCTCCACACATGGTAGTTAAAATGATTGAGCATTAAGATTGGTAGTTTTCCTCACAACCGCATCTCTTTATAGATATCAAACTCGCGTCGGAATTAAAGTGATATAATGTATGTTTAGTAATTATCATAAAAAAATAACGAACCATTAATATTGATTTGGTAAGTTACTTAAAATAATTAAATTTTTATTTAATTAACAGATCTGTTTTTTAATTAAATTTTAGTCTAATTGACACAACAGTTAACTAAACAAAAACACTTGTATTTTAAGATGTAACTGAGTTAAATAATATAAAATGTATATTTTAATTACATATTGCTCCCTTTATAGTTCATTCAATACTTTAATACCATTATTACTTTAAGTTTTAATGAGCTTTGTATTTTTTCTAAATATATCTTCTAAGAGTTCAAAAGTAATACTCTTATTAGTAATAATAATAAAATTTTCTCCATTAAATTTTGTTACAGTTACATTTTTCTTAAAATTCAAACTCAGGACTATAAAGTTAGATTAGAGTTTGTTTAAGACATTGGGGGCGTAAAAATTATTACCTCCATCTATAAATATAACGTCTTTTATTCAAATTTATACGTATTAAGAAAATTGATTAATTTAATTAAAATTATTAAGTTTGTTTAAAATTTATTATAATTTTCTAAATTAGGTGATTATAATTCATCATTCAAATTTTCTTTACTTGCTTCGTAATTATCATAAAAAAGATAAATAATATAATTGATGTATCTCATTTATTATTATATTGATTTTAAGAAAAAATTATACGTTAATAGAGTATTTTAGTAAAAAAAAGTAATGATATGAAAATTTGAAAAGGAATTTTATCTTAAGAATCAATTTTTTTCTCAAAATGAGTTTTATATTTAGGGACAGAGATAGTACATTTTATCAAAGGATGCATAAGAAAATTAAAGAAATTGCTAAATTATATCTTTTGTCAATTTAGTCTTTTATATTTAACTTTTTTTACAAAACTATTATTTTTTGTTAATTACGTTGATATCGTTTTGCCAATGGTTGTTGAACTTGAGTAATCACTTTTATATTTTACGAGTAGAAATTCACATCCATTGTGGTATGAATTTCAATACTTAGATACATGATTGTCAGAACCGGACCGGATCTATCGGTCGAACCGGGAACCGGTGTCTTGTCCTCAGTCTTTTATAGACTCGGTCAAAAACTTGTAAAATCGATAAAACCCGGCTACCGGGTCACTAGATTTATTCTTAAAAAAATTGAAGGCCAAAACGACATCTCCCAGGCTCCCACCTTCTGCATTTTTTTGATTTTCTCTTCTGCCCTGTTTCTTTCATTCCGTCCTCCAGGCTCCTAGCTCCTTCTAAATCTTATCGTTGCGCACCGCCATTGAACATCACGCCATCACTGTCGAGCACCGGGTCATCATCGTCGAGCATCGCGCTTGACCGTCGAGCTGCAGCACCGCGCTCTCACTGTTAAGCCTCTCACGATGAACCCTTCTTTTCATGTGCACTATCTCTGTTTTTTTTTATGTTTTCATTTGTTTCTGATGTGCACTGTGCTATTGTTCATTGTTCAAATCTAGCATTGCATTGTTGTTATGTTGTGTTCTTATTCATTGTTCATTGCATTTTAATGTTGGTTCTGTGTTGTTGTTTGTTGTTCATTTTAATGTTATTGTTGTGTAGTTAATTGAAAAAAAAAGGACTTGGTTAATGGTTCAAATCTAGCATTGCATTTTATGATTTTAATGTCCTGTGACAGAAATTGCAAAGCTGAATGGTGTAGATGCGTGCCATTTTTAATTGATTATTATTTAATAAATAATAATATTTTATTACTATGGTTCAACTGCCGGTTCGATCGCCAGTCCGACCACTGACCCTTAAACCGGTATCTTCACCGGTTCAATGACTGGTATGATTCTGACAACATTGCTTATATATATAAGATAGGCTACAATATAACCTTGACAGCTAGAAGTAACTACGGTGAGTAAAACTAAGGTTAATGTCTCGATAGAAAAAGAATAACATTTAACATAGAAAAATGAAAATGAGAAGAATAAAAATAAGTATATTGTGCTATTTAACAAAAGAATAATATTACAAAAAAATGAAACACATATGATTAAATTGACTGAAAAAAATTTTAAACATCAAAGAACTGTGTAACCTCATACTCAAATCTCGGAAGTTTCTAATTTGGGGAGACCCTATAAATAACCAAGGCCCTATAAACTTATTATTAATTCTCTGGTTAATAATTTAGGGTGAGATATTATTATGTTTTTAAATATACATTTCTTTAAAAGAAGACTAGTTCATTTGATTAAATAAGGTGTATCAGATATTATAAGCCACTTAACACATATTCAATTCCTAATCGAATTTTTAAAAAATCAACATTTTTTAATTCAAAACTCAAATTACCTTCCCATTTCATAAACAAATCATAAAGTTCCTCCCACTCGTTAATAAAGATTTCTTTATTTGAAGACGCTTCCCTCAATCTATTTGAGACACGAGGAATAAGAAACAAGATATTAAAAACATTGTAAATTGTATTAAAAAAACTTACAAATTAGTAAGAGGAATGAATAAATGTAGGAACAAGTGCGAGTTCTTTTCCTTATCCTAGTATCATAAGAGCAATGAGTTTAAAACTATAAAACCTAATTTTATCTTGAAAGATTTCTTGTTGGTTTTAAGTAGAGGTTTGAATACAAGCTACCTAGCTAGCTTTTAGTTTGGGTTTTAATAAATTGAAACTCTAGACTTTTAATGATGGTGTTCAAACCCAATTCGTTTTAAGCTGACAGGCTACCTATATTATTTTGCAGTATGTTTTGTTAATGTTGTTTTATGCTTGGGCGCGAGTTTTATTAGGTCAAGTTATGTAAACCTGATTTCTTTCCAGACTTTTATTTTCAGGGATCAAACCCACTCATTTTATAGTGGGTTAACTTGGTAAGCAGGACCCATTTTAACAGTTATAGATTCAATGATCGAAACCATAAAATCTAACTTTATTCTATTTTCTTTCATTTTAATAATTCAAATATATAAACTCAATTATCCAATACATTTTATTAATAATAAAGTTCATAATTATAATATTTTAAAAAATATATATATAACCTTATCATTGTATAACTATTATTAAATTATTATATCCGGACATGTTTACATATGAGGTCGAGGTCAAGATACTCCATATTTTGCCCATTTCACTCCTAAAAATGTATTGATAGGTTGGTCCACAAATTCAAGTACAAATTATTATTATGATATATATATATATATATATATATATAAACAAATTTATAATTATTTATTGTCACCAATATTATTAAAATTGATTTGGTTATAAAATTAGTTAAAATGTTAAGTTGATAGATTAATAATTGAACCAGTTAATTGATTCAACTAATTAATGGATTATATATATTAAAAAAATAACTTTATTAATATCATTAACGAGTTCAACCAGAGATTATCTGCACCCATCAGAACATTGATTTTTATAATACCAAGCTAGATGGATCAAGTTTTACAACTATAACTTTGGTGGGATACTCTCCAAGCATAATTAGTTGTAACTGTCTGGTCACTAAAATCATTTTTCCTATATTCAAAAACACATCCCAACAAAAATGATGGGTACATGACTTAAAAGGAGTAAGCCTATGAATTAGTAGTATAAAAAATTCAAACATTTTAGTTATGAGTAAAAGATTAGTTAATGAGAATTCAAGATTTTATATCAGATGTCCCGCATGTTATAAAAATACATTTATACGCAAAGGTCTTAATTAGTCTTTATGTACAGGAGATGACTAGTGGCAGCTATGTGAATAGATTTTCAACCGAAATAATCGTACGTAGAGTTTTGGTTGGATAATGAACAGTGTGTTTGAAAAAGAGAATTAATTAAATAGTAATAGCTAACGAGAATAGAGCCATTAACGTGTTCATCAAAATCAGAAAAAGTCTGCATGTGTAAGACTGGGATCTGAGACGCAACAGGGAAACAGTGTACGAGTTTGCCGCGTGAAACATCCACTCATAGTTTCTCTCCTTTTCAAATACCAAACTAACCAAACACAGGGAATAGATAGTATCTCAAAACCATTAGAAAGAAAGCGAAGAAATTAATAATGGACCGGAGAAGGTACATTGTGGTCAACAAACAACTGATGAAAATAACGTCAAAAAGAACATAAAATACCATGCCCATGCCTCTATCAGTTTTGACTCATTAAATCGTTCGTGAATTTTCAGGTGGCGTACATAGGCCACATACTCCACCATTAATAATATGAGCAGTGTTAGGGAAGAAAAATGGCACAAAACATACTTCACTTTACTACATTGCATGTCATATACACTGTCACCCTTTTTAGGACAAACCACAACTCCCACTTGATTTCACACAAAATAGATGATAAAATTAAATAATTATAGAAAATAGAAATGAGAGAGTAACAAGTTAAGAACCCTAGCTAGCTAGATCTCCATTAATTAAAATTTTAGATTACAGATTGTTCCTTCTTTTTTTGTTTTTTTTTTTTGCCTCTCATTCGGAGATACAGAGAATTAATTAACTATTGTAATCAACCGAACTACTGCAATGATAAGAAAAATCCAGGAAAGCTAAAATTGAAAGGGTAGAAATGATGAAGAATGGGAAATTAGGGTTTCTTACCGAGAGTGTGTTTGTTATTGTGCATCCAAACCTTGAGAACATGTCTCTTGACACAAGTTTCCTCACAGAATTGCTCCACAGAAGCTTCATCTTCCTTCTGGATTCTCCACCCTATCTTCTCCGCAAATGCAAGCATCTTATCCTTCTGCTCCTGCGTGAACTTTGTCCTGAACCTCTTCTTCGTACCGCCTCCAAATCCGCCGCTGCTGCTAGGGTTTGACACGTCCTCCTCGTCCCTGCTGAACACGCCTCCGGTGGCCACAGGTGGAAGAGCCAGGGGACGGTGTTGAGACACCGGCGGAGTCACGAGGTGGTGGAGGTATCCGCCAGAAGAAGGAGGCGGAGCGCGGTGATAGTAAGGGGAGAATTGGTGGTGGTAATGAGGAAGAACCGGCTGAGGCTGCGGTTGCGACCGCGCCTGGTAAGGGATGGTCTCGCCGTCGATCTCCTTGCGGTGGAAGTTCCGGTGACAGTTACAGGCAGCGCAGATTACGGCCTCTAAAGAGCCCTCCGCTCCGGCGGCGAGAAACTCGCAGCAGCCGTCAACGGCATGGCCGCCGATGCTGACGGCGTGGTTCTTTTGGCATTCTCTGTATCTGACTGTGGACCCTCCCTTGCGGGCGGAATTGGCGGTGGGGGCGAGTCCCTCGGCGGCGGTGATTTTGGACCTGGGCGCCATAGAATCATAACCTGGCGGCGGCGGCGCCACGGAGAATCCCATTTCCTCTTCCTCTTCTTCCTCCTCCTCCTCTTCCTCTTGGTCCTCGTGGTCGTCAAATTCCATGTCGCTCTCCACCTTTTCTAAAAATGAATGAATGAATAAATAAATAAATAATATATATATATTTTTGTGTTTGTGTTGTGGGTTGCTCGGGAGAGGATCTGTGATGAAGTATTGAAGTTAAGAAGAGGAAACGAGTGAATTGAATGATAAAAGTCCATAAGTGTGTATTAATTAATAATAAAATAAATTAAGGGTATTTAATTGGTTTGTTTGGAGTGGGAGTTGAAGATAAGAGTAAGAGAGGATGTGGTGCAGAAAAAGAGGTGTCTCACTCTCGAAAGCCTTTCCCATTACATTAACACATCTGCATCTATCATCTTCACACATTTACTTTTACTTTAACCGCTTTTTCTTCTTTCATTATTACTTATTACATCGACAACCATCCGTGTTACAATTAAAATGTTAGGAAAATTATTTTAAGATTCACTATGCTATCCTTATTGTGTGCAACCTGTTCCTATTTTCTTTCTTGAATAAAAAGGATTAGCAGAAATCGGAGGAGAGGACCCATAAACTTAGGACACCGACTTGTCATCGGAAAAATTAATCTGTCGGCATTTATGGGGGCTGCCTACGTGCCCTCCTATTCCGACATCACGTGACGTCACTTCTACTACTACCTTTCCAATCTTACATTTCAAATTAACATCAATACATCATATTTTTACTTTTTTATTTCATATACTCCAAAATTACATAACCTCTTTCTTTCTTTCTATAATTATCTTTTTTTTAAAAATATTTCAAGACAAAAAATATAAACATTTTTATCTTTTATTTGCGACAAGATATTTTAATTAAGACGGAAATAGTATTAAGTATAGAAAATAATATATATATCTCGATTTATTTTGTGATGAGATGAGTTTTTTTTTTGACTGGTCTAAAGGACCTACTTTGCATTTGGTTTCTAATTTTTTTTGGTTTGAACCTGGTCCACAATAAGTCACGAGCTTTTTTTGGTAGATCTGGATTATTTTTTAATTTTTTAAAACTCATAAAAATATATTAAAATTTGTAAGTGTTTTAAATTAATCTAATTCGAGTTAAAAAATATAGGGGTAAGTTTTTTTTAAGTTAGTAAAAAAAGAAAAATATATACATATAACAACTTCAGAGCTCGACCCAACTAGGCACGAATTTTATCAATTAGACTTAATTTGTTTAATTTTAATTCAAACTCTTTTTTGTATTGTTCAAACATATCTATATTGTAGGTTAAGCCCGTTATAACAGCAGTAAATCTTCCGGTGTTGATGGGTCAATTAATAGGAAATTTGTGTTATTCTTTTATTCTAAATTTATAGCTTCTCTTATAAGTAAATAAAAATCGGTTTGATTGTGTTGCCATTCACAATGATCATCATTAATTCTCAATTTAAATAAAAATAAGATATATTAGAACAAAATATTTTTATATCCGAAACCAATTTAATGTTTTATGTGGACACAAAATATCGGGATAGCAAGTTTCTCTCATCATTTATTCTCATTCTCTTTATCAATTCCAATGGATAAAAACAAGATTGAAAAAAATGCGCAAATTTTTTTATCTCACGGTTTTTTTTTATATATTTCTTTTTCTTCTCTACCATCCCAGATATCGGCAAATGCTGTGTTGCGGCAGCGTGAATCCGACGAGAGTTAATTGAGAAAATAAATAGAATGCTTGGAAATTTATTTGATTTTATTCACTTTTAGCGTAAACTCCTTAGAACTTACATATAGTAAATGGTGGTAAAGGTCACGGTTGATGTTTGTTTGGTACGGGGAAACGAGATTATAAAAATAAAAATTTTAAAAAGTAATATTAATCTTTTATATCATTTAAAATAAATAAAATTTTATTTAATAGATTTCTTGTTTGGATTTGTGAGAGCAACTCAAACACTAAACAAACACCCTTTTAATGAAGTAAAACCTACGAGTAGTAGGAGTGAGCAACAATCACCCACCCGACCGCAAACCGTAAAAATCGGAAGCAAAAAATGAGTTTGGTCGGTTTTGGGTGGATAAACGGTTGAATCGTGTAAAAAGTATGGTTAAGTATGATTAAGTTTGGACGGATACGGTTTTAGATGTTTATCAATCGAATTAACCGTAGCTAACCGGACTATTATATTTTAAGTCTTTTAACCTATATGTTTATTTTATTTTAATTATACTTTAAGTCTTTTATCTTATATTTATATGATATATAGTACATAATATGATAATGTGATAGACATTAAATCATTTTCTATCGAATTGATGAGGAAAATATGTAAAAAGGGGTTTAAAAAATAAAAAAAATCAATTCATTACAAGATTAAATCAAAGTTAACCATTCAAACTTAACCGAAATCGTTCAACCGAAAACCGATCAAACCATAGGGTCACTTAGTCAGGTTTAGTTGAAAATAAATTATTTTTAGTTAACATTAGTTGTGGTATTTATCAATCAAATCCGGTCAAACCTGATTGGAGATAGGTTGAAAAGAATAATGGTAAATGAATTATTTGATAATCTGAAAAAGTAACGGAGAATGAGAAAGTGTAGTGTGTAGGTAGGTGGAAGTGGGAAGAGCAAGCACACGTGACGTGATTCAGTGGGGAGAAGAGTTGCGATTCCCAATCGTACTTGTGTCACTCTCATGTCAGCTGGCTGGAAACCACCTTTCACATCCATTTTCCTTTTTCTATTATTTTTAAAATCAATTATCATCAAATTATGGTTAAACTCGTTATACTAAAAAAAATTACCAGAATCAATTATTCATGATTGAACTACTTAAATTAATCAACACTTCTTTTTTATATAACAAGGCATTTTCTTCAACATATCATTCCATTCCACACTCTCACCGCGAACCATTCTAACCTCATTGTCCTTTTATTCCATCGCTACTCTCTTTTCCTTAAGGAGTCTTATTAAAATAAAAGTATCTACAAATATGGTTTGTCTTGTTTAATAATGAGTTTGTAGGTTAACCCTTTAAAGTAAAAATATATGTTTTTAAATATATGCCAAATTAACATTAAAATTTTAAAAAATATATAAATACTTTTTTAAAAGAAATAAAAAATATTATTAAAAGAACAATACAAGTAGTGAGAGACTTAACTTTTTTTTTTAGTTTTAAAAAATAAAAATACAAACCTAAATAAAATAAAGTATAAATTATTTTATTATTACTGTTTATATTATATTAATCCTTAAGCAGAGCCCGTCAAGTTAGCAGGGCGAGCCCCGGTAGGCAACAATTGAATTTTTTTTATCTGTCCCATAATTTGTAAGGTTTGTTTGATCATCCCTAATAAAATTAGTATTTCTTTTAAATCATCACTTTATTTTAAGTCTTTATTCAACTTTATTATTAATGTTTTTGATGGCCTGATACCAGCCTAGACTCCCAAGGATCATATAGATCACAAAGCAAGTACATTTAGTTACCTCATCAACACTAAACTGATATAAGAACCCCCGCGCGAGGAAATCCTAAGAGGCCCCCCATATTAGGATCCAATTGATTCAACATTAGGCAATGGAGGTCACGAGATAATTGGGGACATGTGCCCAAAAGACCTACTGAGTGTGTCAGAATGTCCATACTTGTGTCAGTTTTCTCCATACTTAATGAAAAGTACTAACATAGGTCATGTATATAACATCCTTAATTTTAAAATAAATTTCAATAAATCAAATAAAATTTTGCAAATAATTCAAATTTCCAAAACGGAATTTGAATTAAACAATTACAAAATCAATTTTACAAAAGCCGACCGGCTCTTTTAAATTTACAATAAATAAATAAAACACTCAGTATTCTCAGGAGCCGGCCAAGGCTTCTACCAAAATACACTCCGAGCTGCTGAGTGTCTTCACATATCATGGTTGGGCCCTTCATCCACTGAAAAATGACAACAGTAGGGGGTGAGCATCAACATATCAAATAACAGTTATTGAATTGGATTAAAAGTCTAATTAATAACTAGAAAACAAACTGAGACAGATAATATCATCACATAATTATTCACAATAATGATATACTCATGTTGCTCACAATAACAACACCGAGATATATATACTCATCATAAATCAGCATGTCCTCTCAATAACATATAAATCAGTGCATACACACATAAATTAATGCATATACATGATCAATCAAATGGATCCATTAATATGTATCAACATCAGTATACATGATCAACAAAAATGGGATCATTATAATTTTTGTGTTGCAACAATGGCTCCCCGAGCCATAACTCAGCTCCTCGCTGATCCGGCCGTTTTACATGTACCAAACCGCTCTGCGCCCATAATGTAACACCGAGTACCACTCTCAGAGTGATAGCGGTCCTCTACTCAGTGCTACGGGTCGGCCTTGAGTCTCACTCCAAGGCGTCCGTGGTATATAGGAACCACCATAGGGTCTATGCCTTCATTAGGCCGTCCACTCATCTGGACCGGCAACACAGGCCCCCTGCAGTCCTGTGTGCGTCTGAATACAGTTGATATATCAAATAAATATCAATCATCAATCACATATCAACACCATCTCATGTCATTTCACTCGGTATAATAATCAACATAGCATGCAATTATATATCATGAAAATTCATGAATATAATTCATATCATAATCATCAATCTCATACCAACATCCTCAATATCATGAACGATAACATCACATATAAACTCAATATGAATGGAAAGTAATTAACATAAAGTATGTTATTCAATTGGGGTCTCAATAACATTTCATGCATATATCACATATATCATATCAATAATACCCCAAATCCATTCATAAACCATCTATTTTGATGAAAGTCACTTACGTTTCAAATGAGAATAATTACTAAATTTTGTTGAAATAATTTTTATTCATTTTTATAACCATTTTGCATCATTTTTTTAAAGTAATACAAAACAAAATTTGTATCATGTATATAGTTGGTGCACGCACCATGTCCTGGAGTTGTCTAGTTATTTTATTATTATTATTCATCACTATATTATGACATTAATTTATTATATTTATTTTACTGCCTATTCTTTTATTTTGATGATTGTTATTAATAATATTATTTTAATATTATCATTATCATTATTATTTGTTATTAATGGTAAGAGCGTGTGTTAAATGGGCCAAAAACTATTATTGAGGGAGCCCACATCTCTTATGCCAAAGTTCATGGATCCGGCCCAGATGATAACGTTGGTCCAGTACAAATATGAGAGAAGGAGTATCGCTGGCCTTGAATGTGAGTTTACTCTTAATTCTTGTGTGTGTGTTTGGTGATATTTTATTCTCCTTCTACTCTCTACTAAAGGATCTTTGCAAACAACTTGCTTCAACTTACCTCTTTACTGTGATAATCTTAATGCTATCTACATGACTATTAATTCGACATTTCATATGCTTTCAACATACACATGAATCGGACTACATTTTGTGGGAGAACATATTTATCACTCAACACATTTCTACTAAAAACTAAAGCAGTGTTTGATTCTCCGTATGTTTTTTTAATCAAACTTGATTAATCAAATATCCAAATATAAAAAAGAAAATCTTAATTTCAACTCTATCAGATGAGATTCTTTTCCTCCCTTTTATTTAGGAAATTAGTACTTGTATTTTTTATATTGTCTTCTATTGGTTGCTGTTTTTTGAGTCATTTACTTTGAGAACTGCTACTTCCCAGCTGTTACTTTTTCTAGTTAAATAGCCTTTCCTTTGATATTTTAAAATTAAGTGTTCACGTATATGTATAGAAAATTTAAATATAGCCCCTTCCGCTCTTTTTTCCCCTTATGGTTTAACCAAGACTAGAGTAAAAGAACAAAAAAAAAACTAAAATGACAGTATTACTATAGCACGCTACAATAACATCATGAAGGATTTTATTGTTATTATTTTATTTTAATAATAATAATATTTTATAAAATTATTGTTATTACTATTCTATATCCTTATATTTATCTTGAGACTCTTGAACATTTATTTTGAAACTAACGATTGGAAAGTTCAATTCTTTCAGGTGCATACCCTTTAAATTTGTTTGAAATTCAATGAACCGCGTGAACAGTTAATAAACGAGCCATTTCTTCAATGTGCGTCTTATGCACATACTATTCAAATGATTTTAAAATGTGCCTTACGAAATATTTATGGAAAATGCTAATTAAGGGTTTTGATTAACGAAACTTTTATTTCAAAAAATATCTTTAGAACTCACTCATCCTAATTTCTTCTGATTTATATATAATTTTCAATTAAAAAATCCTCCTTTTTACTTCCTTAAACAATATTATTAAGGTATTGGTTAACAAAAATCAATATTTGTTATAGTTTTGTATTGTAATTTTTTAATGATAATCAAACACACTCTTCAATATATGACATTGATTTTTTAAAATTTTCTAAACTATACTATTAATACTATTGTTTACAAAAAAAAACCTAGGTGCTTAACACAAGCACTCAGATCTTCCCTATTGTAACACTTAGTGAGATATATTTTTATTATAAAAAAAATATATATAATTAAATTAAATTAGTTACAAGGGTACCTGATATAAGGGGATCTTATTTGTAGAGGATGATAAAAAAAGATAAGTTATAAATAAGGGCATACAATGTGGGATCTTTAATTTGACGATATGTCAATTTTATTCCACAAATCTTAGGTGGAACAACTATAAAATTAAGATTAATTTTTTAAAACTTGTACAATCTTTTTTAAGATAAAAAAATTAAAAGGAAAATATTTTTATTTAAAATTTACATTAATATGATATATTTTTAATTTCCAATATAGGTTTAACATAATTATTAATAAAAATTTATCCTCTTTGATTTTATGGAAAAGATTTCATCACTTAGATAAACTCAATTAAATAATCTAGTTATTTTTAACTAAAATATATTTTGTTAATCAATTGTTTTTATTCTACTTCCAAAATTATTCTCAATACAATTAAGACATAAATGAATTTATATAAACAATGAAATCAAATACTATATTAATAGTAGAAGTTTATTTGATGTGCATGTGTACACCAATGTATAAGAGAAGATAGAAAGTTTTTATTTTAAAATATTATTATTTCTAAATTCTAAATGATCCTTATATAATTTCAATAAAATAATTATACTTCATGTGTAAAATTCTAAATTTTCTATTCTTGAGACGTCTTAAAAACACTGATAAAAGAAAAAACAATATGAATTGCTAAATTCAGAAGTAAAGAACAAATGTTACCCAGAAGTGAGATGGGAGTAAACCAAGGGTTTCTCAATCATCACATCATTATTCCAACCTTGCAAAACCCCCATGGATTTCGATTTTTTCAGCCTCCTCCTCCTTCTCCCGAACCGATTGACTTTGACCTCATTACTCTATTATTATTCCACCCTTCATCATCATCATCACTCCATACTTTCCTGCTCACCATTCTCACTACAACTCCCTCACTCCCATCACCATCGCACTCATTCTCACACTCCTCCCACGCCACCAATGCGCTCTCCACACGCGCCACGCGCCTCCGCAGCCCGCTCCATAACGGCGACGCGCGAATCCTCTTCTTCACCATTTCAAGACACTCCACAACCTCCGCCATCGACGGCCGCTTCTCCGCCGTGGATCTCACGCACCTGGCGGCCAACAACGCAATCTGCCGCACCACCGCCGCCTCCGGCGGCGCTCCGATTCGGCGGTCGCAAATCCCGGCGAAGTCGCCGCGTCTGATGAGCGGCACCGCCCAGTCGAGCACCGAGGGAGGACTGAAATTAACATCGATAGCGTTCCGGCCGGTGAGAATCTCCAACAGCAAGATCCCGAAACTGAAAACATCGCTCTTGGCGCTGAGATCCTCCGGCGCAAGATAGCACGGGTCGAGGTACCCTAACGTACCCGCGGGTGGCGTGCACTTGACGCGAACGTCCTCCACGTGTCCCCTCAGCGCGAGGCCGAAGTCACCGAGCCTGGCGTTCCATTTCTCGTCGATTAAAACGTTGGAGGATTTAATGTCTCGGTGAATAACGGGTGGGTTAGAGGAATGTAACGTGTGAACCGCTTTTGCCACTTGTAAAGCGAACCGGGTTCGACGGGTCCAACCGGGGGGTTTAGTTAGGGAGTGTAAAAGATCGTGGAGCGAACCGTTGGGCATGTATTCGACGACAATCAGTTTGTTGTCGTTCGGGTCGGTGGCGAAACCAAGGAGGTTGACGAGGCGAGGGTTTGGGATTTGGGAGAGAATCTCGATCTCGTTGTCGGCGGGGCTGGTGCAGTTGGCGCAGCCTGTGCAGTTGGTGGGGTGGCGGTTGTTCGGGGATTTGGTGAGTTTGGTGGTTTTGACGGCGGCGATGAGTTTGCCGCCGTGGAGTGTGGCGCGGTAGACTTTGCCGTGGCTGCCTTTGCCTAAGAAGGTGTCGGAGGAGAAGGCGTTGGTGGCGGCGAGGAGGTCGGAGTAGTGGAAGTGGGTGATGGCGACGGGTTTGAGGTGGCGGTAGTGGGGATCGCAGGTGGCGATTGCGGACTGGGCATTGCAAGAAGAGAGGTAGCCCATGGATTATTGAGGTGGTGGAAGGAACAGAGAGGAGAAAGTGGGAAAAGCCATGTGTGTAAAGTGTTCAACTTTTAAAGTGAATGCAAATGCAAATGCAAATCCCAGCTTGGACGCACAATTCTCTCTTTCTTTTTCTTTAGTATCTTCTCCTCTCTGCTTTCTAATAATTTAATTTAATGATTCCTTCATGCAAAGTCGTGCTGCAACAACGGGAATGGCAAGGGTCCCAAAACACAAACAGAATTATTACAATAAAGTCGGGTTGACGCCATGGTCCAAACTATTTGATATACAAAATTAAATCAATCCTAATTCGTTTTTTTATTAGGACAAAACGTGTGAGATTATGGAGGAAATTCTGCACAAGCAACAAAGTACGTTTAATTGCTGTTATGAAGGAGTAATTAAAATAAAGTTGGTTTGGCACTGTGGATGATAGTTCTTTTATAGTGACGTGCTTACACAGCATCTGTTTGGCTTAAACAACAATCTGTTGGTTCCTTCTGTTTGTAATTGAAATCGAACTTTCTCAGCCTTTTGACCATCAACTGTCTTTTAGTGAATGGTAAATCCACGGAATATATTCCAGCAAAATAAACTCTGTTTGATATTTTGCGACGAATTGTAACATCTTGAAATGAAATGTAATATTGTCAAACTTGGAGGATGGTCATAATAATCTACCTTTTAAAATTTTCAAAAATTAAGCTGCATTCATCATTTCAAAATAACGTGTATCCAAATTCAAACCATACGAAAACAAATTAATATATTTAGAGTATGTTGAGACGTGTACATGTTAGAAAAAATATTTAAATTTTGAGAAATAAAGTACATGATACCACATTTAATGTAATTTTCTTATAAATTAACATAGTTGATTCAATTTGATTAACGATTTCAATTGAAAAAGTCCTAAATAAGTATCAGCGACCTCTGGACGCAGCTTTTGACCAATTATATGTTAATCAAGTTCAAAATGTAGCTGTAAAAGTTAGAACATGTGAAATACCAGCGATGATTATTTTCAAATGTGGAATAGGCACTTTTGACTTGTGTTCCTCTAAAGCCCACCACAATAATCAAAAGAAAGATGTGAAAAATGCCGCCAAATAATGGTAACACACTTTCAAATTCATGATAACATCCAAGGTTTGAAACTTTTAGAAATATAGTAAGCAGCAATAATAATATATGCATGAAGATTATTTTGAGAGAAATAACGTGGCATTGAATATTGTTCCTTTCACCTTGAATATAAATAATAAAAAATTTAAATGTTTTTAAAAATATTTAAGTAAAACTTAACTCACTACTTTTTATTTAATAATACAATTCATATAATACCCTTCTAGTAATGTAGATAGATAATGTGAATTTTAAAATGAAGAAATAAATTATTATTTTAGTACTTAATGATGATAGCTAAAAAATTTTATAGCTCACTTTTTAAGAACATTAATGGTAATAAATTAATCTTATTTATTAGTGAAATTAATTATGTTATTTAATACTTATATTTGAGATTAGATGAAGTGTATGTATAATAAGAATTATTATGAGACTTTTGATTGAAATATCAAATTTACATATTATTTTTCTCTAAATAAATAATTAAGTTAGTCCTCAAGATTGTATAGTCATTCATTAATCTATGACCTACATTGTAAATTGTCATTTGTTTTTGTCATTTTGCATTATATCTTTTGATATCTTTTAAAAGGACCAAATTAAATGTTCCATTGTAAAGTCACAAACTAAATTGAAATTTTAAATTTTTAGGAGCTAAAATGCATGTCTCATATAATTCAAAAACTATGAACTTTGAGGTTTGACAAACAAAAAAAAATCTGTATTCAATGAAGTTTTGGTTATCCTAAACAACATAAAAGATCAATATTAATCATATAAATTTTCAATAAGTAATTATAGGAAAGTCTGAAGTGCACATGTTGAAAGAAACAGGGGAAGCCCATCAAATCAAAATTTTTTCTGAAAGACAAGTCAGTTGCATTCATTAAAGCAACGATAAAGAAAAGTCTAAATGAAACATCAGACCTTGAAGTATCACTTCTTCCTCGAAGAATGTCTCTAAAAAGCAACTCTCCATTTCTATAAAAGAGTTAACAAGAACTTTCATGTCTTAATTCTACGTCATTCACTAAAAAGGAAAGGATACAAAAAGTTGAAGTACAATGTGTAGTAATCAAGGAAGATTCGCATATCCCAAAACGTCAGAAAAGATGAAACTATGGCAAACCAGAAAGTCTAAGGTCAACGTCTATGAATATGTACCTGATAGCTCAAAATGGCTAAGCAAATAGGTGTCTTTTGGCATAGATTATCAAAATGAAGCATTTTGGTATAAACTTTGAAGCACGCTTGATTCAGACTCTACACCCTTATACCTCTTTAGCATCAGAAAATGATCAACAGTTATATCCTCTTCAACGGCTAATCAACGACTATCTCAAAGGACCTATAAATATGAGAAGCTTTCAAACCTTGAAAAAGATTTTTCAAAGAATTGAATACTCTCTAATCGTTTTCGCACACAAGAACAAAAGTTTTAAAAATGTCTGATTGTAAAAAGTTCTAAGTTCTTGTACCTCAAACACAAGTTTGTCTTGTTATTCTACTTTTAGCAGACCTTGACTTGTTGCTTATCGTAACTTAGTGTACCTTGCTTCATTATCCAATATCTCTGTACACCAAGTTATCTTTGTAACACAAACCATCTTTTTACCACTCATACTGTGTTGAAATTAGTGTGGTGTGTTCACCAGCTTATAGACTAAGTGGGAAACACTTCGGGGCTTGAAGAGGCTTTTGAAAGAATACTTGGGTTGTTGAGTCAGGAGTAGCTTGTTAAAAGAATACTTGGGTTTAAACAAAAAATGACTGGAGTCAATAATACTTACGCATGCTATTATTATAAAGGTGCGTTTTACAATAGTGAAAATCCTTCAAGTCTGAAGGTACTGGATGTAGCTTCTGCTTTGGAAGTAAATCAATATAAATCTGCTATATTATCTCCTCTTACCACTTACCTCTTTAAGGTTTGTTGATTTTAAAGTCTAATATGTTCGAAAAGGTTTATTCCTATTAAAGTCTACGCGAAAAAGAGTTAAGACTTATTCAACCCCCTTCTAAGTCTGACTCTAAACCATCAATTGGTATCAGAGCTTGTCCTTTTGGGTTGATTACTCAAATGAGTAAAAAGGATCATGATCTCATTGTTGAAGGTTCCTTAATGAACAGACCATTAGCCTTTCTTGGTGAAGATCATGCCTATTGGGAAGATGAGATAGAGATGTTCATCAAATCCATTCAATATGATCTGTGGGGAATCATTACAAATGGTGATAATCCAGCTCTTGTGGATGAAGATGGAAAGCCCACACCTAAAGACAAATGGTCCACAACTAACTTCAAACACATAATTTTAACTAAATTAACCAACTTTCTTAATACGTATAAATTAGGTAAAAATATCTTATATTTAAAGACAGATGTAATAAGAATTATTATCGAACTTTTGATTGAAACGTCAAAATCTACAACTGATTCTTCTTTAAATAAATAAACTATAGTTATTTCTAAAGTAAATTCTTAAGTGAGTCCTCAAGACTATATAATCATTCATTATTATGAAAACTCAAAATAGACTCCAAGTAATGCAATACTACCTCCGATATTAAATATCACCAAAAATAACTATTTTCGTACATAATAAGAATAATGATTAAAAACAGTTACTTATATTAATGCTATCAAATATTTAATGTTATATATATTAAAATATCGTTAATATCATTTAGTTACAAAAATATTTAATAGACAAATATCTAATGACATTAAAAAAAATTATTAAACTTTACTTATATTTAAAAAATGAATCTAATAATTACAATGTATTTTGGTCAAATAATTACAAACGTTGAAAAATACGCGAGCATACCTATCGGCTCTCACAATCGATTGGTTTGACAAACACAAAATTCAATGCCCCTTGAAAACTAGTTAAACCCTATAGATAATATTAAGTACCTCAACAGTCAACAGGCATTCATCACCAACCCTAAAAAAATGAAAACATAGGCAAAAAATGCAAATCTTTCTTGGCACGAGTGCCGTCTTACACGAAATTTCCTATCTATATAAGTTGTTTTTTCGTGAGGTCTTTATCAGCAAAATACATATACACAAAAACTCGATAAGAAACAAAGGGTGAGAAAAGTAAACCCAGAGAACGATTATTATATCCTGGATTTCTCTGGATCATTCACTGTACATATATGAAATTCAATATTTCAATTTAGAGACCACCTTTTACTTTACACATTATATCACCAACCATGATAACTAGTAAATTTTTACAACTTCTAGTCATCAACAGTCCAGGAAATAAATCCAGGAGGACCAGGACAATGCTTTACCAAAAAATATTCGGGATAAGCCCCATAATTTATTTTCAACGTCTCTGCACGTCCTTCAAATGCCCACCAATGATGTCTCCCCATCGATTTCGTCACAAATAAGTTCAAATTCATAAGCACTACCGAATACAGCACCTGCAATGAAAGAAAAGGACTAAGCCAACTCTTATAATTGCAGATCTTGGTCTATCTTATTAGATTGCCTGGTTCGACGACCTAGGTTGAACCATCAAGTTAGGCAATTGAACCCTTCAAACCACAACCTAGCTTCTTAATTAATTATACATTCACAAGGAATGTGAATACTAACTCGTGCAAGAAAAGATTTATAATAGATGAGAATTGTGAACCTTTAGCTTTGTGCGCATTCAAATGGGCGCAAACGTAATGACCCTTCAGGTATGTCATGCATTCTAAATGGTTCCAAGAACTCAAAGGGCCTACATAAGACAAAATCAGTTAGCACAGAATAGATAAAAATGGTTGATTTCTTCAGTAAACATGAAGGGAGGTGCCGTTTAATTAAGCATATCAATAAAGCACAGATATAGAGAAATGGATAAAAAGATCATGCTCAATTCATGAGTAATGACAATTAAAAGTGGAATGGATTAAATTCAACCCTCCTAGTGAACTGCCAGACATGCATCACCTGGGCACACTGTCAAGATTTAGATGGGCAGTCTAGTCAATAATATTAGAATTAAGTCAAGGAGCAGGGTCAAATCAGCAAACACTGAAATTCGACATAACAGAGTTTAACACCCAACATTAAGAAGGAATAGTAAACTAGCTCAATTTATATAAAAGCAAAGTTGGTATGGCTGCCAAGTCCAAATATTAAGAGCAGAATGATAGACTGAAATGCAAGTTATGCTTATTGATTTGAAAGGCATTGTCATCATCAAATTTATTTCCAAACAGGCTTGCAATGCTTTACCAGAACATAACATAACATTATCACCAGTGTTCCTTACAAGATAGCATCACGGTTACGGGATAATCTTTGTTGATTGCTCTCCATAGCAACCAGCACATCACCAGTTTCAGGTCCTGCTGAACCGCCAGCCACAAAAGATGGAACAGGAGCACTTGGAGTCCATATCTGGAAAAAATGCACCGCCAGAAAGCTTTAAAGGAAGAAGTTTTTATTCAACCCAAAAATACTACACATCATATCATTCTCACCTTTATTGTGCTATCAATTCCACTGGTTGCAACAACAAAATCAAATGGATGACATTGTACACAATTTACAACTGTAGCAGAAAAACATAACTTTAGACAGTCATTCAAAGGAAGACTACTACGTTCGAAAATCATAGGGAAAACAACATTACCAGATTCATCACCATTCAACATTTTTATAAGTCTACCAGTCCGCTTCTCCCAGATAAACCATCTGCCATCATCACTTCCACTGGCGACGTATTCACCTATAAATAAACAAGATCTGATCTTGAATGATTGCAACCATGGTGGTCCAACTTTCACTCAAATTCCACTTGCATTCAACATTTAAACACCATTAAAAACACTAGCATGCCGAAAAATTACAGCAAAAATGTATTTTCCCCTCATAGCTACTTGTTTAACATCTGAACCACTGTTGTTCATTCTTACTAGAATTGGTGTATGAACCCATATCCAAGTGGAGGTGAGTTAAGTGGCTCAAGCTTCAGGGTCTGTTTGTTCAAAACTAGAAAATACCTAGACATTTAAAAATTATAACTTATTACACTCTTAGTGATATACCATTTTATTTGTATCTAATTCGTCGAAAGTCCCACATTGACTAAAGATATGACTAATTAATCGTATATAAAGTGAGGGTAATCCTTATCCTATGAACTAGCTTTTAGGATGACTTAGGCCCACTATTTTCTAATATGGTATCAAAACTTGACTTGTCTTGAATGTTAGGCTACCTGCAGATGTTCAATGTTGTAAAACTTCACGCACTACTAGATATCCAATCCTGAATGTGAGGGATGTGTTCTAAGATAAATCTCATATCAGCTAGGATATGACAAATATACAACTTATAAGACTTGAGGCAACCTTTAACTCATGTGCTAGTTTTTAGGATTGAATTAGGCTAAATACCTAAATTTAAGATGGTATCAAAACCTACTCAAGATCCGATGTTGGGCCACCAGTGAGGGAGTGCGTTTTAAGTCTCATATTATCGGGTCACCGTATTTGTCTATGCTCTAGATGTTTATTCCTGGGTGTGAGGGGGTGCGGTGAAAGTTGCATATTGATAGGAGATATGACTAATTAATACTACCTACGCCTTTTACCTAATTTACGGGTATTAAGAAAGTTGGTTAGCTTAGTTAAAATCATTAACCTCGTTTGAGATTAGAGGCAATTTTTCAAAATTACCCTTAAGATAATTGAGAATACCATTTTTTCTTCCTACTCATTCTCTCTCCACTAGTTCTCTCTCTATCATAGTTAATGACTTGTATTCCATATAAACAGATAAAGTAAACAAGGGAAATTAATCTGTGTCAACCAATTATAATAGGAGAGAAAATATTTTAAGCAATGTAATTCATTTATTATCTTTTTAAATTCTAATAAGAGTCATTCATTTAATAGGGATATTTTAGTCAAAAAAAATAATTAATGACATAGAAATTTTAAAAAAATTCTTATATTAAAAGAAAAAAAAATCTCAAAAAGATTTTATATCTAGGGATGGAGGTAGTAGTGTATAAGAGTAATCCCATCCTATGAAAATAATAACAGAACCCACAAACAAAGAAAGACAAAACGTCCTGCTTTTTACTATATTTGTTTGGTATTTGACAGAATTCTTCAAGTTTTCAAAGTCATTTCTTAAATTTACAGAATCAAATGGAATTAACATACCTTTCTGACCAAGAAAGTTGGCTTGCTTTATATCAGTCCCAACATTGCAGTGGCCAATAAATCTCTGTTTCAAATCAACTGCTGCTTCTGGCTGCAAGATTATCCAAAATGTATAAGAAATTATAATTATAATTAGTTCAATAATAAAGAAAGTTGCATTATCAAAGAATGGATGAACCAATTAAGCAATCTAAAGACATTACAAATAAAACCTATTTCTAAAGAACAAAAAAACATCTAAAGCACTTTGGAGGTTAAATTTGAAGGTTGTTGCACCTTTCCCACATAATATTAATCAGTACAGATAAGGATTATGCATTTGAACCAATATAATGGGAGCAACATAACATCAAATGAAGACATCACAAATCCCAGAAAATAAATTTAGAAGAGGGCACCATTTTTTAGGAAGATCATATTTATGAGAAAAACAACACAATAATAAGAATTAAGAATAAGTTTTGAAGATAGCAAAATGTACCTGATAAGACATTCTACTGTTCTGTGATGATGATGGTGATTCACAGGAGCCATTTGCACCATCATTGTCTCTAGAGTCACCTCTCCGATGAATTCTAAGATTCAAACTTCCGTGAAGAATATTTGATTCAATATCATGTCCCTCATCACCAGATATTGATGTTTCAAAGTCCAACTCCAATTCCTCATCATAATCAGAATCATCCCTCTCTGATCTTGGACCATCTTGTGAAGCATCACTATTAGCCTCAGACCGATAGAGTATGTCACTTAATGATAATATCCTTCCACCCCGACTGTCAAACCTTGATGCTCCATTATTTGTCTTACTATTTTTTTCAGCTTCAGCTGCTAAGTAACAAACCAGGAAGATCAACATAAAATTCTAATAAAAATAGAGTAGCATATAATTTTCCTATCATAAAAAAATCTAGAAATTAGATTAATTTGACTATGCCAAATTTAAGCGCTCTTATACTATTGTTCCTCATAAGAGAAAAGTGGAGAATGTTTCAATCAGCTTCATGGGGCACAAACTTATACAGGCAACAAGAGCCACTCACAAATTTCATGAAGTAGAAGAATAATTACTTATGAATTTACACATAGATGCCGATAAAACAGCAATTCAACATAGACATCCTTGTAACTAAATCCAGCCATTTAAGCCATCATATCCAAACCTGAAGCAATATCCTTCTTCACATTATCCACTCTCTCTGCAACTTCAGATTTGGATGGGGCCAATGAATGAGAAGCAACAGCAAAGTCCAAAGCTTGTTCATGTCTACCCAGCTGCAATGAATAACATTCAATTGAAAGTATAAAGGGTTTTAAAACTGAATGGGCAGGTTCTGTTATCAAAGAGTATGCTTGACACAAAATAGGCATGAAAATGAAGTCAAAACAACCCATACAAG
Source organism: Clitoria ternatea (assembly GCA_037962975.1). Classification (NCBI taxonomy): domain Eukaryota; kingdom Viridiplantae; phylum Streptophyta; class Magnoliopsida; order Fabales; family Fabaceae; genus Clitoria; species Clitoria ternatea. The sequence goes on from CM075670.1 coordinate 288,558,275, forward strand.
TCCCTCAAGCCAAAAATCAAATCATAAACTCACCAATACCCATAAACTGATTTATCAGAAAAAATAAATGTCTTAAAACAACCACCACCACCTTACCTCACTAGGTAAGGTCAACTACAAGGATCACACAATGCCTATTGGCTCAATTAAAAACCAACTCAAATTTGTTTTGGTCAAAGCTTGAGGCATTGTGGTTGGAGAAGTGAGACGCGTGGTATAGGTGACCCTGAATTCAATTTTTCCGGGCTTCACTTCCAGTTCCTCCATCTTTGTTATGCGCATTGCATGTTTGTAATTAGAGTTTCTGTTCTTATGTTTTTTTACACTAAAAACTATTCCTTTTTCTCTTCTTTTTTCCGGATCTCAATCCCCAAAGTCTCCTTTTTTATATTGACGAATATTTTTCTCATGCACACACCGAACATACTTTACATGTTACAAATTTAATTTCAGTTTCATTGAATAATCAAGGAAAGAATATTGTTTCATCTTTCCTTGTTTGACCATTCTGGAATAGCCACACAGAAATAGCACTCCGACCACCCAACCCAACATCTTCTCTCTCAAACCCAATCCCTAGTTTCTTTCAATTTTCAAAGCCCCAATCCCAAGTGCTTGCACAAGCTCGGTTTGCACAATTACAGGTCTCTAGCTACACGTGCTCATACACAACCTCAATCTGTGGAGGAGAATGGTGTATTTTCTGGATAATGGTAGAGGACAATTTGAAGATACAGCAACTATCATTGAGAAGGGAAGATAACAGTGGGTGGGTGGTGAGCGGTTGCTGGTAACAGAAGCACAGCATGCAGGAAGATGACTAAAATGAAAATAAACAGACATGGTCAAGTAAAACCCATGTCCAGCAACCAATTGCAACACAAAAAATTAATCATGGTCAAACTTATGCTAATGGCCTAATGGGGCTGACTGACTCTAATTTTTCCCAACCTTTGGGGTACAGTGTAATATCAACAAACCTTGGGTGATTTGCATCACACTCTTATTCCTTTTCCTTACAAATAAACTTTTTACAGATAAACAGGTTTCAACCTACTCATTGTTTTTCTTTGTTTCCTTCTTGGTTTCAATGATCAGAACCTCTAAACACTTAGCTGGTATACTCTAATCTACAGCAAATTACATGTAGTGTAGATTCAACTATCATGGTTCCCTTCTCCACCCCCAAGTCTCTAAAAAACTTAATAACAAGAGTCAATCTCAATGGCCGGTGCTTCCGTTTCAATTCTCTCCCAATCTCTCTACTGCAAGACCTCTACAGAACCCAAATACCCACACCCACCTCTCCCAACACAAATGAACAGAAAAATTCTAAAAGTAAAACATAAAGAACAAAATGCCCAAACTCAAATAATCCCTCCACTGTCAACTTCATCCATATGAGTACACTGCCCTCTTCTCTTCATGAAACTCTTCTTATACAAAAACCAGACAAAAATTTACGACTCTTGATAATTTATCCTTTCTGAATAAGAGGCTTAATGCACTGAGAAGCTTGAAAACCATCACAACACATTTAATTATGATTCAGTAAATACATCTTAAAAATGCAGCTCATACAACAAAATTACCTGTGACAAAGCTTCTGACATATAGTAAAGCGTTTTATAGGAGGAATTATCGATTTTCCTAGCAGCATAGCAATCTCTTATAGCCATATGAGCATCATTTTTCCACTTCCTCTGAGATAAGGGCCCAGAAAAAAAAAACGTTAAACTGAAAGGAAAAATACAATGCTAAGACCAGTTTAGTAGTGATAAGATAAGAACCTTAAGTAATAGTGTAGCACGAGTACATAAGCATTCAAGTTTTAGTGCAGGCTCAATAACATGACTGTATCCATTCAAAACCTCGTTACATGCCTCAATTCCATAATAGGGCACCCCATCCTCCAATGATTTCTTAGCATATTTTATTAGTCTCCTGCACTTGTCAAGCTGTAAAACTCAATTAGTCTACAGAACACTAGGCAAAACTGAAGTGACATGCCATGGCTACACTGTATATACACAGCTTCCTGCACTTGACAAGCTGTAAAACTCAATTAGTCTACAGAACACTAGGCAAAACAGAAGTAATATGCCATGGCTATGCTGCATATGCGCACTAAACTCATTCATAGACAACCCCCCCACCCTCCCCCCCAAAAAAAACACAAAACACGGCATACCTTTCCAGTAAGGTTGTTTTTAGTAGGAAAATCATTTGGGAAGACATCAGACATGCTAGGTTGCAACTCTACCCCATTAATTGTTGGAGAGTAAGCCATCAGCTTAGATACATCTCCTGAAGTATATTGCATCTCATTCATTCCAGCTGCAAAGTGCACAAATTCAATACAATCTCACCAACTTCTACAGTCTTTATAAACATAGAAACCAGAAACTAACAGAACGGAATTTACTGCAGTCACACAGTTAAAAGTAGATCTTTGAGAATATCCACACCATGCTCAAAACCTAGACAATTAACTTTTGACAGATTATCAAAGAAACCAGACAGCTAATAAAATTGACAATGCTCATTCAAAGGATTAATTTTACGAATTGGATGCCCATTAAGATACAAAGGAATCAACACTATATAGTAAGAACTACATCTGAGGGCTACAAAAGGATGCATGGTGAACTACATTTGAGAAGGATTAAAGGAAGAATCCCAGTATATGTAAGATTAACATATGCAGAATGCACACTCGAGGGTAGTTAAATGTGCTGCTATTGCAGTGTCAGGGCACAGGGCACCACCTCCTTGCTATGGAGGTGCTCATCCCGGGATGTCTGCGTGTTGTGCCTGGAGTAACAGGAATGGCAGAATTTCACTGCCATCCCAGCTGCAACCTTGAAGTCTATTGTAACTAGGACTGTTTTACCCCCTCCCTACACATTGTCGTCTTGGTCATTTTTATGGAAATCACAGGCTTTTCTCCCTTGTCCCTCCTCTTTCACTTGAGGGTTTCTGCCTCTTTCTGATCTTTAACCCTATTCATTTACGCACACAATAGAGTACAAACTCTAGACACCTTTTCTCTTCACTGACGATCCAGCAGCTCCAAAGATCCCTTTCTTCTACGGTAAACCCACTTTTCCGGCCACCTAGTCCTTGGAGCCACTACCCAGTCCAACGACCACTTTCTTCTCTCAGCTTTATCTCAGCTCACTTTTCTAGCAACCACTCAGTCCTGTATCTTTTAATTTTTCAGTATATTTGTTAGACAGTTTTAGAGTAATTCATATTAGGCGTATCTTAAATATCAAAATAGCTTATCCACTATCCCATTTTTTAAGGCGGTTGCTCTGCATTACAATTTGGGATTGACTACTATGGTACACTCACATCATTGAAGATATTAAAGTTAAACACAGCCACAATTGGCCTAACAAAACCCAGTTTGAAACACAATTTAAGACCAATCTACTATTCAAGCTCAATTGCATTATTTAGGGTTTTGATATCTTCTAACCAAACATTCATAAAACTGCACAGTATACAGCTCTCTTCGTATGTCTCTAACCAAGTGACTTAAAGGTTACAATAATAACAAGGATAGCATAACCAAATAATAAGATGACACCGTGTAAGGAAAAAGTATTCCCCTTCTCGCTGTTCATAAATTAAAATGTTGGGTAATAAATATTATGAGACAGGCGATGTGGGACTTCCAACATGCCCCCTTCACTCAACAGGTATTTAAACCATGCGAAATATTATGAGGCAGACGATGTGGGACTTCCAACAAATAGAATTTCTATAATTTATCCAATACTGTAAGAAATTAATAAAATGCACATTAAATTATAGCATTAGTGAAAATTTTGTCAATACCTCAATTTAAACAAACAAAAATAATGTCATATACTAGTGACATATAAATAAACAAGAGACAAGGTTCATCGTAATACGCTTTACCATTATTTACATTCATCAAGTAAACATGCTCTCCACTATAGCTGAGGAGAACCTCATGTCCATCAGGACTGAATGTAACATGGGTTAGGTGCAAGCTTGGATGTCCCTGGGGAAGAAAAAAGATACAATTTGAGTGCAACACATGGCTTGACATAGCAGAAGCAAAGCCTGCCACATATCCAATTTATACTTCGTTGATTTTCTTTTTCTTTAAGGTTTACTAATCCTACTACATTGTATCCATCATTCTCTAAAAGAAACACTTGGCAGATTATATAAATGATTGAATATAAACACATCAAAAGTGGATAATTATAAATCAGTACAGAAAAGGACTAACACGATCTGAAAGATGCATCGGACAAAAATAATTAACACAAGGAGGTGGGGACATTTTTTTCCGACAGGAGCTAAGAGGCGGAAGCATTCTTCTATCATATAAGCGTGCAAAGGCATCACTGCAAAATATAGAAAATCTAATATCAATCTGAAATCGAAAAAAATGAATTAAAAAACATGAAACATCACCAGAAATATTTACCTCCCACCGACAAGAAGCAAATGTGGTCTAGTTGAACTAATATCACAAGATTTTAAAGCAAAAACTTGTTTAGGAGGATCAGCAAGTGACCTTTTCGCTCCACTTCGTAAGTCAAGCTGACATTCAGCATTAAAAGTAAAAATTAATAAATGAAAAAGGATCCTGATAACCAGTGCACTAAGGGCACTGGTTTAAGGAATCAAAAGTTTATAGGAAACTATGTCGGAATTGCTTAGAAATCAGGATAGGTGGGCCCTTAACTAATGCCCTTAAGGCACTTGTTAGCATTTTCCATGAAAAAACACTAATTATCATAGTTAACTATCCATTTCTCCTGACCAACTCTCCGTGCAAAACTCAACAAACTACATCGTAGAAAGATTGTTGACAATCTAAATGTCTTTGATACTAAAAAAACCATTTGAATTCTAGAGGGTTAAGTACTAGCAATAAAAAAAGTATAAGAGATTGAAGATGCAACCAGGATCTCAAGCTTAAAGCTGTTTATCATCAATGGTTTCCTTTGAGATCACTTAGTCATTTAAGTTTCCTATATGCACTTATAATAAAATATAATTAGCCCAATATAATTTGGGAACCAAGAGAAAATACCATCACTCAGAAGAACACATGATTATAACTGATAGTTCATAAAAGATTTTATCACATGATTACATTTAACAATATCCTAAAGCAAGTTCCAGCATACTCCTTCAACCTCTACTATTTAGTGATAAGTAGAAATGAATCCAACTGAACTAAACCACTTACAAGAATATTTCGACACTCTTGATGGGAAGATCCTGCTGGAGGACAAGAGGTGCCTTCCCGAAAATCATGTTGTCTTAGGGTCCCATCTTCACTAGCACTCCATACTACGTTGGGGTTTCCATTTTCAACCTGTAAAAAGGGAACATGGCAACATGAAAACTCAGGATGCAAGTTAAATCAGACATTCTCACCACATATATTTTGTTTTAGGTAAATGTTAATGAGTGCCTTTAAAGCATTGGTTAAGTAATGAAAAATAGGAGTATTTATTAAAAATAAAAACTAATATAAATGCACTACACCTGTGATTTTCCCAACTTAATTTCAAGCAAAAAATTTATATTCTTTATTCCTAAACCCTGGTTAACATGACCTTTTGTTTTATTTCCTTTGCTGCCCCATAAATATAACATAATTGAAATTTAAAACTATAATAATTTATTATTTTTGTAGACCATACAACTTACAGCCAATTTCTTGACTCTTCGAGTGTGGCATTGATAAAGTGCCGATGGAGCAATGGCATTATCACTAAATCCACTCCCACTCACACGAGACAAATTAAATAACCGGACCTGCAAGAATTAAAAAATAAACCAGATTAGAGAATTGGAATCGTGTTGCCCACTAAAAACATTCAAAAGAATGTAGTATGACTTCAGCATCTCCAGCTCCAGAGACTACGAGCTCATCAGAAGTTTCTGGTACAAATTTAGTACAGAAAATATTTGCAGTATGTCCAGTGTCAATTGAATGCAAAAGTTGTCGGCCAGAATAGCTCCAAATATTGATCTGTAAAAATTTCAGGCAAACAATTCAATACTTTTGAGAGAAGACCAAGTTGAATGTATGAAACTAAAACTAAAAAGGCCGGACTTTGCTTTGTCGGTCTGTTTGTTATCTTTTGAGACTAAAGATGTACAGTGAACATTCCAAACATGACAAATATAAATTATGTCAAGAAGACCTAAAACTATTAAAGAAATATTGTCAGTGGTTTTACACCTCTTGATCAACCTCTACTTGATTTGAAAATAAATCATAACTGAGAACAAGAAACAAGCACAATATGTAGGGCATATGCCAAAAATGTCTCTTAAAGAATGCAAAGAGGTGGTCATAGGCTATGTAATCATGGAAAAAAAAAAACTCCACTTCAATTCCAAAAGAAGAAATTTTTATGATGGAAAACTAACTTCGATAGTTTCATGGATGTAAAACTATGTCTAGGTTTATTTCTCATACTCTCCTAATATGAGATGTATTTTCCAAAATAGAGTCTCCCTTTTTTTTCGGCTTTACATCTTAGCTAACATCTAGCATATGAGATTATGCAGTATACCCTCGTATCATCTGATCCGGATATCAATAATGAACCATTGGAATTCCAAGCCACTGCATTGACACAGCCGCTGTGGCCCTGTAAAAATAAAGAGGAAAAGGATACACCACAAAAGTCAACAAACAAAACGTGGGAGCATGGCAATTGAAACGAATGGATGTAAAAGCTACAAGAAAATGTTCACTAACAGGTATGGGTAGTGCCAGCATTATAAAGAAACTAACTGATGCCTTTTTACTACTTCTTTCAAGAAGATGAGTCAAATAAATATTAAATATCAGGATAATATTATGTTATATGAAAATTTCTCAAAAACTGCAGCAGCATGTGCTGTATAAGACACTTTGAAACAAGTTTATGAATATAACAACAAATCAAACATGAAAACAAGAACATTGCAGCTTGACATTTCTTAATTTGAAGTGTCTAATAAGACACACAGAAACGTGCCATGTGAATAAAAAATAAAAATTCCAGAACAATAATAATCCTCCTAAAACAGTACACCGAAGCAACAGTAGATTTTAGCCATTTAGGTATGTTACCAACCTCTAGTTCCCTTTCTTGAGAAAGCCTCCGAATCAAAGAAGAATGAGTCTGAAGACTGTGATTAACATCCTACACAAACGAAACAAGAACATTTTCTTGATCAAATCAGAACAGAAGACACAACAATGAAATCATTGACGAAAAGCACAGCATGTGTATTTTTGTTAATCAAATTTTTATCGACCAGATTGACAATCGAAATTAGCAAGATTCATAATCGCGAAGTGTTACGCGAGTTTGAAATTCAAGAAAGGGAAAAGAAGAGGGAGAAAATACTAGGGAAGAGTGGAGGTATCGAGAGTCGAGAATGGCGTGTAAGTTGCCATCGTGAAAAGGAACTGAGTCCATGATGAAAGAGAAGAGAATCGGTGTGAGCTGAGAGAAACTAGTTATAGTTATCGCAATTACTACTACATCACCGTCGCGTGAATTTCATCAATTGTTGCAGATGAACCGGTTATTACTTCCAAACACTTCGATTCTTCCTTTTTAATTACTATTAATTAATTTTTAATTTATAATTACATGGGCAGAGGTTTGTTTCGGTAATTGAAGCAGCAAAGGAGTGCGATGTTGCGTCACATGTAAGCGCGCTTCATCATCTTGTACTGGCGGTGGATGATAGGCCTCCGATTATGGACCGGCCAAACCTTTCTTGGCCCATTAGTCCAATATCCATATCAACCATCAGCCCAGCCCATTAAAAATGACGTCCATTGAAAAGGCTTATAACGGTTCACAAAAAAAAGGCTTACAACAGGACAAAAAGAAGGCTAACCCACACAAAAGTTAAAACCCAATTCCTAGCAAATGCAATTGTGCAAATTGTTTTTTGCTTTTATCTATTTGATATTTTCTCTCCATTACGAAGTCAAAAAATTTAAAATTTGTTGTTTGGTTAAAAAATTGCACCAGAATACTAAAAATAAAAAAGTTTCTCTCTCTCACATACACTTTAGTGCATATTCAAGAATTTTGACTAGGAAAAGAGAGGAAGAACCGTAACTTATACTATCAGATTATTATATACACAAAACAAGAAGAGCAGCTTTATGAGACTCTTCTCCTTCCATTCCTTTCCCTCTTTCTTTAGCACTGATACATCCTTAGATTCTTTTTTAAGTGTGAATCAAGGTTTGTACATGGGATTTAAGAGATAAAGCTTTTTAGTATTTCTTTTTATATGCACTAAAAGGATATGAATTCAAACTAAAAAATTTTATATAGGAAAGCCGAAATTTAAAATAAAAGCCAAAATAACAAAATATATGACAAAATGCTAACTAACAAGGTAGGAGGTTCATTGTATAAAATTTGGAAAAGAGATTTACCTTGTAGAACTAAAGAAGAAAGTTTATTGATTAAATGGAAAACATGCATTCACAAAAACCCAAAAAATCTTAGGCAAGTAAAATGAAACAATAAGGTTCTATTGATGTTAAGAATGCACTTGTGCTTCCTTTCCACAACATAGTTTTGTTGTGGAGTCTCAACACAAAATGTTTGGTAAAGTATACCATGCTTAGCAAAAGCGGATGTATGACATCATTTTTTATTGTTTTGGTTCATTTACCAAATTGAGTATGAACAAAATTAATGAAATCATCAATTAAATTTCTAATTTTCAATTTAGACTTCATAAGAAAAACCCACGCATGCCTAGAATAATCAACAATAACAATAAGAAAATACCTATGACCAACATGAATGTGACAGGCCCCCATTTATCTATGTGTACGAGATCAAAACAAGGAGTGCTTTTAGTATTACTAACAGGAAAAAAGAATTTGGATTGTTTTCCCAAATGACAATACAGCAAAATAAAAATGTATATAACGAAGTTGTTCTCTAATATGGAGTGACACCTTTGTAGAAGGGTGGTCCAACCTAAAGTGCCACGAGTCAAACATAGCATAATTATTCAAAACATCATTCTTAAGGGAGTAATTAATAACAAAAATTACAACGAAAAAAATACCTAACAGCGACAAACCTAAGCCATCGCTAAAGCACCTAAAATCCATCATTAACGCATTTAGCAACGACCTTTTTGACGGGATAAAGGTCGTCGTTAACTTGCGGATGTGTTCACCAAGTCATTACCTCCTAGTGTTTTTAGCTCAGCTTGCAGCAAACTGAACATGATCAATTTATACCACAGTTCAATTTGAAGGGGAATAATGAAGTCAGTTAGTTAGTTTGTTAGATGGGTTTTCACTCTGTGTTTCTTGTGCATCTATACTCCCACTTTTATTGTATATATATTGCTTTTTTCCCTTTCCGCCAAATTAATGAAGAATTTCAATTCACTCAATATTGTCTCTCTGTTTCTTGTTCCCCGTTCCTGTTTCACTTCTTCTACTCCATCAAACTTTCTTAATATAATTTAATATGAACATAAATAATTATTATATTCCATTTTAAGAAAAAATATCGAGAGAAAAATAGTTAAGGTCTTGATCAAGTAGATAAATGAAATACTGCAGCCAGCTAATCATAATGCACCTCACAATTTCACAATTTTGTGTAAGCTGAAGTTTAGTCGAAAACCAAGTAACCTTAATACCAGAAAAGGAAAAACCAAATTAACCACTTGTTTGTGTCCTTATACATTCCCTTTGGACATGAGTTTTATTCGATTCCTTAGCCACTAAACTAGGTAATGGAGAAGTTACCATAATGTATTAGACCAACCATATCTTTCACAAAAGTTACTTCTTGTTCTGTCCTCGAAGGGAAAAGGCATGCATTTTCGTATCACACTGTCCGTTCCAGGAATATATGCCTGCCAATTCAACTTTTTTTCCCATTATAATATCATAGAAAATACACGTACTAACGTACTGATACAAGCGATGGAATGCGCAGTAAAAGATGGATAAAACACTGTACTAGATCTAGATTCTTTCTTTCCTTTGTTATCTTATCTAATATCTATTCAGTATTCACCACAACACAACCGCACCCGTGCTTCACTCTCTCCCTAATAATTCAATGCTGTGGTCCCCCCAACCTCATGCCACTTCTCATCATCCAAATAACAATCATAATAATACATTAACACCAATAACAGTAATTTTCAAACAATAATAATAAATAAAACATCACTTTCTCATATCACAAATGCGTGCATGCGACGTAAATACACAAGCAAAAAGACATCAGTAACACCATCCATATTAAATACTACCAACATCCAACCAAGAGATAGTCCATCCACCAATCACCACACACACACCACACTAAGCCCATAAATATAGAGTAGGGCACTAATCAAACACAAATATCTGTTTCCCATAAACAAACTACCACATTACTGTACTATATCAAATGCAAATTTGGAACATAACGTGCCGTGGCAAGCGCAGTAATTTAGCTAGCGAAAATTTTATTCATCCCTCCATGCTCTGCTGAGAGTGCCACTTTCTCTTCGTTAAAACTCAGTTCCCTTATTCTGCTTAATACGCTGAACACTTTACACACTGCTACACGTGAAACACATTCACCATTCAAGCTGATCACCAAGTTCCAACTCCATCATTCGGAAAGGAGTTTCATAATAAATATGCTCAGTATTTCACAGATAACACCAATATTGCTGAGCACAAGTTCCCTTAACACAACCATTACCTTGTTTATTCTGCAGACTAAATGAAGTATGAACAAGCAATAACAGGTCAAGCTACAAACTCTCTAACTTACAAGGCATCAAGACCGAGCGCTTTAGCCTTGTGTTTCAAGGCTTTCAAGCAATGTATGGCATCATCGAGAAGTATGACAGGGTCCTTATCCTTCCCACCGGGGATTATGCTCCGCAAAACACTCAGAACATCACATATCTTCTCCTTTTTCATCTTCTTACTGCCAGATATTGATCCTTTATTGTTGTTACTAGAACATCTTGATTCTGCATCATCTCCATTGGGAATAGATTTGTTCAGATTCAGAGAACTGGCAGTATCCATGAGTCGAATGTCATCATCATAGGCATCTAATAGCTTTCTCTTCTTGGTTTTACCAGCAAAGTTCCCAACTTCTTTTGGGATTCCTCTAACAGTTTCGTGATTTTCATGAGTGGTCATTGTGCTTGGAGAATGCCCTGTGCTAGTCACTTCATCATCATCATCATCACTCTCAGTAGAATAGCCATCACTGTCTGAGTAAAGCAATGCATTAATTTCTTCAGTGTCTTCATGCATCTCACTCTCCATTCCAGTTCCCTGATTCTCATTGACTTTATCACCCAAAGTTGGCTCAATCATATGATTCAAATTCAAATCTCTTCTAAAAGAAAGATCATTTTCATTCCTGCTCAAATAGTTAGCGCCATGCAGTTTTGAGTGCCAAGAAGTAAGGCACTCACCCGGACTCCCAAACTTAGAACTAAAAATAACAGTTGTCTGACCACCTGTCTGATCAATAACAAAAAATTGTTTCTCAGGGGAGATCGAGTCACCAAATGGAGCAATTTTCCCCCTAAAACTTTTAACCAGGTCAGCAGTGAGTTTTCCATCAGCAATGGAGTTTGAAGTAGGGGCAAATCCCTGTCGAAAATGAGGCAAACAACGTAACCAATCACAGTGTTCTTTGGAACGTCCTAACTGCAAATGAGGCAGTGCAGAGGACACAAAAGCTGGTATTGTCTCGTTGCCAGAGACCATATTAAGGCCAGGGTTCATAGCTGCAGAAACACCACCTTGCTTCCCCACAGCAAGGGAATTCAAATTTGGTGATTGCCATCCAAATTGCAGATGCGGTATCCAAGTTCCACAATCTTCTCTCATTCAATCAGAACAATCACCTTGAATTACAGAATCATATACCATAAAATCAATAATTAAACAACATAAACTAGCAAAATACATTTTAATGAATGAAGAATGATAATAATGTATTACTTCCTTACCTGAAGAAAAACAATTTCAACTCAAGAACTATCTGTTACAAAAAGTTTCTTTCACTAACAAGGAAAACAAATAAAAGCACCGGCTTAACCCACCCAAACGGAGCAAGGCAAAACAATTACGTCACAGGTTTGAGCAAATGACGGAAATATTCAGCCTGAAGAATAGCCAAAGCAAAAATGAACTCAATTTTGATATGTTATTTGGCAGATCACAACATGTGCAACGTAGAAAAGGCGGATCATCACATACCTGGCATTCTCTGAGGGGTTGAAAACATGCTATAATTCTAACTATAATGGTGGAGCTCCCAGCAGTTCCATTTTCATGTTTCAATGCCCGAAATCTCGTTTGACTCGCTGCTTGGCACACCATAACTACTTCCCAAAACCCTCTTCAATTCAAAATACAAGAACCACACTTTTGCTAAGTATCAACTAATCTAAACACTTCCACGCCAGTGTCACAGGTTATGATTAAATCTAATAAAACGATACCCAAATTACTAAAGAAACTCGTACAACTAAACACACCCTTAGAAAGGAAAAGAAAGCCTAAGTAATTAATGGCACCTAAACATAATCTTAAAAGAGAAACTATGTTGTTGATATGGGGAGCAGTTTGTTTTGCTACCCTTCAGCTGATCTGACGGACATAGCAAGGAAGAACAACCAAGAAATTGGATCCCATGATAACGATGCAGCGAAAAGATAGGGAAAGGTTTAGATCACACTGAAACAAATTACAGAATCACTTTGCAATACAGATTCAAGGAAATCCCTTTGCGAAACACATCAACAGATAGACTAAGCCACCACCGCATGCTGTTTTGTCCTTAACCGCAAAGATAAAAACCCACCCGTTTTTCTTTCACCCAACACTACCAAGCACCCTGCAGTACAATTTCAACAAGTCAGAAACCACCCCACAAATTTTCACGAATATAATCAAAACAAAACAGCAAAAAAGATTAAACTTTTCGTGAATCATGAACCTCCCAGTAGGATTATCCAAATGGGTGGTACTACTCAGCTCAATCCACGCAATAGTTTTTCAATTTTGAACCAAAACTAGATAACCAAGCTTAAAAAGGAAAATGATTGAAGAATAAAGGAAAAAGATAAATATTTTCCCCCAACAGGTGCAAAAAATTGAAGAACATACTTGCAAAGAGGAAGAAGATGGAAAATTTGAAGGTGAATCCGGAAAACCAAAAAGTAGCTGAAAAGAGAGAAGCAGGTGAGGAAGGACAAGGAAGAGAGGAACAAGCGTGAATGGCTACAGTCAAAGTGGAAAGTGGAAACTCCAACCCACAGGATAGCACGGGTGTTGAATTATATAGAGGTCGCATTGACATATATGTCCCTTATTGAACTAATTAATTATATTAAATTAATGTAGCGGCATTATAATAATCATTATGATCAAAATGGGAACTGAGACATAAGATTCATTGAACCATAAACTCCTTATCAATTCGGTCAATTTTTTATTGTTATTGATTTAATTATGAATAGATATATTTTAAAAATATTGATGATAATAATAAAAGAATTGGTTTATGGTTGATATGATACGTGCGTGAGGGGCGAAGAGTGCACGCAAGGTAATTAAGTTGACAATGATGAATGATAGTAGTTTAGTAGCGAGGAAAGAGGGTGTGTGCGCGCGTGTATGGTTGTATGGTAACATTAGCTTGTGAATTGGGATGGGGTCGAGTAACCCATGTGTGTTGTTCACCGTAACCACGGGTTAAAACCAAACCACCCACTCGGGTTGCCTTTGTCTCCGTTTCACTGGACGAATCCCTTCTGGAAAATCCCATCATGTGCTTCTGCTGCTCATGCCTCATATAATCATGCATTCCCATTCACATTTTATCATCAGATAATGCCTATTATAGCCTCCTCAATCACCATAACAGTTAGCTAAATTAGTAAGTTATACATCTTATAATTTTACAATCAACTTATAAGTTAGTTTTTAATTGAGATCCACTTCTATTTTTAATATGGTCATTTATAAATATTAGGCTAAGTGCATGTATAATCTTGATTGTAAAGGTGTGTTAAAAATATCGATAACAGTGTAAAAGGCTTTGAAAACCTTATAGTGTGTATTGTTAGTACTAATTAACATTTAAGGAAAATGAATTACATGTCTATTTGGTTTCACATTAGTTAACGTGTATAACTTTTTTCGAATCTCATAGCTAATTGCATAAGGGTCATTTTTTTTTAATCAGACAAATGTAATAGATATTGCAGTAAACACTAATTCAAAAGTACTTTATTTTGGGTTGGTCTAATAGTTTAAAGTTTGTGTAGCTGGGGTGTGGCATGGCCTTCAAGTTGCTATATAAGAGGGAGTGGATAAGCTTATTATAGAATCAAATTTTTTGATAGGTTTGTATTTAATTAAGCAAATCTTCTCATCATCTCTGTAGTTTGATGGAGGATATTAGGTGGAGATCTTCATACTCATGGTAACTTTATTATTGATCATATTTTCTTGGAAGACAGTTGATACAGTGACTATTTTGCTTTGTTTGGTCATCAAGTTTCAAATGGTTTAGTTGTTCATGTCTGTTTTTTTTAAGGAGAATAGTTGTGGTGTTTCATTTCCTTCCATTAATTTGATGTAGTTTGTAATGCATTCAAACCTCACTTTTTACTTGTAAATACAATAAAAGTACTTTATTTCATGTTTTGATATTTCAAGAGACTCTGATCTAAATAAAATGGTAGTTGTACACTTGTAGTGGTGTTCTGTAGCTAATTCTTTTTTCCCGATAAGTATACCTTAATATATTCATTCATCGTTGATTATAACTTATATAGATACGTTGAAGAATATGACAATTTATTCAAGGTTTTAAAAGTGATGTTTTTCTAGTGTTTAAATAGAGATTAAAGAAAATAAAAAATATTAAAGAGTGCCTAATGTGATTTGTTTATAAATATCATGATTGTTGTTAGTTTAAAATATAAAAAAGAACACTACAATTTATTGAATTGTTAAGTGTGACAAGATTAGTCTAATTCATTAATGATTGAATTTGTGATTATAAAGATTTTGTTATCGAGTGATCTATAAATATTTTAATAAATATTTACCGAATGTTAAAATTTATTTTGTGAGTTTCGAATTGTTAAGGAATACTTCAAATTTCTTCAACCGCGTGCATTTTGTGGATCACACATGGGCCTAATTGATAGAATTCATGTATTTATTCTCTGTATTTGTGGCTTGTCACTCGCAGCATATTCCTCGTCATTAGTCAATTTTGCTTCCTTTGTTTGCACGGGGAAGGTTCTTTTTTCCTGTTAATTATATTATTTTTCTTGGCGTTAGCCCCCTCTATAATTAAAAAATAAATTATATTATTTTTCTAATACCTTAAACATCCATTACCGTGGTGATTGGTACATATATCTTTTTAAGTGAGATTTTCAGGAATGTGTTTCCTGAATAACTTATTTTTTATGTTTGGTATTAAAAAAATTTACCTACGGATCTTTTTAGTTTTTCCATTTCCATGTTTGGTATTAAAAAAACTTATCCATAGAATCTTTTTGTTTTATGAAGATTTGAGAAGAAAATAAGGACATTTTTGTCCTAAAATTTTTTATTTCCAGGAATATATAGGATACCCACCTGTTAAAATGGGAAAGTGAAACTGTTAATTCCTTCATAATTAAGTTTTATGGGAATCTCACATTCTTTAGAATATTTTTTTTATCTCATACTATACATAAGTAAAAAAATGTTTTAAATAATATTCCCAGAAAAGTTTAAAAATCCCATGCCAAAGAACACCTTACAATTTTTATTTTACCGTCGCAGCGTTTACTCCGAATATCTATCTCATGATCAGTTTAAGGCCCCTTTTGGGTCTTTCTATCAAATCTCTATAATTTGATCCAATCATGTACACATGTAATCACCCTTTGCTGATGTAGAATGCCAAAATCTTCACATGGCTTCATTGTAGAAAATGTGACGTTACTTTGCCTGCAAATTGAAGCCCAAAAGCAAACGTGTGAAAAGTTAAAAACACAAGGCGCAGATCAAGTATAGAATGATCCTTGTAAGAATATGAAAGAAGACGGATTAATGGCGGGTTCTAGTGATACACGATTAATTTCTTTTATGAAATATCTCGGCTGTAAGTATTGTGGATGGAAAAATATCCGTAGGAGAATTAACATTTATTGTAATGTGAATATCCTTGATTCGAATATGACTGTTTTAAAATTTTTGGACATTAAGTTCTAATCATGAAAATTAAGATCTTTTGTTCCTAACATTTAAAAATAAATATACAATTTTAATAAAAAAAATGGGTATAAATTTATGAGATTTTAAAATCTAAATACCCTCAATAATTAAAGACTCTGGGGTTTGTTTGCAGCACAAATTGTTCTACCGAGTTTGAAAAGGATTCTGAAGAAGAATATTTACGATTTAAAAAATAAGAAAGAAGAGTTACTAAAATGTGTGCGTCAATACCCAAGAGTGAGAACAGGAGATAAGTTAATACATTTTAAACTTAAAACATATTCATCCAAAAAGATTTAATAGTTATATATCTCTTGTTAACATATTATTTTATTTGTATATATAATATAATATAATATAATATTTAATATTATTTATTTTTAATTTTTTATAATAAAAAAGATTGAAAGATTAGAAACTTATAATACTATATATATTTATTTTATAATATATTAATGATTTATTTAATTTGTGTAATTTTGTACTAGATAAAAAAATAAAAAATAAAATTTTTATCTTAAAAAATATTATTAATGTCCATCCACATTGATAGTAATAACTTTTGTTCGCGTATTTATATTTTTATACAGTAAAGTGTATTTATTATAATGTTATATTTCTTTTTCCCTTTCATTGGGTGGGATATGCTTATGATTTTTATCATTTTCTTTTATAAAATTCAAAAAATAATCGAATGCAACATGCAGTAAAAACTCTACAAAGTTAAATATTATTTTTCTGTTTTATTTTTTAAATTTATCGGTCTCTAATTTTTAAACATGGAACAAAAATACCTAAAAAATCCCTCTCATTTTATATGTTAATTTTCCTATTTTTTTCTTCATTCTTTTTATTAATATGTTTGATGGGATAAGTACTATTTCATCATGATTCTTTTCCTTCTTTCTTTTCTCTATTTCCTTCTTCTCTTTTGTTTTATATGTATATAATCTTATTCCATAATTATCTTTAAGGTCCGTGAACTAATATTCTAGGGACATTGTTTAAAAAAGTAAAAATAGATTTTTTTATTGAAAATCAAACGGTGATAACTTAAAAATTAGGGCAAGTGAATTTTAATAATATTTTTAAATAAAATGTTTTGCTTTAACTTTTTTAATAAATATCCTTAAGATATTTATTTTTATATTTTACTATCTTCTTCTCTAAATATAAGACTTTTTTCAAGAAAAAAAATTGTTCCTTAATATAACACTATCTTTTAAATTTCTATATCATTAATTATTTTTTATTAAAATGCCTTTATAAATTTGTAATTTTTTCTTTCAATCAATATAACATATAAATGAGATACATCAATTGCATTATTTATTTATCCTATTATAATCGGGTAGCAAGTAGAGAGAGAATAAGTAGAGAAAGTTGAACGATAAGTTATAATCATCCTAAGGATAATTTTAAAAAACTATAATAAATTTAATAATTTTAATTAAATTAGCCAATTTTTTAATACATATAATTTTTTATATTGAGAGAGAGAGAGTATTAAATAAGTAGAGTATAATTGTGGAGACAGGTAAATAAACATTGACACCAAGAGTGGGATGAAGGGATGATATGATGTAAAAGAAGAAATGGTATCCTATGTGTTAAGATGAAGAATCAATAATTTATAGCTTGACCGTTCAAAGCAGGAATTATAGCCACCTGAGGGTACTCAGTACAATTATACTTTTCATTGATGTGAATGTGTGCCTAAGTGCCTTAGTGAAAAAACATTTCATCAATTTCACCCTAACCATCCTATCTAATTCTATCTCTATATTGCTTTCAGAACAAAAACACCTAACTCTTAACCTTTAACTCTGGTCACTCTACAAAATTTTAGTTTTTTTCTTTTTCAACAGACCAAAAACAGCTTATAATTTTAGTCACTTAATTATTTTTTTCTTAAATTTTCAAAAACTTTGGGAATAACTGGTATTATCATTTATGATATTCTAAGATAAATACTTTTTAAAAGAAAAGTTTATCAGCAGTGTTTGCCCTGAGTATGTTCAAGGTGGATAAATGCTTAGGACCCATTTTTAAAGTCGCGTCAAAATTATAGTTATAATTATATGATTTTTATTTTAAGAAATGAAATAATTACTAATAAAATATTAATCATAAAAATAAGATATTAATATTAACTATTTATATTACTATTGCATTTGTTGAAAAGAGTTTTCTAAAACTAAAATTGTTAAAATCCTATTTGTGTTCTACTGTTTCACAGGGTAAATTAAATAGTCTTACTCTAAGTTCTATTGAAAACAGCTTTTACAGGTGTATTTGATTACGAAAAACTTATTTGATGATTTTGTAATAAATAAGCCGCGCATGCGGGGACACACACACACACACACACATATATATATATATATATATATATATATATATATATATATATATATATATATATATATAATATTTAAATGATCAGGGAGCATCAATTTTTTAGTGGATTTAGGACACCAAAAATTTTAAAGTTGGATATTATGACCTATCATGCCTCATGACTCGACGAACATTTACAAAGCTACTCATAGATTGTACATCCACCATCTAGATCCTCACATTATAAGATTTGAATTCATAATTTTATGTACACAAATTCAATTCTTAATTAACCAAATGAACTAATATTTATGGGTTCACATATGATAAATATGAAAGTACATACATATTATGTTAATTGTGATAGTTATCAATGTGACGTAACTAAATACATGTCTTGTCACCACCTAATGAAAGTATTTTAAAAAAATTTAAATTTATAAAAATTGAAAGTAATTAAAATTTTTAAATTAAAATTAGCTTTATGTGAATAAATTTAGAAATATATTTAAGTTTGTATTATTGGGATATTTGTATAAAATTAAATAGTATTTGTAGTATGCTTAAGTTAAGTTTCAGTGATGTGTATTGTTTCTTTTATTTGGGGGTGGAGGAGACACGTTATCTTCTTCTTGAATAACTTTTACCGTCTGCGCCTTTTATTTTTCAACTGTGGTGAACCTCTTATGGCTCCTCCCATCATCACCTTTTAGAGATAGGTCCCTTCTTCATTTTCAGTGTGGTCTGGCTTGTCAGATGACTTATTTTTGAGAATGTATTGCTTCAGCATCCCTTCTTAGGATTTGGGCTGGTCTCGTGTTAAGTAAGGCATGGTAATCAAAATTGAACATTTACTCATAAAGACGAGTTTAAGCCTTTCCATCTTTGTCCTTCTAAGGTGTCTTCTAAAACTTTTGTTTTTTCTTCTCTTTCTCCTTTAGGACAGGGGTGGTCGCTAAAGAAGTCTTTGTCATCTTTGCCTCCAAGTGCATCTTAATGCCAACATACTTGGTGGCTTTCTTGTGAAACTCCTTAGAAGTTTGGGATGGTTCCTTTAATAGAGAAAGGGCAAACATTGACTTCAATTGTAGGGCTTCGATGATCATATGAAGCTAATAGCCTCTATTAAATTAGGTACTATAGCGTCTTCCTTATAAAATCGCTTCAAGAAATCCTTCAGGGATTCTCTCTCTCCTTGCTTAATCCGAGTCAGGGTGTGGGAAGTCTTTGGGATATCCTTAGATATGACAAAATGGTCACCAAAAGCCTATGCTATATCGATCTAGAAATTGATTAAGCCTGTAGGAAAGCCTTTAAACCAGCTTAGCGCTTCATCAGTGAAGGTTCTAGGGAACATCTTGCACGACATATGGGATTCTACCTCTAGCAACATGGCCTCATAAGCATACGCATCCTGGTGCTTCCCTGGGTTTGTTTTGTTGAGATACTTCTGGATCGACAACAACTGTGTGGTTTGCAAGTGCTTAGGAATGAGAATCCCCATCAACATTTTTAGAGAAGGGTACATTAAGCTTGTACCCTATTGAGACACCAATAACCTGTACATTTTTACGTCAAGAGGAAGGACGACTACTCTGATATATGGACTTATAATGGTCCTCATTGTAGATGGAGATTTTGGCCTGCATCGGGTTGGTAAACATCTCGTGCTAAGATGCCATGAGGCGAGGCCTTGCCAGTGAGGCTTGACGTTGTGTAGTTGCTCTCTGCTCCGACTACTCGTATTCCTTCCTCAGTTTTGCCAACTCAGCCCTAAGCAGACAAATGACCTTGTCGCAAGGATCTGGTTGCGTTAAGATTGCAATATGTCTTGAGCTCTAGTTGGAAGATGTCAGGGTGTCAGCTAAGCTGATGTCATAGGCTAGACGCTTAGGTTCCAAGTGTGTGATGTCTTGCGTGTGGCCATCTGGGGTTAGGGACCACTAATGTGTATTTTCCATGTTTGCAAATACGGTTGTGGGAATACCTTTAAGGGGTCCCACCAAGCATGGAAATGTCCGGTATGGAGGTAGAACTTTCAGTGTGGGTATCGAGTTAATTTCTCTCTTATCTGTTACACTAGTCCAATGAGAATTTAGTATTATCTCTCTTTGTCTAGTGAGGATCTAAGAGTTTTGTTGTAACTTCATCCAACCAACAAACTGACATCTCACGTTGATGGACAAAATATAGTGTCACCTGCAAACACACTATGGATAAATTAAGATTAAAGCTTAAGCATGGTTGGTGAACGTACCTTAATGATGAATAAATACGTAGTATTTATAGACTTAAATGATAAGGACATCCTATGTGAAATGTGTCAGTATGAATTTTGTAAAAGATGAATAAAGCTTATACGATCACAAACATTCTTGATATTATCTATAGGTATGTGACTAGTATGCTCCAAACGTGCCCCTTATCTTCCTCTGGTCCTCAGGGATTTCAATCAAAAACTCAGTTACGGGGAACAAACACGTGGGACATTGAGAGTCATGGTGTACTCGCGTGAGATGTCTTTATACAAAAGAACATTGTTTTGAATCAATACTGTCTTGGCTGGTATCTAGTCTAAATCAAGATACATGTCGAATTGAATCTTGTATTTTATTTAGAATTTACATTGATTATTTTTTGTAATTCATTTTTATTCTGTTTCAGGTCTTTTTATTTTTGCCAAAAAAATGCAATAAAAATATAATGCGAGTGGCATGTGAAAACATGCAGCCCGACGCAGTAGCTAGACTGGATTGGGTAGCTTGAATACACCTATAAAATAATAATTAATCCCACGTATGGATTTTATTATGCTATAATCTTATATATGGACATTAACATTGAAATCACACATTTAACAAAACATAAATAACTAACAACGGTTTTTCTTCTAGATAAAACCAAGTTCTGTTGGTATTACTGGGAATAGAAACGTCCCCGACTAAACTTTTGTTTCTCTCTCTCTCTCTTTTTAGATAGTAAACTATATTTTAACAAAAGAAAGGTAAAATATTTAATTATAGGTTAAAAAAACATATTATTGGCGTGACTCATGATTTGGTCACCTGAAAGAGATCTTGAGCACATATAAGATCTCTAGGCACCCAGTTACAAAGGCACTCTAGGAGCAGGTTAATTAAATTCATAAGGATATGTATGTATGTATGTTTTCATGTCCTAAGTTCTTTTTTATTTCCATTTAACTGTTTTCAGAGGAAAATAAGACACATAAAAAATAATTATATTGATAATTTTTATAAAAAAATAAAAAAATAATTTTATTAATCTTTCTTATTTACTGTTGTGAAATAAATCGGTTGATTACTCATTTAACAGCTATACATAAGTTAATGAATAGTAGTACAAATCAAAAGAATTCCTCGACATGTCTGTGTTATTTCATCATCATGGCCACTTTATTTGTATTTTTAAAATGATGTCAACTAAGCAAGTTATAAATTTTTAATGGGAGGTCTCAGGAGCATGCTATGTGGACCACCAAACTGTATATAACAAATCCCCTCTCATTTTTAGATTTTTTAAATATAAATTTAACGTAGTTAACTTTGATCGTATATTAAAGAAGCAAGGGGATTAGGAATGAAAGTGGTTTAATTGTTTATGGCGTAGATAAACACGGTCTTCCATGTTTGCTGCCACTAATGTTTATGTTAATTATCACGTTCAACGCAAAACCCTCCCCATTAATTCATGATGGCAGTTTAATTAAAAGTAATTTATCTTTAAATATAAAGTGGCGTGAGGAAGAAAGTGTTACTTTTGGGCATCTTTATAGAAGATTAAGATTATGCATTTGTGTTTGGTGGGACACATGAGCCATTTGGTTGTGGATTCTCCAACAATTACATCCACGCTTGGAAAGCCTCTTCATCCAATGCAAACTTAGACCAAAAGCCAAGGAGCAGGAATCCATGCCCCTTTCTTTTTTCCCTTATCATCCACTTTCTTACACTTTTTGTAATCTGCACAATTCAAAGAAAAAGGATGGGTATTAATTATATATTTTACACATTTCTTTTAATGGAATGTATGCAAGCTGCTTACAAATGGGTCAATTAAGTGATCATGTCTTTAGCTTTGCTTACATTTAATACTTTCATCATCAATACACGTGTGACACCCTTTCATCATAATTCAACCTTTCAATTACCTCCTCATAGAACAAATATTTTCTTATGGTCTTAAGTTGGTAAATGTTGATAGCAAAAACTTTGAATAAGATATATATAAAAATCATAATCCTCTAATTTTAAATAAGAAAATTAAATAAATAAAGAAGGAAAATTACAAAAGGGCATATGCATATGCAAAATTGCAAACAAACAGTATTTTGAGAGACAAGAAAAAAAGTGTTTTCCACTAATATATTTTAAATAATTAAATAGTTGATTTGTTCATTCTGGACATAATAACTTATGATTTCAAGTGCAAATGTTGAATAATAAAATTTCATTAAAGTTTTGACATCTACAATGATCTTGTTTGATTTGGATCCAAATGTGACATATTGCTATACAACTGTTCATATATCTACCTTCAGAAATATTAAAAAAAAAGTGTTTGCTTAAATTGGAGATGAACATAGCAGGAGTGGTTGAAGATAATTGAGATAGGTTGTTGTGCGTATGCATGTGTCCCTTATTAGGTGGAAAGGAAAAAAAATTATCCATTGATAAATAAGGTGAGATCATACGGTTTTTGAAATGTTTCAATATTAAGGGGGGTTCTAATCATGTCACTCCCAATTTCTTATTCGATTGATACACACTAAGAATCCACAAGTATTTTTTGCCAAGTCAACTCACAATAGTCTTTAATTACACGTGTACATCTCCATCTCCACTTAGGAATGTACATGCTTGACAATATGGCATGAGTTTGATCATGTGAATGGCGGATGACACTCTTAGATTTAAGTATTTGAATATTAACTTATATTCATTCCCATTTTGATGATGAAATCTTGTTTTAAATAGATGGATATGATCGTGTCTAACAATCGTTCACTCGTAAATAGTCAACGCATTAAAATATTTTATATGTCAATGTGATAAGACTTGATCCCCGCAACACATTAGAGAGAAAAGAAAAGTTTCACCACTAAATTATTTGACACATTTAAAAAATATGATACAACTGTATATAGTTATATTATATTTGTAGAATGTATATCCGTTAATAAAATCTTTCTACAAAATAAACATTTTTGTCTTTTTTCATTTAGTATAAAACTTAAAATTAAAATTAATGAACGAGACAGAGCAAGAATATTTATTTTGAAAATAAATTATATTAATGGATATACATTCTACGAATATAATATAACAATATATGATTATATTACATCTCTTAAAGGTAACCTAGTGGTGAGACTCTTTTTCCATCTACTGCTCAAATCGAACGCTTTAGATGCTATCTTAAAATCCACACAAAAATGATGACTTGGAAAAATATGTGGTATAGATTGAGTTGACCTGTGGCTAGAGACTAATACATGTGGTATAAATCAAGTTGACACGTAACTAAGGGCATCAATTCCAGTTGTTTAAATCATACATATGGTTGAAGGCATCCATTCCTAGAAAAACTCATATGATATATGTCCTTAATTTGTTGAGGCTTCTCTTCCATCTCCTATAGTTAGGGAATCAAACTTTGTTACATTTAAATTTTGACATATAAATATTTTAATATGTTGACTATTTACAAGTGACTGGTTTGACTAGTTGCTAAACGTAGTAAATTAAGGGCTCTAATGCCCCTGACCTCCTAGCTATGTGTCAACTGAATTTATGCCACATGTATTAGTCTCTAGCCACGTGTCAATTCAATCTATGCCACATATTTTTCCAAGTCATCATTTTTGTTTGGATTTTAAGATAGCATTTAAAGCATTCAATTTGAGTAAGAGATGGAAGAGGAACCCACTACTAGGTTACATTTAAGAGATGTAATATAACCATATATTGTTATACTATATTCGTAGAATGTATATCCATTAATATAATTTATTTGTAAAATAAATATTCTCGTTCTTTTCCATTCATTAATTTTAATTTTTATACTAAATAAAAAAAGATAAAAATATTTATTTCGTAGATAGATTTTATTAAAGGATATACATTCTACATATATAATATAACTATATATAGTTGCGTCATATTTTTTAAATGTATCAAATAGTTTAGTGGTGAGATTATTCTTTTCTCCCTAATGTGTTACGAGATCAAGGAATAAATTTGGGTTACATAAACCTTTTTTTTTTAACTTGCAATCAAACTTATCCTGATTTTTATGAGACTAGAGTCGTAAAAACTTAAACCTCCCCAATTCACCATGTTAATGTTAATACTTTTTAAGGAATATTGTTTGTCATTTTCCCTAAATTTTATTCAAATTAACTTCTATTTCAAGAGTTTATGGAAGGTAAATTCCAATTTATAGAAATATAAAAAAAAGTAAATCTTCATGATTTTAAAATCAACCACTTTAACTCCTCACTTTATAAAAATGCATTTTTTGTTAAATAAAAGACTGACATGGTCGATTTTAAAGTTAATGAGAAAACTGATTGATTGAGGGTTAAAAACATTCGTGCCATGCGACCTATTAATGCAGTTAATATTAGGATTCATAAAAATGTCTCTGGCAATGTAGTGGAGAAAGCATACAGATGCATGGCATCCTCGTGCTCTTCAGAATAATATGAGCATCTCCAATTTCACTAATAATTCCTTACTTTAAACCATTCTTACCGTTGTTTCCTCTAGATTAATTACCAAATAAACCATATCCCTCAATATTCAAAAACCATCTCAGATTTTTAGAAGGCCCACTGTAAAGATAAATAAAGGAATGAATGGAAAAATTAATAAATAGACAGCAAGAATTATGTTCTCTGCAACAAACAAACAAAAACGGGGTTTCAACATTGATAATAATAATGTATGAACGATAATGTACATTTTGTTCTGTTGATATTGAATACAAATGTTTTCATAATAACAAAAAAACATTGAATACAAACGAATCAACTGAAATAATTATATCTTTAATGGGTTTTTTGGCAAACATTGGACAAAATCACTTGAATCCTTGACAGCCCGCACCTGAATCATTTCAACGCACTTCAACAATCTCTCCTGCCAAAACATAAATATATTTAATCATCATTAGCATATCAATCACAAGAAATTGACTAATAATTACGATGTATTAACTTTTAAATTTTCATTTTTTTTCTTGTCCATGTTTACCTTTTCTACGTGTTGAATCAGAACAGAAATTGTTTTCCCAGAATCAATTGTTTTTAATGTTTCCCTCGCAACATACATAGCCATTGCGGCTGCAATCTCTGATGGTTTGAATTCCAAGAAATCAATCAATACACCATCCAAATTATCATATCTAATTCCACCAATTCACAATTAAGAAACAACCCATTTGTCATTTGTGCAAAGGAGTAAAACAGATAGGTACCTTTCACTGTGCTTGTTATAAGTTGGATGGATTGCAAAATTAAAGATCTTAATGGACTTTGACCACCACTGATCTTACAAAAGAAGTAATCAATAAAGGAGAAAAGGAGTAAATGCTTGCATTCTCCACTTCATTGTGTTTAGTACTAGAAACTCCATTCTCTGAATGGTGTTTGCTTCAAGCACAAACTTGGCTTTTCTTTCCTTCCAATTTTTTCTTTTATTTTTGTTTGCCTAAGACATCGTAATTTATAGAATTATCACGGTCTTTTCATTTCCCTGAGAAACCGGAAGAAAGTGATGTGCAGTTTTTCTCTTCTTTTTCGGTTTTCACCTTTTTTTTGGCATTGTATCTTTTTAATATATTATATAAGGTCCTAGTATGTTGCATCCCGAGTTTGTGAAATTGGAAACTCTTCTCTAACTGGTTCTTGTGTTATCCCCGTGACAGCATAATCTAAACAAGTCTGTATCCCTTGGAAGGAAGCTCGTGCTACACTTCAAAAGCTTTTATCTGGTACATATACCTAGCTTGGTTTCTGTTTAATTATTTACTATTTTCTTCTTTTATGTTTTTACACCACACTGGTTATTAGGATGTACATGTATGCTTTAAGTTTATATGAACTGCAATGGCTGTTCTTTATGTCAATTGGGTTGTTTATAAATGCTATTTTGAGGCAGAAGTCACTTGTGCCTTGCAATACATTTTTGTTGTGATTGCTGTTCTGTGATTGTTGTTAAAAGGTGCCTCAAAATTTATTTATCGTATGTTACACCCTGTTGAGAAAGAATTAAAGGAAGAATAGAAATGATAGGAACATCTTAATATCAATCAGTTTCGTGATTTCTGAATTCACAAATTAGAACCTTCTTTGGGGGTTCACGAGCCTTACTGTTGCTTTTGGAATAAGGTTGGTGGTTAGAAATTATGTATATGCTGATTTTTTGTTTATTACTCCATGTGAAGTGACTTCGATGGAGTGATATTTGATTTCCCTTTGAAATTCTCATGCCAACTCATGTGCCTTCTTGCATACCTCATCTACAAGAACTTTCTTCATTCTGCTATCATTCTCTCATTACACTGTCAAAAGTAAAACCTTAATGATCTGTTGTAAGTTTGTTTGTGATGATGATAATGAAGTTTTAAGTTAGTTGTAAGTTGAAAGTACTCTTTATAATGGATTTAGCAACCCTCTTCCCTTATGCCACCATCTGGGTTGAATTACGACTGCTTCATTCACAATTCTAATAGCGCATGATGTGTTTTTGTTTGATGTAGACTTCGTAACACAGCATGGCTGTGGTTGAATACTTCTGGCACAGAGGTACCCAGCTATAAATATATAACAATATATCTTTACTTTGCTGTTTCAATAAAGATTCTCAAATTTGTGTTTAGCAGGAGAGATTATTGAGGTATCAGCTGTTAGATGGACAAGAGTGGATTTAGATATTCTACTTGAAAGGTCTTGCTAATAAGTTTCTTAAGAGTTCATTAAGTTATAATAAATAAAATTTATTGAAAATCACATCACAAGTGTATTGTTGATACTATCTTGTCCAAGTTAGATTTGCCTCAATTGTTTGTCATTTTTCTTAAATTTTATTCAAATTAACTTCTATTTCAAGAGTTTATGGAAGGTAAATTCCAATTTATAGAAATACAAAAAAAAAAGTAAAATCTTTATGATTTTAAAATCAACCACTTTAACCCCTCACTATAAAAATGCATTTTTTGTTAAATAAAAGACTGACATGGTCGATTTTAAAGTTAACGAGGAAACTGATTGATTGATGGTTAAAAACATTCGTGTGATTACCTATTAATGTAATTAATATTAGGATTCATAAATAAAAATGTCTCTGGCAATGTAGTGGAGAAAACATACAGATGCATGACATCCTCGTGTGCTCATATCTTCATAATAATATGAGCATCTCCAATTCCACTAATAATTCCTTGCTTTAAACCATTCTTACCATTGTTTCCTCTGGATTAATCGCCAAATAAACCATATAGGGGTGAGCAAGTACTGGATTGGATTGGATTTCACGCAAAAAACAATCCGATCCGATCAAATTTCATTGGATTGGATTGGATTGGATTTGTGTAAATTTTTTTTGAAATCCAATCCGATCCGATCCGATCTAAATTGGTTTGGATTGGATTGGATAATTGGATATCCGATTAAAGAAAATTTATTATATTTTTTATGAAACCACAATATAAAAAAACTTCTAACATCTTAAAGTCTATGTCAAACATCACAATATAGTACTTACTAGTGTTTAATAACACACATAATCAATAAAAATATAAATCAAATCCATTTTAACAATGCATTTAAATTTAAAATAAAATGAGAACAGTAACTATGCCATATTTTTTTATTAACGTGAGTGTGGATTGAGTATTTCTATTTTTTAACCTTGGATTGGGTATTCCCTTATTTGCTCTAAAGGGAAAAACATGAGTATGTGAGAAAAAATATTAATATTAATATATATATAATAAATAATATAAAAATAGGTTGGGTACTCATCGAGTACTCGGATTTTTAAATGTCAAATCCGATATCCGATCCGATTATAATTGGATCTTGGTTGGATTGGATTGGATTTGATCCGATAACTAAAAAAATCCAATCCAATTTAATTGGATTGGATTGGATAATCGGATTAAACGGGTAAATCCGACCCGTTGCTCAGCCCTAAAACCATATCCCTCAACATTCAAAAACTATAAAGATAAATGAAGGAATGAATGAAAAGATTAATAAATAGATAGCAAGAAAACTTTGATAATAATAATGTATGAACGATAATGTACATTTTGTTGTGTTGATATTGAATAGAAACATTTTCATAATAACAAAAAAACATTAAATACAAACGAATCAACTGAAATAATTATATCGATTATTTGAATAAAATTTTCTTGGTGAATTGCTCTTATCAAGAGGTTTCGTTCGGCTTCCTCCTCTTAGCATCGGGACTATTTTGTGGAGAAGCACTTTTGTTGCACAACGCATCCAAAACACCATTTAATGGGTTTTCTGGCAAACATTGAATAGAATCACTTGAATCCTTGGTAGCCAGTACCTGAATCATTTCAACGCACTTCAACAATCTCTCCTGCCAAAACACAAATATATTTAACCATCATTAGCATATCAATCACAAGAAATTGACTAAAAATAACGATGTATTAACTTTTAAATTTTCATTTTTTTTTCTTGTCCATGTTCACCTTTTCTACGTATTGAATCAGAACAGAAAATGTTTTCCCAGAGTCAACTGTTTTTTGTGTTTCCCCCGCAACATACATAGCCAATGCGGCTGCAATCTCTGATGGTTTGAATTCCAAGAAATCAATCCCTGCATTGAAACTCACACCATCCAAATTATCATATCTAATTTCACCAATTCACAGTTAAGAAACAACCCATTTGTCATTTGTGCAAAGGAGTAAAACAGATAGGTACCTTTTACTGTGCTTGTTATAAGTTGGATGGATTGCAAAATTAAAGATCTTAATGGACTTT
This sequence comes from Clitoria ternatea, assembly GCA_037962975.1. NCBI lineage: Eukaryota > Viridiplantae > Streptophyta > Magnoliopsida > Fabales > Fabaceae > Clitoria > Clitoria ternatea. The sequence continues at coordinate 288,587,983 of CM075670.1, forward strand.
GACCACCATTGATCTTACAAAGGAAGTAATCAATAAAGGAGAAAGGAGTAATTGCCTGCATTCTCCACTTCAATGTGTTTAGTACTAGAAACTCCATTCTCTGAATGGTTTTTGCTTCAAACACAAACTTGGCTTTACCAACCTGCATGAAGAACAAGGATCAACGCATACAAAACTAACAAAAACATTGACTTATCATTAAAACAAGTACCAAACATTGAGAAAACAAATTCATACCTGCAAATTAAGAGCCGGTGGAACATTAGTCTCATCTACTTTGGCTGCCAGTGATAAACAAGCCACAGCCAACAATTGCATTGTCCATGGTCTTCCCTTCTGCGATTGGAAACACTATATCAAAACCAGTTGAAAACATAAAAACAAAAACGAAAAAACACAACCCTTTTCTTGTTTTCAATCTTCCACTTACAGGTAATTCATATGCTGCAAGGAATCGGTCCAAGTAATTTATAGATAGATATGCACAGAGAGGACCAAACCCGAAATGCGATCGAACCTGTAAAGTGTAAATCATGATAATAGCATGGTTACTTAGGTCATCATACTAATTAAAGAACAACTAGATAAGAATTAAACAATCCTCAATGCAAAGTTGTAAGCCTAGTCATCAGAAAATGCATGAACAAAAAAAAAAAAAATCTTTTGATCAGCAAACACTGAAACGTGAAATCCAAACAAAACTCTTCCTTTTGAAGAGAAACTCAATGTTAAGAGGTTTAAAATCTACCCATGTTTTAAGTTTTCCGAATAAATAACATGCAGTTGAAAAAGATTAGAACTTTGGAGTGATTGAGATAGAACTAAGAAGAACTCTTGAACCCACTTCTTGAATCCAATGAATAGCTTCTATTCTGAGTCCAATGTCCAAATTTCCACTTCGTAGCCTATTCAAGTAATGCGAACCATGCCAATGTTGGCATTCCTTTTCCAGCATCAATGCCAAACACTCCTCACTCTGCAATGGCAACACATACGGATTACTAAAATGGTGCTTCCTTTCATTGTTCCTAGGACGCCACGTGTCATCGAAAATGCTGTTATCCTCTGTACAAAGGAGGGTTGAAGAAGCAGAGTCAAAACCAGAAGCCATTTTTTTAATACTCCAATTCAAACTCAACTACCTCTCCCTCCTAATTCAATTCCTATTTATAGATATTTATTTAATGTGTCTCTCAAGAGGAATCACATCAATTAAAGTCACGTTGTTTGACCAAGAGTCGTGCCTTTACACACACTTATCCTATCATTTAAAATGAAAAATTACCACTCTTTATGTTGAGAAAAATTCTTACATTTAAAATGAAAAACTACCATTCTTTATGTTGAGAAAAATTCTTACAGTATTCATCTTCTTGATATTGGAACAACCCCTTTTATCATCTGAATACGTAAACATGAAGAGTGGCAAACATGGAGCGTTGCGATTTTGTGAATCGCTCTTAGATGAATAGTACTTGTTATAAATTCTTTCAAATTTTGAACAAATAGCTTTAAATTTATAACATTAAAGAACTCGATCCTTGTGAGTTTTTTTTTAGGGTTTGAAACCTCGTAGGAATTTTAATAATTTAAATATATAATTTTAAATATCTAATACAATTTAACTAAAATAATATAAAAATAGATATTGAGGAAATTTAAAAATATTTAATTTCATATTTATATTATATTTCTTAAAAAATATATCAACTTATCATTACTATTTAATTATTAATATAACTAAAATTATTAAATTATTATATTATGATGCGTTTGGTTGCAAGCTTGAAACGTTATTATGTTTGATCTACCTCGGGTTAGTGTGTCGAGTGTTGATAATGGTGATGATCAGTTGTCGTAGAAGTGTACCTAGTTAACTTTGTAGTAATAAGAAAAAGAATGTTACTTTGGAAAACTCACTTAAACGTAATTATCTTTAATCTACCACAGGTTAGTAGCATCTATGTTACTTTGGAAAACTCACTTAAAAATTCAGTAGTGCTAAATAATACCATGGCATAATTTTAAATAACATATATATTAAAAAATCATTAAACAATTTTAAAACATATAATTTTATTATCTAATTTACTAGTTTAGTATTGTATTTATTTATTCTCATTGTAGTTATTTATATAGAAAAAGAAATACTCTTTTAATTTATACTTACAAGACAATTCAGATTAAAATAAATATATTAATAAAATATATTAATGCATTAAATTTTATAAGACCACATTGTAATATTTCACTTTTATCTTTATGTAAATTTAAATTATATTTTAATATTAACAGTAGCATTTTTTAAAGCATGAATAAATATGATAAAATACATCAAATATTTTTAAGTAGGTGAGTTTTATCATATAAATAAAATTATTTAATAAATATTTTATAGAACTACTAAAGTGGCAAATAAAAACAACAACTTTTAAAACAAATACTGAATTATAAGATAAAAAGTAACAAAGGTTGTAACAAAATTATGTTAAAAAATATATGTTAGAAAACACATGTTAGAAAACATATGTTAGAAAATACATGAGTCAAGTCATCTAAACTCATTTTAATAGTAACAACAATATAGCCAATGAAATATTTTAAATATAATTTTGACAAAACACCTCTGTTAGTCACTGACTCCGTTAACGTCAGACACTTAGGTCCTCAAGTTAGTAAGTTAGACCCGTTAATCTCTCACATCTATCATTGTCGGACATATAGGTCCCTGCCGTTAACAAACCCTAAACGTCTGTTGTAACACCCTCAGTTACACCTAATAAATTCTAGAAAAACTCGTAATTTTTTTTTTACTAAAGATATGATTGTTAAAAAGAAACTATCGGAATAAATTATATACATTATTTTTGAAATACCTCACAAATATTATTAAAAACTTTATAAAGTATTTGTACATTCATCCGAAGAAAATAAACATTAAACATTATAAGAAAGAGAGGAAACTCCATGGCCCAGAAGCAGTTACTAATTAACATTATTTATTCATTGGACCACGGTATTCATACCGAGCTCCCTTTCTAGAACGTGCTATATTTACTGCTGATATTCTTCGATCCTTCCCTCTGAACCATCAATTTAGAATATATGAAACAAAAACACGGAGAAAGGAGTGAGAAACAGAATATAATATTTCCGAATAAGACATAAGCAACAAAGGGTTTTCACAACCAATACATAATAATATCAATCACAATCACATACACAATCAATTATGAATGCATGAATGTTATGCAATATCTTCATCATAACTTATCTATATATGTGGGCCCTTAAATTTTAATTTGCACTGGGCCAACCAGGAGTTTACACTGTTCCATAAGTCCGGATAATAATAATATGAACAGCTCAACTGGCATGGAAACACTTAGAGACTAGTCAGATTGAGAAAGTTTTTATTGTGAAAGTACCCGACACTAGGGAGCTACCCCAGGTCCCCTGAAGCACCCTTTCACACTTTCTCATCCCAAGGCTCGTAAATAAGCCTCCTCTAATGTATCCTCGGTTTCTATAATCCGTCCCCAGACAATATTATTTCATTTCACTTTCATTATCCATGATGCATGAACTACTCGCGTATTGAGTTGGTTAAGGCTTTTAGAAACTCAATTATTAAATCCCTTAAAGGTTTACAATATCATTTCAATAAACTGTACATTTTCTCAGTTCTCTGAATTTCTATCCCACAGAAATAAATTTGGTACAGTTTTTGAATCTCACTGAAATTGAGTTTCTAAGCCTTAAATATCTAAAAACTTTATCATATAAAACTTTACATAATCTTTCTCAAATTAAATCTTAACAAAATCAAATTTAGGAATCTCAATTATTTCCAAATATATTTAGTTATTAAGTTGGAAAAAATAAAACAATTTTCTTTCAAAAAAATTTTGTTTTATTAAAAGAGAATAATTATTAACCAAAAATACTTAAAATTATAAAATTTTTCTTTAACTCAAGATTTAATTAAATAAATTCTCATAAAATATTTTCTTTCTAAAATAAATACTAATTTTTATTTTTATTTTTTTAAATATTGAAAATAAAGTTAATAAAAATAATTTCTAAGAAGAAATAAAAGATAATAAAATTTAAAGAGTAAGGTAAGAAATTCTTACTGAATTTTAGCTTTCCGTCATGCTCGCTATATGCTCAAACTCCACATTACAATATCATTAATCAAAATCAAACAATATCAATCATAACTAAATATCATCAATCAATCAATCATAATCAAATCAATTAAATATCATTAATACATATCATAATACAAAATTTAATGATTATTAATATAGTCAATTTTAGTCCTTTTGGTCAATTCCTCGCATAGGTATATGTAAGTCCATATAATCCAGTCCTTGCATAGGTATAGTTCAGTCCATATGGGTCATAATGGTCCAAGTCCTTGCATAGGTATAGTCCAGTCCATATAGGTCATAATGGTCCAAGTCTTTGCATAGGTATGTTAGAGTTAGTTAACCGGATATTTAATTTAAAATTTATTAAAAATGTTAAGTTAAAAAGTTAATATTTTAAAATAATAATATTATTAAATTTAAAAGGAGTAGGGGACTCCTCCCATTATTCTTATGTCTTTTCATATTATAATTCTTATCTCACTCCCCCTTACCTTGAGTCGTTACCAAAAAGAGATTTGCTTTGCGCCTCCGATTTCTAGAAATATTAATATCAATCTTATTTTAGTATAAGCATAAGACGAAGATTAAGATTACTACTTAAAACAGAAATGGTAAATTCTGAATAGTGAATAGTGAATAGTGAATAGTGAATAGTGAATAGTGAATAGTGAATAGTGAATAGTGAATAGTGAATCGTGAATAGTAACGGTAAATAGTAAAACGTGAATAGTAACGGTAAATAGTAACAGTAAATAGTAAATCGTGAATAGTAACGGTAAATAGTAACAGTTAATAGTAATTTACTATTTGAATAGTAATTTACTATTAAAATAGTAATTTACTATTGAAATAGTGTTTACTATGCAGAATAGTAACTTAAAATAATATTATTTTCAGTATAATAACAGATTTCTAAAAACGATATAGAAATAATCTAAAAAAATATAAAAGAGAAGTATTCTTACCTTAGGATTTTGGCAGAACCTTCTCTCCAAAAACTTTTCTTCTCTCTCTCACTTCCACCACTATCTCACTAGCACTACTGTATTAAGAAAACTTAATCTGAAATTGTGAATTCTAAAGAAGAAATCCTTCGGTATTTATAGGAAAAAATTTTACTATGCATTTCATTATTTTAATATAAAAGTACTATGCATTTTTGAATTTTTTATTCCAGGTTACTATGCATTCTTTGAAAATTTCGTACATGCACAGTGTTTTGCATAGTAACTGTCGGCAGAATTATTAAGCCAAATAGTAACCTTTCACTCGGTATATTTTAAATATTCAAAATGAGTCCTTTTTGAAATTTAGCGATATTATATCAGTCCTCACTAATTTTATACTGAGTAATATAAAGTTGAAATTTTAAAAATCTAAAATTTTCTGTTAATAAAAATTTATTGATACGTTTCTAATTTTTAAACGATTGGAAAAAATCAAGATTTTTCTCAAACCGATAATTTTTAGATAAGTCTACTTGAAACGGATTTTATAAAATTTTCTTATAATTTAAATTCACTTTCTTGTAAATATTTTTAATTTAAGTCACTTATATGAATTTAAAATTATTTAAAAAATATTATTTTTATTAAAAAATTCCAAAATTCCAAAAAATTCTAAAAAATCATAAATAATACGTAGATTAAAAAGTTCTAAAGAACCATAATTTAATTCCTTCAAAATTTTAATATAAAAATAAAAATAGGGGTGTTACAACTCTACTCCCCTTAGAAAATTTCGTCCTCGAAATTTACATAATCAGTAAAACAAATGAGGATGAGACTCTTTCATCTCAGTTTCTAGTTCCCATGTAGCATCTTCTCCTCTCGTTTCACTCCAAATAACCTTTACAAGCGGAATTGTCTTGTCTCTTAATTGTTTTATTCTTCTGTCACTTATTCTAACAGGTGGTGCATCATATGTAAGATTATCTTTAACTTGTATGACATCAGGTTCAATAACATGTGTAGGATCAGATATATACTTTCGCAAGTTTGACACATGAAAAACATTATGGATATTAGAAAGAAAAGGTGGTAATGCTATTTGGTAGGCAAGGGGACTAACTTTATGAATTATTTGGTATGGACCGATAAATCTAGGAGTTAGTTTTCGAGATTTCATTGCCCGACCGACCCCAGTCATAGGTGTGACTTTCAAGAATACATGATCGCCTTCTTGAAATTCGAGCGGCTTTCTTCTTTTGTCATAGTAACTTTTCTGCCTGCTCTGTGTTGCCTTCATCTTTTCCTGAACTATTTTGATTTTATCCGTGGTTTGTTGTACCAACTCTGGTCCTAGCATCAAGTTTTCACCAGTCTCAAACCAACATAGCGGGGTCCTACATTTTCTTCCATATAATGCTTCAAAAGGTGCCATGCCAATGCTAGCATGGAAACTGTTGTTGTAGGTAAACTCCACATATGGTAAGAATTGATTCCAACTTCCTTTATGTTCTAACACACAAGCTCGTAACAAGTCTTCTAGAGATTGGATTGTTCTTTCTGATTGTCCATCCGTCTGAGGATGATATGCTGAACTCAGACGCAGTCTTGTTCCCAAAGCCTTGTGCAAGCTCTTCCAGAATTGTGATGTAAAACGAGGGTCCCGATCAGAAATGATACTTGAAGGAATTCCATGCAATCTCACAATCTCCTCGATGTATAATTTTGCCAGCTTCTCCATAGAGTAACGAATGTTGATAGGAATAAAGTGGGCAGTTTTGGTTAATCTATCAACTATTACCCATATTGAATCATGTCCTAATGGAGTTTTAGGTAAAGAAGTCACAAAATCCATGGTAATGCTATCCCATTTCCATTCTGGTATTTCCATTGATTGTAGCATTCCAGGGGGTTTTTGATGTTCCACTTTAACCTTCTGGCAAATTAGACATGCAGCCACATACTCTGCCACCGCTTTCTTCATTCCAGGCCACCAAAATAATTTCTTCAAATCTTGATACATTTTAGTAGCTCCGGGATGAATGCTCATATAACTTTTATGGCCTTCTTCCAAAATTGCTTTCCTCAACTCCTCTTGATCAGGGATACACACTCGATCCTTATACCTCAATAATTGGTCACTTCTTACATTGAACTCGACTTCTTTTCCTTGTTTCAAGAGTTCTTTCTTCTCTTGCAGGAATTCATCCTCTTTTTGAGCCTCTAAAACTTGTCTCAGGAATTCACTTGTCACTTGCAACGCTCCTAATCTGTAGCTGTTAGCATTAACCTTTACTGCTAGGTTAAGATCTCTGAAGTTCTCTATCAATTCCAGCTCTTTAATCATCATCGTGGACGCATGTAGAGACTTTCGACTTAAAGCATCAGCTACTACATTCGCTTTTCCAGGATGGTATTGCAACTCAAAGTCGTAGTCCTTTAAGAACTCCATCCATCTCCGTTGCCTCATGTTTAACTCCTTTTGATCGAATAAATACTTGAGACTCTTATGATCGCTAAACACATCGAATGTTGCACCATATAGATAATGCCTCCAAATCTTTAAGGCAAAAACTACAGCGGCTAACTCTAAGTCATGGGTAGGGTAGTTAATCTCATGTTGCCTTAATTGACGTGACGCATAGGCTACAACCTTCTTGTCTTGCATGAGTACACTTCCTAGTCCTTGTTTAGACGCATCACAGTAAACTTCAAAACTTCGATGTGGATCGGGGAGTACTAACACTGGCGCAGAAGTAAGTCGATCTTTCAGCTCTTGGAAACTATTCTCACATTGTGTCGTCCACACAAAAGGTTGTCCTTTCCGTGTTAACTTGGTCAATGGGTATCCTAGCTTTGAAAAGCCTTCAATGAATCTCCTATAGTATCCAGCCAAGCCCAAGAAACTTCTAATCTCAGTGATCGTGGTTGGTCTCTCCCATTTTAAAACTGCTTCCACCTTGGAAGGGTCTACAGCTATTCCTCCTTGACTAATTACATGTCCTAAAAAGTTTACTTCTTCCAACCAGAATTCACACTTCGACAACTTTGCATACAGTTGTTTCTTTTTCAGGATTTCCAACACAACCTTTAAGTGTTCAACATGTTCTTCTCTACTTTTAGAGTACACTAATATATCATCAATGAACACCACTACAAATTTATCTAGATATGGATGAAAAATCCTATTCATGTAATCCATGAATACGGCTGGTGCATTAGTTACACCAAAAGGCATTACTAGATATTCGTAATGGCCATAGCGTGTTCTAAAAGCAGTTTTCGATACATCTTCTTTCTTCACCCTTATTTGATGGTATCCAGACCTCAAATCAATTTTGGAGAACACCGTGGCACCACGCAGCTGATCCATCAAGTCGTCAATCCTTGGTAGAGGATATCTGTTCTTGATTGTCACCTTGTTCAGTTGTCGATAATCTACACACAACCTCATGCTACCATCCTTCTTCTTAACCAACAACACTGGTGCACCCCAGGGGGATACACTGGGTCGTATAAACTGCTTCTCTATCATCTCTTCAAGTTGTTTCTTCAACTCTGCTAATTCTAGAGGTGACATTCGGTATGGTGCAATTGAAATGGGTCCAACTCCAGGTACTAGATCAATGGAAAATTCCACATCTCTTTCTGGGGGTAAACCAGGGATATCTTCAGGAAAAACGTCAGGAAATTCACACACAACCGGTAGATTTTTGATTTTTGATTCTTGCTCTCCTTTCGTTGAAAGCAATAGCATGAATCCTTGAGCCCCTCCTTTTAAAGAGGCACTCACTTGGTTGGCGGTTAGAAATCTCGAATCCTCAGGATTCAAATTCACTGGTTCTCTAAACATTATGGTTTTATTATGACAATCTATTAGAACATGATTGTCAGACAACCAATCTAGCCCAATAATAACTTCTAAGCCAGAAAGGGGTAAACAGAAAAGATTAGCCTTAAAGTCCCTACCATCTATGACAATAGGGCATTTCCAACAAGCTTTAGAAGTGACAATGGGATTGTTTCCAGGAGTATGTACAGATAAGTCAAATGGCAGTTCTATCACAGGTAATTTTAGTTTTTCTACACAGTCATTGGCAATAAAGGAATGTGATGCACCTGAGTCATACATAACAGTTAAAGAAATCTTATTAATGATACACTTACCTTCTACCATGGAATCAGCATGAGATGCTTCTTCTCCAGTGATTGCAAAAACCTTTCCTTTTGCTTTCGGCCTTCCGACTGCACTGTGCGCGCCTCCTTGAGTATTTATACTTGTACTTGCACCTTCAGGGTTTTCTCTCTTCATCTCTGGGCAATCCTTGATGTGATGACCTGGTTTGTTACACTTAAAGCAAACATAAGTGTTTTTAGGACAATCCCTTTTCAAATGGGGTCCTCCACAGATAAAACATTTAAAATTTGGTGCAGATGTTGGATAATAGCTTCCAGTTGAAGCTTGGGGTCTGTTAGGAACAGATGCTGCTCCAAACCGGCGAAATGGTGCTTGGTAAGGCTTATTCCTTCTGAAATCTCTTCTTTGGTGATGGTGAGGTCCTCCACTTCTTATCTCTCCTGCCTTGTGAATGGGCTCACGACTTTTGGTCATTCTATCCTTATGGTCTTCTTCAAAGATTCTGCAGCGATTTACCAATACAGAAAATTCACGGATTTCCTGCATTCGTATAGCTTCCTTAATTTCTGGCCGCAGTCCATTTACAAACTTTGCACACCGATCTCTTTCATTAGTAGCATCATTATAATGAGAATGAAAACGAGATAGCTCTTCAAACCTGGATGCGTACTCTCCAACGGTCATATTTCCTTGGGTCAGCGACAGGAATTCGAATTGTCTTTTCTCTTTAACATCAGCTGGAAAGTATTTCTCTAGAAACATATCCTTGAAATAGTCCCAAGTGATCTCCACGTCGTTGACTTCGAATTGTTTACGCATGCTATCCCACCAATGTTCGGCATCCTCAGATAAGGCATAAGTAGCGAAGACTACCTTATCAGCTTCATTACATTGCAATGCTCGAAAGATCTTCTCTATCTCTCGAATCCAGATTTGTGCTCCATCGGGGTTATATCCTCCCTTGAAACGAGGTGGATTGCGTTTTTCGAATAGGTCCAGCCTTCTCAAGGCATCGTTACCTTGACCTTCACGTGCTCCCATTGCATTGATTAAGCGTTCTACAACTCCAGCAAGATCGTTTCCAGCCATTAGTTTCCTGTTTCACAGTAACTGAGATTTGTCACATCAATCACAGTTACTACCAAGTCAGATATTCTACCTATACAGAGTTTACAGACAAAGCAAGATAGACCTTTTCCCCAGGCCTATTGGATTAACTGCTCTGATACCACTTTGTAACACCCTCAGTTACACCTAATAAATTCTAGAAAAACTCGTAATTTTTTTTTTTACTAAAGATATGATTGTTAAAAAGAAACTATCGGAATAAATTATATACATTATTTTTGAAATACCTCACAAATATTATTAAAAACTTTATAAAGTATTTGTACATTCATCCGAAGAAAATAAACATTAAACATTATAAGAAAGAGAGGAAACTCCATGGCCCAGAAGCAGTTACTAATTAACATTATTTATTCATTGGACCACGGTATTCATACCGAGCTCCCTTTCTAGAACGTGCTATATTTACTGCTGATATTCTTCGATCCTTCCCTCTGAACCATCAATTTAGAATATATGAAACAAAAACACGGAGAAAGGAGTGAGAAACAGAATATAATATTTCCGAATAAGACATAAGCAACAAAGGGTTTTCACAACCAATACATAATAATATCAATCACAATCACATACACAATCAATTATGAATGCATGAATGTTATGCAATATCTTCATCATAACTTATCTATATATGTGGGCCCTTAAATTTTAATTTGCACTGGGCCAACCAGGAGTTTACACTGTTCCATAAGTCCGGATAATAATAATATGAACAGCTCAACTGGCATGGAAACACTTAGAGACTAGTCAGATTGAGAAAGTTTTTATTGTGAAAGTACCCGACACTAGGGAGCTACCCCAGGTCCCCTGAAGCACCCTTTCACACTTTCTCATCCCAAGGCTCGTAAATAAGCCTCCTCTAATGTATCCTCGGTTTCTATAATCCGTCCCCAGACAATATTATTTCATTTCACTTTCATTATCCATGATGCATGAACTACTCGCGTATTGAGTTGGTTAAGGCTTTTAGAAACTCAATTATTAAATCCCTTAAAGGTTTACAATATCATTTCAATAAACTGTACATTTTCTCAGTTCTCTGAATTTCTATCCCACAGAAATAAATTTGGTACAGTTTTTGAATCTCACTGAAATTGAGTTTCTAAGCCTTAAATATCTAAAAACTTTATCATATAAAACTTTACATAATCTTTCTCAAATTAAATCTTAACAAAATCAAATTTAGGAATCTCAATTATTTCCAAATATATTTAGTTATTAAGTTGGAAAAAATAAAACAATTTTCTTTCAAAAAAATTTTGTTTTATTAAAAGAGAATAATTATTAACCAAAAATACTTAAAATTATAAAATTTTTCTTTAACTCAAGATTTAATTAAATAAATTCTCATAAAATATTTTCTTTCTAAAATAAATACTAATTTTTATTTTTATTTTTTTAAATATTGAAAATAAAGTTAATAAAAATAATTTCTAAGAAGAAATAAAAGATAATAAAATTTAAAGAGTAAGGTAAGAAATTCTTACTGAATTTTAGCTTTCCGTCATGCTCGCTATATGCTCAAACTCCACATTACAATATCATTAATCAAAATCAAACAATATCAATCATAACTAAATATCATCAATCAATCAATCATAATCAAATCAATTAAATATCATTAATACATATCATAATACAAAATTTAATGATTATTAATATAGTCAATTTTAGTCCTTTTGGTCAATTCCTCGCATAGGTATATGTAAGTCCATATAATCCAGTCCTTGCATAGGTATAGTTCAGTCCATATGGGTCATAATGGTCCAAGTCCTTGCATAGGTATAGTCCAGTCCATATAGGTCATAATGGTCCAAGTCTTTGCATAGGTATGTTAGAGTTAGTTAACCGGATATTTAATTTAAAATTTATTAAAAATGTTAAGTTAAAAAGTTAATATTTTAAAATAATAATATTATTAAATTTAAAAGGAGTAGGGGACTCCTCCCATTATTCTTATGTCTTTTCATATTATAATTCTTATCTCACTCCCCCTTACCTTGAGTCGTTACCAAAAAGAGATTTGCTTTGCGCCTCCGATTTCTAGAAATATTAATATCAATCTTATTTTAGTATAAGCATAAGACGAAGATTAAGATTACTACTTAAAACAGAAATGGTAAATTCTGAATAGTGAATAGTGAATAGTGAATAGTGAATAGTGAATAGTGAATAGTGAATAGTGAATAGTGAATAGTGAATAGTGAATCGTGAATAGTAACGGTAAATAGTAAAACGTGAATAGTAACGGTAAATAGTAACAGTAAATAGTAAATCGTGAATAGTAACGGTAAATAGTAACAGTAAATAGTAATTTACTATTTGAATAGTAATTTACTATTAAAATAGTAATTTACTATTGAAATAGTGTTTACTATGCAGAATAGTAACTTAAAATAATATTATTTTCAGTATAATAACAGATTTCTAAAAACGATATAGAAATAATCTAAAAAAATATAAAAGAGAAGTATTCTTACCTTAGGATTTTGGCAGAACCTTCTCTCCAAAAACTTTTCTTCTCTCTCTCACTTCCACCACTATCTCACTAGCACTACTGTATTAAGAAAACTTAATCTGAAATTGTGAATTCTAAAGAAGAAATCCTTCGGTATTTATAGGAAAAAATTTTACTATGCATTTCATTATTTTAATATAAAAGTACTATGCATTTTTGAATTTTTTATTCCAGGTTACTATGCATTCTTTGAAAATTTCGTACATGCACAGTGTTTTGCATAGTAACTGTCGGCAGAATTATTAAGCCAAATAGTAACCTTTCACTCGGTATATTTTAAATATTCAAAATGAGTCCTTTTTGAAATTTAGCGATATTATATCAGTCCTCACTAATTTTATACTGAGTAATATAAAGTTGAAATTTTAAAAATCTAAAATTTTCTGTTAATAAAAATTTATTGATACGTTTCTAATTTTTAAACGATTGGAAAAAATCAAGATTTTTCTCAAACCGATAATTTTTAGATAAGTCTACTTGAAACGGATTTTATAAAATTTTCTTATAATTTAAATTCACTTTCTTGTAAATATTTTTAATTTAAGTCACTTATATGAATTTAAAATTATTTAAAAAATATTATTTTTATTAAAAAATTCCAAAATTCCAAAAAATTCTAAAAAATCATAAATAATACGTAGATTAAAAAGTTCTAAAGAACCATAATTTAATTCCTTCAAAATTTTAATATAAAAATAAAAATAGGGGTGTTACATCTGTTGGATTAAGGTGACGTGGGTCATTAAGTGCTTTAAAATAAGATATCACGTGCAAGTCTTCTCCCATTGTAGGCAGACCAGTCAGACAATTGAACAACATGCTGACATCTGAATATTTCAATGATCTTAGCTATTGTAATTTTAGGGTTGTCTCTTAAGTGCTTTAAAAGCATCTTGGCAACCCATTTAGAATTTTGGTTTTTATTTTCAAAAACTCTAGGAGAGATGTGTTAAGGTCCAAAAGCCTTCAACATGATCACATTTGTTCTCCCTACTTTGCTACCAAATGTCTTCCAGTCACAGTCCTTGTTTGTACATTTCATACGGCACCGTTCAAGCTCATTTTTTTTAAAACTTCCCCTCTCAACCCTTGTACAGATTATACTCCTTAATGGCATGCCTAAATTGGGCCATAAACTAGAACTCCACACCAACCTTCAACTCATACTTCTCCCCCATCTTTTCTCATCAAAAGCCTCGTTCTGAACTCCAACTTCCTCATTTATCTCAACATCAGTATGCACCTCATCAGTATCATACCATGAATCTATGTCTCCATAATCATTACCCCCAAGACCATGTAAGTCTGCATCCCTAAAGTAAGTCCTGCACTCAGCCTCCTCACTACTATTGGCTCCAACATTTTCCCTTGAAAATTAAAAAATTAACTCCTGTACTGGGTTCAGTCCTTGACTCAGATTCAGGTCTTGACTCAGGTTCAGGTAACTCATCTACCTCTAGAACCTCAACTTGTTTAGTGTTGAGACTACATACAAAGCTTTCAACAGATAAAAATTCCCCTCACTTGGTACCTAACTTGGCCTCTCACTTGGCTCCTCTATTGGCCCATAATTTGGTACCTTAGTTGGCTCCTCTGTTGGTCCACGGGTTGGCACCTCAGTGGACCTTAAACTCCTTAACCTCTGCAGCTGACTCTTGTAAATTTTTTTCCTGGTCACTACTTTATTGGGACTCACATATGGTGTAACGCCCCTAAAAGTTAATTAAAATTTTCGAGTAAATTTTTCACTTTTTCGAAAGATCATTTTAAAATTCATAAGTTTAATTCAGAGTTTACGTAACAGTTGATAACAGCGGAAAAATTATCATACATGCTAGTCGTGAATAATTAAATTCAAGAAAATACTTAAGTAGCGGAAACGATTTAGAAAATAATGGTACATGACATGTTATACTTATTACAACCCATAAAATCAAAGTTCAGGTAATAATTCAAATAGGCATCAATCATGGCATCACTCTGCATTCTGCGTGTCATTCACTGTAAAAATTAATGTAAGAGTGAGACAGAATATAGAATAAATATGAAATAGATAAAATTGCACAAACACAATCAACAACTCATAATGATATGATGAATATGCCAAACAAGTCCATTTAATAATTCTTCAATTAGTCAAATGATGTCATGCTGGATCCATTTGATTTTGGTGGGAATACTGCAGTAAAAGTCTCTTAGAGACATAAATAGGGCTTTAGCATATACCATGAATCCCTATACTTCATGGCGCTTAAGTACCGAAGTACACAAATATCATAAGTAGGACTTTGCATAAACCATGAATCCCTACACTCCATGGCACACAACAAAATAGGGCTTAACTCATCATAGAGTAACCCCCCACCAGGGTAGGCAATCATGGAACCCCTAAATTCCATGGTGCGTCCAAATGCTTATGATGCATGAATGCCTTTAATTCTTTTAACATACCATGATATCCATATTTCCAAAACCTCTTGGAATACAAGTCCCCAAAGGACACAACACTCATAATAATTTACAAAATCATGGATTTACTGTTTCAGTCACATGTGTCAATATCACAAGGCATTCATGTACATACAAAGTGGTTTCGTTATTCATAATTATTCATCACCACATCATACAAACTGCATAATGCTCAATAACATTTCTAATAACTCATAATCACTCAAGAATTTAATAATTAATCTTTATCCATAGAGAAAATATCATTTTCTTTCATAATAGCCTTTATAAGTGACTTTCAGCATTCCCAACAGCAACATACATTAGCAAAATAGTCATAACATGGGCAAATCAACTCCTTTTTAGATGATTCCACTTTCTATAGCTTAATAATACAATTATCTACAACTTTCATGCAGAACAAAATTTCAGATTCCAATTAGAAATACCACTTATTCACAAAATACCATACTGCCCCAAAATAAGTATTCTAAAATGTACACAGATTAGTATTTAGAACGTATCTGGAGTTACAAATATGATTTTAACATGAAAACAATTCTAAATTATTCCTAACACACATATCTACAATTTCCATGAAGACACCAACCCCTAATTCTCACCACAAACTTCCCAGTTTTAAAAACAAGATTCAGATTTCAGATTTCAGTATTACAGCTTGCACATACTTCAGTAATTTGAGCATAACTTGAGCTACAAAAATTATTTTGATGTGAAACCACTTTCTAAAGATCCAAAACATAAATATCTAACACTTTTATGAAGACATCCAAAGCTGATTATGCATGTATAATTCCCAGAATATCAAAATATACACAAAACATGGGACAAATCTTTCACTCGGACATGCAGTAGTATTTTGGCTATAACTTTTGCTACACATACTCAAATCAGTCGGTTAAGGTCTCAAAATTCTCATAACAAAAAGATTTACAACTTTCATGAAGACACTGATCACTAATTCTTACCACAAAATTCCCAGTTTTAAAAATAAAATACAGATTTCAAGTTCACAGATTTACAGCTTGTATATACTTAAGTATTATGAGCATAAATTGAACTACAAAAATTATTTTAATGTGAAACCACTTTCTAAAGATCCACAACTTAAATATCTACAACTTTCATGAAGACATCCAAGGCTGATTATGCATGTATAATTCCCAGATTATCAAAATATGCACAAAACATGGAACAAATCTTTCACTCGAACATGCAGTAGTAATTTGGCTATAACTTTTGCTATACATACTCAAATTAATTGAATCAGGTCTCATAATTTAGATAACAAAAAGATCTACAATTTTCATGAAGAAGTCAAAGACAAATTCATATGTTTTCAGTTTCAAAATTAAGCCACAAGATACGAAATTAAAACTGGAATCCTAGAACAGCATACAACTCTACCCATTTCATAGTTATTCACAACCCTCTCCCCTCTTACTTGGTTTGCTGACTGAAAAATGGCCTCTTTGTTGTCCTTGCACTTGTTCGAAGAAGAGTAAAAGAGAGGAAGAAGATTTACTGGCTTTTCTCAGGAGTTCTGGTCAGAGGCAATGTTAATAATGCAAGACAAGTGGGGAACATTATCCTTGTGAGTGGATGTTTAGTGCTGTTAGTGCTTTGATAGTGGAGATAATGGAGGATTAAAAATAAGAAAGTGGCTTATAATGGTCTACTTCTGGCCGTCCATCCACTAGGATGAGTAATAATGGTGTTGGTTGTATTAAAAATGGCATAAGAGACAAGAAAGGAGTCAAAAGTCACTTCTGGCACTGAAAACCGACTGGAATTCCACTCGGTTAGCCTATAAACCGACTGGAATTCCTCCAGTCGTGTGAAGAAGAAAGGAAACCGAGTCCTCTCGCTCAAGCGGAATGTGACTCGCTTGAGCGAGTGCCATATAATGTACTGACAGAGGGGCTTCGCTCAAGCGAAACCGACTCGCTTGAGCGAGACACTCTCCCTCGCTTAAGCGAGGAATTCATTCGCTTAAGCGAATCCACTCGGTTTTCATTCAACATTGTATTTCACTCGGTAAAACCTCCTGAAACCGAGTCATTCTTCTCTGTTTTCCACTCGGCCGTTTCAAATCATTATTAAGCCGACTCATACATAATCTATCACTCGACACAATCGATCCAAACCTATTTATCCTTCACCCAGTCTTTCATTCAGTGAAAACTGAGTCCCCCTTCACAGTCTTCAACACTCGGTTCCTCATTCCAAATCCGAGTCTCCATACACACACAGTTCCACTCGGTAAAATTTTTCAGAAACTGATTCTCCCCTCATAGTTGTCCCCTCACTCGGAATATCTCCCAATCAAATGCCACTCGGCATATCCCAACCTTATTTTACTCGGGTATTCTACAAGTTCATCATTCGGTACACCATTCATAATCACTCATCTTCTGAGCAGTGTCTCACTCGGTAACTAATACCAAGACTGACCAACACTCATTCATCCTCACACTTGGCATTCATGCCTATTCTTACTCGGAGAATACCTTTAGCTCCCAAGTCAGAGTTACTTCGTTTCCTTGTTTCCATGCAACCTTCACTAGTGGTACGTTCTTGTTTCTCAGGCGTTTATTCGATCTTTCTAAAATCTGTGTAGGTTCTATGGAGATGGTCAGATTTTCTTTAACTTCAATATCATCAGCAGCAATCACGTGAGTGGGATCTTGTACATACTTCCTCAGCTGTGATACATGAAATACATTGTGTAGATTTGCTAGATGGGGAGGAAGTGCAATCTGATATGCCACTGTACCAACCCTCTTTAGGATCTCATATGGTCCAATGAACCTTGGACTCAACTTCTTACTCTTTAATGCTCGACCAATCCCCATGAAACCTTCAAAAATACATGCTCACCGACTTGGAATTCAAGTGGTTTCCTCCTCTTATCGTAATAGTGCTTCTGTCTGTCTTGAGATGCCTTCATCTTTTCTCTGATCATTCCTATCTGTTCAGTAGTCTGCTGTACAATTTCAGGTCCTAACGCCAAACTTTCACCAGTTTCTAACCAACAAAGGGGCGTTCGACACTTCCTATCATACAATGCTTCAAATGGAGCCATACCAATACTGCTGTGGTAGCTATTATTATACGTGAATTCAATCAATGGAAGAAATTGCTCCCAACTACCACCATGTTCAATCACACAAGATCGCAGTAAGTCTTCCAAACTTTGTATGGTACGCTCTGACTGCCCATCTGTTTGGGGATGATAAGCTGAACTCAATCGAAGATTTGAACCCAATTCCTGATGCAAGCTTCCCCAGAATCGGGAAGTGAATCTTGGATCTCTATCTGACACAATACTAGATGGTACACCATGTAGTCTTACGATCTCCTTCATATATAACTGTGCCAATTTTTGTAAAGAGTTCTTCATATTCATTGGGAGGAAGTGAGCAGACTTTGTCAATCTGTCTACAATAACCCAGATTGCATCATTCCCTGAACGTGTTCTTGGTAACCCTGACACAAAGTCCATTGAGATGTCATCCCATTTCCAGACAGGAATCTCTAATGGTTGCAGTTCACCAGATGGCTTCTGGTGTTCTACCTTGGCTTTTTGACACACCAGACATGAAGATACATATTCAACTATCTCTTTCTTCATCCTTGGCCACCAAAAGCTTTTCCTCAGATCTTGATACATCTTAGTTGATCCAGGATGAATGCTCAACATACTTTTATGCGCTTCTTCTAGAATCGTCCTTCTCAGATCAACATCATCTGGTACACAAATTCTATTCCTGATTCTCCAAATTCCATCTGATCCTTCTTGTAGTCCCATATCTTTTCCATTCACCTGTAATTCTCTCAACTCTTGTAATGGCAAATCTTCTTTCTGTCTTTCACCTAACAGTTTCAGGAAATCATTGGTTATTTTCAAAGTCCCCAAAGTCATACTCCTTGAAGATTTCATCTCTACACCCAAGTTCATGTCTCTGAACTGTTCTATCATCTCCATTTCTTTTATCATCAAAGATGCCATATGAATGGACTTTCGGCTTAGTGCATCTGCCACCACATTTGCTTTTCCTGGATGGTACTTCAAATCAAAATCATAATCTTTAAGAAACTCCATCCACCTTCGCTGCCTCATGTTCAATTCCTTTTGATCGAACAAATACTTCAAGCTCTTGTGGTCACTGAACACTTCAAACCTGACTCCATACAAATGGTGTCTCCAGATTTTCAGAGCAAATACCACTGCTGCCAATTCTAGATCATGCGTCGGATAGTTCATCTCATATGGTCTCAACTGTCTAGAAGCATAGGCAACCACTTTTCGTTGCTGCATCAAAACACATCCTAAGCCCATTTTGGAAGCATCACAATAAACCACGAAATCTTCTTGTGGATTAGGTAAGGTTAAGACTGGAGCAGATGTAAGCTTCAACTTCAGTTCTTGGAAACTTTTCTCACATTCTGGTGTCCAAGAAAAAGGTTGATTCTTCCGGGTTAGCCGAGTCATTGGTAGGGCAATTTGAGAAAACCCTTCAATGAATCTCCGATAATAACCAGCTAATCCCAGGAAACTTCGTATCTCAGTGACTGAAGTAGGTCTCTCCCAGTTTACCACAGCTTCTATTTTAGAAGGATCCACAGACACTCCTTCGTTTGAGATTACATGGCCTACGAATTTTACCTCTTTCAACCAGAATTCACATTTTGATAACTTTGCATACAACTGCTTCTCCTTCAAAATCTGCAATACCACTCGAAGATGCTTTTCATGCTCCTCTGTAGTTTTTGAATAGATTAGAATATCATCAATGAAAATGATGACAAATTGATCCAAGTAGGGATGAAATATTCGATTCATGTAATCCATGAATACGGCTGGGGCATTGGTCACTCCGAAGGGCATCACAAGGTACTCGTAATGACCATATCGTGTTCTAAAGGCTGTCTTTGGAATATCCTCAGACTTGACACGAATTTGATGATACCCCGATCGTAGATCAATCTTGGAAAACACTGCAGCGCCTCTCAATTGATCTATCAGATCATCAATTCTGGGCAGAGGATATCTATTCTTCACTGTCAATTTGTTCAGTTGACGATAATCTACACATAACCTCATGCTTCCATCTTTCTTCTTGACGAGCAATACTGGCGCTCCCCATGGTGACACACTAGGTCTGATGAAATGCTTCTCCAACAACTCTTCAATTTGTTTCTTCAGTTCCGCCAGTTCAATTGGTGCCATACGGTATGGAGCTTTAGACACTGGTCCTGCTCCTGGAATTAAATCAATGGAGAATTCTACCTCACGTTCTGGAGGTAAACTTGAGACATCCTCAGGAAATACTTCAGGAAATTCAGAAACAACCGGCATCTCCATTGCTTTAGGTTCACCATCTTCTTTGTAAAGAGTGAATAAAGCAAACAATTGAATTTCACCTTGTAATACATAGGTCTTGAGGTTGTCAGAATTTAGATTTTCTGATGGAAATATCACGGTCTTGTTGTGACAGTCCACCAAGACTCGATTTGCCGATAACCAGTCCATCCCCAGAATTACCTCCAGATCTTTCAAAGGTAAACAAACAAGATCGACAAGAAAGCTTCTACCTTCTATGAGTATAGAACATTCGTTACACACCTTAGTAGTCCTAAGTTGTGTACCGGTGGGAGTGGAAACAATCAGATCATATGTCATAAGCTTCACAGGTAATTGAAAGCGTCTAACACACTCATCAGAAATGAAAGAATACGTAGCACCAGAATCAAATAACATAGATAGGATTGTACCATTAATCTCACACTTACTTTGTACGAGGTCATCAGCTTGGTCTGCCTCTGAATCGTTGATGGCAAAGACTCTCCTAGTTGTTTGTTGTAACCTCTGATCTGTGGACTCCCTGTTCTGTCTTGGAGGTTGGGCAGTACGTGTGTCTCCTCCATGGCCTCTCTGATAATTAGAGCCTATTGGTTCACTCATAGTGTTCCTGTTGTTGTTTTGATTGTTCTGCGGACAATTTGGACTGATGTGTCCTTTTTGATTATATCGAAAGCAAGTGACCTCTTCAAGACGTCTGTTACAATCGCGTACATGATGATTACCTCCACACTTAAGATACCTCATATTGTTGCGTCTATCAAAAGATGATGATGATGATGATCCTCCTCTGGAGCGACTTGGATAGAACGATCCTCTTCTTTTGAAATCAACTGACTGAGGTTTCAGTTGTCTATTGCCCTTTCATGTGCTAGTCTGGCTTGGTGATTCTCTTCAAAAATTCTGCATTTGTTGATCAGAATAGGAAAACTCCGAATTTCTTGGTACCCTATCGCCTCTTTGATTTCCAGATTCAGTCCGTTCTCAAATTTAACACATTTCGATTCTTCGGCACCAGCCTGTTGAAAAGGAGGGTAAAAGAGAGATAGTTCTTCAAACTTTGCAGCATATTCTCCAACGGACATCGAGCCTTGTTTCAACTCCATAAATTCCAGCTCCTTGCGACTTTTCACACTTGCTGGAAAATATTTCTCCAGGAAACAGTCTTTGAAGTTGGCCCAGTTCAAGGGTCTGTCAGTCTCGATCATACAGATTCTAGCATGAATCCACCAGTTCTCTGCCTCTTCCACCAACATATAGGTGGCATACTCCACCTTTTCGCATTCTATGCAGGGCAATGGTCGAAAGATGCACTCCATTTCCTTGTCCCAAAGATATGCTCCTTCGGGATTATAACCTCCTTTGAATTGTGAAGGCTTTCTCTTCAGGAAGTGGTCTAACCCATGGAGTCCTCCAGTGCTCCTTGGTTGGTTTTGTCGTTCTATGGCTTCAGCTAAGTGGTTGAAAGCTGCTGCCATATCGTTGTTGTTGTTGTTGTTGTTTCTTGTCATCCTATATTCGTAGTTTGATTTATACCAATTCTAAGGGATAATATATCATATATAAATACTACATAACTATCATTCTCCTACAGTTTATCAGTTAAGCAATAAATCATATAACACATTTATCATATTATCAAGCGGTAATCAAGTAAATCTTTTCGCAATTAATCAGTCAGGCACAAGTCATATAGTACACATTTAGCATGTTATCAAGTAAGAAATCTAACATTTCATATATTATGTCGAGAAACAGTACATGTCATAGCAATTGGTCCTGAATTTTCGAAAATGCTCTGATACCAACATTGTAACGCCCCTAAAAGTTAATTAAAATTTTCGAGTAAATTTTTTGCTTTTTTGAAAGATCATTTTAAAATTCATAAGTTTAATTCAGAGTTTACGTAACAGTTGATAACAGCGGAAAAATTATCATACATGCTAGTCGTGAATAATATAAATTCAAGAAAATACTTAAGTAGCGGAAACGATTTAGAAAATAATGGTACATGACATGTTATACTTATTACAACCCATAAAATCAAAGTTCAGGTAATAATTCAAATAGGCATCAATCATGGCATCACTCTGCATTCTGCGTGTCATTCACTGTAAAAATTAATGTAAGAGTGAGACAGAATATAGAATAAATATGAAATAGATAAAATTGCACAAACACAATCAACAACTCATAATGATATGATGAATATGCCAAACAAGTCCATTTAATAATTCTTCAATTAGTCAAATGATGTCATGCTGGATCCATTTGATTTTGGTGGGAATACTGCAGTAAAAGTCTCTTAGAGACATAAATAGGGCTTTAGCATATACCATGAATCCCTATACTTCATGGCGCTTAAGTACCGAAGTACACAAATATCATAAGTAGGACTTTGCATAAACCATGAATCCCTACACTCCATGGCACACAACAAAATAGGGCTTAACTCATCATAGAGTAACCCCCCACCAGGGTAGGCAATCATGGAACCCCTAAATTCCATGGTGCGTCCAAATACTTATGATGCATGAATGCCTTTAATTCTTTTAACATACCATGATATCCATATTTCCAAAATCTCTTGGAATACAAGTCCCCAAAGGACACAACACTCATAATAATTTACAAAATCATGGATTTACTGTTTCAGTCACATGTGTCAATATCACAAGGCATTCATGTACATACAAAGTGGTTTCGTTATTCATAATTATTCATCACCACATCATACAAACTGCATAATGCTCAATAACATTTCTAATAACTCATAATCACTCAAGAATTTAATAATTAATCTTTATCCATAGAGAAAATATCATTTTCTTTCATAATAGCCTTTATAAGTGACTTTCAGCATTCCCAACAGCAACATACATTAGCAAAACAGTCATAACATGGGCAAATCAACTCCTTTTTAGATGATTCCACTTTCTATAGCTTAATAATACAATTATCTACAACTTTCATGAAGAACAAAATTTCAGATTCCAATTAGAAATACCACTTATTCACAAAATACCATACTGCCCCAAAATAAGTATTCTAAAATGTACACAGATTAGTATTTAGAACGTATCTGGAGTTACAAATATGATTTTAACATGAAAACAATTCTAAATTATTCCTAACACACATATCTACAATTTCCATGAAGACACCAACCCCTAATTCTCACCACAAACTTCCCAGTTTTAAAAACAAGATTCGGATTTCAGATTTCAGTATTACAGCTTGCACATACTTCAGTAATTTGAGCATAACTTGAGCTACAAAAATTATTTTGATGTGAAACCACTTTCTAAAGATCCAAAACATAAATATCTAACACTTTTATGAAGACATCCAAAGCTGATTATGCATGTATAATTCCCAGAATATCAAAATATACACAAAACATGGGACAAATCTTTCACTCGGACATGCAGTAGTATTTTGGCTATAACTTTTGCTACACATACTCAAATCAGTCGGTTAAGGTCTCAAAATTCTCACAACAAAAAGATTTACAACTTTCATGAAGACACTGATCACTAATTCTTACCACAAAATTCCCAGTTTTAAAAATAAAATATGGATTTCAAGTTCACAGATTTACAGCTTGTACATACTTCAGTATTATGAGCATAACTTGAACTACAAAAATTATTTTGATGTGAAACCACTTTCTAAAGATCCACAACTTAAATATCTACAACTTGCGTGAAGACATTCAAGGCTGATTATGCATTTATAATTCCCAGATTATCAAAATATGCACAAAACATGGAACAAATCTTTCACTCGAACATGCAGTAGTAATTTGGCTATAACGTTTACTATACATACTC
Source organism: Clitoria ternatea (assembly GCA_037962975.1). Taxonomy (NCBI): domain Eukaryota; kingdom Viridiplantae; phylum Streptophyta; class Magnoliopsida; order Fabales; family Fabaceae; genus Clitoria; species Clitoria ternatea. The sequence goes on from CM075670.1 coordinate 288,612,538, forward strand.
AAATTAATTGAATCAGGTCTCATAATTTAGATAACAAAAAGATCTACAACTTTCATGAAGAAGTCAAAGACAAATTCATAAGTTTTCAGTTTCAAAATTAAGCCACAAGATACCAAATTAAAACTGGAATCCTAGAATAGCATACAACTCTACCCATTTCATAGTTATTCACAACCCTCTCCCCTCTTACTTGGTTTGCTGACTGAAAAATGGCCTCCTTGTTGTCCTTGCACTTGTTTGAAGAAGAGTAAAAGAGAGGAAGAAGATTTACTGGCTTTTCTCAGGAGTTCTGGTCAGAGGCAATGTTAATAATGCAAGACAAGTGGGGAACATTATCCTTGTGAGTGGATGTTTAGTGCTGTTAGTGCTTTGATAGTGGAGATAATGGAGGATTAAAAATAAGAAAGTGGCTTATAATGGTCCACTTCTGGCCGTCCATCCACTAGGATGAGTAATAATGGTGTTGGTTGCATTAAAAATGGCATAAGAGACAAGAAAGGAGTCAAAAGTCACTTCTGGCACTGAAAACCGACTGGAATTCCACTCGGTTAGCCTATAAACCGACTGGAATTCCTCCAGTCGTGTGAAGAAGAAAGGAAACCGAGTCCTCTCGCTCAAGCGGAATGTGACTCGCTTGAGCGAGTGCCATATAATGTACTGACAGAGGGGCTTCGCTCAAGCGAAACCGACTCGCTTGAGCGAGACACTCTCCCTCGCTTAAGCGAGGAATTCATTCGCTTAAGCGAATCCACTCGGTTTTCATTCAACATTGTATTTCACTCGGTAAAACCTCCTGAAACTGAGTCATTCTTCTCTGTTTTCCACTCGGCCGTTTCAAATCATTATTAAGCCGACTCATACATAATCTATCACTCGGCACAATCGATCCAAACCTATTTATCCTTCACCCAGTCTTTCATTCAGTGAAAACCGAGTCCCCCTTCACAGTCTTCAACACTCGGTTCCTCATTCCAAATCCGAGTCTCCATACACACACGGTTCCACTCGGTAAAATTTTTCAGAAACTGATTCTCCCCTCATAGTTGTCCCCTCACTCGGAATATCTCCCAATCAAATGCCACTCGGTATATCCCAACCTTATTTTACTCGGGTATTCTACAAGTTCATCATTCGGTACACCATTCATAATCACTCATCTTCTGAGCAGTGTCTCACTCGGTAACTAATACCAAGACCGACCAACACTCATTCAGCCTCACACTTGGCATTCATGCCTATTCTTACTCGGAGAATACCTTTAGCCATTCATTTCTCAGGAGGAGTTTCCACAACCGTACTCCACTCGGTATTATTGATCCTAAACCGACCCAAGACATATATGTTGTCAATCGGAATTCCTTCACTCAGGATTGCAACTTCTGATCTTAATTGACTTGGAAACGAGTCACTCAAGAATAATTGACTCTGAAATGAGTCCTTTGAAGATCTTGACTCGGGATCAAGTCTTCTTGGCATGTTTGACTCGGCAGTGAATCTCTGAGACATTATTTCACTCGGAAATAGTCCTCTTGACCATGTTCCACTCGGAAAACACCATTGTCACTCGGTATTTCCATTTTCTACTCGGAATTCCTCTTGGTCACTCGGAATTTGCAGTTTTCACTCGGAACAGACTCTCTTTCTCACTCGGACAGTTCTTTCTAAGGTATTTTCACTCGGAATTTGGGCCTCATTAATAAGGATCTATATAAATTATAGAATTATACCTAAAAATGAAACTTTTGGAGCATTAAAAGCCATCCATAGCGTGTTTTATTCATTAATTAACACTTACAAGCCTTCCATGCTTCATAAATTACAAAATAGAGCTATTATTAAAAGCAGGAATGTTACATATGGGCTAGACTTTGTTCTCCTATTTCTCTTGTCATCTTGGGTTTGTTGGGTTTGGGTTTGTTGGGTTTCTTGCATTTCTTGGGTTTCAGCCACACCTTCTTGGATCAGACCTTTTGTCCCATCCAAGCAAACAACCTTCTCAGTCTTTGTCAAACAGTGTTCAACATACAAATCAACCTCATAATTCTCATTAACTGCATACTCACCCATTTCCAGTGCATGTGAGTCCCATGTGATACTTTTGTACTTAGACTATCCTGGTTTCTTCCACCACAGTTTAAATTCCCCTCTATACCCAAGGTTGGACTAGTGACCTAGCCTTAGGGATGGCAAAATGGGCTAGCCCACCCCGCCAAAGCCCGTCAAAAAATGGGCGGGGCTGACCTGTAACACCCCTATTTTTATTTTTATATTAAAATTTTGAAATAATTAGATTATGGCTCTTTAGAACTTTTTAATCTACGTATTATTTATGATTTTTTGGAATTTTTTGGAATTTTGGAATTTTTTTTATATAAAATAATATTTTTTAAATAATTTTAAATTCATATAAGTGACTTAAATTAAAAATATTTATAAGAAAGTGAATGTAAATTATAAGAAAATTTTCTAAAATCCGTTTCAAGTAGATTTATCTAAAAATTATCGGTTTGAGAAAAATCTTGATTTTTTCCAATCGTTAAAAAATTGGAAACGTATTAATAAATTTTTATTAACAGAAAATTTTAGATTTTTAAAATTTCAACTTTATATTACATGTTATAAAATTAGTAAGGACTGATATAATATCGCTAAATTTCAAAAAGGACTCATTTTGAATATTTAAAATATACCGAGTGAAAGGTTACTATTTGGCTTAATAATTCTACCGACAGTTACTATGCAAAACACTGTGCATGTACGAAATTTTTAAAAGGTGCACAGTAACCTGGAATAAAAAATTCAAAAATGCATAGTACTTTTATATTAAAATAATGGAATGCATAGTAAATTTTTTTCCTATAAATACCAAGGATTTCTTCTTTAGAATTCACAATTTCAGATTAAGTTTTCTTAATATAGTAGTGCTAGTGAGATAGTGGTGGAAGTGAGAGAGAGAATAAAAGTTTTTGGAGAGAAGGTTCTGCCAAAATCCTAAGGTAAGAATACTTCTCTTTTATATTTTTTAGGTTATTTTCATATCGTTTTTAGAAATCTGTTATTCTACTGGAAATAATATTATTTTAAGTTACTATTCTGCATAGTAAACACTATTTCAATAGTAAATTACTATTCAAATAGTAAATTACTATTTACTGTTACTATTTACCGTTACTATTCACGATTTACTATTTACCATTACTATTCACGATTTTGCTATTTACCGTTACTATTCACGTTTTACTATTTACTGTTACTATTCACAATTTACTATTTACTATTCACTATTCAAAATTTACCATTTCTGTTTTAAGTATTAATCTTAATCTTCGTCTTATGCTTATACTAAAATAAGATTGGTATTAATATTTCTAGAAATCGAAGGCGCAAAGCAAATCTCTTTTTAGTAACAACTCAAGGTAAGGGGGAGTGAGATAAGAGTATAATATGAAAAGACATAAGAATAATAGGAGGAGTCCCCTACTCCTTTTAAATTTAATAATATTATTATTTTAAAATATTAACTTTTTAACTTAAAATTTTTTAATAAATTTTAAATTAAATATCCAGTTTAACTAACTCTAACATACCTATGCAAGGACTTGGACCATTATGACCTATATGGACTGGACTATACCTATGCAAGGATTTGGACCATTATGACCCATATGGACTGAACTATACCTATGCAAGGACTGAATTATATGGACTTACATAGACCTATACGAGGAATTGACCAAAAGGACTCAAATTGACTATATTAATAACCATTAAACTTTGAATTATAATATTTATAAATAATGCTTTGTTAACTTGATTTTGATTGATATTTAATTGTGATTAATAATATTTGATGTGATTGATGATATTTAGTTATAATTGATAATGCTTGATTTTGATTGATGATTTTGTGACGTGGAGCATGACGGAAAGCTAAATTCAGTAAGAATTTTCTTACCTTACTCTTTAAATTTTTACTTTAAATCTTCTCTTCTTAGAAATTATTTTTATTAACTTTATTTTCAATATTTAGAATAAAAAAATTAGTATTTATTTTAGAAAGAAAACATTTTATGAGAATTAATTAATTAAATCTTGAGTTAAAGAAAAATTTGGTAATTTTAAGTATTTTTGGTTAATAATTATTCTCTTTTAATAAAACAAAATTTTTAAAAGAAAATTATTTTATTTTTTTCCAACTTAATAACTAAAGATATTTGGAAATAATTGAGATTCCTAAATTTGATTTTGTTAAGATTTAATTTGAGAAAGATTATGTAAAGTTTTTTATGAGAAAGTTTTTAGATATTTAAGGCTTAGAAACTCAATTTTAGTGAGATTTGAAAACTGTACCAAATTTATTTCTGTGGGACAGAAATTCAGAGAATTGAGAAAATGTACAGTTTATTGAAATGATATTGTAAACCTTTAAGGGATTTAATAATTGAGTTTCTAAAAGTCTTAACCAACTAAATACGCGAGTAGTTCATGCGTCATGAATCATTAAAGTGAAATAAAATGATATTGTCTGGGGACGGATTATAGAAACCGAGGATACATTAGAGGAGGCTTAATTACGAGCCTTGGGATGAGATGGTGTGAAAGGGTGCTTCAGGGGACTTGGGGTAGCTCCCTAGTGTCGGGTACTTTCACAATAAAAACTTTCTCAATCTGACTAGTCTCTAAGTGTATCCATGTCAGTTGAGCTGTTCATATTATTATTATCCGGACTTATGGAACAGTGTAAACTCCTGGTTGGCCCAGTGCAAATTAAAATTTAAGGGCCCGCATATATAGGTAAATTATGATGAAGATATTGCATACATTCATGCATTCATAATTGATTGTGTATGTGATTGTGATTGATATTATTATGTATTGGTTTGTGAAAACCCTTTGTTGCTTATGTCTTAATCAATAATATTATATTCTGTTTCTCACTCCTTTTTCCGTGTCTTTGTTTCATATATTCTAAATTGATGGTTCAGAGGGAAGGATCGAAGAATTTGGCAGTAGATATAGCACGTTCTAGAAAGGGAGCTCGGTATGAATACCGTGGTTCAATGAATAAATAATGTTAATAAGTAACTGCTTCTGGGCCATGGAGTTTCCTCTCTTTCTTATAATGTTTAATATTTATTTTCTTCAGATGAATGTACAAATACTTTATAAAGTTTTAATAATATTTGTGAGGTATTTCAGAATTAATGTATATAATTTATTCCGATAGTTTCTTTTTAACAATCATATCTTTAAAAAAAATAATAATTATGAATTTTTCTAGAATTTATTAACGTGTAACAGAGGGTGTTACATGACCCGTCCTGATAAACTAAATGGGCCAAAATTTAGGCCCCACCCGCTAGCCCTTCAAAGTTAAAATTATAATTTTTTTAAAAAAATATCAAATTAAGATTAAAAATTAGAAAAATAATTGTTAAAAAAAATTAAGGAAGATATTATTAAAAGAAATGTATAAATAGTAAGAAATGTTACTTTTTTTAATTTTAGAAAATGAAAGTATATATTTTAATAAAATAAAGTATAAATTAGTAATATTTATAATATTTTTCTTTTGGCGGGGGCCCGTCGGGCCGTGGCGGGAGACGGACTAAAAATTCTTGTCCGCCTCGCCAAATTTGGTGGGCTTGGCGGGTCAGCCCGTCAGGCCTAGCCCGTTTTGCCATCCCTACCTAGCCTCAAAGTACGACCATTTATCCAAGTCTATATTATGAATGACATGTAGTTCTTTATCAACGTACAACACTGGTGGACCCTCATCGAATTTCCCCTTATGGTGTATCACAACACTAAAAATCATACCTACATAGAATATACATAAACATTAAATTATGTTTTTTTAATCATGAAAGTGTAACACACCCACAAACGACAACCAACCAACATGTGGTCCTTCCACCCCAAACCCCATCCCAATGCAAATTTAAAATACTAGGGTTCGATACTACAACATTTAAAAAATGTACCTGTGTCGCGACCGGGGTCCCGGCGCGCGACGTGTACTGGTTAAAGATAGATAAAAAAAATTGAAACTGCATTCAAATGAGGCCCTTGGGAGGCCTAAAGAAAATAAAGGGTTCAAGTAGTCGCCACTAATATTTATTAAGGAAAATATTAGGAAAACCTTTTAAATAGCACTGGTTTTTTTTTAAAAAAAATGAGATTCTGTTTAGTCCGGGAGTCGAATTACAGGAGGGGAAGGTATCAGCACCCCACACTGTCCGTAAAAAAAACGATTACCCAAATTGATCATGCATAATTTCAAAAAAAATGATTATCAAATATTTCATCCTTCATAAAAACAATGATAAATAATATACATGATAATAAAAAAATTATATATAAATAAAAATAAAACAAAAATAATAATAAAACATATCTCCTAAGTTTTGTTATTTTTTTAGTTCCAAGAAAATAAACAAACAAATGATTAAAAGATGATAAAAATAAAAAAAATAATAAGACGTCTTGTCTTAATTATTTTCTAGTAAAAAAAATCCATTGATTTTATTGAGAAATATAAAGTTCAAAACAAATAAATAAATGAAAAAAAAGTAAAAAAACATACGAAAGAAAAAAAAAGAATGAAACACATCAACATGAAAATAAAGAAATATATATACACTTAATTAATTAAAATTGACAAAGGAACCTTATTTAATTATTTTTTTAGAAAAAAATAAAAAAATAAAAAAAGATTAATAAGATGTCTCATCTAAATTAATCTCATTTTAAATTTAAGAAAAAGATTAGTCTTGGTTTTTGTCACTTTTTTTCGATAATGATTTTTCTTAATTATCAAAAGGTTACTAAGAGAAAACAATAGAAAATCATGACCATAATAAAAATGGATAATTATGTATATATATATTTATAAACTATTTAAAAATGGTCAAACATAAATAAGTAAATAGAAAGTATAGAAAAATAAATAAATAAAAAAAGAAGTGTAGAAAGATAAATAACTAAAAAATAAAAGTGCAGAAAATAAATAATTAAAAAATAAAGATACAGAAAAATAGATAAATAAAAATAAAAGTATAAAGAAGAAGAAAAAATAATAAAAATAAAGGGGCAGAAAAGTAAATACATAAAAATAAAGGGGCAGGAAAGTAAATACATAAAAATAAAGGGGCAGGAAAGTAAATACATGAAAAATGGGTAGAAAAGTAAACAATAAAAATAAAGGGGTAGGAAAATAAATAATAAAAATAAAGGGGCAGAAAAGTAAATAATAGAAATAAAGGGCAAGAAAGTAAATACATGAAAATAAAGGGTCATAAAAGTAAATAATAAAAATAAAGGGATAGGAAAGTAAATACAGAAAAATAAAGAGGCAGAAAAGTAAATAATAAAAATAAAGGGGCAGGAAAATAAATAATAAATAAAGGGGTGGAAAAGTAAATAATAAAAATAAAGGGCAGGAACGTAAATAATCAAAATAAAGGGGCAAAAAAGTAAATAAGTAGAAATAAAAGGGCATAAAAATAATTAAATAAAAATAATCATGCAGAAAATAAATAAATAAACTAATAATTGCAAAAATGTAAAGTGCGGATAAATAAATTAACAATAATAAAAGTGCAGAAAAGTAAATAAAGAAAAACAAAAGTACAAAAAAATAAATAAAGAAAAATAAAGGTACAAATAAATAAATAAAGATGAAAATGCAGAAAAATAAAGTGCGGGAAAATAAAGTGCTTGAATATAAATGAAGAAAAATAAAAGTGCAGAAAAAATAAATAACAATTAAATAAAGATGAATAAATAAATGTAAATAAACATCCTTGTATTAATAAAAAATACTTTGGTATAAGAACAATTAAAGAGGAACTATAACGGAAGTCGGGAAATCAATTTCGTGTAGATTTCCTTTGCTTTTGGCTTCGTTTGAACTCAATTTGAGGGTGTTTGGACACCGGTTACAACATTTACACAGTATTTTGGCTCACAATACCCACATACTAAGACATACTAGAATGATACACTCATTTTCCTAACTAGGATTACACCACATAATTTTAAGAAACAAAAACTTCTAAAAAATCTCTCAAAAATTTAGCACTCTTTCCCCTCTTTTTCTTCTTCTTCCCCCAAAATACCTCAATATCACTTCCTATTTATAGAAGAAAATTGGCCTTGGATTCCTCATAAAATGACATCACTTTCTTACTTTTTCAATTTGTCCAAATTTAATGTCAATTTCCCCAATTTTCTACCCATGCTATAAGAAGCAAGAGGGTAATCACAAAACATCGTTTTCCTTCCCTTATTCTTTCCTCTTGGCTTCGGCATCCATCGGCCATTGCTTGAGAGAAATGAAGAAACTTGATGAAATGAGAGGTGTGGTAGGAAATGAAGAGGGATTGAGTATTTTTAGAAATGGGGAAGAGTTACTATTCCAACGGTCACTATACAATTTTTAATATTATTTTTTTTCATATGATCCAGGGTGGCAACCTGGAATGGACGAGGTTCTACGTACCGCACCACATCACCAATAAGAACTAGTAAGTCATAACCGGGGTTTGAAATCATTAGTCGACTATGGACATTTCTCTCCACCTCGGTCGATAATTAAGCATTTTCACCTTCGGTGTGTCTTGAAGTTCGAGTAGGGATCAGTTTTCATTAACTTGAAGAACCTCGGATTCCCACAGATCTGAGGCTGTGCAAACTTAGAGTTGGTGAGGTAACACCGGTCAGGAGACCGTGCTAGGACCCCGATTAATGCAGTCAACATCGACTCCAGATTATATACTCTTTTTTTTTTCTTTCTTCCCTTTTTTTGTTTTTTTTCTTACATATTTTAATATACATTTTTCCGGACAAAAATAGGTGTTCACAACCTGCATGATAAATTATGCTCTCTTTTAGTTGTTGACGTCCGACACAACATCGCACACGACCTTTCCACAGCCACGCAAAAGTAGAGCTTGCACGATGTCGCAACCTAGATCGCGACGGCGCGGCGAGAGAGAGAGAGAACTCGTTCGAGTGAAACAGGGAGTCGCCACCAACATTTTTATTCATAGGAAAAACATTGGAAAAAACTAAGTTCAGTAAAGCACTGGTTAAAAATTGAGATTCAAGTTCGGGAGTCGGTTACGAGTAGGGAAGGTATTAGCACCCTACATCGCCTGTCAAAAACAGTACCAAGATTGAAAATGCGCAACATAAATAGCCTTACAAAAGATGGTTTATTTCTTCCCTTTTATTGTTGTATTTTTTTATTTTAAAAATGACAGAATGGAGTGAGAGAACTGTACAAACATAGAATGTCGAAACGAGGTCAATGGGACGTTTCATCCGAATTAAACTCGACTTCGATATGGGACAGAGAGGGGAAAAGAATGCTAATAAGGCGTCACGCCTAAATTATACATCCTCGAAATAAAAAATAGGGATAGGAAAGAGATAAGCGGGACGTCTCGTCCTAAGTATCCCTCCCCTATGAATTATGGCGAGGCTTAAGCAAAAACTAGGGGGAAACCAACAAGACGTCACGTCTAAATTGATTTTCACGGAAGTAACCAAAAAAAACCATTTATGAAAGAAACGTGGAAGTAAGGAAATAAATCAGCAAAAAGAAATAAGAAAGATGGGCCCGACAGGAGTTAAAGTCCTGCTCCTACGTATTCTTGAATTATCAAGAAATCAGGGTTACGTAGTTCTGAGTGTTTTTCTTTTAGGAAAAGACTTGGGAGATGATGATGGATGTCACTGAGGTGGGGAACTCGTACAAGGCGAAGTTCTTCGCACGTGTACGAATCCTAAAGAGGTTGTGTAGACGGGAGTGCTCCCGTACGACACTGTTTAAAAATGATTTGTTTCTTTTTATTGATTTTTATTTAGATTTGAAAGAAAACATAGGAAGCATTTATTTCCCTTTATTATATTTTACTATGGAACGAAAGGAAAAAGGTAGTAGAAGCTACAAAAGAGAAAGGGAAACAATAAATTCTGAAAATAGAGGAAAAATGAGTGAAAATCGAGTGGGAGAAGTGAAAAACCGAGTGAAAATGGCAAAAACCGAGTGAAAATTACAAAAAACGAGTGGAAATAGCAGAAACCGAGTGAGAAAGAGGAAAAACCGAGTAAAAATGGTAAAACCGAGCGATGAAAGCAGAAAACCGAGTGAGGACAAGGAAAAACCGAGTGAAAATGAGGAAACCGAGTGGAAATAGCAGAAACCGAGTGAAACAGTAAGCTTACCGAGTGAGAAGTGATTTACCGAGTGAGACAGTGAGAAGAGGGACGGTATTGGAGTTGAGTGGAGTGAGGAGATTGGATTTGGTGTACTTGAGGGGAGAGGACGGTGTTGTGAGGGGAATTGGGATGGTGTGTAGGTGAAGGGATGAGGAGGTCGGTTTTGGAGAGGACGGTTGGTTGGGCGGTGTTGGCTGAGGGGAATGAAGTGTTGGGCGGTGTTGTGTTGAGGGGAGTGAAGTGTTGGGCGGTGTTGTGTTGAGGGGAGAGGACGGTGTGGCTATTGGAGACAGGAAGGAGGTACAGGGTTGGCTGATGAAGAGAGGAAGGAGAAGAAAGGAATGGTGAGGGTGATGGATGCGTAGAATGTGTGTGTAAGTATGTGTAAGGGCTGAAAGCTTCAGCTCCTTGCCTATTTATAGGCTGGTCTGAGTGGAAGGCCAGCTTAGGCTTCCACTTCCGAGTGGAATGCCAGCTAAGGCCTCCACTCAGAGTGAAGTGGGGGACAACGGCTGGGTGGGAATTTTTAATTCCCCCCACTTCCACCCCTGTTTGCCACTTGTCTGCCACCCCCAGGATTCCTGGATCCACTTGGGTGGTGGAATCCAAGTCAGCACGGTCTAACAGGGGGACCTGGTGGGAATCCGAGTGAGAATATTGGAAATCCGAGTGAGAATGTTGAATTCCGAATGAGAATATTGGAAATCCGAGTGTAAATAACTCGGATCACCCTCTCAGTCAACATTCATCCACATTGCCTCCTAAATCCGAGTGTAAAAGGGGCCGGTCTTCACTCTGCCACCTAAATCCGAGTGGAAAAGGCCCTTTTTATGCTAAAGACCGAATGAAATCATGTTGGTGTCAACTGGATTGAGTGGGAATTAAAGAAATTGAATCAGAACCGAGTGAAAATGACTCGGACTTCATCTCCTCTCCACAATCCGAGTGACAAATGACTCGGATCCGACTGGAATATGTGAAGTGTGACTCGGAATTGGGAGAAAAATGACTCGGGAACGGGTAAAAAGTGGCTCGGTGAAGGTTTGAAGTATGGTGGGAATGGGGGCTCGGAATTGATTGGCCAAAAGGACTCGGGAAGGGTGGCTGACTGACTGAAGTGTCACTCGGAAACCGATTGGAAATTGGCTCGGGAGTGGGCGAGAAAAGAATGACACGGAACCGACTGAAAATGGGTCGGAAATCGAGTGAAATGACTCATTCGGTACTGACTGGAAATGCTTCATTCGGAATTCTTTTTCACTCGGATTTTGCATATCTTCTACTCAGAAACTGGAAGTTTTGGCTATTTTAATTCGGATCTCCTTCCAACCGAGTGATACTCACCCGGATTTACTCGCATCAGCAGTTAGTTCCTCTTTTTTTTCACTCGGATTTGTTGCAATAGGGGATCTTCCGCTCGGATTCTCCTCTAACAGGGTCATTTTTCTCTCGGAATGCATCTGAAAGGGAATTATCCACTCGGATTTACATCTAATCTAAATCATTTCACTCAGATTTGAATTCAACAGGTCATACTCCACTCGGATTGGTCCATTGTTGAGTCATTATTCGGATTTCCCACCCAACAGGTCATACTCCACTCGGACATGCCCAAAACTGAGTAGCTTCACTCGGATTTTCTCCATTCAGAGTAATGTCACTCGGATTTAACTCATTCTGAGTGATTTCACTCGGATTTGACCATTTTTGAGTTTTTTCACTCGGATTTATCTCCATCAGGGCTGTATTTCACTCGGTTCTGATTATTTCGGAGCCATTCTATTCGAATTTGACCATTCTGATTTAGAATTCAGTATAAAAAGATTCATTCCACTTGGACCGGACCAAAAGAGGTGTTCACACACGATAGTGACACTCAACGAACGAGTATTAGAGAACGCAAGAGTATTACAGAGAGTGAATGAGAAGACAAGAATACGAAGGGGGAACATGAGAGTTTCAGAAAGTCTTAACTATTCAAAACGTTGCTTTTTGAAAAAAAATTACTTATCTTAATTAAAAATTAACTAAGCTAATGTCTTATTTAATTAATCAAACCACCATTTAACATAAAATTAACTTAAGTAGTCACGTCATATGACATGTGCCACTGATGAGGTGGCATAAACATTAGCCACCTCATCAGTTAACAGTCAAAACTAACGTTTTCCTTAAATTCAAAAACCCTAAAACTTTATAAGGTCCAAAATCCTAGAGTTTTTTTAAAGGGGTTTTTTCCTAAACCCTAACTTATAAACTTTATTATTGTTATGTTATTAACTTATGGGTTAATGAAATATGAACTTTATTTGATATTATTTATTAAAGACTTTTACTATTTAAGTTTTTATTATTATAGACTTTATTATTTGATATTATTATTATACAATTATAGTATATTATATTGTTATTGTGTTTGTGTGTTTACTTTTTTTTAAAATATTAGTTAATTATTTGATTTAATTTTTTATAATAATTGTATAATGTTATTATAATAATATAATATTATAAAATATAAATAATAAAATTTTGTTTAAGTTGATATTAGATAGGCCTTGACCCGACCCGACCCTAGGCGGTACGCTTTGTTTTTAGATACATGTAAGTTTAGCCGTCAGATAGTGTTCTTTATGCACCAAGCAGCACCCATGGCTCCGACCGAAGTCCCCTCCTCCGTTGAATTGGATCAACCACCAACTATGAAGGAAACTGATCATGTCCTTCGCCGCATGTCCCACTATCAACCCAACCTCGATCTTTGTTGTGCCTTTGTGCCCCCGCCACCTTCTCCATTGTTCACCATGTTATGCTGCCCTCAATCCCCTGTTTTCCTTTCTTATTTTTTGTCTTTTAACGCACAGGTTCTTCTTTTCCTTTTAACATCACATTTCTGCACTTTAATATTAGGTATCGATAAAGTCAATATACCCATAAAAAATGAAAACAAATGAAGCATGTTCCGGAAAAAGTAGAAACTTTCTGATGATTTTCAGAGTTAATCTATTCAAAGTTACTTATATTTAAAGGCTATTGGTTGTTAGCGCTTTTTTTTTCTGTTTTGGTTGTCACCGTGTCAATTTCATATATTCTTTTACTTTTTATGACTGAAATTACCAACTAGTAAAGAATAATGAAATAAAAATCATTTTATGACACCTAAAATTTTTAATTTAGTCTATTGTTAGCATATAGCATAGCATAAAAGAATATCTCATTTTACAACAGTGAAAGCTAACAAATTTAGTTATGTAATCATACATGGTAAATATTAAAAGTTAGGTAATAATTACATAACCACTTAAAAACATCATAGATTTTAAATTTCTAATTTTGGCAATTCAAATAAAATTTAATAATTTGTGCTAGGCTTATTTGTTTAAGCTTTTAAAAAAAAGTAATTTTATATATATAATTCATATTTTGCAAGAATAATAAAATGGATCAGTTCAACCCATTAGACTATAAAATAAGTAAGTCAGGATGATTGACCCGCCTTTAATTGATGGATAAAATATTCTATAAATTACTTTTAATAAATTGTCAATAAAGTCTTCAAAATTCATCCTAAATTGAACTAACATATGAACTCTACGCAGATCTAAGGAATGCGTGCAATCAAAGCAATGTGACCACTTAACTATATTGGAATAGAAATATTCCAAGATGGGTCCATCATGTTGATTGGTGATATAATTCAAGTTTTATCCCTTTACACTAGGCTAAAATAAATGGTTTTTCATATTGTACAATTCTTCCTTAGCTAACCGTTGGTGCATTAGCAATGGCAATGATCATATCAACAATAAAGCAACGGTATAACAGTCAAAGCGTCAAATTGAATTGCTAATAAAGCGTTCTGCAGTAAAGGGGAATCTGTTTGGGGACAGAAAAGCAATATGTTTTCTTAAAAACTTTTCAGAAACTGAAAACTGATTAAATAACTCCTAGAATGAAGATGACTTGAAACAAAATATTTTCCCGCAAATATAGCTTATGCTACCAACTCTGTCCCCCTTTTTTTTGGGTCTATTTTCCTTCATTTTAAAAATAAAATAAAATAATGAAAAATGAAAAACTTTGACTGTACTTACACAAACAATGCACTAACTTTAACCCCCTTCTTCCTCCTTGAGTTCCACTACTTTCTAGCTGCTGTTAAGAGATCTAAAATATTTAACAGCTAGTGATTACTCACTTCATGCCAATAGCATGCAGAGCATGTCTTGGACTGTTTACTTGATCACACCCATCTTCCACTCATGACCCATCTCACCTTATGTGGTTTTTGGTGTCCTTTACACTCAGGTCTTTTTTCTTTTTTTTTATTTAGAAAATATAAATATAAATTATTTCTGGCTATTTTTTTTTCCTGCCTCCTTTTGGTATTGTTTTGAGGGGGGACATCTTCCATAAAACACACATAATGTTCATTTCTAGAAAAGCATCCTATGTATGATGGTAAAATTCCCAACCCACATCACCACAATAGCTCTGATCCACAGGATTTGTTTAACTTCCTCCTTTTAGGATTGAGGCTACTATGTGGTGAAGAGTTTGCACATGAACCAGTATTTGAATCATCACTTTTGTAGCTGAAGCACAATGCATCTAAAACACCTATTGGGCTTTGTGGCACACAGTGGACAGAAGCACTTGAGTCCTTGGCAGAGGCAGTGTTGGATGACAGCTCTTGTATCATTTCAACACACTTCAATAATCTCTCCTGTCAAAACATAACTAACACAATGTTAATATCAACTAAACAACCATCATGAGTGTTTCACCAATCACAAGTACTAAACTAAAGATTATAACAGGGTAAAAAGTAAGATCATCACTATGTATTCACTTTTAATTTTCTTTTTTCTTGTCATTGGAGTTGGGCCACCATATTTACCTTTTCTACGTGTTGGATCAGAGCAGAAATTGTTTTCTCAGTGTCAACTGTTCGGTTTTCCCCCACCACATACATAGCCACTGCTGCTGCAATCTCTGATGGTTTAAATTCCAAGAAATCAATCCCTGCATTGAATTCACACCATCCAAACTATCATCTCTAATTCCACTCATTCACAATTATTATTACTGCAGAGATTCGCATCAAGAAAACAAACCCATTTGTGCAATGCAATTAAGGAGGAAAACAGATAGTTACCTCTTACAGTGCTTGATATAAGTTGGATGGATTGCAAAATGGAAGATCTTAATGGAATTTGACCACCATTGATCTTACAAAGGAAATAATCAATGAAGGAGAAAGGAGTAATTGCCAGCATTCTCCACTTCAATGTACTCAGTACTAGAAGCTCCATCCTCTGAATGGTTTTAGCTTCAAATACAAACTTTGATTCACCTACCTGCGTAAAAGACAATGATGAGCACATGCAAAACTAACAACACATTGACTTAACATATACAGATCACTGAAAAGACAAATTCCTACCTGCAAATCAAGAGAGAGTGGAACATCAGTCTCATCTACTTTGGCTGCAAGTGATAAGCACGCCACAGCCAGCAATTGCATTGTCCAAGCTCTCCCCCTCTGCGATAGGAAACACTAGATCAAAACCAGTTGACAACAAAATGACCAAAAAAACAAGCCTTTTCTCATGCTCTTCAATCTTCCACTTACAGGTAACTCATATGCTGCAAGGAATCGGTCCAGGTAATTTATAGATAGATATGCACAGAGAGGACCAAAACCGAAATGCGATCGAACCTGTAAATCATGTTTAAGTACAGTTAATTAGATCATCCTAATCAAAGGACAACTACATAAAAATGAAACAATCCTCAGTTCAAAGTAAATCCAGGTTGTAACTTGTAAGCATGGTTTGAACATCTTAAGTTCATTTGATCAGGAAAGAACCCACCAAGGGAATCATCAGCAAACACTGAAACGTGAAATCAAAACATAACACTTCCATTTGCAGACAAACTCAAGGTTCAGATTTAAAGTGGTTGAAAAACTGCCCATTATTTCAGTTTTCACTATAAATAACTCCCAGTTGAAAAAGATTAGAACTTTGGAGTGATTCAGAAAGAGCAAAAAAGGGAACTCTTGAACCCACCTTTTGAATCCAATCAATGGCCTCCATTCTGACTCCAAAGTCCAAATCCCCACTTTGTAGCCTATTCAAGTAATGGGAACCATGCCAATGTTGGCATTCCTTTTCCACCATCAACACCAAACACTCCTCACTCTGCAATGGAAAAACATATGGATCACCAAAATGGTGCCTCCTCCTCTCATTGTACCTAGGACGCCACGCGTCGTCGTACACCTCCGTCCCAAAATGGCCATCGTCGAAAACGGTGCTATCCTCAGTGCAAAGGAGGCTCGAAACAGAGTCAAAACTGGGTGCCATTGCAATAACCCAAATCAAAACCCAACCCGGAACCCCCTCTACCACAAAAAAAGAAGCTTTTCCCTCAGATTATTATTGGGTTGTGCGTTTCAGACCAAGAAGGAGAAGAGTGGAGATGAGTGGAGTTTCTCTTTAAGGAATTATTAAAAGGAAGAAATGACAGTAGATGTGGAAATAAGAACAAAACCACTACCAGGGCCACCAAGTCGTTTGTTTCACTCTCTCTTTTTGTTGTTATGAGTTTTGGCTGAAAAGAGTGGCGAGAGTGAGGGCCTTATGAAGGAAACCAACACCCCTTTTTAGGGTAAAAGGCAAAGAGAAGGTGGGGTTGGCGACAAGACAAGGAGGGTCTGCGGAGTGGGAATTGTTGTATATGTAAGTGTAAATATCAAAAGCAATTAGCATTCTGTAATCTTATTTTCTTCGACTGTCTTTAAAATTATTGTTTGCAATTAATGGTTTTTTTCACTCATTCTACTCATTTTTTTAAATGATATCTTCTTAATTTAGATAAAAGATAAAAATATAATCAATAAAAATATTTAATTTTACTTTAAAATCTCAAAAGAACATACATTTAAAAAGAAATCTAATTTTCTAAAAGATAGATATAAAAAACTAAAGTATTAGTATACTTAATGTTTTTAAAAAATAATGAAGATATCAATTGAAATAGATGATAATAAAATGAAATACTTAGTGTGGAGTATTAATTTGACGTAGAGTGATAGAGAAAGAGAGAGTGTTAGTGGAGAAATGGAAAAATGAAAGGAAGATGGCATGATTTCGTGAATATATTTATTAGAGAGAGACGTTGGGACGTGCACCACAATATTGATGAAATATTGAATTTTACGTAATTTGTAGTTCACTAAAAGACACAATTATTAGTTGTATTCAATTTGATATATTTACGCGTCTCTGCTAAGAATTTAAGGACAGCATTATATTACTCCTCATTAATTACCAAATATTTGAAGGGGTGGTAAAAAAGGGTAAATGCATAGTGGTTGGCTGACATTGGAACTGGAAGCGTCCGTTTCGTTCTCAAGTCACTTTTGTAAGTCATGTGTACTGTACAACACTACTAGCTGTCATTTCCCTCCAATCTTCCCCGCCAAATATCAATCTATATTATCACAATATAAATCTTTCAAATGCACGTGCTATGTTCATTTAAATCATTTTTAAACTAAACTATTTTCATACCATGGATTCCAACCTATCAATATTTTTATTTTTTGAAATCACGACATTTTTGTTTTTTTTCAAATCAATTAATATTATGAGCCTGTCACTCTAAAGTTTGTTGTGTCAAACAAACACTTAACTTATGATTTTAAACTAGAGTTAAAAATTTGGGCCGGTGATCATAAATGGGGCAGTTTTATCGAGTTACAAACTATTTAGGATTGTGCTAAAAAAACCTGTATAAATTTGGGTTTTAGTCTGACCCTCTGCGGGTTACGAGATTAATCGAGTGACCAATTTTAAAAAATTGTTAAAAATTAATGTATAGAAAATTGAATTAAAAAACTGAACCAACTTAGTAGAATTTTTTCTAAAACTATATTTTTTAAAAAATTTGTGATGTTGAAATTAATTAATTGTTACTATACAAACAATACTATAAAATCAATAACTTTTCTTCTAAAAAAATATGTTTGTTTTTATACTACAATTGAAAATTGAAAGGAATAAAGCTTAGCTACTAGCTCAGACCTACATCCTAAAAAAATTGGTTTCTCTCCCAAGTTCCCAACAATTTTTTTAACCAAAAGCCTCAGGCCGCCTAGGCTCGTGCAGGCCAGCTCGCACTCAACCTATTTTTTTGGGTTTTTTTGCTATTAGATTTTTTTCCAATTATTAAATTTGAATTTATTTTTAAGGCCTGTGCACTACACTTTTGACAGCGGGTTCAAGTTGGTCCATATCGGTTCAAGCTAGCCCATGCGAATAGGCCCATTTTACCATAATTATGATTAAAAATTATACCGGTGAAATTGTTATTCTTATGAATGATTGTTAATTAATTAATTAATATTTGTTAAAATTATACATGTAACATTGTGATTCTAAACATATCATATCTGTCTCTGTAATTTGTTAAGTTACATATATATATATATATATATATATATATATATATATATATATATCACATTGTCAATATATAGTAATTTATTAATGTTTTAATATAAACTAAGTTCACTAGTCTGACAATCACCCACTCATTCAACTAGTGGCTCATTCATCTGACACTTTAATTCATTTGACCTTCAGTTCAATTGTAATAATGTTGTTAAAGAATGATGCATTTTTAACCTCCGCATTTAAAATCTTTAGTTGTGTGATGATTATATTGCTATATACATTTATGCACAAACAGTGTATATTTTCTAAATTTTAAAATTAATTTTTATATAAAACCTATTTAAAATATTAATTTTTTTAATTTATGGTGAAAAGAAATTTACTATATAATTTAAATCTGTTTTAATAAAATTATATTTTAATATTTAACCATTAAAACTAATATTTAATCATGAGTGCATAAAGTTTAATTTTACATATAAGTCAATTTATAAATTTCAATTCTGACTGTTAAATTTTTAAATTGTAACAAAATAAATTAAATCGTTAAATTAAAAGTTATACAGCATGTCAATGTGTGCGTTTTGTTTACTGTAATTTCTCGTCTTACTGTTTTACCAGGTCACCCAAAAAAGTTCATATATAAATTAAATTTTAAATGACAATTTCATGCACTGCACATGTAGGTGTGCATAAAGGATCACCGGTCTATTTGATTAAAATGTGAATTTATATATTTGAAGATGAATGTTTAAATTTCATGGACATAAAAATCTTATTAGTAAATAATTCGTAAATATTTTTATAAATGATAAAATATGTTATAAGTTAGACCCAACTCACTTAAATTTTTTATTTTGTTAGAAAAAATATTAGAGGTCCAAAAAGTTGAATATTGGTAAACCAAAAAGAAATAAAATATGAATTTGTTTATCAAAGTTAAATTACGAAAAGAGGGAACCAAGTTATACTCCAAATTGACGGTTTTAATTTATTAATCATTAATTACAATTATTTGATCAAATCTAATTTGATATTATTTAGCTAAGTCTTTAACTAAAATTATTTTATTAAAATCTAATTTAATATCATTTATCGATATTTTTGTATAGGACTTTCAACTATTTTTCATAACTTTTCCTTATGGACGTCTATGACTTTTCATGATCTTTCTCTTTGTATAAGTTTTGATTGTTACTACCTTTATTGTTCCCTTTCAAGTGTTCCTTTGAATAATTTTCTATTCTCCTTCAAATAATTTTTACCTATTTTGTTACAAACCTTTTTTTTGAACAATTTTGTGAGAAATTCCGAAAGAAATATAGAAATTCATTGGATTTAAGTATAAATAGTTTTATGGAAACTTTTGCATATAAAACATTATAAAAGTAATTTATAACTCAAACTTTCACAACCAGGGTCTTATTAATAGTCGAAGGTACAAGTATTCTAACATCAATTTGTAATAAAATGTCAGTTTAAAGTTATTACTCGTATAAAATTGCTTAAAGTAGCAATATATATATATATATATATATATATATATATATATATATATAGTTGCTGTTTAAACAGTTAGTAACTTTTACTGTTAGCAAATCAGATTAAGTTGTCTATACAATTTATGATGGCTTAATTTGATTCTTGATCATTCCTAGTAACAACAATATAGCATTATATTAATAAAATGAATAAATAATGTTAATTAATATAATTACATAAGTTAAAATTTTATTTGGTTTCTGACTTTTAATATTTTCTGGATCCGTCTGCATTTACATATAAACTATTTTTTTTACTTTTTCTTTAAAAAAAAAACCTGTATAATAATTACGGTTAACGTTGTGTACTTATTATAGAGCATGGCGGTGGATTCCTTTCAAAGAAAATCCAGCACGACGGTAGGGGTATACTACTACACACGCAATCAATACTTCGCAATTGCATCTCAAGGCTCTATCAGTATTCACATGTGCCATTAATATTTCTATCTTTTGTGGATCCTGATTAGTTTTTTTTTTCTTCTAGAGTTTAATTTCATAAACAAAAAATTATCTGTTAAACACTCTTCGGATAATAATAGTCTGTGTTAGGGACTTAGGGGGAAAAAAAACTTGAGACTCAAGTGTTTGTCTTTTATGGTTGGGCAGGGGCAAATTCATACAAATCGCAAAAATGAAATGTACTTTTTGCCCTTTCTTGCTTTTTTGGTTTGCAAGTACGAAATTGTTGTTAACAATAAGAATTGACCCCCATGAGTAGGACCTCATTAATTCATTCATCCTCAGTGATTTCAATGAGAATTACTGACTTGACAAACAAGTGATTAACAAGTAATAATTGGTCGGTATAATACAATCACAATAAAACCCTTTTGCTAATTTGGCTTAATTAACCGTGATTGGCTAAACAATTGGACGTTGCGTCCTTTTCACGGTAATAGTAAAATCATTAGTGCGTGTGTGTGATAGAGAAAGAGGTGGTGGGGGCTTGAACGTGATTTGGAATTTGCAAAGGTAGAGTTTAGATCAAACGGATTTTGTAGATAAAGTTGGTCCAATGCAACGTGTTTTTGGTTTTGTTTCATTCAATCAGATACCCCTCGACTAGGAAATTCTCTTGCCCCTCTCAATTTCATATTTGCTCTTTGATTATTGTTTGTAGGCAAAGTAATATTTATTTCCCCTTCGTTGGGGTTTTCTACGACAAAGTACCAACACAAAGATTTGAAATAGAATATATAAATGCTTTGGGAAATCATCAACTCTTGCTAAATACGTGTGATGATGAATTGAAGTTTCGATTTTATTTTGAAAGCAAACGAATCAGCTTAGTCCAATCATTGTATTGAAATTCTTACAAGAAAATTTCGAGCGCGCGAACAAGGCGCGAAATGGAGCCACCCCATGAAAAATTTTAGGCTAATATGTTAATTAAATGAATCCAACTTGAACTTGACTTGTGAGTTTGCTCAGCCAATTTGACAACATATAATTTTTTTTTAGGAATAATGTTCATCATCATGTTTTAATTTAATACAAGTTACTATTTTTTTCATTTTTCTTGCATCACGACAGAGTTAAATTGTATCTATATAAGCAAACAATTATAAGGTACATGCAGGCCTAACAAACAAATTATTAAGCTATTTAAATCAAGCTCATTGTTTCCAGAAAAAAAAATAAAAATCAGACAAGACACTTGATATTGACTTATCAAATTTAGGGTTGATCCTTTAGTTAGAACTTAACTGAAGAAAATTGCTTTAAGAATTAATAATGTAAATAAATTAAATTACTTTATATTTTTTTGTTAACTATATATATAACATATTTGTTTAATTATAATATAAAGAATTATTTTTTATTCCAAATTAATTAGTTACACTTTCAACGTTTTATTTCCAGATGTATCCAAAGTATGTACTCCTATATTTTCAAAATAATTAAAAATCTTTTTCTAATTAAATTTTATTCTTTTTTCAAAGGCGTAGACAAATTGATCACTATAACTTATGAAAAGTGATTTCTTAAAATATAAAACCAAATTGTTTGAACATAATATTCTTCAACAAGCAAGCAGTTCTATAGAAGAATTATTATAGGTGAACTGAATTTGGTTGCAGTTGATTTTTCATGTAAGTTGTGTTTAACAGGTCTAATTTAATATTAATCATTGCTGAATATAAGGTTGTAAATTAAGGTTAAGCACGGGACAAAATAATTAACTATTTTTTAAAATATGTCTAAAAGTATAATATAATTTTTTTCTAAGATAACTAAAGATATCAGATATGTATTATAATTTGTAGCAATATTATTGCCAAAAAATTAGCAATTTTGACTCGTACCGATTTGTTGTCGTGAACCATGATCACCAGTCCAATAAAAACACAAGGTGACAATGTTGAAAACTTCGACCAATAGTTGTTCTATCAAGATCCTCGACCCCTTCAGTGTAAGTTTTGCAAATTTTACTTAAGATACCCTCTTTACCGTTTTGACCATAGATCATCATTTTAGACGACCAATAATTAACAAAATCAAATGGTGAAAATTTGAAATTGAATTGGACCACAAAACCATAACAAGCTCAGTTTAATTTTGTTTCACTTAGGATGCCGGTTTCTTGGATTCAACACTCAGGCACCAAACGTGCTTAAACATGGATTTTCTTAAAGAGACTTTAGGACACACATTTCTAACCCTTTTCTAATCCAATCTTTCAAATTCTCTTCTTTCTAATTTTTGTTGTAAATACTATCTGAATTTCAACTTTTTCTGCTTTTGCAGCTTCCCTCGCAAGGTCGCTTATGTTATGCCAGTGTTTGTGCAAATTTCAAAGCCTATATTCCCACCTTTTATTTTAACTACTAAGTGGTACAAAAGAGAGTCTTCTTCACTACTGTTTGAGATCCGAGCTTAACAGGGACCCACCTTTATATTTTTTTTTTCCGGGGTGAGGGTTTGCTTAAAATATCCCTAAAATTTTGGTAGTTATGAAATTAATCTTTTATCCCAAAGATCAATATATTAAGAGGTGAAAATTTGTAAGTATAATTTTTTTTTGTTCATAAAAGTTAAGATATTAAGAGATAAAGTATTCAACCACTACATCAATCCAATATAATTAGTATTGATTTATCATACTGTTCGAAATAATCAAAACTTTTGATAGAAAATTAAACATCTCGATATCATATGTTAAACGAAGGTTGACGGATTGTAAATCGAAGAAAGATCGAAGTAACCAATTCAGGGTGTGTTTGGTTATCAACTTTGGTTGGTCAAACCGACCAATTTCTACGGTCAAATGGAGTTTTGACTGTCTCGAACGACGTAAAATATCAATCTCAACCCTTAAATTTCTCCATTTCCTCAACTCTGTTTCCCTAACTAAAAACTAAACGCACACCCATTCATGTAGATCGACATGTAGCATAATTTTATGCCTTGTGTATATTAATTCATTGTGCCTGCTTCGTTGCACAATGCACATCTTATGTAAAAATTCATGCCCTGTTTTTGGCTTTGCTTACTTACGTGGTCATGTTCAAACATCAAACATCACATGGCCTCAATTAACAAACTGTCACATTTAAAAAGAAAACTTTGCATCTAAATTATACAATCTTGTGACATTGGATCCAAGTTAGTGTCTCAAATTAATGATAAATTAATTTAAACCAAGAAAAAAAGGAAACTTTCTAACACTGCCCATTAGAAAAAGATATCTGTATATACGTTGAGTTTATATTCCTTGCTTAACGAGGGCAATACATATACCCAACCCAATCAAATTTAATAATAATTTTGATTTCAATTTTTGTTATTAGCCAATGCATTTATTGCAATAATTAATTTAGGAAAAGAATTACGGTGTAAATATACAATTCTTTTCATATTGAATCTGATTTATTAACAAAGTTTGATATAGTTTACGGATATAGATAAGTCTATTAGAGATTTAAATTATATTATATGTATGAAAATTTTTTATTGAAAGAGGTAAAATCTACTTTGATAAATTTTATGTTTAAAAAGAATTAGTTTTTATTTATTGATTTTAAAGAAATGATAGTTTGATGAGGATGATTTTGTTTGTTTCTCATTTAAATTATACACAGAATTTAATTTCCAATCTAGAAATACAACTTCCGGAATGTGGAAAACTAGAAATAAACATGTCAACTGGGAGAGACAAATCGAATTTGTCTTTCTTAAAGTAATGGTTTCCAGCTACTGAAGCAAGTCCTTGAGATTCAGTGTGTCATTAAACTATGAGGAGTAAGTGAATGAAAATTAGATTGATTTTGTTGAACAGAAAAAATAAATTAGGTTAGTATGATGAGGATGATAGAGAGTATATATATAATATGCAATACTGCAACCAAACCAACGCCGCAGAATGCAGGAACCTAAATCTTGATTCTTGATCTATAAAAAGTTAAAAATAGCATTATAAATCAGTAATACCTAATTAAATATTTGAGAACTAGTATTACAGTACATAGTTTTGTTTTTAATACTTGGAAAATATGCTCCCACGTGGACTGAGATTGGGTGTCTCATGCATCTTGCTTTAACCGTTTAACTAATCATAATCAACAACATTCCTAATTTAACAATAAACCATTATCGCATCCGATTAATCCAAAAATTGATTATCAATTAAAGGTTGTTATATGTTTTTACGATCTATTTGTCTGTATCAATGCAATTTGTTCTCATTTAATTCCAATCATAAAAAAAATATACTTGTTTCTGGTTAGCAACTTGTATTGAAATTGGGGAATAGGTAACAGTCTTAAGCGCCACGTGCTACAACGAAGATACACTTGTACAAAACCTTTGGTCTCAAACTCAATGCATCTTTCTTTCTTTCTTTCTCCTTATAATTTGTCCATTTACCGTAGATCCATTCATCATTTCATAACCGTACTCTTTAGATAATTTCTATGAAACTTTCTCGTTTTAAGATGTATTACAACATCTCTTAATACTAGTAATTTTGAAATACATTAGTATGGATAGTTTAATAGGTTTAATAAGAAATAAATGAGTGGCTACCAATCAAATTAATCGTTGTTATAAAATTAAATATTTGTTAAAAAAACATAAGTTACAAAGTTTCAACATCTCCGCCATCACTCAAGATAATTTATGTAACTATTAGGGCAAGTCACTTCTATTGATAATAGAATTTTCTTGTCCTATGATATAAGTAAAATTATATCTTTTCAATGTTATGAAGTATTTATCTACTAAGTATGTCTTCTTTGTGTATGTTCCCAAGACATCTAATGCTTTGTGTAATAAATAGCATTAGAGGTATTTTAGAATATTACATCAAATATTTTATAACGTTAATGTAAATGACTATTTTTAACCATTGTTATGAATGAAAGTAGTTATTTTTGCTTATATTTAAAACTATAAGTAGTATTATATAATATTACTTCTATTTATTTTACTATAGCACTATTATATTATTATTATTATTATTATTATTATTATTATTATTATTATTATTATTATTATTTTATATTAGTTATAATGACATATCACTTACTCTTACGTTATTTTATTTACTATATATACAACTTTAAATATTACTATAATCATTATTATTATATATCCCATATACTATTATTATCATATAATTATTACTATATCATCATCATAAAATATTATATAGTTTTAATGAAAAGTTAAAAGATAAAGATATATTTTATTTGATTAATTCTTTTATCATTCATTTGCATGTTTTTATATCCATTTAAATACTTTTATGGTTAACTATTTTTATACTTATTTTTTAAAACTTCTCTTGTTATATTTTTCCCATCCAACCTTTTCAACTACGTCTGACATCAATTTTTAATTTTTAAATTTTTAAGCATATAAGTAAAATATTAAATTATAGTTATATGTATATTTCTTTATTGTTATTTATCAAACCATTTATAAATTGTCATTTATATTTTTTGTTGAAAATTTTAAATCACATAAAATAAATTCTAAATGTAGGGACTATAAAAAAATAAAAATACATGTTTAATCTTAATGGATTTAATTCAAGAAATGAATATAATTAGTTTAGTCGTGTAAGAGAGAAACGAGAAAACATATGAATTCTATGTGTAGTGATTGCAACGGAGCTTTTACATTTATAGACAAATTGTACATAATTATAAAATACATAATTTCCTAATTTAAGGCTAATTACATAAAGACAGAATCAACTAATTAATCCTAATATGTATGGTTACTATATTTATGTAACTAACACTCCCCCTCAACCTGAAGCATATAGGTCGTATGCACCAAGCTTGTTACATATGTAGTCGATCCTACGACCCCTTGGAGATTTGGTGAAAACATTCGCTAATTGGTCATCAAAGCTACAAAAACTAGTAGATATTTCACCAAACATTACTTTCTCTTAGATAAAATGATAGTCAACTTTAATATGTTTCATCCTCTCATGAAAAACTAGGACCAAGGCAATATGTATGGCGGCCTTATTATCACAATAAGTGACATGTGTGCAACCTCTCCAAACTTAAGTTATTGAAGCAACTATTTTAGCGACATGAGCTCCTAATAGGTTATAGCCATATTACGATACTCTGCCTCTACACTGAACCTGACTACAACATTTTACTTCTTGCTTTTCCAAGAAACAAAATGACATATGACAAAGACACAATACCAGAAGTAGACATTCTATTAACAAGAGAACTTTCTTGATCAACATCAGAGTATCCCACGACTCGAGAATGTTATTTGTCTTTATATAATAAACTCTTTTCTAGAGCTCTTTTGACATGCCGAACAATACAGGTCATTACATCCCAATGTTCCTTACAACGAGAGTTTAGGAACCAACTTACTACACTTACTATAAATGAGATATCTAGGCGAGTGACAGTGAGATAGTTTAGCTTGTCAACTGAGTATTTGTATCTTTTAGGATCCTAAAAAGGATCCCCTGATTCGATAAGAGTTTGACATTAGGATTCATATCCATTGCATGCTTCCTCTGGTATGATGATCCAATTTTTGGATTGCGCAACTTCTATCCCCAAGAAGTATTTGCTTTTCTCAAAATCTTGTCTGAAAATGTTTGAAGAGATATTACTTTACCAATATAATAGTGAGATGATAACTGTCTGTAATGACGATGTCATCCATAGAAATAACCATGTAAATGCAACCAATAGTTGCTTGGCGATAAAAGACAGTGACCAACCTTACTTCGAATCATGCCAAACTCATGAATCACAGTATTGAACTTGTGAAACCATGCCCGAGGGACTATTTGAGGCCTTATGGAGATTTATACAATTGATAAACTAATCCAGAAGACTCTCCCTCGACAATAAAATAATGAGGTTGCTCTGTGTAAACCTCCTCAAGTAGATCACTATGGAGGAATGCATTTTTTATGTTCAACTAGTAAAGAGGCTAGTGAGAATTGGCAACAATGGAGAAAACAGACACATATAAGGAATTTTAGTAACAGGAGAGAATATGTTTACATAATCTAACTCAAATATCTAAGTATGACTTTTGGCAGCAAGATGGGCTTTGAGGCGGTCAATTGTTCTATTCAGAGCCAACCTTTACTATATACATTCATCAACAACCAACAACATACTTCCTTGGTGGTAGAGGAACAAGGTCCCAAGTCGCACTGCTTTGTAACGCACACATCTTATCCATTATAACTTGTTTCCATCCTGAATGGAGGTAAAGTCATCTCTTGCATTCTTTGGAACAAAAATAGAGGACAAAGAAGAAAGACAAGAGTAATATGAAGAATATACGCGACGGTAAATAAAAAGTAGTATAATAGGGAGAAAGATTACAAGTAGAACAAATACCTTTGTGAAGAACAATAAGACCATCAAACTCGGGAAGCGAGACTTTATAAGGAGTTGGATGAGTTAGCTCTAGAAGTGAGCCTGCAATCTTGTCAGTAATAGGTGGCTGTAGTTCAGGACAAGGACATCATTAATAAACCTACAAAGGAGTAGGATCTGGAAAGGAATAAGACTCCTTGACAAGACAGATAAATAAGGTGCAGTCATAGGAGAGAAAGTCTCTAATAGATGTGCTTCAAACCTAAAAAAAAGAACATCTTCAAAGAAAATGACATCAATAAAAATAAAATACTTACGAAGACTGGAAGAGTAACACATATACCCTAATATTTTGTTCATTTTAATTTTTAATTGTAGTACAAAAATAAAGATATTTTTTACAAGAAAAGTTACTGATTTTATAACGTTGTTTATCTAGCAACAGTTAATTAATTTTAATAGCACATAATTTTGTACAAATGTAGTTTTAGAAAAATTCTACTAAGTTGGTTTAGTTTTTTGTAATTCAATCTTTTATAAATCACTTTTTTAATTTTTAAGATAGGCCACCCGATTAAGTTCGCAACTCGTTGTAGGCTAGGTTAGAGCCTCTAATTTCAAGGCCTAAATTTATGCGGGCCTTTTTTGGCTGGCTCTAAGTAGCCCACAACCCGATAAAGTCTGGTCCTTTTAGATTGTTAGATATAACAAGAATGAGTAGTAGTGAAAATAAGACTAAAGGTAGACCATTCGGGTTATTTTGAAACTTTTAAGTAAATTAGGGTTCTAAAAAAATTTACATAATTAGTAGTGTGACATCCTAAGTCAGTTTACATTTATTTTTATTTGTTCACGTAATTTTTTACAATAAATTTTTCACGATCAATAATAATAATTAAGTCTCGTTTTAAAATGATTTTTATGTTTCACTGATCATGTTTTAAAAAAATAGTAAACAGTCCTAATTAATTTAAATAATCAAGTGAGAAGGAAGAAATTAATTAAATGGAACAAAAAGGGGAAATGGAATCAGGGACCTCTCGCTTGAGCGAGGTCCCAACTCGCTTAGGCGAAACTATCAGCTTTCGCTTGAGCGAGGTCTCCAATCGCTTGAGCGACGTTTATATCTCATTCCCAGGAGAGAAAACCGACCCAACATTCATTCGGTTTCACTCGACAAAATTCAACAAGATCCGAGTCATCTCACACTCGGTTTCCCTCTTGACATACCAATCTAGACCGATCCATTTTTCATTCAACCAACTCATTTAGGGCTGACTCATACTCGCATAGTCTATCACTCGGGATCCAGAGTTCCATTCACTCGGGAACAACCCATCGTATATACTTAGTCATTTATATTCTATCCTCAAGGGTCACACTTATACAATCCACTTGGTAAATGAAGGTTATCCCACTCGGAATCCATAAACCTTCCTCACTCGGAATATTTCCCAATTAAACACCACTCGGTGTATCACAACAATAATTCACTCGGAATGTATTCTACATTCACCACTCGGCATAATTATACTTCTCACACTCGGGGAATACTCAATCTCCTTCCCCTTGGGAAGGTTCCCAACAGTCAAGTTCCAATCCGCTTTACTCTAACCCCAAGCCACTCGGAATATTCACCAAGTAAGTCACTCGGACTTATGATAACTTACTCACTCAGGGAAAACCATTAAGTCAAGTCCCTCTCAGACTCATTCCATACTTAGACACTCAAAATACACATTACCCTATTCACTCAGAATAGGTACCCATGTTCACTCGGAATACATGTATAACTCATACACTTAGAATATATTCAATTTAATCCGTCATAACAACTCCTCACCACAAAGATGACACATACACGGATTTCCACTCGGGAATATACAAACTTATCCCTACTCAGGGTTTACTCATATTTTCCACTCGGAGTTACACTCACAGAGAGGCTCCACTCGGAATGAGTTACGTTAAACTCGGATATTTTCACTCGGAACACAACTGCTCGGAATATCACACAGGGAGACCTCTCACTCAGAATTTTATCTACTCCCTCACTCGGAGGGTTCTTGTAACATCCCAATTTTGAAGATTAAATACCGAATGAAATAAACCACTAAGATCTTGATTTCAAGGTAGGAAGATAATTGCTAATTATAATCAATTTAATTTAAGGAATAATGACAAATTAAATTAGTTGGTAAAAGATGGCTGCTGGTGATTGGTGAGTTACGTAAGTGGACTGTGATTCACGTTTTCCCATCCCACTTCCTTCTCTTCGCATGCATATACATACCCTGTACCACCGTGTTATTCATTCTTCCTTACCGCTTCATTCCCTCTTTTCTTCTTCTTCATCTTCGTCCTCTTCTCTTCCCCTGCTGGGGACCACGACGACGGTACTGGAGAAAGGTTATAGCCCTCCGACTGGTGAAGGACGATCACTAAAGCAGAGAAAGAACAACTCCCCCTTCCCGAGTCGATTGCAGGGCACGACGGTGCGAAAGTGGGGCTGGACGAGTCAGAAAGGGCATCAGACCAAACGTTGGAGAGCTGAAGAGCTTCTTGATTTCCTTCAGTAGGTAGGGGGCGCTTGCATGTCAAATTCATGGTCCACGAATGGTACCGGATGAATGTACTGCTTTAAATGTATGCATGTGTCTGTCACGATTGTATATTATGCATGATTGTTGATCTTGGATTCCATGTGCATGATAAGTAGTTAGATAATAATTGCATATAAATAAGATAGTAGTAATGTAGTCTGTTAGCCTTTCTGATGTAGCCGAGTGTGATGCATGGTTCTATCTCTGTTAATACTGTGAGAATATGAATGTGTGACTGCTAGCTGATTCGTCTGATGTTATTACCTGATTGTTCGATCACTGTGTATGTTGGTGTGATTAACAAAGTAAATATAGAGACCGTGTTGAATATGCTTCTACCTTGATGATCACGAAGGAGGTATCAGTCGAGTGATGTTGCTTGCTGGTTAAACGTATAAGTTGCATATGTAGGAATACGGTGACCCGTGGAAGGTCATGAGCCCCGAGGGAATGACTTCCAGCTACAAACCTTGGCTAGATCCTGAGAGAGCTCGTGGTAACCGTAGGAGCTAGAGAGGAGTCTCGAGACGCCAATGGAAGGCCGGTACCACGCGGGAAGAGCTGATGGACGAGAGGCCAGTAAGGGGGAACTGTAACTGAAAGTCATTACCCAAGTCGGATCCGCAGGCATGCATGTAGATATGATGTTGAGTAGGATAGTACGTATGGCATGTGTTGGGTGTTATGAATGCATTCCGAGTGTGTGGACGTATGTGCATGTATGAATAAAGACGAGCTTTATGTAGAATGTATGTGAGTACATGTTATTGATATTATTCTAATTTGCATGGCCTTAACTTAATCTGAATGCAACCGAGTGAACGTAAGTATGCGTACTGACTCTGATACCGAGTCCTTGGCTATCATTTTCTATGAAAAGCTAACCCCTACTGTGGCTACATTTTCAGTAAATATCTCTCAGAATGAAAGATGAAGGAGGAGCTGAGCGCGGAGCAGAGAAACCGAGCGCTATGGAATATATGTGTATATGTACATACTGTGTATAAGGTCTTGTTAAGCCTTGGCCGGCTCGTATTTTGACTTTAGCCTTTATATCAGAACTTGAACACTTTCGGGTAGAAGGGACATGCTAATGCGTTGTAACTATTTAAAATACTTCTCTATATATATATATTGCGTGTTTAATTTATGCTGTAGGTGATGTCCGAGCGATGAACATGGATGTATAAGTATACTTTCCCAGCATAGGAGGTCAGTATGACTATGAGTAAAAGTGGAGCTAAGTTGTTGTTGGGGAAAAGCGAGATGGCAAGCCATCCCGAGAGATGAGGGGTTGAATTGTCCGAGTGATTGAGGTCGTATAGTCTGGAGTAAGTGTTGGTGCAAATTCTATGAGAGATAATTGTGAGGTTTCTGAGGAGAGGATAATTAACGATTCCGAGTGATACTCCGCCGAGTAAGAGTTCACCGACTGGGGAATGACGCCTAAGACCCTAAGTGGATTTATTGTAACCAATTAGTAAGTAGCTAGAGAACCGGAGCGAGTCTTGACTTAGTAGGAAAATTAGTGTAGAAATATTAGGGTTGCCGAGTGAAAAGTGAGTAGAATACCCCGAGTGGCGTGATGGACTTGAAAGTTATCCCGAGTGAGAAGCCTTAATAGTTTCCGAGCGAGCGGCTCGGGGAATCATTTTCAGATTGCTAATACGTATACGTATATAAGCCGATCGAGTGGAGCAGCAGAGTGTGATATGCTGTCGGGGTGAAACTGGCGGGTATTAAGGTTAGCCCGAGTGGATTAGGAAGTGAACCTTCCCGAGTGAAGCACGAGCGTGATGATTTACTGAGTGAACCTTACGCTAAAAACCGAGTGGAATGTCAGAATACCGAGTGTAGCATCGCTTCAAGTGTAGTGCGAACTGGGGGTCTTGAGTGGAATCGCCCGAGCGTAGTTAGCTCTCGCCTGAGCGAGTGTACCTGGTGTCATTGGGTTCGCTTAAGCGTTTTCTTCCATCGCTGTGCATGAATTCTTTCCTTGTCTCCTTCCCTTCCCTTCCCTTCCCTTCCTTCCTCGTTGGACCTGGTTGTTAATTGAACAGATTATGTACGGTTTATTAACTCTAAAATTTGAAAAATGTCCCTACTGATTTTATTTATTTATTTAATTAAAATTAGGGTGTTACATTTTGGTATCAGAGCAGACCGAAAAGGTCCAAGGCCAAGGTATGCTTGCCGAGTGTGAGCAGTTGTGTATACTATGATCGAATGGTCATCGTTATTGTGATATTTGTTGAACCTAATTGAGACTGTGATATTGATTTATGGATAGGAGGTTGTCTCTCCTGATCCGACTAATTGTGTAACATATAGAAATGGCATAATGTGCTGAGTTACTGAATATTAGGCTGAGTTACGGTCGGTAGTAAGTGGCTTGGTGTACTTATCCTTGAAGGGGTGTTAATTTCAGGATAAGGGATGACGCATCACCAAAGCATGGTGGCTATAGCCACAACATTCCAACGCTTTGCGGACGTGTTTGAGAGGCAGGGCCAGCCTAGAGCTGAGGATGGCCAAGTGCTGGACCGCTTCCTGAAGAGGAAGCCGAGTGAATTTCAAGGAGGATGTAACCCAGAGGCAGCTTTTAAATAGACTCAAGAGCTAGAAAGGATTTTTGGGGGTCTTCGCTGTAACACCCTCGGTTAGATAAGACAAATCCTTCTGTAGGTTTATCCTATTTAACTGAGAGTATTAACAGTTTTTAGAAAAAGTGAATATTTTTTTTTATAAAATAAAATGATGGCATATCAGTGGAAGCAATATTATATAGATCACATAGTCATTCACAAACTGCAAGTAATTGTACTCTTAACAGAATGGGGCACGCAGGCACCCTTAAATATTATACAGTCATCCATCAATATTCAGCTACTTATATTCTATTTAAGGAGTGTTCTCATTTGGTTCAGCATATTGCTGTTCTTCATACTCAGGTTCTTGATTTCCTAATTCCTCTGAAAATTATCAACAGTAAGGGTGAGTATAACCCAAGACCCTGATTGGTTAATCCGGTGCGGACATAATCCAGTTAACATTCAATATCATATAAATCGTACATTTAGCATATTCACAATTATAACAATCAAGCATGTTGTCATGGAATGCATGAGTCAAATTTATTATGATTTATCTTTGATTAAGTCTCATGATGCATGTGGGCCCAAGAAATTATTTCTTCTTCTCATTCTATGGAATATCACCATTCCAATCATCTAGAGCGATCAGGGTCCGCCCAAGTTCCATATGGTACAAATGAACTCATTGGTTCTCATCATTGATTTAAATATTTTTGGAACTTGGATCCCTACGATCATAGTTACACTCTGTCATTTAGTCAAAGTACACTAGAATTGCATCGTCTCACCCGGCTATCAGGCGCGACTCTGATGCCATTGGGTTGCCGTTCCAGTTGTACTCCCAAGATTCTTCATGGAGATCGAACGTGAGTGTCCTCCACTGTACCAAGTGTATGCTCTAGAGGTTTTTCTTCTTCAAAAATATTTTTATGATGCGAAATGCATTTATTTTATCAATTGATTCCTTGGGTATCTTATGTGTTTCCAGTCTCATCATATCATTCCCAATTTCTTTGAATTCCATCAATTATTTAAACATTGTAAGATATTCGTTTATTATTTTAGAAATATATCTATTATATCTTGGTTAAAAATTATATTTTCCATAAAGAGTAAAATAATATATATTCTTTATGTAATTACACATAATTAAGACGTTAACAATGTTAATAACAATAAAACTAACAATAATAATAACAATATTAAGATTGATAATAATTAGAATAATAATAATAATAGAATAAGAATGATAATAATAATTATAACTTCCCAATAATTTAAAAAAAATGTTTAAGAATAGTTTCTAAATGAAAATCCAAGCGAAAAACATTAAAAATAGAGTTTTCCGAATGGAACAAGGGTAAATTCGAGTGAAATAAGTATGATTCCGAGTGGAATCATACTGAGAAGGGTTTTCCAAACGATCTGGCTAAAAATCCGAGTGAAATTACACTGGAAAGCTGTTTTCCGATTGAAACAAGTTTGGGTCCGAGTGAAAATGAACTGGAAGGCTGTTTTCCGACTGAAACAGGTGTGATTCCGAGTGAAAATGAGTTTTCCGCATGAATTAACTATGAATCCGAGTGAAATAAAACTGAGCAGAGTTTACCAAATGAAATTAATATGTTTTCCGAGTGAAACAGAAACTGAAAAGTATTTTCTTAATGAAATAACTTAAATTCTGAGTGAAATAAATTTCTGAGTGAATTAAAATATAATTTCCGAGTGGAATCAGTAAGAAAGAGTTTCATGAGTGAAAATGTTGGTGAAACCGAGTAAAAATGAATTTCTGAGTGTAATAAAATACGATTCCGAGTGACATCAGTCTCAAAGGAGTTTTCTGAGTGAAATCAATATAAGTTCCGAGTGAAATATGTTTGAGGAAGAGTTTTCCGAGTAAATTGAGCTTGGAAAGATGCTGTCCGAATGGAAATGGACTGGGAAAGGTTATTTCTTCCGAGTGAAATTACTGAAAAGAGTTCTGAGTAAAGGATAATTATGTTTTCTGAGTGGAATAGCTATAATTCCGAGTAAAAATGATTGAAAAGGAGTCTTTCAAGAAGAAAGGGGTTCTGTTATGAAATATATAATGGTTTACCGAGTGAAATCATGTAAAAACCGATCGTATTTATTTAAAACTGATTGGATTATATAACACTGGTTGGATTTGTATAAAACTGATTGAATTTATATAAAACCGATTGAATTATATAAAACCGAGCTTGTTATCATTTCTTTCATTTCCCGTTTACAATTCTTTGCTGGAATATACATAAACATATTTTATACTTAATATTTCACAGTTCAGCATCAAACATATTCACTCAATAATCAAAATTTATCACAATCAATTCAAATAATTGAAACATATTCATTGAATCATGTATTATACAGCCAATTGAACATATTAATAATAAAACGTATATAAAAGACATACATAAAGATTAAAGCATGTTAAACAGCAATTCCTGGACTGCCCTAGAAAGGTGAGGAACAAGTTCCTTAACCCTTTCCTTCACTCGGTTTTCCCACAGAGCACCCAAGAATATACCCCCTTACCTTTATGGAGCTCCTGGAGGAGAAGCAGAGGTTCCCTTTCACTGTCCTGCATGAATTCTGAGTGAAACAGAAGAGAAAAGAGAGAAAAAGTAACTTGTAGGAAGAAGAATGATGGAGGTGTGTTTTGTGTGTGTTCTCTAAGAGTCCTTGCGCTGGTTTAAATAAGGAGTGGGCTGCTAAGTGGAAAACTAAATGGGGAACAACTTTTGTGAGTGGGCTGCTAGTGGAGTGTTAATGGAGTGTCAGTGGAGATTTAAATAAGGAGATATGCTGAGTCAGTACCCATTTCTGGCCGCCCACTAGCTATAATGCGCATGATTGAATTAAAATAATCATTAAAGACAAAATTGAAGTCAATACGCACAACTGACACTGAATACCGAGTGAAACTTCCACTCGGTTAATCACTATGCCGACTGGAATTCTTCTTCCGAGTCAACAAATACAAGGCTCGCTTGAGCGAGTCTTCAAGTCCTCGCTCGGAATTCCTTTGAAACCGACTCAGGTACTCGGTTTCTCACTCGGTAATATCTGTCCAGACCGAGTCCTCTCTTTCTCAGAGTTTTCACTCGGAAATCCGAGTCTTCTTTCACTTGGTTCACTCGGTTTAGGCCAACTTCTTCAACTATATTTCCAAATTAAGGTTTATTTAAGCCATTACCTCTCGGAACAAGACCTACACGTACGACTCTCACTCGGTTTTGGTCCAGTAGAGTATATCTCACTCGGAATTGGCTCAGCCTCTTACATTTCTCTCGGAATGGGTTCCCTTTACCATTTTCCACTCGGTTTCTTAAGCAAATACATACGAAACCATTCGGAATCCTTCCCAATTGATTCCACAACACACTCCAGTTGGTAGGAAGCATCAAATAAACATAAACATAAATATACATACATTCTTTCACTCGGAATACTTCAATCGGAGGAGTTTCCTTCAGAAAAGAAGCATTTGGCATGGTTTGACTCGGAAATGAGTCATTCCAGGGTGTTTTGACTCGGAATTTCACCCAGAAGTGGTTCTCTTGAACACACTTCACTCAGAATTGCCTCTCAGATCAAGACTCCACTCGGTGGTAGCCCTCTCAGTCATGTTTTACTCAGAAAACATGACACTGACTCGGAATTCCCTCCTTCACTCGGAATTTCTAATTATTCACTCGGAATTCTTCTATGTTACTCGGAATAGAGCCCTTTCCACTCGGTTTTTGCATAATTTCACTAATGATCCATATAAATTCCATTATTATGCGTAAGAAATGACATTTCTGAGATACCACAGACCATCAACAGGGTATATATTGACTTATTCTTACTCACAAACCTTTCATAATTCAAAATTTACAAGAGTAAAACTATTCCTAAAAACAGGGATGTTACATTCTCCTCCCCTTTTAGGAATTTCGTCCCGAAATTCAAAGTTAAAACAATTGAGGGTATAATTCTCTCATTTTTTCCTTAATTTCCTAAGTAGCATCCCCATCATCTGTTTGACTCCAAACTACCTTGACCAAAGGGATTTCCTTGCCTCTTAGTTGTTTGAGACGTCGATCAACAATCTTAACCGGCGATGCTTCAAAGGTAAGGTTTTCTTTCAGAACAAATTGATCGGGACTTAGAACATGATCAGGGCTTGGTACACATTTGCAGAGTTGAGAGACATGAAAGACATTGTGAAGGTTTGTCAACTCGGGTGGCAGAGCAATACGGTACGCATGAGTTCTTATCTTTTGCAGAATCTGATAGGGTCCTACGTATCTGGGGCTTAACTTCTTGGTCTTCAAAGCTCTTCCTACTCCAGTGGTAGGGGTAACTTTGAGAAATACATGATCACCCTCTTCAAATTCTAATGACTTTTGACGTTTGTTGTAATAACTCTTTTGTCTATCTTGCGAAGCCTTCATTGCCATTTGAATCTTTTGGACTTGTTCTGAAGTCTTTTAAACAATCTCTGGTCCAATTATCGTCTTTTCACCAGTCTCATACCAACATAAAGGTGTATGACATTTTCTCCCATACAAAGCCTCATAGGGGGCCATTCCGATGCTAGCATGATAGCTGTTGTTGTAAGTGAACTCAATAAGTGGGAGATATTCTTGCCAACTTCCACCATGTTCCAAGACATAAAGACGCAACAAATCTTCAAGAGTCTTGATTGTTCTTTCTGATTGTCCGTCTGTCTGTGGGTGATATGCGGAACTTAACTTCAGACGAGTTCCTAGAGCTTGTTGCAGGCTCTTCCAAAATTGTGATGTAAAACGAGGATCTCGATCGGACACAATTGCAGTGGGAGTCCCATGTAATCGTACAATTTCCTTGATATAGATCTGGGTGAGTTTTTCTAGGGAATACTTCATATTGACAGGAATGAAGTGAGCGATTTTTGTTATTCGATCCACGATTACCCAAATAGCATCATATCCAGCTGATGTTCTGGGAAATCCACTCACGAAGTCCATAGCAATCTCATCCCATTTCCATTCTGGAATATCCAAAGGACGAAGGGTCCCACTTGGTT
Organism: Clitoria ternatea; assembly: GCA_037962975.1. NCBI lineage: Eukaryota > Viridiplantae > Streptophyta > Magnoliopsida > Fabales > Fabaceae > Clitoria > Clitoria ternatea. The sequence goes on from CM075670.1 coordinate 288,650,868, forward strand.
GTTGTTGTTCCGCCTTTACCTTCTGACACATCAGACAGGCTGTCACATACTTAGCGATATCTCTTTTCATTCTTTGCCACCAGAATAATTTCTTCAAGTCCTGATACATCTTGGTTGATCCTGGGTGGATACTGTATTTTCTTTTGTGTGCTTCATCCAGGATGGATCTTTTAAGATCTGTGTTGACTGGAATACAGAGTCTCTGTTGATACCTGATTTCCCCATGTTCATCTTTGCTAAACTCTGAGACTCCTTCTTTTGTCTTTTCTGCTAGATCTTGTAATTCCTGGTCATTGGCTTGAGCTTCTTTGACTTGTTCCAGGAAATCATTGGAAATTCTTAACATTCCAACCATAAGGCTTCCCCTTTTAGGTGTTACTGCCAGATTCAGATCACGAAACTATTCTATCAATTCCAACTCCTTTGTCATCATATATGATAGACGTAAAGCCTTTCGACTGAGTGCATCAGCTACTACATTTGCCTTTCCAGGGTGATATCGGAGCTCGAAATCATAATCTTTAATAAATTCCATCCACCTATGTTGTCGCATATTCAACTCCTTCTAGTCGAATAGATACTTCAAGCTCTTATGATCACTGAAGACTTCAAAGTATGTACCATACAAGTAGTGTCTCCAGATTTTCAAGGCAAACACAACTGCAGCTAATTCCAAGTCATGTGTGGGATAATTAACTTCATGCGTTCTTAGCTGTCTTGAAGCATAAGCAACAACCTTTCTTTCTTGCATTAGGACACATCCTAGTCCTTGTCTTGACGCATCACAATACACTTCATATGGCTTGGTAGGATCTGGCAAAATCAAGACAGGTGCACTAGTGAGTCGTTGGCGTAACTCCGTAAAACTGCTTTCGCATTTGTCAGTCCATTCAAATGGTTGATCTTTATGAGTCAGCTTGGTTAAAGGTGTTGCAATTCGAGAGAAATTCTCGATGAATCGACGATAGTATCCAGCAAGTCTAAGGAAACTGCAGATTTCCGTCACATTCTTGGGTTGTTCCCAATTTAGTACAACTTCTACCTTTGTAGGATCCACAGCAATTCCTTCCTTAGAGATGACATGTCCTAAAAATTTCACTTCTGTCAACCAGAATTCACATTTTGAAAACTTGGCGTATAATTGCCTTGCACGTAAAGTATTTAGAACAATTCGAAGATGCTCCTCGTGTTCCTCATGGCTCTTGGAGTAGACGAGAATATCGTCAATGAATACAACCATAAATTTGTCCAAGTACTCATGGAAGATTCGATTCATGTATCTCATAAAGACTGCAGGTGCATTTGTAACTCCAAAGGGCATAACAAGATACTCATAGTGTCCATATCGTGTTCTGAATGCTGTTTTGGGCACATCATCTTTCTTCACTCTGATTTGATGATAGCCTGATTGCAGATCAATTTTTGAGAAGATAGTGGCTCCTCGTAATTGGTCCATCAAATCATCAATTCTTGGGAGAGGGTATCGGTTCTTGATCGTAGCTTTATTCAACTGACGATAGTCAACACATAACCGCATACTACGATCCTTCTTTTTGACTAGAAGAACTGGTGCTCCCCAAGGTGAGACACTGGGTCTAATCATTCTTTTCTCTAAAAGTTCTTCTATTTGTTCTTTAAGTTCACTGAGTTCCTTGGGTGACATTCGGTAAGGAGCAATAGAGATTGGTCCCACGCCCGGTATAATATCAATGCTGAATTCGACTTCTTGCTCTGGAGGTAGCTCTCGTATGTCTTCAAGGAATACTTCTGGAAATTCTTGAACAACAGGAATCTGTTCAATTTGAGGAGTAGCCTTACTTTCAGTTTCAGTAAGGATCATATATAGTTGGACTTCTTTTGTTAAGATTACCTTTTCCGAGCTAACAGGGCAAGAATCAGTGACTTGATCACATTCAGATGTAGTAGACCCGTGAGAGATGGATCTATTATGACAGTCAATAAGAATATGGTTGGCAGCAAGCCAATTCATTCCTAGAACAATGTCTAGATCAATCAAAGGTAAACATATCAGATCTACTTGATAAGTTTTCCCTTCGATGTTGAGAGGACATTTCAAACAAATGCAGGAAGGGCAAATGGGTTTATTTGCAGCAGTCGTGACAATCATCTTATTAGGCAGAGAGGTTGTAGGAAGCTTTAAATATTTTACACAATTCTCAGATATGAAAGAATGAGTGGCTCCAGAATCATATAATACATTTAATAAAGTACTTCCTATAAAGCATGTACCTTGCACAAGATCGTTCTCTTGTGATACTTCCACACCATTCATGCTAAAAACTCTAGCATTTCCTCCTGGCCTTCCAGTAGAGTTATTTTCGGGCCTTCTAGGATTATTGTTCTGATTGAAATTGTTGCCACAGTGAATATTTTGCATCCTTGGGACATTGTTGGTAGAGGTATTTGCAGTAGATCCTCCACTTCCTTGACCTGTTGGTCGTACTGCCTGTCCTTGAGTTACTTGTTGTTGGTTATTTTTATTTCTGTACCAACAGTCAGCATCACGATGTCCAACCCGTCCATAAATTATGCAGTTTTTACCGTTTTGGTTCTCCTGACCTCTAGGAGGAATTTAGTTGGCTGAGTTGAAAGGTCGGAAATATGGCCGATCTGCTCGAAAATCCCTTCTTTGCTGTCGATCTGGCATACGTCGCTCTGGCCCATGATTAGACGCTCCAGGTCATCGAAGATTAGAGGTATTTTCAAAGATGCGGCATCGGTCAACCAAAGTAGTGAATTGTGTAATTTGTTGACAACATATAACTTGGCAAATTTCTTGCCGTAATCCTGCTTCAAACTTTGCGCATCTTGACGCTTCTCCCATGTGGGTGTAGTAGGGACAACATTTTGCCAGCTCGTCAAACTTAGCAACGTACTCCCCAACAGTCATATTGCCTTGTTTCAGATTAAAGAATTCCTGCTCCTTCTGTCTTCTTATGTCTTCGGGGAAGTATTTAGCGAGGAACTCTGTCCTGAATCGTCCCCAAGTGAGGACGCTTCCATCAGTTGTTAATCTGATTCTGGCATGAGTCCACCAGTGTTCTGCTTCCGCAACCAACATAAAGACGGCAAAAGTTACTCTGTCCTCGTCAGAGCATCGCATAGCAGCAAAAATCTTTTCAAGGTGCTCAATCCATAGTTGTGCTCCCTCTGGATCAAAGCCTCCCTTGAATTGTGTGGGTTTGTTCCTTTGAAAGTCGGCTAATCCTTGGCTTTGCCTAGTAGAAGATTGAGGTAACTCTTGGCGTTCTATTACCTCCACAATTCTGGTAAGAAGATCCTCCATCACATGATCGTTATTTCGGCGTGCCATTAGGAATTTTACTGAAAGAATTTCAACAAAAAGATTCAGGATATATGTTATGTGGAGTATTCCACATAGGAGATTTAGTCTTAGGAGTGTTATGGACTGTTCAATATTTCTATCAGAGTACGTGGAAACCTAATGGTCCACTCCCCAAGCTTAATGAATCAACTATGCTCTGATACCACCTTTGTAACACCCTCGGTTAGATAAGACAAATCCTTCTGTAGGTTTATCCTATTTAACTGAGAGTATTAACAGTTTTTAGAAAAAGTGAATATATATATTTTTTTATAAAATAAAATGATGGCATATCAGTGGAAGCAATATTATATAGATCACATAGTCATTCACAAATTGCAAGTAATTGTACTCTTAACAGAATGGGGCACGCAGGCACCCTTAAATATTATACAGTCATCCGTCAATATTCCGCTACTTATATTCTATTTAAGGAGTGTTCTCATTTGGTTCAGCATATTGCTGTTCTTCATACTCAGGTTCTTGATTTCCTAATTCCTCTGAAAATTGTCAACAGTAAGGGTGAGTATAACCTAAGACCCTGATTGGTTAATCCGGTGCGGACATAATCTGTAATATCCCTGTTTTTAGTAGCAGTTTTATTTGGTAAATTTTGAAGTGTGGAAGGTCAGAAAGTAAGAATAAGTGAGTAAATACCTTGTATAGGGTCAGTAATACTCTAAAAATTATATTTTTGGGTATAATTATGGAATTTATGCAGACCTTTGAGGATTTTAATCAAATTCCGAGTGAAAAGGGACTCTGATCCGAGTGACAATGAGCAATACCGAGTGATAGAAAGAAAATCCGAGTAAGGAATGAAATTCCGAGTGTAAGGTTATGTTATCCGAATAATATATGACCAAGAAGGGTACTACCGAGTGGATTCTTGATCACAGAGACATTTGGAGTGAAGTGTGTTCAAGAGAACCACTCTTGAGTAAAAATCCGAGTCAAAACACCCTTGAGAGACTCATTTCCGAATCAGACCTTGCCAATTGCTTCTTTTCGAGTAGCAATCCTTAGGATTACAGTATACCGAGTGAATAGACTCAGTCAGAGTTATAACCAAGTGCAATCCGAGTAAGTTGTCCAACTCAGATCTTCCTAGAGAAGAAGGGAATAGCATTCCGGGTAGAAAGATCTTCGAGTGTGGTGTTTTGGGTAGTAGAGTTCCGAATAAGGGCATATTTGAATCCAGTATAACCTATTCTAAGAAGCATGACCCTAAATATGCAATTTCGAGTAAAATATAGAGTAATGGAAGCTCATTCCGAATGGAATATATAGGGTAGAGATATTTCCAAGTAAGGTTTATGTCTGTTACTCATTTTCCGAGTGGTGAAAGATCTGAAAAGATTCTGAATGAAATGTATTTTGATGAAGGACTTAAAGGCTTGAGTAGTTAAGTATGAAATAAAATCTGAGTGAATGAAATCCTTTAAGTGATGGAAAGTTTGAATGGTTCCGAGTAGACAAGAATTTAGTAGGTCTGAATGAGAAACCCGAGTGAATGCTGAGGAGTTCTGAGTGAATGAATACATATAAAGAGTTGATGCCTTCTACCGATTGAAATGTGTTATTAAAATTATTGAGAAATGTTGGTGGAAGAAATAATCATTAAGTTATGGATTCCGAGTGGTTATATATATATATATATATCGTATGGTTAAAGCATTACTTGGCTTGAATATGAGTGGTGATGAATAAATAATACTAATTGAGTAGATACCGAGCGGAAAATGGTATTTGAGAACCCATTCCGAGTGAATTGTAGTAGGCAGGGCCATTTCCAAGTAAGTCTATAAGTATGACTCCTCTTCCGAGTGAGAAGTACTCTACCGGACCAAGTCCGGGTGAGGCTCATACGTGTGTGTCTTTTCCGAGAGGTAATGACCTAAATAGGCTTTGATTGAAATTGTAGTTGAACAGTTTGGTTCAAACCGAGGGAGAAATATGAGTGGATCGAGTGGAGAAAGTGTTGATTTCTGAATAAAGGATGTTATAATTCTGAGTGGAAAACTGTATGAATATGGATACCCTTTTTCCGAGTAAGCCTAAGGTGTTATGAAATCCGAGTAAAAAGTGATTTGATGTTGAGTTGGTTAAGGAATGATTTAGTTAAGTATGAAATAAATAAGAATAGGTTGTTTACCGAATGGAAACCCTGAGTAAAGAGAATCCAACTGAATCCAGAAGAAATCCGACCTAGAGAGGAGAAATCTGACTAGATACTTTAAAACAATTATGAGTGAGGACCAAGAGAAACGAATCGGTTTTAGAAGATTTCCGAGCCATAAAGGGCGGATTCGCTCAAGCGAATCGGATTTCACTTAAGCGATCCGATGTCAGCACTCCACACCAGTTGGCTAAATTAGGTCGTCCTTAGAGCAGGAGTTCACACCGGACAGCTCTGAGCCGGTGCTCGTCATAACACCGTCCTCTTTACACATACGGTGTCCTTAACTCCTTCACACACACCGTCCTTCCCTACTTCACACTCAACACCGCCTTACACTCCATACCGCCCTCTCTTAGTACGCCCTCACATTCCACACCGCCTTCATTCAATACCGCCCTCACACTACACACCGCCTGTCACTACACATCGCCCATAACTACACTCCGCCTCACATTTCACTCCGCCCTCACTCAATACCGCCTCATCTAATACCGCCCTCACACTGCACTCCGCCCTCATAAACCCAATATCGCCCTCATGTATGCAATACCGATCTCTTCAAAACCTCCAAACACCTTTTTAATTCCACTTCAGGTAGTGGTCAGCCCACTTAATCATATAAAACCAAGAACGATTGGCACAACGAACCAATCAAAGGAGAAAGTTGCCTCCATTACAATAACTTTATATATTTTATTCCAATCAAATGCAAAGCTGACTGTAAAAGGAGTCAAAAGGCTCCATTATTCCACCTAATTCTCCAACTGATGTTTCCACTTAGTTTCCCACTAATTCTCATTATTTAGCCCAGTACTATGTCTCTAAGAACACACATACATGAAACATAACCACAGACAAACTTCTGTTATCATTTTCTCTTCCTGCAAGCTCTCTCTCTATCAATTTCTTTCCTCTCTTACTCGGATTTGAAGCAGGACAGTGAAGTGAACCTCTTTCTTTCCATCCAGGAACTTCATTGAGGTAAGGGGGGTATATTCTCGGGTATTCTGGGGAAATCTGAGTGAAAGGAAAAATCTGGTTGTTGTGATTTAAATGTTTAATTGTTTGTTATATTTGTATATGTAATGTATTGAACATGTTTAATTACAGCGTTGTTTATTATTGGCCATGAGAATTCAGTGAACCTGTTGATTTTATTGATTAATATGAATGAATAAGTGTATATGTTTGATGCTGGACTGTTAAAATATTAAAAGTATCATGGGTATTTATGAGGACTCCAGTAAAGAGATATGAACTGACATCGGATACTATGTTATTAAGCTCGGTATTGTACCAATCAACCAGAGCAGTTAAGAATACACAAATTCACTCAGAAATTGCAGTAATCTGACCAGTTATATATATTAATCCGATTGGTTATCTGAAGAATACAAGCTTCTTATTTAAAACTTTCAAACAGGATCATATTACAATTGATAAACACCTTAATTTCACTCGGAAAACATCTTTTCAAGTTGATTTCACTCGGAATTCAGTATGTCACTTAGAAAGCTCTTTCCAATTGATTTCATTTGAATTCAAATTTGTTTTATTCAGAAAATTCTCCCAGTTTGATTTTATTGGAAATCCTGCTTATTTTCACTTGGAATCTTAACTTTTGCACTTGGTATTTATCCAAATTTTACTCAGAAAGTCTGGTTATCAACATTTCCACTTGGACATAACTTGTGTTTTAATCGGAAAACTCATTTCTACTCGGTACCAATCTATTTCTACTCGGAAAATTCATTTTTACTCGGAAACAGACTTCTTTTACTCAGATAATTATATTTCACTCGGTATTTAATTGATTTCACTCGGAAAAACCTATTTGTCACTCGGTATTTAACTCCTTCTCCTCGGAAAAGCAGTCTTAACGTTTTATACTTGGATTTTTCATTCAGAATCCCTTCTATACTCCTTATTGAATTATTAAAATGTTATAAATATCATTATTGGTCTTTTCCCTATTACTATTCTTAATATTATTATTATTATTTACATTATTATTTTTATTATTGTAATTCCTATTATTATAATTAGTATTATTGCTATAAATATCTTATTTTATTAACTATGAGTAAATAAATATGAATTATAATTTATTATTTATACAAAGTATAATTTCAACCAAGTTATAAACGATATATTTTATCAAAATGACCTGCAACGTTTGATCCATTAAATCAAAAGCTTGTGAACGAATATGATGAGGCTGGAATCACATAAATACCCATGACTCAAAAGATGAAAGAGAATACATTTCGCATCATGAAAATATGTTTTGAAGAAGAAAAACTAGAGCATACACCTGGTACGCTGGAGGACATTCACGTTCGATCTCAGTAGAAGAATCTTGGGAGTACAACTGGAATGGCAACCCAATGGCATCAGAGTCGCGCCTGATAGCCGGGTGAGACGATGCAATTCTGGTGTACTTCGACTAAATGATGGGATGTATCTATGATCGTGAAGAGCCAAGTCCCAAGATGAAATGATATATATAATGATGAGAACCTGTGAGTTCATTCGTACCATATGATAAAAGAAAGGGGACTTGGTGGGCTCCGATCGCTCTAGAATGGAAACGTTGTGCCCAAGAAATAACTTGAGCAGGATGGATTCCAAAGAATGAAAGGATGATGATGGATTGATTTATTGGGCCCACATGCATCATGAGACTTAACCAAAGATAAATCATAATAAATCCGAACTCATGCATTCATTACAGCATATTTGATTGTTATAATTGTGAACATGCTAAATATACGATTATGTGATGACAACATGTTTGATTGTTATGAATATGCTAAATGTATGATCTATGTGACATTGTATGTAACTGGATTATGTCTGCACCGGATGAACCACTCAGGGTCTTGGGTTATACTCACCCTTACTGTTGAACATTTTTCAGAGGAATTAAAAACTCAAGAACCCGAGTGTGAAGATCAACAATACGCTGAACCCATTGAGAACAATCATTAAGTATAGAATATTTATAATCAGACACCGGATGACTGTATAATATTTAAGGGTGCCTGCGTGCCCCATTCTGTTAAGAGTACAATTACTTACAGTTTGTGAATGACTATGTGATATATACAATATTACTTCCGCTGATCTGTCACGTATTTATTTTAAAAAAAAAATATTCACTTTTTCTGAAAACTGTTAACACTCTCAGTTAAATAGGATGAACCTTCAGAAGGATTTGTCTTATCTAACCGAGGGTGTTACAAGGTGGTATCAGAGCATAGTCGATTCATTAAGCTTGGGGAGTGGACCATTAGGTTTTCACGTACTCTGATAGAAATATTAAACAGTCCATAAAACACCTAAGACTAGATTTTCTATGTGGAATTCTCCACATAACATATACACAGAACCTCTTTGTTGATATTCTATCAACAAATTCCTAAACAATGATCATGACTTGGAGAAACTTCTTACTCAAATCGTGGAGACGATAAGACAACGAGAATCATCCCATACTCTACTAGGCAGAGCCAAGGATTAGCTAACTTTCAGCGGAACGATCTTACACAATTTGAAGAAGAGCTACGACAGAAAATCCATCAAGTATTATTATACCATAAGAGTTAAAATAAGAACCAATTAGAAATCTGAGTATAGGACCAAGTAGCTCCGATTGAGATACCATTGGTTAGGACTATTAAGGATATTAGTGGAATTTTTGAAGTTAGTAATAAGCCTAAAACTGAGATCCTATACGGAAACAAGATATAACCTAATTCCTTATTCTTTCTTCATTTACATGTATATACTAGGACTTGGGATAGCTTGGAGTTTAAAGTAAAATTCTTTAATCTTTTGTTGTTAGATTTTGAATTTCTACGTGGTTATGAGAATACCTTATGAATGGGTGTTAGGAATAAAAATCATTCGCATATGAAACCCAAAGGAGGAATGTACTTATGAGTGTCTTAAGGTGGATGTGAAGTAGTATACTAAAATTTTAAGATGGGAGATGATGGTTATTAATGGTAATAATTTGATTTTAACCCTAGGAAAGATGATTTTTAGTGAAACCCATGATAATGTGTGTATGGATTTTGTTAATGACAAAGGTTGGTGATTATTAGTAAAGATCTTTAAATTTGATAAAAAAAAACCTAAGTGTAATGATTTGAGGATGTTAAACTAAGTTGATGTTCTTGATGGCTTTGAATACTCTAGAATGATTACATATAAGGAAATGAATATCTGAGGCATTAGGTGTTGATTATTGAGGATTGGGAAAGGAGTGTATATAAGTAAGTATGTAATTAGAGTAATTAATTTAGACTATTGATGTTATGATAGTAGATTAAGGAAACAATTGATAGTGGATTAAGATATTTGAAATGATAAATAGGCATGTCATTTTGAAATAAGATGAATTGGTGATGATCTTAGATAAAACCAAGAGGCTTATAATGAGTTTGACTAAATTTTAGTAATGATTAAATGATTCATGTGATGATTTGGAATTCTTAAGGCTAAGGAAATCATAGCATTGTTTTGTTAGGTACGGATAGCCCTTTAAGATTTAAGAGAAACTTGATCTTGAGAGAGAAATTTCCAAAGCATAACATGAGCATACAACTTGGATTCAGACAAGTCTAGGACTTGATGATAAGTTTTGGGGGACGATGTCCTATGATGGTATATTAATAGTATATATAAGTATGATTATGAAAGAATTGTATTCAGGACGATGATGCGAAACAATTTCACCTTTTGAATTTCGGGACGAAATTCCTAAAAGGGGGGGAGAATGTAACATCCCTATTTTTAGTAGCAGTTTTATTTGGTAAATTTTGAAGTGTAGAAGGTCAAAAAGTAAGAAAAGTGAGTAAATACCTTGTATAGGGTCAGTAATACTCTAAAAATTATATTTTTGGGTATAATTATGGAATTTATGCAGACCTTTGAGGATATTAATCAAATTCCAAGTGAAAAGGGACTCTGATCCGAGTGACAGTGAGCAATACCGAGTGATAGAAAGAAAATCCAAGTAAGGAATGAAATTTCGAGTGTAAGGTTATGTTATCCGAATAATATATGACCAAGAAGGGTACTACCGAGTGGATTCTTGATCACAGAGACATTTGGAGTGAAGTGTGTTCAAGAGAACCACTCTTGAGTGAAAATCCGAGTCAAAACACCCTTGAGAGACTCATTTCCGAATCAGACCTTGCCAATTGCTTCTTTTCGAGTAGCAATCCTTAGGATTACAGTATACCGAGTGAATAGACTCAGTCAGAGTTATAACCAAGTGCAATCCGAGTAAGTTGTCCAACTCAGATCTTCCTAGAGAAGAAGGGAATAGTATTCCAGGTAGAAAGATCTTCGAGTGTGGTGTTTTGGGTAGTAGAGTTCTGAATAAGGGCATATTTGAATCCAGTATAACCTGTTCTAAGAAGCATGACCCCAAATATGCAATTCCGAGTAAAATATAGAGTAATGGAAGCTCATTCCGAATGGAATATATAGGGCAGAGATATTTCCAAGTAAGGTTTATGTCTGTTACTCATTTTCTGAGTGGTGAAAGATCTGAAAAGATTCTGAATGAAATGTATTTTGATGAAGGACTTAAAGGCTTGAGTAGTTAAGTATGAAATAAAATTCGAGTGAATGAAATCCTTTAAGTGATGGAAAGTTTGAATGGTTCCGAGTAGACAAGAATTTAGTAGGTCTGAATGAGAAACCCGAGTGAATGCTGAGGAGTTCTGAGTGAATGAATGCATATGAAGAGTTGATGCCTTCTACCGATTGAAATGTGTTATTAAAATTATTGAGAAATGTTGGTGGAAGAAATAATCATTAAGTTATGGATTCTGAGTGGTTATATATATATATATATATATCGTATGGTTAAAGCATTACTTGGCTTGAATATGAGTGGTGATGAATGAATAATACTAATTGAGTAGATACCGAGCGGAAAATGGTATTTGAGAACCCATTCCGAGTGAATTGTAGTAGGCAGGGCCATTTCCGAGTAAGTCTATGAGTATGACTCCTCTTCCGAGTGAGAAGTACTCTACTGGACCAAGTCCGGGTGAGGCTCATACGTGTGTGTCTTTTCCGAGAGGTAATGACCTAAATAGGCTTTGATTGAAATTGTAGTTGAAGAGTTTGGTTCAAACCGAGGGAGAAATATGAGTGGATCGAGTGGAGAAAGTGTTGATTTCTGAATAAAGGATGTTATAATTCTGAGTGGAAAACTGTATGAATATGGATACCCTTTTTCCGAGTAAGCCTAAGGTGTTATGAAATCCGAGTAAAAAGTGATTTGATGTTGAGTTGGCTAAGGAATGATTTAGTTAAGTATGAAATAAATAAGAATAGGTTGTTTACCGAATGGAAACCCTGAGTAAAGAGAATCCGACTGAATCCAGAAGAAATCCGACCTAGAGAGGAGAAATCCGACTAGATACTTTAAAACAATTATGAGTGAGGATCAAGAGAAACGAATCGGTTTTAGAAGATTTCCGAGCCATAAAGGGCGGATTCGCTCAAGCGAATCGGATTTCACTTAAGCGATCCGATGTCAGCACTCCACACCAGTTGGCTAAATTAGGTCGTCCTTAGAGCAGGAGTTCACACCGGACAGCTCTGAGCCGGTGTTCGTCATAACACCGCCCTCTTTACACATACGGTGTCCTTAACTCCTTCACACACACCGTCCTTCCCTACTTCACACTCAACACCGCCTTACACTCCATACCACCCTCTCTTAGTACGCCCTCACATTCCACACCGCCTTCATTCAATACCGCCCTCACACTACACACCGCCTGTCACTACACACCGCCCATAACTACACTCCGCCTCACATTTCACTCCGCCCTCACTCAATACCGCCTCATCTAATACCGCCCTCACACTGCACTCCGCCCTCACAAACCCAATACCGCCCTTATGTATGCAATACCGATCTCTTCAAAACCTCCAAACACCTTTTTAATTCCACTTCAGGTAGTGGTCAGCCCACTTAATCATATAAAACCAAGAACGATTGGCACAACGAACCAATCAAAGGAGAAAGTTGCCTCCATTACAATAACTTTATATATTTTATTCCAATCAAATGCAAAGCTGACTGTAAAAGGAGTCAAAAGGCTCCATTATTCCACCTAATTCTCCAACCGATGTTTCCACTTAGTTTCCCACTAATTCTCATTATTTAGCCCAGTACTATGTCTCTAAGAACACACATACATGAAACATAACCACAGACAAACTTCTGTTATCATTTTCTCTTCCTGCAAGCTCTCTCTCTATCAATTTCTTTCCTCTCTTACTCGGATTTGAAGCAGGACAGTGAAGTGAACCTCTTTCTTTCCATCCAGGAACTTCATTGAGGTAAGGGGGTATATTCTCGGGTATTCTGGGGAAATCTGAGTGAAAGGAAAAATCTGGTTGTTGTGATTTAAATGTTTAATTGTTTGTTATATTTGTATATGTAATGTATTGAACATGTTTAATTACAGCGTTGTTTATTATTGGCCATGAGAATTCAGTGAACCTGTTGATTTTATTGATTAATATGAATGAATAAGTGTATATGTTTGATGCTGGACTGTTAAAATATTAAAAGTATCATGGGTATTTATGAGGACTCCAGTAAAGAGATATGAACTGACATCAGATACTATGTTATTAAGCTCGGTATTGTACCAATCAACCAGAGCAGTTAAGAATACACAAATTCACTCAGAAATTACAGTAATCTGACCAGTTATATATATTAATCCGATTGGTTATCTGAAGAATACAAGCTTCTTATTTAAAACTTTCAAACAGGATCATATTACAATTGATAAACACCTTAATTTCACTCGGAAAACATCTTTTCAAGTTGATTTCATTCGGAATTCAGTATGTCACTTAGAAAGCTCTTTCTAATTGATTTCATTTGAATTCAAATTTGTTTTATTCAGAAAATTCTCCCAGTTTGATTTTATTGGAAATCCTGCTTATTTTCACTCGGAATCTTAACTTTTGCACTCGGTATTTATCCAAATTTTACTCAGAAAGTCTGGTTATCAACATTTCCACTTGGACATAACTTGTGTTTTAATCGGAAAACTCATTTGTACTCGGTACCAATCTATTTCTACTCGGAAAATTCATTTTTACTCGGAAACATACTTCTTTTACTCGGATAATTATATTTCACTCGGTATTTAATTGATTTCACTCGGAAAAACCTATTTGTCACTCGGTATTTAACTCCTTCTCCTCGGAAAAGCAGTCTTAACGTTTTATACTTGGATTTTTCATTCAGAATCCCTTCTATACTCCTTATTGAATTATTAAAATGTTATAAATATCATTATTGGTCTTTTCCCTATTACTATTCTTAATATTATTATTATTATTTACATTATTATTTTTATTATTGTAATTCCTATTATTATAATTAGTATTATTGCTATAAATATCTTATTTTATTAACTATGAGTAAATAAATATGAATTATAATTTATTATTTATACAAAGTATAATTTCAACCAAGTTATAAACGATATATTTTATCAAAATGACCTGCAATGTTTGATCCATTAAATCAAAAGCTTGTGAACGAATATGATGAGGCTGGAATCACATAAATACCCATGACTCAAAAGATGAAAGAGAATACATTTCGCATCAAGAAAATATGTTTTGAAGAAGAAAAACTAGAGCATACACCTGGTACGCTGGAGGACATTCACGTTCGATCTCAGTAGAAGAATCTTGGGAGTACAACTGGAACGGCAACCCAATGGCATCAGAGTCGCGCCTGATAGCCGGGTGAGACGATGCAATTCTGGTGTACTTCGACTAAATGACGGGATGTATCTATGATCGTGAAGAGCCAAGTCCCAAGATGAAATGATATATATAATGATGAGAACCTGTGAGTTCATTCGTACCATATGATAAAAGAAAGGGGACTTGGTGGGCTCCGATCGCTCTAGAATGGAAACGTTGTGCCCAAGAAATAACTTGAGCAGGATGGATTCCAAAGAATGAAAGGATGATGATGGATTGATTTATTGGGCCCACATGCATCATGAGACTTAACCAAAGATAAATCATAATAAATCCGAACTCATGCATTCATTACAGCATATTTGATTGTTATAATTGTGAACATGCTAAATATACGATTATGTGATGACAACATGTTTGATTGTTATGAATATGCTAAATGTATGATCTATATGACATTGTATGTAACTGGATTATGTCTGCACCAGATGAACCAATCAGGGTCTTGGGTTATACTCACCCTTACTGTTGAACATTTTTCAGAGGAATTAGAAACTCAAGAACCCGAGTGTGAAGATCAGCAATACGCTGAACCCATTGAGAACAATCATTAAGTATAGAATATTTATAATCAGACACCGGATGACTGTATAATATTTAAGGGTGCCTGCGTGCCCCATTCTGTTAAGAGTACAATTACTTACAGTTTGTGAATGACTATGTGATATATACAATATTACTTCCGCTGATCTGCCACGTATTTATTTTTTTAAAAAAAAATATTCACTTTTTCTGAAAACTGTTAACACTCTCAGTTAAATAGGATGAACCTTCAGAAGGATTTGTCTTATCTAACCGAGGGTGTTACATAATCCAGTTAACATTCAATATCACATAAATCGTACATTTAGCATATTCACAATTATAACAATCAAGCATGTTGTCATGGAATGCATGAGTCAAATTTATTATGATTTATCTTTGATTAAGTCTCATGATGCATGTGGGCCCAAGAAATTATTTCTTCTTCTCATTCTATGGAATATCACCATTCCAATCATCTAGAGCGATCAGGGTCCGCCCAAGTTCCATATGATACAAATGAACTCATTGGTTCTCATCATTGATTTAAATATTTTTGGAACTTGGATCCCTACGATCATAGTTACACTCCATCATTTAGTCAAAGTACACTAGAATTGCATCGTCTTACCCGGCTATCAGGCGCGACTCTGATGCCATTGGGTTGCCGTTCCAGTTGTACTCCCAAGATTCTTCATGGAGATCGAACGTGAGTGTCCTCCACTGTACCAAGTGTATGCTCTAGAGGTTTTTCTTCTTCAAAAATATTTTTATGATGCGAAATGCATTTATTTTATCAATTGATTCCTTGGGTATCTTATGTGTTTCCAGTCTCATCATATCATTCCCAATTTCTTTGAATTCCATCAATTATTTAAACATTGTAAGATATTCGTTTATTATTTTAGAAATATATCTATTATATCTTGGTTAAAAATTATATTTTCCATAAAGAGTAAAATAATATATATTCTTTATGTAATTACACATAATTAAGACGTTAACAATGTTAATAACAATAAAACTAACAATAATAATAACAATATTAAGATTGATAATAATTAGAATAATAATAATAATAGAATAAGAATGATAATAATAATTATAACTTCCCAATAATTTTAAAAAAATGTTTAAGAATAGTTTCTAAATGAAAATCCAAGCGAAAAACATTAAAAACAGAGTTTTCCGAGTGGAACAAGGGTAAATCCGAGTAAAATAAGTATGATTCCGAGTGGAATCATACTGAGAAGGGTTTTCCAAACGATCTGGCTAAAAATCCGAGTGAAATTACACTGGAAAGCTGTTTTCCGATTGAAGCAAGTTTGGGTCCAAGTGAAAATGAACTGGAAGGCTGTTTTCCGACTGAAACAGGTGTGATTCCGAGTGAAAATGAGTTTTCTGCATGAATTAACTATGAATCCGAGTGAAATAAAACTGAGCAGAGTTTACTAAATGAAATTAATATGTTTTCCGAGTGAAACAGAAACTGAAAAGTATTTTCTTAATGAAATAACTTAAATTCTGAGTGAAATAAATTTCTAAGTGAATTAAAATATAATTTCCGAGTGGAATCAGTAAGAAAGAGTTTCATGAGTGAAAATGTTGGTGAAACTGAGTAAAAATGAATTTCTGAGTGTAATAAAATACGATTCCGAGTGACATCAGTCTCAAAGGAGTTTTCTGAGTGAAATCAATATAAGTTCCGAGTGAAATATGTTTGAGGAAGAGTTTTCCGAGTAAATTGAGCTTGGAAAGATGCTGTCCGAATGGAAATGGACTGGGAAAGGTTATTTCTTCCGAGTGAAATTACTGAAAAGAGTTCTGAGTAAAGGATAATTATGTTTTCTGAGTGGAATAGCTATAATTCCGAGTAAAAATGATTGAAAAAGAGTCTTTCAAGAAGAAAGGGGTTCTGTTATGAAATATATAATGGTTTACCGAGTGAAATCATGTAAAAACCGATCGTATTTATTTAAAACTGATTGGATTATATAACACTGGTTGGATTTGTATAAAACTGATTGAATTTATATAAAACCGATTGAATTATATAAAACCGAGCTTGTTATCATTTCTTTCATTTCCCGTTTACAATTCTTTGCTGGAATATACATAAACACATTTTATACTTAATATTTCACAGTTCAGCATCAAACATATTCACTCAATAATCAAAATTTATCACAATCAATTCAAATAATTGAAACATATTCATTGAATCATGTATTATACAGCCAATTGAACATATTAATAATAAAACGTATATAAAAGACATACATAAAGATTAAAGCATGTTAAACAGCAATTCCTGGACTGCCCTGGAAAGGTGAGGAACAAGTTCCTTAACCCTTTCCTTCACTTGGTTTTCCCACAGAGCACCCAAGAATATACCCCTTTACCTTTATGGAGCTCCTGGAGGAGAAGCAGAGGTTCCCTTTCACTGTCCTGCATGAATTTCGAGTGAAACAGAAGAGAACAGAGAGAGAAAGTAACTTGTAGGAAGAAGAATGATAGAGGTGTGTTTCGTGTGTGTGTTCTCTAAGAGTCCTTGCGTTGGTTTAAATAAGGAGTGGGCTGCTAAGTGGAAAACTAAATGGGGAACAGCTTTTGTGAGTGGGCTACTAGTGGAGTGTTAATGGAGTGTCAGTGGAGATTTAAATAAGGAGATATGCTGAGTCAGTGCCCATTTCTGGCCGCCCACTAGCTATAATGCGCATGATTGAATTAAAATAATCATTAAAGACAAAATTGAAGTCAATACGCACAACTGACACTGAATACCGAGTGAAACTTCCACTCGGTTAATCACTATGCCGACTGGAATTCTTCTTCCGAGTCAACAAGTACAAGGCTCGCTTGAGCGAGTCTTCAAGTCCTCGCTCGGAATTCCTTTGAAACCGACTCAGGTACTCGGTTTCTCACTCGGTAATATCTGTCCAGACCGAGTCCTCTCTTTCTCAGAGTTTTCACTCGGAAATCTGAGTCTTCTTTCACTTGGTTCACTCGGTTTAGGCCAACTTCTTCAACTATATTTCCAAATTAAGGTTTATTTAAGCCATTACCTCTCGGAACAAGACCTACACGTACGACTCTCACTCGGTTTTGGTCCAGTAGAGTATATCTCACTCGGAATTGGCTCAGCCTCTTACATTTCTCTCGGAATGGGTTCCCTTTACCATTTTCCACTCGGTTTCTTAAGCAAATACATACGAAACCATTCGAAATCCTTCCCAATTGATTCCACAACACACTCCAGTCGGTAGGAAGCATCAAATCAACATAAACATAAATATACATACATTCTTTCACTCGGAATACTTCAATCGGAGGAGTTTCCTTCGGAAAAGAAGCATTTGGCACGGTTTGACTCGGAAACGAGTCATTCCAGGGTGTTTTAACTCGGAATTTCACCCAAAAGTGGTTCTCTTGAACACACTTCACTCAGAATTGCCTCTCAGATCAAGACTCTACTCGGTGGTAGCCCTCTCAGTCATGTTTTACTTGGAAAACATGACACTGACTCAGAATTCCCTCATTCACTCGGAATTTCTAATTATTCACTCGGAATTCTTCTCTGTTACTCGGAACAGAGCCCTTTTCACTCGGTTTTTGCATAATTTCACTAATGATCTATATAAATTCCATTATTATACGTAAAAAATGGCATTTCTGAGATACCACAGACCATCAACAGGGTATATATTGACTTATTCTTACTCACAAACCTTTCATAATTCAAAATTTACAAGAGTAAAACTATTCCTAAAAACAGGGATGTTACATTCGCTGTACTGAGGCCCAAAAGGTAGAATACGCAGTGTATATGCTGTGAGAGGAGGCGGAGAAGTGGTGGAAAATAGCTAGAAACCGATTTCTTGACGATGATGCTCAGCTGACCTGGAACGGCTTCAAGACATGCTTCTTAGAGAAGTACTTCCCCGACACAGTAAGGAGTCGGAAGGAGTTAGAGTTTATGGAGTTGAAACAGGGTGCCATGACTGTGGAAGAGTATGCGACTAGATTCTAAGAGTTGTGCCTGTTCTACCCACCTTTCCAACAACCCGGGACTGAGGGCTCCAAATGCCTCAAATTCGAGAATGGATTGAGGTCAGATATTAAGAGAGCCTGCAGATATTAAGGGATCAGGAGTTTTCCTGCACTGGTGAATAAGTGTAGAATATTCGAAGAAGATGACAAGGCCCACCCAGGCCAGAACAGTAGAGCGGGTCCCTCCTTGAGGCCTCAACAGTCACGCTTCAAGAGGCCAGGTAACATAGGAAGAAATGGACCCTTTGCTAGATATCAAGATCGCAGTGATCGAGGGAGACAGGGGAGTAGACGACCAAAATATGGCGGGTGTTTTAAATGTGGTGGCGACCACTTCGCTAAGAATTGCGATGGTGCAAATGTCAAGTGTTTCCATTGCCAGGAGAAGGGGCACACTCGCCCTGACTGCCCCCAACTCCGTCAGACAAGTGCCAATGTGCGTCAGGGAGGATTCTAGGTAAGGAGCAGTAGGAACGATGGTCAACGCTCGGGAGGCGGAGGCAACAGAGCCAGAGGGAATATGATGTTTGCCCCGAATAACAGGAGGAGAAACACCGACCAACCCGCGGCTGGAAGAGTCTATGCCATCGGTGCTGAGGAAGCTGCACAGGCGAACGACTTAGTACAAAGTAAGTGCCTACTCGGTAAATATACACTTAATGTAATATTTGATTCTGGAGCCACCCACTCCTTCGTAGCTGATGAGTGTGTGAGACGATTGTGATTACCGACTGTGGAAATGGATCGGATTTTGGAAGTAACCAACCCGACTGGCCCTAAGGTGCTGACATCAACGATGTGTAAGGACGTAACGTTTGTGTTGGACGATCGGAGTTTTACCTTCGATCTTGTGTGCGTGCTTTTGAAGGACCTTGATATCGTGCTCGGCATGGATTGGCTTTCAGCCAACAAGGTGTTAGTGGATTGCAAAAATCGAAGGGTGATATTCCCGAGACAACACAATGAGGACTACACGGCACAAGGTATAGCTCAACTATTTATAATGCTTTGTTTAACCGAGGGTGAGAGTAAAGCCCGAGTAGACAAAATTCCGACCGTCTGTGAATTCCCAGAGGTGTTTCCCGAGGATGTACCGAGTGTCCCTCCCACTAGAGAAGTCGAATTCTCTATAGACTTGACTCCTGGAGCCGAGCCAGTCTCCAATGCACCTTATAGAATGTCCCCAACTGAATTAGCCGAGTTGAAGAAGCAGGTAGATGAGTTACTCGGAAAATAATTCATTAGACCGAGTGTATCACCATGGGACGCACCAGTGCTACTTGTTAAGAAGAAGGATGGCAGCATGAGACTATGTATAGATTACCGATAGCTAAACAAACTCATAATTAAGAATCGATACCCATTACCCAGAATTAATGATCTAATTGACCAACTGCGTGGAGCCTCAGTCTTCTCGAAAATCGACCTACGATCGGGATACCACCAAATCCGGGTGAAGGACTCGGATATTCCAAAGACTGCCTTTAGGACTCGGTATGGTCACTACGAGTATGTAGTGATACCGTTCGGTGTGACAAACGCCCCTGCTGTCTTTATGAATTACATGAACAGCATTTTCCACCCATATCTAGACCGATTTGTTGTCGCTTTCATTGATGATATCCTAGTCTATTCTAAGACTCCTGAGGAGCATGAAGAACACCTCCGAGTGGTACTTCAAGTGTTGAAGGAGAAGCAGTTGTTTGCAAAGCTTTCAAAGTGCATTTTCTGGATGGATAAGATCCACTTCCTCGGACATGTGATTTCCGAAGAAGGTGTCTCAGTGGACCCTTCGAAAGTGGCAGCTATAATGGCGTGGGAGAGACCCAAGTCGGTCTCGAAGATAAGGAGCTTTATGGGCCTGGCTGGTTATTATAGAAGATTCATTGAAGGTTTTTCTAAGTTGGCTTTGCCCCTGACTAAATTGACTCGGAAAAACATTCCCTTCGTATGGAGTTCCGAGTGCGAGAGCAGTTTCCAAGAGCTGAAGGACAAGTTGACGACTGCTCCAGTGTTGGCATTACCTGACTTGCAAGAGAGTTTTGTGGTTTACTGCGATGCATCAGGACTCAGATTGGGATGTGTGTTAATGTAGAAGGACCGAGTGATAGCTTACGCCTCTCGGTAATTAAGACCTCACGAACAGCATTACCCGACCCACGACTTGGAGCTGGCAGCCGTAGTCTTCGCATTAAAGATCTGGAGGCATTATTTGTTCGGAGCCAGATTTGAAGTATACAGCGATCACAAGAGCCTCAAATACTTATTCGACCAAAAGGAGCTGAACATGAGACAGAGGAGATGGATGGAATTTTTAAAAGATTATGATTTCGAGCTAAAGTACCATCCGGGTAAGGCAAACGTCGTTGCCGATGCGTTGAGTCGGAAATCCCTTCATATAGCAGTGATGATGATAAAGGAAGTGGATTTATTGGAACAATTCCGAGACATGAACTTACATGTTGTCATCCCCTCCTCTCGGAAAATAGCAATCGGTACGCTGAGAATCGCCAATGAATTCCTGAAATTTGTGTACAAGCAGCAGCAATCGGATTTCTACTTGGCTGAGATGATGGAGACGCAGGCCAAGGGTAAGGATTTGTCCTTGACTGAGGGATCGGATGGAATTTTTCGAGTGAGGAACAGGATATACATACCGAGTGGAGGAGAATTAAGAAGAATGGTGCTTGATGAAGCCCACAAGAGTCTACTCAGTATTCACCCGGGTACCACGAAGATGTACCAGGATCTAAGAACACGATTCTGGTGGCCCAGATTAAAAAGGGATGTGGCGGAATACGTGGCCCGGTGTATTACCTGTCAGAAGTTGAAAGTCGAGTACCAGAAGCCGTATGGTGCATTGCAACCCCTGGAGATTCCCGTGTGGAAATGGGACTCGATTGCCATGGACTTTATCATGGGATTACTGAAAAACCGAGCGGGCCACGATGCGATTTGGGTCATTGTTAACCGACTAACGAAGAGTGCACACTTCCTACCTGTGAACATGAAGTACCCGTTGCATAAGTTAGCTCGGATTTACATTCACGAGATTGTCTGACTGCATGGTATACTGACTTCTATCGTATCGGATAGGGATCCTAGGTTCACGTCCCGGTTTTGGACCAGCCTGCACCAGGAATTGGGTACGAAGCTTTGGCTAAGTTCCGCCTACCACCCCCAATCGGATGGACAATCTGAACGGACTATTCAAAGTCTGGAGGACTTGCTAAGGGCATGTGTGCTGGAGCACGGTGGAAATTGGGAGCAGTACCTTCCCCTGATCGAGTTTACATACAACAATAGTCACCACAACAGTATCGGTATGGCACCCTACGAAGCACTTTATGGTCGAAGATGCCGAACCCCACTCTGCTGGTCGGAAACGGGTGAGAATCTGCTATTGGGACCAGAAATCGTAAGGCAAACGTCAGAACAGATCCGAGTGATAAGGGAAAGAATGAAGGCGTCTCAGGATAGGTAGAAGAGCTACCATGACAAACGAACCAAACCATTAGAGTTTTCAGTTGGAGATAGAGTGTTTTTGAAGACTTCACCGAGTAAAGGAGTCGGGCAAGCCTTGAAAGGTGGAAAGTTGAGCCCCCGATACATTGGACCCTATGAGGTGTTGGGACGAGTCGGCTCCATGGCGTACCGGATCGCACTACCGACTCACTTATCCCGATTGTACAACGTGTTTCACGTGTCTCAACTAAGGAGATATCTACATGACCCCAACCACACAATGCCTGATGATGAAGTGGAAATCAAGGAAAACCTGACCACTGTAACTATACCGATTAGAATCGTGGGCCGATCGGTAAAGCGTTTGAGGAGCAAGGACGTACAACTGGTTGAAGTAGAATGGCAGCAAGGCGGGACTACCTCTTGTACCTGGGAACGTGAAGACACCATGAGGCAGCAGTACCCCGAGCTGTTTAACCAAGGTGAGTGACCGACTGAATTTCGAGGATGAAATTCTTTGAGAGGGGGAGAACTGTAACATCCCAATTTTGAAGATTAAATACCGAATGAAATAAACCACTAAGATCTTGATTTCAAGGTAGGAAGATAGTTGCTAATTATAATCAATTTAATTTAAGGAATAATGACAAATTAAATTAGTTGGTAAAAGATGGCTGCTGGTGATTGGTGAGTTACGTAAGTAGACTGTGATTCACGTTTTCCCATCCCACTTCCTTCTCTTCATATGCATATACATACCCTGTACCACCGTGTTCTTCATTCTTCCTTACCGCTTCATTCCCTATTTTCTTCTTCTTCGTCTTTGTCCTCTTCTCTTCCCCTATTTTTATTCTTCATCACTGGGGACCACGACGACGGTACTGGAGAAAGGTTATAGCCCTCCGACTAGTGAGGGACGATCACTAAAGCAGAGAAAGAACAAATCCCCCTTCCCGAGTCGATTGCAGGGCACGACGGTGCGAAAGTGGGGCTGGACGAGTCAGAAAGGGCGTCAGACCAAACGTTGGAGAGCTGAAGAGCTTCTTGATTTCTTTTAGTAGGTAGGGGGCGCTTGCATGTCAAATTCATGGTCCACGAATGGTACCAGATGAATGTACTGCTTTAAATGTATGCATGTGTCTGTCACGATTGTATATTATGCATGATTGTTGATCTTGGATTCCATGTGCATGATAAGTAGTTAGATAATAATTGCATATAAATAAGATAGTAGTAATATAGTCTGTTAGCCTTTCTGATGTAGCCGAGTGTGATGCATGGTTCTATCTCTGTTAATACTGTGAGAATATGAATATGTGACTACTAGCTGATTCGTCTGATGTTATTACCTGATTGTTCGATCACTGTGTATGTTGGTGTGATTAACAAAGTAAATATAGAGACCGTGTTGAATATGCTTCTACCTTGATGATCACGAAGGAGGTATCAGTCGAGTGATGTTGCTTGCTGGTTAAACGTATAAGTTGCATATGTAGGAATGGGGTGACCCGTGGAAGGTCATGAGCCCCGAGGGAATGACTTCCAGCTACAAACCTTGGCTAGATCCTGAGAGAGCTCGTGGTAACCGTAGGAGCTAGAGAGGAGTCTCGAGACGCCAATGGAAGGCCGGTACCACGCGGGAAGAGCTGATGGACGAGAGGCCAGTAAGGGGGAACTGTAACTGAAAGTCATTACCCAAGTCGAATCCGCAGGCATGCATGTAGATATGATGTTGAGTAGGATAGTACGTGTGGCATGTGTTGGGTGTTATGAATGCATTCCGAGTGTGTGGATGTATGTGCATGTGTGAATAAAGACGAGCTTTATGTAGAATGTATGTGAGTGCATGTTATTGATATTATTCTAATTTGCATGGACTTAACTTAATCTGAATACGACCGAGTGAACGTAAGTGTGCGTACTGACTCTGATACCGAGTCCTTGGCTATCATTTTCTATGAAAAGCTCACCCCTACTGTGGCTACATTTTCAGTGAATATCTCTCAGAATGAAAGATGAAGGAGGAGCCGAGCGCGGAGCAGAGAAACCGAGCGCTATGGAATATATGTGTATATGTACATACTGTGTATAAGGTCTTGTTAAGCCTTGGCCGGCTCGTATTTTGACTTTAGCCTTTATATCAGAACTTGAACACTTTCAGGTAGAAGGGACATGCTAATGCGTTATAACTATTTAAAATACTTCTCTCTATATATATATTGTGTGTTTAATTTATGCTGTAGGTGATGTCCGAGCGATGAACATGGATGTATAAGTATACTTTCCCAGCATAGGAGGTCAGTATGACTATGAGTAGAAGTGAAGCTAAGTTGTTGTTGGGGAAAAGCGAGATGGCAAGCCATCCCGAGAGATGAGGGGTTGAATTGTCCGTGTTGTTCAAGTGGCCTCAATACTCAAGAGGGGGGTGAATTGAGATTTAAAACTTTTAAGTAGAATGCCTTTAAAACTGATTTTTATCACCAAGTTTATGAGATTATGCAAGTGAGATAGAATGGAGGATAACAAGCAATGCACTACAATGAGAAATATTGCTGAAGCAATTTACCAAACACTTAGTGTGCAATATCTAAGGTATGACAAATTAAGCAAGTTCAAGTATGCTTTTCTCAACCAAACAATACCAATCAACAATTATGCAGTATGTGAAAGTAAAAGAGTAAGGAAGAGAAGCTTGCAAACCGATGTAACGAGTTCCACCCAATCCGGTGTACGTCTCGCCTCTAAGCAACCCACTTAGAGGATTTTCCACTATTGTAGACTAGAGATACAACTTTGAGCAATTGCGGCTTCCTAGTGTCCCATACTCAAGAACCCAATCCTCACAAGTACAAGGGCAACCCACCCAATCTCTCAGTCTCACAATATCCCAAAGGTTGAATCCTCAACCTTTGTAACCACTCAACCTAGAGTGAACAACCACTCAACCTAGAGTGAATAACTTGTGTTTGGTGTTTGTTTACAATCAATACACTCTCAATAGAGTAGATATACAAATGAAAAGCTCTCCTAAATTCTAACTCTCAAGATGAGAGGATATACAAATGTAATTCAAGATACAAGAAATAGGCTTACAAAGCACAAGATAGAGCTAAGGATTTGTTGCTTCTTAGTTGTGTCTTTGTGCTTGTGTTCCTCTTCAATTTATAGAGCCAAGATAGCTGTTGAGGAGTGCCCTAGTTCATCATAGCCGTTGCACTTAGTGGAAGTTTGAAGAATGGTGGAGATATGAGCTGGTTTCCCACTTAAATCTGTTTTTCCACTAGCGTAATCGATTACACCCTCGCGTTGTTATCGATTATCTTCAAGTCAGAGACTCACTAATCGATTATTTCACTTCCTCTAATCGATTAGCATCTGTACCTGATGCATTTAATTTGATTTCGCATCTGCCTAATCGATTAGAATGTCTTGCAATCGATTACCTTAAATTCCAGTGGCTTCCTAATCGATTGTGTGGCTTCCATAATCGATTAGCCATCATACCTGATGCATTTAATTCCATTTCTAATTGTTGTAATCGATTAGTCTCAATTGTATAATCGATTACCTTAATTCCAGTGAGTATCTAATCGATTGTATAGCTTCCATAATCGATTAGCTTTCATCCTGATGCAATTTCTTCCAAAACAGAAAGTTCCTAATTGATTAGCATAGGTGACCTAATCGATTATCTTCGCTGTTACTCAGCACCTGATTCCTTGTCTTTGTTTTTGCATAGGTTTCTTCAAGAGTGCTTGTCATTATCAAAATCTTTGCACATCCTTGGACCTGTTAACATATTCAAACACATTCTCCCCTTTTTTGATGATGACAACTATGTTCATCTCTTGAGGGTTGTTAGTTTAAACAATTTTAAACTTATCTCTAATTTTGCAAAAACAACTCTGCTACATTTTCTCTTATTCAAATAGCAGATGACCAATTTTAAAAAAAATAATCAGCAGCAAATGTCTTATCTCTTTTTATCTCTTATCTATAACTCTCCCCCTATCAAAAGGAGTTTGTTAAACAGATATTTTTATCCAAATATTAAATAGGAGATAAACAAGATGTGAACACATATCAGAGCATATATCAGAGCATCTAACACATTTGAACAAGATATGAACAGATATGAACAGATATTCTTCTCCCCCTTTGTAATCATCAAAAATAATTCGTGCAATTTAAGAAAATATGATGAACTGAAATTTTATTGAATAGTAAAATGGATAGGAATTACAGGAAGCAAACTATTCAGAATTAAAAAAGACAATAACATAAGCACCCTAAAACAAAAGCATAACTAAGGATCTTAATTATCCGGGTTGAAGAAGCGAATTTCTGCAATTTGGTGAGCCAGCTCTTCATATCGCTGCTGCATCATCTCAAAATGTTGCTGCTCGGTCATTGAAAACTCTTGAAGGGAGTTTTCAAGGCGATCGAAGCGGCGGTCAAGATGGGCGTAGAGAGATGCAAATGGGTCAGCTTGGGGTGCAGATAAAGAGGCTGAGGGTGCAGCTTGTGGTTGAGGTGGAGGAGGAGGAGGAGCAGCAGCAGGTTCAGCAAAGGGATTGGCTCTATGTTCTCGATCACTCCTGAGAATCCACATTCCAGCAATGCAGACCATGCCCATTTTGTTGAGGTGGGAAGTGCCAATGCAAGCTCTTGGGGGCACTTTCTCAGAGAGTTCCCCTCCCAAATCTACTCTACAGAATTTGAAAATTTTGGTAAGGAGGATACCATAGGGGAGCTTTTGCTGATCCTTCGCATGGCGCATATAAAACTTGATCAACTGAACCCAGTTGATTTCCTTGTGGTTCAGCATTGCCCACATTAGGAGGACATCATCCTCTTCAACTAGAGCATAGTTCCCACCACGGGGAACAATCATCTTGACTAAGAAAAAGTGGAGCATTCGGTTGTTCATGGTCAAGTGGCCAACCAGCTTGTGGTTGCTCATAGGAGGAGCCGGTTTCCACAAAGAGCGGCGGGCAGTGATGGGATTAAAACCCCATTCATCCTCAGGTTCGCCTCCATCAAAGTCAGCGTTGTTGAGAGGCAGTTTGGAAATTTCCGCAAATTGGGCATTGGATAGCTTGATGGTTGTGTTCTTTACCTTGGATTCAACCATTCCATTTACAAGGCGGAGGTTACAGTAGAATACCCTCATGAGTTCAGGATAGTATTCTTCTTCTTTGAAGGAGAGGAAAGGGAAGAGGTTGTAGTGGTGGAGGCTTTGGGTGAAGGTTAGGCTTGGGTTGTCAAAGGTGTCGGCAATGGTGTAGTGAGGGGTCATAATCTCCCTTTCAGAAAAGTTCTTCATGAAGTTTTGAAGATCTCTAGGGGAAGACAAGAACCTTGAGAAGTTAAGAGGATTATGGGTTTGAGCAGCAGAGGACCTAGCTCTCTTGACATTTCTAGAGGTAGACATGGTTGGAAAAGGCAAAGAGGAATATGAAAAGAGATGAGTGGTGGAGAGTTTTGGAGAGGTTTGAGAGGAAGGAGGTAGTGTGAGATGAGAAGATGAAGGAAGGGGTATTTATAGGTGAGAATTAGGGTTAGGAAGGAGGAAAGAGAGTTTAGAAAGGAGTGAAGTGAGTTAAGAGAGGGAGTGGTTCGAGTGTGCCTAGGAAATTGCAGTTTTGACTCTTCAGAACGCGTGCTAATCGATTACGAGACAGGTCGTAATCGATTAGGTCATTGTTTTTGGGGAATTTCAAACGTTTCATACAGGTGGCAATCGATTAGAGGCTTAGGGTAATCGATTAGTTTAGAAACAGAATCGTCCTAATCGATTGGAGCAATGTGGTAATCGATTATGAAGAAGAGGAAACATTTTGAACCTGAAACAGAAGCTTTGTAATCGATTGTAGATCAGTGATAATCGATTATCTTAGAAACAGAAGCATAGTAATCGATTGTGAGTAGCCATGTAATCGATTATTGAGTCAAAAACTTCAAATATTACATACAGTAAAGTTCCAATCATGAAATGTGATATATACCATGCATCATGCCATTCAACATAGTTCTTATCAAAAAAATTCAAACACAACTGGATATATCAAGAATGCCTAACTCTCTTCTTATGTGAATGAATTGTTCTCTAGCTAAGGGTTTTATGAAAATATCAGCTAGTTGCCTAGAAGTTTCTACATGTTCAAGTACACAATCCCCTTTTAACACATGATCTCTAATAAAGTGATGCCTAATCTCAATGTGTTTGGTTCTAGAGTGCATTACTGGATTCTTGGAGATGTTAATGGCACTAGTATTGTCACATTTGATGGGTACTTTGTTTAAAACAATGCCAAAATCAAGAAGTTGTTGTCTCATCCAAAGAATTTGAGCACAACAACTACCGGCGGCTACATATTCTGCCTCGGCCGTCGATAATGCAACACTTGCTTGCTTCTTGCTATGCCAAGAAACAAGGGAGCTACCAAGTAAATGACATGTGCCACTAGTGCTTTTTCTATCAAGTTTACAGCCAGCAAAGTCAGAGTCGGAATATCCTAAAAGATTACATTCAACGCCTTTGGGATACCACAAACTAACATTTTGAGTACCCACAAGATATTTCAAAATTCTTTTTACGGCAGTTAAATGTGATTCTTTAGGACATGCTTGATATCTAGCACACATGCATACCGCAAACATAATATCGGGCCTACTAGCAGTCAAATATAGTAAGGATCCAATCATACCTCGATATTTGGTGATTTCGATGTCCTTACCCTTTTCATCTTTGTCTAGATAGCAGGATGTGCTCATGGGTGTAGCTATCTCGTTTGCCTTATCCATTCCAAACCTTTTAAGTAGTTCCTTACAGTACTTAGTTTGGCTAATGAATGTTCCCTCATTTGCTTGTTTTATTTGCAATCCGAGGAAGAAGGTGAGTTCTCCCATCAAGGACATTTCAAATTCATTCTGCATGATCTTGGCAAACTCTTGACAAAGATTCTCATTAGTAGCACCAAATATTATGTCATCAACATAAATTTGTACCAAAAGAATGTCATTATTTTTGCGTTTTATAAACAATGTAGTATCAACCTTTCCTCTTTCAAAACTGTGTTCTAAAAGGAATTTGCTTAGTCTTTCATACCAAGCTCTTGGAGCTTGTTTCAAACCATATAAAGCTTTTCTCAATTTGAAAACATGGTTTGGAAGTTTGTGATTTTCAAAGCTGGGAGGTTGATTTACATAAACTTCTTCTTGAATGAAGCCGTTTAAAAAGGCACTTTTGACATCCATTTGATAAGTTTGAAATCCATACAACATGCAAAAGCTAGCAATAACCTAATGGCTTCTAACCTAGCTACGGGAGCATACGTTTCTTCGTAATCTATTCCCTCTTCTTGATTGTATCCCTTTGCAACTAGTCTAGCTTTGTTTCTTGTTATTATACCATTTTCATCTAGCTTATTTCTAAAAACCCATTTGGTGCCTATTATTAGATGGTCATTGGGTCTTGGCACGAGTTCCCAAACTTTGTTTCTTTCAAATTGGTTTAACTCTTCTTGCATGGCCAACATCCAATGCTCATCAATAATGGCTTCATCAATATTTTTGGGTTCAATTTGGGATACAAAAGCCAAGTGATTGCATGCATTTCTAATGGCGTTTCGAGTACTTACCCCTTTGGTTATTTCTCCAATGATTTTGTCCAAGGGATGATCCTTCAATGTTACCCAATCTTGTTGTCTTTCAATTTGTGTTGCACCTCCATCATCTTTAACTTCTTCTTTGTCTTCCAAGTTCATTTCTTGGAAAGTACCTACAAGATCATCAACATCTTCCTTTCTCGGAGGGTTATGGCTATTTTCATCAAACTTAACATGAATGGACTCTTCAATAGTATTTGTTTGTTTGTTGAAAATTCTATAAGATTTACTTGATTGTGAATATCCTAGGAATATTGCCTAATCAGATTTTGCATCAAACTTTCCTAGATTATCCTTTCCATTGTTGAGCACAAAACATTTACATCCAAAAATATGAAAGTATGCAATGTTGGGTTTTCTACCCTTGTAAAGCTCATAGGGAGTTTTCTTTAAAATAGGCCTTATTAAACATCTATTCGTAACATAGCATGCAGTGTTTACCGCGTCGGCCCAAAAGTGTTTTGCAATATTGTTTTCATTTAGCATGGTTCTAGCAAGCTCCACTAAAGATCTATTCTTTCTTTCAACTACTCCATTTTGTTGTGGAGTTCTAGGAGCTGAAAAATTGTGATTGATACCATGTTTTTCGCAAAACTTTTTGAAAGATTGATTTTCAAACTCTCCCCCATGATCGGTTCTAATGGATGCAATTTTTGAGTTTTGCTCATTTTGGATAATCTTTGCAAGTTTCTTGAATGCATGATATGCTTCATTTTTATGAGCAAGAAACAATGTCCATGTATATCTAGAATAGTCATCTACTATAACTAGACCATAGTAATTTCCTCCAAAGCTTTTGATTTTGGATGGTCCAAATAGATCCATGTGCAAAAGTTGTAAAGGCCTTTGAGTAGAAACAATATTTTTGGATTGAAAAGATGCCTTTACTTGTTTTCCTTTTTGACATGCATCACAAAATCTATTTTCAAATTTAAGCTTTGGTAGACCAATTACTAAATCTTTAGAAACAAGTTTGTTCAAGTGGTCTACATGTATATGAGCTATTCTTCTATGCCATAGCCTAGTTTCATCCTCTTTTGAAATAAAGCATTGCTCATCATTTGTAGACAAACTATCCACATCTATCATGTAAATGTTATCAATTCTTTTTCCAATAAATTTGACCTCTTTATTTAGCTTATTCTCAATTATGCAACAATTGGATTCAAATAAGACTCTATATCCTTTGTCACATAATTGGCTTATGCTAAGTAGATTATGCTTGAGGCCTTCAACATACAATACGTCATTTATGGATGTGGAAGAATTCTTACCAATATTTCCAATGCCTAGGATTCTTCCTTTCGTGTTGTCTCCATAGGTGACGTTTCCTTTTCGCTTGGGAGTGAATGATGTAAATTTGCTTATGTCTCCCGTCATGTGCTTTGAACACCCACTATCCAAGTACCAATGGGTGTTGCTTGCCTTGAAGCATACCTACAAAACAAAATCAGTTTAGAGAACTAGGTACCCATTTTATGTTGGGTCCTTTAAGGTTAGTTTGTGGTAATGTCCCTTTGGGAACCCACACCTTTCTTAAGACCTTTGGTCCTAGTTTCCTAACACTACACTTATAAGCACTATGTCCTTTGGAACCACAATGATTGTATTTCATAAACGGTGAGGAGGATTTGCTTGGTGGTGCAAAGAAGTTTTTATAGTGCTTTTCCATTTTGTGATTACTATGTTCTTTGTCATATCCTAAACCGGTTTTACTAAACATGCATTTTTGTTGCCCAAGTAGGATATTCAAATTATCTCTTCCATTAGTGAACTTCTCTAGTGTCCTATTTAAGTCTTCAACCTTGGTTTCTAACACAATGCACTTCTTTGCAAAATCACATGGTTTACTATTGGAACATGTTTGAGCGTTTTTCAATTCTTCTTTTAAGCATTCATTCTCTTTGCAAATCTCCATAAGGTGCATCTCTAGAGTGTCACTAGTTTTTCTAGATACTTTAAGTCTATTGGAGACTTTTGTAAATTTATCATACAATTCCTCTAGAGCATCAAGTAAATCATCCTTATCTAAGTCATGGAAGTTTACCTCATCATCTTCTTCATGGTGATTGGTCATGAGGCAAAGGTTTGCTTCTTCATTCTCTGAGTCATCCGAGCTGCTTACCTTATTTTCATCCCATGCTATGTATGCTCTCCTTCTTCCTCTTTTCTCTTTTCCCTTCTTCTTAAGATTTGGGTAATCCGCTTTGAAGTGCCCTTCCTTGCCACATTCAAAACAATTGGGTGAGGAAGAATTTTCTTTAGTGATAGGTTTCTTACTTGGGTTTTTGAAGCTTCTTTGAATGCGTTTGCCTTTCATGAATTTCCCGAAGCGTTTCACAAATAGTCCAAATTCTTCTTCTTCATCAAGTTCACTTTCGGATTCTTCTACTTCATTTATGGAAGTAGCCTTGAGAGCAAGACCCTTTTTCTTGGAAGATTTTTCTTCCTCTTCCGCCATCTTTAATTCCTTCAGCTCTTGTTCCTGTTCCTGCAACTTACCAAATAGAGTGGCAAGAGACATTTTGTTTATGCTAGGAGATTGTTTGATGGCGGTAACTAGCGGTTGCCATTCTCTGTTAAGACTTTTTAATACTTTATGAATAAGCTCTTTGTTAGTGTAAGTCTTTCCAAGTGTAATGAGTTGATTAATGATGAGAGTAAACCTTTTTTGCATATCAACAATCGATTCATGAGAGTTTAATCTAAAGCACTCATATTGACTAGTAAGAGTACTAATCTTTGAGTCCTTTACATCGTTGGTACCTTCGTGAGTTACTCGTAGAGTATCCCACATCTCTTTAGCAGTTTGGCAAGTCATGATTCTAAAAAATTCATCTTGACCTAAAGCCATAGTAATAAGATTTTTGGCCTTGTAGCCACATTGAACTTTCTTTTCTTCCTCGCTTGTCCATTCATCTATGGGTTTTTCAATATTCTTACTATCTACAACATGCATTGGTATAAAAGGACCATTTTCAATGGCATTCCAAATTCTCAAGTCAATTGATTGAATGAAGATTTTCATTCTCTCTTTCCAAAAGGTATACCCTTCCCCATTGAAAGCGGGAGGTCTGTTTATCGCACCACCCTCGGGAAAAACATTTTGAGAACTTGAGGCCATCTAGTCTCTTGAAGCTGTTAAGCTTGATCTACCAAGAGTCAAGCTCTGATACCACTTGTTGTTCAAGTGGCCTCAATACTCAAGAGGGGGGTGAATTGAGATTTAAAACTTTTAAGTAGAATGCCTTTAAAACTGATTTTTATCACCAAGTTTATGAGATTATGCAAGTGAGATAGAATGGAGGATAACAAGCAATGCACTACAATGAGAAATATTGCTGAAGCAATTTACCAAACACTTGGTGTGCAATATCTAAGGTATGATAAATTAAGCAAGTTCAAGTATGCTTTTCTCAACCAAACAATACCAATCAACAATTATGCAGTATGTGAAAGTAAAAGAGTAAGGAAGAGAAGCTTGCAAACCGATGTAACGAGTTCCACCCAATCCGGTGTACGTCTCGCCTCTAAGCAACCCACTTAGAGGATTTTCCACTATTGTAGACTAGAGATACAACTTTGAGCAATTGCGGCTTCCTAGTGTCCCATACTCAAGAACCCAATCCTCACAAGTACAAGGGCAACCCACCCAATCTCTCAGTCTCACAATATCCCAAAGGTTGAATCCTCAACCTTTGTAACCACTCAACCTAGAGTGAACAACCACTCAACCTAGAGTGAATAACTTGTGTTTGGTGTTTGTTTACAATCAATACACTCTCTCAATAGAGTAGATATACAAATGAAAAGCTCTCCCAAATTCTAACTCTCAAGATGAGAGGATATACAAATATAATTCAAGATGCAAGAAATAGGCTTACAAAGCACAAGATAGAGCTAAGGATTTGTTGCTTCTTAGTTGTGTCTTTGTGCTTGTGTTCCTCTTCAATTTATAGAGCCAAGATAGCTGTTGAGGAGTGCCCTAGTTCATCATAGCCGTTGCACTTAGTGGAAGTTTGAAGAATGGTGGAGATATGAGCTGGTTTCCCTCTTAAATCTGTTTTTCCACTAGCGTAATCGATTACACCCTCGCGTTGTAATCGATTATCTTCAAGTCAGAGACTCACTAATCGATTATTTCACTTCCTCTAATCGATTAGCATCTGTACCTGATGCATTTAATTTGATTTCGCATCTGCCTAATCGATTAGAATGTCTTGTAATCGATTACCTTAAATTCCAGTGGCTTCCTAATCGATTGTGTGGCTTCCATAATTGATTAGCCATCATACCTGATGCATTTAATTCCATTTCTAATTGTTGTAATCGATTAGTCTCAATTGTATAATCGATTACCTTAATTCCAGTGAGTATCTAATCGATTGTATAGCTTCCATAATCGATTAGCTTTCATCCTGATGTAATTTCTTCCAAAACAGAAAGTTCCTAATCGATTAGCATAGGTGACCTAATCGATTATCTTCGCTGTTACTCAGCACCTGATTCCTTGTCTTTGTTTTTGCATAGGTTTCTTCAAGAGTGCTTGTCATTATCAAAATCTTTGCACATCCTTGGACCTGTTAACATATTCAAACACAGTCCGAGTGATCGAGGTCGTATAGTCTGGAGTAAGTGTTGGTGCGAATTTTGTGAGAGATAATTGTGAGGTTTCTGAGGAGAGGATAATTAACAATTCCGAGTGATACTCTGCCGAGTAAGAGTTCACCGACTGGGGAATGACGCCTAAGACCCTAAGTGGATTTATTGTAACCAATTAGTAATGAGCTAGAGAACCCGAGCGAGTGAGCATCACAACCATACAAGTCACTCACCTGAGTGAGCATCACCCAGCATTCACACTCCCCACTTTCGCTCAAGCCACTCACACTCGCTTGGGCGAAAAAAGATCCAGTGACCATTTCCTCACTGGCTCGCTCAAGTGCGGCCATTCTCGCTTGAGCGAGATTCGTCCAGAACCTCACCTAATCACAACACACTGCACTCGCTCGAGCTGATTCCTCACTCGCCTTAGCGAATGCCATTCCTCAGACCCTTCGCTCGGGCGAGACTCTATTCGCCTGAGCGAATTTCCTCCAGAGAGCAAACACTGATGCTGCGAATTCCTTCCAGAGAGCAACACTGATACTTGGGCAATTTCGCTTGAGCGAAATTCACCTTCGCCTGAGCGAAAATGGTCTAGAGACCATTATGCCAATACAGGGGATTCTCGCCTGGGCGAGATCCCTTCTTGCTCGGGCGAGACTATCAGCACAGAAACAGGAAACGCAAATTCCACACAGCTCAACTTATGAAATCTCGTTTTAAGCCAATTTAATCATATCCAAGCTATCATGTACATCATATAAGGCCATACCCGCTCGGGCGAGACTTGACCAGAGAGTGTTTCCCTGATACAAAGCCCTCTCGCTTAAGCGAGAATCCTTTCCGCTTGGGCGAATATGACACAGTGACCATTTCTTCTATCTTTCGCTCAAGCGAGATTGGATCCGCTTGAGCGAAACTACTCCAGTGGCTACAGAACCCTGTCGCTTGAGCGATAAACCATTTCGCTCAAGCAAATTATGCAGCTTATGTGTAGAAGATCAGTACAATTACATCAGTAAACTTGCCTAACACTTATATGCACCATTCAACCCACTCTACTCAATTACATACATTTCCACAATGCAATGCACATCAATCATCTACCTCATTCATGTTCCTACTCATAAACAAAACATGTCTATAGCAAATTATTATTCATACTTACTATTGGCTCCATGCCAATAGGCAGTCAATCATGAAATTCGTATTACTCATATCAATACTTCTAACACACCATCATACTACTCCATTAATAAGAATTCTTATCTTCCTCATGAATTTATACCCTCATCAATTAATATCCAGATTCTACTCATTATCCATTACATTCATAATCATGGTGACAATATACCAAATTAACTCAACACACATAAACAACATCTAGATTTAACATACATAAATCACAACACACATTACACACATAGTTCATTTCATAAATTCCCTTAGCTCCTTGGCATCAATTCTCCGCTTGACGCATCTCCGGGGCTTCAACCTCTTCCTTGTCACTGGTTACTAAATTAAAGAAACAACAGCAAGGGTGAGTGTTTGGTATCATAATTAATATAGAATGGCAATTCAATAACAAGATGCATATTCACTAGTTTTAGTTTGTACTATCTATCTTACCTCTTGTCATCAATTTCCATTTACCAATCAAGAATTCAATTCTCATTCTTTTATCCCCAATTTGCCAATCACAATCAACAATTATCATAAAACACATTCATATCATCATACAATACTAACAATGCATCAAATAGCACAACTGACTCTCATATCAATTCGACGCCTAGTATCCGGATACTAAAAGGATCGGCCTTCAGCTGGGGGTCCTACTTGACACCCCATGAACCCTGCTTGGTCCACTGAGTCCTACTTGACTCTCCACCTCAACCACTGGGTCCTACTTGACCACTGGGTAGCTCAACTGGGCATAAACACCACAGGAGCCAGAAACGAGGGGCTACACATACCGTCGACCGTCCTACACCACATAATCACACATGTATATTCATATTTCACATATCATAGTGCAAGTGGCCAGCAACAAAATGCATACTCATCAATTGGGCAACCTACTTGTCAAGCCCGTCATCACATTGCCACTATACTCATCACCATTTAATTCACATTGTGCTCATAATCATCACAAATCATGCATAATATACATTCATACACATACAATTATCATTTCTTGTAATTCTCGTTAGTTCCATATTTAATTCACTTACTCAATTCAATTACATTTACCTATTCTAATTAATTACAACCCGAACACCCCTTTACCTTGATTCCAAGCTCCGACGACTCGTTCTTGATGAGATTGGCGTTCTCTCAACGCTATGTCCAACGTCCTACGTTCGAAGTCAACACCCACTTCACCGTTCGATCCTCCGATGACTGTTTCGTTACCTAAGGAGGTCTAAACGCAAAACCCGTCAACGTTAAACCATCCTCATTACTTTAAAAGCCATTTTCAAGCCTCTACGCACTAGAGGAGTAAGAAACGGAAGCTCACTCCTCCATGCACGACTCTTCGGTTTAACGGAGAAAATGAAAAAGCTACGAAAGCTTAATTTAAAAGGCCCATTGGACTCACCTCGAAGCTACGGTCTCAAAAACGTAGTTATCTTAGAGTTTCGACGAGAAACGGTCTCCCTCTTGGAGCATGCAGCCACGGCAAGCTTGAGAAGAAGAAGAAGGAGGAGTACACGCGTGAAGTGAGAAAGAAGAAGAAGAAATTATGATTTTAATACCCAAGGGCAATTTGGTCATTTCCTATTTCAATTACATTTTCCTTTAAAAGTTTTAATTAAACTTTTACTTTTACCTTTTACCCCTCATCTTTTACCCCATTGTAACTTCAAATTTTTACCTTCTTTTAATTATTCACCATTTAACCTTTTATAATTAACCAATTAAATGAATTTGTTTATTTCTACAATATTTAATTATTTGTAATTACATCTTTAATAATAATAATTCCCAAAGTCTTAATAAATCCGGTTGGGCAATTATTAATAATTTTTGCTAATTAAAAATTTTCTAAAAATATTAGGGATGTTACATCCACCCCCCTAAAAAGGGATTTCGTCCCCGAAATCAACGTACCTCATTGAAAAAGATCGGGGTACAACTGTAACACCCTCGGTTAGATAAGACAAACCCTTCTGTAAGTTCATCCTATTTAACTGAGAGGTCACAAGTTTTTGGAAAAAAGTGAATATATATATATATATATATATTTCTTAAATAAAAATGATGGCAGATCAGTGGAAGTAAATAGTAGATAATCACATAGTCATTCACAAACTGTAAGTAATTGTACTCTTAACAGAATGAGGCACACAGGCACCCTTAAATATTAATACAGTCATCCATAAATATTTAACTACATATATTCTATTTTTAATGGGCATTCTCAGTTGGTTCAGCGTATTCCTGTTCGTATTCTGGTTCTTGGTTTCCTAATTCCTCTGGAAATATCAACAGTAAGGGTGAGTATAACCCAAGACCCTGATGGTTAATCCGGTGCGGACATAATCCAGTTAACAGATAATATCACATAAATCATACACTTAACATATTCATAACTATAACAATCAAATATGCTGTAATGGAATGCATGAGTTTAATTTATTATGATTTATCTTAATTAAGTCTCATGATGCATGTGGGCCCAATAAATCAATTTATTATCTCCTCATTCTTTCTAGAGCGATCAGGGTCCACCCATGCCCCCATTCATTTTCATAAGGTACGTATGAACTCATCAGTTCTCATCATTGGTTGATATATTTTTGGGGCTTGGATCCCTACGATCATAGTTACACTCCGTCATTTAGTCAAAGTACACCAGAATTGCATCGTCTCACCTGGCTTCAGGCGCGACTCTGATACCATTGGGTTTCCGTTCCGGTTGTACTCCTAAGATTCTTCATGGAGATCGAACGTGAGTGTCCTCCACTGTACCAAGTGTATGCTCTAGATATATTTTTTTCTCCATCAAAATATTTTCATGATGCGAAATGCATTCTTTTTATCATTTGATCCTTGGGTATCTTCTGTGTTTCCAGTCTCATCATATTATTCACAAGCTCTTGGATTCCATCAACTATTTAAAAGTTGTAAGTTATTTATTCTTATTCTAGAAAATATATCGGTTACATCTTGGTTAAAATTATATTTTATATAAAGAGTAAAATAATATATTCTTTATTTAAATACTCATAATTAAAACATTAATAATGTCAATAACAATAATACTAACAATAATAATAACAATAAGAAGAATAATGATAATAAGAATAATAATAATAATGGAAATAAGAACGATAATAATAATTGTAACGTCCCAATAATTTAAAAGGATTAAAGAAGAGTTTCTAAATGAAAATCCAAGTGAAAAATGTCAAAAACTAGGTTTTTCGAGTAAAATAAGTGTAATTCCGAGTAAAATAATTATGATTCCGAGTAGAATCATACTGAGAAGAGTTTTCTAAATGAACTGACTAAAAATCTGTGTGAAATTAAACCGGGAAGCTGTTTTCCAACTGAAACAGGTCTGATTCCGAGTGAAAATGTTGAAAACCAGATTTTCCGAGTAAAAATGAGTTTGAATCCAAGTAAAAATGATTTTCCGAGTAAAAAGGTTTGATTCCGAGTGAAATAGATACTGAAAAGGATTTTCTGAGTGAAATAACTTAAATTCTGAGTGAAATCTGACTGAGAGAATTTTTCTGAGTGAAATAGCTATAATTCTGAGTGAAATCAAACTGAAAAGAATTTTCTGAGTAAAAATGTTTATGAATCCGAATGAAAAAGAATTTCTGAGTGAAATAAAATAGGATTCCGAGTGGAATCAGTTTGGGAAGAGTTTCTTGAGTAAAAACGTTTATGAATCCGAGTGAAAATGAGTTTCTGAGTGAAATAAGATATTTTTCGAGTGAAGAATTGTTCTGTCAGAATGAAACACGTTCGGATAAGGTAGAATCCGATTGGAATTATGCAAAACCGAGCTTGTTATTGATGTAAAACCGGTTGGATTATTAAAAACTGAGTTTGTTATTATAGATTCCAACTTCTGTTTCTAATTCTTCACTGGAATTCACACAGGCACCCATGATTCTTAGTATTTTCACAGTCCAACAACAATCATATCTTTTCACAAATCAATACTGAACATTTCACTAAATTATTGATCTGTCCTGAACCGGGGTCTATAGATCCGGACTCAAGTCAATCACAAACAGTATATAAATATCGTGCAGAAGACCGGATGTATGAGTATCCGGTGTAAGTATCCGTTGTCCTTGAGTGAGGAGAGCGGATTGGGCGTCCTGGAGATCCTTCACATCAACCTAACGTGTTGAAGTGGGCGAATGGTGGTGTCACCTGTAAAGATTCTCCGACGCTCAAGTCAGTGATGATATTCCAAGTCAGGAATTGTATTTTAGAGAGTAATCGTTCATAGATTAAGTTGAAGATCCCTCACTTCATTCATGAAATGAGTTCATATACCTGATTGGCTCGTTTTACGAGGACTCGTTAGTGGGGAACCACTAACTCCCATTAGTATTATTTTATTGTGCACTTACCAGCATGATTGGGTCAAGTGGCTATTTTTTAGGGAACAAGTTGACCATCCCCGTGAGCAGAATTTGGCTCGTAGTGAAGGGAATTATTGATCGATCCCTGTAGCAATGTTCCTTGTCTTTAGCACAGTGACGTGTGTGTTGTCCGATGTCATGGTGTTATCCTGAACGACCGGTATAGGGAGAACGCCTGATACGGAATTACAGTCCGGATGTATACCGATGACACCGGTTACACGTTGATGTCTTGTCAAAGACGTTAAAATATGTCTTGCAGATCGGATACCGGTATTGAGACCGGATCAATTATCATGCATAATAATAATCATTACAATCAATTTAATCATATACATATTCAAATAAAATGCATAAAACAATAATAAAACATTAAAACATTTAATCAAACAAATCCTGAACTGCCCTGGAAAGGTGAGGAACAAGGTTCCTTAACCCTTTCCTTTCACTCGAATTTTCCCAGAATACCCGAGAATATACCCCCTTACCTTAATGGAGTTCTTGGATGAGAAGAAAATGTTCCCTTCACTGTCTTTGCTTCAGTTCCAAGTGGGAGAGGAAAGGAATTGAGAGAGAGGAAGCTTGTACGTAATAAGAGGAAGAAGAGAGAGCTGGTGTTAATTTCAGTAGGTTCTAAACTTGGGAATGAATGGTGGCATTGATTAATAAGGGGGAGACAAGTGGAAGACAGCTTTTCCCATGACTGAAGGTTAGGTAGAAAATAATGGAAACTTTTGACCCCTTTCCATGTCATCTTGCATTGATTGGAATGAGTATATAATAAAATATATAAAGGTGTTTTATTTAGAGTGAAAAGTGCCTACACGTGAAGAGAAAAGGAAACAGGACCGACTACGTGGGTCCTTCACGCTGTGTCAGCAAGGCAAAATTCCACCTCGCTCAAGCGAATTCCGACTCGCTTGAGCGAGTCTTGCTGTCCTCGCTTGGGCGAAGGGAAGGAACTGAGCGAAATGAGTGATTTTGTATCAGGGGTCCTTCTCGCTCAAGCGAAATCCGACTCGCTTGAGCGAGTCATGCATACTCGTTTGGAATTCATCTGAAACCGACTCAAGTACTTGGTTTCTCACTCGGTAGAATCTGTCCAGACCGAGTTGTCTCTCACTCAGACTTCTACTCGGTAATTTGTGCTGAATTCGAGTCTTCGTTCACTCGGGTTCCACTCGGTAAAGCCTTCCAAAACTGACTCCCACCTAATTGGACACTCACTCAGAACTGTCCTCTTAAAACACTCGGTCAGATCTTCCTTTCCGAATGGAACCACTCGGATTTTGTTACTCAGAAATGAGTTTTTTCTCCAATTGAACGTGCATCTTTCTGATTCTCACACTCAGGGGAGTTTCACTCGGAAAAGGAAGTACTTGGCAAGGTTTGACTCGGAAACGAGTCATTCGAGATTGTTTGACTCGAAAATTTCACCCAGAAGTGGTTCTCTTGAACACACTTCTCTCCACACCAAGATTTCACTCGATAGTATCCCTCTTG
This sequence comes from Clitoria ternatea, assembly GCA_037962975.1. Lineage (NCBI taxonomy): Eukaryota > Viridiplantae > Streptophyta > Magnoliopsida > Fabales > Fabaceae > Clitoria > Clitoria ternatea. The sequence goes on from CM075670.1 coordinate 288,692,655, forward strand.
GTCATATTTTACTTGGAAAACGTAACCTTACACTCGGAATTTCATTCCTTCACTCGGAATTTTATTCCTTCACTCGGAATTTCTCTCTGTCACTCGGAACAGAGCCCTTTTTCACTCGGAATTTGCATAATACCATTAATGGTCTATATAATTTCCATAATTATACACAAAAATGATATTTCTGAGATATCACATACCATCTGCAGGGTATTTATTCACTTATTCTTACTTACAAACTTTCCATACTTTAAAATTACAAGATTAAGACTGTTTCTAAAAACAGGGATGTTACAACAACCGCCTCATGTCTGATTCCAACTCCCATGTATAAGTTACTCCATTTATATTCTGCCACCTCACTTTTACCAATGGTACTTCTTTGTTTCTCAATCGTTTAGCTTGATATCCTTCAATACAAATAGGTTCCACCTTCACAGTCAAATCTTCTTTCAGCTCAATAGAATCTTCAGGTACAATCATCGAATCACATGGAACATACGCCCTCAATTGTGAAACATAGAATACATTATGAATATTTGTCAATGCATGGGGAAGATTTAATCTGTAAGCTACTTCACTAATTCGTTCCAATATCTGATAGGCTCCAATATACTTTGGATTAAGTTTCTGACTCTTCATCACATGGCCTACATTTTTAGTAGGTGATACTTTCAAGAATACCCCATCTCTCACCTGAAACTCAAGTGGTCTATGACGATTGTCATAGTAACTCTTCTGACGCTTTTTGCACAATTTTTACCTTTTCACGAATTATTGCCACCTGATCCCTCATTTCTTAAATTAACTCGGGTCCCAAATATTTTGCATCTCTATGTTCATACCAATATAAAGACGTACGACACCGTCTTCAGTATAAGGCTTCATAAGGAGCCATTCCAATGCTACTATGATAGCTGTTATTATAAGCAATTTCCACCAATGGTAGATATCTCTCCCATGAGCCACCTTGCTCCAGTACACAAGTCCTGAGCATATCTTCCAAGATTTGGATTGTACGCTCAGACGGGCCATCAGTCTGAGGATGATAAGCAGAACTCAACCTCAGTTCAGCACCCAATTCCTGTTGTAAACTTCCCCAGAATCTGAAAGTAAACCGAGGATCACAATCTGAAATAATACTCGCAGGTACACCATGCAATCTTACAATCTCTACAATGTATAATCTAGCCAACTAGTCTAACTATTCACATCATCGATTGGTATGCAAACTGTTTATATCATAATTCATTTCCTTATATCTATTGGCAACTCTATATTGAATTAGTGTTAAAAGGAACCCACGGTGGCCAACCGCTATGATTCCCATGTAACACTAATATCAATGCAAAGTCCAAACGACTAGGTAAAACTTCTCTTCATTCTCATTATCTATCTATCCAATTACCTCTTAATCACTTCCTTTTTAATGTCATCCATTCATTACTTCTCTTATCATGTACATAGCGATCCAATGTACATATACTTTACTTGACCATCATTCATATGATACATCCTCCTAGTCCTTTCCTAAGTAAAATATCGCCTCACCAATTATATCACTGAAAATTATTACTAGCCACTTTTCTTCTATTACCTTCAACTTGTACAGGTATTCTTACACCATCATTCATCAATTACTCATAATTTCTCTTAATATTCGTTAATCAATCGTCTAACAATAGGAATATGACATACCTATAGCACTTAATTAAATCTGCTTCATAAAAACAGTATAGGAGGTTCACCCCCCTTAAAAAGTTAACCTTATGACAACGTTGCTAATTCACATTACATCATCATTCATCCATTCAATCCTCTATCCTCCAGCTTCATAAAATCAACATTCTTTAATCACAAGTATCATTGCACCTAATCTCTTAAACTACGTCCAACCATCATCTCTTGATTTATTCATAAACCCCTTCTATTTACTCATACCACCAATGGTTCTCTAACTTTAAACTCAATACGAGACAGTTTATTACTACAATTCATTCCTTCATCCTGAGGGTTTTCGTATTGTCCATCAAGTAGATTCAACACCAAAAATGAGCAACTAACATCTATCATCGTTCATACAAGGTAGAAGGATATAGGGAATTCACCCTTCCTAAGAATAATCGTATTAGAGCATTCATCAACTTATTTTATTCTATGCATTATCAAACTTCAGTATTCAAACAAACTTATAGCTACCAACACACTTACTATTCTCATTTCACTACGAGATTTAACCTTTATGAGTTATACCCATTTGTAGATGTTCACTTTAATACGCACATATACACAAACACATATATATATATATATGCTTACTTTAAATATCATTTCCAATTCAATCTGTCATTCATGTGCTTCATCTCTGTCCTACCTCGCCTAATATTTATAGGGTGGACTAGATTCAGTCCTATTCATCATTTACAAAAATTTCGAGGAGAGATCATCTCCTCCCACCAAAACTAGTTTTCTCAGCCATAAAATAATTCTACGATAACCAAACACATCACCAATACTAACCAATGATCTACCAGGGAATAGGATATTTACCTCATACATATATAAAACACAACGCCACCAGAGTGCCAAGGGAATGATGCCAAGTTAACCTGTTACAACTCAATTAACACACAAACAATTGCAATACAATGTAAAAATAGTCTGACATGGGACCCAAACTATCCTCTAACACTGCCTATTCACCCGGCTCTAGAAAGAACCGCTCTGATACCACCTGTGACATCCTAAGTCAGTTTATATTTATTTTTATTTGTTCACGTAATTTTTTACAATAAATTTTTCACGATCAACAATAATAATTAAGTCCCGTTTTAAAATGATTTTTATGTTTCACTGATCATGTTTAAAAAAATAGTAAACAGTCCTAATTAATTTAAATAATCAAGTGAGAAGGAAGAAATTAATTAAATGGAACAAAAAGGGAAAATGGAATCAGGGACCTCTCGCTTGAGCGAGGTCCCAACTCGCTTAGGCGAAACTATCAGCTTTCGCTTGAGCGAGGTCTCCAATCGCTTGAGCGACGTTTATATCTCATTCCCAGGCGAGAAAACCGACCCAACATTCATTCGGTTTCACTCGGCAAAATTCAACAAGATCCGAGTCATCTCACACTCGGCTTCCCTCTTGACATACCAATCTAGACCGATCCATTTTTTATTCAACCAACTCATTCAGGGCCGACTCATACTCGCATAATCTATCACTCAGGATCCAGAGTTCCATTCACTCGGGAACAACCCATCGTATATACTTAGTCATTTATATTCTATCCTCAAGGGTCACACTTATACAATCCACTCGGTAAATGAAGGTTATCCCACTCGGAATCCATAAACCTTCCTCACTCTGAATATTTCCCAATTAAACACCACTCAGTGTATCACAACAATAATTCACTCGGAATGTATTCCACATTCACCACTCGGCATAATTACACTTCTCACACTCGGAGAATACTCAATCTCCTTCCCCTTGGGAAGGTTCCCAACAGTCAAGTTCCAATCCGCTTTACTCTAACCCCAGGCCACTCGGAATATTCACCAAGTAAGTCACCCGGACTTATGATAACTTACTCACTCAGGGAAAACCATTAAGTCAAGTCCCTCTCGGACTCATTCCATACTTAGACACTCAAAATACACATTACCCTATTCACTCGGAATAGGTACCCATGTTCACTCGGAATACATGTATAACTCATACACTTAGAATATATTCAATCTAATCCATCATAACAACTCCTCACCACAAAGGTGACACATACACGGATTTCCACTCGGGAATATACAAACTCATCCCCACTCGGGGTTTACTCATATTTTCCACTCGGAGTTACACTCACAGAGAGGCTCCACTCGGAATGAGTTACCTTGAACTCGGATATTTTCACTCAGAACACAACTGCTCGGAATATCACACAGGGAGACCTCTCACTCAGAATTTTATCTACTCCCTCACTCGGAGGGTTCTGCCTTGGCATAACCACTCAGAATTTCACTCGGAAATTCACTACATCAAGAAATTATTTTCTAAGGTTCCCCACTCGAATGAATTTCGTCAAGAATCCCTCTTACTCATCATACACTCGGTCAAAACACAACCATACAAGTCACTCACCTGAGTGAGCATCACCCAGGATTCACACTCCCCACTTTCGCTCAAGCCACTCATACTCGCTTGGGTGAAAAAAGATCCAGTGACCATTTCCTCACTGGCTAGCTCAAGCGCGGCCATTCTTGCTTGAGCGAGATTCGTCCAGAACCTCACCTAATCACAACACACTGCACTCGCTCGAGCTGATTCCTCACTCGCCTGAGCAAATGCCATTCCTCAGACCCTTCGCTCGGGCAAGACTCCATTCGCCTGAGCGAATTTCCTCCAGAGAGCAAACACTGATGCTGCGAATTCCTTCTAGAGAGCAACACTGATACTTGGGCAATTTCGCTTGAGCGAAATTCACCTTCGCCTGAGCGAAAATGGTCTAGAGACCATTATGCCAATACAGGGGATTCTCGCCTGGGCGAGATCCCTTCTTGCTCGGGCGAGACTATCAGCACAGAAACAGGAAACGTAAATTCCACACAGCTCAACTTATGAAATCTCGTTTTAAGCCAATTTAATCATATCCAAGCTATCATGTACATCACATAAGGCCATACCCACTCGGGTGAGACTTGACCAGAAAGTGTTTCCCTGATACAAAGCCCTCTCGCTTAAGCGAGAATTCTTTCCGCTTGGGCGAATATGACACAGTGACCATTTCTTCTATCTCTCGCTCAAGCGAGATTGGATCCGCTTGAGCGAAACTACTCCAGTGGCTATAGAACCCTGTCGCTTGAGCGATAAACCATTTCGCTCAAGCGAATTATGCAGCTTATGTGTAGAAGATCAGTACAATTACACCAGTAAACTTGCCTAACACTTATATGCACCATTCAACCCACTCTACTCAATTACATACATTTCCACAATGCAATACACATCAATCATCTACCTCATTCATGTTCCTACTCATAAACAAAACATGTCTATAGCAAATTATTATTCATACTTACTATTGGCTCCATGCCAATAGGCAGTCAATCATGAAATTCGCATTACTCATATCAATACTTCTAACACACCATCATACTACTCCATTAATAAGAATTCTTATCTTCCTTATGAATTTATACCCTCATCAATTAATATCCAGATTCTACTCATTATCCATTACATTCATAATCATGGTGACAATATACCAAATTAACTCAACACACATAAACAACATCTAGATTTAACATACATAAATCACAACACACATTACACACATAGTTCATTTCATAAATTCCCTTAGCTCCTTGGCATCAATCCTCCGCTTGACGTATTTCCGGGGCTTCAACCTCTTCCCTGTCACTGGTTACTAAATTAAAGAAACAACAGCAAGGGTGAGTGTTTGGTATCATAATTAATATAGAATGACAATTCAATAACAAGATGCATATTCACTAGTTTTAGTTTGTACTATCTATCTTACCTCTTGTCATCAATTTCCATTTACCAATCAAGAATTCAATTCTTATTCTTTTATCCCCAATTTGCCAATCACAATCAACAATTATCATAAAACACATTCATATCATCATACAATACTAACAATGCATCAAATAGCACAACTGACTCTCATATTAATTCGACGCCTAGTATCCGGATACTAAAAGGATCGGCCTTCAGCTGGGGGGTCCTACTTGACACCCCGTGAACCCTGCTTGGTCCACTGAGTCCTACTTGACTCTCCACCTTAACCACTGGGTCCTACTTGACCACTGGGTAGCTCAACTGGGCATAAACACCACGGGAGCCAGAAACGAGGGGCTACACATACCGTCGGCCATCCTACACCACATAATCACACATGTATATTCATATTTCACATATCATAGTGCAAGTGGCCAGCAACAAAACGCATACTCATCAATTGGGCGACCTACTTGTCAAGCCCGTCATCACAATGCCACTATACTCATCACCATTTAATTCACATTGTGCTCATAATCATCACAAATCATGCATAATTTATATTCATACACATACAATTATCATTTCTTGTAATTCTCGTTAGTTCCGTATTTAATTCACTTACTCAATTCAATTACATTTACCTATTCTAATTAATTACAACCTGAACACCCCCTTACCTTGATTTCGAGCTCCGACGACTCGTTCTTGATGAGATTGGTGTTCTCTCAATGCTATGTCCAACGTCCTACGTTCGAAGTCAACACCCACTTCACCGTTTGATCCTTCGACGACTGTTTCGTCGGAGGTCTAAACGCAAAACCCGTCAACGTTAAACCATCCTCATTACTTTAAAAGCCATTTTCAGCCTCTACGCACTAGAGGAGTAAGAAACGGAAGCTCACTCCTCCATGCACGACTCTTCAGTTTAACAGAGAAAACAAAAAAGCTACGAAAGCTTAATTTAAAAGGCCCATTGGACTCACCTCGAAGCTACGGTCTCAAAAACGTAGTTATCTCGGAGTTTCGACGAGAAACGGTCTCCCTCTTGGAGCATGCAGCCACGGCAAGCTTGAGAAGAAGAAGAAGGAGGAGTACACACGTTAAGTGAGAAAGAAGAAGAAGAAATTAGGATTTTAATACCCAAGGGCAATTTGGTCATTTCCTATTTCAATTACATTTTCCTTTAAAAGTTTTAATTAAACTTTTACTTTTACCTTTTACCCCTCATCTTTTACCCCTTTGTAACTTCAAATTTTTACCTTCTTTTAATTATTCACCATTTAACCTTTTATAATTAACCAATTAAATGAATTTGTTTATTTCTACAATATTTAATTATTTGTAATTACATCTTTAAAATAATAATTCCCAAAGTCTTAATAAATCCGGTTGGGCAATTATTAATAATTTTTGCCAATTAAAACTTTTCTAAAAATATTAGGGATGTTACAAGTAGTGACTCACCGGGGATGTACGGATAAGAGAGAACTCTGGTTAGGTTCCACATGTCAGGAGCAAAGAGAAACAAGAGAACATGTGAATTCTGTGTGTTGTGATCGTAATGGAGTTAGGTTCGATCCTATGCCTCTCGTTTTTAAATATATAATGTTAAATAATGTTGAGTTACTGGGTATATCTCTTATCGCAGGTTAACATTGACAATCTTGAAATTGAAATTGAGACGTGAAACTTGAATGAATGAGTTATGTTTTATGAAATATATATTTTAATTAGTAAATTTTCTAAATTTATTCAAAATAAATTATTTATATATGCATGAAATAATTGTATGATATCATATTAATTAAATAAAATTTTACAATTTCAATTAAATTTAACACACCTCATTTATGTCATTATTTGTTTTATTTTTTTAAAATATGATAATAATGATGATAAATTATAAACCATAATAAAAGAAATAAAAATAGAAAAATCATAATGAAAGAGTCTTTTATGTTTAAAAGTACTCTCAAGGCTTTTAGTTTCACCTCATAGGTGCATCTTTTGTTCTATTTTAATTCATATAAAACAATAAATTAATAATAACTAAACTTATGAATCCAATTATTGATTAGAAATGTAACTAATAAGACCAAGTACATTTATATTTTATTCTTAAATCTACCGATTAGTAAAAGTTACCTTCATCATAATTCTAATTCATTAGATTAAATTAAGAAATAACCAATTTCCTAATTTAGATAAGTTCAAAAAATAAAAAAATTTATTCGTAACAAAAAAATAACTCTAATTAAATCCTACTTATTCACAAATCTAAAAATGTGTTCAAAAAATTACACAAGGCTCCTTCTGAGTCTCTTAAACTAAAAAGGTTTAACTGTACATATTCATAACTAAACACTTAGGCTTATATATATATATATATATATATATATATATATATATATATAATGGCAAGTATTAGTCATAATGTATTGATAGTTTAGTAGTTGAAGTGTTCTTTACCGCTTCATGGATTTAGGTTTGATTTTCACATCCTTACATTTTTAATAGTAATGCTATTTAAATAAGGTTTAAAATCGATTTTACCTTTTACTACATATCAACTATCTGCCAACAAAAAAGAGCATTAAGTGGGTTTTCAACTTTATTTTAAAATATTAAAAAATATTTGGAAATTTTAAATTGATGAGAAGATATACATATAACCAACTCACAATTGTATCAATACGTCTTAAAAGCAGAAGTATAGAAGGGATAGTTTAATGAGGAGGTGGCAAAGTGGTGGTTTTGTGTTGGCTTAAGCGGGTTTTTAACCAGAATGGAGCAAAAATTAAAAATAATAGGGAATATGGGGTATAAAAAATATTATTTGGCTGTCTGGGGTAGAAGGTGTCAAATCACATTTGTAAAACGCATGATGAGGGGGCGTTTTGACTGTTCACGCAGGCCCAAAATGCGTTTTACTTGCATGCGTGACACTTGGCACGTATGCAGTAAAAACGCATGCCCAAGGAACGTTTTTAGTCATGAGCCTGATTTCTGATGGGAAAGCTGTAACATCCCTGTTTTTAGTAGCAGTTTTATTTGGTAAATTTTGAAGTGTGGAAGGTCAAAAAGTAAGAATAAGTGAGTAAATACCTTGTATAGGGTCAGTAATACTCTAAAAATTATATTTTTGGGTATAATTATGGAATTTATGCAGACCTTTGAGGATATTAATCAAATTCCGAGTGAAAAGGGACTCTGATCCGAGTGACAGTGAGCAATACCGAGTGATAGAAAGAAAATCCGAGTAAGGAATGAAATTCCGAGTGTAAGGTTATGTTATCCGAGTAATATATGACCAAGAAGGGTACTACCGAGTGGATTCTTGATCACAGAGACATTTGGAGTGAAGTGTGTTCAAGAGAACCACTCCTGAGTGAAAATCCGAGTCAAAACACCCTTGAGAGACTCATTTCCAAATCAGACCTTGCCAATTGCTTCTTTTCGAGTAGCAATCCTTAGGATTACAGTATACCGAGTGAATAGACTCAGTCAGAGTTATAGCCAAGTGCAATCCGAGTAAGTTGTCCAACTCAGATCTTCCTAGAGAAGAAGGGAATAGCATTCCGGGTAGAAAGATCTTCGAGTGTGGTGTTTTGGGTAGTAGAGTTCCGAATAAGGGCATATTTGAATCCAGTATAACCTGTTCTAAGAAGCATGACCCCAAATATGCAATTCCGAGTAAAATATAGAGTAATGGAAGCTCATTCCGAATGGAATATATAGGGCAGAGATATTTCCAAGTAAGGTTTATGTCTGTTACTCATTTTTTGAGTGGTGAAAGACCTGAAAAGATTCTGAATGAAATGTATTTTGATGAAAGACTTAAAGGCTTGAGTAGTTAAGTATGAAATAAAATCCGAGTGAATGAAATCCTTTAAGTGATGGAGAGTTTGAATGGTTCTGAGTAGACAAGAATTTAGTAGGTCTGAATGAGAAACCCGAGTGAATGCTGAGGAGTTCTGAGTGAATGAATGCATATGAAGAGTTGATGCCTTCTACCGATTGAAATGTGTTATTAAAATTATTGAGAAATGTTGGTGGAAGAAATAATCATTAAGTTATGGATTCTGAGTGGTTATATATATATATATCGTATGGTTAAAGCATTACTTGGCTTGAATATGAGTGGTGATGAATGAATAATACTAATTGAGTAGATACCGAGCGGAAAATGGTATTTGAGAACCCATTCCGAGTGAATTGTAGTAGGCAGGGCCATTTCCGAGTAAGTCTATGAGTATGACTCCTCTTCCGAGTGAGAAGTACTCTACTGGACCAAGTCCGGGTGAGGCTCATACGTGTGTGTCTTTTCCAAGAGGTAATGACCTTAATAGGCTTCGATTGAAATTGTAGTTGAAGAGTTTGGTTCAAACCGAGGGAGAAATATGAGTGGATCGAGTGGAGAAAGTGTTGATTTCTGAATAAAGGATGTTATAATTCTGAGTGGAAAACTGTATGAATATGGATACCCTTTTTCCGAGTAAGCCTAAGGTGTTATGAAATCCAAGTAAAAAGTGATTTGATGTTGAGTTGGCTAAGGAATGATTTAGTTAAGTATGAAATAAATAAGAATAGGTTGTTTACCGAATGGAAACCCTGAGTAAAGAGAATCCGACTGAATCCAGAAGAAATCCGACCTAGAGAGGAGAAATCCGACTAGATACTTTAAAACAATTATGAGTGAGGACCAAGAGAAACGAATCGGTTTTAGAAGATTTCCGAGCCATAAAGGGCGGATTCGCTCAAGCGAATCGGATTTCGCTTAAGCGATCCGATGTCAGCACTCCACACCAGTTGGCTAAATTAGGTCGTCCTTAGAGCAGGAGTTCACACCGGACAGCTCTGAGCCGGTGTTCGTCATAACACCGCCCTCTTTACACATACGGTGTCCTTAACTCCTTCACACACACCGTCCTTCCCTACTTCACACTCAACACCGCCTTACACTCCATACCGCCCTCTCTTAGTACGCCCTCACATTCCACACCGCCTTCATTCAATACCGCCCTCACACTACACACCGCTTGTCACTACACACCGCCCATAACTACACTCCGCCTCACATTTCACTCCGCCCTCACTCAATACCGCCTCATCTAATACCGCCCTCACACTGAACTCCGCCCTCACAAACCCAATACCGCCCTCATGTATGCAATACCGATCTCTTCAAAACCTCCAAACACCTTTTTAATTCCACTTCAGGTAGTGGTCAGCCCACTTAATCATATAAAACCAAGAACGATTGGCACAACGAACCAATCAAAGGAGAAAGTTGCCTTCATTACAATAACTTTATATATTTTATTCCAATCAAATGCAAAGCTGACTGTAAAAGGAGTCAAAAGGCTCCATTATTCCACCTAATTCTCCAACCGATGTTTCCACTTAGTTTCCCACTAATTCTCATTATTTAGCCCAGTACTATGTCTCTAAGAACACACATACATGAAACATAACCACAGACAAACTTCTGTTATCATTTTCTCTTCTTGCAAGCTCTCTCTCTATCAATTTCTTTCCTCTCTTACTCGGATTTGAAGCAGGACAGTGAAGTGAACCTCTTTCTTTCCATCCAGGAACTTCATTGAGGTAAGGGGGGTATATTCTCAGGTATTCTGGGGAAATCTGAGTGAAAGGAAAAATCTGGTTGTTGTGATTTAAATGTTTAATTGTTTGTTATATTTGTATATGTAATGTATTGAACATGTTTAATTACAGCGTTGTTTATTATTGGCCATGAGAATTCAATGAACCTGTTGATTTTATTGATTAATATGAATGAATAAGTGTATATGTTTGATGCTGGACTGTTAAAATATTAAAAGTATCATGGGTATTTATGAGGACTCCAGTGAAGAGATATGAACTGACATCGGATACTATGTTATTAAGCTCGGTATTGTACCAATCAACCAGAGCAGTTAAGAATACACAAATTCACTCAGAAATTGCAGTAATCTGACCAGTTATATATATATTAATCCGATTGGTTATCTGAAGAATACAAGCTTCTTATTTAAAACTTTCAAACAGGATCATATTACAATTGATAAACAGCTTAATTTCACTCGGAAAACATCTTTTCAAGTTGATTTCACTCGGAATTCAGTATGTCACTTAGAAAGCTCTTTCCAATTGATTTCATTTGAATTCAGATTTGTTTTATTCAGAAAATTCTCCCAGTTTGATTTTATTGGAAATCCTGCTTATTTTCACTCGGAATCTTAACTTTTGCACTCGGTATTTATCCAAGTTTTACTCAGAAAATCTGGTTATCAACATTTCCACTTGGACATAACTTATGTTTAATCGAAAAACTCATTTTTACTCGGTACTAATCTATTTCTACCCAGAAAATTCATTTTTCACTCGGAAACAGATTTCTTTTACTCGGATAATTATATTTCACTCGGTATTTAATTGATTTCACTCGGAAAAACCTATTTGTCACTCGGTATTCAACTCCTTCTCCTCGGAAAAGCAGTCTTAACGTTTTATACTTGGATTTTTCAATCAGAATCCCTTCTATACTCCTTAGTGAGTTATTAAAATGTTTTAAATATCATTATTGGTCTTTTCCCTATTATTATTCTTAATATTATTATTATTATTTACATTATTATTTTTATTATTGTTATTCCTATTATTATAATTAGTATTATTGCTATAAATATCTTATTTTATTAACTATGAGTAAATAAATATGAATTATATTTTATTATTTATACAAAGTATAATTTCAACTAAGTTATAAACGATATATTTTATCAAGATGACCTGCAACGTTTGATCCATTAAATCAAAAGCTTGTGAACGAATATGACGAAGCTGGAATCACACAAATACCCATGACTCAAAAGATGAAAGAGAATGCATTTCGTATCATGAAAATATTTTTGAAGAAGAAAAACCTCTAGAGCATACACTTGGTACAGTGAAGGACACTCACGTTTGATCTCAGTAGAAGAATCTTGGGAGTACAACTGGAACGACAACCCAATGGCATCAGAGTCGCGCCCTGATAGCCGGGTGAGACGAATAATTCTGGTGTACTTTGACTAAATGACGGAGTGTGACCATGATCATAGGGATCCAAGTCTCAAATATATATATATAAATCAATGATGAGAACCAATGAGTTCATTTGTACCAGAGCTTGGGCGGACCCTGATCGCTCTAGAGAATTGGAATGGTGATATTCCAGAGAAGAAGAAATAATTTCTTGGGCCCACATGCATCATGAAACGTAATCAAGAAATATCATAATCAAACTCATGCATTCCTTAATGACATATTTGATTGTTATAATCTTTGAAATATGAATTGTATGATTACATGTTATTACTTGTTAGCTGGATTATGTCCGTACCGGGTAACCTACAGGGTCTTGGGTTATACTCACCCTTACTGTTGACCATTTTTCAGAGGAATTAGAAACTCAAGAACCCGAATGTGAAGATCAGCAATGTGCTAAACCCATTGAGAATAATCATTAAGGATAGAATATTTATGATTAATAATCAGACACCAGATGACTGTATAATATCTAAGGGTGCCTGCGTGCCCCATTCTGTTAAGAGTACAATTACTTACAGTTTGTGATTGACTATGTGATATATACAATATTGCTTCCACTGATCTGCCACGTACAAAAAAAAAAATTCACTTTTTCTGAAAACTGTTAACACACTCAGTTAAATAGGATGAACCTACAAAAGGATTTGTCTTATCTAACCGAGGGTGTTACAAGGTGGTATCAGAGCATAGTCGATTCATTAAGCTTGGGGAGTGGACCATTAGGTTTCCACGTACTCTGATAGAAATATTAAACAGTCCATAAAACACCTAAGACTAGATTTCCTATGTGGAATTCTCCACATAACATATACACAGAACCTCTTTGTTGATATTCTATCAACAAATTCCTAAACAATGATCATGACCTGGAGAAACTTCTTACTCAAATCGTGGAGACGATAAGACAACGAGAATCATCCCATACTCTACTAGGCAGAGCCAAGGATTAGCTAACTTTCAGCGGAACGATCTTACACAATTTGAAGAAGAGCTACGACAGAAAATCCGTCAAGTATTATTAGACCATAAGAGTTAAAATAAGAACCAATTAGAAATCTGAGTATAGGACCAAGTAGCTCCGATTGAGATACCATTGGTTAGGACTATTAAGGATATTAGTGGAATTTTTGAAGTTAGTAATAAGCCTAAAACTGGGATCCTATTCGGAAACAAGATATGACCTAATTCCTTATTCTCTCTTCATTTACATGTATATACTAGGACTTGGGATAGCTTGGAGTTTAAAGTAAAATTCTTTAATCTTTTGTTGTTAGATTTTGAATTTCTACGTGGTTATGAGAATACCTTATGAATGGGTGTTAGGAATAAAAATCATTCGCATGTGAAACCCAAAGGAGGAATGTACTTATGAGTGTCTTAAGGTGGATGTGAAGTAGTATACTAAAATTTTAAGATGGGAGATGATGGTTATTAATGGTAATAATTTGATTTTAACCCTAGGAAAGATGATTTTTAGTGAAACCCATGATAATGTGTGTATGGATTTTGTTAATGACAAAGATTGGTGATTATTAGTAAAGATCTTTAAATTTGATAAAAAAAAAACCTAAGTGTAATGATTTGAGGATGTTAAACTAAGTTGATGATCTTGATGGCTTTGAATACTCTAGAATGATTACATATAAGGAAATGAATATCTGAGGCATTAGGTGTTGATTATTGAGGATTGGGAAAGGAGTGTATATAAGTAAGTATGTAATTAGAGTAATTAATTTAGACTATTGATGTTATGATAGTAGATTAAGGAAACAATTGATAGTGGATTAAGATATTTGAAATGATAAATAGGCATGTCATTTTGAAATAAGATGAATTGGTGATGATCTTAGATAAAACCAAGAGGCTTATAATGAGTTTGACTAAATTTTAGTAATGATTAAATGATTCATGTGATGATTTGGAAGTCTTAAGGCTAAGGAAATCATAGCATTGTTTTGTTAGGTACGGATAGCCCTTTAAGATTTAAGAGAATCTTGATCTTGAGAGAGAAATTTTTGAAGTATAACATGAGCATACAACTTGGATTCAGACAAGTCTAGGACTTGATGATAAGTTTTGGGGGACGATGTCCTATGATGGTATATTAATAGTATATATAAGTATGATTATGAAAGAATTGTATTCAGGACGATGATGCGAAACAATTTCACCTTTTGAATTTCGGGACGAAATTCCTAAAAAGGGGGGGGGGGAGAATGTAACATCCCTGTTTTTAGTAGCAGTTTTATTTGGTAAATTTTGAAGTGTGGAAGGTCAGAAAGTAAGAATAAGTGAGTAAATACCTTGTATAGGGTCAGTAATACTCTAAAAATTATATTTTTGGGTATAATTATGGAATTTATACAGACCTTTGAGGATATTAATCAAATTCCGAGTGAAAAGGGACTCTGATCCGAGTGACAGTGAGCAATACCGAGTGATAGAATATTTAAGGATAGAATATTTATGATTAATAATCAGACACCGGATGACTGTATAATATCTAAGGGTGCCTGCGTGCCCCATTCTGTTAAGAGTACAATTACTTACAGTTTGTGATTGACTATGTGATATATACAATATTGCTTCCACTGATCTGCCACGTACAAAAAAAAAATATTCACTTTTTCTGAAAACTGTTAACACACTCAGTTAAATAGGATGAACCTATAAAAGGATTTGTCTTATCTAACCGAGGGTGTTACAAAAGCACACTGCAAAGACGCATGGCCATGGTACGTGAATGATGAAAACGCCTGCTGAAAAACATGAAGTTGAAAATGCATATTGACAAGGCGTTTACCAAGGGTAAAACGCATCTTCCCCATGCGTTTCTGGTTGTCTCCGTCGTCCCAGCACCGCACCCAACATCTAATATAACGTGTGTTTACCCCAAGCAATGTCAGGTATACACTGTATCATCAGAGCTCAATTAGGTAATTGGCCAATAATATCAACAAGTAAACAAATTAATAAAACCAAGACCAATGTAGGATGAAAGCATAAAGATTTCTCATCATACTACATCAAATGGCATAACTTCTACAATTAATTAAAAAAACATCATTCGTAGTGCATGCAAATGATATAGCCTATGACCTATATATGTATTATGCTTTGGTTGTCTCAGTGCACCACATGCATGTAGTTTCCACTTGCTTGGGTTGCCATGGTCATATATACAAAGAAAAAAAGGTAGTTACGGCAACTCTCAGTGCACCCAAATTGCTTCCTCTACTGGAATTTGGCACAGAAGGCCATTGTAGAAAATTAACCCCATTCAAATTTAGATACCATTGTTATCCCAGCATTTCTGTATCATGTCCTCTATTGGTTTCTTTCCTAGTGTGGACCCTATGTGTAATTCCTACAAATTGAGGCCTAAACACTGCATCAAACAATGAAAGTTAATTATGTAAAGAGAGCCTCAAATGAAGGAGACAACCAAAAACGCATGGGGAAGATGCGTTTTTCCCTTGGTAAACGCCTTGTCAATATGCGTTTTCAACTTCACGTTTTTTCAGCAGGCGTTTTCATCATTCACGTACCATGGCCATGTGTCTTTGCAGTGTGCTTTCCAATCAGAAGTCAGGCTCGTGACTAAAAACGTTCCTTGGGCATGCGTTTTTACTGCATACGTGCCAAGTGTCACGCATGCAAGTAAAACGCATTTTAGGCCTGTGTGAACAGTCAAAACGCCCTCTCATTATGTGTTTTACAAATGTGATTTGACATCTTCTACCCCAGACAGCCAAATAATATTTTTTGTACCCCATATTCCCTATTATTTTTAATTTTCACTCCATTCCGGTTAAAAACCCGGCTTAAGCAGTGTCTTTATCGAAATCCACAGGGAAAGGCATAACGTAATTGGGGACAAACGAGGCCAATGTGCCAGGGGAAAAGGGTAGTTTCATTAACACTTTTCTTGTCCCCTGTTCTTAATTAAATTAAATTAAATCAAATTATGCATTAGTCAAATCAAAGACTGTGTGGGGATAACGATGGAATGGCAAATTATAAAAATTAACATGTTTAAATCTCATTTATATAAAAATTTTAGGCATTGGCGAGCAAGCGTGAAGATCCTCTGGCACGGTGACAGATTAATTAACCAATTGTGCGCACGCTACTTGCCTTCAATCTGAATGTCACAACGGATCTCTATGTACCATTCTCAATTTCTCATTATTTTTTAATCTCACTACTCCTTTCTAGTTACTACTTACATTTTTTAGCTTATTGGACCTCTTGTTCTGTAACCAATGGACAAGTTCAACATTCAGTTCGTCTTTCTAAAATACTAACAATTTCGTCTATATGTAAAAGTTATTAATATGCATTGTATATGTTAGACATGGTATGCATAAAGCTATTTTTGTAACATAATTGTTAAAGATAAGTAATTAATTTGGTGGTTGGGAAGTAACAAACAATTGAGTACAATTAGAGAGAAAATTTGAAATGGAAATATTAGTGTGCTCATGTTTTCCTGGTGAATGTATTCTTTTATGTGTAAGAGAGTGTTATTGTTCTCTTGTATTTTATTCCTACTTTATAACCTTATTGGCTATCGTTATTTGATGATGGTGCCTAATTGATTTTATTAGATATGTTTTTATTGGATTGAAGCTTTAGGCTATTATTCTTAATCTGGATCAAATTATATCTGATCAGCCTAATTAAATTGCTTATTATTTTTCAGGTTATAATTGGGCACCAAAAATAATTATGGACTTTGAAGATATTGGGCTTGAAGGAGCATTTTTATTGTAATAGTATTGGGTCGATTTTTGTGATTTGAACCAATAAAATTTTGGACGGTAATGGGCAAGGAATTCGTTTATGAAATTGGGTTTTGAAGACACAACACAATTCATCACGCATTTCACTTCCTTCTAATTCCATATTTCATCAAAATTCCTTCGTTTCTTCTCCTCTTGGTATCTCATGTTAGAAATTATTTTATTTTATTTTATTGTGATTTAGAATTTATTTATTTTAACTATTATTGTTTAAATTTAAGTCTAATTGTTATGTTATTGTTATTATTATTTTATTTACTATTGTTGTTATTACTGGGTCTACTCCCTATATTCAAGTGCAAAGAATATATTTTTGACTAGTTCAATTTCTTTGGGATCAGATAAGAATTAGCTTTTAAGGTTATTATTTTGAAACACAAAAATTATTATTTGAACTAGTGGACGTGTGACCGTGGCCTTAAGCAATTTTATTGTAGATGACTAAGTCAATCATTCTTTCATTTTCCGGTAATGAAAGTTGTTTCTTTATATATACACTCTCTCCCAGCTAAAGAAATACATTTGACTACACATTTCTCTTCTCCTTTTTAATTTTCTGTTTCACTCTCTTAAATATATAATTTGAGCATTGGGTATCAATTGGTCCAGGATGGATTTCTCTAGTTGTAATTGAAGAAATCTAATGAGTTATCACATTTTGGGAGAGGGCTGCATCTATAAAACTACCAGTGTAGCGGGAGAGTCTCATCAGTTTGCATCTACATAATCTACGCTAAATCTTTTTCTTTGTTATTATTTATTTTTAGTTTTTATTTGTTATTGTTTCCTTTATAGTTCTTTCTCCGTGTGTTTGGTTGTTACATAATTATTGTTTTAATTTTCTATTAATTAGTTTCCAATAATTTTAAGAGAGGAAAATTTATTTTATTTTATTTTTCAACATGGATCTTCTTAAGTCATTAACTAGAAAACCTACAAAGTTCAATGGAAAAAGCTTTTTGTGTTGGCAATAACAAATGTGATTTTGGCTCACAAAGCTAGAACTTTTTAAGGTAAGTCAAAATGAAGAAATCAAGAAAAAAGGAACCAAGGAAAATGGAGACAACTCCACTTCCAAAGAACCTACCGTTTCTAAAAGAGATGATCTTACTGATAAAAATATTTTGAGTCAAGGTAAAATCTTGAGTGTTCTAACTGATGACATTCATCGTATTTTCTGTCATACCAAAACTGCTTCTAAATTATGGAAAGCTTTTGATAATAGATTTGGTGTGGTTGAAAAAAGTTTATCTCGAGTTTCTGTTGATGATTGGTTGGATGTTGAAATGGTTGAAAGTAGAAATGTTTCTAATTAAATCAATGATTATAAAAACTTGATCTTTCAAATGAAATTGAAAGGTATTGAACAAAGTGAAATTGTGTATGTTTCTTCTTTAATTGAAAAGCTGCCACCATCTTGTTCTGATATTGCCAAGACTTTAAGATAAAAGCTCGATGGTTTCTCTCTTGATGAATTATTTATTGCCTTGAGAATTGAACATAGACACCGTTCTTTTAAACGTTCTCAAAAATCAAAATTTCAAGCTAAAGCCCTTTTGTTGAAAATTCGTATAAACCCAGGCCTACTAATTTTAAGAAATTTAGACCAGGATTTGGAAACAATGGAGTCAATAACTTTAAGTCTAAAAATCATAATATGCGTCAAGGTCAATGTTGGGTATTTGGGAAGATGAATCATATGGCTAAGAACTATTTTTTTTTTACAAACGCAAATAAATAATGGTCTTAAAAATCCATCTAAGCCCTAAGCTAATGTCGTTGTGGGAGCCAACTCTGATTCCTCGACTAATAGGTATTATGCTACAAATCCTGAGTTATACTCTATTTTTAATTCCATTGATTGGTGGATAGATTCTAGAGCAAATGTTTATGTTTGTGCTGAAATAATTTTCTTTTATCATATTAGGATTCAAGTAGCACAAGAACTATAAGCATGTGAAATAGGAGCATGGCCCGTATCTTAGGAGAAGGCCAAGTCAAGTTAGAGTTGTCATCAGGAAATATTTTGGTTTTAGATGGTGCTCATCATACTTCAGATATTATGAAAAATTTAATAAGTGTGTCTTTGTTAGTTCGTAATGGTTATAAAGTTGTTTTTGAATCTAATAAAGTTATAATTAGTCGATATGATTTGTTTACAGGAAAGGTTACATGTTGGATAGTTTGTTTAAATTGAGTGTAATGTTTTCTTTTTATAAGAAATTTCTAGTTCTTTTTTTTTCATTGCTAATGTTGAATGTAATGATGCTTGACATGGAAGACTTGGTTATGTGAAACATAACACTACTAAAAGAATGATGATTTTGGATCTTATACCCAAGTATAATATTAATGTCAAGGATAAATGTGAGATATGTGTGCAAGCTAAATAACCTAGAAAACCCTTTAAATTAGTTGAAAGGGAGACTAAATTACTTGAATTGATTCATAGTGATATCTGTGATAGTAATCATGTTTTGACTTATGGTGGCAATCAATATTTTATTACTTTCATTGATAATTTAAGTTTTGTAATGTTTATTTAATAGCTTCGAAAAGTGAATTGTTTGATGAATTTAAAGTTTATAAAGTCAAAGTAGAAAATCAACTAGAAAAAATAATAAAGGTTATAAGGTTTGACAGGGGAGGTGAGTATATTCTTAATGATATGAGAGTGCTTTGTGAGCTACATGGTATTAGACATGAAGTAACATCTTCTTATTCACCTCAATCTAATGGAGCCGTTAAAAGAAAAAAATAGAACTTTATTAGATATGGTTAATGTTATGTTGCTTAGTTTTGATTTGTCTAATAATTGTTGGCAATCAATATTTTATTACTTTCATTGATGATTTCTAAGTTTTGTAATGTTTATTTAATAGCTTCAAAAAGTGAATTGTTTGATCAATTTAAAGTTTATAAAGTCGAACTAGAAAATCAACTAGAAAGTGCTTTGTGAGCTACATGGTATTAGACATGAAGTAACATTTCCTTATTCACCTCAATCTAATGGAGAAAATAAAACTTTATTAAATATGGTTAATGTTATGTTACTTAGTTCTGATTTGTCTAATAATTGTTGGGGGAAGCTTTATATTTTGTAAGTTTTATTCTTAATAGAATTCCATATAAAAATTCCAATAAGACTCCTTATGAGCTTTGGAAAAATAAAAGGCCATCTCTTAAATTTCTCAAAGTGTGGAGGGTGGTTAGCTAAGGTTAACATACCTCTAGTAAAGAAAAGAAAAATTGGTCCAAAGACCATAAATTGTGTTTGTGTTGGTTACTCTTTCAATAATACTACAAATAGATTTTTAGTAATAAATTCTGAAATTTCTGAAATCTCTAATAATACTATCATAGAGTTTAAAGATGTATTTTCTTTGAAATTTCTTTTCCCTTGAAAACCAAATTGTCATCTTCTTCATCTAATTTAGATGAGAATGATGGTTATAGATTTAACAACTTAGACAATAATAATAATAATAATTGACCAAGAAGGAGTAAAAGGAGTAGGAAAAATAAAAGCTTTGGTGATGATTTTTATGCTTTCTTGCTAGAAGATGACCCTAAAACTTTCAATGAAGCTATGACTTCTATTAATGCTTCTTTTTTGGAAATAAGCGTGAATGATGAAATTAATTCTCTTTTTGTTAATAAAACTTGGATATTATATGATCTTCCTCCCGGAAGTAGGACACTAGGTTCTAAATGGATCTTTAAGAAGAAATTAAGAACTGATGGCTCATTAGAAAAACATAAAGCTAGACTAGTTGTGCAAGGTTTTAAACAAATTACTGGGGTTGATTTTTTTATATTTATTCACCTGTTTCCAAAATAGATACTATTAGAATGTTGATTGTTATTGCTTCTATGTTTAATTTTGAAATTCATCAAATGAATATTAAAACCGCTTTCTTAAATGGTAATTTAGAAGAAGAGATTTATATGGATTAACCAGAAGGTTTTGTTGTAGGTGATCAAGAAAGGAAAATGTGTAAACTTGCTAAATTCCTTTATGGGTTAAAGCAAGCTCCAATGCAATGACATGCAAAATTTGATAGAGTGATACTTTCTAATTGTTTTTCTATTAGTAAAGGAGATAAATGTGTTTATTTTAAATCAATTGGTGACTCTTGTGTTATTTTTTACTTGTATGTTTGATGTTATGCTTATATTTGGTAGCAATATTGAAATTATTAACAACACTAAATAACTTTTATCCAATAATTTTGATATGAAAGATATTAATCTTGCCAATTGTTAGAATCAAGTCTGTTTTAATAGGGAATCTAAAATTTTTTTAGAAACCCCAAGATTTGTTTTTAACACACATCAAAGCCTTTAATTAAATAAAGTCAATTTAAGTGTTATTTAACCATTTACTTGAGTACTTCATAATACAAAGTCTGTGGTGCAATAGTCATAATTTAAAAGGGAGTCCATCAAATTAAAACAACCAAAGTCTTTATGGGACTTGTACAAAATATTTCAAATCTGTTCCAACCTTAGGTCTATTTTAAGGACAACATTCAAAAAAAATTTCTTTAAGTATATCTATCCTGGACCTAGGCCTGCTAAGCCATGTTCTTCAATCAAATCACCTTCCAGGCTCAACATCTCCCTCACAAGATCTTCTATCTAATCTCCAAAACTCGTTAGACTCGGCCCCTTCTATTTAAAGAACGACTCTCTCATTTTGTCTAAGTTAAAATATGCAAGGATAAATCAAAGCTGTCTCGGCTGTTGTGTTTATTTTTTCTTGTATGTTGATGATATGCTTATATTTGGTAACAATATTGAAATTATTAACAACACTAAATAACTTTTATCCAATAATTTTGATATGAAAGATATTGATCTTGCCAATGATATTTTAGGAATAAAATTAATAAGAACAAGTGATGGTATTGCTTTAACTCCATCTTATTACATTGAGAAGTTATTAAAAAGGTTTAACCATTTTGATGTGAATCAAATGTCTATTCCTTTTGATCCTTCTCTTAAATTAAAAAAGAATAAAGATCTAGATCAAGTTATTTCTTAACATAAGTATGCTCAAATTATAGGGTCTTTGTTGCATTTGATGAATCATTCTAAACTAGACATTGCATATGTCATTGGTAGATTGAGTATATATACCCATAGTCCTAATATTTCTCACTGGAGTGCTTTAGAAAAGTTACTTAAATATTTGAAAGGAACCATTAATTATGCAATTTGTTATAATGGTTTTCCTAATGTGTTAGAAAGTTATTGTAATGCGAACTGGATTACAGATTTAGAAGAAACAAAATCAACAAGTGGATATGTGTTCACATTAGCAGGTGGTGCAGTGTGTTGAAAGTCTACAGAATAAATTGTTATTTCCAGATCTACCATCGAGGCAGAATTGGTGGCTTTAGATATAGCTAGCATAAAAGCGTAGTGATTTAAAAGCCTTTTAAATGATTTCCCTTTCTTATCTAAGCCTATTCATCCAATTTCTTTACATTGTGATAGTCAAGTTGTTATAACAAAGGCTAATAGTAAAAATTATAATGATAAAAGAAGACATTTAGCTGTTAGATATAAGTCAATAAGACATTTGATTTCTTATAGGATAATTTCTTTGGATTTTGTCAGGTCAAAACATAATATCGTGGATCCGCTCATGAAAGGACTATCATATTAGCAAGTTATAAAATCATTGAGGGAAATGAGATTGAAGCCTATGAATTAAGTCACCATAGTGGACACCTATCTTCGGAGAAATGATGATCCCATAAACGAAGTTCAACGGGTAAAAATAAAGCTGAAATTAAGGTGACTTGGAGGAGCACATCATAATTATCACATATTAATATTTACGGAGTTTTTCCAGATGCCATGTGCTCTTCATGTGACGTTTGAGGATAAGTTTAACTTTTAATCAATCCAAAGGCATAGTTTTACTGTTGTTTGGTCACAATTCACTCTTAGAGGGTTCACCTAAATGAGTGTTGTAGTTCTAACACCGTATGCCATTTTCAGCTAGCTTGAATTGGGAATAGTTCACGCACATTCAATTTATCATTCTAAACATATGGAAACTATCTGGGAGTCCCAAAACCCCCAGATCAAAATATAGGTAGTCTAGTTCTTTAAAAACACATGTTTTTCATGTAAAATCACACAAGTCCATTGCTCAATTTCAAATCAATTGGGATTCAATTAATTTGCACAAGTCCTAATTAACCTATAATGCATTTCAAACTTGTCCAATAGTTCTAACACCTCACAATACTCAATATCGCTATGCTAGTACCTAATTTCATCATAAAAACCCATAAAACTATAACTTCTTCTTGTAACTTAATGCCAATGCAAATTAAAATCATATATCACAAATAACAATTGGGTAAGTCACAAGAACCTGCCCAAAAATAGTTGCATTCCACAAAACTAAGGCTCTATGCCATTTCAACATCACATATGCTCCATTTAACATTCTAAATACCATTCAACAACATTATAAGAATTAAAACATAGGCTCTAAGCCTTACACTGAATCTTCCTAATTGCATTTACAACATCATATTCATCAATATAATTTTTTAAATCTTATCGCAGGTCTATGCCATCTTACACATACAACCCATCCATTCACCTACTTTAAAAATGTTACACATCATCATAAAGTTAGCCACCAAAATATTTATTATATAACCGCCAAAATAACCAAAACATAGAGTCAGCCAAGGTAACCACCAAAAGCTATACAAGCTGCACTATACACATACGTATACGCTGAACCATATTAGGATCTCAAAATATTAAGCTTTCCAACTGCTTCATCCATCTCCATTGTTCAAATTCAATGTTTTAAAATTATCTGCAGGGGTGAGCACATATTTTTAATGACAAGTATCGAAACAAATAATCACTATCTTATTTATATATCATAATTAAATCAATGAAGTTCATTATTTATCCATTCCAACTGTCAATCATATCATAATTTATCAGAAACAAATCATAATTCAGACATCCTTGGCTGCCATGCAAGTCTTAAGTCATCAAAATCATATCCTTATACTCATTTATCAACATTCTATGAATTGGTGGGAACAATGGGATTTGAACAGAGAGATTTAGAATCTGTTTACCTGTGTTTGTTCCCTTTTTCATTAGCAGGAAAAGCAAAAGAATGGTTGCAGTCCTATCTAAACTAGAGTTTAAGCAATTGGACTGATGTGGAGGAGAAATTTTTGCATGAATTCTTCCCACCTTAAAGGTTTATTGAAGCTAAATTTGATAAATCTACTTTCAGCTAGGGCTTAAGGAACCGTTTTGTGAAGCCTGGGACATATTCAAGTCACTACTTAGAAAATGTCCTAACCATGGTTTTGAGGATATTGCACAGTTGAATATTTTCTACAACAGATTGAGGCTATTAGGATTATAGAAACTGTATCTTCAATTGACTATCAAGCCCAGCATGACAGACACCGTGTAACATCCTGTTTTTAATAATAGTCCTATTTTGTAAATTAAGAAGTATGGAAGGTCTGTAAGTGATAATCAATGAATAAAACACCCAGTGGATGGTTTGTAATACTTCAAAAATTCTATTTTTGGACATAATCATGGAATTTATATAAACTGATCCGGTCTAGATACCGGTCCCCAATGTTATGACGTCAGAATGACCTCTTAGGATGGAAACCGGTGTCACAGTTCAGACGGCGCCACATGTAACACCCTCGGTTAGATAAGACAAATCCTTTTGTAGGTTCATCCTATTTAACTGAGAGTGTTAACAGTTTTCAGAAAAAGTGAATATTTTTTTTTATAAATAAATACGTGGCAGATCAGTGGAAGCAATATTGTATATATCACATAGTCAATCACAAACTGTAAGTAATTGTACTCTTAACAGAATGGGGCACGCAGGCACCCTTAAATATTATACAGTCATCCAGTGTCTGATTATCAATAACAAATATTCTATCCTTAATGATTGTTCTTAATGGGTTCAGCGTATTGCTGATCTTCACACTCGGGTTCTTGAGTTTCTAATTCCTCTGAAAAATGGTCAACAGTAAGGGTGAGTATAACCCAAGACCCTGATTGGTTAATCCGGTACGGACATAATCCAGTTAACATACAATGTCACATAGATCATACATTTAGCATATTCACATTTATAACAATCAAACATGTTATCATCACATAATCGTATATTTAGCATATTCACCATTATAACAATCAAGCATATTGCCATGAAATAAATCGTACATATAACATATTCACAATTATAACAATCAAATATGCTGTAATGAAATGCATGAGTTTGGATTTATTATGATTTATCTTTGGTCAAGTCTCATGATGCATGTGGGCCCAAGAAATTATTTCTTCTTCTCTAGAATATCACCATTCCAATTCTCTAGAGCGATCAGGGTCCGCCCAAGCTCGGGTACAAATGAACTCATTGGTTCTCATCATTGATTTATATATATATATTTGAGACTTGGATCCCTACGATCATAGTTACACTCAGTCATTTAGTCAAAGTACACCAGAATTATTCGTCTCACCCGGCTATCAGGGCGCGACTCTGATGCCATTGGGTTGCCGTTCCAGTTGTACTCCCAAGATTCTTCATGGAGATCGAACGTGAGTGTCCTCCACTGTACCAAGTTTATGCTCTAGAGGTTTTTCTTCTTCAAAAATATTTTCATGATGCGAAATGCATTTATCTTATCAATTGATTCCTTGGGTATCTTATGTATTTCCAGTCTCATCATATCATTTCCAAGTTCTTTGGATTCTATCAATTATTTAAACATTGAAAGTATATCTATTATATATAGTATTTTCCATAAGGAGTAAAATAATTTATTTATATAAGTACGCATAATTAAAATGTTAACAAAGTTTATAACAATAAAACTACTAATAATAATAACAATATTAAGATTAATAATAATAATAATAGAATAAGGATAATAATAATAATTATAACTTCTCATTAATTTAAAAAGTATTAAAAAGTAGTTTCTAAATGAAAATCCAAGCGAAAACCATTAAAAATAGAGTTTTCCAAGTGAAACAGGGGCAAATCCGAGTGAAATATGTATGATTCCGAGTGAAATCATACTGAGAAGGGTTCTTCCAACGTTATGGTTAAAAATCCGAGTGAAATAATACTGGTAAGTTATTTTCCGACTGAAATAAGTTTAGGTCCGAGTGAAAATGAACTGGAATGCTGTTTTCCGACTGAAATAGCTTGAATCCGAGTGAAATAAAGCTGCGCAGAGTTTTCTTAAAGGAATTTAATATATATTCCGAGTGAAACAGAAACTAAAATGATTTTTCTTAATTAAATAACCTAAATTCTGAGTAAAATAAATTTCTGAGTGAAGTAAAACAGGAATCCGTGTGAAGTCAGTAGGAAAATGGTTTCCTGAGTAGCATTGTCTGCAAATCCGAGTGAAAATCATTCTGCTGACTAGAATACCTTCGAGTAAAGTAAATCCGAGTGAAATAATTCCTGAGTGAAATAAGATGTTTTCCGAGTGAAATCAACTGGAAAGATGCTGTCCGAGAGAAATAGAGTGTTTTCCGAGTTAAAATCACTGGAAAAAGTTTTCATGAGTGAAGCTACTTAAATTCTGAGTGAAAATGAGTTCCTGAGTGAAATCAAGTATAATTTCGAGTGGAATTAGTATGAAAAGAGTTCTGTCTGAATGCAATAAAACAAATCCGAGTAAAATAACTGCTTGCTGAGTAAAATAAAGTGTTTGTCGAGTGAAATAAGATTGGGAAGCTACTGTCCGAGAGCAATAAAGTATTTCCGAGTGAATTTACTGAAAAAGGGTTCTGAGTAAAAGATAAATGTATTTTCTGAGTGAAATTGAGACAAGTTCCGAGTGAAATAATTCAAGAAAGAGATTTTCGAGTAAAATAAGACTTGGGAGATGCTGTCCGAGTGAAAATAAATTAGGAAATATTCTCTGAGTGAAATTAGGTTGTTTACCGAGTGAAAAATTGTTTTATCAGAATGAAATACATTCAGTGAAGGTGAAATCCGATTATATTCAAGCAAAACCGAGTTGATATAGGCATAAAACCGGTCGGATTAACATAAAACAGAACCTGTTATCATTAAATCCATCTTCTATTCATAATTTTCATTGGAATCACACGGTACCCATGATTCTTAGTATTTTCAGTCCAATAAGTACATATCATTTCACAATTCATCACTGATTATATACACTCGGTAACAAATATATATATACATGCATATACAGATAACAATTTAAAGCATTTAATTCATACACACTGAATCTGTCCTTCACTCGGTTTTCCCACAAGGCACCCAAGAATATACCCCCTTACCTCAATGAAGTTCCTGAAGGAGAAGAAAGAGGTTCCCTTCACTATCCTGCTTCAAATCCGAGTGAAACAGAAGGGAAAAGAGAGAAAGAAACTTGCTGGGAAGGAGAGTGATGAAGGGTGTTTGGGTCGTGTGTGTGGTGTGAGTCCTGAGAACCTTGAGCTGGTTTAAATAGGGAGGAAGTGAGTGGGAAAAGAAGTGGGGGACAGCTTTTCTGAGTGGGCTGTTAGTGGAGTGCTAATGGAAGGGTCACTAGGGATTAAATAAAGATATATGCTGAGTCAGTGCCCATTTCTGGTCGTCCACTATCCATAATGCGCACGATTGAATTTAAATAATCATGAAAAGACAAAATTGAAGTCAATATGCACTTCTGTCAGTGAATACCGAGTAAAATTACACTCGGTTAACAACTATACCAACTGGAATTCCTACTTCCGAGTCAACAATTTCAAGGCTCGCTTGAGCGAATCAGCCAATCCTCACTCGGCATTCCCATGAAACCGACTCATCTTTCCCATTATTCACTCGGTAATTCACCCCCACACCGACTCCTAATTTGCTTGGCCTTTCACTCGGTATTATATCCCAAATCTGGGCCATTTCTGATGGTTCTTACTCGGTTAAATCATTCCAAGCCTAGTTCTTTATCACTCGGTAATGTCTTTTAAAAACTGACTCCCTTACATTCTTTTTCTATCTTTCTTCTATTCAAAATTTTTATTCCAAATCCGAATCTCTACATACACTGTTCCACTCGGTAAAACTCATCCACTTACTCGGAATATTACTTTCCATACCACTCGGTGTATTTAACTTCAACACAATCGGGAATGTACTTCACATTCATCACTCGGCATAGACTTACATTTCTCACTCAGAAGTGTTTCTTCTAGAACCCGACTCTCTCTCCTAATTAGTCAATCACTCGGAATTATTCAAACTCTAATCACTTAGAATATATTCCAATAACAATTCATATCTTAGAAAGGAATCAATCGGATTTACCACTCAGAAATACCCAAACTTTACTCACTCAGTTTACTCATATTTCTCTCTCGGTTTTAACCAAATTCTTCAACTACAATTCCAATCAGAACATATTAAGGCCCTTACTTCTCGGAAAAGACTTACACATACAAGTCTTACTCGGAATTGGTTCATCCTCTCTATATCTCTCTCGGAATGGCTCCTTCCACTTTTGCCACTTGGTTTACTAATCATACTCTTACGAAACCATTCAGAATCTTTCCCAAATACTTCCATAACACGTTCCAGTCAGTAAGAAGTATCAAATCAACATAAAACACTTACATGTATTCATTCACTTGGTTTATATATATATATATATATATATATATATCATACACTTAGAATATATTTCCAATCCAAACCATTATAACAACTCTTCCCTCAGAAGAGGTTCACTCGGATTTTACCTTTCAGGAGCATTTAAGTCCTTCCCCACTCATATTTCACTCGGATACTCATCTCTTAGGTACACATACACTATCCTTCCTCAAAATATGTTTCGATCGGAATCCTTTAAGGTCTTTATCACTCAAAAAAAGAGTCATAAACATAGCCTCACTCAATAATGGCTCTAAACCTTATATATTCTACTCGGATTGGGCTCTCATTCCTATATTCCACTCGGAATTCCATATTTCAGAGAGGTTTTGCTTGGAAATGTAAGTACTCAGCAAGGTTCGACTCAGAAACAAAGAATCAAGGGTGTTTTGACTCGGAATTTTCACCTAGAAGTGGTTTTCTTGAACCCACTTCACTCCAGCTGTCTCTGTGATCAAGAATCCACTCGGTAGTAACCTTCTTGGTCATATATTACTCGGATAACATAACCTTACACTCGAAATTTCATCCTTCAGTCGGAATTGCTAATCCTTCACTCGGAATTTCACTCTGTCACTCGGATCAGAGCCTATTTCACTCGGAATTTGCATAATTTTACTAATGGTCCATATAAATTCCATTATTATGTATAAAAATGACATTTCTGAGATACCACAGACTATCAACGGGGTGTATATTCACTTATTACCACTTACAGACCTTCTAAACTTCAATTTTTACCAAATAAGACTGCTCCTAAAAACAGGGATGTTACACCACACCGGATATCCGTTATACCTTCATCCGTTCTTATTCCATCAGACGTTCTATTCGTCCTTGCTACGACAGATGCTTCATTCACTCTCATTTCACGTCTATATAACCATTTGCCTCAGGGTCACTGTGAGATAAGAGTTCTTTATAACTTATCAGCGAAGATACCCCGCATAGCGGAATGTGTCAATGTCAACTGTCTCAGAGAGTAAGTACATGTGTCAGCAAAATATACGAAAAGGTGATTATCCTCCATCCCTATTACAGGATCGTACTCTGATAATTGACCTACCCCCTGACACACTCTGAGCACTGAGCCACTTTGATTGACACACTTCACACGCTATCAGAACCAAGGGGCCCACTTGCACCCAACGATTCATTTCCTATGTTCAACTATAAATAGCACAATGAAAAACACATGCAAGGTTATGTTGTCCTAACTCACTTCTTTACTATTGCATTGCTTGAGTATTCTTTGAGTTCATACACTCTTCTAACTTGAGCGTCGGAGAATCTTCGCAGGTGGCACCACCTTTTGCCCCCCTTCAACACGAAACACTAGTGTGAAGGATCTCCAGGACTGCAAGACCGGTTTCTCCCACTGAGAGGCTGGATAACAATACCGGATACCCACTATACCAGTGTATAAAACCTTAAAACACCTGTATTCTTGTGGCTGGTCCCACACCGGATCCAAGACCCCGGTCAAGACCAGTTCATTGGCACGCCCGGTGGGACTCGTTAGAGTTATTCCCACTTTTTGTAGAAGTTTGGTCATCAGAATAGAAGGTGATGGACGTGATTTTGTTGATGGTCATGTCTGGGAGGAGACTCGTCTTTGAATCTCCTGTTACTAACACTCGAAGGATGGTGTAAGTGCCAACCCCTGATCCTCGTGATGAGGTTATTAGGTAGCTCAGGGAGGAGTTGATGGAGTTGAAGCGGGAAAAGAGAGGAACTCGGGATAGGGTAACGTCCTACACAGAAGAGGCTCACCATGCATCAGTGAGGGAAAGATCTACAACCCTCCAGTATTTAAAAATCCCTACGTATGAGGAGAGAGAGCAGACCCAAGACTCTGGTGATAGGGTCAGTACCAGGAGAAGGGAGCAAGCAGTGGTGACCTCTGGTGTTTATAGACTGGGTGTTCCTTTCTCGAGGAGACTGATGAACGTTGTCATCCCTAAGCACTTGCAAATGACTCAGCCACTGTCGATCGGCAAGTACAATGGAGAAACTGATCCCACTAAGCACCTGGATGCTTATGTGTATGAAGCTATGTATCTGGGAGCTGATGAAGACGTCATGTGCAGGATGTTCCCAAGAACACTGACCGAGGAGGCTCTCAGCTGGTTCAAGAGCCTGCCCTCAGGATCCATAGACTCTTGGGAGAAAATGGCAACTACGTTTGAAAGCCATTTCGTCATATCCAGGGACATCCCAAGAACTTCTCACACCTTGGCCCAGATAAGGCAAGGAGAGACTGAAACTCTTAAGGAGTTTTTGAAGAGGTTCTACAAGGAGGCTGCTTTGGTCCCCAACCTCACGGAGGCCATACAGCTCCATATTGTAGTGGAAGCTTTGTAACCTCGATCCGCTTTTGCCCTATCTTTGGCAAAAAGCCCCCCAACAATCTTCGAGGAGTTTCGAAGGAAAGCTTCCAAGTACGTGGGTATAGAAATGCATCTGGAGGCTATAGCAGCTAGAATGAAGCCTCCAGTACCCTTTCAGCAGCCACGGAGGGAGAAGGAGAGGATAAGACCAGAAAAACACACTTTTCAAGAGGACTATGCGAGCGTTTGACCTCATCAATAAGATAAGCGCGTCTCATCTTTTAGTAATTATGCTCCTCTGAATGCCAGACATTCCCAAATCATGAGGGAGGTTGGTTGGCCAACGCTCAGTGTCTTTGGCATAAGGAAGCCACCCCCAGTCAAAAGACTTGGTAACCCACGTAAATATTATGCCTTTCACGAACAGACGGGTCACCACATAGACGAATACAAGGCGTTAAAGAATACGGTGGAGACCCTCATTAGGGAAGGAAAACTGAAACAATATTTATTCAGAGAAAGATAATCTGACGAGCCTGATAGGATGGGCAAAAGGGGGAGAGATCCAGACGATGAAGATGACAATAGTCGTAACCCAGTCAGGAAGTTTACTGTGACTGAAAAGCAGAAAGGAGTGGTAATCGCTGAAGGAGCCCAGCAGAACAACATGCCTCAGCAACAGAGGCAGGGCAGGCGTGTAACATCCCAAAATTATTAATGATAAATTTAGAATGGAAATTTATAAGTATAAATGTGGGAACTGGCTGTATATGTCTTTTTGTGTGTATGAAGTAATGGAGATATCCAAACTTGGCTTTTAATGAGGATTTCAGAGTAAGAACTCTCAGAATAAGCTTTATGTGCCTTAAAATGTCATATATGATATGTCAGATATGATTTAATAGGCCTACAATGAGATACCATATGTGGAGCTGGGACAAATTCGTTTTTTGGTCATGTCATAGTATTCTCGCTTAAGCAAGAAAGAATATCGCTCAGGCGAGAATCCCTTACATTAGCATTTAAGCGTTTAGGATCAATCTCGCTCAGGCAAGTGAACTCTAGCTAAAAGCAAGAAGCATGTTAAGCAACCTAGGAGTTACTGGACGAATTCCGTTCAAATAGGAACCTTAGAAAATAATTTTATGATATAGTGAGTGAAATTCCGAGTGAAAAAGGAAAATTTTGAGTGACTAAGAGAAATTCCGAGTGAAGGTTGTGTTTTCCGAGTGGAACATGGTCGAGAGAGTTTATTCTGAGTGGAATGCTTATCTGAGGCACTTCTGAGTGAAGTGGGACTGATAGAACCACTTCTGGGTGAAAGAATCCGAGTGACTAACCTTGGAATGACTCACTGCTGAGTCTAAAGCATTCAAATGACTCATTTCTGAGTCAATTATATCTGAATGACTCAATTCTGAGTCAAACATCTCAGAAGGACTCATTTCTGAGTCAAGTATTTTCCAACGACTCAATTCTGAGTCATACATTGTTAAGCATTTTCATTTCTGAGTGAAAGTTTCCTGAGTGCCCATTTCCGAGAAGGAGTACAAAGGAAAATTTATTTATGAGTGAAATATAACTGGAGAGATACTTCCGAGAGAGGAACCAGAGTTGTGTAACATTTCGAGTGAGCCTTATGTATACGACTCTATTTCCGAGTGAGAATCATACTGATAAGTCTTAAAAAGACTTAATTATTCCACCTTTTATTTAACATAATTTATTAAGTATTGTTTAGTTTTGACTATATTATTTAATGATTTGTTAATAATTCGTGTTTTAGTTATTTATTTCAAAAGTGCTTTACTTTTGTAAGAAAACGATTGAAAACATTAATAAATCAAGAGTTTATTACTATTTATAAATTTACTCAGCAGCCAGCATACAAATGCTAGGCAATTAGTTGTTTATTGGTGCAGGAACAGGGCGTACTCGAGAGAAGAAGACAAATCCGAGGAAAAATTATAAAAATCCGAGTGAGAAAGCATAAAGCCGAGTGAGAATTTACAAATCCGAGTGAGTCTTCGTATATCCGACTGAAAGGAGTCCAAAAGACCGACTGAGCGAGACTTCCCAAAAGGTTGACCGAAAAGAATTAACGAAAAGCTGACTGCAAAGACTTCCAAGATACCGACTCTAAAAGAGAACAAGGAACCGATTGAAAATAAAAAGAAAAACCCGAGCGTCCATTTCAGAAATGCTAATTGAAAAGACAATTCGCTTAAGCGATAGACAAATTCGCTCGGGCGAGGGTCAAAGTTCGCTCAAGCGTGACCTCAAAACATCATTCATTCGCCCAAGCTTCGCCATAACGCTTAAGCGAGAAAGCAACACTGCAGTGCAATCCTGAGCTCGCTCAAGCGAGAGTTTAACCCGTTCAAGCGAGAACCCAGTTGCTGAAGCGTAGAGGAAACACTATTCCTTTCTTCCAACAACATACTCGGCGCAGTGCTGTTTTCGCTTCCATTGCCTTCTCTTCTACTGCTGCACCCTTAGTAACTTAAGTAGTAAGCTGTTAATTAGCTGGTGCTGTGTTGTAAATTAGCTAAGGATAAGCTGGATCCTGTTAAGAGCTGAGCTGTAATTAGTTGATCACTCTGTAAACTATGTAACTAGTTAGTTTAGTCATTAACTTAAGTTTCCTAAGTTATCAGTTAAGTTAGTTAGTTAGGTAGAAGCTTATATATATAAGTTATACATATTCTGTAAAGAGAACCAGAACGGAGACAGATATATAGAATACAATTCATTCGCAACTTCGTACATCTCACAACGCAATTTTCTCTCTCTAAATCCTCTCCTCCATGACGTTCCACAATCCTTCGTTGGAACCGAAGTCAATGGAGTTCTAATTCCCTAAGGTTGGGATTACGAAGGTTAGCAATGGAGTCTTGAAGCTGTGAGCGAGGGAATCGACTTCTAGATCCTGAGGTGAACAAGCTGAGGAGTAGAGCAGAATCGCTGGATTGACAAATCCAGAACTGATGAAGAACTTCGCCAGTGAGGAATCATGGTTGAAACTTAGGTAACTTCCAGCTTTCTAACTAGTTCAGGCCTAATCAATTTAGGTGAATAGTTAGAGTTCAACCTCCAATTTCACATTAGATTCTTAGGTTAATTAAGCACTTAAGGAATTAAGGTTCGATGCTTAAGGATTAGTGTTTTTTTCACCTAAGGAATTAGGGAATAACCACAAGCGGATTGTCCTCTAGATTATGGAGTTTGATTATACTTTAATTGCATGTTTCTTGATGAATTGTGAATCGAAGCAATCCTGACCTGTTTTCTATTAATCACCTTTCACATTTTATTTTAACTCTGTTTCTGGAAATACAAAAACAACTATAAAACACTAAAACAACCAAAAACCGAATGGAATTCATGTATTTTCTGTTGGTTCAGCTTGTACTAGTCCAAGATTGAGGTACTTACCACAATCCCTGTGGGACGATCAAATATTCTACAATTTTAACGACTGGTGCGCTTGCCAAAGTATAAATCCGAGAGTCATATTTTGTTTTTACTAAGATTTTCACCACCAAGTTAATGGCTTTAGCATCACATACGTGTGGGTATTTTCTGAGTGATGATAGCCTTAATGGACTCTGAGTGAAATGTAGTTGAAGAAGTTGGCCTAACCTTGGCTAAGTAATGATTAGCAGAGTGAACCCCGAGTGGGGAAAACTTTAATATTCCAGAGTGTTGCTTTCTGAGTGAAAGATGTTATACCTATTCTGAGTGAAAGTTATATATATATGTTCCGAGTGAATATGGGTACCTATTCTGAGTAAATAGGGAGTTATGTATCCTGAGTAATTAAGTAATGACTGTGTCCGGGTGAGACTTGACTGTGATGCTTGTATCTGATGTATGAATGGTTAAGTTATTTCTTAGGTGAGAAAAGGTATGAATACCGAGTGAAGATCGAATGGGCGATGGTCGGTCTTAGAGTTATTAACCGAGTAAGGATCAACCTCATGAGGAGTCAGTTTTGGGATAACATACCGAGTGAGTAATCAATTTAGAGATGACTCGGTAAGGAAAGAAATTGCCGAGTGATGGCCGATCTGATGTTGAATCAGTTCTGGAAGTGAAATGCTGAGTGAATGATGATCAGTAAGGATTATTCTACCGAGTAGAAATCTGGGTGTTGGGAATCGGTTTTAATAGATTTTACCGAGTGCACAATCGAGTAGAATGAGTCGGTTTGTAGTAATCTACCGAGTGACAAACCAAAGAGTGTGGGATCGGTCTGGAAAGATTTAATTGAGTGAAAGACTGCTTGTGATGACTTGGAATTAGCCGAGTGATAGACTATGTAAGTGTGAGTCGGCTTAGGAATGATTTAGTTTGAAACTGCCGAGTGAGAGACTGATTGAGAGCTGACTCGGTTTCAAGAGGTTCTGCCGAGTGAGAATCTGAGAGTTTGGAGTTGGTTTGAATTTAATTTGTTGAGTGGAAACCGAGTGGATGAAGGGTCGGTTTTGGGGAATGACGACCTCTGGTCGGATTTCGCTTAAGTGAGGCTTGTGTGTCTCGCTCAAGCGGGTCAGTATTCGCTTGAGCGAAACTCACATTCGCTTAAGCGAGTCGATTTTCGCTTGAGCGAAACTCCTCTGCCAGTGTAATGTGTGGCACTCGCTCAAGTGAGAGAGGATTCCGCTTGAGCGAGAGTACTCGGATTTCTTTTTCTTCACGGTACTGGCAATTTCCAGTCGGCATATATGCTGACTGGGTAGAATTTCACTCGGTATTCACTGTCAGAATTAACGTTTTGACTTTAATTTTGTCCCTTTATGCATATTTTTAATATATCTGATCCAATTACTCACCCTAGTGGGTGGACGGCCAGAAGTGGAAGACATATAACTTACTTTCTTATCTAGATCTCCATTATCAACCCACTAACAGCCCACTAAAAACCCACTCACGAAAAGTTGTTCCCCACTTGCCTTTGCATTATTAACACTGCCTTTGTTAAGACCAGAACTCCTTAGATCAATTAAGTCAGTCAATTCTCTTCCTTTCATTCCTCTTCTCCATCAAGGCACCTTCAATCTGAAGCTAGGACAGTGAGGAGAACATTTTCAGTCGGCCAGAATCTTCAATCCAAGTAAGAGGGGACATGTTTGTGAATAACTATGAAATGGGTAGAATTGTATGCTGTTCTAGGATTCCAGTTTTAATTTCGTATATTGTTGCTCAGTTTTGAAATTGAAAACGTGTGAATTTGATTCTAACTTCTTCATGAAAGTTGTAGATATTTTTGTTATCTAAATTTTGAGACCTGAATCAATTAATTTGAATATGTATATCAAAAGTTATAGCCACAATACTACAGCATGTCCGTGTGGAATATTTATCCTATGTTTTGTGTATATATTAAAATTCTGGGACTTATACATACATAATCAGCCTTTTATGTCTGCATGAAAGATGTAGATATTTGTGTTATGGATCTGTAGAAAGTGGTTTCAAGTCAAAATGATTTTTGTAGCTCGAGTTATACCTAAAATACTGAAGTATGTTCAAGCTATAAATCTGTTAACTAGAGATACGAATTTTATTTTTAAAACTGAGAATTTTGTAGTGAGAATTAGTGATCGGTGTCTTCATCAAAGTTGTAGATATTCTTGTTATGTAAATTTTGAGACCTGAACCAACTGAATTGGATATGTATAGCATGAGTTATGATCAAAATACTACATCATGTCCGATTGAAATACTTATCTAGTGTTTTGTGCATATATGAATATTCTAGGAATTATACATACGTTTTTAGACTTTGATGTCTTCATAAAAGTTGTAGATATTTATGTTATGGATCTATAGAAAGTAGTTTCAAGTCAAAAGTAGTTTTTTAGCTCGAGTTATGCCTAAAACACTGAAGTATGTACAAGC
The DNA here is from genome assembly GCA_037962975.1 of Clitoria ternatea. Lineage (NCBI taxonomy): Eukaryota > Viridiplantae > Streptophyta > Magnoliopsida > Fabales > Fabaceae > Clitoria > Clitoria ternatea. The sequence goes on from CM075670.1 coordinate 288,730,022, forward strand.
TGTAATTCTGTTAATCTGAAATCCGAATCTTATTTTTAAAACTGGGAATTTTGTGGTGAGAATTAGTGGTTGGTGCCTTCATGAAAGTTGTAGATAATTGTGTTAAGAATAATTTAGAACTAGTTTCATGCCAAAATCATTTTTGTACTCCAGAAACGTTCAAATTACTAATATATAAACGTTTTGAAAACTCACCTTGAGGCAGTGTGGTATTTCGTGAATAAGTGGTATTTCTGTTTGGAATTTGAAATTGTGTTCTTCATGAAAGTTGTAGATAATTTTATTATTGAACTACAACAAGTAGAATCACCTAAAAAGGATTTGATTTGTTCAAATTATGGCTGATGTACTAGAATATGTTGCTATTTGAAACACTGAAACTTACTTATAATGGTTATTATGAATGAAAAGTATATTTTCTCTAAGGGTAACAATTTATTATTAAACTCTTGAGTGATTATGAATTATTATTGATGTTGTTGAGTGTCTAATAAGTATCATACAGTTGTATATTTTGGTGGTAGATAATTATGAATGATTAAATTTATATATATACATGAATGCCTTATGGTTATTGATCCGGTCTCAATACCGGTATCCGATCTGCTATACATATTTCAAAGTCTTTGATGAGACATCTACGTGTAACCGGTGTCATCGGTATACATCCGGACTGTAATTCCGTATCAGGCGTTCTCCCTATACCGGTTGTTCAGGATAACACCATGACATCGGATAATACACACGTCACTGTGCAAAAGACAAGGATTGTTGCTACAGGGATCGATCAATAATTCCCTGCACTATGAGCCAAATTCTGCTCACGGGAATGGTCAACTTGTTCCCTAATCCTAGTCTACATTCTCTATGCTCAATATAAAATAGCCACTTGACCCAATCATGCAGGTAAGTGCGCAATATAATAATGCTAATGGGAGTTGGTGGTTCCCCACCAACGAGTCCTCGTTAATCGAGCCAATCAGGTATATGAACTCACTTCATGATTGAAGGGAGGGATCTTCTTCAGCTCTTTTACGACTGATTACTCTCTGAATACATTCCTTACTTGGAATATAATCACTGACTTGAGCGTCGGAGAATCTTTGCAGGTGACACCACCATTCGCCCACTTCAACGCGTTAGGTCGGAGTGAAGGATCTCCAGGACGCCCAATCCGCTCTCCTCATTCAAGGACAACAGATACATACATCGGATACACATACATCCGGTCTATTAGACGGTATTGACATACTATTCGTGACTGGCTTGAGATCGGATCTCTTGACCCCGGTCCAGGACAGATCATTGGCACGCCCGGTGGGACACGATAAAGTTATTCCCATATCCTTTGACAGAGCAGGTAATCCACGATGGAAGGCGAAGCACAAGACTTCATGGAGAATCAAGCTGAAGGCAGAACCAATCCTAACGCTTTCAGAAAACTCAACTTTGATTCTCATGGGGGCAGCTCGAAGAAGATAGTAACTGTATCTGATCCTGATCCTCGCGATGAGTTGATCAAACAACTTCAGAGGGAACTCGCGGAATTGCGAAGAGAAAAAAGGCAAAGCGAGGATAAAGAATCATCTCGCACGCGAAACACTCCCCGCACGACTGATGGTGAAAAGTCCACCACTCTTCAGTACTCAAATATCCCTACGTTTGAGGGGGGAGAACAGACTCGCGATTCTGAGGATGCAGCTTCCCGAAGGAAGAGAGATTCAACAACAGTACCCCCATTGTCTTACAATCTGAAAGTTCCTTTTTCAAGGAGACTTATGGGCATCAGCATCCCCAAGCACCTTCAAACCACTCAACCACTTTCCATCGGAAAGTATAATGGTGAAACTGATCCAACTAAGCACCTTGATGCTTATGTGTTCGAAGCCATGTACTTGGGGGCTGATGAAGACGTGATGTGCCGAATGTTCCCTCGAACATTGTCTGAGGAGGCCCTCGGGTGGTTTAAAGGCTTGCCTTCTGGATCCATAGATTCTTGGACGGAAATGGCAGCTGCCTTTGAAACCCACTTTGTCATCTCCAGAGACGTACCCAAGACGTCTCATACCTTGGCTCAGATTAAGCAAGGTGAAACAGAGGGCTTAAAAGATTTTTTGAAGAGGTTTTATAAGGAAGCAGCCCTGGTTCCTAACCTCACAGAATCTATCAAGCTGCATATTGTTATTGAGGCATTGCAGCCAGGATCAGCTTTCGCTCTTTTATTAGCAAAGAGCCCCCCAGCAACTTTTGAGGAGTTCAGGAAAAAAGCCTCAAAGTATGTGAGCATAGAGATGCACTTGGAGGCAATAGCTGCAAAGAAAAAGCCACCAACACCATCTCCCAAAACCCAGAAGGGTAAGGAGAAGACGAGGTCAGAACGCATGGAGAGGCCATTCACCAGTCCTAAGGTGGATAACCACCCTCCTCGACCTCGAGAAAGGCATGTCAATTCCTTCAGCCATTATGCACAGTTATCTGCTAGACCATCTCAGATTTTGAGAGAGGTCGGATGGCCAATGCTCAGCACATATGGCATCAGGAGACAAGCCCCTATGAAAAGACCAGGAAATTCACGTAAGTACTGTGATTTTCATGAACAGAATGGTCATTCCACTGATGAATGCCAAGCTCTAAAGAACGCGGTTGAGACGCTAATTAGAGAAGGCAAGTTGAAGCAATACTTGTTCAAAGAAAAATCCTTTGACAGGGCAGAACGGAATGAGAAAAGAGAAAGAGATCCAGACGATAGGGATGACAATAACCCCAGTCCGGTTCGAAAGTTCTCTGCTGCAGAGAAGCAAAAAGGTATGATGACTGATAATGCAGCACAGAAAGACAGCATGCCCCAGCAACAACGTCAGGGCCGACGTGAAGTTATTGACATGATTGCTGGAGGGTTCGCTGGAGGAGGAGCTTCAATTACAGCCCGTAAGAATCATCACAGAATGATTCTATCTGTGCAAGGGAAAGTCAAAGACAATCGCCCTTATAGAGGTGGGATTGAAGCTCCCACAATCTCTTTCTCTGACGAAGATTTTGGCCCAACCATTCCTGGTGGTGACGATACTGTAGTCATCACTGCTGTGATCGCCAACAAGGACGTCCGAAGAATCCTTGTTGACCAGGGAAGTTCCTGCGATGTTATTTTCTATAATTGCTTTGAAAGAATGGGTTTTAAAGACTCAGACTTACAGCCTTACACGCAGGAACTAACAGCTTTCAATGGCGCAAAGCAACTAACTAAAGGGTATCTTGATACCCTTATCTCGTTTGAAGGCGAGCCAGGAGCCAGGACGGTTAGGTCTCGGGTGCTAGTGATTGATGTCAAATCACCATTTAATGGCATCATAGGCTGTCCTACTCTGAATGCAATGGAGGCAGTTATATCAACCCCACATCTCCTTATCAAGTTCATTGACAAGGATAATGCTGTGTCATCTATCCGGGGTGATCAAGAGATGGCTAGGTACTGCTACAACCTTAGCCTCAACATGACAAAGCTGGACGCCTCCAATAAAAAGAGGAAACTTAATGATGCTGGAACATCGGCTGGAACTGTAAGCCTTGTCGACCTGGACCCTAGAGCGGATTTGAACATTGATCCGTTCAACCCATCAAAGCCCACACCGGATGGAAGTTCCAGGGACATCGTCTTGGGAGATTCTCCAGAAAAGATCACCCATATCAATGACAAGCTAGATACTGAAATAGAGCAGCGACTGCTGGCTCTCTTGCAAGAGTTTAAAGACCTCTTTGCATGGACTGCAGCCGACATGCCAGGCATAGACCCCGAATTCTGCTGTCATAAACTTTCCGTCTATCCAGAGACGAAACCTGTGGCCCAAAAGAAAAGACGATTGGGTCCAGAGAAACAGAAAGCAGCTTGTCAGCAAACTGAGGAGTTGCTGAAGGCCGGATTTATCAGGGAAATCCGATATTCCACTTGGCTTTCGAATGTGGTGATGGTCCCTAAATCCAATGGTAAATAGAGAATGTGCATTGACTACGTGGACCTCAACCGCTGCTGTCCAAAAGATCCTTATCCTCTTCCTAATATAGATCGGATGGTGGATGATTCCTCTAGTTATCAATACCTGAGTTTCATGGACGCATACTCTGGTTACAACCAAATTCCGATGTGCGAAGAGGATCAAGAGAAGACAGCTTTCATAAATGATCGTGGTGTCTTTTGCTATACAGTCATGCCCTTTGGCCTGAAAAACGCTGGGGCGACATATCAGCGCATGATCAACAAGGTTTTCGAAGGTATGCACACCAAACTTGTTGAAGTATATATTGACGACATAATAGCAAAGACACCGGTTGGTGGCGATCATATTGAGGACCTACGCCAAATATTCACCCGTTTGAGACAATTTAACATGAGGCTGAACCCAATGAAGTGCACATTTGCTGTCCCTGCTGGGAAGTTTTTGGGTTTCATGTTAACTCAACGTGGTATTGAAGCCAATCCAGGGAAGTGCCAAACGATTCTAGACATGCAGAGTCCTAAGAATCTCAAAGAAGTCCAATCCCTGAATGGCAAGGTAGCAGCTTTGGCACGATTCATGCCAAAGATGGCTCACAGGTCGCTCCCCCTGTACAAAATACTGAAAAAGTCCAAGAAATTCGAGTGGGGACAGGAACAAGAAAAAGCTTTCCAAGAACTTAAGGAGGTGTTGTCCAAACCTCCCATTCTCACAAAGCCTGACCCCGAAGACACACTCATTCTGTACTTGGCTATTTCAGATGAAGCTTTGGGTGTTGCCTTGATAAAAGAAACTCCCGAGGGACAAAGACCGGTCTATTTCACTAGCAAGACCTTGCAAGGTGCTGAGATCCGGTATCAGAAAATTGAAAAGGCCGCCCTCGCTGTTGTTTGGGCCTCACGACGGTTGCGTCCGTACTTTCACGCCCATCCAATCATAGTGAGAACGGATTTGCCACTCCGTTCTGTCTTAATCAAGCCCGATCTCGCTGGGAGGATGATCAAATGGTCTATCGAACTCTCTGAGTTTGATATATCCTACGAACCCCGCAGCGCTATTAAAGCTCAAGTCCTGGCTGACTTTATTGTGGAAATGACAGGGACTGATCCAGATTACCCTCGAGTCCATTGGACCATTTACGTTGATGGTTCATCAAACCAAAGAGGCTCTGGAGCGGGTGTAGTTCTAGAAAGTGACGACGGAGTACACCTGGAGATCTCCCTTCGTTTCAATTTCAAAACATCCAACAACCAAGCTGAGTACGAAGCTTGCTTGGCCGGGCTAAGAGCTGTGATTGACATCGGAGCTTCTGAGGCGACACTCTGCAGCGATTCACAGCTGGTGATTTCGCAGATCTTAGGAGATTATCAAGCTCGCAAACCTCAACTCCAATTATACTTGAACTGTGTCAAGGAGTTGACTGAGAAATTCTCAAAGGTGGAATTCAAGCATGTTCCACGTGAAGAGAATACGAGAGCAGATATACTCTCCAGGTTAGCAAGCACTAAACGACCAGGTAGCACCACTACGCTGGTTCAAAGCACGCTAACGTCGCCCAGCATTCCTCTTTTCCCTTCTCTAAACGCCATAATGACTAACTCCCTTTACGGAGATACATGGATGGCTCCTTACATCCGTTACTTGGCTGATGGACAACTACCTACGGATGAGAAGGAAAAGACGAGGCTAAGGAGAGAATTACCATATTTCACTATGATTGATGGTAATCTCTACAGAAGGGCACTCTCTGTGCCCTATTTGATTTGTCTCAAAGAGAATGAAGTGCAAGACGTAATGGAGGAAGTGCATGGGGGACAATGTGGACACCACGCCGGAGGAAGAAGCTCCTCAGAGCTGGATACTGGTGGCCCACAATGAAGCAAGACTCCATTGACTTCGTCAAAAAATGTGACGCTTGCCAAAAATTCTCTAACCTACACCACACACCGGCGGAAGAACTCTTCACATCCGCTGTTCCATGGCCTTTCTACCAATGGGGATTGGATATTCTGGGCCCCTTTCCAACTGCTCCTGGGGGCATCAAATATCTCATTGTAGGGGTCGATTATTTCACTAAGTGGATAGAAGCAGAGCCGGTGGTACATATTACTTCAGCCCGAACTCGTCGTTTCATGTATGAAAACATCATAACACGGTTCGGGGTCCCAGCACGGATTGTCACAGACAATGGCACCCAGTTCACGGATAGAAAATTCACAGATTTGCTTGAAGGGTTAGGAATAACCCAAATATTCTCATCCGTCGAACATCCCCAAACTAATGGTCAAGCTGAAGTGGCCAACAGGGAGGTGCTGAAGGGACTAAAGAAACGCCTTGGTGAAGCCAAGGGCGGATGGACAGACCAGCTGTGTCATGTCCTATGGGCATATCGGACAACGCCTCATTCATCCACCAATGAATCCCCATATCGTCTAACATACGGGGTCGAGGCAATGATACCTGTGGAACTGCAAATTGCTTCCACAAGGGTTAAGTACTTCTCTGAAGAAACCAACAATGCTAACTTGGCATCCGAAATGGATGTCATACAAGAACTCAGAGAAGACGCTTTCATCAGAGATCAAGCCATCAAAGCCAAAGTTGCTCTCCGGTACAACAAACGAGTCCAATCAAGGACTTTCAACGTTGGAGATTTGGTTTTGAGGAAAGCAAGTATAGGGAACAAATTCGCTCATCAAGGCAAATTAGCCCCAAACTGGGAAGGCCCATACAGGGTATCCGAGGTCACTGGCAAAGGCTCTTACCGCCTTGAAAACCTTGATGGCACTCCAATCCGAAACAAATAGAACACCCAAAACTTGCGCATCTACTATAGCTAGCTGTTGGAACTATCTACACTCTCCTATCCTTATCTTGGATTGAATACTGGAGAATTTATTTTCACAGCTACGCTCTCATTGTAATTCTTATTTTTGATTTAATAAGAATCTCTCACAACAATTTAACTCTTTTGGGTTTTTCTTATGCTGTGATTTTCAGTTTATCCGGTGTACAGAAGCATATTCAGGACGGATGATCTCAGCTACGTATTCTGTAGTTGACGATGTAACTCCTCGAATATGCGCAACGCACAAGAACATACTCAGGACAGATGATCTCAATTACCCATTCTGTAATTGACGATGTAACTCCTCGAGTGTGTCTAAGTATTGAAGGCCCAGATTGTAGGATTAAACCGAACTCTGGGTACGGTTAGTAAGTTTGGCTGAACACCGGTGAAGGCTCGGATTGTAGGATTAAACCGAACTCTGAGTACGACTAGTAGGATTAACCGAACGTCGGTGAAGACCTGAGTTGTAGGATTAAACCGAACCTCAGGGCATGGGTTGTAGGGCTGGTCCTTCTTCAAGGCCACAAACCGAACCCCATTCGGAGACTATATGGGTTGTAGGGCTGGTCCTTCTTCAAGGCCACAAACCGAACCCCATTCGAAGACTACATGGGTTGTAGGGCTGGTCCTTCTTTAAGGCCACAAACCGAACCCCATGCGAAGGCTTGGGCGCAGTAAGCTGATTCTTCTTCAAGACCACGCTGAACCCAAGTGACGGACGCAGTAGGTTCAGGATTAGCCCTGATCTGAACCCCGTATCGAAGGCTCGGATTGTAGAATTAAACCGAACTCTGAGTACGACTAGTAGGATTAACCGAACGTCGGTGAAGAATTGTCATTGGATAAAACCAAAGACCAATTGAAGAACGGCTAGTAGGATTAAACCGAAGGCCAAAAATGACATGGACTGTAGGATCAAACCGAACTCCAAACACAACAAGTAAGTTATACTGAACTCCAAATTAATACTCTCATGAAGTTCTTTATTTGGAAGTTTTATAGCTTATAATTCTGAGTCATCAATTCTTCAATTTAGACCTGACTCATAAACTCCGACACAAACAATTCACTCGGGTACGCCACAATTTAAGGCATTTTCACCCGAAATCCCTCAGTCGGAAATATTTGAAGAGGAATTTCTATTTTAAATCCTCACTCTTAAAAGCTCTCACGAGAAAATCTCACTCAGAGTTTATTCAAAGTGAATCATCACCCAATGAAACTGGGGGACAGCATCAACGATTTAACGAATATCTTGAGGAATGAACTCTCATCTAAATGATCTCACAATCATTCCCCTTAAGCTGTTCTTGTGACGATGATGTGTTCCCTCACAAGCGGTGATCTTATTATGAAATTCATCTCGCATGTTTTACAATCCGATCTTTATTACTTAAATCCGGAATGATACAATACACATGCAATCCCTCTATTAAAGTTGTTTTTCACTAAACAAGAATGGAGGTAAAAAACTCTTTTATTGATTTAATGAGAATTACAATTCGTGTAATGATCCGGAGCTGATCCCGGAACACAGCGAATTCGAATCGATAAAACGAAAAAGGAAACAAGGAAGGCGCTACTTTTTCTGGCTTGGATCTCCCTCCTTCCCTTTGCCTTTATCTCCGGTCTTGCCTTCTTCAGTGCGAGAGCTTGATCCTGTACTTGTGGGCTTCAGGAGGGAAGGTCCCATTGATTGACCTTTAGGTAAAGGAGCAAACTTATAAGGAGTGTTAGGCGGACTCTCATGACGATTGTCAACGATGGCCACCAGTTTCCCTTGGTGAAACTCATAGAACGGATCAATACCGTTCAAATTAATTGACACCTTGGGATTCCGGTATAACACTTGACGAACTGCCAACCCGAAAGCCTCCTTGACTGCTTGATCACACATGTTTACAGCATCGTCCAAGTCTGCTTTCAGGGTCTTGACTTCGCCATTCGAATCCGCCAGCTTTAATAGCAGCTCCTTTTCCTTACGTGACCAATCATCCACTCCTCGAGAATGGACAACCTTAGCCTCCTTCAACCCCTCTTCTAGCTTCGAAGAGCGTTCCTTCTCAACACAAAGGTTGGCATGGAGGTCAGCATTGATTTTCTTCTGATCAAGAACTTTACCCTCCAGCTCCTTGGCAAGGTTCTTCAGCTTGGCAATTTCTTCATCCTTCTTCTGAATTTCTTCTCTGGAAGCTTCTAATTTTCCTTCTAATTGGAGGATGATTGCCTTGTCCTTGCCAACCACTGAGGTGAGCCTCTCGTTCTCTTCTGTGAGCTCACGAACCGACTTGAGGAGCCCGGATAACTCAGCCAAGTGCTTCTGTCCGTCGTCGCAAGCTCTGATTATTTCATCATTCTTCAACGAGGGCTTCACCTTGGGTGAAGGTTCAGGAACGCCCTCAGGAACAGAGCCCTCAAACACCGGGTGTTGAACAAGACCGGAACTACCTTCAAGAAGACAAGGGGCTTTGGGCGCGAAATAAGTCGTTATTGGCTTCGCCCCATATGTGATAACACCACTTGGGATATCCGGAATAGACCCTTCCGCTCTCTTTTCCTTAGAAGGCCCTGGCTCAGCAGCCCCTCTTGAAGTTTTTGGCTTTTTGGGCGAGGATTGACGGTCTGAGGTCTTCGAAGGATCACGCTTTGTCCTCTTCTTTTTCTCGACAACCTTCTCAGATCCGCCCTCGATCAGAGGAATATCGTCACCAGCAGATGAGGTTAATATTATTGTCTCAGCAGTGGCCTTCTTAGAATTCCGCTTTGCCTGAATGTCATTTTCAGCCGCAATGGAAGTCTCTCTGGCCTTGAGTCCTTTTAGCCTATTCATCTCTGGTGACTCGCCCTGAATTTCACCTGCACAGTCAAAAGACACAATCAGAGACGTAAAATTTTCAAGGCAAATGACATAATAACGCATGAGGAATGGCAGGGAAATTACGTAAATATTCCTCGCAAGTAGACTTTGGTCCTAACAAACGCCTGCAGGAGAAAAATTGGTGCGAGGCTGTGTAGGACTGAAGAGCCGAAAGAACGGAGATGGAAGATGGGCTCAGTTCGTCCTCCTCAGTGTAGTACGCCTGGGAGGTTAGCAAGAAATGCTCATGAGTCCAAGCCACTGGGAATTTTGGAATCCCATCTTCTGTTAACCAAAAAATTGGTTCATTCGGATGGACGTTGATCTTCGTATAATAAGATTTGAATGAACGCCCATCAACTTTGGCGGAGTCAGTGTACGCCTCGAAGTTGATGATCTTGGAGATAGTCCGGAGGGATATCAAGCTCACTCCTCCTTTCTCCTTATTCGCACGACGGACCACTTGAGTGAAGTAGAAAAGCATGGCCACCGTCGGTTTAAAGTTGAAGTGCTCCCCAAGCACTTCAAGAGAGCGGACCAATCCCCATCCATTAGGGTGAAGTTGCGAGGGGGCGCAGTCCAGGAATCTCAGGACTCCCATCTCAAACTTCGTCAAGGGGAAACGCACGCCCAAGTTCAGAAATAAAAAATCATACATGAACAAGGACCTCTCGTCCGGTGTATGACATATCCGTTCTGATGGAAGGGGAGCGAGCACCTTAAAACACCATTTGTATTTGTCCTTCCTCCAAACCGTAAACCGCGGCTCCAGCTCCCCTTCATCCTCCCGAGCGTGGATGGACGGGGTTTCACGAAACTCCTCAGCCACCCAGCTGAATGGGCGTTTCTGTTGGAATTTCACCCAGTCTATCCGGTGTGCAACCACATTGCATAGGCCGGATTGGGTCTTCAAGATATACTTCTCAGAAGGAGATTCCCCTTCGGATGATTTCCTCCCAGTAGCTTTCTTTGTCACCATTGTGAAAGCTTTGATGCTGCGATAAAATTTCACATCATCAGAGAGATACAAATCCCCACTTTCGACGCTCTCACTGGAGGAGGAAGACTCTGAAGAGGGTATAATCACCCTTCGCCTTTGATATTGCGACTCCTCCCCCCCTGTATACTGTGGCCTCGACTGGAAGATCACTGGGATCCTCCCACCACGAACATTAGGGTTTTGAGCCAAAGCCCTTCCTCCTCTTCCTCTAGGGCTAACGCCACTGAAGCTAACACCCTTCCTAGCCATTCTCAAATATTGAAGAGAGATACAAAAAACGAAGGGAAAGTGGTTACCTAAGGATAGTGAATTGAAATTCACAGAGGCGGACACGAAGAACTTCTTCGAACTTTTGCAGAGGTTCGTCAAGGAAGCAAGAAGAAATGGTAACTGAGATTGTCAAATATGCCTATATCAGGGCACAAAAATTTTTCAAATATTCACTAAACACAACCTGTTGTTTACCCCTAAACGACTCCCCGTTTAGTGGATCGAAATTGTCGTTTAGTACCTCAAGGCGCGAAAATGCCATCGTTTTGTCACAGAGCCATCAAAATGGGCCTATTAAAACCAAATACTAGGCCCAACAATACTATGCGTGACAGTTACTAAGACATGCGCACTCAACGCAATAATGGCGCGCCCACGTGAATTAAGGCATTAAATGTCCAATCATTAGAAACGTGGCCACCATTACTCGAATACCAAGGGTTGCGAAATTCGATAAACTTCTGATATTCCCATTATCGAATCCGCCCTTAAAATTTCATCACTACGGAACATGGTTCCCAGAGCGGATATTTACACTTCGGTGCAATTCCGAAATCCAAACGTGCTATGGTCAATATAGCTCATATGAGCAAGACAACTGCTTCCTCACATCAGCTAGGGGGCTAGTAGAGGTATTACTCGGATTTCGGATGGATGCGAGAATTGCCTAATCCGCACTCCCATGATTGGAAAAAATTCACCAGGACGGATGATCTCAATCACTTATTCAGTGATTCGATGATGTAACTCCTGGTACGAAGAACTCCAATAATCATCCCAGGACGGATGATCTCAATCACCTATTCAGTGATTCGACGATGTAACTCCTGGTATGAATAATTCTCATCATCATTTTGAGAAGTATTCACTAAATCCGTAATCCTACAATTGAAAAATGTCTCCAGGACGGATTATCTAAATCACCTAATCTGTGATCTGACGATGTAACTCTTGGTGTTGTGTACTTTTCCAGAACGGATAATCTCAATCACCCATTATGTGATCTGACGATGTAACCCCTTGACATGGTGTACCTTCCCAGGATGGATGATCTCAATCACCTATTCTGTGATATGACGATGTAACTCCTGGCGCCATACACACCTCAAGGGTGGATGATCTCAATCACCTGTTATGTGATCCAACGATATAACTTCTGGTGCTGTACACATCCCCAAGACGGATGATCTCAATCACTTATGAAGTGATTTGATGACAAAACACCTGGCATGATCAATTCATATAATCATTCTTATGATGGAAAATTCCGAAAGTCAGTCCGCACTTTCGCTTTCAAGTGGTATTCTCCCAGGACGGATACTCTTTATCACCTATTCTGTGATACAACGACGTAACTCCTGGCGTAGAAAAAACTCCCATCATCATCCTTATGATAAAGGACTCAAACACCACTTCCTTGCAGTTCCCTAAGCTTGGAACAATATTGTCATCTCCTGTGAGAGCATTACGGATTAAAAGCAGTCATCCGTCCTGTTACATTACTTTGCTAAACAGCGGATCGACCCATCTTTCCCCAAAAGAATTAAGGATAATGCCCCAGAGACAGGCACCTTCTTCTTAATACGCACTTGGGGACATGTATATATTTATCCGTTCTAAATTTTATTTGTTGTTTAATCTTCCGAGGCTATTATTTCAATCCGGCTTTAAGATTAATTATATAGAACGGATTAGTAACGATTTATATATACATGAAACGACGAAGATAAATTTCTTCAATCAAAACTCATTCATTGAAATGAAATTACATACAATAGTTCAAAATCCGGAGTTGATCCCGGTACACAACTATACATGTAAATGAAAATAAAACTACGGAGGAGGAATCTGTTCTTCAGTTTTTTGTGCCTCCTCAGCACTGGGCTCTCGTGCTCCTTCCTTTGGAATCTCCACAGGAGTCTCACCTCCAGGAGCCTCAGCCCTTTCTTCAGAAGAGGGAACCTCGGACACAGGAAAGACGTAATCAGGTCCCATGGATTGACCCTCAGGAAGAGGAGCCAAACCATACAAGGACGTCGGTGGATCTTCGTGACGACCATCCACCACTGCGACTAACTTTCCCCCATGGAATTCATAGTACGGATCCATCCCATAAAGGTTAAGTTTCGCAGTGGGGTTGCGGTAGAAGACTTGGCGTATGGCTAGGCCGAAGGACTCTTCAACAGCCCGGCTGCATATGTCAACAGCTTCTTCTCTCTCAGCTTTCGCTGTAGCCAATTCTCCCCGCAACTTGGACAGCTCCTCACTAGATACTTCGGACTCCGCTTTCCTAGCCTTCAGTCCCTCTATTTCAAGAAGGAGCTTCTTCTCCCTTTGAGACCACTCCTCAGCGTCAGCCTTATTTTTATCCTGGCTGCTACGGAGTTCTTCCTCCTTCTCTGCCATTTTGCCTTCCAAGTTTTTAAGATCGCCTTTGAGCTTGAGATTCTCTTTGGTTATGAGATCCCCAAACTCCTTAGACTTGTTAAGACGATCTTCCATTAACTTCATGGCGGCTTTGTCTTTTTCTGAGGAAAGGTTGAGCTCTTCTAATTTGTCACTCAGCTCCTCAACCTTGTTGACGTTCTTAGCCAACTCACTGACGGAAGATAGCATTCCAGCAAGTTCGGCTAGCTGCCACCTTCCGGCCTCACACGCTTCTTCAATTTCTTTAACGCTAAGCGTAGGCCGGAGTTTGTACATCAGTGGTGGAAGAGTGGCAGGAGTAGAACCTTCGTAGGAGAGGAAAGGGGTGAGAAACGAGGTCGTTGGGAAGGAGGTCGGATTTGACCCAGAAGCCCCAGCAGCAGTTTCTTTATTAAGACTAGAGGGAGCACCAGCTGCTTCCGAGGTTTCAACAAGCTTATCCTCCGGAGTTTTGCGCTTTTTGGACGGGCCTCCCACTGAGTCATTCTTGATTTTTCTTCTCCTCTCAGAAACTGGAGGATGGCCCGTGGATTCATCAGCGGCAGAAGAACCGCCCTCAACCAATGGAACGTCCCCTTCAGCATCCGAGGTCAGTATTATTAACTCAGGACGATCCTTGGTTGAGGGCCTGGGCTTCACTTCATTTTCGCGGGTAACGGATTTACCAGCCGCCTTGAATTTATTCAATTTGTCCATTTCTGGAGTTTCCTGTTCTATTTCACCTACATGAACAAACACAAGATGTCAGCAACTACAAATATTCTATATATATTTGGTAAAGGAGAAAAGGTGAAATAAAACGAGAAGTACGCAAATATTCCTCCCGGACTCCGCTTGAGCTACTTAGCAAACGCCTACACGAAAAGACGTGACGACCTGTAGTGTGCGATTCAAGTGCGAACAACACTCTCGACGTCTCACGAGACAGATCGGATTGATCAGTGTAGTACGCGTGCGAGCTCAAGAGGAAATGTTTGTGTGTCCAACTCAGAGGAAATTTGTCAACATCCTCTTCGTCCTTCCAAAATTTTGGTTTGCCCTTCTTAATGGAGATGCGAGTGAAGTAAGTCTTGAAGGACTTCCCATCAATCTTGGCAGAATCCGTATAAGACTCAAAGTTCACAAAGGAACAGAGAGTCCGGAGAGTCACCAGACCAACTCCGCCCTGCTTGTTTGCCCTTCGAACTACCTGAGTGTTGTAGAACAGCATCGCTACAGTTGGCGTGAAATTGAAGTGCTCCCCAAGCACTTCGAGAGCTCGGATGAGGCCCCAACCGTTGGGATGAAGTTGGAAGGGTGCACAGTTCAGAAACTTTAAGACACCCATCTGGAGTTCGGTTAGAGGAAAACAAACTCCCAGATAATGAAAAATGAAGTCATACATATATACAGAGCGGTCATTAGGGACGACATGACATATCCGCTCTGTCGGAAGTGGTGCATAAACCCTATACCACTTTTTCGTCTCTTCATCCGAACTCAGCGTGAACCTCGGTTGAATCCGGGATCCCTCCTCATCCGCATGACGGGAGGCCAAGTCCTTAAACTCATTGGACACCCAGCAGAAAGGCCATTTAGCCTGTACCTCCTCCCAGTTCAGCCTTGAAGCAACTACGCTATAGAGACCTTCAGCTGTCTTCGTAATGGCACTATCTCCAGAAGACCCTTCTCCAGTTGCCATTGGAAATATCTAGGCCGAACTCCTTAGTCTACGATAAGAAATAAAATGTCGTCAGAAAGTTGCAATCATTACTCACTGCATTTTAAAAGCAATTACAATCAGAGGGCGACTCTGAGAAGGGAAAGGTCACTTCCCGCAGTGAGTAAGATCCTCTTTCTGAGCGACGCGATTCAGTCTTAGGAAGAATTACAAGGATTCTTCCCCACGACTATTAGGGTTGAGGGAAACTGATTCCCCCCCTTTAGATGAAGCCTACTTTCTATAACTAAGAATAGCAAACCAAAGCGAAACTAAAGCAACGAGGAAGAGATAATTACCTCAAATGACAGTGATGAATTTGAGGAACGAAGAAACCCTCGCAATGTAGGCAGCAAACTTCCTTGTAAAATTTCTGCAGAGTTTCGTTGAGTAAACAAAAGCAAGTGGAACACAGAATCCACTAAGTGTTCCTTTTATAGGAAACGAAGAGGTTCGGTTACCCCCTCTTGAAGTTGTGTCGTTCTCGATAAAACGCATTCGTTCACAAGCGAAACGACACAACCGTTCCAAATTCTTGGGCGCCAAAACGATAGCGACTCAGCGAAGGGCTATCCACTAGGCCCAAAAGTTTTGAAAACTTCAGGCCCATTAAGCCCAAAACGACGGTTAAGGAGATTTTCATCTCAGACGCAATAATTGCTTGCCCACGTGACTAAAAGCATTAATGTCTAATCATGCAACGTAATTCACGCTTTACAGCCGTTACATGAACTTCAAGAGCTTTTAATTCCAATAAACTCTTGAAATTCTCACACAACGAATCTTTGTCTGAAACCGTTGTGACCGTACCAAAAGGTCGTATCTATTAAATTTAGAACGGTTCTTTACGAATAACAGCAGATGCTAAGGAACTGTTACACACGTAAGCTTACCGATATTGAGACCTCTCGCAGGTTGAGTAGCTTATGTGAACAACCATTCGGTCCCTCACACAAGCTAGGGGACATATGATCCGGTCTCAATACCGGTATCCGATCTGCTATACATATTTCAAAGTCTTTGATGAGACATCTACGTATAACCGGTGTCATCGGTATACATCCGGACTGTAATTCCGTATCAGGCGTTCTCCCTATACCGGTTGTTCAGGATAACACCATGACATCGGATAATACACACGTCACTGTGCAAAAGACAAGGATTGTTGCTACAGGGATCGATCAATAATTCCCTGCACTACGAGCCAAATTCTGCTCATGGGAATGGTCAACTTGTTCCCTAATCCTAGTCTACATTCTCTATGCTCAATATAAAATAGCCACTTGACCCAATCATGCAGGTAAGTGCGCAATATAATAATGCTAATGGGAGTTGGTGGTTCCCCACCAACGAGTCCTCGTTAATCGAGCCAATCAGGTATATGAACTCACTTCATGATTGAAGGGAGGGATCTTCTTCAGCTCTTTTACGACTGATTACTCTCTGAATACATTCCTTACTTGGAATATAATCACTGACTTGAGCGTCGGAGAATCTTTGCAGGTGACACCACCATTCGCCCACTTCAACGCGTTAGGTCGGAGTGAAGGATCTCCAGGACGCCCAATCCGCTCTCCTCATTCAAGGACAACGGATACATACATTGGATACACATACATCCGGTCTATTAGACGGTATTGACATACTATTCGTGACTGGCTTGAGATCGGATCTCTTGACCCTGGTCCAGGACAGATCAGTTATTGTTACATGTGGTTGAAACAGTAAATCCATGATTCTGAAAATTATTATATGTGATGTGTCCTTTGAGGACTTGTGGTTTTCCAAGTGGTTTTGGAAATATTAATATCATGGTATGTTAAATGATAAAGAGAATTAAAGGCATTCATGCATCATAAGCATTTGGACGCACCACGGAATTTTAGGGGTTCCATGATTGCCTACCCTGGTGGGGGGTTACTCTATGATGAGTTAAAGCCCTATTTTTGCGATGTGTTGGTCATGGGGCTGTAGGGATCCATGACTGTATAAATTCCTACCGATGTGTTGGTCATGGGGCTGTAGAGATCCATGACTGTATAAATTCCTACCGATGTGTTGGTCATGGGGCTGTAGGGATCCATGACTGTATAAATTCCTACCGATGTGTTGGTCATGGGGCTGTAGGGATCCATGACTGTATAAATTCCTACCGATATGTTGGTCAGGAGGCTGTAGGGATCCATGACTGTATAAATTCCTACCGATGTGTTGGTCATGGGGCTGTAGGGATCCATGACTGTATTAATTCCTACCGGTGTCTCTATGAGACCTTTTACTGCAGTATTCCCACCAAACCAAATGGATCCAGCATGACATCATTTGACTAATTAAAGACTTATTAAATAAACTTGTTTGACATATTCATCATATCATTATGTATTATTGATTGTGTTTGTGTAATTCTATATATTTTATATTTATTCTATATTCTGTCTCACTCTTACATTAATTTTTACAGTGAATGCCACCCAGATTGAAGAGTGATGCTATGGTTGATGCCTATGTGAATTATTGCTTGGATTCCGAATTTATTCTAATTTTATGATTTGTAATAAATACAACGTGTTATGTACTATTATTTTTAAAATCATTTCCGCTACGTAATTATTCCTTGAATTTTATTATTCACGACTAGTATGCATGATAATATTCCGCTATTATCGACTTTTATGTGAACTCTGATTTTAATTCATGAATCTTAAAATGATCTTTTAAAAACGTGAAAAATTTATTCAGAAAATTATACGGGACGTCCCAAGGCGTGAAGTGATTGAGATGATTGCTGGAGGATTTGCTGGAAGAGGAGCATCAATCACAGCCCGGAAAAATCACCACCGGATAATTTTGTCTGTCCAGGGCAAACCCAGAGATAACCGCCCTTTTAGGGACGGTGTGGCAGCCCCGATGGTGTCATTTACCGATGATGACTTTGGCCCGACGATCCCAAGAGGAGACGACGCAGTGGTGATCATTGCTGTCATTGCTAACAAGGATGTGAAGAGGATCCTCGTCGACCAGGGAAGTTCTTACGATGTAATTTTTTATAACTGTTTTAAAAGAATGGGTTTTAATGATGCAGATCTGCAGCCGTACATGCAAGAGCTCACAGCGTTTAATGGGGTTAAGTAACCTACTAAAGGGTATCTTGATACCCTCATTTCTTTTGAGGGAGAGCCTGGTGTGAGAACGGTAAAATCGAGAATTCTGGTGATCGATGTGGAATCCCCCTACAACGGGATTATAGGCCGTCCTACCCTAAATACAATGGAAGCAATTGTGTCCACTCCTCACCTCTTGATCAAATTCATTGACAAGGACAATGGTGTGTCCTCTCTCCATGGAGATCAAGAGATGGCTCGATACTGTTATAACCTGAGCCTCAACATGGTTAAGTTGGAAGCGTTTAATAAGAAGAGGAAGCTGAATGACGGAGGAACAACGGCTGGGTCTGTCAGTCTGATTGACTTGGACCCCAGGGCGGAATTGAAGATCAACCCTCTTAACCCCTCAAAGCCCACACTGGATGGTGGTTCCAGGGACGTCGTCTTAGGAGATTCCCCAGAGAAGGTCACGCACATTAATGATAACCTGGAGGTAGGCATGGAGCAGTATTTGTTAGCTCTCTTGCAGGAGTTTAAGGACCTTTTTGCATGGACTGCAGTAGACATGCCTGGGATGGACCCTGATTTCTGTTGCCACAAACTTACTGTTTACCCAGAAACGAGACCGGTGGCCCAGAAGAAGAGGAGGTTGGGACCAGAGAAGCAGAAGGCAGCGTGTGAGCAAACAGAGGAACTGTTGAAGGCTGGTTTTATAAGGGAGATTCGCTATTCATCCTGGCTTTCCAACGTAGTGATGGTGCAGAAAGCTAATGGCAAGTGAAGGATGTGCACGGATTATATGGACCTTAACCGGTGTTGCCCCAAGGATCCGTATCCTCTCCCAAATATTGATCGTATGGTAGATGACTCATCTGGTTATCAGTACCTCAGTTTCATGGATGCTTATTCTAGGTACAATCAGATTCCGATGTGGGAAGAAGATCAAGAGAAGACGGCTTTTGTCAATGACCGGGGTGTTTTCTGCTACACCGTCATGCCATTTGGATTGAAGAATGCTGGTGCTACCTACCAACGCATGATCAATAAAGTATTTGAAGGAATGCACACTAAGCTGGTGGAAGTATATATTGATGACATCATTGCAAAGACTCCTACTGGAGGAGATCACATCGAAGATCTGCGCCAACTGTTCACTAGGCTACGACAATACAATATGAGGCTAAATCTACTAAAGTGCACTTTTACAGTTCCAGCGGGGAAGTTCCTGGGCTTCATGTTGACCCAGCGGGGTATTGAGGCCAACCCTGGAAAATGTCGAGCCATACTGGATATGTAAAGCCCTAAGAATCTGAGGGAGGTACAATCATTGAATGGGAAGGTAGTCGCTCTAGCTCGGTTCATGCCCAAGATGGCTTATAGATCTCTTCCTCTGTATAAGGCGTTGAAGAAACACAAGAGTTTTGAATGGGGAGAAGAGCAGGAACAAGCTATCCAGCAGCTTAAGGCCGTGCTTTCAAGTCCACTAATTTTGGTAAAGCCTGACCCTGGTGAGACTCTGATTTTATATTTGGCAATTTCTGATGAAGCCCTAGGCGTGGCTCTGGTTAAAGAAACTCCGGAGGGATAGAGGCCGGTGTACTTTACCAACAAGACGTTCCAGGGGGTGGAAGGAAGATATCAAAAGATTGAGAAGGCTGCTCTAGCAGTCGTATGGGCTTCACGACGGTTGAGGCCATATTTTCGTGCATACCCGGTTCTTGTGAAAACGGATTTACCCGTCCGCTCAGTACTTAGTAAGCTAGATCTGGCTGGAAGAATGATTAAATGGTCTATCGAGCTTTCTGAGTTTGAAATTTCTTACGAGCCTCGAGGAGCTATTAAAGCTCAAGTACTGGCAGATTTCGTGGTGGAAATGACAGGGTCGGATCTAGCCACACCTCGAGCGCATTGGACCATTTACGTCGATGGATCATCAAACAGTAAGGGTTGTGGAGTCGGTGTTGTAGTGGAAAGTGATGATGGTGTGCACTTGGAAATTTCCCTTCGGTTCAACTTTAAAACCTCCAATAATCAAGCTGAGTATGAGGCATGCCTGGCCGGCCTCCGAGCGGCGATTGACATCGGGGCGTTAGCAGTTACATTGTGTAGTGATTCACAGCTGGTGATTTCGTAAATCCAGGGGGAATATCAGGTCAGAGAGCCACAACTTCAATTATACTTGAACTGTGTGAATGAGTTGAAGAGGAGATTCAATGTTCTAGAATTCAAGCATGTACCAAGAGAGGAGAACACCTGAGCGGATATCTTATCAAGGCTTACAAGTACAAAACAGCCTGGCAGTACAACGACGGTGGTTCAGAGCACATTGACAACACCAAGCATCCCTTTGTTTCCCTCTTTGAATGCCATAATGGTCAATTATCCTTATGAGAATTCTTGGGTCATCCCTTACATCCGTTATCTGGCAGATGGACAGCTCCCTACTGATGAGAAGGAGAGGAGACGAGTGAAAAGAGAACTGCCGTACTTACCATGGTTGATGGTGTTCTTTACAAAAGGGGATTCTCTGTCCCGTACCTCCTTTGTTTGAGAGAAGACGAGGTATAAGCAGTGTTGGAGGAAGTACACGAGAGGCAGTGTGGGCACCATGCTGAAGGTCAGAGCTTAATGAGAAAAATCCTCAGGGCTGGTTATTGGTGGCCCACGGTGAAGCAGGATTCAGCAGATTTTGTGAAGAAGTGTGATGTTTGTCAAAGATTTTCCAATCTCCATCACACATCGGCCCAAGAACTCTCTTCATCCGCGGTGCCTTGGCTATTCTACCAATGGGGCCTTGACATCTTGGGTCCGTTCCCTACCGCTCCAGGAGGTATCAAATATTTGATTGTGGGGGTAGACTACTTCACCAAGTGGATCGTGTAACATCCCTGTTTTTAGTAGCAGTCTTATTTAGTAAAAATATAAGTTTAGAAGGTCTGTAAGTGGTAATAAGTGAATATACACCCCGTTGATAGTCTGTGGTATCTCAGAAATGTCATTTTTGTACATAATAATGGAATTTATATGGACCATTAGTGAAATTATGCAAATTCCGAGTGAAATAGGCTCTGATCCGAGTGACAGAGTGAAATTCCGAGTGAAGGATTAGCAATTCCGACTGAAGGATGAAATTCCGAGTGTAAGGTTATATTATCCGAGTAATATATGACCAAGAAGGTTACTACCGAGTGGATTCTTGATCACAGAGACAGCTGGAGTGAAGTGGGTTCAAGAAAACCACTTCTAGGTGAAAATTCCGAATCAAAACACCCTTGATTCTTTGTTTCTGAGTCGAACCTTGCTGAGTACTTACATTTCCGAGAAAAACCTCTCTGAAATATGGAATTCTGAGTGGAATATAGGAATGAGAGCCCAATCCGAGTAGAATATATAAGGTTTAGAGTCATTATTGAGTGAGGCTATGTTTATGACTCTGTTTCCGAGTGATAAAGACCTTAAAGGATCCCGATCGAAACACATTTTGAGGAAGGATAGTGTATGTGTACCTAAGAGATGAGTATCCGAGTGAAATATGAGTGGGGAAGGACTTAAATGCTCCTGAAAGGTAAAATCCGAGTGAACCTCTTCTGAGGGAAGAGTTGTTATAATGGTTTGGATTGGAAATATATTCTAAGTGTATGATATATATATATATATATAAACCGAGTGAATGAATACATGTAAGTGTTTTATGTTGATTTGATGCTTCTTACCGACTGGAACGTGTTATGGAAGTATTTGGGAAAGATTCCGAATGGTTTCGTAAGAGTATGATTAGTAAACCGAGTAGAAAAAGTGGAAGGAGCCATTCCGAGAGAAATATAGAGAGGATGAACCAATTCCGAGTAAGACTTGTATGTGTAAGTCTTTTCCGAGAAGTGAGAGCCTTAATATGTTCTGATTGGAATTGTAGTTGAAGAATTTGGTTAAAACCGAGAGAGAAATATGAGTAAACCGAGTGAGTAAAGTTTGGGTATTTCTGAATGGTAAATCCGATTGATTCCCTTCTAAGATATGAATTGTTATTGGAATATATTCTAAGTGATTAGAGTTTGAATAATTCTGAGTGATTGACTAATTAGGAGAGAGAGTCGGGTTCTAGAAGAAACACTTCCGAGTGAGAAATGTAAGTCTATGCCGAGGGATGAATGTGAAGTACATTCCTGATTGTGTTGAAGTTAAATACACCGAGTGGTATGGAAAGTAGTATTCCAAGTAAGTGGATGAGTTTTACCGAGTGGAACAGTGTATGTAGAGATTAGGATTTGGAATAAAAATTTCGAATAGAAGAAAGATAGAAAAAGAATGTAAGGGAGTCGGTTTTTGAAAGACATTACCGAGTGATAAAGGACTAGGCTTGGAATGATTTAACCGAGTAAGAACCATCAGAAATGACCCGGATTTGGGATATAATACCGAGTGAAAGGCCAAGCAAATTAGGAGTCGGTGTGGGGGTGAATTACCGAGTGAATGATGGGAAAGATGAGTCGGTTTCATGGGAATGCCGAGTGAGGATTGGCTGATTCGCTCAAGCGAGCAAGCCACGCTCAAGCGAGCCTTGAAATTGTTGACTCGGAAGTAGGAATTCCAGTTGGTATAATTGTTAACCGAGTGTAATTTCACTCGGTATTCACTGACAGAAGTGCATATTGACTTCAATTTTGTCTTTTCATGATTATTTAAATTCAATCGTGCGCATTATGGATAGTGGACGACCAGAAATGGGCACTGACTCAGCATATATCTTTATTTAATCCCTAGTGACCCTTCCATTAGCACTCCACTAACAGCCCACTCAAAAAAGCTGTCCCCCACTTGTTTTCCCACTCACTTCCTCCCTATTTAAACCAGCTCAAGGTTCTCAGGACTCACACCACACACACGACCCAAACACCCTTCATCACTCTCCTTCCCAGCAAGTTTCTTTCTCTCTTTTCCCTTCTATTTCACTCGGATTTGAAGCAGGACAGTGAAGGGAACCTCTTTCTTCTCCTCCAGGAACTTCATTGAGGTAAGGGGGTATATTCTTGGGTGCCTTGTGGGAAAACCGAGTGAAGGACAGATTCAGTGTGTATGAATTAAACGCTTTAAATTGTTATCTGTATATGCATGTATATATATATATATATATCTGTTACCGAGTGTATATAATCAGTGATGAATTACGAAATGATATGTACTTATTGGACTGAAAATACTAAGAATCATGGGTACCGTGTGATTTCTAGTGAAAATTATGAATAGAAGATGGATTTAATGATAACAGGTTCTGTTTTATGTTAATCCGACCGGTTTTATGCCTATATCAACTCGGTTTTGCTTGAATATAATCGGATTTCACCTTCACTGAATGTATTTCATTCTGATAAAACAATTTTTCACTCGGTAAACAACCTAATTTCACTCAGAATATTTCCTAATTTATTTTCACTCGGACAGCATCTCCCAAGTCTTATTTTACTCGGAAATCTCTTTCTTAAATTATTTCACTCGGAACTTGTCTCAATTTCACTCAGAAAATACATTTATCTTTTACTCAAAACCCTTTTTCAGTAAATTCACTCAGAAATACTTTTTTGCTCTCGGACAGTAGCTTCCCAATCTTATTTCACTCGGCAAACACTTTATTTTACTCAGCAAGCAGTTATTTTACTGAGATTTGTTTTATTGCATTCAGACAGAACTCTTTTCATACTGATTTCACTTAGGAACTCATTTTCACTCAGAATTTAAGTAGCTTCACTCATGAAAACTTTTTTCCAGTGATTTTAACTCGGAAAACATCTTATTTCACTCAGAAATCATTTTATTCTTACTCAGAAAACTCGTTCAGTGATTTTACTCGGAAAATAATTCATTTTACTCAGCAAACAGTTATTTTCACTCAGAGAACTCCTTTTAATTTAATTTCACTCAGAATAAGTAGTTAATTTCACTCAGAAAACTTGTATCAACCTGATTCCACTCGGAATCAGGAATTATTTCACTCGGATTTACTTTACTCGAAGGTATTCTAGTCAGCAGAATGATTTTCCCTCGGATTTGCAAACAATGCTACTCAGGAAACCATTTTCCTACTGACTTCACACGGATTCCTGTTTTACTTCACTCAGAAATTTATTTCACTCAGAATTTAGGTTATTTAATTAAGAAAAATCATTTTAGTTTCTGTTTCACTCGGAATATATATTAAATTCCTTTAAGAAAACTCTGCGCAGCTTTATTTCACTCGGATTCAAGCTATTCCAGTCGGAAAACAGCATTCCAGTTCATTTTTACCCAGACCTAAACTTATTTCAGTCGGAAAATAACTTACCAGTATTATTTCACTCGGATTTTTAACCATAGCGTTGGAAGAACCCTTCTCAGTATGATTCCACTCGGAATCATACATATTTCACTCGGATTTGCCCCTGTTTCACTCAGAAAACTCTATTTTTAATGGTTTTCGCTTGGATTTTCATTTAGAAACTACTTTTTAATATTTTTTAAATTAATGAGAAGTTATAATTATTATTATTATCCTTATTCTATTATTATTATTAATCTTAATATTGTTATTTTTATTGGTAGTTTTATTGTTATAAACTTTGTTAACATTTTAATTATGCGTAATTATATAAATAAATTATTTTACTCCTTATGGAAAATACTATATATAATAGATATACTTACAATGTTTAAATAATTGATAGAATCCAAAAAAACAAACTTGGAAATGATATGATGAGACTGGAAATACATAAGATACCCAAGGAATCAATTGATAAGATAAATGCATTTCGCATCATGAAAATATTTTTGAAGAAGAAAAACCTCTAGAGCATACACTTGGTACAGTGGAGGACACTCACGTTCGATCTCCATGAAGAATCTTGAGAGTACAACTGGAACGGCAACCCAATGGCATCAGAGTCGCGCCCTGATAGCCGGGTGAGACGAATAATTCTGGTGTACTTTGACTAAATAACGGAGTGTAACTATGATCGTAGGGATCCAAGTCTCAAATATATATATATAAATTAATGATGAGAACTAATGAGTTCATTTGTACCAGAGCTTAGGCGGACCCTGATCGCTCTAGAGAATTGGAATGGTGATATTCCAGAGAAGAAGAAATAATTTCTTGGGCCCACATGCATCATGAGACTTAAATAAAGATAAATCATAATAAATTTGACTCATGCATTTCATGACCATATGCTTGAGTGTTATGATCGTGAATATGCTAATTGTACGATTTATATGATAACAACATGCTTGATTGCTATGATTATGAATATGCTAATTGTATAATTTATGTGATAATAACATGCTTGATTGATATAATTGTCAATGTATGATCTATGTGACATTGTATGTTAACTGGATTATGTCCGCACCGGATTAACCAATCAGGGTCTTGGGTTATACTCACCCTTACTGTTGACCATTTTTTAGAGGAATTAGAAACTCAAGAACCCGAGTGTGAAGATCAGCAATACGCTGAACCCATTGAGAACAATCATTAAGGATAGAATATTTGTTATTGATAATCAGACACCGGATGACTGTATAATATTTAAGGGTGCCTGCGTGCCCCATTCTGTTAAGAGTACAATTACTTACAGTTTGTGATCGACTATGTGATATATACAATATTGCTTCCACTGATCTGCCACGTACTTATTTATAAAAAAAAATATTCACTTTTTCTAAAAACTATTAACACTCTCAGTTAAATAGGATGAACCTACAAAAGGATTTGTCTTATCTAACCGAGGGTATTACAGATCGAGGCTGAGCCAGTAGTGCATATCACATCTGCGCAGACAAGGCGCTTTGTGTATAAAAATATCATAGCTCGATTTGGTGTTCCAGGACGGATCGTGACTGACAACGGCACCCAATTCACAGACAGAAAGTTTACTGACTTGCTCGAAGGACTGGGGATAGTCTAAATATTTTCATCTGTGGAGCACCCCCAGACGAACGGCCAGGCTGAGGTAGCTAATCGGGAGGTGCTGAAGGGGTTGAAGAAGCGTCTTGGAGAAGCGAAGGGAGGTTGGACTGATCAGTTATGCCATGTTTTATGGGCATATCGTACTACACCACATTCCTCCACTAATGAATCCCCATATCGGCTTACTTACGGGGTCGAGGCGATGATACCAGTAGAGTTACAAACTAGATCGGCCCGGGTGGAATATTTTTCAGCAAAAGATAATGATGCCAATCTGGCATCAGAATTGGACGTTCTTCATGAGTTAAGAGAGGGAGCATTTGTCAGAGACCAAGCGATAAAGGCTAAGGCAGCTCTCCGGTACAACAAGCGTGTCCAATACAGAGCATTCAACACCGGAGACCTTGTTTTGAGGAAGGCAAGTGTGGGCAATAAATTTGCTTATCAAGGGAAGCTAGCACCAACATGGGAAGGCCCTTACAGAGTTGCTGAGGTAACAGGAAAGGGATCATACCGGCTCGAGGAGCTCGATGGAACCCCAATTCGCAATAAGTGGAACACTCAGAACTTATGTATTTACTACAACTAGTTGGTAAGACAGCATGTACTCTTTTTCCTTACTTGAGTTTTTTCCTTTGGGTTTTCTCAAGAAGGTTTTAACGAGGCATGACCCCAGCTACGCTCCCTTTGTAATATCTATTCAATTTAATGAAAGTGCAATTTACGACTCTATCAATCTCACTCTCTCATTTGTATGATGTGATTTATAGCTATAAGCCATTCTTAAGCGAAGACCCTCAGGACGGATGATCTTAACTACCCAGCCTATAGTTGATGATGTAACTCCTCGAGGGATGATTGAAGACCCTCAGGATGGATGATCTCAACTACCCAGCCTGTAGTTGACGATGTAACTCCTCGAGGGATGATTGAAGACCCTCAGGACGGATGATCTCAATCACCTATTCTGTGTATTGTCGATGTAACTCCTCGAGGGGGAAATGGGTTATAGGATCAAACCGAACCCCATCTGAAGGCCTGGATTGTAGGATTGCACCGAACTCTGGGTACGGTTAGTAGGATCGAACTGAACACCGTCTGAAGGCTTGGATTGTAGGATTGCACCAAACTCCAAGTATGGTTAGTAGGATCGAACCGAACACCATTTAAAGGCTTGGGCGTAGTAAGCTGGTTCATTTTCAAGACCACACTAAACCCCGAGTAACGAGCGCAGTAGGTTCAGGATTAGCCCTGATCCGAACCCCGTGTTAAAGGCCCGGATTGTAGGAATTAAACCGAACTCTGGGTACGGTTAGTAGGATCGAACCAAACACCATCTGAGGGCTTGGATTGTAGGATTGCACCGAACTCCAAGTATGGCTAGTAGGATCGAACCGAACACCATTGAAGACTTGAGTTATAGGACAAGACCGAACCTCAAGAGAAAGGTGTAGTTCACTAACCTTTTACAAAGTCATATCGAAACCTACATGAAGGCTCGGAGGAAAGGGTTGTACCGAACTCCAAATATAATTTCCGTCCTCATTTCCATGGCCGTTCTACACCTCCGAGATCGGATGAACTTTTCTAATTTCTGGAAAGTTAAAGGTAAAGTTTTACAACAAAATTTCCCTTCCCAAAATACTTATACTTGGGGACAGGGCATACTTTAACTTATTTGTTGCTTCTTTGTTACCATTTCTGTTATCTTACTTCAGGGCGATAAACATGCTTTAAGTAGCAATATCGCTAACAGAGCGGGTTTGTAAAGTATTAAAAAGGTAAAGTATTGTGTATACGACTAAGTTATCCAGCAACTATATATTTACCACAAACGATAGAAGAGAAGAAAAAGAAAATTTTATTTCTGCAAAGAGAAATTGTATATGTTTCAAAGTGTTAAAACTAGAGCTGATCCCAGTACACAGCTATAAATGAATGCATAAAATCAAGGAGCAGGTGGCTGACTCTCCAAGGTGGGCACTTCCGCTCTCTCCTCTTCGGCTCCCTTAGTTTGAGCCTTATCCGCTCCGGTCTCTGGGCCAGTTTGAGCACCTTCTTTTGTTTCACCTTCAGGGCCAGGATTGGACAGTGCAGGTTCCATGCTTTGACCCTCCGGAAGTGGAGGCAGTTCATAAAGAGAATCGCGAGGATCCTGGTACGAGCCGTCCTTCTTCACTTCGACAAGTTTCCCTCCGTGGAACTCATAGAACGGATCCAATCCGTACAAATTAAGCTTCATGCCAGGGTTGCGGTAAAATACTTGACGAAGTGCCAGGCCAAAGGATTCGTAAGCCACCTTCTTGCATATTTCCAAGGCTTTGGCAGCCTTGGCCTTAGCAGCAGATAATTTCTTCTGAAGCTTGGCAAAATCCTCCTCTGATGGACCAGTGCTCGTACTCTCCTTCTTTAGCTCTTCGATCTGGGCCTGTATTTCCTTCTGAAGGATCTCCCACTCCCCTAGGCTTTTATTGTGACTGGCCTCCATTGTTTTGAGATCGTCAGCAAGCTTGGCCGATCTCTTTTTCTCTAATTGTAGCTCTTCTTCAAGGAGTGGGATGGACTTATTTTGCTGTTGAAGCTCAGTGACCTGCCGCTCTAAAGCCTTGTTGGCAAAGCAAAGCTGGCTTGTTTCTTTTGTCTTTTTTTGAAGTGTTTCCTTGGCCTTCTTCAGCTCAGCCTCCACACCCCTGTGAATCTCAGCTTGCTTGGCTGCCCAGTTTTCCTTTTTGGCAATGTCGGCTTCAAGTTTTTCAACTTGCTCCATATAGTCCGCCTTTTTGCTCCAAGAGTCCAAGAGGCCGGATAGCTCATCTAGCTGCCAGCGGCCAGCTTTACATGCGCCACGGACCTCGGCAGCGTCGAGTGAAGGGCGGAGGCAGTACCTAGCCTTTGGAAGAGTGGGGGGCATGGACCCCTGGAACCATAGGTATGGTGAGAGAAAGGAATCACGAGGAGGGTCAATTACTGGAGGAGGACCACTCTCGGAGTCCGGTTTTAATGCGGCATAAGAAGGAGAAGGAGAGGAGTCAAGGACGGGCTTCTTTCCCTTATCTTTTTTCTGCCCAGATTCCTCGAGAGTCTTCTGGCGCTTCTTCGCAGGGTCGCCAGATGAAGGCTTTTCCACGTTCGCCGTCTTGACCAGATGTCTCTTTTTCTTTTCTTTTCTGTCTTCTTTAGGACGGCCTCTTCATCACCTAACCCAGCAGCCTCTGTTTGCCCCTCTGGTTCCTGCTCATCAAGGAGGGGGACCTCATCTCCCATCGCGAAAGTCAGAGGAATGGTCGGAGCTTTGGTGGAGTTCCTCTTGGCCTGAATTTCATTCTCTTCAGAGGAGGAGTCGTCGTCAGCCAGCATAGTCCTCAGAGACAACATTTCAGGATAGGCTTTTTCAATTTGTTCTGTAAAACAAGGAGAATTGGGTTAGCACTTGGGAAGAAAAACAACTAGAACAGAATAAATGCATAACATAACTACAGTTAAGGATGAGTATAACAGAGGTAGGTGTTTTGGATATCGTCATTCCCCAGGAGGAGCCTGCTGGAAAATCCCTTGAGGGTCTTTGAGGCCATCTGCATGATACTCAGTACCTCGACGGAGTAGGGGGAAAGCTCACTCTCCTCAGTATAATAAGCACGGCTCAGCAGCAAAAAGTGCTCGTATGACCAACTGAGGGGGAATTTAGTGAATCCTTCCTTGTTGAGCCAGAAGACCAGCTTGTTGGGTTGAATCTGGACCCGCGTGTAGTAATGTTTGAAGAAACGTCTGTCCACCTTAGCGGATTCGGTGTAGGACTTGAAGTTTACCACCCTTGAGTCACAACAGAGCGTTATGAACCCAAGGCCGCCCTTCTTGTTAGCACGGCGGACCACTTGGCAATAATAAAATAATTTGGCCACAGTGGCGGTGAAGTTGAAATGCTCTCCTAGAACTTTGAGATCCCGCACCAGACCCCAGCCGTTGGGATGCAGTTGAGTAGGAGCGCAGTCAAGGAAGCGCAGGACTGCCATTTGAAACTCTGTCAGGGGGAAGCGAACTCCCAAGCTTTGGAAGACGAAGTCATACATATAGACGACCTCTCGTCAGGGACACGGTGGCAGACCCTCTCAATTGGAAGGGGGGCAAAGACGAGAAAGCGTCCCTTGTACTTCTTCTCAGAGTAAATTTTGCAGCGAAGAGTGACCGAGCCGCCCTCTTCATTTGCGTGATGAGAAGGGATTTCCAGGAATTCATCTTCGACCCAGCAGTACGGCCTTTCCCTGTTTAGCTTTTCCCAATTTAGCCGGTGTGCCACGACGTTGACACACCCTTCAGTAGTCCGCAGAATCAATGTCTTGCCAGACCCCAAAATCTCCATGGTACCTGATGCACGATGGAATGCGTATGTGCTGTGATAGAAGGCAACATCGTCAGAGAGATAGCCTTTGTTACGTGATCTGTCCTCAGAGCTGCTGGTGGCCCTCAAGTCAAAGGGATCCTCAGAGCGGCGCCGATCAACTACGCTCGCAAGGACGAAGTCTCAACTCTCTCTGAGCAACGAGGCCCAGCCGCAGGAAGATTCACTGGAATCCTTCCTCCACGGCGGCTAGAGGGGGCACGAGAGCTCAGATTCCCCCTGTTTGAGGTACCACCACTGCTTGTTCTAGGGCGCATGATTGAAGCAAATGACTAAAAATAATACGAAGGTAAAGGTTAGGGAGGTTACCTAAAAGAAAGAAGAACTTTGTGAGGATGAAAGGCAGCAAGGGAATCTTCAGGAATTTCAGCAGAGGTTCACTAAGCTGGATGGTAGAGATGGATTCTGAAACTCGTTAAGTACCCCTTTTATAGGTAACGAAGAAGCACAGTGAATAGCCAAGAGTCGCAACGTTTGTTTCAAAATGCAACCTTTAAGATTTAAACGACTTCGTCATTTCGTAACATTAAAGCGCGAAAGTGTTAACGTTTTAGTAAATGTTTTTACGAAGTGGGCTCGTATACGTTGAAATCCAGGCCCAATAAGCCTAATCGACGGTTACACTCTTGGGTAATGATGGTTCACATGTTAAAAAGGGACATTTAATGTCCAATCATTTCAGACGCATTTAATGCATCCCAACCACTCCTCGAATACCAAGAGTTTTGATTTTCAAAAAACTCTTGGGATTTCCCTCAATATGAATCTTTGTCCGAATCCATTATGGATAACATAAAAAGAGCGGTCACATAGTTGGCAGAGCGGATGTTGAGGAGTTTTCAAAAGGAATTTCTAGAACGTTCCACCAGCATCCAGACTTCTCAAAGGCTGTATAGCTCATGTAAGCAACCTAACAGTCGCTTACATAAGCTAGGGGACAAATGATCCAGTCTGGATACCGGTCCCCAATGTTATGACGTCAGAATGACCTCTTAGGAGGGAAACCAGTGTCACAGTTCAGATGGCGCCACACCGGATATCCGTTGTACCTTTATCCGTTCTCATTCCATCAGACGTTCTATTCGTCCTCGCTACGACGGATGCTTCATTCACTCTCATTTCACGTCTATATAACCGTTTGCCTCAGGGTCACTGTGAGATAAGAGTTCCTTATAACTTATCAGCGAAGATACCCCGCATAGCGGAATGTGTCAATGTCAATTATCTCAAAGAGTAAGTACATATGTCAGCGAAATATGCGGAAAAGTGATTATCCTTCATCCCTATTACAGGATCATACTCTGATAATTGACCTACCCCCTGACACACTCTGAGCACTGAGCCACTTTGATTGACACACTTCACACGCTATCAGAACCAAGGGGCCCACTTGCACCCAACGATTCATTTCCTACGTTCAACTATAAATAGCACAATGAAAAACACATGCAAGGTTACGTTGTCCTAACTCACTTCTTTACTATTGCATTACTTGAGTATTCTTTGAGTTCATACACTCTTCTAACTTGAGCATCGGAGAATCTTTACAGGTGGCACCACCTTTCGCCCCCCTTCAACTTGAAACACTGGTGTGAAGGATCTCCAGGACTGCAAGACCGGTTTCTCCCACTGAGAGGCCGGATAACAATACCGGATACCCACTGTACCGGTGTATAAAACCCTAAAACACCTGTATTCTTATGGCTGGTCCCACACTAGATCCAAGACCCCGGTCAAGACCAGTTCATAAACCTTTAGAGATATTATTCTTTTTCCGAGTGAAACATGCCTTAGAAAGAACTGTCCGAGTGAAAAAGGGACTCTGTTCCAAGTGAAAGGTAGAAATTTTGAGTGAAGGTAGAAATTCTAAGTGAAGGTTATGTTTTTCGAGTGGAACATGGCCGAGAGGGTTTCTTCCGAGTGGAGTCCTCGTCTCAGAGGCACTTATGAGTGAAGTGGAACTGATAGAACCACTTCTGGGTGAAAGGATCCGAGTGACTCACCTTGGGGTGACTCACTGCCGAGTCAAATTTGCTTAGAAAGCCTCGTTTTTGAATCAAATGTCTTTGAATGACTCATTTTCGAGTCAAGTATTTTCTAATGACTCATTTCCGAGTCAAATGCTTCCGAATGACTCGTTTCTGAGTCAATCATCATCAAGAGTCTCATTTCTGAATGAAATTTCTTCGAGTACAACGTTTTCGAGAGAAGTACGTTTAACCGAAGGAAAACTCATGATCGAGTAGTTAAATTCCGAATGGATTAGCTTAGAGTTGAGTACAACTCTGCCGAATGAAAGATTTCCGAGTGTGACTCCGAGTGGGTAGACACCGATTGAGGAGATTCGTGTGAGTCTGTCCAGAAGAACTCTGGAAAAGCTTCACCCGAGTGGAAGACCTTGTATTAGGAAGATCACTCGAGTGAACGGGAAAATAGTCATTTATAGTAATTACCGAGTGAAAAACTGAGAGAAGGATGACTCGGTTGGGAGTAAATTGTGCCGAGTGAAAACTGAGTAAGAGGAGTCAGTTTGGATTAGTTTGTTAAGTGGAAACCGAGTGGATGAAGGGTCGGTTTTGGGGAATGACGGCCTCTGGTCAGATTTTAATTAAGCGAATGAATTCCTCGCTTAAGCGAGTGAGAGTGGAATAAGTGAGGCTTGTGTGTCTCGCTCAAGCGAGTCAGAATTCGCTTGAGCGAAACTTCCCTCTGCCAGTGCAATGTATGGCACTTGCTCAAGCGAGAGAGGATTTCGCTTGAGCGAGAGGGACTCGAATTTCCTTCTCTTCACGTTAATGGCAATTTCCAGTCAGCATATATGCTGACTGGGTAGAATTCCAGTCGGTATTTACCCAGAATACCGAACCGGAGTCAGGATTTGGACCTTTTACACTAATTTTGTCATTTTATACATATTTTAATATACTTTTCTTCAATTATACACACTCCAGTAGGTAGGCGGCAGAAATGGACAATATTACAACTCATTTCTTATCTAAATCTCCATTATTTTCCACAATCAGCACACCTAACAACCCACTAACAATTCAATCACGAGAAGCTGTCTCCCCCACTTTCCTTTGCATTATTAAACTAACATACCTCTTCCAGAACTCTTAGAACAAATAAGTTAGTGAATTTTCTATCTCTTAATTACTCTTCTCCATCAAGATACCCTCGAACTGAAACTAGGACAGTAAAGAGAACAATTTCCAATCAGCCAAAGATCTTCAATCCAAGTAAGAGGGGATAGGGTTGTGAATAATTATGAAATGGGTAGAATTCTATGCTGATCTAGGAGTTTTTAGAATTATTTTTGTATCTTGTTGCTCAGTTTTGAAGCTGAAAACGTGTGAATTTGATTCTGATTTCTTCATCAAAGTTGTAGATCTTTTTGTTATATGAATTTTGATACCTGAATCGACTGATTTGGATGTGTATAGCATGATTAATAGCCAAAATACTACAGCATGTCCGTTTGGAATATTTATCCTATGTTTTGTGTATATATTAGTATTCTGGGAGTTATACATGTATAATCAGCCTTTGATGTCTTCACTAAAGTTGTAGATATTTATGTTATGGACCCATAGAAGGTGGTTTCAAGTTAAAAGGATAATTGTAGCTCTAGTTATGCCTAAAATACTGAAGTATGTTCAAGCTGAAAATCTGTTAACATGAAATACAATTTTTTTTTTAAAACTGGGGATTTTGTGGTACGAATTAGTGATCGGTGTCTTCATAAAAGTTTTAGATATTTGTG
Source organism: Clitoria ternatea (assembly GCA_037962975.1). NCBI lineage: Eukaryota > Viridiplantae > Streptophyta > Magnoliopsida > Fabales > Fabaceae > Clitoria > Clitoria ternatea. The sequence goes on from CM075670.1 coordinate 288,764,320, forward strand.
TTATGAGTAATTTAGAACTAGTCCCATGCCAAAATTATTTTTGTAGCTCCTGAAACGTTGAAAAGACTAACATATGTACATTTTGAAAACTCTCTTTGAGGTAGTTTTGTATTCTGTGGACAAGTGGTGTTTCTGTTTGGAATTTGAAATTATGGTCTTCATGAAAGTTGTAGATAATTCTATTATAAAACTACAGAAAGTGGAATCACTTAAAAAGTATTTGATTTGCTCATGTTATGGCTATTCTACTAACATATGTTGCTGTTGAAAAATCTTGAAATTTACTCATAATGGCTTTTATGGATGAAAATGATATTTTCCATATGAGTAATGATTTATTATTGAATTATTGAGAGACTATGGATTATTATGGATGTTATTGAGTGTCCTATACATGACATACAGTATGTATATCTTTGTCATGGATTATTATGAATGACTAAATAAATGTATACATGAATGCCTTGTGGTTTATTGAGACATGTTGTTGAAACAGTAAATCTATGATTCTGAAAATTATTCTATGTGATGTGTCCTTTGAGGACTCGTGGTTTTCCAAGTGGTTTTAGAGATAATGATATCATGGTATGTTAAATTGATAAAGAGAATTAAAGGCATTCATGGACGCACCATAGAATTTAGGGGTTCCATGATTGCCTACCCTGGTGGGGGGTTACTCTATGATGAGTTTAAGCCCTATTTTCGCTATGAGCCATGGAGTGTAGGGATTCATGGTTATGCTAAGTCCTACTTATGTACTTCGGTACTTGAGCGCCATGGAGTGTAGGTATTCATGGTTTATGCTAAGTCCTAGTTGTGTACTTCGGTACTTGAGCGCCATGGAGTGTAGGGATTCATGGTATATGCTAAGTCCTACTTGTGTCTCTATTAGACTTTTTACTGCAGTATTCCCACCAAACCAAATGGATCCAGCATGACATCATTTGACTAATTAAAGATTTATTAATTATAAATGAACTTGTTTGGCATATTCATCATATCATTATGTCTTGTGGGTTGTGTTTGTGTAATTTTATTTATTTTATATTTATTCTATATTCTGTCTCACTCTTACATTAATTTTTACAGTGCATGCTACACAGAATGATGAGTGATGCCATGAATGAAGCTTTTATGAGTTATTGCTTGGACTTTGGTTTTATTTTAATCTTAATGGGTTGTAATAGTATAATGTACCATGTATTGTTATTTTTTTATATCGTTTTCCACTTTATAAATGTTTTATGCATTTAATTATTTCCCGACTAGTATGCATAATAATATTCCGCAATTATCAACTTTTACGTGATTTCAGAAATTAAATTACGAGTTTCAAAATGATTCGTTAAACGCGAAAAATTTATTCGGAAAATTATTAAGGACGTCACATTGGTGGTATCAGATCATTTTCAAAAATTCAGGACCAATTGTTATGACATGCATTGATTCTTGATATCCTATGTGAATTGTTTGATTACTTGTTTGAAAATATGTTAAGTGTGTGCTATATGACTTGTGCCTAACTGATAAATTACAAAATGATTTGTTTGATTACTGCTTGATAATATGATAAATATGTTATACAATTTATTGATAAACTGTAGAATACTTATAGTTATGTTATAATATGATATATTTTCCCTTAGAATTAGTATAAACCAAACTACGAATGTAGGATGGCAAGAAACAATAACAACGATATGGCAGCTGCTTTCAACCGCTTGGCTGAAGCCATAGAGAGGCAAAATCAACCAAGAAGCGCTGGAGGACTTTACGGATTAGATCACTTCCTAAAAAGGAAGCCATCACAATTTAAAGGAGACTATAATCCAGAGGTAGCGTACCTATGGGTTAAGGAAATGGAACACATCTTCCAAGCTTTGCCCTGCACAGAATTCGAAAAGGTAGAGTATGCCACTTACATAATCGTTGAGGAAGCAGAAAACTGGTGGATACATGCCAGAACTCGTATGATTGAAACTGACAGACCTTTGGACTGGATCAACTTCAAAGATTGTTTTCTGGAGAAATATTTTCCAGCGAGTGTGAAGAGTCGAAAAGAGATGGAATTCATGGAGCTGAAACAAGGCTCAATGTCTATTGGTGAGTATGCTGCAAAATTTGAAGAATTATCTCTTTTTTATCCTCCTTTCTAACAGGCTGGTGTTGAAGCCTCAAAATGTGTCAAGTTCGAGAACGGGTTGAACCTTGAAATCAAAGAGGCTATTGGTTATCAAGAAATTTGAAATTTCCCCATCTTGATTAATAAATGCCAAATTTTTGAAGAAAACCACCAAGCCAGATTGGCACAAGAAAAGATTAATAGACAACTAAGACCTCAATCAGTTACCTTCAAAAGGAGAGGATCGTTCTATCTAAGTCGTTTCAAGGGAGGATCATCATCATCATCTTCTGAGAGACGCAACAATATGAGGTGTCTTAAGTGCGGAGGTAATCATCATATACGTGATTGTAACAGACACCTTGAAGATGTCACTTGCTTTTGTTGTAATCAGAAAGGTCACATTAGTCCAAATTGCCCTCAGAACCGCCAAAACAACAACAACACTATGAATCATCAAAGAGGTTCCAATTATCAGGGAGGTCATGGAGGAAACACGCGTGCTGATCAACCTCCAAGACAGAATAGAGGGTCAACAGACCAAAGATTACAACCGGTAACAGGATGAGTCTTTGCCATCAGTGGTTCAGAGGCAGACCAAGCAGACGATCTTGTGCAAAGTAAGTGTGAGATCAATCGTAGTATTTTATCTGTGTTGTTTGATTCTGGTGCTACTCATTCTTTTATTTCTAAGGAGTGTGTCAGACGTCTTCAATTACCTGTGAAGTCTATGATATATGATCTGACTGTTTCCACTCCCACCGGTACACAACTTAGGACTACTAAGATGTGTAACGATTGTTCTGTGCTCATAGAAGGTAGAAACTTTCTTGTCGATCTTGTTTGTTTACCTTTGAAGGTGATACGTGTTGATTAAGCATTGATTTCATGACTCATTTGAACTAATTTTGTAAAGACTTGAGCTAAATTGATGAATTATTGAAGGAAGTGAGCATGAATCTTTTAAGTAGTGATGGATAGGTGTATAAAAGAAATATTGTGTGAAAACTCTTGGAAAGTTACAGGAAATTCAACAGGAAAGCAGGGTAAGCTTAAGCTTGAGCAAGCAAGCTTAAGCGTGAAAAATCAAGCTTAAGCTTGAGCAGGCAAGCTTAAGCGTGAAAAATCAAGCTTAAGCTTGAGCAGGCAAGCTTAAGCGTGAAAAATAAGCTTAAGCTTGAGCAGGCAAGCTTAAGCGTGAAAGAGCAAGCTCAAGCGTGAAAAAGCAAGCTCAAGCGTGATCGGGAGCATTTAAAGACAGCAAGCTCAAGCTTGAACAACCAAGCTTAAGCTTGAGCAAGCAAGCTTAAGCTTGAACAAATTGGAGAGCATCAGGACCCCTCACGCTTGAGCGTGAACACTAGGCGCTTAAGCGTGGAATGATAAAAATAGAAGCCTAAGCGTGGATTAAGCATGGGCAAGCGTAAAGTTGGACAAGGAAGGCCACGCTTGAGCGTGGCTGCAGTGGCTTAAGCGTAAAACAGAGAAAACAGAAGCATCAGGATCATCTCACGCTCAAGCGTGGGAAGGAGCCGCTTGAGCGTGAGCCCGACCCCGCTTGAGCGTAGCTTGAGCGTGGAGCAAGCGTGGAAACTAGCATACTAAATTGGAAGGCCACGCTTAAAGCATGGTTAAGGAAGCTCAAGCGCAAGACAACCAGTGAACATCAGTACCCTTCACGCTTGAGCGTGACCACTAAGCTCAAACGTGACTCATGCAGTATGGGATTTCTAATTTAATATTCACCAATGGTGCGATGCCAACTCACCCACATTCATCTGTTTCTACAAGTCTTTGAAAGATGCTGCATGGGTTCTACGCAAGTGGGAAAGGGAAGCTGAACCTTGACTCCTATAAATCAAGCTGCAAAAATCACATCAAAAAGCAGATTCATCCTCTGTATTTTCATTCACACTTTCCATTTTCTGTATTCATTCCTTTAATGGTGAAAATGCAAGGCATGAGTAACTAATCTCCCTTATGGGATTGGCTGTAATCCATTTAACACTGAAGTAATGCTGTTGTAAGTTTTTATTGAGTAATGAGATTTGATAAGTTTCTGTATTTCCTTCTGCGTTTAATGCCTGAAAGTACTTGATCACTATTTTCTTGTTCTAAGTTTTCTCAAGTATGCTGGGAAGTGACTTTTGAAAGCAGAATCTGAAAGAAATACTTGTTGTGAGTAGGTAGCCAGGGATGGCGTCTAACGCAATAAACATCAAAACAATCGATCGATAAAGCTGGAATGATTTCCAAAGTGACTGAGGGATCAACGGTTTGAAAATCATTCTTATGAATTTTGTAGTCGAGGGATCGATACAAATGACTTTGATTATGACGTAGAACTTATCTTTTCGATTTACTTATATGAAAACTTATGCAGCTTACAGAGGTGAAGGTGTGATGAAGCCAATCCCTGTTTTACAAAACTGATTTTTCCAACATCATTTACTGTTATCTTTTGCAATGTTTACTCTCTGTTATTTACTGTATTCTTGATCAACATCATTTATAACAAAACAAAAACCAAACCATTCTGCCAAATCAATTCAAGACTAAGATTTTCATTCTTACACCTCCTCAGTGGAACGATATCTATACTATACTACAACCTCTGTGTTTAAACTTGGCACATTCATTCCATTGAGTTCATATTATACAAACTTGATTCTCTCTTTCAGCAAACTCAATATAATGTAAACACCTATCAGAAGGATCTGGAAGTAATTCTAGGGATGAACTGGTTATCGGTGAATCGAGTCTTGGTGGACTGTCATAACAAGACCGTGATATTTCCATCAGAAGAAAATCTTATTTTTGACAACCTCAAGATCTTTGCCTTACAAGGTGAAATTCAATTATTTGCCTTGTTTACTCTTTCCAAAGGAGATGGTGAATCTAAAGCAATCGAGATGCCAGTTGTTTCTGAATTCCCTGAAGTATTTCCTGAGGATGTCTCAAGTTTACCTTCGGAACGCGAGATAGAATTCTCAATTGACTTAATCATAACAATTTACCACTCGGCAAACATAACAATTTACCACTCGGTAATTAAAACAATCACTCAGCAATATATATAAAATTTACACTTTGCAAATACATCAAATACTCAACATTTATTTCAATTCTCATTCGGCAATTAAAACCAATTGCACTCAGCAGAATCATCAAATCATCTTTTATCACCATGGACTCAGTCAAAATTGACACAGTATCCGGATACTCAAAGGATCGACCTTCAGCTGGGGGTCCTGTAACATCCCTGTTTTTAGTATCAGTCTTATTTAGTAAATTTGAAGTTTGGAAGGTCTGTAAGTGGTAATAAGTGAATAAATACCCTGTAGATGGTCTGTAAGATCACAAGAATTTAATTTTTGTGTGTAATTATGGAAATTATATAGACCATTAATGGTATTATTCAAATTCCGAGTGAAAAGGGCTCTGTTCCGAGTGACAGAGAGAAATTCCGAGTGAAGGATTAGCAATTCCGACTGAAGGATGAAATTTCGAGTGTAAGGTTACGTTTTCCGAGTAAAACATGACGAAGTGGGATACTACCGAGTGAAATCCTAGTGTGGAGAGAAGCGTGTTCAAGAGAACCACTTCTGGGTGAAATTCCGAGTCAAAATACCCTTGAATGACTTGTTTCCGAGTCAAACCTTGCCAAGAGCTTCCTTTTTCGAGTGAAACTTCTCTGATTATAGTATTCTGAGTGAAGAGACTCAGTCAGGGATATATCCGAGTTCAATCCGAGTGAGTTTGTCCAAGTCAGGACCTCCCTAGTGAGGAAAAGGATAGCATTCCGAGTAGAATATATATAAGTATAAGTATTTTATGTTGATTTGATGCTTCTTACCGACTGGAATGTGTTGTTGATGGATGAAATAATGTTAAGTTAATGATTCCTAGTGAGGTTATAGTGTTTGGCTTTGTTTTCTGAGTGAAGAACACTTAAACGGATTCTGAGAGAAATCCCTTTAGATGAATAAATACTGTGTAGGCTTTAATGGGAGAATTTCCCGAGTGAAAAATATGGGTAAACCCCGAGTGGGGAATGATTTGAATGCTCCTGAGTGGTGAAATCTGAGTGAACCTCTTCTGAGGTATGAGTTGTTATAATGGTTTTGATTGGGAATATATTCTAAGTGTATGATATACATAAACCGAGTGAAGAAGTTTATGGATTCCGAGTGGGAAAACCCTCATTACCGAGTGGATCTTACGTTTAACTTTCCTGAGTGGAAGTATGGAACTGAGTAAACTTCCAAGGGGGGAAGTTTAAGTGTCTGAGTTAGGAAAAATTAGAATATGCCGAGAGAAGAGTGAGTAATGCAACTCCGAGTGGGGGATGTGTTGTCCAGAAGTACTTTGGAATAACTTCCCTAGTGAAGAAATAAAAAGGGAGTCGGTTTTTGAAGTACATTATCGAGAGAGAAAGTTTTTGAAGTACATTACTGAGTGAGAAAGGACTAGGCTTGGAATGATTTAACCGAGTGAGAACCATCAGAAATGACTCGGATTTGGGATATAATGCCGAGTGAAAGGCCAAGTAAGAGACGAGTCAGCTCTGATTATTTTGCCGAGTAGAATACCAAGCAAGATGAGTCGGTGTGAGGGAGAATTACCGAGTGGATGATGGGTCGGTCAGGATTATCTTGTTGAGTGGAAAACCTGAGTACCTTGAGACTATTTCAGGGAGATTCTACCGAGTGAGATGTTTTCTAAGTGAATCCGAGTGGGCCAACTCTGATTGATTCTACCGAGTGAGAAAACTAAGTATTGAGTCGGTTTCAGAAATATTCCGAGCGATTATTGGATGACTCGCTCAAGCGAGTCAGATTTCGCTTGAGCGAGAAGGCATTTCGCTCAGTTTCTACACTTCGCCCAAGCGAGGACACCATGACTCGCTAAAGCGAGTCGGATTTCGCTTGAGCGAGGTGGAATTTTGCCTTACTGACACAGCGTGAAGGAACCACGCTCAAGCGAGCATACTGCGCTCAAGCGCAGTCGGTTCTGACCCTCTTTTCTTCCCACACCCAAACTTCTGCACTCATGTGAAACACCTTTCCGTCCAATCCGAGTGCCTTTTTACATATTATATATATATGTTCTCTTCAAATCATACTTGTCCACATAAATCCAAAAGGGAACGAGTCAACTGCAGGGAAAGTGCACCTTTTCACTCCACTCGAAGCACCTTTTATATATATTAATATATATTCCCTTTCCAATCAATGCAAGCTGACAGTGGAAAGAGTCAAAAGTTTCCATTATTTTCCACCTAACCTTCAATCACGGGAAAAGCTGTCTCCCACTTGTCTCCTCCTTATTAATCAATGCCACCATTCATTCCCAAGTTCAGAACCTACTGAAATTAACACCAGCTCTCTCTTCTTCCTTCTACTACTAACAAGCTTCCTCTCTCTCAATTCCTTTCCTCTCCCACTTGGAACTGAAGCAAGGACAGTGAAGGGAACATTTTCTTCTCATCCAAGAACTCCATTAAGGTAAGGGGGGTATATTCTCGGGTATTCTGGGAAAATCCGAGTGAAAGGAAAGGGTTAAGGTACCTTTGGTCCTCACCTTTCCAGGACAGATTCAGGAATTGTATGAATTAAAATGCTGTAATTGTTATATATCTGTTATATATATATATATATACCTCTATGAATATGTTCAATTGGATATATTGCTCATTACAATCCATGATTCAATGAATACGTTCGATTATCTGTATTGATTATTATAAATTTTGATGATTAAGTGAGTATGTTTGATGCTGAACTGTGAAAATATTAAGTATCATGGGTATTTATGTGTATTCCAGTAAAGAATTATGAACAGGAGATGAAATAAATGATAACAAGCTCGGATTTATATAAATCTAATCCGTTTTATATAAATCCAATCAGTTTTATATAAATCCAATCAGTTTTATATAAATCCAATCGGTTTTACATGATTTCATTCGGTAAATCATTATATATTTCAGACAGAACCCTTTTCTTACTTGAAAAACTTTTTCTCAATCATTTTTACTTGGAATTATAGCTAATTCACTCAGAAAACTCTTTCTTAATTATATTTCACTCGGAAAGCATTCTTAACTTCACTAAGAAAACTCTTCTCAGTTCAATTTCACTCGGATTTTTAGTCAGTTCATTTAGAAAACTCTTCTCAGTATGATTCCACTCGGAATCATAATTATTTCACTTGGAATTACCCTTGTTCTAGTCGAAAAAACCTTGTTTTTAATATTTTCACTTGGAGTTTCGTTTAGAAACTCTTCCTTAATCATTTTCAAATTATTGGGACGTTACAACTATTATTATCGTTCTTATTTCTATTATTATTATTATTATTATTATTATTCTTATTATCATTATTCTTATTATTGTTATTATTATTGTTAGTATTATTGTTATTGACATTATTAATGTTTTAATTATGAGTAATGAAATAAAGAATATATTATTTTACTCTTTATACAAAATATAATTTTAACCAAGATATAACCGATATATTTTCTAGAATAAGAATGAATGACTTACAACATTTGAATGATGGGATCCAAGAGCTTGAGAATAATATGATGAGACTTGAAACACATAAGATACCCAATGATCAAATGATAAAAAGAATGCATTTCGTATCATGAAAATATTTTTGACGGAGAAAAGTATCTAGAGCATACACTTGGTACAGTGGAGGACACTCACGTTCGATCTCCATGAAGAATCTTGGGAGTACAACTGGAACGGAAACCCAATGGCATCAGAGTCGCGCCTGATAGCCGGGTGAGACGATGCAATTCTAGTGTACTTTGACTAAATGACGGAGTGTAACTATGATCGCAGGGATCCAAGTCCTAAAAATATATAAATCAATGATGAGAACCAATGAGTTCATTTATACCTTATGAAAATGGGAGCTTGGGCGAACCCTGATCGCTCTAGAATGGAATGGAGAAATTCCAAAGAATGAGATGAAGATGAATTGATTTATTGGGCCCACATGCATCATGAGACTTAATTAAGATAAATCATAATAAAACGAACTCATGCATTCCATGACAGCATATTTGATTGTTATAGTTATGAATATGTTAATTGTATGATTTATGTGATATTATCTGTTAACTGGATTATGTCCGTACCGAGTAACCTTCAGGGTCTTAGGTTATACTCACCCTTACTGTTGACAATTTTCAGAGGAATTAGGAAATCAAGAATCCGAGTATGAAGAATAGCAATACGCTGAACCCATTGAGAATGCTCATTAAGAGTAGGATATCCGTAGTTGAATAATAAGACCATGGATGACTGTATAAATATTAAGGGTGCCTGTGAGCCCCATTCTGTTATGAGTACAATTACTTACAGTTTATGAATGACTATGTGATTATCTACCATTTGCTTCCACTGATCTGCCATCATTTTATATAAAAAATATATATATTCACTTTTTCTAAAAACTTGTGACCTCTCAGTTAAATAGGATGAACCTACAGAAGGGTTTGTCTTATCTAACTGAGGGTGTTACATTGGTGGTATCAGAGCATAGTCGATTCATTAAGCTTGGGGAGTGAACCATTAGGTTTCCACGTACTCTGGTAGAAATATTGAACAGTCCATAAAACACCTAAGACTAGATTTCCTAATTCTCCACATAACATATACCCTGAATCTTTTGTTGATATTCCATCAACAATTTCCTAATGACTCGCCGAAACAATGATCATGACATGGAGGAACTTCTTACTCAAATCGTGGAGACGATAGAACAACAAGAATTACCCCATACCTCTACTAGGCAGAGCTAAGAACTAACTAACTTTCAGCGGAACAATCTTACACAATTCAAAAGGAGGGCTACGAAAGGAATCCATCAAATATTATTGGGACTTTAAGAGTTAAAATAAGACCTGATTAGAATCTGGGTGTCAGACCAAGTATCTCCGATTGAGATACCATTGGTCAGGGCTATTGTGAACACCTCTTTTTGTCCGGCCAATTGGTACAGTTCCATCTTTTGAGCACTCTTTCATGCGCATGGTTCATTTGAAAATTCATAACTCCTTCATACGATCTTTGATTTGCACAAACCCAGTCTCTAAATTTTCGTAACAAAATTGTCTATGACTTTTGTGAAGACCTTGAAGGCTGAATCCTTACAAATTGGTACAGTTTTAATAATCTTCCTAGACTTGCTCTAGTTTCATGACTGCTCTGCACATCTTTAAGAAAAAATTCATATCTCCCTCATATGATACTGAAATGACCCCATTCTTTTTTCTATGGCTCCACATCAAAGAGATCTACAAACTTTATGAAGGCCACAAAAGCTAATTCTCCACCCATTTTGCCCAGTGAATTTATTTTGCTTGCAAATGTATTTCCATCACACTCTGGAGAAATTTTCATAGATGGGCCATATCTCCCTCGTTTCTTGATGAACATTTTTGTGCCATATATCAACTTAAAGCTAAGAGAAAGATCTACAACTTTCATGTTGGACTCTTTTTCAAATTTGGCACGTATCAGCCCTCAAATACACGAGCAAGTGTGTGATGCGTAAAAAGGAGAATGAAAAAGCACCAAACAGCATCATGAATCGATTCAACACATGCATGAATCGATTCATGCGTGAAACAGCCCAAAAAAAATCAATTTCAAGTTGTTTGAATCGATTCATAGCCCTCTTGAATCGATTCATATGAATTAAAAGCACCCAGGATGTGAATTTTTGAGGTTTGAATCGATTCATCAGCCTTTGAATCGATTCATCAGCCTTTGAATCAATTCATCAGCATTTGAATTGATTCTTTCGAGTTTCAAAGGGGTTGAATCGATTCTTCCATCAATTGAATCGATTCACACGTTTAATTTTAGCCCAGAATTGCATTTGGAATGCATGAATCGATTCATTTCACCATTGAATCGATTCATGAGTGAATTATTGGCCCAGAAACATGTTTTCAAGCTTCTGGATGGTGGGCAAGGCACTAAGGATCATAATGGGGCACTGAAGCATCATAATGGAGCATTCAAAACTGATAATGGAGCACCATGATTTGTTAATTGGAGAGTACACCTTCCATTACAAATTTTTTATGGCAATGGCTGCTTTTGCATTCCTATAAATAGGCACCATGAGCATTCATTCAGGGGACCATTCTTCATTGAAGGCAATCAAGTCTTGGGAAGCCATTTGTTTCTCATCTTCTTCTTCTCTGTTGCATTTCTTCTTCCAGCAAGTTTTTTTTCATTTCCGGCAAGTTTCTTTTCATTTCCAAGTTTTTTTATTTCCGGGTTAGTTTCTTTTCCAGATTATTATGTTCTTTTCTTTTCTTTACTTTTCTTTGTAGTTGTTATTATGTAGTTTCATTTCTTCTTCCAGCAAGTTTCTTTTCATTTCCAAGTTTTTTTTCATTTCCAGGTTATTCTTAATATAGTATGCTTTTATTAATAAAATAAAAAAATAAATAATAATAATAATAATAATAAAATAAGTAATAAGTTTTGCATATGTTTTATTTTCTAGCCTAAAAATTTCCTTTTTTTAATAGTGTCGTACGGGAATACCCCCGTCTACACAATCCCCTTAGGATCCGTACACGTGCGAAGAACTTCGTCTTGTATGAGTTCCCCACCTCAATAACTTCCATCATCATGTTCCGAGTCAAAAAAGTTTTTTTCTTAGAACTACGTAACCCTGATTTCTTGATAATTCAAGAATATGTAGGAGTAGGACTTTAACTCCTGTCGGGCCCATCTTTCTTATTTCTTTTTTTTTTGATTTATTTCCTCACTTTCATGTTTCTTTCATAAATGTTCTTCTTTTTGGTCGCTTCCGTGAAAATCAATTTAGATGTGACGTCTTGTTGATTTCCCCCTAGTTTTTGCTCAAGCCTCGCCATAATTCATAGGGAAGGGATACTTAGGACGAGACGTCCCGCTTATCTCTTTCCTATCCCTGTTTTTTTATCCGAGAATGTCTAATTTAGGCGTGACGCCTTATTAGCATTCTCTTCCCCTCTCTGTCTCATATCGAAGTCGAGTTTAATTCGGATGAAACGTTCCATTGACCTCGCTTCGACATTCTATGTTTGTACAGTTCTCCCACTCCATTCTATCATTTTCAAAATAAAAATAAAAGGGAAGAAACCATGTTTTATTTAAGGCTATTTATATTGTGCTTTCAATCTTGGTACTGTCTTTGACAGGCGATGTAGGGTGCTAATACCTTCCCTACTCGTAATCGACTCCCGAACTTGAATCTCAATTTTTAACCAGTGCTTTACTGAATTCAGTTTTTTCCCAATGTTTTTCCTATGAATAAAAACGTTGGTGGCGACTCCCTGTTTCATTCAACCCCTTCTTTCTTTCTCACCGCGCCGTCGCGATCTAGGTTGCGACAGATGGCGACTCCGCTGGGGACACTTAAGAGAGTCAGGCCAGTTTGATTGAAAGCGCATGTTCTTTTTATATAGCCTTTGTTATCTCGGATTTCTTCCCCTTGTCTTATTTTCTGTCCATTGTTGTGAATGTTTGTTCTTGTTTTAATCGTATCTTGTTATTTGTTTCGTTGTCTATGTTTTGCATGTTTATTGAACCCTAGGGTAGGAGACCATGTTACTTTTCTGTAATCATTGAACCCTAGGGTAGACGACTTTGTATATTTGTTATGTGTTTGTTCTTTATGCAGAATGAGGTAAGGTAAAAGGTATTGAATGCCCTTTCACACACTACACTCACAATTATTTGCACACACCTATGAGTGGCGCCCTATACCTGGGCCCCAAATGAAGCTTAAGTTAGGAGAGGTTGGTAACGGAATCGTATGGGATGTACTTCCTATCCGGTATTCGTGAGAACCTCAACCAGAGTTCGACCTCTCATGATATACGCACTTAGTGAATTCCTCACTGTTTGCGTCCCTGTCATGATTAGGATCTTGGCTCTGGTGACCTTCTAGATGTCTAGCGGAAGCCACCCAATGTGAGAAATCCACTGTTAGATAAGCTATAGGTCCCAGAAAAGACTTTCAGAAAAACCTGGCTTAAGGCACAAAAGGGCAGGCTTTACTATACCTTATCTCATTCTTGCTTTCCCTTTAAATCCAAAATTGATGAACTGCTTACATGTTCAAAGGGTTACTTTATTCCAAAAAAAAAAAGTGAATCATTTTTCTTTCTAAAAAAAAAAAAACTAGTAATCCTTTAACAAGTAAGCAGTTCCCTCTCCTTTCGTGTACTTATGAGTCCTGGGTTATAGATCTTCCCAATCGTCAAAATAAAAATGAAAACAAAATTCTATTCAAGCAGATATTGATGACGTTAGGAAGATCCATAACCCATGCGACCTTAGTTTCACAAGAGTTTTGCCGACTGCCACTTCTCAAAGTGAAAGTGTTTTCCAATAAATTAATAGAGAAGCAGTGGTTTGCAAAACATGACAGTAGCTGATTTCTTTCTGCAGGAAGCTGTTTGGAACTTAGTGAGTACCTTTGATCAATATGGAAATTAACATGAAATTCGATAGTTGTGACACAAATGTAACCGAGTTGAGGAAAGTATTACACGTTAAGGCCAAGAAGATTGACATGGGTAGTCTACAAACAATGGGGAGAAAATTAAACCTGACACAGAAAATGGCTTTTACAAGAAAGTATGGGAGGATTCTAAAGTTATTAGAAGTGGAAGTGCAAACTGAGGCGATCACTGCCTTAACACAATTCTATGACCCACCTCTCAGATGCTTCACATTTAGAGACTTTCAGTTGCCCCCATCTATTGAAGAATTCGAACAAATCTTGGGGATGCCTTTGGGAGGACAGATACCTTACCGTCATCTTGACCATCATGCAACTGTTGCTTCCATCGCCCGTGTTCTAAAGATCCGTCCTGACACCTTAAGGAGTGTACAACTGAATAGAAATCAGATCCCCGGATTCACTCGGGAATTTCTCGAGAAACATATGCAGGTCCTGGCAGAAAAGGAAGATTGAGAAGCCTTCATGGATGCTCTAGCTATTACCATCTATGGTGTTGTCTTGTTCCCCAACATTGATAACTATGTGGATTATGATGCTATTGCTGTATTCCTAGCTCGCAAGCACAGGCTTGAGAATCCTGTCACGGCTGTATTGGCAAACGTGTACTGCACTATGGATTTCTGCCACACACAAGGTGGAAAGAGGATTATTTGTTGTTTACCTGCTTTGTATGTATGGCTCACATCTCATGTTTTCCACCAAGTCTGTAAGGCCGAATGTCCGGTTTCTGATCTGAAACTATGTCAATTAGCAGTGAAAAGTGGGTGTGAGTGGGCCAATCACCTTGTAGGGCTCATAGCTGAGAAAGTTAGATGGTATCCCCAATGGTTGGAAGTTGAATCAATTGTTCACCACTGTGGAGATTACCCAAATGTTCCCCTTATTGGTACGCAAGGATGTATCAACTATAATCCTATCATAGCCAAGCGTCAGCTAGCTTATCCTTTGCTTGGACCACCTGATGAAGAGTCTCTCACTCCTTTCATCTTATATTACTCGAAGGGAAGCTATGTCTCTGTCATTCGGGATATAGCGAATGCATGGAAGAAAGTCCACCGAAAGGGAAAGGAACTAGGGGCCCGAAGCCATGCTGTCAGAGAAGAATATTATGAATGGATCCTGAATAGGGTCTCTATTATTAAATTAACCTTCAAAAATCCCCCTCATCTCCAGGAAAACCCTCCTGCTCCATCACTTGTTGTGGAAGATAAAGCAACCAAGGCGCTAAAGACCAAAATAGAAGAGTTAGCTGCCAAGAACAAGAAGCTAGAGGAAGACTTATTGAGATGTCAGCAAGAATACACCCTTCTGAAAAGGGAGAACCTGGAGAACAAGCAAGCCGTTGAGGAGATTAGGAAGAAACGAAAGATTGATGAAAACTACATGATAAAGCAAGAGCAATGTCTTCAAGTGGCCAATTCTCAACTAAAAATGAAAAACAAGCAAAGTGATACCATCTTGGCTCAGAAACATCTTCTGAAGGATATGTTGGCACAATCGAAAGAAAATGAGCGGAATATCATGGTGCAAAAGGAGCTTCTACAGTCACAAGTCCACAAATTGGAACAACAGCTCAATGAAGTGGTAAAGGCTTGCGAGCAAGAGATAAATAGGGAGCGACAACGCACCATGAACATTGAACAAGATTGTCAAGAGACCATACGCCTCTTGGAAGCTGAACAAGATGAAACTATTCACTTGTGGATGGATCGTTTTGCTAAGCTGGCGTGCCTGGCTAACGGGACTCTAGAAGATCTCCCGTTTTTACTCAAACAAGCGGAAGGAATTACCAACCCTATCAATACTCCTAGAGAAATTGCAACGTTCTTAGATTACTACAGAGGACGAATTTGTAAAATGAGGGAAATGATTGCCCGAGCTAGGAATGACTGATTTATTTTCCTGCTTTGTAACCCAGCACTTTATGGCAATAATGTACTCTTTTTTCGAGATGATGGATTCCTTTGTCTTCACAACTATGTCATGTTAATTTCCATTCAATGCTTTACTTAGTACTTTTGAACGTGACGTTCTGAGGAACGGTCGAAGGATTCGTCAAGTTCCAACATTGCTTCCCGCGTAATCTCATTTTACTTAATTTTTATTTACTTATTTTTCTAAATTTTTGTATTCCTTTCTAAAGGCAACACGAGGACGCATCCTTACGGAACCCGACTATAGAGGAAGCTCATGGCTGAGACAGAACAAATGAATGAGAACCTCAAGAATGAGAATAATCAGCTAAGGGAACAAATTGCAGAACTAACGAAGCTCTTAGAAAAGGGGGTCACTGAAGGGGGCCCTTCTGCGGGAAATGAGGGTCCAACATTAGGCCAGGTTGTAAATCCCACGACAGTTCCCCTCACTATTAATGTTGGGAATCCCAATCAGCCTACTGATTCCCACGCCAGGCCTCATGGCTATACGCCACCACACATTTTCATTGGCTTAGACGGTAGCCCTGTACCCTTTCCACCATACGGCTTACCTCCAGGATATTTCCCTCCTCTATTAATCAATTCCTAAGATGGCAATACCCTGCAGTGGACAAACTTCCAAGTTCCAAACCCTACCCAAACACCCATTCCACCAGTCAACCAAGCCCTAGGTCCTCAAACCGCCCAAGCTCAAACCACCCAAGCTCAAACCACTCAAACTCAAACCATCCCAGCTCAAGCAACCCAAACTCAAACCGCCCAAACAGCTCAATTAATTCCCATTACCCAGGCAACAGCCCAACCACAGGAGCCGACGCAAAACACTAATCTGATGAACAAAGCTCATTCGACAATGCCCTACTACCCATACTACAGCTACCCGTATGGATACATGAATCCTTACACTGCCAACCCACGAGATGTGACCCAAACGATGAATCCGGTTATTGATCATGGCACAACCACAGAGTCCCAGCAAAGAGGGAAAATAGACATCCTGGAGGAGCGACTACGGATTGTGGAAGGTGTGGAAGGCCTTGGCTTAACAAGTGCTTCTGAACTCTGTTTAGTCCCAGATGTCATTATTCCACCAAAGTTCAAAATGCCAGACTTTGACAAATACCAAGGGGTGACTTGCCCTCGAAATCATCTTACAATGTATTACCGAAAGATGGCTTCCCATGCCTCTGATGATAAGCTGTTGATACACTGTTTTTAAGACAGCCTAGCTGGGGATGCACTCACTTGGTACACTCATTTGGAGCGAACTCGTATTCGCTGTTGGAAAGATCTGGCGGATGCCTTTTTGAAGCAGTACAAGTATAACTTAGACATGGCGCCTGATAGAATTCAACTCCAAAACATGACAAAGAAGGATAATGAGACATTCAAGAAGTATGCGCAACGCTGGCGTGAGATAGCCGCGCAAGTAGATCCTCCACTCTCTGAAAGAGAGGTAGTGGCCATGTTTATCGACACTCTCCAATCACCTTTCTGCGATAAGATGATCGGCAGTGTTTCATCCAATTTCTCTGATATTGTAATTATTGGAGAAAGAATAGAGAGTGGTCTAAGGACGGGGAAGATTTCCAAAAACCCATTTGGGGCACCCGCCGCAAAAAGATCAGCACTAGGTGAGGTGAGAAAGAGAGATGGGGAAACCAACTCTGTCTCTTATGACCAAAGGAGAGCTCAGCCCAGACCATTCGACTCTACCACTTTTCAACATACCAATCACTTTCCTCATGCTCTATACCCCCATATGGCAGCCACTACCCATAACCAGATCCCCTATCCCGTATCTCCACAACCCCACATCCGTCCACCCATCATCAGGGCACCGAATCCATAGCCAGCCCAGTACAATCCTCTGCAACAATGGCCACAACCACCTAATCCAAACCAAAACCAAAGAAGACCAAACAATGACCGAACACCAGTCCAATTTGACCCTATTCCTATGACATACACTGAACTTCTACCTCACCTTATTCGATACTCCCTTGCAGTCCCTTGTCCTGCTAAGCCAGTGGAACCTCCCTACCCTAGGGGATACGATCCAAATGCCCGATGTGATTATCATGCTGGGGCACCTGGGCACTCCACAGAAAATTATATGGCCTTGAAATATAAAGTGCGAGATTTGATCAAAGCCAATTGGTTAAATTTTAAGGAAGGAATGCCAAATGTGACTACAAATCCCTTGCCCAACCATCAAGGTCCTGAGATTAATGCTGTGGAAGGAGGTGAGGAGCCTATGGTGAATGTCTCTGATGATGTAAACATGGTTCATGGGGAAACAGGAATGTCAGTTCCTAAACCACTGGTAATTTACTACACCAAGAACCCCTCAAAGACTATAAGCCCTACGCATCAGCCTGTCACAATCCAGACACCCGTTCCTTTTGCGTTCAAAGATTCTCACGCTGTTCCATGGAAATATAATGTGGAGGTAATAACTGAAAGCTCAAAAATGAATGACTCATTTTTGTCAAACATATCAGGGATAGGAGGGGTGACCCGGAGCGGTCGAGTTTACTATCCACCGAAATTAAGGAAAGAACCGAGTCCAGTGAGTGGAACTAGTAGTAGTGGAAAAGCCAAGTTAGTCAAAGGGGGCATTGATGAGGAAATCAAAAGAGCTGTGACTGATGAGGAAGCTCAAGAGTTTTTGAAATTTATTCGCCAGAGTGAGTACCAGGTGATAGACCAGTTGAACAATACCCCTGCAAAGATTTCCCTTTTATCACTTTTGCTGAATTCTGAGCCCCACCAAACAATTTTGATGAAAGTGCTTAATGAGGCTCACGTCACTCATGACATCACCGTTGATAAGTTTCAAGGAATAGTGGGGCACATCGCTGTTGATAATTATATGTCATTTACAGATGATGAGATACCCGCGGAGGGAATGGGGCATAATAAAGCCCTCCATATCTCAGTTAAGTGTCGAGATCACATATTGGCAAAGGTGCTGGTCGACAATGGGTCGTCATTAAATGTCATGCCAAAATCTACATTGGCCAGGCTCCCTTTTGATGGAACCTATATGAAACCAAGTTCTATGGTGGTAAGAGCATTCGATGGCACTAGAAGGGAGGTGATAGGTGAAATTGAGCTTCCAATTCAAGTAGGGCCATGTACTTTCCAGATCCTCTTCCAAGTGATGGACATTATGCCTGCCTATAGTTGTTTGTTGGGTCGGCCTTGGATCCACTCAGCTAGAGTGGTTCCCTCTACTTTGCACCAAAAATTAAAGTTTATTATTGATAATAAACTAATTATCATTTCTGGTGAAGAAGATTTTCTGGTCAGTAAACCCCTATCTACCCCCTACATCGAAGCTGCAGAAGAAGCACTTGAAACTTCATTTCAAGCTCTGGAGATTGCAAATACCACATATGTTGGGGAAAGAAGTGTAGAAATAAAGGCCCATATGCCAAATACATCCCTGATGATGGCCAAAATGATGCTACAAGGGGGATATCAACCTGGGAAAGGCTTAGGGCATGGCTTAAAAGGAAGAATGGAACTGGTGCATCTGCCAGACAATAAAGACAGGTATGGTTTGGGATACCAACCTTCAGCTGCTGACAGGAGAAGAGTAGTAGAAGAAAGGAAAGAGAGGAGGATTGCCCGTTTAGAGGATCGAGAACCCCGCATTGCTAGAGTCCCCCTATGTGACCTCTACCAGAGCTTCCGAAGTGCTGGTTTGGTACCCCCTGATCAAATAGCTGCTATTGAAGATGATCCCTATGAAGGTGGAGGCTTTGTGATCCCGTGCTCATCAGGCAGAGATCTTTGTAACTGGGAAGCCATCGAGCTACCCATAACTTTAAATGTTCTATCAAAGTAATTGACAAAAACTTTAATGAATTGTTGGCCTCATTGCTATGCCTAAGGCTTTGGGGCATTTTTCTGTAATAAGGGCAAACACATGTTTTTTATCATTTTCAGTCTTCATAAATAAATGTGTATTGAATTCCATTCCTTCTTGCTTTCCCTATCTTTGCATTGATTCCTTTATCCTTTACTTATTCATTTTTATTATTCACCGTAATAACCTGAATAAACGCAGATCTAAAGATGATCCTCTTGAGAATAATGAGCTTGCAATCCCATTTCATGACTTTGACCACCCGGTTGACTATGCTGATAAGGAATATAAGGAAGTTTGTGATCCTTCGCCTGAATTAACAAGGTTATTGGAACAAGAGGATAGAGAAATTCAGCCTTATTTGGAGATAGTTGAGATTATTAATTTGGGGAATAAGGAGGATAAGAAGGAAGTCAAGATTGGTACCTTCTTGAATAAGGAGCAGAGGCAAGAACTAATTAAACTGTTAATAGAGTTCTGTGACATCTTCGCTTGGTCTTACCAAGACATGCCCGACCTTGATACTAGCATTGTTGAGCATAAATTGCCACTGAAGCCAGACTGTCCCCCGATAAAGCAAAAATTACGCAGAATGAAGCCCGAAATGCTCTTGAAAATCAAAGAAGAAGTTAAAAAGCAGTTTGATGCCGGATTCTTAGCGGTGGCAAAGTATCCTCAATGGGTAGCAAATATCGTCCCTGTCCCGAAGAAAGATGGAAAGGTACGAATGTGCGTAGACTATCGGGACTTAAATAGGGCTAGTCCCAAAGACGATTTTCCTCTGCCACAGATTGATGTCTTGGTTGATAACACAGCCCAACATACAATCTTCTCATTCATGGATGGTTTCTCTGGGTATAATCAGATTAAGATAGCACCCGAAGACATGGAGAAGACCACATTTATCACCTTGTGGGGCACCTTCTGTTATAAAGTGATGTCCTTCGGTTTAAAAAACGCTGGGGCAACCTACCAAAGGGCAATGGTGACCCTTTTCCATGACATGATGCATAAGGAGATAGAGGTTTATGTGGATGATATCATTGCTAAATCTAAAACTGATGAAGAGTATATTGTTGATCTGAGAAAGCTTTTTGAAAGATTAAGGAAGTATAAGCTCAGGTTGAATCCGGCCAAGTGTACTTTTGGCGCAAGATCAGGCAAACTGTTAGGGTTCATTGTAAGCAAGAAAGGAATAGAGGTAGACCCTGACAAGGTCAAAGCGATTCTCGAAATGCCTCCTCCCTGTACAGAAAAAGAAGTCAGAGGATTCTTAGGAAGGTTGAACTACATTGCTCGGTTTATCTCACAGCTGACAGCAACTTGTGAGCCGATCTTGAAGTTACTCCGTAAGAATCAACCGACGCAATGGAATGAAGATTGTCAAATGGCTTTTGAAAAGATAAAGCAGTATTTACGGGAGCCACCGATCTTGGTACCGCCGACCCCTGGAAGGCCCCTGATCTTGTACCTGACAATATTAAATGAATCTATAGGTTGTGTATTGGGGCAGCATGATGAGACTGGAAAGAAAGAGCATGCTATTTACTACTTGAGCAAAAAGTTCACTGACTGTGAAATGAGATATTCGGCTTTAGAGAGAACTTGTTGTGCATTAGCATGGGCAGCCCGACGTTTAAGGCAATATATGTTAAGCCACACTACTTGGCTTGTTTCCAAAATGGATCCTGTCAAGTATATCTTTGAAAAACCGGCCTTAATAGGAAGAATCGCTCGATGGCAGGTTCTATTAACTGAATACGACATAATCTATGTCACTCAGAAAGCCGTAAAAGGGAGCACTTTGGCAGAATACTTAGCCCATCAACCTATAAGTGACTACCAACCCATGCATTTTGAGTTCCCGGACGAGGATATCTTGGCATTGTTTAATGAAGAAGATACCCAGAAAGACAAATGGATTTTGAGATTTGATGAAGCTTCTAATGCACTGGGGCATCGGATTGGTGCCATCCTAATTTCACCAGATCAAGAATTCATCCCTGTATGCGCTAGGCTTTGTTTTGACTGTACTAACAACATCGTCGAATATGAGGCATGCTCTCTGGGGATCCAATCAGCATTAGATGCAAAAGTGAAGAAGTTAGAAGTCTACGGGGATTCCACCTTGGTCATTCACTAACTGAAAGGTGAATGGGAGACTAGGGACAGCAAGTTAGTCCCTTACTAAGCTCATATCATGGAACTAATCAAAGAATTTGATGATATCTCTTTTCACCATGTCTCCCGAGATGACAATCAAATGGCTGACGCTTTGGCCACCCTTGCATCAATGTTTAAATTGAGCAATGACTGTGATATACCTCTCATTGAGGTAGAAAGACATAACAAGCCATACTGCCAAGTAATAGAAGAAGAGTAGGATGGGAAACCATGGTACTATGATATCAAAAGATATATGCAGACTCAAGAATACCCTGAGGGTGCCACAGAGAATGACAAAAGGACCTTGAGACGACTTGCAATGGGTTTCTTTTTGAATGGTGATGTGCTTTACAAGAGAAATCATGACTTTATCCTCCTTCGTTGCGTCGATACTGTTGAACCAAGCAAGATCATGGCAGATATTCATGAAGGATCCTTTGGAACTCATACCAATGGACATGCCATGGCGAGAAAGATCTTGAGAGCTGGATACTATTGGGTAACCATGGAAGCCGACTGTTTCTCTTATGTTTGAAAATGTCACAAGTGTCAGATATACGCTGACCATCTTCATGCACCCCCATCATCCCTGAATGTCTTATCGGCGCCGTGGCCCTTCTCAATGTGGGGCATGGATGTTATTGGACCTATTGAGCCAAAAGCCTCAAACGGTCATCGTTTCATCTTAGTTGCCATTGATTATTTCACCAAGTGGGTGGAGGCAGCTTTATATACCAATATGACAAGGAACGTTGTAGTCAAATTTGTCAAGCGAGAATTGATATGTCGGTATGGCTTGCCAAGCCAGATCATTACTGACAATGGCACAAATTTAAACAACAAGATGATGAAAGAACTGTGTGAAAGCTTTAAGATTCGTCATCACAATTCCTCTCCTTATCGGCCGAAAATGAATGGGGCAGTCGAGGCGGCCAACAAGAATATCAAGAAGATTATACAGAAAATGGTCCTAACTTACAAAGATTGGAGCGACATGCTCCCTTTTTCTCTACACGGGTATCGCACCTCGGTTCGAACTTCAACAGGCGCGACCCCTTTTTCACTGGTATACGGTATGGAAGCAGTTGTACCTTTTGAAGTAGAGATTCCATCCCTTAGGGTGATAATGGAGGCGGAACTAGAAGAGGCTGAATGGGTCCAAGCTCGATATGACCAATTGAACCTGATAGATGGGAAGAGACTGAATGCCCTCTGCCATGGACAGTTGTATCAGAGGCGTATGAAACGAGCGTTTGAAAAGAAAGTATGACCTCGACAATTTCAGGAAGGAGACTTAGTCCTCAAGAAAATTTTGCTAATTCAAAAAGACAACCGGGGCAAATGGACACCTAACTATGAAGGTCCATATGTAGTGAAGAAAGCCTTTTCTGGGGGAGCCTTGATACTCACAACCATGGACGGTAAAGACTTGCCAATGCCCATAAATGCGGATGCGGTCAAGAAATACTTTTCTTAGGAAAATAATGTCAAAATAATGTCAAAAAAAAAGAAGAAGAAAAAGACGCTCGCTAGGCTGAAAACCTGAAAAGGCGGCCTAGGCAAAAATTAGAGCGACCCGGTGAGTCGAAAACCTGAAAAGGCGGCTCAGGCAAAAATTAGGGTCAAAATCCTGACAGTATGACTG
The DNA here is from genome assembly GCA_037962975.1 of Clitoria ternatea. Taxonomy (NCBI): domain Eukaryota; kingdom Viridiplantae; phylum Streptophyta; class Magnoliopsida; order Fabales; family Fabaceae; genus Clitoria; species Clitoria ternatea. The sequence goes on from CM075670.1 coordinate 288,787,623, forward strand.
AGACTTCCCATGCAAAAAGTGTGAGTCCAAACTGGGACACATAGGTCATGACTGAATCGCTTTCTTAGAAGCAGAGTCAAAGGGGGAGCTTGAAGTCATGATATGGGGTTTAAGATGCGCGTTATCCTCAGGGGTTCACCAAAAGATCAGCAAGCTTTCCCTGTTTCATCAATTATCAACTTGTGTATTAGACTTCTTTTGTTTTCCCTACTTCCCTCTCCATGTACTTACTCAACTCGTAAATAAATTTCACCCCTTTTTTCGATACGTGTTTATATTGTGAATTTCATGAATAAGATAAGGCATGTGTTTTCCTTTATCAAATAAAATAAAATATAATTATTTAAAGTTGTGGGGGCAAGATGATCCTATTGCTCAATCTTACCTCAGGGGATCGTTATGAAGACTTGAACCCAGACGCACTCTTTGAAGTTAGAGTTACTTCATTCGTTCTGTTCGGTCATGAGTCACCTCAAGAGATCATGGTTCCATGGGGAGCCTCCTCAGATTTCTATTTACTTTACCATTGCTATACTTATCCCTTTTCTGCAGGTTGTTATAACAAGCAGTCATTCAGCACCTCTCAAATTCTCATCCCCAGTGAAATCAATCGCCAAAGTTTGCATTTCTCAAGAATCCCAAACTTTACGTTCTCAATCAAGAGGCAGTACCCGAATCACCAAATTCATCCCCAGTAGAACTACACTTCCCAGAAAAATTAAACTGGGGCATCACCCTAGATTCCCCCAAAGCCCTTTAGATCATGTCAAACTGGGGCATCTCCCCCAGGATGTTATTTTTTGTCAACCCAAGAGCAATACCCCACGCTCCCGGGAAGTTTAAGCTGGGACATCACTCGGGTCTCTCTCTGTCAAAAGGGAACGTACCCCAAGCTTCTTCGACCACCCTAACTGGGGCATCACGCCATATCCTTCTCCCAGCCTTGAGGTGGTACCCCTAAATCTTCTAATCTTTCCAAAATTGGGGTATCACCCCAAATATTTCCTCCGTTCGAGGGGCAGTATCCCTAGCTTCTTCAGCTAGATTTTCCCCCATTTCTCTTCCTACCAATCAAGAAGCAGTTCCCCGAATCATCCAAGACAGCTTGAACTGGATCATCCCCAGATTTCTTTCCTTTAGTAAGCCCACCATACATCCCCAGTGGACCCCAGATTTTTCCTTCTAGTCAAGAAGCAGTTCCCTGAGATCCCTTCAATCTTCCTAACTGGGGCATCTTCCCCAGATTTCTTCTATTTTAGTCAAGGGACAATTCCCCAAGATTCCTTTAAATCATCTCAAACCGGGGCACCCCAGGTTCACCCTCTTTCAGTCAAAGAATAATTCCCCAAGAACCTTCAGTCATGTCAAACTGGGGCATCACCCCGAGCCTTTAGGTCCAGTGAATTAATTCGGACGAGACGTCCCGTTAGCTCCCCCAACCTTTACCTTTCTACAAACCAAGGGCCACACCCCACATTTATTTTCCTGTCAGTCAAGGGGCAATTCCCCACCTTTACCTTTCTGCAAACCAAGGGCCACACCCCACATTTATTTTCCTGTCAGTCAAGGGGCAATTCCCCACCTTTACCTTTCTGCAAATCAAGGGCCACACCCCACATTTATTTTTCTGTCAGTCAAGGGGCAATTCCCCATCTTTACCTTTCTGCAAACCTAGGGCCACACCCCACATTTATTTTCCTGTCAGTCAAGGGGCAATTCCCCACCTTTACCTTTCTACAAATCAAGGGCCACACCCCACATTTATTTTCCTGTCAGTCAAGGGGCAATTCCCCATCTTTACCTTTCTACAAACCAAGGGCCACACCCCACATTTGTTTTCCTGTCAGTCAAGGGGCAATTCCCCACCTTTACCTTTCTGCAAATCAAGGGCCACACCCCATATTTATTTTCCTGTCAGTCGAGGGGCAATCCCCACCTTTATTTTTTTGCAAACCAAGGGCCACACCCCACATTTATTTTCCTGTCAGTCAAGGGGCAATTCCCCACCGTTATCTTTCTGCAAACCAAGGGCCACACCCCATATTTATTTTCCTGTCAGTCAAAGGGCAATCCCCCACCTTTCATCTTTCTGTAAACCAAGGGCCATACCCCACATTTATCTTCCTGTCACGGGGCAATCCCCCACCTTTTACCCTCCTGCAAGCCAAGGGCCACGCCCCACACCTATTTGTCTCGTCAAAAGGGTAATTGCCCAGTTTTTACTTTCCTGTCAAACAAGGGCCACACCTCGCTTTTTATTTCCCAGTCTTTCAAGGGGCAATTCCCCGATTTTTACTCTTCTATAATTCAAGGGCCACACCCCCATATTTTATCTTCACTCAAGGGGGCAATTCCCCACTCTTACCTTCCTGTCACCCAAGGGACGGTACACCTCTTTTTTGGAAAACAGCTCTCTTGATTCTTCAAAAAAAAAAACAAAAACAAAAACAAAAACAAAAAAAAAGAAGAAGAAGGGAAATAGAGAGGACAGATGTGGAAAATGCTCGTCTTAAGAGATCAAGAGGTTCCACTTGGCCCCTACATCGGTGTTCATATCTTTACTTCATTTTTACTTCAAAAAACATAGAAAGCTTCGTGTTTCTCCTGTGAAAAAGAAGTAAAGAGGGGCATCTGTGAACACCTCTTTTTGTCCGGCCAATTGGTACAGTTCCATCTTTTGAGCACTCTTTCATGCGCATGGTTCATTTGAAAATTCATAACTCCTTCATACGATCTTTGATTTGCGCAAACCCGGTCTCTAAATTTTTGTAACAAAATTGTCTATGACTTTTGTGAAGACCTTGAAGGCTGAATCCTTACAAATTGGTACAGTTCTAATAATCTTCCTAGACTTGCTCCAGTTTCATGACTACTCTGCACATCTTTAAGAAAAAATTCATATATCCCTCATATAATACTGAAATGACCCCATTCTTTTTTCTATGGCTCCACATCAAAGAGATATACAAACTTTATGAAGGCCACAAAAGCTAATTCTCCACCCATTTTGCCCAGTGAATTTATTTTGCTTGCAAATGTATTTCCATCACACTCTGGAGCAGTTTTCATAGATGGGCCATATCTCCCTCGTTTCTTGATGAAAAGTTTTGTGTCATATATCAAATTAAAGCTAAGAGAAATATCTATAACTTTCATGTTGGACTCTTTTTCAAATTTGGCACGCATCAGCCCTTAAATACGCGAGCAAGTTTGTGATACGTAAAAAGGAGAATGAAAAAGCACCAAACAACATCATGAATCGATTCAACACATGCATGAATCGATTCATGCGTGAAACAGCCCTAAAAAAATCAATTTCAAGTGGTTTGAATCGATTCATAGCCCTCTTGAATCGATTCATACGAATTAAAAGCACCCAGGATGTGAATTTTTGAGGTTTGAATCGATTCATCAGCCTTTGAATCGATTCATCAGCATTTGAATCGATTCTTTCGAGTTTCAAAGGGGTTGAATCGATTCTTCCATCAATTGAATCGATTCACACGTTTAATTTTAGCCTAGAATTGCATTTGGAAAGCATGAATCGATTCATTTCACCATTGAATCGATTCATGAGTGAATTATTGGCCCAGAAACACGTTTTTAAGCTTCTGGATGGTGGGCAAGGCACTAAGGATCATAATGGGGCACTGAAGCATCATAATGGAGCACTCAAAACTAATAATGGAGCATTATGATTTGTTAATTGGAGAGTGCACCTTCCATTACAAATTTTTTATGGCAATGGCTGCTTTTGCATTCCTATAAATAGGCACCATGAGCATTCATTCAGGGGACCATTCTTCATTGAAGGCAATCAAGTCTTGGGAAGCCATTCGTTTCTCCTCTTCTTCTTCTCTGTTGCATTTCTTCTTCCAGCAAGTTTTTTTTCATTTCCGGCAAGTTTCTTTTCATTTCCAAGTTTTTTCATTTCCGGGTTAGTTTCTTTTCCAGATTATTATGTTCTTTTCTTTTCTTTACTTTTCTTTGTAGTTGTTATTATGTAGTTTCATTTCTTCTTCCAGCAAGTTTCTTTTCATTTCCAAGTTTTTTTTCATTTCCAGGTTATTCTTAATATAGTATGCTTTTATTAATAAAATAAAAAATAAATAATAATAATAATAATAATAAAATAAGTAATAAGTTTTGCATATGTTTTATTTTCTAGCCTAAAAATTTCCTTTTTTTAATAGTGTCGTACGGGAATACCCCCGTCTACACAATCCCCTTAGGATCCGTACACGTTCGAAGAACTTCGTCTTGTATGAGTTCCCCACCTCAATAACTTCCATCATCATGTTCCGAGTCAAAAAAGTTTTTTTCTTAGAACTACGTAACCCTGATTTCTTGATAATTCAAGAATACGTAGGAGCAGGACTTTAACTCCTGTCGGGCCCATCTTTCTTATTTCTTTTTTTTTGATTTATTTCCTCACTTTCATGTTTCTTTCATAAATGTTCTTCTTTTTGGTCGCTTCCGTGAAAATCAATTTAGATGTGACGTCTTGTTGATTTTCCCCTAGTTTTTGCTCAAGCCTCGCCATAATTCATAGGGAAGGGATACTTAGGATGAGACGTCCCGCTTATCTCTTTCCTATCCCTGTTTTTTTATCCGAGAATGTCTAATTTAGGCGTGACGCCTTATTAGCATTCTCTTCCCCTCTCTGTCTCATATCGAAGCCGAGTTTAATTCGGATGAAACGTTCCATTGACCTCGCTTCGACATTCTATGTTTGTACAGTTCTCTCACTCCATTCTATCATTTTCAAAATAAAAATAAAAGGGAAGAAACCATGTTTTATTTAAGGCTATTTATATTGTGCTTTCAATCTTGGTACTGTCTTTGACAGGCGATGTAGGGTGCTAATACCTTCCCTACTCGTAATCGACTCCCGAACTTGAATCTCAATTTTTAACCAGTGCTTTACTGAATTCAGTTTTTTCCCAATGTTTTTCCTATAAATAAAAACGTTGGTGGCGACTCCCTGTTTCATTCAACCCCTTCTTTCTTTCTCACCGCGCTGTCGCGATCCAGGTTATGACAGCTATTAAGGATATGACTGGGAATCCGAATCTATATTCGGAATAATTTTTGGAATTAGTATTAAGCCCGAATAGAGATCCTGTTTGTTATAAAACAGGAAACGTTTTAATGATGGATCAAGATATAACTTATTTCCTTCTTTCTCTCCTTTCATTTTCGTGTGCATGCTAGGACTTGAGAAAGCTTGGAGCTTGAGATAAATTCCTCTACTCTTTTGATGTTCTTGGCCCTAGGTTTTGATTTCTATATGGTTAGGAGAGTGCCTTATGAATGGATTTAGGAATAGGAACCATTTTCATGCAAAACCCAAAAGGTAGGATGTACTTATGCGTGTTTTAGGATGGATGTGAAGTGGTATACGAAAATTTCAAAATTTGAGATAGAAGATGATGGTTGTTAATGGTGATTGTTTGATTCTAGTGGAACCCTAACTCTAGGATTTGAGGAAAATGAATAATAATGTCATGTGAGATAATTTTTAGCGAAAACCCATGATAATGTGTATGTAGGTGTTGTTAATGATGGGGATTGACGGTTATTAGAAATGATTATTGAATTTTGATGAAAAACCCTAAGTATAGTGATTTGATGGATTTTGACCAAATTGATGATTTTGATGACTTTGAATACTCTAGAATGATTACATGAATGTTTGAAGCATTAGGTATTGATTATTAAGGATTGGGAAATGAGTGTATATGAGTATTGAGGAACTAATTTAGATAGTTGATGTTTATGATGATGTTAAAAATGGTTGTAAGCCATTGATAGTGGATTAAGGAAATAATTGATAGTGGATTAAGATACTTGAGTTAATGAATAGGTATGCCATTTTGAAATAGTTGAATTGGTAATGATCTAAGATGAAACCAAAGAGGCTTATAATAAGTTTGAACAAATTTTGGTGATGGTTGAATGATTCATGTGATGATTCGGAAGTCTTAAGGCTAAGGATCATAGTATTGATGTTGTTAGGTAAGGTTAACCCTTTAAGATTTAAAGAATCTTGGTTTTGGGAGAGGAATTCCCAAAGCCTAATACGAGCGTGTAAATCGGATTTAGACAAGTCTAGGACTTGATAATGAGTTGTGGGGAATGATGCCTTATAATGATATATTAATAGCAAGTATTTCTCAAAGTTATCCCTACCACTGGAATAGGAAGAGCTCTAAAAGCCAAGAAGTTAAGTCTCAGATACGTAGGACCCTATCATATTCTGCCAAAGATAGGAACCAATGCATGCCGCATTGCTCTAACAAACCTTCATAATATCTCTCATGTTTCCCAACTCCGTAATTATGTATCAAGGCCCTGATCATGTTCTGAGTCCTGATCAGTTTGTTCTGGAGGAAAATCTTACCTTTGAAGCATCACCGGTTAAGATTGTTGACCGACGTCTAAAACAGCTAAGACGCAAGGAAATCTCTTTGGTCAAAGTAGTTTGGAGTCAGTTAAATGATAGGGATGCTACTTGGGAGATTGAGGAAAAGATTAGAAGATTGTACCCTCAATTATTCCAACCTTGAATTTCAGGATGAAATTCCCAAAAGGGGAGGAGAGTGTAACATCCCTGTTTTTAGTAGCAGTCTTATTTAGTAAATTTGAAGTTTGGAAGGTCTGTAAGTGGTAATAAGTGAATAAATACCCTGTAGATGGTCTGTAAGATCACAAGAATTTCATTTTTGTGTGTAATTATGGAAATTATATAGACCATTAATGGTATTATTCAAATTCCGAGTGAAAAGGGCTCTGTTCCGAGTGACAGAGAGAAATTCCGAGTGAAGGATTAGCAATTCTAACTGAAGGATGAAATTTCAAGTGTAAGGTTACGTTTTCCGAGTAAAACATGACCAAGTGGGATACTACCGAGTGAAATCCTTGTGTGGAGAGAAGCGTGTTCAAGAGAACCACTTCTGGGTGAAATTCTGAGTCAAAATACCCTTGAATGACTTGTTGCCGAGTCAAACCTTGCCAAGAGCTTCCTTTTTCGAGTGAAACTTCTCTGATTATAGTATTCCGAGTGAAGAGACTCAGTCAGGGATATATCCGAGTTCAATCCGAGTGAGTTTGTCCAAGTCAGGACCTCCCTAGTGAGGAAAAGGATAGCATTCCGAGTAGAATATATATAAGTATAAGTATTTTATGTTGATTTGATGCTTCTTACCGACTGGAATGTGTTGTTGATGGATGAAATAATGTTAAGTTAATGATTCCTAGTGAGGTTATAGTGTTTGGCTTTGTTTTCCGAGTGAAGAAAACTTAAACGGATTCTGAGAGAAATCCCTTTAGATGAATAAATACTGTGTAGGCTTTAATGGGAGAATTTCCCGAGTGAAAAATATGGGTAAACCCCGAGTGGGGAATGATTTGAATGCTCTTGAGTGGTGAAATCCGAGTGAACCTCTTCTGAGGTATGAGTTGTTATAATGGTTTTGATTAGGAATATATTCTAAGTGTATGATATACATAAACTGAGTGAAGAAGTTTATGGATTCCGAGTGGGAAAACCCTCATTACCGAGTGGATCTTACGTTTGATTTTCCTGAGTGGAAGTATGGAACTGAGTAAACTTCCAAGGGGGGAAGTTTAAGTGTCTGAGTTAGGAAAAATTAGAATATGCTGAGATAAGAGTGAGTAATGCAACTCCGAGTGGGGGATGTGTTGTCCAGAAGTACTTTGGAATAACTTCCCTAGTGAAGAAATAAAAAGGGAGTCAGTTTTTGAAGTACATTATCGAGAGAGAAAGTTTTTGAAGTACATTACCGAGTGAGAAAGGACTAGGCTTGGAATGATTTAACCGAGTGAAAACCGTCAGAAATGACTCGGATTTGGGATATAATGCTGAGTGAAAGGCCAAGTAAGAGACGAGTCAGCTTTGATTATTTTGCCGAGTAGAAAACCAAGCAAGATGAGTCAGTGTGAGGGAGAATTACTGGTGAAGGTATGGTGATGGTGTGTTGTTGTAATATTGAAATTAAGAGTTCACTGAAAGAGAATCAAGTTTGTATAATATGAACTCAATGGAATGGATGTGCCAAGTTTAAACACAGAGGTTGTAGTACAGTATAGATATCGTTCCACTGAGGAGGTGTAAGAATGAAAATCTTAGTCTTGAATTGATTTGGCAGAATGGTTTGGTTTTTGTTTTGTGATAAATGATGTTGATCAAGAAGACAGTAAATAAGTAAATAACAGAGTAAAAGTTACACAGGATAACAGTAATTGGTTTTTGGAAAAATCAGTTTTGTAAAACAGGGATTGGCTTCATCACATCTTCACTTCTGTAAGCTTCATAAGTTTTCATATAAGTAAATTGAAAAGATAAGTTCTACGTCACAATCAAAGTCATTTGTATCGATCCCTCGACTACAAAATTCATAAGAATGATTTCAAACCGCTGATCCCTCAGTCACTTTGAAATCATCCCAGCATTATCGATCGATTGTTTTGACGTTTATTGAGTTAGACGCCATCCCTGGCTACCTACTCACAATAAGTATTTCTTTCAGGTTCTGCTTTCAAAAGTCACTTCCCAGCATACTTGAGAAAACTTAGAACAAGAAAATAGTGATCAAGTATTTTCAGGCATTAAACGCAGAAGGAAATACAGCAACTTATCAAATCTCATTACTAAATAAAAACTTACAACAGCATTACTTTAGTGTTGAATGGATTACAGCCAATCCCATAAAGGAGATTTAGCTACTCATGCCTTGTATTTTCACCATCAACAGAGTAAATACAGAAAATAATGGAAAGTGTGAATAAGAATACAGAGGATGAGATGATCGATATGATGTTGTTTGCAGCTTGATTTATAGGGGTTCTGGTTCAGCTCCCTAGAACGCATGCAGCATCTTTCAAAGTTTTGTATAGACACAAGAAATTTGTTGTAGAACCCATGCAAAGATTTGTAGAACACAAGAAAAAGGTTTGGCATCGCACCACTGGTGAATATTAAATTGGAAAATCCCATGCTGAAGGAGTCACGCTTGAGCTTGGTGGACTCACGCTCAAGCGTGAAGGGTTCTGATGCTTGCTGAATTACCCACGCTCAAGCTGCATTAACCACGCTCAAGCGTGGCCTTCCTTATGGTGCAGAATGTCCATCACGCTCAAGCGTGTAAAGCCTACGCTCAAGCGTGGCCTTATTATCCATCCCTCACACTCATGCTCACGCTTGATCTTCGCTTGGGCGCTCTAGAGCTCACGCTCAAGCGTCTCATCCCCACGCTTGAGCGTGAGAAAGGTCCTGATGCCTCTGTCTCCTTTAAGTCATGCTTAATCCTCGCTTAAGCGTCTAGTAATCACGCTTAAGCGTGAGAGGTGGTTATGTTCTCCAACTTTCATGCTCAAGCTTGCTTACTTTGTCTTTCCTGCAACTTTCCACAACATTTCTTTTTATACAATGCTTAAAAGATTCATGCTCACTTTCTTCAATAATTCCTTAATTTAGCTTAAAGTCTTTACAAAATTGGTTCAAATGAGTCATGAAATCAATGCTTATTCAACACTTATCAATTACAGAGTGGATGATGGGTCGGTCAGGATTATCTTATTGAGTGGAAAACCTGAGTACCTTGAGACTATTTCAGGGAGATTCTACCGAGTGAGATGTTTTCTAAGTGAATCCGAGTGGGCCAACTCTGATTGATTCTACCGAGTGAGAAAACTAAGTATTGAGTCGGTTTTAGAAGAATTCCGAGCGATTATTGGATGACTCGCTCAAGCGAGTCGGATTTCGCTTGAGCGAGAAGGCATTTCGCTCAGTTTCTACACTTCGCCCAATCGAGGACACCATGACTCACTAAAGCGAGTCGGATTTCGCTTGAGCGAGGTGGAATTTTGCCTTACTGACACAGCGTGAAGGAACCACGCTCAAGCGAGCATACTGCGCTCAAGCGCAGTCGGTTCTGACCCTCTTTTCTTCCCACACCCAAACTTCTCCACTCATGTGAAACACCTTTCCGTCCAATCTGAGTGCTTTTTTACATATTTTATACATATGTTCTCTTCAAATCATACTTGTCCACATAAATCCAAAAGGGGACGAGTCAACTGCAGGGAAAGTGCACCTTTTCACTCCACTCGAAGCACCTTTTATATATATTAATATATATTCCCTTTCCAATCAATGCAAGCTGACAGTGGAAAGAGTCAAAAGTTTCCATTATTTTCCACCTAACCTTCAGTCACGGGAAAAGCTGTCTCCCACTTGTCTCCTCCTTATTAATCAATGCCACCATTCATTCCCAAGTTCAAAACCTACTGAAATTAACACCAGCTCTCTCTTCTTCCTTCTACTACGAACAAGCTTCCTCTCTCTCAATTCCTTTCCTCTCCCACTTGGAACTGAAGCAAGGACAGTGAAGGGAACATTTTCTTCTTATCCAAGAACTCCATTAAGGTAAGGGGGGTATATTCTCGGGTATTCTAGGGAAATCCAAGTGAAAGGAAAGGGTTAAGGTACCTTTGGTCCTCACCTTTCCAGGACAGATTCAGGAATTGTATGAATTAAAATGCTGTAATTGTTATATATCTGTTATATATATATATATACCTTTATGAATATGTTCAATTGGATATGTTGCTCATTACAATCCATGATTCAATGAATACGTTTGATTATCTGTATTGATTATTATAAATTTTGATGATTAAGTGAGTATGTTTGATGCTGAACTGTGAAAATATTAAGTATCATGGGTATTTATGTGTATTCCAGTAAAGAATTGTAAACAGGAGATGAAATAAATGATAACAAGCTCGGATTTATATAAATCTAATCCGTTTTATATAAATCCAATCAGTTTTATATAAATCCAATCGGTTTTACATGATTTCATTCGGTAAATCATTATATATTTCAGACAGAACCCTTTTCTTACTTGAAAAACTTTTTCTCAATCATTTTTACTTGGAATTATAGTTAATTCACTCAGAAAACTCTTTCTTAATTATATTTCACTCGGAAAGCATTCTTAACTTCACTAAGAAAACTCTTTTCAGTTCAATTTCACTCGGATTTTTAGTCAGTTCATTTAGAAAACTCTTCTCAGTATGATTCCACTCGGAATCATAATTATTTCACTCGGAATTACCCTTGTTCTAGTCTGAAAAACCTTGTTTTTAATATTTTTCACTTGGAGTTTCGTTTAGAAACTCTTCCTTAATCATTTTCAAATTATTGGGACGTTACAATTATTATTATCGTTCTTATTTCTATTATTATTATTATTATTCTTATTATCATTATTCTTATTATTGTTATTATTATTGTTAGTATTATTGTTATTGACATTATTAATGTTTTAATTATGAGTAATGAAACAAAGAATATATTATTTTACTCTTTATACAAAATATAAGTTTAACCAAGATATAACCGATATATTTTCTAGAATAAGAATGAATGACTTACAACATTTGAATGATGGGATCCAAGAGCTTGAGAATAATATGATGAGACTTGAAACACATAAGATACCCAATGATCAAATGATAAAAAGAATGCATTTCGCATCATGAAAATATTTTTGAAGGAGAAAAATATCTAGAGCATACACTTGGTACAGTGGAGGACACTCACGTTCGATCTCCATGAAGAATCTTGGGAGTACAACTGGAACGGAAACCCAATGGCATCAGAGTCACGCCTGATAGCCGGGTGAGACGATGTAATTCTAGTGTACTTTGACTAAATGACGAAGTGTAACTATGATCGCAGGGATCCAAGTCCTAAAAATATATAAATCAATGATGAGAACCAATGAGTTCATTTGTACCTTATGAAAATGGGAGCTTGGGCGGACCCTGATCGCTCTAGAATGGAATGGAGAAATTCCAAAGAATGAGATGAAGATGAATTGATTTATTGGGCCCACATGCATCATGAGACTTAATTAAGATAAATCATAATAAAACGAACTCATGCATTCCATGACAGCATATTTGATTGTTATAGTTATGAATATGTTAATTGTATGATTTATGTGACATTATCTGTTAACTGGATTATGTCCGCACCGGGTAACCTTCAGGGTCTTGGGTTATACTCACCCTTACTGTTGACAATTTTCAGAGGAATTAGGAAATCAAGAATCCGAGTATGAAGAACAGCAATACGCTGAACCCACTGAGAATGCTTATTAAGAGTAGGATATCCGTAGTTGAATAATAAGACCATGGATGACTGTATAAATATTAAGGGTGCCTGTGAGCCCCATTCTGTTATGAGTACAATTACTTACAGTTTATGAATGACTATGTGATTATCTACTATTTGCTTCCACTGATCTGCCATCATTTTATATATATAAAAAATATATATATTCACTTTTTCTAAAAACTTGTGACCTCTCAGTTAAATAGGATGAACCTACAGAAGGGTTTGTCTTATCTAACCGAGGGTGTTACAGGTCTTACTTGACACCCCGTGAACCCTGCTTGGTTCACCGAGTCTTGCTTAACTCCCCCTTAACCACTGGGTCATGTTGTTCAAGTGGCCTCAATACTCAAGAGGGGGGGTGAATTGAGTTTTAAAAACTTTGATTGGGATGCCTTTGAACTTGATTTTTATATCCAAGTTTACAAGAATATACAAGTGAAATCAAGTTAAAGATAGTATGCAATACACCACAAGGATAAATATAGCTGAAGCAATTTAACAAACACTTGGTGGGCAGTATTTAAAATATATCAAATTAGACAAGCTCAAGTATGCAATTCACAATCAATCAACACAAATCAACCAATTGCAGCATATGAAAGTAAAAGAGTAAGGGAGAGGAGCTTGCAAACCAATATAACGAGTTCCACCAATACCGGTGTACGTCTCGCCTCTAAGCAACCCACTTAGAGGATTTCCACTATTGAAGTTTAGAGATACAAGCTATGAGCAATTGCAGCTTCCTAGTGTCCCACACTTAAGAACTCAATCCTCACTAGCAAAGGGTAACCCACCCAATCTCTCAAACTCTCAATACCCAAAGGTTGAACCCCAACCTTTGTGACCACTCAATCCTAGAGTAAAAACCTTTGTGTTTGATGAAGTGTTTACAAGGAAATGACTCTCTTAGTAGAGTAGATGTACAAGTGAAAGATCACACAAGTTCTAGCTCTCAAGATGAGAGGATGTATAAATTTAAACTTAGAATATACAAGAAAGATAGCTTACTAAGCATAAGAACAAGTGAAGAATGATAGTTTCCAGTTGTGTGTTTTGTGCTTGAGTTCCTCTTGAATTTATAGAGCCATTTGAGAGCTTGAGGAGTACCTTTCTTCTTCCTAGCCGTTGCACATAGTGGGGGTCTGAAGAAATGGTGGAGACATGTGCCGGTTTCCCACTAATATGTGTTTTCCCACTTTCGTAATCGATTACGCTTCGAGCTGTAATTGATTACACTTTGAATTTTTCATTCCAGATCGTGCTGTAATCGATTATCCCTTTATGTGTAATCGATTAGATTCAAGTCAGAGGGCTTCTAATCGATTATTGTTTGGCCTGTAATCGATTAGGGATGATACCTGATGCATTTAATTTGGCTTCGCAGCTACGTAATCGATTATATAGTCCTGGTAATCGATTAGCTTACTTCCAGTAGCCTTCTAATCGATTGGATGAATTTCCTTAATCGATTAGCCTTTATACCTGATGGTTTTAATACCATTTTTGATTTTGGTAATCGATTCTGTCATGTGTGTAATCGATTACTGTAATTTCAGTAGCTCTTTAATCGATTATATTAATTGCTGTAATTGATTAGCTTATGTCCTGTTGCAGTTGTTCCAAAAATAGAATCACCCTAATCGATTAGACTGGGCTTCCTAATCGATTAGCTTATGTCGTGCTGTTTCTGGGTCTGATTCTATGTCTTTGTTTTTGCAAGAATTTCTTCAAGAGTGTTTTGTCATTATCAAAATCCTTGTACCTGTTGTCACATTCAAACACATTCTCCCCCTTTTTGATGATGACAACCATGTTCATCTCTTGAGGGTTGTTAGTTTAAACAACAATTATCTCTAATTTTGTATCTGCAAAAACATTTGAATTTTTCCTTATCTCTAAAATCAGATTATCACTTATCTTTTCAAGAAACTCTTATCTGTTAAAAATTATCACTTATACAAGTAAATCTCTTATCTCTTAAAAGTCTCCCCCTATCTTTAGGAATTAATGCCTTGGAGATAATTAAAACAGTTTATCATTTAAGCAGAAGAACAGATGAACAATAACTATTGCTTCTCCCCCTTTGGAATCATCAAAAATAATAAGGCAATTAAAGTCATGGAAAGACAGATTTTATTCATGAAAATTTAAGGGAAAGTACAATCAAGGAAATGAGAAAACTGATGCATAAACTAAGAAAACATAATGATCAAAGCATAAAAATGGATCTAATTATCCGGGTTGAAAAATTGAAGTTCGGAGACTTGATGGGACAGCTCTTCATAACGCTGTTGTATCATCTCAAAATGTTGTTGCTCTGTCATTGAAAATTCTTGAAGGGAATTTTCTAGGCGATCGAAGCGGCGGTCAAGGTAAGCATAGAGCAATGCAAATGGGTCAGCAGAGGCAGATGAAGAGGCTTGAGGTGCAGGAGGAGGAGGAGGAACGGGCTCATCATCAGTAGGAGCTTCAAAGGGAATGTTGGCATGATAGCCTTCTATTCGTGAGTACCATGCTCCGTGTAGAAAGACAAGACCCATCTTAATGAGGTGATGAGTGCCAATGCATGCTTTTGAAGGCACCTTCTCTGAGAGTTCTCCAGCCAGGTCTGCTCCACAATGTTTGAATATTTTGGTGGGTAGGATGGCGTATGGGAGCTTTTGTTGGTCCTTGGCGTGGCGCATGTGAAATTTGACCATTTGAACCCAGTTGATTTCTTTGTGGTTCAGCATAGCCCACATCAAGAGGACTTCATCCTCTTCCACCAAGGCATAGTTCCCACAACGGGGAACCAACATCTTGACCAAGAAAAAGTGTAGGAGGCGGTTGTTCATGGTCAAGTGTCCTACCAATTTGTGGTTGCTCCTGGGGCGATCAGCCTTCCACAATGATTGACGGGCAGTAAGAGCATTGAAACCCCATTCATCCTCAGGGTCTCCTCCATCAAACTCAGCATCGTTTAGTGGCAGTAGAGAAATTTCAGCAAGCTGGGCGTTGGTGAGCTTTATGGTCACATTTTTGACCTTTGATTCAATTACTCCATTAACAATCTTTAAGTTGCAATAGAAAACTCTAATGAGTTCAGGGTAGTACAGCTCTTCCTTAAGGGTGAGGAAGGGAAAAAGGTTATAGTGGTGGAGGCATTGGGTGAAGGTAAGGCTATGGTTATCAAAGGTTTCAGCAATGGTGAAGTGGGGAGTCATGATATCCTTTTTAGAAAAATTGTTGACAAAATTTTGGAGGTCTCTAGGAGAGGAGAAGAACCTAGAAAAGTCTAGGGGGTTGTTGGCTTGGGCCATGGAGGACCTTGCTCTTTTGACGGTGCAGGAGGAAAACATGGTGAGGAGGAGAAGATGAAGAAAGGCAAAGCTTTGAGAGATTTGAAGAGGAAGGAGGTAGTGTGAGATGAGAGGGTGAAGAGGAGGGTATTTATAGGGGAAAATTAGGTCTAGAAGAGAGTGAGGTGAGTTAAAGGAGTGAAGAATTCGAGCAGACCTCGGGAAGCAGCGTTTGACTGTGCCAATACTGATGCTAATCGATTACGAGGCATAGGCAATCGATTAGCTCACTGTTTCTAGGGAATTTGAATCGTTTCGCACATAGTGTAATCGATTACGAGAGTTGAGTAATCGATTAGTGAGAAAACAGAAACGTCCTAATCGATTGTGGTAGTATGGTAATCAATTACAGGGAAGATGAAACGTCTTACACCTGAAACAGAGGCTTTGTAATCGATTATGGATCAAGAAGTAATCGATTATGCATAAAACAGAGGCTTTGTAATCGATTAGATATCAATGAGTAATCGATTATCAACAAAACAGAAGCTTATTAATCGATTAGATGGCAATACGTAATCGATTATCAACAAGACAGGAGCTTATTAATCGATTATGCAGATGTATATAATCGATTATCTGGTTCAAGAATTTGCAGTTTTCAAACAGGAGAGTTGCAATATTGATCAATCATACCACTGATAATAACCACTCATACAATCATGCCATATAATACTATTTTTATCAAAATACTTCATCATTCAAACACAATTATTCATGTCAAGAATTCCTAATTCTCTTCTAATGTGGATGAATTGCTCCCTAGCTAAAGGTTTGGTAAAAATATCTGCTAGTTGCCTAGAAGTTTCAACATGCTCAAGTATACAATCACCCTTTAATACATGGTCTCTAATGAAATGATGTCTAATCTCAATATGTTTGGTTCTAGAATGCATTACAGGATTCTTTGAGATATTGATAGCACTAGTATTATCACACTTAAGAGGCACATGGTCCAATACAACTCCAAAGTCTAGAAGTTGTTGTCTCATCCAAAGGATTTGAGCACAACAACTACCAGCTGCAACATATTCTGCCTCAGCTGTTGATAGCGCAACACTTACTTGTTTCTTGCTATGCCAAGAAACAAGAGAACTACCAAGCAAGTGACATGTTCCGCTAGTGCTTTTTCTATCAAGTTTACATCCTGCAAAATCTGAATCAGAGTAACCAACTAAAGTGCATTCAGCCCCTTTGGGGTGCCATAAACCAACATTTTGAGTCCCAACTAAATATTTCATTATCCTTTTTACTGTAGTGAGATGTGATTCTTTAGGACAAGCCTGGTATCTAGCACACATACACACAGTAAACATGATATCTGGTCTACTAGCGGTTAAGTAAAGTAAGGATCCTATCATACCTCTATATTTTGTGAGTTCAACATCCTTACCTTTCTCATCCTTGTCCAAATAGCATGAAGTGCCCATGGGTGTGGCAATATCATTTGCTTTGTCCATGTTGAATTTTCTAAGTAGTTCTTTGCAGTACTTGGATTGATTAATGAATGTGTCTTCATTGGTTTACTTGATTTGAAGTCCAAGGAAGAAAGTGAGTTCCCCCATCATGGACATTTCAAATTCTTCCTGCATTAACTTAGCAAACTCCTTGCACATTGACTCATTAGTGGCACCAAATATTATATCATCAACATAAACTTATACCAATAGTATGTTATTCTTTTTGTGCTTTATGAATAAAGTTGTATCAACCTTTCCTCTTTCAAAATGATTTTCTAAAAGAAATTTGCTTAACCTTTCATACCAAGCTCTTGGAGCTTGTTTCAAACCATACAGAGCTTTCTTTAATTTGAAAACATGATTTGGAAATTGATGGTTTTCAAAACCTGGAGGTTGATCAACATATACTTCCTCTTGAATGTATCCATTCAACATAGCACTTTTAACATCCATTTGGTACAATTTGAAGTCCCTACAGCATGCGAAGGCTAATAGTAGTCTAATTGCTTCTAATCTAGCTACGGGTGCATACGTTTCTTCATAATCAATGCCTTCTTCTTGATTATAGCCTTTAGCTACTAGCCTAGCTTTGTTCCTAGTAATAATACCATTTTCATCCAGTTTATTCCTAAATACCCATTTGGTTCCTATTATTTGGTGATCATTGGGTCTTGGCACAAGCTCCCAAACTTCATTTCTGTCAAATTGATTTAGCTCTTCTTGCATGGCCAACATCCAATGTTCATAAATAATAGCTTCATTAATGCATTTGGGTTCTATTTGCGATATAAAGGCTAAATGATTGCATGTATTTCTAATTGCATTACGAGTACTTACACCTTTTGTCATTTCACCTATGACTTTGTCTAGAGGATGATCCTTCAAAGTGATCCATTATTGTGGTTCCTCATGTTTGGCTGCATTTGTGTCTTTGGTTTCTCCTTCCTTGTCATTGATGCTGAAATCCTGAGCCATTAATTTGGTGCAAAAATCTTAGTAAAATAAAATGTGACTCTCAGATTTACACTTATGGCAAGCGCACCAGTCGTTAAAATTGTAGTATATTTGATCGTCTTACAGGGATTGTGGTAAGTACCTCAATCTAGGACTAGTACAAGCTGAACCAACAGAAAATACATGAAGTTCATTCGGTTTTTATGGTTTTAGTGTTTTATAGTTGTTTTTGTATTTTGAGAAACAGAGTTAAAGTGAAATGTGGAAAGTAATTGAAAGAAAACAGGTCAGGATTGCTTCGGCTCACAATTTCCTCAAGAAACATGCAATTAAGTATAATCGAACTTCACAATCTAGAGGACAATCCGCTTGTGGTTATTCCCTAATTCCTTAGGTGAAAAACACTAATCCTTAAGCAATGAACCTTAATTCCTTAAGTGCTCGATTAACCTAAGAATCTAATGTGAAATTAGAGGTTGAACTCTAACTATTCACCTAAATTGATTAGGCCTGAACTAGTTAGAAAGCTGGAAGTTACCTAAGCTTCAACCATGATTCCTCACTGGTGAAGTTCTTCATCAGTTCTGAATTTGTCAATCCGGCGATTCTGCTCCACTCCTCAGCTTGTTCGCCTCAAGATCGTCGAAGTCGATCTACTTGCTCACAGCTTCAAGATTCCATCACAATCCCAACCTTAGGGATTTAGAACTCCATAGACTTCGGTTCCATCGAAGGATTGTGGAACGTCATGGAGGAAAGAGTTTAGAGAGATGAAAATGTAGTGAGAGATTGGAAATGGAAAATGAAGTGTCTTATGTTGTACGTTGTTCTGTCTCTGTCCCTTTTTACAGAGTATGTACACGAATATATATAGGCATCTAACTAAACTAACTAACTTAGCTAATATCTGAAAACTGAGTTCTTAATTAAACTAAACTAACTAATTGAATAATTACAGAATAATTAACTAATCACAGCTCAGCTCGTAGCAGATTCCAGTTCATCATTAGCTAATTTACAGCTCAGCACCAGCTAATTGACAGCTCACTTCTTAAGTTACTTAAGGTTGCAGTAGTAGAGAAGAAGGCAATGGAAGCGGAACAGTACTGCACCAAGTGTGTTGTTGGAGGGAAGGAACAGTGTTTAAATTACTGCCTTTATGCTTCAGCTGCTGAGTTTTCGCTTGAGCAGATTAAACTCTCGCTTGGGCGAGTTCGGGAATTGTACTACAGTGTTGCTTGGTCGCTTAAGCGTTATGGCAAAGCTTGGGTGAAAGGTGATGTTTTGGGGTCACGCTTGAGCGTAGTCTTGCTTTTCTTGAGCGAACTTGGACCTTCGCTTGAGCGAATTTAACTCTCGCTTGAGCGGATTAATTATTCAATCGGTATTTTAAAATTAGGGCTCGGGTTCTTCCTTTTATTTTCAATCGGTTCCTTGTTTTCTTTTGGAGTCGGTATCTTGGAAGTCTTACTTCTTTTTGGTCAACCCTTTGAAGTCTCGCCCAGTCGATTTTGTGCACTTCCTTCAGTCAGATTTATGAATTTTCACTCAGAGATTTCCAAGTACCGATCGGCTTTTGTAAATTTCACTCGGATTTATGAAGTCTCACTCGGCTTTTCCAAATCTCGCTCAGTTTTTGTGATTTTCACTCGGATTTGTCTTCTTTTCTCGAGTACGCCCTGTTCCTGCACTAATAAACAACTGACTGCCTAGCATTTATACGCTGGCTGCTTAGTGAAATTATAAATACTTCAAAATTCCTTAACTAATTAGTATTTTCAGTCGGTTTCTTACATAAATAACCTACTTTTGAAATTCATAACCAAAATACAAATTATTATCAAATTATTAAATAATACTAACGAATTAATCAATAATTACTAAATAATGTTAAATAAAAAGGTGAGATAATTAAGTCTTTTCAAGACTTATCAGTCATCTAAGGTCAATTCTTGAAGAGTACCAATATTTCCGATGCCTAGGATCCTTCCTTTGGTGTTGTCTCCATAGGTGACGCTTCCTTTTCTTTTGGGAGTAAATGATGTGAACTTGCTTATGTCTCCCGTCATATGCTTTGAACACCCACTATCCAAATACCAATAGGTGTTGCTTGCCTTGAAGCATACCTACAAAACAAAATCAGTTTAGAGAACTAGGTACCCATTTTATGTTGGGTCCTTTAAAGTTAGCTTGTGGTAATGTCCCTTTGGGAACCCACACCTTTCTTATAACCTTTGGCCCTAATTTTCTAACATTGCAATTCGAAGAGTTATGACCTTTAAAACCGCAATGATTACATTTCATAAAGGGCGAAGATGATTTCATAGGAGGTACAAAGAAGTTTTTGTAATGCTTTTCCTTTTTAACAGAATTGTACCCTAAACCGGTTTTGTCAAACATGCATCTTTGGTTTCCAAGAAGTACATTCAAATTATCTCTACCATTTGTAAACCTTTCTAAAGTTTTGTTTAGATCTAGGACTTTATTTTCTAGATCAATGCATTTCTTAGCAAAATCACAAGGTTTACTCTTAGAACATGTTTGAGCATTTTCCAGTTCTTCTTTTAAACAATCATTCTCTTTACACACTTTCATAAGGTGCATCTCTAGAGTGTCACTAGTTTTTCTAGACACCTTAAGTCTATTAGAGACTTTCACAAATTTTTCATACAATTCATTAAAAGCATTAAGTAATTCTTCCTTATCAAGGTCATGAAGATTTACCTCATCATCTTCTTCTTGGTGATTTGCCATGAGGCAAAGGTTTGCCTCTTCATTTTCTGAGTCATCCGAGCTACTTATCTCGTTTTCATCCCATGCGATATAAGCTCTTCTTCTTCCCTTTTTCTCTTTGCTCTTCTTTTTAAGATTTGGGCAATCGGCCTTGAAGTGTCCTTCTTTCCCACATTCAAAACAACTAGGTGAGGAAGATGATTCATTAGGTGTAGATTTCTTACCTTGTGTTTTGAAGTTCCTTTGGAATCGTTTGTTTCTCATGAACTTTCCGAATCTTTTTACAAACAATCCAAATTCTTCTTCTTCATCAAGATCACTACACGATTCTTCTTCATGTATAGAGGTGGCCTTGAGAGCTAAGCCCTTCTTCTTGGAGGATTTTTCTTCTTTCTCCGCTAGCTTCAAGACTTTTAGTTCTTGCTCTTGCTCTTGTAATTTCCCAAAAAGTGTTGCAAGAGACATCTCATTGATGCTTGGAGATTATTTTATGGCTGTGACAAATGGTTGCCATTCCCTGCTAAGACTTTTTAAAACTTTATGCACAAGTTCTTTGTTAGTGTAAACTTTGCCAAGAGTAATGAGATGATTAATAATAAGAGTGAATCTCTTCTGTATTTCTACTATGGTTTCCCCCGAGTTTATTCTAAAACTTTCATATTGACTTGTCAAGGTACTAATCTTGGAGTCCTTCACATCGCTAGTACCTTTGTGAGTTACTTGTAGAGTATCCCACATTTCCTTAGCGGATTGACAAGTCATTATTCTAAAAAATTCATCTGGACCAAATGCCATAGTGATAAGATTCTTTGCCTTATAGCCATATTGTACTTTCTTTTCTTCATCACTAGTCCATTCATCCATAGGTTTTTCAACATTTTTACTATCAATAGTATGCATTGGTATATAAGGACCATTTTTAATGGCATTCCAAACTCTCAAATCAATAGATTGAATGAAGATTTTCATTCTTTCTTTCCAAAATGCATAGCCTTCCCCATTGAAAGCGGGAGGTCTGTTTATAGCACCACCCTCAGGAAAACGATTATGAGAACTTAAGGCCATCTAGTCTCTTGAAGCTGTTAAGCTTGATTTACCAAGAGTCAAGCTCTGATACCACTTGTTGTTCAAGTGGCCTCAATACTCAAGAGGGGAGTGAATTGAGTTTTAAAAACTTTGATTGGGATGCCTTTGAACTTGATTTTTATATCCAAGTTTACAAGAATATACAAGTGAAATCAAGTTAAAGATAGTATGCAATGCACCATAAGGATAAATATAGCTAAAGCAATTTAACAAACACTTGGTGGGCAGTATTTGAAATATATCAAATTAGACAAGCTCAAGTATGCAATTCACAATCAATCAACACAAATCAACCAATTGCAGCATATGAAAGTAAAAGAGTAAGGGAGAGGAGCTTGCAAACCAATATAACGAGTTCCACCAACACCGGTGTACGTCTCGCCTCTAAGCAACCCACTTAGAGGATTTCCACTATTGAAGTTTAGAGATACAAGCTATGAGCAATTGCAGCTTCCTAGTGTCCCACACTTAAGAACTCAATCCTCACTAGCAAAGGGTAACCCACCCAATCTCTCAAACTCTCAATAGCCAAAGGTTGAACCCCAACCTTTGTGACTGAGACGCCCCGAACCCCCAATTAAAATAGGGGAAAAATTTTTCGCGTCTTTGAAAATATTAATAAATCAAATAATTAAAGTGGTGAAGTATTTTTTTCACCAAACCCCTGGACCTATTTTAATAACCTATCCCATATATGAAGATATGAGAAGGTGAACAATTAAGTCAAAGAGTGAACCTTGGATGATCAATCTCATGATCATCAACAAGAAGTAGCGGAAGTGTACAATTACATTAAGAAAATGAAGGGGAGTGGTAGGAGGTCGAAGGATGGTCCATTGAATTGATAGAATGTATTAATTATGCGTGTAGGTCATTGTACCATCATATTATAGCCAAACAATACCAATGATACCCCAAAACAGAGGAAAAGGTGTGAAAACAGGGCCATGAATCGATTCAAACACCCCATGAATCGATTCAAATGATTCTGGCGTGCAAAACAGTGAAAACAGGACCCCTTGAATCGATTCAAGCTCGAATGAATCGATTCAGATGCTTCTGGAACTCAAATTTATACAAACAGAGGTCCTGGAATCGATTCAAGATCGTATGAATCGATTCAGGCCTTCCTGGAACCAAAAACAGTGAAAACAGCAGCGCTCGAATCGATTCAGAGATCCTCGAATCGATTCGAGACAGCACAGTTGCTGTTTTATGCAGAAAAAGCCTTATTTTTGGACTTCTAACCCCCCTAACTTTTTCATATCAACTCCAAACGCTACCAAATTTTGACACCAACTAAAATACACCAATTGTGACGTGTGGCCACTAGCCTCACCCAAAAATTCTCAAAAATGTGAAAGTTATGCAAATAAATGTGTTTTGTCCATTCCTGAGCCTTTTTGAGTAACATAGGGGTCTATTCTCAAGGGAATTGACCCGCTCTAGTTCCTATAAGTCACAATTCATGTATTTAAGCTATTGGAACCACCACACACTATACAAAACTCATAAAATTCATTTTGACCCTATTGGTTCCTTGCTCATGCATTAAAACAACTATACAACGTCTTCGATACACATCCTAAAGGCTATAATTCAAGATTCTCAACATTCATTCATCAAAGTTAAATATCATAGTCTATTCTTTACATCACTTGGGTCATGTAGGAAAATTGGCCTTACACAAACATGTCCAATTTTCTCCCATGACCTCCAAAATTATCTACATTACAAAATTTGAGCATATATACACCATATACTCCACAAAACAGTTTTCATGCCGGCCAAGGCTTACACATTCCTATCCATATTTACCTCCTTCCAAACTCGACCTCCAAAAGCTGTAGGATTTTAAGTCATACCTACATCAACTTTAAAAAAAAATGGCAACGGGGAGGTGAGTAACATAATCCAAATGAATTAAAGTCATACATTATGATGAAATACATGTATACTTGCACAATTAGCAATCATTACACCACATCATACATTATACACAATACCTCTTACAATTTCAAGTATACATTCACGATATCAATCACTTGGATTGCCAAACACACACATCGGGTTAGTATTCAATTCTTTCCCCTTTTTAATTAACATTCCTCCGTTGCCACCATGGGCTTTCAACTAGGCATATCTCCAGCTATATGCAAATGCTCTTAAAGCTAATGCATATGCACAAGAATTTCTCATCAAATAATGCGGATCCGGCTGTGGGAAAATATATCATTAAATCAATTGTGGGACAAGCATAGGTGTGCTACTATGCCCCTACTGCAGTAGAAAAAATTGTGTACACATATATCTCAATTTCAAGCATGCTTGCATACTCATTATTTTACTGGTACCAAACCGCTATCGCCCATCTATAGCACTAGTCACCTTGTGACTTGCGGATCAACATTGTGGCCTCAACTACCACAAGTGCTACGGGCCCCTCCCGAACACACATCGAGAGAGCCGTGTCCCGTCGGACACCGAGGTAAACTCGCTCACCATAGAGCCGCCCGCCCACTGGGCCCGCCACATAGGGTGCCTCGTCACCAAACTATGGACAGCTTCGTGACTCATACACCGAGTCACAGGGGAAAGTCACAATACGCTCGTGCACTGAGCCGCCCTCCCACTGGGCCCGCCTAGTGGAACCCCCTAATATTCCACATAGACAGCTATGATATGCCATGGATGCAATGCAAATACAAATCGAGTGCATCCTCACACTATGCATCCTAGATGCCACTCCACATTCAATCATTCACCATCACCACTTAGTGGATTTCAATATTCTCATCATTCTTATCCAATCCCAATTCTCTTTTAAACTTATTCTCATCAATAGTTAGTGGCACACACTTTCCACAACTCATACACACATACATGGGATATTCACATCACAATCTCAATTCACATATGATTTCAAACCATCATCATACTTCATTAATATGATATTACCACATCATTAATTTTATCCCAAACACAATGCCACATAACAATCATCATTCTAAATGCATTCAAATCACACCTATCATATCATCCATTCAAACAACCATTAACATAATCACATATACATATTTTCACATCACCAATGGATGAAATCATGCATTTAGAAATGTTACCCCCTCCTACCTCAAGTGAAGTAGTGATCAACGCGGTTTGATGGTCCCGCTTCGTCAATGGGGTCACTTCCTACATCACAACACATTACGCAATCAATTTTCTATTTACCCATTAAGGCTCAAAAACTTATACATATATCAATAACTTGATATTTATATTATTTTAACTCTCAAACCTCTTTTATTTCAATTTATCCACCATAACCACCATGGGTTAGGTGCCCAATCTCACTATTATGCATTTAAGGCTAAACCCATTCATGGGCTTCCATATTAATGAACTCCATCAACCATTTACCACCATTAATGGTCACTACACATCATAAATAGCATCTACCATCAATAATAAATGCTCATCTACCTACATCTCACATTTCCCCCAATTTTATAAAGTTAGAGTTTCACCAAAAACCTAATAACCACCATAAATATTCTTCTCCTTCCAACCATAAATACATCCACTTCATTACTTCTCAAAGAAACCTCATTCTCATACAAACCCACATTAAACTCTTGCATTAAATGCCTTAAATGAACATCCATTCACATGCTTGGTTCCCAAAACTCATATTATCATATAACTATGGCAAAAACCCAAGTAAATGGTGAGTATTCCTTACCTCATACCCAAAAACGAAAATGGTTTCACAAGAGAGAGAGAGCTGCGAAAATAAGGAGGAAAGAGGAGAGGAAATCAGAGCCCCAAGCTTCCTTCAAGCTCCTCCAAACAAAAATGGAAGAGGAGATGGCACACACCACACTTGTGGATTTTTAAAGGGAAAGGAGGAGAAGATGATGAGTGAGGTATGAAGAAAGAGGAAGAGAAGTGTTTGCTTAAGAGGGAAAGAATACACGAGAGAATGAGAGGGAGAAGAAAAGAGTTGATATTTTATTTTAACTCTCATTCATTAAGGCTTTATCGTTTTTTCCACAAACAGGCTCTTCGTTTGGGCTCAATACATCATCTGAAAATTATTCCGAATACATATTCGGATTCCTAATATTATTCTCTACAGCCCTGACCAATATCATCTCATTTTGAGATACTTGGTCTGACACCCATATCTCAACCGGGCTTAATTTCAGCTTAACCGGTCTCCAAAAATTACCAACAATTCCCAAAATCTTAATTTATTTATTCTCAATAGTTTGGAATGTTAAATACTCCATATACCAATTTCTAATATTTATTTCGGTAATTAATTCTCTATTTTAAAATTCAGGATGTTACAGTGACCACTCAATCCTAGAGTGAAAACCTTTGTGTTTGATGAAGTGTTTACAAGGAAATGACTCTCTTAGTAGAGTAGATGTACAAGTGAAAGATCACACAAGTTCTAGCTCTCAAGATGAGAGGATGTACAAATTTAAACTTAGAATATACAAGAAAGATGGCTTACTAAGCACAAGAACAAGTGAAGAATGATAGTTTCCAGTTGTGTGTTTTGTGCTTGAGTTCCTCTTGAATTTATAGAGCCATTTGAGAGCTTGAGGAGTACCTTTCTTCTTCCTAGCCGTTGCACATAGTGGGGGTCTGAAGAAATGGTGGAGACATGTGCTGGTTTCCCACTAATATGTGTTTTCCCACTTTCGTAATCGATTACGCTTCAAGCTGTAATCGATTACACTTTGAATTTTTCATTCCAGATCGTGCTGTAATCGATTATCCCTTTATGTGTAATCGATTAGCTTCAACTCAGAGGGCTTCTAATCGATTATTGTTTGGCCTGTAATCGATTAGGGATGATACCTGATGCATTTAATTTGGCTTCGCAGCTACGTAATTGATTATATAGTCCTGGTAATCGATTAGCTTACTTCCAGTAGCCTTCTAATCGATTGGATGAATTTTCTTAATTGATTAGCCTTTATACCTAATGCTTTTAATGCCATTTTTGATTTTGGTAATCAATTCTGTCATGTGTGTAATCGATTACTATAATTTCAGTAGCTCTTTAATCGATTATATTAATTGCTGTAATCGATTAGCTTATGTCCTGTTGCAGTTGTTCCAAAAACAGAATCACCCTAATCTATTAGACCGGGCTTCCTAATCGATTAGCTTATGTCGTGTTGTTTCTGGGTCTGATTCCATGTCTTTATTTTTGCAAGAATTTCTTCAAGAGTGTTTTGTCATTATCAAAATCCTTGTACCTGTTGTCACATTCAAACACAGGTCATAGACCTCTAGGTAGCTCAACTGGGTCCTACTTGACCACTGAAGCCAAAAACGAGGGTAACATATACCATCGGTCGTCCCCTACCATAATCACATTCTTATTTCACAAGTGGCCATTAATAACATCACTCGGGTGACCTACTTGTCAAACCCGACTCATCAATAACATCACTCAGGTGACCTACTTGTCAAACCCGACTCCACATTGTCACAAAACATCAATTATTTCAAATTTCAATCGGCTCAAGCCACATACACACGATCGAAAACCGATCGGTGTCTTCATACATGCATCCATACATATTTCACTCGGCATCATTTTATCACAGTGTAACATCCCTATTTTTAGAAACATTTTTAATCTTGTAATTTTGAAGTATGGAAAGTTTGTAAGTAAGAATAAGTGAATAAATATCCTGTAGATGGTATGTGATATCTGAGAAATATCATTTTTGTGTATAATTATGGAAATTATATAGACCATTAATGGTATTATGCAAATTCCGAGTGAAAAAGGGCTCTGTTCCGAGTGACAGAGAGAAATTCAGAGTGAAGGAATGAAATTCCGAGTGAAGGAATGAAATTCCGAGTGTAAGGTTACGTTTTTCGAGTAAAACATGACCAAGAGGGATACTACCAAGTGAAATCTTGGTGTGGAGAGAAGTGTGTTCAAGAGAACCACTTCTGGGTGAAATTTCCGAGTCAAACAACCTCGAATGACTCGTTTCCGAGTCAAACCTTGCAAGTACTTCCTTTTCCGAGTGAAACTCCCCTGAGTGTGAGAATCAGAGAGATGCACGTTCAATTGGAGAAAAAACTCATTTCTGAGTAACAAAATCCGAGTGGTTCCATTCAGAAAGGAAGATCTGACCGAGTGTTTCAAGAGGACAGTTCCGAGTGAGTGTCCAATTAGGTGGGAGTCAGTTTTGGAAGGCTTTACCAAGTGGAACCCGAGTGAACGAAGACTCGGATTTAGCACAAATTACCGAGTGGAAGTCTGAGTGAGAGAGAACTCGGTCTGGACAGATTCTACCGAGTGAGAAACCAAGTACTTGAGTCAGTTTCAGATGAATTCTGAGCGAGTATGCATGACTCGCTCAAGCGAGTCGGATTTCACTTGAGCGAGAAGGACCCCTGATACAAAATCACTCATTTCGCTCAGTTCCTTCCCTTTGCCCAGGCGAGGACAGCAAGACTCACTCAAGCGAGTCGGAATTCCCTTGAGCGAGGTGGAATTTTGCCTTGCTGACACAGCGTGAAGGACCCACGCAGTCGGTCCTGTTTCCTTTTCTCTTCACGTACAGGCACTTTTCACTCCAAACAAAACACCTTTATATATTTTATTATATACTCATTCCAATCAATGCAAGATGACATGGAAAGGGGTCAAAAGTTTCCATTATTTTCTACCTAACCTTCAGTCACGGGAAAAGCTGTCTCCCACTTGTCTCCTCCTTATTAATCAATGCCACCATTCATTCCCAAGTTCAGAACCTACTGAAATTAACACCAGCTCTCTCTTCTTCCTCCTATTACAAACAAGCTTCCTCTCTCTCAATTCCTTTCCTCTCCTACTCGGAACTGAAGCAAGGACAGTGAAGGGAACATTTTCTTCTCATCCAAGAACTCCATTAAGGTAAGGGGGTATATTATTGGGTATTCTGGGGAAATTCGAGTGAAAGGAAAGGGTTAAGGAACCTTGTTCCTCACCTTTCCAGGGCAGTTCAGTATTTGTTTGATTAAATGCTTTAATGTTTTATTGTTTTATGTATTTTATTTGAATATGTATATGATTAAATTGATTGTAATGATTATTATTATGCATGATAATTTAGCGAAATGTTCAGTATTGATTTGTGAAAAGATATGATTATTGTTGGACTATGAAAATACTAAGAATCATGGGTGCCTGTGTGATTCCCAGTGAAGAATTAGAAACAGAAGTTGGAATCTATAATAACAAACTCGGTTTTTAATAATCCGACCTGTTTTAAATCAATAACAAGCTCGGTTTTGCACAATTCCAATCGGATTCTACCTTACCCGAACGTGATTCATTCTGACAGAACAATTCCTCACTTGGAAAACATTTTAACTTCCCTCAAAAAACTCTTTTCAGTGATTCCCCACAGAAACATAGTTATTTTTACTCAGAAACTCATTTTCACTCGGATTCATAAACGTTTTTACTCAGGAAACTCTTTTCAAACTGATTCCACTCGGAATCATATTTTATTTCACTCAGAAACTCATTTTCACTCAAAAAGTCCTTTTCAGTCTGATTTCACTCGGAATCAAACATTTTTACTCGGAAAATCTGGTTCCCAACATTTTCACTCGGAATCAGACTCATTTTACTCGGAAAACAGCTTTCCAGCTAAATTTCACTCGGATTTTTAGTCAGTTCATTTAGAAAACTCTTCTGAGTATGATTCCACTCGGAATCATAATCATTTCACTCAGAATTACACTTGTTCTACTCGGAAAACCTACTTTTCACTCGGTACCAAACTCTTTTTACTCAGAAAATCCATTTTCACTCGGTAAATAACTCATTTCACTCGAAAAACTTGGTTTTTGACATTTTTCACTCGAATTTTCATTTACCAAACTCTTCTTTACTCCCTTTTGAAATATTGGAAGGTTACAATAATCATTATTGTTCTTATTCCTATTATTATTATTATTATTATTATTATTATTATTATTATTATTATGATTCTTATTATCATTGTTATTCTTACTATTATTAACTAATATTATTATTATTATTATTGATATTAATATTGTCTTAATTATGAGTAATTAAATAAGGAATATATTATTTTACTCTTTACAAAGTATAAATTTCAACTAGGAAATAACCGATATATTTTCTCTAATACGACAATAAAACGACTTGCAACGTCTAAACAATTGATGAGATTCAAGAGCTTATGAACAAGTATATGAGACTGGAAACACATAAATACCTAAGGATCAAATGATAAAAATAATGCATTTCGCATCATGAAAATATATTTTGAAGGAGAAAAACTAGAGCATACACCTGGTACGCTGGAGGACATTCACGTTCGATCTCTGAGGGGAATCTTGGGAGTACGACAGGAACGGTAACCCAATGGCATCAGAGTCGCGCCTGATAGCTGGGTGAGACGATGCAATTCTGGTGTACTTCGACTAAATGACGGGATGTATCTATGATCGTGTAGAGCCAAGTCCCAAGATGAAATAATATATATTGATGAGAACCTGTGAGTTCATTCGTACCCTATGATAATGAATGGAGGACTTGGTGAGCTCCGATCGCTCTAGAATGGAAACGTTGTGCCCAAGAGACAACTTGAGCAGGATGAATTCCAAAGAATGAAAGAATGATGATGGTGGATTAATTTATTGGGCCCACATGCATCATGAGACTTAATTAAGATAAATCATAATAAACCCTACTCATGCATTCCATGATAACATGCTTGATTATTATAATTGTGAATATGCTAATTGTATGATTTATGTGATATTATCTATTGACTGGATTATGTCCGCACTGGGTGACCTTCAGGGTCTTGGGTTATACTCACCCTTACTGTTGAATATTTTCAGAGGAATTAGGAAATCAAGAACCCGAGTATGAAGAACAGCAATATGTTGAACCAAATGAGAGCGCTCCTTAAATAGAATATAAGTAGTTAAATATTTATGGATGACTGTATAATATTTAAGGGTGCCTGCATGCCCTATTCTGTTAAGAGTACAATTACTTACAGTTTGTGAATGACTATGTGATTATCTACTATTTGCTTCCACTGATCTGCAATCTATTTATTTAAAAAAATAAAAAAATATTCACTTTTTCTAAAAATTTGTGACCTCTCAGTTAAATAGGATGAACTTACAGAAGGGTTTGTCTTATCTAACCGAGGGTGTTACATTATTCCCCGCTAGAAGCCTGCCAGGAGCCGCTCCTTGTCCGTGCCCATGCACCGGCGATCACTCCCCGCCCTCAACAGTGCCAGGATGTCACACCAAGCAATATGAGTCGGTGTTGGAAACAATTAGTCGAGTGACAGACCAAACGATTGTGGAGTCGGTCTGGGAAAATTTAACCGAATGAAAAACTAATGGGAGGTATCAGTACTGAATGGTCCGACTGAGTCATCTAAAAGGGATGAAAATCCAACCGAGTGTTCAAGGAAAAGCATTTCCGAATGGTTTCCCTTCTGAGTGAAGTGGTTTTGAAGGAGGAGACTGATGAATTCTCCTCAGCCAGACTCGGAAGTAATTTCCAGTCTGCTTAGAGAATAACCGAGTAGAATTCCAGTCAGATTAGAGGCTGACCGAGTGAATTCCAGTCGGTTTTCAGTGCCAGGAGTAACTTTTTGACTCCAATCTTGTCTCTTGCGCATAGTTTAATATATCTAAACCCATTATGCACCCCTAGTATGTAGGACGGCCAGAAGTGGACCATTATAAGCCCACTTTCTTATTTTTAATCCTCCATTATCTCCACTAACAGCACTAAAAATCCACTTACGGGAAAGTTGTTCCCCACTTATCATTACATTATTAACACTACCTCTGTTCAGAACTCCTTAGAACAAAGTTAGTAAATATCTCTCTTTCAATTTCTTCCTCAATACACCTTTGAACAAGAGCAAGGACAACAAGGGGACCATTTCCAGTCAGCTAACCAAGTAAGAGGGGACAGGGTTGTGAATATTTATGAAATGGGTAGAGTTGTATACTGTTCTAGGATTCCAGTTTTAATTTCGTATCTTGTTGCTTAATTTTGAAGCTGAAAACGTATGAATTTGACTCTGACTTCTGCATGAAAGTTGTAGATCTTTTTGTTATGTCAATTTTGAGACGTGATTCAACTGATTTGAATGAGTATAACAAAAGTTATAGCCAAAATACTACTGCATGTCCGAGTGAAAGATTTATTCCATGTTTTGTGTATATATTGGTATTATGGGAATTATACATGCATAATCAGCCTTTGATGTCTTCACAAAAGTTATAGATATTTATGTTAAGAATCTATAGAAATTGGTTTCAAGTTAAAAGGATGCTTGTAGCTCTATATATGATAAAAATATAGAAGTATGCTCATGATGAAAATCTGTTAACTATGAAATCTGAATCTTATTTTTAAAACTGGAAATTTTATGGTGAGAATTAGTAATTGGTGTCTTCATGAAAGTTATAGATAATTGTGTTATGAGAATTTATGACTGGTCTCATGTCAAAACTATTTTTGTAACTCCAGAAACGTTGAAAATACTAATATATGTACGTTTTGAAAACTCACCTGGAGGCAGTGTTGTATTTTGTGGATAAATGGTATTTCTGCTTAGAATTTGAATTTATGATCTTCATGAAGTTATGGATATTTGTGTTAAGAGTAAAAATCATTTTTGTAGCTCCAGAAATGTTCAAATTACTAATATATGTACGTTTTGAAAACTCACCTTGAGGCAGTGTGGTATTTCGTGGATAAGTGATATTTCTGATTGGAATTTGAAATTGTGTTCTTCATGAAAGTTGTAGACAATTATGTTATTGAACTACAAAAAGTAGAATCACCTAAAAGGGATTTGATTTACCCATGTTATGGCTGTTTTACTAACGTATGTTGCTATTGGGAATGCTGAAACTTACTTATAAAGGCTATTATGAATGAAAATGATATTTTCTCTATGGGTAATAATTTATTATTGAATTCTTGAATAATTATGAATAACGAAATTAATTTATATGTACATGAATGCCTTGTGGTTATTGACATGTGGTTGAAACAGTAAATCCATGATTTTGTGAATTATTATGTGTATTGTGTCTCTTGAGGACTTGTATTTTCTAAGAGGTTTTGGAAATGTGGATATCATGGTATGTTAAATGGTAATAAGAATTAAAGGTATTCGTGCATCATAAGCATTTGGACGCACCATGGAATTTAGGGGTTCCATGATTGCCTACCCTGGTGGGGGGGTTACTCTATGACGAGTTAAGCCCTATTTTGTTGTGCACCATGGAGTGTAGGGATTTATGGTTTATGCAAAGCCCTACTTATGATACCTGTGTACTTCGGTACTTAAGCACCATGAAGTGTAGGGATTCATGATATATGCTAAAGCCCTATTTGTGTAAGCGCCATGAAGTGTAGGGATTCATGGTATATGCTAAAGCCATATTTGTGTAAGCGCCATGAAGTGTAGGGAGTCATGGTATATGGTAAAGCCCTATTTGTGTAAGCGCCATGAAGTGTAGGGATTCATGGTATATGCTAAAGCCCTATTTGTGTCTCTATGAGACTTTTACTGCAGTATTCCCACCAAACCAAATGGATCCAGCATGACATCATTGACTAATTAAAGACTCATTAAATATAAATGAACTCGTCTGGCATATCCATCATATCATTATAATTTGTTGATTGTGTTTGTGCAATTTTATCTACTTTATACTTATTCTATATTCTGTCTCACTCTTACATCAATTTTTACAGTGAATGCCACGCAGAACGAAGAGTGATGCCATGATTGTTGACTATATGAATTATTACATGGACTTTGATTTTATGGGTTGTAATAAGTATAACGTATCATGTACCGTTATTTTCTAAATCGTTTCCGCTACTTAAATGTTTTCTTGAATTTAATTATTCACGACTAGTATGTATGATAATATTCCGCAATTATCAACTATTACGTGAACTCTGAATTTAATTTATGAATTTTTAAAATGATCTTTTTAAAACGCGAAAAATTTATTCGAAAAATTACACGGGACGTCACATTATGTAATAAATAGAATCGAGAGATTTATTTTTATCGGAAAGCTTTGAACTAAACCTAAGACTTTTGAGATGTTTTTTGTGACCTCGGTAAAACCCGTGAAAGTAATCAAAATTCTTTTGAGGAAATTAAAAAGGGATTTTCAGAAAACGATAATGGGCCTTTTTGAGGATTAAGCAATGCTTTCTGTAGGTTAGGTACATTAATAGGATTCCGAGAGGAACATATTAATTAGCTTCTGGAAAATTCGCCTTGCAAAACTTAATTTGATTTTTGTTTATGA
This sequence comes from Clitoria ternatea, assembly GCA_037962975.1. Taxonomy (NCBI): domain Eukaryota; kingdom Viridiplantae; phylum Streptophyta; class Magnoliopsida; order Fabales; family Fabaceae; genus Clitoria; species Clitoria ternatea. The sequence continues at coordinate 288,821,786 of CM075670.1, forward strand.
AAAGTTAAATTTTATTAGCATAAAATAGAGTCTTGATCCCCTGAAATCCTAAGATACTCTCAACTCTGATTTTTTTAAGTGTCAAGTAAATTTTGTTTCTAAATTTAGATTTTTAAATTGTGTTTTATTTTACAAAAACATTAAAAATCAATTGTGTGGATAATTAAATTTTAATATGCCGGTACTTTGACACAGTCCCTGTGGAGAATGATAATCTTTTATATTACGCGACATAACCCGTGCGCTTGCGGGCCCTGTCAGCCAACATCGCACCCAATGCACATGTCTCTGATCTCATCTTCAGCAGGTGTTATTTATTATACTGCATTTTACAAAATAACATCTCTGTTGATCTAGCACAGATAGTCTCTGATGAAATTCATAAATTTGTAAAAACTGATCAGAAATACTCACAGGCAGGGCAAAAGGTTAAAGGAAGTTTAGGCTTCCCTATTTTTATTACTGACTTTTGTGCAGCACATGGGATTGAGGTACAAAACCTCAAACCTATCAGGCCATCCATTGATAAACGCTTCATGGAGCGATATTGCAGCACACAAGAAGCCCAGCAAGTGCCACAGCCAGCACCACCACAGGCAGAACCAGAACCTACTCCTTCTCTCAACACAGAAACAGCCATGATTTTACAGGGCATTCACCTATTGAAGATCCAAATCAGTCACCTTCTGGCACAGCAAAATGCTGATCATAGAGGCTTGATGCATATTCATAATGGCTTATATCATAACATCCCTGCAGGATAACCCAATCCCTGGATGCACCCTGCCCAATTTGAAGCCCTCATTGCTTGGCCTGGGGACAGGCCTTCTTTTGTGGGAGGGGGTGAGACCTCACAAGATAGGGCAGGACCTTCTTCACAAGGACCTCCAAAAAGGTAACAGGAAGCAGAGGATGATTCTTCTGAGGATGAGTGATGAATTTAATGCTTTAGTTTTTCTTTATTTAGTAAGTTTTAATTGCTTCAATCTACCACTTTAAATTTTCTTTCTTGACATTTTTTTTTGTTTTACTTTAAATTATACTACTACAGCATACTTTAGAATTTTTTTTTGTGATTTTGTGTTATAAAACCCAACCAAGCTTTAACTTTTTGAACAAGAAAAGTTTCTAAGCAGCAAAATAATTTTAGACAGTAACACTGATTTTTAAAAGGCAAATGGTTGAATTAAGAACCAAGGAATTGGAATGAATGTACTTTTGATTGTTTACATGCTTGAACCCTTCTCTATTTAAATATGGAAGTAAGCCTTATATCCTGGTAAGAAGTGAGAAGCTTAAACACTGAGAGTCTCATGAGAATTTGTCACATTGCATTGCCTGATTTTCTAATTAACAATTTTTTTATGAGAAATTAAGCAAGGAAATGATAAAGGCAATTTTGAAAATAAAATAAACCCAGAGCCAAAAAGCTACTCTTAAGAATATGCCCTAATTTTTGTAGCCCATTTTTGAGCCAAAAATTTTATTCAAACACCCTAAACCAAGCATGAGAAATAAAATCTTACCTTATCAACATGCTTAAAAATTTTGATAAGAGCATAAAACACTTTTCCTAAAGGGTGATAAAAGAAACTGAGGCTGAAAAAGATAATAAAGTTCTCCAAAAAATTTAAACAAAAATAGAGAACTAGAAAAAGAGAAACAAAGAATTCTGAAGCACAAAGGAAGAAGCCTCATAAAAATTTGAAAAAACTCAGAACATATGCTCTTCTTCATGCATGCATTTTGAATCCAAGAAAAACCAAGAATTCTTGATAGCCCAGCCCCATTACAACCATGAAAAGACCTTTTTGATCCTTACTTATCTTATGAATTGATTTTGATTGGAAATGACCAGAAATGTTAATTAGGCAGTTTTCATGATGAAAGTGCAACACACACACCTGGTAAGAAATGATGAGAGTTCCTTATTCTTACAGCAATTAGTTACCTGCTTTGAGAACAAATTAATGGTGTATTACATTTTAAGGAATTGGTACTAAGGAAGTTTGACGTGAATATTTTTACAGTCGTGATTCCGTCAAATTAGTATATTAAAATTAATTAATGTAGTACTAGGGTGTCAACCTAGGTCGTTCTCTCAAGGATCAACACAAAAATTTAGGAAAAATCAAGTTTAAAATTAATTTTTACAAACAGAATTTTAACAAACATACAAATACAATTGGGGGGTTTTGATTGATTTTGTTGTCACAATTAAAATTAAAACAAAGTAATTATAGGATTTAAAACAATAAATAACAAGCGATTGATTTTCTTGGAGTATTGTAAATAAATTTATCCTTGGTTCACTAAAGATAATTTGTATACTTTCATTACTGTTAATTTCTTAGCTCAACTAAGCGTCTTTTTCAATTCATAATTCCTTTACTTTCATTTAAAAATGAATCTTTTAATCAAGCATCCTAATTAAGCAAAAGGAGTCAAGATCATAAAATCTAGGAATTATTGAGCATATGTAAGAACATCGCCTACATACATAATCTATTCTCAAATTATGGAATTAAGCAAACCATAATTATTAAAAGTGATTATGAAAATATTCATTAAGCATACATATTTCCTTAATCCATTCTAATTTAAAATCTTATTTTATTCCATTTGAATAATTAAACCGATTAAGCATACAAATTTAATTAAACAGAATGGAATTAAATAAGCAGAGTAAGATTATAAAGAAATAACAATAACAAAAACATACTATATTAAAAATAATGACCTCAAAATTACATTACAATATTCTCCAAGAAAATCAATCTAGGGGTTTTAACCCTCCATAATTAAAACAAACTGAAAATAAAAAGAACCTAACCCGGAAATAAAGAACTGACTGGAAGAAGAAATGCAAACAGAGAAGAGGAAGAATGAGGAACGAATGGTTTCTGAAGGAATTGATGTCCCTGATGCTCTCTCATGGTGCCTATTTATAGGAGTCCAAAAGCAAGCCAATGCCATAAACAATTTGTAATGGAAGGTGCACTCTTCAATTAACAAGTCCATGGTGCTCCATTATCAACTTCAGTGCTCCATTATCAACTTCAATGCCTTGCCCACCATCCAGAAGCTCGAAAACGTGATCCTGGGCCAATAATTCACTCATGAATCGATTCAATGGTGAAATGAATCGATTCATACGTTCCAAATGCAATTCTAGCTAAAAATTAACGTATAAATCGATTCAAATGTGAGAAGAATCGATTCAACCCTTTAAAACCCGAATGAATCGATTCAAAATGCTGATGAATCGATTCAAGCTTCAAAAATTCACATCCTGGGTGCATTAAACCGTATGAATCGATTCAAGTGGGGGATGAATCGATTCATCCACCTGATTCTCCATTCTTTGTGTATTTTTCCACCCTTTTTGAGATCCTTTTGCATATTCCTTGATTCTTTTGATCCTTAGGCACTTTGATCTTCATTTTGGATTGGAATTCTTGAGTTCTTGGATCCATTTTCTTTTGGCACATTTTAAAAATCAAATATTACATAAAGCTCAAATGATGAAAATGTGTTAAAATGCAATATATTACACACTAAGTGATGGCAAATTATACACATTTAAAGTGAAGAATTAAAGATAAATCATGCATCATCAAATACTCCCACACTTATTCTTTTGCACTCCCAGGAAAAATAAAAAAAAACAAGTATCACAATTTATTGAAAACATTAAGTTGAAAACAACACACAGAATTGGCATGAAATCTTAGGAATATACAGAAAAACAAGAGTTATTCAACATGCAAGATACAGAGCATCAAGATTTATATAAAAATCATTCAAACACTTAGGCATGTGAAAATTAAATTAAACTGAAAAGAAGATCATAAGTGATAGAACCTCACAAGACATACTCTCAACTCTCAAGTGTTTAAGGTTTGTGTATACTCTCTAAACATTTCCTGAAAAAAAACAAATAGTCTAAAAATTTGGCAAGTTTCTCAATTCCACAATCAACACAAATGCATGTATAGATCAACAGGGCTTTGTAGGGTTATAATATAGCCAAGATTAAAATGGATGAAATTTTTTTTTTAAATACCAAAAAGAATGATGAAGCAATTAATTTTAACAGGCAAATAGTGAGGGTAAGACATTTATTGTATGATATTAGGTCGCAATCATAATATTATTTTTTATTTTTTATTTTTTTATTATTAATGAGATTGCATAACACTTGGAACAAGAGTTGCAATTCCTTTTTGCACACCCCCACACTTATTTGAATGCCTATTTTTGACTTGATTCCAAAGCTCCAATATATTCCTTAAGGTAGGTATATTTTTGGTTTTTCATCCATGGCTTATTTGAGCTGCAACAAGGAAACAGTTAAATAGGCTCAAAATGGCTAGCAAGAGATAATTTATTCATGGTAGGCTTATCTGGCTTAGTGGTTCAATTGAACAAAATGCCTGTATCATTTCAAATACATTCATATGAGTTTCAAGTATCATCAAGAAACAAGACAAAAATTAGGATGTAAGCTTTCAGGAATTAATCACACATGAAAGAATTCAGATGGCGTAAAGTGATCCATCAAATTTTAAGGCTCAAAAAATCTCACAAGGTATAATTCTATCATATATGATCATCTATCAATTATCATGTCATTCTCATCATACCAAAATTCCTTGAGTTCAAATTATAACATATCATTAAGCTCATATCAGACATGAAAGAATTTACCTGTTACTCATGCATATCTTAAAATTCCAATAAAACATGCCTTTTTAAAATAAAAACACACACAAAATCTTTTATTTTTAATTCCTTTTTTCCTTTTTTTTAATATAGTCAGACAAAATTAATCACACAACAACAAAACAATATACAATAATATTCCCACCTTTACACTTAAATCATACATTGTCCTCAATGTAAGACAGAGCATACAAAATAGACAATATAATGAAAAAGTAAAAAGATGGGTAAGAAAAACTCCCTCAAGGGGGATCAAGAAGTGGTTCCCCCAAAGCATGTTCCTCCATTGTAACATCCACAAGTGAAGGATTTTCATGAAATGGCTTCAAACGTTGTCCATTAACCTTGAAGCTTTTATTGGAGTTTTCACTTTTTATTTCCACAGCTCCATGGGGAAATACATTAGTAATAATGAAAGGTCCTTCCCATTTGGAGCGCAATTTTCCGGCCATCAGTTTCAACCGGGAATTAAATAGTAGCACTTTCTGTCTAGCAGTAAAATCCTTTCTAGCTATTGAGCTATCATGGAATCTCTTTGTTTTCTCCTTATAGAACCTTGAGTTCTTATAAGCTGCCAAACGGATCTCATCAAGCTCATTCAGTTGTAATTTTCTTTCTTTACCTGCTTGATCAAGTGCTAAGTTGCAATTTACAGCCCAATAAGCACGATGCTCAATCTCTACTGGAAGATGACATGCCTTACCAAAAACAATTCTATAGGGAGACATTCCTATAGGTGCTTTAAAAGGTGTTCTATGTGCCCAAAGAGCATCATCCAGTTTCCTGCTCCAATCCTTTTTATTAGGCTGTACTATCTTTTCCAGGATTCTTTTGATTTCTCTGTTAGAGACTTCTGCTTGTCCATTGGTTTGGGGGTTGTAACATCCCTGTTTTTAGAAACAATTTTATCCTTGTAAATTTTAATTATGGAGGGTTTGTAAGCAAGAATAAGTCAATATATACCCTGTTGATGGTCTAAAGTACCTTAAAAATGTCATTTTTGCACGTAATAATAGAATTTATATGGAATATTAGTGAAATTATGCAAAAACCGAGTGAAAAGGGCTCTGTTCCGAGTGACAGAGAAGAATTCCGAGTGAAGGATTAGAAATTCCGAGTGAAAGAGAGAATTCCGAGTCAGTATCATGTTTTCTGAGTAAAACATGACTGAGAAGGCTACCACCGAGTGGAGTCCTGACCTAAGAAGCAATTCTGAGTGAAGAGTGATCAAAAGAATCACTTCTGAGTGAAAATTTGAGTGAAAACACCCTAGAAAGGCTCGGTTCCGAGTTGAATGTTTCCTTTCTGAAGGAAATTACTATGGTTGGAGCATTCCGAGTGAAAGAATGCATAAATGCTTCTATTTATGTTGATTTGATGCTTTCTTTCTGATTGAAGTATGTTGTGGAAACAATTGGGAAGGCTTCCGAATGGAAAATGGTGGAGGAAGTCAATTCTGAGTGAGATACACTCCACTAGACCAAAACTGAGTGAGAGAAGTATGTGTGAGTCTTGGTCCGAGAGGTAATGGCTTAAATAAACGTTTATTGAAGAAATTGGCCTAAACCGAGTGAATAAAGTGAGGAAGACTCGGGTTTCCGAGTGAAGATTCACTAAGAAAGAGAGGACTCGGTCTAAAGAGGTATTACCGAGTGAGAAACTGAGTGCCTGAGTCGGTTTCGAGGAAATTCCGAGTGAAGAATTGCAATTGAGACTCGGAAGTGGGAATTCCAGTCGGAATTCACTGACAGAAGTGTTAACCGAGTGTAATTTCACTCGGTATTCACTGACAGAAGTGCGTTTTGACTTCAATTTTGTCTTTTAATGATATTTAAATTCAATCATGCGCATTATGGACAGTGGACGACCGGAAATGGGCACTGACTCAGCATATATCTTTGTTTAATCATTAGTGACCCTTCCATTAACGATCCACTAACAGCCCACTCAGAAAAGCTGTCTCCCACTTGTCTTCCCACTCACTTCCTCCCTATTTAAACGAGCTCAAGGTCCTCAGAACTCACACCACACACACGACCCAAACACTCTTCATCACTCTCTTTCCCAGTAAGTTCTTTCCCACTCCTATCCCCTCTGTTTCACTCGGATTTGAAGCAGGACAGTGAAGGGAGCCTCTTTCTTCTCCTCCAGGAACTTCATTGAGGTAAGGGGGTATATTCTTAGGTGCCTTGTGGGAAAACCGAGTGGAGGACAGATTCAGTGTGTATGAATTAAATGCTTTAAATTGTATCTGTATATGCATGTATGTATATATATCTGTTACCGAGTGTATATAATCATTGATGAATTGTGAAATATTGGACTGAAAATATTAAGAATCATGGGTACCGTGTGATTTCCAGTGAAACAAATATGATAATAGGTTATGTTTTATGATAATCCAACCGGTTTTACACTTATTTTACTCGGTTTTGCTTATTTATACTCGGATAGTATCTTTCTAGTTGATTTCACTCGGAAAACATAGTAATTCACTCGGAAAACACTCTATTTCTCTCGGACAGCATCTCCCAAGTCTTATTTTACTCGGAAATCTCTTTCTTACATTATTTCACTCGAAACTTGACTTAATTTCACTCAGAAAATATAATTACTTTTTACTCAGAACTCTTTTTCAGTAAATTCACTCGGAAAAACATCATATTTTACTCGGACAGTAGCTTCCCAATCTTAATTCACTCGGCAAAACAATTTATTTCACTCAGCAAATAGTTATTTTCACTAAAAGAACTCCTTTCAACTTGATGTAACTCGGTATATAAAGTCAACTCACCAGAAGACCTTTCCCAACCTGATTCCACTCGGAATCAGGATTATCTTACTCGGATTTGCTTTATTCACATGTGTCTTATTCAGACAAAACCCTTATTAATTAATTTCACTCGGTAAACTCATGTTTCACTCGGAAAATATCTTGTTTTTACTCAGGAAACTCTTTTCCTACTGATTCCACTCGGAATCATACTTAATTTCATTCAGGAACTCATTTTCACTCAGAATTTAAGTAGCTTCACTCATGAAAACCTTTTTCCAGTGATTTTAACTCGGTAAACACCTTCATTTCACTCAGAAAACTCCTTTTTGACTGAATACCACTCGAAAATATACTTTATTTCACTTAGAGACTCATTCTCACTCGGATTTACAAACAATGCTACTCAGGAAACCATTTTCCCTACTGACCTCACACAGATTTATATTTTAATTCACTCAGAAATTTGTTTCACTCAGAATTCAAGATATTTAGTTAAGAAAATTATTTTTTAGCTTCTGTTTCACTCGGATTACTTATTGATTTCAGTTAGAAAATTCTGCTCAGTTTATTTCACTCAGATTCATAGCTATCTCATGCGGAAAACTTATTTTTCACTCGGATTCAAGCTGTTCCAGTCGGAAAATAGCATTCCACTTCATTTCACTCGGATCCAAACTTATTTCAGTCGGAAAACAGATTTTCCAGTGTCATTTCACTCGGATTTTTAGCCAGATCACTTGGAGAACCCTTCTCTGTATGATTCCACTCGGAATCATACTCATTTCACTCGGATTTACCTCTGTTCCACTCGGAAAACTCTATTTTTAGTGTTTTTCACTTGAATTTTTAATTGGAAACTAATCTTCACTACTTTTTAAGTTATTGGTAAGTTATAATTATTATTCTTATTCTATTATTATCATTATTTACTGTCAACTTAATATTGTTATCATTATTATTAGTTTTATTATTATTATTATACAAAGTTAATATCTAAATTATGCATAATTACATAAAGAATATATTATTTTACTCTTTATGAAGAATATATTTAATAGATATATTTCTAAAAATAATAAACGAATATCTTACAAGGTTTAAATGATTGAGGAAATTCAAAGAACTTGAGAATGATATGATGAGACTGGAAATACATAAGATACCCAAGGAATCAATTGATAAGATAAATGCATTTCGCATCATGAAAATATTTTTGAAGAAGAAAAACCTCTAGAGCATACACTTGGTACAGTGAAGGACACTCACGTTTGATCTCCATGAAGAATCTTGGGAGTACAACTGGAACGGCAACCCAATGGCATCAGAGTCACGCCTGATAGCCGGGTGAGACGATGCAATTCTAGTGTACTTTGACTAAATGACAGAGTGTAACTATGATCGTAGGGATCCAAGTTCCAAAAATATTTAAATCAATGATGAGAACCAATGAGTTCATTTGTACCACATGGAACTTGGGCGGACCCTGATCGCTCTAGATGATTGAAATGGTGATATTCCAAAGAATGAGAAGAAGATGAAACGGTTTATTGGGCCCACATGCATCATGAGACTTAACGAAAGATAAATCATAATAAATCCAAACTCATACATTCATTACAGCATATTTGATTTTTATAATTGTGAATATGTTATATGTACAATTTAGTTCATGATAATATGCTTGATTGTTATAATTGTGAACATGCTAAATATACGATTATGTGATGACAACATGCTTGATTGTTATAAATATGTTAAATGTATGATCTATGTGACATTGTATTTTAACTGGATTATGTCCGCACCGGATGAACCAATCAGGGTCTTGGGTTATACTCACCCTTACTGTTGAACATTTTTCAGAGGAATTAGAAACTCAAGAACCCGAGTGTGAAGATCAGCAATACGCTGAACCCATTGAGAATAATCATTAAGGATAGAATATTTATAATCAGACACCGGATGACTGTATAATATTTAAGGGTGCCTGCGTGCCCCATTCTGTTAAGAGTACAATTATTTACAGTTTGTGAATGACTATGTGATATATACAATATTACTTCCGCTGATCTGCCACGTATTTATTTTAAAAAAAAATATTCACTTTTTCTAAAAACTGTTAACACTCTCAGTTAAATGGGATGAACCTACAGAAGGATTTGTCTTATCTAACCGAGGGTGTTACAAAGGTGGTATCAGAGCATAGTCGATTCATTAAGCTTGTGGAGTGGACCATTAGGTTTCCACGTACTCTGATAGAAATATTGAACAGTCCATAACACTCCTAAGACTAAATATCCTATGTGGAATACTCCACATAACGCATACCCTAAATCTATTTGTTGATATTCTTTCAGTAAATTCCTAATGGCACGCCAAAATAACAATCACGTGATGAAGAATCTTCTTACCAGAATTATGGAGGTAATAGAAAGACAAGAGTTACCTCATGCTTCTGCCAGACAAGGATTAGCTGATTTTCAAAGGAACAATCCTACGCAGTTCAAAGGAGGCTTCAATCCAGAAGGAGCACAACTATGGATTGAACACCTTGAAAAGATTTTTGTCGCTATGCGATGTTCTGATGAGGATTGTGTAACCTTTGCTGTCTTCATGCTGGTTGGAGAAGCATAACACTGGTGGACTCATGCTAGGGTCAGATTAGCTACTGATGGGCATATCATTACTTGGGGACGATTTAAGACAGAATTTCTCGCTAAATATTTCCCTGAAGACATAAGGAGGCAAAAGGAGCAGGAATTCTTTAATCTGAAACAAGGCAATATGACTGTTGGGGAGTATGCTGCTAAGTTTGATGAACTGGTAAAATGTTGTCTCTACTACACTCACATGGGAGAAGCATCAAGATGTGCAAAGTTCGAGGCAGGGCTACGACATGAGATTCGTCAAGCCATATGTTGTCAACAAATTACCCAATTCACTACTTTGGTTGACAGATGCCGCATATTTGAGAACACCTCTAATCTTCGACGACCTGGAACGTCTAATCATGGGCCAGAGCGACGTATGCCAAATCGACAGCAAAGAAGGGATTTTCGAGGAGATCGACCATATTTCCGATCTTTCAACTCAGCCAACCGAATTCCTCCTAAAGGTCAGGAGAACCAAAGTAGTAGAAACTGCACAATTTGTGGACGGATCGGACATCGTGATGTTGACTGTTGGTACAGGAATAAAAATAACCAACAACAAGTAACTCAAAGACAGGCAGTACGACCAACAGGTCAAGGAAGTGGAGGATCTACTGTAAATGTCTCTACCAACAATGCCCCGAGAATGCAAAATGTTCCCCGCAACAACAACTTCAGACAGAACAATAATCCTGGAAGGCCCGGAAACAACTCAACCGGAAGGCCAGGGGGAAATGCCAGAGTTTTTACCATGAATTGTGCAGAAGTATCACAAGAGAACGATCTTGTGCAAGGTACATGCTTTATAGGAAGTACTCTATTAAACGTATTATATGATTCTGGAGCCACTCATTCTTTCATATCTGAGAATTGTGTAAAACATTTAAAGCTTCCTACAACCTCTCTGCCCTATCAAATGATTGTCACAACTACCGCCAATAAGCCCATTTGCTCTACTCACATATGTCTAGAATGTCCTCTTAACATCAAAGGGAAAGCTTATCAGGTAGATCTGATATGTTTACCTTTGATTGATCTAGACATTGTTCTAGGGATGAATTGGCTTGCTGTCAATCATATTCTGATTGACTGTCATAATAGATCCATCTCTCACGGGTCTACTACATCTGAATGTGATCAAGTCACAGATTCTTGCCTTGTTAGCTCAGAAAAGGTAATCTCAAAAGAAGTCCAACTATACATGATCCTTACTGAAACTGAAAGTAAGGCCACTTCTCAACTTGAACAGATTCCTGTTGTTCAAGAATTTCCAGAAGTATTCCCTGAGGACATATGAGAGCTACCTCCAGAGTGAGAAGTCGAATTCAGCATTGATATTATACCGGGCGTGGGACCAATCTCTATTGTGTTGTTCAAGTGGCCTCAATACTCAAGAGGGGGGGTGAATTGAGTTATAAAACTTTTGCTTGGAATGCCTTTGAAATTGATTTCTATAACCAAGTTTATGAGATTGTGCAAGTGAAAGCAAGTAACAATGATATGCAATGCACCACAAGAGGTAAGTATTGTTGAGGCAATTTAGCAAACACTTGGTGTGCAATATCTAAAGTAAAGCAAATTAAGCAAGTTCAAGTGTGTTCTTCTTAACCAAACAATACCAATCAGCAAATAAGCAATATATGGAAGTAAAAGAGTAAGGAAGAGAAGCTTGCAAACCGATGTAACGAGTTCCACCCAATCCGGTGTACGTCTCGCCTCTAAGCAACCCACTTAGAGGATTTTCCACTATTGTAGACTAGAGATACAACTTTGAGCAATTGCGGCTTCCTAGTGTCCCACACTCAAGAACCCAATCCTCACAAGTATAAGGGCAACCCACCCAATCTCTCAATCTCACAATATCCCAAAGGTTGAGTCCACAACCTTTGTAACCACTCAATCCTAGAGTGAACAACCACTCAACCTAGAGTGAATAACTTTGTGTGTTTGGAGTTTGTGTTTACAATCAATATACTCTCTTAATAGAGCAGATATACAAGTGAAAAGCTCTCCAAATTCTAATCTCTCAAGATGAGAGGATATACAATTGAAAGTACAAAAATGCAAGAGATAGGCTTACAAAGCACAAAATAGAGCTGTGAATTGTTGCTACTTGGTTGTGTATTTGTGCTTGTCTTCCTCTTCAATTTATAGACCTAAGATTGCTGTTGAAGAGTGCCCTAGTCCCTCATAGCCGTTGCAGTTAGTGGAGATTTGAAGAATGGTGGAGACATGACCTGGTTTCCCACTTAAATCTGTTTTTCCACTATCGTAATCGATTACACCCTCGCGTTGTAATCGATTAGCTTCAAGTCAGAGAGTCACTAATCGATTATCTCATTACCTGTAATCGATTAGCATCTTGTATCTGATGCATTTAATTTGTCTTCGCAGCATACTAATCGATTAGCATGTCTTGCAATCGATTACCTTAAATTCCAGTGGCTTCCTAATCGATTATATGGCTTTCTTAATCGATTAGCATGTGTGCCTGATGCATTTAATTCCATTTTTGATTGCTGTAATCGATTAGTCTCAAGTGTGCAATCGATTATCTTAATTCCAGTGAGTATCTAATCGATTGTGTGGCTTCCTTAATCGATTATCTTCAACTCTGATGCAATTTCTTCCAAGACAGAAAGCTTCTAATCGATTAGCATCTATGGCCTAATCGATTAGCTTCGCTGTTTCTTCAATTCTGTTTTTATGTCTTTGTTTTTTTTTTGCATTGTTTCTTCAAGAGTACTTGTCATTATCAAAATCCTTGCACATCTTTTGGACCTGTTAACATATTCAAACACATTCTCCCCCTTTTTGATGATGACAACTATGTTCATCTCTTGAGGGTTGTTAGTTTAAATAATATAGGCTTATCTTTTGCAAAAACAACTCTGCTACATTATCTCTTTTTCAAATAGCAGATGACAATTTTCAAAAACCAATTCAGCAGCCAATGTCTTATCACTTTTTATCCATTGTTTATTATCTCTTATCTATAATTCTCCCCCTATCAAAAAGAGTTTAACAAACAGATAAGATTTTGCAAATTGTTAACAAAGCATCTATTATCCATATTATCAGAGCATATTATCAGAGCATATTCAGAATTATTCATATTTTGTATCAGAGCATTATCCAACATATGAACATTTATTCTTCTCCCCCTTTGTAATCATCAAAAACAATTGGAGCAGTGAAGAGAAATTTTATAACTTCAAATAAGATACTTTTATTGAATTAAATAACAAAGGGAAATACAAGAAGTAAAATGATTCAAAATGCAGAAAAGCAACAAACAGAAACATAACAAGAAAAAAAAAATCTAATTGTCCGGGTTGAAGAAGCGGATTTCTGCAATTTGGTGAGCCAGCTCCTCATAGCGCTGCTGCATCATCTCAAAATGTTGCTGCTCGGTCATGGAAAACTCTTGGAGGGAGTTCTCAAGACGATCGAAGCGGCGATCAAGATGAGCGTAGAGAGATACAAAAGGGTCAACTTGTGGGGCAGATGAAGAGGCTGCAGCTTGTGGTTGAGGTGGAGAAGGAGGAGGAGCAGGTGCTTCTTCAGCAGGAGCTTGGAAGGGAATGTTGGCATAAACGCCCTCCATGCGTGAGTACCATGCTCCATTGGTGAAAACAAGACCCATTTTGGTGAGGTGATGGGTGCCAATGCAAGCTCTAGGGGGCACTTTCTCAGAGAGTTCCCCTGCTAAGTCTACTCCACAGAATTTAAAAATTTTGGTGAGGAGGATACCATAGGGGAGCTTTTGTTGGTCCTTGGCATGGCGCATGTGGAACTTGATCAACTGAACCCAGTTGATCTCTTTGTGGTTCAGCATGGCCCACATTAAGAGGACATCATCCTCTTCAACCAGAGCATAGTTCCCACCACGGGGAACAATCATCTTGACCAAGAAGAAGTGGAGCAAGCGGTTGTTCATGGTCAAGTGGCCAACTAGTTTGTGGTTACTCCTTGGACGGTCAGCTTTCCATAAAGATTGGCGAGCAGTAAGAGCATTGAAGCCCCATTCATCCTCAGGTTCGCCTCCATCAAAGTCAGCGTTGTTGAGGGGAAGTTTGGAAATCTCTGCAATCTGGGCATTGGAGAGTTTGATGGTGGTGTTTTTCACCTTGGATTCAACCATCCCGTTGACAAGGCGGAGGTTGCAGTAGAATACTCTCATGAGCTCAGGATAGTATTCTTCTTCTTTGAGGGATAGGAAGGGGAAGAGGTTGTAGTGGTTGAGGCTTTGGGTGAAGGTAAGGCTTGGGTTGTCAAAGGTGTCAGCTATGGTGTAGTGAGGGGTCATAATCTCCTTTTCAGAAACATTTTTCATAAAATTCTGAAGGTCTCTAGGAGAAGAGAAAAACCTTGAGAAGTCAAGGGGATTATGAGCTTGAGCAGCAGAGGACCTAGCCCTTTTGACATTCCTTGAGGAAGACATGGTGAAAAAATGCTAAAAGAGGAGATGAAAAGAGATGAGCTCTAGAGAGTTTTGAGAGACTTGGGAGAAAGGAGGTAGTGTGAGATGAGAAGGTGAATGAGGGGTTATTTATAGTTGAAAATTAGGTTTAGGAAGGAGGAAAGAGAGTTTAGGGAGGAGTGAAGTGAGTTAAGAGAGGGAGAGTTTCGAGTGAGCCTAGGAAATTGGAGTTTTGACCCATCAGAACGCATACTAATCGATTACATGGCAGGTGGTAATCGATTAGATCACTGTTTCTGAGGAATTTCAAACGTTTTGTGCAGAGGGTAATCGATTAGAGGCTTATGGTAATCGATTAGTTTAGAAACAGAATCGTCCTAATCGATTGGGGCAATGTGGTAATCGATTATGAAGAAGAGGAAACGTTTTGAACTGGAAACAGAAGCTTCGTAATCGATTATGGATAATGTATAATCGATTATCTTAAAAACAGAATGATTGTAATCGATTATAGGTGAGTTCTAATCGATTACCTTCGAAACAGAAGCTTAGTAATCGATTGGGATTAACAAAGTAATCGATTATGGAGTCAAAAACTTCAAATATATTAAACAGCAAGGTTCCAAACATGAAATGTGATGTATATCATGCATTATGCCATTCAACAAAATATTCAAACACATTTGGACATGTCCAGAATGCCTAATTCTCTTCTTATGTGAATGAATTGCTCTCTAGCCAAGGGTTTTGTGAAAATATCAGCTAGTTGCTTAGAAGTTTCTACATGTTCAAGTACACAATCCCCTTTTAACACATGATCTCTAATAAAGTGATGCCTAATCTCAATGTGTTTGGTTCTAGAGTGCATTACTGGATTTTTGGAGATGTTAATGGCACTTGTATTATCACATTTAATGGGGACTTTATTCAAGGTAATACCAAAATCAAGAAGTTGTTGTCTCATCCAAAGAATTTGAGCACAACAACTACCAGCTGCTACATATTCTGCCTCAGCTGTTGACAATGCAACACTTGCTTGTTTCTTGCTATGCCAAGAAACAAGGGAACTACCAAGCAAATGGCATGTACCACTAGTGCTTTTTCTATCAAGCTTACACCCCGCAAAGTCGGAATCAGAATATCCTAAAAGATTACATTCAACGCCTTTGGGATACCATAAACCAACACTTTGAGTACCCACAAGATATTTCAAAATCCTTTTTACGGCAGTCAAATGTGATTCTTTGGGACATGCTTGATATCTAGCACACATACATACCGCAAACATAATATCAGGTCTACTCGCAGTTAGATATAGTAAGGATCCAATCATACCTCGATGTTTGGTGATTTCAATGTCCTTACCCTTTTCGTCTTTGTCTAGATAGCAGGATGTGCTCATTGGTGTAGCTATCTCATTTGCCTTGTCCATTCCAAACCTTTTAAGTAGTTCCTTACAGTATTTGGTTTGGCTAATGAACGTTCCATCAATGGCTTGTTTTATTTGTAGTCCAAGGAAGAAGGTGAGTTCTCCCATCAAGGACATTTCAAACTCATTCTGCATAATCTTGGCAAATTCTTGACAAAGATTTTCATTAGTAGCACCAAATATTATGTCATCTACATAAATCTGTACCAAGAGGATGTCATTTTGTTTGCGTTTTATAAACAATGTAGTATCAACCTTTCCTCTTTCAAAGTTGTGTTCTAAAAGAAATTTGCTTAATCTCTCATACCAAGCTCTTGGAGCTTGCTTCAAACCATATAAGGCTTTTCTCAATTTGAAAACATGGTTTGGAAATTTATGATTTTCAAAACCGGGAGGTTGATCTACATAAACTTCTTCTTGAATGTAGCCGTTTAAGAACGCACTTTTGACATCCATTTGATACAATTTGAAATCCATACAACATGCAAAAGCTAGCAATAATCTAATGGCTTCTAACCTAGCTACGGGAGCATATGTTTCTTCATAGTCTATTCCTTCTTCTTGGTTGTATCCCTTTGCTACTAGTCTAGCTTTGTTTCTAGTTATTATTCCGTTTTCATCTAGCTTATTTCTAAACACCCATTTAGTGCCTATTATTAGATGATCATTGGGTCTTGGCACAAGTTCCCAAACTTCATTTCTTTCAAATTGGTTTAACTCTTCTTGCATGGCCAACATCCAATGTTTATCAATAATGGCTTCGTCAATATTCTTGGGTTCTATTTGGGATACAAAAGCCAAGTGATTGCATGCATTTCTAATGGCGTTTCGAGTACTTACCCCTTTGGTTATTTCTCCAATGATTTTGTCCAAGGGATGATCTTTCAATGTTACCCAATCTTGTTGTCTCTCAATTTGTGTTGCACCTCCATCATTGTTGACTTCTTCTTCTTTGTCTTGTAAGTTCATTTCTTGAAAGGTACCTACAAGATCATCAACATCTTCCTTTCTCGGAGGGTTATGGCTATTTTCATCAAATTTGACATGAATAGATTCCTCAATGGTATTTGTTTGTTTGTTGAAAATTCTATAACATTTACTTGATTGAGAATATCCTAGGAAGATTGCCTCATCAGATTTTGCATCAAACTTCCCTAGATTATCCTTTCCATTGTTGAGCACAAAACATTTACATCCAAAGATATGAAAGTATGCAATGTTGGGTTTTCTACCTTTGTAAAGCTCATAGGGGGTTTTCTTTAAAATAGGCCTTATCAAACATCTATTCATAACATAACACGCGGTGTTTACCGCATCGGCCCAAAAATGTTTTGCAACATTGTTTTCATTTAGCATGGTTCTAGCAAGCTCCACTAAAGATCTATTCTTTCTTTCAACTACTCCATTTTGTTGTGGAGTTCTAGGAGCTGAGAAATTGTGATTAATACCATGTTTTTCGCAAAACTTTTCAAAAGATTGATTTTCAAATTCCCCCCCATGATCGGTTCTAATGGATGCAATTTTTGAGTTTTGCTCATTTTGGATAATCTTTGCAAGTTTCTTGAATGCATGATAAGCTTCATTTTTATGAGCAAGAAACAGTGTCCATGTATATCTTGAATAGTCATCTACTATTACTAGACCATAGTAATTACCTCCAAAGCTTTTGATTTTGGATGGTCCAAATAAATCCATGTGCAAAAGTTGTAAAGGCCTTTGAGTAGAAACAATATTTTTGGATTGAAAGGATGCCTTTACTTGTTTTCCCTTTTGACATGCATCACAAAATCTATTTTCAAATTTAAGCTTTGGTAGACCAATTACTAAATCTTTAGAAACAAGTTTGTTCAAGTGGTCTACATGTATATGAGCTATTCTTCTATGCCATAGCCATGTTTCATCCTCTTTTGAAATGAAGCATTGTTCATCATTTGTAGACAAACTATCCATATCAATCATGTAAATATTATCAATTCTTTGGCCTACAAACTTGATTTCCTTATTAGTCTTATGCTCAATTATGCAACAATTTGATTCAAATAAGACTCTATATCCTTTGTCACATAATTGACTTATACTAAGTAAATTATGTTTGAGGCCTTCAACATACAATACATCACTTATGGAGGTGGAAGAGTTCTTACCAATATTTCCAATGCCTAGGATTCTACCCTTAGTGTTGTCTCCATAGGTGACGCTTCCTTTTCGTTTGGGAGTGAATGATGTAAATTTGGTTATATCTCCCGTCATATGCTTCGAACACCCGCTATCCAAGTACCAATGGGTGTTGCTTGCCTTGAAGCATACCTGCAAAACAAAATCATTTTAGAGAACTAGGTACCCATTTTATGTTGGGTCCTTTAAGGTTAGCTTGTGGGAACGTTCCTTTGGGAACCCACACCTTTCTTAAGACCTTTGGTCCTAGTTTCCTAACACTACACTTATATGCACTATGTCCTTTGGTGCCACAATGATTGCATTTCATAAAAGGTGAGGAGGATTTGCTTGGTGGTGCAAAGAAGTTTTTGTAGTGCTTCTCTATTTTATGATTACTATGTTCTTGGTCATATCCTAGACCGGTTTTACTAAACATGCATTTTTGTTGCCCAAGTAGGATATTCAAATTATCTCTTCCATTAGTGAATTTCTCTAGTGTCCTATTTAGGTCTTCAACCTTGGTTTCTAACACTATGCACTTCTTTGCAAAATCACAAGGTTTATCCCTAGAGCATGTTTGAACTTTCTCTAGTTCTTCTTTTAAGTTCTCATTTTCTTTACATACTTCCATGAGATGCAATTCAAGAGTATCACTAGTTTTCCTAGATGCTTTGAGTTTACTAGAGATTTTTGTAAACTTATCATATAATTCCTCAAATGCATCTAACAGCTCATTTTTATCTAAGTCAAGAAGATTTACCTCATTTTCTTCTTCTTGATGATTTGCCATTAAGCAAAGATTGGCTTGCTCATCTTCCGAGTCGTCGGAGCTGCTCACATCGTTCTCATCCCAAGCAATATAGGCTCTTCTTCTTCTTTGTTTGTCCTTGCCCTTCTTTTTGAGGTTTGGACAATCGGCTTTGAAGTGCCCTTCCTTGCCACATTCAAAACAGTTGGGTGAGGAAGAGTTTTCTTTAGTGATAGGTTTCTTACCTGAGCTTTTGAAGCTTCTTTGGAAGCGTTTGCCTTTCATGAATTTTCCGAAGCGTTTCACAAATAGTCCAAATTCTTCTTCTCCATCAAGTTCACTTCCGGATTCTTCTTCTTCATTTGTGGAAGTAGCCTTGAGAGCAAGACCCTTTTTCTTGGAAGATTTTTCTTCCTCTTCCGCCATCTTTAATTCTTTCAACTCTTGTTCTTGTTCCTGCAACTTACCAAATAAAGTGGCGAGAGACATTTCGTTTATGCTAGGAGATTGTTTGATGGCGGTAACTAGCGGTTGCCATTCTCTGTTAAGACTTTTCAACACTTTATGAATGAGTTCTTTGTTAGTGTAAGTCTTTCCAAGTGTAATGAGTTGATTAATGATGAGAGTAAATCTTTTTTGCATATCAACAATCGATTCATGAGAGTTTAATCTAAAGCATTCATATTGACTAGTAAGAGTACTAATCTTTGAGTCCTTTACATCATTAGTGCCTTCATGGGTTACTTGAAGAGTATCCCACATTTCCTTAGCAGTTTGGCATGTCATTATCCTAAAAAATTCATCTTGACCTAGAGACATAGTAATAAGATTTTTGGCCTTGTAGCCATATTGGACTTTCTTTTCTTCCTCGCTTGTCCATTCATCTATAGGTTTTTCAACATTCTTGCTATCTATAGTATGCATCGGTATATAGGGACCATTTTCAATGGTATTCCATATTCTCAAGTCAATTGATTGAATGAAGATTTTCATTCTTTCTTTCCAAAACGCATACCCTTCCCCATTGAAAGCGGGAGGTCTATTTATCGCACCACCCTCGGGAAAAACATTTTGAGAACTTGAGGCCATTTAATCTCTTGAAGCTGTTAAGCTTGATCTACCAAGAGTCAAGCTCTGATACCACTTGTTGTTCAAGTGGCCTCAATACTCAAGAGGGGGGGTGAATTGAGTTATAAAACTTTTGCTTGGAATGCCTTTGAAATTGATTTCTATAACCAAGTTTATGAGATTGTGCAAGTGAAAGCAAGTAACAATGATATGCAATGCACCACAAGAGGTAAGTATTGTTGAGGCAATTTAGCAAACACTTGGTGTGCAATATCTAAAGTAAAGCAAATTAAGCAAGTTCAAGTGTGTTCTTCTTAACCAAACAATACCAATCAGCAAATAAGCAATATATGGAAGTAAAAGAGTAAGGAAGAGAAGCTTGCAAACCGATGTAACGAGTTCCACCCAATCCGGTGTACGTCTCGCCTCTAAGCAACCCACTTAGAGGATTTTCCACTATTGTAGACTAGAGATACAACTTTGAGCAATTGCGGCTTCCTAGTGTCCCACACTCAAGAACCCAATCCTCACAAGTATAAGGGCAACCCACCCAATCTCTCAATCTCACAATATCCCAAAGGTTGAGTCCACAACCTTTGTAACCACTCAATCCTAGAGTGAACAACCACTCAACCTAGAGTGAATAACTTTGTGTGTTTGGAGTTTGTGTTTACAATCAATATACTCTCTTAATAGAGCAGATATACAAGTGAAAAGCTCTCCAAATTCTAATCTCTCAAGATGAGAGGATATACAATTGAAAGTACAAAAATGCAAGAGATAGGCTTACAAAGCACAAAATAGAGCTGTGAATTGTTGCTACTTGGTTGTGTATTTGTGCTTGTCTTCCTCTTCAATTTATAGACCTAAGATTGCTGTTGAAGAGTGCCCTAGTCCCTCATAGCCGTTGCAGTTAGTGGAGATTTGAAGAATGGTGGAGACATGACCTGGTTTCCCACTTAAATCTGTTTTTCCACTATCGTAATCGATTACACCCTCGCGTTGTAATCGATTAGCTTCAAGTCAGAGAGTCACTAATCGATTATCTCATTACCTGTAATCGATTAGCATCTTGTATCTGATGCATTTAATTTGTCTTCGCAGCATACTAATCGATTAGCATGTCTTGCAATCGATTACCTTAAATTCCAGTGGCTTCCTAATCGATTATATGGCTTTCTTAATCGATTAGCATGTGTGCCTGATGCATTTAATTCCATTTTTGATTGCTGTAATCGATTAGTCTCAAGTGTGCAATCGATTATCTTAATTCCAGTGAGTATCTAATCGATTGTGTGGCTTCCTTAATCGATTATCTTCAACTCTGATGCAATTTCTTCCAAGACAGAAAGCTTCTAATCGATTAGCATCTATGGCCTAATCGATTAGCTTCGCTGTTTCTTCAATTCTGTTTTTATGTCTTTGTTTTTTTTTTGCATTGTTTCTTCAAGAGTACTTGTCATTATCAAAATCCTTGCACATCTTTTGGACCTGTTAACATATTCAAACACATATTGCTCCTTACCGGATGTCACCCAAGGAACTCAACGAACTTAAAGAGCAATTAGAAGAACTTCTAGAGAAAGGAATGATTAGACCCAGTGTCTCACCTTGGGGAGCACCAGTTCTTCTAGTCAAAAAGAAGGATGGCAGTATGCGGTTATGTGTTGACTATCGTCAGTTAAATAAAGCTACGATCAAGAACCGTTACCCTCTTCCAAGGATTGATGATTTGATGGACCAATTACGAGGAGCCACTATCTTCTCGAAGATTGATCTGCGATCAGACTATCATCAAATCAGAGTGAAGAAAGAGGATGTACCCAAAACGGCATTCAGAACACGATATGGGCACTATGAGTATCTTGTTATGCCCTTTGGAGTTACAAATACACCTGCAGTCTTTATGGGATACATGAATCGAATCTTCCATGAGTACTTGGACAAATTCGTGGTTGTATTCATTGACGATATTCTCATCTACTCCAAGAGTCATGAGGAACACAAAGAGCATCTTCGAATTGTTCTAAACACTTTGCGTGCAAGGCAATTGTACGCTAAGTTTTCAAA
The DNA here is from genome assembly GCA_037962975.1 of Clitoria ternatea. Classification (NCBI taxonomy): domain Eukaryota; kingdom Viridiplantae; phylum Streptophyta; class Magnoliopsida; order Fabales; family Fabaceae; genus Clitoria; species Clitoria ternatea. The sequence goes on from CM075670.1 coordinate 288,843,833, forward strand.
ATGTGAGTTCTGGTTGACAGAAGTGAAATTCTTAGGACATGTCATCTCTAAGGAAGGAATTGTTGTGGATCCTACAAAGGTAGAAGCTGTACTAAATTGGGAACAACCCAAGAATATGACGGAAATCCACAGTTTCCTTGGACTGGCTGGATATTATCATCGATTCATCGAGAATTTCTCTCGAATTGCAGCACCTTTAACTAAGCTAACTCATAAAGATCAACCATTCGAATGGACTGACAAATATGAAAGCAGTTTTACAGAGTTACGCCAACGACTCACTAGTGCACCTATCTTGATTTTGCCAAATCCTGCCAAGCCATATAAAGTGTACTGTGATGCATCAAAACAAGGACTAGGATGTGTCCTAATGCAAGAAAGAAAGGTTGTTGCTTATGCTTCAAGACAGCTAAGAACCCATGAAGTTAATTATCCCACACATGACTTGGAATTAGCTGCAGTTGTGTTTGCCTTAAAAATCTGGAGACACTACTTGTATGGTACATACTTCGAAGTCTTCAGTGATCATAAGAGCTTGAAGTATCTATTCGACCAGAAGGAGTTGAATATGCGACAACGTAGGTGGATGGAATTTATCAAAGATTATGATTTTGAACTCTGATATCATCCTGGAAAAGCTAATGTTGTGGCTGATACACTCAGTAGAAAGGCTTTACGTCTATCATATATGATGACAAAGGAGTTAGAACTGATTAAATAGTTTCGCGATTTGAACCTAGCAGTAACACCAAAAAGGGGAAGCCTTATGGTTGGAATGCTAAGGATTTCCAATGATTTCTTGGAACAAATCAAAGAAGCTCAAGCCAATGACCAGGAATTACAAGATCTAGCAGAAAAGACAAAAGAAGGAGTCTCAGAGTTTAGCAAAGATGAACATGGAGTGATCAAGTATCAACAGAGGCTCTGTATTCCAGTCAACGCAGATCTTAAGAGATCTATCCTGGATGAAGCACACAAAAGTAAGTACAGTATCCACCCAGGATCAACCAAGATGTACCAGGACTTGAAGAAATTATTCTGGTGGCAAGGAATGAAAAGGGATATCGCAGAGTACGTAACAGCTTGCCTGATGTGTCAGAAGGTAAAGGCGGAACAACAACGACCAAGTGGGACCCTTCGTCCTTTGGATATTCCAGAATGGAAATGGGATGAGATTGCTATGGACTTCGTGAGTGGATTTCCTAGAACATCAGCTGGATGTGATGCTATTTGGGTAATCGTGGATCGATTAACAAAGACCGCTCACTTCATTCCTGTCAATATGAAGTATTCCCTAGAGAAACTCACCCAGATCTATATCAAGGAAATCGTACGGTTACATGGAACTCCCATTGCAATTGTATCCGATCGAGATCCTCGTTTCATATCACAATTTTGGAAGAGCCTGCAACGAGCTCTAGGAACTTGTCTGAAGTTAAGTTCCGCATATCATCCACAGACAGACGGACAATCAGAAAGAACAATCAAGACTCTTGAAGATCTGTTACGTCTTTGTGTTTTGGAACATGGTGGAAATTGGCAAGAATACCTTCCACTTATTGAGTTCACTTACAACAATAGCTATCATGCTAGCATCGGAATGGCCCCTTATGAAGCTTTGTATGGAAGAAAGTGTCGTACACCTTTATGTTGGTATAAAACTGGTGAAAAGACAATAATTGGACCAGAGATTGTTCAGAAGACAACAGAACAAGTCCAGAGGATTCAAATGGCAATGAAGGCTTCACAAGATAGACAAAAGAGTTACTATGACAAGCGACGGAAGCCATTAGAATTTGAAGAAGGTGACCATGTATTTCTCAAAGTTACCCCTACCACTGGAGTAGGAAGAGCTTTGAAGGCCAAGAAGTTAAGCCCCAGATACGTAGGACCCTATCAGATTCTGTAAAAGATAGGAACTCATGCGTACCGCATTGCTCTGCCACCCGAGCTGACAAACCTTCACAATGTATTTCATGTCTCTCAACTCCGCAAATATGTACCAAGCCTTGATCATGTTCTAAGTCCCGATCAATTTATTCTGAAAGAAAATCTTACCTTTGAAGCATCACCAGTTAAGATTGTTGGCCGACGTCTCAAACAGCTAAGAGGCAAAGAAATCCCTTTGGTCAAGGTAGTTTGGAGTCAGACAGATGATGGGGATGCTACTTGGGAAATTAAGGAGAAAATGAGAGAATTGTACCCTTAATTGTTTTAACTTTAAATTTCAAGACGAAATTTCTAAAAGGAGGGGAGAATGTGACATCCCTGTTTTTAGAAACAATTTTATCCTTGTAAATTTTAATTATGGAGGGTTTGTAAGCAAGAATAAGTCAATATATACCCTGTTGATGGTCTAAAGTACCTCAAAAATGTCATTTTTGCACGTAATAATAGAATTTATATGGAATATTAGTGAAATTATGCAAAAACCGAGTGAAAAGGGCTCTGTTCCGAGTGACAGAGAAGAATTCCGAGTGAAGGATTAGAAATTCCGAGTGAAAGAGAGAATTCCGAGTCAGTATCATGTTTTCCGAGTAAAACATGACTGAGAAGGCTACCACCGAGTGGAGTCCTGACCTAAGAAGCAATTCTGAGTGAAGAGTGATCAAAAGAATCACTTCTGAGTGAAAATTTGAGTGAAAACACCCTAGAAAGGCTCGGTTTCGAGTTGAATGTTTCCTTTCTGAAGGAAATTACTATGGTTGGAGCATTCCGAGTGAAAGAATGCATAAATGCTTCTATTTATGTTGATTTGATGCTTCCTTTCTGATTGAAGTATGTTGTGGAAACAATTGGGAAGGCTTCCGAATGGAAAATGGTGGAGGAAGTCAATTCCGAGTGAGATACACTCCACTAGACCAAAACCGAGTGAGAGAAGTATGTGTGAGTCTTGGTCTGAGAGGTAATGGCTTAAATAAACGTTTATTGAAGAAATTGGCCTAAACCGAGTGAATAAAGTGAGGAAGACTCGGGTTTCCGAGTGAAGATTCACTAAGAAAGAGAGGACTCGGTCTGAAGAGGTATTACCGAGTGAGAAACCGAGTGCTTGAGTCGGTTTCGAGGAAATTCCGAGTGAAGAATTGCAATTGAGACTTGGAAGTGGGAATTCCAGTCGGAATTCACTGACAGAAGTGTTAACCGAGTGTAATTTCACTCGGTATTCACTGACAGAAGTGCGTTTTGACTTCAATTTTGTCTTTTAATGATATTTAAATTCAATCGTGCGCATTATGGACAGTGGACGACCAGAAATGGGCACTGACTCAGCATATATCTTTGTTTAATCATTAGTGACCCTTCCATTAGCGATCCACTAACAGCCCACTCAGAAAAGCTGTCTCCCACTTGTCTTCCCACTCACTTCCTCCCTATTTAAATGAGCTCAAGGTCCTCAGAACTCACACCACACACACGACCCAAACACTCTTCATCACTCTCTTTCCCAGCAAGTTCTTTCCCACTCCTATCCCCTCTGTTTCACTCGGATTTGAAGCAGGACAGTGAAGGGAGCCTCTTTCTTCTCCTCCAGGAACTTCATTGAGGTAAGGGGGTATATTCTTGGGTGCCTTGTGGGAAAACCGAGTGGAGGACAGATTCAGTGTGTATAAATTAAATGCTTTAAATTGTATCTGTATATGTATGTATGTATATATATCTGTTACCGAGTGTATATAATCATTGATGAATTGTGAAATATTGGACTGAAAATATTAAGAATCATGGGTACCGTGTGATTTCCAGTGAAACAAATATGATAACAGGTTATGTTTTATGATAATCCGACCGGTTTTACACTTATTTTACTCGGTTTTGCTTATTTATACTCGGATAGTATCTTTCTAGTTGATTTCACTCGGAAAACATAGTAATTCACTCGGAAAACACTCTATTTCTCTCGGACAGCATCTCCCAAGTCTTATTTTACTCGGAAATCTCTTTCTTACATTATTTCACTCGAAACTTGACTTAATTTCACTCAGAAAATATAATTACTTTTTACTCAGAACTCTTTTTCAGTAAATTCACTCGGAAAAACATCATATTTTACTCGGACAGTAGCTTCCCAATCTTAATTCACTCGGCAAAACAATTTATTTCACTCAGCAAATAGTTATTTTCACTAAAAGAACTCCTTTCAACTTGATGTAACTCGGTATATAAAGTCAACTCACCAGAAGACCTTTCCCAACCTGATTCCACTCGGAATCAGGATTATCTTACTCGGATTTGCTTTATTCACATGTGTCTTATTCAGACAGAACCCTTATTAATTAATTTCACTCGGTAAACTCATGTTTCACTCAGAAAATATCTTATTTTTACTCAGGAAACTCTTTTCCCACTGATTCCACTCGGAATCATACTTAATTTCATTCAGGAACTCATTTTCACTCAGAATTTAAGTAGCTTCACTCATGAAAACCTTTTTCCAGTGATTTTAACTCGGTAAACACCTTCATTTCACTCAGAAAACTCCTTTTTGACTGAATACCACTCGGAAATATACTTTATTTCACTTAGAGACTCATTCTCACTCGGATTTACAAACAATGCTACTCAGGAAACCATTTTCCCTACTGACCTCACACGGATTTATATTTTAATTCACTCAGAAATTTGTTTCACTCAGAATTCAAGATATTTAGTTAAGAAAATTATTTTTCAGCTTCTGTTTCACTCGGATTACTTATTGATTTCAGTTAGAAAATTCTGCTCAGTTTATTTCACTCGGATTCATAGCTATCTCATACGGAAAACTTATTTTTCACTCGGATTCAAGCTGTTCCAGTCGGAAAATAGCATTCACTTCATTTCACTTGGTTCCAAACTTATTTCAGTCGGAAAACAGCTTTTCCAGTGTTATTTCACTCGGATTTTTAGCCAGATCACTTGGAGAACCCTTCTCTGTATGATTCCACTCGGAATCATACTCATTTCACTCGGATTTACCTCTGTTCCACTCGGAAAACTCTATTTTTATTGTTTTTCACTTGAATTTTTAATTGGAAACTAATCTTCACTACTTTTTAAGTTATTGGTAAGTTATAATTATTATTCTTATTCTATTATTATCATTATTTACTGTCAACTTAATATTGTTATCATTATTATTAGTTTTATTATTATTATACATAGTTAATATCTAAATTATGTGTAATTACATAAAGAATATATTATTTTACTCTTTATGAAGAATATCTTTAATAGATATATTTCTAAAAATAATAAACGAATATCTTACAAGGTTTAAATGATTGAGGAAATTCAAAGAACTTGAGAATGATATGATGAGACTGGAAATACATAAGATACCCAAGGAATCAATTGATAAGATAAATGTATTTCGCATCATGAAAATATTTTTGAAGAAGAAAAACCTCTAGAGCATACACTTGGTACAGTGAAGGACACTCACGTTTGATCTCCATGAAGAATCTTGGGAGTACAACTGGAACGGCAACCCAATGGCATCAGAGTCGCGCCTGATAGCCGGGTGAGACGATGCAATTCTAGTGTACTTTGACTAAATGACGGAGTGTAACTATGATCGTAGGGATCCAAGTTCCAAAAATATTTAAATCAATGATGAGAACCAATGAGTTCATTTGTACCACATGGAACTTGGACGGACCCTGATCGCTCTAGATGATTGGAATGGTGATATTCCAAAGAATGAGAAGAAGATGAAACGGTTTATTGGGCCCACATGCATCATGAGACTTAACCAAAGATAAATCATAATAAATCCAAACTCATACATTCATTACAGCATATTTGATTTTTATAATTGTGAATATGTTATATGTACGATTTATTTCATGATAATATGCTTGATTGTTATAATTGTGAACATGCTAAATATACGATTATGTGATGACAACATGCTTGATTGTTATAAATATGTTAAATGTATGATCTATGTGACATTGTATTTTAACTGGATTATGTCCGCACCAGATGAACCAATCAGGGTCTTGGGTTATACTCACCCTTACTGTTGAACATTTTTCAGAGGAATTAGAAACTCAAGAACCCGAGTGTGAAGATCAGCAATACGCTGAACCCATTGAGAATAATCATTAAGGATAGAATATTTATAATCAGACACCGGATGACTGTATAATATTTAAGGGTGCCTGCGTGCCCCATTCTGTTAAGAGTACAATTATTTACAGTTTGTGAATGACTATGTGATGTATACAATATTACTTCCGCTGATCTGCCACGTATTTATTTTAAAAAAAAAATATTCACTTTTTCTAAAAACTGTTAACACTCTCAGTTAAATGGGATGAACCTACAGAAGGATTTGTCTTATCTAACCGAGGGTGTTACAGGGGTGATATGGAGTAGAGACTCTATGAACAACCCCATACTTCCTGAGCATAGCTTGCATGGTCCTGTTGCAAAAGTGTGTTCCTTGATCACTAATGATTGCTCTCGGGATGCCAAACCTACAAAAAATTTGAGATCTAACAAAATCCATAACAACTCGAGCATCATTAGTTCTAGTGGCTTTAGCTTCCACCCATTTAGAAACATAATCTACAGCCAATAAAATATAAGTAAAACCAAAGGATGGAGGAAATGGACCCATAAAATCAATGCCCCAAACATCAAATACTTCACAAAACAACATAGGTTGCTGAGGCATCTGTTGTCTCCATGTGGTAGCATTACTAGCACTTTGGCATTTCTCACAGGTGTTACAAATTCTCCATGCATCCTTAAAAATTATAGGCCAATATAAACTAGAATCCAACACCTTCCTTGATGTTCTTTGTAGACCAAAATGTCCACCAACTGGTGAAGCATGGCAGAATCGAAGAACTGATTCTATTTCATGATCGGGAATGCATCTTTGAATCACCTATAAGCAAATGTGCCAAAGGGACAGGTAAATATGGTCTTTTCTTGATCCTCAGGTGTAATGTGAATCTGAAAATATCCAGAGAATCCATCAAGAAAACAGTAGTGAGACTTACCTGCGAGACGCTCAAGCATTTGGTTAATGAAGGGTAAAGGGAAATGGTCCTTCTTGGTTGCTTGGTTAAGTCTCCTGTAGTCAATACAGACTCTCCAACTATTCTGCACTCTAGTTGGGATCAATTCATCCTTTTCATTTTTCACAACTGTGATCCCTGTTTTCTTAGGAACCACTTGAATCAAACTCACCCATTGGCTATCAAAGATAGGATAAATGATTCCTGCTTGTAGAAGCTTGGTAATCTCCTTCTTAACCACATCAAGGATTACAGGGTTGAGTCTCCTCTGGGGCTGTCTTACTGCTTTAGTATTTTCCTCCAGAAATATTCTATGCATGCACATGGATGGACTAATTCTAGGAATGTCTGCCAATGTCTATCCTATAGCCTTCTTATGTCTTTTCAATACCTGCAACAATTTTTCTTCTTGATTTTCATCAGGAGAAGTGGAAATTATCACCAGGAGCTGTTCATTATCCCCTAAGTATACATACTTTAGGTTCTCAGGTAGGGGTTTCAATTCTAACTTGGGTGCCTGCAAAATAGATGGAACTAACAAAGTAGATTTTGATTCTGTTGCTTGCACCTCAAAAATTTTGTTAGAATTTTCTTGAAATCCTGCATTCAGCTCCTTATGGTTAACAGGTATATCTAAAGACTCTGAATCAGAAATTATGTATTTATCAATTTCAGCACAAATATCACAACTTCCAGAATCATTGCATGCAAAACATTTGTTTGAATCATCTATGCATTCCAAATCAACATTACAAAAATGTTCAAAAACTAGTTCATCAATAATGTCCATTTGGAAAACAGAATGATTTTTAGATGGGTATTTCATGGCATCAAGAATATTAAATTGAACTCTCGTGTCACCAAATTCCATAGAGAGAGTTCCAGAATGAACATCTATTTTGGTTCAAGCTGTTTTCAAAAATGGTCTTCCCAAAATGATAGGAACAGGAATTTGAGGCATACCTTCTTCCATATCAAGTACGAAAAAGTCAGCAGGGAAAACAAGTTGTTCTACCTGAACCAAAACATCTTCTATAACTCCAGCAGGGTAAGCAGTGCTCCTATTGGTTAGCTGAATTACTACACCAGTAGGTTGTAAATTTCCAAGAGACAATGATTTGAAAACAAACATAGGCATAACATTTATTGAAGCTCCTAAATCTAACATGCAATTTTCAAATTTGTTATTGCCTATGATACAAGGTATAGAAAACGTACCTGGATCTTTGCATTTCTCAGGAATATTTGAAATTTCCTTACCAAGCAGTGCAGATACATTCCTTCCCATACTTATCCTTTCATTCCCTTTGAGTCTCCTCTTGTGAGTACACAACTCCTTCAGAAATTTGGCATACTTGGGAATTTTCTTGATTGTATCAAGAAGAGGTATATTCACTTCCACTTTCCTGAAAGTATCCAAAATTTCTTTGTCCACTTCTTCCATCTTCTTACTTGGAATTGCTTTTGGTGGGAAAGGAAGAGGGATATGAGGTGGAATTTAGGGTGGTTGTATCTCAGATTTGCTTGAAGAGGGTACATCATTCTCAACTATTTCAGGCTCAGTTGTTTGTTTTTCAGGTTCCTTAGGTATGGGTACTTCAAGGTTCTTACCTGATCTTAACTGAATTGCACTCACATTTCTTGGATTTGCAGCTGGTTGAGATGGTAATTTGTTAGAGTTTTGAGATTGTAACTGGCTTAATGATGAAGCCAATTTCCCAATTTGGTTGCTTAAACTCTGGATGGTAGCATCATTCCTCTGTTGATACTCTAAGTTCTGTGTAGCCATTTGTTTCACCAGATCCTCCAAAAAAGGGCCATTTATGGATGGTTGAGGTGTCGGTCTTTGGAAGGTTGGTGCATTATTTTGAAATGGGGGTTTGGGATTTTGGTTACCCCATCTCAAATTTGGATGGTTCCTCCAACCTGGATTGTATCTGTTGGTAGAAAGGTCATGGTTTTGTTATTATTGTGGTGGTGGAGGTCTATCATGGTAGATGTTAGCTACATAGGCTTGGGGACTATTATTATCCTTTTCTTGTAGAGAAGGACAACAATCAGTGGGGTGCTCTTGTGAAGAGCAAATGCCACATACTTTAGCAGTTATGGATTTTTGATTTACTGCCAATTGTGTGACCAGAGTGGTGAGAGCATCAAGTTTGCTCTCCAATTTAATTCCAGATGAACTAGAATTGGAATCAAACATGGGTTTGAAAGAATCATTTCTCACACCAAATTGTTGAGAGTTGGATGCCATCTTCTCAATCAGATTTCTTGCTTCAGCAGCAGTCATATCTCCTAAAGCTCCTCCACTTGCCGCATCAATCATGTTGAGATCAACGTGGTGCAGACCTTCATAGAAGTACTGAAGAAGAAGTTGTTCAGAAATTTGGTGGTGAGGGAAACTTGCACAAAGTTTCTTGAATCTCTCCCAATACTCATAAAGACTTTCTCCAGAGAGTTGCCTAATGCCAGATATGTCTTTACGGATTGCAGTTGTTCTAGAGGCAGGAAAGAATTTTTCCAAGAACATTTTCTTTAAGTCATTCCAACTTGTGATTGATCTTGGAGCAAGATAGTACAACCAATCCTTAGCAACACCCTCTAAAGAATGAGGAAACGCTTTAAGATAGACATGGTCTTCTTGAACGTTTTGGGGTTTCATTGTGGAGCACACAATGTGGAATTCTTTGAGGTGTTTGTGCGGATCTTCACCCGCAAGACCATGAAACTTAGGCAACAAGTGTATAAGTCCGGTATTAAGTATAAAAGGGACATCCTCATCAGGATATTGAATACACAAACTTTCGTATGTGAATTCAGGTACAGCTAGTTCTCTAAGAGTTCTTTCACGAGGTTTAGCCATATCAGAAAAACTAGAGTAGTACTTTCAGCAGATTTAGAAAAAATACTATCACTATCAATATCAACAAAGTTATTATTAAATCTAGCTTCTCTAATTAACCTATGAAAAGTTCTTTCAATTTCAGGATCAAATGAATATAAATGCTCAAAAGTTCTTCTAGTCATACATAGCATACAACAAGATATTTGATCATCATGAGCAATAAATCATAAGAATCCTAAATCATGCAAAAGAAATAAAATAAAACAAACAAATAAAAATATTTATTTTATTTTATATATATATTTTTTTTCAATTTATACAAAAAAAAATTAATCTAAAACAAGAGTTTTCCTAAAGATCGTTGATCCCCGGCTGCGGCGCCAAAATTTGACGTGAATATTTTTACAGTCGTGATTCTATCAAATTAGTACATTAAAATTAATTAATGTAGTACTAGGGTGTCAACCTAGGTCGTTCTCTCAAGGATCAACACAAAAATTTAGGAAAAATCAAGTTTAAAATTAATTTTTACAAACAGAATTTTAACAAACATACAAATACAATTGGGGGGGTTTTGATTGATTTTGTTGTCACAATTAAAATTAAAACAAAGTAATTATAGGATTTAAAATAATAAATAACAAGCGATTGATTTTCTTGGAGTATTGTAAATAAATTTATCCTTGGTTCACTAAAGATAATTTGTATACTTTCATTACTGTTAATTTCTTAGCTCAATTTGAATTAATCAACTAAGCGTCTTTTTCAATTCATAATTCCTTTACTTTCATTTAAAAATGAATATTTTAATCAAGCATCCTAATTAAGCAAAAGGAGTCAAGATCATAAAATCTAGGAATTATTGAGCATATGTAAGAACATCGCCTACATACATAATCTATTCTCAAATTATGGAATTAAGCAAACCATAATTATTAGAAGTGATTATGAAAATATTCATTAAGCATGCATATTTCCTTAATCCATTCTAATTTAAAATCATATTTTATTCCATTTGAATAATTAAACCGATTAAGCATACAAATTTAATTAAACAGAATGGAATTAAATAAGCAGAGTAAGATTATGAAGAAATAACAATAACAAAAACATACTATATTAAAAATAATGACCTCAAAATTACATTACAATATTCTCCAAGAAAATCAATCTAGGGGTTTTAGCCCTCCATAATTAAAACAAACTGAAAATAAAAAGAACCTAACCCGGAAATGAAGAACTGACTGGAAGAAGAAATGCAATTTTGGCCTAAATTGCATTTGGAATGCATGAATCGATTCAAATGTGAGAAGCATCGATTCAACCCTTTAAAACCCGAATGAATCGATTCAAAATCCTGATGAATCGATTCAAGCTTCAAAAATTCACATCCTGGGTGCATTAAACCGTATGAATCGATTCAAGTGGGGGATGAATCGATTCATCCACCTGATTCTCCATTCTTTGTGTATTTTTCCATCCTTTTTGAGATCCTTTTGCATATTCCTTGATTCCTTTGATCCTTAGGCACTTTGTCTTCATTTTGGATTGGAATTTTTGAGTTCTTGGATCCATTTTCTTTTGGCACATCTTAAAAATCAAATATTACATAAAGATCAAATGATGAAAATGTGTTAAAATGCAATATATTACACACTAAGTGATGGCAAATTATACACATTTAAAGTGAAGAATTAAAGATAAATCATGCATCATCAAGGTTATTTGCCTAAGTAAAAATTGAGATTATGGTCTTTAAGAATTTTTGTCTGCAACTGAATCTGATCTTACTGAATGCTTGATTTCCGTTTCCAACTTCTTTTACTTGAGGACAAGCAAAAATCTAGGTTGGGGAGAGTTTGATAAGTGTTATTTTACATTGATTTAATTCTTCAATTAAACTCATTTTGAAAAGAATGTAATCAATTAAGCATGAATTTTTGTTGAAAATAACACATTGCTTAACACAAGCTTGAATTGACAAAATATTGAAGAAAGGTACCAAAAGCATGGAAGAAATCAAGAAGACTACCTGTACGCTTAAGCAAAGGATGGAACGCTTGGGCGAAGGCATCTCACGCTTGAGCGTGAGCTCGAGCGCGCCTAAGCGTGGAGCAAGCGTGAATCAGACATGTTGGACAGGAATGGCAAGCTTGAGCGTGGTTAAGTCAGCTCGAGTGTGGGACAACAAGTGAGCATCAGAATCTTCCACGCTTGAGCTTAATATGGGATTTTTAATTTAATATTCACCAATGGTGCGATGCCAACTCAACCATCTTCTTGTGTTTCTGCATGTCTCTGAATATTCCTTCATGGGCTCTATGCAAGTGGCAAGGGAAGCTGAAGCATAACCCCTATAAATCAAGCAGAAAACAGGACATCAAGGATCACCATTCATCACCTGTATTTCCTGCACAATCCAAACTTTTCTATTATTTTCTGTATTCATATTTTTGAAGGTGAAAATGCAAAGCATGAGTAGCTAATCTTCCCTTATGGGATTGGTTGTAATCCATTCAATCCTGAAATAACGCTGCTGTAAGTTTTTATGTGTGTAATACAATTTGATAAGTTTTTATATGTGTAATATTGAAAATAGTAAAATCATACTTAAATTAGTAATAACCGATTGGAAATAAATTCTTAAATAAAAACATATTAAAAATAATAACCGATCAGAAATATTTTAACATAAAATAAGATTGAATCAGCGGAAGGAATAAAATAGAGTCGGGGTTATTCGCCTGAGCGAGACTCTGATTCGTTTGGGCAAAATCCGACTCGCTTGATCGAATACTACTTCTTAAACCTGAGCGGACAAGACTTACAAGGAAATTAACAAGTCGGGTTTCACTCGGAAAAAGGAGTCCACTCGGTCATTTCTCACTTGGTAGCAGCTTAACTTTCACTCAAAAAGGTTTACTCATATCCTCACTCGGAAATACTTTATCTTTCTTTACGCTGAGTCTCAGCCAAAGCTCACTCGGAGACACTCTAACCTTTCCACTCGAAAATGGTCTCTTTGTTATCCTTCACTCAGAAGGAAATGAAGAATACTCAGGCACCAAATCAATGGGCCCTTGCTCGAACAAGAATGATTCCACTCGGCGAGATTCGCCTTGCTACAACAATACAAATTCATTCATAAATAAACACCGATCAGATAGCATCACAAAGTCATATCCGATTCAAATTTTAATTCTACATACAGGTAACACATTGTAATATCAAACACTCAGAAAACTCAAAATATATACATATATTTCACAATTCATTCAAATCACTCGGTGCCTTGGCATCAATTCTCCGCTTGACGCACCTCCATGGCTTCGACCTTTTCCCTGTCATCGGTTACTAAAATTGAAAACCACAGCAAGGGTGAGTGTTTAGCATCATAATTAATCTAGAACGGAATTTAAATAAAATACGAGTATAAACTCCGTCCAATTTCTTTCTCCTTAATTTACACCTTTCACCCGGCAATTAACTCACTCAGCAATCATAACAATTAACAGCCATTTTAACAAATCATTCAACAAGTAACTCACTCGGCAAGCACAACAATTTACCACTCGCTAATTATAACAATCACTCGGCAATATATAAAATTACACTCTGCAAATACATCAAATACTCAACAATTATTTCAATTCTCATTCGGCAATTAAAACCAATTGCACTCAGCAAAATTATCAAATCAACTTTCACAATTGACTCAGAAAATTGACACAGTATCCGGATACTCAAAGGATCGACCTTCAGCTGGGGGTCCTACTTGACACCCCATGAACCCTGCTTGGTTCACCGAGTCCTGCTTGACTCCCCCTCAACCACTGGGTCATAGACCTCTGGGTAGCTCAACTGGGTCTTGCTTGACCACTGAAGCCAAAAACGAGGGTAACATATACCGTCAGTTATCCCATACCATATCATCATATAATCATTCCACAAGTGGCCATTAACAACATCACTCGGGTGACCTGCTTGTCAAACCCGACTCCACATTGCCACAAAACACCGATTGTCACAGCATCAATATTTCAATTTTAATCAGATTTACACATACACACATGATCCTCAACCAATCGGTGTCCACATATATACATGCATATACATTAACTTTCACCCAGCATCATCTCATCACAGCATCAAATAATTCACTTTCAATCGGAATATGCCACACACACGATCAGAAACCAATCGGTGTCCATACACATGCATACATACACATTAACTTTCACCCAGCACCATTTTTATTATCACAGCATTAAATATTAAGTCACACATACGATCCTAAACCGATTGGTGTGTACATTCAGACGTACATTCATATACATATTCATAGTTTTCATTCAACATCAACTCTCACTCAGTTCACAGTCATTACAATGACTCAGACAGTATGTCTTATTCTAATTAATTATAACCCAAACACCCCCTTACCTCTGTTCCACGCTTCAATAATTTATAGGTTCACCGTCCCACCTTCGTTCAGCACCAGCTTCCTTAAATGTCCCACTGATGTTCGTTCCACTACCTACGGGTTTGGAACGTGAAGCTTGTTGACATCATACCACCGTCCACACAGTTAAAAGAACCTTTTTCAGGCTCACAGCCAAGAGGAGTGAAGATCGGAATAGTACTCCTCCTCACATGGCTATTCGTCCAGAAAAGAAAGGAAGAAGGTGAGGTATTAATTTTGAACGGTTCAAAAGACTTACCTTGAAACCACTGTCACAGCTATGTAATTATTTCAAGGTTTGATGCAAAGATGGACCTCCTTTCAAAGCTTAAAGCTTTCAACAATGGAATAAGAAGAAAAGTAGCTGAAGTTCTTCAGTGAAAGAGAGTGAATGATTATGCAAATGATTGAAGAAAGAGAAGAAAATCATTATTTAAACTCATGGCAACTGGTTACCTTCTCAACCGGTCACTTCCAACCGGTAACGTCTTCAACCGGTCATTTATCCAATTCCTTTATAATTTATTTAAAGGTTTTAATTAAACCTTTCTTCTTCTAATCACACCTTTTATAATTAACTAATAATTCATAGAAATATCAAATAAATTCCTAAAAACAATTTTTAATATTTCCACTTCACAAAATTTTCTATAATTATCCGGGATGTCACAACCCAGGCGAAGCAAATGTTGTTGCCGATGCGCTGAGCAGGAAGGTATTGCACGCGACTTTCTTGATAGGCAAAGAGCAGGAACTGTTGGAGAGCTTTCGGGATATGAACATTGGAGTTATTATGAACGCTCTAAACCGAATGACAGTCGGAATGCTGAAGATCTCCAATGAATTTCTGGAATCTATAGTTGTTGCCCAAAAAGACGACGAGGAGTTGCTGGAACTACTTGACACTCAAGCACGAGGCAAGGATATGGAATTAACCTAAGGCAACGATGGAATATGGAGATTCCGAGACCGAGTGGTAGTGCCTGCAAATGGTGATTTCAGGCAAGCCATGCTGGCTGAAGCACACAAGAGTTCTCTGAGTATTCATCCCGGTGTTACCAAGATGTACCACGATTTAAAGAAGGAATTCTGGTGGCCGGGAATGAAGAAGGCAATAACCGAGTATGTAAAGTCGTGTGTGATATACCAGAAATGCAAGGTTGAACATCAGAGACCCCCAGGTTTGCTTCAACCTTCAGAGATTCCAATTTGGAAGTAGGAGAGTATTACCATGGATTTCATATCCGGGTTACCTCATACCCGATCTGAGTGTAATGCAATCTGGGTGCTTGTTGACCGACTAACCAAGAGTGCTCACTTCTTGGCGATGAACATGAAATGGTCATTGGACCGACTGGCTAGGCTGTACGTTGCTGAGATTATACGATTGCATGGTGTACCCTAGAGTATCATTTCCGATCGGGATCCTCGTTTCACCTCCAGATTTTGGGGAAGTCTGCAGCAAGAATTGGGGACTGAGCTCAGCTTATCATCCTCAGACTGACGGTCAGTCAAAACGGACTATACAGACTCTTGAGGATATGCTAAGAGCCTGTGTATTAGAGCAGGGCGGTTCATGGGAAAGATATCTACCCTTGGTGGAGTTTGCATACAATAACAGCTATCACAGCAGCATTGGAATGGCTCCGTACGAAGCTCTTTATGGTCGGAGGTGTCGAACCCCATTGTACTGGAATGAGAATGGCGATATCATTCATCTGGGGCCTGAGTTGATCCAAGAGATGAATGAACAAGTTACTCTAATCTGAGAGAAAATAAAGATGGCCCAAGACCGACAGAAGAGTTATTATGACAATCGGCATTGACCGCTCGAATTTCAGGTGGACGACTGGGTATTCCTGAAGGTTTCACCGACCAAGGGTGTGACGACCCATGTCAATTTAATTATTTTTCGTAATAATTTTTCGCGTTAAATAAAAATCAACTCGGTCTTAATATAAAATAATATTTACTTTTCTTAAATACATTCAAAATAATAAAAGCATACTTAGAATAGTAATAACCGATCGAAAATAATCCATTAATAAAATAGAGTTATTTAGAAACAGCGGAAGAAGGAAAACAGTCAGGGGTCATTCGCCTGAGCGAGACCCTGATTTGCTTAGGCGAGATCCGACTCGCTTGAGTAAATGCTACTCTTTAAACCTGAGTGGACAAAACTTACAAGGAAAGTCAACAAGTCGGGTTTTACTCGGAATTAAGTCCACTCGGTCATCTCTCACTCGGGAACAGCTTAACCTTACTTTACTCAGAAAAGGTTCACTCGGATATACTTCACTTGGAAACACTCTGATCTTCACTCAGAAGTATTCTTATCTTTCTTCACTCAGAAGTGATTCTCTCAGCCATAGCTCACTTGGAGACACCCTAACCTTCCACTCGGAAAGGGTCTCTCGGTTACTCTTCACTTGGAAAGAAACGAGGAATACTCACTTGAGCGAAAGACATCAAATCAATCGGCCCTCGCTCGGACAAGAATGACTCCACTCGGCGAGATTCACCCGGTAATCGACTATGCTACAGCATTGCAAATTCACTCATAAAATACACACCGATCACATAACATCAAGAATTTATACTCACGTCAATCAGCATACCGGTTCAAATTTAATTCAACATACAGGTAACATATTATAGCATCACACACTCGGAAAACTCATTATATACATATATTACACAATTCATTCAAAGTCACTCGGTGCCTTGGCATCAATCCTCCGCTTGGCACACCTCCATGGCTTCGACCTCTTCTCTGTCACTGGTTACTAAAATTGAAAACCATAGCAAGGGTGAGTGTTTAGCATCATAATTAATCTAGAACAGAATTTAAATAACAAAATACAAGTATAAACTCTGTCCGATTGCTTTATCCTCAAATTACACATTACACTCGGCAATTAACTCACACTCGGCAATTATAGCAATTAACACTCGACAATATAACCAATCTTACTCGGTAAATATAACAATTCTTATTCGGTAATTTTAGCAAATCACTCAGCGAATATAGCCATTCACACTCAGCAAGTGACTTATTCAGCAAGTATAACAATTCACCACTCGATAAATATAACAAATTGCACTCAACAAATATAGTAAATTACATACATCATAATACTAAGGATCGACCTTCAGCTGGGGGTCTGACTTGACACCCCGTGAACCCGACTTGGTTCACTGAGCCCGACTTGGCTCCCCCTCAACCACTGGGTCATAGACCTCTGGGTAGCTCAACTGGGTCCGACTTGACCACGGAAGCCAAAAATGAGGGTAACATATACCGTCGGTCGTTCTCCATCACATAATCATATATTCCATTATATAAACAGCCATTTCATTATGATCATTATTGCAACTGTCAGAAACTGACTTATGCTCACAACGTAGGGCGACCAACTTGTCAAGCCCATCAATATAATGTTCTCACACGGCAAACACTTATCATACTTATAAAATTCAAATTTCTCATCAAATAAGTGGCCATTAACAACATCACATACTCATTACTCGGGTGACCTGCTTGTCAAGCCCGGCATCACATTGCCACTATACACCGATTGTCACAGCATCAAATATTTCAAATTCAATCGGCTTAAGCCACACACACACACACGATCCTCAACCAATTGGTGTCCACATACATACATGCATATGTATTCACAACTTTCATCCAACATTATCTCTATTATCACAGCATCAGATATTTCTTAAGTCACACAACACCCGATCCTAAACCGATCGGTGTCCACATTCATACGTACACTTATACATATATTCACATACTACTTTCATCCAACATTATTTATTACCATGTTTCACAATCAGTCCAACGACTCGGACTTGTCTTATTCTAATTAATTATAAGCTGAACACCCCTTTTACCTCTGTTCCAAGCTTCAACAATCGTTGGGTTCACAGTTCCACCTCCAGATCCAGCACCAGCTTCCTTAATCGTTTCACCAGTGTTCATTCTACTACCTACGGGTTTGGAACGTGAAACACGTTAATGTCACACCACCACCCACACGGTTAAAAGACCATTTTTAGGCTCACACAGCCAAGAGGAGTGGAGATCAGAATAGTACCCCACCATACATGACCATTCGGTCCAGAAAAAGAAACGAAAGAGATGAGATAATAAATTTAAATGGTTCAATGGACTCACCTTGAAACCACTGTCACAGAAATGTAATTATTTCAAGGTTTTGATGCAAAATAGACCTCCCTTCAAAGCTTACAGCTCGTAACAATGGAGGAAGAAGAAGAAGAAAAGTAACAGATGAAGAAGAGGAAGATTCATGTGAAAGAGTGAATGATTGCATAAATGATTAAGGAAAGAGAAAGAAACCTTTATTTAAAACTCATGGCAACTGGTTACCTCTCCAACCGGTTACTTCCTCAACCGGTCACTTCTCTTCTAATCACACCTTTTATAATTAACCAATAATTCATAAAAAAAAATATCAAATAAATCTTTAAAACAATTTTTAATATTTTCCACTACATAATTTTTCCATAAATATCCGGGATGTTACAAAGGGGTAGGTCGGATATTGAAGAGCCAAAAGCTTAATCTGAGATACATCAGACCGTATCAAATATTGGAGAGGATCGGTGATGTTGCTTACCGATTAGACCTTCCCCAGTCGTTGACTAACATCCATAATGTGTTTCACGTATCACAACTCTGAGCCTATATTTTGTGTGACTCGATGATTGTGCCGAGTGACTTTATTGAATTGAAGAAGGACCTGACGGTGGAAGCTATATCGATCAGTATTGAGGAGTATCAATCCAAACGGCTAATGAACAAGGAGGTGCCATTAGTGATGGTGAAGTGGCAGAATTTGAATGGGGTAACCTACACTTGGGAATTGGAATCGGACATGAGGCGGGTGTACCCCAATCTTTTTCAATCGGTATATTGATTTCAGGGATGAAATCTTTTTTTAGGGGGGTGGATGTAACATCCCGGATATTTTAAAAGAACTTATGTGTAGTGGAAAATATTAAAATTGTTTTAGGAATTTATTTGATATTTTTATGAATTATTGGAAAATTATAAATAATTAAATATTGTGAATGTAAATGAAATTATTTGATTGGTTAATAATAAATGTGGAGCGATTAGAAGAAGAGAAGAGTTTGATTAAAATGTTTAAAATGAAATGGTAAAGGAAAATTATGGTTAACCGGCTGGGGAAGTTACCGGTTGCCCCTGGGCCTTAATAAAGATGGTCTCTCTCTTTCTCTCTCTCTTCCCTCTTTCACTCACATACGTGCGAGCCACTGTTTCTCCCTCCTTCATCTGCTTCTTTCTTCTTCGTCTTCTCCTTTCTCCATTGCTGTGAGTTGCATGCTCCAGAGGAGGACTTTGTTCGTATCCAAACCGTGTGATAAGCCCATTTTCGTGACCGTGGTCTCAAGGTGAGTCCATTGATCTGTTTGCATTTGTGTTCCCTTGCCCCGTTTGTTTTCTCTGTTAACCAAATGGCCATGCATGGCTGTGTATGGGTCTGTTCTCCACTCCTCTGGTGAGTGTGAGCTCGAAAATGGTCCTTAGAGCTGAGGATGGTGTAACGCTAACGAGTTTTGCATTCTGACTCTATAGGCAGCAGATTGAACAATGAAAGGCTGATTGACGGAGCTGGTGCAGGAATCGAAAGTGAGACGGTGAACCCATTGCTCAGAGGACGTAACCGGCACCAGGAGTAGATTATCAAAGCTTGGAACCGAGGTAAGGGGGGTGTTCGGGTTATGATTAATTAGAATAGGACATACTTCGTGTCTGAGTCATTAAACTATGTGAGCATGGTAAGAAAATGTTATTGAATAAAAGTTGTGTATGTTTATGCATGTGTGAGTAAGGACACCGATCGGTTGAGGATCGGGTGTGTGTGTGGCTTATGATAATGATTTTGGAATGGTTGATACTGTGAAAATCGGTGTAGTGGCAATGTGAAGCGGGGCTTGACAAGCAGGTCGCCCGAGTGATGAGTGTTTATTGTTGATAGCCACTTATAACATGAGAAATATGAATTATATGTATGATTATGTGGTGTGGGATGGCCAACGGTATGTTTAGCCCCTCATTTCCAGCTCCCGTGGTTTTTATGCCCAGTTGAGCTACCCAGTGGTCAATTAGGACCCAGTGGTCGAGGTGGAGAGTCAAGCAGGACTCGGTGAACCAAGCAGGGTTCACGGGGTGTCAAGTAGGACCCCCAGCTAAAGGCCGATCCTTTAGTATCCGGATACTAGGCGTTAGTTTGTATGAGAGTCAGTGGTAACAATTAAATTATTAGTTGTGATGAGTGTGTGTGATTAATTATATTTACCGAGTGCTATTTGCTACATTTTCTGAGTATGATTTGATATATTCACTGAGTATAAATTGATACCTTTACAGAATGCAATTGATATATTTGTTGAGTGATTTGCTAAAATTGCCGAATGAGAATTGTAATATATACCGGGCATGATTGGTTATATTGCTGAGTGCAACTTGTTAAACTTACCGAGTGTAAATTTTTATATTTGACGAGTGTGAGTTAACTGCCATGTGTAACTTGAATTCTGAAGATAAAGTAATCGGATGGAGTTTATACTCCTTTTGTTATTTAAATTCCATTCTAGATTAATTATGATGCCAAACACTCACCCTTGCTGTTGTTTTTAATTTAGTAACCAGTGACAGGGAAGAGGTTGGAGCATTGGAGGTGCGCTAAGCGGAAGATCGATGCCAAGGCCCGAGTGATTTTGAGTGAATTATGTAATATATATATATATATATATATATATATATTGAGTTTTCTGTATATG
Source organism: Clitoria ternatea (assembly GCA_037962975.1). Lineage (NCBI taxonomy): Eukaryota > Viridiplantae > Streptophyta > Magnoliopsida > Fabales > Fabaceae > Clitoria > Clitoria ternatea. The sequence goes on from CM075670.1 coordinate 288,864,990, forward strand.
TGATGTTACATGTTGTGTGCTAAATTAAATTGAATTGGATATGAATTTATGTTGTATTATGATTAGTATTTATTTTCACGTATTTGTTGTAGCAAAGCCGATTCCCGGGTGAATATTTACCGAGCGGATTTAGTCTTCTTCGAGTGAGGGCCGGTTGGTTTGGTTTGGTGTCTGTTTCCTTCTAGTGTGTATCCCTTGACCCTTTTCCGAGTGAAGAAAGAGTAGAATGTTCCGAGTGAAGAAAGAGTAGAATGCTCCGAGTGAAGAAAGAGTAGAATATTCCAAGTGAAGAAAGAGTAGAATGCTCCGAGTGAAGAAAGAGTAGAATGTTCCGAGTAAAGAAAGAGTAGAATGTTCCGAGTGAAAAAAGAGTAGAATGCTCCGAGTGAAGAAAGAGTAGAATGTTTCGAGTGAAGAAAGAGTAGAATGTTCCGAGTAAAGAAAGAGTAGAACGTTCCGAGTGAAGATTAGAGTGCTTCCGAGTGAAGGTGAGAATGTTTCCGAGTGAGTTATGGCTGAGAGAGTCTCTTCCGCTGTTTCTAATCAACTCTATTCTATTAATGTATCTATTGCCGATCAGTTACTTGTATTTTGAGTATGCTTTATTTATTTTGAAGGTATTTAAGAAAGGTAAATATTATTCTATAGTATTTTATATTAAGACCGAGTGAATTTTTACTAAACGTGAAAAATTATTGTGTAAATGATTATCCGAGTGTAAATAAAATGGTAAATTGACTTGGGATGTCACAGCTCCTGTGTATACCGACTTGTTATATTTATTTGTGTATTTAAATGGGCCGGTCGGCTGTTGTAAAACTGACTGTGTTATTAATTAATTCAAATTCTGTGTTGATATTTAAATTATTTATGAAAAAAATTATTTATTTATTGTAATTTGATTTAAAAATAAGAACATTATATTTTGGTATCAGAGCAGACTTGAAAAGTCCAAGGCCAAGGTTAAGCTACTAAATGCTATGAATTGAGTGAAATCATATCACTGTTGTTGTTACGTATTATAGTTGAGGAAATCAACTATAAATAAATTGCTTTCATAACCATGACAGGTACTAAAGTATGATGATTATTTCAAGATAAGAAAATGGACCCTCATGGTATGGATGCAATGGCTGCTGCCTTCCAGCGTGTTGCTGACATTCTAGAAAGGCAGAATCAACCTCAACCAAGTGACAATCATAGTATTGATTGTTTCTTGAAGCGAAAACCGACTGAATTCCATGGAGGATTTCAGCCCGACCAAGCTTATGTTTGGATCCAGAATCTGGAACGGATCTTTGGCAGTCTGTAGTGTACAGAGGCACAAAAGGTTGAGTATGCTATTTTCATGCTTCGGAAAGAAGCTGAAAACTGGTAGAGAATGACCAAAGCTCGACTGGTAGCTGTGGGAACTGAGCTAAACTGGGAGAATTTCAAGGAATGTTTCCTTGAAAAATATTTCCCAAACACTGTCAGGAGCCAAAAGGAATTGGAATTCATGGAACTCCGACAAGGCAATATAAGTGTTGAAGAATATGCAGCGAAATTTGAGGAGCTTTGCTTATTTTATCCTCCTTTCCAGATGCCGGGCACTGAAGGCTCAAAATGCATCAAATTTGAGAGTGGTTTGAACCCAGAAATTAAGAAGGCTTTCCGACACCAGGAGATTAGAAGCTTTCTGATCCTTGTCAATAAATGCCGAATATATGAGGAAGATGATAAAGCTTCAATTGGATCGAGCAGTAGGTCAGACAGTTCTTCGAAGCTACCACCGATCAGTTTTAAGAAGCAAGGGAAGTTTGTTAAAGGAGAATCATCTTCTAGATCCCGAGGCCGAATGAATTCTGGTGGCCGATTAGTGAGTCGTCCAAGGGATATTAAATGCTTTAGATGTAGTGGCAATCATTATGCTCGAAATTATGACAAAGATGAAGAAGTTATTTGCTACCACTGCAGCGAGAAAGGACACGTTTCTCCTAACTGTCCTCTTCTCCAACCGACTGAATCGAATGCCAGTGTAAACCGTGGAGGCTTCCGAGGACGAGGCCGTGGAAACGGTAACAGAGGAGGTAGAGGCAATGCTAGACGCAGTAATAATTCTATGGTGCCGAGGAATGACCGAGCTGGGACTTCTAGTTCACCAGCTATAGGCCGAGTGTATGCTATCACTGCCGAGGAGGCTGCTCAAGCCAACGATCTGGTTCAGAGTAAGTGTTTACTCGGAAATACTATTCTTGATGTGGTGTTTAACTCATGTGCAACTCACTCATTTATTTCCAATGATTGCGTACGAGATTACCTATTGTTACTATGAATCGGCCATTAAATGTATCTAATCCGACTGGTGCTAAATTATGGACTTCCATGATGTGTGAGAATGTATCCTTCACTCTGGGTGATAGGAATTTTACCGCTGATTTAATATGTCTACCTTTAAGAGGTCTTGACATTGTTCTCGGTATGGATTGGCTATTGTCCAATAGAGTCCTAGTTGACTGTCAGAATTGGCAAGTGATTTTTCCTAAACAGAAAGCTGATGACTATGAAATTCAAGGTATATCTCAGCTATTTATGCTATTTTGTATGGTCGATGGAAAGAGTGAATCTAGGATTCGAGATATTCCTATTGTTTGTGACTTTCCCGATTTGTTCTCGGAGGATGTACGTAGTGTTCCTCCTGATAGAGAAATTGAGTTCTCTATTGATTTGATTCCTGGAGCCGAGCCAGTCTCCAGAGCTCCTTATAGAATGTCTCTAATTGAATTAGCCGAGTTAAAGAAGCAAGTTGACGAATTGCTTGAAAAACAATTTATCTGACCGAGTGTATCACCGTGGGGTGCTCCGGTGTTACTCGTCAAGAAAAAGGATGGTAGCATGCGGTTATGTGTTGATTAGCGCCAATTGAATAAGCTGACCATCAAGAATAAATACCCATTGCCTAGAATTGATGATTTAATTTATCAGTTATGTGGTGCATCGGTCTTTTCCAAGATTGACTAACGATCGGGATATCATCAGATCAGAGTAAAAGCTGTTGATATTCCTAAGACGGCATTCAGGACCCGGTATGGTCATTATGAATATGTGGTAATGCCGTTCGGAGTGACTAATGCTCCGGCTGTGTTCATGAACTATATGAACAACATTTTTCATTCTTACTTGGATTGTGACGCCCCAAAATTTTGGAACAAATTTTTCGTGTTTTTAAATAATCATTTTGAAACTCATAATTTAAATTCTGAGGTCACATAAAAATTAATAAAATGCGGAATATTATCATGCATACTAGTCGTGAACAATTAAAACATAAAACATTTATATAGCGGAAACGATAGAGAAGATTACAGTACATGGTACATAATATTATTACAATCCATTAATATTTTAATGAAGCCAAAGTCCAAGCAATAAATCATAAAAGCTCCATAAATAGCATCACTCGTCATTCTGTGTAGCATGCACTGTAAAAATTAATGTAAGAGTGAGACAGAATATAGAATAAATATAAAATAAGTAAAATTGCACAAACACAATTAACAAACCATAATGATATGATGAATATGCCAAACAAGTTCATTTATATTTAATAAATCTTTAACTTAGTCAAATGATGTCATGCTAGATCCATTTTGGTTTGGTGGGAATACTGCAACAAAAAGTCTCATAGAGACACAAGTAGGAATTAGCATAACCATGAATCCCTACACCTTCATGGCCCTTGCGAAAATAAGTACACAAGTAGGAATTAGTATAACCATGAATCCCTACACCTTCATGGCCCTCAAGTACCGAAGTACACAAGTAGGAATTAGCATAACCATGAATCCCTACACCTTCATGGCCCTCGCTCTCAAGTACCGAAGTACACAAGTAGGAATTAGCATAACCATAAATCCCTACACCTTCATGGCCCTCGCTCTCAAATACCAAAATACACAAGTAGGAATTAGCATAACCATGAATCCCTACACCTTCATGGCCCTCAATAATTCAAAAATAAATCATTGTCCACATGGAAATATCATTTTCATCCATAATAACCATTATAGGTAGATTTTAGAATTTTTACCACAGCAACATACATTAGTAAAACGACCATAACGTGAGAAAATCAAATCCTTTTTAAGTAATTCTACTTTTTGTAGTTCCAGAACAAAATTATCTAAAACTTTCATGAAGACCATAATTTCAAATTCCAAACAGAAACATCACATAATCACAGTATACTAAACCATCTCAAAGAAAGTACCAAAACGTACATATATTGGTATTTTCAACGTTTCTAAAGCTACAAAAATAATTTTGGCATGAGACTAGTTCTAAATTACTCATAACACAAATATCTAAAACTTTTATGAAGAGACTAAACACTGATTCTCATTACAAATTTCCCAGTTTTAAAAATACAATTCGAAATTCATATCAGCAGATTTTCAGCATGAACATGCTTCTGTATTTTAGGCATAAATAGAGCTACCAATATCCTTTTAACTTGAAACCACTTTCTATAGATCCATAACATAAATATCTACAACTTTTGTAAAGACATCAAAGTCTAAAAACGTATGTATAATTCCCAGAATATTAATATATGCACAAAATAGAACGTACGAATTCCAATTGTACATGCTGTAGTATTTTGGCTATAACTCATGCTATACATATCCAAATCAGTCGGTTCAAGTCTCAAAATTCACATAACAAAAGGATCTACAACTTTGATGAAGAAGTCAGAATCACATTCACACGTTTTCAGCTTCAAAATTAAGCAACAAGTTACAAAAATAATTCTAGAAAATCCTAGGACAGCATACAATTCTACCCATTCCATAATTATTCACAACCCTATCCCCTCTTACCTTAATGAAGGGTCTTAGATTGGTTGAAAAGTGTTTGCTTCTTACTGTCCTAGCTTCCCACCAAGAGTGGCTTGTACGTAGAGAAGGAAATGAGAAAGAGAGACTTTACTAATTTTTGGTTTTGTTCTCAGAATTCAGACTTGGAAAAGGTGTGGTATTGATTTAATAATGTACAAGACAAGTGGGGGACAAGCTTTCTTATGACTGGAGGTTAGGTCATCAATTATGGAAATAATGGAGATTTTAGATAAGAAGTGAGCTGTATTTTGACCATTACCGCCGCCTACCTACTGGAGCCTTGTATGATTGATGAAAAATATATTAAAATATGTACAAAATGACAAGATTGGTGTAAAAGATTAAATTCTTACACTGGTTCGGTATTCTGGGGATATATGCCGACTGGAATTCAATCGGTCGGTATATTTGCCAACTGGAACTCTACTGGTCGGTATATTTGTCGACTGGACCACTACCGGGCCAGTCTGAGAAGAACTTATCAGTTTCAGTTCGGAACTGCTCCACTCAGAAAATATTTCACCCGGAAGTGTTTTCTGCTTGAAACGCTTGAGCAAGATAGCCCATCTCGCTTGGGCGCCTCAGCTCACTCGGGCGACATTGTTCCAGTAAGCATTTCCAAATACATTCGCTCGAGCAAGGCCCCCTTCAACTAGCCACTCGCTCGGGCAAGGATTGTCCAGTAAGGAATTCCATACACACACTAACTCGCTTAAGCGAGGGATCTATTCGCTTAAGCGAAATCCGACCAGAGGTCGTCATTCCCCAACACTCGGTTTTTACTTGGTGAACCTGTTCTAGTACCGATTCCTCTCACATTCTGTCTTTCACTCAGCTAAGTCATCCCAGACCGACTCCACAGTCGCTCAGTCTGTCACTCGGCTAAATGTTTCTAAAACTGACTCATCTTGCTCGGTTTCCACTCTGCAGAATCAATCCAAACCTGACTCCCCTTGCTCGGTTTTCCACTCGGCGACATCAATACAAAGCCGACTCATCTTTCACCCGAAAGTACTTAGAGATCTTTCTTCACTCGAAAATACTTCTCTCGGGAAGTGCATAACTCGAAATTCATATGACTGAAGGGATCATTTGAAATTTATCACTCAGAAATGTTATAACTGAGGTCATTCGGAGTCAACCTTTCTCTGTTCCAGAAGTACCTCACCTAATGACTCACTCGGTAAATTACTCCAAAACCGAGTGAGGCTTCCTAGTACTAAGTCTTTCACTCAGGCGAAATTATTCCAGAGTACTTCTGGATGGACTCATACCTTGTACCCCCATCAGTACCATCCCATTCGGAATTACACACTCAGAGACAGTCCACTCGGAACGAGTTACACTCAACTTGGAAATTCCCACTCGAAACTCCACTGCCCGGAATGTCACATTCGGTGACCTTTCATTCGAAATTATATCCATATCCTCACTCGAAAGGTCCTGTCTCGGATGTAGCTCACTCGGAAGGCATAACCTTTACTCGGAATTTCATTATTCACTCGAAATTTCAACTTTCACTCAGAATTTCTCTCGGTCATAACCTTCACTCAGAAACAGATCTTTTATTCACTCAGAAAGTCTTATTTCTGACCTGTTTCACTTGGAATTTCACTCAAAAATTCACCACATCATGAAATTATTTTCTAAGGTTCCTGCTCGAGTGGAATTCGTCCAGAATCTCACTTGCTCACCATTCACTCGTCCTGCTCGGTCAAGGCATAACAATACCTGTCACTCGCTTGAGTGGGTACCGTCCAAGCATTAGACTTCACACTCTCGCTCAAGCAACTCACACCCGCTTGAGTGAAAAATGTCCAGTGACAATTTCCTTTCTAGCTCGCTCAAGCGCGGCCATGCCCGCTTGAGCGAGATTCGCCCAGTAACTCCCCTGATTGCATAACATGCTTCTCGCTTGAGCGGAAATCTCACTCGCCTGGGCGAAATTGGTCCAGAGACCATTATACCGATATAGGGGATTCTCGCCTGAGCGAGATCCCTTCTCGCTTAAGCGAGAATACCAGAACATAGAAAGAAAATGAAAATTCTTACAACTCAATACGTGAAATTACTTTCAAGGCCAATCTAATCACTTCCATCACCTCATATACAACTTGTGAGGCATATAAAACTTGTTCAAACAGTCATACTTATAAACTTTCATTCTAAACTTATCATTAATGATCTAGATTTAAGATGATTATACATGAGATTGAAATTTTTGGGATGTTACATGGATCGGTTTGTGGTGGTATTTATTGATGATATATTGATTTATTCTAAGTCTCATGAGGAACATGAAGAGCATCTCCGATCAGTACTTCAAGTGTTGAAGGAAAAGCAATTGTTTGCCAAATTGTCTAAATACGAATTCTGGATGGATAAGATTCAATTCCTGGGTCATGTCATCTCCAATGATGGTGTCTCGGTAGATCCTTCAAAGATTGAAGTTGTGATGACTTGGGAGAGACCTAAGTCGATCACCGAGGTCAGGAGTTTTATGGGTTTAGCTGGTTACTATCGGAGATTCATTGAGGGATTCTCCAAAATCGTCTTGCCATTGACCAAGCTAACCCGGAAGGATGTTCTTTTTGTGTGGTCTTCTGAGTACGAACAGAGTTTTCAAGAATTGAAGACTAAGCTGACTTCTACTCCTGTATTGGCATTACCGAATCTACAGGAAAGTTTTGTAGTTTATTGTGATGCATCCGGACTCATCCTAGGATGTGTATTGATGCAGAATGGTCAAGTGATTGCTTATGCTTCACGTTAATTATGACCACATGAACAAAACTACCCTACCCATGATCTGGAATTGGCAGCTGTGGTCTTTGCACTGAAAATTTGGAGGCATTATCTTTATGGCTCTAAGTTCGAAGTGTATAGTGACCATAAAAGTCTGAAATATTTGTTCGACCAGAAGGAGTTGAATATGAGGCAGAGAAGGTGGATTGAATTTTTGAAAGACTATGATTTCGACTTGAAATACCACCTGGGAAAGGCAAATATTGTAGTCGATGCCTTGAGTCGGAAGTCCATTCACATGGCAATGATGATGGTTAAAGAAATAGAGTTACTTGAACAATTCCGAGACATGAACCTGCAAGTGGATGTCTCTTCGTCTCGGAAACTAACTTTTGGTACATTAAAAATAGCTAATGAATTCTTGAAGATTGTTTATGTACAGCAGATGTCAGATTCTTATTTAGCCGAGATGAAAGAAACTCAGGCTAAAGACAAGGACCTATTTTTAACTGAGGGTCCTGATGGCATTTACCGAGTGAAAGAACAGATTTATGTACCTGACTCGGGTGATTTACGATGATCGGTGCTCAATGAGGCACATAGGAGTATGCTGAGTATTCATCCAGGAACTACTAAGATGTATCATGATTTGAAGTTGCATTTCTGGTGTCCCAGAATAAAGAGAGATGTAGTTGACTTCGTGGCTCACTGTATAATTTGTCAGAAAGCGAAAGTTGAACATCAAAAACCGTCCGGTGGTTTACAACCTTTAGAGATTCCCGTGTGGAAATGGGATGCTATTGCTATGGATTTCGTAATGGGATTACCCAAGACTCGGAGTGGACATGATGCTATCTGGGTTATTATGGACCGATTGACAAAGTCTGGACACTTCTTGCCGATTAATATGAGTTACCCCTTGCCAAGACTAGCACAGTTGTATATTAGTGAGATAGTCCGACTGCATGGCGTTCCATCTTCAATTGTGTCAGATAGAGATCCAAGGTTTACTTCCCGATTTTGGGGAATTCTGCATCAGGAGTTAGGTTCGAAGCTCTGATAAGTTTGGCCTATCATCCTCAGACAGATGGGCAATCCGAGCAGACTATCCAGAGTTTAGAGGAATTGTTGAGGTCTTGTGTACTAGAGCTTGAAGGTAGCTGGGAGCAATACCTTCCACTGATTGAATTTACTTATAATAATAGCTATCACAGTAGCATCGGTATGGCTCCATATGAGGCTTTATATGGCAGGAAATGTCGAACCCCTCTTTGCTGGTCGGAATCTGGTGAGAGCTTAATGTTAGGACCAGAGATTATGCAGCAGACCTCCGAGCAAATTCAAATGATCAAAGATAAAATGAAAGCATCCAAGGACCGTCAGAAGAGTTATTATGATAGACGGACGAAGCCGATTGAATTTCAGGTTGGCGACAAAGTCTTTCTGAAAGTCTCTCCTAGCAAAGGCATTGGGGAGCATTGAAAAGCAAGAAATTAAGCCCAAGGTATATTGGTCCGTATGAAATATTGAAGAGAGTCGGACCTGTAGCTTATCAGATTGCGTTGCCTTCTCATTTGTCGAATCTGCATAGTGTATTTCACGTTTCTCAATTAAGAAAGTACTTGCCGGATCCTACTCATGAAATGCCAGATGATGATGTTGAAATCTGAGAAAACATGACCACTATAGCCGAACCCACTGGTATAGTGGACCGATCGGTAAAACGCTTAAGAAGCAAGAATGTTCAGTTGGTCAAGGTTTCATGGCAGCAGGATCAGTGTATCATGCATACTTGGGAACGTGAAGACGCTATGAGGCAACAATATCCCGAGTTATTTCATTAATGTATGATTTTATATTTAAAATTTCGAGGATGAAATTTTTGTAAGAGGGGAGAAATGTAACATCCCAAAATTTATGATTCTTAGAAAAATAATTTATTAAAGATTAATGGAGAATTTCCGAATGAAATTCCGAGTGAATACTGTCTGAGAAAGGATATTCCGAGTGAAAATGGATATGATTCCGAGTGAAGTAAGGCCGAGAAAACTATTACCAAGTGAAGTTAAGACGTTTCTGAGTGAAACATTAATAAGAGAATCATTTCTGAGTTAAGAGAACTGTGTCCAAATGAGAAACTTTTGATTGAGGCAAATCTGAGTGAAAACATCTCCGAGTGGAATGTTTCCAAATGGGTTATTCCGAGAGAAGTACTTCCGAATAAGAGAAGCTTTGAATTTGAATAAGTACTTCTTAGGCTGAGAAATTTTTGAATAGTGACCGAATGAAGAACCTCCAAGTTCTGTGACTTTCCGAGTGAAGTATCTCTGAGTGTGATACTTCTAAGAGGGATGGTACCGATTGAGATATTCGAGTGGTGAATTCATTTAATTCATGCTCGGGTCGATGTTCAGAGCTACTGAGTTTGAACTCGGGTTCGTCTTCGAAATGGTCTTTGATTCCGAGCGACCTTTTCAAGTGGAAAGATTTTCGGGAGAGGATTGTCTTCAAACTCCGAGTACTCTTTTCAGATGGAAGACTTCCGAGTGACGCGAATGAAGGCTTGACTCGAGCAGAAATATAACTGAGTGAGATGTCTGAATGAGATATTTCCGTGTGGGTCATTTCCGAGGGAGGAAAGCTGGGTGATTCATGGATGGAACCTTTCCGAGTGAATTTCCTCCGAATAAAGGAATTCTGAACGGACAGAGGCTTTCTCGGAAAGATGTGCCTAGAACAAAACCGAGTCGCAATTAATAATTATTTTAATTATTGAAGCTTTCCACGTCATTCTGTTCTTCTACCTTCCAGCAGATTCTTTTTCTGATATTTTCTAAGTATGGGACCCTCTCTGATGTGTTGTCCTTTTTCATTAAATGCTTATTCCTTCCTTATCATTTGAAGATACGTGTAGCAGACAATTTCCTATCGTTCACGTCTCTCTTTTGCATGAACGATATATATACCAACTTCTACTGTTGAATGAGTTTAGAAACTTTTGAAAGTGAAAACATCATCTATAATCTTTTTCTTCCCACCCTTGCTGGAAACCATCAAACGAAGAAGAAATTAATCTTCCTTTCTTCCCTTTTATGTGAAAGCTTGAATTTCATAAGAAAGAAAGCTTGGACTGATTCAGTACTACAATTCCAATCAGAATTCGTGAAGCTAAGATTGAATAGAGCTTGAAAAGTTACTGGAACTCTTATTTCCAGGTAGGGGGAGCGTTACATTTCAAATAAATAGTTTATGAATGGATTTGGGGTGTTATTATTATACACATATGATATGTATGTGAATTATCGTGTGAGACCCCGATTATATGACATTTTATGTTTTCATATCTTCCATTCATCTTATAGATATTGATATGTGATTGATGATGATGATATGAATATTATTCATGAATTTTCATGATATGTATAAATGCATGGGATGCATATTAATCAGTATGTGATACTTGTGTGATGAATGAATATGAAAAATGATGTGGTTTTGAGGATTCCACAAAAGACCTTGTGTGGGACTCAAGGCAACCTCTTGAGCGGGGCTCGGGGTTTTAGCCCATGGCACTAACCGTTGTCGCTAGGAGCAATTGTGTCACATGAGGGTGCAAACGGTTTGGTACTAGTAAAATGGCCGGATCAGCTGAGAGCTGAGTTATGGCTCTGGGAGCCAGTGTTGCAACACAATTAAAAGACTTAATAATGGATCCATTTGATTGAGCATGTGTATGCACTGATATATATGTATATATATATATATATGTTATTGAGAATGACATGCTGCTTTATGATGAGTTTGTATGACTCGATTATGTTTTATATATAGTTATGAATTGGACTTTTAATCCGATTCAAGAACTATTATTTGATATGTTTATGCCCACCCCTACTGTTGTTATTTTTACAGTGGATGTAAGACACAGTGATGGCATTTAAAGTCACTCAACCGACTGGGGCATTATGTATTAGCATGTACAGTGTGACGACATGCATCAATTTTCCCTTTAATAACAATTGTTTAATCATTTTTCATAATAATTTCTCGCGTTTAATAAAAATCAGCTCGGTCTTAATATAAAATAATATTTACTTTTCTTAAATACATTCAAAATAATAAAATTATACCTAAAATATGAATAACTGATTAGAAATAAATCCATTAATAAAATAGAGTTTAGAAACATTGGAAGAAGGAAAACAGTTAGGGGTCATTCGCCTGAACGAGACCCTGATTCACTTAGCCGAGATCCGACTCGCTTGAGCGAATACTACTCTTTAAACCTGAGCAGACCAGACTTACCAGGGAAACTCATAAGTCGGGGTTTCACTCGGCAAAAGGGTCCACTCAGTCAACTCTCTCTCAGGAACAGCTTACCCATACATCACTCAGAAAAGGTTCATTCAATCTTATATCACTCAGAAAACACCCTAACCTTACTTCACTCGGAAGAGGCTCTCTCGGCCATAACTCACTCGGAAACATTCCCGCCTTCACTCGGAAGCACTCTAATCTTCACTCAGAAACGTTCTACTTTTTCTTCACTCAAAACATTCTACTCTTTCTTCACTCGGAATCATTCTACTTGTTCTTTACTTGGAATCCTTCTACTCGTTCTTCACTCGGAATCACTCTACTCGTTCTTCACTCGGAAGTGATTCTTGTAACGCCCTTAATTTTAAAACCCGAAACAGGGGAAATTTTTCCCAATTTAGAAACAAAAAATACTTGAATCTATAAAAAGCCACTCTCATATATGAAGATATGAGAGCCAGGTCCATAGACCATGAAGAACCGGGTCTAATTAAATAAAGAAAGAGAAAGGAAGGCAAAGGTAATTAAAACAATCTGCCCAAAATAATTAAACCGGGCACAACAAGGAGAAGGAGGGGAAATAGAAGGCAAGGAAAGATAAAGGCCAAACAAAAGCCATCCAGCGGAAACCCAACAACGCTCAAGCGAAGCTCCCAATACAACGCACACTCGCTCAAGCGAGATCCGACTCCACTTGGGCGAGTCAGCACAACACGCTCGGGCGAAAGGCCATTCGCTTGGGCGAAATTAATACAAAAGCCTTCCCAACCAACACACACTCGCTGGAGCGAGAACTCACTCGCTGAAGTGAGAAGCCATACTCGGCAAATCCACCACTCGGTATTCGAGACAACCATTCACCCGGTAATGACTTAGTCCACTCGGGATTCATTCCCAAGTCCACTCGGTATAAGGGGATTCCAATCACTCGACCCCATCTTATACGTCCCATAACTTAGTCTCTTATTTTCTAACCTCAAGGATTACATATACAATCCACTCGGCAACTGAGGGTTATCCCACTCGGATTCCATAAACCCTCATTCGGAAAATCTCCCAATCAAACGCCACTCGGCATATCCCAACCTTATTTCACTCGGGAGTATTCTACAAGTTCATCACTTGGTAAACCATTCATAAACCAACTCATCTTCTGAGCAGTATCTTACTCGGTAACTAATACCAAGACCGACCAACACTCATTCGGCCTCACAATTGGCATTCATGCCTATTCTCACTCGGAGATTACCTTAACTATTCATTTTTCAGGAGGGGTCTCCACAACCGTACTCCACTCGGTATTTATTCACCAGGTAAGTCACTCGAACTTATGAAATACTTAACCACTCAGGGAAACCATTAAGTCAAGTCCCACTCGGACTCATTCCATACTTGAACACTCAGAATACATATTACCTCATTCACTCGGAATAGGTACCCATGTTCACTCGGAATACATGTATAACTCATACACTTAGAATATATTCAATCTAATCCATCATAACAACTCCTCACCACAAAGGTGACACACACACGGATTCCCACTCGGGAATATACAAACTCATCCCCACTTGGGGTTTACCCATATTTTCACTCGGTAATGTTTAGGTCTAAGATCACTCGGAAAAAGGAGACGAAACACCACAGCCTCACCCAGAATCATTAACTTAACACTATTTCATCCATCAAGACTTCTCACATAATTCAACAACACATTCCAGTCAGTAAGAAGCATCAAATCAACATAAACACTTATATATATATATCTATTTATTCACTCGGAATTCATATTATGTTATTCCATCGGGACAGATACCCACCTTTCATTCGATATCTAAATAATGTCTTTCACTCAGAATCTACTAGAGCTACCACCACTCAGAAAAAGGCTCACACATGAGTCACACTCGGATACTCATTGTCTTCATATTATTCATTCACCAACTCCTATCATCTGATACAAGTACATGATATCAAAGTAATCCATGTATATATAAACATGCACTCGGATTATTCAATTATCTTATCATTATTCATTCAACATCAAGTCCTAGCCGTCTCCAATACATACTGCCCATGTAAAACACATATATAGTATAGGCATACACTCAGATTCTAATAACTCAGATTCAATATATATAAATTTGTATTCATTATACAACATTGTTATTAAGAGCCGGCCAAGGCTATAATACATCAATATACACTCGGTACATTACACTTTATACACAGCCTTATCATAAACACCCAACACTCGAGTTTAAGGCCATCACATCATCCAATCCGACCTGCACATACTGAAAAATGGTGTAGGGGTGAGCTTTACATATTAAATGACAGTTACTGACTCGGATTTATCTTTGAATCCACAACATACAAATATATATATATCATCAATCAAATATACACACTGCCATTTAAATATGAGCAAACACAAACATCTCCAATCGGGTTTCTTACCCATTCACTCGGCTATAAAGCCTAACATCCTTAGCAAACATCTACTCATCCAATCGGGTTTCACCTCATATTTATCCCAGCTCTGTATCAAATAATATCCACACTTCGAGCCACGCTCATGGAGTCTGCCTGAGCCCAGCTCCAGGACTTAATCATATTCCATATAATGTCATTTGATTACCGATCGGTAATAAACGTCCAACGCATTCTAGTGGCGAATCGGATGCATACGGTCTCATTCACTCGGCGTCCAACGCCAATGCACTCGGCATCTCATCAAGCGTCTCATTTCACGCTTAGTGCCCCAGGCACTGCCCCGAGTCCAACCCGAGGTCTTTCATCACATTCAACATTAGGACCATGTCCTCTTCACTCGGGATTATACCCTTCGTGGCAGCCCGCAAGGTGATATACTCAACACGTATGCATTACATTCAACTCATATTCATTTGATTGCCCACTCGGTAATAGCGTTCAACATCATATGCACTCGGTATTTCCATAACGAATCAGATGACTCAGCTCACATCATATCCACTCGGTAATCAATATGCCATCCACTCGGATTATCATCATCCACGAGCCTCACATTCATGGGATCCATTCGGCCTTAGCATTTCTAAGCCTCACACCATTTTATATATAATTCCACTCAGAATCTAACACAAGTAAATATCCCATGCTCTTACATATAGTATTCCACTCGGCATTAGCACAACAGTCCCCTTCCTATGCACTCAGCATACACAAATTCAATGTCAAGCATCACATGCATTTTAATCACATAATTACACACGGGGACCCATACATAACCATACAATGCACTCGACATACATAATACAAGTAACATGCATCTCATGCATTAACTCACATCATCACAAATATCATCATACATCTCTTGGACGGATAATCATGCACAACTTAAATAATAAACATTAATCCAGGTTCAACTCAACAACATACAGCATCCAACAAAACACAACACAATGCAATAATATCACCTGGAAACCCGTCCATAAATTATGCATTTGAGATGCAAAGCCCCCTTACCTGGAATGACGTTCCAGAAGTCACATGGGTCACTCGGCCCAGCCACAGCAGCACTCTGCTCGGCATTCCAATCGTGGGAAGAGCCAACATGGCTCCCATTCGTCCTAGCACACGTTCTCAGCCTTGGAGAACCAGCCACTGCTTCCTCTCGAAGCAGATCAGCTACCAAGCACACCATGCCAAGCCTCCAAGGCACCACAGTCCTCACTCAGCCCAGTGAAGAACTCCAACGCTGCTCCATACTTGAACAGCAACCATCAAGCACGTCTCAAAGCTGTTCCATGTAACACCCTATTTTTAGAAAAAGTTTTAATCTTGTAATTATGAAGTATGGAAAGTTTGTAAGTAAGAATAAGTGAATAAATACCCTGTAGATGGTATGGGATATCTCAGAAATTTCATTTTTGTGTGTAATTATGGAAATTATATAGACCATTGATGGTATTATGCAAATTCTGAGTGAAAAAGGGCTCTGTTTTGAGTGACAGAGAGAAATTACGAGTGAAGGAATGCAATCCCGAGTGAAGGAATGAAATTACGAGTGTAAGGTTACATTTTCTGAGTAAAACATGACCAAGAGGGATACTACCAAGTGAAATCTTGGTGTGGAGAAAAGTGTGTTCAAGAGAACCATTTCTGGGTGAAATTTCTGAGTCAAACAACCTCGAATGACTCGTTTCCGAGTCAAAACTTGCCAAGTACTTCCTTTTCCGAGTGAAACTCCCCTGAGTGTGAGAATCAGAGAGATGCACATTCAATTGGAGAAAAAAACTCATTTCTGAGTAACAAAATCTGAGTGGTTCCATTCGGAAAGAAAGATCTGACCAAGTGTTTCAAGAGGATAGTTCCGAGTGAGTGTCCAATTAGGTGAGAGTCGGTTTTGGAAGGCTTTACCGAGTAGAACTTGAGTGAATGAAGACTCAGATTCAGAACAAATTACCGAGTGGAAGTCTGAGTGAGAGAGAACTCGGTCTGGACAGATTCTACCAAGTGAGAAACCAAGTACTAGAGTCGGGTTCAGATGAATTCCAAGCGAGTATGCGTGACTCGCTCAAGCGAGTTAGATTTCGCTTGAGCGAGAAGGACCCCTGATACAAAATAACTTATTTCGCTCAGTTTCTTCCCTTCGCCCAAGCGAGGACAGCAAGACTCGCTCAAGCGAGTCGGAATTCGCTTGAGCGAGGAGGAATTTTGCCTTGCTGACCCTCTTTTCTTCACTTCGCTCAAGCCAGCATTGTGCCTTGCTCAAGCGAGTCGGATTTCGCTTGAGCGAGGTAGAATTTTGCCTTGCTGACACAGCGTGAAGGACCCACGCAGTCGGTCCTGTTTCCTTTTCTCTTCACGTGCAGGCACTTTTCACTCCAAACAAAACACCTTTATATATTTTATTATATACGCATTCCAATCAATGCAAGCTGACATGGAAAGGGGTCAAAAGTTTCCATTATTTTCACCTAACATTCAGTCACGGGAGAAACTTGTCTCCCACTTGCCTCTTCTTTATTAAACCAATACCACAGCACATCTTCAAGTCCAAAATTTTCAGAAAAACTCTCTCTTCCTCCTTCTACAAACAAGCTTTCTCTCTCTCAATTCCTTTCCTCTCTCACTTGGAACTGAAGCAAGGACAATGAAGGGAACATTTTCTTCTCATCCAAGAACTTCATTAAGGTAAGGGGGTATATTCTTGGGTATTCTGGGGAAATTCGAGTGAAAGGAAAGGGTTAAGGTACCTTTGGTCCTCACCTTTCCAGGACAGATTCGGGAATTATGTGAATTAAAATGCTTTACTTGTTATATATCTGTTATATATATATACCTTTATGAATATGTTCAATTAGCTATGTTGCTCATTAGAATCCATGATTCAATGAATACGTTCGATTATCTGTATTGATTATTATAAATTTTGATGATTAAGTGAGTATGTTTGATGTTGAACTGTGAAAATATTAAGTATCATGGGTATTTATGTAAGTTCCAGTGAAGAATTGTAAATAGAAGTTGGAATCAATGATGACAAGCTCGGTTTTTGGCAAATCCGACCGGTTTCCTAAAACTACAAATAGATTATTTAAATTTCAAACGGATTTTGAACTAAATATCTGTTTTGTGTAAACCGACCGGACCATTTTTAAATAACACATGATTTCACTCGGTAAACTATCAGATATTTCAAACAGAACCTTCTCTCACTCAAAAAACCTTTCCTCAACCATATTCCACTCGGAATTACAGTAATTTCACTCAGAAAACTCTTTTCAGTGATTTCACACGGAAACATAGTTATTTTCACTCAGAAACTCATTTTCACTCAGAATTCAAATTATTTCACTCAGAAAGTCCTTTTTTGTCTGATTTCACTCGGAATCAAATATTTTTACTCGGAAAATCTGGTTCCCAACATTTTCACTCGGAATCAGACTCATTTCACTCAGAAAACAGCTTTCCAGTTCAATTTCACTCGGATTTTTAGTCAGTTCATTTAGAAAACTCTTCTCAGTATGATTCCACTCGGAATCATAATTATTTCACTCGGAATCATATTTCACTCGGAATCACACTTGTTCTACTCGGAAAACCCACTTTTCACTCGGTACCAAACTCATTTCACTCGGAAAACTTGGTTTTTGACATTTTCACTCGGATTTTCATTTACCAAACTCTTCTTTACTCCTTTTTGAAATATTGGAAGGTTACAATTATCATTATTGTTCTTATTCCTATTATTATTATTATTATTATTATTATTATTATTATGATTCTTATTATTATTGTTATTCTTACTATTATTAACTAGTATTATTATTATTATTATTTGTCGCGACCGGGATCGCGGCGGCACGGCCGACCCTCGAAACGGTTTTAAAAATAAACAGGGAGTCGCCACCAATATTTTTTTTAGGATAAAATACTGGAAAAAAACCTTTCGTTAAAGCACTGGTTATAAAAATGAAATTCCATGATTCGGGAGTCTGATTACAGGTGAGGAAGGTATTAGCACCTCACAACTGTCCGTTATAAAAACGGTTACCTCAATTTGATAGCGCGCATTATAATTAATCCATTAATGATTTTAACTTCTTCATGAAAAGAAAATATACGAGATGACAAAATATACAAAAATAAACAAAAAAATAAACACAGAATATTTACATGAGATCAACAGGACGTCTCGTCTAAATTAATCTCGCTCCGCCTCTTTTTTTTTAAGAGATATTTAAAAATATGAGATTAACAGGACATCTCGTCCAAATTAATCTCGCTCCTCATTTTGATAGCAAGACAAAAATGGAAACTCTAAAAATTAAATAAAGAAAGATGGGCCCGACAGGAACTATTTCCTGCTCCTACGTATTCTCGAGCTTTCGAGAAATCAGGGTCACGTAGTTCTTTAGATGTTTTTTTTTAGGAAAAGATTAAGGAAATGTTAATGGGTATCATTTTAGTGACGAACCCATACAGGACGAAGTTCTTCGCACGTGTACAGATCTTATAAAGGCTATGTAGACGGAAGTATTTTCCGTACGACACTGATTAAGAATGATTTATTTCTTTTTTTTGATTTTATTTAGACTTGAAAGAAGACATAGGAAACATTTATTTCCCTTTATTATATTTTTACTACAAAGCAAAAGAGGGAAGGTAGCAGGAGATACAAGAGAGAAAGGGGAACAGTAAGTTCGGAGAAGAGAGGAAAAATGAGCGAAAACTTAGCGGGAGAAGAGAAAACCGAGTGAAAATAGGAAAAACTGAGTGGAAATGGTAAAAATCGAGTAAAAAGTAGAATACCGGGTGAAGGTTGAGAAAACCGAGTGATGGAGCAGGAGAGCTGGTCTTAGTATGCTGAACAGTGAGGTGTGAATGGTGCTGGTGAGTAGGTCGGTTGGTAAGGAGAAAGGTGAAAAGGGACGGTGTAGTAGGTTTTTAGAGGATCGGTTTTAGAGTGGTTTTTAAGGAAGGGGTCTGTGTTGGGGTTTAAGAAAGGGGTCGGTTTTGGGTGAGAGGAGAGGGATTGGTTGATTTTTGGGTAAGGAGTTTGGGGCTGGTCTGAGAGGGAAAGGGGGGTTAGAAGGGAGAGTACGGTGAGAGAGAGGGTGAGCGTGGAGTGAGAGGGACGGAGATGGTGTGAGGAGAGATGGGTAGAGTTTCTCTTAATGAATGCCTCCCCAAAGCTTTAACGTTTGTCTATTTATAGGCTTTTCTGAGTGGAAGGCCAGCTCAGGCTTCTACTCGAGCCTAGTACTGGGGGACAGCGGCTGGTGGGAATTTTTAATTCCTCCACTTTCGCCCCCTGTCTGCCAACCACCTCCAGGATTCCTGGATCCACTTGGGTGGTGGAATCCAAGTCAGCTGGGGAGCCTGGTGGAAATCTGAGAGAAAGTGATGGAAATCCGAGTGAGAATGGTAGAATTCCGAGTAAAAATGACTCGGATCAGCCTCTCAGTCAGCATTCATCCACATTGGGAGTCAATTCCGAGTGGAATGAATTATTTCCAATAGAAAGCCGAGTGAAATACTTCTTTCCGAGTGAGAATTCTTCTGGGAGGAGCCCTCCTATGAAAGGCTGGGTAGAGGTTTTGCTCGGTGTGAGGCTGCTGTGAAACATTCAATCGGAACCGAGTGACAAGTGACTCAGAACCGACTAAAATGGTTGAATAATAACTCAGAATTGGGTGGAAATAACTCGGAATTGAGTGAGAAGTAACTCGGAAATGGGTAAAAAGTGACTCGGAAGTTGAGTGGAAAGGGTCTCGGAAATGGTTAAAAGAGTGACTCGGTAACGGTTAAAGAATGACTCGGAGATGGGTGAAAGATGACTCAGAACGGGTGAAAAGTGTCACTTGGAATTGGCTTGAAGAGGGATGACACGGAATTGGTAAAAAGTGAGTCAGAACTAACCAAGAACTGACCAAGAATTGACTCGGAAATGTGTAAAGGATGACTCGAAATCTGGGTGAGAGTGGTGAGTCAGATTTGGGTAAAAATGGGCTCGGGAAAGGTTTAAGTATGGCTCGGAAATTGATGGAAATGGGCTCGGAATTGATTGTTTGAAGAAGGACGACTCAGAATTGGTTTGAAGAGTGATGACTCAGAATTGGCTCGGAAATCTGACTGAAAAGGACACGGAAATGATTGTGAAATGGCTCACTCGGACTCGGTTCTCTTTCCTCTCAGAAGATAGACTGAGTCGTACTCTTCTTCCAGTCAGAATCTGACTACTCAGAATCTAACCCTTGGATGTGTTCACTCGGACCCGGTTTTATTCCTTACTCAGCATTTGTCAATTTTCACTCGGAAAGGCTTTTTCAATCAAAATCTGTTCTTCCATATACACCCCGAGTCAGATTTTAATTCACTCAGACTTATTTTCACTCAGATCAGTATCAATCAGAAGCTTTCATTCAGATTTCACTTGAATAGGGCTATATTTCACTCGGATTTGTTGCAATTAGAAAGCCCTCACTCAGATTTATTGCAATCAAAGAGCAATCCTTCTCAGCATTCATCCTTCAACAGAGTATCACTCGGAATGGCTTGACAGGGAGCCTTCCACTCGGATTCACCTTCAACAGGGAAGCGTTTCACTCGGAACTAACTCATTCTGAGTAATTCTACTCGGATTTGATCCTTTTTGAGTCATTCCATTTGGACTTCTCTTCAACAGGGGTATAATCCACTCAGAATGGCTTGACAGGGAGCCTTCCACTCAGATTTATCCCAAACTGAGTCATTTCATTCGGATGTCTTTTACTCAGAATTGATCATTCCGAGTCCTTTCACTCGGAAATGATCATTCCGAGTCATTTTTTTTTTGTTTTTAGTTGTGTAAATCTTCTTCACTCGTGGACGGGCTGAAATAGGTGTTCACAATATTAATATTGTTTTAATTATGAGTAATTAAATAAGGAATATATTATTTTACCCTTTACAAAGTATAAATTTCAACTAGGAAATAACTGATATATTTTCTCTAATACGACAATAAAACGATTTGCAACGTCTAAACAATTGATGAGATTCAAGAGCTTATGAACAAGTATATGAGACTGGAAACACATAAATACCCCAGGATCAAATGATAAAATAATGCATTTCGCATCATGAAAATATTTTTGAAGGAGAAATCAAGAGCTTATGAACAAAAATAATGTATTTCGCATCATGAAAATATTTTTGAAGGAGAAAAACTAGAGCATACACCTGGTACGCTGGAGGACATTCACGTTCGATCTCTAAGGGGAATCTTGGGAGTACGACTGGAACGGCAACCCAATGGCATCAGAGTCGCGCCTGATAGCCGGGTGAGACGATGCAATTCTGGTGTACTTTGACTAAATGACGGGATGTATCTATGATCGTGTAGAGCCAAGTCCCAAGATGAAATAATATATATTGATGAGAACCTGTAAGTTCATTCGTACCCTATGATAATGAATTGGGGACTTGGTGAGCTCCGATCGCTCTAGAATGGAAACGTTGTGCCCAAGAGACAACTTGAGCAGGATGAATTCCAAAGAATGAAAGAATGATAATGGTGGATTGATTTATTGGGCCCACTTGCATCATGAGACTTAATTAAGATAAATCATAATAAATTAAACTCATGCATTCCATTACAGCATATTTGATTGTTATAGTTATGAATATGTTAAGTGTATGATTTATGTGATATTATCTGTTAACTGGATTATGTCCGTACCGGATTAACCATCAGGGTCTTGGGTTATACTCACCCTTACTGTTGATATTTCTAGAGGAATTAGGAAACCAAGAACAGGAGTACAACAAACAAGAATACGTTGAACCAACTGAGAATGCCCATTAAAAATAGAACATATGTAGTTAAATATTTATGGATGACTGTATTAATATTTAAGGGTGCCTGCGTGCCCCATTCTGTTAAGACTACAATTACTTACAGTTTGTGAATGACTATGTGATTATCTACTATTTGCTTCCACTGAGATGCCATTATTTTATTTTAAAAAAAAATAAAAATATTCACTTTTTCCAAAAACTTGTGACCTCTCAGTTAAATAGGATGAACTTACAGAAGGGTTTGTCTTATCTAACCGAGGGTGTTACATTCCACACTCGAGCCGCACCGAGAGCTAGTCCTCACAAACAGTGGAGGACAACCAAACCTCCTATGTACCATCCATGCATGCCTTCTTCCTCACAACAGTACTGCCTCACACAGTGGACCACTTCCACAACGAGGCAACCATCAGCATTAAAGCTGAACAGAGGAAAAGAAGAAGAAGGAGAAGACGAAGAAGAAGAGAGACAGACCACACAGCCAGCGTATGCTCCCATCACCACACTACTCTGCCACCACGCTGTTCCCACACTACTCTTCCACTCAAGGCTCTACACAGTGTTTGGATGGAAGAGGAAATGAAGAAGATGAAGAACAGCAAAAGAAAAAGAACAGTCGCGAGAGAGAAGAGGAGAATGGTTCTCCATGCACCAAAGAGAAATGAAGAGAGTGAGGAGGGAAACATGCAACCGAAGCTTATCAACACTGCCAAGCTTCAGCTCTCACACTCTATTAAAGGTCACACTCTCATTAAATGCAGTCCCATCAGCAATCATCACACACACTCCATGTGGACAAGGAGAGAGAGGGAACCGGACCCAATTAACCACCAAGGCACATGAGTCATTCTTGCAATATTATTATTATTATCAGTATTATTATTATTATTATTATTATTATTATTATTATTATTATTATTATTCAATAATTTGCCTAATTGGCAACTAACCTTAATCCACCATTAAATTTACCAAACCATAACCTTAATCTGAAATTTATCACACCCGGTAATTAATTAAAAATTGGGATGTTACAATTCTCTCAGCCCTCGCTCGAACAAGAATAAATCCTCTCGGCGAGATTCACTCGGTAATCGACTATGCTACAACACTGTAAATCCACTCATAAAATAAACACCGATCACATAACATCAAGAATTTATACTCACGTCAATCAACATACCAATTCAAATTTAATTCAACATACAGGCAACATGTTGTAGCATCACACACTCAGAAAACTCATTATGTACATATATTACACAATTTATTCAAAATCACTCGGTGCCTTGGCATCAATCCTCCGCTTGGCGCACCTCCATGGCCCCGACCTCTTCCCTGTCACTGGTTACTAAAATTGAAAACCACAGCAAGGGTGAGTGTTTAGCATCATAATTAATCTAGGACGGAATTTAAATAACAAAATACGAGTATAAACTCCGTCCGATTACTTTATCATCAGAATACAAGTCACACTCGGCAATTAACTCACACTCGGCAAATATAACAATTTACACATGGTAAATTTAACAAATTGCACTCGGCAACATAACCAATCATACTCGATAAATGTAATAATTCTCATTCAGCAATTTTAGCAAATCACTCAGCAAATATAGCCATCACACTCGACAATTATAACAGTTCACATTCGGCAATTATAACAAACTGCACTTAGCAAGTAACTCATTCTGCAAGTATAACAATTTACCACCCAGTAAATATAACAAATTACACTCGGTAAATATATCAAATCATACTCAACAAATATATCAATTCTCATTCGACAATTATAACAAACTGCACTCGGCAATTATAATTAATCACATACATATCACAACTAACAATCCAATTATCATCACTGACTCTCAGACAAAATTGACGCCTAGTATCCAGATACTCATATGGTCAACCTTCAACTTGGGGTCCTACTTGACACCCCGTGAACCCTGCTTGGTTCACCGAGTCCTGCTTGACTCCCCCTCAACCACTGGGTCATAGACCTCTGGGTAGCTCAACTGGGTCCGACTTGACCACGGAAGCCAAAAACGAGGGTAACATATACTGTCGGTCGTCCTCCACTACATAATTATATATTCCATTATATAAACAGCCATTTGATTATGATCATTATTGCAACTGTCAGAAACTGACTTGTGCTCACAACGTAGGGCGACCGACTTGTCAAGCCCATCAATATAATGTTCTCACACGGCAAACACTTATCATACTTATAAAATTCACATTTCTCATTAAATAAGTGGCCATTAACAACATCACATACTCATTACTCGGGCGACCTGCTTGTCAAGCCCGGCATCACATTGCCACTATACACCGATTTTCACAGCATTAAATATTTCAAATTCAATCGGCTTAAGCCACATACACGATCCTAAACCGATCGGTGTCCATACATATACATGCATTCATACACACATTCACATACAACTCATCCAGCATCATCTCTATTATCACAGCATCAAATATTTCTTAAGTCATACACACACACCCGATCCTAAATCGATCGTTGTCCACATTCATACGTGCATTCATACACATTCACAATTTTCATTCAGTATCATCTCTTACCCGGTTCACAATCATTCCAACGACTCGGACAGTATGTCCTATTCTAATTAATTATAACCCAAACACCCCCTTACCTCTCTTCCAAGCTTTAAAAATCGTTGGGTTCACAGTTCCACCTTCGGATCCAGCACCAGCTTCCTTAATCGTTCCACCAGTGTTCATTCTACTACCTACGGGTTAGGAACGTGAAACACATTAACGTCACACCACCATCCACACGGTTAAAGGATCATTTTCAGGCTCACACAGTCAAGAGGAGTGGAGATCCGAACAGTACCCCACCATACATGACCATTCGGTCTAGAAAAGGAAACAAAAGAGATGAGGTAACAAATTTAAACGGTTTAATGGACTCACCTTGAAGCCACTGTCACGGAAATGTAATTATTTCAAGGTTTTGATGCAAAATAGACCTCTATTCAGAGCATAAAGCTCGCAGCGATGGAGGAAGAAGAAGAAGAAAAGTAACAGATGAAGAAGAAGAAGATTCACGTGAAAGAGTGAATGGTTGCATAAATGATTGAGGAAAGAGAAAGAAACCTTTATTTAAAACTCATGGCAACCGGTTACCTCTCCAACCGGTCACTTCCAACCAGTTACTTCCTCAACCGGTCACTTCTCCATTTCCTTTACAATTTCATTCACTTCTCCATTTCCTTTACAATTTCATTCACTTCTTCATTTCCTTTACAATTTTATTAAAAGTTTTAATTAAACTTTTCTTTTCTTCTAATCACCTTTTATAATTATCCAATAATTCATAAAAATATCAAATAAATCCTTAAAAAAAATTTTAATATTTTCCACTACACAAAATTTTTCTATAAATATCCGGGATGTTACATCCACCCCCCTTAAAAAGGGATTTCATCCCCAAAATCAACGCACCTATTGGAAAAGATTGGGGTACACCCGTCTCATGTCCGATTCCAATTCCCAAGTGTAGGTTACCCCATTCAAATTTTGCCACTTCACCTTTACCAATGGCACCTCCTTGTTCCTTAACCGTTTGGTCTAGAATTCCTCAATACCGATCAGTGTAACTTTCACCGTCAGGTCCTCCAATTCGATAGAGTCACTCGGCATAATCATGGAATCACATAGAATGTTCGCTCGGAGTTGTGATATGAAACACATTGTGAATATTAGTTAACGACTGAGGAGGATCCAGTCGATAAGCAACATTACCAATTCTCTCCCAAAATTTGATACGGTCCAATGTATCTCGGATTAAGCTTGTGGCTCTTCAATATCCGACCTACACCTTTGGTCGGTGAAACCTTCAGAAATACTCAGTCACCCGCCTGAAACTAGTGGTCTATGCCGATTGTCATAGTAACTTTTCTATCGGTCTTGGGCAATCTTCATTTTCTCTCGGATCAAGGCAACCTGTTTATAGCCAAGAAGTGAACTCAACAGTAACCATTCTTGGTCAATCGGTCTACATTCACCCAGATTGCATTACACCCGGATTGGTTACGAAGTAACCCAGACATGAAATCCATAGTAATACTCTCCCACTTCCAAATCAGAATTTCACATACTCGGTTATTGCCTTCTTCATTCCCGACCACCAAAATTCCTTTTTCAAATTGTGGTACATTTTGGTAATACCCGGATGAATGCTCAAAGAACTCCTATGTGCTTCAGCTAGCACGACTTGCCTGAAATCACCTTTTGCAAGCACCACCACTCGGTCTCGGAATCTCCAAATTCCATCGTTACCTTTGGTCAATCCCTTATCTTTACCTCGAGAATATCACTCGGATATTTACTTCCCCTGAAAACTATTTACTTGGTATGTCTCAATCGGTGCCATCCCACTCGAAAGTGTCGCACTTAACTTGGAAATTCTCCACTCAGTATAGCTTAGTAGGAATTCAAGTCATTCGATTTCCTTTTAAGGTCATCTCTTCTCCTCAAAATCTAGCAGTAATTCATAACGACACCATATCAACATTTACTTTCCTATACTCATTATTCGTCAGTTACCAAATCTTATCTCTATTCACTCCCCATCTCTAATCATTTACCGACTTCAGAAATATGAATCATACATTTCTCTTCTCTAAATCTGATCACCCAAGATTGGGTAAAACACGTCTGTCTCCTCAAATTCACACGACCTCAACCACTAGTGCAACTACCTGAGGTGATCAGTCTCAAGAGTCAACACTTCGTAGTTAAGCCAGGTGAAAGTCGAGTATACAGTCCAACCATTCACGTCATTGATCGATATGCAAGCTGTTTACATCATAATTCATTCACCTATACCTATTGGCAACTTCACAATGAATTAATGTTAAAAGGAACCCACGGTGGCCAGCCGCTATCATGTAACACTAATATCCGTGCAAAGTCCAAACGACTAGGTAAAACTTCTCTTCATTCTTATTATCTGCCTGCTCAACTACTTTTTAATCACTTTGTCGCATGTCCTTCATTCACTACTTCTCCTTATCATGTACATATAGTTCAATATATATATACTTCACTCGACCATCATTCACATAATACATTCTCTTAATTCTTCCCTGAGTGAATTCTCGCCTCATCAATTATCTCACTGAAAATTTATTATTAACCACTCTTCGACTATTACCTTCAACTTATTCGGCATTCTTACACCGTCCTCCATTACCTACTCATAAATTCTCCCAATGTCCATTAATCAATCGTCTAACAATTTGGATATGACATACTGGTAACGTTTATTTAAACCACTTTATAGAATCACTACAGGTGGCTCACCCCTCCTAGAAGGTTAACCTTATTACAACATTGCTAGCTTGCATCACCTATTATTCATTCATTCCCTTTTCGATTTATTTTATAATCCTTTCTATTTACTTATACCACTGATGTTTCCATATCTTTGGTTGCTCGACGTTACTAGCATACCACCACTTGCTCACTAACCTTAAGCTCGATACAGGACAGTTTATTGCAATAGTTTATTCCTTTATTTTAAGAATTTTTGTACTATCCATCAAGTACGTTCAACACCCAAATGAACAACTAATATCTATCGTCATTCTGACCAGGTAGAAATGTATAGGGGATTCATCCTTCCTAAGAATAATCATATCAGAGCATTCGTCCACTTATTTCATTCTATGTAATATCAAACTCCATTATTCAAACAAACTTATAGCTACCAACGCACTTACTATTCTTATTTCACCACCGGATTTAACCTCCTCTCGGAAAATTAGCACCCTGAGTCCCAGAAGTATTGGCTCGGTTACCATGCCCACTCGGTTACTGTCCCTGTGGGCAATCGAGCCTAAGGCGTCCCGGTTGTCCACGTTGGAAACAACGATATGACCAGCCAGTGTTTCACAATATGGCTCTCCTAGCCACAATTATAGCACGCTCGGCTACCGGACTGACTACCAGATCGGCCAGTAGAACTCCGACCAGATAAGGAAGAAGACGTAGCAAAAAACTTACCGCCACGAAAGAACTGACCCATTTTCTTGAAACTGGATCCTCTTGCCTTCACGACCTCTTATCTTCCGACTGAAAAGTCCTCTGTAATTGCACTTCCTCGATCAGCCTATCCTTGTTTACCAGAGTCGGATAATCCCGAATCTCAATCGGCATAATCATACTGTGAAGTCCAATTCATAATCCTGCTTCATACTTGGCACACTTACTACTCTCGGTTCCTTCCAGTGAGAAAGAATGATAGAAGTCACACAGCTCGTCAAACTTAGTAGTGTGCTCGGCCATTGACACTCGGCCCTGTTCCAACCTCAAATTCCATTTCCTTTTAGATTTTAGAATTATCCAGGAAGTACTTAACAAGAAACCTCCTTCGGAAATTCACCCACACTATCGGTTCACTTGCCGTATTCATCTGTACCTTGGTCCTAGACCACCATATCCTAGCCTCGTCCTTCAACGGGTAAGTCGTAAACTGTACCTTCTGCTCCTCTGAGCACTTGAAATACTCGAGTTAGTTCGGTTTTTCTTATCCAAACATACACCCTACCGTAGTCATTCCCTCCTTTATAAGCAGAGGGATTCCTTTTCAGGAATTTATCAAGAGTGGGACCGGATTCGGTCCTACTCATCAACTGGGAAAATTCCGAGAAGAAGCCATCTCCTCCACCAGGACTAGTTTCCTGGCCATAAAATAATTCTATAATGAATAAACACTTCACCATTAATAACCAATTCTCTACCAGGGAGTCGGATATTTACCTCATACTCATATAATACAACGCCGCTGGAGTGCCAAGGGAATGATGCCAAGCTGCACAAACAACCACAAACACAATACAATAGAATGCAAACAGCCCAGTATGGGACTCACACAAGCACTGGGTTGACCCATGCACTCGGCTCTAGAAAGAACCGCTCTGATACCAACTGTGACGACCTGCGTCAATTTTCCCTTTAATAACAATTGTTTAATCATTTTTCATAATAATTTCTCACGTTTAATAAAAATTAGCTCGGTCTTAATATAAAATAATATTTACTTTTCTTAAATACATTCAAAATAATAAAATTATACCTAAAGTATCAATAACCAATTGGAAATAAATCCATTAATAAAATAGAGTTTAGAAACAGCGGAAGAAGGAAAACAGTCAGGGGTCATTCGCCTGAGCGAGACCCTGATTCTCTTAGGCGAGATCTGACTCGCTTGAGCGAATGCTACTCTTTAAACCTGAGCAGACTAGACTTACTGTAACGTCCTTGTTTTTAGAAACAGTTTTAATCTTGTAATTTTGAAGTATGGAAAGTTTATAAGTAACAATAAGTGAATAAATACCCTGCAGATGGTATGTGATATCTCAGAAATATCATTTTTATGTATAATTATGGAAATTATATAGACCATTAATGGTATTATGCAAATTCCAAGTGAAAAAGGGCTCTGTTCCGAGTGACAGAGAAAAATTCCGAGTGAAGGAATGAAATTCTGAGTGTAAGGTTATGTTTTCCGAGTAAAACATGACCAAGAGGGATACTACCGAGTGAAATCTTGGTGTGGAGAGAAGTGTGTTGAGAACCACTTCTGGGTGAAATTTCCGAGTCAAACAACCTCGAATGACTCGTTTCCGAGTCAAACCTTGCAAGTACTTCTTTTTCCGAGTGAAACTCCCCTGAGTGTGAGAATCAGAGAGATGCACGTTCAATTGGAGAAAAAACTCATTTCTGAGTAATAAAATCCGAGTGGTTCCATTCAGAAAGAAAGATCTGACCGAGTGTTTCAAGAGGACAGTTCCGAGTGAGTGTCCAATTAGGTGGGAGTCGGTTTTGGAAGGCTTTGCCGAGTGGAACCCGAGTGAATGAAGACTCGGATTCAGCACAAATTACCGAGTGGAAGTCTGAGTGAGAGAGAACTCGGTCTGGACAGATTCTACCGATTGAGAAACCAAATACTTGAGTCAATTTCAGATGAATTCCGAGCGAGTATGCATGACTCGCTCAAGCGAGTCGGATTTCGCTTGAGTGAGAAGGACCCCTGATACAAAATCACTCATTTCGCTCAGTTCCTTCCCTTCGCCTAAGCGAGGACAGCAAGACTCGCTCAAGCGAGTCAGAATTCGCTTGAGCGAGGTAGAATTTTGCCTTGCTGACACAGCGTGAAGGACCCACACAGTCGATCCTGTTTCCTTTTCTCTTTACGTGCAGGCACTTTTCACTCTAAACAAAACACCTTTATATTTTTTATTTTATATAGTCATTCCAATCAATGCAAGCTGACATGGAAAAGGGGTCAAAAGTTTCCATTATTTTCTACCTAACCTTCAGTCACGGGAAAAGCTGTCTCCCACTTGTCTCCTCCTTATTAATCAATGCCACCATTCATTCCCAAGTTCAGAACCTACTGAAATTAACACCAGCTCTCTCTTCTTCCTCCTATTACGAACAAGCTTCCTCTCTCTCAATTCCCTTCCTCTCCCACTCGAAACTGAAGCAAGGACAGTGAAGGGAACATTTTCTTCTCATCCAAGAACTCCATTAAGGTAAGGGGGTATATTCTCGGGTATTCTGGGGAAATTCGAGTGAAAGAAAAGGGTTAAGGAACCTTGTTCCTCACCTTTCCAGGGCAGTTCAGTATTTGTTTGATTATATGCTTTAATGTTTTATTGTTTTATGCATTCTATTTGAATATGTATATGATTAAATTGATTGTAATGATTATTATTATGCATGATAATTTAGCGAAATATTCAGTATTGATTTGTGTAAAGATATGATTGTTGTTGGACTGTGAAAATACTAAGAATCATGGGTGCCTGTGTGATTCCCAGTGAAGAATTAGAAACAGAAGTTGGAATCTATAATAACAAACTCGGTTTTAATAATCCGACCGGTTTTACATCAATAACAAGCTCGGTTTTGCATAATTCCAATCGGATTCTACCTTACCCGAACGTGATTCATTCTGACAGAACAATTCCTCACTCGGAAAACATTTTAATTTCACTCAGAAAACTCTTTTCAGTGATTCCACACGGAAACATAGTTATTTTCACTCAGAAACTCATTTTCACTCGGATTCATAAACGTTTTTACTCAGGAAACTCTTTTCAAACTGATTCCACTCGGAATCATATTTTATTTCACTCAGAAACTCATTTTCACTCAAAAAGTCCTTTTCAGTCTGAT
This sequence comes from Clitoria ternatea, assembly GCA_037962975.1. Classification (NCBI taxonomy): domain Eukaryota; kingdom Viridiplantae; phylum Streptophyta; class Magnoliopsida; order Fabales; family Fabaceae; genus Clitoria; species Clitoria ternatea. Next base: position 288,896,486 of record CM075670.1, read on the forward strand.
TTCACTCGGAATCAAACATTTTTACTCAGAAAATTTGGTTCCCAACATTTTCACTCGGAATCAGACTCATTTTACTCGGAAAACAGCTTTCCAGCTCAATTTCACTCGGATTTTTAGTCAGTTCATTTAAAAAACTCTTCTGAGTATGATTCCACTCAGAATCATAATCATTTCACTCGGAATTACACTTGTTCTACTCGGAAAACCTACTTTTCACTCGGTACCAAACTCTTTTTACTCAGAAAATCCATTTTCACTCGGTAAATAACTCATTTCACTCGGAAAACTTGGTTTTTGACATTTTTCACTCGGATTTTCATTTACCAAACTCTTCTTTACTCCTTTTTGAAATATTGGAAGGTTACAATAATCATTATTGTTCTTATTTCTATTATTATTATTATTATTATTGTTATTATTATTATGATTCTTATTATCATTGTTATTCTTACTATTATTAACTAATATTATTATTATTATTGATATTAATATTGTCTTAATTATGAGTAATTAAATAATGAATATATTATTTTACTCTTTACAAAGTATAAATTTCAACTAGGAAATAACCGATATATTTTCTCTAATACGACAATAAAACGACTTGCAACGTCTAAACAATTTATGAGATACAAGAGCTTATGAACAAGTATATGAGACTGGAAACACATAAATACCCAAGGATCAAATGATAAAAATAATGTATTTCACATCATGAAAATATATTTTGAAGGAGAAAAACTAGAGCATACACCTGGTACGTTGGAGGACATTCACGTTCGATCTCTGAGGGGAATCTTGGGAGTACGACTGGAACGGCAACCCAATGGCATCAGAGTCGCGCCTGATAGCCGGGTGAGACGATGCAATTCTGGTGTACTTCGACTAAATGACGGGATATATCTATGATCGTGTAGAGCCAAGTCCCAAGATGAAATAATATATATTGATGAGAACCTGTGAGTTCATTCGTACCCTATGATAATGAATGGAGGACTTGGTGAGCTCCGATCGCTCTAGAATGGAAACGTTGTGCCCAAGAGACAACTTGAGCAGGATGAATTCTAAAGAATAAAAGAATGATGATGGTAGATTGATTTATTGGGCCCACATGCATCATGAGACTTAATTAAGATAAATCATAATAAACCCTACTCATGCATTCCATGACAACATGCTTGATTATTATAATTGTGAATATGCTAATTGTATGATTTATGTGATATTATCTGTTGACTGGATTATGTCCGCACCGGGTGACCTTCAGGGTCTTGGGTTATACTCACCCTTACTGTTGAATATTTTCAGAGGAATTAGGAAATCAAGAACCCGAGTATGAAGAACAGCAATATGCTGAACCAAATGAGAGCGCTCCTTAAATAGAATATAAGTAGTTGAATATTTATGGATGACTGTATAATATTTAAGGGTGCCTGTGTGCCCCATTCTGTTAAGAGTACAATTACTTACAGTTTGTGAATGACTATGTGATTATCTACTATTTGCTTCCACTGATCTGCAATCTCTTTATTTAAAAAAAATATTCACTTTTTCCAAAAACTTGTGACCTCTCAGTTAAATAGGATGAACTTACAGAAGGGTTTGTCTTATCTAACCGAGGGTGTTACATTGGTGGTATCAGAGCATAGTCGATTCATTAAGCTTGGGGAGTGGACCATTAGGTTTCCATGTACTCTGATAGAATTATTACATAATCCATAAAATATCTAGGACTAAATTTTCTATGTGGAAGTCTCCACATAACTGATACCCTGAACATTTTTGTTGATATTCTTACAGCAAATTCCTAATGGCTCGCCGAAACAATGACCATGTCATGGAGGAACTTCTTACCTGAATTGTAGAGGTAATAGAACGACAGGAGTTACCTCATACTTCTACTAGGTAGAGCCAAGGATTAGCTGATTTTCAGAGGAACAATCCTACGCAGTTCAAGGGAGGCTTCGATCCAGAAGGAGCACAATTATGGATCGAACACCTTGAAAAAATTTTCGCTGCTATACGATGCTCTGACGAGGACTATAACACCCTTGGTTTTCATTACTCAAATCCTGATGTGATCGTCATAATTAATAAAAATACGAGTAAATTTTTCACGTTTGAAAACATTTCCAAGATACCACCATGATCACACCAAGACCCAAATTACAGAAAACCAAAGAGTGAGATTATATAACCTAAAGCTGGATCGATAGATAATTTGCCCATAACGGTATACAAAAATAATAGAGTTTACAGCGGAAGAATATGTATACCAGGCACACGCCTAGTCCCATATATGACGATATGAGAAAAGGCTCGGCAAAGCACGCAATGGCACATCATAGCCTAATAGACAACCATCATCATTTTACATAATTACATAAGCATGCAATGCCTAAGATATAACTATATATATGCATAAATACATTTATATACATTCGGGAATCTTCTCCCGACTATCTTAATCATTAATGAACATCATTCAATTTTCAATCCCTCTAATACACATCAAATCATTTCTTGCATTCTACATATATATATTCATCTTCCATCAATTCAGAGGATTATCTTATACATAATTCAAGATCTCTAAATCATCTACATTCTCATAACCAATTCATTCATTACATAAGAACTTGTAAATGATGCCGGCCAAGGCACTTCCTCTACCACTATTTACCTTCACCAAAGCTTGATCTTTAAATCTGAACTCATTCCATGGCAACCTGCATCACAATGCTAAAAAGGAGACCACATGGGAGAGTGAGTTAACATTCAAAATGACGAATAATATATATATATTGTGATCATGTGTATATACATACAAACGTCATGTGTGCTTTGCTATCAAATCATCAAATCATCATTCATATATCATTTTATTATTATAATAGGCCTACAAGCCTCATAGATCACAATTCATATCATAATCAAGCACAACATATACACAATCATATACCACCACCATGGGCCATCACATCGTCAACATGGACCATTCTGGCCCTTCATTAGAGCCACCAAGGGCTGACATCATCATCATCAATTACAACAATTACGCCCTTCAAACATTGGGCCACAACATATATATATCGTCATATTCACATCATTTCATTTATTCATATTATTTATTACCTTTATGTGGTCTTTCGGTATATTAAATTACCCTTCTCATCAATACCATCTCATCATCTCAATCATCATCAATCGTCATCATATTATGGCATATCTCCATGCTATATGCAAATGCTCTTATGGCTAATGCATATGCACAAGAATTTCTCATCAAATAATGCAGATCCGACTGTGGGAAATACAATATTAATTCAATTGTGGGACAAGCATAGGTGTGCTACTATGCCCCTACTGCAGTAAAAAAAATTGTGTACACATATATCTCAATTCAAGCATGCTTATATCTTCATAATTTTACTGGTACCAAACCGCTCTCGCCCATCTGTAGCACTAGTCACCCTGTGACTTGCGGATCGACATCGTGGCCTCAAATACCACAAGTGCTACGGGCCCCTCCCGAACACACATCGAGAGAGCCGTGTCCCGTCGGACACCGAGGTAAACTCGCTCACCATAGAGCCGCCCGCCCACTGGGCCCGCCACATAGGGTGCCTCATCACCAAACTATGGACAGCTTCGTGACTCATACACCGAGTCACAGGGGAAAATCACAATACGCTCGTGCACTGAGCCACCCTCCCACTGGGCCTGCCTAGTGGAACCCCCTAATATTCCACATAGACAGCAATGATATGCCATGGATGCGATGCAAATACAAATCAAATGCATCCTCACTCTGTGCATCCTAAATGCCACTCATCAAATATCATCATCATCATCATCACAATCACCAACACCACCATACACCTTAGTGGGTTTCAACCTTGTTGGTCTCATAATTATTATTTTCAAGCTTTAATGTGGCATTTCCATCTCAACATATTTTTGCATATATTTCACATCATACACGCAAGTCAATACTTGTAAACAGCCACTATGGCATTTCAACATCACATATTATTCATCAATATTACCATAATTCATTCAGTGGATTTTCATCTCATCATTCATAACAATCCACACATGGATATCAAAGGGTATAGCAATCATCATAATATTAATTCACACATATGGCAACAAGGTGTTACGAATTACATATACATATATAGCAATCATAATTGCCTCACACACATGCAAGTCAATTACTTGCACCCATCACAAGAATATCATAATAATTCTCAATAATTATCAAATTTGCCATTTTAATTAATTCAATACATATACATGGCAAGGCAAGCATGAGTATCCATCATATACAACAATCACTATTCAATTTACTCATGCAATTTGAATGTGAACTCCTCTCCTACCTTGAGGGAAGAGCCGAACCATCCCAACACTCCAAATGCTTCATTGCATCACCCGAAATACAATCTACATACCATACATATACATACACATAATCAATAACCATCATAACTCTAAACATTTGTTAGCTTATCGTAAAGCTTAACCCCAAGTCCTAGACTTGTTAAACATCAACTTATGCAATTGTGTTAGGCTTCGGGAATTCCTTTCCCAAAGCCAAGATCCTCTAGATCTTAAAGGCTAACTACATCCCACATCATTTACTTCTCATCAAGATTCATAATATATCAATAGAGGGGAAGCATACATGTTTCCGTAACATAGCATAGACATATACATAGCTTGCCATGGCCTTAAGTCATTCCCCAATCACCTCTAAGACAAACCACGCATATACCCTTAGTGAATTTTCTTGTTTTTCTATACTAAAAGGGATTTTGGGCAACAATGAGCCCATGATAATTTCAACATTAAGACATGAGGAAAGCTTACTTTTAGTCTTAAAAATAGTGGGACATGTCACAAATATCACCTATTAGTCCCAATTTGATAACCATAAAAAGTTGGGTTCAAAACCCTCTTAAACTTGTATTTTTTCAACGCGCTTGGTTTGGTATTTTTCACCTAATAAGAATTAGAAAACTCCAATTAAAGTGAAACCAATTCTCACACCTCCGTAACATAATTATCTACAACTTTCGTGAAGAACTCGCAGGCCAAAAATGTCATTAAGATCCCTAAACAGCCTAAAAATAGCAAAGAACGCTCATCGGGCAATCCTGTCGTATCTAATCGATTAGGCCAAGCACCTAATCGATTACAAATGACTCAGAAGGCCTGTAATCGATTACGAATACCTTTATAATCGATTACACATGAAACAGAATGCTTGTAATCGATTAGGAACAACTTTGTAATCGATTACGCATACCAGAATGTAGAAATTATGCAGAAAATGCATAATTTTGGAACTTCTAACCCCCCCTAACTTTTTCATATCAACCCCAAATGCTACCAAATTTTAACACTAACTAAATTACACCATTTGTGACACGTGGCCACTGGTCTCACTCAAAAATTCTTTAAAATGAGGGAGTTATGCACATAGAAGCATTTTACCCATTTTGAGGTACTTTTGTGCAACTCAAGGGTCATTTCTCACTTAAATTGACCCATTCCAATTTCCACAAGTTTTAATTTGTGCATGGAAGCTATTGGAACTACCCTATGTCATCAAAACCACATAAAACTCTAATTGACTCTATGAAGTCCTCAATTATGCATAAACCTCAAACTTATCACCAATACCATCACAATGGCTATCACATTCAATGCCAATCATCCACATAAATTCTCAATTCACAAATCATATACTTCATCCCCTCAAGAATGGTTCATTAGCATGTACACATTTCAACCTCTCATGGGTTATTCATCATCATATATACACATATATTATCATCAATAGCCAATAATTTACCATACATATCATTTCACTATAAACATGGCATATATCAAGGCCTACTTATTCATCAACTCAAGTATCTATTTCCTTAATCCATTATCAATGGCTTGCAACCATTTTTAACATCATCATAAACATCAACAATCCAATTTAATTCTTCCAACCTCATTAATCAACACCAATGCTTCAAACATTCATCTCCTCATATAAAATCATTCTTAAGACATCAATAATCATCAAAATCACCTATTTAGCTAAGACCCCCAATTTATCATACTTAGGGTTTTCATCAAAACTCAATAACCATTTCTAATAACCACTAATCTCCATTATTAACAACACCCACACACATATTATCATGGGTTTTCACTAAAAATCCTTTTTCATGGCATTATTACCTATTTCCCCCAAATCCTAGGGTTAGGGTTTTCACTAAAATCCAACCACATACATAATTGATCACCAATCTTCCATCTATTTCCAACATACATGCATCTACTACATTTATCCCTCATGAAACCTCATATTCATGGCCACCCACCTTAGGGCTCATACATTAAATGCTTCTAATAAACACTCATTCACTTGTATGGCTCCCAAACTCATACTACCACATATCTATGGCAAAAACTCAACTAGATGATGAGTATTTCATACCTCACACCCAAAAATGAAATGGGTTCAAGAAGAGGGAGAGAGTGCTGTGAAAATGGAGGGGTAAGAAGAGAGGAACTTCAAGCCTCAAGCTTCCTTCAAGGCCCTTCAAACGAAAATGGAGATGGATGAAGGTGACACCACCTTGTCTAGAGTTTTGGAAGAAGAAGAGATGAAGAAGGAGAAGGAAAAGTAGAGAAAAGAAGAAGAGGAATGGTTGCCACCGAAATAAGAAGAAGCCAACGTGAAGTTAGAAGGGAATTTGGGCTTTTGGGTTTATTTTTAATTCCATTCATTAAAATTCATCGTTTTTCTACAAACAGGTTCTCTGTTTGGGCTCAATACTATATCCAAAATCATTTCGAAGATATATTCGGATTCTCCGTAATATTCTTTACTGCCCTGACCAATGGCATCTCAATCGGAGATACTTGGTCCGACACCCATATCTCAGTCGGGTCAGTTTTCAGCTTATCCGGTCTGCATAAATCACCCATAGTCCCAAAAATCTTAATTCAATTATTTCTAATATATAGGGACATTAAATAATGCACAAATAATTTTCTAAACACTCAAGACCCATCAAATATTTATTTCCACTTAGTGGGTCCCACATTATCCGTTAAATCACCCGATTCCGGTAAATTTTAATTTACCGATAATTCATCTCTAATGTCTAATAAATTCTCCCATAATTATTCATCCATAAATAATTAATTATCCTCTTCCAATAAATTTATTGCCTTTAAAAAATTCGGCCTCATTCCGAACCATGAACACCGCATATTCCACCTTCTGGGCTTCGGTGCATTCCATACTAGCGAATATCCGTTCTAAGTCACGGATCAAGACATGAGCATCTTCTGGCTTATATCCTCCATGAAATTCAGAAGGCTTCCGCTTAAGAAATTGGTCAAGACCTTGATTCGGTTGACCAATAGGTTGTTGTTGCTGTGCAAGTATGTCGGCAAAGCGATTGAAGGCCTCAATCATAGCGATTGTATCAGGATTGCGCCTATACACCATCACTCAATCTGTATACAACAACATGAACATAATTAGAAACTTGAAGTTTCTTCACCCAATGTGTATACATATCATTTATCATTAACTTCCTTAACACAAGTATCATCATAATGCATTTCATAATTAGAAGGTAAATATGAGAAAGGAATTGCCTGGCCGGGCTTAATAACAATCATATAATAATCACATTTCAATGACAACCGTCATAATTCATCCACATAATTTACATTCCAATCAGCCACAAGCAATAAACACATGGACAACATCAGTTATAATCGTATCAAGAGCAATGAATTGCTCTGATACCAGGTTGAGACGCCCCCAAAAATAGGGGAAAATTTTTCACGTTTTTGAAGAATATTAATTAATCAATAATTAAAGTAATAAAGTACCATCTCCATTCCCCTGGATCTATAATAAACCACTCCCATATATGAAGATATGAGAGGGTGTATAACTTTTAAACAAGATTTTTGTTTAGATAATCAATCACATAATCTTCAACAAGTATAGTTGAAATATACGTTAATTCAAGAAGCACAAATGATTATGAAATGTGGTTCAAGGATACTTCAATTGATTTCTAAAATTAAGACAAATATATGAATATTTAGTCTTAGAATTTTAATGGGCCATGTCACAAATATCACCTATTAGTCCCAAATTGAAAGTCATAAAAAATTGGGTTTTAAACCCTCTTAAACTTGAATTTTTCAACGCAGTGGGTTCGGTATTTTATGCCTCATGAGAGTTTGAAAACTCCAATTGAGGTAAGACCAATTTTCACACCTCCGTGACTTAATTGTCTACAACTTTCAGGGAGAAATCGGAGGCCAAAAATGTCATTAAGATGCCCAAACGGCTCAAAAACAGCAAAGAGCGCTTATCGGGCAATCCTGTTGTAGCTAATCGATTATCCCAAGTACCTAATCGATTACACATGACTCAGAACGCTTATAATCGATTACGAATACATATGTAGTCAATTACACACGTCCCAGAATGCCTCTAATCGATTAGGAACCCATTTGTAATCGATTACGCATGCCAGAATGCAGAAATTATGCAGAAAATGCATAATTTTGGAACTTCTAACCCCCCTAACTTTTTCATATCAACTCCAAATGCTACCAAATTTTAACCACAACAAATACACATCATTTGTGACGTGTGGCCACCAGCCTCACTCAAAAATTCTCAAAAATGAGAAAATTATGCAAATAAATATGTTTTGTCCATTCCTGAGCCTTTTTGAGCAATATAGGGGTCTATTCTCAATGGAATTGACCCGCTCCAGTTTCTACAAATCACAAATCATGTATTTAAGCTATTGGAACCATCACACACTATCCAAAACTCATAAAACTCATTTTGACCCTATTGGTTCCTTGCTCATGCATGAAAACAACTATACAACGTCTCCAACACACATCCTAAAGGCTATAATTCATGATTCTCAACATCCATTCATCCATTGGCTGAGATTTAAACATCACAATGGTATTATATCTTACCAAAGGGAATTAATGAAAATGAGTCATACACACAAGGTCTCATTTTCCTACATGACCCCAAAATCATCATTTACCATATCAAGATTACAAAATTGGGCATATATGCACCATGTACCATACAAAACAAAAACACGCCGGCCAAGGCTCTCCCATTTCCTTTCTATATTTACCTTCTTCAAACTCAGCCTCCAAGATAGTAGGATTCAAGTCATACCTACATCAACTTTAAAAATGGCAACGGGGAGATGAGTAACATAATCCAAATGAATTAAAGTCATACATTATGATGAAATACATGTATACTTGCACAAATATCTTTCATTTTACCACATCATACATTATACACAATACATCTTATAATCACAAGTATACATTCATCATAACAATCATTTGGATTGCCATACACACACATAAGGTTAGTATTTCACTCTTTCCCTCATCAATTCTCATTTATCCGTTGCCACCATGGGCTTTCAACTAGGCATATCTCCAGCTATATGCAAATGCTCTTAAAGCTAATGCATATGCACAAGAATTTCTCATCAAAACAATGCGGATCTGACTGTGGGAAAATATATCATTAAATCAATTGTGGGACAAGCATAGGTGTGCTACTATGCCCCTACTGCAGTAGAAAAATTGTGTACATATATATCTCAATTCAAGCATGCTTATATCTTCATAATTTTACTGGTACCAAACCGCTCTCGCCCATCTGTAGCACTAGTCACCCTGTGACTTGTGGATCAACATCGTTGCCTCAAATACCACAAGTGCTACGGGCCCCTCCCGAACACACATCGAGAGAGCCGTGTCCCGTCGGACACCGAGGTAAACTCACTCACCATTGAGCCGCCCGCCCACTGGGCCTGCCACATAGGGTGCCTCGTCACCAAACTATGGACAGCTTCGTGACTCATACACCGAGTCATAGGGGAAAATCATAATACGCTCGTGCACTGAGTCGCCCTCCCACTGGGCCTGCCTAGTGGAACCCCCTAATATTCCACATCGACAGCTATGATATGCCATGGATGCAATGTAAATGCAATTTCAATGCATCCTCACACTGCGTATCCTAGATGCCGCTCCACATTCAATCATTCATCACCACCACTTGGTGGATTTCAATATTTCCATCATTCTCATCCAATCCCAATTCTCTTTTGAACTCATTCACATCAATAGTTAGTGGCATACACATTCAATAAATCATACACACAATTTGGGATATTCACATCACAATATTATCCCAACATGATGCCACATAACAATCATTATTCTAAATGCATTCAAATCATAACATTATCACATCATCCATTCAACATTCATTAACATAATCATATATACATATTTTCACATCACCAATGGATGAAATCATGCATTTAGAAAAGTTACCCCCTCCTACCTCAAGTGAAGTAGTGATCAACACGGTTTGATGGTCCCGCTTCATCAATGGGGTCACTTCCTACATCACAATACATTATACAATCAATTTTCTACTTACTTATTAAGACTTAAATACTTATATATCAATAAATACTTGCTGTTTTTATTATTATAACTCTTAAAACTCTTTTATTTCATTTTATCCACCATAACCACCATGGGTTAGGTGCCACCATTTATTATTATGTACTCAACAACCAACCCTTTCATGGGTTTCTCCATTAATGACTTCCACCAATAAATTATCATCACCAATGACCCTTAAACATCATATCTCACATTTATCATCAACAATTAAGGTTCATCAACCTCCATTATGCATTTCCCCCAAATTCATGAAGTTAGGGTTTCATAAAATTTCCAACAACCTTCATAAATTACTCTCCTCAAGAACATCCATTCATATGCATAGCTCCCAAAACACATAATACCACATACTCTTAACCAAAATCTTAGCAAAAATATGGGTATACTTACCTCAAAACCCAAAAACGAAAATGGGTTCACTAGAGGGAGAGAAAGCTGTGAAAATGAGGAAGAGAAGGAGGAAGACAGCAGCTCCACAAGCCTCCTTCAAGCTCTCTTCAAACGAAAATAAGGAGGAGATGTGGAAGATGAAGTTAAACTTGCTAGGGTTTGTGAAAGGAAGAAAAAGGAAGGAAAATGAAGAAGATGATGAAGAGAAGAAGAAGAAGAAGTGAAAATGCCTAATACCATCAGCAAACACACGTGAATAAGCAAGGGAAAAATAGAATTTCCAATTTATTTTTAATCCAACTCATTAAAACTTCATCGTTTCTTAACCAATAGGTTCTCCGTTCGGGCTCAAACATCATCTAAAAATTATTCCGAATACATATTCGGATTCCCAATAATATTCTCTTCAGCCCTGACCAATATCATCTCATTCCGAGATACTTAGTCCAACACTCATATCTCAACCGGGCTTAATTTCAGCTCAACCGGTCTCTAAAAATTACCAAAAATTCCTAAAATCTTAATTTAATTATTCTCAATAGTTTGGGATGTTAAATACTCCATATACCAATTTCTAATATTTATTCCGGTAATTAATTCTCTATTTTAAAAATTTGGGATGTTACAATCCACCCCACCAAATAGAAAATTTCGTCCCCGAAATTTCACATACCGGATTCAAATACGTCGGGATACTGTTCTCTGATATCGTCCTCATGTTCCCATGTTGGATTGTGATGAAGGTGTGATGGTGGTGTGTTGTTGTAATATTAAAAGTAAGAGTTCACTGAAAGAGAATCAAGTTTGTATAATATGAACTCAATGGAATGGATGTGCCAAGTTTAAACACAGAGGTTGTAGTACAGTATAGATATCGTTCCACTGAGGAGGTGTAAGAATGAAAATCTTAGTCTTGAATTGATTTGGCAGAATGGTTTGGTTTTTATTTTGTTATAAATGATGTTGATCAAGAAGACAGTAAATAACAGAGAGTAAAAGTTACACAGGATAACAGTAATTGGTTTTGGAAAAATCAGTTTTGTAAAACAGGGATTGGCTTCATCACATCTTCACCTCTGTAAGCTGCATAAGTTTTCATATAAGTAAATTGAAAAGATAAGTTCTACGTCACAATCAAAGTCATTTGTATCGATCCCTCGACTACAAAATTCATAAGAATGATTTCAAACCGCTGATCCCTCAGTCACTTTGAAATCATCCCAGCATTATCGATCGATTGTTTTGACTTTTATTGCGTTAGACGCCATCCCTGGCTACCTACTCACAACAAGTATTTCTTTCAGGTTCTGCTTTCAAAAGTCACTTCCCAGCATACTTGAGAAAACTTAGAACAAGAAAATAGTGATCAAGTATTTTCAGGCATTAAACGCAGAAGGAAATACAGCAACTTATCAAATCTCATTACTAAATAAAAACTTACAACAGCATTACTTTAGTGTTGAATGGATTACAGCCAATCCCATAAGGGAGATTTAGCTACTCATGCCTTGCATTTTCACCATCAACAGAGTGAATACAGAAAATAAAGGAAAGTGTGAATGAGAATACAGAGGATGAGATGATGCCTATGATGTTGTTTGCAGCTTGATTTATAGGGGTTCTGGTTCAGCTCCCTAGAACGCATGCAGCATCTTTCAAAGGTTTGTAAAGACACAAGAAATTTGTTGTAGAACCCATGCAAAGATTTGTAGAACATAAGAAAAAGGTTTGGCATCGCTCCACTGGTGAATATTAAATTGGAAAATCCCATACTGCAGGAGTCACGCTTGAGCTTGGTGGTCTCACGCTCAAGCGTGAAGGGTACTGATGTTCACTGTTTGTCTTGCGCTTGAGCTTCCTTGACCACGCTTAAGCGTGGTTTCTCTGTTTAGCATACGCTTGGTCCAGGCTTACTTTTGCTTAGGCGCGCTTGGGCTCATGCTTGAGCGCCTCCCTTTCTCGCTCAAGCGTTAGGAGTTTCTTGATCCTTCGCTTCAAGCTGGGCCTGTTACGCTTAAGCAAGCTCTTCTATCTCAACAGATATATTCCTCGCTCAAGCCACGCTCAAGCGGGGTCAGGTTCACGCCCAAGCGGCTCCTTCCCACGCTTGAGCGTGAGATGATCCTGATGCTGTTCCTTTTTCAATTGAGTCACGCTTGAGCTCCATATTGTCACGCTTGAGCGCCAGTCATGCATGGAGTCACGCTTGAGCGAGCTCGGGCTCACGCTCAAGCGTGAGAGGCTGTTGGTGTGTTCTTCCTTATTTCACTTGGGCGCATGGGCAGCATAAGCTTTTGTTTCTTCCACGCTCAAGCGTGCAGTGTACCACGCTCAAGCGTCCTTGCTTGATGCTCTGGTGTTTCTTTGTTTCTTCAAGGCTTTTGACAATTTCTTCACTGATTTTTACTTTTCAAGCTTCTTTTCTTAATACTTCCTTTATAATCAAAATCATGCTCAATTATTTATCAGTTTAGTTAAGTTATTCAGAAAATAGGTCTAATTGAGTCATGAATTTAATCATAAAATAAGCACTTATCAGATTGTAACATCCTAAATTTTTAAAATAGAGAATTAATTACCGGAATAAATATTAGAAATTGGTATATGGAGTATTTAACATCCCAAACTATTGAGAATAATTAAATTAAGATTTTGGGAATTTTTGGTAATTTTTATAGACCGGTTGAGCTAAAATTAAGCCCGGTTGAGATATGAGTGTCGGACTAAGTATCTCGGAATGAGATGATATTGGTCAGGGCTGAAGAGAATATTATTGGGAATCCGAATATGTATTCGGAATAATTTTTAGATGATGTTTGAGCCCGAACGGAGAACCTGTTGGTTAAGAAACGGTGAAGTTTTAATGAGTTGGATTAAAAATAAATTGGAAATTCCATTTTTCCCTTTCATATTCACGTGTGTTTGCTGATGGATGGAGCACTTACACTTCTTCTTCTTCTCTTCATCATCTTCTTCATTTTCCTTTCTTTTTCTTCCTTCCACAAACCCTAGCAAGTTTAACTTCATCTTCAACATCTCCTTCTCATTTTCGTTTGAAGAGAGCTTGAAGGAGGCTTGTGGAGCTGCTGTCTTCCTCCTTCTCTTCCTCATTTTCGCAGCTTTCTCTCCCTCTAGTGAACCCATTTTCGTTTTTGGGTTTTGAGGTAAGTATACCCATATTTTTGCTAAGATTTTGGTTAAGAGTATGTGGTATTATGTGTTTTGGGAGCTATGCATGTGAATGGATGTTCTTGAGGAGAGTAATTTATGAAGGTTGTTGGAAATTTTATGAAACCCTAACTTCATGAATTTGGGAGAAATGCATAATGGAGGTTGATGAACCTTAATTGTTGATGATAAATGTGAGATATGATGTTTAAGGGTCATTGGTGATGATATTTTGTTGGTGGAAGTTAATAATAAAGAAACCCATGAAAGGGTTTGGTTGTTGAATGCATAATAATAAAGGGTAGCACCTAACCCATGGTGGTTATGGTGGATAAAATGAAATAAAAGAGTTTTGAGAGTTATAATAATAAAAACAGCAAGTATTTATTGATATATAAGTATTTAAGTCTTAATGAGTAAGTAGAAAATTAATTGTATAATGTATTGTGATGTAGGAAGTGACCCCATTGATGAGGCGGGACCATCAAACCGCGTTGATCACTACTTCACTTGAGGTAGGAGGGGGTAACTTTTCTAAATGCATAATTTCATCCATTGGTGATGTGAAAATATGTATATATGATTATGTTAATGAATGTTGAATGGATGATGTGATAATGTTATGATTTGAATGCATTTAGAATAATGATTGTTATGTGGCATCATGTTGGGATAATATTGTGATGTGAATATCCCAAATTATGTGTATGATTTATTGAATGTGTATGCCACTAACTATTGATGTGAATGAGTTCAAAAGAGAATTGGGATTGGATGAGAATGATGGGAATATTGAAATCCACCAAGTGGTGGTGATGAATGATTGAATGTGGAGCGGCATCTAGGATGCGCAGTGTGAGGATGCATTGAAATTGCATTTGCATTGCATCCATGGCATATCATAGCTGTCGATGTGGAATATTAGGGGGTTCCACTAGGCAGGCCCAGTGGGAGGGCGGCTCAGTGCACGAGCGTATTATGATTTTCCCCTGTGACTCGGTGTATGAGTCACGAAGCTGTCCATAGTTTGGTGACGAGGCACCCTATGTGGCAGGCCCAGTGGGCGGGCGGCTCAATGGTGAGCGAGTTTACCTCGGTGTCCGATGGGACACGGCTCTCTCGATGTGTGTTCGGGAGGGGCCCGTAGCACTTGTGGTATTTGAGGCGACGATGTTGATCCGCAAGTCACAGGGTGACTAGTGCTACAGATGGGCGAGAGCGGTTTGGTACCAGCAAAACTATGAAGATATAAGCATGCTTGAATTGAGATATATGTGTACACAATTTTTCTACTGCAGTAGGGGCATAGTAGCACACCTATGCTTGTCCCACAATTGATTTAATGATATATTTTCCCACAGTCGGATCCGCATTGTTTTGATGAGAAATTCTTGTGCATATGCATTAGCTTTAAGAGCATTTGCATATAGCTGGAGATATGCCTAGTTGAAAGCCCATGGTGGCAACGGATAAATGAGAATTGATGAGGGAAAGAGTGAAATACTAACCTTATGTGTGTGTATGGCAATCCAAATGATTGTTATGATGAATGTATACTTGTGATTATAAGATGTATTGTGTATAATGTATGATGTGGTAAAATGAATGATATTTGTGCAAGTATACATGTATTTCATCATAATGTATGACTTTAATTCATTTGGATTATGTTACTCACCTCCCCGTTGCCATTTTTAAAGTTGATGTAGGTATGACTTGAATCCTACTATCTTGGAGGCTGAGTTTGAAGAAGGTAAATATAGAAAGGAAATGGGAGAGCCTTGGCCGGCGTGTTTTTGTTTTGTATGGTACATGGTGCATATATGCCCAATTTTGTAATCGTGATATGGTAAATGATGATTTTGGGGTCATGTAGGAAAATGAGACCTTGTGTGTATGGCTCATTTTCATTAATTCCCTTTGGTAAGATATAATACCATTGTGATGTTTAAATCTCAGCCAATGGATGAATGGATGTTGAGAATCATGAATTATAGCCTTTAGGATGTGTGTTGGAGACGTTGTATAGTTGTTTTCATGCATGAGCAAGGAACCAATAGGGTCAAAATGAGTTTTATGAGTTTTGGATAGTGTGTGATGGTTCCAATAGCTTAAATACATGATTTGTGATTTGTAGAAACTGGAGCGGGTCAATTCCATTGAGAATAGACCCCTACATTGCTCAAAAAGGCTCAGGAATGGACAAAACGTATTTATTTGCATAATTTTCTCATTTTTGAGAATTTTTGAGTGAGGCCGGTGGCCACACGTCACAAATGATGTGTATTTGTTGTGGTTAAAATTTGGTAGCATTTGGAGTTGATATGAAAAAGTTAGGGGGGTTAGAAGTTCCAAAATTATGCATTTTCTGCATAATTTCTGCATTCTGGCATGCGTAATCGATTACAAATGGGTTCTTAATCGATTAGAGGCATTCTGGGACGTGTGTAATTGACTACATATGTATTCGTAATCGATTATAAGCGTTCTGAGTCATGTGTAATCGATTAGGTACTTGGGATAATCGATTAGCTACAATAGGATTGCCCGATAAGCACTCTTTGCTGTTTTTGAGCCGTTTGGGCATCTTAATGACATTTTTGGCCTCCGACTTCTTCATTAAAGTTGTAGACAATTAAGTCACGGAGGTGTGAAAATTGGTCTTACCTCAATTGGAGTTTTCAAACTCTCATGAGGCATAAAATACCGAACCCACTGCGTTGAAAAATTCAAGTTTAAGAGGGTTTAAAACCCAACTTTTTATGACTTTCAATTTGGGACTAATAGGTGATATTTGTGACATGTCCCATTAAAATTCTAAGACTAAATATTCATATATTTGTCTTAATTTTAGAAATCAATTGAAGTATCCTTGAACCACATTTCATAATCATTTGTGCTTCTTGAATTAACGTATATTTCAACTATACTTGTTGAAGATTATGTGATTGATTATCTAAACAAAAATCTTGTTTTAAAGTTATACACCCTCTCATATCTTCATATATGGGAGTGGTTTATTATAGATCCAGGGGAATGGAGATGGTACTTTATTACTCTAATTATTTATTAATTAATATTCTTCAAAAACGTGAAAAATTTTCCCCTATTTTTGGGGGCGTCTCAACCAAATATGAGAAGGAATTGCCTGGCCGGGCTTAACAACAATCATTTAATAATCTCATTTCAATAACTACCTTCATAACTCATCCATATAATAGAGACCGGTTGAGCTGAAATTAAGCCCGGTTGAGATATGAGTGTCGGACCAAGTATCTCGGAATGAGATGATATTGGTCAGGGCTGAAGAGAATATTATTGGGAATCCGAATATGTATTCGGAATAATTTTTAGATGATGTTTGTAAGTGCTCCATCCATCAGCAAACACACGTGAATATGAAAGGGAAAAATGGAATTTCCAATTTATTTTTAATCCAACTCATTAAAACTTCACTGTTTCTTAACCAACAGGTTCTCCGTTCGGGCTCAAACATCATCTAAAAATTATTCCTCAAAAATTCTTAAAAATGAGGGAGTTATGCACATAGAAGCATTTTACCCATTTTGAGGTACTTTTGTGCAACTCAAGGGTCATTTCTCACTTAAATTGACCCATTCCAATTTCCACAAGTTTTAATTTGTGCATGGATGCTATTGGAACTACCTTATGTCATCAAAACCACATAAAACTCTAATTGACTCTATGAGTTCCTCAATTATGCATAAACCTCAAACTTATCACCAATACCATCATAATGGCTATCACATTCAATGCCAATCATCCACATAAATTCTTAATTCACAAATCATATACTTCATCCCCTCAAGAATGGTTCATTAACATGTACACATTTCAACCTCTCATGGGTTATTCATCATCATATATACACATATATTATCATCAATAGCCAACAATTTACCATACATATCATTTCACTATAAACATGGCATATATCAAGGCCTACTTATTCATCAACTCAAGTATCTATTTCCTTACCCTATTACCTTCAAATGACGAATATATTGTTATTGTGTGTTGATGTTGATATATAAAATGCAAATTGATTTTGATGAAAACCCTAAGTATGATAAATTGGGGGTCTTAATATTAGGGGGTTCCACTAGGCAGGCCCAGTGGGAGGGCGGCTCAGTGCACGAGCGTATTATGATTTTCCCCTGTGACTTGGTGTATGAGTCACGAAGCTGTCCATTATTAACTTCCACCAACAAAATATCATCACCAATGACCCTTAAACATCATATCTCATATTTATCATCAACAATTAAGGTTCATCAACCTCCATTATGCATTTCCCCCAAATTCATGAAGTTAGGGTTTCATAAAATCTCCAACAAATTCATCGTTTTTCTACAAACAGGTTCTCTGTTTGGGCTCAATACTATATCCAAAATCATTCCGAAGATATATTCGGATTCTCCGTAATATTCTTTACTGCCCTGACCAATGGCATCTCAATCGGAGATACTTGGTCCGACACCCATATCTTAGTCGGGTCAGTTTTCAGCTTATCCGGTCTGCATAAATCACCCATAGTCCCAAAAATCTTAATTCAATTATTTCTAATATATAGGGACATTAAATAATGCACAAATAATTTTCTAAACACTCAAGACCCATCAAATATTTATTTCCACTTAGTAGGTCCCACATTATCTGTTAAATCACCCGATTCCGGTAAATTTTAATTTACCGATAATTCATCTCTAATGTCTAATAAATTCTCCCATAATTATTCATCCATAAATAATTAATTATCCTCTTCCAATAAATTTATTTCCTTTAAAAAATCCGGAATGTTACAAGGACAGGATAACTTTTGCCGTCTTCATGGTAGTTGGGGAAGCAGAACACTGGTGGACTCATGCTAGAATCAGATTAACAACTGATGGACACGTCCTCACTTGGGGATGATTCAAGATAGAATTTCTCGCCAAATACTTCCCTGAAGGCATAAGGAGGCAGAAGGAGCAGGAATTCTTCAATCTGAAACAAGGTAATATGACAGTTGGGGAGTACGCTTCCAAATTTGATGAATTAGCCAAATGTTGTCCCTATTACACTCAAATGGGAGAAGCATCGAGATGTGCAAAGTTTGAAGCAGGGCTACGACAGGAGATCCGTCAAGCCATATGTTGCCAACAAATCACTCAATTCTCTACTTTGGTTGACCGATGCCGCATATTTGAGAATACCTCTAATCTTCGATGACCTGGAACGTCTAATCATGGTCCAGAACGACGGATGCCAGACAGATAACAAAGAAGGGATTTTCGAGGAAATCGACCATATTTCTGACCTTCCAACTCAGCCACCTGAATTCCTCCTAGGGATCAAGGGAACAGCCGGAGCTTGAGATGTTATATCTGCGGAGGACCACATATGGCAGTAAATCGTAGAACCTGCACAATTTATGGATGGACTAGACATTGTGATGCTAAATGTTGGTACAAGGATATGAATAACCAGCAACAGATGACTCAAAGGCAGGCAGTACGACCAACAGGTCAAGGAAGTGGAGGATCTGCTACAAACACCTCTATGAACAATGCCCCAAGGATGCAAAATGTTCACCGCGGCAATAACTTCAATCAGAACAATAATCCTAGAAGGCCTGGAAATGGTTCAACCGGAAGACAGGGTGGAAATGCCAGAGTTTTTACCATGAATGGTGCGGAGATATCACAAGGGAACAACCTTGTGCAAGGTACATGTTTTATAGGAAGCACTCTATTGAATGTACTATATGATTCTGGAGCCACTCACTCTTTCATATCTGAGAACTGTGCGAAACATTTAAAGCTTCCTACAACCTCTCTGCCCAATAAGATGATTGTCACAACTGCTGCCAATAAGCCTATTTGCCCTTCCTTCATGTGTTGGAATGTCCTCTCAACATCGAAGGGAAAGTTTATCAAGTAGATCTGATATGTTTACCTTTGATTGATCTAGATATTGTTCTAGGGATGAATTGGCTTGCTGCCAACCATATTCTTATTGACTGTCATAATAGATCCATCTCTCTCGGGTCTACTACATCTGAGTGTGATCAAGTCATTGATTCTTGTCCTGTTAGCTCAGAAAAGGTAATTCCAGCAGAGGAAGTCCAACTATACATGATTATTACTGATACTGAAAGTAGGGACACTTCTCAAATTGATTAGATTCTTGTTGTTCAAGAATTTCCAGAAGTATTCCCTGAGGATATACGAGAGCTACCTCCAGAGCGAGAAGTTGAATTCAGTATTGACATTATACCAGGCGTGGGACCAATCTCTATTGCTCCTTACCGAATGTCACCCAAGGAACTCAGTGAGCTCAAAAAGCAAATAGAAGAACTTCTAGAGAAAGGAATGATCAGACCCAGTGTCTCACCTTGGGGAGCACCAGTTCTTCTAGTCAAAAAGAAGGATGGCAGTATGCGGTTGTACGTTGACTATCGTCAGTTGAATAAAGTTATGATCAAGAATCGATACCCTCTTCCAAGGATTGATGATTTGATGGACCAACTATAAGGAGCCACTGTCTTCTCAAAGATTGATCTGTGATCAGGCTACCATCAAATAAGGGTGAAGGAAGATGATGTACCCAAAACAGCGTTCAGGACGCGATATGGGCACTATGAGTATCTGGTCATGCCCTTTGGAGTCACCAATGCACCTGCAGTCTTCATGGGATACATGAATCGGATTTTCCATGAGTACTTGGACAAATTCGTGGTGGTATTCATTGATGACATTCTTGTCTACTCCAAGAGCCATAAAGAACATGAAGAGCATCTCCGAATTGTTCTAAATACCCTACGAGCAAGACAATTATACGCCAAGTTGTCAAAGTGTGAATTCTGGCTGACTGAAGTAAAATTTTTGGGACATGTCATCTCTAAAGAGGGAATTGTCGTGGATCCTACAAAAGTTGAAGCTGTGCTAAAGTGGGAACAACCCAAGAATGTGATAGAAATTCGCAGTTTTCTTGGACTTGCTGGATATTATCGTCGATACATCGAGAATTTCTCTCGAATTGCAGCACCTTTAACCTTAGCTGACCCGTAAAGATCAACCATTTGAATGGACCGATAAATATGAAAGCAGTTTTACAGAGTTACGCCAACGACTCACTAGTGCACCTGTCTTGATTTTGCCAGATCCTGCCAAGCCATATGAAGTATATTGTGATGCGTCAAGATAAGGACTGGGATGTGTTCTAATGTAAGAAAGAACGGTTGTTGCTTATGCCTCACGACAACTAAGACCACATGAAGTTAATTATCCTACACATGATTTGGAATTAGCTGCAGTTGTGTTTGCCTTGAAAATTTGGAGGCACTACTTATATGGCACATATTTTGAAGTCTTCAGTGACTATAAGAGCTTGAAATACCTGTTCGACAAGAAAGAGTTGAATATGCGACAACGTAGGTGGATGGAATTCATCAAGGATTATGATTTTGAACTCCGATATCATCATAGAAAAGCAAATGTTGTGGCTGATGCACTCAGCAGAAAGGCTTTACGCCTATCATATATGATGACGAAGTAGTTGGAATTGATTAAACAGTTTCCTGATCTGAATCTGGCAGTAACACCTACAAGGGGAAGCCTTATGGTTGGAATATTAAGAATTTCCAATGATTTCCTGGAACAAGTCAAAGAAGCTCAAGCTAATGACCAGGAATTACAAGGCCTAGCAGAAAAGACAAGAGAAGAAGGCTCAGAATTTAGCAAAGATGAACATGGGGTGATCAGGTATCAACAAAGACTCTGTATTCCAGTCAACACAGATCTTAAAAGATCCATCCTGGATGAAGCACACAAAAGTAAATACAGTATCCACCCAGGATCAACCAAGATGTATCAGGACTTGAAGAAAATATTCTGGTGGCAAGGAATGAAAAGGGATATCACTGAGTATGTAACAGCTTTCCTGATGTGTTAGAAGGTAAAGGCGGAACAACAACGACCAAGTGGGACCCTTCGACCTTTAGAAATTCCAGAATGGAAATGGGATAAGATTGCTATGGACTTCATGACCGGATTTCCCAGAACATCTGCTGGATATGATACCATTTGGGTAATCGTGGATCGATTAACAAAGACTGCTCACTTCATTCCTGTCAATATGAAGTATTCTCTAGAGAAACTTACCTAGATCTATATCAAGGAAATCGTACGATTACATGGAACACCACTGCAATTGTGTCTGACTGAGATCCTCGTTTCACATCACAGTTTTGGAAGAGCCTGCAACAAGCTTTAGGAACTCGCCTAAAGTTAAGTTCTGCATATCATCCATAGACAGACGGACAATCGGAAAGGATGATCAAAACTCTTGAAGATCTGTTGCGTCTTTGTGTCTTAGAACATGGTGGAAGTTGGCATGAATATCTCTCACTTGTTAAGTTCACTTACAACAACAGCTATCATGCTAGCATCGGAATGGCCCCTTATGAAGCTTTATATGGAAGAAAATGTCGTACACCTTTGTGTTGGTAAGAGACAGGTGACAAGACAATAATTAGACCAGAGATTGCTCAGAAGACTACCGAACAAGTCCAAAAGATCCAAATGGCAATGAAGGCTTCGCAAGATAGACAAAAGAGTTACTACAACAAACGTCGGAAGCCATTGGAGTTTGAGGAGGGAGATCATGTTTTTCTCAAAGTTACCCCTACCACTAGAGTAGGAAGAGCTTTGAAGGCCAAGAAGTTAAGCCCCAAATACGTAGGACCCTATCAGATTCTGCAAAAGATAGGAATTCATGCATACCGTATTGCTCTGCCACCCGAGCTAACAAACCTTCATAATGTTTTTCATGTCTCTCAACTCCGCAAATATGTACCAAGCCCTGATCATGTTCTGAGTCCTGATCAGTTTGTTCTAAAAGAAAACCTTACCTTTGAAGCATCACCAGTTAAGATTGTTGACCGACGTCTCAAACAGCTAAGAGGCAAGGAAATCTCTTTGGTCAAAGTAGTTTAGAGTCAGACAGATTATGGGGACGCTACTTGGGAAATTGAGGAGAAGATCAGGGAATTGTACCCTCAATTGTTTCAACTTTGAATTTTGGGACAAAATTCCTAAAAGGGGAGAAGAGTGTAATATCCCTATTTTCAGAAACAGTTTTAATCTTGTAATTTTGAAGTATGGAAAGTTTATAAGTAAGAATAAGTGAATAAATACCCTGCAGATGGTATGTGATATCTCAGAAATATCATTTTTGTGTACAATTATGGAAATTATATAGACCATTAATGGTATTATGCAAATTCTGAGTGAAAAAGGGCTCTGTTCCGAGTGACAGAGAGAAATTCCGAGTGAAGGAATGAAATTCCGAGTGAAGGAATGAAATTCTGAGTGTAAGGTTATGTTTTCCGAGTAAAACATGACCAAGAGGGATACTACCGAGTGAAATCTTGGTGTGGAGAGAAGTGTGTTCAAGAGAACTACTTCTGGGTGAAATTTCTGAGTCAAACAACCTCGAATGACTCGTTTCCGAGTCAAACCTTGCAATTACTTCTTTTTCCGAGTGAAACTCCCCTGAGTGTGAGAATTAGAGAGATGTACATTCAATTGGAGAAAAAACTCATTTCTGAGTAACAAAATCCGAGTGGTTCCATTCGAAAAGGAAGATCTGACCGAGTGTTTCAAGAGGACAGTTCCGAGTGAGTGTCCAATTAGGTGGGAGTTGGTTTTGGAAGGCTTTACCGAGTGGAACCCGAGTGAACGAAGACTCGAATTCAGCACAAATTACCGAGTGGAAGTCTGAGTGAGAGAGAACTCGGTCTGGACAGATTCTACCGATTGAGAAACCAAGTACTTGAGTCGGTTTTAGATGAATTCCGAGCGAGTATGCATGACTCGCTCAAGCGAGTCGGATTTCGCTTGAGCGAGAAGGACCCCTGATACAAAATCACTCATTTCGCTCAGTTCCTTCCCTTCGCCCAAGCGAGGACAGCAAGACTCGCTCAAGCGAGTCAGAATTCGCTTGAGCGAGGTGGAATTTTGCCTTGCTGACATAGCGTGAAGGACCCACGCAGTCGGTCCTGTTTCCTATTCTCTTCACGTGTAGGCACTTTTCACTCCAAACAAAACACCTTTATATATTTTATTATATACTCATTCCAATCAATGCAAGATGACATGGAAAGGGGTCAAAAGTTTCCATTATTTTCTACCTAACCTTCAATCACGGGAAAAGCTGTCTCCCACTTGTCTCCTCCTTATTAATCAATGCCACCATTCATTCCCAAGTTCAGAACCTACTGAAATCAACACCAGCTCTTTCTTCTTCCTCCTATTATGAACAAGTTTCCTCTCTCTCAATTCCTTTCCTCTCCCACTCGGAACTGAAGCAAGGACAGTGAAGGGAACATTTTCTTCTCATCCAAGAACTCCATTAAGGTAAGGGGGTATATTCTCGGGTATTCTGGGGAAATTCGAGTGAAAGGAAAGGGTTAAGGAACCTTGTTCCTCACCTTTCCAGGGCAGTTCAGTATTTGTTTGATTAAATGCTTTAATGTTTTATTGTTTTATGCATTTTATTTGAATATGTATATGATTAAATTGATTGTAATGATTATTATTATGCATGATAATTTAGCGAAATGTTCAGTATTGATTTGTGTAAAGATATGATTGTTGTTGGACTGTGAAAATACTAAGAATCATGGGTTCCTGTGTGATTCCCAGTGAAGAATTAGAAACAGAAGTTGGAATCTATAATAACAAACTCGGTTTTAATAATTCGACCGGTTTTACATCGATAACAAGCTCGGTTTTGCATAATTCCAATCGGATTCTACCTTACCCGAACGTGATTCATTCTGACAGAACAATTCCTCACTCGGAAAACATTTTAACTTCACTCAGAAAACTCTTTTCAGTGATTCCACACGAAAACATAGTTATTTTCACTCAGAAACTCATTTTCACTCGGATTCATAAATGTTTTTACTCAGGAAACTTTTTTCAAACTGATTCCACTCGGAATCATATTTTATTTCACTCAGAAACTCATTTTCACTCAGAAAGTCCTTTTCAGTCTGATTTCACTCGGAATCAAACATTTTTACTCGAAAAATCTGGTTCCCAACATTTTCACTCGGAATCAGACTCATTTTACTCGGAAAATAGCTTTCCAGCTCAATTTCACTCGGATTTTTAGTCAGTTCATTTAGAAAACTCTTCTGAGTATGATTCCACTCGGAATCATAATCATTTCACTTGGAATTACACTTGTTCTACTCGAAAAACCTACTTTTCACTCGGTACCAAAATCTTTTTACTCAGAAAATCCATTTTCACTCGGTAAATAACTCATTTCACTCGGAAAACTTGGTTTTTGACATTTTTCACTCGGATTTTCATTTACCAAACTCTTCTTTACTCCTTTTTGAAATATTAGAAGGTTACAATAATCATTATTTTTCTTATTTCTATTATTATTATTGTTATTGTTATTATTACTATGATTCTTATTATCATTGTTATTCTTACTATTATTAACTAATATTATTATTATTATTGATATTAATATTGTCTTAATTATGAGTAATTAAATAAGGAATATATTATTTTACTCTTTACAAAGTATAAATTTCAACTAGGAAATAACCGATATATTTTCTCTAATACGACAATAAAACGACTTGCAACGTCTAAACAATTTATGAGATTCAAGAGCTTATGAACAAGTATATGAGACTGGAAACACATAAATACCCAAGGATCAAATGATAAAAATAATGCATTTCGCATCATGAAAATATATTTTGAAGGGGAAAACTAGAGCATACACCTGGTACGCTGGAGGACATTCACGTTCGATCTCTGAGGGGAATCTTGGGAGTACGACTGGAACGGCAACCCAATGGCATCAGAGTCGTGCCTGATAGCCGGGTGAGACGATGCAATTCTGGTGTACTTCGACTAAATGGCGGGATGTATCTATGATCGTGTAGAGCCAAGTCCCAAGATGAAATAATATATATTGATGAAAACATTCGTACCCTATGACAATGAATGGAGGACTTGGTGAGCTCCGATCGCTCTAGAATGGAAACGTTGTGCCCAAGAGACAACTTGAGCAGGATGAATTCCAAAGAATGAAAGAATGGTGATGGTGGATTGATTTATTGGGCCCACGTGCATCATGAGACTTAATTAAGATAAATCATAATAAACCCTACTCATGCATTCCATGACAACATGCTTGATTATTATAATTGTGAATATGCTAATTGTATGATTTATGTGATATTATCTATTGACTGGATTATGTCCGCACCGGGTGACCTTCAGGGTCTTGGGTTATACTCACCTTTACTGTTGAATATTTTCAGAGGAATTAGGAAATCATGAACCCGAGTATGAAGAACAGCAATATGCTGAACCAAATGAGAGCGCTCCTTAAATAGAATATAAGTAGTTGAATATTTATGGATGACTGTATAATATTTAAGGGTGCCTGCGTGCCCCATTCTGTTAAGAGTACAATTACTTACAGTTTGTGAATGACTATGTGATTATCTACTATTTGCTTCCACTGATCTGCAATCTCTTTATTTAAAAAAAAATATTCACTTTTTCCAAAAACTTGTGACCTCTCAGTTAAATAGGATGAACTTACAGAAGGGTTTGTCTTATCTAACCGAGGGTGTTACACTTACCAGGGAAACTCACAAGTCGGGGTTTCACTCGGTAAAAGGGTCCACTCAGTCAACTCTCTCTCGGGAATAGCTTACCCATACATCACACAGAAAAGGTTCATTCAATCTTATATCACTCAGAAAACACCCTAACCTTACTTCACTCGGAAGAGGCTCTCTCGGCCATAACTCACTCGGAAACATTCTCGCCTTTACTCGGAAGCACTCTAATCTTCACTCGGAAACGTTCTACTTTTTCTTCACTCGGAACATTCTACTCTTTCTTCACTCGGAATCATTCTACTCGTTCTTCACTTGGAATCATTCTCCTCGTTCTTCACTCGGAATCACTCTACTCGTTCTTCACTCGAAAGTGATTATCTCAGCCCTCGCTCAGACAAGAATAAATCCTCTCAGTGAGATTCGCCCGATAATCGACTATGATACAGCACTGTAAATCCACTCATAAAATAAACACTGATCACATAACATCAAGAATTTATACTCACGTCAATCAGCATACCGATTCAAATTTAATTCAACATACAGGCAACATGTTGTAGCATCACACACTCGGAAAACTCATTATGTACATATATTACACAATTTATTCAAAATCACTCGGTGCCTTGGCATCAATCCTCTGCTTGGTGCACCTCCATGGCTCCGACCTCTTCCCTGTCACTGGTTACTAAAATTGAAAACCACAACAAGGGTGAGTGTTTAGCATCATAATTAATCTAGAACGGAATTTAAATAACAAAATACGAGTATAAACTTCTTTCGGTTGCTTTATCATCAGAATACAAGTCACACTCGGCAATTAACTCACACTCGGCAAATATAACAATTTACACACGGTAAATTTAACAAATTGCACTCGACAACAGAACCAATCATACGCGATAAATGTAATAATTCTCATTTAGCAATTTTACCAAATCACTCAACAAATATAGCCATCACACTTGGCAATTATAACAGTTCACATTCGGTAATTATAACAAACTACACTCAGTAAGTAACTCATTCTGCAAGTATAATAATTTACCACCTGTGACAACCCGTGTAATTTTCTGAATAAATTTTTCACGTTTTTGAAAGATCAATTTAAAATTCATAAAATAAACTCAGAGTTCACATAAAATTCGATAATTGTGAAATATTATCATGCATACTAGTCGTGATTAATAAAATTCATGAAATATTTGCATAGCAGAAACGATTTAGAATGATAACAGTACATGATACGTTATATTTATTACAACCCATTAAATATAAATAAAAATCAAAGTCCAAGTAGTAATTCATATAGGCATCAATCAGGGCATCACTCTTCATTCTGCGTAGCATTCACTATAAAATTTAATGTAAGAGTGAGACAGAATATAGAATAAATACAAAATAAATAAAATTGCACAAACACAATCAACAGAACATAATGATATGATGAATATGCCAAACAAGTTCATTTATAATTATTAAGTCTTTAATTAGTCAAATGATGTCATGCTGGATCCATTTGGTTTAGTGGGAATACTACAGTAAAAGTCTCATAGAGACTCCAGTAGGAATTAGCATAACCATGAATCCCTACACTTTCATGGCTCCTGCACAAATAAGTATACCAGTAGGAATTTACACAACCATGGATCCCTACACTTCCATGGTTCTTGTGAAAATAGGGCTTAAACTCATCATAGAGTAACCCCCCACCAGGGTAGGCAATCATGGAACCCCTAAATTCCATGGTGCGTCCAAATGCTTATGATGCATGAATGCCTTTAATTCTCTTTATCATTTAATATACCATGATATATCAATTTCCAAAACCACTTGGAAAACCACAAGTCCTCAAAGGACACATCACATATAATAATTTTCAGAATCATGGATTTACTGTTTCAACCACATATATTAATAACCACAAGGCATTCATGTATATATATTAATTATGTCATTCATAATTATTCACCACCAAAATATACAATTGTATGATACTCATTAAAACATAACAACATCAATAATAAATCATAATCACTCAAGAGTTTAATAATAAATTGTTACTCATAGAGAAAATATCATTTTCATTCATAATAACCATTATAATTAACTTTCAGCATTTCCAACAGCAACATACTCTAGTAAAACAGTCATAACATGAGCAAATCATAACCTCTTCATGTGATTCCACTTTCTATAGCTTAATAATACAATTATCTACAACTTTCATGCAGAAGTCAGAGTCAAATTCACACGTTTGCAATTTCAAAAATGAGCAACAAGTTACGAAGTTAATTCTGGAATCCTAGAACAGCATACAATTCTACCCATTTCATAGTTATTCACAACCCTGTCCCCTCTTACTTGGATTGATGATATTTGGCTGACTGAAAAGAAGTCCCCTGGCTGTCCTGGTTCAGATCGAAGGTGTATTGATGGAGAAGAGTAATTAGGAGTTTCAGAATCAGTGTGTGTGTTTAATAATGCAAGGCAGTGGGAGACAAGCTCCTTGTGAGTGGATCGTAGTGCTGTTAGTGGAGAAAATGGAGGATTAAAATAAGAAAGTGAGCTTATAATGGTCCACTTCTGCAGCCTACCCACTAGAGTGTGCATGATTGAAGAAGATTTATTAAAATATGCATAAAGGGACAAAACTGAAGTCAAAACGTCAACCTGACAGTGAATTCCGAGTGAATTTTCACTCGGTCAGCCTCTTGGCCGACTGGAATTCTACCTGGTCAATGTACATACCGACTGAAAATGGTCGGTAACGTGAAAAGAGGGAAATCCGAGTCCCTCTCGCTCAAGCGGATACCGACTCGCTTTAGTGAGTTCCATACAATGCACTGGCAGAGGGGTTTCACTTAAGCGAATACCGACTCGCTTGAGCCAGACACTCTCCCTCCCCAAAATCGATCCTTCATTCACTCGGTTTCTACTTCAATATCTTAATCCACTCGGTAGAACCTCCTGAAACCGAGTCTTCACCTATTACTCACTCGGAATTGATTCCTCTTAAAACATATGGTCTGATTTCTCTTCCTTGGAGGTGACTCAGTTGGCATATTCTCCTGAAACCGAGTCATCTCAATTAGTCTTTCACTCGGTAATTTCATTCCAATTCCGAGTCATCTCTTGCTCAGCCTTCCACTCGGCAATTACACTAAAACCGACCCATCACTCTATTGGTTTTTCACTCGGTACACAACTCCAAGACCGACCAATATCCATTTGGTCCCACACTCGGTATTCATACCTCCATTTCACTTGGATAATGCCTTAACTAATCCTTCTTCAGAATAAACTCCTCAATCAGGCTCCACTCGGAATTATTCCACTCCTTATCACTTGGAAAAATTCACCAAGTCAAGTCCCACTCGGACTTACACCATACATAGTCACTCAGAATACGGGTTACATGGGTTCACTCGGAATATCTTTCACTTGGATATCAACACTTATGAATATAGAAGTATTTCCCACTTGGGTTTCACTCGGTTAATCATTACTTAGCCGAGATCAGATCAACTTCTTCAACTACGTTTCATTTAGAGTCCATCAGGGTCATTATCACTCAAAAAAAACCCATACATACGAGTCTCACTCGGATTCTTGAACTCAGAAGTGGTTCTATCGGTCCCACTTCATCAGGAGTGTCTCTGACAGGGATTCTACTCGGAAGAAACCCTCTCGGCCATGTTCCACTCGGAAAACACAACCTTCACTCGGAATTTTAACCCTTCACTCGGAATTTCAATCTTTCACTCGGAATTTCATCCTTCACTCGAAATTTCTCTTGGTCACTCGGAACAGAGCCCCTTTTTCATTACAGGTCTATGTAATTTCTATAATTATACCCAAAAATGGAATTTTTGAAGTAATATAAGCCATCCATTGGATGTTTTATTCATTGATCATCCCTTACAGACCTTTCATACTTCATAATTTACAAAATAGAGCTATTATTAAAAGCAGGATGTTACATTTCTCCCACCCTAATAAAAATTTCGTCCTCGAAATTTAACATAACGCACTTCTCAGTGAAATAATTTTGGGTATTGCGTCCTCAAAGCATCTTCACGCTCCCAAGTCAGAGTTACATCATTTCCTTGTTTCCATGCAACCTTCACTAATGGTACATTCTTGTTTCTCAGGTGTTTAATCGACCTTTCTATGATCTGTGTGGGTTCTGTAGGGATGGTCAGATTTTCTCTAACTTCAACATCATCAGCAGTGATCACATGAGTGGGGTCTTGTACATACTTCCTCAGTTGTGATACATGAAACACATTGTGCAGATTTGTCAGGTGAGGAGGAAGTACAATCTGATATGCCACTGTACCAATCCTCTTTAGGATCTCATATGGTCCAATGAACCTTGGACTTAACTTCTTACTCTTCAATGCTCGACCAATCCCCTTGTGAGGTGAAACCTTCAAAAATACATGCTCACCGACTTGGAATTCAAGTGGTTTCCTCCTCTTATCGTAATAATGCTTCTGTCTATCTTGGGATGCTTTTATCTTTTCTCTGATTATTTCTATTTGTTCAGTAGTCTGTTGCATAATTTTGGGTCTTAACGCCAAACTTTCACCAGTTTCTAACCAACAAAGGGGCGTTCGACACTTTCTACCATACAATGCCTCAAATGGAGCCATACCAATACTGCTATGGTAGCTATTATTATACGTGAATTCTATCAGTGGAAGAAACTGCTCCCAACTACCACCATGTTCAAGCACACAAGATCGTAGTAAGTCTTCCAAACTTTGTATGGTACGCTCTGACTGCCCATCTGTTTGGGGATGATAAGCTGAACTTAATCGAAGCTTTGAACCCAATTCCTGATGCAAGCTTCCCCAGAATCGGGAAGTGAACCTTAGATCTCTATCTGACAC
Organism: Clitoria ternatea; assembly: GCA_037962975.1. NCBI lineage: Eukaryota > Viridiplantae > Streptophyta > Magnoliopsida > Fabales > Fabaceae > Clitoria > Clitoria ternatea. Next base: position 288,928,190 of record CM075670.1, read on the forward strand.
AATACTAGATGGTACACCATGAAGTCTCACGATCTCTTTCACATATAATTGTGCCAACTTCTGGAGAGAATTCTTCATATTCATTGGGAGGAAGTGAGCAGACTTAGTCAATCTGTCTATAATAACCCAGATTGCATCATTTCCTGAACGAGTCCTTGGTAATCCTGACACAAAATCTATTAAAATATCATCCCATTTTCAGACAGGAACCTCCAATGGTTGTAGTTCACCAGATGGCTTCTGATGTTCCACTTTGGCTTTTTGACACACCAGACATGAAGACACATATTCAGCTATTTCTTTCTTCATCTTTGGCCACCAAAAGCTTTTCTTCAGATCTTGGTACATCTTAGTTGATCCAGGATGGATGCTCAACATACTTTTATGCGCTTCTTCTAGGATCATCCTTCTCAGATCAACATCATCTGGTACACAAATTCTATTTCTGATCCTCCAAATTCCATCTGATCCTTCTTGTAATCCCATATCCTTTCCATTCGCCTGCAACTCTTTTAACTCCTGTAATTACAAGTCCTTTGTCTGTCTTTCACCTAACAGCTTCAGGAAATCATTGGTTATCTTCAAAGTTCCCAAGGTCATACTCCTTGAAGATTTCATTTCCACACCCAAGTTCATATCTCTGAACTATTCTATCATCTCCATCTCTTTTATCATCAAAGATGCCATATGAATGGACTTTCAGCTAAGTGCATCTACCACCACATTTGCTTTTCCTGGATGGTACTTCAAATCAAAATCATAATCTTTAAGAAACTCCATCCATCTTCGCTGCCTCATGTTCAATTCCTTTTGATCGAACAAATACTTCAAGCTCTTGTGGTCACTGAACACTTCAAACTTGACTCCATACAAATGGTGTCTCTAGATTTTCAGAGCAAATACCACTGCTGCCAATTCTAGATCATGCGTTGGATAGTTCATTTCATGTGGTCTAAACTGCCTAGAAGCATAGGCAATCACTCTTCGTTGCTGCATCAAGACACAACTTAAACCCATCTTAGAAGCATCACAATAAACCACAAAGTCTTCTTGTGGGTCAGGCAAGGTTAAGACTAGAGCAGATGTAAGCTTCATTTTTAGTTCCTGGAAACATCTCTCACATTCTGGCGTCCAATCAAAAGGTTGATTCTTCCGGGTTAGACGAGTCATTGGTAGGGCAATTTGAGAAAACCCCTCAATGAATCTCCGATAATAACCAGCTAATCCCAGGAAGCTTCGTATCTCAGTGACTGAAGTAGGTCTCTCCCAGTTCGTTACAGCTTCAATTTTAGAAGGGTCCACAGACACTCCTTTGCTTGAGATTACATGACCTAGAAACTTTACCTCCTTCAACCAGAATTCACATTTAGACAACTTGGCATACAACTACTTCTCTTTCAGAATCTATAATACCACTCGAAGATTCTTTTCATGTTCCTCCCACGTCTTAGAATAAATCAGAATGTCATCAATAAAGATAATAACAAACTGATCTAAGTATGAATGGAATACTCGATTCATGTAATCCATGAATACAGCTGGGGCATTGGTTACTCCGAAAGGCATCACAAGATACTAGTAATGGCCATAGCGTGTTCTAAAAGCTGTCTTTGGAATATCCTCGGACTTGACACGAATCTGATGGTATCCCGATCGTAGATCAATCTTGGAAAATACAGTAGCACCTCTCAATTGATCTATCAAATCATCAATTCTGGGCAAAGGATCTCTATTCTTCACCGTCAATTTGTTCAACTGACGATAATCTACACATAATCTCATGCTTCCATCTTTCTTCTTGACAAGTAATACTGGCGCTCCCCATGGCGACACACTAGGCCTGATGAAATATTTCTCTAACAACTCCTCAATTTGCTTCTTCAATTCTGCCAGTTCAATACGTGACATACGATATGGGGCCTTAGATACTGGTTCTGCTCCTGGAATTAAATCAATTGAGAATTCTATCTCGCGTTCTGGAGGTAAACTTGAGACATCCTCGGGAAATACTTCAGGGAATTCAGAAACAACTGGCATTTCGATTGCTTTAAATTCATCATCTCCTTGTGGAAGAGTAAACAAGGCAAATAATTGGCTTTCACCTTGTAAAGTAAAGAGTTTAAGATTGTTAGAAGTAAGATTTTCTTCTGATAGAAATATCACAGTTTTGTTATGACAGTCCACCAAGACTTGATTTGCCGATAACCAGTCCATCCCTAGGATTACTTCCAGATCCTTCAAAGGTAAACAAACAAGATCGACAAGAAAGTTTTTACCTTCTATAAGCACAGAACAATCGTTACACACCTTAGTAGTCCTAAGTTGTGTACCGGTGGGAGTGGAAACAATCAGATCATATCTCATAGGATTCACAGGTAATTAAAGACGTCCAACACACTCATCAAAAATAAATGAATGTGTAGCACCAGAATCAAATAACACAGATAAGATTATACCATTGATCTCACACTTACTTTGCATGAGGTCATCAGCTCGGTCTGCCTCTGAACTGCTAATGGCAAAGACTCTTCCAGTTATTGGTTGTAACCTCTGGTCTGTTGACTCCCTGTTCTGTCTTGGAGGTTGAGCAGCACGAGTGTTTCCTCCACGACCTCCCTGATAGTTAGAGCCTCTCTGATTATTCATAGTGTTACTATCGTTGTTTTGACGGTTCTGCGGATAATTTGGACTGATGTGTCCTTTCTGGTTACAACGATAGCAAGTAACATCTCCTAGGTGTCGGGTACAATTGCGTATATGATGATTACCTCTGCAATTATGACACCTGATATTCGTATGATTGCTGCGTCTTTGAGAAGATAATGATCCTCCCTTGAAACGATTTGGATAGTGCATCCCTCTCCTTTTGAAATCAACTAACTGAGGTTTCAGTTGTCTATTGGCCTTTTCTTCTGGCTTGGTGATTTTCTTCAAAAATTCAGCATTTGTTGATCAGAATAGGAAAACTCCGAATTTCTTGGTACCCTATCACCTCTTTGATTTCCAGATTTAGCCTGTTCTCAAATTTAACACATTTTGATTCTTCGGCACCAGCCTGTTGAAAAGGAGGGTAAAAGAGAGATAGTTCTTCAAACTTTACAGTATATTCTCCAACAGACATTGAGCGTTATTTCAGCTCCATAAATTCTAGCTCTTTACGGCTTTTCACACTTGCTGGAAAATATTTCTCTAGGAAACAGTCTTTGAAGTTGACCCAGTTCAAGGGTCTGTCAGCCTCGATCAAACGGATTCTAGCATGAATCCACCAGTTTTCTGCCTCTTCCACCAAAATATAGGTGGCATACTCCACCTTTTCGCATTCTGTACACGGCAATGCTCGAAAGATGCGCTCCATTTCCTTGGCCCAGAGATACGCTCCTTCTGGATTATAACCCCCTTTGAATTGTGAAAGTTTTCTTTTCAGGAAGTGATCTAACCCATGGAGTCCTCCAGTGCTCCTTGGTTGGTTTTGTCGTTCTATGGCTTCAGCTAAGCAGTTGAAAGCTGCTACCATATCGTTGTTGTTGTTGTTGTTGTTTCTTGCCATCCTACATTCATAGTTTGGCTTATACTAATTCTAAGGGAAAATATATTGTATTATAACCTAACTATAAGTATTCTACAGTTTATCAGTTAAGCAATAAATTGTATAACACATTTATCATATTATCAAGCAGTAATCAAACAAATCTTTTTGTAATTAATCAGTCAGGCACAAGTCATATAGTACACACTTAACATGTTATCAAGTAAGGAATCAAACATTTCACATATTATATCGAGAAACAGTACATGTCATAGCAATTGGTCCTGAATTTTTGAAAATGCTCTGATACCACCAATGTGACGACCCGTGTAATTTCCAAATAATTTTTTCGCATTTTTGAAAGATCAATTTAAAATTCATAAAATAAACTCAGAGTTCACATAAAATTCGATAATTGCAGAATATTATCATGCATACTAGTCTTGATTAATAAAATTCATGAAATATTTGCATAGCGGAAACGATTTAGAATGATAACAGTACATGATACGTTATATTTATTACAACCCATTAATAAAAATCAAAGTCCAAGTAGTAATTCATATAGGCATCAATCAGGGCATCACTCTTCATTCTGCGTAGCATTCACTGTAAAATTTAATGTAAGAGTGAGACAGAATATAGAATAAATACAAAATAAATAAAATTTCACAAACACAATCAACAAAACATAATGATATGATGAATATGCCAAACAAGTTCATTTATAATTATTAAGTCTTTAATTAGTCAAATGATGTCATGCTGGATCCATTTGGTTTAGTGGGAATACTGCAGTAAAAGTCTCATAGAGACTCCAGTAGGAATTAGCATAAGCATGAATCCCTACACTTTCATGGCTCCTGCGAAATTGAGTGCACAAGTAGGAATTAGCATAACCATGAATCCCTACACTTTCATGGCTCCTGCACAAATAAGTATACCAGTAGGAATTTGCACAACCATGGATCCCTACACTTCCATGGTTCTTGTGAAAATAGGGCTTAAACTCATCATAGAGTAACCCCCCACCAGGGTAGGCAATCATGGAACCCCTAAATTCCATGGTGCGTCCAAATGCTTATGATGCATGAATGCCTTTAATTCTCTTTATCATTTAACATACCATGATATATCAATTTCCAAAACCACTTGGAAAACCACAAGTCCTCAAAGGACACATCACATATAATAATTTTCAGAATCATGGATTTACTGTTTCAACCACATATATCAATAACCACAAGGCATTCATGTATATATATTAATTATGTCATTCATAATTATTCACCACCAAAATATACAACTGTATGATACTCATTAAAACGTAACAACATCAATAATAAATCATAATCACTTAAGAGTTTAATAATAAATTGTTACTCATAGAGAAAATATCATTTTCATTCATAATAACCACTATAATTAACTTTCAGCATTTCCAATAGCAACATACTCTAGTAAAACAGTCATAACATGAGCAAATCATAACCTCTTCATGTGATTCCACTTTCTATAGCTTAATAATACAATTATCTACAACTTTCATGAAGAACACAATTTCAAATTCCAAACAGAATTACCACTTATTCACGAAATACCACACTGCCTCAAGGTGAGTTTCCCAAAACGTACATATATTAGTAATTTGAACGTTTCTGGAGCTACAAAAATGATTTTGGCATGAAACTAGTTCTAAATTATCCTTAACATAAATATCTATAACTTTCATGAGGGCACCAACCACTAATTCTCACTACACAATTCCCAGTTTTAAAAATAAAATTCGGATTTCAAATTAACAGAATTACAGCTTGTACATACTTCAGTATTTTAGGCATAACTCAAGCTACAAAAATCATTTTGACTTGAAACCACTTTCTATAGATCCATAACATAAATACCTACAACTTTCATGCAGACATCAAAGGCTTATTATGTACGTACAAGTCCCAGCATATTAAAATATACACAAAACATGGGATAAATATTCCACTCGGACATGATGTAGTATTTTGGCTATAACTTTTGTTACACATACTCAAATCAGTCGGTTAAGGTCTCAAAATTCACATAATAAAAAGATCTACAACTTTCATGAAGACACTAATCACTAATTCTCACCACAAAATTCCCAGTTTTAAAAATAATGTTCATATCTCAAGTTAACAGATTTACAGCTTGGACATACTTCAGTATTTTAGGCATATCGCGAGCTACAAAAATCATTTTAACTTGAAACCACTTTCTATAGATCTATAACATTAATATCTACAACTTTCATGAAGACATCAAAGGCTGATTATGCACATACAAGTCCCAGAATATTAATATATACATAAAACATAGGATAAATCTTCCACACGAACATGCTGTAGTATTTTGGCTATAACTTTTGCTATACATATTCAAATTAATTGATTCAGGTCTCAAAATTTAGATAACAAAAATATCTACAACTTTCATGAAGAAGTCAGAGTTAAATTCACACGTTTTCAATTTCAAAAATGAGAAACAATTTACAAAGTTAATTTTGGAATCCTAGAACAGCATACAATTCTACCCATTTCATAGTTATTCACAACCATGTCCCCTCTTACTTGGATTGATGATCTTTGGCTGACTGAAAAGAAGTCCCCTGGCTGTCCTGGTTCAGATCGAAGGTGTATTAATAGAGAAGAGTAACTGGGAGTTTCAGAATCAGTGTGTGTGTTTAATAATGCAAGGCAGTGGGAGACAAGCTCCTTGTGAGTGGATCGTAGTGCTGTTAGTGGAGATAATAGAGGATTAAAATAAGAAAGTGGGCTTATAATGGTCCACTTCTGCAGCCTACCCACTAGAGTGTGCATGATTGAAGAAGATTTATTAAAATATGCATAAACGGATAAAACTGAAGTCAAAACGTCAACCTGACAGTGAATTCCGAGTGAATTTTCACTCGGTCAGCCTCTTGGCCGACTGGAATTCTACCTGGTTAATGTACATACCGACTGAAAATGGTCGGTAACGTGAAAAGAGGGAAATCTGAGTCCCTCTCGCTCAAGCGGATACCAACTCGCTTGAGCGAGTTCCATACAATGCACTGGCAGAGGGGTTTCGCTCAAGCGAATACCGACTCGCTTGAGCCAGACACTCTCCCTCCCCAAAACCGATCCTTCATTCACTCGGTTTCCACTTCAACATCCTAATCCACTCGGTAGAACCTCCTGAAACTGAGTCTTCACCTATTACTCACTTGGAATTGATTCCTCTTGAAACATTTGGTCTGATTTCTCTTCCTTGGAGGTGACTCAGTTGGCATATTCTCCTGAAACCGAGTCATCTCAATTAGTCTTTCACTCGGTAATTTCATTCCAATTCCGAGTCATCTCTTGCTCAGCCTTCTACTCGGTAATTACACTAAAACCGACCCATCACTCTATTGGTTTTTCACTCGGTACACAACTCCAAGACCGACCAATATCCATTTGGTCCCACACTCGGTATTCATACCTCCATTTCACTCGGATAATGCCTTAACTAATCCTTCTTCAGAATAAACTCCCCAATCAGGCTCCACTCGGAATTATTCCACTCCTCATCACTTGGAAAAATTCACCAAGTCAAGTCCCACTCGGACTTACACCATACATAGTCACTCAGAATACGGGTTACATGGTTCACTCGGAATATCTTTCACTCGGATATCAACACTTATGAATATAGAAGTATTTCCCACTTGGGTTTCACTCGGTTAATCATTACTTAGCCGAGATCAGATCAACTTCTTCAACTACGTTTCATTCAGAGTCCATCAGGGTCATTATCACTCGGAAAAAAACCCATACATACGAGTCTCACTCGGATTCTTGAACTCAGAAGTGGTTCTATCGGTCCCACTTTACTCAGGAGTGTCTCTGACAGGGATTCCACTTGGAAGAAACCCTCTCGGCCATGTTCCACTCGGAAAACACAACCTTCACTCGGAATTTTAACCCTTCACTCAGAATTTCAATCTTTCACTCGGAATTTCATCCTTCACTCGGAATTTCTCTTGGTCACTCGGAACAGAGCCCCTTTTTCACTCGGAAAGTTCTTTCTAAGGCATATTTTACTCGGAAAATGGATCTTATCATTACAGGTCTATGTAATTTCTATAATTATACCCAAAAATGGAATTTTTGAAGTAATATAAGCCATCCATTGGATGTTTTATTCATTGATCATCCCTTACAGACCTTCTATACTTCATAATTTACAAAATAGAGCTATTATTAAAAGCAGGATCTTACACCACCTGGTAAATATAACAAATTACACTCAGCAATATATCAAATCATACTTAGCAAATATATCAATTCTCATTCGGCAATTATAACAAACTGCACTCGGCAATTATAATTAATCACATACACATCACAACTAACAATCCAATTGTCATCACTGACTCTCAGACAAAATTGACGCCTAGTATCTGGATACTCATAGGATCGACCTTCAGCTGGGGGTCCTACTTGACACCCCGTGAACCCTGCTTGGTTCATTGAGTCCTGCTTGACTCCCCCTCAACCACTGGGTCATAGATCTCTGGGTAGCTCAACTGGGTCCGACTTGACCACGGAAGCCAAAAACGAGGGTAACATATACCGTCGGTCGTCCTCCACCACATAATCATATATTCCATTATATAAACAGCCATTTCATTACGATCATTATTGCAATTGTCAGAAACTGACTTGTGCTCACAACGTAGGGCAACCGACTTCTCAAGCCCATCAATATAATGTTCTCACACGGCAAACACTTATCATACTTATAAAATTCATATTTCTCATCAAATAAGTGGCCATTAACAACATCACATACTCATTACTCGGGCAACTTGCTTGTCAAGCCCGGTATCACATTGCCACTATACACCGATTGTCACAGCATTAAATATTTCAAATTCAATCAGCTTAAGCCACACACACGATCCTAAACCGATCGGTGTCCATACACATACATGCATTCATACACACATTCACATACAACTCATCCAGCACCATCTCTATTATCACAACATCAAATATTTCTTAAGTCATACACACACACACCCGATCCTAAACCGATCGGTGTCCACATTCATACGTGCATTCATACACATTCACAATTTTCATTCAGCATCATCTCTTACCCGGTTCACAATCATTCCAACGACTCGGACAGTATGTCCTATTCTAATTAATTATAACCCGAACACCCCTCTTACCTCTGTTCCAAGCTTCAAAAATCATTGGGTTCACAGTTCCACCTCCGGATCCAGCACCAGCTTCCTTAATCGTTCCACCAGTGTTCGTTCTACTACCTACGGGTTTGGAACGTGAAACACGTTAACGTCACACCGGTTACCTCATGGCATAAATGATTGCATAAATGATTGAGGAAAGAGAAAGAAACCTTTATTTAAAACTCATGCCAACCGATTACCTCTCCAACCGGTCACTTCCAACCGGTTACTTCCTCAACCGGTCACTTCTCCATTTCCTTTACAATTTCATTCACTTCTCCATTTCCTTTACAATTTCATTAAAAGTTTTAATTAAACTTTTCTCTTCTTCTAATCACCTTTTATAATTATCCAATAATTTATAAAAATATCAAATAAATCCTTAAAACAATTTTTAATATTTTCCATTACACAATTTTTTTCTATAAATATCCGGGATGTTACATACAGTACATAGTGCACATAGTTATTTTTGTAGAAGCCTTGGCCGGCTCCTGTGTATACCGACTTGTTATATTTATTTGTGTATTTAAATGGGCCAGTCGGCTGTTGTAAAACTGACTGTGTTATTATTTAATTCAAATTTTGTATTGATATTTAAATTATTTACGAAAAAAAATTTATTTGTTTATTATAATTTGATTTAAAAATAAGAACGTTATACAGCAAATATAGCAAATCTCGCTCAGTAAATATATTAAATTTCACTCAGCAATATGGCAGTTCTCATTCGGCAAATATAGTAATTTTCACTCAGCAAATATAGCAAATCTCACTCAGTAAATATATTAAATTTCACTCAGCAATATGGCAGTTCTCACTCAACAAATATAGTAATTTTCACTCAGCAAATATAGCAAATCTCACTCAGTAAATATATTAAATTTCACTCAGCAATATGGCAGTTCTCACTCGGCAAATATAGTAATTTTCACTCAGCAAATATAGCAAATCTCACTCAGTAAATATATTAAATTTCACTCAGCAATATGGTAGTTCTCACTCGGCAATTATAGTAATTTTCACTCAGCAAATATAACAAATCTTACTCAGTAAATATATCAAATTTCACTCAGTAATATGGCAGTGCTCACTCGGCAAATATAGTAATTAACACTCGGCAAACATAGCCAATCACATTCGGCAAATATAGCAACTACACTCGGCAAATATAATTAATCACATACACATCACAACTAATAATTTAATTGTCACCACTGACTCTCATATAAAATTGACGCCTAGTATCTGGATACTAAAGGATCGGCCTTCAGCTGGGGGTCCTACTTGACACCCTGTGAACCCTGCTTGGTTCACCGAGTCCTGCTTGACTCTACACCTTGACCACTGGGTCCTGCTTGACCACTGGGTAGCTCAACTAGGTACAAAAACCACGGGAACCGGAAATGAGGGGCTATACATACCGTCGGCCGTCCCGTACCACATAATCACATATGTCTCAATCATTACATATCATCAACAAACAACAGATGCAACCACCAGAAACTGGCATGTGCTCACAATACAGGGCGACCGACTTGTCAAGCCCATCCATCACACAGTCAATCACATAACATAATCATACCATCCTTTTACTGGAAGCCTGTCAGGAGCCGCTCCTTGCTCGTGCAACGCACCGGCGACCACTCCCCGCCCTCAACAGTATACAGAGTATCTCATGCACAATATATATAACTCAATATAATTAAAATGTTATCAATCTCATGCACAAATGTTAGAACTGACATATGATCACCAGTCGGGCAGCCTACTTGCCAAACCCCTCAACACAAGCCACTATACACTTCAATTTATCTCAACATGTATTTTAAACTCAATCAAGCCACAACGATCCTCAACCGATCGGTGTCCATATTCCCACATGCATACATACACATACATTCACATATAACTTATCATTCAGCAATATCTCTTACCTTGTTCATAACTGGTTCAATGACCCGGAACCAACATATTTACCTATTCTAATTAATTATAACTCGAACACCCCCCTTACCTCGGTTCCAAGCTTCGACAATCTGCTCCTAGTGCCGATTACGTCCTCTGAGCACTGGTTCACTGTTTCTCTTCCGAATCCAGCACCAGCTCCGTCAATCAGCCTTTCGATGTTCGATCTGCTACCTACGGGGTCAGAATGCAAAACCTGTTAACTTCGCACCACCCACACAGTTTAACGACCATTTCCGAGCTCACACTCACCAGAGGAGTGGAGAACAGACCCGTACCCTGCCATGCATGGCCATTCAGTTAAAAGGGGAAAATGAAAGAGACAAGGTAACAAATGCAAACGGTTCAATGGACTCACCTTGAGACCACGGTCACGGTCACCTTGAACCTCCCCTCAGAACATGCAACTCGCAGCGATGGAGGAAGAAGAAGAAGAACAGAAACTGAAGTAGGAGAAAGAAACAGACGAAGAAGGAGAAAGAAGCAGACAAAGAAGGAGAAAGAAGCAGTGGCTCATGTGAATAATAAGGAAAGAGAAAAGGGAACCACCTTTATTCAAGGCTCAGGGGCAACCGGTAACTCCCCTAACCGGTCACTTCCCCATTCCATTTATATTTCATTAAACGTTTTAATTAATACTTTTCTCTTCTTCTAATCACACTCATTTAACCCCTTTTTATAGTTAATCAATCAATTAAATTTATTTATTTTCGTAATATTTAATCATTTATAATTTTCCAACAATTCATAAAAATATCAAATAAATCCCTAAAACAATTATTAATATTTTTCACTATACATTATTTTTCTAAAATATTCAGGATGTTACAGTTCAGAGTTGAAATTCCAGTCGGAATTCATGAGTTGTGATTGGATATAGCTTGAAAAGCTGCTGGAATTCTTTATTTCCAGGTAGGGGGAGCGTTTACATTTTAAATGCATGGTTTATGAACGGATTCAGGATAATATTATTGTATTTAATATGAAATCCTGAATATATATATATGATACGTGTGATATGTTTGTGATATTTCCGTTCATATGATATTCATATTAAGATATTGAATTGTATGTATGAATATATGATTATTCCTATGCATGAGATACAGTAGGAAATATGATGTTGATATGTGATTGATGATGATGATATGAATAATATTCATGAATTTTTCATGATATATATATAAATGCATGGGATGCATATTGATAAAGCATGGGATACTTATGTGATGAATAAATATGAAATATGATTGTGGTTTCGAGGATTCCACAAAAAGACCTTGGGTGGGACTCAAGGCAAACCTCTTGAGCGGGGCTCGGGGTTTAGCCCGTGACACTACCGTTGTGGCTGGGAGTGATTGTGTCACATGAGAGGGCAAACGGTTTGGTACCAGTAAAACGGTCGGATCAGCTAAGAGCTGAGTTATGGCTGGGAGCCAGTGTTACAACACAAAATTAATAGACTTAATAATGGATCCATTTGATTGAGCATATGATTGCATTGATATATGTTATTGAGAATAACATGATGATACATGATGAGATTATGTGATATGAGTTTGATTTATATGTAGTTATGAATTGGATATTTAATCCGATTCAACAACTATCATTTGACATGTTTATACTCACCCCATACTGTTGTTATTTTTACAATGGATGTAGGACACAGCGATGATGTATGAGGTCACTCAGCTTGTTCGGAGCATTATGTGTTTATATGTATAGTACATAATGCACATAGTTATTTTGTAGTAGCCTTGGTCGGCTCCTGTAGTATACCGATTTTATTATGTTTATGTACGAATGAATGAGCCGGTTGATGTAATATTGACAATAATATGTTAATCCAAATCCTGTTTCTAAAATTTAAATTATTTGTGAAAAATTTATTTGGATTATTGAAATTTAATTTTTAAAAATACGGACGTTATATGACTCACTCGGAAATGTCTCACTAGGATACACCCCACTCAGAAGTATGGAACCCCACTCAGAAATTTATGTCAGAAATATCTCTTCCTGAAAAGTGATCATTCGAAGTCAGAGCCCCTTTTCGTTCAGAATTGATTCACTCAGGAATTCTTCACTCGGTAATATCCCTTTTTGTTCAGAGATATTTCCGAGTGAATAATTCCCGACTGAATCAATTCTGAATGAAAAGAAGTGTGTAGTAACTGATCAGAAAAGTCTTGTACTTTGATGGATGATTATTAATAAATTTTATTTTTTAGAAACAAATAAAGAAAAAAATGAAAAAATAATAGGTTCTGAGGTAACATTGTCAACAAAAAGAAGTGTGTATTAACTGAGAAGAAAAGTCTTGTACTTTGATGGATGATTATTAATAAATTTTATTTATTGATTCACTCGGAGGTGATTCGCTCAAAAATGTTTCTGCTTGAAAAACATTCATTCAAAATCTGAGCCTTTCTTCGCTCGGAAGTACTTCCCTCGGAAGTGACCCACTCGGAAATGTCTCCGAGTGAGACACCCCACTCGGAAGTGTGGAGCTTGGAAGTGTCTCTGCTTGAAAAGTGTTCATTCGAAGTCAGAGCCCCTTTTCGTTCAGAATTGATTCACTCGGGAATTATTCACTCGGAAATATCTCTGCCTGAGAAGTACTCATCGAGGTCAGCCTCTTTTAATTTAGAATTGATTCACTCGGAGGTGATTAGCTCGAAAATGTCTCTGCTTGAAAAACACATTCAAAGTCGGAGCCTTTCTTCACTCGGAAGTACTTCCCTCGGAAGTGACCCACTCAGACATGTCTCCGAGTAAGACACCCCACTCGGAAGTGTGGAGCTTGGAAGTGTCTCTGCCCGAAAAGTGCTCATTCAAAGTCAGAGCCCTTTTCGTTCAGAATTGATTCACTCGGGAATTCTTAACTCAAAAATATCTCTGCCCGAGAAGTACCCATTCGAAGTCAGAGCCTCTTTTCGTTTAGAATTGATTCACTCGGAGGTGATTCGCTTGAAAATGTCTGGTTGAAAAACATTCATTAAAAATCTAAGCCTTTCTTCGCTCGGAAGTACTTCCCTTGAAAGTGACCCACTCGGAAATGTCTTACTCGGAGACAACCCACTCGGAAGAATGGAAACCCACTCAGAAATATCTCTGCCTGAAAAGTCCTTATTCAAAATCAAAGCCCCTTTTCATTCAGATTTGATTCACTCGGGAATTCTTAACTCGGAAATATCTCTGCCCGAGAAGTACCCATTCGAAGTCAGAGCCTGTTTTCATTCAGAATTGATTCACTCGGAGGTGATTCGCTTGAAAATGTCTGGTTGAAAAACATTCATTAAAAATCTGAGGCTTTCTTCGCTCGGAAGTACTTCCCTCAAAAGTGACCCACTCGGAAATGTCTCACTCGGAGACACCCCACTCAGAAGAATGGAAACCCACTCAGAAATATCTCTGCCTGAAAAGTCCTCATTCAAAGTCAAAGCCCCTTTTTCGTTCAGATTTGATTTACTCAGGAATTCTTCACTCGGTAATATCTCAGAAAAATTTCTCCTTTTGAATTCAGATGAATAAAACACAAACACTGATGACCATGGAAATTTTTAGCAAGCTTTCATGAGCTTTCATGAGCAACTTTGCAAGAAGAAGAACAAAAAGAAGAACATAAGAAATGAGGCTTCTGCATGTACTTTTTACTATTAAAGAAGAAGAATAAGAAGAAGAAGGTAAAGCAACTATGCAAGAAGAAAAAGCAAAAAAAGAGTATGAGAAACAGAGCTTGTGTCTGAGAAATACAGAAAAAATAACAGGTGAGGTGACATTGTTAGGAAGAAGAAGTGTATAGCAATGGAGGCCCAACTCTTGTACTTTTTTAATTATTTTAATAGGTTCTGAGGTGACATTGTCAGCAAAAAGAAGTGTGTAGTAACTGAGAAGAAAAGTCTTGTACTTTGATGGATGATTATTAATAAATTATTTTTTTTAGAAAAAAACAACAGGTTGACATGTGGATTATCAGGACCTTGTTTTACATATAAGAAGATAGATAGAAGATAGATAGAAAAGATAGAAAAGATAGAAGATAGAAGATAGATTAAATAATATAAAATAATAATAAACTAAAATGAACTAAAATAAAGATAAGCTGAATGATTTACACGTGGAAGAGAAAGACCTTCTTTTAATATAGAGTAAATAGACTAGATTTTTAAAGATTAAAAGTAAAATCAATGAAAATAATTTCGAAGAAGAAATAAAAGACTAAAAAATAAAATAATACTTTTTCTTAGAATAAAAATTTAAAGAGTAAGGTAAGAAAATTCTTACTGAGTTTTAGCTTTCCGTCATGCTTGCTATATGCTCAAACTCCACATCACAAGATCATCCATCACAATTAACAATTATAAATAATTAACAATCACAAAAATAATCAATCAAAATTAAGTCAATAAAGCATCATTTATAAATATTATAATTCAAAGTTTAATGGCTATTAATATAGTCAATTCGAGTCCTTATCATCCATTCCTTGCATAGGTTTAGTTCAGTCAATAATAGTCCAAGTCTTTGCATAGGTTTAATTCAGTCCGTATATGTCATAATAGTCCAAGTCCTTACATAGGTTTAATTTAGTCTGTATAGGTCATAATAGTCTAAGTCCTTGCATAGGTTTGTGAGAGTTAGTCACACCAGATATTTAATTTAAAATTTATTATAAATTTTAAGTTAAAAAGTTAATATTTTAAAATAATAATATTATTAAATTTAAAAGGAGTAAGAGACTCCTCCCATTATTCTTATGTCTTTTCATATTATATTCTTATCTCACTCCCCCTTACCTTGAATTGTTACCAAAAGAGAGTTTGCTTTGCGCCTCTGATTTCTAGAAATATTAATACCAATCTTATTTTAGTATAGGCATAAGATAAAAATTAAGATTACTACTTAAAACAGAAATGGTAAATTTTAAATAGTGAATAGTGAATAGTAAATCATGAATAGTAATGGTAAATAGTAAATTGTGAATAGTAACAGTAAATAGTAAAATATAAATAGTAACGATAAATAGTAAAACATGAATAGTAACAGTAAATATTAATTTACTATTTGAATAGTAATTTACTATTTAAATAGTAATTTACTATTAAAATAGTGTTTTACTATACAGAATAGTAACTTAAAATAATATTATTTCTAGTATAATAATAGATTTCTAAAAACGATATGAAAATAATCCAAAAAAATATAAAAGAGAGGTATTCTTACCTTGTTATTTTAGCAGAACCTCCTTCCAAAAATATTATCTCTCTCTTACTTCCACCACTATCTCTCTAGCACTACTATATTAAGAAAATTTAATCTGAAATTATGAATTCTAACGAAGAATTCCTTTGGTATTTATAGGAAGGAAAATTACTATACATTCTATTATTTTATTATAAAAGTACTGTGCAATTTCTGAAATTTTCATTTCTGGTTACTGTGCAACCTTTGAAATTTTCGTTTATGCACAGTATTTTGCATAGTAAATGTCAGCTGAATTATTAAGCCAAATAGTAACTTTTCACTCGGTATATTTTAAATATTCAAAATCAGTCCTTTTTGAAATTTAACGATATTATATCAGTCCTCACTAATTTTATAATAAGTAATATAAAGTTTAAATTTTAAAAATCTAAAATTTTCTGTTAATAAAAATTTATTGATACGTTCCTGATTTTTTTATGATTGGTAAAAATCAAGATTTTTCTCAAACCGATCATTTTTAGATAAGTCTACTTGAAATAGATTTTAGAAAATTTTCTTAAAATTTAACTTCACTTTCTTATAAATATTTTTAATTTTAAGTCACTTTATATGAATTTAAAATTATTTAAAATATATTATTTAATTAAAATATTTCCAAAATTCCAAAAAATTCTAGAAAATCATAAATAGTATGTAGATTAAAAAATTCTAAAGAATCACAATCGAATTCCTTCAAAATTTTAATATAAAAATAAAAATAGGGGTGTTACATAATGCATAATCAATCATGTACTTGGTGGTCATTAACTATCCATCCTAATGTGCATCCAACTTTTCTTGTTGATAAGCATCGCCTTCTCCGTCCAATTATATTTTCTTTTTTAAGGTTTTTTCACTTTTCAAACCTTAACTTATTCGACAGTATTTCATGTTTTTAATTATATAATAATAAGTAGATTGTGAGTTTGATTAATCGTTACCTAAAAATTATTATATTATTCATCAATCTTAAAAGGTCAACACAATTAATTGATGTTTAATGTTAACATATAGTTTTAATAGGGGGTTAATTTGTGATCTGTCCTGAACCGGGGTCTAGGAGATCCGGTGTCGGGCCAGTCACAAGAGTAAGGATTGAATAAGGTTGAAGACCGGTTCTGTGTGTATCCGATCTCTGTAATTCGATCTCTTAGTAAGAGAAACCGGTCTCGTTGTCCTGGAGATCCTTCACACCGACCTCACGCGTTGGAGTGGGCGACAGGTGGTGTCACCTGCGAAGATTCTCCGACGCTCAAGTTAGAAAAGTGTATAAACTCAGTTAATACCCAAGCAGTATAATAGAGAGTCTGAGAGCAAGAACAACGTAACCTTGCATGTGTATTGGAACATGTTATTTATAGTTGAGCGTGGAAGATGAATCGTTGGGTGTAAGTGGGCCCATAGGATCTGATGTCGTGTATAAAGAGACAATCCGAGTGGCCCAGTATTCAGAATGTGTCAGGAGGGTAGGTGAATTATCAATGTATGACTCTGACGCAGGGATGAAAGATAATCACCTTTTCCATAAATTACACTGGTGATTGAATCTACTCCTGTCAGCGAATGAAAGGGACATATTCCACTGTGTAGAATACCTCCTTCGTTATGACACTGAGGCAGTCGGTTAAAGGTGACAGATGAATGGGAGCGGATAAGTCATCCGGCGTCTCAAATGTTACTTCGGACGACTGGTGTAGGAGAGACTTGCAACGTGTATTTACTGACTGGATCATTATCCTGGGATACCGATTGAACTTTAGGACGGCTGAGACGGCCTCTTGTCCTTAGAACCGGTATCCAGACCGAATCAATTTGAAATTAGACTTGAAGTTAATAATAGAATTGATAAAATGGGCGAGCCTTAACAAAATCGTGTCCTTTTTAGTTTTAACCTAAAAAATCACATAAATCCAAGACGAGTGCTGTAACACCCTCGGTTAAATAAGATAGTCCCTTCTGTAGGATCATCCTATTTAACTAAGAGTGTTAACAGTTTTCAAAAAAAGTGAATATTTTTTAAAATAATGGTAGATCAGTGGAAGTAAATAATAGATAATTCACATAGTTATTCACAAACTATAAGTAATTGTACTCTTAATAGAATGGGGCACGCAGGCACCCTTAAATAATTATACAGTCATCCATGGTCTTATTATTCATTAATAAATATTCCACTACATATATTCATCATTTAATGAGGGCTCCCAGTTGGTTCAACATATTGCTGTTCTTCGTATTCTGGTTCCTGGTTTCCTAGCTACTCTGTTATTAATCAACAGAAAGGGTGAGTATAAACCCCAGACCGTGGAAGTTCTCGGTGCGGACATATCTAGACAACAGATAATATAACATAAATCATACAATTAACATATTTACAATTATAATAATCAAGTATATTGTCATGGAATGCATGAGTTTGGTTTATTATGATTTATCTTTGGTTAAGTCTCATGATACATGTGGGCCCAATAAATCAATCCACCATCACCATTTTCTCATTCTTTTGTAGTCATTCTGCTCAATTTGCCTCTTAGGCACATTATTTCTATTCTAGAGCGATCGGAGCTCACCAAGTCCTCCATTCATTATCATAAGGTACGAATGAACTCACAGGTTCTCATCAATATATTATTTTATCTTGGGACTTGGCTCTACACGATCATAGATACATTCCGTCATTTAGTCAAAGTACACCAGAATTGCATCGTCTCACCTGGCTCCAGGCGCGACTCTGATGCCATTGGGTTTCCGTTCCGGTTGTACTCCCAAGATTCTCCTCAGAGATCGAACGTGAATGTCCTCCAGTGTACCAGGTGTATGCTCTAGTTTTACTCCCTCAAAAATATTTTCATGATGCAAAATGCATTATTTTTTTATCATTTGATCCTTGGGTATCTATGTGTTTCCAGTCTCATAATATTTATTCACAAGTTCTTGGGTCCCATCGATTTTTCAGACGTTGTAAGTCATTTTTATTATTATTCCAGGAAATATATCGGTTATATCTTGACTAAAATAATGCTTCGTTTAAAGAGTAAGTAATATGTTCCTTATTTCATTACTCATAATTAAAACAATAAAAATAACAATAATAATAGTTAATAATAATAATAATAATAAGAATAACAATAATGATAATAATAATAATAGAAATAAGAATAATAATGATAATTGTAACATCCCAATTTTTATGATTTTTATAAAAATAATTTAAAAAGGATTAAAGAAGAATTACTAAATGAAATTCCGAGTGAAAATGTCAAAAACCAGATTTTCTAAGTAAAAGGAGTTTGATTCCGAGTGAAATAAATATGATTCCGAGTGAAATTAGACTGAGAAGAGTTTTCCGAGTGAAATAAATATGATTCCGAGTGAAATCAGACTGAGAAGAGTTTTTCGAGTGAAATAAATATGATTCCAAGTAAAATTAGACTGAGAAGACTTTCTCAGTGAAGTTAAGATGTTTTACCGAGTGAAATATGATTAAGGAAGAGTTTTCAAGTGAGGAAGTGTTCTGTCTGAATGAGACACGTTCGAGTAAAGTAAAATCCGAGTGAAATGGAAACATCTCCGAGTGGAATGCTTCCGAATGAGTTGTTTCCGAGAGAAGTGGAAGTACCTCTCGGACCGATTTTCTGATTAAGCAAACTCCCGAGTGAAGTATATCTGGGTGGATGGTTTACCGAGTGAAGTGTCTCTATGACATTTCCAAGTGAAACATTCTGAGTAAGTTTTTCCAGGAATGGTGTTTAGGGTTTAGGGTTTAGGGTTTAGGGTTTAGGGTTTAGGGTTCTAATTCCGAATGAATGTGTTTCTGAGTGAATAATTCCGAGAAGAATAAACATCCGAGTAATCCTTTCAAGCGGAATGATCCGGTCGGTTTATGTAAAACAGATATTTAATTCAAAATCTGTTTGAGATTTAAATAAATTATTTGTATTTTTAGATAACCGGTCGGATTGATAAAAACCGAGCTTGTTAATTATTGAATCCGACTTCTGTTTTATAATTCTTCATTGGAATTCACATAGACACCCATGATTCTTAATATTTTCACAACTCAACACCAATCATATCATTTAATTCATCATGGTTAATAATAATCAACACAGCCAATTAATCATATACATAAAAATATATAAAACAAATATATAAACATTAAAACATTTAATTTAACAGCCATTCTTGAACCTGTCCTGGAAAGGTGAGGACTAGAAGTACCTTAACCCTTTCCTAACACTCGGTTTCCCCCCAGAATACCAGAGAATATACCCCTCTTACCTTAATGAAGTTGAGGACGTTCTGTTATTTCCCTTGTTTCAGCTCACAGTGAGGAGCAAAGGAAAATGAAAAAGAAAGAGGCTTCTATGTAGAGAAGAAAATAAGAAAGAGAGAGTTTTTTGCTAATTTCCGTTGGTTCTGAAGTTTAGACTTGGAAATATATTGTGGTATTGGTTTAATAATGCAAAAGACAAGTGAGGGACAAGCTTTTTAGTGATTGAAGGTTAGGTGCGTTAATTATGGGAATAATGGAGACTTTTGGATAGAAAGTGAGCTGTATTTGACCATTTCCACCGCCAGCTTGCATGATTGAAGCGAATATATATTAAAATATATAAAAGATGCTATGATTGGAGTAAAAAGGTACAAGTCTGATAATGGAACGGCCCACTTGGCCACTAGGAATGGATATCACGTCAATAGATTCCATAAGTCGGTTAGATTCTAGCTGGTGAGTGCACAAGTCGGTCGGATTTCATAGAGCAGCGATGTGAACGCTGATGAGTGCATAAGTTGGTCGGTTTCTATTGATCAAGTCCCCTTTCCATTCTGACGTTGGTCGGCTAATTGTTTCTGAGAGTTACTGGAGTCCAAAAAAAAATGAAAACAGACCCTTTGAATCACGCTTAAGCGTGGCCTCTCGCGCTTGAGCGTGAGCGTGCTATCACGCTTGGACACGCTGCCTTCACGCTTGAGCGTGAGAAAGAATCAGGTCCTCTCCTCATGTCCTCGCTTGAGCGCGCCAAAAATATACATGAGTCACGCTTGAGCGTGAGAAAGGAGGAAGAATCAGGACCCGAGCGCGCTTGAGCGCAGAACGCTCGCTTGAGCGTCGTTCAGCATAGCTTCACTCAGTAGGGATTTCGCTCGAAAGTGTTTCTGCTTGAAACACTCGGTCGGCTTTTCCTTCCTTGGAGATGACTCACTCGGTATATATTTCAGTCGGCGTTAGGAAAGTTACACTCAACTCGGAGATAACCCACTCGGATATTTATTACTTGGAAATGAATTTTTTCTTCGGTTGGACGTACTTCTTTCGGAAACGTTGCACTCAGAGAAGTTTCATTCGGAAATAAGGCACTTGACAATGTTTGACTCGGAAACGAGTCATTTGAAGATGTTCGACTCGGAAACGAGTCACTCGAAGGCGTTTGACTCGGAAACGAGTCATTCGAGGACATTTGACTCGGAAACGAGTCATTCGAAGGTCTTGACTTGGAAACGAAACACTCGGACCTTTCACCCAGAAGTGGTTCTCTCGAACACAGTTCACTCCAAATGTCTCCGAGGCCAAGACTCCACTCGGTAGTGGCACTCTCGGTCATGTCTTACTCGGAAAACATAATCTTCACTCGGAATTTCTCTTGGTCACTCAGAAACATAGCCTTCACTCAGAATTTCTCTCGGCTACTCGGAACAGATCCCTTTTTTCACTCGGACAGTTTTATTTAAGACATGTTTCACTCGAAAAATGGGTAATATCATTAATGGTCTATATAAATTCCATGATTTTACACAAAAATAAAATTTTTGGGATATTACAGACCATCCTTGTGACATCCCGACGCTGTTGAGGGCGGGGAGTGATCGTCGGTGCATGGACACGGACAAGGAGCGGCTCCTAGCAGGCTTCCAGCGGGGAATGTGACATCCCGGGCACTGTTGAGGGCGGGGAGTGATCGCCGGTACATGGGCACGGACAAGGAGCGGCTCCTGGCAGGCTTCCAATGGGAGGGACACATGAACGAATCGAATACATACCGGAATGAGAGGGATCCAAAGACTGTATAGGTATGGGACTATACAGTCGAGGATAGCTTAAAGAAATGAATTCGTACTACCTATACCAACAAATGCATTAGCCTTTTCGGTGGCCTATCACATAAAGACTCCAAAGTTAAGCGTGCTTAACTTGGAGTAATTCTGGGATGGGTGACCTCCTGGGAAGTTCTCAGGAAATGTGTGAGTGAGGACAAAAACACATTGGAAAGGTCTCGTGTTGGTCTGTGGGGCGAGTCG
The DNA here is from genome assembly GCA_037962975.1 of Clitoria ternatea. Classification (NCBI taxonomy): domain Eukaryota; kingdom Viridiplantae; phylum Streptophyta; class Magnoliopsida; order Fabales; family Fabaceae; genus Clitoria; species Clitoria ternatea. The sequence continues at coordinate 288,950,482 of CM075670.1, forward strand.
TTCATTCCTGAAAAGCGGCTGGGGCGTTACAATCCTCATGGTATTTTATTCACTTATTAACACTTACAGACCTTCCATACTTCATAGTTGCAAAAGTCGTGTATGTTGTTAAGATGATGTACTATAGTCATCATTGGAGGAAAAAACATGTTACATATGTGTATTTTCAATTTTCATTTAACTGGTGATATTAGTTGAATTTTTTATTTCTTTAATCTAGACTTTTCAAAGGATCCCCTCTTATCAGTTAAGTACTTTTCTTTCTATAAACAAATAATTTAAAAGATCGTCTTCATAAACCCACAACCCCCATAGGGTCACTCGCTCAAATTACCAGCTATAGTTGGTAGGGTGAACTGAAGGAGAAGAGTGAACCAATTTGCAAGAGGTATTAAAGAGGTGTGAAAAGTTATTTCAATGACTATTTATTGTTTGAATTCTTAATATACCTTTAACTAAATTTATCCATTTAATTAAGTTATTTTTTCATAATTATGAATTGGGAAATTAACATTAGTAGGTGAACTGTTCTTTACAGGGGTATAGAAGTATGCTTGTAGAACAACTCAAAATATACATATAAATGTGTTTTTGATACAAAGCAATGTGCGCATAAATATAAATACGGAGAGTCTTTGTATGCTGAGGCGGAGTGCAATGTACTCTGGGGCGGTGTCACAGTCCGCCTGACGGGATCTACGTTGCCTTGACCCGATTGGGGGTGGTACCTGCAATCGTTCTCCGACGCTCAAGTCAGTATTTTAGAATACTTAGAGACTTAGAAAGACAATCAGAGAGAATTATGCAAGTAAGAGAGTGTAAGGTTCAGAGAATGGGAAAAAGATCCCTTATACCTTTTCGAGAGAGGTTTATATACCTGTTACTGGTGCTGCATTATTGGTAGGACCCGCTCCTTGTCTTCAGGCATAATGCTGAAAAGGTAGTGGGTCCCTGCGCCGTTTACATGCACCATTATTGTAGTAGGTATCACAACTTGTCTGGAAAGCGTTAGTGCTTTAATATTTTATTGTTATTTCCCTTTATGCGTGACAGCGTGATTCCCATTATTAACCTCTCAAGACAGAGTCAATCTCGTGCCGGGGTTGTGAGTATGGGCTCGCTACACAGTAGGGGAAATTCGGCATTCCGCCAATATTGAGCCTATGGCTTGGCGGAGTAACAACTTTAGCGAGGTTATATTCCTCGGCGGAGTAACATGCCTGGACGGAGTTCCATTCCTTGGCGGGGTAACGTGCGTGGCGGCGTTATGAGCCTTGGCGGCGTTACTTGCCCTGGCGGTGTGCACTCCGTATATTATTTATAGTGTATTTGAAGAGTACTTCTCTTTATTCAAAATGCTGATCTGGCAAGGCATTAAAGCCATGCTCTTGGGGGTCGGTGTTAGGACCGGATCATATGCCCCCTAGCTTGTTATAGTGACTGGCGGAGTCACTTTAATAAGCTACAACACTTAAGTTTAGCTTTTGTAGGCATGGGTTTAGGCGGTATTTGCTAGTCCAGGTTTTGTGGACAAGTGCTTTCGTGCATTTATTAGCTGTCATCACTTGACACGCCTGTCATTAATGCGCCTCGAAACCACGTTTTTTGTTCTTCAGTCTCCTATTGCCACGTATGCCCTCGTAACGGTTGCCATTCCAATGATGGGACATAAATGCGCGTGATGGCAATTGAGAACCGTTTTCGAGGTTATTACCGTGGGCCTTGGATTTTGAAAACGTGGCCCATGAAATATCTGCCCTTAGATATATCTATTGGTTTCAGCAAAAAAAAGGAACCGTCAGTGGGGCAAATCCAACGGTTGTAAACGCATACTTCAATTTTAGAACCGTTGATGAGATTTATCTAACGGCTGCAAACACATCTTCGAGATTCCTGATGATTCGCTTATTTCCCCCCAAGCCATGCCTATAAATAGGTAAACTTTCAGAAGGGGAATGTTTTGCTTCATCTCTCACTTCGCATTTGTTTGCTGAAAGCGTTTTTGCTACTCTCTTGCGAGTTTATTGGTGTTTGGAGTTCTTCTATCTTTCAGAAGCTTAAGGTACTTGCTTCTTCCTCTTCTTTGCTTCTTCATTTCCGTTGGGTTAGCTTTAGTTTTCCTTTTTGTGTGTTCGTAAAAAGGAAGATGAGAGGAAAGAGGTCACAGTCTCATTCTAGGGTTTCTGTTCGTCCCATGTTTTTTGATATTGAGAGTGAAGATGAGGCGTTTTATACTGGGAGGGACTCGACGTTTTACAGCAGTGTGGAGTACTTTAGTAATGCTGTACATTCGTTTGTGTCAGGAGGTGTTTTCCATACCCAAGTGTTGACAATGGCAGAGTGTCAAAACGTCGTGTTGCATGGACTAGATTGGGAGAAGACGCTCGAGATTAATCCTTATTGTTGGGTTGAGGAGGATGTTAAGGGTGCTTCCTCTCGCCATGCAACAACTAGCGGTGGTGTAGTGGAGCTATCTGTGCCTGTCTGGAAAAGTGAACGGTATGAAGATAGGTTCATTGTTTTCTCTCCTAAAACATTTGAAAGGATTTGCCATCGTCCTCACAATAATCGTACAATATATATGTACGATATTTTGTTCACTCAGCTGGGAGTGCGTTTCCCCTTGAACAAATTCCAGATGGGCGTGCTGAGGTTCTTGGATTATGCCCCTTCTCAGCTGCACCCAAATGGTTGGGGAATAGTTCGAAGCTTTGAGGTGATGGCGGAGCATCTGGAGTTTACGCCTACTGTGGCGTTGTTCTTTTCTTTCTGCCGTATCATGAGGAGGGTGAACGTAAAAACAGGCGGTATGGGCCTTGTTACTCTTCGGGCGGAGCCGAAGATTTTAAACTTCAAGTCGTTTGCAGACTCCGCCAAAGAAGGCGGACTCCACTTCAGAAAAAGTTTTGTAAAGGTTTCTGTGAAGGAGGGGGAGTCCGTCTTCTGGCGGAATAAGGAGGGAATTGATCGATTCCCAGTCGCATGGACGCATGAGCACTTTCTCTTAACCAAGCGAGCGTATGAAGTTGAAGAGGGTGCTCTGTCGGCGGCGTCTGTGGAAGTACTCCGGACGTTGAAGGAGTACAACTCTGTCCACAAGCTGATCCTTTGTCGAAGGCTACTTGGGCGGGATGCTCAGGGATACTTGAGTAATATTACTAACAATCGTAATGTTGATTGAGTATTGCTGCTATCTTGCATCTTCTAATCATATTCTCGTTTTGTTATTTCGCAGGAGAAATCGCTGAGTTCCCTGGGATGGAGCGCATCAAACGGATCTGAATGAGCCGCAGGGAAATTAACACGGAGAACAATGTGCAGCCCAGGCGGAGTCTGACTGCTGCTCTCACAAAGACCCTTCCTTTCCCTGCCTCCACCAACATAGTAAATTTTGAAGGTGGTGCAGGATCTTCAGCAGCTACTGTTGAAAGGCGTTCTAAAAAACGCCAAGAACCAGAAGCTGCTGCAGAAGAAGAAGAGGAAATAGACCTCCAGCCCTTGCAAAGAAGGAGGACCAAAAGCAAGAAGAGGGTTGAGGAAAGAGCATCAATTGATGCTGCTATTGATTTGGAGGAGACTCTGGAAGTACCTGTTGCGGGTACTTCTGCTGCTATGGGCGGAGTTGAAGGCATCCCTGAAGAAGATGTCGAGGGGGAGCAAGCGGAAGGATTCCAAGCCTCTTCTGACCAAGATACGGGGGACGAGGCAGGGAGAGTTCAAGTTTCCCCAGTCCGCCCGTCTGAGGATCCCGCCCTGAGCTTGACCACTCGAGGGACAGCCGTTTTTCCCATTGATGTGCCAGGGGAATCATCCAGGCGGTTTGTCTCTTTGCCTGAGGTGGGGTCTCGCTTGAATCCCTTTCTGTACTTTACAAATACGGGATCCCGCCAGTCAGAGAGGCGTGATCCAAAATTCATTCTCCGCCCCAACATCGACTTTGAGGAGATTCCGGAGGCTGCTGCAGCTGCGAGGTGGCACCTTGCTGAGTTAGATGGTTTCTTGGCCTCTGTCCCCCGGATAGCTGACGTTGCTGCTGAGGCGAACATGTTTCAGGCGTCTTACCACGAGTCTGTGGAAAAGATTCGTAGCTTGGAACATGACAATGAGCAGCTGTCCGAGGTGATCAAGGCCAAGGACAAGCATCTTGATACCGCCGACTCCGACATCAAGAAATTGACGGAGGAGTTGGCCAAGGTGAAGGCTGAGAAGGTCCTGCTGGAACAACAGAATAAAAAGCTAGGCGAGGTGGTGAGCGGACTTTCCCAGGTCAAGGCTGATAATGTTCTGCTGAAGCAACAAGTTTCAAATTTAGATCAGCAGAACCAACTTTTGGGCGGAGACGTGAGCATTCTTCAGCAGAGGCTGGTCTCCATAGAAATAAATAAAGCCATAGCTGAAGATGCCTGGGCGGCAGAGTTGGGCGAAGCAGCAACCGCATATGGAAATCTTGAAGTGCGGGTTCAAGAGTTGGAAGCTGAGAAGACTGCCTCAGATGCCACCAGTGAGAGGCTTGACAAGGAATTACAATCTGCCTTGGATGCAGCTGAGGCAGCGATTGATGATGCTTTCAGCATGGCTGTTCGCCAACTCCGCTATCGCAACCCAGGTGTTGCTCTCTCCACCACAGGCATTCATCCCTATTACGAATTCATCAATGGAGAATTGATGGTGCCTGTGCAAGGGGGTCACATGCCTGCGCCCAATGATGAATATGTTTTGGCGGACTTGCCTCCTTCCCAAAGTTTGACCAGGCTAGGAGAAGGTCAGCTCACCTCCACTCAGCAAGAAGGGAAGCCGTCTGACCCTTGAAGATCAGCTTCCCAGTCTCCTCCTCAGTCTCTTTGCAAGTTTTGTTTTTATTAGTATTTTAATGATATCGCCTTGTTCCAGGATAGGCTCTGGATTTTTATTAATATTGGCAATATTCAATAAAACATATTTCCTGCAAATGTATACTTGTTCATAGAAGTAATGTTTAAGTCCGTTGTATTTATGCCTTGTAAAATGATATTGAGAAGGCGGAATATTACTCCGTTAAGCCATAGGCTCAACACAGGTGGAATATTCATTTGAGGACTTAATGAAATATGACTAAGTACAACGAGGCGGAATAGCCTTTTTGAGAATTTAACTGAAGTAATTTCAATAATGAGGCGTAGTAACCTCGTGGGAATTTCATTGAAATGATTTTAATAGTGAGGCGTAGTAGCCTCTTAGGAATTTAAAAGGAATTGGATTCCGTAAGAAGGCGGAGTGGCCTCTTAGGAATTTCAATGAGGTTGGATTCCGTAAGAAGGCGGAGTCGCCTCTTAGGAATTTCAATGAGATTGGATTCCGTAAGGAGGCGGTGTGGCTTCTTAGGAATTTCCAAGGAATTGGATTCCGTAAGAAGGTGGAGTGGCCTCTTAGGAATTTCAACGAATTGGATTCCGTAAGAAGGCGGAGTGGCCTCTTAGGAATTTAAAAGGAATTGGATTCCGTAAGAAGGCGGAGTGGCCTCTTAGGAATTTCAACGAATTGGATTCCTAAGAAGGCGGAGTGGCCTCTTAGGAATTTAAAAGGAATTGGATTCCGTAAGAAGGCGGAGTGGCCTCTTAGGAATTTCAATGAATTGGATTCCGTAAGAAGGCGGAGTGGCCTCTTAGGAATTTAAAAGGAATTGGATTCCGTAAGAAGGCGGAGTGGCCTCTTAGGAATTTAAAAGGAATTGGATTCCGTAAGAAGGCGGAGTGGCCTCTTAGGAATTTCAATGAATTGGATTCCGTAAGAAGGCGGAGTGGCCTCTTAGGAATTTAAAAGGAATTGGATTCCGTAAGAAGGCGGAGTGGCCTCTTAGGAATTTCAACGAATTGGATTCCGTAAGAAGGCGGAGTGGCCTCTTAGGAATTTAAAAGGAATTGGATTCCGTAAGAAGGCGGAGTGGCCTCTTAGGAATTTCAATGAGGTTGGATTCCGTAAGAAGGCGGAGTCGCCTCTTAGGAATTTCAATGAGATTAGATTCCGTAAGGAGGCGGTGTGGCCTCTTAGGAATTTCCAAGGAATTGGATTCCGTAAGAAGGCGGAGTGGCCTCTTAGGAATTTTAATGAAGCACAATTTTACAAGTGTTGAACTTACTTGAACTTGTTGGGTAGTGCTTGAGTTTGTTGCTCATGTACTCCGTAAAACATTGGGAGTTAGGCAGAGTCAAGTTTTGGATGGAATGTTCATCCTTTTGCATTTTGATTGGAGTGCAACTCCTGATTGAATGAAAATCATCGAAGTGGGGATTGCTATGGTACAGCATATAGCTGCGACACCAATTTATCCTGCAAGAAATTGGTTAAACCTTCGAGGCGGTATGGTGTAGCATATAGCTGTGACACCAATTTATCCTGCAAGAAATTGGTTAAACCTTCGAGGCGGTATGGTGCAGCATATAGCTGTGACACCAATTCATCCTGCAAGAAATTGGTTAAACCTTTGAGGCGGTATGGTGCAGCATATAGCTGTGACACCAATTCATCCTGCAAGAAATTGGTTGGATTTTGGGGTTAGTGTGGTGCAGCATATAGCTGTGACACCAGCTCTTCCCACAAGAAGCCTGCAGGACCTTGGGGGCGAATTAGTGCAGCATATAGCTGTGACACTAGTTCTTTCCATAGGCGGCCTGTAGGACCTTAGGGTCGGTATGGTGCAGCATATAGCTGAGACACCAATCCTTTCCCCCCAAGGAGTTTTCTGTACCTTAGGGTCGGTATGGTGCAGCATATAGCTGAGACACCAATCCTTTCCCCCCAAGGAGTTTTCTATACCTTAGGGTCGGTATGGTGCAGCATATAGCTGAGACACCAATCCTTTCCCCCCAAGGAGTTTTCTGTACCTTAGGGTCGGTATGGTGCAGCATATAGCTGAGACACCAATTCCCCAAGGAGTTTTTGTTGACTCCGTTTGTGAAGCGGCGTTGCATGTTGGTTGATCTTTATGGAATAAAGAGTTATGCGTTTGTGCTTCAATTTTAGAGTCGTTGTTTTATCTGCATGGGAACAAATTCTGCCATGGATAATCAATTCAAAGTTAGAGTGAAGATTAAATGCAGGAAGGCATTTCATTGAGAATGGAATTACATAAAAGATTGAGTTGGGATATATCTTTTCGAAACCTTTTCAAGGAAAGCATACAGAGGAAGATCCTTGAGTTAGGAAAAAAAAAGATCATACCGTATTACCCAACTAACTGTAATATATGCGTAAATTCAAAATGTTCCATTTATTTCTGACCGGAGTACCATCCAAGTTTTCTAGGCGGTATGTACCCTTGCCCAAAACCTCGATGACTCGGTATGGACCTTCCAAATTTGGTGCCAATTTGCCTTGGTGCACAAATTTGTTGCCAATGTTGGCCCTTCTCAGGACCAAATCTCCCTCTTTGAAACGGCGTTCGCACATGCGTGCATTATACCGTTTGGCGGCCTTTGCTTTGACAGCTTGATCTCTCACAAAGGCTTCCTCTCTCAACTCCGCCAAAACCTCCAATTCGTGTGCGAGGTTCTGTTGATTGGCTTCCTCATTGAAATGGAGGACTCGAGCTGAAGGAGCTGTTAATTCTATGGGAATAACAGCCTCGACTCCATATGTTAGCCGATACGGAGATTCATTTGTGGTGGAGTGTGGGGTAGTTCTATATGCCCATAAAACATGGCATAACTGATTTGCCCAATCTCCCTTTGCCTCACCAAGGCGTTTTTTGAGGCCCTTCAAGATTTCTCTGTTGGCGACCTCTGCTTGTCCATTGGTTTGAGGGTGTTCCACAGAAGAGAAAATCTGCGTGATGCTAAGATTTTCTAAGAGTTCAGTGAACTTGCGATCTGTGAACTGGGTGCCATTATCAGTGACTATGCGTTCAGGGACTCCGAAACGTGCAATGATATTCTCATAAACGAATCTTCGAGTCCTGGCTGACGTTATGTGCACCACTGCCTCTGCCTCAATCCATTTGGTGAAATAATCAACACCAACTATCAAGTATTTGATACCGCCGGGCGCAGTTGGGAATGGACCTAGAATATCCATGCCCCATTGATAGAAAGGCCAGGGCGTTATTGATGATGACATTTCCTCGGCTGGAGTATGGTGAAAATTCGCGAATCGTTGACATTGATCGCATTTTTGAATATATGAGGCAGCGTCTTGCTTCATAGTGGGCCACCAATATCCCGCCCTGAGGATTTTTCTCACTAGACTCCGTGCCCCTGGATGATGTCCACACTGCCCTTCATGGACTTCTTCCAAAACAGCTGACACCTCGTTTTCATTTATGCAAATTAAGTATGGGACAGAAATTCCTCGGCGGTATAGCTGCCCATCCAGGAGTGTATAATAGGGTGCCTCCCTCCTTAGCTTCTTTCGTTCAAGATCATCCGTGGGTAATTGTCCATTAACAAGATAACGAACTATTGGTGTTACCCAGGAGTTGTCATCAACGGGGCGACTTTTAATCATATGAATTGAAGAGGGAAGGGATATACTTGGCTCCGCCAAAGTACTCTGTACAACTGTGGTTGTGCACCCTGCCTTCTTTGTGCTGGCTAACCTGGACAGGATATCAGCACGTGTATTTTCTTCGCGAGGTACATGCTTGAAAGTTACTTCATCGAAGCGCTGTTTCAACTCATTGACGCAGTCCAGATATTGTTGCAGTAGAGGTTCTTTAGCCTGATACTCACCAAGAATTTGTGAGATGACTAGTTGAGAATCACTGCATAGGGTGACAGCTTTGGCCCCAATATCTTGTGTTGCTCTGAGTCCGGCTAAGCAGGCTTCATACTCCGCCTGATTGTTAGACGTAGTGAAGGTAAAGTGCAATGAAATTTCAAGATGTACCCCGTCATCACTTTCTATAACGATTCCTGCCCCACATCCTTTGCTGTTTGAAGACCCATCGATGTATACTGTCCAGTGTGAATGATCTGCATCTGGGCTAGAGCCTGTTAATTCAACTACGAAATCTGCTAGGACTTGTGCCTTGATAGCAGTTCTTGGTTCGTAGGATATGTCGAATTCAGAGAGTTCTATGGCCCATTTGATCATCCTTCCTGCCAAGTCTGGCTTGAACAATATAGTACGGAGTGGCAAGTCTGTGCGAATCAAGATGGGGTGTGCATGGAAATATGGTCTTAAGCGTCGTGAGGCCCAAACGACTGCAAGTGCTGCCTTTTCAATCTTCTGATAACGACACTCTGCACCATGCAATGTTTTACCAGTGAAGTACACCGGTCGTTGGCCTTCGACTGTTTCTTTGACCAGGGCCACTGCCAGCGCTTCATCTGAAACAGACAAATAAACGATGAGTTGCTCACCTGGGCTTGGTTTTACCAGGATTGGAGGGCTGGCTAAGACATTTTTCAAGCTCTGGAAGGCCGCCTCTTGCTCTGGGCCCCAATTGAATTTTTTATCCTTCTTCAGCATCTTGTATAAGGGGAGAGAGCGATGAGCCATTTTTGGCATGAATCGTGCTAGAGCAGCGATTTTGCCATTGAGGGACTGTACCTCTTTCAATGTTTTGGGGCTCTGCAACTCTTGTATCACACGACACTTGTCAGGATTAGCTTCTATGCCTCTTTGCGTTAACATGAAACCCAAAAATCTTCCTCCAGGTACAGCAAATGTACATTTTAGTGGGTTGAGTCTCATGTTGTATTGCTGCAAGCGTTGAAAAATGAGGCGTAGGTCTTCAACATGGTCTCCTCCCTCTGGAGTCTTGGCGATGATATCATCAATATAAACCTCCACCAGCTTTGTGCGCATGCCCTCAAAGACCTTGTTGATCATGCGCTGGTAGGTGGCCCCAGCGTTCTTCAGCCCAAATGGCATGACATTGTAGCAAAAGACTCCTCTGTCATTGATAAATGTTGTTTTCTCCTGATCATCCTCACACATTGGAATTTGGTTGTATCCGGAGTAAGCATCCATGAAGGATAGATACTTGTATCCTGATGAGTCATCAACCAGTCTGTCAATGTTGGGGAGAGGATAAGGATCTTTGGGACAACATTTATTCAAATCAATGTAGTCTATGCACATGCGCCATTTGCCATTGGCTTTCTGCACCATAACCATGTTGGACAGCCAAGAAGACTAACGGAGTTCCCTGATGAACCCCGCCTTAAGGAGTTCTTCGGTTTGTTCGCAAGCAGCATTTTGCTTAGCAGGACCCATACGCCGTTTCTTTTGTGCCACTGGCTTAGTTTCAGGATACACCGCCAGGCGGTGGCAACAGAAGTTAGGATCCATACCAGGCATGTCTGCGGCTGTCCAGGCAAAAATCTCCTTGTACTCATGGAGGAGTGCAATCAGTCTTGCTTCCATGTTAGGCTCCAGCTTGTCATTGATGTTAGTAATTTGCTCCGGGGTGCTGCCCAAAACAATAGGCTTGGAACCACCATCAGGAGTTGGTTTCAAAGGGTTCAGTGGGTCTATAGAAGACTCCGCCCTGGGATCAAGATCCACCAAGTTGACGGATGCCGCCGTACTGTTTCCTTCGTTCAATTTTCTTTTCTTAGACATGGTCTCAAGCTTCACCATGTTAAGACTTAAATTGTAACAATAACGAGCCATCTCCTGGTCGCCCCTGACAGATGAGACTTGATTATCTTTGTCGATGAACTTGATTAACAAGTGGGGGGTTGAAACGATGGCTTCCATGGCATTCAGAGTAGGTCGCCCAATGATGCCATTGTATGGGGATTTAACATCAATGACAAGGACCCTGGATTTCACAGTCCTTGCTCCAGGTTCACCATCGAAGGTAATCCTTGTGTCCAAGTAGCCTTTAGTAGGCTGTTTGGCGCCATTAAAAGCTGTGAGGTCCTGGGTGTAAGGCTGTAAATCAGCGTCAGTCAGTCCCATGCGTTTAAAACAGTCATAAAAAATAACGTCGCAGGAACTTCCCTGATCAACTAGGATGTGTTTTACATCCATATTAGCGATCACCGCAATGATCACTACCGCATCATCTCCCTCAGGAATGGTTGGGCCAAAATCATCATCTGTGAAAGTTATAGGCGGCGTCTGAACTCCGTCTCTGAATGGGCGATATTCTTTGTTCTTGCCCTGCACAGATAAGATCATGCGATGATGATTTTTCCGGGCGGTGTTTGAGGGTCCGCCTCCTGCGAAGCCTCCAGCAATCATGTCCACCACCTGCCTTTTACCTCGTGACCTAGGTTCAGGGCTCGGTTCTCGTTGGGCGGACTTCAAAACAATGCCTTTTTGTTTCTCTGACACCGCCGTACGTTTTGGTTCCCGAGTACTATCAGGATCCGGAGAACGATCACGATGTCGCTTTTCAAACTTCTCAGGCTCATCATGAGATTTGCCTTTGAACAGGTAATGTTTCAGTTTACCTTCACGAATGAGCACCTCAATGGTATTTTTGAGTTGCTTACATTCTTCTGTGGTGTGGCCAACTGACTCATGGAACTCACAATATTTCTTTGGGTTTCCACCGCGCCTGATTGGAGGTGGACGTTGAATTCCATAAACATTGAGGGTGGTCCATCCTATTTCACGCAAGATTTGCTCGCAGGTTGTGTTCAGTGGTGCATAGTGAGCAAAATTAAACACGCGTCTGTCCTGCTGTTTAAAAGGTTGGTTCCCTACTTTGTCCCTTTGGTAGGACTTGTCATTCTTCAACGGCTTCTCTTTCCCTTTGTCACGAGGTGGAGTTGCAGGGGGTGGTTTACTGCGAGATGCAGTGGCTTCCAAATGCATCTCAATACCCACGTACTTGGACGCCTTCCTGCGAAATTCCTCCATCGTGGTTGGAGGTCCCTTTGCCAAAGACAAAGCGAAAGGTGACTTTGGTTGCATAGCTTCTATGAGAATATGCAACTGGATTGCCTCAGTCAGATCGGGGACCATGGCTGCCTCCTTGTAAAATCTCTTAAGGAAATCCTTCAGAGGTTCTTTATCGCCTTGTTTGATCTGAGCCAAGGTATGAGAGGTTCTGGGTGCATCCCTGGAGATCACGAAGTGGCTTCCAAAAGCTGAGGCCAGCTCCTCCCACGAATCAATGGAACCTGAAGGTAAGCTCTTGAACCAACTAAGAGCTTCGCCTGTAAGGGTTCTGGGGAACATTCTGCACATGACATCCTCCTCAGCTCCTAGAAACATGGCCTCGTAGATATAAGCATCTAAATGCTTAGAGGGATCTGTTTCCCCAGTATATTTCCCTATAGAAATGGGCTGCATAGTTTGCAAATGTCTGGGTACATGTGCATTCATGAGCCTTTTAGAAAATGGGATGCTCATCTTATATCCTAAGGGGGATGCGTTTGAGCCTGCTCTCCTTCCTTCTTGATGCTGAGCATTCACCAATGGGAGGCTTCGTTGCTCCTCCATGTATGTAGGAATACGAGAGTAGTGAGGAGTGCTTGATTCCTCATGCATGTGTGGTTCATGGTGTGGTTGTCTTGCGGGACCAGCTTTCTCATGCACTGGGTTTGCTTTTTCACGACAAAGTTCCGCAAGTTCTTCTCTCAACATTCGAATCATGTCATCTCTTGGATCTAGAGAATCAGCTTGCGTTGCTTTTTTCTGAGCACCATCATCGAAGTTAAGACGTCTGGGATTGCGTGGAGGAGAATCCTCGTTCTGCATCTCTGGTCCTTGTCTCTCCATTGATGATGAAGATTGATCAAAGATTGTGGGATTACCTAGTTTACAGGTCCCACTGGGCGTGCCAATGAACTGTTCTTTACAGGGGTATAGAAGTATGCTTGTAGAACAACTCAAAATATACATATAAATGTGTTTTTGATACAAAGCAATGTGCGCATAAATGTAAATACGGAGAGTCTTTGTATGCTGAGGCGGAGTGCAATGTACTCTGGGGCGGTGTCACAGTCCGCCTGACGGGATCTACGTTGCCTTGACCCGATTGGGGGTGGTACCTGCAATCGTTCTCCGACGCTCAAGTCAGTATTTTAGAATACTTAGAGACTTAGAAAGACAATCAGAGAGAATTATGCAAGTAAGAGAGTGTAAGGTTCAAAGAATGGGAAAAAGATCCCTTATACCTTTTCGAGAGAGGTTTATATACCTGTTACTGGTGCTGCATTATTGGTAGGACCCGCTCCTTGTCTTCAGGCATAATGCTGAAAAGGTAGTGGGTCCCTGCGCCGTTTACATGCACCATTATTGTAGTAGGTATCACAACTTGTCTGGAAAGCGTTAGTGCTTTAATATTTTATTGTTATTTCCCTTTATGCGTGACAGCGTGATTCCCATTATTAACCTCTCAAGACAGAGTCAATCTCGTGCCGGGGTTGTGAGTATGGGCTCGCTACGCAGTAGGGGAAATTCGGCATTCCGCCAATATTGAGCCTATGGCTTGGCGGAGTAACAACTTTAGCGAGGTTACATTCCTCGGCGGAGTAACATGCCTGGACGGAGTTCCATTCCTTCGCGGGGTAACGTGCGTGGCGGCGTTATGAGCCTTGGCGGCGTTACTTGCCCTGGCGGTGTGCACTCCGTATATTATTTGTAGTGTATTTGAAGAGTACTTCTCTTTATTCAAAATGCTGATCTGGCAAGGCATTAAAGCCATGCTCTTGGGGGCCGGTGTTAGGACCGGATCAGTAGGTGAAAGTGCAACATTTATTATAGGGGTAAGATTGAGATAAACAAAATAAATACATCTTAAATTTCGTACATGACTAAGAAAAATGAATATACTTAAAATCCTAAAACAACCCAGAAAAAAAAAGCGGAGGGAGTAATAAATAAAAAGAATTAGAAATTTAACAATAGAAAAATAAATGAAGAAATATAAAAGAAAAAAAAAAGGAGGAATTTTTTTTCTTTGGTAAAAAAAAAGTGGAGGGAGTTAAAAGAACCCACCATTGTTGGTAGGTCTTGGGCTTCTGGTGTTTGGGCTTTGGCCTTTCTTCCTTCAATATTGCAACTGCTGATAGAAAAGAAATAATATAATAACTGACCCAAAAAAAAAGAAATAATATAATCCTTCACCAAAAAAAAAAGAAATAATATAATCCAAATCCAACTCAGAGATGATGCGGAAGACAAGACAGCTCAGTCCTACACATCATTATTATCACATAATGTTTTAAGTATAAATTATAAATTAATAGTCTTTTTTTAATTTAATAAATAAATAAGACCCATAGCATTCCATTCCCAATTACAGCTACAGTTACAAGGAGGAGTCACAGTCATAGTCATACATAGTGTATTGGTCTGTTTCTGTTCTTGTGGTGGTGGTGGTGTTGCTGAAATAGAAGAGAATGGCGGAGAAGCTTAGCAGAGAACAATACGTGTACCTGGCAAAGTTATCAGAGCAAGCGGAGAGGTACGAGGAGATGGTGGAGTTCATGCAGAAGGTGGTGGTAGGGTGGACCCCATCGTCGGAGCTGAGCGTGGAGGAGAGGAACCTGTTATCGGTGGCGTACAAGAACGTGATCGGGTCTCTGCGTGCGGCGTGGCGAATCGTGTCGTCGATCGAGCAGAAGGAGGAGCACAGGCCCAAGAACGAGGAGCACGTGCCACTGGTGAAGGACTACAGATCCAAGGTGGAGAATGAGCTCTCGCAGGTTTGCGCCAGCATCCTCAACCTCTTGGACTCCAATCTCATCCCTTCTGCTTCCTCTAGCGAGTCCAAGGTTTTCTATTTGAAAATGAAAGGCGATTACCATCGCTATTTGGCAGAGTTTAAGGTTGGGGATCAACGAAAATCCGCTGCTGAGGATACCATGTTGTCTTACAAGGCTGCTCAGGTACCCTTCGGTGCCTTTTTCTCCTCAAGTTTTAATCTTTTTTTATTAATTGATAAACTAATTAACTATTGTTATTATTGTGTTGTCAAGGACATTGCTTATGCGGATCTTCCCCCTACTCATCCTATAAGATTGGGTCTTGCCCTTAACTTCTCTGTTTTCTACTATGAAATTCTCAATCAATCTGATAAAGCATGTGGGATGGCTAAACAGGTCAGGGTTATTGTTAATCGCCTTTTTCTTTTATGATTATTTTTAGTTGTTTTATGTTGCTCAAGTTCAGCTTGTTTCCTCTGTTGCATGCACAATAATGTATTTCTTACCTTGAAATTTTAGGTCAACTTGATTTCAACTTTTTTTTTCCTTCCTGCCCCTTTTAATTTTTTCAATGATTCCATTTCATTCAAATTTTGGGGAAAATGTGAAACCTCTTTTTATCTTTGTTGGGTTTATTCTGAGTTGCTTTCATGCAATTAAAAATGTATTATTGACATGTTTGCTATAGTCTATAGATGTTGACTGATGTATGTAATCATGTATGCATGTCTTAGTATGTTATGTGTGTATCGTATCAGAAGGTGGGTGAAAGCTGGATATTTTGTGAATTTGTCTTGTATAACATTCTGTTTCTCTAAATATGTTAAGTTATTGAGGATTTGCACTTACAAACTTCAGTGCTATCTGGAAACAAGATAATGGTTGCTAATACAGTTCTTGGTTCTTACCTATATGTGCCCCATCATAGTTGATCCGGATGGACAATGAATTGCATAGCTGTCTAACTGCCACATTTCCATACTTGTAGTTTTATAGTTAAGGCCAAGGTTATGATGGGAGGGAGAGCTTGTAGTTTCAGAACAGGTGATTGTGTTTGGTGAGACTTGAGAGCGATGGCACATCGAATGTTTGTACTGGTACTGAAACTTTTGCTCATGAAGCTAAGTAAGGTGAATTGAAAAATTAAGAGAAAAAGGGAAATTACACAAGGAAGGCAGTTAACAAAAATGCTTTCACCTTGGTTCATCAGAACTGTTTTTGTTGTCCAGAAATAAGCTGTTACCCTTCATCTGCAATGATATTATGATTGCTTCTTTGTTTAGTCTGGTTATGAAGCACACTGGAAATTTGTTGTTATATTAATATTACAACTAAATGAGATTTTCTCCAATAGTAAAAATTAAGATCATATCTTGTTGGAAAAAAATTGATTGTTCACCTGTACCTAAATGATAGTTCTGTTTTTTAATGGTGAAATGCACTTAATTGTTTGTGTACCAAACTTGAGACTTGGAGTGTAGCTAAAAGTTGGATTTTCTTCTCCAGGGAAAGTACACTCCAAGTTGTCTATTTGCAATCCAGAATAGTCCATATTGACACACTTGATTCTCTTTTTTCCTGATATAGAATCTCTCTTTCCCATTCATGCTTGGCTTCTTTCTCCCGTTCCAAGTACAGCAACAGGAACACATCCTTATTGATTCTAAAGTCCACTGAACTGTATTGGTTTTCATGTTTGAAAGGCTTTTGAGGAAGCAATTGCTGAGCTGGACACCTTGGGTGAAGAATCCTACAAAGACAGCACACTCATAATGCAACTTCTAAGAGACAACCTCACCCTTTGGACTTCTGATGTCCAGGTAAATGTTTATCTATTCCCGTCCCAATATTGCACTTACGCTGATGGGTGAATATCTGAGTTGAGCTATATTTGAGTTCCTGCAGGACCAGCTAGATGAGCCCTGATACCTTATTATAGGTTGATGGGTTGTATTCTTCCTCTGAAGGAGGTGGGCTTTGAATGTCATAATTTCTTTGTGGTAATTAAGAATCGCCCTAGTTTATAAAAATTATTGGCAATCTGTGATATAAATGTATGAACAGAAGACCAGACTTTTTTTTTATGTCATATGATTTGGAAAAGGGTACTTTGTAATGGAAGATCCAATTAATTATATCTGTTGCAATCTTCCCCTTTGCTGCCACAGTTGCACAACACACATAACTCTCAAAAGTGGGTCCAGTTTTAACCATTCAAGCATGTGTGGTGGTCCTCTTAAGAACTAGGAGTGTCCTTGTAGCAGCATTATTCGTATGGATGCAACATTTTTCGTTACCACCATTATGGCGCATATACACCTTCCGTCGCACATGATGATACTGACTCATAAGTTGTTCTCAAATATAAATATCAAAAAAATTTAAATCTAGCACCACGACATTATTTTTTAAAAGATGCCAAAAAATACGCCTGATGTTGACGATTGGCTATCTACATCATTTTGCACAATGACTTCTTTACCAATCATTTTTGTGTACTAATTCAAGATATTTTCCTTATGGTATAAAACAAAAGATTCGCGTACTTGTGGTTTATATAATTGCATAAGTTGACAAAATACAGTTTTCTTTGCCTTTATGATGGTGCTGCATTTTATTCTTACCGCAAGTTTTGGCAGAAAATGACTAACTTTACCTGTTTTCCTTTTGTTGGAAAGAAAAACAATTTTCCTTCTATCATGTTTGTATGTGTAGAGTTATACGGTTAAACTAATTTTCATTTCCCCATACTAATTAGGAAATCTTAATTATTATTTTTTTAAAACTTACTACTAGTTAGTTTTAGTATCTGATTAAAATTTAAAAACTATTTAATTAAGCCCGTGTCTTCGAAAGCACCGTAGTGCTACACATACAAAAAAAAGAGGCACCGTAATACTACTATGCAACTATTAGTTGTTATTCAAACGACCTCTAATAACTTGGAGGGTGAATTGAGTTTAAAAAAACTTCTTTTAATTGATTTTATTATGTAATGGTAAAAACCTTAAAATGATGAATGGGATATATGCAAAGATAAATCACGCCTCGCCTTCATGTGGAGTCTTTAAACCACAAGAGATACTTCACTCTTGTTCAACCACTCTGTGGGATATCTCACCCAAATTATAAAGTTGAAAGAGAAGAAAAAAAGAACTTAATAATAAACTCTCTTTTAGAGTAGATACAAAACTTGAAATTCCTCACAACTTAGAATGACGGAATGGCGTTTAGAGTATTTTTCCAGCTTGATAACAATAACTTAGATAATCAATTGTGTGTTTGAAAAGCTTGAATTTTTTATGTATTTATAGAAGAGATTTCCATGAAAAAATACCTTTTTGATTGGTCATGTATCATGAAAAGATGTCATTACAAAGGGATGTAATATTTCAAAGGTTTAGATGAAGAAGCATAACCTTTCATGCAAGAAACCATGAGGGAATGCGACTTTTCTACAATTCTAACTTCAATGTAATTGATAATCACACCTCTAATCGATTACAAGGTTTTCAAAATTTTAAATAATTGTAACGTTTAAGTTGGTAATCGATTACACTGCTGTTGTAATCAATCACTTGAGCATTCAAAATTTAAATATTGTTAATGTTTGGGTGAATAATCGATTATACTGTTGATGCAATTAATTATTGAAAGTCAAATTTCAAAATAACTTTGTAAAAATGCATGTTTTGATATTCTGATTTAATTTTTTTAAGGTCATACTATATTTTACTAAGTCTTACAATATTTTCTAAGTCTCTTGTGACTTAATTTTTCATTGACTTGGTATGACTTGGAGTATTTTGCCTTCATGAGTGATCTTTAGTCGTGTTTTGCTTGTATCCATTCTTTGTCATTATCAAAATAACATTGCACAGTCTTATGTCTTCATTCTCTTCAATTTTATGCGCAAGATAGATGTTGACCTCAATCATACTTTGAGAAGGTAACATTTGTACTGATTAGCTTATTACATGGCCAAGAGAGATATTGCGGATGCCACTAACTGCACCATTATTGAATCTCATTGCATTTCGGTTTATTCACATAAAATCCCAAAGAAAAGGCTTATTCACATAAAATCATATTCAACCATTACAGCCATCAGCAGTAATACAAGATCAGTCATCATCCTCTACATCATAATATTCAGACCTCGTTGCTTAGTTATAAAGATGACATGCCAGCTTTATTTAAACACACAGAAGCAGATGCCAGCTTTATTTAAACACACAGAAGCAGACAAAGTCTTGAAAAACACCTTGGCTATAAACTTAATAGTCACTCCCTTGTGCTCTCTTTAATCCATTCTAAATATTTAAGATTGCCCCCAGTAATGGGCAGGGAAATCACCTCTGGCACACTGAAAAAAGACAACAAAGAGGAAGAAGCTTGAGAATGCATTATTGTGTTCTATAATTACACCTCAGATCATTTAAACATGGATTTAATGCCAAAATTCTTGAATCTTAGCAAATATATGGTTTAAGAATTCCCTTAGGTAAGCTTTCTTTTAGGATCAAATATTAAGTGAAACTCAAAACATGACATTTTACTATGGGGCAAAGTGAAATTTTAATGCCACGTTATTTACTAGATGCAGCAGCCTTACTCGTATTCATGATTTGTTTTGACATGCTCTGTCAGGGCTTCCAGAAGGGATTGCCTAGTCTTGATTATAAGAAGTTCTTCAGAGTCAGTTTGGATCTGTCAATGTGCAACACAAAGCTCGCATTATCAAGCTACAACAATACTTTCAAATAAATTTTCTTAAGCAACTCCATAAGAGCCTTAACGTGAGCTAGAAAACAAGAACTAATACTGTGAAGAATCTTATGATGAAAACATTATCAAGCACTAATAATTTAGATCTGTCAATTTGCAACACATGGTAAAATCAAAATACAACACTACTTTCAAATAAAATTTCTTAAACAACTACTTAAGAGGCTAAGAGCTTTAATGCATGCAAGGAAATAAGAACTTTTAGTGCCTGTCCAATAGACAAGATAAGATAAACAAACCCAATGGGATATGAACATGGTAACCCTTACTCTGTCTAGTGGATGATGAAAATACTACATAGACAGACTTCTTATCCTATTCTACTCATTTCTAATCGAGCACTCCCCTTAGGATAGAAATTACAAAAAGAGGAACAGGATAGGATAGACAATAACAAGATAGCTCATATCCTATCTTATTGGCGCACCAAATATAAAATAAAAGTAGGGTAGGATAACTTGTCCTATCCTAACCCCTTTATTTTGTCCACCAAACAAGTCTTTAATGTTATAATGAAGTTGTCTTTAAACAAAGTTCCAGTTTTGATTGGCTGCTTAAAAAGGGAGGGGGGTTGAGTTTAAGTCATAAAAAAAGTAACTTTTTATTGGAAATGAATGCATTTATTGCACTTCTAATTTTATGATGGAATAATCAGATTCATCCCAGTATAAAGTTACTACTTTTAGTGACTTACACCTAGCCCTTTCGGCTGAAGTTAACAAAACTTTAAAAAAAAAACAAGAAGGTTCAAGTTACTATTAGTAATTTAGTGATCAAACAGCATTCTTCATCAACAGAGATATAGTATGCCATACCTTTCCCTCCCACTGGTACACTGACTCAATACCTGCACAAGGCATAATTGACATGAGTTTTAAAAGTCAGACTGACATGAATTTGGATAAATTTCTCAATGAGCACTTATAGGGAGAAAAAAAAATACGAATATAAAATGAAGCATTTCTTCACAAGATCAACTAATAGGCCTCAATTTATAGAAGTTGGACACGGGAACTTTCAAAAAAGTTGACGTGCAAAAGTTAATTTTAACTTATGGTAGAGTGCTTGATTCATTTTACCTCCTCAATTCTTTTAATTTCTTTTAATTTGGATAAAAGTTGTGAAGTTTATCCAAATCAGCTCATAATCAACTTGATAAAGTTAATTTTAACTTATGGTAGAGTGCTTGATTCATTTTACCTCCTCAATTCTTTTAATTTCTTTTAATTTGGATAAAAGTTGTGAAGTTTATCCAAATCAGCTCATAATCAACTTGATAAAGAATACAAATTGACTCAAGACCATATCAAACT
The DNA here is from genome assembly GCA_037962975.1 of Clitoria ternatea. Lineage (NCBI taxonomy): Eukaryota > Viridiplantae > Streptophyta > Magnoliopsida > Fabales > Fabaceae > Clitoria > Clitoria ternatea. Next base: position 288,971,171 of record CM075670.1, read on the forward strand.
CAATCCTCTCCACCCTACTAGTACAATGCCACTAGTGGACATGGTCACGCCATAAGCGAAACAAGTATACAAGCTCCAAATGAAGATATATGCCACATGCAGGTTGGCAGCTAAAACTGTCAGCAAACAGGTAGATATGACCATGCATCAAGGGAAATACATCCATGGATTAAGTAGCAGTATTGAGATCACATGCCCGGAAATGAAGTAATTAAAAAGGTTCCAAAAGAGATTTTCAATTTGAGAATTAATAGAATCTTATTCAATTGTAGCGATTCAAATATGATTCAAATGAACGTAAATTCCAATAGAATTGAAAAAAAAAAGGTGGAGATTTAAGAAATCTGTCAAAATTGCCAGACAAGTTCATACTTCATATAGCTACAGTATTTCCCGAGCCACCTAACAGAAATAGATGCAAACAAAGTAGCCCTTAAAACAAAGTGACCTGTGATTTAACATGAGCGGATAAAAAAAATAAAAATACAAGATTTGTAGTAGTACAATAATCAATTGATTGCAATAATCGAATTTCTAGAAGCGCCAGAGACTTCCCAGATCGGGTATGATGAGTTCTTACCGGGTACCCTGTTCACACAAGCTGCGAGCTTCTCTTTGACAATGCTTTCAGCCAATTTCTTCCCTGCAGAACCAGAACATAAATTAAAATCAAACAAACAACAAAAATCAGAGTAAAGAAACCGAACATGTTTTTTCAAGACCTGCTTCTTTGTTGGGAACAGTGACATAGACAACAATAGCTGGGACAGTGGTGTTACTCGCTTCCATTCTAATGCTCTTTGCAGGAGAGTGACTATGAATACCTAATTTGGATCTGAAACAGAGGCGATTGAGAGAAATTGAGAGAGAAAGAGTGTTAAGAGGGTAACGGAGGGAGCGAGTACCGTAAGAGAGATTGAACGCACCCCGTTTTTAGGGCAGAGGAATAGAAGGGCGTGTAGAGATTGGAGAGTCCCAAGCTCAGTATGCAAAACGCACCGGCCAGGGGTAAACGACGTCGTAGCGTAGATGAAGAGAAAAGCGAAGTAGCGGAGGAGAGTGTGGAAGTGGAGGCCATTTTGGAAGGTAGGGGTAAAGACGATATTAAATGCTCTTGCTTCTCACACGTGTATCGTTGCTTCCACACACACCAAATTCTTAAACCAAGTTTCAATCCAAATCTAGGCAAAAAGCATGAATTTCATTCAAATTTACTTTTCTTACCTTAAGGTTTAAACCACGAATTTATTCCGTAAACATTTTAACACACGTTTCCTTCCTATGAATTTATGATCGGTGCTGCTACTTGAATTTTTCTTTTCGTAAATACTGTTATTTGATTATAAATTGTCATTTTTAAAAAATAGTGATTTACACGATAATTATTTAAAAAATCATATGTGATATTTATTTTATTGATAGTATAAATTTTTATATATGCCAATATATAAAGGAAGTGAGGGCGGAGTGAAGTCGAATTTTCCTCTCCCTTTTACCCTCTAAATTATTTTAACTTTTAAGAAAATCATAATTACTAAATATTTATTTAATGAAATTAAATAAGTTTTATTAACAAATGATTTGTTCATTTAAACTACTTTTATCATGTTTAATTATATATATATATATATATATATATATATATATATATATATTTGTTTAAATTTTAAATACATGAATATAAAACTTTATAAAAAATTATTTAAATATAATAGTAACCCTTAAAAGTTTAAAATTATGGTCAACACTAAATTTTTTTAAAAGATTTTAAATCTAATTTTTTTTTTGTTAAAATTAAGTTCGGTCATTAACTTTTCACTAGTTAAGTATAGAGGTGGCTAAATACCAAATTAGTCGTTAAGAATGTAAAATTAGGATCAACCCCCTAAGTTTTTTTTTTAGTATTTAACCCTTCAAGTATATACATTTTTTTATAAGAATTAAGCTTTATCATTAACTTTTCACATCAAACACGATTCTAGACTTAAGGGTCTCATTAAGATGACAAATCTAGTTCTTGATGTATGGCATTGGAGTTGAATACGACCAAACATGGAAGTATGTCTTTGGTTGAGTATTTGTGCCTTAGATTGAGTTTTCTAAGCCTCACAACATCAAAAACCAATCATCATCTCTTCGCATCACCTACATCGCACCGATGACGCCACTAAATGAACCATGAGGCAAAAGAGAAAATATGAATGCGAGTGAGAGAGAGAAAAAAGGAGAATGAGACTCAGAGAGAGAGAGTATAAAGAAAAAGAGTAATAGAAAATAAAAGAAAAGGAAGCGGATAAATAGAACTTAAGAGATAATTTTAATAAATAAATAAATACAAGTATCAATGTTGAGTCAAAATTTAACTAACAAAAAGTAAACGGTAAAGTTTTATCATGTCAAGTATAGAGTCCATTCCATCTCTAATGTCTCTAATATAAATACTAAACAGGATGCTTTAGACACAAGTGAGGATACCATCAAATTATCAATTTTGATGTTTGTCTTCTATGGTTTGGGAGTTAATAATCTAATTTGTTGTCTTTAAATTATGTCAATAAGTGCATGTAATAGAAGTTCATTTAAAATTCATACCCTGATAATCTATTAATCAACTTAGAAAACATGGAAACGACAAACAGTTGACTGTTTTCCTTTTTGGAAATGTCCCTAAAACGAAAAACACGAAGAGACATGAAGGAAGCGTGAGGGAAACGTCTCTCCAACTTTGATCTTTTTGGGCTTTTTTGGAAACGGTTCGGAGAATGGAAGACATTTCCAATTATTTCCCACTTTAAAAACCTAATGTTACGTTTAGTTCATAAGTTTTTTAAGAAAAATAGAAAATTATTTTTAGAAAAATTTAAAAAATAAAAAATTATTTATTTACAAATTATTTAAATTCTTTTGATAGAAAAATAGAAAACTAATTTTTATTTTTTAATAAAACCAAAAAACTTTTTTAAAAGGTTTTATAAGAAAAGTAAAAAAATATAAAAAACGGTAGCTGAATTATAAGATAAGGTAAGTGAATTACAAGATAAAGACTATTGTAACCATTTTTATTATGATAATATTTTTATTATTCTTTGTAACTATTTTAAAATATATTTAAATATAAACTTATTTGTTTTTATTTTAATATTATTTTAAATTTTTAACACAATTTTTATATGATGCATATACTATACAATATTATCATAAATAATATATATATATATATATATATGACATATCTCAATTAATTTGAATTAAAAAATATGTGAAAAAAATTTAGAAAACTGAGTGCACTTGAACAACTTTTTTTAGTTTTCTAGTTTTCCAAATTGAAAAACTGTCACATTATCTAAATATGTTTTTTAAATTTTTCTAGCTATTATAGGAAATGAAAATTTTAAAAAACAAACGAAAAACTTTTACCATAAAACTAGAAAACTTTTGAAAAGTATGAAAAATTATACAAATGTGTTCAAACACTGTCGATTTCCTTATTTGACAAATCAAAAAAGTATTTGATCCGGTCTCAATACCGGTATTCGATCTGCAAGACATATTTCAACGTCTTTGACAAGACATCAACGTGTAACCGGTGTCATCGGTATACATCCGGACTGTAATTCCGTATCAGGCGTTCTCCCTATACCGGTCGTTCAGGATAACACCATGACATCGGACAACACACATGTCACTGTGCTAAAGACAAGGAACATTGCTACAGGGATCGATCAATAATTCCCTTCACTACGAGCCAAATTCTGCTCACGGGGATGGTCAACTTGTTCCCTAATCCTAGTCTATATTCTCCATGCTCAATATAAAATAGCCACTTGACCCAATCATGCTGGTAAGTGCGCAATAAAATAATGCTAATGGGAGTTAGTGGTTCCCCACTAACGAGTCCTCGTAAAACGAGCCAATCAGGTATATGAACTCATTTCATTAATGAAGTGAGGGATCTTCAACTTAATCTATAAACGATTACTCTCTGAAATACATTCCTTACTTGGAATATCATCACTGACTTGAGCGTCGGAGAATCTTTGCAGGTGACACCACCATTCGCCCACTTCAACGCGTTAGGTCGGTGTGAAGGATCTCCAGGACGCCCAATCCGCTCTCCTCATTCAAGGACAACGGATATTACACCGGATACTCATACATCCGGTCTTCTGCACAGTATTTGCATACTGTTTGTGATTGACTTGAGTTCGGATCTCTAGACCCCGGTTCAGGACAGATCATTGGCACGCCCAGTGGGACCCGATAAAGTTATTCCCATATCCATTGAAAAGAGCAGGTAATCCTCAATGGAAGGCGAAGGACAAGATTTCATGGAGAATCAACCTGAAGGCAGAACCAACCCCAACGTCTTCAGGAAACTCAATTTTGATTCTCATGGGGGTAGTTCAAAAAAGATAGTGACAGTGTCTAATCCTGATCCTCGTGATGAGCTGATTAGTCAACTCCAGAGGGAACTCGCTGAATTGCGAAAAGAAAGGAGGCAAAACGAGGATAAGGAATCATCTCACACACGACACACTCCCCATACAACTGATGGTGAAAAATCCACCATTCTCCAATACTCAAATATCCCTACGTTTGAGGGGAGAGAACAGACTCGTGATTCTGAAGATGAAGCTTCCCGAAGGAAGAGAGAGTCAACGACAGCACCCCCAGTGTCTTACAAGCTAAAAGTTCCTTTTTCAAGGAGACTTATGAGCATCCATATCCCCAAGCACCTTCAAACTACTCAGCCACTTTCCATCGGAAAGTATAATGGTGAAACTGATCCTACTAAGCACCTTGATGCTTATGTGTTTGAAGCCATGTACTTGGGGGCTGATGAAGATGTGATGTGTTGAATGTTCCCTCGAACATTATCTGAGGAGGCCCTCGGATGGTTTAAAGGTTTACCTTCTGGATCCATAGATTCTTGGGCTGAAATGGCAGCTATTTTTGAGACTCACTTTGTCATCTCTAGAGATGTTCCCAGGACATCTCATACCTTGGCTCAGATTAAGCAGGGTGAAAACGAAGGCTTAAAAGATTTCTTGAAGAGGTTCTACAAGGAAGCAGCCCTGGTTCCTAACCTCACAGAGTCTATTAAGCTGCATATCGTTATTGAGGCGCTGCAGCCAGGATCAGCTTTTGCTCTCTCATTGGCAAAAAGCCCTCCATTAACTTTCAAGGAGTTCAGGAAAAAAGCCTCAAAATACGTGAGTATAGAGATGCACTTGGAGGCGATAGCTGCAAAGAAAAAGCCATCAACACCACCTCCCCAAACCCAGAAGGGTAAGGAGAAAACAAGGTCAGAACGCATGGAGAGGCCATTCACCAATCCCAAAGTTAATAACCACTCTCCTCGACCTCGAGAAAGGCATGTTAATTCCTTCAGCCATTATGCACAACTATCTGCCAAGCCATCTCAGATTTTGAGAGAGGTCGGATGGCCAGCTTTTAGCATCTATGGCGTTAGAAGGCCAGCCCCCATGAAAAGACCAGGAAATCCCCGTAAGTACTGCGATTTTCATGAACAGAATGGTCATTCCACTGATGAATGCCAAGCTCTAAAGAACGCAGTTGAAACGCTTATTAGAGAAGGCAAGTTAAAACAATACCTGTTCAAAGAAAAATCCTTTGACAGGGTAGAACAGAATGAGAAAAGAGAAAGAGATCCAGACGACGGGGATGATAATAACCGCAATTCGGTTCAAAAATTCTCTGTTACGGAGAAACAAAAAGGCGTAATGACTGATAATCCAGCACACATAGACGACATGCCCCAGCAACAGCGTCAGGGCCGATGTGAAGTTATTGACATGATTGCTGGAAGATTTACTGGGGGAGGAGCTTCAATCACAGCTCGTAAGAATCATTATAGAATGATTCTGTCTGTGCAAGGGAAAGTCAAAGACAATCGCCCTTACAGAGGGGGAATTGAGGCTCCAACAATCTCTTTCTCCGATGAGGATTTTGGCCCAACCATTCTTGGTGGTGACGATGCTGTAGTCATCACTGCAGTAATAGCCAACAAGGACGTCCGAAGAATCCTTGTTGACCAGGGAAGTTCCTGCGATGTTATTTTCTATAATTGCTTTGAAAGAATGGGTTTTAAAGACTCAGACTTACAGCCTTATACGCAGGAACTAACAGCTTTCAACGGAGCAAAGCAATCGACTAAAGGGTATCTTGATACCCTTATTTCGTTTGAAGGCGAACCAGGGGCCAGGACGGTTAAATCCCGAGTGCTGGTGATTGATGTCAAATCACCATTTAACGGCATCATAGGCCGCCCCACACTAAATGCAATGGAGGCAGTTGTATCAACCCTACATCTCCTTATCAAGTTCATTGACAAGGATAATGCTGTTTCATCTATCCAGGGTGATCAAGAGATGGCTAGGTACTGCTACAACCTAAGCCTCAACATGACAAAGTTGGACGCCTCCAATAAAAAGAGGAAACTCAATGATGCTGGAGCAGCCGCTGGATCTGTAAGCCTTGTCGACCTGGACCCTAGGGCGGATTTGAACATTGATCCGTCCAACCCATTAAAGCCCACACCGGATGGAAGTTCCAGGGACATTGTCTTGGGAGATTCTCCAGAAAAGATCACCCATATTAATGACAAGCTAGATACAGAAATGGAACAGCGACTACTGACGCTCCTGCAAGAATTTAAAGACCTCTTTGCATGGACTGCAGCCGATATGCCTGGCATAGACCCTGCTTTCTGCTGTCATAAACTATCTGTCTATCCAGAGACGAGACCGGTTGCCCAAAAGAAAAGGAGATTGGGCCCAGAGAAACAGAAGGCAGCTTGCCAGCAAACTGAGGAATTGCTGAAGGCTGGATTTATCAAGGAAATCAGTTATTCCTCTTGGCTATCAAACGTGGTGATGGTCCGTAAATCCAATGGTAAATGGAGAATGTGCATTGATTATGTGGACCTCAACCGCTGCTGTCCAAAGGATCCTTATCCTCTTCCTAATATAGATCGGATGGTAGATGATTCCTCTGGTTATCAATACCTGAGCTTCATGGATGCTTATTCAGGTTACAACCAGATTCCGATGTGCGAAGAGGATCAAGAAAAGACAGCTTTCATAAATGATCGTGGTGTCTTTTGCTATACCGTTATGCCCTTTGGCCTGAAAAATGCTGGGGCAACATATCAGCGCATGATCAACAAGGTTTTTGAAGGTATGCATACCAAGCTTGTTGAAGTGTACATTGATGATATAATAGCCAAGACACCGGTTGGAGGTGATCATATTGAAGACCTACGCCAAATATTCACCCGTTTGAGAGAATTTAACATGAAGCTAAACCCAATCAAATGCACCTTCGCTGTCCCTGCTGGGAAGTTCTTGGGTTTCATGTTAACTCAACGTGGTATTGAAGCCAATCCAGGGAAGTGCCAAATGATTCTAGACATGCAGAGTCCAAAGAATCTCAGAGAAGTCCAATCCCTGAATGGCAAAGTAGCAGCTTTGGCATGGTTCATGCCTAAAATGGCTCACAGATCACTCCCTCTATATAAAATACTGAAAAAGTCCAAGAAGTTCGAGTGAGGACAGGAACAAGAGAAAGCATTCCAAGAGCTTAAGGAGGTGTTGTCCAAACCTCCCATTCTCACAAAGCCTGACCCCGAAGACACACTCATCCTATACTTGGCTATTTCAGATGAAGCTTTGGGCGTTGCCTTGATAAAAGAAACTCCCGATGGACAGAGACCGGTCTATTTCACTAGCAAGACCTTACAAGGTGCTGAGATCCGGTATCAAAAAATCGAAAAGGCCGCCCTCGCTGTTGTTTGGGCCTCTCGACGGCTGCGTCTGTACTTTTACGCCCATCCAATCATAGTGAGAACGGATTTACCACTCCGCTCTGTATTAATCAAGCCCGATCTCGCTGGGAGGATGATCAAATGGTCAATTGAACTCTCTGAGTTTGATATATCCTATGAACCCCGAAGCGCTATTAAAGCTCAAGTCCTGGCTGATTTTATTGTGGAAATGACAGGGACTGATCCAGATTCCCCTCATGTCCATTGGACCATTTACGTTGATGGTTCATCGAACCAAAGAGGCTCTGGAGTGGGTGTAGTTCTAGAAAGTGACGACGGAGTACACCTGGAAATCTCCCTTCGCTTTAATTTCAAAACATCCAACAACCAAGCTGAGTATGAAGCTTGTTTGGCCGGACTGAGAGCTGCAATTGACATCGGAGCTTCTGAGGCGACGCTCTGCAGCGATTCACAACTGGTGATTTCACAAATCTTAGGAGATTATCAGGCTCGCGAACCTCAACTCCAATTATACTTGAACTGTGTCAAGGAGTTGAGAGAGAAATTCTCGAAAATGGAATTCAAGCATGTTCCACGTGAAGAGAATACTAGAGCGGATATACTCTCCAGATTAGCAAGCACCAAATGACCAGGTAGCACAACTACGCTGGTTCAAAGCACACTAACGTCGCCCAACATTCCTCTTTTCCCTTCTCTAAATGCCATAATGACAAACTCCCTTTATGAAGACACATGGATGGCCCCCTACATCCGTTATTTGGCTGATGGACAGCTACCTACGGATGAGAAGGAAAAGACAAGGATAAGGAGGGAATTACCATACTTCACTATGATCGATGGTAATCTTTACAGAAGGGCGCTCTCCGTGCCCTACTTGATTTGTCTCAAAGAGAATGAGGTGCAAGACGTAATGGAGGAAGTGCATGAAGGACAATGTGGACACCACGCCGGAGGAAGAAGCTTAATGCGAAAAATCCTCAGGGCTGGATACTGGTGGCCCACGATGAAGCAAGACTCCATTGACTTCGTCAAAAAATGCGACGCTTGCCAAAAATTCTCTAATCTTCACCACACACCGGTGGAAGAACTCTTCACATCCGCTGTTCCATGGCCCTTCTACCAATGGGGATTGGATATTCTGGGCCCCTTTCCAACTGCTCCTGGGGGCATCAAATATCTCATTGTAGGGGTCGACTATTTCACTAAGTGGATAGAAGCAGAGCCGGTGGTACATATTACTTCAGCCCAAACTCGTCGTTTCATGTATGAAAACATTATAACACGGTTCGGGGTCCCAGCACGGATTGTCACAGATAATGGCACCCAATTCACGGATAGAAAATTCACAGATTTACTCGAAGGGTTAGGAATAACCCAGATATTCTCATCCGTCGAACATCCCCAAACTAACGACCAAGCTGAAGTGGCCAACAGGGAAGTGCTGAAAGGACTAAAGAAACGCCTTGGTGAAGCCAAGGGCGGATGGACAGACCAGCTGTGCCACGTCCTGTGGGCATACCGGACAACGCCCTATTCATCTACTAACGAATCCCCATATCGCCTAACATACGGGGTAGAGGCAATGATACCCGTGGAACTGCAGATTGCTTCCACAAGGGTCAAATACTTCTCTGAAGAGACTAATAATGCTAATTTGGTGTCAGAAATGGATGTCATACAAGAACTCAGAGAAGATACATTCGTCAGAGATCAAGCTATCAAAGCCAAAGTTGCTCTCCGGTACAACAAGCGAGTTCAATCAAGGACTTTCAACGTCGGAGATTTGGTTTTGAGAAAAGCAAGTATAGGGAACAAATTTGCTTATCAAGGCAAACTAGCCCCAAACTGGGAAGGCCCATACAGGGTATCCGAGGTTGCTGGCAAAGGCTCTTACCGCCTTGAGAACCTTGATGGCACTCCAATCTGAAATAAGTGGAACACCCAAAACTTGCGCATCTACTATAGCTAGCTGTTGGAGCAATACATATTCTCCTATCCTCATTTTGGATTGAATACTGGAGAAATTATTTTCCCAGCTACACTTTCATTGTAATTCTTATTTTTGATTTAATAAGAATCTCTCACAACAATTTAACTCTTTCAAGTTTTTCTTATGCTGTGATTTTCAGTTTATCCGGCGTACAAAAGCATATTCAGGACGGATGATCTCAACTACCTATTTTGTAGTTGACGATGTATCTCCTCGAATATGTGCAGCGCACAAGAGCATACTCAGGACGGATGATCTCAATTACCCATTCTGTAATTGACGATGTAACTCCTCGAGTGTGTCTAAGTAACTGAAGGCCCGGATTGTAGGATTAAACTGAACTCTGGGTACGGTTAGTAAGTTTGGCTGAACACCGGTGAAGACCTGGGCTGTAGGATTAAACCGAACCTCAGGAAATGGGTTGTAGGATTAAACCGAACCCCATTCTAAGAACGGTAAAAGGGTAGAACCCAACACCGTATTGAAGGCTTGGGCGCAGTAAGCTGGTTCTTCTTCAAGACCACGCTGAACCCCAAGTAACGGGCGCAGTAGGTTCAGGATTAGCCCTGATCTGAACCCCGTGTTGAAGGCTCGGATTGTAGGATTAAACCGAACTCTGAGTATGACTAGTAGGATTGACCGAACGTCGGTGAAGAATCGTCATTGGGTAAAACCAAAGACCGATGGAAGAACGGTTAGTAGGATTAAACCGAACGCCAAATATGACATGGATTGTAGGATCAAACCGAACTCCAAACACAACAAGTAAGTTATACTGAACTCCAAATTAATACTCTCTTTTGAAGTTCCTTATTTGGAAGTTTTATAGCTTTAAATTCTGAGTCATCAACTCTTCAGATTGAAACTTGACTCATGAGCTCCGACACAAGAATAATTTCATTCGGGTACGCCATAATAAGGCATATTCACCCGAAACCTTTTAGTCGGAAATATTTAAAGAGGAATTTCTATTTTAAATGCTCACTCTTGAGAACTCTCACGTGAAAGTATCACTCAGAGTCCGTTCAAAGTACTGATCACCCAATGATACTAGGGGACAACATCAACAATTTAACGAGTTTCTTGAGGAATGAACTCTTAGTGAAACGTTCTCATAATCATTCCCCCTCAAGATTAGCATTACATGCCGTTCTCATGACAATGACATGTTTACCCACAACGGCTTTTCTCATTATGATATTTACGACCAAAAGGCCTGACTTTCAAGAGGCAAGATACGCTTTCTACCAGGCTTTTATATCAAATTATCCATACTTGACAAAAGATACCCTATCTTTTCTGTTAAATCAAGTCTTGGCTATCAAAACGCCTATACATGAAAAATGATAGTTATATATCTCTATCCGTTCTTCATCCTGCATGTAAAAGTCTGGAATGAAGGTTCTATGTTAATATCCGATCTTCATTACTTAAGTCCGGAATGATTCAATACACATGCAATCCCACTAAACAAGTATATAAAGGCAAATGATTCTTTTATTGATCAAATGAAAATTACATGGAGAAATTCATATAATAATCTGGAGCTGATCCCGGAACACAGCGAATTTGAATCAATAAAAAGAAAAAGAAACAGGGAAGGCATTAGTTCTTCTGACTTGTATCTCCTTCCTTCCCTTTGCCTTTATCTCCGGTCTTACCTTCATTAGCGCCAGAGCTTGTTCCTGTATTTCTGAGTTTCAGGAGAGAAGGTCCCATTGATTGGCCTTCAGGTAAAGGAGCAAACCTATATGGAGTGTTAGGCGGACTCTCATGACGGTCCTTGACAATGGCCACCAGTTTCCCTTGGTGAAACTCATAGAACGGATCAATACCATTCAAATTTAGAGTCACCTTGGGATTCCGGTATTGAATTTGACGAACTGCCAGCCCAAAAGATTCCTTGACTGCTTGATCATACATATCTACAGCTTCAGCCAAGTCAGCTTTCAGGGTTTTGACTTCGTCAGTTGAATCCGCCAACTTTAAGAGCAGCTCCTTCTCCTTACGCGACCAATCTTCTGCTCCTTGAGAGTAGACGATCTTAGCTTCCTTCAACTCCTCTTCCAGCTTCGAGGAACGTTCCTTCTCCGTACAAAGGCTGGCATGGAGGTCGGAATTGATTTTCTTCTGATCAAGAACTTGGACCTCCAGCTCCTTGGCAAGGTACTTAAGTCTGGCAATTTCCTCATCCTTCTTATATCCTTCCTCTCTGAAAGCCTCTAATCTACCTTCTAAACGGAGGATGTTTGCCTTATCCTTAGCAGCAGCAACGCTAAGATCGTTAACCTTGCCAACCAACAAGCTGAGCCTCTCATTCTCTTCTGAAAGCTCGCGAACCGATCTCAGGAGACCGGATAATTCTGCCAGGTGCTTCTGTCCGGCATCGCAAGCTTTGGTTACTTCTTCACTCTTCAATGAAGGCTTCAGCTTGTACAAAGTTTCAGGAACGCCCTCAGGAACAGAACCCTCGTATACCAAATATTGAGCAAGACCGGAGCTACTTTCAAGAGGGCAAGGAACTTTGGGTGCAAAATAAGTCGTTATTGGCTTTGCACCATAAGTGATCGCATCGCCTGGGGCATCCGGAGTGGGCCCTTCCACTTTTTTCCCTTAGAAAGCTCCAGATCAGCAGCCCCTCTTGAAGTTTTTGGTTTCTTGGGAGAAGGTTGATGGTCCAAGGTCTTGGAGGAATCACGTTTTGTCCTTTTCTTTTTCTCTCCGACCTTCTCAACCGCAACCTCAGAGGCCGGTTTCTCGGATCCGCCCTCAAGCAAGGGGATATCGTCACCAGCAGATGAAGTCAAAATTATAGTCTCAGCTGTAGCTTTCTTCGAATTCCGTTTTGCTTGGATGTCATTCTCAGCTACTACGGAATTCACTCCAGCTTTGAGTCCTTTCAGCTTTTCCATCTCTGGTGACACGGTTTCAATTTCAACTGCAAAACCAAATAACACGGTTAGAGATCAAAGATTTCAAGGCATGGTACAATAAAGCATGAAAATTGGCAGGAAAATTACGTAAATACTCCTCGCGGGTGGACCACGATCCTAATAAACGCCTGCAAGAGAAAAATTGGTGCGAGGCAGTGTAGGATTGAAGGGCTGAAAGAACAGAAACTGAAGATGGGCTCAGTTCATCCTCCTCAGTGTAGTACGCCTGGGAGGTCAATAAGAAATGCTCATGCGTCCAAGCCACTAGGAATTTTGGAATCCCATCTTCAGTCAACCAAAAAATTGGTTCGTCAGGACGGACGCTGATCTTTGTGAAGTAAGACTTGAAAGAATGACCATCAACTTTGGCTGAATCGGTATACGCCTCAAAGTTGATAATCTTGGAGAGAGTCCGGAGCGATATCAAACTCACTCCCCCCTTCTCCTTATTTGCACGACGGATTACTTGGGAAAAATAGAACAACATAGCTACCGTCGGTTGGAAGTTGAAGTGCTCCCCAAGCACTTCAAGAGAACGGATCAACCCCCATCCGTTGGGGTGAAGCTGTGAAGGAGCACAATCCAGAAATCTTAAAACCCCCATCTGAAAATCGGTGAGGGGAAAGCGCACGCCAAGATTCAAAAACAGAAAGTCATACATATACAAGGACCTCTCGTCCGGCGTGAAACATATCCGTTCTGACAGAAGCGGAGTGAGCACCATAAACTGAAACCTGCCCTCATCCTTCTTGAAGACCGTAAAACGTGGTTCCAGCTCTGCTCCGTCCTCTCGAGCGTGGACAGATGTTGTTTCATGAAATTCCTCAGCCACCCAGCTGAATGGGCGCTTCCGCTGGAATTTCACCCAATCGATCTGGTGCGCAACTACATTGCACAGTCCGGAAGCTGTCTTCATTATATATTGCTGAGAGGGTGCTTCCCCACCAGATGACCTTCCCCCAGTTGTTTTCTTCACCGCCATTGTGAAAGCTTTTACGCTGCGGTAAAAATCCACATCGTCAGAGAGATACAAATCACCACTCTCAGCACTCTCACTAGAGGAGGATTCTGAAGAGGGCATAATCACCCTTCGCCTCTGATACGGCGACACCTCCCTCTCTGAGTTCTGTGGCTTCGATTGGAAGACCACTGGAATCCTCCCACCACGAACTGTGGGGTTTCGAGTTAAGGCCCTTCCTCCTCTTCCTCTAGGGCTAACACCACTAAAACTAACACCTTTCCTAGACATTTTCAGATATTGAGACAAGACACAAAAAATGGAAAGAAAGTGGTTACCTAAGGATGGATGAGGATGGTGAATTAAGATTCACAGAGGCAGACACAATAATCTTCTCAAAACTTTTGCAGAGGTTCGTTAAGGGAATAAGAAGAAATGGTTACTGAGATTGCCAAATATGTCTTTTTGAGGGCATGAAAATTTTCAAATACCGACTCAAGGCAACCTGTCGTTTACCCTCAAACGACTCTCCGTTTAGTGGATTAAAATTGTTGTTTTTAACCCAAAGGCGCGAAAATGCCATCGTTTCGTCACAAAGCCTTCTAAATGGGCCTATTAAATCCAAATCCTAGGCCCACCAAGTTCCTGTGTGACGGTTATTTAGACATGCGCATTTAACGCAATAATGGCTCGCCCACGTGAGTAAAGGCATTAAATGTCCAATCATGAGAAACGTGGCCACCATTACCCGAATACCAAGGGTTGCAAAATTCGATAAACTTCTGAGATTCTCATTGCTCTAATCCGCCCTCAAGCGTTCCATCACAGCGGAACCTTGTTCCAAGAGCGGATATTTACATTTAAGTCTAATTCCGAAATCCAGACGTACTACGATCGATATAGCTCATATGAGCAAATCTACTGATTCCTCACATAAGCTAGGGGGCTAGTAGAATACTATTGATCTCTGATTTCGGATACGAAAATTGAATCCATACGATTGAGAAGCATCCACCTCAATCCGCACTCCTATGATTGGAAAAATGTCTCCAGGACGGATGATCTCAATCACCTATTCTGTGATTCGATGATGTAACTCCTGGTACGAACAATTCCAATCATCACTCCAGGGCGGATGATCTCAATCACCTATTCTGTGATTCGATGATGTAACTCCTGGAACGAACAATTCCCATCATTATTCTTATGATGGAAGCTTTTGAAAATTGAGAAGCATTCACACAATCCGTACTCCTACGATTGAAAAAATGTCTTCAGGACGGATTATCTCAATCACTTAATCTGTGATCTAACGATGTAACTCTTGACGTTGTGTACTCTTCCAGAACGGATAATCTCAATCACTCATTATGTGATCTGACGATGTAACTTCTAACGTTGTGTACTTGTCCAGGACGGATGATCTCAATCACTTATTATGTGATCTGACGATGTAACTCCTGGCGCCGTACGCATCCCAAGGACGGATGATCTCAATCACCTATTATGTGATCTGACGATGTAACTCTTGGTGCCGTACACATCCCCAAGACAAACGATCTCAATCACCTATAAAGTGATTCGATGATGTAACTCCTGATACAAACAATCCCCATCATCATTTTTATGATGGAAGATTTTGAAAGTTAATCTGCACTTTCGCTCTCAAGTGGTACTCTCCCAGGACGGATACTCTTTATCACCTATTCTGTGGTACAATGACGTAACTCCTGGCATAGACAAACTCCCATCATCATCCTTATGATGGAAGGCTCAAACACCACTTTCTTACACCTTCGCAGTTCCCCAAACTTGGAACAATATTCTTACAATGGACGACATTGTTTTCTCCAGTGAGAATAACATGAATAAAGAACAGTCATCCGTCCTGTTACACTATTTTACTAAACAACGGATCGACTCCTCTTTTCCCCAAAAGACTTAAGGATCATGCCCTAAAGACAGACACCTTCTTCTTAACACGCACTTGGGGACATGTATATATTTATCCGTTCTAAATTCATTTGTTGTTTAATCTTCTGAGGCAATGATTTCAATTTGACCTCAAGGTTAATCATACAGAACGAATTAACAACGACTTAAATATACATGAAATATTGAAGACAAATTTCTTAAATGAAATTCATTCATTGAAAATGAGGTTACACATAATTGTTCAAAACCGGAGTTGATCCCGGTTCACAACTTTACATATAAATGAAAACAAAACTACGGAGGAGGAATCTGTTCTTCAGTTTTCTGTGCCTCCTCAGCACCAGGCTCTTGTGTCCCTTCCTTCGGGACTTCTACAGGAATCTCCCCTCCAGGAGCCTTAGTTTTTTCTTCAGATGAGGGAACCTCAGACACAGGAAGGATGAAATCCGGTCCCATAGTTTGACCCTCAGGAAGAGGAGGCAAACCATACAGGGACGTCGGAGGATCTTCGTGATGACCATCAACCACTATGAGTAACTTTCCTCCATGGAATTCATAGTACGGACTCATTCCATAGAGATTAAATTTCACAGTGGGGTTGCGGTAGAAAACTTGGCGTATAGCTAGGCCGAAGGATTCTTCAACAGCCTGGCTGCATATGTCAATTGCTTCTTCTTTCTCAGCTTTTGCTATAGCCAATTCTTCCCGCAACTTCGACAGCTCCCCACTCGATCCTTCGGACTCCGCTCTCCCAGCCTTTAATCCTTCGATCGCAAGAAGGAGCTTCTTCTCCCTTTGGGACCACTCCTCAGCAGCAGCTTTATTTTTATCCTCGAGATCACTCTGCTTAGCCTGGCTACTGAGGAGTTCTTCCTTTGCTTTTTTAAGAACCTCTTCCTTCTCTGCCAGCTTGCCTTCCAAGTCTTTGAAGTTGCCCTTAAGCTTAAGGTTCTCTCTGTTCATGATATCTCTGAACTCCTTAGACTTGGCAAGACGATCTTCCAATAGCTTGATGGTGGCTTTGTCTTTCCCCGATGAAAGGTTGAGTTGTTCCAATTTATCACTCAGCTCATCAACCTTATCGAAATTGTCAGCCAACTCGCTGAATGAATAAAGCATTCCAGCAAGTTCTGCTAACTGCCACCTTCCGGCCTCACACGCTTCCTTAATTTCTTTAGTACTAAGCGTGGGCCGGAGCTCGTACATCGGCCGTGGAAGAGCTGCTGGAGTTGATCCCCGATATGAGAGGAAGGGGGTAAGAAACGAGGTGGTCGGGTAGGAGATCGGATTTGACCCAGAAACCCCGGCAACGATTCCCTTATGCTGTCCGGAGGAAACACCAGCTGTTTCCGAGGTTTCTACAGGTTTATCCTCCGAAGTTCTACGCTTCTTGGACGGACCCCCCACAGAGTCATTCTTAATTTTTCTCCTTTTCTCAGTGACTGAGGGCTGACCCGTGGCTGCGCCAACATCGGATGAACCGCCCTCAACTAGCGGAATGTCCCCTTCAGCATCCGAGGTCAGGATGATCAACTCAGGACGATCCTTTGTGGAGGGCTTAGGCTTAATCTCATTTTCGCGGGCAACGGATTTACCCGCCGCCTTAAATCCCTTCAACTTATTCATTTCCGGAGTTTCTTGTTCTATTTCACCTGCATGAACAAGCACAAGAGATTAGCAACTTGATGGAGGTATGGTAATGGTATGTTGTTGTAATATTGAAATTAAGAGTTCACTGAAAGAGAATCAAGTTTGTATAATATGAACTCAATGGAATGGATGTGCCAAGTTTAAACACAGAGGTTGTAGTACAGTATAGATATCGTTCCACTGAGGAGGTGTAAGAATGAAAATCTTAGTCTTGAATTGATTTGGCAGAATGGTTTGGTTTTTGTTTTGTTATAAATGATGTTGATCAAGAAGACAGTAAATAACAGAGAGTAAAAGTTGCACAGGATAACAGTAATTGGTTTTAGAAAAATCAGTTTTGTAAAACAGGGATTGGCTTCATCACATCTTCACCTCTGTAAGCTGCATAAGTTTTCATATAAGTAAATTGAAAAGATAAGTTCTACGTCATAATCAAAGTCATTTGTATCGATCCCTCGACTACAAAATTCATAAGAATGATTTCAAACCGCTGATCCCTCAGTCACTTTGAAATCATCCCAGCATTATCGATCGATTGTTTCGACGTTTATTGCGTTAGGCGCCATCCCTGGCTACCTACTCACAACAAGTATTTCTTTCAGATTCTGCTTTCAAAAGTCACTTCCCAGCATACTTGAGAAAACTTAGAACAAGAAAATAGTGATCAAGTACTTTCAGGCATTAAACGCAGAAGGAAATACAGAAACTTATCAAATCTCATTACTAAATAAAAACTTACAACAGCATTACTTTAGTGTTGAATGGATTACAGCCAATCCGATAAGGGAGATTTAGCTACTCATGCCTTGCATTTTCACCATCAACAGAGTGAAGACAGAAAATAATGGAAAGTGTGAATGAGGATACAGAGGATGATCCCCATGATGTTGTTTGCAGCTTGATTTATAGGGGTTCTGGTTCAGCTCCCTAGAACGCATGCAGCATCTTTCAAAGTTTTGTAGAGACACAAGAAATTTGTTGTAGAACCCATGCAAAGATTTGTAGAACACAAGAAAAAGGTTTGGCATCGCACCACTGGTGAATATTAAATTGGAAAATCCCATGCTGAAGGAGTCACGCTTGAGCTTGGTGGACTCACGCTCAAGCGTGAAGGGTTCTGATGCTTACTGAATTACCCACGCTCAAGCTGCATTAACCACGCTCAAGCGTGAAGGGTTCTGATGCTTGCTGAATTACCCACGCTCAAGCTGTATTAACCACGCTCAAGCGTGGCCTTCCTTATGGTGCAGAATGCTTATTGTCCATCCATCACGCTTAAGCGTGTAAAGCCCACGCTCAAGCGCCCTTCATGTGCCTGGTCACGCTTCAAGCTCCATTTAGTCACGCTCAAGCGTGCTTCATGCGCAGGGTCACGCTCACGCTCACGCTTGATCTACGCTTGGGCGCTCTTGAGATCACGCTCAAGCGTCTCATCCCCACGCTTGAGCGTGAGATGGGTCCTGATGCCTCTGTCTCCTTTAAGTCATGCTTAATCCTCGTTTAAGCGTCTAGTATTCACGCTTAAGCGTGAGAGGTGCTTTTTTCCAACTTTCATGCTCAAGCTGGCTTACTTTGTATTTCCTGCAACTTTCCACAACATTTCTTTTTATACAATGCTTTAAAGGATTCATGCTCACTTCCTTCAATAATTCCTTAATTTAGCTTAAAGTCTTTACAAAATTGGTTCAAATGAGTCATGAAATCAATGCTTATTCAACACTTATCAAACTCTCCCCAACCTAGATTTTTGCTTGTCCTCAAGTAAAAAGAAGTTTGGAAAGGGAATCAAGCATTTCAGCAGAATTAGCTTCTGTACAGACAAAATTTTAAAAGACAATAATCTCAATTTATTTCAAGTAAATGATTTCCTTAATACCAATTCTTTGAAATGTACTGCACCATTAATTTGTTCACAATGCAGGTAACCAAATGCTATCAGAATAGGGAACTCTCATTATTTCTCACAGGTGGTTGTGTTTGCACATTCATCATGAGAACTGCCTAATTAACATTGCCGGCCATTTCTAATCACAATCCATTCATAAGATAAGTAAGAATCAAAAAGGTCTTTTCAAGGTTGTAATGAGGCTGGGCTATCAAGAATTCTTGGTTTTTCTTTGAGTTCAAAGTGCATGCATAAATAAGAAGAGCATATGTTCTAAAATTTTTCCAATTTTTATGGGGCTTCTTCTTTTATGCTTTTGAATTCTTCGCTTTTCTTTTTCTAGTTCTCTATTTTTGTTACATGTTGGAGAACTTTATTTCTTTTTCAGCCTCAGTTTCTCTTATCACCCTTTTTTTTGGAGAAGTGTTTTATGCTCTTTTTTAAAAATCTTTAAGCATGCTGGTAAGGTAAGATTTTATTTCACATGCTTGGTTTAGGGTGTTTGAAAAAGATTTTGGCTCAAAAATGGCTACAACAATTGGATCATATTCTTAAGGGTAGCTTTTTGGCTCTGAGTTTTTATTTTTTTTCAAAATTTGCCTTTATCATTTCCTTGCTTAATCTTTAAAAGAAATGTTAATCAGAAAATCAGGCAATGCTTATTTGACGATTTCTCATGAGACTCTCAGTGTTTAGATTTCTCACTTCTCACAGGATATAAGTCTTATTTCCTTATTCTAACAGAAAAGGGTTCACGCATGTTCATAATAAAAAGTACATTCATTCCAATTCCTTGGTTCTTAATTCAGCCATTTTACCCTTTTAACAATCAATGTTATTGTCTAAAAATCTTCTGCTGCTTAGAAACTCTTCTTGTTCAAAAAGTAAAATCTTTGGTTGGGTTTTTCAAAAATGTTCAAGGTTTTAACCAAAACAGGAATAAGCAAACAAGAATAATCACAAGCAGACAAGAGTAATCACAAACAGTTCTAAAGTATGCTGTACTAAAAATAAAGTAAAGCTATAAATTGTCAATTTGAAATAAAACTAAGTAGCAATTTAAACTTCAAGAAATAAAAGCATTTAAAATTTTTCACTCTTCCTCATATAAGTCCTCTTCTGTTCCCTGATCTCTTTCTGGAGGTCTCTGTGTTGAAGTTCCTGGCCTATCCTCTGTAGTCTCACCTCCTCCCACAAAAGGAGGCCTGTCCCCAGGCCAAGCAAGTAGGGCCTCAAACTGGGCAGGTGGCATCCAAGGATTGTGTTGACCTGCAGGAATGCTATGATAAAGGCCACTGTGAACATGTAACAAACCTCTGTGATGAGCGTTCTGCTGGGCCAGGAGATGGCTGTTTTGAATTTTCAGGATGTGAATGCCTTGTAATATCAGATTGGCTTCTGTGCTGAGGGGAGGATGGGCAGGTGCTGTGTTAAATGCTTGCTGTGCTGCTTGAGAGGCAGGTGGAGGGGGTACATCATCTGCAGGAGGTACTGGATTACTGCAGTAACGCTCAATGAAGCGTTTGTCTATGGAAGGCCGAATTGGTTTGAGGTCTTGTACCTCAACACCATGAGCTGCACAAAAATCAGTAATAAAGACAGGAAAACTGAGACTCCCTTTTACCTTTTGACCTGCTTGGGAATACTTCTGGTCAGAAATCACAAACTTGTGGATTTCATCAGAGAGTATTTGGGCTAGATCAATGGAGATGTCCTCTCGCAGAATGCAGTATAGTAAATAGCACCTACTGAAAATTAAATCAGAGACATGAGCATTAGGTGCTATGTTAGCTAATAAGAAAGAAGTCCAAACTTGAGAAATAGTAGTCATGTCTTTTCTTAAAACTCTCAGTGGGGTCTCTCCTTGCCCCATTTGAAAGTGGTGTCCTGGAACACATATGGCTGCTTCAAGGTCATTTGTGGCAATGAACTGGTTCCTTGCAACCATGGCAGCATATTCACATATTTCTCCCTCTCCTAGGGTCATAATGTTTCCTAAGTAAAAATTGATTGTGTCCCTGTCATAGGAGAGCCAGGTTCCCCTCACATAAGTTTTTCTTTCTCCTCCTCCATCTCTTGTCCAAGCGTTCGCATAGAATTCTCTTACAACTTCAGGGTCGTACTTCTCCCTTGGGTAACATACCTTTAACCAATTTCTCCTCCTTATGATCTGCAAGAAGGCATCACAATCTCCCAAGGCCAAGTCTACTTTTCTTTCCGGTATAAATGTCCAATTTGAGATGTCCTCATAACGCTTGCTGTTGTTTTTCTTCCTGAATCTTGGAGCATTATCTTGTTCATCTGTGCGTGGTCTTTTGCCTTTGTTTCTTCGGGGACTCCTTGCTGGGGAAGTAGTGACAGGGGGATTTGGTGCAATTTGCTTTGTTCTGGCCATCTGCAAGAAAGTTAAGAGCCAAAAGAAAGTGATACACAAGAGCAAAGCTTTGAACCTCTTTCTCTAAACAATCTAGAAAACAACCAAGCATTGATCATGATATTCTTTAAAAATAGGAAGAAGGTGTTTAAAGACTTCAATGGATGCCCAAAAGAAATGTATCAATTCTTCCTAATACAGTAATCATATGCTTTTAATTCAAAAAGAGGATAGTGCAGTAGTTACCTGGAAGAATCCGAGAGTGACAGAGAGAATGATTTGCAAAAGAAAAGTGTGACTTATGAGATGAGAGTGAAAAGACAATTATTGGAGAAGAAATGGCAGTTACAAAACTTAGAAAGTCAGAAGATTGATGGACGGTTATGTGAGTGAGAGAGTGGCAGTTTCAAATTCTACATTTATTAGCATCAGGGGGCCGTTTTGCATTTCACGCTTGAGCGCCGGAGTTCCACGCTTAAGCGCAAGAGTGTCCCGCTTGAGCGCAGTATTACCACGCTTGAGCGTGATCGGGCTGGATGCAGAGTTATGCTTCCTCGCTTGGGCGAGAATGAAAATGCACTTCACGCTTGAGCGCATGTTTGTCACGCTTGAGCGCAGGGGTGTTGCGCTTTGAGCGTGAGAGTATCATGCTTGAGCGTGATCGTTCAATCAGGGTGGTTTTTTGTCTCGCTTGAGCGCTGTTCCTTCCTCGCTTGAGCGTGTGTTCTTTGATGCAAAGTTTATTTTCCTTGCTCAAGCGTATGTTTGTTACGCTTGAACGTGAGACTCAACATTTCCATACCTGATGCTTACTTAATTTCTCGCTTGAGCGCAGGGGTCTTGCTTTGAGCGTGGTAGCCTCTGATTGATGTTCCAGGTCCTTTCGCTTAAGCGCAAAAGATCACGCTTAAGCGGGATCGGGTTTATTTTGTTGAAAATTTCTTTTGCAAAGGTGCCACGTTTAAGGCTTGATTCTTTCGCTTAAGCTTGATGTGGATGGTTTGGGACTTACCTTGGCTCGCTTAAGCGAGATTATCCACGCTTGAGCGAGGTGATTTCCTCATGCTTCCTTTAATTCAACTTCCAGCTCCAGTTTTGTTTGCCTTTGTTTGAACTCTTATTTGGGATCCTCTTGAGACCTACAATGTAAACAGAAACTTTACTACTATTTAAAATAAAATTTCGGGGAAAGAAAGCATAAAAGATTGGGTTGCCTCCCAATAAGCGCTTTGTTTAACGTCATTAGCTTGACGCCCGATAGATTTTTCAATATGGATCATGGAGCTGGTGGATGAGAGTGTTGAGTTTTTCCACCTCCTTTCCTAAGTCAGGCCTTCCATTCTGCTTTTCAAGTGCACCTTCGATAGCAAAATCAGCTTGTTCTTTTTGCACTCGAATTTTTACTTTTCTGTCATCCACATCTATGATGACTTTGGCTGCTTTCAAGAATGGTCTCCCCAGTATTAGAGGAACTTCAGGATCTTCCTCCATATCTATGACAACAAAATTCTCATGAAATTCAAATTGATCAACTTTGACCTCAACATTTTCAGCAATACCATAAGGGGTTTTCATTGATTGATCTGCCATTTTTAAGGTCATGTTTGTTGGCTTTACTGAAAAATCCCCTATCCTTTTAAGTGTGGATAATGGCATTAAGTTTACACTAGCACCAAGATCTAATAAAGCTTTACTTTTTGAAAGATTTCTAATAGTGACAGGAATAGAAAAACTCCCTGGATCTTTGGTGTTATGAGGTACTGCTTCAGGGGTGATAGCATCATGTCCTTCTTCTTTCTTAGTTATTTCCTCAGTTAGTGTGGTCACAGCCTTGCAATGCTCTATTGGATTTGTTTCAGTGTTTGCTCCATACTGAGGCTTTTGTTTCTCAGCAAGTTGTCGGGCTAGTTGTCCCAATTATGTTTCCAAGTTCCTGAGTGATGCCTCATTGTTCTTTTAACTTGCTAAAGAAGTTTGCATAAATTTTTCCAAGGTGTCCTCTAATCTAGAAGTTCTCTCCACCAAAGAAGGACCATTATTTTGATATGGTTTATTTGAAGAGCTGGGCTCTTGCTTCCATCCTTGGCCTTGGTTTTGGTTACTTCTCCATCCCTGAAATTGTTGGTTAGAAAAATTTGAATTGAAATTACCAGATCTTCCTTGGTTGTTCATGAAGTATACAGTTGCTTCTTATGAGCCACAGTTTTCATTGAGATGATCTCCTCCACAAAAGTTACATGTTACAGGCATTTGTTGTTGCCCTGGTTGTGATGATTGTACTGCATGTAATTGTTGTGGAAGATTGGATATCTTTTTGGTCAATGCTTCTAATTATTGGGTCAGAATTTTGTTTTGTGCTAAAATGGCATCTGTGGTGTTTAAGTCAAGGACTCCTTTCCTTTGAACTTGTGTTCTGTCATGCTGAGCTTGGTAATCTGTGGATGATAATGCTTCAATGATCCTTGTAGCTTGCTCTGCATCCACTGTCATCATGGTTCCTCTAGCTGCTGCATCTAAAATCATTTTAGTGTCAGCCTTTAAACCACTGTAAAAGATATCCAATTGGGCAATATCTTCAAGTCCATGGTTTGGGCATTTTCTGAGAAGAGATTTGAAGCGTTCCCATGCTTCACAAAAGGGTTCATCATGGCTTTGTTTAAATGTTGTGATATCTGATTTAGCCTTGATAAATCTGGATGGTGGGAAGAATCTGTGTAGGAATTTTTCCTCCACTGTCTCCCAGCTGTTCAGGCTTTTATTTGGGTGCGACTGGAGCCATTCTTTAGCTTTTCCTGCAAGAGAAAAAGGAAACAATCTTAGATATGCTGCCTCAATTACTTCCTGTTCAAATCCCATTGTTCCTACTAATTCATAGAATGTGGCCAAGTGAGTGTAAGGATCTTCACTGGCCATTCCATGGAATTGATGGGAACTAATTAAACTAAGAAAAGCAGGTTTCATTTCTATAGCCCTGATTGTATTTGGTATAGCAATGCTTGAGTAGTGTCTAGGTCCTTGTTGTAATGTGTAATCTCCAAGTGTTCTCCTTGGTGGATTTTGATTATTGCTGTTGTCATCCATTATCTCAGAGGAGGTTTGTCTTGCTTGGAAGTTCTTCTTTGCTTTCTTGATTTTCTTGAGGAACCTTTCTATCTCAGGATCAAATGCAAGCTGTTCTTTTGTACCCTGTCCTCTTAAGATCATAAATCAAGTACTCAAGGTAGAAAAGTTACTAAAAAAAATATATAAAAACAAATTGCAAACAAATTTATTTACACTGTCTTGTCAATTCAATGCTAAAAAAATATTCAAACTTAAATCACCTCCCCGGCAACGGCGCCAAAACTTGATGGAGGTATGGTGATGGTATGTTGTTGTAATATTGAAATTAAGAGTTCACTGAAAGAGAATCAAGTTTGTATAATATGAACTCAATGGAATGGATGTGCCAAGTTTAAACACAGAGGTTGTAGTACAGTATAGATATCGTTCCACTGAGGAGGTGTAAGAATGAAAATCTTAGTCTTGAATTGATTTGGCAGAATGGTTTGGTTTTTGTTTTGTTATAAATGATGTTGATCAAGAAGACAGTAAATAACAGAGAGTAAAAGTTGCACAGGATAACAGTAATTGGTTTTGGAAAAATCAGTTTTGTAAAACAGGGATTGGCTTCATCACATCTTCACCTCTGTAAGCTGCATAAGTTTTCATATAAGTAAATTAAAAAGATAAGTTCTACGTCACAATCAAAGTCATTTGTATCGATCCCTCGACTACAAAATTCATAAGAATGATTTCAAACCGCTGATCCCTCAGTCACTTTGAAATCATCCCAGCATTATCGATCGATTGTTTCGACGTTTATTGCGTTAGGCGCCATCCCTGGCTACCTACTCACAACAAGTATTTCTTTCAGATTCTGCTTTCAAAAGTCACTTCCCAGCATACTTGAGAAAACTTAGAACAAGAAAATAGTGATCAAGTACTTTCAGGCATTAAACGCAGAAGGAAATACAGAAACTTATCAAATCTCATTACTAAATAAAAACTTACAACAGCATTACTTTAGTGTTGAATGGATTACAGCCAATCCCATAAGGGAGATTTAGCTACTCATGCCTTGCATTTTCACCATCAACAGAGTGAAGACAGAAAATAATGGAAAGTGTGAATGAGGATACAGAGGATGATCCCCATGATGTTGTTTGCAGCTTGATTTATAGGGGTTCTAGTTCAGCTCCCTAGAACGCATGCAGCATCTTTCAAAGTTTTGTAGAGACACAAGAAATTTGTTGTAGAACCCATGCAAAGATTTGTAGAACACAAGAAAAAGGTTTGGCATCGCACCACTGGTGAATATTAAATTGGAAAATCCCATGCTGAAGGAGTCACGCTTGAGCTTGATGGACTCACGCTCAAGCGTGAAGGGTTCTGATGCTTGCTGAATTACCCACGCTCAAGCTGCATTAACCACGCTCAAGCGTGAAGGGTTCTGATGCTTGCTGAATTACCCACGCTCAAGCTGCATTAACCACGCTCAAGCGTGGCCTTCCTTATGGTGCAGAATGCTTATTATCCATCCATCACGCTTAAGCGTGTAAAGCCCACGCTCAAGCGCCCTTCATGTGCCTGGTCACGCTTCAAGCTCCATTTAGTCACGCTCAAGCGTGCTTCATGCGCAGGGTCACGCTCACGCTCACGCTTGATCTACGCTTAGGCGCTCTTGAGATCACGCTCAAGCGTCTCATCCCCACGCTTGAGCGTGAGATGGGTCCTGATGCCTCTGTCTCCTTTAAGTCATGCTTAATCCTCGCTTAAGCGTCTAGTATTCACGCTTAAGCGTGAGAGGTGCTTATGTTTTCCAACTTTCATGCTCAAGCTGGCTTACTTTGTATTTCCTGCAAATTTCCACAACATTTCTTTTTATACAATGCTTTAAAGGATTCATGCTCACTTCCTTCAATAATTCCTTAATTTAGCTTAAAGTCTTTACAAAATTGGTTCAAATGAGTCATGAAATCAATGCTTATTCAACACTTATCACAACTACGAAATATTCGATATATTTGACAAAGGAGAAAAAGTGAAATAAAATGAGTATTACGTAGATATTCATCCCGGACTCCGCTTGAACTACTTAAAAGACGCCTACATAAAAATACGTTACGACGTGTAGTATGTGCTTCAAGTGCGAACAACACTTTTGACGACTTGGGAGACAGCTCGGATTGATCAGCGTAATATGCGTGGGAGCTCAAGAGAAAATGCTTATGGGTCCAACTCAGAGGAAATTTGTTAACACCCTCTTCATCCTTCCAAAATATCGGTTTGTTCTTCTTAATGGAGATCCGAGTGAAGTAGGTCTTAAACGACTTTCCATCGACTTTGGATGAATCGGTGTAAGACTCAAAGTTCACAAAAGAACAGAGAGTCCGGAGCGTCACCAAACCAACACCGCCTTGCTTATTCGCCCTCCGAACTACTTGGGTGTAGTAAAATAGCATTGCCACAGTAGGCGTGAAGTTGAAATGTTCACCCAAAACCTCCAAAGCACGGATAAGACCCCAACCGTTGGGATGAAGTTGGGAGGGTGCACAGTTTAAAAACCTCAGTACACCCATCTGAAGTTCAGTTAAAGGGAAACGAACTCCCAGGTAATGAAAGATGAAATCGTACATATATACTGAACGGTCATTGGGGACGACGTGGCATATCCGTTCTGTTGGGAGTGGTGCATATACCCTATACCACTTTTTTGTTTCCTCTTTCGCATTGAGCATGAACCTTGGCTGAATTCGGGATCCTTCCTCGTCTGCATAATGGAAAGCCAAGTCCTTGAATTCGCTGGACACCCAACAGAAAGGCCATTTGGCCTGAAGCTCTTCCCAATTCAGCCTGGAAGCAGCGACGCTATAAAGACCTTCAGTTGTCTTTAAAATGGCACTATCTCCAGAAGTTCCTTCTCCAGTAGCCATTTGAATTGTCTAGATCGAACTCCTTAATCTACGATAAGAAATTATGTCGTCAGAAAGTTGATAATCATTACTCACTTCATCTTTTACAAAGCGACTACAATCAGAGGACGACTCCGAGAAGGGAAAAGTCACTTTCCTTAAGTGAGTAAGATCCCCTTTCTGAGCGACATGACTCAGCCCTAGGAAGAATCACAAGGATTCTTCCCCATGACTATTAGGGTTGCGAGAAATTATTCTCCCCCTAAATGAACCACATTCTCTTCAAGCAGGAGTAACAGACCAAAATAAGACGAGATTTACAGGGGAGGAAGAAATAATTACCTTAGATAACGATGATGGAGATGAAGAGTGAACAAAGTCTCGTAGAGAAAGCAACGAACTTCCTTGCGAGATTTTTGCAGAGTTTTGTTAAGAAAACAAAAGCAAGTGGAACTCAGAATCCACTAAGTGTTTCTTTTATAAGAAACGAAGAGGTTCGGTTACCCACTCTTGAAGTTGTGTCGTTCTCGATTAAACGCATTGGTTCACAAGCGAAACGACACAACCGTTCCAAATTCGTGGGCGCCAAAACGATAGCGATTCGACGAAGGGCCTATCTACTAGGCCCAAAAGTTTCAAAGACTTCAGGCCCATTAAGCCTAGAGCTGTCAAAATGGGTTGCAACCCGTGGGCCAACCCGGCTCGAGGTGGGTTTTTGGTGAGCCGGGTTGGAAAAAAAAGGCTCATTTTCAAGGCAAAGCATTTTTTGACCCGGCCCGTTGAACCCGGCTCGCGGTGGGTTAAACCCGTGGTGAGCCGGGTTGGCTCACGGGTTACTCATTAAATAAAAAAAAAACCTGAATCTGAAACTGAAAAGGAGAATGAGGTAATTTTTGTTCCCATTTTTTTCACTCACTCACTCACCATTTCACACACTTAGCCGGCCCTAATTTTTTCCTCAAACTGCTGTGCCTGATCTTCCCTTCTTCTCCACACTGCTGCGTGACTGCATCCAGATCTTCTCCTTCTCCACACTGCTGCTGCTACATCAGGAAAGAAGGCACTGTTCACGCCGCCAGATCTGCTGTCCATTCACCACACAACACGCGAGCAATATTCAGGAAACAAGGCACGGTTCACGCTCACGCACCAGAGGTAGTTCTCAAGCACGCTGTTCCTTTCATTTAACGTTTCTGCTGCAGGTTTTGTTGAAGTTAATTTTTTGATTCAATAAAGCTGAATAATATTGGTTAAAGAATTTAATGTTGTTCATATTTTTTGATGAATGTTTAATGTTGCTGCTGCTTGTTCATATTTGTTGTTGATGAATGCTGATTTATGGTCATTGGCTATATAGAAATAATTAAACTGTTGATGAATGCTTGTTCATATTTTCCATGTCGTTAATTTCACGAACGTTATGGCTATTTATTTACCTAGCACGTCAACTTAACAAAATGTTTGTTTTCGAAAAATACATCTTAGATGTGCTTATATAATAATAATTTAGCAGTTCAATTAGCTATAAAGGTACCTGGAAAACATGCCGTATAAACTAGTTTTGCATCAAGCTTTAGAACTTCTAAATACGGTTAATTTCTCTTATAGACTAAGAATATATATACTACTATTATTTATGTTTTTAGCCTTCAAAAGTTGTGCCTGCTTCGATGCTGCGTAGCATAGGAAAAAAAACGTACGCAATGTAAATGAATTTGGAACTAACACAACACATCAGCACTCCAGATTTTAGAGCATTTGATTGCCATGTTTAAAATTAATTAGCGTTTTGTTTAATGTAAATGTTCTAGTTGTTGATTGAACCTAGGCTAACAACAAGCTTTGCAATTATTAGATTAAAGGTACTCTATATAGAAACAATTAAATTAAATGACCTGTATAAAAAAATTAGAAACTATATTAACTTTTTTCTTTCTATAATAAGTTAACCTATAATAAATTTGAAGTTTTAAATTAATATGCACTGAAATTTATTTAGTTTGAATATACATTTATGCAGAAGAATGGAATCTGAAACTGTGCATCAAAGTAACAATTCAAGGAATGGTGATGAAGAAATTAATAATGTAAATGAGTTGGATGAAATTGATGAGATTAATATTGACCCACATGAAAGTAGTGATTTGGATCTAAGTAAGAAACCAAAGAGGGAGTGTAGGAGAACTTCTGAAGTTTGGAAACATGTAACAAGAATTGGAATGAAGGATGGGAAAGAAAAGGCAAAATGTAATGGGTGTAATAAGGAGTACATAGTTGGTGGGTCCAAAATAGGAACTTCAACATTGTTACGTCATATAAGGAATTGCAAACGTCTTCCCATGTATCATGATGTGGCTGGAATGATAATTGATCATGCAGGAAAGTTAAGGGCAAAAGAAATTGATTATAAACGTTTCCGTCAAGTTATTTCAATGTGTATAATAGATCATGGATTGCCTTATCAATTTGTTGAATATAAGTGGGTTAGGGAGTTGCATTCTATGTTGCATCCGGATGTTAAACACTATAGTAGGAGCACAGCAACGTCTGATGTTTTCAAATTTCATATTGAGCTAAGGGAAAAATTGAAACAAAGTATGCTTAAGACTCGTAATCGTATTTGTTTGACATCTGATTGCTGGACTTCTATCACTCAAGAAGGTTATATATGCTTGACTGCTCATTTTGTTGATAGTAATTGGGTGTTGAATAGTAAAATTCTTGCATTTTGCAAAATGGAACCTCCACATACTGGATTTGATATGGCAAAAAAAGTGTTTGATTGCTTGAAAGATTGGGGAATAAATAGAAAGATCTTTTCTATTACTTTAGACAATGCTAGTGCCAATGATAATTTGCAAGATATCTTGATTGAACAAATGAGTTTGCAAAATAGTTTGTTGTGTGATGGTGAATTTTTTCATGTGAGGTGTAGTGCCCATGTTTTGAACCTAATTGTGAAAGAAGGTTTAAAGGTTGTTGACGATGCTGTGGTTAAGATTAGAGAGAGTGTTAAATATGTGAAAGGGTCAGAGGCGAGAATGATAACATTCAAAGAATGTGTTGAGCAAGTGGGGGGTATTGATACCAAATTTGGGTTGAGAGGGGATGTTGCCACTAGGTGGAATTCTACATTTCTTATGCTTGAAAGTGCCCTTAGATATCGTCGTGCTTTCACTAGTATGAGTTTACGTGACAGGAACTATAAAGTTTGTCCAACAAATGAGGAGTGGAAAAGGGGTGAGAAAATGTGTGAATTTTTGAGACCATTCAATGTGATGACAAACTTGATTTCCGGCACATCTTATCCTACTTCCAATTTGTATTTTATGCAAGTTTGGAAAATTGAATGTTTATTGAGGGAAAATACTAGAAGTGATGACTCCATAATTAAAAGTATGGCTGAAAGGATGCTTGTCAAATTTGACAAGTATTGGCATGATTATAGTGTCATTCTTTCCATTGGAGCCATTCTTGATCCAAGGATGAAATTTGATGCACTTCGATTTTGCTATTCTAAGCTTGATCCTTCTACTTGTGAAGAAAAGTTAAATTTTATAAAAGGGAAGATTACCAAGCTTTTTGAAGTGTATGTCAAAAGACAACAAAGTGAATCAAGTAGCTCATCTATGACAAACACTTCATCAATGAATCAAGTGCCTATTCCAATTTCAGGAGATGATCTTGCTATGGATGTATTCCATGTAAGTTAATTAATATACTTTTCTTCTTATTTTTCAACTACTATTTTTATTTAATGTTTTTCAAACTTGTTAATCAATATACTTTTTTTAATTTACGTAGGAGTATGCCAATTATGTGAGTCAATATAACAATGCATCTGGAAGGTCTGAATTGGATCTTTATTTAGATGAAGCAAAGCTTGAACCAAGGTACTTTGAGAAGTTGAATGTGTTGGATTATTGGAAAGATCATAGGGAACGTTATCCAAACCTTTCAAAAATGGCATGTGATGTGTTGAGTATTCCAATCACCACAGTTGCTAGTGAATCTGCATTTAGCATTGGTGCTCGTGTGCTTACAAAATACCGATGTTCTCTTCTTCCAGACAATGTTCAAGCATTGATCCTTACCCATAATTGGTTGAATGGCTATGAACCAATTGGTAGTAACTACATACATTACACTTTATTCTATATTATTTTTATTAATATGTGATGACAAATTATAATATTCTGATTATATTTTTGTGTTTTGATTTTGTAGGTGAGAATGAAATTGAAGAACCAAAAGTGGAGGAAGTTGAAATTAATATGTCAAATCATGCTTCAAATGTTGTTATTGGAGAACAAAGTCAAGCCAATCAAATTTGAGCATTTAAATGTTGAGACTTTACTATGGTGTTGTTGGATGATAGAATTTGTTGGATTATGTTTAGTGTTAGTTTTTTATCTTATGGATTATGTTATGGTGTTGGTTTTTTATTTTATGGATTATGGATTATGTTATGGTGTTAGATTATGACATTTTTCTATTTTTGTTTGGTATTGGAATGTGGAAAAAATTAATGTTTTGGAATATGAGAAAAATATTTTTTTTGACATTTTTCTGTTTTTATTTAATTTTTATTTTTTAAAAATGGTGGGCCAACCCGCGAGCTACCCGGTGGGTTGGTGGGTTGGGTTGGGTTGAGAAAACTGACTCACTCAAGAAGGTGAGCCGGGTTGGGTTGGGTTGCAAAATATTCTAACCCGTGGTGGGTCAACCCGTGTGGGCCGGGTTGGCCCGTTTTGACAGCTCTAATTAAGCCCAAAACGACGGTTAATGAGATTTCCATCTCAGACGCAATAATTGCCTGCCCACGTGATTAAAAGCATTAATGTCTAATCATGCAACGCAATTCGCGCTTTACAGCCGTTACACGAACTTCAAGAGCTTTCAATTCCAATAAACTCTTGAAATTCTCGTACAACGAATCTTTGTCTGAATCTGTTGTGACGACATCAACAGGTCGGATCTATTAATTTGAGAACGGTTCTTTACGAATGATAACAAATGCTAAGGAACTGTTTTACGCGTAAGCTTACCGATATTAAGACCTCTCGCAGGTTGAGTAATGGGAGTTAGTGGTTCCCCACTAACGAGTCCTCGTAAAACGAGCCAATCAGGTATATGAACTCATTTCATTAATGAAGTGAGGGATCTTCAACTTAATCTATGAACGATTACTCTCTGAAATACATTCCTTACTTGGAATATCATCACTGACTTGAGCGTCGGAGAATCTTTGCAGGTGACACCACCATTCGCCCACTTCAATGCGTTAGGTCGGTGTGAAGGATCTCCAGGACGCCCAATCCGCTCTCCTCATTCAAGGACAACGGATATTACACCGGATACTCATA
This sequence comes from Clitoria ternatea, assembly GCA_037962975.1. Classification (NCBI taxonomy): domain Eukaryota; kingdom Viridiplantae; phylum Streptophyta; class Magnoliopsida; order Fabales; family Fabaceae; genus Clitoria; species Clitoria ternatea. Next base: position 289,004,023 of record CM075670.1, read on the forward strand.
CATCCGGTCTTCTGCACAGTATTTGCATACTGTTTGTGATTGACTTGAGTCCGGATCTCTAGACCCCGGTTCAGGACAGATCAGTATTCAAATAAATTTTTCATTTTATTTCTTGTTTTTCTTTCACATTTTGAAAAATAAAATAAAATAATATGGAAATTAAAAAATTATGAAAAAAATTATGCACATGTTTTTCATTGTGAAAAAATTTAGAATCCTTGTCACTTTTTACGATGGAAATTTTTAAAAAACTATTTTAAATAATAGTGATTTAAACATTTTCTTAGGTATATAAAAATGTTTTTTATTTTCTTGTTATTCTTAAAAAAAAAATTTAATTTTCAAAACATGTTAACTAACAACACTCTTTTCCCCCTCTCTATTTTCGAACCCCTTCCTTCCACGGCGTCTTCTCCTTCAGCCCTTCTCCCTAACCCGCGCGTCTGAATCTTTCCGGCGGCCTTCATCTCCTCCGGCGTCTCCGTTCGAGCTCTAGCCTCGCATCTCCTCCAGCTTTCGAGCATCTCTTTGCTCGCGTCTCCGTTCGGGCCAGTCTCTGCTCGCGTCTCTGTTCGAACTTCTCCCTCCGGCCTCCGGCGTCTTTGTTCTAGGCTTCCTGTCCCTCCTCTGACTGTCTGGACTCCAACTCTGGACCTTCTCTGACCCTGATTCACCTTTTCTGACTCCCTCATCATTTTTGGTACATTTTTTAGTGTAGAACTTTAGTCAGTTTAGTGTTACAGTTATAATATGCATTCTGGCTGTGGCTGTTTGGTTAATTTTATGGATATTTGTCACTATGTGTAAAATTTTGATAATTTTTGTGGCATTTCCGCGCCATACCCGTTTCTTGATTTTCCGAGATTGGCATTTCCCATCCCCATTTCCATTTCCGTACCGGTGCTACCTAATTGTGCGCCTTAAACTGACTTTTTCTAATCCCTAACCCAGGATTATGAACTCTGCAACTGAGCATTTGCATTACTCTTAATTGTCTCTAGTTCTGAAACTGAGTTTTCTAAAATATAAGCATGGATGAGTTGAAATCTGTTTTCAACAATATACTGTTTGTGTTTGGTGATCAAGGAGAACACTGCATTTAGTACTGGACTACTAGTTATGAAACAATGGATGATCATGTAGCATGATGTGCCTATGACTAGTTGTTTGTTAGCTGAATGATATGCAATCTGTGATATGCTTTTGAGTTTTACATTTGCATGTATAGACAAAACTGGGAAAGTTCTGTGTATGTTTCTGAGATAATGTGGTAAATATTATTTAATCAGTCCATGGTTACTGTTTTGGTCATCCCTGTTTGATTGATATCGTTATATACACGCTTAAAATTGATTCTTCATATATGATCATATTTATTACTTTTGAAGAAGTTCATTGTTATGTCTATATGCTGTGATAGGAGAACAAAGTATATTGTGTTAACATTTCTGACACAAATATTTAAATAATTTGTTTAGTCTGCAAGTGTGCAGGACAGTGAAAATGACTTTTTTTCCCCAAGTTAAATGGAAAGTTAATCAAACCTCGGAGCCTTCATAAAATGTGGCCTAACAAATAGGGAAAATGGAAATGAAGTATGACAAGACCATGCTTGTATACTGGTTTATGTTTAAATTGAAAAGTGCTATCTTGTTGACCTCTATATGATAAACCTTTGAACATTGGAGTATGATGAGTTTGGGATCATATGCTGCCTGTTACTTAAATTGAAAGTTGAACTGCCACATGACCTATGATGTATGCTTGTTCCGCTGCCCAGGGTACCATATATCTCATGTTTTGTTTACCGTTTACATTTAGTCTCTGGATTTACTTTTCTTCTTTTGAGTTCTGATTGATGAAACCTTGGCTTGAGAAGTTTAAAACCATGACAAAATGTTCCGATTGCATAGGAAATTGTTAGGTTTTCTGATTTGATGTCCTGTTCTGGTTGGTATGAGTTTCTTTGATCAGTTGATGATGTGAATGGCATCAATGTAATATGCCATTTGTTCAATGTTAGCACGATCATAGTGGAGTGTGTTTGGTGGAATACGTGATAACTGTAATTGAAAAAGGGCATGCATAATTAGTTACTACAGTTTCTTCTCCATAACTTCATAATGGATTGAGAAGAATAAAGTTGTCATTTCCTGTCAATAATGTGAATAGATGACTGTCTTAAAAATTATTTGCGTTAGAAATTAGAATATGAGCACTGAATGGTATAAAAAATTTCAATGGATATATATTGGCAGAATGCTAGAGAGAATATGGATTATACATGCTACTTGTATTGTGCATCTCTTTTCTTGTTTCTATGGCATTTGCTATTTCACCTGTGAATATTAATTAAAGGATCATAGAGGTCTATAACTGAGTTGTCTACTCGGGATGGCTATACTTGCCTTTGATACTCGTGTTTATTACATAATGTGTGCTGGATCGAGAATCTTGAAACCTAAATTTTCTGATATGATGATCTTGAAGCTACCTTTGATCCTTAGTTTATTGCATGTATCAAATTTGTTTGACTTTACATAAACTCTCAAGTATCACAACCTTGATTTTATGATTGAATAAGTGGCTCAATCTTCTGTCTTGTTTTGACAACTGGTCTGCACACATAAGATTCCAATATCTGCTAATTCATTATCTCATAACACTTTTATTTTTGAGTGCATTTCCATCTTCTCAATCTCTTTTTTCAAGCTTGTAAGTGAGCTGGCTTCCGATGTTTACCATGCTATATCTTCCAGGTTGCTGTATTGTTGCTTTCATCACATATAAGGAAAAAAAATCTGTTGGTGAGAAACGTGAATTCAGCCCTTCAAAAGAAGACTGAAGAATTTTGGAAGGAACTTGTTGCAGGTATTTGCTGCTCACATTTTTGGTTCCCAGTTCATGCGCTTGGAACTGTGTGTGATTGCATGCATGAGCTTCAGCTTCCGTCTTTTTTTATTTTTGTTCCGTGTCTGATCATTCTGCAGTCATGGATTCTGCGGCAATGGAGAAAAGACCTGAACTTGGTGCCAGTGCATCATTATCACCTTCTACTGGAATTGGATCTAGGTTCTCCAATTTGAACAAGTCCTTCAAATATTCTCTCCGACCTATGCTCACTTCTTGTTCAAAGGAGGTATACTTCACGATTTTTTCTCCTCTCTTCTCACTACTATTTTTATTTGTGAGCGGAAAAAACTAAATGGGGGAAACAACAGGTATAAAATATTTAACTTTTCAACCCTGCATACTGTTGCCAATTAAACAATAATAATATTAATAATCTGTGAGTGAGAAACTGAATATCCCCAACATTTGAAGTTTTTAAGTTAACTATTTGGTTAAAGGGGAAATGAGGATGTGAGGAATCAAATTCTCCACCACATATAACCATAGTTCCCTAGGAAGACTAGGATCAATTGATATTGTCTGGTGTTTTACATTTATGTATTGGTCCTCTTTAGATCTGTTGATTCTCACATCACATCATGTCACATGCACAAGTGTTTCTTGTGGCAACACCCTCTTAATGTACTAGTCTTGTAATTAGTGTGAAGAAGTTGGTGACAAACTGAGGTTGTTGCTTTTCCAATAAACTAATGTTACCAATTACAGTGCACCTGCTAGATGAAAAGAAACAATTGATTATAGGCTGTTACGTAGTATTTCTTTAATAATACTCAATGACTCATATATTTAGTGCCTGTTTGGTAACCTAGTTATGCAAACAAAGTTTGGCCAATGAGATCATTCAGAGGTTAGTATTGAACTATTGATCCTTCGTGTTCAAGACACATTTCAACTCCATCTGACCAAAAAAGACTTGCTTCTAGTATAAGGAATTGGGAACCAAACAGGCACCTAAGATGTCTTGGTAACCCACATTGCAAGTGTGTGGGATGTATAAAATATTACCCAGATTTATGTAATTAGTTCGGATCAAATGCTTTTGCACTAAAAGGATAGCTATGCCATATTTATACTGTGGCACTGGCTTAATAAGAAGTCATGATTGAATTATCTGTCACCCATTTTGAGATAGCATACCTCATTAACATGCTGTTTTGATTTGACTGCTCTACTTCAAATCTAAAGTTATGTTAATATTTGCTTTCCAAAAGTGGCTATACATTTATACACATGCCTGTTTTGATCTTAAAAGGAATTGTATAAAGTATTTTCAAGTTTCTCTAACACTGAAAAGGAAGTGCTTCATCGCCTGTTTCTTCAGGTATGATCTCTTGATACTATTCTTTCTTTCACATCTGAAATATATTTTTGAATGTTACAATGAGTCTCAAGTTAGTAAGAAAAGCAATGTAATGATGAGTTTGACCGAGCTCATCATTTTTTATATCTAGTTTTCTAAATCAATTTGTGCTTTGGAATCATGGTCATGATCCCTTGGATTTCGTTTCAAGGACTTCCTTTGTACAGATACTCAGACTAGAATTTATACTGACAATCTATATCAGTGTTAATCTTGGAAAACTTTGCTGCGATATATATCAGTGTTATATATTTATATTCCTGATTCGTTAACCACTTAATACAAATAGGTTCAAACTTCAAAGAAGATATTCACTACCAAGTACCAACAGGAGGTCTTCTTAAAAAAAGCCAGCTTTGTGTGTGAATTAAGTAAAATGAACAAGGCATTAACTGTGATTGCTTACAAAAATTTAACAAGACATTTGTTGGTATCAAATCTGTCCTTTTAAAACATTAAGAAACATATATATCCTAAACCAGTCCATGTCTTTCAGCGTAGGCATTTTTTTATACTTTTCAGGCTCCCTCATACAAGAGCCTTATGGAATTAATGCCTTAAATGTGTGGACAATGCACAGCTACACCTTAGTTTATTTTGAAATCTAACTTTTTTTAGAAGAAATTAGGCTCTAATAATACCTACTTACGAATGATTTTTGAAATGCTTCTTAGAAAATCCTCTCAGCATGCACTGATTTTAATTAAGTGCAAGATTACACAATCAAATCACTTGATTACCATGATAGATAAACCTGTTTACAGCAAGTATCTATTGTCCCAAACTCCTAATTATAGAAAGAATTTATGAATATTACTAGACAATAAAGCTATATCATCTCTTATCTCAACTGAATGAACATAAATTCCTTTCTTCTATATCTGAAAGGCCAAGTGTTGAGAATGGCCTGAAGTGTCATCCACTTGTTATCTAATTGCCTTTAGTGTATCAAAACTTTCAGGTCATTACTTCATTGCATGAAAACATAGAGGTAATTTTCTTATAATTGCTGATTCCGGTCATGTCATGTATAGAATCCATTCCATCTCTAATATCTCTAATATAAATACTAAATGGGATGCCTTGGACACAATTTAGGATGCCATCAAATTATCAGTTTTGATGCCTGTCTTCTATGGTTTGTGAGTCAGTAAACTAATTTATTTTCTTTAAATTATGTTAGTAAGTGTATATTGAATGCATGATATAGAAGTTCATTTAAAATTCATACACACATGTTGATAGATTTGTCAGAAAACATTAATTTAATTCTTTGTCTCTAACTATTTACAACACAAATTAGAAGCATTTTACCCCTAGGAATTTGTTATTATTATGTTTGTTATTAAATGACTTTTACATTCTCTGTCAATTTTTGCAGGATCGGTTTAAGACAGTCTGCCTTGAAACACAGGTATAACTTAACTATTGTGTCTGTTGTCTTGTTCTAATATTTAAACAACATAATTGACGCATGTTGTATCTGGTTGCTTGGCATTCACAAAGTGCAATTTAGTTAGGATTGGCTGGATTGCAACCATAGTAAGGCTAGCATTCAGCTAGGCATGGGCATGACAACAAGTGGGTTGGGGACGAGTTTTACCTTCCCTACCAATGCCCCCCACTGAGGTAAGTTTGGATCGAGTTTAGGGAAGTGGGCATGAGATGAAAGTATATACCCAACACCATCCTATCAAGGTCCGGGGAATCCATGGGAATTGGGATTCAACCATCAAGTAGGTTACAAATCAAATTTAAAATAGTCATGACCTAGATGTGAATGCATCAAATTACATATCCTTAGTCTACTAGTGAGCCATCTCTGTAGGTAATGTGAAAGATGTTCCGTTAGAAATATTATGGTTATTGCTTCAACTTCAACCCATATTCCCCAAAATGTTGAGCCCACTCTAATAGCTGTGAATAAGTTAAATACATGCATTATGATACAATGGTTCTTATGCCACAACAATGAAAACATGTGTTCACTCTTTCATATACTAGATGATTTCATTGGGAAAAGAAAATGTTCCGTACTAATCCAATGTAACAAGGCATTAACTAAGTGATTTTGGGCTGGAACATGAACTACATGCATCTGCTTGCTAATGACTTTCTCTCAAACAAATAGTAGATCCAGTTCAAGATGTTTAGTTTTGGCATGTGGCATAAGATTATAAGATGGGACAGTGTCACTGTATTCTTGTTATCACATAGAATCAGAGGAGTGGATATAGGCACATCAAGGTCTTGAAGCAAGAATTAAATCCAGAGAGTTTCTTTTGTGACCAAGACAAGACTATGATATTCTGCTTCAGTTGTGGATCGAACAACAATAGATTGTTTGTGAGACCACCATGAGACAATGTTAGGCCCAAGGACCACACAAGCGCCAGAGGTAGACCTGCGATCATTAGGATCATATGTCTAGTCAGCATCACAAAAGACTTGAAATAAGTTACATCATTAATAAGATATTGGAGGGCAACCACAAATCTATACAGGGAAGGATCATGGAAGGTCAAGGACCCAATTTTGGAGAGTTTGCAGTCTCCAACCATTGGAGAGGAAATGGCCTTTGCATCTCTGCCATCTAGTCATGGAAGGCTATGGGCTCAAACAGGCCCTCACACTTGGTTTGAGTGCCAAAAATTAAGTAGTGCAGATCTAAGGCGCTCAACCCAACCGCGAGGGCTTGTTTGGGTCCATATATACAGCTTGCAAACTAAGGATTTGTTAGAAGATTCTAACCCGGGTGGTTGTGTCATGTACACCTTTTCCTATAGGAGTCCATTTAGAAAGCATTGTTAACGTCTAGTTGTCTTAGAGACCAGCCCCTTGATAAAGCCAGCGTTAGGATGATTTGAATGGTGAAGAAAAGGTTTCATGAAAATCAGAATCATAGTGCTGATGGAACCCCTTTGCAACTAGATTAGCTTTATATTTGTTAACTGACCCATCTGCATTCTCCTTAATTCTGAAAACCGACTTGCAACCAATAGCAACGTGACCAGTGGGTAAGGAAACCAGAGTCCAAGTTTTGTTGTGTTTTAAGGAAGCAAATTCATCACGCATAGCTGCATGCCTAGGAAGACTGACTGACCAAGGGTTGTTTCTCATTACTGGGTTCCATGTGTAAGTAAAACAGAAAGTACAAGTCTAGGCTTGACAATCCCATTTTTGGAATGAGTAAGCATGGGATGAATCTTTGGGGGATGAGAAGGACCAGAATTAGATACTGGATTTGAGGGAATAGATACTGAACAGTAGGAGAATGAGAACTAGACACAGTTAGGAGAACTAGAAGTGGAAACAGTTTTAGGAGAACTAGAAGAGGTAGACACACTCGGATGAACAGGAGAGTTAACTGCAGTGGCCTGTGTAGATCCTTTTAGTATTACAGGTATGGAGGCAGAGATATCAGGAGGTTTTGTAGGTGAGGAGAATAGTTCATGATAAGGAAATTGAGTCTCATTAAAAAGGACATCTTTTGAAGTTTAAAGTCTGCCATCTGAACCAAGGTGTTCTATTTTATTCTAGTAAGAGTATGCTTTTTAATTCTACTTGAATTTCAAGTTTAAACAAGCACTTCTCTACTAATTAAGATTTTGTTTAAATAGACTATTTTTAGAGATTATTTAAACAATCAATTATTTTTATAATCACTTATATGAAAATAAAATGTTTGGATATGTTAGATCAAAAGTTATTTTAAAATAACTTTTTTCATTTGGATTGTCTAAAACTATTGATTATTTTATGATAAAATTACAAAAATAGGTATGAAATTATTTGTAATGGTTGGATTTGTATTTAATTAATTGTAGGGAAATAATTAATTAGTTTTTAATTATAATCTTCAAAATCTACTCAGATTATAATCTGTTGCATTGTGAAATTGATAATAAAAATTATAGTCTGTTTCTTTGTTACAGATGATAAACTTGTTTGAAACCACTTTCACATTGTTGTAATTAATAATCTGAAAAATAAAACATTAGCAAACACATTAAGCTTTGGCTCTAAAGATACCGTTTTTAAAATCTTTTGCAGTACATACAGAATCTTAGTATCATTTACAGTCGCACTTACACACCCTTTAACTCAAGTATCCAACACTTTCATATAACTTAACAAAGGTCAGAGAGGGAGGCCCAGGAAGGGGCCATATGCAGGCTTTGATACTCTTACTGTTGAGCATACAAGCATGCACTTGCAATTCTACCATATCCTAGTTGGTCTTTCATTCTAGTTAACCTTTCTTGTAGGCAGGAGCTACTCTTGATGCTATAGAGGAAATTGTGGAAGCACAAGATCTGGATCCCTTGTTTTCAAAAAGGTATTATTGGATTTTTGCCAAGAGCATGTTATGTAGCATCATTATTATTAACGTTAGATGGTTATATTAAATACTTTTGTTCACGTTAGCTGTCAACTAAACAATTAGTAAAGCTTAATCTTCAATCTCGTGAATTTTTTTTTTAAAATTTTTTTTGTAGAAGTCTGTCTTCAGCTTATACCTAGGACGTATAATGATTACTTTGATACAATGTTTATTCAGTTTTCCTGCATATGCTATTATTTATTTATTAGTCATTACAATTACAATATGTTGATTGTTTAAACTCAGTAGAGAAACCTTGACACAAATGCAGGAGTAACATAATGGATGTTGCTGAGAATCTGTCTACAGCAAAGAAGCATGAAATCCAACACTTAAAGCATCTGGTGCAATTGGTAGGTACACTATGTGAATGCATCCTCATCAAAGTGTACTGAAACTGGACTAGAAAACAAGTTCTGTCTTATTCATTGATTGAATGAATTGTTTGTTTTGAGTCTTTAACACAACTATTTTGATATTCCCTCTTTGAACAAAATACTCTTTATCTTTGGTGGTTGTCAATTGTCACTATTGTCATACTACCCAATTGGGATTTTTTTTTATTTTTTCATTCTCAAATTGGAATAGCCGAAATTTCTAGTTCTTTGTTGTACTAACTCTAGGAATCATATATTCACTTTGCGGTAACCATAATGCTGTGCTTATTCTTGTAGTTTAACCAATGTTGTTAGACTCATGTGTCAACTCTTAGAGAATGTTCGAGTCTACATCCTACCATGTCTTCGGTGTCTCACGTTCTGATTAGAAACGGCTTCTCCTCGAGACGGAGTAGTGATGCGAATTGAACCATGGAAACATGGAGACGTCGGCGTCTCCAACTCGCGTGAAACAAAATTGCAAAAATCCAAGCTGACTGGACGATCCTGTTTAGAATAATAACCCGTTTCGTTTTTAACCCTAAAACCCAAGTAAACCTAATTTGAAAGCCTAATTTCACCTCTTCTCATTTCCTTCGATCTAAACCTCTATCGAGCCCTATTTCTCTTCTCGTGTCGTTTTCAAGTCTTCATTTGTCATTCTCTCTCACACTTGGTGTGGTCTCACTCTCGTTCTCTAATCTTTCCTCTCTCTCGAGCTTCTCCCTCTCGTTCTTTCTCACTCTTGATGTTGTCTTGTCCTGTTCAAAGATGTCAACCAATAGTAAAGGGGGTGGTGGGGCTGGTTCCAGTGGTGGCAATAATGGTTCGGCAAAGGCTGTTTCCAATGGTGGTGGGGTTGAAGATGTTAGTGGGGTTGCTACTGGTTAGGATCCACTTAGTTCACCTCTTGATGACCTAAAGATTCCTAATTTTGATCATGAAGATGACAATGGCCTAAGCATCACTAATGTTGATGAGGATGAAGATGATGTTCCTAACATTAATGATATGTTGGATGTTTAGGCTTTGGGTTTTTAATTAAGGTCTTATGTTTGATATGTTAGTATTAAACTTTGAGTTTTATAGTAGCGTGGTTGGTTTTATGTTTCTAATATTATGAATTTATGTTTTAGACCAAGTTAGTTTGGTTTAATATTATGAGTTTAGTTTGATATTTTATATATATATATATATATATATATATATATATATATATATATAATTTAGCATTTTTTAATAGATTCTTACATGTCTTATGACACTACGAAGTTATGTTTTGAGAATCTCCTCTAGAGTCTACGTTTTAACAACCTTAAGCCTAACACTAAACAATTCTAGTATGTGTTCAACTCCTCTATATACACTCCATTATAAAAGCACACACGGGTTGAAAGGCTTGTAAGTCAATATTTATCACTTTATTATATTATACACTAGAATAGTAAAACTTGAAATCACGTGCAACTATACATACAGAGCTGAAAGGTAATTGTGTCTTGAAAAAGAACTTAAAAGTAAATTTTGCCACACCACAGAAGACATTACCAGTTAAAAATAATTGAGGTTTTCCTTAGGCGCTTACTAGTGTTTGGTTGAGGGGAATCGAGGAGAGGAACAGATTTATATAATTTTTCCTTTTTTGGTTCAAAAACTTAGGAGGGGGAAGTGAAGGGGGCTTTAACCCCTCCTCTCCAATGTTCTGAGGATTTTGGAAGGTGGGGAAAATGATAAGATTTGGACTATGCTGACTAAATTGTCATGGCATTTTATTTTCCTCTCCTGCTTTCCAAATAATATTTATAATAATAAAGCAGTATGTTACTTTCATTTATCTTCTCCTCCCCCTCCTACCTATTTTAACCAAACCAAACAGGAGGATTTTCCCTCTCCTCCCTCCCTTCTTTTCCTCTGAATCATTTTTGTCTTCATCTTCATGTTCTAGCCTTGTATTCTGTTTCTCTGATAACCATGATGTTTGTTAGGGAGAGGAACACAATCAAATGTTGCACACTCGATTGCGGCTCCTTAGGGAAGACAGTCAAGTCTTGTCCGGTGCATCAAAAGCTGTGGAGAAGGTGAGAAGTTTTCTTAACTTATACAAATCATTCCTTTGGTCAAAAAATTATAATTTTGATGTCTAGTTATTTTTGGGGACTTCTTTCTAGCTGACGTATGGTTGTCCTTTCTGTTCGCATACATGCATAAATGAACAGTTTAGAAGCATGAATTCAAATTATTGGGGCCAACAGCAATGATGGGATCCATGATGTATAATATGTGTACTACTACATGCTCTCCTGCAAATTGACAAAGGTTCATCCTCTGGTGAATTATTCCCATGCTTTTATGTTGCTGCAATACTTCTGAAGAAAATTCAAATATCCAGCAAAAAGCGAAGTTACTTTTGTTATCATCAAATCTTGCTTTATACTGCATTTTCTAAGCTTTGTAATTGTTTGAGTGACTCTTGGTCTTCAAATGACCCTTACCCTGTCATAGAATGAATTTCTTAAAGTTGTATTTGGATGGAGAATTTATAAAATTCTAGAAAAAATTATGAAAGTGTCAATATGATTGAATGATTTGAAGGATTTTTAATATTATTATAAAATTTCAACTTTATAATTTTTTGTATAAATGAGAGGAATTTCAAATGATACACCGTTAATAGAAAAATCTAAATTTTTTGTATTCAATTTATCTTATATTACCATATTATTATTTTTAGATTAGACTCTTTGTAATCACATTCTATTATTAGTTAATAATTTTAAATCTTTTATCCAAACACACTTTAATAGACCTTTGAAATCTTGTAGAAATCAGCTGGCCTGGTGAATCAGCTGTTTTCAATTTAAATATGATCTAGTTTAATAACATTATAATCATAGATGATTAAAAAACTTATTTGGTCAGGTTAATTGCATTACGACTTGGAAATACACATTCCATTCCAAAGTTTTTGTTTTGATTTTTCAGTTGTTTTTGTTGCAAATTTTAGGTTATGTTTATATGTAGAATTTTAAAATCCTGGAAATTGTTAAGTCAAAAATGAGTTATTATTGTAGAGTTAAGAATGAAAGTAATTGTAAGTAGTAATTTAATTTGAATTTTTTTATATATATTAAAAATTATTGAGTTAAAATTTTATAGTATTTTTTAAACTTTTTCTTACTCTTTAAATATATTCAATTTAAAAAATTCTTCAAAAAAAAAAAAAATTCTTCATCCAAATCCAAATTAAAAGGTTATTGTTTCAAAAGTAAAAGACTCATTTTTCTTAAACAGCATTCCTAATTAGTGTAGAGTGGATTTATTAGTTGGAATAATTGAGATAAAATGAACAAAATTAGTGGGATAAAGTTAACGAATACTTTAGGAACATTGGTTAATGAATTGGAAATAAAGAAATTAATTAGAATTATGATGAATACATTTCTCCTTATTTTTAGTATAATCTCTCAGCGACAACCATTTTTTTTAAAAAAATAAAGATTGTGGAACATGAAAGAATTCCATACCGTGGATGTTATAGTATTCAATAGTGTTGTTGACAATACAATGGTTAGTCGGATGCATTTACGGTACGCTATCATTTAGAAAATTCTACTTTAACATCTCATTTTGGGTATCAAAATAGGTTAGACTCTTTGTTGGGGTCCGTGATCCGATCTGTTTAAAACCTATATAAGTCAGGTTTGTCGGGTTAGAAGGTTAAACTTAACCTTTTAAAAAGGTCTTTTTAACTAAACAAGTCAGACCGACTTGTTTAATTAGATTAATCATTAATTAGGTTTATATATAATATATTTATAACATAAAATAATATATATATATATATATTTACATTTACATAATACAAATTTATTTTATAAATTTACAATTAAAAAAATTAAGACAGAATAAAACACAACTTTTTTTTATGTTGTTGTTGACTTTTTAAAAGTCTCACTATAAATAGACATTTTGAACAGCTTTTTAAATAGGTCCAAACAGGTGAGATCAAACCTTAAAAAAAGCTTATGGCAAGCTAATAAGTCAAGCTCAGCCCTTACAAATTTGACAAGCTTGAACGAGAAATACTCTGCTCCCAACTCTAATGCATTTAATTCACACTCGCTTAAGTGAAAAACTTCTAGAATCAAATTAAACTTTTCTCACTTGAGCGAGCTGTGGCTCGCTTGAGCGAAAAATTCACAGAATGTAATGATCATAATTTCGCTAAAGCGAGAAGTTCTCGCTTGGGTGAAAAACAAACAGATCAAAGATATCAATTTCCATGATTCATCACATCAATTTACCCAATTTTTGCAATGATGCAATTCAATTAACAAGATCAAAGATCAAATTTCATTTTAATCACAAATAGCACACTTGCACCCTCACAATTCATACCACATGACCTTTCTTTTATGCAATTCACTCCAACATTCATCATAACCTATAATCCAATCAAACATGCATTGTTTTGCCTATGCCAACCAATGTTATGCATCAATTTGCCAATTCTTGCACTTAATTCCAATAATTTCAATGATTGCACATAAAACATGCTAAATTCCAATTCTAGTCATCAAATCATGAAATGCACAAATCATTGCTCAATTCACCATAAACATCAAGCACATTTAATCCAAGTCGTGAGGATCATTATATAAACTCCAAACTGTAAACTCAATGCAAACATCAATACAAACACAAAAACTTAACAGAAAAAGAAATTGAAAATAGGGATAGAATGTTGGGTTACCTCTCAGTTAGCGCTTGTTTAACGTCATTAGCTTGACACCTGATACAGTCATGGATCATGAAGGTGGATGGGAGTGGTAAGCCTATCTACCTCTCTACCTAGGTAAGGTTTCAATCTTTACACATTTACTGTCCAAGTCCTCTTGGACTCGGGATCTTGCAACTCAATTGCTCCATAGGATTTTACTTCTCTGACAAGAAACGATCCTGACCACTTTGATTTCAACTTTCCAGGAAAAAGTTTCAACCTTGAGTTGAATAACAACATTGATTGTCCAGGGTAGAAGCTTTTCTTGAGAATCTTCCTATCATGGTAGAATTTTATTTTCTCTTTATAAATTCTGGAAGACTCATAAGCATTTAGCCTTCACTCCTCTAATTCTTACATTTACAATTTCCTCTTTTCACCAGCTACTTGAGGATCAAAATTCAGAAGCTTCATGGCTCAATATGCTTTATGCTCGAGTTCAATAGGTAGATGACAGTTTTTGTCATAAACTAACTGATATGGAGCAAGACCTGTCGGAGCTTTGAATGCTGTCCTATAAGCCCACAAAGCATCATCTAGTTTATGTGACTAGTCCTTCTTGCTTTGGGATACAGTCTTCTCCAAGATGAGTTTGATCTCCCTGTTTGAAAATTCAGCTTAACCATTTGATTGTGGATGATAAGGAGAGGTTACTTTATGCCTAACTCCATAATGTTTCAAACACTTCTGAAGCTGTTCATTACAAAAATAAGATCCTCCATCACCGATCAAGATCCTGGGAGTACCAAACCTGTAGAAAATATTTTTCTTTAAAAATTTAATTACAAATTTAACATCAGCTTTTGGGATGGCAATAGATTTAACCCATTTTGAGATATAGTCCACCACAACCAAAATGTATTCATTGGAGAATGAAGTGTTGGTGTATGCACTATGAGCTTTTATGCTTTTTCATTTGTATCATTTTTATGCTTATCAATAAAATAAATATTTCAGTTTAAAATTGTTTTAAAACGTATTTATCCTTGGAGTAATAGGTCATATAAAAATTATTCCTAAAATGTCCCTAGTTAAGTATTTACATGGGGACATATAAATACACTGAGACTAGTGTGTGAGTGTACTGATAACCTGATCTCACAGATCATAGATATAGATGATATCAAGTCTTCACACGGGTACACATTAAGAGTAATGATCTACTGGACAGACCCACCATGAGAACGTTGTATGGATCGTTACATGATTGTCATAAACGATTCTCAATGTGATAATGGTATATGTAGTCCTTCGACCTGAAGTCACTACGATTCCTACATGAGGAGTTTATTGTTTTAATACAATTAAACGTCTTCTGTAACAAGAGGACTATAAAGGTTGTGATTAGGCAACGAACAAATTATGCAGAGGGATGTGAGTGATGTAGATGGGCTTTGTCTCTCCTATGTGACAGGAGTGATATCTATAGGCCACTTAATGGAGTAAGACTAAGAAAACGCATGGCCATGCTAGAAAGAATAAATATTAGATATTTATTCGGATTCAGTCTACTCCGGTATCAAGTAAAATAAATTGGGCCGTACAAGGATGACACGACCATGCCTTGGGCCCAATTAGGATATCGTGACAAAAGGAACAAACATATTAAATAATTATCACTTATAGGTTATGTTGATAATATTCGGACATAATGTTGCATTGCTAGATGCCGCTCTTATTTTATATTAATAATAAAATAATTTATTATTAATATGACCGAGTATTTTACCTGTAGGGTCACACACATAGAGTAAGCCCATCAGAAAATATTGTCTTATTTTAGTTGGACTAAAATAAAGCTATTGGGCCTAACTCATTTGGAATGAGTAAGGAGCCCATTTTTAGAGAGAACAAATTAGGTCAAACCTAAGCCTATAAATAGAGCATAAGATGCTCATAGGCCGTTCACTCAAGTGAGACACAAATTCGCAAAAGTTGCAAGAGCTACACATCGTCAAACTAGCAGTTGGCAAGTATTGCGATTCTGGTGGGAGTGCTCGTGTGGACTCTTAAAGGACGAGGCTACTACTGCTTCGGTGTTCTTCAAGAGGTAATCCAAAAATGATTTTTGTGTTTGTTTTGTGCTTTGAAACACGGAACCTTGCAAATCCTTTGGAATCCTTTTTTTTTTCCGCTGCTCATGTTTAGGGATTTCCTAACATGAAGTAGGTAACGGTCCAACAAAATCAATGCCCCAATAGTCAAATACTTCAACCTCCAAAATAGCATTCAAAGGCATTTTGTTGCGTTTAAAGATACTTCCCGATCTTTGGCAGTTGTCACATTGCTGTGTATAGGTATGGGCATCCTTAAATAGAGAAGGCCAATAAAATCCAGATTGAAGGACTTTAACAACAGTCCTTTCTCAACTAAAATGATTTCCATAAGCTGAATTGTGACAATGCCATAAAATACTTTTAGCTTCATGCAAAGAAACACATATGCGTAGAATATTATCAGATCTAATTTTAAATAAGTATGGATGATCGTATACAAATTGTTGTGCTTATTTCAAAAATTTCTTCCTTTGTTGCCAGGTTAAATCTTCAGGAATAACTCTAGCCGCTTTAAAATTAGCCATGTCAGCAAACCAAGGTCATTCCTGAATCAGCAACAATTTCTCGTCGGGGAAGTATTCATTAACTTCAAGTTATGAATTTGTAACTTCTTTGTTGATAAGCCTAGAAAGGTGAACAACAATATAATTTTCACACCCTTTCTTGTCTTTATTTATCAAATCAAACTCCTACAACAGTAAAATCCAACGGATCAATCTAGGCTTAGAATCAATTTTATTCAATAAATATTTAAGAGCATTATGATCTATATAGACAATTATTGTAGAACCAATCAGATAGGATCTAAATGTTTCCAAACCATACATTACCGCTAGAAGCTCTTTTTTAGTAACCACATAATTGATTTGAGCTTCATTTAACACTTTACTAGCATAGTGTATATTGTGAACAATTTTAGATATTCTTTGTCCAAGGACTGCTCCAATTTCATAATCACTCACGTCACAATCAATTCAAAATCCAATTTTTAATCTGGAGCAACTATTAATGGAGCAGAAATCAATTTTTGTTTCAATAATTCAAAAGCAGACAAACAATCAATGTCAAAATTAAAAGATGTATCCTGATTCAAAAGATTGCTCAACGGTTTGGCCTTTAATTCTAACTTCTGAACTGTCATATCAGCCTTTTCTGGTAAATCTTCAATAGATTTTACATTTGGTGGAATAGGTTTGCTAGCATCAAAATCTTTTAAAAGTTTTTCCACCTCCTCGACTTCATCATCATTCAATTCTTCCAAGGCACAAATTAAATATTTCTCTAAGGCACTGGGAGTACTCATCTTGCTTGACCCCCTCTGAACTGTCTCTTCCTCTGCATCAATTTTAAAACAATCTTGTTTGTTTACAGGGTGCTTTGTGGCTTCAAACACATTAAAGTTCATCTCGTCATCCTGCACCCTGACCTTCAGCTTGCCATCATCAACATTAATTATCACTTTAGCTGTCTTCATGAATGGTCTACCCAAAATCAAAGGTACCTTTGCATCATCTTCTTCAATATCCATCACCACAAAGTCCACTAGAAAAACAAATTTATCAACACGTACCAAGACATCTTCAGCAATGCCATAAGGGAATTTTATTGACCTATCAGCCAATTATAATGTCATTCTTGTTAGCCTGACTTCAAGGTCTGCGATCTTCTTAAGCATAGACAAAGGCATCAAATTAATACTTGCTTCAAGATCTAACAGTGCTTTCCCCACTAGCAAGGCACCAACGGTAATTGGAATAATGAAACTTCCTAGATCTTTGGTTTTTTGTGACAATGCCTTCTGAATGATGGAACTGCATCCAGCTTCTAGCTCCACTGTTTCCTTAGAAAATCTCTTCTTTTTAGAGAGCGACTCTTTCATAAATTTGGCATAGGTCAACATTTGCTCCATGGCTTTCATAAAAGGGATATTAATTTGTAATCTTTTGAAAATATCCATGAAACGAGCAAACTGTCTCTCTTTACCTTTCTTTGAAGGATTCTTATGACAAGACAAATTTTTAATTGAGGCACAATGTTTCAACCTTCTCTTTTCCCTATCACTCTTTTTTTTCTTTATTCTTATCACTCTCTTTCTTTTTATTCATATTTTCACTCTTTTTATTTACACTCTCACTCTCTTTATTCACCTCTTTTATCACACTCTCTTTTTCAACTCTTTCCTCATCTTTTTTCAACTCTTCATCCTTATTTTCTTTTCTTTTAGACACGGTATTTCCTCCTCTATCTTTTCATTCTCACCTATACCACGCCCTATAGTCTTGCCACTCCTAGTAGTAATGGCCTTGCAATGCTCCTTAGGATTAGGTTGGATGTTGGCTAAAAATTGGTTCCATTGTTGTTCTACAATTTGGCGAGCAAGTTGTCCCACCTGAGTTTCTAGATTCCTGATTGACGCTCAATTTTTTTTTCTGATTTGTCAATGAAGCCTACATAAACTTTTCTAATGTATCTTCTAATTGAGAAGTTTTCTCTAGCAAAGAAGGAAAGTTTTGCTGATAGAGAGGTCTATTGGATGGGCCTGCATCTTGCTTCCATCCTACAGCTTGATTTTGATTATTCTGCCATCCCTGAAATGAATGGTTAGAATAATTAGAATTGGAATTACCTGAACGACCTTGATTTCCTATATAATAGACTGATTCCTCCTGAAAACATAATATCCATTAGGATGGTCTCCACCATAGACATCACATCTAAGTGGTGTTTGTTGATGTTGCATAGAAGAAGAAGAATGCACTGCATGTAGCTGCTGAGGAAGCTTTGTCATTTGTTGTGTCAAAGCCTCAATCTGTTGGGTAAGGATTTTATTTTGAGCCAGGATTGCATCTGTAATTCTCAAATCCAATATTCCTTTCCTTTAGACCCGGTGTGTGACGTCCTTAATAATTTTCCGAATAAATTTTTCGCATTTAACGAATCATTTTGAAACTCGTAATTTAATTTTTGAAATCACGTAAAAGTTGATAATTGCGGAATATTATCATGCATACTAGTTGGGAAATAATTAAATGCATAAAACATTTATAAAGCGGAAAACGATATAAAAAATAACAATACATGGTACATTATACTGTTACAACCCATTAAGATTAAAATAAAACCAAAGTCCAAGCAATAACTCATAAAAGCTTCATTCATGGCATCACTCGTCATTCTGTGTAGCATGCACTGTAAAAATTAATGTAAGAGTGAGACAAAATATAGAATAAATATAAAATAAATAAAATTACACAAACATAACCCACAAGATATAATGATATGATGAATATGCCAAACAAGTTCATTTATAATTAATAAATCTTTAATTAGTCAAATGATGTCATGCTGGATCCATTTGGTTTGGTGGGAATACTGCAGTAAAAAGTCTCATAGAGACACAAGTAGGACTTAGCATATACCATGAATCCCTACACTCCATGGCGCTCAAGTACCGAAGTACACAAGTAGGACTTAGCATAAACCATGAATCCCTACACTCCATGGCGCTCAAGTACCGAAGTACACAAGTAGGACTTAACATAACCATGAATCCCTACACTCCATGGCTCATAACGAAAATAGGGCTTAAACTCATCATAGAGTAACCCCCCACCAGGTAGGAAATCATGGAACCCCTAAATTCCATGGTGCGTCCAAATGCTTATGATGCATGAATGCCTTTAATTCTCTTTATCAATTTAACATACCATGATATCATTATCTCCAAAACCACTTGGAAAACCACGAGTCCTCAAAGGACACATCACATAAAATAATTTTTAGAATCATGGATTCACTGTTTCAACAACATGTCTCAATAAACCACAAGGCATTCATGTATACATTTATTTAGTCATTCATAATAATCCATGACAAAGATATACATACTGTATGTCATGTATAGGACACTCAATAACATCCATAATAATCCATAGTCTCTCAATAATTCAATAATAAATCATTACTCATATGGAAAATATCATTTTCATCCATAAAAGCCATTATGAGTAAATTTCAAGATTTTTCAATAGCAACATATGTTAGTAGAACAACCATAACATGAGCAAATCAAATCCTTTTTAAGTGATTCTACTTTCTGTAGTTTCATAATAGAATTATCTACAACTTTCATGAAGACCATAATTTTAAATTCCAAACAGAAACACCACTTATCTACAGAATACAAAACTACCTCAAAGAGAGTTTTCAAAACGTACATATGTTAGTCTTTTCAACGTTTCTGGAGCTACAAAAATAATTTTGGCATGGGACCAGTTCTAAATTACTCATAACACAAATATCTAAAACTTTCATGAAGACACCGATCACTAATTCTTACCACAAAATTTCCAGTTTTAAAAATAAAATTCGTATTTCATGTTAACAGATTTTCAGCTTGAAAATACTTCAGTATTTTAGGCATAACTTGAGCTACAATTATTCTTTTAACTTGAAACCACTTTCTATGGGTCTATAACATAAATATCTACAACTTTTGTGAAGACATAAAAGGCTGATTATACATGTATAACTCCCAGAATACTAATATATACACAAAACATAGGATAAATATTCCAAATGGACATGCTGTAGTATTTTGGCTATAACTCATGCTATACACATCCAAATTAGTCGGTTCAGGTCTCAAAATTCACATAACAAAAAGATCTACAACTTTGATGAAGAAATCAGAATCAAATTCACACGTTTTCAGCTTCAAAACTGAGCAACAAGATACGAAAATAATTCTGGAAACTCCTAGATCAGCATACAATTCTACCCATTTCATAATTATTCACAACCTTATCCCCTCTTACTTGGATTGAAGATCTTTGGCTGATTGGAAATTGTTCTCCTTACTGTCCTAGCTTCAGTTTGAGGGTATCTTGATGGAAAAGAGTAATTAAGAGATAGAAAATTCACTAACTCATTTGTTCTAAGAGTTCTGGAAGAGGTATGTTAGTTTAATAATGCAAAGGCAAGTGGGGGAGACAGCTTCTCGTGATTGAATTGTTAGTGGGTTGTTAGGTGTGCTGATTGTGGAAAATAATAGAGATTTAGATAAGAAATGAGCTGTAATATTGTCCATTTCTGCCGCCTACCTACTGGAGTGTGTATGATTGAAGAAAAGTATATTAAAATATGCATAAAATGACAAAATTAGTGTAAAAGGTCTAAATCCTGACTCCGGTTCAGTATTCTGGGTAAATGCCGACTGGAATTCTACCCAGTCAGCATATATGCCGACTGGAAATTGCCAGTAATGTGAAGAGAAGGAAATTCGAGTCCCTCTCGCTCAAGCGAAATCCTCTCTCGCTTGAGCGAGTGCCATACATTGCACTGGCAGAGGGAAGTTTCGCTTAAGCGAATTCCGACTCACTTGAGTGAGACACACAAGCCTCATTTATTCCACTCTCACTCGCTTAAGTGAGGAATTCATTCGCTTAAGTGAAATCCGACCAGAGGTCGTTATTCCCCAAAACCGACCCTTTATCCACTCGGTTTCCACTTAACAAACTAATCCAAACCGACTACTCTTACTCGATTTTCACTCGGCACAATTTATTCCCAACCGAGTCATCCTTCTCTCAGTTTTTCACTCGGCAATTACTCTAAATGACTCTTTTCCCATTCACTCAAGTGATCTTCCTAATACAAGGTCTTCCACTCAGGTGAAGCTTTTCCAGAGTTCTTCTGGACAGACTCACACGAATCTCCTTAATCGGTGTCTACCCACTCGGAGTCACACTCAAAAATCTTTCATTCGATAGAGTTGCACTCAACTCTGAGCTAATCCATTCGGAATTTAACTACTCGATCATGAGTTTTCCTTCGGTTGAACATACTTCTCTCGGAAACGTTGTACTCGGAGAAATTTCATTCGGAAATGAGACTCTTGATGATGATTGACTCGAAAACGAGTCATTCGGAAGCATTTGACTCAGAAACGAGTCATTCGAAAATACTTGACTTGGAAATGAGTCATTCGAAGACATTTGATTCAGAAACGAGTCTTTCTAAGCAAATTTGAGTCGGCAGTGAGTTACCCCAAGGTGAGTTACTCGGATCCTTTCACCCAGAAGTGGTTCTATCAGTTCCACTTCACTCATAAGTGCCTCTGAGACGAGGACTCCACTCGGAAGAAACCCTCTCGGCCATGTTCCACTCGAAAAACACAACCTTCACTCGGAATTTCTACCTTCACTCGGAATTTCTACCTTTCACTCAAAACAGAGTCCCTTTTTCACTCGGACAGTTCTTTCTAAGGCATGTTTCACTCGGAAAAAGAATAATATCTCTAAAGGTTTATATAAATTCCATGATTATGTCCAAAAATGGAATTTTTGAAGTATTACAAACCATCCACTGGGTGTTTTATTAATTGATTATCACTTACAGACCTTCCATACTTCATAATTTACAAAATAGGACTATTATTAAAAATAGGATGTTACATTTCTCCCACCCTAATAAAAATTTCATCCTTGAAATTTAACATAACACACTCCTTAGTGAAACAATTCTGGGTATTGCGTCCTCATAGCATCTTCACGCTCCCAAGTCAGAGTTACATCATTTTCTTGTTTTCATGCAACCTTCACTAATGGTACATTCTTGTTTCTCAGGTGTTTAATCGACCTTTCTATGATCTGTGTGGGTTCTGTAGGGATGGCCAGATTTTCTCTAACTTCAATATCATCAGTAGCAATCACATGAGTGGGGTCTTGTACATACTTCCTTAATTGTGATACATGGAACACATTGTGCAAATTTGTAAGATGAGGAGGAAGTGTAATCTGATAAGCCACTGTGCTAATTCTCTTTAGAATTTCATATGGTCCAATGAACCTTGGACTTAACTTCTTACTCTTCAATGCTCGGCCAATCCCCTTGTGAGGTGAAACCTTCAAAAATACATGATCACCAACCTGAAATTCAAGTGATTTCCTCCTTTTATCATAATAGTGCTTTTGTCTATCTTGGGATGCCTTCATCTTCTCCCTGATTATTTCTATTTGCTTAGTAGTCTGCTGCATAATTTCAGGTCCTAACGCCAAACTTTCACCAGTTTCTAACCAACAAAGGGGCGTTCGACACTTTCTACCATACAATGCTTCAAATGGAGCCATACCAATACTACTATGGTAACTATTATTATACGTGAATTCAATCAGTGGAAGAAACTGCTCCCAACTACCACCATGTTCAAGCACACAAGATCGCAGTAAGTCTTCCAAACTTTGTATGGTACGCTCTGACTGTCCATCTGTTTGGGGATGATAAGCTGAACTTAATCGAAGTCTCAAACCCAACTCCTGATGCAAGCTTCCCTAGAATCGGGAAGTGAACCTCGGATCTCTATTTGACACAATACTGGATGGTACACCATGAAGTCTCACGATCTCTTTCACATATAATTGTGCCAACTTTTGTAGAGAATTCTTCATATTCATTAGAAGGAAGTGAGTTGACTTAGTCAATCTGCCTATAATAACCCAGATTGCATCGTTTCCTGAACGAGTCCTTGGTAATCCTGACACAAAGTCCATTGAAATGTCATCCCATTTCCAGACAGGAATCTCTAATGGTTGTAGTTCACCAGATGGCTTCTGATGTTCTACTTTGGCTTTTTGACACACCAGACATGAAGACACATATTCAGCTATTTCTTTCTTCATCCTTGGCCACCAAAAGCTTTTCTTCAGATCTTGATACATCTTAGTTGATCCAGGATGAATGCTCAACATACTTTTATGCGCTTCTTCTAGGATTGTCCTTCTCAGATCAACATCATCTGGTACACAAATTCTGCTTCTGATTCTCCAAATTCTATCTATCCTTCTTGTAATCCCATATCCTTTCCATTCACCTACAATTCTCTCAACTCCTATAATTGTAAGTCCTCTGCCTGCCTTTCACCTATCAGCTTCAGAAAATCATTGGTTATTTTCAAAGTTCCCAAGGTCATACTTTTTAAATATTTCAACTCCACACCCAAGTTCATATCTCTGAACTGTTCTATCATCTCCATCTCTTTTACCATTAAAGATGCCATATGAATGGATTTCCTGCTAAGTGCATCTGCTACCACATTTGCTTTTCCCAGATGGTACTTCAAATCAAAATCATAATCTTTAAGAAACTCCATCCACCTACGCTGTCTCATGTTCAATTCCTTCTGATCAAACAAATACTTTAAGCTCTTGTGGTCACTGAACACTTCAAACTTCACTCCATACAAATGGTGTCTCCAGATTTTCAAAGCAAATACCACCGCTACCAATTCTAGATCATGCGTCGGGTAGTTCATTTCATGTGGTCTCAACTGTCTAGAAGCATAGGTAACCACCTTCCGTTGCTGCATCAAAACACAACCTAAGCCCATCTTAGAAGCATCACAATAAACCACAAAGTCTTCTTGTGGATTAGGCAAAGTTAAGACTGGAGCAGATGTAAGCTTCATTTTTAGTTCCTGAAAACTTTTCTCACACTCTGGAGTCCAATCAAAAGGTTGATTCTTCCGGGTCAGATGAGTCATTGGTAAGGCAATTCGAGAAAACCCCTCAATGAATCTCCGATAATAACCAGCTAACCCTAGAAAGCTTCGTATCTCAGTAACTGAAGTAGGTCTCTCCCAGTTTGTTACAGCTTCTATTTTAGAAGGATCCACAGATGTAACATCCCGGATAATTATAGAAATTTTTGTGAAGTAGAAATATTAAAAAAAAATTGTTTTTAGGAATTTATTTGATATTTTTATGAATTATTGGTGTGATTAAAAGAAGAGAAGTTAAATTAAATCTTTAAGGAAATTGTAAAGGAAAGGGAGAGATGACCGGTTGAAGAGGTTACCGGTTGGAAGTGACCGGTTGAGAGGGTAACCGGTTGCCATGAGTTAAATAATGGATTCCTTCTCTTTCTTCAATCATTTGCATAATCATTCACTCTTTTTTACGTGAAGAGCTTCTGTTGCCTCTTCTTTTTCTTCCTCTATTGATTGAGAGCTGTAAGCTCTGAAGGAGGTCCATCTTTGCATCAAAGCTTGAGATAATTGCGTAGCTGTGGTGGTAGTTTCAAGGTAAGTCCTCTAAACTGTGTGAAACTGTCACCTCATCCCTTCGTTTCTTTCTGGATGGATAGTCATGTGAGGAGGAGTACTGTTCCGATTCCACTCCTCCTGGCAGGAAGCCTGTAAATGGCCTTTGACAGTATGGATTCTGGATGATGGTGGAGTGTTAATGAACTTCACGTTCCAAACCTGTAGGTGGTGGAACAAACGCTGGTAGAACGGTTGAAGGAGTAGCTGCTGGAACGGTGGTGGAACGGTGAACCCAGACACTGTTGAGGCGTGGAACAGAGGTAAGGGGGTGTTCGGGTTATAATTATTTAGAATAGGACATACTGTCCGAGTCATTGTAATGACTGTAAACCGAGTGAGAATTGATGTTGAATAAAAACGGTATGAATTGTATATGAATGTGAATGAATGCATGTATATGTATGTACTCCGATCAGTTTCTGATCGTGTGAGTGGTGTATTCCGAGTGAAATAGAGTTATTTGATGCTGTGATGAAATGATGCCGAGTGAAATATGTATGGATGCATGTATGAAGACACCGATCGGTTTCTGATCGTGTGTATGTGGCTTGAGCCGATTGAAATTTGAAATAATTGATGTTTTGTGACAATGTGGAGTCGGGTTTGACAAGTAGGTCACCCGAGTGATGTTATTGATGAGTCGGGTTTGACAAGTAGGTCACCCGAGTGATGTTATTAATGGCCACTTGTGAAATGTGAATGTGATTGTGGTAGGGGACGACCGACGGTATATGTTACCCTTGTTTTTGGCTTCAGTGGTCAAGCAGGACCCAGTTGAGCTACCCAGAGGTCTATGACCCAGTGGTTGAGGGGGAGTCAAGCAGGACTCGGTGAACCAAGCAGGGTTCACGGGGTGTCAAGTAGGACCCCCAGCTGAAGGTCGATCCTTTGAGTATCTGGATACTGTGTCAATTTTGACTGAGTCCGTGGTGATAAAAGATGATTTGATAATTCTGCTGAGTGCAATTGGTTTTAATTGCCGAATGAGAATTGAAATAAATGTTGAGTATTTGATGTATTTATAGAGTGTAAATTTTATATATATTGCCGAGTGATTATTTTAATTACCGAGTGGTAAATTGTTATGTTTGCTGAGTGAACTGTTATGTTTGCCAAGTGGTGAATTATTATATTTACCGAGTTTGATTTGCTATATTTTCTGAGTGTAAGTATATTGCTGAGTGTGAGTTAATTATTGAGTGAAAGGCGTAAATCGAGGAGTAAAGGAATCGGACGGAGTTTGTACTCATATTTTATTTAAAATTCCATTCTAGATTAATTATGATGCTAAACACTCACCCTTGCTGTGGTTTATATTTTTAGTAACCAGTGACAGGGAAGAGGTCGGAGCCATGGAGATGCGCCAAGCGGAGGATTGATGCCAAGGCACCGAGTGAATTTGAATGAAGTGTAATATATGTATATATTGAGATTTTCGAGTGCTTGATGTTACAGTATTGCCTGTATGATGAAATAAATTCTTGATGTTAAATGATTGGTGTTTATTTTATAAATAAATTTTGCATTGCTGTATCAGAGTTGATTACCGAGTGGATTCCTTCTTATCCGAGCAAGGGCCGATTGAGTTGATGCCCATTTGAATATCCTTCATTCTTTACAAGAGGGGAATAACCGAGAGACCCATTTCCAAGTGGAAGATTAGGAACTCCCGAGTGAACAATGGCTAAGGCTTCGAATGAAATAAAGCTAAGAGTTTTCCGAGTGATGAGATTGTAAGCTGTTGCCGAGTGACAATTATCCGAGTGGTCCTTTTCCGAGTGAAACCCGACTCGTGAGTTCGGTTCGTCGTGTGGATTCGCTCAAGCGAGTCGACATTCGCTTAAGCGAATCAGGGGCGCGCTTAGGCGATTGACCCCTGACTCTGTTTTCTTTCTTTCACTGTTTATGAACAACTCTGTTTTATTAATGGTTTTGATTTCAAACGATTCCAGTCGGATATTACTATTTTAAGTATGATTTTATTATTTTGATTATATTTAATAAATGTAATTATTATTTTATATTGAGACCGGGTGGATTTTTATTAAAAGTGAAAAATCTATTGTGAAAAATGAGAAAATGACGCGGGTCATCACAGTTGGTATCAGAGCGGTTCTTTCTAAAGCCGAGGGGATGGGTGAATCGAGTGAATGTGTGAGTCCTATGATGGACTATGTTTGTATTCTATTGCAGTGTTTGTGATTGTTTATGCAGCTTGGCATCATTCCCTTGGCACTCCAGTGGTGTTGTGTTTTATATGAGGTAATTATTCGACTCCCCGATAGAGCATTGGTTACTAATGGTGATGTGTTTATTCATTGTAGAAATACCTTATGGCTGAGGGAACTAGTTCTGGAGGAGGGGATGATTTTATCTCTAAGTTTTCCCAGTTGATGAGTAGGACCGAGTCCGGTCCCACTCTTGATAAATTTCTAAAAAGGAATCCCCCTGCCTATAAAGGAGGGCACGATTATGATGGAGCGTATATTTGGATTAGGGAAGTTGAACAAGCCTTTGAGTATTTCGAGTGCTCAGAGGAGCAGAAGGTTCAATTTGCAACCTATCAATTGAAGGACGAGGCGAGGGTATGGTGGTCTCGGACCAAGGTTCTGATGAAAGCAGGGAATGAACCTGTAGTATGGGCGAATTTCTGAAAGAGATTCCTTGTCAAATACTTCCCGAATAATTATAAAATCTAAAAGGAATTGGAATTCTTGAGGCTGGAACAGGGCCGACTGTCAGTGGCCGAGTACACTGCTAAATTTGACGAACTGTGTGATTTCTATCATCCTTTCTCTTTGGAAGGAACCGAGGGTAACAAATGTGCCAAATATGAGTCGGGATTACGGATTGAACTCCATAGTGTAATTGTGCCGATGGAGATTCGGGATTATCCGAGTCTGGTAAACAAGGCTAGGCTGACTGAAGAAGTGCAACTACAGAGAGCTTTTCAGCCGAGAGATAAGAAACAGCTGAAGGCAAGAGGGTTTAACTTCAAGAAGACAAGTCAGTCCTTTCATGGCAGTAAGTTTTCTGCTACGTCTTCTTTGTCTGGTCGGAGTTCTACTGGTCGATCGGGCAGCCAGTCGGGTAACCGAGTGTGTTACAATTGTGGCAAGGAGGGCCATATTGCAAAGCATTGTCCAACCAGTCAGATTGTCTGTTTCCAATATGGACAACCGGGACATATTAGACCTGATTGCCCACAGAGGCAACAACCGATTGGACATGGTAGCCGAGCCAACACTTCTGGGATTCGGGGTGCTAATGTTCCGAGAGGAGGTAGACACGGAACTGAGTGTGGTGGTCAACACTCGGGGAGAGCAGATGCTCAATCCAGTGGCGCATAGAATGTCATGACCGGGCGTGTATTTGCTTTTGATGCCTCTGAAGCAGTAAAGAATGACAACCTGGTGCAGGGTAAGTGCCTCATTCATGGCTATCTTGTTGATATAATCTATGATTCGGGTGCGACCTATTCATTTATTTCTGAAAGCTGTGTAAGGCGACTTGGTTTGCCGATTGTGTTAATGGAGAATGCTCTTAGTGTCTCCACTCCTACTGGTTCCACTTTCCGGGCAACTACTATGTGTGGGGAGTTGCCGATGCAAGTGGAAGATCGTATTTTCTGAGTGAATCTGATATGTATGCCATTGAAGAACCTAGATGTCATCCTATGTCTTGATTGGTTAGCTGATAACCGAGTGATGGTGGACTGCTATCGGAAAACTATTGTTTTCTCTCAGGAACTGGACACCAAGAATTTGGTGAGTGATGTTTCTACCACTTATGTTGTTTTATTTACTTCGGAGGGTCAGTATAATATTATGCTGAGTGAAATTCTAGTAGTATGTGAATTCCCTGACATATTCCCGGAAGAAATTCCGGAGCTGCCTCCCAGTCGGGAGATTGATTTTTTGATTGACTTGATTCCCGGGGCCGAGCCTGTGTCCCGAGCGCCTTATAAAATGTCTTCGGTAGAGTTAACCGAAGTGAAAAAGCAAGTGAACAAAATGCTGGAGAAGGGCTTTATTCGACGTAGTGCTTCACCGTGGGGTGCCCCTGTACTGTTGGTGAAAAAGAAGGATGGTAGTATGTGAATGTGCATAGATTACCGACAGTTGAATAAGCTGACTGTAAAGAATAAATATCCATTGCCACAGATTGATGACTTGTTGGATCAGTTACGAGGCGCAGTCATATTCTCTAAGATTGACTTGAGGTCGGGATATCATCAAATCCGAGTGAAGTCAAAAGACATTCCCAAGACGGCTTTTCGGAGTCGGTATGGGCACTTTGAGTATGTTGTGATGCCCTTTGGAGTGACAAATGCTCCTGCTATTTTCATGGACTACATGAATCGGATTTTCCAATCATATTTGGATCGATTTGTAGTGGTATTCATTGATGACATACTGGTGTATTCGAAGTTGGTTGAGGAGCATACTCAACAACTTCAAGTTGTTCTGCAGATACTCCGAGAGAAGAAATTGTACGCTAAGTTATCTAAGTGTAATTTCTGGGAAGAAAGTGTATAATTCTTGGGACATGTGACTTCCCGAGAGGGTGTATCAGTAGATCCGACTAAGATTGAGGCGGTTATGGCTTGGGAAAGGCCTCAGTCAGTAACAGAGATTAGGAGTTTTCTCGGATTAGCTGGGTACTATCGGCGTTTCATTGAAGGTTTTTCTCGGATTGCACTTCTATTAACTCAGTTAACGAGAAAGGAGAACCCATTTGTTTGGTCGGAAGAGTGTGAAATGAGTTTCCAGACTCTTAAACGATGTTTGACGACTGCCCCAGTGCTTGCACTGCCTGATGTGACACAGGAATTTGTGGTGTATTGCGATGCATCCAAGTTTGGTTTGGGATGTGTACTTATGCAAGCCGACCGAGTGATTGCCTATGCTTCAAGGCAATTGAGGCTACATGAACAGAACTATCCGACTCATGACCTTGAACTCGCAGCAGTGGTATATGCCTTAAAGATTTGGTGTCATTACCTATATGGGTCTCGGTTTGTGGTGTTTAGTGACCACAAGAGCTTGAAGTATTTATTCGACCAGAAGGAACTTAACATGAGGCAAAGGAGATGGGTGGAGTACCTAAAGGATTATGATTTTGACTTGAGGTACCACCCGGGCAAAGCAAATGTTGTTGCCGATGCACTGAGTAGAAAAGTATTGCACACTGCTTTCTTGATGGGCAAAGAGCAAGAACTGTTGGAGAGCTTTCGGGATATGAACCTTGGAGTCGTTGTGAACGCTCCAAACCGAATGACAGTCGGTATGCTGAAGATTTCTAACGAATTTCTGAAGTCTTTAGCTATGGCTCAAAAGAACGATAAGGAGTTGCTAGAATTGCTTGACACTCAAGCAAAAGGCAAGGACATGGAATTAATTCAAGGGACGGATGGAATTTGGAGATTCTGAGACCGAGTGGTGGTGCCTGCACACTGTGATTTCAGGCAAACCGTGCTGACCGAAGCACACAAGAGTTCTCTGAGTATTCATCCCGGTATTACAAAAATGTACTATGATTTGAAGAAGGAATTCTGGTGGCCGGGCATGAAGAAGGCAATTACCGAGTACGTGAAGTCCTGTGTGATATGCCAAAAATGCAAGGTTGAACATCAGAGACCCCCAGGTTTACTTCAACCTTTGGAGATTCCGATTTGGAAGTGGGAGAGTATTACCATGGATTTCGTATCCGGGTTACCGCGTACCCTATCCAGGTGTAATGCGATCTGGATGATTGTAGACCGATTGACCAAGAGTGCTCATTTCTTGGCCATGAACATGAAATGGTCATTGGACCGACTGGCAAGGTTGTACGTTACTCAGATTGTACGATTGCATGGCGTACCCTTGAGCATTATTTCCGATCGGGATCCCCAATTCACTTCTAAATTTTGGGGAAGTCTACAACAGGAATTGGGTTTTGAGCTGAGACTGAGCTCGGCTTATCATCCTCAGACCGATGGTTAGTCGGAACGGACTATACAGACTCTTGAAGATATGTTGAGAGCCTGTATATTGGAGCAGGGTGGCTCATGGGAGAAGTATTTACCCTTGGTCGAGTTTGCATATAACAACAACTATCATAGTAGCATCGGAATGGCTCCATATGAAGCTTTATACGGTCGGAAGTGTCGTCACCATTATGTTGGAATGAGAATGGTGAAGCCATTCATCTTGGACCCGAGTTGATTCAAGAAATGAATGAGCAGGTTGCTCTAATCCGAGAGAAGATAAAGATTGCCCAAGACCGACAGAAGAGTTACTATGATAATCGACATAGACCACTTGAGTTTCAGACGAGTGATTGGGTGTTCCTAAAGGTTTCACCGACTAAAGGAGTTGGTCGGGTATTGAAGAGTCACAAGCTTAATCCGAAATACATTGGACCGTATCAAATATTGGAGAGAATCGGTAATGTTGCTTACCGACTGGATCTTCCCCAGTCGTTAACTAACATCCATAATGTGTTTCATGTGTCATAACTCCGAGCGTATATTCCAAGTGATTCGATGATTGAGCCGAGTGACTTTATCGAATTGAAGGAAGATCTGACGGTGGAAGTTACACCGATCGGCATTGAGGAGTATCGAACCAAACGACTAAGGAACAAAGAGGTACCATTAGTAAAAGTGAAGTGGCAGAATCTGAATGGGGTAACCTACACTTGGGAATTGGAGTCGGACATGAGAAGAGTGTACCCCAATCTTTTTCAGTAAGTGCATTGATTTCGGGGATAAAATCCCTTTTTAGGGGGGGTGAATGTAACATCCCGGATAATTGTAGAAATTTTTGTGAAGTAGAAATATTAAAAAAAAAATTATTTTTAGGAATTTATTTGATATTTTTATGAATTATTGGTGTGATTAAAAGAAGAGAAGTTAAATTAAATCTTTAAGGAAATTGTAAAGGAAAGGGAGAGATGACCGGTTGAAGAGGTTACCGGTTGGAAGTGACCGGTTGAGAGGGTAACCGGTTGCCATGAGTTAAATAATGGATTCCTTCTCTTTCTTCAATCATTTACACAATCATTCACTCTTTTTCACGTGAAGAGCTTCTGTTACCTCTTCTTCTTCTTCCTCTATTGATTGAGAGCTGTAACCTCTCAAGGAGGTCCATCTTTGCATCAAAGCTTGAGATAATTGCGTAGCTGTGGTGGTAGTTTCAAGGTAAGTCCTCTAAACCGTGTGAAACTGTCACCTCATCCCTTCGTTTCTTTCTGGATGGATAGTCATGTGAGGAGGAGTACTGTTCCGATTCCACTCCTTCTGGCAGGAAGCCTGTAAATGGCCTTTGACAGTATGGATTCTGGATGA
The DNA here is from genome assembly GCA_037962975.1 of Clitoria ternatea. Taxonomy (NCBI): domain Eukaryota; kingdom Viridiplantae; phylum Streptophyta; class Magnoliopsida; order Fabales; family Fabaceae; genus Clitoria; species Clitoria ternatea. The sequence goes on from CM075670.1 coordinate 289,036,327, forward strand.
TGGTGGAGTGTTAATGAACTTCACGTTCCAAACCTGTAGGTGGTGGAACAAACGCTGATAGAACGGTTGAAGGAGTAGCTGCTGGAACGGTGGTGGAACAATGAACCCAGACACTGTTGAGGCGTGGAACAGAGGTAAGAGGGTGTTCGGGTTATAATTAATTAGAATAGGATATACTGTCCGAGTCATTGTAATGACTGTAAACCGAGTGAGAATTGATGTTGAATGAAAACCGTATGAATTGTATATGAATGTGAATGAATGCATGTATATGTATGTACTCCGATCAGTTTCTGATCGTGTGAGTGGTGTATTCCGAGTGAAATGGAATTATTTGATGCTGTGTGTAACACCCCAGCCGCTTTTCAGGAATGAATGACTCACCCCACAGACACGAGACCTTTCCAATGTGCTTTTGTCCTCACTCACATATTTCCTGAGAACTTCCCAGGAGGTCACCCATCCCAGAATTACTCCAAGTTAAGCACGCTTAACTTTGGAGTTCTTAAGTGATAGACTACCGAAAAGGCTAATGCATTTGTTGGTATAGGTAGTACGAATTCATTTCTTTAAGCTATCCTCGACTGTATAGTCCCATACCTATACAGTCTTTGGATCCCTCTTGTTCTGGTATGTATTCGGTTCGTTCATGTGTCCCTCCCACTGGAAGCCTGCCAGGAGTCGCTCCTTGTCCGTGCCTATGCACCGACGATCACTCCCCGCCCTCAACAGTGCCCGGGATGCCACACTCGGTCAAATCAATCAAAACCAACTCATCTCCCACTGGTATTCCACTCGGTAGCATTATTACAAATCCGACTCTTCTTTCGCCCAGTTTTTCACTCGGCATAATTGATGCAAACTTAGTCATTCTTCACCGTCTTTTCACTCGGCAATTACTCTAAAACTGACCACCACTCTATTGGTTTTCCACACTCGGTATTCATGCCTCCATTTCACTCGGATAATGCGTTAACTAATCCTTCTTCAGAATAAACTCCCCAATCAGGTTCCATTCGGAATTATCCCACTCCTCATCACTTGGAGAAATTCACCAAGTCAAGTCTCACTCGGACTTACACCATACATAGTCACTCAGAATACGGTTTACATGGTTCACTCGGAATATGTATAATATCTTTCACTCGGATATCAACACTTAGGAATATAGAAGTATTTCCCACTCGGGTTCTTACTCGGTTAATCATTACTTAGCCGAGATCAGACCAACTTCTTTAACTATGTTTCACTCAGAGTCCATCAGGGCCATTATCACTCGGAAAAAGGCCCATACATATGAGTCTCACTCAGAATTTGTCTTATATACATGAGACTCACTCGGTTACTTATTTCAAAGACCGACTCATGCACTCAAGTTTGTCACTCAGTAAAAATAATTTTTATTGATCATTATTCACTCGTTCTTCTCTCGGCAAAATAATCCAAACCGAGTCCCCCTTCACAGTCTTCAACACTCGGTTCCTCATTCCAAATCTGAGTCTCCATACACACACGGTTCCACTCGGTAAGACTTTTCAAAAACTGATTCTCCCTCATAGTTGTCCACTCACTCGGAATCTCATTCCAGGATTGACATATCTGGCCATCATACACCGTGTGTCCCCAGTCGGAATCCTTCCACTCGAAAGCATATTTTCCTCTGTACTTCACTCAGAAATGAAGGCACTCAGTGAACTTTCAGTTAGAATTGCAACGTCTGACTATGATTGACTCGGAAACTAGTCATTCAGAAGCATTTGACTCAGAAACGAGTCTTTGGAGAGTACTTGACTCGGAAATGAGTCTTTCTGAGGTGTTTGACTCTGCAGTGAGTCGCTCCAAGGTGAGTCACTCGGATTCTTTCACCCAGAAGTGGTTCTGTCAGTCCACTTCACACAAAAGTGTCTCTGGGGCAAGAATTCCACTCGGAATAAACCCTCTCGGCCATGTTCCACTCGGAAAACACAACCTTCACTCGGTATTTCCATTTTTTACTCGGAATTTCTCTTAGTCACTCGGAATTTTCATTCTTCACTCGGAACAGAGTCCCTTATTCACTCAGACAGTCCTTTCTAAGGCATATTTCACTCGGAAAATGGATCTTATCAACAAAGATCTATATAAATTCTATAATTAAACCCAAAAATGAAATTTTTGGAGTATTAGAAACCATCCATAGAGTGTTTTATTCATTGATTAACACTTATAGACCTTCTATACCTCATAATTTATAAAATGGGACTATTATTAAAAACAGGATGTTACACATAAACTTACTAATATACCCGCAAGTACATAGTTTTATCATTTAGGTTCTTGTTAGGAATCACTAAAAGCATTGAGTATAATTGAACTAAATGGAAAACAGAAATTTATTTAATTCCAAGTCAAAATAATATTAACAATAAAATATTATTACACCCCCTTTCATCCCAAGATAATTAATTTAGTTACTCATGAAATAATTCAAATTCATATAAATGATGGAAAAATAAAATATATAAGTCATGATAAAAATAAAGACTTACGGGTTTCTCCAAAAGCTCAGAATAATTTTACCACTGTATTTCCTTGTTGCAATATTTTCTCCACCAATTACAAATTGGAATTCTCACTTTTACAGCCCTCACCACTCTTACAAAATAAAAGAAAGAAAAGAAAATAAAAAGAAAGAGAAGAAAAATGAACAGCGAAGGAAAAGGGAAGGAAGAAAGAAAATAAAAAAGAAAGAAAGAAATAGAACGGAGAGAAAAACAAAGAAAAAGAAAAGAGAAAGGAACGAAGATGATGGATGAGAAGGGATTAGATGCCTGAAGGCTTCACTTGCTCCTGCTTTTATAGGCGAAGGAACGGAGGAATCCAGCTAAGAAAACGCGTTAAAATTGCAAGTGGAAGAAACTTTCGGTGCATGTGAGTTCCAGCTGTGCCAACTTGTTTCCAATTTGCGTATTTTAATATTTCCAATAATTCGGTGCTTGGATTTATTCAGGTGGACAAATTCCGAGTGGAAAAGTACTGTTTTTCCACAAAACCGAGTGAAAGCTTGCTGTTTGGTATTGGTTGCTGGGCGTTGTGGGGTTGCTGGACGGTGTTGGTTTGTATGTGGAAGGTGTTGTGGCATGAGGGATGGTGGAGTTGCTGGACGGTGTGGAGAGAGTGTGTTGCTGGGCGGTGTTGGTAGGAGAGGAGTCTGGGCGGTGTTCAAAGGAGAGGGGATGGTGTTGTGGCTTGAGGAGAGTTGGTGTTGTTGTTGGATGGAGAACTGGACGGTGTTAAGTTGGAACTGGACGGTGTTATAGTTTGATCCGGTGTTGTGGTTTGAGGAGTCAGTGTAGAGTGATCCGGTGTTGGCTGTGAAGAATTGGAAGGAGTCAGTGTGGTTTGAGGGTTGATCCGGTGTTGAGTTGATTGTGGCCAGTGTGAGTGGATGGGGGGTTGATCCGGTGTTGAGTTGAGGGGTCAGTGTTTAGCGTGAAGACCCCTGATACTAAATTTTCTCTTCATTTCGCTTGAGCGAGAGTTTCTCACTTAAGCGAAAACACTCCAGTAGCTCACTGTCCATCCTTCGCTCAAGCGAGAATATAATTCGCTTAAGCGTTTGTTGAAGGAAACCATTTTGTGATAATCTCGCTCAAGCGGAGAAAGGGTCGCTCAAGCGAGAAGTCTTCTTTCACTGTTTCACTCGGATATGTCTCTGGAATTGAACCACTCGGAGAAACCTTTGCTCGGATTTGAGTGATAGTCACTCAGTCTGTAACACCCTCGGTTAGATAAGACAAACCCTTCTGTAAGTTCATCCTATTTAACTGAGAGGTCACAAGTTTTTGGAAAAAATGAATATTTTTTATTTTATTTTATTTTATTTTTATTAAAATAAAATAATGGCATCTCAGTGGAAGCAAATAGTAGATAATCACATAGTCATTCACAAACTGTAAGTAATTGTACTCTTAACAGAATGGGGCACGCAGGCACCCTTAAATATTAATACAGTCATCCATAAATATTTAACTACATATATTCTATTTTTAATGGGTATTCTTAGTTGGTTCAGTGTATTCCTGTTCGTTGTACTCCTGTTCTTGGTTTCCTAATTCCTCTGGAAATATCAACAGTAAGGGTGAGTATAACCCAAGACCCTGATGGTTAATCTGGTGCGGACATAATCCAGTTAACAGATAATATCACATAAATCATACACTTAACATATTCATAACTATAACAATCAAATATGCTGTAATGGAATGCATGAGTTTAATTTATTATGATTTATCTTAATTAAGTCTTATGATGCATGTGGGCCCAATAAATCAATCCATCATCATCATTCTTTCATTCTTTGGAATTCATCCTGCTCAAGTTGTCTCTTGGGCACAACGTTTCCATTCTAGAGCGATCGGAGCTCACCAAGTCCCCAATTTATTATCATAGGGTACGAATGAACTCACAGGTTCTCATCAATATATATTATTTCATCTTGGGACTTGGCTCTACACGATCATAGATACATCCCGTCATTTAGTAAAAGTACACCAGAATTGCATCGTCTCACCCGGCTATCAGGCGCGACTCTGATGCCATTGAGTTGCCGTTCCAGTCGTACTCCCAAGATTTCCCTTAGAGATCGAACGTGAATGTCCTCCAGCGTACCAGGTGTATGCTCTAGTTTTTCTCCTTCAAAAATATTTTCATGATGCGAAATGCATTATTTTTATCATTTGATCCTGGGGTATTTATGTGTTTCCAGTCTCATATACTTGTTCATAAGCTCTTGAATCTCATCAATTGTTTAGACGTTGCAAGTCGTTTTATTGTCGTATTAGAGAAAATATATTGGTTATTTCCTAGTTGAAATTTATACTTTGTAAAGGGTAAAATAATATATTCCTTATTTAATTACTCATAATTAAAACAATATTAATATCAATAATAATAATAATACTAGTTAATAATAGTAAGAATAACAATAATAATAAGAATCATAATAATAATACAATAATAATAATAATAATAATAATAGGAATAAGAACAATAATGATAATTGTAACCTTCCAATATTTCAAAAAGGAGTAAAGAAGAGTTTGGTAAATGAAAATCCGAGTGAAAATGTCAAAAACCAAGTTTTCTGAGTGAAATGAGTTTAGTACCGAGTGAAAAGTGGGTTTTCCGAGTAGAACAAGTGTGATTCCGAGTGAAATAATTATGATTCCGAGTGAAATAATTATGATTCTGAGTAGAATCATACTGAGAAGAGTTTTCTAAATGAACTGACTAAAAATCTGAGTGAAATTGAACTGGAAAGCTGTTTTCCGAGTGAAATGAGTCTGATTCCGAGTGAAAATGTTGGGAACCAGATTTTCCGAGTAAAAATGTATGATTCCGAGTGAAATCAGACTGAAAAGGACTTTCTGAGTGAAATAATTTGAATTCTGAGTGAAAATGAGTTTCTGAGTGAAAATAACTATGTTTCCGTGTGAAATCACTGAAAAGAGTTTTCTGAGTGAAATTACTGTAATTCCGAGTGGAATATGGTTGAGGAAAGGTTTTTCAAGTGAGAGAAGGTTCTGTTTGAAATATCTGATAGTTTACCGAGTGAAATCATGTGTTGTTTAAAAATGGTCCGGTCGGTTTACACAAAACAGATATTTAGTTCAAAATCCGTTTGAAATTTAAATAATCTATTTGTAGTTTTAGGAAACCGGTCGGATTTGCTAAAAACCGAGCTTGTCATCATTGATTCCAACATCTATTTACAATTCTTTATTGGAACTTACATAAATACCCACGATACTTAATATTTTCATAGTTCAGCATCAAACATACTCACTTAATCATCAAAATTTATAATAATCAATACAGATAATCGAACGTATTCATTGAATCATGGATTATAATGAGCAACACAGCCAATTGAACATATTCATGAAGGTATATATATATAACAGATATATAACAAGTAAAGCATTTTAATTCACACAATTCCAGAATTTGTCCTGGAAAGGTGAGGACCAAAGGTACCTTAACCCTTTCCTTTCACTCGAATTTCCCCAGAATACCCAAGAATATACCTCCTTACCTTAATGGAGTTCTTGGATGAGAAGAAAATGTTCCCTTCACTGTCCTTGCTTCAGTTCCGAGTGGGAGAGGAAGGAATTGAGAGAGAGAAAGCTTGTTCATAGAAGGAGGAAGAGAGAGTTTTTCTGAAAATTTTGGACTTGAAGATGTGCTGTGGTATTGGTTTAATAAAGAAGAGGCAAGTGGGAGACAAGTTTCTCCCGTGACTGAATGTTAGGTGAAAATAATGGAAACTTTTGACCCCTTTCCATGTCAGCTTGCATTGATTGGAATGCGTATATAATAAAATATATAAAGGTGTTTTGTTTGGAGTGAAAAGTGCCTGCACGTGAAGAGAAAAGGAAACAGGACCGACTACGTGGGTCCTTCACGCTGTGTTAGCAAGGAGAAGTTCTACCTCACTCAAGCGAAATCCGACTCGCTTGAGCGAGGCACAATGCTGGCTTGAGCGAAGTGAAGAAAAGAGGGTCAGTAAGGCAAAATTCCTCCTCGCTCAAGCGAATTTCGACTCGCTTGAGCGAGTCTTACTGTCCTCGCTTGGGCGAAGGGAAGAAACTGAGCGAAATAAGTTATTTTGTATCAGGGGTCCTTCTCGCTCAAGCGAAATCTGACTCGCTTGAGCGAGTCACGCATACTCACTCGGAATTCATCTGAAACCGAGTTCTCTCTCACTCAGACTTCCACTCGGTAATTTGTTCTGAAACCGAGTCTTTATTCACTCGGGTTCCACTCGGTAAAGCCTTCCAAAACTGACTCCCACCTAATTGGACACTCACTCGGAACTGTCCTCTTGAAACACTCGGTCAGATCTTTCTTTCCGAATGGAACCACTCAGATTTTGTTACTCAGAAATGAGTTTTTTTCTCCAATTGAACGTGCATCTCTCTGATTCTCACACTCAGGGGAGTTTCACTTGGAAAAGGAAGTACTTGGCAAGGTTTGACTCAGAAACGAGTCATTCGAGGTTGTTGACTCGGAAATTTCACCCAGAAGTGGTTCTCTTGAACACACTTCTCTCCACACCAAGATTTCACTCGGTAGTATCCCTCTTGGTCATGTTTTACTCGGAAAATGTAACCTTACACTCGGAATTTGATTCCTTCACTCGGGATTGCATTCCTTCACTCAGAATTTCTCTCTGTCACTCGGAACAGAGCCCTTTTTCACTCAGAATTTGCATAATACCATCAATGGTCTATATAATTTCCATAATTACATACAAAAATGAAATTTCTGAGATATCCCATACCATCTACAGGGTATTTATTCACTTATTCTTACTTACAAACTTTCTGATGATGCATGATTTAGCCTTAATTCCTTGCTTTAAATGTGTATAATTTGCCATTGCTAATTGTGTAATATTATGCATTTTAACATATTTTCATAATTCAAGCTTTATTTAATATTAACTGAATTAGGCGATAATCTTTAAATGAAATAATAAATCTTACTTAATTTCCTTGATATTGTAGTGAATAACTGAGGTTGCAATTGGGAAATCATAAAATTGAGCATCAGGTCTGACGCGTAGCGCTGGTACCACGCGTAGCGTGGAAGCAAATTTGTAACACTGACGCGCAGCGTCAAGCCCACGCGTAGCGTCAACAGTGACGAGGATCCCATTAACAGGCTGTGTGCAACTTCAGAAGTGGAGGATTTATTTATATTAAAGCACTTATTGGCCAATCCATTACAGACATGCGGCACTATCTCAGTGGGGAACATGCAGCACAAGTGTCCAAGCATTATTGAAGAATTATTGGATGAAATAATGTATTCTGAGTCAGAAACACTCACGCGTAGCCTCATAATTACGCGTAGCGTGGAAGCATATTCGCAACGCTGACGCGTAGCGTCCTGCTGACACACAGCGTCAGCAGGAGACCTTTACCCTTGCTTTCACTATAAATAGGACCATTGCCAAAGGCTTGAAACACACCTCAATTCACGTTTCTCTCTTTTCTCTCTTTGTTTCTATAAGCATCAGAGGAAGGCACAAAGCCTCCTCCTCTCTTCTTCCCCCTCTTTGCTCCATTCCGGGTTAGTTTCTTTTCTTTGTAGTTGTTATTATGGAGGGCTAAAACCCTAGATTGATTTTCTTGGAGAATATTGTAATGTAATTTTGAGGTCATTATTTTTAATATAGTATGTTTTCGTTATTGTTATTTCTTCATAATCTTACTCTGCTTATTTAATTCCATTCTGTTTCATTAAATTTGTATGCTTAATCGGTTTAATTATTCAAATGGAATAAAATAAGATTTTAAATTAGAATGGATTAAGGAAATATGCATGCTTAATGAATATTTTCATAATCACTTTTAATAATTATGGTTTGCTTAATTCCATAATTTGAGAATAGATTATGTATATAGGCGATGTTCTTATGTATGCTCAATAATTCCTAGATTTTACGATCTTGACTCCTTTTGCTTAATTAGGATGCTTGATTAAAATATTCATTTTTAGATGAAAGTAAAGGAATTGTGAATTGAAAAAGACGCTTAGTTGATTAATTCAAATTGAGCTAAGAAATTGACAGTAATGAAAGTATACAAATTATCTTTAGTGAACCAAGGATAAATTTATTTATAATACTCCAAGAAAATCAATCGCTTGTTAATTATTGTTTTAAATTCCATATTTACTTTGTTTTAATTTTAATTGTGATAACAAAAACCAATCAAACCCCCCCCCCCCAATTTTATGTTTGTTGAACTTATGTTTGTAAAAATTTTAGTTGTTGAGTTTTTATTTTTAATTGTTAAAAATTAGTTTAAGACTTGATTTTTCCTAAATTTTTGTGTTGATCCGTGAGAGAACGACCTAGGTTGACACCCTAGTACTATATTAATTAATTAATTAATTTTAATGTACTAATTTGACAGAATAACGAATGTAAAAATACACACGTCACTTTCCATACTTCATAATTACAAGATTAAAACTGTTTCTAAAAACAGGGTGTTACACTCTCCTCCCCTTTTAGGAATTTCGTCCCGAAATTCAAAGTTGAAACAATTGAGGGTACAGTTCCCTGATCTTCTCCTCAATTTCCCAAGTAGCGTCCCCATCATCTGTCTGACTCCAAACTACTTTGATCAAAGAGATTTCCTTGCCTCTTAGCTGTTTGAGACGTCGGTCAACAATCTTAACTGGTGATGTTTCAAAGGTAAGGTTTTCTCTCAGAACAAACTGATCAGGACTCAGAACATGATCAGGGCTTGGTACATATTTACGGGGTTGAGAGACATGAAAAACGTTATGAAGGTTTGTTAGCTCGGGTGGCAGAGCAATACGGTACGCATGAGTTCCTATCTTTTGCAGAATCTGATAGGGTCCTAAGTGTCTGGGGCTTAACTTCTTGGCCTTCAAAGCTCTTCCTACTCCAGTGGTAGGGGTAACTTTGAGAAATACATGATCTCCCTCCTCAAATTCTAATGGCTTTCGACGTTTGTCGTAGTAACTCTTTTGTCTATCTTGCGAAGCCTTCATTGCCATTTGGATCTTTTGGACTTATTCTGTAGTCTTCTGAACAATCTCTGGTCCAATTATCGTTTTCTCACCCGTCTCATACCAACACAAAGGTGTACGACATTTCCTTCCATATAAAGCCTCATAAGGGGCCATTCCGATGCTAGCATGATAGCTGTTGTTGTAAGTGAACTCAACAAGTGGAAGATATTCTTGCCAACTTCCCCCATGTTCTAAGACACAAAGATGTAAGAGATCTTTAGGAGTCTTGATTGTCCGTTCTGATTGTCCGTCTGTCTATGGGTGATATACGGAACTTAACTTTAGACGAGTTCCTAGAGCTTGTTACAGGCTCTTCCAAAACTGTGATGTGAAACGAGGATCTCGGTCAGACACAATTGCAGTGGGTGTTCCATGTAATCGTATGATTTCCTTGATATAGATCTGGGTGAGTTTCTCTAGAGAATACCTCATATTGACAGGGATAAAATGAGCGGTCTTTGTTAATCGATCTACGATTACCCAAATAACATCATATCCAGCTGATGTTCTGGGAAGTCCGGTCATAAAATCCATAGCAATCTCATCCCATTTCCATTCTGGAATCTCCAAGGGTCGAAGGATCCTACTTGGTCATTGTTGTTCCGCCTTTACTTTCTGACACATCAGGCAAGCTGTTACATATTCAGCGATATCCCTTTTCATTCCTTGCCACCAGAATATTTTCTTTAAGTCCTGATACATCTTGGTCAATCCTGGGTGGATACTGTATTTGCTCTTATGTCCTTCATCAAGGATGGATCTTTTAAGATCTGTGTTAACTGGAATACAGAGTCTTTGTTGATACTTGATCACCCCATGTTCATCTTTGCTAAATTCTGAACCTTCTTCCTTTGTCTTTTCTGCTAGATCTTGTAATTCCTGGTCATTGGCTTGAGCTTCTTTAACTTGTTCCAGGAAATCATTTGAGATTTTTAGCATTCCAACCATGAGGCTTCCCCTCTTAGGTGTTACTGCCAGATTCAGATCGCGAAACTGTTCAATTAATTCCAACTCCTTTGTCATCATATATGATAGTGTGTTTGAATATGATTTCAAGATCAAGGATTTTGATAATGACAAAGGACTCTTGAAAAAAGTCTTGCAAAAACAAAGAAGACATGAAACAGTGCGAAGCTAATCGATTAGGAAGCCCAGTCTAATCGATTAGAGTGATTCTGTCTTTGGAACAATTGCAACAGGGCATAAGCTAATCGATTACAGCAATTGAAATAATCGATTACATAGCTACTGGAATCAAGCTAATCGATTACAGGAATGGCCCAATCGATTACCAAAACCAAAAATGGATTTAAAAGCATCAGGTATAATAGCTAATCGATTAAAAGAATTCTTACAATTGATTAGAAGCCTACTGGAATCAAGCTAATCGATTACTATGACTATATAATCGATTACGAAGCTACGAATCAGGCATCTCTGCTAATCAACTATAAGGCAAAAGGAAATCGATTATCAAGCTTCTGACTTGAAGATAATCGATTAGGTAAGTGAATCTAATCGATTACATAGCGAACAAAGATGGAAAATTCGAAGTGTAATCGATTACACCTTAAGGGATAATCGATTACGATAGTGGGAAAACACATATTAGTGGGAAACCAACATATTTTTCCATTACTTCTTCAGATCTCCACTATGTGCAACGACTAGGAAGAAGAAAGGCACTCCTCAAGCTATCAAATGGTTCTATAAATTGAAGAGGAACTCAAGCACAAAAAAAAAGACCAAGAAGCTACAATTCCTTTGCTCACTCGTGTGCTTTGTAAGCTCTATTCTTGTATATCTTGAGATTTCATTTGTATATCCTCTCTTTTTGAGAGATTAGAAATTGTGTGAGCTATCATTTGCTTATCCACTCTATTAAGAGAGTCATTTCCTTGTAAACACTTCAACAAACACAAAAGATTTTCACTCTAGGTTGAGTGGTCACAAATGTTGGGGTTCAACCTTTGGGTATTGAGAGTTTGAGAGATTGGGTGGGTTGCCCTTATGCTAGTGAGGATTGAGTTCTTGAGTGTGGGACACTAGGAAGCTGCAATTGCTCATAGCTTGTATCTCCAAACTTCAATAGTGGAAATCCTCTAAGTGGGTTGCTTAGAGGCGAGACGTACACCGGTGTTGGTGGAACTCGTTATATCGGTTTGCAAGCTCCTCTTCCTTACTCTTTTACTTTCAATTAGTTAATTGGTGTTGATTGATTGTGAATTGCATACTTAAGCTTGTCAAATTTGTTATATTTCAAATACTGCCCACCAAGTGTTTGTTAAATTGCTTCAGCAATATTTATCCTTGTGGTGCATTCCATACCTTCTTTAACTTGATTTCACTTGCATATTCTTATAAACTTGGATATAAAAATCAAGTTCAAAGGCATTCCAATCAAAAGTTTTAAAACTCAATTCACCCCCCATCTTGAGTATTGAGGCCACTTGAACAACAGATAGGCGTAGAGCCTTTCTGCTAAGTGCGTCAACTACAACATTTGCCTTTCCAGGATGATATCGAAGCTCAAAATCGTAATCTTTGATGAATTCCATCCACCTACGTTGTCGCATATTCAACTCTTTCTGGTCAAACAGGTACTTCAGGCTCTTATGGTCACTGAAGACTTCAAAGTATGTGCCATATAAATAGTGCCTCCATATTTTCAAGGCAAACACAACTGCAGCTAATTCCAAATCATGTGTAGGATAATTAACTTCATGTGGTCTTAGCTGTCGTGAGGCATAAGCAACAACCTTTCTTTCTTGCATTAGAACACATCCCAGTCCTTGTCTTGACGCATCAAAATATACTTCATATGGCTTCGCAGGATCTGGCAAAATCAAGACAGGTGCACTAGTAAGTCGTTGGTGTAACTCTGTAAAACTGCTTTCACATTTATCGGTCCATTCAAATGGTTGATCTTTACGGGCCAACCTAGTTAAAGGTGCTGCAATTCGAGAGAAATTCTTGATGAATCGACGATAATATCCAGCAAGTCCAAGGAAACTGTGAATTTTCGTCACATTCTTGGGTTGTTCCCACTTTAGTACAGCTTCAACTTTTGTAGGATCCATGACAATTCCTTCTTTAGAGATGACATGTCCCAAAAATTTTACTTCCGTCAACCAGAATTCACATTTTGACAACTTGGCGTATAATTGTCTTGCTCGTAGCGTATTTAGAACAATTCGGAGATGCTCTTCATGTTCTTTATGGCTCTTGGAGTAGACAAGAATGTCGTCAATGAATACCACCATGAATTTGTCCAAGTACTCATGGAAGATCCGATTCATGTATCCCATGAAGACTGCAGGTGCATTGGTAACTCCAAAGGGCATAACAAGATACTCATAGTGCCCATATCGTGTCCTGAATGCCGTTTTGGGTACATCATCTTCCTTTACCCTTATTTGATGGTAGCCTGATCGTAAATCAATCTTTGAAAAGACAGTGGCTCCTCGTAGGTTGTCCATCAAATCATTAATCCTTGGAAGAGGGTATCGGTTCTTGATCGTAGCTTTATTCAACTGACGATAGTCAACGCACAATCACATACTGCCATCCTTCTTCTTAACTAGAAGAACTGGTGCTCCCCAAGGTGAGACGCTTGGTCTAATCATTCCTTTCTCTAAGAGTTCTTCAATTTGCTTTTTGAGCTCACAGAGTTCCTTGGGTGACATTCGGTAAGGAGTAATAGAGATTGGTCCCACGCCCGGTATAATGTCAATACTGAATTCAACTTCTCTTTCTGGAGGTAGTTCTCGTATATCCTCAGGAAATACTTCTAGAAATTCTTGGACAACAGGAATCTGATCAATTTGAGAAGTGTCCCTGCTTTCAGTATCAGTAAGGATCATGTATAGTTGGACTTCCTTTGCTGGAATTACCTTTTCTGAGCTAACAGGACAAGAATCAATGACTTGATCACACCCAGATGTAGTAGACCAGAGAGAGATGGATCTATTATGACAGTCAATAAGAATATGATTGGCAGCAAGCTAATTCATTCCTAGAACAATATCTACATCAATCAAAGGCAAACATATATGATCTACTTGATAAATTTTCCCTTCAATGTTGAGAGGACATTCCAAACACATGAAGGAAGGGCAAATAGGCTTATTGGCAGCAGTTGTGACAATCATCTTATTGGGTAGAGAGGTTGTAGGAAGCCTTAAATGTTTTGTATAGTTCTCAGATATAAAAGAGTGAGTGGCTCCAGAATCATATAGTACATTTAATAGAGTGTTTCCTATAAAACATGTACCTTTCACAAGGTCATTCCCTTGTGATATCTCCACACCATTCATGGTAAAAACTCTGGCATTTCCACACTGTCTTTTGGTTGAACCATTTCCAGGCCTTCTAGGATTATTGTTCTAATTGAAGTTGTTGCCACGGTGAACATTCTGCATCCTCGGGGCATTGTTTGCAGAGGTGTTTGTAGCAGGTCCTCCACTCCCTTGACCTGTTGGTCGTACTATCTGCATCTGAGTCATCTATCGCTGGTTATTCGTATCCTTGTACCAACATTCGGCATCATGATGTCCAGTCCGTCCATAAATTATGCAAGTTCTACAATTTACTGCCATATGTGGTCCTCCGCAGATATAGCATTTCAAGTTTCGACTGTTCCCTTGAACCCTTAAAGGAATTCGGTTGGCTGAGTTAGAAGGTCGGAAATATGGTCGATCTGTTCGAAAATCTCTTCTTTGTTATCGATCTGGCATCCATCGTTTTGGACCATGATTAGACGTTCCAGGTCATCAAAGATTAGAGGTATTTTCAAATATGCGGCATCGGTCAACCAAAGTAGAGAATTGAGTGATTTGTTGGCAATATATGGCTTGACGGATCTCCTGTCGTAGCCCTGCTTCAAACTTTGCACATCTCGACGCTTCTCCCATTTGAGTGTAGTAGGGATAACATTTGGCTAATTCATCAAATTTGGATGCGTACTCCCCAACTGTCATATTACCTTATTTCAGATTGAAGAATTCCTGCTCCTTCTGCCTCCTTATGTCTTCAGGGAAGTATTTGGCGAGAAATTCTGTCTTGAATCGTCCCCATGTGAGGACGTGTCCATCAGTTGTTAATCTGATTCTAGCATGAGTCCACCAGTGTTCTGCTTCCCCAACTAGCATGAAGACGGCAAAAGTTATCCTGTCCTCGTCAGAGCATCGCATAGCAGCAAAAATCTTTTCAAGGTGCTCAATCCATAATTGTGCTCCCTCTGGATCAAAGCCTCCCTTGAATTGTGTAGGATTATTCCTCTGAAAGTCAGCTAATCCTTGGCTTTGCCTAGTAGAAGCATGAGGTAAATCTTGTCGTTCTATTACCTCCACAATTCGAGTAAGAAGTTCCTCCATGACATGATCATTATTTCGGCGAGCCATTAGGAAATTGCTGAAAGAATATCAACAAAAAGGTTCAGGGTATAAGTTATATGGAGACTTCCACATAGAAAATTTAGTCCTAGATATTTTATGGATTATGTAATAATTCTATCGGAGTACGTGGAAACCTAATGGTCCACTCCCCAAGCTTAATTAATCGACTATGCTCTGATACCACCAATGTAACACCCTTGGTTAGATAAGACAAACCCTTCTATAAGTTCATCCTATTTAACTGAGAGGTCATAAGTTTTTGGAAAAATGAATATTTTTTTTTTAAAATAAAATAATGGCATCTCAGTGGAAGCAAATAGTAGATAATC
Organism: Clitoria ternatea; assembly: GCA_037962975.1. Taxonomy (NCBI): domain Eukaryota; kingdom Viridiplantae; phylum Streptophyta; class Magnoliopsida; order Fabales; family Fabaceae; genus Clitoria; species Clitoria ternatea. The sequence goes on from CM075670.1 coordinate 289,051,646, forward strand.
ACATAGTCATTCACAAACTGTAAGTAATTGTACTCTTAACAGAATGGGGCATGCAGGCACCCTTAAATATTAATACAGTCATCCATAAATATTTAACTACATATATTCTATTTTTATGGGCATTCTCAGTTGGTTCAGCGTATTCCTGTTCGTTGTACTCCTGTTCTTGGTTTCCTAATTCCTCTGGAAATATCAATAGTAAGGGTGAGTATAACCCAAGACCCTGATGGTTAATCCGGTGTGGACATAATCCAGTTAACAGATAATATCACATAAATCATACACTTAACATATTCATAACTATAACAATCAAATATGCTGTAATGGAATGCATGAGTTTAATTTATTATGATTTATCTTAATTAAGTCTCATGATGCATGTGGGCCCAATAAATCAATCCACCATCATCATTCTTTCATTCTTTGGAATTCATCCTGCTCAAGTTGTCTCTTGGGCACAATGTTTCCATTCTAGAGCGATCGGATCTCACCAAGTCCCCAATTCATTATCATAGGGTACGAATGAACTCACAAGTTCTCATCAATATATATTATTTCATCTTGGGACTTGGCTCTACACGATCATAGATAGATCCCGTCATTTAGTCAAAGTACACTAGAATTGCATCGTCTCACCCGGCTATCAGGCGCTGTAACATCCCTATTTTTAGTAGCAGTCTTATTTAGTAAATTTGAAGTTTGGAAGGTCTGTAAGTGGTAATAAGTGAATAAGTACCCTGTAGATGGTCTGTAAGATCATAAGAAATTTCATTTTTGTGTGTAATTATGGAAATTATATAGACCATTAATGGTATTATGCAAATTCTGAGTGAAAAAGGGCTCTGTTCCGAGTGACAGAGAGAAATTCCGAGTGAAGGATTAGAAATTCCGACTGAAGGATGAAATGCCGAGTGTGAGTTATGATGTCCAAGTAAAATATGACTGAGAGGGCTACTACCGAGTAGAATCTTGATCTCAGAGACAATTGGAGTGAAGTGTGTTCAAGAGAACCACTTCTGGGTGAAGATTCCGAGTCAAAACACCCTTGAATGACTTGTTTCTGAGTCAAACCATGCCAAATGCTACCTTTTCTGAATGAAACTTCCCTGATTGCAGTATTCCGAGTAAAGGGACTCAGTCAAGGATATATCCGAGTGCAATCCGAGTGAGTTTGTCCAAGTCAGGACCTCCCTAGTGAGGAAGGGATAGCATTCCGAGTAGAATATGTATATAAGGCTTGGAGTCATTTTTGAATGAGGCTTATGACTCCTTTCCGAGTGGTGAAGGCCTTAAAGGATTCTGAGTGAAATGTATTTTGAGGAAGGATAGTCTATGTGTTCCTAAGAGATGAGTAGCCGAGTGAACCCCGAGTGGGGAAGGACTTAAATGCTCCTAAGTGGTAAAATCCTGTATTTGCATGTGATAACAGGTTTTGATAATGACAATGGAAACAAGCAATGGGAAGTCTTCAAATCAAAAACAATTAGAGATTTCATATAAAAGAGGAAAATGATCTCACAAAGGTTCAAGAGATGAAGAAACAAATGAATCAAACAAAAGGAAAGCAACCATGCATCATTAGATTCAAATGGATGACCAACAGGCATGAGAAAATGTCAAAATGAAGAGCCTGAATCGATTCAAGCACGAGTGAATCGATTCACAGCCCTGGAGGTCATAAAAATGAGAAACAGAATGGGTTGAATCGATTCACCATGACCCTGAATCGATTCACAGCCCTGGAAGTCACTAAGACTGCAAACAGTATGTCCTGAATCGATTCACAAGGACCCTGAATCGATTCACACGATGCTGACAGACCAAGAACCCAAAACAGAATGCTCTGAATCGATTCAAACAAAGTTCGAATCGATTCATTCGACTCTGGTACTCCAAAATACATAAAACAGAACACTCTGAATCGATTCAAGGATCTACGAATCGATTCACAAAGTGGGAAACACCACTAAATAGACAAACTTAAGTGGAAAACAAGCACTCAAATCCCACTATACGCAGAGCCATCATCTTGCAACGGCTAGGGACTCCTCAACAACTATCTTGGCTCTATAAATGCAAGAAGAACACAAGCACAACAAGCAACCAACAAGAACCAAGAAGCAACAAATCCTTAGCTCTATTTTTGTGCTTTGTAAGCCTATTTCTTGCATCTCATACTTCACTTGTATATCCTCTCATCTTGAGAGTTAGAACTTGGGAGAGCTTTTCATTTGTATATTTGCTCTATTGAGAGAGTGTATCGATTGTAAACAAACACCAAACACACAAGTTATTCACTCTAGGTTGAGTGGTTGTTCACTCTAGGTTGAGTGGGTACAAAGGTTGTGGACTCAACCTTTGGGATATTGTGAGATTGAGAGATTGGGTGGGTTGCCCTTATACTTGTGAGGATTGGGTTCTTGAGTGTGGGACACTAGGAAGCCGCAATTGCTCAAAGTTGTATCTCTAGTCTACAATAGTGGAAAATCCTCTAAGTGGGTTGCTTAGAGGCGAGACGTACACCGGATTGGGTGGAACTCGTTACATCGGTTTGCAAGCTTCTCTTCCTTACTCTTTTACTTCCATATATTGCATATTTGCTGATTGGTATTGTTTGGTTAAGAAGAACACACTTGAACTTGCTTAATTTGCTTTACTTTAGATATTGCACACCAAGTGTTTGCTAAATTGCCTCAACAATACTTACCTCTTGTAGTGCATTGCATATCATTGTTACTTGCTTTCACTTGCACAATCTCATAAACTTGGTTATAGAAATCAATTTCAAAGGCATTCCAAGCAAAAGTTTTATAACTCAATTCACCCCCCCCTCTTGAGTATTGAGGCCACTTGAACAACAAGTGGTATCAGAGCTTGACTCTTGGTAGATCAAGCTTAACAGCTTCAAGAGATTAAATGGCCTCAAGTTCTCAAAATGTTTTTCCCGAGGGTGGTGCGATAAATAGACCTCCCGCTTTCAATGGGGAAGGGTATGCGTTTTGGAAAGAAAGAATGAAAATCTTCATTCAATCAATTGACTTGAGAATATGGAATACCATTGAAAATGGTCCCTATATACCGATGCATACTATAGATAGCAAGAATGTTGAAAAACCTATAGATGAATGGACAAGCGAGGAAGAAAAGAAAGTCCAATATGGCTACAAGGCCAAAAATCTTATTACTATGTCTTTAGGTCAAGATGAATTTTTTAGGATAATGACATGCCAAACTGCTAAGGAAATGTGGGATACTCTTCAAGTAACCCATGAAGGCACTAATGATGTAAAGGACTCAAAGATTAGTACTCTTACTAGTCAATATGAATGCTTTAGATTAAACTCTCATGAATCGATTGTTGATATGCAAAAAAGATTTACTCTCATCATTAATCAACTCATTACACTTGGAAAGACTTACACTAACAAAGAACTCATTCATAAAGTGTTAAAAAGTCTTAACAGAGAATGGCAACCGCTAGTTACCGCCATCAAACAATCTCCTAGCATAAACGAAATGTCTCTCGCCACTTTATTTGGTAAGTTGCAGGAACAAGAACAAGAGCTGAAAGAATTAAAGATGGCGGAAGAGGAAGAAAAATCTTCCAAGAAAAAGGGTCTTGCTCTCAAGGCTACTTCCACAAATGAAGAAGAAGAATCCGGAAGTGAACTTGATGAAGAAGAAGAATTTGGACTATTTATGAAACGCTTCGGGAAATTCATGAAAGGCAAACGCTTCCAAAGAAGCTTCAAAAGCTCAGGTAAGAAACCTATCACTAAAGAAAACTCTTCCTCACCCAACTGTTTTGAATGTGGCAAGGAAGGGCACTTCAAAGCCGATTGTCCAAACCTCAAAAAGAAGGGCAAGGACAAACAAAGAAGAAGAAGAGCCTATATTGCTTGGGATGAGAATGATGTGAGCAGCTCCGACGACTCGGAAGATGAGCAAGCCAATCTTTGCTTAATGGCAAATCATCAAGAAGAAGATAACGAGGTAAATCTTCTTGACTTAGATAAAAATGAGCTGTTAGAAGCATTTGAAGAATTGTATGATAAATTCACAAAAATCTCTAGTAAACTCAAAGCATCTAGGAAAACTAGTGACACTCTAGAGATGCACCTTATGGAAGTTTGCAAAGAGAATGAATGTTTAAAAGAAGAATTGAAAAATGCTCAAATATGTTCTATTAGTAGACCTTGTAATTTTGCTAAGAAATGTGTAGATCTAGAAAATAAAGTCCTAGATCTAAACAAAACCTTAGAGAAATTCACTAATGGAAGAGATAATTTGAATATCCTTCTTGGGCAACAAAAATGCATGTTTAGTAAAACCGGCTTAGGATATGATCAAGAACATAGTAATCATAAAATGGAGAAGCACTATAAAAACTTCTTTGCATCACCAAGCAAATCCTCCTCACCTTTTATGAAATGCAATCATTGTGGTACCAAAGGACATAGTGCTTATAAGTGTAGTGTTAGGAAACTAGGACCAAAGGTCTTAAGAAAGGTGTGGGTTCCCAAAGGAACATCTCCACAAGCTAACCTTAAAGGACCCAACATAAAATGGGTACCTAGTTCTCTAAAATGATTTTGTTTTGTAGGTATGCTTCAAGGCAAGCAACACCCATTGGTACTTGGATAGTGGGTGTTCCAAACATATGACGGGAGACAAAAATAAGTTCATATCACTTACTCCACGAAGCAAAGGATTTGTCACTTATGGAGACAACACAAAGGGAAGAATACTTGGAATCGGAAATGTCGGTAAGAACTCTTCCACCTCCATAAATGATGTTTTATATGTTGAAGGACTAAAACATAACTTGCTTAGCATTAGTCAATTATGTGACAAGGGCTATAAAATTGTTTTTGAATCAAATGGTTGCATAATTGAAAATAAACTAAACAAGGAGATAAAATTTGTTGGTCAAAGAGTAGATAACATTTACATGATTAATCTAGATTGTCTTGCTTCAAATGATGTACAATGCTTTATAACTAAAGAGGATGAATCATGGCTTTGGCATAGAAGAATCGCTCACATTCATGTAGACCATTTAAATAAACTTGTTTCAAAAGATTTAGTCATTGGTTTACCAAAACTGAAATTTGAAAATAAATTCTGTGACGCTTGTCAAAAAGGAAAACAAGTAAAGGCTTCTTTTCAAGCAAAAAATATTGTTTCAACAACAAGACCTTTACAGCTTTTACATATGGATTTGTTTGGACCTTCGAAAATCAAAAGTTTTGGTGGAAACTATTATGGTCTAGTAATTGTGGATGATTACTCTAGATATACATGGACATTGTTTCTTACTCATAAACATGAAGCATATCAAGCATTTAAGAAACTTGCCAAGGTTATCCAAAATGAACAAAACTTAAAAATAGCATCCATACGAACGGATCATGGGGGAGAATTTGAAAACCAATCTTTTGAAAAATTTTGTGAAAAGTTTGGCATTGAACATAATTTTTCGGCTCCAAGAACTCCACAACAAAATGGAGTAGTTGAAAGGAAAAATCGATCTTTAGCGGAGCTTGCAAGAACTATGTTGAATGAAGCAAATATTTCAAAACAGTTTTGGGCCGATGCCGTGAACACCGCGTGTCATGTTATGAATCGTTGTTTGATAAGGCCTATATTAAAGAAAACCCCCTATGAACTTTACAAAGGACGAAAACCAAATATTTCCTACTTTCACATTTTTGGATGCAAATGCTTTGTCTTGAACAATGGAAAGGAAAATCTTGGTAAATTTGATGCAAAATCTGATGAAGCAATTTTTCTAGGTTATTCATCTACTAGTAAAGCATATAGACTCTTTAACAAACGGACTTACACAATTGAAGAGTCCATACATGTTAAATTTGATGAACTTAACCAAAATCCTCCGAGAAAGGAAGTTGATGATCTTGTAGGTACCTTCCAAGAAATGAACTTACAAGACAAAGAAGAAGAAGTCAACAATGATGGAGGTGCAACACAAATAGAGACACAACAAGATTGGGTAACATTGAAGGATCATCCCTTGGACAAGATTATTGGAGAAATAACCAAAGGGGTAAGTACTCGAAACGCCATTAGAAATGCATGCAATCACTTGGCTTTTGTATCCCAAATAGAACCCAAAAATATTGATGAAGCCATTATTGATGAACATTGGATGTTGGCCATGCAAGAAGAGTTAAACCAATTTGAAAGAAATGAAGTTTGGGAACTTGTGCCAAGACCCAATGATCATCTAATAATAGGCACCAAATGGGTTTTTAGAAATAAGTTAGATGAAAACGGTATAATAACTAGGAACAAAGCTAGACTAGTTGCAAAGGGATACAACCAAGAAGAAGGAATAGACTATGAAGAAACATATGCTCCCGTAGCTAGGTTAGAAGCCATTAGATTATTGCTAGCTTTTGCATGTTGTATGGATTTCAAACTGTATCAAATGGATGTCAAAAGTGCGTTCTTAAACGGCTACATTCAAGAAGAAGTCTATGTAGATCAACCTCCCGGTTTTGAAAATCATATATTTCCAAATCATGTCTTCAAATTGAGAAAAGCCTTATATGGTTTGAAGCAAGCTCCAAGAGCTTGGTATGAAAGATTAAGCAAATTCCTTTTAGAACACAACTTTGAAAGAGGAAAGGTTGATACTACATTGTTTATAAAACGCAAACACAATGACATCCTCTTGGTACAAATTTATGTAGATGACATAATATTTGGTGCTACTAATGAAAATCTTTGTCAAGAATTTGCCAAGATTATGCAGAAAGAGTTTGAAATGTCCTTGATGGGAGAACTCACCTTCTTCCTCGGACTACAAATAAAACAAGCCATTGATGGAACGTTCATTAGCCAAACCAAATACTGTAAGGAACTACTTAAAAGGTTTGGAATGGACAAGGCAAACGAGATAGCTACACCTATGAGCACATCCTGCTATCTAGACAAAGATGAAAAGGGTAAGGACATTGAAATCACCAAATATCGAGGTATGATTGGATCCTTACTGTATTTAACTGCGAGTAGACCTGATATTATGTTTGCGGTATGCATGTGTGCTAGATATCAAGCATGTCCTAAAGAATCACATTTGACTGCCGTAAAAAGAATTTTGAAATATCTTGTGGGTACTCAAAATGTTGGTTTATGGTATCCCAAAGGCGTTGAATGTAATCTTTTAGGATATTCTGATTCCGACTTTGCGGGGTGTAAGCTTGATAGAAAAAGCACTAGTGGTACATGCCATTTGCTTGGTAGTTCCCTTGTTTCTTGGCATAGCAAGAAACAAGCAAGTGTTGCATTGTCAACAGCTGAGGCAGAATATGTAGCAGCTGGTAGTTGTTGTGCTCAAATTCTTTGGATGAGACAACAACTTCTTGATTTTGGTATTTCCTTGAACAAAGTCCCCATTAAATGTGATAACACTAGTGCCATTAATATCTCGAAAAATCCAGTAATGCACTCTAGGACCAAACACATTGAGATTAGGCATCACTTTATTAGAGACCATGTGTTAAAAGGGGATTGTGTGCTTGAACATGTTGAAACCTCTAGGCAACTAGCAGATATTTTCACAAAACCCTTGGCTAGAGAGCAATTTATTTACATTAGAAGAGAATTGGGTATTCTTGATATGACAAATTGTGTTTAAGTGATCACTTCATCTTGTGTATTGGTTGCATGACACCTTTACTAGTGATTAATGCAAAAGAACCCCATGGAAATGGAGATTTAATGATCCTATATGGAATTCCTCATGCCTTGAATATATTGGAATGGAAAGAAATGAATTTTGAGTGAAACAGCCCTTCGAATCGATTCAGCACCCCCTCGAATCGATTCACAGACCTGTTGGTTCAAAAATCCTCAAAACAGTATCGTTCGAATCGATTCACACTCCCCTTGAATCGATTCAAACACCTGATGGTCCATATTCCCTCAAACAGAGAGGTTCGAATCGATTCACAGCATACTCGAATCGATTCACGTATCTGATCCTTTCATTTCTCTCAAATCAGTAACGTTCGAATCGATTCACAGCATTCCTCGAATCGATTCACGCGTCAGTTACTGCATATTCACGCTGATAAATTCACACACTCCCTCATTTAACTCTTCCACTATCTCCCACTCTCTCCTCTCAAAATCCTCAACTTCTAATCTCTTCAACTTCTTCTCCAAACCTTCCACTCAAATCCTTCATCTTCCATGGCTTCCTCCTCTCAACCTCGCAAGAAACAACGTGCAAACACCGCTGCAGCCTCCATGCCTCAACACTCTGATTCATCTAGATTATTCACTACCCAAAGGGATCTTGAAAGGTACCAATCTTCATTCTCTGAGAAACATCTCATTTCTCCCCATTGGCTTGATCTCCCATTCTTTGAAGCATCTGGACTTCCTCTACTCACCACCTTACATCAACAAGAGCTAGTTGGCTTCATGGCTCTTGAGGAAGTAGCAATCTACCCCGAACTCATTCGTGTATTCTACTCCACTTTACGCCTTCAAGATGCTCGCTATATTGCCCGAGTGAAAGGTAAGACTATCATTCTTGATAATGAGGTAATGAATCAAGTTGGCTTACTCCCTCTTAGCAACGCTTCCTTCCATGGCAAAGAACCTCCTCTTGCATGGAATTATAATCCATTGGAGGCAAGAGCTTTCTTTAATCTTGCAGGTCCCTCGAGCACGGTTGGCACCTTAAGTCTCCATCACCGCCTCTTGCACTTTGTCCTTGTCAAAATTCTCCTCCCCTCCGGTGGAAATTATGCAAGGCTAAATGAGGCCCAAATCTTGCTGCTCTGGGCAATTGTCAATGAGAAAGACATAAATTGGATTGACTTGGTTAGGCATCACATGGTTGAAGCCCAAAACCTCGCTCATCTTCCATATGCCATACTCATTACCAAGTTGCTCCACCATTTTAAAGTGGACTTGAAAAATGAGATCAAGGAAGTGGTCGGTCCCAAAGCACCTATTGGCAAATCTCATCTCACTAAGATGAATATTGTGGAATACCAAGGCAGGTGGCAATTTCTTAGGCGTCCCCGACATGAAGTTGAAGATGACGCTCCTCCTCCTCCTCCTCCACCCGCTGCTACTGATGATCTTTTCACAAGACTCACTGCTCACCTGGACCAGCGCCTCAACTCCATGGAAGCAAACATCCACACTCGACTGGACAGGATTGAAGCAAACATGGAAGAGCGATACACGGAGCTTGCCACCCAGATATCCAGCATTCACTTCCCGCATCCATGACTGATCGTTACTTTTCTTTATTCCTTTTATTTTTCTCTTTCAGACTTGGTTGTTTACTTTGGTTTCTGTTTTGGTCAATTATTTGCACAACTATCTCGTCTTAGTTTCTTACTTTGCTATGTCGGTTGAACAATTATCTCGTTTTGTTAATTATTTTGGTTTATCTCAATTGCATTTGCCTGTGATTACTACTCGATTTACTGCGTACCTCCAACTTTTGTTTTTGATAATGACAAAGGGGGAGAGATGGAGAGATAGAGAGCTACACGTGCGATACATGTGCGATATGATATATTTACGATATATGCGAATATGATACATATATATGAATGTGATACAGGTGTGACATTATTTCAACGCTTGAGATCATTTGATGGTTTTATTGAAAAACAAAGGGGGAGACCTACTTTCTTAAAAGAAATAATTGCTTAAAACAAACAGAGACATTAGTTTTCATGACTTGTTATTGGCTAATAAACACCCCAAGAGATGGCCATTGGTTGTCATCATCAAAAAGGGGGAGAATGTATTTGCATGTGATAACAGGTTTTGATAATGACAATGGAAACAAGCAATGGGAAGTCTTCAAATCAAAAACAATTAGAGATTTCATATAAAAGAGGAAAATGATCTCACAAAGGTTCAAGAGATGAAGAAACAAATGAATCAAACAAAAGGAAAGCAACCATGCATCATTAGATTCAAATGGATGACCAACAGGCATGAGAAAATGTCAAAATGAAGAGCCTGAATCGATTCAAGCACGAGTGAATCGATTCACAGCCCTGGAGGTCATAAAAATGAGAAACAGAATGGGTTGAATCGATTCACCATGACCCTGAATCGATTCACAGCCCTGGAAGTCACTAAGACTGCAAACAGTATGTCCTGAATCGATTCACAAGGACCCTGAATCGATTCACACGATGCTGACAGACCAAGAACCCAAAACAGAATGCTCTGAATCGATTCAAACAAAGCTCGAATCGATTCATTCGACTCTGGTACTCCAAAATGCATAAAACAGAACACTCTGAATCGATTCAAGGATCTACGAATCGATTCACAAAGTGGGAAACACCACTAAATAGACAAACTTAAGTGGAAAACAAGCACTCAAATCCCACTATACGCAGAGCCATCATCTTGCAACGGCTAGGGACTCCTCAACAACTATCTTGGCTCTATAAATGCAAGAAGAACACAAGCACAACAAGCAACCAACAAGAACCAAGAAGCAACAAATCCTTAGCTCTATTTTTGTGCTTTGTAAGCCTATTTCTTGCATCTCATACTTCACTTGTATATCCTCTCATCTTGAGAGTTAGAACTTGGGAGAGCTTTTCATTTGTATATTTGCTCTATTGAGAGAGTGTATCGATTGTAAACAAACACCAAACACACAAGTTATTCACTCTAGGTTGAGTGGTTGTTCACTCTAGGTTGAGTGGGTACAAAGGTTGTGGACTCAACCTTTGGGATATTGTGAGATTGAGAGATTGGGTGGGTTGCCCTTATACTTGTGAGGATTGGGTTCTTGAGTGTGGGACACTAGGAAGCCGCAATTGCTCAAAGTTGTATCTCTAGTCTACAATAGTGGAAAATCCTCTAAGTGGGTTGCTTAGAGGCGAGACGTACACCGGATTGGGTGGAACTCGTTACATCGGTTTGCAAGCTTCTCTTCCTTACTCTTTTACTTCCATATATTGCATATTTGCTGATTGGTATTGTTTGGTTAAGAAGAACACACTTGAACTTGCTTAATTTGCTTTACTTTAGATATTGCACACCAAGTGTTTGCTAAATTGCCTCAACAATACTTACCTCTTGTAGTGCATTACATATCATTGTTACTTGCTTTCACTTGCACAATCTCATAAACTTGGTTATAGAAATCAATTTCAAAGGCATTCCAAGCAAAAGTTTTATAACTCAATTCACCCCCCCTCTTGAGTATTGAGGCCACTTGAACAACAAATCCGAGTGAACCTCTTCTGAGGGAAGAGGTGCTACAATGGTTTTGATTGGGAATATATTCTAAGTGTATGATATACATAAACCGAGTGAATAAGATTCTATATCCTGAGTGGGTGAGACTTAGAACAAGTCCGAGTGGGACTTAACTCAATGGTTTTCTTTGAGTGGTAATTGATTGGGTGATAACCCGAGTGAAGAAAGTTTATGGATTCTGAGTGGGGAAAACCCTTATTACTGAGTGGATCTTACGTGTGACTTTCCTGAGTGGAAATATGGAACTGAGTAAACTTCAGAGGGAAGGGAAGTTTAAGTGTTTGAGTTAGGAAAATTAGAATATACTGAGAGAAGAATGAGTAATGCACCTCCGAGTGAATTAAGGCTGAAATATACCGAGTGATTATGGACTGGGGAAATACTTCCGTGTGGGAGTTCACCGAGTGAGACAGTTCAATGAAGTAATCCGAGTGATGAGAGGTTAGAGTAATGCCGAATGGGATTTGATGGTGAAGTCCGAGGGTATAACTCTAAGTGGAGGATTGGCATCTATGAGGATATACTGTGTGACCACCTAGAAAGATTCTAGAATTTATTCGCCCGAGAGAAAGGCTGAATGGTAGGAAATCTAGCCTGAGAGAAAGAAAAATGAGTTTACAAATGACTCGGATTTGGGATATAATACCGAGTGAAAGGCCAAGTAAGATGAGACAACTCTGATTAATTTTACCGAGTAGAAAACCAAGCATGATGAGTCGGTGTGGGGGGTGAATTACCGAGTGAACGATGGGTCGGTCAGGATTATCTTGTTGAGTGGAAAACCTGAGTACCTTGAGATTATTTTAGGGAGATTCTACCGAGTGAGATGTTTTCTAAGTGAATCCGAGTGGGCCAACTCTGATTGATTCTACCGAGTGAGAAAACTAAGTATTGAGTCGGTTTCAGAAGAATTCCGAGCGATTATTGGATGACTTGCTCAAACGAGTCGGATTTCGCTTGAGCGAGAAGGCATTTCACTCAGTTTCTACACTTCGCCCAAGAGAGGACACCATGACTCGCTAAAACGAGTCGGATTTCGCTTGAGCGAGGTGGAATTTTGCCTTGTTGACACAGCGTGAAGCAACCACGCTCAAGCGCAGTCGGTTCTGACCCTCTTTTCTTCCCACACCTAAACTTCTCCACTCACGTGAAACACCTTTTCGTCCAATCCGAGTGCCTTTTTACATATTTTATATATATGTTCTCTTCAAATCACACTTGTCCACATAAATCCAAAAGGGGACGAGTCAACTGCAGGGAAAGTGCACCTTTTCACTCCACTCGAAGTACCTTTTTTATATATTAATATATATTCCCTTTCCAATCAATGCAAGCTGACAGTGGAAAGAGTCAAAAGTTTCCATTATTTTCCACCTAACCTTCAGTCACGAGAAAAGCTGTCTCCCACTTGTCTCCTCCTTATTAATCAATGCCACCATTCATTCCAAAGTTCAGAACCTACTAAAATTAACACTAGCTCTATCTTCTTCCTCCTACTACGAACAAGCTTCCTCTCTCTCATTTCCTTTCCTCTCCCACTCGGAATTGAAGCAAGGACAGTGAAGGGAACATTTTCTTCTCATCCAAGAACTCCATTAAGGTAAGGGGGTATATTCTTGGGTATTCTAGGGAAATTCGAGTGAAAGGAAAGGGTTAAGGAACCTTGTTTCTCACCTTTCCAGGGCAGTTCAGGATTTGTTTGATTAAATGTTTTAATGTTTTATTATTGTTTTATGCATCTTATTTGAGTATGTATATGATTAAATTGATTGTAATGATTATTATTATGCAGGATAATTTAGTGAAAAGATACGATTGTTGTTGGACTGTGAAAATACTAAGAATCAGGGGTGCCTGTGTGATTTCCAGTGAAGAATCAGAAACAGAGGTTGAAATCAATGAATAACAAGCTCAGTTTTGTATAAACAGACCGGATCATCTAAAAATACATAGTTCCAATCGGATTTTTAACTTACTCGAACAAGGTTCATTCTGACAGAACATTTTTCACTCGGAAACTCTTCTTCAATCACGTTTCAGTTGGGAAAGATCTTCACTTCACTGAAAAACTCATTTTTCACTCGGTATCATGGTTATTTCACTCATAAAACTCTTCTCAGACTGATTCCACTCGGAATCATATTTTATTTCACTCAGAAACTCATTTTCATTCGGATTCATAAACATTTTTACTCAGAAAATTCTTTTCAGTTTGATTTCACTTGGAATAATAGCTATTTCACTCAGAAAAATTCTCTCAGTCAGATTTCACTTAAAATTTAAGTTATTTCACTTAGAAAATCCTTTTCAGTATCTATTTCACTTGGAATCAAACCTTTTTACTCGGAAAATCATTTTTACTTGGATTCAAACTCATTTTTACTCGGAAAATCTGGTTTTCAACATTTTCACTCAGAATCAGACCTGTTTCAATCAGAAAACAGCTTCCCAGTTCAATTTCACTTGGATTTTTAGTCAGTTCATTTAGAAAACTCTTCTCAGTATGATTCTACTCGGAATCATAATTATTTCACTCGGAATTACACTTATTTTACTCGAAAAACCTAGTTTTTGACATTTTTCACTTGGATTTTCATTTAGAATCTCTTCTTTAATTTTTTTAAATTATTGGGACGTTACAATTATTATTATCGTTCTTATTTCCATTATTATTATTATTCTTATTATCATTATTCTTCTTATTGTTATTATTATTGTTAGTATTATTGTTATTGACATTATTAATGTTTTAATTATGAGTATTTAAATAAAGAATATATTATTTTACTCTTTATATAAAGTATAATTTTGAACCAAAATATAACCGATATATTTGCTCGAATAAGATAATAAAATGGCTTGTAACGTATGATCAAGTTGATGGGATTCAAGAGCTTGTGAATATTATGAGACTGGAAACACGTAGATACCCAAGGATCAAATGATAAAAAGAATGCATTTCGTATCATGAAAATATTTTGACGGAGAAAAAAATATATCTAGAGCATACACCTGGTACGCTGGAGGACACTCACGTTCGATCTCCATGAAGAATCTTGGGAGTACAACCGGAACGGAAACCCAATAGCATCAGTGTCGCGCCTGATAGCTGGTTGAGACGATGCAAGTCTGGTGTACTTTGACTAAATGACGGAGTGTAACTATGATCGTAGGGATCCAAGTTCCAAAAATATATTAATCAATGATGAGAACCAATGAGTTCATTCGTACCTTATGAAAATGGGAACTTGGGCGGACCCTAATCGCTCTAGAATGGAATGGAGAAATTCCAAAGAATGAGAAGAAGATGAATTGATTTATTGGGCCCTCATGCATCATGAGAATTAATCAAGATAAACCATAATAAATCAAACTCATGCATTCCATGATAACATCCTTGATTGTTATATGTGTAATTATGTTAATTGTATGATTTATGTGACATAATCTGTTAACTGGATTATGTCCGCACCGGGTGACCTTCAGCGTCTTGGGTTATACTCACCCTTACTGTTGACAATTTTCAGAGGAATTAGGAAATCAAGAATTCGAGTATGAAGAAAAGCAATACGCTGAACCCACTAAGAATGCTCATTAAAAATAGAATACATGTAGTTAAATATTTATGGATGACTGTTTTAATATTTAAGGGTGCCTGCGTTCCCCATTCTGTTATGAGTACAATTACTTACAGTTTGTGAATGACTATGTGAATTACATACTATTTGCTTCCACTGATCTGCCATCATTTTTATTTTATAAAAAAAAAATATTCACTTTTTCTGAAAACTTATGACCTCTCGGTTAAATAGGATGATCCCATAGAAAGGTTTGTCTTATCTAACCGAGGGTGTTACAAGTGCGACTCTGATGCCATTTGTAACACCCTCGGTTAGATAAGACAACCCATTCTATAGGATCATCCTATTTAACTGAGAGGTCCTAGGTTTTCATAAAAAGTGAATATATATTTTTTTTAAAATAAAGATATGGCAGATCAGTGGAAGCAATTAGTAGATATATTTTATAGTCATTCACAAACTTAAAAATAATTGTACTCATAACAGAATGGGGCACGCAGGCACCCTTAAACATTATACAGTCATCCGGTGTCTTTGTCATTAATAAATATTCAAACTATATAAATTCTATCTTTAATGATCGTTCTCAGTGGGTTCAGTATATTGCTGTTCTTTACACTCGGGTTCTTGATTTTCTAATTCCTCTGAAAAATGGTCAACAGTAAGGGTGAGTATAACCCAAGACCCTGATGGTTAATCCGGTGTGGACATAATCCAGTTAACATACAATATCACCTAAATCATACAATTAGCATATTCACAATTACAACAATCAAGCATGATGTCATGGAATGCATGAGTTGAATTTATTATGATTTATCTTTGGTTAAGTCTCATGATGCATGTGGGCCCAATAAATCATTTCTTCATCTCATTCTTTGGAATATCTCCATTCCATTCTAGAGCGATCAGGGTCTACCCAAACTCCCATAAGGTACAAATGAACTCATTGGTTCTCATCATTGATTTATATATTCTTGGAACTTGGATCCCTACGATCATAGTTACACTCCGTCATTTAGTCAAAGTACACTAGAATTGCATCGTCTCACCCGGCTATCAGGCGCGACTCTGATGCCATTGGGTTTCCATTCCAGTTATACTCCCAAGATCCTCTTGGGGATCGAACGTGAATGTCCTCCACTGTACCAAGTGTATACTCTAGATTTTCTTCTTTAGAAAAACATTTTCATGATGCGGAATGCATTCTTTTTGTCTTTTGATTCTTTGGGTATTTATGTGTTTCCAGTCTCATCATACATATTCATAAGCTCTTGAATCTCATCAATTATTTAGACGTGGTAAGTCATTTTATTGTTGTATTTGAGAAAGTATATCAACTATTTACTGGTTGAAATTATACTTTATAAAGAGTAAAATAATATATTCCTTATTTAATTACTGATAACTAAAGTAATAATAATAATAATAATTTATAATAGTAAGAATAACAATAATAATAATAATATGATTCATAATATTAAGAACAATAATAATAATAATAGAAATAAGAACGATAATAATAAGTGTAACGTCCCAATAATTTAAAAGGATTAAGGAAGAGTTTCTAAATGAAAATCCAAGTGAAAAATATGAAAAACAAGATTTTTCCGAGTAGAACAAGGGTAATTCCGAGTGAAATAAGTATGATTCCGAGTGGAATCATACTGAGAAGAGTTTTCTAAATGAATTGGCTAAAAATCCGAGTGAAATTGCACTGGAAAGCTGTTTTCTGACTGAAACCGGTCTGATTCCGAGTAAATATAAGTTTGAATCTGAGTAAAAATGATTTTTAGAGTAAAATGGTTTAATTCCGAGTGAAATAGATACTGGAAAGGATTTTCTAAGTGAAATACCTTAAATTCTGAATGAAAATGAATTTCTGAGTGAGATAAAATATGATTCCGAGTGACATCAGTCTGAAAGGAGTTTTCTGAGTAAAAATGTTTATGAGTTCGAGTGAAAATAAGTCTCTGAGTGAAATAAAATAGGATTCTGAGTGGAATTAGTCTGAAAGGAGTTTTCTGAGTAAAAATGTTTGTGAGTCCGAGTGAAAATGAGTCTCCAAGTGAAATAAAATCTGATTCCGAGTGAAATTACTGAAAAGAGTTCTGAGTAAAAATAATTATGTTTTCTGATTGGAATAACTATAATTCCGAGTAAAAATGATTGAGAAGAAGTTTTTCAAGTAAGAGAGGGTTCTGTCAGAAATATATAATGGTTTACCAAATGAAATCATGTAAAAACCGATTGTATTTATATAAAACTGATTGGGTTATATAAAACTGATTGGATTTATATAAAACTGGTCAGATTAACGCAAACACCGGTCGGATTAGTGTAAAATTGATCGGATTGATGTAAAACCAACTGGAGTGAAGTAAAACCGAGCTTGTTATCATTGATTCCAACATCTATTTATAATTCTTCACTGGAACTTACATAAATACCCATGATACTTAATATTTTCACAGTTTAGCATCAAACATACTCACTTAATCATCAAAATTCATAATAATCAATACAGATAATCGAACGTATTCATTGAATCATGAATTATAATGAACAACACAGCCAATTGAACATATTTATAAAGGTATATACATATTTAACAGATATATAACAATTAAAGCATTTTAATTCATACAATTCCCGAATCTGTCCTAGAAAAGGTGAGGACCAAAGGTACCTTAACCATTTCCTTTCACTCGAATTTTCCCAGAATACCCGAGAATATACCCCCCTTACCTTAATGGAGTTCTTGGATGAGAAGAAAATGTTTCCTTCACTGTCCTTGCTCCAGTTCCGAGTGAGAGGGAAAAGAAAAGAGAGAAAGAACTTTGTGCGAAGAAGAAGAAATAAAGAGCGTTTTTGCTAAGTTCTCTTGGGTCTGAAAGTTTTAGACTTGCAATGAGTTCTGCTGTTGATTTAATAATGAGAAAGGAGACAAGTGGGGGACAACTTTTTGTGAGTGGGCTGTTGGTGGACTGTTAGTAGAGATAATGGAAACTTTTGACTCATTTCACTGTCAGCTTTGCATTAATGGGATTAGTGACATATTTAAATATATAAAGTGATCTGAGTGGAGTTAAAAGGTGTTCGGTGTTGGAGGATTTGAAGAGGTCAGTTAGGGAGTGAGGACAGTTTTTAGGTGAGGGACGGTGTGGAGTAAAGAAGTAGAGGACGGTATGTGAGGGATTTGATGGACACCGTCTGTGAAAGAGGTCGGTATTGTGGTGTGGGAGGAAAGGCTGTTGTATGGCTATGAAGAGGTCAGTTTTGATGAACACCTAGCTTGGAATTCTTCTAAAACTGACTCAACACTTGCTTTCTCACTCGGTAAAATCAATCAGTGCTGACTCCGATCTTACTTGGCCTTTCACTCGGTATTATATCCCAAATCCGAGTTGTTTCTGATGGTTTTCACTCGGTTAATTCATCCTAAAACTGTGTCTGTTCATAGTCAGTTTCACTCGGTAATTTCAAATCAATCCGAGTCATCTCAGTCAGTCTCACTCGGAATTGGTTATATACTTAAGACACTCAGTAAGGTTCTCAACCACAATTAACCAATCTCCACTCGGAAGTAGTCAAGTAGAGTATATCTCACTCGGGAGAGGAGTCATACCCATAGACTCACTCGGAAATGGTTCAGCCTCCTATAGTTCTCTCGGAATGGCTCCTTCTACCATTTTCTTCTCGGCTTCCTAATCATACACATATGAAACCATTCGGAATCCTTCCCAAATAATTCAACAACACATTCCAGTCGGTAGGAAGCATCAAATCAATATAAACATAAGTATATATGTACTCTTTCACTCGGAATACTTCAATCAGAGGAGTTTCCTTCGGAAAAGGAAGCATTTGGCAAGGTTTGACTCGGAAACAAGCCTTTCTAGGGTGTTTTGACTCGGAATTTCACCCAGAAGTGGTTCTCTTGAACACACTTCACTCAGAATTGCTTCTCAGGTCAGGACTCCACTCAGTGGTAGCCCTCTCAGTCATGTTTTACTCGGAAAACATGACACTGACTCAAAATTCCATCCTTCACTCGGAATTTCTAATTATTCACTCGGAATTTCTCTCTGTTACTCGGAACAGAGCCCTTTTCACTCGGAATTTTCATAATTTCATTAATGGTCTATATAAATTCCATTATTATGCATAAAAATGAAATTTTTGAGATACCACAGACCATCTACAGGGTATTTATTGACTTATTCTTACTTACAAACCTTCCATAATTCAAAATTACAAGGTTAAAACTGTTTCTAAAAACAGGGATGTTACACGATCTGCTCGAAAGTCTCTCCTTTGTTGTCTGTCTGGTATACGTCGTTCTGGCCCATGATTAGACGTTCCAGGTCGTCGAAGATTAGAGGTATTCTCAAAGATGCGGCATCAGTCAACCAAAGTAGTGAATTGTGTAATTTGTTGACAACATATAACTTGGCGAATTTCTTGCCGTAGTCCTGCTTCAAACTTTGCGCATCTTGACACTTCTCCCATGTGGGTGTAGTATGGACAACATTTTGCCAACTCAACAAACTTAGCAACATTTTGCCAACAGTCATATTACCTTGTTTCAGATTAAAGAACTCCTGCTCTTTCTGCCTCTTTATGTCTTCAGGGAAATATTTAGCGAGAAACTCTGTCTTGAATATTCCCCAAGTAATGACATGTCCTTCAGTTGCTAATCTAATTCTGGCATGAGTCCATCAGTGCTCTACTTCTCCAACCATCATGAAGACAACAAAAGTTATTCTGTCCTCATCAGGGCATCGCATAGCAGCAAAAATCTTTTCAAGATGTTCAATCCATAATTGTGCTCCTTCTGGATCAAAGCCTCCTTTGAATTGAGTAGGATTATTCCTCTGGAAGTCAGCTAATCCTTGGCTTTGCCTAGTAGAAGAATGAGGTAACTCTTGGCGTTCTATTACCTCCACAATTTTGGTAAGAAGATCCTCCATCACATGATCGTTATTTCGGTGTGCCATTGGAATTTTGCTGAAAGAATATCAACAAAAATATTCAAGATGTATGTTATGTGGAGTATTCCACATAGGAATTTTAGTCTTAGGAGTGTTATGGACTGTTCAATCAGAGTACGTGGAAACCTAATGGTCCACTTCCCAAGTTTAATGAATCGACTATGCTCTGATACCACCAATATAACACCCTCGGTTAGATAAGACAACCCATTCTATAGGATCATCCTATTTAACTGAGAGGTCACAGGTTTTCATAAAAAGTGAATATATTTTTTTTAAATAAAGATATGGCAGATCAGTGGAAGCAATTAGTAGATATATTTCAGAGTCATTCACAAACTTAAAAATAATTGTACTCATAACAGAATGGGGCACGTAGGCACCCTTAAACATTATACAGTCATCCGGTGTCTTTGTCATTAATAAATATTCAAACTATATAAATTCTATCTTTAATGATCGTTCTCAGTGGGTTCAGTATATTGCTGTTCTTCACACTCGGGTTCTTGATTTTCTAATTCCTCTGAAAAATGGTCAACAGTAAGGGTGAGTATAACCCAAGACCCTGATGGTTAATCCGGTGCGGACATAAT
Source organism: Clitoria ternatea (assembly GCA_037962975.1). Taxonomy (NCBI): domain Eukaryota; kingdom Viridiplantae; phylum Streptophyta; class Magnoliopsida; order Fabales; family Fabaceae; genus Clitoria; species Clitoria ternatea. The sequence continues at coordinate 289,072,100 of CM075670.1, forward strand.
CCAGTTAACATACAATATCACGTAAATCATACAATTAGCATATTCACAATTACAACAATCAAGCATGATGTCATGGAATGCATGAGTTGAATTTATTATGATTTATCTTTGGTTAAGTCTCATGATGCATGTGGGCCCAATAAATCATTTCTTCATCTCATTCTTTGGAATATCTCCATTCTATTCTAGAGCGATCAGGGTCCGCCCAAGCTCCCATAAGGTACAAATGAACTCATTGGTTCTCATAATTGATTTATATATTCTTGGAACTTGGATCCCTACGATCATAGTTACACTCCGTCATTTAGTCAAAGTACACTAGAATTGCATCGTCTCACCCGGCTATCAGGCGCGACTCTGATGCCATTGGATTTCCGTTCCAGTTGTACTCCCAAGATCCTCTTGGGGATCGAACGTGAATGTCCTCCATTGTACCAAGTGTATACTCTAGATTTTCTTCTTTAGAAAAACATTTTCATGATGCGGAATGCATTCTTTTTTTCTTTTGATTCTTTGGGTATTTATGTGTTTCCAGTCTCATCATACATATTCATAAGCTCTTGAGTCTCATCAATTATTTAGACGTGGTAAGTCATTTTATTGTTGTATTTGAGAAAGTATATCAACTATTTACTGGTTGAAATTATACTTTGTAAAGAGTAAAATAATATATTCCTTATTTAATTACTTATAACTAAAGTAATAATAATAATACTAATTTATAATAGTAAGAATAACAATAATAATAATAATATGATTCATAATATTAAGAACAATAATAATAATAATAGAAATAAGAAAGATAATAATAAGTGTAACGTTCCAATAATTTAAAAGGATTAAGGAAGAGTTTCTAAATGAAAATCCAAGTGAAAAATATGAAAAACAAGATTTTTCTGAGTAGAACAAGGGTAATTCCGAGTGAAATAAGTATCATTCCGAGTGGAATCATACTGAGAAGAGTTTTTTAAATGAATTGGCTAAAAATCCGAGTAAAATTGCACTGGAAAGCTATTTTCTGACTGAAACCGGTCTGATTCCGAGTGTAAGTGGGTTTTCTATGTGAATTACCCATGATTCCGAGTGGAATAAAACTGAGAAGAGTTTTCAGAGTGAAAAATAATATGTTTTCTGAGTGAAATCACTGAAAAGAGTTCTGAGTGAAAATAATTATGTTTTCTGATTGGAATAACTATAATTCCGAGTAAAAATGATTGAGAAGAAGTTTTTCAAGTAAGAGAGGGTTCTGTCAGAAATATATAACGGTTTACCAAATGAAATCATGTAAAAACTGATTGTATTTATATAAAACTGATTGGATTATATAAAACTGATTGGATTTATATAAAACTGGTTGAATTGACATAAACACCGGTCGGATTAGTGTAAAACTGATCGGATTGATGTAAAACCAACTGGAGTGAAGTAAAACCGATCTTGTTATCATTGATTCCAACATCTATTTATAATTCTTCACTGGAACTTACATAAATACCCATGATACTTAATATTTTCACAGTTTAGCATCAAACATACTCACTTAAACATCAAAATTCATAATAATCAATACAGATAATTGAACGTATTCATTGAATCATGAATTATAATGTATAACACAGCCAATTGAACATATTCATAAAGGTATATACATATTTAACAGATATATAACAATTAAAGCATTTTAATTCATACAATTCCCGAATCTGTCCTAGAAAAGGTGAGGACCAAAGGTACCTTAACCATTTCCTTTCACTCGAATTTTCCCAGAATACCTGTAACATCCTGCTTTTAATAATAGCTCTATTTTGTAATTTATGAAGCATGGAAGGCTTGTAAATATTAATTAATGAATAAAACACTCTATGGATGGCTTTTAATGCTCCAAAAGTTTCATTTTTGGGTATAATTCTATAATTTATATAGATCCTTATTAATGAGGCCCAAATTCCGAGTGAAAATACCTTAGAAAGAACTGTCCGAGTGAGAAAGAGAGTCTGTTCCGAGTGAAAACTAAAAATTCCGAGTGACCAAGAGGAATTCCGAGTGGAAAATGGAAATACCGAGTGAAAATGGTGTTTTCCAAGTGGAACATGGTCAAGAGGACTTACTCTGAGTGAAATAATGTCTCAGAGACTCACTGCCAAGTCAAACATGCTAAGAAGACTCAATCCCGAGTCAAGATCTTCAAAGGACTCATTTCAGAGTCAATTAAGATCAAAAGTTATAATCCTGAGTGAAGGAATTTAGATTGACAACAAATAAGTCTTGGGTCAGTTTAGGATCAATATTACCGAATGGACATTCAAGTGGAATGAGTCAGCATTGAGGAAATTCACCGAGTGAAAGCTGATCAAGAGAAGAGTCGGTTTGGAGATGAATTACCGAGTGATGACTGACCTGATATTGAGTAAGTTTTGGCAATGAAGAACTGAGTGCTTGGAATCGGTTTCAGAAGAATTTTACCGAGTAAAAACTTAAGTAAAAGACTGACTTAGAGCTGACTCAGTATCTGGAAAGTTTACCGAGTGGATATGCTTGAATGAAGACTCGGTTACCGAGTGAAAGCATGAGTGAGAGAGGGAGCTCGGTCTGGACAGACTCTACCGAGTGAGAAACCAAGGAATTGAGTCAGATTCAGATGAATTCCGAGTGAGTATACATGACTCGCTCAAGCGAGTTGGATTTTGCTTGAGCGAGATGGACCCTGATGCATAATTCCTCTTTTCAATCAGCCTTCGCCCAAGCGAGCATCTTACGCTCAAGCGCGCTCGACCCTGATACTCTTTTCCCCACTCACGCCCAAGCGAGGATAGCACAACTCGCTCAAGCGAGTCTGAGTCCGCTTGAGTGAGGGGACTTGTTTTCCTTTCTTCTTCACACGACTGGAGGAATTCCACTCGGTTTATAGGCTAACCGAGTGGAATTCCAGTCGGTTTTCAGTGCCAGAAGTGACTTTTGACTCCTTTCTTGTCTATTATGCCATTTTTAATGCAACCAACACTATTATTACTCATCCTAGTGGGTGGACGGCCAGAAGTGGATCATTATAAACCACTTTCCTATTTTTGATTCTCCAATACCTCCACTAACAGCACTGAACACCCACTAATGGAAAAGCTGTTTCCCACTTACTTTGCATTATTAACTTTGCCTTGCCAAGACCTGAACACGTTGGAACAAAGCTAGTAAACTATCCTTACCTTGACTTCCCTTCTTTCTTAATATTCCTTCAAACAGAAGCAGGAGGACAACCAGGGAGCCATTTTTCACTTGGCAAAACAAGTAAGAGGGGAGAGGGTTGTGAATAACTATGAAATGGGTAGAGTTGTATGCTGTTCTAGGATTCCAGTTTTAATTTCGTATCTTGTGGCTAAATTTTGAAACTGAAAACGTATGAATTTGTCTTTGACTTCTTCATGAAAGTTGTAGACCTTTTTGTTATCTAAATTATGAGACCTGATTCAATTAATTTAAGTATGTATAGCAAAAGTTATAGCCAAATTACTACTGGATGTTCGAGTGAAAGATTTGTTCCATGTTTTGTACATATTTTGTTATCCTGGGAATTATACATGCATAATTAGCTTTGGATGTCTTCATGAAAATTGTAGATATTTATGTTGTGAATCTTTAGAAAGTGGTTTCACATAAAAATAACTTTTGTAGTTCAAGTTATACTCATAATACTGAAGTATGTACAAGCTGTAAATCTGTGAACTTGAAATCCATATTTTTTTTTAAAACTGGGAATTTTGTGGTAAGAATTAGTGATCAGTGCCTTCATGAAAGTTGTAAATATTTTTGTTATGTGGATTTTGAGACTTGAACCGATTGATTTGAGTATGTGTAGCAAAAGTTATAGCCACAATACTACTACATGTCCGAGTGAAAGATTTGTTCCATGCTTTGTGCATATTTTGATGTGCTGGGAATTATACATGCATAATCAGCCTTTGATGTCTTCATAAAAGTTGTCTATATTTAGGTTGTGGATCTTTAGAAAGTGGTCTCACATCAAAATAATTTTTGTAGCTCAAGTTATGCTCAAATTACTGAAGTATGTGCAAGCTGTAATCCTGTAAACTAAAATTTGAATCTTGTTTCTAAAACTGGGAATTTTGTGGTGAGAATTAGGGGTTGGTGTCTTCATGGAAATCGTAGATATGTGTGTTAAGAATAATTTAGAATTGGTTTCATGCCAAAATCATTTTTGTAACTCCATATATGTTCTAATTACTAATCTGTGTACATTTTGGAAAAACTCATCTTGAGGCAGTATTGTTTTTGTGAATAAGTGGTATTTCTGATTGGAATCTGAAATTGTGTTCTTCATAAAAGTTGTAGATAATTGTATCATTAAGCCATAGAAAGTGGAATCATCTAAAAAGGTGTTGATTTACCCATGTTATGACTATTTTGCTAATGTCTGTTGTTGTTGGGAATGCTGAAATTCACTTATAAAGACTATTATGAAAGAAAATGATATTTTCTTTATGGATAAAGATTTATGATTGGATTCTTGAGTGATTATGAGTTATTAGAAATGTTGTTGGGAATTATGCAGTTTGTATGATGTGGTGGTGAATAATTATGAATAACGAAATTACCTTATATGTACATGAATGCCTTGTGATATTGACACATGTGATTGAAACAGTAAATCCATGATTTTATGAATTATTATGAGTGTTGTGTCCTTTGAGGACTTGTATTCCAAGAGGTTTTGGAAATATGTATATCATGGTATGTTAAAAGAATTAAAGGCATTCATGCATCATAAGCATTCGGACGCACCATGGAATTTAGGGGTTCCATGATTGCCTACCCTGGTGGGGGGTTACTGTATGATGAGTTAAGCCCTATTTTGTTGTGTGCCATGAAGTGTAGGGATTCATGGTTTATGCAAAGTCCTACTTATGATATTTGTGTACTTCGGTACTTAAGCGCCATGAAGTGTAGGGATTCATGGTATATGCTAAAGCCCTATTTGTGTCTCTATGAGACTTTTACTGCAGTATTCCCACCAAACCAAATGGATCCAGCATGACATCATTTGACTAATTGAAGAATTATTAAATGGACTTGTTTGGCATATTCATCATATCATTATGAGTTGTTGATTGTGTTTGTGCAATTTTATCTATTTTATACTTATTCTATATTCTGTCTCACTCTTACATTAATTTTTACAGTGAATGACACGCAGATTGCAGAGTGATGCCATGATTGATGCCTATTTGAATTATTACCTGAACTTTGATTTTATGGGTTGTAATAAGTATAACATGTCATGTACCATTATTTTCTAAATCGTTTCCGCTACTTAAGTATTTTCTTGAATTTAATTATTCATGACTAGCATGTATGATAATTTTTCCGCTGTTATCAACTGTTACATAAACTCTGAATTAAACTTATGAATTTTAAAATGATCTTTCGAAAAAGCGAAAAATTTACTCAAAAATTTTAATTAACATTTAGGGGCGTTACAATGTTGGTATCAAAGCATTTTCAAAAATTCAGGACTAATTGCTATGACATGTACTGTTCCTAGATATAATATGGGAAATGTTTGATTCCTTAATTGATAACATGTTAAGTGTGTACTATATGACTTATGCCTGACTGATAAATTGCAAAAGATTTGTTTGATTATTGCTTGATAATATGATAAATGTGCTATATGATTCCTTGCTTAACTAATAAACTGTAGAGTAGTGATAATTATGTAGTATTTATATATGATGTATTATTCCTTAGAATTAGTATAAACCAAACTACAAATGTAGGATGGCAAGAAACAACAATAACCACGATATAGCAGCAGCTTTCAACCGCTTAGCTGAAGCCATCGAACGACAAAATCAACCAAGGAACACTGGAGGACTCCATGGGTTAGATCATTTCCTGAAAAGAAAACCTTCACAATTCAAAGGGGGTTATAATCCAGAAGGAGCGTATCTCTGGATCAAGGAAATGGAGCGTATCTTTTGAGCATTGCCCTGCACAGAATGCAAAAAGGTGGAGTATGCCACCTATATGATGGTTGAAGAAGCTGAAAATTGGTGGATCCACGCCAGAATTCGTATGATTGAGGCAGATAGATCTTTGGACTGGGTTAATTTCAAAGATTGTTTCCTGGAGAAATATTTCCCAGCGAGTGTAAAGAGCCAAAGAGAGCTAGAATTCATGGAGCTGAAGCAAGGCTCAATGTCCGTTGGTGAGTATGCTGCAAAATTTGAAGAGTTATCTCTCTTTTACCCTCCTTTTCAATAGGCTGGTGCCGAAGAATCAAAATGTGTTAAATTTGAGAACGGACTGAATCTGGAAATCAAAGAGGTGATAGGGTACCAAGAAATTCGGAGTTTTCCTGTTCTGATCAACAAATGCAGAATTTTTGAAGAGAATCACCAAGCCAGACTGGCACATGAAAAGGCCAATAGACAACTGAAACCTCAGTCAGTTGATTTCAAAAGAAGAGGGTCGTTCTATCAAAGTCCTTTCAAGGGAGGATCATCATCATCATCTTCTGAAAGATGTAACAATATGAGATGTCTAAAGTGCGGAGGTAACCATCACATACGTGATTGCAACAGACGTCTTGAAGATATCACTTGTTTCCGTTGTAACCAAAAAGGACACATCAGTCCAAATTGTCCGTAGAACAAGCAAAGCAATAACAGGAACACTTTAAATGATCAAAGAGACTCTAATTATCAGAGAAGCCATGGAGGAGACACACGTGCTGTCCAACCTCCAAGACAGAACAGGGAGTCAACAGACCAGTGGTTACAACCAACAACTGGAAGAGTCTTTGCCATCAGCGGTTCAGAGGCAGACCAAGCTGATGACCTCGTGCAAAGTAAGTGTGAGATAAATGGTATAATCTTATCTGTGTTATTTGATTCTGGTGCTACACATTCATTTATTTCTGATGAGTGTGTTGGACGTCTTCAATTACCTGTGAATCCTATGAGATATGATCTGATTGTTTCCACTCCCATCGGTACACAACTTAGGACTACTAAGGTGTGTAACGAATGCTCTATGCTCATAGAAGGTAAAAACTTTCTAGTCGATCTTGTTTGTTTACCTTTGAAGGATCTGGAAGTAATCCTAGGGATGGACTGGTTGTCGGCAAATCGAGTCTTGGTGGACTGTCATAACAAAAATATGATATTTCTATCAGAGGAAAATCTTACTTTCAACAATCTCAAACTCTTTGCCTTACAAGGTGAAAGCCAATTATTTGCCTTGTTTTCTCTTCCACAAGGAGATGGAGAATCTAAGGAGATCGAAATGCCAGTTGTTTCTGAATTTCCTGAAGTATTTCCTGAGGATGTCTCAAGTTTACCTCCAGAACGCGAGATAGAATTCTCAATTGACTTAATTCCAGGAGCAGGACCAGTGTCTAAAGCTCCATATCGTATGGCACCAGTTGAACTGGCAGAACTAAAGAAACAAATTGAAGAGTTGTTGGAGAAGCATTTCATCAGACCCAGTGTGTCACCATGGAGAGCGCCAGTATTACTTGTCAAGAAGAAAGATGGAAGCATGAGATTATGTGTTAGTTGAACAAATTGACGGTGAAGAATAGATATCCTTTGCCCAGAATTGATGATCTGATAGATCAATTGAGAGGTGCTGCAGTATTTTCCAAGATTGATTTACGATCAGGTTATCATTAGATTCGTGTCAAGTCTAAGGATATTCCAAAGACAGCCTTTAGAACACGCTATGGCCATTATGAGTACCTTGTGATGCCCTTCGGAGTGACCAATGCCCCAGCCGTATTCATGGATTACATGAATCGAGTATTTCATCCCTACTTGGATCAATTTGTCATCATTTTCATTGATGATATTCTGATCTATTCAAAAATTACAGAGGAGCATGAAAAGCATCTTCGAGTGGTATTGCAGATTTTGAAGGAGAAGCAGTTGTATGCAAAGTTATCAAAATGTGAATTCTGGTTGAAAGAGGTAAAATTCCTAGGCCATGTAATCTTAAACGAAGGAGTGTCTGTGGATCCTTCTAAAATAGAAGCTGTGGTAAACTCGGAGAGACCTACTTCAGTCACTGAGATACGAAGTTTCCTGGGATTAGCTGGTTATTATCGGAGATTCATTGAAGGGTTTTCTCAAATTGCCCTACCAATGACTCGGCTAACCCGGAAGAATCAACCTTTTTCTTGGACGCCAGAATGTGAGAAAAGTTTCCAAGAACTGAAGTTGAAGCTTACATCTGCTCCAGTCTTAACCTTACCTAATCCACAAGAAGATTTCGTGGTTTATTGTGATGCTTCCAAAATGGGCTTAGGATGTGTTTTGATGCAGCAACGAAAGGTGGTTGCCTATGCTTCTAGACAGTTGAGACCACATGAGATGAACTATCCAACGCATGATCTAGAATTGGCAGCAGTGGTATTTGCTCTGAAAATCTGGAGACACCATTTGTATGGAGTCAAGTTTGAAGTGTTCAGTGACCACAAGAGCTTGAAGTATTTGTTCGATCAAAAGGAATTGAACATGAGGCAGCAGAGATGGATGGAGTTTCTTAAAGATTATGATTTTGATTTGAAGTACCATCCATATGGCATCTTTGATGATAAAAGAGATGGATATGATAGAACAGTTCAGAGACATGAACTTGGGTGTAAAGATGAAATCTTCAAAGAGTATGGTCTTGGGAGTTTTGAAAATAGCCAATGATTTTTTGACACTGATAGGTGAAATGCAGACAGATGACTTGCAACTACAGGAGTTGAGAGAGTTGCAGGCGAATGGAAGGGATATGGAATTACAAGAAGGATCAGATGGGATTTGGAGAATCCGAAACAGAATTTGTGTACCAGATGATGTTGATCTGAGAAGGACGATTCTAGAAGAAGCGCATAAAAGTATGTTGAGTATTCATCCTGGATCAACTAAGATGTATCAACATCTGAGGAAAAGCTTTTGGTGGCCAAGGATGAAGAAAGAGATAGTTGAATATGTGTCTTCATGTCTGGTGTGTCAAAAAGCCAAGGTAGAACACCAGAAGCCATCTGGTGAACTGCAACCATTAGATATTCCTGTCTGGAAATGGGATGACATCTCAATAGACTTTGTGTCAGGGTTACCAAGAACACGTTCAGGGAATGATGCAATCTGGGTTATTGTAGACAGATTGACAAAGTCTGCTCACTTCCTCCCAATGAATATGAAGAACTCTTTATAAAAATTGGCACAGTTATATGTGAAGGAGATCGTAAGACTACATGGTGTACCATCTAGTATTGTGTCAGATAGAGATCCAAGATTCACTTCCCAATTCTGGGGAAGCTTGCATCAGGAATTGGGTTCAAAGCTTCGATTGAGTTCAGCTTATCATCCCCAAAGAGATGGGCAGTCAGAGCGTACCATACAAAGTTTGGAAGATCTACTGCGATCTTGTATGATTGAACATGGTGGTAGTTAGGAGCAGTTTCTTCCATTGATTGAATTCACGTATAACAATAGCTATCACAACAGTATTGGTATGGCTTCATTCAAAGTATTGTATGGTAGAAAGTGTCGAACGCCCCTTTGTTGGTTAGAAACTGGTGAAAGTTTGGCGTTAGGACCTGAAATTGTGCAGCAGACTACTGAACAGATAGAAATGATCAGAGAAAAGATAAAGGCATCTCAAGACAGACAGAAGCACTATTACGATAAGAGGAGGAAACCACTTGAATTCCAAGTTGGTGAGCATGTATTTTTAAAGGTTTCACCTCACAAGGGGATTGGCCGAGCCTTGAAGAGTAAGAAGTTAAGTCCGAGGTTCATTGGACCATATGAGATCCTAAAGAGGGTTGGTACAGTGGCATATCAGATTACACTTCCTCCTCATCTGGCAAATCTGCACAATGTATTTCATGTATCACAGCTGAGGAAGTATGTACAAGATCCCACTCACGTGATTGCTGCTGATGATATTGAAGTTAGAGAAAATATGACCATCTCCACAGAACCTACACAGATCCTAGAAAGATCAAATAAACGCCTGAGAAACAAGAACGTACCACTAGTAAAAGTTGCATGGAAACAAGGAAACGAAGTAACTCTGACTTGGGAACGTGAAGATGCTATGAGGACACAGTATCCAGAATTGTTTCACTGAGGAGTGTGTAATAATTAAATTTCGAGGACGAAATTTTTATTAGGGTGGGAGAAATGTAACATCCTGCTTTTAATAATAGCTCTATTTTGTAATTTATGAAGCATGGAAGGCTTGTAAGTATTAATTAATGAATAAAACACTCTATGGATGGCTTTTAATGCTCCAAAAGTTTCATTTTTGGGTATAATTCTATAATTTATATAGATCCTTATTAATGAGGCCCAAATTCTGAGTGAAAATACCTTAGAAAGAACTGTCCGAGTGAGAAAGAGAGTCTGTTCCGAGTGAAAACTGAAAATTCTGAGTGACCAAGAGGAATTCCGAGTGGAAAATGGAAATACCGAGTGAAAATGGTGTTTTCCAAGTGGAACATGGTCAAGAGGACTTACTCCGAGTGAAATAATGTCTCAGAGACTCACTGCCGAGTCAAACATGCTAAGAAGACTCAATCCCGAGTCAAGATCTTCAAAGGACTCATTTCAGAGTCAATTAAGATCAGAAGTTGCAATCCTGAGTGAAGGAATTCTGATTGACAACAAATAAGTCTTGGGTCGGTTTAGGATCAATATTACCGAGTGGACATTCAAGTGGAATGAGTCAGCATTGAGGAAATTCACCGAGTGAAAGCTGATCAAGAGAAGAGTCGGTTTGGAGATGAATTACCGAGTGATGACTGACCTGATATTGAGTAAGTTTTGGCAATGAAGAACTGAGTGCTTGGAATCGGTTTCAGAAGAATTTTACTGAGTAAAAACTTGAGTAAAAGACTGACTTAGAGCTGACTCAGTATCTGGAAAGTTTACCGAGTGGATATGCTTGAATGAAGACTCGGTTACCGAGTGAAAGCATGAGTGAGAGATGGAGCTCGGTCTGGACAGACTCTACCGAGTGAGAAACCAAGGAATTGAGTCAGATTCAGATGAATTCCAAGTGAGTATACATGACTCGCTGAAGTGAGTCGGATTTCGCTTGAGCGAGATGGACCCTGATGCATAATTCCTCTTTTCAATCAGCCTTCGCCCAAGCGAGCATCCTGCGCTCAAGCGCGCTCGACCCTGATACTCTTTTCCCCACTCACGCCCAAGCGAGGATAGCACAACTCGCTCAAGCGAGTCCGAGTCTGCTTGAGCGAGGGGACTTGTTTTCCTTTCTTCTTCACACGACTGGAGGAATTCCACTCGGTTTATAGGCTAACCGAGTGGAATTCCAGTCGGTTTTCAGTGCCAGAAGTGACTTTTGACTCCTTTCTTGTCTATTATGCCATTTTTAATGCAACCAACACTATTATTACTCATCCTAGTGGGTGGACGGCCAGAAGTGGATCATTATAAACCACTTTCCTATTTTTGATTCTCCAATACCTCCACTAACAGCACTAAACACCCACTAATGGAAAAGCTGTTTCCCACTTACTTTGCATTATTAACTCTGCCTTGCCAAGACCTGAACACGTTGGAACAAAGCTAGTAAACTATCCTTACCTTGACTTCCCTTCTTTCTCAATATTCCTTCAAACAAAAGCAGGAGGATAACCAGGGAGCCATTTTTCACTCGGCAAAACAAGTAAGAGGGGAGAGGGTTGTGAATAACTATGAAATGGGTAGAGTTGTATGCTATTCTAGGATTCCAGTTTTAATTTCGTATATTGTGGCTAAATTTTGAAACTGAAAATGTATGAATTTTCTTTGACTTCTTCATGAAAGTTGTAGATCTTTTTGTTATATAAATTATGAGACCTGATTTAATTAATTTGAGTATGTATAGCAAAAGTTATAGCCAAATTACTACTGGATGTTCGAGTGAAAGATTTGTTCCATGTTTTGTACATATTTTGTTATCCTGGGAATTATACATGCATAATTAGCTTTGGATGTCTTCATGAAAATTGTAGATATTTATGTTGTGAATCTTTAGAAAGTGGTTTCACATAAAAATAACTTTTGTAGTTCAAGTTATGCTTATAATACTGAAGTATGTACAAGCTGTAAATCTGTGAACTTGAAATCCGTATCTTATTTTTAAAACTAGGAATTTTGTGCTAAGAATTAGTGATCAGTGCCTTCATGAAAGTTGTAAATCTTTTTGTTATGTGGATTTTGAGACCTGAACCGATTGATTTGAGTATGTGTAGCAAAAGTTATAGCCAAAATACTACTGCATGTCCGAGTGAAAGATTTGTTCCATGCTTTGTGCATATTTTGATGTGCTGGGAATTATACATGCATAATCAGCCTTTGATGTCTGCATGAAAGTTGTCGATATTTAGGTTGTGGATCTTTAGAAAGTGGTCTCACATCAAAATAATTTTTGTAGCTCAAGTTATGCTCAAATTACTGAAGTATGTGCAAGCTGTAATCCTGTAAACTGAAATTTGACTCTTGTTTCTAAAACTAGGAATTTTGTGGTGAGAATTAGGGGTTGGTGTCTTCATGGAAATCGTAGATATGTGTGTTAAGAATAATTTAGAATTGGTTTCATGCCAAAATCATTTTTGTAACTCCATATATGTTCTAATTACTAATCTGTGTATATTTTGGAAAAACTCATCTTGAGGCAGTATGGTTTTTGTGAATAAGTGGTATTTCTGATTGGAATCTGAAATTATGTTCTTCATGAAAGTTGTAGATAATTGTATCATTAAGCCATAGAAAGTGGAATCATCTAAAAAGGTGTTGATTTGCCCATGTTATGACTGTTTTACTAATGTATGTTGTTGTTGGGAATGCTGAAATTCACTTATAAAGACTATTATGAAAGAAAATGATATTTTCTTTATGGATAAAGATTTATGATTGGATTCTTGAGTGATTATGAGTTATTAGAAATGTTGTTGGGAATTATGCAGTTTGTATGATGTGGTGGTGAATAATTATGAATAACGAAATTACCTTATATGTACATGAATACCTTGTGATATTGACACATGTGATTGAAACAGTAAATCCATGATTTTGTGAATTATTATGAGTGTTGTGTCCTTTGAGGACTTGTAATCCAAGAGGTTTTGGAAATATGTATATCATGGTATGTTAAAAGAATTAAAGGCATTCATGCATCATAAGCATTCAGACGCACCATGGAATTTAGGGGTTCCATGATTGCCTACCCTGGTGGGGGGTTACTGTATGATGAGTTAAGCCCTATTTTGTTGTGTGCCATGAAGTGTAGGGATTCATGGTTTATGCAAAGTCCTACTTATGATATTTGTGTACTTCGGTACTTAAGCGCCATGAAGTGTAGGGATTCATGGTATATGCTAAAGCCCTATTTGTGTCTCTATGAGACTTTTACTGCAGTATTCCCACCAAACCAAATGGATCCAGCATGACATCATTTGACTAATTGAAGAATTATTAAATGGACTTGTTTGGCATATTCATCATATCATTATGAGTTGTTGATTGTGTTTGTGCAATTTTATCTATTTTATACTTATTCTATATTCTGTCTCACTCTTACATTAATTTTTACACTGAATGACACGCAGATTACAGAGTGATGCCATGATTGATGCCTATTTGAATTATTACCTGAACTTTGATTTTATGGGTTGTAATAAGTATAACATGTCATGTACCATTATTTTCTAAATCGTTTCCGCTACTTAAGTATTTTCTTGAATTTAATTATTCATGACTAGCATGTATGATAATTTTTCCGCTGTTATCAACTGTTACATAAACTCTGAATTAAACTTATGAATTTTAAAATGATCTTTCAAAAAAGCGAAAAATTTACTCGAAAATTTTAATTAACATTTAGGGGCGTTACAATGTTGGTATCAAAGCATTTTCAAAAATTCCGAACCAATTGCTATGACATGTACTGTTCCTAGATATAATATGGGAAATGTTTGATTCCTTAATTGATAACATGTTAAGTGTGTACTATATGACTTATGCCTGACTGATAAATTGTAAAAGATTTGTTTGATTATTGCTTGATAATATGATAAATGTGCTATGATTCCTTGCTTAACTAATAAACTGTAGAGTAGTGATAATTATATAGTATTTATATATGATGTATTATTCCTTAGAATTAGTATAAACCAAACTACAAATGTAGGATGGCAAGAAACAACAATAACCACGATATGGCAGCAGCTTTCAACCGCTTAGCTGAAGCCATCGAACGACAAAATCAACCAAGGAACACTGGAGGACTCCATGGGTTAGATCATTTCCTGAAAAGAAAACCTTCACAATTCAAAGGGGGTTATAATCCAGAAGGAGCGTATCTCTGGATCAAGGAAATGGAGCGTATCTTTCGAGCATTGCCCTGCACAGAATGCAAAAAGGTGGAGTATGCCACCTATATGATGGTTGAAGAAGATGAAAATTGGTGGATCCACGCCAGAATTCGTATGATTGAGGCAGATAGATCTTTGGACTGGGTTAATTTCAAAGATTGTTTCCTGGAGAAATATTTCCCAGCGAGTGTAAAAGGCCAAAAAGAGCTAGAATTCATGGAGCTGAAGCAAGGCTCAATGTCCGTTGGTGAGTATGCTGCAAAATTTGAAGAGTTATCTCTCTTTTACCCTCCTTTTCAACAGGCTGGTGCCGAAGAATCGAAATATGTTAAATTTGAGAACGGACTGAATCTGGAAATCAAAGAGGCGATAGGGTACCAAGAAATTCGGAGTTTTCCTATTCTGATCAACAAATGCAAAATTTTTGAAGAGAATCACCAAGCCAGACTGGCACATGAAAAGGCCAATAGACAACTGAAACCTAGGTCAGTTGATTTCAAAAGAAGAGGGTCGTTCTATCAAAGTTGTTTCAAGGGAGGATCATCATCATCATCTTCTGAAAGATGTAACAATATGAGATGTCTAAAGTACGGAGGTAACCATCACATACGTGATTGCAACAGACGTCTTGAAGATATCACTTGTTTCCGTTGTAACCAAAAGGACACATCAGTCCAAATTGTCCGTAGAACAAGCAAAGCAATAACAGGAACACTTTAAATGATCAAAGAGACTCTAATTATCAGAGAAGCCATGGAGGAGACACACGTGCTGTCCAACCTCCAAGACAGAACAGGGAGTCAACAGACCAGCGGTTACAACCAACAACTGGAAGAGTCTTTGCCATCAGCGGTTCAGAGGCAGACCAAGCTGATGACCTCGTGCAAAGTAAGTGTGAGATAAATGGTACAATCTTATCTGTGTTATTTGATTCTGGTGCTACACATTCATTTATTTCTGATGAATGTGTTGGACGTCTTCAATTACCTGTGAATCCTATGAGATATGATCTGATTGTTTCCACTCCCACCGGTACACAACTTAGGACTACTAAGGTGTGTAACGAATGCTCTATGCTCATAGAAGGTAAAAACTTTCTAGTCGATCTTGTTTGTTTACCTTTGAAGGATCTGGAAGTAATCCTAGGGATGGACTGGTTGTCGGCAAATCGAGTCTTGGTGGACTGTCATAACAAAAATGTGATATTTCCATCAGAAGAAAATCTTACTTTCAACAATCTCAAACTCTTTGATTACAAGGTGAAAGCCAATTATTTGCCTTGTTTTCTCTTCCACAAGGAGATGGAGAATCTAAGGAGATCAAAATGCCAGTTGTTTCTGAATTTCCTGAAGTATTTCCTGAGGATGTCTCAAGTTTACCTCTAGAACGCGAGATAGAATTCTCAATTGACTTAATTCCAGGAGCAGGACCAGTGTCTAAAGCTCCATATCGTATGGCACCAGTTGAACTGGCAGAACTGAAGAAACAAATTGAAGAGTTGTTGGAGAAGCATGTCATCAGACCCAGTGTGTCACCATGGGGAGCGCCAGTATTACTTGTCAAGAAGAAAGATGGAAGCATGAGATTATGTATAGATTATCGTCAGTTGAACAAATTGACGGTGAAGAATAGATATCCTTTGCCCAGAATTGATGATCTGATAGATCAATTGAGAGGTGCTGCAATATTTTCCAAGATTGATTGATCAGGTTATCATTAGATTCGTGTCAAGTCTAAGGATATTCCAAAGACAGCCTTTAGAACACGCTATGGCCATTATGAGTACCTTGTGATGCCCTTCGGAGTGACCAATGCCCCAGCCGTATTCATGGATTACATGAATCGAGTATTTTATCCCTACTTGGATCAATTTGTCATCATTTTCATTGATGATATTCTGATCTATTCAAAAATTACAGAGGAGCATGAAAAGCATCTTCGAGTGGTATTGCAGATTTTGAAGGAGAAGCAGTTGTATGCAAAGTTATCAAAATGTGAATTCTGGTTGAAAGAGGTAAAATTCCTAGGCCATGTAATCTTAAACGAAGGAGTGTCTGTGGATCCTTCTAAAATAGAAGCTGTGGTAAACTGGGAGAGACCTACTTTAGTCACTGAGATACGAAGTTTCCTGGGATTAGATGGTTATTATCGGAGATTCATTGAAGGGTTTTCTCAAATTGCCCTACCAATGACTCGGCTAACCCGAAAGAATCAACCTTTTTCTTGGACGCCAGAATGTGAGAAAAGTTTCCAAGAACTGAAGTTGAAGCTTACATCTGCTCCAGTCTTAACCTTACCTAATCCACAAGAAGATTTCGTGGTTTATTGTGATGCTTCCAAAATAGGCTTAGGATGTGTTTTGATGCAGCAACGAAAGGTGGTTGCCTATGCTTCTAGACAGTTGAGACCACATGAGATGAACTATCCAACGCATGATCTAGAATTGGCAGCAGTGGTATTTGCTCTGAAAATCTGGAGACACCATTTGTATGGAGTCAAGTTTGAAGTGTTCAGTGACCACAAGAGCTTGAAGTATTTGTTCGATCAAAAGGAATTGAACATGAGGCAGCGGAGATGGATGCAGTTTCTTAAAGATTATGATTTTGATTTGAAGTACCATCCATATGGCATCTTTGATGATAAAAGAGATGGATATGATAGAACAGTTCAGAGACATGAACTTGGGTGTAGAGATGAAATCTTCAAAGAGTATGGTCTTGGGAGTTTTGAAAATAACCAATGATTTTTTGACGCTGATAGGTGAAATGCAGACAGATGACTTGCAACTACAGGAGTTGAGAGAGTTGCAGGCGAATGGAAGGGATATGGAATTACAAGAAGGATCAGATGGGATTTGGAGAATCCGAAACAGAATTTGTGTACCAGATGATGTTGATCTGAGAAGGACGATTCTAGAAGAAGTGCATAAAAGTATGTTGAGTATTCATCCTGGATCAACTAAGATGTATCAAGATCTGAGGAAAAGCTTTTGGTGGCCAAGGATGAAGAAAGAGATAGTTGAATATGTGTCTTCATGTCTGGTGTGTCAAAAAGCCAAGGTAGAACACCAGAAGCCATCTGGTGAACTGCAACCATTAGATATTCCTGTCTGGAAATGGGATGACATCTCAATAGACTTTGTGTCAGGGTTACCAAGAACACGTTCAGGGAATGATACAATCTGGGTTATTGTAGACAGATTGACAAAGTCTGCTCACTTCCTCCCAATGAATATGAAGAACTCTTTACAAAAATTGGCACAGTTATATGTGAAGGAGATCGTAAGACTACATGGTGTACCATCTAGTATTGTGTCAGATAGAGATCCAAGATTCACTTCCCAATTCTGGGGAAGCTTGCATCAGGAATTAGGTTCAAAGCTTCGATTGAGTTCAGCTTATCATCCCCAAAGAGATGGGCAGTCAGAGCGTACCATACAAAGTTTGGAAGACCTACTGCGATCTTGTATGATTGAACATGGTGGTAGTTGGGAGCAGTTTCTTCCATTGATTGAATTCACATATAATAATAGCTATCACAGCAGTATTGGTATGGGTCCATTCGAAGTATTGTATGGTAGAAAGTGTCGAACGCCCCTTTGTTGGTTAGAAACTGGTGAAAGTTTGGCGTTAGGACCTGAAATTGTGCAGCAGACTACTGAACAGATAGAAATGATCAGAGAAAAGATAAAGGTATCTCAAGACAGACAGAAGCACTATTACGATAAGAGGAGGAAACCACTTGAATTCCAAGTCGGTGAGCATGTATTTTTAAAGGTTTCACCTCACAAGGGGATTGGCCGAGCCTTGAAGAGTAAGAAGTTAAGTCCGAGGTTCATTGGACCATATGAGATCCTAAAGAGGGTTGGTACAGTGGCATATCAGATTGCACTTCCTCCTCATCTGGCAAATCTGCACAACGTATTTCATGTATCACAGCTGAGGAAGTATGTACAAGATCCCACTCACGTGATTGCTGCTGATGATATTGAAGTTAGAGAAAATCTGACCATCTCCACAGAACCTACACAGATCCTAGAAAGATCAAATAAACGCCTGAGAAACAAGAACGTACCACTAGTAAAAGTTGCATGGAAACAAGGAAACGAAGTAACTCTGACTTGGGAGCGTGAAGATGCTATGAGGACACAGTATCCAGAATTGTTTCACTGAGGAGTGCGTAATAATTAAATTTTGAGGACGAAATTTTTATTAGGGTGGGAGAAATGTAACATCCTGCTTTTAATAATAGCTCTATTTTGTAATTTATGAAGCATGGAAGGCTTGTAAGTATTAATTAATGAATAAAACACCCTATGGATGGCTTTTAATGCTCCAAAAGTTTCATTTTTGGGTATAATTCTATAATTTATATAGATCCTTATTAATGAGGCCCAAATTCCGAGTGAAAATACCTTAGAAAGAACTGTCCGAGTGAGAAAGAGAGTCTGTTCCAAGTGAAAACTGAAAATTCTGAGTGACCAAGAGGAATTCCGAGTGGAAAATGGAAATACCGAGTGAAAATGGTGTTTTCCAAGTGGAACATGGTCAAGAGGACTTACTTTGAGTGAAATAATGTCTCAGAGACTCACTGCCAAGTCAAACATGCTAAGAAGACTCGATCCCGAGTCAAGATCTTCAAAGGACTCATTTCAGAGTCAATTAAGATCAGAAGTTGCAATCCTGAGTGAAGGAATTCCGATTGACAACAAATAAGTCTTGGGTCGGTTTAGGATCAATATTACCGAGTGGACATTCAAGTGGAATGAGTCAGCATTAAGGAAATTCACCGAGTGAAAGCTGATCAAGAGAAGAGTCGGTTTGGAGATGAATTACCGAGTGATGACTGACCTGATATTGAGTAAGTTTTGGCAATGAAGAACTGAGTGCTTGGAATTGGTTTCAGAAGAATTTTATCGAGTAAAAACTTGAGTAAAAGACTGACTTAGAGCTGACTCAGTATCTGGAAAGTTTACCGAGTGGATATGCTTGAATGAAGACTCGGTTACCGAGTGAAAGCATGAGTGAGAGATGGAGCTCGGTCTGGACAGACTCTACCGAGTGAGAAACCAAGGAATTGAGTCAGATTCAGATGAATTCCAAGTGAGTATACATGACTCGCTCAAGCGAGTCGGATTTCGCTTGAGCGAGATGGACCCTGATGCATAATTCCTCTTTTCAATCAGCCTTCGCCCAAGCGAGCATCCTGCGCTCAAGCGCGCTCGACCCTGATACTCTTTTCCCCACTCACGCCCAAGCGAGGATAGCACAACTCGCTCAAGCGAGTCCGAGTCTGCTTGAGCGAGGGGACTTGTTTTCCTTTCTTCTTCACACGACTGGAGGAATTCCACTCGGTTTATAGGCTAACCGAGTGGAATTCCAGTCGGTTTTCAGTGCCAGAAGTGACTTTTGACTCCTTTCTTGTCTATTATGCCATTTTTAATGCAACCAACACTATTATTACTCATCCTAGTGGGTGGATGGCCAGAAGTGGATCATTATAAACCACTTTCCTATTTTTGATTCTCCAATACCTCCACTAACAGCACTAAACACCCACTAATGGAAAAGCTGTTTCCCACTTACTTTGCATTATTAACTCTGCCTTGCCAAGACCTGAACACGTTGGAACAAAGCTAGTAAACTATCCTTACCTTGACTTCCCTTCTTTCTCAATATTCCTTCAAACAGAAGCAGGAGGACAACCAGGGAGCCATTTTTCACTCGGCAAAACAAGTAAGAGGGGAGAGGGTTGTGAATAACTATGAAATGGGTAGAGTTGTATGCTGTTCTAGGATTCCAGTTTTAATTTCGTATTTGTGGCTAAATTTTGAAACTGAAAACGTATGAATTTGTCTTTGAATTCTTCATGAAAGTTGTAGATCTTTTTGTTATCTAAATTATGAGACCTGATTCAATTAATTTGAGTATGTATAGCAAAAGTTATAGCCAAATTACTAGTGCATGTTCGAGTGAAAGATTTGTTCCATGTTTTGTACATATTTTGTTATCCTGGGAATTATACATGCATAATTAGCTTTGGATGTCTTCATGAAAATTGTAGATATTTATGTTGTGAATCTTTAGAAAGTGGTTTCACATAAAAATAATTTTTGTAGTTCAAGTTATGCTCATAATACTGAAGTATGTACAAGCTGTAAATCTGTGAACTTGAAATCTGTATCTTATTTTTAAAACTGGGAATTTTGTGCGAAGAATTAGTGATCAGTGCCTTCATGAAAGTTGTAAATATTTTTGTTATGTGGATTTTGAGACCTGAACCGATTGATTTGAGTATGTGTAGCAAAAGTTATAGCCAAAATACTACTGCATGTCTGAGTGAAAGATTTGTTCCATGCTTTGTGCATATTTTGATATTCACCTAACGTTACAAGCCTATATATCTAGAAAAAACCGACTGATTTATCCCTGGATGTTCCACTGATGAATTGCTCAGTCTTACTTATTGCTAGGGACTAGCAAGTTCTAAGTTTAGGGATGAAGAGTGTGCCTAACAGCAATTAAGGACACACTCTGACCTTGGTTATAGATGAATAAATAGAGAAATGAAGGGAGAAATAGAAAAGACGAGAAGAAAAATGAAAAAAATCAGCAAGAAAAAAAGGTGCAAAGCACCGCCGATTGAAATTTTTGTGATCGAAAAAAGATGGAAAGAAAGAAAGAAAAGGAAAAGTCTGAAGGACTGAAAGAAAAAGAAGGTGCAAAACACCGCAAGTTGTTAAGTTAGCATTCACTCGGAAAATAAGGGAGCTTGCTATGTAGAGGCAATTAAGTTAAAATTGAGTCAAGGCATCAGTGGATACATCTTATAACCCGTATCTGACTCGGAAAAACAATAATAGAGCCTGTAGCCTAGCCCCATTATAAGCTTAAAAAGTCCTTACTGATCCGATTGTGTTGGCATATGGCATGACGTTTAAGAACTGTTGCAAGCGTATGTTTATCTAACAAGTATGCAGGTGATGAGTGCATTCTATTTACCCTATACACCGAGAGAAGAGTGAAACACTGACCCAGTAAGGAAAGCATCAACAGCTTGTTTCCCAAAGGAGCTGTAAGTTATTATATTTTCAGAAATTGTGAAAAGAAAGCATGGTCGGTATTCAATAA
Source organism: Clitoria ternatea (assembly GCA_037962975.1). Taxonomy (NCBI): domain Eukaryota; kingdom Viridiplantae; phylum Streptophyta; class Magnoliopsida; order Fabales; family Fabaceae; genus Clitoria; species Clitoria ternatea. The sequence continues at coordinate 289,093,622 of CM075670.1, forward strand.
TTATAGCATGAACTAAGTTAAGGAAAGGTTGATTGTGTTGAATAATAGCTTGTTAGTTAATTAATTTGAGTATTTGCTTGAGGACAAGCAAGTTTTAAGTTTGGGGATGTGATAAGTCTTGAAAAGACTTAATTATTCTGCCTTTTATTTGACTTAATTCATTGTTTAGTGATTAGTTTAGCCTTATTATTTAATTAATTGCTAATAATTTAAAATTTATTTAATTATTTCAAAAGTGCTTAATTTATGTAAGAAACTGATTAAAAACATTAATTAGTTAAGAAATTGAGTTTTCATTAACCCAGCGTACAAATACTGGACAATCAGTGAACAAACGCTGGGCAAATTAGTTGTTTATTGGTACAGGAAAAAGAGCGCTCAAGCTGAGAGGAAAAAGCCAAGCGAGATTTGGAAAATTCGAGTGAGACTTCACAAATCCGACTGAAAAGAGTCCAAAAGCCCAAACTGAGCGAGACTTCAAAGAGACTGACTGAAAAGACTTCCCAAAAGGTTGATCGGAAGGAATTAATAAAAGTCTGACTTAAAAGACTCCCAAGATACTGACTCCAAAATAGAACAGGGAATCGAATATTGCAAGAAGAACCCGAGCGTCAACTTCAGAATGCTGATTGAATAATCCACTCGCTCAAGCGAGAGTTAAATTCGCTCAAGCGAGAGTCAAAAATTCGTTCAAGCGAGCAAGTTCGCTCAAGCGTGACTCCAAAACATCACCCCTCGCCCAAGCTTCTCCATAACGCTTAAAGCAAGAAAGCAATACTGCAGTACATATTTCGAAGCTCGCCCAAGTGAGAACCCAGTTCGCTTAAGCGTGAAGGCTGTTATTTAAAACACTGATTGTTCCCTCCAGAAGACACTCGGCACCAGTGCTGTTTCCTGCTGCCTTCTCTCCTACTTCTGCATCTTAGTAATTTAAGTACTTAGCTGTTACTAGTTAGTGCTGCGCTATGATTAGCTAATGATGAGCTGTAATTTGTTAAGAGCTGAGTTGTAATTAGTCAGTTATTCCTTAATTATGTAATTAGTTAGTTAGTTTAATTATTAACTTAGCTGTCCTAGTGATTAGTTAAGTTCGTTAGTTAGGTAGATGCTTATATATATGCTTGTACATATTTTGTAACATAACGAGAAAACAGAGTACATAGAATACAATTCATTTTCCATTTTTCCAACATCTTTCTACTTTCTCTCTCTCTCTAAATCCTCTCCTCCATGACGTTCCACATTCCTTCGATGGAACCGAAGTCAATGGAGTTCTAAATTCCTAAGGTTGGGGTTGTGAAGGTTAGCAATGGAATCTTGAAGCTGTGAGTGAGGAAATCAACTTCTAGATCCTGAGGCGAACAAGCTGAGGAGTGGATCTGATTTTCTGGATTGACAAATCCAGAACTGATGAAGAACTTCGCCAGTGAGGAATCATGGTTGAAGCTTAGGTAACTTCCAGTTTTCTAACTAGTTCAGGCCTAATCAATTTAGGTGAATAGTTAGAGTTCAACCTCCAATTTCGTATTAGATTCTTAGGTTAATTGAGCACTTAAGGAATTAAGGTCCAATGCTTAAGGATTAGTGTTTTTCACCTAAGGAATTAGGGAATAACTATAAGTGGATTGTCCTCTGGATTATGAAGTTTGATTATACTTTAATTGCATGTTTCTTGATGAATTTGTGAACTGAAGCAATCCTGACCTATTTTCTATTAATCACCTTTTACATTTCATCTTAATATTGTTTCTGGAAATACAAAAACAACTAGAAAACATTAAAACAACAAAAACCGAATGAACTTTCTGTGCTTGTGTTGGTTCAGCTGGTACTAGTCTGAGATTGAGGTACTTACCACAATCCCTGTGGGACGATCAAATATAATACAATTTTAACGACTGGTGCACTTGCCAAAGCGTAAATCTTCTGAGAATTACATATCAAAATAATGACTCGCAGATTTAGCATCAAAAGCCTTGGCCGACTCACGATAATACTGAGGGAAATTATATATTTGTATATTTCAAAAGAGCCGGTCGGTTTATGTAAAACAGATATTGAAATTTTGTTTAATTAAAAATCTGTTAGAAATTTAAGTAAATTAATTGTATTTTAAATAACTAGTCGGATTGATGAAAAACCGAGCATGTTATTCACCGAATCCGACTCCTGTTTTGGAAATTTAATTTGATTTATTGAAATTTATTTTAAAAATTAAGGATGTTATATTTTGGTATCAGAGCAAGACTTGAAAAGTCCAAGGCTAAGGTGTAGCTATTAAATACTATGAGCTGAGTGAGATCATGGTTAAAACCGGGGTTTGTAATCTGGTGTTGGGCCAGCTATAAGTGTAAGGATTGGGAGAAATTGAAGATCGGCTCTGTGTATCCGGTCTATGTAATTCAGATTTTTTGAGAGAGAAATTGGTCTTGATTCTTCACACCGGCCTCATGTGTTGGTGTGAGAGATTTGTGTATTACCAAACCGGGTCATTACCTTGTAATGCCGGATATTTTCTAGAATGGTTAGATGACTTGAGTAATAAATTGTGTGATGATTGTTTCAGGATAGGAAAATGGACCCTCATGGTATGGATGCCATGGATGCTGCCTTCCAACGTTTGGCTGACATTTTAGAAAGGCAGAATATGTAACACCCTCGCTTAGATAAGACAAACCTTTCTATAGGATCATCCTATTTAACTAAGCGTGTTAACAGTTTTCAGAAAAAGTGAAATTTTTTTTAAATAAAATAATGGTAGATCAGTGGAAGCAAATAGTAGATAAATCACATAGCCATTCACAAACTATAAGTAATTGTACTCTTAACAGAATGAGGCACGCAGGCACCCTTAAATATTAATATAGTCATCCATGTCTAATTATTCATTAATAGATATTCAACTACATAAATTCTATATTTAAGGAGCGCTCTCAGTTGGTTCAGTGTATTGCTGTTCTTCGTACTCGGGTTCTTGATTTCCTAATTCCTCTGAAAATATCAACAGTAAGGGTGAGTATAAACCCCAGACCCTGAAGGTTCCCGATGCGGACATATCCAGTTAACAAATAATATCACATACATCATACAATTAACATATTTACAAATATAACAATCAAGCATGTTGTCATGGAATGCATGAGTTTGGTTTATTATGATTTACCTTTAGTTAAGTCTCATGATGCATGTGGGCCCAATAAATCAATCCTCCATCACCATTATCTCATTCTTTGGAATTTATCCTGCTCAAGTTGCCTCTTGGGCACAACATTTCCATTCTAGAGCGATCGGAGTCCACCAAGCTCCCATTCATTATTTCATCATAAGGTACGAATGAACTCATTGGTTCTCATCATTTATATTTATATTCTTGGGACTTGGTTCTCCACGATCATAGATACATTCCGTCGTTTAGTCAAAGTACACCAGAATTGCATCGTCTCACCCGGCTTCAGGCGTGACTCTGATGCCATTGGGTTTCCGTTCCGGTCGTACTCCCAAGATTCTCCTCAGAGATCGAACGTGAATGTCCTCCAGCGTACCAAGTGTATGCTCTAGTTTTACTCGCTCAAAAATATTTTTATGATGCAAAATGCATTATTTTTATCATTTGATCCTTGGGTATCTTATGTATTTCCAGTCTCATAATATTTACATCCCAATTTTTATGATTTTTATAAAAATAATTTAGAAAGGATTAAAGAAGGGTTTCTGAATGAAAATCCGAGTGAAAAATGTCGAAAATCAGATTTTCCGAGTAAAATAAGTTAATTCCGAGTGAAAATGTTGAAAACAAGATTTTCTGAGTAAAATAAGTTTAATTCCGAGTGAAAATGTTGAAAACCAGATTTTCCGAGTAAAATGAGTTTAATTCCAAGTGAAAATGAGTTTCCGAGTGAAATAAATATGATTCCAAGTAGAATCAGATTGAGAAGAGTTTTTTGAGTGAAATAACCATGATTCCGAGTGGAATCATGCATTTTGTTTTAAATGATCCGGTCAGTTTTTGTAAAACGTCTGAGTGAAATTATGTATTTTGTTTTAAATGATCCGGTCGGTTTTCGTAAAACGTCTGAGTGAAATTATGTATTTTTAGACGATCCGGTCGGTTTATACAAAACCGAACTTTGTTATCATTGATTCCCACTTCTGTTTATAATTCTTCACTGGAATTCACATAGACACCCATGATTCTTAATATTTTCACAGTCAATACCGATCAGCTTTTCCACAATTCAATACTGAACATATTCACTAAATTATCATGTATAATAATAATCATTACAACCAATTTAATCATATACATATTCAATAAAAATGTATAAAAAAATATATAAACATTAAAATATTTAATTAAAAATAATTCCTGAACCGTCCTGGAAAGGTGAGGACCAAAGGTACCTTAACCCTTTCCTTTCATTCGGTTTTCCCCCAGAAAGACCAGAGAATATACCCCCTTACCTTAATGGAGTCTTGTTATTTTCTTGCTGCAGAGGAGAAAGGAAAATGAGAGAGAAGGAGGCTTGCACGAAGAGAAAGTAATAAAAAGGGTGTGTCTGTTGCTAAGTTCCGTGTGTGTGTGTGTTCTAAGAGTCTAAGAGTTAATGAGTGGTATTGGGTTAATAATGAGAAAGGCAAGTGGGAGACAACTTTCCATTGATTGAGGGATTAGGTGAGAATAATGGAGATAATGGAGACTTTTGGACAAAAGGTGAGCTATTTTTGACCATTTCAGCCACTTACGTACAAGAATTAGTGAGATTTGAAGAGAATATATACATAAAATATGTAAAAGGTGCTCTAATTGGAGTGAAAAGCGTTTCACGTGAGTAGAGAAAAGGGAATCCGGACCCTGCACGCTTGAGCTTAATACGTTCGCTTGAGCGTGAGTCCCTGTTAACAGGGAAAGCTCCATCTCGCTCAAGCGAATACCGACTCGCTTGAGCGAGTCATACCGTCCTCGCTTGGTCGAAGTATGAAGAACTGAGTGAAATGAATGATTATGCATCAGGGGTCCTTCTCGCTCAAGTGAAATGCGACTCGCTCTCGCTCAGAATTCCTCTGAAACTGACTCAAGTACTCCTGTTCTCACTCGGTAGAATCTATCCAGACCGAGTTCCCTCTCACTCAAACTTTCACTCAGTAATTTATTCCGAATCTGAGCCTTCACTCACTCGGGTTCCACTCGGTAAAACCTTCCAGAAATCGACTCCCATCTAATTGGACATTCACTCGGAATTGTGTCTTCTTGAAACACTCGGTCAGATCTTCCTTCCCTTGAAGTGACTCAATCGGAGTTTCCCCACTCGAATTCACTCAAAAAGCACCTCACTTGGATATACATATATATATCTGTCTGAAAACGTTCTCATTCGGCCACTTCTCCTTTCCGAATGGATCCACTCAGAATTTTTCCACTCGGTTATATTACAATTGAGAGGTCAGTCAGAGTTAACCTTTCTCTGTTCCAGAGTCACTCACCTGAAGTGACTCACTCGGTATATACATCAGTCGGCGTCAGGGAAGTTCAACTCGAAGATAGACCACTCGGATATTTATTACTCAGAAATGAATTTTTCCTTCAATTGGACGTACTTCACTCAGAATGCTGCAATCGGAGAAGTTTCATTCGGAAAAGGAAGCACTTGACAAGGTTTGACTCAGAAACGAGTCACTTGGAGGCGTTTGACTCGAAATCGAGTCATTCAAGGGTGTTTGTCTCAAAATTTTTACCCAGAAGTGGTTCTCTCGAACACACTTCACTCCGAGGCCATGACTCCACTCGGTAGTGGCCCTCTCGGTCATGTTTTACTCAGAAAACATGACACTCACTTAGAATTCCAACCTTCAATCGGAATTTCTCTTGGTCACTCGGAATTTCATCATTCACTCCGAACAGATCCCTTTCTTCACTCAGATTGTCTCATCTAAGACATATTTCGCTCAGAAAATGGACAATATCACTAATGGTCCATATAAAATCAATGATTATACACAAAATGGATTTTTTTTGGGATATTACAGACCATCAACAGGGTATTTATTCACTTGTTAACACTTTACAGACCTTTCATACTTTAAAATTACAAGATTAAAACTATTATTAAAAACAGGGATGTTACACTCTCCTCCTCTTTTGGGAATTTTGTCCCGAAATTCAAAGTTGAAAAAATTGAGGGTACAATTCTCTGATCTTTTCCTTAATTTCCCAAGTAGCGTCCCCATCATCTGTCTGACTCCAAACTACTTTGACCAAAGAGATTTCCTTACCTCTTAGCTGTTTGAGACGTCGGTCAACAATCTTAACCTGTGATGCTTCAAAGGTAAGGTTTTCTTTCAGAACAAACTGATCAGGACTCAGAACATGATCAAGACTTGGTACATATTTGCAGAGTTGAGAGACATGAAAGACATTATGAAGGTTTGGTAGCTCGGGTGGCAGAGCAATATGGTATGCATGGGTTTCTATCTTTTGCAGAATCTGATAGGGTCCTACATATCTGGGACTTAACTTCTTGGCCTTTAGAGCTCTTCCTACTCCAGTGGTAGGGATAACTTTGAGAAATACATGGTTTCCCTCCTCAAATTCCAATGGCTTCCGACGTTTGTCGTAGTAACTCTTTTGTCTATCTTGTGAAGCCTTCATTGCCATTTGGATATTTCATACTTGTTCTGTAGTCTTCTGAACAATCTCTGGTCCAATCATTGTCTTTTCACCTGTCTCATACCAACACATAGATGTACGACATTTTCTTCCATAGAGAGCTTCATAAGGAGCCATTCCAATGCTAGCATGGTAGCTGTTGTTTGATAAGTGTTGAATAAGCATTGATTTCATGACTCATTTGAACCAATTTTGTAAAGACTTTAAGCTAAATTAAGGAATTATTGAAGGAAGTGAGCATGAATCCTTTAAGCATTGTATAAAAAGAAATGTTGTGGAAAGTTGCAAGAAAGACAAAGTAAGCAAGCTTGAGCATGAAAGTTGGAAAACATAAGCACTTCTCACGCTTAAGCGTGAATACTAGAAGCTTAAGCGAGGATTAAGCATGACTTAAAGGAGACAGAGGCATCAGGACCCCTCTCACGCTCAAGCGTGGGGATGAGACGCTTGAGCGTGAGCTCGAGAGCGCCCAAGCAAAGATCAAGCGTGAGCGTGAGCGTGACCCTGCGCATGAAGCACGCTTGAACGTGACTTGGAGCTTGAGCGTGACCAGGCACATGAATGGAGCTTGAGCGTAGGCTTTACACGCTTAAGCATGAGGGATGGATAATAAGGCCATGCTTGAGCGTAGCTGAGGAGGGATAAGTGTTCTGCACCATAAGGAAGGCCACGCTTGAGCGTGGTTACTTCAGCTTGAGCGTGAGACCATCAAAAACCATCAGAACCCTTCACGCTTGAGCGTAAGACCATCAAGCTCAAGCGTGACTTCTGCAGTATGGGATTTTCCAATTTAATATTCACCAGTGGTACGATGCCAAACATTTTTCTTGTGTTTCTACAAATCTTTGCATGGGTTCTACAACAAATTTCTTGTGTCTCTACAAACCTTTGAAAGATGCTGCATGCGTTCTAGGGAGCTGAACCAGAACCCCTATAAATCAAGCTGCAAACAACATCATACCATCATCTTATCCTCTGTATTTTTCATTCACACTTTCCATTATTTTCTGTATTCACTCTGTTGATGGTAAAAATGCAAGGCATGAGTAGCTAAATCTCCCTTATGGGATTGGCTGTAATCCATTCAACACTAAAGTAATGCTGTTGTAAGTTTTTATTTAGTAATGAGATTTGATAAGTTTCTATATTTCCTTCTGCGTTTAATGCCTGAAAGTACTTGATCACTATTTTCTTGTTCTAAGTTTTCTCAAGTATGCTGGGAAGTGACTTTTGAAAGCAGAATCTGAAAGAAATACTTGTTGTGAGTAGGTAGCCAGGGATGGCGTCTAACGCAATAAACGTCAAAACAATCGATCGATAATGCTGGGATGATTTCAAAGTGACTGAGGGATCAGCGGTTTGAAATGATTCTTATGAATTTTGTAGTCGAGGGATCGATACAAATGACTTTTGATTGTGACGTAGAACTTATCTTTTTGATTTACTTATATGAAAACTTATGCAGCTTACAGAGGTAAAGATGTGATGAAGCCAATCCCTGTTTTACAAAACTGATTTTTCCAAAACCAATTACTGTTATCCTGTGCAACTTTTACTCTCTGTTATTTACTGTTTTCTTGATCAACATCATTTATAACTAAACAAAAACCAAACCATTCTGCCAAATCAATTAAGACTAAGATTTTCATTCTTACACCTCCTCAGTGGAACGATATCTATACTGTACTACAACCTCTGTGTTTAAACTTGGCACATCCATTCCATTGAGTTCATATTATACAAACTTGATTCTCTTTCAGTGAACTCTTAATTTCAATATTACAACAACACACCATCACCTATTTACCATTAAGTTACGTCCATCAAGTTTTGGCACCGTTGCCGGGGAGGTGATTTAAGTTTGAATATCTCTAACATTGAATTGACAAGACAGTGTAAATAAATTTGTTTGCAATTTGTTTTTATTTTTATTTTTATTTTTTGTAACTTTTCTACCTTGAGTACTTGATTTATGATCTTAAGAGGACAGGGTACAAAAGAACAGCTTGCATTTGATCCTGAGATAGATAGGTTCCTCAAGAAAATCAAGAAAGCAAAGAAGAACTTCCAAGAAGGACAAACCTCCTCTGCGACAATGGATGACAACAGCAATAATCAAAATCCACCAAGGAGAACACTTGGAGATTACACATTGTAACAAGGACCTAGACACTCCTCAAGCATTGCTATACCAAATACAATCAGGGCTATAGAAATGAAACCTGCTTTTCTTAGTTTAATTAGTTCCCATCAATTCCATGGAATGGCTAGTGAAGATCCTTACACTCACTTGGCCACATTCTATGAATTAGTAGGAACAATGGGCTTTGAACAGGAAGTAATCGAGGCAGCATATCTAAGATTGTTTCCTTTTTCTCTTGCAGGAAAAGCTAAAGAATGGCTCCAGTCGCACCCAAATCAAAGCGTGAACAGCTGGGAGACAGTGGAGGAAAAATTCCTACACAGATTCTTCCCACCATCCAGATTTATCAAGGCTAAGTCAGATATCATAACATTTAAACAAAGCCATGATGAACCCTTTTGTAAAGCATGGGAATGCTTCAAATCTCTTCTCAGAAAATGCCCAAACCATGGACTTGAAGATATTGCCTAATTGAATATCTTTTACAGTGGTTTAAAGGCTGACACTAAAATGATTTTAGATGCAGCAGCTGGAGGAACCATGATGACAGTAGATGCAGAGCAAGCTACAAGGATCATTGAAGCATTATCATCCACAGATTACCAAGCTCAGCATGACAGAACACAAGTCCAAAAGAAGGGAGTGTTGGAGCTTAACACAACAGATGCCATTTTGGCTCAAAATAAAATTTTGACACAACAAATTAAAGCTCTGACACAACAGATGGTAAAACTCCCGCAACAACTGCATGCTGTACAATCCTCTACAGGAAACCAACAAGCACAAATGAGATGTGACTTTTGTGGAGGAGAACATCAGAATGGACACTGTCAAGGAGAGCAAGGAGACCAATCCATCCTCTATATGAACAACCAAGGAAGGTCTGGTAATTTCAATTCAAATTTTTCTAACCAACCATTTCAGGGATGGAGAAGCAACTAAAACCAAGGCCAAGGATGGAAGCAAGAGCCCAGCTCTTCCAATAAACCATATCAAAATAATGGTCCTTCTTTGGTGGAGAGAACTTCTAGATTAGAGGACACCTTGGAGAAATTTATGCAAACTTCTTTAGCAAGTCAAAAGAACAATGAGGCATCACTCAGGAATTTGGAAACACAACTGGGACAACTAGCCCGACAACTTGCTGAGAAACAAAAGCCCCAGTATAGAGCAAACACTGAAACAAACCCAAAAGAGCATTGCAAGGCTGTGACCACGCTAACTGAGGGAATAACTAAGGAAGAAGATGGACATGATGCTATCACCCCTGAAGCAGTACCTCATATCACCAAAGATCCAGGGAGTTTTTCTATTCCTATCACTATTGGAAATCTCTCAAAAAGTAAAGCTTTATTAGATCTTGGTGCTAGTATAAACTTAATACCATTATCCACACTTAAGAGGATAAGGGATTTTTCAGTGAAACCAACAAACATGACCTTAAAAATGGCAGATCAATCAATAAAAATCCCTTATGGTATTGCTGAAAATGTGGAGGTCAAAGTTGATCAATTTGAATTTCATGAGAATTTTGTTGTCATAGATATGGAGGAAGATCCTGAAATTCCTCTAATACTGGGGACACCATTCTTGAAAGTAGCCAAAGTCATCATAGATGTGGATGACAGAAAAGTAAAAATTCGAGTGCAAAAAGAACAAGCTGATTTTGCTATGGAAGGTGATGCTGAAATCCTGAGTCATTAAATTGATGGTAAAATCTTAGTAAAATGAAATGTGACTCTCGGATTCACACTTATGGCAAGCGCACCAGTCGTTAAAATTGTAGTATATTTGATCGTCTCACAGGGATTGTGGTAAATACCTCAATCTAGGACTAGCACAAGCTGAACCAATAGAAAATCCATGAAATTCATTCGGTTTTTATGGTTTTCGTGTTTTATAGTTGTTTTTATATTTTGAGAAATAGAGTTAAGATGAAATGGAAAAGTGATTAAAAGAAAACAGGTCAGGATTGCTTCGGCTCACAAAATTCCTCAAGAAACATGCAATTAAGTATAATCGAACTTCACAATCTAGAGGACAATCCGCTTATGGTTATTCCCTAATTCCTTAGATGAAAAACACTAATCCTTAAGCAATGAACCTTAATTCCTTAAGTGCTCGATTAACCTAAGAATCTAATGCGAACTTGGGGGTTGAACTCTAACTATTCACCTAAATTGATTAGGCCTGAACTAGTTAGAAAGCTGGAAGTTACCTAAGCTTCAGCCATGATTCCTCACTGGTGAAGTTCTTCATCAGTTCTGGATTTGTCAATCCAGCGATTCTGCTCCACTCCTCAGCTTGTTCGCCTCAAGATATTCGAAGCCGATCTACTTGCTCACAGCTTCAAGATTCCATTGTTCACCTTCACAATCCCAACCTTAGGGATTTAGAACTCCATAAACTTTGGTTCCATCGAAGGATTGTGGAACGTCATGGAGGAGAGAGTTTAGAGAGATGAAAAACGTAGTGAGAGATTGGAAAATGGAAAAAATGAAAAATTGTATTCTTGCTCTGTATCTCTGTATATACACTACTACCCTCTCTATTTATAAGTTTCTACCTAACTAACTTAACTAATAACTTAGAAAACTTAAGTTAACGACTAACTAACTGGTTACACAGTTTACAGAGTAACTAACTAATTACAGCTCAGCTCTTAACAGGATCTAGCTCAACCTTAGCTAATTTACAGCTCAGCTCCAGCTAATTGACAGCTCACTTCTTAAGTTAACTTGAGGTTACAGTAGTAGAGAAGAAGGCAATGGAAGCGGAACAGTACTGCACCAAGTGTTGTTGGAGGGAAGGAACGGTGTTTAAATTACTGCCTTGATGCCTCAGCTGCTGAGTATTCGCTTGGGCGGATTAAGCTTCGCTTGGGCGAGCTCGGGAATTGCACTGCAGTGTTTCTTTCTCTCTTGGGCGTTATGGCAAAACTTGGGCGAGGACGGACTCTTAAAGTTATGCTTGAGTGAGTCCGGATTTTACTAGGACGGATTAAATAATGATTAAGCACGTCGGTTTCTTATGTAACATTCCGTTCTTCTCCTCTTTTATAACCGGTGTCTTAGGCGTAGTCTTCTTAAGTAAGCTTGGGCGGAGTCTTGCTTTGGGCGTTGTCTTGGGCGTTGTCTTTCTTTGGGCGGAGTCTTAGACGGATTGCTTGGACCCTTGCTTGAGCGGATTTAATTCCCGCTTGAGCGGATTAACTTATCAATCGGTATTCTAAAATTAGTGCTCGGGTTCTTCCTTTTATTTTCAATCGGTTCCTTGTTTTCTTTTGGAGTCGGTATCTTGGAAGTCTTAATTCTTTTTGGTCAACCTTTTGAAGTCTCGCCCAGTCGGTTTTGTACACTTCCTTCAGTCGAATTTACAAATTTTCACTCGGAGTTTTCCAAATACCGCTCGGCCTTTGTGATTTCTCACTCGGATTTGTGAAGTCTCACTCGGATTTTCCAAATCTTGCTCGGCTTTTGTGATTTCTCACTCGGATTTGTCTTCTTTTCTCGATTACGCCCTGTTCCTGCACCAATAAACAACTGACTGCCTAGCAATTAAACGCTGGCTGCTTAGTGATTTTATAAATACTTCAAAATTCCTTATTTAATTAAAATTTTCAACCGGTTTCTTACAGAATTAACATACTTTTGAAATAATTAACTACAACATGAATTCTTATCAAATTATTAAATAATCATATTAAAACTAGACAATACTTAGCAAATTATGTTAAATAATTAGTGGAATAATTAAGTCTTTTCAAGACTTATCACATCCCCAAACCTAAAACTTTGCTTGTCCTCAAGCAAATATTCAGATTAATTATCAATCAGTAATTGATCAACACAGTCAATCTTTCCTTAACTTAATTCATACTATAATTATTGAATACCGATCATGCTTTCTTCTCGCAATCTCTAAAAGTATAAATACTTACACCTCCTTTGGAAAACAAGTTGCTGATGCTTTCCTCACTGGTCGGTGTTTAACTCTTCTCTCGGTGTATAGGGTAAATAAAATGCACTCAGCACCTGCATACTTGTTAGATCAACATAGGCTTGCAACAGTTCTAAACATCATGAAATATGCCAACTCAATCAGATCAGTAAGGGCTTTTTAAGCTTATAATGGGGCTCGGCTACAGGTTCAATTATTGTTTTTCCGAGTCATAGATAGGTTACAAGATGTGTCCACTGTTGCTTTGCCTCGATTCTAACTTACTTACCTCGACTAACAACTCTCTTTACTTTTCCGACTGAATGCCTATTTAATACTTTCGATGCTTTGCACCTTCTCCTTTTTCTTTTAGTCCTTCGGACTTCTCTCTTTGTTTTTCTTTTCTTTCTTTTCTTTTTCCGATCAAAAATTTTTCTTGTGGTGCTTTCCACCTCTTTTTATTTCCTGAACTTTGTTCATTTTTCTCTCTCTCTGCTTTTGCCTTTCTTCCCTTTTTTCTACATATTTATCCATAATCAAGGTCGGAGTGTGTCCTTAATTACTGTTAGGCACACTCTTCATCCCCAAACTTAGAAATTGCTAGTCCCTAGCAATAAGCAAAAACCGAGTAATTCACCAGTGGAACATCCAGGGTACTCTAGTCGGGTTTTTCTTGGATAAATAGGCTTGTAATGTTAGGTGCATAAAACAAATGAAAAGGTCTCAGGCTCAAACATATTATTGGGTCAAAGGATGATTAATATATTTAGGAAGGTTATTTTTGGCCTTGGCTAAATAATCAAAGAAGGCCTTCATCATTTCCGATTGGTTGACATACGACAAGTAGCAAGAACTGAGGCAAATTCTGTCTCACTAACTAGCATGCAAGCTCACTCGGAAAAGATAGAACAGGCTCAAAAGCTCAAATAATTATAACAGTTAATCAGCCAGTCTTGTCCCCAAACTTAATGTAAGATCATACATCTAGAATGCTAACTAGCATGCCGAGTAAACAATTTAAATGATGAAGAATAGTTAAGGGCAGAGATCATGAGTTAAGCAAAAACCAATCAATTAATTTATCTGACTACAGCTTAACGAATCAGCAAACTTTTTAAATTATGAAGATGGATTAAATATAATTATCATATTTTATCAAATAAAGACTCGGAAAATCAAATAAGGAGTCGGGGTATTAGAATACTTCCCTTTTTACCTGAATGGCAGTGCTTGGAAACGCATAACCGGATCGGGACTCATGGATTTTACCAATACATACGAAAAAAAAACGAATAAAACAACAAACAATTGAACATGAAAGTAAAATTTCATTACATAATTAAAAATAAATTCAGTGTTCAGCGAGCAAATACAATAGCTTCAAACTAAATACATAAGAAACATTAAAAAAAAAACGTGACACCACTGCTTAAACATTTTGAGCTTCATCGTCCTTGTCCTGCTGAGGAAAATTCATGAATCCAATAGAAGCTAACCACGCATCCCTATCAGGTGGTGCTCCCATTTCTGATGAATGCTCAACCTTCAGCTTCGAAGCAATCTTCCTGAGCATCTGATCGTGGTTCAAAACTCGATCGTAAATTTCAAGTTGCATCTTCTTCACAACCTGTAATTCCTGTAATATCAAAAGAATGTCAGAAGAAGAAGAAGATGAACCAGCTCCTACAAATTGCTTGGGACGTTCTGTTTCTATGGTTTTAAAGTTCACAGCACAGTTTTCATTAGCTTTAATGCTTTCCACCTCTGGTGACTCATTTTCCTCACTGGCAGGAGGTACATTCCTTTGCTTCTGATTTCGACTAGGGACCTGGATAGATGAATCAGAAATAGTGATGGTAGCCACTTCTCTTTCAGTATCTAATTGCTTCCTTCGCACACTTGCTCCTGTGAAGTTTGGTCTAGGTTTCTATAGAAGTCTTTGAGATCTTCTCTTCATGATGAATGTTAAAATAACGATGATAACAACCTTATCAAACAAAAATAAGAACAGAAATCCAAGAGAAAAACAGCAAACCAAACTGTGAGATGCATGGCTTATGAACAGTGGAAAACAATAATAATGAAACAAGAAAATAATAACCACGAACTGCAAAGTGAAAGAAGTGAAAAGGTGATACCTTTCTCAAAAATCAGAAAGTGTCGTTTCGTCTTCAGCTCAAGTTCAACACAGGTACAGAAGGTTAGAAACTGAAAGGACTTTTCTTTTATAACGAAGAATTCAATTTTTCAGAAACACGTAAATGCAGTCAACTTTAATTATTACTTTTATTAAATGCATTACCGCTGTTATTAATATTATTATGTTTATTATTTATTATTATTTATATTTTTTATTTAATTTTTCTTTATTATTGTTGTTGAATACTCAATTACTAAAGGGTAGAAGATCGAAGAAGAATGAAAAAGTTAAATACCTGAAATAGTGTGCAGGAAAAAAAACGAGTGAAAAATGTAATGGAATACGAGTGAATCAAGAGATGAACAATAAAAGAGAATAGAAATAGATACCGAGTGAATGAATAATTGATCGACGAATGAGATGAACAACGCAAGTCTGAGTAAATGAAAGAGAAAGAATAAATGCATAACTGAAAAGCTAACTGACGGGTGATGAACGGAAAAGAGAGTGCCCGAATGAAAATGAGGAAAGGGTATACCTATCGATGAAGGTGATGAGTAAATGCAAGAGCGAGTGATCTAGCGAGAAACCTTGTGAATAAGGAATTGAGTGATGAGTGAGTGAGAAAAAGTGAATAAAATACTGAATGAAAAGGGTACTGAGTGAATGAACACCGAATGGGTCACAGAATGAATGAATGAATGAATGAAGATAAGTGTATGAGAACCGAGTGTGATAATGAATGGACGAGTGAACAACCATCGTGAGATACAAGTGACAGAGAAGTGCATGGAAGAAAGAACAAATGAGAGTAAGGCTGAGCAAAAGGAAGGACGAGTGGCTGAAACCGAGTGATATAGATCGGAGATATGAAGAATGAATGAATAACAATGAGAGTTCGGGTGAAGAACAAAAATGACAGGAGTAAAAATGGAATGAATGAAATACCGAGTAAATGAAAGCGAAAAATCGACAGCGTGAGAAAAACTGAAAAAGAAAAATAAATGGAAAGAAACGACAGGTAGATGAATACCGATTGGATGAAGAACCGAATGAAAAGTGACAAAATGAGTGGACGAAAGAATGAGTGAATGAAAGGCTGGGTGAACAACCAACACATGCAGAGAGATCGGGTGAGGAAACCGAGGAAGAGCTCAGCTGGATTAAAAGGACGAATAAATCAATCAACGAATGAGAGGAAGAGGTAAAGTATGGGAATGAGTGACAGGTGAGAGTGGATAACAGAATACATGAAGAAAAGGCCGAATGACACATAAATGAAAGAAACTGAGTGAAGAGTGAGGGAGCCGAGTGGAAGAAACCGACTACTAGAGAAAGCCGAGTGGATGAATGAATAAAAGGCTGCGTGTAAATGAGACTAATGGATACAATACTGATTGTGATGACTGAGGAATCCGAGTGGTGAAAAGCCGACTGAAATAAGTCATTTTTCACTATCTGACCCGTTCATTACATCAACAATCAGAAATCCTTCCCAGTCTTTTTTTTTTCGCAGAAATTTATTGAAAAATGCCGAGTGAAGTTCAGTCGGGAAAAGGGTTACGACGAAGTAACAATTATCCGAGCGTACTATTTTCACTCAACTTAGTACAATTTTCCTCTAAGTGCGAAACAACAATCAGCATTGGCTCACCTAAGCTACCAGTGCTTCGCCTGAGCGAAAATAGAAGAAACAACTCGGATTTCCTTCTTCAACTTCACACTTTTATTTTATTTAAAGTTCTAAACAAAACAATCGGGACATAGGGCTGCCTCCCTAGAGCGCTTCTTTAAGGTCACTAGCTTGACCTTATTGTATCTAAGAAGATGGTTTCAGTAACAAGGAGGTTTTCTGCCTATCAAACTCTCCTCCAAAGTAGAGTTTGAGTCGCTGGCCATTCACCTTGAAAAACCGATCGGTAGTCGGATCTTTCAGTTCGACTGCACCATGAGGAAAAACCTCATTTACAGTAAAAGGCCCGGACCACTTGGATCTAAGTTTTCCAGGGAAGAGTTTCAGTCGGGTATTGAATAACAAAACCTGATCGTCCTTCTGAAACTCTTTCTTATTAATTTGCTTATCATGCCATTTCTTTGTTTTCTCCTTATAAATGGAGGCACTTTGATAAGCGTTGAGTCGGAACTCCTCTAATTCATGGAGTTTCAAAACTCTTTCCTCCTGAGACTGGTCACAGTCCATGTTTAATAGTTTTGTGGCCCACCACGCTTTGTGTTCCAACTCCACAGGGAGATGGCAAGCCTTACCATACACTAGTTGATACGGGGACATGCCAATCGGAGTTTTGAAAGCTGTTCGGTAAGCCCACAATGCATCATTTAACTTTACCGACCAATCTTTTCTGGATTTCCCGACCACTTTTTCTAAAATTCTTTTTATTTCTCTGTTTGACAATTCGACTTGTCCACAAGTCTGTGGATGGTAAGGAGTGGATATCTTGTGTAAAACCTCATAATGACGCAGGGCTTTCTCCATTATCTTATTGCAAAAATGTGAACCCCCATCACTAATGATTACTCTCGGAACTCCAAACCTAGAGAAAATATTCTTCTTAATGAACCTAAGCACAACCTGTGCATCATTGGTTCTGGTCGGAATTGCCTCCACCTATTTGGAGACGTAGTCCACAGCAACCAGAATGTATTCGTTGGAGAATGACTTAGGGAAGGGTCCCATGAAGTCGATACCCCAAACGTCAAATAATTCCACAATCAGAATGTTCGTCAAAGGCATGCCAGCTTTTGTGGAGAGACCTCCACTCCTTTGACATTTATCACACCTTTTGATATATTCCTTAGAATCCTGAAAGATAGTTGGCCAGTAAAAGCCACTCTGTAATACCTTTGCTGCGGTACGGGAGGCACCATGATGACCTCCATAATAAGAATCGTGGCAGTGCCACAAGAGCCTTTCTTGCTCGGATTCAGGCACACAGCGCCTGATTACTCCATCTATGCCTATTTTAAACAAAAATGGATCATCCCAAAGAAAAGCTTTGCTATCATGAAAGAATTTTTTTCTCATTTGGGATGTCCAACAATCAGGTACCACTGAGGCACTTTTAAAGTTTGCCATGTCAGCGTACCACGGCCCAGTTATAACAGCCATTAATTTTTCGTCTGGAAATTCTTCTTTTATCAAGACAGAATCCGACTCAGTTTCTAGACGAGACAATTGGTCTGCAACTGAATTCTCTACTCCTTTTTTGTCTCGTATTTCTAAGTCAAACTCTTGGAGTAGCAGAACCCATCTAATTAGTCTCGGTTTAGACTCTTTTTTAGCTAGTAAATACTTGATTGCCGAGTGGTCTGTATATACAATGACTTTGGCACCAATCAAGTATGCACAAAATTTATCAAATGCATACACCACAGCAAGCATTTCTTTTTCAGTCGTGGTGTAATGTATTTGATTTTCATTTAACACTCTACTAGCATAATAAATCACATGAGTTAATTTCTCTTTTTTCTGACCCAGTACAGCTCCGATTGCAAAGTCGCTTGCATCACACATTAATTCAAACGGTAAAGACCAGTCGGGTGATGCAAGGATCGGAGCTGAAGTCAAACTTTGTTTCAATTTTTCAAAGGCCTTGACACAATTTTCATTAAATGCAAACACCTGATCTTTCACAAGCAAGTCGGTCAAAGGCTTAGCTATTTTTGAAAAATCTTTTATGAATCTTCTATAGAACCCAACACAACCTAGAAAACTCCTTACTCCTTTCACATTGATCGGAGGAGGAAGTTTCTCAATAATTTCAATTTTTGCTCGGTCCACCTGCATGCCCTCAGCAGAAATCCTATGACCAAGGACTATCCCTTCCTTAACCATAAAGTGGCATTTTTCCCAGTTAAGAACGAGATTAGTCTCTTGACATCTCATCAACACTTTAGCTAAGTTGCTGAGGCATGTGTCAAAATTACTCCCAAATACCGAGAAATCATCCATGAATACCTCAATAAATTTCTCTACCATATCCCCAAAAATTGCCAGCATGCACCTTTGAAAGGTTGCTAGAGTGTTGCACAAGCCGAACGGCATGCGCCTGTATGCAAAAATTCTATAAGGACATGTGAAGGCAGTCTTTTCTTGATCCTTCGGGTCAACCACAATTTGGTTATAACCCAAGTACCCATCAAGAAAACAATAGTACTCATGTCCTGATAACCTCTCGAGCATTTGATCAACAAATGGAAGGGGAAATGATCCTTCCGAGTAGAGTTATTCAGCCTTCTGTAATCAATGCACATCCTCCAGCCTGTAGTTGGCCGAGTGGCAATGATTTCTCCCTGGTCATTTTTTACAGTCGTCATTCCTCCCTTCTTGGGCACCACTTGGACTGGGCTAATCCAAGTGCTGTCTGAGATCGGGTAAATGATTCCTGCATCAAGGAGCTTGACCATTTCCTTTCTCACTGCTTCCTTCATAATGGGGTTCAGTCTGTGTTGTGGCTGAACAACAGGGGAATAGTCATCCTCCATCAGGATTTTATGCATACAAAAGGATGGACTGATTCCCTTCAAGTCAGAAATGTTCCAGCCAATGGTAGATTCATGAGCTTTTAATACCCCAACCAGTTTATTCTCATCCTCTTCTTTTAAGTCAGAATTAATAATTACAGGATGAGTGTCATTTCCTCTCAGGAAAACATATTTTAGATGAGAAGGTAAAGGTTTTAAATCACATTTTTCTTCCAAAACTTCCTTTCCTTTCTCATCTTCAGTAGTTTCCAAATCACCTTCTTCTAAAACTTCCAGTAGGTCCATTATTTCCGAGTGAGAGTCAATTGACTCGGTCTCGGCATCAAAGTCATCCTCTAAAAACGTTTATAAAGCCTCTTCCTTAGTTTTTAGCAGTAAGGGGGTCTGGTAATTTTCAACCTCTTCAATCATTAGGCAATCCATCCGTTCAGTCGGATGTTTCATAGAATTGAAGACGTTAAAAATTACTTGTTCCTCTTGAACTCTCAGCATGAGTTCACCCTTTTCTACATCAATCAATGCTCTGCCAGTAGCTAGGAAGGGTCTACCTAAGATCAAAGGGATCTCTCGGTCAGCTTCCATGTCCAACACTATGAAGTCTGCTGGAAAGATAAATTTATCAGCTTTTACTAACAAATGTTCCAGCATGCCTTGGGGATATTTAATGGACCTGTCAGCCAACTGCAAGGACATGCGAGTCGGTTGCAAGTCATTAATTCCCAGTTTTTTCATTAAAGATAGAGGCATCAGGTTTATACTGGCTCCTAGATCACAGAGAGCACTTCCTACATGAATATCCCCTATTGCACAAGGTATTGTGAAAGATCCAGGATCCTCTAGCTTTTGGGGAAGTTTCTTTTGAATGATTGCGCTACACTCTTGAGTGAGAGTAATCATTTCATCCCCCCTAAGCTTCCTCTTCTTAGACAACAGTTCTTTTAAAAATTTTGCATAAGAAGGCATCTCCTGCAATGCTTCAGCAAAAGGGATATTAATGTGAAGTTTCTTAAAGACCTCTAAGAACTTAGCAAACTTCTGCTCCTCTATTTGCTTTTTAAATCTGTGCGGAAATGGAGCATTCCTTAGTTTTTCAGGAGTTAGCTTAGAAGCTTCCTCCAGGATCAAATTAACCTTTTTCTTTTTCTTTTGATGGACTTTATTTTCTTTTTCTTTTTCTGATTCAATTTTAATTTCTACTTCATCTTTATTGTCCTGCTCGGTTTCCTGTATTCTTTCTTTGCCTTTTTCTGAACCTATTTCTTGACTCGGAGATGGAGAAATAATTTTTCTACTCCTAGTAATTATGGCCTTGCAATGTTCCCTTGGATTTACCTCGGTATCTCCAGGGAAATTGCCTGCTTGCCTCTCAGCTAATTGTTTAGAAAGCTGTCCTACTTGATTTTCTAAATTCCTTATCGATGCTTCCTGATTCTTAAAACTGGCCTGAGTGGCCTGGATAAACTGAGAAAGTACATTCTCGAGTTTGGATTTTTCTTTAACAAGAGAGTGAGAGGGTTGTTGTGGTTTATTTGTGGGTTGACTCGGTGGTATACTCTGATTCAGATGTGGACCTTTCTGCCAGGAAAAATTGGGGTGGCTCCTGTAATTAGGATTAAAGGAATTAGAAGGATAATTCCTTTGATACTGTTGCTGCCCCATATAATTCACTTGCTCGGAAGGCACAACTGGATCACACATTCCATTTTCATGGTCTCCACCACAAAAATCACAACTGATCATAGAAACTTGGCTCGGTTTTTGGAGTTCTGAAATCTGAATGCTTAATTTTTCCAAAGCCTGAGTCATCAACTTACTCTGAGCTAGATAAGCATCTTGTGCTTCTAATTCTAATATTCCTCTCCTAGGGACTTGGTTTCTCTCACTAATCAGGCATTCATTAGAAGCCATCACATCAATCAGCTCTATAGCTTCTTCTACAGTTTTAGTTGTTAATGAGCCTCCAGTCGAGGCATCTATCAAGACTCTGGTAGCTGGCCTAACACCATTATAGAAAATAGTCACCTGCTGTACATCGGAAATCTGATGATGAGGCTATCTCCTCAGACTTTCTTTATACCTATCCCATTCTTCCATCAAGGACTCACCTTCCCTTTGCTGGAAACATGTGATTTCATTGCGCAGCTTTGCATATTTAGAAGGAGGAAAGTATTTAATCAAAAATTTCCTTTGCAAATCCTCCCAGGTAGAAATACTGCCTCTCGGTTGACTCTGCAACCAGGCTTTTACTCGGTCCCTCAGAGAAAATGGAAACAACCTTAATCGGATTGCCTCTTCAGGGACTCCATTCATTTTTACTATATCACAAATTTGGAGGAAAGTTGCTAAATGTAAATTTAGATCCTCAACCTCACTTCCTCCGAATTGTTCATTTCTTACCAACTGCAGTAAGGCTGGTTTTAATTCAAAATTGTTAGCTGTAATCGGTGGCCTAAGGATGCTAGCTTGCGATCCTTCTTCAGTCAGCCTGGAGTAGTCACCTAGTGTAACTCTTCTCTGTTCCATTTCTTTTTCTTCTTTTTGCTTTTTCTCTTTTCTTAACCTACGTTCTAACAAATCGATGTCAGGATCAAAGAAGAAAGGTTCTCCTCTGCTCCTTGACTGCATACAACAATTGTTAACACAACAAAAACAACGAACAGCTACGACTACTTGAAACAATAACTACTAAGAAAACTACGTATTGAATGCACACAGAAACAAAAACAAATGGTTCAGTCTAGTACCGGTCCAAGGATTGTTGATATTACTCAATAATCCCCGGTAACGGCGCCATTAACTTGATGCTGAAATCCAGAGTCATTAAATTGATGGTAAAATCTTAGTAAAATGAAATGTGACTCTCGGATTCACACTTATGGCAAGCGCACCAGTCGTTAAAATTGTAGTATATTTGATCGTCTCACAGGGATTGTGGTAAATACCTCAATCTAGGACTAGCACAAGCTGAACCAACAGAAAATCCATGAAATTCATTCGGTTTTTATGGTTTTCGTGTTTTATAGTTGTTTTTATATTTTGAGAAACAGAGTTAAGATGAAATGGAAAAGTGATTAAAAGAAAACAGGTCAGGATTGCTTCGGCTCACAAAATTCCTCAAGAAACATGCAATTAAGTATAATCGAACTTCACAATCTAGAGGACAATCCGCTTATGGTTATTCCCTAATTCCTTAGGTGAAAAACACTAATCCTTAAGCAATGAACCTTAATTCCTTAAGTGCTCGATTAACCTAAGAATCTAATGCGAACTTGGGGGTTGAACTCTAACTATTCACCTAAATTGATTAGGCCTGAACTAGTTAGAAAGCTGGAAGTTACCTAAGCTTCAGCCATGATTCCTCACTGGTGAAGTTCTTCATCAGTTCTGGATTTGTCAATCCAGCGATTCTGCTCCACTCCTCAGCTTGTTCGCCTCAAGATCTTCGAAGCCGATCTACTTGCTCACAGCTTCAAGATTCCATTGTTCACCTTCACAATCCCAACCTTAGGGATTTAGAACTCCATAAACTTCGGTTCCATCGAAGGATTGTGGAACGTCATGGAGGAGAGAGTTTAGAGAGATGAAAAACGTAGTGAGAGATTAGAAAATAGAAAAAATGAAAAATTGTATTCTTGCTCTGTATCTCTGTATATACACTACTACCCTCTCTATTTATAAGTTTCTACCTAACTAACTTAACTAATAACTTAGAAAACTTAAGTTAACGACTAACTAACTGGTTACACAGTTTACAGAGTAACTAACTAATTACAGCTCAGCTCTTAACAGGATCTAGCTCAACCTTAGCTAATTTACAGCTCAGCTCCAGCTAATTGACAGCTCACTTCTTAAGTTAACTTGAGGTTGCAGTAGTAGAGAAGAAGGCAATGGAAGCGGAACAGTACTGCACCAAGTGTTGTTGGAGGGAAGGAACGGTGTTTAAATTACTGCCTTGATGCCTCAGCTGCTGAGTATTCGCTTGGGCGGATTAAGCTTTGCTTGGGCGAGCTCGGGAATTGCACTGCAGTGTTTCTTTCTCTCTTGGGCGTTATGGCAAAACTTGGGCGTGGACGGACTCTTAAAGTTATGCTTGAGTGAGTCCGAATTTTACTAGGACGGATTAAATAATGATTAAGCACGTCGGTTTCTTATGTAACATTCCGTTCTTCTCCTCTTTTATAACCGGTGTCTTAGGCGTAGTCTTCTTAAGTAAGCTTGGGCGGAGTCTTGCTTTGGGCGTTGTCTTGGGCATTGTCTTTCTTTGGGCGGAGTCTTAGACGGATTGCTTGGACCCTTGCTTGAGCGGATTTAATTCCCGCTTGAGCGGATTAACTTATCAATCGGTATTCTAAAATTAGCGCTCGGGTTCTTCCTTTTATTTTCAATCGGTTCCTTGTTTTCTTTTGGAGTCGGTATCTTGGAAGTCTTAATTCTTTTTGGTCAACCTTTTGAAGTCTCGCCCAGTCGATTTTGTACACTTCCTTCAGTCGGATTTACGAATTTTCACTCGGAGTTTTCCAAATACCGCTCGGCCTTTGTGATTTCTCACTCGGATTTGTGAAGTCTCACTCGGATTTTCCAAATCTTGCTCGGCTTTTGTGATTTCTCACTCGGATTTGTCTTCTTTTCTCGATTACGCCCTGTTCCTGCACCAATAAACAACTGACTGCCTAGCAATTAAACGCTGGCTGCTTAGTGATTTTATAAATACTTCAAAATTCCTTATTTAATTAAAATTTTCAACCGGTTTCTTACATAATTAACATACTTTTGAAATAATTAACTACAACATGAATTCTTATCAAATTATTAAATAATCATATTAAAACTAGACAATACTTAGCAAATTATGTTAAATAATTAGTGGAATAATTAAGTCTTTTCAAGACTTATCAGAAGGTGCACTTGAAAAACAGAATGGAAGGCCTGACTTAGGAAAAGAGGTAGAAAAACTCAACACTCTCATCCACCAGCTCCATGATCCATATTGAAAATTCTATCAGGCGTCAAGCTAATGACGTTAAACAAGCGCTCATTGGGAGGCAACCCAATCTTTTATGCTTTCTTTCTATGAAAATTTTATTTTTAAATAGTAGTAAAGTTTCTGTTTACCTTGTAGATTACTCATCAAGAGAATCCCAAATAAGAGTTTCAAACAAAGGCAAACAAAACTGGAGCTGGAGGTTGAATTAAGAGAAGCATGAGGAAATCACCTGGCTCAAGCGTGGATAATCTCGCTTAAGCGAGCCAAGGTAAGTTACAAACTATCCACATCAAGCTTAAGCGAAAGAACCGAGCCTTGAGCGGGGCACCTCTACAAAAAGAAGTTTTCAAAATAAACCCGATCACGCTTAAGCGTGACTTTTTGCGCTTAAGCGAAAGGACCTGGAAAATCAAGCAGAGGCTATCACGCTCAAAGCAAGGCTCTTCTTCGCTCAAGCGAGGGATTGATTTAAGCATCAGGTATGAAAATTTTTGTTTCACACTCAAGCGAGACAAACATAAGCCTGAGCGAGGAAAATATACTTTGTATCAAAGCCCACACGCTCAAGCGTGATAACCCTGCGCTCAAGCGCGACACCCCTGCGCTCAAGCGTGATAAACATACGCTCAAGCTTGTAAGAAAACTTCATTCTCGCTCGAGCGAGGAAACATACTCTGTATCAAGACCGATCACGCTCAAGCGTGATAATCCTGCGCTCAAGCGTGACACCCTTGCGCTCAAGCGTGGCAATCCAGCGCTCAAGCGTGAAATGCAAAGGGCCCCTGACGCTAATAAATACAGAATTTTGAAACTGCCCACTAAGTCTCTCACTCAATTAACCGTCCATTAATTTCCTGACTCTCCAAGTTTTGTAACTGACTAACTCTTCCCCAATAATTATCTCTTCATTCTCATCTCATAAGCCGCACTTTTTCTGTAATTCATTCTCTTTATCACTCTCAGATTTTTCCAGGTAACTACTGCACCATCCTCTTTTAAAATTTCAAGCATATGATTACTGTGTTAGGGAGAATTGATACATTTCTTTTGGCATACATTGAAGTCTTTAAACACCTTCTTCCTGTTTTTAATGAATACCATGATCTATGCTTGGTTGTTTTCTGGATTGTTTAGAGAAAGAGGTTCAAAGCTTTGCTCTTGTGTTTCACTTTCTTTGTAATGCATGTCCCTTTTCTGTTTCACATTCTTTTAAGGCATGCTGAATGTTTGATAAAAGTCCTGAAAGGAAGTATTTTGAGTGCAAAGTGGCTCTTAACTTTCTTGCAGATGGCCAGAACAAAGCAAATTGCACCAAACCCCCCTGTCACTACTTCCCCAGCAAGGAGTTCTCGAAGAAATAAAGGTAAAAGACCACGCACAGATGAACAAGATAATGCTCCAAGATTCAGGAAGAAAGACAACAGCAAGCGTTATGAGGACATCTCAAATTGGACATTTATACCAGAAAGAAAAGTAGACTTGGCCTTGGGAGATTGTGATGCCTTCTTGCAGATCATAAGGAGGAGAAATTGGTTAAAGGTATGTTACCCAAGGGAGAAGTATGACCTTGAAGTTGTAAGAGAATTCTATACGAACGCTTGGACAAGAGATGGAGGGGGAGAAAGAAAAACTTATGTGAGGGGAACCTGGCTCTCCTATGACAGGGACACAATCAATTTTTACTTAGGAAACATTATGACCCTAGGAGTGGGAGAAATATGTGAATATGCTGCCATGGTTGCAAGGAACCAGTTCATTGCCACAAATGACCTTGAAGCAGCCATATGTGTTCCAGGACACCACTTTCAAATGGCGCAAGGAGAGACCCCACTGAGAGTTTTAAGAAAAGACATGACTACAATTTCTCAAGTTTGGACTTCTTTCTTATTAGCTAACATAGCACCTAATGCTCATGTCTCTGATTTAATTTTCAGTAGGTGCTATTTACTATACTGCATTCTGAGAGAGGACATCTCCATTGATCTAGCCCAAATACTCTCTGATGAAATCCATAAGTTTGTGATTTCTGACCAGAAGTATTCCCAAGCAGGTCAAAAGGTAAAAGGGAGTCTCGGTTTTCCTGCCTTTATTACTGATTTTTGTGCAGCTCATGGTGTTGAGGTACAAGACCTCAAACCAATTCGGCCTTCCATAGACAAACGCTTCATTGAGCGTTACTGCAGTAATCCAATACCTCCTACAGATGATGTGTTGGTGTATGCACTATGAGCCTTTATGCTTTTTCATTTGTATCATTTTTCTACTTATCAATTGAATAAATATTTCAGTTTAAAATTGTTTTAAACATATTTATCCTTGGAGTAATAGGTCATATAAAAATTATTCCTAAAATGTCCCTAGTTAAGTATTTACATGGGGACATGTAAATACACTGAGACTAGTGTGTGAGTGCACTGATGACCTGATCTCACAGATCATAGATATAGATGATATCGACTCTTCACACAGGTACACATTAAGAGTAATGATGTACTGGACAGACCCACCATGAGAACGTTGCATGAATCGTTACATGATTGTCATAAATGATTCTCAATGTGATAATGGTATATGTAGTCCTTCGACCTGAAGTCACTACGATTCCTACATGAGGAGTTTATTGTTTTAATACAATTAAACGTCTTCTGTAATAAGAGGACTATAAAGGTTGTGATTAGGCAATGAACAAATTATGCAGAGGGATGTGAGTGATGTAGATGGGATTTGTCTCTCCTATGTGACAGGAGTGATATCCATAGGCCACTTGATAGAGTAAGACTAAGAAAACGCATGGCCATGCTAGAAAGAATAAATATTAGATATTTATTCGGATCCAGTCTACTCCGGTATCAAGTAAAATAAATTGGGCCGTACAAGGATGACGCGACCATGCCTTGGGCCCAATTAGGATATCGTGACAAAAGGAATAAACGTATTAAATAATTATCACTTATAGGTTATGTTGATAATATTCGGACATAATGATGCATTGCTAGATGCCGCTCTTATTTTATATTAATAATAAAATAGTTTATTATTAATATGACCGGGTATTTTACCTATAGGGTCACACACATAGAGTAAGCCCATCAGAAAATGTTGTCTTATTTTAGTTGGACTAAAATAAAGCTATTGGGCCTAACTCATTTGGAATGAGTAAGGAGCCCACTTTTAGAGAGAACAAATTAGGTCAAACCTAAGCCTATAAATAGAGCATAAGATGCTCATAGGCCGTTCACTCAAGTGAGACATAAATTCGCAAAAGTTGCAAGAGTTACACGCCGTCAACCTAGCAGTTGGCAAGTGTTGCGATTCTGGTGGGAGTGCTCGTGTGGACTCCTAAAGGACGAGGCTACGACTGCTTCGGAGTTCTTCAAGAGGTAACCTAAAATAATTTCGAAATTGTTTTTGTGCTTTGAAACATGGAACTTTGCAAATCCTATGGAATCCCTTTATTTTTCCGCTGCTCATGCTTAGGGATTTCCTAACAGTGGTATCAGAGCCAGGTTGCAAAACCGTGTTTTGGGCATTTGTTTATATTTTATGATGATATGTTTTCGTTTACAAGAGCTTTTGGAAAATATAATTTGTGAAATCGTTTCGTTGTTTAAAGCTTTGCAATTTTGTTTTGCGAAAATGTTTTGTGAAACTAGGATTCGAAAATGAACATGCATGATTATGTTGCTATTTTGAGTTATCGCATATGATGCATATTATTACAATGATTAATCATGTATATGGTATGACCTCTGTTTTGGTATGATACATATAATTTTGAGTTATTCTTTATAAATTGTATATGATGCATGTTATAAAGTTTCTTAATTTTAGTATGTATGTTGTTGCCGTTTAAATTTGTATGATGTATGAGTTTATGCAATTTTGATATGTGTTTTACTCATATGATTGTCATCGTACAAACTTTGAATCAATTGAGTTGATCTTCGAACATGAATGGTTCATGTTATGGGGCGTTAAGGGATAAGGTTTAAGTGTTAAACCATGGCCGTTCCTTAATCTAGGGTTCAAGAGTTGAAACCTAGACGGCCGTCATGGAAAGGCATTGCATGTTGGCATTAGCGCAAATTGAATTCTAGGTTTTGAAACCCTAGACGGCGCTGCCTCCATGTGCCTTGACGGCTGCGTTGTGAAGTGTTCGCAACAAGGAATTAGGGTTTCAAAGTGGTTGAAACCCTAGCCAAAATTTTAGAGCTGTTAATGGTCAGTGGGACGTTCTGGCTAGGAAAGATTTGGTACTTAAGCGGTCACACCGGACCCACCTCTCTTTCCTGGGAACCAACCTGACTACAGTACTAAAATTTTGGGCGGGACCCCCGTACATTCTCTGCGTAGCGCCTTGTTACCGACCCACGTGTTTAATAGCCCGTTTAAAATTTATTTATTTTTTAAATTATTTCAAATGGGTTATAATTAATTAATTAACACGTTGCATGGTGAATGGTTATGGTCTTAGTTGTTTTATTTAAATACAGCCTGCGTGCTGTGCCTCTCTTCATTCTGTTGTATTTCTTTTCTCAACCCTTCACTCGTATGTAAAGCGAGTTTCTTTAAAAATCTTGTAATCTTGATCGAGGCAACAAAGTAGAGATCTAGAAGAAAACTAGAGTGGTGACTCTAAGCGCTTTTGTCTTTGAAAGAAACCAAGGAGTGGTGACTCCAAGAGGATGGTGGGTTCAAGAAGTAGGACTTCATGAAGCCTTGGCTATATAGTTCCTCTAGGTTTATTCATTTATTTTTTTTTATTTTTTTTCTTCTAGGAAGACCATAACCATCTCACAATTTCGTTTGCATGTTTTGGGGATAATTTTATTACGTTAAAGCGTTTAACAAAGACGATAATTTTAAAATAAATTAAAATCCCTCAAAATAATATTAAGTTATAAACGCCTTCCAATAAGTACATTCGTCAACACTAATGTCAATAAATAGTGGGTCTGCCAAAGCAGGGCACTATTATTTATATTAGTAAGACGCGATGGGATAATGGTAATATCCAAACTGTTTTATTGGGCTTTAACTTAACTAAGTTTTCAATTGGATTGAATATAACTTAGAGGCGTAAACATTGGGCTAAATATTCATAAGATGAATAATTAGTAATGGTTACTTAACCCAATGACTAAGAGTTGTATAAAGATACAATTGGAAAAAGTTTCCTACCTAAATAACCAAGTATTAGGTGATCAGCCAAAGCTGACTTAACGCTTGGCAAAATATGGATCTTAGCCCACTAGAAAATCTTCCAACGGGATTTTCTGATTCGTGGAGGGTATTTTTGTTTTGAATCAAAATAGTGGGAGACATATTTAATTTAAATGACCATAATTTAAATATGTTTTGAAAATGATACTTACTACATATTTTCTGTTTTAGATAACCATGACGTCAAACACACCTTCAAACCTTTCGTTGCGATCAATCCTAGACAAAGAAAAATTGTCTGGTTCTAACTTCCTTGACTGGTATAGAAATTTGAGGGTTGTCCTCAAACAAGAGAAAAAGCAGTATGTCCTGGAAGGTCCGATTCCGGAACCACCCGCGAACAATGCCTCTAAAGCTGACAAGGATGCTTACAAGAAGCATCAGGATGACGCTTTAGATGTCCAATGCCTTATGCTGGCAACCATGTCTCCTGAGCTTCAGAAGCAACATGAGCATATGGAGGCTTTCGATATGATCGAAAACCTAAGGAAACTATATCAAGGTCAAGCTGACCAAGAAAGATATGAAGTTTCTTCAGCCCTATTTAGCTGCAGACTTGAAGAGGGAGGTTCTGTAGGACCTCATGTGCTCAAAATGATTGGGTACTTGGAGAATCTAGCTAGGCTAGGATTCCCCTTCCCTCAGAAGTTGGCTACCGATCTCATTTTGAAATCATTACCTGACAGTTTTAAGCCAGTCATCATGAATTACAACATGAATGCATTGGACAAAACATTGCCAGAGCTACTCAATATGTTGAGGACTGCTGAGCCCAATATTTCTAAAGGAAAGGGCAAGACCATAATGATGGTCAATTCTGGCAAAGGTAAAGGAAAGGGCATGTATAAAGGCAAAGGAAAGGCTATTGTAGGAAATGGCAAGAAGATTTGGAAAGGCAAGGATAAGCCAAGTACATCAGCCTTAAAACCTGTGGGCGGGGTGGCTAAGGAAGGTAAATGTCACCATTGTGGACAAAAGGGACACTGGAAAAGAAACTGTCCAAAGTACCTAGAAGAGCTTAAGAAGAAGGGAAGTGAGACTTCCACTTCAGGTATTTTTGTTATAGAAATTAACATGTCAACTTCAACATCATGGGTATTAGATACTGGATGTGGATCTCACATTTGTCTTAATGTGCAGGATCTAAGAAGGAGTAGGCAGTTGATGAAGGGCGAGGTAGACCTACGCGTTGGAAATGGAGCAAGAGTTGCTGCATTAGCTGTAGGGACTTATTTTTTATCCTTGCCCTCAGGGTTAGTCCTTGAATTGGACAATTGTTATTTTGTTCCGGCAATAAGGAGAAACATTATTTCTGTTTCTTGTCTTGATAAGAAAGGATTTTCCTTTACAATAAAGAACAATAGTTGTTCTGTTTATTTAAAAGACATGTTTTATTGTTGTGCAAATTTGAGTAATGGACTTTATGTTCTAGATCTTGAAACCCCTATCTATAACATTAATACTAAAAGGGTTAAAACAAATGATTTAAACCCAACTTATCTTTGGCATTGTCGCCTAGGACATATAAATGAGAAACGCATTTCTAAACTCCATCAAGATGGATATTTAGAATCTTTTGATTTTGAATCAATAGATACATGTGAATCTTGTTTATTAGGGAAGATGACCAAGACCCCTTTTACCGAAAAAGGTAAAAGGGCGAGTAATCTTCTTGGCTTGATACATAGTGATGTATATGGGCCCATAGGGACAATGGCTAGGGGAGGTTTTAGTTACTTCATCACTTTTACTGATGATTTCAGTAGATATGGATTTGTGTTTCTCATGAAACATAAATCAGAATCCTTTGAAAAGTTCAAGGAGTTTAAACATGAAGTAGAGAACCAACTTGGCAAGACAATTAAAGCACTTCGATCCGATCGAGGTGGTGAATATTTGAGCCTAGAGTTTGATGAATATCTTAAAGAGTGTGGGATTATATCTCAACTTACTCCCCCTGGAACACCAGAATGGAATGGGGTTTCTGAGCGGAGAAATAGAACCTTGTTGGACATGGTTCGATCAATGATGAGTCAAACTGACCTCCCTAACTCATTCTGGGGACATGCTTTGTTGACAGCAACTTTCACACTTAACCGTGTTCCATCAAAGGCTGTCATAAAGACACCATATGAGATATGGACTGGGAAACGACCTAGTATGTCTTTTCTTAAGATTTGGGGCTGTGAAGCTTATGTTAAATGCCAAAGTTCTGATAAACTTGGGCCCAAGTCAGATAAATGTCTTTTTGTGGGATACCCAAAAGAAACTAAGGGTTATTATTTTTACAATCCTACTGAGGCCAAAGTGTTTGTTGCTCGGAATGCTGTATTCTTAGAAAGGGAATTCATCTCTACAAGAATCAGTGGGAGGAAAGTAGAACTTGAAGAAATTCAAGACTCACAAGGCATTGAAGAGCCAATGGTGGAAGTGGAGCAGGACCCACAAAATGTTGTGATAACACCAGCTCCAGTAGCACAAGACTTGCGTAGATTAGGTAGAATACGTCAATAACCTGAAAGATATGGATTTCTTGTAACTCAGGAAGGAGATGTATTCCTAATGGATCAAAATGAGCCAACATCTTATGAAGAGGCCATTGCAAGTTCAGAATCTGGGAAATGGCTAGAAGCCATGGAATCTGAAATGGACTCCATGTACACTAATCAAGTTTGGAACTTGGTTGATGCACCTGAAGGGGTAAAACCTATAGGATGCAAGTGGGTTTTCAAAAAGAAAACTGACATGGATGGTAATATAAGTACCTTTAAAGCAAGGTTGGTGGCTAAAGGTTTCAAGCAAATACATGGTATAGACTATGATGAAACTTTTTCCCCAGTTGCTATGCTAAAGTCTGTTCGGATTCTGCTTGCTATTGCTGCATACCATGATTATGAGATATGGCAAATGGATGTCAAGACTGCTTTCCTTAATGGAAATCTTCTTGAGGAAGTGTACATGACACAACCTGAAGGCTTTGTTAAGCCTGAAGCATCCAGGAAGGTGTACAAGCTACAACGTTCTATATATGGACTTAAGCAAGCTTCCAGAAGCTGGAATCTTCGTTTTGATGAAGCTGTTAAACAATTTGGCTTTACTAAAAATGAGGATGAACCTTGTGTCTACAAGAAGGTTAGTGACTGCACAATTGTTTTTCTGGTCTTGTATGTTGATGACATACTACTGATTGGAAATGACGTTCCTACTCTTCAGTCTGTGAAGAGTTGGTTGGGAAGCAGTTTTTCTATGAAAGACTTAGGTGAAGCAACCTACGTGTTGGGAATTAAGATCTATAGAGATAGATCAAGAAAACTTCTTGGCCTAAGTCAGAATACATACATAGACAAAGTGTTAAAAAGGTTTAACATGCATGATTCCAAGAAAGGAACTTTGCCTATGGCTCATGGCATAAGCTTATCAAAAGCTCAATCTCCTTCCACTAAAGAAGAAAGAGAACGGATGAATAAGATTCCATATACATCTGCTATTGGATCAATCATGTATGCCATGATATGTACCCGACCAGATGTCTCGTACGCTTTAAGCATGACGAGCAGATACCAGTCTGATCCCGGTGAAAGTCACTGGACTGCTGTCAAGAATATCCTGAAGTACTTAAGAAAAACTAAGGATTCATTCTTGATATATGGAGGGGAAGAAGAGCTCATTGTAAAAGGTTACACTGATTCTAGCTTCCAAACTGATAAGGATGACTCAAGATCGCAATCTGGGTACGTGTTTTGTCTAAATGGTGGCGCTGTAAGCTGGAAGAGTTCAAAGCAAGAGACAGTTGCTGATTCTACTACAGAGTCTGAGTATATTGCTGCCTCAAATGCTGCAAAAGAGGCAGTATGGATCAAGAAGTTCATAACAGAACTTGGGATTGTTCCTAGCATTGTGGACCCTATAAGTCTCTACTGTGACAATAGTGGAGCAATCACACAAGCTAAGGAACCTAGATCACATCAACGATCCAAGCATATACTTAGGCGATTTCATCTCATTCGAGAGATCCTTGACTGAGGAGATGTAAAGATATGTAAGGTGCATACTGATGAGAATATTGCTGACCCACTCACAAAACCTCTTACACAACAAAAACATGAGGGGCACACTAGATCATTAGGCATTAGGCAAATGTCTGATTGGCTCTAGTGCAAGTGGGAGATTGTTGGTGTATGCACTATGAGCCTTTATGCTTTTTCATTTGTATCATTTTTCTACTTATCAATTGAATAAATATTTCAGTTTAAAATTGTTTTAAACATATTTATCCTTGGAGTAATAGGTCATATAAAAATTATTCCTAAAATGTCCCTAGTTAAGTATTTACATGGGGACATGTAAATACACTGAGACTAGTGTGTAAGTGCACTGATGACTTGATCTCACAGATCATAGATATAGATGATATCGAGTCTTCACACGGGTACACATTAAGAGTAATGATGTACTGGACAGACCCACCATGAGAACGTTGCATGAATCGTTACATGATTGTCATAAACGATTCTCAATGTGATAATGGTATATGTAGTCCTTCGACCTGAAGTCACTACGATTCCTACATGAGGAGTTTATTGTTTTAATACAATTAAACATCTTCTGTAACAAGAGGACTATAAAGGTTGTGATTAGGCAATGAACAAATTATGCAGAGGGATGTGAGTGATGTAGATGGGATTTGTCTCTCCTATGTGACAGGAGTGATATCCATAGGCCACTTGATGGAGTAAGACTAAGAAAACGCATGGCCATACTAGAAAGAATAAATATTAGATATTTATTCGGATCCAGTCTACTCCGGTATCAAGTAAAATAAATTGGGCCGTACAAGGATGACGCGACCATGCCTTGGGCCCAATTAGGATATCGTGACAAAAGGAATAAACGTATTAAATAATTATCACTTATAGGTTATGTTGATAATATTCGGACATAATGATGCATTGCTAGATGCCGCTCTTATTTTATATTAATAATAAAATAGTTTATTATTAATATGACCGGGTATTTTACCTATAGGGTCACACACATAGAGTAAGCCCATCAGAAAATGTTGTCTTATTTTAGTTGGACTAAAATAAAGCTATTGGGCCTAACTCATTTGGAATGAGTAAGGAGCCCACTTTTAGAGAGAACAAATTAGGTCAAACCTAAGCCTATAAATAGAGCATAAGATGCTCATAGGCCGTTCACTCAAGTGAGACACAAATTCGCAAAAGTTGCAAGAGCTATACGCCGTCAACCTAGCAGTTGGCAAGTGTTGCGATTCTGGTGGGAGTGGTCGTGTGGACTCCTAAAGGACGAGGCTACGACTGCTTCAGAGTTCTTCAAGAGGTAACCTAAAATAATTTCGAAATTGTTTTTGTGCTTTGAAACACGGAACTTTGCAAATCCTATGGAATCCCTTTATTTTTCCGCTGCTCATGCTTAGGGATTTCCTAACATGATGTACCCCCTCCACCTGCCTCTCAAGCAGCACAACAAGCATTCAACACAGCACCTGCCCATCCTCCCCTCAGCACAAAAGCCAATCTGATTTTACAAGGCATTCACATCCTAAAAATTCAAAACAGCCATCTCCTGGCCCAGCAGAACGCTCATCATAGAGGTTTGTTACATGTTCACTGTGGCCTTTATCATAGCATTCCTGCAGGTCAACACAATCCTTGGATGCCACCTGCCCAGTTTGAGGCCTTACTTGCTTGGCCTGGGGACAGGCCTCCTTTTGTGGGAGGAGGTGAGACTACAGAGGATAGGCCAGGAACTTCAACACAAGGACCTCCAGAAAGAGACCAGGGAACAGAAGAGGACTCATCTGAGGAAGAGTGAAAAACTTTAATGCTTTTATTTCTTGAAGTTTAAATTGCTACTTAGTTTTATTTCAAATTGACAATTTATAGCTTTACTTTATTTTTAGTGCAGCATACTTTAGAACTGCTTGTGATTACTCTTGTCTGCTTGTGATTATTCTTGTTTGCTTATTCCTGTTTTGGTTAAAACTTTGAACATTTTTGAAAAACCCAACCAAAGATTTTACTTTTTGAAAGAGTTTCTAAGCAGCAGAAGATTTTTAGACAATAACATTGATTGTTAAAGGGTAAAATGCTGAATTAAGAACCAAGGAATTGGAATGAATATACTTTTTATTATGTACATGTGTGAACCCTTTTCTGTTAGAATAAGGAAATAAGCCTTATCTCCTGTGAGAAGTGAGAAATCTAAACACTGAGAGTCTCATGAGAAATCGTCAAATAAGCATTGCCTGATTTTCTGATTAACATTTCTTTTAAAGATTAAGCAAGGAAATGATAAAGGCAAATTTTGAAAAAATAAAAACTCAGAGCCAAAAAGCTACCCTTAAGAATATGACCCAATTGTTGTAGCCATTTTTGAGCCAAAAATTTTTTCAAACACCCTAAACCAAGCATGAGAAATAAAATCTTACCTTACCAGCATGCTTAAAGATTTTTAAAAGAGCATAAAACACTTCTCCAAAAAAGGGTGATAAGAGAAACTGAGGCTGAAAAAGAAATAAAGTTCTCCAACATGTAACAAAAATAGAGAACTAGAAAAAGAAAAGCGAAGAATTCAATAGCATAAAAGAAGAAGCCTCATAAAAATTTGAAAAATTTTAGAACATATGCTCTTCTTATTTATGCATGCACTTTGAACTCAAAGAAAAACCAAGAATTCTTGATAGCCCAGCCTCATTACAACCTTTGAAAGACCTTTTTGATCCTTACTTATCTTATGAATGGATTGTGATTAGAAATGGCCGGCAATGTTAATTAGGCAGTTCTCATGATGAATGTGCAAACACAACCACCTGTGAGAAATAATGAGAGTTCCTTATTCTGATAGCATTTGGTTACCTGCATTGTGAACAAATTAATGGTGCAGTACATTTCAAAGAATTGGTATTAAGGAAATCATTTACTCGAAATAAATTAAGATTATTGTCTTTTAAAATTTTGTCTGTACAGAAGCTAATTTTGCTGAAATGCTTGATTCCCTTTCCAAACTTCTTTTTACTTGAGGACAAGCAAAAATCTAGGTTGGGGAGAGTTTGATAAGTGTTGAATAAGCATTGATTTCATGACTCATTTGAACCAATTTTGTAAAGACTTTAAGCTAAATTAAGGAATTATTGAAGGAAGTGAGCATGAATCCTTTAAGCATTGTATAAAAAGAAATGTTGTGGAAAGTTGCAGGAAAGACAAAGTAAGCAAGCTTGAGCATGAAAGTTGGAAAACATAAGCACCTCTCACGCTTAAGCGTGAATACTAGAAGCTTAAGCGAGGATTAAGCATGACTTAAAGGAGACAGAGGCATCAGGACCCCTCTCATGCTCAAGCGTGGGGATGAGACGCTTGAGCGTGAGCTTGAGAGCGCCCAAGCGAAGATCAAGCGTGAGCGTGAGCGTGACCCTGCGCATGAAGCACGCTTGAGCATGACTAAATGGAGCTTGAGCATGACCAGGCACATGAATGGAGCTTGAGCGTAGGCTTTACACGCTTGAGCGTGAGGGATGGATAATAAGGCCACGCTTGAGCGTAGCTGAGGAGGGATAAGTGTTCTGCACCATAAGGAAGGCCACGCTTGAGCGTGGTTACTTCAGCTTGAGCGTGAGACCATCAAAAAGCATCAGAACCCTTCACGCTTAAGCGTAAGACCATCAAGCTCAAGCGTGACTTCTGCAGTATGGGATTTTCCAATTTAATATTCACCAGTGGTGCGATGCCAAACATTTTTCTTGTGTTTCTACAAATCTTTACATGGGTTCTACAACAAATTTCTTGTGTCTCTACAAACCTTTGAAAGATGCTGCATGCGTTCTAGGGAGCTGAACCAGAACCCCTATAAATCAAGCTGCAAACAACATCATACCATCATCTCATCCTCTGTATTTTTCATTCACACTTTCCATTATTTTCTATATTCACTCTGTTGATGGTAAAAATGCAAGGCATGAGTAGCTAAATCTCCCTTATGGGATTGGCTGTAATCCATTCAACACTAAAGTAATGCTGTTGTAAGTTTTTATTTAGTAATGAGATTTGATAAGTTTCTATATTTCCTTCTGCGTTTAATGCCTGAAAGTACTTGATCACTATTTTCTTGTTCTAAGTTTTCTCAAGTATGCTGGGAAGTGACTTTTGAAAGCAGAATCTGAAAGAAATACTTGTTGTGAGTAGGTAGCCAGGGATGGCGTCTAACGCAATAAACGTCAAAACAATCGATCGATAATGCTGGGATGATTTCAAAGTGACTGAGGGATCAGCGGTTTGAAATCATTCTTATGAATTTTGTAGTCGAGGGATCGATACAAATGACTTTTGATTGTGACATAGAACTTATCTTTTCGATTTACTTATATGAAAACTTATGCAGCTTACAGAGGTGAAGATGTGATGAAGCCAATCCCTATTTTACAAAACTGATTTTTCCAAAACCAATTACTGTTATCCTGTGCAACTTTTACTCTCTGTTATTTACTGTTTTCTTGATCAACATCATTTATAACTAAACAAAAACCAAACCATTCTGCCAAATCAATTCAAGACTAAGATTTTCATTCTTACACCTCCTCAGTGGAACGATATCTATACTATACTACAACCTCTGTGTTTAAACTTAGCACATCCATTCCATTGAGTTCATATTATACAAACTTGATTCTCTTTCAGTGAACTCTTAATTTCAATATTATAACAACACACCATCACCTATTTACCATTAAGTTACGTCCATCATTGTTGTAAGTAAACTCAATAAGTGGGAGATATTCTTGCCAACTTCCCCCATATTCTAAGACACAAAGACGTAACAGATCTTCAAGAGTTTTGATTGTCCTTTTGGATTGTCCGTCTGTCTGTGGGTGATATGCAGAACTTAACTTTAGGCGAGTTCCCAGAGCTTGTTGAAGGCTCTTCCAAAATTGTGATGTGAAACAAGGATCTCGATCAGACACAATTGCAGTGGGTGTTCCATGTAGTCGTACAATTTCCTTGATATAGATCTGGGTGAGTTTCTCTAGAGAATACTTTATATTGACGAGGATAAAATAAGCGGTCTTTGTTAATCGATCCACGATTACCCAAATAGCATCATATCCACTCGATGTTCTGGGAAGTCCAGTCACGAAGTCCATAGCAATCTCATCCCATTTCCATTCTGGAATCTCCAAAGATCGAAGGGTCCCACTTGGTCGTTGTTGTTCCGTCTTTACCTTCTGGTACATCAGACAAGCCATTATATACCTAGCGATATCCTTTTTCATTCCTTGCCACCAGAATATTTTCTTTAAGTCCTGATACATCTTGGTTGATCCTGGGTGGATACTGTATTTACTTTTGTGGGCTTCATCAAGGATGGATCTTTTAAGATCTGTGTTGACTGGAATACAGAGTCTTTGTTGATACCTGATCACCCCATGTTCATCTTTGCTAAATTCTGAGCCTTCTACTTTTGTCTTTTCTGCTAGACTTTATAATTCCTGATCATTAGTTTGAGCTTCTTTAACTTGTTCCAGGAAATCATTTGAAATCTTTAGCATTCCAACCATGAGGCTTCCCCTTTTTGGTGTTACTGCCAGATTCAGATAGCAAAATTGTTCAATCAATTCCAACTCTTTTGTCATCATATATGATAGGCGTAAAGCCTTTCTGCTGAGGGCATCAGCTACAACATTTGCTTTTCCAGGATGATATCGGAATTCAAAATCATAATCTTTGATGATTCCATCCACCTACGTTGTCGCATATTCAACTCTTTCTGGTCGAATAGATACTTTAAGCTCTTATGATCACTGAAGACTTCAAAGTATGTGCCATATAAATAGTGTCTCCAAATTTTCAAGGCAAACACAATTACAGCTAGTTCCAGGTCATCTGTAGGATAATTGGCTTCATGTGGTCGTGAGGCATAAGCAACAACCTTTCTTTCTTGCATTAGAACACATCCTAGTCCTTGTCTTGACGCATCACAATACACTTCATATGGCTTGGCAGGATCTGGTAAAATCAAGACAGGTGCACTAGTGAGTCTTTGACGTAACTCCATAAAACTGCTTTCATATTTGTCGGTCCATTCAATTGGTTGATCTTTACGTGTCAGCCTAGTTAAAGGTGCTGTAATTCGAGAGAAATTCTCGATGAATTGACGATAATATCCAACAAGTCCAAGGAAACTGTGAATTTTTGTCACATTCTTGGGTTGTTCCTACTTTAGTACAGCTTCTACCTTTGTAGGATCCACAGCAATTCCCTCTTTAGAGATGACATGTCCCAAAAATTTTACTTCAGTCAACCAGAATTCACACTTTGACAACTTGGCGTATAATTGTCTTGCTCGTAGCGTATTTAGAATAATTCAGAGATGTTCCTCATGTTCTTTATGGCTCTTGGAGTAGACAAGAATGTCGTCAATGAATACCACTACGAATTTATCCAAGTATTCATGGAAAATCTGATTCATGTATCCCATAAAGACTACAGGTGCATTGGTAACTCCAAAGGGCATGACAAGGTACTCGTAGTGCCCATATCGTGTCCTGAATGCTGTTTTGGGTATATCATCTTCCTTCACCCTTATTTGACGATAGCCAGATCACAGATCAATCTTTGAAAAGATAGTGGCTCCTCGTAGTTGGTCCATCAAATCATCAATCCTTGGAAGAGGGTATCGATTTTTGATCGTAGCTTTATTCAACTGACGCGTATACTGCCATCCTTCTTTTTGACTAGAAGAACTGGTGCTCCCCAAGGTGAGACACTAGGTCTAATCATTCCTTTCTCTAAAAGTTCTTCTATTTGCTTTTTGAGCTCACTGAGTTCCTTAGGTGACATTTGGTAAGGAGCAATAGAGATTGGTCCTACGCCCGGTATAATGTCAATACTGAATTCAACTTCTCGCTCTAGAGGTAGCTCTCGTATATCATCAGGGAATACTTCTGGAAATTCTTGGACAATAGGAATCTGATCAATTTGAGAAGTGTCCTTGCTTTCAGTATCAGTAAGGATCATGTATAGTTAAACTTCTTTTGTTGGAATTACCTTTTCTGAGCTAACAGGACAAGAATCAGTGACTTGATCACATTCAGATGTAGTAGACCCGAGAGAGATGGATCTATTATGACAGTCAATAAGGATATGGTTGGCAGCAAGCCAATTTATCCCTAGAACAATATCTATATCAATCAAGGGTAAACATATCAGATCTACTTGATAAACTTTCTCTTCGATGTTGAGAGGACATTCCAAACACATGAAGAAAGGGTAAATAGGCTTATTGGCAGCAGTTGTGACAATCATCTTATTGGGCAGAGAGGTTGTAGGCAGCTTTAAATGTTTTACACAATTCTATGATATGAAAGAGTGAGTGGCTCTAGAATCATATAATACATTTAATAGAGTGCTTCCTATAAAACATGTACCTTGCACAAGGTCGTTCCCTTGTGATATCTCCACACCATCATGGTAAAAACTTTGGCATTTCCTCCCTGTCTTCCAGTCGAGCCATTTCCAGGCCTTCTAGGATTATTGTTTTGATTAAAGTTGTTGCCGTGGTGAACATTCTGCATCCCTGGGGCATTATTTGTAGAAGTATTTGTAACAGGTCCTCTATTCCCTTGGCCTGTTGGTTGTACTGCCTGCCTTTGAGTCATCTGTCGCTGGTTGTTCGTATCCTTGTACCAATATTTAACATCGAGATGTCTAGCTCGTCCACAGATTGTGCAGATTTTACCTCTTTTATTACAATTTACTGCCATATGTTGTCCTCCACAAATGTAACATTTCAAGTTCCGACTGTTACCTTGATCCCTTGGAGGAATTCGGTTGGCTGAGTAGGATGGTTGGAAATATGGTCGATCTGCTCGAAAATCCCTTCTTTGTTGCCGGTCTGGCATATGTCGTTCTGGACCATGATTAGACGTTCTAGGTCATCGAAGATTAGAGGTATTCTCAAAAATGCGGTATCAGTCAACCAGATTAGAGAATTGAGTGATTTGCTGGCAACATATGGCTTGACGGATTTCTTGTCGTAGCCCTACTTCAAACTTTGCGCATCTCGACGCTTCTCCCATTTGGGTGTAATAGGGACAACATTTGGCCAATTCATCAAATTTGGAAGCGTATTCCCCAACTGTCATATTACCTTGTTTCAGATTGAAGAATTCCTGCTCTTTCTGCCTCCTTATGTCTTCAGGGAAGTATTTGGCGAGAAATTCTATCTTGAATCATCCCCAAGTAATGACGTGTTCATCAGTAGTTAATCTGATTCTAGCATGATTCCACCAGTGTTCTGCTTCCCCAACCAGCATAAAGACGACAAAGGTTATCCTGTCCTCATCAGGGCATCGCATAGCGGAAAAAATCTTTTCAAGGTGTTCAATCCATAATTGTGCTCCTTCTGGATCGAAGCCTCCCTTGAATTATGTAGGATTGTTCCTCTGAAAGTCAGCTAGTCCTTGGCTCTACCTAGTAGGAGCATGAGGTAATTCTTGTCGTTCTATTACCTCCATGATTTGAGTAAGAAGTTCCTCCATGACATGATCATTGTTCCGGCGAGCCATTAGGAAATTGCTGAAAGAATATCAACAAACAGGTTCAGGGTATATGTTATGTGGAGAATTCCACATAGAGAATTTAGTCCTAAGTGTTTTATGGATTGTACAATATTTCTATCAGAGTACGCGGAAACCTAATGGTCTACTCCCCAAGCTTAATGAATCGACTATGCTCTGGTACCACCAATGTAACACCCTCGGTTAGATAAGACAAACCCTTCTATAGGATCATCCTATTTAACTAAGCGTGTTAACAGTTTTCAGAAAAAGTGAAATTTTTTTTTAAAATAAAATAATGGTAGATCAGTGGAAGCAAATAGTAGATAAATCACATAGCCATTCACAAACTGTAAGTAATTATACTCTTAACAGAATGAGGCACGCAGGCACCCTTAAATATTAATACAGTCATCCATGTCTAATTATTCATTAATAGATATTCAACTACATAAATTTTATATTTAAGGAGCGCTCTCAGTTGGTTCAGCGTATTGCTGTCCTTCGTACTCGGGTTCTTGATTTCCTAATTCCTCTGAAAATATCAACAGTAAGGGTGAGTATAAACCCCAGACCCTGAAGGTTCCCGATGCAGACATATCCAGTTAACAAATAATATCACATACATCATACAATTAACATATTTACAAATATAACAATCAAGCATGTTGTCATGGAATGCATGAGTTTGGTTTATTATGATTTATCTTTAGTTAAGTCTCATGATGCATGTGGGCCCAATAAATTAATCCTCCATCACCATTATCTCATTCTTTGGAATTCATCCTGCTCAAGTTGCCTCTTGGGCACAACGTTTCCATTCTAGAGCGATCGGAGTCCACCAAGCTCCCATTCATTATTTCATCATAAGGTACGAATGAACTCATTGGTTCTCATCATTTATATATATATATTCTTGGGACTTGGTTCTCCACGATCATAGATACATTCCGCCGTTTAGTCAAAGTACACCAGAATTACATCGTCTCACCCAGCTTCAGGCGCGACTCTGATGCCATTGGGTTTCCATTCCGGTCGTACTCCCAAGATTCTCCTCAGAGATCGAACGTAAATGTCCTCCAGCGTACC
The DNA here is from genome assembly GCA_037962975.1 of Clitoria ternatea. Taxonomy (NCBI): domain Eukaryota; kingdom Viridiplantae; phylum Streptophyta; class Magnoliopsida; order Fabales; family Fabaceae; genus Clitoria; species Clitoria ternatea. Next base: position 289,136,878 of record CM075670.1, read on the forward strand.
AGGTGTATGCTCTAGTTTTACTCCCTCAAAAATATTTTCATGATGCGAAATGCATTATTTTTATCATTTGATCCTTGGGTATCTTATGTATTTCCAGTCTCATAATATTTATTCTCAAGTCCTCGGGTCACATCAATTTTTCAGACATTGTAAGTCATTTTTATTATTATTCTAGAAAATATATCGGCTATATTTTGACTAAAATAATACTTCGTTTAAAGAGTAAGTAATATATTTCTTATTCCATTACTCATAATTAAAATAATAATAATATCAATAACAATAATAATAGTTAATAATAATAATAATAATAATAATAATGGTAATAATAATAGAAATAAGAATAATAATGATAATTGTAACATCCCAATTTTTATGATTTTTATAAAAATAATTTAGAAAGGATTAAAGAAGGGTTTCTGAATGAAAATCTGAGTGAAAAATGTCAAAAATCAGATTTTCTGAGTAAAATAAGTTGATTCTGAGTGAAAATGTTGAAAACAAGATTTTCTGAGTAAAATAAGTTTAATTCCGAGTGAAAATTTTGAAAACCAGATTTTTCGAGTAAAATGAGTTTAATTCCAAGTGAAAATGAGTTTTCGAGTGAAATAAATATGATTCCGAGTAGAATCAGATTGAGAAGAGTTTTTTGAGTGAAATGACCATGATTCCGAGTGGAATCATGTATTTTGTTTTAAATGATCCGGTCGGTTTTCGTAAAACGTCTGAGTGAAATTATGTATTTTGTTTTAAATGATCTGGTCGGTTTTCGTAAAACATCTGAGTGAAATTATGTATTTTTAGATGATCCGGTCGGTTTATACAAAACCAAACTTTGTTATCATTGATTTCCACTTCTGTTTATAATTCTTCACTGGAATTCACATAGACACCCATGATTCTTAATATTTTCACAGTCAATACCGATCAGCTTTTCCACAATTCAATACTGAACATATTCACTAAATTATCATGTATAATAATAATCATTACAACCAATTTAATCATATACATATTCAATAAAAATGTATAAAACAATATATAAACATTAAAATATTTAATTAAAAACAATTCCTGAACCGTCCTAGAAAGGTGAGGACCAAAGGTACCTTAACCCTTTCCTTTCACTCGGTTTTCCCCCAGAAAGACCAGAGAATATACCCCCTTACCTTATTGGAGTCTCGTTATTTTCTTGCTGCAGAGGAGAAAGGAAAATGAGAGAGAAGGAGGCTTGTACGAAGAGAAAGTACTAAAAAGGGTGTGTCTGTTGCTAAGTTCCGTGTGTGTGTGTGTTCTAAGAGTCTAAGAGTTAATGAGTGGTATTGGGTTAATAATGAGAAAGGCAAGTGGGAGACAACTTTCCATTGATTGAGGGATTAGGTGAGAATAATGGAGATAATGGAGACTTTTGGACAAAAGGTGAGCTATTTTTGACCATTTCTGCCACTTACGTACAAGAGTTAATAAGATTTGAAGAGAATATATATATATAAAATATGTAAAAGGTGCTCTGATTGGAGTGAAAAGTGTTTCACGTGAGTGAAAAAAAGAGAATCCGGACCCTGCACGCTTGAGCGTAATACGTTCGCTTGAGCGTGAGTCCCTGTTAGCAGGGAAAGCTCCATCTCGCTCAAGCGAATACCGACTCGCTTGAGCGAGTCATACCGTCCATGTAACATCCCTGTTTTTAGAAACAGTTTTAACCTTGAAATTTTGAAGTATGGAAAGTTTGTAAGTAAGAATAAGTGAATAAATACCCTGTAGATGGTATGTGATATCTCAGAAATTTCATTTTTGTGTGTGGTTATGGAAATTATATAGACCATTAAAGGTATTATGTGAATTCCGAGTGAAAAAGGGCACTGTTCCGAGTGACAGATTGAAATTCCGAGTGAAGGATAAGAAATTCCGACTGAAGATTGAAATTCCGAGTGAAGGTTATGTTTTCCGAGTAAAACATGAAGGAGAGGGCTACTACCGAGTGGAATCATGGCCTCGGAGACATGTGGAGAGAAGTGTGTTCGAAAGAACCACTTCTGGGTGAAATTTCCAAGTCAAACATCCTCGAATGACTCGTTTCCGAGTCAAAGCCTCTGAGTGACTCATTTCCGAGTCAAGTACTTCCTTTTTCGAGTGAAAGTCCCCTGAGTGTGGGAATCTGAGATGCACATTCAATTAGAGGAAAACTCATTTCTGAGTAGCAGTTGTCCGAGTGGGCTATGTCCAAGTCGAGTGTAAATTACCTTACACCGACTGAAATAGACACCGAGTGAAGTTTCAGATTTCGCTTAAACGAGAGGGTGCCTCGCTCAAGCGAGTCAGTATTGCAAGCAGATTTCACCCTGTTCGTTGGCTTCACCCAAGCGAGCCTTGTACCTCGCTCAAGTGAGTCAGAATTCGCTTGAGCGAGAAGGACCCTTGATGCATAATCATTCATTTCACTCAGTTTTCTTCACTTCGCCCAAGCTTGAGCGAGATGGAGTTTTCCTTTGCTGATCAAATCCACGCCCAAGCGAGCATACTGCGCTGAAGCGTAGTCGGTTCTGACCCTCTTTTCTCTTCACGTGCAAACACCTTTTCACTCTAATCATAACACCTTTATATATTTTATTATATATCCATTCAATCAATGCATGCTAACAACGGAAGTGGTTAAAAACAGCTCATCTTTTGTCCATTATCTCCATTATTCTCATCTAATCCTTCAATCAACGGAAAGCTGTCTCCCACTTGTCTCCTCCTTATTAAAACCGATGCCACCATTCATTCCCAAGTTCAGAACCTGCTGAAATTAACACAAGCTCTCTCCTTCTTCTTCTACGTACAAGCTTTCCTTCTCTCTCATTTTTCCTTTTCTCTCTCACTCGGAACTGAAGCAAGGACAGTGAAGGGAAGCTGCCTCAACTCCATTAAGGTAAGGGGGTATATTCTCGGGTATTCTGGGGAAAACCGAGTGTTAGGAAAGGGTTAAGGTACCTTTGGTCCTCACCTTTCTAGGGCAGGTTTGGGAATTGTTTGAACTTAAATGCTTTAATTGTTATATATTTGTTATATATGTATATCTTTATTGCTATGAATATGTTCAATTGGCTATGTTGCTTATTAATGACTATGATGTTTCAGTGAATATGTTTGATTGACTGTATTGATTAATTTTGATGATTAAATGGATATGATCGGTGTTGAACTATGAAAATACTAAGAATCATGGGTGTCTACGTGAATTCCAGTGAAGAATTATGAACATAAAATGGATTCAATAATAACAAGCTCGATTTTATATAAATCCAACCGGTTTTACATCAATCCGACCGGTTTTACACCAATAATACTTCAAATAGATTTTGAATTAAATATCTGATTTTCAATAACCGACGGATCTTTTGAAATACAAAAATACATATTTAACTCGGTAAACTATCAACCTTGACATAATTTCACTCGGTATTCTCATAAACCGGCCAAGCCTTCCACTAAAATACAATCCGAATTGCTGAACAACTTCACATATCATGGTCGGGCCTTTCATTCACTGAAACATCACCCGGATAATTATTCTTGTTGGAATTAATCACTCGGAAACACCTTCAATCGAAATTAGAGTCCTTTAACCGGAAACACCATTCCTGGAAAGACTTACTCGGAATCATGGTTATTTCACTCGGATTCATATTCATTCTACTCAGAAACTCCTCTCAGCCTGATTCACTCGGAATCCTATTTATTGCACTCGGATTCAAACTCTTTGACTCGGAAAACCTGGTTTTTGACTCGGATTTCATTTAGAAACTCTTCTTTAATCTTTTTTTAAATTATTGGGACGTTACAATTATTATTATTATTATTATTATTATTATTATTTTAATTACGAGAAATGAAATAAAGAATATATTATTTTACTCTTTAAACAAAGTATTATTTTAGCCAAGATATAATCGATATATTTTCTAGAATAAGAATGAATGACTTACAACGTTTGAATGGTTGATGGGATCCAAGAGCTTGTGAATATATATGATAAGACTGGAAACACATAGATACCCAAGGATCAAATGATAAAAAGAATGCATTTCGCATCATGAAAATATTTTGACGGAGAAAAAAATATATCTAGAGCATACACTTAGTACAGTGGAGGACACTCATGTTCGATCTCCATGAAGAATCTTGGGAGTACAACCGGAATAGAAACCCAATGGCATCAGAGTCGCGCCTGAGGCCGGGTGAGACGATGCAATTCTGGTGTACTTTGACTAAATGACGGAGTGTAACTATGATCGCGGAGATCCAAGCCCCAAAATAATATATATTGATAAGAACCTGTGAGTTCATTCGTACCTTATGAAAATAAATGGGGGCTTGGGCGGACTCCGATCGCTCTAGAAAGAATAAGGAGATAATGAATTAATTTACTGGGCCCACATGCATCATGAGACTTAACCAAAGATAAATCATAATAAACCAAACTCATGCATTCCATGACAGCATATTTGATTGTTATAGTTATGAATATGTTAATTGTATGATTTATGTGATATTATCTGTTAACTGGATTATGTCTGCACCGGTTAACCATCAGGGTCTTGGGTTATACTCACCCTTACTGTTGAATATTTCAGAGGAATTAGGAAATCAAGAACCAGAATACGAAGAACAGCAATACGCTAAACTAACTGAGAATACTCATTAAAAATAGAATATATGTAGTTAAATATTTATGGATGACTGTATTAATATGTAAGGGTGCCTGCGTACCCCATTCTGTTAAGAGTACAATTACTTACAGTTTGTGAATGACTATGTGATTATCTACTATTTGCTTCCACTGATATACCATTATTTTATTAAAAAATATCACTTTTTCTAAAAATTGTTAACACTGGTTTGTCTTATCTAACCGAGAGTGTTACAGTCCTCGCTTGGGCGAAGTAAGAAGAACTGAGTGAAATGAATGATTATGCATCAGGGGTCCTTCTCGCTCAAGCGAGATCCGACTCGCTTGAGCGAGTCATCCAATCCTCGCTCAGAATTCCTCCGAAACCGACTCAAGTACTCCTGTTCTCACTCGGTAGAATCTGTCCAGACCGAGTTCCCTCTCACTCAGACTTTCACTCGGTAATTTATTCCGAATCTGAGCTTTCACTCACTCGGGTTCCACTCGGTAAAACCTTCCAAAAACTGACTCCCACCTAATTGGACATTCACTCGGAACTGTGTCTTCTTGAAACACTCGGTCAGATCTTCCTTCCCTTGAAGTGACTCAATCGGAGTTTCCCCACTCGGATTCACTCAGAAAGCACCTCACTCTGATATATATATCCGTCTGAAAACGTTCTCAGTCGGCCACTTCTCCTTTCCGAATGGATCCACTCAGAATTTTTCCACTCGGTTATATTATAATTGAGAGGTCAGTCAGAGTTAACCTTTCTCTGTTCCAGAGTCACTCACCTGAAGTGACTCACTCGGTATATACTTCAGTCGGTGTCAGGGAAGTTCAACTCGGAGATAGACCACTCGGATATTTATTACTCAAAAATGAGTTTTTCCTTCAATTGGACGTACTTCACTCGGAATGTTGCAATCAGAGAAGTTTTATTCGGAAAAGGAAGCACTTGACAAGGTTTGACTTGGAAACGAGTCACTTGGAGGCGTTTGACTCGAAATCGAGTCATTCAAGGGTGTTTGTCTCGGAATTTTTACCCAGAAGTGGTTCTCTCGAACACACTTCACTCTGAGGCCATGACTTCACTCGGTAGTGGCCCTCTCGGTCATGTTTTACTCGGAAAACATGACACTCACTCGGAATTCCAACTTTCAATCGGAATTTCTCTTGGTCACTCGGAATTTCATCATTCACTTGGAACAGATCCCTTTCTTCACTCGGATTGTCTCATCTAAGACATATTTCGCTCGAAAAATGGACAATATCACTAATGGTCCATATAAAATCAATGATTATACACAAAAATGGAATTTTTTTTGGATATTACAGACCATCCACAGGGTATTTATTCACTTGTTAACACTTTACAGACCTTTCATACTTCAAAATTACAAGATTAAAACTGTTATTAAAAACAGGGATGTTACAGAATACCCCTCAACCGAGTGACAATCATAGTATTGATTGTTTTCTCAAAAGAAAACCGACTGAATTCCATGGTGGATTTCAGCCCGATAGAGCGTATGCCTGGATCCAGAATCTTGAACGGATCTTTGGCAGTTTGCAATGCACCGAAGCCTAGAAGGTTGAATACGCTGTATTTATGCTTCGGAAAGAAGCTGAGAATTGGTGAAGGATGGCCAAAAACCGAATGGAAGCCATGGGAATCGAGTTGAATTGGGAAAATTTTAAGGAATGTTTCCTTGAAAAGTATTTTCTGAATACTGTAAGAAGCTAGAAGGAGTTAGAATTTATGGAACTCCGACAGGGAAATCTGAGTGTGGAGGAATACGCAGCTAAATTTGAAGAGCTTTGTATGTTTTACCCACATTTTCAAATGCCGGGCACTGAGGGCTCCAAGTGCATCAAATTCGAAAGTGGACTAAGACCAAATATTAAGAAGGCATTCTGACACCAAGAAATCAGGAGTTTTCCAATTCTTGTCAACAAGTGCCGGATATATAAGGAAGATGATAAAGCTTCCCTTGGAGCAAGTAGCCGATCGGATGGTTCTTCAAAATTATCCCCGATTAATTTTAAGAAGTATGGAAAGACGATCAAGAGTGAATTAACCTTTGAATCCCGAGGCCGAGTGAATTCTGGTGGCCAATCAATGAGCTTTCCGAGAGACACTAGATGTTTCAAGTGTGGAGGAGACCATTTTTCAAGTGACTGTAACTGAAACAAAATTGTTTGTTTCCAATGTAATAAGGAAGGACACACTCGTCCAAATTGCCCTCTTTTGCAAACGACCGAGTCAAATGCTAGCATGAATCGAGAAAGTTTTCAAAGAAGATGTCAGGGAATCGGAAATAGAGGAGTCGGAGGAGGAAATAGTGGACGAAGTAATCTGATGATTGGAAGAGACGACCAGGAAAGGGATGTTAATCCACAAGCTACTGGTCGAGTGTTTAACATCACACGGAAGAGGCTGAACAAGCTGGTGATATGGCACAAAGAGAATAATCGAAAATTTTTAAATTCGGGTACCATACGACTTTTTATTTCTAAAAAGTATGTTATATTCTGTTATATTTTAAGTACTTGTTATTATGTAAAAACGTGAAATATATATCTATCGGTTTTATGTGCAATTTATGACCAAGTAAATTGTTAAATTTCAAGGACGAAATTTTTAAAGAGGGGGAGAAATGTAACATCCTGATTTTTATAATTTTGATAAAAATGACTTAAAAATAATTAAAGAAGAATTTTTGAATGAAATTCCGAGTGGAAAATGAAAGAAATAAGATTTTCCGAGTGAAAAGGATCAGGATCCGAGTGAAATGAATCTGACTCCGAGTGAAATAAGACAAAAAGGGTAATTCTAAAAGAAGTTAAGATGTTCCCGAGTGAAACATCATTAAGAGAATTATTTCTGAGTGAAGTGACGCTGTGTCTGATTGAGACACATTCGAGTAAAACAAATCTGAATGAAATGTCTCCGATGTATTTGCATGTGATAACAGGTTTTGATAATGACAATGGAAACAAGCAATGGGAAGTCTTCAAATCAAAAACAATTAGAGATTTCATATAAAAGAGGAAAATAATCTCACAAAGGTTCAAGAGATGAAGAAACAAATGAATCAAACAAAAGGAAAGCAACCATGCATCATTAGATTCAAATGGATGACCAACAGGCATGAGAAAATGTCAAAATGAAGAGCCTGAATCGATTCAAGCACGAGTGAATCGATTCACAGCCCTGGAGGTCATAAAAATGAGAAACAGAATGGGTTGAATCGATTCACCATGACCCTGAATCGATTCACAGCCCTGGAAGTCACTAAGACTGCAAACAGTATGTCCTGAATCGATTCACAAGGACCCTGAATCGATTCACACGATGCTGACAGACCAAGAACCCAAAACAGAATGCTCTGAATCGATTCAAACAAAGCTCGAATCGATTCATTTGACTCTGGTACTCCAAAATGCATAAAACAGAACACTCTGAATCGATTCAAGGATCTACGAATCGATTCACAAAGTGGGAAACACCACTAAATAGACAAACTTAAGTGGAAAACAAGCACTCAAATCCCACTATACGTAGAGCCATCATCTTGCAACGGCTAGGGACTCCTCAACAACTATCTTGGCTCTATAAATGCAAGAAGAACACAAGCACAACAAGCAACCAACAAGAACCAAGAAGCAACAAATCCTTAGCTCTATTTTTGTGCTTTGTAAGCCTATTTCTTGCATCTCATACTTCACTTGTATATCCTCTCATCTTGAGAGTTAGAACTTGGGAGAGCTTTTCATTTGTATATTTGCTCTATTGAGAGAGTGTATTGATTGTAAACAAACACCAAACACACAAGTTATTCACTCTAGGTTGAGTGGTTGTTCACTCTAGGTTGAGTGGGTACAAAGGTTGTGGACTCAACCTTTGGGATATTGTGAGATTGAGAGATTGGGTGGGTTGCCCTTATACTTGTGAGGATTGGGTTCTTGAGTGTGGGACACTAGGAAGCCGCAATTGCTCAAAGTTGTATCTCTAGTCTACAATAGTGGAAAATCCTCTAAGTGGGTTGCTTAGAGGCGAGACGTACACCGGATTGGGTGGAACTCGTTACATCGGTTTGCAAGCTTCTCTTCCTTACTCTTTTACTTCCATATATTGCATATTTGCTGATTGGTATTGTTTGGTTAAGAAGAACATACTTGAACTTGCTTAATTTGCTTTACTTTAGATATTGCACACCAAGTGTTTGCTAAATTGCCTCAACAATACTTACCTCTTGTAGTGCATTGCATATCATTGTTACTTGCTTTCACTTGCACAATCTCATAAACTTGGTTATAGAAATCAATTTCAAAGGCATTCCAAGCAAAAGTTTTATAACTCAATTCACCCCCCCTCTTGAGTATTGAGGCCACTTGAACAACAAGTGGTATCAGAGCTTGACTCTTGGTAGATCAAGCTTAACAGCTTCAAGAGATTAAATGGCCTCAAGTTCTCAAAATGTTTTTCCCGAGGGTGGTGCGATAAATAGACCTCCCGCTTTCAATGGGGAAGGGTATGCCTTTTGGAAAGAGAGAATGAAAATCTTCATTCAATCAATTGACTTGAGAATATGGAATGCCATTGAAAATGGTCCCTATATACCAATGCATACCATAGATAGCAAGAATGTTGAAAAACCCATAGATGAATGGACTAGCGAGGAAGAAAAGAAAGTCCAATATGGCTACAAGGCCAAAAATCTCATTACCATGGCTTTAGGACAAGACGAATTTTTTAGAATAATGACATGCCAAACCGCTAAAGAAATGTGGGATACTCTTCAAGTAACCCATGAAGGTACTAATGATGTAAAGGACTCAAAGATTAGTACTCTTACTAGCCAATATGAATGCTTTAGGATAAATTCAGGAGAATCTATTGTAGATATGCAGAAAAGGTTTACACTTATTATTAACCATCTTATTACTCTTGGCAAAGTGTACACTAACAAAGAGCTTGTGCACAAAATTTTGAAAAGTCTCAGCAGGGAATGGCAACCTCTTGTCACAGCAATAAAACAATCTCCTAGCATCAATGAAATGTCTCTTGCAACACTCTTTGGAAAATTGCAAGAACAAGAGCAAGAACTTAAAGCATTGAAGCTAGCCGAGGAAGAGGAGAAATCCACCAAGAAGAAAGGGCTAGCCCTCAAAGCCACCTCCATGCATGAGGAAGAATCATGCAGTGACTTAGATGAAGAAGAAGAGTTTGGGCTGTTCGTAAAAAGATTTGGAAGATTCATGAAGAACAAAAAGTTCCAAAAGAACTTTAAGCCCCAAGGTAAGAAATCTACCTCTAATGAAACTTCATCTTCACCAAGCTGTTTTGAATGTGGCAAGGAAGGGCACTTCAAGGCCGATTGTCCAAACCTCAAAAAGAAGGGCAAGGACAAACAAAGAAGAAGAAGAGCCTATATTGCTTGGGATGAGAACGATGTGAGCAGCTCCGACGACTCGGAAGATGAGCAAGCCAATCTTTGCTTAATGGCAAATCATCAAGAAGAAGAAAAAGAGGTAAATCTTCTTGACTTAGATAAAAATGAGCTGTTAGATGCATTTGAGGAATTATATGATAAGTTTACAAAAATCTCTAGTAAACTCAAAGCATCTAGGAAAACTAGTGATACTCTTGAATTGCATCTCATGGAAGTATGTAAAGAAAATGAGAGCTTAAAAGAAGAACTAGAGAAAGTTCAAACATGCTCTAGGGATAAACCTTGTGATTTTGCAAAGAAGTGCATAGTGTTAGAAACCAAGGTTGAAGACCTAAATAGGACACTAGAGAAATTCACTAATGGAAGGGATAATTTGAATATCCTACTTGGGCAACAAAAATGCATGTTTAGTAAAACCGGTCTAGGATATGACTAAGAACATAGTAATCATAAAATGGAGAAGCACTACAAAAACTTCTTTGCACCACCAAGCAAATCCTCCTCACCTTTTATGAAATGCAATCATTGTGGCACCAAAGGACATAGTGCATATAAGTGTAGTGTTAGGAAACTAGGACCAAAGGTCTTAAGAAAGGTGTGGGTTCCCAAAGGAACGTTCCCACAAGCTAACCTTAAAGGACCCAACATAAAATGGGTACCTAGTTCTCTAAAATGATTTTGTTTTGCAGGTATGCTTCAAGGCAAGCAACACCCATTGGTACTTGGATAGCGGGTGTTCGAAGCATATGACGGGAGATATAACCAAATTTACATCATTCACTCCCAAACGAAAAGGAAGCGTCACCTATGGAGACAACACTAAGGGAAGAATCCTAGGCATTGGAAATATTGGTAAGAACTCTTCCACCTCCATAAGTGATGTATTGTATGTTGAAGGCCTCAAACATAATTTACTTAGTATAAGTCAATTATGTGACAAAGGATATAGAGTCTTATTTGAATCAAATTGTTGCATAATTGAGCATAAGACTAATAAGGAAATCAAGTTTGTAGGCCAAAGAATTGATAATATTTACATGATTGATATGGATAGTTTGTCTACAAATGATGAACAATGCTTCATTTCAAAAGAGGATGAAACATGGCTATGGCATAGAAGAATAGCTCATATACATGTAGATCACTTGAACAAACTTGTTTCTAAAGATTTAGTAATTGGTCTACCAAAGCTTAAATTTGAAAATAGATTTTGTGATGCATGTCAAAAGGGAAAACAAGTAAAGGCATCTTTTCAATCCAAAAATATTGTCTCTACTCAAAGGCCTTTACAACTTTTGCACATGGATTTATTTGGACCATCCAAAATCAAAAGCTTTGGAGGTAATTACTATGGTCTAGTAATGGTAGATGACTATTCAAGATATACATGGACACTGTTTCTTGCTCATAAAAATGAAGCTTATCATGCATTCAAGAGACTTGCAAAGATTATCCAAAATGAGCAAAACTCAAAAATTGCATCCATTAGAACCGATCATGGGGGAGAATTTGAAAATCAATCTTTTGAAAAGTTTTGCGAAAAACATGGTATTAATCACAACTTTTCAGCTCCTAGAACTCCACAACAAAATGGAGTAGTTGAAAGAAAGAATAGATCTTTAGTGGAGCTCGCTAGAACCATGCTAAATGAAAACAATATTGCAAAACATTTTTGGGCCGATGCGGTAAACACCGCATGTTATGTTATGAATAGATGTTTGATAAGGCCTATTTTAAAGAAAACCCCCTATGAGCTTTACAAGGGTAGAAAACCCAACATTGCATACTTTCATATCTTTGGATGTAAATGTTTTGTGCTCAACAATGGAAAGGATAATCTAGGAAAGTTTGATGCAAAATCTGATGAGGCAATATTCCTAGGATATTCTCAATCAAGTAAATCTTATAGAATCTTCAACAAACAAACAAATACCATTGAGGAATCTATTCATGTCAAATTCGATGAAAATAGCCATAACCCTCCGAGAAAGGAAGATGTTGATGATCTTGTAGGTGCTTTCCAAGAAATGAACTTGCAAGACAAAGAAGAAGAAGTCAACAATAATGAAGGTGCAGCACAAGTTGAGAAACAACAAGATTGGGTAACTTTGAAGGATCATCCCTTGGACAAGATCATTGGAGAAATAACCAAAGGGGTAAGTACTCGAAATGCCATTAGAAATGCATGCAATCACTTGGCTTTTGTATCCCAAATAGAACCCAAAAATATTGATGAAGCCATTATTGATGAACATTGGATGTTGGCCATGCAAGAAGAGTTAAACCAATTTGAAAGAAATGAAGTTTGGGAACTTGTGCCAAGACCCAATGATCATCTAATAATAGGCACCAAATGGGTTTTTAGAAATAAGTTAGATGAAACGGTATAATAACTAGGAACAAAGCTAGACTAGTTGCAAAGGGATACAACCAAGAAGAAGGAATAGACTATGAAGAAACATATGCTCCCGTAGCTAGGTTAGAAGCCATTAGATTATTGCTAGCTTTTGCGTGTTGTATGGATTTCAAACTGTATCAAATGGATGTCAAAAGTGCGTTCTTAAACGGCTACATTCAAGAAGAAGTCTATGTAGATCAACCTCCCGGTTTTGAAAATCATAAATTTCCAAACCATGTCTTCAAACTGAGAAAAGCTTTATATGGTTTAAAACAAGCTCCAAGAGCTTGGTATGAAAGATTAAGCAAATTCCTTTTAGAACACAACTTTGAAAGAGGAAAGGTTGATACTACATTGTTTATAAAACGCAAACAAAATGACATCCTCTTGGTACAGATTTATGTAGATGACATAATATTCGGGGCTACTAATGAAAAACTTTGTCAAGAATTTGCCAAGATTATGCAGAATGAGTTTGAAATGTCCTTGATGGGAGAACTCACCTTCTTCCTTGGACTACAAATAAAACAAGCCATTGATGGAACGTTCATTAGCCAAACCAAATACTGTAAGGAACTACTTAAAAGATTTGGAATGGACAAGGCAAACGAGATAGCTACACCCATGAGCACATCCTGCTATCTAGACAAAGATGAAAAGGGTAAGGACATTGAAATCACCAAATATCGAGGTATGATTGGATCCTTACTGTATTTAACTGCGAGTAGACCTGATATTATGTTTGCGGTATGCATGTGTGCTAGATATCAAGCATGTCCTAAAGAATCACATTTGACTGCCGTAAAAAGAATTTTGAAATATCTTGTGGGTACTCAAAATGTTGGTTTATGGTATCCCAAAGGCGTTGAATGTAATCTTTTAGGATATTCTGATTCCGACTTTGCGGGGTGTAAGCTTGATAGAAAAAGCACTAGTGGTACATGCCATTTGCTTGGTAGTTCCCTTGTTTCTTGGCATAGCAAGAAACAAGCAAGTGTTGCATTGTCAACAGCTGAGGCAGAATATGTAGCAGCTGGTAGTTGTTGTGCTCAAATTCTTTGGATGAGACAACAACTTCTTGATTTTGGTATTTCCTTGAACAAAGTCCCCATTAAATGTGATAACACTAGTGCCATTAATATCTCGAAAAATCCAGTAATGCACTCTAGGACCAAACACATTGAGATTAGGCATCACTTTATTAGAGATCATGTGTTAAAAGGGGATTGTGTGCTTGAACATGTTGAAACCTCTAGGCAACTAGCAGATATTTTCACAAAACCCTTGGCTAGAGAGCAATTTATTTACATTAGAAGAGAATTGGGTATTCTTGATATGATAAATTGTGTTTAAGTGATCACTTCATCTTGTGTATTGGTTGCATGACACCTTTACTAGTGATTAATACAAAAGAACCCCATGGAAATGGAGATTTAATGATCCTATATGGAATTCCTCATGCCTTGAATATATTGGAATGGAAAGAAATAAATTTTGAGTGAAACAGCCCTTCGAATCGATTCAGCACCCCCTCGAATCGATTCACAGACCTGTTGTTTCAAAAATCCTCAAAACAGTATCGTTCGAATCGATTCACACTCCCCTTGAATCGATTCAAACACCTGATGGTCCATATTCCCTCAAACAGAGAGGTTCAAATCGATTCACAGCATACTCGAATCGATTCACGTATCTGATCCTTTCATTTCTCTCAAATCAGTAACGTTCGAATCGATTCACAGCATTCCTCGAATCGATTCACGCGTCAGTTACTGCATATTCACGCTGATAAATTCACACTCTCCCTCATTTAACTCTTCCACTATCTCCCACTCTCTCCTCTCAAAATCCTCAACTTCTAATCTCTTCAACTTCTTCTCCAAACCTTCCACTCAAATCCTTCATCTTCCATGGCTTCCTCCTCTCAACCTCGCAAGAAACAACGTGCAAACACCGTTGCAGCCTCCATGCCTCAACACTCTGATTTATCTAGATTATTCACTACCCAAAGGGATCTTGAAAGGTACCAATCTTCATTCTCTGAGAAACATCTCATTTCTCCCCATTGGCTTGATCTCCCATTCTTTGAAGCATCTGGACTTCCTCTACTCACCACCTTACATCAACAAGAGCTAGTTGGCTTCATGGCTCTTGAGGAAGTAGCAATCTACCCCGAACTCATTCGTGTATTCTACTCCACTTTACGCCTTCAAGATGCTCGCTATATTGCCCGAGTGAAAGGTAAGACTATCATTCTTGATAATGAGGTAATGAATCAAGTTGGCTTACTCCCTCTTAGCAACGCTTCCTTCCATGGCAAAGAACCTCCTCTTGCATGGAATTATAATCCATTGGAGGCAAGAGCTTTCTTTAATCTTGCAGGTCCCTCGAGCACGGTTGGCACCTTAAGTCTCCATCACCGCCTCTTGCACTTTGTCCTTGTCAAAATTCTCCTCCCCTCCGGTGGAAATTATGCAAGGCTAAATGAGGCCCAAATCTTGCTGCTCTGGGCAATTGTTAATGAGAAAGACATAAATTGGATTGACTTGGTTAGGCATCACATGGTTGAAGCCCAAAACCTCGCTCATCTTCCATATGCCATACTCATTACCAAGTTGCTCCACCATTTTAAAGTGGACTTGAAAAATCAGATCAAGGAAGTGGTCGGTCCCAAAGCACCTATTGGCAAATCTCATCTCACTAAGATGAATATTGTGGAATACCAAGGCAGGTGGCAATTTCTTAGGCGTCCTCGACATGAAGTTGAAGATGACGCTCCTCCTCCTCCTCCTCCACCCGCTGCTACTGATGATCTTTTAACAAGACTCACTGCTCACCTGGACCAGCGCCTCAACTCCATGGAAGCAAACATCCACACTCGACTGGACAGGATTGAAGCAAACATGGAAGAGCGATACACGGAGCTTGCCACCCAGATATCCAGCATTCACTTCCCGCATCCATGACTGATCGTTACTTTTCTTTATTCCTTTTATTTTTCTCTTTCAGACTTGGTTGTTTACTTTGGTTTCTGTTTTGGTCAATTATTTGCACAACTATCTCGTCTTAGTTTCTTACTTTGCTATGTCGGTTGAACAATTATCTCGTTTGGTTAATTATTTTGGTTTATCTCAATTGCATTTGCCTGTGATTACTACTCGATTTACTGCGTACCTCCAACTTTTGTTTTTGATAATGACAAAGGGGGAGAGATGGAGAGATAGAGAGCTACACGTGCGATACATGTGCGATATGATATATTTACGATATATGCGAATATGATACATATATATGAATGTGATACAGGTGTGACATTATTTCAACGCTTGAGATCATTTGATGGTTTTATTGAAAAACAAAGGGGGAGACCTACTTTCTTAAAAGAAATAATTGCTTAAAACAAACAGAGACATTAGTTTTCATGACTTGTTATTGGCTAATAAACACCCCAAGAGATGGCCATTGGTTGTCATCATCAAAAAGGGGGAGAATGTATTTGCATGTGATAACAGGTTTTGATAATGACAATGGAAACAAGCAATGGGAAGTCTTCAAATCAAAAACAATTAGAGATTTCATATAAAAGAGGAAAATAATCTCACAAAGGTTCAAGAGATGAAGAAACAAATGAATCAAACAAAAGGAAAGCAACCATGCATCATTAGATTCAAATGGATGACCAACAGGCATGAGAAAATGTCAAAATGAAGAGCCTGAATCGATTCAAGCACGAGTGAATCGATTCACAGCCCTGGAGGTCATAAAAATGAGAAACAGAATGGGTTGAATCGATTCACCATGACCCTGAATCGATTCACAGCCCTGGAAGTCACTAAGACTGCAAACAGTATGTCCTGAATCGATTCACAAGGACCCTGAATCGATTCACACGATGCTGACAGACCAAGAACCCAAAACAGAATGCTCTGAATCGATTCAAACAAAGCTCGAATCGATTCATTCGACTCTGGTACTCCAAAATGCATAAAACAGAACACTCTGAATCGATTCAAGGATCTACGAATCGATTCACAAAGTGGGAAACACCACTAAATAGACAAACTTAAGTGGAAAACAAGCACTCAAATCCCACTATACGCAGAGCCATCATCTTGCAACGGCTAGGGACTCCTCAACAACTATCTTGGCTCTATAAATGCAAGAAGAACACAAGCACAACAAGCAACCAACAAGAACCAAGAAGCAACAAATCCTTAGCTCTATTTTTGTGCTTTGTAAGCCTATTTCTTGCATCTCATACTTCACTTGTATATCCTCTCATCTTGAGAGTTAGAACTTGGGAGAGCTTTTCATTTGTATATTTGCTCTATTGAGAGAGTGTATTGATTGTAAACAAACACCAAACACACAAGTTATTCACTCTAGGTTGAGTGGTTGTTCACTCTAGGTTGAGTGGGTACAAAGGTTGTGGACTCAACCTTTGGGATATTGTGAGATTGAGAGATTGGGTGGGTTGCCCTTATACTTGTGAGGATTGGGTTCTTGAGTGTGGGACACTAGGAAGCCGCAATTGCTCAAAGTTGTATCTCTAGTCTACAATAGTGGAAAATCCTCTAAGTGGGTTGCTTAGAGGCGAGACGTACACCGGATTGGGTGGAACTCGTTACATCGGTTTGCAAGCTTCTCTTCCTTACTCTTTTACTTCCATATATTGCATATTTGCTGATTGGTATTGTTTGGTTAAGAAGAACATACTTGAACTTGCTTAATTTGCTTTACTTTAGATATTGCACACCAAGTGTTTGCTAAATTGCCTCAACAATACTTACCTCTTGTAGTGCATTGCATATCATTGTTACTTGCTTTCACTTGCACAATCTCATAAACTTGGTTATAGAAATCAATTTCAAAGGCATTCCAAGCAAAAGTTTTATAACTCAATTCACCCCCCCTCTTGAGTATTGAGGCCACTTGAACAACATCCGAGAGGAACGTTTCCGATTAAGTTGCCGAGTGAAGTGTTTTGTGACACTTCCGAGTGATATAGTCCGAGTAAGTCTTTCCAAAAAGAGTGCTTCTGGATAAAGACTTCAACTATGATTGATTAAGTCTTCTGAGTAAGTTATTCCAAGCAAGATGAGTCGATTTTATCGAACTGCCGAATGAAACCCGAGTGCTAGGAAGCATTGCCGAGTGGGCGAGTGCAGAATCGAAGGACTGCTTCTGGTTGGATTTCGCCTAAGCGAGTAGGTGCCTCGCTCAAGCGAATGATAGTAGAATTCGTTACTGGACAATTCTCGCCCAAGCGAGTGGCTATTAGGAGGAAGTCTCGCTCGAGTGAAAGGATGGAAATTAGTTACTGGGTGATTCTCGCTCAAGCGAGAGTGGTCCGCTCAAGCGAGAATCAGGTCTGATGGATGCTTTCCACGTCATTATGTTCTTCTACCTTCCAGCAGAATCCTTTCTTAGATATTTCCTAAGTTGGGACCCATTTTGATGTGTTGTACCCTTTTCATTAATTATTAAAGCAACGTGTGGCAGAGTACTTCAAGTTATTCACGTCTCTTTCATGTGGAAGGTATATAAATACCTCTGCTATTGGATTAATGGAGAAGTTGCTGAAAGTTAAATCATTTTTATACTTTCAATCTTCACTACAATTAGTAAACGAAGAACACCAAACCTCTATTCTCTTCTTTTTACGAAGGAAAGCTTAAAGAAGAACAACACTGTAGTTCCAGTCGGTATTTGAGAGCAGTGACTGGATTATAGTTTTTAAAGCTGCTAGAAGATTTTATTTCCAGGTAGGGGGAGCGTACATCTCAAATACATGGTTTATGAATGGATTTAGGGTGTTGTTGATATGCTATATATGATATATACTGTATGAATTATTAAGAGACCCCAACTATATGACGATTTATGTTTCATATTTTCCATTCATATTGAGTTTATGTATATTGTTATTATGCTGAGTAGAATGATATGAGTTGACGATGTTATAAATGACAATTCATGAACTTTTCATGGTATTTGTATGCATGAGATGCATGTGTGATGTTTGAATATGAATTGTGATGGTGTGGTTCTTATATACCACGGACGCCTTTGAGTGTGACTCAAGGCTGGCCCGTAGCACTGGGTAGAGGACCGCTATCACTCTGGGAGTGGTACTCAGTGTTACAGTATGGGCGCAGAGCGGTTTGGTACCTGTAAAACGGCCGAATTAGCGAGGAACTGAATTATGGCTCGGGGAGCCAGTGTTGCAACACAAAATTTGATAGACTTAATCATGATCCTGTTTTGGTTGGTCATTGATTAAGTATGTGACTTAATGGATCCATTTGGTTGAGCATATGCATACACTGTTTTATGTGTTATTGTGAGAACATGTTGTTATGATGAGTATATGTATATGACTCAGTTTTGAGAATGAATAATTTGTTATCTGTCGAGTAGATTGTTGTATTTACCAAGCGATGTTTTATTTACCGATTGGTAACATGGCTGTAATTACCGAGTGGAAATTTAAATTATTTCCGAGTGACTTGATGTAATTACCGAGTGTGATTTAGAATTGCCGAGTGCTAATTTTTGCCGGGTGTAATCAGTATTGATTTTATAGTTATTAATTGGATTTTTATTCAAATTCAATAACTGTTATTTGATATGTTATGCTCACCCTCTACATTTATTTTTCAGTGAATGAAGGGCTCAACCATGATATATGAAGACACTCAGCAGCTCGGAGTTTATGTTAGTGAAAGCCTTGGCCGGCTCACAATAATACTAAGGGAAATTATATATTTGTATATTTCAAAAGAGCCGATCGGCTTATGTAAAACAGATATTGAAATTTTATTTAATTCAAAATCTATTTGAAATTTAAGTAAATTAATTGTATTTTAAATAACTGGTCGGATTGATGAAAAACCGAGCATGTTATTCACCGAATCCGACTCCTGTTTTGGAAATTTAATTTGATTTATTGAAATTTATTTTAAAAATTAAGGATGTTATAGAATGTGTCAGGAGGGTAGGTGAATTATCAATGTACGACTCTGACGTAGGGATGAAAGATAATCACCTTTTCCATAAATTATGCTGGTAATTGAATCTACTCCTGTCAGCGAATGAAAGGGACATATTCCACTGTGCAGAATACCTCCTTCATTATGACACTGAGGCAGTCGGTTAAAGGTGACAGATGAATGGGAGCGGATAAGTCATCCGGCGTCTCAAACGTTACTTCGGACGACTGGTGTAGGAGAGACTTACAACATGTATTTACTGACTGGGTCATTATCCTGGGATACCAGTTGAACTCTAGGACGGCTGAGACGGCCTCTTGTCCTTAGAACCGGTATCCAAATCGGATAACCTTGAGGCCGGTATCCAGACCGGATCACATAATATTGTATTATGATTGATAACCTTGTGATATAGAGTTTGAGCATATAGTAAGCATGACGGAAAGTTAAAACTCAGTAAGAATTTTCTTACCTTACTCTTTAAATTTTTATTCTAAGGGAAAGTATTTTATCATTATTCTAGTCTTTTATTTCTTCTTAGAAATAATTTTCATTAACTTTATTTTTAATCTCTAGAATAAAATCTAGTATTAGAAAGAAGCTATTTTATGAAAATTAGAGGTTGAGACAATTAATTCTTGAATTAAAGAAAATTTTTATAGTTTTAAGTATTCTTAATTAATGATTTAAAAAATATATATATATATATTCTTTTAGAAATCAGAAATTTAAATTGGTTTTCCCTAATGAAATAACTAAAGGATATTTTATAGTCGAGATTTCTAAACTCAATCTAGTTAAGATTCAAATTTGGAAAGATTATGTAAATATGTAAAGTTTTTTAAGAGAAAGTTTTGATATATTTAAGGCTTGAAAACTCAATTTTGGTGAGATCTGAATTTGAAGACTGTACTAAATTTGTTTTTGTATAACAGAAGTTCAAAGAAGAACTTATGGGAATGTACAGTTTATTGAGATGATTTTGTGAACCTTTATGGTATTTAATAATTGAGTTTCTAAAAGTCTTAACCAACTAAATATGCGAGTAATTCATTCATCATGAATCATTAAAGAGAAATGAGATGTGATATTGCCTGAGGACGGATTATAGAAACTGAGGATACATTAGAGGAGGCTTAATTGCGAGCCTTGGGATGAGAGGGTGTGAAAGGGTGCTTCAGGTGACCTGGGGTCGCTCCCTAGTGTCGGGTACTTTCACAATAAAAACTTTCTTAGTTTGACTAGTCTCTAAGTGTTTCCACGCTAGTTGAGCTGTTCATATGCCATGAAGGCAT
This sequence comes from Clitoria ternatea, assembly GCA_037962975.1. Taxonomy (NCBI): domain Eukaryota; kingdom Viridiplantae; phylum Streptophyta; class Magnoliopsida; order Fabales; family Fabaceae; genus Clitoria; species Clitoria ternatea. Next base: position 289,157,676 of record CM075670.1, read on the forward strand.
TTATGTTATTATTATCTGAAATTTATGGAACAATGTAAACTCCTGGTTGGCCTAGTGCAAACTAAAACTTTAAGGGCCCACATGCATAGAATGAATAAGATGATAGTATTAAAAACATTGCATGACATTCATATGATTGTGATATTCTATGTGGGTGGTTGTGAATGAAAATATAATTGTTATGTTATGAAAACTCTACATTCATAATTGATTATGTATATGATTGTGATTGAAATTATTATATTAGATTGTGAAAATCCTTATGCTTATGTTTTATCTGTGAAGTATTATATTCTGTTTCTCACTCCTTCTTGTTTGAATTTTGTGTCCAAAATTTGTTATATGATATATAGCTAGCAGTTCAAAATGAAAGGATAAAATTATAAGAGGGTAAATTGGTCTCATCCTCAATCGGATAGGAGAAGAGATGTGACAAGAATAGGATTTAAAATCACATGGTTTGAAGATAAGGAAATAAGTGGTTACATTCGAAGTAAAGGTATTAAATTTTTAGTTTTAGTTTACCTTAATACAATATTAAGTTGGATGATTGTAAATCAATGTAAAGGTTAAACTTTAATAAACCTTATTCTTTGGATATGATACTGTAATCTTTGATCACTTATGATTTTCTGAAAGTTCATTTTATCATTATGAATAATTTAAAACTTTTTACTTTCAAAATTCAAAGAAAATTAGATGTATATACGTCCTTGTATACACGAGATAAGAAGTGATAAATATGTATATCTTTCAAAAAAGAGCAAGAAGAATAAATATATGTCTCGTGTATATAAGGGGGTGTTACATTATCAATGTAGAAACTATGGGGAAACTGACTACAACAAGGCTACATGCAAATAGACACCAAGACAAACAAATATAAGTAGGCTTATTGTTCTTCATTTACCATGTATAATCTTTGGTTAGGATTCATGTTTTTAATTTTTGGTTGTAGGAACCTAATTAGGAACCCACAACAGAGCAAAATATTGATGAGGTTGAAGGGACCAACAATACAGTAGATGTTGGTCAAACATGTCATCAACATGAAGAAGATGCTGCAACTGTGACTATGACTTCAACATGTTTAGCTGTTGAAGGGTCCTCAGTTTTACCAATTGATGCAGAGGTGTTTCTCAAGAAGAAAAGGGGAAGACCTGCAAAGAACATAAAACAACAGCCCAGACCAACCACAATAGTAGAACCTACAAGAGGAAAAAAGGGAGGAAGGGGAAGAGGGATAAGGAGAGGAACAACAACTGGTACAAGGGAAAAAAAGGTCAAGTTGAAGGGGAAGTTGGAGGTGAGGTCAACACAATGCCTTCTGAAGTTGACATGGTGGCAAAACAATCAAGTCTAGTTCAATCCATGTAATTAGGATGACAATATGTGTAGTTATTTTCAGATTCTGTAATTATTTTTGAGACACTTGATATTGGTGATGTAAACTTGTTAATGCTTCTTTTTTCAGTAAGGCAATGCTTCTTTGTTGAGACAATGCTTAGTAATATCAGTTGGATAAGTAGTTATTTTCATATGGGAAATTATTATTAAGACAATGCAGTAAGATATTGTTGTCATTTTAACAAAGTGTACACAATGTAGTAATACAATGCAAAAGATTGAAACAAAAACCATATGCAAAAGATTCAAAAGTAGGCATCTTCATTAATAGTTCACAGTTACGTTCACCAATACAAATAATTAACATACGCCTATACTTAAGTTAACATAACCCTAATTCCCATCATCATATATTTTCAGGGGCTTAATGCTATGAAAAAACTTTCTCAAGGGCCTACTGCTATATTATCAGGGACTGAACCATAACCCAAATAGAACAAAACCATCTTTTCAATCGTTTAAACCTTTCATTGCAACCAACACCAGGATGAGGAAGACAATGGCCCATGATATTGCACACAACCACATTGGCATAAAATTCATGATTTTGTATTCTTTTAATCTCTCTTCAAGCCTTACAACCCTATCCACCTCCTTATAAAAAACTCTATTGCCATGGGTAGAGAAGCTAACAGACCTTGCCTGGTTTAGACCTTGCCTGGTTTTATTGTCCACTATCAACCCATTTAAAATACTCACACATGCTCTCATTCTGTAGCAGGAATGGAATAACTTTAAACATGCATCACCATAAAAAAACTAAATGAAATACAACAAGCCCTAAACGCAAGTGAAAATACAATGCTTACCATCCAATTAACACATCTGAAGAATGATCTACTAGGATTTTATGGGCTCTTGGAGACTAATAGCAACACAGGTTCATTACATTTACATAGCCTCCTAATAGGAGCCCTTGAGAACTACCTACTCAACCTTGTAGACATGGTAGACCCACTCGACACACTTGGAAGGATAGGGAGGAACGCCTTCTTTGCTTGGGCACCTTTTATGGTAGGTAAGGAAGAAAAGTAACCATAAGGGTGCGTGAATAAGACCTAAGTTGTAACATCCCAGATAATTATAGAAAATTTTGTGAAGTGGAAATGTTAAAAATTATTTTTAAGAATTTATTGGATATTTTTAAGAATAATTGGTTTAGTATGAAAGGTGTGATTAGAAGAAGAGAGGTTTAATTAAAATCATTAAAGAAATTGTAAAGGAAATGGAGAAATGACTGGTTGAAGAGGTTACCGGTTGGAAGTGACCGGTTAAGAAGGTAACCGGTTGCCATGAGTTTAAATAATGATTTCCTTCTCTTTCCTCAATCATTTGCGTAATAATTCACTCAATCATTCACGAGAATCTTCTTCTTCATCTGCTACTTTCCTTCTTCCTCCATTGTTAAGAGCTGTAAGCTTTAAAGGGAGGTCCATCTTTGCATCAAACCTTGAAATAATTACATAGCTGTGACAGTGGTTTCAAGGTAAGTCCTTTGAACCGTTCAAAATTAATACCTCACCTTCTTCCTTTCTTTTCTAGACGAATAGCCATATGAGGAGGAGTACTATTCCGATCTCCACTCCTCTTGGCTGTGAGCCTTAAAGTGGCCCTTTAACCGAGTGAGTGGTGGTGTGACGTTAATGTGTTTTACATTCCAAACCCGTAGGTGGTGGAATGAACATTGGTGGAACGATTAAGAAAGTTGGTGCTGGAACGGAGGTGGAACTGTGAACCCAGAAATTGTTGAAGCACGGAACAGAGGTAAGGGAGTGTTCGAGTTATAATTAATTAGAATAGGACATACTGTCTGAGTCGTTAGAATAACTGTAAACTGGGTAAGAGATAATGTTGAGTGAAAATTATGTGAATGTGTATGAATGTACGTATGAATGTGCATACCGATCGGTTTAGGATCGTGTGTATGGGTTGTGAATGTATATGCATGTGTGAATGTGCACACCAATCGGTTTAGGATCGTGTGTGTGTGAGACTTGAGAAATATTTAATGTTGTGATAATAAAGATAATGTTGGATGAGTTGTTGTATGTGTATGTGTAACATCCCTATTTTTAGTAACAGTTTTAATCTTGTAATTTTGAAGTATGGAAGGTCTGTAAGTGTTAATAAGTGAATAAATACCCTATGGATAGTCTGTAATATCCCAAAAATTTCATTTTTGTGTATAATCATGGAATTTATATAGACCATTAATAATATTACTCATTTTCTGAGTGAAACATGTCTTGGATAAGATTGTCCGAGTGAAGAAAGGGATCTGTTACGAGTGACCAAGAGAAATTCCGACTGAAGGTTAAAATTTTGAGTGAAGGTCATGTTTTTCGAGTAAGACATGACCGAGAGAGAGCCACTACCGAGTGGAGTCCTGGTCTCGAAGACACTTGGAGTGAAGTATGTTCGAGAGAACCACTTTTGGGTGAAAGGTCTGAGTGAAACGCCTCGGAATGACTCGTTTCCGAGTCAAACGTCCTCGAATGACTCGTTTTTGAGTTAAACATCCTCGAATGACTCGTTTCTGAGTCAAACGCCTCCAAATGACTTGTTCTGAGTCAAAACCTTCGAATGACTCGTTCCCAAGTCAAACATCTTCAAATGACTCATTTCCGAGTCAAACATCGTCAAGTGCTTCCTTTCCGAATGAAATTTCTCTGAGTGCAACGTTCTGAGAAAAGTACGTCCAACTGAAGGAAAACTTATTTCCGAGTAATAAATATCCGAGTGAGTTATCTCCGAGTTGAGTATAACTTTCCTGATGCCGACTGAAATATATACCGAGTGAGTCATTTCAGGTGAGGTACTTCTGGAACAGATAAAAATCGACTCCGAATGACCTCTCAATTGAAACATTTCCGAGTGACAAATTCTGAATGATCCTCTCGGTAATATGAATTCCGAGTTATGCACCTCTGAGAGAAATATTTCGAGTGAAGGGGGACTTCAAATAATTAATTCAGTCAAGATATATCCGAGTGGACAATTCCGAGTGGATCCATTCGGAAAGGAAAAGTGACTGACTGAGAACATTTTTCAGACGGATATATATATCCGAGTGAGGTAATTCTGGAGGAGGCCGGGTGAGGCATTTCCAAATGAATTATCTCCAAGGAAGGAAATTCCGACCGGGTGTTTCAAGAAGAAATAGTTCTGAGTGAAATCCCTCCCGAGTGAAGCTATGCCGAATGAGAGACTCTGCTGGAACCTCTCGGAAACAGAAAAGCCAAACCATTAGGACTGGGAGAATGGATGGCTTCCAAGACCGGGCATGACCTGTTACATCACTGCTCTATGGAATCTGACCGGTTTATGTACTCACCAGCGTTCACATCACTGTTCCATGGAATCCGACCGGTTTATGCACTCACCAGCTAGAATCTGACCGACTTATGGGATCCATTGATGTGATGTCCATTCCTAATGGCCAAGTAGGCCGTTCCATTATCAAACTTACACCTTTTCACTCCAATCATAACACCTTTTAAATATTTTAATATATATTCACTTCAATCATACTAACTCTTGTACGTAGGCGGCAGAAATGGTCAAATACAGCTCACTTTTTATCCAAAATCTCCATTATTCCCATAATTAACTCACCTAATCTTCAATCACGAAAAAGCTTGTCCCCCACGTGTCTTTTGCATTATTAAATCAATACCACAACTCATTCCCAAGTCTGAACTCTCAGAACCAACGAAAATTAGTGAAACTCTCACTTTCTTATTTCTTTATCTACGTACAAGTCTCTTTCTCTCTCATTTTCCTTTTCTCCTTACTGTGAGCTGAAGCAAGGAAATAACAGAACGTCTTCTACTAATCAAAGATCTTCTATTAAGGTCAGGGGGTATATTCTCTGGTATTCTGGGGGAAAACCGAGTGTTTGGAAAGGGTTAAGGTACCTCTGGTCCTCACCTTTCCAGGGCAAGTTCGGGAATTGTTGTTAAATTAAATGTTTTAATGTTTATATATTTGTTTTATATATATATATATATATTTTTATTGATATGTATATGATTAATTGGCTGTGTTGATTATTATTACCCATGATGAATTAAATGATATGATCGTTATTGAATTGTGAAAATATTAAGAACCATAGGTGTCTATGTGAATTCCAGTGAGGAAGTTTTGAATGAACGTGGGAATAATGATGAAAGGTTACCATTTATACCACTGTTATTATTATTATGATTCTGATTATTATTATTATTATTATTATTATTATTATTATTATTATTATTATCAGAATTATTATTATTATTATTATTATCATTATTATTCTTATTTCTATTATTATTATCATTATTATTGCTACTAATATTATTATTGATTACTTACGAAAAATGAAATAAGGAACTTAGAATTATGAATATTATTATTATTATTATTATTATTATTATTATTATTATTATTATTATTATTATGGTTATTATTATTATTTATTATTATTATTATTATTAATGTTGTTATTATTATTATTATTATTATTATTATTATTATTATCATCATTATTTTTATTATTATTGTTATTGTTATTCTTATTATTATTATTATTATTAACTATTATTATTATTACTGATATTATTATTGTTTAATTATGAGTAATGAAATAAGAAGCATACTACTTATTCTTTAAATGAAGTATTATTTTAGTCAAGATATAACCGATATATTTTCTAGAATAAGAATAAATAAAATAATAAAAATGAGTTACAACGTCTGAAAAATCGATGGGACCCAAGAACTTAAGAATAAATATTATGAGACTGGAAACACATAGATACCCAAGGATCAAATGATAAAAATAAAGCATTTTGCATCATGAAATTATTTTTGAGGGAGTAAAACTAGAGCATACACCTGGTACGCTGGAGGACATTCACGTTCGATCTCTGAGGAGAATCTTGGGAGTACAACCGGGACGGAAACCCAATGGCATCAGAGTCGCGTGTAACACCCTCGGTTAGATAAGACAAACCCTTCTGTAAGTTTATCCTATTTAACTGAGAGGTCACAAGTTTTTGGAAAAGTGAATATTTTTTTAAAAAAAAATAAAATAATGGCATCTTAGTGGAAGCAAATAGTAGATAATCACATAGTCATTCACTAAGTAATTGTACTCTTAACAGAATGGGGCATGCAGGCACCCTTAAATATTAATACAGTCATCCATAAATATTTAACTACATATATTCTATTTTTAATGGGCATTCTCAGTTGGTTCAGCGTATTCCTGTTCGTTGTACTCCTGTTCTTGGTTTCCTAATTCCTCTGGAAATATCAACAGTAAGGGTGAGTATAACCCAAGACCCTGATGGTTAATCCGGTGCGGACATAATCCAGTTAACAGATAATATCACATAAATCATACACTTAACATATTCATAACTATAACAATCAAATATGCTGTAATGGAATACATGAGTTTAATTTATTATGATTTATCTTAATTAAGTCTCATGATGCATGTGGGCCCAATAAATCGATTTATTATCTCCTTATTCTTTCTAGAGCGATCAGGGTCCGCCCAAGCCCCCATTCATTTTCATAAGGTACGAATGAACTCATCGGTTCTTATCATTGATTGATATATTTTTGGGGCTTGGATCCCTACGATCATAGTTACACTCCGTCATTTAGTCAAAGTACACCAGAATTGCATCGTCTCACCCGGCTATCAGGCGCGCCACTGATGCCATTGGGTTTCCGTTCTGGTTGTACTCCCAAGATTCTTCATGGAGATCGAACGTGAGTGTCCTCCAGCGTACCAGGTGTATGCTCTAGATAATTTTTCTCCTTCAAAAATATTTTCATGATGCGAAATGCATTCTTTTTATCATTTGATCCTTGGGTATCTTCTGTGTTTCCAGTCTCATCATATTTTTCACAAGCTCTTGAATTCCAACATCCATTCAAACGTTGTAAGTCATTTTTATTCTTATTCTAGAAAATATATCAGTTATATCTTGGTTAAAATTATATTTTGTATAAAGAGTAAAATAATATATTCTTTATTTAATTACTCATAATTAAAACATTAATAATGTCAATAACAATAATACTAACAATAATAATAACAATAATAAGAATAATGATAATAAGAATAATAATAATAATAGAAATAAGAACGATAATAATAATTGTAACGTCCCAATAATTTAAAAATGATTAAAGAAGAGTTTCTAAACGAAATTCCAAGTGAAAAATATTAAAAACAAGGTTTTTCCGAGTAGAACAAGGGTAATTCCGAGTGAAATAAATATGATTCCGAGTGGAATCATACTGAAAAGAGTTTTCTAAATGAACTGGCTAAAAATCTGAGTGAAATTAGACTGAGAAGCTGTTTTCCAAGTGACATGATTCTGATTCCGAGTGAAAATGTTGGAAACCAGATTTTCCGAGTAAAAACGAGTTTGAATCCGAGTGAAAATGAGTTTTCCAAGTGAAATAAGTCTATTTCTGAATAAAAATGAATTTTCTGAGTAAAATGAGTTAGATACCGAGTGTAATCAATAGGATTCCAAATAAAATCAGGCTGAGATGAGTTTCTGAGTAGAATGAATATGAATCCGAGTGAAATAACCATGATTCCAAGTGAAAATAACTATGTTTCCGTGTGAAATCACTGGAAAGAGTTTTCTGAGTGAAGTTAAAATGTTTTCCGAGTGAGGAATTATTCTGTCAGAATGAAACACGTTCGGGTAAGGTACAATCCGATTGGAATTTTGTAAAACCGAGCTTGTTATTGAGGTAAAACCGGTCGGATTATTAAAAACCGAGTTTGTTATTATAGATTCCTACTTCTGTTTCTGATTCTTCACTGGAAATCACACAGGCACCCATGATTCTTAGTATTTTCACAGTCCAACAACAAATCGTATCTTTTCACTAAATTATCATGCATAATAATAATCATTACAATCAATTTAATCATATACATATTCAAATAAAATGCATAAAACAATAATAAAACATTAAAACATTTAATCAAACAAATCCTGAACTGCCCTGGAAAGGTGAGGAACAAGGTTCCTTAACCCTTTCCTTTCACTCGAATTTCCCCAGAATACCCGAGAATATACCCCCCTTACCTTAATGGAGTTCTTGGATGAGAAGAAAATGTTCCCTTCACTGTCCTTGCTTCAGTTTCGAGTGAGAAAATGGGAAATAAAAGAGGAAGAAACTTGTTTGTAGAAGGAGAAGGAGAGAGTGTTTCGTTGGTTCTGAAGGTTCGTAGAACAAGGAAGAGAGGGTTGTGTTAGTTTAATAGGGAAAAGGCAAGTGAGAGACAGCTTTCTGTGTGATTGGAGGAGTAGGTGAGAATAATGGAGCCTTTTGACTAATTCCTTTGTCTGCTTGCTAAGTTTTCATGTGTGTGTGTTCTAAAAGTTATAGTATTGGATTAATAATGAGAGAGTAAGTGGGAGACATTGATTGGAGGATTAGGTGAGAAATAATGGAGACTTTTGACCCCTTTCCATGTCAGCTTGCATTGATTGGAATGAGTATATAATAAAATATATAAAGGTGTTTTGTTTGGAGTGAAAAGTGCCTGCACGTGAAGAGAAAAGGAAACAGGACCGACTGCGTGGGTCCTTTACGCTGTGTCAGCAAGGCAAAATTCCACCTCGCTCAAGCAAATTCTGACTCGCTTGAGCGAGTCTTGCTGTCCTCTCTTGGGCGAAGGGAAGGAACTGAGCGAAATAAGTGATTTTGTATCAGGGGTCCTTCTCGCTCAAGCGAAATCTGACTCGCTTGAGCGAGTCATGCATACTCGCTCGGAATTCATCTGAAACCGACTCAAATACTTAGCTTTCTCACTCGGTAGAATCAATCAGAGTTGGCCCACTCGGATTCACTTAGAAAACATATCACTCGGTAGAATCTCCCTAAAATAGTCTCAAGGTACTCAGGTTTTCCACTCAACAAGATAATCCTGACTGACCCATCATCCACTCGGTAATTCTCCCTCACACCGATTCATCTTGCTTGGTTTTCTACTTGGTAAAATCAATCAGAGCTGACTCGTATCTTACTTGGCCTTTCACTCGGCAATATATTCCAAATCTGAGTCATTTCTGATGGTTGTCACTCGGTTAAATCATTCCAAGCCTAGTCCATTCTCACTCGGTAATGTACTTCAAAAACCGACTCCCTTTTTATTTCTTCACTAGGGAAGTTATTCCATAGTACTTCTGGACAACACATCCCCACTCGGAGTTGCATTACTCAATCTTCTCTCGGCATATTCTAATTTTTCCTAACTCAGACACTTAAACTTCCCCCCTTGGAAGTTTACTCAGTTCCATACTTCCACTCAGGAAAGTCAAACGTAAGATCCACTCGGTAATGAGGGTTTTCCCACTCGGAATCCATAAACTTCTTCACTCGGGTTATCACCCAATCAAATACCACTCGGTATATCTCAACTTTAATACAATCGGGAATGTATCACACATTCATCACTCGGCATACATCATTTTATTCATTCGGGGAAACCATTGAGTTAAGTCCCACTCGGACTTGTTCTAAGTCTCACCCACTCAGGATATAGAATCTCATTCACTCGGTTTATATATATCATACACTTAGAATATATTCCCAATCAAAACCATTATAACAACTCTTCCCTCAAAAGAGGTTCACTCAGATTTTACCACTCAGGAGCATTTAAGTCCTTCCCCACTCGGGGTTCACTCGGCTACTCATCTCTTAGGAACACATAGACTATCCTTCCTCAAAATACGTTTCACTCGGTATCCTTTAAGGCCTTCACCACTCGGAAAGGAGTCATAAGCCTCACTCAAAATGACTCCAAGCCTTATATATATATTCTACTCGGAATGCTATCCCTTCCTCACTAGGGAGGTCTTGACTTGGACAAACTCACTCGGATTGCACTCGAATATATCCTTGACTGAGTTCCTTTACTTGGAATACTACAATCAGGGAAGTTTCATTCGGAAAAGGTAGCATTTGGCATAGTTTGACTCAGAAACAAGTCATTCAAGGGTGTTTTGACTCAGAATTTTCACTCAGAAGTGGTTCTCTTGAACACACTTCACTCCAATTGTCTTTGAGATCAAGATTCCACTCGGTAGTAGCCCTCTCGGTCATGTTTTACTTGGATATCATAACTTACACTCAAAATTTCATCCCTTAACTCGGAATTTCTCTCTGTCACTCGGAATAGAGCCATTTTCACTCAGAATTTGAATAATTTCTTTAATGGTCTATATAAATTCCATAATTACACACAAAAATGAAATTCTTGTGATCTTACAGACCATCTATAGGGTACTTATTCACTTATTACCATTTACAGACCTTCCAAACTTCAAATTTACTAAATAAGACTGCTACTAAAAACAGGGATATTACATCGCGCCTGAAGTCGGGTCAGACGATGCAATTCTGGTGTACTTTGACTAAATGACGGAATGTAACTATGGTCATGTAGAGCCAAGTCCCAAGATAATATAATGATGAGAACCTGTGAGTTCATTCGTACCTTACGATGATTAAATAATGAATGGGGGACTTGGTGAGCTTCGATCGCTGTAGAATGGAAACATTGTGCCCAAGAGAAAAATTGAGCAAAATGAATGCAAAAGAATGAGATAATGGTGATGGTGGATTGATTTATTGGGCCCACATGCATCATGAGACTTAACTAAAGATAAATCATAATAAACCAAACTCATGCATTCTATGATAACATCCTTGATTATTATATTTGTAAATATTTAAATTGTATGATTTACGTGATATTATTTGTTGACTGGATATGTCCGCACCGGGAACCTTCAGGGTCTGGGGTTTATACTCACCCTTTCTGATGATTAATAACAGAGGGGCTAGGAAATCAAGAACCAGAATACGAAGAACAGCAATACATTGAACCAACTAGGAGCCCTTATTAAATGAAGAATATATGTAGTGGAATATTTATTAATGAATAATAAGACAATGGATGACTGTATAAATATTTAAGGGTGCCTGCGTGCCCCATTCTGTTAAGAGTACGATTACTTATAGTTTGTGAATGACTATGTGATTTATCTACTATTTGCTTCCACTGATCTGCCATTAATTTATTTTAAAAAATATATTCACTTTTTCTAAAAACTGTTAACTCTCTTAGTTAAATAGGATGATCCTACAGAAGGGTCTATCTTATTTAACCGAGGGTGTTACATTGGTGGTATCAGAGCATAGTCGATTCATTAAGCTTGGGAAGTGGACCATTAGGTTTCCACGTACTCTGATTGGAAATATTGAACAATCCATAAAACACCTAAGACTAAATTTCCTATGTGGAATTCTCAACATAACATATACCCTGAACCTTTTTGTTGATATTCTTTCAGCAATTTGCTAATGGCTCGCCGAAACAATGATCATGTCATGGAAGAACTTCTTACTCGAATCGTGGAGGTAATAGAATTACAAGAATTACCTCATGCTTCTACTAGGCAGAGCCAAGGACTAGCTAACTTTCAGAGGAACAATCCTACACAATTCAAGGGAGGCTTCGATCCAGAAGGAGCACAATTGTGGATTGAGCACCTCGAAAAGATTTTTGCCGCTATACAATGCCCTGACGAAGACAGGATAACCTTTGCCATCTTCATGTTGGTTAGGGAAGCAGAGCACTGGTGGACTCATGCTAGAATCAGATTAACAACTGATGGACACGTCATTACTTGGGGACGATTCAACATAGAATTTCTTGCCAAATATTTCCCTGAAGACATAAGGAGGCAGAAGGAACAGGAATTCTTTAATCTGAAACAAGGTAATATGACAGTCGGGGAATACGCTTCTAAATTTGATGAATTGGCCAAATGTTGTCCCTACTACACCCAAATAGGAGAAGCGTCGAGATGCGCAAAATTTGAGGCAGGACTACGACAGGAAATCCGTCAAGCTATATGTTGTCAACAAATCACTCAATTTTCTAACTTGGTTGACCGATGCTGCATCTTTGAAAATACCTCTAATCTTCGATGACCTGGAATGTCTAACTATGATCCAGAATGACGTATGCCAGACCGACAACAAAGAAGAGTTTTTCGAGCAGATCGACCATATTTCCGACCATCTTACTCAGTTAACCGAATTCCTCCTAGGGATCAAGGGAACAGTCGAAACTTGAAATGCTATATCTGTGGGGAACCACATATGGCAGTAAATTGTAATAAAAGAGGTAAAATCTACACAATTTGTGGAAGGACTGGACATCGTGATGTTGAATGTTGGTACAGATATACGAACGACCAGCAGCAGATGACTCAAAGGCAGGTAGTGCGACCCACAGGCCAAGGGAATCGAGGACCTGCTACCAATACCTCTGCAAATAATGCCCCGAGGATGCAGAATGTTCATCGTAACAATAACTTCAATCAAAACAATAATCCTAGAAGACCCGGAAATGGCTCGGCTGGAAGACAGGGAGGAAATGCTAGAGTATTCACCATGAATGGCGCGGATATATCACAAGAAAATGACCTTGTGCAAGGTACATGCTTTATAGGAAGTACTCTGTTAAATGTATTATATGATTCTGGAGCCACTCACTCTTTCATATCTGAGAATTGTGTAAAACATTTAAAGCTACCTATAACCTCTCTGCCCAAGAAGATGATTGTCATAACTACTGCGAATAAGCCCATTTGCCCTTCCTACATGTGTTTGGAATGTCCTCTCAACATCGAAGGGAAAGTTTATCAAGTAGATCTGATATGTTTACCTTTGATTGATCTAGATATTGTTCTAGGGATGAATTGGCTTACTGCCAACAATATTCTTATTGACTATCATAATAGATCCATCTCTCTCGGGTCTACTACATCTGAATGTGATCAAGTCACTGATTCTTGTCCTGTTAGCTTAGAAAAGGTAAATCCAACAAAAGAAGTCCAACTATACATGATCTTTATTGATACTGAAAGCAAGGACACTTCTCAAATTGATCAGATTCCTGTTGTTTAAGAATTTCCAGAAGTCTTCCCTGATGATATACGAGAGCTACCTCCAGAATGAGAAGTTGAATTCAGTACTGGCATTATACCGGGCATGGGACCAATCTCTATTGCTCCTTACCGAATGTCACCTAAGGAACTCAGTGAGCTCAAAAAGCAAATAGAAGAACTTTTAGAGCAAGGAATGATTAGACCCAGTGTCTCACCTTGGGGAGCACCAGTTCTACTAGTTAAAAAGAAGGATGGCAGTATGCGGCTGTGCGTTGACTATCGTCAGTTGAATAAAGCTACGATCAAGAACCGATACCCTCTTCCAAGGATTGATGATTTGATGGACCAACTACGAGAGCCACTATCTTTTCAAAGATTGATCTGTGATCAGGCTATCATCAAATAAGGGTGAAGGAAGATGACATACCCAAAACAGCATTCAGGACACGATATGGGCACTATGAGTATCTTGTCATGCCCTTTGGAGTTACCAATGCACCTGCAGTCTTTATGGGATACATGAACCGGATTTTCCATGAGTACTTGGACAAATTTGTAGTGGTATTCATTGACAACATTCTTGTCTACTCCAAGAGCCATAAAGAACATGAAGAACATCTCCAAATTGTTCTAAATACGCTACGAGCAAGACAATTATACGCCAAGTTATCAAAGTGTGAATTCTGGTTGACTGAAGTAAAATTTTTGGGACATGTCATGTCTAAAGAGGGAATTACCGTGGATCCTACAAAGGTAGAAGCTGTACTAAAATGGGAACAACACAAGAATGTGACAGAAATTCGCAGTTTCCTTGGACTTGCTAGATATTATCGTCGATTCATCGAGAATTTCTCTCGAATTGCAGCCCCTTTAACTAGGCTGACATGTAAAGATCAACCATTTGAATAGACCGACAAATGTGAAAGCAGTTTTACGGAGTTACGCCAACGACTCACTAGTGCACCTGTCTTGATTTTGCCAGATCCTGCCAAGCCATATGAAGTGTATTGTGATGCGTCAAGACAAGGACAAGGATGTGTTCTAATGCAAGAAAGAAAGGTTGTTGCTTATGCTTCACGACAGCTAAGACCACATGAAGTTAATTATCCTACACATGATTTGGAACTAGCTGCAGTTATGTTTGCCTTGAAAATTTAGAGACACTATTTATATAGCACATACTTTGAAGTCTTCAATGACCATAAGAGCTTAAAGTATCTATTCGACCAGAAAAATATGCGACAATGTAGGTGGATGGAATTCATCAAAGATTATGATTTTGAACTCTGATATCATCCTGGAAAGGCAAATGTTGTAGCTGATGCACTTAGCAGAAAGGCTCTACGCCTATCATATATGATGACAAAGGAGTTGGAATTGATTGAACAGTTTCACGATTTAAATCTGGCAGTAACACCTAAAAGGGGAAGCCTTATGGTTGGAATGATAAAAATTTCAAATGATTTCCTGGAACAAGTTAAGGAAGTTCAAGCCAATGATCAGGAATTACAAGGTCTAGCAGAAAAGACAAAAGAAGAAGGCTCATAATTTAGCAAAGATGAACATGGGGTGATCAGGTATCAACAAAGACTTTGTATTCCAGTCAACACAGATCTTAAAAGATCCATCCTTGATGAAGCATACAAAAGTAAATACAGTATCCACCCATGATCAACCAAGATGTATCAGGACTTGAAGAAAATATTTTGGTGGCAAGGAATGAAAAGGGATATCGCTGAATATGTAACAGCTTGCCTGTTGTGTCAGAAGGTAAAGGTGGAACAACAATGACCAAGTAGGATCCTTCGACCTTTGGAGATTCCAGAATGGAAATGGGATGAGATTGCTATGGACTTCGTGACCGGACTTCCCAGAACATCAGTTGGATATGATGCTATTTGGGTAATCGTGGATTGATTAACAAAGACCGCTCACTTTATCCCTGTTAATATGAAGTATTCTCTAGAGAAACTCACCCAGATCTATATCAAGGAAATCGTACGATTACATGGAACACCTACTGCAATTGTGTCTGACCGAGATCCTCGTTTCACATTACAATTTTGGAAGAGCCTGTAAAAAGCTCTAGGAACTCATCTAAAGTTAAGTTCTGCATATCACCCACAGACAGACGGACAATCAGAACAGACAATCAAGACTCTTGAAGATTTGTTATGTCTTTGTGTCTTAGAACATGGGGGAAGTTGGCAAGAATATCTTCTACTTGTTGATTTCACTTACAACAACAGCTACCATGCTAACATCGGAATGGCCCCTTATGAGGCTTTATATGGAAGAAAATGTCGTACACCTTTGTGTTGGTATGAGACAGGTGAAAAGACGATAATTGGACCAGAGATTGTTCAGAAGACTACAGAACAAGTCTAAAATATCCAAATGGCAATGAAGGCTTCACAAGATAGACAAAAGAGTTACTATGATAAACGTCGAAAACCATTGGAAATTGAAGAAGGAAACCATGTATTTCTCAAAGTTACCCCTACCACTGGAGTAGGAAGAGCTCTAAAGGCCAAGAAGTTGAGTCCCAAATATGTAGGACCCTATCAGATTCTGCAAAAGATAGGAACTCATGCGTACCGTATTGCTCTACCACCCGAGCTAACAAACCTTCATAATGTCTTTCATGTCTCTCAACTCCGTAAATATGTACCAAGCCCTGATCATGTTCTGAGTCCTGATCAGTTTGTTCTAAAAGAAAACCTTACCTTTGAAGCATCACCGGTTAAGATTGTTGACCGACGTCTAAAACAACTAAGAGGCAAGGAAATCTCTTTGGTCAAAGTAGTTTGGAGTCAGATAGATGATGGGGACGCTACTTGGGAAATTGAGGAAAAGATTAGAGAATTGTACCCTCAATTATTTCAACTTTGAATTTCGGGACGAAATTCCCAACAAGGGAGGAGAGTGTAACATCCCTGTTTTTAGTAACAGTTTTAATCTTGTAATTTTGAAGTATGGAAGGTCTGTAAGTGTTAATAAGTGAATAAATACCCTGTGGATGGTCTGTAATATCCTAAAAATTTCATTTTTGTGTATAATCATGGAATTTATATAGACCATTAATAATATTACTCATTTTCTGAGTGAAACATGTCTTAGATAAGACTTCCGAGTGAAGAAAGGGATCTGTTCCGAGTGACCAAGAGAAATTCCGAGTGAAGGTTAAAAATTCCGACTGAAGGTTGGAATTCCGAGTGAAGGTCATGTTTTTCGAGTAAGACATGACTGAGAGAGAGCCACTACCGAGTGGAGTCCTGGCCTCGGAGACATTTGGAGTGAAGTATGTTCGAGAGAACCACTTCTGGGTGAAAGGTCCGAGTGAAACGCCTCCGAATGACTCGTTTCCAAGTCAAACACCCTCGAATGACTCGTTTCTGAGTCAAACATCCTCGAATGACTCGTTCCTGAGTCAAACACCTCCGAATGACTCGTTTCGAGTCAAAACCTTCGAATAACTCGTTCCTGAGTCAAACATCTTCAAATGACTCGTTTCCGAGTCAAACATTGTCAAGTGTTTCCTTTCCGAATGAAATTTCTCTGAGTTCAACGTTCCGAGAAAAGTACGTCCAACTGAAGGAAAACTCATTTCCGAGTAATAAATATCCAAGTGAGTTATCTCCGAGTTGAGTATAACTTTCCTGATGCCGACTGAAATATATACTGAGTGAGTCATTCCAGGTGAGGTACTTCTAGAACAGATAAAAATCAACTCCGAATAACCTCTCAATTGAAACATTTCTGAGTGACAAATTCCGAATGATCTTTTCGGTAATATGAATTCCGAGTTATGCACCTCCGAGAGAAATATTTTGAGTGAAGGGGGACTTCGAATAATTAATTCAGTCAAGATATATCCGAGTGGACAATTCCGAGTAGATCCATTCGGAAAGGAAAAGTGACTGACTGAGAACATTTTTCAGACGGATATATATATCCGAGTGAGGTAATTCTGGAGGAGGTCGGGTGAGGCATTTCCGAATGAATTATCTCCAAGGAAGGAAATTCTGACCGGGTGTTTCAAGAAGAAATAGTTCCGAGTGAAATCCCTCCTGAGTGAAGCTATGCCGAATGAGAGACTCTGCTGGAACCTCTCGGAAACAGAAAAGCCGAACCATTAGGACTGGGAGAATGGATGGCTTCCAAGACCGGGCATGACCTGTTACATCACTGCTCTATGGAATCTGACCGGTTTATGTACTCACCAGCGTTCACATCACTGTTCCATGGAATCTGACCGGTTTATGCACTCACCAGCTAGAATCTGACCGACTTATGGGATCCATTGACGTGATGTCCATTCCTAATGGCCAAGTTGGCCGTTCCATTATCAACCTTGCACCTTTTCACTTCAATCATAGCACCTTTTAAATATTTTAATATATATTCACTTCAATCATACTAACTCTTGTACGTAGGCGGCAGAAATGGTCAAATACAGCTCACTTTTTATCCAAAATCTCCATTATTCCCATAATTAACTCACCTAATCTTCAATCACGAAAAAGCTTGTCCCCCACTTGTCTTTTGCATTATTAAATCAATACCACAACTCATTCCCAAGTCTGAACTCTCAGAACCAACGAAAATTATTGAAACTCTCTCTTTCTTATTTCTTTATCTATGTACAAGTCTCTTTCTCTCTCATTTTCCTTTTCTCCTTACTGTGAGCTGAAGCAAGGAAATAACAAAACGTCTTCTACTAATCAGAGATCTTCTATTAAGGTCAAGGGGGTATATTCTCTGGTATTCTGGGGGAAAACCGAGTGTTTGGAAAGGGTTAAGGTGTGACGTCCCGTATAATTTTCCAAATAAATTTTTTGCGTTTTTAAAAGATCATTTTAAAATTCATGAATTAAAATCAGAGTTCACATAAAAGTCGATAATAGCGGAATATTATCATGCATACTAGTCATGAATAATAAAATTCAAGGAATAATTACGTAGCGGAAACGATTTTAAAAATAACAGTACATAACCCGTTGTATTTATTACAAATCATAAAATTAGAATAAATTCGAAATCCAAGCAATAATTCACATAGGCATGAACCATAGCATCACTCTTCATTCTGGGTGGCATTCACTGTAAAAAAATTAATGTAAGAGTGAGACAAAATATAGAATAAATATAAAATATATAGAATTGCACAAACACAATCAATAATACATAATGATATGATGAATATGTCAAACAAGTTCATTTAACAAGTCTTTAATTAGTCAAATGATGTCATGCTGGATCCATTTGGTTTGGTGGGAATACTGCAGTAAAAATCTCATAGAGACCTCGGTAGGAACTTATACAGTCATGGATCCCTACAGCCCCATGACCCAAACATCAGTAGGAATTTATACAGTCATGGATCCCTACAGCCCCATGACCCTCATAACAAAAATAGGGCTTTAACTCATCATAGAGTAACCCCCCACCAGGGTAGGCAATCATAGAACCCCTAAAATTCCATAGTGCGTCCAAATGCTTATGATGCATGAATGCCTTTGATTCTCTTTATCATTTAACATACCATGATATTAATATTTCCAAAACCACTTGGAAAACCACAAGTCCTCAAAGGACACATCACATATAATAATTTTCAGAATCATGGATTTACTGTTTCAACCACATGTAACAATAACCATAAGGCATTCATGTATATATATAAATTTAATCATTCATAATTATCTACCACCAAAATATACAACTGTATGATACTCATTAGACACTCAACAACATCAATAATAATTCATAATCACTCAAGAGTTTAATAATAAATTGTTACTCATAGAGAAAATATCATTTTCATTCATAATAACCATTATAATTAAGTTTCAGCATTTCCAACAGCAACATACTCTAGTACATCAGCCATAACTTGAACAAATCAAATCCTTTTTAGGTGATTCCACTTGCTGTAGTTCAATAATAGAATTATCTACAACTTTCATGCAGAACACAATTTCAAATTCCAAACAGAAATACCACTTATTCATGAAATACCACACTGCCTCAAGGTGAGTTTTCAAAACGTACATATATTAGTAATTTGAACGTTTCTAGAGCTACAAAAATGATTTTGGCATGAAAGTTCTAAATTATTCTTAACACAATTATCTACAACTTTCATGTAGACACCAAGCACTAATTCTCACCACAACATTCCCAGTTTTAAAAATAAGATTCACATTTCATAGTTAATAGATTTTCATCATAAACATACTTCTGTATTTTGAGCATATCTAGAGCTACAAGCATCTTTTTAACACAAAACCACTTTCTATAGATCCCTAACATAAATATCTACAACTTTCATGAAGACATCAAAGTCTGAAAACGTATGTATAATTCCCAGAATATTCATATATGCACAAAACACAAGATAAGTATTTCAATCGAACATGCTATAGTATTTTAATCATAACTCATGCTATACATATCCAATTCCGTCGGTTAAGGTCTCAAAATTCATATAACAAAAAGATCTACAACTTTCATGAAGACACTGATCACTAATTCTCAACACAAAATTCCCAGTTTTAAAAATAATATTCATATCTCAAGTTAACAAATTTACAGCTTGAACATACTTCAGTATTTTAGGCATAACTCGAGCTACAAAAATCATTTTGACTTGAAACCATTTTCTATAGATCCATAACACAAATATCTACAACTTTCATGAGGATATCAAAGGCTGATTATGCATGTATAAGTCCCAGAATATTAATATATACACAAAACATGGGATAAATATTCCACTCGGACATGCTGTAGTATTTTGGCTATAACTTTTGCTAGACATATCCAAATCAATTGATTCAAGTCTCAAAATTCACATAACAAAAATATCTACAACTTTGATGAAGAAGTCAGAATCAAATTCATACGGTTTCAGCTTCAAAATTGAGCAACAAAATGCGAAAATAAAACTAGAATCCTAGGACAGCATATAATTCTACCCATTTCATAATCATTCACAACCCTGTCCCCTCTTACTTGGTTTGCTGACTGAAAAATGGCCTCCTTACTGTCCTTGCTCATGTTCGAAGGTGTATTGAGGAAGAAGAGTAAAAGAGAGGAAGAAGATTTACTGACTTTGTTCTAAGGAGTTCTGGTCTTAGCAGAGGCAATGTTAATAATGGAAGGACAAGTGGGGGACAGCTTTCTTGTGAGTGGATTGCTAGTGGGCTATTTTTGGAGATAATGGAGATTTAGATAAGAAAGTAGGCTATATTAGTTGCCCACTTTTGCCGCCTGCCTAATGGAGTGGGTATGATTAAAGAAAAGTATATTAAAATATGCATAAAAGGACAAGATTTGAGTCAAACATGAATCTAACACTGAAAATCGACTGGAATTCCACTCGGTCAGCCTCTGAACCGACTGGAATTCTACCCAGTCAGCGTATATGCCGACTGGAAATTGTCAGTAACGTGAAGAGAGGGAAATCCGAGTCCTCTCGCTCAAGCGGAATCCTATCTCGCTTGAGCAAGTGCCACACATTACACTGGCAGAGGAGTTTCGCTCAAGCGAAAACCGACTCGCTTGAGCGAGTGTGAGTTTCGCTCAAGCGAATACTGACTCGCTTGAGTGAGACACACAAGCCTCACTTAAGCGAAATCTGACCAGAGGTTGTCATTCCCCAAAACTGACCCTTCATCCACTCGGTTTTCACTCGGCACAATTTATTCCCAATCGAGTCATCCTTCTCTGTTTTTCACTCGGCAATATATTTCAAAACCGAGTCAACTCTTTTACTCAGTCTTTAACACTCAGTTCCTCATTTGTAAATTCATTTTCAAATCCGTGTCTTCACTCACACGGGTTCCACTCGGTAATTTCATTCCAAATCCGAGTCTCTACACACACACGGTTCCACTCGGTAAAACTTTTCAGAAACCGTTTCTCCCTTATAGTTGTCCACTCACTCGGAATCTCATTCCAGGGTTGACACATCTGGGCAATCATACACCGTGTGTCCCCAGTCGAAACCCTTCCACTCGAAAATACATTTTCCTCTGTACTTCACTCGAAAATGAAGGCACTCAGTGAATCTTTCATTTAGAATTGCAATGTCTGACCATGATTGACTCGGAAATGAGTCTTTGGAAAATACTTGAATCGGGAATGAGTCTTTCGGGGGTGTTTGACTCGGAAATGAGTCATTCAGAAATAATTGACTCGGAAATGAGTCATTTGAAAGCATTTGACTCGGCAGTGAGTCACTCCAAGGTGAGTCACTCGGATTCTCTCACCCAGAAGTAGTTCTATCAGTCCCACTTCACACATAAGTGTCTCTGGGGCAAGAATTCCACTCGGAATAAACCCTCTCGGCCATGTTCCACTCGGAAAACACAACTTCAGTCGGAAATTTAAATTTTCACTCGGAAACAGAGTCCTTTTGCACTCGGACAGTTCTTTCTAAGGCATTTCCACTCGGAAAATGGATATTATCATCAAAGATCTATATAAATTCTATATTTATACTCAAAAATGGGATTTTTGAAGTAATACAAGCCATCTATTGGATGTTTTATTCATTGATTATTACTTATAGACCTTCTATGCTTCATAATTTATAAAATGGGACTATTATTAAAAACAGGATGTTACATTTCTCCCACCCTAATAAAAATTTCGTCCTTGAAATTTAATATGACGTACTCTTTAGTGAAATAATTCTGGGTATTGCGTCCTCATAGCATCTTCACGCTCCCAAGTCAGAGTTACATCATTTCCTTGTTTCCATGCAACCTTCACTAATGGTACATTCTTGTTTCTCAGGTGTTTAATCAACCTTTCTATGATCTGTGTAGGTTCTGTAGGGATGGTCAGATTTTCTCTAACTTCAACATCATCATTAGCAATCACATGTGTGGGGTCTTGTACATACTTCCTCAATTATGATACATGAAACACATTATGTAACATTTGCAAGATGAGGAGGAAGTGTAATCTGATAAGCCACTATACCAATCTTCTTTAGAATTTCATATGGTCCAATGAACCTTGGACTTAACTTCTTACTCTTCAATGCTCGGCCAATCCCCTTGTGAGGTAAAACCTTCAAAAATACATGATCACCAACCTGAAATTCAAGTGGTTTCCTCCTTTTATCATAATAGTGCTTTTGTCTATCTTGGGATGCCTTCATCTTCTCTCTGATTATTTCTATTTGTTCAGTAGTGAAGTTGCATATGTAAGTATACAAAGTAGTTTTGATGAATGAAAAAGTATTCATGATGATGATGGAATGACGGAAGTTCAGAAACAAGAAGGTTCAAGCACAAAGACAATGGCTAAGAACAAAGAGATGAAGATGCCTCACAAAGAGTTAAAGAAACATGAGCTATGAAAGACAAGGTTGATGACATGAACTAAATCATGAAGAACAAGCTCATAAGTTAAAGAATAGTCAAGGAAACAAGGCATAAGGATCAAAGGAATAAGCCATGGGTCAATACATATCAAGAACATATCAAAGACCTTGAAGAATTGTATCAGGTACATGCTGTAACACCCTCGGTTAGATAAGACAAATCCTTCTGTAGGTTTATCCTATTTAACTGAGAGTATTAATAGTTTTTAGAAAAAGTGAATATTTTTTTTTTATAAAATA
Source organism: Clitoria ternatea (assembly GCA_037962975.1). Taxonomy (NCBI): domain Eukaryota; kingdom Viridiplantae; phylum Streptophyta; class Magnoliopsida; order Fabales; family Fabaceae; genus Clitoria; species Clitoria ternatea. The sequence goes on from CM075670.1 coordinate 289,180,716, forward strand.
AAATGACGGCATATCAGTGGAAGCAATATTATATAGATCACATAGTCATTCACAAACTGCAAGTAATTGTACTCTTAACAGAATGGGGCATGCAGGCACCCTTAAATATTATACAGTCATCCGTCAATATTCAGCTACTTATATTCTATTTAAGGAGTGTTCTCATTTGGTTCAGCATATTGCTGTTCTTCATACTCAGGTTCTTGATTTCCTAATTCCTCTGAAAATTGTCAACAGTAAGGGTGAGTATAACCCAAGACCCTGATTGGTTAATCCGGTGCGGACATAATCCAGTTAACATTCAATATCACATAAATCGTACATTTAGCATATTCACAATTATAACAATCAAGCATGTTGTCATGGAATGCATGAGTTGAATTTATTATGATTTATCTTTGATTAAGTCTCATGATGCATGTGGGCCCAAGAAATTATTTCTTCTTCTCATTCTATGGAATATCACCATTCCAATCATCTAGAGCGATCAGGGTCCGCCCAAGTTCCATATGGTACAAATGAACTCATTAGTTCTCATCATTGATTTAAATATTTTTGGAACTTGGATCCCTACGATCATAGTTACACTCCGTCATTTAGTCAAAGTACACTAGAATTGCATCGTCTCACCCGGCTATCAGGCGCGACTCTGATGCCATTGGGTTGCCGTTCCAGTTGTACTCCCAAGATTCTTCATGGAGATCGAACGTGAGTGTCCTCCACTGTACCAAGTGTATGCTCTAGAGGTTTTTCTTCTTCAAAAATATTTTTATGATGCGAAATGCATTTATTTTATCAATTGATTCCTTGGGTATCTTATGTGTTTCCAGTCTCATCATATCATTCCCAATTTCTTTAAATTCCATCAATTATTTAAACATTGTAAGATATTCGTTTATTATTTTAGAAATATATCTATTATATCTTGGTTAAAAATTATATTTTCCATAAAGAGTAAAATAATATATATTCTTTATGTAATTACACATAATTAAGACGTTAACAATGTTAATAACAATAAAACTAACAATAATAATAACAATATTAAGATTGATAATAATTAGAATAATAATAATAATAGAATAAGAATGATAATAATAATTATAACTTCCCAATAATTTAAAAAATGTTTAAGAATAGTTTCTAAATGAAAATCCAAGTGAAAAACATTAAAAACAGAGTTTTCCGAGTGGAACAAGGGTAAATCCGAGCGAAATAAGTATGATTCCGAGTGGAATCATACTGAGAAGGGTTTTCCAAACGATCTGGCTAAAAATCTGAGTGAAATTACACTGGAAAGCTGTTTTCCGATTGAAACAAGTTTGGGTCCGAGTGAAAATGAACTGGAAGGCTATTTTCCGACTGAAACAGGTGTGATTCCGAGTGAAAATGAGTTTTCTGCATGAATTAACTATGAATACGAGTGAAATAAAACTGAGCAGAGTTTACTAAATGAAATTAATATGTTTTTCAAGTGAAACAGAAACTGAAAAGTATTTTCTTAATGAAATAACTTAAATTCTGAGTGAAATAAATTTCTGAGTGAATTAAAATATAATTTCCGAGTGGAATCAGTAAGAAAGAGTTTCATGAGTGAAAATGTTGGTGAAACCGAGTAAAAATGAATTTCTGAGTGTAATAAAATACGATTCCGAGTGACATCAGTCTCAAAGGAGTTTTCTGAGTGAAATCAATATAAGTTCCGAGTGAAATATGTTTGAGGAAGAGTTTTCCGAGTAAATTGAGCTTGGAAAGATGCTGTCCGAATGGAAATAGACTGGGAAAGGTTATTTCTTCCGAGTGAAATTACTGAAAAGAGTTCTGAGTAAAGGATAATTATGTTTTCTGAGTAGAATAGCTATAATTCCAAGTAAAAATGATTGAAAAGGAGTCTTTCAAGAAGAAAGGGGTTCTGTTATGAAATATATAATGGTTTACCGAGTGAAATCATGTAAAAACCGATCGTATTTATTTAAAACTGATTGGATTATATAACACTGGTTGGATTTGTATAAAACTGATTGAATTTATATAAAACCGATTGAATTATATAAAACCGAGCTTGTTATCATTTCTTTCATTTCCCGTTTACAATTCTTTGCTGGAATATACATAAACACATTTCATACTTAATATTTCACAGTTCAGCATCAAACATATTCACTCAATAATCAAAATTTATCATAATCAATTCAAATAATTGAAACATATTCATTGAATCATGTATTATACAGCCAATTGAACATATTAATAATAAAACGTATATAAAAGACATACATAAAGATTAAAGCATGTTAAACAGAAATTCCTAGACTGCCCTGGAAAGGTGAGGAACAAGTTCCTTAACCCTTTCCTTCACTCGGTTTTCCCATAGAGCACCCAAGAATATACCCCCTTACCTTTATGGAGCTCCTGGAGGAGAAGCAGAGGTTCCCTTTCACTGTCCTGCATGAATTTTGAGTGAAACAGAAGAGAAAAGAGAGAGAAAGTAACTTGCAGGAAGAAGAATGATGGAGGTGTGTTTCGTGTGTGTGTTCTCTAAGAGTCCTTGCGCTGGTTTAAATAAGGAGTGGGCTGCTAAGTGGAAAACTAAATGGGGAACAGCTTTTGTGAGTGGGCTACTAGTGGAGTGTTAATGGAGTGTCAGTGGAGATTTAAATAAGGAGATATGCTGAGTCAGTGCCCATTTCTGGCCACCCACTAGCTATAATGCGCATGATTGAATTAAAATAATCATTAAAGACAAAATTGAAGTCAATACGCACAACTGACACTGAATACCAAGTGAAACTTCCACTCGGTTAATCACTATGCCGACTGGAATTCTTCTTCCGAGTCAACAAATACAAGGCTCGCTTGAGCGAGTCTTCAAGTCCTCGCTCGGAATTCCTTTGAAACTGACTCAGGTACTCGGTTTCTCACTCGGTAATATCTGTCCAGACCGAGTCCTCTCTTTCTCAGAGTTTTCACTTAGAAATCCGAGTCTTCTTTCACTTGGTTCACTCGGTTTAGGCCAACTTCTTCAACTATATTTCCAAATTAAGGTTTATTTAAGCCATTACCTCTCGGAACAAGACCTACACGTACGACTCTCACTCGGTTTTGGTCCAGTAGAGTATATCTCACTCGGAATTGGCTCAGCCTCTTACATTTCTCTCGGAATGGGTTCCCTTTACCATTTTCCACTCGGTTTCTTAAGCAAATACATACGAAACCATTCGGAATCCTTCCCAATTGATTCCATAACACACTCCAGTCGGTAGGAAGCATCAAATCAACATAAACATAAATATACATACATTCTTTCACTCGGAATACTTCAATCGGAGGAGTTTCCTTCAGGAAAAGAAGCATTTGGCACGGTTTGACTCGGAAACGAGTCATTCCAGGGTGTTTTGACTCGGAATTTCACCCAGAAGTGGTTCTCTTGAACACACTTCACTCAGAATTGCCTCTCAGATCAAGACTTCACTCGGTGGTAGCCCTCTCAGTCATGTTTTACTCGAAAAACATGACACTGACTCGGAATTCCCTCCTTCACTCAGAATTTCTAATTATTCACTCAGAATTCTTCTCTGTTACTCGGAACAGAGCCCTTTTCACTCGGTTTTTGCATAATTTCACTAATGATCCATATAAATTCCATTATTATGCACAAAAAATGACATTTCTGAGATACCACAGACCATCAACAGGGTATATATTGACTTATTCTTACTCATAAACCTTTCATAATTCAAAATTTACAAGAGTAAAACTATTCCTAAAAACAGGGATGTTACAAGTCACTCGGATTCTTTCACCCAGAAGTGGTTCTATCAGTCCCACTTCACTCAGAAGTGCCTCAGACAAGGATTCCACTCGGAATAAACTCTCTCGGCCATGTTCCACTCGGAAAACACAACCTTCACTCGGAATTTCTCTTAGTCACTCGGAATTTTCCTTTTTCACTCGGAATTTCATTCACTATATCACAAAATTATTTTCTAAGGTTCCTATTTGAATGGAATTCGTCCAGTAACTCCCAGGTTGCTTAACATGCTTCTTGCTTTGAGCTAGAGCTCACTCGCCTAAGCGAGATTGATCCCAAATGCTTAAATACTAATGTAAGGGATTCTCGCCTGAGCGAGATTCTTTCTCGCTTAAGCGAGAATACTATGACATGACCAGAAAACGAAAACGAATTTGTCCCAGCTCCACATATGGTATCTCATTGTAGGCCTATTAAATCATATCTGACATATCATATATGACATTTTGAGGCACATAAAGCTTGTTCTGAGAGTTTTTACTCTGAAATCCTTATTAAAAGCCAAGTTTGGATATCTCCATTACTTCATACACACAAAAAGACATATACAGCCAGTTCCCATATTCATACTTATAAATTTCCATTCTAAATTTATCATTAATAATTTTGGGATGTTACAAATGCCTTTAATTCTCTTTATCATTTAACATACCATGATATTAATATTTCCAAAACCACTTGGAAAACCACAAGTCCTCAAAGGACACATCACATATAATAATTTTTAGAATCATGGATTTACTGTTTCAACCACATGTAACAATAACCACAAGGCATTCATGTACATATATATTAATTATGTCAATCATAATTATTCACCACCAAAATATACAACTGTGTGATACTCATTAAACATACAACAACATCAATAATAAATCATAATCACTCAAGAGTTTGATAATAAATATTTACTCATAGAGAAAATATCATTTTCATTCATAATAACCATTATAATTAAGTTTCAGCATTTCCAACAGCAACATACTCTAGTACATCAGCCATAACTTGAACAAATCAAATCCTTTTTAGGTGCTTCCACTTGCTGTAGTTCAATAATAGAATTATCTACAACTTTCATGAAGAACACAATTTCAAATTCCAAACAGAAATACCACTTATTCACGAAATACCACACTACCTCAAGGTGAGTTTTCAAAACGTACATATATTAGTTTGAACGTTTCTGGAGCTACAAAAATGATTTTGGCATAAAACCAGTTCTAAATTATTCTTAACACAATTATCTACAACTTTCATGAAGACACCAATCACTAATTCTCACCACAAAATTCCCAGTTTTAAAAATAAGATTCGTATTTCAGATTAACAGAATTACAGCTTGTACATACTTCAGTATTTTAGGCATAACTCGAGATACAAAAATCCTTTTGACTTGAAACCACTTTCTATAGATCCATAACATAAATATATACAACTTTCATGAAGACATCAAAGTCTAAAAATGTATGTATAATTCCCAGAATATTCATATATGCACAAAACATAAGATAAGTATTTCAATCGAACATGCTGTAGTATTTGGATCATAACTTATGCTATACATATCCAATTCAGTCGGTTAAGGTCTCAAAATTCATATAACAAAAAGATCTACAACTTTCATGAAGACACTGATCACTAATTCTCAACACACAATTCCCAGTTTTAAAAATAAAATTCGTATCTCAAGTTAACAGATTTACAGCTTGAACATACTTCAGTATTTTAGGCATAACTCGAGCTACAAAAATCATTTTGACTTGAAACCACTTTATAAAGATCCATAACACAAATATCTACAACTTTCATGCAGACATCAAAGGCTGATTATGCATGTATAAGTCCCAGAATATTAATATATACACAAAACATGGGATAAATATTCCACTCGGACATGCTGTAGTATTTTGGCTATAACTTTTGCTAGACATATCCAAATCAATTGATTCAAGTCTCAGAATTCACATAAGAAAAAGATCTACAACTTTGATGAAGAAGTCAGAATCAAATTCATAGGTTTTCAGCTTCAAAATTGAGCAACAAAATGCAAAAATAAAATTGGATTCCTAGGACAATATATAATTCTACCCATTTCATAATCATTAACAACCTTGTCCCCTCTTACTTGGTTTGCTGACTGAAAAATGGCCTCCTTGCTGTCCTTGCTCCTATTCGAAGGTGTATTGAGGAAGAAGAGTAAAAGAGAGGAAGAAGATTTACTAACTTTGTTCTAAGGAGTTCTGGTCTTAGCAGAGGCAATGTTAATAATGCAAGGACAAGTGGGGGACAGCTTTCTTGTGAGTGGATTGCTAGTGGGATATTAGTGGAGATAATGGAGATTTAGATAAGAAAGTAGGCTATATTAGTTGTCCACTTCTGCCGCCTGTGACGTCCCGTGTAATTTTTCGAATAAATTTTTCACGTTTTTAAAAGATCATTTTAAAATTCATAAATTAAATTCAGAGTTCACGTAATAGTTGATAATTACAGAATATTATCATACATACTAATCATGAATAATTAAATTCAAGAAAACATTTAAGTAGCGGAAATGATTTAGAAAATAACGGTACATGATACGTTATACTTATTACAACCCATAAAATCAAAGTCCATGTAATAATTCATATAGGCATCAATCATGGCATCACTCTTTATTCTGCGTGGCATTCACTGTAAAAATTAATGTAAGAGTGAGACAGAATATAGAATAAATATAAAATAAATAAAATTGCACAAACACAATCAACAAACCATAATGATATGATGAATATGCCAAACAAGTTCATTTATATTTAATAAGTCTTTAATTTAGTCCAATGATGTCATGCTGGATCCATTTGGTTTGGTGGGAATACTGCAGTAGAAAAGTCTCATAGAGACACAAATAGGGCTATAGCATATACCATGAATCCCTACACTTCATGGCGCTTAAGTACCAAAGTACACAAGTATCATAAGTAGGGCTTTGCATAAACCATGAATCCCTACACTTCATGGCGCTTAAGTACCAAAGTACACAAGTATCATAAGTAGGGCTTTGTATAAACCATGAATCCCTACACTTCATGGCGCTTAAGTACCAAAGTACACAAGTATCATAAGTAGGGCTTTACATAAACCATGAATCCCTACACTTCATGGCGCTTAAGTACCAAAGTACACAAGTATCATAAGTAGGGCTTTGCATAAACCATGAATCCCTACACTCCATGGCACACAACAAAATAGGGCTTAACTCGTCATAGAGTAACCCCCCACCAGGGTAGGCAATCATGGAACCCCTAAATTCCATGGTGCGTCCAAATGCTTATGATGCATGAATGCCTTTAATTCTTATTACCATTTAACATACCATGATATCCACATTTCTAAAACCTCTTGGAAAATACAAGTCCTCAAGGGACACAATACACATAATAATTCACAAAATCATGGATTTACTGTTTCAATCACATATGTCAATAACCATAAGGCATTCATGTACATATTAATAAATTTCGTTATTCATAATTATTCACCACCACAATATACAAACTGTATGATACTCAACAACATTCATAATAATTCATAATCACTTAAGAATTCAATAATAAATTATTACCCATAGAGAAAATATCATTTTCATTCATAATAGCCTTTATAAGTAAGTTTCAGCATTCCCAACAGCAACATATGTTAGTAAAACAGCCATAACATGGGCAAATCAAATTCTTTTTAGGTGATTCCACTTTCTGTAGTTCAATAACATAATTGTCTACAACTTTCATGAAGAACACAATTTCAAATTCCAAACAAAAATATCACTTATCCATGAAATACCACATTGCCTCAAGGTGAGTTTTCAAAACGTACATATATTAGTAATTTGAACATTTCTGGAGCTACAAAAATGATTTTTGTGTGAAAACAGTTCTAAATTACTCTTAATAAAAATATCCACAACTTTCATGAAGATCATAAATCAAACTCTAAGCAGAAATACCATTTATCCATAAAATACAACACTGCCTCCAGGTGAGTTTTCAAAACGTACATATATTAGTATTTTCAACGTTTCTGGAGTTACAAAAATAGTTCTGACATGAGACCAGTTCTAAATTACTCATAACACAATTATCTACAACTTTCATGAAGGTCATAAATTCAAATTCTAAGTAGAAATACCATTTATCCACAAAATACAACACTGCCTCCAGGTGAGTTTTCAAAATGTACATATATTAGTATTTTCAACGTTTTCGGAGTTACAAAAATAGTTTTGACATGAGACGAGTCCTAAATTACTCATAACACAATTATCTACAACTTTCATGAAGACACCAATTACTAATTCTCACCATAAAATTTCCAGTTTTAAAAATAAGATTCAGATTTCCTAGTTAACAGATTTTCATCATGAGCATTCTTCTGTATTTTTAACATATATAGAGATACAGGCATCCTTTTAACTTGAAACCAATTTCTATAGATTCTTAACATAAATATCTACAACTTTTGTGAAGACATCAAAGGCTGATTATGCATGTATAATTCCCAGAATACCAATATATACACAAAACATGGAATAAATCTTTCACTCGGACATGCAGTAGTATTTTGGCTATAACGTTTACTATACGCATTCAAATCAGTTGAATCAGGTCTCAAAATTGACATAACAAAAAGATCTACAACTTTCATGAAGAAGTCAGAGTCAAATTCATACGTTTTCAGCTTTAAAATTAAGCAACAAGATACGAAATTAAATCTAGAATCCTAGAACAACATACAACTCTACCCATTTCATAAATATTCACAACCCTGTCCCCTCTTACTTGGTTTGCCGACTGGAAATGGTCCCCTTGCTGTCCTTGCTCTTGTTCGAAGGTGTATTGAGGAAGAAATTGAAAGAGAGATATTTACTAACTTTGTTCTAAGGAGTTCTGAACAGAGGTAGTGTTAATAATGTAATGATAAGTGGGGAACAACTTTCCCGTAAGTGAATTTTTAGTGCTGTTAGTGGAGATAATGGAGGATTAAAAATAAGAAAGTGGGCTTATAATGGTCCATTTCTGGCCGTCCTACATACTAGGGGTGCATAATCGGTTTAGATATATTAAACTATGCACAAGAGACAAGATTGGAGTCAAAAAGTTACTCCTGGCACTGAAAACCGACTGGAATTCACTCGGTCAGCCTCTAAACCGACTGGAATTCTACTCGGTTATTCTCTAAGCTGACTAGAAATTACTTCCGAGTCTGGCTGAGGAGAATTCATCAGTCTCCTCCTTCAAAACCACTTCACTCAGAAGGGAAACCATTCAGAAATGCTTTTCCTTGAACACTCGGTTGGATTTTCATCCTTTTTAGATGACTCAGTCGAACCATTCAGTACTGATACCTCCCATTAGTTTTTCATTCGGTTAAATTTTCACAGACCGACTCCACAATCGTTTGGTCTGTCACTCGACTAATTGTTTCCAAAACCGACTCATATTGCTCGGTCAAATCAATCAAAACCAACTCATCTCCCACTGGTATTCCACTCGGTAGTATTATTACAAATCCGACTCTTCTTTCGCCCAGTTTTTTACTCGGCATAATTGATCCAAACTTAGTCATTCTTCACCATCTTTTGACTCGGCAATTACTCTAAAACTGACCATCACTCTATTGGTTTTCCACACTCGGTATTCATGCCTCCATTTCACTCGGATAATGCCTTAACTAATCCTTCTTCAGAATAAACTCCCCAATCAGGTTCCATTCGGAATTATCCCACTCCTCATTACTTGGAGAAATTCACCAAGTCAAGTCTTATTCGGACTTACACCATACATAGTCACTTAGAATATGGTTTACATGGTTCACTCGGAATATGTATAATATCTTTCACTCGGATATCAACACTTAGGAATATAGAAGTATTTCCCACTCGGGTTCTTACTCGGTTAATCATTACTTAGCCGAGATCAGACCAACTTCTTCAACTATGTTTCACTCAGAGTCCATCAGGGCCATTATCACTCGGAAAAAGGCCCATACATACGAGTCTCACTCGGAATTTGGCTTATATACATGAGACTCACTCAGTTACTTATTTCAAAGACCGACTCATGCACTCAAGTTTGTCACTCAGTAAAAATAATTTTTTATTGATTATCATTCACTCGTTCTTCTCTAGGCAAAATAATCCAAACCGAGTCCCCCTTCACAGTCTTCAACACTCGGTTCCTCATTCCAAATCTGAGTCTCCATACACACACGGTTCCACTCGGTAAGACTTTTTAGAAACCGAGTCTCCCTCATAGTTGTCCACTCACTCAGAATCTCATTCCAGGATTGACATATCTGGCCATCATACACCGTGTGTCCCAAGTCGGAATCCTTCCACTCGAAAGTATATTTTCCTCTGTACTTCACTTGGAAATGAAGGCACTCAGTGAACTTTTAGTCAGAATTGCAATGTCTGACTATGATTGACTCGGAAACTAGTCATTCAGAAGCATTTGACTCGGAAATGAGTCTTTCTGAGGTGTTTGACTCTGCGGTGAGTCACTCCAAGGTGAGTCACTCGGATTCTTTCACCCAGAAGTGGTTCTGTCAGTCCACTTCACACAAAAGTGTCTCAGGCAAGAATTCCACTCGGAATAAACCCTCTCGGCCATGTTCCACTCGGAAAACACAACCTTCACTCGGTATTTCCATTTTCACTCGGAATTTCTCTTAGTCACTCGGAATTTTCATTCTTCACTCAGAACAGAGTCCCTTTTTCACTCGGACAGTCCTTTCTAAGGCATATTTCACTCGGAAAATGGATCTTATCAACAAAGATCTATATAAATTCTATAATTAAACCCAAAAATGAAATTTTTGGAGCATTATAAACCATCTATAGAGTGTTTTATTCATTGATTAACACTAACAGATCTTCTATCTTTCAAAATTTACAAAATAGAGCTATTATTAAAAGCAGGATGTTACACCGCCTGCCTAATGGAGTGGGTATGATTAAAGAAAAGTATATTAAAATATGCATAAAAGGATAAGATTGGAGTCAAACGTTAATCTGACATTGAAAACCGACTGGAATTCCACTCGGTCAGCCTCTGAACCGACTGGAATTCTACTCAGTCAGCATATATGCCGACTGGAAATTGTCAATAACGTGAAGAGAGGGAAATCCGAGTCCTCTCGCTCAAGCGGAATCCTATCTTGCTTGAGCAAGTGCCATACATTACACTGGCAGAGGAGTTTCGCTCAAGCGAAAACTGACTCGCTTGAGCGAGTGTGAGTTTCGCTCAAGCGAATACTGACTCGCTTGAGTGAGACACACAAGCCTCACTTAAGCGAAATCCGGCCAGAGGTCGTCATTCCCCAAAACTGACCCTTCATCCACTCGGTTTTCACTCAGCACAATTTATTCCTAACCGAGTCATCCTTCTCTGTTTTTCACTCGGCAATATATTTCAAAACCGAGTCAACTCTTTTACTCAGTCTTCAACACTCGGTTCTTCATTTGTAAATTCATTTTCAAATCTGTGTCTTCACTCACACGGGTTCCACTCGGTAATTTCATTCCAAATCCGAGTCTCCACACACACACAGTTCCACTCGGTAAAACTTTTCAGAAACTGTTTCTCCCTCATAGTTGTCCACTCACTCGGAATCTCATTCCAGGGTTGACACATCTGGGCAATCATACACTGTGTGTCCCCAGTCGAAACCCTTCCACTCAAAAATACATTTTCCTCTATACTTCACTTGAAAATGAAGGCACTCAGTGAATCTTTCATTCAAAATTGCAACGTCTGACCATGATTGACTCGGAAACGAGTCTTTGGAAAATACTTGAATCAGGAATAAGTCTTTCTGGGGTGTTTGACTCGGAAACGAGTCATTCAGAAATAATTGACTTGGAAATAAGTCATTTGAAAGCATTTGACTCGGCAGTGAGTCACTCCAAGGTGAGTCACTCGGATTCTCTCACCCAGAAGTGGTTCTATCAGTCCCACTTCACACATAAGTGTCTCTGGGGCAAGAATTCCACTCGGAATAAACCCTCTCGGCCATGTTCCACTCGAAAAACACAACTTCACTCAGAAATTTAAATTTTCACTCAAAAACAGAGTCCTTTTGCACTCGGACAGTTCTTTCTAAGGCATTTCCACTCGGAAAATGGATATTATCATCAAAGATCTAAATAAATTCCATATTTATACTCAAAATGGGATTTTTAAAGTAATACAAGCCATCTATTGGATGTTTTATTCATTGATTATTACTTATAGACCTTCTATACTTCATAATTTACAAAATGGGACTATTATTAAAAACAGGATGTTAAATAAGGTACCTCTGGTCCTCACCTTTCCAGGGCAGGTTTGGGAATTGTTGTTAAATTAAATGTTTTAATGTTTATATATTTGTTTTATATATATATATATATATTTATTGATATGTATATGATTAATTGGTTGTGTTGATTATTATTACCCATGATGAATTAAATGATATGATCGTTATTGAATTGTGAAAATATTAAGAACCATGGGTGTCTATGTGAATTCCAATGAGGAAGTTTTGAAAAATATGATGAACGTGGGAATAATGATGAAAGGTTACCATTTATACCACTGTTATTATTATTATGATTCTAATTATTATTATTATTATTATTATTATTATTATTATTATTATTATCAGAATTATTATTATTATTATCATTATCATTATTATTCTTATTTCTATTATTATTATCATTATTATTGTTACTAATATTATTATTGATTACTTACGAAAAATGAAATAAGGAACTTATAATTATGAATATGATTATTATTATTATTATTATTATTATTATTATTATTATTATTCTAGTTATTATTATTATTATTATTATTATTATTATTATTATTAATGCTGTTATTATTATTATTATTAGAACTTAAGAATAAATATTATGAGACTGGAAACACATAGATACCCAAGGATCAAATGATAAAAATAAAGCATTTTGCATTATGAAAATATTTTTGAGGGAGTAAAACTAGAGCATACACCTGGTACGCTGGAGGACATTCACGTTCGATCTCCGAGGAGAATCTTGGGAGTACAACCGGGACGGAAACCCAATGGCATCAGAGTCGCGCCTGAAGCCGGGTCAGACGATGCAATTCTGGTGTACTTTGACTAAATGACAGAATGTAACTATGGTCGTGTAGAGCCAAGTCCCAAGATAATATAATGATATGAACCTGTGAGTTCGTTCGTACCTTACGATGATTAAATAATGAATGGGGGACTTGGTGAGCTCCGATCGCTATAGAATGGAAACGTTGTGCCCAAGAGGCAAATTGAGCAGAACGAATGCAAAAGAATGAGATAATGGTGATGGTGGATTGATTTATTGGGCCCACATGCATCATGAGACTTAACTAAAGATAAATCATAATAAACCAAACTCATGCATTCTATGATAACATCCTTGATTGTTATATTTGTAAATATTTAAATTGTATGATTTACGTGATATTATTTGTTGACTGGATATGTCCGCACCGGGAACCTTCAGGGTCTGGGGTTTATACTCATCCTTTCTGATGATTAATAACAGAGGGGCTAGGAAATCAAGAACCAGAATACGAAGAACAGCAATACGTTGAACCAACTAGGAGCCCTTATTAAATGAAGAATATATGTAGTGGAATATTTATTAATGAATAATAAGACAATGGATGACTGTATAAATATTTAAGGGTGCCTGCGTGCCCCATTCTGTTAAGAGTACGATTACTTATAGTTTGTGAATGACTATATGATTTATCTACTATTTGCTTCCACTGATCTGCCATTAATTTATTTAAAAAAAATATATTCACTTTTTCTAAAAACTGTTATCTCTCTTAGTTAAATAGGATGATCCTACAGAAGGGTCTATCTTATTTAACCGAGGGTGTTACAGTATGCATGTGTATGGACACCGGTCGGTTTCTGATCGTGTGTGTGGCATATTCCGATTAAAAGTGAATTATTTGATGCTGTGATGAGATGATGCTGGGTGAAAGTTAATGTATATGCATGTATGTATGTGGACACCGATCGGTTGAGGATCGTGTGTGTATGTGTAAATCCGATTGAAATTGAAATGGTGTTATGACAATCGGTGTTTTGTGGCAATGTGGAGTCGGGATTGACAAGCAGGTCACCTGAGTGATGTTGTTAATGGCCACTTGTGAAATGTGAATAAATGATTATGTGGTGGAGGACGACCGACGGTATATGTTACCCTCGTTTTTGGCTTCAGTGGTCAAGCAGGACCTAGTTGAGCTACCCAGAGGTCTATGACCTAGTGGTTCAGGGGGAGTCAAGTAGGACTCGGTGAACCAAGCAGGGTTCACGAGGTGTGAAGTAGGACCCCCAGCTGAAGGTCAATCCTTTCAGTATCCGGATACTGTGTCAATTTTATTGAGTCAGTGGTGAAAATTGATGATTTGATAATTTTGCTGAGTGTAATTTGTAACATCCCTATTTTTAGTAGCAGTCTTATTTGGTAAAATTTAAAGTTTGAGAGGTCTGTAAGTGGTAATAAGTGAATGAATACCCTGTAGATGGTCTGTAATATCATAAGAAATTCATTTTTGTGTGTAATTATAGAATTTATATGGACCATTAGGGAAATTAATCAAATTCCGAGTGAAAAGGGCTCTGTTCCGAGTGACAAAGAGAAATTCCGAGTGATAGAAAGAAAATCCGAGTGAGGGATGAAATTCCGAGTGTAAAGTTATGTTGACCGAATAAAACATGACTGAGAGAGATACTACCGAGTGAAATCTTGGTCTTAGAGACATCTGGAGTGAAGTGTGTTCAAGGGAACCACTTCTGGGTGAAAATTTCGATTGAAAACACCTTTGAAAGACTCATTTCAGAGTCAAACCTTGCCAATTGCTTCTTTTTCGAGTGGCAATCTCTATGATTACAGTATACCGAGTGCATAGACTCAGTCAGGGATATAACTGATGCAATCCGAGTAAGTTTGTTCAAGTTAGACCTCCCTAATAAGATAGAAGATAGCAATCCGAGTAGGTTGAGAGCCATTTTGAGTAAGGCTAAATATGTAGCCTTTCAGAGTGAATGGGTTTAAACATTACCGAGTAAGATATACTCAAGTAGGAAAATAATACTGAGTGAAATATGTGTGTAGGAATGAATTTGGATATTCCCGAGTATAAAATCCGAGGGAAGATTGGTTGTAATGACTTAGATTGGAAAATTTCTAAGTATATGATAAACCGAAGGAATGATCCATATATATATATATCCGAGTGGATGGGGTTAGAACAAGTCTGAGTTGGACTTAGCGTAATGATATTCCCGAGTAGATAAAATAATGGGTAATCTGAGGGTTAAGTATGAAATAAACCCGAGTGAATGAAACCCTTTAAGTGATGTAGAGTTTGAACAGTTCTAAGTAAACAAGAATTTATTAGGTCTGAATGAGAACCCCGAGTGAATGATGAGGAGTTCCGAGTGGATGAATGCATGTGTCTTTTATGATTGAATTGATGCTTTCTACCGACTGAAATATGTTGTCAAAATTATTTGGGAAGTATTGATGGGAGAAATAGTGATTTAAGTTAAGGATTCCGAGTGATTATATATAGATATTGTGTGGTTAAGGAATTACTTGGCTTGAATATGAGTGGTGATAAATGAATAATACTAAGTAAACAGATATCGAGTGGAGAATGGTAGTGGGAGTCCGTTCCGAGCGAATTATAGAATGCACAGAGCCATTCGAATGAGTCTAAGGTGTTATGAAATCCTGAGTGAAAAGTGATTTGATGTTAAGTTGACTAAGGGATGATTTGGTTGAGTGAGAAATAGATAAGAATAGATTGTTACCGAATGGGAATCCTGAGTGAGTCCGAGTAAAGAGGATCCGATTGAGTCCAGAAGAAATCCGACCTAGGGAGGAGAAATCCGACTAGATGTTTCAAGAAGAAACAATCATGAGTGAGGACCAAGAGAGTGTACAAAGTGGAAAACCAAACAAAGACAAGACGGTTTTAGAAACATTTAGCCGAGTGACAGATTGAGCCACTGTGGAACCAGTCTGGGATGAATTAGCCGAGTGAAAGACCAAGTAAAATAAGAGTCAGCACTGATTGATTTTACTGAGTGTGAAAATAAGCGTTTGAGTCAGTTTTAGAAGATTTCCGAGCCAAGAATGGCTGATTCGCTCAAGCGAATCAGATTCCGCTTAAGCGATCCGATGTCAGGAACCAACCGATGTCCTCTATATCACATCGGATGACTGATGTATTGCAGACTGGGTCAGCACTCCACACCAGTTGGCTATTAGGTCCATCCTTAGATCAGGAGTTCACACCGGACAGATCTGACCCGGTGTTCATCAAAACCGACCTCTTCCACAAACGGTGTCCCTTAACTCCTTCACACACCGTCCTTCACTACCTCAAATCAACACCGCCCCTCACACTCCAGACTGCCCCCCTCACTTAATACCGCCCTCACACACCCAATACCGCCCTCACATGCAATACCAACCTCTTTTCCAGCACTGAACATCTTTTTAATTCCACTTCAGATAGTGGTCAGCCCACTTAATCACATAAATCCAAAAAGGAGTGGCACAATGAACCAATCGCAAGAGAAAGTTGTACCCATTATAATGCCTTTATATATTTTATTCCCAATCAATGCGAAGCTGACAGTGAAGTGAGTCAAAAGTTTCCATTATCCCACCTAATCCTCCAATTGATGTCTCCCCTTTGTCTCCTGCACTATTAAACCAATATATCTCCAAGCCAAACTATCAGAACCAAAATAAAGACATTCTTCTTCTTCCTTCTTCCTTCTCTTACGTGCCAGCACCAACTTCTTTCTTTTTCTCTCAAGTTCCTCCTCTGTTTCACTCGGAATTGGTGTAGGACAGAGAAAGGGAACCTCCTCTTCTCCTCCAGGAGCTCCATAAAGGTAAGGGGGTATATTCTTGGGTGCTCTGTGGAAAAACCGAGTGAAGGAAAGGGTTAAGGAACCTGGTTCCTCACCTTTCCAGGACAAATTCAGTGTTATGTGAATTAAATGCTTTAATTGCTATTATTGGTATATACATATATATATATTTGTTACTAAGTGCATATAATCAGTTCAGAGTTGTTTGATTAAATGTTATGGTTATTGTTTTATATTTGAATATATGATTATCATTATGCATAAAAATTGATAAAAATATATGCTGGTTGTTGGATTGTGAAGATATTAAGGATCCTGGGTGTTTATGTGAATTCTAGCAAGGAATTATAAAATAGAAGTCGGATTCAGTGAATAATAAGCTCGGATTTTATGAAAAACCGACCTGAGCATTCGGATAGAACATTTTACTTGGAAAATACATTATTTTCACTCAGAAACTTATTTTTACTCAGAGTTTAAGTTATCTCACTCAGAAAACATAATTATCTTTTACTCAGAACCCTTTTCGGTAGTTTCACTCGGAAGAAGTAACCTTAAGATTTTTCCCAGTCTATTTCCATTCGGACAGCATCTTTCCAAGCTCAATTTACTCGGAAAACTCTTCCTCAAACATATTTCACTTAG
Source organism: Clitoria ternatea (assembly GCA_037962975.1). Lineage (NCBI taxonomy): Eukaryota > Viridiplantae > Streptophyta > Magnoliopsida > Fabales > Fabaceae > Clitoria > Clitoria ternatea. The sequence goes on from CM075670.1 coordinate 289,198,132, forward strand.
AACTTATATTGATTTCACTCAGAAAACTCCTTTGAGACTGATGTCACTCGGAATCGTATTTTATTACACTCAGAAATTCATTTTTGCTCGGTTTCACCAACATTTTCACTCATGAAACTCTTTCTTATTGATTTCATTCGGAAATTATATTTTAAGTCACTCAGAAATTTATTTCACTCAGAATTTAAGTTATTTCATTAAGAAAATACTTTTCAGTTTCTGTTTCACTCGAAAAACATATTAATTTCATTTAGTAAACTCTGCTCAGTTTTATTTCATTCGGATTCATAGTTATTTCATGCGGAAAACTCATTTTCACTCGGAATCAAACCTGTTTCAGTCGGAAAACAGCCTTCCAGTTCATTTTCACTCGGACCCAAACTTGTTTCAGTCGGAAAATAGTTTTCCAGTGTAATTTCACTCGGATTTTTAGCCAGATCGTTTGGAAAACCCTTCTCAGTATGATTCCACTTGGAATCATACTTATTTCACTCGGATTTACCCTTGTTCCACTCGGAAAAACTCTGTTTTTAATGTTTTTCGCTTGGATTTTCATTTAGAAACTATTCTTTAATACTTTTTAAATTATTAGGAAGATATAATTATTATTATCATTCTTATTCTATTATTATTATTGTTCTAATTATTATCAATCTTAATATTATTATTATTATTAATAGTTTTATTGTTATTAACATTTTAATTATGAGTAATTACATAAAGAATATATTATTTTAGTCTTTATGGAAAATATAATTTTAACCAAGATATAGTAGATATATTTCTAAAATAATAAACGAATATCTTACAATGTTTAAATAATTGATGGAATTCAAAGAACTTGGGAATGATGTGATGAGACTGGAAACACATAAGATACCCAAGGAATCAATTGATAAAATAAATGCATTTCGCATCATGAAAATATTTTTGAAGAAGAAAAACCTCTAGAGCATACACTTGGTACAGTGGAGGACACTCACGTTCGATCTCCATGAAGAATCTTGGGAGTACAACTGGAACGGTAACCCAATGGCATCAGAGTCGCGCCTGATAGCCGGGTGAGATGATGCAATTCTAGTATACTTTGACTAAATGACGGAGTGTAACTATGATCGTAGGGATCCAAGTTCCAAAAATATTTAAATATATGATGAGAACCAATGAGTTCATTTGTACCATATGGAACTTGGGCGGACCCTGATCGCTCTAGATGATTGGAATGGTGATATTCCAAAGAATGAGAAGAAGATGAAATGATTTATTGGGCCCACATGCATCATGAGATTTAACCAAAGATAAATCATAATAAATCCAACTCATGCATTCCATGACTTCATGCTTGATGATTGTAATTGTAAATATGTTAATTATATGATTTATGTGATATTGTATGTTAACTGGATTATGTCCGCACCGGATTAACCAATCAGGGTCTTGGGTTATACTCACCCTTACTGTTGACAATTTTCAGAGGAATTAGGAAATCAAGAACCTGAGTATGAAGAACAGCAATATGCTGAACCAAATGAGAACGCTCCTTAAATAGAATATAAGTAGCTGAATATTGACGGATGACTGTATAATATTTAAGGGTGCCTGCGTGCCCCATTCTGTTAAGAGTACAATTACTTGCAGTTTGAGAATGACTATGTGATCTATTTTGCTTCCACTGATATGCCATTATTTTTAAAAAAATTCCTTTTTTCTAAAAACTGTTAACACTTTCAGTTAAATAGGATAAACCTACAGAAGGATTTGTCTTATCTAACCGAGGGTGTTACATAATTGGTTTTAATAATCGAATGAAAATTGAAATAGTTGCTGAGTGATGTTATATTTACCGAGTGGTAAATTGGTTTTAATTGCCAAATGAAAATTGAAATAATTGCTGAGTGATGTTATATTTACTAAGTGGTAAATTGGTTTTAATTGCCGAATGAAAATTGAAATAATTGCTGAGTGATGTTATATTTACTGAGTGGTAAATTGGTTATAATTGCCGAATGAAAATTTAAATCATTTTCGAGTGATTTGATGTATTTGTTGAGTGTAATTTCATATATTTGTCGAGTGATTGTTATATTTTTCGAGTGGAAAATTGTTATATTGCCGAGTGGAAGTTACTTGCTGAGTGTGATTGGCTAGGTTTGCAGTGTTAGTTGCTATGATTACCGAGTGTGTGTATTGCTGAACGTTACTTTTTAAGATTGTCGAAGGAGAACTGTTATATTGCTGAGTGTGAATTACTATAATGTCGAGTGTTAATAGATATATTGCCGAGTGTGAGTGTATTGTCGATTGAGTTAATTGCTGAGTGAAATGTGCAGTTTTGAGGATAAAGTAATCGGATGGAGTTTATACTTGTATTTTATTTAAATTCCGTTCTAGATTAATTATGATGCTAAACACTCACCCTTGCTGTGGTTTTCAATTTTTAGTAACCAGTGACAGGGAGGAGGTCGGAGCCATGGAGGTGCGCCAAGCGGAGGATTGATGCCAAGGCACCGAGTGAATTTGAATGAATTGTAATTTATATGTATTGAGTTTTTTTTTCTGAGTGTTTGATGCTACAGTGTTGCCTGTATGATGAAATAAATTCGAATCGATATGCTGTGTGAAGTGACTATAAATTCTTGATGTTAAATGATTGGTGTTTATTTTATGAGTGAATTTGCATTGCTGTAGCAGAGTCGATTATCGGGTAAAGCTAGCCAGTGGATTCCTTCTTATCCGAGCAAGGGCCGATTGAATTGGTGCCCATTTTCGATCAAGTGAGTATCCCTCATTTCTTTGAGTGAAGAATAACCGAGAAACCCACTTCCGAGTGGAAGATTATTGTGTCTCCGAGTGAGCTGTGGCTGAGAGAATCATTTTCGAGTGAAGAAAGTTAAGAATGCTTCCGAGTGAAGATATGAGTGAATTTTTTTGAGTAAAGTAAGGTTAAGCTATTTCCGAGTGAGAGATAACCGAGTGAAAGAATTATTTCCGAGTGAACCCTGACTGTTTTCTTTCTTCCGCTGTTTCTAAATAACTCTATTTTATTAATGGATGTATTTTGGATCGGTTTCAGTCGGTTATTGCTATTTTAAGCATGATTTTATTATTTTGAGTGTATGAGAAAAGTAGATATTATTTTACATTAAAACCGAGTGGATTTTTATTAAAACACAAAAAATTATTTTGGAAAAATGATTAAATTGACACGGGTCGTCACATAAATGATGATGAAGAAGAAGAAGAATGCAAAGATTTATTTCAATTTCTTTAATTCCCTAATTAACCTTGATTAACCTTTACTTATCTTTCTTAATTACCAACCTCATCCTACTAGACATTTAAAATTTTGACTCATATGTCACGTATGCACCCAATGGCATATGAGTCAGTTACACCTCAGCACTTAACAGAATTTGTTAATGACAAGGGTTAAATACTAAAAATAAAAGTATTACAAGGATACTATACTCAGCGTGTGACGTCTGTAACACCCTCGGTTAGATAAGACAAACCCTTCTATGAGATCATCCTATTTAACCAAGAGGTCACAAATTTTTAGAAAAAGTGAATATTTTTTTTTAAATAAAGAGATGGCAGATCAGTGGAAGCAAATAGTATGTAATTCATATAGTCTTTCACAAACTGTAAGTAATTGTACTCTTAACAGAATGGGGCACGCAGGCACCCTTAAATATTATACAGTCATCCATAAATATTCAACTACTTATATTCTATTTAAGGAGCGCTCTCATTTGGTTCAGCATATTGCTGTTCTTCATACTCGGGTTCTTGATTTCCTAATTCCTCTGAAATATCAACAGTAAGGGTGAGTATAACCCAAGACCCTGAAGGTTATCCGGTGCGGACATAATCCAGTCAACAGATAATATCATATAAATCATGCAATTAACATATTTATAACTATAACAATCAAACATTGTCATGGAAATGCATGAGTAGGGTTTATTATGATTTATCTTAATTAAGTCTCATGATGCATGTAGGCCCAATAAATCAATCCACCATCATCATTCTTTCATTCTTTGGAATTCATCCTGCTCAAGTTGTCTCTTGGGCACAACGTTTCCATTCTAGAGCGATCGGAGCTCACCAAGTCCCCCATTCATTATCATAGGGTACGAATGAACTCACAGGTTCTCATCAATATATATATTATTTTATCTTGGGACTTGGCTCTACACAATCATAGATACATTCCATCATTTAGTCGAAGTACACCAGAATTGCATCGTCTCACCTGGCTATCAGGCGCGAGTCTGATGCCATTGGGATGTCGTTCCAGTCGTACTCCCAAGATTCCCCTTAGAGATCGAACGTGAATGTCCTCCAGCATACCAGGTGTATGCTCTAGTTTTTCTCCTTCAAAAATATTTTCATGATGCGAAATGTATTATTTTTATCATTTGATCCTTGGGTATCTATGTGTTTCCAGTCTCATATACTTGTTCATAAGCTCTTGAATCTCATCAATTGTTTAGACGTTGCTGTCGCAACCTGGATCGCGACGGCGCGGCGAGAGAGGAAAACCCATGAGATGAAATAGGGAGTCGCCACCAACGTTTTTATTCGTAGGAAAAACATTGGAAAAAACTAGGTTCACTAAAGCACTGGTTAAAAATTGAGATTCAAGTTCGGGAGTCGGTTACGAGTAGGGAAGGTATTAGCACCCTACATCGCCTATCGGAAACAGTACCAAGGTTGAAAGCGCAATATGAATAGCCTTAAATAAACATGGTTTCTTCCTTTTTTGTGTTTTTATTTGAAAACGACGGAAGGGAGTAAGTGAACTGTACAAACATAGAATGTCAAAGCGAGGTTAACGGGACGTTTCATCCGAAGACTTCGATATGAGACAGAGAGAGGAAGAGAATGCTAATAAGACGTCACGTCTAAATTAGACATCCTCGAATAAAAAAGGGACGGGGATAGGAAAGAGATAAGCAGGACGTCTCGTCCTAAGTATCCCTTCTCTATGAATTGTGGCGAGGCTTGAACAAAAAAAACTAAGGGGAAATCAACAAGACGTCACATCTAAATTGATTTTCACGGAAGCGACAAAAAAAAGGAACATTTATAAAAGGGACACCAAAGTGAGGAAATAAATCAGTAAAAGGAAACAAGAGAGATGGGCCCGACAGGAGTTGAGGTCCTGCTCCTACGTATTCTTGAATTATCAAGAAATCAGGATTACATAGTTCTGAGTGTTTTTTTTAGGAAAAGATTGGGAAAATGTTGGTGGGTATCATTTTGGTGAGGAACCCATACAAGACGAAGTTCTTCGCACGTGTACGGATCCTATAGAGGTTGTGTAAACGGAAGTATTTTCCGTACGACACTGACTAAAAATGATTTTTTTCTTTTTTGATTTTATTTAGATTGAAAGAAAACATAGGAAACATTTATTTCCCTTTATTATATTTTTTTACTACGAAGCAAAAGAGGGAGGGTAGCAGAAGCTACAAGAGAAAGGGAAACAGTATGTTCAGAAAAGAGAGGGAAAAATGAGCGAAAACTGAGTGGGAGAAGAGAAAACCAAATGAGAAAAAGGGAAAAAACCGAGTAAAAGTGGAAAAAACTGAGTGAAAATGGGAAAACCGAGTAAAAATAGTAAAACCGAGTGAAAATGGAAAAAACCGAGTGAAAAGTAGAATACCGAGTGAAAGTTGAGAAACCGAGTGATGGAGCAGGAGAGCTGGTCTCAGGATGCTGAACAGTGAGGTGTGAAGGGTGCTGGTGATGAGAATTACTGTACTGAGTGGTATTGGTGAGGAGAGGGGCTGTACTGGGTGGTGTTGGTGAGGAGATGGAAGGGAGCTGGTGAGTGAAGGAAGGGTGCTGGTGAGTGAAGGAAGGGGGCTGGTGAGGAGAGGGAAGGGAGCTGGTGAGTGAAGAGAGGGACGGAGCTAGTGAGTGGAGAGATGGGCAGAGTTTTTTTCACTTAATGAATGCCTTCCCCCTCAAAGTTTCAGCCTTTATCCATTTATAGGCTTTTCCGAGTGGAAGGCCAGCTCAGGCTTCCACTCATAGTGGAGGCAACCTGGTAGTGGGGGACAATGGCTGGTGGGAATTTTTAATTCCTCCACTTCCGCCCCTGTCTGCCACTCCCAGGATTCCTGGATCCACTTGGGTGGTGGAATCCAAGTCAGCATGGGCGAACAGGGGGAGCCTGGTGGAAATCTGAGAGAGGATAGTGGAAATCCGAGAGAGGATGACTCGGATTAGCCTCTCAGTCAGCATTCATCCTCAATTCGATTCAATTCAGAGTGAAAAATAGTCCTTTCCGAGTGAGAATTCTTCTGGGAGGAGCTCTCCTATGGGAGGCCGAGTGGAAGTTTTGCTCGGTATTGGGTCGCTGTGAGGAGAATCCGAGTGAAAAAGTGTGCAATTGGATTGAGGGGACAAACAAGGCAATTCTAATTGGAACGATCAATCAGACCGAGTGAAAATTGACTCAGAACCGATTGAAGAGGACTCGGTGCTGATTGAAAAGTGTCACTTGGAATTGGTGAAAAGTGTCTCAGAATTGATGAAAATGGGGGCTCGGAATTAGTTTGAGGTGGGATGACACGAAATTGGTTTGAAGAGGGCTGACTGACTGAAGTGTCACTCGGTTCTGACTGAAAATTAGCTCGGGAATGGGTGAAAGGATAGCTCGGGTTTGAGTGAGAGTACTCACTCGGGAGTGGGTGAGAAAGGAATGACTCGGAAATGGGTAAAAGAGTGGCTCGGTAATGGTAAAGGATGACTCGGAGGTTAAGTGGAAACGGTCTCAGAAATGGTTAAAGGACCACTCGAAAATGGGTGAAATATGACTCGGAGCCGACTGAAAATTGAAGAGAATGACTCGGTGTTGACTGAAGAGGCATCACTCGGTTCTTACTGAAGATACTGACTCAGATATCTCACTCGATAACAACCATTTTCACTCAGAAATATCCATTTTTCACTCGGAAAGAGCCTTTCTTCTTACTCAGAAATTGTATTCAGTCATCAATTGTTCAGTGCACTCACTCGTCCTTATTTTCCAATCAGGAATCATTTTCACTTGGTAACCAGCTGCTCGGTACACTCACTTGGGAGTCCTCTTCACCATGGTTTCACTCGGAAGCTGATTGAAGCTTTACTCAGAACTAATTGAACAGTCTTTCACTCAGAAACCAATTACTCAGAAATGATTGAATCAGTGTTTCACTCAGAGCTGACTGAGTCTGGTGAGTCAGAACTGACTGAATATGGCGAGTCAAAAATGACTGAGAATAGTGAGTCGGAACTGACTGACTGAATCAGTGTTTCACTCGGAATTCTCTCGATCGGAAGTATTTGGTTTAGATCTTATTTCGGTTTGAAGCATTCACTCGGAATCACTTCAATCGGAGGTGTGCTACTCGGATCTTGTCCCTGTTTAGAACATTCACTTGGAATGTCTTCAAAAGTGACACTCAAAACTTCACTGCTTGAAGGTTTTACTCGGAACTGACCTTAGGAGTCGGATTTTCCTTCACTCAGAATCTAGAACTCGGGTTCCATAATCCACCTGGTGCAATTATTCGAAAGTGGTTTTTACACTTCAATCAGAAGGGTCTCAATCAATAATTGGCTCTTAGATGTGCTCACTCGGGTGTTTTCACTCGGAGATAACCTTTTCACTTCAATTAGAATTGAGAATCTGACCACTCGGAGATGGTCTTTTCTCCTCTCAGAACTTGGAACTCAGCTTCAATCCACCGAGTGCATTCATTTGGAATCCGACCTTATATTTCAGTCAGAATGTTTCAATCGACAATCCATTCGGATGTGTTCATTGGAGTCGGACTCAAAATGACACTCTACTCGCTTGACCATGTTTTCTTTCAAATATATCACTCGGCTTGCCTGACAATCATCTTGAATTATGGACTCATTGTCTAAGAGTAATCATCTTGAATCAGAGTGGTATCAAACGGGAAATTTCCACCCGGAAACACATGTGCCTAGAAAAGGGGACCTGTCCTCAAGTCAGACTTGCAATCGGTAATCCTTTACTCGGTATTTGTTCACAGTCAGTCCCTCTTCTCTCGGAATGCATCTGATAGGGAACCATCCACTCGGATTTACCTCCAATCTGAGTCATTTTACTCGGATTTTCCCCCAACAGGTCATACTCCACTCGGTAATGCTCTAATCTGAGTCATTTCACTCAGATTTGCCTGCAACAGGTCTATATTCCACTCGGAAATGCTTCCATCAGTCATTCTAGTTGGATCTGATCATTCTAAGTTGGAATGCAGTATAAAAGAAGATTCTTTCCACTTGGACCGGACCAAAAGAGGTGTTCACAGTTGCAAGTCGTTTTATTGTCGTATTAGAGAAAATATATCAGTTATTTCCTAGTTGAAATTTATACTTTGTAAAGGGTAAAATAATATATTCCTTATTTAATTACTCATAATTAAAACAATATTATTGTCAATAATAATAATAATACTAGTTAATAATAGTAAGAATAACAATAATAATAAGAATCATAATAATAATAATAGGAATAAGAACAATAATGATAATTGTAACCTTCCAATATTTCAAAAAGGGGTAAAGAAGAGTTTGGTAAATGAAAATCTGAGTGAAAAATGTCAAAAACCAAGTTTTCTGAGTGAAATGAGTTATTTACCGAGTGAAAATGGATTTTCTGAGTAAAAAGAGTTTGGTACCGAGTGAAAAGTGGGTTTTCCGAGTGAAATGATAATGATTCCGAGTGGAATCAGACTAGAAAGAGTTTTTCAGTGAATCTGAGATGTTTTCCGAGTAAGAAGAGTTAAATACCAAATGAAATCAACTGAGAAGGTGATTTCTGAGTAAGAAATCGTTCTGTCTGGATGGAACACGTTCAAGTAAGTCAAAATTTGAGTGGAACGGAAACACTTCCAAGTGAAGTGTTTTCGAATGAGTTATTCCCGAGAGAGGTGGAAGTACCTCTCGGATTGATATTTCTGATAATGTAATTGTCCGAGTGAAATTTATCAAGGTGAATGGTGTACAGAGGGAAGTGTCTCTGTGTCATTTCCAAGTAAAGCATTCCGAGTAAGTCTTTCCAGGAATGGTGTTTCTGGTTAAAGGACTCTAATTCGGATTGAAGGTATTTCTGAGTGGATAATTCCGACAAGAATAATTATCCTGGGAACGTTTCAGTGAATGAAAGACCCGACCATGATATGTGAAGTTGTTCAGCAGTTCAAATTGCATTTTAGTGTAAGGTTTGGTCAGGTTATGAGAATACCGAGTGAAATTATGTCTGGATGGATAGTTTATTGAGTTAAATTATGTATTTTTATGTTTCAAAAGATCCGGTCGATTATTACAAATAAGATATTTAATTCAAGATCTAATTGAAATAACTATTGATGAAAAACCGATTGGATTAATGTAAAATTGGTCGGATTAACGCAAAAACTGGTCGGATTAGTGTAAAACTAATTGGATTGATGTAAAACCAACTGGAGTGAAGTAAAACCGAGCTTGTTATCATTGATTCCAACATCTATTTATAATTCTTCACTGGAACTTACATAAATACCCATGATACTTAATATTTTCACAGTTCAGCATCAAACATACTCACTTAATCATCAAAATTTATAATAATCAATACAGATAATCGAACGTATTCATTGAATCATGGATTATAACGAGCAACACAGCCAATTGAACATATTCATAAAGGTATATATTTATATATATATATATATATAATAGATATATAACAATTAAAGCATTTTAATTCACACAATTCCTGAATCTGTCCTGGAAAGGTGAGGACCAAAGGTACCTTAACCCTTTCCTTTCACTCGAATTTCCCCAGAATACCCGAGAATATACCCCCATTACCTTAATGGAAGTTCTTTGATAAGAAGGAGATGTTCCCTTCACTACCCTTGCTTCAACTCACAGTGAGGAGGAAAAGAAATTGAGAGAAGAAGTAGTTTGTACGTAGAAGAAGAAATAGAGAGCGTTTTTTTTTTTGCTAAGTTCTCTTGGGTCTGAAAATTTCAGACTTGGAATGAGTTCTGTTGTCGATTTAATAATGAAAAAGGACAAGTGGGGGACAGCTTTTTGTGAGTGGGCTATTGGTGGGCTGTTAGTGGAGATAATGGAGATTTAAATAAGGAGGTAGGCTATCTTAGTGCCCATTTCTGGCCGCCTACAAGCTATAGGGTGCATGGTTGGATTAGATAAATTAAAATAGGCACTAAGAGACAAAATTGGAGTCAACACGTCAAATCTGACACTGAATACCGAGTGAAATTCCACTCGGTTAGCCTCTAAGCCGACTGGAATTCTATTTCCGAGTCCGGCTGAGGAGAACTCAGCAATTTCTACTGTTTCCTTTCCTTGGAGGGACTTAATCCAGTCTGATTCAAGCCGATTCAAAGTCTCTCAGATTCCCACTCGGTTAAGTCATCCTAAAACCGTGTCTACTCTTAGCCAGTCTCACTCGGTAATTTCAAACCAAATCCGAGTCATCTCAGTCAGTCTCACTCGGACATAGTCATTACTTACTCACTCAGGATACATAACACCCTGTTCACTCAGAATAAGTACTCATGTTTACTCGGAACATATATATAGCTTTTACTCAGAATAATTATAACATCCTTCATTCGGAAATCAACACTCGGATAATAAAGTCTTTCCCCACTCGGGTTCACTCGGCTAATCATCACTTAGCCAAGGTTAGGCCAACTTTTTCAACTACATTTCACTCAGAGTTCATTAAGGTCATCACCTCTCGGAAAAAGCCCACACATACGAGTCTCACTCGAAATTGGCTTATATACTTAAGACACTCAGTAAAGGTTCTCAACCATAATTAAACTAATCTCCACTCGGAAGTAGTCCAGTAGAGTATATCTCACTCGGAAGAGGAGTCATACCCACAAACTCACTCGGAAATGGTTCAGCCTCCTACATTTCACTCGGAATGGGCTCCCACTACCATTTTCCACTCAGTATCTATTCGCTTAGCATTACCAGCCGAGTAATGTCCTAATCATACACATATGAAACCATTCGGAATCCTTAACACTATTTCATCCATCAACACTTCCCAAATAATTCAACAACATATTTCAGTCGGTAGGAAGCATCAAATCAACATAAAACATATGTATATATGTATTCATTCACTCAGAATACTGCAATTAGAGAAGTTTCCTTCAGAAAAGGAAGTATTTGGCAAGGTTTGACTCAGAAACGAGTCATTCTAGGGTGTTTTCACTCGAAATTTTCACCCAGAAGTGGTTTTCTTGAACACACTTCACTCCAAATGTCTCCGAGGCCATGATGTCACTCGGTAGTAGCCCTTTCGGTCATGTTTTACTTGGAAAACATAACCTTCACTCGGAATTTCTTATCATTCACTCAGAATTTCTTTCTGTTACTCGGAACAGAGCCCTTTTCACTCGGAATTTGCATAATATCATCAATGGTCTATGTAAACTTCATAATTATACATAAAAATGAAATTTTTGGATATTATAAACCATCTACAGGGTATTTATTCGCTAATTTTCTCTTACAAACCTTCCATACTTCAAAATTACAATATTGAAACTGTTTCTAAAAACAGGGATATTACAACGTCTATAATAATTTTTCTGAATAAATTTTTCGCGTTTAAAGATCATTTTGAAACTTGTAATTTGAATTTTGAAGTCACGTAAAAGTTGATAAATGCGGAATATTATCATGCATACTAGTCGGGAACAATTAAAGCATAAGACATTTATATAGCGGAAACGATATAGAAAAATAACAGTATGTGGTACATTATACTATTACAACCCATTAGAATTAAAAAGAAACCAAAGTCCAAGCAATAACTCATAAAAGCTTCATTCATGGCATCACTCGTCATTCTGTGTAGCATGCACTGTAAAACTTAATGTAAGAGTGAGACAGAATATAGAATAAATATAAAATAAGTAATATTGCACAAACACAATCAACAAACCATAATGATATGCTGAATATGCCAACAAGTTTATTTATATATAATAAATCTTTAACTTAGTCAAATGATGTCATGCTGGATCCATTTTGGTTTGGTAGGAATACTGCAGTAAAAAGTCTCATAGAGACACAAGTAGGACTTAGCATAATGCCATGAATCCCTACACTCCATGGCGCTCAAGTATCGAAGTACACAAGTAAGACTTAGCATAACCATGAATCCCTACACTCTATGGCTCCTACGAAAATAGTGCTTAAACTCACCATAGAGTAACCCTCCACCAGGGTAGGCAATCATGGAACCCCTAAATTCCATGGTGCGTCCAAATGCTTATGATGCATGAATACCTTTAATTTTCTTTATCATTTAACATACCATGATATCAATATTTCCAAAATCACTTGGAAAGCCACAAGTCCTCAAAGGACACATCATGTAACATCCCAAAAATTTCAATCTCATGTGTAATTATTTTTAATCTAGGTCATTATTAATATTATCCAATTTTCGAGTGAAGCATGCCTTAGAAAAGATTGTCCGAGTAAGGAAGAGACTCTATTCCGAGTAAAAAAGGAAAATTCTGAGTGACTAAGAGAAATTCCGAGTGAAGGTTGTGTTTTCCGAGCGGAACATGGCCGAGAGAGTTTATTCCAAGTGGAATCCTTGTCTGAGGCACTTCTGAGTGAAGTGGGACTGATAGAACCACTTCTGGGTGAAAGAATCCGAGTGACTCACCTTGGAATGACTCACTGCTGAGTCAAAAGCATTCAAATGACTCATTTCTGAGTCAATTATATCCGAATGACTCAATTCCAAGTCAAACATCTCAGAAGGACTCATTTCTGAGTCAAGTATTTTCCAACGACTCAATTCTGAGTCATACATAGTTAAGCATTTTCATTTTTGAGTGAAAGTTTCCTTAGTGCCCATTTCCGAGAAGGAGTACAAAGGAAAATTTATTTATGAGTGAAATATGACTGGAGAGATACTTCCGAGAGAGAAACCAGAGTTGTGTAACATTTCAAGTGAGCCTTATGTATACGACTCTATTTCTGAGTGAGAATCATACGTGTGGGCATTTTCCGAGTGATGATGGCCTTAATGGACTCTGAGTAAAATGTAGTTGAAGAAGTTGGCCTAACCTTGGCTAAGTAATGATTAGCAGAGTGAACCCCAAGTGGGGAAAACTTATAACTATTCTGAGTGAAAGTTATATATATCTTCCGAGTGAATAAAGTTATATATTCTGAGTAGATAAGATTTGAATAAGTCTGAGTGAGATGGCTTAGTGAATTCCTCCTAGTGATGAAAGGGCAGAGTAATTCCGAGTGGAACTTGAGAGTGGAGTGCCTCCGAGTGTGTAATTCCGAGTGGGATGGCACCTGCTGAGGATATACAATAAAAATGAAGAATAGTTGGTTTTGGAATGAATTAACCGAGTGAGGATCAACCTGATGAGGAGTCGGTTTTGGGATGACATACCGAGTGAGTAATCAATTAAGAGATGAGTCGGTAAGGAAAGGAATTGCCGAGTGATGGCCGATCTGATGTTGAATCAGTTCTAGAAGTGAAATGCTGAGTGAATGATGATCAGTAAGGATTATTCTACCGAGTAGAAATCTGGGTGTTGGGAATCAGTTTTAATAGATTTTACCGAGTGCACAATCGAGTAGAATGAGTCGATTTGTAGTAATCTACCGAGTGACAAACCAAAGAGTGTGGGATCGGTCTGGAAAGATTTAATTGAGTGAAAGACTGTTTGTGATGACTCAAAATTAGAATAAATAGTCGAGTGATAGACTATGTAAGTGTGAGTCAGCTTAGGAATGAATTGGTTTGAAACTGCCGAGTGAGAGACTGATTGAGAGCTGACTCAGTTTCAAGAGGTTCTGTCGAGTAGGAATCTGAGAGCTTTGAGTCGGTCAGGATTAAGTTGTTGAGTGGAAACCGAGTGGATGAAAGATCGATTTTGGGGAATGACGACCTCTGGTCGGATTTTGCTTAAGTGAGGCTTGTGTGTCTCACTCAACCGAGTCAGTATTCGCTTGAGCGAAACTCACACTCGCTCAAGCGAGTCGGAAATGCTTGAGCGAAACTCCCTTCTGCCAGTGTTATATATGGCACTCGCTCAAGCGAGAGAGGATTTCGCTTGAGCGAGAGGGACTCGGATTCCCTTCTTCTTTACAACGACTGGCAGTTTCCAGTGGGTTTAGAGGCTGACCGAGTGGAATTCCAGTCGGTATGCAGTGTAGGAGTAACTTTTTGACTCCTTTCTTGTCTCTTATGTATATTTTAATACATCTAAACCCATTATTCACCCCTAGTACGTAGGACGGCCAGAAATGGGCACTAAGATAGCCACTTCATTAATTAAACCTCCATTATCTCCACTAATCAACCCACTAGCAGCCCACTACGATCCACTCACAAGGAGCTTGTCTCCCACTACCTTGCATTATTAAACAAAGCACTATCCCTTCTGAAACTCTTAGAAACAAAAAAAGATAGTGAACCTTCTACCTCTCTTTTACTCTTCTTCCTCAATACACATACGAAGACGAGCAAGGACAGCAAGGAGACCATTTTTCAGTCAGCAAACCAAGTAAGAGGGGACAGGGTTGTGAATAACTATGAAATGGGTAGAATTGTATGCTGTTCTAGGATTCCAGTTTTAATTTTGTATATTGTTGCTTAGCTTTGAAATTGAAAACGTGTGAATTTGATTCTGACTTCTTCAAGAAAGTTGTAGATCTTTTTGTTATCTGAATTTTGAGACCTAAATCAATTAATTTGAATATGTATAGCAAAAGTTATAGCCAAAATACTACAGCATGTCCGTGTGGAATATTTATCCTATGTTTTGTGTATATATTAAAATTATGGGACTTATACATGCATAATCAGCCTTTGATGTCTTTATGAAAGTTGTAGATATTTGTGTTATGGATCTGTAGAAAGTGTTTTCACGTCAAAATGATTTTTGTAGCTCGCGTTATACCTAAAATACTGAAGTATGTTCAAGCTGTAAATCTGTTAACTTGAGATACGAATTTTATTTTTAAAACTGGGAATTTTGTGGTGAGAATTAGTGATCGGTGTCTTCATCAAAGTTGCAGATCTTCTTGTTATGTGAATTTTGAGACCTGAACCGACTGAATTGGATATGTATAGCATGAGTTATGATCAAAATACTACAGCATGTCCGATTAAAATACTTATCAACTGAAACTTACTTATAATGGTTATTATGAATGAAAAGGATATTTTCTCTAAGGGTAACAATTTATTATTAAACTCTTGAGTGATTATGAATTATTATTGATATTGTTGAGTGTCTAATGAGTATCATACAATTGTATATTTTGGTGGTAGATAATTATGAATGATTAAATTTATATATATACATGAATGCCTTGTGGTTATTGATACATGTGGTTGAAACAGTAAATCCATGATTCTAAAAATTATTATATGTGATGTTTCCTTTGAGGACTTATGGTTTTCTAAGTGGTTTTGGAAATATTAATATCATGGTATGTTAAATAATGAAGAGAATTAAAGGCGTTCATGCATCATAAGCATTTGGACGCACCATGGAATTTTAGGGGTTCCATGATTGCCTACCCTGGTGGGGGGTTACTCTATGATGAGTTAAAGCCCTATTTTTGTGGTGTGTTGGTCATGGGGCTGTAGGGATCCATGACTGTATAAATTCCTACCGATGTGTTGGTCATGGGGCTGTAGGGATCCATGACTGTATTAATTCCTACCGGTGTCTCTATGAGACCTTTTACTGCAGTATTCCCACCAAACCAAATGGATCCAGCATGATATTATTTGACTAATTAAAGACTTATTAAATGAACTTGTTTGGCATATTTATCATATCATTATGTATTATTGATTGTGTTTGTGCAATTCTATATATTTTATATTTATTCTATATTCTGTCTCACTCTTACATTAATTTTTATAGTGAATGCCACCCAGAATGAAGAGTGATGCTATGGTTGATGCCTATGTAAATTATTGCTTGGATTTCGAATTTATTCTAATTTTATGATTTGTAATAAATACAACGTGTTATGTACTGTTATTTTTAAAATCGTTTCCGCTACGTAATTATTCCTTGAATTTTATTATTCACGACTAGTATGCATGATAATATTCCGTTATTATCGACCTTTATGTGAACTCTGATTTTAATTTATGAATTTTAAAAAGATCTTTTAAAAACACGAAAAATTTATTCGGAAAATTATACGGGACGTCACATTGGTGGTATCAAAGCATTTTCAAAATTCAGGACCAAATACTATAACATGTATTGATTCTTGATATACTATGTGAGATATTTGATTCATTGTTTGATAATATGTTAAGTGTGTACTATATGACTTGTGCCTGACTGATAAAGTACAAAAATAATTTGTTTGATTACTACTTGATAATATGATAAATGTTATATGATTTATATGATAAACTATAGAACATTCATAGTTAGGTAGTATTTATATACATAATATATTTTCCCATAGGATTAGTATAAATCAAACCATGAATATAGGATGGCAAGGAACAATAACGACGCTATGGCAGCTGCTATCAACCGTTTGGCTGAAGCTATAGAAAGGCAAAATCAACTAAGAATTTTCGAAGAAAACCACCAAGTCAGATTGGCACGAGAAGAGATTAATAGACAACTAAAACCTCAGTCAATTACCTTCAAAAGGAGAGGATCGTTTTATCCAAATCGTTTCAAGGGAGGATCATCATCTTCTTCTAAAAAACGTAACAGTCATGTGAATATAAAGTGTCATAACTGCGGAGGTAATCACCATATACGTGATTGCAATAGACGCTTAGAAAATGTCACTTGCTATCGATGTAATCAGAAGGGTCATATCAGCCCAAATTGTCCACAGAACCGTCTAATCAACAACAACAATAACACCATGGATAATCAAAGAGGTTCTAGTTATCAAGGAGTTCGTGGAGGAAACGCTCGTGCTGTTCAACCTCTAAGACAGTATGAGGAGTCAACAGATGAGAGATTACAACCAGCAACGAGAAGAGTCCTTGCCATCAACGGTTCAAAGGTAGACCAAGCAGATGACCTTGTGCAAAGTAAGTGAGAGATCAATGGTACCATTTTATCTGTGTTGTTCGATTCTGGTGCTACACATTCTTTTATTTTTGAAGAGTGTGTTAGACGTCTTCAATTACCTGTGAAGTCTATGATATATGACTTAATCGTTTCCACTCCCACCGGTACACAACTTAGGACTACTAAGGTGTGTAACGAATGTTCTGTGCTCGTAAAAGGTAGAAACTTTCTGGTCGATCTTGTTTGTTATAAAACAGGAAACATTTTAATGATGGACCAAGATATAACTTATTTCCCTCTTTCTCTCTCTTATTTTTGTCACTTCCTTGCTCCTCTACACAAACTCTCTTTTCTCCTCTTCTTCTACAAAGCTCACCATTTTATGAATCTCCTTCCATACCCAACCAACCATGCCTTCTTTTTCTTTGTTTTGGAGAATGATTCAAATGCTTGGAAGCTCTCTATTCTCCCTTCATATTCGTATACATGCTAGGGTTTTGGGATAGCTTGGGGTTTGAGGTAAATTTCTCTACTCTTTTGTTGTTTTGGCCCTAGGTTTTGGTTTCTATATGGTTAGGAGAGTGTCTTATGAATGGATTTAGAAATAAGAACCATTTTCATGTAAAACCCAAAGGTGGGATGTGATTTATGTGTTTTTGGTTAGGTGTGAAGTAGTATACGAAAGTTTCAAGATTAGAGATGGAAGATGATGATTGTTAATGGTGATTATTGATTTTAGTGAAATCATAACTCTAGAATTTGGGGAAAATGAGTAATAAGGTTATGAAATGATTTTTAGTGAAAACCCCTAGTAATGAGTGTGTAGGTGTTATTAATAATGGAGATTGGTAGTTATTAGAAATGGTTATTTAGTTTTGATGAAGAACCCTAAGTGTTGTAATTTGGGGAATTTAGTTAAATTGAAGATTTTTTATGACTTTGAATACTCTAGAATGATTATATAAAGAGGAAATGAATGTTTGAAGCATTAGTGTTGAATATTGAGGATTGGGAGAAAAGTGTATATGAATATGTGTATGGTTGGAGGAATTAATTTAGGTTGTTGATGTTTATGATGATGTTAAAAATGGTTGTAAGCCATTGATAGTGGATTAGGGAAATAGATACTTAAATTGATGAATGGATATGCCATTTTGAAATAGTTTAATTGGTAATGGTCTTAGACGAATCTGATAGGTTTATAATGAGTTCGAATAGATTTTTGATGATGGTTGAATGATTCATGTGATGATTTGGAGGTCTTAAGGCTAAGGGACATAGTATTGTTGTTGTTAGGTGTGGTTAGCCCTTTAAGATTTAAAGAATCTTGGTCTTGGAAGAGGAATTCCCGAAGCCTAACATGAGCGTGTAAATTGGATTAGACAAGTCTAGGACTTGACAATAAGTTGGGAGAATAATGCCCTATGATGGTATATTAATAGCATGTATATGTATGTTTGTAATAGGTTTGTGTTCCGAATAATGATGCGGAACGATTTCAACTTTAAATTTCGAGGACGAAATTTTTATTAGGGTGGGAGAATTGTAACATCCCAAAAATTTCAATCTCATGTGTAATTATTTTTAATCTAGGTCATTATTAATATTATCCAATTTTCGAGTGAAGCATGCCTTAGAAAGGACTGTCCGAGTAAGGAAGAGACTCTATTCCGAGTGAAAAAGGAAAATTCCGAGTGACTAAGAGAAATTTCGAGTGAAGGTTGTGTTTTCCGAGCGGAACATGGCCGAGAGAGTTTATTCTGAGTGGAATCCTTGTCTGAGGCACTTCTGAGTGAAGTGGGACTGATAGAACCACTTCTGGGTGAAAGAATCTGAGTGACTCACCTTGGAATGACTCACTGCTGAGTCAAAAGCATTCAAATGACTCATTTCCGAGTCAATTATATCTGAATGACTCAATTCCGAGTCAAACATCTCAGAAGGACTCATTTCTGAGTCAAGTATTTTCCAACGACTCAATTCTGAGTCATACATTGTTAATCATTTTCATTTTTGAGTGAAAGTTTCCTGAGTGCCCATTTCCGAGAAGGAGTACAAAGGAAAATTTATTTATGAGTGAAATATGACTGGAGAGATACTTCCGAGAAAGGAACCAGAGTTGTGTAACATTTCGAGTGAGCCTTATGTATACGACTCCATTTCCAAGTGAGAATCATACGTGTGGGCATTTTCCGAGTGATGATGGCCTTAATGGACTCTGAGTGAAATGTAGTTGAAGAAGTTGGCCTAACCTTAGCTAAGTAATGATTAGCAGAGTGAACCCCGAGTGGGGAAAACTTTAATATTCCTGAGTGTTGCTTTCTGAGTGAAAGATGTTATAACTATTCTGAGTGAAAGTTATATATATCTTTCGAGTGAATGAAGTTATATATTCCGAGTAGATAAGATTTGAATAAGTCCGAGTGAGATGGCTTAGTGAATTCCTCCTAGTGATGAAAGGGCAGAGTAATTCCGAGTGGAACTTGAGAGTGGAGTGCCTCCGAGTGTGTAATTCTGAGTGGGATGGCACCTGCTAGGGATATACGGTAAAAATGAAGAATAGTTGGTTTTGGAATGAATTAACCGAGTGAGGATCAACCTGATGAGGAGTCAGTTTTGGGATGACATACCGAGTGAGTAATCAATTAAGAGATGAGTCGGTAAGGAAAGGAATTGCCGAGTGATGGCCGATCTGATGTTGAATCAGTTCTGGAAGTGAAATGCTGAGTGAATGATGATCAGTAAGGATTATTCTACCGAGTAGAAATCTGGGTTTTGGGAATCAGTTTTAATAGATTTTACCGAGTGCACAATCGAGTAAAATGAGTCGATTTGTAGTAATCTACCGAGTGACAAACCAAAGAGTGTGGGATCGGTCTGGAAAGATTTAATTGAGTGAAAGACTGTTTGTGATGACTCAGAATTAGAATAAATAGCCGAGTGATAGACTATGTAAGTGTGAGTCGGCTTAGGAATGAATTGGTTTGAAACTGCCGAGTGAGAGACTGATTGAGAGCTGACTCGGTTTCAGGAGGTTCTGCCGAGTAGGAATCTGAGAGCTTTGAGTCGGTCAGGATTAAGTTGTTGAGTGGAAACCGAGTGGATGAAGGATCGGTTTTGGGGAATGACGACCTCTGGTCGGATTTCGCTTAAGTGAGGCTTGTGTGTCTCGCTCAAGCGAGTCAGTATTCGCTTGAGCGAAACTCACACTCGCTCAAGCGAGTCGGAAACGCTTGAGCGAAACTCCCTTCTGCCAGTGTTATATATGGCACTCGCTCAAGCGAGAGAGGATTTCGCTTGAGCGAGAGGGACTCGGATTCCCTTCTTCTTCACAACGACTGGCAGTTTCCAGTTGGTTTAGAGGCTGACCGAGTGGAATTCCAGTCGGTATGCAGTGCAGGAGTAACTTTTTGACTCCTTTCTTATCTCTTATGCATATTTTAATACATCTAAACCCATTATTCACCCCTAGTACGTAGGACGGCCAGAAATGGGCACTAAGATAGCCACTTCATTAATTAAACCTCCATTATCTCCACTAATCAACCCACTAGCAGCCCACTACGATCCACTCACAAGGAGCTTGTCTCCCACTACCTTGCATTATTAAATAAAGCACTATCCCTTCTGAAACTCTTAGAAACAAAAAAAGATAGTGAACCTTCTAACTCTCTTTTACTCTTCTTCCTCAATACACATACGAAGACGAGCAAGCACAGCAAGGAGACCATTTTTCAGTCAGCAAACCAAGTAAGAGGGGACAGGGTTGTGAATAACTATGAAATGGGTAGAATTGTATGCTGTTCTAGGATTCCAGTTTTAATTTTGTATATTGTTGCTTAGCTTTGAAATTGAAAACGTGTGAATTTGATTCTGACTTCTTCAAGAAAGTTGTAGATCTTTTTGTTATCTGAATTTTGAGACCTAAATCAATTAATTTGAATATGTATAGCAAAAGTTATAGCCAAAATACTACAGCATGTCCGTGTGGAATATTTATCCTATGTTTTGTGTATATATTAAAATTCTGGGACTTATACATGCATAATCAGCCTTTGATGTCTTCATGAAAGTTGTAGATATTTGTGTTATGGATCTGTAGAAAGTGTTTTCACGTCAAAATGATTTTTGTAGCTCGCGTTATACCTAAAATACTGAAGTATGTTCAAGCTGTAAATCTGTTAACTTGAGATACAAATTTTATTTTTAAAACTGGGAATTTTGTCGTGAGAATTAGTGATCGGTGTCTTCATCAAAGTTGCAGATCTTCTTGTTATGTGAATTTTGAGACCTGAACCAACTGAATTGGATATGTATATCATGAGTTATGATCAAAATACTACAGCATGTCCGATTGAAATACTTATCTAGTGTTTTGTGCATATATGAATATTCTGGGAATTATACATACGTTTTTAGACTTTGATGTCTTCATGAAAGTTGTAGATATTTATGTTATGGATCTATAGAAAGTAGTTTCAAGTCAAAAGGATTTTTGTAGCTCGAGTTATGCCTAAAATACAGAAGTATGTACAAGCTTTAATTCTGTTAATCTGAAATCCGAATATTATTTTTAAAACTAGGAATTTTGTGGTGCGAATTAGTGGTTGGTGCCTTCATGAAAGTTGTAGATATTTGTGTTAAGAATAATTTAGAACTGGTTTCATGCCAAAATCATATTTGTAGCCCAGAAACGTTCAAATTACTAATATATGTACGTTTTGAAAACTCACCTTGAGGCAGTGTAGTATTTCCTGAATAAAGGGTATTTCTGTTTGGAATTTGAAATTGTGTTCTGCATGAAAGTTGTAGATAATTCTATTATTGAGCTATAGAAAGTGGAATCACCTAAAAAGGATTTGAATTGTTCAAGTTATGGCTAATGTACTAGAATATGTTGTTGTTTGAAACGCTGAAACTTACTTATAATGGTTATTATGAATGAAAAGGATATTTTCTCTAAGGGTAACAATTTATTATTAAACTCTTGAGTGATTATGAATTATTATTGATGTTGTTGAGTGTCTAATGAGTATCATACAGTTGTATATTTTGGTTGTAGATAATTATGAATGATTAAATTTATATATATACATGAATGCCTTGTGGTTATTGATACATGTGGTTGAAACAGTAAATCCATGATTCTGAAAATTATTATATGTGATGTGTACTTTGAGGACTTGTGGTTTTCCAAGTGGTTTTGGAAATATTAATATCATGGTATGTTAAATGATGAAGAGAATTAAAGGCATTCATGCATCATAAGCATTTGGACGCACCATGGAATTTTAGGAGTTCCATGATTGCCTACCCTGGTGGGGGGTTACTCTATGATAAGTTAAAGCCCTATTTTGCGGTGTGTTGGTCATAGGGCTGTAGGGATCCATGACTGTATAAATTCCTACCGATGTGTTGGTCATGGGGCTGTAGGGATCCATGACCGTATAAATTCCTACCAATGTGTTGGTCATGGGGCTGTAGGGATCCATGACTGTATAAATTCCTACCGATGTGTTGGTCATGGGGCTGTAGGGATCCATGACTGTATAAATTCCTACCGATTTGTTGGTCATGGGGCTGTAGGGATCCATGAGACCTTTTACTGCAGTATTCCCACCAAACCAGATGGATCCAGCATGACATTATTTGACTAATTAAAGACTTATTAAATGAACTTGTTTGGCATATTCATCATATCATTATGTATTATTGATTGTGTTTGTGCAATTCTATATATTTTATATTTATTCTATATTCTGTCTCACTCTTACATTAATTTTTACAGTGAATGCCACCCAGAATGAAGAGTGATGCTATGGTTGATGCCTATGTGAATTATTGCTTGGATTTCAAATTTATTCTAATTTTATGATTTATAATAAATACAACGTATTATGTACTGTTATTTTTAAAATTGTTTCTGCTACGTAATTATTCCTTGAATTTTATTATTCACGACTAGTATGCATGATAATATTCCGCTATTATCGACCTTTATGTGAACTCTGATTTTAATTTATGAATTTTAAAAAGATCTTTTAAAACGCAAAAAATTTATTTTGGAAAATTATACGGGACGTCACACATCACATATAACAATTTTCAGAATCATGGATTTATTGTTTCAACAACATATCTTAATAAACCACAAGGCATTCATGTATACAATAATTTAGTCATTCATAAACATTCGTGACAAAGATATACATACTGCATGTCATGTATAGGGCACTCAATAGCATCCATAATAATCCATAGTCTCTCAATAATTCAATCATAAATTATTACTCATAGGGAAAATATCATTTTTATCCATAAAAACCATTATAGGTAAATTTCAGAATTTTACAACAGCAACATATGTTAGTAAAGTGACCATAACGTGAGCAATTCAAATCCTTTTTAAGTAATTCTACTTTCTGTAGTTCCATAACAAAATTATCTATAACTTTCACGAAGACCATAGCTTCAAATTCCAAACAGAAACATCACATATTCACAGTATACTAAACCATCTCAAAGAAAGTATCAAAACGTACATATGTTGGTATTTTCAACGGTTATGGAGCTGCAAAAACAAATTTTGGCATGGGATTAGTTTTAAATTACTCCTAACACAAATATCTAAAACTTTCATGAAGACACTAAACACTAATTCTCACCACAAAATTCCCAGTTTTAAGAATAAAATTCGTAATTCATGTTAACAGATTTTCAGCATGAACATACTTCTGTATTTTAGGCATAACTAGAGCTCAAAATATCCTTTTAACTTGAAACCACTCTCTATAGATCCATAACATAAATATCTACAACTTTTGTGAAGACATCAAAGTCTAATTATGTATGTATAATTCCCAGAATATTAATATATACATAAAATATAAGATACGTATTCCAAATAGACATGCTGTAGTATTTTGGCTATAACTTTTGATATAAATATCCAAATTAGTTGATTAAGGTCTCAAAATTCACATAACAAAAAGATCTATAACTTTGATGAAGAAGTCAGAGTCAAATTCATATGTTTTCAGCTTCAAAATTGAGCAACAAGATACGAAATTAATTCTGGAAAATACTGGACAGCATACAATTCTACCCATTCCATAATTATTCACAACCCTATCCCCTCTTACCTTGATGAAGGGTTTTAGATTGGTTGAAAAATGTTTTCTTCTTACTATCCTAGCTCTGAATCAGAGTGGCTTGTACGTAGAAAAGGAATGAGAAAGAGAGACTTTTACTAATTTTTGTTGTTCTGAGAATTCAGACTTGGAAAAGGTGTGGTATTGACTTAATAATGTATAAGACAAGTGGGGGGACAAGCTTTCTCGTGACTGGAGGTTAGGTGCATCAATTATGGAAATAATGGAGATTTTAGATAAGGAATGAGCTGTATTTTGACTTTTACCACCGCCTACCTACTGGAGTCTTGTATAATTGAAGGAAAATATATTAAAATATATATATAATGTAACATCCCTGATGTTTTAATGAGAATTATAAGAAATGGGAAATGTTACTAAATGTTTTAGAAGTTTTATTTAATATTTGTTCTGTCTGAGCCAGAGACGGGAAAGCCGGTGTCGAGATCAGTCTCAGAAGCGCGAGCAGGCGGAGTTGAAGATCAGGAGTATAGGAGAAGAGCGGGCAGGGCCAGGTAGTTTGGTCTAACCGATGTGAGGAGAGCGCCTCACTCGGGGTCATAGCCCAGATCAACCTCATAATGACTGAAACAACGGGTGTAGGTAACCAAGAGGCGAGCGCGGATGAGATATCCGACCTCTCAGGCTGTAGCTTGGATTTTCGAGGTATGAACACTAAGCTAGGACGTCGGTGGGCCAGTATTCATACTGGGCCTATACTCTTGCGAAGTATTAGAGAATTGTGAATAATTAAACGTAGAGGGAATAAATAAGTGTAGTTGATTTGATAAACTATGAAATAGTTTAATATGGTGAAATTGATTAAAATTTAGTGAGAATACAAATAAAATAAAGGAAAAGATGATCTTGCCCATGAGCTTTATATATAAGGAGATTCTCTTCCTTCCCTCTTCATTATTTGTGAGTTACTTCTGCTGCTGGTCTGTCCCTTCTCTTTCGTTTTCTCCTCTCTTAACACTGAGTTGCATGCACTGGTGAGGGACTCCATTTGTGTCTGAACTTCAATCGAACCCCATTCTTGTGATCGAGGCTTCAAGGTGAGTCTACTGATCCGTTCTAATTGTGATTCCCTTATCCCTTTCGTTCTTTGGCAGTCAAGGGCCATGCATGGCTGTATTCGAGTCTGTTCTTCATTCCTCTGGTGAGTGTGAGCCCAAATGCGGTCCATGAACTAAGGGTGTTGAAGTAACGGGTTGTACTTTATGATCCGTAGGTAGTAGGTTAAGCAACGGAAGACTGAGTGACAGAGCTGAGACTGTGAAACCAGTGCTCAGAGGAAGGAATCGATACAGGGAGCAGATTATCGAAGCGTGGAACCAAAGTAAGGGGGTGTTCGGGTTATAATTAATTAGAATAGGACTCACTTCTTATTCAGGTCATTGAGGTAGTGTAAGCAGGTTAAGGAAAATGTTACTAAACGTAGTTGTGTGTTTATGCTTGTGCATGCGTGACTGTGTACATTAATTAGTTGAGGATCGGGTGTGTGGTTGAGTTTATCATGTTATGATCTTGTGATATCTAATGTTGAAATGATCAGTGTTATGTGACGCTGGGTTAGCAAGCAGGCTACCCGAGTGATGAGGAATTGATATTATTATGTGAAAGGTAAATTGTTGAATGACTATGTGGTGTGGGATGGCCGACGGTATATGATAGCCCCTCATTTCTGGCTCCCGTGGTTTTCGTGCCCAGTTGAGCTACCCAGTGGTCAAGTAGGACCCAGTGGTCAAGGTGGAGAGTCAAGCAGGACTCGGTGAACCAAGCAGGGTTCACGGGGTGTCAAGTAGGACCCCCAGCTGAAGGCCAATCCTTTAGTATCTGAATACTAGGAGTCAGATTGTATGAGAGTCAGTGGTGATTGTGATGAATGTGATGGAATTGCTTGGTTGGGTTAACACAGTTATTGTATGTAACACGCTATGTTTCCGTGTGCAATTTGATAGATTTCCGAGTGAAAAGTTGATATCTTGTTAAGTATGAGCTGACCCTTTGATGGTTGTAAATGATACATTTGTTGAGTAGACTATGCTTACTTTCGAATGATGCTTAATGTATATGTAAATATGTATGTATATTGTTAAATTCCATTCTATATTAATTACAATGCCAAACACTCACCCTTGCCCCTTTTTTTTTAGTAACCAGTGACAGGGAGGGGGAAGGAGCCATGGAGTCGCGCCAAGGGGGAGATCGGTGCCAGGGCCCGAGTGACTTTGAGTGACTCTATAGAGTTAAATGTGTGTATAAGAACTTTCGAGCGTTATTATTAGCTGTGTGCTAACCAAGACCGGATCGGATACAAATCTATATTTTGAAATACATCACTGTCTATTTATATGCTCTCATGATTGCTATAACAACTAGTTGGTTAACAGAATCATTTTCAGGGTGAGATCTTTCGGGAGTCCGTTAGTGTGTTTTGTCCACTCAGATTTGTGAAAGGTATTCGCTCAAGCGAATAGAAACTTCACTCAAGCGAGAGTTCGGAATCTCGCTCAGGCGAGTTGGGGCCTCGCCCAAGCGGGAGGCCCTGATTTCCTTTTCCCCTTCTGTTGAGCTTAGTTAAATTGTTCCTCTTTTCTAAATTTCATTTATTTAATTTAACTACCGCTGTTTGTCATTTGAATAAGTCAGTAAAAATAAATGCTATTTCACTAAATCTCGATTAATTATCAAGAAAGAAAAAATTATCGTAAAATTTAATTAATTGAATAAAAATAAATGTAAAATAACCTAGGACGTTACATATAAAATGACAAGATTGGTGTAAAAGATAAATTCTGCCACTGGTTCGGTATTCTAGGGATATATGCCGACTGGAATTCTACCCGGTCAGCATATATACCGACTGGACACTACCGAGTCTGACTGGACCACTACCGAGTCCGTCTAAGGAGAAAACTGCTTCACTCAGAAGGGGATCCACTCGGAAGTGTTTCTGCTTGAAACACTCGGTCGGCTTTTCATTCCTTGGAGATGACTCAGTCGGAGATGTCTCACCCGGATTATTCAGAACCGATTCTTCTCTTATTCGGTCTTTCGTTCGGTTAAATAATTCCAAATCCGAGTCATCTCTTAATCAGTCTTTCACTTGGTAGTTTCATTCTAAATCTGAGTCATCTCTTAATCAGCCTTTCACTCGGCAATTACTCTAAAACTGACTCATCACTCGATCGGTCCTCACTCGGTAATTTATTCCAAAACCGACTTATCACCTGATAGGTCTTTCTCTCGGTGAATTATTTTAAAATCGACTTCACACTCACCCGGGTTTCCACTCGGAAAAATAATCCAGACCGAGTCTTTTCTCACTCAGTTTTCCACTCGGTAATTTATTCCAAAACCGACTTCCTTTCTTTTTCACACGAGTTAAGTTACTCCAGAATACTTCTGGGCAAACACACCATGTATCCCCAATCGGTGCCATCCCCACTCGGGATTACACACACGGAAGGACTCCACTCGGAACGAGTTACTTTGAACTCGGGAATTCCTACTCAGAACTCCACTGCTCGGAATTTCATACTGGGAGACCTCTCACTCGGAGTCATATCCACATCCTCACTCGGAAAATCCTGTCTCAGACGTAGCTCACTCGGAAGACATAACCTTCACTCGGAATTTCATTATTCACTCAGAATTTCAACCTTCACTCGGAATTCTCAACCTTCACTCGGATTTTTCAACCTTCACTCGGAAACAGATCTTTTATTCACTCGGAAAGTCTTATTTCTGACCTGTTTCACTCGAAATTTCTTGCTCACCAACATTTTACTCGGTAATGTTCCAATTAGAGTGCTACCAGAGGTTAATACTATAGAAATCTACTTGAACGAATCAAAAAAAGCTTCAATTCGCAGCCAAACTTATGCAGAAAGTTAATATAACTGGATAATATCATTAATCATATAGATAAAAGATGATTACACATGAGATTGAAATTTTTGGGGTGTTACACAGCGGGACAACCTAAAATCTAAAATTTGTTAGGGGCTGAATTTATCTTTAAGCCTAATTTTTATTACATGCTCTTTTATACACATATATATATATATATACAGACACACATATATATATATACATTTATATATATATATATATTAAATTCCCTTTTCTTACCACTATATTAATGAAATAATTTTGTTATTAGCATAAAACACATTATCTTTATTCTTTAATATAAGATTTGTTTATCTAATTTAGTGCATTAAAAAAGTTTGTTAATTTAGTTTAAGTCATTAAATTTATTTGAAATTTGTAATAATTTTTTTATAATTGTCCTTAAAGTTGATAGAATTAATTATTATACTCTCACCAGTTAGTCTTTTTCCACTTATTGCTTAATCATCATAAGAAAGATAAATGTATCTCATTTATTATTATCTTGATTATAAGAAAGATTGTCTTATAGTAAGAGATAAGGGTAACTTTTTTTATCCATTGTATCACGTAAGAGGAAATGGAGATAAAGTGTAGGAATATAGTCGAATTCAGCTCCTTATACTTTAGGGGTGTTTGGTATCCAAAATATATTTTTAAATTTCTGGAAATGATATTTCTTAAGAATCTTGTTTTCCGTGAATCATAATCACTAGAAATGTTAAAATGTGTTTGGTATGCTTAAAAGTTTCTTGGGGATGTTATTTAAGTATAACTAAAAATTTTCACCTAACTGAGAAACTAAAGGTCTATTTGATTTCTATTTTTGTTTCCTATTTTTTATTTTTTGTTTCCAATTTTAATTACAAAGCTGTCTTTATATTTCTCACTTTTAAAATTTTGAATAAGAAATAGAAATAAGTTATTTTCAATGTTACCTACATAAATTTTTAAAAATAAACAATATGATAACAATTTCATAATTAAAACAGAGAATATGCAAACCAAACAAATACTTAAAGTTTGCTACTAATGTAAGATTTTCATATCTCACATGAGAAAGTTTTTTTTTAGGAAACTTAACTAGATAAGTAAAACTTTTTTATTGTGAATCTTAGTTTCTCAAAAATATTTTATAAATAAGATATAAAACATATTAAGAATATGAATGTTTTTTTAACAAGAATCCACATATAAAAACACTCCATATAGGTTTACATTAAGCATCAAATATGCTAACATAAAATATAATAATATAGCAGGGGATATAAGAAGGCCCATTAAACAATGATTAGACGAAGGGAGATGAAACAAGAGAGAGGAGAGGATGTAAATTCAAAACCCCTACCAACATTTTTAATAATGGTTAACTAATAATAATGTTTAACATTATAAATGTATTCTTTTTATAATCTTTTTTTGGTGGGAATTGTAACACCCTCGGTTAAATAAGATAAACCCTTCTATAGGATCATCCTATTTAACTAAGAGTATTAACAGTTTTTAGAAAAAGAGAAATATATATATATATATATATATATATATTTTTAATAAAATAATGGCAGGTCAGTGGAAGCAAATAGTAGATAAATCACATAGTCATTCACAAACTATAAGTAATTGTACTCTTAACAGAATGGAGCACGCAGGCACCCTTAAATATTAATACAGTCATCCATAGTCTTATCATTCATCGATAAATATTTCACTTTATAAATTCTATTTTTAATTAGCGTTCCCAGTTGGTTCAGCGTATTGCTGTTCTTCGTACTCGGGCTCTTGATTTCCTAATTCCTCTGAAAATATCGACAGTAAGGGTGAGTATAAACCCCAGACCCTGAGGAATTCCCGGTGCGGACAAATCCAGTTAACAAATAATATCACATAAATCATACAATTAATGAAACAACCTGCTTTAATTTGAGAATAACCGAGACCAGGGAAAAATTTTTCCAAAGATCAAAGGGTGTTCAAGGGTAAATTGAGCAATTAAGGGTTAAGGAGAGTAGAAGTCAGGACAAGAGAAGGAAAGGAAAGTAAAACTGATCACACGGTAAATAGCGAAAGACATAAAGCTTAAACGAACCTAACAGCGTTCACTCGCTCAAGCAAGGGCCAAGTCCGCTTGAGCGAGACCACCCATCACGCTTGGGCGAAGCATCCATTCGCGTAAGGGAAACTAATTAGAGACTTTCCCTTCCACTCACGCTCGCTGGGGCGAACACTTAGTCGCTGAGGCGAGTAACTCCACTCGGGTTTTCCTTCACTCGGAATCAGAGTCTAGGTTCACTCGGAGAAGTCTTATGCTCACGATTCACTCTTGCGTTCTCTCACTCACACCCTATTTTATTCTTAGGGGGTCTCAACTATGACTCACTCGAAAGTTGACTCCCACAATCTCTTCACTCGGGATTTATACCTCCTTCCTCACCCGGAGTACTCCTCTCGGTCAGATATCACTCGGAAGTGTTTCCCCTCACCCATCACTCAGGAATGTAGTCTACATCACACTAAGGCCCCTCACTCAAAATACTCTAACTCCTCGCCACTCAGAATACAATGGAATACCCTTCAATCAGAAGATTGTATCTAAGAAATCTCTCACTCCATATCATACTGACCGACATATCAAGGAAATGATTTTAATGGGCATATACCACTCGGGGTTGGCCCAACCTCTCCTCACTCGGAAGAAAGTCACTCATCACGCCTCATACAGGATTAATTTAACTCTCATTTATTCAAAATCATGCGGCCATACATACTTAGTAAATGTAACGTACACCACCCGGACATTCACACACAACATAGGATGAACATACAGTATATATATATATATATATATATATATATATATTTACATGCGCATTGTCATACTCTCTACTCGAGAGAGTTCGGTTCTGATATAGTTAGATAAAGGATCCAAAATAAGAGCCGGCCAAGGCTATACAAAACCTTATACACAGCATACACAAATATATATATTTCCACAGTACTCAAGCACTTCACACAGCTTGCAGCTCCTCCATCAATCACCATCTCGTGTGACGTTCACTGAAATATAGCCACAGTAGGGGGTGAGTATCTTAAATATTAAATGATAGATACTGACTCGGATTATTCCTCAATCAGGTGACAGGCCCCGCAAGCGCACGGGTTATGTCGCGTAATATAAAAGATTATCGTTCTCTACAGGGACTGTGTTCAAAGTACCAGCATATTGAAATTTAATTATCCACACAATTAATTTTTGGCTAAATACACCTTTTGGTCCTCTATATCTTAAGTTATTTTCAGATTGGTCCCCTATCATTTTTTAATTCAAAATGGTCCTCTAACTTCTTAAAAAGGTATTAGTTTGGTCCTTTTTTTGATTCAAAATGGCCCCTTAACTTTTTTAAAAAGGACCAAATTGACATATTTTTAGAAAGTTAAGGGCCTATTTTGAAATTAAAAAATAATAAAGGACCAATCTGAAAATAACTTAAGAGATAGGGGACCAAAAGGTGTATTTAGCCTTAATTTTTAAGGTTTTTATAAAATAAAGCACAAATTAAAGTTGCACAGAATATAAATAAATATAAAAATAAAATTTACTTGACACTAAAAAAAAATCAGAGTTGAGAGTATCTTGGGATTTTGGGGGATTAAGACTCTATTTTATGTTTAATGAATTTTAACTTTTCATAAATAAGAATCGAATTAAGTTCTCCAAGGCGAATTTTCCAAAAGCTAATTAATATGTTCCTCTCAGAATCCTATTAATGTACCTAACCTATGGAAAGCTCTGCTTAATCCTCAGAAAGGCCCATTATTGTTTTATGAAAATCCCTTTTATTTCCTCAAAAGAATTTTAATTACTTTCACGGTTTTACCGAGGTCACAAAAAGCATTTCAAAAATCTTAGGTTTAGTTCAAAGCTTTCCGGCAAAAATAAATCTCTCGATTCTATTTATTACCTAAACTTTCTGATATACCCGTAAGTATATAGTTTTATCATTTAGGTTCTTGTTAGGAATCACTAAAAGCATTGAGCATAATTGAACTAAATGGAAAACAGAAATTTATTTAATTTAAAGTCAAAATAACATTAATATAAAATATTATCATACCCCCTTCATCCCAAGATAATTAATTTAGTTACTCATGAAATGATTCAAATTCATACACATGATGGAAAAATAAAACATACAAGACATGGTAAAAATAAAGACTTACGGGTTTCTCCAAAAGCTCAAAATAATTTCACCACTGTATTTCCTTGTTGCAATATTCCTTCACCAATTAGAAATTGGAACACTCAATTTCACAATCCTCCCAACTCTTACACAAAATAAAAGAAAGAAAAAGAAAATAAAAAGAGAAAGAAAATAAAACAGAGAAAGAAAACGAAAGAGAAAGAAAAGAAAAGGAATGAAGCTGATGAAGAATGGGATTTGGATCTGGATCTGGATGCCTTCTCTGCTTGGATTGCTTCTCCTTTTATAGGCGAAGGAAGGGAGGAAGCCAGCTAAGAAAACGCGTTGCAAGTTGGAAACTTTCGGTGCATGTGATTTCCAGCTGTTCCAGTTGTCTCCAATTTGCGTATTTTTGTTGTTTCCAATAATTCGGCACATGATTTCACTGATGAATCGATTCCTCTAGTGCATTTTTACCTTTAAAATAGCGTGTGAATCGATTCCTAAAGGTGGGAATCGATTCCCAGCATGATGAATCGATTCCTGGCCTTCATGAATCGATTCCTGGCCTTCCAAACATCAATGAATCGATTCCTATAAGGGGGGAATCGATTCCCAGCCCTATGAATCGATTCCCAACAGCCTTGAATCGATTCCTAGCTTATGTTTCACATGGGAATCGATTCCTGTAAGGGTGAATCGATTCCTACCCTTTCCTGGAAGTATTTTCTTGCATTTTTGAGGCGTTTTGGACAGTATAGCTCATGGTTCTTGATTGCTTTCATCCTTTGGCACTTTGATCATCTTTTTGGGTTCTTGAATCCATTTTCCATTTATATTTATTCATTCTTAAAATGGATCATCAATAATTCCAAATCTATTAATTTCTGCAAAATAAAAGTACCCGAGTAGAATACAGTGGAAAGAAAGCAAAAATCACAATAAATAAAGGAAATACAGTGCATAATGATTAAAATCCTAAGTAAAGTAAATCTAATTTATTGTGTTATAAAACACTTATCAAAATACCCCAAACCAAAACATTGCTTGTCCTCAAGCAATCACCATATTCACAAGATAAGATACAGAAAACACTAAGCTCAGCAAACTAAGGAATCCAAAATAGAGAAAAAGATTTATTCAATTGCCAATATTAATTTTCTTATGTGAATCAATTTTCATTATCAAGATAGAGGATACTCTTCTCTCAATTTTCACTCAAAGTATTTCATGGTTTGCGTATCACTCAGATCATCATAGTCAAAAAATATTACCATAAGCTTATTAATAAACCAGAAACTCCATAGTTTAGATAGAAAATATGTCAAAGTCTAAATGTTTTTTTTTAAAGGTTGTAACGTGGCCTTGGGTTGTATTGTTAAGGTAGGAATTTCAAGAAAAATGGAATACAAAAGGGCTTTAACAGTCATGAATGATTCAAATCACCATTATAAATTTAACAGAGCAAATTTTTGAACTTTTATGGACTTTTTGGAATTCATTCAATATCATCCTTTTGATTTTCTTTTTCTTTTTCTTGCTTTTCTTTGCATTCAATACATATTTTTCATAAGTCCTTTTTTCTTTCTTTGCTCCACTAAATTTTCAACTTTTTCACCATTAAGAGAATATCATTCAATGAAAGGTTTCAAGGAAAAATTTTCGCTTTTAGGCTCAAAAGGGGCAACTAGGGGTCAAATTATACAAAATTCTGAGGCTTAAGAATAAGACCTAATTGTGCCTTTATCATCCTAAGACATATAATCAAAAACTATTTTGAATCGGTTAAAAAACAAGTTCTAGAATATTAATGACTATGAGATTTACTCAATCAAGAAGATATGGGTTTTGAAAATTTGTTTGATAGATAACCCATTTTGGCTCAAGTCTAACCATGGAAAGTCTTTTCAAAGAAAATTTTAATCACGTAAGACTCATTTAAGCATTTATTTGGCATTTAAACAATCAAATTTTGAAAATTTTACTTAAAATTTTGGAATCCTTAGATACTTTAGCCTTGTATTCAAAGTAAATTTATCATGCAATCATGGTAATTTACAAGATTACAAACAAAATAAGGAAAACACACATGCAAAATCACACAACATAAACAAAACAGTTAAGTTTTCTTACCTACCACCCTAAACCAGAATTTGACATTGTCCTCAATGTTAAAATGGATGATAAAAGGATAAGAAAACTTACCTGGAATAACCCCAAACCAGCATCTGACATAGTTGTTTTTGTTTTTTGTTTTTGTTTTTGTTTTTGTTTTTGTTTTTTTTTTCATTTTGTTTTTATTTTTATTTTATTAAAGACATGGGGTTACCTCCCCACAAGTACTAAGTTTTAAGTCTTCAGCCAGACTTTTCTGAACCTGCTTCAACTATACAATTCATACCTGAACACAGGTTTTAGTGGTCTGAATTCTACCTTAGGGATCAGTTCTCTTTTAGCCAAAAAATCACAGAAGTGTGTTTTTGAAATGCCTGGATCCTGAAGCTTGGGCAGTACCTTCTTTTGGATCTGTGTACTGCTCTCCTCAATTACCGGATGAGATAGAGATTCATACAATTTCTTCTCTTCCTTAGCTTCTTCTTTAGTTATGCCAACCGGATCATCATAATGAGTACCACTCCTAAGAGTGATGTCCACGGTGTGGTTAAATGGTTCCACCTCAGGTTTTACAGGAAATGTTTCTAGTGTTCTCATAGATAAAGAGGTTTGTTGGACAATTTGATTTTCCAAAATTTTGTTATGGGTGGCCAGAGAGTCCACCTTTGAAGCTAAGGTTTTTATGGCATTTGAGAACTCTTCATTTTGTTTTTCTTGGGTGCTTACAAAATTTTCCATCAGTATTTCAAGTTTGGATTTTTGTGGAGGATAGTTTTGGAATACTGGTGAGCTTCTAAAATTACTGCTATGGTTATAATTCCCAATAGCATCCAACTGATGAAATTTTTGTTCATGGTGGTTTAAGGATATTGCAAAATAGCAATTTATAGCAACATGTCCTGAATCACCACAAATACAACAATAAAGGTCAGTAGCACCTGTTAAGAATTCCATAACAGACCAAGATCAAGGGTGATCTTTGAAAATAAAAATAAAAATAAATAACTAGAAATAAAACAAACTAAAAATAAAAATATTAACAAGTATGATCTAATCGAATTTTAATATTGCCGATATTTGAGGGACAACAGTCCCCGGCAACGGCGCCAATAACTTGACAGGCCCCGCAAGCGCACGGGTTATGTCGCGTAATATAAAAGATTATCGTTCTCCACAGGGACTGTGTTCAAAGTACCAGCATATTGAAATTTAATTATCCACATAATTAATTTTTAAGGTTTTTATAAAATAAAGCACAAATTAAAGTTGCACAGAATATAAATAAATATAAAAATAAAATTTACTTGACACTAAAAAAAATCAGAGTTGAGAGTATCTTGGGATTTTGGGGGATTAAGACTCTATTTTATGTTTAATGAATTTTAACTTTTCATAAATAAGAATCGAATTAAGTTCTCCAAGGTGAATTTTCCAAAAGCTAATTAATATGTTCCTCTCGGAATCCTATTAATGTACCTAACCTATGGAAAGCACTGCTTAATCCTCAGAAAGGCCCATTATTGTTTTATGAAAATCCCTTTTATTTCCTCAAAAGAATTTTAATTACTTTCACGGTTTTACCCAGGTCACAAAAAGCATTTCAAAAATCTTAGGTTTAGTTCAAAGCTTTCCGGTAAAAATAAATCTCTCGATTCTATTTATTACCTAAACTTTCTGATATACCCGTAAGTATATAGTTTTATCATTTAGGTTCTTGTTAGGAATCACTAAAAGCATTGAGCATAATTGAACTAAATGGAAAACAGAAATTTATTTAATTTAAAGTCAAAATAACATTAATATAAAATATTATCATACCCCCTTCATCCCAAGATAATTAATTTAGTTACTCATGAAATGATTCAAATTCATACACATGATGGAAAAATAAAACATACAAGACATGGTAAAAATAAAGACTTACGGGTTTCTCCAAAAGCTCAAAATAATTTCACCACTGTATTTCCTTGTTGCAATATTCCTTCACCAATTAGAAATTGGAACACTCAATTTCACAATCCTCCCAACTCTTACACAAAATAAAAGAAAGAAAAAGAAAATAAAAAGAGAAAAAAAATAAAATAGAGAAAGAAAACGAAAGAGAAAGAAAAGAAAAGGAATAAAGCTGATGAAGAATGGGATTTGGATCTGGATCTGGATGCCTTCTCTGCTTGGATTGCTTCTCCTTTTATAGGCGAAGGAAGGGAGGAAGCCAGCTAAGAAAACGCGTTGCAAGTTGGAAACTTTCGGTGCATGTGATTTCCAGCTGTTCCAGTTGTCTCCAATTTGCGTATTTTTGTTGTTTCCAATAATTCGGCGCATGATTTCACTGATGAATCGATTCCTCTAGTGCATTTTTACCTTTAAAATAGCGTGTGAATCGATTCCTAAAGGTGGGAATCGATTCCCAGTATGATGATTCGATTCCTGGCCTTCATGAATCGATTCTTGGCCTTCCAAACATCAATGAATCGATTCCTATAAGGGGGAATCGATTCCCAGCCCTATGAATCGATTCCCAACAGCCTTGAATCGATTCCTAGCTTATGTTTCACATGGGAATCGATTCCTGTAAGGGTGAATCGATTCCTACCCTTTCCTGGAAGTGTTTTCTTGCATTTTTGAGGCGTTTTGGACAGTATAGCTCATGGTTCTTGATTGCTTTCATCCTTTGGCACTTTGATCATCTTTTTGGGTTCTTGAATCCATTTTCCATTTATATTTATTCATTCTTAAAATGGATCATCAATAATTCCAAATCTATTAATTTCTGCAAAATAAAAGTACCCGAGTAGAATACTGTGGATAGAAAGCAAAAATCACAATAAATAAAGGAAATACAGTGCATAATGATTAAAATCCTAAGTAAAGTAAATCTAATTTATTGTGTTATAAAACACTTATCATCAGGCAACAATATATATATATATACATAACAACAATCCATAACAAACACAAACCAATTAATCAGAACACATACAATACATCTTCCGATCAGAATCTACATAGTTGTCTCTCGGCTATATGCATATATCGTTCTCAATAACATTAACACATACACATACAATCAGGTCTCAATCAGCATCAACTGTACAGGTACACAGATTCATTCACTCGGATCCGCTTCGCGTGTTATCAGTTTTTATCGTTGCAATGTAGGCTCCCAGCCTTTTATTCAGCTCCCAGTTGACTTGGCCGTTTTACTGGTACCAAACCGTTTGCCCTCACTTGTAACACCAACACTCTCAGCGTCAACGACGGTGCTACGGGCAGCCCTAAGTCCCACTCAGTCGGCTTGCCTTGAGTCCCACTCAAGGTCTTAACGGCATCCCATGCCTTTAATAACCGATTCAATGGTAGTGTCCCACACTACATGCTCTCAGCATTGAATGCATCCCATGCACCACGCGCGGAATAATCATACAACACAGATTTCACACACACGACCTTTCACTCAACAATACATGCATCACATGCAATCGGTATTGGACATTATCAAAACTCAATAAGTTATTCTTTCCTTACATGCAATTAGCATTCAGATTCATAGTAACCTGTATGTCACCTACATCACATGGTAATCATCAACAATACATTAGCACATTATCTTCATGCAATCACTCCATATTCTAAGGATTATTAACATGCATTTCATGGACGGAAATAGACATGCATTACTCAATTCTTAATTGTCAAGCATCCGGGCATCACATATTCTTTACGCAATCAAACACACCAAACAAACACAGAATCAACAAGTCATTAGCACCCGGAACCCGTCCATAACCCATGCATTTAAGATATAAGATACCCCCTACCAACTAAGGAGACTCCAAGAAATTCTTCTATTTTGGCGTTGGTCCGCTGCCCTGTTTGTTTCGTCCACCACTCTCGCTCGTTCAGTCTCCCTCGAACACAGTCGCACTCTTTAACCAGCTTAGGAACAGGAGCTGTTCTTCTTCCACTTCGACGATTGTCCTTCACTAACCGAGGGAACTCCGAATCCTCTGCAACACCGCTGTCGTGAGTTTACGGAACAGAGAACAGAGGAGAAGAAGAACAAAGAAGAAGAAGAAGAAGAGAAGTAGAGGAAGAGGAAGTCTTAAGGAATTAGAGTGAATGGACAGCAGTGGGCTCAGATCATATATACACGCAGAATGAGAAGAGTGGGGTGGGAGAATGTGAAACAGCACACACATCACAATCAGTCATTAATCTAATTAATCATAATTAACAAGTAATTCTCACTTGCAGTTATCCTTAGTTTAGTGGTTTTAATCTCATTCGGTAATTAATTTTTAAATCGAGATGTTACAATTAACATACTTACAAATATAACAATCAAGGATGTTAGCATGAAATGCATGAGTTTGGTTTATTATGATTTATCTTAGTTAAGTCTCATGATGCATGTGGGCCCAATAAATTAATTCACCATCACCATTTTCTCATTCTTTGGAATTCATCCTGCTCAAGTTGCCTCTTGGGCACAACATTTCCATTCTAGAGCGATTGGAGTCCACCAAGCTCCCATTCATTATTTCATCATAAGGTACGAATGAACTCATTGGTTCTCATCATTTATATATATTCTCTTGGGACTTGGTTCTCCACGATCATAGATACATTCCGTCGTTTAGTCAAAGTACACCAGAATTTCGGCTCCAGGCGCGACTCTGATGCCATTGGGTTTCCGTTCTGGTCGTACTCCCAAGATTCTCCTCGGAGATCGAACGTGAATGTCCTCCAACGTACCTGGTGTATGCTCTAGTTTTACTCCCTCAAAATATTTTCATGATGCAAAATGCTTTATTTTTATCATTTGATCCTTGGGTATCTATGTGTTTCTAGTCTCATAATATTTATTCTTATTCTAGAAAATATATCAGTCATATCTTGGCTAAAATAATGCTCGTTAAAAGGGTAAGTAATATTTTCTCTATTTCGTTATTCATAATTAAACAATAATAATCTCAGTAATAATAATAATGGTTAATAATAATAATATTAATAACCAGAATAATGATAATATTAATAATAATAACATCAATAATAATAATAATAATCAGAATAATGATAATAATAATAATAACAGCAATAATAATAATAATAATAATAATAATAATATTCAGAATAATTATAATAATAATAATAGCAGCAAATATATTAATAATAATAATAACATCAATGATAATAATAATAGCGGAATAATGAAAGTAATATTATTAATAATAACAGTAATAATAATAATAATAATATTTAGAATAATAATAATCAGAATGATAAAAATGATAATAATAATTAAATCATATTCATAATTATAAGTTCCTTTACTGGAATTCAGAAATACCCATGGCTCTTAATATTTTCACAGTCAATACCGATCAGCTTTTCCACAATTCAATATTGAACACATTCAATTAATCATCATATATAATAATAATCAATACAGTCAATTTAATCATATACATATAGCAATAAAAATATATAAAACAAATATATAAACCTTAAGACATTTAATTCTAACAGCAATCCCTGAACCGTCCTGGAAAGGTGAGGACCAAAGGTACCTTAACCCTTTCCTATCACTCAGTTTTCCCCCAGAAATACCAGAGAATATACCCCCCTTACCTTAATAGAAGTCCTTTGATTAGTAGAGGATGTCCTGTTATTTCCTTGTTTCAGCTCACAGCGAAGAGAAATGAAAATGGAAGAGAAAGGGGCCTTGAATGAAGAGAATAAAATAAGAAAGAGGGTGTGTTACTAATTTTCCACGTGTGTTCTGAGAGTCTAAGAGTTATAGTATTAGTTTAATAATGAGAAGGGCAAGTGGGAGACAAACTTTCCGTTGATTGAAGGATTAGGTGAAAAATAATGGAGATAATGGACAAAAAGGTGAGCTGTATTTGACCATTTCTGCCACTTACGTACAAGAGTTAGTGTGATTTGAAGGGAATATATATATAAAATATGTAAAAGGTGCTCTGATTGGAGGGAAAGGTGTTTCACATGAGTGGAGAAGCTTGGGCGTGAGAAGAAAAGGGAATCAGAAGTCCTTCTCGCTTAAGCGGATTCCGACTCGCTTGAGCGAGTCATGCTGTCCTCGCTTGGGCGTGAGTGGAGGAAAGAGTATCAGGGCCGAGCTCGCTTGAGCGCAGTATGCTCGTTTGGGCGAAGTAGAGAAAGGGCTGATTGAAAGGAGAAATTATGCATCAGGGGGTCCATCTCGCTCAAGCGAAGTCCGACTCGCTTGAGCGAGTCATTCTGTAACACCCTCGGTTAGATAAGACAAACCCTTCTGTAGGTTCATCCTATTTAACTAAGAGTGTTAACAATTTTTAGAAAAAGTGATATTTTTTTTTAATAAAATAATGGCATATCAGTGGAAGCAAATAGTAGATAATCACATAGTCATTCACAAACTGTAAGTAATTGTACTCTTAACAGAATGGGGCACGCAGGCACCCTTAAATATTAATACAGTCATCCATAAATATTTAACTACATATATTCTATTTTTAATGAGTATTCTCAGTTGGTTCAGCGTATTGTTGTTCTTCGTATTCTGGTTCTTGATTTCCTAATTCCTCTGAAATATTCAACAGTAAGGGTGAGTATAACCCAAGACCCTGAAGGTTAACTGGTGCGGACATAATCCAGTTAACAGATAATATCACATAAATCATACAATTAACATATTCATAACTATAACAATCAAATATGCTACGAGTTTGGTTTATTATGATTTATCTTTGGTTAAGTCTCATGATGCATGTGGGCCCAGTAAATCAATTCATTATGTCCTTATTCTTTCTAGAGCGATCGGAGTCCACCCAAGCCCCCATTTATTTTCATAAGGTATGAATGAACTCACAAGTTCTCATCAATATATATTATTTTGGGGCTTGGATCTCCGCGATCATAGTTATACTCCGTCATTTAGTCAAAGTACACCAGAATTGCATCGTCTCACCCGGCCTCAGGTGTAACACCCTCGGTTAGATAAGACAAACCCTTCTATGGGATCATCCTATTTAACCGAAAGGTCACAAGTTTTCAGAAAAAGTGAATTTTTTTTTAATTTTTTTTCTTAAATAAAAATGATGGCAGATCAGTGGAAGCAAATAGTATGTAATTCACATAGTCATTCACAAACTGTAAGTAATTATACTCATAACAGAATAGGGTATGCGGCCACCCTTAATATTTATACAGTCATCCATGGTCTTATTATTCAACTACAGATATCCTACTTTTAATGAGTACTCTTAGTAAGTCCAACGTATTGCTGTTCTTCGTATTCTGGTTCTTGATTTCCTAATTCCTCTGAAAATATTCAACAGTAAGGGTGAGAATAATGGAGCCTTTTGACTAATTCCTTTGTCTGCTTGCTAAGTTTCGTGTGTGTGTGTGGGTGTGTTCTAAGAGTTGTAGTATTGGATTAATAATGAGAGAGTAAGTGGGAGACATTGATTGGAGGATTAGGTGAGAAATAATGGAGACTTTGGACTCCTTTCCACCGTGAGCTTT
This sequence comes from Clitoria ternatea, assembly GCA_037962975.1. Lineage (NCBI taxonomy): Eukaryota > Viridiplantae > Streptophyta > Magnoliopsida > Fabales > Fabaceae > Clitoria > Clitoria ternatea. The sequence goes on from CM075670.1 coordinate 289,240,120, forward strand.
GCATGATTGGAATGAGTATATAATAAAATATATAAAGGTGTTTTGTTTGGAGTGAAAAGTGCCTGTATGTGAGAGAAAAGGAAACAGACCCGACTGCGTGGGTCCTTCACGCTGTGTCAGCAAGGCAAAATTCCACCTCGCTCAAGCGAATTCCGACGCGCTTGAGCGAGTCTTGCTGTCCTCGCTTGGGCGAAGGGGAGGAACTGAGCGAAATGAGTGATTATGCATCAGGGGTTCTTCTCGCTCAAGCGAAATCCGACTCGCTTGAGCGAGTCATGCATACTCGCTCGGAATTCCTCTGAAACCGACTCAAGTACTCGGTTTCTCACTCGGTAAAATTTGTCCAGACCGAGTTCTCTCTCAGACTTTCACTCGGTAATCCAAGTCTTAATTCACTCGGTTCCACTTGGTAAACCTTCCAGAACCGACTCCCATCTAATTGGACACTCACTCGGAATCTGGGGTTCCATTCACTCGGGATTGACCCAACATATTATACTTAGGCATTTATTTTTATTCACAAGGGTCACATAAATAATTCACTCGGCAAATGAGGTTATTCTACTCGGAATCCATAAACCCTCACTCGGAATATCTCCCAATCAAACGCCACTCGGCATATCCCAACTTTATTTCACTCGGGAGTATTCTACAAGTTCATCACTTGGTACACCATTCATAAATCAACTCATCTTCTGAGCAGCGTCTCACTCGGTAACTAATACCAAGACCGACCAACACTCATTCAGCCTCACACTTGGCATTCATGCCTATTCTCACTCGGAGAATACCTTAGCCATTCACTTTTCAGGAGGGGTCTCCACAACCGTACTCCACTCGGTATTTATTCACCAGGTAAGTCACTCGGACTTTATGAATTACTTAACCACTCAGGGAAAACTATTAAGTCAAGTCCCACTCGGACTCATTCCATACTTAGACCCTCAGAATACACATTGTCTTATTCACTCGGAATACATTTATAACTCATACACTTAGAATATATTCAATCGGGAATGTACTTCACATTCATCACTCAGATTATACTTGTATCACATACTTAGAATTTATTCCAATCTAACCCATTACAACAAATCTTCCCTCGGAAGAGATTCACTCAGGTTTCCACTCGGGCATATGCAAACTCCTTTCCCCACTCGGGTTTACTCATATTTTTCACTCGGTAATATTTAGGTCCATGATCACTCAGGAATTTCTCCCATCAAAGCCTACACAGTATTTATTCATCTAAAGGGATTTCTCTCAGAATCCATTTAAGTGTTCTTCACTCGGAAAAGAAGGCCAAACACTATAGCCTCACTCGGAATCATTAATTTAATACTATTTCATCCATCAACACTTCTCACATAATTCAACAACACATTCCAGTCGATCAGAAGCATCAAATCAACATAAAACACTTATACTTATATATATTCTACTCGGAATGGGCTTTCATTACTATATTACACTCGGTATTCTCAGGACAGGTTATACTGGGCTCAGATATGCCCCTACTCGGAACTCCACTGCCCAAAATACCACACTTAGAGATCTTTCTATCCGGAATGCTATCCCTTCCTCACTAGGGAGGTCCTGACTTGGACAAACTCACTCGGATTGCACTCGGATATATCCTTGACTAAGTCCCTTTACTCGGAATACTGCAATCAGGGAAGTTTCATTTGGAAAAGGTAGCATTTGGCATGGTTTGACTCGGAAACAAGTCATTCAAGGGTGTTTTGACTCGGAATCTTCACCCAGAAGTGGTTCTCTTAAACACACTTTACTCCAATTGTCTCTGAGATTAAGATTCCACTTGGTAGTAGCCCTCTCGGTCATGTTTTACTCGGACATCATAACTCACTCGGCATTTCATCCTTCAGTCGGAATTTCTAATCCTTCACTCTTAATTTCTCTCTGTCACTCGAAACAGAGCCCTTTTTCACTCGGAATTTGAATAATTACATTATTGGTCTATATAAATTCCATAATTACACACAAAAATGAAATTCTTGTGATCTTACAGACCATCTACAGGGTACTTATTCACTTATTACCACTTATAGACCTTCCAAACTTCAAATTTACTAAATAAGACTGCTACTAAAAACAGGGATGTTACATCAGGCGCAACTCTGATGCCATTGGGTTTCCGTTCTGGTTGTACTCCCAAGATTCTTCATGGAGATTGAACATGAGTGTCCTCCACTGTACCAAGTGTATGCTCTAGATATATTTTTTTCTCCATCAAAATATTTTCATGATGCAAAATGCATTCTTTTTATCATTTGATCCTTGGGTATCTATGTGTTTCCAGTCTCATCATATATATTCACAAGCTCTTGGATCCCATCAACCATTCAAACGTTGTAAGTCATTCATTCTTATTCTAGAAAATATATCGATTATATCTTGGCTAAAATAATACTTTGTTTAAAGAGTAAAATAATATATTCTTTATTTCATTTCTCGTAATTAAAACAATAATAATAATTGTAACATCCCAATAATTTAAAAAAAAGATTAAAGAAGAGTTTCTAAATGAAATCCGAGTCAAAAACCAGGTTTTCCGAGTAAAAAGAGTTTGAATCCGAGTGCAATAAATAGGATTCCGAGTGGAATAAATAAGATTCTGAGTGGAATAAATAGGATTCCGAGTGAATCAGGCTGAGAGGAGTTTCTGAGTAAAATGAATATGAATCCGAGTGAAATAACCATGATTCCGAGTAAGTCTTTCCAGGAATGGTGTTTCCGGTTAAAGGACTCTAATTCCGATTGAAGGTGTTTCTGAGTGATTCATTCCGACAAGAATAATTATTCGGGTGATGTTTCAGTGAATGAAAGGCCCGACCATGATATATGAAGTTGTTCAGCAGTTCGGATTGTATTTTAGTGGAAGGCTTGGCCGGTTTATGAGAATACCGAGTGAAATTATGTCAAGGTTGATAGTTTACCGAGTTAAATATGTATTTTTGTATTTCAAAAGATCTGGTCAGTTATTTAAAATCATATATTTAATTCAAAATCTGTTTGAAGTATTATTGGTGTAAAACTGGTCGGATTGATGTAAAACCGGTCGGATTTATATAAAATCGAGCTTGTTATTGTTGAATCCGTTTTCTGTTCATAATTCTTCACTGGAATTCACTTAGACACCCATGATTCTTAGTATTTTCACAGTTTAACACCGATCATATCCATTTAATCATCAAAATTAATCAATACAGTCAATCAAACATATTCACTGAAACATCATAGTCATTAATAAGCAACATAGCCAATTAAACATATTCATAGCAATAAAGATATACATATATAACAAATATATAACAATTAAAGCATTTAAATTCAAACAATTCCCGAACTTGCACTAGAAAGGTGAGGACCAAAGGTACCTTAACCCTTTCCTAACACTCGGTTTTCCCCAGAATACCCGAGAATATACCCCCCTTACCTTAATGGAGTTGAGGCAGCTTCCCTTCACTGTCCTTGCTTCAGTTCCGAGTGAGAGAGAAAAGGAAAAATGAGAGAGAAGGAAAGCTTGTACATAGAAGAAGAAGGAGAGAGCTTGTGTTAATTTCAGCAGGTTCTGAACTTGGGAATGAATGGTGGCATCGGTTTTAATAAGGAGGAGACAAGTGGGAGACAGCTTTCCGTTGATTGAAGGATTAGGTGAGAATAATGGAGATAATGGACAAAAGATGAGCTGTTTTGAACCACTTCCGTTGTCAGCTTGCATTGATTGAATGGATATATAATAAAATATATAAAGGTATTATGATTAGAGTGAAAAGGTGTTTGCACGTGAAGAGAAAAGAGGGTCAGAACCGACTGTGCTTCAGCGCAGTATGCTCGCTTGGGCGTGGATCTGATCAGCAAAGGAAAACTCCATCTCGCTCAAGCGAATTCTGACTCACTTGAGCGAGTCATACTGCCCTCGCTTGGGCAAAGTGAAGAAAACTGAGTGAAATGAATGATTATGCATCAGGGGTCCTTCTCGATCAAGCGAATTCCGACTCGCTTGAGCGAGGCATAAGGCTCGCTTGGGCGAAGCCAGCGAACAGGGTGAAATCTGCTTGCAACACTGACTCGCTTGAGCGAGGCACCCTCTCGTTTAAGCGAAATCTAAAACTTCACTTAGTGTCTATTTCAGTCGGTGTAAGGTAAATTACACTCGACTTGGACATAGCCCACTCGGACAACTGCTACTCAGAAATGAGTTTTCCTCTAATTGAACGTGCATCTCAGATTCCCACACTCAGGGGATTTTCACTCAGAAAAGGAAGTACTTGACTCAGAAACGAGTCACTCGGAGGCTTTGACTTGGAAATGAGTCATTCGAGGATGTTTGACTCGGAAATTTTACCCAGAAGTAGTTCTCTCGAACACACTTCTCTCCACATGTCTCTCAAACACACTTCTCTCGAACACACTTCTCTCCACTCGGTAGTAGCCCTCTCGTCCATGTGTTTACTCGGAAAACATAACCTTCAGTCGAAATTTCAATCTTCAGTCAGAATTTCTTATCCTTCACTCGGAATTTCAATCTGTCACACGGAACAGTGCCCTTTTTCACTCGGAATTCGCATAATACCTTTAATGGTCTATATAATTTCCATAACCACACACAAAAATGAAATTTCTAAGATATCACATACCATCTACAGGGTATTTATTCACTTATTCTTACTTACAAACCTTCCATACTTCAAAATTACAAGGTTAAAACTGTTTCTAAAAACAGGGATGTTACACATCCAATTCTCGCTCATAATTCCTCCGAAACCGACTCAAGTACTCGGGTTCTCACTCGGTAGAGTCTGTCCAGACCGAGTACTCTCTCACTCTGACTTCCACTCGGTAAATTTATTCCAAATCCGAGTCTTCACTTACTCGGGGTTCCAATCGGTAAAACCTTCCAGAAACCGACTTCCACCTAATTGGACACTCACTCGGAACTGTTTCTCCTTAATACACTCGGTTTTACTCGGTGTACCTGTTCTAGTACCAATTCCTCTCTCCTTCTGTCTTTCACTCGGCTAATTCATCCCAGACCGGTTCCACAGTCGCTCAATCTGTCACTCGGCTAAATGTTTCTAAAACCGACTCATCTTGCTTGGTTTCCACTTTGTAGAATCAATCCGAACCGACTTCTCTTGTTCGGTTTTCCACTCGGCAACATCAATACAAAACCGACTCGTCTCTCTCGGTCCTCACTCGACAATTTCAATTAAATCTGAGTCATCTCTTAATCAGTCGTTCACTCGGTAATTTCATTCCAAATCTGAGTCATCTCTCACTTTGCCTTTCACTCGGCAATTACTCTAAAAACCCACTCATCTCTCGATCAATTTTCCACTCGGTATCCTCAACCAGATCCTTATTTTTATTCAAGGAGGTCACAGACATCTTCATTCGAAAGTGTCTTAGTCTCCACTCAGGAAATGATTCCTTCGGTTATTCCACTCAGAATCTATAAGCTTCCCTCACACGGAAGTATTTTCCCCCCAGTCCAATACCACCCGATGTATTTCTACCTCAATTCACTCGGAAGTGTTTTACACATTCTTAACTCTGCACATTTAACCTTCCATACTTTGATAATCTTATAACCTCATCCACTTGGAAATACTCAACTTAACATCAATCGGCAGAATTTACTAGGTCAAATCTTACATGGAATATTATGACATTATCCACTCGGAATATATATAACTTTACTCACTAGGAAGGGCCTTCTCGAATATACTACACTCAACACTTTAACCATCCTTCTCTTGGCAATGGTTCCTTTGAATACATATCTCTCAAATCATTCAAGCCTCCACCGCTCGGAAAAACCACTCACTACAGCTTCACTTGAAACTATTATAAGCCTTCCTCGATCGGAACAGGCTCTTATCACTATATTCCACTCGGTAAATAATTAAACCTATCATTACCCGGAGAAACTCTCTCGCTAGGATCCCACTCGGAATAGGTTTGTTAAAAATGGATTCCTCTCAGAACATATTTCTCTCGGAGTCCTTTAAGCCTTCGCCACTCAGAAAAGGGCCCAATGGCTATAGCCTTACTCAGAATGGCTCACAACAATATTCCACTCGGGAGGTCCCGTCTCAGAAATAGCTCACTTGGGATTCCACCACCTCATGAAGTTATTAAGACTCCAGCTCGGACAGAATTCGTCTAGGATCTCACCTGATCCTCATCATACTCAACTTGGAAATTCCTCTCGGATATATCCCTGACTGAGTCACTTCACTCAGAAACGTCTCCGAGGTCAGGATTCCATTCGGAAGGGGTTCTCTCGGTCATAACTTACTCGGAAAACATAACCCTCACTTAGAAATGTCAACCTTCACTCAGAATTTCTATCCTTCCCACGGAATTTCTCTTGATCACTCAGAACAGAGCCCCTTCTTCACTCGGACAGTCCTTTCTAAGACATGTTTCACTCGAAAAATGGGTAATATCATTAATGGTCTATATAAATTCCATGATTATACCTAAAAATGAAATTTTTAGAGTATTACAAACCATCCACAGTGTGTTTTATTTACCAATTCTCACCTACAGACCTTTTATACTTCAAAATTACAAGATTAAAACTGTTACTAAAAACAGGGATGTTACAGGAATTCTTTTTATAATCTTAAATAAACAAATTTTCATCATTATTTTAATGATATTACCTTGACTACAATAGAATGGATAACCAAATTGTATTGGATCTTTTTTTTTGTTTTACTTTTACTGTTTCAGTCACCCAAAAAAAGTTGTTTTTAAAAAAATGTTTGTTTACACATGAAATTACTTGGCATGAACTTTCTTTTTAGAACGGTAGCTTTGTTGACCAAAGAAAAGGAACGGTAGCTTTTTGAGTGGTGAAATTTTACTTAAATCACCTCTTCGTTTATAGAGATTAGTGTTCATATGTAAGCTAATAGATATTTTTGTAACATAAAAATAAGTATCCAACCTGTTTTCCAATGCGATACGTAAATTCTCTCTCTCTCTCTCTCTCTCTCTCTCTCTCTCTCTCTCTCTCTCTCTCTCTCTCTTTCTTTTCAGTAGCTTCTTCCACTTAACTAGTCGAGTTTTATTTTTTTCTTAAATTGCCAAACACTATATTAGTACAAACTGTTCTCTTAGTTTTCTTTTTTTGGTAAACCAATGTTCTCTGGTTTAAGTTCAACTATTATATATATGTAAGTCAATTGACAAAAAACTAACTTAGCACATTACCATAAATCTTAGTTGTGTTATCACGATAAGGAAAATTCTATTACCATAATACTTCTTTTATTATTAACCACAACTATTTCTTTTTAAAAAAGTCATGTTTAAAAAATTATAGTTAAAATTATTAACTTCTTGTAACAAAGAATTATAATTAAAATTATTCATCTTTCTTAATAAATATGAGATCCAACTTTAATTTTTCCCAGAGTCTCAACCTACAGTATCAACTAAACCAAAACTTATTGGCCCATAATAGTTTTGCTTAACTCAAGGTCAAATTTATCTCAAAACCAAATAGGGTATGACAACATTGTTCATAAAATTTCAACTTAAGCAAAGCTTAGGGTTCTCTTTTTCTTATTAAAGCTTGGGGTGCTTCTACAGGCCTTTTATACAGTTGTTTAATATAATTGAAAATTTGCCTCAACAATCTGTTGACCGTTACAACAATTAATGTTCACATACACTATCAAAGCATGATTCTAAGTAGATACATAGATTCTTTAAGCACAACATCCCGGAAAGCATACCCTCCATTTTTTGGTACAACATTTTAAAATAGAGCTAGATTTCCAAATCAAATCAGTAATTTCCAAATCTCCATAACTCCATACTAGTTACTTATTTAAAAAGTAATAATTTGTCAACTTCCTATTTTTTTTAAGCATCTCAAAATAATCAAAATCTAAGCAATCACAAACTATAGTTGTTTAATTGTGCGACTATATTATCGCTAAACACTACTCAATGGTGGCAAACACCCATATAGTATAAACTAACCCACCCATCTAAACAAGTAAACATTTTTCATGCACATTTATTTGCACCATGAGTTGCGCATGTTACACAGCTAACAAACATCAGCTTCCAATGTATAAGCAGTAACACTACTAAAGAACAGCTGTACTCCGTAGCCCTTCATCAATGAAATAAGTAAAATCTACACTTCTGAATTGTTGAGTTGTCCAGTCATGTGTTGCTATGAGTACATCATCATACACCATAACAATTACATTCCTAGGACCACGACAGTAACTCTCAAACTGGCACGGCATTTGCATCCACCACACCTTATTACTGTACAAGTGGCTCGATATTCTCAGACGCCCCCCCTTGAGCCATATTCTATTGTATTTGAATGGGGAACTACTACATAGGGAAAAAGTTGTGTAGTCATCATTTTAAAATCATAAAAATATTGCAAACTCTAATAATAATGTACTCACATGCTGACAAATTTCAAAAATTACAACCAGCTGGCAGTTTCATCTGGCAAACACAGGCCATAATGTTTCCATCTTGTACCTTTTGGTCTTGTGGCAGCAATCAAATGTCAGAGTAAGGGAAATTTCCAGGTATTCAAAACACCAATCTCTCAATGAACTTGACCTGGACCATCTTAGGAGAATAAATTCTGCCGCTCTCATCGTGCTTATACATCATGCGCTCATCAATTTCCTGAATGCAAATCACTTCACCAACCCCTATCTTCTAACTGTACTGTACATAAGGAAGGGGGAATATACATACAACGGCAAAATGGAAACTCTTGCTCCTGGTAGTTCCACATCGAATTGGGCATTTAGCATACTTGAATGTTGAATCATTAATAGATGCAATTATACTTCCTTGGAAAGGCAGCCAATATGATAAGTCTGAGTAGTATCAGAATTCTGTTCCTTTGAGGATAAGCTCAACAATATTTTTGAAAGGGAAAATTGCCAAAAAGGACGGTGGACTGGAGGTAACAATAAAGTTGATTGTTTATCCATAGCAAGTAGCCGTGAACATTTGCTGCACCATTAACAAATTGGGATTAGCAACTACACCAAAAGACATAGAAATCTAAGGTTCTAGAAACTGCAAATAGAACCTGCATGGTCTTGAAAACAAAGTCTGGTAGCTGCAAATCCAGTGCTACAACAAAAGAAGGCAGAAAGCTAAGAAAACTCCAAGCATATCTTGAATGAAAAGCTTCTAACCACCAGAATCAATATCATAATTCAAAAAAGTAAGATAAAATTACAGTACCAAAAGAGAATAGAGAGCTGTTTCAGCTTGGTTCACAAGAAAATACTACAGAGCTATTGCTGCATAATCCTATAGCAGAAGACAAAAGAAACCCTATAATCTGACAGATTTCAAGGAGTAACTGAAATAATCAAATGAAATAGAAGTATGCAACACAACAATTACCGTAATATGTCTGAACACATGATGAACTGAAAACCCCCTTGCATGTACATAGCTTTCACTCTGTTGAGCAGTAGACAGTTAAAAACACTTACCCAAAAAGAAACTATAAAACTGGAATATGATGTAAAAGTTCATGCAACCTTACTAGTTTTATGATATAACAAATTTAAGTCTTTTTGTATTATTAAAAAGGGAGCCATATTAGAGAGAATATAAATGGAAAACAACTAGGCTATAAGAAATCCTCCAAGATGGACGGGAAAAAACATATGGAAACACTATCTGATCTCAACAGTAGTCTACATGACTACATATCAGAAGTGGAAAATCCATTGATGCGGCCAAGAGCAGGACACTGAATAACTTGCCACTATCACAAGATTCACAACCCTATTCAAACACAAAGCTACCGGAAACATGGCATTGTTGAAAATGCGAACATTCTGCTCCAAGCAGAAAAGACTGGACACAATCAGAAAAAAAAACCAGCCTCTTTTCAGCCAAAACCTTTAACACAAAACAACAGATAGTGCTTAAAAATACTTGAGATTTTAGATATATTTGAATTATGTACAATGCATATTCCATTAGGCACAACAGCAAATAAATATACAGAAAAAGGAGAAACAGCACTCAGGAAAAACAGGAAATTAAAAAAAAAGATAAAGGATAATAATGCATATCCTAACAAATCTGACCTAACCCAATACTAATATTTTAACACTCCCCCTCAAGTTGGAGCATACAGATCATATGCACCAAGCTTGGAACATATAGACTGAATCCTAGGTCCTCTTAAGGACTTTGTCAAAATATCAGCTGGTTGGTCATTGGAATTGATGAACTTGGTATTGATCTCCTTGGAGAGTAACTTTCCCGAATAAAATGGCTATCAATTTCAATGTGTTTAGTTCTCTCATGAAACACTAGATTCGAAGCAATATGAAGGGTTAGCTGATTATCACAGTATAATGTCATCTCTTTAACCTTGCAGAATTTCAGCTCTTGAAGAAATTGTTTAATCCACATAAGTTCACATGTGGCCAGAGCCATAGATCTATATTCAGCCTCGGCACTGGACCGAGCAACAACATTTTGTTTCTTGCTCTTCCAAGAGATGATATTCCCTCCAATGGAAACACAATACCCAGAGAGTAACAATTCTCTTGAGTATGACCCATCCTTGCAATAAGTACATTGAGGATGTCCACTCCTTCCACCACGACCTCCTTTATTGCTGCGACCCCCTCTATTAGCAGTCAAGGCTGAAACATCCATAACTTTAGCAAAATTTTCATTTTTGAGCAGGTTAGGGACACGGAGAAGCCTAGTAACAAGACTGTCCATTGATGGGACTTGATCACCAGCAAGGATTTGATCACGCACATGATCAAAATCTGAATGCAACTTCTCAAGATAAGCACCATATAAAGTTTGTCTAACTTTTTATTAACTTCCTCCAATGAATCTGCCACAAGGAATCGTTTCAATTCTTCCACGGCAGCCCGGGCCTCGGCTACATATGCAATCATATCATGGTTGGTCTGTTTCAGGATAGCCACCTTCTAAGTTGCATCAAAAAGACGTTGAATATCATTGACAAAAATATCTTGTGATTTCTTCCAAAAGGAACAATAAGTTTTGAATGTTCTAAGAATTTCCAAAACATCCGGCTCAACTGATTGCCATAATACAGCACATAATTGAAAGTCAAGCTTCTCCCATTCAGTTTTCTTATCTGTTGGAACATTCGTGGCTTCTGTAACATCCCTGTTTTTAGTAGCAGTTTTATTTGGTAAATTTTGAAGTGTGGAAGGTCAGTAAGTAAGAATAAGTGAGTAAATACCTTGTATAGGGTCAGTAATACTCCAAAAATTCTATTTTTGGGTATAATTATGGGATTTATATAGACCATTAGAGAAATTATTCAACTTCTGAGTGAAAAAGGCTCTGATCCGAGTGAAAGAATGAAATTCAGAGTGAAGGATTAGAGATTCCGAGTAAAGGATGAAATTCCGAGTGTAAAGTTATTTTGACCGAGTGAAACATGACATAGAGGGATACTATCGAGTGAAATTTTGGCCTCGGAGACATTTGGAGTGAAGCGTGTTCAAGAAAACCATTTCTAGGTGAAAATTCCGAGTCAAAACACCCTTGATTCTTTGTTTCTGAGTCAAACCTTGCTAAGTACTTCCATTTCCGAGCAAAACCTCTCTGAAATATGGAATTCCGAGTGGAATATAAAAATGGGAGCCCAATCCGAGTAGAATATATAAGGTTTAGAGCCATTATTGGGTGAGGCTATGTTTATGACTCTTTTTCCGAGTGATAAAGACCTTAAAGGATTCCAATCGAAACACATTTTTAGGAAGGATAGTGTATGTGTACCTAAGAGATGAGTATCCGAGTGAAAAATGAGTGGGGAAGGACTTAAATGCTCCTAAAAGGTAAAATCTGAGTGAACCTCTTCTGAGGGAAGAGTTGTTATAATGGTTTGGATTGGAAATATATTCTAAGTGTATGATATATATATATATATAAACCGAGTGAATGAATACATGTAAGTGTTTTATGTTGATTTGATGCTTCTTACCGACTGGAACGTGTTATGGAAGTATTTGGGAAAGATTCTGAATGGTTTCGTAAGAGTATGATTAGTAAACCGAGTGGAAAAAATGGAAGGAGCCATTCCGAGAGAAATATAGAGAGGCTGAACCATTTCCGAGTGAATCTATGAGTATGACTCCTCTTCCGAGTGAGATATACTCTATTGGACCAATTCCGAGTGAAACTTGTATGTGTAAGTCTTTTCTGAGAAGTGAGGGCCTTAATAGGTTCTGATTGGAATTGTAGTTGAAGAATTTGGTTAAAACCGAGAGAGAAATATGAGTAAACCGAGTGAGTAAAGTTTGGGTATTTCTGAGTGGTAAATCCGATTGATTCCTTTCTAAGATATGAATTGTTATTGGAATATATTCTAAGTGATTAGAGTTTGAATAATTCTGAGTGATTGACTAATTAGGAGAGAGTCGGGTTCTAGAAGAAACACTTCCGAGTGAGAGATGAGTAAACTCTGCCATGTGGAACTCTGAGTATCAGTTTTGAATATTAGAGCAAGTAGCAAACCGAGCAAGGCAAGTCGGTTAAAACATTTAGTCGAGTGAAAGAAACCGAGTGAGAAAACCCTTATTTGTGAGTGGATCTTACGTGTGACTTTCCTGAGTGGAAGTGTGGAACTGAGTAAACTTCCAAGGGAAGAAAAGTGTATTCTCCGAGTGAGAAATGTAAGTCTATGCCGAGTGATGAATGTGAAGTACATTCCCGATTGTGTTGAAGTTAAATACACCGAGTGGTATGGAAAGTAGTATTCTGAGTAAGTGGATGAGTTTTACCGAGTGGAACAGTGTATGTAGAGATTCGGATTTGGAATAAAAATTTCGAGTAGAAGAAAGATAGGAAAGGAATGTAAGGGAGTCGATTTTTGAAGTACATTACTGAGTGATAAAGGACTAGGCTTGGAATGATTTAACCGAGTAAGAACCATCAGAAATGACCCAGATTTGGGATATAATACCGAGTGAAAGGCCAAGCAAATTAGGAGTCGGTGTGGGGGTGAATTACCGAGTGAATGATGAGAAAGATGAGTCGGTTTCATGGAATGCCGAGTGAGGATTGACTGATTCGCTCAAGCGAGTCGGATTTCGCTTGAGCGAGAAGGACCCTGATGCATACTTCGCTCAAGCGAGCAAGCCACGCTCAATGTAATATCCCGATTTAATAATTATTTACCGAATGAATCTAACCTGCTAAAATAGTAATTCCAGAAGTAGAAAATCAATTGTTAATTATATTCGGTTTAACTTGAGAAATAGTGACAAATTAAATAAGTTTAACTGGTAAGGGGTGGCTGTTTGCGATTGGTGAGTCCGTGAGTGGGACTGCAATCCACGATTTCCCACCCCACTCTCCTCTTCCTCGCGCACGCGCATGCTTATACATATATGTGCCTTAGGTCATTAAAGTTATGCATCTCCTTCAGATTTCTCTTCTTCTCTTCTTCGTTCTTCACTCTCCTTCTCCTCTTCTTCTTTCTCTACTCGTTGTTCCTGCGAGCTCGCAACAATGGTGGCTGAGGATCGGGGTCCTCCTTCTTCACTCGACGAGCCAGAGAGAGTGCAGGTGTGCCTTCCTCCTGCAAGCAACCTGTCTCCTTCCTTGTTCCTTCATTCCTTCGTCGACTTCCTCTTCTTGCTCGAAGCTGCCAAGCCTCAGCGGAGATCTGCGAGGAGCTTCAAGATGGTAGGAGTGTTCACAGCGTTGTGATGGGGCTCCTCCAGGGAATGAACAGAGAGCTGGGCATCTCAGGAACCCGAATGGTCTCCCTGCTCTTGCATGCAGATATGTTAAGGGTGATTCAGTGTTCCTCTGGAATTGAATGTCGTGTTGACCGACTGAAAACTCTAGTCCAGGTAGGGGGAGTATCTTCTATCTTAAATGCATGGGTTATGAAAAGGTTCCGAGTGCTGATGCTTGCTATATCCATGATCTGATAGTGTGTTGTGTTGCATGCGAGTGTGTACAGCCTAGTTGCATGACGAGTGAAAGATGAGTGTTGCATGTTAGCATTTTCCTTAGAAATGCATGCGTTGTGGAGTCTTGTTACCATGGAACCCGATTGCATGTTGTGTTGCAGTGATGTTGACGATTATCGTGTATTTTACATGACCTGCAAGTTGCTATAAGCTTAGAATGCTGACTGCATGAGATAGAATATGACTCAGTGAATCTGATAATGTACCATACCGATTGCATGTGTTGTCTGAGTCCTGACATTGCTTAATGCCGATTGCATGTATGTTGTTTGGGTCCTGTTGATGTGTTAAATGCGTGTATTGTTGAATGCTGATGATGTATAATGCCGACTGCATGAGATGCATGTGTTGTGGAACGCTGTTAATGCCTAGCAATGATTACATGAGATGCATATGCTATTAAGTTCTGAGAAAGTGTAACGCCGACTGTATGAGATGTATGTGTTGTTGAGTACTGTTAATGTCCAGCATTGATTGCATGAGATGCATGTGCTGTTTGAATGCTGATGATGTATGATGCCGATTGCATGAGATGCATGTATGGCTGTGTATATGAACTCTGTGTGTGTGTGATGAATCCGCGTGTGGCGCATGGGATGCGTTTGTGCTGAGAGCACATAGTGTGGGACACTACCATCGGTTTTTAAAGCGTGGGACGCTATGAAATCCTTGAGTGGGACTCAAGGTAGCCCTTGAGTGGGACTCGGACTGCCTGTGAACACCCCCGTTGGCGCTGAGAGCGTTGGTGTCACCTGTGGGCAAACGGTTGGGTACCCGTAAAACGGCCAAGCAGCTGGAGCTGATTTGATAGCTGAGAGCTATGTGTAAAAAGGCTGAGAGCCTACGTTGCAACGTCTAAACCGATACACACGAATGCGGAACCGAGTGAGATAATATGTGTTTATTAACTATTGATAATGTTGGAATTGGTTGTGCATGCGAAGGTGTTAGTGAGATGATGAATGTAAATCCGAGTGAATTACTCTGTATACATGTATTGCTGATACTGATTGGAATTTGGTTATGTATTTGATAATGATTATAAAGATGATGAATGTGTATGCCCGAGTAAATTATTCCGTGTACACCTGCCTTGGATACTAAGTGAAACCTGTTTCATGAATATATATATATATATGTGTGTCAGTGTTACTGAAATATTATGTGTGTAGCCGAGTGAGAATTGTTGAATTCTGATTGAGAAATATTCAATATGTGCATTCTGATTCATGGGTATTGCTATTAAGTCACTGATTGTCGTATGTTAATGTTGTTGAATGGATGCGTGCATAAGGCCGAGTGACAATTGGTGGATTCCGATCGGTAAGAGTCTTTTGTGTGTCCTGGTTGATTGATGCTACTCTGACTATAAACGTTGCCATGTATAATTGTGTGTATATATATATATATATATATTGTTGTATAATTGTGAGGCAACCTGAGTCAGTATCTGTCATTTAAAATTTAAGATGCTCACCCCTGTACCATTTTTCAGTATGTATGCAGGTTGGACTCTGAAGTGATGATAAGGTCTTAGGTCCGAGTGAGGGGTACTCCGACCGGAAGTGTTTATTTTGTATGTGTCATGTCTCGTCAGTTGTAGCCTTGGCCGGCTCGTAATAACAGTGTGGTGTAATGAACATGAATATATATATATATATATATGCGTATAGGTAATTGAGTTATTGTGACCCGAGTGCATGTTCATATATACATACAGGTATTATGTTGATAACAGGTGTTGAGGAATGAATGACGTATTCCGAGTGCATGATTAGGTACGTACAATATGTTGTATACGAGTGGTCGTGTTTTGGATAGACCGAGGGATGCTGATGGTTAGAATACTGCTCAATTAATGATTTCCGAGTGGACGTAGTTGGGAAGCCAACCTCGAGTGGAACTGGGAATGGCTATGCCTTCTTGTTCGAACGATGATACTTCAATGAACTCTAAGTAAAATACCTTGGATGAACCTGTACTGTGTAAGACCTGATGAGAGGATTCCCGGGTGAAAATGAGGGCGGCCCTTACCGAGTGAAAATGTAAGCAAAAATCGAGTGAGAGAGAGTTCGTATTTTCCGAGCGAAATCATAAATAAATCCCGAGTAAGGCAGAGTTGTGCCTCCCGAGTGAAAACCTCGAGTGATTCCCTGCTGAGAGAGGATTTTAATTAGTGGTTTAGGGTGGATTGGATCCTAAGTGAAAGGTATTGATAATCCGAGTGAAAGATGTAAAGTCCGAGTGAGTGAGGATTGGTGTCCCAAGTGGTTGGGTTTGAATAAGTCCGAGTGGGACTTGACTTCCCGATTTCCCGAATGAAGTGCGAGCGTGAGGACTTGTCGAGTGAACTTTGTCCATATCCGATTAAGAAATTACTTTGTGTCTGTGTTGGAGGGGCGTTGTGTTGACCTCGCTTAGGCGGTGTCATACCTCGCCCAAGTGACTAGGACGGTTCGCCCAAGCGCGTGGAACCATGCTGAAGCGAGCAGATATCAACGTGAGACTCCGCCTATGTACCTCCCTCTTCCGTTGTCGCATTATTATATCTCGCTGGGCAGTGTTGGACATCGCCTGAGTGAGTGGACGTTGTGATGTAGTCCGTCCAGGCGTTGTCGTGCCTTGCTGAACTGGATGGCGGTGTAATCACTTCCTCCTTCCGTGGTTGCACTATTATGCTTCGCTCAGGCGGCGTCAGACCTCGTCTGAGCGAGGCAGTTATCTTAGTCTTCGCCCAGGCGCTGTTGTGTTTCGCTGGGCAATATGGGTCGGTCCAAGCCTTGCTTCCTCCTCCAACTGTTATACGTGTTAATCGTTCTTTTATTTACCTTGTCCCTTCCACCGTATGCCATGCGTGTGGATGACCTCTCATTTCCCCTGCCTTCCTCCCCTTATTATTCATGCCCGGTTCTTCTTGATTATCTCGGGGAAGGGAGCGAAGGGAGTGCTGATTGGACTGATTTAAGCTGCTGTGCTCCGCTGAATACCGGCTGAGTGCTTGTCCTTCCTTGCACTCCGCCCCTTTTGTTATCCGGTTGCCTTATAGTCTTTTTGGTTACTTATTTTTGGAAAAATTTTCCCCGTATTGGTTCTTAATTATTTATTAAATTAGTGTGTTACATTTTGGTATCAGAGCATACCAAAAGGTCCATGGCCAAGGTTTGCCTACTGTTTGTGGGCGGTTGAGTATATTATGCCAGTTTGTCCTAGATTGCTTATGATATTCTATTGTATGTTGATACCTGTCCAATTATGACTCGGGTGATGATATATGTTATGATTCTCTATTGAAATTGGTATATGCTAACTATGAATGGTGTGGTTGTACGCCTGTGCCTTGTTGAGAAATTTGAACGTGTGATAAATGAATGATACATGAAGTATGTGATTTGCAGTATAAGGGATGGGTTGTAGTTCCTAGGTTGAAAATCTGGGTGTGTAATAAGTGAGCGAAGGTGAGGTCGGACATATGATAAAATTGGGGTTGCGTCTCAGTGGCGATTGAGGAAACCAAGTGAGTGATGGCTAAATGCTAGACCAATAGGAATAATGACCCCCTTAGGGATTCTAAATTTGATAGTTTATTAACCTTGCGAGTCGTTGAGCCGAGTAGAACAATCGTATAGTAGCTCATTGAGGCTTGAATGATTATCATGTGATGTGTTGTGTGTAAGATGTGTTGGTAGCTGCACTATGATTGCGTAATGATGCATGCGACTCCTGGATTGTGGTACTATAAACTGTTTAGTGATTATACGACTCCGTCCACGAATGCATGCTAATAATTCTATGAATACTGACTGAATACTTGTAAAATAGGAGTGTTACCATTACTGCCGAGAGCTATTATGACGGATGTTTTGTAACCTAGCATATGAACCCCGCGTAATATATATATATATATGTATACCTGATGTAGGTGATTAAGGGTGAACTGCCTCTATGTATTGCCCTATACTCGAAATATAACAGTTGTTTGATGATTGAAATATGTGATCTGTGTGTGATTGCTTAGTGATGCATGCAACACCCGGATAGTATGATAGATATTAATTGTGAATCGTTGTGATGATACCCCGTCTGAAAGATATGTATATATATATATATATATATATATATATATGCTAATGAGAATGTCAAGTGGCTTATGTTGCGAGTCGGCAAATAAGAGCTGTGTGTGATCTATAATGAAATGCAGCAAGCATTGAATGTCTTTCAGAGTGGGCAATCAGATGAATGCGAGGGGTATTGAGGATTCTGAGATTAATCCTAAAAGACCTTTGAGCTGGACTCGAGGCCATGCTTGGAGCATGAGCATTGGATGCTTAATAAAAGTCCTTGGGTTGGACTCAAGGCAAATGCCGAGTGCATTGGAGTGGGACTCCTGGTGAATAATCGTATGCATCTGATTCGACGGCTGTATGACTACATGTGTATGAGAGTATTATTATTGAGGGTGACATAATTTGCATGGATTGGAATGATTTGAGTAGTTTCCGACCTGATGATGTTGTATGAATGAAGTCTGACTGAATGAATGTACATGTATTGATGTTGTTGCCAAGTGTGATGCAATGTTATAATTGAGAATGTATGTTATAGTGCAATTTCTGATTGAATGACTGTGCGTACACTTATGAGAATAAATGAGCTCAGTGTGAACTATGTGAACGTGTGAATATGATATTGTGAATGAAACCCTTAATGTAGTTGGAATTGATTTGGGTAAATCTGATTGGATGGGCGTATGTATATGTCAAGTGCAATGTGTGTTATGATTATGATGTATGCTGTAGTAAACCATGATATAACCATGAATAATTGGTGTGACATCTGATTGAGTGTCTGTATATACATCAGTGCTGTTGCTGAAGCTCGTGGTATGTGATTGTGAATTGCTTAAACCTGAATGAATTGCATGAACCCGAGTGAGTGATGTCATCACATTGCTGGGGATTAAGAATTTAATCCGAGCCATGATTTTGTGTTGAATAGGATTAGAGGAAATAATTACTCGGTATTGGCTAGGAGCCGATTGTTGTATTGCCATCAACTGTTTTACAGAAGTGATGAATAATTTTCATGATTATTGATACGTGATGTACCCTATGTGATGCGTGATGTTAAAGTGGGTGTATTACTTATATGTGTGAACTGCCATTAACTACCGTGTGAATTTGTATTAGTTGGGTGAAGTCTGGTTCGTGTGAGGTATGCTGCTCTGAGATGACTCTTCCTGCCATAGGTAATATGGCAGCGTACACGTTGCAGTGACCATGTAATTGTTGTAACCCTATAGGAATGAGACGTCATCCTATAAGTTGGATGCAGCAATTCATGAGTCAGGCAGGTGAAGCTGTAACTACTTATGGTGATGGTGGGTCCTTCAGACGTTTCGAGTGATAATAGGAGTTATATCGAATGAGTGTTATGCGATTGATTATCAAAATGAGGGAAGAGGGTTTATTTGACCTTGGCGTGTCTGTTTCCGAGAGAATTAGAGGTTACTGGGTATGGATTGGCTACTAAAAGGATGATTGGTAATGGAATATGAAGGGCGATCGACTGTCACTGAAGTTGGAGTTTTTGAAAAGTTAACCGAGTGCTACTGTAAGCCTAATGAGGAAACCAAGATTGGAGCCAAACTAAATTGTAAGGTTAGGAATTGCTCGGGAAAGGTTAGTAAATTCCGAGTGAAGTCCGTGTGGGAAAGAACTGCTGAGAGAAAATTTTGGGATTCCGAATAGTAAGATACCGAGTGTAGAATTCTTAATGCCCTTGTGATGTCCAACCGAGTGATCTTCCCGGAGAAAAGTCCTTCTGGACGAAAATGAGACTCCGAGTGAATGAGTTTAGCCAAAAGCATGGGTAGGAACCTAAGATTTCCACGCCGAGCGTGGTGCCTGTGCGAATTAAACCCTAGCCAAAGGTACTGTCTGGAGCACATGGAAGCCCTTTTGAGCGTTCCTTCTGGTGTAAGGAAGAAATCTTGTGGTCAGAATTTAAAAACCCGAGTGTTTAAACCGAGAGGAATTGGTCAGGAGTGGGTATTTTTGGGGGTCGGTGATGTTGTTTACCTATTAGATTACTCCCAACTAGATGATTAACCCCCCATCACGTATACATGTGATACAATTTTGGGTTTGTACCCTGTGTGAGTTGTAGTTGTACCGAATGACTCATTTGAGTCTGGGAAACCGAGGGTGTAAATACACCAGTCGGTGTTGAGAGCACGGGGCCGAGCGGCCAAGTAATTAGGAAGTGCCTGCTAGTAATGAATTGGCTGAGTTAAAATGGAATAAATTGTACGTTTTAACTTAAACTCCCAAATATATTAAATCCTCTAATGAAGTTGTAATCAGGTAGGGCCTGACCTTTTTGTTTTACCGACTGAAAATTTTGGTGCGGTCAGTAAACCGCTTGGGTGGTAAATCTTCTCCGAGTGAAATTGTGGTTCAGTCGGTGACTGCTTGTGGAAACACAGCCGCGTGGTAAGTAAACAGCAATCTTCTGAGTTAGGTATTTGTGGTAAGTTACCGATTGAATTTCGAGGATAAAATTCTTTTGAGAGGGGGAGAACTGTAATATCCCGATTTAATAATTATTTACCGAATGAATCTAAATTGCTAAAATAGTAATTCCAGAAGTAGAAAATCAATTGTTAATTATATTCGGTTTAACTTGAGAAATAGTGACAAATTAAATAAGTTTAACTGGTAAGGGGTGGCTGTTTGCGATTGGTGAGTCCGTGAGTGGGACTGCAATCCACGATTTCCCACCCCACTCTCCTCTTCCTCGCGCACGCGCATGCTTATACATATATGTGCCTTAGGTCATTAAAGTTATGCATCTCCTTCAGATTTCTCTTCTTCTCTTCTTCGCTCTTCACTCTCCTTCTCCTCTTCTTCTTTCTCTACTCGCTGTTCCTGCGAGCTCGCAACAATGGTGGCTGAGGATCGGGGTCCTCCTTCTTCACTCGACGAGCCAGAGAGAGTGCAGGTGTGCCTTCCTCCTGCAAGCAACCTGTCTCCTTCCTTGTTCCTTCATTCCTTCGTCGACTTCCTCTTCTTGCTCGAAGCTGCCAAGCCTCAGCGGAGATCTGCGAGGAGCTTCAAGATGGTAGGAGTGTTCACAGCATTGTGATGGGGCTCCTCCAGGGAATGGACAGAGAGCTGGGCATCTCAGGAACCCGAATGGTCTCCCTGCTCTTGCATGCAGATATGTTAAGGGTGATTCAGTGTTCCTCTGGAATTGAATGTCGTGTTGACCGACTGAAAACTCTAGTCCAGGTAGGGGGAGTATCTTCTATCTTAAATGCATGGGTTATGAACAGGTTCCGAGTGCTGATGCTTGCTATATCCGTGATCTGATAGTGTGTTGTGTTGCATGCGAGCGTGTACAGCCTAGTTGCATGACGAGTGAAAGATGAGTGTTGCATGTTAGCATTTTCCTTAGAAATACATGCGTTGTGGAGTCTTGTTACCATGGAACCCGATTGCATGTTGTGTTGCAGTGATATTGATGATTACCGTGTATTTTACATGACCTGCAAGTTGCTATAAGCTTAGAATGCTGACTGCATGAGATAGAATATGACTCAGTAAATCTGATAATGTACCATACCGATTGCATGTGTTGTCTGAGTCCTGACATTGCTTAATGCCGATTGCATGTATGTTGTTTGGGTCCTGTTGATGTGTTAAATGCGTGTATTGTTGAATGCTGATGATGTATAATACCGACTGCATGAGATGCATGTGTTGTGGAACGCTGTTAATGCCTAGCAATGATTACATAAGATGCATATGCTATTAAGTTCTGAGAAAGTGTAACGACGACTGAATGAGATGTATGTGTTGTTGAGTACTGTTAATGTCCAGCATTGATTGCATGAGATGCATGTGCTGTTTAAATGCTGATGATGTATGATGTCGATTGCATGAGATGCATGTATGGCTGTGTATATGAACTCTATATGTGTGTGATGAATCCACGTGTGGCGCATGGGATGCGTTTGTACTGAGAGCACGTAGTGTGGGACACTACCATCGGTTTTTAAAGCGTGGGACGCTATGAAATCCTTGAGTGGGACTCAAGGTAGCCCTTGAGTGGGACTCGGGCTGCCTGTGAACACCCCCGTTGGCGCTGAGAGTGTTGGTGTCACCTGTGGGCAAACGGTTGGGTACCCGTAAAACGGCCAAGCAGCTGGGAGCTGATTTGATAGCTGAGAGCTATGTGTAAAAAGGCTGAGAGCCTACGTTGCAACGTCTAAACCGATACACACGAATGCGGAACCGAGTGAGATAATATGTGTTTATTAACTGTTGATAATGTTGGAATTGGTTGTGCATGCGAAGGTGTTAGTGAGATGATGAATGTAAATCCGAGTGAATTACTCTGTATACATGTATTGCTGATACTGATTGGAATTTGGTTATGCATTTGATAATGATTATAAAGATGATGAATGTGTATGCCCGAGTGAATTATTCCGTGTGCACCTGCCTTGGATACTAAGTGAAACCTGTTTCATGAATATATATATATATATATGTGTCAGTGTTACTGAAATATTATGTGTGTAGCCGAGTGAGAATTGTTGAATTCTGATTGAGAAATATTCAATATGTGCATTCTGATTCATGGGTATTGCTATTAAGTCACTGATTGTCGTATGTTAATGTTGTTGAATGGATGCGTGCATAAGGCCGAGTGACAATTGGTGGATTCCGATCGGTAAGAGTCTTTTGTGTGTCCTGGTTGATTGATGCTACTCTGACTATAAACGTTGCCATGTATAATTGTGTGTATATATATATATATTGTTGTATAATTGTGAGGCAACCTGAGTCGGTATCTGTCATTTAAAATTTAAGATGCTCACCCCTGTACCATTTTTCAGTATGTATGCAGGTTGGACTCTGAAGTGATGATAAGGTCTTAGGTCCGAGTGAGGGGTACTCCGACCGGAAGTGTTTATTTTGTATGTGTCATGTCTCGTCAGTTGTAGCCTTGGCCGGCTCGTAATAACAGTGTGGTGTAATGAACATGAATATATATATATATATATATATATGTGTGTGTGTGTGTGTGTGTGTATAGGTAATTGAGTTATTGTGACCCGAGTGCATGTTCATATATACATACAGGTATTATGTTGATAACAGGTGTTGAGGAATGAATGACGTATTCCGAGTGCATGATTAGGTACGTACAATATGTTGTATACGAGTGGTCGTGTTTTGGATAGACCGAGGGATACTAATGGTTAGAATACTGCTCAATTAATGATTTCCGAGTGGACGTAGTTGGGAAGCCAACCTCGAGTGGAACTGGGAATGGCTATGCCTTCTTGTTCGAACGATGATACTTCAATGAACTCTGAGTAAAATACCTTGGATGAACCTGTACTGTGTAAGACCTGATGAGAGGATTCTCGGGTGAAAACGAGGGCGGCCCTTACCGAGTGAAAATGTAAGCAAATACCGAGTGAGAGAGAGTTCGTATTTTCCGAGCGAAATCATAAATAAATCCCGAGTAAGGCAGAGTTGTGCCTCCCGAGTGAAAACCTCGAGTGATTCCCTGCTAAGAAAGGAGTTTAATTAGTGGTTTAGGGTGGATTGGATCCTAAGTGAAAGGTATTGATAATCCGAGTGAAAGATGTAAAGTCCGAGTGAGTGAGGATTGGTGTCCCGAGTGGTTGGGTTTGAATAAGTCCGAGTGGGACTTGACTTCCCGATTTCCAGAATGAAGTGCGAGCGTGAGGACTTGCCGAGTGAACTTTGTCCATATCCGATTGAGAAATTACTTTGTGTCTGTGTTGGAGGGGCGTTGTGTTGACCTCGCTTAGGCGGTGTCATACCTCGCCCAAGTGACTAGGACGGTTCGCCCAAGCGCGTGGAACCATGCTGAAGCGAGCAGATATCAACGTGAGACTCCGCCTATGTACCTCCCTCTTCCGTTGTCGCATTATTATATCTCGCTGGGCGGTGTTGGACATCGCCTGAGTGAGTGGACGTTGTGATGTAGTCCGTCAAGGTGTTGTCGTGCCTTGCTGAACTGGACGGCGGTGTAATCACTTCCTCCTTCCGTGGTTGCACTATTATGCTTCGCTCAGGCGGCGTCGGACCTCGTCTGAGCGAGCCAGTTATCTTATTTTTCGCCCAGGCGCTGTTGTGTTTCGCTGGGCAGTATGGGTCGGTCCAAGCCTTGCTTCCTCCTCCAACTGTTATACGTGTTAATCGTTCTTTTATTTACCTTGTCCCTTCCACCGTATGCCATGCGTGTGGATGACCTCTCATTTCCCCTGCCTTCCTCCCCTTATTATTCATGCCCGGTTCTTCTTGATTATCTCGGGGAAGGGAGCGAAGGGAGTGCTGATTGGACTGATTTAAGCTGCTGTGCTCCGCTGAATACCGGCTGAGTGCTTGTCCTTCCTTGCACTCCGCCCCTTTTGTTATCCGGTTGCCTTATAGTCTTTTTGGTTACTTATTTTTGGAAAAATTTTCCCCGTATTGGTTCTTAATTATTTATTAAGTTAGGGTGTTACACTCAAGCGAGCCTTGCATTGTTGACTCGGAAGTGAGAATTTCAGTCAGTATAGTGGTTAACCGAGTGGTAATTTCACTCGGTATTCAGTATCAGAAGTACGCATTGACTTCAATTTTGTCTTTAATGATTATTTAATTCAATAATGTGCATTGTAGATAATGGATGGCCAAAAATGGACACTGACTCAGCATTCCACCTTATTTAATCTCCACTGACCCTTCCATTATCGCTCCACTAACAACCACTCAGAAAAGCGGGTAAAATATACACATGGTCCCTTACGTTTATCCGAAGTCTCAGTTTGGTCCTATATGTTTTTTTTGTCCTAGTTTGGTCCTATACGTTTATAAAACGCATCAAACTTTTCCCCTCTGTTAACACCGTTAGAAATTTGGACGGAAATGTGACGTGGCACTTTGAGTGACACGTGTCACAATTTGGTCGGTAACACGTGTCATAATCTGATGGGCTGGGTGTTTAGGTTAAAAATTAAAAACATTTTGCCTTCTATGGGACTTGAACTTGGCACGTTTTAGTGACAAAAGAAGTTGCTTTACCACTAGGCCAAAGTGTACCTTTGTAATAAGATGATGGTTTTTTATTTATAAAACATACACTTAAGTTAATTATATGTTAAAAATGTATTATTAAATATATTATTGATAATATACTTATGAAATTATAAAATTCTAATTTAATTTAATTTAATTTTTTAAAATATATTTTTAAAAAATATATTTAAAATATTTATCAATAACTATTAACGTATTACTAATATATTTTAAATAAATGATATAATATATTAATATTATTTATTATTAATATAAATTATTATAAATATAATTTTTAATGATACTTTAAAATATATATTTTAAATAATACTTATTATTATTAAATAATTTAAAATGTATTATAAAATAATATATTTAAATATTATTAAATATTATGTTAATAATAATTTATATTAATAAATATTATTTATTATTAATATAAATTATTGTAAATATAATTTTTAATGATATATTAAAATATATATTTTAAATAATACTTATTATTATTAAATAATTTTAAAATGTATTATTAAATAATATATTTAAATATTACTAAATATTATGTTAATAATAATTTATATTAATACTATTTATAGTATAATTTATTTAATAATACATTTTTAATAATAAATATTATTAAATATTTTAAAATTTATCTTTAAAATGTTAGATTAATATTTAATAATTTTTTGAGAAGGATTTTATTAATAATATATTTAATAAATTTATTTATTATAACTAATAATATTATACATATAATTAACTTAAGTGTTTGTTTTATAAATAAAAAACCATCATCTTATTACAAAGGTACACCTTGGCCTAGTGGTAAAGCAACCTCTTTTGTCACTTAAAGGTGCCAAGTTCAAGTCCCATGGAAGGTAATATGTTTTTAATTTTCAACCTAAACCACTCACCCAGTTTGTGACACGTGTCACCAACCAAATCGTGACACGTGTCACTCAACAGTGTCACATCACATTTCCGTCCAAATTTCTAACGGTGTTAACAGAGGGGAAAAGTTTGATGCGTTTTATAAACGTATAGGACCAAACTGGGACAAAAAACATAAATGGGACCAAATTGAGACTTTGGATAAACGTAGGGGACCATGTGTATATTTTACCCCAGAAAAGTTGTCCCCCACTTGTTTTCCACTCACTCTCTCCCTATTTAAACCAGCTCAAGGGTTCTCAGAACACACATACGAAACACACCTCCATCATTCTTCTTCCTACAAGTTACTTTCTCTCTCTTTTCTCTTCTGTTTCACTCGGAATTCGTGCTGGACAGTGAAAGGGGGCCTTTTCTTCTCCTCCAGTAGCTTCATAAAGGTAAGGGGGTATATTCTTGGGTGCTCTGTGGGAAAACCGAGTGAAGGAAAGAGTTAAGGAACTTGTTCCTCACCTTTCCAGGACAGATTCAGTTTGTGTGAATTAAATGCTTAAAGTGTTATTATTTGTATATATTTATATATTTGTTACCAAGTGCATATTATCAGTGCTGAATGACAAAGAGATATGAACTGTATTGGATTGAAAACACTAAGAACCTTGGGTACCATGTGATTTTCCAGTAATGAAATTATGAATGGAAGATGGAATTAATAATAACCAGCTCTGTTTCAAATAATCCGACTGGTTTTATGCCTATATCAACTCGGTTTTGCTTGAATACAATCGGATTTCACCTTAACTGAATGTATTTCATTCTGATAGAACAATTCTTCACTCGGTAAACAACCTTATTTCACTCAGAGAATATTTCCTAATTTATTTTTACTCGGACAACATCTTTCCAGTTGATTTCACTCGGAAAACATCTTATTTCACTCAGAAATCATTTTATTCTCACTCAGAAAACCAGTTCAGTGATTTTACTTGGAAAATAATTTATTTTACTCAGCAAACAGTTATTTTCACTCAGAGAACTCCTTTTAATTTAATTTCACTCAGAATAAGTAGTTAATTTCACTCAGAAAACTTGTATCAACCTGATTCCACTCGGAATCAGGAATTATTTCACTCGGATTTACTTTACTCGAAGGTATTCTAGTCAGCAGAATAATTTTCACTCGGATTTGCAAACAATGC
This sequence comes from Clitoria ternatea, assembly GCA_037962975.1. NCBI lineage: Eukaryota > Viridiplantae > Streptophyta > Magnoliopsida > Fabales > Fabaceae > Clitoria > Clitoria ternatea. Next base: position 289,267,348 of record CM075670.1, read on the forward strand.
TACTCAGGGAACCATTTTCCTATTGACTTCACACGGATTCCTGTTTTAATTCACTCAGAAATTCATTTCACTCAGAATTTAAGTTATTTAATTAAGAAAATCATTTTAGTTTCTGTTTCACTCGGAAAATATATTAAATTCATTTAAGAAAACTCTGCCCAGCTTTATTTCACTCAGATTCAAGTTGTTCCAGTCGGAAAACAGCATTCCAGTTCATTTTCACTCGGATCCAAACTTATTTCAGTCAGAAAAATAGCTTTCCAGTGTCATTTCACTCGGATTTTTAGCCAGATCGCTTGGAGAACCCTTCTCTGTATGATTCCACTCAGCATCATACCTATTTCACTCGGATTTACCCCTGTTCCACTCAGAAAACTCTGTTTTTAGTGTTTTTCACTTGAATTTTCAATTGGAAACTAATCTTCACTACTTTTTAAGTTATTGGTAAGTTATAATTATCATTCTTATTCTATTATTATCATTATTTATTGTCAAAATTAATATTGTTATCATTATTATTAGTTTTATTATTATTATACATTGTTAACATCTAAATTATGCGTAATTACATAAAGAATATATTATTTTACTTTTTATGAAGAATATATATAATAGATATATTTCTAAAAAAATAATAAACGAATATCTTACAACGTTTAAATAATTGATGGAATTCAAAGAGCTTGGGAACGATATGATGAGACTGGAAACACATAAGATACCCAGGGATCTAATGATAAAAATAATGCATTTCGCATCATGAAAATATGTTTTGAAGAAGAAAAACTAGAGCATACACCTGGTACGCTGGAGGACATTCATGTTCGATCTTAGTAGAAGAATCTTGGGAGTACAACTGGAACGGCAACCCAATGGCATCAGAGTCGCGCCTGATAGCCGGGTGAGACGATGCAATTCTGGTGTACTTTGACTAAATGACGGGATATATCTATGATCGTGAAGAGCCAAGTCCCAAGATGAAATGATATATATATATATATATATAATGATAAGAACCTGTGAGTTCATTCGTACCATATGATAAAAGAAAGGGGACTTGGTGAGCTCCGATCGCTCTAGAATGGAAACGTTGTGCCCAAGAAATAACTTGAGCAGGATGGATTCCAAAGAATGAAAGGATGATGATGGATTGATTTATTGGGCCCACATGCATCATGAGACTTAAATAAAGATAAATCATAATAAATTTGACTCATGCATTTCATGACCGTATGCTTGATTGTTATGATTGTGAATATGCTAATTGTACGATTTATATGATAACAACATGCTTGATTGCTATGATTATGAATATGCTAATTGTACAATTTATGTGATAATAACATGCTTGATTGATAAAATTGTGAATATGCTAAATGTACAAATTATGTGATATTGTATGTTAACTGGATTATGTCCGCACCGGATTAACCAATCAGGGTCTTGGGTTATACTCACCCTTACTGTTGACAATTTTCAGAGGAATTAGAAACTCAAGAACCCGAGTGTGAAGATCAGCAATACGCTGAACCCATTGAGAACAATCATTAAGGATAGAATATTTGTTATTAATAATCAGACACCGGATGACTGTATAATATTTAAGGGTGTCTGCGTGCCCCATTCTGTTAAGAGTACAATTACTTACAGTTTGTGAATGACTATGTGATAAATACATTATTACTTCCACTGATCTGCCACGTATTTATTTTTTAAAAAAATATTCACTTTTTCTAAAAACTGTTAACACTCTCAGTTAAATAGGATGAACCTACAGAAGGATTTGTCTTATCTAACCGAGGGTGTAACAGCTTCCTTCTCCAGGTGGTCATGATGCCCTTGGCCAAGAAACCAAAAATACACTGAGGCAGACCAAGATAAATAATTTTTCCAATTGACTTTTACAGTGGTAATGGTGGGGGTTCCAGAAAAAAGAGATACAGGACCTGCAGAAGCCATTTTTAACTGATTGGAGAATGAGACAAAAAATGGAGAACCCTAATAGGTGAAGAAGGAAAGAGGCAGCAGTTCAAGTTTGTCAAACTTGAAAATGGGGCTTGGAATAGACTCAAGAGAGAAAACCGAGACAGCTGGGACAGGTCTGGTTGAATTCCGGTCAGCGGCGGACAACGGCAGACAGCGGCGGACAGTGGCGGACGCTGCAGCGGCGTAAGACTGACTGCATAGCTGGTTCACTGAACCAGCTCTGATACCAACTTGAGATTTTAGATATATTTGAATTATGTACAATGCATATTCCATTAGGCACAACAACAAATAAATATACAGAAAAAGGAGAAACAGCACTCAAGAAAAACAGGAAAAAGGAGAAACAGCACTCAAGAAACAAGGAAATTAAAAAAAAAGATAAAGGAAAATAATGCATATCCTAACAAATCTGACCTAACCCAATACTAATATTTTAACAAAAATGATTGGGTAAATTCAATGTCTATTTAACAAAAAAACAGCTCGTTAAAAAAATGTCGCAGTCTTGCAACATCAAATAAAATGGGCCTTTTTTATAAACTTGAACTCCATATGATATTAATAACATTACTTAGAGAAATAGAATGTAAGACCCAAAAAGTGTCTACTAATCCTATTTAAGTACTAGCTATTGATAGATATTGATTCAGAATATAGATATTCGCATATGGAAACAAAAAAGAAAGGAGATTTTAATGAATAATTAATACCCTTCTCGAACTCGGATCAATAAGAATCCTAAGACCAAGAATGATATAGAATGGTGTCTTCCCCAGGAATTTGAGAACCTGATCTCTCCCACCCTCAGATAACCAACAAACTAATTTCCCTTCCATAAATTCTTTGCCTCTCTTCATTGCAGGCCCACTTAGTTACTATTCTAACAGCTTTCCCAATGTTTTTCCAACATGGCCTGCTTTTATCTAACAATGACAATCCAACGGCCCACCTGAATCCTAATTGGGAGGTTTCTTCAAATACACAGCGTCTTTAGAGTGTAGAAAAAGTACAAGTAGTTGATCTCAAAAGGGGTATTAGATTTCCACAAACATGGCCGAATGCATGAGCTCCTAGCAAGTGGGGTTTGGGGAAGGTAGATAATTAGATTACATTGCCTTCCATTGCAAGCAGAGATGTTATTTCTAAGATTTGAACCAGTGACCTGACCTATACTCCAGATCATAAGTCGGTTCCTTTACCGTAGCACCAAGTGTTGACAACTGAAAAACCTTTGACATCTTTGGAATCATAATGATATGATTAAAATGTCCAATATAACAAATTCGTGTTGTAGGGATGAATGAATAAATGAAATCTTAGAGAAGGTAAAGAAGAAAATATGAAGACTACAGTACATTAACAACCCGGATCACACTCAGACCAAGTCAATTATTATTATAAAAACTAATTCAAGAAATGAATAAAAGAGCTTGAAGAAGGCAGTGGAATCTTCTAGATGAGCAAGTTCATAGGGGTAAGCAGTCTGAAAATGAAATCTTATAGCTACTGAATTTAATATGAACTACATAAAAGTTTAAATTAATATGGACCTCATCCTAACTAGGGATTGAGGAGACAATAAAGTGAAAATCATAATAATTACAAGTCTATCACAAAAATGATGTCAAAACACCATCTTCCAGGGCATGCCAATGAACAAACGATTCCCACCCCATAATTAATATTAGAAAAGAAAAATAGCAACGAATGTCACAATAACATTGGCAGATATACCTCATCTGGAGAAAAGAAAGCTACAGCATCAGGATCCATGGACCTAACAGGATGCAAGGATATAACAGCTCTAAAGACAGAAGGGAACAGAAATTCTATCATTGCAACCTTCTCAGCAGCAACAGTTCCCACTGATCCTAGCTTTAGCTTATTAGAACCATGATAATTTTGTTCAGGAGAACTCTCATTTGTTGACAAGGTAAGTGTGGAAGCTCTTTTTAACCAATCCAATCGTTCAAAAGTCAAAATATTCAGATTTGGCACATCCTTCTCCAAGGACTTGAGAACATCTGGCAGCGTCCTAATGAAACTAATTTCTTCCTTGGGATCCTCTGGAATTTCTTCAGACCCACAATGTTTCTTTGAAGCTGATTCATTAGTTTCAAGTCCATCATCAAGATGAGGGAAAAAACGCCTTTTCTGATCAGTGAAGGCTTTGAGAGCTAACCTGATGTCATTCAAAATCCCAAGTGAGAAGCTAAAATACTATGAATCAGCAGCATTGGCAATGGGAAGTCAGTAAGAGCATTGTAAACCGCAACACCTATAAAAAAAATCTAAAGCAAGTTGGCAAAGTATTCTTTTGCCCAATTGCACTACCACTGAAGAACGTGGAGCATCAGAATGTTGTACAGAATTTTGTTGGCATTGATGACAGTTTAAAATAAACTTAGACCAGCTAAATTTGGAGGTGAAACTTAATGAAAATGAAACGCAGTGACCAAACATTGCAATTTTTACCAGCCATATAGCCTTGCTTTTGGCAGGCCTAATCATATTCTATTTCCACACAACTTTGGCATGACGCACCTCTCTCTCACCATAACTCAGCTAAGGTTCATATCATGCATTCGAAACAATAGTAAAACTTGAAGATTAAGATATCAGTTATGACTTAATAATGCACAAAAATCATCAGAAAAATAAAGCCCGCTTATCAAAGAGTACCATGTCTTATCATTCCCTTCCCTGTCTTTCCTATATTTAACACAACGCACCCAAATCCAAATAAACTAAAAACACAGTTGATTAATTCTATTGTTTTCCATATAATTCTCATTTAACTCAAATGAAAGAAAATTTTGAATATCAGGCAGAGATTCAGACACATAATAAAATTCAACATAAACTAACCTAGTCCGGTCAACGACAGAAGCACCGGCTTGTCCTGCGAGTTGTCGTTTCCAAGCATAAGCAACCACGGCACCATCTGGACAAACCAGTGGCATATGCAATCCCCAAAAATCTTTTCGCGATCGAAGCGATTCGCTAAGAACCCCAGAGTCTTCCAACTCCTTACCTAGCAAACCAAAACCAAGCTCAATAAGCACAAAACAACACCGCAAACCCCAATTCACAGAACCGAAAAACAAATAGCAAGCAACATACCAAGGGATCGAAGGTCCTGAAGATACTGACGCATGCAGGCATCTTCTTTGAGGAACAACTGGAGAGGCTTGGTGCCTTGATGAGGCTGTCCGGCGGCGATGAAGAGAGCCTCGAGGAGGCGATCAACGCCGATCCTAATGTCGGCGATGATCCGTTCGGCTTGTCCGAGCTTGTCCATTGCTAGTGCAACCTGCTTCGGCGGTGCCTCAGTCGCAGAGCCACCGGAGGAGGGAGGAGTGGGGGTTGAGAAAGGTGCCTGCTGAGTTTGTTGCATTTGCGCAGTTTTGCCGACAAAGTAAGTGGGTTCCTTCTCAGAAGCGTTTTCGTACAACTCGGACTGGGCCTTCGAAGCCTTTAGGTAGTAACAGCCCATAAACAAAATAAATGTTAAACCCCACAAACCTCGTCATATAAACCAGAAGAAATAAGAAGAGAAGAGGAGAAATCAACAAGAAAGAAACAAAATACAGATAAAGAAAAACAACAAAGAACAATGAAAAAATCAGAAAAAGAACATTCTCTGGTATGTCTCTCCTCTACTTTCGCTTCCTTTCTTCCTTCCCTTTCCCTCACTCGTCTCTCCATCTCTCGGTTCCCTTCATCCATTCAGTCTTTCACTCTTGTTCTTTCACTCTCTCGGTCCCTCACCCGGTCTTTCGCTCAATCAGTCTCTTTTGCCCTCAGTCAGTCTCTAGCTCCCTCTCCAGTCTCTTTTTCCCTCAGTCGGTCTCTTTCGCCCTCACTCGGTCTCCCACTCCATCTCTCGGTTCCCTTCATCCACTCATTCTTTCGCTCTTGTTCTTTCACAGTCTCCCTCGCTCACCCGGTCTTTCGCTCTGTCTCTCTTTCACTCGGCCTTTCATCACTCGTCTCGCCCCCACTCAGTCTCTTCCGTTCTTTCACTTTGGGTCCCTCACTTGATATCTTTCACTCTCGTTCTTTCATTCACTCGTCACTCCCTCACTCGGTTTCCTTCATCCATTCGGTTTTCCATCACTCGTCTCACCCTCAAAGTCACTCTTTCACTCGTCTCTCCCTCTCTCGGTTCCCTTCATCCACTCAGTCTTTCACTCTGGTTCTTTCACGTTCTTGATCCCTCACCCGGTCTTTTGATCAGTCACTCTTTCACTCGGTCCATCACTCAGTCTCCCTCCCTCACCCGGTCTTTCGCTCGATCTCTCTTTCACTCGGTCCATCACTCAGTTTCCCTCCCTTACTCGGTCTTTTTCGACCTCAGTCAGTCTCTAACTCCCTCAGTCGGTCTCTTTCTCCCTCAGTCAGTCTCTGACTCCCTCTCCAGTCTCTCGTTCCCTCAGTCGGTCTCTCACCCCATCTCTCGTCATTCCCTCATTCGGTCTCTCATTCACTCGTCTTTCTTTCACTGGCCACTCCCTCAGTCGGTTTCCTTCATTCACTCGGTCCATCACAGTCTCCCTCCCTCACCCGGTCTTTCGCTCTGTCTCTCTTTCACTCGGTCCATCACTCAGTCACTCCCTCACTGTCATTCCCCCTCAGTCGGTCTCTCTTCCTCACTCGGTATCTCACCCGGTCTTTCGCTCTGTCTCTCGTCCTCACTCGGTATCTCACTCCAAAATAATGATATTATAATTAAATGAAGTTAAATTCTTTTATATGAAAAACCAGTAATATTTTATTAAACACAAAAAATCATATAAAGGAATAACCATAAACTCACCTTTTAATAGAAATAAGGAGAACGAGCAAATCTTAAGAGCAAACTTTGTATCTGGAAGAGGAAACTCAATGTGATTCGTCTATTTCAAATCACAGAAACCGCTTCCTCATGGTGCGATTTTGACCTGACGTGACTTGGCAGAAACCGCCTGGTTGAAAGGCGTTTTTGGACCAAACTAAAACCGTCTCTTCATGAGACGGTTTTCAGCCTGAAAAGGGACTGAAACCTCCTCTTGGAAGAACAGTTTCAACGCCTAGCTGCCACGTGGAATACATGCACAAACTCGCCTTCTGGTATAGCGGTTCATGGAAACCGCCTGATCAGGAGGCGGTTTATAATACTTGATTTGACTGGATGCACCCCAGACCAATAAATTTTATTTTTTGTATCCCATTCCTCTAAATTTTTTTTAAAAGAACCCCAAACCTGCCAAAAACCCAAATGATCGTGGTCAATCATTATGATTTTAAGGTCCCTACTCCATTTTTTACGTAAAATCAGCAAATTACCAAAACAATCATTTTCATTGCTTTGATTCCATGTTCCTAATACACCGTACACGCAAACTGTTATCAACCATCCGATATGAATCAATGGTTACTATTAGTGGGAGGACCATCCTCAGGATGTCTTCAAGAGGACCAAAGAATTTTCCTCGAAAAGAGGCTTGTAATTTGTTCTCTGTTGCCCATCAAATAAAGAACAAAGTAAGCAGACTTTGCAATGCCACTGACGTTAATCTGCATTTCTTTGAATCGGTCTCTGCAGATGCTCTATCACATTCACATCTATCCATGGAACTGATTCTGTGGCGTGTCAAAAATTCTCCGGAACGAGAAATACACATGCTCTCTGTATGTGTGTATCTATCCGTTGGATGTGATGGTTTTTGATATTCTGCCTCGTAGTATTCGATGTTGATAAGAACGCCACTATGGCCTCAATAAACCATCGATCAGATGTTACTTCCAGCATCTTCATAAAGACGTGTACATATTTTTTACTACTATGACATACAAACAACGGCTCTGTAAGTTTACCCATATTAATCTTTTGATTAGAATACTTCCTGTTCAGTATCGTCGAACTGGAATGAAACTGAAAAAACGAGAATGTTCAATTCATTTGCTCGGTTAAAAAACAAGCACACATGAAGCGAGTTACTCTGGTTGATCAGCATTACCAGTGAAGATACATTTCACGAGCTTAAACAAAAAGAGCTTTGACACCGTTGAGATTCACGTGGATTCTGGAAAGGACATAATCAAATACAATGGCAAAACCATTTATCAAGTTGGTGACTTCGTTACACAGTACGAATAAATAATGGACAAGATTTTATTTGTTTTTGGAAAAAATGAATGCACCAAACCAAATTATGGGGCCTTTAGGCTTTACATCAAATAATTTCTCCACTTCCAGTAGTCATGTATAAGTCCATAAGATATTGCTCCAAAATTTAGAGCCCGGTCATGAATCATAGAAGGTTAGCCTTTAAGTCGCTGTCTCGCATATCTTAAGCATCGATTACCACTATCTCTTCAAAAATCCCATTGCTTGGTAAACATTATGAAGTGTAGTATCTGCTATATCAGCTGCATTTCTAGCACCTTGTGCCAAAACTTCATCTAAATAACCTGAATCAGACATAATTTCCTCATAGCGAACCTGTCAAAAAGAAAAAAAGGAGTGACAACGCTCGACTCATGCCCATTAAGAAAAACAAAAATACGGGACAAACTGTCCTATAAGGGAAACAGATAGTATATAACTATGTCGTTAGTCGATAAATGGAATAGTGAGACTAAATAATAGAGGAAAACGGAAAACCTACGAGGAATAACTAAATACTTCTTGACAACCTGAATGTAGTTCTTGGTGCTACCGTCCTAGACCAAATGCCTACGGTGAAAAGCAACTAACCACAAACTTATGCAGGCTCTGGAGATTGATAGATAATACTACCTTCATTCCTATTTAACTATCCACACAGATAGAGAGGGGGAAAATTTATTCTTATTTAACTGTTTATTTAGAATTTCAAAACACTAATAATTACTTTTTTTCAATAATACTCATGAAAAAGAAGAAATAATAAATAGGGATAATGTGGTGTAATAAATAAAAGGTAAATTAGGAATTTTGGTATGTATCTAAAATAAAATTATTACATTTCTTGGTTTGTATAATTTTTTTTCTCTTTGAACAATTAGTTAAATAGAAACGGAGGTAGTATCAACACATTTTTTTAAAAAAATAGCCTCACATTTTTTTAAAACAATAGCCTCTATAACTGATATCTCATTACAGTCAAATTTCCACTACTGTGAACTGCGCTGAGTGCATCAACAAGCACCGCTGAAAGACCCAGCCAAGACCATCCTCCCTTTCAGGACTGATCAAACCCTCAAGTAACCATTAATATTGGCAGTGTTCGAATTAATATAGGCAGTGTTTGAATCTACTCAAACCTGTTTGACCCACTTGAGTTGTTCAACCTAGCAACAGGTGTAATATAAGCAGTTCTTGCACAGGATTTTTGTCTACCTCACATAAAACTATCCAAAAGCTTATTCTGATAGAAAGAAATCCAAAATTCCAAACATAAAACTCATTCTTACAAAATTGAATTTTTCAAAAGTAATTAAACACTACTTATTGAATCATACATTATGTCAATTAGAAATGCTGACTAAAAGAGTAAATGGGTCTAAGTTGTTGTGTGCTCAGTCATAAGATTATCGTTCAGAAGCTGAGGATATAAGATGGATTCTGGAAATACCATGGAAAATTTAAAAATAACTAATGCTGCACCATGAAATCTTAGCAAATGTAACATTTAGCAGGTGAAACCTGAATAGGATGCAAATGATCAATCAAGGCATCTGTTAAAAGAGCTTTGAATGTGCCCCAGTTCATGTTTTGGCATTCCTGCGCAACTTCCTGTATACAAGAATGAGTGTCAAATAGAATATGTCTGAAGTGTTTGAAAGCCAGGAATTACTGCAACTGCATGATTTGGAAATATTTTAAATAAATATCACACTTTCAAATCTAAACAGTATTTAGTCTATGAACATAAAACTTCAATATATATATTCTGACCTCTTTTGTCTTTCCTGAAACAAGCTGGTATATGGAAAGAAGATTGTTACATTCAGGCCTCTCAGAGTTGTCAAATTCCAAACTGTAAGATTCACCATGAAGTGCATAAAATTGATTTGAGAACTTACCAATACCAAAAAAATATTTAAAGAAAACAAGTAAATGAAGAAAAAGAGAAAGCATTTATACTAAACCTCTAAGGATGAGGATCATCGTAAAACAATATTACAGATGGGATAATAACAATGCTAACCTTGGAAATGAATCAGTTTTGCAACGTTTGATCTTGTTTGCTATAAGCTACAAAATAAAATAACCAAATTCAGTAAAAGAAAGCGAAGGAAAACTAGTATTGACAAGACAAATAAAAAAACTTGCATTCATGGTTAAATAGTCATATATTAATGCACTGGTTGCAAGGAACACTTCACTCAATCTGGGTGACAACAAAAAGATAGCAAAGGCTACTGTGGTGCTGTTGTCAATGCCCATATAATTTATGTTGTTATACTTCAAAAAATATGCATAAGAAAAAATAATAGACAGACTCTAAATCAAGTTTGTCATTTCTGCTCTATATTACTTAAAACAACCAAAAATGTCACTGCCATCTGACTCACATGCATTGCATCATATAGATAACAGGTGCCCCTGATTATTTCCTTTTTTATATAAATTAAAAATTATTGTCAAGATACTAAAAGAACACAATGAGCTAAACATAGGATAAAGGGGAAAACAAATAATTAGTGAGTGTAAAAAGATATAGAAATTAAATCACTAGAATATCCTATGAAACCAATAATAAATAGGAGAGAACCCTTTATTTGATTCTCCAAAGATTAAGTGCTCACCAACTAGGTCCTCAAAAGATTTTGGTCCAAATAAGTCCTCAAATGATTTAATTGGTCACCATGTTAGTCCTTTGTTAGTGACTAGGTTAATAGAAATTGACGTGGCACATGCCACTTCAGCAACAATGGACCGTAAGTGTGTGGCATGGCATGTGCCATGTCAGCAATACTGGGCCATAAGTGCTGATGTGGCAATGTCACATCACATCAGCTTCCATTCACCTAGTCACTGATAGAGGACTAACATGGTGACCAATAAAATCATTGGAAGACTTATTTGGTGAACAAAATCTTTCAAGGACCAAGTTGATGATCACAACTCCACCGATCCAAGCACAACTCCACCGATCATGATGTTGAGAAGTCCCACATTGGTGGGTTAGAAACTAACTAAATGATATATAATTAGGAGGGTTATTTTCTAGTCCAAAAATGCCTAGGTATTTTTGGACAAATAGGCCATCAAGCTTAAAACCTATTAACTTACCTCCCTTTCCCTCACTATTGAATATAGACCCATACACAAATTTATCAAAGCTTATCATTCAAAAACAAAATTGAAAAAAAAACAATTTTTTTAAAAGAAAAACAAGGGTTAAAAAAATCAGACCTCAAACATAAAATAAAAACTGAAGAGAAGAAAAAGAATACAAAAAATAGATCTGAGGCCAACCTAAAAACTTGAAAGTTAAAAAAAGGAGAATGAAAATTGAAGACAACTCACAACTTGACTACCCAAGGTGGACTTGAGAGTGAGTGTTGAGAAGTCCCACATTGGTAGATTATAAACAAATAAATGGTATACAAGTAAGATGATTATGAGCCTAGATGCCTAGGTACTTTGAACAAACAGACACTCAAGCTTAAAACCTATTAACTTACCTCCTCTCTCACTATTGTATATGGGCTATACCCAAATTCCAATACATCATAGCCAGCATAGTTCCTTAGAGATATACCTTCCCAACATATATGCCAACTAGAAGTCATCTTCAAACTTGCCTTAAAGTTAACTGTTTCCCTCCCCCCCCCCCCCCTTTTACCTTTGTACCCCCCATAAGTCACTGGAACCAAGGTTGTTAAAACGTAGACTCTACGTTGAGAAGGTGAAGATTTACAAAACGTAGATTCGTGAAACGTAAGACGAAACGGAAGAGTCTACCAAAAATGCTAAATAATATATAAACATAAATATATTAAACCAAACATCTATATAAAACATAATGTGTAATATTAAAATTAAAGAAACTTCAATAATAATAATAATAATAATAATAATAATAATAATAATAATAATAACTTCTTGTAGCCAAAACAAAAAAATACAAACAAAATCTGAACACTTTTTTTTTTCATTCTTTAGACTTTTTTTTTTGGTGACAAGGGTTAATTACAAGCCTTCAAAAATTACAATGGTCTGAAAACTAAAAGTGGGCCTGCTAAATAAAAGTGGGCCTGAAAACTAAAAGTGAAAAAAAAAAGACCCCAACAAATTCTAAACCTAAACCTAAAGATAAAAAAAAGGCACCTTCCTTCCTCCCTTCACTTCATGCGCCGTCACCTTCCTCCCATGCACCGTCATCATTCGCCATTCATCACTTCATGCGGCCCTAGAGGAACATGAGAGAGAACAGAGAGAAGATCGAACAGAGAGAAGAAACAGGGAAAGGAGAAACAGAGAGCTTGAGGGAGAGGAAAAACAGAGGGCCACACGCAGAAACAGAGTTCTACCCAGAAACAGAGCCACGGAGGGTGCGACAGTGCCGGAGGGAGGTACGAAGAAGGGGGAAGGGTCGACGACGGCGAAGGGCGAAGGGTCGACGAAGGGGGAAGGGTCGACGAAGGTGAGACGGAGACGCCGGCGACTCCACGACTCAGCGGTCCGACTCGCGAGTCCACATCGTCTCCACCTGGGACCGTTTCCGCGTGCGTTTCAGGACGGGGAGGTGCCGGTGAGACGTAGAATCGTACGATTCTACGTCTTGGAACGCGAATCTAACAACCATGACTGGAACTGGATAATCTCTTACACTTTGCTTGGTTGTATAGAAAACTATGGGAAAAGAAAGGTATGAGAAATAAAATAGTAGGAAAAGTATGAGATTTTATGGTTTGTTTGGTTAAATAGAAAATATTATAAAAATTATGTTATGACTTATGAGATTTTTCCGATGTTAGATTCACAAGAAAAGTTTAAGTATATTTATTAAAGGCCATAAGTGCCCTTAGCTTCCTACCAAACAACTACAAACAAGACAACAGTTGAAAGTATAATACGAATTTTACAGTGATATACAAAATCATCATGCGCAAAAAGAGCCAGCTGTTTCTATTTTCTAACATTTTCTCACACTTAAGAGTGAGAAAATTTTACCAAGAGCCCCACCCAATAAAATTTTCTAACTAGATAGAACAAAAATAGCAAACTATGAGAAATTCTTCACAAACCCATTTTCTTTTCCAAGTGTTTTTTTTTCCCTATTCTTTCTATGGAAACAGAGTGTTGAGTTTCTTTCAAGTTTCAACTTTTTCCAGTTGTCAAATTATCTCAAAACACTACTTAACCCATCATGAGGATTTATAACAGGAAAACATGTATTCACCAACTTTCAACTAAAGTCATATAGTCACTTAAAAACAAAAATCAAAGACAACTTTGTACAACATAAATTCAATGATTTTTCAAAGTTTGTATGTTACTACTTACTACTGCCTAGAATACTACGCTTATGATGAGATACAATAGTTACTCATGCCATGTGCAACTTACAATTGCTGCATGCCTGCATCTAACATCAACCAATTACAAGCTACATGAAATTCCCCCACAGATTAAATGCAAACAGTTCAGAAAATAATTATACAGTATGCACTATGCAGAAAGGGCTACAAAAAAAAAGTGAATTATTTTCATGAATAAAGTTACTTACATCTTTAGGATCAAGAATATTGATTCTGGATTGATCAGAAGGTGCAGACTTTGACATCTACAACATTGAGCCCATGGAAAATGTCAAAATAAAGTTATAAGTTCAAATCAATGAACTATTGTTCAGCAGTTCAAATCCTGAAAAGAGTCACTGATAGCAGGCAATCTTCTTTAATTACTATCATAACATTCTGCATTCTTTGACACTAAACCATATCTATCCACCATACCATCAGAATTTTCAAGAGTTAATGATTTATAGAGCAAACAGATTGATAGGTATTATTAACTAAAGAACTAAATACAAAGTGTTGTGTGTGTATGTGTGTATCTAACATATAAGCAGGAAAAGTATAGAAAACCTTGGACAGGCCATCAGTTAGGGACATAATGCGGGCTCCAGCTGGAGGTATAAGGGGCTCTGGAACCTGCATCCAGAAAGAGCTCTAAGCAAAAACGCATTTCCGTTGCATTATGATTCATAAGCTCTTTTCAGTGGGGTTAAAAATAACTTGCCTTAAATATAGTACCACCTCGGCTGTCATAAATGTACAAAATAACAATGGTCAAGCCGAATGTAAAATCATAAGAAGTTAAATAATTCCAAACCCATCTTATGAATGGTTTTCATGTCCAGTTTTGAAAAAAAAATCTCACCCGCCTAATTTCTTCCATTTTCTTCCTCCATATAAATTATTAACCCGTTCCGCCAAGTCACGGGTCAACTCCAAATGCTGCTTTTGATCTTCACCAACAGGGACAAGATCAGACTGCAGAAGCATGATACAATGTATAAGAATTTTTCTTATTCAAGGTAAAACTAATAAACATCATAATGCACTTTAAATAAAACTTTCCATAAATTGAGGTTGCAAAAACTAACCAAGCAAGGTTCCAATCATATTAGTCTGTTAGCTTACTTATTAGTTTTCTTAACTTTCGGTACTACATAATAAATCACAAAACAGTCAAAGATGAGCACAGAGAGTGACTTGTAAAATGTCCGCAAGGTAGAGTGGCAGAAACCACCTGGTACAGAAGTATATCAGAAGCCATCAGAACAGGATAAGTCAAAAGAGCAACCCCAACTTCTTCATCTCCCTACATATCCAATTCAAAAAGAATATATTATTTGGATAAATGAAAACATACAAGCCAGGATGAGGATTCAGGCAAACTAAAGAAAAACAGGAGCCTGGTTTAGACAAGCTACATAGTGCAATCCAACAGGAAGTAAAAAACATAAATAAATTATATATTATTATGTTAGTATAAACTTTACTAAACATCGGAAGTTCTAAACAGAAACTTTTCCCTTCTAATATTTGAAGAGCACTAACCAAAAGATTAATATTGGTAGTAATAGTGGTTATTTGCACTTACTCTGACTCATGAATAACTACCGTCATCTCCTGTTTGGAAACATCTGAAGTTCTAAACAGAAACTTTTCCCTTCTAATATTTGAAGAGCACTAACCAAAAGGTTAATATTGATAGTAATAGTGGTTATTTGCACTTACTCTAACTCATGAATAACTACTGTCATCTCCTGTTTGGAAATTGGAATGTGTGTGTGAGAGAGATATATTTTTTTCATTTTCCATTTGTTCCTAAAATAAATGTGCTGCAGTAGTCACACTATACCGACTTAGAATTGAAAACAACTAAAGATAAATTCGGCCCAAAGTAAAACTTCTGTTTGAATCCAATTCCCAAAGTTTGTGTAGTTAAAGAATCAAATTAAACCATCCTAGTTGAGAAGACCACTATTAAGAAGGAAACATACAGACAAGAATTAAGAAAAAATAAAAAATAAACTTGATCAAATCAAACTAGATCCATAAGAAAGGGAAAATAAGAAATGGAAAATAGGGATTCATACAGCTATGAACGCACCGCCTTGCGAGATTTCTCTTTAAATTGTATCATTTTGTTCAGCCAACCAATTGGTGTTGTAGAACTTAGCAGCCACATCAATTCTACATGTGCTCGAACATGAGACTGTACAAATACTGAAGCCTGAATGCATAATAAATGTCATTTATCCAGTGATTCTGGTATTTCAACCATTAATACTATTTCCCAACAAGTTCCGAGCAGAAGTTGCAAAGAACCTTCAAAGGATCCACTCCACATGCCAGGTAAACAGCTGCAGTTGACCTTGTAGCCTTGGATAATTGTTGTGTGTCATAAGGTAATGTAATCTATAAGATAAAATGTGCAGGGATGAGAATTTGGGCAGAATCATTCAGCATTATGAAAACAGAGAACTGGCTTTAACCAGTAACTAAGTACAATGAAAAGCAAGAAATTGGTCTTCAAGGTCCTCTAAAAAAACAAATACACTTAGCCAAATAAGGTTTTGAGGTGCAACCTTCAAACATGGACAGTTCAAAAAAGAAGTGGTATCAAACGCTCATCAAACACAAAGTGGTGATACATATCCTGACAAGGCACTTTAATTGCTGTACAGTGTTTCATTGTTTGTGTCCATGTGATTTCTAGTGTCTGTCCTTCAAGGTGTTGATACATATCCTAACAAGGCACTTCAATTTTTGCTGTACAGTGTTTCATGGTTTGTGTCCATGTGAGTTCTAGTTTCTGTCCTTCCATAGGATGTACATCTTTGGCCTACAGAATCTGACCACTCTATATACTATCAACAAGGATAATTTGTGAGGATTCCAGTTGAAACTGTTAAAATACTTGTAATTTATTTGTCAGTTTCCTTAGCTTTTCTAGAAAGCCTTGCTTTATGCCTTGCTTTATGCCATCTTTTATGCATATTGTCTCCTTTTGTTTTTGTATATAATTGTAGCAATTCCTCATTAATGAATACAGAGAATATTTTGAATCTCAAGTGAAACTAAAATCTAAATAAAAAAGTATGCCTGCACTATCAGAAGGTGAACTTAAATTATCCTAAAAATTTATCATTGCCTTCAGTTATAAGCAAAAATGTGAATTTTCTAGGGGAGAACTCTGCAGCCTCACTGAGAAGAAGACTCAAATAAAGTGACCTATTTGTGAAGCCAACATAAATTCGTCCTAGAAATAGCAAACAGATAAAAAGCTAGAGTCCACACTAGAGCTGATAGTAACTCACTAAAGATCAGAAGCAGCACCAATAAAAGGAAATAACAGATTTCAAGATGCTTTCTTTTTCTCATGATAATATACACCAAGAGAAATTAGTAATAAAAAGAGAAAAACACAAGAATCATTGGGAGCTTCAAGAGTCTAGATAACAAAAGGAATACAGACATACCGCGTGTAGGTCCACAATGAAGAAAAGCGTATCATACACATTCTGCAAAACGAAAACAATATCATGTCTTTAAAAAGTCATACAAGTCATTGAATCAAGACAATCAAACAGATATCTAATGCTAAATCCAAGTATTGTTCTCATTTCTCATAATAACCAAGTGTTCTCGCTCCATACGTTGACTGTGTGTGTGTGTGTACATTTTAAAAAAATCAACGAGACTTGTGACAAGCCAATAAATTAAAAAAAAAATGTAAATCAATAGAATGTTGATGGCAATAAACCTGAAGAGCAACCCAATTTCTGATGGCGCCAAGATAGTTTCCAAGGTGAATTGAACCCGTGGGTTGAACTCCCGACACTACTCGTTTCCTGCGGAAAGAGAAATATGAAATGTGGAAAAACGGTACCGGCAAATTAAAAATGCGATGCTTACTTTACGGAGGTTGGAGTGGGAGTCTCTGAAGAAGTAGCAGAGAGGGTAGAACAACAGCGTATGCGAGAACGAAGGAAGGTTGAAGCACACGACCTAATTGAAATGACAATAACTTAGTGGGAAGAAAAACAAATAGGAAATGAAGGAGAGTGTGTGTAGAGTACAGTGAAGGGACGAAGCGTGGACGACAACTTGATAGAACGGCGACATGAGAAACGCTCATCTTCCTCCACGCCTCTCTGTTCCTTACCTTTCTGTTCTATCTCTGCTTTTCTACTCTCGCCCGTGGTTTAAGCCCGGTGCACCTTCGATCTCGATTATGCTCCCGTAACCCGTTTAACGTCAAAAGGACAAGATCGACGGCTAGATTTTACATTAAACTTTTAATTTATTTTTCATGTTAGTCTTTAAACTATTTAAAGTGCCTAGTTTTAATCCTTTATCAATTAAGTGTAGGAATGGTTAAAAGAATTCCATATTAAAAAATAAAAACATTATGTCTCACAAAAATTAAAACCAAATCCTTCATCCATAGCTAGCAACTGCAACAACACTTAGGGTCGATCTTGGGCCTTGGAAGCAAGAGCAATGGCCTAGGGTCCATTGTTAAAAGAATTTCAAAAAAAATAATATTTAGCTTATGTGGAAAAATAAATAAATTTTAATATTGTTTGAATGGTTTAGTGGTAAAGTTACACAAATTTTATCTAAAGGATCTTTGGTTTGATCCCTCTCAAATAATAAGGCATTATTCTTATTTCATTATTCTTCATTTTCTCTTTTGTTTCTATAATTTTTTTTTTACTTTGGCTGTTTGACCCCTCTCAAATCTCATTTTTACTATTGAAATTAGCATATACATGTGAAGTTGTGAACGCGTATCCAACATAACATCAGTTTCTCTTTTCAGGTGTTATTGTTCTCTACTCTTTTTCTTGTGTTAATTTACTATTTTATTTATCTTTCAATATGCCTCCTAAAAAGATGATTATTAATAAGTTTAATTTTTTAGAAACAAATAAACAAAAAAAATAACAGGTTGACATGTGGATTGTCAGGGCTTGTTTTACATTACCTCCCAATACCATGGAATTTATCATTGATTTGCTATAACTTGTAGTCGAGTTTAGCAAGATGAATATAATAGATTTTATAAAATCTTACCTAGCACATACTCTGCAAGAAGCTTTGTCCATTCTAATTATAAACCGTTGTAGATCATATTCATTATGAACTCGTCTTTTGCTGTTATTTTTTTCACTCTAGATTGAGCAGTATATCGGTTTTGATACTTGCTGGACTTAACAATTTTCTTGATGAATTATTTCAATCTTGTTTACATAATTATTGAGCCATTCCATTAATAGTAATAAATATACGATTTCTATGAAAGATAATATCTCACTGGAACGAGGAGGGTTGTTTTCTCAAAATAGTCCGTGACCAACTCAGAATTGTTTTACAGGAAGAATTATTGGGCTGGGAGAAGCAGAGGAGAACCGTGTAGGTCTGTTATGTGACGACCCGAGTAATTTTCCGAATAAATTTTTCGCGTTTTAAAAAAAACCTTTTTAAAATTCATAAATTAAAATTAGAGTTCACATAAAGGTCGATAATAGCGGAATATTATCATGCATACTAGTCGTGAATAATAAAATTCATGAAATATTTGTATAGCGGAAACGATTTAGAAAATAACAGTACATAACACGATGTATTTATTACAAATCATAAATTTAGAATAAATTCGAAATCCAAGCAATAGTTCACATAGGCATCAACCATAGCATCACTCTTCATTCTGGGTGGCATTCACTGTAAAAATTAATGTAAGAGTGAGACAGAATATAGAATAAATATAAAATATATAGAATTGCACAAACACAATCAATAATACATAATGATATGATGAATATGCCAAACACGTTCATTTAATAAGTCTTTAATTAGTCAAATGATGTCATGCTGGATCCATTTAGTTTGGTAGAAATACTGCAGTAAAAGGTCTCATAGAGACACCGGTAGGAATTAATACCGTCATGGATCCCTACAGCCCCATGACCAACACATCGGTAGGAATTTATACAGTCATGGATCCCTACAGCCCCATGACCAACACATCGGTAGGAATTTATACAGTCATGGATCCCCACAGCCCCATGACCCAACATCGGTAGGAATTTATACAGTCATGGATCCCTACAGTCCCATGACCAACACATCGGTAGGAATTTATACAGTCATGGATCCCCACAGCCCCATGACCCAAACATCGATAGGAATTTATACAGTCATGGATCCCTACAGCCCCATGACCCTCATAACACAATTAGGGCTTTAACTCATAGAGAAAATATCCTTTTCATTCATAATAACCATTATAATTAAGTTTCAGCATTTCCAACAGCAACATACTCTAGTACATCAGCCATAACTTGAACAAATCAAATCCTTTTTAGGTGATTCCACTTGCTGTAGTTCATTAATAGAATTATCTACAACTTTCATGAAAAACAAAATTTCAAATTCCAAACAAAAATACCACTTATTCATGAAATATCATACTGCCTCAAGGTGAGTTTTCAAAACATACATATATTAGTAATTTGAACATTTCTGGAGCTACAAAAATGATTTTGGCATGAAACTAATTCTAAATTATTCTCAACACAATTATCTACAACTTTCATGAAGACACCAACCACTAATTCTCACCACAAAATTCCCAGTTTTAAAAATAAGATTTGGATTTCATAGTTAACAGAATCGCAGCTTGTACATACTTCAGTATTTTAGGTATAACTTGAGCTACAAAAATCATTTTGACTTGAAAACACTTTCTACAGATCCATAACACAAATATCTACAACTTTCATGAAGACATCAAAGTCTAAAAATGTATGTACAATTCCCAGAATATTCATATTTGCACAAAACACAAGATAAGTATTTCAATCGGATATGCTGTAGTATTTTGATCATAACTCATGCTATACATATCCAATTCAGTCGGTTCAGGTCTCAAAATTCACATAACAAGAAGATCTATAACTTTGATGAAGACACCGATTACTAATTCTCACCCCAAAATTCCCAGTTTTAAAAATAAAATACGTATCTCAAGTTAACAGATTTATAGCTTGAACATACTTCAGTATTTTAAGCATATCTAGAGCTACAAGCATTTTTTTAACTCAAAACCACTTACTATAGATCCTTAACATAAATATCTACCACTTTCATGAAGAAATAAAAGGCTGATTATGCTTGTAAAATTCACAGAATATCAATGTATACACAGAACATAGAACAAATATTCCACTCGTACATGTTGTAGTATTTTGGCTATAACTTTTGCTATACATATTCAAATTAATTGATTCAGGTCTCAAAATTCAGATAACAAAAAGATCTACAACTTTTATGAAGAAGTCAGAATCAAATTCACACATTTTCAATTTCAAAACTGAGCAACAAAATACGAAATTAAAACTGGAATCCTAGAACAGCATACAATTCTACCCATTTCATAGTTATTCACAACCCTATCCCCTCTTACTTGGATTGACGATCTTTGGCTGACTGAAAAGAAGTCCCCTAGCTGTCCTGGTTCAGATTGAAGGTGTATTGATAGAGAAGAGGAATTGGGAGTTTCAGAATCATTGTGTGCGTTTAATAATGCAAGGCAGTGGGAGACAACTTTCCATGAGTGGGTTTCTAGTGGGCTGTTAGTGGAAATAATGGAGGATTAAAAATAAGAAAGTGGGCTTATAATGGTCCACTTCTGGCCGTCCTACATACTAGGGGTGCATAATGGGTTTAGATATATTAAACTATGCGCAAGAGACAATATTGAAGTCAAAAAGTTACTCCTGGCACTGAAAATCGACTGGAATTGCCAGTCGTTGTGAAGAAGGAGGGAATCCAAGTCCCTCTCACTCAAGCGAAATCCTCTCTCGCTTTAGTGAGTGCCATATATAACACTGGCAGAAGGGAGTTTCGCTCAAGCGTTTCTGACTCGCTTGAGCGAGTCATACTGTCCTCGCTCGGAATTCCTCTGAAACTGACTCAAGTACTCAGTTTCTCACTAGGTAGAATCTGTCCAGAACCGACTCCCACCTAATTGGACACTCACTTGGAATTGTGTCTTCTTGAAACACTCGGTCAGATTTCTCTTCCTTGCAGGTAACTCAGTTGGAGTTTACTCACTTGGACACTCAAAGTATCTCACTCGGTAGAACCTCTTGAAACTGAGTCAGCTCTCAATCAGTCTCTCACTCGGCAGTTTCAAACCAAATCATTCTTAATCCGACTCACGCTTACATAGTCTATCACTCGGCTATTTCTTCTAATTTCGAGTCATCACAAGCAGTCTTTCACTCAATTAAATCTTCCAGACCGATCCACACTCTTTGGTTTGTCACTCGGTAGATTACTACAAACCGACTCATTCTACTCGATTGTGCACTCGGTAAAATCAATTAAAACCGATTCCCAACACCCTGATTTCCACTCAGTAAAATAATCCTTACTGATCATCATTCACTCAGCATTTCACTTTCAGAACTGATTCAACATCAGGTCGGCCATCACTCGGTAATTCCTTTCCTTACTGACTCATCTCTTAATTGATTACTCACTCGGTATGTCATCCCAAAACCGACTCCTCATCAGGTTGATCCTCACTCGGTTAATAACTCTAAGACCGACCAACACCCATTCGATATTCACTCGGTATTCATACCTTTTCTCACCAGAGAAATAACTTAACCATTCATACATCAGATACGAGCATCACAGTCAAATTTCACTCGAACACAGCCAATACTTAGTCACTCAGAATACGGGTTACATGATTCACTCGGAATATGTATAATATTTTTCACTCGGATATCAACATTTAGGAATATAGAAGTATTTCCCACTCGGGTTTCACTCGGTTAATCATTACTTAGCCAAGGTTAGGCCAACTTCTTCAACTACAGTTCACTCAGAGTCCATTAGGGCCATCATCACTCGGAAAATGCCCACACGTATTATTCTCACTCGGAAATGGAGTCGTATACATAAGGCTCACTCAACATGTTACACAACTCTGGTTCCTCTCTCGGAAGTATCTCTCCAGTCATATTTCACTCATAAATAAATTTTCCTTTGTACTCATTCTCGGAAATGAAGCTCTCGGGAAGCTTTTATTCAGAAATGGAAACGCCTAACAATGTATGACTCAGAATTGAGTCATTGGAAAATACTTGACTCGGAATTGAGTCTTTCTAGGGTATTTGACTCGAAAATACGTCATTTGAAGGTGTTTCACTCGGAATAAACCCTCTCAGCCATGTTCCACTCAGAAAAACATAACCTTCACTCGGAATTTCTCTCTAGTCACTCGGAATTTTTCCTTTTTCACTCAGAATTATTCTTTGTCACTCGGAATTTTCCTTTTTCACTCAGAATTTTCATTCTTCACTCGGAACAGGGTGCCTTTTTCACTCGGACAGTCCTTTCTAAGGCATGTTTCACTCGGAAAATTAATCTTATCATTAAAGGTCTATGTAAATCCTATAATTATACCCAAAAATAAAATTTTTGGAGTGTTATATACCATCCATAGAGTGTTTTATTCATTGATTAACACTTATAGACCTTCTATACCTCATAATTTACAAAATAGGACTATTATTAAAAACAGGATGT
This sequence comes from Clitoria ternatea, assembly GCA_037962975.1. Taxonomy (NCBI): domain Eukaryota; kingdom Viridiplantae; phylum Streptophyta; class Magnoliopsida; order Fabales; family Fabaceae; genus Clitoria; species Clitoria ternatea. The sequence continues at coordinate 289,290,445 of CM075670.1, forward strand.
TACATGTTACATACTTTGTCAACCCTACCCACCCATCCAGAGAGTGTTCCTATTAATGCACTTGTTGCAGTCAAGGGAACCCCTCTTGAGGATCAGAAGGTAAATTCGTTAAACTGCTTGATTTGTCGGTAATCTTTGTAACACCCTCGGTTAGATAAGACAAATCCTTCTGTAGGTTCATCCTATTTAACTGAGAGGGTTAACAGTCTTCAGAAAAAGTGAATATTTTTTTTTAAAAATAAATAAGTACGTGGCAGATCAGTGGAAGCAATATTATATAGATCACATAGTCATTCACAAACTGTAAGTAATTGTACTCTTAACAGAATAGGGTACACAGGCACCCTTAAAATATTATACAATCATCCAATTTATTCATAAATATCTATTACCTCTATTCTAATCCTAATGAACATTCTTAGTTGGATTAGCGTATTGTTGTTCTTCGTGTTCTGGTTCTTGATTTCCTAATTCCTCTGAAAATTGTCAACAGTAAGGGTGAGTATAACCCAAGACCCTGATTGGTTAATCTGGTGCGGACATAATCCAGTTAACATACAATATCATATAAATCATACATTTAGCATATTCACATTTATAACAATCAAGCATATTGTCATCACATAAATCGTTCATTTAGATTATTCACAATTATAACAATCAAGCATATTGTCATCACATAAATCGTACATTTAGATTATTCACAATTATAACAATCAAGCATATTGTCATCACATAAATCGTACATTTAGATTATTCACAATTATAACAATCAAGCATATTGTCATGAAATGCATGAGTCAAATTTATTATGATTTATCTTTGATTAAGTCTCATGATGCATGTGGGCCCAATAAATCGTTTTATCTTCTTCTCATTCTTTGGAATATCACCATTCCAATCATCTAGAGCGATCAGGGTCCGCCCAAGCTCTGGTACAAATGAACTCATTGGTTCTCATCATTGATTTATATATATATATATATATATATATATATATTTGAGACTTGGATCCCTACGATCATAGTTACACTCTGTCATTTAGTCAAAGTACACCAGAATTATTCATCTCACCCGGCTATCAGGGCGCGACTCTGATGCCATTGGGTTGTCGTTCCAGTTGTACTTGTAACATCCTGCTTTTAATAATAGCTCTATTTGGTAAATTTTGAAGTATAAAAGATCTGTTAGTGTTACTCAATGAATAAAAACACTCTATGGATGGTTGTGATACTCCAAGATTTCATTTTCTGGGTATAATTATAGGAATTACATAAACCTTTAATGATGAGGCCCAAATTCTGAGTGAAAATACCTTAGAAAGAACTGTCCGAGTGAGAAAGAGAGTCTGTTCCGAGTGAAAACTGCAAATTCTGAGTAACCCAAAGGAATTCCGAGTGGAAAATGGAAATACCGAGTGAAAATGGTGTTTTCCGAGTGGAACATGGTCAAGAGGAATTATTCCGAGTGAAATTCTGTCTCAGAGACTCACTGTTGAGTCAAACATGTTAGGAAGACTCAATTCCGAGTCAAGTTCTTCAAAGGATTCATTTCAGAGTCAATTATTCCTAAGTGACTCATTTCCGAGTCAAACATCCCAGAGAGACTCATTCCTGAGTCAAGCATCTTCCAAAGACTCGTTTCCGAGTCAATTAGGATCAGAAGTTGCAATCCTGAATGAAGGAATTCCGATTGACAACATATATGTCTTGGGTCGGTTTAGAATCAATTATACCGAGTGGCAACTTACGTACCTTGAGACGTTTTCAGGAGAATCTGTCTAGTATGAAAAGTGAGTGAAATTCTGAGTGAAGGATTACCAATTCTGACTGAAGGTTACAAAATCCGAGTGAGTTGTCCAAAGTCAGGACCTCCTTGGTGAGGAAGGGATAGGATTCCGAGTAGTTATATATATATATTGAATGGTTAAGACATTACTAGGCTTGAATAAGAAGGGTAATGAATGAATAATGCTAATTGAGTAGATACCGAGCGGAAAATGATAGTAAGAACCCGTTCCGAGTAAATTGTAGTAAGCACAGAGCCAATTCCGAGTGAGATGCTGCTCAGAAGATGAGTTGATAAACTTGTAGTATACTTCCGAGTGAAATAAGGTTGGGAGATATTCCGAGTGACGTATGACATTGGGGACCCCTTCCAAGGGAAGGAAAGTCTATGTATTCTCCGAGTGAGAAAGGTGTAAACGTGCCGAGTGGTGAATGGATAATGCATTCCGATTGAATAGTGTTTGGAATACACCGAGTGGTGTTTAATTGGGAAGTAATCCGAGTGAGCCTCTTCCGAATTCCGAGTGACCAATGTTGTATGTATTTTGACTAGGAAGTAACCATTCTGAGTGAAAAAGGTAACCTGTAGTCCGAGTATCTAAGTATGAAATAAAACCGAGTGAAAGAATCCCTCCAAGAGATAAGAAGTTTGAATGGTTCCGAGTAGACAAGAATTCATTAGAATGAGAGGTCAGAATAATGCCAAATGGAGCTTAATGGTGGAATCCGAGTGTGCAACTCCGAGTAAGAAGATACCGATTGAAGAGATTCGTGTGAAGAACTTGGGAACAACTTCACCGAGTGGAAGACCTTGTGCTGGATGGATTAATTGAGAGGAAGAAAAAGAGTTTAGAATGAACGCCGAGTGGAAGTTAACCAGGTAATATGTCAATCCTGGAATAAGGTTCCGAGTGAGTGGATGAGTTGTACCAGGTGGAACAGTGTGTAGAGATGACTCGGATATAGTTTGAAATTACCGAGTGAGACTGACTAGAACAGACACGGTTTTAGGATGACTTAACCGAGTGGTAATCTGAGGAATTTTGAATCAGTTTAGGACGACTTGACATAGTGAACAACTGAATAAAAAGGAAATCGTAGACCGGATGGAACATTTCCGAGTGCCTCGACCTGTCCTGAACTAGGACCTAAGATCCGATGTCTCTTATAACAGCTTGAATGGGCGGTGTAAGGGAAGACTGACTGATTTTAGACCGGATTAATACTCCACACCGGCTAGCTGCTAAGGAAGCTGTTCTTAAACCGGTGTGCACACCAAACAATTCTGAGCCGGTGTTCACAAACCAACCTCTTCGTAACTACACAACAGCATTCCTCCCACACCACAACACCGTCTCCTTCCATGGACGTTGTCCTTCAAAATCCCATACACACTGTCCTTTCCTTCTACACTCAAGACCGCCCTCACACCCCACTCCGCCCTCACACTCAATACCGCCCTCACACCCCACTCCGCCCTCACATGCAATAACGACCTCCTCAAATCCTCCAACACTGAACATTTTTTTTTAATTCCACTTCAGCTAGTGATCAACCCACTTAATCAGATGAATCCAAAAATGAATGGCACAACGAACCAATCGCAAGGGAAAGTTGCACCCATTATAATACCTTTATATATTTTATTTCAATCAATGCAAAGCTGACTGTAAAAGGAGTCAAAAGACTCCATTATCCCACCTAATCCTCCAACCGATGTTCCCCACTCACTTTCTTATTATTAACCCAGTGCTATGACTTTAAGAACACACACACACGAAACATAGCCACAGACACAGCTCTGTTATCATTTCCTCTTCCTATAAGCTTCTTCCTCTTTCTTTTCTTTTCTCTCTCTCACTCGGATCTGAAGCAACACAGTGAAGGGAACATTTTCTTCTCATCTAAAGAACTCCATCAAGGTAAGAGGGGAGAGGGTTGTGAATAACTATGAAATGGGTAGAGTTATATGCTGTTCTAGGATTCCAGTTTTAATTTTGTATCTTGTGACTTAATTTTGAAACTGAAAACGTATGAATTTGACTCTCACTTCTTCATGAAAGTTGTATATCTTTTTGTTATGTGAATTTTGATACCTGATTCAACTGATTTGGATATGTATAGCAAAAGTTATAGTCAAAATACTACAGCATGACTGAGTGAAATGTTTAAGCTAAGTTCTATGCATATTTTGATATTCTGGGAATTATACATGCATAATCAGCATTTGATGTCTTCACGAAAGTTGTAGATATACATGTTAGGGATTTATAGAAAGTGGTTTCAAGTTAAAAAGATGCTTGTAGCTCTAGTTCTGCTCTAAATACCGAAGTATGTTCATGATGCAAATCTGTTAACTATGAAATACGAATCTTGTTTTCAATACTGGGAATTTTGTGGTATGAATTAGTTGTTGGTGTCTTCATGAAAGTTGTAGATAATTATGTTAAGGGTATATTAGAACTGGTTTCATGTTAAAATCATTTGTGTAGCTCTAAAAACGTTGAAAATACTAATAAATGTATGTTTTGAAAACTCACCTGGAGGCAGTGTTGTATTTTATGGATAAATGGTATTTCTGCTTAGAATTTGAATTTATGATCTTCATGAATATTGTATATATTTGTGTTAAGATTAATTTAGAACTGGTTTCATGTAAAAATCATTTTTTTAACTCCAGAAACACTAAAATTACTAACATATGTACGTTTTGAAAAACTCACCTTGGGGCAGTGTGGTATTTCATGGATAAGTGATATTTCTGTTCAGAATTTCAAATTGTGTTCTTCATGAAAGTTGTAGAAAATTATGTTATTAAACTACAGAAAGTGGAATCACCTAAAAAGGAGTTGATTTGCCCATGTTATGACTATTTGACTAATGTATGTCACTGTTTGGAAATGCTGAAATTTGCTTATAATGGTTATTATGGATAAAAATGATATTTTCTCTATGGGTAATGATTTATTATTGAATTCTTGAGTGATTATGAATTATTATAAATGCTGTTGAGTATCACACAGTTTGTATATTGTGATGGTAAATAATTATGAATGACATAATTAATATATATGTACATGAATGCCTTGTGGTTATTGACATATGTGGTTGAAACAGTAAATCCATGATTTTGTGAATTATTATGTGTAATGTGTCCCTTGAGGACTTGTATTATCCAAGAGGTTTTGGAAATGTGGATATCATGGTATGTTAAATGATAAAGAGAATTAAAGGCATTCATGCATCATAAGCATTGGACGCACCATGGAATTTAGGGGTTCCATGATTGCCTACCCTGGTGGGGGGTTACTCTATGATGAGTTTAAGCCCTATTTTCACAAGAACCATGGAAGTGTAGGGATCCATGGTTGTGCAAATTCCTACTGGTATACTTATTTGTGCAGGAGCCATGAAGATGTAGGGATTCATGGTTATGCTAATTCCTATTTGTATATTTGAAAGCGAGGGCCATGAAGATGTAGGGATTCATGGTTATGCTAATTCCTATTTGTGTACTTGAAAGCGAGGGCCATGAAGATGTAGGGATTCATGGTTATGCTAATTCCTACTGGTGACTCTATGAAACTTTTTACTGCAGTATTCCCACCAAAACCAAATGGATCCAGCATGACATCATTTGACTAATTGAAGAATTATTAAATGGACTTGTTTGGCATATTCATCATATCATTATGAGTTGTTGATTGTGTTTGTGCAATTTTATCTATTTTATATTTATTCTATATTCTGTCTCACTCTTACATTAATTTTTACAGTGAATGACACGCAGAATGCAGAGTGATGCCATGATTGATTCCTATTTGAATTATTACCTGAACTTTGATTTTATGGGTTGTAATAAGTATAACATGTCATGTACCATTATTTTCTAAATCGTTTCCGCTACTTAAGTATTTTCTTGAATTTAATTATTCACGACTAACATGTATGATAATTTTTCTGCTGTTATTAACTGTTACATAAACTCTAAATTAAATTGATGAATTTTAAAATGATCTTTCGAAAAAGCGAAAAATTTACTCGAAAATTTTAATCAAGTTTCGGGGCGTTACAATGTTGGTATCAGAGCATTTTCAAAAATTCAGGACCAGTTACTATGACATATATTGATTCTTGATATACTATGTGAATTGTTTAATTATTTGTTTGATAATATGTTACGTATGTACTATATGACTTGTGCCTGATTAATAAAATGCAAAGTGATTTGTTTGATTACTAGCTTAATGATATGATAAAATGTATGTTATATGACTTATTGCTTATCTGATAAATTGTAGAATACTTGTAGTTACGTTATAATATTATATATATATATATACATAGATATATTTTCCCATAGGACTAGTATAAATCAAACCATGAATATAGGATGGCAAGGAACGATAACGACACTATGGCAGCTGCTATCAACCGTCTGGCTGAAGCTATAGAAAGGCAAAATCAACTGAGAATTTTCGAAGGAAATCTCCAAGACAGATTGGCACGAGAAAAGACTAACAGACAACTGAAACCTCAGTCAATTACCTTTAAAAGGAGAGGATCGTTTTATCCAAATCGTTTTGAGGGAAGATCACCATCTTCTTCTGAAAAACGTAACAATCATGTGAATATAAAGTGTTTTAAGTGCGGAGGTAATCACCATGTACGTAATTGCAACAGACCCTTAGGAGATGTCACTTGCTTTCGCTGTAATCAGAAAGGCCACATCAGCCCAAATTGTCCACAAAACCGTCAAAACAACAATAACACCATTAATAATCCAAGAAGTTATGGTTATCGAGAAGTTTATAGAGAAAACACTCGCGCTGTTCAACCTATAAGACAATATAGGGAGTCAACAGACGAAAGATCACATACAGGAAGAGTCTTTGACATTAGCAGCTCAGAGGCAGACCAAGCAGGCGACCTCATGCAAAGTAAGTGTGAGATCAATGACACCATTTTATCTATGTTGTCTGATTCTGGTACTACACAGAAGTAAGTTAGACGTTTTCAATTACCTGTGAAGCCTATAATGTATGACTTGATTAATTCCATTCCCAACAGTACATAACTTAGGATTACTAAGGTGTGTGACGATTAGTCTGAACTCACAGAAGATAAGAACTTTCCTGTCAATCCTATTTATCCTTGAAGAATATGGAAGTAATTCTAGGAATGAATTGGATATCGGTGAATCAAGTTTTAGTAGACTGTCATAACGAGACCGAGGTATTTCCATTAGAAGAAAATCCTATTTCAGACAACCATTTTGTGAGACTCTTTTCATACCAATCAACCATGTTTTTCTTATTCTTCAATGTGAAAATAGTACAAATGATAGAAACTCCTTATTCTCTTTTCATTTTCTTGGACATACTAAGGCTAGAGAATACGTAGAGCTTAAGGTGAAATTCTTTTACTTTTTTTTTGTTTTTTTTTAGGTTTTGGTTTATATGATCGTAGGAGAGTGCATTATGAATGAGTTTAGAAATCATTTTCATATGAAACCCAAAGGAGGAATATGTCTTAAGTATCTTTGAATAGGTGTGAAATAGTATATGAAGATTTTAGGATTTGAGATGAAAGATAATGGATATTAAGAGTGACTATTTAATTTTAGTGAAAACCTAACTCTAGAATTTAAGGGAAATGAGTAATGATGTTAGGAAGAGTGATTTTTAGTGAAAACCCAAGATGATGTTGTATTTTTATGTTGATGTAGGTTTTGATAATGACACAACAAATGAAGGATCAAGATCAAACATATATAATTATGGACGAAATAATTATGTTTGATGATGGAAAATTGATGAATTCTAAGGAAATGTTTCAAGGCATTTTAAGTGGCTTAAATCAAGTGGAAAATGATCAACAAAGTGCCTAAGGATCAAAGGATTAGAACCAAGATTGAATAAATATCAAAAAGGATGAAAGAAAGTGCCAAAATGCATGTATCAGGCACTTGAATCGATTCAACACACAATGAGCAAGTATATGAATCGATTCACTAGGATTTAAGGACCCAGGATTGCATTTTGAATGGCTTGAATCGATTCATTAAGTCATTGAATCGATTCACACGTTAAACAGGGGCTGGAACTTGCATTTCAAAACGCATGAATCGATTCATGCCATAAAGGAATCGATTCATACGTAGACAGAGGCTGGAATTTGAAATTTTAATAGAATGAATCGATTCACTCCTTGATGGAATCGATTCATACGCCTGGCAGAGTCTGAAATTGCACAGATTCATTCATTAAATCATTTGAAATTCAAATGGGGACACTCTGCAGACAAGAGCTTCACACTTTGCTTCACTCCATGCCATGATCATTGGAAATGCAATTGATTTGAATTTAAACAAGCATAGTTCTTGATGCACATGCCATGTTCTTCTTGGAGACACTAAAAGGCTTATTGGAATTGGAATGCCAAGTTGAATGGAGACATGCATGCCTAACTTTTCAAGCTCCCAAGGAATTTAATATTGCAACATGCCATGCCATTGGAGCCTATAAATAGAGAAGGAGTTGAAGGCAAATGATGTCCCAAGCATTTGAAGCACTTCCATTTGCTTACTTCTTCCTCCTTGCTTCTTGCTCTTCTACTCATTCTCTCTTATTATATATTGGCATATTCTCTTAGTGAGTTATTTAAGAGTTAGAGAGAAAATATCTTGGGTGAGCTAAATTTGTATATCCTCTCTTTGAGAGTTATTATTTTTGTGTGAGCTTTAAATTGTGTATCCACTCTAGTGAGAGAGTTATCATTGTAACCATTAAAACACCAAAATCCCTTAGAGGTTTGGGTTGAGGGTTCAACCTTGTAATTGTGAGATTGAGAGATTGGGTGGGGTGCCCTTGTACTTGTGAGGATTGGGTTCTTGAGTGTGGGATACTAGGAAGCCGCGATTGCTCAAAGTTGTATCTCTAATCTCCAATAGTGGAAATCCTTCAAGTGGGTTGCTTGAAGGCGAGACGTACACCGGGGTGGTGGAACTCGTTATATCGGTTTGCAAATTCTCTCTTCCCTAAACTCATTTAATTTATGCACTTAAATTGCTCACTTGATTCATTATATCACTCGTAATTAAATTGGACTAAGTGCATGCTATAAGTTGCAAACTATATTGGTTAACATTGTTGAAGTTAGATTAAATTAAATCCATGAATCAAATGTCTTAAACATTGTTGGATTTAATTATTGAGGAAGTAAAATATTGGTGTTAATAACTTGGTAAATTATCATGCTTAATTAATTTGTTAGAAGTTGTTTAAGTTACACTTATATTGGAATTAATTATTGCATGACAAGTGTTTCAAGAATTGCCTAAACTAATAACTTGCTTTACTTATCAAAATCAATTCTTGAACATAGTCCATTCAACTCAAAATGTTTTAGTATGAAATGTGCTTCATAATTATTACATCTTTTATATTGCATCATTTATGTACTACTAACCGTTTTGAAAGGGATTCCGCGCAAAAATTTGAAATACTCAATTCACCCCCCTCTTGAGTATCGAGGCCTTGGCTAACAATTGGTATCAGAGCTTGACTCTTGGTAGATCAAGCTTAACGGCTTCAAGAGATCAAGATGGCCTCTACTTCTTATGATGCATTTCCACAATATGGGACAATAAATAGACCACCAATCTTCAATGGTAAAAACTATGTTATTTGGAAAGAAAGGATAAAAATCTTCATCCAAGCCTATGATATCAAGGTATGGAATTCTATTCAATGTGGTCCTTTTATTCCTAAATACATAGTTGATAATATGGAATGTATGAAGCCCATGAACTTATGGACTAAGGAAGAAGAAAGAAAGGTACAATTTAATCTAAGAGCTAAAATTCTTATCACATTAGCATTAGAACCTAATGATGTTTCTAGAGTTATTACTTGTAACAATGCTAAAGAAATGTGGGAAACTCTTAAAACAATTTATGGAAATACTAATGATGATAAAGATGCAAGAATTAGTACTCTTTCTAGTCAAGATGAAGAATTTGAAAGAAGTCTAGATAAAGAGACCAACGAGAAGGAAGAAGAAATTGCATGCCTAATGACAAAGCACTCCCAAGATAATGAGGTATGCTCTTTAAATGCTTTTAATGATGATAATGATGATGAAATTGATAAAGATGAATTATTAGAAGCACTTGAAGAATTGCATGAAGAATTTGTCTTGTTATCAAAGAAATATGCATGCTCAAAACAAACCATTTTGAAGCTTGAAAATGAATTACATAATGTGCACATTGAAAAGGAAAATCTTAAGATTCAAAATGATGAATTAGTAGCTTCAAATGTATCACCTAGGACTTGTAATGGTAATAATGATTGCATGCTTATTGATAAATGTATGCTTCTTGAAAATGAGAATAAAGAATTAAAAGAAGCACTTAGTAAGCTTACAAGTAGTCAAAAGAATCTAAGTGCACCTCTCGAAGATCAAAAGCATACACTTGATAGAAGAAAAATAGTTCATTACAAGAATCCTCTTGCTTCCTACAAAGAAAAATCCAAATCCTCTCTAAGATGCACAAACCATGAAAGAAAAGGAAACTCTATGATTAATTGTTTTAAAAGGAAGCACATAGAACACAATAGGAACCATTATAAATCTACTATGAATTATTCTTTGGATGCAACTTGCTTTTATTATGGAAATTATGGTCATATATCTTCTAATTGTTTTATAAAGAAATCCCATCAAAAGTGTACAAGAAAGGTATGGATTCCAAAAACAAATTTGAAATCCTAAACTAACAAGAAAGGACCCAACTTTTAAAGGGTACCATAAAACTTGACATTTTGTAGGAACACTTTAAATCGGCAATCTCTTATTGACGAATGACCAAAGAATCAAGATCCATAATCTTCACTTCAAAGAACAAAGAATGATAAGGATATTGGATTCATAAAACTCCAAGGTACGTTTGATCCTTACTTTAGTGGATTAAATATCATGTTGACTATGTGTTTTGTATGCTTAATTATGTTGAACAATCTATGAACTTGGTTGATATTTTATTAAGAATTTTTAGAAATGTCTAAATAATTCTATACTTGTTCATAATGATTTTTGATGTGTGAAAATCAAACTTTGATTTGATATGGTTGAACATGAAAGGTGTTTTGAAATGGATAAATAAATAACTATTTAGGATTAATGATGTATGTGCATACCCTTATGTTTTTGATGATTGATGATTTAAATGATGGGTGATAAGTTTGATGAATAATTGCTTAGATAACATGTTTTGGATCCCATAAGAAAAACTTGAGATATGATTATCCATGTGTTATGAAAGATTGAAACTAGATTCTTTGATTCAAAGTCTTAAATGATGCATGAATTTTTGATTGAATATGAATACTTGATGATGCATCACTTATTGAACAAGAGATATGTTGGTTAACTAGTGATATCTAAATAACAAACATCTTCCTTTAACAATGGTATTAATTTATGGGGACATAATCTTGAGTATATACTTGTCACTATGCTTTGATGATAAATACATATGTTGTATACAAGTGGTATCCATGATTTGATAATTTATGCATAATTTGTTTTAACAAATGGTATATTATTTTCTTAACAAGCAAGTATCTTTTCATAACAAGTAGCATTGAACTTCATATTAAAAAAATTGTTATGACAAGTTGATTATGACAAACCTTAAAGTTGCATTAAGTTAGGACTATGTTGTGCTTACATGTTTTACAAAGTTGACAATCTTAGGCAAAATATTTTCTATGCAATTATATGTTGGTTTTGATAATGCCTAAAGAGAAAGTATGTATGCTCTATGTATGATTGCCTAGACTTTAAATAACTAGTAACATTATAGGCATACACTAAGAGACAATGTATGATATGTCACAATACTTGGTATATTAAAGGACAATGCATTATAATACATGACATGACCTTCCTTGATACACCATGCTTGAGCAAATTGGCATCTATCTTGAGTTACACTATATGTTTGATGATGCATGATCTTGAATGTAAAAAGAAATTTGAATATATGCATCGTTGAGATTGAAAAGAGTTTTTGAACAAATATTATGAAGTATGATGTATGCTTGAATGTCAACAATTTATGATAATATGCTTAAATATTCATAATTGATATCAAGAGCTTAAATTGGCAAATCTATCAAGTGATATCATGACTAGATACTAGTAACAAGTGGTATGGACAATGAATAAGAAATAAATGGTGTTGATCAAGAAAAGAATGTTTGACACAAAAAGGGTCATGAGAAAAATCATATAGATATATTGGCATGTGTTACAATACAAATGCATGAGTAAGCAAACAAGTTGTATTAATCATTCTACCATTGCTATGATACCTACATTTATGTGCATATTGTTGAAAATTCTTCTATGATTACCACTTTGATTGATGATTGACTAGTGAATTTTATATACATTTGGTATCTAACTCTTGAGTGGTATCTATTCATATTGTGACTTCTATTCATTGCATAAGAGGTATCTATTCAAAAGGTGATCATGTGCTTAAGAAATAAACAAATGGTATCAAACTTGTTAAATAGGCCAACATGAACAAATTGGTATCAATTAGCTTAAAGAATTACATTAATTAGCGTAACAATTGGTATTCAATTACATATGTTAATAATATTTGGTGCTAAACTTGATTGAAGTGACTCACAAGTGGTATTAGACTTAATCAAATTGGTGTAATTGGGTTCATAACAATTAGTATCAAAATATTTGTGAAAGGGGGAGAAAATATCATGATATCTTAGTATCTATTAAATGACTAAGGATGAGATATATCTTGCATGATACATTATGATCTTCTAACAATTGGTATATCTTTCAACAATTAGTATCAATTAAATGCATGACATGTGTTCAACAATTAGTATCAAACTTTATCAAATTGATTTCACATGTTAATAAGTGGTATATGTTTTTATAAGTGACATCAATTACAATAGTAAGGGGGAGCATACACATGAATGAATATCCATCATTTTACCTCTTTATGATTATGTTTATGGCATTTATGCTTACAATTTTATTCTCCTATATGCTTACTTGGAAAAATTCTTGTGTGTTTGATAATGCCAAAAAGGTGAAGATTATGTGCTTATTTGTAATGATATGTGTGCTTATTTGGAAAGAATCATGTGACGCTTAACATACTTGAAAGTGATATTAATTACATGATTGAAAATGAGTTAGAAATCAATTATATGCTTACTTGATAAATGAATTATGTGATTGATTATTAACTTTAGATGCATCAATTGGTATATATCCTTGATCATGATATGAGCTTTGATTTGAAATCCTTTTCATGAAATACTTGCTCTAAATCTCTCTAATTCAAATACATGAGCTTATATCTTGATGGCAATAGACTATAATTAAGATGATGATCTTTTTGATGATGCCAAAGGGGGAGAGATTAGTGAAAGGATTAGTAAAAAGGATAAAATGTTATTTATGCCAAAAAGAGGAGAATTACTATGACTAATGTTTTATCATAAGGAAAGTTTTTGATGATGCCAAAGGGGGAGAAGATTATAGGAAGATATATATACACTCTAAGTGGCATAAAGTCTTTTACAAAGGGGGAGAGATATAAAGAGAGAAATATATAAGAAAGGGGGAGTATGTAAATCATTGTATGTATCCATTGCATAAGAAAAGTTGAAATGATTAAAGGATAGATGATTAAGAAGGAGAGAACATATATTAAGGGGGAGAGACCTTATTAAGGGGGAGAGACCTTTTATCTTAAATACTCTCTTGATAACTTGTGTCATAAATATGTGGTATCAAATTACATGTGATAGGGAGAGTTATTCTTGTTTGAATATTTGAATTATTGTGATACTAACACCCCAAGAGACAAACATTTGTTGTCATCATCAAAAAGGGGGAGAATGTATTTTTATGTTGATGTAGGTTTTGATAATGACACAACAAATGAAGGATCAAGATCAAACATATATAATTATGGACGAAATAATTATGTTTGATGATGGAAAATTGATGAATTCTAAGGAAATGTTTCAAGGCATTTTAAGTGGCTTAAATCAAGTGGAAAATGATCAACAAAGTGCCTAAGGATCAAAGGATTAGAACCAAGATTGAATAAATATCAAAAAGGATGTCAGGCACATGAATCGATTCAACACACAATGAGCAAGTATATGAATCGATTCACTCGGATTTAAGGACCCAGGATTGCATTTTGAATGGCTTGAATCGATTCATTAAGCCATTGAATCGATTCACACGTTAAACAGGGGCTGGAACTTGCATTTCAAAACGCATGAATCGATTCATGCCATAAAGGAATCGATTCATATGTAGACAGAGGCTGGAATTTGAAATTTTAATAGAATGAATCGATTCACTCCTTGATGGAATCGATTCATACGCCTGGCAGAGTCTGAAATTGCACAGATTCATTCATTAAATCATTTGAAATTCAAATGGGGACACTCTGCAGACAAGAGCTTCACACTTTGCTTCACTCCATGCCATGATCATTGGAAATGCAATTGATTTGAATTTAAACAAGCATAGTTCTTGATGCACATGCCATGTTCTTCTTGGAGACACTAAAAGGCTTATTGGAATTGGAATGCCAAGTTGAATGGAGACATGCATGCCTAACTTTTCAAGCTCCCAAGGAATTTAATATTGCAACATGCCATGCCATTGGAGCCTATAAATAGAGAAGGAGTTGAAGGCAAATGATGTCCCAAGCATTTGAAGCACTTCCATTTGCTTACTTCTTCCTCCTTGCTTCTTGCTCTTCTACTCATTCTCTCTTATTATATATTGGCATATTCTCTTAGTGAGTTATTTAAGAGTTAGAGAGAAAATATCTTGGGTGAGCTAAATTTGTATATCCTCTCTTTGAGAGTTATTATTTTTGTGTGAGCTTTAAATTGTGTATCCACTCTAGTGAGAGAGTTATCATTGTAACCATTAAAACACCAAAATCCCTTAGAGGTTTGGGTTGAGGGTTCAACCTTGTAATTGTGAGATTGAGAGATTGGGTGGGGTGCCCTTGTACTTGTGAGGATTGGGTTCTTGAGTGTGGGACACTAGGAAGCCGCGATTGCTCAAAGTTGTATCTCTAATCTCCAATAGTGGAAATCCTTCAAGTGGGTTGCTTGAAGGCGAGACGTACACCGGGGTGGTGGAACTCGTTATATCGGTTTGCAAATTCTCTCTTCCCTAAACTCATTTAATTTATGCACTTAAATTGCTCACTTGATTCATTATATCACTCGTAATTAAATTGGACTAAGTGCATGCTATAAGTTGCAAACTATATTGGTTAACATTGTTGAAGTTAGATTAAATTAAATCCATGAATCAAATGTCTTAAACATTGTTGGATTTAATTATTGAGGAAGTAAAATATTGGTGTTAACAACTTGGTAAATTATCATGCTTAATTAATTTGTTAGAAGTTGTTTAAGTTACACTTATATTGGAATTAATTATTGCATGACAAGTGTTTCAAGAATTGCCTAAACTAATAACTTGCTTTACTTATCAAAATCAATTCTTGAACATAGTCCATTCAACTCAAAATGTTTTAGTATGAAATGTGCTTCATAATTATTACATCTTTTATATTGCATCATTTGTGTACTACTAACCGTTTTGAAAGGGATTCCGCGTGAAAATTTGAAATACTCAATTCACCCCCTCTTGAGTATCGAGGCCTTGGCTAACAGATGTGTGTATAGGTGTTATTAATAATGGAGGTTAGTGGTTATTAGGAATGATTATTAAGTTTTGACGAGTTGAGAATTTTGGTTAAGTTGATGATTCGAATGACTTTTGATACTCTAGGATGATTATATATGAGGAATTGAATTATTGGAACATTGGTATTGGGGATTAGGAGAAAAGTGTATATGAATATGTGAGTGATTAGAGGACTTAAATTTAGATTGTTGATGTTTATGATGATGATAAAAATGGTTGTAAGCAATTGATAGTGAATTAAGGGAATAAATACTAGAATCACTTTGAAGTAGTTGAATTAGTAATGGTTGAATGATTCATGTGATGGTCTGGAAAGCTGAGAGCCATAGTATTGTTATTGATAGGGATAGTTATCTCTTTAAGATTTAGAGAATTTAGGCCTTGGGAAAGGAATTCCCGAAGCCTAACATAGACGTGTAAATTGGATATAGACAAGTTTGGAACTTGATAATGAGTTTTGGGGGAAGATGTCTTATGATGGTATGATAATAGCATGAATATGTATAGTTGTGATAGGTTTGTGTTCCAGATAATGGTGCGGAATGATTCCAGTTTTGAAATTTCGAGGACGAAAATTTTTATTAGGGTGGGAGAAATGTAACATCCTGCTTTTAATAATAGCTCTATTTGGTAAATTTTGAAGTATAAAAGATCTGTTAGTGTTACTCAATGAATAAAAACACTCTATGGATGGTTGTGATACTCCAAGATTTCATTTTCTGGGTATAATTATAGGAATTACATAAACCTTTAATGATGAGGCCCAAATTCTGAGTGAAAATACCTTAGAAAGAACTGTCCGAGTGAGAAAGAGAGTCTGTTCTGAGTGAAAACTGCAAATTCCGAGTAACCAAAAGGAATTCCGAGTGGAAAATGGAAATACCGAGTGAAAATGGTGTTTTCCGAGTGGAACATCGTCAAGAGGAATTATTTCGAGTGAAATTCTGTCTCAGAGACTCACTATTGAGTCAAACATGTTAGGAAGACTCAATTCCGAGTCAAGTTCTTCAAAGGATTCATTTCAGAGTCAATTATTCCTAAGTGACTCATTTCCGAGTCAAACATCCCAGAGAGACTCATTCCTGAGTCAAGCATCTTCCAAAGACTCGTTTCCGAGTCAATTAGGATCAGAAGATGCAATCCTGAATGAAGGAATTCCGATTGACAACATATATGTCTTGGGTCGGTTTAGAATCAATTATACCGAGTGGCAACTTACGTACCTTGAGACGTTTTTAGGAGAATCTGTCTAGTACGAAAAGTGAGTGAAATTCTGAGTGAAGGATTACCAATTCTGACTGAAGGTTACAAAATCCGAGTGAGTTGTCCAAAGTCAGGACCTCCTTGGTGAGGAAGGGATAGGATTCCGAGTAGTTATATATATATATATTGAATGGTTAAGACATTACTAGGCTTGAATAAGAAGGGTAATGAATGAATAATGCTAATTGAGTAGATACCGAGCGGAAAATGATAGTAAGAACCCATTCTGAGTAAATTGTAGTAAGCACAGAGCCAATTCCGAGTGAGATGCTGCTCAGAAGATGAGTTGATAAACTTGTAGTATACTTCCGAGTGAAATAAGGTTGGGAGATATTCCGAGTGACGTATGACATTGGGGACCCCTTCCAAGGGAAGGAAAGTCTATGTATTCTCTGAGTGAGAAAGGTGTAAACGTGCCGAGTGGTGAATGGATAATGCATTTCGATTGAATAGTGTTTGGAATACACCGAGTGGTGTTTAATTGGGAAGTAATCCGAGTGAGCCTCTTCCGAATTCCGAGTGACCAATGTTGTATGTATTTTGACTAGGAAGTAACCATTCTGAGTGAAAAAGGTAACCTGTAGTCCGAGTATCTAAGTATGAAATAAAACCGAGTGAATGAATCCCTCCAAGAGATAAGAAGTTTGAATGGTTCCGAGTAGACAAGAATTCATTAGAATGAGAGGTCAGAATAATGCCAAATGGAGCTTAATGGTGGAATCCGAGTGTGCAATGTGACATCCCTCCTCAAATAATATTTATTTTATTCAATTTATTGATTTTCACAATAAATTTTTTTCACATTTCTAAAATTAAATTACATCACAATATACAACAAAAAAAATGCATCTTATAAAAATTTCTCAAATTATAATTTAAATAAACGATTTATAATCCTCAAAATCATTTAAATTGAATAAAACTCAAAACCTGAAACAGGGGTCTGACGCTACGCGCCAGCCCCATGCTAGGCGTGAGCGTACATTCGCAGCCCTGGCGCTGAGCACCAGCCTGACGCTACGCGTGGGCTTATCAGTGACAGCACCTGATGCTGTTACACATTTTAGGCATTTTTGACCAATCACTAACTTATCCAATTAGCTCATTTCAGGTCCAATTACCATGAAACTTCATGGTCCATAGGTTTTTCCCCATTCTGAAACTATTGGCGATGTTCGTTCGCCAAGATTCCAACATATACTCAAGTTATGCACAAAATACAACTTAACCACTTTATGTGCAACATTCTTGCACTAAACACCCTAAATGATTCTTAAATGATCCAAAGACCAATGTATACCACTTTTAAATATTCTTATGATCCTATTGATACCTTGCTAAGGTACTAAAATTCACCAAAACTCAAGTTCACCCATTCAGTTTCTCAGAATCATAGAGATGGTTACTAATTTGAATCTCTAAATCTATTTGATTCATCAATACAACATTCAATCATTTCAAACAACCATCACAACACACATACACCCACAGAACCTGCCTATAATGCATGATTTACTACAGTATGGCTTTGTGCCATAACTATAATTATCCAACAGTACCTGGTCATCACACATGCATAATATGTAATGGCTCAATGCCATTACATAATCACATCACCCAAACCACAAACATATTATACTATGCATAAGTTCACACTCCCACAGATTTACACATATATCCACATATATATATATATCAATGGCTCAGTGCCATTAATCATCATAAATAAGTAACAACAATACATACTTATGCAAGTCTACAAGATAATATATTCATATATGAATATATATACAAGATATATATTCCAAACTCCTCTGGCATTACTCCTTGCTCACTTTGTACTGGTTTCCGCAGCATCCGCAACATCCTTGAGTTCATTCACTGTGAATATAAAGTAAGGGTGAGTATCTATCACAAAAATGATTCAACTACATAATCAGAGTTGATATCACCTGGAGAATCTCATTCTCCTGCCTGGATTATTGATCCACTAAACTTTCCTTATATGAACCCAACATATAATAATCCATCATGATCATCATAAATTCATTCTGTTCACATCATAACAAATATCTCATAACATCGAGATGAATTAATTATAAGCATCCATGCTTAACCGAATCATTTTATGATTCATTATTTCAATCATATCATTATCATATTAATGCAATAATCTGCATATTAGTCAAGGAGTATAATTCACAACTGACTCTCATATACATCAGACACCTAGTATTCGGATACTAACGAATCAGCCACCAGCTGGGAGTCCACCGACATCCCGTGAACACATCCTGGTTCACCGAGCCCGGTATCATAAACCGTCTCCCCACCTCAACCACTGGATCTCTTCCTGGATCACTGGGTAGCTCAACTGGGCCTCTACATGGACCACGGGAGCCAAAAGCGAGGGGTAATCTATACCGAATGGCTGTTCACAACACATATCATGCATATACAGCATATCACAATATATCTCATCATATACACATTATTCATTTTAAATCATGAATATACATTATACAATCATTAAATGATTTTGGCATACAAGTCAACTCACAACATAAGAATCACATCTCAGCATAAAAGCCACATCTCAGCATAAAAGCCACATCTCAACATAAACACCATATTTCTCGGCATAAAAGCTATATCTCAATATAAACACCATATATCTCAGCATAAAAGCTATATCTCAATATAAACACCATATATCTCGGCATAAAAGCTATATCTCAATATAAACACCATATATCTCGGCATAAAAGCCATATATCGGCATAAAAGCCACATCTCTCGGCATAAAAGCCACATATCGGCATAGAAGCCACATCTCTCGGCATAAAAGCCACACCTCGGCATAAAAGCCACACCTCGGCATAAAAGCCATATCTCTAAATATCATAATCATACTTTACATTCATAATATTCACATAATCAAACATAACTTTATATCTTCTATACCACGATAATTCAATATTTCATCACTCTCCATTATGCACATTCTAGGCATACTTTATACATTATTTTCCATCTTATTCACAATTCACATCTTATTTATTACCATTCTATTTTCCATAATTGTCAAATACAACGTATAACCACATACATAATCTAATCACATATTCTCCCATATATATATATATATATCAATCTCATACTTTCACAGATTTAATTTTCCAATATAATTATCACAAATCTATAATCAAATATATATACTATAATACTCCCCTTACCTCACTGTCGACGCTCTAAACTCAATTACCAAGATCAATGCGCCGCAACCACTAAAAGATAAAATTACAAAGAGGTTTAGGGTTTTAACCGTTCAAACCTTAATTCAACTTAGGAATATGCTCAGAAATTACTTTCTAAAGCTTTAGAAGCTTACCACAACTGAAACCACAAGTTCTCTAAGAAACCCCCTTTTTTCGCTAATCTTTCAACGGCTTATTCGCAACCTATATAAAGCGGAATTCAATTTCATCACTCAATCCTTCTTTTGAACACCATAAAGAAACTTTTAACCGGTTTAGAATCTTAAAATTCAAAGTTCCCTTGTTTTCCCCAAAAATGGATAAAGATCAAAAATCTCCATGGAACTCAAAATTGAAAGATCCCATGCGTTAATCTTAAGTTTCTTACCTCTAATCCGCAATTAATTTCAGATTCCAACCTCTTGTTGGCCTTTAATTGTCGCAGGGAAAAGAGAGAAGAAGAAGAACCCCAAAACTTATGTTTTTAACTTCTGCTCTGCAGGCTGTCATCTTGGGTCTTTATTCTGCCCGCGACACTGACGCTACGCGTCCCCCTGACGCTACGCATCAAGTCTAAATTTTTATATGGACGCTACGCGTCCACTAACGCTACTCGTCAAGTTTTACCCTGATGCTACGCGTCCCGCTGACGCTACACGTCAGGTCCCAAATCAAAATTTTCTTTTTATTTTAATTTTACATCTTATAATAATCTCACTTTATAAAATATCCAAACTCATAAATATAAAACATAGGGATGTTACACTCACCCACCCTAAAAATAGATTTCGTCCTTGAAATCAACATACCTCTATAAATAGATCTGGGTATGGTTGTTGCATTTCAGATTCTAATTCCCACGTGTGTGAAACTTCATTGAAATTATGCCATAAAACTTTCACTAAAGGAATATTCCTATTCCTTAATTGTTTGGTTTGATAACCATCAATACGAAGAGGAATAACCGGTACCGTCACATCTTCTCTAATTTTAATAATGTCATCTGGAACCACCATATCATCTCGAGGAATATACTTTCAAAGCTGGGAGACATGAAAAACATCATGCAACTTTGACAAAACTGTACGAAGCTCAAGTCTATAGGCAACATTGCCTATTCGCTCTAAAATACAATAAGGTCCAATATACCTAGGACTCAACTTTTTACTACCAATTACTCGACCCACACCCTTCGTAGGTGAAACTTTCAAAAATACTTGATCATCAACTTGAAATATTATAAGTCTATATTTAGCATCATAAAAGCTTTTCTGACGATCCTGAGCAACTTTTAATTTATTCCTAATCAATTTAATTTGTTCTGTCATTGATTGAACCATTTCAGGCCCCAATACCAGGACGTCACTACTATCAGCCCAACATAAAGGAGTTTGGCATTTTCTGTCATATAAAGCCTCATAAGGAGCCATACCAATACTGCTATGGAAGCTATTGTTATGAGTAAACTCAATCAAAGGTAAATACTGCTCCCAACTCCCTCCATGTTCTATTACACATGCCCGAAACAAATCTTCCAGAGTTTGTATCGTACGTTCAGATTATCTATCCATTTGAGGATGATATGCGGAGCTCATTTTTAACTCATTGCCTAGCTTACGTTACAAACTTCTCCAAAATTTAGAAGTAAATCAAGGATTACGATCTGACACAATACTAGAAGGTACACCATGCAACCTTATAATTTCTTTCACATAAATATTAACAAGCTTTTCCAAAGACCATCTCATATTAATAGCAAGAAAATAAGCACTTTTCGTTAATCGATCAACAACAATCCATATAGCATCACATCCAGCACGAGAACGAAGCAAACCCAATACGAAGTCCATAGAGATACCATCCCACTTCCATATCGGAATATCAAGTGGTTGTGCTAACCCTGAAGGTTTCTGATGCTCTACTTTAGACTTTAAACACACTACGCAGGATGCCACATATTCAATTATCATTTTCTTCATTCCCGGCCACCAAAAATGGTTGCCATAAATCTTGATACATTTTCGTCACATCTGGATGAATACTTAATGAACTCTTATGAGCCTCTGCTAGAATCTGTGTTTAAAATTCACTATTGAAGGGCACTATAATACGATTCTTAAACCGCCATAGCCTATTAAAA
The DNA here is from genome assembly GCA_037962975.1 of Clitoria ternatea. NCBI lineage: Eukaryota > Viridiplantae > Streptophyta > Magnoliopsida > Fabales > Fabaceae > Clitoria > Clitoria ternatea. The sequence goes on from CM075670.1 coordinate 289,312,698, forward strand.
TCTCTATTCAAGGGTAGATTCTTGCCCCGATCTTGGGCATCAATCAACTGTTTTACATCAGTATCATCCTCTTAACATTCAGATAGAGATTTTAAAAAAAACTCATTAGTAATTTCAACATCCCAATTAGCATACAATCAGGAAAATGAACCACTACAGTTAGATGCATATCATGAAAACTCTCTAGCAATTTATATTCCTCTATCATTAAAGATGCAATATGAAGAGATTTCCTGTTCAAAACATCAGCCACCACATTCGCTTTGGCCGGATGGTATTTTAATTCAAAATCATAATCTTTTAAATATTCCATCCACCGCCTCTGCCTCATATTCAATTATTTTTGATCAAATAAGTATTTCAGATTTTATGATCACTAAACACAACAAAATGGAAGCCATAAAGATAATGTCTTCAAATTTTTAATACAAACATAACTGCCGCTAACTCTAGATTGTGAGTAGGATAATTCTGATCATGAAGTCTCAACTGCCTAGAAGCATAGGCTATAACTCTATCTTCTTGCATTAACATACCTCCCAAATCAGATTTAGAGGCATCACAATATACAACAAATTCTCTGGTCACATCAGGTAAAGCAAGCACAGGGGCAGAAGTCAATTTCTTTTTTTTCAATTCATTAAAACTTTGTTCACATTCATCAGTCCAAACAAAAGGACATCCCTTCCTAGTTAATTTGGTCATAGGAATTGCAATACGAGAGAAACCTTCTATGAAACGTCGGTAATACCCAGCTAAACCAAGAAAGCTTCAAATCTCAGTAATAGATTTGGGCCTCTCCCAATTCATAACTGCAATTGTCTTGGAAGGATCAACAGAAACTCCATCACTAGAAATTACATGCCCCAAGAACTGAATACTTTTAACCCAGAATTCACATTTGACAATTTTGCATATAATTACCTCTCTCACAAAATTTGTAGAACAAAACGGAGATTTTGAACATGTTCACCCTCAGATCTTGAATATACTAGTATATCATCAATAAACATTACTACAAACTGATCCGAGAAAGGATGAAAGATTCGATTCATATAACTCATGAATACCGCTGGAGCATTAATGACTCCAAATGGCATCACCACATACTCATAAGGACCGTATCTTGTTTGAAAAGCGGTTTTCGGAATATCCTCAGGTTTTACTCTAATCTGATGATATATGGATCGTAAGTCAATCTTAGAAAAGATACATGCACCCTGTAACTGGTCAAGTAAATCATCAATCCTTGGTAAAGGATATTTATTTTAAACTATCAATTTATTTAACTATCGATAGTCGATACACATTCTCATACTCCCATCTTTCTTTCGTACCAATAGTACAGGAGCACCCCAAGGAAAAGTACTAGGTCTAATAAAACCTTTACTTAACAGTTCCTCAACTTGCTTTTTCACCTCAGTTAACTCTATAGATGACATACGATACGGTGCACGTGACACTGGCTCGGCACCCAAAACTAAGTTAATCACAAAATCAATTTCCCGGTTTGGAGGTAACCCAGAAATATCTTCTGAAAACACATCCGAAAATTCACTTACAACAAGTATATCAGCAAGAATCAAATTACCTATCCCTGTAAAATAACAATAACAAAAAAAGAAATATTAACATACCAAATCATTAGGAGTGGATTCAACAGGAAAACCACCATTTTACGATAGCAATCCACCAGAATCTGATTGGCAGACAACCAATCCATTCCCAGAATAATATCCAGATTTTTCAAGGGCATACAGATTAAATTTGCATTAAAAGTTTGACCTTCAATAGATAAATTTACTCCTTCACACATAGTCATAGTCTTAACCTCAGAACCAGTCGGTGTAGATACAATTATAGCATTATTCATCAATACCATAGGCAATTCAAATCTAAAATTTCTAGCCAAATGTCTTGCTCCACCATATTTAAACAAACTCAACTATCAGGATGAGTACCACCTCGACCTCTACTGGAGAAGAAGATAAAGAAGAAGATCCACTTCGATTGAATCGACTTTGCTTTTTAAATTCAACTCCTTTAATTCTCAACTGGGATTTATCTCTTCTGGAAGAAACCCTCTGTATCTGAACATTTTCAGTCAACTGTGCTTTATTAACAAGTTCAGCATAATCCTTAATCCCCAAAGGTACAATAGCAGTACGAAGCTCTATTCTCAAACCAGACTCATACTTAGCACTTTTGTTACTTTCAGTACCTTCTAAGGAAAAGGGTAATAAAAGTCACATTGATCATCAAATTTAGCTGTATATTCAGCTATAGACATCCTTCCCTTTTTAAGATGTAAAAATTCCATCTCTTTTCTAGTTTTATAATTATCAAGAAAGTATTTTGCCAAAAACCTCTTTTTAAAATTAACCCAGTTTAAGGCCTCATTAGCATTAATCATCAGAGGTTTGGCACGTGTCCACCAGACCCTAGCTTCATCACACAACTGATAAGTAGAGGATACCACTTTTTGTTCCTCAGTACATTCAAAATAATCAAACATTTGTTCCATTTTTCTAAGCCAAATATAAGCTCCATCATAATCACGTCCACCTTTATACACTGAGGGATTACGCTTTAAAAATTTATCAAGGGTTGGGCCAGATTCAGCCCTTCCCATCAGCTGAGAAAACTTTTCTAAGAAGTCACCCTTAGGGGTTGAATTAGAAGTACCAGCCATTCACAATTAACATAACACACCATTAATACTCAAACAAATTGAACATAGTCCAGAATCAATACCTCAATACCAGGAAGTGCGGCTAACGGATAACCAGTGAGCACAATGCCAGGATTCCTGAAAATTCACTTTTACACACATACAATTCCATCCATACAGATGAATACACAAACAAATCTCACTACTTTCTACTATTTCTACCCACAAGGTTTACAATCCTGAATGGTCTTGCTCTGATACCAATTGTGACATCCCTCCTCAAATAATATTTATTTTATTCAATTTATTGATTTTCACAATAATTTTTTTTCACATTTCTAAAATTAAATTACATCACAATATACAACAAAAAAAATGCATCTTATAAAAATTTCTCAAATTATAATTTAAATAAACGATTTATAATCCTCAAAATCATTTAAATTGAATAAAACTCAAAACCTGAAACAGGGGTCTGACAATAAAACTCAAAACCTGAAACAGGGGTCTGACGCTACGCGCCAGCCCCATGCTAGGCGTGAGCGTACATTCGCAGCCCTGGCGCTGAGCACCAGCCTGACGCTACGCGTGGGCTTATCAGTGACAGCACCTGATGCTGTTACACATTTTAGGCATTTTTGACCAATCACTAACTTATCCAATTAGCTCATTTCAGGTCCAATTACCATGAAACTTCATGGTCCATAGGTTTTTCCCCATTCTGAAACTATTGGCGATGTTCGTTCGCCAAGATTCCAACATATACTCAAGTTATGCACAAAATACAACTTAACCACTTTATGTGCAACATTCTTGCACTAAACACCCTAAATGATTCTTAAATGATCCAAAGACCAATGTATACCACTTTTAAATATTCTTATGATCCTATTGATACCTTGCTAAGGTACTAAAATTCACCAAAACTCAAGTTCACCCATTCAGTTTCTCAGAATCATAGAGATGGTTACTAATTTGAATCTCTAAATCTATTTGATTCATCAATACAACATTCAATCATTTCAAACAACCATCACAACACACATACACCCACAGAACCTGCCTATAATGCATGATTTACTACAGTATGGCTCTGTGCCATAACTATAATTATCCAACAGTACCTGGTCATCACACATGCATAATATGTAATGGCTCAATGCCATTACATAATCACATCACCCAAACCATAAACATATTATATTATGCATAAGTTCACACTCCCACAGATTTACACATATATCCACATATATATATATATATCAATGGCTCAATGCCATTAGTCATCATAAATAAGTAACAACAACACATACTTATGCAAGTCTACAAGATAATATATTCATATATGAATATATATACAAGATATATATTCCAAACTCCTCTGGCATTACTCCTTGCTCACTTTGTACTGGTTTCCGCAGCATCCGCAACATCCTTGAGTTCATTCACTGTGAATATAAAGTAAGGGTGAGTATCTATCACAAAAATGATTTAACTACATAATCAGAGTTGATATCACTTGGAGAATCTCATTCTCCTGCCTGGATTATTGATCCACTAAACTTTCCTTATAGGAACCCAACATATAATAATCCATCATGATCATCATAAATTCATTCTGTTCACATCATAACAAATATCTCATAACATCGAGAAGAATTAATTATAAGCATCCATGCTTAACCGAATCATTTTACGATTCATTATTTCAATCATATCATTATCATATTAATGCAATAATCTGCATATTAGTCAAGGAGTATAATTCACAACTGACTCTCATATACATCAGACACCTAGTATCCGGATACTAACGAATCAGCCACCAGCTGGGAGTCCACCGACATCCCGTGAACACATCCTGGTTCACCGAGCCCGGTATCATAAACCGTCTCCCCACCTCAACCACTGGATCTCTTCCTGGATCACTGGGTAGCTCAACTGGGCCTCTACATGGACCACGGGAGCCAAAAGCGAGGGGTAATCTATACCGAATGGCTGTTCACAACACATATCATGCATATACAGGATATCATAATATATCTCATCATATACACATTATTCATTTTAAATCATGAATATACATTATACAATCATTAAATGATTTTGGCATACAAGTCAACTCACAACATAAGAATCACATCTCAGCATAAAAGCCATATCTCAACATAAACACCATATTTCTCAGCATAAAAGCCATATCTCAATATAAACACCATATATCTCAGCATAAAAGCTATATCTCAATATAAAAACCATATATCTCGGCATAAAAGCTATATCTCAATATAAACACCATATATCTCGGCATAAAAGCCATATCTCGGCATAAAAGCCACATATCGGCATAAAAGCCACATCTCTCGGCATAAAAGCCATATATCGGCATAGAAGCCACATCTCTCGGCATAAAAGCCACACCTCGGCATAAAAGCCATATCTCTAAATATCATAATCATACTTTACATTCATAATATTCACATAATCAAACATAACTTTATATCTTCTATATCACGATAATTCAATATTTCATCACTCTCCATTATGCACATTCTAGGCATACTTTATACATTATTTTCCATCTTATTCACAATTCACATCTCATTTATTACCATTCTATTTTCCATAATTGTCAAATACAACGTATAACCACATACATAATCTAATCACATATTCTCCCATATATATATATATATATCAATCTCATACTTTCACAGATTTAATTTTCCAATATAATTATCACAAATCTATAATCAAATATATATACTATAATACTCCCCTTACCTCACTGTCGACGCTCTAAACTCAATTACCAAGATCAATGCGCCGCAACCACTAAAAGATAAAATTACAAAGAGGTTTAGGGTTTTAACCGTTCAAACCTTAATTCAACTTAGGAATATGCTCAGAAATTACTTTCTAAAGCTTTAGAAGCTTACCACAACTGAAACCACAAGTTCTCTAAGAAACCCCCTTTTTCCGCTAATCTTTCAACGGCTTATTCGCAACCTATATAAAGCGGAATTCAATTTCATCACTCAATCCTTCTTTTGAACACCATAAAGAAACTTTTAACCGGTTTAGAATCTTAAAATTCAAAGTTCCCTTGTTTTCCCCAAAAATGGATAAAGATCGAAAATCTCCATGGAACTCAAAATTGAAAGATCCCATGCGTTAATCTTAAGTTTCTTACCTCTAATCCGCAATTAATTTCAGATTCTAACCTCTTGTTGGCCTTTAATTGTCGCAGGGAAAAGAGAGAAGAAGAAGAACCCCAAAACTTATGTTTTTAACTTCTGCTCTGCAGGCTGTCATCTTGGGTCTTTATTCTGCCCGCGACACTGACGCTACGCGTCCCCCTGACGCTACGCGTCAAGTCTAAATTTTTATATGGACGCTACGCGTCCACTAACGCTACTCGTCAAGTTTTACCCTGACGCTACGCGTCCCGCTGACGCTACGCGTCAGGTCCCAAATCAAAATTTTCTTTTTATTTTAATTTTACATCTTATAATAATCTCACTTTATAAAATATCCAAACTCATAAATATAAAACATAGGGATGTTACATGCAACTCCGAGTAAGAAGATACCAATTGAAGAGATTCGTGTGAAGAACTTGGGAACAACTTCACCGAGTGGAAGACCTTGTGCTGGATGGATTAATTGAGAGGAAGAAAAAGAGTTTAGAATGAACGCCGAGTGAAAGTTAACCAGGTAATATGTCAATCCTAGAATAAGGTTCCGAGTGAGTGGATGAGTTGTACCAGGTGGAACAGTGTGTAGAGATGACTCGGATATAGTTTGAAATTACCGAGTGAGACTGACTAGAACAGACACGGTTTTAGGCTGACTTAACCGAGTGGTAATCTGAGGAATTTTGAATCAGTTTAGGACGACTTGATATAGTGAACAACTGAATGAAAAGGAAATCGTAGACCGGATGGAACATTTTCGAGTGCCTCGACCTGTCCTGAACTAGGACCTAAGATCCGATGTCTCTTATAACAGCTTGAATGGGCGGTGTAAGGGAAGACTGACTGATTTTAGACCAGATTAATACTCCACACCGGCTAGCTGCTAAGGAAGCTGTTCTTAAACCGGTGTGCACACCAAACAATTCTGAGCCGGTGTTCATAAACCAACCTCTTCGTAACTACACAACAGTATTCCTCCCACACCACAACACCGTCTCCTTCCATGGACGTTGTCCTTCAAAATCCCATACACACTGTCCTTTCCTTCTACACTCAAGACCGCCCTCACACCCCACTCCGCCCTCACACTCAATACCGCCCTCACACCCCACTCCGCCCTCACATGCAATAACGACCTCCTCAAATCCTCCAACACTGAACATTTTTTTTTAATTCCACTTCAGCTAGTGATCAACCCACTTAATCAGATGAATCCAAAAATGAATGGCACAACGAACCAATCGCAAGGGAAAGTTGCACCCATTATAATACCTTTATATATTTTATTTCAATCAATGCAAAGCTGACTGTAAAAGGAGTCAAAAGACTCCATTATCCCACCTAATCCTCCAACCGATGTTCCCCACTCACTTTCTTATTATTAACCCAGTGCTATGACTTTAAGAACACACACACACACGAAACATAGCCACAGACACAACTCTGTTATCATTTCCTCTTCCTATAAGCTTCTTCCTCTTTCTTTTCTTTTCTCTCTCTCACTCGGATCTGAAGCAACATAGTGAAGGGAACATTTTCTTCTCATCTAAAGAACTCTATCAAGGTAAGAGGGGAGAGGGTTGTGAATAACTATGAAATGGGTAGAGTTGTATGCTGTTCTAGGATTCCAGTTTTAATTTCGTATCTTGTGACTTAATTTTGAAACTGAAAACGTATGAATTTGACTCTCACTTCTTCATGAAAGTTGTATATCTTTTTGTTATGTGAATTTTGATACCTGATTCAACTGATTTGGATATGTATAGCAAAAGTTATAGTCAAAATACTACAGCATGACCGAGTGAAATGTTTAAGCTAAGTTCTATGCATATTTTGATATTCTAGGAATTATACATGCATAATCAGCATTTGATGTCTTCACGAAAGTTGTAGATATACATATTAGGGATTTATAGAAAGTGGTTTCAAGTTAAAAAAATGCTTGTAGCTCTAGTTCTGCTCTAAATACCAAAGTATGTTCATGATGCAAATCTGTTAACTATGAAATCCGAATCTTGTTTTCAATACTGGGAATTTTGTGGTATGAATTAGTTGTTGGTGTCTTCATGAAAGTTGTAGATAATTATGTTAAGGGTATATTAGAACTGGTTTCATGTTAAAATCATTTGTGTAGCTCTAAAAACGTTGAAAATACTAATATATGTACGTTTTGAAAACTCACCTGGAGGCAGTATTGTATTTTGTGGATAAATGGTATTTCTGCTTAGAATTTGAATTTATGATCTTCATGAATATTGTAGATATTTGTGTTAATATTAATTTAGAACTGGTTTCATGTAAAAATCATTTTTGTAACTCCAGAAACACTGAAATTACTAACATATGTACGTTTTGAAAAACTCACCTTGGGGCAGTGTGGTATTTCATGAATAAGTGATATTTCTGTTCGGAATTTGAAATTGTGTTCTTCATGAAAGTTGTAGAAAATTATGTTATTAAACTACAGAAAGTGGAATCACCTAAAAAGGAGTTGATTTGCCCATGTTATGACTGTTTTACTAATGTATGTCACTGTTTGGAAATGCTGAAATTTGCTTATAATGGTTATTATGGATAAAAATGATATTTTCTCTATGGGTAATGATTTATTATTGAATTCTTGAGTGATTATGAATTATTATAAATGCTGTTGAGTATCACACAGTTTGTATATTGTGATGGTAAATAATTATGAATAACATAATTAATATATATGTACATGAATGCCTTGTGGTTATTGACATATGTGGTTGAAACAGTAAATCCATGATTTTGTGAATTATTATGTGTAATGTGTCCCTTGAGGACTTGTATTATCCAAGAGGTTTTGGAAATGTGGATATCATTGTATGTTAAATGATAAAGAGAATTAAGGGCATTCATGCATCATAAGCATTGGACGCACCATGGAATTTAGGGGTTCCATGATTGCCTACCCTGGTGGGGGTTACTCTATGATGAGTTTAAGCCCTATTTTCACAAGAACCATGGAAGTGTAGGGATCCATGGTTGTGCAAATTCCTACTGGTATACTTATTTGTGCAGAAGCCATGAAGATGTAGGGATTCATGGTTATGCTAATTCCTATTTGTATATTTGAAAGCGAGGGCCATGAAGATGTAGGGATTCATGGTTATGCTAATTCCTATTTGTGTACTTGAAAGCGAGGGCCATGAAGATGTAGGGATTCATGGTTATGCTAATTCCTACTGGTGACTCTATGAAACTTTTTACTGCAGTATTCCCACCAAAACCAAATAGATCCAGCATGACATCATTTGACTAATTGAAGAATTATTAAATAGACTTGTTTGGCATATTCATCATATCATTATGAGTTGTTGATTGTGTTTGTGCAATTTTATCTATTTTATATTTATTCTATATTCTGTCTCACTCTTACATTAATTTTTACAGTGAATGACACGCAGAATGCAGAGTGATGCCATGATTGATGCCTATTTGAATTATTACCTGAACTTTGATTTTATGGGTTGTAATAAGTATAACATGTCATGTACCATTATTTTCTAAATCGTTTCCGCTACTTAAGTATTTTCTTGAATTTAATTATTCACGACTAGCATGTATGATAATTTTTCCGCTGTTATCAACTGTTACATAAACTCTGAATTAAATTGATGAATTTTAAAATGATCTTTTGAAAAAGCGAAAAATTTACTCGAAAATTTTAATCAAGTTTCGGGGCGTTACAGTACTCCCAAGATTCTTCATGGAGATCGAACGTGACTGTCCTCCACTGTACCAAGTGTATGCTCTAGAGGTTTTTCTTCTTCAAAAATATTTTCATGATGTGAAATGCATTTATTTTATCAATTGATTCCTTGGGTATCTTATGTATTTCCAGTCTCATCATATTATTTCCAAGTTCTTTGGATTCTATCAATTATTTAAACATTGTAAATATATCTATTATATCTTGGTTAATATTGTATTTTCCATAAGGAGTAAAATAATATTTTCTTTATATAATTACGCATAATTAAAATGTTAACAAGGTTTATAACAATAAAACTAATAATAATAATAACAATATTAAGATTAATCATAATTTAGGATAATAATAATAATAGAATAAGGATAATAATAATAATTATAACTTCTCATTAATTTAAAAAGTATTAAAAAGTAGTTTCTAAATGAAAATCCAAGCGAAAACCATTAAAAATAGAGTTTTCCGAGTGAAACAGGGGCAAATCCGAGTGAAATATGTATGATTCTGAGTGGAATCATACTGAGAAGGGTTCTCCAAACGTTCTGGTTAAAAATCCAAGTGAAATGACACTGGTAAGCTATTTTCCGACTGAAATAAGTTTGGGTCCGAGTGAAAATGAATTGGAATGCTGTTTTCCGACTGAAATAGCTTGAATCCGAGTGAAATAAAGCTGAGCAGAGTTTTCTAAATGAATTTAATATATTTTCCGAGTGAAACAGAAACTGAAAATGATTTTCTTAATTAAATAACTTAAATTCTGAGTGAAATAAATTTCTGAGTGAATTAAAATATAATTTCCGAGTGGAATCAGTAAGAAAGAGTTTCATGAGTGAAAATGTTGGTGAAACCGAGTAAAAATAAATTTCTGAGTGTAATAAAATACGATTCTGAGTGAAATAATCCTGATTCCGAGTGGAATCAGGTTGATACAAGTTTTCTGAGTGAAATTAACTATATATTCTGAGTGAAATTAAACTAAAAGGAGTTCTCCGAGTGAAAATAACTGTTTGCTGAGTAAAATAAATTATTTTCCAAGTAAAATCACTGAATGGGTTTTCTGAGTGAAAATAAAATGATTTCAGAGTGAAATAAGATGTGTCCTGAGTGAATTTCAAACTGAGATGTTTTCTGAGTGACATATATCATGGTGGGGTTTTTCTGAATTATTTAAACTATGATTCTGAGTGAAAATATTTGTTTTCCAAGTGCAATTAAAATGTTTACCGAATGAAGGGTTGATCTATCAGAATGGAATTCATTTAATTAAGGTGGAATCCGATTGTAATCAAGCAAAAACCGAGTTGATATAGGCATAAAACCAGTCAGATTATTTGAAACAGAGCTGGTTATTATTAATTCCATCTTCCATTCATAATTTCATTACTGGAAAATCACATGGTACCCAAGGTTCTTAGTGTTTTCAGTCCCATACAGTTCATTTCTTTTTGCCATTCATCACTGATAATACACACTTGGTAACAAACAAATATATATATATATATATATATATATATTCAAATAATAACAATTTAAGCATTTAATTCACACAGCATCAAACATATACACATTCATTCATATTAATCAATAAAATCAACATATTCACTAAATTCTCATGGTCAATAATAAACAACGCTGTAATTAAGCATGTTCAATACATTATATATACAAATATAACAAACAATTAAAACATTTAAATCACAACAAAACCAGATCTGTCCTGGAAAGGTGAGAAACAAGTTCCTTAACCCTTTCCTTCACTCGGTTTTCCCACAGAGCACCCAAGAATATACCCCCCTTACCTTGATGGAGTTCTTAGAGGAGAAAAAGAGCTGTCCTGCACCAATTCCGAGTGACACAGGGGAGGAACTTGAGAGAGAAAGGAATAAGTTGGTTCTGGTACGTATAGAGAAGAAGGGAGAGAGTTCCTAGTAAATTCTAAGGTTTCTGAACTTAGAATCAGAGTAGCATTGATTAATAAAGAGGAGACAAGTGGAGACATCACTTTCTCGTGAGTGGAAGTTAATGGAGACTTTCTGTATCTCCCAGTCAGCTTTGCATGAGAGAAAAGGGATATATATTAAGATATATAAAGGTGAGTGAAGTGTGCAACTTTTGACTCATTTCCCTGTCAGCTTTGCATTGATTGAGAGGATATATAATAAAATATATAAAGGTATTTTGTCTAGAGTGAAAAGTGCCTGCTCGTGAAGAGAAAGGGATAGAATCGACTGCGCTTGAGCGCAGTATGCTCGCTTGAGCGTGGTTCCTTCATACTGTGTCAACAAGGCAAAATTCCACCTCGCTCAAGCGAAATCCGACTCGCTTGAGCGAGTCATCCAGTCTTCGCTTGGGCGAAGTGAAGATACTGAGCGAAAGGAGTGATTTTTGCATCAGGGGCCCTTCTCGCTCAAGCGAAATCCGACTCGCTTGAGCGAATCAGCCAATCCTCACTCGGCATTCCCATGAAACCGACTCATCTTTCCCATCATTCACTTGGTAATTCACCCCCACACCGACTCCTAATTTGCTTGGCCTTTCACTCGGTATTATATCCCAAATCTGGGTCATTTCTGATGGTTCTTACTCGGTTAAATCATTCCAAGCCTAGTCCTTTATCACTCGGTAATGTACTTCAAAAACCGATTCCCTTACATTCCTTTCCTATCTTTCTTCTACTCGAAATTTTTATTCCAAATCCGAATCTCTACATACACTGTTCCACTCAATAAAACTCATCCACTTACTCGGAATACTACTTTCCATACCACTCGGTGTATTTAACTTCAACACAATCAGGAATGTACTTCACATTCATCACTCGGCATAGACTTACATTTCTCACTCGGAGAATACACTTTTCTTCCCTTGGAAGTTTACTCAGTTCCATAATTCCACTCAGGAAAGTCACACGTAAGATCCACTCGGAAATAAGGGTTTTCTCGCTCGGAATTCATAAACCTTCTTCACTCGGGTTATCACTCAATCAAATACCACTCGATATGCATTTATTCACTCGGGTGAGTTAATTCCCACTCGGACTTGTTCTGAGTCTCATCCACTCATGATTTAGAATCTCATTCACTCGGTTTAGGTATATTATTCACTTAGAATATATTCCCAGTCAAAAACCATTATTACAACCCTTCCCTCAGAAGAGATTCACTCGGATTTTACCACTCAGGAGTATTTAAATTCTTCCCCACTCATTTTTCACTCGGATACTCATCTCTTAGGTATAAATACACTATCCTTCCTCAAAATGTGTTTCAATCGGAATCCTTTAAGGTCTTTATCACTCGAAAAAAGAGTCATAAACATAACCTCACCCAATAATGGCTCTAAACCTTATACATTCTACTCGGATTGGGCTCCCATTTCTATATTCCACTCGGAATTCCATATTTCAGAGAGGTTTTGCTCGGAAATGGAAGTACTTAGCAAGGTTTGACTCAGAAACAAAGAATCAAGGGTGTTTTGACTCGGAATTTTTACCTAGAAGTGGTTTTCTTGAACACGCTTCACTCCAAATGTCTCTGAGGCCAAAATTCCACTCGGTAGTATCCCTCTCAGTCATGTTTTACTCGGTCAACATAACTTTACACTCAGAATTTCATCCTTCACTCGGAATCTCTAATCCTTCACTCGGAATTTCATTCTTTCACTCGGATCAGAGCCTTTTTCACTCGAAATTTGAATAATTTCTCTAATGGTCTATATAAATTCCATAATTATACCCAAAAATATAATTTTTGGAGTATTACTGACCCTATACAAGGTATTTACTCACTTATTCTTACTTACTGACCTTCCACACTTCAAAATTTACCAAATAAAACTGCTACTAAAAACAGGGATGTTACATTCTCCTCCCCTTTTAGGAATTTCGTCCCGAAATTCAAAAGGTGAAATTGTTCCGCATCATCATCCTGAATACAATTCTATCATAATCATACTTATATATGCTATTAATATACCATCATAGGACATCGTCCCCCAAAACTTATCATCAAGTCCTAGACTTGTCTGAATCTAAGTTGTATGCTCATGTTATGCTTCAGAAATTTCTCTCTCAAGATCAAGATTCTCTTAAATCTTAAAGGGCTATCCATACCTAACAAAACAATGCTATGATTTCCTTAGCCTTAAGACCTCCAATTCATCATCTGAATCTTTCAACCATCATCAAAATTTACTCAAACTCATTATAAGCCTCTTGGTTTCATCTAAGATCATTCAACTTATTTCAAAATAGCATACCTATTCATTAACTTAAGTATCTAAGTCCACTATCATTTATTTCCTTAATCCACTATCGATGGCTTACAACCATTTTTGACTTCATTATAAACATCAACAATCCAAATTAATTCCTCAATACTCATATACACTCATCTCTCCAATCCTTATTAATCAATACCTAATGCTTCAAACATTCATGTAATCATTCTAGATTATTCAAAGTCATCAAAACCATCAACTTAGTTAAAATCCTTAAATCCTAGAGTTAGGGTTCCACTAAAATCAAATAATTACCATTAATAACTATCATCTCCCATTTTCAAATTTTTAAAATTTTTGTATACTACTTCACATCCATCCTAAGACACACATAAGTACATCCCTCCTTTGGGTTTCAAATGCGAATAATTTTTATTCCTAATACCCATTCATAAGGCACTCTCACAACCACATAGAAATTCAAAACCTAGCGACAAAAGATTAGAGAATTTTACCTTAAACTCCAAGCTATCCCAAGTCCTAGTATATACACGAAAATGAAGAGAGAATAAGGAAATAGGTCATATCTTGTTTCCCGTTTTATAACGAACAGGATCTCAGTTTGGGCTTAATACTAACATCAAAAATTACCATTAATATCCTTAATAGCCCTGACCAATGGTATCTCAATTGGAGATACTTGGTCCTATACTCAGATCTCTAATCGGTTCTATTTTAACTCTTATGGTCTAATAATACTTAACGGATTTTCTGTCGTAACCCTTCTTTGAATTTCGTAAGATAGTTCTGCTGAAAGTTAGCTAGTCCTTGGCTTTGCTTAGTAGAGATATGGGGTAATTCTTGTTGTTCTATCATCTCCACGATTTTAAGTAAGAAATTCCTCCATGTCGTGATCATTGTTTCGGTGAGTCATTAGGAAGTTGTTGGTGGAATATCAACAAAGAGGTTCTGGGTATATGTTATATGGAGAATTCCACATAGGAAATCTAGTCTTAGGTGTTTTATGGACTGTTTAATATTTCTATCAGAGTACGTGAAAACCTAATGGTCCACTCCCCAAGCTTAATGAATCGACTATGCTCTGATACCACCTTTGTAACACCCTCGGTTAGATAAGACAAATCCTTCTGTAGGTTCATCCTATTTAACTGAGAGGGTTAACAGTCTTCAGAAAAAGTGAATATTTTTTTTTAAAAATAAATAAGTACGTGGCAGATCAATAGAAGCAATATTATATAGATCACATAGTCATTCACAAACTGTAAGTAATTGTACTCTTAACAGAATAGGGTACACAGGCACCCTTAAAATATTATACAGTCATCCAATTTGTTCATAAATATCTATTAACTCTATTCTAATCCTAATGAACATTCTTAGTTGGATTAGCGTATTGCTGTTCTTCGTGTTCTGGTTCTTGATTTCCTAATTCCTCTGAAAATTGTCAACAGTAAGGGTGAGTATAACCCAAGACCCTGATTGGTTAATCCGGTGCGGACATAATCCAGTTAACATACAATATCATATAAATCATACATTTAGCATATTCACATTTATAACAATCAAGCATATTGTCATCACATAAATCGTTCATTTAGATTATTCACAATTATAACAATCAAGCATATTGTCATCACATAAATCGTACATTTAGATTATTCACAATTATAACAATCAAGCATATTGTCATGAAATGCATGAGTCAAATTTATTATGATTTATCTTTGATTAAGTCTCATGATGCATGTGGGCCCAATAAATCGTTTCATCTTCTTCCCATTCTTTGGAATATCACCATTCCAATCATCTAGAGCGATCAGGGTCCGCCCAAGCTCTGGTACAAATGAACTCATTGGTTCTCATCATTGATTTATATATATATATTTGAGACTTGGATCCCTACGATCATAGTTACACTCCGTCATTTAGTCAAAGTACACCAGAATTATTCGTCTCACCCGGCTATCAGGGCGCGACTCTGATGCCATTGGGTTGTCGTTCCAGTTGTACTCCCAAGATTCTTCATGGAGATCGAACGTGAATGTCCTCCACTGTACCAAGTGTATGCTCTAGAGGTTTTTCTTCTTCAAAAATATTTTCATGATGCGAAATGCATTTATTTTATCAATTGATTCCTTGGGTATCTTATGTATTTCCAGTCTCATCATATTATTTCCAAGTTCTTTGGATTCTATCAATTATTTAAACATTGTAAATATATCTATTATATCTTGGTTAATATTGTATTTTCCATAAGGAGTAAAATAATATTTTCTTTATATAATTACGCATAATTAAAATGTTAACAAGGTTTATAACAATAAAACTAATAATAATAATAACAATATTAAGATTAATAATAATTTAGGATAATAATAATAATAGAATAAGGATAATAATAATAATTATAACTTCTCATTAATTTAAAAAGTATTAAAAAGTAGTTTCTAAATGAAAATCCAAGCGAAAACCATTAAAAATAGAGTTTTCCGAGTGAAACAGGGGTAAATCCGAGTGAAATATGTATGATTCTGAGTAGAATCATACTGAGAAGGGTTCTCCAAACGTTCTGGTTAAAAATCCGAGTGAAATGACACTGGTAAGCTATTTTCCGACTGAAATAAGTTTGGGTCCGAGTGAAAATGAATTGGAATGCTGTTTTCCGACTGAAATAGCTTGAATCCGAGTGAAATAAAGCTGAACAGAGTTTTCTAAATGAATTTAATATATTTTCCGAGTGAAACAGAAACTGAAAATGATTTTCTTAATTAAATAACTTAAATTCTGAGTGAAATAAATTTCTGAGTGAATTAAAATATAATTTCCGAGTGGAATCAGTAAGAAAGAGTTTCATGAGTGAAAATGTTGGTGAAACCGAGTAAAAATGAATTTCTGAGTGTAATAAAATACGATTCCGAGTGAAATAATCCTGATTCCGAGTGGAATCAGGTTGATACAAGTTTTCTGAGTGAAATTAACTATATATTCTGAGTGAAATTAAACTAAAAGGAGTTCTCCGAGTGAAAATAACTGTTTGTTGAGTAAAATAAATTATTTTCCAAGTAAAATCACTGAATGGGTTTTCTGAGTGAAAATAAAATGATTTCAGAGTGAAATAAGATGTGTCCTGAGTGAATTTCAAACTGAGATGTTTTCTGAGTGACATATATCATGGTGGGGTTTTTCTGAATTATTTAAACTACGATTCTGAGTGAAAATATTTGTTTTCCAAGTGCAATTAAAATGTTTACCGAATGAAGGGTTGATCTATCAGAATGGAATTCATTTAATTAAGGTGGAATCCGATTGTAATCAAGCAAAAACCGAGTTGATATAGGCATAAAACCAGTCGGATTATTTGAAACAGAGCTGGTTATTATTAATTCCATCTTCCATTCATAATTTCATTACTGGAAAATCACATGGTACCCAAGGTTCTTAGTGTTTTCAGTCCCATACAGTTCATTTCTTTTTGCCATTCATCACTGATAATACACACTTGGTAACAAACAAATATATATATATATATATATATATTCAAATAATAACAATTTAAGCATTTAATTCACACAGCATCAAACATATACACATTCATTCATATTAATCAATAAAATCAACATATTCACTAAATTCTCATGGTCAATAATAAACAACGCTGTAATTAAGCATGTTCAATACATTATATATACAAATATAACAAACAATTAAAACATTTAAATCACAACAAAACTAGATCTGTCCTGGAAAGGTGAGAAACAAGTTCCTTAACCCTTTCCTTCACTCGGTTTTCCCACAGAGCACCCAAGAATATACCCCCCTTACCTTGATGGAGTTCTTGGAGGAGAAAAAGAGCTGTCCTGCACCAATTCCGAGTGACACAGGGGAGGAACTTGAGAGAGAAAGGAATAAGTTGGTTCTGGTACGTATAGAGAAGAAGGGAGAGAGTTCCTAGTAAATTCTAAGGTTTCTGAACTTAGAATCAGAGTAGCATTGATTAATAAAGAGGAGACAAGTGGAGACATCACTTTCTCGTGAGTGGAAGTTAATGGAGATTTTCTGTATCTCCCAGTCAGCTTTGCATGAGAGAAAAGGGATATATATTAAGATATATAAAGGTGAGTGAAGTGTGCAACTTTTGACTCATTTCCCTGTCAGCTTTGCATTGATTAAGAGGATATATAATAAAATATATAAAGGTATTTTGTCTAGAGTGAAAAGTGCCTGCTCGTGAAGAGAAAGGGATAGAACCGACTGCGCTTGAGCGCAGTATGCTCGCTTGAGCGTGGTTCCTTCATACTGTGTCAACAAGGCAAAATTCCACCTCGCTCAAGCGAAATCCGACTCGCTTGAGCGAGTCATCCAGTCTTCGCTTGGGCGAAGTGAAGATACTGAGCGAAAGGAGTGATTTTTGCATCAGGGGCCCTTCTCGCTCAAGCGAAATCCGACTCGCTTGAGCGAATCAGCCAATCCTCACTCGGCATTCCCATGAAACCGACTCATCTTTCCCATCATTCACTTGGTAATTCACCCCCACACCGACTCCTAATTTGCTTGGCCTTTCACTCGGTATTATATCCCAAATCCGGGTCATTTCTGATGGTTCTTACTCGGTTAAATCATTCCAAGCCTAGTCCTTTATCACTCGGTAATGTACTTCAAAAACCGATTCCCTTACATTCCTTTCCTATCTTTCTTCTACTCGAAATTTTCATTCCAAATTCGAATCTCTACATACACTGTTCCACTCGATAAAACTCATCCACTTACTCGGAATACTACTTTCCATACCACTCGGTGTATTTAACTTCAACACAATCGGGAATGTACTTCACATTCATCACTCGGCATAGACTTACATTTCTCACTCGGAGAATACACTTTTCTTCCCTTGGAAGTTTACTCAGTTCCATACTTCCACTCAGGAAAATCACACGTAAGATCCACTCAGAAATAAGGGTTTTCTCACTCGGAATTCATAAACCTTCTTCACTCGGGTTATCACTCAATCAAATACCACTCGATATGCATTTATTCACTCGGGTGAGTTAATTCCCACTCGGACTTGTTCTGAGTCTCATCCACTCATGATTTAGAATCTCATTCACTCGGTTTAGGTACATTATTCACTTAGAATATATTCCCAGTCAAAAACCATTATTACAACCCTTCCCTCAGAAGAGATTCACTCGGATTTTACCACTCAGGAGTATTTAAATTCTTCCCCACTCATTTTTCACTCGGATACTCATCTCTTAGGTACAAATACACTATCCTTCCTCAAAATGTGTTTCAATCGGAATCCTTTAAGGTCTTTATCACTCGGAAAAAGAGTCATAAACATAACCTCACCCAATAATGGCTCTAAACCTTATATATTCTACTCGGATTGGGCTCCCATTTCTATATTCCACTCGAAATTCCATATTTCAGAGAGGTTTTGCTCGGAAATGGAAGTACTTAGCAAGGTTTAACTCAGAAACAAAGAATCAAGGGTGTTTTGACTCGGAATTTTCACCTAGAAGTGGTTTTCTTGAACACGCTTCACTCCAAATGTCTCCGAGGCCAAAATTCCACTCGGTAGTATCCCTCTCAGTCATGTTTTACTCGGTCAACATAACTTTACACTCGGAATTTCATCCTTCACTCGGAATCTCTAATCCTTCACTCGGAATTTCATTCTTTCACTCGGATCAGAGCCTTTTTCACTCGGAATTTGAATAATTTCTCTAATGGTCTATATAAATTCCATAATTATACCCAAAAATATAATATTTCGAGTATTACTGACCCTATACAAGGTATTTACTCACTTATTCTTACTTACTGACCTTCCACACTTCAAAATTTACCAAATAAAACTGCTACTAAAAACAGGGATGTTACAATCTTAATGGTAATTTCTGATTGTATTTTGTCTAATAGTCAAGTCAGATGGACAAAAAGGTGTATTTTAAAGTTGGTGAGGTTGGCCTTTATGGAGATACATTTTAAGATTAGTGCCTTTTAAGAATAAGTATATAGTAGTTCAGACTTTTTTAGTGGAATCCAAATTCTAAAATTTAAGGTGACAGGTAGAGTGTGGGCATGTGTAGTAAAATGGACAGATAACAATTACTATCCGGTGACAAATTTTGTGTTATGTTGTTTGGATGATGATGATGTAAAAGATGTAGAACCTAATTAATCTGATGGGAGAGTGATCAATCATGTTCTACTTGGATGAATGGTGCTCATTGCAGATTTATATGATGGAAGCTAGGCTTTGTCAATTTATTTTTTCTTTTTCTTTTTATGTTGGTCAGTCAAATATTGATTATTTCCCCTAACCTTTGAGCATTTTAATGACTACATATTCCCATCTTGTATAGGATGTATTGCCCATAAGCATTATTAAGTAACAGGCATCAAAGTTGTATGTAGCTGTTATGCAGGATTGGTAGTTAATGTTTGCTTTTAAACCATATTTGGATTGTCAGCATCATCACAGGAATTGCCTCAAACTAACCATTTTAGGTGCATCAGTTGACACATTGTTTTGAATTGTCTATGTGACTGAAAGGACTATCTACTCTATTTTCAGCCTGTTGAAATATGGGAGATGATTCGCATGATAGCGATAGCGCGGATCATAATGCCAAAAGCAATGGTAAGGTTATCAGCTGGCAGAGTTCGGTTCTCCATGCCAGAGTAGGCACTGTGCTTTCTTGCGGGCGCAAATTCTATATTCACTGGTGAAAAGCTTCTCACTACTCCTAACAATGATTTTGATGCTGATCAACTCATGTTTAAAGTTCTTGGGCTTCTTCCAAAACCTCCAAGCTTACATGAAGGCCAAACCTGTGAAGCAGAGGATTATAAGGAAGTTGCTTCTTCTAGTGGTGATTATAAGTTCTAGATACGGGCCTTTCAAAGCCCAGCCTGGTCTACCCATTTCCATCCCTAGTGGTGATGATGGTGAAAGGTGTGGTGATGATGGGAACAACAACAAGGGTAGTTGTAACGATGGTGATGATGGTGAACAATGAAAATAAAAAGTTTATAAAACTAAAAAAAAAATTCTTATTTTTAAAAATGACTAAACCGTTTTAAAAATGATAAAAACTCACCTTAGCACAATTTCTAACAAATGTGTTTTGTTTTTAAATTAACTTTTAAAAATCAAAAATTAAAAACTCATAAGCACCCCAAATTGGTAACCACCCCAAACAGGCCTTAAGTAATCCTATATGTGTAAAGCAGCCTGTAACAACAAAAAAAAAGTGTAAAACATTGCAATATCTGACCAATATAGAGACTAGAGTGCAACATTCAAAAAGGATTTATAATGATTTTATTAACTGACATCAATGAATTGTATATAAACCTCTATCTCTTATTAAGCTACCACGGTCAGATGTTGAACATGGCAATTGTGATACCTTTGCATCTCAAAATCCACTCAAATAACAATATACCCTCAAAAAAATTTCACGTGTAGCATCAAGTTGCTAACGATTAAAACAATGACAGCAATTAAGTTGCTTTTTAAAGCTATCAAATCTCCATAATCACCTAAAAAGGAACTGCCCTTAAGACGTAAATTTAGACATGCTGAGGGTACCAATGTAGCACGGGTGTGCAAGTTATTCCCTTTGCCGCTTCTCCCTCAAGTACTTCCTTACCTCTTCAATTACTCCATCAGCAATTGAGTCGGCATCGCTGTTCTTGCCAAAAAACCTCACGAATTCCATCTTAGGATTCATCAAGTATCTGGAAATAATGACCATATTATCAAATTCAATTTAGTAAGCATTATTATTCAACAAGAATCAATCATCCTTCGTGAGAGCTATATAATGTTGCAGATGCAACAGAACATACAATTACATATGCACATATAACAAGGAAAACACAGCATAATTGGTAAGAATCAATGAATAGGGGTAACCAGGAAAATAAAATCATGTGAATTCTGACCATGCATGCTAATTGCCGAACAAAGAGCCAAATTTCATCTTTCTGGTATGAAAACAGTAACACTAACAATTCAAATATTAATAGAAATTTATTAGAATTACTAAAAAAATTTACTTAATGGGATATAGCTTTGTTGTTGTATTCAAATCATCTACAAATTCAATACGGTCAAAGTAATTAGGAATTTGTTTGGTAGCCATAGACTTTTCGAAGTTCCTAACATGATGGATATACATACATATATTATACATACATGCATGTAATAGTGCTTTATAATCTGTCATGATGGGTATTATGGTCAATCGGTCATTACCTCCGAATCATTACTTTCAAAATATTTCAAAGATTAGGTCATTCACAAATTTCATTTTCAATGATCAAGATTCCAAATTCATACACTGACTTAGCACACAGCACCAAGTGCAATTGATGAACAGAATGTAGCATGTATGAAGCAGAAACGAAATTACATACATTACTATGGAGTGATCAACAAGATAATCTGAATCTTCCTCTGCTGTCTTCATGTAATAGACGCGGTATGCACGAGCAACATTCTTTATCTCATCTGGACTACCAGTTAATCCAATTAAATTTGGATGAAATTCTGAAAATATGAATCAACATGATGACCTTAGAATTCTGCAATACTACCTAAATCTACATACCCTGTCCATTCTTCCAAAAAAAAAAACGAAACATAAAAGGTAATTTAATAAAGTACAATGCAAGCACCTTTGACATATTCACCAACTTGTTCAACAGTATCCCTCTCAGGATCAACAGAAATAAAAACTGGCACAGTTTCAAGACCACATTTTTCCTCTGCAGGGAACCAAAAGAGACATAGATATAATTGCCATTAGTACAATATATCACAAAATCAAAAGTTAAAATCAAAAAACTTTAACTGTACACACTTTCACAAGTGGTCTTTAAATCTCGACAACTCATGCAAGAAACAATGGTCAAACCTTCAAAGTTCACTCTCACTCCAACCCACAATAAACTAGAGCACTCACTATACACACCCCTACATGTGTAGGTGTTGGCTTAGTTGCCATGGACTTGGAGGGAAAAAAAGGTACTAGAAATTATGGGCTTAACTTAGCCTAAAACTTAATTCATGAGTTAAAGGTTGCCACAAGCCTTATAAGGAGTATGTAGGTCATATTTCTAGCTATGAGATATCTTAACACACTCCCCTCACGCCCGGGATTAACATGTTAAGTTTGTCCAACATTCAAGATTGATGAGACTTTAATACCATGTTAGAAATGACAAACCTAACCCAATTCAAAAGTTAGCTCATGAGTTAAGGATTGTCACAAATCTTATGAGGAGTATATACATGCTATATTCCTAGCCAATATGGGACATCTTAAAAAAAGCTCCTCTAGTCCATAGGTTAAATCGATTAGCCAACGAAGCCTTGAAACTTTGGTTTAATCATCCTTGCTATTAAAGTCAACCCAATACCATGTAATTCATGAATTTCACAGTTTCAGACATTACCTCACACGGTATTTCAATTGTATGAATTCATTAACTACTATAATGAGAACTAGAGAATATCTTTCTCCAAAAAGCATAAAGCTCAGCATGCCATACACCAACAACAAACCACCTACAAAAACTTACTTATCTTATCTACTGTAGCTGCTAATTTCTGTAGTTCATCAGGACAGATATCTGGGCAGTGAGTAAAGCCGAAATATAACAATGTCCAATTTCCCAAGAAATCCTTGTCAGTTACATGTTTCCCATGGTGGTTGATAAGGTGAAATGGACCCCCAATCGCAGCTGTTCCTGCAGAAGGTCCGTGCTTAACTGCCTCTGAAGCATCTTGTACACCTACACCAAAAAAGTAGAATCTGATAAAATGGAAGAAAATATCCATATGATACTACAGAATCATATTGAGTGCAACAGGAAATGGCTCTATTTGATATGATTTGTTTTCATGCTACCCCTAAGAAATAAAGATGCAGTACAATATATATAGTAAACAAACTTCATCCTACTCGTAAAAAAAAAAATGTGGCACCATATATATGGTACACAAACTTCATCTTCAAGCTAGGTCAATCGAACACACAAGGAATCACACAATGATTTCTCTTAAGAATCCCTTAAAAAATTCATATGATAATGTTAGCAAACAATAACTTAGTCCAGATTAAGAACTTAAGAAACATGAAATTACATATACACAGCCACATGTAAAACCACAACAACATACTCAACTCACCATAGTAATCTACCTTTAATATGCCGTTTCTTTTCCCTATCATAGTAGAGTACCAATCCAGCTCTAGTGAGAACCAGCAAAAGAAAGCTCAACCAAGAAACAGGCTGCAAAGACACAACATCAAATCACCCCATAAGTCGAACCCCATCACATAAAATTTACATGAATTGAAAATGCTAAAGGAAGAAGAGCTAAATTGCTACCGATAAACTTTAGATACACACCGATCTACGAACAGGTTTCCCATCATCACTCTTCTGATCCTTTTCTCCCGACTCTTTACCTTGGCCAGAACCATCTTTCGCAGCGTTATCTGATGCAGGATTTTCTTTATTGGTATTAGTAGCAGCAGCAGAATCATTTTTCTGATCCTTTTCTCCAGACTCTTTACATGGGCCAGAACCATCTTTTGCAGTGTTATCTGATGCAGGGTTTTCTTTAAAGGCATTAGTAGCAGCAGCAGCATCAGATAGAAACCTCTGACACAACCCCAAAGACCCATTACCACAAACTCGATTCCCAACCTAGGAATTCAATAAAAAGTGAAAGAAAATGAAAATTGGAACCTGGCCCAATTATTCTGGGCCTGCTGCGTTTTGAATGATCATCGAACAACGAAATTAGAAGATGAAAAGAGCCCTCGTTGGTCGATGCTATATCAATCAATTCTGGGTAAGCTTTGTTTTCTCTGTGTTTCATTTTTTAAAAACCTTAATTGACGAACGTGTTTATAATACGTGTTGATTTGAAACAATGACAGGGAGTTTGTATGGAATCGTCGAATTTCATGAAAGTTTCAGCGATTTGCCGTAGCAGACATTCATCTGCGTTGCCATGGATATCGCCTCTTCAATTTACGAAACCTAAACCAGATCCTCCACCTGAAATCAGTGTAACTCCTCAGAGGAAGCAAAAACATATCTCTCATGACTCTGCCATCGACTTGATCAAACGAGAGAAAGATCCACAACACGCATTGAAAATATTCAACATGGTATCAGAGCAAAAGGGTTTCAATCACAATAATGCCACCTACGCAACCATTCTCGAGAAGCTTGCTCGGTTTAAGAAATTTCAAGCCGTTGACCGAATTCTACATCAAATGACCTACGAAAGCTGCAAATTTCACGAGGGTATTTTTATTAACCTAATGAAGCATTTCTCCAAATCCTCTCTGCATGACAAGGTGTTTCACGCGTTTTTCTCTATTCAATCAATTGTCAGGGAAAAACCCTCTCCCAAAGCCGTTACAACTTGTCTCAATCTCTTGCTGGATTCCAACCGTGTTGATTTGGCGCGAAAATTGCTCTTGCATTGCAAGAGGAATCTTACTCATAAGCCAAACGTTTGCGTGTTTAATATCTTAGTTAAGTACCATTGCAAAAATGGGGATCTTGATTCTGCTTTTGATGTTGTGAAGGAAATGAGGAGCTCCGAGTTCTCTTACCCTAATTTGGTTACTTACTCCACCCTCATGGATGGTCTCTGTCAAAATGGAAGACTCAAAGAAGCCTTTGAACTGTTTGAGGAAATGGTATCAAGGGATCAGCTAGTTCCTGATCCTCTTACTTACAATGTTTTCATCAATGGATTTTGCCGTGGGGGTAAACCTGACAGTGCTAGAAATGTTATTGAGTTTATGAAAAATAATGGATGCCGTCCTAATGTGTTTAATTACTCAGCTCTGGTGAATGGTTTGTGCAAAGTTGGGAAACTGCAAGATGCAAAAGGGGTTTTGGATGAGATGAAGAATTCTGGTTTAAAACCTGATACGGTTACTTATACGACTTTGATTAATTTCTTTTGTAGAAATGGTCAAATTGGTGAAGCTATGGAGTTGCTGGAAGAAATGAAGGAGAATGAGTGCCCGGCAGATACTGTTACATTCAATGTGATTCTCGGGGGCTTGTGTAGAGATGGTAGATTTGAGGAGGCTCTGGATATGCTTGAGAAACTCCCACACCAGGGTGTCTATTTGAATAAAGGTAGTTACAGGATTGTCTTAAATTCATTAACCCAAAAATGTGAGTTGCATAAAGCAAAGAAATTATTGGGGCTAATGCTGAGTAGGGGGGTTTTGCCCCATTATGCTACGTCGAATGAATTGTTGGTGCTTCTTTGTAAGGCAGGAATGGCTGATGATGCTGCTGTGGCACTATTTGACTTGGTGGAGATAGGGTTCCTGCCAGGACTTGATTCTTGGGAACTTTTAATTGGATTAATTTGCAGGGACAGAAAGTTATTGTATGTTTTTGAGTTGCTTGATGAATTAGTGATCACGAATACTTGATTGTTTACCCTGTGGAATGAAGTGGTGAATTTCAGAAGTCATTGATGCTTAGAATCCTTCACTTGAGGGTAAAAAGATGTGACATATAATTTTTGTATTATGATATAACAGCAACGTTATTTCATTAGGCATTACCTTTTATACAATTTCTTTACATGATTACCTCACTAAACCTTTCTATCACTCACCAAGCCGCAGCGTGCTTGCCCCACCGCTTCGCGCTACTTCTTACCCTACCGTTGCTCATCTCACCATGGCCACTGCTCAACCTGCCATCACCACATCTCTCCGTGCTCTCTCTCAACACTGCCACTTCTCTCGACTCCAGTCAGGTATCTCCAATTACTCATGAGCTATAGTTGATAAGGTTCTTGCACCGCACAGGTGAACCTAGTCCCAATTACTCATTGCATGAACCCTAATCCCAATTTCCCCTACTCACAGCTGTGTTGGCTGTTCTCGGTTTGGTGGATTAAGAGTATCTTCTCTGAGCTATAAGGTCAGTTGTATATGTTTTCTTGACTGATAATTACTAAAATCTTTTAACTACTATCTTTGGTATTTTTCATTTCCTTAATTTTTTATGTTTTCTTGATTCACAGTTTTACTTGAACCTGTATGCATTTTGAATGTGTTCTTGTCCTCCCTTTATACTATTTTTTTTCTAAGCTTAGATTGAAAGTGCTTGTTTTGCATGATAAATTTTGTACTACTAGCTAACACCTGGGAGTTTGTTTTATTTCTGTAAATGGATGGGACATTGTATTACTCGAAATTACTTAATCAGTACAAAAATGGAAGTGTCACGTTAATGCTAGAAGATTGTTAGATTCATTCCACAACGACCATCTCTAAATTTGCAGCTGCATCTTTTGCTTGTAAGCTAGTATTAACCAGGAAAAAGATCCTTGTCCTTCTCTGTTTCAATGCGGTCCATAATGTGTTTCTGGTTTTGAGCTCTTGAAAGGGGGATTCAAAGCTCTTGTCTCATCAATTTCCAGCATAACTAGGTGCACAACCCTGTCTTTTTCAATGATAGGTGCACAAACAAATTCAAATATGTTTAGCCTGCATAAAAAATACTTTGCATAGTTTTCAGTCCCATTGATTTAGATGTATTAAAATTAAACTCTATCGCTTTTGTCAATTATAATAATATTTCAATCAATTGACTCTCATTAACAAACCTTTTTGTCTTTCTTAGTGAAATAATATGACATCTTGAAAACTCTGTTACGGTGTGACAACGCTACTCATTTGTTTTCTATTCTGCTGCCTTTTGTCCGCCAAGACGTCTTCAGATCTTTTAATGTGCATAGAATGTATTTTACTCTCCAAATTCTTGTGGATATATGTAGGGGTTTCTGAGAAGACGTAAGAATTTTTTTAAAAATTTAAAACATTATATATATATATATATATATATATATATATATATATATATATATATATTGGTAAATTTATACATTAATTTTAAAGGGGACTACTTCCAAGTTTCAATGGTATAAATGTTACTTGATATTTTATTAAATTTTAAAGGCTGTATTTTACATATTGGATACTAATATAATAATATGTATAAAATGACGTACTTATATTTATATGAGTAAATATTAAATATAATTTTATAATTTCATTTCTATTAAGCGGGATGCAGAATGGAACTAGGTACGCTTGAAATGGGACTATATCCTCCATAAGATGTTAGGAATTTTGTACCGAGATGCTTTTGACTAGTTCTTTTTGTTTTTTTCCAACATAACTCAATTTCATAGATAAAAATATCAAAACCTAAATACAAAGGTCGTAGTCTTACTATAAACAATAATAATACGCAGAGCTTACATAAAAATCATAAAGCCCACTTGCTAAAAGGAAGATTTGATAACAACTTTTTTTATATATCACTTCATTTCCCCCGTATCTGACCATACCCATAGTCAAAATTAAGTGCACCACGCCTCCCTCTCTGCCGACGTCCAATTGGTTCAAATCGCACCACCATACTTTTTCCCTCTCTACCAAGTTAGGCTTTGTTCAGTTTCATGATCCCGTCTGGGGTGGGCTCTATAAATTTGCTACTGTAAAGATTAGTAATTGGTTATATTATTTTCTTGCTCTGAATTTTCTTGTAAAATAGGATTTTTTGTTTCGCTAACAAAACAGGTCGAACTAGAAAATTCAGCCCACTTCCGATAAAAGATCTCGGCATTTGGTGGATTCAAGGTGGGGCCCTAGACATTGGGTTTAAATTTGTAATTTGGATTAGGAATTTTTAAGGACTTGCTAATTCCAGACTTGTTTTTTTTTTTGATACAGTTCCAGACTTGTTTCATCATAGTTTATTAATAAAATTGGGCGTAGGCGCCTACCTTTTCCGAAAAAAAATTGGGCCATACCCCTTTTTATCTTAATTTGTTTCGATTTTAACCAAATGTTAGCCCCCACCTTCCAAAGTCTTGTGTTGGTCACTGCTCCTAGGCTTCAATAATTACCAAATTATGCTATAGTTATCTTATATGTAAAACAAGGCCTGACAATCCACATGTCAACTTGTTGTTTTTTTCTAAAAAAAATAATTTATTAATAATCATCCATCAAAGTACAAGACTTTTCTTCTCAGTTACTACACATTTCTTTTTGCTGACAATGTCACCTCAGAACCTATTAAAATAATTAAAAAAGTACAAGAGTTGGGCCTTCGTTGCTATACACTTCTGTATGATATTAGATGTAGCAGATTACATAACAATAAATACTGGTAGTGATCGGTTTTCAAATGATTGGTGGATGTGATCATATAAATCCCCTCTAATTGCTAATCGGACTTGGCCCAATTATTTTGGGCCTGCTGTGTGACACCCCAAAAATAGGGGTAAATTTTTCGCGATTTTAGCGTATTTAATTCATGAAAGTTACAAATGACAAGGTTACATAATTATTTATTTAATTATTCATTTCCCCGGACCTATCAGAGACCTGTCTCATATGTGATGATATGAGAAGGTAAGTCAAGGGGGAGCAGCAAGGAATAAATGCCCCAATTTTAGACAGTGGAAGAATTTAGAACCAGACAATGACATGTGATTTAAATTAAGGAGAACAACCATCTTAAAAAAAAATTAATAAGTCAGATTTGTCTGACCAAAATATCCCAAAAGCAGTGTGGGATCAGAGTTTAATAAAAGTGCAGAAGAAAACATTTCGATCAGGTACAAAGAGGTAACAGGGGTCCCTCTCGCTCAAGCGAAATTCCTACTCGCTTGAGCGAGTGCCACACGTTGCACAAGGACGAAACAGAGGAGAATAAAGCCAAGAGAAAGAAAGCATCAGGGGAAAAGCTTCGCTCAAGCGAAGACCGACTCGCTTATCATGGGTTTTCACTAAAAATCATCTTTCATAACATTATTACTCATTTTCCTCAAATCCTAGAGTTAGGGTTCCACTAAAATCAAACAATTACCATTAACAACCATCATCTTCCATCTCTAATTTTAAAGTCTTCGTATACTACTTCACATCCATCCTAAAACACACATAAGTACATCCTTCCTTTGGGTTTTACATGCGAATGGTTCCTATTCCTAAATCCATTCATAAGGTACTCTCCTAACCATATAGAAATCAAAACCTAGGGCCAAGAACATCAAAAGAGTAGAGGAATTTATCTCAAGCTCCAAGCTTTCTCAAGTCCTAGCATGTACACGAAAATGAAGGGAGAGAAAGAAGGAATTACATCTTGATCCATCATTAAAACGTTTCCTGCTTTATAACAGACAAGATCTCTGTTCGGGCTTAATACTAACTCCAAAAATTATTCCGAATATAGATTCAGATTCCCAGTCATATTCTTAATAGCTCTGACCAAATGGTATCTCAATCGAAGATACTTGGTCCGATACTCAGATTCTAACCGGGTCTTATTTTAACTCTTAAAGTCCTAATAATATTTGACGGATTTCCTGTCGTAGCCCTCCTTTGAATTATGCAAGATTGTTCCGTTGAAAGTTAGTCAGTCCTTGGCTTTGCCTAGTAGAGGTATGGGGTAATTTCTTGTTGTTCTATCGTCTCCACAATTTGAGTAAGAAGTTCCTCCATGTCATGATCATTGTTTCGGCGAGTCATTAGGAAATTGTTGATGGAATATCAACAAAAAGATTCAGGGTATATATTATGTGGAGAATTCCACATAGGAAATCTAGTCTTAGGTGTTTTATGGACTGTTTAATATTTCTATCAGAGTACGTGGAAACCTAATGGTCCACTCCCCAAGTTTAATGAATCGACTATGCTCTGATACCACCAATGTAACACCCTCGGTTAGATAAGACAAACCCTTCTATGGGATCATCCTATTTAACCGAGAGGTCACAACTTTTCAGAAAAAGTGAATTTTTTTTTATTTTTTTTTCTTAAATAAAAATGATGGTAGATCAGTGGAAGCAAATAGTATGTAATTCACATAGTCATTCACAAACTGTAAGTAATTGTACTCATAACAGAATGGGGCACGCGGGCACCCTTAATATTTATACAGTCATCCATGGTCTTATTATTCAACTACAGATATCCTACTTTTAATGAGTACTCTTAGTAAGTCCAACATATTGCTGTTCTTCGTATTCTGGTTCTTGATTTCCTAATTCCTCTGAAAATATTCAACAGTAAGGGTGAGAATAATGGAGCCTTTTGACTAATTCCTTTGTCTGCTTGCTAAGTTTCGTGTGTGTGTGTGGGTGTGTTCTAAGAGTTGTAGTATTGGATTAATAATGAGAGAGTAAGTAGGAGACATTGATTGGAGGATTAGGTGAGAAATAATGGAGACTTTGGACTCCTTTCCACCGTCAGCTTTGCATGATTGGAATGAGTATATAATAAAATATATAAAGGTGTTTTGTTTGGAGTGAAAAGTGCCTGCACGTGAAGAGAAAAGGAAACAGGACCGACTGCATGGGTCCTTCACGCTGTGTCAGCAAGGCAAAATTCTACCTCGCTCAAGCGAATTCCGACTCGCTTGAGCGAGTCTTGCTGTCCTCGCTTGGGCGAAGGGAAGGAACTGAGCGAAATGAGTGATTATGCATCAGGGGTCCTTCTCGCTCAAGCGAAATCCGACTCGCTTGAGCGAGTCATGCATACTCGCTCGGAATTCCTCTGAAACCGACTCAAGTACTCGGTTTCTCACTCGGTAAAATCTGTCCAGACCGAGTTCTCTCTCAGACTTTCACTCGGTAATCTGAGTCTTAATTCACTCGGTTCCACTTGGTAAACCTTCCAAAACCGACTCCCATCTAATTGGACACTCACTCGGAATCTGGGGTTCCATTCACTCGGGATTGACCCAACATATTATACTTAGGCATTTATTTTTATTCACAAGGGTCACATAAATAATTCACTCGGCAAATGAGGTTATTCTACTCGGAATCCATAAACCCTCACTCGGAATATCTCCCAATCAAACGCCACTCGGCATATCCCAACTTTATTTCACTCGGGAGTATTCTACAAGTTCATCACTTGGTACACCATTCATAAATCAACTTATCTTCTGAGCAGCGTCTCACTCGGTAACTAATACCAAGACCGACCAACACTCATTCGGCCTCACACTTGGCATTCATGCCTATTCTCATTCGGAGAATACCTTAGCCATTCACTTTTCAGGAGGGGTCTCCACAACCGTACTCCACTCGGTATTTATTCACCAGGTAAGTCACTCGGACTTTATGAATTACTTAACCACTCAGGGAAAACTATTAAGTCAAGTCCCACTCGGACTCATTCCATACTTAGACCCTCAGAATACACATTGTCTTGTTCACTCGGAATACATTTATAACTCATACACTTAGAATATATTCAATCGGGAATGTACTTCACATTCATCACTCGGATTATACTTGTATCACATACTTAGAATTTATTCCAATCTAACCCATTACAACAAATCTTCTCACGGAAGAGATTCACTCGGGTTTCCACTTGGGTTTCCACTCGGGCATATGCAAACTCCTTTCCCCACTCGGGTTTACTCATATTTTTCACTCGGTAATATTTAGGTCCATGATCACTCGGGAATTTCTCCCATCAAAGCCTACACAGTATTTATTCATCTAAAGGGATTTCTCTCAGAATCCATTTAAGTGTTCTTCACTCAGAAAAGAAGGCCAAACACTATAGCCTCACTCGGAATCATTAATTTAACATTATTTCATCCATCAACACTTCTCACATAATTCAACAACACATTCCAGTCGGTAAGAAGCATCAAATCAACATAAAACACTTGTACTTATATATATTCTACTTGGAATGGGCTCTCATTACTATATTCCACTCGGTATTCTCAGGACAGGTTATACTGGGCTCAGATATGCCCCTACTCAGAACTCCACTGCCCAAAATACCACACTTGGAGATCTTTCTACCCGGAATGCTATCCCTTCCTCACTAGGGAGGTCCTGACTTGGACAAACTCACTCGGATTGCACTCGAATATATCCTTGACTGAGTCCCTTTACTCGGAATACTGCAATCAGGGAAGTTTCATTCGGAAAAGGTAGCATTTGGCATGGTTTGACTCGGAAACAAGTCATTCAAGGGTGTTTTGACTCGGAATCTTCACCCAGAAGTGGTTCTCTTGAACACACTTCACTCCAATTGTCTCTGAGATCAAGATTCCACTCGGTAGTAGCCCTCTCGGTCATGTTTTACTCGGACATCATAACTCACTCGGCATTTCATCCTTCAGTCGGAATTTCTAATCCTTCACTCGTAATTTCTCTCTGTCACTCGGAACAGAGCCCTTTTTCACTCGGAATTTGAATAATTGCATTATTGGTCTATATAAATTCCATAATTACACACAAAAATGAAATTCTTGTGATCTTACAGACCATCTACAGGGTACTTATTCACTTATTACCACTTACAGACCTTCCAAACTTCAAATTTACTAAATAAGACTGCTACTAAAAACATGGATGTTACATCAGGCGCGACTCTGATGCCATTGGGTTTCCGTTCCGGTTGTACTCCCAAGATTCTTCATGGAGATCGAACGTGAGTGTCCTCCACTGTACCAAGTGTATGCTCTAGATGTATTTTTTTCTCCGTCAAAATATTTTCATGATGCGAAATGCATTCTTTTTATCATTTGATCCTTGGGTATCTATGTGTTTCCAGTCTCATCATATATATTCACAAGCTCTTGGATCCCATCAACCATTTAAATGTTGTAAGTCATTCATTCTTATTCTAGAAAATATATCGATTATATCTTGGCTAAAATAATACTTTGTTTAAAGAGTAAAATAATATATTCTTTATTTCATTTCTCGTAATTAAAATTGATCCGGTCCCAACACCGGCCCCCAAGAGCATGGCTTTAATGCTTTGCCAGATCAGCATTTTGAACAAGAGAAGTACGCTTTAAGTACATTATAATTACTTCTATACGGAGTGCATACCGCCAGGGCAATTAACTCCGCCAAGGCACGTAACTCCGCCAAGGTATGTTACTCCGCCAAGGCAAGTAACTTCGCCAAGGCATGTTACTCC
This sequence comes from Clitoria ternatea, assembly GCA_037962975.1. Taxonomy (NCBI): domain Eukaryota; kingdom Viridiplantae; phylum Streptophyta; class Magnoliopsida; order Fabales; family Fabaceae; genus Clitoria; species Clitoria ternatea. Next base: position 289,346,598 of record CM075670.1, read on the forward strand.
GCCAAGGCACGTAACCCCGCCAAGGAATGTTACTCCGCCAAGGCTTATTACCTCGCCAAGGAGGAAAATATTGAATCTCCCATACTGCGTAGCGAGCCCATACTTATAACCCCGGCACGAGATTGACTCTGTCTTGAGAGGTTGAAAGTGGGAATCACGCTGTCACGCATAAAAAGGGAATAACAAATAAAATAATAAAGCATTAACGCTTTCCTAGCAAGTGGAAACACCCACTACAGTGATGGTGCTTGCAAACGGCGCAGGGGCCCACAACTTTCCTTGTATTATGCCTGAAAAACAGGGAATGGGTCCTACCAATAACTGAGCACCAGTGACAGGTATATAAACCTCAACAAAAAGGTACAGGGGGGATCCCCAATTCTAAACCTTACACTCTCTTACTTGCATAATTCTCTCAGATTTGCTTTCTAAGTCTAAGAGTATTCTGAAATACTGACTTGAGCGTCGGAGAATAATTGCAGGTACCACCACCAATTGTGTCAAGGCAAAGAAAACAACTTCAGGCGGACTACTACACCGCCACAGAGCGAGTTACATTCCGCCCCAGTGTGGATTATACTCCGCCCAATACACAAGGACACTCCGTATTTGCATCTGTATAACACATCCTTGTATCAGATTGACATTACATGTACATTTTGAGCTGTTTCAGAATCATAACTTTACACCCCTTGTAAAGGACAGTTCAAAAATAGTAATAATAATTGTAACGTCCCAATAATTTAAAAAAAGATTAAAGAAGAGTTTCTAAATGAAATCCGAGTCAAAAACCAGGTTTTTCGAGTAAAAAGAGTTTGAATCTGAGTGGAATAAATAGGATTCCGAGTGAATCAGGCTGAGAGGAGTTTCTGAGTAGAATGAATATGAATCTGAGTGAAATAACTATGATTCCGAGTAAGTCTTTCCAGGAATGGTGTTTCCGGTTAAAGGACTCTAATTCCGATTGAAGGTGTTTTCGAGTGATTAATTCCGACAAGAATAATTATCCGGGTGATGTTTCAGTGAATGAAAGGCCCGACCATGATATATGAAGTTGTTCAGCAGTTCGGATTGTATTTTAGTGGAAGGCTTGGCCGGTTTATAAGAATACCGAGTGAAATTATGTCAAGGTTGATAGTTTACCGAGTTAAATATGTTTTTTTGTATTTCAAAAGATCTGGTCGGTTATTGAAAATCAGATATTTAATTCAAAATCTGTTTGAAGTATTATTGGTGTAAAACCGGTCGGATTGATGTAAAACCGGTCGGATTTATATAAAATCGAGCTTGTTATTATTGAATCCGTTTTCTGTTCATAATTCTTCACTGGAATTCACTTAGACACCCATGATTCTTAGTATTTTCACAGTTCAACACCGGTCATATCCATTTAATCATCAAAATTAATCAATACAGTCAATCAAACATATTCACTCATAGTCATTAATAAGCAACATAGCCAATTGAACATATTCATAGCAATAAAGATATACATATATAACAAATATATAACAATTAAAGCATTTAAATTCAAACAATTCCCGAACCTGCCCTAGAAAGGTGAGGACCAAAGGTACCTTAACCCTTTCCTAACACTCGGTTTTTCCTAGAATACCCGAGAATATACCCCCCTTACCTTAATGGAGTTGAGGCAGCTTCCCTTCACTGTCCTTGCTTCAGTTCCGAGTAAGAGAGAAAAGGAAAAATGAGAGAGAAGGAAAGCTTGTACGTAGAAGAAGAAGGAGAGAGCTTGTGTTAATTTCAGCAGGTTCTGAACTTGGGAATGAATGGTGGCATCGGTTTTAATAAGGAGGAGACAAGTGGGAGACAGCTTTCCGTTGATTGAAGGATTAGGTGAGAATAATGGAGATAATGGACAAAAGATGAGCTGTTTTTAACCACTTCCGTTGTCAGCTTGCATTGATTGAATGGATATATAATAAAATATATAAAGGTGTTATGATTAGAGTGAAAAGGTGTTTGCACGTGAAGAGAAAAGAGGGTCAGAACCGACTGCGCTTCAGCGCAGTATGCTCGCTTGGGCGTGGATCTGATCAACAAAGGAAAACTCCATCTCGCTCAAGCGAATTCCGACTTGCTTGAGCGAGTCATACTGCCCTCGCTTGGGCGAAGTGAAGAAAACTGAGTGAAATGAATGATTATGCATCAGGGGTCCTTCTCGCTCAAGCGAATTCCGACTCGCTTGAGCGAGGCACAAGGCTCGCTTGGGCGAAGCCAGCGAACAGGGTGAAATCTGCTTACAACACTGACTCGCTTGAGCGAGGCACCCTCTCGTTTAAGCGAAATCTGAAACTTCACTCGGTGTCTATTTCAGTCGGTGTAAGGTAAATTACACTCGACTTGGACATAGCCCACTCGGACAACTGCTACTCAGAAATGAGTTTTCCTCTAATTGAACGTTCATCTCAGATTCCCACACTCAGGGGATTTTCACTCGGAAAAGGAAGTACTTGACTCGGAAACGAGTCACTCGGAGGCTTTGACTCGGAAACGAGTCATTCGAGGATGTTTGACTCAGAAATTTCACCCAGAAGTGGTTCTCTCGAACACACTTCTCTCCACATGTCTCTCGAACACACTTCTCTCCACTCGGTAGTAGCCCTCTCGTCCATGTGTTTACTCGGAAAACATAACCTTCACTCGTAATTTCAATCTTCAGTCGGAATTTCTTATCCTTCACTCGGAATTTCAATCTGTCACTCGGAACAGTGCCCTTTTTCACTCGGAATTCGCATAATACCTTTAATGGTCTATATAATTTCCATAACCACACACAAAAATGAAATTTCTGAGATATCACATACCATCTACAGGGTATTTATTCACTTATTCTTACTTACAAACTTTCCATACTTCAAAATTACAAGGTTAAAACTGTTTCTAAAAACAGGGATGTTACACATCCAATTCTCGCTCATAATTCCTCCGAAACCGACTCAAGTACTCGGGTTCTCACTCGGTAGAGTCTGTCCAGACCGAGTACTCTCTCACTCTGACTTCCACTCGGTAAATTTATTCCAAATCCGAGTCTTCACTTACTCGGGGTTCCAATCGGTAAAACCTTCCAGAAACCGACTTCCACCTAATTGGACACTCACTCGGAACTGTTTCTCCTTAACACACTCGGTTTTACTCGGTGTACCTGTTCTAGTACCGATTCCTCTCTCTTTCTGTCTTTCACTTGGCTAATTCATCCCAGACCGGTTCCACAATCGCTCAATCTGTCACTCGGCTAAATGTTTCTAAAACCGACTCATCTTGCTTGGTTTCCACTTTGTAGAATCAATCCGAACCGACTTCTCTTGCTCGGTTTTCCACTCGGCAACATCAATACAAAACCGACTCGTCTCTCTCGGTCCTCACTCGACAATTTCAATTAAATCTGAGTCATCTCTTAATCAGCCGTTTACTCGGTAATTTCATTCCAAATCTGAGTCATCTCTCACTCTGCCTTTCACTCGGCAATTACTCTAAAAACCCACTCATCTCTCGATCAATTTTCCACTCGGTATCCTCAACCAGATCCTTATTTTTATTCAAGGAGGTCACAGACATCTTCATTCGGAAGTGTCTTAGTCTCCACTCAGGAAATGATTCCCTCGGTTATTCCACTCGGAATCTATAAGCTTCCCTCACACGGAAGTATTTTCCCCCCAGTCCAATACCACCCGGTGTATTTCTACCTCAATTCACTCGGAAGTGTTTTACACATTCTTAACTCTGCACATTTAACCTTCCATACTCTGATAATCTTATAACCTCATCCACTTGGAAATACTCAACTTAACATCAATCGGCAGAATTTACTAGGTCAAATCTTACACGGAATATTATGACATTATCCACTCGGAATATATATAACTTTACTCACTAGGAAGGGCCTTCTCAAATATACTACACTCAACACTTTAACCATCCTTCTCTTGGCAATGGTTCCTTTGAATACATATCTCTCGAATCATTCAAGCCTCCACCGTTCGGAAAAACCACTCACTACAGCTTCACTCGAAACTATTATAAGCCTTCCTCGATCGGAACAGGCTCTCACCACTATATTCCACTCGGTAAATAATTAAACCTATCATTACCCGGAGAAACTCTCTCGCTAGGATCCCACTCGGAATAGGTTTGTTAAAAATGGATTCCTCTCAGAACATATTTCTCTCGGAGTCCTTTAAGCCTTCGCCACTCAGAAAAGGGCCCAATGGCTATAGCCTCACTCAGAATGGCTCACAACAATATTCCACTCGGGAGGTCCCGTCTCAGAAATAGCTAGCTTGGGATTCCACCACCTCATGAAGTTATTAAGACTCCAGTTCGGACAGAATTCGTCCAGGATCTCACCTGATCCTCATCATACTCAACTCGGAAATTCCTCTCGGATATATCCCTGACTGAGTCACTTCACTCAGAAACGTCTCCGAGGTCAGGATTCCATTCGGAAGGGGTTCTCTCGGTCATAACTTACTCGGAAAACATAACCCTCATTTAGAAATGTCAACCTTCACTCGGAATTTCTCTCCTTCACTCGGAATTTCTCTTGATCACTCGGAACAGAGCCCCTTCTTCACTTGGACAGACCTTTCTAAGACCTTTTATACCAATTCTCACCTACAGACCTTTTATACTTCAAAATTACAAGATTAAAACTGTTACTAAAAACAGGGATGTTACAGGAATTCTTTTTATAATCTTAAATAAACAAATTTTCATCATTATTTTAATGATATTACCTTGACTACAATAGAATGGATAACCAAATTGTATTGGATCTTTTTTTTTGTTTTACTTTTACTGTTTCAGTCACCCAAAAAAAGTTGTTTTTAAAAAAATGTTTGTTTACACGTGAAATTACTTGGCATGAACTTTCTTTTTAGAACGGTAGCTTTGTTGACCAAAGAAAAGGAACGGTAGCTTTTTGAGTGGTGAAATTTTACTTAAATCACCTCTTCGTTTATAGAGATTAGTGTTCATATGTAAGCTAATAGATATTTTTGTAACATAAAAATAAGTATCCAACCTGTTTTCCAATGCGATACGTAAATTCTCTCTCTCTCTCTCTCTCTCTCTCTCTCTCTCTCTCTCTCTCTCTCTTTTCAGTAGCTTCTTCCACTTAACTAGTCGAGTTTTATTTTTTTCTTAAATTGCCAAACACTATATTAGTACAAACTGTTCTCTTAGTTTTCTTTTTTTGGTAAACCAATGTTCTCTGGTTTAAGTTCAACTATTATATATATGTAAGTCAATTGACAAAAAACTAACTTAGCACATTACCATAAATCTTAGTTGTGTTATCACGATAAGGAAAATTCTATTACCATAATACTTCTTTTATTATTAACCACAACTATTTCTTTTTAAAAAAGTCATGTTTAAAAAATTATAGTTAAAATTATTAACTTCTTGTAACAAAGAATTATAATTAAAATTATTCATCTTTCTTAATAAATATGTGATCCAACTTTAATTTTTCCCAGAGTCTCAACCTACAGTATCAACTAAACCAAAACTTATTGGTCCATAATAGTTTTGCTTAACTCAAGGTCAAATTTATCTCAAAACCAAATAGGGTATGACAACATTGTTCATAAAATTTCAACTTAAGCAAAGCTTAGGGTTCTCTTTTTCTTATTTGGGGTGCTTCCACAGGCCTTTTATACAGTTGTTTAATATAATTGAAAATTTGCCTCAACAATCTGTTGACCGTTACCACAATTAATGTTCACATACACTATCAAAGCATGATTCTAAGTAGATACATAGATTCTTTAAGCACAACATCCCGGAAAGCATACCCTCCATTTTTTGGTACAACATTTTAAAATAGAGCTAGATTTCCAAATCAAATCAGTAATTTCCAAATCTCCATAACTCCATACTAGTTACTTATTTAAAAAGTAATAATTTGTCAACTTCCTATTTTTTTTAAGCATCTCAAAATAATCAAAATCTAAGCAATCACAAACTATAGTTGTTTAATTGTGCGACTATATTATCGCTAAACACTACTCAATGGTGGCAAACACCCATATAGTATAAACTAACCCACCCATCTAAACAAGTAAACATTTTTCATGCACATTTATTTGCACCATGAGTTGCGCATGTTACACAGCTAACAAACATCAGCTTCCAATGTATAAGCAGTAACACTACTAAAGAACAGCTGTACTCCGTAGCCCTTCATCAATGAAATAAGTAAAATCTACACTTCTGAATTGTTGAGTTGTCCAGTCATGTGTTGCTATGAGTACATCATCATACACCATAACAATTACATTCCTAGGACCACGACAGTAACTCTCAAACTGGCACGGCATTTGCATCCACCACACCTTATTACTGTACAAGTGGCTCGATATTCTCAGACGCCCCCCCTTGAGCCATATTCTATTGTATTTGAATGGGGAACTACTACATAGGGAAAAAGTTGTGTAGTCATCATTTTAAAATCATAAAAATATTGCAAACTCTAATAATAATGTACTCACATGCTGACAAATTTCAAAAATTACAACCAGCTGGCAGTTTCATCTGGCAAACACAGGCCATAATGTTTCCATCTTGTACCTTTTGGTCTTGTGGCAGCAATCAAATGTCAGAGTAAGGGAAATTTCCAGGTATTCAAAACACCAATCTCTCAATGAACTTGACCTGGACCATCTTAGGAGAATAAATTCTGCCGCTCTCATCGTGCTTATACATCATGCGCTCATCAATTTCCTGAATGCAAATCACTTCACCAACCCCTATCTTCTAACTGTACTGTACATAAGGAAGGGGGAATATTCATACAACGGCAAAATGGAAACTCTTGCTCCTGGTAGTTCCACATCGAATTGGGCATTTAGCATACTTGAATGTTGAATCATTAATAGATGCAATTATACTTCCTTGGAAAGGCAGCCAATATGATAAGTCTGAGTAGTATCAGAATTCTGTTCCTTTGAGGATAAGCTCAACAATATTTTTGAAAGGGAAAATTGCCAAAAAGGACGGTGGACTGGAGGTAACAATAAAGTTGATTGTTTATCCATAGCAAGTAGCCGTGAACATTTGCTGCACCATTAACAAATTGGGATTAGCAACTACACCAAAAGACACGGAAATCTAAGGTTCTAGAAACTGCAAATAGAACCTGCATGGTCTTGAAAACAAAGTCTGGTAGCTGCAAATCCAGTGCTACAACAAAAGAAGGCAGAAAGCTAAGAAAACTCCAAGCATATCTTGAATGAAAAGCTTCTAACCACCAGAATCAATATCATAATTCAAAAAAGTAAGATAAAATTACAGTACCAAAAGAGAATAGAGAGCTGTTTCAGCTTGGTTCACAAGAAAATACTGCAGAGCTGTTGCTGCATAATCCTATAGCAGAAGACAAAAGAAACCCTATAATCTGACAGATTTCAAGGAGTAACTGAAATAATCAAATGAAATAGAAGTATGCAACACAACAATTACCGTAATATGTCTGAACACATGATGAACTGAAAACCCCCTTGCATGTACATAGCTTCCACTCTGTTGAGCAGTAGACAGTTAAAAACACTTACCCAAAAAGAAACTATAAAACTGGAATATGATGTAAAAGTTCATGCAACCTTACTAGTTTTATGATATAACAAATTTAAGTCTTTTTGTATTATTAAAAAGGGAGCCATATTAGAGAGAATATAAATGGAAAACAACTAGGCTATAAGAAATCCTCCAAGATGGACGGGAAAAAACATATGGAAACACTATCTGATCTCAACAGTAGTCTACATGACTACATATCAGAAGTGGAAAATCCATTGATGCGGCCAAGAGCAGGACACTGAATAACTTGCCATTATCACAAGATTCACAACCCTATTCAAACACAAAGCTACCGGAAACATGGCATTGTTGAAAATGCGAACATTCTGCTCCAAGCAGAAAAGACTGGACACAATCAGAAAAAAAAATCCAGCCTCTTTTCAGCCAAAACCTTTAACACAAAACAACAGATAGTGCTTAAAAATACTTGAGATTTTAGATATATTTGAATTATGTACAATGCATATTCCATTAGGCACAACAGCAAATAAATATACAGAAAAAAGAGAAACAGCACTCAGGAAAAACAGGAAAAAGGAGAAACAGCACTCAGGAAAAACAGGAAATTAAAAAAAAAAAAAGATAAAGGATAATAATGCATATCCTAACAAATCTGACCTAACCCAATACTAATATTTTAACACTCCCCCTCAAGCTGGAGCATACAGATCATATGCACCAAGCTTGGAACATATAGACTGAATCCTAGGTCCTCTTAAGGACTTTGTCAAAATATCAGCTGGTTGGTCATTGGAATTGATGAACTTGGTATTGATCTCCTTGGAGAGTAACTTTCCCGAATAAAATGGCTATCAATTTCAATGTGTTTAGTTCTCTCATGAAACACTGGATTCGAAGCAATATGAAGGGCTGGCTGATTATCACAGTATAATGCCATCTCTTTAACCTTGCAGAATTTCAGCTCTTGAAGAAATTGTTTAATCCACATAAGTTCACATGTGGCCAGAGCCATAGATCTATATTCAGCATCGGCACTGGACCGAGCAACAACGTTTTGTTTCTTGCTCTTCCAAGAGATGATATTCCCTCCAATGAAAACACAATACCCAGAGAGTAACAATTCTCTTGAGTATGACCCATCCTTGCAATAAGTACATTGAGGACGTCCACTCCTTCCACCACGACCTCCTCTATTGCTGCGACCCCCTCTATTAGCAGCCAAGGCTGAAACATCCATAACTTTAGCAAAATTTTCATTTTTGAGCAGGTTAGGTACACGGAGAAGCCTAGTAACAAGACTGTCCATTGATGGGACTTGATCACCAGCAAGGATTTGATCACGCACATGATCAAAATCTGAATGCAACTTCTCAAGATAAGCACCATATAAAGTTTGTCTAACTTTTTATTAACTTCCTCCAATGAATCTGCCACAAGGAATCCTTTCAATTCTTCCACGGCAGCCCGGGCCTCGGCTACATGTGCAATCATATCATGGTTGGTCTGTTTCAGGACAGCCACCTTCTAAGTTGCATCAAAAAGACATTGAATATCATTGGAAAAAATATCTTGTGATTTCTTCCAAAAGGAACAACAAGTTTTGAATGTTCTAAGAATTTCCAAAACATCCGGCTCAACTGATTGCCATAATACAGCACATAATTGAAAGTCAAGCTTCTCCCATTCAGTTTTCTTATCTGTTGGAACATTCGTGGCTTCCTTCTCCAGGTGGTCATGATGCCCTTGGCCAAGAAACCACAAATACACTGAGGCAAACCAAGATAAATAATTTTTCCAATTGACTTTTGCAGTGGTAATGGTGGGGGTTCCAGAAAAAAGAGATACAGGACCTGCAGAAGCCATTTTTAACTGATTGGAGAAGGAGACAAAAAATGGAGAACCCTAATAGGTGAAGAAGGAAAGAGGCAGCAGTTCAAGTTTGTCAAACTTGAAAATGAGGCTTGGAATAGACTCAAGAGAGAAAACCGAGACAGCTGGGACAGGTCTGGTTGAATTCCGGTCAGCGGCGGACAACGGCAGACAGCGGCGGACAGTGGCGGACGCTGCAGCGGCGTAAGACTGACTGCAGAGCTGGACTGAACCAGCTCTGATACCAACTTGAGATTTTAGATATATTTGAATTATGTACAATGCATATTCCATTAGGCACAACAACAAATAAATATACAGAAAAAGGAGAAACAGCACTCAAGAAAAACAGGAAAAAGGAGAAACAGCACTCAAGAAACAAGGAAATTAAAAAAAAAGATAAAGGAAAATAATGCATATCCTAACAAATCTGACCTAACCCAATACTAATATTTTAACAAAAATGATTGGGTAAATTCAATGTCTATTTAACAAAAAAACAGCTCGTTAAAAAAATGTCGCAGTCTTGCAACATCAAATAAAATGGGCCTTTTTTATAAACTTGAACTCCATATGATATTAATAACATTACTTAGAGAAATAGAATGTAAGACCCAAAAAGTGTCTACTAATCCTATTTAAGTACTAGCTATTGATGGATATTGATTCAGAATATAGATATTCGCATATGGAAACAAAAAAGAAAGGAGATTTTAATGAATAATTAAATACCCTTCTCGAACTCGGATCAATAAGAATCCTAAGACCAAGAATGATATAGAATGGTGTCTTCCCCAGGAATTTGAGAACCTGATCTCTCCCACCCTCAGATAACCAACAAACTAATTTCCCTTCCATAAATTCTTTGCCTCTGTTCATTGCAGGCCCACTTAGTTACTATTCTAACAGCTTTCCCAATGTTTTTCCAACATGGCCTGCTTTTATCTAACAATGACAATCCAACGGCCCACCTGAATCCTAATTGGGAGGTTTCTTCAAATACACAGCGTCTTTAGAGTGTAGAAAAAGTACAAGTAGTTGATCTCAAAAGGGGTATTAGATTTCCACAAACATGGCCGAATGCATGAGCTCCTAGCAAGTGGGGTTTGGGGAAGGTAGATAATTAGATTACATTGCCTTCCATTGCAAGCAGAGATGTTATTTCTAAGATTTGAACCAGTGACCTGACCTATACTCCAGATCATAAGTCGGTTCCTTTACCGTAGCACCAAGTGTTGACAACTGAAAAACCTTTGACATCTTTGGAATCATAATGATATGATTAAAATGTCTAATATAACAAATTCGTGTTGTAGGGATGAATGAATAAATGAAATCTTAGAGAAGGTAAAGAAGAAAATATGAAGACTACAGTACATTAACAACCCGGATCACACTCAGACCAAGTCAATTATTATTATAAAAACTAATTCAAGAAATGAATAAAAGAGCTTGAAGAAGGCAGTGGAATCTTCTAGATGAGCAAGTTCATAGGGGTAAGCAGTCTGAAAATGAAATCTTATAGCTACTGAATTTAATATGAACTACATAAAAGTTTAAATTAATATGGACCTCATCCTAACTAGGGATTGAGGAGACAATAAAGTGAAAATCATAATAATTACAAGTCTATCACAAAAATGATGTCAAAACACCATCTTCCAGGGCATGCCAATGAACAAACGATTCCCACCCCATAATTAATATTAGAAAAGAAAAATAGCAACGAATGTCACAATAACATTGGCAGATATACCTCATCTGGAGAAAAGAAAGCTACAGTATCAGGATCCATGGACCCAACAGGATGCAAGGATATAACAGCTCTAAAGACAGAAGGGAACAGAAATTCTATCACTGCAACCTTCTCAGCAGCAACAGTTCCCACTGATCCTAGCTTTAGCTTATTAGAACCATGATAATTTTGTTCAGGAGAACTCTCATTTGTTGACAAGGTAAGTGTGGAAGCTCTTTTTAACCAATCCAATCGTTCAAAAGTCAAAATATTCAGATTTGGCACATCCTTCTCCAAGGACTTGAGAACATCTGGCAGCGTCCTAATGAAACTAATTTCTTCCTTGGGATCCTCTGGAATTTCTTCAGACCCACAATGTTTCTTTGAAGCTGATTCATTAGTTTCAAGTCCATCATCAAGATGAGGGAAAAAACGCCTTTTCTGATCAGTGAAGGCTTTGAGAGCTAACCTGATGTCATTCAAAATCCCAAGTGAGAAGCTAAAATACTATGAATCAGCAGCATTGGCAATGGGAAGTCAGTAAGAGCATTGTAAACCGCAACACCTATAAAAGAAAAATCTAAAGCAAGTTGGCAAAGTATTCTTTTGCCCAATTGCACTACCACTGAAGAACGTGGAGCATCAGAATGTTGTACAGAATTTTGTTGGCATTGATGACAGTTTAAAATAAACTTAGACCAGCTAAATTTGGAGGTGAAACTTAATGAAAATGAAACGCAGTGACCAAACATTGCAATTTTTACCAGCCATATAGCCTTGCTTTTGGCAGGCCTAATCATATTCTATTTCCACACAACTTTGGCATGACGCACCTCTCTCTCACCATAACTCAGCTAAGGTTCATATCATGCATTCGAAACAATAGTAAAACTTGAAGATTAAGATATCAGTTATGACTTAATAATGCACAAAAATCATCAGAAAAATAAAGCCCACTTATCTAAGAGTACCATGTCTTATCATTCCCTTCCCTGTCTTTCCTATATTTAACACAACGCACCCAAATCCAACTAAACTAAAAACACAGTTGATTAATTCTATTGTTTTCCATATAATTCTCATTTAACTCAAATGAAAGAAAATTTTGAATATCAGGCAGAGATTCAGACACATAATAAAATTCAACATAAACTAACCTAGTCCGGTCAACGGCAGAAGCACCGGCTTGTCCTGCGAGTTGTCGTTTCCAAGCATAAGCAACCACGGTGTAACATCCCAAATTTTTATGAAGGTGAACAATGTGGTAAATGACTTAGAATGGAAATTGTTGTGTACGAACATTGGAGACAAGTATTAAATAATTATTGTAAGTCATACGGAGTATGGAATTGAGTTAAAATGGGCTTTGGATGGATTTTGATATGAGTGGTTGTTGAGGGCTCACGTTTTGCCCAGGTTCTGATACTTCTCGCCCAAGCGAGAGGGATTCTCGCTCAAGCGAAGAATCCTTTGTGTTGGTTTCAGGGGCTCTGGCCCGAATTTGCCCAGGCGAATGATATACTCGCTCAAGCGAGTCGAGTGTGAAGCGAGCAGGAGAGATTCTGGACGAATCTCGCTCAAGCGGATGTTGTCGCGCTTGAGCGAGCGAGAGAAGAAGAATTCCGAGTGTCTTTCGCTCAAGCGAGCTTGGGACGCTTGAGCGAGTGAAGGGAGTCTGACGCTGGGACTCTGGACGAAATTCACAAAAAGGAAAATAATAATAAAGATTATGATATTAAGGCCAATGACCACACATGTGCATTGTGGTGAGTGTGTGAACTTAGATTCTTTCTCTCTCTTTAATCACGTGCAAAGAGAATAATGATGGCTGATGGGACAGGTTTTAATGGTGAGGTGATGGGTATTAGATTAAGTTACGATAGGAATGGGGTACATTACGAAGGAGGACCATTCCTCCATTTTCTCGAGACTCTCTGGAAACCTTCTTGGCTCTCTGCTTTGTCTCCTTCTTCTCACTGTTCTTCTTTATCTTTTCCTTATACTCAAAGACTGAGTAGCACTTGAGGGGAGTATGTGTGGGTTGAGCAGAGTGATCGTGAAGAGGAACAGTGTGGGGCTGTGTGATATGGAGGCTGGATTCGTCCTTTGGTTTCCTGGTGCTTCCCTTTGTCTTCTTCTTCTCCTTCATGATGGGCTCGGTTGGAGCCTGCAGCTGTGTGCATATCTTGGTTGGTGATGCATGATGGTCCTCCACTGTTGTGAAAGATGTATGGTGCTGTGGTGAAGAAGAAGGCATGCATGGTATGGTGCATGCATGGAAGCTTGGTTGTCCTCTATGGTGGTGAGGACGGTGCTGTGCTTGGAGGCCTCTCCCCTGACTGGGTGGCAGAGTAGAGTGAAGACTTGAGTGGAAATGGTGGCTGGTTCTCCAAGCTGAGAACGCTACTGGGACTAGTGGAAGCCATGATGACTCTTTCCAGTGTTAAAAGCCGAGCAGAGTGCTGCTGTGGCTGGGCCGAGTGGCCAATGGGACTTCTGGAACGTCATTCCAGGTAGGGGGTATCTTCTATCTTAAATGCATGGGTTACGAACGGGTTCCGAGTGTTGATGCCTGCTGTTTCCGGGTCTTGATCGTGTGTTGTGTTGCATGTTGATGGTCTGTGCATGTTGAACGATTCTGTGAATAGAGTGTATTGACGTATTGTTGGAAATTACTGTGTGCTTTACGTGACCTGCAAGTGTTATGAGGTAGTGAAATACTGTGTATATTAATTGTTGATATTGTTTGGAATTGATTATGCATGCGAAGGTGTTAATGAGATGATGAACGTTTATAACCGAGTGACATACTGTGTATATTAACTGTTGATATTGTTTGGAATTGATTATGCATACGAAGGTGTTAATGAGATGATGAATGTTTATACTTTGTGTATATGTATTGCTGATGCTGACTGAAATTGGATTATGCGGGTGATGATGTTAAGGAGATGATTAATGGATATAACCGAGGGAGTATTCTGTGTGTATACGTAGTTGATGCTGATTGAAGTTTGCTCCATGAATATGTGTAAGTGTTATTGAAATGTCATGCGTATATAGCCGAGTGAGCACTGCTAAACTCTGATCGGAGAATGTTGATATGAGCGTTCTGATTAGTTGGTATTATCATGTTGCTGGTTGTTGTTATATTAATGTTATTGGTTGTATATGTGCATCTGGCTGAGTGGTGACTGATGATTCCCGATCGGTAAGAGCCTGAAGTGTGTCCTGGTTGATTGGAATTACTTGACTTAAATCGGTGTCATGTGTGATTGAGTGTATATAAATACTGCTGTATAATTTTAGGACAACCTGAGTCGGTATCTATCATTTAATATCTAAGGTGCTCACCCCTACACCATTTTTCAGTGTATGCAGGTCGAATTGAATGATATGATGGCCTTAATCCGAATGTGGGATGTTTAAGATGAGGCTGTGTGCATAATGTAATGTACCGAGTATGTTTTGATGAATTAAAGCCTTGGTCGGCTCATAACTATGTTGTATAATGAATACAAGTACATATGTATGGGAACCCGAGTGCCTAATTATATAAATATAATTTACATTGTTATCATGTATTGCATCAGATTATATGTGTTGATAAATGAATATTGTTGAGCTGATAAGCATTCCGAGTGTATGGTTATATATTATGGGTCGGTAGCCAGATCTGGGGAATAGAGAATATATATATATATAAGTGATTTATGTTGATTTGATGCTTCTTTCCGACTGGAATATATATGACGTTGAATGATTAATTCTAAGTTAATGAATCCTGAGTGGAACATAAGAAGTGCAGATGGTTTTCCGAGTAAGTCTTATATATATGACTCCATATCCGAGTGAGACTTGTACGTTTGGGCCTTTCCGAGCGATGATGGCCTTAATGGATTCTGAGTGGGATGTATTATAAGAGAATGTTAGCCTCCTTATGATTCAGTGGTGAACATCCGAGTGAATCCTGAGTAGGGGAAGGCTATAGTGACCTGAGTGGTGGGAACTGAGTGAATCCCTGTCAAAGGAAGAGTTGTTGATGGTTTAGATAAGGAACCTTCTAAGTGTATGAGTTATAAATGTATTCCGAGTGAAGATGAGTACCTATTCCGAATGAATAAGTTAATGTGTGTTCCGAGCGTCTAAGTATGGAATGAGTCTGAGTGGGACTTGACTTAATGGTTTTCCCCGAGTGGTTAAGTATTTTTTTTAAGTCCGAGTGACTTACCTGATGATTAAAAACCGAGTGGAGTAGGTTGTGGGGACCCCCTCCTGAGAAATGAATAGTTAAGGTAATCTCCGAGTGAGGATAGGCATGAATGCCGAGTGTGAGGCCGAATGAGTGTTGGTCGGCCTTGGTATTAGTTACCAAGTAAGATACTACTCAGAAGATGAGTTGGTTTATGAATGGTGTACCGAGCGATGAACTCGTAAAACACTCCCGAGTGAGATAAGGTTGGGGTATGCCGAGTGACGTTTGATTGAGAGATATTTCGAGTGAGTGTTTATGGAATCCGAGTGGGATAACCCTCAGTTGCCGAGTGGATTTAGGGAGAAACCTCAAGTGGACTAAATCATTACCGAGCGAATGGATGTCTCGATGCCGAGTGGTGGATTGCCGAGTGTGACTTCTCGCTTCAGCGAGTGAGTTCTCGCTCCAGCGAGTATGTTGGTTGGGAAGGCTTTTGTATTATTTTCGCCCAAGCGAATTGTAACGCCCCGAAACGTTGATTAAAATTTTCGAGTAAATTTTTCGCTTTTTCGAAAGATCATTTTAAAATTCATCAATTTAATTTAGAGTTTATGTAATAGTTGATAACAGCGGAAAAATTATCATACATGCTAGTCGTGAATAATTAAATTCAAGAAAATACTTAAATAGCGGAAACGATTTAGAACATAATAGTACATGACATATTATATTTATTACAACCCATAAAATCAAAGTTTAGGTAATAATTCAAATAGACATCCATCATGGCATCACTCTGTATTCTGCGTGTCATTCACTGTAAAAATTAATGTAAGAGTGAGACAGAATATAGAATAAATATAAAATAGATAAAATTGCACAAACACAATCAACAACTCATAATGATATGATGAATATGCCAAACAAGTCCATTTAATAATTCTTCAATTAGTTAAATGATGTCATGTTGGATCCATTTGGTTTGGTGGGAATACTGCAGTAAAAGTCTCATAGAGACACAAATAGGGCTTTAGCATATACCATGAATCCCTATACTTCATGGCGCTTAAGTACCGAAGTACACAATATCATAAGTAGGACTTTTGCATAAACCATGAATCCCTACACTCCATGGCACACAACAAAATAGGGCTTAACTCATCATAGAGTAACCCCCCACCAGGGTAGGCAATCATGGAACCCCTAAATTCCATGGTGCGTCCGAATGCTTATGATGCATGAATGCCTTTAATTCTTTTAACATACCATGATATCCACATTTCCAAAACCTCTTGGATAATACAAGTCCACAAGGGACACAATACACATAATAATTCACAAAATCATGGATTTACTGTTTCAACCACATATGTCAATAACCACAAGGCATTCATGTACATATATATTAATTATGTCATTCATAATTATTCACCATCACAATATACAAACTGTGTGATACTCAACAGCATTTATAATAATTCATAATCACTCAAGAATTAAATAAATAATCTTTATCCATAGAGAAAATTTCATTTTCTTTCAAAATAGCCTTTTTAAGTGACTTTTAGCATCCCCAACAGCAACATACATTAGCAAAACAGTCATAACATGGGCAAATCAACTCCTTTTTAGATGATTCCACTTTTTATAGCTCAATAATACAATTATCTACAACTTTCATGAAGAACACAGTTTCAGATTCCAATCAAAAATACCACTTATTCATAAAATACCATACTGCCTCCAGATAAGTTTTCCAAAATGTACACAGATTAGTATTTAGAACGTATTTGGAGTTACAAACGTGATTTTGACATGAAACCAATTCTAAATTATTCTTAACACGCATATCTACAATTTTCATGAAGACACCAACCCCTAATTCTCACCACTAACTTCCCAGTTTTTAAAAACAAGATTCGGATTTCAAAATTTCAAAATTTTAGAATTTCAACTTGCACATACTTCAGTAATTTGAGCATAACTTGAGCTACAAAATTTATTTTGATGTGAAACCACTTTCTAAAAATCCACAACTTAATTATCTACAACTTTCATGAAGACATCCAAGGCTGATTATGCATGTATAATTCCCAGCACATCAAAATATGCACTAAACATGAAGCAAATCTTTCACTCGGACATACAGTAGTATTTTGGCTATAACTTTTGCTACACATACTCAAATCAATCGGTTCAGGTCTCAAAATTCACATAACAAAAAGATTTACAACTTTCATGAAGACACTGATCACTAATTCTTACTACGAAATTCTCAGTTTTAAAAATAAGATACGGATTTCAAGTTCACAGATTTACAGCTTGTACATACTTCAGTATTATGAGCATAACTTGAGCTACAAAAATTATTTTAATGTGAAACCACTTTCTAAAGATCCACAACATATATATCTACAACTTTCATGAAGATATTCAAGGCTGATTACGCATGTATAATTCCCAACATATCAAAATATACACAAAACATGGAACAAATCTTTCACTCAAACATGCAGTAGTAATTTGGCTATAACTTTTGCTATACATACTCAAATTAATTGAATCAGGTCTCATAATTTAGATAACAAAAAGATCTACAATTTTCATGAAGAAGTCAAAGGCAAATTCATACGTTTTCAGTTTCAAAATTAAGCCACAAGATGCGAAATTAAGACTGAAATCCTAAAACAGCATGCAACTCTACCCATTTCATAGTTATTCACCACCCTCTCCCCTCTTACTTGTTTTGCTGACTGAAAAATGGCCTCCTTGTTGTCCTTGCACTTGTTCGAAGAAGAGTAAAAGAGAGGAAGAAGATTTACTGGCTTTTTCTCAGGAGTTCTGGTCAGAGGCAAGGTTAATAATGCAAGACAAGTGGGGAACATCATCCTTGTGAGTGGAGGTTTAGTGCTGTTAGTGCTTTGATAGTGGAGATAATGGAGGATTAATAATAGGAAAGTGGTTTATAATGGTCCACTTCTGGCCGTCCACCCACTAGAAGGAGTAATAATGGTGTTGGTTGCATTAAAAATGGTATAAGAGACAAGAAAGGAGTTAAAAGTCACTTCTGGCACTGAAAACCGACTGGAATTCCACTCGGTTAGCCTATAAACCGACTGGAATTCCTCCAGTCGTGTGAAGAAGAAAGGAAACCGAGTCCTCTCGCTCAAGCGGAATGTGACTCGCTTGAGCGAGTGCCATATAATGTACTGACAGTGGGGCTTCGCTCAAGCGAAACCGACTCACTTGAGCGAGACACTCTCCCTCGCTTAAGCGAGGAATTCATTCGCTTAAGCGAATCCACTCGGTTTTCATTCAACATTGTAGTTCACTCGGTAAAACCTCCTGAAACCGAGTAATTCTTCTCTGTTTTCCACTCGGCCGTTTCAAATCATTATTAAGCCGACACATACATAATCTATCACTCGGCACAATTGATCCAAACCTATTTATCCTTCACCCAGTCTTTCATTCAGTGAAAACCGAGTCCCCCTTCACAGTCTTCAACACTCGGTTCCTCATTCCAAATCCGAGTCTCCATACACACACGGTTCCACTCGGTAAGACTTTTCAGAAACCGATTCTCCCCTCACTCGGAATATCTCCCAATCAAATGCCACTCGGCATACCCCAACCTTATTTCACTCGGGTATTCTACAAGTTCATCATTCGGTATACCATTCATAATCACTCATCTTCTGAGCAGTGTCTCACTCGGTAATTCATCTCCAAACCGACTCTTCTCCTGACCAGCTTTCACTCGGTGAATTTCATCAATGCTGACTCATTCCACTTGAATGTCCACTCGGTAATATTGATCCTAAACCGACCCAAGACTTATTTGTTGTCAATCGGAATTCCTTCACTCAGGATTGCAACTTCTGATCTTAATTGACTCGGAAACGAGTCACTCAAAAAATAATGGACTCTGAACTGAGTCCTTTGAAGGTCTTGACTCAGGATTGAGTCTTCTTGGCATGTTTGACTCGGCAGTGAGTCTCTGAGACATTATTTCACTCGGAATAAGTCCTCTTGACCATGTTCCACTCGGAAAACATCATTTTCACTCGGTATTTCCATTTTCCACTCGGAATTCCTCTTGGTCACTCGGAATTTGCAGTTTTCACTCGGAACAGCCTCTCTTTCTCACTCGGACAGTTCTTTCTAAGGTATTTTCACTCGGAATTTGGGCCTCATTAATAAGGATCTATATAAGTTATAGAATTATACCCAAAAATGAGACTTTTGGAGCATTAAAAGCCATCATAGAGTGTTTTATTCATTAATTAACACTTACAGACCTTCCATGCTTCATAAATTACATAATAGAGCTACTATTAAAAGCAGGATGTTACAATTCTCCCACCCTAATAGAAATTTTGTCCTCGAAATTTAACGCGCTCCTCAGTGAAACAATCCTGGATACTGTGTCCTCATAGCATCTTCACGCTCCCAAGTCAGAGTTACATCAGTTCCTTGTTTCCATGCAACTTTTACCAGTGGTACATTCTTGTTCCTCAAGCGTTTATTCGATCTTTCTAGGATCTGTGTAGGTTCTGTGGAGATGGTCAGATTTTCTCTAACTTCAATATCATCAGCAGCAATCACATGGTTGGGATCTTGTACGTACTTCCTCAGCTGTGATACATGAAATACATTGTGCAGATTAGCCAGGTGAGGGGGAAGTGCAATCTGATATGCCACTGTACCAACCCTCTTTAGGATCTCATATGGTCCAATGAACCTCGGACTCAATTTCTTACTCTTCAATGCTCGACCAATCCCCTTGTGAGGTGAAACCTTCAAAAATACATGCTCACCAACTTGGAATTCAAGTGGTTTCCTCCTCTTATCATAATACTGCTTCTGTCTGTCTTGAGATACCTTCATCTTTTCTCTGATCATTTCTATCTGTTCAGTAGTCTGCTGTACAATTTCAGGTCCTAACGCCAAACTTTCACCAGTTTCTAACCAACAAAGTGGCGTTCGACACTTCCTACCATACAATGCTTCGAATGGAGCCATACCAATACTGGTGTGGTAGCTATTATTATACGTGAATTCAATCAATGGAAGAAACTGCTCCCAACTACCACCATGTTCAATCACACAAGATCACAGTAAGTCTTCCAAACTTTGTATGGTACGCTCTGACTGTCCATCTGTTTGGGGATGATAAGCTGAACTCAATCGAAGCTTTGAACCCAATTCCTGATGCAAGCTTCCCCAGAATCGGGAAGTGAATCTTGGATCTCTATCTGACACAATACTAGATGGTACACCATGTAGTCTTACGATCTCCTTCACATATAACTGTGCCAATTTTTGTAAAGAGTTCTTCATATTCATTGGGAGGAAGTGAGCAGACTTTGTCAATCTGTCTACAATAACCCAGATTGCATCATTCCCTGAACGTGTTCTTGGTAATCCTGCCACAAAGTCCATTGAGATGTCATCCCATTTCCAGACAGGAATCTCTAATGGTTGCAGTTCACCAGATGGCTTCTGGTGTTCTACCTTGGCTTTTTGACACACGAGACATGAAGACACATATTCAACTATCTTTTTCTTCATCCTTGGCCACCAAAAGCTTTTTCTCAGATCTTGATACATCTTAGTTGATCCAGGATGAATGCTCAACATACTTTTATGCGCTTCTTCTAGAATCGTCCTTCTCAGATCAACATCATCTGGTACACAAATTCTATTCCTGATCCTCCAAATTCCATCTGATCCTTCTTGTAGTCCCATATCTTTTCCATTCGCCTGTAATTCTCTCAACTCTTGTAATGGCAAATCTTCTTTCTGTCTTTCACCTAACAGTTTCAGGAAATTATTGGTTATCTTCAAAGTCCCCAAAGTCATACTCTTTGAAGATTTCATCTCTACACCCAAGTTCATGTCTCTGAACTGTTCTATCATCTCCATTTCTTTTATCATCAAAGATGCCATATGAATGGACTTTCGGCTTAGTGCATCTGCCACCACATTTGCTTTTCCTGGATGGTACTTCAAATCAAAATCATAATCTTTAAGAAACTCCATCCACCTTCGCTGTCTCATGTTCAATTCCTTTTGATCGAACAAATACTTCAAGCTCTTGTGATAACTGAACACTTCAAACCTGACTCCGTACAAATGGTGTCTCCAGATTTTCAGAGCAAATACCACTGCTGCCAATTCTAGATCATGCGTCGGATAGTTTATCTCATGTGGTCTCAACTGTCTAGAAGCAAAGGCAACCACCTTTCGTTGCTGCATCAAAACACATCCTAAGCCCATTTTGGAAGCATCACAATAAACCACGAAATCTTCTTGTGGATTAGGTAAGGTTAAGACTGGAGCAGATGTAAGCTTCAACTTCAGTTCTTGGAAACTTTTCTCACATTCTGGCGTCCAAGAAAAAGGTTGATTCTTCCGGGTTAGCCGAGTCATTGGTAGGGCAATTTGAGAAAACCCTTCAATGAATCTCCGATAATAACCAGCTAATCCCAGGAAACTTCGTATCTCAGTGACTGAAGTAGGTCTCTCCCAGTTTACCACAGCTTCTATTTTAGAAGGATCCACAGATACTCCTTCGTTTGAGATTACATGGCCTAGGAATTTTACCTCTTTCAACCAGAATTCACATTTTGATAACTTTGCATACAACTGCTTCTCCTTCAAAATCTGCAATACCACTCGAAGATGCTTTTCATGTTCCTCTACGGTTTTTGAATAGATTAGAATATCATCAATGAAAATGATGACAAATTGATCCAAGTAGGGATGAAATACTCGATTCATGTAATCCATGAATACGGCTGGGGCATTGGTCACTCCGAAGGGCATCACAAGGTACTCGTAATGACCATATCGTGTTCTAAAGGCTGTCTTTGGAATATCTTCAGACTTGACACGAATCTGATGATACCCCGATCGTAGATCAATCTTGGAAAACACTGCAGCGCCTCTCAATTGATCTATCAGATCATCAATTCTGGGTAGAGGATATCTATTCTTCACCGTCAATTTGTTCAGCTGACGATAATCTACACATAACCTCATGCTTCCATCTTTCTTCTTGACGAGCAATACTGGCGCTCCCCATGGTGACACACTAGGTCTGATGAAATGCTTCTCCAGCAACTCTTCAATTTGTTTCTTCAGTTCCGCCAGTTCAATTGGTGCCATACGGTATGGAGCTTTAGACACTGGTCCTGCTCCTGGAATTAAATCAATGGAGAATTCTACCTCACGTTCTAGAGGTAAACTTGAGACATCCTCAGGAAATACTTCAGGAAATTCAGAAACAACCGGCATCTCGATTGCTTTAGGTTCACCATCTTCTTTGTAAAGAGTGAATAAAGCAAACAATTGACTTTCACCTTGTAATACATAGGTCTTGAGGTTGTCAGAATTTAGATTTTCTGATGGAAATATCACGGTCTTGTTGTGACAGTCCACCAAGACTCGATTTGTCGATAAACAGTCCATCCCCAGAATCACCTCCAGATCCTTCAAAGGCAAACAAACAAGATCGACAAGAAAACGTCTACCTTCTATGAGTATAGAACATTCGTTACACACCTTAGCAGTCCTAAGTTGTGTACCGGTGGGAGTGAAAACAATCAGATCATATGTCATAGGCTTCACAGGTAATTAAAAGCGTCTAACACACTCATCAGAAATGAAAGAATGCGTAGCACCAGAATCAAATAACACGGATAGGATTGTACCATTAATCTCACACTTACTTTGTACGAGGTCATCAGCTTGGTCTGCCTCTGAACCGCTGATGGCAAAGACCCTCCCAGTTGTTTGTTGCAACCTCTGATCTGTGGACTCCCTGTTCTGTCTTGGAGGTTGGGCAGTACGTGTGTCTCCTCCACGGCCTCTCTGATAATTAGAGCCTCTTGGTTCACTCATAGTGTTTCTGTTGTTGTTTTGATTGTTCTGCGGACAATTTGGACTGATGTGTCCTTTTTTATTACATCGAAAGCAAGTGACCTCTTCAAGACGTCTGTTATAATCACGTATATGATGATTACCTCCACACTTAAGACACCTCATATTATTGCGTCTATCAAAAGATGACGATGATGATGATCCTCCTCTGGAGTGACTTGGATAGAACGATCCTCTTCTTTTGAAATCAACTGACTGAGGTTTCAGTTGTCTATTGACCCTTTCATGTGCCAGTCTGGCTTGGTGATTCTCTTTAAAAATTCTGCATTTGTTGATCAGAATAGGAAAACTCTGAATTTCTTAGTACCCTATCGCTTCTTTGATTTCCAGATTCAGTTCGTTCTCAAATTTAACACATTTCGACTCTTCGGCACCAGCCTGTTGAAAAGGAGGATAAAAGAGAGATAGTTCTTTAAACTTTGCAGCATATTCTCCAACGGACATCGAGCCTTGTTTCAACTCCATAAATTCCAGCTCCTTGCGACTTTTCACACTTGCTGGAAAATATTTCTCCAGGAAACAGTCTTTGAAGTTGGCCCAGATCAAGGGTCTGTCAGTCTCGATCATACGGATTCTAGCATGAATCCACCAGTACTCTACCTCTTCCACCAACATATAGGTGGCATACTCCACCTTTTCGCATTCTGTGCAAGGCAATGCTCGAAAGATGCGCTCCATTTCCTTGGCCCAAAGATATGCTCCTTCTGGATTATAACCTCCTTTGAATTGTGAAGGCTTTCTCTTCAGGAAGTGGTCTAACCCATGGAGTCCTCCAGTGCTCCTTGGTTGGTTTTGTCGTTCTATAGCTTCAGCTAAGTGATTGAAAGCTGCTGCCATATTGTTGTTGTTGTTGCTGTTGTTTCTTGCCATCCTATATTCGTAGTTTGGTTTATACCAATTCTAAGGGATAATATATCATATATAAATACTACATAACTATCATTATTCTACGGTTTATCAGTTAAGCAATAAATCATATAACACATTTATCATATTATCAAGAGGTAATCAAACAACTCTTTTCGCAATTAATCAGTCAGGCACAATTCACATAGTACACATTTAGCATGTTATCAAGTAAGAAATCAAACATTTCACATATTATGTCGAGAAACAGTACATGTCATAACAATTGGTCCTGAATTTTTGAAAATGCTCTGATACCAACATGTAACGCCCCGAAACGTTGATTACATTTTTGAGTAAATTTTTCGCTTTTTCGAAAGATCATTTTAAAATTCATCAATTTAATTCAGAGTTTATGTAATAGTTGATAACAGCGGAAAAATTATCATACATGCTAGTCGTAAATAATTAAATTCAAGAAAATACTTAAATAGCGGAAACGATTTAGAACATAATAGTACATGACATATTATATTTATTACAACCCATAAAATCAAAGTTTAGGTAATAATTCAAATAGACATCCATCATGGCATCACTCTGCATTCTGCGTGTCATTCACTGTAAAAATTAATGTAAGAGTGAGACAGAATATAAAATAAATATAAAATAGATAAAATTGCACAAACACAATCAACAACTCATAATGATATGATGAATATACCAAACAAGTCCATTTAATAATTCTTCAATTAGTTAAATGATGTCATGTTGGATCCATTTGGTTTGGTGGGAATACTGCAGTAAAAGTCTCATAGAGACACAAATAGGGCTTTAGCATATACCATGAATCCCTATACTTCATGGCGCTTAAGTACCGAAGTACACAATATCATAAGTAGGACTTTTGCATAAACCATGAATCCCTACACTCCATGGCACACAACAAAATAGGGCTTAACTCATCATAGAGTAACCCCCCACCAGGGTAGGCAATCATGGAACCCCTAAATTCCATGGTGCGTCCGAATGCTTATGATGCATGAATGCCTTTAATTCTTTTAACATACCATGATATCCACATTTCCAAAACCTCTTGGATAATACAAGTCCACAAGGGACACAATACACATAATAATTCACAAAATCATGGATTTACTGTTTCAACCACATATGTCAATAACCACAAGGCATTCATGTACATATATATTAATTATGTCATTCATAATTATTCACCATCACAATATACAAACTGTGTGATACTCAACAGCATTTATAATAATTCATAATCACTCAAGAATTAAATAAATAATCTTTATCCATAGAGAAAATTTCATTTTCTTTCAAAATAGCCTTTTTAAGTGACTTTCAGCATCCCCAACAGCAACATACATTAGCAAAACAGTCATAACATGGGCAAATCAACTCCTTTTTAGATGATTCCACTTTTTATAGCTCAATAATACAATTATCTACAACTTTCATGAAGAACACAGTTTCAGATTCCAATCAAAAATACCACTTATTCATAAAATACCATACTGCCTCCAGATAAGTTTTCCAAAATGTACACAGATTAGTATTTAGAACGTATTTGGAGTTACAAACGTGATTTTGACATGAAACCAATTCTAAATTATTCTTAACACACATATCTATAATTTTCATGAAGACACCAACCCCTAATTCTCACCACTAACTTCCCAGTTTTTAAAAACAAGATTCGGATTTCAAAATTTCAGAATTTCAACTTGCACATACTTCAGTAATTTGAGCATAACTTGAGCTACAAAATTTATTTTGATGTGAAACCACTTTCTAAAAATCCACAACTTAATTATCTACAACTTTCATGAAGACATCCAAGGCTGATTATGCATGTATAATTCCCAGCACATCAAAATATGCACTAAACATGAAGCAAATCTTTCACTCGGACATACAGTAGTATTTTGGCTATAACTTTTGCTACACATACTCAAATCAATCGGTTCAGGTCTCAAAATTTACATAACAAAAAGATTTACAACTTTCATGAAGACACTGATCACTAATTCTTACCACGAAATTCTCAGTTTTAAAAATAAGATACGGATTTCAAGTTCACAGATTTACAGCTTGTACATACTTCAGTATTATGAGCATAACTTGAGCTACAAAAATTATTTTAATGTGAAACCACTTTCTAAAGATCCACAACATATATATCTACAACTTTCATGAAGATATTCAAGGCTGATTACGCATGTATAATTCCCAACATATCAAAATATACACAAAACATGGAACAAATCTTTCACTCAAACATGCAGTAGTAATTTGGCTATAACTTTTGCTATACATACTCAAATTAATTGAATCAGGTCTCATAATTTAGATAACAAAAAGATCTACAATTTTCATGAAGAAGTCAAAGGCAAATTCATACGTTTTCAGTTTCAAAATTAAGCCACAAGATGCGAAATTAAGACTGAAATCCTAAAACAGCATGCAACTCTACCCATTTCATAGTTATTCACCACCCTCTCCCCTCTTACTTGTTTTGCTGACTGAAAAATGGCCTCCTTGTTGTCCTTGCACTTGTTCGAAGAAGAGTAAAAGAGAGGAAGAAGATTTACTGGCTTTTTCTCAGGAGTTCTGGTCAGAGGCAAGGTTAATAATGCAAGACAAGTGGGGAACATCATCCTTGTGAGTGGAGGTTTAGTGCTGTTAGTGCTTTGATAGTGGAGATAATGGAGGATTAATAATAGGAAAGTGGTTTATAATGGTCCACTTCTGGCCGTCCACCCACTAGAAGGAGTAATAATGGTGTTGGTTGCATTAAAAATGGTATAAGAGACAAGAAAGGAGTCAAAAGTCACTTCTGGCACTGAAAACCGACTGGAATTCCACTCGGTTAGCCTATAAACCGACTGGAATTCCTCCAGTCGTGTGAAGAAGAAAGGAAACCGAGTCCTCTCGCTCAAGCGGAATGTGACTCGCTTGAGCGAGTGCCATATAATGTACTGACAGTGGGGCTTCGCTCAAGCGAAACCGACTCACTTGAGCGAGACACTCTCCCTCGCTTAAGCGAGGAATTCATTCGCTTAAGCGAATCCACTCGGTTTTCATTCAACATTGTAGTTCACTCGGTAAAACCTCCTGAAACCGAGTAATTCTTCTCTGTTTTCCACTCGGCCGTTTCAAATCATTATTAAGCCGACACATACATAATCTATCACTCGGCACAATTGATCCAAACCTATTTATCCTTCACCCAGTCTTTCATTCAGTGAAAACTGAGTCCCCCTTCACAGTCTTCAACACTCGGTTCCTCATTCCAAATCCGAGTCTCCATACACACACGGTTCCACTCGGTAAGACTTTTCAGAAACCGATTCTCCCCTCACTCGGAATATCTCCCAATCAAATGCCACTCGGCATACCCCAACCTTATTTCACTCGGGTATTCTACAAGTTCATCATTCGGTATACCATTCATAATCACTCATCTTCTGAGCAGTGTCTCACTCGGTAATTCATCTCCAAACCGACTCTTCTCCTGACCAGCTTTCACTCGGTGAATTTCATCAATGCTGACTCATTCCACTTGAATGTCCACTCGGTAATATTGATCCTAAACTGACCCAAGACTTATTTGTTGTCAATCGGAATTCCTTCACTCAGGATTGCAACTTCTGATCTTAATTGACTCGGAAACGAGTCACTCAAAAAATAATGGACTCTGAACTGAGTCCTTTGAAGGTCTTGACTCAGGATTGAGTCTTCTTGGCATGTTTGACTCGGCAGTGAGTCTCTGAGACATTATTTCACTCGGAATAAGTCCTCTTGACCATGTTCCACTCGGAAAACATCATTTTCACTCGGTATTTCCATTTTCCACTCGGAATTCCTCTTGGTCACTCGGAATTTGCAGTTTTCACTCGGAACAGCCTCTCTTTCTCACTCGGACAGTTCTTTCTAAGGTATTTTCACTCGGAATTTGGGCCTCATTACTAAGGATCTATATAAGTTATAGAATTATACCCAAAAATGAGACTTTTGGAGCATTAAAAGCCATCATAGAGTGTTTTATTCATTAATTAACACTTACAGACCTTCCATGCTTCATAAATTACATAATAGAGCTACTATTAAAAGCAGGATGTTACACGAATGGCCTGTCGCCCGAGAGTGTTGTGCTGCCTCGCCCAAGCGGAGTCGGATCTCGCTTGAGCGAGTGTGCGTTGTATTGTGGTTTCGCTTGAGCGCTGATTGCCTTCCGCTGGGCATTGTGCTCGGTTTTATTTCCTTACCATCTTTCCATCCCTTTTTCTTGGTTGGCACCTTACCTTTCTCCTTTGCGCTGCTTGTCTTCTGATTGGTCATTGGACCCAGCTCTCATATCTTCATATATGAGAGTGGCTTTTAATTATTGATCCAGGTATTCTCTAATTAAAACGCGAAAAATTTTCCCCTAAAAATTTAGGATGTTACACACGGCACCATCTGGACAAACCAGTGGCATATGCAATCCCCAAAAATCTTTTCGCGATCGAAGCGATTCGCTAAGAACCCCAGAGTCTTCCAACTCCTTACCTAGCAAACCAAAACCAAGCTCAATAAGCACAAAACAACACCGCAAACCCTAATTCACAGAACCGAAAAACAAATAGCAAGCAACATACCAAGGGATCGAAGGTCCTGAAGATACTGACGCATGCAGGCATCTTCTTTGAGGAACAACTGGAGAGGCTTGGTGCCTTGATGAGGCTGTCCGGCGGCGATGAAGAGAGCCTCGAGGAGGCGATCAGCGCTGATCCTAATGTCAGCGATGATCCGTTTGGCTTGTCCGAGCTTGTCCATTGCTAGTGCAACCTGCTTCAGCGGTGCCTCAGTCGCAGAGCCACCGGAGGAGGGAGGAGTGGGGGTTGAGAAAGGTGCCTGCTGAGTTTGTTGCATTTGCACAGTTTTGCCGACAAAGTAAGTGGGTTCCTTCTCAGAAGCGTTTTCGTACAACTCGGACTGGGCCTTCGAAGCCTTTAGGTAGTAACAGCCCATAAACAAAATAAATGTTAAACCCCACAAACCTCGTCATATAAACCAGAAGAAATAAGAAGAGAAGAGGAGAAATCAACAAGAAAGAAACAAAATACAGATAAAGAAAAACAACAAAGAACAATGAAAAAATCAGAAAAAGAACATTCTCTGGTATGTCTCTCCTCTACTTTCGCTTCCTTTCTTCCTTCCCTTTCCCTCACTCGTCTCTCCATCTCTCGGTTCCCTTCATCCATTCAGTCTTTCACTCTTGTTCTTTCACTCTCTCGGTCCCTCACCCGGTCTTTCGCTCAATCAGTCTCTTTCGCCCTCAGTCAGTCTCTGGCTCCCTCTCCAATCTCTTTTTCCCTCAGTCGGTCTCTTTTGCCCTCACTCGGTCTCCCACTCCATCTCTCGGTTCCCTTCATCCACCCATTCTTTCGCTCTTGTTCTTTCACAGTCTCCCTCCCTCACCCGGTCTTTCGCTCTGTCTCTCTTTCACTCGGCCTTTCATCACTCGTCTCGCCCCCACTCAGTCTCTTTCGTTCTTTCACTCTGGGTCCCTCACTTGATATCTTTCACTCTCGTTCTTTCATTCACTCGTCACTCCCTCACTCGGTTTCCTTCATCCATTCGGTTTTCCATCACTCGTCTCACCCTCAAAGTCACTCTTTCACTCGTCTCTCCCTCTCTTGGTTCCCTTCATCCACTCAGTCTTTCACTCTGGTTCTTTCACGTTCTTGATCCCTCACCCGGTCTTTCGATCAGTCACTCTTTCACTCGGTCCATCACTCAGTCTCCCTCCCTCACCCGGTCTTTCGCTCGATCTCTCTTTCACTCGGTCCATCACTCAGTTTCCCTCCCTTACTCGGTCTTTTTCGACCTCAGTCAGTCTCTAACTCCCTCAGTCGGTCTCTTTCTCCCTCAGTCAATCTCTGACTCCCTCTCCAGTCTCTCGTTCCCTCAGTCGGTCTCTCACCCCATCTCTCGTCATTCCCTCATTCGGTCTCTCATTCACTCGTCTTTCTTTCACTGGCCACTCCCTCAGTCGGTTTCCTTCATTCACTCGGTCCATCACAGTCTCCCTCCCTCACCCGGTCTTTCGCTCTGTCTCTCTTTCACTTGGTCCATCACTCAGTCACTCCCTCACTGTCTTTCCCCCTCAGTCGGTCTCTCTTCCTCACTCGGTATCTCACCCGGTCTTTCGCTCTGTCTCTCGTCCTCACTCGGTATCTCACTCCAAAATAATGATATTATAATTAAATGAAGTTAAATTCTTTTATATGAAAAACCAGTAATATTTTATTAAACACAAAAAATCATATAAAGGAATAACCATAAACTCACCTTTTAATAGAAATAAGGAGAACGAGCAAATCTTAAGAGCAAACTTTGTATCTGGAAGAGGAAACTCAATGTGATTCGTCTATTTCAAATCACAGAAACCGCTTCCTCATGGTGCGATTTTGACCTGACGTGACTTGGCAGAAACCGCCTGGTTGAAAGGCGTTTTTGGACCAAACTAAAACCGTCTCGTCATGAGACGGTTTTCAGCCTGAAAAGGGACTAAAACCGCCTCTTGGAAGAACAGTTTCAACGCCTAGTTGCCACGTGGAATACATGCACAAACTCGCCTTCTGGTATAGCGGTTCATGGAAACCGCCTGATCAGGAGGCGGTTTATAATACTTGATTTGACTGGATGCACCCCAGACCAATAAATTTTATTTTTTGTATCCCATTCCTCTAAATTTTTTTTAAAAGAACCCCAAACCTGCCAAAAACGCAAATGATCGTGGTCAATCATTATGATTTTAAGGTCCCTACTCCATTTTTTACGTAAAATCAGCAAATTACCAAAACAATCATTTTCATTGCTTTGATTCCATGTTCCTAATACACCGTACACGCAAACTGTTATCAACCATCCGATATGAATCAATGGTTACTATTAGTGGGAGGACCATCCTCAGGATGTCTTCAAGAGGACCAAAGAATTTTCCTCGAAAAGAGGCTTGTAATTTGTTCTCTGTTGCCCATCAAATAAAGAACAAAGTAAGCAGACTTTGCAATGCCACTGACGTTAATCTGCATTTCTCTGAATCGGTCTCTGCAGATGCTCTATCACATTCACATCTATCCATGGAACTGATTCTGTGGCGTGTCAAAAATTCTCCGGAACGAGAAATACACATGCTCTCTGTATGTGTGTATCTATCCGTTGGATGTGATGGTTTTTGATATTCTGCCTCGTAGTATTAGATGTTGATAAGAACGCCACTATGGCCTCAATAAACCATCGATCAGATGTTACTTCCAGCATCTTCATAAAGACGTGTACATATTTTTTACTACTATGACATACAAACAACGGCTCTGTAAGTTTACCCATATTAATCTTTTGATTAGAATACTTCCTGTGCAGTATCGTCGAACTGGAATGAAACTGAAAAAACGAGAATGTTCAATTCATTTGCTCGGTTAAAAAACAAGCACACATGAAGCGAGTTACTCTGGTTGATCAGCATTACCAGTGAAGATACATTTCACGAGCTTAAACAAAAAGAGCTTTGACACCGTTGAGATTCACGTGGATTCTGGAAAGGACATAATCAAATACAATGGCAAAACCATTTATCAAGTTGGTGACTTTGTTACACAGTACGAATAAATAATGGACAAGATTTTATTTGTTTTTGGAAAAAATGAATGCACCAAACCAAATTATGGGGCCTTTAGGCTTTACATCAAATAATTTCTCCACTTCCAGTAGTCATGTATAAGTCCATAAGATATTGCTCCAAAATTTATAGCCCGGTCATGAATCATAGAAGGTTAGCCTTTAAGTCGCTGTCTCGCATATCTTAAGCATCGATTACCACTATCTCTTCAAAAATCCCATTGCTTGGTAAACATTATGAAGTGTAGTATCTGCTATATCAGCTGCATTTCTAGCACCTTGTGCCAAAACTTCATCTAAATAACCTGAATCAGACATAATTTCCTCATAGCGAACCTGTCAAAAAGAAAAAAAGGAGTGACAAAGCGCGACTCATGCCCATTAAGAAAAACAAAAATACGGGACAAACTGTCCTATAAGGGAAACAGATAGTATATAACTATGTCGTTAGTCGATAAATGGAATAGTGAGACTAAATAATAGAGGAAAACGGAAAACCTACGAGGAATAACTAAATACTTCTTGACAACCTGAATGTAGTTCTTGGTGCTACCGTCCTAGACCAAATGACTACGGTGAAAAGCAACTAACCACAAACTTATGCAGGCTCTGGAGATTGATAGATAATACTACCTTCATTCCTATTTAACTATCCACACAGATAGAGAGGGGGAAAATTTATTCTTATTTAACTGTTTATTTATAATTTCAAAACACTAATAATTACTTTTTTTCAATAATACTCATGAAAAAGAAGAAATAATAAATAGGGATAATGTGGTGTAATAAATAAAAGGTAAATTAGGAATTTTGGTATGTATCTAAAATAAAATTATTACATTTCTTGGTTTGTATAATTTTTTTTCTCTTTGAACAATTAGTTAAATAGAAACGGAGGTAGTATGAACACATTTTTTAAAAAAAAATAGCCTCACATTTTTTTAAAAAAATAGCCTCTATAACTGATATCTCATTACAGTCAAATTTCCACTACTGTGAACTGCGCTGAGTGCATCAACAAGCACCGCTGAAAGACCCAGCCAAGACCATCCTCCCTTTCAGGACTGATCAAACCCTCAAGTAACCATTAATATTGGCAGTGTTCGAATTAATATAGGCAGTGTTTGAATCTACTCAAACCTGTTTGACCCACTTGAGTTGTTCAACCTAGCAACAGGTGTAATATAAGCAGTTCTTGCACAGGATTTTTGTCTACCTCACATAAAACTATCCAAAAGCTTATTCTGATAGAAAGAAATCCAAAATTCCAAACATAAAACTCATTCTTACAAAATTGAATTTTTCAAAAGTAATTAAACACTACTTATTGAATCATACATTATGTCAATTAGAAATGCTGACTAAAAGAGTAAATGGGTCTAAGTTGTTGTGTGCTCAGTCATAAGATTATCGTTCAGAAGCTGAGGATATAAGATGGATTCTGGAAATACCATGGAAAATTTAAAAATAACTAATGCTGCACCATGAAATCTTAGCAAATGTAACATTTAGCAGGTGAAACCTGAATAGGATGCAAATGATCAATCAAGGCATCTGTTAAAAGAGCTTTGAATGTGCCCCAGTTCATGTTTTGGCATTCCTGCGCAACTTCCTGTATACAAGAATGAGTGTCAAATAGAATATGTCTGAAGTGTTTGAAAGCCAGGAATTACTGCAACTGCATGATTTGGAAATATTTTAAATAAATATCACACTTTCAAATCTAAACAGTATTTAGTCTATGAACATAAAACTTCAATATATATATTCTGACCTCTTTTGTCTTTCCTGAAACAAGCTGGTATATGGAAAGAAGATTGTTACATTCAGGCCTCTCAGAGTTGTCAAATTCCAAACTGTAAGATTCACCATGAAGTGCATAAAATTGATTTGAGAACTTACCAATACCAAAAAAATATTTAAAGAAAACAAGTAAATGAAGAAAAAGAGAAAGCATTTATACTAAACCTCTAAGGATGAGGATCATCGTAAAACAATATTACAGATGGGATAATAACAATGCTAACCTTGGAAATGAATCAGTTTTGCAACGTTTGATCTTGTTTGCTATAAGCTACAAAATAAAATAACCAAATTCAGTAAAAGAAAGCGAAGGAAAACTAGTATTGACAAGACAAATAAAAAAACTTGCATTCATGGTTAAATAGTCATATATTAATGCACTGGTTGCAAGGAACACTTCACTCAATCTGGGTGACAACAAAAAGATAGCAAAGGCTACTGTGGTGCTGTTGTCAATGCCCATATAATTTATGTTGTTATACTTCAAAAAATATGCATAAGAAAAAATAATAGACAGACTCTAAATCAAGTTTGTCATTTCTGCTCTATATTACTTAAAACAACCAAAAATGTCACTGCCATCTGACTCACATGCATTGCATCATATAGATAACAGGTGCCCCTGATTATTTCCTTTTTTATATAAATTAAAAATTATTGTCAAGATACTAAAAGAACACAATGAGCTAAACATAGGATAAAGGGGAAAACAAATAATTAGTGAGTGTAAAAAGAAATAGAAATTAAATCACTAGAATATCCTATGAAACCAATAATAAATAGGAGAGAACCCTTTATTTGATTCTCCAAAGATTAAGTGCTCACCAACTAGGTCCTCAAAAGATTTTGGTCCAAATAAGTCCTCAAATGATTTAATTGGTCACCATGTTAGTCCTTTGTTAGTGACTAGGTTAATAGAAATTGACGTGGCATATGCCACTTCAGCAACAATGGACCGTAAGTGTGTGGCATGGCATGTGCCATGTCAGCAATACTGGGCCATAAGTGCTGATGTGGCAATGTCACATCACATCAGCTTCCATTCACCTAGTCACTGATAGAGGACTAACATGGTGACCAATAAAATCATTGGAAGACTTATTTGGTGAACAAAATCTTTCAAGGACCAAGTTGATGATCACAACTCCACCGATCCAAGCACAACTCCACCGATCATGATGTTGAGAAGTCCCACATTGGTGGGTTAGAAACTAACTAAATGATATATAATTAGGAGGGTTATTTTCTAGTCCAAAAATGCCTAGGTATTTTTGGACAAATAGGCCATCAAGCTTAAAACCTATTAACTTACCTCCCTTTCCCTCACTATTGAATATAGACCCATACACAAATTTATCAAAGCTTATCATTCAAAAACAAAATTGAAAAAAACCAATTTTTTTAAAAGAAAAACAAGGGTTAAAAAAATCAGACCTCAAACATAAAATAAAAACTGAAGAGAAGAAAAAGAATACAAAAAATAGATCTGAGGCCAACCTAAAAACTTGAAAGTTAAAAAAAGGAGAATGAAAATTGAAGACAACTCACAACTTGACTAACCAAGGTGGACTTGAGAGTGAGTGTTGAGAAGTCCCACATTGGTAGATTATAAACAAATAAATGGTATACAAGTAAGATGATTATGAGCCTAGATGCCTAGGTACTTTGAACAAACAGACACTCAAGCTTAAAACCTATTAACTTACCTCCTCTCTCACTATTGTATATGGGCTATACCCAAATTCCAATACATCATAGCCAGCATAGTTCCTTAGAGATATACTTTCCCAACATATATGCCAACTAGAAGTCATCTTCAAACTTGCCTGAAAGTTAACTGTTTCCTTCCCCCCCCCCCCCCCCTTTACCTTTGTACCCCCCATAAGTCACTGGAACTGGATAATCTCTTACACTTTGCTTGGTTGTATAGAAAACTATGGGAAAAGAAAGGTATGAGAAATAAAATAGTAGGAAAAGTATGAGATTTTATGGTTTGTTTGGTTAAATAGAAAATATTATAAAAATTATGTTATGACTTATGAGATTTTTCCGATGTTAGATTCACAAGAAAAGTTTAAGTATATTTATTAAAGGCCATAAGTGCCCTTAGCTTCCTACCAAACAACTACAAACAAGACAACAGTTGAAAGTATAATACGAATTTTACAGTGCGCAAAAAGAGCCAGCTGTTTCTATTTTCTAACATTTTCTCACACTTAAGAGTGAGAAAATTTTACCAAGAGCCCCACCCAATAAAATTTTCTAACTAGATAGAACAAAAATAGCAAACTATGAGAAATTCTTCACAAACCCATTTTCTTTTCCAAGTGTTTTTTTTTCCCTATTCTTTCTATGGAAACAGAGTGTTGAGTTTCTTTCAAGTTTCAACTTTTTCCAGTTGTCAAATTATCTCAAAACACTACTTAACCCATCATGAGGATTTATAACAGGAAAACATGTATTCACCAACTTTCAACTAGAGTCATATAGTCACTTAAAAACAAAAATCAAAGACAACTTTGTACAACATAAATTCAATGATTTTTCAAAGTTTGTATGTTACTACTTACTACTGCCTAGAATACTACGCTTATGATGAGATACAATAGTTACTCATGCCATGTGCAACTTACAATTGCTGCATGCCTGCATCTAACATCAACCAATTACAAGCTACATGAAATTCCCCCACAGATTAAATGCAAACAGTTCAGAAAATAATTATACAGTATGCACTATGCAGAAAGGGCTACAAAAAAAAAGTGAATTATTTTCATGAATAAAGTTACTTACATCTTTAGGATCAAGAATATTGATTCTGGATTGATCAGAAGGTGCAGACTTTGACATCTACAACATTGAGCCCATGGAAAATGTCAAAATAAAGTTATAAGTTCAAATCAATGAACTATTGTTCAGCAGTTCAAATCCTGAAAAGAGTCACTGATAGCAGGCAATCTTCTTTAATTACTATCATAACATTCTGCATTCTTTGACACTAAACCATATCTATCCACCATACCATCAGAATTTTCAAGAGTTAATGATTTATAGAGCAAACAAATTGATAGGTATTATTAACTAAAGAACTAAATACAAAGTGTTGTGTGTGTATGTGTGTATCTAACATATAAGCAGGAAAAGTATAGAAAACCTTGGACAGGCCATCAGTTAGGGACATAATGCGGGCTCCGGCTGGAGGTATAAGGGGCTCTGGAACCTGCATCCAGAAAGAGCTCTAAGCAAAAACGCATTTCCGTTGCATTATGATTCATAAGCTCTTTTCAGTGGGGTTAAAAATAACTTGCCTTAAATATAGTACCACCTCGGCTGTCATAAATGTACAAAATAACAATGGTCAAGCCGAATGTAAAATCATAAGAAGTTAAATAATTCCAAACCCATCTTATGAATGGTTTTCATGTCCAGTTTTGAAAAAAAAATCTCACCCGCCTAATTTCTTCCATTTTCTTCCTCCATATAAATTATTAACCCGTTCCGCCAAGTCACGGGTCAACTCCAAATGCTGCTTTTGATCTTCACCAACAGGGACAAGATCAGACTGCAGAAGCATGATACAATGTATAAGAATTTTTCTTATTCAAGGTAAAACTAATAAACATCATAATGCACTTTAAATAAAACTTTCCATAAATTGAGGTTGCAAAAACTAACCAAGCAAGGTTCCAATCATATTAGTCTGTTAGCTTACTTATTAGTTTTCTTAACTTTCGGTACTACATAATAAATCACAAAACAGTCAAAGATGAGCACAGAGAGTGACTTGTAAAATGTCCGCAAGGTAGAGTGGCAGAAACCACCTGGTACAGAAGTATATCAGAAGCCATCAGAACAGGATAAGTCAAAAGAGCAACCCCAACTTCTTCATCTCCCTACATATCCAATTCAAAAAGAATATATTATTTGGATAAATGAAAACATACAAGCCAGGATGAGGATTCAGGCAAACTAAAGAAAAACAGGAGCCTGGTTTAGACAAGCTACATAGTGCAATCCAACAGGAAGTAAAAAACATAAATAAATTATATATTATTATGTTAGTATAAACTTTACTAAACATCGGAAGTTCTAAACAGAAACTTTTCCCTTCTAATATTTGAAGAGCACTAACCAAAAGATTAATATTGGTAGTAATAGTGGTTATTTGCACTTACTCTGACTCATGAATAACTACCGTCATCTCCTGTTTGGAAACATCTGAAGTTCTAAACAGAAACTTTTCCCTTCTAATATTTGAAGAGCACTAACCAAAAGGTTAATATTGATAGTAATAGTGGTTATTTGCACTTACTCTAACTCATGAATAACTACTGTCATCTCCTGTTTGGAAATTGGAATGTGTGTGTGAGAGAGATATATTTTTTTCATTTTCCATTTGTTCCTAAAATAAATGTGCTGCAGTAGTCACACTATACCGACTTAGAATTGAAAACAACTAAAGATAAATTCGGCCCAAAGTAAAACTTCTGTTTGAATCCAATTCCCAAAGTTTGTGTAGTTAAAGAATCAAATTAAACCATCCTAGTTGAGAAGACCACTATTAAGAAGGAAACATACAGACAAGAATTAAGAAAAAATAAAAAATAAACTTGATCAAATCAAACTAGATCCATAAGAAAGGGAAAATAAGAAATGGAAAATAGGGATTCATACAGCTATGAATGCACCGCCTTGCGAGATTTCTCTTTAAATTGTATCATTTTGTTCAGCCAACCAATTGGTGTTGTAGAACTTAGCAGCCACATCAATTCTACATGTGCTCGAACATGAGACTGTACAAATACTGAAGCCTGAATGCATAATAAATGTCATTTATCCAGTGATTCTGGTATTTCAACCATTAACACTATTTCCCAACAAGTTCCGAGCAGAAGTTGCAAAGAACCTTCAAAGGATCCACTCCACATGCCAGGTAAACAGCTGCAGTTGACCTTGTAGCCTTGGATAATTGTTGTGTGTCATAAGGTAATGTAATCTATAAGATAAAATGTGCAGGGATGAGAATTTGGGCAGTATCATTCAGCATTATGAAAACAGAGAACTGGCTTTAACCAGTAACTAAGTACAATGAAAAGCAAGAAATTGGTCTTCAAGGTCCTCTAAAAAAACAAATACACTTAGCCAAATAAGGTTTTGAGGTGCAACCTTCAAACATGGACAGTTCAAAAAAGAAGTGGTGTCAAACGCTCATCAAACACAAAGTGGTGATACATATCCTGACAAGGCACTTTAATTGCTGTACAGTGTTTCATTGTTTGTGTCCATGTGATTTCTAGTGTCTGTCCTTCAAGGTGTTGATACATATCCTAACAAGGCACTTCAATTTTTGCTGTACAGTGTTTCATGGTTTGTGTCCATGTGAGTTCTAGTTTCTGTCCTTCCATAGGATGTACATCTTTGGCCTACAGAATCTGACCACTCTATATGCTATCAACAAGGATAATTTGTGAGGATTCCAGTTGAAACTGTTAAAATACTTGTAATTTATTTGTCAGTTTCCTTAGCTTTTCTAGAAAGCCTTGCTTTATGCCATCTTTTATGCATATTGTCTCCTTTTGTTTTTGTATATAATTGTAGCAATTCCTCATTAATGAATACAGAGAATATTTTGAATCTCAAGTGAAACTAAAATCTAAATAAAAAAGTATGCCTGCACTATCAGAAGGTGAACTTAAATTATCCTAAAAATTTATCATTGCCTTCAGTTATAAGCAAAAATGTGAATTTTCTAGGGGAGAACTCTGCAGCCTCACTGAGAAGAAGACTCAAATAAAGTGACCTATTTGTGAAGCCAACATAAATTCGTCCTAGAAATAGCAAACAGATAAAAAGCTAGAGTCCACACTAGAGCTGATAGTAACTCACTAAAGATCAGAAGCAGCACCAATAAAAGGAAATAACAGATTTCAAGATGCTTTCTTTTTCTCATGATAATATACACCAAGAGAAATTAGTAATAAAAAGAGAAAAACACAAGAAT
Source organism: Clitoria ternatea (assembly GCA_037962975.1). Lineage (NCBI taxonomy): Eukaryota > Viridiplantae > Streptophyta > Magnoliopsida > Fabales > Fabaceae > Clitoria > Clitoria ternatea. Next base: position 289,386,249 of record CM075670.1, read on the forward strand.
CATTGGGAGCTTCAAGAGTCTAGATAACAAAAGGAATACAGACATACCACGTGTAGGTCCACAATGAAGAAAAGCGTATCATACACATTCTGCAAAACGAAAACAATATCATGTCTTTAAAAAGTCATACAAGTCATTGAATCAAGACAATCAAACAGATATCTAATGCTAAATCCAAGTATTGTTCTCATTTCTCATAATAACCAAGTGTTCTCGCTCCATACGTTGACTGTGTGTGTGTGTACATTTTAAAAAAATCAACGAGACTTGTGACAAGCCAATAAATTAAAAAAAAAAATGTAAATCAATAGAATGTTGATGGCAATAAACCTGAAGAGCAACCCAATTTCTGATGGCGCCAAGATAGTTTCCAAGGTGAATTGAACCCGTGGGTTGAACTCCCGACACTACTCGTTTCCTGCGGAAAGAGAAATATGAAATGTGGAAAAACGGTACCGGCAAATTAAAAATGCGATGCTTACTTTACGGAGGTTGGAGTGGGAGTCTCTGAAGAAGTAGCAGAGAGGGTAGAACAACAGCGTATGCGAGAACGAAGGAAGGTTGAAGCACACGACCTAATTGAAATGACAATAACTTAGTGGGAAGAAAAACAAATAGGAAATGAAGGAGAGTGTGTGTAGAGTACAGTGAAGGGACGAAGCGTGGACGACAACTTGATAGAACGGCGACATGAGAAACGCTCATCTTCCTCCACGCCTCTCTGTTCCTTACCTTTCTGTTCTATCTCTCTGCTTTTCTACTCTCGCCCGTGGTTTAAGCCCGGTGCACCTTCGATCTCGATTATGCTCCCGTAACCCGTTTAACGTCAAAAGGACAAGATCGACGGCTAGATTTTACATTAAACTTTTAATTTATTTTTGGCTAAATACACGGTTTGGTCCCCTAACTTTTTAAGTTTTTTCAAATTGGTCCCCTATTTATTTTTTGTTTCAAAGAGGTCCCAAAACTTTTAAAAACATGTCAATTTGGTCCTTCCGTTAGAAAATCCGCTAACGGCGTTTGCTAACATGACATGCTGGACACGTGTCAATTTCTTATTCGCACATGTGTCACCATCAAAATATAGGACACGTGTCAGATTTTGATTGGGTGATGATTAAATTCGAATTTAAAAGAAATGGCACTTGGTGGGACTTGAACCCAAGACCCTAAACACAAATACCAAATGCACTACCACTAGACCACATGTCACTTTCAGCATATAATTGACAACATTTGTATATGAAGGTAACATTGCATTATCTTCTAAATATAAATGTAACTTAATTTAATTATTATTAATAAGATGTTTATAAGTATATTTAATTTATTTATTATTAATAAAATATCTAAAGGTATATTTAATTTTATTATTGTTAATAAAATATTTGAAAAATATATTTAATTTAATCATTATTAATAAAATAACTAAAAAAAAGTTAAATTAATTATTTTTGATAAAATATTTAAAATATTTTTAGTTTAATTATTATTAATAAATTATATCTAATTTAACTATGATTAATAAAACATTATTTAAAAATAATATTTTAAATTTAATTAAATTAATAAAATATACTTAGTTTAATTACTATTATTAAAATATTTAATTTAAATAAAATATTTTTAGTAAAATATAGTTAAATTAATTATTAATAGTAATTATTAAAAAATATTATTATTAATAAAATATTATTTAAAAAATAATAATAATAGTTAAATTAGATATAATTTATTAATAGTAATTATTAATAAAATATTTTTTAAAAATAAAAATAATAATAATAGTATTTAAAAATAATATTCAAAAATTAATTATTAATAGTAATTATTAATAATTATTTAATTTAATTATATTTTTAAATAATTTATTAATAATAATTAAACTAAATATATTTTCAAATATTTTATCAAAAATAATTAGTTTAACTATTTTTAGTTATTTTAATAATAATAATTAAATTAAATATATTTTTAAAATATTTTATTAATAATAATAAAATTAAATATACCTTTAGATATTTTATTAACAATAAATAAATTAAATATACTTATAAACATCTTATTAATAATAATTAAATTAAGTTACATTTATATTTAGAAGATAATGAAATGTTACCTTCATATACAAATGCTGTCAATTATATGTTGAAAGTGACATGTGGTCTAGTGGTAGTGCATTTGATATTTGTGTTTAGGGTCTTGGGTTCAAGTCCCACCAAGTGTCATTTCTTTTAAATTCGAATTTAATCATCATTCAATCAAAATCTAACACGTGTCCTATATTTTGATGGTGACACATGTGCGAATAAGAAATTGACACGTGTCCAGCATGCCATGTTAGCAAACGCCGTTAGGGGATTTTCTAACGGAAGGACCAAATTGACATGTTTTTAAAAGTTTTGAGACCTCTTTGAAACAAAAAATAAATAGGGGACCAATTTGAAAAAACTTAAAAAGTTAGGGGACCAAACCATGTATTTAGCCTTTATTTTTCATGTTAGTCTTTAAACTATTTAAAGTGCCTAGTTTTAATCCTTTATCAATTAAGTGTAGGAATGGTTAAAAGAATTCCATATTAAAAAATAAAAACATTATGTCTCACAAAAATTAAAACCAAATCCTTCATCCATAGCTAGCAACTGCAACAACACTCAGGGTCGATCTTGAGCCTTGGAAGCAAGAGCAATGGCCTAGGGTCCATTGTTAAAAGAATTTCAAAAAAAATAATATTTAGCTTATGTGGAAAAATAAATAAATTTTAATATTGTTTGAATTGTTTAGTGGTAAAGTTACACAAATTTTATCTAAAGGATCTTTGGTTTGATCCCTCTCAAATAATAAGGCATTATTCTTATTTCATTATTCTTCATTTTCTCTTTTGTTTCTATAATTTTTTTTTTTACTTTGGCTGTTTGATGAAACGTCCCGTATAATTTTCCGAATAAATTTTTTACGTTTTTGAAAGATCAATTTAAAATTCATAAATTAAACTCAGAGTTCACATAAAATTCGATAATTGTAGAATATTATCATGCATACTAGTCGTGATTAATAAAATTCATGAAATATTTGTATAGCGAAAACGATTTAGAATGATAACAGTACATGATACGTTATATTTATTACAACCCATTAAATATAAAAATCAAAGTCCAAGCAATGTATCATATAGTCATCAATCATGGCATCACTCTTCGTTCTGCATGGCATTCACTATAAAAATTGATGTAAGACTGAGACAGAATATAGAATAAGTATAAAATAGATAAAATTGCATAAACACAATCAACAAATCATAATGATATGATGGATATGCCAAACGAGTTCATTTATATATATATGAGTCTTTAATTAGCCAATGATGTCATGCTGGATCCATTTGGTTTGGTGAGAATACTGCAGTAAAAAGTCTCAAAAAGACTCCAGTAGGAATTAGCATAACCATGAATCCCTACACTTTCATGGCTCTTGCACAATAAATATACCAGTAGGAATTTGCACAACCATGGATCCCTACACTTCCATGGTTCTTGTGAAAATAGGGCTTAAACTCATCATAGAGTAACCCCCCACCAGGGTAGGCAATCATGGAACCCCTAAATTCCATGGTGCGTCCAAATGCTTATGATGCATGAATGCCTTTAATTCTTATTACCATTTAACATACCATGATATCCACATTTCCAAAACCTCTTGGAAAATACAAGTCCTCAAGGGACACAATACACATAATAATTCACAAAATCATGGATTTATTGTTTCAACCACATATGTCAATAACCACAAGGCATTCATGTACATATAAATTAATTTCGTTATTCATAATTATTCACCACCATAATATACAAACTGTATGATACTCAACAGCATTCATAATAATTCATAGTCACTCAAGAATTCAATAATAAATCATTACCCATAGAGAAAAATATCATTTTTATCCATAATAACCATTATAAGCAAATTTCAGCATTTCCAAACAGCGACATACGTTAGTAAAACAGTCATAACATGAGCAAATCAAATCTTTTTTTATGTGATTCCACTTTCTATAGCTCAATAACATAAATATCTATAACTTTCATGAAGACCATAAATTCAAATTCTAAACAGAACCATCACTTATTCACAGAATACAAAACTGCCTCAAAGAGGATTTTTAAAACGTACACAGATTAGTATTTTTAACGTTTCTGGAGCTACAAAAACAATTTTGGCATGAAACCAGTTCTAAATTATTCTTAACACAAATATCTACAACTTTCATGAAGATCATAAATTCAAATTCTAAGCAGAAATACCATTTATCCACAAAATACAACACTGCCTCTGGAGTTACAAAAATAGTTTTGACATGAGACCAGTCCTAAATTACTCTTAATATAATTATCTACAACTTTCATGAAGACACCAACCACTAATTCATACCACAAAATTCCCAGTTTTGAAAATAAGATTCAGATTTCATAGTTAACAGATTTACAGCTTGTACATACTTCAGTATTTTAGGCATAAATCAAGCTACAAAAATTATTTTGACTTGAAACCACTTTCTGTAGATCCATAACATAAATATCTACAACTTTCATGAAGACATCAAAGGCTGATTATGTACGTACAAGTCCCAGCATATTAATATATACACAAAACATGGGATAAATATTCTACTCGGACATGCTGTAGTATTTTGGCTATAACTTTTGCTACACATACTCAAATCAGTCGGTTCAGGTCTCAAAATTCACATAATAAGAAGATTTACAACTTTCATGAAGACACTGATCACTAATTCTCACCACAAAATTCCCAGTTTTAAAAATAAAGTTCGTATCTCAAGTTAACAGATTTACAGCTTGGACATACTTCAGTATTTTAGGCATATCTTGAGCTACAAAAATCATTTTGACTTGAAACCATTTTCTATAGATCCATAACATTAATATCTATAACTTTTATGAAGACATCAAAGGCTGATTATGCACATACAAGTCCCAGCATATTAATATATACACAAAACATAGCACAAATGTTTCACTCAAATATGCTGTAGTATTTTGGCTATAACTTTTGCTATACATATTCAAATTAATTGATTCAGGTCTCAAAATTTAGATAACAAAAAGATCTACAACTTTTATGAAGAAGTCAGAATCAAAATCACACGTTTTCAATCTCAAAACTGAGCAACAAGATACAAAAATAAAAACTGGAATCCTAGAACAGCATACAACTCTACCCATTTCATAAATATTCACAACCCTGTCTCCTATTACTTGGTTTGCCGACTGAAAATGGCCTCTTGCTGTCCTGGCTTCTGTTCGAAGAAGTATTGAGGAAGGAGGGAAATCAAGGTAAGGATAGTTCACTAGCTTTGTTCTAATGCGTTCAGGTCTTAGCAAAAGGCAGAGTTAATAATGCAAAACAAGTGGGAAACAGCTTTTCCATTAGTGGATGTTTAGTGCTGTTAGTGGAGATAATGGAGGATTAAAAATAAGAAAATGGCCTATAATGGTCCACTTCTGGCCGTCCACCCACTAGGGTGAGTAATAATGGTTTTGGTTGCATTAAAAATTGCATAAGAGACAAGAAAGGAGTCAAAAGTTACTCCTGGCACTGAAAATCGACTAGAATTCCACTCGGTTAGCCTATAAACCGACTGGAATTCCACTCGGTTAGCCTATAAAACCTCCTGAAACCGAGTCTTCACCTATTATTCACTCGGAATTGGTTCTATTTGAAACTCTCAGTTTGATTTCTCTTCCTTGGAGGTGACAGTCGGAGTTTCCTCACTCGGACTTACTTATAAAATATCTCACTCAACATATTTTCCCTGAAACCGAGTCAGTTCTCAGTCAGTCTTTCACTCGGTAATTTCATTCCAACTCCGAGTCATATCTTGCTCAGCCTTCCACTCGGCAAAGTTATTCCATACTCTCAATTGATGTCATTCCCACTCGGAATTATATTTTTCTCTGTACTTCACTCGGGAATGAAGGCACTCAGTGAATTTTCAGTCAGAAATATTATGTCTGACTATGATTGACTCGGAAACTAGTCCTTCAGAAACATTTGACTCGGAAACGAGTCTTTGGAGAGTACTTGACTCGGAAATGAGTCTTTCTGAGGTGTTTGACTCGGAAATGAGTCACTCAGGAATAATTGACTTGGAATTGAGTCTTCCTGACATGTTTGACTCAATAGTGAGTCTCTGAGACAGAATTTCACTCAGAATAAGTCCTCTTGACCATGTTCCACTCGGAAAACACAATTTCCACTCGGTATTTCCATTTTCCACTCAGAATTCCTCTTGGTCACTCAGAAATTGTAGTTTTCACTCGAAACAGAGTCTCTTTCTCACTCGGACAGTTCTTTCTAAGGCATTTTTACTCAGAAATTGGGTCTTATCAATAAGGATCTATATAAATTCTAGAATTATATCCAAAAATGAAACTTTTGGAGCATTAAAAACCATCCATAGAGTGTTTTATTCATTGATTAACACTTACAGACCTTCCATGCTTCATAAATTACATAATTGAACTATTATTAAAGCAGGATGTTACATTTCTCCCACCCTAATAAAAAATTTCGTCCCCGAAATTTAACTTAATGCACTCTTCAGCGAAACAATCCTGGATATTGCGCTCTCATAGCATCTTCTCGCTCCCAAGTCAAAGTTTCATCATTTCCTTGCTTCCATACAACCTTTACCAGTGGTACATTCTTATTTCTCAGACATTTGATCGACCTTTCTATGATCTGTGTGGGTTCTGTAGCGATGGTTGTAACATCCCTCTTTTTAGAGGCAATTTTATCCTTGTAAATTTTAATTATGGGGAGTTTGTAAGCAAGAATAAGTCAATATATACCCTGTTGATGGTCTGTAGTACCTCAAAAATGTCATTTTTGCACATAATAATAGAATTTATATGGAATATTAGTGAAATGATGCAAAAACCGAGTGAAAAGGGCTCTGTTCCGAGTAACAGAGAAGAATTCCGAGTGAATGGTCAGAAAATCCGAGTAAAGGAGAAAAATCCGAGTGAAAACATCATAGAAAGGCTCGGTTCCGAGTTGAATGCTTCTTTTTCTAAAAGAGACTACACTAATTGGAGCATTCCGAGAGAAAGAATGTATAAATACTCATGTTTATGTTGATTTGATGCTTCCTACCGATTGGAGCATGTTGTGGAATCAATTGGGAAGGATTCTGAACGGTTTCCTATGTATTTGCTTAGGAAACCGAGTGGAAAATAGTGGAGGGAGCCAATTCCGAGTGAGATACACTCCACTGGACCAAAACCGAGTGAGACTCGTACGTGTATGCCTTGTTCCGAGAGCTAATGGTTGAAATAAACATTAATTGGTCATATAATTAAAGAAATTGGCCTAAACCGAGTGAATTAAGTGAAGGAAGACTCGGATTTCCAAGTGAAGATTCTGAGAAAGAGAGGACTCGGTCTGAAGAGGTATTACCGAGTGAGAAACCGAGTGCCTGAGTCGGTTTCAAAGGAATTCCGAGTGAAGAATTGAAGCTTCGCTTAAGCGAGCCTTGCAATTGTTGACTCGAAAGTGAGAATTCCAGTCGGTATAGTTGTTAACCGAGTGTAATTTCACTCGGTATTCAGTGACAGAAGTGCGTATTGACTTCAATTTTGTCTTTTAATGGTATTTAAATTCAATCATGCGCATTATGGATAGTGGACGACCAGAAATGGGCACTGACTCAGCATATATCTTTATTTAATCCCTAGTGACCCTTCCATTAGCACTCCACTAACAACCCACTCAGAAAAGTTGTCCCCCACTTGTTTTTCCACTCACTTTCTCCCTATTTAAACCAGCTCAAGGTTTCCAGAACTCACACCCACACACGACACAAACACTTTCATCACTGTCCTTCCCAGCAAGTTTCTTTCTCTCTTTTCCCTTCTGTTTCACTCGGATTTGAAGCAGGATAGTGAAGGGAACCTCTTTCTTTCCATCCAGGAACTTCATTGAGGTAAGGGGGTATATTCTTGGGTGCCTTGTGGGAAAACCGAGTGAAGGACAGATTCAGTGTGTATGAATTAAATGCTTTAAATTGTTATCTGTATATGCATGTATATATATATATATATATATATATCTGTTACCGAGTGTATATAATCAGTGATGAATTGTGAAATGATATGTACTTATTGGACTGAAAATACTAAGAATCATGGGTACCGTGTGATTTCCAGTGAAAATTATGAATAGAAGATGGATTAATGATAACAGGTTCTGTTTTATGTTAATCCGACCGGTTTTACACCTATAACAACTCGGTTTTGCTTAGTTTCAATCGGATTCAACCTTAACTGAATGTATTTCATTCTGATAGAACAATTTTTCACTCAGAAAACATCATATTTCACTCGGAAAACACTCTATTTCTCTCGGACAGCATCTCCCAAGTCTTATTTTACTCGGAAATCTCTTTCTTAAATTATTTCACTCGGAACTTGACTTAATTTCACTCAGAAAATATAATCATCTTTTACTCAGAACCTTTTTTCAGTAAATTCACTCAGAATCATACCTATTTCACTCGGATTTACCCCTGTTCCACTCGAAAAACTCTGTTTTTAGTGTTTTTCACTTGAATTTTCAATTGAAAACTAATCTTTAATATTTTTAAGTTATTGGTAAGTTATAATTATCATTCTTATTCTATTATTATCATTATTTATTGTCAAACTTAATATTGTTATCATTATTATTAGTTTTATTATTATTATACATTGTTAAATTATGCGTAATTACATAAAGAATATATTATTTTACTCTTTATGGAAGAATATATATAATAGATATATTTCTAAAAAATTAATAAACGAATATCTTACGAGGTTTAAATAATTGATGGAATTCAAAGAGCTTGAGAATAATATGATGAGACTGGAAACACATAGAATACCCAAGGAATCAATTGATAAGATAAATGCATTTCGCATCATGAAAATATTTTTGAAGAAGAAAAACCTCTAGAGCATACACTTGGTACAGTGGAGGACACTCACGTTCGATCTCCATGAAGAATCTTGGGAGTACAACTGGAACGGCAACCCAATGGCATCAGAGTCGCGCCTGATAGCCGGGTGAGACGATGCAATTCTAGTGTACTTTGACTAAATGACGGAGTGTAACTATGATCGTAGGGATCCAAGTTCCAAAAATATTTAAATCAATAATGAGAACCAATGAGTTCATTTGTACCACATGGAACTTGGGCGGACCCTGATCACTTTAGATGATTGGAATGGTGATATTCCAAAGAATGAGAAGAAGATGAAACGATTTATTGGGCCCATATGCATCATGAGACTTAACCAAAGATAAATCATAATAAATCCGAACTCATGCATTCATTACAACATATTTGATTGTTATAATTGTGAATATGTTATATATACGATTTATTTCATGGTAATATGCTTGATTGTTATAATTGTGAACATGCTAAATATACGATTATGTGATGACATCATGCTTGATTGTTATAAATATGCTAAATGTATGATCTATGTGACATTGTATGTTAATTGGATTATGTCCGCACCGGATGAACCAATCAGGGTCTTGGGTTATACTCACCCTTACTGTTGACCATTTTTCAGAGGAATTAAAAACTCAAGAACCCGAGTGTGAAGATCAGCAATACGCTGAACCCATTGAGAACAATCATTAAGGATAGAATATTTGTTATTAATAATCAGACACCGGATGACTGTATAATATTTAAGGGTGCCTGCGCGCCCCATTCTGTTAAGAGTACAATTACTTACAGTTTGTGAATGACTATGTGATATATACAATATTGCTTCCACTGATCTGCCAAGTATTTATAAAAAAAAAATATATTCACTTTTTCTGAAAATTGTTAACACTCTCAGTTAAATAGGATGAACCTACAGAAGGATTTGTCTTATCTAACCGAGGGTGTTACAAAGGTGGTATCAGAGCATAGTCGATTCATTAAGCTTGTGGAGTGGACCATTAGGTTTCCACGTACTCTGATAGAAATATTGAACAGTCCATAACACTCCTAAGACTAAATATCCTATGTGGAATGCTCCACATAACGCATACCCTGAATCTATTTGTTGATATTCTTTCAGCAAATTCCTAATGGCACGCCAAAATAACAATCATGTGATGGAGAATCTTCTTACCAGAATTGTGGAGGTAATAGAACGACAAGAATTATCTCATGCTTCTGCCAGACAGGGATTAGCTGATTTTCAAAGGAACAATCCTACGCAGTTCAAAGGAGGCTTCAATCCAGAAGGAGCACAACTATGGATTGAACACCTTGAAAAGATTTTTGCCGCTATGCGATGTTCTGATGAGGATTGTGTAACCTTTGCTGTCTTCGTGCTGGTTGGAGAAGCAGAACACTGGTGGACTCATGCTAGAGTCAGACTAGCTACTGATGGGCATATTATTACTTGGGGACGATTCAGGACGAAGTTTCTTGCCAAATACTTCCCCGAAGACATAAGAAGGCAAAAGGAGCAGGAATTCTTTAATCTGAAACAAGGCAATATGACTGTTGGGGAGTACGCTGCTAAGTTTGATGAACTGACAAAATGTTGTCCCTACTACACCCACATGGGAGAAGCGTCAAGATGTGCAAAGTTCGAAGCAGGGCTACGACATGAGATTCGTCAAGCCATATGTTGTCAACAAATTACACAATTCACTACTTTGGTTGACAGATGTCGCATATTTGAGAACACCTCTAATCTTCGACGACCTGGAGCGTCTAATCATGGGCCAGAGCGACGTATGCCAGATCGACAGCAAAGGAGGGATTTTCGAGGAGATCGACCATATTTCTGATCTTTCAACTCAGCCAACTGAATTCCTCCTAAAGGTCAGGAGAACCAAAGTAGTAGAAACTGCACAATTTGTGGACGGATTGGACATCGTGATGTTGACTGTTGGTACAGGAATAAAAATAACCAACAACAAGTAACTCAAAGACAGGCAGTACGACCAACAGGTTAAGGAAGTGGAGGATCTACTGCAAATGTCTCTACCAACAATGCCCCGAGAATGCAAAATGTTCCCCGCAACAACAACTTCAGACAGAACAATAATCCTGGAAGGCCCGGAAACAACTCAACCGGAAGGCCAGGGGGAAATGCCAGAGTTTTTACCATGAATGGTGCAGAAGTATCACAAGAGAACGATCTTGTGCAAGGTACATGCTTTATAGGAAGTACTCTATTAAATGTATTATATGATTCTGGAGCCACTCATTCTTTCATATCTGAGAATTGTGTAAAACATTTAAAGCTTCCTACAACCTCTCTGCCCTATCAAATGATTGTCACAACTGCCGCCAATAAGCCCATTTGCTCTACTCACATATGTCTAGAATGTCCTCTCAACATCGAAGGGAAAGCTTATCAAGTAGATCTGATATGTTTACTTTTGATTGATCTAGACACTGTTCTAGGGATGAATTGGCTTGCTGCCAACCATATTCTGATTGACTGTCATAATAGATCCATCTCTCACGGGTCTACTACATCTGAATGTGATCAAGTCATTAATTCTTGCCTTGTTAGCTCAGAAAAGGTAATCTCAAAAGAAATCCAACTATACATGATCCTTACTGAAACTGAAAGTAAGGCCACTTCTCAACTTGAATAGATTCCTGTTGTTCAAGAATTCCCAGAAGTATTCCCTGAGGACATACAAGAGCTACCTCCCGAGCGAGAAGTCGAATTCAGCATTGACATTATACCGGGCGTGGGACCAATCTCTATTGCTCCTTATCGGATGTCACCCAAGGAACTCAGTGAGCTTAAAGAGCAATTAGAAGAACTTCTAGAGAAAGGAATGATTAGACCCAGTGTCTCACCTTGGGGAGCACCAGTTCTTCTAGTCAAAAAGAAGGATGGCAGTATGCGGTTATGTGTTGACTATCGTCAGTTGAATAAAGCTACGATCAAGAACCGATACCCTCTTCCAAGGATTGATGATTTGATGGACCAATTACGAGGAGCCACTATCTTCTCGAAGATTGATCTGCGATCAGGCTATCATCAAATCAGGGTAAAGAAAGACGATATACCCAAAACGGCATTCAGAACACGATATGGGCACTATGAGTATCTTGTTATGCCCTTTGGAGTCACAAATGCACCTGCAGTCTTTATGGGATACATGAATCGAATCTTCCATGAGTACTTGGACAAATTCGTGGTTGTATTCATTGATGATATTCTCGTCTACTCCAAGAGTCATGAGGAACACGAGGAGCATCTTCGAATTGTTCTAAACACTTTGCGTGCAAGGAAATTGTACACCAAGTTTTCAAAATGTGAATTCTGGTTGACAGAAGTGAAATTCTTAGGACATGTCATCTCTAAGGAAGGAATTGTTGTGGATCCTACAAAGGTAGAAGCTGTACTAAATTGGGAACAACCCAACAATATGACGGAAATCTGCAGTTTCCTTGGACTGGCTGGATATTATCGTCGATTCATCGAGAATTTCTCTCGAATTGCAGCACCTTTAACTAAGCTGACTCGTAAAGATCAACCATTCGAATGGACTGACAAATGCGAAAGCAGTTTTACGGAGTTACGCCAACGACTCACTAGTGCACCTTGTAACACCCTCGGTTAGATAAGACAAATCCTTTTGTAGGTTCATCCTATTTAACTGAGTGTGTTAATAGTTTTCAGAAAAAGTGAATATTTTTTTTTAATAAATGAGTACGTGGCAGATCAGTGGAAGCAATATTGTATATATCACATAGTCAATCACAAACTGTAAGTAATTGTACTCTTAACAGAATGGGGCACGCAGGCACCCTTAGATATTATACAGTCATCCGGTGTCTGATTATTAATCATAAATATTCTATCCTTAATGATTGTTCTCAATGGGTTCAGCATATTGCTGATCTTTACATTCGGGTTTTTGAGTTTCTAATTCCTCTGAAAAATGGTCAACAGTAAGGGTGAGTATAACCCAAGACCCTGATTGGTTCATCCGGTGCGGACATAATCCAGTTAACATACAATGTCACATAGATCATACATTTAGCATATTCATAACAATCAAACATGTTGTCATCACATAATCGTATATTTAGCATGTTCACAATTATAACAATCAAACATATTGCCATGAAATAAATCGTATATATAACATCTTCACAATTATAACAATCAAATATGCTGTAATGAATGCATGAGTTCGGATTTATTATGATTTATCTTTGGTTAAGTCTCATGATGTATATGGGCCCAATAAATCAATCCATCATCATCCTTTCATTCTTTGGAATCCATCCTGCTCAAGTTATTTCTTGGGCACAACGTTTCCATTCTAGAGCGATCGGAGCTCACCAAGTCCCCTTTCTTTTATCATATGGTACGAATGAACTCACAGGTTCTCATCATTATATATATCATTTCATCTTGGGACTTGGCTCTTCACGATCATAGATACATCCCGTCATTTAGTCGAAGTACACTAGAATTGCATTGTCTCACCCGGCTATCAGGCGCGACTCTGATGCCATTGGGTTGCCGTTCCAGTTGTACTCCCAAGATTCTTCTACTGAGATTGAACGTGAATGTCCTCTAGCGTACCAGGTGTATGCTCTAGTTTTTCTTCTTCAAAACATATTTTCATGATGCGAAATGTATTCTCTTTCATCTTTTGAGTCATGGGTATTTATGTGATTCCAACCTCATCATATTCGTTCACAAGCTTTTGATTTAATGGATCAAACGTTGCAGGTTATTTTGATAAAATACATCGTTTATAACTTAGTTGAAATTGTACTTGTATAATAAAATATAATTCATATTTATTTACTTATAGTTAATAAAATAAGATATTTATAGCAATAATACTAATTATAATAATAAGAATAATAATAATAAAAATAATAATGTAAATAATAATAATAATATTAAGAATAATAATAGGGAAAAGACCAATAATGATATTTATAACATTTAAATAACTCAATAAGGAGTATAGAAGGGATTCTGATTGAAAAATCCAAATATAAAACGTTAAGACTGCTTTTCCGAGGAGAAGGAGTTAAATACCGAGTGACAAATAGGTTTTTCCGAGTGAAATCAATTAAATACCGAGTGAAATATAATTAACCGAGTAAAAGAAGTCTGTTTCCGAGTAAAAATGAATTTTCCGAGTTGAAATAGATTGATACCGAGTAGAAATGAGTTTTCCGATTAAACACAAGTTATATCCAAGTGGAAATGTTGATAACCAGACTTTCTGAGTAAAACTTGGATAAATACCGAGTGCAAAAGTTAAGATTCCGAGTGAAAATAAGCAGGATTTCCAATAAAATCAAACTGAGAGGATTTTCTGAATAAAACAAATCTGAATCCGAGTGAAATCAATTTGAAAGAATTTTCTCAGTGAAGTTAAAACGTTTTTCTGAGTAGATCATAATGAAGAAAGAGCTCTCTGAGTGAAATAATTATTTTCTGAGTAATTTCTGATTTAAAAGAGATTTTATGTGTGAAAAGATTATAAATCCGAGTAGAATCATATTGATGAAGTTTTCTGAGTTTAAATAAGATGTTTCCCGAGTAAAAATCAAACTGGGTAAGTTTTCTTGAGTGAAATAACTGATTTTCCGAGTGAAATAAGTTTTATTCTAGTTCCAATATATATATAGCTTCAAATGAAATCAATTAAAAAGAGCTTTCTAAGTGAAATACTATTTTTCGAGTGAAATTAAGGTGTTTATCAAATTAAATATAATCCTGTGTGAAAATTTAAATAAGAAACTTGTATTCTTCAGATAACCAATCGGATTAATATATAACTGGTCAAATCACTGTAATTTCTGAGTGAATTTGTGTATTCTTTAACTGCTCTGGTTGATTGGTACAATACCGAGCTTAATATCATAGTATCCGATGTCAGTTCATATCTCTTCACTGGAGTCCTCATAAATACCCATGATACTTTAATATTTTTACAGTCCAGCATCAAACATATACACTTATTCATTCGTATTAATCAATAAAATCAACAGGTTCACTAAATTCTCATGGTCAATAATAAACAACGCTGTAATTAAACATGTTCAATACATTATATATATAACAAACAATTAAAACAATTAAATCACAACAACCAGATCTTTCCTTTCACTCAGATTTCCCCAGAATACCTGAGAATATACCCCCTTTACCTTGATGGAGTTCTTGGAGGAGAAGAAGAACTGTCCTGCACCAATTCCGAGTGAAACAGAGGAGAGGAAAGGAAGAGGTTGGTGCTGGTACGTAAGAGAAAGAAGAAGGAAGGGAAAGAAGTTCTTAATTTTGTTTCTGATAGTTTGTCTTGGAGATGCATTGATTTAATAGTTGGAGGAGACAAGTGGGAGACATCAATTGGAGGATTAGGTGTGATAATGGAAACTTTTGACTCACTCCACTGTCAGCTTTGCATTAAAGGGGTTAGTGGTATATTAAAATATATAAAGTGGTCTGAGTGGGGTAAAAAGGTGTTCGGTGTTGGAGTTTTGAAGAGGGCAGTATTGAATATGTGAGGGCGGAGTTAAGAGAGGGCGGTGTGGAGTGTGAGGCGGTGTACTGTGGGAGGCAGTGTGGAGTGTAAGGACGGTGTGGAGTGGGCGGTGTTGAGTGTGAAGTAGGGAAGGATGGTGTGTGTAAAGGAGTTAAGGACACCGTCTGTGTAAAGAGAGCGGTGTTGTGATGAACACCGGCTCAGAGCTGTCCGGTGTGAACTCCTGCTCTAAGGACGACCCAATTGGCCAACCGGTGTGAAGTGCTGACATCGGATTGCTTAAGCGAAATCTGATTCGCTTGAGCGAGTCCGCCCTTCATGGCTCGAAAATCTTCAAAAACTGATTCGTTTCTCTTGGTCCTCACTCTTGATTATTTCTTCTTAAAATATCTAGTCGGATTTCTCCTCTCTAGGTCGGATTTCTTCTGGATTCAGTCGGATTCTTTTTACTCAGGATTTCCATTCGGTAAACAACCTATTCTTATTTATTTCATACTTAACTAAATCATTCCTTAGCCAACTCAACATCAAATCACTTTTTACTCGGATTTCATAACACCTTAGGCTTACTCGGAAAAGGGTATCTGATCCGGTCTCAATACCGGTATCCGATCTGCTATACATATTTCAACGTCTTTGATAAGACATCCACGTGTAACCGGTGTCATCGGTATACATCCGGACTGTAATTCCGTATCAGGCGTTCTCCCTATACCGGTTATCCAGGATAACACCATGACATCGGACAATACACACGTCACTGTGCTAATGACAAGGATTGTTGCTACAGGGATCGATCAATAATTCCCTACACTACGAGCCAAACTTTGCTCACGGGAATGGTCAACTTGTTCCCTAATCCTAGTCTACATTCTCTACGCTCAATATAAAATAGCCACTTGACCCAATCATGCAGGTAAGTGCGCAATATAATAATGCTAATGGGAGTTGGTGGTTCCCCACCAACGAGTCCTCGTTAATCGAGCCAATCAGGTATATGAACTAACTTCATGATTGAAGTTAGGGATCTTCTTCCTCAGCTCTTTTACGACTGATTCCTCTCTGAATACATTCCTTACTTGGAATATAATCACTGACTTGAGCGTCGGAGAATCTTTGCAGGTGACACCACCATTCGCCCACTTCAACGCGATTAGGTCGGTGTGAAGGATCTCCAGAACGCCCAATCCGCTCTCCTCATTCAAGGACAACGGATACCCATATCGGATACGCATATATCCGGTCTCTTATATGGTATTGACATACTATTCGTGACTGGCTTGAGATCGGATCTCTTGACCCCGGTCCAGGACAGATCAGTATCCATATTCATTCAGTTTCCACTCAGAATTATAACATCCTTTATTCAGAAGTCAACACTTTCTCCACTCGGTCCACTCATATTTCTCCCTCGGTTTGAACCAAACTCTTCAACTACAATTTCAATCGAAGCCTATTAAGGTCATTACCTCTCGGAAAAGACACACACGTATGAGCCTTACCCGGACTTGGTCCAGTAGAGTACTTCTCACTCGGAAGAGGAGTCATACTCATAGACTTACTCGGAAATGGCCCTGCCTACTGCAATTCACTCGGAATGGGTTCTCAAATACCATTTTCTGCTCGGTATCTACTAAATTAGCATTATTCATTCATCACCACTCATATTCAAGCCAAGTAATGCTTTAACCATACAATATATATATATATATATATATATATATATATATATAACCATTCGGAATCCATAACTTAATGACTATTTCTTCCACCAACATTTCTCAATAATTTTAATAACACATTTCAGTCGGTAGAAGGCATCAACTTTACATATGCATTCATTCACTCGGAACTCCTCAGCATTCACTCGGGTTTCTCATTCAGACCTACTAAATTCTTGTATACTCGGAACCATTCAAACTCTTCATCACTTAAAGGGTTTCATTCACTCGGGTTTTATTTCATACTTAACTACTCAAGCCTTTTAAGTCTTTCATCAAAATACATTTCATTCAGAATCTTTTAAGGTCTTTCACCACTCAGAAAATGAGTAACAGACATAAACCTTACTTGGAAATATCTTTGCCCTATATATTCCACTCGGAATGAGCTTCCATTACTCTATATTTCACTCGAAATTGCATATTTGAGGTCATGCTTCTTAGAACAGGTTATACTGGATTCAAATATGCCCTTACTCGGAACTCTACTACCCAAAACACCACACTCGAAGATCTTTCTACCCGGAATGCTATTCCCTTCTTCTCTAGAAAGATCTGAGTTGGACAACTCACTCGGATTGCACTTGGTTATAATTCTGATTGAGTCTATTCACTCGGTATACTGTAATTATAACGATTGTCACTCGAAAAGAAGTAATTGGAAAGGTCTGACTCGGAAATGAGTCTCTCAAGGGTGTTTTCACTCGGAATATTCATCCAGAAGTGGTTCCCTTGAACCCACTTCATTCCAGTTGTCTCTGTGATCAAGGATCCACTCGGCAGTAACCTTCTTGGTTATATATTACTCGGATAACATAACCTTATACTCGGAATTTCATCCTTCAGTCGAAATTGCTAATCCTTCACTCGGAATTTCACTCTATCACTCGGATCAGAGCCTATTTCACTCGGAATTTGCATAATTTCACTAATGGTCCGTATAAATTCCATTATTATGTACAAAAATGACATTTCTGAGATGCCACAGACTATCAACGGGGTGTATATTCACTTATTACCACTTACAGACCTTCTAGACTTCAATTTTTACTAAATAAGACTGCTACTAAAAACAGGGATGTTACATTAACCATGCGAGATTGTGTTAGCTTTTATGACATTTCGTGGGCCCTGCATGCGAATCTACGTTGATTAACATTTTTGTGTCTCACCATGCGAAATCTTGATCCCGCTCAGGCCACGTGACATCCATGTACACGTTTCGTGAAGTGACTCTGTAAAATGCAATAATGACGCGTTAATTGATCCGTTGAAGTGATGTTTTTAACCCCAGACGTGCAAATATTTTTGCATGTACCCCATTTGTAAAAATATTTATAAAATATACCCCATTTTTTTTTTGAAAAAACCTACTAAATAATATTATATAAATTTTCTTACGCAATATACGGAATAATATAGATTAATTCCAAAAAATACTTCAAACAAATATGCAGCACCATTATTTTATTATTGTTACTCCGATG
This sequence comes from Clitoria ternatea, assembly GCA_037962975.1. Lineage (NCBI taxonomy): Eukaryota > Viridiplantae > Streptophyta > Magnoliopsida > Fabales > Fabaceae > Clitoria > Clitoria ternatea. Next base: position 289,405,024 of record CM075670.1, read on the forward strand.
CTTTTATAACCGTCCATTTTGGTCCCGCTCCATATCTATGGTTGCCAATGGGTGGACCAAAGTTACCTAAGAATTCTTCCATTGAACACGAGTAGGGTTAGGGTTACCGTGGCATTTCCATTGGTTTGTGCTCCATACCAATTAACCAAACATTTACAAACCATTTTCTCGTCTCTTTCCTCTTCCCCACGCTATTGTTGTTGTAGCCGAATTTTGATATTCTCTTCGCGAAACCACAAACCAAATAACCACTTCCCATTACCCTAAATTTTCCCATTCACCGAGAAGAATAAAATCCAACCTTGTGAATCGTAAAGGCTTCATTTCGTTGATTCTCTACCTATGGTACCTTCCTATCTCTCTTTATTGTTGATTCTCCCTATAAATTTTAGTGTTTTGGTTCTTTAGGAAAATAAGGGAACTTGTGTATGCTCTGTTGTCTCATGAGGTTGTTCTTTTCTTGGAGAAATTTTAGTTGGCTTCTATGCAGTTTATAATTTATTGTTTAGCATGGTTGTTAGATTTGCGTTCCAAGACGTAGAATCGTACGATTCTACGTCTCACCGGCACCTCCCCGTCCTGAAACGCACGCGGAAACGGTCCCAGGTGGAGACGATGTGGACTCGCGAGTCGGACCGCTGAGTCGTGGAGTCGCCGGCGTCTCCGTCTCACCTTCGTCGACCCTTCCCCCTTCGTCGACCCTTCGCCCTTCGCCGTCGTCGACCCTTCCCCCTTCTTCGTACCTCCCTCCGGCACCGTCGCACCCTCCGTGGCTCTGTTTCTGGGTAGAACTCTGTTTCTGCGTGTGGCCCTCTGTTTTTCCTCTCCCTCAAGCTCTCTGTTTCTCCTTTCCCTGTTTCTTCTCTCTGTTCGATCTTCTCTCTGTTCTCTCTCATGTTCCTCTAGGGCCGCATGAAGTGATGAATGGCGAATGATGACAGTGCATGGGAGGAAGGTGACGGCGCATGAAGTGAAGGGAGGAAGGAAGGTGCCTTTTTTTTATCTTTAGGTTTAGGTTTAGAATTTGTTGGGATCTTTTTTTTTCACTTTTAGTTTTCAGGCCCACTTTTATTTAGCAGGCCCACTTTTAGTTTTCAGACCATTGTAATTTTTGAAGGCTTGTAATTAACCCTTGTCACAAAAAAAAAAGTCTAAAGAATGAAAAAAAAAGTGTTCAGATTTTGTTTGTATTTTTTTGTTTTGGCTACAAGAAGTTATTATTATTATTATTATTATTATTATTATTATTATTATTATTATTATTATTATTATTGAAGTTTCTTTAATTTTAATATTACACATTATGTTTTATATAGATGTTTGGTTTAATATATTTATGTTTATATATTATTTAGCATTTTTGGTAGACTCTTCCGTTTCGTCTTACGTTTCACGAATCTACGTTTTGTAAATCTTCACCTTCTCAACGTAGAGTCTACGTTTTAACAACCTTGATGTTAACTTTCAAATACATGAAAACCATATCCCTCCAAATTTGGAGTCCATGGTAATTATTTAATGTTCTAAACATTCTCGTAAATATAAAATAGGAGGTCCAGTGCCCAAGGGTCCAGCTTGTGAGTTTCAGGAAAGGAAGACGTGTGCAGCCTTAACCCTGCAAGCAGAGAGACTAGTTCCTTCCTTGCTATGAACAAGTGACATCCAGTTCATAAAGCAAAAACCTTACCTTTTCAGCAGACTTTACCTATGACTAAAACTCACCCTAAAACATTCAACATCAATGACACATATTACATACATGTAGTATATTACTTAAGCTATTTGACAATTGACAAGTTGAATAAACTAAAAGTGACTATAGCATAACATGTCATTTTAAAAAAAGAGAGGGGGATAGACCAAATGAAAATACTTAAGCACCAGGTGTATTTACCCTAAGCCTTTACCAAAACAAAAAATCGGGAACTCAATGGGTATTTCATACATGCTCATTTAGTCCTATTTAAAAAAATCAAAATGTAAAATAGAAAATAAAAAAATATAAAGAAAGGAATGAATTGTTCTAAACCCTAGTGAGTAAGTCCCTCTTCTCTCCCTTCCAAACGTGCCACTTCCGTGCTGCTCCACCGGTGGCGCCGTCACACCGCATTGTTTTTCTCTTGTTGTGCGCTAGTTTGAATTTCCACTTCGACTCTTTGTTTTTCTCAGGTTTGGTTCCATTCCCTTCCTTCTTTCAAATAAACGATTCCCAAAATCTATTTACTGTTGTTGTTTTTCTCTTGGTGTTTTGTTTTTCCCTTTTTCTCATTATTAAAATCTATTTACTAATATATGTTTATTTATATTGATATATACTTGATAAATGTTGTGTCTGTTATAACTTTTTTAATATTGTGTTTAATTCTGATCCTATTTTATTTTTAAATTTTTTTTGTATGTATATAGAAGTATCCAACCTTGTGAATCGTAAAGGCTTCATTTCGTTGATTCTCTACCTATGGTACCTTCCTATCTCTCTTTATTGTTGATTCTCCCTATAAATTTTAGTGTTTTGGTTCTTTAGGAAAATAAGGGAACTTGTGTATGCTCTGTTGTCTCATGAGGTTGTTCTTTTCTTGGAGAAATTTTAGTTGGCTTCTATGCAGTTTATAATTTACTGTTTAGGTTACCTTGGTTGATTTATGTGAATTTTATATTTATATTATTATCTAGAAGTTCCGCTTGTGCTTATTTGCTTTGTAGCTAATAGTAATACTATGTTGTGGTTTCCATGTGGCATGGGTCTGTTTGTTTTGGGTGTTGTGTTTTTTTCTTTAATGAACCATAAGGGAAATAAGAAATTCGGGAGAAAAGTATTAGTTGAGGAGATGATCTTGGATTGGAACTTGGAAGTGGGTTTAATCTGCTAAATGGTCTTTTGCAGAGTATATTTTGTGGAACTTTCCTGGTTATGGTGAAACTTTAACTGAATGGTTTAAATTGTTTATGCAGGCTGCAAAGATTCTTGCGAACTTGATTGTGATGGGTGGAGGAATCCTGGCAAGAGCAGTTGTGCAGGCATATCGTCAAGCGCTTACTAGTAAGCCTTTCAAATTTGTGACTCTAGATGGATTTGTGATTTGTGTGAGACAAGCATAAATGCATGCACAGTTATTATTCAATTTTGTGATTTCTAGGCGTTTTGTCTTAATTTATTGTGTTTTCCTAGACCCATACCGTATGGATTATGGAAATGTTGGTTAAATTATTTCCTGACACTAAAATGATTTTATCACTTAGCTGCCAGATGTTTAGCGCTTCAGTTCCTACCACTTTTTGTAAGAGTTTGTTGGCTAAGTTAGGTATGTTATCTAGAGATTTATGAGAGTTGCAGTTTTATCTTTTCAGTCAAGGCTTGGCATAAGATTTCATGGCTTCTCGTGTTAACATAGTAGTCAAATTTGAATCATTATATGGGAAGCTTTCAAAATGAAATTTTGGGTGTGATTGGTTTGCATATCCATGGTATGTTGATATAGACAGGTACAGAAATGTATGAAGTTTATTGAACTACCCAATCCTCTTCAATGCAAAAAAGATTAGTCACACATTGCAAGCATGTATCATGAGAAGTGTTCGAGTAGTCTCAGTCTACTCCCAACCAAAACTGAACACAAGTGCACACACCTATTCTCTTGTTAAAAAACAAAACTGTTAAGTCCACTCCAACCCTTAACCAAACCAAGCCAAACCTTTTTAAGCCTTTTTTTGGATCTAGATTTAAAACCCATTTTTACTTAACTCCGTTTTCAGAAAACCCAACCCACATCTCTTTTTTCAAACCCGGTTTTGTCCCCCTTCGGAATCCAGTTTCTTTTGTTTCGAAACACTGCATTAGCGTTTAGCAATTATTTCATTGAAGAGAAAAGAGCATCACCTCGCTGCTCTGTCAACGCTGGTTGCAGAGTCAAACTCGATCTCTTCACACTTTTGCAGAACCCTCTGGTATTCACTCTTTTTTCTTCCTTAAATGCTTTTCATCAATTTTTGTAAACTGTTTTATTTTGAAGTTGGTTTTGAGGATTTCTTCAAATTCGGAAACCCTAATTTTGTCAGCTATTTTTGCTCTTATATGTATGTATAGTTAATTTTTTATTTTTATTTTAAGTGGGCGGTATATGTAGAATTGTTAATTTTGTAGTATGAGACTTACCGAAATGAAGTCATATATTGCCATGTTCTATCATTTTGGACTTTGAGGATTTTGTTTTGTTAAGTTTTATTGAATGTGAAAGTAATATGATTTGTCTGTGACTTTGTTACTTTAGTAGTATGAGGCTTATCAGATTGAATAATTTTGTGATTTAATTTTTCTCTCAACTACTATAAGTTGCATGCAATCATGTAAAATTTACTGAACTTTGTTTAATCACTTACCAAGTTACCATTTGATGTGATGTCCAAGGCATATTGAAATACTAAACTTGTAGGTATAACATGAGTAAATTGTCAAAGTAAATTTCCCATTCTCTTTGATATTTATTATATCCAATGCTGTACATATTTTGTGTGATATACATATACTGTGCATAGCCTTAAATCATAATAGAAATGAGAGGTTTTATAGTGCTGATAATCAAGGAAGCAGAGGTTTTAGAAAGATAGAGCCTTAAAGCTGCTTTTCCCATGTAGACACTTGATCAGCTTCTGGAATAATGTGATATGTATTATGCATATGCTTCTGAAGTTTTTTTTCTTTCGGGAGATTATAAGCTTTGGATTTCTTTAGGTAATCTTTTGAAACCAAGCTGAGTTAATACATGCTTATTGAGGTTACTTGATCCAAGAATCATGGAAATTGAGGTGTCATGGCCTGTAATGTATCAAACGAATGTCTAATTTTTTATAATTGACATCTGAGGAGAGTTTTGAGAGAATGGGATCAATATACATTCAGCCTGTGATGAAACCCTATTTCTTTTTCGAGACCAGAAATGTCAAGTGCAAAACATAAAATAATGTGTAGAATTGTTTGAGAGTAGTTAGGGGGGCTCTGTTTTCTGTTATTGTGTTTGATAATTGTTCAAAATACTTTGCTCTGGAATGTGGATATGTAGATTAGCTTTGAGTATCAAATAGATCATACTACTACTCAGCAGGTAATTTTTCATTTTCAATGTAGATTTTTCAATTTGCTATTGTGGACATGTAACATGTGGCTTTGAAGTTATGGCTTTATTAAGCTGTTGTTAAAAACTTTAGTTAAAACTTAGAGATCATGCTGTTTAGATTTAATTGTACCGTTGAATTTAAGGATATTATAAAGTCATGTTTTCTCGTACTTGTGCTCTCCAGATTTGAGGTCATGTTTAAGGATACTGTCATATTTAACTGTGCTGTTCAGATTTGAAGTCATGCTTTGGCCTTTTTACTTCTTTTCAGACTTAATGTTATATCTTGGTAACTGATCACTGTCTTCCAGCTTTGCAGCTGTACTGGCCAATACATTTTTGAGTGGTCATTGTTTTGTTTGCTGTGGAGAACTTTTTTTTTTTTTTTTTCTGAATTTGGATTGGTGACAAATTAAATTCATGCACACTTGCTTGCAACTGGTGTTACAGTGAAGTTTTTGCTCTTTGCTTTTTACGTAACAAACTTCTAACAATGAAAATTTCTAAAAGTGAGACTGAGATTCAACACTTTAACTGGTTTTGAATATAAAAATTATTGACAAAAAAGTTTAAAAAAATTGGTTCTGGTCCAAATTAGATTTTTAATGATATAACTGGTTTCATTTGGTCTAAAACCGGTTTAAAAATTGGTTTTCAGGCTACAAAATCAGATTTAAAACTGGTTTGAGTTTAAACCGGTTTTAGAACCGCATTTATAAACCGGTTTAAAACCGAAACCAGTTTTAGAACCGGTTTTAAATCCAGTTTACAAACTGGTTCTAGATACTTAGTAGTTTGGTTTTTAAAACCACGCCTTTTAAGTGATTTGGGTTGGGTTTGATGTGGGTTTTCATAAAACCTAAACCATGAACCGGCCTACTATTCTCCCATTCTCCTATTTATACAGTTCACCTATTTCTAACTGCCTAACAAAATTAGTTAGAAAAAACAACTATCCAGATTTCACGTGAACCTTTAATTCTTGATCCTCTGCAACTGTCCTATTCCTCCTTGTATACACCTTAAGAGGTTGTTCCCTAACATATGTGACCCCGTTACCTGTCTTTTTTGGACAGTGTTTAATGAAATCATAGATTTTTGGGTTGGGGGAGGAGAGCTTAGGAGAGGTTACATGCTTCATGTTCAACTTGTAGATCTTATAGTTGGTCTAGGGAAGTCCCAGCAAGAAATAGTTGTGGTTCATGGTTCCATTGTAGTCAGTAGGGCCATTCAAGAACTGAATCAATCCAGGACCAATCGCATAACAGAACCAATCCAAACCGCAAGCCATGAAAACCGCTAACTGCATCAATCGTAACCGCAACCGTAAAAAACTGCACCTACAAACATGGTTTGGTTTGGCCTGTGGTTCCCTTTCGCAGAACTGAACCAAACCAAACCGCATTTTTGTATATTTTATTAATTCCTATACCCCCAATGCCTTAAAGTAATCCTATAATTTAATTAATGATCATGTGTTATTTGTGTTATGGGTTTATTGGATCTAAAATATGTATAAATAACTGAAGTGTTATTGTTGGTCTTTTATACGAACATAACATATAAATTATTAAATAAATACTCATAGCATAATAAATTGTTTGTAAAAAGTAGTAAAAATATAAACTACATAATTTTTATTTATTGCTTTGATATCTTGGTGTTTTACATTTAAAACGGCCAAACCAAACCAATCCAAACTATAATGGATTCGTTTGATTTGGTTTGGTTGTTGTACTTTATTTCAACCTAACCGAACCAAACCAAACCAAACCATACTCTTTTTAGTTATGATGTTTGGTTTGTTTTTTGCTTCAAAATCGATCCGAACTGCATGTGGAACACCCCTAGCAGTCAGGAATTCAAGATGGTGTCACCTCAATATGTTTGTTATGTGTATTGACAGATGCCCTCCCTGGTATAGTTCTATTACTAGCAGACTTAATTGGAATTACTATGGATGTGGCAGTTGCCATGTGTGGATAGATTGCCTTTGTTGTTTAAAGATATGTCTGGCTATAAATCTGTTAGTAATTATGTAGAGTTGGAGAACCTATGCAACCTGTTTTAGAATGCCAATCTCTATCCTTTATGTTATAAATGTTCAAAGAGTAGAGCAGTGCAATGATGAATCTCGATAGATAATGGTATACTTAATATGACCATAATTGGGGGTGAGCATGGAAAAATTATTCGAGTCAAACTACTTTTATTAGAAAGCCTACTGATGTTACTCTTAGATCAGAAGTTTCCTAATACCTAAATTTTAAACTAACTCGATTTCTAAAGTGAACATAAGAAGTTGGCTACATTTTCTGCAGAACGATCGTCTCACTGCTGGAATCAAATGTGCATAACTTGACTTGTAAAATTCATTTTGAATGTTTGCATTTGAAAGCTCATTTACAACACTTGAATGCTGGAAAGTTTTTGAAAATTTTCTCAAATCTACAATTCCTGACAAGCAAAAGAAGTTGGTTGTGCTATTATACAAGTTTTTAGGCTAGTCATCTTAAAATTTCTGTAACTTGGGCTAAAAAAATTGTGTGAAACTTGTTTGGTTTGAAAGCTGATATATTACATAGTAGTCAATTCCAATTAGTGTCATGTGGTGGCTGACCCAACAATTGGGATCACAGAACAAATCATGGGCGCTACTTTACACTATTGCGGGGTAAAACAAATAACTATAAATAAGTGTGTAGAAAAACTTTAAAAAAAAGAGAAAAACAATTAAAAAACAATCAAAATGCATAATCCTTAAGTAAAAACTGAAATTATCCAACATAAAACATTGTCTAAATCTATGAATTCATCATGTAAAGATTAAAAAGCCACTAATGAAGCCTCCTAAGTCCTAAGGCAGCACTTCAACATAACAAAAAAAATAAGCTAGTAACTAGGAACTCCAAAAATCATATTCATCATTTCCATCTTCCAAGTCCCATCTCTTCTTCCCCTCCACTTGAGCTCTCATGCTCATTTCTATATATTTCTTCCTCTCTTTCCATCTCATCATCAGCACACTCTTCCTCCTTTTCTCCCTCTTCCTCAACAATGTGCTTCCCCTTTCTTCTATTGCTTGAGGAAGGCCTAGAAGATGCATCGTTGGTGGGTGTATTTTGCTTCTTAATGCAACGGCTGTTCGGCTCGGGTAACGTCTTCCCCTTGAGTCCAAATCAAGCCATCATTCTACCAAACGTGAACTCATCCTTACCATTTTGATGACCACCCAATTCTCCTAATAGCCACTCATTAGTAGTAGTATCATCAACTTCTTTTAGGAGAATTAGATCAATGATGTCCTTAGCTTCAAAGTGGTTCTTTATAGTTTGATTGTACTTTATGAAAACCAAATCACACAACCTTTGATATTCAAGAATCAAGACGACTTCTTTTCTGTAAATGAATATGTTTGACTTTTTTAAAAAATAATAGCCTTCATCAAACCAAATGGTAAAAAACTAATGATGTAAAAAAGAAATTTTGATTTATTGAGCCTACATACTTGAAAGTATTCCATTTTCACTCATCCACATGAGCTACAAGTCAACAGTAAGACTTCAATGGCAATCTTTATTGTTGACTTATGGCTCATCCGGATGTATGCAAAATTAGAGTACTTTTGAGCATGTAGGCTTAATAAATCTTAATTTCTCTTTTACATTATTAGTTTTTTATTATTTGGTTTGGTGGCCACCAACATTATTTTAAAGATTAAAATAGATTCATTCTAGCAAAAGAAGCCATTTTGAGGATGAAAGGTTGCTTGATTTGGTTTTCATCAAGCACAGCAAAACCTTAAAGGATCGCTTTTGAGCTAAGATATCATTGATCCAATTCTCCTAAAGGAAGTCGATGATACGGTTGCTAATGAGTGGTTGTTAGGAGGATTAGGTGGTGATGAAGATGGCGGGGAGGAGTGTGTGTGGTGAGGATGATGGCTTGACTTGGACTCAATGAAGAGGAAGAAATATATAGAATTGATCATGAGAATTCACGTGGAAGGGAAAAAGAGATGGAACTTGAATATGGCTTTTAGAGTTTTTCATTTTGACTATTAAGTTTGTCGTCTTTGTCTTGTACTATGACTCTCTCTCTTTGTACACACAGTCAGTTACGCACACTGGCTGTATATCTTCTCATTTTCTGAACATCATGTTTTGTTAATCCAGATGCCTCAAAAAATGGTGTTGCTCAAGAGACAATACAAAATACTATCCGCAGAGCTAGCAAGGCAATGACAGAGCAAGAGGCTCGGCAGATTCTAGGTGTTACGGAGGAAGCTCCCTGGGAGGAGATTGTGAAGGTTAGTATATCATCTGGTTATATTAATACCCTTTTATTGTTTTAATTTACTCCCCTTAAAAGAGTTAATGTTAGGAAACCATTTTTGTGATACATGTCTTGAGTTATATTAAATACTATACATACTCATGTATAATATATATTAGAATTATAATTATTATTTTGCATGTATTAGCCTTCTAAAGCATATCTTCTACTACTTCTGGGGAACTGAATTCTTGGTAGGGATAATTAAACTCTGATCATTCCCGTGGTAATTGCATTTTGCTCTGGAAGTTATACCTATATCTCATGTAGATGTAGATATATTATTCACATTCAAAAACTTGCAGATACCTTCCACTGAAACAAACAAGGGTTATGTGTAATTGTTGCTGATTTTAGGGCAGATACGTGTAATTAGCACTTGCTGTTATAATTATAATACTTGTTAAACATATTTCTTCCTTGCAGAAATATGACAGATTGTTTGAGAATAATGCCAAGAATGGGAGTTTTTACCTCCAGTCCAAAGTTCATCGGGCCAAGGAATGTCTAGAGGCAATCCATCAAGGCAAGAACCCGGGTACCCCCAGTTGAGGAATTTTCTAACCCTTTTATGTAATCGTTTTGGCCTCCAAGTTGTATACGATTCGTGTAATCAAAAGTTATTATTACAAGGTTGTAAATGGTTAGTTTGGGATTGGCAGCAAATAATGGTGGTTATCTTTACAACTTGATTTACATTATTATTTTTCAACATGTTGAGTTATATTACAAAGACGATCATTAGAAATTAGAAGTATGGATTCAACTTGTGCACTTGGGACTTTGGTCGGGTTGTTACACCGGTGATAAGTTATCATTAAAAGCAAGGATTCAACTTGTACAGCCTTATAATTTATAATTTAACGGTTAGATTATTGATATAATTATTGAATTATGATTTCATGTCATAGATTGTTTGAGTTCTTGTTAAAAGTAAGTAATGGGTACTTAATTAAAGGGTTGTTATTTGCACATATTTTAAGCGATTGTTTTTGACCCTTTGTTAAATGGTTTTAGATTGTCTAAAGTGGTTTGATTTGTATGATATAAATTTTAAATCCAATGGTGTGTTTTTGCGAATATCATATGTATTTATATTTAAAAGAATATTTAATATTGAAATGGATTCTTAAAACGGTTATAGTTAGAAAAAATATTTAATATTATCTTAGATTTTTAGAATGATAGATATTTTGGAGTAAATGTAAACTTTTTTTTTCCATAATGGGACAAATATAAATCTTAAACAAGACAAAAGTAAACAAAGATCACTTCTATTTTTTATTTTATCATCTGTTTTTAGATAATTAATTGAGTAAAAAAATATTTTTTCCACTATATTTTATTGAAATCTTCAAAACAAAGTTAAACAAATACAAAACAATTTTTATAAGTAAAAAAAAAAAGTCCTAGAGAAAAAGTTCCAAACGTCGTTGTTTGTGAAATTTGTTTGAATGTCAATTTTGTATGGAGAAGACAAATCCCATGTCATTTCTAATTATAGTAACCATTGAACGATATTATTTTATCCATCATTCATCCACCGATGCATTTTTTATTTCACTGGATCTGATTGTCAGAGTTATCAACCCACCAAAGATTTATGATGTCACATTCAAAATCATAGAAGAAAATGTATGTGGCATAGCATATCTAAACACTTCTGGGTTCCTTACCCAAAATGGTGGGTAAGCTACAAATCACCCATCATGCGTCAGCGATTCTTCTGCTTCAAAGTTTTAACTTTTCTTGCCCATCGGCCATTACATATGCATAACAAGTGCATATTTTAGATGAATTTACATACAGTAGCACCCTTGCTAATGTTTTGAGAAGCCAATTTTAAAAAATATTTCGGAAAAATCTTTATACTAAAAACGCATGATAATTATTTAAAAACAAATGATTGATTTATGTAATACCTAATTAAAAATTACTTCCTTCTTTCCTTCCCTTGAATCCATCAAGGTCATGATGGATATTTAAATAATTATCTTAAGATCATAATTTCAAACATAAGATTCTAGTGATTTCATTATAAACATTTTTTTTAGTGATTTCGTTATAAACAATAATAGGTTTTTTTTTACTATCCTTGCCCCTTTACGAGTTTAAACTGTTTTTAAACATACTCTTAAGAATTCAAGTGTATATTAAATATTCTTTTTTCAATTATATAATATCAAATACTCTTTCGATTTAACTTATTTTTAACTTAAAATTTACTATTAAGTTAAAACTAAAACTAAAAATAACTTTTTAAAATAAAGGAAAACTTGTTCGGTATTTTTAAAATTTTTTAAAAGGTTTAATTTCATTAAATAGTTTCTAATCTAAGGGTTTGTTTCATGTATGGAACTGAAATTTCTATGGAATTATTAATTTTATTTTTGGATCATATATAAAATTAAAATGTGTGAAATTATAATTCTAAACTAAAATAGGATGATGGTAGAGGCAAAATGACAACAGTGCCAGTGGTGGCGACGACAGTAATAGTGAAGTAATAACGATGGTGGTAGTAATCATAATGATCTTGACGACGGTCTCAATGGTGGTTTCAGCAAGGGTGACATTGGCGGTGGCAATGATGTTATATGCAGTGTGGGAGGAAGTGAAACAAAACCAGAGGAGGTGACATTGAAAGAAAGAAAACAATAGAAATAACTCTTACTAAATAGAGCATAAAAAAAATACATAAACTCGCCTAAAGGGAGAACGACAACTTCCCATGGAGAAATGAGTGCCTCCTCATAAGGGTAGCCTTATAAGAAAGGTGCAATACAATGACTAGCGTTTGTGTGAGAAGGAAAGATGTGTCCTTTTTTTCCTATAAAATTCTTTGAAAGTCTACATAACATAGTCTAACATTTTACACAGATTGTCAGACCATATGAAATTTTCTTTTGAAAAGCCCACTTAACTCATTCTAAAAGTTTAATTTACTTGAGTAGCCAATTAACTTGTATTATCATAGGTTTTCTTCAAAATCAGGCGAGTTAAATCAAGTTATACCACTTTAGTTGTATTTTCAATCTAATTGGGGACTCAAAAGTCAAAATATACTCTAAACATATTTAAGCATAAAATGTAAACGTTGATTAGTGTGAATGGAGTAATATTCTCATCTTTTACTTCTATGATTTTTTCTAAAATAAAATCCCAAAGTCGTCCCTAATGTATACAAGATCAATGGTTAGTCCCCAACCTATCAAAATGATGTTGTAACCTGTAATGCATGTAAATGGTCCATCAAGTTGGTGCTTGTCGTTAACGGTTTGTTAGACGACATCAATCAAGGTGCCATGTAAACTACCATGTGGCCACATTTTAAACTTATGTGGACATTTCAAATCTCTAATGATGAGACACATCAATTTGGTCAATACATTAATTTGGTCCTTAACGTATATAGTATTATGTCAAATTGGTCCTTGTCTTATATTAAAAAATCCATCATATTGTCTGTTTTTTTTTCAACTTGTTTTTTTATTATTTAAGTTGAGTTTTAAATTGTGTAAAATACATATTATATTTCGGAAGATAATGTGTGTTCTTATTTGTTTAACAAATGTGTAATTTGATTTTTACTTTGTTAAAGATGGATGAAGACTTTGTGTCCTTAATATACATTTTGTATCACCATGGTGTGTCATTTTAATACTAATCCACCATATTGATTGTTTAAAATTGTTATACACTGATTTTATTGAATAATATTTTCTTTGCATTAAATAATTATAAATAATATCATTACATCATCATAAAACAACTAATTCACTTATACATCAGAGTCTAGTTTAAAGTATTTAAATTAACATTAAAAACTTATATGATGTGATTTTACTAATATATTATGGACTTCTTTGATACAAATTACAAATAATTAGGACTAACATGGTATACAGTTAGGGACCAAATTAATATAATATTCTTTACATCAGGGACTAAATTGATGTATTTCTTCCTTGAAGATTTGAAATATCTACATCAACATTAAATGTGGTTATGTGGATGCCATGTGATATCTTACATGGCACATTAACACATGTGCCATGTTACTTTGAGTGACGTCGTCCAACGACAGTTAACGAAAGAGACTAACTTAATAGACGGTTTACATACATTAGGAGTTATAACAGTATTTTGATATGTTAGGGACTAAATTGATCGATCATGTATACATTAACGACGAGGACTTTAGGTTTTACTCTATTAGTAGATTTGCAGGGATAGAAAGACGCAATGGGAGGTCCAGATATTCGGCCATTTGGGCATGGCCATACCATAGTGCTAAATTAGGGTAGAGGTCAAGATTTTTTTTGGGTCAATATCATGATATTTTATTGGGTTCCCATTTATGGATCCATAGTTGAAATATACTGGGCTGGTCCATTTCAGCCCAGGTTCTCACTTCAGAACACAAAGGGTTTTTTTCTTCATTTAGGTTATTCTTATTTGTTACTGGACCAAGAAAGACAGAAGCTATTCTTATTTGCACATGCAGAAAATATGGAGAAAATAGGGGCTCTCTTTGTTGACCCAAAAAGGGGGCTCACTTTATATTTGTTTGCAAAAGCAAAGATTTTGAAAGACTCAAAGTCGTAACCACAAAAAGAAAAAAGACTAAAGACTGAAAGTAGAAGTCAACTGGATAATCAAATAGGGGACTAGTGCCATAATTTTATATATGATAAAAAATTTTAAAAAATTATATTAAAAATATATTGAACTTACATAACAAATCAAATGATACTGCATTAATATTAATTTTAAATCTATATTTTATTCATCTTTTATATATTTATTATGTACAGCTTTGATAAACTCATATAATTAATGGGGCATAAAGTTCACTTTATCTTAAAATTAATTTAACTCAATATATTTTTAAAGTTGTTATTGCATTTAACTTGAAAAGAGAAAGTTATGATATTGCAGAAATGCACCAGACAAGTTTCTCCTAGAACATGTACAAAGTGATACAAAATTTCAAAAGGCAAAGAAAAAAAAACATAGAATGATAGAATTATAAAAGTGAGAAGGACTGGACAAGTTGTGGCAAAGTCCTAGCTAGTTATAGGCTTCCAGTGAGGACCATTTCTTCTGAGTACACAGTAGCTTCCAAAGTCCATATTAAAACAATATTTGAGGCTTAGTCAATTGCCTTATTCCTCATCCCTTTTACCCTTTCTCCTTTGTTTCAATATTGTCCCTTCCTTTAACCTCATTTAGTAGAGGTTGGTCATTATTGATATTATAAATTTTTCAACAACCTGATGGTAAAGACACTACCAAAGCATGTAGGTACTTAGTTCTTAATGGCACATATCATTATCAAGGACAAATCTCACTCCATTCATTCATTAAGGGCATCTCTTGCAAATATGGAAAAGCAATAGGGACTAACATGAGTGAACCTGTTGGTTGAAGCACTTCTAGGTGCTTCTAACTTCTAAGAATTATTGATGTATCCAGGCCCAGCTAAGAATTAATCCCATGTGTTCTCTACCTTCTTGCTCATTATACTTATCTTTCACTTTTCTAGATCACTTCTCTAGTTGATCTTTATGAAAATTTCTTATATTCTTTGAGAGTAAAATTAACTTTTGTTAGGGGTACTTACTAGAATTTGTGTATGAAAACATTATTTTGTGTATGACTCTTTTAAGTGATAATAATAAATCGTTATAAAAAATTAGTGAAATGATAAATAAAAATGCACGAAATGTTACTAACATCTTTAATTAAAAATAATTTTTTTTGTTAAACATAATTTTATGGTAAATATTTATTTATTTTTAATTAATGATAATTTTTTTAAAAAAATTTGAGGTCTTTTTCTATATGGGGCTGAGGCAATGGCCTTATTTGCTTTTAGGTTGTGTCAGATTTGAATGATGAGCTAGGTTAATGAATGAGCTTAAGGTAAGTTTAAGAGTCTTTTTGTCCAAAATGTTTAGATCTTATATATTACTACTTAATGTTTCATTTGTTTAATCTCATTTTCAATCGGAATATTCTTTTTCTCTCTTTCTTTTGGGGTTGGTCTTAGATTATTTTGTCTGGGCTTGTAACCCTGTTTTTAGTTGTCTCAGGTTTTTTCCTTTAAACAAATTTTTTTAGATTGAGGCAGTAAGAAAACAAAATATTTAGATGAAAATAAGGTTAATCAAGTTTTAAAGCTATCGAAATTGACGGGGTTTAATAAATTGATTTGACTAGATTAGAACATATGAGACTTGTTAAATGATAAATTTAGACATTTAATTTTAACGTTTAAATAAATTTAATGAGATCAAATACAACTTAATGTGGAGTTCAAATTAAATCTAAATCATTTAAGTTGAATCCCTTTATCACTCATTCCAAATATTGGTAACACAGAGAGCAACCCATTTGAACATGTCCAAAGATAAAAATAGAATGAGTATATGATTTAAATGTGACGTAGAGTTACAGATCGTTTTTCTCTTAACTATATGTGTCAAGGTTCAAACCCTATAAATAAGAATAAAATAATATTTAATAATATATGTGAACTTAGTTTCGTATTGTGTTTTCTTGGGATTAGATTCACTTGTCACCTCGAAATGTTTGATTTTTTGTCCCATCACTTTAAAATTGCCACATTACTTAACTAATCATACTAAATTTCTATATCACTCACCCACTATTTAAAATTTTAACTAAATGTGTTTTTTTAGTAGTATCTTTTATGCTGGTTGTTTTAGTAACCAGTAAAATAAACAATATAAAAAATTAATATTTTATCGTAATTATTTTAATAAATAATGTAAAAGATATCTTTTTATAATAATTATTGAAATACCTGATATAAAAAAACTAACCCTTAGGTATAAGAATTTAAAAGATATAGTCGAATAAAATAAAAAATTAATATAATTAATTAATTAGGTGATATATTTGAATTTGTAGTAGGAAGATTAATTAGGGAAAGGTAATTTGTTGAGTATAGCCTAAAAGGATTTAAAAACAAAGAGAAACAGTTGGAGACTACGGAAATAGAGCGCGCTTTAAATACGTGGCAGACAACAGAGTCAGCGGCTTTCATGAAAGACATTGTGAGGGCCCACGATGTGATACCTCACTCCCATTCCCATTCCCTTCTTTATTTTATGCCCTAATTCCCATTTTCATTTTTATTCTTAATCAAATCTCCATTATTTCAAACACCGATCGTTTCGTTTATAGTCGAAGAAATGAAATTATGAAAATAAAAAAATTAAGGATTAATATTGATCCTTCATATCATTTAAGGCGGTAAAAACTCTGTTTGATTGTAAAATCTTTTTTTAGACTAGTCAAACCAAAGTTTAACTTTGACCAACCCAATGAAGAACCAAACATGCTCTTAATCACTCTGTTTAATTTCATTTTTTTGTCTGAATAAAGTCAGAAAAAGTATTCTTCTACTATTAATTATTAATTATAAAAAGAAAATCACAAAGAAAGGCACTTAATTGCTTTTCTATCTCTTGCTCATGGTTTCCTTTTTCTTCTAATTTTTAAAATTATTAGTTTGTCCACCAACATGTCCCTATATGTAATGATAAAAACACATTACAGTGAAAGAATCATGATTTAAATTTTGGGATGAAAAAAAGTAAAATTGACTATTAAAAAAAGAAAAAGTAAAATTGACTATAAATAGACCAAATAATATCAAAAAAAAATAAATTTCTGTGACTTTATAAAAAGTTAGTTGGTTTTTATTTACGTTAGTTCTTTTTAGAATAACAACCATAAAAGAAAAGATTGAAACTCTTGTTGATGATAAATATGAAGTAAAGAAATTAGAAAAACTAAAGAGAGTTTATGTAACAAACTTCTAACAATGAAAATTTCTAAAAGTGAGACTGAGATTCAACACTTTAACTGGTTTTGAATATAAAAAGCAAAGAGCAAAAACTTCACTGTAACACCAGTTGCAAGTAAGTGTGCATGAATTTAATTTGTCACCAATCCAAATTCAGAAAAAAAAAAGTTCTCCACAGCAAACAAAACAATGACCACTCAAAAATGTATTGGCCAGTACAGCTGCAAAGCTGGAAGATAGTGATCAGTTACCAAGATATAACATTAAGTCTGAAAAGAAGTAAAAAGGCCAAAGCATGACTTCAAATCTGAACAGCACAGTTAAATATGACAGTATCCTTAAACATGACCTCAAATCTGGAGAGCACGAGTACGAGAAAACATGACTTTATAATATCCTTAAATTCAACGGTACAATTAAATCTAAACAGCATGATCTCTAAGTTTTAACTAAAGTTTTTAACAACAGCTTAATAAAGCCATAACTTCAAAGCCACATGTTACATGTCCACAATAGCAAATTGAAAAATCTACATTGAAAATGAAAAATTACCTGCTGAGTAGTAGTATGATCTATTTGATACTCAAAGCTAATCTACATATCCACATTCCAGAGCAAAGTATTTTGAACAATTATCAAACACAATAACAGAAAACAGAGCCCCCTAACTACTCTCAAACAATTCTACACATTATTTTATGTTTTGCACTTGACATTTCTGGTCTCGAAAAAGAAATAGGGTTTCATCACAGGCTGAATGTATATTGATCCCATTCTCTCAAAACTCTCCTCAGATGTCAATTATAAAAAATTAGACATTCTTTTGATACATTACAGGCCATGACACCTCAATTTCCATGATTCTTGGATCAAGTAACCTCAATAAGCATGTATTAACTCAGCTTGGTTTCAAAAGATTACCTAAAGAAATCCAAAGCTTATAATCTCCAGAAAGAAAAAAAACTTCAGAAGCATATGCATAATACATATCACATTATTCCAGAAGCTTATCAAGTGTCTACATGGGAAAAGCAGCTTTAAGGCTCTATCTTTCTAAAACCTCTGCTTCCTTGATTATCAGCACTATAAAACCTCTCATTTCTATTATGATTTAAGGCTATGCACAGTATATGTATATCACACAAAATATGTACAGCATTGGATATAATAAATATCAAAGAGAATGGGAAATTTACTTTGACAATTTACTCATGTTATACCTACAAGTTTAGTATTTCAATATGCCTTGGACATCACATCAAATGGTAACTTGGTAAGTGATTAAACAAAGTTCAGTAAATTTTACATGATTGCATGCAACTTATAGTAGTTGAGAGAAAAATTAAATCACAAAATTATTCAATCTGATAAGCCTCATACTACTAAAGTAACAAAGTCACAGACAAATCATATTACTTTCACATTCAATAAAACTTAACAAAACAAAATCCTCAAAGTCCAAAATGATAGAACATGGCAATATATGACTTCATTTCGGTAAGTCTCATACTACAAAATTAACAATTCTACATATACCGCCCACTTAAAATAAAAATAAAAAATTAACTATACATACATATAAGAGCAAAAATAGCTGACAAAATTAGGGTTTCCGAATTTGAAGAAATCCTCAAAACCAACTTCAAAATAAAACAGTTTACAAAAATTGATGAAAAGCATTTAAGGAAGAAAAAAGAGTGAATACCAGAGGGTTCTGCAAAAGTGTGAAGAGATCGAGTTTGACTCTACAACCAGCGTTGACAGAGCAGCGAGGTGATGCTCTTTTCTCTTCAATGAAATAATTGCTAAACGCTAATGCAGTGTTTCGAAACAAAAGAAACTGGATTCCGAAGGGGGACAAAACCGGGTTTGAAAAAAGAGATGTGGGTTGGGTTTTCTGAAAACGGAGTTAAGTAAAAATGGGTTTTAAATCTAGATCCAAAAAAAGGCTTAAAAAGGTTTGGCTTGGTTTGGTTAAGGGTTGGAGTGGACTTAACAGTTTTGTTTTTTAACAAGAGAATAGGTGTGTGCACTTGTGTTCAGTTTTGGTTGGGAGTAGACTGAGACTACTCGAACACTTCTCATGATACATGCTTGCAATGTGTGACTAATCTTTTTTGCATTGAAGAGGATTGGGTAGTTCAATAAACTTCATACATTTCTGTACCTGTCTATATCAACATACCATGGATATGCAAACCAATCACACCCAAAATTTCATTTTGAAAGCTTCCCATATAATGATTCAAATTTGACTACTATGTTAACACGAGAAGCCATGAAATCTTATGCCAAGCCTTGACTGAAAAGATAAAACTGCAACTCTCATAAATCTCTAGATAACATACCTAACTTAGCCAACAAACTCTTACAAAAAGTGGTAGGAACTGAAGCGCTAAACATCTGGCAGCTAAGTGATAAAATCATTTTAGTGTCAGGAAATAATTTAACCAACATTTCCATAATCCATACGGTATGGGTCTAGGAAAACACAATAAATTAAGACAAAACGCCTAGAAATCACAAAATTGAATAATAACTGTGCATGCATTTATGCTTGTCTCACACAAATCACAAATCCATCTAGAGTCACAAATTTGAAAGGCTTACTAGTAAGCGCTTGACGATATGCCTGCACAACTGCTCTTGCCAGGATTCCTCCACCCATCACAATCAAGTTCGCAAGAATCTTTGCAGCCTGCATAAACAATTTAAACCATTCAGTTAAAGTTTCACCATAACCAGGAAAGTTCCACAAAATATACTCTGCAAAAGACCATTTAGCAGATTAAACCCACTTCCAAGTTCCAATCCAAGATCATATCCTCAACTAATACTTTTCTCCCGAATTTCTTATTTCCCTTATGGTTCATTAAAGAAAAAAACACAACACCCAAAACAAACAGACCCATGCCACATGGAAACCACAACATAGTATTACTATTAGCTACAAAGCAAATAAGCACAAGCGGAACTTCTAGATAATAATATAAATATAAAATTCACATAAATCAACCAAGGTAACCTAAACAGTAAATTATAAACTGCATAGAAGCCAACTAAAATTTCTCCAAGAAAAGAACAACCTCATGAGACAACAGAGCATACACAAGTTCCCTTATTTTCCTAAAGAACCAAAACACTAAAATTTATAGGGAGAATCAACAATAAAGAGAGATAGGAAGGTACCATAGGTAGAGAATCAACGAAAT
This sequence comes from Clitoria ternatea, assembly GCA_037962975.1. Classification (NCBI taxonomy): domain Eukaryota; kingdom Viridiplantae; phylum Streptophyta; class Magnoliopsida; order Fabales; family Fabaceae; genus Clitoria; species Clitoria ternatea. The sequence goes on from CM075670.1 coordinate 289,425,522, forward strand.
GAAGCCTTTACGATTCACAAGGTTGGATTTTATTCTTCTCGGTGAATGGGAAAATTTAGGGTAATGGGAAGTGGTGATTTGGTTTGTGGTTTCGCGAAGAGAATATCAAAATTCGGCTACAACAACAATAGCGTGGGGAAGAGGAAAGAGATGAGAAAATGGTTTGTGAATGTTTGGTTAATTGGTGTGGAGCACAAACCAATGGAAATGCCATGGTAACCCTAACCCTACTCGTGTTCAATGGAAGAATTCTTAGGTAACTTTGGTCCACGCACTGGCAACCATAGATATGGAGCGGGACCAAAATGGACGGTTATAAAAGCATCGGAGTAACAATAATAAAATAATGGTGCTGCATATTTGTTTGAAGTATTTTTTGGAATTAATCTATATTATTCCGTATATTGCGTAAGAAAATTTATATAATATTATTTAGTAGGTTTTTTCAAAAAAAAAATGGGGTATATTTTATAAATATTTTTACAAATGGGGTACATGCAAAAATATTTGCACGTCTGAGGTTAAAAACATCACTTCAACGGATCAATTAACGCGTCATTATTGCATTTTACAGAGTCACTTCACGAAACGTGTACATGGATGTCACGTGGCCTGAGCGGGATCAAGATTTCGCATGGTGAGACACAAAAATGTTAATCAACGTAGATTCGCATGCAGGGCCCATGAAATGTCATAAAAGCTAACACAATCTCGCATGGTTAACCTGCATGTGTGACATGTGTCAGCTATGCAGTATTTCGTAGGGTTAATATACGAAACGCATGGGGATTCGTCATGTGGCAAACGCAGGAAAAAATGGAAAACCATATTTTATTCACTATATATAATCGTGTGCCCTAATTCATTTTTCACAAGCATTCTTGTTTGTTAACTTCCTCACTTTGACTTAGGTTGGGTAATTTTGGAGAAATTTGAGTAGTGATTTCTTTAAACGGTGAAAGGTATGTATCTAAACCTAATTTTTTTAGTCTTATACATATAGCAACTTGGTGCAATGTGTTAGGGTTTGTCATAAATGCGTGGTATGTTATCTCGAAGTTGTAGTAATATATTTGTTTATTATGTTTACGGTTTTTATTATGTTGATTATTTAATTTTTGTCATTATTTTATTTTCCATGTAGGTTAATTTTTGTGTTAGGGTTTTAAGTAATCCAAAATTACAAGTAATCTCAAATTATAGTATTTTGTGATACATGTGTTACAACTCATTTGTTAGAATAACATACTAATACATTACTACAATTTTAGAATAACATACTACTCATTTGTTAATTTTGTTGTTATTATGTAATGAAAATTTAGATTAATAAAAATTATGTTATTTTGTTAGATAAATGTTAAGATGGTATGTTTAAGTTTTTGTAAAATATTTAATGTAAGATATTAATTTTATAAATTGCTAAAATTATGAAATATAAAATTTATTTGTAGAATACATGAGAATTGGAAAATATTAGTTTTAATAAAACATTTTATAAAGTGATCATAAATTAATGTTAATTAAAGTATAGTTATTTAAGTTGGGTAAAATTTTAAAATCATATTGATTGTGTAAATGATATTAATATTTTATAATAAAAATAAGATGATATTATATATTTGTCATTGTAGGATGGGTTCATCATATTCATCAATGTATGAGTCACGTAAAGTGAACCCTATCTAAAAGATCCCTCGTTATTGAAATTCTAAAGTGTCCATATATCAGAGTTTGTTTGGAACGGAAGACCATATTGGATCTTGAAATGTAGTCAAGGAATCTTTCGGGTTGGCAGTTCGTCAAATTCAATACCGGAATCCCAAGGTGACTCTAAATTTGAATGGTATTGATCCGTTCTATGAGTTTCACCAAGGGAAACTGGTGGCCATTGTCAAGGACCATCATGAGAGTCCGCCTAACACTCCATATAGGTTTGCTCCTTTACCTGAAGGCCAATCAATGGGACCTTCTCTCCTGAAACTCAGAAGTACAGGAACAAGCTCTGGCGCTAATGAAGGCAAGACCGGAGATAAAGGCAAAGGGAAGGAAGGAGATATAAGTCAGAAGAACTAATGCCTTCCCTGTCTTTTCTTTTTTATTGATTCAAATTCGCTGTGTTCCAGGCTCAGCTCCGGATTAATAAACGAATTTCTTCATGTAATTTCCATTTGGTCAATAAAAGAACCATTTGCCTTTATATACTTGTTTAGTGGAAAACAGCTTTAATAGAAGGATTGCATGTGTATTGAATCATTCTGGATTTAAGTAATGAAGATCGGATATTAACATAGAACCTTCATTCCAGATTTTTACATGCAGGATGAAGAACGGATGGAGACATATAACTATCGTTTTTCATGTATTGGCGTTTTGATAGCCAAAGACTTGATTTGACAGAAAAGATAGAGTATCTTTTGTCAAGTATGGATAATTTGATATAAAAGCCTGGTAGAAAGCGTATCTTGCCTCTCGAAAGTCAGGCCTTTGGGTCGTAAATATCATAATAGGATCGCCGTTGTGAGTGAACATGTTATTGTCATGAGAACGGCTTATAATGTTAATCTTGAGGGGGAATGATTGTGAGAACGTTTCATCAAGAGTTCATTCCTCAAGATATTCGTTAAACCGTTGATGCTGTCCCCCAGTATCATTGGGTGATCAGTACTTTGAACAAACTCTAAGTGAGACTTTCACGTAAGAGTTCTTAAGAGTGAGGATTTAAAATAGAAATTCCTCTTCAAAAATTTCCGACTGAGAGGTTTCGGGTGAATATGCCTCAGATTGTGGCTTACCCGAATGAATTATTTTTGTGTCGGAGTTTTATGAGTCAGGTTTCAATTGAAGAATTGATGACTTAGAATTTAAAGCTATAAAACTTCCAAATAAGGAACTTTGAAAGAGAGTATTAATTTGGAGTTTAGTATAACTTACTTGTTGTGTTTGGAGTTCGGTTTGATCCTACAATCCATGTCGTATTTGGTGTTCGGTTTAATCCTACTAACCATTCTCCAATCGGTCTTTGGTTTTACCCAATGACGATTCTTCACCGACGTTCGGTCGATCCTACTAGTCGTACTCAGAGTTCGGTTTAATCCTACAATCCGAGCCTTCAACACGGGGTTCAGATCAGGGCTAATCCTGAACCTACTACGCCCGTTACTTGGGGTTCAGCGTGGTCTTGGAGAAGAACCAGCTTACTGCGCCCAAGCCTTCAATACGGTGTTGGGTTCTACCCTTTTACCGTTCTTAGAATGGGGTTCGGTTCAATCCTACCACCCATTTCCTGAGGTTCGGTTTAATCCTACAGCCCAGGTCTTCACCGGTGTTCAGCCAAACTTACTAACCATACCCAGAGTTCGGTTTAATCCTACAATCTGGGCCTTCAGTTACTTAGACACACTCGAGGAGTTACATCGTCAATTACAGAATGGGTAATTGAGATTATCCGTCCTGAGTATGCTCTTGTGCGCTGCACATATTCGAGGAGTTACATCGTCAACTACAGAATAAGTAGTTTGTAACGCCCCGAAACGTTGATTAAAATTTTTAAGTAAATTTTTTGCTTTTTCGAAAGATCATCAATTTAATTCAGAGTTTATGTAATAGTTGATAACAGCGGGAAAATTATCATACATGCTAGTCGTGAATAATTAATTTCAAGAAAATACTTAAATAGCGGAAACGATTTAGAACATAATAGTACATGACATATTATATTTATTACAACCCATAAAATCAAAGTTCAGGTAATAATTCAAATAGACATCCATCATGGCATCACTCTGTATTCTGCGTGTCATTCACTGTAAAAATTAATGTAAGAGTGAGACAGAATATAAAATAAATATAAAATAGATAAAATTGCACAAACACAATCAACAACTCATAATGATATGATGAATATGCCAAACAAGTCCATTTAATAATTCTTCAATTAGTTAAATGATGTCATGTTGGATCCATTTGGTTTGGTGGGAATACTGTAGTAAAAGTCTCATAGAGACACAAATAGGGCTTTAGCATATACCATGAATCCCTATACTTCATGGCGCTTAAGTACCGAAGTACACAATATCATAAGTAGGACTTTTGCATAAACCATGAATCCCTACACTCCATGGCACACAACAAAATAGGGCTTAACTCATCATAGAGTAACCCCCCACCAGGGTAGGCAATCATGGAACCCCTAAATTCCATGGTGCGTCCGAATGCTTATGATGCATGAATGCCTTTAATTCTTTTAACATACCATGATATCCACATTTCCAAAACCTCTTGGATAATACAAGTCCTCAAGGGACACAATACACATAATAATTCACAACATCATGGATTTACTGTTTCAACCACATATGTCAATAAACACAAGGCATTCATGTACATATATATTAATTATGTCATTCATAATTATTCACCATCACAATATACAAACTGTGTGATACTCAACAACATTTATAATAATCCATAATCACTCAAGAATTTAATAAATAATCTTTATCCATAGAGAAAATATCATTTTCTTTCAAAATAGCCTTTTAAAGTGACTTTCAGTATCCCCAACAGTAACATACATTAGTAAAACAGTCATAACATGGGCAAATCAACTCCTTTTTAGATGATTCCACTTTCTATAGCTCAATAATACAATTATCTACAACTTTCATGAAGAACACAGTTTCAGATTCCAATCAGAAATACTACTTATTCACAAAATACCATACTGCCTCAAGATAAGTTTTCCAAAATGTACACAGATTAGTATTTAAAACGTATCTGGAGTTACAAATGTGATTTTGACATGAACCCAATTCTAAATTATTCTTAACACACATATCTACAATTTTCATGAAGACACCAACCCCTAATTCTCACCACAAACTTCCCAGTTTTAAAAACAAGATTCGGATTTCAAAATTTCAGAATTTCAGAATTTTCAGCTTGCACATACTTCAGTAATTTGAGCATAACTTGAGTTACAAAAAATATTTTGATGTGAAACCACTTTCTAAAAATCCATAACTTAATTATCTACAACTTTCATGAAGATATCCAAGGCTGATTATGCATGTATAATTCCCAGCATATCAAAATATGCACTAAACATGAAGCAAATCTTTCACTCGGACATACAGTAGTATTTTGGCTATAACTTTTGCTACACATACTCAAATCAATCGGTTCAGGTCTCAAAATTCACATAACAAAAATATTTACAACTTTTATGAAGACACTGATCACTAATTCTTACCACAAAATTCCTAGTTTTAAAAATAAGATACGGATTTCAAGTTCATAGATTTACAGGTTATACATACTTCAGTATTATGAGCATAACTTGAGCTACAAAAATTATTTTAATATGAAACCACTTTCTAAAGATCCACAACATAAATATCTACAACTTTTACGAAGACATAAAGGGCTGATTATGCACGTACAATTCCCAGTAAAGCAATATATACACAAAACATGGGATAAACTTTCCACACAAACATGCTGTAATACTTTGGCTTTAACTTTTGCTATACTTATTCAAATTACTTGATTCAGGTCTTAAAATTCAGATATCAAAAAGTTCTACAACTTTCATGAAGAAGTCAGAGTCAAATTCACACGTTTTAAATTTCAAAAATGAGCAACAAGTTACGAAGTTAATTCTGGAATCCTAGAACAGCATACACTTCTACCTATTTCACAAATATTCACAACCCTGTCCCCTCTTACTTGATTTGATGTCCTTTGATTAACAAGGTATGTCTTGTAGTTCCCTCGTTCCAGTCCGTAATGGAAGAAATGAAAAGAACAGCCTTTTGAACGTACAAGGATAAGAAGAAGAAGAAAAAGAGTGTGTGATTTGCTAAGTGGTTCGTATATAGGTGGTGAGTTGTTAATAATGAGAGAATAAGTGGCAGACTTGAATGGAGGATTAGGTGAGATTTAATGGAACCTTTTGACTCGTCTCACTGTCATCTTTGCATTAAAGAGGTTAGTGATATATTAATTTATATAAAGTGGTCTGAGTGGAGTTAAAAGGTGTTCGTTGATGGAGATTTTGAAGAGGGCAGTATTGAATTTATGAGGGTGGAATGTAGTGTGAGAGGCGGTGTTGAGTGACGGGCGGTGTTATGTGAAGGGCGGTGTTGTGTGAAGGGCGGTGTTGAGTGAAGGGCAGTGTTGAGTATATCTTAAGAGATGTCCACGCTCTAAAGGATGTTCACGTTACTCCGCCAAGGCATTTGACCTCGTCAATGCTTATGACTCCGCCAAAACGTGTGACCCCGCCTAAATTTACTACTCCGCCAAGGCATGAGACCCCAGTTTTATAAGAAAACTACCCTTCCTAGTCTGTAATCTTCTGTTTCCTGGACGGACTCAGTCTGGTCTTTAATACCGGTACAATTTATCCGGTGTGAACATTAGTTTTAAGGATGAACCTTCCTTGAATCTAACCGGTGTTCACAAATGACAAAGCATTAATCCGGTCTCATGGTCATACGACCCATAGCTCACAGTAAAACATTGATCCGGTCTGCTTCACATAAGCTGTCCTCCCTACATCGGTCATCCGATGTGATGTGGTATTAGTGGACTTCCGATCTTCTTCTTTGAAGTCTTGACGTCGTCCTACCTTTTGAGATCAGAACGGATCATAAGTGTCTCTTCCGATCTCATTCAACCGACTCCTCTTCTTTCAACTTTTCACTCGGTTAAGTCTTCTCTGGCCGACTCAAAGCTCATTCGATCTTCACTCGGTGTTCATGTCCTTTCTCATCTGAGGAATAACTTAACCATTCATTCATCAGAGACAAGCATCACAGTCAAGTCTCATTCGGACTCAGTCATTACTTAGTCACTCGGAATACGGTTTACATGATTCACTCGGAATACGTATAATGTCTTCCACTCGGTTATCAACACTTAGGAATATAGAAGTGTTTCCCATACGGGTTTCACTCGGTTAATATAGATCCTAAACCGACCCAAGACTTATTCGTTGTCAATCAGAATTCCTTCCCTCAGGATTATAACTTCTAATCTTAATTGACTCGGAAACGAGTCACTCAAGAATAATGGACTCTGAAATGAGTCCTTTGAAAGTCTTGACTCGGAATTGTGTCTTCTTGGCATGTTTGACTCGGCAGTGAGTCTCTGAGACATTATTTCACTCGGAATAAGTCCTCCTGACTATGTTCCACTCGGAAAACATCATTGGCACTCGGTATTTCCATTTTCCACTCAGAATTCCTCTTGGTCACTCGGAATTTGCAGTTTTCACTCGGAACAGCCTCTCTTTCTCACTCGGACAGTTCTTTCTAAGGTATTTTCACTCAGAATTTGGGTCTCATTAATAGGGATCTATATAACTTATAGAATTATACCTAAAAATAAAACTTTTGAAGCATTAAAAGCTATCCATAGAGTGTTTTATTCATTAGTCAACACTTACAAGCCTTCCATGCTTCATAAATTACAAAATAGAGTTATTATTAAAAGCAGGATGTTACAATTCTCCCTCCCTAATAAAAATTTCGTCCTCAAAATTTAATGCGCTCCTCAGTGAAACAATTCTGGATACTGTGTTCTCATAGCATCTTCACGCTCCCAAGTCAGAGTTACATCAGTTCCTTGTTTCCATGCAACTTTTACCAGTGGTACATTCTTGTTCCTCAAGCGTTTATTTGATCTTTCTAGGATCTATGTAGGTTCTGTAGAGATGGTCAGATTTTCTCTAACTTCAATATCATCAGCAGCAATCACGTGGTTGGGATCTTGTACGTACTTCCTCAGCTGTGATACATGAAATACATTGTGCAGATTTTCCAGGTGAGGAGGAAGTGCAATTTGATATGCCACTGTACCAACCCTCTTTAGGATCTCATATGGTCCAATAAACCTTGGACTCAACTTCTTACTCTTCAATGCTCGACCAATTCCCTTGTGAGGTGAAACCTTCAAAAATACATGCTCACCAACTTGGAATTCAAGTGGTTTCCTCCTCTTATCATAATATTGCTTCTATCTGTCTTGAGATGCCTTCATCTTTTCTCTGATCATTTCTATCTGTTCAGTAGTCTGCTGCACAATTTCAGGTCCTAACACCAAACTTTCACCAGTTTCTAACCAACAAAGTGGCGTTCGACACTTCCTACCATACAATGCTTCGAATGGAGCCATACCAATACTGCTGTGGTAGCTATTATTATATGTGAATTCAATCAATGGAAGAAACTGCTCCCAACTACCACCATGTTCAATCACACAAGATCGCAGTAAGTCTTCCAAACTTTGTATGGTACGCTCTGACTGCCCGTCTGTTTGGGGATGATAAGCTGAACTCAATCGAAGCTTTGAACCCAATTCCTGATGTAAGCTTCCCCAGAATCGGGAAGTGAATCTTGGATCTCTATCTGACACAATACTAGATGGTACACCATGTAGTCTTACGATCTCCTTCATATATAATTGTGCCAATTTTTGTAAAGAGTTCTTCATATTCATTGGGAGGAAGTGAGCAGACTTTGTCAATCTGTCTACAATAACCCAGATTACATCATTCCCTGAACGTGTTCTTGGTAACCCTGACACAAAGTCCATTGAGATGTCATCCCATTTCCAGACAGGAATCTCTAATGGTTGCAGTTCACCAGATGGCTTCTGATGTTCTACCTTGGCTTTTTGACACACCAGACATGAAGATACATATTCAACTATCTCTTTCTTCATCCTTGGCCACCAAAAGCTTTTCCTCAGATCTTGATACATCTTAGTTGATCCAGGATGAATGCTCATCATACTTTTATGCGCTTCTTCTAGAATCGTCATTCTTAGATCAACATCATCTGGTACATAAATTCTATTCCTGATCCTCCAAATTCCATCTGATCCTTCTTGTAGTCCCATATCTTTGCCATTCGCCTGTAATTCTCTCAACTCTTATAATGGCAAATCTTCTTTCTGTCTTTCACCTAACAGTTTCAGGAAATCATTGGTTATTTTCAAAGTCCCCAAGGTCATACTCCTTGAAGATTTTATCTCTACACCCAAGTTCATGTCTCTGAACTGTTCTATCATCTCCATTTCTTTTATCATCAAAGATGCCATATGAATGGACTTTCGGCTTAGTGCATCTGCCACCACATTTGCTTTTCCTGGATGGTACTTCAAATTAAAATCATAATCTTTAAGAAACTCCATCCACCTTCGCTGCCTCATGTTCAATTCTTTTTGATCGAACAAATACTTCAAGCTCTTGTGGTCACTGAACACTTCAAACCTGACTCCATACAAATGGTGTCTCCAGATTTTCAGAGCAAATACCACTACTGCCAATTCTAGATCATGCGTTGGATAGTTCATCTCATGTGGTCTCAACTGTCTGGAAGCATAGGCAACCACCTTTCATTGCTGCATCAAAACACATCCTAAGCCCATTTTGGAAGCATCACAATAAACCACGAAATCTTCTTGTGGATTAGGTAAGGTTAAGACTGGAGCAGATGTAAGCTTCAACTTTAGTTCTTGGAAACTTTTCTCACATTCTGGCGTCTAAGAAAAAGGTTGATTCTTCCGGGTTAGCCGAGTCATTGGTAGGGCAATTTGAGAAAACCCTTCAATGAATCTCCGATAATAACCAGCTAATCCCAGGAAACTTCGTATCTCAGTGACTGAAGTAGGTCTCTCCCAGTTTACCACAGCTTCTATTTTAGAAGGATCCACAGACACTCCTTCGTTTGAGATTACATGGCCTAGGAATTTTACCTCTTTCAACCAGAATTCACATTTTGATAACTTTGCATACAACTGCTTCTCCTTCAAAATCTGCAATACCACTCGAAGATGCTTTTCATGTTCCTCTGCAGTTTTTGAATAGATCAGAATATCGTCAATGAAAATGATGACAAATTGATCCAAGTAGGGATGAAATACTCGATTCATGTAATCCATGAATACGGCTGGGGCATTGGTCACTCCGAAGGGCATCACAAGATACTCGTAATGACCATATCATGTTCTAAAGGATGTCTTTGGAATATCCTTAGACTTGACACGAATCTGATGATACCCCTATCTTAGATCAATCTTGGAAAACACTGCAGCGCCTCTCAATTGATCTATCAGATCATCTATTCTGGGTAGAGGATATCTATTCTTCACCGTCAATTTGTTCAGCTGACGATAATCTACACATAACCTCATGCTTCCATCTTTCTTCTTGACGAGCAATACTGGCGCTCCCTGTAACATCCCTGTTTTTAGTAGCAGTCTTGTTCAGTAAATTTTGAAGTGTGGAAGGTTAGTAAGTAAGAATAAGTGAGTAAATACCTTATATAGGGTCAGTAATACTCCAAAAATTCTATTTTTGGGTATAATTATGGAATTTATACAGACCTTTGAGGATATTATTCAAATTCTGAGTGAAAAAGGCTCTGATCCGCATGACAGAGTGATATTCCGAGTGAAAAAGACTCTGTACCGAGTGACAGAGAGCAATTCCGAGTGATAGAAAGAGAATCCGAGTGAGGAATGAAATTCCGAGTGTAAAGTTAGGTTGACCGAATAAAACATTACTAAAAAGGATACTACCGAGTGAAATCTTGGTCTTAGAGACAGCTGGAGTGAAGTGGGTTCAAGGGAACCACTTCTGGGTGAATATTCCGAGTGAAAACACCCTTAAAAGACTCATTTTCGAGCTAAACTTTGCCAATTGCTTCTTTTTCGAGTGGTAATCTCTATGATTACAGTATACCGAGTGAATAAACTCAGTCAGACTTATAACCAAGTGCAATCTGAGTGAATTGTCCAACTCAGGATCTCCCTAGAGAGGAAAGGAATAGTATTCCGAGTAGAAAGATCTTCGAGTATGGTGTTTTGGGTAGTAGAGTTCCGAGTAAGGGCATATTTGAATCCAGTATAACCTGTTCTAAGGGGCATGACCCCAAATATGCAATTTCGAGTAAAATATAGAGTAATGGAAGCTTATTCCGAGTGGAATATATAGGACAGAGATATTTCCAAGTAAGGTTTATGTCTGTTACTCATTTTCTGAGTGGTGAAAGACCTGAAAAGATTCTGAATGAAATGTATTTTGATGAAGGACTTAAAGGCTTGAGTAGTTAAGTATGAAATAAACCCGAGTGAATGAAACCCTTTAAGTGATGGAGAGTTTGAATGGTTCTGAGTAGACAAGAATTTATTAGGTCTGAATGAGAAACCCGAGTGAATGCTGAGGAGTTTCGAGTGAATGAATGCATATGTAGAGTTGATGCCTTCTACCGACTGAAATGTGTTATTAAAATTATTGGGAAGTGTTGATGGAAGAAATAGTGATTTAAGTTATGAATTCCGAGTGGTTATATATAAATATTGTGTGGTTAAGGAATTACTTGGTTTGAATATGAGTGATGATAAATGAATGATACTAAGTGAACTGATACCGAGTGGAAAATGGTAGTGGGAACCATTCTGAGCAAATAATAGTGTGCACAGAGCCATTTCCGAGTGAATCTAAGGTATATAAACAAAATCTGAGTGACACTCTTATGTGTGGGTCTTTTCCGAAAGGTGATGGCCTTAAATAGGCTTTTGATTGGAAATTATAGTTGAAGATGGTCTAAACCGAGTGAAAGGAGTGGAGAGAGAGACTTTAATACTCCTGCAAGTTAATTTCCAAATAAAGGATGTTATAATTCTGAGTGGAAACTATATATATATATATTCCGAATGAATATGGATATCCTTTTCCGAGTGAGCCTAAGGTGTTATGAAATCCGAGTAAAAAGTGATTTAATGTTGAGTTGACTAAGGAATGATTTAGTTAAGTGAGAATAGATTGTTTGCCGAATGGAAATCCTGAGTAAAGAGAATCCGACTGAATCCAGAAGAAATCCGACCTAGAGAGGAGAAATCCGACTAGATGCTTTAAGAAGAAACAATCATGAGTGAGGACCAAGAGAAATGAATCGGTTTTAGAAGATTTCCGAGCCAAGAAGGGCTGATTCGGATTTCTCTTAAGTAATCCAATGTCAGCACTCCACACCGGTTGGCTATTAAGTCCATTCTTAGATTAGGAGTTCACACCGGACAGCTCTGAGCTGGTGTTTATCACAACACCGCCCTCTTTCCACAGACGGTGTCCTCAACTCCTTCACACACACCGTCCTTCCCTACTTTCACACTCAACACCGCCCACTCCATACCGCCCTCTCTTAGTACGCCCTCATACTGCACTCCGCCCTCAGACTGCACTCCGCCCTCACACTGCACTCCGCCCTCACACTCCACACCGCCTTCACACTTAACACTGCCTTCTTCACTCCATGCCGCCCCTCATAATTTAATACCGCCCTCACATGTGATACTGACCTCTTTGCCAGCACTGAATATCTTTTTAATTCCACTTCAGATAGTGGTCAGCCCACTTAATCACATAAATCCAAAAAGGAGTGGCACAATGAACCAATCGCAAGAGAAAGTTGCACCCATTATAATACCTTTGTATATTTTATTCCAACCAATGCAAAACTGACTGTGAAAGGAGTCAAAAGGCTCCACTATCCCACCTAATCTTCCAACTAATGTTCTCCACTTGTCTGGCATTATTAAATCTGCCCCATTTACTAAGGCTCGATTAGAACAAACTTGTGAACTAATTCTCCTCCAATTCAAACAACTTTGGGGACTGTAAGGGAGCCATTTCAATCGACAAACCATGTAAGAGGGGACAGGGTTGTGAATATTTGTGAAATGGGTAGAGTTGTATGCTGTTCTAGGATTCTAGTTTTAATTTCGTATCTTGTTGCTTTATTTTAAAGCTGAAAACGTATGAATTTGACTCTGACTTCTTCATGGAAGTTGTAGATCTTTTTGTTATATGAATTTTGATACCTAATTCAACTGATTTGGATATATATAGCAAAAGTTATAGCCAAAATACTACAGCATGACCGAGTGAAATGTTTAAGCTATGTTCTATGCATATTTTGATATTCTGGGAATTATACATGCATAATCAGCCTTTGATGTCTTCATGAAAGTTGTAGATATACATGTTAGGGATTTATAGAAAGTGGTTTCAAGTTAAAAAGATGCTTGTAGCTCTAGTTATGCTCAAAATACAGAAGTATGTTCCTGATGCAAATCTGTTAACTACGAAATCCGAATCTTACTTTCAATACTGGGAATTTTGTGGTATGAATTAGTTGTTGGTGTCTTCATGAAAATTGTAGATAATTATGTTAAGAGTATTTTAGAACTGGTTTCATGTTAAAATCATTTGTGTAGCTCTAAAAAACGTTGAAAATACTAATATATGTATGTTTTGAAAACTCACCTGAAGGCAGTGTGGTATTTTGTGGATAAATGGTATTTATGCGTAGAATTTGAATTTATGATCTTCATGAAAATTGTAGATATTTGTGTTAAGATTAATTTAGAACTGGTTTCATGCAAAAATCATTTTTGTAACTCCAGAAACACTGAAATTACTAACATATGTACGTTTTAAAAAAAAAACTCACCTTGAGGCAGTGTGGTATTTCATGAATAAGTGATATTTCTGTTCGGAATTTGAGATTGTGATCTTCATGAAAGTTGTAGACAATTATGTTATTAAACTACAGAAAGTGGAATCACCTAAAAAGGAGTTGATTTTCTCATGTTATGACTGTTTTACTAATGTATGTCGCTGTTTGGAAATGCTGAAATTTGCTTATAATAGTTATTATGGATAAAAATGATATTTTCTCTATGGGTAATGATTTATTATTGAATTCTTGAGTGATTATGAATTATTATAAATGCTGTGGAGTATCACACAGTTTGTATATTGTGATGGTGAATAATTATGAATGACATAATTAATATACATGTACATGAATGCCTTGTGGTTATTGACATATGTGGTTGAAACAGTAAATCCATGATTTTATGAATTATTATGTGTATTGTGTCCCTTGAGGACTTGTATTATCCAAGAGGTTTTGGAAATGTGGATATCATGGTATGTTAAATGATAAAGAGAATTAAAGGCATTCATGCATCATAAGCATTGGACGCACCATGGAATTTAGGGGTTCCATGATTGCCTACCCTGGTGGGGGGGTTACTCTATGATGAGTTTAAGCCCTATTTTCACAAGAACCATGGAAGTGTAGGGATCCATGGTTGTGCAAATTTCTACTGGTATACTTATTTGTGCAGGAGCCATGAAGATGTAGGGATTCATGGTTATGCTAATTCCTATTTGTGTATTTAAAAGCGAGGGCCATGAAGATGTAGGGATTCATGGTTATGCTAATTCCTATTTGTGTATTTGAAAGCGAGGGCCATGAAGATGTAGGGATTCATGGTTATGCTAATTCCTATTTGTGTACTTGAAAGCGAGGGCCATGAAGGTGTGGGGATTCATGGTTATGCTAATTCCTACTGGTGACTCTATGAGACTTTTTACTGCAGTATTCCCACCAAACCAAATGGATCCAGCATGACATCATTTGACTAATTGAAGAATTATTAAATGGACTTGATTGGCATATTCATCATATCATTATGAGTTGTTGATTGTGTTTGTGCAATTTTATCTATTTTATATTTATTCTATATTCTGTCTCACTCTTACTTTAATTTTTACAGTGAATGACATGCAGAATGCAGAGTGATGCCATGATTGATGCTGAACTGTTCTATACAGGGGGTGTAGAATTATGTTTGTTGAACAATTCAAAATGTATATAAAATGTCAATATGATACAAAGCAATGTGCGTAAATGTACAGATAAGGAGTGTCTTTGTATGTTGAGGCGGAGTGCAGTATACGCGGGTGGTGTGCAGTCCGCCTGACGGGATCTTCTTTGTCTTGACCCGATTGGGGGTGGTACCTGCAATCGTTCTCCAACGCTCAAGTCAGTATTTCAGAATACTTAAAGACTTAGAAAGCTAATCTGAGAGAATTATGCAAGTAAGAAAGTGTAAGGTTCAGAATTGGGGGATCCCGTATACCTTTTTGATAGAGGTTTATATACCTGTTACTGGTGCTCCATTATTGGTAGGACCCGTTCCTTGTTTTCAGGCATAATGCTGAAAAGGTGGTGGGTCCCTGCGCCGTTTACAAGCACCATTATTGTAGTAGGTATCTCCACTTGTCTGGAAAGCGTCAATGCTTTATTATTTTATTGTTATTCCCCTTTATGCGTGACAGCGTGATTCCCATTATTAACCTCTCAAGACAGAGTCAATCTTGTGCCGGGGTTGTGAGTATGGGCCCGCTACGCAGTATGGGAAATTCAATATTCCGCCAGTATTGAGCCTATGGCTTGGCGGAGTAATATGCATTGGGAACATTTCATGCATGTGTATAAGATATTCAATATTTTCCACCTTGGTGGAGTAACAAATTTTGGCGGAGTTACGTTCCTTGGCGGAGTAACATGCCTTGTGTAACACCTTCGGTTAGATAAGACAAATCCTTTTGTAGGTTCATCCTATTTAACTGAGTGTGTTAACAGTTTTCAGAAAAAGTGAATATTTTTTTTAAGTACGTGGCAGATCAGTGGAAGCAATATTGTATATATCACATAGTCAATCACAAACTGTAAGTAATTGTACTCTTAACAGAATGGGGCACGCAGGCACCCTTAGATATTATACAGTCATCCGGTGTCTGATTATTAATCATAAATATTCTATCCTTAATGATTATTCTCAATGGGTTCAGCACATTGCTGATCTTCACATTTGGGTTCTTGAGTTTTTAATTCCTCTGAAAAATGGTCAATAGTAAGGGTGAGTATAACCCAAGACCCTGTAGGTTACCCGGTGTGGACATAATCCAGTTAACAAGTAATAACATGTAATCATACAATTCACATTTCAAAGATTATAACAATCAAATATGTCATTAAGGAATGCATGAGTTTGATTATGATATTTCTTGATTACGTTTCATGATGCATATGGGCCCAAGAAATTATTTCTTCTTCTCTGGAATATCACCATTCCAATTCTCTAGAGCAATCAGGGTCCGCCCAAGCTCTGGTACAAATGAACTCATTGGTTCTCATCATTGATTTATATATATATATTTGAGACTTGGATCCCTACGATCATGGTCACACCCCGTCATTTAGTCAAAGTACACCAGAATTATTCGTCTCACCCGGCTATCAGGGCGCGACTCTGATGCCATTGGGTTGCCGTTCCAGTTGTACTCCCAAGATTCTTCTACTGAGATCGAACGTGAGTGTCCTTCACTGTACCAAGTGTATGCTCTAGAGGTTTTTCTTCTTCAAAAATATTTTCATGATGCGAAATGCATTCTCTTTCATCTTTTGAGTCATGGGTATTTGTGTGATTCCAGCTTCGTCATATTCGTTCACAAGCTTTTGATTTAATGGATCAAACGTTGCAGGTCATCTTGATAAAATATATCGTTTATAACTTAGTTGAAATTATACTTTGTATAAATAATAAAATATAATTCATATTTATTTACTCATAGTTAATAAAATAAGATATTTATAACAATAATACTAATTATAATAATAAGAATAACAATAATAAAAATAATAATGTAAATAATAATAATAATATTAAGAATAATAATAGGGAAAAGACCAATAATGATATTTAGAACATTTTAATAACTCACTAAGGAGTATAGAAGGGATTCTGATTGAAAAATCCAAGTATAAAATGTTAAGACTGCTTTTCCGAGGAGAAGGAGTTGAATACCGAGTGACAAATAGGTTTTTCCGAGTGAAATCAATTAAATACCGAGTGAAATATAATTATCCGAGTAAAAGAAGTCTGTTTCCGAGTAAAAAATGAATTTTCCGAGTAGAAATAGATTGGTACCGAGTAATGAGTTTTCCGATTAAAACACAAGTTATGTCCAAGTGGAAATGTTGATAACCAGACTTTCTGAGTAAAATTTGGATAAATACCGAGTGCAAAAGTTAAGATTCCGAGTGAAAATAAGCAGGATTTCCAATAAAACCAAACTGAGAGGATTTTTTGAATAAAACAAATCTGAATCCGAGTGAAATCAATTTGAAAGAGTTTTCTCAGTGAAGTTAAAACGTTTTCCTGAGTAAATCATAATGAAGAAAGAGCTCTCTGAGTGAAATAATTATTTTCTGAGTAATTTCTGATTTAAAAGAGATTTTATGTGTGAAAAGATTATAAATCCGAGTAGAATCATACTGATGAAGTTTTCTGAGTTAAATAAGATGTTTCCCGAGTAAAAATCAAACTGGGTAAGTTTTCTTGAGTGAAATAACTGATTTTCCGAGTGAATAAAAAATGAATAAGTTGAGTGAAATAACTGTTTTTCTGAGTGAAATAAGTTTTATTCTAGTTCAAATATATATATATATATATATAGCTCTAAATGAAATCAATTGAAAAGAGTTTTCTAAGTGAAATACTGATTTCCGAGTGAAATTAACTTGAAAAGATGTTTTCCGAGTGAAATTAAGGTGTTTATCAAATTAAATATAATCCTGTGTGAAAATTTAAATAAGAAACTTGTATTCTTCAGATAACCAATCGGATTAATATATAACTGGTCAAATCACTGTAATTTCTGAGTGAATTTGTGTATTCTTAACTGCTCTGGTTGATTGGTACAATACCGAGCTTAATATCATAGTATCCGATGTCAGTTCATATCTCTTCACTGGAGTCCTTATAAATACCCATGATACTTTTAATATTTTTACAGTCCAGCATTAAACATATACACTTATTCATTCATATTAATCAATAAAATCAACAGGTTCACTGAATTCTCATGGTCAATAATAAACAACGCTGCAATTAAACATGTTTAATACATTATATACAAATATAACAAACAATTAAAACATTTAAATCACAACAAACCAGATTTTTCATTTCACTCAGATTTCCCCAGAATACCCGAGAATATACCCCCTTACCTCAATAAAGTTCCTGGATGGAAAGAAAGAGGTTAACTTCACTGTCCCGCTTCAAATCCGAGTAAGAGAGGAAAGAAATTGATAGAGAGAGAGCTTGCAGGAAGAGAAAATGATAACAGAAGTTTGTCTGTGGTTATGTTTCGTGTATGTGTGTTCTTAGAGACATAGTACTGGGCTAAATAATGAGAATTAGTGGGAAACTAAGTGGAAACATCGGTTGGAGAATTAGGTGGAATAATGGAGCCTTTTGACTCCTTTTACAGTCAGCTTTGCATTTGATTGGAATAAAATATATAAAGTTATTGTAATGGAGGCAACTTTCTCCTTTGATTGGTTCGTTGTGCCAATCATTCTTGGTTTTATATGATTAAGTGGGCTGACCACTATCTGAAGTGGAATTAAAAAGGTGTTTGGAGGTTTTGAAGAGATCGGTATTGCATACATGAGGGCGGTATTGGGTTTGTAAGGGCGGAGTGCAGTGTGAGGGCGGTATTAGATGAGGCGGTATTGAGTGAGGACGGAGTGAAATGTGAGGCGGAGTGTAGTTATGGGCGGTGTGTAGTGACAGGCGATGTGTAGTGTGAGGGCGGTATTGAATGAAGGCGGTGTGGAATGTGAGGGCGTACTAAGAGAGGGCGGTATGGAGTGTAAGGCGGTGTTGAGTGTGAAGTAGGGAAGGACGGTGTGTGTGAAGGAGTTAAGGACACCGTATGTGTAAAGAGGGCGGTGTTGTGACGAACACCGGCTCAGAGCTGTCCGGTGTGAACTCCTGCTCTAAGGACGACCTAATTTAGCCAACTGGTGTGGAGTGCTGACATCGGATCGCTTAAGCGAAATCCGATTCGCTTGAGCGAATCCGCCCTTTATGGCTCGTAAATCTTCTAAAACCGATTCGTTTCTCTTGGTCCTCACTCATAATTGTTTTAAAGTATCTAGTCGGATTTCTCCTCTCTAGGTCGGATTTCTTCTGGATTCAGTCGGATTCTCTTTACTCAGGGTTTCCATTCGGTAAACAACCTATTCTTATTTATTTCATACTTAACTAAATCATTCCTTAGCCAACTCAACATCAAATCACTTTTTACTCGGATTTCATAACACCTTAGGCTTACTCGGAAAAAGGGTATCCATATTCATACAGTTTTCCACTCAGAATTATAACATCCTTTATTCAGAAATCAACACTTTCTCTACTCAGTCCACTCATATTTCTCCCTCGGTTTGAACCAAACTCTTCAACTACAATTTCAATCAAAGCCTATTAAGGTCATTACCTCTCGGAAAAGACACACACGTATGAGCCTCACCCGGACTTGGTCCAGTAGAGTACTTCTCACTCGGAAGAGGAGTCATACTCATAGACTTACTCAGAAATGGCCCTGCCTACTACAATTCACTCGGAATGAGTTCTCAAATACCATTTTCCACTCGGTATCTACTCAATTAGTATTATTCATTCATCACCACTCATATTCAAGCCAAGTAATGCTTTAACCATACGATATATATATATATATATATATATATATAACCACTCGGAATCCATAACTTAATGATTATTTCTTCCACCAACATTTCTCAATAATTTTAATAACACATTTCAATCGGTAGAAGGCATCAACTCTTCATATGCATTCATTCACTCAGAACTCCTCAGCATTCACTCGGGTTTCTCATTCAGACCTACTAAATTCTTGTCTACTCGGAACCATTCAAACTCTCCATCACTTAAAGGATTTCATTCACTCGGATTTTATTTCATACTTAACTACTCAAGCCTTTAAGTCCTTCATCAAAATACATTTCATTCAGAATCTTTTCAGGTCTTTCACCACTTGGAAAATGAGTAACAGACATAAACCTTACTTGGAAATATCTCTTCCCTATATATTCCATTCGGAATGAGCTTCCATTACTCTATATTTTACTCGGAATTGCATATTTGGGGTCATGCTTCTTAGAACAGGTTATACTGGATTCAAATATGCCCTTATTCGGAACTCTACTACCCAAAACACCACACTCGAAGATCTTTCTACCCGGAATGCTATTCCCTTCTTCTCTAGGAAGATCTGAGTTGGACAACTTACTCGGATTGCACTTGGTTATAACTCTGACTGAGTCTATTCACTCGGTATACTATAATCCTAAGGATTGCTACTCGAAAAGAAGCAATTGGCAAGGTCTGATTCGGAAATGAGTCTCTCAAGGGTGTTTTGACTCGGATTTTCACTCAGGAGTGGTTCTCTTGAACACACTTCACTCCAAATGTCTCTATGATCAAGAATCCACTCGGTAGTACCCTTCTTGGTCATATATTACTCGGATAACATAACCTTACACTCAGAATTTCATTCCTTACTCGGATTTTCTTTCTATCACTCGGTATTGCTCACTGTCACTCGGATCAGAGTCCCTTTTCACTCGGAATTTGATTAATATCCTCAAAGGTCTGCATAAATTCCATAATTATACCCAAAAATATAATTTTTAGAGTATTACTGACCCTATACAAGGTATTTACTCACTTATTCTTACTTTCTGACCTTCCACACTTCAAAATTTACCAAATAAAACTGCTACTAAAAACAAGGATGTTACATTCTCCCCCCCTTTTAGGAATTTCGTCCTGAAATTCAAAAGGTGAAATTGTTTCGCATCATCGTCCTGAATACAATTCTTTCATAATCATACTTATATATACTATTAATATACCATCATAGGACATCGTCCCCCAAAACTTATCATCAAGTCCTAGACTTGTCTGAATCCAAGTTGTATGCTCATGTTATGCTTCGGAAATTTCTCTCTCAAGATCAAGATTCTCTTAAATCTTAAAGGGCTATCCGTACCTAACAAAACAATGCTATGATTTCCTTAGCCTTAAGACTTCCAAATCATCACATGAATCATTTAATCATTACTAAAATTTAGTCAAACTCATTATAAGCCTCTTGGTTTTATCTAAGATCATCACCAATTCATCTTATTTCAAAATGACATGCCTATTTATCATTTCAAATATCTTAATCCACTATCAATTGTTTCCTTAATCTACTATCATAACATCAATAGTCTAAATTAATTACTCTAATTACATACTTACTTATATACACTCCTTTCCCAATCCTCAATAATCAACACCTAATGCCTCAGATATTCATTTCCTTATATGTAATCATTCTAGAGTATTCAAAGCCATCAAGATCATCAACTTAGTTTAACATCCTCAAATCATTACACTTAGGTTTTTTTTTTTTATCAAATTTAAAGATCTTTACTAATAATCACCAATCTTTGTCATTAACAAAATCCATACACACATTATCATGGGTTTCACTAAAAATCATCTTTCCTAGGGTTAAAATCAAATTATTACCATTAATAACCATCATCTCCCATCTTAAAATTTTAGTATACTACTTCACATCCACCTTAAGACACTTATAAGTACATTCCTCCTTTGGGTTTCACATGCGAATGATTTTTATTCCTAACACCCATTCATAAGGTATTCTCATAACCACGTAGAAATTCAAAATCTAACAACAAAAGATTAAAGAATTTTACTTTAAACTCCAAGCTATCCCAAGTCCTAGTATATACATGTAAATGAAGAGAGAATAAGGAATTAGGTCATATCTTGTTTCCGAATAGGATCTCAGTTTTAGGCTTATTACTAACTTCAAAAATTCCACTAATATCCTTAATAGTCCTAACCAATGGTATCTCAATCGGAGCTACTTGGTCCTATACTCAGATTTCTAATTGGTTCTTATTTTAACTCTTATGGTCTAATAATACTTGACGGATTTTCTATCGTAGCTCTTCTTCAAATTGTGTAAGATCGTTCCGCTGAAAGTTAGCTAATCCTTGGCTCTGCCTAGTAGAGTATGGGATGATTCTTGTTGTCTTATCATCTCCACGATTTGAGTAAGAAGTTTCTCCAGGTCATGATCATTGTGTAGGATTTTGTTGATAGAATATCAACAAAGAGGTTCTGTGTATATGTTATGTGGAGAATTCCACATAGGAAATCTAGTCTTAGGTGTTTTATGGACTGTTTAAGATTTCTATCAGAGTACGTGGAAACCTAATGGTCCACTCCCCAAGCTTAATGAATCGACTATGCTCTGATACCACCTTGTAACACCCTCGGTTAGATAAGACAAATCCTTTTGTAGGTTCATCCTATTTAACTGAGTGTGTTAACAGTTTTCAGAAAAAGTGAATTTTTTTTTTAAGTACGTGGCAGATCAGTGGAACCAATATTGTATATATCACATAGTCAATCACAAACTGTAAGTAATTGTACTCTTAACAGAATGGGGCACGCAGGCACCCTTAGATATTATACAGTCATCCGGTGTCTGATTATTAATCATAAATATTCTATCCTTAATGATTATTCTCAATGGGTTCAGCATATTGCTGATCTTCACATTCGGGTTCTTGAGTTTCTAATTCCTCTGAAAAATGGTCAACAGTAAGGGTGAGTATAACCCAAGACCCTGTAGGTTACCCAGTGCGGACATAATCCAGCTAACAAGTAATAACATGTAATCATACAATTCACATTTCAAAGATTATAACAATCAAATATGTCATTAAGGAATGCATGAGTTTGATTATGATATTTCTTGATTACGTTTCATGATGCATGTGGGCCCAAGAAATTATTTCTTCTTCTCTGGAATATCACCATTCCAATTCTCTAGAGCGATCAGGGTCCGCCCAAGCTCTGGTACAAATGAACTCATTGGTTCTCATCATTGATTTATATATATATATATTTGAGACTTGGATCCCTACGATCATGGTCACATTCCGTCATTTAGTCAAAGTACACCAGAATTATTCGTCTCACCCGGCTATCAGGGCGCGACTCTGATGCCATTGGGTTGCCGTTCCAGTTGTACTCCCAAGATTCTTCTACTAAGATCGAACGTGAGTGTCCTTCACTGTACCAAGTGTATGCTCTAGAGGTTTTTCTTCTTCAAAAATATTTTCATGATGCGAAATGCATTCTCTTTCATCTTTTGAGTCATGGGTATTTGTGTGATTCCAGCTTCGTCATATTCGTTCACAAGCTTTTGATTTAATGGATCAAACGTTGCAGGTCATCTTGATAAAATATATCGTTTATAACTTAGTTGAAATTATACTTTGTATAAATAATAAAATATAATTCATATTTATTTACTCATAGTTAATAAAATAAGATATTTATAGCAATAATACTAATTATAATAATAGGAATAACAATAATAAAAGTAATAATGTAAATAATAATAATAATATTAAGAATAATAATAGGGAAAAGACCAATAATGATATTTAGAACATTTTAATAACTCACTAAGGAGTATAGAAGGGATTCTGATTGAAAAATCCAAGTATAAAATGTTAAGACTGCTTTTCCAAGGAGAAGGAGTTGAATACCGAGTGACAAATAGGTTTTTCCGAGTGAAATCAATTAAATACCGAGTGAAATATAATTATCCGAGTAAAAGAAGTCTGTTTCTGAGTAAAAAATGAATTTTCCGAGTAGAAATAGATTGGTACCGAGTAGAAATGAGTTTTTCGATTAAAACACAAGTTATGTCCAAGTGGAAATGTTGATAACCAGACTTTCTGAGTAAAATTTGGATAAATACCGAGTGCAAAAGTTAAGATTCCGAGTGAAAATAAGCAGGATTTCCAATAAAATCAAACTGAGAGGATTTTTCGAATAAAACAAATCTGAATCCGAGTGAAATCAATTTGAAAGAGTTTTCTCAGTGAAGTTAAAACGTTTTCCTTAGTAAATCATAATGAAGAAAGAGCTCTCTGAGTGAAATAATTATTTTCTGAGTAATTTCTGATTTAAAAGAGATTTTATGTGTGAAAAGATTATAAATCCGAGTAGAATCATACTGATGAAGTTTTCTGAGTTAAATAAGATGTTTCCCGAGTAAAAATCAAACTGGGTAAGTTTTCTTGAGTGAAATAACTGATTTTCCGAGTGAATAAAAAATGAATAAGTTGAGTGAAATAACTGTTTTTCTGAGTGAAATAAGTTTTATTCTAGTTCAAATATATATATATATATATAGCTCCAAATGAAATCAATTGAAAAGAGTTTTCTAAGTGAAATACTGATTTCCGAGTGAAATTAACTTGAAAAGATGTTTTCTGAGTGAAATTAAGGTGTTTATCAAATTAAATATAATCCTGTGTGAAAATTTAAATAAGAAACTTGTATTCTTCAGATAACCAATCGGATTAATATATAACTGGTCAAATCACTGTAATTTCTGAGTGAATTTGTGTATTCTTAACTGCTCTGGTTGATTGGTACAATACCGAGCTTAATATCATAGTATCCGATGTCAGTTCATATCTCTTCACTGGAGTCCTCATAAATACCCATGATACTTTTAATATTTTTACAGTCCAGCATTAAACATATACACTTATTCATTCATATTAATCAATAAAATCAACAGGTTCACTGAATTCTCATGGTCAATAATAAACAACGCTGCAATTAAACATGTTTAATACATTATATACAAATATAACAAACAATTAAAACATTTAAATCACAACAAACCAGATTTTTCCTTTTACTCAGATTTCCCCAGAATACCCGAGAATATACCCCCCTTACCTCAATGAAGTTCCTGGATGGAAAGAAAGAGGTTCACTTCACTGTCCTGCTTCAAATCCGAGTAAGAGAGGAAAGAAATTGATAGAGAGAGAGCTTGCAGGAAGAGAAAATGATAACATAAGTTTGTCTGTGGTTATGTTTCGTGTATGTGTGTTCTTAGAGACATAGTACTGGGCTAAATAATGAGAATTAGTGGGAAACTAAGTGGAAACATCGGTTGGAGAATTAGGTGGAATAATGGAGCCTTTTGACTCCTTTTACAGTTAGCTTTGCATTTCATTGGAATAAAATATATAAAGTTATTGTAATGGAGGCAACTTTCTCCTTTGATTGGTTTGTTGTGCCAATCATTCTTGGTTTTATATGATTAAGTGGGCTGACCACTATCTGAAGTGGAATTAAAAAGGTGTTTGGAGGTTTTGAAGAGATCGGTATTGCATACATGAGGGTGGTATTGGGTTTGTAAGGGCGGAGTGCAGTGTGAGGGCGGTATTAGATGAGGCGGTATTGAGTGAGGGCGGAGTGAAATGTGAGGCGGAGTGTAGTTATGGGCGGTGTGTAGTGACAGGCGGTGTGTAGTGTGAGGGCGGTATTGAATGAAGGCGGTGTGGAATGTGAGGGCGTACTAAGAGAGGGCGGTATGGAGTGTAAGGCGGTGTTGAGTGTGAAGTAGGGAAGGACGGTGTGTGTGAAGGAGTTTAGGACACCGTATGTGTAAAGAGGGCGGTGTTGTGACGAACACCGGCTCAGAGCTGTCCGGTGTGAACTCCTGCTCTAAGGACGACCTAATTTAGCCAACTGGTGTGGAGTGCTGACATCGATTCGCTTGAGCGAATCCGCCCTTTATGGCTCGGAAATCTTCTAAAACCGATTCGTTTCTCTTGGTCCTCACTCATAATTGTTTTAAAGTATCTAGTCGGATTTCTCCTCTCTAGGTCGGATTTCTTCTGGATTCAGTCGGATTCTCTTTACTCAGGGTTTCCATTCGGTAAACAACCTATTCTTATTTATTTCATACTTAACTAAATCATTCCTTAGCCAACTCAACATCAAATCACTTTTTACTCAGATTTCATAACACCTTAGGCTTACTCGGAAAAGGGTATCCATATTTATACAGTTTTCCACTCAGAATTATAACATCCTTTATTCAGAAATCAACACTTTCTCCACTCGGTCCACTCATATTTCTCCCTCAGTTTGAACCAAACTCTTCAACTACAATTTCAATCGAAGCCTATTAAGGTCATTACCTCTCAGAAAAGACACACACGTATGAGCCTCACCCGGACTTGGTCTAGTAGAGTACTTCTTACTCGGAAGAGGAGTCATACTCATAGACTTACTCGGAAATGGCCCTGCCTACTACAATTCACTCGGAATGAGTTCTCAAATACCATTTTCCGCTCGGTATCTACTCAATTAGTATTATTCATTCATCACCACTCATATTCAAGCCAAGTAATACTTTAACCATACGATATATATATATATATAACCACTCAGAATCCATAACTTAATGATTATTTCTTCCACCAACATTTCTCAATAATTTTAATAACACATTTCAATCGGTAGAAGGCATCAACTCTTCATATGCATTCATTCACTCAGAACTCCTCAGCATTCACTCGGGTTTCTCATTCAGACCTACTAAATTCTTGTCTACTCGGAACCATTCAAACTCTCCATCACTTAAAGGATTTCATTCACTCGGATTTTATTTCATACTTAACTACTCAAGCCTTTAAGTCCTTCATCAAAATACATTTCATTCAGAATCTTTTCAGGTCTTTCACCACTCGGAAAATGAGTAACAGACATAAACCTTACTTGGAAATATCTCTTCCCTATATATTCCATTCGGAATGAGCTTCCATTACTCTATATTTTACTCGGAATTGCATATTTGGGGTCATGCTTCTTAGAACAGGTTATACTGGATTCAAATATGCCCTTATTCGGAACTCTACTACCCAAAACACCACACTCGAAGATCTTTCTACCCGGAATGCTATTCCCTTCTTCTCTAGGAAGATCTGAGTTGGACAACTTACTCGGATTGCACTTGGTTATAACTCTGACTGAGTCTATTCACTCGGTATACTGTAATCCTAAGGATTGCTACTCGAAAAGAAGCAATTGGCAAGGTCTGATTCGGAAATGAGTCTCTCAAGGGTGTTTTGACTCGGATTTTCACTCAGGAGTGGTTCTCTTGAACTAGAAAGTGTCTACCTTCTATGAGTATAGAACATTCGTTACACACCTTAGCAGTCCTAAGTTGTGTACCGGTGGGAGTGGAAACAATCAGATCATATGTCATAGGCTTCACAGGTAATTGAAGGCGTCTAACACACTCATCAGAAATGAAAGAATGCGTAGCACCAGAATCAAATAACACAGATAGGATTTTACCATTAATGTCACACTTACTTTGTACAAGGTCATCAGCTTGGTTTGCCTCTAAACCGCTGATGGTAAGGACTCTCCCAGTTGTTTGTTACAACCTCTGATCTGTGGACTCCCTGTTCTGTCTCGGGGGTTGGGCAGTACGTGTGTCGCCTCCATGGCCTCTCTGATAATTAGAGCCTCTTGGTTCACTCATAGTGTTTCTGTTGTTGTTTTGATTGTTCTGCGGACAATTTGGACTGATGTGTCCTTTTTGATTACATCGAAAACAAGTGACCTCTTCAAGACGTCTGTTACAATCACGTACATGATGATTACCTCCACACTTAAGACATCTCATATTGTTGCGTCTATCAAAAGATGACGATGATAATGATCCTCCTCTGGAGCGATTTGGATAGAACGATCCTCTTCTTTTGAAATCAACTGACTGAGGTTTCAGTTGTCTATTAGCCTTTTCATATGCCAGTCTGGCTTGGTGATTCTCTTCAAAAATTCTGCATTTGTTGATCAGAATAGGAAAACTCCGAATTTCTTGGTACCCTATCGCTTCTTTGATTTCCAGATTCAGTCCGTTCTCAAATTTAACACATTTCGATTCTTCGGCACCAGCCTGTTGAAAAGGAGGGTAAAAGAGAGATAGTTCTTCAAACTTTGCAGCATATTCTCCAACGGACATCGAGCCTTGTTTCAACTCCATAAATTCCAGCTCCTTGCGACTTTTCACACTTGCTGGAAAATATTTCTCTAGGAAACAGTCTTTGAAGTTGGCCCAGATCAAGGGTCTGTCAGTCTCGATCATACGGATTCTAGCATGAATCCACCAGTTCTCTGCCTCTTCCACCAACATATAGGTGGCATACTCCACCTTTTCGTATTCTGTGCAGGGCAATGCTCGAAAGATGTGCTCCATTTCCTTGGCCCAAAGATATGCTCCTTCTGGGTTATAACCTCCTTTGAATTGTGAAGGCTTTCTCTTCAGGAAGTGGTCTAACCCATGGAGTCCTCCAGTGCTCCTTGGTTGGTTTTGTCGTTCTATGGCTTCAGCTAAACGGTTGAAAGCTGCTGCCATATCGTTGTTGTTGTTGTTGTTGTTTCTTGCCATCCTATATTCGTAGTTTGGTTTATACCAATTCTAAGGGATAATATATCATATATAAATACTACATAACTATCATTATTCTACGGTTTAAGCAATAAATCATATAACACATTTATCATATTATCAAGAGGTAATCAAACAAATCTTTTCGCAATTAATCAGTCAGGCACAAGTCACATAGTACACATTTAGCATGTTATCAAGCAAGAAATCAAACATTTCACATATTATGTCGAGAAACAGTACATGTCATAACAATTGATCCTGAATTTTTGAAAATGCTCTGATACCAACATGTAACGCCCCGAAACGTTGATTAAAATTTTCAAGTAAATTTTTCGCTTTTTCGAAAGATCATCAATTTAATTCAGAGTTTATGTAATAGTTGATAACAGCGGGAAAATTATCATACATGCTAGTTGTGAATAATTAATTTCAAGAAAATACTTAAATAGCGGAAACGATTTAGAACATAATAGTACATGACATATTATATTTATTACAACCCATAAAATCAAAGTTCAGGTAATAATTCAAATAGACATCCATCATGGCATCACTCTGCATTCTGCGTGTCATTCACTGTAAAAAGTAATGTAAGAGTGAGACAGAATATAGAATAAATATAAAATAGATAAAATTGCACAAACACGATAACAACTCATAATGATATGATGAATATGCCAAACAAGTCCATTTAATAATTCTTTAATTAGTTAAATGATGTCATGTTGGATCCATTTGATTTGGTGGGAATACTGCAGTAAAAGTCTCATAGAGACACAAATAGGGCTTTAGCATATACCATGAATCCCTATACTTCATGGCGCTTAAGTACCGAAGTACACAATATCATAAGTAGGACTTTTGCATAAACCATGAATCCCTACACTCCATGGCACACAACAAAATAGGGCTTAACTCATCATAGAGTAACCCCCCACCAGGGTAGGCAATCATAGAACCCCTAAATTCCATGGTGCGTCCGAATGCTTATGATGCATGAATGCCTTTAATTCTTTTAACATACCATGATCTCCACATTTCCAAAACCTCTTGGATAATACAAGTCCTCAAGGGACACAATACACATAATAATTCACAACATCATGGATTTACTGTTTCAACCACATATGTCAATAAACACAAGGCATTCATGTACATATATATTAATTATGTCATTCATAATTATTCACCATCATAATATACAAACTGTGTGATACTCAACAGTATTTATAATAATCCATAATCACTCAAGAATTTAATAAATAATCTTTATCCATAGAGAAAATATCATTTTCTTTCAAAATAGCCTTTTAAAGTGACTTTCAGTATCCCTAACAGTAACATACATTAGCAAAACAGTCATAACATGGGCAAATCAACTCCTTTTTAGATGATTCCACTTTCTATAGCTCAATAATACAATTATCTACAACTTTCATGAAGAACACAGTTTCAGATTCCAATCAAAAATACTACCTATTCACAAAATTCCATACTGCCTCAAGATAAGTTTTCCAAAATGTACACAGATTAGTATTTAAAACGTATCTGGAGTTACAAATGTGATTTTGACATGAACCCAATTCTAAATTATTCTTAACACACATATCTACAATTTTCAGGAAGACACCAACCCCTAATTCTCACCACAAACTTCCCAGTTTTAAAAACAAGTTTTGGATTTCAAAATTTCAGAATTTCAGAATTTTCAGCTTGCACATACTTCAGTAATTTGAGCATAACTTGAGTTACAAAAATTATTTTGATGTGAAACTACTTTCTAAAAATACACAACTTAATTATCTACAACTTTCATGAAGATATCCAAGGCTGATTATGCATGTATAATTCCCAGCATATCAAAATATGCACTAAACATGAAGCAAATCTTTCACTCGGACATACAGTAGTATTTTGGCTATAACTTTTGTTACAAATACTCAAATCAATCAGTTCAGGTCTCAAAATTCACATAACAAAAAGATTTACAACTTTCATGAAGACACTGATCACTAATTCTTACCACAAAATTCCCAGTTTTAAAAATAAGATACGGATTTCAAGTTCACAGATTTACAGCTTATACATACTTCAGTATTATGAGCATAACTTGAGCTACAAAAATTATTTTAATATGAAACCACTTTCTAAAGATCCACAACATAAATATCTACAACTTTCATGAAGACATAAAGGGCTGATTATGCACGTACAATTCCCAGTAAATCAATATATACACAAAACATGGGATAAACTTTCCACACAAACATGCTGTAATACTTTGGCTATAACGTTTGCTATACTTATTCAAATTACTTGATTCAGGTCTCAAAAGTCAGATATCAAAAAGTTCTACAACTTTCATGAAGAAGTAAGAGTCAAATTCACACGTTTTCAATTTCAAAAATGAGCAACAAGTTACGAAGTTAATTTTGGAATCCTAGAACAGCATACACTTCTACCCATTTCACAAATATTCACAACCCTGTCCCCTCTTACTTGATTTGATGTCCTTTGATTAACAAGGTATGTCTTGTAGTTCCTTCGTTCCAGTCCGTAATGGAAGAAATGGAAAGAACAGCCTTTTGAACGTACAAGGATAAGAAGAAGAAGAAAAAGAGTGTGTGATTTGCTAAGTGGTTCGTATGTAGGTGGTGAGTTGTTAATAATGAGAGAATAAATGGCAGACTTGAATGGAGGATTACGTGAGATTTAATGGAACCTTTTGACTCGTCTCACTGTCATCTTTGCATTAAAGAGGTTAGTGATATATTAATTTATATAAAGTGGTCTGAGTGGAGTTAAAAGGTTTTCGTTGATGGAGATTTTGAAGAGGGCAGTATTGAATTTATGAGGGTGGAATGTAGTGTGAGAGGCGGTGTTGAGTGACGGGCGGTGTTGTGTGAAGGGCGGTGTTGTGTGAAGGGCGGTGTTGTGTGAAGGGCGGTGTTGAGTGAAGGGCAGTGTTGAGTGTATCTTAAGAGATGTCCACGCTCTAAAGGATGTTCACGTTACTCCGCCAAGGCATTTGACCTCGTCAATGCTTATGACTCCACCAAAACGTGTGACCCCGCCTAAATTTACTACTCCGCCAAGGCATGAGACCCCAGTTTTGTAAGAAAACTACCCTTCCTAGTCTGTAATCTTCTGTTTCCTGGACGGACTCAGTCCGGTCTTTAATACCGGTACAATTTATCCGGTGTGAACATTAGTTTTAAGGATGAACCTTCCTTGAATCTAACCGGTGTTCACAAATGACAAAGCATTAATCTGGTCTCATGGTCATACGACCCATAGCTCACAGTAAAACATTGATCCGGTCTGCTTCACATAAGCTGTCCTCCCAACATCGGTCATCCGATGTGATGTGGTATTAGTGGACTTCCGATCTTCTTCTTTGAAGTCTTGACGTCGTCCTACCTTTTGAGATCAGAACGGATCATAAGTGTCTCTTCCGATCTCATTCAACCGACTCCTCTTCTTTCAACTTTTCACTCGGTTAAGTCTTCTCAGGCTGACTCAAAGCTCATTCGATCTTCACTCGGTGTTCATGTCCTTTCTCATCTGAGGAATAACTTAACCATTCATTCATCAGAGACAAGCATCACAGTCAAGTCTCATTCGGACTCAGTCATTACTTAGTCACTCGGAATACGGTTTACATGATTCACTCGGAATACGTATAATGTCTTCCACTCGGTTATCAACACTTAGGAATATAGAAGTGTTTCCCATACGGGTTTCACTCGGTTAATATAGATCCTAAACCGACCCAAGACTTATTCGTTGTCAATCGGAATTCCTTCCCTCAGGATTGTAACTTCTAATCTTAATTGACTCGGAAACGAGTCACTCAAGAATAATGGACTCTGAAATGAGTCCTTTGAAAGTCTTGACTCGGAATTGTGTCTTCTTGGCATGTTTGACTCGGCAGTGAGTCTCTGAGACATTATTTCATTCAGAATAAGTCCTCCTGACTATGTTCCACTCGGAAAACATCATTGGCACTCGGTATTTCCATTTTCCACTTAGAATTCCTCTTGGTCACTCGGAATTTGCAGTTTTCACTCGGAACAGCCTCTCTTTCTCACTCGGACAGTTCTTTCTAAGGTATTTTCACTCGGAATTTGGGTCTCATTAATAGGGATCTATATAAGTTATAGAATTATACCTAAAAATGAAACTTTTGGAGCATTAAAAGCTATCCATAGAGTGTTTTATTCATTAGTCAACACATACAAGCCTTCCATGCTTCATAAATTACAAAAATAGAGTTATTATTAAAAGCAGGATGTTACATAGTTGAGATCATCCGTCCTGAATATGCTTCTATACGCCGGATAAACTGAAAATCACAGCATAAGAAAAACTCGAAAGAGTTAAATTGTTGTGAGAGATTCTTATTAAATCAAAAATAAGAATTACAATGAAAGCGTAGCTGGGAAAATAATTTCTTCAGTATTCAATCCAAAATGAGGATAGGAGAATATGTATTGCTCCAACAGCTAGCTATAGTAGATGCGCAAGTTTTGGGTGTTCCACTTATTTCGGATTGGAGTGCCATCAAGGTTCTCAAGGCGGTAAGAGCCTTTGCCAGCAACCTCGGATACCCTGTATGGGCCTTCCCAGTTTGGGGCTAATTTGCCTTGATGAGCAAATTTGTTCCCTATACTTGCTTTTCTCAAAACCAAATCTCCGAGGTTGAAAGTCCTTGATTGAACTCGTTTGTTGTATCGGAGAGCAACTTTGGCTTTGATAGCTTGATCTCTGACGAATGCATCTTCTCTGAGTTCTTGTATGACATCCATTTCTGACGCCAAATTAGCATTATTAGTCTCTTCAGAGAAGTATTTGACCCTTGTGGAAGTAATTTGCAGTTCCACGGGTATCATAGCCTCTACCCCGTATGTTAGGCGATACGGGGATTCGTTAGTAGAAGAATGAGGCGTTGTCCGATATGCCCACAGGACGTGGCATAACTGGTCTGTCCAACTGCCCTTGGCTTCACCAAGGCGTTTCTTTAGTCCTTTCAGCACCTCCCTGTTGGCCACTTCAGCTTGGCCGTTAGTTTGGGGATGTTCGACGGATGAGAATATCTGGGTTATTCCTAACCCTTCGAGTAAATCTGTGAATTTTCTATCCGTGAATTGGGTGCCATTATCTGTGACAATCCGTGCTGGGACCCCGAACCGTGTTATAATGTTTTCATACATGAAACGACGAGTTTGGGCTGAAGTGATATGTACCACCGGCTCTGCTTCTATCCACTTAGTGAAATAATCGACCCCTACAATGAGATATTTGATGCCCCCAGGAGCAGTTGGAAAGGGGCCCAGAATATCCAATCCCCATTGGTAGAAGGGCCATGGAACAGCAGATGTGAAGAGTTCTTCCGCCGGTGTGTGGTGAAGGTTAGAGAATTTTTGGCAAGCGTTGCATTTTTTGACGAAGTCAATGGAGTCTTGCTTCATCATGGGCCACCAGTATCCGGCCCTGAGGATTTTTCGCATTAAGCTTCTTCCTCCGGCGTGGTGTCCACATTGTCCTTCATGCACTTCCTCCATTACGTCTTGCACCTCATTCTCTTTGAGACAAATCAAGTAGGGCACGGAGAGCGCCCTTCTGTAAAGATTACCATCGATCATGGTGAAATATGGTAATTCCCTCCTTATCCTTGTCTTTTCCTTCTCATCTGTAGGTAGCTGTCCATCAGCCAAATAACGGATGTAGGGGGCCATCCATGTGTCTCCATAAAGGGAGTTTGTCATTATGGCATTTAGAGAAGGGAAAAGAGGAATGCTGGGCGACGCTAGTGTGCTTTGAACTAGCGTAGTGGTGCTACCTGGTCGTTTGGTGCTTGTTAATCTGGAGAGTATATCCGCTCTAGTATTCTCTTCGCGTGGAACATGCTTGAATTCCATCTTCGAGAATTTCTCTCTCAATTCCTTGACACAGTTCAAGTATAATTAGAGTTGAGGTTCGCGAGCCTGATAATCTCCTAAGATTTATGAAATCACCAGTTGTGAATCGCTACAGAGCGTCACCTCAGAAGCTCCGATGTCAATTACAGCTCTCAGTCCGGCCAAACAAGCTTCATACTCAGCTTGGTTGTTGGATGTTTTGAAATTAAAGCGAAGGGAGATTTCCAGGTGTACTCCATCATCACTTTCTAGAACTACACCTGCTCCAGAGCCTCTTTGGTTCGATGAACCATCAACGTAAATGGTCCAATGGACACGAGGGGAATCTGGATCAGTCCCTGTCATTTCCACAATAAAATCAGCCAGGACTTGAGCTTTAATAGCGCTTCGGGGTTCATAGGATATATCAAACTCAGAGAGTTCAATAGACCATTTAATCATCCTCCCAGTGAGATCGGTCTTGATTAATACAGAGCGGAGTGGTAAATCCGTTCTCACTATGATTGGATGGGCGTGAAAGTACGGACGTAGTCGTCGAGAGGCCCAAACAACATCGAGGGCGGCCTTCTTGATTTTTTGATACCGGATCTTAGTACCTTGTAAGGTCTTGCTAGTGAAATAGACCGGTCTCTGTCCATCGGGAGTTTCTTTTATCAAGGCAACACCCAAAGCTTCATCTGAAATAGCCAAGTATAGGATGAGTGTATCTTCGGGGTCAGGCTTTGTGAGAATAGGAGGTTTGGACAACACCTCCTTAAGCTCTTGGAATGCTTTCTCTTGTTCCTGTCCCCACTCGAACTTCTTGGACTTTTTCAGTATTTTATATAGAGGGAGTGATCTGTGTACCATTTTAGGCATGAACCGTGCCAAAGCTGCTACTTTGCCATTCAGGGATTGGACTTCTCTGAGATTCTTTGGACTCTGCATGTCTAGAATCGTTTGGCACTTCCCTGGATTGGCTTCAATACCACGTTGAGTTAACATGAAACCCAAGAACTTCCCAGCAGGGATAGCGAAGGTGCATTTCATTGGGTTTAGCCTCATGTTAAATTCTCTCAAATGGGTGAATACTTGGCGTAGGTCTTCAATATGATCACCTCCAACCGGTGTCTTGGCTATTATATCATCAATGTACACTTCAATAAGCTTGGTATGCATACCTTCAAAAACCTTGTTGATCATGCGTTGATATGTTTCCCCAGCATTTTTCAGGCCAAAGGGCATGACTGTATAGCAAAAGACACCACGATCATTTATGAAAGCTGTCTTTTCTTGATCCTCTTCGCACATCGGAATCTGGTTGTAACCTGAATAAGCATCCATGAAGCTCAGGTATTGATAACCAGAGGAATCATCTACCATCCGATCTATATTAGGAAGAGGATAAGGATCCTTTGGACAACAGCGGTTGAGGTCCACGTAATCAATGCACATTCTCTATTTACCATTGGATTTGCGGACCATCACCATGTTTGATAGCCAAGAGGAATAACGGATTTCTTTGATAAATCCGGCCTTCAGCAATTCCTCAGTTTGCTGGAAAGCTGCCTTCTGTTTCTCTGGGCCCATTCTCCTTTTCTTTTGGGCAACCGGTCTCGTCTCTGGATAGACGGATAGTTTATGACAGCAGAAAGCAGGGTCTATGCCAGGCATATCGGCTGCAGTCCATGCAAAGAGGTCTTTAAATTCTTGCAGGAGCGTCAGTAGTCGCTGTTCCATTTCTGTATCTAGCTTGTCATTAATATGGGTGATCTTTTCTGGAGAATCTCCCAAGACGATGTCCCTGGAACTTCCATCCGGTGTGGGCTTTAATATGTTGGACGGATCAATGTTCAAATCCGCCCTAGGGTCCAGGTCGACAAGGCTTACAGATCCAGCAGCTGCTCCAGCATCATTGAGTTTCCTCTTTTTATTGGAGGCGTCCAGCTTTGTCATGTTGAGGCTTAGGTTGTAGCAGTACCTAGCCATCTCTTGATCACCCCGGATAGATGAAACAGCATTATCCTTGTCAATGAACTTGATAAGGAGATATGGGGTTGATACAACTGCCTCCATTGCATTTAGTGTGGGGCGGCCTATGATGCCGTTAAATGGTAATTTGACATTAATCACCAGCACTCGGGATTTAACCGTCCTGGCCCCTGGTTCACCTTCAAACGAAATAAGGGTATCAAGATACCCTTTAGTCGATTGCTTTGCTCCGTTGAAAGCTGTTAGTTCCTGCGTATAAGGCTGTAAGTCTGAGTCTTTAAAACCCATTCTTTCAAAGCAATTATAGAAAATAACATCACAGGAACTTCCCTGGTCAACAAGGATTCTTCGGACGTCCTTGTTGGCTATTACTGCAGTGATGACTACAGCATCGTCACCATCAGGAATGGTTGGGCCAAAATCCTCATCGGAGAAAGAGATTGTTGGAGCCTCAATTCTCCCTCTGTAAGGGCGATTGTCTTCGACTTTCCCTTGCACAAATAGAATCATTCTATGATGATTCTTACGAGCTGTGATTGAAGCTCCTCCTCCAGTAAATCCTCCAGCAATCATGTCAATAACTTCACGTCGGCCCTAGTAGAAAGAGAGTATTAATTTGGAGTTCAGTATAACTTACTTGTTGTGTTTGGAGTTCGGTTTGATCCTACAATCCATGTCGTATTTGGTGTTCGGTTTAATCCTACTAACCGTTCTCCAATCGGTCTTTGGTTTTACCCAATGACGATTCTTCACCGACGTTCGGTCGATCCTACTAGTCGTACTCAGAGTTCGGTTTAATCCTACAATCCGAGCCTTCAACACGGGGTTCAGATCAGGGCTAATCCTGAACCTACTGCGCCCGTTACTTGGGGTTCAGCGTGGTCTTGGAGAAGAACCAGCTTACTGCGCCCAAGCCTTCAATACGGTGTTGGGTTCTACCCTTTTACCGTTCTTAGAATGGGGTTCGGTTCAATCCTACCACCCATTTCCTGAGGTTCGGTTTAATCCTACAGCCCAGGTCTTCACCGGTGTTCAGCCAAACTTACTAACCGTACCCAGAGTTCGGTTTAATCCTACAATCCGGGCCTTCAGTTACTTAGACACACTCGAGGAGTTACATCATCAATTACAGAATAGGTGATTGAGATCATCCGTCCTGGTGAAGTTTTTCCAATCGTAGGAGTGCGGATTGAGCAATTTTCGTATCTAAAATCAGAGTTCAGTAGTACCTCTACTAGTCCCCTAGCTGATGTGAGGAATCAGTAGACTTGCTCATATGAGCTATATTGATCATAGTACGTCTGGATTTCGGAATTACACCGAAGTGTAAATATCCGCTCTGGGAACAAGGTTCCGCAATGATGAAACTCCTGAGGGCGGATTCGAAAATAAGAATATCAGAAGTTTATCGAATTTTGCAACCCTTGGTATTCGAGTAATGGTGGCCACGTTTCTCATGATTGGACATTTAATGCCTTTACTCACGTGGGCGAGCCATTATTGCGTTAAATGCGCATGTCTTAATAACCGTCACGCAGCGCTTAATGGGCCTGAGTTTGGATTTAATAGGCCCATTTAGAAGGTTCTGTGACGAAACGATGGCATTTTGGCGCCTTTGGGTTCAAAACGACAATTTTAATCCATTAAACGGAGAGTCGTTTGAGGGTAAACGACATGTTGCCTTGAGTCGGTATTTGAATTTTCATGCCCTGAAAAAGGCATATTTGGCAATCTCAGTTATCATTTCTTCTTACTCTCTTGACGAACCTCTGCAAAAGTTTCGAGAAGATTATCGTGTCTGCCTCTGTGAATCTTAATTCACTATCCTCATCCATCCTTAGGTAACCACTTTCTTTCCATTTTTTGTGTCTTGTTTCAATATCTGAAAATGTCTAGGAAAGGTGTTAGTCTTAGTGGTGTTAGCCCTAGAGGAAGAGGAGGAAGGGCCGTAACTCGAAACCCTACAGTTCGTGGTGGGAGGATCCCAGTGATCTTTCAATCGAAGCCACAGTACTCAGAGAGGGAGGCGTCCCCATATCAGAGGCGAAGGGTGATTATACCCTCTTCAGAGTCTTCCCCTAGTGAGAGTGTTGAGAGTAGTGATTTGTATCTCTCTGACGATGTGTATTTTTACCGCAGCGTAAAAGCTTTCACAATGGTGGTGAAGAAAGCAACTGGGGGAAGATCATCTGGAGGGGAAACACCCTCTCAGCAGTATATACTGAAGACAGCTTCCGGACTGTGTAACGTGGTTGCACACCGGATCGACTGGGTGAAATTCCAACAGAAGCGCCCATTCAGCTGGGTGGCTGAGGAATTTCGTGAAACAGCATCAGTCCACGCTCGAGAGGACGGAGCGGAGCTGGACCCGCATTTTACGGTCTTCAAGAAGGATAAATACAAAAGGTGCTTTATGGTGTTAGCTCTGCTCCCATCAGATCGGATTTGTCATACTCCAGACGAAAGGTCCCTGTATATGTATGATTTTTTATTTTTGAATCTTGGCGTGCGCTTTCCCCTTACAAAGTTTCAGATGGGGGTTTTGAGATTCTTAGACTGCGCCCCTTCGCAGCTTCACCCCAACGGATGGGGGTTAGTCCATTCTCTTGAAGTGCTTGGGGAGCACTTCAACTTCAAACCGATGGTGGCCATGCTTTTCTACTTTTCTCAAGTGGTCCGTCGTGCAAATAAGGAGAAGGGGGGAGTGAGCTTGATATCCCTCCGGACTCTCTCCAAGATTATCAACTTCGAGGCGTACACTGACTCAGCCAAAGTTGATGGTCATTCTTTCAAGTCTTACTTCACAAAGATCAGCGTCCATCCTGACGAACCAATTTTTTGGTTGACTGACGATGGGATTCTGAAATTCCCAGTGGCTTGGACGCATGAGCATTTCTTATTGACCTCCCAGGCGTACTACACTGAGGAGGATAAACTGAGCCCATCTTCAGTTTCTGTTCTTTCAGCCCTTCAATCCTACACTGCCTCGCACCAATTTTTCTCTTGCAGGCGTTTATTAGGATCGTGGTCCACCCGCGAGGAGTATTTACGTAATTTTCCTGCCATTTTTCATGTTTTATTGTACCATGCCTTGAAATCTTTGATCTCTAACCGTGTTATTTGGTTTTGCAGTTGAAATTGAAACCGTGTCACCAGAGATGGAAAAGCTGAAAGGACTCAAAGCTGGAGTGAATTCCGTAGTAGCTGAGAATGACATCCAAGCAAAACGGAATTCGAAGAAAGCTACAGCTGAGACTATAATTTTGACTTCATCTGCTGGTGATGATATCCCCTTGCTTGAAGGCGGATCCGAGAAACCGGCCTTTGAGGTTGCGGTTGAGAAGGTCGGAGAGAAAAAGAAAAGGATAAAACGTGATTCCTCCAAGACCTCGGACCGTCAACCTTCTCCCAGGAAACCAAAAACTTCAAGAGGGGCTGCTGATCCGGAGCTTTCTAAGGGAAAGAAAGTGGAAGGGCCCACTCCGGATGCCCCAGGCGACGCAATCACTTATGGTGCAAAGCCAATAACGACTTATTTTGCACCCAAAGTTCCTCGCCCTCTTGAAAGTAGCTCCGGTCTTGCTCAATATTTGGTATACGAGGGTTCTGTTCCTGAGGGCGTTCCTGAAACTCCGTACAAGCTGAAGCCTTTATTGAAGAGTGAAGAAGTAACCAAAGCTTGCGATGCCGGACAGAAGCACCTGGCAGAATTATCCGGTCTCCTGAGATCAGTTCGCGAGCTTTCAGAAGAGAATGAGAGGCTCAGTTTGTTGGTTAGCAAGGTTAACGATCTTAGCATTTCTGCTGCTAAGGATAAGGCAAACATCCTCTGTTTAGAGGGTAGATTAGAGGCTTCCAAAGAGGAAGGATATAAGAAGGATGAGGAAATTGCCAGACTTAAGTACCTTGCCAAAGAGTTGGAGGTCCAAGTTCTTGATCAGAAGAAAATCAATTCCGACCTCCATGCCAGTCTTTGTACGGAGAAGGAACGTTCCTCGAAGCTGGAAGAGGAGTTGAAGGAAGCTAAGATCGTCTACTCTCAAGGAGCAGAAGATTGGTCGCGTAAGGAGAATGAGCTGCTCTTAAAGTTGGCGGATTCAACTGACGAAGTCAAAACCCTGAAAGCTGACTTGGCTG
The DNA here is from genome assembly GCA_037962975.1 of Clitoria ternatea. Classification (NCBI taxonomy): domain Eukaryota; kingdom Viridiplantae; phylum Streptophyta; class Magnoliopsida; order Fabales; family Fabaceae; genus Clitoria; species Clitoria ternatea. The sequence continues at coordinate 289,465,662 of CM075670.1, forward strand.
AAGCTGTAGATATGTGTGATCAAGCAGTCAAGGAATCTTTCGGGTTGGCAGTTCGTCAAATTCAATACCGGAATCCCAAGGTGACTCTAAATTTGAATGGTATTGATCCGTTCTATGAGTTTCACCAAGGGAAACTGGTGGCCTTTGTCAAGGACCATCATGAGAGTCCGCCTAACACTCCATATAGGTTTGCTCCTTTACCTGAAGGCCAATCAATGGGACCTTCTCTCCTAAAACTCAGAAGTACAGGAACAAGCTCTGGCGCTAATGAAGGCAAGACCGGAGATAAAGGCAAAGGGAAGGAAGGAGATACAAGTCAGAAGAACTAATGCCTTCCCTGTCTTTTCTTTTTTATTGATTCAAATTCGCTGTGTTCCGGGATCAGCTCTGGATTAATAAACGAATTTCTTCATGTAATTTCCATTTGGTCAATAAAAGAACCATTTACCTTTATATACTTGTTTAGTGGAAAACAACTTTAATAGAAGGATTGCATGTGTATTGAATCATTCCGGATTTAAGTAATGAAGATCGGATATTAACATAGAACCTTCATTCTGGATTTTTACATGCAGGATGAAGAACGGATGGAGACATATAACTATCGTTTTTCATGTATTGGCGTTTTGATAGCCAAAGACTTGATTTGACAGAAAAGATAGAGTATCTTTTGTCAAGTATGGATAATTTGATATAAAAGCCTGGTAGAAAGCGTATCTTGCCTCTCGAAAGTCAGGCCTTTGGGTCGTAAATATCATAATAGGATCGCCGTTGTGAGTGAACATGTTATTGTCATGAGAACGGCTTATAATGTTAATCTTGAGGGGGAATGATTGTGAGAACGTTTCATCAAGAGTTCATTCATCAAGATATTCGTTAAACCGTTGATGCTGTCCCCCAGTATCATTGGGTGATCAGTACTTTGAACAAACTCTGAGTGAGACTTTTACGTGAGAGTTCTTAAGAGTGAGGATTTAAAATAGAAATTCCTCTTCAAAAATTTCCGACTGAGAGGTTTTGGGTGAATATGCCTCAGATTGTGGCTTACCCGAATGAATTATTTTTGTGTCGGAGTTTTATGAGTCAGGTTTCAATTGAAGAATTGATGACTCAGAATTTAAAGCTATAAAACTTCCAAATAAGGAACTTTGAAAGAGAGTATTAATTTGGAGTTCAGTATAACTTACTTGTTGTGTTTGGAGTTCGGTTTGATCCTACAATCCATGTCGTATTTAGTGTTCGGTTTAATCCTACTAACCGTTCTCCAATCGGTCTTTGGTTTTACCCAATGACGATTCTTCACCGACGTTCGGTCGATCCTACTAGTCGTACTCAGAGTTCGGTTTAATCCTACAATCCGAGCCTTCAACACGGGGTTCAGATCAGGGCTAATCCTGAACCTACTACGCCCGTTACTTGGGGTTCAGCGTGGTCTTGGAGAAGAACCAGCTTACTGCGCCCAAGCCTTCAATACGGTGTTGGGTTCTACCCTTTTACCGTTCTTAGAATGGGGTTCGGTTCAATCGTACCACCCATTGTAACATCCCTGATGTTTTAATGAGAATTATAAGAAATGGGAAATGATGCTTTTTCTCTAAATATCGATTAATTTTCAAGAAAAGGAAAAATTTATTGTAAGATGTAATCGTTCGAATAAAAATAAATGTAAAAATAACCTAGGACGTTACACTTGGTATCAGAGCGGCTCTTTCTAGAGCCGGTGTGTGGGCCGATCTAATGATTGTGATAATTTTATGAAAGTTGATTGTATTTTGTTATGTTGAGATTGTGTGTGGTCTGGCATCGTTCCCTTGGCACTCCACTGGTATAGTATTCTATGAATATAAGGTAAGTTTACGATCCCCTGACTGATCTTGGTTATTAATGGTGATGTGTTTGCTCATTGTAGAATTACGAAATGGCCGGAGAGACTAGTTCTGGGGGAAGAGATGATTTCTTCTCTAGATTTACTCAGCTGATGAGTAGGACCGAGTCCGGTCCCACTCTGGATAAATTCCTGAAAAGGAATCCTCCAACTTACAAAGGGGGACATGACTATGACGGGGCATAGATCTGGATTAGGGATATTGAGCAGGTTTTTGAATATTTTGAGTGCTCTGAAGAGCAAAAGGTTTTATTTGCTACTTACCAACTAAAAGATGAGGCTAGAGTATGGTGGTCCCGCGTGAAGGTGCAGATGAACGCAGCCAATGAGCCGTTAGTATGGGCGAATTTTCAAAGGAGGTTCCTTGTTAAATACTTCCCAGACAACTACAAAATCCGGAAAGAAATGGAATTCCTGAAGTTGGAGCAAGACCGGATGTCTGTAGCTGAGTACACCAGCAAATTTGACGAGCTGTGTGATTTTTACCACCCTTTCTCGTTAGAAGGGACTGAAGGTAGCAAGTGCGCCAAATACGAAGCTGGACTACGGATTGAGCTCCGTAGTGTAATCGTACCGATAGAGATTAGGGACTATCCGACCTTGGTGAACAAAGCAAGACTGACTGAAGAAGTGCAGTTGCAAAGGATGTCCCAGCCAAGAGATAAAAAGCCATTGAAGGCAAAAGGATTCAGCTTCAAGACGATGGGTCAATTCTTTCGGGGCGGCAAGTCTTCTGCTACCTCCTCATCCTCCTCTGGCCGGGGTTCCACTGGTCGATCGGGTAATCCCCCTGGGAATCGTACATGCTACAATTGTGGTCAGGAAGGACACATTGCCAAACATTGCCAAGCTAATCAGATTGTGTACTTCCAGTGCGGACGACCAGGATACCTCAGGCCTGATTGCCCCCAACGGCAGCAGCAGGGCAGGACGGATAACCAAACTTACTCTTTTGGGACCAGGGGTTCCAACTTCTCGAGAGGAGGTCGGAATGGAGCTGGTAGAGGGAACCCACAAGCGGGAAAATATGACGCCCAATCTAGCGATGCCCAGAACGCCATGACCGGGCGTGTATTTGCGTTTGATGCTTCAGAAGCTATGAGGAACGATAATCTGGTACAGGGTAAGTGCCTCATCTGTGGTTATCTGGTTGATGTGATTTATGATTCAGGTGCCACCCATTCCTTTATTTCAGAAAGTTATGTGCGACGGCTTGGTCTGCCAATCAGTTTAATGGAGAACGCTCTTATTGTTTCCACTCCAACTGGTTCTACTTTCCGTGCAACTACAGTGTGTAGGGAACTACCGATGCAAATCGAAGCCCGTACTTTTCGAGTAAATTTTATCTATATGCCATTGAAGGACTTAGACGTTATTCTAGGTCTTGATTGGCTTGCTGCTAATCATGTGTTGGTCAACTGTTATCGGAAGAATATTGTTTTCTCCCAGGAACTTGATGTGAAGAACGGGGTGAGCGATGTCTTAACCACGTATGTTGTTTTATTCGCTTCGGAGGGCCGGCATAACCTCCTGCTAAGTGATATTCCGATTGTTTGTGAGTTTTCTGATGTTTTTCCAGAAGAAATTCCGGAGCTACCTCCCAGTCGGGAGATTGATTTCTCTATTGACTTAATTCCTGGGCAGAACCGGTGTCCCGAGCGCCATATAGAATGTCTTCAGTGGAATTAACCAAAGTGAGGAAACAAGTGAATGAATTATTAGAAAAAGGCTTTATTCGACCCAGTGCCTCACCCTGGGGCGCTCCGGTGTTACTGGTAAAGAAGAAGGACGGTAGTATGCGAATGTGCATTGATTACCGACAGCTGAACAAACTGACAATCAAAAATAAATATCCACTACCCCGGATTGACGATTTACTGGACCAGTTGCGAGGCGCCGTTGTGTTCTCTAAGATTGACTTGAGGTCGGGATACCACCAAATCCGAGTGAGGTCGGAGGATATCCCAAAGACAGCATTTCGGACTTGTTATGGGCACTTCGAGTACGTAGTAATGCCCTTTGGAGTAACAAACGCTCCTGCCATTTTTATGGATTATATGAATCGGACTTTTCAACCGTACTTGGACCAGTTTATGGTAGTATTCATTGATGATATTTTGGTATATTCGAGGTCGGACGAGGAGCATGCTCAACATCTTCGGCTTGTTTTACAAGTACTTCGGGAGAAGAAGTTGTACGCTAAATTATCTAAGTGTGAGTTCTGGAAGAGTAGTGTACAATTCTTGGGGCATGTAATTTCCCAAGAGGGAGTCTCTGTTGATCCGACAAAAACTGAGGCGGTTATGGCTTGGGAGAGGCCGAAGTCAATAACTGAAATCAGGAGTTTCCTCGGATTAGCAGGATACTATCGACGCTTCATTGAAGGGTTTTCTCGGATAGCACTTCCTCTGACTCGGTTAACAAGGAAAGGAAACCCCTTCGTGTGGTCGAAGAAGTGTGAATTAAGCTTCCAAACTCTTAAGCGATGTTTAACTACTGCCCCTGTGCTTGCACTGCCCGAGGTAACATGGGAATTTGAAGTATATTGTGATGCATCCAAATTTGGATTGGGGTGTGTGTTGATGCAAGCTGATCGGGCAATTGCTTATGCTTCGAGGCAATTGAGGCCACATGAGGAGAATTACCCGACTCACGATCTAGAACTTGCAGCAGTAATGTACGCGCTGAAGATTTGGCGTCATTATTTGTATGGAGCTCGCTTTGTAGTATTCAGTGATCACAAGAGTCTAAAGTACTTATTTGATCAAAAGGAGTTAAATATGAGACAGAGGAGATGGGTAGAGTATTTGAAGGATTATGACTTCGATTCGAAGTATCACCCGGGCAAAGCGAATGTTGTGGCAGATACGCTAAGCAGGAAGGTACTGCATATGGCTTACCTAATGGGTAGAGAACAGGAATTACTGGAAAACTTTAGAGATATGAATGTTGTAGTTGTTATGAACGCACCAAACCGAATGACAATCAGAATGTTAAAAATTTCTAACGAATTTCTGGAGTCGATGGTAGTGATGAGTGCTTATTTTATGATTAAATTCATGACTCAATTAGACCCATTTTCTGAATAACTTAACAAAATTGATAAATAATTGAGCATGATTTTGATTATAAAGAGAGTATTAAGAAAAAAAGCTTGAAATTTGAAAATCAGTAAACAAATTGTCAAAAGCCTTGAAGAAACAAAGAGCATCAAGCAAGGACACTTGAGCGTGGTACACTACACGCCTGAGCGTGAAGGAAACAAAAGCTTACGTTGTCCATGCGCCCAAGTGAAATAATGAGGAACACACCAACAGCCTCTCACGCTTGAGCGTGAGCCCGAGCTCGCTCAAGCGTGATTTCATGCATGACTGACGCTCAAGCGTGACAACATGGAGCTCAAGCATGACTGAATTGAAAGAAGGAATAGCATCAGGGTCATCTCACGCTCAAGCGTGGGAAGGAGCCGCTTGGGCGTAAACTCTATCCCGCTTGAGCGTGGCTTGAGCGTGACTTGAGCGTGGAATACATCTGTTGGGATAGAGGAGCTCGCTTAAAGCGTAACAGGCCCAGCTTGAAGCGAAGGATCAAGCATATGCTAAACAAAGGAACCACGCTTAAGCGTGGTCAAGGAAGCTCAAGCGTAAGACAATCAAAAAGCATCAGAGCCCTTCACGCTTGAGCGTGACCATCAAGCTCAAGCGTGACTCCTTCAGCATGGGATTTTCCAATTTAATATTCACCAGTGGTGCGATGCCAAACCTTTTTCTTGTGTTCTACAAATCTTTGCATGGGTTCTACAACAAATTTCTTGTGTCTCTACAAACCTTTGAAAGATGCTGCATGCGTTCTAGGGAGCTGAACCAGAACCCCTATAAATCAAGCTGCAAACAACATCATAGATCATCTCATCCTCTGTATTCTCATTCACACTTTCATTTATTTTCTGTATTCACTCTGTTGATAGTGAAAATGCAAGGCATGAGTAGCTAAATCTCCCTTATGGGATTGGCTGTAATCCATTCAACACTAAAGTAATGCTGTTGTAAGTTTTTATTTAGTAATGAGATTTGATAAGTTGCTGTATTTCCTTCTGCGTTTAATGCCTGAAAATACTTGATCACTATTTTCTTGTTCTAAGTTTTCTCAAGTATGCTGGGAAGTGACTTTTGAAAGAAGAACCTGAAAGAAATACTTATTGTGAGTAGGTAGCCAGGGATGGCGTCTAACGCAATAAACGTCAAAACAATCGATCGATAATGCTGGGATGATTTCAAAGTGACTGAGGGATCAGCGGTTTGAAATCATTCTTATGAATTTTGTAGTCGAGGGATCGATACAAATGACTTTGATTGTGACGTAGAACTTATCTTTTCAATTTACTTATATGAAAACTTATGCAGCTTACAGAGGTGAAGATGTGATGAAGCCAATCCTTGTTTTACAAAACTGATTTTTCCAAAACCAATTACTGTTATCCTGTGCAACTTTTACTCTCTGTTATTTACTTCTTCTTGATCAACATCATTTATAACAAAACAAAAACCAAACCGTTCTGCCAAATCAATTCAAGACTAAGATTTTCATTCTTACACCTCCTCAGTGGAACGATATCTATACTGTACTACAACCTCTGTGTTTAAACTTGGCACATCAATTCCATTGAGTTTATATTATACAAACTTGATTCTCTTTCAGTGAACTCTTAATCTCTATATTACAACAATACACCATCACCATACCTCCATCAGGTAGCTGCACAGAAAGACGATAAAGAGTTACTGAAGCTAATTGATACTCAGAACCAAGGCAAAAATGTGGAGATAACTAGGGGTGACGATGGTATATGGAGATTCAGGAACCGAGTGGTAGTGCCTGCACATGGAGATTTCAGGCAGGCGGTGTTATCAGAAGCACACAAGAGCTCTCTGAGTATACATCCGGGAGTAACAAAAATGTATCATGACTTAAGAAAGGAATTTTGGTGGCCAAACATGAAGAAGGCAATAATCGAGTACGTGAAATCCTGTGTGATATGTCAGAAGTGCAAGATTGAGCACCAACGACCTCCGGGTTTGCTTCAACCTCCAGAAATTCTGATCTGGAAGTGGGAAGGTATCACCATGGACTTCGTGTCTGGACTACCCCGCACTTAAACCGGATACAATGCTATTTGGGTGATTGTTGATCGACTAACCAAAAGTGCGCATTTCCTGGCAATAAATATGAAATGGTCGTTAGATTGATTAGCTAAGTTGTACATCACTGAGGTCGTACGACTGCATGGTATGCCCTCAAGCATTATCTCCGATCGGGATCCCCGATTTACTTCAAGGTTTTGGGGGAGTTTGCAACAACAACTAGGTACTGAACTCAAACTAAGCTCAGCTTACCATCCCCAGACCGATGGCCAATCAGAATGGACTATACAGACTCTTGAAGATATGTTAAGGGCATGTGTACTGGAACAGGGCGAATCATGGGAGAAATACTTGCCCTTGGTGGAATTTGCATATAATAACAGTTACCACAACAGCATTGGGATGGCTCCATACGAAGCTCTTTATGGTCGAAAATGTCGTACTCCATTATGTTGGAATGAGAATGGCGATGCTCTTCATCTGGGGCCTGAGATGATTCAAGAGATGAATGAACAAATCGCTTTAATCCGAGAGAAGATAAAAAATTGCTCAAGACCGTCAAAAGAGTTATTATGACAATCGGCACAGACCCCTTGAATTCCAAGTGGGTGATTGGGTGTTCCTAAGAATTTCACCGACTAAGGGTGTAGGTCGAATTTTGAAGAGTCAAAAGCTTAATCCGAAGTACATTGGACCATACCAAATGCTAGAACGGATTGGTGAAGTCGCTTATCGACTGGATCTTCCCCAATCGTTGACTAACATTCACAACGTGTTCCACGTATCGCAACTTCGAGCCTACATTCCGTGTGATACCATGATTGTACCGAGTGACTCCATTGAAGTGAAGGAGAACTTGACGGTGGAGGCGGTACCAATTGGCATTGAAGAGCATCAAACCAAATGGTTAAGGAACAAGGAGGTACCACTGGTGAAGGTGAAGTGGCAGAATTTACATTGGATAAACTACACTTGGGAGTTAGAATCCGATATGAGACGAATGTACCCTCATCTTTTTCAACCGGAACACTGATTTAGGGGACGAAATCTCCTTTTAGGGGGGTGGATGTAACATCCCTGATGTTTTAATGAGAATTATAAGAAATGGGAAATGTTAGTAAATATTTTAGAAGTTTTATTTAATATTTGTTCTGTCCGGATCAACTGGAATAACAAAATTAGAGGTACCGACGTGAAGTTATTGACATGATTGCTGGAGGATTTGCTGGAGGAGGAGCTTCAATCACAGCTCGTAAGAATCATCATAGAATGATTCTGTCTGTGCAAGGGAAAGTCGAAGACAATCACCCTTACAGAGGGGGAATTGAGGCTCCAACAATCTCTTTCTCTGATGAGGATTTTGGCCCAACCATTCCTGGTGGTGACGATGCTGTAGTCATCACTGCAGTAATAGCCAACAAGGACGTCCGAAGAATCCTTGTTGACCAGGGAAGTTCCTGCGATGTTATTTTCTATAATTGCTTTGAAAGAATGGGTTTTAAAGACTCAGACTTACAACCTTATACGCAGGAACTAACAGCTTTCAACGGAGCAAAGCAATCGACTAAATGGTATCTTGATACCCTTATTTCGTTTGAAGGCGAACCAGGGGCCAGGACGGTTAAATCCCGAGTGCTGGTGATTGATGTCAAATCACCATTTAACGGCATCATAGGCCGCCCCACACTAAATGCAATGGAGGCAGTTGTATCAACCCCACATCTCCTTATCAAGTTCATTGACAAGGATAATGCTGTTTTATCTATCCGGGGTGATCAAGAGATGGCTAGGTACTGCTACAACCTAAGCCTCAACATGACAAAGCTGGACGCCTCCAATAAAAAGAGGAAACTCAATGATGCTAGAGCAGCTGCTGGATCTGTAAGCCTTGTCGACCTGGACCCTAGGGCGGATTTGAACATTGATCCGTCCAACCCATTAAAGCCCACACCGGATGGAAGTTCCAGGGACATCGTCTTGGGAGATTCTCTAGAAAAGATCACCCATATTAATGACAAGCTAGATACAGAAATGGAACAGCGACTATTGACGCTCCTGCAAGAATTTAAAGACCTCTTTGCATGGACTGCAGCCGATATGCCTGGCATAGACCCTGCTTTCTGCTGTCATAAACTATCCGTCTATCCAGAGATGAGACCGGTTGCCCAAAAGAAAAGGAGAATGGGCCCAGAGAAACAGAAGGCAGCTTGCCAGCAAACTGAGGAATTGCTGAAGGCCGAATTTATCAAAGAAATCCGTTATTCTTCTTGGCTATCAAACGTGGTGATGGTCCGCAAATCCAATGGTAAATGGAGAATGTGCATTGATTACGTGGACCTCAACCGCTGCTGTCCAAAGGATCCTTATCCTCTTCCTAATATAGATCGGATGGTAGATGATTCCTCTAGTTATCAATACCTGAGCTTCATGGATGCTTATTCAGGTTACAACCAGATTCCGATGTGCGAAGAGGATCAAGAAAAGACAGCTTTCATAAATGATCGTGGTGTCTTTTGCTATACAGTCATGCCCTTTGGCCTGAAAAATGCTGGGGAAACATATCAACGCATGATCAACAAGGTTTTTGAAGGTATGCATACCAAGCTTATTGAAGTGTACATTGATGATATAATAGCCAAGACACCGGTTGGAGGTGATCATATTGAAGACCTACGCCAAGTATTCACCCGTTTGAGAGAATTTAACATGAGGCTAAACCCAATGAAATGCACCTTCGCTGTCCCTGCTGGGAAGTTCTTGGGTTTCATGTTAACTCAACGTGGTATTGAAGCCAATCCAGGGAAGTGCCAAACGATTCTAGACATGCAGAGTCCAAAGAATCTCAGAGAAGTCCAATCCCTGAATGGCAAAGTAGCAGCTTTGGCACGGTTCATGCCTAAAATGGCACACAGATCACTCCCTCTATATAAAATACTGAAAAAGTCCAAGAAGTTCGAGTGGGGACAGGAACAAGAGAAAGCATTCCAAGAGCTTAAGGAGGTGTTGTCCAAACCTCCTATTCTCACAAAGCCTGACCCCGAAGATACACTCATCCTATACTTGGCTATTTCAGATGAAGCTTTGGGCGTTGCCTTGATAAAAGAAACTCCCGATGGACAGAGACCGGTCTATTTCACTAGCAAGACCTTACAAGGTGCTGAGATCCGGTATCAAAAAATCGAGAAGGCCGCCCTCGCTGTTGTTTGGGCCTCTCGACGACTACGTCCGTACTTTCACGCCCATCCAATCATAGTGAGAACGGATTTACCACTCCGCTCTGTATTAATCAAGCCCGATCTCGCTGGGAGGATGATTAAATGGTCTATTGAACTCTCTGAGTTTGATATATCCTATGAACCCCGAAGCGCTATTAAAGCTCAAGTCCTGGCTGATTTATTGTGGAAATGACAGGGACTGATCCAGATTCCCCTCGTGTCCATTGGACCATTTACGTTGATGGTTCATCGAACCAAAGAGGCTCTGGAGCAGGTGTAGTTCTAGAAAGTGATGACGGAGTACACCTGGAAATCTCCCTTCGCTTTAATTTCAAAACATCCAACAACCAAGCTGAGTACGAAGCTTGTTTGGCCGGACTGAGAGCTGCAATTGACATCGGAGCTTCTGAGGCGACGCTCTGTAGCGATTCACAACTGGTGATTTCACAAATCTTAGGAGATTATCAGGCTCGCGAACCTCAACTCCAATTATACTTGAACTGTGTCAAGGAGTTGAGAGAGAAATTCTCGAAGATGGAATTCAAGCATGTTCCACGCGAAGAGAATACTAGAGCGGATATACTCTCCAGATTAGCAAGCACCAAACGACCAGGTAGCACCACTACGCTGGTTCAAAGCACACTAGCGTCGCCCAGCATTCCTCTTTTCCCTTCTCTAAATGCCATAATGACAAACTCCCTTTATGGAGACACATGGATGGCCCCCTACATCCGTTATTTGGCTGATGGACAACTACCTACAGATGAGAAGGAAAAGACAAGGATAAGGAGGGAATTACCATATTTCACCATGATCGATGGTAATCTTTACAGAAGGGCGCTCTCCGTGCCCTACTTGATTTGTCTCAAAGAGAATGAGGTGCAAGACGTAATGGAGGAAGTGCATGAAGGACAATGTGGACACCACGCCGGAGGAAGAAGCTTAATGCGAAAAATCCTCAGGGCCGGATACTGGTGGCCCACGATGAAGCAAGACTCCATTGACTTCGTCAAAAAATGCAACGCTTGCCAAAAATTCTCTAACCTTCACCACACACCGGCGGAAGAACTCTTCACATCTGCTGTTCCATGGCCCTTCTACCAATGGGGATTGGATATTCTGGGCCCCTTTCCAACTGCTCCTGGGGGCATCAAATATCTCATTGTAGGGGTCGATTATTTCACTAAGTGGATAGAAGCAGAGCCGGTGGTAAATATCACTTCAGCCCGAACTCGTCGTTTCATGTATGAAAACGTTATAACACGGTTCGGGGTCCCAGCACGGATTGTCACAGATAATGGCACCCAATTCACGGATAGAAAATTCACAGATTTACTTGAAGGGTTAGGAATAACCCAGATATTCTCATCCGTCGAACATCCCCAAACTAACGGCCAAGCTGAAGTGGCCAACAGGGAGGTGCTGAAAGGACTAAAGAAACGCCTTGGTGAAGCCAAGGGCGGATGGACAGACCAGTTGTGCCACGTCCTGTGGGCATATCGAACAACGCCTCATTCTTCTACTAACGAATCCCCGTATCACCTAACATACGGGGTAGAGGCTATGATACCCGTGGAACTGCAAATTGCTTCCACAAGGGTCAAATACTTCTCTGAAGAGACTAATAATGCTAATTTGGCGTTAGAAATGGATGTCATAAAAGAACTCAGAGAAGATGCATTCATCAGAGATCAAGCTATCAAAGCCAAAGTTGTTCTCCGATATAACAAACGAGTTCAATCAAGGACTTTCAACCTCGGAGATTTGGTTTTGAGAAAAGTAAGTATAGGGACCAAATTTGCTCATCAAGGCAAATTAGCCCCAAACTGGGAAGGCCCATACAGGGTATCCGAGGTTGCTGGCAAAGGCTCTTACCGCCTTGAGAACCGTGATGGCACTCCAATCCAAAATAAGTGGAACACCCAAAACTTGCGCATCTACTATAGCTAGCTGTTGGAGCAATACATATTCTCCTATCCTCATTTTGGATTGAATACTGAAGAAATTCTTTTCCCAGCTACGCTTTCATTGTAATTCTTATTTTTGATTTAATAAGAATCTCTCACAACAATTTAACTCTTTTGAGTTTTTCTTATGCTGTGATTTTCAGTTTATCCGGCATATAGAAGCATATTCAGGACGGATGATCTCAACTACTTATTCTGTAGTTGACGATGTAACTCCTCGAATATGTGCAGCGCACAAGAGCATACTCAGGACGGATAATCTCAATTACCCATTCTGTAATTGACGATGTAACTCCTCGAGTGTGTCTAAGTAACTGAAGGCCCGGATTGTAGGATTAAACCGAACTCTGGGTACGGTTAGTAAGTTTGGCTGAACACCGGTGAAGACCTGGGCTGTAGGATTAAACCGAACCTCAGGAAATGGGTGGTAGGATTGAACCGAACCCCATTCTAAGAACGGTAAAAGGGTAGAACCCAACACCGTATTGAAGGCTTGGGCGCAGTAAGCTGGTTCTTCTCCAAGACCACGCTGAACCCCAAGTAACGGGCGCAGTAGGTTCAGGATTAGCCCTGATCTGAACCCCGTGTTGAAGGCTCAGATTGTAGGATTAAACCGAACTCTGAGTATGACTAGTAGGATCGACCGAATGTCGGTGAAGAATCGTCATTGGGTAAAACCAAAGACCGATTGGAGAACGGTTAGTAGGATTAAACCGAACACCAAATACGACATGGATTGTAGGATCAAACCAAACTCCAAACACAACAAGTAAGTTATACTGAACTCCAAATTAATACTCTCTTTCAAAGTTCCTTATTTGGAAGTTTTATAGCTTTAAATTCTGAGTCATCAATTCTTCAATTGAAACCTGACTCATAAAACTCCGACACAAAAATAATTCATTCGGGTAAGCCACAATCTGAGGCATATTCACCCGAAACCTCTCAGTCGGAAATTTTTGAAGAGGAATTTCTATTTTAAATCCTCACTCTTAAGAACTCTCACGTGAAAGTCTCACTCAGAGTTTGTTCAAAGTACTGATCACCCAATGATACTGGGGGACAGCATCAACGGTTTAATGAATATCTTGAGGAATGAACTCTTGATGAAACGTTCTCACAATCATTCCCCCTCAAGATTAACATTATAAGCCGTTCTCATGACAATAACATGTTCACTCACAACGACAATCCTATTATGATATTTACGACCCAAAGGCCTGACTTTCGAGAGGCAAGATATGCTTTCTACCAGGCTTTTATATCAAATTATCCATACTTGACAAAAGATACTCTATCTTTTCTGTCAAATCAAGTCTTTGGCTATCAAAACGCCAATACATGAAAAACGATAGTTATATGTCTCCATCCGTTCTTCATCCTGCATGTAAAAATCCGGAATGAAGGTTCTATGTTAATATCCGATCTTCATTACTTAAATCCGGAATGATTCAATACACATGCAATCCTTCTATTAAAGCTGTTTTCCACTAAACAAGTATATAAAGGCAAATGGTTCTTTTATTGACCAAATGGAAATTACATGAAGAAATTCGTTTATTAATCCAGAGCTGATCCTGGAACACAGCGAATTTGAATCAATAAAAAAGAAAAGACAGGGAAGGCATTAGTTCTTCTGACTTGTATCTCCTTTCTTCCCTTTGCCTTTATCTCCGGTCTTGCCTTCATTAGCGCCAGAGCTTGTTCCTATACTTCTGAGTTTCAGGAGAGAAGGTCCCATTGATTGGCCTTCAGGTAAAGGAGCAAACCTATATGGAGTGTTAGGCGGACTCTCATGATGGTCCTTGACAATGGCCACCAGTTTCCCTTGGTGAAACTCATAGAACGGATCAATACCATTCAAATTTAGAGTCACCTTGGGATTCCAGTATTGAATTTGACGAACTGCCAACCCGAAAGATTCCTTGACTGCTTGATCACACATATCTACAGCTTCAGCCAAGTCAGCTTTCAGGGTTTTGACTTCGTCAGTTGAATCCGCCAACTTTAAGAGCAGCTCCTTCTCCTTACGCGACCAATCTTCTGCTCCTTGAGAGTAGACGATCTTAGCTTCCTTCAACTCCTCTTCTAGCTTCGAGGAACATTCCTTCTCCGTACAAAGGCTGGCATGGAGGTCGGAATTGATTTTCTTCTGATCAAGAACTTGGACCTCCAACTCTTTGGCAAGGTACTTAAGTCTGGCAATTTCCTCATCCTTCTTATATCCTTCCTCTTTGGAAGCCTCTAATCTACCCTCTAAACGGAGGATGTTTGCCTTATCCTTAGCAGCAGCAACGCTAATATCGTTAACCTTGCCAACCAACAAACTGAGCCTCTCATTCTCTTCTGAAAGCTCACGAACCGATCTCAGGAGACCGGATAATTCTGCCAGGTGCTTCTGTCCGGCATCGCAAGCTTTGGTTACTTCTTCACTCTTCAATGAAGGCTTCAGCTTGTACGGAGTTTCAGGAACGCCCTCAGGAACAGAACCCTCGTATACCAAATATTGAGCAAGACCGGAGCTACTTTCAAGAGGGCGAGGAACTTTGGGTGCAAAATAAGTCATTATTGGCTTTGCACCATAAGTGATCGCGTCGCCTGGGGCATCCGGAGTGGGCCCTTCCACTTTCTTTCCCTTAGAAAGCTCCGGATCAGCAGCCCCTCTTGAAGTTTTTGGTTTCTTGGGAGAAGGTTGACGGTCCGAGGTCTTGGAGGAATCATGTTTTGTCCTTTTCTTTTTCTCTCTGACCTTCTCAACCGCAACCTCAGAGGCCGGTTTCTCGGATCCGCCTTCAAGCAAGGGGATATCGTCACCAGCAGATGAAGTCAAAATTATAGTCTCAGCTGTAGCTTTCTTCGAATTCCATTTTGCTTGGATGTCATTCTCAGCTACTACGGAATTCACTCCAGCTTTGAGTCCTTTCAGCTTTTCCATCTCTGGTGACACGGTTTCAATTTCAACTGCAAAACCAAATAACACAGTTAGAGATCAAAGATTTCAAGGCATGGTACAATAAAACATGAAAAATGGCAGGAAAATTACGTAAATACTCCTCGCGGGTGGACCACGATCCTAATAAACGCCTGTAAGAGAAAAATTGGTGCGAGGCAGTGTAGGATTGAAGGGCTGAAAGAACAGAAACTGAAGATGGGCTCAGTTCATCCTCCTCAGTGTAGTACGCCTGGGAGGTCAATAAGAAATGCTCATGCGTCCAAGCCACTGGGAATTTCGGAATCCCATCTTCAGTCAACCAAAAAATTGGTTCGTCAGGATGGACGCTGATGTTTGTGAAGTAAGACTTGAAAGAATGACCATCAACTTTGGCTGAGTCAGTGTACGCCTCAAAGTTGATAATCTTGGAGAGAGTCCAGAGGGATATCAAGCTCACTCCCCCCTTCTCCTTATTTGCACGACGGACCACTTGAGAAAAGTAGAAAAGCATGGCCACCGTCGGTTTGAAGTTGAAGTGCTCCCCAAGCACTTCAAGAGAATGGACTAACCCCCATCCGTTGGGGTGAAGCTGTGAAGGGGCGTAGTCTAAGAATCTCAAAACCCCCATCTGAAACTTTGTAAGGGGAAAGCGCACGCCAAGATTCAAAAATAAAAAATCATACATATACAGGGACCTTTCGTCTGGAGTATGACAAATCCGATCTGATGGTAGCGGAGCTAACACCATAAAGCACCTTTTGTATTTATCCTTCTTGAAGACCGTAAAATGCAGTTCCAGCTCCGCTCCGTCCTCTCGAGCGTGGACTGATGCTGTTTCACGAAATTCCTCAGCCACCCAGCTGAATGGGCGCTTCTGTTGGAATTTCACCCAGTCGATCCGGTGTGCAACCACGTTACACAGTCCGGAAGCTATCTTCAGTATATACTGCTGAGAGGGTGCTTCCCCTCCAGATGATCTTCCCCCAGTTGCTTTCTTCACCACCATTGTGAAAGCTTTTACGCTGCGATAAAAATCCACATCGTCAGAGAGATACAAATCACTACTCTCAATACTCTCACTAGGGGAAGACTCTGAAGAGGGTATAATCACCCTTCGCCTCTGATATGGCGACGCCTCCCTCTCTGAGTACTGTGGCTTCGATTGAAAGATCACTGGGATCCTCCCACCATGAACTGTAGGGTTTCGAGTTACGGCCCTTCCTCCTCTTCCTCTAGGGCTAACACCACTAAGACTAACACCTTTCCTAGACATTTTTAGATATTGAAACAAGACACAAAAAATGGAAAGAAAGTGGTTACCTAAGGATGGATGAGGATAGTGAATTAAGATTCACAGAGGCAGACACGATAATCTTCTCGAAACTTTTGCAGAGGTTCGTCAAGATAGTAAGAAGAAATGATAACTGAGATTGCCAAATATGCCTTTTTCAGGGCATGAAAATTCAAATACCGACTCAAGGCAACCTGTCGTTTACCCTCAAACGACTCTCCGTTTAATGGATTAAAATTGTCGTTTTGAACCCAAAGGCGCCAAATTGCTATCGTTTCGTCACAGAACCTTCTAAATGGGCCTATTAAATCCAAACTCAGGCCCATTAAGCGTTGCGTGACGGTTATTAAGACATGCGCATTTAACGCAATAATGGCTCGCCCACGTGAGTAAAGGCATTAAATGTCCAATCATGAGAAACGTGGCCACCATTACTCGAATACCAAGGGTTGCAAAATTCGATAAACTTCTGATATTCTTATTGTCAAATCCGCCCTCAGGAGTTTCATCACTACGGAACCTTGTTCCCAGAGCGGATATTTACACTTCGGTGTAATTCCGAAATCCATACGTACTACGATCAATATAGCTCATATGAGCAAGTCTACTGATTCCTCACATCAGCTAGGGGGCTAGTAGAGGTACTACTAAACTCTGATTTCGGATACGAAAATTGATCAATCCGCACTCCTACAATTAGAAAAACTTCACCAGAATAGATGATCTCAATCACCTATTCTGTGATTCGATGATGTAACTCCTGATACGAACAATTCCAATCATCACACCAGGACGGATGATCTCAATCACCTATTCTGTGATTCGATGATGTAACTCCTGGTACGAACAATTCCAATCATTCCAGGACGGATGATCTCAATCACCTATTCTGTGATTCGATGATGTAACTCCTGGTATGAACAATTCTCATCATTATTCTTACGATGGAAGCTTTTGAAGACTGAGAAGTATTCACTCAATCCGTACTCCTACGATTGAAAAATGTCTCCAGGACGGATTATCTAAATCACTTAATCTGTGATCTGACGATTTAACTCTTGGCGTTGTGTACTCTTCTAGAACGGATAATCTCAATCACCCATTATGTGATATGACGATGTAACTCCTGACGTTGTGTACTTGCCCAGGACGGATGATCTCAATCACCTATTCTGTGATCTGACGATGTAACTCCTGGCGCCGTACACACCCTAAGGACGGATGCTCTCAATCACCTATTGTGTGATCTGACGATGTAACTCCTGGTGCCGTACACATCCCCAAGATGGACGATCTCAATCACCTATAAAGTGATTCGATGATGTAACTCCTGATACAAACAATCCCCATCATCATTCTTATGATGGAAGATTTTGAAAGTTAATCCGCACTTTCGCTCTCAAGTGGTATTCTCCCAGGACGGATACTCTTTATCACCTATTCTGTGGTACAATGACGTAACTCCTGGCATAGACAAACTCCCATCATCATCTTTATGATGGAAGGCTCAAACACCACTTTCTTACACCTTTGCAGTTCCCCAAACTTGGAACAATATTCTTACAATGGACGACATTGTTTTCTCTAGTGAGAATGACATGAATAAAGAATAGTCATCCATCCTGTTACACTATTTTATTAAACAACGGATCGACTCCTCTTTTCCCCAAAAGAACTAAGGATCATGCCCCAAAGATAGGCACCTTCTTCTTAACACGCACTTGGGGACATGTATATATTTATCCGTTCTAAATTCATTTGTTGTTTAATCTTCCGAGGCAATGAATTCAATTCGACCTCAAGGTTAATCATACAGAACGAATTAACAACGATTTAAATATACATGAAACGACGAAGACAAATTTCTTAAATGAAATTCATTCATTGAAAACGAGGTTACACATAATTGTTCAAAACCGGAGTTGATCCCGGTACACAACTTTACATATAAATGAAAACAAAACTACGGAGGAGGAATCTGTTCTTCAGTTTTCTGTGCCTCCTCAGCACCAGGCTCTTGTGTCCCTTCCTTCGGGACTTCTACAGGAATCTCCCCTCCAGGAGCCTCAGTTCTTTCTTCAGATGAGGGAACCTCAGACACAGGAAGGACGAAATTCGGTCCTATAGTTTGACCCTCAGGAAGAGGAGGCAAACCGTACAGGGACGTCAGAGGATCTTCGTGACGACCATCAACCACTGTGACTAACTTTCCTCCATGGAATTCATAGTACGGGCTCATTCCATAGAGATTAAATTTCACAGTGGGGTTGCGGTAGAAAACTTGGCGTATAGCTAGGCCGAAGGATTCTTCAACAGCCTGGCTGCATATGTCAACTGCTTCTTCTTTTTCAGCTTTTACTATAGCCAATTCTTCCCGCAACTTCGACAGCTCCCCACTCGATCCTTCAGACTCCGCTCTCTCAGCCTTCAGTCCTTCGATCTCAAGAAGGTGCTTTTTCTCCCTTTGGGACCACTCCTCAGCAGCAGCTTTATTTTTATCATCGAGATCACTCTGCTTAGCCTGGCTACTGAGGAGTTCTTCCTTTGCTTTTTTGAGAACCTCTTCCTTCTCTGCCAGCTTGCCTTCCAAGTCTTTGAAGTCGCCCTTAAGCTTAAGGTTCTCTCTATTCATGATATCTCCAAACTCCTTAGACTTGGCAAGATGATCTTCCAATAGCTTGATGGTGGCTCTGTCTTTCCCTGATGAAAGGTTGAGTTGTTCCAATTTATCACTCAGCTCATCAACCTTATCGAAATTGTCAGCCAACTCACTGAATGAATAAAGCATTCCAGCAAGTTCGGCTAACTACCACCTTCCGGCCTCACATGCTTCTTTAATTTCTTTAGTGCTGAGCGTGGGCTGGAGTTCGTACATCGGCTGTGGAAGAGTAGCTAGAGTAGATCCCCGGTATGAGAGGAAGGGAGTGAGAAACGAGGTGGTTGGGTAGGAGGTCGGCTTCGACCCAGAAACCCCGGCAACAATTCCTTTATTATGTCTGGAGGGAGCACCAGCTGCTTCCGAGGTTTCAACAGGTTTATCCTCTGAAGTTCTACGCTTCTTGGACGGACCCCCCACAGAGTCATTCTTAATTTTTCTCCTTCTCTCAGTGACTGGGGGCTGACCCGTGGCTGTGCCAACATCGGAGGAACTGCCCTCAACCAGCGGAATGTCCCTTTCAGCATCCGAGGTCAGGATGATTAACTCAGGACGATCCTTGGGGGAGAGCCTAGGCTTGACTTCATTTTCACGGGCAATGGATTTACCCGCCGCCTTAAATCCCTTCAACTTGTTCATTTCCGGAGTTTGTTATTCTATTTCACCTACATGAACAAACACAAGATATTAGCAACTACGGAATATTCAATATATTTGACAAAGGAGAAAAAGTGAAACAAAGCGAGAATTACGTAGATATTCATCCCGGACTCCGCTTGAACTACTTAACAGACGCCTACACGAAAAGACGTGACGTCGTGTAGTGTGTGATTCAAGTGCGAACAGCACTTTCGACGTCTCAGGAGACAGATCGGATTGATCAGTGTAATACGCATGAGAGCTCAAGAGAAAATGTTTATGGGTCCAACTCAGTGGAAATTTGCTGACACCCTCTTCATCCTTCCAAAATATCGGTTTGCTCTTCTTAATGGAGATCCGGGTGAAGTAGGTCTTAAAGGACTTTCCATCGACTTTGGCTGAATCGGTGTAAGACTCAAAGTTCATAAAAGAACAGAGAGTTCGGAGCGTCACCAAACCAACACCGCCTTGCTTATTCGCCCTTCGAACTACTTGGGTGTAGTAAAATAGCATTGCTACAGTAGGCGTGAAGTTGAAATGTTCACCCAAAACCTCCAGAGCTCGGATGAGGCCCCAACCGTTGGGATGAAGTTGAGAGGGTGCACAGTTTAAAAACCTCAGCACACCCATTTGAAGTTCAGTTAAAGGGAAACGAACTCCCAGGTAATGAAAGATGAAATCGTACATATATACTGAACGGTCATTGGGGATGACGTGGCATATCCATTCTATTGGGAGTGGTGCGTATACCCTATACCACTTTTTCGTTTCTTCTTCCATGTTGAGCGTGAATCTTGGTTCAATCCGGGATCCTTCCTCATCTGTGTGACGAGAGGCCAAGTCCTTAAATTCACTAGACACCCAGCAGAAAGGCCATTTAGCCTGAAGTTCTTCCCAGTTCAACCTTGAAATAGCAACGCTGTAAAGACCTTCTGTTGTCTTCACAATGGCATTATCTCCGGAAGTTCCTTCTCCAGTAGCCATTTGGATTGTCTAGACCAAATTCTTTAATCTACGATAAGAAATTATGTCGTCAGGAAGTTGATAATCATTACTCACTTCATCTTCTACAAAGCGACTACAATCAGAGGACGACTCTGAGAAGGGAAAAGTCACTTTCCAAAGTGAGTAAGATCCCCTTTCTGAGCGACATGACTCAGCCCTAGGAAGAATCACAAGGATTCTTCCCCATGACTATTAGGGTTGCGAGAAATTATTCTCCCCCTAAATGAACCACATTCTCTTCAAGCAAGAATAACAGACCCAAAATAAGACGAGGTTTACAGGGGAAGAAGAAATAATTACCTCAGGTAATGATGATGAAGATGAAGAATGAAAAAGGTCTCGTAGAGCAAGCGACGAACTTCCTTGCGAAATTTTTGCAGAATCTTGCTAAGAAATCAGAAACAAGTGGAACCCAGAATCCACTAAGTGTTTCTTTTATAAGAAACGAAGAGGTTCGGTTACCCACTCTGGAAGATGTGTCGTTCTCAATTAAACGCATTGATTCACAAGCGAAACGACACAACCGTTCCAAATTCATGGGCGCCAAAACAATAGCAATTCGACGAAGGGCCTATCTACTAGGCCCAAAAGTTTTGAAAACTTCAGGCCCATTAAGCCCAAAATGACGGTTAATGAGATTTCCATCTCAGACGCAATAATTGCTTGCCCACATGATTAAAAGCATTAATGTCTAATCATGCAACGTAATTTGCGCTTTACAGCCGTTACCCGAACTTCAAGAGCTTTCAATTCCAATAAACTCTTGAAATTCTCGTACAACGAATCTTTGTCTGAATCTGTTGTGACGACACCAACAGACCAGATCTCTTAATTTGAGAACGGTTCTTTACGAATGATAATAAATGCTAAGGAACTGTTATACGCGTAAGCTTACCGATATTCAGACCTCACGCAGGTTGAGTAGCTTATGTGAACAACCACTCAGTCCCTCACACAAGCTAGGGGACATATGATCCAGTCTCAATACCGGTATCTGATCTGAAAGACATATATCAACGTCTTTGTCAAGACATCAACGTGTAACCGGTGTCATCGGTATACATCCGGACTGTAATTCCGTATCAGGCGTTCTCCCTATACCGGTTGTTTAGGATAACACCATGACACCGGACAACACACACGTTACTGCGCTAAAGACAAGGATTATTGCTATAGGGATCGATCAATAATTCCCTGCACTACGAGCCAAATTCTGCTCACGGGGATGGTCAACTTGTTCCCTAATCCTAGTCTATATTCTCCATGCTCAATATAAAATAGCCACTTGACCCAATCATGCTGGTAAGTGCGCAATAAAATAATGCTAATGGGAGTTAGTGGTTCCCCACTAACGAGTCCTCGTAAAACGAGCCAATCAGGTATATGAACTCATTTCATTAATGAAGTGGGATCTTCAACTTAATCTATGAATGATTACTCTCAAAAAGACATTCCTTACTTGGAATATCATCACTGACTTGAGCGTCGGAGAATCTTTGCAGGTGACACCACCATTCGCCCACTTCAACGCGTTAGGTCGGTGTGAAGGATCTCCAGGATGCCCAATCCACTCTCTTCACTCAAGGTCAACGGATACTTACACCGGATACTCATACATCCGGTCTTCTCTATAGTATTTACATACTGTTTGTGATTAACTTGAGTCCGGATCTCTAGACCCCGGTTCAGGACAGATCAACAGTCATGGCTCCCCAAATTATGGTGATCTGTATACAAATAGGTGAAAATTTAAAGGCCCGAATAGTTTTTCATTTGAGGGTGACACTAGATTAATGTAGATTAAACGTAGTATTACAATTGCGTAGCTTGAAGAAAGGATTTTTTGATAAGTTGAATCTCGGAACTGAAGACCATAAAGGATTTTGATAATGACAAAGACTAAATGCCTAAGATCAAGCATGAAGATTCAACACCAAGGCAGAATCATAGTAAGACTCTATTAAAGAAAAATATGGCCATAATTAATGACTTAAGATTTTACCAAAGTTTGAATTTTAATCGTAATTGATTATCTCAGTTAAGTAATCAATTACCATGTCTAAAGACATTTTGAAATACAAAATAAAGAGATTTCAACGTATTAACTTCAAAAACTGATTCAAGTAATCGATTACGTTAAAACAGTAATCGATTACCATGTCTTAAAAAAGGTTTAAAGCATGTTTTTTTAAGAACTGATTCAAAGTAATCGATTACCTCAAAAGAGTAATCGATTACCATGTTTTAAAATGATTTAAATGTCAATGTTTCAGCAAACGTTTAAAAAAAACTGACCAAGTAATCGATTACTTGTTCATTGTAATCGATTACAGGCTAACGGTCATGTTGAGATGAGTTTTTAAATTAACGTAATCGATTACATACTTATGGTAATCGATTACCACCAAGTCAGAAAGGCTGAAACATTACATCTCTTCGAGAAAAACATGGATGAAACCTCATATCTTTTCATAAATTATTATTTTATTCAAGAGGTACCTTTTTGATTATTTTATTCACTAAAATCACACCTCTTGAAGGCCTTTCTAACCCTATAAATAGGGATGCTCTTCATTTGCAAAAACACACCAATTCTTCCAATTCTCTCTTAAGACCATTAAAGGCCATATTCTTCTAAGTAGAGTTTCTACTTATTATTGCTCTTCAATTTGTCCATATGCTCTAAATAAGAGAGTATTTCTTTGTTCACTTTACTACAAGTGTGAGAATCTTGGTTGCTTGGGAAGGTGTCCCAAAGTATTGTATACAAGAGTAGTGAGACTCTTGGTGATACTTCACACAAGGGCAAGGTTGTGCCAAAGTGTGGAAGTACTAGTGTACTATTTTTGACAATAGTGGAATCCTCAAGGGTGACTTGAGAAGACTGGACGTAGGCAGTGGTTGGCCGAACCAGTATAAATACTGTTTGCAAATTTCTCAACCCTACACTCTGTCTTTTATTTCATATAATCTGTTGTGCACTGTCATATTCTTTTACACTTAATTACAACATAATTAAGAGTTGAGAAAAGTGCGTTTAGAAATTTTAAAATTATCATAACTCAATTCACCCCCCCTCTCGAGTTATAAGAGGCCACTAGAATAACAAGTGGTATCAAAGCTAGCTTCTTGTATAAAGTTTAGAAACTTCAAGAAGTAGAAATGGCCTCTCCCAACCCTGTCTTCCCCGAGGGAAATTCCATCCATAGACCTCCTGTATTTAATGGTGTAGGATACCAATACTGGAAAACCCGTATGCAAATATTCATAGAAGCTATTGATATAGACATATGGGACTCCATTGAGAATGGTCCATTCATACCAACCAAAGTAGTTGAAGAAGTAACCATGATTAAACCAAGAAGTGAATGGACTGATGCAGACAAAACAAAAGTACAATACAACCTCAAGGCCAAAAATATAATAACCTCAGCCTTAGGAATGGATGAATACTTTAGAATATCCAATTGCAAAACTGCAAAAGAAATGTGGGATACCTTGGAAGTAACTCACGAGGGAACAACCGAAGTTAAGAGATCAAGAATAAATACTCTAACTAGGGAATATGAATTATTCAGGATGAACAATAATGAAAATATACAGGATATGCAAAAGAGATTTACACACATAATCAATCATCTTGCATGCTTAGGAAAAACCTTCTCTAACGAAGATTTAATTGACAAAGTTTTAAGATGTTTAAACAGGGAGTGGCAACCAAAGGTAACAGCCATATCAGAATCACGAAACTTGGCAACCATGTCACTTGCTACTCTGTTTGGTAAACTACAGGAACATGAACTTGAACTAACCAGGCTAAATCAACATGAAGAAGGGGATAAAAAGAGAAGAAGTATTGCCCTCAAAACCTCAATACAAACAACAAATGAAAGTGATGATGAAAACATGGAGGAAAACAAAAGTACGGATGATACAGAGGAGTTTGGAATGCTAGTCCGAAGGTTCAATAGATTTCTTAAGAAGAAAGAAGGGCAGAGAAGACCAAACTTCAGAAAGCCCTTCAAAAAGAATGATGAAGCCAATCAAGGTCCAAAATGTTTTGAATGTGGAAAGTTTGGACATATGAAGATGGAATGTCCAACCCTAAACAAGAATATGGACAAACAAGAAAAGAAGCATTTCAAAAATAAGAGAAGAGCATATATTGCTTGGGATGACAACGATCTAAGCTCCTCTGAGGAATCAGATTAAGAAGAAGCTAACCTTTGCTTAATGACTAACACCGAAGAGGTAAATGACTCAAACCCTACATTCGATGAATTGCAAGAGGCATTTGAAGAACTTTATGAAGAATATCAAAAACTTGCTAAGAAATTTTTAAATATTAAAAGTATTAATCAAAATCTAGAAGAAAATGTTTCAAAGTTACATGAAGAGTTAGGACAAGTCAAAATAGAAAAAGTAAACCTAGAAAACAATCTGAGAACTAGGATCACATGCAATCAATCATGCATTACATGTCAAAAGCTTTCTCAAGAAGTCAATGATTTAAAAAATACTTTAGCAAAATTTACTATGGGAAGAGACAACCTAGACATACTCCTTGGAAAACAAGGATGCCACCTTAATAAGGCTGGACTAGGTTTTGATCCCTCTAAAAAGCAAAAATTGTATAAAAATTTCTTTATACCTCAAAAGATATCAACTAGTCCTTTTGTTAAATGCTATCACTGTGGAAGAAAGGGTCATACAGCATCTACATGTAAAATAAGAGAAAATGGAATTCAAAATTCAAACAAGATTTGGATTAGGAAGCAAGTACCATCAAATTCTAACCTTCAAGGACCCAAGAAAATATGGGTACCTAAGATAAAAATTTAATCTTCGTTGCAGGTATGCTTGGTCAGTAGACAGTCAAGCTGGTATCTTGACAGTGGCTGCTCCAGGCACATGACAGGAGATATATCAAAATTCTCCTCACTAATTAGGAAGGAAGAAGGATACGTCACCTACGGCGACAACAACAAAGGAAAAATCCTTGGAGTAGGAAAAGTTGGAAAAGATCCTACAACCTCTATTGACAATGTGCTGTATGTCGAAGGACTAAAGCACAACTTGATAAGCATAAGTCAACTGTACGACAAAGGTAACCATGTCATATTTAATTCTGACACATGCATAATTAAAGAAAAAGATAATGACACTATAAAATTTATTGGAAAAAGAATCAATAATATTTACATGATAAACTTGGATAATTTGTCATCTAGCCAAGCCCGATGTTTAATAACTCATGAGGAAGATCCATGGCTTTGGCATAGAAGGATAGCACACATACACATGGATCACTTAGATAAAATAATTAAAAAAGATCTAGTCATAGGGTACCAAAATTAAAATTTGTAAAAGATAAAATGTGTGATGCCTGTCAAAAGGGTAAACAGGTAAAAATATCTTTTAAATCAAAAAATATTGTCTCTACAACTAAGCCTCTGCAATTACTACATATGGATCTATTTGGACCATCAAGAACTAAAAGTTTTGGTGGTAACTATTATGCCCTAGTAATTGTTGATGACTTTTCAAGATTCACCTGGACTCTATTTTTGAAAAATAAAAATGAGGCTTACTCATCCTTTAAAAGGCTAGCTAAGATAGTCCAAAATGAAAAAGATTTTAGAATTATTAGCATAAGGAGCGATCATGGAGGGGAATTTGAAAATAGATCATTTGAAAAATTTTGTGATAAATATGGAATCAAACACAACTTCTCAGCCCCTAGGAGCCCTCAACAAAATGAAGTAGTTGAGAGGAAGAATAGATCATTGAGGAATTAGCTAGAACAATGCTTAATGAGAATAATCTCCCTAAATATTTTTGGGCTGATGCAGTTAGTACTGCATGTTATGTTATGAATAGGGTATTAATTAGACCTATTCTGAAGAAAACACCCTATGAACTATATAACGGAAGGAAACCAAATGTATCCCATTTGCATGTATTTGGATGTAAATGCTTTGTACTAAATAATGGAAAGGATAACCTAGGAAAATTCGATGCTAAAGCCGATGAAGGAATTTTTCTTGGATATTCTTCATCAAGCAAAGCATTTAGGATATATAACAAAAGGACACAAACCATTGAAGAATCTGTTCATGTTACCTTTGATGAATCTAACCCTTCTAGTGTAGAAAGATCTTTAGAAGACATTACAGATACTCTGGAACAAATTCAAATTGATAAAAAGAAGGAAGACCACATAAGCAGTCAAGGTGATAATCCAACATCAAGTAATGATCTACCCAAAGAATGGAAGTTCAACAAGAACCACCCCATTGACAACATCATAGGTGATATATCAAAAGGGGTAACAACTCGAAAATCTCTTAGAAATGCATGCAATTCTATGGCATTCGTATCACAAATAGAACCTAGAAATATTATGGAAGCAACAGATGATGAAAATTGGATAATAGCCATGCAAGAAGAATTAAACCAATTTGAAAGAAATCAAGTATGGGAACTAGTCCCAAAACCTACCAACCATCAAATTATAGGAACTAAATGGGTTTTTAAAAATAAAATGGATGAACATGGAATAATCATAAGAAATAAGGCAAGGTTGGTGGCTAAGGGATACAATCAAGAGGAAGGCATAGATTATGAAGAAACCTATGCTCCAGTGGCTAGATTAGAAGCCATAAGAATGCTTTTAGCTTTTGCATCATATATGGACTTTAAATTATTTCAAATGGATGTAAAAAGCACATTCTTAAATGGATATATAAATGAAGAAGTATATGTATGTCAACCACCGGGCTTTGAAAGTGAAAAATTTCCTGACCATGTGTTTAAATTGAAGAAAGCATTATATGGTCTTAAACAAGCACCCCGAGCATGGTATGATAGACTAAGTAAATTTCTGCTAGAAAATAACTTCAACAGAGGAAAGGTAGACACAACCCTATTCATCAAAAGAAATGACAATAATATTCTCTTGGTTCAAATATATGTTGACGATATCATCTTTGGATCAACTAACGAAAATCTGTGTAAGGAATTTTCCCTAGCAATGCAGAGCGAATTTGAAATGTCCATGATGGGAGAACTGAACTTCTTCCTTAGGCTACAAATTAAGCAAGCTAAAGAAGGTATATTCATCAATCAATCAAAGTATTGCAAGGAACTATTGACTCGATTCGGAATGATGAATGCCAAAAACATCTCAACACCCATGAGCACATCTACCTATCTTGATAAAGATGAAGCTGGGAAATCCATTGACGCTAAAATGTATCGAGGTATGATCGGATCACTACTATATTTATCTGCAAGTAGGCCTGATATCATGTTTAGTGTCTGTCTCTGTGCTAGATTCCAAGTTAATCCAAAAGAATCTCATCTAAAAGTAGTAAAGAGAATCATGAGATATTTAATAGGTACAGGAAATCTAGGACTATGGTACCCTAAGGGAACATCTTGCAATCTAGTCGGGTATTCCGATTCTGACTTTGCAGGATGTAGAACTGATAGAAAAAGTACCAGTGGTACTTGCCATCTAATAGGGTCAGCCTTAGTATCCTGGCACAGTAAAAAGCAAAATAGTGTCGCCTTATCCACAGCAGAAGCTGAGTATGTCGCTGCTGGTAGTTGTTGCGCTCAAATATTATGGATGAAACAACAACTATTAGATTACGGAATTAATTTAGATCATATCCCTATTAAGTGCGACAATACTAGTGCAATAAACCTTTCTAAAAATCCCGTACAACACTCAAGGACTAAGCATATAGAAATCAGACATCACTTCCTTAGAGATCATGTTCAAAAAGGTGATTGTATATTAGAATTTATTGAGACCCATAAGCAACTCGCAGATATATTCACAAAACCTTTGCCTAAAGAACACTTTTTCAATCTTAGAAATGAGTTAGGCATCATAGATTTCTCATAAAATTGATTAAAACAACTATTATCATGCAAAAAAACTGGTCTATAATCGATTACATGCAACACGTAATCGATTATCATATATTCTCAGTAGTCACACAGGTGAAAACTCCACGTGGAACAGTAACTTACGCTTCAGTAATCGATTACACACCGTATGTAATCGATTCCCACTATCCATGATATGACTTCTCGAAGAGTTTTGCACGTTACGTTTTCTTAAAAAAAAATTAAATTATATATATTCTCTGCCTCTCTACATTCTGAACATTCAAACCTTGTGTCTTAATTTTTTTCTTCCTCGTAACTACCAAATAATATAATATTCCATTATCATTTTTCCCTTCCACTTTAAAATACAACCAAAATCATTTAATATGCATCCCATCACTGAAACCGTCAGCCTTCCCATTTCCCACTATCTCCACACGCTTTCCCACGCCACAGTCACGTCCCCTCATGACCCCTCAAACACGCGTAAACTGCCCCGTAATCGATTACATCCCTCTCACTATCAATTTGTAATCGATTACCATCAGTTACTTGCCTATTCCACTTCCCGTAATCGATTACTCTATACATACGCTGACAAAGTAATCGATTACCTCCATTCGACTCAGTTAAAAACCATTCCTTTCACTCTTATTTTTCACTATTCACCATCTTCTTCATCTTGTTCTTCCTCCGTTTTTCACTCCATGGCTGACCATTCTCCTACTTACACTCCCACCCCACCTTCACCTGCTGTTCCAACCAAGAAAAAGAGGACTCTCGGCACCTCTTCTTCCTCTGATCAGCCTACACCCAATCCTTCCCTTCATACCTTTGTGGAATTCTTCTCTACTTCTGCTCAACAAACACGATTTTACTCTTTGTTTCATTGCCGAGACATTATTGACCCTAAATGCATTGATCTTCCAATAATCGAAAATGTTGACTGCTATCAATTTTTTGATATTCAGAACCTCATCCTATTCCTCACCATCAAAGAGGATCACTATCCTGATCTGGTCCGTCTGTTCTACTCCAATCTTCAGATTACTGATGGATGCTTAATTTCTGAAGTCAAGAAGGTCCCCATTGTTATTGATTCTGGCATCTTTTATGAACTCACTGAACTTCCGTCGGTCGGAGAACATTATGAAGGTCACATCTCTGAAAACTGGGAACATGACTTTAACACTCTTGAAGCCCGTCGTCTTGTGTGTTCTGAGACTGCTGAATGTGCTGGCCGCCTCTTGGCTGGCTCTCTTTCGTTTAGTTGCAGGGTCATGCACTACATTCTGGTTCGCATTCTGGTTCCTCGCACCACAAACTTGGCCCAGATTACTGAGGAAGATTTGGTTCTTATGTGGTCTCTCTTAACTGTTCGTCCTCTTAGCTGGACTACTCTTATTCGCTATCGCATGAAGAAGGCTCTGAAAGCCAACGCTCCCCTTCCATATGCTGGACTCATTACCTGAATTCTTCGTCACTTCAATGTTCCCATCTTTGATGAACTGTGCATCAAGCCTCAACGATCCTTTGCCATTGGCAAAACTGCTCTCTCTTCATTTGGATACAAGCAAAACGCTGACGGCGAATGGATTCCCAAACATTCTGCTCCTCCTCAGGATCCTGATCCTGTACCCGGCTCTCTTTCCATGACTGACCTTGCCACCGAACTCCAGTCCCTCCGTTCTTATGTTCGTGACCGTTTTGATCATGTGGACAGCACCATGCAGACTCTCCTCTCCCGTTTTCCACCACCATCCGATTAGTCTATCTTTCTGCTTTATTGGTTGTTATTAAATAATTTCTATTTGTGTTTATGCACCACAAGTCTTCTGGCCTTGTTGGCTATCCTTATATAATTTCCGTTTTTGTTTATAAAAAACAAGTCCTCTTGTTGGTTGTTTGTTTACGTTTCATCAATATATATACTATCTATTATTGTACTTCACAATTGTTTATTCTTTTTGATAATGACAAAGGGGGAGATATAGCAATATATTGTATCATTGTAATCATTGGCAAACACTCAGGGGGAGAGTACTTTTAGTATCAAGAAATTAATATATTGTATCATTGTAATCATTGGCAAACACTCAGGGGGAGAGTACTTTCAGTATCAGGAAATAAAGTACAACACAAGGACCAATCAAATACCCTCTCGAGTTATAAGAGGCCACTAGAATAACAGGAACTAATCAAATGATAACAAAGTTAACTAGTAGGTTAATCATTGATAAAAGAAAAAATTTCTGGTTTTCAAATAAACAATGGTGAAGAGATTAATTTGTTGTTAAATATTTTTGAGTTGTAATCGGATATGAATGCACTTGAGATATTTGTTGATGTTAATGTTCTGGGGTCTTCATTGCACCACACATAAGGAGGTGCTTAATAATGAATCACACGGACTAGAATTAAGTATAGTTGGAAACTTAAAAAATAGTCATTATTTTTAGAAGTTATTGTTAGTATTGTGTATTAAATAAATTTTTTACATTTTGTTGTTGGAAGATGAAATGAATGTTAGCTTAGTAGATGATAAAGATCCAGATTTTAATGTTTAACTGGAGTGTGATAGTAGTGACCATGAAGGGGCTAATGAAGCTTACATTCCGAATGAGAGTGATTTGGACATAGATGTTGAAGGTGACTTTGATTCATGCCAGACTCCTCAAGTTTACCAAATTCTGGTGGTGTTGGCACCGTTGTAGTTGGTTAGTAATGTTTATAGTGTGACAGTTTGGGTTAAATATTAAGATAGTTTATAACAATTGATGATGAGGTCGAATTATAGGGGATGGAGGGGTGTTATTTTGGAAATCGTCACTGTATTACAGTGACATTAATTGGGAGCATCCAAATAAGGAAGAAAATTATGCAGGGTTTGATGACCAAACTGAATGACACATTAGAGATGAACTTTATACTGGATTGAAATTTCAATCAAAAAGTGTTGTTTAAAGTGCGTTGAAACAATATTCTATGAAGATGCATCTGACGTATGTCATGGCTGAATAAAAGCCAGCCTTCTTTGTTATAAAGTGCCCAAATCAAATTGATGGATGCCTTTGGAAGATGAGAGCCATGTTATCTAAAAAAGGAACATATGGATGGTAAGTAAGTAGGGGTCTCTATACCTGTGTGAGTGTTGGGCTCTCCCAAGATTATACAAAATTGGATTTAGAATTTATCTGCTCGTGCATTCTAGGTAGTGAAGGCCATGGTGATTATGTGTAATGTTCATTTATGTAATTGTTATTTTTTAATCCAATACTTAGGAATTGTGGTTCTTTATGTAGGGATATTTAACCAGGATTTGTCGGTCATCATTTCTTTAATACAAGAATGAATAACAAGTCAATTTGGGTTCAAAGTGTCTTATAGTAAGGCATGGAAGGCGAAACAAAAGTGTCTATGTGTTAGGTGATTGGGACGAATCTTATGCTTTTTTGCCTTAGTAGATTCATCGTATGAGTCAGATTTCACCTGGGTCTGATTATGAAATCATAACCACTGAGTATGCTACAAACACTAGAGTTGACAACAGGTTTCGTACATTCAAACACGTGTTTTGGACGTTTAAACAATGTGTTGATGCGTTTTGATACTGCAAACCACTTTTACATGTGGATGACACATGCTTGTATGAAAAATATAGGCATACTTTGGTTATTGCGATGGCCCAAGGTGGAAATAATTTAGTTCTGCCAATTGCATTTGTAATAGTTGAATAAGAGACTTTATAGACATACAATTGGTTCTTGGTTCAGATTGGAATTCATGTGACACAAAAGACAGGCATATGTCTTATCTCTTATCGATACCAGAGCATCAAGTCTGTTATGGCTAACCCATAAACCAGTTGGCAACCACCCAATGCACACCACATGTTTTGTGTCAAGCACATTGCAAGTAATTTCAATAATAAGTAAAAATGTCGCATTGAAAGAGGATCTACTCATATTTGTTACGTGGTTTTTTGATTATTTTTGGGGTTTAGTGTTTCACACCAATGTCAATGACGACAACCCTATGATGTAATTTCGTTATTTTACAGGGTATATTGCATGCAAAGGGGTGTTTGATAGGAAATTGGAAAAATTCCATGAAGCTAGCCTGAAATTACAGCATGAAATGATGCAATCACAAAAGAGCAGTGGAGTATGGCATATAATGTCGGGTGTCATAGATTTGGCCATATGACCACAGACATGTCTAAGTGTGTGAATAAAATACTTAAAGGTGCTCAAAACATGCCAATCACGACTTTGGTGAAGTGTACATACACACGTATGGTTGAGTACTTTATACACCGAGGTATCAGGGCAAGGGCGAAGTTTGGTGACAGAATGAGGTACACCAAAAAGTTAGTAGAGGTGTTGTTCAAGAACCAAACAAGTACTTACACACACCAAGTTCGTAGATATGATGTACAAGGTAACTGATTTGAGGTTAAAGAAAGGTTTGACCTAGTACAGCAACGAGGAGGTAGGAAATTTTTAGTGACGTTGTCCACTTATCCATATTGTGATTATGGGAGATTTCAGGCATTGGAGTATCCTTGCTCACATGTTATCATGGCTTTCCAGGTTGTAAGTGTTGACTATTTTTAGTTCAGTCATCCCATGTACACACAAGACAATATTCTGAATGCATATTCTGGTCAATAGCATCCAATTAGGAATGATGAATATATACTTGCGACCAATGATGGATGGAAATTTACTTTTT
The DNA here is from genome assembly GCA_037962975.1 of Clitoria ternatea. Lineage (NCBI taxonomy): Eukaryota > Viridiplantae > Streptophyta > Magnoliopsida > Fabales > Fabaceae > Clitoria > Clitoria ternatea. The sequence continues at coordinate 289,499,029 of CM075670.1, forward strand.
GTCCACTAAGGTTAAGACCAAAGGGTCTCCCTAAATCTTCTCGTATCTGAAATGAAATGGATTAAAGTGACTCGCAACAAATAAAAGTTACATGCCAACGCTGCAAGCAGATAGACCATAACTGTAGTAAATGCCCAAGTAACATTGGTGAAAGCATCCCACTATGTGTGTACACAATAGTGGAACTAGGGCTCTCCACCCCTCTGATCTTTACAGACAACTAGACGACAATGTTTGCAACACTTCTTAACTATATGGGGTCTAAACAATCCAATGTTGTGCTTATTAGATGCTATACCCCATAACCAATTTAAATTTTAACGATTTAAAAATTGTTAATGCGTTGAGCCATGAAAACTTACATTTATCCATTTCATTTGATCAAATGCACGTTAGTAGAAGTCCATGTCTTGTTTGATCGACTTGAAGCTGTTACCGCCCAATCACCAACAATTGTCAAAATTATTATAAATCCATCACTAATGATATCAAATATATGCCATTAGAAACAAATAAATTATTTACCTTGTATCGTATGGTGTGCCTGGTAGTCTATCATTTTGTGGGGGGTTCAGAGTAATCCCAGGAAATCTATCCCATGCCCAGGCTTGCACTAGCAAAAGAAGCACAGGGATTGACATGCAATCATAGTTCGTTGCGGTACGCAACTCACGGTACAAATAACTGAGTGCTGCAGATCCCCAACTATATTAGCCACACGTATCAATGTCTTCAACCAAAGACAAATACTTTAACAAAACCCTGATACTAGATTGATCGGGAAATACACCACCACCAATCAATCGCATAGTATATACTCTTGTGAACCTTAATAATTGAACCTCATTACCTAGTTGGTCTTTAACATTGCCAAAGTTATCAGACAACCATTTCATCTTTAAGCAACCAACATGGAATGTATTATCCGGAGGGTATATGCCAAACAAATCCTGAACCACTACTTTCCAGCCACAAGAAGATGTGTCTGTTATCACAAGTACACCATCCACATGTAGTTCAACCTGGATTGCAACATCTTGAAATGTAATTGTACACTCACCAGGTGGCATATGAAATGTATGTGTCTCAGACCTCCATCTTTCAACAAGGGCAGAGATTAGGGCAACCTCTATAAAAAAGTGCAGTTGTGCAACACTATGAAATCCTACAATCTGCAAAAGTGGTACAATCTGTTGTGGGACACCCGCTTTACGAAAAAACAATGTAGCCTACATTTCAAGATCCAATATGGTCTTCCGTTCCAAACAAACTCTGATATATGGACACTTTAGAATTTCAATAACGAGGGATCTTTTAGATAGGGTTCACTTTACGTGACTCATACATTGATGAATATGATGAACCCATCCTACAATGACAAATATATAATATCATCTTATTTTTATTATAAAATATTAATATCATTTACACAATCAATATGATTTTAAAATTTTACCCAACTTAAATAACTATACTTTAATTAACATTAATTTATGATCACTTTATAAAATGTTTTATTAAAACTAATATTTTCCAATTCTCATGTATTCTACAAATAAATTTTATATTTCATAATTTTAGCAATTTATAAAATTAATATCTTACATTAAATATTTTACAAAAACTTAAACATACCATCTTAACATTTATCTAACAAAATAACATAATTTTTATTAATCTAAATTTTCATTACATAATAACAATAAAATTAACAAATGAGTAGTATATTATTCTAAAATTGTAGTAATGTATTAGTATGTTATTCTAACAAATGAGTTGTAACACATGTCTCACAAAATACTATAATTTGAGATTACTTGTAATTTTGGATTACTTAAAACCCTAACACAAAAATTAACCTACATGGAAAATAAAATAATGACAAAAATTAAATAATCAACATAATAAAAACCGTAAACATAATAAACAAATATATTACTACAACTTCGAGATAACATACCACGCATTTATGACAAACCCTAACACATTGCACCAAGTTGCTATATGTATAAGACTAAAAAAAATTAGGTTTAGATACATACCTTTCACCGTTTAAAGAAATCACTACTCAAATTTCTCCAAAATTACCCAACCTAAGTCAAAGTGAGAAGTTAACAAACAAGAATGCTTGTGAAAAATGAATTAGGGCACACGATTATATATAGTGAATAAAATATGGTTTTCCATTTTTTCCTGCGTTTGCCACGTGTTAAAACCCCATGCGTTTCGTATATTAACCCTACGAAATACTGCATAGCTGACACATGTCACACATGCAGGTTAACTGTAACACCCTCGGTTAGATAAGACAAATCCTTTTATAGGTTCATCCTATTTAACTGAGTCTGTTAACAGTTTTCAGAAAAAGTGAATATATTTTATTTTTATTTTTTTTTTAAAAATAAGTACGTGGCAGATCAGTGGAAGCAATAATGTATATATCACATAGTCATTCACAAACTGTAAGTAATTGTACTCTTAACAAAATGGGCACGTAGGCACCCTTAGATATTATACAGTCATCCGTTGTCTGATTATTAATCATAAATATTCTATCCTTAATGATTATTCTCAATGGGTTCAGCACATTGCTGATCTTCACATTCGGGTTCTTGAGTTTCTAATTCCTCTGAAAAATGGTCAACAGTAAGGGTGAGTATAACCCAAGACCCTGTAGGTTACCCGGTGCGGACATAATCCAGCTAACAAGTAATAACATGTAATCATACAATTCACATTTCAAAGATTATAACAATCAAATATGTCATCAAGGAATGCATGAGTTTGTTCCATTATGATATTTCTTGATTACGTTTCATGATGCATGTGGGCCCAAGAAATTATTTCTTCTTCTCTGGAATATCACCATTCCAATTCTCTAGAGCGATCAGGGTCCGCCCAAGCTCTGGTACAAATGAACTCATTGGTTCTCATCATTGATTTATATATATATTTTTGAGACTTGGATCCCTACGATCATAGTTACACTCCGTCATTTAGTCAAAGTACACCAGAATTATTCGTCTCACCCGGCTATCAGGGCGCGACTCTGATGCCATTGGGTTGCCGTTCTGGTTGTACTCCCAAGATTCTTCATGGAGATCAAACGTGAGTGTTCTCCACTGTACCAAGTGTATGCTCTAGAGGTTTTTTTTCTTCAAAAATATTTTCATGATGCGAAATGTATTCTCTTTCATCTTTTGAGTCATGGGTATTTATGTGATTCCAGCCTCATCATATTTGTTCACAAGCTTTTGATTTAATGGATCAAACGTTGCAGGTTATTTTGATAAAATACATCGTTTATAACTTAGTTGAAATTATACTTGTATAAATAATAAAATATAATTCATATTTATTTACTCACAGTTAATAAAATAAGATATTTATAGCAATAATACTAATTATAATAATAAGAATAACAATAATAAAAATAATAATGTAAATAATAATAATAATATTAAGAATAATAATAGGTAAAAGACCAATAATGATATTTATAACATTTTAATAACTCAGTAAGGAGTATAGAAGGGATTCTGATTGAAAAATCCAAGTATGAAACGTTAAGACTGCTTTTCCGAGGAGAAGGAGTTAAATACCGAGTGACAAATAGGTTTTTCTGAGTGAAATCAATTAAATACCGAGTGAAATATAATTAACCGAGTAAAAGGAGTCTGTTTCCGAGTAAAAATGAATTTTCCGAGTAGAAATAGATTGATACCGAGTAGAAATGAGTTTTCCGATTAAAACATAAGTTATGTCCAAGTGGAATTGTTGATAACCAGACTTTCTGAGTAAAACTTGGATAAATACCGAGTGCAAATGTTAAGATTCCAAGTAATAATAAGCAGGATTTCCAATAAAATCAAACTGAGAGGATTTTCCTAATAAAACAAATCTGAATCCGAGTGAAATCAATTTGAAAAAATTTTCTCAGTGAAGTTAAAACGTTTTTCTGAATAAATCATAATGAAGAAAGAGCTCTCTGAGTGAAATAATTATTTTCTAAGTAATTTCTGATTTTAAAAGAGATTTTATGTGTGAAAAGATTATAAATCCGGGTAGAATCATACTGATGAAGTTTTCTGAGTTAAATAAGATGTTTTCCGAGTAAAAATCAAACTGGGTAAGTTTTCTTGAGTGAAATAACTGATTTTCTGAGTGAATTAAAAATGAAATAAGTTGAGTGAATAACTGTTTTCTGAGTGAAATAAGTTTTATTCTAGTTCAAATATATATATATATATATATATATATATATATATATATATAGCTTCAAATGAAATCAATTAAAAAGAGCTTTCTAAGTGACATACTGAATTCCGAGTGAAATCAACTTGAAAAGATGTTTTCCGAGTGAAATTAAGGTGTTTATCAAATGTAATATAATCCTGTTTGAAAGTTTTAAATAATAAACTTGTATTCTTCAGATAACCAATCGGATTAATATATAACTGGTCATATCACTGTAATTTCTGAGTGAATTTGTGTATTCTTACTGCTCTGGTTGATTGGTACAATACCGAGCTTAATATCATAGTATCCGATGTCAGTTCATATCTCTTCACTGGAGTCCTCATAAATACCCATGATACTTTTAATATTTTTACAGTCCAGCATCAAACATATACACTTATTCATTCATATTATCAATAAAATCAACAGGTTCACTGAATTCTTATGGTCAATAATAAACAAAGCTACAATTAAACATGTTCAATACATTATATACAAATATAACAAACAATTAAAACATTTAAATCACAACAAACCAGATTTTTCCTTTCACTCAGATTTCCCCAGAATACCCGAGAATATACCCCCTTACCTTGATGGAGTTCTTGGAGGAGAAGAAGAACTGTCCTGCACCAATTCCGAGTGAAACAGAGGAGAGGAAAGGAAGAGGTTGGTGCTGGTACGTAAGAGAAAGAAGAAGGAAGAGGAAGAAGTTCTTAATTTTGTTTCTGATAGTTTGTCTTGGAGATGCATTGATTTAATAGTTGGAGGAGACAAGTTGGAGACATCAATTGGAGGATTAGGTGTGATAATGGAAACTTTTGACTCACTCCACTGTCAGCTTTGCATTAAAGGGGTTAGTGGTATATTAAAATATATAAAGTGGTCTGAGTGGGGTAAAAAGGTGTTCGGTGTTGGAGTTTTGAAGCGGGCGGTATTGAATATGTGAAGGCGGAGTGTAGTGTGCGGGCGGAGTTAAGAGAGGGCGATGTGGAGTGTGAGGCGGTGTACTGTAGGAGGCAGTGTGGAGTGTAATGACGGTGTGGAGTGGGCGGTGTTGAGTGTGAAGTAGGGAAGGACGGTGTGTGTGAAGGAGTTAAGGACACCGTCTGTGTAAAGAGGGCAGTGTTGTGATGAACACCGGCTCAGAGCTGTCCGGTGTGAACTCCTGCTCTAAGGACGACCCAATTGGCCAACCGGTGTGAAGTGCTGACATCGGATTGCTTAAGCGAAATCTGATTCGCTTGAGCGAGTCCGCCCTTCATGGCTCGGAAATCTTCAAAAAACGGATTCGTTTCTCTTGGTCCTCACTCTTGATTATTTCTTCTTAAAACATCTAGTCGGATTTCTCCTCTCTAGGTCGGATTTCTTCTGGATTCAGTCGGATTCTTTTTACTCAGGATTTCCATTCGGTAAACAACCTATTCTTATTTATTTCATACTTAACTAAATCATTCCTTAGCCAACTCAACATCAAAACACTTTTTACTCGGATTTCATAACACCTTAGGCTTACTCAGAAAAGGGTATCCATATTTATTTAGTTTCCACTCAGAATTATAACATCCTTTATTCAAAAGTCAACACTTTCTCCACTCGGTCCACTCATATTTCTCCCTCGGTTTGAACCAAACTCTTCAACTACAATTTCAATCGAAGCCTATTAAGGTCATTACCTCTCGGAAAAGACACACACGTATGAGCCTTACCCGGACTTGGTCCAGTAGAGTACTTCTCACTCGGAAGAGGAGTCATACTCATAGACTTACTCGGAAATGGCCCTGCCTACTGCAATTCACTCGGAATGGGTTCTCAAATACCATTTTCCGCTCGGTATCTACTAAATTAGCATTATTCATTCATCACCACTCATATTCAAGCCAAGTAATGCTTTAACCATACAATATATATATATATATATATATAACCATTCGGAATCCATAACTTAATGACTATTTCTTCCACCAACATTTCTCAATAATTTTAAGAACACATTTCAATCGGTAGATGGTATCAACTCTATATATGCATTCATTCACTCGAAACTCCTCAGCATTCACTCGGGTTTCTCATTTAGACCTACTAAATTCTTGTCTACTCAGAACTATTCAAACTCTTCATCACTTAAAGGGTTTCATTCACTCGGGTTTTATTTCATACTTAACTACTCAAGCCTTTAAGTCCTTCATCAAAATACATTTCATTCAGAATCTTTTCAGGTCTTTCACCACTCAAAAAATGAGTAACATACATAAACTTTACTTGGAAATATCTCTGCCCTATATATTCCACTCGGAATGAACTTCCATTATTCTATATTTCACTCGGAATTGCATATTTGAGGTCATGCTTCTTAGAACAGGTTATACTGGATTCAAATATGCCCTTACTCGGAACTCTACTACCCAAAACACACACTCGAAGATCTTTCTACCTGGAATGCTATTCCCTTCTTCTCTAGGAAGATCTGAGTTGGACAACTCACTCGGATTGCACTTGGTTATAATTCTGATTGAGTCTATTCACTCAGTATACTGTAATTATAACGATTGTCACTCAAAAAGAAGTAATTGGAAAGGTCTGACTCGGAAATGAGTCTCTCAAGGGTGTTTTCACTCGGAATATTCATCCAGAAGTGGTTCCCTTGAACCCACTTCACTCCAGCTGTCTCTGTGATCAAGGATCCACTCGGTAGTAACCTTCTTGGTTATATATTACTCGGATAACATAACCTTATACTCGGAATTTCATCCTTCAGTCGAAATTGCTAATCCTTCACTCAGAATTTCACTCTGTCACTCGGATCAGAGCCTATTTCACTCAGAATTTGCATAATTTCACTAATGGTCCGTATAAATTCCATTATTATGTATAAAAATGACATTTCTGAGATGCCACAGACTATCAACGGGGTGTATATTCACTTATTACCACTTACAGACCTTCTAGACTTCAATTTTTACTAAATAAGACTGCTACTAAAAACAGGGATGTTACATTCTCCTCCTCTTTTTAGGAATTTCATCCCGAAATTTGTAACATCCCTGTTTTTAGTAGCAGTTTTATTGGTAAATTTTAAAGTGTAGAAGGTCAGTAAGTAAGAATAAGTGAGTAAATACCTTATATAGGGTCAGTAATACTCTAAAAATTCTATTTTTGGGTATAATTATGGAATTTATACAGACCTTTGAGGATATTATTCAAATTCTGAGAGAAAAAGGCTCTGATCCGTGTGACAGAGTGACATTTCGAGTGAAAAATAACTCTGTTCCGAGTGACAGGAAGCAATTCCGAGTGATAGAAAGAAAATCCGAGTGTAAAGTTAGGTTGACCGAATAAAACATTACTAAAAAGGATACCACCGAGTGAAATATTGGTCTTAGAGATAGCTGGAGTGAAGTGGGTTCAAGGGAACCACTTCTGAGTGAATATTCCGAGTGAAAATACCCTTGAGAGACTCATTTCTGAGTCAAACCTTGCCAATTGCTTCTTTCTTGAGTGACAATTTCTACGATACCGAGTGAATAGACTCAGTCAGGGATATAACTGATGCAATCTGAGAGAAGTTGTCCAAGTCAGACCTCCCTAATAAGATAGAAGATAGCAATCTGAGTAGGTTGAAAGCCATTTTGAGTAGGACTTAATATGTAGCCTTTCCGAGTGAATGGGTTTGAATATTCCCGAGTAAGATATGCTCGAGTGGAAAATAATACCGAGTGACATGGATGTATAAGAATGAATTTGGATATTCCCGAGTATAAAATCCGAGGGAAGATTGGTTATAATGGCTTAGATTGGAAAAATTTCTAAGTATATGATAAAACCGAATGAATGATCCATATATAAATCCGAGTGGATGGGTTAGAACAAGCCTGAGTTGAACTTAATGTGATGATATTTCCGATTAGATTAAATAATGTGTAATTAGAGGGTCTAAGTATGAAATGAGTCCGAGAGGAACCTAACTTAATAAGTTTTACCTGAGTGGTTAAGCATGAAATAAACCCGAGTGAATGAATGCATAGGTGCTTTATATTAAGTTGATGCTTCTACCGACTGAAATGAGTTATTAAAATTATTTGGGAGGTGTTGATGGAAGAAATAGTGATGGATTCCGAGTGGTTATATATATATATATTGTATGGTTAAAGCATTACTTGGCTTGGATATGAGTGGTGATGAATGAATAATGATAATTGAGTAGATACCGAGCGAAAAATGGTATTTGGGAACCCATTCCGAGTGAATTGTAGTAGGCAGGGCCATTTCCAAGTAAGTCTATGAGTATGACTCCTCTTCCGAGTGAGAGGTACTCTACTGGACCAAATCTGGGTGAGGCTCATACGTGTGTGTCGTTTCCGAAAGGTAATGACCTTAATAGGCTTCGATTGAAATTGTAATTGAAGAGTTTGGTTCAAACCGAGGGAGAAATATGAGTGGACCGAGTGGAGAAAGTGTTGACTTCTGAATAAAGGATGTTATAATTCTGAGTGGAAACTGAATGAATATGGATACCCTTTTCCGAGTAAGCCTAAGGTGTTATGAAATCCGAGTAAAAAGTGATTTGATGTTGAGTTGGCTAAGGAATGATTTAGTTAAGTATGAAATAAATAAGAATAGGTTGTTTACCGAATGGAAATTCTGAGTAAAAAAAAAATCCGACTGAATCCAGAAGAAATCCGATCTAGAGAGGAGAAATCCGACTAGATGTTTTAAGAAGAAATAATCAACAGTGAGGACCAAGAGAAACGAATCATTTTTTGAAGATTTCTGAGCCATGAAGGGCGGACTCGCTCAAGTGAATCAGATTTCGCTTAAGCAATCCGATGTCAGCACTTCACACCGGTTGGCCAATTGGGTCGTCCTTAGAGCAGGAGTTCACACCGGACAGCTCTGAGCTGGTGTTCATCACAACACCGCCCTCTTTACACAGACAGTGTCCTTAACTCCTTCACACACACCGTCCTTCCCTGCTTCAGACTGAACACCGCCTTCTTGCATAGACGTTGTCCCTCAAATCACTACACACCGCCCATCACCACACTCAGCCTCACACTGTACTCCGCCCTCACTCAATACCGCCCACTCCATACCGCCCTCTCTTAGTACGCCCTCACATTACACTCCGCCCTCACACTCCACACCGCCTTCACACTCAACACTACCGTCTTCACTCCATGTCGCCCCTCATAATTCAATACCGCCCTCACACACCCAATACCGCCCTCACATGTGATACCGACCTCTTTGCCAGCACTGAATATCTTTTTAATTCCACTTCAGATAGTGGTCAGCCCACTTAATCATATAAAACCAAGAATGATTGGCACAACGAACCAATCAAAGAAGAAAGTTGCCTCCATTACAATAACTTTATATATTTTATTCCAATCAAATGCAAAGCTGACTGTGAAAGGAGTCAAAAGGCTCCATTATTCCACCTAATTCTCCAACCGATGTTTCCACTTAGTTCCCACTAACTCTCATTATTTAGCCCAGTACTATGTCTCTAAGAACACACACATACACGAAACATAACCACAGACATACTTCTGTTATTCTTTCCTCTTCCTGCAAGCTCTCTCTCTCAATTTCTTTCCTCTCTCACTCGGATTTGAAGCGGGACAGTGAGGGGAACCTCTTTCTTTTCATCCAGTAACTTCATTGAGGTAAGGGGGTATATTCTTGGGTGCTCTGTGGGAAAACCGAGTGGAGGACAGATTCAATGTTATGTGAATTACATGCTTTAATTATATACATATATATATATATATATCTGTTACTAAATGCTTATAATCAGTTCAGAGTTGTTTGATTAAATGTTATGGTTATTGTTTTATATTTGAATATATGTGTAACTAAATTGATACTGGTTGTGGGATTGTGAAGATATTAAGGAACCTGGGTGTTATGTGAATTCCAGCATGGATTTATAAGATAGAAGTCGGATTCAGTGAGTAATAAGCTCGGATTTTATGAAAAACATCCTATTTCTCTTTGACAGCTTAGCCTCATTCATGAAACCCTCTCTCAGTGATTTAACTCGGTAAACAACCTTAATTTCACTCAGAAAACTCCTTTTTGACTGAATACCACTCGGAAATATACTTTATTTCACTTAGAGACTCATTTTCACTCGGATTTACAAACAATGCTACTCAGGAAACCATTTTCCTACTGACTTTACATGGATTTATATTTTAATTCACTCAGAAATTTGTTTCACTCAGAATTCAAGATATTTAGTTAAGAAAATTATTTTTCAGCTTCTGTTTCACTCGGATTACTTGTTAATTTCAGTTAAAAAACTCTGCTCAGTTTATTTCATTCGGATTCATAGCTATCTTATGGGGAAAACTTATTTTTCACTCGGATTTAAGTTGTTCCAGTCGAAAAATAGCATTCCACTTCATTTCACTCGGATCCAAACTTATTTCAGTCGGAAAACAACTTTTCCAGTGTCATTTCACTCGGATTTTTAGTCAGATCGCTTGGAGAACCCTTCTCTGTATGATTCCACTCGGAATCATACTTATTTCACTCGGATTCACCCTTGTCCCACTCGGAAAACTCTGTTTTTAGTGTTTTTAATTTGAATTTTCAATTAGAAACTAATCTTTACTACTTTTTAAGTTATTGGTAAGTTATAATTATCATTCTTATTCTATTTATTATCAAACTTAGTATTGTTATCATTATTATTAATTTTATTATTATTATACATTGTTAACATCCAAATTATGCGTAATTACATAAAGGATATGTATTATTTTACTCTTTATGAAAGAATATATATATGATAGATATATTTCTAAAAATTAATAAACGAATATCTTACAAGGATGAAATGATATGATGAGACTGGAAACACATAAGATACCCAGGGATCTAATGATAAGAATAATGCATTTCGCATCATAAAAATATGTTTTGAAGAAGAAAAACTAGAGCATACACCTGGTACGCTGGAGGACATTCACGTTCGATCTCAGTAGAAGAATCCTGGGAGTACAACTGGAACGGCAACCCAATGGCATCAGAGTCGCGCCTGATAGCCGGGTGAGACGATGCAATTCTGGTGTACTTCGACTAAATGACGGGATGTATCTATGATCGTGAAGAGCCAAGTCCCAAGATGAAATGATATATATAATGATGAGAACCTGTGAGTTCATTCGTACCATATGATAAAAGAAAGGGGACTTGGTGAGCTCCGATCGCTCTAGAATGGAAACGTTGTGCCCAAGAAATAACTTGAGCAAGATGGATTCCAAAGAATGAAAGGATGATGATGGATTGATTTATTGGGCCCACATGCATCATGAGACTTAACCAAAGATAAATCATAATAAATCCGAACTCATGCATTCATTACAACATATTTGATTGTTATAATTGTGAAGATGTTATATGTACGATTTATTGCATGGCAATATGCTTAATTGTTATAATTATGAACATGCTAAATATACGATTATGTGATGACAACATGCTTGATTGTTATAAAAATGCTAAATGTATGATCTATGTGACATTGTATGTTAACTGGATTATGTCCGCATCGGATGAACCAATCAGGGTCTTGGGTTATACTCACCCTTACTGTTGAACATTTTTCAGAGGAATTAGAAACTCAAGAACCCGAGTGTGAAGATCAGCAATACGCTGAACCCATTGAGAACAATCATTAAATATAGAATATTTATAATCAGACACCGGATGACTGTATAATATTTAAGGGTGCCTGCGTGCCCCATTCTGTTAAAAGTACAATTACTTACAGTTTGTGAATGACTATGTGATATATACAATATTACTTCTGCTGATATGCCATGTATTTATTAAAAAAAAAATTCACTTTTTCTGAAAACTGTTAACACTCTCAGTTAAATAGGATGAACCTTCAGAAGGATTTGTCTTATCTAACCGAGGGTGTTACAAAGGTGGTATCAGAGCATAGTCGATTCATTAAGCTTGTGGAGTGGACCATTAGGTTTCCACGTACTCTGATAGAAATATTAAACAGTCCATAAAACACCTAAGACTAGATTTCCTATGTGGAATTCTCCACATAACATATACACAGAACCTCTTTGTTGATATTCTATCAACAAATTCCTGAGCGATTCACTTAAACAATGATCATGACATGGAGAAACTTCTTACTCAAATCGTGGAGATGATAAGACAACGAGAATTATTCCATACTCTACTAAGCAGAGCCAAGGACTAGCTAACTTTCAATAGAACGATCTTACATAATTCGAAGGAGAGCTACGACAGGAAATCCGTCAAACATTATTGGAACTTGAAGAGTTAAAATAAGACCCGGTTAGAATCTGGGTGTCAGACCAAGTATCTCCGATTGAGATACCATTGGTCAGGGCTATTAAGAATATTAATGGGAATTCGAATCTATATTCGGAATAATTTTTAGAGTTAAGCCCGAATAGAGATCCTGTCTGTTATAAAGCAGGAAACGTTTTAATGATGGGACAAGATATGACCTATTTCCTTATTCTCTCTTTATTTTTGTGTGCATACTAGGGCTTGGGATAGCTCGGAGCGTAAGGTAAAATTCTCTAATCTTTGTTTCTAGGTTTTGAATTTCTATATGATTAAGGGCATGCCTTGTGAATGGGTTTTAGGAATAGAAACCATTTTCATGCAAAACCCAAGGGTAGAATACACTTATGTGTGTTTTAGGATGGATGTGAAGTGGTATACAAAAATTTCAAGATTTGAGACAGAAGATAATAGTTGTTAATGGCAATTGTTTGATTCTAGTGGAACCCTAACTTAGGATTTAAGGGAAGTGAATAATAATGTCATGAGAGATGATTTTTAGCGAAAACCCATGATAATGTGTATGTAGGTGTTGTTAATGGAAATTGGTGATTATTAGAAATGATCATTGAATTTTGATGAAAAACCCTAAGTGTAGTGATTTGAGGATTTTAACTAAGTTGATGATTTTGATGGCTTTAAACACTCTAGAATGATTACATATAAGGAAATGAATATCTGAGGCATTAGGTGTTGATTATTGAGGATTGGTAAAGGAGTGTATATAAGTAAGTATGTAATTGGAGTAATTAATTTAGACTATTGATGTTATGATAGTAGATTAAGGAAACAATTGATAATGGATTAAGATATTTGAAATGATAAATAGGCATGTCATTTTGAAATAAGATGAATTGGTGATGATCTTAGATGAAACCAAGAGACTTATAATAAGTTTGACTAAATTTTAGTAATGATTAAATGATTCATGTGATGATTGGGAAGTCTTAAGGCTAAGGAATCATAGTATTGTTATTGTTAGGTGTGGTTAGCATTTTAAGATTTAAAGAATCTTGGTTTTGGGAAAGGAATTCCCGAAGCTTAACACGAGCATGTAAATTGAATCCAAACAATTCTAAGGCTTGGCAACGAGTTTTGAGGGAATAATGCCCTGTAATGGTACATTAGTAAGTCACTAGTGCAAAAAAGGGTTTTAACATCGGTTTTTTTGGTAATTTCACACCGGTTTTTAAACCGATGTGGATCTGGCCGATGTGAAATATAGGGACATCTCACATCGGTTTTTAAACCGATGTGAAAAATCATTTTAACATCGGTTTTCTTAAAAAAACGATGTGAAATCTAGATTACCACATTGGTTTTTATCGATTTTTTACAAAAAACTGATGTGAAATGTATTTTTCACATCGGTCTTTTGTAAAAAACCGTTGTGAAATAGTAAAAATATAACAACGGTTGTGTTATAAAACCGATGTGAAAGAGTATGAGATCTAACATCGGTTTTTTATAAAACCGATGTGAAAACTTGATTTTTTTTTAAAAAAATTAATTGGTTTATAATGATAGACGATTTTTGATTGCTTCATTTCATGTCAAATAATCACAAGGAGCTAAAGAATTCCCCTTATATTTTTCAATAGAATTACCATCTTATAATTGAGGTGGTGATTGAAACAACCAAACTTGAAAACTAATAACATGGTCTATAATCAAAACCAAAATAAAGAGATCAGCAACAGAGAAAAAAATCAAAACCAAAAGCAAAAAAATCAAAACCAAAACCAAAAAAATCAAAACCAAAACCAAAACTAATAACACGCCATTTCTTCATGTATACTAACAACTTGCGCTTTTGAACAATAGAGATTAAAATATCAAAACACATGACATGATGACAAACAATTTTTCAGCAGCAGGGTGGACACTTCTTACTTTATGACTGGAGGGAGTATTACTTTCTAAAAGAATCAGAACAAAATTTCCATCATACCCTGCAATTTGGTTAAGGAGAGTAGGAGCCAACATTAGTGAAAAGTATCAGACTTTCCGAGCCAGTGTCCTCTGCTTGGTTCCATGTTGCACTACTTTTTCCTCCACAGAAAGGACTTTACACCGTCTGACTGCATCAATTAACTTTCTTGCCGTATTTGGAAGAACACTGGAGCCATCCCCAAACTCTTCAATTTCCTCCTGTGTTTTTGGTACAAAGAAAGGATCCTCAGGAAGTGCTTCCCAGTGGCTACGGACAAGAAGTGCACTTGCAGCACCAGAAGTCCACCTTCTAAGCTCATCCGCAAAACCAAAGCTCTCAGAAACAGGAACATATGCATGCACAGTAAAGAAAGGGGAACCTTCTTGCATCTCTTTCTTCAAAACTCGGGCTCGTCTTCGGGAAAATACAGCATACATGGGACCCAAATGTTCTGTAAGGGTATTCAATTCACAAAAGTACATTGCTTCCACAAGGCGCGGCTTATTCCTTCGCTCTCTTGGCTGGGAAGAATATTCTAGTGCGGATGGAGGCTTTACAGAAGAGGGGGTCAATTAAGATAGACACAAGCTTGGAGAAGCGTGTGAAAGGGAAAGTAGAGCACAGATCTGTTTGCGTGCATTCTGCTGTGTGAGCGTGATTTTAATTTAATCTTAACATCGGTTTTTATAAAAACCGATGTGGTCAATGAAATATATAAGCGCGAAATGAAATTTGTAACCTGTCTGTCCTATATGAGCGGGAAATGAAATATTTTAGAGACAAGGTACCACTCGGTTTCTCTTTAAAACCGATGTGTAAAATAATCAAAATTTTTAATTTTTAATTTTTGTCAATTACTACTTTTTGTTCGTTGTGCTTAACATTTTCCACATCGGTTTTTAACCATAACCGATGTTGCATTAACTAATTTCCACATCGGTTTTTAAGTAAAACCGATGTGGCATATCTCGCTGGAACCTACCACATCGGTTTTTAAGTAAAACCGATGTGAAAGTGATTTAAAAATTTAAATTTATTAAGTCATTTAATATGAAAAAATATATTTTAAAATTTAAAATTTATCAATTTAAATGTAAAATATATACAAGTTAAATGCAGAGTATTTCCCATTCATTCAAAACGAAAAAAATTCAATATACAACAACGATTTAAGTTAAAAATTTTAAATTTTAAATTTTAAATTTTTTCATTTAAAATGAAAAATATCTATTTTAAATTTTATTTTTTTAAGCATTTGTCACATCGGTTTTATAAAAACCGTTGTCTAATGTTGTTTATAAAACTGTGTATAATTTCAAAATTGCCACCGCGTCTATTTTTAACATCGGTTTTGATAAAACCGATGTGATAAATTGTTTTCCACATCGGCTTTTAGTAAAAACCGATGTGAAATATATCTGATGTTTCATTTATTTACAAAAATGCCACCGCCCTTATATTTCACATCGGTTTTTGATAAACCGTGGTGAATTCTGCGATGTGAAATGGTAGTTTTGCACTAGTGAGTATTTCTCAAAGTTACCCCTACCAACTGAAATAGAAAGAGTTCTAAAGGTCAAGAAGTTGAAATCCCAGATACGTAGAACCTATCAGATTCTGCAAAAGATAGAAACCAATGTGTACAGTAAAGCTCTACCAATCCTTCATAATGTCTTCCATGTTTCCCCAACTCCGTAAAAATATACTAGGCTCTGATCATGTTCTGAGTCCTGATCAATAGGTTCTGAAAGAAAACCTTACCTTTGAAGCATCCCCAGTTAAGATTGTTAACCAATGTTTAAAACAGCAAAGACGCGAGGAAATCTCTTTGATCAAAGTAGTTTGGAGTCAGTTAAATGATAGGAACACTACTTATTTCACTCGGATTCACCCCTGTCCCACTCGGAAAACTCTGTTTTTAGTGTTTTTAACTTGAATTTTCAATTGGAAACTAATCTTTACTACTTTTTAAGTTATTGGTAAGTTATAATTATCATTCTTATTCTATTTATTGTCAAACTTAGTATTGTTATCATTATTATTAATTTTATTATTATTATACATTGTTAACATCCAAATTATGCGTAATTACATAAAGGATATGTATTATTTTACTCTTTATGAAAGAATATATATATGATAGATATATTTCTAAAAATTAATAAACGAATATCTTACAAGGATGAAATGATATGATGAGACTGGAAACACATAAGATACCCAGGGATCTAATGATAAGAATAATGCATTTCGCATCATAAAAATATGTTTTGAAGAAGAAAAACTAGAGCATACACCTGGTACGCTGGAGGACATTCACGTTCGATCTCAGTAGAAGAATCCTGGGAGTACAACTGGAACGGCAACCCAATGGCATCAGAGTCGCGCCTGATAGCCGGGTGAGACGATGCAATTCTGGTGTACTTCGACTAAATGACGGGATGTATCTATGATCGTGAAGAGCCAAGTCCCAAGATGAAATGATATATATAATGATGAGAACCTGTGAGTTCATTCGTACCATATGATAAAAGAAAGGGGACTTGGTGAGCTCCGATCGCTCTAGAATGGAAACGTTGTGCCCAAGAAATAACTTGAGCAGGATGGATTCCAAAGAATGAAAGGATGATGATGGATTGATTTATTGGGCCCATATGCATCATGAGACTTAACCAAAGATAAATCATAATAAATCCGAACTCATGCATTCATTACAACATATTTGATTGTTATAATTGTGAAGATGTTATATGTACGATTTATTGCATGGCAATATGCTTAATTGTTATAATTATGAACATGCTAAATATACGATTATGTGATGACAACATGCTTGATTGTTATAAAAATGCTAAATGTATGATCTATGTGACATTGTATGTTAACTGGATTATGTCCACACCGGATGAACCAATCAGGGTCTTGGGTTATACTCACCCTTACTGTTGAACATTTTTCAGAGGAATTAGAAACTCAAGAACCCGAGTGTGAAGATCAGCAATACGCTAAACCCATTGAGAACAATCATTAAATATAGAATATTTATAATCAGACACCGGATGACTGTATAATATTTAAGGGTTCCTGCGTGCCCCATTCTGTTAAGAGTACAATTACTTACAGTTTGTGAATGACTATGTGATATATACAATATTACTTCCGCTGATCTGCCACGTATTTATTAAAAAAAAAATTCACTTTTTCTGAAAACTGTTAACACTCTCAGTTAAATAGGATGAACCTTCAGAAGGATTTGTCTTATCTAACCGAGGGTGTTATAAAATTCATGGTTGGAATAATTGAGAGTACAATCCTCTAATCTTTTTCTCAACTTTCCAAGTAGCGTCTCTATCATTTGACTCCAAACTACTTTGACCAAAGAGATTTCCTTTCCCCTTAACTATTATTGACATCGATTAACAATCTCAACCAGTGATGCTTCAAAGGTAAGGTTTTCTTTTCAGAACAAATTGATCGGGACTCAGAACATGATCAGGGCCTAGTACGTATGTGTGGACATCATGAAGGTTTGGAAAGGCTATAGGCACACATTGGTTTTTATCTTTTGCAGAATCTGATTGGTTTTACATATCTGGGATTTCAACTCCTTGACCTTTAGAACTTTCTCTATTTCAGTTGGTAGGGTAACTTTGAGAAATACTTACTAATGTACCATTACAGGGCATTATTCCCTCAAAACTCATTGTCAAGCCTTAGAATTGTTTAGATCCAATTTACACGCTCGTGTTAGGCTTCGGGAATTCCTTTCCCAAAACCAAGATTCTTTAAATCTTAAAATGCTAACCACACCTAACAATAACAATACTATGATTCCTTAGCCTTAAGACTTCCAAATCATTACATGAATCATTTAATCATTACTAAAATTTAGTCAAACTCATTATAAGTCTCTTGGTTTCATCTAAGATCATCACCAATTCATCTTATTCCAAAATGACATGCCTATTTATCATTTCAAATATCTTAATCCACTATCAATTGTTTCCTTAATCTACTATCATAACATCAATAGTCTAAATTAATTACTCCAATTACATACACTTCTTTACCAATCCTCAATAATCAACACCTAATGCCTCAGATATTCATTTCCTTATATGTAATCATTCTAGAGTATTTTAAGCCATCAAGATCATCAACTTAGTTAAAATCCTCAAATCACTACACTTAGGATTTTTCATCAAAATTCAATGATCATTTCTAATAATCACCAATTTCCATTATTAACAACACCTACATACACATTATCATGGTTTTTCGCTAAAAATCATCTCTCATGACATTATTATTCACTTCCCTTAAATCCTAAGTTAGGGTTCCACTAGAATCAAACAATCGCCATTAACAACCATCATCTTCTGTCTCAAATCTTGAAATTTTTATATACCACTTCACATCCATCCTAAAACACACATAAGTGTATTCTACCTTTGGGTTTTGCATGAAATGGTTTCTATTCTTAAAATCCCATTCACAAGGCATGCTCTTAATCACATAGAAATTCAAAACCTAGAAACAAAGATTAGAAAATTTTTACCTTACGCTCCGAACTATCCCAAGCTCTAGTATGCACACAAAATGAAGAGAGAATAAGGAAATAGATCATCTCTTGTTTCCCGTTTTACAACGAACAGGATCTCAGTTTGGGCTAACTTCAAAAATTTCACTAATTTCCTTAATAGCCCTGACCAATGGTATCTCAATCAGAGATACTTGGTCCTAGACTCAGATTTCTAATCGGTTCTTATTTTAACTCTTATGGTCTAATAATACTTAACAGATTTTCTGTCGTAACCCTTCTTTGAATTTCGTAAGATCGTTCTGCTGAAAGTTAGCTAGTCCTTGGCTCTGCCTAGTAGAGATATGGGGTAATTCTTGTTGTTCTATCATCTCCACGATTTGAGTAAGAAATTCTTCCATGTTGTGATCATTGTTTCGGTGAGTGATAAGTCTTGAAAAGACTTAATTATTCCACTAATTATTTAACATAATTTGCTAAGTATTGTCTAGTTTTAATATGATTATTTAATAATTTGATAAGAATTCATGTTGTAGTTAATTATTTCAAAAGTATGTTATCTATGTAAGAAACCGGTTGAAAATTTTAATTAAATAAGGAATTTTGAAGTATTTATAAAATTACTAAGCAGCCAGTGTATAAATGCTAGGCAAGTAGCTGTTTATTGGTGCAGGAACAGGACGGACTTGAGACAAGAAGAAAATTCTGAGTAAAATCTTACAGAGCCGAGCGAGATTTGATAAATCCGAGTAAGACTTCTTCAATTTTGACTGAGTGAGACCTCAAAGACACTGACTCTAAAAGAGAATAAGGACTCAGAATACTGCATGTAAAACCCGAGTGTCAACTACAGAATACCGATTTGATAATTAATCCGCCCAAGCGGGAATTAAATCCGCTCAAGCGAGGGTCCAAGTACTCTGCCCAAAGCAAGTACTCCGTCCAAGTACTCCGCCCAAAGCAAGATTACACCCAAGCTTACTTAAGAAGACAACGCCCAAGACACCGGTTATAAAAGAGAAGAAGATCGGAATGCTACATAAGAAACTGATGTGCTTAGTCATTATTTAATCCGTCCTAGTAAAAATCCAGACTCACTCAAGCATAACTTTAAGAGACCGTCCTCGCCCAAGTTTTGCCATAACGCCCAAGAGAGAAAGAAACACTGCAGTATTAATCCGGACTCAACCAAGCGATAATTAATCCGCTCAAAGCGAATACTCAGCAGCTGAAGCATCAAGGCAGTAATTTAAACACCGTTCCTTCCCTCCAACAACACTTGGTGCAGTACTGTTCCGCTCCCATTGCCTTCTTCTCTACTACTGCAACCTCAAGTTAACTTAAGAAGTGAGCTGTCAATTAGCTGGTGCTGAGATGTACATTAGCTAAGGTTGAGCTGGATCCTGTTAAGAGCTGAGCTGTAATTAGTTAGTTATTTTGTAAACTATGTAATTAAGTAGTGTTAGTCGTTAGTTTAAGTTGTCCGAAGTTATCAGTTAAGTTAGTTAGGGAGAAACTCATAAATAGGTTGTACATACTCTGTAAAGGGAGAGGAAGGATAGTAGTAGTGTGTGCAGAGATACAGAGCAACAGAATACAATTTTATTTTTCTATTTCCAATCTCTCACTACGTTTTTCATCTCTCTAAACTCTCTCCTCCATGACGTTCCACAATCCTTCGATGGAACCGAAGTCTATGGAGTTCTAAATCCCTAAGGTTGGGATTGTGAAGGTGAACAATGGAATCTTGAAGCTGTGAGCAAGTAGATCGGCTTCAAAGATCTTGAGGCGAACAAGCTGAGGAGTGGAGTAGAATTGCTGGATTGACGAATCCAGAACTGATGAAGAACTTCACCAGTGAGGAATCATGGCTGAAGCTTAGGTAACTTCCAGCTTTCTAACTAGTTCAGGCCTAATCAATTTAGGTGAATAGTTAGAGTTCAACCCCCAATTTCGCATTAGATTCTTAGGTTAATCGAGCACTTAAGGAATTAAGGTTCATTGCTTAAGGATTAGTGTTTTTCACCTAAGGAATTAGGGAATAACCACAAGCGGATTGTCCTCTAGATTGTGAAGTTCGATTATACTTAATTGCATGTTTCTTGAGGAATTTTGTGAGCCGAAGCAATCCTGACCTGTTTTCTTTTAATCACTTTCCACATTTCACCTTAACTCCGTTTCTCAAAATATAAAAACAACTATAAAACACAAAAACCATAAAAACCGAATGAATTTCATGGATTTTCTGTTGGTTCAGCTTGTACTAGTCCTAGATTGAGGTATTTACCACAATCCCTGTGAGATGATCAAATATACTACAATTTTAACGACTGTGCGCTTGCCATAAGTGTGAATCCGAGAGTCACATTTCATTTTACTAAGATTTTACCATCAATTTAATGACTCAGGATTTCAGCATCAAGTTAATGGCGCCGTTGCCGGGGATTGTTGAGTAATATCAACAATCCTTGGACCGGTACTAGACTGAACCAATTTTTTTTAGTTTCCATACATGTTAGTTTTTAGTAAATTTCGTTGTAAGAGTAGGATTTGTTAAGTCTTGTGTGAATCGTTGTTCTTAGTTACTACTCTTTGATTTTAGTTGTTTAGTTGTTAGCACTAACCGTTACAGTAACCTTGTTTGTAGTCAGTTGTTGCATTTATGTTTTCTTTAGTTCCTTTGGAAAGTGAAAAGTTGCAGGTAATGGATATGGATGACACCTTAGCAGAGTTTCTTCAATATTCACAAACATTATGCGTGAACCAGGTAGAGGAGGTACAATCAATTGAGGAGGAGCCATCGGAGTTAGAAAGGAGTTTAATTCAATTTATAAAAGTCACTCAAACCGGCCTCCAAAATTTCGATAATTCAATCATGAATATTCAAAAGCAAGTGGATTTTATTGCAAAGCAGTTAGCCGAAGAGCAAAGGAATATAAAGGTTGTACGAAGAAAAGACCAATATGAAGAGCAATGGGATGAAGATGTTGGTCTAGCTGAAGAAATTAAGTTTGGGGAAGAAGAAGATCAGTTAGAAAACATTGAAATGGATGAACCTGAACTTGAAGTTGAGGTAGAAACAAAAGAAGAAGAAGAAAATAAGGAAGTTCAGGGATACTTGATGGAAGAAGAGTCAATTGAAGAATGTGAAGAAGAAAGTGATATGGATTATACTTCAGAAGTGGAAGATGATAGTATATCTAGTGAAGCATTCTTTGATGATTGGAATGAAGGAGATTGGTCTGAAGAAGAACAAGAGAAAGAATTGTCATTGAATAATTTCTTTGATGATGCAAGTGTAGTAGGAGTGCAAATTAAACAAATGACAACAGAAGCCATTGAGGAACCTGAAAATCATTTAGACACTATGATTGAGCAAGAAGTGATAGAAAAGGTTGAGATCTTAGCTGAGATAGAAACTATATCTTGGCAACATAATAATGATACTGAGATTTTGTTGGAGCCAAGTGTGAACACAGAGAAAGAAGTAGAAGTTCATGTACAAGAAGAGTTAACATGTGTGGATGTTGAGAATATAAAAGAAGAAGAAGAAATTCAGCCATGTTATGAGGAGTGTTTGCTAGTGGTGACTATTGCAGCTATGGAATTCAAAAGGAAACGTGAATCATCAAGTCAAGAAGAACATTGCTTGTGGCATAAAAAGAGGAAGACTAACAAAAAACAGAAAAAGAAAAAGAGTGAAGAAAAGAAAAAGAAGAAAAAGCAGAAAGTTTGGAAAAGAAAAGATTGGAGGAAAGTTATGTTGAGCATTAGCTTCAAACATAACAAGGAAAAACAAGGAGTAAAAAGACCAAGAGTGTATGGACATAAGAAATGGGATCCTGGAGGATGATCTTGTGTTGGTTTTTCTTATACATAAATAAAATAGTGAGAGACTGAACAGCATGAAGAAAATAGAAGAAAATAGAATCAGATTCCCTCCACGCTTGAGCAAGAGGAAAGTGACGCTTAAGCGTGATCTAAGCGTGACTTTGTATAAGTCTTTTAGCTTGAGCGAGCCTTCCTTTCGCTTGAGCGAGCCTTCCTTTCGCTTGAGCGAGATCGAGACCTGTTTCCCCTTTCGCTTTGAGCGTGAGATCTTTTGCCTCTCAATAAGCTGCTCGCTTGAGCGTCATTCCACACGCTCAAAGCGTGACGGTGATACATGGCTTTTTCTGCACCTCCGCTTAAGCGCTTCAAGCTCACGCTTGAGTGCAATCGGGCCTGAGGATGTGCTGTGCATTTTCTCGCTTAAGCGAAAGCTTAATGAGCCTGAGCGAGATTGACATGATACCCACTGATACCCACTGATACCCTTTTCGATCGGAAACTTCTCATGGGGACTTTAATAAATGGTTTCTGATTGTTGATGTAATGAACGGGTCAGATAGTGAAAAATGACTTATTTCAGTCAGCTTTTCACCACTCGGATTCCTCAGTCATCACAATCAGTATTGTATCTATTAGTCTTATTTACACGCAATCTTTTATTCATTCATCCACTCGGCTTTCTCTAGTAGTCGGTTTCTTCCACTCGGCTCCCTCACTCTTCACTCAGTTTCTTTCATTTATGTGTCACTCGGCCTTCTTTTCATGTATTCTGTTATCCACTCTCACCTGTCACTCATTCCCATACTTTATCTCTTCCTCTCATTCGTTGATTGATTCATTCGTCCTTTTAATCCAGCTGAGCTCTTCCTCGATTTCCTCACCCGATCTCTCTGCATGTGTTGGTTGTTCACCCAGCCTTTCATTCACTCATTCTTTCGTCCACTCATTTTGTCACTCAATCGTCTTTTTCTTTATCCATTCGGTATTCCATTCACTCGGACCCCTCTGCAGTCATTCTTGCATTCACTCGTCTTTCTCACTCAGTCACTTTATTTTTTTCTGACTTTCATTTTTTTTACCTCACTTTTCATTTGGTTCTTCATCCACTCGGTATAACTTGTACTCGTCTATCCCACTCGGCCTTTATTCATTCGGTCACTCTATTTCACTCGTTCTCCATTCACTCGGCCATTCTTCCATTCTTCCATTCGTCACTTATTCACCCGATCTTTTTCACTCATTATTTCATGAATGCTTCGCCTTCCATTTTTTCTTTTTCAGCCACTCAGTATATCCATCCACTCAGTTTCCACTGTAGTGGTTCTTTGATCCACTCAGGTTATCTCCTTCTTCATCTATCTTTCACTCATGTTTATTCGCCCGGTCGGTCAGTCATTCTTTCGTGTTCTTTCACTTGTTTTTCCATTTTTCCGACCACTCGTTGTTTGTTCATTCGTTTTTCACTTTTACCCGGTATAATCCACTCAGTATTCATTTACTCGTTGTTTCATTCCACCTACTTTCTTTCTCGGTTTTCTCACGTTGTACTTTTCTTTTTCATCTACTCGTGTTTCATTCGCGATTGTCACACTCAGTATTTCCAGTCACTCAATTTCCTGTCATCTCGTTTTTCATTCCCCCAGTTAATCTTTCACTCGTCTTCATTTTCTTATTCTTCATTCACTCAGTATTCTTTCCATTCAGTATATCATTCACTCGTTCTTTCAATTTACCTTATTTTCATTGTGTTCCTTACCCATCTCTCTGTAATTCTCTCGTTAACTCGTTTTACATTCACTCGGTTTATTTCAGTCAGTTTCTTATCCCTTCGTTTTTCTACTCGTCTCTCTCTCTGTCTTTCGTTCACGTATGTGTAATACACATATATTATTCACTCGGCCATTTGTTCGCTTGTTTCCCTCACCGCTTCCTTCCCCGACCTCTTCCACTCAGTATTTTCATTCACTCAGTTTCCCCTGAAGTTGTTCAGTTATCCACTCAGCTTATCATCGTCTTCTTCTGTCGTTCACTCATTTTTTTTTTATTATTCACCCGTTCATTCATTCATTCTTTCATGTTCTTCCACTCGTTTTTCCGTTCTTACATCTACTCGTTGTTCAGTCATTCGTTTTTCATCACCCGGTGTTTTTCTCCATACTCACTCCATCTTTCATTCACTCGTTCACTATTCCACTCGACCTTTTTCATTCGCCTCTCTCTCGGTTCCCTCACTCGTCACTCAGTCTCTCATTCCCCCACCCTGTCTCTTTTTCATTTGTTTTTGCATCCGTTCGTTGTTTCATTCCACCTAATCTCGTTCTCGGTTTTCTCACCCATCTCTCTGTATTTTTCTTTTTCATTTCGTTTCTTCATCCGCCCGTCCCTCATTCACTCGTTCCTTTCGTGGTGCATAACTTCTGTTGTGTTGAGAGTTTGAGCGCACACTCTCACGCTTTGAGCGTGACCACTCGTGGCTGGAAGATGAGTTCTGCGCTTAAGCGCCTCAGGCTCTCGCTTGAGCAAAATCAAGAAGACAGGATATACTATTCATTGTCTCGCTCAAGCGTGATGAAGTGAGCTTGAGCGTGAGTACCATATTGATGATACCTAATGCTGTGTTTCTCGCTTGAGCGTGATTTAACATGCTTGAGCGAATATTATACCTGATGCTTCATTTTTTTTAGATTGGGCATTGGCACGCCAATATTTCAGCGTACTTACGCGTATTGCAGGAGAAGGCACGTCTTCTAATTTCTGAGAAAGTCCAACCAGGTGCTTCCCAGCACTGCCACTCAGATGCTCAGGAAGATTGCTTCGAAGCTGAGGGTTGAGCATTCATCGGAAATGGGAGCACCACCTGATAGGGATGCGTGGTTAGCTTCTATTGGATTCACGATTTTTCCCCAGCAGGACAAGGACGATGAAGCTCAAAATGTTTAAGCAGTGGTGTCACATTTTTTTATAATGTTTCTTATGTATTTAGTTTGAAGCTATTGTATTTGCTTGCTGAACACTGAATTTATTTTTAATTGTGTAATGAAATTTTACTTTCATGTTCAATTGTTTGTTGTTTTATTCAGTTTTTCGTATGTATTGGTAAAATCCATGAGTCCCGATTCGATTACGTAGTTCCAAGCACTGCCATTCAGGTAAAAAGGAAATATTCTAGTATCCCGACTCCTTATTTAATTGTCTGAGTCTTTATTTGATAAAATATGATAAATTTCCAAATCCATCTTCATAATTTAAAAGTTTGCTAATTCAGTAAGCCGTAGTCAGATAAATTAATTGATCGGTTTTTGCTTAACTCATGATTTCTGACCATAACTATTATTCATCCTTAGTTAAAATGTTTACTCGGCATGCTAGTTAGCATTCTAGATGTATGATCTTACATTAAGTTTGGGGACAAGACTGGCTGATTAACTGTTATAATTATTTGAGCTTTTGAGCCTATTCTATTTTTTTTCCGAGTGAGCTTGCATGCTAGTTAGTGAGACAGACTTTGCCTCAGTTCTTGCTAAAATGTCGTATGTCAACCAATCGGAAATGATGAAGGCCTTCTTTGATTATTTAGCCAAGGCCAAAAATAACCTTCCTAAATATATTAATCATCCTTTGACCCAATAATATGTTTGAGCCTGAGACCTTTTCATTCGTTTTATGCACCTAACATTACAAGCCTATTTATCCAAGAAAAACCCGACTAGAGTACCCTGGATGTTCCACTGGTGAATTACTCGGTTTTTGCTTATTGCTAGGGACTAGCAATTTCTAAGTTTGGGGATGAAGAGTGTGCCTAACAGTAATTAAGGACACACTCCGACCTTGATTATGGATAAATATGTAGAAAAATAAAATGGAAGAAAGACAAAAGCCGAGAGAGAAAAATGAACAAAGTTCAGAAAATAAAAAGAGGTGGAAAGCACCACAAGAAAAATTTTCGATCGGAAAAAGAAAAGAAAGAAAAGAAAAAAAGAGAAGTCCGAAGGACTAAAAGAAAAAGGAAGTGCAAAACAGCACGAGTTATTAAGTAGCATCCAGTTGGAAAAGTAAAGAGAGTTGTTAGTCGAGGTAAGTAAGTTAGAATCGAGGCAAAGCAACAGTGGACACATCTTGTAACCTATCTATGACTCGGAAAAACAATAATTGAACCTGTAGCCGAGCCCCATTATAAGCTTAAAAAGCCCTTACTGATCCGATTGAGTTGGCATATTTCATGATGTTTAGAACTGTTGCAAGCCTATGTTGATCTAACAAGTATGCAGGTGCTGAGTGCATTTTATTTACCCTACACACCGAGAGAAGAGTTAAACACCGACCAGTGAGGAAAGCATCAGCAACTTGTCTTCCAAAGGAGGTGTAAGTATTTATACTTTTAGAGATTGCGAGAAGAAAGCATGATCGGTATTCAATAATTATAGTATGAATTAAGTTAAGGAAAGATTGACTGTGTTGATCAATTGCTGATTGATAATTAATCTGAATATTTGCTTGAGGACAAGCAAAGTTTTAAGTTGAGGGATGTGATAAGTTTTGAAAAGACTTAATTATTCCACTAATTATTTAACATAATTTGCTAAGTATTGTCTAGTTTTAATATGATTATTTAATAATTTGATAAGAATTCATGTTGTAGTTAATCATTTCAAAAGTATGTTATCTATGTAAGAAACCGGTTGAAAATTTTAATTAAATAAGGAATTTTGAAGTATTTATAAAATTACTAAGCAGCCAGTGTATAAATGCTAGGCAAGTAGCTGTTTATTGGTGCAGGAACAGGACGGACTTGAGACAAGAAGAAAATTCTGAGTAAAATCTTACAGAGCCGAGCAAGATTTGATAAATCCGAGTGAGACTTCTTCAATTTCGACTGAGTGAGACCTCAAAGACACTGACTCCAAAAGAGAATAAGGACTCAGAATACTGCATGTAAAACCCGAGTGTCAACTACAGAATACCGATTTGATAATTAATCCGCCCAAGCGGGAATTAAATCCGCTCAAGCGAGGGTCCAAGTACTCCGCCCAAAGCAAGTACTCCGTCCAAGTACTCCGCCCAAAGCAAGATTACGCCCAAGCTTACTTAAGAAGACAACGCCCAAGACACCGGTTATAAAAGAGAAGAAGATCGGAATGCTACATAAGAAACCGATGTGCTTAGTCATTATTTAATCCGTCCTAGTAAAAATCCGGACTCACTCAAGCATAACTTTAAGAGACCGTCCTCGCCCAAGTTTTGCCATAACGCCCAAGAGAGAAAGAAACACTGCAGTATTAATCCAGACTCAACCAAGCGATAATTAATCCGCTCAAAGTGAATACTCAGCAGCTGAAGCATCAAGGCAGTAATTTAAACACCGTTCCTTCCCTCCAACAACACTTGGTGTAGTACTGTTCCGCTCCCATTGCCTTCTTCTCTACTACTGCAACCTCAAGTTAACTTAAGAAGTGAGCTGTCAATTAGCTGGTGCTGAGATGTACATTAGCTAAGGTTGAGCTGGATCCTGTTAAGAGCTGAGCTGTAATTAGTTAGTTATTTTGTAAACTATGTAATTAAGTAGTGTTAGTCGTTAGTTTAAGTTGTCCGAAGTTATCAGTTAAGTTAGTTAGGGAGAAACTCATACATAGGTTGTACATACTCTGTAAAGGGAGAGGAATGATAGTAGTAGTGTGTGCAGAGATACAGAGCAACAAAATACAATTTCATTTTTCCATTTCCAATCTCTCACTACGTTTTTCATCTCTCTAAACTCTCTCCTCCATGACGTTCCACAATCCTTCGATGGAACCGAAGTCTATGGAGTTCTAAATCCCTAAGGTTGGGATTGTGAAGGTGAACAATAGAATCTTGAAGCTGTGAGCAAGTAGATCGGCTTCGAAGATCTTGAGGCGAACAAGTTGAGGAGTGGAGTAGAATTGCTGGATTGACGAATCCAGAACTGATGAAGAACTTCACCAGTGAGGAATCATGGCTGAAGCTTAGGTAACTTCCAGCTTTCTAACTAGTTCAGGCCTAATCAATTTAGGTGAATAGTTAGAGTTCAACCCCCAATTTCGCATTAGATTCTTAGGTTAATCGAGCACTTAAGGAATTAAGGTTCATTGCTTAAGGATTAGTGTTTTTCACCTAAGGAATCAGGGAATAACCACAAGCGGATTGTCCTCTAGATTGTGAAGTTCGATTATACTTAATTGCATGTTTCTTGAGAAATTTTGTGAGCCGAAGCAATCCTGACCTGTTTTCTTTTAATCACTTTCCACATTTCACCTTAACTCTGTTTCTCAAAATATAAAAACAACTATAAAACACGAAAACCATAAAAACCGAATGAATTTCATGGATTTTCTGTTGGTTCAGCTTGTACTAGTCCTAGATTGAGGTATTTACCACAATCCCTGTGAGACGATCAAATATACTACAATTTTAACGACTTGTGCGCTTGCCATAAGTGTGAATCCGAGAGTCACATTTCATTTTACTAAGATTTTACCATCAATTTAATGACTCAGGATTTCAGCATCAGTGAGTCATTAGGAAATTGTTGATGGAATATCAACAAAGAAGTTCTGGGTATAGGTTATGTGGAGTATTCCACATAGGAGTGTTAGTCTTAGGTGTTTTATGGACTGTTTAATATTTCTATCAGAGTACGTGGAAACCTAATGGTCCACTCCCCAAGGTTAATGAATCGACTATGCTCTGATACCACCTTGTAACACCCTCGGTTAGATAAGACAAATCCTTTTGTAGGTTCATCCTATTTAACTGAGTGTGTTAACAGTTTTCAGAAAAAGTGAATATATTTTTTTATTTTTTATTTTTTTTAAAAATAAGTACGTGGCAGATCAGTGGAAGTAATAATGTATATATCACATAGTCATTCACAAACTGTAAGTAATTGTACTCTTAACAAAATGGGCACGCAAGCACCCTTAGATATTATACAGTCATCCGTTGTCTGATTATTAATCATAAATATTCTATCCTTAATGATTATTCTCAATGGGTTCAGCACATTGCTGATCTTCACATTCGGGTTCTTGAGTTTCTAATTCCTCTGAAAAATGGTCAACAGTAAGGGTGAGTATAACCCAAGACCCTGTAGGTTACCCGGTGCGGACATAATCCAGCTAACAAATAATAACATGTAATCATACAATTCATATTTCAAAGATTATAACAATCAAATATGTCATCAAGGAATGCATGAGTTTGTTCCATTATGATATTTCTTGATTATGTTTCATGATGCATGTGGGCCCAAGAAATTATTTCTTCTTCCCTAGAATATCACCATTCCAATTCTCTAGAGCGATCAGGGTCCGCCCAAGCTCTGGTACAAATGAACTCATTGGTTCTCATCATTGATTTATATATATATTTTTGAGACTTGGATCCCTACGATCATAGTTACACTTCGTCATTTAGTCAAAGTACACCAGAATTATTCATCTCACCCGGCTATCAGGGCGCGACTCTGATGCCATTGGGTTGCCGTTCCGGTTGTACTCCCAAGATTCTTCATGGAGATCGAACGTGAGTGTTCTCCATTATACCAAGTGTATGCTCTAGAGGTTTTTCTTCTTCAAAAATATTTTCATGATGTGAAATGTATTCTCTTTCATCTTTTGAGTCATGGGTATTTATGTGATTCCAGCCTCATCATATTTGTTCACAAGCTTTTGATTTAATGGATCAAACGTTGCAGGTTATTTTGATAAAATACATCGTTTATAACTTAGTTGAAATTATACTTGTATAAATAATAAAATATAATTCATATTTATTTACTCATAGTTAATAAAATAAGATATTTATAGCAATAATACTAATTATAATAATAAGAATAACAATAATAAAAATAATAATGTAAATAATAATAATAATATTAAGAATAATAATAGGTAAAAGACCAATAATGATATTTATAACATTTTAATAACTCAGTAAGGAGTATAGAAGGGATTCTGATTGAAAAATCCAAGTATGAAACGTTAAGACTGCTTTTCCGAGGAGAAGGAGTTAAATACCGAGTGACAAATAGGTTTTTCCGAGTGAAATCAATTAAATACCAAGTGAAATATAATTAACCAAGTAAAAGGAGTCTGTTTCCGAGTAAAAATGAATTTTTCGAGTAGAAATAGATTGATACAGAGTAGAAATGAGTTTTCCGATTAAAACATAAGTTATGTCCAAGTGGAATTATTGATAACCAGACTTTCTGAGTAAAACTTGGATAAATACCGAGTGCAAATGTTAAGATTCCGAGTAATAATAAGCAGGATTTCCAATAAAATCAAACTGAGAGGATTTTCCTAATAAAACAAATCTGAATCCGAGTGAAATCAATTTGAAAGAATTTTCTCAGTGAAGTTAAAACGTTTTTCTGAATAAATCATAATGAAGAAAGAGCTCTCTGAGTGAAATAATTATTTTCAGAGTAATTTCTGATTTTAAAAGAGATTTTATGTGTGAAAAGATTATAAATCCGGGTAGAATCATACTGATGAAGTTTTCTGAGTTAAATAAGATGTTTTCCGAGTAAAAATCAAACTGGGTAAGTTTTCTTGAGTGAAATAACTGATTTTCCGAGTGAATTAAAAATGAAATAAGTTGAGTGAATAACTGTTTTCTGAGTGAAATTGTAACATCCTAATTTAAACAAAACATTCGATATAAAACAGGGGAAAATTTTTGCAATTAAAAAGAAGCCGGAATGCTTGAACCCAGGGAATTGAAAGGAGAAAGAACAAGAGGAATGACACTGATTTAGAGAAGCTGTCAGCGGAAGAAGGGAAACTCGCTTGGGCGAGTCTCACTACAACGCGTACTCGCCCAGGCGAAACTTCACTCGGTATTTACTCATTCCACTCGACTTTCCCACACTCGGAATCCAGCGCTTGGTTCACTCGGAAGGGTCCAATCTCAGTATTCACCGAAGCGAGAAGTCTCACTCGGCAACCTCATCACTCGGTATCGGGGTATTTATTCACTTCAGGATTTACTCTAAGTTCACTCGGTAATCAACTGCTATTTCACTCGGATTCTATGATCCCTCACTCGGATTGTCTCCCAAACCAACTCCACTCGGAGTTCAATCCTAAGTTCACTCGGAGTCTCAATAACTTCACTCGGAATCTCAATAATTTCGCTCGGAATACAATATCTTACACTCGGGATCCATCCTCCTCTGATCCACTACACTGACTCTTCGCTCGGGTTCCTAAAATTTCACTTGGAATGACTTATCATCTCACTTTTTCCATTCAACCACCTAGCTCCGCTTCTACCCATGTACGCACTAACTCCCTACGTTCGTAAGGTGCATTCATACATTCATATTCACCGCTCGGAGTCACCTATAGTATAAAAGGAACACACGACACATATAAACATAGTGAAGCATATAAATATTTACGAGAGTTTCATTGTGTCTTTCATCTCCCGAAAGAGTTTAAGTTCCAATGTGAGGACTAGAACTAAAAGATATGCCGGCCAAGGCTTAACAGGACCTTACACACACACATTATATACATATACACATATATTCAATAGCACTTGGTTGCCTTGTCCTGCATTCAGCTCCTCCTTTATCCTTCATTCTGAGAGATGTTTACTGGAAAATTGCCACTGTAGGGGTGAGTATCTTAAATTTTAAATGATAGATACCGACTCAGGTTATCCCTCATTCATACAACAACACATATACCTATACACACATACAATCATATGTCAATTCAATAGTATAACATTCCACAGTCAATGACACAATGCTAAGCAATTCATAGTCAGAATACCTTCACAGAACATTTATCAATCAGATTATACAATTCTTACTCGGATATTTACCTATATACTCATAACTCCTTAACAACATAACATAAGTTCATGGAGTAGATTTCAGTCGGCATTAACAGCATATGCATACGAAATAACGCACTCAATCATATATATATATATATGTATATATCATCACATGCATAATTAATTAAATTCCACACCATATCAGTAGTCATTTATGCACAGATTATTCACTCGGTTCCGTATATGTGTGTAATCGGTTCGAACGTTGCAACGTAGGCTCTCAGCCTTTTTGTACATAGCTCTCAGCTATCAATTCAGCTCCCAGCTGCTTGGCCGTTTTACAGGTACCCAACCGTTTGCCCACAGGTGACACCAATGCTCTCAGCGCCAACGGAGGTGTTCACAGGCAGCCCGAGTCCCACTTAAGGGCTACCTTGAGTCCCACTCAAGGATTTCACAGCGTCCCACGCTGAATAACCGATGGTAGTGTCCCACACTACGTGCTCTCAGCACAAACGCATCCCATGCGCCACACGCGGATTCAGCACACACATAGAATTCATGCATACAACCTCTTATTCAATCACACATATTTCGCATGCAGTCGGTAATACACATTCTCAGGACCCTGCATGTTAATTTAGCTCACTCGACTTCCATGCAATCATCATCATAATTCCATTATCCACATATGAGTCCAATGCAATCAATGTCAATCAATATCAAGCTTCTATGAGCATTTTCGTCAACTCAAGTATAACATGCACTCGGTATACAGCAGTATCAGAGTTTAATCGACGCATGCATCTATATGAAGATCACAGGTTCACACAAGCATTTTAAGTCAGCCTAACACGGCATGCAATCGGTAAATGACAGTGTTAGAACTTGGTCAAAGCATGCATTCCTGTAAATGCGAACAGGTTCACTAAAGCATTCACATCAATACAACGTAACATGCAATCAGGTTCTATAGTATCAAAACTCAACAATGTATACATTTTCAAGAGTGATAATAACATGCAACAGTCATTCACACTCATCCTATATTCTTATACTCCACATGCAAACACATCGTCATACGAGAAATAGAAACACAACCATCAACACCTTCCACCCGTTCGTAACCCATGCATTTAACATGAAAGGTACTCCCCCTACCAACTACGAAACTCTGAGGGATTTTTCCTGCTTGAATGGTGGTTCTCCTCCTTGCTGCTTCACTTGGCACCTTCTCTGGAGTGCTACAGTCTCCTGCAAGTGATGTAGTGGTATTTTTGCTTCTTCTTTAGCGATCGTCCCTTCCCGTGTGGGGAAGTTCCTCTCCATTACAGCACCGTCACCTTGGCTCTCGAAGCAGGAAATGGACTGGAGGGCAGAGAAGGAGAGAGAGAAAGTGAGAGAAAAGAAGGACGAAGAAGGAAGTTCGCAGGGGTTCTCTGCGTGAAGAGCATGGCCATCACCTGTATAAATACTCGTGCGGAGAATAGGATGGTGGGATGGGGAGATGCGAAGAGATAATCCTGCCCATGCCACCTTGTCTCCACGTTAATCACCCTCTTCCTTCTAGTTAATTAAATTAAGGGAAGTGTTAACTTGTTGACTTTTCTTTTAATTCGGTGGCTTATAATTAAAACGGGGATGTTACAGTTCTCCCCCACTTAAAAGAATTTCGTCCCCAAAATTCAGTCGGTAATTCATGCGAAACTCCAGTCAGTAACTCACCTAGGTGAACAACTCGGGGTACTGCTGTCTTATGGCATCTTCGCGTTCCCACGTGCAGGAGGTGGTCTTGCCTTGCTGCCACTCCACCTTAACCAGCCTTACGTTTTTATTTCTCAAGCGTTTTACCGATCGGTCCATGATTCCAATCGGTGTAGTCACAGTGGTCAGGTCTTCTTTGATCTCTACTTCATCGTCAGGCATCATGTGGCTGGGGTCATGTAAATACTTCCTTAGTTGAGACACATGAAATACGTTGTGCAATCGGGACAAGTGGGTCGGTAATGCGATGCGGTATGCCACGGGGCCGACTCGTTCTAACACCTCGTAAGGTCCAATGTATCTAGGGCTTAACTTCCCACTTTTTAAGGCTCGTCCGACTCCTTTACTCGGAGAAGTTCTCAAAAACACTCTGTCTCCGACTGAAAATTCCAATAGTTTGGCGCGCTTGTCATGGTAGCTCTTTTGCCTGTCTTGAGATGCTTTCATCCTTCCCTGTATCACTCGGATCTGCTCTGTGGTTTGCTTCACGATGTCTGGTCCCAATAGTAGACTTTCACCCGTTTCCGACCAGCAGAGCGGGGTTCGGCATCTGCGTCCATATAGTGCCTCGTAGGGTGCCATGCCAATGCTGTGATGATGGCTGTTGTTGTACGTAAACTCGATCAAGGGAAGGTACTGCTCCCAGTCCCCACCATGCTCTAACACACATGCCCTTAATAAGTCTTCTAAACTTTGAATTGTCCGCTCGGATTGTCCATCCAATTGGGGGTGGTAGGCAGAACTAAGCCAAAGTTTGGTGCCCATTTCTTGATGCAGGCTGGTCCAAAACCGGGACGTGAACCTAGGGTCCCTATCTGATACGATAGAAGTAGGTATGCCATGCAGTCGGATAATTTCTTGAATGTAAATCCGAGCCAACTTATGCAACGGGTACTTCATATTTACAGGTAGAAAGTGTGCACTCTTCGTCAGTCGGTCAACAATGACCCAAATTGCATCATGGCCTGCTCGGTTTTTGGGTAATCCCATGATAAAATCCATCGCAATCGAGTCCCATTTCCACACGGGAATCTCTAGGGGCTGCATTGCACCGTACGGTTTTTGGTGCTCCACTTTTGATTTTTGGCACGTAATACACCGGGCCACGTATTCCGCCACATCCCTCTTTAGTCCGGGCCACCAGAACTATTTCTTCAGGTCATGGTACATTTTTGTGGTTCCCGGGTGAATACTGGGTGGGCTTTTGTGGGCTTCATCAAGCACCACTCCCCTTAATTTTCCTCCACTCGGTACGTATATTCTGTTTCTCACCCGGAAGATCCCATCTGATCCCTCGGTCAAGGATAAGTCCATTCCTTTGGCCTGAGTTTCCTTCATTTCAGTTAGGTAGGAGTCCAACTGTTGCTTCTCGTATACGGACTTCAAGAATTCATTGGCGATTCTCAACGTATCGATTGTCATTTTCCGAGAGGAGGGGGTGTCAACATACAAGTTCATGTCTCGGAACCGCTCCAACAACTCTACTTCTTTTGCCATCATTGCTGCCATGTGGAGGGATTTCTGACTCAACGCGTCGGCCACGACATTTGCCTTACCTGGGTGGTATTTTAACTCGAAATCGTAATCTTTTAAAAACTCAATCCATCTTCTTTGCCTCATGTTCAGCTCCTTTTGGTCGAATAGGTATTTGAGGCTCTTGTGATCGCTGTACACTTCAAATTTAGATCCGTACAAGTAATGCCTCCATATTTTTAATGCAAAAACTACTGCTGCCAGCTCCAAGTCATGGGTCGGGTAATGCTGCTCGTGAGGTCTCAATTGCCGAGAGGCATATGCTATCACTCGGTCTCTCTGCATAAGTACACACCCTAATCTGAGTCCTGACGCGTCACAATAGACCACGAAGCTCTCCTGTAACTTGGGTAATGCCAGTACCGGAGCAGTCATCAACTTGTTCTTTAGCTCTCGGTAGCTGTTCTCACACTCGGGACTCCACACGAAGGGAACGTTTTTCCGAGTCAATTTAGTTAGTGGTAATGCCAGTTTAGAAAAACCTTCGATAAACCTTCTATAATAACCTGCCAAGCCCATAAAACTTCTTATCTCCGAGACCGACCTGGGCTTCTCCCATGCCATTACAGCTGTGACCTTCGAAGGGTCCACCGAGACACCTCGCTCGGAAATCACATGTCCGAGGAAGTGGATCTCATCCATCCAGAATTCACACTTCGAAAGCTTCGCAAACAATTGTTTCTCCTTCAACACTTTAAGTACTGCTCGGAGATGTCCTTCATGCTCCTCGGAAGTCTTAGAATAAACTAGGATGTCATCGATGAAAACAACTACAAACTGGTCTAAATAGGAGTGGAATATGCTGTTCATGTAATTCATGAAAACAGCAGGGGCGTTTGTCACACCGAACGGCATCACTACATACTCGTAGTGACCATACCGAGTCCTAAAGGTAGTTTTAGGAATGTTCGAGTCCTTCACTCGGATTTGGTGATATCCCGATCGTAGATCGATTTTTGAGAAGACTGAGGCTCCACTCAGCTGGTCAATTAAATCATCAATTCTGGGCAGTGGATACCGATTCTTGATTGTGAGTTTGTTTAGCTGTCGGTAATCTATACAAAGTCTCATGCTGCCATCCTTCTTCTTAACAAGCAGTACGGGTGCGCCCCATGGTGATACGCTCGGTCTAATGAACTGCTTTTCGAGTAACTCATCCACTTGTTTCTTCAACTCGGCTAACTCAGTTGAGGACATTCTATAGGGTGCACTGGAGACTGGCTCGGCCCCAGGGATTAAGTCTATAGAGAATTCGATTTCTCTATTGGGAGGGACACTCGGTACGTCTTCAGGGAACACTTCTGGGAACTCACAGACAATTGGGATTTTATTCACTCGGTTTTTACTCTCACCCTCGGTTAGACAAAGCATCATAAACAGTTGGGTTATACTTTGTGCCTCGTCGTTCTCAGTGGGTTGTCTCGGAAAAACTATCTCTCGGTTTCTGCAATCTACTAACACCTCATTGGCTGAAAGCCAATCTATTCCGAGCACGATGTCGAGACCCTTTAAGGGCATGCAAATCAGATCGAAGGTGAAACTCCGATCATACAACTCAAACGCTACATCTTTGCACATTGACGATGTGAACACATTAGCGCCAGTCGGGCTAGCTACTTCCAAGGTCCGATTCATAGACACAGTCGGTAACTTCAAACGCTTCACACACTCATCAGCTATAAAAGAATGAGTGGCTCCCGAATCGAAAACAACATTAAGCGTATTCATTCTGAGTGAGCACTTATATTGTACTAGGTCGCTTGCTGGTGCAACATCCTCTGCGTTGATGGTGTAGATCCTTCCTGGCGCTGTTAGGCCGGTATTCCTCCCTCGGTCATCTGGGGTACGCATCCCGTTTCCTCTGGCTCCGTTGCCTCTGCCACCAGGGCGTTGGTTATCATCTACTCGGTTCCTTTCTTGAAATCCCCTCTGATGCACATTAACGTTTGCTGGGTGTAGTTGGGGGCAGTCGGGGCGAATGTGTCCTCTCTTATTGTAGTGAAAGCATACTACATCACCATCATCCTTGCAGTCTCTGGCAAAGTGGTTTCCTCCACACTTGAAACACCTTCCGTCTTCTACCACTGGTCGTCTTTCAGGTTGATTCCGACCCCCAAATTTGGAAAAAGGCTTGTTCCTTCCAACATTGCTTGGCTTTTTGAAACGAGGTCGTTGGGGCCTCAGGGAATAGTGGTTTCTGCTGCTCTGGTTCGAATGGGCCTTGTCATCTTCCTCAAATATTCTACACTTGTTCACTAATGCAGGGAAACTCCATATCTCGTGGTATCTGCAGGCCCTCTTAATATCCGATCTCAATCCGTTCTCAAACTTAAGGCACTTGGAGCTCTCCGTCCCAGGCTGCTGGAAGAGTGGATAGAATAGGCACAATTCCTTGAATCTGGTCGCGTATTCTTCCACAGTCATGGAGCCCTGTTTTAACTCCATAAACTCCAGCTCTTTCCG
This sequence comes from Clitoria ternatea, assembly GCA_037962975.1. Classification (NCBI taxonomy): domain Eukaryota; kingdom Viridiplantae; phylum Streptophyta; class Magnoliopsida; order Fabales; family Fabaceae; genus Clitoria; species Clitoria ternatea. The sequence goes on from CM075670.1 coordinate 289,537,485, forward strand.
ACTCCTCACTGTGTCGGGAAAGTACTTTTCTAAGAAGCATGCCTTGAAATCGTTCCACGTCAGTTGATTATCATCTCCAGGGAATCGGCTTCTGGCTATTTTCCACCAGTTCTCAGCTTCGTCTCGCAGCATGTACACTGCACACTCTACCTTCTGGGCTTCGGTATAGCGAAGACCCCCAAAAACCCTCTCTAATTCCTGAGTCCACTTAAACGCCGCCTCAGGGTTCCGTCCTCCTAGGAATTCACTCGGCTTCTTTTTTAAGAAGCGGTCCAGCACGTGGCCATCCTCAGCTCGAGTCTGGCCCTGCCTTTCAAACATGTCTGCAAAGCGTTGGAATGCCGTGGCTATAGCCTTTATGCTTTGGCGATGTGTCATTCCCTATCCTGAAATCGATATTCAAGGATAAGTATACCAAGCCACTTACTACCGATCGGGTTATCAGTCTAACATTCAATAGCTTAGCACATTATATCATTCTTCTAGGCTACGCACACAATAGGACCAGGGGAAAACAACCTCCTATCCTCAAGCCAACATCAATCAGGTTCAACTAGCATCACAACAATTTTCAACCATTCAGTCAGAAAACACACAACCGCTTACACTCGGTAAGCATACCTTGGCCTTGGACCTTTCGGTATGCTCTGATACCAAAATGTAACATCTTAACTTAAACAAAACATTCGATATAAAACAGGGGAAAATTTTTACAATTAAAAAGAAGCTGGAATGCTTGAACCCAGGGAATTGAAAGGAGAAAGAACAAGAGGAATAACACTGATTTAGAGAAGCTGTCAGCGGAAGAAGGGAAACTCGCTTGGGCGAGTCTCACTACAACGCGTACTCACCCAGGCGAAACTTCACTCGGTATTTACTCATTCCACTCGACTTTCCCACACTCGGAATCCAGCGCTTGGTTCACTCAGAAGGGTCTAATCTCAGTATTCACCGAAGCGAGAAGTCTCACTCGGCAACCTCATCACTCGGTATCGAGGTATTTATTCACTTCAGGATTTACTCTAAGCTCACTCGGTAATCAACTGCTATTCCACTCGGATTCTATGATCCCTCACTCGGAATGTCTCCCAAACTAACTCCACTCGGAGTTCAATCCTAAGTTCACTCGGAGTCTCAATAACTTCACTCGGAATCTCAATAATTTCGCTCGGAATACAATATCTTACACTCGGGATCCATCCTCCTCTGATCCACTACACTGACTCTTCGCTCGGGTTCCTAAAATTTCACTCGGAATGACTTATCATCTCACTTTTTCCATTCAACCACCTAGCTCCGCTTCTACCCATGTACGTACTAACTCCCTACGTTCGTAAGGTGCACTCATACATTCATATTCACCGCTCGGAGTCACCTATAGTATAAAAGGAACACACGACACATATAAACATAGTGAAGCATATAAATATTTACGAGAGTTTCATTGTGTCTTTCATCTCCCGAAAGAGTTTAAGTTCCAACGTGAGGACTAGAACTAAAAGATACGCCGGCCAAGGCTTAACAGGACCTTACACACACACATTATATACATATACACATATATTCAATAGCACTTGGTTGCCTTGTCCTGCATTCAGCTCCTCATTTATCCTTCATTCCGAGAGATGTTCACTGGAAAATTACCACTGCAGGGGTGAGTATCTTAAATTTTAAATGATAGATACCGACTCAGGTTATCCCTCATTCATACAACAACACATATACCTATACACACATACAATCATATGTCAATTCAATGGTATAACATTCCACAGTCAATGACACAATGCTAAGCAATTCATAGTCAGAATACCTTCACAGAACATTTATCAATCAGATTACACAATTCTTACTCGGATATTTACCTATATACTCATAACTCCTTAACAACATAACATAAGTTCATGGAGTAGATTTCAGTCGGCATTAACAGCATATGCATACGAAATAACGCACTCAATCATATATATATATATATGTATATATCATCACATGCATAATTAATTAAATTCCACACCATATCAGTAGTCATTTATGCACAGATTATTCACTCGGTTCCGTATATGTGTGTAATCGGTTCGAACGTTGCAACGTAGGCTCTCAGCCTTTTTGTACATAGCTCTCAGCTATCAATTCAGCTCCCAGCTGCTTGGCCGTTTTACAGGTACCCAACCGTTTACCCACAGGTGACACCAACGCTCTCAGCGCCAACGGAGGTGTTCACATGCAGCCCGAGTCCCACTCAAGGGCTACCTTGAGTCCCACTCAAGGATTTCACAGCGTCCCACGCTGAATAACCAATGGTAGTGTCCCACACTATGTGCTCTCAGCACAAACGCATCCCATGCGCCACACGCGGATTCAGCACACACATAGAATTCATGCATACAACCTCTTATTCAATCACACATATTTCGTATGCAGTCGGTAATACACATTCTCAGGACCCTACATGTTAATTTAGCTCACTCGACTTCTATGCAATCATCATTATAATTCCATTATCCCCATATGAGTCCAATGCAATCAATGTCAATCAATATCAAGCTTCTATGAGCATTTTCGTCAACTCAAGTATAACATACACTCGGTATACAACAGTATCAGAGTTTAATCGACGCATGCATCTATATGAAGATCACAGGTTCACACAAGCATTTTAAGTCAGCCTAACACGGCATGCAATCGGTAAATGACAGTGTTAGAACTTGGTCAAAGCATGCATTCCTGTAAATGCGAACAGGTTCACTAAAGCATTCACATCAATACAACGTAACATGCAATCAGGTTCTATAGTATCAAAACTCAACAATGTATACATTTTCAAGAGTGATAATAACATGCAACAGTCATTCACACTCATCCTATATTCTTATACTCCACATGCAAACACATCGTCATACGAGAAATAGAAACACAACCATCAACACCTTCCACCCGTTCGTAACCCATGCATTTAACATGAAAGGTACTCCCCCTACCAACTACGAAACTCTGAGGGATTTTTCCTGCTTGAATGGTGGTTCTCCTCCTTGCTGCTTCACTTGGCACCTTCTCTGGAGTGCTACAGTCTCCTGCGAGTGATGTAGTGGTATTTTTGCTTCTTCTTTGGCGATCGTCCCTTCCCGTGTGGGGAAGTTCCTCTCCATTACAGCACCGTCACCTTGGCTCTCGAAGCAGGAAATGGACTGGAGGGGAGAGAAGGAGAGAGAGAAAGCGAGAGAAAAGAAGGACGAAGAAGAAAGTTCGCAGGGGTTCTCTACGTGAAGAGCATGGCCATCACCCGTATAAATACTCGTGTGGAGAATAGGATGGTGGGATGAGGAGATGCGAAGAGATAATCTTGCCCATGCTACTTTGTCTCCACGTTAATCACCCTCTTCCTTCTAGTTAATTAAATTAAAGGAAGTGTTAACTTGTTGACTTTTCTTTTAATTCAGTGGCTTATAATTAAAACGGGGATGTTACAGAAATAAGTTTTATTCTAGTTCAAATATATATATATAGCTTCAAATGAAATTAATTAAAAAGAGCTTTCTAAGTGACATACTGAATGCCGAGTGAAATCAACTTGAAAAGATGTTTTCCGAGTGAAATTAAGGTGTTTATCAAATGTAATATAATCCTGTTTGAAAGTTTTAAATAATAAACTTGTATTCTTCAGATAACCAATCGGATTAATATATAACTGGTCATATCACTGTAATTTCTGAGTGAATTTGTGTATTCTTACTGCTCTGGTTGATTGGTACAATACCGAGCTTAATATCATAGTATCCGATGTCAGTTCATATCTCTTCACTGGAGTCCTCATAAATACCCATGATACTTTTAATATTTTTACAGTCCAGCATCAAACATATACACTTATTCATTCATATTATCAATAAAATCAACAGGTTCACTGAATTCTTATGGTCAATAATAAACAACGCTGCAATTAAACATGTTCAATACATTATATACAAATATAACAAACAATTAAAACATTTAAATCATAACAAACCAGATTTTTCCTTTCACTCAGATTTCCCCAGAATACCCGAGAATATACCCCCCTTACCTTGATGGAGTTCTTGGAGGAGAAGAAGAACTGTCCTGCACCAATTCCGAGTGAAACAGAGGAGAGGAAAGAAAGAGGTTGGTGCTGGTACGTAAGAGAAAGAAGAAGGAAGAGGAAGAAGTTCTTAATTTTGTTTCTGATAGTTTGTCTTGGAGATGCATTGATTTAATAGTTGGAGGAGACAAGTGGGAGACATCAATTGGAGGATTAGGTGTGATAATGGAAACTTTTGACTCACTCCACTGTCAGCTTTGCATTAAAGGGGTTAGTGGTATATTAAAATATATAAAGTGGTCTGAGTGGGGTAAAAAGGTGTTCGGTGTTGGAGTTTTGAAGAGGGCGGTATTGAATATGTGAGGGCGGAGTGTAGTGTACGGGTGGAGTTAAGAGAGGGCGGTGTAGAGTGTGAGGCGGTGTACTGTGGGAGGCAGTGTGGAGTGTAATGACGGTGTGGAGTGGGCGGTGTTGAGTGTGAAGTAGGGAAGGACGATGTGTGTGAAGCAGTTAAGGACACCCTCTGTGTAAAGAGGGCGGTGTTGTGATGAACACCGGCTCAGAGCTGTCCGGTGTGAACTCCTGCTCTAAGGACGACCCAATTGGCCAACCGGTGTGAAGTGCTGACATCGGATTGCTTAAGCGAAATCTGATTCGCTTGAGCGAGTCCGCCCTTCATGGCTCGGAAATCTTCAAAAAACTGATTCGTTTCTCTTGGTCCTCACTCTTGATTATTTCTTCTTAAAACATCTAGTCGGATTTCTCCTCTCTAGGTCGGATTTCTTCTGGATTCAGTCGGATTCTTTTTACTCAGGATTTCCATTCGGTAAACAACCTATTCTTATTTATTTCATACTTAACTAAATCATTCCTTAGCCAACTCAACATCAAATCACTTTTTACTCGGATTTCATAACACCTTAGGCTTACTCGGAAAAGGGTATCCATATTCATTCAGTTTCCACTCAGAATTATAACATCCTTTATTCAGAAGTCAACACTTTCTCCACTCGGTCCACTCATATTTCTCCCTCGGTTTGAACCAAACTCTTCAACTACAATTTTAATCGAAGCCTATTAAGGTCATTACCTCTCGGAAAAGACACACACGTATGAGCCTTACCCAGACTTGGTCCAGTAGAGTACTTCTCACTCGGAAGAGGAGTCATACTCATAGACTTACTCAGAAATGGCCCTGCCTACTGCAATTCACTTGGAATAGGTTCTCAAATACCATTTTCCGCTCGGTATCTACTAAATTAGCATTATTCATTCATCACCACTCATATTCAAGCCAAGTAATGCTTTAACCATACAATATATATATATATATAACCATTCGGAATCCATAACTTAATGACTATTTCTTCCACCAACATTTCTCAATAATTTTAAGAACACATTTCAATCGGTAGAAGGCATCAACTCTATATATGCATTCATTCACTCAGAACTCCTCAGCATTCACTCGGGTTTCTCATTCAGACCTACTAAATTCTTGTCTACTCGGAACCATTCAAACTCTTCATCACTTAAAGGGTTTCATTCACTCGGGTTTTATTTCATACTTAACTACTCAAGCCTTTAAGTCCTTCATCAAAATACATTTCATTCAGAATCTTTTCAGGTCTTTCACCACTCAGAAAATGAGTAACATACATAAACCTTACTTGGAAATATCTCTTCCCTATATATTCCACTCGGAATGAAGTTCCATTATTCTATATTTCACTCGGAATTGCATATTTGAGGTCATGCTTCTTAGAACAGGTTATACTGGATTCAAATATGCCCTTACTCGGAACTCTACTACCCAAAACACACACTCGAAGATCTTTCTACCCGGAATGCTATTCCCTTCTTCTCTAGGAAGATCTGAGTTGGACAACTCACTCGGATTGTACTTGGTTATAATTCTGATTGAGTCTATTCACTCGGTATACTGTAATTATAACGATTGTCACTCGAAAAGAAGTAATTGGAAAGGTCTGACTCGAAAATGAGTCTCTCAAGGGTGTTTTCACTCGGAATATTCATCCAGAAGTGGTTCCCTTGAACCCACTTCACTCCAGCTGTCTCTGTGATCAAGGATCCACTCGGTAGTAACCTTCTTGGTTATATATTACTCGGATAACATAATCTTATACTCGGAATTTCATCCTTTAGTCGAAATTGCTAATCCTTCACTCGGAATTTCACTCTGTCACTCGGATCAGAGCCTATTTCACTCGAAATTTGCATAATTTCACTAATGGTCCGTATAAATTCCATTATTATGTACAAAAATGACATTTCTGAGATGCCACAGACTATCAACGGGGTGTATATTCACTTATTACCACTTACAGACCTTCTAGACTTCAATTTTTACTAAATAAGACTACTACTAAAAACAGGGATGTTACATTAACCATGCGAGATTGTGTTAGCAGTTATGACATTTCGTGGGCCCTGTATGCGAATCTACGTTGATTAACATTTTTGTGTCTCACCATGCAAAATCTTGATCCCGCTTAGGCCACGTGACTTCCATGTACACGTTTCGTGAAGTGACTCTGTAAAATGCAATAATGACGCGTTAATTGATCCGTTGAAGTGATGTTTTTAACCCCAGACGTGCAAATATTTTTGCATGTACCCTATTTGTAAAAATATTTATAAAATATACCCTATTTTTTTTTTGAAAAAACCTACTAAATAATATTATATAAATTTTCTTACGTAATATACGGAATAATATAGATTAATTCCAAAAAATACTTCAAACAAATATGCAGCACCATTATTTTATTATTGTTACTCCGATGCTTTTATAACCGTCCATTTTGGTCCCGCTCCATATCTATGGTTGCCAGTGGGTGGACCAAAGTTACCTAAGAATTCTTCCATTAAACACGAGTAGGGTTAGGGTTACCGTGGCATTTCCATTGGTTTGTGCTCCACACCAATTAACCAAACATTCACAAACCATTTTCTCGTCTCTTTCCTCTTCCCCACGCTATTGTTGTTGTAGCCGAATTTTGATATTCTCTTCGCGAAACCACAAACCAAATCACCACTTCCCATTACCCTAAATTTTCCCATTCACCGAGAAGAATAAAATCCAACCTTGTGAATCGTAAAAGCTTTATTTCGTTGATTCTCTACCTATGGTACCTTCCTATCTCTCTTTATTATTGATTCTCCCTATAAATTTTAGTGTTTTGGTTCTTTAGGAAAATAAGGGAACTTGTGTATGCTCTGTTGTCTCATGAGGTTGTTCTTTTCTTGGAGAAATTTTAGTTGGCATCTATGCAGTTTATAATTTATTGTTTAGGTTACCTTGGTTGATTTATGTGAATTTTATATTTATATTATTATCTAGAAGTTCCGCTTGTGCTTATTTGCTTTGTAGCTAATAGTAATACTATGTTGTGGTTTCCATGTGGCATGGGTATGTTTGTTTTGGGTGTTGTGTTTTTTTCTTTAATGAACCATAAGGGAAATAAAAAATTCGGGAGAAAAGTATTAGTTGAGGAGATGATCTTGGATTGGAACTTGGAAGTGGGTTTAATCTGCTAAATGGTCTTTTGCAGAGTATATTTTGTGGAACTTTCCTGGTTATGGTGAAACTTTAACTGAATGGTTTAAATTGTTTATGCAGGCTGCAAAGATTCTTACGAACTTGATTGTGATGGGTGGAGGAATCCTAGCAAGAGCAGTTGTGCAGGCATATCGTCAAGCGCTTACTAGTAAGCCTTTCAAATTTGTGACTCTAGATGGATTTGTGATTTGTGTGAGACAAGCATAAATGCATGCACAGTTATTATTCAATTTTGTGATTTCTAGGCGTTTTGTCTTAATTTATTGTGTTTTCCTAGACCCATACCGTATGGATTATGGAAATGTTGGTTAAATTATTTCCTGACACTAAAATGATTTTATCACTTAGCTGCCAGATGTTTAGCGCTTCAGTTCCTACCACTTTTTGTAAGAGTTTGTTGGCTAAGTTAGGTATGTTATCTAGAGATTTATGAGAGTTGCAGTTTTATCTTTTCAGTCAAGGCTTGGCATAAGATTTCATGGCTTCTCGTGTTAACATAGTAGTCAAATTTGAATCATTATATGGGAAGCTTTCAAAATGAAATTTTGGGTGTGATTGGTTTGTATATCCATGGTATGTTGATATAGACAGGTACAAAAATGTATGAAGTTTATTGAACTACCCAATCCTCTTCAATGCAAAAAAGATTAGTCACACATTGCAAGCATGTATCATGAGAAGTGTTTGAGTAGTCTCAGTCTACTCCCAACCAAAACTGAACACAAGTGCACACACCTATTCTCTTGTTAAAAAACAAAACTGTTAAGTGCACTCCAACCCTTAACCAAACCAAGCCAAACCTTTTTAAGCCTTTTTTTGGATCTAGATTTAAAACCCATTTTTACTTAACTCCGTTTTCAGAAAACCCAACCCACATCTTTTTTTTCAAACCCGGTTTTGTCCCCCTTCGGAATCCAGTCTCTTTTGTTTTGAAACACTGCATTAGCGTTTAGCAATTATTTCATTGAAGAGAAAAGAGCATCACCTCACTGCTCTGTCAACGCTGGTTGCAGAGTCAAACTCGATCTCTTCACACTTTTGCAGAACCCTCTGGTATTCACTCTTTTTTCTTCCTTAAATGCTTTTCATCAATTTTTGTAAACTGTTTTATTTTGAAGTTGGTTTTGAGGATTTCTTCGAATTCAGAAACCCTAATTTTGTCAGCTATTTTTGCTCTTATATGTATGTATAGTTAATTTTTTATTTTTATTTTAAGTGGGCAGTATATGTAGAATTGTTAATTTTGTAGTATGAGACTTACCGAAATGAAGTCATATATTGCCATGTTCTATCATTTTGGACTTTGAGGATTTTGTTTTGTTAAGTTTTATTGAATGTGAAAGTAATATGATTTGTCTGTGACTTTATTACTTTAGTAGTATGAGGCTTATCAGATTGAATAATTTTGTGATTTAATTTTTCTCTCAACTACTATAAGTTGTATGCAATCATGTAAAATTTACTGAACTTTGTTTAATCACTTACCAAGTTACCATTTGATGTGATGTCCAAGGCATATTGAAATACTAAACTTGTAGGTATAACATGAGTAAATTGTCAAAGTAAATTTCCCATTCTCTTTGATATTTATTATATCCAATGCTGTACATATTTTGTGTGATATACATATACTGTGCATAGCCTTAAATCATAATAGAAATGAGAGGTTTTATAGTGCTGATAATCAAGGAAGCAGAGGTTTTAGAAAGATAGAGCCTTAAAGCTGCTTTTCCCATGTAGACACTTGATCAGCTTCTGGAATAATGTGATATGTATTATGCATATGCTTCTGAAGTTTTTTTTCTTTCGGGAGATTATAAGCTTTGGATTTCTTTAGGTAATCTTTTGAAACCAAGCTGAGTTAATACATGCTTATTGAGGTTACTTGATCCAAGAATCATGGAAATTGAGGTGTCATGGCCTGTAATGTATCAAACGAATGTCTAATTTTTTATAATTGACATCTGAGGAGAGTTTTGAGAGAATGGGATCAATATACATTCAGCCTGTGATGAAACCCTATTTCTTTTTTGAGACCAGAAATGTCAAGTGCAAAACATAAAATAATGTGTAGAATTGTTTGAGAGTAGTTAGGGGGGCTCTGTTTTCTGTTATTGTGTTTGATAATTGTTCAAAATACTTTGCTCTGGAATGTGGATATGTAGATTAGCTTTGAGTATCAAATAGATCATACTACTACTCAGCAGGTAATTTTTCATTTTCAATGTAGATTTTTCAATTTGCTATTGTGGACATGTAACATGTGGCTTTGAAGTTATGGCTTTATTAAGCTGTTGTTAAAAACTTTAGTTAAAACTTAGAGATCATGCTGTTTAGATTTAATTGTACCGTTGAATTTAAGGATATTATAAAGTCATGTTTTCTCGTACTCGTGCTCTCCAAATTTGAGGTCATGTTTAAGGATACTGTCATATTTAACTGTGCTGTTTAGATTTAAAGTCATGCTTTGGCCTTTTTACTTCTTTTCAGACTTAATGTTATATCTTGGTAACTGATCACTGTCTTCCAGCTTTGCAGCTGTACTGGCCAATACATTTTTGAGTGGTCATTGTTTTGTTTGCTGTGGAGAACTTTTTTTTTTTTGAATTTGGATTGGTGACAAATTAAATTCATGCACACTTGCTTGCAACTGGTGCATGAATTTAATTTGTCACCAATCCAAATTCAGAAAAAAAAAAGTTCTCCACAGCAAACAAAACAATGACCACTCAAAAATGTATTGGCCAGTACAGCTGCAAAGCTGGAAGACAGTGATCAGTTACCAAGATATAACATTAAGTCTGAAAAGAAGTAAAAAGGCCAAAGCATGACTTCAAATCTGAACAGAACGGTTAAATATGACAGTATCCTTAAACATGACCTCAAATCTGGAGAGCACGAGTACGAGAAAACATGACTTTATAATATCCTTAAATTCAACGGTACAATTAAATCTAAACAGCATGATCTCTAAGTTTTAACTAAAGTTTTTAACAACAGCTTAATAAAGCCATAACTTCAAAGCCACATGTTACATGTCCACAATAGCAAATTGAAAAATCTACATTGAAAATGAAAAATTACCTGCTGAGTAGTAGTATGATCTATTTGATACTCAAAGCTAATCTACATATCCACATTCCAGAGCAAAGTATTTTGAACAATTATCAAACACAATAACAGAAAACAGAGCCCCCCTAACTACTCTCAAACAATTCTACACATTATTTTATGTTTTGCACTTGATATTTCTGGTCTCAAAAAAGAAATAGGGTTTCATCACAGGCTGAATGTATATTGATCCCATTCTCTCAAAACTCTCCTCAGATGTCAATTATAAAAAATTAGACATTCGTTTGATACATTACAGGCCATGACACCTCAATTTCCATGATTCTTGGATCAAGTAACCTCAATAAGCATGTATTAACTCAGCTTGGTTTCAAAAGATTACCTAAAGAAATCCAAAGCTTATAATCTCCCGAAAGAAAAAAAACTTCAGAAGCATATGCATAATACATATCACATTATTCCAGAAGCTGATCAAGTGTCTACATGGGAAAAGCAGCTTTAAGGCTCTATCTTTCTAAAACCTCTGCTTCCTTGATTATCAGCACTATAAAACCTCTCATTTCTATTATGATTTAAGGCTATGCACAGTATATGTATATCACACAAAATATGTACAGCATTGGATATAATAAATATCAAAGAGAATGGGAAATTTACTTTGACAATTTACTCATGTTATACCTACAAGTTTAGTATTTCAATATGCCTTGGACATCACATCAAATGGTAACTTGGTAAGTGATTAAACAAAGTTCAGTAAATTTTACATGATTGCATACAACTTATAGTAGTTGAGAGAAAAATTAAATCACAAAATTATTCAATCTGATAAGCCTCATACTACTAAAGTAATAAAGTCACAGACAAATCATATTACTTTCACATTCAATAAAACTTAACAAAACAAAATCCTCAAAGTCCAAAATGATAGAACATGGCAATATATGACTTCATTTCGGTAAGTCTCATACTACAAAATTAACAATTCTACATATACCGCCCACTTAAAATAAAAATAAAAAATTAACTATACATACATATAAGAGCAAAAATAGCTGACAAAATTAGGGTTTCCGAATTCGAAGAAATCCTCAAAACCAACTTCAAAATAAAACAGTTTACAAAAATTGATGAAAAGCATTTAAGGAAGAAAAAAGAGTGAATACCAGAGGGTTCTGCAAAAGTGTGAAGAGATCGAGTTTGACTCTGCAACCAGCGTTGACAGAGCAGCGAGGTGATGCTCTTTTCTCTTCAATGAAATAATTGCTAAACGCTAATGCAGTGTTTCAAAACAAAAGAGACTGGATTCCGAAGGGGGACAAAACCGGGTTTGAAAAAAGAGATGTGGGTTAGGTTTTCTGAAAACGGAGTTAAGTAAAAATGGGTTTTAAATCTAGATCCAAAAAAAGGCTTAAAAAGGTTTGGCTTGGTTTGGTTAAGGGTTGGAGTGGACTTAACAGTTTTGTTTTTTAACAAGAGAATAGGTGTGTGCACTTGTGTTCAGTTTTGGTTGGGAGTAGACTGAGACTACTCGAACACTTCTCATGATACATGCTTGCAATGTGTGACTAATCTTTTTTTCATTGAAGAGGATTGGGTAGTTCAATAAACTTCATACATTTCTGTACCTGTCTATATCAACATACCATGGATATGCAAACCAATCACACCCAAAATTTCATTTTGAAAGCTTCCCATATAATGATTCAAATTTGACTACTATGTTAACACGAGAAGCCATGAAATCTTATGCCAAGCCTTGACTGAAAAGATAAAACTGCAACTCTCATAAATCTCTAGATAACATACCTAACTTAGCCAACAAACTCTTACAAAAAGTGGTAGGAACTGAAGCGCTAAACATCTGGCAGCTAAGTGATAAAATCATTTTAGTGTCAGGAAATAATTTAACCAACATTTCCATAATCCATACGGTATGGGTCTAGGAAAACACAATAAATTAAGACAAAACGCCTAGAAATCACAAAATTGAATAATAACTGTGCATGCATTTATGCTTGTCTCACACAAATCACAAATCCATCTAGAGTCACAAATTTGAAAGGCTTACTAGTAAGCGCTTGACGATATGCCTGCACAACTGCTCTTGCCAGGATTCCTCCACCCATCACAATCAAGTTCGCAAGAATCTTTGCAGCCTGCATAAACAATTTAAACCATTCAGTTAAAGTTTCACCATAACCAGGAAAGTTCCACAAAATATACTCTGCAAAAGACCATTTAGCAGATTAAACCCACTTCCATGTTCCAATCCAAGATCATCTCCTCAACTAATACTTTTCTCCCGAATTTCTTATTTCCCTTATGGTTCATTAAAGAAAAAAACACAACACCCAAAACAAACAGACCCATGCCACATGGAAACCACAACATAGTATTACTATTAACTACAAAGCAAATAAGCATAAGCGGAACTTCTAGATAATAATATAAATATAAAATTCACATAAATCAACCAAGGTAACCTAAACAATAAATTATAAACTGCATAGAAGCCAACTAAAATTTCTCCAAGAAAAGAACAACCTCATGAGACAACAGAGCATACACAAGTTCCCTTATTTTCCTAAAGAACCAAAACACTAAAATTTATAGGGAGAATCAACAATAAAGAGAGATAGGAAGGTACCATAGGTAGAGAATCAACGAAATGAAGCCTTTACGATTCACAAGGTTGGATTTTATTCTTCTCGGTGAATGGGAAAATTTAGGGTAATGGGAAGTGGTGATTTGGTTTGTGGTTTCGCGAAGAGAATATCAAAATTCGGCTACAACAACAATAGCGTGGGGAAGAGGAAAGAGACGAGAAAATGGTTTGTGAATGTTTGGTTAATTGGTGTGGAGCACAAACCAATGGAAATGCCACGGTAACCCTAACCCTACTCGTGTTCAATGGAAGAATTCTTAGGTAACTTTGGTCCACCCACTGGCAACCATAGATATGGAGCGGGACCAAAATGGACGGTTATAAAAGCATTGGAGTAACAATAATAAAATAATGGTGCTGCATATTTGTTTGAAGTATTTTTTGGAATTAATCTATATTATTCCGTATATTGCGTAAGAAAATTTATATAATATTATTTAGTAGGTTTTTTCAAAAAAAAAAATGGGGTATATTTTATAAATATTTTTACAAATGGGGTACATGCAAAAATATTTGCACGTCTGGGGTTAAAAACATCACTTCAACGGATCAATTAACGCGTCATTATTGCATTTTACAGAGTCACTTCACGAAACGTGTACATGGAAGTCACGTGGCCTGAGCGGGATCAAGATTTCGCATGGTGAGACACAAAAATGTTAATCAACGTAGATTCGCATGCAGGGCCCACGAAATGTCATAAAAGCTAACACAATCTCGCATGGTTAACCTGCATGTGTGACATGTGTCAGCTATGCAGTATTTCGTAGGGTTAATATACGAAACGCATGGGGTTTCGACACGTGGCAAACGTAGGAAAAAATGGAAAACCATATTTTATTCACTATATATAATCGTGTGCCCTAATTCATTTTTCACAAGCATTCTTGTTTGTTAACTTCCTCACTTTGACTTAGGTTGGGTAATTTTGGAGAAATTTGAGTAGTGATTTCTTTAAACGGTGAAAGGTATGTATCTAAACCTAATTTTTTTTAGTCTTATACATATAGCAACTTGGTGCAATGTGTTAGGGTTTGTCATAAATGCGTGGTATGTTATCTCGAAGTTGTAGTAATATATTTGTTTATTATGTTTACGGTTTTTATTATGTTGATTATTTAATTTTTGTCATTATTTTATTTTCCATGTAGGTTAATTTTTGTGTTAGGGTTTTAAGTAATCCAAAATTACAAGTAATCTCAAATTATAGTATTTTGTGATACATGTGTTACAACTCATTTGTTAGAATAACAAACTAATACATTACTACAATTTTAGAATAACATACTACTCATTTGTTAATTTTGTTGTTATTATGTAATGAAAATTTAGATTAATAAAAATTATGTTATTTTGTTAGATAAATGTTAAGATGGTATGTTTAAGTTTTTGTAAAATATTTAATGTAAGATATTAATTTTATAAATTGCTAAAATTATGAAATATAAAATTTATTTGTAGAATACATGAGAATTGGAAAATATTAGTTTTAATAAAACATTTTATAAAGTGATCATAAATTAATGTTAATTAAAGTATAGTTATTTAAGTTGGGTAAAATTTTAAAATCATATTGATTGTGTAAATGATATTAATATTTTATAATAAAAATAAGATGATATTATATATTTATCATTGTAGGATGGGTTCATCATATTCATCAATGTATGAGTCACGTAAAGTGAACCCTATCTAAAAGATCCCTCGTTATTGAAATTCTAAAGTGTCCATATATCAGAGTTTGTTTGGAACGGAAGACCATATTGGATCTTGAAATGTAGGCTACATTGTTTTTTCGTAAAGCGGGTGTCCCACAACAGATTGTACCACTTTTGCAGATTGTGGGATTTCATAGTGTTGCACAACTGCACTTTTTTATAGAGGTTGTAACGTCCCGCAATGTAGATTAAAATTTTCGAGTAAATTTTTCATGTTTTTGAAAGATCATTTTAAAATTCATAAATTCAATTCAGAGTTTATGTAACAGTTGATAACAGCGGAAAATTATCATACATACTAGTCGTGAATAATTAAATTCAAGAAAATATTCAAATAGCGGAAACGATTTAGAAGATAATGGTACATGACATGTTATACTTATTACAACCCATGAAATCAAAGTTCAAGTAATAATTCAAATAGGCATCAATCATGGCATCACTCTGCATTCTGCGTGTCATTCACTGTAAAAATTAATGTAAGAGTGAGACAGAATATAGAATAAGTATAAAATAGATAAAATTTCACAAACATAATCAACAACTCATAATGATATGATGAATATGCCAAACAAGTCCATTTAATAATTCTTCAATTAGTCAAATGATGTCATGCTGGATCCATTTGGTTTTGGTGGGAATACTGCAGTAAAAGTCTCATAGAGACACAATTAGGGCTTTAGCATACACCATGAATCCCTATACTTCATGGCGCTTACACAATTAGGGCTTTAGCATATACCATGAATCCCTATACTTCATGGCGCTTACACAATTAGGGCTTTAGCATATACCATGAATCCCTATACTTCATGGCGCTTACACAATTAGGGCTTTAGCATATACCATGAATCCCTATACTTCATGGCGCTTAAGTACCGAAGTACACAAGTATCATAAGTAGGGCTTTGCATAAACCATGAATCCCTACACTCCATGGCACACAACAAAATAGGGCTTAACTCATCATAGAGTAACCCCCACCAGGGTAGGCAATCACGGAACCCCTAAATTCCATAATACGTCCAATGCTTATGATGCATGAATGCCTTTAATTCTCTTTATCATTTAACATACCATGATATCCACATTTTCAAAACCTCTTGGATAATACAAGTCCTCAAGGGACACAATACACATAATAATTTATAAAATCATGGATTTACTGTTTCAACCACACATGTCAATAACCACAAGGCATTCATGTACATATATATTAATTATGTCATTCATAATTATTCATCATCACAATATACTAACTGTGTAATACTCAACAGCATTTATAATAATTCATAATCACTCAAGCATTCAATAATAAATCATTACTCATAGAGAAAATATCATTTTTATCCATAATAACCATTATAAGCAAATTTCAGCATTTCCAAATAGCGACATACATTAGTAAAATAGTCATTTCATGAGCAAATCAACTCCTTTTTAGGTGATTCCACTTTCTGTAGTTTAATAACATAATTGTCTACAACTTTCATGAAGAACACAATTTCAAATTCTGAACAGAAATATCATTTATTCACGAAATACCACACTGCCTCAAGGTGAGTTTTTTAAAACGTACATATGTTAGTAATTTCAGTGTTTCTAGAGTTACAAAAATGATTTTTGCATGAAACCAGTTCTAAATTAATCTTAACACAAATATCTACAATTTTCATGAAGATCATAAATTCAAATTCTAAGCAGAAATACCATTCATCCACAAAATACAACACTGCCTCCAGGTGAGTTTTCAAAATGTACATATATTAGTATTTTCAACGTTTTTAGAGCTACACAAATGATTTTAACATGAAACCAGTTCTAAAATACTCTTAACATAATTATCTACAACTTTTATGAAGAGACCAACAACTAATTCATACCACAAAATTCCCAGTATTGAAAACAAGATTTGGATTTCATAGTTAACAGATTTGTATCATGAACATACTTCTGTATTTTGAGCATAACTAGAGCTACAAGCCCCTTTTTAACTTGAAGTCACTTTCTATAAATCCCTAACATGTATATCTACAATTTTCGTGAAGACATCAAATACTGATTATGCATGTATAATTCCCAGAATATTAAAATATGCATAAAACTTAGCTTAAACATTTCACTCGGTCATGCTGTAGTATTTTGACTATAACTTTTGCTATACATATCCAAATCAGTTGAATCAGGTATCAAAATTCACATAATAAAAAGATCTACAACTTTCATGAAGAAGTCAGAGACAAATTCATACGTTTTTAGTTTCAAAATTAGGCCACAAGATACGAAATTAAAACTGGAATCCTAGAACAGCATACAACTCTACCCATTTCATAGTTATTCACAACCCTCTCCCCTCTTACCTAAATGGAGTTCTTTAGATGAGAAGAAAATGTTCCCTTCACTGTGTTGCTTCAGATCTGAGTGAGAGAGAAAAGAAAAGAAAGAGGAAGAAGCTTATAGAAAGAGGAAATGATAACAGAGGTGTGTCTGTGGCTATGTTTCGTGTGTGTGTGTGTTCTTAGAGTCATAGCACTGGGTTAATAATAAGAAAGTGAGTGGGAAACATCGGTTGGAGGATTAGGTGGGATAATGGAGTCTTTTGACTCCTTTTTACAGTCAGCTTTGCATTGATTGAAATAAAATACATAAAGGTATTATAATGGGTGCACTATCCCTTATGATTGGTTCGTTGTGCCACTCATTTTTGGTTTTATATGATTAAGTGGGCTGATCACTAGCTGAAGTGGAAATTAAAAGGTGTTCGGTGTTGGAGTTTTTTGAAGAGGGCGGCATTGAGTATATGGGGCGGTGTAGGGTGTGAGGGCGGAGTGCAGTATGAGGGCGGTATTAAGAGAGGGCGGTGTGGCGTATGAGGCGGTATGCTGTGTGAGGACAGTGTGGAGGGTGAGGGCGGTGTGGAGTGCATGGTTGGCATGGAGTGGGCGGTGTTGAGTGTGAAGTAGGGAAGGACGGTGTGTATGAAAACGTTAAGGACACCGTCTGTGGAAAGAGGGCGGTGTTGTGATAAACACTGGCTCAGAGTTGTCTGGTATGAACTCCTAATCTAAGAATGGATTTAATAACCAACCGGTTCTTATTCGGTCTGCATCATACTGGGTCCTTCCTTTCTTTCATCAGCATTACAATGTGAGATAGAGGACATCGGGTGGTTTCTGACATCGGATCGCTCAAACGAGCAGGGGTCCTTCTCGCTCAAGCGGAATCCCACTCGCTTGAGCGAGTCAACCAGTTCTCGCTCGAAATTCCTCTGAAACCGACTCAAGTACTTTGATTTCTCACTCGGTTTCTGTCACTCGGCTAAATATTTTAACCGACTTGCCTTGCTCGGTTTGCTACTTGTTCTAATATTCAAAACTGATACTCAAAGTTCCACATGGCAGAGTTATTCATTTTTCACTCGGAAGTGTTTCTTCTAGAACCCGTCTCTCTCCTAATTAGTCAATCACTCGGAATTATTCAAACTCTAATCACTTAGAATATATTCCAATAACAACTCATACAATCGGATTTACCACTCGGGAATAACCAAACTCTACTCACTCGGGTTTACTCATATTCCTCTCTCGGTCTTAACCAAATTCTTCAGTCAGAATTGGTAATCCTTCACTCGGAATTTCACTCAGTTTTCGTACTTGATAAATTCTCCTGAAAACGTCTCAAGGTACATAAGTTGTCACTCGGTATAATTGATCCTAAACCGACCCAAGACATATATGTTGTCAATCGGAATTTCTTCATTCAGAATTGCAACTTCTGATCCTAATTGACTCGGAAACGAGTCTTTGGAATATGCTTGACTCAGGAATGAGTCTCCCTGGGATGTTTGACTCAGAAACGAGTCACTTAGGAATAATTGACTCTGAAGTGAATCCTTTGAAGAACTTGACTCGGAATTGAGTCTTCCTAACATGTTTGACTCAACAGTGAGTCTCTGAGACAGAATTTTACTCGGAATAATTCCTCTTGACCATGTTCCACTCGGAAAACATCATTTTCACTCGGTATTTTCATTTTCCACTCGGAATTCTTCTTGGTCACTCGGAATTTGCAGTTTTCACTCGGAACAGACTCTCTTTCTCACTCGGACAGTTCTTTCTAAGGTATTTTCACTCAGAAATTGGGCCTCATCCTTAAAGGTTTATGTAATTCCTATAATTATACCCAGAAAATGAAATTTTTGAGTATCACAACCATCCATAGAGTGTTTTTATTCATTGAGTAACACTAACAGATCTTTTATACTTCAAAATTTACCAAATAAAGCTATTATTAAAAGCAGGATGTTACAGAGGTTGCCCTAATCTCTGCCCTTGTTGAAAGATGGAGGTCTGAGACACATACATTTCATATGCCACCTGGTGAGTGTACAATTACATTTCAAGATGTTGCAATCCAGGTTGAACTACATGTGGATGGTGTACTTGTGATAACAGACACATCTTCTTATGGCTGGAAAGTAGTGGTTCAGGATTTGTTTGGCATATACCCTCCGGATAATACATTCCATATTGGTTGCTTAAAGATGAAATGGTTGTCTGATAACTTTGGCAATGTTAAAGATCAACTAGGTAATGAGGTCCAATTATTAAGGTTCACAAGAGCATATACTATGTGATTGATTGGTGGTGGTGTATTTCCCGATCAATCTAGTATCAGGGTTTTGTTAAAGTATTTGTCTTTGGTTGAAGACATTGATACGTGTGGCTAATATAGTTGGGGATCTGCAGCACTCAGTTATTTGTACCATGAGTTGCGTACCGCAACGAACTATGATTGCATGTCAATCCCTGGGCTTCTTTTGCTAGTGCAAGCCTGGGCATGGGATAGATTTCCTGGGATTACTCTGAACCCCCCACAAAATGATAGACTACCAGGCACACCATACGATACAAGGTAAATAATTTATTTGTTTCTAATGGCATATATTTGATATCATTAGTGATGGATTTATAATAATTTTGACAATTGTTGGTGATTGGGCGGTAACAGCTTCAAGGCGATCAAACAAGACATGGACTTCTACTAACGTGCATTTGATCAAATGAAATGGATAAATGTAAGTTTTCATGGCTCAACGCATTAACAATTTTTAAATCATTAAAATTTAAATTGGTTATGGGGTATAGCATCTAATAAGCACAACATTGGATTGTTTAGACCCCATATAGTTAAGAAGTGTTGCAAACATTGTTGTCTAGTTGTCTGTAAAGATCAGAGGGGTGGAGAGCCCTAGTTCCACTATTGTGTACACACATAGTGGGATGCTTTCACCAATGTTACTTAGGCATTTACTACAGTTATGGTCTATCTACTTACAGCGTTGGCATGTAACTTTTATTTGTTGCGAGTCACTTTAATCCATTTCATTTCAGATGTGAGAAGATTTAGGGAGACCCTTTGGTCTTAACCTTAGTGGACAAAGAGTAAATTTCCATCCATCATTGGTCGCAAGTATATATTCATCATTCCTAATTGGATGTTATTGACCAGAATATGCATTCAGAATATTGTCTTGTGTGTACATGGGATGACTGAACTAAAAATAGTTAACACTTACAACCTGGAAAGCCATGATGACATGTGAGCAAGGATACTCCAATGCCTGAAATCTCCCATAATCACAATATGGATAAGTGGACAACGTCACTGAAAATTTCCTACCTCCTCGTTGCTGCACTGGGTCAAACCTTTCTTTAACCTCAAATCAGTTACCTTGTACATCATATCTACGAACTTGGTGCGTGCAAGTACTTGTTTGGTTCCTGAACAACACCTCTACTAACTTGTTGGTGTACCTCATTCTGTCACCAAACTTCGCCCTTGCCCTGATACCTCGGTGTATAAAGTACTCAACCATACGTGTGTATGTACACTTCACCAATGTCGTGATTGGCATATTTTGAGCACCTTTAAGTATTTTATTCACACACTTAGACATGTCTGTGGTTATATGGCCAAATCTATGACCCCCGACATTATATGCCATACTCCACTGCTCTTTTGTGATTGCATCATTTCATGTTGTAATTTCGGGCTAGCTTCATGGATTTTTTCCAATTTCCTATCAAACACCCCTTTGCACGCAATATACCCTGTAAAATAACGAAATTACATCATAGGGTTGTCGTCATTGACATTGGTGTGAAACACTAAACCCCAAAAATAATCAAAAAACCACGTAACAAATATGAGTAGATCCTCTTTCAATGCGACATTTTTACTTATTATTGAAATCACTTGCAATGTGCTTGACACAAAACATGTGGTGTGCATTGGGTGGTTGCCAACTGGTTTATGGGTTAGCCATAACAGACTTGATGCTCTGGTATCGATAAGAGATAAGACATATGCCTGTCTTTTGTGTCACATGAATTCCAATCTGAACCAAGAACCAATTGTATGTCTGTAAAGTCTCTCATTCAACTATTACAAATGCAATTGGCAAAACTAAATTATTTCCACCTTGGGCCATCGCAATAAGCAAAGTATGCCTATATTTTTCATACAAGCATGTGTCATCCACATGTAAAAGTGGTTTGCAGTATCAAAACGCATCAACACATTGTTTAAATGTCCAAAACACGTGTTTGAATGTACGAAACCTGTTGTCAACTCCAGTGTTTGTAGCATACTCAGTGGTTATGATTTCATAATCAGACCCAGGTGAAATCTGACTCATACGATGAATCTACTAAGGCAAAAAAGCATAAGATTCGTCCCAATCACCTAACATATAGACACTTTTGTTTCGCCTTCCATGCCTTACTATAAGACACTTTGAACCCAAATTGACTTGTTATTCATTCTTGTATTAAAGAAATGATGACCGACAAATCTTGGTTAAATATCCCTACATAAAGAACCATAATTCCTAAGTATTGGATTAAAAAATAACAATTACATAAATGAACATTACACATAATCACCATGGCCTTCATTAACCTAGAATGCACGAGCAGATAAATTCTAAATCCAATTTTGTATAATCTTGGGAGAGCCCAACACTCACACAGGTATAGAGACCCCCACTTACTTACCATCCATATGTTCCTTTTTTAGATAACATGGCTCTCATCTTCCAAAGGCATCCATCAATTTGATTTGGGCACTTTATAACAAAGAAGGCTGGCTTTTATTCAACCATGACATACGTCAGATGTATCTTCATAGAATATTGTTTCAACGCACTTTAAACAACACTTTTTGATTGAAATTTCAATCCAGTATAAAGTTCATCTCTAATGTGTCATTCAGTTTGGTCATCAAACCCTGCATAATTTTCTTCCTTATTTGGATGCTCCCAATTAATGTCACTGTAATACAGTGACGATTTCCAAAATAACACCCCTCCATCCCCTATAATTCAACCTCATCATCAATTGTTATAAACTATCTTAATATTTAACCCAAACTGTCACATTATAAACATTACTAACCAACTACAACGGTGCCAACACCACCAGAAT
Organism: Clitoria ternatea; assembly: GCA_037962975.1. Lineage (NCBI taxonomy): Eukaryota > Viridiplantae > Streptophyta > Magnoliopsida > Fabales > Fabaceae > Clitoria > Clitoria ternatea. The sequence continues at coordinate 289,560,070 of CM075670.1, forward strand.
TTGGTAAACTTGAGGAGTCTGGCATGAATCAAAGTCACCTTCAACATCTATGTCCAAATCACTCTCATTCAGAATGTAAGCTTCATTAGCCCCTTCATGGTCACTACTATTACACTCCAGTTAAACATTAAAATCTGGATCTTTATCATCTACTAAGCTAACATTCATTTCATCTTCCAACAACAAAATGTAAAAAATTTATTTAATACACAATACTAACAATAACTTCTAAAAATAATGACTATTTTTTAAGTTTCCAACTATACTTAATTCTAGTCCGTGTGATTCATTATTAAGCACCTCCTTATGTGTGGTGCAATAAAGACCCCAGAACATTAACATCAACAAATATCTCAAGTGCATTCATATCCGATTACAACTCAAAAATATTTAACAACAAATTAATCTCTTCACCATTGTTTATTTGAAAACCAGAAATTTTTTCTTTTATCAATGATTAACCTACTAGTTAACTTTGTTATCATTTGATTAGTTCTGAGATTCAACTTATCAAAAAATCCTTTCTTCAAGCTACACAATTGTAATACTACGTTTAATCTACATTAATCTAGTGTCACCCTCAAATGAAAAACTATCCGGGCCTTCAAATTTTCACCTATTTGTATACAGATCACCATAATTTGGGGAGCCATGACTGTTGATCTGTCCTGAACCAGGGTCTAGAGATCCAGACTCAAGTCAATCACAAACAGTATGTAAATACTATAGAGAAGACCGGATGTATGAGTATCCGGTGTAAGTATCCGTTGACCTTGAGTGAAGAGAGCGGATTGGGCGTCCTGGAGATCCTTCACACCGACCTAACGCATTGAAGTGGGCGAATGGTGGTGTCACCTGCAAAGATTCTCCGACGCTCAAGTCAGTGATGATATTCCAAGTAAGGAATGTCTTTTTGAGAGTAATCGTTCATAGATTAAGTTGAAGATCCCACTTCATTAATGAAATGAGTTCATATACCTGATTGGCTCATTTTACGAGGACTCGTTAGTGGGGAACCACTAACTCCCATTAGCATTATTTTATTACGCACTTACCAGCATAATTGGGTCAAGTGGCTATTTTATATTGAGCATGGAGAATATAGACTAGGATTAGGGAACAAGTTGACCATCCCCGTGAGCAGAATTTGGCTCGTAGTGCAGGGAATTATTGATCGATCCCTGTAGCAATAATCCTTGTCTTTAGCGCAGTGACATGTGTGTTGTCCGGTGTCATGGTGTTATCCTGAACAACCGGTATAGGGAGAACGCCTGATACAGAATTACAGTCCCGATGTATACCGATGACACCGGTTACACGTTGATGTCTTGACAAAGACGTTGATATATGTCTTTCAGATCGGATACCGGTATTGAGACCGGATCATATGTCCCCTAGCTTGTGTGAGGGATTGAGTGGTTGTTCACATAAGCTACTCAACCTGCGTGAGGTCTGAATATCGGTAAGCTTACGCGTATAACAGTTCCTTAGCATTTATTATCATTCGTAAAGAACCGTTCTCAAATTAAGAGATCTGGTCTGTTAGTGTCGTCACAACGGATTCAGACAAAGATTCGTTGTACGAGAATTTCAAGAGTTTATTGGAATTGAAAGCTCTTGAAGTTCGGGTAACGGCTGTAAAGCGCGAATTGCGTTGCATGATTAGACATTAATGCTTTTAATCACGTGGGCAAGCAATTATTACGTCTGAGATGGAAATCTCATTAACCGTCGTTTTGGGCTTAATGGGCCTGAAGTTTTCGAAACTTTTGGGCCTAGTAGATAGGCCCTTCGTCGAATTGCTATTGTTTTGGCGCCCATGAATTTGGAACGGTTGTGTCGTTTCGCTTGTGAATCAATGCGTTTAATCAAGAACGACACATCTTCCAGAGTGGGTAACCGAACCTCTTCGTTTCTTATAAAAGAAACACTTAGTGGATTCTGGGTTCCACTTGTTTCTGATTTCTTAGCAAGATTCTGCAAAAATTTCGCAAGGAAGTTCGTCGCTTGCTCTACGAGACCTTTTTCATTCTTCATCTTCATCATCATTACTTGAGGTAATTATTTCTTCTTCCCCTGTAAACCTCGTCTTATTTTGGGTCTGTTATTCTTGCTTGAAGAGAATGTGGTTCATTTAGGGGGAGAATAATTTCTCGCAACCCTAATAGTCATGGGGAAGAATCCTTGTGATTCTTCCTAGGGCTGAGTCATGTCGCTCAGAAAGGGGATCTTATTCACTGTGGAAAGTGACTTTTCCCTTCTCAGAGTCGTCCTCTGATTGTAGTCGCTTTGTAGAAGATGAAGTGAGTAATGATTATCAACTTCCTGACGACATAATTTCTTATCGTAGATTAAAGAATTTGGTCTAGACAATCCAAATGGCTACTGGAGAAGGAACTTCCGAAGATAATGCCATTGTGAAGACAACAGAAGGTCTTTACAGCGTTGCTGTTTCAAGGTTGAACTGGGAAGAACTTCAGGCTAAATGGCCTTTCTGTTGGGTGTCTAGTGAATTTAAGGACTTGGCCTCTCGTCACGCAGATGAGGAAGGATCCCGGATTCAACCAAGATTCACGCTCAACATGGAAGAAGAAACAAAAAAGTGGTATAGGGTATATGCACCACTCCCAACAGAATGGATATGCCACGTTGTCCCCAATGATCGTTCAGTATATATGTACGATTTCATCTTTCATTACCTGGGAGTTCGTTTCCCTTTAACTGAACTTCAGATGGGTGTGCTGAGGTTTTTAAACTGTGCACCCTCTCAACTTCATCCCAACGGTTGGGGCCTCGTCCGAGCTCTGGAGGTTTTGGGTGAATATTTCAACTTCACGCCTACTGTAGCAATGCTATTTTACTACACCCAAGTAGTTCGAAGGGCGAATAAGCAAGGCGGTGTTGGTTTGGTGACGCTCCGGACTCTCTGTTCTTTTGTGAACTTTGAGTCTTACACCGATTCAGCCAAAGTTGATGGAAAGTCGTTTAAGACCTACTTCACCCAGATCTCCATTAAGAAGAGCAAACCGATATTTTGGAAGGATGAAGAGGGTGTCAGCAAATTTCCACTGAGCTGGACCCATAAACATTTTCTCTTGAGCTACCACGCGTATTACACTGATCAATCCGATCTGTCTCCTGAGACGTCGAAAGTGCTGTTCGCACTTGAATCACACACTACACGACGTCACGTCTTTTCGTGTAGGCGTCTGTTAAGTAGTTCAAGCGGAGTCCAGGATGAATATCTACGTAATTCTCGCTTTGTTTCACTTTTTCTCCTTTGTCAAATATATTGAATATTCCGTAGTTGCTAATATCTTGTGTTTGTTCATGTAGGTGAAATAGAACAACAAACTCTGAAAATGAACAAGTTGAAGGGATTTAAGGCGGCGGGTAAATCCATTGCCCGTGAAAATGAAGTCAAGCCTAGGCCCTCCCCCAAGGATCGTCCTGAGTTAATCATCCTGACCTCGGATGCTGAAAGGGACATTCCGTTGGTTGAGGGCGGTTCCTCCGATGTTGGCGCAGCCACGGGTCAGCCCCCAGTCACTGAGAGAAGGAGAAAAATTAAGAATGACTCTGTGGGGGGTCCGTCCAAGAAGCGTAGAACTTCAGAGGATAAACCTGTTGAAACCTCGGAAGCAGCTGGTGCTTTCTCCAGACATAATAAAGGAATTGTTGCCGGGGTTTCTGGGTCGAAGCCGACCTCCTACCCAACCACCTCATTTCTCACTCCTTTCCTCTCATACCGGGGATCTACTCCAGCTACTCTTCCACAGCCGATGTACGAACTCCGGCCCATGCTCAGCACTAAAGAAATTAAAGAAGCATGTGAGGCCGGAAGGTGGCAGTTAGCCGAACTTGCTGGAATGCTTTATTCATTCAGTGAGTTGGCTGACAATTTCGATAAGGTTGATGAGCTGAGTGATAAATTGGAACAACTCAACCTTTCATCGGGGAAAGACAGAGCCACCATCAAGCTATTGGAAGATCGTCTTGCCAAGTCTAAGGAGTTCGGAGATATCATGAACAGAGAGAACCTTAAACTTAAGGGTGACTTCAAAGACTTGGAAGGCAAGCTGGCAGAGAAGGAAGAGGTTCTCAAAAAAGCAAAGGAAGAACTCCTCAGTAGCCAGGCTAAGCAGAGTGATCTTGAGGATAAAAACAAAGCTGCTGCTGAGGAGTGGTCCCAAAGGGAAAAAAAGCTCCTTCTTGAGATCGAAGGAATGAAGACTAAGAGAGCGGAGTCCAAAGGATCGAGTGGGGAGCTGTCGAAGTTGCGGGAAGAATTGGCTATAGTGAAAGCTGAGAAAGAAGAAGCAGTTGACATATGCAGCCAGGCTGTTGAAGAATCTTTCGGCCTAGCTATACGCCAATTTTTCTACCGCAACCCCATTGTGAAATTTAATCTCTATGGAATGAGCCCGTACTATGAATTCCATGGAGGAAAGTTAGTCACAGTGGTTGATGGTCGTCACGAAGATCCTCCGACGTCCCTGTACGGTTTGCCTCCTCTTCCTGAGGGTCAAACTATGGGACCGGATTTCGTCCTTCCTGTGTCTGAGGTTCCCTCATCTGAAGAAAGAACTGAGGCTCCTGGAGGGGAGATTCCTGTAGAAGTCCCGAAGGAAGGGACACAAGAGCCTGGTGCTGAGGAGGCACAGAAAACTGAAGAACAGATTCCTCCTCCGTAGTTTTGTTTTCATTTATATGTAAAGTTGTGTACCGGGATCAACTCCGGTTTTGAACAATTATGTGTAACCTCATTTTCAATGAATGAATTTCATTTAAGAAATTTGTCTTCGTCGTTTCATGTATATTTAAATCGTTGTTAATCCGTTCTGTATGATTAACCTTGAGGTCGAATTGAAATCATTGCCTCGGAAGATTAAACAACAAATGAATTTAGAACGGATAAATATATACATGTCCCCAAGTGCGTGTTAAGAAGAAGGTGCCTGTCTTTGGGGCATGATCCTTAGTTCTTTTGGGGAAAAGAGGAGTCGATCCGTTGTTTAATAAAATAGTGTAATAGGACGGATGACTATTCTTTATTCATGTCATTCTCACTGGAGAAAACAATGTCGTCCATTGTAAGAATATTGTTCCAAGTTTGGGGAACTGCAAAGGTGTAAGAAAGTGGTGTTTGAGCCTTCCATCATAAGGATGATGATGGGAGTTTGTCTATGCCAGGAGTTACGTCATTGTACCACAGAATAGGTGATAAAGAGTATCCGTCCTGGGAGAATACCACTTGAGAGCGAAAGTGCGGATTAACTTTCAAAATCTTCCATCATAAGAATGATGATGGGGATTGTTTGTATCAGGAGTTACATCATCGAATCACTTTATAGGTGATTGAGATCGTCCGTCTTGGGCATGTGTACGGCACCAGGAGTTACATCGTCAGATCATACAATAGGTGATTGAGAGCATCCGTCCTTGGGGTGTGTACGGCGCCAGGAGTTACATCGTCAGATCACAGAATAGGTGATTGAGATCATCCGTCCTGGGCAAGTACACAACGTCAGGAGTTTGATAGGTGTTTGTTTTGCTTATATTGAGTTTGCTGAAAGAGAATCAAGTTTGTATAATATGAACTCAATGAAATGGATGTGCCAAGTTTAAACACAGAAGTTGTAATACAGTATAGTTGTCGTTCCACTGAGGAGGTGCTAGAATGAAGACTTTAGTTTGAATTGATTTGGCAGAAAGTTTTTGTTTGGGTTTGTTGTGAATGTTGTTGAATGAAAAACAGCAAGTAACAAAATAACAGAGAATAATATTGTGCAAAAGATAAAAGTAAATGAGGTTGGAAAAATTAGTTTTGTAAAACAGGGATTGGCTTCATCACATCTTCACCTTTGTAAGCTGCATAAGTTTCCATATAAGTAAATCGAAAAGATAAGTTCTACGTCACAATCAAAGTCATTTGCATCGATCCCTCGACTACAAAATTCATAAGAATGATTTCCAAACCGCTGATCCCTCAGTCACTTTGAAAACCATTCCAGCATTATCGATCGATTGTTTTGACGTTTGTTGCGTTAGACGCCATCCCTGGCTACCTACTCACAACAAGCATTTCTTTCAGGGTCTGCTTTCAAAAGTCACTTCCCAGCATACTCAAGAAAACTTAGAACAAGAAAATAGTGATCAAGTACTTTCAGGCATTAAACGCAGAAGGAAATACAGAAACTTTATCAAATCTCATTACTCAATGAAAACTTACGACATCATTACTTCAGTGTTGAATGGATTACAGCCAATCCCATAAGGGAAATTAGTTACTCATGCCTTGCATTTTCACCATCAAAGAAATAAATACAGAAAATGGAAAGTGTGAAATGAAAAATACAGAGGATGAAATGATGTATGATGTTAGGAGATTGATCGATGCTGATGATGTTGTTTGCAGCTTGATTTATAGGAGTTTAGGTTCAGCTTCTCTTGCCCACTTGCGTAGAACCCATGCAGCATCTTTCAGAGACTGGTGGAAACAGAAGAAAGTGGATGAGTTTGCATCGCATTGTTGGTGAATAAAGAATTAAGAAATCCCATACTGTCTGAGTCACGCTTGAGCTTGATGGTCACGCTCAAGCGTGAAGAGTTCTGATGCTTATTGATGATCTCACGCTCAAGCTGAAGTAATTCACGCTCAAGCGTGGCTTCCTTGCCTTCTCACGCTTGCTCCTCGCTTAGCCTCACTCAGTTACGCTCAGGCGAGGCCTTAATATCCATTCCTCACGCTCAAGCGGCTTATTCCCACGCTTGAGCGTGAGAGGGGTCCTGATGCCTCTGTTTCCTTTAATTCATGCTGGCCATGCTTAATCCATGCTTAGGCTTCCATTTTTATCATTCCACGCTTAAGCTCCTAGTGTTCACGCTCAAGCGTGAGAGGTCCTGATGCTTTCCAACTTGTTCAAGCTTAAGCTTGCTTGCTCAAGCTTAAGCTTGGTTGTTCAAGCTTGAGCTTGCTGTCTTCAAATGCCCCCGATCACGCTTGAGCTTGCTCTTTCACGCTTGAGCTTGATGTTTTCACGCTTGAGCTTGCTACTTTCACGCTTAAGCTTGCCTGCTTCAAGCTTAAGCTTGATTTTTCTCGCTTGAGCTTGATGCTTTCACGCTTGAGCTTGCCACTTTCACGCTTAAGCTTGCCTGCTTCAAGCTTGAGCTTGATCTTTCACGCTTGAGCTTGATTGCTCCAAGCTTAAGCTTGATTTTTCACGCTTAAGCTTGCTTGCTCAAGCTTAAGCTTGCCCTGCTTTCCTGTTGAATTTCCTGCAACTTTCCAAGAGTTTTAACACAATATTTCTTTTATACACCTATCCATCACTACTTAAAAGATTCATGCTCACTTCCTTTAATAATTCATCAATTTAGCTCAAGTTCTTTACAAAATTAATTCGAATGAGTCATGAAATCAATGCTTAATCAACACTTATCAAACTCTCCCCAACCTAGATTTTTTTGCTTGTCCTCAAGTAAAAAGAAGTTTAGGAAAGGGAATCAAGCGTTCAAAAATGTAAGTTTCTGTGGCAGACAAAAAGTTTAAAAGACAATAATCTGAGTTGATGTCTAGGCAAATGATTTTCTTAATACCAATTCCTTGAAATGTAATGCACCATTACCTTGTTCATAAAGCATGTAACCCATTGCTGTAAGAATATAGAACTCTCATTATTTCTTACCATGTGTCTGTTTCACTCATCCATCATTAGAACTGCTCCGTTAACATTGGCCGTCATTTCTAGTAAAACCAAAATTCAAATGAATAGCAAGGATCAAAAGGTCTTTTAAGGATGTAATGAGGCTGGGCTAACAAGAATCTTTAGTTTTTCTTGGTTTCAAAATGCATGTTTAAAGAAGAGCATAAGTGTTTTTGGTTAATTTATTTAACAAATTAGAAGGCTCCTTCTTTGCATTGAAACTTCAGAGTTTTCTTTTGTTTTCCTCCAGCTCTTTTATACATTTTTGGAGAGCTTACTATTCTTCTTGCATTTTCTTCTACTGCCTCCATTTGTTTCATCTCCTTTTGAGAAAAATATTTTATGCTCTTTTTCAAGATGAACATGCAGGTAAGATAGAATTTTTGCTTTTATGCTTAGCTCAGGGCAGAGAAAAATTTTCATGCTTTTATGGCTCAAAGATGGGCTGCCAAAAAATCAGATATTTTTATCAGGGTAGCTTTTTGGCTCTTGGCTGACTATGTTTCCAAAATTGCCTTATCATATCCTTGCTTGTTTCTTAAGAAAAGGTTTAATTAGAAAATCAGTCAATGCCAATTTAACAAATTCAAATGAGGCTCTCAAGTGTTTAGATTTCTCACTTCATAACAAGATACAAGGCTTATTTTCTTCCTTATTCTAACAGAAAAGGGTTCAAGTCATGTAAACCAGCAAAAGTACATGCATTCCAGTTCCTTGGTTCTTAATTAAGTCATTTTGCCTAAAAAAAAAAAATCAGTGTTATTGCCTAAAAACATTCTGTTGCTTAGAAACTTTTCTTGTTCAAAAAGTAAAATCTTTGGTTGGGGTTTTCAAAATTGGTACAACTGCAAGCATGTAATGGTATATCCAAACAATCAACCGAAAGCATAAAAAAATTTTCAAAGTATGCTGCAGTAATGTTAGACAAAACTAACTCAAAGTAAACTAAAGCAATAAAAACTAAAGCAGTAAACTCATCACTCATCCTTAGAAGAGTCATCCTCTGTCTCATGTTTCCTTGCTGGAGGCCCTTGTGAGGAGGGTCCTGGTCTAGCCTATGAAGTCTCACCCCTCCTAAGAAAGAAGGCCTGTCCCCAGGCTAAACAATGTGGGATGCAAACTTACTTTGGATAATGAGTGGGATGAATTTGATGAGCTGCCTGCAAAATAAAAGGAAAATTCAATCTTAGGATAAAATTTACTTAAAATAAAATCAACAGGATGAAAAGAAAACATAAAAGATTGGGTTGCCTCCCAATAAGCGCTTGTTTAACGTCATTAGCTTGACGCCTGATAGATTTTTCAATATGGATCATGGAGTTGGTGGATGAGAGTGTTGAGTTTTTCCACCTCCTTGCCTAAGTCAGGCCTTGGCTTTCTTCCTTTCTGTTTTTCAAGTGCACCTTCAATAGCAAAATCAGCTTGTTCTTTTTGCACTCGAATTTTTACTTTTCTGTCATCCACATCTATGATGACTTTGGCTGCTTTCAAGAATGGTCTCCCTAGTATTAGGGGGACTTCAGGATCTTCCTCCATATCTATGACAACAAAGTTCTCATGAAATTCAAATTTATCAACTTTGACCTCAATATTTTCAGCAATACCATAAGGGGTTTTTATTGATTGATCTGCCATTTTTAAAGTCATGTTTGTTGGCTTTACTGAAAAATCCCCTATACTTTTCAGTGTGGATAATGGCATCAAATTTACACTAGCACCAAGATCTAACAAAGCTTTTCTTTTTGAAAGTTTTCCAACAGTAACGGGAATAGAAAAATTCCCTGGATCTTTGGTGTTATGCGGTACTGCTTCAGAGATGATAGTGTCATATCCATCTTCTTCCTCAGTTATTTCCTCAGTCAGTGTGGTCACAGCCTTGCAATGCTCTATTGGGTTTGTTTCAGTGTTTGCTCCATACTGAGGCTTCTGTTTCTCAGCAAGTTGTTGGGCTAGTTGTCCCAATTGTGTTTCTAAGTTCTTGAGTGATGCCTCATTGTTCTTTTGACTTGCTAAAGAAGTTTGCATAAATTTTTCCAAGGTGTCCTCCAATCTAGAAGTTCTCTCCACCAAAGAAGGACCATTATTTTGATATGGTTTATTTGAAGAGCTGGGCTCTTGCTTCCATCCTTGGCCTTGGTTTTGGTTACTTCTCCATCCCTGAAATGGTTGGTTAGAAAAATTTGAATTGAAATTACCAGACCTTCCTTGGTTGTTCATGAAGTATACAGTTGCTTCTTGTGATCCACAGTTCTCATTGAGATGATCTCCTCCACAAAAGTTACATCTGGCAGGCATTTGTTGTTGCCCTGGTTGTGATGACTGTACAGCATGTAATTGTTGTGGAAGATTGGCTATCTTTTTGGTCAATGCTTCTAGTTGTTGGGTCAGAATTTTGTTCTGTGCTAAAATGGCATCTGTGGTGTTTAAGTCAAGGACTCCTTTCCTTTGAACTTGCTGACGATCATGTTGAGCTTGGTAGTCTGTTGAGGATAAAGCTTCTATTATCCTTGTGGCTTGGTCAGCATCCACTGTCATCATTGTTCCTCCTGCTGCTGCATCTAAAATCATTTTAGTGTCAGCCCTTAAACCACTGTAAAAAATATTAAGTTGTGCAATATCTTCAAGTCCATGGTTTGGGCATTTTCTGAGCAGTGTTTTAAAGCGTTCCCATGCCTCACAAAAAGGTTCATCTTGGCCTTGTCTAAATGTTGTAATATCTGATTTGGCCTTGATGAATCTAGATGGAGGAAAGAACCTTTGTAGAAATTTTTCTTCAACTGTCTCCCAGCTGTTCAAGCTTTGATTTGGATGAGACTGTAGCCACTCCTTTGCTTTTCCTGCTAAAGAGAAAGGAAATAGTCTTAAGTATGCAACATCAATAACATCTTGGTCAAATCCCATGGTTCCAACCAATTCATAGAATGTGGCCAAGTGAGTGTACGGATCTTCACTAGACATTCCATGGAATTGATGTGAACTAATCAAACTCAAAGATGCTGGTTTCATTTCTAGTGCTCTGACAGTGTTTGGAATTGCAATGCTTGAGAAATGTCTTGGCCCTTGCTGTAAAGCATAGTCTCCAAGTGTTCTCCTTGGTGGGTTTTGATTATTGTTGTTGTTCTCCATTGTAACAGAGGGAGTTTGTCCTACGTGGAAGTTCTGCTTGGCTTTCTTGATTTTTTTGAGGAACCTGTCTATCTCAGGATCAAATGCAAGTTGTTCTTTTGTACCCTGTCCTCTCAAGATCATAAATCAAGAATTCAAAGTAGCTAGGTAAAAAAAAATAAAATAAAAAAATAAAAAATAAAATAAAAAAACAAATTACAAACAAGTTTATTTACACTGTCTTGTCAATTCAATGCTAAAATATTCAAGCTCAAATCACCTCCCCGGCAACGGCGCCAAAACTTGATAGGTGTTTTGTTTTGCTTATATTGAGTTTGCTGAAAGAGAATCAAGTTTGTATAATATGAACTCAATGAAATGGATGTGCCAAGTTTAAACACAGAAGTTGTAATACAGTATAGTTGTCGTTCCACTGAGGAGGTGCTAGAATGAAGACTTTAGTTTGAATTGATTTGGCAGAAAGTTTTTGTTTGGGTTTGTTGTGAATGTTGTTGAATGAAAAACAGCAAGTAACAAAATAACAGAGAATAATATTGTGCAAAAGATAATAGTAAATGAGGTTGGAAAAATCAGTTTTGTAAAACAGGGATTGGCTTCATCACATCTTCACCTTTGTAAGCTGCATAAGTTTCCATATAAGTAAATCGAAAAGATAAGTTCTACGTCACAATCAAAGTCATTTGCATCGATCCCTCGACTACAAAATTCATAAGAATGATTTCCAAACCGCTGATCCCTCAGTCACTTTGAAAACCATTCCAGCATTATCGATCGATTGTTTTGACGTTTGTTGCGTTAGACGCCATCCCTGGCTACCTACTCACAACAAGCATTTCTTTCAGGGTCTGCTTTCAAAAGTCACTTCCCAGCATACTCAAGAAAACTTAGAACAAGAAAATAGTGATCAAGTACTTTCAGGCATTAAACGCAGAAGGAAATACAGAAACTTTATCAAATCTCATTACTCAATGAAAACTTACGACAGCATTACTTCAGTGTTGAATGGATTACAGCCAATCCCATAAGGGAAATTAGTTACTCATGCCTTGCATTTTCACCATCAAAGAAATAAATACAGAAAATGGAAAGTGTGAAATGAAAAATACAGAGGATGAAATGATGTATGATGTTAGGAGATTGATCGATGCTGATGATGTTGTTTGCAGCTTGATTTATAGGAGTTTAGGTTCAGCTTCTCTTGCCCACTTGCGTAGAACCCATGCAGCATCTTTCAGAGACTGGTGGAAACAGAAGAAAGTGGATGAGTTTGCATCGCATTGTTGGTGAATAAAGAATTAAGAAATCCCATACTGTCTGAGTCACGCTTGAGCTTGATGGTCACGCTCAAGCGTGAAGAGTTCTGATGCTTATTGATGATCTCACGCTCAAGCTGAAGTAATTCACGCTCAAGCGTGGCTTCCTTGCCTTCTCACGCTTGCTCCTCGCTTAGCCTCACTCAGTTACGCTCAGGCGAGGCCTTAATATCCATTCCTCACGCTCAAGCGGCTTATTCCCACGCTTGAGCGTGAGAGGGGTCCTGATGCCTCTGTTTCCTTTAATTCATGCTGGCCATGCTTAATCCATGCTTAGGCTTCCATTTTTATCATTCCACGCTTAAGCTCCTAGTGTTCACGCTCAAGCGTGAGAGGTCCTGATGCTTTCCAACTTGTTCAAGCTTAAGCTTGCTTGCTCAAGCTTAAGCTTGGTTGTTCAAGCTTGAGCTTGCTGTCTTCAAATGCCCCCGATCACGCTTGAGCTTGCTCTTTCACGCTTGAGCTTGATGTTTTCACGCTTGAGCTTGCTACTTTCACGCTTAAGCTTGCCTGCTTCAAGCTTAAGCTTGATTTTTCTCGCTTGAGCTTGATGCTTTCACGCTTGAGCTTGCCACTTTCACGCTTAAGCTTGCCTGCTTCAAGCTTGAGCTTGATCTTTCACGCTTGAGCTTGATTGCTCCAAGCTTAAGCTTGATTTTTCACGCTTAAGCTTGCTTGCTCAAGCTTAAGCTTGCCCTGCTTTCCTGTTGAATTTCCTGCAACTTTCCAAGAGTTTTAACACAATATTTCTTTTATACACCTATCCATCACTACTTAAAAGATTCATGCTCACTTCCTTTAATAATTCATCAATTTAGCTCAAGTTCTTTACAAAATTAATTCGAATGAGTCATGAAATCAATGCTTAATCAACACTTATCAGAGTTACATCGTCATATCACATAATGGGTGATTGAGATTATCCGTTCTGGAAGAGTACACAACGCCAAGAGTTACATCGTCAGATCACAGATTAAGTGATTTAGATAATCCGTCCTGGAGACATTTTTCAATCGTAGGAGTACGGATTGAGTGAATACTTCTCAGTCTTCAAAAGCTTCTATCGTAAGAATAATGATGAGAATTGTTCATACCAGGAGTTACATCATCGAATCACAGAATAGGTGATTGAGATCATCCGTCCTGGAATGATTGGAATTGTTCGTACCAGGAGTTACATCATCGAATCACAGAATAGGTGATTGAGATCATCCATCCTGGTGTGATGATTGGAATTGTTCGTATCAGGAGTTACATCATCGAATCACAGAATAGGTGATTGAGATCATCTATTCTGGTGAAGTTTTTCCAATCGTAGGAGTGCGGATTGATCAATTTTCGTATCCGGAATCAGAGTTCAGTAGTACCTCTACTAGCCCCCTAGCTGATGTGAGGAATCAGTAGACTTGCTCATATGAGCTATATTGATCGTAGTACGTATGGATTTCGGAATTACACCGAAGTGTAAATATCCGCTCTGGGAACAAGGTTCCGTAGTGATGAAACTCCTGAGGGCGGATTCAACAATAAGAATATCAGAAGTTTATCAAATTTTACAACCCTTGGTATTCGAGTAATGGTGGCCACGTTTCTCATGATTGGACATTTAATGCCTTTACTCACGTGGGCGAGCCATTATTGCGTTAAATGCGCATGTCTTAATAACCGTCACGCAGCGCTTAATGGGCCTGAGTTTGGATTTAATAGGCCCATTTAGAAGGTTCTGTGACGAAACGATGGCAATTTGGCGCCTTTGGGTTCAAAACGACAATTTTAATCCATTAAACGGAGAGTCGTTTGAGGGTAAACGACAGGTTGCCTTGAGTCGGTATTTGAATTTTCATGCCCTGAAAAAGGCATATTTGGCAATCTTAGTTATCATTTCTTCTTAGTCTCTTGACGAACCTCTGTAAAAGTTTCGAGAAGATTATCGTGTCTGCCTCTGTGAATCTTAATTCACTATCCTCATCCATCCTTAGGTAACCACTTTCTTTCCATTTTTTGTGTCTTGTTTCAATATCTGAAAATGTCTAGGAAAGGTGTTAGTCTTAGTGGTGTTAGCCCTAGAGGAAGAGGAGGAAGGGCCGTAACTCGAAACCCTACAGTTCGTGGTGGGAGGATCCCAGTGATCTTTCAATCGAAGCCACAGTACTCAGAGAGGGAGGCGTCGCCATATTAGAAGCGAAGGGTGATTATACCCTCTTCAGAGTCTTCCTCTAGTGAGAGTGTTGAGAGTAGTGATTTGTATCTCTCTGACGATGTGGATTTTTACCGCAGCGTAAAAGCTTTCACAATGGTGGTGAAGAAAGCAACTGGGGGAAGGTCATCTGGAGGGGAAGCACCCTCTCAGCAGTATATACTGAAGACAGCTTCCGGACTGTGTAACGTGGTTGCACACCGGATCGACTGGGTGAAATTCCAACAGAAGCGCCCATTCAGCTGGGTGGCTGAGGAATTTCATGAAACAGCATCAGTCCACGCTCGAGAGGACGGAGCGGAGCTGGAACCACGTTTTACGGTCTTCAAGAAGGATAAATACAAAAGGTGCTTTATGGTGTTAGCTCCGCTGCCGTCAGATCGGATTTGTCATACTCCGGACGAAAGGTCCCTGTATATGTATGATTTTTTATTTTTGAATCTTGGCGTGCGCTTTCCCCTTACAAAGTTTCAGATGGGGGTTTTGAGATTCTTAGACTGCGCCCCTTCACAGCTTCACCCCAACGGATGGGGGTTAGTCCGTTCTCTTGAAGTGCTTGGGGAGCACTTCAACTTCAAACCGACGGTGGCCATGCTTTTCTACTTTTCTCAAGTGGTCCGTCGTGCAAATAAGGAGAAGGGGGGAGTGAGCTTGATATCCCTCCGGACTCTCTCCAAGATTATCAACTTCGAGGCGTACACTGACTCAGCCAAAGTTGATGGTCATTCTTTCAAGTTTTACTTCACAAAGATCAGCGTCCATCCTGACGAACCAATTTTTTGGTTGACTGAAGATGGGATTCCGAAATTCCCAGTGGCTTGGACGCATGAGCATTTCTTATTGACCTCCCAGGCGTACTACACTGAGGAGGATGAACTGAGCCCATCTTCAGTTTCTGTTCTTTCAGCCCTTCAATCCTACACTGCCTCGCACCAATTTTTCTCTTGCAGGTGTTTATTAGGATCGTGGTCCACCCGCGAGGAGTATTTACGTAATTTTCCTGCCATTTTTCATGTTTTATTATACCATGCCTTGAAATCTTTGATCTCTAACCGTGTTATTTGGTTTTGCAGTTGAAATTGAAACCGTGTCACCAGAGATGGAAAAGCTGAAAGGACTCAAAGCTGGAGTGAATTCCGTAGTAGCTGAGAATGACATCCAAGCAAAACAGAATTCGAAGAAAGCTACAACTGAGACTATAATTTTGACTTCATCTGCTGGTGACGATATCCCCTTGCTTGAAGGCGGATCCGAGAAACCGGCCTCTGAGGTTACGGTTGAGAAGGTCGGAGAGAAAAAGAAAAGGACAAAACGTGATTCCTCCAAGACCTCGGACCGTCAACCTTCTCCCAAGAAACCAAAAACTTCAAGAGGGGCTGCTGATCCGGAGCTTTCTAAGGGAAAGAAAGTGGAAGGGCCCACTCCGGATGCCCCAGGCGACGCGATCACTTATGGTGCAAAGCCAATAACGACTTATTTTGCACCCAAAGTTCCTCGCCCTCTTGAAAGTAGCTCCAGTCTTGCTCAATATTTGGTATACGAGGGTTCTGTTCCTGAGGGCGTTCCTGAAACTCCATACAAGCTGAAGCCTTCATTGAAGAGTGAAGAAGTAACCAAAGCTTGCGATGCCGGACAGAAGCACCTGGCAGAATTATCCGGTCTCCTGAGATCGGTTCGCGAGCTTTTAGAAGAGAATGAGAGGCTCAGTTTGTTGGTTGGCAAGGTTAACGATCTTAGCGTTGCTGCTGCTAAGGATAAGGCAAACATCCTCCTTTTAGAGGGTAGATTAGAGGCTTCCAAAGAGGAAGGATATAAGAAGGATGAGGAAATTGCCAGACTTAAGTACCTTGCCAAAGAGTTGGAGGTCCAAGTTCTTGATCAGAAGAAAATCAATTCTGACCTCCATGCCAGCCTTTGTACGGAGAAGGAACGTTCCTCGAAGCTGGAAGAGGAGTTGAAGGAAGCTAAGATCGTCTACTCTCAAGGAGCAGAAGATTGGTCGTGTAAGGAGAAGGAGCTGCTCTTAAAGTTGGCGGATTCAACTGACAAAGTCAAAACCCTGAAAGCTGACTTGGCTGAAGCTGTAGATATGTGTGATCAAGCAGTCAAGGAATCTTTCGGGTTGGCAGTTCGTCAAATTCAATACCGGAATCCTAAGGTGACTCTAAATTTGAATGGTATTGATCCGTTCTATGAGTTTCACCAAGGGAAACTGGTGGCCATTATCAAGGACCATCATGAGAGTCCGCCTAACACTCCATATAGGTTTGCTCCTTTACCTGAAGGCCAATCAATGGGACTTTCTCTCCCGAAACTCAAAAGTACAGGAACAAGCTCTGGCGCTAATGAAGGCAAGACCAGAGATAAAGGCAAAGGGAAGGAAGGAGATATAAGTCAGAAGAACTAATGCCTTCCCTGTCTTTTCTTTTTTATTGATTCAAATTCGTTGTGTTCCGGGATCAGCTCCGGATTAATAAACGAATTTCTTCATGTAATTTCCATTTGGTCAATAAAAGAACCATTTGCCTTTATATACTTGTTTAGTGGAAAACAACTTTAATAGAAGGATTGCATGTGTATTGAATCATTCCAGATTTAAGTAATGAAGATTGGATATTAACATAGAACCTTCATTCCGGATTTTTACATGCAGGATGAAGAACGGATGGAGACATATAACTATCGTTTTTCATGTATTGGTGTTTTGATAGCCAAAGACTTGATTTGACAGAAAAGATAGAGTATCTTTTGTCAAGTATGGATAATTTGATATAAAAGCCTGGTAGAAAGCGTATCTTGCCTCTCGAAAGTCAGGCCTTTGGGTCGTAAATATCATAATAGGATCGCCGTTGTGAGTGAACATGTTATTGTCATGAGAACGGCTTATAATGTTAATCTTGAGGGGGAATGATTGTGAGAACGTTTCATCAAGAGTTCATTCCTCAAGATATTCATTAAACCGTTGATGCTGTCCCCCAGTATCATTGGGTGATCAGTACTTTGAACAAACTCTGAGTGAGACTTTCACGTGAGAGTTCTTAAGAGTGAGGATTTAAAATAGAAATTCCTCTTCAAAAATTTCCGACTGAGAGGTTTCGGGTGAATATGCCTCAGATTGTGGCTTACCCGAATGAATTATTTTTGTGTCGGAGTTTTATGAGTCAGGTTACAATTGAAGAATTGATGACTCAGAATTTAAAGCTATAAAACTTCCAAATAAGGAACTTTGAAAGAGAGTATTAATTTGGAGTTCAGTATAACTTACTTGTTGTGTTTGGAGTTCGGTTTGATCCTACAATCCATGTCGTATTTGGTGTTCGGTTTAATCCTACTAACCGTTCTCCAATCGGTCTTTGGTTTTACCCAATGACGATTCTTCACCGACGTTCGGTCGATCCTACTAGTCGTACTCAGAGTTCGGTTTAATCCTACAATCCGAGCCTTCAACACGGGGTTCAGATTAGGGATAATCCTGAACCTACTGCGCCCGTTACTTGGGGTTCAGCGTGGTCTTGGAGAAGAACCAGCTTACTGCGCCCAAGCCTTCAATACGGTGTTGGGTTCTACCCTTTTACCGTTCTTAGAATGGGGTTCGGTTCAATCCTACCACCCATTTCCTGAGGTTCGGTTTAATCCTACAGCCCAGGTCTTCACCGGTGTTCAGCCAAACTTACTAACCGTACCCAGAGTTCGGTTTAATCCTACAATCCGGGCCTTCAGTTACTTAGACACACTCGAGGAGTTACATCGTCAATTACAGAATGGGTAATTGAGATTATCCGTCCTGAGTATGCTCTTGTGCGCTGCACAAATTCGAGGAGTTACATCGTCAACTACAGAATAAGTAGTTGAGATCATCCGTCCTGAATATGCTTCTATACACCGGATAAACTGAAAATCACAGCATAAGAAAAACTCGAAAGAGTTAAATTGTTGTGAGAGATTCTTATTAAATCAAAAATAAGAATTACAATGAAAGCGTAGCTGGGAAAATAATTTCTTCAGTATTCAATCCAAAATGAGGATAGGAGAATATGTATTGCTCCAACAGCTAGCTATAGTAGATGCACAAGTTTTGGGTGTTCCACTTATTTCGGATTGGAGTGCCATCAAGGTTCTCAAGGCGGTAAGAGCCTTTGCCAGCAACCTCGGATACCCTGTATGGGCCTTCCCAGTTTGGGGCTAATTTGCCTTGATGAGCAAATTTGTTCCCTATACTTGTTTTTCTCAAAACCAAATCTCCGAAGTTGAAAGTCCTTGATTGAACTCGTTTGTTATATCGGAGAGCAACTTTGGCTTTGATAGCTTGATCTCTGACGAATGCATCTTCTCTGAGCTCTTGTATGACATCCATTTCTGATGCCAAATTAGCATTATTAGTCTCTTCAGAGAAGTATTTGACCCCTGTGGAAGCAATTTGCAGTTCCACAGGTATCATAGCCTCTACCCCGTATGTTAGGCGATACGGGGATTCGTTAGTAGAAGAATGAGGTGTTGTCCGATATGCCCACAGGACGTGGCACAACTGGTCTGTCCATCGGTCCTTGGCTTCACCAAGGCGTTTCTTTAGTCCTTTCAGCACCTCCCTGTTGGCCACTTCAGCTTGGCCGTTAGTTTGGGGATGTTCGACGGATGAGAATATCTGGGTTATTCCTAACCCTTCGAGTAAATCTGTGAATTTTCTATCCGTGAATTGGGTGCCATTATCTGTGACAATCCGTGCTGGGACCCCGAACCATGTTATAATGTTTTCATACATGAAACGACGAGTTTGGGCTGAAGTGATATGTACCACCGGCTCTGCTTCTATCCACTTAGTGAAATAATCGACCCCTACAATGAGATATTTGATGCCCCCAGGAGCAGTTGGAAAGGGGCCCAGAATATCCAATCCCCATTGGTAGAAGGGCCATGTGTAACATCCCTGTTTTTAGAAACAATTTTATCCTTGTAAATTTTAATTATGGAGGGTTTGTAAGCAAGAATAAGTCAATATATACCTTGTTGATGGTCTGAAGTACCTCAAAAATGTCATTTTTGCACGTAATAATAGAATTTATATGGAATATTAGTGAAATTATGTAAAAACCGAGTGAAAAGGGCTCTGTTCCGAGTGACAGAGAAGAATTCCGAGTGAAGGATTAGAAATTCCGAGTGAAGGAGAGAATTCCGAGTCAGTACCATGTTTTCCGAGTAAAACATGACTGAGAAGGCTACCACCGAGTGGAGTCCTGACCTGAGAAGCAATTCTGAGTGAAGAGTGTTCAAAAGAATCACTTCTGAGTGAAAATCCGAGTGAAAACACCCTAGAAAGGCTCGGTTCCAAGTTGAATGTTCCTTTTCTGAAGGAAATTACTATGGTTGGAGCATTCCGAGTGAAAGAATGCATAAATGCTTCTATTTATGTTGATTTGATGCTTCCTTTCTGACTGAAGTATGTTGTGGAAACAATTGGGAAGGCTTCTGAATGGTTTTGCTAGGGAAACCGAGTGGAAATGGTAGAGGGAGTCAATTCCGAGTGAGATACACTCCACTGGACCAAAACTGAGTGAGAGAAGTACGTGTGGGTATTGGTCCGAAAGGTAATGGCCTAAACCAAGTGAATTGAGTGAAAGAAGACTCGGATTTCCGAGTGAAGATTCTGAGAAAGAGAGGACTCGGTCTGAAGAGGTATTACCGAGTGAGAAACCGAGTACCTGAGTCGGTTTCAAAGGAATTCCGAGTGAAGAATTGAAGCTTCACTCAAGCGAGCCTTGAAATTGTTGACTCGGAAGTAGGAATTCCAGTCGGAATAGCCCTTAACCGAGTGTAATTCCACTCAGAATTCAGTGACAGAAGTGCGTATTGACTTCAATTTTGTCTTTTAATGATATTTAAATCCAATCGTGCGCATTATGGATGGTGGACGACCAGAAATGGACACTGACTCAGCATATATCTTATTTAATCCCTAGTGACCCTTCCATTAGCAATCCACTCACAGCCCACTCAGAAAATCTGTCCCCCACTTATTTTTCCACTCACTCTCTCCCTATTTAAACGAGTTCAAGGTCCTCAGAACTCACACCACACACACGACCCAAACACCCTTCATCACTCTCCTTCCCAGCAAGTTTCTTTCTCTCTTTTTCCTTCCATTTCACTCGGATTTGAAGCAGGACAGTGAAGGGAGCCTCTTTCTTCTCCTCCAGGAACTTCATTGAGGTAAGGGGGTATATTCTTGGGTGCCTTGTGGGAAAACCGAGTGAAGGACAGATTTAGTGTGTATGAATTAAATGCTTTATATTGTTATCTGTATATGCATGTATATATATATATATATATATCTGTTACCGAGTGATGAATTATGATATGACATGTACTTATTGGACTGAAAATACTAAGAATCATGGGTACCGTGTGATTTCCAGTGAAAAACTATGAGTTTAATGATAACATGTTCTGTTTTAGGCCAATCCGATCGGTTTTGGTATCATTTCAATCGGATTCTTTATATTACCAACTCATTTTCATTCGGATATAACATATTTCACTCGGAAACACCTTATTTCACTCGGAAAACACTCTTTTTCTCTCGGACAGCATCTCCCAAGTCTTATTTTACTCGGAAATCTCTTTCTTAAATTATTTCACTCGGAACTTGTCTTAATTTCACTCAGAAAATAAAATCATCTTTTACTCAGAACCCTTTTTCAGTAAATTCACTCGGAAAACACTCTATTGCTCTCGGTCAGTAGCTTCCCAGTCTTATTTCACTCGGCAAACACTTTATTTTACTCAGCAAGCAGTTATTCTACTCGGATTTATATTATTTCATTCAGACAGAACTCTTTTCAACTAATTTCACTCGGTAAACTCATGTTTCACTCGGAAAGTATCTTATTTTTACTCAGGAAACTCTTTTCCTACTGATTCCACTCGGAATCATACTTAATTTCATTCAGGAACTCATTTTCACTCAGAATTTAAGTAGCTTCACTCATGAAAACCTTTTCCAGTAATTTTAACTCGGTAAACCCTTAATTTCACTTAGAAAACTCCCTTTAGTTTATTTTCACTCAGAATATATAGTTAAATTAACTTAGAAAACTCTTATCAACCTGATTCCACTCGGAATCAGGATTATTTCATTCGGATTTACTTACTCGAAGGCATTCTAGTCAGCAGAATAATTTTCACTCGGAAATTATATAGATTTTACTCAGAAACCTTTCTGCTCAACACTTTTAACTAGGTAAAATATTTTTAACTTCCCTGAGAAAACTTTTAACCTGATCTCACTCGGATTGATGCTTATTTTATTCAGAAACTCACTTCAACCTGAATTTACTCGGTATTTAAACTCATTTCACCCAAAAAATTCATTTTTCACTCGGAACAGATTTATTTTACTCGGATGATTCAGTTTCACTCGGTATTCAACTCATCCCACTCAGCAAACTCAATTTCTCACTCAGTATTAAACCTATTTTTCTCAAAAAGTTTGGAAATCAACATTTCTACTCAGACATAATTTATTCCACTCGGAATCAGACCTGTTTCAGTCGGAAAACAGCCTTCCAGTACAATTTCACTCGGATTTTTAGCCAGATCGCTTGGAGAACCCTTCTCTGTATGATTCCACTCGGAATCATACTCATTTCACTAGGATTTACCCCTGTTCCACTCGGAAAACTCTGTTTTTAGTGTTTTTCACTTGAATTTTCAATTGGAAACTAATCTTCAATACTTTTTAAGTTATTGGTAAGTTATAATTATCATTCTTATTCTATTATTATCATTATTTATTGTCAAACTTAATATTGTTATTATTATTATTAGTTTTATTATTATTATACATTGTTAACATCTAAATTATGCGTAATTATATAAAGAATATATTATTTTACTCTTTATGAAAGAATATATATAATAGATATATTTCTAAAAATTAATAAACGAATATCTTACAAGGTTTAAATGATTGATGGAATTCAAAGAACTTGAGAATGATATGATGAGACTGGAAATACATAAGATACCCAAGGAATCAATTGATAAGATAAATGCATTTCGCATCATGAAAATATTTTTGAAGAAGAAAAACCTCTAGAGCATACACTTGGTACAGTGGAGGACACTCACGTTCGATCTCCATGAAGAATCTTGGGAGTACAACTGGAACGGCAACCCAATGGCATCAGAGTCGCGCCTGATAGCCGGGTGAGACGATGCAATTCTAGTGTACTTTGACTAAATGACGGAGTGTAACTATGATCGTAGGGATCCAAGTTCTAAAAATATTTAAATCAATGATGAGAACCAATGAGTTCATTTGTACCACATGGAACTTGGGCGGACCCTGATCGCTCTAGATGATTGGAATGGTGATATTCCACAGAATAAGAAGAAGATGAAATGATTTATTGGGCCCACATACATCATGAGACTTAACCAAAGATAAATCATAATAAATCCGAACTCATGCATTCATTACAGCATATTTGATTGTTATAATTGTGAATATGTTATATGTACGATTTATTTCATGATAATATGCTTGATTGTTATAATTGTGAACATGCTAAATATACGATTATGTGATGACAACATGCTTGATTGTTATAAATATGCTAAATGTATGATCTATGTGACATTGTATGTTAACTGGATTATGTCCGCACCGGATGAACCAATCAGGGTCTTGGGTTATACTCACCCTTACTGTTGAACATTTTTCAGAGGAATTAGAAACTCAAGAACCCGAGTGTGAAGATCAGCAATACGCTGAACCCATTGAGAATAATCATTAAGGATAGAATATTTATAATCAGACACCAGATGACTGTATAATATTTAAGGGTGCCTGCGTGCCCCATTCTGTTAAGAGTACAATTATTTACAGTTTGTGAATGACTATGTGATATATACAATATTACTTCCGCTGATCTGCCACGTATTTATTTTAAAAAAAAATATTCACTTTTTCTAAAAACTGTTAACACTCTCAGTTAAATAGGATGAACCTACAGAAGGATTTGTCTTATCTAACCGAGGGTGTTACAAAAGGTGGTATCAGAGCATAGTCGATTCATTAAGCTTGTGGAGTGGACCATTAGGTTTCCACGTACTCTGATAGAAATATTGAACAGTCCATAACACTCCTAAGACTAAATATCCTATGTGGAATGCTCCACATAACACATACCCTGAATCTATTTGTTGATATTCTTTCAGCAAATTCCTAATGGCACACCAAAATAACAATCACGTGATGGAGAATCTTCTTACCAGAATTGTGGAGGTAATAGAACGACAAGAGTTACCTCATGCTTCTGCCAGACAAGGATTAGCTGATTTTCAAAGGAACAATCCTACGCAGTTCAAAGGAGGCTTCAATCCAGAAGGAGCACAACTATGGATTGAACACCTTGAAAAGATTTTTGTCGCTATGCGATGTTCTGATGAGGATTGTGTAACTTTTGCTGTCTTCATGCTGGTTGGAGAAGCAGAACACTGGTGGACTCATGCTAGAGTCAGACTAGCTACTGATGGGCATATCATTACTTGGGGACGATTTAAGATAGAATTTCACGCTAAATATTTCCCCGAAGACATAAGGAGGCAAAAGGAGCAGGAATTCTTTAATCTGAAACAGGGCAATATGACTGTTGGGGAGTACGCTGCTAAGTTTGATGAACTGGCAAAATGTTGTCCCTACTACACTCATATGGGAGAAGCATCAAGATGTGCAAAGTTCAAGGCAGGGCTACGACATGAGATTCGTCAAGCCATATGTTGTCAACAAATTACACAATTCACTACTTTGGTTGACAGATGCCGCATATTTGAGAACACCTCTAATCTTCGACGACCTGGAGCGTCTAATCATGGGCCAGAGCGACGTATGCCAGATCGAAAGTAAAGAAGGGATTTTCGAGGAGATCGACCATATTTCTGATCTTTCAACTCAGCCAACCGAATTCCTCCTAAAGGTCAGGAGAACCAAAGTAGTAGAAACTGCACAATTTGTGGACGGATCGGACATCGTGATGTTGACTGTTGGTACAGGAATAAAAATAACCAACAACAAGTAACTCAAAGACAGGCAGTACGACCAACAGGTTAAGGAAGTGGAGGATCTACTGCAAATGTCTCTACCAACAATGCCCCGAGAATGCAAAATGTTCCCCGCAACAACAACTTCAGACAGAACAATAATCCTGGAAGGCCCGGAAACAACTCAACCGGAAGGCCAGGGGGAAATGCCAGAGTTTTTACCATGAATGGTGCAGAAGTATCACAAGAGAACGATCTTGTGCAAGGTACATGCTTTATAGGAAGTACTCTATTAAATGTATTATATGATTCTGGAGCCACTCATTCTTTCATATATGAGAATTGTGTAAAACATTTAAAGCTTCCTACAACCTCTCTGCCCTATCAAATGATTGTCACAACTGCCGCCAATAAGCCCATTTGCTCTACTCGCATATGTCTAGAATGTCCTCTCAATATCGAAGGGAAAGCTTATCAAGTAGATCTGATATGTTTACCTTTGATTGATCTAGACATTGTTTTAGGGATGAATTGGCTTGCTGCCAACCATATTCTTATTGACTGTCATAATAGATCCATCTCTCACAGGTCTATTATATCTGAATGTGATCAAGTCACAGATTCTTGCCTTGTTAGCTCAGAAAAGGTAATCTCAAAAGAAGTCCAACTATACATGATCCTTACTGAAACTGAAAGTAAGGCCACTTCCCAACTTGAACAGATTCGTGTTGTTCAAGAATTTCCAGAAGTATTCCCTGAGGACACACTAGAGCTACCTCCAGAGCGAGAAGTCGAATTCAGCATTGATATTATACCGGGCGTGGGACCAATACTCTATTGCTCCTTACCAGATGTCACCCAGGGAACTCAGCGAACTTAAAGAGCAATTAGAAGAACTTCTAGAGAAAGGAATGATTAGACCCAGTGTCTCACCTTGGGGAGTGTAACGCCCTCGGTTAGATAAGACAAATCCTTTTGTAGGTTCATCCTATTTAACTGAGTGTGTTAACAGTTTTCAGAAAAAGTGAATATATTTTTTTTTTTTAAAATAAGTACGTGGCAGATCAGTGGAAGCAATAATGTATATATCACATAGTCATTCACAAACTGTAAGTAATTGTACTCTTAACAAAATGGGCACGCAGGCACCCTTAGATATTATACAGTCATCCGTTGTCTGATTATTAATCATAAATATTCTATCCTTAATGATTATTCTCAATGGGTTCAGCACATTGCTGGTCTTCATATTTGGGTTCTTGAGTTTCTAATTCCTTTGAAAAATGGTCAACAGTAAGGGTGAGTATAACCCAAGACCTTGTAGGTTACCCGGTGCGGACATAATCCAGCTAACAAGTAATAACATGTAATCATACAATTCACATTTCAAAGATTATAACAATCAAATATGTCATCAAGGAATGCATGAGTTTGTTCCATTATGATATTTCTTGATTACGTTTCATGATGCATGTGGGCCCAAGAAATTATTTCTTCTTCTCTGGAATATCACCATTCTAATTCTCTAGAGCGATCAGGGTCCTCCCAAGCTCTGGTACAAATGAACTCATTGGTTCTCATCATTGATTTATATATATATTTTTGAGACTTGGATCCCTACGATCATAGTTACACTCCGTTATTTAGTCAAAGTACACCAGAATTATTCGTCTCACCCGGCTATCAGGGCGCGACTCTGATGCCATTGGGTTGCCGTTCCGGTTGTACTCCCAAGATTCTTCATGGAGATCGAACGTGAGTGTTCTCCACTGTACCAAGTGTATGCTCTAGAGGTTTTTCTTCTTCAAAAATATTTTCATGATACGAAATGTATTCTCTTTCATCTTTTGAGTCATGGGTATTTATGTGATTCCAGCCTCATCATATTTGTTCACAAGCTTTTGATTTAATGGATCAAACGTTGCAGGTTATTTTGATAAAATACATCGTTTATAACTTAGTTGAAATTATACTTGTATAAATAATAAAATATAATTCATATTTATTTACTCATAGTTAATAAAATAAGATATTTATAGCAATAATACTAATTATAAAAATAAGAATAACAATAATAAAAATAATAATGTAAATAATAATAATAATATTAAGAATAATAATAGGTAAAAGACCAATAATGATATTTATAACATTTTAATAACTCAGTAAGGAGTATAGAAGGGATTCTGATTGAAACATCCAAGTATGAAACGTTAAGACTGCTTTTCCGAGGAGAAGGAGTTAAATACCGAGTGACAAATAGGTTTTTCCGAGTGAAATCAATTAAATACCGAGTGAAATATAATTAACCGAGTAAAAGGAGTCTGTTTCCGAGTAAAAATGAATTTTCCAAGTAGAAATAGATTGATACCGAGTAGAAATGAGTTTTCCGATTAAAACATAAGTTATGTCCAAGTGGAATTGTTGATAACCAGACTTTCTGAGTAAAACTTGGATAAATACCGAGTGCAAATGTTAAGATTCCGAGTAATAATAAGCAGGATTTCCAATAAAATCAAACTGAGAGGATTTTCCTAATAAAACAAATCTAAATCCGAGTGGAATCAATTTGAAAGAATTTTCTCAGTGAAGTTAAAACATTTTTCTGAATAAATCATAATGAAGAAAGAGCTCTCTGAGTGAAATAATTATTTTCTGAGTAATTTCTGATTTTAAAAGAGATTTTATGTGTGAAAAGATTATAAATCCGGGTAGAATCATACTGATGAAGTTTTCTGAGTTAAATAAGATGTTTTCCGAGTAAAAATCAAACTGGGTAAGTTTTCTTGAGTGAAATAACTGATTTTCCGAGTGAATTAAAAATAAAATAAGTTGAGTGAATAACTGTTTTCTGAGTGAAATAAGTTTTATTCTAGTTCAAATATATATATATAGCTTCAAATGAAATCAATTAAAAAGAGCTTTCTAAGTGACATACTGAATTCCGAGTGAAATCAACTTGAAAAGATGTTTTCCGAGTGAAATTAAGGTGTTTATCAAATGTAATATAATCCTGTTTGAAAGTTTTAAATAATAAACTTGTATTCTTTAGATAACCAATCGGATTAATATATAACTGGTCATATCACTGTAATTTCTGAGTGAATTTGTGTATTCTTACTGCTCTGGTTGATTGGTACAATACCGAGCTTAATATCATAGTATCCGATGTCAGTTCATATCTCTTCACTGGAGTCCTCATAAATACCCATGATACTTTTAATATTTTTACAGTCCAGCATCAAACATATACACTTATTCATTCATATTATCAATAAAATCAACAGGTTCACTGAATTCTTATGGTCAATAATAAACAACGCTGCAATTAAACATGTTCAATGCATTATATACAAATATAACAAACAATTAAAACATTTAAATCACAACAAACCAAATTTTTCCTTTCACTCAGATTTCCCCAGAATACCCGAGAATATACCCCCCTTACCTTGATGGAGTTCTTGGAGGAGAAGAAGAACTGTCCTGCACCAATTCCGAGTGAAACAGAGGAGAGGAAAGGAAGAGGTTGGTGCTGGTACATAAGAGAAAGAAGAAGGAAGAGGAAGAAGTTCTTAATTTTGTTTCTGATAGTTTGTCTTGGAGATGCATTGATTTAATAGTTGGAGGAGACAAGTGGGAGACATCAATTGGAGGATTAGGTGTGATAATGGAAACTTTTGACTCACTCCACTGTCAGCTTTGCATTAAAGGGGTTAGTGGTATATTAAAATATATAAAGTGGTCTGAGTGGGGTAAAAAGGTGTTCGGTGTTGGAGTTTTGAAGAGGGCGGTATTGAATATGTGAGGGCGGAGTGTAGTGTGCGGGCGGAGTTAAGAGAGGGCGGTGTGGAGTGTGAGGCAGTGTACTGTGGGAGGCAGTGTGGAGTGTAATGACGGTGTGGAGTGGGCGGTGTTGAGTGTGAAGTAGGGAAGGACGGTGTGTGTGAATGAGTTAAGGACACCGTCTGTGTAAAGAGGGCGGTGTTGTGATGAACACCGGCTCAGAGCTGTCCGGTGTGAACTCCTGCTCTAAGGACGACCCAATTGGCCAACCGGTGTGAAGTGCTGACATCGGATTGCTTAAGCGAAATTTGATTCGCTTGAGCGAGTCCGCCCTTCATGGCTCGGAAATCTTCAAAAAACTGATTCGTTTCTCTTGGTCCTCACTCTTGATTATTTCTTCTTAAAACATCTAGTCGGATTTCTCCTCTCTAGGTCGGATTTCTACTGGATTCAGTCGGATTCTTTTTACTCAGGATTTCCATTCGGTAAACAACCTATTCTTATTTATTTCATACTTAACTAAATCATTCCTTAGCCAACTCAACATCAAATCACTTTTTACTCGGATTTCATAACACCTTAGGCTTACTCGGAAAAGGGTATCCATATTCATTCAGTTTCCACTCAGAATTATAACATCCTTTATTCAGAAGTCAACACTTTCTCCACTCGGTCCACTCATATTTCTCCCTCGGTTTGAACCAAACTCTTCAACTACAATTTCAATCGAAGCCTATTAAGGTCATTACCTCTCGGAAAAGACACACACGTATGAGCCTTACCCGGACTTGGTCCAGTAGAGTACTTCTCACTCGGAAGAGGAGTCATACTCATAGACTTACTCGGAAATGGCCCTGCCTGTAACACCCTCGGTTAGATAAGACAAATCCTTTTATAGGTTCATCCTACTTAACTGAGTGTGTTAACAGTTTTCAGAAAAAGTGAATATTTTTTTTAAGTACGTGGCAGATCAATGGAAGCAATATTGTATATATCACATAGTCAATCACAAACTGTAAGTAATTGTACTCTTAACAGAATAGGGCACGCAGGCACCCTTAGATATTATACAGTCATCCGGTGTCTAATTATTAATCATAAATATTCTATCCTTAATGATTATTCTCAATGGGTTCAGCACATTGCTGATCTTCACATTCGGGTTCTTGAGTTTCTAATTCCTCTGAAAAATGGTCAACAGTAAGGGTGAGTATAACCCAAGACCCTGTAGGTTACCCGGTGCGGACATAATCTAGCTAACAAGTAATAACATGTAATCATACAATTCACATTTCAAAGATTATAACAATCAAATATGTCATTAAGGAATGCATGAGTTTGATTATGATATTTCTTGATTACGTTTCATGATGCATGTGGGCCCAAGAAATTATTTCTTCTTCTCTGGAATATCACCATTCCAATTCTCTAGAACGATCAGGGTCCGCCCAAGCTCTGGTACAAATAAACTCATTGGTTCTCATCATTAATTTATATATATATATTTGAGACTTGGATCCCTACGATCATGGTCACACTCCATCATTTAGTCAAAGTACACCAGAATTATTTGTCTCACCCGGCTATCAGGGCGCGACTCTGATGCCATTGGGTTGCCGTTCCAGTTGTACTCCCAAGATTCTTCTACTGAGATCGAACGTGAGTGTCCTTCACTGTACCAAGTGTATGCTCTAGAGGTTTTTCTTCTTCAAAAATATTTTCATGATGCGAAATGCATTCTCTTTCATCTTTTGAGTCATGGGTATTTGTGTGATTCCAGCTTCGTCATATTCGTTCACAAGCTTTTGATTTAATGGATCAAACGTTGCAGGTCATCTTGATAAAATATATCGTTTATAACTTAGTTGAAATTATACTTTGTATAAATAATAAAATATAATTCATATTTATTTACTCATAGTTAATAAAATAAGATATTTATAGCAATAATACTAATTATAATAATAGGAATAACAATAATAAAAATAATAATGTAAATAATAATAATAATATTAAGAATAATAATAGGGAAAAGACCAATAATGATATTTAGAACATTTTAATAACTCACTAAGGAGTATAGAAGGGATTCTGATTGAAAAATCCAAGTATAAAACGTTAAGACTGCTTTTCCGAGGAGAAGGAGTTGAATACCGAGTGACAAATAGGTTTTTCCGAGTGAAATCAATTAAATACCGAGTGAAATATAATTATCCGAGTAAAAGAAATCTGTTTCCGAGTGAAAAATGAATTTTCCGGGTAGAAATAGATTAGTACCGAGTAAAAATGAGTTTTCCGATTAAACATAAGTTATGTCCAAGTGGAAATGTTGATAACCAGACTTTCTGAGTAAAACTTGGATAAATACCGAGTGCAAAAGTTAAGATTCCGAGTGAAAATAAGCAGGATTTCCAATGAAATCAAACTGGGAGAATTTTCTGAATAAAACAAATCTGAATTCAAAAGATATCAATTGGAAAGAGCTTTCTAAGTGACATACTGAATTTCGAGTGAAATCAACTTGAAAAGATGTTTTCCGAGTGAAATTAAGGTGTTTATCAATTGTAATATGATCCTGTTTGAAAGTTTTAAATAAGAAGCTTGTATTCTTCAGATAACCAATTGGATTAATATATATAACTGGTCAGATTACTGCAATTTCTGAGTGAATTTGTGTATTCTTAACTGCTCTGGTTGATTGGTACAATACCGAGCTTAATAACATAGTATCCGATGTCAGTTCATATCTCTTCACTGGAGTCCTCATAAATACCCATGATACTTTTAATATTTTAACAGTCCAGCATCAAACATATACACTTATTCATTCATATTAATCAATAAAATCAACAGGTTCACTGAATTCTCATGGCCAATAATAAACAACGCTGTAATTAAACATGTTCAATACATTACATATACAAATATAACAAACAATTAAACATTTAAATCACAACAACCAGATTTTTCCTTTCACTCAGATTTCCCCAGAATACCCGAGAATATACCCCCCCTTACCTCAATGAAGTTCCTGGATGGAAAGAAAGAGGTTCACTTCACTGTCCTGCTTCAAATCCGAGTAAGAGAGGAAAGAAATTGATAGAGAGAGAGCTTGCAGGAAGAGAAAATGATAACAGAAGTTTGTCTGTGGTTATGTTTCGTGTATGTGTGTTCTTAGAGACATAGTACTGGGCTAAATAATAAGAATTAGTGGGAAACTAAGTAGAAACATCGGTTGGAGAATCAGGTGGAATAATGGAGCCTTTTGACTCCTTTTACAGTCAGCTTTGCATTTGATTGGAATAAAATATATAAAGTTATTGTAATGGAGGCAACTTTCTCCTTTGATTGGTTCGTTGTGCCAATCATTCTTGGTTTTATATGATTAAGTGGGCTGACCACTATCTGAAGTGGAATTAAAAAGGTGTTTGGAGGTTTTGAAGAGATCGGTATTGCATACATGAGGGTGGTATTGGGTTTGTGAGGGCGGAGTGCAGTGTGAGGGCGGTATTAGATGAGGCGGTATTGAGTAAGGGCGGAGTGAAATGTGAGGCGGAGTGTAGTAATGGGCGGTGTGTAGTGACAGGCGGTGTGTAGTGTGAGGGCGGTATTGAATGAAGGCGGTGTGGAATGTGAGGGCGGAGTGAAATGTGAGGGCGTACTATGTAACGCCCCGAAACGTTGATTAAAATTTTCAAGTAAATTTTTCGCTTTTTTGAAAGATCATTTTAAAATTCATCAATTTAATTCAGAGTTTATGTAATAGTTGATAACAGCGGAAAAATTATCATACATGCTAGTCGTGAATAATTAAATTCAAGAAAATACTTAAATAGCGGAAACGATTTAGAACATAATAGTACATGACATATTATATTTATTACAACCCATAAAATCAAAGTTTAGGTAATAATTCAAATAGACATCCATCATGGCATCACTCTGCATTCTGCGTGTCATTCACTGTAAAAATTAATGTAAGAGTGAGACAGAATATAAAATAAATATAAAATAGATAAAATTGCACAAACACAATCAACAACTTATAATGATATGATGAATATGCCAAACAAGTCCATTTAATAATTCTTCAATTAGTTAAATGATGTCATGTTGGATCCATTTGGTTTGGTGGGAATACTGCAGTAAAAGTCTCATAGAGACACAAATAGGGCTTTAGCACATACCATGAATCCCTATACTTCATGGCGCTTAAGTACCGAAGTACACAATATCATAAGTAGGACTTTTGCATAAACCATGAATCCCTACACTCCATGGCACACAACAAAATTGGGCTTAACTCATCATAGAGTAACCCCCCACCAGGGTAGGCAATCATGGAACCCCTAAATTCCATGGTGCGTCCGAATGCTTATGATGCATGAATGCCTTTAATTCTTTTAACATACCATGATATCCACATTTCCAAAACCTCTTGGATAATACAAGTCCACAAGGGACACAATACACATAATAATTCACAAAATCATGGATTTACTGTTTTAACCACATATGTCAATAACCACAAGGCATTCATGTACATATATATTAATTATGTCATTCATAATTATTCACCATCACAATATACAAACTGTGTGATACTCAACAGCATTTATAATAATTCATAATCACTCAAGAATTAAATAAATAATCTTTATCCATAGAGAAAATTTCATTTTCTTTCAAAATAGCCTTTTTAAGTGACTTTCAGCATCCCCAACAGCAACATACATTAGCAAAACAGTCATAACATGGGCAAATCAACTCCTTTTTAGATGATTCCACTTTCTATAGCTCAATAATACAATTATCTACAACTTTCATGAAGAACACAGTTTCAGATTCCAATCAAAAATACCACTTATTCATAAAATACCATACTGCCTCCAGATAAGTTTTCCAAAATGTACACAGATTAGTATTTAGAACGTATTTGGAGTTACAAACGTGATTTTGACATGAAACCAATTCTAAATTATTCTTAAGACACATATCTACAATTTTCATGAAGACACCAACCCCTAATTCTCACCACTAACTTCCCAGTTTTTAAAAACAAGATTCGGATTTCAAAATTTCAGAATTTCAGAATTTCAGCTTGCACATACTTCAGTAATTTGAGCATAACTTGAGCTACAAAATTTATTTTGATGTGAAACCACTTTCTAAAAATCCACAACTTAATTATCTACAACTTTCATGAAGACATCCAAGGCTGATTATGCATGTATAATTCCCAGCACATCAAAATATGCACTAAACATGAAGCAAATCTTTCACTCGGAAATACAGTAGTATTTTGGCTATAACTTTTGCTACACATACTCAAATCAATCGTTTCAGGTCTCAAAATTCACATAACAAAAATATTTACAACTTTCATGAAGACACTGATCACTAATTCTTACCACACAATTCCCAGTATTAAAAATAAGATACGGATTTCAAGTTCACAGATTTACAGCTTGTACATACTTCAGTATTATGAGCATAACTTGAGCTACAAAAATTATTTTAATGTGAAACCACTTTCTAAAGATCCAAAACATATATATCTACAACTTTAATGCAGATATTCAAGACTTATTACGCATGTATAATTCCCAGCATATCAAAATATACACAAAACATGGAACAAATCTTTCACTCGAACATGCAGTAGTAATTTGGCTATAACTTTTGCTATACATACTCAAATTAATTGAATCAGGTCTCATAATTTAGAAAACAAAAAGATATACAATTTTCATGAAGAAGTCAAAGGCAAATTCATACGTTTTTAGTTTCAAAATTAAGCCACAAGATGCGAAATTAAGACTGAAATCCTAGAACAGCATGCAACTCTACCCATTTCATAGTTATTCACCACCCTCTCCCCTCTTACTTGTTTTGCTGACTGAAAAATGGCCTCCTTGTTGTCCTTGCACTTGTTCGAAGAAGAGTAAAAGAGAGGAAGAAGATTTACTGGCTTTTTCTCAGGAGTTCTAGTCAGAGGCAAGGTTTATAATGCAAGACAAGTGGGGAACATCATCCTTGTGAGTGGAGGTTTGGTGCTGTTAGTGCTTTGATAGTGGAGATAATGGAGGATTAATAATAGGAAAGTGGTTTATAATGGTCCACTTCTGGCGGTCCACCCACTAGAAGGAGTAATAATGGTGTTGATTGCATTAAAAATAGTATAAGAGACAAGAAAGGAGTGAAAAGTCACTTCTGGCACTGAAAACCGACTGGAATTCCACTCGGTTAGCCTATAAACCGACTGGAATTCCTCCAGTCGTGTGAAGAAGAAAGGAAACCAAGTCCTCTCGCTCAAGCGGAATGTGACTCGCTTGAGCGAGTGCCATATAATGTACTGACAGTGGGGCTTCGCTCAAGCGAGACACTCTCCCTCGCTTAAGCGAGGAATTCATTCGCTTAAGCGAATCCACTCGGTTTTCATTCAACATTGTAGTTCACTCGGTAAAACCTCCTGAAACCGAGTAATTCTTCTCTGTTTTCCACTCGGCCGTTTCAAATCATTATTAAGCTGACACATACATAATCTATCACTCGGCACAATTGATCCAAACCTATTTATCCTTCACCCAGTCTTTCATTCAGTGAAAACCGAGTCCCCCTTCACAGTCTTCAACACTCGGTTCCTCATTCCAAATCCGAGTCTCCATACACACACGGTTCCACTCGGTAAGACTTTTCAGAAACCGATTCTCCCCTCACTCGGAATATCTCCCAATCAAATGCCACTCGGCATACCCCAACCTTATTTCACTCGGTATTCTACAAGTTCATCATTCGGTATACCATTCATAATCACTCATCTTCTGAGCAGTGTCTCACTCGGTAATTCATCTCCAAACCGACTCTTCTCCTGACCAGCTTTCACTCGGTGAATTTCATCAATGCTGACTCATTCCACTTGAATGTCCACTCGGTAATATTGATCCTAAACCGACCCAAGACTTATTTGTTGTCAATCAGAATTCCTTCACTCAGGATTGCAACTTTTGATCTTAATTGACTCAGAAATGAGTCACTCAAAAAATAATGGACTCTGAACTGAGTCCTTTGAAGGTCTTGACTCAGGATTGAGTCTTCTTGGCATGTTTGACTCGGCAGTGAGTCTCTGAGACATTATTTCACTCGGAATAAGTCCTCTTGACCATGTTCCACTCGGAAAACATCATTTTCACTCGGTATTTCCATTTTTCACTCGGAATTCCTCTTGGTCACTCGGAATTTGCAGTTTTCACTCGGAACAGCCTCTCTTTCTCACTCGGACAGTTCTTTCTAAGGTATTTTCACTCGGAATTTGGGCCTCATTAATAAGGATCTATATAAGTTATAGAATTATACCCCAAAATGAGACTTTTGGAGCATTAAAAGCCATTATAGAGTGTTTTATTCATTAATTAACACTTACAGACCTTCCATGCTTCATAAATTACATAATAGAGCTACTATTAAAAGCAGGATGTTACAATTCTCCCACCCTAATAGAAATTTTGTCCTCGAAATTTAACGCGCTCCTCAGTGAAACAATCCTGGATACTGTGTCCTCATAGCATCTTCACGCTCCCAAGTCAGAGTTACATCAGTTCCTGGTTTCCATGCAACTTTTACCAGTGGTACATTCTTGTTCCTCAAGCATTTATTCGATCTTTCTAGGATCTGTGTAGGTTCTGTGGAGATGGTCAGATTTTCTCTAACTTCAATATCATCAGCAGCAATCACACGGTTGGGATCTTGTACGTACTTCCTCAGCTGTGATACATGAAATACATTGTACAGATTTGCCAGGTGAGGGGGAAGTGCAATCTGATATGCCACTGTACCAACCCTCTTTAGGATCTCATATGGTCCAATGAACCTCTGACTCAATTTCTTACTCTTCAATGCTCGACCAATCCCCTTGTGAGGTGAAACCTTCAAAAATACATGCTCACCAACTTGGAATTCCAGTGGTTTCCTCCTCTTATCATAATACTGCTTCTGTCTGTCTTGAGATACCTTCATCTTTTCTCTGATCATTTCTATCTGTTCAGTAGTCTGCTGTACAATTTCAGGTCCTAACGCCAAACTTTCACCAGTTTCTAACCAACAAAGTGGCGTTCGACACTTCCTACCATACAATGCTTCGAATGGAGCCATACCAATACTGGTGTGGTAGCTATTATTATACGTGAATTCAATCAATGGAAGAAACTTCTCCCAACTACCACCATGTTCAATCACACAAGATCGCAGTAAGTCTTCCAAACTTTGTATGGTACGCTCTGACTGTCCATCTATTTGGGGATGATAAGCTGAACTCAATCGAAGCTTTGAACCCAATTCCTGATGCAAGCTTCCCCAGAATCGGGAAGTGAATCTTGGATCTCTATCTGACACAATACTAGATGGTACACCATGTAGTCTTACGATCTCCTTCACATATAACTGTGCCAATTTTTGTAAAGAGTTCTTCATATTCATTGGGAGGAAGTGAGCAGACTTTGTCAATCTGTCTACAATAACCCAGATTGCATCATTCCCTGAACGTGTTCTTGGTAATCCTGCCACAAAGTCCATTGAGATGTCATCCCATTTCCAGACAGGAATCTCTAATGGTTGCAGTTCACCAGATGGCTTCTGGTGTTCTACCTTGGCTTTTTGACACACGAGACATGAAGACACATATTCAACTATCTCTTTCTTCATCCTTGGCCACCAAAAGCTTTTCCTCAGATCTTGATACATCTTAGTTGATCCAGGATGAATGCTCAACATACTTTTATGCACTTCTTCTAGAATCGTCCTTCTCAGATCAACATCATCTGGTACACAAATTCTATTCCTGATCCTCCAAATTCCATCTGATCCTTCTTGTAGTCCCATATCTTTTCCATTCGCCTGTAATTCTCTCAACTCTTGTAATAGCAAATCGTCTTTCTGTCTTTCACCTAATAGTTTCAGGAAATTATTGGTTATCTTCAAAGTCCCCAAAGTCATACTCTTTGAAGATTTCATATCTACACCCAAGTTCATGTCTCTGAACTGTTCTATCATCTCCATTTCTTTTATCATCAAAGATGCCATATGAATGGACTTTCGGCTTAGTGCATCTGCCACCACATTTACTTTTCCTGGATGGTACTTCAAATCAAAATCATAATCTTTAAGAAACTCCATCCACCTTCGCTGCCTCATGTTCAATTCCTTTTGATCGAACAAATACTTCAAGCTTTTGTGATCACTGAACACTTCAAACCTGACTCCATACAAATGGTGTCTCCAGATTTTCAGAGCAAATACCACTGCTGCCAATTCTAGATCATGCCTCGGATAGTTTATCTCATGTGGTCTCAACTGTCTAGAAGCATAGGCAACCACCTTTCGTTGCTGCATCAAAACACATCCTAAGCCCATTTTGGAAGCATCACAATAAACCATGAAATCTTATTGTGGATTAGGTAAGGTTAAGACTGGAGCAGATGTAAGCTTCAACTTCAGTTCTTGGAAACTTTTCTCATATTCTGGCGTCCAAGAAAAAGGTTGATTCTTCCGGGTTAGCCAAGTCATTGGTAGGGCAATTTGAGAAAACCCTTCAATGAATCTCTGATAATAACCAGCTAATCCCAGGAAACTTCGTATCTCAGTGACTGAAGTAGGTCTCTCCCAGTTTACCACAGCTTCTATTTTAGAAGGATCCACAGATACTCCTTCGTTTGAGATTACATGGCCTAGGAATTTTACCTCTTTCAACCAGAATTCACATTTTGATAACTTTGCATACAACTGCTTCTCCTTCAAAATCTGCAATACCACTCGAAGATGCTTTTCATGTTCCTCTGCGGTTTTTGAATAGATTAGAATATCATCAATGAAAATGATGACAAATTGATCCAAGTAGGGATAAAATACTCGATTCATGTAATCCATGAATACGGCTGGGGCATTGGTCACTCCGTAGGGCATCACAAGGTACTCGTAATGACCATATCGTGTTCTAAAGGCTGTCTTTGGAATATCTTCAGACTTGACACGAATCTGATGATACCCCAATCGTAGATCAATCTTGGAAAACACTGCAGCGCCTCTCAATTGATCTATCAGATCATCAATTCTGGGTAGAGGATATCTATTCTTCACCGTCAATTTGTTCAGCTGACGATAATCTACACATAACCTCATGCTTCCATCTTTCTTCTTGACGAGCAATACTGGCGCTCCCCATGGTGACACACTAGGTCTGATGAAATGCTTCTCCAGCAACTCTTCAATTTGTTTCTTCAGTTCTGCCAGTTCAATTGGTGCCATACGGTATGGAGCTTTAGACACTGGTCCTGCTCCTGGAATTAAATCAATGGAGAATTCTACCTCACGTTCTGGAGGTAAACTTGAGACATCCTCAGGAAATACTTCAGGAAATTCAGAAACAACCGGCATCTCGATTGCTTTAGGTTCACCATCTTCTTTGTAAAGAATGAATAAAGCAAACAATTGACTTTCACCTTGTAATACATAGGTCTTGAGGTTGTCAGAATTTAGATTTTCTGATGGAAATATCACGGTCTTGTTGTGACAGTCCACCAAGACTCGATTTGTCGATAACCAGTCCATCCCCAGAATCACCTCCAGATCCTTCAAAGGTAAACAAACAAGATCGACAAGAAAACGTCTACCTTCTATGAGTATAGAACATTCGTTACACACCTTAGCAGTCCTAAGTTGTGTACCGGTGGGAGTGGAAACAATCAGATCATATGTCATAGGCTTCACAGGTAATTGAAAGCGTCTAACACACTCATCAGAAATGAAAGAATGCGTAGCACCAGAATTAAATAACACGAATAGGATTGTACCATTAATCTCACACTTACTTTGTACGAGGTCATCAGCTTGGTCTGCCTCTGAACCGCTGATGGCAAAGACCCTCCCAGTTGTTTGTTGCAACCTCTGATCTGTGGACTCCCTGTTCTGTCTTAGAGGTTGGGCAGTACGTGTGTCTCCTCCACGGCCTCTCTGATAATTAGAGCCTCTTGGTTCACTCATAGTGTTTTTGTTGTTGTTTTGATTGTTCTGCGGACAATTTGGACTGATGTGTCCTTTTTGATTACATCGAAAGCAAGTGACCTCTTCAAGACGTCTGTTACAATCACGTACATGATGATTACCTCCACACTTAAGACACCTCATATTATTGTGTCTATCAAAAGATGACAATGATGATGATCCTCCTCTGGAGCGACTTGGATAGAACGATCCTCTTCTTTTGAAATCAACTGACTGAGGTTTCAGTTGTCTATTGACCCTTTCATGTGCCAGTCTGGCTTGGTGATTCTATTCAAAAATTCTGCATTTGTTGATCAGAATAGGAAAACTCTGAATTTCTTGGTACCCTATCGCTTCTTTGATTTCCAGATTCAGTCCGTTCTCAAATTTAACATATTTCGACTCTTCGGCACCAGCCTGTTGAAAAGGAGGGTAAAAGAGAGATAGTTCTTCAAACTTTACAGCATATTCTCCAACGGACATCGAGCCTTGTTTCAACTCCATAAATTCCAGCTCCTTGCGACTTTTCACACTTGCTGGAAAATATTTCTCCAGGAAACAGTCTTTGAAGTTGGCCCAGATCAAGGGTCTGTCAGTCTCGATCATACGGATTCTAGCATGAATCCACCAGTTCTCTGCCTCTTCCACCAACATATAGGTGGCATACTCCACCTTTTCGCATTCTGTGCAAGGCAATGCTCGAAAGATGCGCTCCATTTCCTTGGCCCAAAGATATGCTCCTTCTGGATTATAACCTCCTTTGAATTGTGAAGGCTTTCTCTTCAGGAAGTGGTCTAACCCATGGAGTCCTCCAGTGCTCCTTGGTTAGTTTTGTCGTTCTATAGTTTCAGCTAAGCGATTGAAAGTTGCTGCCATATCGTTGTTGTTGTTGTTGTTGTTTCTTGCCATCCTATATTCGTAGTTTGGTTTATACCAATTCTAAGGGATAATATATCATATATAAATACTACATAACTATCATTATTCTACGGTTTATCAGTTAAGTAATAAATCATATAACACATTTATCATATTATCAAGAGGTAATCAAACAACTCTTTTCGCAATTAATCAGTCAGGCACAATTCACATAGTACACATTTAGCATGTTATCAAGTAAGAAATCAAACATTTCACATATTATGTCGAGAAACAGTACATGTCATAACAATTGGTCCTGAATTTTTGAAAATGCTCTGATACCAACATGTAACGCCCCGAAACATTGATTAAAATTTTCGAGTAAATTTTTTGCTTTTTCGAAAGATCATTTTAAAATTCATCAATTTAATTCAGAGTTTATGTAATAGTTGATAACAGCGGAAAAATTATCATACATACTAGTCGTGAATAATTAAATTCAAGAAAATACTTAAATAGCGGAAACGATTTAGAACATAATAGTACATGACATATTATATTTATTACAACCCATAAAATTAAAGTTTAGGTAATAATTCAAATAGACATCCATCATGGCATCACTCTGTATTCTTCGTGTCATTCACTGTAAAAATTAATGTAAGAGTGAGACAGAATATAGAATAAATATAAAATAGATAAAATTGCACAAACACAATCAACAACTCATAATGATATGATGAATATGCCAAATAAGTCCATTTAATAATTCTTCAATTAGTTAAATGATGTCATGTTGGATCCATTTGGTTTGGTGGGAATACTGCAGTAAAAGTCTCATAGAGACACAAATAGGGCTTTAGCATATACCATGAATCCCTATACTTCATGGCGCTTAAGTACCGAAGTACACAATATCATAAGTAGGACTTTTGCATAAACCATGAATCCCTACACTCCATGGCACACAACAAAATAGGGCTTAACTCATCATAGAGTAACCCCCCACCAGGGTAGGCAATCATGGAACCCCTAAATTCCATGGTGCGTCCGAATGCTTATGATACATGAATGCCTTTAATTCTTTTAACATACCATGATATCCACATTTCCAAAACCTCTTGGATAATACAAGTCCACAAGGGACACAATACACATAATAATTCACAAAATCATGGATTTACTGTTTCAACCATATATGTCAATAACTACAAGGCATTCATGTACATATATATTAATTATGTCATTCATAATTATTCACCATCACAATATACAAACTGTGTGATACTCAACAGCATTTATAATATTTCATAATCACTCAAGAATTAAATAAATAATCTTTATCCATAGAGAAAATTTCATTTTCTTTCAAAATAGCCTTTTTAAGTGACTTTCAGCATCCCCAACAGCAACATACATTAGCAAAACAGTCATAACATGGGCAAATCAACTCCTTTTTAGATGATTCCACTTTCTATAGCTCAATAATACAATTATCTACAACTTTCATGAAGAACACAGTTTCATATTCCAATCAAAAATACCACTTATTCATAAAATACCATACTGCCTCCAGATAAGTTTTCCAAAATGTACATAGATTAGTATTTAGAACGTATTTGGAGTTATAGACGTGATTTTGACATGAAACTAATTCTAAATTATTCTTAACACACATATCTACAATTTTCATGAAGACACCAACCCCTAATTCTCACCACTAACTTTCTAGTTTTTAAAAACAAGATTCGGATTTCAAAATTTCAGAATTTCAGAATTTCAGCTTGCACATACTTCAGTAATTTGAGCATAAGTTGAGCTACAAAATTTATTTTGATGTGAAACCACTTTCTAAAAATCCACAACTTAATTATCTACAACTTTCATGAAGACATCCAAGGCTGATTATGCATGTATAATTCCCAGCATATCAAACTATGCACTAAACATGAAGTAAATCTTTCACTCGGACATATAGTAGTATTTTGGCTATAACGTTTGCTACACATACTCAAATCAATCAGTTCAGGTCTCAAAATTCACATAACAAAAAGATTTACAACTGTCATGAAGACACGGATCACTAATTCTTACCACAAAATTCCCAGTTTTAAAAATAAGATACAGATTTCAAGTTCACAGATTTACAGCTTGTACATACTTCAGTATTATGAGCATAACTTGAGCTACAAAAATTATTTTAATGTGAAACCACTTTCTAAAGATCCACAACATATATATCTACAACTTTCATGAATAATTCAAGGCTGATTACGCATTTATAATTCCCAGCATATCAAAATATACACAAAACATGGAACAAATCTTTCACTCAAACATGCAGTAGTAATTTGGCTATAACTTTTGCTATACATACTCAAATTAATTGAATCAGGTCTCATAATTTAGATAACAAAAATATCTACAATTTTCATGAAGAAATCAAAGGCAAATTCATACATTTTCAGTTTCAAAATTAAGCCACAAGATGCGAAATTAAGACTGAAATCCTA
Organism: Clitoria ternatea; assembly: GCA_037962975.1. NCBI lineage: Eukaryota > Viridiplantae > Streptophyta > Magnoliopsida > Fabales > Fabaceae > Clitoria > Clitoria ternatea. Next base: position 289,602,647 of record CM075670.1, read on the forward strand.
GAACAGCATGCAACTCTACCCATTTCATAGTTATTCACCACCCTCTCCCCTCTTACTTGTTTTGCTGACTTAAAAATGGCCTCCTTGTTGTCCTTGCACTTGTTCGAAGAAGAGTAAAAGAGAGGAAAAAGATTTACTGGCTTTTTCTCAGGAGTTCTGGTCAGAGGCAAGGTTAATAATGCAAGACAAGTGGGGAACATCATCCTTGTGAGTGGAGGTTTAGTGCTGTTAGTGCTTTGATAGTGGAGATAATGGAGGATTAATAATAGGAAAGTGGTTTATAATGGTCCACTTCTGGCCGTCCACCCACTAGAAGGAGTAATAATGGTGTTGGTTGCATTAAAAATGGTATAAGAGACAAGAAAGGAGTCAAAAGTCATTTCTGGCACTGAAAACCGACTGGAATTCCACTCGGTTAGCCTATAAACCGACTGGAATTCCTCCAGTCGTGTGAAGAAGAAAGGAAACCGAGTCCTCTCGCTCAAGCGGAATGTGACTCGCTTGAGCGAGTGCCATATAATGTACTGATAGTGGGGCTTCGCTCAAGCGAAACTGACTCACTTGAGCGAGACACTCTCCCTCGCTTAAGCGAGGAATTCATTCGCTTAAGCGAATCCACTCGGTTTTCATTCAACATTGTAGTTCACTCGGTAAAACCTCCTGAAACCGAGTAATTCTTCTCTGTTTTCCACTCGGCCATTTCAAATCATTATTAAGCCGACACATACATAATCTATCACTCGGCACAATTGATCCAAACCTATTTATCCTTCACCCAGTCTTTCATTCAGTGAAAACCGAGTCCCCCTTCACAGTCTTCAACACTCGGTTCCTCATTCCAAATCCGAGTCTCCATACACACACGGTTCCATTCGGTAAGACTTTTCAGAAACCGATTCTCCCCTCACTCGGAATATCTCCCAATCAAATGCCACTCGGCATACCCCAACCTTATTTCACTCGGGTATTCTACAAGTTCATCATTCGGTATACCATTCATAATCACTCATCTTCTGAGCAGTGTCTCACTCGGTAATTCATCTCCAAACCGACTCTTCTCCTGACCAGCTTTCACTCAGTGAATTTCATCAATGCTGACTCATTCCACTTGAATGTCCACTCGGTAATATTGATCCTAAACCGACCCAAGACTTATTTGTTGTCAATCGGAATTCCTTCACTCAGGATTGCAACTTCTGATCTTAATTGACTCGGAAACGAGTCACTCAAAAAATAATGGACTCTGAAATGACTCCTTTGAAGGTCTTGACTCAGGATTGAGTCTTCTTGGCATGTTTGACTCGGCAGTGAGTCTCTGAGACATTATTTCACTCGGAATAAGTCCTCTTGACCATGTTCCACTCGGAAAACATCATTTTCACTCGGTATTTCCATTTTCCACTCGGAATTCCTCTTGGTCACTCAGAATTTGCAGTTTTCACTCGGAACAACCTCTCTTTCTCACTTGGACAGTTCTTTCTAAGGTATTTTCACTCGGAATTTGGGCCTCATTAATAAGGATCTATATAAGTTATAGAATTATACCCAAAAATGAGACTTTTGGAGCATTAAAAGCCATCATAGAGTGTTTTATTCATTAATTAACACTTACAGACCTTCCATGCTTCATAAATTACATAATAGAGCTACTATTAAAAGCAGGATGTTACATACTAAGAGAGGGCGGTATGGAGTGTAAGGCGGTGTTGAGTGTGAAGTAGGGAAGGACGGTGTGTGTGAAGGAGTTAAGGACACCGTATATGTAAAGAGGGCGGTGTTGTGACGAACACCGGCTCAGAGCTGTCCGGTGTGAACTCCTGCTCTAAGGACGACCTAATTTAGCCAACTGGTGTGGAGTGCTGACATCGGATCGCTTAAGCGAAATCCGATTCGCTTGAGCGAATCCGCCCTTTATGGCTCGAAAATCTTCTAAAACCGATTCGTTTCTCTTGGTCCTCACTCATAATTGTTTTAAAGTATCTAGTCGGACTTCTCCTCTCTAGGTCGGATTTCTTCTGGATTCAGTCGGATTCTCTTTACTCAGGGTTTCCATTCGGTAAACAACCTATTCTTATTTATTTCATACTTAACTAAATCATTCCTTAGCCAACTCAACATCAAATCACTTTTTACTCGGATTTCATAACACCTTAGGCTTACTCGGAAAAAGGGTATCCATATTCATACAGTTTTCCACTCAGAATTATAACATCCTTTATTCAGAAATCAACACTTTCTCCACTCAGTCCACTCATATTTCTCCCTCGGTTTGAACCAAACTCTTCAACTACAATTTCAATCGAAGCCTATTAAGGTCATTACCTCTCAAAAAAGACACACACGTATGAGCCTCACCCGGACTTGGTCCAGTAGAGTACTTCTCACTCGGAAGAGGAGTCATACTCATAGACTTACTCGGAAATGGCCCTGCCTACTGCAATTCACTCGGAATGGGTTCTCAAATACCATTTTCCGCTCGGTATCTACTCAATTAGTATTATTCATTCATCACCACTCATATTCAAGCCAAGTAATGCTTTAACCATACGATATATATATATATATATATATATATATAACCACTCGGAATTCATAACTTAATGATTATTTCTTCCACCAACATTTCTCAATAATTTTAATAACACATTTCAATCGGTAGAAGGTGTAACACCCTCGGTTAGATAAGACAAATCCTTCTGTAGGTTCATCCTATTTAATTGAGAGTGTTAACAGTTTTTAAAAAAAATGAATTTTTTTTTAATAAATACGTGGCAGATCAGCGGAAGTAATATTGTATATATCACATAGTCATTCACAAACTGTAAGTAATTGTACTCTTAACAGAATGGGGCACGCAGGCACCCTTAAATATTATACAGTCATCCGGTGTTTGATTATAAATATTCTATCCTTAATGATTATTCTCGATGGGTTCAGCGTATTGCTGATCTTCACACTCGGGTTCTTGAGTTTCTAATTCCTCTGAAAAATGTTCAACAGTAAGGGTAAGTATAACCCAAGACCCTGATTGGTTCATCCGGTGCGGACATAATCTAGTTAACATACAATGTCACATAGATCATACATTTAGCATATTTATAACAATCAAGCATGTTGTCATCACATAATCGTATATTTAGCATATTCACAATTATAACAATCAAGCATATTATCATGAAATAAATCAAACATATAACATATTCACAATTATAACAATCAAATATGCTGTAATGAATGCATGAGTTCGGATTTATTATGATTTATCTTTGGTTAAGTCTCATGATGCATGTGGGCCCAATAAATCAATCCATCATCATCCTTTCATTCTTTGGATTCCATCCTGCTCAAGTTATTTCTTGGGCACAACGTTTCCATTCTAGAGCGATTGGAGCTCACCAAGTCCCTTTTCTTTTATCATATGGTACGAATGAACTCACAGGTTCTCATCATTATATATATCATTTCATCTTGGGACTTGGCTCTTCACGATCATAGATACATCCCGTCATTTAGTCGAAGTACACTAGAATTGCATCGTCTCACCCGGCTATCAGGCGCGACTCTGATGCCATTGGGTTGCCGTTCCAGTTGTACTCCCAAGATTCTTCTACTGAGATCGAACGTGAATGTCCTCCAGCGTACCAGGTGTATGCTCTAGTTTTTCTTCTTCAAAACATATTTTCATGATGCGAAATGCATTATTCTTATCATTAGATCCCTGGGTATCTTATGTGTTTCCAGTCTCATCATATCATTCTCAAGTTCTTTGAATTCCATCAATCATTTAAACCTTGTAAGATATTCGTTTATTAATTTTTTTAGAAATATATCTATATATATATTCTTTCATAAAGAGTAAAATAATATATATCCTTTATGTAATTACGCATAATTCGGATGTTAATAATGTATAATAATAATAAAACTAATAATAATGATAACAATACTAAGTTTGACAATAAATAGAATAAGAATGATAATTATAACTTACCAATAACTTAAAAAGTAGTAAAGATTAGTTTCCGATTGAAAATTCAAGTGAAAAACACTAAAAACAGAGTTTTCCGAGTGGAACAGAGGTAAATCCGAGTGAAATGAGTATGATTCCGAGTGGAATCATTCAGAGAAGGGTTCTCCAAGCGATCTGGCTAAAAATCCGAGTGAAATTGTACTGGAAGACTGTTTTCTGACTGAAACAGGTCTGATTCCGAGTGGAATAAATTATGTCCGAGTAGAAATGTTGATTTCCAAACTTTTTGAGAAAAATAGGTTTAAAACTGAGTGAGAAATTGAGTTTGCCGAGTGGGATGAGTTGAATACCGAGTGAAACTGAATCATCCGAGTAAAATAAATCTGTTCTGAGTGAAAAATTATTCTGCTGACTAGAATGCCTTCGAGTAAAATAAATCTGAATGAAATAATCCTGATTCCAAGTAGAATCAGGTTGATAAGAGTTTTCTGAGTTAATTTAACTATATATTCTGAGTGAAAATAAACTAAAGGAATTTTCCGAGTGAAAATAACTGTTTGCTGAGTAAAATAAGTTGTTTCCCGAGTGAAATCACTGGAAAGTGTTGTCTGGGTAAAAATAACTATTTTCTGAGTGAGATATGATGTTTTCCGAGTAATTGAAACTAGGAAGGTGCTGTCCGAGTGAAAATAAATTAGGAAATATTCTCTGAGTGAAATAAAGTTGTTAACCGAGTGAAATTAGTAATAAAGAGTTTCCTGAGTGGTATTGTTTGTAAATCTGAGTGAAAATGAGTTCCTGAGTGAAATCAAGTATGATTCCGAGTGAAATCAGTATGAAAAGAGTTTCCTGAGTAAAAATAAGATAAGTTCCGAGTGAAACATGAGTTTACCGAGTGAAATTAATTAAAAAGGTTTCTGTCTGAATAAGACACATGTGAATAAAGCAAATCCGAGTAAGATAATCCTGATTCCGAGTGGAATCAGGTTGGGAAAGGTCTTTTGGTGAGTTGACTTTATATACCGAGTTACATCAAGTTGAAAGGAGTTCTTTTAGTGAAAATAACTATTTGCTAAGTGAAATAAATTGTTTTGCCGAGTGAAATAAGATTGGGAAGCTACTGTCCGAGTAAAATATGATGTTTTCCGAGTGCAATAAGACTGGGAAGATACTGTCCGAGTAAAATAGTGTGTTTCCGAGTGAATTTACTGAAAAAGACTTCTGAGTAAAAAGTAATTATATTTTCTGAGTGAAATTAAGTCAAGTTCCAAGTGAAATAATGTAAGAAAGAGATTTTCGAGTAAAATAAGACTTGGGAGATGCTGTCCGAGAGAAATAGAGTGTTTTCCGAGTGAATTACTATGTTTTCCGAGTGAAATCAACTGCAAAGATATTATCCGAGTATAAATAAGCAAAAACCGAGTAAAATAAGTGTAAAACCGATCGGATTATCATAAAACATAACCTGTTATCATATTTGTTTCACTGGAAATCACACGGTACCCATGATTCTTAGTATTTTTAGTCCAATATTTCATAATTCATCAATGATTATATACACTCGGTAACAGATATATATACATAAATGCATATACAGATACAATTTAAAGCATTTAATTCATACACACTGAATCTGTCCTTCACTCGGTTTTCCCACAAGGCACCCGAGAATATACCCCCTTACCTCAATGAAGTTCCTGGAGAAGAAGAAAGAGGCTCCCTTCACTATTTTGCTTCAAATCTGAGTGAAACAGAGGGGATAGGAGTGGGAAAGAACTTGCTGGGAAAGAGAGTGATGAAGAGTGTTTGGGTCGTGTGTGTGGTGTGAGTTCTGAGGACCTTGAGCTCGTTTAAATATGGAGGAAGTGAGTGGGAAGACAAGTGGGAGACAGCTTTTCTGAGTGGGCTGTGAGTGGATTGCTAATGGAAGAGTCACTAGGGATTAAATAAGATATATGCTGAGTCAGTGTCCATTTCTGGTCGTCCACCATCCATAATGCGCACGATTAGATTTAAATATCATTAAAAAACAAAATTAAAGTCAATACGCACTTCTGTCAGTGAATACCGAGTGAAATTACACTCGGTTAACACTTTTGTCAGTGAATTCCGACTGGAATTCCCACTTCCGAGTCACAATTGCAATTCTTCACTCGGAATTTCTTCGAAACCGACTCAGGGACTCGGTTTCTCACTCGGTAATACCTCTTCATACTGAGTCCTCTCTTTCTCAGTGAATCTTCACTCGGAAACCCGAGTCTTCCTCACTTTATTCACTCGGTTTAGGCTAATTTCTTCAATAAACGTTTATTTGAGCCATTACCTCGCGGACCAAGACTCACACATACTTCTCTCACTCGGTTTTGGTCCAGTGGAGTATATCTCACTCGGAATTAGCTCCCTCCACCATTTCTACTCGGTTTCCTAAGTCAATTTATAGGAAACCGTTCGGAATCCTTCCCAATTGATTCCACAACGCACTTCAATCGGTAGGAAGCATCAAATCAACATAAACATGAGTGTTTATACATTCTTTCACTCGGAATACTCCAATTGGAGTAGTCTCCTTCAGAAAAGGAAACATTCAACTCGGAACCGAGCCTTCTAGGGTGTTTTCACTTGGATTTTCACTCAGAAGTGATTCTTTTGAACACTCTTCACTCAGAATTGCTTCTCAGGTCAGGACTCCACTCGGTGGTAGCCTTCTCAATCATGTTTTACTCGGAAAACATGGTACTGACTCGGAATTCTCTCCTTCACTCGGAATTTCTAATCCTTCACTCGGAATTCTTCTCTGTCACTCGGAACAGAGCCCTTTTCACTCGGTTTTTGCATAATTTCACTAATATTCCATATAAATTCTATTATTACGCGCAAAAATGACATTTTTGAGGTACTACAGACCATCAACAAGGTATATATTGACTTATTCTTGCTTACAAACCCTCCAAAATGAAAATTTACAAGGATAAAATTGTTTCTAAAAAACAGGGATGTTACATTCTCCCCTTCTTTTAGAAATTTCGTCCTGAAATTTAAAGTTAAAACAATTGAGGGTACAATTCTCTCATTTTCTCCTCAATTTCCCAAGTAGCATCCCCATCATCTGTCTGACTCCAAACTACCTTGACCAAAGGGATTTCTTTGCCTCTTAGCTGTTTGAGACATCGGTCAGCAATCTTAACTGGCGATGCTTCAAAGGTAAGGTTTTCTTTTAAGAACAAATTGATCAGGATTTAGAACATGATCAGGGCTTGGTACATATTTACGGAGTTGAGAGACATGAAATACATTGTGAAGGTTTGTCAGCTCAGGTGGCAGAACAATGCGGTACGCATGAGTTCCTATCTTTTGCAGAATCTGATAGGGTCCTACGTATCTGGGGCTTAACTTCTTGGCCTTCAAAGCTCTTCCTACTCCAGTGGTAGGAGTAACTTTGAGAAATACATGGTCACCTTCTTCAAATTCTAATGGCTTCCGACGTTTGTCATAGTAACTCTTTTGTCTATCTTGTGAAGCCTTCATTGCCATTTGAATCCTCTGAACTTGTTCTGTTGTCTTCTGAACAATCTCTGGTCCAATTATTGTCTTTTCACCAGTTTCATACCAACATAAAGGTGTACGGCACTTTCTTCCATACAAAGCTTCATAAGGGGCCATTCCGATGCTTGCATGATAGCTGTTGTTGTAAGTGAACTCAATAAGTGGGAGATATTCTTGCCAATTTCCACCATGTTCCAAAACACAAAGACGTAACAGATCTTCAAGAGTCTTGATTGTTCTTTCTGATTGTCTGTCTGTCTGTGGATGATATACGGAACTTAACTTCAGATGAGTTCCTAGAGCTTGTTGCAGACTCTTCCAAAACTGTGATGTGAAACGAGGATCTCGATCGAATACAATCGCAGTGGGAGTTCCATGTAATCGTACGATTTCCTTGATATAGATCTGGGTGAGTTTCTCTAGGGAATACTTCATATTGACAGGAATGAAGTGAGCGGTCTTTGTTAATCGATCCACGATTACCCAAATAGCATCATATCCAGCTGATGTTCTGGGAAATCCACTCACGAAGTCCATAGCAATCTTATCCCATTTCCATTCTGGAATATCCAAAGGACGAAGGGTCCCACTTGGTCGTTGTTGTTCCGCTTTTACCTTCTGACACATCAGGCAAGTTGTTACGTACTCTGCGATATCCCTTTTCATTCCTTGCCACCAGAATAATTTCTTCAAGTCCTGGTACATCTTGGTTGATCCTGGGTGGATACTGTACTTACTCTTGTGTGCTTCATCCAAGATAGATCTCTTAAGATCTGCATTAACTGGAATACAGAGCCTCTGTTGATACTTGATCACTCCATGTTCATCTGTGCTAAACTCTGAAACTCCTTCTTTTGTCTTTTCTGCTAGATCTTGTAATTCCTGATCATTGGCTTGAGCTTCTTTGATTTGTTCCAAGAAATCATTGGAAATCCTTAACATTCCCACCATAAGGCTTCCCCTTTTTGGTGTTACTGCTAGGTTCAAATCGTGAAACTGTTCAATCAGTTCTAACTCCTTTGTCATCATATATGATAGATGTAGGGCTTTTCTACTGAGTGCATCAGCCACAACATTAGCTTTTCCAGGATGATATCGGAGTTCAAAATCATAATCTTTGATAAATTCCATCCACCTACGTTGTCACATATTCAACTCCTTCTGGTCGAATAGATACTTCAAGCTTTTGTGATCACTGAAGACTTCGAAGTATGTACCATACAAGTAGTGTCTCCAGATTTTCAAGGCAAACACAACAGCAGCTAATTCCAAGTCATGTGTGGGATAATTAACTTCATGGGTTCTTAGCTGTCTTGAAGCATAAGCAACAACCTTTCTTTCTTGCATTAGGACGTATCCTAGTCCTTGTTTTGACGCATCACAGTATACTTCATATGGCTTGGCAGGATCTGGCAAAATCAAGACAGGTGCACTAGTGAGTCGTTGGCGTAACTCTGTAAAACTGCTTTCGCATTTGTCAGTCCATTCGAATAGTTGATCTTTACGAGTTAGCTTAGTTAAAGGTGCTGCAATTCGAGAGAAATTCTCAATGAATCGACGATAATATCCAGCCAGTCCAAGGAAACTGCGGATTTCCGTCACATTCTTGGGTTGTTCCCAATTTAGTACAGCTTCTACCTTTGTAGGATCCACAGCAATTCCTTCCTTAGAGATGACATGTCCTAAGAATTTCACTTCTGTCAACCAGAACTCACATTTTGAAAACTTGGCGTACAATTGCCTGCACGCAAAGTGTTTAGAACAATTCGAAGATGCTCTTCGTGTTCCTCATGACTCTTGGAGTAGACGAGAATATCGTCAATGAATACAACCATGAATTTGTCCAAGTACTCATGGAAGATTCGATTCATGTATCCCATAAAGACTGCAGGTGCATTTGTAACTCCAAAGGGCATAACAAGATACTCATAGTGCCCATATCGTGTTCTGAATGCCGTTTTGGGTACATCGTCTTTCTTTACTCTGATTTGATGATAGCCTGATCGCAGATCAATCTTCGAGAAGATAATGGCTCCTCGTAATTGATCCATCAAATCATCAATCCTTGGAAGAGGGTAACGGTTCTTGATCGTAGCTTTATTCAACTGACGATAGTCAACACATAACCGCATACTGCCATCCTTCTTTTTGACTAGAAGAACTGGTGCTCCCCAAGGTGAGACACTGGGTCTAATCATTCCTTTCTCTAGAAGTTCTTCTAATTGCTCTTTAAGTTCGCTGAGTTCCCTGGGTGACATCCGGTAAGGAGCAATAGAGATTGGTCCCACGCCCGGTATAATATCAATGCTGAATTCGACTTCTCGCTCTGGAGGTAGTTCTAGTATGTCCTCAGGGAATACTTCTGGAAATTCTTGAACAACAGGAATCTGTTCAAGTTGGGAAGTGGCCTTACTTTCAGTTTCAATAAGGATCATGTATAGTTGGACTTCTTTTGAGATTACCTTTTCTGAGATATCAAGGCAAGAATCTGTGACTTGATCACATTCAGATGTAGCAGACCCGTGAGAGATGGATCTATTATGACAGTCAATCAGAATATGATTGGCAGCAAGCCAATTCATCCCTAGAACAATGTCTAGATCAATCAAAGGTAAACATATCAGATCTACCTGATAAGCTTTTCCTTCAATGTTAAGAGGACATTCTAGACATATACGAGTAGAGCAAATGGGCTTATTGGTGGTAGTTGTGACAATCATTTGATAGGGCAGAGAGGTTGTAGGAAGCTTTAAATGTTTTACACAATTCTCAGATATGAAAGAATGAGTGGCTCCAGAATCATATAATACATTTAATAGAGTACTTCCTATAATGCATGTACCTTGTACAAGATCGTTCTCTTGTGATACTTCTGCACCATTCATGGTAAAAACTCTGGCATTTCCCCCTGGCCTTTTGGTTGAGTTATTTCCGGGCCTTCCTGGATTATTGTTCTGTCTGAAGTTGTTGTTGCGGGGAACATTCTGTACTCTTGGGGCATTATTTGCAGGGGTATTTGTAGCAGGTCCTCTATTCCCTTGGCCTGTTGGTCGCACTACCTGTCTTTGAGTCACCTGTTGCTGGTTGTTAGTATTTTTAAACCAACAGTCAGCATCACGATGTCCAGTCCGTCCACAAATTGTGCAGGCTCTACAATTTACTGCCATATGTGGTCCTCCGCAATTATAACATTTCAGGTTCCGATTGTTCCCTTGATCTTTTGGAGGATTTCGGTTGGCTGAGTAAGGTGGTCGGGAATATGGTCGATCTCCTCGAAAATCCCTTCTTTGTTGTTGGTCTGGCATCCGTCGCTCAGGGCCATGACTGGACGTTCCAGGTCATCGAAGATTAGAGGTATTTTCGAAGATGCGGCATCTGTCAACCAAAGTAGTGAATTGTGTAATTTGTTGACAACATATGACTTGGTGAATCTCATGTCGTAGCCCTGCTTCGAACTTTGCACATCTTGACGCTTCTCCCATATGGGTGTAGTAGGGACAACATTTTGCCAGTTCATCAAACTTAACAGCGTACTCCCCAACAGTCATATTGCCTTGTTTCAGATTAACGAATTCCTGCTCCTTTTGCCTTCTTATGTCTTCGGGGAAATATTTAGCGAGAAATTCTGTCTTAAATTGTCCCCAAGTAATAATATGCCCATCAGTAGCTAGTCTGACTCTAGCATGAGTCCACCAGTGTTCTGCTTCTCCAACCAGCATGAAGACAGTAAAAGTTACACAATCCTCATCAGAACATCGCATAGCGACAAAAATCTTTTCAAGGTGTTCAATCCATAGTTGTGCTCCATCTGGATTGAAGCCTCCCTTGAACTGCGTAGGATTGTTTCTTTGAAAATCAGCTAATCCTTGTCTGGCAGAAGCATGAGGTAACTCTTGTCTTTCTATTACCTCCACAATTCTGGTAAGAAGATTCTCCATCATGTGATTGTTATTTTGGCGTGCCATTAGGAATTTGCTGAAAGAATATCAACAAATAGATTCAGGGTATGCGTTATGTGGAGCATTCCACATAGGATATTTAGTCTTAAGAGTGTTATGGACTGTTCAATATTTCTATCAGAGTACATGGAAACCTAATGGTCCACTCCACAAGCTTAATGAATCGACTATGCTCTGATACCACCTTTGTAACACCCTCGGTTAGATAAGACAAATCCTTCTGTAGGTTCATCCTATTTAATTGAGAGTGTTAACAGTTTTTAAAAAAAATGAATTTTTTTTTAATAAATACATGGCAGATCAGCGGAAGTAATATTGTATATATCACATAGTCATTCACAAACTGTAAGTAATTGTACTCTTAACAGAATGGGGCACGCAGGCACCCTTAAATATTATACAGTCATCCGGTGTTTGATTATAAATATTCTATCCTTAATGATTATTCTCGATGGGTTCAGCGTATTGCTGATCTTCACACTCGGGTTCTTGAGTTTCTAATTCCTCTGAAAAATGTTCAACAGTAAGGGTGAGTATAACCCAAGACCCTGATTGGTTCATCCGGTGCGGACATAATCTAGTTAACATACAATGTCACATAGATCATACATTTAGCATATTTATAACAATCAAGCATGTTGTCATCACATAATCGTATATTTAGCATATTCACAATTATAACAATCAAGCATATTATCATGAAATAAATCGTACATATAACATATTCACAATTATAACAATCAAATATGCTGTAATGAATGCATGAGTTCGGATTTATTATGATTTATCTTTGGTTAAGTCTCATGATGCATGTGGGCCCAATAAATCAATCCATCATCATCCTTTCATTCTTTGGATTCTATCCTGCTCAAGTTATTTCTTGGGCACAACGTTTCCATTCTAGAGCGATCGGAGCTCACCAAGTCCCTTTTCTTTTATCATATGGTACGAATGAACTCACAGGTTCTCATCATTATATATATCATTTCATCTTGGGACTTGGCTCTTCACGATCATAGATGCATCCCGTCATTTAGTCGAAGTACACTAGAATTGCATCGTCTCACCCGGCTATCAGGCGCGACTCTGATGCCATTGGGTTGCCGTTCCAGTTGTACTCCCAAGATTCTTCTACTGAGATCGAACGTGAATGTCCTCCAGCGTACCAGGTGTATGCTCTAGTTTTTCTTCTTCAAAACATATTTTCATGATGCGAAATGCATTATTCTTATCATTAGATCCCTGGGTATCTTATGTGTTTCCAGTCTCATCATATCATTCTCAAGTTCTTTGAATTCCATCAATCATTTAAACCTTGTAAGATATTCGTTTATTAATTTTTTTAGAAATATATCTATATATATATATTCTTTTATAAAGAGTAAAATAATATATATCCTTTATGTAATTACGCATAATTCGGATGTTAATAATGTATAATAATAATAAAACTAATAATAATGATAACAATACTAAGTTTGACAATAAATAGAATAAGAATGATAATTATAACTTACCAATAACTTAAAAAGTAGTAAAGATTAGTTTCCGATTGAAAATTCAAGTGAAAAACACTAAAAACAGAGTTTTCCGAGTGGAACAGAGGTAAATCCGACTGAAATGAGTATGATTCCGAGTGGAATCATTTAGAGAAGGGTTCTCCAAACGATCTGGCTAAAAATCCGAGTGAAATTGTACTGGAAGGCTGTTTTCCGACTGAAACAGGTCTGATTCCGAGTGGAATAAATTATGTCCGAGTAGAAATGTTGATTTCCAAACTTTTTGAGAAAAATAGGTTTAAAACTGAGTGAGAAATTGAGTTTGCCGAGTGGGATGAGTTGAATACCGAGTGAAACTGAATCATCCGAGTAAAATAAATCTGTTCCGAGTGAAAAATTATTCTGCTGACTAGAATGCCTTCGAGTAAAATAAATCCGAATGAAATAATCCTGATTCCGAGTAGAATCAGGTTGATAAGAGTTTTCTGAGTTAATTTAACTATATATTCTGAGTGAAAATAAACTAAAGGAATTTTCCGAGTGAAAATAACTGTTTGCTGAGTAAAATAAGTTGTTTCCCGAGTGAAATCACTAGAAAGTGTTGTCTGGGTAAAAATAACTATTTTCTGAGTGAGATATGATGTTTTCCGAGTAATTGAAACTAGGAAGGTGTTGTCCGAGTGAAAATAAATTAGGAAATATTCTCTGAGTGAAATAAAGTTGTTAACCGAGTGAAATTAGTAATAAAGAGTTTCCTGAGTGGTATTGTTTGTAAATCTGAGTGAAAATGAGTTCCTGAGTGAAATCAAGTATGATTCCGAGTGGAATCAGTATGAAAAGAGTTTCCTGAGTAAAAATAAGATAAGTTCCGAGTGAAACATGAGTTTACCGAGTGAAATTAATTAAAAAGGTTTCTGTCTGAATAAGACACATGTGAATAAAGCAAATCCGAGTAAGATAATCCTGATTCCGAGTGGAATCAGGTTGGGAAAGGTCTTTTGGTGAGTTGACTTTATATACCGAGTTACATCAAGTTGAAAGGAGTTCTTTTAGTGAAAATAACTATTTGCTAAGTGAAATAAATTGTTTTGCCGAGTGAAATAAGATTGGGAAGCTACTGTCCGAGTAAAATATGATGTTTTCCGAGTGCAATAAGACTGGGAAGATACTGTCCGAGTAAAATAGTGTGTTTCCGAGTGAATTTACTGAAAAAGACTTCTGAGTAAAAAGTAATTATATTTTCTGAGTGAAATTAAGTCAAGTTCCGAGTGAAATAATGTAAGAAAGAGATTTTCGAGTAAAATAAGACTTGGGAGATGCTGTCCGAGAGAAATAGAGTGTTTTCCGAGTGAATTACTATGTTTTCCGAGTGAAATCAACTGCAAAGATTGTAACGCCTTATTATTTGCAACTAATAATTCCAAAAATCTGAGAAAATTTTTCACAAATCGGTCACGTAACATTTGATATAGAAGGGAACAGGCAAGGGGAAAACGAAGAGCATTCACGCGCACATAGCAACCTACAGGGAAGCTAAAACTGGGGCCGGCTCAAAGGGTTTATCGTAACACACCAGCACTAGGGCGGATTACACGACACCGTTTATTCGCTTAGATGGGGTCTGACACCGTCCAGGCTGAGTATGGTAAAGCAGCAGCGGATAGAGGATATTTCATAAGGAGGCTTCCCTTCGAATAACACTGGTCACTCAACGGGAGGAAATAGATAAGGGAAGATGTTAATACAATCATACGTGAAGCATTCAGTGGAAGGGCGGAGTTAGAATCATCCTACTTGGTTAGGCTGGGTATATTTATCATGGGCGGACTACAATACAACATTCACTTACTCAGGCGATGTTAAATACCGCCCAGCGAGACGGAATAATGCGACAACGGAGAAAGGAGGTACATAGGCGGAATCTTGAGTTGATATCTACTTGCTTCAGCATAGTTCTACGCGTTTGGGTGAACTGTCCTAGTTACTTGGGCGAGGTATGACACCGCCTAAACGAAATCTGCACAACGTCTCTTAAACACAACTACAAGGTAATTTTCTCAATCGGGTATGGACAAGGGTTCACTAGGTAAATCCTCACACTTGCACTTCACTCAGAAAAACGGGAAGTTACAGGGTACATATGCAATAGTAGTTGTGGAGAAAGGAGGAGTCCGAACCTATTCCGCCCAACTCAACTAATTATGACAACGCCTGGGCGAATTGCTCCCATACTTCGGGCGGGGTACGACTCCGCCCAACGTATCCGACATAAGTTTTCCTAAGACAATTCTCAATTCACTCTGACTTGGCTATAACCTGCTCAATCATACTGTCCCTGCGTATCCATTAAAGCACAATTATGAAACAAGGCAGCACATAGCATCACACACACCAAAACCATACATCCATGTATATACATAAAAGTGTATGTCAATATTTACAATACAAAATCGGACTTCTTCTTGCCCATAAAGTTCTATTCATCCCTAAAACATTAACATCCGGTATGAGCCAATCAGGGCTTAATCTAACAACGCCTTAATTAAACCTTCCAAATGCATCGGCACTCCGCCCAGCATTCCAGCTCTGCCTTTGATCCTCCTCACGAGAGACATTCACTGAAAATGGCCACTGCAGGGGTGAGCTTTTACATGTATAATGATACTCACAGACTCGGTATCAGCGTCAGTAAACGCTCCTGCTATCATTCAACCTTTCTCAAGTAACCAAGTTCATACAGTTCAAACAACATTCATGACACACATGATACACAGAGTTTATTCCACATCCAAATATATATTCATGCATTCAAAGTCACACACGTATACATACATAGATTTATACACCACCACAATCAACCTTATTTCTATATGCATGCCTGCGGATCCGACTCGGGTAAAGACTCTCAGTTACGGTCCCCTTTTCTTCTGGCCCCTCGTCCCTCAGCTCTTACCAGGTGGCACCGGCCTCCCCACGGCGTCTCGAGACTCTCTTCTCTAGCTCCAACGGCTACCACGAGCTCTATTGGGATCTAGCCAGGGTTGGTAACTGGAAGTCGTTTCCCTTGGGGTTTTTGACCTTCTATGGGTCACCCCACTCTTACTCATGCAACTAACACATTCATTATTACACATCATCGCGCCGTGAACACCTTCGCCGTAGTCGTTAAGCAAGAACGGATTTCCCACACTACTCGTAATCATTCAATCAATCACACCAGCGCATGTTACAATCGGTCATCAGACTAACAACATTGAGCAATCTAATTAAGAGCACGCACATACATATTTTTCATAGTGACAACAAAATAGATCCATGCATATCATCCATCATTATCATCCACTAACAGGCTACACCATCACCACGAAGATCACTATCAGAATCTCAAATCATGCATCAGTTTTAATAATTATGAATACATGCACACATGCACAGCATCAGTTTTAATGATTATAAATACATGCACACACACACACCCACACTCAGCAATACGTTCATCCGGTACCGTTCTTAGACCATGCATTCGACATGCAAGCGCCCCCTACCTTTAGAAGAATCCTCAAAAACCTTTTCCGTTCTTGTTGTTGGGTCCAATGTCCTTCTCCTGGTTCGTCCGGTCTTCCTTGGCTCTGTCGTATCCTGCGCCTGATTCTGGGATGAAGTGTGGTCTGTTCTTCAGTACTGCAACCAAGGTCTCCAGGAGCGAAGAGTAAGATAGAAGAAGAAGAAAGATGGAGACGAAGAGAGGAAGTAGAGGATGAAGTGACGGAGAAGGGAGTCTGAAGAAAGAGTAAGTGCGTTCCTCACCAAGGCTCACGTTTTATATATATATAGGTGCATGCGCACAGTAAAAGAAGAGTGGGATGGGAGAGTGCGTGCCCAGCAGTCACGTGCACTCCACCCCATCCCCTGTCCACCACCATTTTTTTTTAATGGCTTAAACCGACTTAGTTAAATGCATTTAACAGTTATTTCTAGTTGCAATCAAGTCTTAATGGTTTATTCTTCACTCAGCATTTAATTTCAAAACTGGGATGTTACAGTTCTCCCCCACTGAAAAAGAATTTCGTCCCCGAAATTCAGTCGGTACTTACCTAGGTAAACAATTCAGGGTACTGCTGTCGCATGGCGTCTTCGCGTTCCCACGTGTAGGAGGTGGTCTTGCCTTGCTGCCACTCCACCTTAACCAGCCTTACGTTCTTGTTTCTTAAGCGTTTTACCGATTGATCCATGATTCCAACCGGTGTAGTCACAGTGGTTAGGTCTTCCTTGATCTCTACCTCGTCGTCAGGCATCGTGTGGCTGGGGTCATGCAAATACTTCCTTAGTTGAGACACGTGAAATACGTTGTGCAATCGGGACAAGTGAGTTGGTAACGCGAGGCGGTATGCTACGGGGCCGATCCGTTCTAACACCTCGTAAGGTCCGATGTAGCGAGGGCTTAACTTCCCACTTTTTAAGGCTCGTCCAACTCCTTTACTCGGAGAGGTTCTCAGAAACACTCGATCTCCGACTGAAAATTCCAATGGCTTGATGCGTTTGTCATGGTAGCTCTTCTGCCTGTCTTGTGATGCTTTCATCTTCTCCCTTATCACTCGGATCTGTTCTGTGGTTTGCTTCACGATGTCTGGTCCCAATAGTAGACTTTCACCCGCTTCCGACCAGCAGAGTGGGGTTCGGCATCTGCGCCCATATAATGCCTCGTAAGGTGCCATGCCAATGCTGTGATGATGGCTGTTGTTGTACGTAAACTCGATCAAGGGAAGGTACTGCTCCCAATCCCCACCGTGCTCTAACACACACGCTCTTAATAAATCTTCTAGACTCTGAATCGTTCGCTCGGATTGTCCATCCGATTGGGGGTGGTAGGCAGAACTAAGCCAAAGCTTCGTCCCCAATTCTTGATGCATGCTGGTCCAAAATCTGGACGTAAACCTAGGGTCCCTATCCGATACGATGGAAGTAGGTATGCCATGCAGTCGGATAACTTCTTGAATGTAGATTCGAGCCAACTTATGCAATGGGTACCTCATATTTACAGGTAAGAAGTGTGCACTCTTCGTCAATCGGTCAACAATGACCCAAATTGCATCATGGCCCGCTCGGTTTTTGGGTAATCCCATGATAAAATCCATCGCAATTGAGTCCCATTTCCACACGGGGATCTCTAGAGGCTGCATTGCACCATACGGTTTTTGGTGCTCTACCTTCGATTTCTGACAAGTCATACACCGGGTCACGTACTCCGCCACATCCTTCTTTAATCCGGGCCACCAGAACTATCTCCTCAAGTCGTGGTACATTTTCGTGGTTCCTGGGTGAATGCTGAGTAGGCTTTTGTGGGCTTCATCAAGCACCATTCTTCTCAATCTTCCTCCACTTGGTATGTATATTCTGTTTCTCACCCGGAAGATCCCTTCTAACCCCTCTGTCAAGGATAAATCTTTTCCTTTGGCTTGAATTTCCTTCATTTCAGCTAGATAGGAGTCCGCCTGTTGCTGTTCGTACACGGATTTTAAGAACTCATTGGCAATCCTCAACGTACCGATGGTCATCTTCTGAGAGGAAGGGGTATCAACATGCAAGTTCATGTCTTGGAATCGCTCCAACAACTCAACTTCTTTTGCCATCATGGCTGCTATGTGGAGGGATTTCCGACTCAACGCGTCGGCCACGACGTTTGCCTTACCTGGGTGGTATTTTAACTCGAAATCGTAGTCCTTCAAAAACTCAATCCATCTTCTCTGCCTCATGTTCAGCTCCTTTTGGTCGAATAGGTATTTGAGGCTCTTGTGATCGCTGTACACTTCAAATTTGGACCCGTACAAGTAATGCCTCCAGATTTTCAATGCAAAAACTACTGCTGCCAGCTCCAAGTCATGGGTCGGATAATGCTGCTCGTGGGGTCTCAATTGTCGAGAGGCATATGCTATCACTCGATCCTTCTGCATGAGTACACACCCTAATCCGAGTCCGGACGCGTCACAATAGACCACGAAGCTTTCTCGTAACTCAGGTAATGCCAACACCGGAGCAGTTGTCAACTTATTCTTCAGCTCTTGGAAGCTGTTCTCACACTCCGAACTCCACACAAAAGGAACGTTCTTCCGAGTCAATTTAGTCAGGGGTAATGCCAACTTAGAAAAACCTTCTATGAACCTCCTATAATAACCTGCCAAGCCCATAAAACTTCTTATTTCCGAGACCGATCTGGGCCTCTCCCATGCTGTTACAGTAGCTACCTTCGCAGGATCCACCGAGACGCCTCGCTCGGAAATCACATGCCCGAGGAAGTGGATCTCATCCATCCAGAATTTGCACTTCGAGAGCTTTGCAAACAACTGTTTCTCCCTCAACACTTGGAGTACCGCTCTGAGATGTCCTTCATGCTCCTCAGACGTCTTAGAATAGATTAAGATGTCGTCGATGAAGACAACAACAAACCGATCTAAAAAGGAGTGGAATATGCTGTTCATGTAATTCATGAAAACAGCAGGGGCGTTTGTCACACCGAACGGCATCACTACATACTCATAGTGACCATACCGAGTCCTAAAGGCAGTTTTAGGAATGTCCGAGTCCTTCACTCGAATTTGGTGATATCCCGATCGTAAGTCGATTTTCGAGAAGACTAAGGCTCCACGCAGCTGGTCAATTAAATCATCAATTCTAGGCAGTGGGTATCGATTCTTGATTGTGAGTTTATTAAGCTGTCGATAATCTATACAAAGTCTCATGCTGCCATCCTTCTTCTTAACAAGTAGCACAGGTGCGCCCCATGGTGACACGCTTGGTCTAATGAACTGCTTCTCAAGTAACTCATCCACTTGTTTCTTCAACTCTGCCAATTCAGTTGAGGACATTCTGTAGGGTGCACTGGAGACCGGTTCGGCTCCAGGGATCAAGTCTATAGAGAATTCAACTTCTCTATTGGGAGGCACACTTGGAACGTCTTCTGGGAACACTTCTGGGAATTCGCAGACAACCGGAATCTCATTCACTAGGGTCTCACTCTTATCTTTGGTTAGACAGAGCATCATAAATAGTTGGGTTATACCTAGTGCCGTACCGTTCTCAGTGGGTTGTTTTGGGAAAACTATCTCTCGGTTTTTACAATCTACTAATACCTTATTGGCTGAAAGCCAATCTATTCCAAGCACAATATCAAGACCCTTTAAAGGCATGCAAATTAGATCGAAGGTGAAACTTCGATCATACAACTCAAATGCTACATTTTTACATATTGACGATGTGAACACACTAGGGCCAGTAGGGTTGGCCACTTCCAAAGTCCGGTTCGTAGACACAGTTGGTAACTTCAACCGTTCCACGCACTCATCAGCTATAAAAGAATGGGTAGCTCCCGAATCGAAAACAACATTAAGCGTATTCATTCCAAGTGAGCACTTACATTGTACTAGATCGTTTGCTGGTGCAACATCCTCTGCATTGATAGTGTAGATCCTTCCTGCTGCTGGCGGACCGGTATTCCTCTCTCGGCTGTTCGGAGCACGCATCATATTTCCTCTGGTTCCGTTGCCTCTGCCACCAGGTCGTTGGTTATCACTCACTCGGGTTCTATCTTGAAATCCTCCTTGACGCACATTGGTGTTTGTCTGGCGGAGTTGGGGGCAGTCAGGACGAACGTGTCCCTTTTCTCCACAGTGGTAGCATTTAACATTTGTATCATTGCAATCCTTAGCAAAGTGGTCACCGCCGCATTTAAAGCATCCGCCATATCTTGGTCGCCCACTCATTTGTCTCCCTCGGTCATTATGATTCTGATATCTGGTGAAGGATTCATTCCTCCTCACGTTCCCTGGCCTCTTGAAACGTGATTGCTGAGGCCTCAGGTGCTGGTTGGCTCTGCTGCACTGGCCCGAATGGGCCCTGTCATCCTCTTCGAATATTCTACATTTGTTCACTAATGCAGGGAAACTCTGGATTTCATGGTATCTGCAAGCCCTCTTGATATCCGATCTCAATCCGTTCTCAAACTTAAGACACTTGGAGTTCTCCGTTCCTGGCTGCTGGAAGGGCGGATAGAATAGGCACAATTCCTCAAATCTGGTCGCGTATTCTTCCACAGTCATGGAGCCCTGTCTTAACTCCATAAACTCCAGCTCTTTCCGACTTCTCACTATGTCGGGAAAGTATTTGTCTAAGAAGCAGGCCTTGAAATCGTTCCACGTCAGTTGATTATCATCTTCAGGAAATTGGCTTCTGGCTATTTTCCACCAATTCTCCGCTTCATCTCGCAGCATATACACTGCGCACTCCACCTTCTGGGCTTCGGTACAGCGAAGACCCCTAAAAATTCTCTTTAATTCCTGAGTCCATTTGAACGCCGCCTCAGGATTCCGTCCTCCTAAGAATTCACTCGGCTTCCTTTTTAAGAAGCGGTCCAGCACATGGCCATCCTCAGGTTGAGTCTGGCCTTGCCTCTCAAATACATCCGCAAAGCGTTGGAATGCTGTGGCTATAGCCTCCATACTTTGACGATGCGCCATTCCTTATCCTGAAATTGACATTTAAGGATAAGTATACGGAGCCACTTACTACCGATCTAGTTATTAGTCCAACAATTAATAGCTTAGCACATTATATCATTCGCCTAGGTCATACACACAATCGGACCAGGGGAAAACAACCCCTTGTCCTCAAGTCAATCATCAATCAAGTTCAACTAGCATCAGAACAATTTCAACCATTCAATCAAAAGACACACACACCACCGCTTACGCTTGGTAAGCATACTTTGGCCTTGGACTTTTCTGTCCGCTCTGATACCAAAATGTAACGCCTTATTATTTGCAACTAATGATTCCAAAAATCTGAGAAAATTTTTCACAAATCGGTCACGTAACATTTAATATAGAAGGGAACAGGCAAGGGGAAAACGAAGAGCATTCACGCGCACATAGCAACCTACAGGGAAGCTAAAACTGGGGCCGGCTCAAAGGGTTTATCGTAACACACCAGCACTAGGGCGGATTACACGACACCGTTTATTCGCTTAGACGGGGTCTGACACCGTCCAGGCGGAGTATGGTAAAGCAGCAGCGGATAGAGGATATTTCACAAGGAGGCTTCCCTTCGAATAACACTGGTCACTCAACGGGAGGAAATAGATAAGGGAAGATGTTAATACAATCATACGTGAAGCATTCGGTGGAAGGGCAGAGTTAGAATCATCCTACTTGGTTAGGCGGGGTATATTTATCATGGGCGGACTACAATACAACATTCACTTACTCAGGCGATGTTAAATACCGCCCAGCGAGACGGAATAATGCGACAACGGAGAAAGGAGGTACATAGGAGGAATCTTGAGTTGATATCTACTTGCTTCAGCATAGTTCTACGCGTTTGGGTGAACTGTCCTAGTTACTTGGGCGAGGTATGACACCGCCTAAACGAAATCTGCACAACGTCTCTTAAACACAACTACAAGGTAATTTTCTCAATCGGGTATGGACAAGGGTTCACTAGGTAAATCCTCACACTTGCACTTCACTCAGAAAAACGGGAAGTTACAGGGTACATATGCAATAGTAGTTGTGGAGAAAGGAGGAGTCTGAACCTATTCCGCCCAACTCAACTAATTATGACAACGCCTGGGCGAATTGCTCCCATACTTCGGGCGGGGTACGACTCCGCCCAACGTATCCGACATAAGTTTTCCTAAGACAATTCTCAATTCACTCTGACTTGGCTATAACCTGCTCAATCATACTGTCCCTGCGTATCCATTAAAGCACAATTATGAAACAAGGCAGCACATAGCATCACACACACCAAAACCATACATCCATGTATATACATAAAAGTGTATGTCAATATTTACAATACAAAATCGGACTTCATCTTGCCCATAAAGTTCTATTCATCCCTAAAACATTAACATCCGGTATGAGCCAATCAGGGCTTAATCTAACAACGCCTTAATTAAACCTTCTAAATGCATCGGCACTCCGCCCAGCATTCCAGCTCTGCCTTTGATCCTCCTCACGAGAGACATTCACCGAAAATGGCCACTGCAGGGGTGAGCTTTTACATGTATAATGATACTCACAGACTCGGTATCAGCGTCAGTAAACGCTCCTGCTATCATTCAACCTTTCTCAAGTAACCAAGTTCATACAGTTCAAACAACATTCATGACACACATGATACACAGAGTTTATTCCACATCCAAATATATATTCATGCATTCAAAGTCACACACGTATACATACATAGATTTATACACCACCACAATCAACCTTATTTCTATATGCATGCCTGCGGATCCGACTCGGGTAAAGACTCTCAGTTACGGTCCCCTTTTCTTCTGGCCCCTCGTCCCTCAGCTCTTACCAGGTGGCACCGGCCTCCCCACGGCGTCTCGAGACTCTCTTCTCTAGCTCCAACGGCTACCACGAGCTCTATTGGGATCTAGCCAGGGTTGGTAACTGGAAGTCGTTTCCCTTGGGGTTTTTGACCTTCTATGGGTCACCCCACTCTTACTCATGCAACTAACACATTCATTATTACACATCATCGCGCCGTGAACACCTTCGCCGTAGTCGTTAAGCAAGAACGGATTTCCCACACTACTCGTAATCATTCAATCAATCACACCAGCGCATGTTACAATCGGTCATCAGACTAACAACATTGAGCAATCCAATTAAGAGCATGCACATACATATTTTTCATAGTGACAACAAAATAGATCCATGCATATCATCCATCATTATCATCCACTAACAGGCTACACCATCACCACGAAGATCACTATCAGAATCTCAAATCATGCATCAGTTTTAATAATTATGAATACATGCACACATGCACAGCATCAGTTTTAATGATTATAAATACATGCACACACACACACCCACACTCAGCAATACGTTCATCCGGTACCGTTCTTAGACCATGCAGTTGACATGCAAGCGCCCCCTACCTTTAGAAGAATCCTCAGAAACCTTTTCCGTTCTTGTTGTTTGGTCCGATGTCCTTCTCCTGGTTCGTCCGGTCTTCCTTGGCTCTGTCGTATCCTGCGCCTGATTCTGGGATGAAGTGTGGTCTGTTCTTCAGTACTGCAACCAAGGTCTCCAGGAGCGAAGAGTAAGATAGAAGAAGAAGAAAGATGGAGACGAAGAGAGGAAGTAGAGGATGAAGTGACGGAGAAGGGAGTCTGAAGAAAGAGTAAGTGCGTTCCTCACCAAGGCTCACGTTTTATATATATATAGGTGCATGCGCACAGTAAAAGAAGAGTGGGATGGGAGAGTGCGTGCCCAGCAGTCACGTGCACTCCACCCCATCCCCTGTCCACCACCATTTTTTTTTTAATGGCTTAAACCCACTTAGTTAAATGCATTTAACAGTTATTTCTAGTTGCAATCAAGTCTTAATGGTTTATTCTTCACTCAGCATTTAATTTCAAAACTGGGATGTTACAAAGATATTATCCGAGTATAAATAAGCAAAAACCGAGTAAAATAAGTGTAAAACCGGTCGGATTATCATAAAACATAACCTGTTATCATATTTGTTTCACTGGAAATCACACGGTACCCATGATTCTTAGTATTTTCAGTCCAATATTTCATAATTCATCAATGATTATATACACTCGGTAACAGATATATATACATAAATGCATATACAGATACAATTTAAAGCATTTAATTCATACACACTGAATCTGTCCTTCACTCGGTTTTCCTACAAGGCACCCGAGAATATAACCCCTTACCTCAATGAAGTTCCTGGAGAAGAAGAAAGAGGCTCCCTTCACTGTCCTGCTTCAAATCTGAGTGAAACAGAGGGGATAGGAGTAGGAAAGAACTTGCTAGGAAAGAGAGTGATGAAGAGTGTTTGGGTCGTGTGTGTGGTGTGAGTTCTGAGGACCTTGAGCTCATTTAAATATGGAGGAAGTGAGTGGGAAGACAAGTGGGAGACAGCTTTTCTGAGTGGGCTGTGAGTGGATTGCTAATGGAAGAGTCACTAGGGATTAAATAAGATATATGCTGAGTCAGTGTCCATTTCTGGTCATCCACCATCCATAATGCGCACGATTGGATTTAAATATCATTAAAAAACAAAATTGAAGTCAATACGCACTTCTGTCAGTGAATACCGAGTGAAATTACACTCGGTTAACACTTCTGTCAGTGAATTCCGACTGGAATTCCCACTTCTGAGTCACAATTGCAATTCTTCACTCGGAATTTCTTCGAAACCGACTCAGGGACTCGGTTTCTCACTCGGTAATACCTCTTCATACTGAGTCCTCTCTTTCTCAGTGAATCTTCACTCGGAAACCCGAGTCTTCCTCACTTTATTCACTCGGTTTAGGCCAATTTCTTCAATAAACGTTTATTTGAGCCATTACCTCACGGACCAAGACTCACACATACTTCTCTCACTCGGTTTTGGTCCAGTGGAGTATATCTCACTCAGAATTAGCTCCCTCCACCATTTCTACTCGGTTTCCTAAGTTAATTTATAGGAAACCGTTCGGAATCCTTCCCAATTGATTCCACAACGCACTTCAATCGGTAGGAAGCATCAAATCAACATAAACATGAGTGTTTATACATTCTTTCACTTGGAATACTCCAATTGGAGTAGTCTCCTTCAGAAAAGGAAACATTCAACTCGGAACCGAGCCTTCTAGGGTGTTTTCACTTGGATTTTCACTCAGAAGTGATTCTTTTGAACACTCTTCACTCAGAATTGCTTCTCAGGTCAGGACTCCACTCGGTGGTAGCCTTCTCAGTCATGTTTTACTCGGAAAACATGGTACTGACTCGGAATTCTCTCCTTCACTCGGAATTTCTAATCCTTCACTCAGAATTCTTCTCTGTCACTCGGAACAGAGCCCTTTTCATTCGGTTTTTGCATAATTTCACTAATATTCCATATAAATTCTATTATTACGCGCAAAAATGACATTTTTGAGGTACTACAGACCATCAACAAGGTATATATTGACTTATTCTTGCTTACAAACCCTCCAAAATGAAAATTTACAAGGATAAAATTGTTTCTAAAAAACAGGGATGTTACAGAAGGCATCAACTCTTCATATGCATTCATTCACTCAGAACTCCTCAGCATTCACTCGGGTTTCTCATTCAGACCTACTAAATTCTTGTCTACTCGGAACCATTCAAACTCTCCATCACTTAAAGGATTTCATTCACTCGGATTTTATTTCATACTTAACTACTCAAGCCTTTAAGTCCTTCATCAAAATACATTTCATTCAGAATCTTTTCAGGTCTTTCACCACTCAGAAAATGAGTAACAGACATAAACCTTACTTGGAAATATCTCTGCCCTATATATTCCATTCGGAATGAGCTTCCATTACTCTATATTTTACTCAGAATTGCATATTTGGGGTCATACTTCTTAGAACAGGTTATACTGGATTCAAATATGCCCTTATTCGGAACTCTACTACCCAAAACACCACACTCGAAGATCTTTCTACCTGGAATGCTATTCCCTTCTTCTCTAGGAAGATCTGAGTTGGACAACTTACTCGGATTGCACTTGGTTATAACTCTGACTGAGTCTATTCACTCGGTATACTGTAATCCTAAGGATTGCTACTCGAAAAGAAGCAATTGGCAAGATCTGATTCGGAAATGAGTCTCTCAAGGGTGTTTTGACTCGGATTGTCACTCAGGAGTGGTTCTCTTGAACACACTTCACTCCAAATGTCTCTGTGATCAAGAATCCACTCGGTAGTACCCTTTTTGGTCATATATTACTCGGATAACATAACCTTACACTCAGAATTTCATTCCTTACTCGGATTTTCTTTCTATCACTCGGTATTGCTCACTGTCACTCGGATCAGAGTCCCTTTTCACTCGGAATTTGATTAATATCCTCAAAGGTCTGCATAAATTCCATAATTATACCCAAAAATATAATTTTTAGAGTATTACTGACCCTATACAAGGTATTTACTCACTTATTCTTACTTTCTGACCTTCCACACTTCAAAATTTACCAAATAAAACTGCTACTAAAAACAGGGATGTTACACTGCCTACTGCAATTCACTCGGAATGGGTTCTCAAATACCATTTTCCGCTCGGTATCTACTAAATTAGCATTATTCATTCATCACCACTCATATTCAAGCCAAGTAATGCTTTAACCATACAATATATATATATAACCATTCGGAATCCATAACTTAATGACTATTTCTTCCACCAACATTTCTCAATAATTTTGAGAACACATTTCAATCGGTAGAAGGCATCAACTCTATATATGCATTCATTCACTCGGAACTCCTCAGCATTCACTCGGGTTTCTCATTCAGACCTACTAAATTCTTGTCTACTCGGAACCATTCAAACTCTTCATCACTTAAAGGGTTTCATTCACTCGGGTTTTATTTCATACTTAACTACTCAAGCCTTTAAGTCCTTCATCAAAATACATTTCATTCAGAATCTTTTCAGGTCTTTCACCACTCGGAAAATGAGTAACATACATAAACCTTACTTGGAAATATCTCTGCCCTATATATTCTACTCGGAATGAACTTCCATTATTCTATATTTCACTTGGAATTGCATATTTGAGGTCATGTGTAACATCCTGCTTTTAATAGTAGCTCTATTATGTAATTTATGAAGCATGGAAGGTCTGTAAGTGTTAATTAATGAATAAAACACTCTATGATGGCTTTTAATGCTCCAAAAGTCTCATTTTTGGGTATAATTCTATAACTTATATAGATCCTTATTAATGAGGCCCAAATTCCGAGTGAAAATACCTTAGAAAGAACTGTCCGAGTGAGAAAGAGAGGCTGTTCCGAGTGAAAACTGCAAATTCCGAGTGACCAAGAGGAATTCCGAGTGGAAAATGGAAATACCGAGTGAAAATGATGTTTTCCGAGTGGAACATGGTCAAGAGGACTTATTCCGAGTGAAATAATGTCTCAGAGACTCATTGCTGAGTCAAACATGCCAAGAAGACTCAATCCCGAGTCAAGACCTTCAAAGGACTCATTTCAGAGTCCATTATTTTTTAAGTGACTCGTTTCCGAGTCAATTACGATCAGAAGTTGCAATCCTGAGTGAAGGAATTCCGATTGACAACAAATAAGTCTTGGGTCGGTTTAGGATCAATATTACCGAGTGGACATTCAAGTGGAATGAGTCAGCATTGATGAAATTCACCGAGTGAAAGCTGGTCAGGAGAAGAGTCGGTTTGGAGATGAATTACCGAGTGAGACACTGCTCAGAAGATGAGTGATTATGAATGGTATACCGAATGATGAACCCTTAGAATACCCGAGTGAAATAAGGTTGGGATATGCCGAGTGGCATTTGATTGGGAGATATTCCGAGTGAGGGGAGAATCGGTTTCTGAAAAGTCTTACCGAGTGGAACCGTGTGTGTATGGAGACTCGGATTTGGAATGAGGAACCGAGTGTTGAAGACTGTGAAGGGGGACTCGGTTTTCACTGAATGAAAGACTGGGTGAAGGATAAATAGGTTTGGATCAATTGTGCCGAGTGATAGATTATGTATGTGTCGGCTTAATAATGATTTGAAACGGCCGAGTGGAAAACAGAGAAGAATTACTCGGTTTCAGGAGGTTTTACCGAGTGAACTACAATGTTGAATGAAAACCGAGTGGATTCGCTTAAGCGAATGAATTCCTCGCTTAAGCGAGGGAGAGTGTCTCGCTCAAGTGAGTCGGTTTCGCTTGAGCGAAGCCCCACTGTCAGTACATTATATGGCACTCGCTCAAGCGAGTCACATTCCGCTTGAGCGAGAGGACTCGGTTTCCTTTCTTCTTCACACGACTGGAGGAATTCCAGTCGGTTTATAGGCTAACCGAGTGGAATTCCAGTCGGTTTTCAGTGCCAGAAGTGACTTTTGACTCCTTTCTTGTCTCTTATGCCATTTTTAATGCAACCAACACCATTATTACTCCTTCTAGTGGGTGGACGGCTAGAAGTGGACCATTATAAACCACTTTCCTATTATTAATCCTCCATTATCTCCACTATCAAAGCACTAACAGCACTAAACCTCCACTCACAAGGATGATGTTCCCCACTTGTCTTGCATTATTAACCTTGCCTCTGACTAGAACTCCTGAGAAAAAGCCAGTAAATCTTCTTCCTCTCTTTTACTCTTCTTCGAACAAGTGCAAGGACAACAAGGAGGCCATTTTTCAGTCAGCAAAACAAGTAAGAGGGGAGAGGGTGGTGAATAACTATGAAATGGGTAGAGTTGCATGCTGTTCTAGGATTTCAGTCTTAATTTCGCATCTTGTGGCTTAATTTTGAAACTGAAAACGTATGAATTTGCCTTTAACTTCTTCATGAAAATTGTAGATCTTTTTGTTATCTAAATTATGAGACCTGATTCAATTAATTTGAGTATGTATAGCAAAAGTTATAGCCAAATTACTACTGCATGTTCGAGTGAAAGATTTGTTCCATGTTTTGTGTATATTTTGATATGCTGGGAATTATACATGCGTAATCAGCCTTGAATGTCTTCATCAAAGTTGTAGATATATATGTTGTGGATCTTTAGAAAGTGGTTTCACATTAAAATAATTTTTGTAGCTCAAGTTATACTCATAACACTGAAGTATGTACAAGCTGTAAATCTGTGAACTTGAAATCCGTATGTTATTTTTAAAACTGGGAATTTTGTGGTAAGAATTAGTGATCAGTGTCTTCATGAAAGTTGTACATCTTTTTGTTTTGTGAATTTTAAGACCTGAACCGATTGATTTGAGTATGTGTAGCAAACGTTATAGCCAAAATACTACTGTATGTCTGAGTGAAAGATTTGCTTCATGTTTAGTGCATATTTTGATGTGCTGGGAATTATACATGCATAATAAGCATTGGATGTCTGCATGAAAGTTGTAGATAATTAAGTTGTGGATTTTTAGAAAGTGGTTTCATATCAAAATAAATTTTGTAGCTCAAGTTATGCTCAAATTACTGAAGTATGTGCAAGCTGAAATTCTGAAATTCTGAAATTTTGAAATCCAAATCTTGTTTTTTAAAAACTGGGAAGTTTGTGGTGAGAATTAGGGGTTGGTATCTTCATGGAAATTGTAGATATGTGTGTTAAGAATAATTTAGAATTAGTTTCATGTCAAAATCACGTTTGTAACTCCAAATATGTTCTAAATACTAATCTGTGTACATTTTGGAAAACTTATCTTGAGGCAGTATGGTATTTTATGAATAAGTGGTATTTTTGATTGGAATCTGAAACTGTGTTCTTCATGAAAGTTGTAGATAATTGTATTATTGAGCTATAGAAAGTTGAATCATCTAAAAAGGAGTTGATTTGCCCATGTTATGACTGTTTTGCTAATGTATGTTGCTGTTGGGGATGCTGAAAGTCACTTAAAAAGGCTATTTTGCAAGAAAATGAAATTTTCTCTATGGATAAAGATTATTTATTTAATTCTTGAGTGATTATGAATTATTATAAATGCTGTTGAGTATCACACAGTTTGTATATTGTGATGGTGAATAATTATGAATGACATAATTAATATATATGTACATGAATGCCTTGTGGTTATTGACATATGTGGTTGAAACAGTAAATCCATGATTTTGTGAATTATTATGTGTATTGTGTCCCTTGAGGACTTGTATTATCCAAGAGGTTTTGGAAATGTGGATATCATGGTATGTTAAAAGAATTAAAGGCATTCATGCATCATAAGCATTCGGACGCACCATGGAATTTAGGGGTTCCATGATTGCCTACCCTGGTGGGGGGTTACTCTATGATGAGTTAAGCCCTATTTTGTTGTGTGCCATGGAGTGTAGGGATTCATGGTTTATGCAAAAGTCCTACTTATGATATTGTGTACTTCGGTACTTAAGCGCCATGAAGTATAGGGATTCATGGTATATGCTAAAGCCCTATTTGTGTCTCTATGAGACTTTTACTGCAGTATTCCCACCAAACCAAATGGATCCAACATGACATCATTTAACTAATTGAAGAATTATTAAATGGACTTGTTTGGCATATTCATCATATCATTATGAGTTGTTGATTGTGTTTGTGCAATTTTATCTATTTTATATTTATTCTATATTCTGTCTCACTCTTACATTAATTTTTACAGTGAATGACCCGTAGAATGCAGAGTGATGCCATGATGGATGTCTATTTGAATTATTACCTAAACTTTGATTTTATGGGTTGTAATAAATATAATATGTCATGTACTATTATGTTCTAAATCGTTTCCGCTATTTAAGTATTTCTTGAATTTAATCATTCACGACTAGCATGTATGATAATTTTTCTGCTGTTATCAACTATTACATAAACTCTGAATTAAATTGATGAATTTTAAAATGATCTTTCGAAAAAGCGAAAAATTTACTCGAAAATTTTTAATCAACGTTTTGGGGCGTTACATGTTGGTATCAGAGCATTTTCAAAAATTCAGGACCAATTGTTATGACATGTACTGTTTCTCGACATAATATGTGAAATGTTTGATTTCTTACTTGATAACATGCTAAATGTGTACTATGTGACTTGTGCCTGACTGATTAATTGCGAAAAGATTTGTTTGATTACCTCTTGATAATATGATAAATGTGTTATATGATTTATTGCTTAACTGATAAACCGTAGAATAATGATAGTTATGTAGTATTTATATATGATATATTATCCCTTAGAATTGGTATAAACCAAACTACGAATATAGGATGGCAAGAAACAACAACAACAATAACAACGATATGGCAGCAGCTTTCAATCGCTTAGCTGAAGCTATAGAATGACAAAACCAACCAAGGAGTACTGGAGGACTCCATGGGTTAGACCACTTCCTGAAGAGAAAGCCTTCACAATTCAAAGGAGGTTATAATCCAGAAGGAGCATATCTTTGGGCCAAGGAAATGGAGCGCATCTTTCGAGCATTGCCTTGCACAGAATGCGAAAAGGTGGAGTATGCCACCTATATGTTGGTGGAAGAGGCAGAGAACTGGTGGATTCATGCTAGAATCCGTATGATCGAGACTGACAGACCCTTGATCTGGGCCAACTTCAAAGACTGTTTCCTGGAGAAATATTTTCCAGCAAGTGTGAAAAGTCGCAAGGAGCTGGAATTTATGGAGTTGAAACAAGGCTCGATGTCCGTTGGAGAATATGCTGCAAAGTTTGAAGAACTATCTCTCTTTTACCCTCCTTTTCAACAGGCTGGTGCTGAAGAGTCGAAATGTGTTAAATTTGAGAACGGACTGAATCTGGAAATCAAAGAAGCGATAGGGTACCAAGAAATTCGGAGTTTTCCTATTCTGATCAACAAATGCAGAATTTTTGAAGAGAATCACCAAGCCAGACTGGCACATGAAAGGGTCAATAGACAACTGAAACCTCAGTCAGTTGATTTCAAAAGAAGAGGATCGTTCTATCCAAGTCGCTCCAGAGGAGGATCATCATCATCGTCATCTTTTGATAGACGCAATAATGTGAGGTGTCTTAAGTGTGGAGGTAATCATCATGTACGTGATTGTAACAGACGTCTTGAAGAGGTCACTTACTTTCGGTGTAATCAAAAAAGACACATCAGTCCAAATTATCCGCAGAACAATCAAAACAACAACAGAAACACTATGAGTGAACCAAGAGGCTCTAATTATCAGAGAGGCCGTGGAGGAGACACACGTACTGCCCAACCTCCAAGACAGAACAGGGAGTCCACAGATCAGAGGTTGCAACAAACAACTGGGAGAGTCTTTGCCATCAGCGGTTCAGAGGCAGACCAAGTTGATGACCTCGTACAAAGTAAGTGTGAGATTAATGGTACAATCCTATTTGTGTTCTTTGATTCTGGTGCTACGCATTCTTTCATTTCTGATGAGTGTGTTAGACGCTTTCAATTACCTGTGAAGCCTATGACATATGATCTGATTGTTTCCACTCCCACCGGTACACAACTTAGGACTGCTAAGGTGTGTAACGAATGTTCTATACTCATAGAAGGTAGACGTTTTCTTGTCGATCTTGTTTGTTTACCTTTGAAGGATCTGGAGGTGATTCTGGGGATGGACTGGTTATCGATAAATCGAGTCTTGGTGGACTGTCACAACAAGACCGTGATATTTCCATCAGAAAATCTAAATTCTGACAACCTCAAGACCTATGTATTACAAGGTGAAAGTCAATTGTTTGCTTTATTCACTCTTTACAAAGAAGATGGTGAACCTAAAGCAATCGAGGTGCCGGTTGTTTCTGAATTTCCTGAAGTATTTCCTGAGGATGTCTCAAGTTTACCTCCAGAACGTGAGGTAGAATTCTCCATTGATTTAATTCCAGGAGCAGGACCAGTGTCTAAAGCTCTATACCGTATGGCACCAATTGAACTGGCGGAACTGAAGAAACAAATTGAAGAGTTGCTGGAGAAGCATTTCATCAGACCTAGTGTGTCACCATGGGGAGCGCCAGTATTGCTTGTCAAGAAGAAAGATGGAAGCATGAGGTTATGTGTAGATTATCGTCAGCTGAACAAATTGACGGTGAAGAATAGATATCCTCTACCCAGAATTGATGATCTGATAGATCAATTGAGAGGTGCTGCAGTGTTTTCCAAGATTGATCTACGATCGGGGTATCATCAGATTCGTGTCAAGTCTGAAGATATTCCAAAGACAGCCTTTAGAACACGATATGGTCATTACGAGTACCTTGTGATGCCCTTCGGAGTGACCAATGCCCCAGCCGTATTCATGGATTACATGAATCGAGTATTTCATCCCTACTTGGATTAATTTGTCATCATTTTCATTGATGATATTCCAATCTATTCAAAAACCGCAGAGGAACATCAAAAGCATCTTCGAGTGGTATTGCAGATTTTGAAGGAGAAGCAGTTGTATGCAAAGTTATCAAAATGTGAATTCTGGTTGAAAGAGGTAAAATTCCTAGGCCATGTAATCTCAAACGAAGGAGTATCTGTAGATCCTTCTAAAATAGAAGCTGTGGTAAACTGGGAGAGACCTACTTCAGTCACTGAGATACGAAGTTTCCTGGGATTAGCTAGTTATTATCGGAGATTCATTGAAGGGTTTTCTCAAATTGCCCTACCAATGACTCGACTAACCCGGAAGAATCAACCTTTTTCTTGGACGCCAGAATGTGAGAAAAGTTTCCAAGAACTGAAGTTAAAGCTTACATCTGCTCCAGTCTTAACCTTACCTAATCCACAAGAAGATTTTGTGGTTTATTATGATGCTTCCAAAATGGGCTTAGGATGTGTTTTGATGCAGTGACGAAAGGTGGTTGCCTATGCTTCTAGACAGTTGAGACCACATGAGATAAACTATCTGACGCATGATCTAGAATTGGCAGCAGTGGTATTTGCTCTGAAAATCTGGAGACACCATTTGTATGGAGTCAGGTTTGAAGTGTTCAGTGATCACAAGAGCTTGAAGTATTTGTTCGATCAAAAGGAATTGAACATGAGGCAGCGAAGGTGGATGGAGTTTCTTAAAGATTATGATTTTGATTTGAAGTACCATCCAGGAAAAGCAAATGTGGTGGCAGATGCACTAAGCTGAAAGTCCATTCATATGGCATCTTTGATGATAAAAGAAATGGAGATGATAGAACAGTTCAGAGACATGAACTTGGGTGTAGAGATGAAATCTTCAAGGAGTATGACTTTGGGGACTTTGAAGATAACCAATGATTTCCTGAAACTGTTAGGTGAAAGACAGAAAGAAGATTTGCCATTACAAGAGTTGAGAGAATTACATGCGAATGGAAAAGATATGGGACTACAAGAAGGATCAGATGGAATTTGGAGGATCAGGAATAGAATTTGTGTACCAGATGATGTTGATCTGAGAAGGACGATTCTAGAAGAAGCGCATAAAAGTATGTTGAGCATTCATCCTGGATCAACTAAGATGTATCAAGATCTGAGGAAAAGCTTTTGGTGGCCAAGGATGAAGAAAGAGATAGTTGAATATGTGTCTTCATGTCTCATGTGTCAAAAAGCCAAGGTAGAACACCAGAAGCCATCTGGTGAACTGCAACCATTAGAGATTCTTGTCTGGAAATGGGATGACATCTCAATGGACTTTGTGTCAGGATTACCAAGAACACGTTCAGGGAATGATGCAATCTGGGTTATTGTAGACAGATTGACAAAGTCTGCTCACTTCCTCCCAATGAATATGAAGAACTCTTTACAAAAATTGGCACAGTTATATGTGAAGGAGATCGTAAGACTACATGGTGTACCATCTAGTATTGTGTCAGATAGAGATCCAAGATTCACTTCCCGATTCTGGGGAAGCTTGCATCAGGAATTGGGTTCAAAGCTTCGATTGAGTTCAGCTTATCATCCCCAAACAGATGGACAGTCAGAGCGTACCATACAAAGTTTGGAAGACTTACTGCGATCTTGTGTGATTGAACATGGTGGTAGTTGGGAGCAGTTTCTTCCATTGATTGAATTCACATATAATAATAGCTACCACACCAGTATTGGTATGGCTCCATTCGAAGCATTGTATGGTAGGAAGTGTCGAACGCCACTTTGTTGGTTAGAAACTGGTGAAAGTTTGGCGTTAGGACCTGAAATTATACAGCAGACTACTGAACAGATAGAAATGATCAGAGAAAAGATGAAGGCATCTCAAGATAGACAGAAGCAGTATTATGATAAGAGGAGGAAACCACTTGAATTCCAAGTTGGTGAGCATGTATTTTTGAAGGTTTCACCTCACAAGGGGATTGGTCGAGCATTGAAGAGTAAGAAATTGAGTCCGAGGTTCATTGGACCATATGAGATCCTAAAGAGGGTTGGTACAGTGGCATATCAGATTGCACTTCCCAATCACCTGGCAAATCTACACAATGTATTTCATGTATCACAGCTGAGGAAGTACGTACAAAATCCCAACCATGTGATTGCTGCTGATGATATTGAAGTTAGAGAAAATCTGACCATCTCTACAGAACCTACACAGGTCCTAGAAAGATCGAATAAACGCTTGAGGAACAAGAATGTACCACTGGTAAAAGTTGCATGGAAACAAGGAACTGATGTAACTCTGACTTGGGAGCGTGAAGATGCTATGAGGACACAGTATCCAGGATTGTTTCACTGAGGAGCGCGTTAAATTTCAAGGATGAAATTTCTATTAGGGTGGGAGAATTGTAACATCCTGCTTTTAATAGTAGCTCTATTATGTAATTTATGAAGCATGGAAGGTCTGTAAGTGTTAATTAATGAATAAAACACTCTATGATGGCTTTTAATGCTCCAAAAGTCTCATTTTTGGGTATAATTCTATAACTTATATAGATCCTTATTAATGAGGCCCAAATTCCGAGTGAAAATACCTTAGAAAGAACTGTCCGAGTGAGAAAGAGAGGCTGTTCCGAGTGAAAACTGCAAATTCTGAGTGACCAAGAGGAATTCCGAGTGGAAAATGGAAATACCGAGTGAAAATGATGTTTTCCGAGTGGAACATGGTCAAGAGGACTTATTCCGAGTGAAATAATGTCTCAGAGACTCACTGCCGAGTCAAACATGTGTTTATATGTTGTTATAGGTTTTGATAATGACAAACAAGCAAAGCAAATGTTCAAGACTCAAAATTCAATTATGATGATATGTTTCAATCAAGGCATTTACTTCAGTAATTAATCAAGTGACAAATGGTCTTGTTAAAATGCCAAAGGAACAAAAGTTAAAAATAACTTCAAGAAGCTGGCACGCCCAAGCGTGAGGGAAGCTCGCTTGAGCGAGAAAGATAATTGTCAAGCGTGAATCAGGTGCTTGGCACGCCCAAGCGTGAAGGAGCGTCGCTTGAGCGTGGAACATAACACGCTTAAGCGTGAATAGCATGGTTGAGCGCGAGTATGAGCGTGAAGCATCAGGAGTCTAAAAACTAAATTACGCTTGAGCGTGAGTTAGGCTCGCTTGAGCGTGGAACAGAGGATGACAAGCTCGCTTGAGCGTGAAGACATGGAGCTCAAGCGTGAGCGTAGCGTGAAGCATCAGGAATCTAAAAACTAAATTACGCTTGAGCGTGAGTTAGGCTCGCTTGAGCGTGGAACAGAGGATGACAAGCTCGCTTGAGCGTGAAGACATGGAGCTCAAGCGTGAGCGTGGCGTGGAGCATCAGGAGCCCGAAACATACATGGCTCGCTTAAGCGTCAACAACGCTCGCTTGAGCGTGAAACAAAGCGTGACAGTACGCTTAAGCGTGGACGTGAGCGTGAGCAAGCATGAAGGAAAAATCAAAAGAAAAATGCCTGGTCGCTTAAGCGTGATTATATTCGCTTGAGCGAGATTGCTACAGAATTAATTAAAAGTATATGCTTATGATGCAGTTAGTTCCAAAAGAAGCAAATTCAAACATCATGCTACTCTCAAATGATGAAGCTATGTCACCATGAGTCAGATAAGTTTATTTAATTCAAATGAATTATATGAATTTGTATTTTGAATCTCTGTTGAATAAATGACAGCTCTGCATCGCACTTGGACAAACTGAAACACTAAATGAATTGATTCATTTAGTTCAAATGGTTCTGGAACGTTCACTTGAATATGTTACAACCTGGAATAGCAAAATGGAGTCTCAGATCACACTTGATGAATAATGCTCCACTAAGCAGACAAAGACAAGTTCCACTACATGATTTATGGATCCATTGGAATATTTTAAGTGAAAATTCCATGTTGCTGGAGGCTATAAATAGAGAGGAAATTGAAGAAGCAAAATGTCCCAAGCATTTGAAGTACTTCCATTTGCTTACTTCTTCCTCCTTGCTTCTTGCTCTCTTATTCTATATTGGCATATTCTCTTAGTGAGTTATTTAAGAGTTAGAGAGAAAATATTTTGTGTGAGCTAAATTTGTATATCCTCTCTTTGAGAGTTATTATTTGGTGAGAGCTTCAAGTTGTATATCTACTCTAGTAAGAGAGTTATTTGATTGTAAACCAAACACCATAAACACTAAGGTATTCACTCTAGGTTGAGTGGTCACAAAGGTTGGGGTTCAACCTTTGGGTATTGAGAGATTGTGAGATTGGGTGGGTTGCCCTTTGCTTGTGAGGATTGGGTTCTTGAGTGTGGGACACTAGGAGACAATTGCTCAAAGCTTGTAATCTCAAATTCTCAACAGTGGAAATCCTTCAAGTGGGTTGCTTGAAGGCGAGACGTACACCGGAGTGGTGGAACTCGTTATATCGGTTTGCAAATTCTCTCTTCCCTAAACTCATTTAATTTGTGCACTTAAATTGCTCACTTGATTCATTATATCATTCGTAATTAAATTGGACTAAGTGCATGCTATGAGTTGCAAACTATATTGATTGACATTGTTGAAGTTAGATTAAATTAAATCCATGAATCAAATGTCTTAAACATTGTTGGATTTAATTATTGAGGAAGTAAAATATTGGTGTTAACAACTTGGTAAATTATCATGCTTAATTAATTTGTTAGAAGTTGTTTAAGTTACACTTATATTGGAATTAATTATTGCATGACAAGTGTTTCAAGAATTGCCTAAACTAATAACTTGCTTTACTTATCAAAATCAATTCTTGAACATAGTCTATTCAACTCAAAATGTTTTAGTATGAAATGTGCTTCATAATTATTACATCTCTTATATTGCATCATTTGTGTACTACTAACCGTTTTGAAAGGGATTCC
Source organism: Clitoria ternatea (assembly GCA_037962975.1). Taxonomy (NCBI): domain Eukaryota; kingdom Viridiplantae; phylum Streptophyta; class Magnoliopsida; order Fabales; family Fabaceae; genus Clitoria; species Clitoria ternatea. Next base: position 289,641,347 of record CM075670.1, read on the forward strand.
GCGCAAAAATTTGAAATACTCAATTCACCCCCCCTCTTGAGTATCGAGGCCTTGGCTAACAATTGGTATCAGAGCTTGACTCTTGGAAGATCAAGCTTAACCGCTTCAAGAGATCAAGATGGCCTCTACATCCTATGATGCATTTCTGGAAAATGGTAAAATAAATAGACCACCAATCTTCAATGGTAAAGACTATGTTATTTGGAAAGAAAGGTTGAAAATCTTTATCCAAGCCTATGACCTCAAGGTATGGAATGCTATTCAATTTGGTCCTTTTATTCCTAAATACATAGTCGATAATATAGAATGTATGAAGCCCATGAACTTATGGACTAAGGAAGAAGAAAGAAAGGTACAATTTAATCTTAGAGCTAAAATTCTTATCACATTAGCATTAGAACCTAATGATGTTTCTAGAGTTATTACTTGTAACAATGCTAAAGAAATGTGGGAAACTCTTGAAACAATTTATGGAAATACTAATGATGATAAAGATGCAAGAATTAGTACTCTTTCTAGTCAAGATGAAGAATTTGAAAGAAGTCTAGATAAAGAGACCAACAAGAAGGAAGAAGAAATTGTATGCCTAATGACAAAGCACTCCCAAGATGATGAGGTATGCTCTTTAAATGCTTCTAGTGATGATAATGATGATGAAATTGATAAAGATGAATTATTAGAAGCACTTGAAGAATTGCATGAAAAATTTGTTTTGTTATCAAAGAAATATGCATGCTCAAAACAAACCATTTTAAAGTTTGAAAATGAATTACATAATGTGCACATTGAAAAGGAAAATCTTAGAATTCAAAATGATGAATTAGAAGCTTCAAATGTATCTCCTAGTATTTGTAATGATAATAAGGAATGCATGCTAGTTGATAAATGTATGCTTCTTGAAAAAGAGAATGAAGAACTAAAAGAAGCACTTAGTAAGCTTACAAGTAGTCAAAAGAATCTAAGTGCACCTATTAAAGATCAAAAGCATAGACTTGATAGAAAAAAAATAGATCATTACAAGAACCATTTTTGCAAAGTAAAATCTAAACCCATTCTAAGATGCACAAACCATGAAAGAAAAGGAAACTCTATGTCTAGTTGTTGTATGAACCATTATAATTCTAAAGTGACTTACTCTATGGATGCAACTTGCTTTTATTGTGGAAATTATGGTCATATATCTTCTAATTGTTTTATAAAGAAATCCCGTCAAAAGTGTACAAGAAAGGTATGGATTCCAAAAACAAATTTGAAATCCTAAACTAACAAGAAAGGACCCAACTTTTAAAGGGTACCATAAAACTTGACATTTTGTAGGAACACTTTAAATCGACAATCTCTCATTGACGAATGGCCAAAAGAATCAAGATTCGTGATCTTCACTCCAAAGAACAAAGGATGAAAAAGACAAGGACATAAATTTTGTAAAACTCCAAGGTTCGATCGGATCCTTACTCTAGTTAATTAAATATCATGTTGACTATGTGTTGAACAATCTATGAACTTGGTTGATATTTTTTTTGAAATGTCTAAATAATTCTATACTTGTTCATAATGAATTTTGATGTGTGAAAATCAAACTTTGATTTGATATATTTGAGTTTGAACATGAAAGGTGTAAAGTTTTGAAATGGATAAATGAATAATTGAAATCTTAGGATCAATGATGTATATCCTTATGATTTTGATGATTGGTGCATGATTGCTTAAATAACATGTTTTAATTTCATGAAAAACTTGAGATTAAAGTTGTTTGCATCCATGTGTGTTAGGAAGGATTGAGACATGAAAATGTTAAAATACTAAATCTTGATGCTTAGATTCAAAGTCTCAAATGATGCATAAACTCTTAATGATATATGATGTATGAATTCTTGAATGAAGCATGTATGAATCCTTGGTAACGTATGAATTCCTAATGATGCATGAACTTTTGATTGAATATGTATTCTTGATGATGCATCGTTTATTGAATAAGAAATATGTTGGTTAGCTAGTGGTATCTAAATAACAAACATCTTCCTTTAACAATGGTATCAATTGAATTAGTAAGAGGAAGAGATCATGAGGACATATTCTTGATTATATACTTGCCACTATGCTTTGATGATAAATACATATGTTATGACAAGTTAATTATGACAAATCTTAAAGTTACCTTGAGTTAGGACTATGTTATGCTTATATGTCTTACAAAATGTCCATCTTAGGAAAAATATTTTCTATGCAATTATATGTTGGTTTTGATAATGCCTAAGGAGAAAGTATGTATGCTCTATGCCTAGACTTTAATTTCATGACATATAAATGACAATGCATGATATGTAACAATACATGGTATATTAAGAGAAAATGCATGACATGACCTTCCTTGATACACCATGCTTGAGCAAATTGGTATCTATCTTGAGTAACATCTATACCATACGTTTGATGATGCATGATCTTGAATGAAATTTGAATATATGCATCGTTGAGATTGAAAAGAAGTTTTGAACAACATTATGATGTATGCTTGAATCTTGTGATAATATGCTTAAATGTTTATAATTGATATCAAGAACTTAAATTGGCAAATCCATCTATCAAGTGATATCATGACTAGATACTAGCAACAAATGGCATGGACAATGAATAAGAAATAAATAGTGTTGATCAAGAAAAGAATGTTTGACATAAAAAGGGTCATAAATATATTGGCATGTGTTACAACACAAATGCATGAGTAAGCCAACAAGTTGTATTAATCATTCCACCATTGCTATGATACCTACATTTGAGTGCACATTGTTGAAAATTCTTCTATGATTACCACTTTGATACCTAGAAATGCATCAAGCACTATTAATTGATGATTGATTAGTGAATTTTATATACAATTGGTATCTAACTCTTGAGTGGTATCTATTCACATTGTGACTTCTATTCATTGCATAAGTATTATCTATTAAAAGGTGATCATGTGCTTAAGAAATAAACAAATGGTATCAAACTTCCTAAATAGGCCAACATGAACAATTGGTATCAATTAGCTTAAGAATTACATCTATTAGCTTGACAATTGGTATTCAATTACATGTGTCAATAACATTTGGTGTTAAACTTGATTGAATTGACTCACAAGTAATAATAGACTTGATCAAATTAGTGTAATTAGTTTTATAACAATTAGTATCAAAATATATGTGAAAAGGGGAGAAAATATCTTAGTATCTATTAAATGACTAAGGAGGAGATATTATCTTGCATGATACATTATGATCCTCTAACAATTGGTATATGTTTTTATAAGTGACATCAATTACAATAGTAAGGGGGAGCATACACATGAATGAATATCCATTATTTTACCTCTCTATGATTACGTTTATGGCATTTATGTTTACAATTCTATTCTCCTACATGCTTGCTTGGAAAAATATCCTTGTGTGTTTTGATAATACCAAAATGGGAGAAAACTATATGCTTAGTAGTAATGATATATGTGCTTACTTGAAATGATATGTGTGCTTATTTGGAAAGAATCATGTGACGCTTACCATACTTGAAAGTAATATCAATTACATGATTGAAAATGAGTTAGCAATCAATTATATGCTTACTTGATGAATGAACTATGTGAATTGATTATTGACTCTAAATACATCAAATTGGCATATACACTTGATCATGTTATGAACTTTGATTTGAAATCCTTTTCATGAAATATTTACCTTAAATCTCTCTAATTCAAATACATGAGTTTATATGTTGATTGCATAGAATACAATTAAGATGATGATCTTTTTGATGATGCCAAAGGGGGAGAGATTAGTGAAAGGATTAGTAAAATGTTATTTATGCCAAAAAGAGGAGAATTACTATGACTATTATTTTATCAAATAAGGAAATCTTTTTGATGATGCCAAAGGGGGAGAGAAATATATAAGAAAGGGGGAGTATGTAAATCATTGTATGTAACCAATGCATAAGAAAAGGGGAGATGATTAAGAGGGAAGAATATATTAAGGGGGAGAGACTTTATTAAAGGAGAGACCTATTGTGCCTATAATGTCATAAATATATGGTATCAAACTGCATGTCAAAGGGGAAGTCTTTCTTGAAATATATTTGAACTATTGTGATACTAACACCCCAAGAGACAAGCATTTGTTGTCATCATCAAAAAGGGGGAGAATGTGTTTATATGTTGTTATAGGTTTTGATAATGACAAACAAGCAAAGCAAATGTTCAAGACTCAAAATTCAATTATGATGATATGTTTCAATCAAGGCATTTACTTCAGTAATTAATCAAGTGACAAATGGTCTTGTTAAAATGCCAAAGGAACAAAAGTTAAAAATAACTTCAAGAAGCTGGCACGCCCAAGCGTGAGGGAAGCTCGCTTGAGCGAGAAAGATAATTGTCAAGCGTGAATCAGGTGCTTGGCACGCCCAAGCGTGAAGGAGCGTCGCTTGAGCGTGGAACATAACACGCTTAAGCGTGAATAGCATGGTTGAGCGCGAGTATGAGCGTGAAGCATCAGGAGTCTAAAAACTAAATTACGCTTGAGCGTGAGTTAGGCTCGCTTGAGCGTGGAACAGAGGATGACAAGCTCACTTGAGCGTGAAGACATGGAGCTCAAGCGTGAGCGTAGCGTGAAGCATCAGGAATCTAAAAACTAAATTACACTTGAGCGTGAGTTAGGCTCGCTTGAGCGTGGAACAGAGGATGACAAGCTCGCTTGAACGTGAAGACATGGAGCTCAAGCGTGAGCGTGGCGTGGAGCATCAGGAGCCCGAAACATACATGGCTCGCTTAAGCGTCAACAACGCTCGCTTGAGCGTGAAACAAAGCGTGACAGTACGCTTAAGCGTGGACGTGAGCGTGAGCAAGCGTGAAGGAAAAATCAAAAGAAAAATGCCTGGTCGCTTAAGCGTGATTATATTCGCTTGAGCGAGATTGCTACAGAATTAATTAAAAGCATATGTTTATGATGCAGTTAGTTCCAAAAGAAGCAAATTCAAACATCATGCTACTCTCAAATGATGAAGCTATGTCACCATGAGTCAGATAAGTTTATTTAATTCAAATGAATTATATGAATTTGTATTTTGAATCTCTGTTGAATAAATGACAGCTCTACATCGCACTTGGACAAATTGAAACACTAAATGAATTGATTCATTTGGTTCAAATGGTTCTGGAACGTTCACTTGAATATGTTACAACCTGGAATAGCAAAATGGAGTCTCAGATCACACTTGATGAATAATGCTCCACTAAGCAGACAAAGACAAGTTCCACTACATGATTTATGGATCCATTGGAATATTTTAAGTGAAAATTCCATGTTGCTAGAGGCTATAAATAGAGAGGAAATTGAAGAAGCAAAATGTCCCAAGCATTTGAAGTACTTCCATTTGCTTACTTCTTCCTCCTTGCTTCTTGCTCTCTTGTTCTATATTGGCATATTCTCTTAATGAGTTATTTAAGAGTTAGAGAGAAAATATTTCTTGTGAGCTAAATTTGTATATCCTCTCTTTGAGAGTTATTATTTGGTGAGAGCTTCAAGTTGTATATCTACTCTAGTAAGAGAGTTATTTGATTGTAAACTAAACACCATAAACACCAAGGTATTCACTCTAGGTTGAGTGGTCACAAAGGTTGGGGTTCAACCTTTGGGTATTGAGAGATTGTAAGATTGGGTGGGTTGCCCTTTGCTTGTGAGGATTGGGTTCTTGAGTGTGGGACACTAGGAGACAATTGCTCAAAGCTTGTAATCTCAAATTCTCAACAGTGGAAATCCTTCAAGTGGGTTGCTTGAAGGCGAGACGTACACCGGAGTGGTGGAACTCGTTATATCGGTTTGCAAATTCTCTCTTCCCTAAACTCATTTAATTTGTGCACTTAAATTGCTCACTTGATTCATTATATCATTCGTAATTAAATTGGACTAAGTGCATGCTATAAGTTGCAAACTATATTGATTGACATTGTTGAAGTTAGATTAAATTAAATCCATGAATCAAATGTCTTAAACATTGTTGGATTTAATTATTGAGGAAGTAAAATATTGGTGTTAACAACTTGGTAAATTATCATGCTTAATTAATTTGTTAGAAGTTGTTTAAGTTACACTTATATTGGAATTAATTATTGCATGACAAATGTTTCAAGAATTGCCTAAACTAATAACTTGCTTTACTTATCAAAATCAATTCTTGAACATAGTCCATTCAACTCAAAATGTTTTAGTATGAAATGTGCTTCATAATTATTACATCTCTTATATTGCATCATTTGTGTACTACTAACCGTTTTGAAAGGGATTCCGCGCAAAAATTTGAAATACTCAATTCACCCCCCCCTCTTGAGTATCGAGGCCTTGGCTAACAAAACATGCCAAGAAGACTCAATCCCGAGTCAAGACCTTCAAAGGACTCATTTCAGAGTCCATTATTTTTTGAGTGACTCGTTTCCGAGTCGATTAAGATCAGAAGTTGCAATCCTGAGTGAAGGAATTCCGATTGACAACAAATAAGTCTTGGGTCGGTTTAGGATCAATATTACCGAGTGGACATTCAAGTGGAATGAGTCAGCATTGGTGAAATTCACCGAGTGAAAGCTGGTCAGGAGAAGAGTCGGTTTGGAGATGAATTACCGAGTGAGACACTGCTCAGAAGATGAGTGATTATGAATGGTATACCGAATGATGAACTTGTAGAATACCCGAGTGAAATAAGGTTGGGATATGCCGAGTGGCATTTGATTGGGAGATATTCCGAGTGAGGGGAGAATCGGTTTCTGAAAAGTCTTACCGAGTGGAACCGTGTATGTATGGAGACTCGGATTTGGAATGAGGAACCGAGTGTTGAAGACTGTGAAGGGGGACTCGGTTTTCACTAAATGAAAGACTGGGTGAAGGATAAATAGGTTTGGATCAATTGTGTTGAGTGATAGATTATGTATGTGTCGGCTTAATAATGATTTGAAACGGCCGAGTGGAAAACAGAGAAGAATTACTCGGTTTCAGGAGGTTTTACCGAGTGAACTACAATGTTGAATGAAAACCGAGTGGATTCGCTTAAGCGAATGAATTCCTCGCTTAAGCGAGGGAGAGTGTCTCGCTCAAGTGAGTCGGTTTCGCTTGAGCGAAGCCCCACTGTCAGTACATTATATGGCACTCGCTCAAGCGAGTCACATTCCGCTTGAGCGAGAGGACTCGGTTTCCTTTCTTCTTCACACGACTGGAGGAATTCCAGTCGGTTTATAGGCTAACCGAGTGGAATTCCAGTCGGTTTTCAGTGCCAGAAGTGACTTTTGACTCCTTTCTTGTCTCTTATGCCATTTTTAATGCAACCAACACCATTATTACTCCTTCTAGTGGGTGGACGGCTAGAAGTGGACTATTATAAACCACTTTCCTATTATTAATCCTCCATTATCTCCACTATCAAAGCACTAACAGCACTAAACCTCCACTCACAAGGATGATGTTCCCTACTTGTCTTGCATTATTAACCTTGCCTCTGACCAGAACTCCTGAGAAAAAGCCAGTAAATCTTCTTCCTCTCTTTTACTCTTCTTCGAACAAGCGCAAGGACAACAAGGAGGCCATTTTTCAGTCAGCAAAACAAGTAAGAGGGGAGAGGATGGTGAATAACTATGAAATGGGTAGAGTTGCATGCTGTTCTAGGATTTCAGTCTTAATTTCGCATCTTGTGGCTTAATTTTGAAACTGAAAACGTATGAATTTGCCTTTTACTTCTTCATGAAAATTGTAGATCTTTTTGTTATCTAAATTATGAGATCTGATTCAATTAATTTGAGTATGTATAGCAAAAGTTATAGCCAAATTACTACTGCATGTTCGAGTGAAAGATTTGTTCCATGTTTTGTGTATATTTTGATATGCTGGGAATTATACATGCGTAATCAGCCTTGAATGGCTTTATCAAAGTTGTAGATATATATGTTGTGGATCTTTAGAAAGTGGTTTCACATTAAAATAATTTTTGTAGCTCAAGTTATGCTCATAACACTGAAGTATGTACAAGCTGTAAATCTGTGAACTTGAAATCCGTATGTTATTTTTAAAACTGGGAATTTTGTGGTAAGAATTAGTGATCAGTGTCTTCATGAAAGTTTTAAATCTTTTTGTTATATGAATTTTGAGACCTAAACCGATTGATTTGAGTATGTGTAGCAAAAGTTATAGCCAAAATACTACTGTATGTCCGAGTGAAAGATTTGCTTCATGTTTAGTGCATATTTTGATGTGCTGGGAATTATACATGCATAATAAGCCTTGGATGTCTTCATGAATGTTGTAGATAATTAAGTTTTGGATTTTTAGAAAGTGGTTTCAGATCAAAATAAATTTTGTAGCTCAAGTTATGCTCAAATTACTGAAGTATGTGCAAGCTGAAATTCTGAAATTCTAAAATTTTAAAATCCGAATCTTGTTTTTTAAAAACTGGGAAGTTTGTTGTGAGAATTAGGGGTTGGTGTCTTCATCGAAATTGTAGATATGTGTGTTAAGAATAATTTAGAATTAGTTTCATGTCAAAATCACGTTTGTAACTCCAAATATGTTCTAAATACTAATCTGTGTACATTTTGGAAAACTTATCTTGAGGCAGTATGGTATTTTATGAATAAGTGGTATTTTTGATTGGAATCTGAAACTGTGTTCTTCATGAAAGTTGTAGATAATTGTATTATTGAGCTATAGAAAGTTGAATCATCTAAAAAGGAGTTGATTTGCCAATGTTATGACTGTTTTGCTAATGTATGTTGCTGTTGGGGATGCTGAAAGTCACTTAAAAAGGCTATTTTGCAAGAAAATGAAATTTTCTCTATGGATAAAGATTATTTATTTAATTCTTGAGTGATTATGAATTATTATAAATGCTGTTGAGTATCACACAGTTTGTATATTGTGATGGTGAATAATTATGAATGACATAATTAATATATATGTACATGAATGCCTTGTTGTTATTGACATATGTGGTTGAAAAAGTAAATCCATGATTTTGTGAATTATTATGTGTATTGTGTCCCTTGAGGACTTGTATTATCCAAGAGGTTTTGGAAATGTGGATATCATGGTATGTTAAAAGAATTAAAGGCATTCATGCATCATAAGCATTCGGACGCACCATGGAATTTAGGGGTTCCATGATTGCCTACCCTGGTGGGGGGTTACTCTATGATGAGTTAAGCCCTATTTTGTTGTGTGCCATGGAGTGTAGGGATTCATGGTTTATGCAAAAGTGCTACTTATGATATTGTGTACTTCGGTACTTAAGCGCCATGAAGTATAGGGATTCATGGTATATGCTAAAGCCCTATTTGTGTCTCTATGAGACTTTTACTGCAGTATTCCCACCAAACCAAATGGATCCAACATGACATCATTTAACTAGTTGAAGAATTATTAAATGGACTTGTTTGGCATATTCATCATATCATTATGAGTTATTGATTGTGTTTGTGCAATTTTATCTATTTTATATTTATTCTATATTCTGTCTCACTCTTACATTAATTTTTACAGTGAATGACCCGCAGAATACAGAGTGATGCCATGATGGATGTCTATTTGAATTATTACCTAAACTTTGATTTTATGGGTTGTAATAAATATAATATGTCATGTACTATTATGTTCTAAATCGTTTCCGCTATTTAAGTATTTTCTTGAATTTAATCATTCATGACTAGCATGTATGATAATTTTTCCGCTGTTATCAACTATTACATAAACTCTGAATTAAATTGATGAATTTTAAAATGATCTTTCGAAAAAGCGAAAAATTTACTCGAAAATTTTTAATCAACGTTTCGGGGCGTTACATCATGCTTCTTAGAACAGGTTATACTGGATTCAAATATGCCCTTACTCGGAACTCTACTACCCAAAACACACACTCAAAGATCTTTCTACCCGGAATGCTATTCCCTTCTTCTCTTGGAAGATCTGAGTTGGACAACTCACTCGGATTGCACTTGGTTATAATTCTGATTGAGTCTATTCACTCGGTATACTGTAATTATAACGATTGTCACTCGAAAAGAAGTAATTGGAAAGGTCTGACTCGGAAATGAGTCTCTCAAGGGTGTTTTCACTCGGAATATTCATCCAGAAGTGGTTCCCTTGAACCCACTTCACTCCAGCTGTCTCTGTGATCAAGGATCCACTCGGTAGTAACCTTCTTGGTTATATATTACTCGGATAACATAACCTTATACTCGGAATTTCATCCTTCAGTCGAAATTGCTAATCCTTCACTCGAAATTTCACTCTGTCACTCGGATCAGAGCCTATTTTGTAACATCCTGCTTTTAATAATAGCTCTATTTTGTAAATTTTGAAGTATAAAAGATCTGTTAGTGTTACTCACTGAATAAAAACACTCTATGGATGGTTGTGATACTCCAAAATTTCATTTTCTAGGTATAATTATAGGAATTACATAAACCTTTAAGGATGAGGCCCAAATTCCGAGTGAAAACACCTTAGAAAGAACTATCCGAGTGAGAAAGAGAGTCTGTTCCAAGTGAAAACTACAAATTCAGAGTGACCAAGAAGAATTCCGAGTGGAAAATGGAAATACCGAGTGAAAATGATGTTTTCCGAGTGGAACATGGTCAAGAGGAATTATTCCGAGTAAAATTCTGTCTCAGAGACTCACTGATGAGTCAAACATGTTAGGAAGACTCAATTCCGAGTCAAGTTCTTCAAAAGATTCACTTCAGAGTCAATTATTCCTAAGTGACTCGTTTCTGAGTCAAACATCCCAGGGAGACTCATTCCTGAGTCAAACATATTCCAAAGACTCGTTTTCGAGTCAATTAGGATCAGAAGCTGCAATCCTGAATGAAGAAATTCTGATTTGACAACATATATGTCTTGGGTCAGTTTAGGATCAATTATACCGAGTGACAACTTATGTACCTTGAGACGTTTTCAGGAGAATTTGTCAAGTACGAAAACTGAGTGAAATTCCGAGTGAAGGATTACCAATTCTGACTGAAGGTTACAAAAAATCCGAGTGAGTTGTCCAAAGTCAGGACCTCCCTGGTGAGGAAGGGATAGGATTCTGAGTAGTTATATATATATGTTTAATGGTTAAGACATTACTAGGCTTGAATAAGAAGGGTAATGAATGAATAATGCTAATTGAGTAGATACCGAGCGGAAAATGGTAGTAAGAACCCGTTCCGAGTGAATTGTAGTAGGCACAGAGCCAATTCCGAGTGGGTCTTAGATATATAAGCCAATTCCGAGTGAGATTCGTATGTGTGGGGTTTTTCCGAGAGGTAATGACCCTAAAAGGCTTTAATTAGAATTGTAGTTGAAGAATTTGGTTAAGACCGAGAGAGGAATATGAGTAAACCCGAGTAAGTAGAGTTTGGTTATTCCCGAGTGGTAAATCCAATTGTATGAGTTGTTATTGGAATATATTCTAAGTGATTAGAGTTTGAATAATTCTGAATGATTGACTAATTAGGAGAGAGACGGGTTCTAGAAGAAACACTTCCGAGTGAGAAATGAATAACTCTGCCATGTGGAACTTTGAGTATCAGTTTTGAATATTAGAACAAGTAGCAAACCGAGCAAGGCAAGTCGGTTAAAACATTTAGCCGGGTGACAGAAACCGAGTGAGAAATCAAAGTACTTGAGTCGGTTTCAGAGGAATTTCGAGCGAGAACTGGTTGACTCGCTCAAGCGAGTGGGATTCCGCTTGAGCGAGAAGGACCCCTGCTCGTTTGAACAATCCGATGTCAGAAACCACCCGATGTCCTCTAGCTCACATCGGAGTACTGATGAAGGAAAGGAAGGGTCCAGTATGATGCAGACCAAATAAGAAATTCACTCCGGTTAGGAAGTTAACCGTCCTTAGAACATGTGTGTACACCGGATGACCCCGAGCCGGTGTTCACCGAATCCGACCTCTTCGCCTTCTTTCATGGGCGTTGTCCCTCACACTTCACACCGCCTTCTTCACTCCACACCGCCCCTCACATTCAATGCCGCCCTCACTCCATACCGACCTCACAGCACACCGTCCTCACTCAACACCGCCTCACACTGCACTCCGCTCTCACACTACATTCCACCCTCATAAATTCAATACCGCCCTCTTCAAAATCTCCGACAACGAACACCTTTTTAACTCCACTCAGACCACTTTATATAAATTAATATATCACTAACCTCTTTAATGCAAAGATGACAGTGAGACGAGTCAAAAGGTTCCATTAAATCTCACCTAATCCTCCATTCAAAGTCTGCCACTTATTCTCTCATTATTAACAACTTACCACCTACATACGAACCACTTAGCAAATCACACACTCTTTTTCTTCTTCTTTTCATTCTTATACGTTCAAAAGGCTGTTCTTTCCATTTCTTCCATTACGGACTGGAACGAGGGAACTACAAGACATACCTTGTTAATCAAAGGACATCAAATCAAGTAAGAGGGGAGAGGGTGGTGAATAACTATGAAATGGGTAGAGTTGCATGCTGTTCTAGGATTTCAGTCTTAATTTCGCATCTTGTGGCTTAATTTGGAAACTGAAAACGTATGAATTTGCCTTTGACTTCTTCATGAAAATTGTATATCTTTTTGTTATCTAAATTATGAGACCTGATTCAATTAATTTGAGTATGTATAGCAAAAGTTATAGCCAAATTACTACTACATGTTCGAGTGAAAGATTTGTTCCATGTTTTGTGTATATTTTGATATGCTGGGAATTATACATGCGTAATCAGCCTTGAATGTCTTCATGAAAGTTGTAGATATATATGTTTTAGATCTTTAGAAAGTGGTTTCACATTAAAATAATTTTTGTAGCTCAAGTTATGCTCATAATACTGAAGTATGTACAAGCTGTAAATCTGTGAACTTGAAATCCGTATCTTATTTTTAAAACTGGGAATTTTGTGGTAAGAATTAGTGATCAGTGTCTTCATGAAACTTATAAATCTTTTTGTTATGTGAATTTTGAGACCTGAACCAGTTGATTTGAGTATCTGTAGCAAAAGTTATAGCCAAAATACTACTGTATGTCCGAGTGAAAGATTTGCTTCATGTTTAGTGCATATTTTGATGTGCTGGGAATTATACATGCATAATCAACCTTGGATGTCTTCATGAAAGTTGTAGATAATTAAGTTGTGGATTTTTAGAAAGTGGTTTCATATCAAAATAAATTTTGTATCTCAAGTTATGCTCAAATTACTGAAGTATGTGCAAGCTGAAATTATGAAATTATGAAATTTTGAAATCAGAATCTTGTTTTTAAAAACTGGGAAGTTTGTGGTGGGAATTAGGGGTTGGTGTCTTCATGGGAATTGTAGATATGTGTGTTAAGAATAATTTAGAATTGGTTTCATGTCAAAATCACTTTTTTAACTCCAAATACGTTCTAAATACTAATCTGTGTACATTTTGGAAAACTTATCTTGAGGCAGTATGGTATTTTATGAATAAGTGGTATTTTTGATTGGAATCTGAAACTGTGTTCTTCATGAAAGTTGTAGATAATTGTATTATTGAGCTATAGAAAGTGGAATCATCTAAAAAGGAGTTGATTTGCCCATGTTATGACTGTTTTGCTAATGTATGTTGCTGTTGGGGATGCTGAAAGTCACTTAAAAAGGCTATTTTGAAAGAAAATGAAATTTTCTCTATGGATAAAGATTATTTATTTAATTCTTGAGTGATTATGAATTATTATAAATGCTGTTGAGTATCACACAGTTTGTATATTGTGATGGTGAATAATTATGAATGACATAATTAATATATATATACATGAATGCCTTATGGTTATTGACATATGTGGTTGAAACAGTAAATCCATGATTTTGTGAATTATTATGTGTATTGTGTCCCTTGAGGACTTGTATTATCCAAGAGGTTTTGGAAATGTGGATATCATGGTATGTTAAAAGAATTAAAGGCATTCATGCATCATAAGCATTCGGACGCACCATGGAATTTAGGGGTTCCATGATTGCCTACCCTGGTGGGGGGTTACTCTATGATGAGTTAAGCCCTATTTTGTTGTGTGCCATGGAGTGTAGGGATTCATGGTTTATGCAAAGCCCTACTTATGATACTTGTGTACTTCGGTACTTAAGCGCTATGAAGTATAGGGATTCATGGTATATGCTAAAGCCCTAATTGTGTGAGCGCCATGAAGTATAGGGATTCATGGTATATGCTAAAGCCCTAATTGTGTGAGCGCCATGAAGTATAGGGATTCATGGTATATGCTAAAGCCCTAATTGTGTCTCTATGAGACTTTTACTGCAGTATTCCCACCAAAACCAAATGGATCCAGCATGACATCATTTGACTAATTGAAGAATTATTAAATGGACTTGTTTGGCATATTCATCATATCATTATGAGTTGTTGATTGTGTTTGTGCAATTTTATCTATTTTATATTTATTCTATATTCTGTCTCACTCTTACATTAATTTTTACAGTGAATGACATGCAGAATGCAGAGTGATGCCATGATTGATTCTTGATATACTATGTGAATTGTTTAATTATTTGTTTGGTAACATGTTACGTATGTGCTATATGACTTATGCCTGATTGATAAAATGCAAAGTGAATTGTTTGGTTACTAGCTTGATAATATGATAAACGTGTGTTATATGACTTATTGCTTATTTGATAAATTGTAGAATACTTGTAGTTACGTTATAATATTATATATATATACGTACGATATATTTTCCTATAGGATTAGCATAATTAAAACCATGAATATAGGATGGCAAGGAACGATAACGACACTATCGCAGCTGCTATCAACCGTTTGGCTGAAGCTATAGAAAGGTAGAATCAACTAAGAATTTTCGAAGAAAATCACCAAGACAGATTGGCACGAGAAGAGATTAATAGACAACTGAAACCTCAGTCAACTACCTTCAAAAGGAGAGGATCGTTTTATCCAAATTGTTTCAAGGGAGGATCATCATCTTCTTCTGAAAAACGTAACAATCATGTGAATATAAAGTGTCATAACTGCAAAGGTAATCACCATATTCGTGATTGCAATAGACGCTTAGAAAATGTCACTTGCTATCGATGTAATCAGAGGGGTCACATCAGCTCAAATTGTCCACAGAACCGTCAAATCAACAACAACAATAATACCATGAATAATCGAAGAGATTCTAAAGGAGTCCGTAGAGAAAACACTCGTGTTGTTCAACCTCTAAGACAAAATAGGGAGTCAACAGATGAAAGATCACATACAGGAAGAGTCTTTGACATTAGCAGCTCAGAGGCAGACCAAGCAGACGACCTCATGCAAAGTAAGTGTGAGATCAATGATACCATTTTATCTGTGTTGTCTGATTTTGGTGCTACACAGAAGTAAGTTAGACATTTTCAATTATCTATGAAGCCTATAATATATGACCTGATTATTTCCATTCGCCACGGTACACAACTTAGGATTACTAAGGTATGTAACGATTATTCTGAACTCACAGAAGGTGGGAACTTTCTTGTCAATCCTGCTTATCTTTAAAGAATATGGAAGTAATTCTAGGAATGAATTGGTTATCAGTAAATCAAGTTTTAATAGACTGTCATAACGAGACCAAGGTAATTCCATTAGAAGAAAATCCTATTACAGACAACCATCCTATGAGTCTCCTTCCATACCAACCAATCATGCTTTCTTATTTTTCATTATGAAGATGGTTCAAATGTTTAGAAACTTTATATTCTCTCTTCATTTTCGTGGATATACTAAGGCTAGGGATAGCGTGGAACTTAAGGTTCAATTCTTATACTCTTTTGTTGTTTTAGGTTTTGGTTCCTATGATCATAGAAGAGTGCATTATGAATGAGTTTAAGAATAGAAATCATTTTCATGTGAAACCCAAAGGAGGAATATGTCTTAAGTATCTTTGGATAGGTGTGAAATAGTATACGAAGATTTTAAGATTTGAGATGGAAGATAATGGTTGTTAATGGTGATTGTTTAATTCTAGTGGAACTTTAACTTTAGGTTTTAAGGGAAATAAGTAATAATGTCATGTGATATGATTTTTAGCGAAAACCATGGTGATGTATGTAGAGGTGTTATTAATAATGGAGATTAGTGGTTATTAGGAATGATTATTAAGTTTTGATGAGTTGAGGATTTTGGTTAAGTTGATGATTCTGATGACTTTTAATACTTTAGGATGATTATATATGAGGAATCGAATTATTGAAACATTGGTATTGGAGACTAGGAGAAGGATGTATGCGGATACATGAGTGATTAGAGGACTTAAATTTAGATTGTTGATGTTATGATGATGATGTTAAAAATAGTTGTAAACCATTGACAGTGGACTAAGGAAATGGATACTTAAGTTGATGAATAAATATGCCATTTTGAAATAGTCGAATTGGTAATGGTCTTAGACGGAGCCGATACGTTTACAATGAGTTCGAATAGATTTTGATGATGATTGAATGATTCATGCGATGATTTAGAGGTCTTGAGGCTAAAGGACATAGTATTGTTGTTGCTAAGTGTAACATCCCTGTTTTTAGAAACAATTTTATCCTTGTAAATTTTAATTATGGAGGGTTTGTAAGCAAGAATAAGTCAATATATACCCTGTTGATGGTCTGAAGTACCTCAAAAATGTCATTTTTGCGCGTAATAATAGAATTTATATGGAATATTAGTGAAATTATGCAAAAACCGAGTGAAAAGGGCTCTGTTCCGAGTGACAGAGAAGAATTCCGAGTGAAGGATTAGAAATTCCGAGTGAAGGAGAGAATTCCGAGTCAGTACCATGTTTTCCGAGTAAAACATGACTGAGAAGGCTACCACCGAGTGGAGTCCTGACCTGAGAAGCAATTCTGAGTGAAGAGTATTCAAAAGAATCACTTCTGAGTGAAAATCCGAGTGAAAACACCCTAGAAAGGCTCGGTTCCGAGTTGAATGATTCCTTTTCTGAAGGAGACTACTCCAATTGGAGTATTCCGAGTGAAAGAATGTATAAATACTCATGTTTATGTTGATTTGATGCTTCCTACCGATTGAAGTGCGTTGTGGAATCAATTGGGAAGGATCCCGAACGGTTTCCTATGAATTTACTTAGAAAACCGAGTGGGAATGATGGAGGAAGTCAATTCCGAGTGAGATACACTCTACTGGACCAAAACCGAGTGAGAGAAGTATGTGTGAGTCTTGGTCCGAGAGGTAATGGCTTAAATAAACGTTTATTGATGAAATTGGCCTAAACCGAGTGAATAAAGTGAGGAAGACTCGGGTTTCCGAGTAAAGATTCACTGAGAAAGAGAGGACTCGGTCTGAAGAGGTATTACCGAGTGAGAAACCGAGTCCCTGAGTCGGTTTCGAAGAAATTCCGAGTGAAGAATTACAATTGTGACTCGGAAGTGGGAATTCCAGTCGGAATTCACTGACAGAAGTGTTAACCGAGTGTAATTTCACTCGGTATTCACTGACAGAAGTGCGTATTGACTTCAATTTTGTCTTTTAATGATATTTAAATTCAATCGTGCGCATTATGGACAGTGGACGACCGGAAATGGGCACTGACTCAACATATATCTTTGTTTAATCATTAGTGACCCTTCCATTAGCGATCCACTAATAGCCCACTCAGAAAAGCTGTCTCCCACTTGTCTTCCCACTCACTTCCTCCCTATTTAAACGAGCTCAAGGTCCTCAAAACTCATACCACACACACGACCCAAACACTCTTCATCACTCTCTTTCCCAGCAAGTTTTTCCCCACTCCTATCCCCTCTGTTTCACTTGGATTTGAAGCAGCACAGTGAAGGGAGCCTCTTTCTTCTCCTCCAGGAACTTCATTGAGGTAAGGGGGTATATTCTCGGGTGCCTTGTGGGAAAACCGAGTGAAGGACAGATTCAGTGTGTATGAATTAAATGCTTTAAATTGTATCTGTATATGCATGTATGTATATATATCTGTTACCGAGTGTATATAATCATTGATGAATTGTGAAATATTGGACTGAAAATACTAAGAATCATGGGTACCGTGTGATTTCCAGTGAAACAAATATGATAACAGGTTATGTTTTATGATAATCCGACCGGTTTTACACTTATTTTACTCGGTTTTTGCTTATTTATACTCGGATAGTATCTTTCCAGTTGATTTCACTCGGAAAATATAGTAATTCACTCGGAAAACACTCTATTTCTCTCGGACAGCATCTCCCAAGTCTTATTTTACTCGGAAATCTCTTTCTTATATTATTTCACTCAGAACTTGACATAATTTCACTCAGAAAATATAATTACTTTTTACTCAGAACTCTTTTTTAGTAAATTCACTCGGAAACACACTATTTTACTCGGACAGTATCTTCCCAGTCTTATTGCACTCGGAAAACATCATATTTTACTCGGACAGTAGCTTCCCAATCTTATTTCACTCGGCAAAACAATTTATTTCACTCAGTAAATAGTTATTTTCACTAAAAGAACTCCTTTCAACTTGATGTAACTCGGTATATAAAGTCAACTCACCAAAAGACCTTTCCCAACCTGACTCCACTCGGAATCAGGATTATCTTACTCGGATTTGCTTGATTCACATGTGTCTTATTCAGACAGAAACCTTTTTAATTAATTTCACTCGGTAAACTCATGTTTCACTCAGAACTTATCTTATTTTTACTCAGGAAACTCTTTTCATACTGATTCCACTCGGAATCATACTTGATTTCACTCAGGAACTCATTTTCACTCAGATTTACAAACAATACCACTCAGGAAACTCTTTATTACTAATTTCACTCGGTTAACAACTTTATTTCACTCAGAGAATATTTCCTAATTTATTTTCACTCGGACAGCACCTTCCCAGTTTCAATTACTCGGAAAACATCATATCTCACTCAAAAAATAGTTATTTTTACCCAGACAACACTTTCCAGTGATTTCACTCGGGAAACAACTTATTTTACTCAGCAAACAGTTATTTTCACTCGGAAAATTCCTTTAGTTTATTTTCACTCAGAATATATAGTTAAATTAACTCAGAAAACTCTTATCAACCTGATTCCACTCGGAATCAGGATTATTTCATTCAGATTTATTTTACTCGAAGGCATTCTAGTCAGCAGAATAATTTTTCACTCGGAACAGATTTATTTTACTCGGATGATTCAGTTTCACTCGGTATTCAACTCATCCCACTCGGCAAACTCAATTTCTCACTCAGTATTAAACCTATTTTTCTCAAAAAAGTTTGGAAATCAATATTTCTACTCGGACATAATTTATTCCACTCGGAATCAGACCTGTTTCAGTCGGAAAACAGCCTTCCAGTATAATTTCACTCGGATTTTTAGCCAGATCGCTTGGAGAACCCTTCTCTGTATGATTCCACTCGGAATCATACTCATTTCACTCAGATTTACCTCTGTTCCACTCGGAAAACTCTAATTTTAGTATTTTTCACTTGAATTTTTAATTGAAAAACCAATTTTCAATACTTTTTAAGTTATTGGTAAGTTATAATTAACATTCTTATTCCATTATTATCATTATTTATTGTCAAACTTAATATTGTTATCCTTATTATTAGTTTTATTATCATTATACATTGTTAACATCTAAATTATGCGTAATTACATAAAGAACATATATTATTTTACTCTTTATAAAAGAATATATATAATAGATATATTTATTTAATTAATAAACGAATATCTTACAAGGTTTAAATGATTGATGGAATTCAAAGAACTTGAGAATGATACGATGAGACTGGAAATACATAAGATACCCAAGGAATCAAATGATAAGATAAATGCATTTCGCATCATGAAAATATTTTTGAAGAAGAAAAACCTCTAGAGCATACACTTGGTACAGTGGAGGACACTCACGTTCGATCTCCATGAAGAATCTTGGGAGTACAACTAGAACGGCAACCCAATGGCATCAGAGTCGCGCCTGATAGCCGGGTGAGACGATGCAATTCTAGTGTACTTTGACTAAATGACGGAGTGTAACTATGATCGTAGGGATCCAAGTTCCAAAAATATTTAAATCAATGATGAGAACCAATGAGTTCATTTGTACCACATGGAACTTGGGCGGACCCTGATCGCTCTAGATGATTGGAATGGTGATATTCCACAGAATGAGAAGAAGATGAAACGATTTATTGGGCCCACATGCATCATGAGACTTAACCAAAGATAAATCATAATAAATCCGAACTCATGCATTCATTACAGCATATTTGATTGTTATAATTGTAAATATGTTATATGTACGATTTATTTCATGATAATATGCTTGATTGTTATAATTGTGAACATGCTAAATATACGATTATGTGATGACAACATGCTTGATTGTTAAAATATGCTAAATGTATGATCTATGTGACATTGTATGTTAACTGGATTATGTCCGCACCGGATGAACCAATCAAGGTCTTGGGTTATACTCACCCTTACTGTTGAACATTTTTCAGAGGAATTAGAAACTCAAGAACCCGAGTGTGAAGATCAGCAATACGCTGAACCCATCGAGAATAATCATTAAGGATAGAATATTTATAATCAAACACTGGATGACTGTATAATATTTAAGGGTGCCTGCGTGCCCCATTCTGTTAAGAGTACAATTAATTACAGTTTGTGAATGACTATGTGATATATACAATATTACTTCCGCTGATCTGTCACGTATTTATTTTTAAAAAAAAAATAAAAATATATTCACTTTTTCTAAAAACTGTTAACACTCTCAGTTAAATAGGATGAACCTACAGAAGGATTTGTCTTATCTAACCGAGGGTGTTACACTAAGTGTGGTTAGCCCTTTAAGATTTAAAGAATCTTGGTTTTGGGAGAGGAATTCCCGAAGCCTAATACAAACGTGTAAATTGGATTAGATAAGTTTAGGACTTGATAGTGAGTTTTGGGGGATGATGTCTTATGATGGTATATAATAGCATGAATATGTATAGTTGTGATAAGATTGTGTTCCTGATGATGGTACGGAATGATTTCAGTTTTGAAATTTCAAGGACGAAATTTTTATTAGGGTGGGAGAAATGTAATATCCTGCTTTTAATAATAGCTCTATTTTGTAAATTTTGAAGTATAAAAGATCTGTTAGTGTTACTCAATGAATAAAAACACTCTATGGATGGTTGTGATACTCCAAAATTTCATTTTCTGGGTATAATTATAGGAATTACATAAACCTTTAAGGATGAGGCCCAAATTCCAAGTGAAAATACCTTAGAAAGAACTATCCGAGTGAGAAAGAGAGTCTGTTCCAAGTGAAAACTACAAATTCCGAGTGACCAAGAAGAATTCCGAGTGGAAAATGGAAATACCGAGTGAAAATGATGTTTTCCGAGTGGAACGTGGTCAAGAGGAATTATTCCGAGTAAAATTCTGTCTCAGAGACTCACTGATGAGTCAAACATGTTAGGAAGACTCAATTCCGAGTCAAGTTCTTCAAAGGATTCACTTCAGAGTCAATTATTCCTAAGTGACTCATTTCCGAGTCAAACATCCCAGGGAGACTCATTCCTGAGTCAAACATATTCCAAAGACTCGTTTTCGAGTCAATTAGGATCAGAAGCTGCAATCCTGAATGAAGAAATTCCGATTTGACAGCATATATGTCTTGGGTCGGTTTAGGATCAATTATACCGAGTGACAACTTATGTACCTTGAGACGTTTTCAGGAGAATTTGTCAAGTACGAAAACTGAGTGAAATTTCGAGTGAAGGATTACCAATTCTGACTGAAGGTTACAAAAAATCCGAGTGAGTTGTCCAAAGTCAGGACCTCCCTGGTGAGGAAGGGATAGGATTCCGAGTAGTTATATATATATGTTTAATGGTTAAGACATTACTAGGCTTGAATAAGAAGGGTAATGAATGAATAATGCTAATTGAGTAGATACCGAGCGGAAAATGGTAGTAAGAACCCGTTCCGAGTGAATTGTAGTAGGCACAGAGCCAATTCCGAGTGGGTCTTAGATATATAAGCCAATTCCGAGTGAGATTCGTATGTGTGGGGTTTTTCCGAGAGGTAATGACCCTAAAAGGCTTTAATTAGAATTGTAGTTGAAGAATTTGGTTAAGACCGAGAGAGGAATATGAGTAAACCCGAGTAAGTAGAGTTTGGTTATTCCCGATTGGTAAATCCGATTGTATGAGTTGTTATTGGAATATATTCTAAGTGATTAGAGTTTGAATAATTCCGAGTGATTGACTAATTAGGAGAGAGACGGGTTCTAGAAGAAACACTTCCGAGTGAGAAATGAATAACTCTGCCATGTGGAACTTTGAGTATCAGTTTTGAATATTAGAACAAGTAGCAAACCGAGCAAGGCAAGTCGGTTAAAACATTTAGCCGGGTGACAGAAACCGAGTGAGAAATCAAAGTACTTGAGTCGGTTTCAGAGGAATTTCGAGCGAGAACTGGTTGACTCGCTCAAGCGAGTGGGATTCCGCTTGAGCGAGAAGGACCCCTGCTCGTTTGAACAATCCGATGTCAGAAACCACCCGATGTCCTCTAGCTCACATCGGAGTACTGATGAAGGAAAGGAAGGGTCCAGTATGATGCAGACCAAATAAGAAATTCACTCCGGTTAGGAAGTTAACCGTCCTTAGAACATGTGTGTACACCGGATGACCCCGAGCCGGTGTTCACCGAATCCGACCTCTTCGCCTTCTTTCATGGGCGTTGTCCCTCACACTTCACACCGCCTTCTTCACTCCACACCGCCCCTCACATTCAATGCCGCCCTCACTCCATACCGACCTCACAGCACACCGTCCTCACTCAACACCGCCTCACACTATACTTCGCTCTTACACTACATTCCACCCTCATAAATTCAATACCGCCCTCTTCAAAATATCCGACAACGAACACCTTTTTAACTCCACTCAGACCACTTTATATAAATTAATATATCACTAACCTCTTTAATGCAAAGATGACAGTGAGACGAGTCAAAAGGTTCCATTAAATCTCACCTAATCCTCCATTCAAAGTCTGCCACTTATTCTCTCATTATTAACAACTTACCACCTATATACGAACCACTTAGCAAATCACACACTCTTTTTCTTCTTCTTTTCATTCTTATACGTTCAAAAGGCTGTTCTTTCCATTTCTTCCATTACGGACTGGAACGAGGGAACTACAAGACATACCTTGTTAATCAAAGGACATCAAATCAAGTAAGAGGGGAGAGGGTGGTGAATAACTATAAAATGGGTAGAGTTGCATGCTGTTCTAGGATTTCAGTCTTAATTTTGCATCTTGTGGCTTAATTTTGAAACTGAAAACGTATGAATTTGCCTTTGACTTCTTCATGAAAATTGTAGTTCTTTTTGTTATCTAAATTATGAGACCTGATTCAATTAATTTGAGTATGTATAGCAAAAGTTATAGCCAAATTCCTACTGCATGTTCGAGTGAAAGATTTGTTCCATGTTTTGTGTATATTTTGATATGCTGGGAATTATACATGCATAATCAGCCTAGAATGTCTTCATAAAAGTTGTAGATATATATGTTGTGGATCTTTAGAAAGTGGTTTCACATTAAAATAATTTTTGTAGCTCAAGTTATGCTCATAACACTGAGGTATGTACAAGCTGTAAATCTGTGAACTTGAAATCCGTATCTTATTTTTAAAACTGGGAATTTTGTGGTAAGAATTAGTGATCAGTGTCTTCATGAAAATTGTACATCTTTTTGTTATGTGAATTTTGAGACCTGAACCGATTGATTTGAGTATCTGTAGCAAAAGTTATAGCCAAAATACTACTGTATGTCCGAGTGAAAGATTTGCTTCATGTTTAGTGCATATTTTGATGTGCTGGGAATTATAAATGCATAATCAGCCTTGGATGTCTTCATGAAAGTTGTAGATAATTACGTTGTGGATTTTTAGAAAGTGGTTTCACATCAAAATAAATTTTGTAGCTCAAGTTACGCTCAAATTACTGAAGTATGTGCAAGCTGAAATTCTGAAATTCTGAAATTTTGAAATCCGAATCTTGTTTTTAAAAACTGGGAAGTTTGTGGTGAGAATTAGGGGTTGGTGTCTTCATGGAAATTGTAGATATGTGTGTTAAGAATAATTTAGAATTGGTTTCATGTCAAAATCACATTTGTAACTCCAAATACGTTCCAAATACTAATCTGTGTACATTTTGGAAAACTTATCTTGAGGCAGTATGGTATTTTATGAATAAGTGGTATTTTTGATTGGAATCTGAAACTGTGTTCTTCATGAAAGTTGTAGATAATTGTATTATTGAGCTATAGAAAGTGGAATCATCTAAAAAGGAGTTGATTTGCCCATGTTATGACTATTTTGCTAATGTATGTTGCTGTTGGGGATGCTGAAAGTCACTTAAAAAGGCTATTTTGAAAGAAAATGAAATTTTCTCTATGGATAAAGATTATTTATTTAATTCTTGAGTGATTATGAATTATTATAAATGCTGTTGAGTATCACACAGTTTGTATATTGTGATGGTGAATAATTATGAATGACATAATTAATATATATGTACATGAATGCCTTGTGGTTATTGACATATGTGGTTGAAACAGTAAATCCATGATTTTGTGAATTATTATGTGTATTGTGTCCCTTGAGGACTTGTATTATCCAAGAGGTTTTGGAAATGTGGATATCATGGTATGTTAAAAGAATTAAAGGCATTCATGCATCATAAGCATTCGGACGCACCATGGAATTTAGGGGTTCCATGATTGCCTACCCTGGTGGGGGGTTACTCTATGATGAGTTAAGCCCTATTTTGTTGTGTGCCATGGAGTGTAGGGATTCATGGTTTATGCAAAGCCCTACTTATGATACTTGTGTACTTCAGTACTTAAGCGCTATGAAGTATAGGGATTCATGGTATATGCTAAAGCCCTAATTGTGTGAGCGCCATGAAGTATAGGGATTCATGGTATATGCTAAAGCCCTAATTGTGTGAGTGCCATGAAGTATAGGGATTCATGGTATATGCTAAAGCCCTAATTGTGTGAGCACCATGAAGTATAGGGATTCATGGTATATGCTAAAGCCCTAATTGTGTCTCTATGAGACTTTTACTGCAGTATTCCCACCAAAACCAAATGGATCCAGCATGACATCATTTGACTAATTGAATAATTATTAAATGGACTTGTTTGGCATATTCATCATATCATTATGAGTTGTTGATTGTGTTTGTGCAATTTTATCTATTTTATATTTATTCTATATTCTGTCTCACTCTTACATTAATTTTTACAGTGAATGACACGCAGAATGCAGAGTGATGCCATGATTGATGCCTATTTGAATTATTACCTGAACTTCGATTTTATGGGTTGTAATAAGTATAACATGTCATGTACCATTATTTTCTAAATCGTTTCCGCTACTTAAGTATTTTCTTGAATTTAATTATTCACGACTAGCATGTATGATAATTTTTCTGCTGTTATCAACTGTTACATAAACTCTGAATTAAATTGATGAATTTTAAAATGATCTTTCGAAAAAGCGAAAAAAATTTACTCAAAAATTTTAATCACATTTCGGGGCGTTACATATTTCACTCGGAATTTGCATAATTTCACTAATGGTCCATATAAATTCCATTATTATGTACAAAAATGACATTTCTGAGATGCCACAGACTATCAACGGGGTGTATATTCACTTATTACCACTTACAGACCTTCTAGACTTCAATTTTTACTAAATAAGACTGCTACCAAAAACAGGGATGTTACAGGGAGCACCAGTTCTTCTAGTCAAAAAGAAGGATGGCAGTATGCGGTTATGTGTTGACTATCGTCAGTTAAATAAAGCTACGATCAAGAACCGTTACCCTCTTCCAAGGATTGATGATTTGATGGATCAATTACGAGGAGCCACTATCTTCTCGAAGATTGATCTGCGATTAGGCTATCATCAAATCAGAGTAAAGAAAGACGATGTACCCAAAACGGCATTCAGAACACGGTATGGGCACTATGAGTATCTTGTTATGCCCTTTGGAGTTACAAATGCACCTGCAGTCTTTATGGCATACATGAATCGAATCTTCCATGAGTACTTAGACAAATTTGTGGTTGTATTCATTGACGATATTCTCGTCTACTCCAAGAGTCATGAGGAACACGAGGAACATCTTCGAATTGTTCTAAACACTTTGCGTACAAGGCAATTGTACGCCAAGTTTTCAAAATGTGAATTCTGGTTGACAGAAGTGAAATTCTTAGGACATGTCATCTCTAAGGAAGGAATTGCTGTGGATCCTACAAAGGTAGAAGCTGTACTAAATTGGGAACAACCCAAGAATGTGACGGAAATCCGCAGTTTCCTTGGACTGGCTGGATATTATCGTCGATTCATCGAGAATTTCTCTCGAATTGCAGCACCTTTAACTAAGCTGACTCGTAAAGATCAACCATTCGAATGGACTGACAAATGCGAAAGCAGTTTTACAGAGTTACGCCAACGACTCACTAGTGCACCTGTCTTGATTTTGCCAGATCCTGTCAAGCCATATGAAGTGTATTGTGATGCGTCGAGACAAGGATTAGGATGCGTCCTAATGCAAGAAAGAAAGGTTATTGCTTATGCTTCAAGACAGCTAAGAACGCATGAAGTTAATTATCCCACACATGACTTGGAATTAGCTGCAGTTGTGTTTGCCTTAAAAATCTGGAGACACTACCTGTATGGTACATACTTCGAAGTCTTCAGTGATCACAAAAGCTTGAAGTATCTTTTCGACCAGAAGGAGTTGAATATGCGACAACTAGGTGGATAGAATTTATCAAAGATTATGATTTTGAACTCCGATATCATCCTGGAAAAGCTAATGTTGTGGCTGATGCACTCAGTAGAAAAGCCCTACGTCTATCATATATGATGACAAAGGAGTTAGAACTGATTGAACAATTTCGCGATTTGAACCTAGCAGTAACACCAAAAAGGGGAAGCCTTATGGTTGGAATGCTAAGGATTTCCAATGATTTCTTGGAACAAATCAAAGAAGCTCAAGCCAATGATCAGGAATTACAAGATCTAGCAGAAAAGACAAAAGAAGGAGTCTCAGAGTTTAGCAAAGATGAACATGGGGTGATTAGGTATCAACAGAGACTCTGTATTCCAGTCAACGCAGATCTTAAGAGATCTATCCTGGATGAAGCACACAAAAGTAAGTACAGTATCCACCCAGGATCAACCAAGATGTACCAGGACTTGAAGAAATTATTCTGGTGGCAAGGAATGAAAAGGGATATCGCAGAGTACATAACAGCTTGCCTGATGTGTCAGAAGGTAAAGGCGGAACAACAACGACCAAGTGGGACCCTTCGTCCTTTGGATATTTCAGAATGGAAATGGGATGAGATTGCTATGGACTTCGTGAGTGGATTTCCCAGAACATCAACTGGATGTGATACTATTTGGGTAATCGTGGATCGATTAACAAAGACCGCTCACTTCATTCCTGTCAATATGAAGTATTCTCTAGAAAAACTCACCCAGATCTATATCAAGGAAATTGTACGATTACATGGAACTCCCACTGCGATTGTGTCCGATCGAGATCCTCGTTTCACATCACAGTTTTGGAAAAGCCTACAACAAGCTCTAGGAACTCGTCTGAAGTTAAGTTCCGCATACCACCCACAGACAAACGGACAATCAGAAAGAACAATCAAGACTCTTGAAGATTTGTTACGTCTTTGTGTCTTGGAACATGGTGGAAATTGGCAAGAATATCTTCCACTTATTGAGTTCACTTACAACAACAGCTATCATGCAAGCATCGGAATGGCCCCTTATGAAGCTTTGTATGGAAGAAAGTGTCGTACACCTTTATGTTGGTATGAAACTGGTGAAAAGACAATAATTGGACCAGAGATTGGTCAGAAGACAACAGAACAAGTTTAGAGGATTCAAATGGCAATGAAGGCTTCGCAAGATAGATAAAAGAGTTACTATGACAAACGTCGGAAGCCATTAGAATTTGAAGAAGGTGACCATGTATTTCTCAAAGTTACCCCTACCACTGGAGTAGGAAGAGCTTTGAAGGCCAAGAAGTTAAGCCCCAGATACGTAGGACCCTATCAGATTCTGCAAAAGATAGGAACTCATGCGTACCGCATTGCTCTGTCACCCGAGCTGACAAACCTTCACAATGTATTTCATGTCTCTCAACTCCGCAAATATATACCAAGCCCTGATCATGTCCTAAGTCCCGATCAATTTGTTCTGAAAGAAAACCTTACCTTTGAAGCATCGCCGGTTAAGATTGTTGACCGACGTCTCAAACAGTTAAGAGGCAAAGAAATCCCTTTGGTCAAGGTAGTTTGGAGTCAGACAGATGATGGGGATGCTACTTGGGAAATTAAGGAGAAAATGAGAGAATTGTACCCTCAATTGTTTTAACTTTAAATTTCGGGACGAAATTTCTAAAAGGAGGGGAGAATGTAATATCCCTATTTTTAGAAACAATTTTATCCTTGTAAATTTTAATTATGGAGGGTTTGTAAGCAAGAATAAGTCAATATATACCTTGTTGATGGTCTGAAGTACCTCAAAAATGTCATTTTTGCACGTAATAATAGAATTTATATGGAATATTAGTGAAATTATGTAAAAACCGAGTGAAAAGGGCTCTATTCCGAGTGACAGAGAAGAATTTCGAGTGAAGGATTAGAAATTCCGAGTGAAGGAGAGAATTCCGAGTCAGTACCATGTTTTCCGAGTAAAACATGACTGAGAAGGCTACCACTGTAACATCCCTGTTTTTAGAAACAATTTCATCCTTGTAATTTTTGAATTATGGAAGGTTTGAAAGAAGAATAAGTCAATATATATACCCTGTTGATGGACTGTGGTATCTCATAAGTATCATTTTGCGCATAACAATGTAGATTATAAGGATCATTAGCGAAATTAAGCAAAAACCGAGTGAAAAGAGCTCTGTTTCGAGTAACAGAGAGGAATTTCGAGTGAATAATTGGAAATTCCGAGTGAAGGATGGAATTCCAAGTCAGTGTCATGTTTTCTGAGTAAAACATGACTGAGGGAACTATCACCGAGTGGAATCCTGACCTGAGATGTAATTCTGAGTGAAGTGTGTTTAAGAGAACACCTTCTGGATGAAATTCTGAGTCAAAACACCCTGGAATGACTCATTTCTGAGTCAAACCTTGCCAAATACTTCTTTTCCGAAGAAAACTGCTCTGATTGAAGTATTCCGAGTAAGAGTATGCTTAAATACTCATGTTTATGTTGATTTGATGCTTCCTACCGAATGGGGTGTATTGTGGAATCAATTAGGAAGGATTCCGAACGGTTTCTTATGTATTTGTTTAGAAAACCGAGTGGAAAAAGGAAGAAGGAACCATTCCGAGAGAAATATAGGAAGGCTGAACCATTACCGAGTGAGTCTATGGGTATGACTCCTTTTCTGAGTAAGATATACTCTACTGGACTACTTCTGATTGGAGAATTGGTTAATTATGGTTGAGAACCTTACTGTCTTAAATGTATAAACCAATTCCGAATAAGACTGACTGAGATGACTCGGATTTGGAAAATAATACCGAGTGAAAGGCCAAGTAAGATAGGAGTCCGCACTGATTGATTTTACCGAGTGAGAAAGCAAGTGTTGAGTTAGTTTTGGAAGAATTCTGAGCTAGGTATTCATTAAAACCTACCTCTTTCATAGACGGTGTCCATCAAATCCCTCACATACCGTCCCCTATTTCTTACTTCACACCGGCTAGAGGAAGCTGTTCTTGAACCGATGTGCACACCAAACAATTCTGAGGCGGCGTTCACCAAAACCGATCTCTTTGTAGCCTCACAACAACCGTCCTTCCATAACACAACACCGCCTGTCACTACACACCGCCCATCACTACACTCCGCCTCACACTATACTCCGCCCTCACTCAATACCGCCCACTCCATACCGCCCTCTCTTAGTACGCCCTCATACTGCACTCCGCCCTCATACTGCATTCCGCCCTCACATTCCACACCGCCTTCACACTCAACACTGCCGTCTTCACTCCATGTCGCCCCTCATAATTCAATACCGCCCTCACACACCCAATACCGCCCTCATATGTGATACCGACCTCTTTGCCAGCACTGAATATCTTTTTAATTCCACTTCAGATAGTGGTCAGCCCACTTAATCATATAAAACCAAGAATGATTGGCACAACGAACCAATCAAAGGAGAAAGTTGCCTCCATTACAATAACTTTATATATTTTATTCAATCAAATGCAGAGCTGACTGTGAAAGGAGTCAAAAGGCTCCATTATTCCACCTAATTCTCCAACCGATGTTCCCACTTAGTTTCCCACTAACTCTCATTATTTAGCCCAGTACTATGTCTCTAAGAACACACACATACACGAAACATAACCATAGACATACTTCTGTTATTCTTTCCTCTTCCTGCAAGCTCTCTCTCTTAATTTCTTTTCTCTCTCACTCGGATTTGAAGAAGGACAGTGAGGGGAACCTCTTTCTTTTCATCCAGGAACTTCATTGAGGTAAGGGGGTATATTCTTGGGTGCTCTGTGGGAAAACCGAGTGGAGGACAGATTCAATGTTATGTGAATTACATGCTTTAATTATATACATATATATATATATATATATCTGTTACTAAATGCTTATAATCAGTTCAGAGTTGTTTGATTAAATGTTATGGTTATTGTTTTATATTTGAATATATGTGTAACTAAATTGATAAAAATACATACTGGTTGTGGGATTGTGAAGATATTAAGGAACCTGGGTGTTATGTGAATTCCAGCAAGGATTAATAAAATAGAAGTCGGATTCAGTGAGTAATAAGCTCGAATTTTATGAAAAACCGACCTGAGCATTCGGATAGAACAATTTACTCGGAAAATTCATTATTTTCACTCAGAAAGTTACTTTCACCCTAATTTTACTCGGCATTTTATTTTATTTCACTCAGAAAAATGTTTTATCATTATGTTTCACTCGGAAGACACTTCTGAGACTGATTGTACTTGAAAAACATCCTATTTCTCTTGGACAGCTTAGCCTCATTCATGAAACCCTCTCCCAGTGATTTAACTCGGTAAACAACCTTAATTTCACTCAGAAAACTCCTTTTTGACTGAATACCACTCAGAAATATACTTTATTTCACTTAGAGACTCATTTTCACTCGGATTTACAAATAATGCTACTCAGGAAACCATTTTCCTACTAACTTCACACGGATTTATATTTTAATTCACTCAGAAATTTGTTTCACTCAGAATTCAAGATATTTAGTTAAGAAAATTATTTTTCAGCTTCTGTTTCACTCGGATTACTTGTTAATTTTAGTTAAAAAGAAAAACTCTGCTCAGTTTATTTCATTCGGATTCATAGCTATCTTATGCGGAAAACTTATTTTTCACTCGGATTCAAGCTGTTCCAGTCGGAAAACAGCATTCCACTTCATTTTACTCGGATCCAAACTTATTTCAGTCGGAAAACAGCTTTTTCAGTGTCATTTCACTCGGATTTTTAGCCAGATCACTTGGAGAACCCTTCTCTGTATGATTCCACTCGGAATCATACTCATTTCACTCGGATTTATCCCTGTTCCACTCGGAAAACTCTGTTTTTAGTGTTTTTACTTGGATTCTCAATTGGAAACCAATCTTCAATACTTTTTAAGTTATTGGTAAGTTAAAATTAACATTCTTATTCTATTATTATCATTATTTATTGTCAAACTTAATATTGTTATCATTATTATTAGTTTTATTATTATTATACATTGTTAACATCCAAATTATGCTTAATTACATAAAGGATATATATATTATTTTACTCTTTATGAAAGAATATATATATGATAGATATTTTTCTAAAAATTAATAAACGAATACCTTACAAGGATTAAAGGATATGATGAGACTGGAAACACATAAGATACCCAGGGATCTAATGATAAGAATAATGCATTTCGCATCATGAAAATATTTTGAAGAAGAAAAACCTCTAGAGCATACACTTGGTACAGTGGAGATCACTCACGTTCGATCTTAGTAGAAGAATCTTGGGAGTACAACTGGAACGGCAACCCAATGGCATCAGAGTCGCGCCTGGTAGCCGGGTGAGACGAGGCAATTCTAGTGTACTTCGACTAAATGACGGGGTGTGGCTATGATTGTAGGGATCCAAGTTCCAAAAATATTTAAATCAATGATGAGAACCAATGAGTTCATTTGTACCATATGGAACTTGGGCGGACCCTGATCGCTCTAGATGATTGGAATGGTGATATTCCAAAGAATGAGAAGAAGATGAAACGATTTATTGGGCCCACATGCATCATGAGACTTAACCAAAGATAAATCATAATAAATCCGAACTCATGCATTCATTACAGCATATTTGATTGTTATAATTGTGAAGATGTTATATGTACGATTTATTTCATGGCAATATGTTTGATTGTTATAATTGTGAACATGCTAAATATACGATTATATGATAACAACATGTTTGATTGTTATGAATATGCTAAATGTATGATCTATGTGACATTGTATGTTAACTGGATTATGTCCGCACCGGATGAACCAATCAGGGTCTTGGGTTATACTCACCCTTACTGTTGAACATTTTTCAGAGGAATTAAAAACTCAAGAACCCGAGTGTGAAGATCAGCAATACGTTGAACCCATTGAGAACAATCATTAAGTATAGAATATTTATAATCAGACACCGGATGACTGTATAATATTTAAGGGTGCCTGCGTGCCCCATTCTGTTAAGAGTACAATTACTTACAGTTTGTGAATGACTATGTGATATATACAATATTACTTCCGCTGATCTGCCACGTATTTATTTTAAAAAAAAAATATTCACTTTTTCTGAAAACTATTAACACTCTCAGTTAAATAGGATGAACCTTCAGAAGGATTTGTCTTATCTAACCGAGGGTGTTACAAAAGGTGGTATCAGAGCATAGTCGATTCATTAAGCTTGTGGAGTGGACCATTAGGTTTCCACGTACTCTGATAGAAATATTAAAAAGTCCATAACACTCCTAAGACTAAATATCCTATGTGGAATGCTCCACATAACGCATACCCTGAATCTCTTTGTTGATATTCTTTCAGCAAATTCCTAATGGCACGCCAAAATAACAATCACGTGATGGAGAATCTTCTTACCAGAATTGTGGAAGTAATAGAAAGACAAGAGTTACCTCATGCTTCTGCCAGACAAGGATTAGCTGATTTTCAAAGGAACAATCCTACGCAGTTCAAAGGAGGCTTCAATCCAGATGGAGCACAACTATGGATTGAACACCTTGAAAAGATTTTTGTCGCTATGCGATGTTCTGATGAGGATTGTGTAACCTTTGCTGTCTTCATGCTGGTTGGAGAAGCAGAACACTGGTGGACTCATGCTAGAGTCAGACTAGCTACTGATAGGCATATCATTACTTGGGGACGATTTAAGACAGAATTTCTCGCTAAATATTTCCCCGAAGACATAAGGAGGCAAAAGGAGCAGGAATTCTTTAATCTGAAACAAGGCAATATGACTGTTGGGGAGTACGCTGCTAAGTTTGATGAACTGGCAAAATGTTGTCCCTACTACACTCACATGGGAGAAGCGTCAAGATGTGCAAAGTTCAAAGCAGGGCTACGACATGAGATTCGTCAAGCCATATGTTGTCAACAAATTACACAATTCACTACTTTGGTTGACAGATGCCGCATATTTGAGAACACCTCTAATCTTCGACGACCTGGAACGTCCGGTCATGGCCCCGAGCGACAGATGCCAGACCAACAACAAAGAAGGGATTTTCGAGGAGATCGACCATATTCCCGACCACCTTACTCAGCCAACCAAAATCCTTCAAGGGATCAAGGGAACAATACGATCTTGAAATGCAATATCTGTGGGGGACCACATAGGGCCGTAAATTGTAGGACCTGCACAATTTGTGGACGGACTGGACATCGTGATGTTGACTGTTGGTTCAAAAATACTAACACCCAGCAACAGATGACTCAAAGACAGGTAGTGCGACCAACAGGCCAAGGGAATAGGGGACCTGCTGCAAATACTGTTGTTCAAGTGGCCTCAATACTCAAGAGGGGGGGTGAATTGAGTTTTAAAACTTTTGATTGGAATACCTTTGAAATTGATTTTTATAACCAAGTTTGTGAGATTATGCAAGTGAAATAGAATGGAGGATAACAAGCAATGCACTATAATGAGAAATGTTGCTGAAGCAATTTACCAAACACTTGGTGTGCAATATTAGAGATATAATAAATTAAGCAAGTTCAAGTATGCTCTTCTCAACCAATCAATACCAATCAACAAATATGCAGTAAATGAAAGTAAAAGAGTAAGGAAGAGAAGCTTGCAAACCGATATAACGAGTTCCACCCAATCCGGTGTACGTCTCGCCTCTAAGCAACCCACTTAGAGGATTTTCCACTATTGTAGACTAGAGATACAACTTTGAGCAATTGCGGCTTCCTAGTGTCCCACACTCAAGAACCCAATCCTCACAAGTACAAGGGCAACCCACCCAATCTCTCAGTCTCACAATATCCCAAAGGTTGAATCCTCAACCTTTGTAACCACTCAACCTAGAGTGAACAACCACTCAACCTAGAGTGAATAACTTGTGTGTTTGGTGTTTGTTTACAATCAATACACTCTCTCAATAGAGCAGATATACAAATGAAAAGCTCTCCCAAATTCTAATCTCTCAAGGTGAGAGGATATACAAGTGAAAGTACAATATGCAGGAAATAGGCTTACAAAGCACAAAATAGAGCTATGAATTGTTGCTACTTGGTTGTGTCTTTGTGCTTGTGTTCCTCTTCAATTTATAGAGCCAAGATAGCTGTTGAGGAGTGCCCTAGTCCATTATAGCCGTTGCAGTTAGTGGAAATTTGAAGAATGGTGGAGACATGACCTGGTTTCCCACTTAAATCTGTTTTTCCACTAGCGTAATCGATTACACCCTCGCGTTGTAATCGATTAGCTTCAAGTCAGAGAGTCACTAATCGATTATTCCATTTCCTCTAATCGATTAGCATCTTGTACCTGATGCATTTAATTTGTTTTCGCAGCATCCTAATCGATTAGCATGTCTTGCAATCGATTACCTTAAATCCAGTGACTCACTAATCGATTATATGGTTCCCTTAATCGATTAGCTTTCATACCTGATGCATTTTGTCCCATTTCTGATTGTTGTAATCGATTAGTCTCTGGTGTATAATCGATTACCTTAATTCCAGTGTGTACCTAATCGATTATTTGGCTTCCTAATCGATTAGCTTTCAAACCTGATGCAATTTCTTCCAAAACAGAAAGCTCCTAATCGATTAGCATCTATGGCCTAATCGATTAGCTTCGCTGTTACTTCAATTCTGATTTCATGTCTTTGTTTTTGCATCGGTTTCTTCAAGAGTGTTTGTCATTATCAAAATCTTTGCACATCTTTGGACCTGTTAACATATTCAAACACATTCTCCCCCTTTTTGATGATGACAACTATGTTCATCTCTTGAGGGTTGTTAGTTTAAATAATATAGACTTATCTTTTATCTTTTTGCAAAAACAACTCTGCTACATTATCTCTTTTTCAAATAGCAGATGACCAATTTCAAAAATCAGAGTAATCACATTTAGCAGCCAATGTCTTATCTCATTTTATCTATTGTCTATTATCTCTTATCTATAACTCTCTCCCTATCAAAAGGAATTTAACAAATAGATAATATTTTTCAAATTTTGTTAACAGAGCATCTATTATCCATATTCTTAGTATCAGAGCATATTCAAAATTGTAGTGTCAGAGCATCTATCAATATTATCCAAATTTTTTTGTATCAGAGCATTATCCAACATATGAACATATATTCTTCTCCCCCTTTGTAATCATCAAAAATAATTAGAGCAGTGAAGAGAAATAATATAAACTGAAATAAGATACTTTTATTGAATTGAAAAAAATGGGAAATACAAGAAGTAAAATTATTCAAAATTCAGAAAACAACAAAAAGAAACCAACAGCTAAACAAAACATAACTAAAAATCTAATTATCCGGGTTGAAGAAGCGGATTTCTGCAATTTGGTGAGCCAGCTCTTCATAACGCTGCTGCATCATCTCAAAATGTTGCTGCTCGGTCATTGAAAACTCTTAGAGGGAGTTTTCAAGTCGATCGAAGTGGCGATCAAGATGGGCGTAGAGAGATGCAAATGGGTCTGCTTGGGGTGCAGATGAAGAGGCTGATGGTGCAGCTTGTGGTTGAGGTGGAGGAGGAGGAGGAGCAGCAGGTTCAGCAAAGGGGTTGGCACCATGTTCCCGGTCACTCCTTAGAATCCACATTCCAGCAATGTTGACCATGCCCATTTTATTGAGGTGGGAAGTGCCAATGCAAGCTCTTGGAGGCACTTTTTCAGAGAGTTCCCCTGCCAAATCAACACCACAGAATTTAAAAATTTTGGTGAGGAGGATACCATAAGGGAGCTTTTGCTGGTCCTTGGCATGGCGCATGTGGAATTTGATCAACTGAACCCAGTTGATCTCTTTGTGGTTCAGCATGGCCCACATTAAGAGGACATCATCCTCTTCAACCAGAGCATAGTTCCCACCACGGGGAACAATCATCTTGACCAAGAAGAAGTGGAGCAGGCGGTTGTTCATGGTCAAGTGGCCAACTAGTTTGTGGTTGCTCATGGGAGGAGCCGGCTTCCACAAAGAACGGCGGGCAGTGATGGGATTAAAACCCCATTCATCCTCGGGTTCGCCTCGATCAAAGTCAGCATTATTGAGGGGCAGTTTGGAAATTTCTGCAAATTGGGCATTTGAGAGTTTGATGATGGTGTTTTTCACCTTGGATTCAACCATCCCATTGACAAGGCGGAGGTTGCAGTAGAATACTCTCATAAGCTCAGGATAGTATTCTTCTTCTTTGAGGGATAAGAAGGGGAAGAGGTTGTAGTGGTTGAGGCTTTGGGTGAAGGTAAGGCTTGGGTTGTCAAAAGTGTCAGCAACGGTGTAATGAGGGGTCATAATCTCCCTTTCAGAAAAATTCTTCATAAAATTTTGAAGTTCTCTGGGAGAAGAGAAGAACCTTGAGAAGTCAAGGGGGTTATGGGCTTGAGCTGCAGAGGACCTAGCTCTCTTGACAGTTCTAGAAGTAGACATGGTGGAAAATGCAAAAGAAGGAGATGAAGAGAGATGAGTGCTAGAGAGTTTTAGAGAGGTTTGGGAGAAAGGAGGTGGTGTGAGATGAGAAGGTGAAGGGAGGGGTATTTATAGGTGAGAATTAGGTTTGGGAAGGAGGAAAGAGAGTTTAGAAAAGAGTGAAGTGAGTTAAGAGAGGGAGTTGTTCGAGTGAGCCTAGGAAATTGGAGTTTTGACTCATCAGAACGCGTGATAATCGATTACGAGACAGCTGGTAATCGATTAGATCAATGTTTCTGGGGAATTTCAAACGTTTCAAACAGGGGGTAATCGATTATAGGCTTAGGGTAATCGATTAGTTTAGAAACAGAATCGTCCTAATCGATTGGAGCAATGTGGTAATCGATTATGAAGAAGAGGAAACGTTTTGAACTTGAAACAGAAGCTTCGTAATCGATTATGGATCATGGATAATCGATTATCTTAGAAACAGAATGATTGTAATCGATTATGGGTGAGTTCTAATCGATTATCTTAGAAACAGAAGCTTAGTAATCGATTGGGATTAACAATGTAATCGATTATGGAGTCAAAAACTTCAAACATATCTAACAGCAAGGTTCTAAACATGAAATGTGATATATACCTTGCATTATGCCATTCAACAAGGTTCTTATCAAAATATTCAAACACAACTGGACATGTCAAGAATGCCTAACTCTCTTCTTATGAGAATGAATTGCTCTCTAGCCAAGGGTTTTGTGAAAATATCAGCTAGTTGCCTAGAAGTTTCTACATGTTCAAGTACACAATCCCCTTTTAACACATGATCTCTAATAAAGTGATGCCTAATCTCAATGTGCTTGGTTCTAGAGTGCATTACTGGATTTTTCTAGATATTAATGGCACTAGTGTTATCACATTTAATGGGGACTTTATTCAAGGTAATACCAAAATCAAGAAGTTGTTGTCTCATCCAAAGAATTTGAGCACAACAACTACCAGCTGCTACATATTCTGCCTCAGCCGTTGACAATGCAACACTTGCTTGTTTCTTGCTATGCCAAGAAACAAGGGAACTACCAAGCAAATGGCATGTACCACTAGTACTTTTTCTATCAAGCTTACACCCCGCAAAGTCGGAATCAGAATATCCTAAAAGATTACATTCAACGCCTTTGGGATACCATAAACCAACATTTTGAGTACCCACAAGATATTTCAAAATTCTTTTTACGGCAGTCAAATGTGATTCTTTAGGACATGCTTGATATCTAGCACACATGCATACCGCAAACATAATATCAGGTCCACTCGTAGTTAAATACAGTAAGGATCCAATCATACCTCGATATTTGGTGATTTCAATGTCCTTACCCTTTTCGTCTTTGTCTAGATAGCAGGATGTGCTCATGGGTGTAGCTATCTCGTTTGCCTTGTCCATTCCAAACCTTTTAAGTAGTTCCTTACAGTATTTAGTTTGGCTAATGAACGTTCCATCAATGGCTTGTTTTATTTGTAATCTAAGGAAGAAGGTGAGTTCTCCCATCAAGGACATTTCAAACTCATTCTGCATAATCTTGGCAAATTCTTGACAAAGATTTTCATTAGTAGCACCAAATATTATGTCATCTACTTAAATCTGTACCAAGAGGATGTCATTATGTTTGCGTTTTATAAACAATGTAGTATCAACCTTTCCTCTTTCAAAGTTGTGTTCTAAAAGGAATTTGCTTAATATTTCATACCAAGCTCTTGGAGCTTGTTTCAAACCATATAAAGCTTTTCTCAATTTGAAGACATGGTTTGGAAATTTATGATTTTCAAAACCGGGAGGTTGATCTACATAAACTTCTTCTTGAATGTAGCCGTTTAAGAACGCACTTTTGACATCCATTTGATACAGTTTGAAATCCATACAACATGCAAAAGCTAGCAATAATCTAATGGCTTCTAACCTAACTACGGGAGCATATGTTTCTTCATAGTCTATTCCTTCTTCTTGGTTGTATCCCTTTGCAACTAGTCTAGCTTTGTTTCTAGTTATTATACCATTTTCATCTAGCTTATTTCTAAAAACCCATTTTGTGCCTATTATTAGATGGTCATTGGGTCTTGGCACAAGCTCCCAAACTTCATTTCTTTCAAATTGGTTTAACTCTTCTTACATGGCCAACATCCAATGTTCATCAATAATGGCTTCATCAATGTTTTTGGGTTCAATTTGAGATACAAAAGCTAAGTGATTGCATGCATTTCTAATGGCATTTCGAGTACTTACCCCTTTGGTTATTTCTCCAATGATTTTGTCCAAGGGATGATCCTTTAAGGTTACCCAATTTTGTTGTTTATCAAGTTGAGTTGTACTTCCTTCATTGTTGGCTTCTTCTTTGTCTTCCAAGTTCATTTCTTGGAAGGTACCTACAAGATCATCAACTTCCTTTCTCGGAGGATTTTGGTTAAGTTCATCAAATTTAACATGTATGGACTCTTCAATTGTATAGGTTCGTTTGTTAAAGAGTCTATATGCTTTACTAGTAGATGAATAACCTAGAAAAATTACTTCATCAGATTTTGCATCAAATTTGCCAAGATTTTCCTTTCCATTGTTTAAGACAAAGCATTTGCATCCAAAAATGTGAAAGTAAGAAATATTTGGTTTTCGTCCTTTATAAAGTTCATAGGGGGTTTTCTTTAATATAGGCCTTATCAAACAACGATTCATAACATGACAAGCGGTGTTCACCGCATCGGCCCAAAAATGTTTTGAAATATTAGCTTCATTCAACATAGTTCTTGCAAGCTCTGCTAAAGATCGATTTTTCCTTTCAACTACTCCATTTTGTTGTGGAGTTCTTGGAGCCGAAAAATTATGTTCAATGCCAAACTTTTCACAAAATTTCTCAAAAGATTGGTTTTCAAATTTTCCCCCATGGTCCGTTCGAATGGATGCTATTTTTAAATTTTGTTCATTTTGGATGACCTTGGCAAGTTTCTTAAATGCTTGATATGCTTCATGTTTATAAGTAAGAAACAATGTCCATGTATATCTAGAGTAATCATCCACAATCACAAGACCATAATAGTTTCCACCAAAACTTTTGATTTTTGAAGGCCCAAATAAATCCATATGTAAAAGTTGTAAAGGTCTTGTTGTTGAAACAATATTTTTTGCTTGAAAAGAAACCTTTACTTGTTTTCCTTTTTGACAAGCGTCACAAAATTTATTTTCAAATTTCAATTTTGGTAAACCAATAACTAAATCTTTTGAAACAAGTTTATTTAAATGGTCTACATGAATGTGAGCGATTCTTCTATGCCAAAGCCATGATTCATCCTCTTTGGTTATAAAGCATTGTACATCATTTGAAGCAAGGCAATCTAGATTAATCATGTAAATGTTATCTACTCTTTGACCAACAAACTTTATCTCCTTGTTTAGTTTATTTTCAATTATGCAACCATTTGATTCAAAAACAATTTTATAGCCCTTGTCACATAATTGACTAATACTAAGCAAGTTATGTTTTAGTCCTTCAACATATAACACATCATTTATGGAGGTGGAAGAATTTTTACCAACATTTCCGATTCCAAGTATTCTTCCCTTTGTGTTATCTCCATAAGTAACAAATCCTTTGCTTCGTGGAGTAAGTGATATAAACTTACTTTTATCTCCCGTCATATGTTTAGAACACCCACTATCCAAGTACCAATGGGTGTTACTTGCCTTAAAACATACCTACAAAACAATTCAAGTTAGAGAGCTTGGTACCCATTTTATGTTGGGTCCTTGTAGGTTAGTTTGTGAAAATGTTCCCTTAGGAACCCATACTTTTCTCACTACTTTTGGTCCTAATCTTCTAACATTGCAATTATAAGAGTTATGACCTTTAAGACCACAATGATTGCATTTCATAAAAGGTGAGGAGGATTTGCTTGGTGGTGCAAAGAAACTTTTATAGTGTTTCTCCATGTTATGGTTACTATGTTCTTGGTCATATCCTAAACCGGTTTTACTAAACATGCATTTTTGTTGCCCAAGTAGGATATTCAAATTATCTCTTCCATTTGTGAATTTCTCAAGTGTCCTATTTAGGTCTTCAACCTTGGTTTCTAATACAATGCACCTTTTTGCAAAATCACATGGTTTATCCTTAGAGCATGTTTGAACTTTCTCTAGTTCTTCTTTTAAGCTCTCATTTTCTTTACATACTTCCATGAGATGCAATTCAAGGGTATCACTGGTTTTCCTAGATGCTTTGAGTTTACTAGAGATTTTTGTAAATTTATCATATAATTCTTCAAATGCATCTAACAGCTCATTTTTATCTAAGTCAAGAAGATTTACCTCATTATCTTCTTCTTGATGATTTGCCATTAAGCAAAGATTGGCTTGCTCATCTTCCGAGTCGTCGGAGCTGCTCACATCGTTCTCATCCCAAGCAATATAGGCTCTTCTTCTTCTTTGTTTGTCCTTGCCCTTCTTTTTGAGGTTTGGACAATCGGCTTTGAAGTGCCCTTCCTTGCCACATTCAAAACAACTTGGTGAAGAGGAAGTTTCATTAGAGGTAGGTTTCTTACCTTGGGGCTTAAAGTTCTTTTGGAACTTTTTGTTCTTCATGAATCTTCCAAATCTTTTTACGAATAGCCCAAACTCTTCTTCTTCATCTAAGTCACTGCATGATTCTTCCTCATGCATGGAGGTGGCTTTGAGGGCTAGCCCTTTCTTCTTGGTGGATTTCTCCTCTTCCTCGGCTAGCTTCAATGCTTTAAGTTCTTGCTCTTGTTCTTGCAATTTTCCAAAGAGTGTTGCAAGAGACATTTCATTGATGCTAGGAGATTGTTTTATTGCTGTGACAAGAGGTTGCCATTCCCTGCTAAGACTTTTCAAAATTTTGTGCACAAGCTCTTTGTTAGTATATACTTTGCCAAGAGTAATAAGATGGTTGATAATAAGTGTAAACCTTTTCTGCATATCTACAATAGATTCTCCTGAATTTATCCTAAAGCATTCATATTGGCTAGTCAAGGTACTAATTTTGGAATCCTTTACATCATTAGTACCTTCATGGGTTACTTGAAGAGTATCCCACATTTCTTTAGCAGTTTGGCATGTCATTATCCTAAAAAATTCATCTTGACCTAAAGACATAGTAATGAGATTTTTGGCCTTGTAGCCATATTGGACTTTCTTTTCTTCCTCGCTTGTCCATTCATCTATAGGTTTTTCAACATTCTTGCTATCTATAGTATGCATTGGTATATAAGGACCATTTTCAATGGTATTCCATATTCTCAAGTCAATTGATTGAATGAAGATTTTCATTCTCTCTTTCCAAAAGGCATACCCTTCCCCATTGAAAGCGGGAGGTCTATTTATCGCACCACCCTCGGGAAAAACATTTTGAGAACTTGAGGCCATTTAATCTCTTGAAGCTGTTAAGCTTGATCTACCAAGAGTCAAGCTCTGATACCACTTGTTGTTCAAGTGGCCTCAATACTCAAGAGGGGGGGTGAATTGAGTTTTAAAACTTTTGATTGGAATACCTTTGAAATTGATTTTTATAACCAAGTTTGTGAGATTATGCAAGTGAAATAGAATGGAGGATAACAAGCAATGCACTATAATGAGAAATGTTGCTGAAGCAATTTGTGAAACACTTGGTGTGCAATATTAGAGATATAACAAATTAAGCAAGTTCAAGTATGCTCTTCTCAACCAATCAATACCAATCAACAAATATGCAGTAAATGAAAGTAAAAGAGTAAGGAAGAGAAGCTTGCAAACCGATATAACGAGTTCCATCCAATCCGGTGTACGTCTCGCCTCTAAGCAACCCACTTAGAGGATTTTCCACTATTGTAGACTAGAGATACAACTTTGAGCAATTGCAGCTTCCTAGTGTCCCACACTCAAGAACCCAATCCTCACAAGTACAAGGGCAACCCACCCAATCTCTCAGTCTCACAATATCCCAAAGGTTGAATCCTCAACCTTTGTAACCACTCAACCTAGAGTGAACAACCACTCAACCTAGAGTGAATAACTTGTGTGTTTGGTGTTTGTTTACAATCAATACACTCTCTCAATAGAGCAGATATACAAATGAAAAGCTCTCCCAAATTCTAATCTCTCAAGGTGAGAGGATATACAAGTGAAAGTACAATATGCAGGAAATAGGCTTACAAAGCACAAAATAGAGCTATGAATTGTTGCTACTTGGTTGTGTCTTTGTGCTTGTGTTCCTCTTCAATTTATAGAGCCAAGATAGCTGTTGAGGAGTGCCCTAGTCCATTATAGCCGTTGCAGTTAGTGGAAATTTGAAGAATG
Organism: Clitoria ternatea; assembly: GCA_037962975.1. Classification (NCBI taxonomy): domain Eukaryota; kingdom Viridiplantae; phylum Streptophyta; class Magnoliopsida; order Fabales; family Fabaceae; genus Clitoria; species Clitoria ternatea. The sequence goes on from CM075670.1 coordinate 289,684,973, forward strand.
GTGGAGACATGACCTGGTTTCCCACTTAAATCTGTTTTTCCACTAGCGTAATCGATTACACCCTCGCGTTGTAATCGATTAGCTTCAAGTCAGAGAGTCATTAATCGATTATTCCATTTCCTCTAATCGATTAGCATCTTGTACCTGATGCATTTAATTTGTTTTCGCAGCATCCTAATCGATTAGCATGTCTTGCAATCGATTACCTTAAATCCAGTGACTCACTAATCGATTATATGGTTCCCTTAATCGATTAGCTTTCATACCTGATGCATTTTGTCCCATTTCTGATTGTTGTAATCGATTAGTCTCTGGTGTATAATCGATTACCTTAATTCCAGTGTGTACCTAATTGATTATTTGGCTTCCTAATCGATTAGCTTTCAAACCTGATGCAATTTCTTCCAAAACAGAAAGCTCCTAATCGATTAACATCTATGGCCTAATCGATTAGCTTCGCTGTTACTTCAATTCTGATTTCATGTCTTTGTTTTTGCATCGGTTTCTTCAAGAGTGTTTGTCATTATCAAAATCTTTGCACATCTTTGGACCTGTTAACATATTCAAACACAAATACCCCTGCAAATAATGCCCCGAGAATGCAAAATGTTCCCCGCAACAACAACTTCAGACAGAACAATAATCCTAGAAGACCCGGAAACAACTCAACCGGAAGGCCAGGGGGAAATGCCAGAGTTTTTACCATGAATGGTGCAGAAGCATCACAAGAGAACGATCTTGTGCAAGGTACGTGCTTTATAGGAAGTACTCTATTAAATGTATTATATGATTCTGGAGCCACTCATTCTTTCATATCTGAGAATTGTGTAAAACATTTAAAGCTTCCTACAACCTCTCTGCCCTATCAAATGATTGTCACAACTGCCGCCAATAAGCCCATTTACTTTACTCGCATATGTCTAGAATGTCCTCTTAACATCGAAGGGAAAGCTTATCAGGTAGATCTGATATGTTTACCTTTGATTGATCTAGACATTGTTCTAGGGATGAATTGGCTTGCTGCCAATCATATTCTGATTGACTGTCATAATAGATCCATTTCTCACGGGTCTGCTACATCTGAATGTGATCAAGTCACAGATTCTTACTTTGTTAGCTCAGAAAAGGTAATCTCAAAAGAAGTCCAACTATACATGATCCTTACTGAAACTGAAGGTAAGGCCACTTCTCAACTTGAACAGATTCCTGTTGTTCAAGAATTTCCAGAAGTATTCCCTGAGGACATATGAGAGCTACCTCCAGAACGAGAAGTCGAATTCAGCATTGATATTATACCGGCCGTGGGACCAATCTCTATTGCTCCTTACCGGATGTCACCCAAGGAACTCTGTGAACTCAAAGAACAATTAGAAGAACTTCTAGAGAAAGGAATGATTAGACCCAGTGTCTCACCTTGGGGAGCACCAGTTCTTCTAGTCAAAAAGAAGGATGGCAGTATGCGGTTATGTGTTGACTATCGTCAGTTGAATAAAGCTACGGTCAAGAACCGTTACCCTCTTCCAAGAATTGATGATTTAATGGACCAATTACGAGGAGCCACTATCTTCTCAAAGATTGATCTGCGATCAGGCTATCATCAAATCAGAGTAAAGAAAGACGATGTACCCAAAACGGCATTCAGAACATGATATGGGCACTATGAGTATCTTGTTATGCCCTTTGGAGTTACAAATGCACCTGCAGTCTTTATGGGATACATGAATCGAATCTTCCATGAGTACTTGGACAAATTCATGGTTGTATTCATTGACGATATTCTCGTCTACTCCAAGAGTCATGAGGAACACGAGGAGCATCTTCGAATTGTTCTAAACACTTTACGTGCAAGGCAATTGTACGCTAAGTTTTCAAAATATGAATTCTGGTTGACAGAAGTAAAATTCTTAGGACATGTCATCTCTAAGGAAGGAATTGTTGTGGATCCTACAAAGGTAGAGGCTGTACTAAATTGGGAACAACCCAAGAATGTGACAGAAATCCGCAGTTTCCTTGGACTGGCTGGATATTATCGTCGATTCATCGAGAATTTCTCTCAAATTGCAGCACCTTTAACTAAGCTGACTCGTAAAGATCAACCATTCGAATGGACTGACAAATGCGAAAGTAGTTTTACGGAGTTACGTCAACGACTCACAAGTGCACCTGTCTTGATTTTGCCAGATCCTGCCAAGCCATATGAAGTGTACCGTGATGCGTCAAAACAAGGACTAGGTGTTAACCCCGTTGTTGGAACCGGGTTTTGTGAATTGGCAAGCGCACCAATCGTTTGTAGTTTTCAAAATTTAGATATCGTTCCACTGGGATTGAAAGTCCAATAACAACAGTAATCTTCTACTTACTATGGTAAATGTGAAGGAAATTATAAACAAAAGAATGATTTATATACAGTTTATACAATATTCACAAGATAGCATGGTTGAGTGATTCATGAGATAAAAAGAAAATAAAATCTATCTAAAAAGTTGAGTTACAATCTAGAATAGGTAAGATACTTGAGATAAACACAGATAAACAAATTATGTTGGAAATTGGATCCCTAATCTAGAATAACAATGAGGAACTCAAGACATGCATATTTAATCATCAAGTTTCATGTCATTGCAGCTTAAAATCATTATAACCGATCCCTCGTGATATAAATTCTAAGAATTCACCGTAAAGTCCGATCCCTCGTGAGCTTTCTCAGTAAAAACTTTCATTAAGACCTGGCCTTATGGCAACAATGGTTAACAACCCCTATAGAATTGAGATACCAAGGGTATTCCGACTTTTTACTTTCGTCAAAACTAGTTTCAATACGACATAAATAATCATTCTCCCGTTTGACATTTACACTAATAAAACCAGTTTCGATACACATGAAAATCATTCTCCCGTTTAACGTTCATATTAATAAAAGGTTGAAATACTAACATGGACTTGAATCATAAACATGCAGAGGTCGAATTCACAACATTATACTCAATAGATTAGTTCACCAATTCCAACATAAACAAATTAGTTACACATGGTAAAAGTAAAGACAACACTTATAGAGTTTGACATTACGAAGACGATGGAAACTTCACGATACAACGATCACAATACACCGAAACACACTCAAGTATCTAGAAAACTATTCTAGAACTACAACTCACAAAAGAAAGTACTCAGAGTCGAGCACAAGAGAGAAGAGAAGAGAAGTGTATGGAATGGGATGCTATGAATGGTGTTGGATGACCCTATTTATAGGGCTGAGCAAGGGTGCTGACGCTACGCGTCCCTGTGACGCTACGCGTCAGACTCCTGACTCAGCCTCCATTAAACACTTGATAATGGCCACTTTCAATAATTAATCTTGATCATGCCTGGCCACTTGGACATGTTTCCATCGAGTTTTGGCCAGTTATGCTGATTGGGGTGGCCCTTGGGCTGAGTGGAGTGCCCATTATTGGGTCCAAGTAGGGTGGTTGGCCAAAAGTAGGAGTGGAGACCACGCAGCACTGACGCTACGCGTGGATTTGATGCGTAGCGTCAGCATCAAAAATACCTCTTGATGCTACGCGTGGGGTGAGGCTACGCGTCAGCTCCTCCAGTGTAATTTTCTCTTGATTTCTTAACTTTTTCACTGCAAAACTAGAGAAAATTGATCAAGGGCAGATTATTTCCAACAACATCCATTTATTGAATTTAAATCCTAATTTTATAACAAATTAAACTAATTTTTATAATTTTTAGGAAATTTTTATTTAAGATTTTATTGAAAATTTGAGGACTAACACTAGGATGTGTCCTAATGCAAGAAAGAAAAGTTGTTGCTTATGCTCCAAGACAGCTAAGAACGCATGAAGTTAATTATCCCACACATGACTTGGAATTAGCTGCAGTTGTGTTTGCCTTGAAAATCTGGAGACACTACTTGTATGGTACATACTTCGAAGTCTTCAGTGATCACAAAAGCTTGAAGTATCTATTCGACCAGAAGGAGTTGAATATGCGACAACGTAGGTGGATGGAATTTATCAAAGATTATGATTTTGAACTCCGATATCATCCTGGGAAAGCTAATGTTGTGGCTGATGCGCTCAGTAGAAAGGCCTTACGTCTATCATATATGATGACAAAGGAGTTAGAACTGATTGAACAATTTCGCGATCTGAACCTAGCAGTAACACCAAAAAGGGTAAGCCTTATGGTTGGAATGCTAAGGATTTCCAATGATTTCTTGGAACAAATCAAAGAAGCTCAAGCCAATGATCAGGAATTACAAGATCTAGCAGAAAAGACAAAAGAAGGAGTCTCAGAGTTTAGCAAAGATGAACATGGGATGATCAGGTATCAACAGAGACTCTGTATTCTAGTCAACACAGATCTTAAGAGATCTATCCTGGAGGAAGCACACAAAAGTAAGTACAGTATCCACCCAGGATCAACCAAGATGTACCAGGACTTGAAGAAATTATTCTGGTGGCAAGGAATGAAAAGGGATATCGCTGAGTACGTAACAGCTTGTCTGATGTGTCAGAAGGTAAAGGCGGAACAACAACGACCAAGTGGGACCCTTCGTCCTTTGGATATTCCAGAATGGAAATGGGATGAGATTGCTATGGACTTCGTGAGTGGATTTCCCAGAACATCAGCTGGATATGATGCTATTTGGGTAATCGTTGATCGATTAACAAAGACCGCTCACTTCATTCCTGTCAATATGAAGTATTCCCTAGAGAAACTCACCCAGATCTATATCAAGGAAATCGTACGATTACATGGAACTCCTATTGTGATTGTGTCCGATCGAGATCCTCGTTTCACATCACAATTTTGGAAGAGCCTGCAACAAGCTCTAGGAACTCATCTGAAGTTAAGTTCCGCATATCATCCACAGACAGACGGACAATCGGAAAGGACGATCAAGACTCTTGAAGATCTGTTACGTCTTTGTGTCTTGGAACATGGTGGAAATTGGCAAGAATACCTTTCACTTATAGAGTTCACTTACAACAACAGCTATCATGCAAGCATCGGAATGGCCCCTTATGAAGCTTTGTTTGGAAGAAAGTGCCGTACACCTTTATGTTGGTATGAAACTGGTGTAAAGACAATAATTGGACCAGAGATTGTTCAGAAGACAACAGAACAAGTTCAGAGGATTCAAATGGCAATGAAGGCTTCGCAAGATAGACAAAAGAGTTACTATGACAAACGTCGGAAGCCATTAGAATTTGAAGAAGGTGATCATGTATTTCTCAAAGTTACCCCTACCACTAGAGTAGGAAGAGCTTTGAAGGCTAAGAAGTTAAGCCCCAGATATGTAGGACCCTATCAGATTCTGCAGAAGATAGGAACTCATGCGTACCGCATTGCTCTGCCACCTGAGCTGACAAACCTTCACAATGTCTTTCATGTCTCTCAACTCCGCAAATATGTACCAAGCCCTGATCATGTTCTGAGTCCCGATCAATTTGTTCTGAAAGAAAACCTTACTTTTGAAGCATCGCCAGTGAGGATTGCTGACCGACGTCTCAAACAGCTAAGAGGCAAGGAAATCCCTTTGGTCAAGGTAGTTTGGAGTCAGACAGATGATGGGGATGCTACTTGGGAAATTGAGGAGAAAATGAGAGAATTGTACCCTCAATTGTTTTAACTTTAAATTTCGGGACGAAATTTCTAAAAGGAGGGGAGAATGTAACATCCCTGTTTTTAGAAACAATTTCATCCTTGTAATTTTTGAATTATGGAAGGTTTGAAAGAAGAATAAGTCAATATATATACCCTGTTGATGGACTGTGGTATCTCATAAGTATCATTTTACATATAACAATGTAGATTATAAGGATCATTAGCGAAATTAAGCAAAAACCGAGTGAAAAGAGCTCTGTTCCGAGTAACAGAGAGGAATTCCGAGTGAATAATTGGAAATTTCGAGTGAAGGATGGAATTCCGAGTCAGTGTCATGTTTTCTGAGTAAAACATGACTAAGGGAACTATCATCGAGTGGAATCCTGACCTGAGATGCAATTCTGAGTGAAGTGTGTTTAAGAGAACACCTTCTGGATGAAATTCCGAGTCAAAACACCCTGGAATGACTCGTTTCCGAGTCAAACCTTGCCAAATACTTCTTTTCCGAAGAAAACTGCTCTGATTGAAGTATTCCGAGTAAAAGTATGCTTAAATACTCATGTTTATGTTGATTTGATGCTTCCTACCGAATGGGGTGTGTTGTGGAATCAATTAGGAAGGATTCCGAACAGTTTCTTATGTATTTGTTTAGAAAACCGAGTGGAAAAAGGAAGAAGGAACCATTCTGAGAGAAATATAGGAAGGCTGAACCATTACCGAGTGAGTCTATGGGTATGACTCCTTTTCTGAGTAAGATATACTCTACTGGACTACTTCCGATTGGAGAATTGGTTAATTGTGGTTGAGAACCTTACTGTCTTAAATGTATAAACCAATTCCGAATGAGACTGACTGAGATGACTCGGATTTGGAAAATAATACCGAGTGAAAGGCCAAGTAAGATAGGAGTCCGCACTGATTGATTTTACCGAGTGAGAAAGCAAGTGTTGAGTCAGTTTTGGAAGAATTCCGAGCTAGGTATTCATTAAAACCTACCTCTTTCACAGACAGTGTCCATCAAATCCCTCACATACCGTCCTCTATTTCTTACTTCACACCGGCTAGAGGAAGCTGTTCTTGAACCGATGTGCACACCAAACAATTCTGAGGCGGCGTTCACCAAAACCGATCTCTTTGTAGCCTCACAACAACCGTCCTTCCATAACACAACACCGCCTGTCACTACACACCGCCCATCACTACACTCCGCCTCACACTGTACTCCGCCCTCACTCAATACCGCCCACTCCATACCGCCCTCTCTTAGTACGCCCTCATACTGCACTCCGTCCTCATATTCCACACCGCCTTCACACTCAACACTGCCGTCTTCACTCCATGTCGCCCCTCATAATTCAATACCACCCTCATACACCCAATACCGCCCTCACATGTGATACCGACCTCTTTGCCAGCACTGAATATCTTTTTAATTCCACTTCAGATAGTGGTCAGCCCACTTAATCATATAAAACCAAGAATGATTGGCACAACGAACCAATCAAAGGAGAAAGTTACCTCTATTACAATAACTTTATATATTTTATTCAATCAAATGCAGAGCTGACTGTGAAAGGAGTCAAAAGGCTCCATTATTCCACCTAATTCTCCAACCGATGTTCCCACTTAGTTTCCCACTAACTCTCATTATTTAGCCCAGTACTATGTCTCTAAGAATACACACATACACGAAACATAACCACAGACATACTTCTGTTATTCTTTCCTCTTCCTGCAAGCTCTCTCTCTCAATTTCTTTTCTCTCTCACTCGGATTTGAAGCAGGACAGTGAGGGGAACCTCTTTCTTTTCATCCAGGAACTTCATTGAGGTAAGGGGGTATATTCTTGGGTGCTCTATGGGAAAATCGAGTGGAGGACAGATTCAATGTTATGTGAATTACATGCTTTAATTATATACATATATATATATATATATATATCTGTTACTAAATGCTTATAATCAGTTCAGAGTTGTTTGATTAAATGTTATGGTTATTGTTTTATATTTGAATATATGTGTAACTAAATTGATAAAAATACATACTGGTTGTGGGATTGTGAAGATATTAAGGAACCTGGGTGTTATGTGAATTCCAGCAAGGATTTATAAAATAGAAGTCGGATTCAATGAGTAATAAGCTCGAATTTTATGAAAAACCGACCTGAGCATTCGGATAGAACAATTTACTCGGAAAATTCATTATTTTTACTCAGAAAGTTACTTTCACCCTAATTTTACTCGGCATTTTATTTTATTTCACTCAGAAAAATGTTTTATCATTATGTTTCACTTGGAAGACACTTCTGAGACTGATTGTACTTGAAAAACATCCTATTTCTCTTGGACAGCTTAGCCTCATTCATGAAACCCTCTCCCAGTGATTTAACTCGGTAAACAACCTTAATTTCACTCAGAAAACTCCTTTTTGACTGAATACCACTCGGAAATATATTTTATTTCACTTAGAGACTCATTTTCACTCGGATTTACAAATAATGCTACTCAGGAAACCATTTTCCTACTAACTTCACACGGATTTATATTTTAATTCACTCAAAAATTTGTTTCACTCAGAATTCAAGATATTTAGTTAAGAAAATTATTTTTCAGCTTCTGTTTCACTCGGATTACTTGTTAATTTCAGTTAAAAAGAAAAACTCTGCTCAGTTTATTTCATTCGGATTCATAGCTATCTTATGCGGAAAACTTATTTTTCACTCGGATTCAAGCTGTTCCAGTCGAAAAACAGCATTCTACTTCATTTCACTCGGATCCAAACTTATTTCAGTCGGAAAACAGCTTTTCCAGTGTCATTTCACTCGGATTTTTAGCCAGATCACTTGGAGAACCCTTCTCTGTATGATTCCACTCGGAATCATACTCATTTCACTCGGATTTATCCCTGTTCCACTCGGAAAACTCTGTTTTTAGTGTTTTTACTTGGATTCTCAATTGGAAACCAATCTTCAATACTTTTTAAGTTATTGGTAAGTTAAAATTAACATTCTTATTCTATTATTATCATTATTTATTGTCAAACTTAATATTGTTATCATTATTATTAGTTTTATTATTATTATACATTGTTAACATCCAAATTATGCTTAATTACATAAAGGATATATATATTATTTTACTCTTTATGAAAGAATATATATATGATAGATATTTTTCTAAAAATTAATAAACGAATACCTTACAAGGATTAAATGATATGATGAGACTGGAAACACATAAGATACCCAGGGATCTAATGATAAGAATAATGCATTTCGCATCATGAAAATATTTTGAAGAAGAAAAACCTCTAGAGCATACACTTGGTACAGTGGAGATCACTCACGTTCGATCTCAGTAGAAGAATCTTGGGAGTACAACTAGAACGGAAACCCAATGGCATCAGAGTCGCGCCTGGTAGCCGGATGAGACGAGGCAATTCTAGTGTACTTCGACTAAATGACGGGGTGTGGCTATGATCGTAGGGATCCAAGTTCCAAAAATATTTAAATCAATGATGAGAACCAATGAGTTCATTTGTACCATATGGAACTTGGGCGGACCCTGATCGCTCTAGATGATTGGAATGGTGATATTCTAAAGAATGAGAAGAAGATGAAACGATTTATTGGGCCCACATGCATCATGAGACTTAACCAAAGATAAATCATAATAAATCCGAACTCATGCATTCATTACAGCATATTTGATTGTTATAATTGTGAAGATGTTATATGTACGATTTATTTCATGGCAATATGTTTGATTGTTATAATTGTGAACATGCTAAATATACGATTATGTGATAACAACATGTTTGATTGTTATGAATATGCTAAATGTATGATCTATGTGACATTGTATGTTAACTGGATTATGTCCACACCGGATGAACCAATCAGGGTCTTGGGTTATACTCACCCTTACTGTTGAACATTTTTCAGAGGAATTAGAAACTCAAGAACCCGAGTGTGAAGATCAGCAATACGCTGAACTCATTGAGAACAATCATTAAGTATAGAATATTTATAATCAGACACCGGATGACTGTATAATATTTAAGGGTGCCTGCGTGCCCCATTCTGTTAAGAGTACAATTACTTATAGTTTGTGAATGACTATGTGATATATACAATATTACTTCCGCTGATCTGCCACGTATTTATTTTTTTAAAAAAATATTCACCTTTTCTTGAAAACTGTTAACACTCTCAGTTAAATAGGATGAACCTTCAGAAGGATTTGTCTTATCTAACCGAGGGTGTTACAACCACCGAGTGGAGTCCTGACCTGAGAAGCAATTCTGAGTGAAGAGTGTTCAAAAGAATCACTTCTGAGTGAAAATCCGAGTGAAAACACCCTAGAAAGGCTCGGTTCTGAGTTGAATGTTCCTTTTCTGAAGGAAATTACTATGGTTGGAGCATTCCGAGTGAAAGAATGCATAAATGCTTCTATTTATGTTGATTTGATGCTTCCTTTCTGACTGAAGTATGTTGTGGAAACAATTGGGAAGGCTTCCGAATGGTTTTGCTAGGGAAACCGAGTGGAAATGGTGGAGGGAGTCAATTTCGAGTGAGATACACTCCACTGGACCAAAACCGAGTGAGAGAAGTACGTGTGGGTATTGGTCCGAAAGGTAATGGCCTAAACCGAGTGAATTGAGTGAAAGAAGACTCAGATTTCCAAGTGAAGATTCTGAGAAAGAGAGGACTCGGTCTGAAGAGGTATTACCGAGTGAGAAACCGAGTACCTGAGTCGGCTTCAAAGGAATTCTGAGTGAAGAATTGAAGCTTCACTCAAGCGAGCCTTGAAATTGTTGACTCGGAAGTAGGAATTCCAGTCGGAATAGCCCTTAACCGAGTGTAATTCCACTCGGAATTCAGTGACAGAAGTGCGTATTGACACTAGTGGAAAAAAAGGATATAATCACGGTTAAAAAAGGCCTTTATTCACGGTTAAAGAACCGTGGTTGTTGCAGCCGTGGTAGTAGATGATGGTCTTTAACCACGGTTAACAACCGTGGTAAAAAATCACATCTAACCACGGTTAAGAACAACTGTGAATATAACTTACTATTTATATTCACGGTTATCGAGTATAACCGTGGATATAGATACATTTTATCCACGGTTGTCCATTACAACCGTGAATATAAGTAGTTTGTAACTGAAACTAAACCATACTTATATTCACGGTTATGATGGACAACCGTGGATATAGATACATTTTATCCATGGTTGTCCATCACAACCGTGAATATAAGTATGGTTTAGTTTCAGTTACAAACTACTTATATTCACGGTTGTGATGGACAACCGTGGATAAAATGTATCTATATCCACGGTTATGGTAGTAACCGTGGATAAATATTGTCTTTATTCACGGTTGTTGCCATAACCGTGAATAAATACTGAGATTTTTTTTTAATATGGATTCTGTTTTATCGTTTCCCAACCCTGCATTCAGACAAACCAGTACAGTATACAGTATGCCACAGCAACACTATGCCGAAAGAATGGTATGTATATATATAACAATTTATTTTCTATATCAATTCATAACAACGTAAAAAATGAGAGTATATACAATTAAGTTGAATGTAATCTAATAAAAGTAAACCCTAAATCCTACTAGATACATATATAAAAGAATAAAGATCCTATATCTAGCTTTGCGTAAGTTCAATGAAGTGTGAGGCCCATTGCCTTCTAACATCATCCACAAGTTCCTTTGGGAAAAATGACCGGTCATTAAAGTACTACAAACAATGCACAAAACAATTAGAACAAAAGCTTTATTTATTACATGAAATTGATGAAATCGGAGAAATTGACACGGTGATGAGAATTACCTCTGTCCATCCATCTACTAAATGATGTTGGACAATGGTCAGCATAGTGTGCATGACGAAATAGCCACACTCAAAGGAACCCTTCTGCCTGTAAGACTACAATGGACATATAGTATAGAATAAGTGAATTTGGAACTTAAAAAATATTTACTGAAGATTTAAATGAATACGATTGACTTACTTTTGGGTACACCCATACAACTGTTTTTCCTTTGTGCTTGTTTCCAATCAGTACATTGTATCCAACCACCGCCCTGCGTCAAACAAAACACAAGATAAGTTAGAATTGTATAGTTCTAAAAATGATGTAATCGAATTTGTGGTTATTTTTTAGGGATGAACTTACCGGTCTACTATATCTTTCAGGTCTTATGAAGCTGTCCGATGCAAACTATCAAAGTACAGAGCAAGATAGTCCTTCGGACAGATCACCAGAAGCGTCCAGTGAGCCCTGCAGTTACGAGTGATAAGTGAGACTTCAAAATGCAAAATATCATGACAATAATTATGGAATAGAGTATTACCCTTTATGATAGGGGCCCATGTATATAGACTTCCCAGACTCAAACATCCAATTCTGGATGTATGTCTGGGTGTTCTGTGAGGTGTTTGCTTGCCTCTGTATGAGAGAGGGCTCTAAGAAACCGTAAGTTCCTTGGAAACCCAAGTCCACACAGAGTTTTGCCAGAAACCTAAACAAGTTAAGACATGGTTAGCGACAAATAACTTGTATAATGAAAAAATTGGACAAAACAAGGATATACTTATAGCTCCCACAACTGAAAGATGGAGCCGTTCAGCATCGACGTCCCCGTAATAATGTCACAAATGTCAGAATTTGTAACGTAAACTGGAAAAGTACTGGGATGGCCGAACACTAGTGGCTGCCATGGGACCTGAACAGTGTCGTCTCTGTGCTCATACCCGATTCGCCATAGCATCCGGATGGGATCCTTGGCCGGGTCTGGCTTCTTCAATGGCTGTTCCTGTTGAACAATTGACAACCCATCATATTTTGTACCATAATTGACAAGGAAATAAAGCTAGTTAGTGTTTAGGGTTTTTACCTGTCCAGAGGCAATCTCTAGAAGTTTGTTGGGCCACATCAGAAAGTGGCCCATCGCCTGACCGACGGTCTTCACCTCCTGAGTTGCCACTGGCACAGCAGCATCCTCCTGGAGGACGAGCACAACCGAGACCCTGGACATCCCATCAGGTAATGTCTGATGGTGAACCACAGGGCCTAAGTTGTACACCATACCAGTGGCAACTGGCTCCTCCGACCCGTCAATGAACAGGTCACATTGACGGGTGTCTGGTGGCTCGACCCCGTCATCCTCAGGGTCAGCTACAGCGCACGACCCCTTAGTGCTAACCTTCCGTACCTACATATTTACACATCAAGCAGAAGTTATTCAACAATGAAATAAAGTGATTACAAATAATAAAATTGAGGAAATTAAATAAAGAACCTAACCGGTGGGTCGCTAGCTGGTGCAGTAGTCTCCTGGCGGTGGCTGAGTGAGGCCTTCATCTCCTCCCTGAATCGGGCCATCTCCTGGTGGAGCCTAGATATCTCCTCCTGGTACTCAGCCTTCACAACAGCCACCTTCTGCTCCACCATTTGCTCAAGGGATGGGGCAGGGTCGGGAGCACCGTAATAGGCATGGAGGCCTGTGAAATGTGAATGATTAGCCCATAATTGTTTAACAGATAACAAAATGAAAGAATAGAGTTATTTAGCACTTACCTACACCTCGACCAATAGCACACACTCTTCCTGGGTGCTCTGGCCTGCCGATGGCGGTAGTCAAAATATCCTCCCGTCCATGGGCTACGAAAGACCCTTGGGTTGATTGCTCAACCAAGGAATCCTGAAACCAAACAAGTTAGTATTCACTTCCTTCACGTAAACTAAAAAACAGACACTGATATAAAGGGGAATACTTACTATCCGTGAGGCAACCTCCTGAGCCTGTGAGGAAGTGTATTCCCCACTCTTCTTGATCCTAGCCCGCTTCCATTTGTCGTGGCGTGCAGGTGGGGAAGGGGGATCCATAATGCCAGTGTCAGCCTGACACTGACTCAGCCTCTCCTGTGCCAGCCGCTCCTCCAACCTACGGTAACCCCCACGTGACAGTGTGTGTGGGCAGTCATTTAGCTTCCTAGTCTCCTGGGCTTTCTTTCTGGTCTCCTACAACAAGGAAAAAAATATTCACAGTTAGCCGTATAAATTATACATATTATTTAATCATCTAAAAACCAATGTACCAAAAACACGGCAGAATGTCTAGATGCAACAAAAGCATCCCAGGTCTCCTGATCGATGAATGGATACTTCTCTCCAGGGAACTTTCCTTGGTCGTCCCCGAATACATACCTACAATTGAAAGGTACATTTAAACTAAGGATTGGTACAATTTGGTGAAGCGTTGATTAAGAATTTAAAGTTCAATATACCTCGTGGTGAGTATGGATTTGAACGACCTCCATCGCTCAGCCATGATACAGAGGACCTTTCTCCTCGCTATGTCGGAAGATAACTGCTAAGCTTCGTGGCATGCGGTCCACTGAATCTACCGGTGTTGACATCCATGTCAACAACTGGCCTCTCTCCCTGGTGACGCCTACGTGCGACGTCTGGCATCTGGGTAACACCTCTACTCTTCCGAGCAGAGGAACCACTGGCCTGTGAGTCGGACCTGGATCGTCCATCCTGGTCAGCCATGAGTATCTGTCCAAACAAGGAAAAAACTGTCAAATATTTAATATAACATTTAAAACAACGAATAACTAATATAACATGTAATTCAATGAATCACCAACAAGATTAATACCCTATTAAGATGAAATATTTTCCCACAAGCCCTCATGGTGGTCATGACGACTGGCAACTACATCATCTATGTCATTTTCCACGATAGATGTTGGAATACGTGTTGTAGTTGATGGAATGTCCACAATATCAAGATTGGGGTCTCCAATGTGTCTACCTTGGATAACAATTGACCACCGTTTGTCAGCTGGGTCAGCCACATAAAAAACTTGCTTCACCTGCGTTGCCATTATGAATGGTTCTTCCTTATGCCCTATCTTGTTGAGGTCCACCAACGTAACACCTAAATCATCAGTTGTGACACCGTTCTTATTGTCAACCCATTTGCATTTAAACACAGGAACGGTGAAGGGACCGTAATCAACTTCCCATATATCTTCAATCACACCAAAGTAGCATGACTCCGCCATCACAGGGTTATTGTCCTTTGCAGTTGAGAAATGCATTGACTGAGCCACAACCATCACTCCACTATTTTGATTTGTACTTTTTTCATCTTGTGCCCTTGTATAAAACGAATAGTTGTTTATGTCATACCCACAAAAGGTGAGGACATCAAAGTTCGGGCCCTGTACTAGTCGATGTAATGTCGAGGATGCAGATGCATCTTTCAGGACGGTCTTTTGGAACCACTGCATGAAACTCTTGTTGTGTTCATTCAACAACCACTTTTCAGTCATTTTAGGGTTGGTTTTCTTGACTAGCTCCTTATGTGTGGCTAGATACGGTTGCACATCGTCTGTGTTGTTTAAAATATACAAGTGTGCCTGAAGGACATCAGCACGTGGCATGCTCTTCACTTTTTTTCCAATCGTTCCTTTCCCATCCAATCTCCCTTTATGACGGGTCGCTGGAATACCAATGCTTGCAGCATGTGACATGTATTCAGTGCAAAACTCAATTGCTTCCTCTGCAATATATCTTTCCACAATTGAAGCTTCGGGACGATGTTGGTTCTTCATATACCCTTTCAATATCTTCATATATCGCTCAACGGGATACATCCAATGGAGGAACACTGGACCACAACAACGGACCTCTCTCACCAAATGGATGATTAAGTGGACCATTATGTCAAAAAAAGAGGGCAGGAAATACATTTCAAGCTGACATAATATAAGTGATGCTTCCTATTCCAACACATCCAATTCGCCGGGCACGATTACCTTGCAACATATGGAATTGAAAAACATACACAACCTTGTTATGATATTTCTCACATTTTTAGGAAGAATGTCACGAATGGCGATAGGCAGAAACTGCTGCATCAACATGTGACAATCGTGTGACTTCAACCCAATTAACTTCAAATCTTTCATGGAAACACAAGACTTGATGTTGGAGCCATAACCAGACGGAACTTTCACACTTCGTAACGATTCACACAGACTTTGCTTTTCTTTTCTGGATAACGTATGACATGCTGAAGGCAAATATGTTCTTTTGCCCCTTGATTGTGGATGCAAATCCTGACGTATACCCATCAACTCTAAGTCTATACGCGAGTTTAGGCCATCCTTAGTCTTCCCGGGTATGTTTAAGAGTGTACCAACTAAACTGTCGCACACATTCTTCTCCACATGCATTACATCAATGCAGTGTCTTACATCAAGCTCCCTCCAATATGGCAGGTCAAAAAACACTGACCTTTTCTTCCAGTTGTTTTGTGTCGGGTGCTGTTTTTCACACTTACCAAATTGCACGTTGACGTCCTTCACCTTTTCATATGCCTGGCGACCAGATAGTGGTGGAGGAGCCATTTCAAAATCTTGGGCACCGTTAAATGACTTCTTCAACCTTCGAAATGGATGATTCACTTTAAGAAACCTTCGATGTCGAAGATAAACATTTTTCCTGCCATGATGCAACCGCACAGAACTAGTCCCCTCCTCACATACTGGACAAGCTTTATGACCCTTCACACTGTACCCAGATAAGTTACCATACGCTGGAAAGTCATTGATTGTGCAAAATAACATGGCACGCAATTTGAATGATCGCCCGGTAAACCCATCAAACACTTCAACCCCGTCTTCCCACAACCTTTTGAGGTCTTCAACCAATGGAGTTAAATATACATCAATGTCATTCCCCGGTTATCGTGGACCAGAAATCATCATTGATAACATCACATATTTTCGCTTCATGCACAACCATGGCGGCAAGTTGTAAATAAACAACAAAACAGGCCACGAACTATGGTTTGTACTCAGGTTCCCAAACGGGTTCATGCCGTCTGTGGCTAGTGCAAGCCTAACATTTCTTGGTTCATTGGCAAATTCTGGAAAAATCCTATCCATTTTCTTCCATTGCGACCCATCGGCCGGATGCCTAAGTAGTCCATCAACAACCCTCTCATCAGCATGCCATCTCATAAGTTTTGCATCATCTACATTGGCAAACAGACGCTTTAGTCTTGGAACTATAGGTAGATACCACAACACCTTTGCAGGAGACCCTTTAGTGCATACCTCATCAGAATCCGCCTCTTTCTTCTTATACCGTGACACCCCACATCTAGGACATCGATGCAGCATTTCTAACTCACCCCGGAATAATACATAATCATTTGGGCATGCATGTATTTTCTCATACTCCAAACCCATAGGACACAACACCTTTTTGGCCTCATAGTTACTTTTCGGCAAGGTGTTTCCAGCTGGGAGCATTTCTTTCAACAACTTCAGTAAGTCAGTGAAACTTTTATCCGTCCACCCGTTTATGGCCTTCAAATTAAATAACCGCAAAACAGTTGATAACCTCGTGAAATTGAGGCAGTTTGGATACAACGGCTGCTCAGAGTCCTGACACAGAGTTGTATATACATGAGCTTTCTTAAAACCTTCTACCCCTACATCACGGATCATATCCTCGAGTCGGTCATCCATGTCGACATCGTTGTCATGCATCGAGCTTCGATTTTTAGTCTGAGAGCTGTTACTTGGCACCACCACATCTTCACCATGCCATATCCAACGCGTATAACTATGTAGAAAACCGTCACACAGTAGATGTTCTCACACCTCTTCCAAGTCTACCCGACCCAGGTTGAAGCATTTAACACAAGGGCAAAAATACTTTCCATTCACCCCCACTGCATTCCTCGCTACGAATTCTATAAATGATTCAACTCCCCCCTCGTACTCCAGACTTAGGCGTGACGCAGAAATCCAACTCCGATCCATACCAACTGTTTACAAGGTGCTATGATCAACCTCACTTTTTATACAAAGGTGGTGGTCCTATACCCATTCAGCATGACAATTATTTTTATACGTCATTCATATATACAGGTTAGGACTTATTTTAAAATTTGATGAAATTTTGGCAGCATTCCGCATTGGTCTCTAAGTACACAAAATGAGAGTGGTCAAATCAAATTCAACCACAACCAAATATGCACCCAGAGAACAACACAAAATGCAAGTTACCGAAATTTTATCAAATTTTAAAATAACTCCTAACTTGTACATACTAACAATGACGTATAAAAAATAATTGTTCATCCCAAACTGTCCAAACGGACAATTCAAGATTCAACACAAACGATGACATTAATTGATTTAATGACAATTTGTGTCGAATCTCAAACGGGGAACTACGGTTCACTCATATGCACAACAACTTTCATACTAGTTAACTAGTATATGAGCCTACGAGTTCATGAGATTATCAACCATACGCATACAACAAGAGAAATAACATCATTGTGTTACAGAGGTCTGATGGTATTTAAGGGGGGATTGAAGAGGTTTATTGCAGTTTTTCTTCTGTTTAGAATAATATCCTGGTCTACCGGGAATGTCCTAGTCTTTAGGGATGTTTTTTTTATTTGAGTTTATCTACTTTCTGTTACCATTAGCCTTTATTTTAGCTAAGTGGGCTGCTTTTAGTTTATATGAAAACATGTACTGAATGACTATTTAAGCCAAAGATGCTGCTAATAAAATAATCATTCAGTATGAAAATCAAAATAACATAAGAATGATAATTCTAGAATTGTTCAGAGCAATAAAACATGACAGTCTCATTTCAACACAAACAAATTCAGCAATAAATTTCTACCTAATTCATCAACAAACAGATTTAACTCATATAACGCATACGCATCAGATTTAACTCATTGCGAGTATCAACACAAAACAGTTTTAACTCATATAACGCATATAACGTATATAACGCATCAAAGAAAACGGATTGAACTCAAACAGGGACCATCAGATTTAACGCATCAGAAACAGGGAACATCAGAAATAGTGACGACTTACAGGACAATGCAGCAACACTGGGACAACGAGTGTAACAGGACAAGCAACGAGCAAGAACCAGGCAAAAATAGCAACGAGCACACTGGGACAGATGGAGAGGATGAGAAACCACTCGAAAAGATGAGTGCGAGAGGAGAAGTAGAAAGTGAAAGAAGAAGAGAAAGTGGAAAAAGGCTGAAAAGCGCAGCTTTTGAAGTTTCAGAAAGGATGTATATCCACGGTTCTCCTTGAAACCGTGAATATATGTGTAATATATTCACGGTTGAGCAAACAACCGTGGATAAATGGTAACACTATATCCACGGTTAAGACAACAACCGTGGATAAATATTAAATCTATAATCACAGTTATAGAAACAACCGTGGACATATAGTCCCCAGTGATTATACCCTAAAACCTGAACTATATATCCACGGTTGGAAATACAACTGTGGATATAGACATCAATATATATCCACAGTTAACATCATAACCCTGATCATAACCATGAATATATATTCACGGTTGTACACACAACCGTGGATATATATTTCAGGTACTATATATCCACGGTTTACTCCTCAACCGTGGATATATATTTACGTCTATATCCACGGTTATGATTTTAACCGTGGATATATAGTTTTCTCTGATTATAATGTTCACCTTATAATTTCAAAAATGCCACCGCGCATGTTTTTATCACTGATCCTCTTCTACCCGTGAATATATCCCCGTTGTTATATCCATTTTTTCCACTAGTGTGACTTCAATTTTGTCTTTTAATGATATTTAAATCCAATCGTGCGCATTATGGATGGTGGACTACCAGAAATGGACACTGACTCAGCATATATCTTATTTAATCCCTAGTGACCCTTCCATTAGCAATCCACTCACAGCCCACTCAGAAAAGCTTTCCCCCACTTGTTTTTCCACTCACTCTCTCCCTATTTAAACGAGTTTAAGGTCCTCAGAACTCACACCACACACACGACCCAAACACCCTTCATCACTCTCCTTCCCAGCAAGTTTCTTTCTCTCTTTTTCCTTCCATTTCACTCGGATTTGAAGCAGGACAGTGAAGGGAGCCTCTTTCTTCTCCTCCAGGAACTTCATTGAGGTAAGGGGGTATATTCTTGGGTGCCTTGTGGGAAAACCGAGTGAAGGACAGATTCAGTGTGTATGAATTAAATGCTTTATATTGTTATCTGTATATGCATGTATATATATATATATATCTGTTACCGAGTGATGAATTGTGATATGACATGTACTTATTGGACTGAAAATACTAAGAATCATGGGTACCGTGTGATTTCCAGTGAAAAACTATGAGTTTAATGGTAACAGGTTCTGTTTTAGGCCAATCCGATCGGTTTTGGTATCATTTCAATCGGATTCTTTATATTACCAACTCATTTTCATTCGGATATAACATATTTGATAAATGCTTTATAATATAATAAATTAGGTCTAAATTGCTTAGGATTTTAGTCATTATCCACTGTATTTCCTTTATTTATTGTGATTTTTGCTTTCTTTCCACTCTATTCTACTTGGATATGTTATTTTGCAGGAATTAAGGAAATAAAGGGTCAAAAACAAGAGAAAAACGACCATAAAATGATAAAGAAACAAGAAGAACAAGCCCAAAGTGGAAAGAATTCTCTTTTTAAAGCTGAAATTCGACTCAAAAAGCAAAATTCTGACTCAGAGCATTGAAATTTGACTCAAAATGGCCAAATCCGAGTGGGATAACTCAGAAATGACCAAATCTGAGTGGAAGGACTCAGAATAGAGCAATGCCGAGTGGAATACTGCACTGTTCGAGGAAAATCTGAGTGAAATGTTCCCTGTCAAAGCCATTCCGAGTGATAAATAGGTGACTGGAGTGAAGGACCAATGCTGAAATGGAATAAGTCTCGGTTAAAGGTGATTCCGAGTGGAAACTCCCCGACTGCATCCATTCCGAGTGAAAAAAGGAGACTGACCTCCAATAAATATGTCCAAAGCTATTTTCCGAGTGAAAAGCTTGCTGATTGAAGTGAATCCGAGTGGGAGCTTTCTGATTGCAACTAATCCGAGTGAAAGCTGTTCCGAGTGAATGGATTCCGAGTAGAAGAGGCCACTGAAATGAATAAATGCTGACTAAGGAGGAATCCGAGTGGTCTCACTCAGAGAAAATGACATTCTCAAACAGAACAAAGCATTTTCGAGTAATTCTTAGCAAGGAAGGAAAAATCCGACCGGAAATGAATCACACTCGGGCAGACTCTCAAGTTTCACACTGAGCCCGAGTGAGAAGTCTCCAAGGAAAGGAATTCCGAGTAAGTTGGGTCAGAAAGATGCATTTCCGAGCAAAGCAAGTCTCGGACATGGAAGAATTCTATCAGCCAGATTCCAGTCCTTCAAAGTCCAAGTTTCTGAGTGAAAGTGAAGTCAAATCCGAGTGGAAATTAACTCGGACTTCCGAGTGAAGATGTGATTTTATCATTTGAATGAATAAATAAATTTGTCCGAGTGAATTCCAATGCAAAATCCAAGCAAAGCTTTAACCGAGTGGTCTAAATTCAGAGACAGCCGAGTGAAAATGATTGGGAACCGATTGAATCTGAACCAAGTGAGTCTTCAATCAGTTCCGAATGAACTCCATGAACCTGAGCCCAGTGAATGTTTCAGACGGTTCTGAGTCTTTCTGCAGTTAATTCCGACTTAATGGAAGATGCTCTTTAGTAAGTCTTCACCCGTCCTTTCATTCAGCTTCATCACCGATCGGTTCTCCTCCAAACACCGACCCAATTCTTCACAAATGCAACACCGGATCACTACCTCCATCAACTCCGCCTCCTTCTACTTTCCTTCAAGCCACAACACCGTCCCTTCTCCTTTCAAAACCGACCTACACTCCACAAACTCCAAACATCGGATCACTCTCTACACCGTCCTCAATCCAGAAATCCAACCCACATTCCTCTCTTCTATCCGCTGTCCCCTTCTAATCCATACCACACACCGTCCCACCTTTCCTTTCTATCCATACCGCCCAGACTTCTCTCCACACAACTCCGCCCAGACTCTTCTCCTTTCTATCCACAACACCCCTCTCCTAATCCATGACACCGCCCAGTAATCCATCAAGCAACACCGCCTAGGCTCTTCTCTCCAACCAACACCGCCCAGGCTCCTAATCCACACAACTCCGCCCAGACTCTTCTCCTAATCCACAACTCTGCCCAGACTCTTCTCCTTTCTATCCACAACACCCCTCTCCTTTCCAATACTCCACACCGCCCAACAATCCTCTTCAACACCAACACCGCCCAACCGTCCTCACCTCAACACACCGCCCAACCGTCCTCACCTCTCAACACCGCCCAACCATCCTCATTTCCCAACACCGTCTCCCTTTCTTCTTCTAATACATGATACCACCCAACAACTCCTCTCCACGCTGTCCAGTTTGCACCTACACCGTCCAGCAAGCTTTCACTCGGATTTATGGGAAAATAACATTTTTTCACTGTGAATTTCATCATTCTGCACCAATCTTCACTAAAATCCAAGCACCGAATTATTGAAAATATTAAATATGCAAATTGGAAACAAGTTGGCACAGCTGGAATTCACATGCACCGAAAGTTTCTCCCACTTGCAAATTTTAACGCGTTTCCTTAGCTGGATTCATTCATTCATTCGCTTATAAAAGGGAGAGCAACCAGGAGCATAGCATCAGTCATCACTTCCATCAATTACCATCAGATTTCTTTTCTTTTCTTCGTTACTTTCTCTCCTTTTCTTTTTAGTTTTCTTCTTTTCCATTTTTCTTTCTCTGTTCATTTTTCTTCTCTTTCTTTCTATTTTCTTTTCTTTCTTTTATTTTGTAAGAGTGTGAGGGCTGTAAAAGTGAGAATTTAAATTTGTAATTGGTGGAGAATATTGCAACAAGGAAATACAAGTGGTAAATTATTTTGAGCTTTTGGAGAAACCCGTAAGTCTTTATTTTTACCATGTCTTGTATGTTTTATTTTTTCATTATTTACATGAATTTAAATTATTTCATGAGTAGCTAAATTAATTATCTTGGGATAAAGGGGGTATGATAATATTTTATTTTAATGTTATTTTGACTTGGAATTAAATAAATTTCTGTTTTCCATTTAGTTCAATTATGCTTAATGCTTTTAGTAATTCCTAACAAGAACCTAAATGATAAAACTGTATACTTACGGGTATATTAGTAAATTTAGGTAATAAATAGAATCGAGAGATTTATTTTTACCAGAAAGCTTTGAACTAAACCTAAGATTTTTGAAATGCTTTTTGTGACCTCGGTAAAACCGTGAAAGTAATCAAAATTCTTTTGAGGAAATAAAAGGGATTTTCATAAAACGATAATGGGCCTTTCTGAGGATTAAGCAGCGCTTTCCATAGGTTAGGTACATTAATAGGATTCCGAAAGGAACATATTAATTAGCTTTTGGAAAATTCGCCTTGGAAAACTTAATTCGATTCTTATTTATGAAAAGTTAAAATTCATTAAACATAAAATAGAGTCTTAATCCCCCAAAATCCCAAGATACTCTCAATTCTTATTTTTTAGTGTCAAGTAAATTTTATTTTTATATTTATTTATATTCTGTGCAACTTTAATTTGTGCTTTATTTTATAAAAATCTTAAAAATTAATTGTGTGGATAATTAAATTTCAATATGCTGGTACTTTGAACACAGTCCCTGTGGAGAACGATAATCTTTTATATTACGCGACATAACCCGTGCGCTTACGGGCCCTGTCAATATTTCACTCGAAAACACCATATTTCACTCGGAAAACACTCTTTTTCTCTCGGACAGCATCTCCCAAGTCTTATTTTACTCGAAAATCTATTTCTTAAATTATTTCACTCGGAACTTGTCTTAATTTCACTCAGAAAATATAATCATCTTTTACTCAGAACCCTTTTTCAGTAAATTCACTCGGAAAACACTCTATTGCTCTCGGTCAATAGCTTCCCAGTCTTATTTCACTCGGCAAACACTTTATTTTACTCAGCAAGCAGTTATTCTACTCGGATTTATATTATTTCATTCAGACAGAACTCTTTTCAACTAATTTCACTCGGTAAACTCATGTTTCACTCGGAAAGTATCTTATTTTTACTCAGGAAACTCTTTTCCTACTGATTCCACTCGGAATCATACTTAATTTCATTCAGGAACTCATTTTCACTCAGAATTTAAGTAGCTTCACTCATGAAAACCTTTTCCAGTAATTTTAACTCGGTAAACCCTTAATTTCACTCAGAAAACTCCCTTTAGTTTATTTTCACTCAGAATATATAGTTAAATTAACTCAGAAAACTCTTATCAACCTGATTCCACTTGGAATCAGGATTATTTCATTCGGATTTACTTACTCGAAGGCATTCTAGTCAGCAGAATAATTTTCACTCGGAAATTATATAGATTTTACTCAGAAACCTTTCTGCTCAACACTTTTAACTAGGTAAAATATTTTTAACTTCCCTGAGAAAACTTTTAACCTGATCTCACTCGGATTGATGCTTATTTTATTCAGAAACTCACTTCAGCCTGAATTTACTCGGTATTTAAACTCATTTCACCCAAAAAATTCATTTTTCACTCGGAACAGATTTATTTTACTCGGATGATTTAGTTTCACTCGGTATTCAACTCATCCCACTCGGCAAACTCAATTTCTCACTCAGTATTAAACCTATTTTTCTCAAAAAGTTTGGAAATCAACATTTCTACTCGGACATAATTTATTCCACTCGGAATCAGACTTGTTTCAGTCGGAAAACAGCCTTCCAGTACAATTTCACTCGGATTTTTAGCCAGATCGCTTGGAGAACCCTTCTCTGTATGATTCCACTCGGAATCATACTCATTTCACTAGGATTTACACCTGTTCCACTCGGAAAACTCTGTTTTTAGTGTTTTTCACTTGAATTTTCAATTGGAAACTAATCTTCAATACTTTTTAAGTTATTGGTAAGTTATAATTATCATTCTTATTCTATTATTATCATTATTTATTGTCAAACTTAATATTGTTATTATTATTATTAGTTTTATTATTATTATACATTGTTAACATCTAAATTATGTGTAATTATATAAAGAATATATTATTTTACTCTTTATGAAAGAATATATATAATAGATATATTTCTAAAAATTAATAAACGAATATCTTACAAGGTTTAAATGATTGATGGAATTCAAAGAACTTGAGAATGATATGATGAGACTGGAAATACATAAGATACCCAAGGAATCAATTGATAAGATAAATGTATTTCGCATCATGAAAATACTTTTGAAGAAGAAAAACCTCTAGAGCATACACTTGGTACAGTGGAGGACACTCACGTTCGATCTCCATGAAGAATCTTGGGAGTACAACTGGAACGGCAACCCAATGGCATCAGAGTCGTGCCTGATAGCCGGGTGAGACGATGCAATTCTAGTGTACTTTGACTAAATATATAAATCAATGATGAGAACCAATGAGTTCATTTGTACCACATGGAACTTGGGCGGACCCTGATCGCTCTGGATAGACGGATAGTTTATGACAGCAGAAAGTAGGGTCTATGCCAGGCATATCGGCTGCAGTCCATGCAAAGAGGTCTTTAAATTCTTGCAGGAGCATCAGTAGTCGCTGTTCCATTTCTGTATCTAGCTTGTCATTAATATGGGTGATCTTTTCTGGAGAATCTCCCAAGACGATGTCCCTGGAACTTCCATCCGGTGTGGGCTTTAATGGGTTGGACGGATCAATGTTCAAATCCACCCTAGGGTCCAGGTCGACAAGGCTTACAGATCCAGCAGCTGCTCGGCATCATTGAGTTTCCTCTTTTTATTGGAGGCGTCCAGCTTTGTCATGTTGAGGCTTAGGTTGTAGCAGTACCTAGCCATCTCTTGATCACCCCGGGGCACGCAGGCACCCTTAAATATTATACAGTCATCCGGTGTCTGATTATAAATATTCTATCCTTAATGATTATTCTCAATGGGTTCAGCGTATTGCTGATCTTCACACTCGGGTTCTTGAGTTTCTAATTCCTCTGAAAAATGTTCAACAGTAAGGGTGAGTATAACCCAAGACCCTGATTGGTTCATCCTGTGGGCCCAATAAATCGTTTCATCTTCTTCTCATTCTGTGGAATATCACCATTCCAATCATCTAGAGCGATCAGGGTCCGCCCAAGTTCCATGTGGTACAAATGAACTCATTGGTTCTCATCATTGATTTAAATATTTTTGGAACTTGGATCCCTACGATCGTAGTTACACTCCGTCATTTAGTCAAAGTACACTAGAATTGCATCGTCTCACCCGGCTATCAGGCACGACTCTGATGCCATTGGGTTGCCGTTCCAGTTGTACTCCCAAGATTCTTCATGGAGATCGAACGTGAGTGTCCTCCACTGTACCAAGTGTATGCTCTAGAGGTTTTTCTTCTTCAAAAGTATTTTCATGATGCGAAATATATTTATCTTATCAATTGATTCCTTAGGTATCTTATGTATTTCCAGTCTCATCATATCATTCTCAAGTTCTTTGAATTCCATCAATCATTTAAACCTTGTAAGATATTCGTTTATTAATTTTTAGAAATATATCTATTATATATATTCTTTCATAAAGAGTAAAATAATATATTCTTTATATAATTACGCATAATTTAGATGTTAACAATGTATAATAATAAAAAAACTAATAATAATAATAACAATATTAAGTTTGACAATAAATAATGATAATAATAGAATAAGAATGATAATTATAACTTACCAATAACTTAAAAAGTATTGAAGATTAGTTTCCAATTGAAAATTCAAGTGAAAAACACTAAAAACAGAGTTTTCCGAGTGGAACAGGGGTAAATCCTAGTGAAATGAGTATGATTCCGAGTGGAATCATACAGAGAAGGGTTCTCCAAGCGATCTGGCTAAAAATCCGAGTGAAATTGTACTGGAAGGCTGTTTTCCGACTGAAACAGGTCTGATTCCGAGTGGAATAAATTATGTCCGAGTAGAAATGTTGATTTCCAAACTTTTTGAGAAAAATAGGTTTAATACTGAGTGAGAAATTGAGTTTGCCGAGTGGGATGAGTTGAATACCAAGTGAAACTGAATCATCTGAGTAAAATAAATCTGTTCCGAGTGAAAAATGAATTTTTTGGGTGAAATGAGTTTAAATACCGAGTAAATTCAGGCTGAAGTGAGTTTCTGAATAAAATAAGCATCAATCCGAGTGAGATCAGGTTAAAAGTTTTCTCAGGGAAGTTAAAAATATTTTACCTAGTTAAAAGTGTTGAGCAGAAAGGTTTCTGAGTAAAATCTATATAATTTCCGAGTGAAAATTATTCTGCTGACTAGAATGCCTTCGAGTAAGTAAATCCGAATGAAATAATCCTGATTCCGAGTGGAATCAGGTTGATAAGAGTTTTCTGAGTTAATTTAACTATATATTCTGAGTAAAAATAAACTAATCCTTGTCTCGACGCATCACAATACACTTCATATGGCTTGGCAGGATCTGGCAAAATCAAGACAGGTGCACTAGTGAGTCGTTGGCGTAACTCCGTAAAACTACTTCGCATTTGTCAGTCCATTCGAATGGTTGATCTTTACGAGTCAGCTTAGTTAAAGGTGCTGCAATTCGAGAGAAATTCTCGATGAATCGACGATAATATCCAGCCAGTCCAAGGAAACTGCGGATTTCCGTCATATTCTTGGGTTGTTCCCAATTTAGTACAGCTTCTACCTTTGTAGGATCCACAGCAATTCCTTCTTTAGAGATGACATGTCCTAAGAATTTCACTTCTGTCAACCAGAATTCACATTTTGAAAACTTGGCGTACAATTGCCTTGCACGCAAAGTGTTTAGAACAATTCGAAGATGTTCCTCGTGTTCCTCATGACTCTTGGAGTAGACGAGAATATCGTCAATGAATACAACCACAAATTTGTCTAAGTACTCATGGAAGATTCGATTCATGTATCCCATAAAGACTGCAGGTGCATTTGTAACTCCAAAGGGCATAACAAGATACTCATAGTTGATAAGTCTTGAAAAGACTTAATTATTCCACTAATTATTTAACATAATTTGCTAAGTGTTGTCTAGTTTTAATATTATTATTTAATAATTTGATAACAATTAGTGTTTTAGTTATTTATTTCAAAAGTATTTTATTTATGTAAGAAACCAATTGAAAATATTAATTAGTTAAGAAATTTTGAAGTATTTATAAAATCACTAAGCAGCCAGCATTTAATTGCTAGGCAGTCAGTTATTTATGGTGCAGGAACAGGGCGTACTCGAGAAAAGAAGACAAATCCGAGTGAAAAATCACAAAAGCCGAGCGAGATTTGGAAAATCCGAGTGAGACTTCACAAACCCGAGTGAAAATCATAAAGGCCGAGCGGTATTTGGAAAACTCCGAGTGAAAATTCATAAATCCGACTGAAGGAAGTGTACAAAACCGACTGGGCGAGACTTCAAAAGGTTGACCAAAAAGAATTAAGACTTCCAAGATACCGACTCCAAAAGAAAACAAGGAACCGATTGAAAATAAAAGGTTGAATCCGAGCGCCAATTTTAGAATACCAATTGAAGAGTTAATCCGCTCAAGCGAGAGTTAAATTCGCTCAAGCGAAGGTCCAAGTGTAACATCCCAGTTTTAAAATTAAATGCTGAATGAAGAATAAACCATTAAGATTTGATTTTAACTAAGAAATAACTGTTAATTGCATTTAACTAATTAGGATCAAGCCATTAAAATATTAAAAATGGTGATGGTCAGGGGATGGGGTGGAGTGCACGTGACTGCTGGGCACGCACTCTCCCATCCCACTCTTCTTTTACTGTGCGCATGCACATATATATATAAAACGTGAGCCTTGGGGAGGAACGCACTTACTCTTTCTTCAGACTCCCTTCTCCGTCACTTCATTCTCTACTTCCTCCCTTCGTCTCCATCTTTCTCCTTCTTCTATCTTACTCTTCACTCCTGGAGGTCTTGGTTGCAGTACGGGGGAACGGACCACACTTCATCCCAGAATCAGGCGCAGGATACGACAAGCCAAGGAAGACCGAACGAACCAGGAGAAAGACGTCGGACCCAACAACAAGAACAGAAAGGTTTCTGAGGTTCTTCTAAAGGTAGGGGGCGCTTGCATGTCGAATGCATGGTCTAAGAACGGTACCGGATGAACGTATTGCTGAGTACAGGTGTGTGTGTGTGCATGTATTTATAATCATTAGAACTGATGCTGTGCATGTGTGCATGTATTCATAATTACTAAAACTGATGCATGATTTGAGATTCTGATATTGATCTTCATGGCGATGGTGTAGCCTGTTCGTGGATGATAATGATGGATGATATGCATGGATCTATTTTGTTGTCACTATGAAAAGTATGTATGTGCATGTTCTTAATTGGATTGCTCAATGTTGTTAGTCTGATGACCGATTGTAATATGCGCTGGTGTGACTGACTGAATGATTACGAGTAGTGGGGGATATCCGTTCTTACTTAATGACTACGGTAAGGTGTTCATGGCGCGATGATGTGTAATAATGAATGTGTTAGTTGCATGAGTAAGAGTGGGGTGACCCACAGAAGGTCAAGAACCCCAAGGGAAATGACTTCCAGTTACCAACCCTGGCTAGATCCCAATAGAGCTCGTGGTAGCCGTTGGAGCTAGAGAAGAGAGTCTCGAGACGCCGTGGGGAGGCCGGTGCCACCTGGTAAGAGCTGAGGGACGAGGGGCCAGAAGAAAAGGGGACCGTAACTGAGAGTCTTTACCTGAGTCGGATCCGCAGACATGCATATAGAAATAAGGCTGATTGTGGTAATGTATAAATCTATGTATGTGCATGTGTATGATTTTGAATGCATGAATATATATTTAGATGTGGAATAAACTCTGTGAATTATGTGTGTCATGAATGTTGTTTAAACTGTATGAACTTGGTTACTTGAGAAGGGTTGAATGATAGCAGGAGCGTGTACTGATGCTGATACCGAGTCTGTGAGTATCATTTTACATGTAAAAGCTCACCCCTGCAGTGGCCATTTTCAGTGAATGTCTCTCGAGAGGAGGATCAGAAGCAGAGCGGGAACGCTGGGCGGAGCGCTGATGCATTTGGAAGGTTTAATTAAGGTGTTGTTAGATTAAGCCTGGACTGGCTCATACCGGATGTTAATGTTTTAGGGATGAATAGAACTTTACGGGCAAGGAGAAGTCCGATTTTGTATTGTAAATATTGGCATACACTTTTATGTATATATATGGATGTATGGTTTTGGTGTGTGTGATGCTATGTGCTGCCTTGTTTCATAATTGTGCTTTAATGGATACGCAGGGACAGTCTGATTGAGCAGGTTATAGCCAAGTCTGAGTGAACCGAGAATTGTCTTAGGAAAATTTATGTCGGATACGTTGGACGGAGTCGTACCCCGCCCGAAGTGTGGGAGCAATTCGCCAAGCGTGAGGATTCGCGCTGGAGCGGTGTAGTTGTTAGAATGAGACCCCGGTGTTGACCCTCTGATCTGGGCGTGGTGGTTGAGTCCGCCCAGGCGTTGTCATAATTAGTTGAGTTGGGCGGAATAGGTTCAGACTCCTCCTTTCTCCACAACCTACTAACGTATATGTACCCTGTAACTTCTCGTTTTTCTGAGTGAAAGGCGAGTGTGAGGATTTACTTAGTGAACCCTTGTCCATACCCGATGGAGGAAATTACCTTGTAGTTGTGTTAAAGAGGCGTTATGTAGATTTCGTTTAGGCGGCGTCATACTTCGCCAAAGTAACTAGGACAGCCCGCCCAAGATGAATATACCCCGCCTAGCCAAGTAGGATGATTCTAACTCCGCCTTCCACCGAATGCTACGCGTGTGAATGTATTAACATATTTCCCTTATCTCTTTCCTCCCGTTGAGTGACCAGTGTTACCCAAAGGGAAGCCTCCTTGCGAAATCTCCTCTATCCGCTGCTGCATTACCATACTCCGCCTGGACGGTGTCAGACCCCGTCTGAGCGAATAAACGGTGTTGTGCAATCCGCCCTAGTGTTGGTGCGTTACGATAAACCCATTGCGCCGGCCCCAGTTTTAGTTTCCCTGTAGGTTGCTATGTGCGTGTGAATGCTTTTCGTTCTTCCTTTGCCTGCTTCCTCATATATCGAATAATACGGGACTGTTTTGTGAAAAATTTTCTCATATTTTTGGAATTTTTAGTTGCAATTAATTAGGGTGTTACATTTTGGTATCAGAGCGGACCGAAAAGTCCAAGGCCAAAGTATGCTTACCAAGTGTAAGCGGTGGTGTGTGTGTCTTTTTGATTGAATGGTTGAAATTGTTCTGATGCTAGTTGACTTGATTGATGATTGACTTGAGAACAAGGGGTTGTTTTTCCCCGGTCCGATTGTGTGTATGACCTAGGCGAATGATATAATGTGCTAAGCTATTAATTGTTGGACTAATAACCAGATCGGTAGTAAGTGGCTCCGTATACTTATCCTTAAATGTCAATTTCAGGATAAGGAATGGCGCATCGTCAAAGTATGGAGGCTATAGCCACAGCATTCCAACGCTTTGCTGATGTGTTTGAAAGGCAAGGCCAGACTCAACCTGAGGATGGCCATGTGCTGGACCGCTTCTTAAAAAGGAAGCCGAGTGAATTCTTAAGAGGACGGAATCCTGAGGCGGCGTTCAAGTGGACTCAGGAATTAGAGAGAATTTTTAGGGGTCTTCGCTGTACCGAAGCCCAGAAGGTGGAATGCGCAGTGTATATGCTGCGAGATGAAGCGGAGAATTGGTGGAAGATAGCCAGGAGCCGATTCCCCGAAGATGACAATCAACTGACGTGGAACGATTTCAAGGCCTGCTTCTTAGACAAATACTTTCCCGACACAGTGAGGAGTCGGAAAGAGCTGGAGTTTATGGAGTTAAAACAGGGCTCCATGACTGTGGAAGAATACGCGACCAGATTTGAGGAATTGTGCCTATTCTATCCGCCCTTCCAGCAGCCAGGAACGGAGCACTCCAAGTGTCTTAAGTTTGAGAACGGACTGAGATCGGATATCAAGAGGGCCTGCAGATACCATGAAATCCGGAGTTTTCCTGCCTTAGTGAACAAGTGTAGAATATTCGAAGAGGATGACAGGGCCTATTCGGGCCAGTGCAGCAGAGCCAACCAGCACCTGAGGCCTCAGCAATCACGTTTCAAGAGGCCAGGGAACGTGAGGAGGAATGAACCCTTCACCAGATATCAGAACCATAATGACCGAGGGAGACAAATGAGTGGACGACCAAGATATGGCGGATGCTTTAAATGCGGCGGTGACCACTTTGCTAAGGATTGCAATGATACAAATGTTAAATGCTACCACTGCAGAGAGAAGGGACACGTTCGTCCTGACTGCCCCCAACTCCGCCAGGCAAACACCAATGTGCGTCAAGGAGGATTTCAAGATAGAACCCGAGTGAATGATAACCAACGACCTGGTGGCAGAGGCAACGGAACCAGAGGAAATATGATGCGTGCTCCGAACAGCCGAGAGAGGAACACCGGCCCAACAGCGACAGGAAGGATCTACACCATCAATGCAGAGGATGTTGCACCAGCAAACGATCTAGTACAATGTAAGTGCTCACTTGGAATGAATACGCTTAATGTTGTTTTCGATTCGGGAGCAACCCATTCTTTTATAGCTGATGAGTGCGTGGAACGGTTGAAGCTACCAACTGTGTCTATGAACCGGACTTTGGAAGTGGCCAGCCCTACTGGCCCTAGTGTGTTCACATCGTCAATATGTAAAAATGTAGCATTTGAGTTGTATGATCGGAGTTTCACCTTCGATCTGATTTGCATGCCCTTAAAGGGTCTTGATATTGTGCTTGGAATAGATTGGCTTTCAGCCAATAAGGTATTAGTAGATTGTAGAAACTGAGAGATAGTTTTCCCAAAACAACCCACTGAAGATGGCACGGCACTAGGTATAACCCAACTATTTATGATGCTTTGTCTAACCAAAGATGAGAATGAGACCCTAGTGAACGAAATTCCGGTTGTCTGCGAATTCCCAGAAGTGTTCCCAGAGGACGTCCCGAGTGTGCCTCCCAATAGAGAAGTTGAATTCTCTATAGACTTGATCCCTGGAGCCGAACCGGTCTCCAGTGCACCCTACAGAATGTCCTCAACTGAATTGGCAGAGTTGAAGAAACAAGTGGATGAGTTACTTGAGAAGCAGTTCATTAGACCAAGCGTGTCACCATGGGGCGCACCTGTGCTACTTGTTAAGAAGAAGGATGGCAGCATGAGACTTTGTATAGATTATCGACAGCTTAACAAACTCACAATCAAGAATCGATACCCACTGCCTAGAATTGATGATTTAATTGACCAGCTGCGTGGAGCCTCAGTCTTCTTGAAAATCGACTTACGATCGGGATATCACCAAATCCGAGTGAAGGACTCGGACATTCCTAAAACTGCCTTTAGGACTCGGTATGGTCACTACGAGTATGTAGTGATGTCGTTCGGTGTGACAAACGCCCCTGCTGTTTTCATGAATTACATGAACAGCATATTCCACTCCTTCTTAGATCGGTTTGTTGTTGTCTTCATCGATGATATTCTAGTTTATTCTAAGACGTCTGAGGAGCATGAAGGACATCTCAGAGCGGTACTCTAAGTGTTGACAGAGAAACAGTTGTTTGTAAAGCTTTCAAAGTGCGAATTTTGGATGGATGAGATCCACTTCCTCAGGCATGTGATCTCCAAGCGAGGCGTCTCGGTGGATGCTGCGAAGGTAGCTGCTGTAATGGCATGGGAGAAGCCCAGATCAGTCTCAGAAATAAGAAGTTTTATGGGCTTGGCAGGTTATTATAGAAGGTTCATCGAAGGTTTTTCTAAGTTGGCATTACCCCTGACTAAATTGACTCGGAAGAACGTTCCTTTCGTGTGGAGTCCGGAGTGTGAGAGCAGCTTCCAAGAGCTGAAGAATAAGTTGACAACTGCTCCGGTGTTAGCATTACCTGAGTTACGAGAAAGCTTCGTGGTCTATTGTGACGCGTCCGGACTCGAATTAGGATGTGTACTCATGCAGAAGGATCGAGTGATAGCATATGCCTCTCGACAATTGAGACCCCACGAGCAGCATTATCCGACCCATGACTTGGAGCTGGCAGCAGTAGTTTTTGCATTGAAAATCTGGAGGCATTACTTGTACGGATCCAAATTTGAAGTGTACAGCGATCATAAGAGCCTCAAATACCTATTCGACCAAAAGGAGCTGAACATGAGGCAGAGGAGATGGATTGAGTTTTTGAAGGACTACGATTTTGAGTTAAAATACCACCCAGGTAAGGCAAATGTCGTGGCCGACGCATTGAGTCGGAAGTCCCTCCACATAGCAGCCATGATGGCAAAAGAAGTTGAGTTGTTGGAGCGGTTCAGAGACATGAACTTGCATGTTAACACCCCTTCCCCTCAGAAGATGACAATCGGTACGTTGAGGATTGCCAACGAATTCTTAAAATCCGTGTACGAACAGCAACAGGCGGACTCTTACCTAGCTGAAATGAAGGAAATTCAGGCTAAAGGAAAGGATTTATCCTTGGCAGAGGGGTCAGATGGGATCTTCCGGGTGAGAAACAGAATATACATACCAAGTGAAGGAAGATTGAGAAGAATGGTGCTTGATGAAGCCCACAAAAGCCTACTCAGCATTCACCCAGGAACCACCAAAATGTACCACGACTTGAGGAGACAGTTTTGGTGGCCCGGACTAAAGAAGGATGTAGCGGAGTACGTGGCCCAGTGTATCACTTGTCAGAAATCGAAAGTAGAGCACCAAAAACCGTACGGTGTAATGCAGCCTCTAGAGATCCCCGTGTGGAAATGGGACTCAATTGCGATGGATTTTATCATGGGATTACCCAAAAACCGAGCGGGCCATGATGCCATTTGGGTCATTGTTGACAGATTGACGAAGAGTGCACACTTCTTACCTGTAAATATGAAGTACACATTGCATAAATTGGCTCGAATCTACATTCAAGAAGTTATCCGACTGCACGGCATACCTACTTCCATCGTCTCAGATAGGGACCCTAGATTTACGTCCAGGTTTTGGACCAACATGCATCAAGAATTGGGGACAAAGCTTTGGCTTAGTTCTGCCTACCACCCCCAATCGGATGGACAATCCGAGCGAACAATTCAGAGTCTAGAAGACTTATTGAGAGCGTGTGTGTTAGAGTACGGTGGGGACTGGGAGCAGTACCTTCCCTTGATCGAGTTTACGTACAACAACAGCCATCATCACAGCATTGGTATGGCACCTTACGAGGCATTATATGGGCGTAGATGCCGAACCCCACTCTGCTGGTCGGAAGCGGGTGAAAGTCTACTATTGGGACCAGACATCGTGAAGCAAACCACAGAACAGATCCGAGTGATAAGGGAGAAGATGAGAGCATCACAAGACAGGCAGAAGAGCTACCATGACAAGCGCATCAAGCCATTGGAATTTTCAGTCAGAGATCGAGTGTTTCTGAGAACCTCTCCGAGTAAAGGAGTTGGACGAGCCTTAAAAAGTGGGAAGTTAAGCCCTCGCTACATCGGACCTTATGAGGTATTAG
Source organism: Clitoria ternatea (assembly GCA_037962975.1). Taxonomy (NCBI): domain Eukaryota; kingdom Viridiplantae; phylum Streptophyta; class Magnoliopsida; order Fabales; family Fabaceae; genus Clitoria; species Clitoria ternatea. Next base: position 289,720,217 of record CM075670.1, read on the forward strand.
AACGGATTGGCCCCGTGGCATACCGCCTCGCATTACCAACTCACTTGTCCCGACTGCACAACGTATTTCACGTGTCTCAGCTAAGGAAGTATTTGCATGACCCTAGCCACACGATGCCTGACGACGAGGTAGAGATCAAGGAAGACCTAACCATTGTGACTACACCGGTTGGGATCGTGGACCGATCGGTAAAACGCTTAAGAAACAAGAACGTAAGGCTGGTTAAGGTGGAGTGGCAGCAAGGCAAGACCACCTCCTACACGTGGGAACGCGAAGACGCCATGCGACAGCAGTACCCCGAATTGTTTACCTAGGTAAGTACCGACTGAATTTCGGGGACGAAATTCTTTTTTAGTGGGGGAGAACTGTAACATCCCAGTTTTAAAATTAAATGCTGAATGAAGAATAAACCATTAAGATTTGATTTTAACTAAGAAATAACTGTTAATTGCATTTAACTAATTAGGATCAAGCCATTAAAATATTAAAAATGGTGATGGTCAGGGGATGGGGTGGAGTGCACGTGACTGCTGGGCACGCACTCTCCCATCCCACTCTTCTTTTACTGTGCGCATGCATATATATATATATAAAATGTGAGCCTTGGGGAGGAACGCACTTACTCTTTCTTCAGACTCCCTTCTCCGTCACTTCATTCTCTACTTCCTCCCTTCGTCTCCATCTTTCTCCTTCTTCTATCTTACTCTTCACTCCTGGAGGTCTTGGTTGTAGTACGGGGGAACGGACCACACTTCATCCCAGAATCAGGCGCAGGATACGACAAGCCAAGGAAGACCGAACGAACCAGGAGAAAGACGTCGGACCCAACAACAAGAACAGAAAGGTTTTTGAGGTTCTTCTAAAGGTAGGGGGCGCTTGCATGTCGAATGCATGGTCTAAGAACGGTACCGGATGAACGTATTGCTGAGTGCGGGTGTGTGTGTGTGCATGTATTTATAATCATTAGAACTGATGCTGTGCATGTGTGCATGTATTCATAATTACTAAAACTGATGCATGATTTGAGATTCTGATATTGATCTTCATGGCGATGGTGTAGCCTGTTCGTGGATGATAATGATGGATGATATGCATGGATCTATTTTGTTGTCACTATGAAAAGTATGTATGTGCATGTTCTTAATTGGATTGCTCAATGTTGTTAGTCTGATGACCGATTGTAACATGCGCTGGTGTGACTGACTGAATGATTACGAGTAGTGGGGGATATCCGTTCTTACTTAATGACTACGGTAAGGTGTTCATGGCGCGATGATGTGTAATAATGAATGTGTTAGTTGCATGAGTAAGAGTGGGGTGACCCACAGAAGGTCAAGAACCCCAAGGGAAACGACTTCCAGTTACCAACCCTGGCTAGATCCCAATAGAGCTCGTGGTAGCCGTTGGAGCTAGAGAAGAGAGTCTCGAGACGCCGTGGGGAGGCCGGTGCCACCTGGTAAGAGCTAAGGGACGAGGGGCCAGAAGAAAAAGGGACCGTAACTGAGAGTCTTTACCCGAGTCGGATCCGCAGACATGCATATAGAAATAAGGCTGATTGTGGTAATGTATAAATCTATGTATGTGCATGTGTATGATTTTGAATGCATGAATATATATTTAGATGTGGAATAAACTCTGTGAATTATGTGTGTCATGAATGTTGTTTGAACTGTATGAACTTGGTTACTTGAGAAGGGTTGAATGATAGCAGGAGCGTGTACTGACGCTGATACCGAGTCTGTGAGTATCATTTTACATGTAAAAGCTCACCCCTGCAGTGGCCATTTTCAGTGAATGTCTCTCGAGAGGAGGATCAGAAGCAGAGCGGGAACGCTGGGCGGAGCGCTGATGCATTTGGAAGGTTTAATTAAGGTGTTGTTAGATTAAGCCCGGACTGGCTCATACCGGATGTTAATGTTTTAGGGATGAATAGAACTTTACGGGCAAGGAGAAGTCCGATTTTGTATTGTAAATATTGGCATACACTTTTATGTATATATATGGATGTATGGTTTTGGTGTGTGTGATGCTATGTGCTGCCTTGTTTCATAATTGTGCTTTAATGGATACACAGGGACAGTCTGATTGAGCAGGTTATAGCCAAGTCTGAGTGAACCGAGAATTGTCTTAGGAAAATTTATGTCGGATACGTTGGGCGGAGTCGTACCCCGCCCGAAGTATGGGAGCAATTCGCCAAGCGTGAGGATTCGCGCTGGAGCGGTGTAGTTGTTAGAATGAGACCCCGGTGTTGACCCTCTGATCTGGGCGTGGTGGTTGAGTCCGCCCAGGCGTTGTCATAATTAGTTGAGTTAGGCGGAATAGGTTCAGACTCCTCCTTTCTCCACAACCTACTAACGTATATGTACCCTGTAACTTCTCGTTTTTCTGAGTGAAAGGCGAGTGTGAGGATTTACTTAGTGAACCCTTGTCCATACCCGATGGAGGAAATTACCTTGTAGTTGTGTTAAAGAGGCGTTATGTAGATTTCGTTTAGGCGGCGTCATACTTCGCCAAAGTAACTAGGACAGCCCGCCCAAGATGAATATACCCCGCCTAGCCAAGTAGGATGATTCTAACTCCGCCTTCCACTGAATGCTATGCGTGTGAATGTATTAACATATTTCCCTTATCTCTTTCCTCCCGTTGAGTGACCAGTGTTACCCGAAGGGAAGCCTCCTTGCGAAATCTCCTTTATCCGCTGCTGCATTACCATACTCCGCCTGGACGGTGTCAGACCCCGTCTGAGCGAATAAACGGTGTTGTGCAATCCGCCCTAGTGTTGGTGCGTTACGATAAACCCATTGAGCCGGCCCCAGTTTTAGTTTCCCTGTAGGTTGCTATGTGTGTGTGAATGCTTTTCGTTCTTCCTTTGCCTGCTTCCTCATATATCGAATAATACGGGACTGTTTTGTGAAAAATTTTCTCATATTTTTGGAATTTTTAGTTGCAATTAATTAGGGTGTTACACCAAGTACTCCGCCCAAAGCAAGATTACGCCCAAGCTTACTTAAAAAGACAACGCCCAAGACACCGGTTATAAAAGAGAAGAAGATCGGAATGCTACATAAGAAACCGATGTGCTTAGTCATTATTTAATCCGTCCTAGTAAAAATCCGGACTCACTCAAGCATCACTTTAAGAGACCGTCCTCGCCCAAGTTTTGCCATAACGCCCAAGAGAGAAAGAAACACTGCAGTATTAATCCAGACTCAACCAAGCGAGAGTTAATCCGCTCAAGCGAAAACTCAGCAACTGAAGAATAAAGGCAGTAATTTAAACACTGTTCTTTCCCTCCAACAACACTTGGTGCAGTACTGTTCCGCTCCCATTGCCTTCTTCTCTATTACTGCAACCTCAAGTTAACTTAAGAAGTAAGCTCTCAATTAGCTGGAAGTGAGTTGTACATTAGCTAAGGTTGAGCTGGATCCTGTTAAGAGCTGAGCTGTAATTAGTTAGTTACTCTGTAAACTGTGTAACCAGTAGTTAGTCGTTAACTTAAGTTTTCTAAGTTATTAGTTAAGTTAGTTAGGTAGAAACTTATAAATAGGTTGTACATACTCTGTAAAGAGATACAGGGGATAGAGGATAGTAGTAGTGTGTGCAGAGATACAGAGCAACAGAATACAATTTCATTTTTCCATTTCCAATCTCTCACTACGTTTTTCATCTGTCTAAACTCTCTCCTCCATGACGTTCCATAATCCTTCGATGGAACCGAAGTCTATGGAGTTCTAAATCCCTAAGGTTAGGATTGTGAAGGTGAACAATGGAATCTTGAAGCTGTGAGCAAGTAGATCGGCTTCGAAGATCTTGAGGCGAACAAGCTGAGGAGTGGAGTAGAATTGCTGGATTGACGAATCCAGAACTGATGAAGAACTTCACCAGTGAGGAATCATGGCTGAAGCTTAGGTAACTTCCAGCTTTCTAACTAGTTCAGGCCTAATCAATTTAGGTGAATAGTTAGAGTTCAACCCCCAATTTCACATTAGATTCTTAGGTTAATCGAGCACTTAAGGAATTAAGGTTCATTGCTTAAGGATTAGTGTTTTTCACCTAAGGAATTAGGGAATAACCACAAGCGGATTGTCCTCTAGATTGTGAAGTTCGATTATACTTAATTGCATGTTTCTTGAGGAATTTTGTGAGCCGAAGCAATCCTGACCTGTTTTCTTTTAATCACTTTCCCCATTTCACCTTAACTCTGTTTCTCAAAATATAAAAACAACTATAAAACACGAAAACCATAAAAACCGAATGAATTTCATGGATTTTCTGTTGGTTCAGCTTGTACTAGTCCTAGATTGAGGTATTTACCACAATCCCTGTGAGACGATCAAATATACTACAATTTTAACGACTGGTGCGCTTGCCATAAGTGTGAATCCGAGAGTCGCATTTTATTTTACTAAGATTTTACCATCAATTTAATGACTCAGGATTTCAGCATCAAGTTAATGGCGCCGTTGCCGGGGATTGTTGAGTAATATCAATAATCCTTGGACCGGTACTAGACTGAACCATTTGCTTTTGTTTCTGTGTGCAGTCAATATGTATTTTTCTTAGTAGTTATTGTTTCAAGTAGTCGTAGCTGTTAGTTGCTTTTGTTGTGTTAACAATTGTTGTATGCAGTCAAGGAGCAGAGGAGAACCTTTCTTCTTTGATCCTGACATCAATTTGTTAGAACGTAGATTAAGAAAAGAGAAAAAGCAAAAAGAAGAAAAAGAAATGGAACAGAGGAGAGTTACACTAGGTGACTACTCCAGGCCAACTGAAGAAGGATCGCAAGCTAGCATCCTCAGGCCACCGATTACAGCTAACAATTTTGAATTAAAACCAGCCTTACTGCAGTTGGTAAGAAATGAACAATTCGGAGGAAGTGAGGTTGAGGACCTAAATTTACATTTAGCAACTTTCCTCCAAATTTGTGATACAGTAAAAATGAATGGAGTCCCTGAGGAGGCAATCCGACTAAGGTTGTTTCCATTTTCTCTGAGGGACCGAGCAAAAGCCTGGTTGCAGAGTCAACCGAGAGGCAGTATTTCTACCTGGGAGGATTTGCAAAGGAAATTTTTGATTAAATACTTTCCTCCTTCTAAATATGCAAAGCTGCGTAATGAAATCACATGTTTCCAGCAAAGGGAAGGTGAGTCCTTGATGGAAGCATGGGATAGGTATAAAGAAAGTCTGAGGAGACGTCCTCATCATCAGATTTCCGATGTATAGCAGGTGACTATTTTCTATAATGGTGTTAGGCCAGCTACCAGAGTCTTGATAGATGCCTCGGCTGGAGGCTCATTAACAACTAAAACTGTAGAAGAAGCTATAGAGCTGATTGATGTGATGGCTTCTAATGAATGCCTGATTAGTGAGAGAAACCAAGTCCCTAGGAGAGGAATCTTAGAATTAGAAGCACAAGATGCTTATCTGGCTCAGAGCAAGTTAATGACTCAGGCTTTAAAAAATTTAAGCATTCAAATTTCCGAACTCCAAAAGCCGAGCCAAGTTTCTATGATCAGTTGTGATTTTTGTGGGGGAGACCACGAAAATGGAATGTGTGATCCAGATGTGCCTTCCGAGCAAGTGAATTGTATGGGGCAGCAACAGTATCAAAGGAATTATCCTTCTAATTCCTTTAATCCTAATTACAGGAGCCACCCCAATTTTTCCTGGCAGAAAGGTCCACATCTGAATCAGAATATCCCACCGAGTCAACCCACAAATAGACCACAACAACCTTCTCACACTCCTGTTAAAGAAAAATCCGAACTCGAGAATGTACTTTCTCAGTTTATTCAGGCCACTCAGGCCAATTTTAAGAATCAGGAAGCATCCATAAGGAATTTAGAAAATCAAGTAGGACAGCTTTCTAAACAATTAGCTGAGAGGCAAGCAGGCAATTTCCCTGGAGATACCGAGGTAAATCCAAGGGAACATTGTAAGGCCATAATTACTAGGAGTGGAAAAAGTATTTCTCCATCTCCGGGTCAAGAAATAGGTTCAGAAAAAGGAAAAGAAATAATCCAAGAAACCGAGCAAAACAATAAAGATGAAGTAGAAAATAAGAATGAATCAGAAAAAGAAAAAGAAAATAAAGTCCATCAAAAGAAAAAGAAAAAGGTTGATTTGATCCTGGAGGAAGCTTCTAAGCTGACTCCTGAAAAACTAAGGAATGCTTCATTTCCACACAGGTTTAAAAAGCAAATAGAGGAGCAGAAGTTTGCTAGGTTCTTAGAGGTCTTTAAGAAACTTCACATTAATATCCCTTTTGCTGAGGCATTGCAGGAGATGCCTTCTTATGCAAAATTTTTAAAAGAACTATTGTCTAAGAAGAGGAAGCTTAGGGGGGATGAAATGATTACTCTCACTCAAGAGTGTAGCGTAATCATTCAAAAGAAACTTCCCCAAAAGCTAGAGGATCCTGGATCTTTCACAATACCATGTGCAATAGGGGATATTCATGTAGGAAGTGCTCTCTGTGATCTAGGAGCCAGTATAAACCTGATGCCTTTATCTTTAATGAAAAAGCTGGGAATTAATGACTTGCAACCGACTCGCATGTCCTTGCAGTTGGCTGACAGGTCCATTAAATATCCCCAAGGCATGCTGGAAGATTTGTTAGTAAAAGTTGATAAATTTATCTTTCCAGCAGACTTCATAGTGCTGGATATGGAAGCTGACCGAGAGATCCCTTTGATCTTAGGTAGACCCTTCCTAGTTACTGGCAGAGCATTGATTGATGTGGAAAAGGGTGAACTCATGCTGAGAGTTCAGGAGGAACAAGTAATTTTTAATGTCTTCAATTCCATGAAACATCCGACTGAACGGATGGATTGCCTAATGATTGAAGAGGTTGAAAATTACCAGACTCCCTTACTATTTAAAACTAAGGAAGAGGCTTTACAAATTTTTTTAGAGGATGACTTTGATTCCGAGACCGAGTCAATTGACTCTCACTCGGAAATACTGGACCTACTGGAAGTTTTGGAAGTAGGTGATTTAGAAGAGAAAAATGATTTTGAAAATACTGAGGATGAGAAAGGAAAGGAATTTTTGGAAGAAAAATGTGATTTAAAACCTTTACCTTCTCATCTGAAATATGTTTTCCTGAGAGGAAATGACACTCATCCTGTAATTATTAATTCCGACTTAAAAGAAGAGGATGAGAATAAACTAGTTGGGGTATTAAAGGCTCATGAATCTGCCATTGGCTGGAACATTTCTGACTTGAAGGGAATCAGTCCATCCTTTTGTATGCACAAAATCCTGATGGAGGATGACTATTCCCCTGTTGTTCAGCCACAACGCAGATTGAACCCCATTATGAAAGAAGCAGTGAGAAAAGAAGTGGTCAAGCTCCTTGATTCAGGAATCATTTACCCGATCTCAGACAGCACTTGGATTAGCCCAGTCCAAGTGGTGCCCAAGAAGGGAGGAATGACGACTGTAAAAAATGACCAGGGTGAAATCATTGCCACTTGGCCAACTACAGGCTGGAGGATGTGCATTGATTACAGAAGGCTGAATAACTCTACTCGGAAGGATCATTTCCCCCTTCCATTTGTTGATCAAATGCTCGAGAGGTTATCAGGACATGAGTACTATTGTTTTCTTGATGGGTACTCAGGTTATAACCAAATTGTGGTTGACCCGAAGGATCAAGAAAAGACTGCCTTCACATGTCCCTATGGAATTTTTGCATACAGGCGCATGCCGTTCGGCTTGTGCAACGCTCTAGCAACCTTCCAAAGGTGCATGCTGGCAATTTTTGGGGATATGGTAGAGAAATTTATTGAGGTATTCATGGATGATTTCTCGGTATTTGGGAGTAATTTTGACACATGCCTCAGCAACTTAGCTAAAGTGTTGATGAGATGTCAAGAGACTAATCTCGTTCTTAACTGGAAAAAATGCCACTTTATGGTTAAGGAAGGGATAGTCCTTGGCCATAGGATTTCTGCTGAGGGCATGCAGGTGGACCGAGCAAAAATTGAAATTATTGAAAAACTTCCTCCTCCAATCAATGTGAAAGGAGTAAGGAGTTTTCTAGGATGTGCTGGGTTCTATAGAAGATTCATAAAAGATTTTTCAAAAATAGCTAAGCCTTTGACCGATTTGCTTGTGAAAGATCAGGTGTTTGCATTTAATGAAAAATGTGTTAAGGCATTTGAAAAATTGAAACAAAGTTTGACTTCAGCTCCGATCCTTGCATCACCCGACTGGTCTTTACCGTTTGAATTGATGTGTGATGCAAGTGACTTTGCAATCGGAGCTGTACTGGGTCAGAAAAAAGAGAAATTAACTCATGTGATTTATTATGCTAGTAAAGTGTTAAATGAAAATCAAATACATTACACCACGACTGAAAAAGAAATGCTTGCTGTGGTGTATGCATTTGATAAATTTCGTGCATACTTGATTGGTGCCAAAGTCATTGTATATACAGACCACTCGGCAATCAAGTATTTACTAGCTAAAAAAGAGTCTAAACCGAGACTAATTAGATGGGTTCTGCTACTCCAAGAGTTTGACTTAGAAATACGAGACAAAAAAGGAGTAGAGAATTCAGTTGCAGACCAATTGTCTCGTCTGGAAGCTGAGTCGGATTCTGTCTTGATAAAAGAAGAATTTCCAGACGAAAAATTAATGGCTGTTATAACTGGGCCGTGGTACGCTGACATGGCAAACTTTAAAAGTGCCTCAGTGGTACCTGATGGTTGGACATCCCAAATGAGAAAAAAATTCTTTCATGATAGCAAAGCTTTTCTTTGGGATGATCCATTTTTGTTTAAAATAGGCATAGATGGAGTAATCAGGCGCTGTGTTCCTGAATCCGAGCAAGAAAGGCTCTTGTGGCACTGCCACGATTCTTATTATGGAGGTCATCATGGTGCCTCCCGTACCGCAGCGAAGGTATTACAGAGTGGCTTTTACTGGCCAACTATCTTTCAGGATTCTAAGGAATATGTCAAAAGGTGTGACAAATGTCAAAGGAGTGGAGGTCTCTCCACAAAAGCTGGCATGCCTTTGACGAACATTCTAATTATGGAATTATTTGGCGTTTGGGGTATCGACTTCATGGGACCCTTCCCTAAGTCGTTCTCCAACGAATACATTCTGGTTGCTGTGGACTACGTCTCTAAATGGGTGGAGGCAATTCCGACCAGAACCAATGATGCACAGGTTGTGCTTAGGTTCATTAAGAAGAATATTTTCTCTAGGTTTGGAGTTCGGAGAGTAATCATTAGTGATGGGGGTTCACATTTTTGCAATAAGATAATGGAGAAAGCCCTGCGTCATTATGAGGTTTTACATAAGATATCCACTCCTTACCATCCACAGACTTGTGGACAAGTTGAATTGTCAAACAGAGAAATAAAGAGAATTTTAGAAAAAGTGGTCGGAAAATCCAGAAAAGATTGGTCGGTAAAGTTAGATGATGCATTGTGGGCTTACCGAACAGCTTTCAAAACTCTGATTGGCATGTCACCATATCAACTGGTGTACGGTAAGGCATGCCATCTCCCTGTGGAGTTGGAACACAAAGCGTGGTGGGCCACAAAACTATTAAACATGGACTGTGACCAGTCTCAGGAGGAAAGAGTTTTGAAACTCCATGAATTAGAGGAGTTCCGACTCAACGCTTATCAAAGTGCCTCCATTTATAAGGAGAAAACAAAGAAATGGCATGATAAGCGAATTAATAAGAAAGAGTTTCAAAAGGACGACCAGGTTTTGTTATTCAATTCCCGATTGAAACTCTTCCCTGGAAAACTTAGATCCAAGTGGTCCGGGACTTTTACTGTAAATGAGGTTTTTCCTCATGGTGCAGTCGAACTGAAAGATCCGACTACTGATCGGTTTTTCAAGGTGAATGGCCAGCGACTCAAACTCTACTTTGGAGGAGAGTTTGATAGGCAGAAAACCTCCTTGTTACTGAAGCCATCTTCTTAGATACAATAAGGTCAAGCTAGTGACCTTAAAGAAGCGCTCTAGGGAGGCAGCCCTATGTCCCGATTGTTTTGTTTAGAACTTTGAATAAAATAAAATTGTGAAGTTAAAGAAGGAAATCCGAGTTGATTCTTCTATTTTCGCTCAGGAGAAGCGCTAGGCGAGCCAATGCTGATTGTTGTTTCGCACTTAGAGGAAAATTGTACTAAGTTGAGTGAAAATAGTACGCTCGGATAATTGTTACTTCATCGTAACCCTTCTTCCCGACTGAACTTCACTCGGCATTTTTCAATAAATTTCTGCGAATAAAAAGGGAAGACTTGGAAGGATTTCTGATTGTTGATGTAATGAACGGGTCAGATAGTGAAAAGTGACTTATTTCAGTCGGCTTTTCACCACTCGGATTCCTCAGTCATCACAATCAGTATTGTATCCATTAGTCTCATTTACACGCAGCCTTTTATTCATTCATCCACTCGGCTTTCTCTAGTAGTCGGTTTCTTCCACTCGGTTCCCCCACTCGGTATCTCTTTCATGCGTCTCTTCCTGCAGTCTCTTTTTCATGCACTTAGTTTCTCACTAGATCACTCGATTTCTTCCACTCGCTCTTGCATTTACTCAGCTCCTTCAACCGATCGGTATACCCTTCACTCATCTCCTTCACTTGGAATATTCTCATTCGTTCTCCCATTCATTCATTCATCCACTGGTCTTTTTCATCCACCCTCAATCTACTCGTCTTTCTTCCACTCGGTCACTCTTTCTTTTTCATTCCTCACCTATCATTCAGTCTTTCATTATCGCATTCTATCTTTTATCCATTCATTTTTCCACTTGTTGTTTCATTCACTCAAGCTTTGCTCTTAATTTTCCATTCGTCTTTTATTCATTGGTTCTTCCATTTACTCATTTCTTCTCTTCCACTCATCCTTTACCACTTAGTATCTCCATCACTCGGTATCTTTCTCCACTCTCACTCGGTATTTCATTTATTTGGTTCTTCATTCACCCAGTTAATCTTTCACTCAGCTTTTATTTAATCATTCTTCATTCAATCAGTATTCTTTCCATCCAGTATATCATTCATTCGTTCGTTCAATTTACTTCTATTGTGTTCCTTACTCATCTCTCCGTAAGTTTCTCATTAGCTCGTTTTACATTCACTCGGTTTATTTCAGTCAGTTTCTTATCCTTTCATTTTTCTACTCGTCCCTCTCTGTCCTTCGTTCACGTATGTGTAATACACATATATTGTTCACTCGGCCATCGTTTACTTGTTTCCCTCGCCGCACTCTTCCCTGACCTCGTCCACTTAGTATATTCATCCACTCAGTTTCCAATATATTGGTCCTTTTATCTTCTTCGTCCATTCATTGTCACACTCGGTTCTCATACACTTATCTCTATTCATTCATTCATCTTTTCTATGACCCATTCAGTGTTCATTCACTCAGTACCCTTTTCATTCAGTATTTTATTCATTTTTTCTCACTCACTCATCACTCAGTTCCTTATTCACTAGGTTTCTCGCTAGATCACTCGGTTCCTTCATTTACTCAACTCACTCATCGATAGGTATACTCTTTCCTCATTTTCACTCGGGCACTCTTTTTTTCGTTCCTCACCCGTCAGTTAGCTTTTCAGTTATGCATTCATTCTTTCTCTTTCATTTACTCGGACTTGCGTTATTCACCTCATTCGTCGATCAACTATTCATTCACTCGGTATAATTTGTACCCACTCGGCATCCATTCATTCATCCACTTTTTACTCGCTCATTATCTGACCGGTATTATCTACTCGGTATTCATATACTTGTTGTTTCACTCCACTTATTTTACTCTCTTCGATTTGTTTTGTATTATCTCCCTCAGCCATTCGTTCTTCATTTCTCAGATAGTTATCACTCGGTACCTATCTCCATTTTCCCTCGGTTATCATCCTTTCGCCCTTTCATTCTTTTTATTCATTATTTATTTATTCGAGTTTTCCTTCATTCGTTCATACTTCTATTCGTTCTTTTATTATTCGTTTCTTGATTCACTCGTATTCCATTACAATTTTTCACTCATTTTTCATGCACTCTATTTCAGGTATTTAAATTTTTCATTTACTCGATCTTCTACCCCTCTAGTAATTGAGTATTCAAAAACAATAATAAATAAAAATTAAATAAAATATATAAATAATAATAAATAATAAACATAATAATAATAATAACAGCAGTAATGCATTTAATAAAAGTAATAATTTAAGTTGATCGCATTTACGCGTTTCTGGAAAATTGAATTCTTCATAAAAGAAAAAGTCCTTTCAGTTTCCAACCTTCTGTGTTGAACTTGAGCTGAAGACGAAACGACACTTTCTGATTTCTGAGAAAGGTATCACCTTTTCACTTCTTTCACTTCGCAGTTCGTGGTTATTATCTTCTTGTTTCATTATTATTGTAGTTAATGATGTTAAATACTTAGCAATACTTATTGTAGTTAAATAATTATGTTAAGTTCCACTGTTCATAAGCCACGCATCTCACAGTTTGGTTTGCTATTTTTCTTTTGGATTTTTGTTCTTATTTTTGTTTGATTAGGTTGTTTATCATCGTTATTTTAACATTCATCATGAAGAGAAGATCTCAAAGACTTCTACAGAAACCTAGACGAAACTTCGCAGGAGTAAGTGTGCGAAGGAAGCAATTAGATACTGAAAGAGAAGTGGCTACCATCACTATTTCTGATTCATCTGTCCAGGCCCCTAGTCAAACTCAGAAGCAAAGGGATGTATCTCCTCTGGTGCAAAGGAATGTACCTCCTGCCAGTGAGGAAAATGAGTCACCAGAGGTGGAAAGCATTAAAGCTGATGAAAACTGTGCTGTGAACTTTAAAACCGTAGAAACAGAACGTCCCAAGCAATTTGTAGGAGCTGGTTCTTCTTCTTCTTCTTCTTCTTCTGACATTCTTTTGATATTACAGGAATTACAGGTTGTGAAGAAGATGCAACTTGAAATGTATGATCGAGTTTTGAACCATGATCAGATGCTCAGGAAGATTGCTTCGAAGCTGAGGGTTGAGCATTCATCAGAAATGGGAGCACCACCTGATAGGGATGCGTGGTTAGCTTCTATTGGATTCACAACTTTTCTCCAGCAGGACAAGGACGATGAAGCTCAAAATGTTTAAGCAGTTGTGTCACGTTTTTTTTATAATGTTTCTTATGTATTTAGTTTGAAGCTATTGTATTTACTTGTTGAACACTGAATTTATTTTTAATTATGTAATGAAATTTTACTTTCATGTTCAATTGTTTGTTGTTTTATTTGGTTTTTCGTATGTATTGGTAAAATCCATGAGTCCCGATTCAATTACGCGTTTCCAAGCACTGCCATTCAGGTAAAAGGGAAGTATTCTAATACCCCGAGTCCTTATTTGATTTTCCGAGTCTTTATTTGATAAAATATGATAATTATATTTAATCCATCTTCATAATTTAAAAAGTTTGCTGATTCGTTAAGTTGTAGTCAGATAAATTAATTGATCGGTTTTTGCTTAACTCATGATTTCTGACCATAACTATTATTCATCCTTAGTTAAAATGTTTACTCAGCATGCTAGTTAGCATTCTAGATGTATGATCTTACATTAAGTTTGGGGATAAGACTGACTGATTAACTGTTATAATTATTTGAGCTTTTGAGCCTATTCTATTTTTTTTCCGAGTGAGCTTGCATGCTAGTTAGTGAGACAGAATTTGCCTCAGTTCTTGCTAAAATGTCGTATGTCAACCAATCGGAAATGATGAAGGCCTTCTTTGATTATCTAGCCAAGGCCAAAAATAACCTTCCTAAATATATTAATTATCCTTTGACCCAATAATATGTTTGAGCCTGAGACCTTTTCATTCGTTTTATGCACCTAACATTACAAGCCTATTTATCCAAGAAAAACCCGACTAGAGTACCCTGGATGTTCCACTGGTGAATTACTCGGTTTTTGCTTATTGCTAGGGACTAGCAATTTCTAAGTTTGGGGATGAAGAGTGTGCCTAACAGTAATTAAGGACACACTCCGACCTTGATTATGGATAAATATGTAGAAAAATAAAAGGGAAGAAAGGCAAAAGCCGAGAGAGAAAAATGAACAAAGTTTAGAAAATAAAAAGAGGTGGAAAGCACCACAAGAAAAATTTTCGATCGGAAAAAGAAAAGAAAGAAAAGAAAAAAAAGAGAAGTCCGAAGGACTAAAAGAAAAAGGAAGTGCAAAACAGCACGAGTTATTAAGTAGCATCCAGTTGGAAAAGTAAAGAGAGTTGTTAGTCGAGGTAAGTAAGTTAGAATCGAGGCAAAGCAACAGTGGACACATCTTGTAACCTATCTATGACTCGGAAAAACAATAATTGAACCTGTAGCCGAGCCCCATTATAAGCTTAAAAAGCCCTTACTGATCTGATTGAGTTGGCATATTTCATGATGTTTAGAACTGTTGCAAGCCTATGTTGATCTAATCAAGACAGGTGCACTAGTGAGTCGTTGGCGTAACTCCGTAAAACTACTTCGCATTTGTCAGTCCATTCGAATGGTTGATCTTTACGAGTCAGCTTAGTTAAAGGTGCTGCAATTCGAGAGAAATTCTCGATGAATCGACGATAATATCCAGCCAGTCCAAGGAAACTGCGGATTTCTGTCACATTCTTGGGTTGTTCCCAATTTAGTACAGCTTCTACCTTTGTAGGATCCACAGCAATTCCTTCCTTAGAGATGACATGTCCTAAGAATTTCACTTCTGTCAACCAGAATTCACATTTTGAAAACTTGGCGTACAATTGCCTTGCACGCAAAGTGTTTAGAACAATTCGAAGATGTTCCTCGTGTTCCTCATGACTCTTGGAGTAGACGAGAATATCGTCAATGAATACAACCACAAATTTGTCTAAGTACTCATGGAAGATTCGATTCATGTATCCCATAAAGACTGCAGGTGCATTTGTAACTCCAAAGGGCATAACAAGATACTCATAGTTGATAAGTCTTGAAAAGACTTAATTATTCCACTAATTATTTAACATAATTTGCTAAGTATTGTCTAGTTTTAATATTATTATTTAATAATTTGATAACAATTAGTGTTTTAGTTATTTATTTCAAAAGTATTTTATTTATGTAAGAAACCAATTGAAAATATTAATTAGTTAAGGAATTTTGAAGTATTTATAAAATCACTAAGCAGCCAGCGTTTAATTGCTAGGCAGTCAGTTGTTTATGGTGCAGGAACAGGGCGTACTCGAGAAAAGAAGACAAATCCGAGTGAAAAATCACAAAAGCCGAGCGAGATTTGGAAAATCCGAGTGAGACTTCACAAACCCGAGTGAAAATCATAAAGGCCGAGCGGTATTTGGAAAACTCCGAGTGAAAATTCGTAAATCCGACTGAAGGAAGTGTACAAAACCGACTGGGCGAGACTTCAAAAGGTTGACCAAAAAGAATTAAGACTTCCAAGATACTGACTCCAAAAGAAAACAAGGAACCGATTGAAAATAAAAGGTTGAATCCGAGCGCCAATTTTAGAATACCGATTGAAGAGTTAATCCGCTCAAGCGAGAGTTAAATTCGCTCAAGCGAAGGTCCAAGTACTCCGCCCAAAGCAAGATTACGCCCAAGCTTACTTAAAAAGACAACGCCCAAGACACCGGTTATAAAAGAGAAGAAGATCGGAATGCTACATAAGAAACCGATGTGCTTAGTCATTATTTAATCCGTCCTAGTAAAAATCCGGACTCACTCAAGCATAACTTTAAGAGACCGTCCTCGCCCAAGTTTTGCCATAACGCCCAAGAGAGAAAGAAACACTGCAGTATTAATCCGGACTCAACCAAGCGAGAGTTAATCCGCTCAAGCGAAAACTCAGCAACTGAAGAATAAAGGCAGTAATTTAAACACTGTTCTTTCCCTCCAACAACACTTGGTGCAGTACTGTTCCGCTCCCATTGCCTTCTTCTCTATTACTGCAACCTCAAGTTAACTTAAGAAGTGAGCTGTCAATTAGCTGGAAGTGAGTTGTACATTAGCTAAGGTTGAGCTGGATCCTGTTAAGAGCTGAGCTGTAATTAGTTAGTTACTCTGTAAACTGTGTAACCAGTAGTTAGTCGTTAACTTAAGTTTTCTAAGTTATTAGTTAAGTTAGTTAGGTAGAAACTTATAAATAGGTTGTACATACTCTATAAAGAGATACAGGGGATAGAGGATAGTAGTAGTGTGTGCAGAGATACAGAGCAACAGAATACAATTTCATTTTTCCATTTCCAATCTCTCACTACGTTTTTCATCTGTCTAAACTCTCTCCTCCATGACGTTCCACAATCCTTCGATGGAACCGAAGTCTATGGAGTTCTAAATCCCTAGGGTTAGGATTATGAAGGTGAACAATGGAATCTTGAAGCTGTGAGCAAGTAGATCGGCTTCGAAGATCTTGAGGCGAACAAGCTGAGGAGTGGAGTAGAATTGCTGGATTGACGAATCCAGAACTGATGAAGAACTTCACCAGTGAGGAATCATGGCTGAAGCTTAGGTAACTTCCAGCTTTCTAACTAGTTCAGGCCTAATCAATTTAGGTGAATAGTTAAAGTTCAACCCCCAATTTCGCATTAGATTCTTAGGATAATCGAGCACTTAAGGAATTAAGGTTCATTGCTTAAGGATTAGTGTTTTTCACCTAAGGAATTAGGGAATAACCACAAGCGGATTGTCCTCTAGATTGTGAAGTTCGATTATACTTAATTGCATGTTTCTTGAGGAATTTTGTGAGCCGAAGCAATCCTGACCTGCTTTCTTTTAATCACTTTCCCCATTTCACCTTAACTCTGTTTCTCAAAATATAAAAACAACTATAAAACACGAAAACCATAAAAACCGAATGAATTTCATGGATTTTCTGTTGGTTCAGCTTGTACTAGTCCTAGATTGAGGTATTTACCACAATCCCTGTGAGACGATCAAATATACTACAATTTTAACGACTGGTGCGCTTGCCATAAGTGTGAATCCGAGAGTCGCATTTCATTTTACTAAGATTTTACCATCAATTTAATGACTCAGGATTTCAGCATCAATAGTGCCCATATCGTGTTCTGAATGCCGTTTTGGGTACATCGTCTTTCTTTCGTAATTAATCCATCAAATCATCAATCCTTGGAAGAGGGTAACGGTTGTTGATCGTAGCTTTATTTAACTGACGATAGTCAACAGATAACCGCATACTGCCATCCTTCTTTTTGACTAGAAGAACTGGTGCTCCCCAAGGTGAGACACTGGGTCTAATCATTCCTTTCTCTAGAAGTTCTTCTAATTGCTCTTTAAGTTCGCTGAGTTCCCTGGGTGACATCCGGTAAGGAGCAATAGAGATTGGTCCCATGCCCGGTATAATATCAATGCTGAATTTGACTTCTCGCTCTGGAGGTAGCTCTAGTATGTCCTCAGGGAATACTTCTGGAAATTCTTGAACAACAGGAATCTGTTCAAGTTGGGAAGTGGCCTTACTTTCAGTTTCAGTAAGGATCATGTATAGTTGGACTTCTTTTGAGATTACCTTTTCTGAGCTAACAAGGCAAGAATCTGTGACTTGATCACATTCAGATATAATAGACCCGTGAGAGATGGATCTATTATGACAGTCAATAAAAATATGGTTGGCAGCAAGCCAATTCATCCCTAAAACAATGTCTAGATCAATCAAAGGTAAACATATCAGATCTACATGATAAGTTTTCCCTTCGATATTGAGAGGACATTCTAGACATATGCGAGTAGAGCAAATGGGCTTATTGGCGGCAGTTGTGACAATCATTTGATAGGGCAGAGAGGTTGTAGGAAGCTTTAAATGTTTTACATAATTCTCAAATATGAAAGAATGAGTGGCTCCAGAATCATATAATACATTTAATAGAGTACTTCCTATAAAGCATGTACCTTGCATAAGATCGTTCTCTTGTGATACTTCTGCACCATTCATGGTAAAAACTCTGGCATTTCCCCCTGGCCTTCCGGTTGAGTTGTTTCCGGGCCTTCCAGGATTATTGTTCTGTCTGAAGTTGTTGTTGCGGGGAACATTTTGCATTCTCGGGGCATTGTTGGTAGAGACATTTGCAGTAGATCCTCCACTTCCTTGACCTGTTGGTCATACTGCCTGTCTTTGAGTTACTTGTTGTTGGTTATTTTTATTCCTGTACCAACAGTCAACATCATGATGTCCGATCCGTCCACAAATTATGTAGTTTCTACTACTTTGGTTCTCCTGACCTTTAGGAGGAATTCGGTTGGCTGAGTTGAAAGATCGGAAATATGGTCGATCTCCTCAAAAATCCCTTCTTTGCTGTTGATCTGGCATACGTCGCTCTGGCCCATGATTAGACGCTCCAGGTCGTCGAAGATTAGAGGTGTTCTCAAATATACGGCATCTGTCAACCAAAGTAGTGAATTGTGAATTTGTTGACAACATATGGCTTGACGAATCTCATGTCGTAGCCCTGCCTCAAACTTTGCACATCTTGACGCTTCTCCCATGTGAGTGTAGTAGGGACAACATTTTGCCAGTTCATCAAACTTAGCAGTGTACTCCCCAACAGTCATATTGCCCTGTTTCAGATTAAAGAATTCCTGCTCCTTTTGCCTTCTTATGTCTTCGGGGAAATATTTAGCGAGAAATTCTGTCTTAAATCGTCCCCAAGTAATGATATACCCATCAGTAGCTAGTCTGACTCTAGCATGAGTCCACCAGTGTTCTACTTCTCCAACCAGCATGAAGACAGCAAAAGTTACACAATCCTCATCAGAACATCGTATAGCGACAAAAATCTTTTCAAGGTGTTCAATCCATAGTTGTGCTCCTTCTGGATTGAAGCCTCCTTTGAACTGCGTAGGATTGTTCCTTTGAAAAACAGCTAATCCTTGTCTGGCAGAAGCATGAGGTAACTCTTGTCGTTCTATACCTCCACAATTCTGGTAAGAAGATTCTCCATCACGTGATTGTTATTTTGGCGTGCCATTAGGAATTTGCTGAAAGAATATCAACAAATAGATTCAGGGTATGCGTTATGTGGAGCATTCCACATAGGATATTTAGTCTTAGGAGTGTTATGGACTGTTCAATATTTCTATCAGAGTACGTGGAAACCTAATGGTCCACTCCACAAGCTTAATGAATCGACTATGCTCTGATACCACCTTTTGTAACACCCTCGGTTAGATAAGACAAATCCTTCTGTAGGTTCATCCTATTTAACTGAGAGTGTTAACAGTTTTTAGAAAAAGTGAATATTTTTTTTTAAAATAAATACATGGCAGATCAGCGGAAGTAATATTGTATATATCACATAGTCATTCACAAACTGTAAATAATTGTACTCTTAATAGAATGGGGCACGCAGGCACCCTTAAATATTATACAGTCATCCGGTGTCTGATTATAAATATTCTATCCTTAATGATTATTCTCAATGGGTTCAGCGTATTGCTGATCTTCACACTCGGGTTCTTGAGTTTCTAATTCCTCTGAAAAATGTTCAACAGTAAGGGTGAGTATAACCCAAGACCCTGATTGGTTCATCCGGTGCAGACATAATCCAGTTAACATACAATGTCACATAGATCATACATTTAGCATATTTATAACAATCAAGCATGTTGTCATCACATAATCGTATATTTAGCATGTTCACAATTATAACAATCAAGCATATTATCATGAAATAAATCGTACATATAACATATTCACAATTATAACAATCAAATATGTTGTAATGAATGCATGAGTTCCGATTTATTATGATTTATCTTTGGTTAAGTCTCATGAGCGATCAGGGTCCACCCAAGTTCCATGTGGTACAAATGAACTCATTGGTTCTCATCATTGATTTAAATATTTTTGGAACTTGGATCCCTACGATCATAGTTACACTCCGTCATTTAGTCAAAGTACACTAGAATTGCATCGTCTCACCCGGCTATCAGGCGCGACTCTGATGCCATTGGGTTGCCGTTCCAGTTGTACTCCCAAGATTCTTCATGGAGATCGAACGTGAGTGTCCTCCACTGTACCAAGTGTATGCTCTAGAGGTTTTTCTTCTTCAAAAATATTTTCATGATGCGAAATGCATTTATCTTATCAATTGATTCCTTGGGTATCTTATGTATTTCCAGTCTCATCATATCATTCTTAAGTTCTTTGAATTCCATCAATCATTTAAACCTTGTAAGATATTCGTTTATTAATTTTTAGAAATATATCTATTATATATATTCTTTCATAAAGAGTAAAATAATATATTCTTTATATAATTACGCATAATTTAGATGTTAACAATGTATAATAATAATAAAACTAATAATAATAATAACAATATTAAGTTTGACAATAAATAATGATAATAATAGAATAAGAATGATAATTATAACTTACCAATAACTTAAAAAGTATTGAAGATTAGTTTCCAATTGAAAATTCAAGTGAAAAACACTAAAAATAGAGTTTTCCGAGTGGAACAAGGGTAAATCCTAGTGAAATGAGTATGATTCCGAGTGGAATCATACAGAGAAGGGTTCTCCAAGCGATCTGGCTAAAAATCTGAGTGAAATTGTACTGGAAGGCTGTTTTTCAACTGAAACAGGTCTGATTCCGAGTGGAATAAATTATGTCCGAGTAGAAATGTTGATTTCCAAACTTTTTGAGAAAAATAGGTTTAATACTGAGTGAGAAATTGAGTTTGCCGAGTGGGATGAGTTGAATACCGAGTGAAACTGAATCATCCGAGTAAAATAAATCTGTTCCGAGTGAAAAATGAATTTTTTGGGTGAAATGAGTTTAAATACCGAGTAAATTCAGGCTGAAGTGAGTTTCTGAATAAAATAAGCATCAATCCGAGTGAGATCAGGTTAAAAGTTTTCTCAGGGAAGTTAAAAATATTTTACCTAGTTAAAAGTGTTGAGCAGAAAGGTTTCTGAGTAAAATCTATATAATTTCCGAGTGAAAATTATTCTGCTGACTAGAATGCCTTCGAGTAAGTAAATCCGAATGAAATAATCCTGATTCTGAGTGGAATCAGGTTGATAAGAGTTTTCTGAGTTAATTTAACTATATATTCTGAGTGAAAATAAACTAAAGGGAGTTTTCTGAGTGAAATTAAGGGTTTACCGAGTTAAAATTACTGAAAAAGGTTTTCATGAGTGAAGCTACTTAAATTCTGAGTGAAAATGAGTTCCTGAATGAAATTAAGTATGATTCCGAGTGGAATCAGTAGGAAAAGAGTTTCCTGAGTAAAAATAAGATACTTTCCGAGTGAAACATGAGTTTACCGAGTGAAATTAGTTGAAAAGAGTTCTGTCTGAATGAAATAATATAAATCCGAGTAGAATAACTGCTTGCTGAGTAAAATAAAGTGTTTGCCGAGTGAAATAAGACTGGGAAGCTACTGACCGAGAGCAATAGAGTGTTTTCTGAGTGAATTTACTGAAAAAGGGTTCTGAGTAAAAGATGATTATATTTTCTGAGTGAAATTAAGACAAGTTTCGAGTGAAATAATTTAAGAAAGAGATTTCCGAGTAAAATAAGACTTGGGAGATGCTGTCCGAGAGAAAAAGAGTGTTTTTCGAGTGAAATATGGTGTTTCCGAGTGAAATATGTTATATCCGAATGAAAATGAGTTGGTAATATAAAGAATCCGATTGAAATGATACCAAAACCGATCGGATTGGCCTAAAACTGAACCTGTTATCATTAAACTCATAGTTTTTCACTGGAAATCACACGGTACCCATGATTCTTAGTATTTTCAGTCCAATAAGTACATGTCATATCACAATTCATCACTCGGTAACAGATATATATATATATATACATGCATATACAGATAACAATATAAAGCATTTAATTCATACACACTGAATTTGTCCTTCACACGGTTTTCCCACAAGGCACCCAACAATATACCCCCTTACCTCAATGAAGTTCCTGGAGGAGAAGAAAGAGGCTCCCTTCACTGTCCTGCTTCAAATCCGAGTGAAATGGAAGGAAAAAGAGAGAAAGAAACTTGCTGGGAAGGAGAGTGATGAAGGGTGTTTGGGTCGTGTGTGTGGTGTGAGTTCTGAGGACCTTGAACTCGTTTAAATAGGGAGAGAGTGAGTGGAAAAACAAGTGGGGGACAGCTTTTCTGAGTGGGCTGTGAGTGGATTGCTAATGGAAGGGTCACTAGGGATTAAATAAGATATATGCTGAGTCAGTGTCCATTTCTGGTCGTCCACCATCCATAATGCGCACGATTGGATTTAAATATCATTAAAAGACAAAATTGAAGTCAATACACACTTCTGTCACTGAATTCTGAGTGGAATTACACTCGGTTAAGGGCTATTCTGACTAGAATTCCTACTTCCGAGTCAACAATTTCAAGGCTCGCTTGAGTGAAGCTTCAATTCTTCACTCGGAATTCCTTTGAAACCGACTCAGGTACTCGGTTTCTCACTCGGTAATACCTCTTCAGACCGAGTCCTCTCTTTCACAGAATCTTCACTCGGAAATCCGAGTCTTCTTTCACTCAATTCACTCGATTTAGGCCATTACCTTTCGGACCAATACCCACACGTACTTCTCTCACTCGGTTTTGGTCCAGTGGAGTGTATCTCACTCGGAATTGACTCCCTCCACCATTTCTACTCGGTTTCCCTAGCAAAACCATTCGGAAGCCTTCCCAATTGTTTCCACAATATACTTCAGTCAGAAAGGAAGCATCAAATCAACATAAATAGAAGCATTTATGCATTCTTTCACTCGGAATGCTCCAACCATAGTAATTTCCTTCAGAAAAGGAATATTCAACTCGGAACCGAGCCTTTCTAGGGTGTTTTCACTCGGATTTTCACTCAGAAGTGATTCTTTTGAACACTCTTCACTCAGAATTGCTTCTCAGGTCAGGATTCCACTCGGTGGTAGCCTTCTCAGTCATGTTTTACTCGGAAAACATGGTACTAACTCGGAATTCTCTCCTTCACTCGGAATTCTTCTCTGTCACTCGAAACAGAGCCCTTTTCACTCAGTTTTTACATAATTTCACTAATATTCCATATAAATTCTATTATTACGTGCAAAAATGACATTTTTGAGGTACTTCAGACCATCAACAAGGTATATATTGACTTATTATTGCTTACAAACCCTCCATAATTAAAATTTACAAGGATAAAATTGTTTCTAAAAACAGGGATGTTACATTCTCCCCTCCTTTTAGAAATTTCGTCCCGAAATTTAAAGTGAAAACAATTGAGGGTACAATTCTCTCATTTTCTCCTCAATTTCCCAAGTAGCATCCCTATCATCTGTCTGACTCCAAACTACCTTGACCAAAGGGATTTCTTTGCCTCTTAGCTGTTTGAGACGTCGGTCAGCAATCTTAACCGGCGATGTTTCAAAGGTAAGGTTTTCTTTCAGAACAAATTGATCAGGACTTAGGACATGATCAGGGCTTGGTATATATTTGCGGAGTTGAGAGACATGAAATACATTGTGAAGGTTTGTCAGCTCGGGTGACAGAGCAATGCGGTACGCATGAGTTCCTATCTTTTGCAGAATCTGATAGGGTCCTACGTATTTGGGGCTTAACTTCTTGGCCTTCAAAGCTCTTCCTACTCCAGTGGTAGGGGTAACTTTGAGAAATACATGGTCACCTTCTTCAAATTCTAATGGCTTCCGACGTTTGTCATAGTAACTCTTTTGTCTATCTTACGAAGCCTTCATTGCCATTTGAATCCTCTGAACTTGTTCTGTTGTCTTCTGAACAATCTCTGGTCCAATTATTGTCTTTTCACCAGTTTCATACCAACATAAAGGTGTACGACACTTTCTTCCATACAAAGCTTCATAAGGGGCCATTCCGATGCTTGCATGATAGCTGTTGTTGTAAGTGAACTCAATAAGTGGAAGATATTCTTGCCAATTTCCACCATGTTCCAAGACACAAAGACGTAACAAATCTTCAAGAGTCTTGATTGTTCTTTCTGATTGTCCGTCTGTCTGTGGGTGGTTGTTGGCCCGACGGTGTAACCGGGTTTTGTTAATTGGCAAGCGCACCAATCGTTTGTAGTTTTCGAAATTTAGATATCGTTCCACTGGGATTGAAAGTTCAATAACAACAGTAATTTTCTACTTACTATGGTAACTATGAAGGAAATTATAAACAAAAGAATGATTTATATACAGTTTATACAATATTCACAAGATAGCATGATTGAGTGATTCATAAGATAAAAGAAAATAAAATCTATCTAAAAAGTCGAGTTGCAATCTAGAATAGGTAAGATACTTGAGATAAACACAGATAAACAAATTATGTTGGAAATTGGATCCCTAATCTAGAATAACAATGAGGAACTCAAGACATACATATTTAATCATCAAGTTTCATGTCATTGCAGCTTAAAATCATTATAACCGATCCCTCGTGATATAAATTCTAAGAATTCACCGTAAAGTCCAATCCCTCGTGAGCTTTCTCAGTAAAAACTTGCATTAAGACCTGGCCTTATGGCAACAATGGTTAACAACCCCTATAGAATTGAGATACCAAGGGTATTCCAACTTTTTACTTTCGTCAAAACTAGTTTCAATACAGCATAAATAATCATTCTCCCATTTGACATTTACACTAATAAAACCAGTTTCGATACACATGAAAATCATTCTCCCGTTTGACGTTTATATTAACAAAAGGTTGAGATACTAACATGGACTTGAATCATAAACATGCAGAGGTCGAATTCACAACATTATACTCAATAGATTAGTTCACCAATTGCAACATAAACAAATTAGTTACACATGGTAAAAAAAACAACACTTACAGAGTTTGACATTACGAAGATGAAGGAAACTTTATGATACAACGATCACAATACACCGAAACACACTCAAGTATCTAGAAAACTATTCTAGAACTACAACTCACAAAAAGAAGTACTCAAAGTCGAGCACAAGAGAGAAGAGAAGAGAATGCTGTGTATGGAATGGGATGCTTAGAATGGTGTTGGATGGCCCTATTTATAGGGCTGAGCAAGGGTGCTGACGCTACGCGTCAGTGTGACGCTACGCGTCATACCCCTGACTCAGCTTCCATTAAACAGCTGATAATGGCCACTTCAAATAATTAATTTTGATCATGCTTGGCCACATGGACATGTTTCCACCGAGTTTTGGCCATTTATGCTGATTGGGGTGGCCCTTGGGCTGAGTGGAGTGTCCATTATTGGGTCCAAGTGGGGTGGTTGGCCAAAAGTGGGAGTGGAGACAATGCAGCACGGACGCTACGCGTGGCTTTGATGCGTAGCGTCAGCATCAAAAATAGCTCTTGATGCTACGCGTGGGGTGAGGCTACGCGTCAGCTCCTCCAGTGTAATTTTCTCTTGATTTCTTAACTTTTTCACTGCAAAACTAGAGAAAATTGATCAAGGGCAGATTATTTCCAACAACATCCATTTATTGAATTTAAATCCTAATTTTCTAACAAATTAAACTAATTTTTATAATTTTTATGAAATTTTTATTTAAGCTTTTATTGAAAATTTGAGGACTAACAAATACCCCCAACTTGAGACATTGCTCGTCCTCGAGCAAGAGAGAAAAATAAGAAAAATAAAAATTTGAAATCAAATTTTTAAGTTAGTCCGAAAATTTACCACAAAAAATAATTACACAATTTTAACAATTTTGTAATAATCAAAAACTGATATCAAATATAACAACGGTTTAATGATAAAATTGCTTACAATATTCTATTAACAATCAAGCAAAATTTCAGGCTTACCTCACAAGTGTTTATCTCTATGCAATTGGTAACCTGTTTCACTCAATCAATCATAAAATCAAACGAATTTAACTTTGTTTGTCATCTATTCAATGGTTATTTATACAGAGTTAATTCGAAAATCACAAGGTCTTTTCATGGGTTGTAATGAGGCTTGGTTTTCAAGAAGTAATGGTTTTTCTTGGAATTCAAAAACCTGAAATCATAAAAGAGCATTTTATAATCCTTAGGCTTTCTCTTGACCCAAACTTCTCATTTTCTTTTATTGATGAAAAATAAATACCCCCAACTTGATTCTTTTCACTATTTTTGACTTTTCTTTTCCATATTTTCTTTTTGAAA
Source organism: Clitoria ternatea (assembly GCA_037962975.1). Lineage (NCBI taxonomy): Eukaryota > Viridiplantae > Streptophyta > Magnoliopsida > Fabales > Fabaceae > Clitoria > Clitoria ternatea. Next base: position 289,746,338 of record CM075670.1, read on the forward strand.
AGAATCAAGTTGCTTATTTTCACTCCCCATTTTTGTGAGAACACTCAAAATATTTTTCATTTATTTCAACTGCTCTTTTAATCAATCAAGTGTAGGGAATGGTCAAAATAAATTTAGGCTTTAAGGGTACCAAAGAATTTTATTTTAGGCTCAAATTGGCTTGCAAAGGATAAAAGACTTTTTACCAAGGTAAGCTGTTTGGCCTAAGGTTTCGTTTCACCAATAAATGTGCCTTGATCATTTTCCCGAATTCTCTGTACAACAACACAAATCAGAGATTAAAGCAAAATCAATTCGAATTGAAAATATGTCGATTAAACCCTCAAGTGTTTAAAAAGATCTCTCAACTCACCGGGTTATTGAAATTTGCTTGATGGTTAATAAACTTATTGTAATTAAATTTATCAAAATTCCTAAGTTATAAAGAATCAAATAATTAATTTTACAAAATTGGTTTTATTGTGTAAAAACTCTAAGTGTATAAACTAACTTACTAACAAAAATTTGATTGATTTAAAAAAAATAATAATAAATTTATTTTTATTTTATTTTATTTTATTTTATTTTTCGAATAAATTATGCAAAAACAAATAATTACGTAAAAACACACCACACAAATAATAAAATACCATAATATAAAATGTAAATGTAACTGTAAATGTAAATGTAAACATCAACTAAAAATAAATGTACTCAAAATAAGATGGCATCCTCAATCCTCCATCTGATCATCATCCTGCTCCTCCTCCTCATCATCACCATCGCCATCAGAGTCAACCTGTGCGCCAGAAGATCCACCAGTCTCAGGGTAGGTGGGTAAATCTCCAGGCCAAGCTACATGTGCTGCAAACTCGGCCGGGGTAACATAAGGTGCTCCCTCTCCCTGTAACCTGTACTGATAAAATTCATCGTGAAGATGAATATAAGCTCTATGAGTGGCAGCCATCATCTGCATCATATGCTGATGCTCAAGTGATATTCGGGCAAAGCCCTGTGTGACAGCATCAGTAGATGGAGGCTGCACTGGTGGTCTCCTCCTCCTAGGTCGGGGCTGAGCCTCCTGCTCTAGTGGTGGAAGCTCGCACTGCTGCACAAAATAATCTCTGTTCACTAGAACTTTAGGGACTCTCCCTGAAGAACTAGTAAACTCTGATGAAGGCACCATGACTCCCTGCCTCCTCAGTAAGGCAGATATGATGAGAGGAAAGGGTATGGGGCGATTCACTTTATACCCAAGGGCATAATAGTGAATCTGCTCGGATATAAGCTCAGCAATATCAATGGTGTGGCCCTGGAGGATGGAATAGAGAAGACAACAACGATCAACTGGAAGAGAAGAAAGGTGGGTGACAGGAGTGATATTATGGAGCATGAGATGGGACCACGCCTGGGCTATGGGGGTCAACTGGGTCTTTAGGAGGTTAGATGGACTCCTTCAAACCCTACTCAGGTTGAAAAAGATTCCATCCTTGCTCAAGAAATGAGCAACCTCCTCGAGGGAGTATCCTAACTCTCCCTCAGTAGCAATCTTGTTTATGTTTTCCTTCCAGAAACAAGTGTCATCCTCGGGAGTAGGCTCCCAAGGGTTACCCAATAGGGTACTGATGGTGTCCCGGTCATAAGAGATATGCCGGCCTCTTACCCAGCTCGTCCGCTGCTGCCCTATATTCGGTGCGTCCTGGCGGGTTCTGAAGGCATTTGCATAGAATTCCATCACTAAGATGGGGTCCCCCTCTGTAGGTAGAGAGAATAGAGGTCCCCATCTCCTCTGCTGCACTCTATCCTGTAGCTCAGGATAGTCTCCTGCACTCAAATCAACGACCCTCTCCCAGATAAGTCTCTGGCCCTTGATCTGATGAAATCGTGCCCACTTCGCATCAGTGCGAAATCTGGTAGGATCCCGTGGTCCCAACACCTCCTGTCCTTGAGAATCAGGATCCTCAGAGGTGGTGTCGGTATCTGTGGTCTTCCTCTGTCTTTTAGAGGGACCAGTAGTGGGAATAGATTTCTTTGGTGCCATCTGCAAAAATAAAAAGTTAAAATTAAACACATATTTAATTAAATCACACATTAATCAATAAAAATATTTTTGGTTTTTTCTAAATTTTTCTTTTTTCAAATAAGAATGCAATTCAAACAACATATTTTTGAATTTCTTAATTTTAAGAAAAATTGACATGCCTATTTTTGGATTTTTAAATATTTAACACAACATGTATAGAATATATACAAGAAATATTTTTATGTATTTTTTTATGCAAGAAAGTATAACAAATACAAATTAAGAAAATTTATTAATTTCAAAAGAAAACAAACAATAAAAAATCAGTTATGAATATAAAACAGTAAACAATATATTCATGAAAACATCACACAGAAAACAAAAATTAAAAACAAATTCAAAACAGAGGCTGACGCTACGCGTGGGTGGGACGCTACGCGTCAGCTCTGTTCCTCCACGCTACGCGTCAGTGGGACGCTACGCGTGGGATTACAGTTCATCCTCACGCTACGCGTCAGTGGGACGCTATGCGTGGGATGCGCAGTTTTGAAAAATTAACAGGGGTTGCACAGCAGCAACCCCTTTCCAAACCACATTATATCCATTCAATTCCTAATTCCTAACAGCAATCAATCCCAATGGTCTTCTAATCCTAATCCTAACCACATTTATTTCTAAAAATCGAAAATTAAAAACAAAACTAAAGAGAACAGATTAGAGTACTTACTTGTGGTTTCTTGAACAGTAGGATTGAGAAGGCTTGGAAGAGAGAAAAGGAGGTTTCTAAAATTTGGTTTTTGAAAACTAAGTGAGGCAGAGAGGAGATTTTAGGTTTTAAAACCTAAGATGGGCCTCTCTGGTTCAGTTTTAAAAACTGAACGTGGGCTCTGACGCTACGCGTGTATGGGACACTACGCATCAGACCCAAAATTCAGAGTCCACGCTACGCGTCACATTGGCGCTACGCGTGGGCTTCTGTTTTTGATTTTTTCAAAATTTTTGATTTTCAAAAACCTTTTTCTTTTCAGTTTAAAACCCCTTTTAAACAAGTTAAGATTTTTGTTTTGTGGTTTTTTTATATATATATATATTAAAAACATTAAAAATAACGAAAAAAAGAATGGGTTGCCTCCCATTGAGCGCTAGATTTAATGTCTCCAGCCAGACATTACCTCTGATTAATCAGGTGGTTTCCCAATATGCGTTGAGGAATCACCTGTCTTTTTCTTCCTTCTTCTTCTTTTTCGATGCTTAATTACCTGTTTTTCATCTTTCAAAGCATCGGTTAATTTAAAACAATTTAATTGATTGGGAAGAGATATACCTGGTTCGGTTGAGGGGTAAACTTTTTCCTCATTACTTCTCCTGAGATGTTCATGAGCACTGAAGCTTACCTCTTCTTCAAAAACTTTGACTGCAACCGTACTTAGATCAACATCTACTTTGATCCTTGCAGTTTTCATGAAAGGTCTTCCCAGGATCAGGGGGATCTCAGTATCCTCCTTCATATCCAGCACTACGAAGTCAACCTTGAAGTGGTACTTGTCAACCTTTACCAATACATCTTCCACAATCCCAAAAGGTTTTTTGACAGAGTGATCCGCAAACTGTAATTCTGTCTTTGCTTCTTTTAGCTCATATTCACCAATGCGTTTTATTAAATCTAGGGGTATCAAGTTAATGTTAGCCCCTAAATCTAATAACGCATTCCTGATGTTGATATTTCCAATTGTTACAGGAATGGTGAAACTCCCCAGATCTTTACATTTTCTCGGGGTTATACAGTTTGTTTCTTGCTCTGTATCTACTTGCACATTTTTTTCTTTTTCATTTTTTTCATTTTTTTCTATTTTTTCACTTTCTTTTTCTTCTTCTTCTTTCTTTTTCTCACTCTTTTCTTTACAATCAATTTTTACAACATCAATAGAAACAGCATTACATTGTTCCCTTGGGTTTTAAGTGTTTGCAGAAAACCCAGAACTCTTTAATTCGGCTATTTCTTTTGCAAGCTGACCCATTTGTATGTCTGATGCTTTTCGGGTAGCTTCATTTGTCTCCACAAACTGCAATAACTGTTGGATAGATTCCTCTATTCTTGTCAATCTTGCATTGTCAGTTTGTTGTTGCTTGAATTGATTGTTAGGAGGTCTGTTAGAAGGTCCAGAGTCCTGTCTCCAGCCAATATTCTGATTTTGTCAACCCTGCAGGTAATTGTTAGGAAAAGAGTTTCCATGATTGAAAGGATAATTACCTAAGGGCGCTCTTTGATGGTTCATGAAATTGGTTTGCTCTTGCTTATTTCCACAGTAACCACATGGTTGTTCTCCCATGCAGTGCATACATGTTTTAAGTTGAGCAGGGGGTGGTGATGCTACTTGAGCAATTTGGAGTTTTTCCAATTGCTTGCTCATAACTTTAATTTGTTGAGTCAGCAATTTTTGCTGAGCCAACACTGCATCATTTACTCCCAATTCGAGCATTCCTGGCTTCCTCTGCATATTACCTCTTTCATGCTTTGCTTGTCGGTCACTAATAGCCATTGATTCCAATATTTCTATAGCTTCTTCCACAGTCTTGTTCATTAAAGAACCACCTGCACAAGCATCTAACATCATCTTGAACTGAGGCAATAAACCATGGTAAACGATTCTTACCTTCTCGGCATCATTCAGGTTGTGGTTTGGGCACTTTCTCAAGAGTGCCTTGAATCGTTCCCATGTCTCTCCTAGTGATTCATCATTATTTTGAGAAAAAGAATGTATGGCTGTCATTGCTTCAAAATATTTTGAAGGAGAATAAAATCTTTCCAAAAATTTTCTTTCAACATCGGACCAGTTTGCAAAACTACCCGGTGGACAAGATTTAAACCATTCTTTTGCTTTCCCAATCAATGAAAAAGGAAAGAGTCTCATGTAAACAGACTCTTCTTGATTGGGTGCAAAACCAATTGTGCTGCATAACTCATAAAAAACAGTTAAATGTTCATATGGTTCTTCATGATTTAAACCAGCAAATTGGTTGTTTTGAATAATGTTTAAAGTGGCAGGTTTAATTTCCACTGGTAAAACTGGTCCTTGAAACATTCCCGAAACTCGGGGTGGACCATTTATAGCAGCAAACTGTCCCAATGTTCTCCTTTCAGCAGCCATATTTGAATTTTCAAAAATTTTTGAAGTTGAAGAAGAATTAGTTTGTGTTTTAGATTTCAAAGACTTGATTTTCTTTACAAACTTTTCTATCTCAGGATCAAAATAAATTTTACCTGCGGTAGATCGAGTTTGCATACACAAACTAGATAAAGAAGGTTAGTGTAATAATAATAAAAAAAATAAATAAATAAGCAAAAAATATAATTAAGGTAAAAATATTTACCACGGTAATTAAAAATTTATTGTTTTACTGAAACAATTCAATCCCCGGCAACGGCGCTAGAAAACTTGTTGGCCCGGCGGTGTAACCGGGTTTTGTTAATTGGCAAGCGCACCAATCGTTTGTAGTTTTTGAAATTTAGATATCGTTCCACTGGGATTGAAAGTTCAATAACAACAGTAATTTTCTACTTACTATGGTAAATGTGAAGGAAATTATAAACAAAAGAATGATTTATATACAGTTTATACAATATTCACAAGATAGCATGATTGAGTGATTCATAAGATAAAAGAAAATAAAATCTATCTAAAAAGTCGAGTTGCAATCTAGAATAGGTAAGATACTTGAGATAAACACAGATAAACAAATTATGTTGGAAATTGGATCCCTAATCTAGAATAACAATGAGGAACTCAAGACATACATATTTAATCATCAAGTTTCATGTCATTGCAGCTTAAAATCATTATAACCGATCCCTCGTGATATAAATTCTAAGAATTCACCGTAAAGTCCGATCCCTCGTGAGCTTTCTCAGTAAAAACTTGCATTAAGACCTGGCCTTATGGCAACAATGGTTAACAACCCCTATAGAATTGAGATACCAAGGGTATTCCAACTTTTTACTTTCGTCAAAACTAGTTTCAATACGGCATAAATAATCATTCTCCCGTTTGACATTTACACTAATAAAACCAGTTTCGATACACATGAAAATCATTCTCCCGTTTGACGTTCATATTAACAAAAGGTTGAGATACTAACATGGACTTGAATCATAAACATGCAGAGGTCGAATTCATAACATTATACTCAATAGATTAGTTCACCAATTCCAACATAAATAAATTAGTTACACATGGTAAAAAAAACAACACTTACAGAGTTTGACATTACGAAGATAATGGAAACTTCACGATACAACGATCACAATACACCGAAACACACTCAAGTATCTAGAAAACTATTCTAGAACTACAACTCACAAAAAGAAGTACTCAAAGTCGAGCACAAGAGAGAAGAGAAGAGAATGTTGTGTATGGAATGGGATGCTTAGAATGGTGTTGGATGGCCCTATTTATAGGGCTGAGCAAGGGTGCTGACGCTACGCGTCAGTGTGACGCTACGCGTCATACCCCTGACTCAGCTTCCATTAAACAACTGATAATGGCCACTTCAAATAATTAATTTTGATCATGCTTGGCCACATGGACATGTTTCCACCAAGTTTTGGCCATTTATGCTGATTGGGGTGGCCCTTGGGCTGAGTGGAGTGTCCATTATTGGGTCCAAGTGGGGTGGTTGGCCAAAAGTGGGAGTGGAGACAACGCAGCACGGACGCTACGCGTGGCTTTGATGCGTAGCGTCAGCATCAAAAATAGCTCTTGATGCTACGCGTGGGGTGAGGCTACGCGTCAGCTCCTCCAGTGTAATTTTCTCTTGATTTCTTAACTTTTTCACTGCAAAACTAGAGAAAATTGATCAAGGGCAGATTATTTCCAACAACATCCATTTATTGAATTTAAATCCTAATTTTCTAACAAATTAAACTAATTTTTATAATTTTTATGAAATTTTTATTTAAGCTTTTATTGAAAATTTGAGGACTAACAGTGGTATGCGGAACTTAACTTCAGACGAGTTCCTAGAGCTTGTTGCAGGCTTTTCCAAAACTGTGATGTGAAACGAGGATCTCGATCGGACACAATCACAGTGGGAGTTCCATGTAATCGTACAATTTCCTTGATATAGATCTAGGTGAGTTTTTCTAGAGAATACTTCATATTGACAGGAATGAAGTGAGCGGTCTTTGTTAATCGATCCACGATTACCCAAATAGCATCACATCCAGTTGATGTTCTGGGAAATCCACTCACGAAGTCCATAGCAATCTCATCCTATTTCCATTCTGGAATATCCAAAGGACGAAGGGTCCCACTTGGTCGTTGTTGTTCCGCCTTTACCTTCTGACACATCAGGCAAGCTGTTACGTACTCTGCGATATCCCTTTTCATTCCTTGCCACCAGAATAATTTCTTCAAGTCCTGGTACATCTTGGTTGATCCTGGGTGGATACTGTACTTACTTTTGTGTGCTTCATCCAGGATAGATCTCTTAAGATCTGCGTTGACTGGAATACAGAGTCTCTGTTGATACCTGATCACCCCATGTTCATCTTTGCTAAACTCTGAGACTCCTTCTTTTGTCTTTTCTGCTAGATCTTGTAATTCCTGATCATTGGCTTGAGCTTCTTTGATTTGTTCCAAGAAATCATTGGAAATCCTTAGCATTCCAACCATAAGGCTTCCCCTTTTTGGTGTTACTGCTAGGTTCAAATCGCGAAACTGTTCAATCAGTTCTAACTCTTTTGTCATCATATATGATAGACGTAGGGCTTTTCTACTGAGTGCATCAGCCACAACATTAGCTTTTCCAGGATGATATCGGAGTTCAAAATCATAATCTTTGATAAATTCCATCCACCTACGTTGTCGCATATTCAACTCCTTCTGGTCGAATAGATACTTCAAGCTTTTGTGATCACTGAAGACTTCGAAGTATGTACCATACAAGTAGTGTCTCCAGATTTTTAAGGCAAACACAACTGCAACTAATTCCAAGTCATGTGTGGGATAATTAACTTCATGCGTTCTTAGCTGTCTTGAAGCATAAGCAACAACCTTTCTTTCTTGCATTAGGACGCATCCTAATCCTTGTCTCGACGCATCACAATACACTTCATATGGCTTGGCAGGATCTGGCAAAATCAAGACAGGTGCACTAGTGAGTCGTTGGCGTAACTCCGTAAAACTGCTTTCGCATTTGTCAGTCCATTCGAATGGTTGATCTTTACGAGTCAGCTTAGTTAAAGGTGCTGCAATTTGAGAGAAATTCTCGATGAATCGACGATAATATCCAGCCAGTCCAAGGAAACTGCGGATTTCCGTCACATTCTTGGGTTGTTCCCAATTTAGTACAGCTTCTACCTTTGTAGGATCCACAACAATTCCTTCCTTAGAGATGACATGTCCTAAGAATTTCACTTCTGTCAACCAGAATTCACATTTTGAAAACTTGGCGTACAATTGCCTTACACGCAAAGTGTTTAGAATAATTCGAAGATGTTCCTCGTGTTCCTCATGACTCTTGGAGTAGACGAGAATATCGTCAATGAATACAACCACAAATTTGTCTAAGTACTCATGGAAGATTCGATTCATGTATCCTATAAAGACTGCAGGTGCATTTGTAACTCCAAAGGGCATAACAAGATACTCATAGTGCCCATATCGTGTTCTGAATGCTGTTTTGGGTACATCGTCTTTCTTTACTCTGATTTGATGATAGCCTGATCGCAGATCAATCTTCAAGAAGATAGTGGCTCCTCGTAATTGATCCATCAAATCATCAATCCTTGGAAGAGGGTAACGGTTCTTGATCATAGCTTTATTTAACTGACGATAGTCAACACATAACCGCATACTGCCATCCTTCTTTTTGACTAGAAGAACTGGTGCTCCCCAAGATGAGACACTGGGTCTAATCATTCCTTTCTCTAGAAGTTCTTCTAATTGCTCTTTAAGTTCGCTGAGTTCCCTGGGTGACATCTGGTAAGGAGCAATAGAGATTGGTCCCACGCCCGGTATAATATCAATGCTGAATTCGACTTCTCACTCTGGAAGTAGCTCTAGTATGTCCTCAGGGAATACTTCTGGAAATTCTTGAACAACAGGAATCTGTTCAAGTTGGGAAGTGGCCTTACTTTCAGTTTCAGTAAGGATCATGTATAGTTGGACTTCTTTTGAGATTACCTTTTCTGAGCTAACAAGGCAAGAATCTATGACTTGATCACATTCAGATATAATAGACCCGTGAGAGATGGATATATTATGACAGTCAATTAGAATATGGTTGGCAGCAAGCCAATTCATCCCTAAAACAATGTCTAGATCAATCAAAGGTAAACATATCAGATCTACTTGATAAGCTTTCCCTTCGATATTGAGAGGACATTCTAGACATATGCGAGTAGAGCAAATAGGCTTATTGGCGGTAGTTGTGACAATCATTTGATAGGGCAGAGAGGTTGTAGGAAGCTTTAAATGTTTTACACAATTCTCAGATATGAAAGAATGAGTGGCTCCAGAATCATATAATACATTTAATAGAGTACTTCCTATAAAGCATGTACCTTGCACAAGATCATTCTCTTGTGATACTTCTGCACCATTCATGGTAAAAACTCTGGCATTTCCCCCTGGCCTTCTGGTTGAGTTGTTTCCGGGCCTTCCAGGATTATTGTTCTGTCTGAAGTTGTTGTTGCGGGGAACATTTTGCATTCTCGGGGCATTGTTGGTAGAGACATTTGCAGTAGATCCTCCACTTTCTTAACCTGTTGGTCGTACTGCCTGTCTTTGAGTTACTTGTTGTTGGTTATTTTTATTCCTGTACCAACAGTCAACATCACGATGTCCGATCCGTCCACAAATTGTGCAATTTCTACTACTTTGGTTCTCCTGACCTTTAGGAGGAATTCGGTTGGCTGAGTTGAAAGATCGGAAATATGGTCGATCTCCTCGAAAATCCCTTCTTTGCTATCGATCTGGCATACGTCGCTCTGGCCCATGATTAGACGCTCCAGGTCGTCGAAGATTAGAGGTGTTCTCAAATATGCGGCATCTGTCAACCAAAGTAGTGAATTGTGTAATTTGTTGACAACATATGGCTTGACGAATCTCATGTCGTAGCCCTGCCTCGAACTTTACACATCTTGACGCTTCTCCCATGTGAGTGTAGTAGGGACAACATTTTGCCAGTTCATCAAACTTAGCAGCGTACTCCCCAACAGTCATATTACCCTGTTTCAGATTAAAGAATTCCTGCTCCTTTTGCCTCCTTATGTCTTCGGGGAAATATTTAGCGAGAAATTCTGTCTTAAATCGTCCCCAAGTAATGATATGCCCATCAGTAGCTAGTCTGACTCTAGCATGAGTCCACCAGTGTTCTACTTCTCCAACCAGCATGAAGACAGCAAAAGTTACACAATCCTCATCAGAACATCGCATAGCGACAAAAATCTTTTCAAGGTGTTCAATCCATAGTTGTGCTCCTTCTGGATTGAAGCCTCCTTTGAACTGCGTAGGATTGTTCCTTTGAAAATCAACTAATCCTTGTCTGGCAGAAGCATGAGGTAACTCTTGTCATTCTATTACCTCCACAATTCTGGTAAGAAGATTCTCCATCACGTGATTGTTATTTTGGCGTGCCATTAGGAATTTGCTGAAAGAATATCAACAAATAGATTCAGGGTATGCGTTATGTGGAGCATTCCACATAGGATATTTAGTCTTAGGAGTGTTATGGACTGTTCAATATTTCTATCAGAGTACGTGGAAACCTAATGGTCCACTCCACAAGCTTAATGAATCGACTATGCTCTGATACCACCTTTTGTAACACCCTCGGTTAGATAAGACAAATCCTTCTGTAGGTTCATCCTATTTAACTGAGAGTGTTAACAGTTTTTAGAAAAAGTGAATATTTTTTTTTTAAAATAAATACGTGGCAGATCAGCGGAAGTAATATTGTATATATCACATAGTCATTCACAAACTGTAAATAATTGTACTCTTAACAGAATGGGGCACGCAGGCACCCTTAAATATTATACAGTCATCCGGTGTCTGATTATAAATATTCTATCCTTAATGATTATTTTCAATGGGTTCAGCGTATTGCTGATCTTCACACTCGGGTTCTTGAGTTTCTAATTCCTCTGAAAAATGTTCAACAATAAGGGTGAGTATAACCCAAGACCCTGATTGGTTCATCCGGTGCGGACATAATCCAGTTAACATACAATGTCACATAGATCATACATTTAGCATATTTATAACAATCAAGCATGTTGTCATCACATAATCGTATATTTAGCATGTTCACAATTATAACAATCAAGCATATTATCATGAAATAAATCGTACATATAACATATTCACAATTATAACAATCAAATATGCTGTAATGAATGCATGAGTTCGGATTTATTATGATTTATCTTTGGTTAAGTCTCATGATGCATGTGGGCCCAATAAATCGTTTCATCTTCTTCTCATTCTGTGGAATATCACCATTCCAATCATCTAGAGCGATCAGGGTCCGCCCAAGTTCCATGTGGTACAAATGAACTCATTGGTTCTCATCATTGATTTAAATATTTTTGGAACTTGGATCCCTACGATCATAGTTACACTCCGTCATTTAGTCAAAGTACACTAAAATTGCATCGTCTAACCCGGCTATCAGGCGCGACTGTGATGCCATTGGGTTGCCGTTCCAGTTGTACTCCCAAGATTCTTCATGGAGATCGAACGTGAGTGTCCTCCACTGTACCAAGTGTATGCTCTAGAGGTTTTTCTTCTTCAAAAATATTTTCATGATGCGAAATACATTTATCTTATCAATTGATTCCTTGGGTATCTTATGTATTTCCAGTCTCATCATATCATTCTCAAGTTCTTTGAATTCCATCAATCATTTAAACCTTGTAAGATATTCGTTTATTAATTTTTAGAAATATATCTATTATATATATTCTTTCATAAAGAGTAAAATAATATATTCTTTATATAATTACGCATAATTTAGATGTTAACAATGTATAATAATAATAAAACTAATAATAATAATAACAATATTAAGTTTGACAATAACTAATGATAATAATAGAATAAGAATGATAATTATAACTTACCAATAACTTAAAAAGTATTGAAGATTAGTTTCCAATTGAAAATTCAAGTGAAAAACACTAAAAACAGAGTTTTCTGAGTGGAACAGGGGTAAATCCTAGTGAAATGAGTATGATTCCGAGTGGAATCATACAGAGAAGGGTTCTCCAAGCGATCTGGCTAAAAATCCGAGTGAAATTGTACTGGAAGGCTGTTTTCCGACTGAAACAGGTCTGATTCCGAGTGGAATAAATTATGTCCGAGTAGAAATATTGATTTCCAAACTTTTTGAGAAAAATAGGTTTAATACTGAGTGAGAAATTGAGTTTGCCGAGTGGGATGAGTTGAATACCGAGTGAAACTGAATCATCCGAGTAAAATAAATCTGTTCCGAGTGAAAAATGAATTTTTTGGGTGAAATGAGTTTAAATACCGAGTAAATTCAGGCTGAAGTGAGTTTCTGAATAAAATAAGCATCAATCCGTGTGAGATCAGGTTAAAAGTTTTCTCAGGGAAGTTAAAAATATTTTACCTAGTTAAAAGTGTTGAGCAGAAAGGTTTCTGAGTAAAATCTATATAATTTCCGAGTGAAAATTATTCTGCTGACTAGAATGCCTTCGAGTAAGTAAATCTGAATGAAATAATCCTGATTCCGAGTGGAATCAGGTTGATAAGAGTTTTCTGAGTTAATTTAACTATATATTCTGAGTGAAAATAAACTAAAGGGAGTTTTCTGAGTGAAATTAAGGGTTTACCGAGTTAAAATTACTGGAAAAGGTTTTCATGAGTGAAGCTACTTAAATTCTGAGTGAAAATGAGTTCCTGAATGAAATTAAGTATGATTCTGAGTGGAATCAGTAGGAAAAGAGTTTCCTGAGTAAAAATAAGATACTTTCCGAGTGAAACATGAGTTTACCGAGTGAAATTAGTTGAAAAGAGTTCTGTCTGAATGAAATAATATAAATCCGAGTAGAATAACTGCTTGCTGAGTAAAATAAAGTGTTTACCGAGTGAAATAAGACTGGGAAGCTACTGACCGAGAGCAATAGAGTGTTTTCCGAGTGAATTTACTGAAAAAGGGTTCTGAGTAAAAGATGATTATATTTTCTGAGTGAAATTAAGACAAGTTCCGAGTGAAACAATTTAAGAAAGAGATTTCTGAGTAAAATAAGACTTGGGAGATGCTGTCTGAGAGAAAAAGAGTGTTTTCCGAGTGAAATAAGGTGTTTCCGAGTGAAATATGTTATATCCGAATGAAAATGAGTTGGTAATATAAAGAATCCGATTGAAATGATACCAAAACCGATCGGATTGGCCTAAAACAGAACCTGTTATCATTAAACTCATAGTTTTTACTAGAAATCACACGGTACCCATGATTCTTAGTATTTTCAGTCCAATAAGTACATGTCATATCACAATTCATCACTCGGTAACAGATATATATATATACATGCATATACAGATAACAATATAAAGCATTTAATTCATACACACTGAATCTGTCCTTCACTCGGTTTTCCCACAAGGCACCCAAGAATATACCCCCTTACCTCAATGAAGTTCCTGGAGGAGAAGAAAGAGGCTCCCTTCACTGTCCTGCTTTAAATCCGAGTGAAATGGAAGGAAAAAGAGAGAAAGAAACTTGCTGGGAAGGAGAGTGATGAAGGGTGTTTGGGTCGTGTGTGTGGTGTGAGTTCTGAGGACCTTGAACTCATTTAAATAGGGAGAGAGTGAGTGGAAAAACAAGTGGGGGACAGCTTTTCTGAGTGGGCTATGAGTGGATTGCTAATGGAAGGGTCACTAGGGATTAAATAAGATATATGCTGAGTCAGTGTCCATTTCTGGTCGTCCACCATCCATAATGCGCACGATTGGATTTAAATATCATTAAAAGACAAAATTGAAGTCAATACGCACTTCTGTCACTGAATTCTGAGTGGAATTACAGTCGGTTAAGGGCTATTCCGACTGGAATTCCTACTTCCGAGTCAACAATTTCAAGGCTCGCTTGAGTGAAGCTTCAATTCTTCACTCGGAATTCCTTTGAAACCGACTCAGGTACTCGGTTTCTCACTCGGTAATACCTCTTCAGACCGAGTCCTCTCTTTCTCAGAATCTTCACTCGGAAATCCGAGTCTTCTTTCACTCAATTCACTCGGTTTAGGCCATTACCTTTCGGACCAATACCCACACGTACTTCTCTCACTCGGTTTTGGTCCAGTGGAGTGTATCTCACTCGGAATTGACTCCCTCCACCATTTCCACTCGGTTTCCCTAGCAAAACCATTCGGAAGCCTTCCCAATTGTTTCCACAACATACTTCAGTCAGAAAGGAAGCATCAAATCAACATAAATAGAAGCATTTATGCATTCTTTCACTCGGAATGCTTCAACCATAGTAATTTCCTTCAGAAAAGGAACATTCAACTCGGAACCGAGCCTTTCTAGGGTGTTTTCACTCGGATTTTCACTCAGAAGTGATTCTTTTGAACACTCTTCACTCAGAATTGCTTCTCAGGTCAGGACTCCACTCGATGGTAGCCTTCTCAGTCATGTTTTACTCGGAAAACATGGTACTGACTTGGAATTCTCTCCTTCACTCGGAATTTCTAATCCTTCACTCAGAATTCTTCTCTGTCACTCAGAACAGAGCCCTTTTCACTCGGTTTTTACATAATTTCACTAATATTCCATATAAATTCTATTATTACGTGCAAAAATGACATTTTTGAGGTACTTCACACCATCAACAAGGTATATATTGACTTATTCTTGCTTACAAACCCTCCATAATTAAAATTTACAAGGATAAAATTGTTTCTAAAAACAGGGATGTTACAATTGTCTTTGACTTTCCCTTGCACAGACAGAATCATTCTATAATGATTCTTACGAGCTGTGATTGAAGCTCCTCCTCCAGCAAATCCTCCAGCAATCATGTCAATAACTTTACTTCGGCCCTGACGCTGTTGCTGGGGAATGTCCTCTCTGTGTGCTAGATTATCAGTCATCACGCCTTTTTGTTTCTCCGCAGCAGAGAATTTTTGAACCGGATTGCGGTTATTATCATCCCCGTCGTCTGGATCTCTTTCTCTTTTCTCATTCCGTTCTACCCTGTCAAAGGATTTTTCTTTGAACAGGTATTGCTTTAACTTGCCTTCTCTAATTAGCGTTTCAACTGCGTTCTTTAAAGCTTGGCATTCATCAGTGGAATGACCGTTCTGTTCATGAAAATCACAGTACTTACGGGGATTCCCTGGTCTTTTCGTGTGGGGCGGTCTTCTAATGCCATATATGCTAAAAGCTGGCCATCCGACCTCTCTCAAAATCTGAGATGGCTTGGCAGATAGCTGTGCATAATGGCTGAAGGAATTAACATACCTTTCTCGAAGTCGAGGAGAATGGTTATTAACTTTAGGATTGGTGAATGGCCTCTCCATACGTTCTGATCTCGTTTTCTCCTTACCCTTCTGGGTTTGGGAAGGTGGTGCTGATGGCTTTTTCTTTGCAGCTATCGCCTCCAAGTGCATCTCTATACTCACGTATTTTGAGGCTTTTTTCCTAAACTCCTCGAAAGTTACCGGAGGGCTTTTTGCCAATGAGAGAGCAAAAGCTGATCCTGGCTGCAGCGCCTCAATAACGATATGCAGCTTAATGGACTCTGTGAGGTTAGGAACCAGGGTTGCTTACTTGTAGAACCTCTTCAAGAAATCCTTTAAGCCTTCGTTTTCACCCTGCTTAATCTGAGCCAAGGTATGAGATGTCCTGGGAACATCTCTAGAGATGACAAAGTGAGTCTCAAAAGTAGCTGCCATTTCAGCCCAAGAATCTATGGATCCAGAAGGTAAACCTTTAAACCATCCGAGGGCCTCCTCAGACAATGTTCGAGGGAACATTCGACACATCACATCTTCATCAGCCCCCAAGTACATGGCTTCAAACACATAAGCATCAAGGTGCTTAGTAGGATCAGTTTCACCATTATACTTTCCGATGGAAAGTGGCTGAGTAGTTTGAAGGTGTTTGGGGATATGGATGCTCATAAGTCTCCTTGAAAAAGGAACTTTTAGCTTGTAAGACACTGGGGGTGCTGTCGTTGACTCTCTCTTCCTTCGGGAAGCTTCATCTTCAGAATCACGAGTCTGTTCTCTCCCCTCGAACGTAGGGATATCTGAGTATTGGAGAGTGGTAGATTTTTCACCATCAGTTGTATGGGGAGTGTGTCGTGTGTGAGATGATTCCTTATCCTCGTTTTGCATCCTTTCTTTTCGCAATTCAGCGAGTTCCCTCTGGAGTTGACTAATCAGCTCATCATGAGGATCAGGATTAGACACTGTCACTATCTTTTTTGAACTACCCCCATGAGAATCAAAATTGAGTTTCCTGAAGACGTTGGGGTTGGTTCTGCCTTCAGGTTGATTCTCCATGAAATCTTGAGCTTCGCCTTCCATCGAGGATTACCTGCTCTTTTCAATGGATATGGGAATAACTTTATCGAGTCCCACTGGGCGTGCCAATGATCTGTCCTGAACCGGGGTCTAGAGATCCGGACTCAAGTCAATCACAAACAGTATGTAAATACTATAGAGAAGACCGGATGTATGAGTATCCGGTGTAAGTATCCATTGTCCTTGAGTGAAGAGAGCGGATTGGGCGTCCTGGAGATCCTTCACACCGACCTAACGCGTTGAAGTGGGCGAATGGTGATGTCACCTGCAAAGATTCTCCGACGCTCAAGTCAGTGATGATATTCCAAGTAAGGAATGTCTTTTTGAGAGTAATCGTTCATAGATTAAGTTGAAGATCCCACTTCATTAATGAAATGAGTTCATATACCTGATTGGCTCGTTTTACGAGGACTCATTAGTGGGGAACCACTAACTCCCATTAGCATTATTTTATTGTGCACTTACCAGCATGATTAGGTCAAGTGGCTATTTTATATTGAGCATGGAGAATATAGACTAGGATTAGGGAACAAGTTGACCATCCCCGTGAGCAGAATTTGGCTCGTAGTGTAGGGAATTATTGATCGATCCCTGTAGCAATAATCCTTGTCTTTAGCGCAGTGACGTGTGTGTTGTCCGGTGTCATGGTGTTATCCTGAACAACCGGTATAGGGAGAACGCCTGATACGGAATTACAGTCCGGATGTATACCGATGACACCGGTTACACGTTAATGTCTTGACAAAGACGTTGATATATGTCTTGCAGATCGGATACCGGTATTGAGACCGGATCAACTGTAATAACAAAATTAGAGGTACCAACTACACCTTTAATATGGAATACCACATACATATAGTTAACAAAAATGTCTCGGGATGTACCAATTTATAAGCCCCCAAATCAGAAACAATTTTGTATACTAGATATGCAAAATGTCACATGGCAGCTTCCCATTAATTTTGTAGAGTTGACGTGTGAAATCAGACAAACATTTTGCACACTCACCCTATGAAGTGCCATTTGTCTAAATTTTGTGCATTTTGCCTGTCCACCGTGCGAAATAGGGGTCAGTCTAATGTTGACTGACATTTCTTCAATTGACCATGTGAAATCCTTGTCCTCTCTAACGCCACGTGTCAGCCATGTACATGTTTCGCACACTAACTATGCAAAATGTAATTATAACTTGATGTTTTTCACCCCAAACATGTAAACATTTTTGCATGTACCCCATTTGTAAAAATATTTATAAAATATACCCCATTTTAAAAAAACCAATTTAGTATAATGTATATATTCCTCCACTTTTTTATAAAACTCAATAGAAATCTAGTTATTTTAATAAAATATATTGAATTTACTAGTTACTTATATCATTTTTTCAAAACTACCTTTATGCTATATATTTGTTAAATATAATTGATCCGGTCTGGATACCGGCCCCAAGGTTATCCGGTCTGGATACCGGTTCTAAGGACAAGAGGTCGTCTCAGCCATCTTAGAGGACAACCGGTATCACAAGGTACTGACCTGATTGGTAAATACACGTTGCAAGTCTCTCCTACACCAGTCGTCCGAAGTAACGTTTGAGACGTCGGATGACTTATCCGCTCTCATTCATCTGTCACCTTTAACCGACTGCCCCGGAGTCATAACGAGGAAGGTACTCTACATAGCGGAATGCCCCTTTCATTCACCAACAAGAGTGGGTACAATCACCAGCAGAATTTACAAAAAAGGTGATTATCTCCCATCCCTGTGTCAGAATCGTACACTGATAATTCACCTACCCTCCTGATACACTCTGAATACTGGGCCACTCGGATTGTCTCTTTATACACGACATCAGAACCTATGGGCCCACTTGCACCCAACGATTCATCTTCTATGCTCATCTATAAATAACATGTTCCAATACACATGCAAGGTTATGTTGTCCTTATTCTCATTCTCTCTACTATACTGCTTGAGTATTAACTGAGTTCATTTACACTCTTCTAACTTGAGCGTCGGAGAATCTTCACAGGTGACACCACCTGTCGCCCACACCAACGCGTGAGGTCGGTGTGAAGGATCTCTAGGACAACGAGACCGGTTTCTCTTACCGAGAGATCAGATTGCAGAGACCAGATACACACAGAACTGGTCTTCAACCTTATCCAATCCTTACTCTTGTGACTGGCCCGACACCGGATCTTGTTGACCCCGGTTCAGGACAGAACATTGGCACACCCAGTGGGACTCGGTAGAGTTATTCCTACTTTCTGCAGAAGTTAGTAGTCAACCATGGAAGGTGATGGACGCGATGGTGCGGATGGTCATGTGGAAGACGTGACCCATCAACAAGCTATTAGGAGATTCATTTTTGAATCACCAGCAACCCACTCAAGGAGAATGGTACCAGTGGCAACCCCTGATCCTCAAGATGAAGTTATTAGGTAACTCAGGGAGGAGTTGATAGAGTTGCGAAGAAAGAGAAGAGGAACTGGGGACAGAATGGTGTCTCAGGCGGAGAATACTCGCCATGCATTTACGAGAGAGAAGTCCACAACTCTCCAGTATTCTAAGATCCCCACTTATGAGAGGAGAGAACAAACTCAAGATTCTGGGGACAGAGTCAGTGCAAGGAAGAAGGAGTAGGTAGTGATGACTTCTGGGGCATACCGACTCAATGTCCCTTTCTCAATGAGGCTCATGAGTATACTCATCTCCAAGCACCTGCAAACAACCCAACCACTTTCCATCAGAAAGTATAATAGAGAAACTGGTCCCATTAAGCACCTTGATACTTACACGTATGAGGCCATGTACTTGGGAGCCGATGAAGATGTGATGTGCAGGATGTTTCCCCGAACCTTGACGAAGAAGGCTCGAATTGTAGGATTAAACCGAACTCCGAGTACAACTAGTAGGTTTGGCTGAACGTCGGTGAAGAACGGTGAATGGGTAAAATCCAACACCGATTGAAGGCTCAGATTGTAGGATTAAACCGAACTCTGGGTACGGTTAGTAAGTTTGGCTGAACACCGGAGAAGGCTCGGATTGTAGGATTAAACTGAACTCCGAGTACGACTAATAGGTTTGGCCGAACGTCGATGAAGAACGGTGAATGGGTAAAATCCAACACCGATTGAAGGCCCAGATTGTAGGATTAAACCAAACTCTGGGTACGGTTAGTAAGTTTGGCTGAACACCAGAGAAGGCTTGGATTGTAGGATTAAATCGAACTCCGAGTACGACTAGTAGGTTTGGCCGAACGTCGGTGAAGGCCGGTGAATGGGTAAAATCCAACACCGAGTGAAGAAAAATAGTGAATGGGTAAAATCCAACACCGATTGAAGGCTTGGGCGCAGTAAGCTGGACCTTCTTCAAGGCCACACTGAACCCCGAGTAGGTTAAAGACGACTGGTGAATGGGTAAAATCCAACACCGATTGAAGAAGAATGGTGAATGGGTAAAATCCAACACCGATTGAAGAAAAACGGTGAATGAGTAAAGTCCAACATCGATTGAAGAAGTACGACTAGTAGGTTTGACCGAACGTGGAAGAAGAATTAATCGTCATTCTTATTATTGAGATCGCTCGGAAGTACTTTCCCCGAGAGTTCTTCACTCGGGAATATCTCACTTCAGAGTCAATCGTAATCCTCATTACTGAATCCGCTCGAAAGTACTCTCCCGGAGAATTCCTCACTCAGAAACACTTCAACTTCAAAGTCAGGCTCGCGAATTCTTTAGTCGGTAAAGTCTCACTGAAGTCCGACTCGTGAATTCTTTAAGTTGAGAATATCACTTCGAGGTTGCAATCAGGAATTATTTACTCGGGAAAGTCTCTACCCGAAACATACTCATTCGAAGTCAAAGTCTATCTGTCCAGAAGTGTTTCACCTGGAAAATGCTCCACTCGGTGAAATATATAACACCCCTGATTTTCTGTACTCGAATCCCGATATGATCGACATAATTAATAAAAATGCGAGTAAGTTTTTCGCGTTAGAAAACATTTCCAAAACACCACCATGACCACATCAAGACTCAAATCACAGAAAACCAAAGAGCGTGATTTAAACACTTATAACTGGATCGATAAATAGTTGCCCATGCAGTATACAAAAATAACAGAGCTTACAGCGGAAGAAAAATGTGCATACCGGGCACACGCCTAATCCTATATATGAAGATATGAGAAAAGGCTCGGCAAAGCATACAGTGGCATAACATAGGCCTAGTAGACAACCATCTTCATTTTACATATTCACATAAGCATACTATGCCTAAGATATAAACATGTAATCATCTATATGGTCATGCATCATACATCATTAAAATTCTTATTCATAAAAGCCCATAATCAGCCCAACTTCAATTCCTATATATCCACTATTAGTACATCAACCAAATGTATAACTATACTCATAATTCGTCCATCCATATCAATGATTACAACATCATATTATCCATCATATACATAACACATTACGTTATAAAGCTGCCGGCCAAGGCATTCCTCTACAACTATTTACCTTCCCAAAACTTCACTTCATAAACGTCCTCACCCCATGGTTTTCCTGCATCAATACTAAAAAGTAGACCACATGGGAGAGTGAGTTTACATTTCAAATGACGATATGAATACAATTGAAATTATGTGCATATGCATATCAACATCATGTATGCTTTGCTAAACACACCAACAATCATCATAAATTATTATTTCAACAATATATATTCATTTTATACTTATTCATCAAATCATAGCAAAGCAAGCATATACACATCTATAACACCGCCACAATGGGCCAACACATATTTATCATATCGCCCCAATGGGCCAACTCATCAATATAGACCATCTTGGTCTTTCATCAAGCCACTATGGGCTAAGATCATCATTTCCAATCATAATTAAATACGCCCTTCATTATATTGGGCCATATCATACATATCGTCATATTCAACATCATTTCATATATTCATATCATTCATTACTTTTAGGTGGTCTTTCATTATTTAACTTCTCATCTCATCACTACCAATCCCATCATATCATTCATCATCAATCATGTTCTGGCATATCTCCACGCTATATGCAAATGCTCTTATTGCTAATGCGTATGCATAATGGAATAGTTAACAAATGCGGATCCGACTGTGGGAATATAACATTATTTCAATTATGGGACGAGCATAGGTGTGCTACTATGCCCCCTACTGCAGTAGTAAATTGTGTACACATATATCTCAATTTTACGCATGCTTACATCATTGTCATAATTTTACTGGTACCAAACCGCTATCGCCCATCTGTAGCACTAGTCACCTTGTGACTTGCGGATCAACATCGTGGCCTCAACTACCACAAGTGCTACGGTCCCCTCCCGAACACACATCGAGAGAGCCGTGTCCCGTCGGACGCCGAGGTAAACTCGCTCACCAATAGAGCCGCCCGCCCATTGGGCCCGCCACATAGGGTGCCTCGTCACCAAACTATGGACAGCTTCGTAACTCATACACCGAGTCACAGGGGAAAATCACAATACGCTCGTGCACTGAGCCGCCCTCCCACTGGGCCCGCCTAGTGGAACCCCCTAATATTCCACATAGACAGCTATGATATGCCATGGATGCAATGCAATACAAATCAAATGCATTCTCACTCTGTGCATCCTAAATGCCACTCATCAAACATCATCATCCTCATCACAATCACCAACACCACCATACACCTTAGTGGTTTCAACATTGTTGGTTTCATCATTATTATTTTCAAGTCTTTAATGTGGCATTTCCATTTCAACATATTTTCACATATATATTTCACATCACACACGTAAGTCAGTACTTGCAAACAGCCACTATGGCATTTCAACATCACATATTATTCATCAATATTATCACACTTCATTTAGTGGATTATCATCTCATTATCCATTACCATTGCTCAAGTATACTCATATATGTATATGTACAAAATCGTGTGGTATTCACAACATTATCAATTTCATATTTCATACCACACATACAAGACCATGCTTGTATCATACACAATAGTACACAACCATTTATCAATATAAATATACACCTCTTTGTGCAAGAGAGTGTTCAACATCATCATCTAGCATTATTTAATATCATACTTCCTCTAATTCATCCAATTATGATTCATACAATGTCATTTATTCATTTACCCCTCGGTCTTATAAGTATTCTGGAATATCTCTCATAACCCCACCATCATACCCTCATTATTATTCTTTAGCTACTCTATTTTGATGGCAAATACATCCCAAGCAATTGATCCCAAAGTACCAATTAATCCCAATTACTTCCATGTTTTATCATCATTATATTGTCCTTAACGCATCCCCTTAATCATCTCATCTTATAAAGAAAAGGAGTCCAACATAAGCCCAATACAAGGAAAATGAAATAAATTTTATTTTTGGGCAACTCGCTCAAGCGAGATTCACCACCGCTTGAGCGAGATCAACATCACTCGCTTGGGCGAGTCCTCTCGTGTGGGCGAAATACTTCCAGTAGCGTTTTTCTCGCCCGCTCGCTTGAGCGAATGACACCCTCGCCTGAGCGAGATTGAAGTGGGTCGCTTGAGCGCCCAAAAGTTCTCCTTGAGCAAGAAATCTGGGAGTATCAGGTCACCATCTCGCTTGAGCGAGTAACTCTCGCTCAAGCGGAATTCTTCCAGTATCCAATCTCGTACTCGCTCGCTTGAGCGAGACTCAGCATGCCACGCCTCTCGCCTAAGCGAGGTTCCTCCAGTGCCATTTTCCACTTCGCTCGCTCAAGCGTGGCTACTCCCGCTTGAGCGAGGTTCACCCAGTATATTATTCTTCTCTGTTAAATGCGTCTCGCCTAAGCGAGACCTCATCTCGCCTTAGCGAGATTGGACCCGAGACCAATCCTCTGGTACAGGGGACTCTCGCTTGAGCGAGATCCCATCTCGCTTGAGCGAGATTACCAGTACACGCTCAGAAACTCAGTCTGTTACTCTCCTTCTCACATCAAAACCTTTATATATAAGTTTGACCTAGATTAATCTTCCTTACTCCTCCATTTATACACTTAGAACCTGGTTCAACAATTCTTACATCTCAATTCCAAATATCAACCCATTAACTATGAAAAAGAATTATATAAACACTCTTCATCATCATTTCACTTTATCACAGCATAACCTTCAACACTTTATTCAACTCAACTATTCATTGAATATCACCACACATTTGATTCATGTCAATTAAAAGGAACATCAAGTATTTATCATCAACATCATATATTCATATAATTTTCACAACAATTCCATAAGCCAAGCCATCGTTCACTATTTCAACAATTCAAACATACAATTAGTTCTTGGCAAGGCAATGCATGAGTGCACACATAACATAATTATCAATTAATCACTCATGCACTTGAAATGCAAACTCCTCTCCTACCTCGAGAGAAGATCTACAATCCCAATGCTCCAAATTCCTCGATCGCTCCGCATCATCGTCAAGGATACAATCCTATCACAACAAATATACATACAATTGCCATTATTATACTATCATAAAGCATCATCTTAGACATCATCATCTAACCCATGATCAAGTCCTAGACTTGTCTAATACTCCAAATTCATATGCTTGTATTAGGCTTCGGGAATTCCTTTCCCCAAAGCTAAGATTTCTAGATTTCAAATGGTTAACAATCCAATCAACAACAACACTATAGCCCTTATCCATAAAGCTTCCAACTCATCAATATTCAACCCATATCCTACAAAATCCATTTCCATGTATAAAATCATTCTAAGGTACCAAAAATCATCAAAATCATCAAGTGGGTCAAAACCCCCAATTCATTAGCACTTAGGGTTTCCTATCTAAAATCAATTAACAATATTCTCAATCAATCTCCTAAAATCTTTATAGTCACTATAACTTCTCTTTATCCCACAACATCAAACCATGTTCAATTTCACACCTCCATTACTCATGCTTAAAGTTTCACTCTAGGTTTACTAACACAATCAACACCCATCCACATGCAAGGCTTCTAATATTATCATCTTCAACCCAATATCACAAAGCCATAATAGAATGAGGTGGAGATAAGAAATCTTTACCTTAAGTCTAAACTCCACCAAAATGAAAATGAGGGTGAAGAAGAAGAGGAGGGCCAATGCAAGCTTCCTAGCTCCATGCATGCTTCCCATTTCCAACATAACTCTTGATTTTAGCAAGGAATAAAAGAGAAAGGAGTGTGGGATGGTTTTTACCATGGAAGGAGGGAGAAGGAAGTAAAAGAATGGAGAATGGTGAGGAGGAAGAAGCTGCCGAAAAATGAAGGGAAAAAGAGTGTGAAAAATGTGTTTTATTGGCTCATTGACCATTGGTTATTAAAATGTACCCTTATGATATCCCCCCCTTGGTCCATTGTGTAATAGAGTGTAAAGTGAGTGGGGAGAGAGAAAAGAAGAAGTGGACGGTGGTAGTGAGGAAAAGAAAGGGAATTCTTATTTTCTTTTTAATCCACTTTGGTTCGTAATTTCCCCGATTCATATCTTATGTCGAGTCCAATTAATTAGTTCCTTAACACTAAAAATTATTCTAACTACACCATCTTAACCACAATAATATTCCAAATATTCTAGACCCATCAACCACTCAATTCAATTAAGTGAGTCCCACATCATCTGTTAATTCATCCGTTTTTGGTAAATCTTAATTTACCGATAATTCACCTCTAGTGTCTAACAACATCTCCCACAATTATTTGACCATGAATAATTAATTATCATCATCCGATAAATTTATTTTCTCTAAAATCTGGGATGTTACAAAATACTACACGGGAATCAGAGATATCTCACCCGGTACTATCCCGCTCAGAAATGTCTCACTCAGTGCCATCCCATGCTAAAGTGTCACACTCAGGGACACCCCACTCAGGAAAGTTGCACTCGAAAACTTCCAACCCGAATGAAGACTCAGATTGTAGGACTAAACCGAACTCCGAGTATGGTTGGAACGATTAAACCGAGCGTCGTCAAACACCATTCGGAATCTTCCACCCAGGAATTATCAATCGGAAATCTTCCACACGGGAACGGTCACTCGGAAATCCTCTTCCCGGAAGGATCAATCTGAAAGCTTCCACTCAGAAGTGTCACTCAGAATTTTTTAAATAAGATGTACTTTTACCGAACAGCACGAGGAGGGTAGATAATAGAACTTCCTAGGTGACACGGCCAGAACCAACCTCACTTTGAGTCGCTCATTCAGAATCAATTGCCAATTCAGCCACTCACTCAGAACCGTTCACTCAATAATGCTTGGGGACAATATTCGACAGTTAACGAGTATTGCAAAGGTGAAAAACATAACATGTGTTCTTGCAGGGTACGCCAGTATACAGACCTCTCGTAAACTACATAGCTTATATGAGCAACTTACAGTCCCTCACACAAGCTAGGGGACAAATGATCCAGTCTGGATACCGGCCCCAAGGTTATCCGGTCTGGATACCGGTTCTAAGGACAAGAGGTCGTCTCAGCCATCTTAGAGGACAACCGGTATCATAAGGTACTGACCCGATCGGTAAATACACATTGCAAGTCTCTCATACACCAGTCGTCTGAAGTAACGTTTGAGACACCGGATGACTTATCCGCTCTCATTCATCTGTCACCTTTAACCGACTGCCCCGGAGTCATAACGAGGAAGGTACTCTGCACAGCGGAATGTCCCTTTCATTCACCAACAAGAGTAGGTACAATCACCAGCAGAATTTACGGAAAAGGTGATTATCTCTCATCCCTGTGTCAGAATCGTACACTGATAATTCACCTACCCTCCTGATATACTCTGAATACTGGGCCACTCAGATTGTCTTTTTATACACAGCATCAGAACCTATGGGCCCACTTGCACCCAACGATTCATCTTCCACGCTCAACTATAAATAACATGTTCCAATACACATGCAAGGTTACGTTGTCCTTATTCTCATTCTCTCTATTATACTGCTTGAGTATTAACTGAGTTCATTTACACTCTTCTAACTTGAGCGTCAGAGAATCTTTATAGGTGACACCACCTGTCGCCCACACCAACGCATGAGGTCGGTGTGAAGGATCTCCAGGACAACGAGACCAGTTTCTCTTACCGAGAGATCGGATTGCAGAGACCGGATACACACAGAACCGATCTTCAACGTTATTCAATCCTTACTCGTGTGACTGGCCCGACACCGTATCTCTTTGACCCAGGTTCAGGACAGAACAAATAATAATCATAATATATTTTTCAATATATATTTATTAAATAAATTTTAAATAATAATACATTTATTATATATTAAATATTAATATATAATAATTAATAGATATTTTTTAAAAAAATTATCATCATCAAACACTTGATAATATTTTTAATAAATATTTTAAAAGTATATTTATTAATCATAATACATTAATATTTTTAATATATTATTATTTATTATTAACATTAAATGTATTGATATTTAATAAAAATTATTATTAAAAGTATATCTAATAAATATATAATTATAAATATATTATGGTTATTATATTTAAAGAATATATTTAATGTGAATTTATATTTTATCATAAACATCTACCTCATCCATATAGAAACTAAAAAAATTAAATTGTTATATATGTATGTGTCTATTATGTTTAAATAAAGTTGTGGTTTGATAGTTGATAATAGTTGATCCATTATAGAGTATGTCATGTGTTCAAAATATTAGTGGCTTCTGATTATAGTTATATCTTATTCTTTTGTATTAAATAGGTCTACTTGCCTTTATGCTTAAATGAAACTATGGTTTGATAGTATGTCATGAGTTCAAAATATTAGTGGATTCTGATTATAGTAATATCTTATTCTTTTTTATTAATAAGTTCTACAATATTTTAAAAATATTTTGTATTTTTATCAATCAATATTTCATTATTATTATTATTAAATATTAAATATATTGTTTTGTGTAGGTTATCTCTTACTCTTTTTATGCCCTGTTATTTTTTTATTTCTTACTTTATATATATGTGTGAAATGTTTTCATATATATATGAGTAAAAAAGTTAATTGTTTCTTTAACCAATGAATGTGTGGACTAATATGGCCAAACCCTAAGTAAGGTTGTTTCCAAAACATAATACATATGGTTAATTGTAACATCCTAAAATAAAAGTTTAGGGGTAAATTATTGAAACTAGAAATTAAATTAATTATTCTACCTAAACTAACCCCCCAAAATTTAGTAATTTAATTTTCTCTTCTTTTTAATTAATTAATTTCTTTTAATTCTCTCTCACTCCCTTCCTCATGTCTCCATCACTCTCACTTCTCGATATCACTTTCTTTCTCACGTCTTTATCTCTGAATCTCTCATTAGCTCTTTTTTTTCCTATTTCCTAACAGACCCCCTTTTAATTCTCATCTCTCATCTCTCAATCTCACTCTATCTCTCACACTCTCTATTTTTCACTTTCTGCCTCACTCTCTGTGTGCCTTTTTTCACTCTCATGTCCCTCACGACTCTCTCGTTCCCTCATGTTGTCACTCTCTTTCTTTCTTACCTTTGTAACCCATTCTCTCTCTTTTTCTCTCTCCATGTTTTGGTAACTTAGTGTACAAGAGAATGACAATTTAAGCAAAGATACACTAAGTAGAAAGACAAAAGACTAAGCCTGCAAGAAGCAGAGATACGAAGAAAGTCTTTTTCTTTAAGATGAAAACTAAACTTGATCACTTGTGTTTTTTAGATTGTTGCTTTTGCACATATGTCTCATTAACTTCTTCAAGGTCTAAAGTCTCTTCGTATTTATAGGCCAATGAAGATAGTCGTTACTGATTTGTTAAATAGAGATAGTTGTTTGAAGCATGCAGACCCTAAAGATGAGAAGAAGATAAAAGTTTGAATCGGGGATTTCCAGATCTTGCAGTAAAACAGAGTGCCTTGACCAAAGCAAGGTGAAAGTCCTTTTGTAATCTTTCTAACTCATGCAAAAATAGGCATGATTGACCTTTTGATGCTTTCTGACGCAAGTACTGATCTTTATTAGCTTTTTGATTTACGCAGTGTAGTTTTCTTGGTTTTTTCTCCATGTGAGCATTGGTTCTTAAACGAGTTTGTCTTCTTTCCTTTTTAGTGATAAGAGCAGTTTAGCTTGAAAGGATCTAACTCTGGGGAATTTTTAAAAATATCTTTATGTAGACTGGTGTAAAGTTAGAGTCCATTTTAAGTACCAAGAGTCTAAAGTCTGAAAGCTTGAAGAGATGTGCGTGCTGAGTCTGAAAGGTGAAATTTTATAAGGAACATGACTCAACAGTCCTAAGTCTGGAAAGGCACACTTGATAAATTCTCTTCTTGAACATGATGTAGGAAGTTCTCCCATCCTATATCAGAACACTGTCTTGTATCAGACTTATCCTAGGATAGACTTGGATAAAAAATTGTTTTAATCCTACACAGACTTGGTCTTGAAAAGTTTTGCATGGCTCAACATAGACTTTAAGTGATGGACTCCTCATTTCATTTATAACATATGCATCACAAACTTAAAATCTGAAATACTCAATTAGAGAGGTTAAATAACATGTAGGCAAACTTTATTTAATTAAATATCTTGATTTGTGTTATTAATAAATCTTAGGGTCTTTATGTTAGGGAATCCCTCAGGGCCAGGCAGCGGAAATACAAAGGATTCCCAAAAAGGAATTGCAAAATGAATGTTTCAAGGCATGGTCATACAAAATTTAAAATTTTATTTTAGGGTTTACCTCTTGTAGACGCAACACGAGTTCCTCAATCGAAGCAATTACAACTTCATCCTTAAGAGTCCAAACGAGCACTCCTACCAGAATCTGAAATTCTGAATGCTAGTACGAAAGTTCAGAGAGTAATCTAATTTCTGAGCAGCAGCCTATGAGCATATCATACTCTATATATAGGCTTAGATTTTAACCTGATGAGCTCTCATTAAACATTGGGCTCCTGACTCATTCTAAATGAGTTAGGCCCAATAGTTTTATTTTTAGTCCAACTAAAATAAAACTATTCTCTAGTGGGCTTACTTTATGTGTGGGACCCTATAGGCAAAATATTCAGTTATATTAATAATAAACTATTTTATTATTAATATAAAATAAGAGCGACATCTAGCAATACATCATTATGTCTTTATCATCGACATGACCTAGAAGTGATAATTATTTTATATATTTATTCCTTTTGTCACGATATCTAATTGGGTCCAAGGCATGATCGTTGTCATCCTTGTATGGCCCAATTCATTTTACTTGATACCAGAGTAGACTTTACAAAATAAATATCTAATATTTATTTGTCCTAGCATGGCCATGCATTTCGTTAGTCTCACTCCGTCATATAAGAGAGACAAATCCCATCTACATCACTCACATCCCTCTGCATAATTTGTCCATTACCGAATCACAATCTTTATGGTAATCTTATTATAGATTATATTTGATTGTATTAAAACAACAAACTCTTTATGTAGGAATCGTAGTAACTTTAGGTCGAAGGACTATATACCATTATCACATTAAGAACCATTTATGACACTCATGTAACGATCCATGCAACATTCTCATGGTGGGTCTGTCCAGTACAACATTACTCTTAATGTGTACCCGTGTGAAAACTTGATATCATATATATTTATGATTTGTAAGATAAAATCATCAATACATTCACACACTAGTCTTAATATATTTACATGTCATCATGTAAATACTTGATTAGGGACGTTTTAGGAATAATTCTCATGTGACCTATTATTCTAGGATAAATAGTTTTAAAACAATCTTAAATTAGAAATACTTATTTTATTGATAAGTTAAAATTGATACATTGATAGCTCGTAGTGCATACACCAACACTTTAAATAATAATCAAAAACTCTAATGTCCTTTATAAAAACAGACTTGGTTCTAACAATTTCCCCTTATTTGTTGATAGCAAACATGAAGTCTTTTCATAAATAAAGTATGTGATAAGTAAAATATTCTAGAGAGAGACCAACAAATCACCAGACTTCACATAATGTCATAATATTTGAGCACTTAAAAGAAATTAAAGAAAGGAGACATGCATGTATTTTAACTGAACTGTTCTATACAGGGGGTGTAGAAGTATGTTTGTTGAACAATTCAAAATGTATATAAAATGTCAATCTGATACAAAGCAATGTGCGTAAATGTACAGATAAGGAGTGTCTTTGTATGTTGAGGTGGAGTGCAGTATGCGCGGGCGGTGTGCAGTCCGCCTGACGGGATCTTCTTTGTCTTGACCCGATTGGGGGTGGCATCTGTAATCGTTCTCCGACGCTCAAGTCAGTATTTCAGAATACTTAAAGACTTAGAAAGCTAATCTGAGAGAATTATGCAAGTAAGAGAGTGTAAGGTTCAGAATTAGGGGATCCCTTATACCTTTTTGATAGAGGTTTATATACCTGTTACTGGTGCTCCATTATTGGTAGGACCCGCTCCTTGTTTTCAGGCATAATGCTGAAAAGGTGGTGGGTCCCTACGCCGTTTACAAGCACCATTATTGTAGTAGGTATCTCCACTTGTCTGGAAAGCGTCAATGCTTTATTATTTTATTGTTATTCCCCTTTATGCGTGACAGCGTGATTCCCATTATTAACCTCTCAAGACAGAGTCAATCTCGTGCCGGGGTTGTGAGTATAGGCTCGCTACGTAGTATGGGAAATTCAATATTCTGCCAGTATTGAGCCTATGGCTTGGCGGAGTAATATGCATTGGGAACATTTCATGCATGTGTATAAGATATACAATATTTTCCACCTTGGCGGAGTAACAAATTTTGGCGGAGTTACGTTCCTTGGCGGAGTAATATGCCTTGGCAGAGTAGCATGCCTTGGCGGAGTTACGTTTCTTGGCGGAGTAACATGCCTTGGCGGAGTTACTTGCCCTGGCGGTATGCACTCCGTATAGAAGTAATCGTAATGTATTTGAAGCGTACTTCTCTTTATTCAAAATGCTGACCTGGCAAAGCATTAAAGCCATGCTCTTGGGGGCCGGTGTTAGGACCGGATCATATGCCCCCTAGCTTGTTATAGTGACTGGCGGAGTCACTTTAATGAGCTATAACACTTAAGTTTAGCTTTTATAGGCATGGGTTTAGGCGGCGTTTGCTAGTTCAGGATTTATGGACAAGTGTTTTCATGCATTTATTGGCTTTATCATTACTTGTCACGCCTGTCATTAATGCGCCTTGAGACCACGTTTTTGCCTCTTCAATCTCCCACTGCCACGTATGCCCTCGTAACGATTGCCATTCCAATGATGGGACATAAATGCGTGGGATGGCAGTTGAGAAACGTTTTTGAGGTTATTACCGTAGGCCTTGGATTTTGAAAATGCGGCCCAGGAAATACATGCCCTTAGATTCATCTATTGGTTTCAGCATCAAAAAAGGAACCGTCAGTGAGATTCATCCAGCGGTTGTAAACGTGTGTTTGAATTTTAGAACCGTTGATGAGATTTATCCAACGGCTGCAAACACATCTTTGAAATTTTTGAGATTTCGCTTATTTCCCCCCAAGCCATGCCTATAAATAGGTAAACTCTTAGGAGGGAAATGTTTTGCTCCATCTTCCACTTCGCATTTGTTTGCTGAAACTGTTTTTACTACTCTCTCGCGAGTTTATTGGTGCTGGAGTTCTTCAGTTCTTTCAGAAGCTTAAGGTAACTTGCTTTTTCCTCTGCTTTCTGTCTTCATTTTTATTGGGTTGGTTCTGTTTTTTCTTTCTGTGTGTTCGTTAAAACGAAGATGAGAGGAAAAAGGTCAGAGTCTTGCTCTAGGGTTTCTGTTCGTCCCATGTTTTCGGATATTGAGAGTGGAGATGAGGCTTTTTATACTGGGAGGGATACAACATTTTACAGCAGCGTGGAGTTTTTTAGTAATGCTGTACATTCATTTGTATCAGGAGGTATTCCTCAGATTGAAGTAAGAACGATGACAGAGTGTCAAAACGTTGTGTTGCATGGGTTGGATTGGAAAAAGATGCCTGAGGTCGACCCTTATTGTTGGGTTGAGGAAGATGTTAAGGGTGCTTCCTCTCGTCATGCGACAACAAGCGGAGGGGTAGTGGAGTTGTCTGTTCCGGTTTGGAAGGATGAGAGGTATGAGGAGAGGTTCATCGTCCGTTCACCCAAGACGTATGAACGTATCTGCCATCGTCCTCAAGATAGACGTACATTATACATGTACGATATTTTGTTTACCCAGTTGGGGGTACGATTTCCACTGAACAGATTCCAGATGGGCGTACTGAGGTTCCTGGATTGCGCCCCTTCTCAGCTGCACCCTAACGGTTAGGGAATAGTTCGCAGCTTCGAGGTGTTGGCTAAACATCTGGAGTTTACACCTACTGTGGCGTTATTCTTTCCCTTTTGCCGCATTATGAGGAGAGTAAACACAAAAACTGGCGGTATGGGCTTTGTAACTCTTCGGGCGGAGCCGAAGATTGTAAATTTCAGGGCATTTGCTGACTCCGCCAAAGAAGGCGGACTTCATTTTCGGATGAGCTTTGTAAAAGTCTTTGTGATAAGTGTTGATTAAGCATTGATTTCATGACTCATTCGAATTAATTTTGTAAAGAACTTGAGCTAAATTGATGAATTATTGAAGGAAGTGAGCATGAATCTTTTAAGTAGTGATGGATAGGTGTATAAAAGAAATATTATGTTAAAACTCTTGGAAAGTTGCAGGAAATTCAACAGGAAAGCAGGGCAAGCTTAAGCTTGAGCAAGCAAGCTTAAGCGTGAAAAATCAAGCTTAAGCTTGGAGCAAGCAAGCTTAAGCGTGAAAAATCAAGCTTAAGCTTGAAGCAGGCAAGCTCAAGCGTGAGAGCATCAAGCTCAAGCGAGAAAAATCAAGCTTAAGCTTGAAGCAGGCAAGCTTAAGCGTGAAAGTAGCAAGCTCAAGCGTGAAAGCATCAAGCTCAAGCGTGAAAGCAGGCAAGCTTAAGCGTGAAAGTAGCAAGCTCAAGCGTGAAAGCATCAAGCTCAAGCGTGAAAGCATCAAGCTCAAGCGTGAAAAATCAAGCTTAAGCGTGAAGCAGGCAAGCTTAAGCGTGAAAGTAGCAAGCTCAAGCGTGAAAGCATCAAGCTCAAGCGTGAAAGAGCAAGCTCAAGCGTGATCGGGAGCATTTGAAGACAGCAAGCTCAAGCTTGAACAACCAAGCTTAAGCTTGAGCAAGCAAGCTTAAGCGTGAACAAGTTGGAAAGCATCAGGACCCCTCACGCTTGAGCGTGAACACTAGGAGCTTAAGCGTGGAATGATAAAAATGGAAGCCTAAGCATGGATTAAGCATGGCCAGCATGAATTAAAGGAAACAGAGGCATCAGGACCCCTCTCACGCTCAAGCGTGGGAATAAGCCGCTTGAGCGTGAGGAATGGATATTAAGGCCTCGCCTGAGCGTAACTGAGCGAGGCTAAGCGAGGAGCAAGCGTGAGAAGGCAAGGAAGCCACGCTTGAGCGTGAATTACTTCAGCTTGAGCGTGAGATCATCAATAAGCATCAGAACTCTTCACGCTTGAGCGTGACCATCAAGCTCAAGCGTGACTCACACAGCATGGGTTTCTTAATTCTTTATTCACCAACAATGCGATGCAAACTCATCCACTTTCTTCTGTTTCCACCAGTCTCTGAAAGATGCTGCATGGGTTCTACGCAAGTGGGCAAGAGAAGCTGAACCTAAACTCCTATAAATCAAGCTGCAAACAACATCATCATCATCGATCAATCTCCTAACATCTGATACATCAGATCCATCCTCTGTATTTTTCATTTCACACTTTCCATTTTCTGTATTTATTTCTTTGATGGTGAAAATGCAAGGCATGAGTAACTAATTTCCCTTATGGGATTGGCTGTAATCCATTCAACACTGAAGTAATGCTGTCGTAAGTTTTCATTGAGTAATGAGATTTGATAAAGTTTCTGTATTTCCTTCTGCGTTTAATGCCTGAAAGTACTTGATCACTATTTTCTTGTTCTAAGTTTTCTTGAGTATGCTGGGAAGTGACTTTTGAAAGCAGACCCTGAAAGAAATGCTTGTTGTGAGTAGGTAGCCAGGGATGGCGTCTAACGCAACAAACGTCAAAACAATCGATCGATAATGCTGGAATGGTTTTCAAAGTGACTGAGGGATCAGCGGTTTGGAAATCATTCTTATGAATTTTGTAGTCGAGGGATCGATGCAAATGACTTTGATTGTGACGTAGAACTTATCTTTTCGATTTACTTATATGGAAACTTATGCAGCTTACAAAGGTGAAGATGTGATGAAGCCAATCCCTGTTTTACAAAACTGATTTTTCCAACCTCATTTACTGTTATCTTTTGCACAATATTATTCTCTGTTATTTTGTTACTTGCTGTTTTTCATTCAACAACATTCACAACAAACCCAAACAAAAACTTTCTGCCAAATCAATTCAAACTAAAGTCTTCATTCTAGCACCTCCTCAGTGGAACGACAACTATACTGTATTACAACTTCTGTGTTTAAACTTGGCACATCCATTTCATTGAGTTCATATTATACAAACTTGATTCTCTTTCAGCAAACTCAATATAAGCAAAACACTTATCAAGTTTTGGCGCCGTTGCCGGGGAGGTGATTTGAGCTTGAACATTTTAGCATTGAATTGATAAGACAGTGTAAATAAATTTGTTTTCAATTTGTTTTTATTTTTACCTTGCTACTTTGAATTCTTGATTCATGATCTTGAGAGGACAGGGTACAAAAGAACAACTTGCATTTGATCCTGAGATAGACAGATTCCTCAAGAAAATCAAGAAAGTCAAGAAGAACTTCCACGTAGGACAAACTTCCTCTCTTACAATGGAGAACAACAACAATAATCAAAACCCACCAAGGAGAACACTTGGAGACTATGCTTTACAGCAAGGGCCAAGACATTTCTCAAGCATTGCAATTCCAAACACTGTCAGAGCACTAGAAATGAAACCAGCATCTTTGAGTTTGATTAGTTCACATCAATTCCATGGAATGTCTAGTGAAGATCCGTACACTCACTTGGCCACATTCTATGAATTGGTTGGAACCATGGGATTTGACCAAGATGTTATTGATGTTGCATACTTAAGACTATTTCCTTTCTCTTTAGCAGGAAAAGCAAAGGAGTGGCTACAGTCTCATCCAAATCAAAGCTTGAACAGCTGGGAGACAGTTGAAGAAAAATTTCTACAAAGGTTCTTTCCTCCATCTAGATTCATCAAGGCCAAATCAGATATTACAACATTTAGACAAGGCCAAGATGAACCTTTTTGTGAGGCATGGGAACGCTTTAAAACACTGCTCAGAAAATGCCCAAACCATGGACTTGAAGATATTGCACAACTTAATATTTTTTACAGTGGTTTAAGGGCTGACACTAAAATGATTTTAGATGCAGCAGCAGGAGGAACAATGATGACAGTGGATGCTGACCAAGCCACAAGGATAATAGAAGCTTTATCCTCAACAGACTACCAAGCTCAACATGATCGTCAACAAGTTCAAAGGAAAGGAGTCCTTGACTTAAACACCACAGATGCCATTTTAGCACAGAACAAAATTCTGACCCAACAATTAGAAGCATTGACCAAAAAGATAGCCAATCTTCCACAACAATTACATGCTGTACAATCATCACAACCAGGGCAACAACAAATGCCTGCAACATGTAACTTTTGTGGAGGAGATCATCTCAATGAGAACTGTGGATCACAAGAAGCAACTGTATACTTCATGAACAACCAAGGAAGGTCTGGTAATTTCAATTCAAATTTTTCTAACCAACCGTTTCAGGAATGGAGAAGTAACCAAAACCAAACCCAAGGATGGAAGCAAGAGCCCGGCTCTTCAAATAAACCATATCAAAATAATGGTCCTACTTTGGTGGAGAGAACTTCTAGATTAGAGGACACCTTGGAAAAATTTATGCAAACTTCTTTAGCAAGTCAAAAGAACAATGAGGCATCACTTAGGAACTTGGAAACACAATTGGGACAACTAGCCCAACAACTTGCTGAGAAACAGAAGCCTCAGTATGGAGCAAACACTGAAACAAACCCAATAGAGCATTGCAAGGCTGTGACCACACTGACTGAGGAAATAACTGAGGAAGAAGATGGATATGATACTATCATCTCTGAAGCAGTACCTCATAACACCAAAGATCCAGGGAGTTTTTCTATTCCTGTTACTATTGGAAATCTTTCAAAAAGTAAAGCTTTATTAGATCTTGGTGCTAGTGTAAATTTGATGCCATTATCCACACTTAAAAGCATAGGGGATTTTTCAGTAAAGCCAACAAACATGACTTTAAAAATGGCAGATCAATCAATAAAAACCCCTTATGGTATTGCTGAAAATGTTGAGGTCAAAGTTGATCAATTTGAATTTCATGAGAATTTTGTTGTCATAGATATGGAGGAAGATCCTGAAGTCCCTCTAATACTAGGGAGACCATTCTTGAAAGCAGCCAAAGTCATCATAGATGTGGATGACAGAAAAGTAAAAATTCGAGTGCAAAAAGAACAAGCTGATTTTGCTATTGAAGGTGCACTTGAAAAACAGAAAGGAAGAAAGCCAAGGACTGACTTAGGCAAGGAGGTGGAAAAACTCAACACTCTCATCCACCAACTCCATGACCCATATTGAAAAATCTATCAGGCGTCAAGCTAATGACGTTAAACAAGCGCTTATTGGGAGGCAACCCAATCTTTTATGTTTTATTTTCATCCTGTTGATTTTATTTTAAGTAAATTTTATCCTAAGATTGAATTTTTCTTTTATTTTTCAGGCAGCTCATCAAATTCATCGCACTCATTATCCGAAAGTAAGTTTGCATCCCACATTGTTTAGCCTGGGGACAGGCCTTCTTTCTTAGGAGGGGTGAGACTTCATAGACTAAACAAGGACCCTCCTCACAAGGACCTCCAGTAAGGAAACATGAGACAAGGGATGACTCTTCTAAGGATGA
The DNA here is from genome assembly GCA_037962975.1 of Clitoria ternatea. Lineage (NCBI taxonomy): Eukaryota > Viridiplantae > Streptophyta > Magnoliopsida > Fabales > Fabaceae > Clitoria > Clitoria ternatea. The sequence goes on from CM075670.1 coordinate 289,783,978, forward strand.
GTGATGAGTTTACTGCTTTAGTTTTTATTGCTTTAGTTTACTTTCAGTTAGTTTTATCTAACATTACTGCAGCATGCTTTGAAAATTTTTAAAATTTTTATGCTTTTGGTTGATTGTTTGGATATACCATTACATGCTTGCAGTTGAACATTTTTGAAAACCCCAACCAAAGATTTTACTTTTTGAACAAGAAAAGTTTCTAAGCAACAGAATGTTTTTAGGCAATAACACTGATTCTTTTTTTAGGCAAAATGACTTAATTAAGAACCAAGGAACTGGAATGCATGTATTTTTGCTTGATTACATGACGTGAACCCTTTTCTGTTAGAATAAGGAAGTAAGCCTGATATCTTGATGAGAAGTGAGAAAATCTAAACACTTGAGAGCCTCATTTGAATTTGTTAAATTGGCATTGACTGATTTTCTAATTAAACCTTTTTCTTAAGAAACAAACAAGGAAATGATAAGGCAATTTTGAAAACATAGTTAGCCAAGAGCCAAAAAGCTACCCCGATAAAAAGATCCGATTTTTTTTCGCAGCCCATCTTTGAGCCATAAAAGCATGAAAATTTTTCTCTGCCCTGAGCTAAGCATAAGAGCAAAAATTCTATCTTACCTGCATGTTCATCTTGAAAAAGAGCATAAAATATTTTTCTCAAAAGAAGATGAAACAAATGGAGGCAGTAGAAGAAAATGCAAAAAGAATAGTAAGCTCTCCAAAAATGTATAAAAGAGCTGGAGGAAAACAAAAGAAAATTCTGAAGTTTCAATACAAAGAAGGAGCCTTCTAATTTGTTAAATAAATTAACCAAAAACACTTATGCTCTTCTTTAAACATGCATTTTGAAACCAAGAAAAACCAAAGATTCTTGTTAGCCCAGCCTCATTACATCCTTAAAAGACCTTTTGATCCTTGCTATTCATTTGAATTTTGGTTTTACTAGAAATGACGGCCAATGTTAACGGAGCAGTTCTAATGATGGATGAGTGAAACAGACACATGGTAAGAAATAATGAGAGTTCTATATTCTTACAGCAATGGGTTACATGCTTTATGAACAAGGTAATGGTGCATTACATTTCAAGGAATTGGTATTAAGAAAATCATTTGCCTAGACATCAACTCAGATTATTGTCTTTTAAACTTTTTGTCTGCCACAGAAACTTAGATTTTTGAACGCTTGATTCCCTTTCCTAAACTTCTTTTTACTTGAGGACAAGCAAAAATCTAGGTTGGGGAGAGTTTGATAAGTGTTGATTAAGCATTGATTTCATGACTCATTCGAATTAATTTTGTAAAGAACTTGAGCTAAATTGATGAATTATTGAAGGAAGTGAGCATGAATCTTTTAAGTAGTGATGGATAGGTGTATAAAAGAAATATTATGTTAAAACTCTTGGAAAGTTGCAGGAAATTCAACAGGAAAGCAGGGCAAGCTTAAGCTTGAGCAAGCAAGCTTAAGCGTGAAAAATCAAGCTTAAGCTTGGAGCAAGCAAGCTTAAGCGTGAAAAATCAAGCTTAAGCTTGAAGCAGGCAAGCTCAAGCGTGAGAGCATCAAGCTCAAGCGAGAAAAATCAAGCTTAAGCTTGAAGCAGGCAAGCTTAAGCGTGAAAGTAGCAAGCTCAAGCGTGAAAGCATCAAGCTCAAGCGTGAAAGCAGGCAAGCTTAAGCGTGAAAGTAGCAAGCTCAAGCGTGAAAGCATCAAGCTCAAGCGTGAAAGCATCAAGCTCAAGCGTGAAAAATCAAGCTTAAGCGTGAAGCAGGCAAGCTTAAGCGTGAAAGTAGCAAGCTCAAGCGTGAAAGCATCAAGCTCAAGCGTGAAAGAGCAAGCTCAAGCGTGATCGGGAGCATTTGAAGACAGCAAGCTCAAGCTTGAACAACCAAGCTTAAGCTTGAGCAAGCAAGCTTAAGCGTGAACAAGTTGGAAAGCATCAGGACCCCTCACGCTTGAGCGTGAACACTAGGAGCTTAAGCGTGGAATGATAAAAATGGAAGCCTAAGCATGGATTAAGCATGGCCAGCATGAATTAAAGGAAACAGAGGCATCAGGACCCCTCTCACGCTCAAGCGTGGGAATAAGCCGCTTGAGCGTGAGGAATGGATATTAAGGCCTCGCCTGAGCGTAACTGAGCGAGGCTAAGCGAGGAGCAAGCGTGAGAAGGCAAGGAAGCCACGCTTGAGCGTGAATTACTTCAGCTTGAGCGTGAGATCATCAATAAGCATCAGAACTCTTCACGCTTGAGCGTGACCATCAAGCTCAAGCGTGACTCACACAGCATGGGTTTCTTAATTCTTTATTCACCAACAATGCGATGCAAACTCATCCACTTTCTTCTGTTTCCACCAGTCTCTGAAAGATGCTGCATGGGTTCTACGCAAGTGGGCAAGAGAAGCTGAACCTAAACTCCTATAAATCAAGCTGCAAACAACATCATCATCATCGATCAATCTCCTAACATCTGATACATCAGATCCATCCTCTGTATTTTTCATTTCACACTTTCCATTTTCTGTATTTATTTCTTTGATGGTGAAAATGCAAGGCATGAGTAACTAATTTCCCTTATGGGATTGGCTGTAATCCATTCAACACTGAAGTAATGCTGTCGTAAGTTTTCATTGAGTAATGAGATTTGATAAAGTTTCTGTATTTCCTTCTGCGTTTAATGCCTGAAAGTACTTGATCACTATTTTCTTGTTCTAAGTTTTCTTGAGTATGCTGGGAAGTGACTTTTGAAAGCAGACCCTGAAAGAAATGCTTGTTGTGAGTAGGTAGCCAGGGATGGCGTCTAACGCAACAAACGTCAAAACAATCGATCGATAATGTTGGAATGGTTTTCAAAGTGACTGAGGGATCAGCGGTTTGGAAATCATTCTTATGAATTTTGTAGTCGAGGGATCGATGCAAATGACTTTGATTGTGACGTAGAACTTATCTTTTCGATTTACTTATATGGAAACTTATGCAGCTTACAAAGGTGAAGATGTGATGAAGCCAATCCCTGTTTTACAAAACTGATTTTTCCAACCTCATTTACTGTTATCTTTTGCACAATATTATTCTCTGTTATTTTGTTACTTGCTGTTTTTCATTCAACAACATTCACAACAAACCCAAACAAAAACTTTCTGCCAAATCAATTCAAACTAAAGTCTTCATTCTAGCACCTCCTCAGTGGAACGACAACTATACTGTATTACAACTTCTGTGTTTAAACTTGGCACATCCATTTCATTGAGTTCATATTATACAAACTTGATTCTCTTTCAGCAAACTCAATATAAGCAAAACACTTATCACTTTGTCAGGAAGAACAAGTCCGTTTTCTGGTGGAGTAAGGAGGGAATTGACAAATTCCCAGTAGTGTGGACCCATGAGCACTTCCTCCTAACCAAACAAGCTTATGAAGTTGAGGAGGGTGCCTTGTCAGCTACTTCTGTGGAAGTGCTCCGGATGTTGAAGGAGCACAACTCTGTCCACAAGCAGTTCTTATGCAAAAGGCTGCTTGGGCGGGATGCTGAGGATTATTTGAGTAATTCTTTAAGACTTTTTGCTTGAATATTACTCCTGTTGTTTCGTGCAGCTTTTGATTGTGTGTATGTCTATTATTTTGCAGGAGAAATCGCTGAATTTCCTGGGATGGAGCGTATCAAGCAAATTTGCATGAGTCGCCAGGAAATCGATGCGGAAAACAATGTGCAGCCTAGGAGGAATCTGGCTGCTGCTTTGACAAAAACTCTTCCTTTCTCTTCTTCCACTAACGTAGTGATGTTAGAGGGTGTTGCAGGATCCTCGACGGTTGAGGTTGAAAGGCGTTCTAAAAAACGCCAAGAACCAGAAGCTGCTGAGGAGGAAGAAGAGGAGGTAGATCTCCAACCCTTGCAAAGAAGGAAGACCAAAGGCAAGAAGAGGGTTGAGGAAGGAGCATCAATTGATGCTGCCAATGACCTGGAGGAGATTCAGGAGATACCTGTCGTGGGTACTACCACTGATATGGGCGGTGTTGAAGGCGTCCCCGAAGAAGATGTCGTGGGGGAGCAAGCGGAGGGAATCCAAGCCTCTCCTGACCAAGTTGTGGGGGATGAGGCAGAGGGAGTTCAAATTTCCCCAGTCCGCCCGTCTGAGGATCCCGCCTTGGACTTGACTGCTTGAGGGACAGCAGTTTTCTTAATTGATGTTCTAGGGGAATCATCCAGGCGATCCGTCTCTCTGCCTCTGGCGGGGTCTCGTCTGAACCCTTATTTGTATTTCTCAAATGTGGGATCCCGCCAGTCAGAGAGGCGTGATCTGGACTTCATTCTCCGCCCAGACATCGACTTCGAGGAAGTTGCAGATGCCACTGCTGCTGCAAGGTGGCATCTTGTTGAGATTGATGGTTTCCTTGCTTCCGTACCACGTATTGCGGAGGTGGCTGTTGAAGCTAACATGTTTCAAGAATCTTTTCATGACTCCGTTGAGAAGATACGCAGCTTGGAACATGATAATGAACAGTTGTTGGAGGTGATCAAGGTGAAGGATAAACACCTTGACGCCGCCGACTCCGACATCAAGAAGCTGGAGGAGGAGCTGGCTCGGGTGAGAGCTTATAAAGTCTTGCTGGAAAAGCAAGTTTCTGGCTTAAAAGAGCAGAATATAAAACTGGGCGAGGAGGTGAGTGGGCTGTCCCAGGTGAAGGCTGATAATGATCTGCTGAAACAACAAGTTTCGGATCTGACTCAGTAGAAACAAAAATTGGGCGAGGATGTGAGTGAGCTTCAGCAGAAGTTGGTTTCTTTTGAGCTGAATAAAATCGTTGCTGAAGACGCCTGGGCGGCGGAGTTGGACCAAGCAGCCACTGCATATAATAGCCTTGAAAAACAGGTTCAAGAGCTGCGAGCTGAAAAAGCTACCTCAGATGCCACCAGTGAAAGGCTTGACAAGGAGTTACAATCTGCCTTGGATGCAGCTGAGGCGGCGATTGATGATGCTTTCAGCATGGCTATTCGCCAACTCCGTTATCGCAATCCAGACGTTGCTCTCTCCACCACAGGCATTCATCCTTACTACGGATTCGTTAATGGAGAATTGATGGTGCCTGTTCAAGGGGGTCACATGCCTGCGCCCAGTGTTGAATATGTCCTGGCGGACTTGCCTCCTTCCCAAAGTTTGTCCAAATCTGTTGGAAGTCAGCTTCGCCCTGCCCAGCAAGAAGGGATGCCATCCGACCCTTAAAGACTAGCTCCTTAGTCATTTTGCAAGTTTTTGTTTTTTTTTTTGTATTTTGTTAATACTGCCTTGTTCCAGGATAGGCTCTGGACTTTTATCAATCCTTAACAATATTAATGAAGCATATTTTCTGTCAATCTATACTTGTTCATATAAGCAATGTTTGAGTCCGTCGTATTTATGCCTTGTAAAATGATATTAAGAAGGCGAAGTATTCATTTGAGGACATAATGAAATATGACTAAGTATAACGAGGCAGAATAGCCTTTTTGAAATTCTGGTGAATTAAAATTCAATAATGAGGCGAAGTAACCTCTTAGGAATTTCAATGAAACAAATTTAATAATGAGGCGAAGTAGCCTCTTAGGAATTTCAATGAGATTGGATTCCGTAAGAAGGCGGAGTAGCCTCTTAGGAATTTCAATGAGATTGGATTCCGTAAGAAGGCGGAGTAGCCTCTTAGGAATTTCTAAGGAGTTGGATTCCGTAAGGAGGCGGAATAGCCTCTTAGGAATTTCAATGAGATTGGATTCTGTAAGAAGGCGGAGTAGCCTCTTAGGAATTTCCAAGGAGTTGGATTCCGTAAGGAGGCGGAATAGCCTCTTAGGAATTTCAATGAAGTTGGATTCCGTAAGGAGGCGGAGTAGCCTCTTAGGAATTTCCAAGGAGTTGGATTCCGTAAGGAGGCAGAATAGCCTCTTAGGAATTTTAATGAAGTTGGATTCTGTAAGGAGGCGGAATAGCCTCTTAGGAATTTCAATGAGGTTGGATTCCGTAAGAAGGCGGAGTAGCCTCTTAGGAATTTTAATGAGATTGGATTCCGTAAGAAGGTGGAGTAGCCTCTTAGGAATTTTAATGAGGTTGGATTCCGTAAGAAGGCGGAGTAGCCTCTTAAGAATTTCAATGAGGTTAGATTCTGTAAGAAGGCGGAGTAGCCTCTTAGGAATTTCAATGAGATTGGATTCCGTAAGAAGGCGGAGTAGCCTCTTAGGAATTTCAAAGAGGTTGGATTCCGTAAGAAGGCGGAGTAGCCTCTTAGGAATTTCAATGAGATTGGATTCCGTAAGAAGGTGGAGTAGCCTCTTAGGAATTTCAATGAGGTTGGATTCCGTAAGAAGGCGGAGTAGCCTCTTAGGAATTTCAATGAGATTGGATTCCGTAAGAAGGCGGAGTAGCCTCTTAGGAATTTCAATGAGGTTGGATTCCGTAAGTTGGCGGAATAGCCTCTTAGGAATTTCCAAGGAGTTGGATTCCGTAAGGAGGCGGAATAGCCTCTTAGGAATTTCAATGAGATTGGATTCCGTAAGAAGGCGGAGTAGCCTCTTAGGAATTTCCAAGGAGTTGGATTCCGTAAGGAGGCGGAATAGCCTCTTAGGAATTTCAATGAAGTTGGATTCCGTAAGGAGGCGGAGTAGCCTCTTAGGAATTTCAATGAGATTGGATTCCGTAAGAAGGCGGAGTAGCCTCTTAGGAATTTCAATGAGGTTGGATTCTGTAAGGAGGCGGAATACCCTCTTAGGAATTTCAAAGAAGTACAATTTTACAAGTGTTGAACTTACTTGAACTTGTTGATAGTGCTTGAGTTTGTTGATTATGTACTCCGTAAAACATTCGAAGTTAGGCGGAGTCAAGTTTTGGATGGAATGTTCATCCTCTTGCATTTGGACTAGAGTGTAACTCCTGATTAAATGAAAATTATTGAATCCAGGATTGCTATGGTGCAATATATAGTTGTGACACCAATTCATCCTGCAAGAAATTGGTTGAACCTTTGAGGCGGTATGGTGCAGCATATAGCTGTGACACCAATTCATCCTGTAAGAAATTGGTTGAATCTTTGAGGCGGTATAGTGCAGCATATAGCTGTGACACCAATTCATCCTGCAAGAAATTGGTTGAACCTTTGAGGCGGTATGGTGCAGCATATAGCTGTGACACCAATTCATCCTGCAAGAAATTAGTTGAACCTTTGAGGCGGTATGGTGCAGCATATAGCTGTGACACCAATTCATCCTGCAAGAAATTGGTTGAACCTTTGAGGCGGCATGGTGCAGCATATAGCTGTGACACCAATTCATCCTGCAAGAAATTTGTTGGATTTTGGGGTTAGCGTGGTGCAGCATATAGCTGTGACACCAACTCTTTCCACAAGAAGCCTGCAGGACCTTGGGGACGAATTAGTGCAGCATATAGCTGTGACACCAGTTCTTTCCATAGGTGGCCTGCAAGACCTTAGAGTCGGTATGGTGCAGCATACAACTGTGACACCAATCCTTTCCCCCTAAGGAGTTTTCTGTACCTTAGGGTCGGTATGGTGCAGCATATAGCTGAGACACCAATCCTTTCCCCCCAAGGAGTTTTCTGTACCTTAGGGTCGGTATGGTGCAGCATATAGCTGAGACACCAATCCTTTCCCCCCAAGGAGTTTTCTGGACCTTAGGGTCGGTATGGTGCAGCATATAGCTGAGACACCAATCCTTTCCCCCCAAGGAGTTTTCTGTACCTTAGGGTCGGTATGGTGCAGCATATAGCTGAGACACCAATCCTTTCCCCCCAAGGAGTTTTTTGTTGACTCCGTTTGTGAAGCGTTGTTGCATGTTGGTTGATCTTTATGGAATAAAGAGTTATGCATCTGTGCTTCAGTTTTTGGAGCCGTTGTCTTATCTGCATGGGAATAAATTCTGCCATGGATAATCAATTCAAAGTTAGAGTGAAGATTGAATGCAGGAAGGCATTTCATTAATAATGGAACTACATAAAGGGCTGAGTTGGGGTATATCTTTTCGAAACCTTTTCAAGGAAAGCATACATAGGAAGATCCTTGAGTTAGGAAGAAAAGATCATACCATATTACTCAACTAGCTGTAATATATGCGTAAATTTAAAATGTTCCATTTATTCCTGACCGGAGTGCCATCTAACTTTATCTTTTTGATGGAACCTATCATTTTTGGATGACTTTTCCTTGTCTTTGTCATGATGTGGGGCTGCAGTGGGTGGTTTATCGTGAGATGCAGTGGTTTCTAGGTGCATCTCAACACCCACATACTTGGACGCCTTCTTGCGAAATTCCTCCATCGTGGATGGAGGTCCCTTTGCCAATGACAGAGCAAAAGGTGATTGTGGCTGCATAGCCTCGATGAGGATATGTAACTGGATCGCTTCTGTCAGATCAGGAACCATGGCTGCCTCCTTGTAAAATCTCTTAACGAAATCCTTCAGAGATTCTTTGTCACCTTGCTTGATCTGAGCCAAGGTATGAGAGGTTCTAGGTGCATCCCTAGAGATTACGAAGTGGCTGCCAAAAGCTGTGGCCAGATCCTCCCATGAATCAATGGAGCCTGAAGGTAAGCTCTTGAACCAACTAAGAGCTTCACCTGTTAGGGTCCTAGGGAACATCCTGCACATGACATCCTCTTCTGCTCCTAAGAACATAGCTTCGTAGATATAAGCATCTAAGTGCTTGGAAGGATCTGTTTCCCCAGTGTATTTTCCTATAGAAATGGGCTGCGTAGTTTGCAAATGTCTGGGTACATGTGCATTCATGAGCCTTTTAGAAAATGGGATACTCATCTTGTATCCTGAGGGGGGTGTATTTGAACTTGCTCTCCTTCCTTCTTGATGTTGAGCATTTGCCAGTGGAAGGCTTCGTTGCTCTTCCATGTAAGTGGGGATGCGAGAGTAGTTAGGAGTAGTTGATTCCTCCTGTATGTGTGGTTCATGATGTGGCTGTCTTGCAGGGCCAGCTTTCTCATGCATGGGGTTCACCTTCTCACGACGAAGATCAGCAAGCTCTTCTCTCAACATTCGAATCGTGTCATCTCTTGGATCTGGAGAATCAACATGCGTTGCTTTTTTATGAGCATCGTTGTCGAAGTTGAGACGTCTGGGGTTGCATGGAGGAGAATCCTCGTTCTGCACTTCTCATCCTGGTATCTCCATTAATGATGAATGTAATGGAAATTGATCAAAGATTATGGGAATACCAAATTTACAGGTCCCACTGGGCGTGCCAATGAACTGTTCTATACAGGGGGTGTAGAAGTATGTTTGTTGAACAATTCAAAATGTATATAAAATGTCAATCTGATACAAAGCAATGTGCGTAAATGTACAGATAAGGAGTGTCTTTGTATGTTGAGGCGGAGTGCAGTATGCGCGGGCGGTGTGCAGTCCGCCTGACGGGATCTTCTTTGTCTTGACCCGATTGGGGGTGGTACCTGCAATCGTTCTCCGACGCTCAAGTCAGTATTTCAGAATACTTAAAGACTTAGAAAGCTAATCTGAGAGAATTATGCAAGTAAGAGAGTGTAAGGTTCAGAATTGGGAGATCCCTTATACCTTTTTGATAGAGGTTTATATACCTGTTACTGGTGCTCCATTATTGGTAGGACCCGCTCCTTGTTTTCAGGCATAATACTGAAAAGGTGGTGGGTCCCTGCGCCGTTTACAAGCACCATTATTGTAGTAGGTATCTCCACTTGTCTGGAAAGCGTCAATGCTTTATTATTTTATTGTTATTCCCCTTTATGCGTGACAGCGTGATTCCCATTATTAACCTCTCAAGACAGAGTCAATCTCGTGCCGGGGTTGTGAGTATGGGCTCGCTACGCAGTATGGGAAATTCAATATTCCGCCAGTATTGAGCCTATGGCTTGGCAGAGTAATATGCATTGGGAACATTTCATGCATGTGTATAAGATATTCAATATTTTCCACCTTGGCGGAGTAACAAATTTTGGCGGAGTTACGTTCCTTGGCGGAGTAACATGCCTTGGCAGAGTAGCATGCCTTGGCGGAGTTACGTTTCTTGGCGGAGTAACATGCCTTGGCGGAGTTACTTGCCCTAGCGGTATGCACTCCGTATAGAAGTAATCGTAATGTATTTGAAGCGTACTTCTCTTTATTCAAAATGCTGACCTGGCAAAGCATTAAAGCCATGCTCTTGGGGGCCGGTGTTAGGACCGGATCAAAAACTTTAAGGGCCCACATGCATAAACTAAATGAGATAGTATTAAAAGCATGACATGTTATACATGTGATTGTGATATTATGTATGGATGATTATGAATGAAAGTATAATTGTGAATAAAAATATGATTGTTATGAGTGTGAGAACCCTATATTTATAATTAATTGTGTATGAAATTTTGAATGATATTAATTTATTAGTTTATGAAAACCCTTATGCTTATGTCTTATTTGTAAAGTATTATATTCTGTTTCTCACTCCTTCTTGTTTGAATTTTGTGTCCAAAATATATGTTATGTGATATATAGCTAGCGGTTCAAGATGGAAGGATATGTAATTACAAGAGGGCAAAGTGGTCTCATCCTCAATCAGATAGATAAAGAGATATGACAAGAGTAGGATTCCAAAACTCCATGATTCAAGGACTAGGAAATGATTGGTCACATTTGTAGTAGAGATATAGTTTAGTTTTACCTTGCCTTATTACAATATCAAGTTAGATAATTGTAACAAGGTAAAAGTTAAACTTTGATAAACTTTCCCATCCGGATATAATACTGTAATGATTTATCACTTATAATTTCTATAAATTATTTTATCATTATGGACAAATATTGAAAGATAATGTTTTTTTTACTTTCAATATTCAAAGGAAATCATATGTATATACATCCTTGTATACGCGAGATAAAAAGTGATAAATATGTATATCTTTCTAAAAGTTTTTTTATATCTGGTGTATATAAGGGGGTGTTACAAAGTGGTATCAGGGCTGTTCAATCCAAATCGGCTTGGGGTATGGTCTTACTAGCGTGTTAGTGTACTCTGATGGTTAACTTAGTCAAGAGATTTTATGGTTGATAAAGGAGGAAATTTTATTGGAGTATATGGTAATAAGTAAGTGAAGAAAAATTAGGAATATAGAAAGAAGGAACTAATTTTAAGTTTATAAAAAGTATAAGTTAGAACTCTATAGCCTGTTACTTGAAAAATGTTATTGCAGGGATTATCAGAAATTGGCCATTCTAAAGTCTTTCTTGACATTGTTTAAGTACGGGCGTTAATATATGGTGGAATGATAAGGTAAATTAACTAATGCAGTTATTTCCTTTTATTCCAAATGTATTGTATGGTGTTTAATTCTCTAATTAATATGTGATAATGAAGTATTTTAACATTTGCCTCTTTTATAATATGGTATAGGACAATAAGGAAGATAAGACAATAAAAGATCTTTAATAACATATATTTTCATATAAGAATTCAAAGTTAAGCTTTAGAAAAAGTCTTAGAAATATTTTGATATGGATTTTAGACTGGGGCTGTCATGACTTTAACTACTTAGCTATAAATTATTGAGACTGATCACCCCGAATGATTTACACTACGTAGATGATTTTGGTTTTACGTTAGTGGACTTAAACAAGGTTGGTCATAAGGAGGAGCCGTTCATTATGGCAGCTCAAGTAAAACAAGTTTTCTACGTTGTTGATCCATCCGATAAACGGTGGTCAGTTGTTCTTCAAGGTAGACACAACATTGAGGATCCATGTCTTGATGTCCTAGACATACCTTGTCTAACAACACGTACACCAACAGATGTTGTGGAAGATCTCATAGATGATATAGTTGCGACTCGAAATGACCACCAGGAGGGTCTATAGGAAACATAGGGTATGGTTATATATTATTCATCATGTTTATATATCATTCATCATGTTTATATACCATTCATCATGTTTATATATCATTCACTATGTTTATATATCATTCGTCATGTTTATAAACTGATTCTTGTTTTTTTGAACAGATACCTATGGCTGATCAGGATTCACATGTGAGATCTGACTCCCAGAGCACAGATTCCTCATCTAGGAGGAGAGGTGTTACTCGGATGACCAGTGTTGCACTTAGGCGCCGTCAGGGTTAGAGGACCCATGTTGACATTGATATTTGCACCGGGAGGACTTCAGGACCCAACGCCGCCAAGTTTCAGAGTTACTTAGGTGTCTTGGCACGGACGAAGGTGTCCATATTATCCCTGATTGGGATAGTGTTGAGGAGGTCATGAAGAATGCAATTTGGGCTGATGTTGTTGTAAGTATAATTATCTGTACATTTATTTACTCGTATTGTAGTTTTTTATGCCTAATAATCTCATCCTTGATTATTTTGCACTTGTAGGATGCTTGGGATATTCCTGCAGTTGATATACTACGCAGGAAGATCATGTCTGAGATCGCTGACCGATGGAGGACATTCAAGAGCAACCTGACCTCCACGTATATTTTAATTTTAAAATATCAATGTTTAAACTCATCATTTTTTAAGTTATCAATTAGTTAATTCAAATATTGTGTAATTATAGGTATGTCTACGGGAAGAAGCAGGGTGAGTTTCCTGGAGATAGATACACATCCATAGATCGGCAGACTTGGGATGCGTTTGTGGCATCCAGGCACATGGACGAGTTTATGGTATGTATGTTTTACTGATTATGTTTTTCTAGTTATCGGAGAATGTATAACCCATAAATGGCTTTGAATTGTTTTTGATGCAGGCAAGACGCATCAAAGCACAGGAAATTAAGGGGAAAAATGACTACCCTCACACGTTGTCACGTGGGGGTTACCGATTATTAGAGGATCGGATAGTGCAGGAGAAAGCTATGCAGCGTCAAGGTAGCCACCCTGACGCCACTATTGTGGATCCCCCCTCTCCACCCACACGACATGAAAAATGGAAGCGTGCCAGGACGAAGAAGAGTGGTCAGTACACTTCATCACATGTTGAGGAGGTTGTCTCAAGGATTGTAAGTATAAAGCTTATCACTACTTTTTATGAAACGTTAAATGTCCATCAAACCCTAACACTGATCACTGATTTTTGGTTGCAGGATTCCTTGGTTGAGCAGTCGACCCAAGGGTCATTTGTCCCACATGGTAGGGATGATATATTGACCGCCGCCATCGGTCGACCAGAGCACCCTGGACGTGTACGTGCAGCTGGTCGAGGTCATGGTACGTTTACATTAATAGTCTTAGATTCTGTATGATAACATTTTTATTTCTAATTATTCTTTCTCTGTAGGCCTCCGAAGTTATTTCGGCCATCCAGCCACCCCTTCCCAGTCCATATCTGATTTGGAGAAGACCTTTGAGGAAAAGGTTGCTGCAGTGAAGGCAGAGGCAAAGGAGGAAATGCAGAGGCTGCTTCAGGAAGAGATGGCACGGTTTCGGAGTGAGATGATGGCGTCATTCAGTCAACAATGTCAACCTACGCCACCAGTGGTGGACCCACAGGTTACATTGTACATTATTTAATTGACTCACCTGTGATTCGTTATCATTATTTCTTGAATAACTTTAAAATGTTGTGTAATTATGCAGACTAGGCGGGTCAGCACGAAGGGGTCATGTGCTGCACCTGACGGTGACGATGACAACGTAAATCTTGGAGACTGCCGTCAGTGTGACCTATTTGTGGATGGAGTGGAAGAGCCAGTTGCCATTGGTTCAGTGTATAACCAAGGCCCTTTGGTTCACCATCAGAAATTGCCCGATGGTGTGTCAAGGATTTCGGTTGTACAGGTCATTCAGGCAGATGCAGTTGTTCCCATTCCAACATCTGAGGTACAAATGGTCGGCCAGGCTGTAGGACACTTCCTTATGTGGCCGATCAGACTTGTGTCAGATTCCGGTCCCTAGGTATGCTCTTTACCCAAGCATCAACTATATATTAAGTTATGGTTTCAATAATCATAAGTTGCTTCTAATTTTTTAACTATTTAAACAGGGTGTTGCCCCATCAAAGAAGCCAGAGCCCCCTTGATCCGATAGAACGACTATGGGACATATCGGCTGGGCTTCGCAATTGCACTATCCCAGTCCCATGGGAGGAATCCGTTTTTGGTTTCCCTAGTGCTATCCCAGTGTACATTGCACGACCTGACTTGTGTGAGGTCCTAGTGGGGAACACGATGTTGAACATTTCAGTGATTCAGTGTTGGGAGCTGTAAGTATAATGTTTTTTATTCAATGATAGTGTCAATTAAATTTATATTTTTACAACACTAAACGTCTACAAATTTGATTAGGTTTTTACATAGACTTTGCATAGAGAGAGGTGTCGATAACACTTATGGTTTCCTGGAGCCCTCTCTAATACAACTTCGTGGGAACAGCAAGGAGGAGATTCAGGCATACATCCAGAATTGGATGCATGCCTCGAACAAGACTGTGTACCTTGCACCACTTCATAGAGAGTAAGAGTCTAATAAATATTTAGTTATTTTTGTCAATTTAATAATGGATTATGTTGTTAATATTCAATGGTACATTGAAGCCTTCACTGGCAACTGTTGGTCATTTGCCCGAAGGACGGTATTGCTGCATGCTTCTGTTCGTTGTATGGGAGTCCTGGTGCGGACTACATGAAAATACTCGACGGGTAAGTTGATTTTTAAAAAATAAAACAACTTGACATATTTGATTAAGTCATTCCATTAACTAAACTGATGTTTTATTCTCTTACAGGGCTTTAATTGGGTACCATCTACTACGCGGCAAAGTGAGCAAGAAAAGACTAGAGTGGGTCTTCCCAAAAGTAAGCACTTCAATAATTAATAAGAATTACTTTTAAAGTTACCTCAATTAGTAACAAAAACAATAACTAATTATGAAATCAATGTATGGTACCTTGTAGTCTTATCGGCAGGATGGCAGCTTTGAGTGTGGGTATTTTGTGATGAAGACGATGCTCACCATTGTCCAATCTGGTATAGTAGACGGATGGACAACTGTAAGTTTTTGCTGCCTACTTTAATTTATTTGGTTTTGACATATTACTATTACGTTTTGTTGCCTACTTATTAATGATTATGTCTTCTTTACAACACTTTCGAGACTCTTCCTCAATATTCCCATCAGTGTAGTTATATACCTATTAGTGTAGCTTAATTACTTATTGTGCATTTTATATACCATATTTGATGTTTAGACAGTTTGATTGAATTTCTTTAAACGTTCATTATTATTTATCATTGGACTGTCTAGGACTGTTTACAGGTTTCTGGGAAAGAATAAAAATCAAATAAAATTTTTTTAAAAAAAAATTAACGTTTTAAGCACGGTTATGGTGTTAACCGTGCTTAAAAGTCACCCTTTTAAGCACGGTTATGCTTTAACCGTTCTTAAAAGCCCAGCAGAAACAAGCACGGTTCAAGAGGAACCGTGCTTAAAAGTGCCCCATACGAGCACGGTTCAGGAGGAACCGTGCTTAAAAGTTCCCACCTACGAAGACGGTTCAGATGGAACCGTGCTTAAAAGTGCCCACCTACGAGCACGGTTAATTTCAACCGTGCTTAAAAGCCCCTTACGAGCACGGTTGATAACCGTCCTTAAAAGCCCTTATTTACAAGCACGGTGGGAACAAGCACGGTTCGGGAACCGTGCTTAAAAGCCCTCTAGAACCGTGCTTAAAACCCTTTTTTCCACCAGTGCCAGGTCACCTGAAGCACCCTTTCACACCTTCTCATCCTAAGGCTCGCAATTAAGCCTCCTCTAATGTATCCTCGGTTTTTATAATCCGTCCCTAAGCAATATCACATCTCATTTCTCTTTAATGATTCATGATGTATGAACTACTCGCATATTTAGTTGGTTAAAACTTTTATAAACTCAATTATTAAATACCATAAAGGTTCACAAAATCATCTCAATAAACTGTACATTTCCATAAGTTTTTCTTTGAACTTCTGTTATACGGAAACAAATTTAGTACAATCTTCAAATTCAGATCTCACCAAAATTGAGTTTCCAAGCCTTAAATATCTCAAAACTTTTTCTTAAAAAACTTCACATATTTACATAATCTTTCCAAATTTGAATCTTAACTAGATTGAGTTTAGAAATCTCGACTATAACAAAATATCCTTTAGTTATTTCATTAGGGAAAACCAATTTAAATTTCTGATTTCTAAAAGAAAAAATATATATATATATTTTTAAAATCATTAACTAAGAATACTTAAAACTATAAAAATTTTCTTTAATTCAAGAATTAATTATCTCAACTTTGATTTTCATAAAATAGCTTCTTTCTAATACTAGATTTTATTCTAGAGATTAAAAATAAAGTCAACGAAAATTATTTCTAAGAAGAAATAAAAGACTAAAATAATGATAAAATACTTTCTCTTAGAATAAAAATTTAAAGAGTAAGGTAAGAAAATTCTTACTGAGTTTTAACTTTCCGTCATGCTTGTTATATGCTCAAACTCCATATCACAAGGTCATCAATCATTCATCATTCACAATCAAGTATTGTAATATCATCAATCACAATCAAATATCATCAAATCATAAATATTATTAATCAGAGTCTAATATTATAAATCAAAATATCATTAATCAAAATAAAATATTATTAATTATAATCAAATCAAATCAACTAAATATCAGTCATAAATATAATTCAAATTTTAATAGTTATTTAGATTAATAAGATTAATTTTAAGTCTTTATAGTCGATTCCTCGTATAGGTCTATGTAGGTCCATATAGTCCAATCCTCGCATAGGTATAGTTCAGTCCATACAGGTCATAATAGTCCAAGTCCTTGCATAAGTTTAGTCCAGTTCGCATATGTTATCCAGGTATTTGCATAGGTATTCAGATCAAGTTACACAAGATACTCAATTTAAAATTTATTATAAATTTTTTTAAGTTAAACAGTTATTATTTAAAATAATAATATTATTAAATTTTAAAGGAGTAGGGGACTCCTCTCATTATTCTTATGTCTTTTCATATTATATTCCTATCTCACTCTTATTTACCTCTTGTATACTGATTCGTTATTGAAAATCCGTGCGCGCCTGTCTTTGAGTTCTAAAACATACCAATTTCATTTTAATATAGTTACAAGATGAAAATTAAGATTACTGCTTAAAGTAGAAATGGTAAATTTTAAATAGTGAATAGTGAATAGTAAATCATGAATAGTAAGAGTAAATAGTAAAACATGAATAATAATGGTAAATAATAAATCATGAATAGTAACGATAAATAGTAAATCGTGAATAGTAACGGTAAATAGTAAAAGTAAATAGTAATAGTAAATAGTAATTTACTATTGAAATAGTATTTTACTATTTAGAATAGTAAGTTAAAATAATATTATTTCCAGTATAATAATAGATTTCTAAAAACGATATGAAAATAACCCTAAAAAATATAAAAGAAAGGTATTATTACCTTAGGATTTTAACAGAACCTTCTTCTAAAAAACTTATTTCTCTCGCTTACTTTCACCACTATCTCACTAACACTACTATATTAAGAAAACTTAATCTGAAATTGTGAATTCTAAAGAAGAATTCCTTCGGTATTTATAAGAAAGAAAATTACTATGTATTCCATTATTTTAATATAAAAGTACTGTGCATTTATTGAAAATTCAATCCTGGTTACTGTGCACCTTTTGAAAATTTTGTACATGCACAGTGTTTTGCATAGTAAATGTCGGCTGTATTATTAAGCTAAATAGTAACCTTTCACTCGGTATATATTTTAAATATTCAAAATCAGTCCTTTTTGAAATTTAGCGATATTATATCAATTCTCACTAATTTTATGATAAGTAATATATAGTTTAAATTTTAAAAATCTAAAATTTTATGTTAATAAAAATTTATTCATAAGTTTTTGATTTTTTATGATTGGTAAAAATCAAGATTTTATTCAAACCGATAATTTTTAGATAAGTCTACTTGAAATGGATTTTAGAAAATTTTTTTATAATTTAAATTCACTTTCTTGTAAATATTTTTAATTTTAAGTAACTGTACATGAATTTAAAATTATTTAAAATATATTATTTTATTAAAATATTTCAAAAATTTCAAAAAATTTCAAAAAATCATAAATATTATGTAGATCGAAAAGTTTTAAAGAACCATTGTCTAATTCCTTCAAAATTTTATTTTAAAATTCTAATAAGAGTTAAATCACAAATATGTAAAAACATAAATATAAAAACATAAAATAAAAGTTGTGAATAATAAATATATTTAAAATTCTGAATATAATTTCATTAATCATTACATACTAATTAATTCATTTTAAAATTCTCATTCATAATTATTGTTATCATTATTATTATTATTATTTTATTTTATTTTAAAAAAATAAATAATTAAATATAAATACCAAAATTTCATAAAAAATGATAATAATAAACTAAGAGTAAGTATTTCTCATTAAAGATATATTAATATCTATTTTTTATTTGTGTTAAAAATTGGATGTTACACAATGGATGAATCCATGATGGTTATGTTGGATTGCATAATGCCCTGGAATTTTTAGAGAATCATATATGTGTTTTGGGGCTTCCGAGTGGTCAGATTAATTTGCAAAAATCAGAAAAAAATTCATGTATCTTTATTAAATAAGTGTTACATTTTTAATGGTATCTCAGCATTAAGTGCTCATACTTTTAATGGTATTAAAGCTGTAGGGTGTGACATTAATAAAGAAATAAGGAGATAGAGGATGACCGATGGTACCTATTTTTTTACATAGATGCATACAAAATAGAAAATGATAAACTATAAAAATAAAAGTTATAAAATTAGTAAGATTTTGTTTATTATCTTCATGTTAATTTTTATTTACTAATTTTTAATAAATTTTAAATTTTAATTTATTATTATTTATAATTGTAGGGCTAAAATATATGTTTGATATCTTACGTTTATTTATCTCTCGATTCATTCCCTAAATGTTTTTTTCTCAATTTGGTCCCTTGTATTTTTTTATTTCATTGATAATCAAACTTGTGTGAATGACCCATAACAACTTACGTACTCTACTCAACCAAATAGTTATAATAACACATGTTTTTAATTATATTATTATATATTTATTGAAGTAGAATAATTAACTCTTTATAAAAAAATAATTAAATTTTTCTACATTGGAAATTAAACTAAGAAAATTGGTGTCAATATTTTATTTGATAACATTCTTTAAAACTTTTAAAAAATCAACTGAATTACTATATTTTTTATGTAAATCGTTTAATTTATCCAGATAACAAAATAGTTTTATTTTTAGTCCAACTAAATGAGTTATTCTAAATGAGTTAGGCCTAAATAGTTTTATTTTTAGTCCAACTAAAATAAAACTATCCTCTGGTGGGCTTACTCTATGTGTATGACTCTATAGGTAAAATATTCGGTTATATTAATAATGAACTATTTTATTATTAATATAAAATAAAAGCGGTATCTAGCAATACATCATTATGTCTGAATATTATTTATCATCGACATGACCTATAAGTGATAATTATTTTATATATTTATTCCTTTTGTCACGATATCTAATTGGGCCCAAGGCATGGTCGTCGTCATCCTTGTATGGCCCAATTCATTTTACTTGATACCAGAGTAGACTTTACAGAATAAGTATCTAATATTTATTCGTCCTAGCATGGCCATACATTTCATTAGTCTTACTCCATCAAGTGGCCCATAGATATCACTCCTGTCACATAAGAGAGACAAATTCCATTTATATCACTCACATCCCTCTCCATAATTTATCTATTGCCTAATCACAATCTTTATGGTTATCTTATTACAGATAACGTTTGATTGTATTAAAACAACAAACTCCTTATGTAGGAAACGTAGTGACTTCAGGTCGAAGGACTACATACCATTATCACATTGAGAACCGTTTATGACACTCATGTAACGGTCCATGCAACGTTCTCATGGTGGGTCTGTTCAGTACAACATTACTCTTAATGTGTGGCCGTGTAAAGACTTAATATCATATATCCATGATTTATAAGATCAAATCATCAGTATATTCACACACTAATCTTAATGTATTTATATATCCCCATGTAAATACTTGATTAGAGACGTTTTAGGAATAATTCTCATATGACCTATTATTTTAGGAATAACTTATCAATAATTCTCATATGTCCCCATGTAAATAGCATTAAAATTAGTCTTAAAACTGAAAATACTAATTTTATTGATAAGTTAACCAAAACCCTATGGTTCGAGGACTAAGAAATGATTGGTCACAGTCATAGTAAAGGTATAAGTTAGTTTTAGTTTACCTTATTACAATATCAAGTTGGATAATTGTAATAAGGTCAAGGTTAAATTTTGATAAACTTTATCATTCAATTATAATACTGTAATCTTTTATCACTTATGATTTCTATAAATTTGTTTTGTCATTATGGACAAATATTGAAGACAACATTTTTTTTACTTTCAATATTCAAAGGAAATCATGTATATGTACGTCCTTGTATACACGAGATAAGGAATGATATATATATATATATATATATATCTTCCTAAAGCTTTTAAAAGCAATAAGAATACTAATATATCTCGTGTATATAAGGGGTGTTACAGCAACACCACGTCACTATCTTTTTTTAGTTAATTAAATTATGACCTTTCAAACTAATCTAATCCCAACAAGCTTCCAAAATCAACAATGATGAAATAAATAACCTAAGAACACATCCATTAGTACTAGAGAATGAAACCAAGTTTCTCAATCAACAGCTAAAATACAATGTGAAAACCAGAAAACAAAAACAATCTCAGCTGATTACATAGACCTCATGTGGCACTCCAACTAGATCCTCCAAATTATCATGAATCAGGATGAAATTTGTAGCAGGAACATTATTGCTAACCTTAGCTTCCACCACCATATCAGGCTTTCTATCAAAATCCAAGTTGCCAGACTCTTCACCGAGGTTGTGTGTCGATGATGAGTGCCTTTTTATGATCAATGCATTGTCAAAATGCTATCCACTATCTTATGTTACTTCTTTATCAATATTCTCTTGGTCACAATTGCTATTAATATAAAACAATCATACATATAAAGTTGGAACAACATATTTTCTAACATCCAGGGATAAATAAATTCATTAATAGAGAATATTCTATAATGAAATAGTCTTGACTTCCAACTAAAAAATGTGTAGTTATAAAGAGCCATACATGATTTCAACCAAAAAAATCTATCATATAACACAATAGAATATAGTGACTACTAGCCATATGTTCTGTCCTGCCCAACCAACCTATATCAATGAAAGAAAAGTTTCTATTGGAATGATAGAGCAGGAAGTTTTTTCTCCCACATCTATTCAATCTTTCTTATCATTTTTTAGTGGTAACCACTAACTAGACATTCAAAAGTTTATGGATTCCAAAAATTTTAAAAACAAAATAGCCAATCAAATTTCCAAAACCTAGAAAAGAATCAAAAGATTAAGAGGATTGGACACCATACATAGAATATCAACGTAAGTAATCATAGGCAATTCGTTTGACTGATTCAAATTTGGGTATTTATTGGCCTTTATATAGACAAATATTTTAAAATAGAAATAAGATACATGCATGTTATGTCAACAAACAAGGAAAAGAAATCATTTAGTTTGAGAAAGGGTACCAACTTGAACTATGCTGAAATTCCTCGTGCTTCCATAGTTTCATTGGAAAAACTCTAAAGAACAAATTTGCTTTGTAAAATGTGGCAGGATTTTGTACACATATATCCTGGCATTTGAGGGAACAATTTGATAATAAAAACATTTGAAAGAACATACAACTTATATGATAAGGAAGTGTTAACTTAGTGCATGAAAGCAAAGAAATCAAAAAAGGCGAAGGAAGTGGAAAAACATAAAAGTAGTTGAAAAACATAAAAGAAAATATGTACCTTTTAAATTGGGTTATGACCATTAGCAACAGTGGTTTGGTTGTTTATCTTCATGTTGGACTATAAAAAATCTTAACTCAAGCACCCGTGAATACAATGAATCAAATTTTAACAAACCAACCTTATAAATGTTCATATTTTTTTTTGATTAAAAGAATTCCATAATGTGTACCCTGTATTTAACTATAGTATTTGCTAAGAATTTATCATGTATCAAAGACTCAACAAATTAAGCTATTCCCCCTCAACTCTAATGAATAGGATTTATTTTCATAAAATAAATACTATAGTTGAAAAAATTAAGTTAACAAGACCAGCTGCATTGATAAACCCTAAACCCTAAACTAACTTTGTATTGGAAATTATGAAGAACTTAATGACTTTGTAGCATCTACAATTTTTAAAAATTGTACACAATGAAATTGTGATACTTTTTTTCTTTTATGCATTTTTGGGGCATGCTAAACATAATGAGATGCTCATATCTTAAAAAATAGTCTAATTTCATTTCCTATTATCCAGATTTGTCTAAAGACCATCACGATAACCTCAACGAAGTCATCATTCGATTTACCTCTAATTGTCCAAATGCATCTTTGTCTACATGTTTTTTGGTTTTTTTTTTATGGAACATGTTTTTTGGTTTTGGTTCTAATTATTCTTCCTTCCTGTTGGGCCTCAAACCAACAAGCCCAAAAGAATGAAAAATCCTCCAATTTGGTTTAAAGATTATATATAATTTTTAATTTTGTGTAGTAAGGATCTTTTGCCAAGTGTATGACTTTTTTTCCTTTTGTTTCTTTTATCTTATGTATTTAAAATAGTTTTTTCTCTTTATTGGAACATGAATGAAATGGTATTTTGTTTTTAGCCTTTCTTAGTTTAGTAGTGATATGAACCTTATAAGCTAGTGGCCTTATTAATGTGGTGCTGTAACAATATGTAATGGAGGGTTGATATAACGAACGGGTCAGATGATGAAGGGTGACTTGTTTAACCGGTTATATGTAATGGAGGGCATGCATGTCATTTGGCAATTCCGCACTGTAACAATATGACGCTTGAGCAAGGTGAGGTGATAAGGCAATCGCGCAACCTACTCATACAACAAATAATATAAGAGAAACAGCCAGAGACTGACTCGGAAAGAAAATTTTCTTAAATTTCTTAAGGTTCCAAGGTTACATCAAATAAAGAAAAATAAACTTATAACGTCCCTTCCGGCACATCAGCATTTGAAGCCCCCAAAACCATCTCAGCACTAGTTCCCGACTGATCCCTCTCAGCATCTGGCTCTCTCTCTTCAGAATCGGGAGGTAGTACAATCTGCCCATTCACCACGGTCCCAAAAGGATCAAGACCCTCAAAATTTAGCTCAAGTGAAGGGTTCAAAACCGAGATCTGCTCCTTACAAAGACTGAAGGCATCAACATACTGAACAGCAACGTCCTGTTGAGCCATAGCTAGATCCTCTTGCGACTTTGCCTTCAAGGACTCGAAATCCGAGTAAGCCGCCTGAAGCTTCGTCTCCAAATCCTGTTTTTGTAAGGATAAAGCATTAAACGACTCCTCCGCCTCAGCGACCTTACCCTCCCTAGGAGCACCTTTCCTCAGCAGTCGCCAAACGGGACTCCGCGAGGTCCCTCCCCTCCCGGGAAGACTTCAAATCATCCTCAGACCTCTTCATGGTTTCCTTTATGAAGGTCACTAACTTTCTGAGCTCTTGAACCTTGTCGGTATCTTTCTTCTTTTCCTCCTTCAAAAGCTCATTTTCCTTCTTTAACGACTCATTCTCATCAGTCAACTTTGTTAAAGATTTTTCCTGGTCCAACAAACGTTTTTCCAAACCCCGAGACATGGAGGAAAGACGTAGGCCGAACATCTCCATCGCTCGGCACATGGCAACCGGATTGTTAGAGGCATATTTTTCTTCATCCTTCTTGAAGAAAATGGTCTGGTCCACGAAAGGGCCTATAGGAAACCGAGCATCCCATAAGGAGTGAGCAGGGTTCCTTTCCGAAACTAGAGACCCATTAACGAATGCCTCCCACAAACGCTCAGAGTCATCTGAGGGACAGGGAATAGCACTAGCTATCAACTCAGCAGAAACAGGAGGGGATGGGTTTGAAGACGGTGTGGCACTGGCTCTTCTGACCGATCGGTGTTGACCCCGTTGTTGTAACCGGGTTTTGTCAATTGGCAAGCGCACCAATCGTTTGTAGTTTTCGAAATTTAGATATCGTTCCACTGGGATTGAAAGTTCAATAACAACAGTAATTTTCTACTTACTATGGTAAATGTGAAGGAAATTATAAACAAAAGAATGATTTATACACAATTTATACAGTATTCACAAGATAGCATGGTTGAGTGATTCATAAGATAAAAGAAAATAAAATCTATCTAAAAAGTTAAGTTGCAATCTAGAATAGGTAAGATACTTGAGATAAACACAGATAAACAAATTATGTTGGAAATTGGATCCCTAATCTAGAATAACAATGAGGAACTCAAGACATGCATATTTAATCATCAAGTTTCATGTCATTGCAGCTTAAAATCATTATAACCGATCCCTCGTGATATAAATTCTAAGAATTAACCGTAAAGTCCGATCCCTCGTGAGCTTTCTCAGTAAAAACTTGCATTAAGACCAGGCCTTATGGCAACAATGGTTAACAACCCCTATAGAATTGAGATACCAAGGGTATTCCAACTTTTTACTTTCGTCAAAACTAGTTTCAATACGGCATAAATAATCATTCTCCCATTTGACATTTACACTAATAAAACCAGTTTCGATACACATGAAAATCATTCTCCCGTTTGACGTTCATATTAATAAAAGGTTGAAATACTAACATGGACTTGAATCATAAACATGCAGAGGTCGAATTCACAACATTATACTCGATAGATTAGTTCACCAATTCCAACATAAACAAATTAGTTACACATGGTAAAAGTAAAGACAACACTTACAGAGTTTGACATTACGAAGAAGACGATGGAAACTTCACGATACAATGATCACAATACACCGAAACACACTCAAGTATCTAGAAAACTATTCTAGAACTACAACTCATAAAAGAAAGTACTCAGAGTCGAGCACAAGAGAGAAGAGAAGAGAAGTGTATGGAATGGGATGCTATGAATGGTGTTGGATGGCCCTATTTATAGGGCTGAGCAAGGGTGCTGACGCTACGCGTCCTTGTGACGCTACGCGTCAGACCCCTGACTCAGCCTCCATTAAACACTTGATAATGGCCACTTTCAATAATTAATCTTGATCATGCCTGGCCACTTGGACATGTTTCCACGAGTTTTTGGCCATTTATGCTGATTGGGGTGGCCCTTGGGCTGAGTGGGGTGCCCATTATTGGGTCCAAGTGGGGTGGTTGGCCAAAAGTAGGAGTGGAGACCACGCAGCACTGACGCTACGCGTGGCTTTGATGCGTAGCGTCAGCATCAAAAGTAGCTCTTGATGCTACGCGTGGGGTGAGGCTACGCGTCAGCTCCTCCAGTGTAATTTTCTCTTGATTTCTTAACTTTTTCACTGCAAAACTAGAGAAAATTGATCAAGGGCAGATTATTTCCAACAACATTCATTTATTGAATTTAAATCCTAATTTTCTAACAAATTAAACTAATTTTTATAATTTTTATGAAATTTTTATTTAAGATTTTATTGAAAATTTGAGGACTAACAAATACCCCCAACTTGAGACATTGCTCGTCCTCGAGCAAGAGAGAAAAATAAGAAGAATAAAAATTTGAAATCAAATTTTTAAGTTAGTCCGAAAATTTACCACAAACAATAATTACACAATTTCAACTATTTTGTAATAATCAAAAACTGATTCAAATATAACAAAGGTTTAATGATAAAATTACTTACAATATTCTATTAACAATCAAGCAGAATTTCAGGCTTACCTCACAAGTGTTTATCTCTATGCAATTGGTAACCTATTTCACTCAATCAATCATAAAATCAAATGAATTTAACTTTGTTTGTCATCTAATCAATGGTTATTTATACAGAGTTAATTCGGAAATCACGAGGTCTTTTTACAGGTTGTAATGAGGCTTGGTTTACAAGAATCAATGGTTTTTCTTGGAATTCAAAAACCTGAAATCATAAAAGAGCATTTTACAATCCTTAGGCTTTCTCTTGATCCAAACTTCTTATTTTCTTTTATTGATGAAAAATAAATACCCCCAACTTGATTCTTTTCACTATTTTTGACTTTTCTTTTCCATATTTTCTTTTTGAAAAGAATCAAGTTGCTTATTTTCACTCCCCATTTTTGTGAGAACACTCAAAATATTTTTCATTTATTTCAACTGCTCTTTTAATCAATCAAGTATAGGGAATGGTAAAAACAAATTTAGGTTTTAAGGGTACCAAAGAATTTTATTTTAGGCTCAAATGGGCTTGCAAAGGATAAAAGACTTTTTACCAAGGTAAGCTGTTTGGCCCAAGGTTTCGTTTCACCAATAAATGTGCCTTGATCATTTTCCCGAATTCTCTGTACAACAACACAAATCACAGATTAAAGCAAAATCAATTCGAATTGAAAATATGCCGATTAAACCTTCAAGTGTTTAAAAAGATCTCTCAACTTTCCGGGTTATTGAAATTTGCTTGATGGTTAATAAACTTATTGTAATTAAATTTATCAAAATTCCTAAGTTATAAAGAATCAAATAATTAATTATACAAAATTGGTTTTATTGTGTAAAAACTCTAAGTGTATAGACTAGCTTACTAACAAAAATTTGATTTATATATATATATATTTTTTTTTAAAAAGAAGAATTATTTTTTGAAAAAATGAGCAAAAATAAATAAACACACCACACAATGATAAAGTGCCATAATATAAAATGTAAATATAAATGTAAATGTAAATCCAAATATAACTAGAAACAAATGTACTCAAAATAAATGAAGATGGCATCCTCAATCCTCCATCTGATCATCATCATCCTCCTCCTCCTCCTCCTCATCATCACCATCAGAGTCATGATGTGCACTAGAAGATCCACCAGTCTCAGGGTAGGTGGGTAAATCTCCGGGCCAAGCTACATGTGCTGAAAACTCGGCTGGAGTAACATAAGGTGCTCCCTCTCCCTGTAACCTGTACTGATAAAATTCATCGTGAAGATGAATATAAGCTCTGTGAGTGGCAGCCATCATCTGCATCATATGCTGATGCTCAAGTGACATCCGGGCAAAGCCCTGTGTAACAGCATCAACAGATGGAGGCTGCACTGGTGGTCTCCTCCTCTGAGGTCGGGGCTGAGCCTCCTGCTCTAGTGGTGGAAGCTCGCACTGCTGCACAAAATAATCTCTGTTTACTAGAACTTTAGGGACTCTCCCTGAAGAACTAGTAAACTCTGGTGAAGGTACAATGACTCCCTGCCTTCTCAGTAAGGCATATATGATGAGAGGAAAGGGTATGGGGCGATTCACTTTATACCCAAGGGCATAAAAGTGAATCTGCTCGGAGATAAGCTCGGCGATATCAATGGTGTGGCCCTGGAGGATAGAATAAAGGAGGCAACAACGCTCCACTGGAAGGGAAGAAAGATGGGTGACAGGAGTGATATTATGGAGCATGAGGTGGGACCACGCCTGGGCTATGGGGGTAAGCTGGGTCTTGAGGAGGTTAGATGGACTCCTTCCAACCCTACTCAGGTTGAAAAAGATTCCATCCTTGCTCAGAAAATGAGCAACCTCCTCGAGGGAGTATCCTAACTCTCCCTCAGCAAGAATCTTGTTTCTGTTTTCTTTCCAGAAACAAGTATCATCCTCGGGAGTAGGCTCCCAAGGGTTACCCAATAGGGTACTAATGGTGTCCCGGTCATAAGAGATATGCCGGCCTCTAACCCAACTCGTCCGCTGCTGCCCAAGATTCGGTGCGTCCTGGCGGGTCCTGTAAGCATTTGCGTAAAACTCCATCACTAAGATGGGGTCCCCCTCAGTAGGTAGGGAGAATAGAGGTCCCCATCTCCTCTGCTTCACTCTATCCTGCAGCTCAGGATAGTCTCCTGCACTCAGGTCAAGGACTCTCTCCCAGATAAGTCTCTGGCCCTTGATCTGATGAAACCGTGCCCATTTCACATCCGTGCGAAATCTAGTAGGATCCCTCGGTCCTAACACCTCCTGTCTCTGAGAATCAGGATCCTCAGAAGTGGTGTCGGTGTCTGTGGACTTCCTCTGTCTTTTAGAGGGACCGGCTGTGGGAATGGATTTCTTAGGTGCCATCTGCAAAAAGAAAATATTTAAAATTAAACACACATTAAAACATAAACCATACACAAGCAAACAATTATTTGTAAAATATTTTTTTTTTTGGGTTTTCTAAAATTTTTCACAAATAAAAATGCAACTCAACAACATATTTTTGAATTTTTTTTTAAAGAAATTAACATACATATATTCAAATAATATACAAAACAAAATACAATTTATTCATACAAAGTTGCAAGAAAGTATAACAAATATAAACTAAGAAAATTTATTAATTAAAAAGAAAACGGCAAACAACAAACAAACATCAAAAATTGAAAACAGAGGCTAACGCTACGCGTGGTGTGACGCTACGCATCAGCCTGTTCTTCCCACGCTACGCGTCAGTGGGACGCTACGCGTGGGCTTACAGTTCATCCTCACGCTACGCGTCAGTGGGACGCTACGCGTGGGATGCGCAGAAAAAGAAAAAAACAGGGGTTGCACAGCAGCAACCCCTTTTCAACCTACACTACATCCATTCAATCCCTAACTCCTAACAGCAATCAATCCCAATGGTCTTCTAATCCTAATCCTAACCACATTTATTTCTACAAATTAAAAATCAAAAACAAAACTAAAGAGAAGGGATTAGAATACTTACTTGTGATTCCTTGAGCAATGGGATTGAGAAGCTTGGGAAGAGAGAAAAAGGGAGTTTCTAAACTTTAGGGTTTTTGAAAGAGAACTAAAGTGAAGCAGAGAGGGAATTTTAGGTTTTAAAACCTAAGATGGGCCTCTCTGGTTCAGTTTTAAAAACTGAACGTGGGCTCTGACGCTACGTGTGTATGTGACGCTACGCGTGAAACCCAAAATGCAGAGTCCACGCTACGCGTTAAGGGGGCGCTACGCGTGGGCTTTTGTTTTTGATTTTCCAAAATTTTGATTTTCAAAAACCTTTTCTTTTCAATCTTAAACTCCTTTTCTTTTCAAAATAAAATTCTTTCTAATTATTTTTGAAATATGTTTTTTTTTATATTAAAAACATTAAAAATAAAGAGAAAAGAATGGGTTGCCTCCCATTGAGCGCTAGGTTTAATGTCTCCAGCCAGACATTACCTCTGATTAATCAGGTGGTTTCCCAATATTCTTTGAGGATTCACCTGTCTTTTTCTTCCTTCTTCTTCTTTTCCGATGCCTAATTACCTGTTTTTCATCATTCAAAGCATCGGTTAATTCAAAACAATTTAATTGATTGGGAAGAGATATACCTGGTTTGGTTGAGGGGTAAACTTTTTCCTTATTACTTATCCTGAGGTGTTCATGAGCACTGAAGCTTACTTCTTCTCCATAAACTTTGACTGCAACCGTACTTAGATCAACATCTACTTTGATTTTTGCAGTCTTCATGAAAGGTCTTCCTAGGATCAGGGGGATCTCAGTATCCTCCTTCATATCCAGTACCACGAAGTCAACTTTGAAGTGGTACTTGTCAACCTTTACCAATACATCTTCCACAATCCCAAAAGGCTTTTTGACAGAGCGATCCGCAAACTGTAATTCTGTCTTTGCTTCTTTTAGCTCATATTCACCAATGCGTTTTATTAAATCTAAGGGCATCAAGTTAATGTTAGCCCCTAAATCTAATAGCGCATTCCTGATGTTGATATTTCCAATTGTTACAGGAATAGTGAAACTCCCCGGATCTTTACATTTTTTCGGGGTTATACAGTTTGTTTCTTGCTCTGTATCTCTTTGCATATTTTTTTCTTTTTCATTTTTTTCTATTTTTTCACTTTCTTTTTCTTCTTCTTCTTTCTCACTCTTTTCTTTACAATCAATTTTTACAACATCAATAGAAACAACATTACATTGTTCCCTTGGGTTTTGAGTGTTTGCAGAAAACCCAGAACTCTTTAATTCGGCTATCTCCTTTGCAAGCTGACCCATTTGTATGTCTGATGCTTTTCGGGCAGCTTCATTTGTCTCCATAAACTGCAATAACTGTTGAATAGCTTCCTCTATTCTTGTCAACCTTGCATTGTCAGTTTGTTGTTGCTTGAATTGATTGTTAGGAGGTCTGTTGGAAGGTCCAGTGTCCTGTCTCCAGCCAATATTCTGATTTTGCCAACCCTGTAGGTAATTGTTAGGAAAAGAGTTTCCATGATTGAAAGGATAATTACCTAAGGGTGCTCTTTGATGGTTCATGAAATTGGCTTGCTCTTGCTCATTTCCACAGTAACCACATGGTTGTTCTCCCATGCAGTGCGTACATGCTTTAAGTTGAGCAGGGGGTGGTGATGCTACTTGAGCAATTTAAAGTTTTTCCAATTGCTTGCTCATAACTTAAATTTGTTGGGTAAGTAATTTTTGCTGAGCCAACACTGCATCATTTACTCCCAATTCGAGCATTCCTGGCTTCCTTTGCATATTACCTCTTTCATGCTTTGCTTGTCGGTCACTAACAGCCATTGATTCCAATATTTCTATGGCTTCTTCCACAGTCCTGTTCATTAAAGAACCACCTGCACAAGCATCTAACATCATCTTGAACTGAGGCAATAAACCATGGTAAATGATTCTTACCTTCTCGGCATCATTCAGGTTGTGGTTTGGGCATTTTCTCAAGAGTGCCTTGAATCGTTCCCATGTTTCTCCTAATGATTCATCATTATTTTGGGAAAAAGAGTGTATGGCTGTCATTGCTTCAAAATATTTTGAAGGAGAATAAAATCTTTCCAAAAATTTTCTTTCAACATCGGACCAGTTTGTAAAACTACCCGGTGGACAAGATTTAAACCATTCTTTTGCTTTCCCAATCAATGAAAAAGGAAAGAGTCTCATGTAAACAGACTCTTCTTGATTGGGTTCAAAACCAATTATGCTGCATAACTCATAAAAAACAGTTAAATGTTCATATGGTTCTTCATGATTTAAACCAGCAAATTGGTTGTTTTGAATAATGTTTAAAGTGGCAGGTTTAATTTCCACTGGTAAAACTGGTCCTTGAAACATTCCCGAAACTCGGGGTGGACCATTTATAGCAGCAAACTGTCCCAATGTTCTCCTTTCAGCAGCCATATTTGAATTTTCAAAAATTTTCGAAGTAGAAGAAGAATTAGTTTGTGTTTTAGATTTCAAAGACTTGATTTTCTTTACAAACCTTTCTATCTCAGGATCAAAATAAATTTTACCTGCGGTAGATCGAGTTTGCATACACAAACTAGACAAAGAAAGTTAGTGTGATAATGATAAGAAAAAAATTATCTAAGGTAAAAAAATATTTACCACGGTAATTAAAATTTTACTGTTTTACTGAAACAATTCAATCCCCGGCGACGGCGCCAGAAAACTTGTTGACCCCATTGTTGTAACCGGGTTTTGTCAATTGGCAAGCGCACCAATCGTTTGTAGTTTTCGAAATTTAGATATCGTTCCACTGGGATTGAAAGTTCAATAACAACAGTAATTTTCTACTTACTATGGTAAATGTGAAGGAAATTATAAACAAAAGAATGATTTATACACAATTTATACAGTATTCACAAGATAGCATGGTTGAGTGATTCATAAGATAAAAGAAAATAAAATCTATCTAAAAAGTTGAGTTGCAATCTAGAATAGGTAAGATACTTGAGATAAACACAGATAAACAAATTATGTTGGAAATTGGATCCCTAATCTAGAATAACAATGAGGAACTCAAGACATGCATATTTAATCATCAAGTTTCATGTCATTGCAGCTTAAAATCATTATAACCGATCCCTCGTGATATAAATTCTAAGAATTAACCGTAAAGTCCGATCCCTCGTGAGCTTTCTCAGTAAAAACTTGCATTAAGACCAGGCCTTATGGCAACAATGGTTAACAACCCCTATAGAATTGAGATACCAAGGGTATTCCAACTTTTTACTTTCGTCAAAACTAGTTTCAATACGGCATAAATAATCATTCTCCCGTTTGACATTTACACTAATAAAACCAGTTTCGATACACATGAAAATCATTCTCCCGTTTGACGTTCATATTAATAAAAGGTTGAAATACTAACATGGACTTGAATCATAAACATGCAGAGGTCAAATTCACAACATTATACTCGATAGATTAGTTCACCAATTCCAACATAAACAAATTAGTTACACATGGTAAAAGTAAAGACAACACTTACAGAGTTTGACATTACGAAGAAGACGATGGAAACTTCACGATACAACGATCACAATACACCGAAACACACTCAAGTATCTAGAAAACTATTCTAGAACTACAACTCACAAAAGAAAGTACTCAGAGTCGAGCACAAGAGAGAAGAGAAGAGAAGTGTATGGAATGGGATGCTATGAATGGTGTTGGATGGCCCTATTTATAGGGCTGAGCAAGGGTGCTGACGCTACGCGTCCCTGTGACGCTACGCGTCAGACCCCTGACTCAGCCTCCATTAAACACTTGATAATGGCCACTTTCAATAATTAATCTTGATCATGCCTGGCCACTTGGACATGTTTCCACGAGTTTTTGGCCATTTATGCTGATTGGGGAGGCCCTTGGGCTGAGTGGGGTGCCCATTATTGGGTCCAAGTGGGGTGGTTGGCCAAAAGTAGGAGTGGAGACCACGCAGCACTGACGCTACGCGTGGCTTTGATGCGTAGCGTCAGCATCAAAAGTAGCTCTTGATGCTACGCGTGGGGTGAGGCTACGCGTCAGCTCCTCTAGTGTAATTTTCTCTTGATTTCTTAACTTTTTCACTGTAAAACTAGAGAAAATTGATCAAGGGCAGATTATTTCCAACAACATTCATTTATTGAATTTAAATCCTAATTTTCTAACAAATTAAACTAATTTTTATAATTTTTATGAAATTTTTATTTAAGATTTTATTGAAAATTTGAGGACTAACAATCGGCAACGAGTATCCAACGACGGTTCTTCCTCGGCCTCAAAAATCAAAATTGACTCGGTAGAGGTTAAGGTAAGTGGAGCAAAAGAAGGCTACGATCCCTCACCAGCTTGGGAAACAACGCCTTCAGAGCGAAGCCTTTTATTCACTCACCCCACTTCACTTTCTAACCGCGTTCCAGAAGGGATAGATTCCTCTCGCACCCAAGAATACGACATGTCAGAAGAAGAAGCCATTAACTCTAAAAGAGAAAAAAGTGAAGAAAGTAAAGAGTACTAAAAGAGAAAAAAGTGAAGAAAGTAAAGAGTACTAACCTGAATGAGCTAAAGAGAAGAGACGAAGAGAGAAAAGCTTGAAGACAAAGGAAGTTGAGAGCACAAAGCTCGAAGAAAACCCAGGAAGCTAGAAGTTCAAAGAAAAGCAATGATCGTAAAATGAACCTCGGGAGAAAAGAGAACCCAATATTTATACCTCGCGAACGGACAACAACCTTCGAGATCCAACGGTCAAAGGAAAGCCCCCCCTTCGAAGGATAGGCAGATGACCCCCATGTGGCAATACCCGGAGATCAAAGCGACCCAATGAAAATCTTTTTGGCCCAGAAGCGAATAATTGAAGGGCTAGGAAAAAAGGGGGAATACGAAGAAACAAAAAAAATCTAGCAGCCACGATCATTTAATAATAACCACACCAATAAACCCCTTCAGACCAAAGAACACCTTTTTTCCCAATAAGCCAAAAAGACATTCCTTTTCCCAAAAATAGTATCTATTAGCCCCTCGCAAGAAATGCGAAAAGACATCTACCCATTGATTTAGATGTATTAAAATTAAACTTTATCGCTGTTGTCAATTATAATAATATTTCAATCAATTGACTCTCATTAACAAACCTTTTTGTCTTTCTTAGTGAAATAATATGACATCTTGAAAACTCTGTTACGGTGTGACAACGCTACTCATTTGTTTTCTATTCTGTTGTCTTCTGTCCGCCAAGACGTCTTCAGATCTTTTAATGTGCATAGAATGTATTTTACTCTCCAAATTCTTGCGGATATATATAGGGCTTTCTGAGAAGACTTAAGAATTTTTTTAAAAATTTAAAACATTATATATATATATATTGGTAAATTTATACATTAATTTTAAAGGGGACTACTTCCAAGTTTCAATGGTATAAATGTTACTTGATATTTTATTAAATTTTAAAGGCTGTATTTTACATATTGGATACTAATATAATAATATGTATAAAATGATGTACTTATATTTATATGAGTAAATATTAAATATAATTTTATAATTTCATTTCTATTAAGCGGGATGCAGAATGGAACTAGGTATGCTTGAAATGGGACTATATCCTCCATAAGATGTTAGGAATTTTGTACCGAGATGCTTTTGACTAGTTCTTTTTGTTTTTTTCCAACATAACTTAATTTCATAGATAAAAATATCAAAACCTAAATACAAAGGTCGTAGTCTTACTATAAACAATAATAATACGCAGAGCTTACATAAAAATCATAAAGCCCACTTGCTAAAAGGAAGATTTGATGACAACTTTTTTTATATATCACTTCATTTCCCCCGTATCTGACCATACCCATAGTCAAAATTAAGTGCACCACGCCTCCCTCTCTGCCGGCGTCCAATTGGTTCAAATCGCACCACCATACTTTTTCCCTCTCTACCAAGTTAGGCTTTGTTCAGTTTCATGATCCCGTCTGGGGTGGGCTCTATAAATTTGCTACTGTAAAGATTAGTAATTGGTTATATTATTTTCTTGCTCTGAATTTTCTTGTAAAATAGGATTTTTTGTTTCGCTAACAAAACAGGTCGAACTAGAAAATTCAGCCCACTTCCGATAAAAGATCTCGGCATTTGGTGGATTCAAGGTGGGGCCCTAGACATTGGGTTTAAATTTGTAATTTGGATTAGGAATTTTTAAGGACTTGCTAGTTCCAGACTTGTTTTTTTTTTATACAGTTCCAGACTTGTTTCATCATAGTTTATTAATAAAATTGGGCGTAGGCGCCTACCTTTTCCGAAAGAAATTGGGCCATACCCCTTTTTATCTTAATTTGTTTCGATTTTAACCAAATGTTAGCCCCCACCTTCCAAAGTCTTGTGTTGGTCACTGCTCCTAGGCTTCAATATGATCTGTCCTGAACCGGAGTCTAGAGATCCGGACTCAAGTCAGTCACAAATAGTATATAAATACTGTATAGGAGACCGGATGTACGAGTATCCGGTGTAGGTATCCGTTGTCCTTGAGCGGAGAGAGCGGACTGGGCGTCCTGGAGGTCCTTCACACCGACCTAACGCGTTGAAGTGGGCGAATGGTGGTGTCACCTGCAATGATTCTCCGACGCTCAAGTCAGTGATAATATTCCAAGTAAGGAATGTATTTCAGAGAGTAATTGTGCCTAGAATTGGTTGAAGATCCCTCACTTCATTAATGAAATGAGTTCATATACCTGATTGGCTCGTTTCCCGAGGACTCGTTAGTGGGGAACCACTAACTCCCATTAGCATTATTTTATTGCGCACTTACCAGCATGATTGGGTCAAGTGGCTATTTTATAATGAGCATAGAGAATATAGACTAGGATTAGGGAACAAGTTGATCATTCCCGTGAGCAGAATTTGGCTCGTAGTGTAGGGAATTATTGATCGATCCCTGTAGTAATTATCCTTGTCTTTAGCACAGTAACGTGTGTATTATCCGATGTCATGGTGTTATCCTGAACAACCGGTATAGGGAGAACGCCTGATACGGAATTACAGTCCGGATGTATACCGATGACACCGGTTACACGTTGTAGTCTTGACAAAGACGTTGAAATATGCCTTGCAGGTCGGATACCGGTATTGAGACCGGATCACAATAATTACCAAATTATGCTATAGTTATCTTATATGTAAAACAAGGCCCTGACAATCCACATGTCAACCTGTTGTTTTTTTCTAAAAAAATAATTATTAATAATCATCCATCAAAGTACAAGACTTTTCTTCTCAGTTACTACACACTTCTTTTTGCTGACAATGTCACCTCAGAACCTATTAAAATAATTAAAAAAGTACAAAAGTTGGGCCTCTGTTGCTATACACTTCTGTATGATATTAGATGTAGTAGATTACATAACAATAAATACTGGTAGTGATCGGTTTTCAAATGATTGGTGGATGTGATCATATAAATCCCCTCTAATTGCTAATCGGACTTGGCCCAATTATTCTGGGCCTGCTGCGTTTTGAATGATCATCGAACAACGAAATTAGAAGATGAAAAGAACCCTCGTTAGTCGATGCTATATCAATCAATTCTGGGTAAGCTTTGTTTTCTCTGTGTTTCATTTTTTAAAAACCTTAATTGACGAACGTGTTTATAATACGTGTTGATTTGAAACAATGACAGGGAGTTTGTATGGAATCATCGAATTTCATGAAAGTTTCAGCGATTTGCCGTAGCAGACATTCATCTGCGTTGCCATGGATATCGCCTCTTTAATTTACGAAACCTAAACCAGATCCTCCACCTAAAATCAGTGTAACTCCTCAGAGGAAGCAAAAACATATCTCTCATGACTCTGCCATCGACTTGAATAAATGAGAGAAAGATCCACAACACGCATTGAAAATATTCAACATGGTATCAGAGCAAAAGGGTTTCAATCACAATAATGCCACCTACGCAACCATTCTCGAGAAGCTTGCTCGGTTTAAGAAATTTTAAGCCGTTGACCGAATTCTACATCAAATGACCTACGAAAGCTGCAAATTTCACAAGGGTATTTTTATTAACCTAATGAAGCATTTCTCCAAATCCTCTCTTCATGACAAGGTGTTTCACGCGTTTTTCTCTATTCAATCAATTGTCAGGGAAAAACCCTCTCCCAAAGCCATTACAACTTATCTCAATCTCTTACTGGATTCCAACCGTGTTGATTTGGCGCGAACATTGCTCTTGTATTGCAAGAGGAATCTTACTTATAAGCCAAACATTTGTGTGTTTAATATCTTAGTTAAGTACCATTGTAAAAATGGGGATCTTGATTCTGCTTTTGATGTTGTGAAGGAAATGAGGAGCTCCGAGTTCTCTTACCCTAATTTGGTTACTTACTCCACCCTCATGGATGGTCTCTGTCAAAATGGAAGACTCAAAGAAGCCTTTGAACTGTTTGAGGAAATGGTATCAAGGGATCAGCTAGTTCCTGATCCTCTTACTTACAATGTTTTCATCAATGGATTTTGCCGTAGGGGTAAACCTGACAGTGCTAGAAATGTTATTGAGTTTATGAAGAATAATGGATGTCGTCCTAATGTGTTTAATTACTCAACTCTGGTGAATGGTTTGTGCAAAGTTGGGAAACTGCAAGATGCAAAAGGGGTTTTGGATGAGATGAAGAGTTCTGGTTTAAAACCTGATGATACGGTTACTTATACGACTTTGATTAATTTCTTTTGTAGAAATGGTCAAATTGGTGAAGCTATGGAGTTGCTGGAAGAAATAAAGGAGAATGAGTGCCCGACAGATACTGTTACATTCAATGTGATTCTCGGGGGCTTGTGTAGAGATGGTAGATTTGAGGAGGCTCTGGATATGCTTGAGAAACTCCCACACCAGGGTGTCTATTTGAATAAAGGTAGTTACATGATTGTCTTAAATTCATTAACCCAAAAATGTGAGTTGCATAAAGCAAAGAAATTATTGGGGCTAATGTTGAGTAGGGGGGTTTGGCCCTATTATGCTACGTCGAATGAATTGTTGGTGCATCTTTGTAAGGCAGGAATGGCTGATGATGCTGCTGTGGCACTATTTGACTTGGTGGAGATAGGATTCCTGCCAGGACTTGATTCTTGGGAACTTTTAATTGGATTAATTTGCAGGGACAGAAAGTTATTGTATGTTTTTAAGTTGCTTGATGAATTAGTGATCACGAATACTTGATTGTTTACCCTGTGGAATAAAGTGGTGAATTTCAGAAGTCATTGATGCTTAGAATCCTTCACTTGAGGGTAAAAAGATGTGACATATAATTTTTGTATTATGATATAACAGCAACGTTATTTCATTAGGCATTACCTTTTATACAATTTCTTTACATGATTACCTCACTAAACCTTTCTATCACTCACCAAGCCGCAGCGTACTTGCCCCACCGCTTCGTGTTACTTCTTACCCTACCGTTGCTCATCTCACCATGGCCACTGCTCAACCTGCCATCACCACATCTCTCCGTGCTCTCTCTCAACACTGCCACTTCTCTCGACTCTAGTCAGGTATCTCTAATTACTCATGAGCTATAGTTGATAAGGTTCTTGCACCGCACAGGTGAACCTAGTCCCAATTACTCATTGCATGAACCCTAATCCCAATTTCCCCTACTCACAGGTAAACCATTCTTGTGTTGGCTGTTCTCGGTTTGGTGGATTAAGAATATCTTCTCTGAGCTATAAGGTCAGTTTTATATGTTTTCTTGACTGATAATTACTAAAATATTTTAACTACTATCTTTGGTATTTTTCATTTCCCTAATTTTTTATGTTTTCTTGATTCACAGTTTTACTTGAACCTGTATGCATTTTGAATGTGTTCTTGTCCTCCCTTTATACTATTTTTTTTCTAAGCTTAGATTGAAAGTGCTTGTTTTGCATGATAAATTTTGTACTACCAGCTAACACCTGGGAGTTTGTTTTATTTCTGTAAATGGATAGGACATTGTATTACTCAAAATTACTTAATCAGTACAAAAATAGAAGTGTCACGTTAATGCTAGAAGATTGTTAGATTCATTCCACAACGACCATCTCTAAATTTGCAGCTGCATCTTTTGCTTGTAAGCTAGTATTAACCAGGAAAAAGATCCTTGTCCTTCTCTGTTTCAATGCGGTCCATAATGTGTTTCTGGTTTTGAGCTCTTGAAAGGGGGATCCAAAGCTCTTGTCTCATCAATTTCCAGCATAACTAGGTGCACAACCCTGTCTTTTTGAATGATAGGTGCACAAACAAATTCAAATATGTTTAGCCTGCATAAAAAATACTTTGCATAGTTTTCAGTCCCATTGATTTAGATGTATTAAAATTAAACTCTATCGCTTTTGTCAATTATAATAATATTTCAATCAATTGACTCTCATTAACAAACCTTTTTGTCTTTCTTAGTGAAATAATATGACATCTTGAAAACTCTGTTACGGTGTGACAACGCTACTCATTTGTTTTCTATTCTGTTGCCTTCTGTCCGCCAAGACGTCTTCAGATCTTTTAATGTGCATAGAATGTATTTTACTCTCCAAATTCTTGCGGATATATGTAGGGCTTTCTGAGAAGACTTAAGAATTTTTTAAAAAATTTAAAACATTATATATATATATATTGGATACTAATATAATAATATGTATAAAATGACGTACTTATATTTATATGAGTAAATATTAAATATAATTTTATAATTTCATTTCTATTAAGCGGGATGCAGAATGGAACTAGGTATGCTTGAAATGGGACTATATCCTCCATAAGATGTTAGGAATTTTGTACCGAGATGCTTTTGACTAGTTCTTTTTGTTTTTTTTCCAACATAACTCAATTTCATAGATAAAAATATCAAAACCTAAATACAAAGGTCGTAGTCTTACTATAAACAATAATAATACGTAGAGCTTACATAAAAATCATAAAGCCCACTTGCTAAAAGGAAGATTTAATGACAACTTTTTTTATATATCACTTCATTTCCCCCGTATCTGACCGTACCCTTCGTCAAAATTAAGTGCACCACGCCTCCCTCTCTGCCGGCGTCCAATTGGTTCAAATCGCACCACCACACTTTTTCCCTCTCTACCAAGTTAGGCTTTGTTCAGTTTCATGATCCCGTCTGGGGTGGGCTCTATAAATTTGCTACTGTAAAGATTAGTAATTGGTTATATTATTTTCTTGCTCTGAATTTTCTTGTAAAATAGGATTTTTTGTTTCGCTAACAAAACAGGTCGAACTAGAAAATTCAGCCCACTTCCGATAAAAGATCTCGGCATTTGGTGGATTCAAGGTGGGGCCCTAGACATTGGGTTTAAATTTGTAATTTGGATTAGGAATTTTTAAGGACTTGCTAGTTCCAGACTTGTTTTTTTTTTGATACAGTTCCAGACTTGTTTCATCATAGTTTATTAATAAAATTAGGCGTAGGCGCCTACCTTTTCCGAAAGAAATTGGGCCATACCCCTTTTTATCTTAATTTGTTTCGATTTTAACCAAATGTTAGCCCCCACCTTCCAAAGTCTTGTGTTGGTCACTGCTCCTAGGCTTCAATAATTACCAAATTATGCTATAGTTGTCTTATATGTAAAACAAGGCCCTGATAATCCACATATCAACCTGTTGTTTTTTTCTAAAAAAAATAATTTATTAATAATCATCCATCAAAGTACAAGACTTTTCTTCTCAGTTACTACACACTTCTTTTTGCTGACAATGTCACCTCAGAACCTATTAAAATAATTAAAAAAGTACAAGAGTTGGGCCTCCGTTGCTATACACTTCTGTATGATATTAGATGTAGCAGATTACATAACAATAAATACTGGTAGTGATCGATTTTCAAATGATTAGTGGATGTGATCATATAAATCCCCTCTAATTGCTAATCGGACTTGGCCCAATTATTCTGGGCTTGCTGCGTTTTGAATGATCATCGAACAACGAAATTAGAAGATGAAAAGAACCCTCGTTGGTCGATGCTATATCAATCAATTCTGGGTAAACTTTGTTTTCTCTGTGTTTCATTTTTTAAAAACCTTAACTGACGAACGTGTTTATAATACGTGTTGATTTGAAACAATGACAGGGAGTTTGTATGGAATCATCGAATTTCATGAAAGTTTCAATGATTTGTCGTAGCAGACATTCATCTGCGTTGCCATGGATATCGCCTCTTTAATTTACGAAACCTAAACCAGATCCTCCACCTAAAATCAGTGTAACTCCTCAGAGGAAGCAAAAACATATCTCTCATGACTCTGCCATCGACTTGATCAAACGAGAGAAAGATCCACAACACGCATTGAAAATATTCAACATGGTATCAGAGCAAAAGGGTTTCAATCACAATAATGCCACCTACACAAGCATTCTCGAGAAGCTTGCTCGGTTTAAGAAATTTCAAGCCGTTGACCGAATTCTACATCAAATGACCTACGAAAGCTGCAAATTTCACGAGGGTATTTTTATTAACCTAATGAAGCATTTCTCCAAATCCTCTCTTCATGACAAGGTATTTCACGCATTTTTCTCTATTCAATCAATTGTCAGGGAAAAACCCTCTCCCAAAGCCATTACAACTTGTCTCAATCTCTTGCTCGATTCCAACCGTGTTGATTTGGCGTGAAAATTGCTCTTGCATTGCAAGAGGAATCTTACTCATAAGCCAAACGTTTGCGTGTTTAATATCTTAGTTAAGTACCATTGTAAAAATGGGGATCTTGATTCTACTTTTGATGTTGTGAAGGAAATGAAGAGCTCCGAGTTCTCTTACCCTAATTTGGTTACTTACTCCACCCTCATGGATGGTCTCTGTCAAAATAGAAGACTCAAAGAAGCCTTTGAACTGTTTGAGGAAATGGTATCAAGGGATCAGCTAGTTCCTGATCCTCTTACTTACAATGTTTTCATTAATGGATTTTACCGTAGGGGTAAACCTGACAGTGCTAGAAATGTTATTGAGTTTATAAAGAATAATGGATGCCGTCCTAATGTGTTTAATTACTCAGCTCTGGTGAATGGTTTGTGCAAAGTTGGGATACTGTAAGATGCAAAAGGGGTTTTGGATGAGATGAAGAGTTCTGGTTTAAAACCTGATACGGTTACTTATACGACTTTGATTAATTTCTTTTGTAGAAATGGTCAAATTGGTGAAGCTATGGAGTTGCTGGAAGAAATGAAGGAGACTGAGTGCCCGGCAGATACTGTTACATTCAATGTGATTCTCGGGGGCTTGTGTAGAGATGGTAGATTTGAGGAGGCTCTGGATATGCTTGAGAACTCCCACACCAGGGTGTCTATTTGAATAAAGGTAGTTACAGGATTGTCTTAAATTCATTAACCCAAAATTGTGAGTTGCATAAAGCAAAGAAATTATTGGGGCTAATGCTGAGTAGGGGGGTTTTGCCCCATTATGCTACGTCAAATGAATTGTTGGTGCTTCTTTGTAAGGCAGGAATGGCTGATGATGCTGCTGTGGCACTATTTGACTTGGTGGAGATAGGGTTCCTGCCAGGACTTGATTCCTGGGAACTTTTAATTGGATTAATTTGTAGGGACAGAAAGTTATTGTATGTTTTTGAGTTGCTTGATGAATTAGTGATCACGAATACTTGATTGTTTACCCTGTGGAATGAAGTGGTGAATTTCAGAAGTCATTGATGCTTAGAATCCTTCACTTGAGGGTAAAAAGATGTGACATATAATTTTTGTATTATGATATAACAGCAACGTTATTTCATTAGGCATTACCTTTTATACAATTTCTTTACATGATTACCTCACTAAACCTTTCTATCACTCACCAACCCGCTGTTAGCCCGACGGCGCCTCAACGGTCTTTGTCCACCGCTGGATTTTTATTAATTGGCAAGCGCACCAATCGTTTGTAGTTTTCGAAATTTAGATATCGTTCCACTGGGATTGAAAGTCCAATAACAACAGTAATCTTCTACTTACTATGGTAAATGTGAATAAACAAAAGAATGATTTATACACAGTTTATACAATATTGACAAGATAGCATGGTTGAGTGATTCATAAGATAAAAGAAAATAAAAATCTATCTAAAAAGTCGAGTTGCAACCTAGAATAGGTAAGATACTTAAGATAAACATAGATAAACAAATTATGTTGGAGATTGGATCCCTAATCTAGAATAACAATGAGGAACTCAAGACATGCATATTTAATCATCAAGTTTCATGTCATTGCAGCTTAAAATCATTATAACCGATCCCTCGTGATATAAATTCTAAGAATTCACCGTAAAGTCCGATCCCTCGTGAGCTTTCTCAGTAAAAACTTGCATTAAGACCTGGCCTTATGGAAACAATGGTTAACAACCCCTATAGAATTGAGATACCAAGGGTATTCCAACTTTTTACTTTCGTCAAAACAAGTTTCAATACGGCATAAATAATCATTCTCCCATTTGACATTTATACTAATAAAACCAGTTTCGATACACATGAAAATCATTCTCCCGTTTGACGTTCATATTAATAAAAGGTTGAGATACTAACATGGACTTGAATCATAAACATGCAGAGGTCGAATTCACAACATTATACTCAATAGATTAATTCACCAATTCCAACATAAACAAATTAGTTACACATGGTAAAAGTAAAGACAACACTTACAGAGTTTGACATTACGAAGACGATGGAAAACTTCACGATACAACGATCACAATACACCGAAACACACTCAAGTATCTAGAAAACTATTCTAGAACTACAACTCACAAAAGAAGTACTCAAAGTCGAGCACAAGAGAGAAGAGAAGAGAAGTGTATGGAATGGGATGCTATGAATGGTGTTGGATGGCCCTATTTATAGGGCTGAGCAAGGGTGCTGACGCTACGCGTCAGACCCCTGACTCAGCTTCCATTAAGTAGCTGATAATGGCCACTTCAAATAATTAAAATCAATCATGCTTGGCCACTTAGACGTGTTTCCACTATAATTTGGCCATTTGTGATGAGTGGGGTGGCCCTTGTGCTGAGTGGAGTGCCCATTATTGGGTCCAAGTGGGGTGGTTGGCCAAAGTGGGAGTGGAGACTGCGCAGCACTGACGCTACGCGTGGCTGTGATGCGTAGCGTCAGCATCAAAAATAGCACTTGATGCTACGCGTGGGGTGAGGCTACGCGTCAGCTCCTCCAGTGTAATTTTCTCTTGATTTCTTAACTTTTTCACTGCAAAACTAGAGAAAATTGATCAAGGGTAGATTATTTCCAACATCATCCATTTATTGAATTTAAATCCTAATTTTCTAACAAATTAAACTAATTTTTATAATTTTTATGAAATTTTTATTTAAACTTTTATTGAAAATTTGAGGACTAACAAATACCCCCAACTTGAGACATTGCTCGTCCTCGAGCAAGAGAGAAAAATAAGAAAATAAAAATTTGAAATAAAATTTTTAAGTTAGTCCAAAAATTTACCACAAAAAATAATTACACAATTTCAACTATTTTGTAATAATCAAAAACTGATATCAAATATAACAAAGATTTAATGATAAAATTGTTTACAATATTCTATTAACAACCAAGCAAAATTTCAAGCTTACCTCACAAGTGTTTATCTCTATGCAATTGGTAACCTGTTTCTCTCAATCAATCATAAAATCAAACGAATTTAACTTTGTTTGTCATCTAATCAATGGTTATTTATACAGAGTT
Source organism: Clitoria ternatea (assembly GCA_037962975.1). Taxonomy (NCBI): domain Eukaryota; kingdom Viridiplantae; phylum Streptophyta; class Magnoliopsida; order Fabales; family Fabaceae; genus Clitoria; species Clitoria ternatea. The sequence goes on from CM075670.1 coordinate 289,828,536, forward strand.
AATTCAAAAATCACAAGGTCTTTTCACGGGTTGTAATGAGGCTTGGTTTACAAGAATCAATGGTTTTTCTTGGAATTCAAAAACCTGAAATCATAAAAGAGCATTTTCATAATTTTTAGGCTTTTCTCTTGATCCAAACTCTCATTTATTTTTATTGATGGAAAATAAATACCCCCAACTTGATTCTTTTCACTATTTTTGACTTTTCTTTTCCATATTCTATTTTTTTTTAAAAAGAATCAAGTTGCTCATTTTCACTCCCCATTTTTGTAAGAACACTCAAAATATTTTTCATTTATTTCAACTGCTCTTTTAATCAATCAAGTATAGGGAATGGTTAAAACAAAATTAGGTTTTAAGGGTACCAAAGAATTTTATTTTAGGCTCAAATTGGCTTGCAAGGGATAAAAGACTTTTTACCAAGGTAAGCTGTTTGGCCCAAGATTTTGTTTCACCAATAAATGTGCCTTGATCATTTTCCTGAATTCTCTGTACAACAACACAAATCAGAGATTAAAGCAAAATCAATTCGAATTGAAAATATGTCGATTAAACCCTCAAGTGTTTAAAAAAAAATCTCTCAACTCACCGGGTTTTTGAAATTTGCTTGATGGTTAATAAACTTATTGTAATTAAATTTATCAAAATTCCTAAGTTATAAAGAAATTGATAATTGATTTTACAAAATTGGTTTTATTGTGTAAAAATTCTAAGTGTATAAACTAACTTACTAACAAAAATTTGATTGATTTTTTTTATATATAAAAAATGCAAAAACAAATGATTACGAAAACACACACCACACAAATAATAAAATACCATAATATAAACTGTAAATGTGAATGTAAATGTAAATATCAACTGAAACAAATGTACTCAAAATAAGATAAAGATGGCATTCTCAGTCCTCCATCTGATCATCATCCTCCTCCTCCTCCTCCTCATCATCATTAGAATCAGCCTGTGCGCCAGATGACCCACCAGTCTCAGGGTAGGTAGGCAAATCTCTGGGCCAAGCTACATGTGCTGCGAACTCGGCCGGGGTAACATAAGGTGCTCTCTCTCCCTGTAACCTGTACTGATAAAATTCATCGTGAAGATGAATATAAGCTCTATGAGTGGCAGCCATCATCTGCATCATATGCTGATGCTCAAGTGATATCCGGGCAAAGCCCTGTGTGACAGCATCAGCAGATGGAGGCTGCACTGGTGGTCTCCTCCTCCTAGGTCGAGGCTGAGCCTCCTGCTCTAATGGTGGAAGCTCGCACTGCTGTACAAAATAATCTCTGTTTACTAGAACTTTAGGGACTCTCCCTGAAGAACTAGTAAACTCTGGTGAAGGCACTATAACTCCCTGCCTCCTCAGTAAGGCAGATATGATGAGAGGAAAGGGTATGGGGCGATTCACTTTATACCCAAGGGCATAATAGTGAATCTGCTCTGATATAAGCTCAGCAATGTCAATGGTGTGATCCTGGAGGATAGAATAAAGAAGGCAACAACGCTCAACTGGAATAGAAGAAAGGTGGGTGACAGGAGTGATATTATGGAGCATGAGGTGGGACCAAGCCTGGGCTATGGGGGTCAGCTGGGTCTTTAGGAAGTTGGATGGACTCCTTCCAACCCTACTCAGGTTGAAAAAGATTCCATCCTTGCTCAAGAAATGAGCAACCTCCTCGAGGGAGTATCCTAACTCTCTCTCAGCAGCAATCTTGTTTCTGTTTTCCTTCCAGAAACAAGTGTCATTCCCAGGGGTGGGCTCCCAAGGGTTACCCAATAGGGTGCTAATAGTGTCCCGGTCATATGAGATATGCCGGCCTCTCACCCAACTCGTCCGCTGCTGCCCTATGTTTGGTGCATCCTGGCGGGTCCTGAAAGCATTAGCGTAAAACTCCATTACTAAGATGGGGTCCCCCTCAGTAGGTAGAGAGAATAGAGGTCCCCATCTCCTCTGCTATACTTTATCCTGAAGCTCAGGATAGTCTCCTGCACTCAAATCAAGGACCCTCTCCCAGATCAGTCTCTGGCCCTTGATCTGATGAAATCTTGCCCATTTCGCATCAGTGCGAAATCTGGTGGGATCCCTCGGTCCTAACACCTCCTGTCCCTGAAAATCAGGATCCTCAGAAGTGGTGTCAGTGTCTGTGGTCTTCCTCTGTCTCTTAGAGGGACCAGTAGTAGGAATGGATTTCCTCGGTGCCATCTGCAAAAAGTAAAATTTTTAAAATTAAACACACATTAAAACATAAATCACACATTAATGCATAACAATATTTTTTGGTTTTTTTTTCTAAAATTGGGAAAAATACCACAACATATTTTTGTATTTTATGAAAAAGAAAGTCACACACATATAATTCAAATAATTTTTAAAACAAAATACAATTTATTCAAAATTTATACAAATTTGCAAGAAAGTATAACGAATACTAAATATAAAAATTTATTAATTTAAAAAGAAAACAAAAACAACAAACAAACAGCAAGAATTAAAAACAGAGGCTGACACTACGCGTGGTGTGACGCTACGCATCAGCCTGTTCTGCCCACGCTACGCGTCTGTGGGATGCTACGCGTGGGCTCACAGTTCATCCTCACGCTACGCGTCAGTGTGACGCTACGCGTGAGCTGCGCAGAAAAAAGAAAAAACAGGGGTTGCACAGCAGCAACCCCTTTCCAACCTACACTATATCCATTCAATTCCTAACTCCTAACAGCAATCAATCCCAATGGTCTTCTAATCCTAATCCTAACCACATTTATTTCTACAAATCGAAAATCAAAAACAAAACTAAAGAGAAGGGATTAGAATACTTACTTGTGATTCCTTGAGCAATGGGATTGAGAAGCTTGGGAAGAGAGAAAAGGAAGTTTCTAATCTTTAGGGTTTTGAGAAAACTAAAGTGAAGTAGAAAGGGAGTTTTAGGTTTTAAAACCTAAGATGGGCCTCTCTGGTTCAGTTTTAAAAACTGAACGTGGGCTCTGACGCTACGCGTGTATCGGACGCTACGCGTGAGACCCAAAATGCAGAGGCCACGCTACGCGTCATATGGGCGCTACGCGTGGGCTTCTGTTTTTGATTTTCCAAAATTTTGATTTTCAAAAAACCTTTTCTTTTCAATCTTAAACTCCTTTTCTTTTCAAAATAAAATTCTATCTAATTATTTTTTGAAATATGTTTTTTTTATATTTATATTAAAAACATTATAAAAATAAAGAGAAAAGAATGGGTTGCCTCCCATTGAGCGCTAGATTTAATGTCTCCAGCCAGACATTACCTCTGATTAATCAGGTGGTCTTCCAATATTCATTGAAGAATCACCTGTCTTCTTCTTCTTCCTTCTCCTTCTTTTCCGATGCTTAATTACCTGTTTTTCATCTTTCAAAGCATCGGTTAATTTAAAACAATTTAATTGATTGGGAAGAGATATACCTGGTTCGGTCGATAGGTAAACCTTTGCCTCATTATTTATCCTGAGGTGTTCATGAGCACTGAAGCTTACCTCTTCTTCATAAACTTTGACTGCAACCGTACTTAAATCAACATCTACTCTGATCCTTGCAGTCTTCATGAAAGGTCTTCCTAGGATCAGGGGGATCTCAGTAACCTCCTTCATATCCAGTACCACAAAGTCAACCTTGAAGTGGTACTTGTCAACCTTTACTAACACATCTTCCACAATCCCAAAAGGTTTTTTGACAGAGCGATCTGCAAACTGTAATTCTGTCTTTGCCTCCTTCAACTCATATTCACCAATGCGTTTTATTAAATCTAAGGGTATCAAGTTAATGTTAGCCCCTAAATCTAGTAGCGCATTCCTGATGTTGATATTTCCGATTGTTACAGGAATGGTGAAACTCCCCGGATCTTTACATTTTTTCGGGGTTATACAATTTGTTTCTTGCTCTGTATCTCTTTGCACATTTTTTTCTTTTTCATTTTTTTCATTTTTTTCTATTTTTTCACTTTCTTTTTCTTCTTCTTTCTTTTTCTCACTCTTTTCTTTACAATCAATTTGTACAATATCAGAAGAAACAACATTACATTGTTCCCTTGGGTTTTGAGTATTTGCAGAAAACCCAGAACTCTTTAATTCGGCTATCTCTTTTGCAAGCTGACCTATTTGTATATCTGATGCTTTTCGGGCAGCTTCATTTGTCTCTACAAACTGCAATAACTGTTGAATAGCTTCCTCTATTCTTGTCAACCTTGCATTGTCAGTTTGTTGTTGCTTGAATTGATTGTTAGGAGGTCTGTTGGAAGGTCCAATATCCTGTCTCCAGCCAATATTCTGAATTTGCCAACCCTGCAGGTAATTGTTAGGAAAAGAATTTCCATGATTAAAAGGAAAATTACCTAAGGGTGCTCTTTGATGGTTCATGAAATTGGCTTGCTCTTGCTCATTTCCACAGTAACCACATGGTTGTTCTCCCATGCAGTGCGTACATGCTTTAAGTTGGGCAGGGGGTGGTGATGCTACTTGAGCAATTTGAAGTTTTTCCAATTGCTTGCTCATAACTTCAATTTGTTGGGTCAGTAATTTTTGCTGAGCCAACACTGCATCATTTACTCCCAATTCAAGCATTCCTGGCTTCCTCTGCATATTACCTCTTTCATGCTTTGCTTATCGGTCACTAATAGCCATTGATTCCAATATTTCTATGGCTTCTTCCACAGTCTTGTTCATTAAAGAACCACCTGCACAAGCATCTAACATCATCTTGAACTGAGGCAATAAACCATGGTAAACGATTCTTACCTTTTCGACATCATTCAGGTTGTGGTTCGGGCATTTTCTCAAGAGTGCCTTGAATCGTTCCCATGTCTCTCCTAATGATTCATCATTATTTTGGGAAAAAGAGTGTATGGTTGTCATTGCTTCAAAATATCTTGAAGGAGAATAAAATCTTTCCAAAAATTTTCTTTCAACATCGGACCAGTTTGCAAAACTACCCGGTGGACAAGATTTAAACCATTCTTTTGCTTTCCCAATCAATGAAAAAGGAAAGAGTCTCATGTAAACAGACTCTTCTTGATTGGGTTCAAAACCAATTGTGCTACATAATTCATAAAAAACAGTTAAATGTTCATACGGTTCTTCATGATTTAAACCAGCAAATTGGTTGTTTTGAATAATATTTAAAGTGGCAGGTTTAATTTCCACTGGTAAAACTGGTCCTTGAAACATTCCCGAAACTCGGGGTGGACCATTTATAGCAGCAAACTGTCCCAATGTTCTCCTTTCAGCAGCCATATTTGAATTTTCAAAAATTTTCGAAGTAGAAGAAGAATTAGTTTGTGTTTTTGATTTCAAAGACTTGATTTTCTTTACAAACTTTTCTATCTCAGGATCAAAATAAATTTTACCTGCGGTAGATCGAGTTTGCATACACAAACTAGACAAAGAAAGTTAGTGTAACAATGATAAGAAATAAATAAAAAATTTTCTAAAGTAAAAAAAAATATTTACCACGGTAATTAAAAATTTACTATTTTACTGAAACAGTTCAATCCCCGGCAACGGCGCCAGAAAACTTGTTAGCCCGACGGCGCCTCAACGGTCTTTGTCCACCGCCGGGTTTTTATTAATTGGCAAGCGCACCAATCGTTTGTAGTTTTCGAAATTTAGATATCGTTTCACTGGGATTGAAAGTCCAATAACAACAGTAATCTTCTACTTACTATGGTAAATGTGAATAAACAAAAGAATGATTTATACACAGTTTATACAATATTGACAAGATAGCATGGTTGAGTGATTCATAAGATAAAAGAAAATAAAAATCTATCTAAAAAGTCGAGTTGCAACCTAGAATAGGTAAGATACTTGAGATAAACACAGATAAACAAATTATGTTGGAGATTGGATCCCTAATCTAGAATAACAATGAGGAACTCAAGACATGCATATTTAATCATTAAGTTTCATGTCATTGCAGCTTAAAATCATTATAACCGATCCCTCGTGATATAAATTCTAAGAATTCACCGCAAAAGTCCGATCCCTCGTGAGCTTTCTCAGTAAAAACTTGCATTAAGACCTGGCCTTATGGCAACAATGGTTAACAACCCCTATAGAATTGAGATACCAAGGGTATTCCAACTTTTTACTTTCGTCAAAACAAGTTTCAATAGGCATAAATAATCATTCTCCCGTTTGACATTTATACTAATAAAACCAGTTTCGATACACATGAAAATCATTCTCCCGTTTGACGTTCATATTAATAAAAGGTTGAGATACTAACATGGACTTGAATCATAAACATGCAGAGGTCGAATTCACAACATTATACTCAATAGATTAATTCACCAATTCCAACATAAACAAATTAGTTACACATGGTAAAAGTAAAGACAACACTTACAGAGTTTGACATTACGAAGACGAAGGAAAACTTCACGATACAACGATCACAATACACCGAAACACACTCAAGTATCTAGAAAACTATTCTAGAACTATAACTCACAAAAGAAGTACTCAAAGTCGAGCACAAGAGAGAAGAGAAGAGAAGTGTATGGAATGGGATGCTATGAATGGTGTTGGATGGCCCTATTTATAGTGCTGAGCAAGGGTACTGACGCTACGCGTCCCTGTGACGCTACGCGTCAGACCCCTGACTCAGCTTCCATTAAGCAGCTGATAATGGCCACTTCAAATAATTAAAATCAATCATGCTTGGCCACTTGGACGTGTTTCCACTGTAATTTAGCCATTTGTGATGAGTGGGGTGGCCCTTGTGTTGAGTGGAGTGCCCATTATTGGGTCCAAGTGGGGTGGTTGGCCAAAGTGGGAGTGGAGACTGCACAGCACTGACGCTACGCGTGGCTGTGATGCGTAGCGTCAGCATCAAAAATAGCACTTGATGCTACGCGTGGGGTGAGGCTACGCGTCAGCTCCTCCAGTGTAATTTTCTCTTGATTTCTTAACTTTTTCACTGCAAAACTAGAGAAAATTGATCAAGGGCAGATTATTTCCAACATCATCCATTTATTAAATTTAAATCCTAATTTTCTAACAAATTAAACTAATTTTTATAATTTTTATGAAATTTTTATTTAAACTTTTATTGAAAATTTAAGGACTAACAGCCGCAGCGTGCTTGCCCCACCGCTTCGTGCTACTTCTTACCCTACCATTGCTCATCTCACCATGGCCACTGCTCAACCTGCCATCACCACATCTCTCCGTGCTCTCTCTCAACACTGCCATTTCTCTCGACTCCAGTCAGGTATCTCCAATTACTCATGAGCTATAGTTGATAAGGTTCTTGCACCGCACAGGTGAACCTAGTCCCAATTACTCATTGCATGAACCCTAATCCCAATTTCCCCTACTCATAGGTGAACCATTCCTGTGTTGGCTGTTCTCGGTTTGGTGGATTAAGAATATCTTCTCTGAGCTATAAGGTCAGTTGTATATGTTTTCTTGACTGATAATTACTAAAATCTTTTAACTACTATCTTTGGTATTTTTCATTTCCTTAATTTTTTATGTTTTCTTGATTCACAGTTTTACTTGAACCTGTATGCATTTTGAATGTGTTCTTGTCCTCCCTTTATACTATTTTTTTTCTAAGCTTAGATTGAAAGTGCTTGTTTTGCATGATAAATTTTGTACTACCAGCTAACACCTGGGAGTTTGTTTTATTTCTGTAAATGGATAGGACATTGTATTACTCGAAATTACTTAATCAGTACAAAAATGGAAGTGTCACGTTAATGCTAGAAGATTGTTAGATTCATTCCACAATGACCATCTCTAAATTTGCAGCTGCATCTTTTGCTTGTAAGCTAGTATTAACCAGGAAAAAGATCCTTGTCCTTCTCTGTTTCAATGTGGTCCATAATGTGTTTCTGGTTTTGAGCTCTTGAAAGGGGGATCCAAAGCTCTTGTCTCATCAATTTCCAGCATAACTAGGTGCACAACCCTGTCTTTTTGAATGATAGGTGCACAAACAAATTCAAATATGTTTAGCCTGCATAAAAAATACTTTGCATAGTTTTCAGTCCCATTGATTTAGATGTATTAAAATTAAACTCTATCGCTTTTGTCAATTATAATAATATTTCAATCAATTGACTCTCATTAACAAACCTTTTTGTCTTTCTTAGTGAAATAATATGACATCTTGAAAACTCTGTTACGGTGTGACAACGCTACTCATTTGTTTTCTATTCTGTTGCCTTCTGTCCGCCAAGACGTCTTCAGATATTTTAATGTGCATAGAATGTATTTTACTCTCCAAATTCTTGCGGATATATGTAGGGCTTTCTGAGAAGACTTAAGAATTTTTTTAAAAATTTAAAACATTATATATATATATATTGGTAAATTTATACATTAATTTTAAAGGGGACTACTTCCAAGTTTCAATGGTATAAATGTTACTTGATATTTTATTAAATTTTAAAGGCTGTATTTTACATATTGGATACTAATATAATAATATGTATAAAATGACGTACTTATATTTATATGAGTAAATATTAAATATAATTTTATAATTTCATTTCTATTAAGCGGGATGCAGAATGGAACTAGGTATGCTTGAAATGGGACTATATCCTCCATAAGATGTTAGGAATTTTGTACCGAGATGCTTTTGACTAGTTCTTTTTGTTTTTTTCCAACATAACTCAATTTCATAGATAAAAATATCAAAACCTAAATACAAAGGTCGTAGTCTTACTATAAACAATAATAATACGCAGAGCTTACATAAAAATCATAAAGTCCACTTGCTAAAAGGAAGATTTGATAATAACTTTTTTTATATATCACTTCATTTCCCCCGTATCTGACCATACCCATAGTCAAAATTAAGTGCACCACGCCTCCCTCTCTGCCGGCGTCCAATTGGTTCAAATCGCACCACCATACTTTTTCCCTCTCTACCAAGTTAGGCTTTGTTCAGTTTCATGATCCCGTCTGGGGTGGGCTCTATAAATTTTCTACTGTAAAGATTAGTAATTGGTTATATTATTTTCTTGCTCTGAATTTTCTTGTAAAATAGGGTTTTTTGTTTCGCTAACAAAACAGGTCGAACTAGAAAATTCAGCCCACTTCCTATAAAAGATCTCGGCATTTGGTGGATTCAAGGTGGGGCCCTAGATATTGGGTTTAAATTTGTAATTTGGATTAGGAATTTTTAAGGACTTGCTAGTTCCAGACTTGTTTTTTTTGATACAGTTCCAGACTTGTTTCATCATAGTTTATTAATAAAATTGGGCGTAGGCGCCTACCTTTTCCCAAAAAAATTGGGCCATACCCCTTTTTATCTTAATTTGTTTCGATTTTAACCAAATGTTAGCCCCCACCTTCCAAAGTCTTGTATTGGTCACTGCTCCTAGGCTTCAATAATTACCAAATTATGCTATAGTTATCTTATATGTAAAACAAGGCCTTGACAATCCACATGTCAACCTGTTATTTTTTTCTAAAAAAATAATTTATTAATAATCATCCATCAAAGTACAAGACTTTTCTTATCAGTTACTACACACTTCTTTTTGCTAACAATGTCACCTCAGAACCTATTAAAATAATTAAAAAAGTATAAGAGTTGGGCCTCCGTTGCTATACACTTCTGTATGATATTAGATGTAGCAGATTACATAACAATAAATACTGGTAGTGATCGATTTTCAAATGATTGGTGGATGTGATCATATAAATCCCCTCTAATTGCTAATCGGACTTGGCCCAATTATTCTGGGCCTGCTGTGTTTTGAATGATCATCGAACAACGAAATTAGAAGATGAAAAGAGCCCTCGTTGGTCGATGCTATATCAATCAATTCTAGGTAAGCTTTGTTTTCTCTGTGTTTCATTTTTTAAAAACCTTAATTGACGAACGTGTTTATAATACGTGTTGATTTGAAACAATGACAGGGAGTTTGTATGGAATCGTCAAATTTCATGAAAGTTTCAGCGATTTGCCGTAGCAGACATTCATCTGCGTTGCCATGGATATCGCCTCTTCAATTTACGAAACCTAAACCAGATCCTCCACCTGAAATCAGTGTAACTCCTTAGAGGAAGCAAAAACATATCTCTCATGACTCAGCCATCGACTTGATCAAACGAGAGAAAGATCCACAACGTGCATTGAAAATATTCAACATGGTATCAGAGCAAAAGGGTTTCAATCACAATAATGCCACCTACACAACCATTCTTGAGAAGCTTGCTCGGTTTAAGAAATTTCAAGCCGTTGACCGAATTCTACATCAAATGACCTACGAAAGCTGCAAATTTCACGAGGGTATTTTTATTAACCTAATGAAGCATTTCTCCAAATCCTCTCTTCATGACAAGGTGTTTTACGTGTTTTTCTCTATTCAATCAATTGTCAGGGAAAAACCCTCTCCCAAAGCCATTACAACTTGTCTCAATCTCTTGCTGGATTCCAACCGTGTTGATTTGGCGCGAAAATTGCTCTTGCATTGCAAGAGGAATCTTACTCATAAGCCAAACGTTTGCGTGTTTAATATCTTAGTTAAGTACCATTGCAAAAATGGGGATCTTGATTCTGCTTTTGATGTTGTGAAGGAAATGAGGAGCTCCGAGTTCTCTTACCCTAATTTGGTTACTTACTCCACCCTCATGGATGGTCTCTGTCAAAATGGAAGACTCAAAGAAGCCTTTGAACTGTTTGAGGAAATGGTATCAAGGGATCAGCTAGTTCCTGATCCTCTTACTTACAATGTTTTCATCAATGGATTTTGCCGTGGGGGTAAACCTGACAGTGCTAGAAATGTTATTGAGTTTATGAAGTGAACTGTCCTTTACTAGGAGTGTAAAGTTATGATTCTGAAACAGCTCAAAATGTATATGTAATGTCAATCTGATACAAGGATGTGTTATACAGATGCAAATACGGAGTGTCCTTATGAATTGGGCGGAGTATAATTCACACTGGGGCGGAGTGTAACTCGCTCTGTAGCGGTGTAGTAGTCTGCCTGAAGTTGTTTTCTTTGGCTTGACACAATTGGTGGTGGTACCTGCAATTATTCTCCGACGCTCAAGTCAGTATTCTGATATACTGTAAGACTTAGAAAGCAAATCTGAGAGAATTATGCAAGTAAAAGTGTAAGGTTCAGAATTGAAGGGCCTCCCCCTATACCTTTTTACTGAGGTTTATATACGTGTTACTGGTGCTCCATTATTGGTAGGACCCGTTCCTTGTTTTCTGGCATAATGCAAGAAAGGTAGTGGGTCCCTGTGTCGTTCACGAGCACCATCACTGTAGTGGGTATTTCCACTTGCTTGGAAAGCGCTAATGCTTTATTATTTTATTCATTGTTCCCTTCTTATGCGTGACAGCGTGATTCCCATTTTCAATCTCTCAAGACAGAGTCAATCTCGTGCCGGGGTTATAAGTATGGGCTCGCTATGCAGTATGGGAAGTTCAATATTCCGCCTGTATTGAGCCTGTGGCTTGGCGGAGTAATATGCATTGGGAATATTTCATGCATGTGTATAAGGTATTCAATATTTTCCTCCTTGGCGAGGTAATAAGCCTTGGCGGAGTAACATACCTTGGCGGAGTTACGTGCCTTGGCGGAGTTATGTGCCTTGGCGGAGTAACATTCCTTGGCGGAATAACATTCCTTGGCGGAATAATATGCCTTGGCGGTATGCACTCTGTATAGAAGTACTTATAATGTATTTGAAGTGTACTTTTCTTGTTCGAAATGCTGATCTGGAAAAGTATTAAAGCCATGCTCTTGGGGGCCGGTGTTGGGATCGGATCATGAAGAATAATGGATGCCGTCCTAATGTGTTTAATTACTCAGCTCTGGTGAATGGTTTGTGCAAAGTTGGGAAACGCAGAATTGATTGATATAGCATCGACCAACGAGGGCTTTTTTCATCTTCTAATTTCGTTGTTCGATGATCATTCAAAACGCAGCAGGCCCAGAATAATTGGGCCAAGTCCGATTTGCAATTAGAGGGGATTTATATGATCACATCCACCAATCATTTGAAAACCGATAACTACCAGTATTTATTGTTATGTAATCTGCTACATCTAATATCATACAGAAGTGTATAGCAACGGAGGCGCAACTCTTGTACTTATTTAATTATTTTAATAGGTTCTGAGGTGACATTGTCAGCAAAAAGAAGTGTGTAGTAACTGAGAAGAAAAGTCTTGTACTTTGATGGATGATTATTAATAAATTATTTTTTTTAGAAAAAAATAACAGGTTGACATGTGGATTGTCAGGGCCTTGTTTTACATATAAGATAACTATAGCATAATTTGGTAATTATTGAAGCCTAGGAGCAGTGACCAACACAAGACTTTGGAAGGTGGGGGCTAACATTTGGTTAAAATCGAAACAAATTAAGATAAAAAGGGGTATGGCCCAATTTTTTTCTGGAAAAGGTAGGCGCCTATGCCCAATTTTATTAATAAACTATGATGAAACAAGTCTGGAACTGTATCAAAAAAAAAGACAAGTCTGGAACTAGCAAGTCCTTAAAAATTCCTAATCCAAATTACAAATTTAAACCCAATGTCTAGGGCCCCATCTTGAATCCACCAAATGCCAAGATCTTTTATCGGAAATGGGCTGAATTTTCTAGTTCGACCTGTTTTGTTAGCGGAACAAAAAATCCTATTTTACAAGAAAATTCAGAGCAAGAAAATAATATAACCAATTACTAATCTTTACAGTAGCAAATTTATAGAGCCCACCCCAGACGGGATCATGAAACTGAACAAAGCCTAACTTGGTAGAAAGGGAAAAAGTATGGTGGTGCGATTTGAACCAATTGGACGCCGATAGAGAGGGAGGCGTGGTGCACTTAATTTTGACTATGGGTATGGTCAGATACGGGGTGAAATGAAGTGATATATAAAAAAAGTTGTTATCAAATCTTCCTTTTAGCAAGTGGGCTTTATGATTTTTATGTAGGCTCTGCGTATTATTATTGTTTATAGTAAGACTACGACCTTTGTATTTAGGTTTTGATATTTTTATCTATGAAATTGAGTTATGTTGGAAAAAAACAAAAAGAACTAGTCAAAAGCATCTCGGTACAAAATTCCTAACATCTTATGGAGGATATAGTCCCATTTCAAGCATACCTAGTTCCATTCTGCATCCCGCTTAATAGAAATGAAATTATAAAATTATATTTAATATTTACTCATATAAATATAAGTACGTCATTTTATACATATTATTATATTAGTATCCAATATGTAAAATACAGCCTTTAAAATTTAATAAAATATCAAGTAACATTTATACCATTGAAACTTGGAAGTAGTCCCCTTTAAAATTAATGTATAAATTTACCAAAATATATATATATATATAATGTTTTAAATTTTTAAAAAAATTCTTAAGTCTTCTCAGAAACCCCTACATATATCCGCAAGAATTTGGAGAGTAAAATACATTCTATGCACATTAAAAGATCTGAAGACGTCTTGGCGGACAGAAGGCAACAGAATAGAAAACAAATGAGTAGCATTGTCACACCGTAACAGAGTTTTCAAGATGTCATATTATTTCACTAAGAAAGACAAAAAGGTTTGTTAATGAGAGTCAATTGATTGAAATATTATTATAATTGACAAAAGCGATAAAGTTTAATTTTAATACATCTAAATCAATGGGACTGAAAACTATGCAAAGTATTTTTTATGCAGGCTAAACATATTTGAATTTGTTTGTGCACCTATCATTAAAAAAGACAGGGTTGTGCACCTAGTTATGCTGGAAATTGATGAGACAAGAGCTTTGGATCCCCCTTTCAAGAGCTCAAAACCAGAAACACATTATGGACCGCATTGAAACAGAGAAGGACAAGGATCTTTTTCCTGGTTAATACTAGCTTACAAGCAAAAGATGCAGCTGTAAATTTAGAGATGGTCGTTGTGGAATGAATCTAACAATCTTCTAGCATTAACGTGACACTTCCATTTTTGTACTGATTAAGTAATTTCGAGTAATACAATGTCCCATCCATTTACAGAAATAAAACAAACTCCCAGGTGTTAGCTAGTAGTACAAAATTTATCATGCAAAACAAGCACTTTCAATCTAAGCTTAGAAAAAAAATAGTATAAAGGGAGGACAAGAACACATTCAAAATGCATACAGGTTCAAGTAAAACTGTGAATCAAGAAAACATAAAAAATTAAGGAAATGAAAAATACCAAAGATAGTAGTTAAAAGATTTTAGTAATTATCAGTCAAGAAAACATATACAACTGACCTTATAGCTCAGAGAAGATATTCTTAATCCACCAAACCGAGAACAGCGAACACAGGAATGGTTCACCTGTGAGTAGGGGAAATTGGGATTAGGGTTCATGCAATGAGTAATTGGGACTAGGTTCACCTGTGCGGTGCAAGAACCTTATCAACTATAGCTCATGAGTAATTAGAGATACCTGACTGGAGTCGAGAGAAGTGGCAGTGTTGAGAGAGAGCACGGAGAGATGTGGTGATGGCGGGTTGAGCAGTGGCCATGGTGAGATGAGCAACGGTAGGGTAAGAAGTAGCACGAAGCGGTGGGGCAAGCACGCTGCGGCTTGGTGAGTGATAGAAAGGTTTAGTGAGGTAATCATGTAAAGAAATTGTATAAAAGGTAATGCCTAATGAAATAACGTTGTTGTTATATCATAATACAAAAATTATATGTCACATCTTTTTACCCTCAAGTGAAGGATTCTAAGCATCAATGACTTCTGAAATTCACCACTTCATTCCACAGGGTAAACAATCAAGTATTCATGATCACTAATTCATCAAGCAACTCAAAAACATACAATAACTTTCTGTCCCTGCAAATTAATCCAATTAAAAGTTCCCAAGAATCAAGTCCTGGCAGGAACCCTATCTCCACCAAGTCAAATAGTGCCACAGCAGCATCATCAGTCATTCCTGCCTTACAAAGAAGCTTCAACAATTCATTCGACGTAGCATAATGGGGCAAAACCCCCTACTCAGCATTAGCCGCAATAATTTCTTTGCTTTATGCAACTCACATTTTTGGGTTAATGAATTTAAGACAATCCTGTAACTACCTTTATTCAAATAGACACCCTGGTGTGGGAGTTTCTCAAGCATATCCAGAGCCTCCTCAAATCTACCATCTCTACACAAGCCCCCGAGAATCACATTGAATGTAACAATATCTGCCGGGCACTCATTCTCCTTCATTTCTTCCAGCAACTCCATAGCTTCACCAATTTGACCATTTCTACAAAAGAAATTAATCAAAGTTGTATAAGTAACCGTATCAGGTTTTAAACCAGAACTCTTCATCTCATCCAAAACCCCTTTTGCATCTTGCAGTTTCCCAACTTTGCACAAACCATTCACCAGAGCTGAGTAATTAAACACATTAGGATGACATCCATTATTCTTCATAAACTCAATAACATTTCTAGCACTGTCAGGTTTACCCCCACGGTAAAATCCATTGATGAAAACATTGTAAGTAAGAGGATCAGGAACTAGCTGATCCCTTGATACCATTTCCTCAAACAGTTCAAAGGCTTCTTTGAGTCTTCCATTTTGACAGAGACCATCCATGAGGGTGGAGTAAGTAACCAAATTAGGGTAAGAGAACTCGGAGCTCCTCATTTCCTTCACAACATCAAAAGCAGAATCAAGATCCCCATTTTTGCAATGGTACTTAACTAAGATATTAAACACGTAAACGTTTGGCTTATGAGTAAGATTCCTCTTGCAATGCAAGAGCAATTTTCGTGCCAAATCAACATGGTTGGAATCCAGCAAGAGATTGAGACAAGTTGTAATGGCTTTAGGAGAGGGTTTTCCCCTGACAATTGATTGAATAGAGAAAAACGCGTGAAACACCTTGTCATGAAGAGAGGATTTAGAGAAATGCTTCATTAGGTTAATAAAAATACCCTCGTTAAATTTGCAGCTTTCGTAGGTCATTTGATGTAGAATTCGGTCAACGGCTTGAAATTTCTTAAACCGAGCAAGCTTCTCGAGAATGTTGCGTAGGTGGCATTATTGTGATTGAAACCCTTTTGCTCTGATACCATGTTGAATATTTTCAATGCGTGTTGTGGATCTCTCTCTCGTTTGATCAAGTCAATGGCAGAGTCATGAGAGATATGTTTTTGCTTCCTCTGAGGAGTTACACTGATTTCAGGTGGAGGATCTGGTTTAGGTTTCATAAATTGAAGAGGCGATATCCATGGCAACACAGATGAATGTCTACTACGGAAAATCGCTGAAACTTTCATGAAATTCGACGATTCCATACAAACTCTCTGACATTGTTTCAAATCAACACGTATTATAAACACGTTTGTCAATTAAGGTTTTTAAAAAATGAAACACAGAGAAAACAAAGCTTACCCAGAATTGATTGATATAGCATCGACCAACGAGGGCTCTTTTCATCTTCTAATTTCGTTGTTCGATGATCATTCAAAACGCAGCAGGCCCAGAATAATTGGGCCAAGTCCGATTAGCAATTAGAGGGGATTTATATGATCACATCCACCAATCATTTGAAAACCGATCACTACCAGTATTTATTGTTATGTAATCTGCTACATCTAATATCATACAGAAGTGTATAGCAACGGAGGCCCAACTCTTGTACTTTTTTAATTATTTTAATAGGTTCTGAGGTGACATTGTCAGCAAAAAGAAGTGTCTAGTAACTGAGAAGAAAAGTCTTGTACTTTGATGGATGATTATTAATAAATTATTTTTTTAGAAAAAAACAACAGGTTAATATGTGGATTGTCAGGGCCTTGTTTTACATATAAGATAACTATAGCATAATTTGGTAATTATTGAAGCCTAAGAGCAGTGACCAACACAAGACTTTGGAAGGTGGGGGCTAACATTTAGTTAAAATCAAAACAAATTAAGATAAAAAGGGGTATGGCCCAATTTTTTTTTGGAAAAGGTAGGCGCCTACGCCCAATTTTATTAATAAACTATGATGAAACAAGTCTGGAACTGTATCAAAAAAACAAGTCTGGAACTAGCAAGTCCTTAAAAATTCCTAATCCAAATTACAAATTTAAACCCAATGTCTAGGGCCCCACCTTGAATCCACTAAATGCCGAGATCTTTTATCGGAAGTGGGCTGAATTTTCTAGTTCGACCTGTTTTGTTAGCGAAACAAAAAATCCTATTTTACAAGAAAATTCAGAGCAAGAAAATAATATAACCAATTACTAATCTTTACAGTAGCAAATTTATAGAGCCCACCCCAGACGGGATCATGAAACTGAACAAAGCCTAACTTGGTAGAGAGGGGAAAAGTATGGTGGTGCGATTTGAACCAATTGGACGTCGGCAGAGAGGGAGGCGTGGTGCACTTAATTTTGACTATGGGTATTGTAACATCCTGCTTTTAATAATAGCTCTATTTTGTAAATTATGAAGTATGGAAGGTCTGTAAGGGATGATCAATGAATAAAACATCCAATGGATGGCTTATATTACTTCAAAAATTCCATTTTTGGGTATAATTATAGAAATTACATAGACCTGTAATGATAAGATCCATTTTCCGAGTAAAATATGCCTTAGAAAGAACTTTCCGAGTGAAAAAGGGGCTCTGTTCCGAGTGACCAAGAGAAATTCCGAGTGAAGGATGAAATTCCGAGTGAAAGATTAAAATTCCGAGTGAAAGGTTAAAATTCCGAGTGAAGGTTGTGTTTTCCGAGTGGAACATGGCCGAGAGGGTTTCTTCTGAGTGGAATCCCTGTTAGAGATACTCCTGAGTGAAGTGGGACCGATAGAACCACTTCTAAGTTCAAGAATCCGAGTGAGACTCGTATGTATGGGTCTTTTTCCGAGTGATAATGACCCTGATGGACTCTGAATGAAAGGTAGTTGAAGAAGTTGATCTGATCTCGGCTAAGTAATGATTAATCGAGTGAAACCCAAGTGGGAAATACTTCTATATTCGTAAGTGTTGATATCCGAGTGAAAGATATTTCGAGTGAACCCATGTAACCCGTATTCTGAGTGACTATGTATGGTGTAAGTCCGAGTGGGGCTTGACTTGATGAATTTTTCCAAGTGATGAGGAGTGGAATAATTCCGAGTGGAACCTGATTGGGGAGTTTATTCTGAAGAAGGATTAGTTAAGGCATTATCCGAGTGAAATGGAGGTATGAATACCGAGTGTGGGACCAAATGGATATTGGTCGGTCTTGGAGTTGTGTACCGAGTGAAAAACCAATAGAGTGATGGATCGGTTTTAGTGTAATTGACGAGTGGAAGGCTGAGCAAGAGATGACTCGGAATTGGAATGAAATTACCGAGTGAAAGACTAATTGAGATGACTCGGTTTCAGGAGAATATGCCAACTGAGTCACCTCCAAGGAAGAGAAATCAGACCGAATGTTTCAAGAGGAATCAATTCTGAGTGAGTAATAGGTGAAGACTCGGTTTTAGGAGGTTCTACCGAGTGAATTAAGATGTTAAAGTGGAAACCGAGTGAATGAAGGATCGGTTTTGGGGAGGGAGAGTGTCTGGCTCAAGCGAGTCGGTATTCGTTTGAGCGAAACTTACACTCGCTCAAGCGAGTCGGTTTTCGCTTGAGCAAAATCCCTCTGCCAGTGCATTGTATGGAACTCGCTCAAGCGAGTCGGTATCCGCTTGAGCGAGAGGGACTCGGATTTCCCTCTTTTCACGTTACCGACCATTTCCAGTCGGTATATACATTGACCAGGTAGAATTCCAGTCGGCCAAGAGGCTGACCGAGTGAAATTTCACTCGGAATTCACTGTCAGGTTGACGTTTTGACTTCAGTTTTGTCCCTTTATGCATATTTTAATAAATCTTCTTCAATCATGCACACTCTAGTGGGTAGGCTGTAGAAGTGGAGCTTACTTTCAATCTAAACCACTCTTAATTCCCACTAATAGCCCACTAGAAACCCACTCATGGAAAGTTGTCTCCCACCTTGCATTATTAAACACACACACTGATTTTGAAACTCCCAATTACTCTTCTCCATCAATACACCTTCAATCTGAACCAGGACAGCCGAGGGGACTTCCTTTCAGTCAGCCAAAGATCATCAATCCAAGTAAGAGGGGACAGGGTTGTGAATAACTATGAAATGGGTAGAATTGTATGCTGTTCTAGGATTCCAGTTTTAATTTCGTATATTGTTGCTCAGTTTTGAAATTGAAAACGTGTGAATTTGATTCTGACTTCTTCATGAAAGTTGTAGATCTTTTTGTTATCTGAATTTTGAGACCTGAATCATTTAATTTGAATATGTATAGCAAAAGTTATAGCCAAAATACTACAGCATGTTCGAGTGGAATATTTGTTCTATGTTTTGTGTATATATTGATATTCTGGGAATTTTACAAGCATAATCAGCCTTTGATGTCTTCATGAAAGTTGTAGATATTTGTGTTATGGATCTGTAGAAAGTGGTTTCAAGTCAAAATGATTTTTGTAGCTCGAATTATGCCTAAACTACTGAAGTATGTCCAAGCTGAAAAGCTGTTAACTTGAGATATGTATTTTGTTTTTAAAACTGGGAACTTTGTGGTGAGAATTAGTGATTGGTGTCTTCATCAAAGTTGTAGATCTTCTTGTTATGTGAATTTTTAGACTTGAACCAACTGAATTAGATATGTATAGCATGAGTTATGGTCAAAATACTACAGCATGTCCGATTGAAATACTTATCTTGTGTTTTGTGCATATATGAATATTCTGAGAATTATACATACGTTTTTAGACTTTGATGTCTGTATGAAAGTTGTAGATATTTATGTTAGGGATCTATAGAAAGTGGTTTTGAGTTAAAAAGATGCTTGTAACTCTTGATATGCTCAAAATACAGAAATATGTTCATGATGAAAATCTGTTAACTATGAAATCCGAATCTTATTTTCAAAACTGGGAATTTTGTAGTGTGAGTTCTGTTAGGGAATCCCTAAGCATGAGCAGCGGAAAAATAAAAGGAATTCCATAGGATTTGCAAGGTTCCGTGTTTCAAAGCACAAAACAATTTCGAAATTATTTTAGGTTACATCTTGAAGAACTCCGAAGCAGTCGTAGCCTCGTCCTTTAGGAGTCCACACGAGCACTCCCACTAGAATCGCAACACCTGCCAACTGCTAGTTTGACGGCGTGTAGCTCTTGCAACTTTTGTGAATTTGTGTCTCACTTGAGTGAACGGCCTATGAGCATCTTATGCTCTATTTATAGGCTTAGGTTTGACCTAATTTGTGTTGGTGTATGCACTATGAGCTTTTATGCTTTTTCATTTGTATCATTTTTCTACTTATCAATAGAATAAATATTTCAGTTTAAAATTGTTTTAAAACATATTTATCCTTGGAGTAATAGGTCATATAAAAATTATTCCTAAAATGTCCCTAGTTAAGTATTTACATGGGGACATGTAAATACACTGAGACTAGTGTGTGAGTGTACTGATGACCTGATCTCACAGATCATAGATATAGATGATATCGAGTCTTCACACGGGTACACATTAAGAGTAATGATGTACTGGACAGACCCACCATGAGAACGTTGCATGGATCGTTACATGATTGTCATAAACGATTCTCAATGTGATAATGGTATATGTAGTCCTTCGACCTGAAGTCACTACGATTCCTACATGAGGAGTTTATTGTTTTAATACAATTAAATGTCTTCTGTAACAAGAGGACTATAAAGGTTGTGATTAGGCAATGAACAAATTATGCAGAGGGATGTGAGTGATGTAGATGGGATTTGTCTCTCCTATATGACAGGAGTGATATCCATAGGCCACTTGATGGAGTAAGACTAAGAAAATGCATGGCCATGCTAGAAAGAATAAATATTAGATATTTATTCGGATCCAGTCTACTCCGGTATCAAGTAAAATAAATTGGGCCGTACAAGGATGACGCGACCATGCCTTAGGCCCAATTAGGATATCGTGACAAAAGGAATAAACGTATTAAATAATTATCACTTATAGGTTATGTTGATAATATTCGGACATAATGATGCATTGCTAGATGCCGCTCTTATTTTATATTAATAATAAAATAGTTTATTATTAATATGACTGGGTATTTTACCTATAGGGTCACACACATAGAGTAAGCCCATCAGAAAATGTTGTCTTATTTTAGTTGGACTAAAATAAAGCTATTGGGCCTAACTCATTTGGAATGAGTAAGGAGCCCACTTTTAGAGAGAATAAATTAGGTCAAACCTAAGCCTATAAATAGAGCATAAGATGCTCATAGGCCGTTCATTCAAGTGAGACACAAATTCGCAAAAGTTGCAAGAGCTACACGCCGTCAAACTAGCAGTTGGCAGGTGTTGCGATTCTGGTGGGAGTGCTCGTGTGGACTCCTAAAGGACCAGGCTACGACTGCTTCAGAGTTCTTCAAGAGGTAACCTAAAATAATTTCAAAATTGTTTTGTGCTTTGAAACACGGAACCTTGCAAATCCTATGGAATCCCTTTTATTTTTCCGCTGCTCATGCTTAGGGATTCCCTAACAATTTGTTCTCTCTAAAAGTGGGCTCCTTACTCATTCCAAATGAGTTAGGCCCAATAGCTTTATTTTAGTCCAACTAAAATAAGACAACATTTTCTGATGGGCTTACTCTATGTGTGTGACCCTATAGGTAAAATACCCGGTCATATTAATAATAAACTATTTTATTATTAATATAAAATAAGAGCGGCATCTAGCAATGCATCATTATGTCCGAATATTATCAACATAACCTATAAGTGATAATTATTTAATACGTTTATTCCTTTTGTCACGATATCATAATTGGGCCCAAGGCATGGTCGCGTCATCCTTGTACGGCCCAATTTATTTTACTTGATACCGGAGTAGACTGGATCCGAATAAATATCTAATATTTATTCTTTCTAGCATGGCCATGCATTTTCTTAGTCTTACTCCATCAAGTGGCCTATGGATATCACTCCTGTCACATAAGAGAGACAAATCCCATCTACATCACTCACATCCCTCTGCATAATTTGTTCATTGCCTAATCACAACCTTTATAGTCCTCTTGTTACAGAAGACGTTTAATTGTATTAAAACAATAAACTCCTCATGTAGGAATCGTAGTGACTTCAGGTCGAAGGACTACATATACCATTATCACATTGAGAATCGTTTATGACAATCATGTAACGATCCATGCAACATTCTCATGGTGGGTCTATCCAGTACATCATTACTCTTAATGTGTACCCGTGTGAAGACTCGATATCATCTATATCTATGATCTGTGAGATCAGGTCATCAGTACACTCACACACTAGTCTCAGTGTATTTACATGTCCCCATGTAAATACTTAACTAGGGACATTTTAGGAATAATTTTTATATGACCTATTACTCCAAGGATAAATATGTTTTAAAACAATTTTAAACTGAAATATTTATTCTATTGATAAGTAGAAAAATGATACAAATAAAAAAGCATAAAAGCTCATAGTGCATACACCAACAAGTTAGTGTTTGGTGTCTTTATGAAAGTTGTAGATAATTATGTTAAGAGTAATTTAGGACTGGTCTCATGTCAAAACTATTTTTGTAACTCCAGAAACGTTGAAAATACTAATATATGTATGTTTTGAAAACTCATTTGGAGGCAGTGTTGTATTTTGTGGATAAATGGTATTTCTGCTTAGAATTTGAATTTATGATCTTCATGAAAGTTGTAAATATTTGTGTTAAGAATAATTTAGAACTGGTTTCATGCCAAAATTGTGTTTGTAGCTCCAGAAACGTTAAAAATACTAACCTGTGTACGTTTTAAAAATCCTCTTTGAGGCAGTTTTGTATTTTGTGAATAAGTGATGTTTCTGTTTAGAATTTGAATTTATGGTCTTCATGAAAGTTGTAGATATTTATGTTATTAAGCTATAGAAAGCGGAATCACATAAAAAGGATTTGATTTTCTCATGTTATGACTGTTTTACTAACGTATATCGCTGTTTAAAAATGCTAAAATTTGCTTATAATGGTTATTATGGATAAAAATGATATTTTCCCTATGGGTAACAATTTATTATGGAATTCTTGAGTGATTATGAATGTTGATGAGTGTCTAATGAGCATTATTCAGTTTGTGTATTTTGGTGGTGAATAATTATGAATGACTAAATTAATATATATACATGAATGCCTTGTGGTTATTGTTACATGTGGTTGAAACAGTAAATCCATGATTCTGAAAATTATTATATGTGATGTATCCTTTGAGGACTTGTGGTTTTCCAAGTGGTTTTGGAAATTGATATATCATGGTATGTTAAATGATAAAGAGAATTAAAGGCATTCATGCATCATAAGTATTTGGACGCACCATGGAATTTAGGGGTTCCATGATTGCCTACCCTGGTGGGGGGTTACTCTATGATGAGTTTAAGCCCTATTTTCACAAGAACCATGGAAGTGTAGGGATCCATGGTTGTGCAAATTCCTACTGGTATACTTATTTGTGCAGGAGCCATGAAAGTGTAGGGATTCATGGTTATGCTAATTCCTACTTGTGCACTTAATTTCGCAGGAGCCATGAAAGTGTAGGGATTCATGGTTATGCTAATTCCTACTGGAGTCTTTTTGAGACTTTTTACTGTAGTATTCCCACCAAACCAAATGGATCCAGCATGACATCATTGACTAATTAAAGACTCATTATATATAAATGAACTTGTCTGGCATATCCATCATATCATTATGATTTGTTGATTGTGTTTGTGCAATTTTATCTATTTTATACTTATTCTATATTCTGTCTCACTCTTACATCAATTTTTACAGTGAATGCCACGCAGAACGAAGAGTGATGCCATGATTGATGACTATATGATATATTGCTTGGACTTTGATTTTTACTTTAATTTATTGGGTTGCAATAAATATTACGTGCTATGTACTGTTACTTCTAAATTGTTTCCGCTACGCAAATATTTTCTTGAATTTTATTATATACGAGTAGCATACATGATTAAAATTCCACAAATGTCAACTTATACGTGAAATCTGAATTCTAAATTACGAGTTTTCTAAATGATCTTTTAAAACGTGAAAAATTTATTCAGAAAATTATACGGGGCGTTACATTGGTGGTATCAGAGCATTTTCAAAAATTCAGGACCAATTGCTATGACATGTACTGTTTCTCGATATAATATGTGAAATGTTTGATTCCTTACTTGATAACATGTTAAGTGTGTACTATATGACTTGTGCCTGACTGATTAATTGCAAAAAGATTTGTTTGATTACTGCAGAATAATATGATAAATGTGTTATATGATTTATTGCTTAACTGATAAACTGTAGAATAATGATAGTTATGTAGTATTTATATACGATATATTTCCCCTTAGAATTAGTATAAACCAAACTACGAATGTAGGATGGCAAGAAACAACAACAACAACAACAACAACGATATGGCAGCTGCTTTCAACCGCTTGGCAGAAGCCATAGAAAGACAAAACCAACCAAGGAGCACTGGAGGACTCCATGGGTTAGATCACTTCCTGAAAAGAAAACCTTCACAATTCAAAGGGGGTTATAATCCAGAAGGAGCGTATCTCTGGGCCAAGGAAATGGAGCGCATCTTTCGAGCATTGCCCTGCACAGAATGCGAAAAGGTGGAGTATGCCACCTATATGTTGGTGGAAGAGGCAGAAAACTGGTGGATTCATGCTAGAATCCGTATGATCGAGGCTGACAGACCCTTGAACTAGGTCAACTTCAAAGACTGTTTCCTAGAGAAATATTTTCCAGCAAGTGTGAAAAGCCGTAAAGAGCTGGAATTTATGGAGCTGAAACAAGGCTCAATGTATGTTGGAGAATATGCTATAAAGTTTGAAGAACTATCTCTCTTTTACCCTCCTTTTCAACAGGCTGGTGCCGAAGAATCAAAATGTGTTAAATTTGAGAACGGGCTGAATCTGGAAATCAAAGAGGCGATAGGGTACCAAGAAATTCAGAGTTTTCCTATTCTGATCAACAAATGCAGAATTTTTGAAGAAAATCACCAAGCCAGACTGGCACATGAAAAGGCCAATAGACAACTGAAACCTCAGTCAGTTGATTTCAAAAGAAGAGGATCGTTCTATCAAAGTTGTTTCAAGGGAGGATCATCATCATCATCTTCTGAAAGACGTAACAATATGAGATGTCTAAAGTACGGAGGTAACCATCACATACGTGATTGCAACAGACGTCTTAAAGATGTCACTTGCTATCGTTGTAATCAGAAAGGACACACCAGTCCAAATTGTCCGCAGAACCGTTAAAATAACGACAGTAACACTATGAATAATCAGAGAGGCTCTAAC
This sequence comes from Clitoria ternatea, assembly GCA_037962975.1. Lineage (NCBI taxonomy): Eukaryota > Viridiplantae > Streptophyta > Magnoliopsida > Fabales > Fabaceae > Clitoria > Clitoria ternatea. The sequence continues at coordinate 289,853,887 of CM075670.1, forward strand.
TATCAGGGAGGTCATGGAGGAAACACGCGTGCTGCTCAACCTCCAAGATAGAACAGGGAGTCTGTAACATCCTGCTTTTAATAGTAGCTCTATTATGTAATTTATGAAGCATGGAAGGTCTGTAAGCGTTAATTAATGAATAAAACACTCTATGATGGCTTTTAATGCTCCAAAAGTCTCATTTTGGGTATAATTCTATAACTTATATAGATCCTTATTAATGAGGCCCAAATTCCGAGTGAAAATACCTTAGAAAGAACTGTCCGAGTGAGAAAGAGAGGCTGTTCTGAGTGAAAACTGCAAATTCCGAGTGACCAAGAGGAATTCCGAGTGGAAAATGGAAATACCGAGTGAAAATTATGTTTTCCGAGTGGAACATGGTCAAGAGGACTTATTCCGAGTGAAATAATGTCTCAGAGACTCACTGCCGAGTCAAACATGCCAAGAAGACTCAATCCTGAGTCAAGACCTTCAAAGGACTCAGTTCAGAGTCCATTATTTTTTGAGTGACTCATTTCCGAGTCAATTAAGATCAGAAGTTGCAATCCTGAGTGAAGGAATTCCGATTGACAATAAATAAGTCTTGGGTCGGTTTAGGATCAATATTACCGAGTGGACATTCAAGTGGAATGAGTCAACATTGATGAAATTCACCGAGTGAAAGCTGGTCAGGAGAAGAGTCGGTTTGGAGATGAATTACCGAGTGAGACACTGCTCAGAAGATGAGTGATTATGAATGGTATACCGAATGATGAACTTGTAGAATACCCGAGTGAAATAAGGTTGGGGTATGCCGAGTGGCATTTGATTGGGAGATATTCCGAGTGAGGGGAGAATCGGTTTCTGAAAAGTCTTACCGAGTGGAACCGTGTGTGTATGGAGACTCGGATTTGGAATGAGGAACCGAGTGTTGAAGACTGTGAAGGAGGACTCGGTTTTCACTGAATGAAAGACTGGGTGAAGGATAAATAGGTTTGGATCAATTGTGCCGAGTGATAGATTATGTATGTGTCGGCTTAATAATGATTTGAAACGGCTGAGTGGAAAACAGAGAAGAATTACTCGGTTTCAGGAGGTTTTACCGAGTGAACTACAATGTTGAATGAAAACCGAGTGGATTCGCTTAAGCGAATGAATTCCTCGCTTAAGCGAGGGAGAGTGTCTCGCTCAAGTGAGTCGGTTTCGCTTGAGCGAAGCCCCACTGTCAGTACATTATATGGCACTCGCTCAAGCGAGTCACATTCCGCTTGAGCGAGAGGACTCGGTTTCCTTTCTTCTTCACACGACTGGAGGAATTCCAGTCGGTTTATAGGCTAACCGAGTGGAATTCCAGTCGGTTTTCAGTGCCAGAAGTGACTTTTGACTCCTTTCTTGTCTCTTATACCATTTTTAATGCAACCAACACCATTATTACTCCTTATAGTGTGTGGACGGCCAGAAGTGGACCATTATAAACCACTTTCCTATTATTAATCCTCCATTATCTCCACTATCAAAGCACTAACAGCACTAAACCTCCACTCACAAGGATGATGTTCCCCACTTGTCTTGCATTATTAACCTTGCCTCTGACCAGAACTCTTAAGAAAAAGCCAGTAAATCTTCTTCCTCTCTTTTACTCTTCTTCGAACAAGTGCATGGACAACAAGGAGGCCATTTTTCAGTCAGCAAAACAAGTAAGAGGGGAGAGGGTGGTGAATAACTATGAAATGGGTAGAGTTGCATGCTGTTCTAGGATTTCAGTCTTAATTTCGCATCTTGTGGCTTAATTTTGAAACTGAAAACGTATGAATTTACCTTTGACTTCTTCATAAAAATTGTAGATCTTTTTTTTATCTAAATTATGAGACCTGATTCAATTAATTTGAGTATGTATAGCAAAAGTTATAGCCAAATTACTACTGCATGTTCGAGTGAAAGATTTGTTCCATGTTTTGTGTATATTTTGATATGCTGGGAAGTATACATGCGTAATCAGCCTTGAATATCTTCATGAAAGTTGTAGATATATATGTTTTGGATCTTTAGAAAGTGGTTTCACATTAAAATAATTTTTGTAGCTCAAGTTATGCTCATAATACTGAAGTATGTACAAGCTGTAAATCTGTGAACTTGAAATCCGTATCTTATTTTTAAAAATGGGAATTTTGTGGTAAGAATTAGTGATCAGTGTCTTCATGAAAGTTGTAAATCTTTTTGTTATGTAAATTTTGAGACCTGAACCGATTGATTTTAGTATGTGTAGCAAAAGTTATAGCCAAAATACTACTGTATGTCCAAGTGAAAGATTTGCTTCATGTTTAGTGCATATTTTGATGTGCTGGGAATTATACATGCATAATCAGCCTTGGATGTCTTCATGAAAGTTGTAGATAATTAAGTTATGGATTTTTAGAAAGTTGTTTCACATCAAAATAAATTTTGTAGCTCAAGTTATGCTCAAATTACTGAAGTATGTGCAAGCTGAAATTCTGAAATTCTGAAATTTTGAAATCCGAATCTTGTTTTTAAAACTGGAAAGTTAGTGGTGAGAATTAGGGGTTGGTGTCTTCATGAAAATTGTAGATATGTGTGTTAAGAATAATTTAGAATTGGTTTCATGTCAAAATCACGTTTGTAACTCCAAATACGTTCTAAATACTAATCTGTGTACATTTTGGAAAACTTATCTGGAGGCAGTATGGTATTTTATGAATAAGTGGTATTTTTGATTGGAATCTGAAACTGTATTCTGCATGAAAGTTGTAGATAATTGTATTATTGAGCTATAGAAAGTGGAATCATCTAAAAAGGAGTTGATTTGCCCATGTTATGACTGTTTTGCTAATGTATGTTGCTGTTGGGGATGCTGAAAGTCACTTAAAAAGGCTATTTTGAAAGAAAATGAAATTTTTTCTATGGATAAAGATTATTTATTTAATTCTTGAGTGATTATGAATTATTATAAATGCTGTTGAGTATCACACAGTTTGTATATTGTGATGGTGAATAATTATGAATGACATAATTAATATATATGTACATGAATGCCTTGTGGTTATTGACATATGTGGTTGAAACAGTAAATCCATGATTTTGTGAATTATTATGTGTATTGTGTCCCTTGTGGACTTGTATTATCCAAGAGGTTTTGGAAATGTGGATATCATGGTATGTTAAAAGAATTAAAGGCATTCATGCATCATAAGCATTCGGACGCACCATGGAATTTAGGGATTCCATGATTGCCTACCCTGGTGGGGGGTTACTCTATGATGAGTTAAGCCCTATTTTGTTGTGTGCCATGGAGTGTAGGGATTCATGGTTTATGCAAAAGTCCTACTTATGATATTGTGTACTTCGGTACTTAAGCGCCATGAAGTATAGGGATTCATGGTATATGCTAAAGCCCTATTTGTGTCTCTATGAGACTTTTACTGCAGTATTCCCACCAAACCAAATGGATCCAACATGACATCATTTAACTAATTGAAGAATTATTAAATGGACTTGTTTGGTATATTCATCATATCATTATGAGTTGTTGATTGTGTTTGTGCAATTTTATCTATTTTATATTTATTCTATATTCTGTCTCACTCTTACATTAATTTTTACAGTGAATGACACGCAGAATGCAGAGTGCTGCCATGATGGATGTCTATTTGAATTATTACCTAAACTTTGATTTTATGGGTTGTAATAAATATAATATGTCATGTACTATTATGTTCTAAATCGTTTCCGCTATTTAAGTATTTTCTTGAATTTAATTATTCACGACTAGCATGTATGATAATTTTTCCGCTGTTATCAACTATTACATAAACTCTGAATTAAATTGATGAATTTTAAAATGATCTTTCAAAAAAGCGAAAAATTTACTCGAAAATTTTAATCAACGCTTCGGGGCGTTACAGAGTCAACAGACCAGAGGTTACAACCAACAACTGGAAGAGTCTTTGCCATCAGCGGTTCAGAGGCAGACCAAGCTGATGACCTCGTGCAAAGTAAGTGTGAGATCAATGGTACAATCTTATCTGTGTTATTTGATTCTGGTGCTACACATTCATTTATTTCTGATGAGTGTGTTGGACGTCTTTAATTACCTGTGAATCCTATGAGATATAATCTGATTGTTTCCACTCCCACCGGTACACAACTTAGGACTACTAAGGTGTGTAACGAATGTTCTATGCTCATAGAAGGTAAAAACTTTCTAGTAGATCTTGTTTGTTTACCTTTGAAGGATCTGGAAGTAATCCTAGGGATGGACTGGTTATCGGCAAATCAAGTCTTGGTGGACTGTCATACAAGGTGAAAGCTAATTATTTGCCTTGTTTACTCTTCCGCAAGGAGATGATGAATCTAAAGCAATCGAAATGCCAGTTGTTTCTGAATTCCCTAAAGTATTTCCTGAGGATGTCTCAAGTTTACCTCCAGAACGCGAGATAGAATTCTCAATTGATTTAATTCCAGGAGCAGAACCAGTATCTAAGGCCCCATATCGTATGTCACCTATTGAACTGGCAGAACTGAAGAAGCAAATTGAGGAGTTGTTAGAGAAACATTTCATCAGGCCTAGTGTGTCGCCATGGGGAGCGCCAGTATTACTTGTCAAGAAGAAAGATGGAAGCATGAGATTATGTGTAGATTATCGTCAGTTGAACAAATTGATGGTGAAGAATAGATATCCTTTGCCCAGAATTGATGATTTGATAGATCAATTGAGAGGTGCTACTGTATTTTCCAAGATTGATCTACGATCGGGATACCATCAGATTCGTGTCAAGTCCGAGGATATTCCAAAGACATCTTTTAGAACACGCTATGGCCATTACGAGTATCTTGTGATGCCCTTCGGAGTAACCAATGCCCCAGCTGTATTCATGGATTACATGAATCGAGTGTTCCATTCATACTTAGATTAGTTTGTTATTATCTTTATTGATGACATTCTGATTTATTCTAAGACGTGGGAGGAACATGAAAAGCATCATCGAGTGATATTACAGATTCTGAAAGAGAAGCAGTTGTATGCCAAGTTGTCTAAATGTGAATTCTGGTTGAAGGAGGTAAAGTTTCTAGGTCATGTAATCTCAAGCGAAGGAGTGTCTGTGGACCCTTCTAAAATTGAAGCTGTAACGAACTGGGAGAGACCTACTTTAGTCACTGAGATACGAAGCTTCCTGGGATTAGCTGGTTATTATCGGAGATTCATTGAGGGGTTTTCTCAAATTGCCCTACCAATGACTCGTCTAACCCGGAAGAATCAACCTTTTGATTGGACGCCAGAATGTGAGAGAAGTTTCCAGGAACTAAAAATGAAGCTTACATCTGCTCCAGTCTTAACCTTGCCTGACCCACAAGAAGACTTTATGGTTTATTGTGATGCTTCTAAGATGGGCTTAGGTTGTGTCTTGATGCAACAACGAAGAGTGGTTGCCTATGCTTCTAGGCAGTTGAGACCACATGAAATGAACTATCCAACGCATGATCTAGAATTGGCAGCAGTGGTATTTGCTCTGAAAATCTGGAGACACCATTTGTATGGAGTCAAGTTTAAAGTGTTCAGTGACCATAAGAGCTTGAAGTATTTGTTCGATCAAAAGGAATTGAACATGAGGCAGCGAAGATGGATGGAGTTTCTTAAAGATTATGATTTTGATTTGAAGTACTGTAACACCCTCGGTTAGATAAGACAAATCCTTCTGTAGGTTCATCCTATTTAACTGAGAGTGTTAACAGTTTTTCAGAAAAAGTGAATATTTTTTTTTTATAAATACTTGGCAGATCAGTGGAAGCACTATTGTATATATCACATAGTCATTCACAAACTGTAAGTAATTGTACTCTTAACAGAATGGGGCACGCAGGCACCCTTAAATATTATACAGTCATCCAGTGTCTGATTATTAATAACAAATATTCTATCCTTAATGATTGTTCTCAATGGGTTCAACGTATTGCTGATCTTCACACTCGGGTTCTTGAGTTTCTAATTCCTCTGAAAAATGATCAACAATAAGGGTGAGTATAACCCAAGACCCTGATTGGTTAATTCGGTGCGGACATAATCCAGTTAACATACAATGTCACATAGATCATACATTTAGCATATTCACAATTATAACAATCAAGCATGTTGTCATCACATAATCGTATATTTAGCATATTCACAATTATAACAATCAAGCATATTGCCATGAAATAAATCGTACATATAACATATTCACAATTATAACAATCAAATATGCTGTAATGAAATGCATGAGTTTGGATTTATTATGATTTATCTTTGGTTAAGTCTCATGATGCATGTGGGCCCAATAAATCATTTCATCTTCTTCTCATTCTTTGGATTATCACCATTCCAATCATCTAGAGCGATCAGGGTCCGCCCAAGTTCCATGTGGTACAAATGAACTCATTGGTTCTCATCATTGATTTAAATATTTTTGGAACTTGGATCCCTACGATCATAGTTACACTCCATCATTTAGTCAAAGTACACTAGAATTGCATCGTCTCACCCGGCTATCAGGCGCGACTCTGATGCCATTGGGTTGTCGTTCCAGTTGTACTCCCAAGATTCTTCATGGAGATCGAACGTGAGTGTCCTACACTGTACCAAGTGTATGCTCTAGAGGTTTTTCTTCTTCAAAAATATTTTCATGATGCGAAATGCATTTATCTTATCAATTGATTCCTTAAGTATCTTATGTATTTCCAGTCTCATCATATCATTCTCAAGTTCTTTGAATTCCATCAATTATTTAAACCTTGTAAGATATTCGTTTATTATTTTTAGAAATATATCTATTATATATATTCTTTCAAAAAGAGTAAAATAATATATATTCTTTATGTAATTACGCATAATTTGGATGTTAACAATGTATAATAATAATAAAACTAATAATAATGATAACAATATTAAGTTTGACAATAAATAATGATAATAATAGAATAAGAATGATAATTATAACTTACCAATAACTTAAAAAGTATTAAAGATTAGTTTCCAATTGAAAATTCAAGTGAAAAACACTAAAAATAGAGTTTTCCGAGTGGAACAGGGGTAAATCCGAGTGAAATAGGTATGATTCCGAGTGGAATCATACAGAGAAGGGTTCTCCAAGCGATCTGGCTAAAAATCCGAGTGAAATGACACTGGAAAGCTATTTTTCCGACTGAAATAAGTTTGGATCCGAGTGAAAATGAAGTGGAATGCTGTTTTCCGACTGGAACAGCTTGAATCTGGGTGAAAAATGAGTTTTCCGCCTGAGATAGCTATGAATCCGAGTGAAATAAACTGAGCAGAGTTTTCTAACTGAAATTAATAGGTTTTCCGAGTGAAACAGAAGCTGAAAAATGATTTTCTTAATTAATTATCTTGAATTCTGAGTGAAACAATTTTCTGAGTGAATTAAAATATAAATCCGTGTGAAGTCAGTAGGAAAATGGTTCCCTGAGTAGCATTGTTTGTAAATCCGAGTGAAAATGAGTCTCTAAGTGAAATAAAGTATAATTCCGAGTGGTATTCAGTCAAAAAGGAGTTTTCTGAGTGAAATTAATTATTTCTTGAGTAAATTCTGACTGAAAGGAGTTTGATACGTGAAATAATTATAAATCTGAGTAGAATCATACTGATGAGTTTTTTTTCTGAGTGAAATTAAGGTGTTTACCGAGTTAAAATCACTGGAAAAGGTTTTCATGAGTGAAGCTACTTAAATTCTGAGTGAAAATGAGTTCCTGAGTGAAATCAAGTATGATTCCGAGTGGAATCAGTATGAAAAGAGTTTCCTGAGTAAAAATAAGATAAGTTCCGAGTGAAATAATTTAAGAAAGAGATTTCCCAGTAATATAAGACTTGGAAGATGCTGTCCGAGAGAAATAGAGTGTTTTCCGAGTGAAATATGTTATATCCGAATGAAAATGAGTTGGTAATATAAAAATCCGATTGAAATGATACCAAAACCGATCGGATTGGCCTAAAACAGAACCTGTTATCATTAAACCCATCTTTTATTCATAGTTCTTCACTGATTAAATACACTCGGTAACAGATATATATATATACATGCATATACAGATAACAATTTAAAGCATTTAATTCATACACACTGAATCTGTCCTTCACTCGGTTTTCCCACAAGGCACCCAAGAATATACCCCCTTACCTCAATGAAGTTCTTGGATGGAAAGAAAGAGTCCCCTTCACTGTCCTGCACCAGTTCCGAGTGAAACAGAAGGGAAAAGAGAGAAAGAAGCTTGCTGGGAAGGAAAATGATGAAGGGTGTTTGTGTCATGTGTGTGGTTTCTTAAGGGTCCTGGCATTGGTTTAAATAGGGAGAAAGTGAGTGGAAAAACAAGTGGGGGACAGCTTTTCTGAGTGGATGATAGTGGAGTGATAATGGAAGGGTCAGTGGAGATTAAACAAAGTGATATGCTGAGTCAGTGCCCATTTCTGGTCGTCCACTATCCATAATGCGCACGATTGAATTTAAATAATCATTAAAAGACAAAATTGAAGTCAATACACACTTCTGTCAATGAATACCGAGTGAAATTACACTCGGTTAACAACTATACCGACTGGAATTCCTACTTCCGAGTCAACAATTGCAAGGCCCGCTTGAGCGTGGCTTGCTCGCTTGAGCGAAGCTTCAATTCTTCACTCGGAGTTCCTTTGAAACCGACTCATGCACTCGGTTTCTCACTCGGTAATACCTTTCCAGACTGAGTCCTCTCTTCCTCAGAATCTTCACTCGGAAATCCGAGTCTTCTTCACTTGATTCACTCGGTTTAGGCCAATTTCTTTAATTATATTTCCAATTAAGGTTTATTTCAACCATTAGCTCTCGAAACAAGGCATACACGTATGAGTCTCACTTGGTTTTTGTCCAGTAGAGTATATCTCACTCAGAATTGGCTCCCTCCACCATTTTCCACTCGGTTTCCTAAGCAAATTCATAGGAAACCGTTCGGAATCCTTCCCAATTGATTCCACAACTCACTCAAATCGGCAGGAAGCATCAAATCAACATAAACATGAGTATTTATACATTCTTTCACTCGGAATACTCCAATTAGTGTAGTCTCTTTCAAAAAAGGAAGCATTCAACTCGGAACCGAGCCTTTCTATGATGTTTTCACTCGGATTTTTCTCCTCCACTCGGAATTTCTGATCATTCACTCGGAATTCTTCTCTGTTACTCGGAACAGAGCCCTTTTCACTCGGTTTTTGTATAATTTCACTAATATTCCATATAAATTCTATTATTATGTGTAAAAATGGCATTTTTGAGGTATTACAGACCATCAACAGGGTATATATTGACTTATTCTTGCTTACAAACCCTCCATAATTAAAATTTACAAGGGTAAAAATGGCTTCTAAAAAGAGGGATGTTACATTCTCCTCCCCTTTTAGGAATTTCGTCCCGAAATTCAAAGTTAAAACAATTGAGGGTACAATTTTCTCATTTTCTCCTTAATTTCACAAGTAGCATCCCCATCATCTGTTTGACTCCAAACTACCTTGACCAAAGGGATTTCCTTGCCTCTTAGCTGTTTGAGACGTCAGTCAGCAATCTTCACTGGCGATGCTTCAAAGGTAAGGTTTTCTTTCAGAACAAATTGATCGGGACTTAGAACATGATCAGAGCTTAGTACATATTTGCGGAGTTGAAAGACATGAAATACATTGTGAAGGTTTGTCAGCTCAGGTGGCAGAGCAATACGGTACGCATGAGTTCCTATCTTTTGCAGAATTTGATAGGGTCCTACATATCTGGGGCTTAACTTCTTGGCCTTCAAAGCTCTTCCTACTCCAGTGGTAGGGGTAACTTTGAGAAATATATGGTCACCTTCTTCAAATTCTAATGGCTTCTGACGTTTATCATAGTAACTCTTTTGTCTATCTTGCGAAGCCTTCATTGCCATTTGAATCCTCTGAACTTGTTCTGTTGTCTTCTGAACAATCTCTGGTCCAATTATTGTTTTCTCACCAGTTTCATACCAACATAAAGGTGTACGGCATTTTCTTCCATACAAAGCTTCATAAGGGGCCATTCCGGTGCTTGCATGATATCTGTTGTTGTAAGTGAACTCAATAAGTGGAAGGTATTCTTGCCAACTTCCACCATGTTCTAGGACATAAAGACACAACAAATCTTCAAGAGTCTTAATTGTTCTTTCTGATTGTCTGTCTGTCTGTAGGTGGTATGCGGAACTTAACTTCAAACGAGTTCCTAGAGCTTGTTGCAGGCTCTTCCAAAACTGTGATGTGAAACGAGGATCTCGATCGGACACAATCGCAGTGGGAGTTCCATGTAATCGTACAATTTCCTTGATATAGATCTGGGTGAGTTTTTCTAGAGAATACTTCATATTGACAGGAATAAAGTGAGCGGTTTTTGTTAATCGATCCACGATTACCCAAATAGTATCATATCCAGCTGATGTTCTGGGAAATCCACTCACGAAGTCCATAGCAATCTCATCCCATTTCCATTCTGGAATATCTAAAGGACGAAGGGACCCACTTGGACGTTGTTGTTCCGCCTTTACCTTCTGACACATCAGGCAAGCTGTTACATACTCAGCGATATCCCTTTTCATTCCTTGCCACCAGAATAATTTCTTCAAGTCCTGATACATCTTGGTTGATCCTGGGTGGATACTATACTTACTTTTGTGTGCTTCATCCAGGATAGATCTCTTAAGATCTGTGTTGACTGGAATACAGAGCCTCTGTTGATACTTGATCACTCCATGTTCATCTTTGCTAAACTCTGAGACTCCTTCTTTTGTCTTTTCTGCTAGATCTTGTAATTCCTGGTCATTGGCTTGAGCTTCTTTGATTTGTTCTAAGAAATCATTAGAAATCCTTAACATTCCAACCATAAGGCTTCCCCTTTTTGGCGTTACTGCTAGATTCAAATCGCGAAACTGTTCAATTAATTCCAACTCCTTTGTCATCATATATGATAAACGTAAAGCCTTTCTACTGAGTGCATCAGCCACAACATTAGCTTTTCCAGGATGATACCGGAGTTCAAAATCATAATCTTTGATAAATTCCATCCACCTACGTTGTCGCATATTCAACTCCTTCTGATCGAATAGATACTTCAAGCTCTTATGATCACTGAAGACTTCGAAGTATGTACCATACAAATAGTGTCTCCAGATTTTCAAGGCAAACACAACTGCGGCTAATTCCAAGTCATGTGTGGGATAATTAACTTCATGGGTTCTTAGCTGTCTTGAAGCATAAGCAACAACCTTTCTTTCTTACATTAGGACACATCCTAGTCCTTATTTTGACACATCACAGTACACTTCATATGGCTTGGCAGGATCTGGCAAAATCAAGACAGGTGCACTAGTGAGTCGTTGGCGTAACTCCGTAAAACTGCTTTTGCATTTGTCAGTCCATTCGAATGGTTGATCTTTACGAGTCAGCTTAGTTAAAGGTGCTGCAATTCGAGAGAAATTCTCGATGAATCGACGATAATATCCAGCCAGTCCAAGGAAACTGCGGATTTCTGTCATATTCTTGGGTTGTTCCCAATTTAGTACAACTTCTACCTTTGTAGGATCCACAACAATTCCTTCCTTAGAGATGACATGTCCTAAAAATTTCACTTCTGTCAACCAGAATTCACATTTTGAAAACTTGGCGTATAATTGCCTTGCACGCAAAGTGTTTAGAATAATTCGGAGATGCTCCTCGTGTTCCTCATGATTCTTGGAGTAGACGAGAATATCGTCAATGAATACAACCACAAATTTGTCCAAGTACTCATGGAAGATTTGATTCATGTATCCCATAAAGACTGCAGGTACATTTGTAACTCCAAAGGGCATAACAAGATACTTATAGTGCCCATAGCGTGTTCTGAATGCTGTTTTGGGTACATCATCTTTCTTTACTCTGATTTGATGATAGCCTGATCGCAGATCAATCTTCGAGAAGATAGTGGCTCCTCGTAATTGATCCATCAAATCATCAATTTTTGGGAGAGGGTATCGGTTCTTGATCGTAGCTTTATTCAACTGACGATAGTCAACACATAACCGCATACTGCCATCCTTCTTTTTGACTAGAAGAACTGGTGCTCCCCAAGGTGAGACATTGGGTCTAATCATTCCTTTCTCTAGGAGTTCTTCTAATTGCTCTTTGAGTTCACTGAGTTCCTTGGGTGACATCCGATAAGGAGCAATAGAGATTGGTCCCACGCCCGGTATAATATCAATGCTGAATTTGACTTCTCGCTCTGGAGGTAGCTCTCGTATGTCCTCAGGGAATACTTCTGGAAATTCTTGAACAACAGGAATCTGTTCAAGTTGAGAAGTGGCCTTACCTTCAGTTTCAGTAAGGATCTTATATAATTAGACTTCTTTTGAGATTACCTTTTCTGAGCTAACAAGGCAAGAATTAGTGACTTGATCACATTCAGATGTAATAGACCCGTGAGAGATGGATCTATTATGACAGTCAATCAGAATATGGTTGGCAGCAAGCCAATTCATCCCTAGAACAATGTCTAGATCAATCAAAGGTAAACATATCAGATCTACCTGATAAGCTTTCCCTTCGATGTTGAGAGAACATTCTAGACATATGCAAGTAGAGCAAATGGGCTTATTGGCGGCAGTTGTGACAATCATTTAATAGGGCAGAGAGGTTGTAGGAATCTTTAAATGTTTTACACAATTCTTAGATATGAAAGAATGAGTGGCTCCAGAATCATATAATACATTTAATAGAGTACTTCCTATAAAGCATGTACCTTGCACAAGATCGTTCTCTTGTGATACCTCCACACCATTCATGGTAAAAACTCTGGCATTTCCCCCTGGTCTTCCAGTTGAGTTGTTTCCAGGCCTTCCAGGTTTATTGTTTTGGTTGAAGTTGTTGTTGCGGGAAATAGTCTGCATTCTCGGGGCATTATTTGCAGGGGTATTTACAACAGGTCCCCTATTCCCTTGGCCTGTTGGTCGCACTATCTGTCTTTGAGTCATCTGTTGCTGGTTGTTAGTATTTTTGAACCAATAGTCAACATCACGATGTCCAGTCCGTCCACAAATTGTGCAGGTCCTATAATTTACGGCCCTATGTGGTCCCCCACAGATATTGCATTTCAAGATCGTATTGTTCCCTTGATCCCTTGAAGGAATTCGGTTGGCTGAGTAAGGTGGTCGGGAATATGATCGATCTCCTCGAAAATCCCTTCTTTGTTGTTGGTCTGGCATCCGTCGCTCGAGGCCATGACCGGACGTTCCAGGTCGTCGACGATTAGAGGTATTTTCAAAGATGCGGCATCTGTCAACCAAAGTAGTGAATTATGTAATTTGTTGACAACATATGACTTGGCGAATTTCTTGCCGTAATCCTGCTTCAAACTTTGCGCATCTTGATGCTTCTCCCATGTGAGTGTAGTAGGGACAACATTTTGCCAACTCATCAAACTTAGCAGCGTATTCCCTAACAGTCATATTGCCTTGTTTCAGATTAAAGAATTCCTGCTCCTTTTGCCTCCTTATGTCTTCGGGGAAGTATTTGGAGAGAAACTCTGTCCTGAATCGTCCCCAAGTAATGATATGCCCATCAGTAGCTAGTCTAACTCTAGCATGAGTCCACCAGTGTTCTGCTTCTCCAACTAGCATGAAGACAGCAAAGGTTACATAATCCTCATCAGAACATCGCATAGCGGTAAAAATCTTTTCAAGGTGTTCAATCCATAGTTGTGCTCCTTCTGGATTAAAGCCTCCTTTGAACTGCGTAGGATTGTTCCTTTGAAAATCAGCTAATCCTTGTCTGGCAGAAGCATGAGGTAACTCTTGTCGTTCTATTACCTCCACAATTCTGGTAAGAAGATTCTCCATCACGTGATTGTTATTTTGGCGTGCCATTAGGAATTTGCTGAAAGAATATCAACAAATAGATTCAGGGTATGTGTTATGTGGAGCATTCCACATAGGATATTTAGTCTTAGGAGTGTTATGGACTGTTCAATATTTCTATCAGAGTACGTGGAAACCTAATGGTCCACTCCCCAAGCTTGATGAATCGACTATGCTCTGATACCACCTTTGTAACACCCTCGGTTAGATAAGACAAATCCTTCTGTAGGTTCATCCTATTTAACTGAGAGTGTTAACTGTAACATCCCTATTTTTAGTAGCAGTTTTATTTGGTAAGTTTTGAAGTGTGGAAGGTCAGTAAGTAAGAATAAGTGAATGAATACCCTGTAGATGGACTGTAATATCATAAGAAATTCATTTTTTGTGTGTAATTATGGAATTTATATGGACCATTAGGGAAATTAATCAAATTCTGAGTGAAAAGGGACTCTGATTCGAGTGATAGTGAGCAATTCTGAGTGATAGAAAGAGAATCCGAGTGAGGAATGAAATTCCAAGTGTAAAGTTAGGTTGACTAAATAAAACATTACTAAAAAGGATACTACCGAGTGAAATCTTGGTCTTAGAGACAGCTGGAGTGAAGTGGGTTCAAGGGAACCACTTCTGGGTGAATATTCTGAGTGAAAACACCCTTGAAAGACTCATTTCCGAGTCAAACTTTGCCAATTGCTTCTTTTTCGAGTGGTAATCTCTATGATTACAGTATACCGAGTGAATAAACTCAGTCAGAATTATAACCAAGTGCAATCCGAGTGAGTTATCCAACTCAGGATCTCCCTAGAGAGGAAGGGAATAGCATTTCGAGTAGAAAGATCTTCGAGTGTGGTGTTTTGGGTAGTAGAGTTCCGAGTAAGGGCATATTTGAATCCAGTATAACCTGTTCTAAAGGGCATGACCCCAAATATACAATTCCGAGTGAAATATAGAGTAATGGAAGCTTATTCTGAGTGGAATATATAGGACAGAGATATTTCCAAGTAAGGTTTATGTCTGTTACTCATTTTCTGAGTGGTGAAAGACCTGAAAAGATTCTGAATGAAATGTATTTTGATGAAGGACTTAAAGGCTTGAGTAGTTAAGAATGAAATAAACCCGAATGAATAAAACCCTTTAAGTGATGGAGAGTTTGAATGGTTCTGAGTAGACAAGAATTTATTAGGTCTGAATGAGAACCCCGAGTGAATGCTGAGGAGTTCCGAGTGAATGAATGCATATGTGTTTTATATTAAGTTAATGCTTTTACTGACTGAAATGTGTTATTAAAATTATTTGGGAAGTGTTGATGAGAGAAACAATGATTGAGTTAAGGATTTCGAGTGGTTATATATATATATTGTATGGTTAAGGAATTACTTGGCTTGAATATGAGTGATGATAAATGAATGATACTAAGTGAACTGATACCGAGTAGAAAATGGTAGTGGGAACCGTTCTGAGCAAATAATAGTGTGCACAGAGCCATTTCCGAGTGAATCTAAGGTATATAAACAAAATTCGAGTGACACTCTTATGTGTGGGTCTTTTCCGAAAGGTGATGGCCTTAAATAGGCTTTTGATTGGAAAATATAGTTGAAGATGGTCTAAACCGAGTGAAAGGAGTGGAGAGAGAGACTTTAACACTCCTGCAAGTTAATTTCCAAATAAAGGATGTTATAATTCTGAGTGGAAACTATATATATATATTCCGAACGAATATGGATACCCTTTTCCGAGTGAGCCTAAGGTGTTATGAAATCCGAGTAAAAAGTGATTTAATGTTGAGTTGACTAAGGAATGATTTAGTTAAGTGAGAATAGATTGTTTACCAAATAGAAATCCTGAGTAAAGAGAATCCGACTGAATCCAGAAGAAATCTGACCTAGAGAGGAGAAATCCGACTAGATGCTTTGAGAAGAAACAATCATGAGTGAGGACCAAGAGAAACGAATCGGTTTTAGAAGATTTCCGAGCCAAGAAGGGCTGATTCGCTCAAAAGAATCGGATTTCTCTTAAGTAATCCAATGTCAGCACTCCACACCGGTTGGCTATTAAGTCCGTTCTTAGATTAGGAGTTCACAACGGACAGCTCTGAGCCGGTGTTCATCACAACACCGCCCTCTTTCCACAGACGGTGTCCTTAACTCCTTCACACACACCGTCCTTCCCTACTTCACACTCAATACCGCCCACTCCTTACCGCCCTCTCTTAGTACGCCCTCATACTGCACTCTGCCCTCACATTGCACTCCGCCCTCACATTCCACACCGCCTTCATTCAATACCGCCCTCACACTCAACACCGCCCTCATGCATGCAATACCGACCTCTTCAAGTCCTCCAACACCGAACACCTTTTAATTTCCACTTCAGCTAGTGATCAGCCCACTTAATCATATAAAACCAAGAATGATTGGCACAACGAACCAATCACAGGAGAAAGTTGCCTCCATTATAATAACTTTATATATTTTATTCCAATCAAATGCAAAGCTGACTGTGAAAGGAGTCAAAAGGCTCCATTATTCCACCTAATTCTCCAACCAATGTTTCCACTTAGCTTTCCACTAACTCTCATTATTTAGCTCAGTCCTATGTCTCTAAGAACACACATACACGAAACATAACCACAGACAAACTCCTGTTATCATTTTCTCTTCCTGCAAGCTCTCTCTCTATCAATTTCATTCCTCTCTCACTCGGATTTAAAGCAGGAACGTGAAGGGAACCTCTTTCTTTCCATCTAGGAACTTCATTGAGGTAAGGGGGTATATTCTTGGGTGCTCTGTGGGAAAACCGAGTGAAGGAGAGGGTTAAGGAATTTGTTTCCTCCCCTTTCCAGGACAGATTCAGTGTTGTATGAATTAAATGCTTTAATTGTTATTATTTATATATATATATATATATTTTGTTACTAAGTGCATATACTCTGTTGAATTGTGAAATGATATGAACTTATTGGACTGAAAATACTAAGAATCATGAGTACTGTGTAATTTCCAGTGAAAAATTATGAATAGAAGATGGATTTAATGATAACAGGTTCTGTTTTATGTTAATCCGACCGGTTTTACATCTATAACAACTCGGTTTTGCTTAGTTTCAATTGGATTCAACCTTAACTGAATGTATTTCATTCTGATAGAACAATTTTTCACTCGGTAAACAACCTAATTTCACTCAGAAAACTTTTTCTAGTTTATTTCTCTCGGACAGCATCTTCTAAGTCTTATTTTACTCAGAAATCTCTTTCTTAAATTATCTCACTCGGAACTTGTCTTAATTTCACTCAGAAAATATATTTATCTTTTACTCAGAACTTCTTTTTTTTCAGTAAATTCACTCGGAAACACTCTAGTGCTCTCGGACAGTAGCTTCCCAGTCTTATTTCACTCAGCAAACACTTTATTTTACTCAGCAAGCAGTTATTTTACTCGGATTTGTTTTATTGCATTCAGACAGAACTCTTCTCATACTGATTCCACTCGGAATCATACTTGATTTCACTCAGGAACTCATTTTCACTCAGAATTTAAGTAGCTTCACTCATGAAAACCTTTTTCCAGTGATTTTAACTCGGTAAACACCTTAATTTCACTCAAAAAAAAACTCATCAGTATGATTCTACTCAGATTTATAATTATTTCACGTATCAAACTCCTTTTAGTCAGAATTTACTCAAGAAATAATTAATTTCACTCAGAAAACTCCTTTTTGACTGAATACTGTAACATCCCTGTTTTTAGTAGCAGTTTTATTTGGTAAATTTTGAAGAGTGGAAGGTCAGTAAGTAAGAATAAGTGAGTAAATACCTTGTATAGGGTCAGTAATACTCCAAAAATTATATTTTTGGGTATAATTATGGAATTTATATAGACCATTAGAGAAATTATTCAAATTCTTAGTGAAAAAGGCTCTGATCCGAGTGAAAGAATGAAATTCCGAGTGAAGGATTAGAGATTCTGAGTGAAGGATGAAATTCCGAGTGTAAAGTTATGTTGACCGAGTAAAACATGACTGAGAGGGATACTACCGAGTGGAATTTTGGCCTCGGAGACATTTGGAGTGAAGCGTGTTCAAGAAAACCACTTCTAGGTGAAAATTCCAAGTCAAAACACCCTTGATTCTTTGTTTCTGAGTCAAACCTTGCTAAGTACTTCCATTTCCGAGCAAAACCTCTCTGAAATATGGAATTCCGAGTGGAATATAGAAATGGGAGCCCAATCCGAGTAGAATATATAAGGTTTAGAGCCATTATTGGGTGAGGTTATGTTTATGACTCTTTTTCTGAGTGATAAAGACCTTAAAGGATTCCGATTGAAACACATTTTGAGGAAGGATAGTGTATTTGTACCTAAGAGATGAGTATCCGAGTGAAAAATGAGTAGGGAAGAATTTAAATACTCCTGAGTGGTAAAATCCGAGTGAATCTCTTCTGAGGGAAGGGTTGTAATAATGGTTTTTGATTGGGAATATATTCTAAGTGAATAATGTACCTAAACCGAGTGAATGAGATTCTAAATCATGAGTGGATGAGACTCAGAACAAGTCCGAGTGGGAATTAACTCACCCGAATGAATAAATGCATATCGAGTGGTATTTGATTGAGTGATAACCCGAGTGAAGAAGGTTTATGAATTCCGAGTGAGAAAACCCTTATTTCTGAGTGGATCTTACGTGTGACTTTCCTGAGTGGAAGTATGGAACTGAGTAAACTTCCAAGGGAAGAAAAGTGTATTCTCCGAGTGAGAAATGTAAGTCTATGCCGAGTGATGAATGTGAAGTACATTCCCAATTGTGTTGAAGTTAAATACACCGAGTGGTATGGAAAGTAGTATTCCGAGTAAGTGGATGAGTTTTACCGAGTGGAACAGTGTATGTAGAGATTCGGATTTGGAATGAAAATTTCGAGTAGAAGAAAGATAGGAAAGGAATGTAAGGGAATCGGTTTTTGAAGTACATTACCGAGTGATAAAGGACTAGGCTTGGAATGATTTAACCGAGTAAGAACTATCAGAAATGACCCGGATTTGGGATATAATACCGAGTGAAAGGCCAAGCAAATTAGGAGTCGGTGTGGGGGTGAATTACCGAGTGAATGATGGGAAAGATGAGTCGGTTTCATGGGAATGCCGAGTGAGGATTGGCTGATTCGCTCAAGTGAGTCGGATTTCGCTTGAGCGAGAAGGGCCCCTGATGCAAAAATCACTCCTTTCGCTCAGTATCTTCACTTCGCCCAAGCGAAGACTGGATGACTCGCTCAAGCGAGTCGGATTTCGCTTGAGCGAGGTGGAATTTTGCCTTGTTGACACAGTATGAAGGAACCACGCTCAAGCGAGCATGCTGCGCTCAAGCGCAGTCGGTTCTATCCCTTTCTCTTCACGTGCAGGCACTTTTCACTCCAGACAAAATACCTTTATATATTTTATTATATATCCTCTCAATCAATGCAAAGCTGACAGGGAAATGAGTCAAAAGTTGCACACTTCACTCACCTTTATATATCTTAATATATATCCCTTTTCTCTCATGCAAAGCTGACTGGGAGATACAGAAAGTCTCCATTAACTTCCACTCACGAGAAAGTGATGTCTCCACTTGTCTCCTCTTTATTAATCAATGCTACTCTGATTCTAAGTTCAGAAACCTTAGAATTTACTAGGAACTCTCTCCCTTCTTCTCTATACGTACCAGAACCAACTTATTCCTTTCTCTCTTAAGTTCCTCCCTGTGTCACTCAGAATTGGTGCAGGACAGCTCTTTTTCTCCTCCAAGAACTCCATCAAGGTAAGGGGGTATATTCTTGGGTGCTCTGTGGGAAAACCGAGTGAAGGAAAGGGTTAAGGAACTTGTTCCTCACCTTTCCAGGACAGATCTGGTTTTGTTGTGATTTAAATGTTTTAATTGTTTGTTATATTTGTATATATAATGTATTGACCATGCTTAATTACAGCGTTGTTTATTATTGACCATGAGAATTTAGTGAATATGTTGATTTTATTGATTAATATGAATGAATGTGTATATGTTTGATGATGTGTGAATTAAATGCTTAAATTGTTATTATTTGAATATATATATATATTTGTTTGTTACCAAATGTGTATTATTAGTGATGAATGGCAAAAAGAAATGAACTGTATGGGACTGAAAACACTAAGAACCTTGGGTACCATGTGATTTTCCAGTAATGAAATTATGAATGGAAGATGGAATTAATAATAACCAGCTCTGTTTCAAATAATTCGACTGGTTTTATGCCTATATCAACTCGGTTTTTGCTTGATTACAATCGGATTCCACCTTAATTAAATGAATTCCATTCTGATAGATCAACCCTTTATTCGGTAAACATTTTAATTGCACTTGGAAAACAAATATTTTCACTCAGAATCGTAGTTTAAATAATTCAGAAAAACCCCACCATGATATATGTCACTCAGAAAACATCTCAGTTTGAAATTCACTCAGGACACATCTTATTTCACTCTGAAATCATTTTATTTTCACTCAGAAAACCCATTCAGTGATTTTACTTGGAAAATAATTTATTTTACTCAGCAAACAGTTATTTTCACTCGGAGAACTCCTTTTAGTTTAATTTCACTCAGAATATATAGTTAATTTCACTCAGAAAACTTGTATCAACCTGATTCCACTCGGAATCAGGATTATTTCACTCGCAATCGTATTTTATTACACTCAGAAATTCATTTTTACTCGGTTTCACCAACATTTTCACTCATGAAACTCTTTCTTACTGATTCCACTCGGAAATTATATTTTAATTCACTCAAAAATTTATTTCACTCAGAATTTAAGTTATTTAATTAAGAAAATCATTTTCAGTTTCTGTTTCACTCAAAAAATATATTAAATTCATTTAGAAAACTCTGCTCAACTTTATTTCACTCGGATTCAAGCTATTTCAGTCGGAAAACAGCATTCCAATTCATTTTCACTCAGACCCAAACTTATTTCATTCAGAAAATAGCTTACCAGTGTCATTTCACTCGGATTTTTAACCAGAACGTTTGGAGAACCCTTCTCAGTATGATTCCACTCGAAATCTACATATTTCACTCAGATTTGCCCCTGTTTCACTCGGAAAACTCTATTTTTAATGGTTTTCGCTTGGATTTTCATTTAGAAACTACTTTTTAATACTTTTTAAATTAATGAGAAGTTATTATTATTATTATTATCCTTATTCTATTATTATTATTATCCTAAATTATTATTAATCTTAATATTGTTATTATTATTATTAGTTTTATTTTTATAAACCTTGTTAACATTTTAATTATGCGTAATTATATAAAGAAAATATTATTTTACTCCTTATGGAAAATACAATATTAACCAAGATATAATAGATATATTTACAATGTTTAAATAATTGATAGAATCCAAAGAACTTGGAAATAATATGATGAGACTGGAAATACATAAGATACCCAAGGAATCAATTGATAAAATAAATGCATTTCGCATCATGAAAATATTTTTGAAGAAGAAAAACCTCTAGAGCATACACTTGGTACAGTGGAGGACACTCACGTTCGATCTCCATGAAGAATCTTGGGAGTACAACTGGAACGGCAACCCAATGGCATCAGAGTCGCGCCCTGATAGCCGGGTAAGACGAATAATTCTGGTGTACTTTGACTAAATAACGGAGTGTAACTATGATCGTAGGGATCCAAGTCTCAAATATATATATATATAAATCAATGATGAGAACCAATGAGTTCATTTGTACCAGAGCTTGGGCGGACCCTGATCGCTCTAGATGATTGGAATGGTGATATTCCAAAGAATGAGAAGAAGATGAAACGATTTATTGGGCCCACATGCATCATGAGACTTAATCAAAGATAAATCATAATAAATTTGACTCATGCATTTCATGACAATATGCTTGATTGTTATAATTATGAATAATCTAAATGTATGATTTATGTGATGACAATATGCTTGATTGTTATAATTGTGAATAATCTAAATGTACGATTTATGTGATGACAATATGCTTGATTGTTATAATTGTGAATAATCTAAATGAACGATTTATGTGATGACAATATGCTTGATTGTTATAAATGTGAATATGCTAAATGTATGATTTATATGATATTGTATGTTAACTGGATTATGTCCGCACCGGATTAACCAATCAGGGTCTTGGGTTATACTCACCCTTACTGTTGACAATTTTCAGAGGAATTAGGAAATCAAGAACCAGAACGTGAAGAACAGCAATACGCTAATCCAACTAAGAATGTTCATTAGGATTAGAATAGAGGTAATAGATATTTATGAACAAATTGGATGACTGTATAATATTTTAAGGGTGCCTGTGTACCCTATTCTGTTAAGAGTACAATTACTTACAATTTATGAATGACTATGTGATCTATATAATATTGCTTCCACTGATCTGCCACGTACTTATTTATTTTTAAAAAAAAATATTCACTTTTTCTGAACACTGTTAACCCTCTTAGTTAAATAGGATAAACCTACAGAAGGATTTGTCTTATCTAACCGAGGGTGTTACAAAGGTGGTATCAGAGCATAGTCGATTCATTAAGCTTGGGGAGTGGACCATTAGGTTTCCACGTACTCTGATAGAAATATTAAACAGTCCATAAAACACCTAAGACTAGATTTCCTATGTGGAATTCTCCACATAACATATACCCAGAACCTTTTTGTTGATATTCCACCAACAACTTCCTAATGACTCACCGAAACAATGATCACGACATGGAGGAATTTCTTACTTAAAATCGTGGAGATGATAGAACAACAAGAATTACCCCATATCTCTACTAAGCAGAGCCAAGGACTAGCTAACTTTCAGCAGAACTATCTTACGAAATTCAAAGAAGGGTTACGACAGAAAATCTGTTAAGTATTATTAGACCATAAGAGTTAAAATAGAACCGATTAGAGATCTGAGTATAGGACCAAGTATCTCCAATTAAGATACCATTGGTCAGGGCTATTAAGGATATTAATGGTAATTTTTGAAGTTAGTATTAAGCCCAAACTGAGATCCTGTTCATTATAAAACGGGAAACAAGATATGACCTATTTCCTTATTCTCTCTTCATTTTCGTGTATATACTAGGACTTGGGATAGCTTGGAGTTTAAGGTAAAATTCTCTAATCTTTTGTCGCTAGGTTTTGAATTTCTATGTGGTTGTGAGAGTGCCTTATGAATGGGTATTAGGAATAAAAATTATTCGCATTTGAAACCCAAAGGAGGGATGTACTTATGTGTGTCTTAGGATGGATGTGAAGTAGTATACAAAAATTTTAAAAATTTGAAGATGGGAGATGATAGTTATTAATGGTAATTATTTGATTTTAGTGGAACCCTAACTCTAGGATTTAAGGATTTTAACTAAGTTGATGGTTTTGATGACTTTGAATAATCTAGAATGATTACATGAATGTTTGAAGCATTAGGTATTGATTAATAAGGATTGGAGAGATGAGTGTATATGAGTATTGAGGAATTAATTTAGATTGTTGATGTTTATAATGAAGTCAAAAATGGTTGTAAGCCATCGATAGTGGATTAAGGAAATAAATTATAGTGGACTTAGATACTTAAGTTAATGAATAGGTATGCTATTTTAAAATAAGTTGAATGATCTTAGATGAAACCAAGAGGCTTATAATGAGTTTGAGTAAATTTTGATGATGGTTGAAAGATTCAGATGATGAATTGGAGGTCTTAAGGCTAAGGATAGCCCTTTAAGATTTAAGAGAATCTTGATCTTGAGAGAGAAATTTCCGAAGCATAACATGAGCATACAACTTAGATTCAGATAAGTCTAGGACTTGATGATAAGTTTTGGGGGACGATGTCCTATGATGGTATATTAATAGCATACATAAGTATGATTATGATAGAATTGTATTCAGGACGATGATGCGGAACAATTTCACCTTTTGAATTTTGGGACGAAATTCCTAAAAGGGGAGGAGAATGTAACATTCCTGTTTTTAGTAGCAGTTTTATTTGGTAAATTTTGAAGTGTGGAAGGTCAGTAAGTAAGAATAAGTGAGTAAATACCTTGTATAGGGTCAGTAATACTCCAAAAATTATATTTTTGGTATAATTATGGAATTTATATAGACCATTAGAGAAATTATTCAAATTCCGAATGAAAAAGGCTCTGATCCGAGTGAAAGAATGAAATTCTGAGTGAAGGAATAGAGATTCCGAGTGAAGGATGAAATTCCGAGTGTAAAGTTATGTTGACCGAGTAAAACATGACTGAGAGGGATACTACCGAGTGGAATTTTGGCCTCGGAGACATTTGGAGTGAAGCGTGTTCAAGAAAACCACTTCTAGGTGAAAATTCCAAGTCAAAACACCCTTGATTCTTTGTTTCTGAGTCAAACCTTGCTAAGTACTTCCATTTCCGAGCAAAACCTCTCTGAAATATGGAATTCCGAGTGGAATATAGAAATGGGAGCCCAATCCGAGTAGAATATATAAGGTTTAGAGCCATTATTGGGTGAGGTTATGTTTATGACTCTTTTTTCGAGTGATAAAGACCTTAAAGGATTCCGATTGAAACACATTTTGAGGAAGGATAGTGTATTTGTACCTAAGAGATGAGTATCCGAGTGAAAAATGAGTGGGGAAGAATTTAAATACTCCTGAGTGGTAAAATCCGAGTGAATCTCTTCTGAGGGAAGGGTTGTAATAATGGTTTTTGACTGGGAATATATTCTAAATGAATAATGTACCTAAACCGAGTGAATGAGATTCTAAATCATGAGTGGATGAGACTCAGAACAAGTTCGAGTGGGAATTAACTCACCCGAGTGAATAAATGCATATCGAGTGGTATTTGATTGAGTGATAACCCGAGTGAAGAAGGTTTATGAATTCTGAGTGAGAAAACCCTTATTTCCGAGTGGATCTTACGTGTGACTTTCCTGAGTGGAAGTATGGAACTGAGTAAACTTCCAAGGGAAGAAAAGTGTATTCTTCGAGAGAGAAATGTAAGTCTATGCTGAGTGATGAATGTGAAGTACATTCCCGATTGTGTTGAAGTTAAATACACCGAGTGGTATGGAAAGTAGTATTCCGAGAAAGTGGATGAGTTTTACCGAGTGGAACAGTGTATGTAGAGATTCGGATTTGGAATGAAAATTTCGAGTAGAAGAAAGATAGGAAAGGAATGTAAGGGAATCGGTTTTTGAAGTACATTACCGAGTGATAAAGGACTAGGCTTGGAATGATTTAACCGAGTAAGAACCATCAGAAATGACCTGGATTTGGGATATAATACCGAGTGAAAGGCCAAGCAAATTAGGAGTCGGTGTGGGGGTGAATTACCGAGTGAATGTTGGGAAAGATGAGTCGGTTTCATGGGAATGCCGAGTGAGGATTGGTGATGCTGAAATCCTGAGCCATTAATTTGGTGCAAAAATCTTAGTAAAATAAAATGTGACTCTCGGATTTACACTTTGGCAAGCGCACCAGTCGTTAAAATTGTAGTGTATTTGATCGTCCCACAGGGATTGTGGTAAGTACCTCAATCTAGGACTAGTACAAGCTGAACCAACAGAAAATATGCAAAATGATAAACTGTCCTACTTGTTTAGAAAGCTGTCCTACTTGATTTTCTAAATTCCTTATGGATGCTTCCTGATTCTTAAAACTGGCCTGAGTGGCCTGGATAAACTGAGAAAGTACATTCTTGAGTTCGGATTTTTCTTTAACAGGAGGGTGAGAAGGTTGTTGTGGTCTATTTGTGGGTTGACTCGGTGGGATATTCTGATTCAGATGTGGACCTTTCTGCCAGGAAAAATTGGGGTGGCTCCTGTAATTAGGATTGAAGGAATTAGAAGGATAATTCTTTTGATACTGTTGCTGCCCCATATAATTCACTTGCTCGGAAGGCATAACTGGATCACACATTCCATTTTCATGGTCTCCACCACAAAAATCACAACTGATCATAGAAACTTGGCTCGACTTTTGGAGTTCTGAAATCTGAATGCTTAATTTTTCCAAAGCCTGAGTCATCAGTTTGCTCTGAGCCAGATAAGCATCTTGTGCTTCTAATTCTAAGATTCCTCTCCTAGGGACTTGGTTCCTCTCACTAATCAGGCATTCATTAGAAGCCATCACATCAATCAGCTCTATAGCTTCTTCTACAGTTTTAGTTGTTAATGAGCCTCCAGCCGAGGCATCAATCAAGACTCTGGTAGCTGCCCTGACACCATTATAGAAAATAGTCACCTGCTGTACATCAGAAATCTGATGATGAGGACATCTCCTCAGACTTTCTTTATACCTATCCCATGCTTCCATCAAGGACTCACATTCTCTTTGCTGGAAACATGTGATTTCATTACGCAGCTTTGCATATTTAGAAGGAGGGAAGTATTTAATCAAAAATTTCCTTTGCAAATCCTCCCAGGTGGAAATACTGCCTCTTGGTTGACTCTTCAACCAGGCTTTTGCTCGGTCCCTTAGAGAAAATGGAAACAACCTTAGTCGGATTGCTTCCTCAGGGACTCCATTCATTTTTACTGTATCACAAATTTAGAGGAAGGTTGCTAAATGCAAATTTGGATCCTCAACCTCACTTCCTCCGAATTGTTCATTTCTTACCAGCTGCAGTAAAGCTGGTTTTAGTTCAAAATTGTTAGCTACAATCGGTGGCCTAAGGATGCTAGCTTGCGATCCTTCTTCATTCGGCCTAGAGTAGTCACCTAGTGTAACTCTCCTCTGTTCCATTTCTTTTTCTTCTTTTTGCTTTTTCTCTTTTCTTAATCTTCGTTCTAACAAATCAATGTCAGGATCAAAGAAGAAAGGTTCTCCTCTGCTCCTTGACTGCATACAACAATTGTTAACACAACAAAACAACTCACAGCTACGACTACTTGAAACAATAACTACTAAGAAAAATACGTATTGACTACACACAGAAACAAAAGTAAATGGTTCAGTCTAGTACCGGTCCAAGGATTGTTGATATTACTCAACAATCCCCGGCAACGGCGCCATTAACTTGATGCTGAAATCCTGAGCCATTAATTTGGTGCAAAAATCTTAGTAAAATAAAATATGACTCTCGGATTTACACTTTGGCAAGCGCACCAGTCGTTAAAATTGTAGTGTATTTGATCGTCCCACAGGGATTGTGGTAAGTACCTTAATCTAGGACTAGTACAAGCTGAACCAACAGAAAATACATGAAGTTCATTCGGTTTTTATGGTTTTAGTGTTTTATAGTTGTTTTTGTATTTTCAGAAACAGAGTTAAAGTGAAATATGGAAAGTGATTAATAGAAAACAGGTCAGGATTGCTTCGGCTCACAATCTCCTCAAGAAACATGCAATTAAGTATAATCGAACTTCACAATCTAGAGGACAATCCGCTTGTGGTTATTCCCTAATTCCTTAGGTGAAAAACACTAATCCTTAAGCAATGAACCTTAATTCCTTAAGTGCTCGATTAACCTAAGAATCTAATGCGAAATTGAAGGTTGAACTCTAACTATTCACCTAAATTGATTAGGCCTGAACTAATTAGAAAGCTGGAAGTTACCTAAGCTTCAACCATGATTCCTCACTGGCGAAGTTCTTCATCAGTTCTGGATTTGTCAATCCAGCGATTCTGCTCCACTCCTCAGCTTGTTCGCCTCAAGATCTAGAAGTCGATCTACTTGCTCACAGCTTCAAGACTCCATTGCTGACCTTCACAATCCCAACCTTAGGGATTTAGAACTCCATAGACTTCGGTTCCATCGAAGGATTGTGGAACGTCATGGAGGAAAGAGTTTAGAGAGATGAAATTGTAGTGAGAGAGTGAAAATAGAAAATGAAGTGTATTATGTTGTATGCCGTTCTGTCTCTGTGTCTCCACACACCTCCCTCCTTTTTACAGAGTATGTACATGAATATATATAGGCATCTAACTAAACTAACTAACTTAACTAATATCTGAAAACTGAGTTCTTAATTAAACTAAACTAACTAATTGAATAATTACAGAATAATTAACTAATCACAGCTCAGCTCGTAGCAGATTCCAGCTCACCATTAGCTAATATACAGCTTAGCACCAGCTAATTGACAGCTTACTTCTTAAATTACTAAAGGTTCCAATAGTAGAGGAGAAGGCTATGGAAGCGGAACAGTACTGCACCAAGTGTGTTGTTGGAGGGAAGGAACAGTGTTTAAATTACTGCTTTTATGCTTCAGCTGCTGAGTATTCGCTTGAGCGGATTAAACTTCGCTTGAGCAAATCCGGATTAACACTGCAGTGTTTCTTTCTCGCTTGGGCGTTATGGCAAAACTTGGGCGAGGACGGTCTCTTAAAGTTATGCTTGAGTGAGTCCGGATTTCACTAGGACGGATTAAATAATGAATCAGCACATCGGTTTCTTATGTAGCATTCCGATCTTCTTCTCTTTTGGAGCCGATGTCAGTTAGCTTATTTGAAGTCTCGCTTGAGCGTAGTCTTGCTTTTCTTGAGCGAACTTGGACCTTCGCTTGAGCGGATTTAACTCCCGCTTGGGCGAATTAATTATTCAATCGGTATTCTGCAGTTGGCACTCGGGTTCTTTATGCAATATTCCGAGTCCTTGTTCTCTTTTTGAAGTCAGTGTCTTTGAAGTCTCACTCGGTTGGTCTTTGGACTCTTTTCAGTCAGAATTGAGGAAGTCTCACTCGGATTTATCAATTTCTGCTCGGATTTGTAGGATTTCACTCGGAATTTTCTTCTTATCTCGAGTCCGCCCTGTTCCTGCACCAATAAACAGCTACTTGCCTAGCATTTATACGCTGGCTGCTTAGTGAATTTATAAATACTTCAAAATTCCTTATTTAATTAAAATTTTCAATTGGTTTCTTACATAGATAACATACTTTTGAAATAAATAACTAAAACATGAATTATAACAAATTATTAAATAATAATTAATAAAACTAGACAATACTTAGTAAATTATGTTAAATAAACAGTGGAATAATTAAGTCTTTTCAAGACTTATCACATCCCCAAACTTAAAACTTTGCTTGTCCTCAAGCAAATATTCAGATTAATTAACAATCAGCAATTGATCAACACAATCAACCTTTCCTTAACTTAATTCATACTATAATTATTGAATACCGATCATGCTTTCTTCTCACAATTTCTAAAAATATAAATACTTATACCTCCTTTGGAAGACAAGCTACTGATGCTTTCCTCACTGGTCGGTGTTTAACTCTTCTCTCGGTGTATAGGGTAAATAGAATGCACTCATCACCTGCATACTAGTTAGATCAATATAGGCTTGCAACAGTTCTAAACATCATGAAATATGCCAACTCAATCGGATCAGTAAGGGCTTTTTAAGCTTATAATGGGGCTCGGCTACAGGCTCAATTATTGTTTTTCCGAGTCATAGATAGGTTACAAGATGTGTCCACTGATGCTCTGCCTCAATTCTAACTTAATTGCCTCTACTAACAACTCTCTTTACTTTTATGACTGAATGCTACTTAATAACTCGTGCTGTTTTGCACTTTCTTTTTCTTTCAGTCCTTCGGACTTCTCCTTTTTTCTTGACTTTTTCTTTCCATCTTTTTCCGATTGAAAAATTTTTTCTTTTGGTGCTTTGCACCTCTTTTTCTTTATAGTACTTTCTTCATTTTTTTCTCTCGGCTTTGCCTTTCTTCCTTTTATTTTTCTACATATTTATCCATAATTAAGGTAAGAGTGTGTCCTTAATTACTGTTAGGCACACTCTTCATCCCCAAACTTAGAAATTGCTAGTCCCTAGCAATAAGCAAAAACCGAGTAATTCACCAGTGGAACATCTAGGGTAATTCAGTCGGGTTTTTCTTGGATAAATAGGCTTGTAACGTTAGGTGCTTAAAACGAATGAAAGGGTCTCAGGCTCAAACATAATTATTGGGTCAAAGGATGATTAATAAAATTAGGATGGCTAATTTTTGGCCCTGGCTAAATAATCAAAGAAGGCCTTCATCATTTCGGATTGGCTAGCATACGACAATTAGCAAGCACTGAGGCAAATTCTGTCTCACTAACTAGCATGCAAGTTCACTCGGAAAAAGATAAAACAGGCTCAAAAGCTCATATGAGTATAACAGTTAATCAGCCAGCCTTGTCCCCAAACTTAATGTAAGATCATACATCTAGATTGCTAACTAGCACGCCGAGTAAACATTTTAATTACTGATGAAGAATAGTTATGGGCAGGGATCATGAGGTAATCAAAAACCAATTAATTAATATATCCGACTACAGCTTAACGAATCAGCAAACTTTGAAATTATGAAGATGGATTCGAAATTAAATATAATTAACATATTTTATCAAATAAAGACTCGGAAAATCAAATAAGGAGTCCGGGTACTAGAATACTTCCCTTTTACCTGAGTGGTAGTGCTGGGAAGCGCGGAATCGGATTGGGACTCATGGAGTTTACCAATACATATGAAAAAAAACCGAATAAAACAAACAATTGAACAAGAAAGTAAAATTTTCATTACATAATTAAAAATAGAAACAAATTCACCGTTCAGAAAGCAGTTACAATAACTTCAAACTAAATACATAGGAAACATTATAAAATCATGGAACAACTGCTTAAACATTCTGATCTTCATCGTCCTTGTCCTGCTGGGAGGGAATCGTGAATCTAATGGAAGCTAACCACGCATCTCTATCAGGTGGGGCTCCCATTTCTGTTGACTGTTCAACCTTCAGTTTCGTGGCAATCTTCCTGAGCATCTGATCGTGGTTCAAAACCCGATCATAAATTTCAAGTTGTATCTTCTTCACAACCTGTAATTCCTGTAACACCAAAAGAATGTCAGAAGAAGAAGAAGAAGAACCAGCTCCTACGGATTGCTTGGGACGTTCTGGTTCTATGGCTTTAAACTTCACAGCACAGTTTTCAACAGCCTTAACACTTTCAACCTCTGGTGACTCATTTTCCTCATTCGCAGGAGATACATTCCTTTGAACCAGAGGAGATACATCCCTTTGCTCCTGACTTTGACTAGGTACATGGACAGACGAATCAGATATAGTGATGGTTGCCACTTCTCTTTCATTATCTATTTGTTTCCTTCGCACACTTCCTTCTGCAAAGTTTGGTCTAGGTTTCTGCAGAAGTCTTTATGATCTTATTTTCATGATGAATGTTAAAATAACGATGATAAACAACCTAATTAAACAAAAATAAGAACAGAAATCCAACAGAAAAACAACAAACCAAACTGTGAGATGCGTGGCTTATGAATAGTGGAAAACAATAACAATGAACAAGAAGATAATAAACATGAACTTACAAATGCACGAAATCAGTGAAAGAAGTGGAAAGGTGATACCTTTGTTAGAAACCAGAAAGTGTCTTTTCGTTTTCAGCTCAAGTTCAGCATAGGTACTGAGGGTTGGAAGCTGAAAGGGCTTCTCTTTTATAATGTTGAATTCAATTTTCAAGAAACGCGTAAATGCGGTCAACTTTAATTATTACTTTATTAAATGTATTACTATTATTTATTATTATTATTATGTTTATTATTTATTTATTTATTATATATATATATTAGTTTTTTATTTATTTATTTATTTATTTATTTATTTATATTATTACTTTGTTTTTTTTTAGAATACTCAATTACTAAAGGGGTAGAAAATCGAGGAAGAGTGGGATGATACCAATGTGATGCCAAATGGACATAGGAGAATGGAAGATGAATAAATGAACAGACGGTAAGACAAGAAACGAGTTTAACTACGAGTTTAAATCCAAGGAGAATGAAAAGTATTTAAATAAATGAAATAGAGCGTATGAGAAACGAGTGAACCATTATAATGAAATACGAGTGAATCAAGAAACGAATAATAAAAGAAACGAATAGAAGTATGAACGAATGAAGGAATACCGAGTAAATGAATAGTGAGCGAAAAGAGTGAAAAGGGGTGAAAAGATGATAGCCGAGTGAGAACAAGAAAAGTGACAGTCACGAATAAAAAACGAAGGAATGAAGAAGAAAGCTGCAACATACGAACCCCGAGGAAAGTAAAATAAGTGGAGTGAAACAACAAGTATATGAATACCGAGTAGATAATACCGGTCAGACGATGAGCGAGTGAAAAGTGAATGAATAGTTGATCGACGAATGAGGTGAACAAAACGAAAGTCTGAGTAAATGAAAGGGAAAGAATGAATGAATAACTGAAAAGCTGAATGACGGGTGAGGAACAGAAAAGAGAATGACTGAGTGGAAATGAGTAAAGGGTATACCGATCGATGAAGAGTAAATAAAGGAACCGAGTGAACTAGCGAGAAACCTAGTGAATGAGGAACTGAGTGATAAGTGAGTGAGAAAAAGTGAATAAAACACTGAATGAAAAGGGTACTGAGTGAATGAATACCGAATGGGTCACAAAATGAGTGAAAGAATGAATGAAGATCAGTGTATGAGATATGAAGAGTGTGACAATGAATGGACGAGTGAACAACCGTCGTGAGATACGAGTGAACAGAGAAGTGCGTGAAAGAAAGAACGAATGAGAGTAAGGCTGAGTGAAAGAAAGAAGGAGTAGAGGGAACTAAGTGATATAGATCTGAGATAAGAAGAATGAGTGAATGACAATGAGAGTTCGGGCGAAGAACAAAAATGACAGGAGTCGAAAATAGAATGAATGAAATACCGAGTAAATGAAAGGCCGAGTAAACAAAATGAATACAGCGAGGGGCCGAGTGAATGGAGAAACTCAGGGAATGAAAAATGAGATGACAGGAAATTGAGTGACTGGAAATACTGAGTGTGACAATCGTGAATAAAACACGAGTAGATGAAAACGAAAATGACAGCGTGAGAAAAACGGGAAAGAAAATAAGCGGAATGAAACGACGAGTAAATGAATACCGAGTGGATTAAACTGGGTAAAAGTGAAAAAACGAATGAACAAACAGCGAGTGGTCGGGCAAATAGAAAAACAAGTGAAAGAACAGGAAAGAATGGCTGACCGACCAGGCGAACAAACACGAGTGAAAGATAGACGAAGAAGAAGATAACCTGAGTGGATAAAAGAACCACTACAGTGGAAACTGAATGGATGTATATACTGAGTGGCTGAAACAGAAAAAAAGAACGGAAGGCGAAGCATTCATGAAATAATGAGTGAAAAAGATCGGGTGAATCAGTGATGAATGAAAGAATGGAAGAATGACCGAGTGGAATAAAGACCGAATGGGAAAAATGAGGTGAACAACGAAAGTCAGAATGATGTGGAGCGACTGAGTGAGAAAAATGAGTGAATATAAGAATGACTGCATAAGGGTTCGAGTGAATCGGAATACCGAATGGACGAAGAAGAAGAAGACAATTGAGGGACAAAATGAGTAGACGAGAGAATGAGTGAATGAAAGGCTGGATGCATAACCAACACATGCAGAAAGATTGGGTGATGGAACTGAGGAAGAACTCAGGTAAATTGAAAGCATGAATGAATGAATCAACGACTGAGAGGGAGAGATAAAGTATGGGAATAAGTGACAGGTGAAAAGAAGGCCAAGTGAAAGATAAATGAAAGAAACTGAGTGAAGAGTGAGGAATGAGGGATACGAGTAGAAGAAACCGACTACTAGAGAAAACCGAGTGGATGAAAGAATGAAAGGTCGCGTGCAAATGAGACTAATGGATACAGTACTGATTGTGATGACTGAGGAATCCGAGTGATGAAAAGCCGACTGAAATAAGTCACTTTTCACTATCTGACCCGTTCATTACATCAACGATCAGAAATCCTTCAAAGTCTTTTCTTTTTATTCGCAGAAATTTATTGAAAAAAAAATGCCAAGTGAAGTTCAATCGGGAAGAAGGATTAAGAAGAAGTAACAATTATCCGAGTGTACTATTTTCACTCAACTTAGTACATTTTTCCTCTAAGTGCGAAACAACAATCAGCATTGGCTCGCCTAAGCTACCAGTGCTTCGCCTGAGCGAAATAGAAGAATCAAACTCGGATTTCCTTCTTCAACTTCACAACTTTATTCACTAACTTTTTAGTTTTTCTTCTTTTTATTCATTTTGATTCAAAGTTCTAAACAAAACAATCGGAACATAGGGCTGCCTCCCTAGAGCGCTTCTTTAAGGTCACTAGCTTGACCTTATTGTATTTAAGAAGATGGCTTCAGTAACAAGGAGGTTTTCTGCCTATCAAACTCTCCTCCAAAGTAGAGTTTGAGTCGCTGGCCATTCACCTTGAAAATTCGATCGGTAGTCGGATCTTTTAGTTCGACTGCACTATGAGGAAAAACCTCATTTACAGTAAAAGGCCCGGACCACTTGGATCTAAGTTTTCCAGGGAAGAGTTTCAGTCGGGAATTGAATAACAAAACCTGATCGTCCTTCTGAAACTCTTTCTTATTAATTCGCTTATCATGCCATTTCTTTGTTTTCTCCTTATAAATGGAGGCACTTTGATAAGCGTTGAGTCGGAACTCCTCTAATTCATGGAGTTTCAAAACTCTTTCCTCCTGAGACTGGTCACAGTCCAAATTTAATAGCTTTGTGGCCCACCACGCTTTGTGTTCCAACTCCACAGGGAGATGGCAAGCCTTACCGTACACCAATTGATACGGGGACATGCCAATCGGAGTTTTGAAAGCTGTTCGGTAAGCCCACAATGCATCATCTAATTTTACCGACCAATCTTTTCTGGATTTTCCGACCACTTTTTCTAAAATTCTCTTAATTTCTCTATTTGACAATTCGACTTGTCCATAAGTCTGTGGATGGTAAGGAGTGGATATCTTATGTAAAACCTCATAGTGACGCAGGGCTTTTTCCATTATCTTATTGCAAAAATGTGAACCCCCATCACTAATAATTACTCTCGGAACTCCAAACCTAGAGAAAATATTCTTCTTGATGAACCTAAGCACAACCTGTGCATCATTGGTTCTGGTCGGAATTGCCTCCACCCATTTAGAGACATAGTCCACAGCAACAAGTATGTATTCGTTGGAGAACGACTTAGGGAAAGGTCCCATGAAGTCGATGCCCCAAACGTCAAATAATTCCACAATTAGAATATTTGTCAAAGGCATGCCAGCCTTTGCGGAGAGACCTCCACTCCTTTGACATTTATCACACCTTTTGACATATTCCTTAGAATCCTGAAAGATAGTTGGCCAATAAAAGCCACTTTGTAACACTTTTGCTGCGGTACGGGAGGCACCATGATGACCTCCATAATAAGAATCATGGCAGTGCCACAAGAGCCTTTCTTGCTTAGATTCAGGCACACAGCGCCTGATTACTCCATCTATGCCTATTTTAAACAAAAATGGATCATCCCAAAGAAAAGCCTTACTATCATGAAAGAATTTTTTTCTCATTTAGGATGTCCAACCATCAGGTACCACTGAGGCACTTTTAAAGTTTGCCATGTCAGCGTACCATGGCCCAGTTATAATGGCCATTAACTTTTCATCTGGAAATTCTTCTTTTATTAAGACAGAATCCGACTCAACTTCCAGACGAGACAATTGGTCTGCAACTGAATTCTCTACTCCTTTTTTGTCTCGTATTTCTAAATCAAACTCTTGGAGTAACATAACCCATCTAATTAGTCTCGGTTTAGACTATTTTTTAGCTAGTAAATACTTGATTGCCGAGTGGTCTGTATATACGATGAGTTTGGCACCAATCAAGTATGCACGAAATTTATCAAATGCATACACCACAGCAAGCATTTCTTTTTCAGTCGTGGTGTAATGTATTTGATTTTCATTTAACACTTTACTAGCATAATAGATCACATGAGTTAATTTCTTTTTTTTCTGACCCAGCACAGCTCCGATTACAAAGTCACTTGCATCACACATCAATTCAAACGGTAAAGACCAGTCAGGTGATGCAAGGATCAGAGCTGAAGTCAAACTTTGTTTCAATTTTTCAAATGCCTTGACACAGTTTTCATTAAATGCAAACACCTGATCTTTCACAAGCAAATCGGTCAAAGGCTTAGCTATTTTTGAAAACTCTTTTATGAACCTTCTATAGAACCCAGCACATCCTAGAAAACTCCTTACTCCTTTCACGTTGATCAGAGGAGGAAGTTTTTCAATAATTTCAATTTTTGCTCGGTCCACCTGCATGCCCTCAGCAGAGATCCTATGGCCAAGGACTATCCCTTCCTTAACCATAAAGTGGCATTTCTCCCAGTTAAGAACGAGAGTGGTCTCTTGACATCTCATCAGCACCTTAGCTAAGTTGCTGAGGCATGTGTCAAAATTGCTCCCAAATACCGAGAAGTCATCCATGAATACTTCAATAAATTTCTCCACCATATCCCCAAAAATTGCCAGCATGCACCTTTGGAAGGTTGCTGGAGCGTTGCACAAGCCGAACGGCATGCGCCTGTATACAAAAATTCTATAGGGACATGTGAAGGCAGTCTTTTCTTGATCCTTCGGGTCAACCACAATTTGGTTATAACCCGAGTACCCATCAAGAAAACAATAGTACTCGTGTCCTGATAACCTCTCAAGCATTTGATCAACAAACGGAAGGGGGAAATGGTCTTTCCGAGTAGAGTTATTCAGGCTTCTGTAATCAATGCACATCCTCCAGCCTGTAGTTGGCCGAGTGGCAATGATTTCACCCTGGTTATTTCATACAGTCGTCATTCCTCCCTTCTTGGGCACCACTTGGACTGGGCTAATCCAAGTGCTGTCCGAGATCGGGTAAATGATTCCCGCATCAAGGAGCTTGACCACTTCCTTTCTCACTGCTTCCTTCATAATGGGGTTCAGTCTGTGTTGTGGCTGAACAACTGGGGAATAGTCATCCTCCATCAGGATTTTATGCATACAAAAGGATGGACTAATTCCCTTCAAGTCAGAAATGTTCCAGCCAATGGCAGATTCATGAGCCTTTAATACCCCAACTAGTTTATTCTCATCCTCTTCTTTTAAGTCGGCATTAATAATGACAGGATGAGTGTCATTTCCTCTTAGGAACACATATTTCAGATGAGAAGGTAAAGGTTTTAAATTGTTTTTTTCTTCCGAAAATTCCTTTCCCTTCTCAGCTTCAGTATTTTCAAAATCATTTTTCTTTTCTAAATCACCTACTTCCAACACTTCTAGTAGGTCCAGTATTTCCGAGTGAGAGTCAATTGACTCGGTCTCGGAGTCAAAATCATCCTCTAAAAAAGTTTGTAAAGCCTCTTCCTTAGTTTTTAGCAATAAGGGAGTCTGGTACTTTTCAACCTCTTCAATCATTAGGCAATCCATCCGTTCAGTCGGATGTTTCATGGAATTGAAGACATTAAAAATTACTTGTTCCTCCTGAACTCTCAGCATGAGTTCACCTTTTTCTACATCAATCAATGCTCTGCCAGTAGCTAGGAAGGGTCTACCTAAGATCAAAGGGATCTCTCGGTCAGCTTCCATATCCAACACTATGAAGTCTGCTGGAAAGATAAATTTATCTACTTTTACTAGCAAATCTTCCAGCATGCCTTGGGGATATTTAATGGACCTGTCAGCCAACTGCAAGGACATGCGAGTCGGTTGCAAGTCATTAATTCCCAGTTTTTTCATTAAAGATAAAGGCATCAGGTTTATACTGGCTCCTAGATCACAGAGAGCACTTCCTACATGAATATCCCCTATTGCACACGGTATTGTGAAAGATCCAGGATCCTCTAGCTTTTGGGGAAGTTTCTTTTGAATGATTGCGCTACACTCTTGAGTGAGAGTAATCATTTCATCCCCCCTAAGCTTCCTCTTCTTAGACAATAGTTCTTTTAAAAATTTTGCATATGAAGGCATCTCCTGCAATGCTGCAGCAAAAGGGATATTAATGTGAAGTTTCTTGAAGACCTCTAAGAACCTAGCAAACTTCTGCTCTTCTATTTGCTTTTTAAACCTGTGCGGAAATGGAGCATTCCTCAGTTTTTCAGGAGTCAGCTTAGAAGCTTCCTCCAGAATCAGATCAACCTTTTTCTTTTTCTTTTGATGGACTTTATTTTCTTTTTCTTTTTCTGATTCATTCTTATTTTCTACTTCATCTTTATTGTCCTGCTCGGTTTCTTGTATTATTTCTTTTTCTTTTTCTGAACTTATTTCATGACCTGGAGATGGAGAAATAATTTTTCCACTCCTAGTAATTATGGCCTTGCAATGTTCCCTTGGATTTACCTCGGTATCTCCAGGGAAATTACCTGCTTGCCTCTCAGCTAATTGTTTAGAAAGCTGTCCTACTTGATTTTCTAAATTCCTTATGGATGCTTCCTGATTCTTAAAACTGGCCTGAGTGGCCTGGATAAACTGAGAAAGTACATTCTTGAGTTCGGATTTTTCTTTAACAGGAGGGTGAGAAGGTTGTTGTGGTCTATTTGTGGGTTGACTCGGTGGGATATTCTGATTCAGATGTGGACCTTTCTGCCAAGAAAAATTGGGGTGGCTCCTGTAATTAGGATTGAAGGAATTAGAAGGATAATTCCTTTGATACTGTTGCTGCCCCATATAATTCACTTGCTCGAAAGGCATAACTGGATCACACATTCCATTTTCATGGTCTCCACCACAAAAATCACAACTGATCATAGAAACTTGGCTCGGCTTTTGGAGTTCTGAAATCTGAATGCTTAATTTTTCCAAAGCCTAAGTCATCAGTTTGCTCTGAGCCAGATAAGCATCTTGTGCTTCTAATTCTAAGATTCCTCTCCTAGGGACTTGGTTCCTCTCACTAATCAGGCATTCATTAGAAGCCATCACATCAATCAGCTCTATAGCTTCTTCTACAGTTTTAGTTGTTAATGAGCCTCCAGCCGAGGCATCAATCAAGACTCTGGTAGCTGCCCTGACACCATTATAGAAAATAGTCACCTGCTGTACATCAGAAATCTAATGATGAGGACATCTTCTCAGACTTTCTTTATACCTATCCCATGCTTCCATCAAGGACTCACATTCTCTTTGCTGGAAACATGTGATTTCATTACGCAACTTTGCATATTTAGAAGGAGGGAAGTATTTAATCAAAAATTTCCTTTGCAAATCCTCCCAGGTGGAAATACTGCCTCTCGGTTGACTCTTCAACCAGGCTTTTGCTCGGTCCCTTAGAGAAAATGGAAACAACCTTAGTCGGATTGCTTCCTCAGGGACTCAATTCATTTTTACTGTATCACAAATTTGGAGGAAGGTTGCTAAATGCAAATTTGGATCCTCAACCTCACTTCCTCTGAATTGTTCATTTCTTACCAGCTGCAGTAAAGCTGGTTTTAGTTCAAAATTGTTAGCTGCAATCGGTGGCCTAAGGATGCTAGCTTGCGATCCTTCTTCATTCGGCCTAGAGTAGTCACCTAGTGTAACTCTCCTCTGTTCCATTTCTTTTTCTTCTTTTTGCTTTTTCTCTTTTCTTAATCTTCGTTCTAACAAATCGATGTCAGGATCAAAGAAGAAAGGTTCTCCTCTGCTCCTTGACTGCATACAACAATTGTTAACACAACAAAATAACTCACAGCTACGACTACTTGAAACAATAACTACTAAGAAAAATACGTATTGACTACACACAGAAACAAAAGCAAATGGTTCAGTCTAGTACCGGTCCAAGGATTGTTGATATTACTCAACAATCCCCGGCAACGGCGCCATTAACTTGATGCTGAAATCCTGAGCCATTAATTTGGGGCAAAAATCTTAGTAAAATAAAATATGACTCTCGGATTTACACTTTGGCAAGCGCACCAGTCGTTAAAATTGTAGTGTATTTGATCGTCCCACATGGATTATGGTAAGTACCTCAATCTAGGACTAGTACAAGCTGAACCAACAGAAAATACATGAAGTTCATTCGGTTTTTATGGTTTTAGTGTTTTATAGTTGTTTTTGTATTTTCAGAAACAGAGTTAAAGTGAAATGTGGAAAGTGATTAATAGAAAACAGGTCAGGATTGCTTCGGCTCACAATCTCCTCAAGAAACATGCAATTAAGTATAATCGAACTTCACAATCTAGAGGACAATCCGCTTGTGGTTATTCCCTAATTCCTTAGGTGAAAAACACTAATCCTTAAGCAATGAACCTTAATTCCTTAAGTGCTCGATTAACCTAAGAATCTAATGCGAAATTGAAGGTTGAACTCTAACAATTCACCTAAATTGATTAGGCCTGAACTAATTAGAAAGCTGGAAGTTACCTAAGCTTCAACCATGATTCCTCACTGGCGAAGTTCTTCATCAGTTCTGGATTTGTCAATCCAGCGATTCTGCTCCACTCCTCAGCTTGTTCGCCTCAAGATCTAGAAGTCGATCTACTTGCTCACAGCTTCAAGACTCCATTGTTGACCTTCACAATCCCAACCTTAGGGATTTAGAACTCCATAGACTTCGGTTCCATCGAAGGATTGTGGAACGTCATGGAGGAAAGAGATTAGAGAGATGAAATTGTAGTGAGAGAGTGAAAATAGAAAATGAAGTGTATTATGTTGTATGCCGTTCTGTCTCTGTGTCTCCACACACCTCCCTCCTTTTTACAGAGTATGTACATGAATATATATAGGCATCTAACTAAACTAACTAACTTAACTAATATCTGAAAACTGAGTTCTTAATTAAACTAAACTAACTAATTGAATAATTACAGAATAATTAACTAATCACAGCTCAGCTCGTAGCAGATTCCAGCTCACCATTAGCTAATATACAGCTTAGCACCAGCTAATTGACAGCTTACTTCTTAAATTACTAAAGGTTCCAATAGTAGAGGAGAAGGCTATGGAAGCGGAACAGTACTGCACCAAGTGTGTTGTTGGAGGGAAGGAACAGTGTTTAAATTACTGCTTTTATGCTTCAGCTGCTGAGTATTCGCTTGAGCGGATTAAACTTCGCTTGAGCAAATCCGGATTAACACTACAGTGTTTCTTTCTCGCTTGGGCGTTATGGCAAAACTTGGGCGAGGACGGTCTCTTAAAGTTATGCTTGAGTGAGTCCGGATTTTACTAGGACGGATTAAATAATGAATCAGCACATCGGTTTCTTATGTAGCATTCCGATCTTCTTCTCTTTTGGAGCCGATGTCAGTTAGCTTATTTGAAGTCTCGCTTGAGCGTAGTCTTGCTTTTCTTGAGCAAACTTGGACCTTCGCTTGAGCGGATTTAACTCCCGCTTGGGCGAATTAATTATTCAATCGGTATTCTGCAGTTGGCACTCGGGTTCTTCATGCAATATTCCGAGTCCTTGTTCTCTTTTTGAAGTCAGTGTCTTTGAAGTCTCACTCGGTTGGTCTTTGGACTCTTTTCAGTCAGAATTGAGGAAGTCTCACTCGG
This sequence comes from Clitoria ternatea, assembly GCA_037962975.1. Lineage (NCBI taxonomy): Eukaryota > Viridiplantae > Streptophyta > Magnoliopsida > Fabales > Fabaceae > Clitoria > Clitoria ternatea. The sequence goes on from CM075670.1 coordinate 289,895,139, forward strand.
ATTTATCAATTTCTGCTTGGATTTGTAGGATTTCACTCGGAATTTTCTTCTTATCTCGAGTCCGCCCTGTTCCTGCACCGATAAACAGCTACTTGCCTAGCATTTATACGCTGGCTGCTTAGTGAATTTATAAATACTTCAAAATTCCTTATTTAATTAAAATTTTCAATTGGTTTCTTACATAGATAACATACTTTTGAAATAAATAACTAAAACATGAATTATAACAAATTATTAAATAATAATTAATAAAACTAGACAATACTTAGTAAATTATGTTAAATAAACAGTGGAATAATTAAGTCTTTTCAAGACTTATCAATTGGCTGATTCGCTCAAGCGAGTCGGATTTCGCTTGAGCGAGAAGGGCCCCTGATGCAAAAATCACTCCTTTCGCTCAGTATCTTCACTTCGCCCAAGCGAAGACTGGATGACTCGCTCAAGCGAGTCGGATTTCGCTTGAGCGAGGTGGAATTTTACCTTGTTGACACAGTATGAAGGAACCACGCTCAAGCGAGCATACTGCGCTCAAGCGCAGTCGGTTCTATCCCTTTCTCTTCACGTGCAGGCACTTTTCACTCCAGACAAAATACCTTTATATATTTTATTATATATCCTCTCAATCAATGCAAAGCTGACAGGGAAATAAGTCAAAAGTTGCACACTTCACTCACCTTTATATATCTTAATATATATCCTTTTTCTCTCATGCAAAGCTGACTGGGAGATACAGAAAGTCTCCATTAACTTCCACTCACGAGAAAGTGATGTCTCCACTTGTCTCCTCTTTATTAATCAATGCTACTCTGATTCTAAGTTCAGAAACCTTAGAATTTACTAGGAACTCTCTCCCTTCTTCTCTATACGTACCAGAACCAACTTATTCCTTTCTCTCTCAAGTTCCTCCCCTGTGTCACTCGGAATTGGTGCAGGACAGCTCTTTTTCTCCTCCAAGAACTCCATCAAGGTAAGGGGGTATATTCTTGGGTGCTCTGTGGGAAAACCGAGTGAAGAAAAGGGTTAAGGAACTTGTTCCTCACCTTTCCAGAACAGATCTGGTTTTGTTGTGATTTAAATGTTTTAATTGTTTGTTATATTTGTATATATAATGTATTGAACATGCTTAATTACAGCGTTGTTTATTATTGACCATGAGAATTTAGTGAATATGTTGATTTTATTGATTAATATGAATGAATGTGTATATGTTTGATGCTGTGTGAATTAAATGCTTAAATTGTTATTATTTGAATATATATATATATATATATATTTGTTTGTTACCAAGTGTGTATTATCAGTGATGAATGGCAAAAAGAAATGAACTGTATGGGACTGAAAACACTAAGAACCTTGGGTACCATGTGATTTTCCAGTAATGAAATTATGAATGGAAGATGGAATTAATAATAACCAGCTCTGTTTCAAATAATCTGACTGGTTTTATGCCTATATCAACTCGGTTTTTGCTTGATTACAATCGGATTCCACCTTAATTAAATGAATTCCATTCTGATAGATCAACCCTTCATTCGGTAAACATTTTAATTACACTTGGAAAACAAATATTTTCACTCAGAATCGTAGTTTAAATAATTCAGAAAAACCCCACCATGATATATGTCACTCAGAAAACATCTCAGTTTGAAATTCACTCAGGACACATCTTATTTCACTCTGAAATCATTTTATTTTCACTCAGAAAACCCATTCAGTGATTTTACTTGGAAAATAATTTATTTTACTCAGCAAACAGTTATTTTCACTCGGAGAACTCCTTTTAGTTTAATTTCACTCAGAATATATAGTTAATTTCACTCAGAAAACTTGTATCAACCTGATTCCACTCGGAATCAGGATTATTTCACTCGGAATCGTATTTTATTACACTCAGAAATTCATTTTTACTCAGTTTCACCAACATTTTCACTCATGAAACTCTTTCTTACTGATTCCACTCGGAAATTATATTTTAATTCACTCAGAAATTTATTTCACTCAAAATTTAAGTTATTTAATTAAGAAAATCATTTTCAGTTTCTGTTTCACTCGGAAAATATATTAAATTCATTTAGAAAACTCTGCTCAGCTTTATTTCACTCGGATTCAAGCTATTTCAGTCGGAAAACAGCATTCCAATTCATTTTCACTCGGACCCAAACTTATTTCAGTCGGAAAATAGCTTACCAGTGTCATTTCACTCGGATTTTTAACCAGAACGTTTGGAGAATCCTTCTCAGTATGATTCCACTCAGAATCATACATATTTCACTCGGATTTGCCCCTGTTTCACTCGGAAAACTCTATTTTTAATGGTTTTCGCTTGGATTTTCATTTAGAAACTACTTTTTAATACTTTTTAAATTAATGAGAAGTTATAATTATTATTATTATTATCCTTATTCTATTATTATTATTATCCTAAATTATTATTAATCTTAATATTGTTATTGTTATTATTATTATTAGTTTTATTGTTATAAACCTTGTTAACATTTTAATTATGCGTAATTATATAAAGAAAATATTATTTTACTCCTTATGGAAAATACAATATTAACCAAGATATAATAGATATATTTACAATGTTTAAATAATTGATAGAATCCAAAGAACTTGGAAATAATATGATGAGACTGGAAATACATAAGATACCCAAGGAATCAATTGATAAAATAAATGCATTTCGCATCATGAAAATATTTTTGAAGAAGAAAAACCTCTAAAGCATACACTTGGTACAGTGGAGGACACTCACGTTCGATCTCCATGAAGAATCTTGGGAGTACAACTGGAACGGCAACCCAATGGCATCAGAGTCGCGCCCTGATAGCCAGGTGAGACGAATAATTCTGGTGTACTTTGACTAAATGACGGAGTGTAACTATGATCGTAGGGATCCAAGTCTCAAATATATATATATATATATATATATATATATAAATCAATGATGAAAACCGATGAGTTCATTTGTACCAGAGCTTGGGCGGACCCTGATCGCTCTAGATGATTGGAATGGTAATATTCCAAAGAATGAGAAGAAGATGAAACGATTTATTGGGCCCACATGCATCATGAGACTTAATCAAAGATAAATCATAATAAATTTGACTCATGCATTTCATGACAATATGCTTGATTGTTATAATTATGAATAATCTAAATGTACGATTTATGTGATGACAATATGCTTGATTGTTATAATTGTGAATAATCTAAATGTACGATTTATGTGATGACAATATGCTTGATTGTTATAATTGTGAATAATCTAAATGTACGATTTATGTGATGACAATATGCTTGATTGTTATAATTGTGAATAATCTAAATGAACGATTTATGTGATGACAATATGCTTGATTGTTATAAATGTGAATATGCTAAATGTATGATTTATATGATATTGTATGTTAACTGGATTATGTCCGCACCGGATTAACCAATCAGGGTCTTGGGTTATACTCACCCTTACTGTTGACAATTTTCAGAGGAATTAGGAAATCAAGAACCAGAACATGAAGAACAGCAATACGCTAATCCAACTAAGAATGTTCATTAGGATTAGAATAGAGGTAATAGATATTTATGAACAAATTGGATGACTATATAATATTTTAAGGGTGCCTGTGTACCCTATTCTGTTAAGAGTACAATTACTTACAGTTTGTGAATGACTATGTGATCTATATAATATTGCTTCCACTGATCTGCCACGTACTTATTTATTTAAAAAAAAATATTCACTTTTTCTGAAGACTGTTAACCCTCTCAGTTAAATAGGATGAACCTACAGAAGGATTTGTCTTATCTAACCGAGGGTGTTACAGAATCCCTTTCAGAGACACTCCTGAGTGAAGTGGGACCGATAGAACCACTTCTGAGTTCAAGAATCCGAGTGAGACTCGTATGTATGGGTCTTTTTCTGAGTGATAATGACCCTGATGGACTCTGAATGAAACGTAGTTGAAGAAGTTGATCTGATCTCGGCTAAGTAATGATTAACCGAGTGAAACCCAAGTGGAAAATACTTCTATATTCGTAAGTGTTGATATCCGAGTGAAAGATATTCAGAGTGAACCCATGTAACCCGTATTCTGAGTGACTATGTATGGTGTAAGTCCGAGTAGGGCTTGACTTGGTGAATTTTTCCAAGTGATGAGGAGTGGAATAATTCCGAGTGGAACCTAATTGGGGAGTTTATTCTAAAGAAGGATTAGTTAAGGCATTATCCGAGTGAAATGGAGGTATGAATATCGAGTGTGGGACCAAATGGATATTGGTCGGTCTTGGAGTTGTGTACCGAGTGAAAAACTAATAGAGTGATGGGTCGGTTTTAGTGTAATTGCCGAGTGGAAAGCTGAGCAAGAGATGACTTGGAATTGGAATGAAATTACCGAGTGAAAGACTAATTGAGATAACTCGGTTTCAAGAGAATATGCCAACTGAGTCACCTCCAAGGAAGAGAAATCAGACCGAATTTCAAGAGGAATCAATTCCGAGTGAGTAATAGGTGAAGACTCAGTTTTAGGAGGTTCTACCGAGTGAATTAAGATGTTGAAGTGGAAACCGAGTGAATGAAGGATCAGTTTTGGGGAGGGAGAGTGTCTGGCTCAAGCGAGTCGGTATTCGTTTGAGCGAAACTCACACTCGCTCAAGCGAGTCGGTTTTCGCTTGAGCGAAATCCCTCTGCCAGTGCATTGTATGGAACTCGCTCAAGCGAGTCGGTATCCGCTTGAGCGAGAGGGACTCAGATTTCCCTCTTTTCACGTTACCGACCATTTCCAGTCGGTATATACATTGACCAAGTAGAATTCCAGTCGGCCAAGAGGCTGACCGAGTGAAATTTCACTCGAAATTCACTGTCAGGTTGACGTTTTGACTTCCGTTTTGTCCCTTTATGCATATTTTAATAAATCTTCTTCAATCATGCACACTCTAGTGGGTAGGCCGTAGAAGTGGAGCTTACTTTTAATCTAAACCACTCTTAATTCCCACTAATAGCCCACTAGAAACCCACTCATGGAAAGTTGTCTCCCACCTTGCATTATTAAACACACACACTGATTCTGAAACTCCCAATTACTTTTCTCCATCAATACACCTTCAATCTGAACCAGGACAGCCGAGGGGACTTCCTTTCAGTCAGCCAAAGATCATCAATCCAAGTAAGAGGGGACAGGGTTGTGAATAACTATGAAATGGGTAGAATTGTATGCTGTTCTAGGATTCCATTTTTAATTTCGTATATTGTTGCTCAGTTTTGAAATTGAAAACGTGTGAATTTGATTCTGACTTCTTCATGAAAGTTGTAGATCTTTTTGTTATCTGAATTTGGAGACCTGAATCATTTAATTTGAATATGTATAGCAAAAGTTATAGCCAAAATACTACAGCATGTTTGAGTGGAATATTTGTTCTATGTTCTGTGTATATATTGATATTCTGGGAATTTTACAAGCATAATCAGCCTTTGATGTCTTCACAAAAGTTGTAGATATTTGTGTTATTGATCTGTAGAAAGTGGTTTCAAGTCAAAATGATTTTTGTAGCTCGAATTATGCCTAAAATACTGAAGTATGTCCAAGCTGAAAAGCTGTTAACTTGAGATACGTATTTTGTTTTTAAAACTGGGAACTTTGTGGTTAGAATTAGTGATTGGTGTCTTCATCAAAGTTGTAGATATTCTTGTTATGTGAATTTTGAGACCTGAACTAACTGAATTGGATATGTATAGCATGAGTTATGGTCAAAATACTACAGCCTGTCCGATTGAAATACTTATCTTGTGTTTTGTGCATATATGAATATTCTGAGAATTATACATACGTTTTTAGACTTTGATGTCTTCATGAAAGTTGTAGATATTTATGTTAGGGATCTATATAAAGTAGTTTTGAGTTAAAAATATTCTTGTAACTCTAGATATGCTCAAAATACAGAAGTATGTTCATGATAAAAATCTGTTAACTATGAAATCTGAATCTTATTTTCAAAACTGGGAATTTTGTGGTGTGAATTAGTGTTTGGTGTCTTCATGAAAGTTGTAGATAATTATGTTAAGAGTAATTTAGGACTGGTCTCATGTCAAAACTATTTTTGTAACTCCAGAAACATTGAAAATACTAATATATGTACGTTTTGAAAACTCATCTGGAGGCAGTGTTGTATTTTGTGGATAAATGGTATTTCTGCTTAGAATTTGAATTTATGATCTTCATGAAAGTTGTAGATATTTGTGTTAATAATAATTTAGAACTGGTTTCATGCCAAAATTGTATTTGTAGCTCCAGAAACGTTAAAAATACTAACCTGTGTACATTTTAAAAATCCTCTTTAAGGCAGTTTTGTATTCTGTGAATAAGTGATGTTTCTGTTTAGAATTTGAATTTATGGTCTTCATAAAAGTTGTAGATATTTATGTTATTGAGCTATAGAAAGTAGAATCACATAAAAAGGATTTGATTTGCTCATGTTATGACTGTTTTACTAACGTATGTTGCTGTTTGGAAATGCTAAAATTTGCTTATAATGGTTATTATGGATAAAAATGATATTTTCCCTATGGGAAACAATTTATTATGGAATTCTTGAGTGATTATAAATGTTGATGAGTGTCTAATGAGCATCATTCAGTTTGTGTATTTTAGTGGTGAATAATTATGAATGACTAAATTAATATATATATATATATATATATATATATATACATGAATGCCTTGTGGTTATTGTTACATGTGGTTGAAACAGTAAATCCATGATTCTGAAAATTATTATATGTGATGTGTCCTTTGAGGACTTGTGGTTTTGCAAGTGGTTTTGGAAATTGATATATCATGGTATGTTAAATGATAAAGAGAATTAAAGGTATTCATGCATCATAAGCATTTGGACGCACCATGGAATTTAGGGGTTCCATGATTGCCTACCCTGGTGGGGGGTTACTCTATGATGAGTTTAAGCCCTATTTTCACAAGAACCATGGAAGTGTAGGGATCCATGGTTGTGCAAATTCCTACTGGTATACTTATTTGTGCAGGAGCCATGAAAGTGTAGGGATTCATGGTTATGCTAATTCCTACTTGTGCACTTAATTTCGCAGGAGCCATGAAAGTGTAGGGATTCATGGTTATGCTAATTGCTACTGGAATCTTTTTGAGACTTTTTACTGCAGTATTCCCACCAAACCAAATGGATCCAGCATGACATCATTGACTAATTAAGACTCATTATATATAAATGAACTCGTCTGGCATATCCATCATATCATTATAATTTGTTGATTGTGTTTATGCAATTTTATCTATTTTATACTTATTCTATATTCTGTCTCACTCTTACATCAATTTTTACAGTGAATGTTGTAACACCCTCGGTTAGATAAGACAACCCTTCTATAGGATCATCCTATTTAACTAAGAGTGTTAACAGTTTTCTTAAAAAGTGAATTTTTTTTTTAAAATAAAAAGATGGCAGATCAGTGGAAGCAAATAGTAGATGTATCACATAGTCATTCACAAACTTACAAATAATTGTACTCATAACAGAATGGGGCACGCAGGCACCCTTAAATATTATACAGTCATCCGATGTCTTATTATCATTAATAAAAATTCTATCTTTAACGATCGTTCTCAGTGGGTTCAGCATATTGCTGTTCTTCATACTCGGGTTCTTGATTTCCTAATTCCTCTGAAAATTGTCAACAGTAAGGGTGAGTATAACCCAAGACCCTAATGGTTAATCCGGTGCGGACATAATCCAGTTAACATACAATGTCACACAAATCATACAATTATCATATTCACAATTACAACAATCAAGCATGATATCATGGAATGCATGAGTTGAATTTATTATGATTTATCTTTGGTTAAGTCTCATGATGCATGTGGGCCCAATAAATTGATTTTTCTTCATCTCATTCTTTGGAATATCTCCATTCAATTCTAGAGCGATCAGGGTCCGCCCAAGCTCCCATAAGGTACAAATAAACTCATTGGTTCTCATCATTGATTTATATATTCTTAGAACTTGGATCCCTACGATCATAGTTATACTCCGTCATTTAGTCAAAGTACACTAGAATTGCATCGTCTCACCCGGCTATCAGGCGCGACTCTGATGCCATTGGGTTTCCGTTCCAGTTGTACTCCCAAGATCCTCTTGGGGATCGAACGTGAATGTCCTCCACTGTACCAAGTGTATGCTCTAGATTTTCTTCTTTAGAAAAATATTTTCATGATGCGGGATGCATTCTTTTTGTCTTTTGATTCTTTGGGTATTTATGTATTTCCAGTCTCATCATACATATTCATAAGTTCTTGAATCTCATTAATTATTTAGACGTTGTAAGTCATTTTATTGTTGTATTTGAGAAAGTATATCAACTATTTACTGGTTGAAATTATACTTTGTAAAGAGTAAAATAATATATTCCTTATTTAATTACTTATAACTAAAGTAATAATAATAATACTAATTAATAATAGTAAGAATAACAATAATAATAATAATAAGATTCATAATATTAATAACAATAATAACAATAATAATAGAAATAAGAACAATAATAATAAGTGTAACGTCCCAATAATTTAAAAGGATTAAGGAAGAGTTTCTAAATGAAAATCCAAGTGAAAAATATGAAAAACAAGATTTTTCCGAGTAGAACAAGGGTAATTCCGAGTGAAATAAGTATGATTCCGAGTGGAATCATACTGAGAAGAGTTTTCTAAATGAACTAGCTAAAAATCCGAGTGAAATTGAACTGGAAAGCTGTTTTCCGACTGAAACAGATCTGATTCCGAGTGAAAATGTTGGGAACCAGATTTTTCTGAGTAAAAATGAGTTTGAATCCGAGTAAAAATGATTTTTCGAATAAAATGATTTAATTCTGAGTGAAATAAATACTGAAAGGATTTTCTGAGTGAAATAACTTAAATTCTGAGTGAAAATGAGTTTGTGAATCAATATGAAAAGAGTTCCCTGAGTAAAAATGTTTATGAATCCGAGTGAAAATGAGTCTCCAAGTGAAATAAAATCTGATTCCGAGTGGAATCAGTCTGAAAGGAGTTTTCTGAGTGAAATTAAGATATGTTCTGAGTGAAATATGTTTGAGGAAGAGTTTTTCGAGTAAAATTAAACTGGGAAGATGCTGTCCGAGTGAAAGCAGACTGGGAAAAGTTTTCTGATTGAAATAAGGTTGTTTTCCGAGTGAAATTACTGAAAAGAGTTCTGAGTGAATATAATTATGTTTTCTGATTGGAATAACTATAATTCTGAGTAAAAATGATTGAGAAGAAGTTTTTCAAGTAAGAGAGGGGGTTCTGTCAGAAATATATAATGGTTTACCGAATGAAATCATGTAAAATCGATTGTATTTATATAAAACTGATTGGATTATATAAAACTGATTGGATTTATATAAAACTGAGCTTGTTATCATTTATTTCATCTCCTGTTTACAATTCTTTACTGGAATACACATAAACACACATGATACTTAATATTTTCATAGTTCAGCATCAAACATATTCACTTAATCATCAAAATTTATCATAATCAATACAGAAAATCGAACGTATTCATTGAATCATGGATTATACAGCCAATTGAACATGTTTATAGTAATAAAAATGTATATAAACATACATATAATTAAAGCATGTTATTCAGCAATTCCTGAACCTGTCCTGGAAAGGTGAGGAACAAGGTTCCTTAGCCCTTTCCTTCTCTCGGTTTTCCCATAGAGCACCTAAGAATATACCCCCTTACCTTAATGGAGTTTTTGGATGAGAAGAAAATGTTCCCTTCACTGTCCTTACTCCAGTTCCGAGTGAGAGAGAAAAGAAAAGAGAGAGGAAGAAGCTTGTAGGAAGAGGAAATGATAACAAAGGTGTGTCTGTTGCTAAGTTTCGTGTGTATGTGTTCTAAGAGTCATAGTACTGGGTTAATAATGAGAGAGTAAGTGGGGAACATCGGTTGGAGGATTAGGTGAGATAATGGAGCCTTTTGACTCCTTTCCACTGTCAGCTTTGCATTGATTTTGAAAGATATAAAATAAAATATATAAAGGTGTTATAATGGGTACAACTTTCCCCTGCAATTGGTTCGTTGTGACACTCATTTTTGGATTCATGTGATTAAGTGGACTGATCACTAACAGGAGTGGATTTAAAAGGTGTTCAGTGTTGGAGGATTTGAAGAGGTCGGTATGGAGTGAGGACGGTATTGAGTATGAGGGACGGTGTTGTGGTGTGGGAGGGAAAGGCTGTTGTTTGGCTATGAAGAGGTCGATTTTGGTGAACACCGGCTCAGAGTTGTCTGGTGTGCACACCGGTTCTAAGGACGGACAACCTTAAGTAGTTAACCGGTGTGGGGTGTTAATCCGGTCTTCAATTCCTTTTCATTCGTTTGCTCTCTCTCCGTTAAGTCATCCTCAACTGATTCAAGTTCCTCAGATTACCACTCGGTTAAGTCATCCTAAAACCGTGTTTGTTCTAGCCAGTCTCACTCGGTAATTTCAAACCAATCTGAGTCATCTCAGTAAGTCTTACTCAGAATTGGCTTATATTCTTAAGACACTCAGTAAGGTTCTCAACCACACTTAACTAATCTCCACTCGGAAGTAGTCCAGTAGAGTATATCTCACTCGGAAGAGGAGTCATACCCATACACTCACTCGGAAATGGTTCAGTCTCTTACATTTCTCTCGGAATGGGCTCCCTGTACCATTTCCACTCGGTATCCTAATCATACACATACGAAACCATTCGGAATCCTTAACTTAACACTATTTCATCCATCAGCACTTCCCAAATAATTCAACAACACATTTTAGTCAGTAGGAAGCATCAAATCAACATAAAACATAAGTATATATATATTCATTCACTCGAAATACTGCAATCAGAGAAGTTCCCTTCGGAAAAGGAAGCATTTGGCAAGGTATGACTCGGAAACGAGTCATTCTAGGGTGTTTTGACTCGGAGTTTTCACCCAGAAGTGATTTTTCTTGAACACACTTCACTCCAATGTCTCCGAGGCCATGATGTCACTCGGTAGTAGCCCTCTTGGTCATGTTTTACTCGGAAAGCATGACACTTACTCGGAATTCCATCCTTCACTCGGATTTTCTTTTCTGTCACTTGGAATTTCTCTCTGTCACTCGGAACAGAGCCCTTTTCACTCGGAATTTGATTAATTTCTTTAATGGTCTATATAAATTCCATAATTACATATAAAAATGAAATTCTTGCAATATTACAGACCATATACAGGGCATTTATTCACTTATTACCACTTACAGACCTTCTAAACTTCAACTTTTACTAAATAAGACTGCTACTAAAAACAGGGATGTTACAAATGCCACGCAGAACGAAGAGTGATGCCATGATTGATGACTATATGATATATTGCTTGGACTTTGATTTTTACTTTAATTTATTGGGTTGTAATAAATATTACGTGCTATGTACTGTTACTTCTAAATTGTTTCTACTACGCAAATATTTTCTTGAATTTTATTATATATGACTAGCATACATGATTAAAATTCCGCAAATGTCAACTTATACGTGAAATCTGAATTCTAAATTATGAGTTTTCTAAATGATCTTTTAAAACGCGAAAAATTTATTCAGAAAATTATACGGGGCGTTACAGGTATGGTCAGATACGGGGGAAATGAAGTGATATATAAAAAAAGTTGTTATCAAATCTTCCTTTTAGCAAGTGGGCTTTATGATTTTTATGTAAGCTCTGCGTATTATTATTGTTTATAGTAAGACTACGACCTTTGTATTTAGGTTTTGATATTTTTATCTATGAAATTGAGTTATGTTGGAAAAAATAAAAAGAACTAGTCAAAAGCATCTCGGTACAAAATTCCTAACATCTTATAGAGGATATAGTCCCATTTCAAGCATACCTAGTTCCATTCTGCATCCCGCTTAATAGAAATGAAATTATAAAATTATATTTAATATTTACTCATATAAATATAAGTACGTCATTTTATACATATTATTATATTAGTATCCAATATGTAAAATACAGCCTTTAAAATTTAATAAAATATCAAGTAACATTTATACCATTGAAACTTGGAAGTAGTCCCCTTTAAAATTAATGTATAAATTTACCAAAATATATATATATATAATGTTTTAAATTTTTAAAAAAATTCTTAAGTCTTCTCAGAAACCCCTACATATATCCGCAAGAATTTGGAGAGTAAAATACATTCTATGCACATTAAAAGATCTGAAGACGTCTTGGCGGACAGAAGGCAACAGAATAGAAAATAAATGAGTAGCGTTGTCACACCGTAACAGAGTTTTCAAGATGTCATATTATTTCACTAAGAAAGGCAAAAAGGTTTGTTAATGAGAGTCAATTGATTGAAATATTATTATAATTGACAAAAGTGATAGAGTTTAATTTTAATACATCTAAATCAATGGGACTGAAAACTATGCAAAGTATTTTTTATGCAGGCTAAACATATTTGAATTTGTTTGTGCACCTATCATTGAAAAAGACAGGGTTGTGCACCTAGTTATGCTGGAAATTGATGAGACAAGAGCTTTGAATCCCCCTTTCAAGAGCTCAAAACCAGAAACACATTATGGACTGCATTGAAACAGAGAAGGACAAGGATCTTTTTCCTGGTTAATACTAGCTTACAAGCAAAAGATGCAGCTGCAAATTTAGAGATGGTCGTTGTGGAATGAATCTAACAATCTTCTAGCATTAACGTGACACTTCCATTTTTGTACTGATTAAGTAATTTTGAGTAATACAATGTCCCATCCATTTACAGAAATAAAACAAACTCCCAGGTGTTAGCTAGTAGTACAAAATTTATCATGCAAAGCAAGCACTTTCAATCTAAGCTTAAAAAAAAATAGTATAAAGGGAGGACAAGAACACATTCAAAATGCATACAGGTTCAAGTAAAACTGTGAATCAAGAAAACATAAAAAATTAAGGAAATGAAAAATACCAAAGATAGTAGTTAAAAGATTTTAGTAATTATCAGTCAAGAAAACATATACAATTGACCTTATAGCTCAGAGAAGATATTCTTAATCCACCAAATCGAGAACAGCCAACACAGGAATGGTTCACCTGTGAGTAGGGGAAATTGGGATTAGGGTTCATGCAATGAGTAATTGGGACTAGGTTCACCTATGCGGTGCAAGAACCTTATGAACTATAGCTCATGAGTAATTGGAGATACCTGACTGGAGTCGAGAGAAGTGGTAGTGTTGAGAGAGAGCACGGAGAGATGTGGTGATGGCAGGTTGAGCAGTGGCCATGGTGAGATGAGCAACGGTAGGGTAAGAAGTAACACGAAGCGGTGGGGCAAGCACGGTGCGGCTTGGTGAGTGATAGAAAGGTTTAGTGAGGTAATCATGTAAAGAAATTGTATAAAAGGTAATGCCTAATGAAATAACGTTGTTGTTATATCATAATACAAAAATTATATGTCACATCTTTTTACCCTCAAGTGAAGGATTCTAAGCATCAATGACTTCTGAAATTCACCACTTCATTACACAGGGTAAACAATCAAGTATTCGTGATCACTAATTCATCAAGCAACTCAAAAATATACAATAACTTTCTGTCCCTGCAAATTAATCCAATTAAAAGTTCCCAAGAATCAAGTCCTGGCAGGAACCCTATCTCCACCAAGTCAAATAGTGCCACAGTGTAACATCCCTGTTTTTAGAAATAGTTTTACCCTTGTAATTTTAAATTATGGAAGGTTTGTAAGTAAGAATAAGTCAATAAATACCCTGTAGATGGTCTGTGGTATCTCAGAAATTTTATTTTTATGCATAATAATGGAATTTATATAGACCATTAATGAAATTATGCAAATTCTGAGTGAAATGGGCTCTGTTTTGAGTAACAGAGAGAAATTCCGAGTGAAGGATGGAATTCCGAGTAAGTGTCATGTTTTCCGAGTAAAACATGACCAAGAGGGCTACTACCGAGTGGCATCATGGCCTCAGAGACATTGGAGTGAAGTGTGTTCAAGAAAAATAACTTCTGGGTGAAAACTCCGAGTCAAAACACACTAGAATGACTCGTTTCCGAGTCATACCTTGCCAAATGCTTCCTTTTCCGAAGGGAACTTCTCTGATTGCAGTATTCTGAGTGAATGAATACATATATACTTATGTTTTATGTTGATTTGATGCTTCCTACCGACTAAAATGTGTTGTTGAATTATTTGGGAAGTGTTGATGGATGAAATAGTGTTAAGTTAAGGATTCCGAATGGTTTCGTATGTGTATGATTAGGATACCGAGTGGAAAATGGTAGAGGGAGCCCATTCCGAGAGAAATGTAGGAGACTGAACCATTTCCGAGTGAGTGTATGGGTATGACTCCTCTTCCGAGTGAGATATACTCTACTGGACTACTTCCGAGTGGAGATTAGTTAAGTGTGGTTGAGAACCTTACTGAGTGTCTTAAGTATATAAGCCAATTCCAAGTGAGACTTGTAACATCCTGCTTTTAATAGTAGCTCTATTATGTAATTTATGAAGCATGGAAGGTCTGTAAGTGTTAATTAATGAATAAAACACTCTATGATGGCTTTTAATGCTCCAAAAGTCTCATTTTTGGGTATAATTCTATAACTTATATAGATCCTTATTAATGAGGCCCAAATTCCGAGTGAAAATACCTTAGAAAGAACTGTCCGAGTGAGAAAGAGAGGCTGTTCCGAGTGAAAACTGTAAATTCTGAGTGACCAAGAGGAATTCCGAGTGGAAAATGGAAATACCGAGTGAAAATGATGTTTTCCGAGTGGAACATGGTCAAGAGGACTTATTCCGAGTGAAATAATGTCTCAGAGACTCACTGCCGAGTCAAACATGCCAAGAAGACTCAATCCTGAGTCAAGACCTTCAAAGGACTCAGTTCAGAGTCCATTATTTTTTGAGTGACTCGTTTCTGAGTCAATTAGGATCAGAAGTTGCAATCCTGAGTGAAGGAATTCCGATTGACAACAAATAAGTCTTGGGTCGGTTTAGGATCAATATTACCGAGTGGACATTCAAGTGGAATGAGTCAGCATTGATGAAATTCATCGAGTGAAAGCTAGTCAGGAGAAGAGTCGGTTTGGAGATGAATTACCGAGTGAGACACTGCTCAGAAGATGAGTGATTATGAATGGTATACCGAATGATGAACTTGTAGAATACCCGAGTGAAATAAGGTTGGGGTATGCCGAGTGGCATTTGATTGGGAGATATTCCGAGTGAGGGGAGAATCGGTTTCTGAAAAGTCTTACCGAGTGGAACTGTGTGTGTATGGAGACTCGGATTTGGAATGAGGAACCGAGTGTTGAAGACTGTGAAGGGGGACTCGGTTTTCACTGAATGAAAGACTGGGTGAAGGATAAATAGGTTTGGATCAATTGTGCCGAGTGATAGATTATGTATGTGTCGGCTTAATAATGATTTGAAACGGCCGAGTGGAAAACAGAGAAGAATTACTCGGTTTCAGGAGGTTTTACCGAGTGAACTACAATGTTGAATGAAAACCGAGTGGATTCGCTTAAGCGAATGAATTCCTCGCTTAAGCGAGGGAGAGTGTCTCGCTCAAGTGAGTCGGTTTTGCTTGAGCGAAGCCCCACTGTCAGTACATTATATGGCACTCGCTCAACTGAGTCACATTCTGCTTGAGCGAGAGGACTCGATTTCCTTTCTTCTTCACACGACTGGAGGAATTCCAGTCAGTTTATAGGCTAACCGAGTGGAATTCCAGTCGGTTTTCAGTGCCAGAAGTGACTTTTGACTCCTTTCTTGTCTCTTATACCATTTTTAATGCAACCAACACCATTATTACTCCTTCTAGTGGGTGGACGGCCAGAAGTGGACCATTATAAACCACTTTCCTATTATTAGTCCTCCATTATCTCCACTATCAAAGCACTAACAGCACTAAACCTCCACTCACAAGGATGATGTTCCCCACTTGTCTTGCATTATTAACCTTGCCTCTGACCAGAACTCCTGAGAAAAAGCCAGTAAATCTTCTTCCTCTCTTTTACTCTTCTTCGAACAAGTGCAAGGACAACAAGGAGGCCATTTTCAGTCAGCAAAACAAGTAAGAGGGGAGAGGGTGGTGAATAACTATGAAATGGGAAGAGTTGCATGCTGTTCTAGGATTTCAGTCTTAATTTCACATCTTGTGGCTTAATTTTGAAACTGAAAACGTATGAATTTGCCTTTGACTTCTTCATGAAAATTGTAGATCTTTTTGTTATCTAAATTATGAGACCTGATTCAATTAATTTGAGTATGTATAGCAAAAGTTATAGCCAAATTACTACTGCATGTTCGAGTGAAAGATTTGTTCCATGTTTTGTGTATATTTTGATATGCTGGGAATTATACATGCGTAATCAGCCTTGAATATCTTCATGAAAGTTGTAGATATATATGTTGTGGATCTTTAGAAAGTTGTTTCACATTAAAATAATTTTTGTAGCTCAAGTTATGCTCATAATACTAAAGTATGTACAAGCTGTAAATCTATGAACTTGAAATCTGTATTTTATTTTTAAAACTGGGAATTGCGTGGTAAGAATTAGTGATCAGTGTCTTCATGAAAGTTGTAAATCTTTTTGTTATCTGAATTTTGAGACCTGAACCGATTGATTTGAGTATGTGTAGCAAAAGTTATAGCCAAAATACTACTGTATGTCCGAGTGAAAGATTTGCTTCATGTTTAGTGCATATTTTGATGTGCTGGGAATTATACATGCATAATCAGCCTTGGATGTCTTCATGAAAGTTGTAGATAATTAAGTTGTGGATTTTTAGAAAGTGGTTTCACATCAAAATAAATTTTGTAGCTCAAGTTATGCTCAAATTACGGAAGTATGTGCAAGCTGAAATTCTGAAATTCTGAAAATTTGAAATCCGAATCTTGTTTTTAAAAACTGGGAAGTTAGTGGTGAGAATTAGGGGTTGGTGTCTTCATGAAAATTGTAGATATGTGTGTTAAGAATAATTTAGAATTGGTTTCATGTCAAAATCACGTTTTTAACTCCAAATACATTCTAAATACTAATCTGTGTACATTTTGGAAAACTTATATGGAGGCAGTATGGTATTTTATGAATAAGTGGTATTTTTGATTGGAATCTGAAACTGTGTTCTTCATGAAAGTTGTATATAATTGTATTATTGAGCTATAGAAAGTGGAATCATCTAAAAAGGAGTTGATTTGCCCATGTTATGACTGTTTTGCTAATGTATGTTGCTGTTGGGGATGCTGAAAGTCACTTAAATAGGCTATTTTGAAAGAAAATGAAATTTTCTCTATGGATAAAGATTATTTATTTAATTCTTGAGTGATTATGAATTATTATAAATGCTGTTGAGTATCACACAATTTGTATATTGTGATGGTGAATAATTATGAATGACATAATTAATATATATGTACATGAATGCCTTGTGGTTATTGACATATGTGGTTGAAACAGTAAATCCATGATTTTGTGAATTATTATGTGTATTGTGTCCCTTGTGGACTTGTATTATCCAAGAGGTTTTGGAAATGTGGATATCATGGTATGTTAAAAGAATTAAAGGCATTCATGCATCATAAGCATTCGGACGCACCATGGAATTTAGGGGTTCCATGATTGCCTACCCTGGTGGGGGGTTACTCTATGATGAGTTAAGCCCTATTTTGTTGTGTGCCATGGAGTGTAGGGATTCATGGTTTATGCAAAAGTCCTACTTATGATATTGTGTACTTCGGTACTTAAGTGCCATGAAGTATAGGGATTCATGGTATATGCTAAAGCCCTATTTGTGTCTCTATGAGACTTTTACTGCAGTATTCCCACCAAACCAAATGGATCCAACATGACATCATTTAACTAATTGAAGAATTATTAAATGGACTTGTTTGGCATATTCATCATATCATTATGAGTTGTTGATTGTGTTTGTGCAATTTTATCTATTTTATATTTATTCTATATTCTGTCTCACTCTTACATTAATTTTTACAGTGAATGACACGCAGAATGCAGAGTGATGCCATGATGGATGTCTATTTGAATTATTACCTAAACTTTGATTTTATGGGTTGTAATAAATATAATATGTCATGTACTATTATGTTCTAAATCGTTTCCGCTATTTAAGTATTTTCTTGAATTTAATTATTCACGACTAGCATGTATGATAATTTTTCCGCTGTTATCAACTATTACATAAACTCTGAATTAAATTGATGAATTTTAAAATGATCTTTCGAAAAAGCAAAAAATTTACTCGAAAATTTTAATCAACGTTTCGGGGCGTTACATGTTGGTATCAGAGCATTTTCAAAAATTCAGGACCAATTGTTATGACATGTACTGTTTCTCGACATAATATGTGAAATGTTTGATTTCTTACTTGATAACATGCTAAATGTGTACTATGTGAATTGTGCCTGACTGATTAATTGCGAAAAGAGTTGTTTGATTACCTCTTGATAATATGATAAATGTGTTATATGATTTATTGCTTAACTGATAAACCGTAGAATAATGATAGTTATGTAGTATTTATATATGATATATTATCCCTTAGAATTGGTATAAACCAAAGTACGAATATAGGATGGCAAGAAACAACAGCAACAACAACAATGATATGGCAGCAGCTTTCAATCGCTTAGCTGAAGCTATAGAACGACAAAACCAACCAAGGAGCACTGGAGGACTCCATGGGTTAGACCACTTCCTGAAGAGAAAGCCTTCACAATTCAAAGGCGGTTATAATCCAGAAGGAGCATATCTTTGGGCCAAGGAAATGGAGCACATATCTCGAGCATTGCCTTGCACAGAATGCGAAAAGGTTGAGTATGCCACCTATATGTTGGTGGAAGAGGCAGAGAACTGGTGGATTCATGCTAGAATCCGTATGATCGAGACTGACAGACCCTTGATCTGGGCCAACTTCAAAGACTGTTTCCTAGAGAAATATTTTCCAGCAAGTGTGAAAAGTCGCAAGGAGCTGGAATTTATGGAGTTAAAACAAGGCTTGATGTCCGTTGGAGAATATGCTGCAAAGTTTGAAGAACTATCTCTCTTTTACCCTCCTTTTCAACAGGCTGGTGCCGAAGAGTCGAAATGTGTTAAATTTGAGAACGGACTGAATCTGGAAATCAAAGAAGCGATAGGGTACCAAGAAAATCAGAGTTTTCCTATTCTGATCAACAAATGCAGAATTTTTGAAGAGAATCACCAAGCCAGACTGCCACATGAAAGGGTCAATAGACAACTGAAACCTCAGTCAGTTGATTTCAAAAGAAGAGGATCGTTCTATCCAAGTCGCTCCAAAGGAGGATCATCATCATCATCATCTTTTGATAGACGCAATAATATGAGGTGTCTTAAGTGTGGAGGTAATCATCATGTACGTGATTGTAACAGACGTCTTGAAGAGGTCACTTGCTTTTGATGTAATCAAAAAGGACACATCAGTCCAAATTATCCGCAGAACAATCAAAACAACAACAGAAACACTATGAGTGAACCAAGAGGTGTGTTTGAATATGTTAACAGGTCCAAAAGATGTGCAAGGATTTTGATAATGACAAGTAATCTTGAAGAAACCGATGCAAAAATAAAGACATGAAATCAGAATTGAAGTAACAGCGAAGCTAATCGATTAGGCCATAGATGCTAATCGATTAGG
Organism: Clitoria ternatea; assembly: GCA_037962975.1. NCBI lineage: Eukaryota > Viridiplantae > Streptophyta > Magnoliopsida > Fabales > Fabaceae > Clitoria > Clitoria ternatea. The sequence continues at coordinate 289,914,877 of CM075670.1, forward strand.
AGCTTTCTGTTTTGGAAGAAATTGCATCAGGTATGAAAGCTAATCGATTAGGGAGTTGAACAATCGATTAGGAAGCCACTGGAATTTAAGGTAATCGATTATACACCAGAGACTAATCGATTACAACAATCAAAAATGGAATTAAGTGCATCAGGTACGATGGCTAATCGATTATGGAAGCTATACAATCGATTAGGAAGCCACTGGAATTTAAGGTAATCGATTGCAAGACATGCTAATCGATTAGGATGCTGCGAAAACAAATTAAATGCATCAGGTATAGATGCTAATCGATTACAGGTAATGAGATAATCGATTAGTGACTCTCTGACTTGAAGCTAATCGATTACAACGCGAGGGTGTAATCGATTACGCTAGTGGAAAAACAGATTTAAGTGGGAAAACAGATCATGTCTCCACTATCCTTCAAATTTCCACTAAGTGCAACGGCTATGATGGACTAGGGCACTCCTCAACAGCTATCTTGGCTCTATAAATTGCAGAGGAACACAAGCACAAAAAGGCAACCAAGGGAAACCAAGAATCAATAAGTTCTTTACTCTATTCTGTGCTTTGTAAGCCTATTTCATATATACCTTGTACTTCAATTGTATATCCTCTCATCTTGAGAGTTAGAATTGGTTAGAGCTTTCATTTGTACATCTACTCTATTAAGAGAGTATATTGATTGTAAACAAACACCAAACACAAGCTATTTCACTCTAGGTTGAGTGGTTGTTCACTCTAGGTTGAGTGGGTACAAAGGTTGTGGACTCAACCTTTGGGATATTGTGAGATTGAGAGATTGGGTGGGTTGCCCTTATACTTGTGAGGATTGGGTTCTTGAGTGTGGGACATTAGGAAGCCGCAATTGCTCAAAGTTGTATCTCTAGTCTACAATAGTGGAAATCCTCTAAGTGGGTTGCTTAGAGGCGAGACGTACACCGGATTGGGTGGAACTCGTTACATCGGTTTGCAAGCTTCTCTTCCTTACTCTTTTACTTCCATACATTGCATATTTGTTGATTGGTATTGTTTGGTTGAGAAGAACATACTTGAACTTGCTTAATTTGCTATACTTTAGACATTGCACACCAAGTGTTTGCTAAATTGCCTCAGCAATACTTACCTCTTGTAGTGCATTATATATCATTGTTACTTGCTTTCACTTGCATAATCTCATAAACTTGGTTATAGAAATCAATTTCAAAGGTATTCCAAGCAAAAGTTTTATAACTCAATTCACCCCCCCTCTTGAGTATTGAGGCCACTTGAACAACAAGTGGTATCAGAGCTTGACTCTTGGTAGATCAAGCTTAACAGCTTCAAGAGAATTAAATGGCCTCAAGTTCTCAAAATGTTTTTCCCGAGGGTGGTGCGATAAATAGACCTCCCGCTTTCAATGGGGAAGGGTATGCGTTTTGGAAAGAAAGAATGAAAATCTTCATTCAATCAATTGACTTGAGAATATGGAATACCATTGAAAATGGTCCCTATATACCGATGCATACTATAGATAGCAAGAATGTTGAAAAACCTATAGATGAATGGACAAGCGAGGAAGAAAAGAAAGTCCAATATGGCTACAAGGCCAAAAATCTCATCACTATGTCTTTAGGTCAAGATGAATTTTTTAGGATAATGACATGCCAAACTGCTAAAGAAATGTGGGATACTCTTCAAGTAACCCATGAAGGCACTAATGATGTAAAGGACTCAAAGATTAGTACTCTTACTAGTCAATATGAATGCTTTAGATTAAACTCTCATGAATCGATTGTTGATATGCAAAAAAGATTTACTCTCATCATTAATCAACTCATTACACTTGGAAAGACTTACACTAACAAAGAACTCATTCATAAAGTGTTGAAAAGTATTAACAGAGAATGGCAACCGCTAGTTACCGCCATCAAACAATCTCCTAGCATAAACGAAATGTCTCTCGCCACTCTATTTGGTAAGTTGCAGGAACAAGAACAAGAGCTGAAAGAATTAAAGATGGCGGAAGAGGAAGAAAAATCTTCCAAGAAAAGGGGTCTTGCTCTCAAGGCTACTTCCACAAATGAAGAAGAAGAATCCGGAAGTGAACTTGATGAAGAAGAAGAATTTGGACTATTTGTGAAACGCTTCGGGAAATTCATGAAAGGCAAACGCTTTCAAAGAAGCTTCAAAAACTCAGGTAAGAAACCTATCACTAAAGAAAACTCTCCCTCACCCAACTGTTTTGAATGTGGCAAGGAAGGGCACTTCAAAGCCGATTGTCCAAACCTCAAAAAGAAGGGCAAGGACAAACAAAGAAGAAGAAGAGCCTATATTGCTTGGGATGAGAATGATGTGAGCAGCTCCGACGACTTGGAAGATGAGCAAGCCAATCTTTGCTTAATGGCAAATCATCAAGAAGAAGAAAATGAGGTAAATCTTCTTGACTTAGATAAAAATGAACTGTTAGATGCATTTGAAGAATTATATGATAAGTTCACAAAAATTTCTAGTAGACTCAAAGCATCTAGGAAAACTAGTGATACCCTTGAAATGCATCTCATGGAGGTTTGTAAAGAAAATGAGAGCTTAAAAGAAGAGCTAGAGAAAGGTCAAACATGCTCTAAGGAGAAACCATGTGATTTTGCTAAAAGATGCATTATGTTAGAAACCAAGGTTGAAGACCTAAATAGGACACTAGAGAAGTTCACTAATGGAAGAGATAATTTGAATATCCTACTTGGGCAACAAAAATACATGTTTAGTAAAACCGGTCTAGGATATGACCAAGAACATAGTAACCATAAAATGGAGAAACACTACAAAAACTTCTTTGCACCACCAAGCAAATCCTCCTCACCTTTTATGAAATGCAATCATTGTGGTACCAAAGGACATAGTGCATATAAGTGTAGTGTTAGGAAACTAGGACCAAAGGTCTTAAGAAAGGTGTGGGTTCCCAAAGGAACAATCCCACAAGCTAACCTTAAAGGACCCAACATAAAATGGGTACCTAGTTCTCTAAAATGATTTTGTTTTGTAGGTATGCTTCAAGGCAAGCAACACCCATTGGTACTTGGATAGCGGGTGTTCGAAGCATATGACGGGAGACATAACCAAATTTACATCATTCACTCCCAAAAGGAAAGGAAGTGTCACCTACGGGGACAACACTAAAGGAAGAATCCTAGGCATTGGAAATATTGGTAAGAATTCTTCCACCTCCATAAGTGACGTATTGTATGTTGAAGGCCTCAAACATAATCTACTTAGCATTAGTCAATTATGTGACAAAGGATATAGAGTTTTATTTGAATCAAATTGTTGCATAATTGAGCATAAGACCAATAAGGAAATTAAGTTTGTAGGCCAAAGAATTGATAATATTTACATGATTGATATGGATAGTTTGTCTACAAATGATGAACAATGCTTCATTTCAAAAGAGGATGAAACATGGCTATGGCATAGAAGAATAGCTCATATACATGTGGACCACTTGAACAAACTTGTTTCTAAAGATTTAGTAATTGGTCTACCAAAGCTTAAATTTGAAAATAGATTTTGTGATGCATGTCAAAAGGGAAAACAAGTAAAGGCATCTTTTCAATCCAAAAACATTGTTTCTACTCAAAGGCCTTTACAACTTTTGCACATGGACTTATTTGGACCATCCAAAATCAAAAGCTTTGGAGGTAATTACTATGGTCTAGTTATAGTAGATGACTATTCAAGATATACATGGACATTGTTTCTTGCTCATAAAAATGAAGCATATCATGCATTCAAGAAACTTGCAAAGATTATCCAAAATGAGCAAAACTCAAAAATCGCATCCATTAGAACCGATCATGGGGGAGAATTTGAAAATCAATCCTTTGAAAAGTTTTGCAAAAAACATGGTATTAATCACAACTTTTCAGCTCCTATAACTCCACAACAAAATGGAGTAGTTGAAAGAAAGAATAGATCCTTAGTGAAGCTTGCTAGAACCATGCTAAATGAAAACAATATTGCAAAACATTTTTGGGCCGATGCGGTAAACACCGCGTGTTATGTTATGAATAGATGTTTGATAAGGCCTATTTTAAAGAAAACCCCCTATGAGCTTTACAAGGGTAGAAAACCCAACATTTCATACTTTCATATCTTCGGATGTAAATGTTTTGTGCTCAACAATGGAAAGGATAATCTAGGAAAGTTTGATGCAAAATCTGATGAGGCAATATTCCTAGGATATTCTCAATCAAGTAAATCTTATAGAATCTTCAACAAACAAACAAATACTATTGAGGAATCTATTCATGTCAAATTTGACGAAAATAGCCATAACCCTCCGAGAAAGGAAGATGTTGATGATCTTGTAGGTACTTTCCAAGAAATGAATTTACAAGACAAAGAAGAAGAAGTCAACAATGATGAAGGTGCAACACAAATTGAGAGACAACAAGATTGGGTAACATTGAAGGATCATCCCTTGGACAAAATCATTGGAGAAATAACCAAAGGGGTAAGTACTCGAAACGCCATTAGAAATGCATGCAATCACTTGGCTTTTGTATCCCAAATAGAACCCAAAAATATTGACGAAGCCATTATTGATGAACATTGGATGTTGGCCATGCAAGAAGAGTTAAACCAATTTGAAAGAAATGAAGTTTGGGAACTTGTGCCAAGACCCAATAATCATCTAATAATAGGCACCAAATGGGTTTTTAGAAATAAGCTAGATGAAAACGGTATAATAACTAGGAACAAAGCTAGACTAGTTGCAAAGGGATACAACCAAGAAGAAGGAATAGACTATGAAGAAACATATGCTCCCGTAGCTAGGTTAGAAGCCATTAGATTATTGCTAGCTTTTGCATGTTGTATGGATTTCAAACTGTATCAAATGGATGTAAAAAGTGCGTTCTTAAATGGCTACATTCAAGAAGAAGTTTATGTAGATCAACCTCCCGGTTTCGAAAATCATATATTTCCAAACCATGTCTTCAAATTGAGAAAAGCCTTATATGGTTTGAAGCAAGCTCCAAGAGCTTGGTATGAAAGATTAAGCAAATTCCTTTTAGAACACAACTTTGAAAGAGGAAAGGTTGATACTACATTGTTTATAAAACGCAAACAAAATGACATCCTCTTGGTACAGATTTATGTAGATGACATAATATTTGGTGCTACTAATGAAAATCTTTGTCAAGAATTTGCCAAGATTATGCAGAATGAGTTTGAAATGTCCTTGATGGGAGAACTCACCTTCTTCCTTGGACTACAAATAAAACAAGCCATTGATGGAACGTTCATTAGCCAAACCAAATACTGTAAGGAACTACTTAAAAGGTTTGGAATGGACAAGGCAAACGAGATAGCTACACCCATGAGCACATCCTGCTATCTAGACAAAGATGAAAAGGGTAAGGACATTGAAATCACCAAATATCGAGGTATGATTGGATCCTTACTGTATTTAACTGCGAGTAGACCTGATATTATGTTTGCGGTATGCATGTGTGCTAGATATCAAGAATGTCCTAAAGAATCACATTTGACTGCCGTAAAAAGAATTTTGAAATATCTTGTGGGTACTCAAAATGTTGGTTTATGGTATCCCAAAGGCGTTGAATGTAATCTTTTAGGATATTCTGATTCCGACTTTGCGGGGTGTAAGCTTGATAGAAAAAGCACTAGTGGTACATGCCATTTGCTTGGTAGTTCCCTTGTTTCTTGGCATAGCAAGAAACAAGCAAGTGTTGCATTGTCAACAGCTGAGGCAGAATATGTAGCAGCTGGTAGTTGTTGTGCTCAAATTCTTTGGATGAGACAACAACTTCTTGATTTTGGTATTTCCTTGAACAAAGTCCCCATTAAATGTGATAATACAAGTGCCATTAACATCTCCAAGAATCCAGTAATGCACTCTAGAACCAAACACATTGAGATTAGGCATCACTTTATTAGAGATCATGTGTTAAAAGGGGATTGTGTACTTGAACATGTAGAAACTTCTAAGCAACTAGCTGATATTTTCACAAAACCCTTGGCTAGAGAGCAATTCATTCACATAAGAAGAGAGCTAGGCATTCTTGACATGTCCAGTTGTGTTTGAATCTTTTGATAAGAACCTTGTTGAATGGCATAATGCATGGCATATATCACATTTTATGTTTGGAACCTTGCTGTTTGATATGCTTGAAGTTTTTGACTCCATAATCGATTACATTGTTAATCCCAATCGATTACTAAGCTTCTGTTTCTAAGCTAATCGATTATAGCTCACCCATAATCGATTACAATCATTCTGTTTCAAAGATAATCGATTATCCATGATCCATAATCGATTACGAAGCTTCTGTTTCAAGTTCAAAACGTTTCCTCTTCTTCATAATCGATTACTACATTGCTCCAATCGATTAGGACGATTCTGTTTCTAAACTAATCGATTACCCTAAGCCTATAATCGATTACCCTCTGTATGAAACATTTGAAATTCCCCAGAAACAGTGAGTTAATCGATTACCACCTGACACGTAATCGATTAGTATGCATTCTGATGAGTCAAAACTCCAATTTCCTAGGCTCACTCAAACAACTCCCTCTCTTAACTCACTTCACTCCTTTCAAAACTCTCTTTCCTCCTTCCTAAACCTAATTTTCAACTATAAATACCCCCTCATTCACCTTCTCATCTCACACTACCTCCTTTCTCCCAAACCTCTCTAAAACTCTCTAGCACTCATCTCTCTTCATCTCCTCTTTTAGCATTTTTCACCATGTCTACCTCAAGGAATGTCAAAAGGGCTAGGTCCTCTGCTGCTCAAGCTCATAATCCCCTTGACTTCTCAAGGTTTTTCTCTTCTCCTAGAGATCTTCAGAATTTTATGAAGAATTTTTCTGAAAAGGAGATTATGACCCCTCATTATACCGTTGCTGACACTTTTGACAACCCAAGCCTTACCTTCACCCAAAGCCTCAACCACTACAACCTCTTCCCCTTCCTATCCCTCAAAGAAGAAGAATACTATCCTGAGCTTATGAGAGTATTCTACTGCAACCTCTGCCTTGTCAATGGGATGGTTGAATCCAAGGTGAAAAACACCACCATCAAACTCTCAAATGCCCAATTTGCAAAGATTTCCAAACTGCCCCTCAACAATGCTGACTTCGATGGAGGCGAACCCGAGGATGAATGGGGCTTCAATGCTCTTACTGCTCGCCAATCTTTATGGAAAGCTGACCGCCCTAGGAACAACCACAAACTAGTTGGCCACTTGACCATGAACAACCGCCTGCTTCACTTCTTCTTGGTCAAGATGATTGTTCCCCGTGGTGGGAACTATGCTCTGGTTGAAGAGGATGATGTCCTCTTAATGTGGGCCACGCTGAACCACAAAGAGATCAACTGGGTTCAGTTGATCAAATTCCACATGCGCCATGCCAAGGACCAGCAAAAGCTCCCTTATGGTATCCTCCTCACCAAAATTTTCAAATTCTGTGGAGTAGATTTAGCAGGGGAACTCTCTGAGAAAGTGCCCCCTAGAGCTTGCATTGGCACCCATCACCTCACCAAAATGGGTCTTGTTTTCTCAAATGGAGCATGGTACTCACGAATGGAGGGCGTTTATGCCAACATTCCCTTCCAAGCTCCTGCTGAAGAAGCACCTGCTCCTCCTCCTCCTCCACCTCAACCACAAGCTGCAGCCTCTTCATCTACCCCACAAGCTGACCCTTTTGCATCTCTCTACGCTCATCTTGATCGCCGCTTCGATCGACTTGAAAACTCCCTCCAAGAGTTTTCAATGACCGAGCAGCAACATTTTAAGATGATGCAGCAGCGATATGAAGAACTGGCTCACCAAATTGCAGAAATCCGCTTCTTCAACCCGGACAATTAGACTTTTTAGTTATGTTTTGCTGTTGGTTTCTGTTTGTTGTTTTTCTGCATTTTGAATAATTTTACTTCTTGTATTTCCCATTTTTATTAATTCAATAAAAGTATCTTATTTCAGTATATATTGTTTCTCTTCAATGCTCTAATTATTTTTGATGATTACAAAGGGGGAGAAGAATATATGTTCATATGTTGGATAATGCTCTGATAAAAAATATGGATAATTTTGAATATGCTCTGATAATATGCTCTGATAATATGGATAACAGATGCTCTGTTAACAAAATTTGAAAAATCTTATCTGTTTGTTAAATTCTTTTTGATAAGGGGAGAATTATAGATAAGAGATAATAAACAATAGATAAAATGAGATAAGACATTGGCTGCTGAATTGATTTTTGAAATTGGTTATCTGCTATTTGAAAAAGAGATAATGTAGCAGAGTTGTTTTTACAAAAGATAAGTCTATATTATTTAAACTAACAACCCTCAAGAGATGAACATAGTTGTCATCATCAAAAAGGGGGAGAATGTGTTTGAATATGTTAACAGGTCCAAAAGATGTGCAAGGATTTTGATAATGACAAGTACTCTTGAAGAAACCGATGCAAAAACAAAGACATGAAATCAGAATTGAAGTAACAGCGAAGCTAATCGATTAGGCCATAGATGCTAATCGATTAGGAGCTTTCTGTTTTGGAAGAAATTGCATCAGGTATGAAAGCTAATCGATTAGGGAGTTGAACAATCGATTAGGAAGCCACTGGAATTTAAGGTAATTGATTATACACCAGAGACTAATCGATTACAACAATCAAAAATGGAATTAAGTGCATCAGGTACGATGGCTAATCGATTATGGAAGCTATACAATCGATTAGGAAGCCACTGGAATTTAAGGTAATCGATTGCAAGACATGCTAATCGATTAGGATGCTGCGAAAACAAATTAAATGCATCAGGTATAGATGCTAATCGATTACAGGTAATGAGATAATCGATTAGTGACTCTCTGACTTGAAGCTAATCGATTACAACGCGAGGGTGTAATCGATTACGCTAGTGGAAAAACAGATTTAAGTGGGAAAACAGATCATGTCTCCACTATCCTTCAAATTTCCACTAAGTGCAACGGCTATGATGGACTAGGGCACTCCTCAACAGCTATCTTGGCTCTATAAATTGCAGAGGAACACAAGCACAAAAAGGCAACCAAGGGAAACCAAGAATCAATAAGTTCTTTACTCTATTCTGTGCTTTGTAAGCCTATTTCATATATACCTTGTACTTCAATTGTATATCCTCTTATCTTGAGAGTTAGAATTGGTTAGAGCTTTCATTTGTACATCTACTCTATTAAGAGAGTATATTGATTGTAAACAAACACCAAACACAAGCTATTTCACTCTAGGTTGAGTGGTTGTTCACTCTAGGTTGAGTGGGTACAAAGGTTGTGGACTCAACCTTTGGGATATTGTGAGATTGAGAGATTGGGTGGGTTGCCCTTATACTTGTGAGGATTGGGTTCTTGAGTGTGGGACACTAGGAAGCCGCAATTGCTCAAAGTTGTATCTCTAGTCTACAATAGTGGAAATCCTCTAAGTGGGTTGCTTAGAGGCGAGACGTACACCGGATTGGGTGGAACTCGTTACATCGGTTTGCAAGCTTCTCTTCCTTACTCTTTTACTTCCATACATTGCATATTTGTTGATTGGTATTGTTTGGTTGAGAAGAACATACTTGAACTTGCTTAATTTGCTATACTTTAGACATTGCACACCAAGTGTTTGCTAAATTGCCTCAGCAATACTTACCTCTTGTAGTGCATTATATATCATTGTTACTTGCTTTCACTTGCATAATCTCATAAACTTGGTTATAGAAATCAATTTCAAAGGTATTCCAAGCAAAAGTTTTATAACTCAATTCACCCCCCCTCTTGAGTATTGAGGCCACTTGAACAACAAGAGGCTCTAATTATCAGAGAGGCCGTGGAGGAGACACACGTACTGCCCAACCTCCAAGACAGAACAGGGAGTCCACAGATCAGAGGTTGCAACAAACAACTGGGAGGGTCTTTGCCATCAGCGGTTCAGAGGCAGACCAAGCTGATGACCTCGTACAAAGTAAGTGTGAGATTAATGGTACAATCCTATCCGTGTTATTTGATTCTAGTGCTATGCATTTTTTCATTTCTGATGAGTGTGTTAGACGCTTTCAATTACCTGTGAAGCCTATGACATATGATCTGATTGTTTCCACTCCCACCGGTACACAACTTAGGACTGCTAAGGTGTGTAACGAATGTTCTATACTCATAGAAGGTAGACGTTTTCTTGTCGATCTTGTTTGTTTACCTTTGAAGGATCTGGAGGTGATTCTGGGGATGGACTGGTTATCGACAAATCGAGTCTTGGTGGACTGTCACAATAAGACCGTGATATTTCCATCAGAAAATCTAAATTCAGACAACCTCAAGACCTATGTATTACAAGGTGAAAGTCAATTGTTTGCTTTATTCACTCTTTACAAAGAAGATGGTGAACCTAAAGCAATCGAGATGCCGGTTGTTTCTGAATTTCCTGAAGTATTTCCTGAGGATGTCTCAAGTTTACCTCCAGAACGTGAGGTAGAATTCTCCATTGATTTAATTCCAGGAGCAGGACCAGTGTCTAAAGCTCCATACCGTATGGCACCAATTGAACTGGCGGAACTGAAGAAACAAATTGAAGAGTTGCTGGAGAAGCATTTCATCAGACCTAGTGTGTCACCATGGGGAGCGCCAGTATTGCTCGTTAAGAAGAAAGATGGAAGCATGAGGTTATGTGTAGATTATCGTCAACTGAACAAATTGACGGTGAAGAATAGATATCCTCTACCCAGAATTGATGATCTGATAGATCAATTGAGAGGCGCTGTAGTGTTTTCCAAGATTGATCTACGATCGGGGTATCATCAGATTCGTGTCAAGTCTGAAGATATTCCAAAGACAGCCTTTAGAACACGATATGGTCATTACGAGTACCTTGTGATGCCCTTCGGAGTAACCAATGCCCCAGCCGTATTCATGGATTACATGAATCGAGTATTTCATCCCTACTTGGATCAATTTGTCATCATTTTCATTGATGATATTCTAATCTATTCAAAAACCGCAGAGGAACATGAAAAGCATCTTCGAGTGGTATTGCAAATTTTGAAGGAGAAGCAGTTGTATGCAAAGTTATCAAAATGTGAATTCTGGTTGAAAGAGGTAAAATTCCTAGGCCATGTAATCTCAAACGAAGGAGTATCTGTGGATCCTTCTAAAATAGAAGTTGTGGTAAACTGGGAGAGACCTACTTTAGTCACTGAGATACGAAGTTTCCTGGGATTAGCTGGTTATTATCAGAGATTCATTGAAGGGTTTTCTCAAATTGCCCTACCAATGACTCGGCTAACCCGGAAGAATCAACCTTTTTCTTGGACGCCAGAATGTGAGAAAAGTTTCCAAGAACTGAAGTTGAAGCTTACATCTGCTCCAGTCTTAACCTTACCTAATCCACAAGAAGATTTCGTGGTTTATTGTGATGCTTCCAAAATGGGCTTAGGATGTGTTTTGATGCAGCAACGAAAGGTGGTTGCCTATGCTTCTAGACAGTTGAGACCACATGAGATAAACTATCTGACGCATGATCTAGAATTGGCAGCAGTGGTATTTGCTCTGAAAATCTGGAGACACCATTTGTATGGAGTCAGGTTTGAAGTGTTCAGTGATCACAAGAGCTTGAAGTATTTGTTCGATCAAAAGGAATTGAACATGAGGCAGCGAAGGTGGATGGAGTTTCTTAAAGATTATGATTTTGATTTGAAGTACCATCCAGGAAAAGCAAATGTGGTGGCAGATGCACTAAGCCGAAAGTCCATTCATATGGCATCTTTGATGATAAAAGAAATGGAGATGATAGAACAGTTCAAAGACATGAACTTGGGTGTAGAGATGAAATCTTCAAAGAGTATGACTTTGAGGACTTTGAAGATAACCAATAATTTCCTGAAACTGTTAGGTGAAAGACAGAAAGAAGATTTGCCATTACAAGAGTTGAGAGAATTACAGGCGAATGGAAAAGATATGGGACTACAAGAAGGATCAGATGGAATTTGGAGGATCAGGAATAGAATTTGTGTACCAGACGATGTTGATCTGAGAAGGATGATTCTAGAAGAAGCGCATAAAAGTATGTTGAGCATTCATCCTGGATCAACTAAGATGTATCAAGATCTGAGAAAAAGGTTTTGGTGGCCAAGGATGAAGAAAGAGATAGTTGAATATGTGTCTTCATGTCTCGTGTGTCAAAAAGCCAAGGTAGAACACCAGAAGCCATCTGGTGAGCTGCAACCATTAGAGATTCCTGTCTGGAAATGGGATGACATCTCAATGGACTTTGTGGCAGGATTACCAAGAACACGTTCAGGGAATGATGCAATCTGGGTTATTGTAGACAGATTGACAAAGTCTGCTCACTTCCTCCCAATGAATATGAAGAACTCTTTACAAAAATTGGCACAGTTATATATGAAGGAGATCGTAAGACTACATGGTGTACCATCTAGTATTGTGTCAGATAGAGATCCAAGATTCACTTCCCGATTCTGGGGAAGCTTGCATCAGGAATTGGGTTCAAAGCTTCGATTGAGTTCAGCTTATCATCCCCAAACAGATGGACAGTCAGAGCATACCATACAAAGTTTGGAAGACTTACTGCAATCTTGTGTGATTGAACATGGTGGTAGTTGGGAGCAGTTTCTTCCATTCATTGAATTCACGTATAATAATAGCTACCACACCAGTATTGGTATGGCTCCATTCGAAGCATTGTATGGTAGGAAGTGTCGAACGCCACTTTGTTGGTTAGAAACTGGTGAAAGTTTGGCGTTAGGACCTGAAATTATACAGCAGACTACTGAACAGATAGAAATGATCAGAGAAAAGATGAAGGTATCTCAAGACAGACAGAAGCAGTATTATGATAAGAGGAGGAAACCACTTGAATTCCAAGTTGGTGAGCATGTATTTTTGAAGGTTTCACCTCACAAGGGGATTGGTCGAGCATTGAAGAGTAAGAAATTGAGTCCGAGGTTCATTGGACCATATGAGATCCTAAAGAGGGTTGGTACAGTGGCATATCAGATTGCACTTCCCCCTCACCTGGCAAATCTGCACAATGTATTTCATGTATCACAGCTGAGGAAGTATGTACAAGATCCCAACCATGTGATTGCTGCTGATGATATTAAAGTTAGAGAAAATCTGACCATCTCCACAGAACCTACACAGATCCTAGAAAGATCGAATAAACGCTTGAGGAACAAGAATGTACCATTGGTAAAAGTTGCATGGAAACAAGGAACTGATGTAACTCTGACTTGGGAGCGTGAAGATGCTATGAGGACACAGTATCCAGGATTGTTTCACTGAGGAGCGCGTTAAATTTCGAGGACAAAATTTCTATTAGGGTGGGAGAATTGTAACATCCTGCTTTTAATAGTAGCTCTATTATGTAATTTATGAAGCATGGAAGGTCTGTAAGTGTTAATTAATGAATAAAACACTCTATGATGGCTTTTAATGCTCCAAAAGTCTCATTTTTGGGTATAATTCTATAACTTATATAGATCCTTATTAATGAGGCCCAAATTCCGAGTGAAAATACCTTAGAAAGAACCGTCCGATTGAGAAAGAGAGGCTATTCCGAGTGAAAACTGCAAATTCCGAGTGACCAAGAGGAATTCCGAGTGGAAAATGGAAATACCGAGTGAAAATGATGTTTTCCGAGTGGAACATGGTCAAGAGGACTTATTCCGAGTGAAATAATGTCTCAGAGACTCACTGCCGAGTCAAACATGCCAAGAAGACTCAATCCTGAGTCAAGACCTTCAAAGGACTCAGTTCAGAGTCCATTATTTTTTGAGTGACTCGTTTCCGAGTCAATTAAGATCAGAAGTTGCAATCCTGAGTGAAGGAATTCCGATTGACAACAAATAAGTCTTGGGTCGGTTTAGGATCAATATTACCGAGTGGACATTCAAGTGGAATGAGTCAGCATTGATGAAATTCACCGAGTGAAAGCTGGTCAGGAGAAGAGTCGGTTTGGAGATGAATTACCGAGTGAGACACTGCTCAGAAGATGAGTGATTATGAATGGTATACCGAATGATGAACTTGTAGAATACCCAAGTGAAATAAGGTTGGGGTATGCCGAGTGGCATTTGATTGGGAGATATTCCGAGTGAGGGGAGAATCGGTTTCTGAAAAGTCTTACCAAGTGGAACCGTGTGTGTATGGAGACTCGGATTTGGAATGAGGAACCGAGTGTTGAAGACTGTGAAGGGGGACTTGGTTTTCACTGAATGAAAGACAGGGTGAAGGATAAATAGGTTTGGATCAATTGTGCCGAGTGATAGATTATGTATGTGTCGGCTTAATAATGATTTGAAAGGGCCGAGTGGAAAACAGAGAAGAATTACTCGGTTTCAGGAGGTTTTACCGAGTGAACTACAATGTTGAATGAAAACCGAGTGGATTCGCTTAAGCGAATGAATTCCTCGCTTAAGCGAGGGAGAGTGTCTCGCTCAAGTGAGTCGGTTTTGCTTGAGCGAAGCCCCACTGTCAGTACATTATATGGCACTCGCTCAAGCGAGTCACATTCCGCTTGAGCGAGAGGACTCGGTTTCCTTTCTTCTTCACACGACTGGAGGAATTCCAGTCGGTTTATAGGCTAACCGAGTGGAATTCCAGTCGGTTTTCAGTGCCAGAAGTGACTTTTGACTCCTTTCTTGTCTCTTATACCATTTTTAATGCAACCAACACCATTATTACTCCTTCCAGTGGGTGGACGGCCAGAAGTGGACCATTATAAACCACTTTCCTATTATTAATCCTCCATTATCTCCACTATCAAAGCACTAACAGCACTAAACCTCCACTCACAAGGATGATGTTCCCCACTTGTCTTGCATTATTAACCTTGCCTCTGACCAGAACTCCTGAGAAAAAGCCAGTAAATCTTCTTCCTCTCTTTTACTCTTCTTCGAACAAGTGCAAGGACAACAAGGAGGCCATTTTTCAGTCAGCAAAACAAGTAAGAGGGGAGAGGGTGGTGAATAACTATGAAATGGGTAGAGTTGCATGCTGTTCTAGGATTTCAGTCTTAATTTTGCATATTGTGGCTTAATTTTGAAACTGAAAACGTATGAATTTGCCTTTGACTTCTTCATGAAAATTGTATATCTTTTTGTTATCTAAATTATGAGACCTGATTCAATTAATTTGAGTATGTATAGCAAAAGTTATAGCCAAATTACTACTGCATGTTCGAGTGAAAGATTTGTTCCATGTTTTGTGTATATTTTGATATGCTGGGAATTATACATGCGTAATCAGCCTTGAATATCTTCATGAAAGTTCTACATATATATGTTGTGGATCTTTAGAAAGTGGTTTCACATTAAAATAATTTTTTTAGCTCAAGTTATGCTCATAATACTGAAGTATGTACAAGCTGTAAATCTGTGAACTTGAAATCCGTATATTATTTTTAAAACTGGGAATTTCGTGGTAAGAATTAGTGATCAGTGTCTTCATGAAAGTTGTAAATCTTTTTATTATGTGAATTTTGAGACCTGAACTGATTGATTTGAGTATGTGTAGCAAAAGTTATAGCCAAAATACTACTGTATGTCCGAGTGAAAGATTTGCTTCATGTTTAGTGCATATTTTGATGTACTGGGAATTATACATGCATAATCAGCCTTGGATGTCTTCATGAAAGTTGTAGATAATTAAGTTGTGGATTTTTAGAAAGTGGTTTCACATCAAAATAAAGTTTTTAGCTCAAGTTATGCTCAAATTACTGAAGTATGTGCAAGCTGAAATTCTGAAATTCTGAAATTTTGAAATCCGAATCTTGTTTTTAAAAACTGGGAAGTTAGTGGTGAGAATTAGGGGTTGGTGTCTTCATGAAAATTGTAGATATGTGTGTTAAGAATAATTTAGAATTGGTTTCATGTCAAAATGATGTTTGTAACTCCAAATACGTTCTAAATACTAATCTGTGTACATTTTGGAAAACTTATCTGGAGGCAGTATGGTATTTTATGAATAAGTGGTATTTTTGATTGGAATCTGAAACTGTGTTCTTCATGAAAGTTGTAGATAATTGTATTATTGAGCTATAGAAAGTGGAATCATCTAAAAAGGAGTTGATTTGCCCATGTTATGACTGTTTTGCTAATACATGTTGCTGTTGGGGATGCTGAAAGTCACTTAAAAAGGCTATTTTGAAAGAAAATGAAATTTTCTCTATGGATAAAGATTATTTATTTAATTCTTGAGTGATTATGAATTATTATAAATGTTGTTGAGTATCACACAGTTTGTATATTGTGATGGTGAATAACTATGAATGACATAATTAATATATATGTACATGAATGCCTTGTGGTTATTGACATATGTGATTGAAACAGTAAATCCATGATTTTGTGAATTATTATGTGTATTGTGTCCCTTGTGGACTTGTATTATCCAAGAGGTTTTGGAAATGTGGATATCATGGTATGTTAAAAGAATTAAAGGCATTCATGCATCATAAGCATTCGGACGCACCATGGAATTTAGGGGTTCCATGATTGCCTACCCTGGTGGGGGTTACTCTATGATGAGTTAAGCCCTATTTTGTTGTGTGCCATGGAGTGTAGGGATTCATGGTTTATGCAAAAGTCCTACTTATGATATTGTGTACTTCGGTACTTAAGCGCCATGAAGTATAGGGATTCATGGTATATGCTAAAGCCCTATTTGTGTCTCTATGAGACTTTTACTGCAGTATTCCCACCAAACCAAATGGATCCAACATGACATCATTTAACTAATTGAAGAATTATTAAATGGACTTGTTTGGCATATTCATCATATCATTATGAGTTGTTGATTGTGTTTGTGCAATTTTATCTATTTTATATTTATTCTATATTTTGTCTCACTCTTACATTAATTTTTACAGTGAATGACACGCAGAATGCAGAGTGATGCCATGATGGATGTCTATTTGAATTATTACCTAAACTTTGATTTTATGGGTTGTAATAAATATAATATGTCATGTACTATTATGTTCTAAATCGTTTCCGCTATTTAAGTATTTTCTTGAATTTAATTATTCACGACTAGCATGTATGATAATTTTTCCGTTGTTATCAACTATTACATAAACTCTGAATTAAATTGATGAATTTTAAAATGATCTTTCGAAAAAGCGAAAAATTTACTCGAAAATTTTAATCAACGTTTCGGGGCGTTACAAGACTTACTGAGATGACTCGGATTGATTTGAAATTACCGAGTGAGGCTGGCTAGAACAGACACGGTTTTAGGATGACTTAACCGAGTGGTAATCTGAGGAACTTGAATCAGTTGAGGACGACTTGACGGAGAGAGGAAACGAATGAAAAGGAATTGAAGACCGAATTAACACCCCACACCGGTTAACTACTTAAGGCTGTCCGTCCTTAGAACCGGTGTGCACACCGAACAACTCTGAGCCGGTGTTCACCAAAACTGACCTTTTCGTAGCCAAACAACAGCCTTTCCCTCCCACACCACAACACCGTCCCTCATACTCAATACCGTCCTCACTCCATACCGACCTCTTCAAATCCTCCAACACTGAACACCTTTTAAATCCACTCCTGTTAGTGATCAGTCCACTAAATCACATGAATCCAAAAATGAGTGTCACAACGAACCAATTACAGGGGAAAGTTGCACCCATTATAACACCTTTATATATTTTATTATATATCTTTCAAAATCAATGCAAAGCTGACGGTGGAAAGGAGTCAAAAGGCTCCATTATCTCACCTAATCCTCCAACCGATGTTTGTAACATCCCTGATGTTTTAATGAGAATTATAAAAAATGGGAAATGTTAGTAAATGTTTTAGAAGTTTTATTTAGTATTTGTTCTGTCTGAGCCAGAGACGGGAAAGCCGGTGTCGAGATCGGTCTCAGAAGCACAGGCAGGTAGAGTTGAAGATCGGGAGTGTATGAGAAGAGCGGGCAGGGCCAGGTAGTTTTGTCTAACCGATGTGAGGAGAGTGCCTCACTCAGGGTCGTAGCCCGGATCAACCTCATAATGACTGAAACAACAGGTGTATGTAACCAAGAGGCGAGCGCGGATGAGATATCCGACCTCTCAGGCTGCAGCTCGGATTTCTGAGGTATGAACACTAAGCTAGGACGCCGGTGGGCTGGTATTCATACTGGGCCTTTACTCTTGCGAAGTATTAGGGAATTGTGAATAATTAAACGTTGAGGGAATAAATAAGTGTAGTTGATTTGATAAACTATGAAATAGTTTAATATGGTGAAATTGATTAAAATTTAGTGAGAATACAAATAAAATAAAGGAAAAGACGATCTTGCCCATGAGATTTATATATAAGGAGATTCTCTTCCTTCCCTCTTCATTATTTGCGAGTTACTTCTGCTGCTGGTCTGTCCCTTCTCTTTCATTTTCTCCTCTCTTAACACTGAGTTGCATGCGCTGGTGAGGGACTCTATTTATGTCTGAACTTCAATCGAACCCCATTCCTGTGATCGAGGCTTTAAGGTGAGTCTACTGATCCGTTCTAATTGTGATTCCCTTATCCCTTTCGTTCTTTGGCGGTTAAGGGCCATTCGAGTCTGTTCTCCACTCCTCTGGTGAGTGTGAGGCCAAATACGGTCCATGAACTAAGGGTATTGAAGTGACGGGCTGTACTTTATGATCTGTAGGTAGTAGGTTAAGCAACGGAAGACTAAGTGATGGAGCTGAGGAATGAATCAACACAGGGAGCAGATTATCAAAGCGTGAAACCAAAGTAAGGGGGTGTTCGGGTTATAATTAATTAGAATAGGACTCGCTTCTTATACAGGTCATTGAGGTGGTGTAAGCAGGTTAAGGAAAATGTTACTAGACATAGTTGTATGTTTATGCTTGTGCATGCGTGACTGTGTATATTAATTAGTTGAGGATCGGGTGTGTGGTTGAGTTTATTATGTTATGATCTTGAAATATCTAATGTTGAAATGATCTGTGTTATGTGACGCCGGGTTAGCAAGCAGGCTACCCGAGTGATGAGGAATTGATATTATTATGTGAAAGGTAAATTGTTGAATGACTATGTGGTGTGGGATGGCCGACGGTATGTGATAGCCCCTCATTTCCGGCTACCCAGTGGTCAAGTAGGACCCAGTGGTCAGTTGATAGCCCCTCATTATGCCCAGTTGAGCTACCCAGTGGTCAAGTAGGACCTAGTGGTCAAGGTGGAGAGTCAAGCAGGACTCGGTGAACCAAGCAGGGTTCACGGGGTGTCAAGTAGGACCCCCAACTGAAGGCCAATCCTTTAGTATCCGGATACTAGGAGTCAGATTGTATGAGAGTCAGTGGTGATTGTGATGAATGTGATGGAATTGCTTGGTTGGGTTAACACAGTTATTGTATATAATATGTAACATCCCTGTTTTTAGTAGCAGTTTTATTTGGTAAATTTTGAAGTGTGGAAGGTCAGTAAGTAAGAATAAGTGAGTAAATACCTTGTATAGGGTCAGTAATACTCCAAAAATTATATTTTTGGGTATAATTATGGAATTTATATAGACCATTAGAGAAATTATTCAAATTCCGAGTGAAAAGGCTCTGATCCGAGTGAAAGAATGAAATTCCGAGTGAAGGATTAGAGATTCCGAGTGAAGGATGAAATTTCGAGTGTAAAGTTATGTTGACCGAGTAAAACATGACTGAGAGGGATACTACCGAGTGGAATTTTGGCCTCGGAGACATTTGGAGTGAAGCGTGTTCAAGAAAACCACTTCTAGGTGAAAATTCAGAGACAAAACACCCTTGATTCTTTGTTTCTGAGTCAAACCTTGCTAAGTACTTCCATTTCCGAGCAAAACCTCTCTGAAATATGGAATTCCGAGTGGAATATAGAAATGGGAGCCCAATCCGAGTAGAATATATAAGGTTTAGAGCCATTATTGGGTGAGGTTATGTTTATGACTCTTTTTCCGAGTGATAAAGACCTTAAAGGATTCCGATTGAAACACATTTTGAGGAAGGATAGTGTATTTGTACCTAAGAGATGAGTATCCGAGTGAAAAATGAGTGGGGAAGAATTTAAATACTCCTGAGTGGTAAAATCCGAGTGAATCTCTTCTGAGGGAAGGGTTGTAATAATGGTTTTTGACTGGGAATATATTCTAAGTGAATAATGTACCTAAACCGAGTGAATGAGATTCTAAATCATGAGTGGATGAGACTCAGAACAAGTCCGAGTGGGAATTAACTCACCCGAGTGAATAAATGCATATCGAGTGGTATTTGATTGAGTGATAACCCGAGTGAAGAAGGTTTATGAATTCCGAGTGAGAAAACCCTTATTTCCGAGTGGATCTTACGTGTGACTTTCCTGAGTGGAAGTATGGAACTGAGTAAACTTCCAAGGAAAGAAAAGTGTATTCTCCGAGTGAGAAATGTAAGTCTATGTCGAGTGATGAATGTGAAGTACATTCCCGATTGTGTTGAAGTTAAATACACCGAGTGGTATGGAAAGTAGTATTCTGAGTAAGTGGATGAGTTTTACCGAGTGGAACAGTATATGTAGAGATTCGGATTTGGAATGAAAATTTCGAGTAGAAGAAAGATAGGAAAGGAATGTAAGGGAATCGGTTTTTGAAGTACATTACCGAGTGATAAAGGACTAGGCTTGGAATGATTTAACCGAGTAAGAACCATCAGAAATGACCCAGATTTGGGATATAATACCGAGTGAAAGGCCAAGCAAATTAGGAGTCGGTGTGGGGGTGAATTACCAAGTGAATGATGGGAAAGATGAGTCGGTTTCATGGGAATGCCGAGTGAGGATTGGCTGATTCGCTCAAGCGAGTCGGATTTCGCTTGAGCGAGAAGGGCCCCTGATGCAAAAATCACTCCTTTCGCTCAGTATCTTCACTTTGCCCAAGCGAAGACTGGATGACTCGCTCAAGCGAGTCGGATTTCGCTTAGGCGAGGTGGAATTTTTCCTTGTTGACACAGTATGAAGGAACCACGCTCAAGCGAGCATACTGCGCTCAAGCGCGGTCGGTTCTATCCCTTTCTCTTCACGTGCAGGCACTTTTCACTCCAGACAAAATACCTTTATATATTTTATTATATATCCTCTCAATCAATGCAAACTTGACAGGGAAATGAGTCAAAAGTTGTACACTTCACTCACCTTTATATATCTTAATATATATCCCTTTTCTCTCATGCAAAGCTGACTGGGAGATACAGAAAGTCTCCATTAACTTCCACTCACGAGAAAGTGATGTCTCCACTTGTCTCCTCTTTATTAATCAATGCTACTCTGATTCTAAGTTCAGAAACCTTAGAATTTACTAGGAACTCTCTCCCTTCTTCTCTATATGTACCAGAACCAACTTATTCCTTTCTCTCTCAAGTTCCTCCCCTGTGTCACTCGGAATTGGTGCAGGACAGCTCTTTTTCTCCTCCAAGAACTCCATCAAGGTAAGGGGGTATATTCTTGGGTGCTCTGTGGGAAAACCGAGTGAAGGAAAGGGTTAAGGAACTTATTTCTCACCTTTCCAGGACAGATCTGGTTTTGTTGTGATTTAAATGTTTTAATTGTTTGTTATATTTGTATATATAATGTATTGAACATGCTTAATTACAGCGTTGTTTATTATTGACCATGAGAATTTAGTGAATATGTTGATTTTATTGATTAATATGAATGAATGTGTATATGTTTGATGCTGTGTGAATTAAATGCTTAAATTGTTATTATTTGAATATATATATATATATATATATATATATATTTGTTTGTTACCAAGTGTGTATTATCAGTGATGAATGGCAAAAAGAAATGAACTGTATGGGACTGAAAACACTAAGAACCTTGGGTACCATGTGATTTTCCAGTAATGAAATTATGAATGGAAGATGGAATTAATAATAACCAGCTCTGTTTCAAATAATCCGACTGGTTTTATGCCTATATCAACTCGGTTTTTGCTTGATTACAATCGGCTTCCACCTTAATTAAATGAATTCCATTCTGATAGATCAACCCTTCATTCGGTAAACATTTTAATTGCACTTGGAAAATAAATATTTTCACTCAGAACCGTAGTTTAAATAATTCAGAAAAACCCCACCATGATATATGTCACTCAGAAAACATCTCAGTTTGAAATTCACTCAGGACACATCTTATTTCATTCTGAAATCATTTTATTTTCACTCAGAAAACCCATTCAGTGATTTTACTTCGAAAATAATTTATTTTACTCAGTAAACAGTTATTTTCACTCGGAGAACTCCTTTTAGTTTAATTTCACTCAGAATATATAGTTAATTTCACTCAGAAAACTTGTATCAACCTGATTCCACTCGGAATCAGGATTATTTCACTTGGAATCGTATTTTATTACACTCAGAAATTCATTTTTACTCGGTTTCACCAACATTTTCACTCATGAAACTCTTTCTTACTGATTCCACTCGGAAATTATATTTTAATTCACTCAGAAATTTATTTCACTCAGAATTTAAGTTATTTAATTAAGAAAATCATTTTCAGTTTCTGTTTCACTCGGAAAATATATTAAATTCATTTAGAAAACTCTGCTCAACTTTATTTCACTCGGATTCAAGCTATTTCAGTCGGAAAACAGCATTCCAATTCATTTTCACTCGGACCCAAACTTATTTCAGTCGGAAAATAGCTTACCAGTGTCATTTCACTCGGATTTTTAACCAGAACGTTTGGAGAACCCTTCTCAGTATGATTCCACTCGGAATCATACATATTTCACTCGGATTTGCCCCTGTTTCACTCGGAAAACTCTATTTTTAATGGTTTTCGCTTGGATTTTCATTTAGAAACTACTTTTTAATACTTTTTAAATTAATGAGAAGTTATAATTATTATTATTATCCTTATTCTATTATTATTATCCTAAATTATTATTAATCTTAATATTGTTATTATTATTATTAGTTTTATTGTTATAAACCTTGTTAACATTTTAATTATGCGTAATTATATAAAGAAAATATTATTTTACTCCTTATGGAAAATACAATATTAACCAAGATATAATAGATATATTTACAATGTTTAAATAATTGATAGAATCCAAAGAACTTGGAAATAATATGATGAGACTGGAAATACATAAGATACCCAAGGAATCAATTGATAAAATAAATGCATTTCGCATCATGAAAATATTTTTGAAGAAGAAAAACCTCTAGAGCATACACTTGGTACAGTGGAGGACACTCACGTTCGATCTCCATAAAGAATCTTGGGAGTACAACTGGAACGGCAACCCAATGGCATCAGAGTCGCGCCCTGATAGCCGGGTGAGATGAATAATTCTGGTGTACTTTGACTAAATGATGGAGTGTAACTATGATCGTAGGGATCCAAGTCTCAAATATATATATATAAATCAATGATGAGAACCAATGAGTTCATTTGTACCAGAGCTTGGGCGGACCCTGATCGCTCTAGATGATTGGAATGGTGATATTCCAAAGAATGAGAAGAAGATGAAACGATTTGTTGGGCCCACATGCATCATGAGACTTAATCAAAGATAAATCATAATAAATTTGACTCATGCATTTCATGATAATATGCTTGATTGTTATAATTATGAATAATCTAAATGTACGATTTATGTGATGACAATATGCTTGATTGTTATAATTGTGAATAATCTAAATGTACGATTTATGTGATGACAATATGCTTGATTGTTATAATTGTGAATAATCTAAATGTACGATTTATGTGATGACAATATGCTTGATTGTTATAATTGTGAATAATCTAAATGAACGATTTATGTGATGACAATATGCTTGATTGTTATAAATGTGAATATGCTAAATGAACGATTTATGTGATGACAATATGCTTGATTGTTATAAATATGAATATGCTAAATGTTAACCAAGTGGCCTCAATTACTCAAGAGGGGGGGGTGAATTGAGTATTAAAAAATTTTCTTTGGAATGCTCTTGAAATTGATTCTTTTGTCACTATGTATACTTAAGATAATAAATTAGATAACAAGAAGCAACAAATTATACACAAGACAAACTAATAACTACTTAAAGAGTTTGAACAATAAATCAATTTAGTTACAAAGCAATTTATAGGACTTTAGAAAGATTGATTCAAAAGAAATGCTTAAGTCCAAGTTCAACAATGTTATTAAAAAGGTTTCAACTTAATGTATCATGCACTTAGTCAAATTAATAAAGCAAGGAATTTAAGCAAACAAATTAAGTGCACAAATTAAATGAGTTAAGGGAAGAAAGATTTGCAAACCGATGTATACGAGTTCCACCACGCCGGTGTACGTCTCGCCTCTAAGCAACCCACTTAGAGGATTTCCACTATTGTAGATTAGAGATACACTTTGAGCAATTGCAACTTCCTAGTGTCCCACACTCAAGAATCCAATCCTCACAAGTACAAGGGCACCCCACCCAATCTCTCAATCTCACAATTACAAGGTTGAAACCTAACCCAAAGCTTCTATGAAGTTTAGTGTTTAAGTGTACAAGGAAACTCTCTCACTAGAGTGGATATACAAGTTTAAAGCTTACACAAGATAGTAACTCTCAAAGAGAGGATATGCAAGTTAAGTACACAAATATAATCTTCCCACAAATTAACTCTTAAGAATTATACCAATCAAAGAATAAAGAGAGTAAGTAGAAGAGCAAGAGAATGGAGGAGGAAGAAAGCAAATGGAAATGCTTCAAATTCTTGGTGCAAGTTTTGCCTTCAACTCCTTCTCTATTTATAGGCTCCATGAGGCATGGCATGTGTAATATTTAATTCCTTGGGAGCTTGAAGTGTTAGGCATGTGTGTCTCCATTCAACTTGGCATTCCAATTCCAATAAACCTTTTAGTGTCTCCAAGAGAATATTGCATGTGCATCAAGAAGCATGTTTGTCCAATATTTAATTTAATTGTATTTTCAATGTAACACATGCATGTGGAGAGGAACAAAGCATCAAGCATTGTCTTGGGTCTTCCAAATTGATTCAACCAAAGGGAAACATTCATTCTGCGCATGACTTTATGCTCTGACAGCAACAAGAATCGATTCACATGATTAAACTAGAGAAAAGAATCGATTCATTTTGTTAAGAAAGCATATCCTGGGCCACTGTCTTCGTGTGAATCGATTCACACATGTAATGAATCGATTCATGCTGGCAAAAATGCATTCCTGGGTCCTAAAAACCGTATGAATCGATTCATTCTCCTTTGCCTTGCATAATGAATCGATTCATGCACCTGTTGCATGAAATTGGACACTTTGTTTTATCCTTTTTGATATTTGATGAGTCTTGGCTCCAATCCTTTGATTCTTGGCACATTTGTTGATCATTTACACTTGTGTTAAGCTTCTTTAAATGCCTTTAACATAAGTCCTTGATTGTTCATTAAAATTAAACATCAACCAATTTAAATTCCACATCAAACATAATTAATTGCTTGATAACATCCTTGATACTTCTCCATTTGTTGTGTCATTATCAAAACCTACATCAACATAAAAATACATTCTCCCCCTTTTTGATGATGACAACAAATGTTTGTCTCTTGGGATGTTAGTATCACAATAATTCAAATATATTTCAAGAAGGACTCCCCCTTTGACATGCAATTTGATACCATATATTTATGACATTATAGATACAAGTTTAGAAGAGAATATTAAGGATAAAAGGTCTCTCCCCCTTAATAAGGTCTCTCCCTCTTAATCATCTCCCCCTTAATCATTCAACACTTAAAAGATCTCTTACCTTTTACAAGATATTTTTATGCCATCTAGATAGTATATATCTTCTCCCCCTTTCTTATATATTTCTTTCCCCTTTTAAATGTATGTATTTCTCTCCCCCTTTGGCATCATCAAAAAGATTTCCTTATTTGATAAACATATACTACTTAAAGGTAGATGCATACATTTTGAAGTAAGATGACAATGCAACATACATCATGAAATCATTCAAAGCATATAGGCACATAATGTCTCATGGGAATCGATTCATCTAGCTATTTTTACGTGAGTTTAAAGAATTATGTTACTAGATGGTTGTTTTGTGAGGGATTTGTTCAAAGATTTAAATTTTGCAAGTTGCCAATGATTTTGTTGCATAAGAAAGTCAAGAAAATCAAGGGTCATTTGCCATTTATTTTTGAGAACCATGTTGTATATAGGAGATTATCTTTGTGTCAAAATATGTTTGAAATAAATGGGGACTCTACGGGGTCTTTAAATAAGACAAAAGATTTGTAGAGCATTAAGTTGATTATTGAAAATGTGAGTATAAATTGTCTTAAAAATTTGTATGTATATCACAAAGGAAGGTATTATGTTCAAGGAAATGAAAATTTTATGGAAAAGATGAGTTTGAAATCTTTAAGTTAAAGATTTGCAAAATTTTGTTCAAAGAGTAAGAAAGTGTGATAAAATAAATCAATTAGGAAATTTCCAAAATTCCTAACTCCCTTCTAATATTTATAAATTGGTCTTTTGGAAGGGGTTTTGTAAAAATGTCCGCCAATTGTTTTGAAGTTTCAACATATTCAAGTACACAATCTCCTTTCAAAACATGGTCTCTTATGAAGTGATGTCTTATTTCAATGTGTTTGGTCCTAGAATGCATGACCGGATTCTTAGATATATTTATTGCACTAGTGTTATCACATTTAATGGGGACTTTATCCAAGGAAATACCAAAATCAAGAAGTTGTTGTCTCATCCATAGAATTTGAGCATAACAACTACCGGCTGCCACATATTCTGCCTCAGCCGTTGACAATGCAACACTTGCTTGTTTCTTGCTATGCCAAGAAACAAGGGAACTACCAAGTAAATGACATGTGCCACTAGTACTTTTTCTATCAAGCTTACAACCCGCAAAGTCGGAATCAGAATATCCTAAAAGATTACATTCAACGCCATTGGGATACCATAAACCAACATTTTGAGTACCCACAAGATATTTCAAAATTCTTTTTACGGCAGTTAAGTGTGATTCTTTAGGACATGCTTGATATCTAGCACACATGCATACCGCAAACATAATATCGGGTCTACTAGCAGTTAAATAAAGTAAGGATCCTATCATTCCTCGATACTTAGTTATTTCAACGTCCTTACCCTTTTCATCTTTATCTAGATAGCAAGATGTGCTCATTGGTGTTGCTATTTCGTTTGCTTTATCCATTTCAAAACGTTTGAGTAATTCTTTACAATATTTTGTTTGACTAATAAAAGTTCCTTCATTTGTTTGTTTAATTTGTAATCCTAGGAAAAAGGTGAGTTCTCCCATCATAGACATTTCAAATTCTTTTTGCATGAATTTAGCAAACTCTTGACAAAGGCTTTCATTTGTAGCACCAAAAATTATGTCATCAACATAAACTTGTACCAAAAGAATGTCATGATTTTTACGCCTTATAAATAGTGTAGTGTCAACCTTTCCTCTTTCGAAATTATTTTCTAAAAGAAATTTGCTAAGTCTTTCATACCAAGCTCTTGGAGCTTGTTTCAAACCGTATAAGGCTTTTCTCAATTTAAAAACATGATTTGGAAATTTATAATTTTCAAAACCGGGAGGTTGATCTACATAAACTTCTTCTTGAATATAGCCATTTAAAAAAGCGCTTTTGACATCCATTTGATAAAGTTTAAAATCCATACAACAAGCAAAAGCTAATAATAATCTAATGGCTTCTAATCTAGCTACGGGAGCATACGTTTCTTCATAGTCTATTCCTTCTTCTTGATTATACCCCTTAGCAACTAGTCTAGCTTTGTTTCTAGTTATTACTCCGTTTTCATCTAGTTTGTTCCTAAAAACCCATTTGGTGCCTATTATTTAATGGTCATTGGGTCTTGGCACAAGTTCCCAAACTTCATTTCTTTCAAATTGGTTTAATTCTTCTTGCATGGCCAACATCCAATGTTCATCAATAATGGCTTCATCAATATTTTTGGGTTTAATTTGAGATACAAAGGCTAAGTGATTGCATGCATTCCTAATGGCATTTCGAGTACTTACCCCTTTGGTTATTTCTCCAATGATTTTGTCCAAGGGATGGTCCTTTAAGGTTACCCAATCTTGTTGTTTGTCAAGTTGTGTTGTACTTCCTTCATTGTTGGCTTCTTCTTTGTTTTCCAAGTTCATTTCTTGGAAGGTACCTACAAGATCATCAAGTTCCTTTCTCGGAGGATTTTGGTTAAGTTCATCAAATTTAATATGTATGGACTCTTCAATTGTATAGGTTCGTTTGTTAAAGAGTCTATATGCTTTACTAGTAGATGAATAACCTAGAAAAATTGCTTCATCAGATTTTGCATCAAATTTGCCAAGATTTTCCTTTCCATTGTTTAAGACAAAGCATTTGCATCCAAAAATGTGAAAGTAAGAAATATTTGGTTTTCGTCCTTTATAAAGTTCATAGGGGGTTTTCTTTAGTATAGGCCTTATTAAACAACGATTCATAACATGACAAGCGGTGTTCACCGCATCGGCCCAAAAATGTTTTGAAATATTCGCTTCATTCAACATAGTTCTTGCAAGCTCCGCTAAAGATCGATTTTTCCTTTCAACTACTCCATTTTGTTGTGGAGTTCTTGGAGCCGAAAAATTATGTTCAATGCCAAACTTTTCACGAAATTTCTCAAAAGATTGGTTTTCAAATTCTCCCCCATGATCCGTTCGAATGGATGCTATTTTTAAATTTTGTTCATTTTGGATGACCTTGGCAAGTTTCTTGAATGCATGATATGCTTCATTTTTATGAGTAAGAAACAATGTCCATGTATACCTAGAGTAATCATCCACAATCACAAGACCATAATAGTTTCCACCAAAACTTTTGATTTTCGAAGGTCCAAATAAATCCATATGTAAGAGTTGTAAAGGTCTTGTTGTTGAAACAATATTTTTTGCTTGAAAAGAAGCTTTTACTTGTTTTCCTTTTTGACAAGCGTCACAAAATTTATTTTCAAATTTCAATTTTGGTAAACCAATAACTAAATCTTTTGAAACAAGTTTATTTAAATGGTCTACATGAATGTGAGCGATTCTTCTATGCCAAAGCCATGATTCATCTTCTTTAGTTATGAAGCATTGTACATCATTTGAAGCAAGGCAATCTAGATTAATCATGTAAATGTTATCTACTCTTTGACCAACAAACTTTATTTCCTTGTTTAGTTTGTTTTCAATTATGCAACCATTTGATTCAAAAACGATTTTATAGCCTTTGTCACATAATTGACTAATACTAAGCAAGTTGTGTTTTAGACCTTCAACATATAACACATCATTTATGGAGGTGGAAGAATTTTTACCAACATTTCCGATTCCGAGTATTCTTCCCTTTGTGTTATCTCCATAAGTAACAAATCCTTTATTTCGTGGAGTAAGTGATGTAAACTTACTTTTATCTCCCGTCATATGCTTAGAACACCCACTATCCAAGTACCAATGGGTGTTACTTGCTTTAAAGCATACCTACAAAACAATTCAAGTTAGAGAGCTTGGTACCCATTTTATGTTGGGTCCTTGTAGGTTAGTTTGTGAAAAAGTTCCTTTAGGAACCCATACTTTTCTCACTACTTTTGGTCCTAATCTTCTAACTTTGCAATTATAAGAGTTATGACCTTTAAGACCACAATGATTGCATTTTATAAAAGGTGAGGAGGATTTGCTAGGAGGTACAAAGAAGTTTTTATAGTGTTTTTCCATTTTGTGATTGCTATGTTCTTGGTCATATCCCAAACCGGTTTTACTAAACATGCATTTTTGTTGCCCAAGTAGGATATTCAAATTATCTCTTCCATTAGTGAACTTTTCTAGTGTCCTATTTAGGTCTACAACCTTGGTTTCTAATATAATGCATCTTTTTGCAAAATCACATGGTTTAACCTTAGAGCATGCTTGATCATTTATATTATTTCTATCATTTGTAAGTTTTTCAAGAGTTTTATTCAAGTCCAAAACCTTAGTTTCTAGCATATCACATTTCTTTAAAAACTCACAAGGTTTGGTTCTAGAGCATGTTTGAACATTTGCTAATTCTTCTTTTAAAGATTCATTCTCTTTACATACTTCCATGAGATTCATTTCTAGAGTATTACTAGTTTTTCTAGATAATTTAAGCTTATTAGATACTTTGGTGAATTTTTCATACAAATCATCAAGAACATCAAGTAATTCATCCTTTTCTAAGTCATGAAAGTTTACCTCATTTTCTTCATCTTGTTGATTGGCCATGAGACAAAGGTTTGCTTCTTCATTTTCGGATTCGTCCGAACTACTCACCTCATTTTCATCCCATGCTATGTATGCTCTCCTTTTTCCTTTTTGATCCTTGTGTTTCTTTTTGAGATTTGGACAATCCACTTTGAAATGTCCTTCCTTTCCACATTCAAAACAAGTTGGTGAAATAGAATTTTCTTTAGGTATAGATTTCTTACCTTGTGATTTGAAGTTCCTTTGAAAGCGTTTGTTCTTCATGAGCTTTCCAAACCTTTTTACAAATAGGCTTAACTCTTCATCTTCGTCAAGATCACTCTCGGTTTCATCTTCAACAATTGAAGTAGCTTTGAGAGCTAGTCCTTTCTTTTTGGAGACTTTCTCTTCTTCTTCCGCCATCTTCAATTCTTTTAGCTCTTGTTCTTGTTCTTGCAACTTACCAAATAGTGTAGCAAGAGACATTTCATTAATGCTAGGCGATTGTTTGATGGCCGTGACTAATGGTTGCCATTCCCTATTAAGACTTTTCAACACTTTGTGAATAATCTCTTTATTAGTATAAGTCTTTCCAAGTGTAATGAGTTGATTTATAATGAGTGTAAAACGTTTTTGCATATCAACAATTGATTCATTTGAATTTAGCCTAAAGCACTCATATTGACTAGTTAATGTACTAATCTTAGAGTCTTTAACATCATTGGTACCTTCATGGGTTACTTGTAAAGTATCCCACATTTCTTTAGCCGTTTTACATGTTATTACTCTAAAGAATTCATCGGGACCTAAGGCCGAAGTAATAAGATTTTTTGCCTTATAACCATATTGCACTTTCTTTTCTTCTTCACTAGACCAAATGTCCATAGGCTTTTCAACTTGTTTATCATCCACAATATGCATAGGTATAAAGGGACCATTTTCAATAGCATTCCACACTCTTAAATCTATTGATTGTACAAAAATTTTCATTCTTGCTTTCCAAAAAGCATAACCCTCACCATTAAAAGCGGGAGGTCGATTAGTAGCACCACCCTCAGGAAACATGTTATATGAGGTTGAGGCCATTTGTTCTCTTGAAGCCGTTAAGCTTGATTTTCCAAGAGTCAAGCTCTGATACCACTTGTTAACCAAGTGGCCTCAATTACTCAAGAGGGGGGGGGTGAATTGAGTATTAAAAAATTTTCTTTGGAATGCTCTTGAAATTGATTCTTTTGTCACTATGTATACTTAAGATAATAAATTAGATAACAAGAAGCAACAAATTATACACAAGACAAACTAATAACTACTTAAAGAGTTTGAACAATGAATCAATTTAGTTACAAAGCAATTTATAGGACTTTAGAAAGATTGATTCAAAAGAAATGCTTAAGTCCAAGTTCAACAATGTTATTAAAAAGGTTTCAACTTAATGTATCATGCACTTAGTCAAATTAATAAAGCAAGGAATTTAAGCAAACAAATTAAGTGCACAAATTAAATGAGTTAAGGGAAGAAAGATTTGCAAACCGATGTATACGAGTTCCACCACGCCGGTGTACGTCTCGCCTCTAAGCAACCCACTTAGAGGATTTCCACTATTGTAGATTAGAGATACACTTTGAGCAATTGCAACTTCCTAGTGTCCCACACTCAAGAATCCAATCCTCACAAGTACAAGGGCACCCCACCCAATCTCTCAATCTCACAATTACAAGGTTGAAACCCAACCCAAAGCTTCTATGAAGTTTAGTGTTTAAGTGTACAAGGAAACTCTCTCACTAGAGTGGATATACAAGTTTAAAGCTTACACAAGATAGTAACTCTCAAAGAGAGGATATGCAAGTTAAGTACACAAATATAATCTTCCCACAAATTAACTCTCAAGAATTATACCAATCAAAGAATAAAGAGAGTAAGTAGAAGAGCAAGAGAATGGAGGAGGAAGAAAGCAAATGGAAATGCTTCAAATGCTTGGTGCAAGTTTTGCCTTCAACTCCTTCTCTATTTATAGGCTCCATGAGGCATGGCATGTGTAATATTTAATTCCTTGGGAGCTTGAAGTGTTAGGCATGTGTGTCTCCATTCAACTTGGCATTCCAATTCCAATAAACCTTTTAGTGTCTCCAAGAGAATATTGCATGTGCATCAAGAAGCATGTTTGTCCAATATTTAATTTAATTGTATTTTCAATGTAACACATGCATGTGGAGAGGAACAAAGCATCAAGCATTGTCTTGGGTCTTCCAAATTGATTCAACCGAAGGGAAACATTCATTCTGCGCATGACTTTATGCTCTGACAGCAACAAGAATCGATTCACATGATTAAACTAGAGAAAAGAATCGATTCATTTTGTTAAGAAAGCATATCCTGGGCCACTGTCTTCGTGTGAATCGATTCACACATGTAATGAATCGATTCATGCTGGCAAAAATGCATTCCTGGGTCCTAAAAATCGTATGAATCGATTCATTCTCCTTTGCCTTGCATAATGAATCGATTCATGCACCTGTTGCATGAAATTGGACACTTTGTTTTATCCTTTTTGATATTTGATGAGTCTTGGCTCCAATCCTTTGATTCTTGGCACATTTGTTGATCATTTGCACTTGTGTTAAGCTTCTTTAAATGCCTTTAACATAAGTCCTTGATTGTTCATCAAAATTAAACATCAACCAATTTAAATTCCACATCAAACATAATTAATTGCTTGATAACATCCTTGATACTTCTCCATTTGTTGTGTCATTATCAAAACCTACATCAACATAAAAATACACTAAATGTATGATTTATATGATATTGTATGTTAACTGGATTATGTCCGCACCGGATTAACCAATCAGGGTCTTGGGTTATACTCACCCTTACTGTTGATAATTTTCAGAGGAATTAGAAAATCAAGAACCAGAACACGAAGAACAGCAATACGCTAATCCAACTAAGAATGTTCATTAGGATTAGAATAGAGGTAATAGATATTTATGAACAAATTGGATGACTGTATAATATTTTAAGGGTGCCTGTGTACCCTATTCTGTTAAGAGTACAATTACTTACAGTTTATGAATGACTATGTGATCTATATAATATTGCTTCCACTGATCTGCCACGTACTTATTTATTTTTAAAAAAAAATATTCACTTTTTCTGAAGACTGTTAACCCTCTCAGTTAAATAGGATGAACCTACAGAAGGATTTGTCTTATCTAACCCAGGGTGTTACAAGTCGCGCCTGATAGCCGGGTGAGACGATGCAATTCTAGTGTACTTTGACTAAATGACGGAGTGTAACTAAGATCGTAGGGATCCAAGTTCCAAGAATATATAAATCAATGACGAGAACCAATGAGTTCATTTGTACCTTATGGGAGCTTGGGCGGACCCTGATCGCTCTAGAATGGAATGGAGATATTCCAAAGAATGAGATGAAGAAAAATCGATTTATTGGGCCCACATGCATCATGAGAATTAACTAAAGATAAATCATAATAAATTCAACTCATGCATTCCATGACATCATGCTTGATTGTTGTAATTGTGAATATGCTAATTGTATGATTTATGTGATATTGTATGTTAACTGGATTATGTCCGCACCGGATTAACCATCAGGGTCTTGGGTTATACTCACCCTTACTGTTGACAATTTTCAGAGGAATTAGGAAATCAAGAACCCGAGTATGAAGAACAGCAATATGCTGAACCCACTGAGAACGATCTTTAAAGATGGAATTTTTATTAATGATAATAAGACATCGGATGACTGTATAATATTTAAGGGTGCCTGCGTGCCCCATTCTGTTATGAGTACAATTATTTGTAAGTTTGTGAATGACGATGTGATACATCTACTATTTGCTTCCACTGATCTGCCATCTTTTTTTATTTTAAAAAAATATTCACTTTTTAAGAAAACTGTTAACACTCTTAGTTAAATAGGATGATCCTATAGAAGGGTTGTCTTATCTAACCGAGGGTGTTACATTGGTGGTATCAGAGCATAGTCGATTCATTAAACTTGGGAAGTGGACCATTAGGTTTCCACGTACTCTGATAGAAATATTGAACAGTCCATAACACTCCTAAGACTAAATTTCCTATGTGGAATACTCCACATAACATATACCCTGAATACTTTTGTTGATATTCTTTCAGCAAATTCCTAATGGCTCGCCGAAATAACGATCATGTAATGGAGGATCTTCTTACCAGAATTGTGGAGGTAATAGAACGACAAGAGTTACCTCATGCTTCCCCTAGGCAAAGCCAAGGACTAGCTGATTTTCAGAGGAATAATCCTACACAATTCAAGGGAGGCTTTGATCCAGAAGGAGCACAATTATGGATTGAACATCTTGAAAAGATTTTTGCTGCTATGCGATGCTCTGATGAGGACAGAATAACTTTTGTTGTATTCATGATGGTTGGAGAAGCAGAGCATGTAACACCCTCGGTTAGATAAGACAAACCCTTCTATAGGATCATCCTGTTTAGCTGAGAGGTCACAAGTTTTCATAAAAAGTGAATATTTTTTTTATTTTTTTTTAAATAAGTGGCAGATCAGTGGAAGCAAATAGTAGATATATCACATAGTCATTCACAAACTTAAAAATAATTGTACTCATAACAGAATGGGGCACGCAGGCACCCTTAGATATTATACAGTCATCCATAATTATTTAACTACAAATATTCTATTTAAGGAGCGCTCTCATTTGGTTCAGCATATTGCTGTTCATCATACTCGGGTTCTTGATTTCCTAATTCCTCTGAAAAATGGTCAACAGTAAGGGTGAGTATAACCCAAGACCCTGATTGGTTAATCCGGTGCGGACATAATCCAGTTAACATACAATATCATATACATCATACAATTAGCATATTCACAATTATAACAATCAAGCATGTTGTCATGGAATGCATGAGTTGAATTTATTATGATTTATCTTTGGTTAAGTCTCATGATGCATGTGGGCCCAATAAATTATTTCTTCATCTCATTTTTGGAATATCTCCATTCCTATTTTCTAGAGCGATCAGGGTCCGCCCAAGCTCTCATTTTCATAAGGTACAAATGAACTCATTGGTTCTTATCAATATATATTTCATTTTTGAGACTTGGATTTCTACGATCATAGTTACACTCCGTCATTTAGTCAAAGTACACTAGAATTGCATCGTCTCACCCGGCTATCAGGCGCGACTCTGATGCCATTGGGTTTCCGTTCCAGTTGTACTCCCAAGATTCTTCATGGAGATCGAACGTGAGTGTCCTCCACTGTACCAAGTGTATGCTCTAGATACTTTTCTCCTTCAAAAATATTTTCATGATGCAAAATGCATTATTTTTATCATTAGATCCTTGGGTATTCATGTGTTTCCAGTCTCATCATACATCCTCATAAGTTCTTGAATCTCATCAATTATTAAAACGTTGTAAGATATTTGTTCTTATTCCAGAAAATATATCGGATATATCTTGGTTAAAATTATATTTTGTATAAAGAGTAAAATAATACATTCTTTATGTAATTACTCATAATTAAAACATTGATAATGTCAATAACAATAAAGCTAACAATAATAATAACAATAATAAGAATATTGATAATAAGAATAATTATAATGATAGAAATAAGAACAATAATAATAATTGTAACGTCCCAATAATTTTAAAAAAATTAAAGAAGAGTTTCTAAATGAAAATCCAAGTGAAAAACATTAAAATCAAGATTTTCCGAGTGAAACAAAAGTAATTCTGAGTGAAATAAGTATGATTCCGAGTGAAATCATACTGAGAAGAGTTTTCTAAATGAACTGGCTAAAAATCCGAGTGAAATTGTACTGGAAAGCTGTTTTCCGAGTGAAACAGATACTGAAAAGGATTTTCTGAATGAAATAACTTAAATTCTGAGTGAAATCCGACTGAGAGAATTTTTCTGAGTGAAAATCAAAGTATTTTCCGAGTGAAATCACTGAGAAGAGTTTTCTCAATGAAGTTAAAAATGTTTTTCGAGTGAAACATAATGAAGAAAGAGTTTTCTGAGTGAAATAATTATTTCCTGAGTAAATTCTGACTAAAAAGGAGTTTTATACATGAAATGATTATAAATCCGAGTAGAATCACACTGATGAGGTTTTCTGAGTGAAATTAAGATGTTTACCGAGTGAAATATGTTTCTGTTTGAAAGTTTAAACGAGGTATTTGCATTTTTCAGGTAACCGATCGGATTGATATAAAACTAGTCGGATTAATGTAAATATCTAAGTGTATTTGTGTATTCTTAAATGATCTGGTTGGTTTGTACAACACCGAGCTCATTATCATAGAATCCGACATCTGTTTATAACTCCACTGGAATTCACATAATACCCATGATATTTAATATTTTCACAGTCCAGCATTAAACATATTCACTCATCATCAAAATTATCATAATCAATACAGATAATCAAACGTATTCATTGAATCATGAATTATACAACCAATTGATCATGTTCATAGTAATAAAAATGTATATAAACATACATAAAATCAAAGCATGTAAATCAACAATTTCTGAACCTGTCCTGGAAAGGTGAGGAATAAGATTCCTTAACCCTTTCCTTCACACGGTTTTCCCACAGAGCACCCAAGAATATACCCCCTTACCTTAATGGAGTTCTTGGATGGAAAGAAAAAGGTTCCCTTCGCTGTCCTGCTTCAAATCCGAGTGAGAGAGGAAGGGAATTGAGAGAGAAAGCTTGTTTGTAGAAGGAGAAGAAGGAAGGGAAATTTACGTTAGTTTTAGTGTGTGTGTTCTGAGAGTGAGTCAATGAGTGGTATAATAAGAAAGCAAGTGGGAGACAGCTTTCTGTGTGATTGGAGGAGTAGGTGGGCTTAATGGAGCCTTTTGAGTCAGCTTTGCATGATGGAGGAGAAGGATATATTAATATATATAAAGGGTGCTTCGAGTGGAGATAATGGACAATTAAATAAGGAGGTAGGCTATCTTAGTGCCCATTTCTGGCCGCCTACAAGCTATAGTGCGCATGATTGAATTAAATAAGTAAAAATAGGCACTGAAAGACAAAATTGGAGTCAACACGTCCATTCTGACACTGAATACCGAGTGAAATTACACTCGGTTAGTCTCTTAGCCGACTAGAATCCTTTTCCGAGTCTGGCTGTGGAGAACTCAGCAATTCCTACTGCTTCCTTTCCTTGGAGAGACTTAATTCGATCTGATTTAAACCGATCCAAAGTCTCTCAGATTCCCACTCGTTTCAATCCTCCTAAAACCGTGTCTACTCTTAGCCAGTCTCACTCGGTAATTTCAAACTAAATCTGAGTCATCTCAGTCAGTCTCACTCGGAATTGGCTTATATACTTAAGACAGTAAGGTTCTCAACCACAATTAACCAATCTCCACTCGGAAGTAGTCCAGTAGAGTATATCTCACTCGGGAGAGGAGTCATACCCATAGACTCACTTGGAAATGGTTCAGCCTCCTATATTTCTCTTGGAATGGGCTCCCTCTACCATTTTCCACTCGGTTTCCTAATCATACACATACGAAACCATTCGGAATCCTTCCCAAATAATTCCACAACACATTCTAGTCGGTAGAAAGCATCAAATCAACATAAACATAAGTATATATGTACTCTTTCACTCGGAATACTTCAATCAAAGGAGTTTCCTTCAGAAAAGGAAGCATTTGGCAAGGTATGACTCGGAAATGAGCCTTTCTAGGGTGTTTTGACTCGGAATTTCACCCAGAAGTGGTTCTCTTGAAAACACTTCACTCAGAATTGCTTCTCAGGTCAGGACTCCACTCGGTGGTAGCCCTCTCAGTCATGTTTTACTCGGAAAACATGACACTGACTCGGAATTCCATCCTTCACTCGGAATTTCTCTCTGTTACTCGGAACAGAGCCCTTTTTACTCGAAATTTGCATAATTTCACTAATGGTCCATATAAATTCCATAATTACATATAAAAATGAAATTCTTGCAACATTACAGACCATCTACAGGGCATTTATTCACTTATTACCACTTACAGACCTTCTAAACTTCAATTTTTACTAAATAAGACTGCTACTAAAAACAGGGATGTTACAGAGCACTGGTGGACTCATGCCAGAATCAGATTAACAACTGATGGACATGTCATTACT
The DNA here is from genome assembly GCA_037962975.1 of Clitoria ternatea. Taxonomy (NCBI): domain Eukaryota; kingdom Viridiplantae; phylum Streptophyta; class Magnoliopsida; order Fabales; family Fabaceae; genus Clitoria; species Clitoria ternatea. The sequence continues at coordinate 289,953,293 of CM075670.1, forward strand.
TGGGGAAGATTCAAGATAGAGTTTCTCGCTAAATATTTCCCTGAAGACATAAGGAGGCAGAAAGAGCAGGAAATCTTTAATCTAAAATAAGGCAATATGACTGTTGGGGATTACGCTGCTAAGTTTGATGAGTTGGCAAAATGTTGTCCCTACTACACCCACATGGGAAAAGCGTCAAGATGCACAAAATTTGAAGCAGGGTTACGACAAGAAATTCGCCAAGCTATATGTTGTCAACAAATTACTCAATTTTCTACTTTGGTTGACCGATGCCGTATTTTTGAGAATACCTCTAATCTTCGATGACCTGGAATGTCTAATCATGGGCCAGAACGACGTATACCAGACAGACAACAAAGGAGAGACTTTCGAGCAGATCGACCATACTCTCGACCACCTTATTTAGCCAACCAAATTTCTTCAAGGGATCAGGGGAACCAGAGAGGTAAAATCTGCACAATTTATGGACGAATTGGACATCGTGATGTTGACTGTTGGTACAAAAATAAAAATAACCAACAACAAGAAACTCAAAGGCAGGCAGTACGACCAATAGGTCAAGGAAGTGGAGGATCTGCTACAAACACCTCTACGAACAATGCCCCAAGGATGCAAAATGTTCACCGCGGCAACAACTTCAATCAGAACAATAATCCTAGAAGGCCTGGAAATAGCTCGACTGGAGGACAGGGAGGAAATGCCATAGTTTTTACTATGAATGGTGCGGAAATATCACAAGGGAATGACCTTGTGCAAGGTACATGTTTTATAGGAAGCACTCTATTGAATGTATTATATAATTCTGGAGCCACTCACTCTTTCATATCTGAGAATTGTGTAAAACATTTAAAGCTTCCTACAACCTCTCTGCCCAATCAGATGATTGTCACAACTGCTACCGATAAGCCCATTTGCCCTTCCTACATGTGTTTGAAATGTCCACTCAACATCAAAGGGAAAACTTATCAAGTAGATCTGATATGTTTGCCTTTGATTGATCTAGATATTGTTCTAGGAATGAATTGGCTTGCTGCCAACCATATTCTTATTGACTGTCATAATAGATCCATCTCTCTCAGGTCTACTACAGCACACTGTGATCAAGACATTGATTCTTGTCCTGTTAACTCAGAAAAGGTAATTTCAGCAAAGGAAGTCCAACTATACATGATCCTTACTGAAACTGAAAGTAAGGCCACTCCTCAAATTGATCAGATTCCTGTTGTTCAAGAATTCCCAGAAGTTTTTCCTGATGATATACGTGAGCTACCTCCAGAACGAGAAATTGAGTTCAGTATTGACATTATACCGGGCGCGGGACCAATCTCTATTGCTCCTTACCGAATGTCACCCAAGGAACTCAGTGAACTTAAAGAGCAAATAGAAGAACTTTTAGAGAAAGGAATGATTAGACCCAGTGTCTCACCTTGGGGAGCACCAGTTCTTCTAGTCAAAAAAAGGATGGTAGTATACGGTTATGTGTTGACTATCATTAGTTGAATAAAGCTACGATCAAGAACCGATACCCTCTTCCAAGGATTGATGATTTGATGGACCAATTACGGGGAGCCACTATCTTCTCAAAGATTGATCTACGGTCAGGCTATCATCAAATTAGGGTGAAGAAAGATGATGTACCCAAAACAGTATTCAGGACATGATATGGGCACTATGAGTATCTTGTTATGCCCTTTGGAGTTACCAATGCACCTGTAGTTTTATGGGATACATGAATCGAATCTTCCATGAGTACTTGGATAAATTTTTAGTGGTATTCATTGACGACATTCTCATCTACTCTAAGAGCCATGAGGAACACGAGGAGCATTGTTAGCCCGACGGCGCCTCAACGGTCTTTGTCCACCGCCGGGTTTTTATTAATTGGCAAGCGCACCAATCGTTTGTAGTTTTCGAAATTTAGATATCGTTCCACTGGGATTGAAAGTCCAATAACAACAGTAATCTTCTACTTACTATGGTAAATGTGAAGGAAATTATAAACAAAAGAATGATTTATACACAGTTTATACAATATTGACAAGATAGCAGGGTTGAGTGATTCATAAGATAAAAGAAAATAAAAATCTATCTAAAAAGTCGAGTTGCGACCTAGAATAGGTAAGATACTTGAGATAAACAAGATAAACAAATTATGTTGGAAATTGGATCCCTAATCTAGAATAACAATGAGGAACTCAAGACATGCATATTTAATCATCAAGTTTCATGTCATTGCAGCTTAAAATCATTATAACCGATCCCTCGTGATATAAATTCTAAGAATTCACCGTAATGTCCGATCCCTCGTGAGCTTTCTCAGTAAAAACTTGCATTAAGACCTGGCCTTATGGCAACAATGGTTAACAACCCCTATAGAATTGAGATACCAAGGGTATTCCAACTTTTTACTTTCATCAAAACAAGTTTCAATACGGCATAAATAATCATTCTCCCGTTTGACATTTATACTAATAAAACCAGTTTCGACACACATGAAAATCATTCTCCCGTTTGACGTTCATATTAATAAAAGGTTGAGATACTAACATGGACTTGAATCATAAACATGCAGAGGTCGAATTCACAACATTATACTCAATAGATTAGTTCACCAATTCCAACATAAACAAATTAGTTACACATGGTAAAAGTAAAGACAACACTTACAGAGTTTGACATTACGAAGACGATGGAAAACTTCACGATACAACGATCACAATACACCAAAACACACTCAAGTATCTAGAAAACTATTCTAGAACTACAACTCACAAAAGAAGTACTCAAAGTCGAGCACAAGAGAGAAGAGAAGAGAAGTGTATGGAATGGGATGCTATGAATGGTGTTGGATGGCCCTATTTATAGGGCTGAGCAAGGGTGCTGACGCTACGCGTCCCTGTGACGCTACGCGTCAGACCCCTGACTCAGCTTCCATTAAGCAGCTGATAATGGCCACTTCAAATAATTAAAATCAATCATGCTTGGCCACTTGGACGTGTTTCCACTGTAATTTGGCCATTTGTGATGAGTGGGATGGCCCTTGTGCTGAGTGGAGTGCCCATTATTGGGTCCAAGTGGGGTGGTTGGCCAAAGTGGGAGTGGAGACTGCGCAGCACTGACGCTACGCGTGGCTGTGATGCGTAGCGTCAGCATCAAAAATAGCACTTGATGCTACGCGTGGGGTGAGGCTACGCGTCAGCTCCTCCAGTGTAATTTTCTCTTGATTTCTTAACTTTTTCACTGCAAAACTAGAGAAAATTGATCAAGGGCAGATTATTTCCAACATCATCCATTTATTGAATTTAAATCCTAATTTTCTAACAAATTAAACTAATTTTATAATTTTTATGAAATTTTTATTTAAACTTTTATTGAAAATTTGAGGACTAACAAATACCCCCAACTTGAGACATTGCTCGTCCTCGAGCAAGAGAGAAAAATAAGAAAATAAAAATTTGAAATCAAATTTTTAAGTTAGTCCGAAAATTTACCATAAAAAATAATTACACAATTTCAACTATTTTGTAATAATCAAAAACAGATATCAAATATAACAAAGATTTAATGATAAAATTGTTTACAATATTCTATTAACAACCAAGCAAAATTTTAGGCTTACCTCACAAGTGTTTATCTCTATGCAATTGGTAACCTGTTTCACTCAATCAATCATAAAATCAAACGAATTTGACTTTGTTTGTCATCTAATCAATGGTTATTTATACAGAGTTAATTCGAAAATCATAAGGTCTTTTCACGGGTTGTAATGAGGCTCGGTTTACAAGAATCAATGGTTTTTCTTGGAATTCAAAAACCTGAAATCATAAAAGAGCATTTTCATAATTTTTAGGCTTTTCTCTTGATCCAAACTCTCATTTATTTTTATTGATGGAAAATAAATACCCCCAACTTGATTCTTTTCACTATTTTTGACTTTTCTTTTCCATATTCTATTTTTTTTTTGAAAAGAATCAAGTTGCTCATTTTCACTCCCCATTTTTGTAAGAACACTCAAAATATTTTTCATTTATTTCAACTGCTCTTTTAATCAATCAAGTATAGGGAATGGTTAAGACAAAATTAGGTTTTAAGGGTACCAAAGAATTTTATTTTAGGCTCAAATTGGCTTGCAAGGGATAAAAGACTTTTTACCAAGGTAAGCTGTTTGGCCCAAGGTTTCGTTTCACCAATAAATGTGCCTTGATCATTTTCCCGAATTCTCTGTACAACAACACAAATCAGAGATTAAAGCAAAATCAATTTGAATTGAAAATATGTCGATTAAACCCTCAAGTGTTTAAAAAGATCTCTCAACTCACCGGGTTTTTGAAATTTGCTTGATGGTTAATAAACTTATTGTAATTAAATTTATCAAAATTCCTAAGTTATAAAGAAATTGATAATTGATTTTACAAAATTGGTTTTATTGTGTAAAAACTCTAAGTGTATAAACTAACTTACTAACAAAAATTTGATTGATTTTCTTTTTTTTCGAATAAAAACAAGAAAAGAATGGGTTGCCTCCCATTGAGCGCTAGATTTAATGTCTCCAGCCAGACATTCCTGCATTTCAAGGGTCAGTTAAAAGATAACTGGTGGTAATTTTGTTAATTTCACCACCCAGATATAGTTTCAACCTTTGGCCATTTACCATCCAACTTCTTTTGGAAGTTGGATCTTCAATTTCCACTGCTCCATATGGTTTGACTTCTTTAATCAAAAACGGGCCTGACCATTTTGATTTCAATTTTCCAGGAAACAATTTTAATCTTGAATTGAACAATAAAACTTGCTGACCTGGTGTGAAGTGTCTTTTCTTTAACTTTTTATCATGGTAAGCTTTCACCTTACTTTTGTAGCATCTGGATGATTCATAGGCATTGTTCCTCATTTCTTCTAACTCAAGAAGCTGTAACTTTCTTTTATCTACTACTGCATTTTGATCAAAATTGAGGAATTTTAAAGCCCAATATGCTTTATGCTCCATTTCAACTGGAAGGTGACATGATTTTCCATAAACCATCTGAAAAGGAGAAAGACCAATTGGTGTTTTAAATGCAGTTCTGTATGCCCAGAGTGCATCATCAAGTTTTTGTGACCAATCTTTTCTAGAAGATGATACAGTTTTTTCCAAAATCCTTTTCACTTCCCGATTTGAAATCTCTGCTTGCCCATTGGTTTGTGGATGATATGCTGTGGCTACCTTATGCTTTACTCCATAATGTTGTAATACTTTCTGAAGAACTTTATTGCAAAAGTGTGAACCACCATCACTGATTAAAGTTCTTGGTGTCCCAAATCTGCAAAAAATATTTTTCTTCAAGAAATTCACAACAGTTTTAGTATCAGCATTAGGAGTAGATATCGCTTCCACCCACTTTGAAACATAATCTACTGCCAAAAGAATGTATTGATTTGAGTATGAGTTAGGAAAAGGTCCCATGAAGTCAATTCCCCAACAATCAAATATCTCAACTTCTTATATATTTGTGAGAGGCATTTCTTGCCTTCTTCCAACATTACCTGTTCTTTGGCAGTTATTACAAGATTGAACAAATAAGTGAGCATCTTTAAAAAGAGAGGGCCAGTACAAACCTGATTGGAGAACTTTTGCAGATGTTCTTTCATCATTAAAATGTCCTCCGTATGGTGATTTATGACAATGCCACAACACATCTTTTACTTCCCAGTCAGGCACACAACGTCGTAACAAATTATCCGCTCCAATTTTGAATAAATGAGGGTCATCCCAAACAAAATATCTAGCATCTCTAAAAAAAATTTTTCTTTGTTGCCAAGTCAAATCATTTGGAAGAACTCCTGCTACTTTGAAATTGGCCATGTCAGCAAACCATGGCCGTTATGTTATTTTGAAAAGTTTTTCATCTGGGAATTCTTCCAAAATTTCTCTTTCTTTAACAGTAACCTCATTATTCACTAATCTAGAAAGATGGTCAGCTACCATATTTTCACTACCCTTTTTATCTTTGATTTCAAGATCATATTCTTGAAGGAGCAAAATCCATCTGATCAACCGAGGTTTTGAATCAGGTTTAGTTAAAAGATACTTGATTGCAGCATGATCAGTAAAAATGATTATTTTTGAGCCAATCAAGTAAGATCGAAATTTTTCTAAAGCATACACTATGGCTAGTAATTCTTTTTCAGTAGTTGCATAATTTATTTGATTTTCATTCAGGACTTTACTAGCATAATGTATGACTTTAAAAACTTTCTCGTATCTTTGACCTAAAACTGCTCCAACAGCATAATCACTTGTATCACACATAAGTTCAAAGGGTAGATTCCAATTAGGAGCAACAATTACAGGAGCAGTAACCAATTTTTCTTTCAAGGAATTAAAAGCTTTAAGACATGCTTCATCAAATTTAAATTCAACATCTTTATTTAGAAGGTTTGATAAGGGTTTTGCAATTTTTGAAAAATCTTGAATAAACCTTCTATAAAATCCAGCATGTCCTAAAAAAACTTCTAATACCTTTTATATTTACAGGAGGAGGGAGTTTAGAAATTACCTCTATTTTGGCTTGGTCAACTTCAATGCCTCTAGAAGAAATTTTATGACCAAGTACAATTCCTTCTTTCACCATGAAGTGACATTTCTCCCAATTAAGCACTAAATTTGTCTCAATACACCGCTTCAGTACGGTGTCCAGGTTGGATAGACATGTTTCAAATGAATTTCCAAAAACTGAGAAGTCATCCATGAAAATTTCAATGCTCTTTTCAATTAAATCTGCAAAAATAGCAAACATACATCTTTGAAAAGTAGCAGGTGCATTACATAATCCAAATGGCATTTTTCTGTAAGCAAATATGCCAAAAGGACATGTAAAGGCAGTTTTCTCCTGATCAAGAGGGTCAACAGCAATTTGATTATATCCAGAATAACCATCAAGAAAGCAGTAATATTCTTGTCCAGATAATCTTTCAAGCATTTGATCCATAAAAGGTAAAGGAAAATGATCTTTTCTTGTTGCTTGATTTAATTTTCTATAATCAATACACATTCTCCAACTGGTGACAGTTCTTGTAGGAATTAGTTCATTTTTTTCATTAACAATTACTGTCATACCACCTTTTTTTGGAACAACTTGAACAGGACTTACCCATGTGCTATCAGAAATTGGATAGATAATACCTGCTTTCAACAATTTCAGAACCTCCTTTTTGGTTACTTCTTTCAAAGTTGGATTGAGGCGTCTTTGAGGTTGAGCAATAGGTTTGAAATTATCTTCCAACAAAATTTTGTGCATGCAGTATGATAGACTGATACCTTTCAAATCCTCAAGTGTCCACCCAATTGCTTCTTGATTGCTCTTTAATACTTCTACCAGTCTTTCTTCCTCTGTTTCACTCAACAAATTACTAATAATAACTGGTTTCAAATTACCTTCTTTCAAAAAGATGTATTTCAGATTGGAAGGTAGCACTTTTAATTCAGGTTTCTGGATCTCTTCAGTAGGTGATTCTTGAATTTCTTCAATCTTTGTTGATTCAAAGGAAATTTCTTTCCCTTGATCAAATTCTTCAAGATATCTTTCAATCTGTTTTTCCTCTTCTTCATCCAAAAATTCAACTGAGTTAGTCAATAACTTATTTAATGGGTCAGAAATAATCATACCTTTTGATAAGGAGAGATAAGTTTCATCAAGGATGTCCACTTTGAAGCAATCTTGCTTTGGGTTGGGATGTTTCATTGCCTTGAAGACATCAAAATTTACTTCCTCATCATGCACTCTTACTGCTAACTTCCATTGTCCACATCAATTAGCACTCGAGCAGTTTTCATGAATGGTCTTCCAAGAATTAGAGGAACATCAGCATCCTCTTCCATGTCTAGGATCACAAAATCCACAGGAAAGTAGAATTTGTCAACCTTTACAAGCACATCTTCTACAATCCCATAAGGTCTCTTGATGGATTTATCAGCCAATTACAGAGTCATCTTTGTCTGCTGTGGATCAAGATCACCGATACGCTTCATCATACTTAGGGGCATTAGATTGATACTAGCCCCTAGATCTAATAAAGCTTTACCGATATTTACTCCTCCAATAGAGACAGGAATAGTGAATTTTCCAGGATCTTTGGATTTTTCTGGCATCTTGTATTGTAGAATAGCGTTGCAACTTGCTTCAAGTTCTACAATCTCTTCATCATACTTCCTTTTTTTTGTAAGCAGTTCTTTCATAAACTTAGCATATGTAGGCATTTGTTCTAATGCCTCAGAAAAAGGAATGTTTATGTGTAACTGCTTAAAGATTTCAAGGAATCTTTTGTATTCATTCTCTTTATCTTTTCTTGATGGTGGATGAGGATATGGTAAATCTTGGACAGGAGGTGTCTGTCCAAGATACTGATTTTTTTGATTTTTTTGATTTTTTTCTTTTTTTTCTTCACTCTCTTTTTCTTCTTCCTTCTCTTTTTCTTTCTCATTCTCTTCTTCTTTTTCTTTTTCTTGATTCATACCTACAGCCTTACCACTTCTTGTAAAAATAGCCTTACATTGTTCTTTTGCTTTGAGTTCTTTGATGTCGGCTACTTCTTTTACTAGCTGACTTAACTGTTGATCTGATGCTTTACGTGCGACATTAATTGTCTCCATGTATTGCATCAATTGTTGAATACTTTCTTCAGCCTTTGTCAACCTAGCATTATAATCTCCTTGATTGTTGAAGGGTCTATCATTTTGTTTCCAGCCATAGTTTTGCCTTTCCTGTAAGTAATTGTTAGAAAAAGAATTTACAAGAGGATTTAGAGAATTACCTGTGGGTAATCTCTGATGAATCAAGGAATTAACTTGTTCTTGCTCATTTCCACAGTAACCACATGGTTGTTCGCCCATACAATACTCACATTGTTTTAATTGAGCAGGGAGTTGTGGTGGTATATGGGTAACTTGCAATTTTCCAAGTTGTTTACTCATGGCCTCGATTTGTTGCATCAACAATTTTTGTTGAATTAACACTGTATCGTTTACTCCTTGTTCAACTATACCTTGTTTATTACCTCTTTCTGGTTTAACTTGATGGTCACTAATGGACATTGATTCCAATATTCCAATAGCTTCCTCCACGGTCTTGTTCATTAAAGAACCACCTGCACAAGCATCTAACATCATCTTGAACTGAGGCAATAAACCATGGTAAACGATTCTTACCTTTTCGGCATCATTCAGGTTGTGGTTTGGGCATTTTCTCAAGAGTGCCTTGAATCGTTCCCATGTCTCTCCTAATGATTCATCATTATTTTGAGAAAAAGAGTGTATGGCTGTCATTGCTTCAAAATATTTTAAAGGAGAATAAAATCTTTCCAAAAATTTTCTTTCAACATCGGACCAGTTTGCAAAACTACCCGGTGGACAAGATTTAAACCATTCTTTTGCTTTCCCAATCAATGAAAAAGGAAAGAGTCTTATGTAAACAGACTCTTCTTGATTGGGTTCGAAACCAATTGTGCTGCATAATTCATAAAAAACAGTTAAATGTTCATATGGTTCTTCATGATTTAAACCAGCAAATTGGTTGTTTTGAATAATATTTAAAGTGGCAGATTTAATTTCCACTGGTAAAACTGGTCCTTGAAACATTCCCGAAACTCAGGGTGGACCATTTATAGCAGCAAACTGTCCCAATGTTCTGTTGTTCAAGTGGCCTCAATACTCAAGAGGGGGGGTGAATTGAGTTATAAAACTTTTGCTTGGAATGCCTTTGAAATTGATTTCTATAACCAAGTTTATGAGATTATGCAAGTGAAAGCAAGTAACAATGATATGCAATGCACTACAAGAGGTAAGTATTGTTGAGAAAATTTAGCAAACACTTGGTGTGCAATATCTAAAGTAAAGCAAATTAAGCAAGTTCAAGTGTGTTCTTCTTAGCCAAACAATACCAATCAGCAAATATGCAATATGTGGAAGTAAAAGAGTAAGGAAGAGAAGCTTGCAAACCGATGTAACGAGTTCCACCCAATCCGGTGTACGTCTCGCCTCTAAGCAACCCACTTAGAGGATTTTCCACTATTGTAGACTAGAGATACAACTTTGAGCAATTGCGGCTTCCTAGTGTCCCACACTCAAGAACCCAATCCTCACAAGTATAAGGGCAACCCACCCAATCTCTCAATCTCACAATATCCCAAAGGTTGAGTCCACAACCTTTGTAACCACTCAATCCTAGAGTGAACAGCCACTCAACCTAGAGTGAATAACTTTGTGTGTTTGGAGTTTGTGTTTACAATCAATATACTCTCTTGATAGAGCAGATATACAAGTGAAAAGCTCTCCAAATTCTAATCTCTCAAGATGAGAGGATATACAATTGAAAGTACAAAAATGCAAGAGATAGGCTTACAAAGCACAAAATAGAGCTATGAATTGTTGCTTCTTGGTTGTGTGTTGGTTGCTCTTTGTGCTTGTGTTCTTCCTCCATTTATAGAGCCATGATAGCAGTTGAGGTGTGCCCTAGTTCCTCATAGCCGTTGCAGTTAGTGGAAATTTGAAGAATGGTGGAGACATGACCTGGTTTTCCCACTTAAATCTGTTTTCCACTAGCGTAATCGATTACATCCTCGCGTTGTAATCGATTAGCTTCAAGTCAGAGAGTCACTAATCGATTATCTCATTACCTGTAATCGATTAGCATCTTGTACCTGATGCATTTAATTTGTCTTCGCAGCATCCTAATCGATTAGCATGTCTTGCAATCGATTACCTTAAATTCCAGTGGCTTCCTAATTGATTATATGGCTCTCTTAATCGATTAGTATGTGTGCCTGATGCATTTAATTCCATTTTTGATTGCTGTAATCGATTAGTCTTAAGTGTGCAATCGATTATCTTAATTCCAGTGAGTGTCTAATCGATTATGAGGCTTCCTTAATCGATTATCTTCGACTCTGATGCAATTTCTTCCAAGACAGAAAGCTTCTAATCGATTAGAATCTATGGCCTAATCGATTAGCTTCAACTCTGATGCAATTTCTTCCAAGACAGAAGACTTCTAATCGATTAGCATCTATGGCCTAATCGATTATCTTCGCTGTTTCTTCAATTCTGATTTCATGTCTTTGTTTTTGCATTGTTTCTTCAAGAGTACTTGTCATTATCAAAATCCTTGCACATCTTTTGGACCTGTTAACATGTTCAAACACATTCTCCCCCTTTTTGATGATGACAACTATGTTCATCTCTTGAGGATTGTTAGTTTAAATAAAATAGGCTTATCTTTTGCAAAAACAACTCTGCTACATTATCTCTTTTTCAAGTAGCAGATGACAATCTTCAAAAAACCAATTCAGCAGCCAATGTCTTATCTCATTTTATCCATTGTTTATTATCTCTTATCTATAATTCTCCCCTTATCAAAAGGAGTTTAACAAACAGATAAGATTTAGCAATTTGTTAACAAAGCATCTATTATCCATATTATCAGAGCATATTATCACAGCATATTCAGAAATATTCATATCAGAGCATTATTCAACATATGAACATTTATTCTTCTCCCCCTTTGTAATCATCAAAAACAATTGGAGCAGTGAAGAGAAATTGTATAAACTCAAATAAAATACTTTTATTAAATATCAAAGGGAAATACAAGAAGTAAATTAATTCAAAAGGCAGAAAAGCAACAAACAGAAATCAACAAAAAAATCTAATTGTCTGGGTTGAAGAAGCGGATTTCTGAAATTTGGTGAGCCAGCTCCTCATAGCGCTGCTGCATCATCTCAAAATGTTGCTGCTCGGTCATGGAAAACTCTTGGAGGGAGTTCTCAAGACGATCGAAACGGCGATCAAGATGAGCGTAGAGAGATGCAAAAGGGTCAACCTGTGGGGCAGATGAAGAGGCTGCAGCTTGTGGTTGAGGTGGAGAAGGAGGAGGAGCAGGTGCTTCTTCAGCAGGAGCTTGGAAGGGAATGTTGGCATAAACGCCCTCCATGCGTGAGTACCATGCTCCATTGGTGAAAACAAGACCCATTTTGGTGAGGTGATGGGTGCCAATGCAAGCTCTAGGGGGCACTTTCTCAGAGAGTTCCCCTGCTAAGTCTACTCCACAGAATTTGAAAATTTTGGTGAGGAGGATACCATAGGGGAGCTTTTGTTGGTCCTTGGCATGGCGCATGTGGAACTTGATCAACTGAACCCAGTTAATCTCTTTGTGGTTCAGCATGGCCCACATTAAGAGGACATCATCCTCTTCAACCAGAGCATAGTTCCCACCACGGGGAACAATCATCTTGACCAAGAAGAAGTGAAGCAGGCGGTTGTTCATGGTCAAGTGGCCAACTAGTTTGTGGTTGCTCCTTGGACGGTCAGCCTTCCATAAGGATTGGCGAGCAGTAAGAGCATTGAAGCCCCATTCATCCTCGGGTTCGCCTCCATCAAAGTCAGCATTGTTGAGAGGCAGTTTGGAAATCTCTGCAAGCTGGGCATTGGATAGTTTGATGGTGGTGTTTTTCACTTTAGATTCAACCATCCCATTGACAAGGCGGAGGTTGCAGTAGAATACTCTCATAAGCTCAGGATAGTATTCTTCTTCTTTGAGGGATAGGAAGGGGAAGAGGTTGTAGTGGTTAAGGCTTTGAGTGAATGTAAGGCTTGGGTTGTCAAAGGTGTCAGCTATGGTGTAGTGAGGGGTCATAATCTCTTTTTCAGAAAAATTTTTCATAAAATTCTGAAGGTCTCTAGGAGAAGAGAAAAACCTTGAGAAGTCAAGGGGATTATGAGCTTGAGCTTGAGCAGCAGAGGACCTAGCCCTTTTGACATTCCTTGAGGAAGACATGGTGAAAAATGCTAAAAGAGGAGATGAAGAGAGATGAGTGCTAGAGAGTTTTGAGAGATTTGGGAGAAAGGAGGTAGTGTGAGATGAGAAGGTGAATGAGGGGTTATTTATAGTTGAAGATTAGGTTTAGGAAGGAGGAAAGAGAGTTTAGGGAGGAGTGAAGTGAGTTAAGAGAGGGAGAGTTTCGAGTGAGCCTAGGAAATTGGAGTTTTGACCCATCAGAACGCATGCTAATCGATTACATGGCAGGTGGTAATCGATTAGATCACTGTTACTGGGGAATTTCAAACGTTTTGTGCAAAGGGTAATCGATTAGAGGCTTACGGTAATCGATTAGTTTAGAAACAGAATCGTCCTAATCGATTGGGGCAATGTGGTAATCGATTATGAAGAAGAGAAAACGTTTTGAACTGGAAACAGAAGCTTCGTAATCGATTATGGATAATGTATAATCGATTATCTTAAAAACAGAATGATTGTAATCGATTATGGGTGAGTTCTAATCGATTACCTTCGAAACAGAAGCTTAGTAATCGATTGGGATTATCAAAGTAATCGATTATGGAGTCAAAAACTTCAAATATATCAAACAGCAAGGTTCCAATCATGAAATGTGATGTATATCATACATTATGCCATTCAACAAAATATTCAAACACAATTGGACATGTCCAGAATGCCTAATTCTCTTCTTATGTGAATGAATTGCTCTCTAGCCAAGGGTTTTGTGAAAATATCAGCTAGTTGCTGAGAAGTTTCTACATGTTCAAGTACACAATCCCCTTTTAACACATGATCTCTAATAAAGTGATGCCTAATCTCAATGTGTTTGGTTCTAGAGTGCATTACTGGATTCTTGGAGATGTTAATGGCACTTGTATTATCACATTTAATGGGGACTTTATTCAAGGCAATACCAAAATCAAGAAGTTGTTGTCTCATCCAAAGAATTTGAGCACAACAACTACCAGCTGCTACATATTCTGCCTCAGCTGTTGACAATGCAACACTTGCTTGTTTCTTGCTATGCCAAGAAACAAGGGAACTACCAAGCAAATGGCATGTACCACTAGTGCTTTTTCTATCAAGCTTACACCCCGCAAAGTCGGAATCAGAATATCCTAAAAGATTACATTCAACGCCTTTGGGATACCATAAACCAACACTTTGAGTACCCACAAGATATTTCAAAATTCTTTTTACGGCAGTCAAATGTGATTCTTTGGGACATGCTTGATATCTAGCACATATACATACCGCAAACATAATATCAGGTCTACTCGCAGTTAAATATAGTAAGGATCCAATCATACCTCGATATTTGGTGATTTCAATGTCCTTACCCTTTTCGTCTTTGTCTAGATAGCAGGATGTGCTCATTGGTGTAGCTATCTCATTTGCCTTGTCCATTCCAAACCTTTTAAGTAGTTCCTTACAGTATTTGGTTTGGCTAATGAACGTTCCATCAATGGCTTGTTTTATTTGTAGTCCAAGGAAGAAGGTGAGTTCTCCCATCAAGGACATTTCAAACTCATTCTGCATAATCTTGGCAAATTCTTGACAAAGATTTTCATTAGTAGCACCAAATATTATGTCATCTACATAAATCTGTACCAAGAGGATGTCATTTTGTTTGCGTTTTATAAACAATGTAGTATCAACCTTTCCTCTTTCAAAGTTGTGTTCTAAAAGAAATTTGCTTAATCTCTCATACCAAGCTCTTGGAGCTTGCTTCAAACCATATAAGGCTTTTCTCAATTTGAAAACATGGTTTGGAAATTTATGATTTTCAAAACCGGGAGGTTGATCTACATAAACTTCTTCTTGAATGTAGCCGTTTAAGAACGCACTTTTGACATCCATTTGATACAATTTGAAATTCATACAACATGCAAAAGCCAGCAATAATCTAATGGCTTCTAACCTAGCTACGGGAGCATATGTTTCTTCATAGTCTATTCCTTCTTCTTGGTTGTATCCCTTTGCTACTAGTCTAGCTTTGTTTCTAGTTATTATTCCATTTTCATCTAGCTTGTTTCTAAACACCCATTTGGTGCCTATTATTAGATGATCATTGGGTCTTGGCACAAGTTCCCAAACTTCATTTCTTTCAAATTGGTTTAACTCTTCTTGCATGGCCAACATCCAATGTTCATCAATAATGGCTTCGTCAATATTCTTGGGTTCTATTTGGGATACAAAGGCCAAGTGATTGCATGCATTTCTAATGGCGTTTCGAGTACTTACCCCTTTGGTTATTTCTCCAATGATCTTGTCCAAGGGATGATCCTTCAAAGTTACCCAATCTTGTTGTTTCTCAACTTGTGCTGCACCTCCATCATGGTTGACTTCTTCTTCTTTGTCTTGTAAGTTCATTTCTTGAAAGGTACCTACAAGATCATCAACATCTTCCTTTCTCGGAGGGTTATGGCTATTTTCATCAAATTTGACATGAATAGATTCCTCAATGGTATTTGTTTGTTTGTTGAAAATTCTATAACATTTACTTGATTGAGAATATCCTAGGAAGATTGCCTCATCAGATTTTGCATCAAACTTCCCTAGATTATCCTTTCCATTGTTGAGCACAAAACATTTACATCCGAAGATATGAAAGTATGCAATGTTGGGTTTTCTACCTTTGTAAAGCTCATAGGGGGTTTTCTTTAAAATAGGCCTTATCAAACATCTATTCATAACATAACACGCGGTGTTTACCGCATCAGCCCAAAAATGTTTTGCAATATTGTTTTCATTTAGCATGGTTCTAGCGAGCTCCACTAAAGATCTATTCTTTCTTTCAACTACTCCATTTTGTTGTGGAGTTCTAGGAGCTGAAAAGTTGTGATTAATACCATGTTTTTCGCAAAACTTTTCAAAAGATTGATTTTCAAATTCTCCCCCATGATCGGTTCTAATGGATGCAATTTTTGAATTTTGCTCATTTTGGATAATCTTTGCAAGTTTCTTGAATGCATGATAAGCTTCATTTTTATGAGCAAGAAACAGTGTCCATGTATATCTTGAATAGTCATCTACTATTACTAGACCATAGTAATTACCTCCAAAGCTTTTGATTTTGGATGGTCCAAATAAATCCATGTGCAAAAGTTGTAAAGGCCTTTGAGTAGAAACAATATTTTTGGATTGAAAAGATGCCTTTACTTGTTTTCCCTTTTGACATGCATCACAAAATTTATTTTCAAATTTAAGCTTTGGTAGACCAATTACTAAATCTTTAGAGACAAGTTTGTTCAAGTGGTCTACATGTATATGAGCTATTCTTCTATGCCATAGCCATGTTTCATCCTCTTTTGAAATGAAGCATTGTTCATCATTTGTAGACAAACTATCCATATCAATCATGTAAATATTATCAATTCTTTGGCCTACAAACTTGATTTCCTTATTAGTCTTATGCTCAATTATGCAGCAATTTGATTCAAATAAGACTCTATATCCTTTGTCACATAATTGACTTATACTAAGTAAATTATGTTTGAGGCCTTCAACATACAATACATCACTTATGGAGGTGGAAGAGTTCTTACCAATATTTCCAATGCCTAGGATTCTTCCCTTAGTGTTGTCTCCATAGGTGACGCTTCCTTTTCGTTTGGGAGTGAATGATGTAAATTTGGTTATATCTCCCGTCATATGCTTCGAACACCCGCTATCCAAGTACCAATGGGTGTTGCTTGCCTTGAAGCATACCTGCAAAACAAAATCATTTTAGAGAACTAGGTACCCATTTTATGTTGGGTCCTTTAAGGTTAGCTTGTGGGAACGTTCCTTTGGGAACCCACACCTTTCTTAAGACCTTTGGTCCTAGTTTCCTAACACTACACTTATATGCACTATGTCCTTTGGTGCCACAATGATTGCATTTCATAAAAGGTGAGGAGGATTTGCTTGGTGGTGCAAAGAAGTTTTTGTAGTGCTTCTCCATTTTATGATTACTATGTTCTTGGTCATATCCTAGACCGGTTTTACTAAACATGCATTTTTGTTGCCCAAGTAGGATATTCAGATTATCTCTTCCATTAGTGAATTTCTCTAGTGTCCTATTTAGGTCTTCAACCTTGGTTTCTAACACTATGCACTTCTTTGCAAAATCACAAGGTTTATCCCTAGAGCATGTTTGAACCTTCTCTAGTTCTTCTTTTAAGCTCTCATTTTCTTTACATACTTCCATGAGATGCAATTCAAGAGTATCACTAGTTTTCCTAGATGCTTTGAGTTTACTAGAGATTTTTGTAAATTTATCATATAATTCCTCAAATGCATCTAACAACTCATTCTTATCTAGGTCAAGAAGATTTACCTCATTTTCCTCTTCTTGATGATTTGCCATTAAGCAAAGATTGGCTTGCTCATCTTCCGAGTCATCGGAGCTGCTCACATCATTCTCATCCCACGTAATATAGGCTCTTCTTCTTCTTTGTTTGTCCTTGCCCTTCTTTTTGAGGTTTGGACAATCGGCTTTGAAGTGCCCTTCCTTGCCATATTCAAAACAGTTGGGTGAGGGAGAGTTTTCTTTAGTGATAGGTTTCTTACCTGAGCTTTTGAAGCTTCTTTGGAAGCGTTTGCCTTTCATGAATTTCCCGAAGCGTTTCACAAATAGTCCAAATTCTTCTTCTTCATCAAGTTCACTTCCGGATTCTTCTTCATTTGTGGAAGTAGCTTTGAGAGCAAGACCCTTTTTCTTGGAAGATTTTTCTTCCTCTTCCGCCATCTTTAATTCTTTCAGCTCTTGTTCTTGTTCCTGCAACTTACCAAATAAAGTGGCGAGAGACATTTCGTTTATGCTAGGAGATTGTTTGATGGCGGTAACTAGCGGTTGCCATTCTCTGTTAAGACTTTTCAACACTTTATGAATGAGTTCTTTGTTAGTGTAAGTCTTTCCAAGTGTAATGAGTTGATTAATGATGAGAGTAAACCTTTTTTGCATATCAACAATCGATTCATGAGAGTTTAATCTAAAGCATTCATATTGACTAGTAAGAGTACTAATCTTTGAGTCCTTTACATCATTAGTACCTTCATGGGTTACTTGAAGAGTATCCCACATTTCTTTAGCGGTTTGGCATGTCATTATTCTAAAAAATTCGTCTTGTCCTAAAGCCATGGTAATGAGATTTTTGGCCTTGTAGCCATATTGGACTTTCTTTTCTTCCTCGCTAGTCCATTCATCTATGGGTTTTTCAACATTCTTGCTATCTATGGTATGCATTGGTATATAGGGACCATTTTCAATGGCATTCCATATTCTCAAATCAATTGATTGAATGAAGATTTTCATTCTCTCTTTCCAAAAGGCATACCCTTCCCCATTGAAAGCGGGAGGTCTATTTATCGCACCACCCTCGGGAAAAACATTTTGAGAACTTGAGGCCATTTAATCTCTTGAAGCTGTTAAGCTTGATCTACCAAGAGTCAAGCTCTGATACCACTTGTTGTTCAAGTGGCCTCAATACTCAAGAGGGGGGGTGAATTGAGTTATAAAACTTTTGCTTGGAATGCCTTTGAAATTGATTTCTATAACCAAGTTTATGAGATTGTGCAAGTGAAAGCAAGTAACAATGATATGCAATGCACTACAAGAGGTAAGTATTGTTGAGACAATTTAGCAAACACTTGGTGTGCAATATCTAAAGTAAAGCAAATTAAGCAAGTTCAAGTGTGTTCTTCTTAGCCAAACAATACCAATCAGCAAATATGCAATATGTGGAAGTAAAAGAGTAAGGAAGAGAAGCTTGCAAACCGATGTAACGAGTTCCACCCAATCCGGTGTACGTCTCGCCTCTAAGCAACCCACTTAGAGGATTTTCCACTATTGTAGACTAGAGATACAACTTTGAGCAATTGCGGCTTCCTAGTGTCCCACACTCAAGAACCCAATCCTCACAAGTATAAGGGCAACCCACCCAATCTCTCAATCTCACAATATCCCAAAGGTTGAGTCCACAACCTTTGTAACCACTCAATCCTAGAGTGAACAGCCACTCAACCTAGAGTGAATAACTTTGTGTGTTTGGAGTTTGTGTTTACAATCAATATACTCTCTTGATAGAGCAGATATACAAGTGAAAAGCTCTCCAAATTCTAATCTCTCAAGATGAGAGGATATACAATTGAAAGTACAAAAATGCAAGAGATAGGCTTACAAAGCACAAAATAGAGCTATGAATTGTTGCTTCTTGGTTGTGTGTTGGTTGCTCTTTGTGCTTGTGTTCTTCCTCCATTTATAGAGCCATGATAGCAGTTGAGGTGTGCCCTAGTTCCTCATAGCCGTTGCAGTTAGTGGAAATTTGAAGAATGGTGGAGACATGACCTGGTTTTCCCACTTAAATCTGTTTTCCACTAGCGTAATCGATTACATCCTCGCGTTGTAATCGATTAGCTTCAAGTCAGAGAGTCACTAATCGATTATCTCATTACCTGTAATCGATTAGCATCTTGTACCTGATGCATTTAATTTGTCTTCGCAGTATCCTAATCGATTAGCATGTCTTGCAATCGATTACCTTAAATTCCAGTGGCTTCCTAATTGATTATATGGCTCTCTTAATCGATTAGTATGTGTGCCTGATGCATTTAATTCCATTTTTGATTGCTGTAATCGATTAGTCTTAAGTGTGCAATCGATTATCTTAATTCCAGTGAGTGTCTAATCGATTATGAGGCTTCCTTAATCGATTATCTTCGACTCTGATGCAATTTCTTCCAAGACAGAAAGCTTCTAATCGATTAGAATCTATGGCCTAATCGATTAGCTTCAACTCTGATGCAATTTCTTCCAAGACAGAAGACTTCTAATCGATTAGCATCTATGGCCTAATCGATTATCTTCGCTGTTTCTTCAATTCTGATTTCATGTCTTTGTTTTTGCATTGTTTCTTCAAGAGTACTTGTCATTATCAAAATCCTTGCACATCTTTTGGACCTGTTAACATGTTCAAACACATGTTCTCCTTTCAGCAGCCATATTTGAATTTTCAAAAATTTTCGAAGTAGAAGAAGAATTAGTTTGTGTTTTTGATTTCAAAGACTTGATTTTCTTTACAAACTTTTCTATCTCAGGATCAAAATAAATTTTACCTGTGGTAGATCGAGTTTGCATACACAAACTAGACAAAGAAAGTTAGTGTAACAATGATAAAAAATAAAAAAAAAATATCTAAAGTAAAAAAAATATTTACCACGGTAATTAAAATTTTACTATTTTACTGAAACAATTCAATCCCCGGCAACGGCGCCAGAAAACTTGTTAGCCCGACGGCGCCTCAACGGTTTTTGTCCACCGCCGGGTTTTTATTAATTGGCAAGCGCACCAATCGTTTGTAGTTTTCGAAATTTAGATATCGTTCCACTGGGATTGAAAGTCCAATAACAACAGTAATCTTCTACTTACTATGGTAAATGTGAAGGAAATTATAAACAAAAGAATGATTTATACACAGTTTATACAATATTGACAAGATAGCAGGGTTGAGTGATTCATAAGATAAAAGAAAATAAAAATCTATCTAAAAAGTCGAGTTGCAACCTAGAATAGGTAAGATACTTGAGATAAACAAGATAAACAAATTATGTTGGAAATTGGATCCCTAATCTAGAATAACAATGAGGAACTCAAGACATGCATATTTAATCATCAAGTTTCATGTCATTGCAGCTTAAAATCATTATAACCGATCCCTCGTGATATAAATTCTAAGAATACACCGTAAAGTCCGATCCCTCGTGAGCTTTCTCAGTAAAAACTTGCATTAAGACCTGGCCTTATGGCAACAATGGTTAACAACCCCTATAGAATTGAGATACCAAGGGTATTCTAACTTTTTACTTTCGTCAAAACAAGTTTCAATACGGCATAAATAATCATTCTCCCGTTTGACATTTATACTAATAAAACCAGTTTCGACACACATGAAAATCATTCTCCCGTTTGACGTTCATATTAATAAAAGGTTGAGATACTAACATGGACTTGAATCATAAACATGCAGAGGTCGAATTCACAACATTATACTCAATAGATTAGTTCACCAATTCCAACATAAACAAATTAGTTACACATGGTAAAAGTAAAGACAACACTTACAGAGTTTGACATTACGAAGACGATGGAAAACTTCACGATACAACGATCACAATACACCAAAACACACTCAAGTATCTAGAAAACTATTCTAGAACTACAACTCACAAAAGAAGTACTCAAAGTCGAGCACAAGAGAGAAGAGAAGAGAAGTGTATGGAATGGGATGCTATGAATGGTGTTGGATGGCCCTATTTATAGGGCTGAGCAAGGGTGCTGACGCTACGCGTCCCTGTGACGCTACGCGTCAGACCCCTGACTCAACTTCCATTAAGCAGCTGATAATGGCCACTTCAAATAATTAAAATCAATCATGCTTGGCCACTTGGACGTGTTTCCACTGTAATTTGGCCATTTGTGATGAGTGGGGTGGCCCTTGTGCTGAGTGGAGTGCCCATTATTGGGTCCAAGTGGGGTGGTTGGCCAAAGTGGGAGTGGAGACTGCGCAGCACTGACGCTACGCGTGGCTGTGATGCGTAGCGTCAGCATCAAAAATAGCACTTGATGCTACGCGTGGGGTGAGGCTACGCGTCAGCTCCTCCAGTGTAATCTTCTCTTGATTTCTTAACTTTTTCACTGCAAAACTAGAGAAAATTGATCAAGGGCAGATTATTTCCAACATCATCCATTTATTGAATTTAAATCCTTATTTTCTAACAAATTAAACTAATTTTATAATTTTTATGAAATTTTTATTTAAACTTTTATTGAAAATTTGAGGACTAACAAGCATCTCCGAATTGTTCTAAATACTTTGCGTGCAAGGCAATTGTACGCCAAGTTTTCAAAATGTGAATTCTGGTTGACAGAAGTGAAATTTTTGGGACATGTCATCTCTAAAGAAGGAATTGTTGTGGATCCTACAAAGGTAGAAGCCGTACTAAATTAGGAACAACCCAAGAATGTGACAGAAATTCACAGTTTCCTTGGACTTGCTGGATACTATCATCGATTCATCGAGAATTTCTCTCGAATTGCAGCACCTTTAACTAGGCTGACTCGTAAAGATCAACCATTTGAATGGACAGACAAATGTGAAAGCAGTTTTACAGAGTTACGCCAACGACTCACTAGTGCACCTGTCTTGATTTTGCCAGATCCTGCGAAGCCATATGAAGTATATTGTGATGCGTCAAGACAAGGACTGGGATGTGTTCTAATGCAAGAAAGAAAGGTTGTTGCTTATGCTTCACGACAGCTAAGACCACATGAAGTCAATTATCCTACACATGACTTGGAATTAGCTGCAGTTGTGTTTGCCTTGAAAATCTGGAGACACTACTTGTATGGTACATACTTTGAAGTCTTCAGTGATCATAAAAGCTTGAAGTATCTATTCGACCAAAAAGAGTTGAATATGCGACAACGTAGGTGGATGGAATTCATTAAAGATTATGATTTCAAACTCCGATATCACCCTGGAAAGGCAAATGTTGTAGCTGATGCACTTAGCAGAAAGGCCCTACGCCTATCATATATGATGACAAAGTAGTTGGAATTGATTGAACAGTTTCACGATTTAAACCTGGCAGTAACACCAAAAAGGGGAAGCCTTATGGTTGGAATGCTAAGAGTTTCAAATGATTTTCTGGAACAAGTCAAAGAAGCTCAAGTCAATGACCAGGAATTACAAGATTTAGCAGAAAGGACAAAAGAAGGAGTCTCAGAATTTAGCAAGGATGAACATGGGGTGATCAGGTATCAACAGAGACTCTGTATTCTAGTCAATACAGATCTTAAAAGATCCATCCTTAATGAAGCCCATAAAAGTAAATATAGTATCCACCCAGGATCGACCAAGATGTATCAGGATTTGAAGAAATTATTCTGGTGGCAAGGAATGAAAAAGGATATCGTTGAGTATGTGACAGCTTGTCTGATGTGTCAGAAGGTAAAGGCGGAACAACAACGACCAAGTGGGACCCTTCGACCTCTGGAGATTCCAGAATGAAAATGGGATGAGATTGCTATGGACTTCATGACCGGACTTCCCAGAACATCAGCCGGATATGATGCTATTTGGGTAATCGTGGATCGATTAACAAAGACCACCCATTTTATTCCTGTTAATATAAAGAACTCTCTAGAGAAACTCACCCAGATCTATATCAAGGAAATCGTACGATTACATGGAACACCCACTGCAATTGTGTCTGACCGAGATCCTCGTTTCACATCATAATTTTGGAAGAGCCTGCAACAAGCTCTAGGAACTCGCCTAAAGTTAAGTTCCGCATATCATCCACAGACAGACGGACAATCAGAAAGGACAATCTAGACTTTTGAAGATCTGTTACATCTTTGTGTCCTAGAACATGGGGGAAGTTGGCAAGAATATCTTCCACTTGTTGAGTTCACTTACAATAACAGCTACCATGCCAGCATCGGAATGGCCCCCTATGAAGCTTTGTATGGAAGAAAATGTCGTACACCTTTATGTTGGTATGAGACTAGTGAAAAGACGATAATTGGACCAGAGATTGTTCAGAAGACTACAGAACAAGTCCAAAGGATCCAAATGGCAATGAAGGCTTCGCAAGATAGACAGAAGAGTTACTATGACAAATGGCGGAAGCCATTGGAATTTGAGGAGGGAAACCATGTATTTCTCAAAGTTACCTCTACCACTGGTGTAGGGAGAGATTTAAAGGCCAAGAAGTTAAGTCCCAGATACGTAGGACCCTATCAGATTCTGCAAAAGATCGGAACCCATGCGTATCGTATTGCTTTGCCGCCCGAGCTAACAAATCTTCACAATGTCTTTCATGTTTCCCAACTCCGCAAATATGTACCAAGCCCTGATCATGTTCTGAGTCCTGATCAATTTGTTCTGAAGGAAAACCTTACCTTTGAAGCATCACCGGTTAAGATTGTTGACCGACGTCTCAAACAGCTAAGAAGCAAGGAAATCTCTTTGGTCAAGGTAGTTTAGAGTCAGACAGATGATAGGGATGCTACTTGGGAAATTGAGGAGAAAATGAGAGAATTGTACCCTCAATTGTTTTAACTTTGAATTTCGGGACAAAATTCCTAAAAGGGGAGGAGAATGTAACATCCCTATTTTTAGAAACAGTTTTACCCTTGTAATTTTAAATTATAGAAGGTTTGTAAGTAAGAATAAGTCAATAAATACCCTGTAGATGGTCTGTGGTATCTCAGAAATTTCATTTTTGTGCATAATAATGGAATTTATATAGACCATTAATGAAATTATGCAAATTCCGAGTGAAATGGGCTCTGTTCCGAGTAACAGAGAGAAATTCTGAGTGAATAATTAGAAATTCCGAGTGAAGGATAGAATTTTGAGTAAGTGTCATGCTTTCCGAGTAAAACATGACCAAGAGGGCTACTACCGAGTGACATCATGGCCTCGGAGACATTGGAGTGAAGTGTGTTCAAGAAAAATCACTTCTGGGTGAAAACTCCGAGTCAAAACACCCTAGAATGACTCGTTTTCGAGTCATACCTTGCCAAATGCTTCCTTTTCCGAAGGGAACTTCTCTGATTGCAGTATTTCGAGTGAATAAATACATATATACTTATGTTTTATGTTGATTTGATGCTTCCTACCGACTAAAATGTGTTGTTGAATTATTTGGGAAGTGCTGATGGATGAAATAGTGTTAAGTTAAGGATTCCGAATGGTTTCGTATGTGTATGATTAGGATACCGAGTGGAAAATGGTAGAGGGAGCCCATTCCGAGAGAAATGTAGGAGACTGAACCATTTTCGAGTGAGTGTATGGGTATGACTCCTCTTCCGAGTGAGATATACTCTACTGGACTACTTCCGAGTGGAGATTAGTTAAGTGTGGTTGAGAACCTTACTGAGTGTCTTAAGTATATAAGCCAATTCCGAGTGAGACTTACTGAGATGACTCAGATTGGTTTGAAATTACCGAGTGAGGCTGGCTAAAATAGACACGGTTTTAGGATGACTTAACCGAGTGGTAATCTGAGGAACTTGAATCAGTTGAGGACGACTTGACGGAGAAAGGAAACGAATGAAAAGGAATTGAAGACCGGATTAACACCCCACACCGGTTAACTACTTAAGGCTGTCCGTCCTTAATACCGGTGTGCACACCGGACAACTCTGAGCTGGTGTTCACCAAAACCGACCTCTTCGTAGCCAAACAACAGCCTTTCCCTCCCACACCACAACACCGTCCCTCATACTCAATACCGTCCTCACTCCATACCGACCTCTTCAAATCCTCTAACACTGAACACCTTTTAAATCCACTCCTATTAGTGATCAGTCCACTAAATCACATGAATCCAAAAATGAGTGTCACAACGAACCAATTGCAGGGGAAAGTTGCACCCATTATAACACCTTTATATATTTTATTATATATCTTTCAAAATCAATGCAAAGCTGACGGTGGAAAGGAGTCAAAAGGCTCCATTATCTCACCTAATCCTCCAACCGATGTTCCCTACTTACTCTCTCATTATCAACCCAGTACTATGACTCTTAGAACACACACACATGAAACTTAGCAATAGACACACC
Source organism: Clitoria ternatea (assembly GCA_037962975.1). Classification (NCBI taxonomy): domain Eukaryota; kingdom Viridiplantae; phylum Streptophyta; class Magnoliopsida; order Fabales; family Fabaceae; genus Clitoria; species Clitoria ternatea. The sequence goes on from CM075670.1 coordinate 289,978,721, forward strand.
TCTGTTATCATTTCCTCTTCCTACAAGCTTCTTCCTCTCTCTTTTCTTTTCTCTCTCACTTGGAACTGGAGCAAGGACAGTGAAGGGAACATTTTCTTCTCATCCAAGAACTCCATTAAGGTAAGAGGGTATATTCTTGGGTGCTTTGTGGGAAAACCGAGTGAAGGAAAGGGCTAAGGAACCTTGTTCCTCACCTTTCCAGGACAGGTTCAGGAATTGCTGAATAACATGCTTTAATTTTATGTATGTTTATATACATTTTTATTACTATGAACATGTTCAATTGGCTGTATAATCCATGATTCAATGAATACGTTTGATTATCTGTATTGATTATGATAAATTTTGATGATTGAGTGAATATGTTTGATGCTGAACTATGAAAATATTAAGTATCATGTGTGTTTATGTGTATTCCAGTAAAGAATTGTAAACAGGAGATGAAATAAATGATAACAAGCTCAGTTTTATATAAATCCAATCAGTTTTATATAATCCAATCAGTTTTATATAAATACAATCGGTTTTACATGATTTCATTTGGTAAACCATTATATATTTCTGACAGAACCCCCTTTCTTACTTGAAAAACTTCTTCTCAATCAGTTTTACTCGGAATTATAGTTATTCCAGTCAGAAAACATAATTATTTTCACTCAGAACTCTTTTCAGTAATTTCACTCGAAAAACAACCTTATTTCAATCAGAAAACTTTTCCCAGTCTGCTTTCACTCGGACAGCATCTTCCCAGTTTAATTTTACTCGGAAAACTCTTCCTCAAACATATTTCACTTGGAACTTATCTTAAATTCACTCAGAAAACTCCTTTCAGACTAATGCCACTCGGAATCATATTCTATTTCACTCCGAAATTCATTTTCACTCGGAATTTAAGTTATTTTACTCAGAAAATCCTTTTAGTATCTATTTCACTCGGAATTAAACCATTTTACTCGGAAAATCATTTTTACTCGGATTCAAGCTCATTTTTACTCGGAAAAATCTGGTTCCAACATTTGCACTCGGAATCAGATCTGTTTCAGTCGGGAAACAGCTTTCTAGTTCAGTTTCACTTGGATTTTTAGCCAGTTCATTTAGAAAACTCTTCTCGATATGATTCCACTCGAAATCATACTTATTTCACTCGGAATTACCCTTGTTCTACTCGGAAAAACCTTGTTTTTCATATTTTTCACTTGGATTTTCATTTAGAAACTCTTCCTTAATCCTTTTAAATTATTGGGACGTTACACTTATGTTTGAATATGATTTCAGGAGCAAGGATTTTGATAATGACAAAGGACTCTTGAAGAAACTCTTGGAAAACAAAGAAACAGTATCAGACTGCAAAAGCCACGAAGCTAATCGATTACACAAGGAAGTATAATCGATTATGAAGCCTCTGTTTGTCAAGATAATGGATTACACCACACAAATAATCGATTAAGAAGCCTCTGTTTCACAAGATAATCAATTATGAGCCAAGGTCTAACCGATTATATGGCCACTGTTTTGTTAACTAATCGATTGTAGAATCAAATAATCGATTACCATTTGTAAAATTGAGTTAAGAGAATCAAGTGTTGAAGCTAATCGATTATGGGACATGAAATAATCAATTACCAAGCCACTGGAACGTCAATAATCGATTACAAGGAAGCAGTAATCGATTACACAGCTGCGTGACCAAATTAAATGAATCAGGTATCATCTCTAATCGATTACAGGCCAAGAAATAATCGATTAGAATTCCTCTGACTTGAACCTAATCGATTACCTATAAAGGACTAATCGATTACGTAGCTGCGAAGCAAATTAAATGCAACAGGTATCATCACTAATCGATTACAGGCCAAAATATAATCGATTAGTTTCGCTCTGACTTGGTGATAATCGATTACCATGGATTGGCTAATCGATTACAGCGCGATCTGGAATGAAAAATTCAAGTTATAATCGATTACACCCAAAGGGATAATCGATTATCATAGTGGAAAAACAAGTATTAGTGGGAAACCAGCACATGTCTTCATCATTTTTCAGATCCCCACTATGTGCAATGACTAGGAAGAAGAAAGGCACTCCTCAAGCTCTCAAATGGCTCTATAAATTCAAGAGGAACTCAAGCACAACAACACACAACAAGAAGCTACATTTCTCTACTTACTCTTGTGCTTTGTAAGCCCTCATTCTTGTATATTTTGAGATTTCATTTGCATATCCTCTCTTCTTGAGAGTTATAGATTTAAGAGAACCTTCACTTGTACATCTACTCTATTGAGAGAGTTACTTGCTTGTAAAACACCAAACACCAAAGTTCACTCTAGGTTGAGTGGTTATAAAGGTTGGGGTTCAACCTTTGGGATATTGTGAGATTAAGAGATTGGGTGGGGTGCCCTTATACTTGTGAGGATTGGGTTCTTGAGTGTGGGACACTAGGAAGCCGCAATTGCTCAAAGTTGTATCTCTAGTCTACAATAGTGGAAATCCTCTAAGTGGGTTGCTTAGAGGCGAGACGTACACCGGATTGGTGGAACTCGTTAAATCGGTTTGCAAGCTTCTCTTCCCTACTCTTTTACTTTCATATACTGTGTTAAATTAGCTTGTGTTGATTGATTGTGGCTTGCACACTTAAAATTGTCTAATTTGATAAACCTTGAATACTGCACACCAAGTGTTTGTTAAATTGTCTCAACTATATTTACCTTTGTTTTTCCTTGCACATTTCATTAAACTTGATTTCACTTGCATAAACTTGTATACTTGAACATAAGAATCAAGTTCAAAGGCTTTCCAACAAAAAGTTTAAAAAACTCAATTCACCCCCCTCTTGAGTATTGAGGCCACTTGAACAACAAGTGGTATCAGAGCTTGACTCTTGGTAGATCAAGCTTAACAGCTTCAAGAGACTAGATGGCCTCAAGTTCTCATAACCTTTTTCCCGAGGGTGGTGCTATAAACAGACCTCCCGCTTTTAATGGGGAAGGCTATGCGTTTTGGAAAGAAAGAATGAAAATCTTCATTCAATCTATTGATTTGAGAGTTTGGAATGCCATTGAAAATAGTCCTTATATACCAATGCATACCATTGATAATAAAAATGTTGAAAAACCAATAGATGAATGGACTAGTGATGAAGAAAAGAAAGTGCAATATGGTTATAAGGCTAAAAATCTTATCACTATGGCATTAGGTCCAGATGAATTCTTTAGAATAATGACTTGCTAATCCGCTAAGGAAATGTGGGATACTTTACAAGTTACTCACGAAGGTACTAATGATGTAAAGGATTCCAAGATTAGTACCTTGACAAGCCAATATGAATGTTTTAGAATAAACTCAGGGGAAACTTTAGTAGAAATGTAAAAGAGGTTCACTCTTATTATAAATCATCTTATTACTCTTGGTAAAGTTTACACTAACAAATAACTTGTGCATAAAGTCTTGAAAAGTCTTAGCAGGGAATGGCAACCACTTGTCACAGCCATAAAACAATCTCCAAGCATCAATGAGATGTCTCTTGCAACACTCTTTGGGAAATTACAAGAGCAAGAGCAAGAACTAAAAGTCTTGAAGCAAGCGGAGGAAGAAGAAAAATCCTCCAAGAAGAAAGGCTTAGCTCTCAAAGCCACCTCTATACATGAAGAAGAATCATGCAGTGACATGGATGAAGAAGAGGAATTTGGGCTTTTTATAAAATGATTTGGAAGATTCATGAAGAACAAAAGATTCCAAAAGAACTTCAAGCCCCAAGGTAAAAAGCTAACCTCAAATAAAATTTCTTCTTCACCTAGTTGTTTCAAATGTGGCAAGGAAGGGCACTTCAAGGCGGATTGCCCAAATCTTAAAAAGAAGGGCAAGGATAAACGAGGAAGAAGAAGAGCTTACATCGCTTGGGATGAGAACGATGTAAGTAGTTCCGACGATTCGGACAATGAGGAAGCAAATCTTTGCTTAATGGCCAATCACCAAGAAGAAGATAATGAGGTAAACCTTCTTGACTTAGATAAGAATGAACTACTAGATGCTTTTGAAGAGTTATATGATAAATTTATAAAAGTCTCTAATAGGCTTAAGTCATCTAGGAAAACTAATGATACCCTTGAAATGCATCTTATGGAAGTATGCAAAGAAAATGAAAGCTTAAAAGAAGAATTAGAAAATGTTCAAACATGTTCTAAGGATAAACCATGTGACTTTGCAAAAAGATGCGTTATGTTAGAAACCAAGGTTGTAGACCTAAATAAGACATTAGAAAAGTTTACTAATGGACGAGACAATTTGAATATTTTGCTTGGCCAACAAAGATGCATGTTTGATAAAACCGGGTTAGGATATGATCAAGAACATAGCAATCACAAAAGGGAAAAATACTATAAAAATTTCTTTGTACCACCAAGCAAATCATCTTCACCCTTTATGAAATGCAATCACTATGGATTCAAAGGTCATAACTCTTCAAATTGCAATGTTAGAAAACTAGGGCCAAAGGTCATAAGAAAGGTGTGGGTTCCCAAAGGAACATTACCACAAGCTAACCTTAAAGGACCCAACATAAAATGGGTACCTAGTTCTCTAAACTAATCTTGTTTTGTAGGTATGCTTCAAGGCAAGCAACACCCATTGGTATTTGGATAGTGGGTGTTCAAAGCATATGACGGGAGACATAAGCAAGTTCACATCATTCACTCCTAAAAGGAAAGGAAGTGTCACTTATGGAGACAATACCAAGGGTAAAATACTTGGTATCGGAAATATCGATAAAAATTCCTCTACCTCCATTAGTGATGTGTTGTATGTTGAAGGACTCAAACATAACTTGCTTAGCATAAGTCAATTATGTGACAAAGGATATAGAGTTTTATTTGAATCCAATTATTGTATAATTGAGAATAAGCTAAACAAAGAGGTCAAATTTGTTGGAAAAAGGATTGATAACATTTACATGATTGATGTGGATAGTTTGTCTACAAATGATGAACAATGCTTCATTACAAAAGAGGATGAAACTTGGCTATGGCATAGGAGAATAGCTCATATACATGTAGACCACTTAAACAAACTTGTTTCCAAAGAATTAGTAATTGGTTTACCAAAGCTTAAGTTTGAAAATAGATTTTGTGATGCATGTCGAAAGGGAAAACAAGTAAAGGCATCTTTTCAATCCAAAAACATTGTTTTAACACAAAGGCCTTTACAACTTTTGCACATGGACTTATTTGGACCATCCAAAATCAAAAGCTTTGGAGGTAATTACTATGGTCTAGTTATTGTAGATGACTATTCTAGATATACATGGACATTGTTTCTTGCTTATAAAAAAGAAGCATATCATGCATTCAAGAAACTTGCAAAGATTATCCAAAATGAGCAAAATTCTAAAATTACATCCATTAGAACCAATCATGGGGGAGAATTTGAAAATCAATCTTTTGAAAAGTTTTGCGAAAAACATGGTATAAATCACAATTTTTCAGCTCCTAGAACTCCACCACAAAATGGAGTTGTTGAAAGGAAAAATAGATCCTTGGTGGAGCTTGCAAGAACCATGTTAAATGAAAACCACATTGCAAAACATTTTTGGGCCGATGCGGTAAACATCGCTTGCTATGTTATGAATAGATGTTTAATAAGGCCTATTCTAAAGAAAACCCCCTATGAACTTTACAAGGGTAGAAAACCCAACATTGCACACTTTCATATTCTTGGATGTAAATGTTTTGTGCTCAATAATGGAAAGGATAATCTAGGGAAGTTTGATGCTAAAGCTGATGAGGCAATCTTCCTAGGGTACTCTCTGTAACATCCTGCTTTTAATAATAGCTCTATTATGTAAATTTTGAAGTATAGAAGATCTGTTAGTGTTAATCAATGAATAAAACACTTTATGGATAGTTTATCATACTTCAAAGATTTCATTTTTGGGTGTAATTATAGAATTTATATAGATCTTTATTGATAAGATCCATTTTCCGAGTGAAAATGCCTTAGAAAGAATTGTCCGAGTGAAAAAGGGACTCTATTCTGAGTGAAGAATGGAAATTCCGAGTGAAAAAGGAAAATTCCGAGTGACTAAGAGAAATTCCGAGTGAACATTACATTTTTCAAGTGGGACATGGCAGAGAGGGTTTATTCCGAGTGGAATCCTTGTCTGAGTCACTTCTGAGTGGAGTGAGACTGATACTGAGTGAAAAGATCCAAGTGACTGACCTTGGGGTGACTCACTACCGAGTCAAATTGCTTAGAAAGACTTATTTCTGAGTTAAATATCTTCAGATGATTCATTTCTGAGTCAATCATCTTTAAAGGACTCATTTCTGAGTCAAGTATTTCTTCAACGACTCAATTCTGAGTCATGCATTGTTAAGCGTTTTCATTTTTTTGAATGAAAATTCCTTGAGTGCCATATTTTTCGAGAGGAGTACAAAGGAAAATTGTTTCTGAGTGGAATATGACTGAAGAAAATACTTCTGAGGGAAGGAAGTCCTGGCCTCAGACATTTCTGAGTGAAGAGTGTACGAGAGAAACATTCCCGAGTGAAGAGAGGCTTGTCCGAGTAAGATGTTTTCGAGTAAGGAAAATCCAAGTGGAAGTTTATGAGAGAGAGAATTCTGAGTAAAACACTTATGACTGGAGACCTTTGATTTAAAAGTACTCTTCAGAACAAGATCTTCGGGGTAGTAAAATTCCGAGTGAAGTAAGTTGAAATACTTCCGAGTGTAAGAAAGAGTGAGATGCTTCCGAGAGAGGAATCAGAGTTGTGTAACATTTCGAGTGAGGCTTATGCATATGGCTCCTTTCCGAGTGGTGAAGGCCTTAGAGGATTCCGAGTGAAAAGTATTTCGAGGAAGATTAGTCTGTGTTACTAAGGGATGAATAGCCGAGTATAATTCTGAGTTGAAAACCAATAGAGTGATGGGTCGGTTTTAGTGAAATTACCGAGTGAAAGACTGATTGAGAGCTGACTCGGTTTCAGGAGGTTTTGCTAAGTGAATTGTTTATGTGACCCTTGTGGATAGAAATAAATGCCTAAGTATAATATGTTGGGTCAATCCTGAGTGAATGGAACCCCAGATTCCGAGAGAGTGTCCAATTAGATGGGAGTCGGTTCTAGAAGGTTTACCGAGTGGAACCGAGTGAATGAAGACTCGATTACCGAGTGAAAGTCTGAGAGAGAGAACTCGGTCTGGACAGATTTTACCGAGTGAGAAATCGAGTACTTAAGTCGGTTTTAGAGGAATTCCGAGCGAGGACAGTATGACTCGCTCAAGCGAGTCGGTATTTGCTTGAGCGAAACTCACACTCGCTCAAGCGAGTCGGTTTTCGCTTGAGCGAAACCCCTCTGCCAGTGCATTGTATGGAACTCGCTTAAGCGAGTCGGTATTCGCTTGAGCAAGAAGGGCTCGAATTCTTTTCTCTTCCCATTACTGACCACTTCCAGTCGGTATACATGCTGACTGGGTAAAATTCCAGTCGGCCAAGAGGCTGACCGAGTGAAATTTCACTCGGAATTCACTGCCAGATTGACGTTTTGACTTCAGTTTTGTCCCTTTATGCATATTTTAATAAATCTTCGTCAATCATGCACACTCTAGTGGGTAGGCTGCAGAAGTGGACCATTATAAGCCCACTTTCTTATTTTAATCCTCCATTATCTCCACTAACAGCACTACGATCCACTCACAAGGAGCTTGTCTCCCACTGCCTTACATTATTAAACACACACACTGATTCTGAAACTCCCAATTCCTCTTCTCCATCAATACACCTTCGATCTGAACCAGGACAGCCAGGGGACTTCTTTTCAGTCAGCCAAAGATCATCAATCCAAGTAAGAGGGGACAGGGTTGTGAATAACTATGAAATGGGTAGAATTGTATGCTGTTCTAGGATTCCAGAATTAACTTCGTAACTTGTTTCTCAGTTTTGAGATTGAAAACGTATGATTTTGACTCTTACTTCTTCATGAAAGTTGTATATCTTTTTGTTATCTAAATTTTGAGACCTGAATCAATTAATTTGAATATGTATAGCAAAAGTTATAGCCAAAATACTACAGCTTGTTCGAGTGGAATATTTTTTCTATGATCTGTGTATATATTGATATTCTGGCAATTTTACAAGCATAATCAGCCTTTGATGTCTTCATAAAAGTTATAGATAATTGTGTCATGGATCTGTAGAAAGTGGTTTCAAGTCAAAATGATTTTTGTATCCCGGGTTATGCCTAAAATACTGAAGTATGTCCAAGCTGTAAATCTATTAACTTGAGATACGAACTTTATTTTTAAAACTGGGAATTTTGTGGTGAGAATTAGTGATCAGTGTCTTCATGAAAGTTATAGATCTTTTTATTATGTGAAAGTTGAGACCTGAACCGACTGATTTGAGTATGTGTAGCAAAAGTTATAGCCAAAATACTACAGCATGTCTAAGTGGAATATTTATCCCATGTTTTATGTATATATTAATATGCTGGGACTCGTACGTATATAATCAGCCTTTGATGTCTTCATGAAAGTTGTAGGTATTTATGTTATGGATCTATAGAAAGTCGTTTCAAGTCAAAATGATTTTTGTAGCTTGAGTTATGCCTAAAATACTGAAGTATGTACAAGTTGTAAATCTGTTAACTATGAAATCCAAATCGTATTTTCAAAACTGGGAATTTGGTGGTGTGAATTAGTAGTTGGTGTCTTCATGAAAGTTGTAGATAATTATGTTAAGAGTAATTTAGGACTGGTCTCATGTCAAAACTATTTTGGTAACTCCAGAAACGTTGAAAATACTAATATATGTACGTTTCAAAAGCTCATCTGGAGGCAGTGTTGTATTTTGAGGATAAATAGTATTTTTGCTTAGAATTTGAATTTATGATCTTCATGAAAGTTGTAGATATTTGTGTTAAGAATAATTTAGAACTGGTTTCATGCCAAAATTGTTTTTGTAACTCCAGAAACGTTGAAAATACTAATATATGTATGTTTCAAAAGCTCATCTGGAGGCAGTGTTGTATTTTGAGGATAAATGGTATTTATGCTTAGAATTTGAATTTATGATTTTCATGAAAGTTGTAGATATTTGTGTTAAGAATAATTTAGAACTGGTTTCATGCCAAAATTGTTTTTGTAGCTCCAGAAACCTTAAAAATACTAATCTGTGTACGTTTTAAAAATCCTCCTTGCGGCAGTTTTGTATTCTGTGAATAAGTGATGGTTTTGTTTAGAATTTGAATTTATGGTCTTCATGAAAGTTGTAGATATTTATGCTATTGAGCTATAGAAAGTGGAATCACATAAAAAGGATTTGATTTGCTCATGTTATGACTGTTTTACTAACGTATGTCGCTGTTTGGAAATGCTGAAATTTGCTTATAATGGTTATTATGGATAAAAAATGATATTTTTCTCTATGGGTAATGATTTATTATTGAATTCTTGAGTGATTATGAATTATTATGAATACTGTTGAGTATCATACAGTTTGTATATTGTGGTGGTGAATAATTATGAATAACGAAATTAATTTATATGTACATGAATGCCTTGTGGTTATTGGCATATGTGGTTGAAACAGTAAATCCATGATTTTGTGAATTATTATGTGTATTGTGTCCCTTGAGGACTTGTATTTTCCAAGAGGTTTTGGAAATATGGATATCATGGTATGTTAAATGGTAATAAGAATTAAAGGCATTCATGCATCATAAGCATTTGGACGCACCATGGAATTTAGGGGTTCCATGATTGCCTACCCTGGTGGGGGGTTACTCTATGATGAGTTTAAGCCCTATTTTCACAAGAACCATGGAAGTGTAGGGATCCATGGTTGTGAAAATTCCTACTGGTATATTTATTTGTGCAGGAGCCATGAAAGTGTAGGGATTCATGGTTATGCTAATTCCTACTTGTGCACTTAATTTCGCAGGAGCCATGAAAGTGTAGGGATTCATGGTTATGCTAATTCCTACTGGAGTCTTTTTGAGACTTTTTACTACAGTATTCCCACTAAACCAAATGGATCCAGCATGACATCATTGGCTAATTAAAGACTCATTATATATAAATGAACTCGTCTGGCATATCCATCATATCATTATGATTTGTTGATTGTGTTTGTGCAATTTTATCTATTTTATACTTATTCTATATTCTGTCTCACTCTTACATCAATTTTTACAGTGAATGCCACGCAGAACGAAGAGTGATGCCATGATTGATGACTATATGATATATTGCTTGGACTTTGATTTCTACTTTAATTTAATGGGTTGTAATAAATATTACGTACTATGTACTGTTACTTCTAAATCGTTTCCGCTATGCAAATATTTCATGAATTTTATTAATCATGACTAGTATGCATGATAATATTCCGCAATTATCAAATTTTATGTGAACTCTGAGTTTAATTTATGAATTTTAAATTGATCTTTCAAAAACGCAAAAAATTTATTCAGAAAATTACATAGGGCGTTACACTCTCAATCTAGTAAATCTTATCGAATCTTCAACAAACAAACAAACACCATTGAAGAGTCCATTCATGTAAAGTTTGATGAAAGTAGCCATAACCCTCCGAGAAAGAAAGATGTTGATGATCTTGTAGGTACTCTTCAAGAATTGTCCTTAGATGACAAGGAAGGAGAAATCAAAGACACAAATGAAGCCAAACATGAGGAACCACAACAATGGATCACTTTGAAGAATCATCCCATGGACAACATCATAGGTGATATATCAAAAGGTGTAAGTACTCGTAATGCAATTAGAAATACATGCAATCATTTAGCCTTTGTATCGCAAATAGAACCCAAATGCATTAATAAAGCTGTTATTGATGAACATTGGATGTTGGCCATGCAAGAAGAGCTAAATCAATTTGAAAGAAATGAAGTTTGGGAGCTTGTGCCAAGACCCAATGATCACCAAATAATAGGAACCAAATGGGTATTTAGGAATAAACTAGATGAAAATGGTATTATTACTAGGAACAAAGTTAGGCTAGTAGCTAAAGGCTATAATCATGAAGAAGGCATTGATTATGAAGAGACGTATGCACCCGTAGCTAGATTAGAAGCAATTAGACTACTATTAGCCTTCACATGCTGTAGGGACTTCAAATTGTACCAAATGGATGTTAAAAGTGCTTTCTTGAATGGATACATTCAAGAGGAAGTATATGTTGATCAACCTCCAGGTTTTGAAAACTATCAATTTCCAAATCATGTTTTCAAATTAAAGAAAGCCCTGTATGGTTTGAAACAAGCTCCAAGAGCTTGGTATGAAAGGTTGAGTAAATTTCTTTTAGAAAATCATTTTGAAAGAGGAAAGGTTGATACAACTTTATTCATAAAGCACAAAAAGAATAACATACTATTGGTACAAGTTTATGTTGATGATATAATATTTGGCGCCACTAATGAGTCAATGTGCAAAGAGTTTGCTAAGTTAATGCAGGAAGAATTTGAAATGTCCATGATGGGAGAACTCACTTTCTTCCTTGGACTTCAAATCAAGCAAACCAATGAAGGCACATTCATTAATCAATCCAAGTACTGCAAAGAACTACTTAGAAAATTCAACATGGACAAAGCAAATGATATTGCCACACCTATGGGCACTTCATGCTATTTGGACAAGGATAAGAAAGGTAAGGATGTTGAACTCACAAAATATAGAGGTATGATAGGATCCTTACTTTACTTAACCGCTAGTAGACCGGATATCATGTTTACTGTGTGTATGTGTGCTAGATACCAGGCTTGTCCTAAAGAATCACATCTCACTACAGTAAAAAGGATAATGAAATATTTAGTTGGGACTCAAAATGTTGGTTTATGGTACCCCAAAGGGGTTGAATGCACTTTAATTGGTTATTCTGATTCAGACTTTGCAGGATGTAAACTTGACAGAAAAAGCACTAGCGGAACATGTCACTTGCTTGGCAGTTCCCTTGTTTCTTGGCATAGCAAGAAACAAGTAAGTGTTGCGCTATCAACAGCTGAGGCAGAATATGTTGCAGCTTGTAGCTGTTATGCTCAAATCCTTTGGATGAGACAACAACTCCTAGACTTTGGAGTTGTATTGGACCATGTGCCTCTCAAATGTGATAATACTAGTGCTATCAATACCTCAAAGAATCCTGTAATGCATTCTAGAACTGAACATATTGAGATTAGACATCATTTCATTAGAGACCATGTATTAAAGGGTGATTGTATACTTGAGCATGTTGAAACTTCTAGGCAACTAGCAGATATTTTCACCAAACCCTTGGCTAGAGAACATTCATTCACATTAGAAGAGAATTAGGAATCCTTGACATGAACAATTGTGTTTGAATGATTAGTATTTTGATAAACTCTTATTTTATAGCATGTCTTGAATAAGTTTATGTTCAGTTGTGATATGATCCATTAAAACTCCAACACCCTTATGGAAAATCTGTAAAACTGGGCATTTTTACAGCATATAATCGATTACACAGAGAATCATAATCGATTACAAAGCTCCTATCTTGAAAGTAATCGATTACACAGCATCACCTAATCGATTACTTAGCTTCTGTCTAATGGACAATCGATTAGAAACTTTCAATAATCGATTACGTAACTCCTGTTTCGAAAGTAATCGATTACACAACATCACTTAATCGATTACTAAGCTTCTGGTTCATGTCTAATCGCTTCAACTTCTTCCTAATCGATTACAAACACATCCTAATCGATTATAAACATTTTGTTTTGAAATCTAATCGATTACTTGTTGAACGTAATCGATTACTCATGCGCGAAACGTTCTAAATTCCTCAGAATCAGTAAGCTAATCGATTACCTATGCATCGTAATCAATTAGCCTTGGTATTATGCAGTCAAAATGTAAAGTTCCGAGGCAACCAGCGGCCCAATCTCCTTTTCCCTCATTTACTCTCTTCTCTTCACCCAACACTCACCTTTTCCCTATAAATAAACCCCTCACTATCACTCTCACCTCACACCACCTCTTTCTCTTCCTAAATCTCTCAAAGCTTCAAGAAGCTCACTCTTCTTCTCATTCTCCTCTTTGCTTTTCCATCACCATGTCTTCCTCCCGCTCTGTCAAGAGGGCAAGGTCCTCCATACCCCAAGCCAACAACCCCCTAGACTTCTCTAGGTTCTTCACCTCACCAAGAGACCTCCAAAACTTCATAAAGAAGTTTTCAGAAAAAGACATCGTCACACCCTATTTTATTAATGCTCCAACCTTTGAGAACCCCTATTTTTCCTTCACTCAACTCCTCCACCATTACAATCTTTTCCCATTCCTAACTCTCAAGGAAGAGTTTTATTACCCTGAACTCATGAGGGTATTTTTCTGCAATGTAAAACTAGTTGATGGCACATTGGAAGCTAGAGTCAAAAATGTGACTCTCAAAATCACCAACCAGCACCTCTCTAAAATCACACAAATTCCCCTCTCCACTGCTGAATTTGCTGCGGGTCATCCGGAAGATGAATGGGACTTCAATCCTATCCCTGCTCGTCAATCTCTTTGGAAGGCTAACCGTCCTCTCAGCAATCATAAATTGGTAGGCCACTTAACTCTTAACAACCGTCTCTTACACTTCTTTATGGTCAAAATGCTTATTCCTCGAGGTGGAAATTATGCCTTGGTTGAGGAAGATGATGTTCTACTGATGTGGGCAATCATCAATCACAAAGACATCAACTGGATTCAACTCCTCAAGCTCCACATTCTGAAATCCAAGGAGCAACACAAACTGCCTTATGGCATCTTGCTCACAAAAATCTTTAAGGCTAATGGAGTAGACTTGGCTGGGGAACTTGCTGAAAAAGTGCCCTCTCAAGCTTGCATCAGCACTCACCATCTCAACAAAATGGGTATGGTCTGTGTAGCTGGAAGGTGGATCCTCAAGAGTGACAGAATTCATGGCAGCAGCCCATTTGAGGAAGATCATCCCCCTGTTACTCCTACTCCTGCACCTTAAGCCTCTTCATCTACCCCTGCTGACCTATTTGCATCGCTCTATGCTCATCTTGACCGCCGCTTCGATCGCCTAGAAAACTCCCTTCAAGAGTTTTCAATGACCGAGCAACAACATTTTGAGATGATGCAACAACGCTATGAGGAGCTTTCCCATCAAATCTCTGAACTCCGTTTCTTTAATCCGGATAATTAGATCTATTTTCATGCTTTGGTTTACGTTGCTCTATGTTTTTTAATTATGCAAATTTCTCTTCATGTAATTTCCTGCTTTTTGTAACTTAATAAAATTTTCATTCTGTGATATCTATCCCCTTACTTGCATTTATTATTTTTGATGATTCCAAAGGGGGAGAAAAGAGAGAAAAAGATAGAAAATGTTCATCTGTTAAAAACTGGTTGATTAATAACAAATGGACTAGTTATCTCGCATGAATTCTTTTTGATAAGGGGAGATTTGTTAATGCTAAGAGATAAGAGATAATGATATTGTTAAGAGATAAAGATGCTGAATATTTTTGAAAAATTGGTTAAAGAAATTCTGCTATTTGAAACTGTGATTAAGAGATAATGCAACAGATATGTTTTCGCAAGAGATAAAATTAGAGATAAGTCTTTTGTTTAAAATTAACAACCCTCAAGAGATGAACATGGTTGTCATCATCAAAAAGGGGGAGAATGTGTTTGAATATGATTTCAGGAGCAAGGATTTTGATAATGACAAAGGACTCTTGAAGAAACTCTTGGAAAACAAAGAAACAGTATCAGACTGCAAAAACCACAAAGCTAATCGATTACACAAGGAAGTATAATCGATTACGAAGCTTCTGTTTGTCAAGATAATCGATTACACCATACAAATAATCGATTAAGAAGCCTCTGTTTCACAAGATAATCGATTATGAGCCAAGGTCTAATCGATTATATGGCCACTGCTTTGTTAACTAATCGATTGTAGAATCAAATAATCGATTACCATTTGTAAAATTCAGTGAAGAGAATCAGGTGTTGAAGCTAATCGATTATGGGACATGAAATAATCGATTACCAAGCCACTGGAACGTCAATAATCGATTACAAGAAAGCAGTAATCGATTACACAGCTGCGTGACCAAATTAAATGAATCAGGTATCATCCCCAATCGATTACAGGCCAAGAAATAATCGATTAGAATTCCTCTGACTTGAACCTAATCGATTACCTATAAAGGACTAATCGATTATGTAGCTGCGAAGCAAATTAAATGCAACAGGTATCATCACTAATCGATTACAGGCCAAAATATAATCGATTAGTTTCGCTCTGACTTGGTGATAATCGATTACCATGGATTGGCTAATCGATTACAGCGCGATCTGGAATGAAAAATTCAAGTTATAATCGATTACACCCAAAGGGATAATCGATTACCATAGTGGAAAAACAAGTATTAGTGGGAAACCAGCACATGTCTCCACTATTTTTCAGATCCCCACTATGTGCAACGGCTAGGAAGAAGAAAGGCACTCCTCAAGCTCTCAAATGGCTCTATAAATTCAAGAGGAACTCAAGCACAACAACACACAACAAGAAGCTATATTTCTCTACTTACTCTTGTGCTTTGTAAGCCCTCATTCTTGTATATTTTGAGATTTCATTTACATATCCTCTCTTCTTAAGAGTTATAAATTTAAGAGAACCTTCACTTGTACATCTACTCTATTGAGAGAGTTACTTGCTTGTAAAACACCAAACACCAAAGTTCACTCTAGGTTGAGTGGTTACAAAGGTTGGGGTTCAACCTTTGGGATATTGTGAGATTGAGAGATTGGGTGGGGTGCCCTTATACTTGTGAGGATTGGGTTCTTGAGTGTGGGACACTAGGAAGCCACAATTGCTCAAAGTTGTATCTCTAGTCTACAATAGTGGAAATCCTCTAAGTGGGTTGCTTAGAGGCGAGATGTACACCGGATTGGTGGAACTCGTTAAATTGGTTTGCAAGCTTCTCTTCCCTACTCTTTTACTTTCATATACTGTGTTAAATTAGCTTGTGTTGATTGATTGTGGCTTGCACACTTAAACTTGTTTAATTTGATAAACCTTGAATACTACACACCAAGTGTTTGTTAAATTGTCTCAACTATATTTACCTTTGTTTTACCTTGCACATTTCATTAAACTTGATTTCACTTGCATAAACTTGTATACTTGAACATAAGAATCAAGTTCAAAGGCTTTCCAACAAAAAGTTTAAAAAACTCAATTCACCCCCCCCCCCCTCTTGAGTATTGAGGCCACTTGAACAACAACACTTATTATTATCGTTCTTATTTCTATTATTATTATTATTATTGTCATTAATATTATGAATCTTATTATTATTATTATTATTGTTATTCATACTATTATTAACTAGTATTATTATTATTACTTTAGTTATAAGTAATTAAATAAGGAATATATTATTTTACTCTTTACAAAGTATAATTTCAACCAGTAAATAGTATATATTTTCTCAAATACAACAATAAAATGACTTACAACGTCTAAATAATTGATGAGATTCAAGAGCTTATGAATATGTATGATGAGACTGGAAACACATAAATACCCAAAGAATCAAAAGACAAAAAGAATGCATTCTGCATCATGAAAATATTTTTCTAAAGAAGAAAAATCTAGAGCATACACTTGGTACAGTGGAGGACATTCACGTTCGATCCCCAAGAGGATCTTGGGAGTACAACTGGAACGGAAACCCAATGGCATCAGAGTCGCGCCTGATAGCCGGGTGAGACGATGTAATTCTAGTGTACTTTGACTAAATGACGGAGTGTAACTAAGATCATAGGGATCCAAGTTCCAAGAATATATAAATCAATGACGAGAACCAATGAGTTCATTTGTACCTTATGGGAGCTTGGGAGGACCCTGATCGCTCTAGAATGGAATGGAGATATTCCAAAGAATAAGATGAAGAAAAATCGATTTATTGGGCCCACATGCATCATGAGAATTAACCAAAGATAAATCATAATAAATTCAACTCATGCATTCCATGACATCATGCTTGATTATTGTAATTGTGAATATGCTAATTGTATGATTTATGTGATATTGTATGTTAACTAGATTATGTCCGCACTGGATTAACCATCAGGGTCTTGGGTTATACTCACCCTTACTGTTGACAATTTTCAAAGGAATTAGGAAATCAAGAACCCGAGTATGAAGAACAGCAATATGCTGAACCCACTGAGAACGATCGTTAAAGATAGAATTTTTATTAATGATAATAAGACATCGGATGACTGTATAATATTTAAGGGTGCCTGCGTGCCCCATTCTGTTATGAGTATAATTATTTGTAAGTTTGTGAATGACTATGTGATACATCTACTATTTGCTTCCACTGATCTGCCATCTTTTTATTTTAAAAAAAATATTCACTTTTTAAGAAAACTGTTAACACTCTTAGTTAAATAGGATGATCCTATAGAAGGGTTGTCTTATCTAACCGAGGTTGTTACACACAGTAGCATCATCAGCCATTCCTGCCTTACAAAGAAGCACCAACAATTCATTCGACATAGCATAATGGGGCAAAACCCCCCTACTCAGCATTAGCCCCAATAATTTCTTTGCTTTATGCAACTCACATTTTTGGGTTAATGAATTTAAGACAATCCTGTAACTACCTTTATTCAAATAGACACCCTGGTGTGGGAGTTTCTCAAGCATATCCAGAGCCTTCTCAAATCTACCATCTCTACACAAGCCCCCGAGAATCACATTGAATGTAACAGTATCTGCCGGGCACTTATTCTCCTTCATTTCTTCCAGCAACTCCATAGCTTCACCAATTTGACCATTTCTATAAAAGAAATTAATCAAAGTCGTATAAGTAACCGTATCAGGTTTTAAACCAGAACTCTTCATCTCATCCAAAACCCCTTTTGCATCTTACAGTTTCCTAACTTTGTACAAACCATTCACCAGAGCTGAGTAATTAAACACATTAGGATGACATCCATTATTCTTCATAAACTCAATAACATTTCTAGCACGGTCAGGTTTACCCCCACGGCAAAATCCATTGATGAAAACATTGTAAGTAAGAGGATCAGGAACTAGCTGATCCCTTGATACCATTTCCTCAAACAGTTCAAATGCTTCTTTGAGTCTTCCATTTTGACAGAGACCATCCATGAGGGTGGAGTAAGTAACCAAATTAGGGTAAGAGAACTCAGAGCTCCTCATTTCCTTCACAACATCAAAAGCAGAATCAAGATCCTTATTTTTGCAATGGTACTTAACTAAGATATTAAACACGCAAACGTTTGGCTTATGAGTAAGATTCCTCTTGCAATGCAAGAGCAATTTTCATGCCAAATCAACACGGTTGGAATCCAGCAAGAGATTGAGACAAGTTGTAATGGCTTTGGGAGAGGGTTTTTCCCTAACAATTGATTGAATAGAGAAAAACGCGTGAAACACCTTGTCATGAAGAGAGGATTTGGAGAAATGCTTCATTAGGTTAATAAAAATACCCTCGTGAAATTTGTAGCTTTCGTAGGTCATTTGATGTAGAATTCGGTCAACGGCTTGAAATTTCTTAAACCGAGCAAGCTTCTCGAGAATGGTTACGTAGGTGGCATTATTGTGATTGAAACCCTTTTGCTCTGATACCATGTTGAATATTTTCAATGCGTGTTGTGGATCTTTCTCTCGTTTGATCAAGTAGATGGCAGAGTAATGAAAGATATATTTTTGCTTCCTCTGAGGAGTTACACTAATTTCAGGTGGAGGATCTGGTTTAGGTTTCGTAAATTGAAGAGGCGATATCCATGGCAACGCAGATGAATGTCTGCTACGGCAAATCGCTAAAACTTTCATGAAATTCGACGATTCCATACAAACTCCCTGTCATTGTTTCAAATCAACACGTATTATAAACACGTTCGTCAAGTAAGGTTTCTAAAAAATGAAATGTGTAACATCCCAATTTTTATGATTTTTAGAAAAATAATTTAATAAGGATTAATGGAGAAATTTTGAATAAATTTTCGAGTGAAAAATGAGGTTATTCTACTCAGAATCCATAAACCCTCACTCGGAATATCTCTCAATGCATATCCCAACCTTATTTCACTCGAAAGTATTCTTTATCACTCGGTACACCATTCATAAATCAACTCATCTTCTGAGCAGCGTCTCACTCAGTAAGTGATCCGGTCCCAACACCGGCCCCCAAGAGCATGGCTTTAATACTTTGCCAGATCAGCATTTCGAACAAGAGAAGTACGCTTCAAATACATTATAATTGTTTCTATACGGAGTACATACAACCAGGGCAAGTAACTCCGCCAAGGTATGTTACTCCACCAAGGTGTTTTACTCCGCCAAGGTTTGTAACTCCGCCAAGGAAGAAAATATCGAATACCTTATGCATGAAATATCCCTAATGCATATTACTCCGCCAAGCCATAGGCTCAACACAGGCAGAATATTGAATTTTCCATACTGCGTAGCGAGCCCATACTTATAACCCCGGCACGAGATTGACTCTGTCTTGAGAGGTTGAAAATGGGAATCACGCTGTCACGCATTAAAGGGAAAAACAAATAAAATAATAAAGCATTCACGCTTTCCAAGTAAGTGGAAACACCCACTACAATAATAGTGCTTGCAAACGGCGCAGGGACCCACTACCTTTCCAGCATAATGCCTGAAAACAAGGAACGGGTCCCACCAATAATGGAGCACCAGTAACAGGTATATAAACCTTAGCAAAAAGGTATATGGGGATCCCCCCAATTAAAAACCTTACATTCTCTTACTTGCATAACTCTCTCTGATTTGCTTTCTAAGTCTAAGAGTATTCTGAAATACTGACTTGAGCGTCGGAGAATAATTGCAGGTACCACCACCAATTGGGTTAAGGCAAAGAAAACAACTTCAGGCGGACTACTACACCACCACAGTGTGAGTTACACTCTGCCCCAGTGTGGATTATACTCCGCCCAATACACAAGGACACTCCGTATTTGCATCTATATAACACATCCTTGTATCAGATTGACATGACATGTACATTTTGAGCTGTTCCAGAATCATAACTTTACACCCCTTGTAAAGGACAGTTCAGTAAGTAATACCAAGACTGACCAACACTCATTCGGTCTCACACTGGACATTCATGCCTATTCTCACTCGGTAATATTTAGGCCTATGATCACTCAGGAAATTCTCCCATCAAAGCCTACACGGTATTTATTCATCTAAAGGGATTTCTCTCAGAATCTATTTAAGTGTTCTTCACTCGGAAAATAAAGTCAAACACTATAACCTCACTCGGAATCATTAATTTAACACTATTTCATCCATCAACACTTCTCACATAATTCAACAACATATTCCAGTCGGTAAGAAGCATCAAACCAATATAAAACACTTATACTTATATATATTCTACTCGGAATGCTATCCATTTCCTTACTAAGGAGGTCCTGACTTGGACAAACTCACTCGGATTGCACTCGGATATCTTTCTTCGGCATTTCACCCTTAAAGTTGACCTCTTTTCTTCTTCACTTAGGAAGTTATTCCAGTGTACATCAATCCTATACCGTGTGTCCCCAGTTGGAATCCTTCCACTCGAAGTACATTTTCCTCTGTACTTCACTCGGAAATGAAGGTACTCAGTGAACTTTCAGTCAAAATTGCAACATCTGACTATGATTGACTCAGAAACAAGTCATTCAGAAGCACTTAACTCGGAAACGAGTCTTTGGAGAGTACTTGACTCAGAAATGAGTCTTTCTCAGGTGTTTGTGTAACACCCCGAATTTTTAAAATAGGAAGATAAATTAGGAAAATAAATGTTGGATAATTAAATATGGGCTAATAAATATCCCAAAATTCCTGAAATGATTTAAATAAGACTTTTCGAAACTGTTGGTGAATTATGGTGGTCGGATGAGTTGAAAACTGACCCGGATAAAATATGGGTGTCGGACCAAGTGTCTCCGATTGAGATGCCGTTGGTCAGGGCCGTAGATAATGTTATTGGGATTCCAAATTTATATTCAGAATAATTTTTAGAATATGTATTGAGCCCGAACGGCGAACCTGTTCGTTTAAAAACGAAAGAATTAATGAAGGTTTAATAATTTAAATGTTAAATTCCTATTTTTCCCATTCAAAAGTCGGTTGCACTCTTTTGTCTCTCACGTAGACATTTTTCTTCTTCTTATCTTCTTATTCATATCTTCTTCTTCTTGATAGTTCCTCTCCTCTTCACTCTTGAACTCTAAATTAAGGAGAGATACACTTTCCTTCTCCATTAATAACCTTCAAGGACTTCAAGAAAGCTCGGAAACTAAAATATTTTCTCCTCTTTCCTCCTCAATTTCGTGTGAACTTTCTCATCTTTTGCAAACTCACTCTTTTCTTCTCTTGAGGTAAGATTATGATCATTTTCCATGTATATAAGTATATAGTTGAAGTTTAGTTGAAGTTTTGGTGTTAGAACACAATAAATGTATGAGAAATGTTGAGGAAAATTTAAAAGTGGGAAACCCAAAGATAGGTTGACATAAATACAAGCTTATGAGTGATTAATGAGATAGTTATAATTATGGTGAGAAGAGAAGAAGGTATATGAGCATTTATGAAGGTTGGTGGGTTGATGAAAACCTTAAACTTGAATTTTAGGAGCAGAAGTAAAATATTAAAGAGAATAACATTTATTGAAGAAATTAGCATTTGTTGATTGGAAGAGTATTATAATGATGTGATGGACACATTAAATGATGATAAAGTTGATTTAAAGTCATAATAGGTGAGAAACTCACCAAGGTGTTGGTGGAGACTTACTAGATGGAATAACTTAACAATTAGGTTGTAGCCTTTGATACTAATGGATTGTAATTTAAGGGAAGGAATTCCCGAAGCCTAATTAGGCAAACAAATGAATTTGATAAATAGTTTCCACATGATAAGAATCATGTGTACACCTATGTATATGTATATTAAATTGGTGTTTGAATGAATAATTGATGTGGCCCTATAATTGATTGGTGTAGGGCTTGGCAATATTGGTGAAGCGGGAACATCAACCCCAGAGGTCTACTTCTCTTGAGGTAGGAGAGGGGTGTATTTTCTAAATGCATGAGAATTATGATGATAATGTATGCATTAATGTAGTATGACATGTTCTAATTGGATAAAGGTGATATTATATGTATGTGAAGTGAATTGTCTGTGATGATGTGAATTTAGCGTTTATATGATGAAGCCTAAGTGAGGCTATGAATGACTTATTATGTATGATACATGATTGATTTCATATGAGGATTAATTCTTGTGTATGATTTAGCAGAAAATTGTGTGGTTGAGAATGAATGTACCCTAGATGAGAGGGTAAGATAAGCTAAATATGTTTGAGACATGCATGAGCATTGTTGTACTTATAGCATGACATGCATATCATGATAATGTTGATAAGTGGTTGCGATCACTTGATAATGGAAATGAAAAAGGGCTTGCGAGCTCCTGTGATTGTTAGACCGGTGGTTGCGATCACCAGGTATTGAAATGAAAGGCCTTGTGGAACTAATGAGATTGAATGCCCATGGTTGTGATCATAAGGTGGGAATACCCCTTGCGAGGCGGGAAACCATTGAGAATGAGTATATGATTATGGTGGTTGCGATCACCTGAGGAAATGAAATCGGATCCGTGCATATGCATTTAAATGACATTAGCATGTGCATCAATTTTGAAGCATGGTATAGTATGATACTTTGATGATGCGATATGAATGGAAATTCCCTTTTTAATTACTAAATTGTGATGGTGAATTTGATTGATATGATTCTAAGAGAATTAAGGAATAATTGTGTTTGAATAAGAATTGTTGATTGAATGAATGATATTAAATAAACTCCTCTTAAAGAGGAGATAGTTGTATTGCATTCATGTATATATTGTTTTGTTTATTGGATTTTCGTCATTGAGAAAGTATACTCACTCTCCCTGTGGTATATCTTTTTAGACTCTGTGTTGTAGGTATTGCTTGGTAGCTGCAGGAGGAGGAGAAGTGTGAAGAAAGTTCATTTTTGGTAAAAGAATGCCTTGGCCGGCAATGTTTTAATATTGTGATTAGGTAGAATGGATATAAGGTGTATAACACCATCTATGTTTTGCATAGTCTAGATTTAGAATGGATAATGGTATGATTGATGAATATGTATATGTATATACGATAGTGATTTTGAGAGGTCATGGAGGAAAATGAGATCTTTTGTTTATGACTCATTTTCAATCATGACCCTATGAATGAATGAGTGATGAATCCCTCCAAATATTGATGAATGAATGGAGTTTATATTTGGAATATTAGATTTGTGAAGTATAAGGATGATTGAGTTGATCTTTATATCATAAATGAGTTGTAATGGAAATTACAGGTATAATTGATTTGAACAAGTTCTAAACATGTAATATGATATGTATGAAGTGTTGAATTTGAGTAAAATTGATTAGAATGAATTTTGGTATAGTGAGTTGGGTTATTTCTGCATTTCCCCTGTTTTTCTGTCAAACCCGCTCAGGCGAGAGGGCTTCTCGCTCAAGCGAGAATGCCCCTGTTTCAATTTTTGGCCTCTGGATGATTCTCGCTTAGGCGAGAATGGGACTCGCTCAAGAGAGATTGTCCCGGCATCAGTGTTTGGCCACTAGGCCATCTTCGCTCAAGCGAGGGTCTATTTCGCCCAAGCGAGAGGGTTTGGTCTCAGGTTTTGCTCTCGGGTTTATCAAGAAATTGCTCTCGGGACGATTTTCGCTTAAGCGAGAAAGGTCTCGCCCGAGCGAGTGGGGAACTTGGCCGAGATTCTCTTGAGCGAAGGGCCTTAGGAATGTGCTCGCCCAAGAGAGTGAGCGTGGATGGATTCTGGGCGTTTTTTGCTTTACGCGCGCTGGCTTCGCCCAAGCGAGGATTTCACTACTCGCTCAAGCGAGTTGGGGTTCGCTTGAGCGAAGTGACCCCTGAACCTTCATTTCCTCCTCCGCTCAGCATTTTTATGTTTCGCCCAAGCGTGCTATGTGAAGCTCGCTCAAGCGAATTGGTATTTCGCTTGAGAGAGAGGGACCTGATTCTCCCAAAACGCTTTAATAATGTTATTTTCCATTTTCTTCATGTTAAACCATGACTCCATTCTACTTTATGAATGTTTTAGGATAACTTTAACTTCTTAATTTGAAAGTGAGTAATCTCTTAAGAATCTAGTTCCATAATATTATTTTTACTCAAAATACTTCCGTTGTTTTAATTATGGATTTCTAAAAACTTAATTTGATGAACTTACCTTCTCATATCTTCATATATGAGATAGGTCTTTGATAGGTCCAGGTGATTAAATAATTGGCTTCAATACTTATATTTCTCATAAATCAATAATATCAAAATCGTGAAAAAAAAATTACCCCTATTTTTAGGGTGTCACAGTTTGACTCTGCAGTGAGTCACTCTAAGGTGAGTTACGCGGATTCTTTCACCTAGAAGTGGTTTTATCACTCCCACTTCACTCAGAAGTGTCTCAGACAAGAATTCCACTCGGAATAAACTCTCTCAGCCATGTTCCACTTGGAAAACACAACCTTCACTCGGAATTTCTCTTAGTCACTCGGAATTTTCCTTTTTCACTCGGAATTCTTCTTTGTCACTCGAAATTTTCATTCTTCACTCGGAACAGGGTGCCTTTTTCACTTGGACAGTCCTTTCTAAAGCATGTTCACTCGAAAAATGAATCTTATCATTAAAGGTCTATGTAAATCCTATAATTATACCTAAAAATAAAATTTTTGGAGTATTATATACCATCCATAGAGTTTTTTATTCATTGATTAACACTTATAGACCTTCTATACCTCATATTTTACAAAATGGGACTATTATTAAAACAGGATGTTACATTTCTCCCACCCTAATAAAAATTTCATCCTCGAAATTTCAAAGCTGAAATCATTCCGCACCATTATCAGGAACACAATCTTATCACAACTATACATATTCATGTTATTATTATACCATCATAAGACATCATCCCCCAAAACTCATTATCAAGTCCTAAACTTGTCTAATCCAATTTACACGCTCATGTTAGGCTTCGGGAATTCCTCTCCCAAGACCAAAACTCTTTAAATCTTAAAGGGCTAACCACACTTAACAACAAGAATACTATGTCCTTTAGCCTTAAGACCTCCAAATCATCACATGAATCATTCAACCATCAACAAAATCTATTCGAACTCATTATAAACCTATCGGCTCCGTCTAAGACCATTACCAATTCGACTATTTCAAAATGGCATATCTATTCATCAACTTAAGTATCCATTTCCTTAGTCCACTATCAATGGCTTACAACCATTTTTAACATCATCATAAATATCAATAACCTAAATTAATTCCTTCAGCCTCATACATACTCATATACATTCTTCTCTCATCCTCAATGATCAACACCAATGCTTCAAATATTCATTTCCTTATATATATTCATCCTAGAGTATTCATCAAAATTATCAATTTAGCCAAAATCAACTCAATAATCATTTCTAATAAACACCAATCTCCATCATTAATAACACCTACACACACATTATCCTGGGTTTTCACTAAAAACCACTTTTCATAACATCATTATTCATTTTCCCCAAAGCCTAGAGTTAGGGTTTCACTAAAATCAAACAGTCACCCTTAACAGCCATTACCTTCCATCTCAAATCTTAAAATCTTTATATACCATTTCACACCTATCCAAAGATACTTAAGACATATTCCACTTTTGGGTTTCTCATGCAAATGGTTTATATTCTTAACCTATTCATAATGCACTCTCCTATCACCATAGAGACCAAAACCTAAAACAACAAAAGAGTGTAAGAATTTCACCTTAAGCTCCACGCTATCCCTAGCCTTAGTATGTCCACGAAAATGAAGAGAGAATAAGGAGTTTCCAATCATTGAATCATCTTCTTATTGATGAATAAGAAAGTATGGTTGGTTGGTATGGAAGGAGACTCATAAAATGATTGTCTGAAATGGAATTTTCTTCTAATGGAAATATCACGGTCTCGTTATGACGGTTTACTAAAACTTGATTCACCGATAACCAATTCATTCCTAGGATTACTTCCAGATTCTTTCAAAAATAAACAAGAAGATTGACAAGGGAGTTCCTACCCTCTATGAGCTCAGAACAATCGTTACACGCCTTAGTAATTCCTAAGTTGTGTACCGTTGGGAATGGAAATAATCAGGTCATATATTATAGGCTTCACGGTTAATTGAAAATGTCTAACTTACTTCTGCGTAGCACCAGAATTAGACAACACAGATAAAATGCTACCATTGATCTCACACTTACCTTGGCATGAGGTCGCCTGCTTGGTCCACCTCTGAACCGCTAATGGCAAAGACTCTTCCTGTTGCTGGTTGTGGTCTCTCGTCTGTTGGCTCTTTATACTGTCTTAGAGGTTGAACAGCACGAGCGTTTTCTCTACGGACTCCTTGATAACTAGAACCTCTTTGATTATCCATGGTATTATTGTTGTTGTTGATTTGACAGTTCTGTGGACAATTTGGGCTGATGTGACCCTTCTGATTACATCGATAGCAAGTGACATTTTCTAAGCGTCTATTGCAATCACGTATATGGTGATTACCTCCGTAGTTATGACACTTTATATTCACATGATCGTTACGTTTTTCAGAAGAAGATGATGATCCTCCCTTGAAACAATTTGGATAGAACGATCCTCTCTTTTTGAAATCAATTGACTGAGGTTTCAGTTGTCTATTGGCCTTTTCATGTGCCAGTCTGGCTTGGTGATTTTCTTCAAAAATTCTGCATTTGTTGATCAGAATAGGAAAACTTTGAATTTCTTGGTACCCTATTGCCTCTTTGATTTCCAGATTCAGCCCGTTCTCAAATTTAACACATTTTGATTCTTCGGCACCAGCCTGTTGAAAAGGAGGGTAAAAGAGAGATAGTTCTTCAAACTTTGCAGCATATTCTCCAACAGACATTGAGCCTTGTTTCAGCTCCATAAATTCCAGCTCTTTACGGCTTTTCACACTTGCTGGAAAATATTTCTCCAGGAAACAGTCTTTGAAGTTGACCCAGTTCAAGGGTCTGTCAGCCTCGATCATACGGATTCTAGCATGAATCTACCAGTTTTCTGCCTCTTCCACCAACATATAGGTGGCATACTCCACCTTTTCGCATTCTGTGCAGGGCAATGCTCAAAAGATGCACTCCATTTCCTTGGCCCAGAGATACGCTCCTTCTGGATTATAACCCCCTTTGAATTGTGAAGGTTTTCTTTTCAGGAAGTGATCTAACCCATGGAGTCCTCCAGTGCTCCTTGGTTGGTTTTGTCGTTCTATGGCTTCAGCTAAGCGGTTGAAAGCTGCTGCCATATCTTGGTTATTGTTGTTTCTTGCCATCCTACATTCGTAGTTTGGTTTATACTAATTCTAAGGGATAATATATCGTATATAAATACTACTTAACTATCATTATTCTACAGTTTATCAGTTAAGCAATAAATCATATAACGCATTTATCATATTATCAAGCAGTAATCAAACAAATCTTTTTGCAATTTAATCAGTCAGGCACAAGTCATATAGTACACACTTAACATGTTATCAAGTAAGGAATCAAACATTTCACATATTATATCGAGAAACAGTACATGTCATAGCAATTGGTCCTGAATTTTTGAAAATGCTCCGATACCACCATTGTAACGCCCCGTATAATTTTCCGAATAAATTTTTCACGTTTTTAAAAGATCTTTTTAAAATTCATAAATTAAAATCAGAGTTCACATAAAGGTCGATAATAGCGGAATATTATCATGCATACTAGTCGTGAATAATAAAATTCATGAAATAATTACGTAGCGGAAACGATTTTAAAAATAATAGTACATAACATGTATTTATTACAAATCATAAAATTAGAATAATTCTGAAATTCAAGCAATAATTCACATAGGCATCAACCATAGCATCACTCTTCATTCTGGGTGACATTCACTGTAAAAATTAATATAAGAGTGAGATAGAATATAGAATAAATATAAAATAAATAAAATTGCACAAACACAATCAATAATACATAATGATATGATGAATATGCCACACAAGTTCATTTAATAAGTCTTTAATTAGTCAGATGATATCATGCTGGATCCATTTTGTTTGGTGGGAATACTGTATTAAAAGGTCTCATAGAGACACCGGTAGGAATTAATACAGTCATGGATCCCTACAGCCCCATGACCCACACATCGGTAGGAATTAATACAGTCATGGATCCCTACAGCCCCATGACCAACACATCGGTAGGAATTAATACAGTCATGGATCCCTACAGCCCCATGACCAACACATCGGTAGGAATTAATACAGTCATGGATCCCTACACCCCCATGACCCTCATAACAAAATTAGGGTTTTAACTCATAGAGAAAATATCTATTTCATTCATAATAACCATTAAAATTAACTTTCAGCATTTCCAACAGTAACATACTCTAGTAAAACAGTCATAACATGAGCAAATCATAACCTTTTCATGTGATTCCACTTTCTATAGCTTAATAATACAATTATCTACAACTTTCATGCAGAACACAATTTCAAATTCCAAACAAAATTACCACTTATTCACGAAATACCACACTGCCTCAAGGTGAGTTTTCCAAAACGTACATATATTAGTAATTTGAACATTTATGGAGCTACAAAAATGATTTTGGCATGAAACCAGTTCTAAATTATCCTTAACACAAATATCTACAACTTTCATGAAGGCACCAACCACTAATTCTCACTACACAATTCCCAGTTTTAAAAATAAGATTCGGATTTCAAATTAACAGAATTACAGCTTCTACATACTTCAGTATTTTAGGCATAACTCAAGCTAAAAAAATCATTTTGACTTGAAACCATTTTCTATAGATCCATAACATAAATACCTACAACTTTCATGAAGACATCAAAGGCTGATTATGTACGTACAAGTCCCAGCATATTAATATATACACAAAACATGGGATAAATATTCCACTAGGACATGCTGTAGTATTTTGGCTATAACTTTTGGTACACATACTCAAATTAGTCGGTTCAGGTCTCAAAATTCACATAATAAAAAGATTTACAACTTTGATAAAGACACTGATCACTAATTCTTAACACAAAATTCCCAATTTTAAAAATAAAGTTCGTATCTCAAGTTAACAGATTTACAGCTTGGACATACTTTAGTATTTTAGGCATATCTCGAGCTACAAAAATCATTTTGACTTGAAACCACTTTCTATAGATCCATAACGTTAATATCTACAACTTTCATGAAGACATCAAAGGCTTATTATGTAAGTAAAAGTCCCAGCATATTAATATATACACAAAACATGGGATAAATATTCCACTCGGACATGCTGTAGTATTTTGGCTATAACTTTTGCTACACATACTCAAATCAGTCGGTTCAGGTCTCAAAATTCAGATAACAAAAAGATCTACAACTTTCAAAAAGTTAGAGTCAAATTCACACGTTTTCAATTTCAAAAATGAGCAACAAGTTACAAAGTTAATTCTGGAATCCTAGAACAGCATACAATTCTACCCATTTCATAGTTATTCACAACCCTGTCCCCTCTTACTTGGTTTGTCGACTGAAAATGGTCTCCTTGTTGTCCTTGCTCCTGTTCGAAGGTGTATTGAGGAAGGAAGGAAATTGAATGAAAGATATTTCACTAGCTTTGTTCTAATGCGTTCTGGTCTAGCAAGGGCAGAGTTAATAATGCAAGACAAGTAGGGAACATCATCCTTGTGAGTGGAATTTTAGTGCTGTTAGTGTATTGATAATGGGGATTAAAATAAGAAAATGGGCTTATAATGGTCCACTTCTGGCCGTCCTACATACTAGGGTGAATAATTGAAGAAAAATATATTATAAAATGCATAAGAAGCCAAAATTGAAGTCAAACGTCATTCTGTCAGTGAATACCAACTGGAATCCACTCGGTTAGCCTCTAAACCGACTGGAAACTGCCAGTCATGTGGAGAAGAAGGGAATCTGAGCCCCTCTCGCTCAAGCGAATACCGACTCGCTTGAGCGAGTGTCATACAATGCACTGACAAAGGGGATTTCACTCAAGCGCAAACCGACTCGCTTGAGCGAGTGTGAGTTTCACTCAAGCGAATACCGACTCGCTTGAGCGAGTCATACTGTCCTCGCTCGGAATTCCTCTGAAACCGACTCAAGTACTCGGTTTCTTACTCGGTAAAATCTGTCCAAACCGAGTTCTCTCTCTCAGACTTTCACTCGATAATCAAGTCTTCCTTCACTCGGTTCCACTCGGTAAACCTTCTAGAACCGACTCCCATCTAATTGGACACTCTCTCAGAATATGGGGTTCCATTCACTCAGGATTGACCCAACATATTATACTTAGACATTTATTTCTATCCACAAGGGTCACATAAACAATTCACTCGGCAAATGAGGTTATTCTACTCGGAATCCATAAACCCTCACTCGGAATATCTCCCAATGCATATCCCAACCTTATTTCACTCGGAAGTATTCTTCATCACTCGGTACACCATTCATAAATCAACTCATCTTTTGAGCAGCGTCTCACTCGGTAAGTAATACTAAGACTGACCAACACTCATTCGGTTTCACACTGGACATTCATGCCTATTCTCACTCGGTAATATTTAGGCCCATGATCACTCGGGAAATTCTCCCATCAAAGCCTACACGGTATTTATTCATCTAAAGGGATTTCTCTCAGAATCCATTTAAGTGTTCTTCACTCGAAAAATAAAGTCAAACACTATAACCTCACTCGGAATCATTAATTTAACACTATTTCATCCATCAACACTTCTCACATAATTCAACAACACATTCCAGTCAGTAAGAAGCATCAAACCAATATAAAACACTTATACTTATATATATTCTACTCGGAATGATATCCATTTCCTCACTAGAGAGGTCCTGACTTGGACAAACTCACTCGGATTGCACTCGGATATCTTTCATTCGGCATTTCACCCTCAAAGTTGACCTCTTTTCTTCTTCACTCAGGAAGTTATTCCAGTGTACATCAATCCTATACCGTGTGTCCCCAGTTGGAATCCTTCCACTCGAAGTACATTTTCCTCTGTACTTCACTCGGAAATGAAGGTACTCAGTGAACTTTCAGTCAGAATTGCAACATCTGACTATGATTGACTCGGAAACAAGTCATTCAGAAGCACTTGACTCGGAAATGAGTCTTTGGAGAGTACTTGACTCAGAAATGAGTCTTTCTTAGGTGTTTGACTCTGCAGTGAGTCACTCTAAGGTGAGTTACGCGGATTCTTTCACCCAGAAGTGGTTCTATCAGTCCCACTTCACTCAGAAGTGTCTCAGACAAGAATTCCACTCGGAATAAACTCTCTCGGCCATGTTCCACTCGGAAAACACAACCTTCACTCGGAATTTC
This sequence comes from Clitoria ternatea, assembly GCA_037962975.1. Taxonomy (NCBI): domain Eukaryota; kingdom Viridiplantae; phylum Streptophyta; class Magnoliopsida; order Fabales; family Fabaceae; genus Clitoria; species Clitoria ternatea. The sequence goes on from CM075670.1 coordinate 290,010,278, forward strand.
TCTTAGTCACTCAGAATTTTCCTTTTTCACTCGGAATTCTTCTTTGTCACTCGAAATTTTCATTCTTCACTCGGAACAGGGTGCCTTTTTCCCTCGGACAGTCCTTTCTAAGGCATGTTCACTCGAAAAATGAATCTTATCATTAAAGGTCTATGTAAATCCTATAATTATACCCAAAAATAAAATTTTTGGAGTATTATATACCATCCATAGAGTTTTTTATTCATTGATTAACACTTATAGACCTTCTATACCTCATATTTTACAAAATGGGACTATTATTAAAATAGGATGTTACAGTTGACATGGGTTTAAATAAAGGTTTCTCTCTCTCAATCATTCATTGCTACGAGAACCTTCTTCTTCTTCATCTGTTCCTTTTCTCCTTCTCCTTTCTCCATCGTCGAAGAGCTGTAAGCTTGAAGGGAGGTTTCTTTCTGCATCAAGCCTGGAGATAATTACGTAGCTGTGGTTGTGGGTTCAAGGTAAGTCCTTTGAACCGTTTAAAATTGATACCTTATCCCTTCCGTTTCTTTTCTGGACCGAATGGTTATGTGTATGGAGGAGAGTACTGTTCCGATCCTACTCCTCCTGGTAGTAAGTCTGTAAATGGCCTTTCACCGTATGGATGGTGTTGTGACGTTGTGTTTCATGTTCCAGACCCATAGGTGGAAGAATGAACACTGATGGAGGAACGAACACTGAGGAAGATGGTGCTGGAATGGAGGTGGAATGGTGCACCCAGCAACTGTTAAAGCTCAGAACAGAGGTAAGGGGGTGTTCGGGTTATAATTAAATAGAATTGGATATTGTCCGAGTAGATAAAATAACTGTAAACTGAGTAAGAGTTAATGCCGAGTGAAGAATTGTGTGAATATGTGTATGAATATGTGTATGGATGTTGATGAATAAAATTTGAGAATGTATGAGTATGCATGTGTGCAATCACCGATCAGTTTCTGATCCTGTGTATGTGACTTGAGAAGAAATTAATGCTGTGTTGATTTATGATGATAATGCCGAATGAATTGTATATGAATGGAAATAAATGTATGTATATGTATGAACACTGATCAGTTTCTGATCATGTGTGGCATATTCCGAGTGTGGAATATTCCGAGTAAAATTAAATTATGATGCTGTGATGAGATGATGCTGAGTGAAATTAATGTATATGCATGTATGTGGACACCGATCGGTTGAGGATCGTGTGTGTATGTAAATCCGATTGAAATTAAAATGTGGCTGTGACAATCGGTGTTTTGTGGTAATGTGATACCGGGTTAGACAAGCAGGTCGCCCAAGTGAAAAGTGGCAATGTGATGTTGGGCTTGACAGGTAGGTCGCCCGAGTGATGAATATATGAAATATGTTATTGGCCACTTATATATGTGAAATGTGATGTGATTGTGTGGTATGGGATGGCCGATGGTATATTCAGCCCCTCATTTCCGGCTCCCGTGGCTTTTGTGCCCAGTTGAGCTACCCAGTGGTCAGGTAGGACCCAGTGGTCGAGGTGAAGAGTCAGGCAGGACTCGGTGAACCAGGCAGGGTTCACGGGGTGTCAGGTAGGACCCCCAGCTGAAGGCCAATCCTTTAGTATCCGGATACTAGGTGTCGAATTTGTCTGAGAGTCAGTTGTGACAAATTGGTGTATTTGCCGAGCAATATGTTATGCTTTACGAGTGAAATGATAAAATTGCCGAGTGTGATGTTGATGAATGCAATTTGATATAATTGACAAGTATATATATATATATATATATATATATATAATTGATGAGTGCAATTGGTGTTAATTGCCGAATGAAAATTGTTATGTTTGCTGAGTATGAATTATTGTACTTGTAGTGAGAATTGATGAGTATGAGGTTAGATTTGCCGAGTGTAATTTTATTGTATCTGACGAATGAGAAATGTCATAATTTGCAGAGTGTGATGGTTATAATCTGCCGAGTGTTTGATTTCACATATTTGCCGAGTGTTAATGGGAGTAATACCGAGTGTAAGTAAAGTGCTAAATGTGTGTAATGCCGAATGCGATAAATGCTGAGTGAAATGTGTAGTGTTGTGGATGATGTAATCGGATGGATTTTATATACAATTATATTGTTAAATTCCGTTCTAGATTAATTATAATGTTAAACACTCACCCTTGCAATACATTTTTAGTAACCAATGACAGGGAAGAGGTCGGAGCAATGGAGGAGCGCCAAGCGGAGGGTTGATGCCAAGGAATCCGAGGGATATTGAAATGAACTGTGTAATATATGTAATGAATTTCTGAGTATGTGATAATGTTTTGAATTCATTTTGAATCGGTATGTTAACTGATATATATATATATATGAATTGATTGGTGTTAATTTTCATAAGTTTGTTGTAGTAAAGTGGATTGCCGAGTGAAATCTGCTTATTCCGAGCGAGGGCCTATTGATTTAGTGCCTATTTCACTCAACTGATTATCCTTTGGCCATTTCCGAGTGTAAGAAGGATAAAATATTCAGAATGATATATGGCCAAAAGATTCACTCCCGAGTGAGTGAAGATTAAACTATTTCCGAGTAAGGAATAATAGAGAGCTACTCCCGAGTGAAGTAAGATGAAGTACTTCCGAGTGAAAATATGAGTGAACTATTCTGAGTGAAGAATAACCGAGTGACACCCTTCTAAGTGGAAAGACTTGAGAAATGTCCGAATGAGCTAAGGATTGAGAGAGTGCTACCAAATGAAGGTCATAGTATTTCCGAGTGAAGATAGGAGTAAACCTTTTCCAAGTGAAAGGTGAGCTGTCCCGAGTAAGGGATGACCGGGTGAGAGAATTGTTTCCGAGTGAATCCTAATTGTTTCCTTTTTCTTTTGCTGTTTTCTAAATCTTTATTGATGGATGTCTTTTGATCAGTTTTAGTCGGAATTCACTATTTTAAGCCTTATTTAACCATTTGAAATATATTTAAGAATATTAAATATTATTTTATTAAAAACCGAGTGGAGTTTTATTAAAAAGCGAAAAATCTATTATGAAAAATGGGAATATTGACGAGGGTCGCCACATGATAACTCCGGTGAAGCGGGAACATCAAACCCGGAAGTGTACTTCTCTTAAGGTAGGAGAGGGGTGTATTTTCTAAATGTATGAGAATTGTGATAATAATATATGTATTAATGTAATATGGCATGTTGTCTTGATTAGATGTGTATGTGCCTAATATGAGAATTATATATGATATTGAGATGAGTGTTGGTGTGATGAGGCTTAATGAGGTTATGAATGGCATGATATTGTGAATTGATAAGTATATCACCTTGCGGGGTGCCACGAAGGGTAAATCCCTAAGTGATGATGGTATTGTGAATTGATAAGTATATCACCTTGCGGGGTGCCACGAAGGGTAAATCCCAGAGTGATGATGATATTGTGAATTGATAAGTATATCACCTTGCGGGGTGCCACGAAGGGTAAATCCCGAAGTGATAATGATATTGTGAATTGATGAATATAACACCTTGCGGGGTGCCACAAAGGGTAAATCCCGGAGTGAAGACGATGTTGTCGTGTTTATGAATATAACACCTTGCGGGGTGCCACGAAGGGTATAACCCAGAGTGATGATGTTAATTTATATGACTTAAAATGGATCTGTACTTACGTATTATAAGCCCTAGCATTTGTATTAGCTGTAGAAGCAGGGCATAAAGTGACACTTGATTGTGAGGTTATGAGAGGAATAGGTGAAACTTTCTTATTCGAAATATTAATCCTGACTATGATATTAGCTATTGTGAATTTGAGAATAACTGTATTGCATTTATTCATATGTTATTTTATTTATTGGAATTTCATCATTGAGAAAGTATACTCACTCTCCCTGTGGTATATTTTTTAGCTCCTGTGTTGTAGGATTTGCTTGGAGCAATTTTATGGAGGAGAAGTGTGAAGGAAGCCTCTCTTTTGGTAAAGAATGCCTTGGCCGGCAATATATGATTTTGTAATCGCGGTAATAGTTGTTGGGTATTGATGTTATGTATATATTGACTAGATTTGTATTGTCAGGACAATTGTATGGGTATTAAATGTTTAACTATAGATAATGGGAATTTCTTGGGTCGTATAAGAAAATGAGAGCTTTTGTGTAGGGCTTATTTTCATTTCCGACCCTATAGATGTGTATGGAATGAACCTGTAAAGAAACTTCCCTTATATTTGGATGTATGAATGAGAAATCATAAATGAATATAAATTGTGAGGTAGAGTATGTGATGGGGTAATTTGATAATCACATAATGAATTATGATATATGTGTCGGCTCATAAGAAGTAAGATTCAATGGACTGGTAAAATGATTTTGAGGGGATGAATTAAATAGACTTGGCTTTTATGGTGTTTAGCAGGATAGATTGTTCAAATTCATTGTCCTGCACTTTTCCTGATTTTCTCGCCCGAGCGAGATGGGTCCTCGCCCAAGCGAGAGCCCCTTCTGAACGAAAATCAGCTTCTGGATAATTGTCGCTTAGGCGAGAGTGAATTCCATCCGAGCGAGATGGTTCCAGTATCAGTGTTAAGACACTGGAGGGAAATCGCCCAGGCGAATGGTGACTCGCCCGAGCGAGGGCGAGGGAGTTAGCCACTGGTCTGTTTTCGCTCAGGCGAAAGGCCAGTTCGCTCAAGCGAGTACGTTAGGAAAATCAGGGAATTAGCTACTGGATAAAATCCGCCCGAGCGAAGGGTCCAAGGAATAGCATTCGCTCAGGCGAGATCATCAAATGGTGAGTGGGTGAATACATGAATAAATCCTGCCCAAGTAAGAGTTTTAGAAATAACTTAGGATGTGGTGAAGATTCTGAGTGAAATCCGAGTGTTCTTGTCCGAGTCATGACTTTTCGAGTGAGAAAGTGGACTGAATCCGAGTAAGCTGGCTTTTGAGTGTAATATTCTGAGCTGTCGAGTCCGAATGAGGAAGTTCCGAGTCCAGAATAATCTGTTCCGAGTGAAGTGCCTCTTAAGTGCAACCCGAGTGAGATGGCACCGTTGGGAGTACTCGGTGTGAGTTGTCCAGAAGTACTCTGGAATAACTCTTCTTGAGTGGAAAAGAAAGGTGGTCGGTGTTGGAAGAGATTGCTGAGTGATAATCGAAAAGGTGTTGAGTCGGTTTTGGGATGAGGCACCGAGTGAGTTATTGACCTGATGATGAGTCGGTCTCTGGAATGAAATTCTGAGTGAGTGACTCATTATGTGGATAGTCGGATCTTAGAAGAACTTTATCGAGTGGAAGCTGAGTGAGAGAGGACTCAGACTTGAAATGACCTTACCGAGTGTTAGACCGAGTAAGGATGAGGTCGACCCAGGAACGAATTAGATGAGTGAAATAGGGTCAGCCTAGAATATTGTGCTAAGTAGAAAACCGAGTGTGTGAGGACTCGGATTCGAATGAAACTTACCGAGTGGAAATCGATCGTATGATAGGTCGGCTTGGGAAGAAATACCGAGAGAAATACTGAATAGATGATGACTCGGATTTGGAATGATTATACCGAGTATATGAATGGGAGAGAAGGGACTCGGTCTGAATTGAATTTACTGAGTAGAGGATTGAATGAGTGATGAGTCGGTCAGGGTTATCTTGCCAAGTGGGAGACCCGACTGTTAGCAATCGGTTGTGAGGGAAATCCTGCCCAATGGAAACCAAGTGAAAGGAGTTAGTTTTGGTGGGACTCTGCTGTTTGGAAACCTTATGTTGGGGAACCTAGCTGTCCGAGTCGGTATTGTAGATGATTCTGGTCGGATTTCGCCCAGGCGCGCTGGCTCCGCCCAAGCAAGATTTGTATGTCTCGCTCAAGCGAGTCGGTCTTTGCTTGAGCGAAGCTTTTCCCCTGATGCTTTCTTTCTCTTGGCTTTATTCTCCTTTGTTTCGTCCTTGTGCAACGTGTGGCACTCGCTCAAGCGAGTAGGAATTTCGCTTGAGCGAGAGGGACCCCTGTTACCTCCTTGTACATGATCGAAATGTTTTCTTCTGCACTTTTATTAAACTCTGATCCCACACTGCTTTTGGGATATTTTGGTCTGACAAATCTGACTTATTAATTTTTTTTAAGATGGTTGTTCTCCTTAATTTAAATCACATGTCATTGTCTGGTTCTAAATTCTTCCGCTGTCTAAAATTGGGGCATTTATTCCTTGCTGCTCCCCCTTGACTTACCTTCTCATATCATCACATATAAGACAGGTCTCTGATAGGTCCGGGGAAATGAATAATTAAATAAATAATTATGTAACCTTGTCATTTGCAACTTTCATGAATTAAATACGCTAAAATCGCAAAAAATTTACCCCTATTTTTGGGGTGTCACACAGCAGGCCCAGAATAATTGGGCCAAGTCCGATTAGCAATTAGAGGGGATTTATATGATCACATCCACCAATCATTTGAAAACCGATCACTACCAGTATTTATTGTTATGTAATCTGCTACATCTAATATCATACAGAAGTGTATAGCAACGAAGGCCCAACTCTTGTACATTTTTAATTATTTTAATAGATTCTGAGGTGACATTGTCAGCAAAAAGAAGTGTGTAGTAACTGAGAAGAAAAGTCTTGTACTTTGATGGATGATTATTAATAAATTAGTTTTTTTAGAAAAAAACAACAGGTTGACATGTGGATTGTCAGGGCCTTGTTTTACATATAAGATAACTATAGCATAATTTGGTAATTATTGAAGCCTAGGAGCAGTGACCAACACAAGACTTTGGAAGGTGGGGGCTAACATTTGGTTAAATTCGAAACAAATTAAGATAAAAAGGGGTATGGCCCAATTTTTTTCGGAAAAGGTAGGCGCCTACGCCCAATTTTATTAATAAACTATGATGAAACAAGTCTGGAACTGTATCAAAAAAAAAACAAGTCTGGAACTAGCAAGTCCTTAAAAATTCCTAATCCAAATTACAAATTTAAACCCAATGTCTAGGGCCCCACCTTGAATCCACCAAATGCCGAGATCTTTTACTGGAAGTGGGCTGAATTTTCTAGTTCGACCTGTTTTGTTAGCGAAACAAAAAATCCTATTTTACAAGAAAATTCAGAGCAAGAAAATAATATAACCAATTACTAATCTTTACAGTAGCAAATTTATAGAGCCCACCCCAGACGGGATCATGAAACTGAACAAAGCCTAACTTGGTAGAGAGGGAAAAAGTATGGTGGTGCAATTTGAACCAATTGGACGCCGGCAGAGAGGGAGGCGTGGTGCACTTAATTTTGACTATGGGTATGGTCAGATACGGGGGAAATGAAGTGATATATAAAAAAAGTTGTTATCAAATCTTCCTTTTAGCAAGTGGGCTTTATGATTTTTATGTAAGCTCTGCGTATTATTATTGTTTATAGTAAGACTACGACCTTGGTATTTAGGTTTTGATATTTTTATCTATGAAATTGAGTTATGTTGGAAAAAAAAACAAAAAGAACTAGTCAAAAGCATCTCGGTACAAAATTCCTAACATCTTATAGAGGATATAGTCCCATTTCAAGCATACCTAGTTCCATTCTGCATCCCGCTTAATAGAAATGAAATTATAAAATTATATTTAATATTTACTCATATAAATATAAGTACGTCATTTTATACATATTATTATATTAGTATCCAATATGTAAAATACAGCCTTTAAAATTTAATAAAATATCAAGTAACATTTATACCATTGAAACTTGGAAGTAGTCCCCTTTAAAATTAATGTATAAATTTACCAATATATATATATATATAATGTTTTAAATTTTAAAAAAAATTCTTAAGTCTTCTCAGAAACCCTATATATATCCGCAAGAATTTGGAGAGTAAAATACATTCTATGCACATTAAAAGATCTGAAGACGTCTTGGCGGACAGAAGGCAACAGAATAGAAAACAAATGAGCAGCGTTGTCACACCGTAACAGAGTTTTCAAGATGTCATATTATTTCACTAAGAAAAACAAAAAGGTTTGTTAATGAGAGTGAATTGATTGAAATATTATTATAATTGACAAAAGCGATAGAGTTTAATTTTAATACATCTAAATCAATGGGACTGAAAACTATGCAAAGTATTTTTTATGGAGGCTAAACATATTTGAATTTGTTTGTGCACCTATCATTGAAAAAGATAGGGTTGTGGGCCGCCAAAATGGAAAATCCTTTATGGTTAGTAATGCAACAGATACATACAAAATTAATATGTTAGTTTTTATGATGAAAATTGTTGATTAGTTGTTATGAATGGAAATAACAATAGTATTTAGTTTGGTTACCAAAGCTATGGGTCAAGATGAGTTGGATTGAACCATGGTTTACATGATTTCTGACTTGTTTTTTAAAATTAATGGTTTGGTGAACATAAGCCAGGCTTGCCCATACACATTTTTAAATGTTTGATTTAATCTAAAACTCTAATTAAATGCATGTTTTACCTAAAAAGATTTATTAAATAAAGTTATAAATAAATGTCATTAAATTTAAGCATTTAAATAGAATATAGTAATATATAAATAAATTCTTTAAAATATCTATAATATTAGAATGTTTATATTTATTAAAGTGAGTAAAGACTCAAATTTATGTTTTGTGAATGGAAAAAATTCTTATTAAGAGTATTACGATCAACATAATATGAAAGTTATGAAAGTTTTAAACTCGAATAGAATTATCAACATAGGTGACTAAAAAAAAGTTATTATCACCAATAAAAAATAATGTTACTGATACAAATGTTTATTTTTGTTGAAACGGTTAATATGTTGTATTTTAAATTAAATAGAATTTTAAATCCAATTAAGATAAAAATTAAGTCCTACATAGCAATTTGACTTTTTTGTTTCCGTAACATTGTGTTTGTCTCGTAAGAAAATGACAAATGTTTTCATAAGAAAATGCAAAAAAGTTCTTTTTTTGGTGAAAAAAAAGTTCTTATATTAAGTCCTTTTGTAATGAAAAAATATTTTTGGAGTAAGGCTTACCAAATACTTTCTCACCCAAATCTATGGAAGACTTACGAGTAGTCTAGTTTCTGTTTTATTTTTTCTTTTAATTTAAATTATTCAATTATTATTTTATTTTTTATTTTTAAAAAATTGTATATAAAACATTGAAAATAATCTTATTCCTTGTTTCTTATATGAATTTTGAAAAACAAGAAACAAAATGGTAAAATTTATAATTAAAACTAAAAATCGAAACAAACAAAATTGTTTTCATTTTATGTTTTCAGTTTTAATCATAAAGTTATTATCTTAACTTTCGTTCTAAAAGTTTGTATAGAAAACAAGTAAAAATAAAAAACGGAAAAAGAAAACAAAAAGATTATTTTCTAGTATTTCCTATACACACTTTTAAAAAGGGGCAAATAAGAAATTAAAAAAAAAATCAAATGATCTCTCTTTTATCTTGAGAAAACACTTTTTCATTTTTAATTATAAAAGTAAGATGATAGTGTTGTAATAAAAAGTAAAAACTGAAAATTAAGCATCTTTTCATATTATTTTCATTACCAGTTATTTTTTCATACATTCAACAAGTGTTATTAAAACCAGATCAGCCGGCGATCGAATCAGTAAGAGTGAGTTAATGGGTCAATGGTTGAATCGGTTGCGTAATTAGTTAAATTAGCGGACTTGATCAATTTAAAAAATAAAAATAAAGATAATTCAACCCCAAAATTTCAAAATTCCAAAATCTATGTACTTAAGAAAAAACGACAGCGTTTTGAAGAGGAATTTTTTTATATAAAATATTAGTTCTCTGCACCAGGTCAATGAATTGTCGATTTTAAACAAAATCAATCATTTTTATATGGAGTCACATACCTAAACGACTCAATAATCTATTTGAATTAATTGGGTCACCATATACCACCAGTTCAAGCTGAATTTTATTAGACGTAACAAAGCATTAACACAACACATAGAACTGGCAATCATTCAAGAAATTATTATCATATCATTATATAATTGTTGTCACCCATAAGCAAAATTAATGACAAGCATCTAATAATTTCGCAGGACTGGATTGAATATATCAGAAAGCAAAGCAGAGAGAACCAGAAAAGAATGTGAAGAAGGACAAAAAGGCGCTCTCACCTCAGCAAAGAACGCAACGCTGTGACCTTAAAAAAAGAAAGCACTTGGAATTCAACTCAAACCACACCAACACAATACAATACAATACAATACAATACTTGTGACTTGTTTGTTCCTTTCTTTCTCCTAAATATCATATAATGTCCCCAACCTCGAATTGAAAATCCCCCCACAACCCACCATGGCATCAATCTCAGGCATTTGCTCCTCTTCCCCAACTCTCAAAAAGTTCCCAAACCTCTCCTTCGCCAACCCTCTCCGCAAAGACCACCTCTCCTTCCCCTCCCGCCGCACTGATCGCACCCTAACCCTCCTCTCCCCTCACTCCGTCGCTCGTGAGGTTCCCGCCGAGGTTTCCGATGGAGCTGTGGCCGCGGCGGCGAATAAGGGATTGAAGAAAGATCCATATGCGCTGTGGCAACGATACGTGGAATGGTTATACCAGCATAAGGAGCTGGGGCTTTACCTCGACGTTAGCCGGGTCGGGTTTTCCGATGAGTTCCTGAGGGAAATGGAGCCCCGGTTTCAGAGGGCGTTTCGAGCGATGGAGGAGTTGGAGAAAGGTGCGATTGCGAATCCTGACGAGGGTCGCATGGTCGGACACTATTGGTTGAGAGACCCTAAGCGTGCTCCTACTTCGTTTCTCAGGTCACAGATTGAGAACACTCTCGACGCTGTTTGCAAATTCGCTAATGATATCGTCAGTCGTAAGGTCAGTTTCAGTTCTAATCACACCTTTGGTTTATATTGGATTCAACTACGATTCCTTTGTGTGTCAACGAGTGCGTAGATCAACTTATATTAGACAATTCTAGTTTAACCTTTGATCTTGAGAAGTAAAATACCTAGGAATGTTAATGCAATTGCGTTAAATTTAGATAGGGAGAGTTATACCTGTCTGATAGAGTATATCAATATCAAACCAGGTAAGCGCAAAAGTTACATTAAATGGCGTTGGATTAGAAATTAGGTCCACCCTTGGTCTCCAGAGGGCACAACTGAATTCGCTCTTATAATTAAGTTTTGGTGATTTGTGTGTGGCAATGTGCTTTGTTTGGCAGATTAAACCTCCTTCATCTCCAGAGGGTCGATTTACTTCAATATTATCTGTTGGAATTGGAGGTTCGGCTCTTGGACCGCAGTTTGTTGCAGAGGCATTGGCTCCTGATAATCCTCCTCTTAAGGTATATCTATGTTGATGTTGAATGTTAAATTGCAAGCGACTAATTTGTTAGTTAAACTATTTGGTTTCTTTCAAGTCATGTGCATTTGACAATGGTGTTGTTTTCCTTCACTTCTTTACTGTGGCCGAAAGATATAAAAATCATTAGGTGTTCCTGCTAGCTATTCTGAAGTTTCTGTTATCTGCTATATGTCTGAGCAACTAGTGTTATATAGTATGGGTATATAGGATTTCTACTGTTTGGGGTCTCATGAGATGTTTTTGGTCTTTCAACAGATAAGGTTTGTTGACAACACGGATCCTGCTGGAATTGATCATCAGATTGCGCAGCTTGGCCCTGAGCTAGCTTCAACACTTGTGGTTGTGATTTCAAAGGTCTGCATTGGGATTATAATCTTTCTTGTTTGATTACCATGTTATCATCAGTGCATGAACAATTTTTTTGACTTGAGAGTTTCAATTATTTTCAGAGTGGAGGCACCCCAGAGACTAGAAATGGTTTATTGGAAGTACAGAAGGCTTTTCGTGAAGCAGGCTTGGATTTTCCGAAACAGGTTTAATCTCAGGTTTTCACTTTTTTAAATTACATATATTTTTATTTCCACATATATTATTACATAATACTACATTTGAATCAGAAGTTTACATATGAGATAGTATTATGGCCACACTCACGTCTACATTGATTTTCATTTACCAGAGTGAAAATTCTCTAATTCTTACTGCTATACCTTTTATAATTCTCATAGATTTGTATACATTGTCCAGTAATACTTGGAACTTTCAGATTTATGTTATTTTGTTTTTTCTTGGACTTGTGGAAAATTATCTTCATTATTAGTAAGATACTTATAATTATATGTATTTCTTTTATAATTAGAAACAATATTTACCGGAATCAGACACTTTGATCATACTAGGAACTAGGATGTAGCCGTTATTAATATAGCTAAATAAAAAAAATATATATATATTATTGATCAAATGTATTTTTGCGTTGACTGATATGCAAATCTAAATGTTATTGACTCTTCATCACTTATGCATCTAGTGTGAATGTCAGTTTGTGGAAATTGCTACAATTTTCTAATGCATGCCAGGGTGTTGCTATTACACAAGAAAATTCTTTGTTGGATAATACGGCCAGAATTGAGGGTTGGTTAGCTAGATTTCCCATGTTCGATTGGGTGGGAGGTAGAACATCAGAGATGTCTGCAGTTGGCCTGCTTCCAGCAGCGCTTCAGGTAAGTGGCCATAAATGTAAATTGAATGTGTTTATACATTTATTCTATGTTTTGTTATAATACTTCTTGATTCAGGGCATTGACATTAGAGAAATGCTTGCTGGTGCATCACTTATGGATGAGGCAAATAGAAATACTGTGGTATACATAAGCTTCTAGCTCTTCTTTTTTAATCCAAAGAAAATGATCTAAAGTATCTCTGATTAATATATATATATATATATATATACACACACACACTATTGTGCAGTTAAGGAATAACCCTGCAGCTTTACTGGCTTTATGCTGGTATTGGGCTACAGATGGTGTAGGATCCAAGGTGAGAATAATATAATTTATTAATCAATATCATCTGTCCCCTGTTTTATTTAACTATTGCTTGTTTTCTTTTCCTCCTTGCTCTGTAGGATATGGTTATTCTTCCATACAAGGATAGCCTATTATTATTTAGTAGATACTTGCAACAACTGGTCATGGAATCTCTAGGCAAGGAGTTTGACTTGGATGGCAACCGGGTATGTCTTATTCTTATGTGCAACAAATGAAATAAACAATACTTTTTTACATCGCCGTGTTTTTTTTTGGTAAAGTTTTAAATGTCTTTTAATCAGTTTATTCCTGCACATCAGGAAGTAGCGTGATAGACTCTCTAGTTTATATTCATGGTTTCAGTTTAGGTACCGTGTACTGTCACACTTTCATGTGATGCACACTTGCATTATATTCGTATCTGACAATTTTTTAACTTGACTGAACATTGTTAATAGATCCTACAATGGTGGATGTTTCTCGCTAGTTGCTACATATTATATCACATCTACTGACTATGTTTAGTCTTAAATGCTTAAATTCTACATGATTAAATGATATATCTAAGTTTGACTTTTCAATTCCATAGGTTAACCAAGGAATTAGTGTCTATGGAAATAAAGGAAGCACAGATCAGCATGCGTGAGTTTTCACACTAGTCTTTATTCTGGTTTAATAGTTTATTTGATTTGATTAATATCTAACAAACTTCTGCCCCATACAGTTATATTCAACAATTGAGGGAAGGTGTACACAATTTCTTTGTGACATTCATTGAGGTGCTACGTGATAGACCCCCTGGTCATGATTGGGAACTTGAACCCGGTGTCACATGTGGTGACTACTTGTTTGGTATGCTACAGGTATGATTTGCTAATCAGGCATTTTTTAACCGAATTGATGCTTCTATTTAAGATCAGCTATTTATTTAGCTTGGAGCTAAATCTGGATCTTCTGCAGGGAACAAGATCAGCTCTGTATGCCAATAACCGGGAATCCATCACAGTCACTGTACAAGAAGTGACACCAAGATCAGTTGGTGCTCTTATTGCACTCTATGAACGAGCAGTTGGAATATATGCTTCCCTTGTCAACATAAATGCTTATCACCAACCTGGTAAAATATGATCTATCTAGCACGTTTTACTATTTTCTTGATTTTTAATAAAAAATTATGTTGTAGTGGCCATTTTAGAATTTTTACCTTGTCCTTTATCATTGATTTATGCATTGAAATTGAGTTATATTGAATTATATACCAACTTATTTTTGTTTCTTCATTAGGTGTGGAAGCAGGTAAAAAAGCAGCGGGTGAAGTACTAGCACTTCAGAAGCGAGTGCTGGCAGTGCTAAATGAGGCCAGGTATGATGTGTATTTGAAAATATCAGGGATCTGTCTTAGCTAGAGTTACATTGGGTATAGCTTCTGCTCTCCAGAGTTGTGAAAACATGAGTTCGGAAGAGTCTTATGGATTTGGTTCTTTCTTTCCGTGGGATGTATTGGCCCTCTTGATATCATCATGAGCACTAATTGACTACCCTGACTGGAATCATCCCAATAACGCTGTGATACGAAGTGCATCCTGCTGAAAATATTTTGGGTCAATATCTGGTTGGAATGTGGACTCACTTAGTGTGCCTTACATACGTTTGTATATATTGTCAGTTAGGTCAGTCGCCAAATAATATGTATCTTCTCTTTTCAGTTGCAAAGAGCCTGTTGAGCCATTGACACTTGAAGAAGTGGCTGACCGCTGCCATGCCCCAGAAGAGGTACTCACACTGACTCTCCCAGTTACTTTCTCAATTATGGTATGTGTACAACTTGTATTTTATGAATCATGGGAGAGGTTCAATAACATTCTTTACTTGTATGCAGATTGAAATGATTTACAAGATTATTGCCCATATGGCCGCCAATGACAGAGCACTTATTGCTGAAGGAAGCTGCGGTTCACCACGGAGCATCAAGGTTTTTCTTGGGGAGTGTAACATTGATGAATTGTATGCTTGAGTTAGACTAACAAGTTTCATGTTTGATAACGTTATAGTTGTGTTTGAATATGGATCAAGAGAGAAGAAGCTGCCTACAATAATTTGGTTTAAATGTTGAATCTCCATCATTAATGAAAGTGGAGATATTTGTTCAGACAAATTCTTGAAATTGTTGAGTTTTGGTGTTCTGGATTGGAACTGCATGTAACCAAATGGATAATCGAGTGGCTGAATAAAATAAATTGTTCCTTCTGCTGCCTAGGATTTTTGTCTTTTGGGGGTTGATTGGACTACCGGATTAGGGCAGTAGCTGTCCGGTACAGACCACCAACAAGACTACAAAATTTGTGTAAAAAGTACAAGTAACTGATTGTGAAGGCCTGAAACATAATCTGAAAAGAGGAAAGTTGATTCAATTTGGAGCTGCCAGAAGTAGAGGGAAATGTGGTAAAATAAATAAACTGGAAAGCTACATAGTGGTGAAGAATATCAATATTCTGTACGTTACGTCTTGAACTCGGTATCTTATTTCTGCAGAAGACTATGTATAATTCTTAATGTGCCTTTGATCAAAATTTTCCAAAAATTACTAAAATCCACTTGTGTTTTGTCAAAAAAAAGTATCATCTTCCGTCTCAAAACTATTATTATTTTAATATCTTTTATTTTGTCAACTATTATCACTTTCAGAATTCAAGTTATATTTTTTTGTAATTAAATTAATGTAGGTCTCTTTATCATTTTATTTTGATCAATAAATAAGACTTAAAAAATTAAAATATTATTTATTATTAATAAAACAAAAGAATTACATACGGACATTTTAATTTATATTAACTTAAATAATTACACATTTAAAAAAACCAAAGTGATTCTAAGATGAAAAAGCATATAATTTAAAAGAATATATTAAGCGAAAAAATGACGACACCAAGTTGGGTTGCTGGGCGCGTGAGGAGGGAGATTATGTTCTAAGTCCTGAGAAATTATACTCAAACATTTGAGCAGTAATATTTACAATATCAAACAATATTATCATCAATTGATCTGTGGTGCAATGAAACTGAATTTTAAATCAAACACCAACAAGGCGTTGGACACCAAGTTAAATTGCAGCACAAAGGTATACGAGTTAAAATACTATACATCACAACTTCGCGGCAAGCTGCTTTTGGCAAATCAAAGAAGCTTTGATATGACATGACACGAAGTCCAGAAGGCTTTAGTTGCAACCCTAAGAATAACAGGGTTTTGATATATCCTGTCAATAATGTCAATGTGAGTAGTAAAAGAGGGTGAAATTAATTGGTAATGACTATCTTTTGTCATACCAAATGTAAAACACAACCAGCAAGAAAGATATTTAGTATCCATCACCAGATAATTGCATGCATGCTATCATCATTCATCAGGCAGTAAGTAAATCATAGGCAATATCAATTTATATAAAGAGAGGTAGACGACTGGGGTTGGAAAATGCACTTGCCCTATGGCCGTAGCTCCCCATGATGCAACATTATAAATAACTTTGCTCCCATCCCAAGCCTTTCGCAGCTTTCCCTTTTTCTTTTTCACTGAAAATGTCTTGCTAAGTGCTAAAAGAACAAAACCCAAAAAAAAAAAGGTCAGAAATTCTTTCCATTATCCTGGCTAACTTACAATGAAATTGTCTCCACAAAATTATTAAAGTTTATCTGGAATGAAAAGGTAGAACATAGAGGATTATTTATTGTTTTTCACTTAAGTATATGGAAGAATAACAGAAAAGGTATCAAACTAGGAAGGAAGCAACCAAACTCACCTTCCTGGAGTTGAGCAGGGGTCAATTCCTTCAAAGAGCACAGAAATCAATTAGAGAGAGCATAAATTTCAGATACATTTAGTAGAACCTGTTATAGCTTCAATGGGTTGTAGATGTAATTAACAAAAAAAAATCATCCTCAGGCAAAGAAGAAGAGAGGGAGATGCCTTATTACACAATGCAAATGATTGTTACCCAACAAATGAACAAGAATGCTACAGAGAAACACACCATGGAAAAGGCACGTAAACTGAATGAGTAAGTCTATAATTCAATGAGATGACTCCGTTATTAGCAAAATTGTGTTGTCACAGCAAACAACAGTACGGCTCTATAAAACACTAAGAAGCTAAGATTAGGGATGTAAACAGGATAGTGTGATCCCTATACCCGCAGGTAAAGGGACGGGTACAGATACTTGCGGGTAGGAGAACAGGTGGTACCCGCGGGTATTTATTAATGTTTAATATTTTTTTAAAATAATTATAATATAGAAAATATTTTATAATGTATTAATTATTAATTTCATTATAATATGATATAAATTAATATTGTATAATATGATTACAACTTTATACATTAAAAATATTATTATGGAACAATATTAATTTTTTTATCTCATTATAAAATAATAAACTACCTTACTATTTGAATATATTTAATTAAAAATAAACATGAATAGTTATGCAAGTACCCGCGGGGCGGGTAATACAATACCTATTCCCGCTCATTTAGAAAATTTGTAGGTACAAGTTACAAGTGTATCCACGGGTGTCGATTTTTTTACCACCCTTACTAAGATTCCATCAACAGTACTAGCAGAGTATGCTAGAAAATAACACTATTTATATTTATTCAAAAGTTTGTTATCTTCCAATATAATATATAAAATTCTAAGAAAAGACAAATATGTTAAAGCACCAGAAATTTCTGATTGATTAAACAGTATCCACAGATACAACTCCAACATCAGCATCATACAAGAATGTGTATAATATAGATATAGATACATCCATAATTTTGGCATTTTTTATGATTTTTTTTGTCAAAATATGGTTGTACTCGAGCAAATATGCAGCCAATTTGTGCCAACATAAAGCAGATACACAACTTTACAGAAAACTCCAAAATTTTCAAATAATATACTTGAAAAATTGGTGTGACTTGACAATTTATGTATGAATCGTATGACTACTCTGATTCAGATGTTAGATAATGCTGGTTTCTAAGTCAGGTTGCATAGGTTCAGATTAAATTTCAAAACCCGCATGACAACCTGCCTATTTTAGCTTCCTTGCAATTTTTTTAAACCAAGAAATTCTCATATACAATGTTTATTTTATATGAAGTATTTTATAATTATAATTTATAAGTACATTTTTTTTATAAATTTAACTTTTGGCACAGTCAAATACTTGGATCCGGGGATAATTAAGGTTTGTAGTAACCAAGGTTAACAAAATCGGGATTTCATGTGAAATCGCAAAGGTGTAAAATCGTAAATCCTAAAATCGTAAATCAAATCGTAAGATTTTACTAACTAAGTATATACATGTTTATATGCATATATATTCATATATATGCATATAAAAGCATAATTCAAAGTCATAAATCTATTGAAAAAACATCATAAACTTGCATAAAAATCCATAACTCATAATTCATAACATACACAAACAACAATGTTAATCTAAACTGCCTCCTTCCCCTCTTGTTGATGCCATTCCCGAGTTGCCTCCTGTGGTAGCCAGTGCTGCGAAGAAGAAGACAGAAGCACGAAGAAGAGAACCCAAACAGAGAGCAACACAAACAGAGCAGAGAGCAGCGCAAAGAAGAAAGTGAGAAGAAGCAACACCAGACACTAAGAAGAAGCAGAGAAAGGAGGAAGTCGCGTGCCTGAGTGAGAAAGGAGGAAGAAGCTGCGTGCCCTAGTTAAACCGAGTATTTTTTTTTCCGGGTCACCCAATTAAAATGGGTTTTTAATGATTTCTGCCCGATCCCAAAAAAAATCGTAAAATCTTGAGATTTTACCAGTGTTATTAAATGGCGTTTGTGGCGGCGTTATAGCGGAAATTTGTGGCGGTTTCTGAGACCCCCGCAATTCGTTACATAAAAAAACGCCACAAATAGCGGCGTCCGCCATCTGTTGAATAACGGCGCTATTCCACCGCTATGCACATGGCGGTACGGCGGGCCATAGCGGGTATAGCGGTTATGGCCTTTTATTTTTTTTTTTCCTCCTAAATGGGCTGGGAGTGTGGCCCATTTCACAATCCCACCCTAACCCTTTCAGAACCCGTCTCCCTCCCTTTCCCTCCTTCTCTTCGTTTCAGTTCCAGCCCACCGTGCCCGACCAGCAGCGACCATCTCCGACCAGCATCCACTGCCTCCGGCCAGCCACGAGTGCGCGACCACCGTGCGACCACCGTGCGACCACCAGACGACCACCACGCGACCCGCGCGTTGTCTTCTCCGCGTGCCCTGTTCTGGTCGTCCACCACCTGCGTTTTTTGCTCTGTTTTGTTATTCCTCTCTCAGCCTCATCTCTCTGCTCTGTTTTCTCAGGTCTCAGGTCTCAGCCTCTGATCTCAGCTCAGGTCACACCTCACCTCACCTCACCTCACCTCACCTCACCTCTCTGCTCTGTTATTTCTCTCTCAGCTCACCTCTACCTGCCTCACCTCTCTGCCTGCCTCACAAGAGTCACCACCACCTCACCTCACCTCACCTCTCTACTCTGTTATTTCTCTCTCAGCTCACCTCTGCCTGCCTCACCTCTCTGCCTGCCTCACAAGAGTCACCACCACCTCTCTACTCTGTTATTTCTCTCTCAGCTCACCTCTGCCTGCCTCACCTCTCTGCCTGCCTCACAAGAGTCACCACCACCTCTCTACCTCACCTCTCTCTTCCTTAAATGGCAAATAACACCCCCCAAACCCAAACCAATGTTGCAGCCGCTGCTCCAAGGAACACTAGGACAGATATTGGGTGGAAATATTGCACAACTGTGAATGAAGGAGACACCAATGTGGTTCAGTGCAAATTTTGTGGAAAGGTGATGAAAGGAGGGATTACAAGAGGAAAGGAGCATCTCATGAGAAAGGCGGGTAATGTTGCACCTTGCCTAACTTGTCCAGTGGAGGTTAGGGAAGAACTCTTGGCTGTTGTAAATGATAAAAAGAAGAAGACTAGAGAAGCTATCAAAAAAGTGGTGCAAGAGATTGTTGATAGTGATGGTGGGGAGGAGGATGAAGTTGCTGCTGCAGACATTATTAAAGGATTAGAATCTCAATCCCAAACCCAATCTGCCAGCAGTGTTGCATTGAATAAGAAGGCCAATTTGAAGGGTCCTATTGATCTCTATTGTCGGCGACCGGAATCCGCTATTGCTAGAAATCGGAAGGAGAGTTTGAAACAAACAAGTATAAGAGATGCTTGTGATAAGGAGGCAACATCAAAGGTACATCAATACATTGCCCGTTTTTGGTACCAAGCTGGGTTGTCTTTCAATATGGTCAAGTTGCAAAGCTTTAAGGACATGATTGTAGCCATTGGAGCGTATGGACAGCATCTACGACCTCCTAGTTTTCATGAGATTAGAGTGCCACTCCTCACAAAGGAAGTGGAGTACACAAATGAATTAATGAAGGATCACAAACAGCAGTGGGCAACTTTTGGTTGCTCTTTAATGTCTGATGCTTGGACGGATAGGAAACAAAGATGCTTGATTAACTTTTTGGTGAACTCTTCTGTTGGGACAATGTTCATCAAGTCTATTGATGCTTCTAACTTTGTGAAGACCGGGGAGAAGCTATTTGAATTACTTGATGCTGTTGTAGAGGAGATTGGAGAGGAAAAAATAGTGCAAGTCATAACAGACAATGGAAGCAATTATGTTCTTGCTGGGAAGTTATTGGAGGAAAAAAGACCAAAGATTTTCTGGACTCCATGTGCAGCACATTGCATAGACTTGATCTTGGAGGATATTGGCAAGATGCCAATAATTAAGAAGACACTTCAACGGGCAATCTCATTGGTGGGTTTCATTTATAGCCATTCAAGCACTTTGAGCTTGTTGAGGCAGTTTACAAACAAAAGAGAGCTTGTGAGACATGCAGTGACTCGATTTGCGACATCTTATCTTTCCTTGGAGAGGATCTATCAAGAGAAGGCGAATCTTAGGAAAATGTTTGTTTCGGATGAGTGGAATGGAAACAAGTTGTCATTGGAGGCCAAAGGTAGGGAAGCTTGCAAAACTGTACTAATGCCAAGCTTTTGGAGGAACGTTGTGTATATCTTGAAAGTGATGACTCCACTTGTGAAGGTTCTTCGCCTTGTGGATGGAGAAAGAAAGCCAGCTATGGGATATATTTATGAAGCAATGGACAAGGCAAAAGAAGCTATTATGAAGTCTTTCAAAAATAAAGAGATAAGGTACAAAGAAATTTTTCAGATCATTGATGAAAGGTGGAATTGCCAGCTTCATCGCCCATTACATGCAGCTGGTCACTTTTTGAATCCGGAGTTGTTTTATGCTAACCCCAATATGGAGTTTGACAGTGAGGTTGTTAGAGGGTTGTATGAGTGCATTCATAAGTTGGTGGTAGACCTAGAGGTGGAGCAAAAGATAATGATGGAGCTACATGCTTATAAAACTGCAAAGGGATTGTTTGGTACTCAGCTTGCAGTATCTATGAGGAACACAACAGCCCCAGGTAAAATGAAAGCAATAATTACTTTGCATACAGGTGTTATTGTTTAGTTAGTAAGATAACAACCGGGAATTTTTGCTTTGCATTGCAGCTCAATGGTGGCGACTCTTTGGTTCTGATGCTCCTCATTTGCAACATCTAGCCATAAAGATCTTGAGCTTAACTTGCAGTGCATCCGGTTGTGAAAGAAATTGGAGTGTCTTTGAGCAAGTAATTATGGATTATCATCTTTGAATTATTTTCTAAAAGTAAATTTACTACAATATTTTCTTATCATTTTTTATTTCTAAATTATGCAGATTCATTCTAAAAAAAGGAATAGGCTTGAGCATGAGAGATTGCATAATTTAGTTTATGTTAAGTATAACCAAGCACTGAAACGGAGATACAACCTTAAGGATGAAACTGATCCAATTTGCCTTAATGAGATTGATGATTGTAATGAATGGCTAGTTGGAGAAATGGATGATGGAGGTCATGATGATGAAAGGGTTTTTGAGGGAGATGATTTATTGTGGAGAGATGTTTATAAAATTTCAGGGATTGGAGAGCCTAGAGTATACACACGGCAAAGGAAAAGGAGAAAAGAACAAACATCTGCTTTAACATTGTCTAAAAGGGGTAGAGGTAGAGGAAGTGGTTCTTCAACAAGAAAAGGAAAAGAGAAAGTGGTTGAAGTTGAAGAAGAAAGAGAAGCTAAACTTGATGATGACATGGAGGAAGAAGAATTGGAAGATATTGTTTTTGACAGCTCGGAAGGAGAAGAAGCTGAAGGCTTTTCCGTAATTCCTAACAATGAGAATGATTATGTTGACCTTGAAGAAGAGGAAGGAGATGAAGATGAAGAGGATTAGATTTCTAGGCCTTTTCTATATATGTTGCATTGTTGTTTTCCTTGTCTTTTATTGTAGGATCTATGTTTTATGCATTATTATTTGCTTGACCAAAGACTTATGATGTTTTATGTAGCTATATATATATATATATATATATTTTTTTTTTTGCATTATTTTATTGTGTCCGCCATAGGCCGTTATAGCGGCCGCCATGACCTTTATAAAGTTTTTTTAGCTTACCGCGATAAGCCGCGATCGCTATTTGATTACCCTGGATTTTACCGATTTTAGGATCTTAATCCCGATTCCTCTGCGATTTTGGGCGGATACGATTTTCCTTGCGATTTTGATCGGAAGAGTGCCCAAAAATCGTACCGTTTTGGGATTCTACTCCCGATTTTGACTACCATGGTAGTAGCTATATTTATTTAGGAATAGTTGTGCGTAATGCACTATATTTTACATAATAAATTTTCCCACTCTATCCATATCTATCCAAGATTTTTAAATGTTCTCCATTTCCACATCACATAATCGGGTCATGATTTCTATACATTTCTATGCAACATAGATGGAAACATATACAAAACAAACTAGACAGCTTAAAGATGATTAGAGAAGAACAATTCCCCAAAACCTTCCAGGAAACATAAAAAACACTTTTTCCCCATGTAGAATTTGCACCTCAGCTGAGAAGCATAATTGGAGGTATGAGCAGATACAAGTAAAAAGATCCAGTGTACATGAGACATGTAGCGTACAGATTATGCTTTATGTTGAATCTATACTGCTACAAGAAAGCATTAGACAGCAGATTCTTGTAGCAGGTCAGATGGTACCACGTGTTTGAAGCCAAAAACATTTGGATTCTCACAGTTTTCAAATTAGGAGAAGCAAAAATAACAGGTACATACAATATAGATTCAACTGAACAAAAAGTTACATAAACACACCTTGGTCTGCTTGAGGGATAGCAAATATGCAGCCATGAAGCATGCAATGCCCTCCACTATATCTTCTTGTTTAACAAGGACATAATCTTCTTGGTCTAACTCGGTATCTTCACCCTCCCAGAGATCATTTTCACTAACCACGTCCCAAGAATTACCCTCTTCTGCCATAACCAAGCATTTTTTGCTATTACTATCATTCTATATTTGAAACAATAAAGACAACAACTTTGATTTATTGAACACATCAAAATGTAGAAAACCAATTTGCAATGTGAAAGATACCGGCTGTATTATGTAAAACTGACGCCTGGGCACACTCCAATTTTTGAAGAAAGGCAGGGCATTCAACTCTAGATTTGAGCAGATCACATAACTGCATTGGGGCACATGGACTGTGGTGTTAGGAAGCAAGGTAGTTAAAATCACGATTCAAGGTTGAATCGTAGAGGGTTCAAAAAATCGTAAATCGTATTGTAAGATTTGAAAATTTCCTATATATTCCTATATATACATAAAAATTCCTATGAATGCATAGAAACTCAATTTATATTGTAAAAACACTTCAATAAACATCCATAATAAAACATAAACATCCATAAAACTTAACAATTCAAAGTCTAAAGTCCATTGGTCGCCCCACTGAAGAGAAGCATTTGATGATGGATGACGGTGGTGAGAAACAGAGCATCGAACTTGCAGAAGCAGAGCGAGAAAACGAAGAGAGGAAGGCGTCATCAATGGTGTTTCACACGGTGATGGTGGAGGGGCTGCTTGGACTCGGAGACCAGGGTGGGGAGCTGTTTGATCCTCTAAGCTGCACCAAAGAATAGAGTCGTGTTTGGGGACCTAAAGCTGCGCACAGTTTTGTCTAGGCTTTGGAAAGAAACCAGGTCTGAAACAGGTTTGGCTTTAAAAACAAGTTTTTCATAAAATTGTAGTGAATCCTTAAAAAAAAGGGGGATTTTAAGGATTTTGATCATAAAATCGGGAGTTTTTACGCCCCAGATCGGGATTTTAACTACCACGTTAGGAAGGATAATCATTAATCACGTAATCAGTAAAATTTTACCCATAATAAGGTAATGTTCGGGGCATGAATGAAACAAAATGGAACAGAACCGTTCTATTCATCCTAGTTTGCACTTTTCACTGAAATCAAAATATACCAATTTTTTAACCTGGTATTCTTCTATTCCCAAAATGCACCAGACACGTAATAATCAGCAAATATCCAAGTGGTGTAACCATAATAGTTGGTTCTGTTTTGCTTAATGGAACCAAAACATACTACTTGTTTAACATCAACATGAATTCTGTTTTATATTTAGGAGAAAGAAAGAAGAAAGTACTCATACAGTATCAGTTAAGTAAATAAACGAAAAACACGTAAAAGCCATGGTGATTCATATCCACAATCCAGCGAGGAGAGAACATAATGAATTACGGGGTAATGGAAACCCTAAAATAGAAAGAGGAATAACCTCATCGGCATCAGGATCAGATGGTGCAGTGGCTTCAGGTTCAGTTTCACAATCATGAGAAGAAGAGGTAGCATTCATGAATTCAAGAGCTCTCTGACACTGCAGAAGCACGGCTTCGAGACTCTTTCTCTTTATCCGAAGCGGATCGGAGTCCACAAAGGTTTTCGAATCCATTAATGCGAGCAACAACGAGAACGGAAGATTCGTAGGTTGTTTTGTTGCGATGAGGGTTTAGCAGAAACGATGATTGCTTGCTTTTCTTGACATTCGCTTTCGTGTACTGCAAATTGTTCCCTCTCCCTTTCTCCGCCTTCCCTTTTTGCGTTATGTTGATTATGCTAACTACTAACAACTCTCTTCTCTAATCAATTCTTTTCTCTTTTCTTTTTTATCATACCTTTCAAATTACCTCCCTCATTAATCTCTATTATATATTGTGAAGCTTATTATCAGTGTTTAATGAATTGTGGTACATTTATTTTACTTTGTTAAATTTATAATAAAAATAAATTTTAAAATAAATTAAAATATCAAATTATATATACTATTGTAATTATAAAATTTAAAATTAAACAATTCATTATTAAATAATATTAATAATTAATTTGAAAATATTTTTATTTAATGAATTAAAATTATTTTTAATAATAATAAATAATAAATTATTAAATTAGATAATCAATTATTTTGAAAATATATCTAATTAAATAGTAAATTAGTTTATTTGTTTTTATTTTTCAAACTTGTTTTTCAAAGTTAATAATAGATAACACATTATCAAATCAATTTTTTAAAATAAAAAAAATTGTTTGTTTGTTTTTTATTTTTAAAACTTATTTTTCAAAATTAATAAACAGATATAATAACTTATCAAATCAATTTTTAAAATAAAAATAAATTGTTTGTTTGTTTTTATTTTTAAAATCTGTTTTTCAAAGTTAATAGAAGATAACAACTTGACAATCAATTTTTTAAAACAAAAATAAATTAGTTTGTTCATTTTTTATTTTAAAAACTTATTTTTCAAAATTAATAAAAGATTAGAACTTATCAAATCATTTTTTTAAAAAAAATAAACTTGTTTGTTTATTTATTATTTTTAAAACCTATTTTTCAAAATTAATAAATAGATAACAACTTATCAAATCAATTTTTTAAAATAAAACTAAATTTGTTTAGACTTTATTCTTTTACTCTAGTTAATAACACAAGAAGTTAGATTAGGTAATTAATTAGGATTGGTATGTATGGTAGGTTCGGGAAGGTTAGAAATTAGGAATTGTTAGAAAGTATATAGACTAGTTAGATGTTAATTATATAATTATGTGTGTGTGCATGTATGTGATAATCTTTAAATGTTTGAGAAAGTGTGATGAATCGGTTAAATAATTGATAGAAAACAGATAAAATGAGTTGTAGGAGTTATAAATGTATGATGCATTATGAATTGTAATTTGGAATGAAAAAGGATGATGTTCCTCGTTTGGTATGACATT
This sequence comes from Clitoria ternatea, assembly GCA_037962975.1. Lineage (NCBI taxonomy): Eukaryota > Viridiplantae > Streptophyta > Magnoliopsida > Fabales > Fabaceae > Clitoria > Clitoria ternatea. Next base: position 290,036,404 of record CM075670.1, read on the forward strand.
AAAATGGTTGATAATATGTAAGAATTGATGAATTAATAATTATGGAAATATGGTAACATGGTGTGTAAGGGCGGGTCTGTGTAGCCGCTGTGTGATTGTGAAATGTCAATTTCTGATAGTTATATATGAGTTTGATGATATTGAGCATGTATGATGTATGTTATATATGTGATTATGTGGTGTGGGATGGCCGACGGTATGTATTGCCCCTCATTTTGAATCTCATGGTGTTTGAGGCCCGGTTGAGCTACCAGTGGTCAAGTAGGATCCAGTGGTTGAGGTGGAGAGTCAAGTAAGACTCGATGGACCCGGTCCCCCATCTGAAAGCCCATCCTTTGGTATCCGAATACTAGGAGTTAATATGAATGTGGGTCAGTGTGTTATATGTGACTTGATATTGTTGAATGATTTATGATGAATTGTGGATTGATTATGATTATAATATGGAATATGAATGATGATGAATATTTGATGCAATGTGTATGTATTTTATGTTATTTGGAAATCATATTGAGATCTAGGTAAATGGGAATGGTCATGAATGGAATAAGGTAAAGTAGAAATACATGAAGCGTGTAAGTTGATCAATATTAAGGATAATAGATAGTACTTAGGTATATTTGCTATTTACCATTTTATATTAATTGTGATATTCCAAACACTCACCCTTGCTGTGGTTTTATCCATTTTAGTGACCAGTGACAGGAAGGATACCAATGCCTCAGAGGGTGCACCAGGCGGGTAGCCGATGCCAAGGATAATACAGAATTATGAATTAGTGTAATAGCTTAGTGATAAATTTCATTTGATAGTATTTATTGTAACATCCCTGTTTTTAGTAGCAGTCTTATTTGGTAAATTTTGAAGTATGGAAGGTCTGTAAGTGGGAATTGGTAAATAAATACTCTGTAGATGGTCTGTAATATCACAAGAATTTCATTTTTGTGTGTAATTATGGAATTTATATAGACCAATAATGCAATTATTCAAATTCTGAGTGAAAAAGGGCTCTGTTCCGAGTGACAGAGAGAAATTCTGAGTGAATGATGAAATTCCGAGTGTAAGGTTATGTTTTCCAAGTAAATATATGACCGAGAGGGTTACTACCGAGTGGAATCCTGGCTTCGGAGACATTTGGGTGAAGGGTGTTCAAGAGAACCACTTCTGGGTGAAAATCTGAGTCAAACACCCTTGAATGACTCGTTTCTGAATCAAACAACCTCGAATGACTCGTTTCCGAGTCAAACCTTGCCAAGTGCTTCCTTTTCCGAATGAAACTTCTCTGATTGCAGTATTCCGAGTAAAGGGACTCAGTCAGGGATATATCCGAGTGACATTTCCAAAATTGAGTATGATGAGGATCAGGTGAGATCCTGGACGAATTCCGTCCGAGTGGGGAGTTTTGAAAGAAATCTAAGATGAGGTGAATTTCCGAGTGCAATCCGAGTGAGTTTGTCCAAATCAGGACCTCCCTAGTAAGGAAAGGGATAGCATTCCGGGTAGAAAGATCTCCAAGTGTGGTATTTTGGGCAGTGGAGTTCCGAGTAGGGGCATATCTGAGCCCAGTGTAACCTGTCCTGAGTGGCATGCCCCGAATATGAAATGCCGAGTGGAATATAGTAATGGGAGCCCATTCCGAGTAGAATATATATAAGGCTTAGAGCCAATTTTTGAGTGAGGCTTATGTTTATGACTCCTTTTCCGAGTGGTGAAAGCCTTAAAGGATTCCGAGTGAAATGTATTTTGAGAAAGGATAGTCTATGTGTTGCTAAGAGATGAATAGTCGAGTGAACCCCAAGTAGGGAATGTAACACCCTGCTTTTAATAATAGCTCTATTTTGTAAATTAGGAAGTATGGAAGGTCTGTAAGGGATAATCAATGAATAAAACATCCAATGGATGGCTTATATTACTTCAAAAATTCCATTTTTGGGTATAATTATAGAAATTACATAGACCTGTAATGATAAGATCCATTTTCCGAGTAAAATATGCCCTACAAAGAAGTTTCCGAGTGAAAAAGGGGCTCTGTTCCGAGTGACCAAGAGAAATTCCGAGTGAAGGATGAAATTCCGAGTGAAAGATTGAAATTCTGAGTGAAAGGTTAAAATTCTGAGTGAAGGTTGTGTTTTTCCGAGTGGAACATGGCCGAGAGGGTTTCTTCCGAGTGGAATCCCTGTCAGAGACACTCCTGAGTGAAGTGGGACCGATAGAACCACTTCTGAGTTCAAGAATCCGAGTGAGACTCGTATGTATGGGTCTTTTTCCGAGTGATAATGACCCTGATGGACTCTGAATGAAACGTAGTCGAAGAAGTTGATCTGATCTCGGCTAAGTAATGATTAACCGAGTGAAACCCAAGTGGGAAATACTTCTATATTCATAAGTGCTGATATCCGAGTGAAAGATATTCCGAGTGAACCCATGTAACCCGTATTCTGAGTGACTATGTACGGTGTAAGTCCGAGTGGGACTTGACTTGGTGAATTTTTCCAAGTGATGAGGAGTGGAATAATTCTGAGTAGAACCTGATTGGGGAGTTTATTCTGAAGAAGGATTAGTTAAGGCATTATCCGAGTGAAATGGAGGTATGAATACCGAGTGTGGGACCAAATAAATATTGGTCGATCTTGGAGTTGTGTACCGAGTGAAAAACCAATAGAGTGATGGGTCGGTTTTAGTGTAATTGCCGAGTGGAAGGTTGAGCAAGAGATGACTCGGAATTGGAATGAAATTACCGAGTGAAAGACTAATTGAGATGACTCGGTTTCAGGAGAATATGCCAACTGAGTCACCTCCAAGGAAGAGAAATCAGACCGAGTGTTTCAAGAGGAATCAATTCCGAGTGAGTAATAGGTGAAGACTCGGTTTCAGGAGGTTCTACCGAGTGGATTAAGATGTTGAAGTGGAAACCGAGTGAATGAAGGATCAGTTTTGGGGAGGAAGAGTGTCTGGCTCAAGCGAGTCGGTATTCGCTTGAGCGAAACTCACACTCGCTCAAGCGAGTCGGTTTTCGCTTGAGCGAAACCCCTCTGCCAGTGCATTGTATGGAACTCGCTCAAGCGAGTCGGTATCCGCTTGAGTGAGAGGGACTCAGATTTCCCTCTTTTCACGTTACCGACCATTTCCAGTCGGTATATACATTGACCAGGTAGAATTCCAGTCAGCCAAGAGGCTGACCAAGTGAAATTTCACTCGGAATTCACTGTCAGAGTAACGCTTTGACTTCAATTTTGTCCCTTTATGCATATTTTTAATATATCTGATCCAATTACTCACCCTAGTGGGTGGACGGCCAGAAATGGTAGACATATCACTTACTTTCTTATCTAGATCTCCATTATCAACCCACTAACAGCCCACTAGAAACCCACTCACAAAAAGTCGTTCCCCACTTGCCTTTACATTATTAACACTGCCTTTGTTAAGACCAGAACTCCTTAGATCAATTAAGTCAGTCAATTATCTTTCTTTCATTCCTCTTCTCCATCAAGGAACCTTCAATCTGAAGCTAGGACAGTGAGGAGAACTTTTTCAGTCGGCAAACCAAGTAAGAGGGGACAGGGTTGTGAATAACTATGAAATGGGTAGAATTGTATGCTGTTCTAGGATTCCAGTTTTAATTTCGTATATTGTTGCTCAGTTTTGAGATTGAAAACGTGTGAATTTGATTCTGACTTCTTCATGAAAGTTGTAGATATTTTTGTTATCTGAATTTTGAGACCTGAATCAATTAATTTGAATATGTATAGCAAACGTTATAGCCAAAATACTACAACATGTCCAAGTGGAATATTTGTTCTATGTTCTGTGTATATATTGATATTCTGGGAATTTTACAAGCATAATCAGCCTTTGATATCTTCACAAAATTTGTATATAATTATGTTATGGATTTGTAGAAAGTGGTTTCAAGTCAAAATGATTTTTGTAGCTCGAGTTATGCCTAAAATACTGAAGTATGTCCAAGCTGTAAATCTGTTAACTTGAGATACGTATTTTATTTTTAAAACTGGGAACTTTGTGGTGAGAATTAGTGATTGGTGTCTTCATCAAAGTTGTAGATCTTCTTGTCATGTGAATTTTGAGACCTGAACCGACTGAATTGGATATGTATAGCATGAGATATGATCAAAATACTACAGCATGTCCGATTGAAATACTTATCTTGTGTTTTGTGTATATATGAATATTCTGGGAATTATACATACGTTTTTAGACCTTAATGTATTCATGAAAGTTGTATATATTTATGTTAGGGATCTATAGAAAGTGGTTTAGAGTTAAAAAGATGCTTGTAACTCTAGATATGCTCAAAATACAGAAGTATGTTCATGATGAAAATCTGTTAACTATGAAATCCGAATCTTACTTTTAAAACTGGGAATTTTGTGGTGAGAATTAGTGGTTGGTGCCTTCATGAAAGTTGTATATATTTGTGTTAAGAATAATTTAGAACTGGTTTCATGCCAAAATTGTTTTTGTAGCTCCAGAAACATTGAAAATACTAACCTGTGTACATTTTAAAAATCCTCTTTGAGGCAGTTTTGTATTCTGTGAATAAGTGATGTTTCTGTTTAGAATTTGAATTTATGGTCTTCATGAAAGTTGTATATATTTATGTTATTGAGCTATATAAAGTGGAATCACATGAAAAGGATTTGATTTGCTCATGTTATGACTGTTTTACTAACGTATGTTGCTGTTGGGAATGCTGAAACTCACTTATAAAGGCTATTATGAATGAAAATGATATTTTCTCTATGGGTAATAATTTATTATTGAATTCTTGAGTGATTATGAATTATTATGAATGTTGTTGAGTATCATACAGTTTGTATATTGTGGTGGTGAATAATTATGAATAACGAAATTAATTTATATGTACATGAATGCCTTGTGGTTATTGACATATGTGGTTGAAACAATAAATCCATGATTTTGTGAATTATTATATGTATTGTGTCCCTTGAGGACTTGTATTTTCCAAGGGGTTTTGGAAATGTGGATATCATGGTATGTTAAGTGATAAAGAGAATTAAAGGCATTCATGCATCATAAGCATTTGGACGCACCATGGAATTTAGGGGTTCCATGATTGCCTACCCTGGTGGGGGGTTACTCTATGATGAGTTTAAGCCCTATTTTCACAAGAACCATGGAAGTGTAGGGATCCATGGTTGTGCAAATTCCTACTGGTATACTTATTTATGCAGGAGCCATGAAAGTGTAGGGATTCATGGTTATGCTAATTCCTACTTGTGCACTCAATTTCGCAGGAGCCATGAAAGTGTAGGGATTCATGGTTATGCTAATTCCTACTGGAGTCTCTATGAGACTTTTTACTGCAGTATTCCCACCAAACCAAATGGATCCAGCATGACATCATTTGACTAATTAAAGACTTAATAATTATAAATGAACTTGTTTGGCATATTCATCATAACATTATGTTTTGTTGATTATGTTTGTGCAATTTTATTTATTTTGTATTTATTCTATATTCTGTCTCACTCTTACATTAAATTTTACAGTGAATGCTACGCAGAATGAAGAGTGATGCCCTGATTGATGCCTATATGAATTACTACTTGGACTTTGATTTTTATTTATATTTAATGGGTTGTAATAAATATAACGTATCATGTACTGTTATCATTCTAAATCATTTTCGCTATGTAAATATTTCATGAATTTTATTAATCACGACTAGTATGCATGATAATATTCTGAAATTATCGAATTTTATGAGAACTCTGAGTTTAATTTATGAATTTTAAATTGATCTTTCAAAAACGCAAAAAAATTATTCGGAAAATTATACGGGGCGTTACAGGGAAGGACTTAAATGCTCCTGAGTAGTTAAATCCGAGTGAACCTCTTCTGAGGGAAGAAGGGTTGTGATGGTTTTGATTGAGGTATACTCTAGGAGTCATATTACGAGTGAACGATGTTATATGTATATTCCGATTGATTAAGGGTACCTATTCCGAGTGGCTAAGTATGAAATAAGTCCGAGTAAGACTTCACTTAGTGAATCCCTCTGAGTGATGTGGAGTTTGAATAAATCTGAGTGGACAAGATTTCATTAGGTCTGAGTGAGACAGTTTAGTGAATTCCTCCGAGCGATGAGAGGTCAGAGTAATGCCGAATGGAACTTGATGGTGGAATCCGAGGGTGTAACTCCGAGTGGGGGATTGGCACCTATGGGGATTTATGATGTGTTGTCCAGAAGAGTCGGTTTTTGAAGTAAATTACCGAGTGAGAAAAGACTAGGTTTAGAATGATTTAACCGAGTGAGAACCATCAGAAATGACTCGGACTTGAGTGAAGTTGCCGAGTGAAAGACTGATTGAGAAATGACTCGGATTTGGAATATATTGCCGAGTAAAAGGCCAATTAAGAGACGAGTCAGCTCTGATTGATTTTGCCTAGTAGAAAACCAAGCAAGATGAGTCGGTGTGAGGGTGAATTACCAAGTGAATGATGGGTCGGTCAGGATTATCTTGCTGAGTGGAAAACCTGTGTGCCTTGAGCCGGTTTCAGGGAGATTCTACCGAGTGAGATAATTTATGAGAGTCTGAGGCAACTCCGATTGAGTCACCTCTAAGGAAGAGAAATCTGACCGAGTGTTTCAGGAAGAATCAGTTCCGAGTGAGTAACCAATAGGTGGAAAGTCGGTTTCTGAAAGGCATAACCGAGTGGAACTCCGAGTGAGTAAAGACTCGGATTCAGAATAAATTTACCAAGTAGGAAGTCTGAGTGAGAGAAAGAACTCAGTCTGGGTAGGTTTTGCTGAGTGAGAAGAGGAGTACTTGAGTCAGTATCAGAGGAATTCCGAGCGAGAATTTGATGACTTGCTCAAGCGAGTCGGATTTCACTTGAGCGAGAAAGACCCCTGATGCATATTCTTCACTTCGCCCAAGCGAGCCTTGTGCCTCGCTCAAGCGAGTCAGAGTTCGCTTGAGCGAGATGACCCTCTAGCTCTATTTCCTTTCGTTCCTGCTGCTGACCGGTCCACTTGTCCACATAAATCCAAAAAGGACTGTCACAACGAGCCAATTGCAGGGAAAAGTTGCACCTTTTCACTCACCTTTAGATATTTTAATATATATTCCCTTCAATCTTACCAACTCTTGTACGTAAGTGGCTGAAATGGTCAAAGATGACGGTGGACACAGCTCAAAAGTCTCCATTATTCCACTTAACCTTCAGTCACGGGGAAAACTTGTCTCCCACTCGCCTCTTCCTTATTAAACCAATACCACAACAAAGCTCTCTCTTCCTTCTTCTACGAACTTTCAAAACCAACGTAGATTAACAAAGCTCTATCTTCCTTCTTCTACGAACAAGCTTCTTCCTCTCTCAATTTCCTATCCTCCTCACTGTGAGCTGAAGTAAGGACAGTTAAGGGAAACTTCCTCAACTCCATTAAGATAAGGGGGTATAATCTCGGGTATTCTGGGGAAATCTGAGTGAAAGGAAAGGGTTAAGGTACCTTTGATCCTCACCTTTCTAGGATAGATTCGGTGTTGTTGTGAATTAAATGCTTTAATTGTTACTATTCGTATATATATATATATATATATATATATATATATATATATTTGTTGCTAAGTGGATATACTCAGTGTTGAATTATGAAAAGATAAGATTTGTATTGGACTGTGAAAATACTAAGAATCATGGGTGTCTATGTGAATTCCAGTGAGAAATTATAAAACAGAAGTTGGATTCAATGAATAACAAGCTCGGTTTTGTATAAACTGACCGGATCATCTAAAAATACATAATTTCACTCAGATGTTTTACATAAACCGACCGGATCAGTCCACTTGAAAGGATTTCACTCGGAAAACATTTTCTCAGTTTGACTCCACTCGGAAATCAGTTATTTCACTCGGAAAACATCTTCTCAGTTTGACTCCACTCGGAAATGAGTTATTTCACTCAGAAAACTCTTCTCAGTTTGATTCCACTCTGAATCATAGTTATTTTACTCAGAAAACGCTTCTCAATCTGATTTCACTCGGAAAACATCTTATTTCACTCAGAAAACTTTTCTCAGTCTGATTCCACTCGGAATTATATTTATTTCACTCGGATTCAAACACTTTTTACTCAGAAAATTTGGTTTTTAACATTTTCACTCGGAAACAACTTATTTTACTCAGAAAACCTAGTTTTTGACATTTTTCGCTCGGATTTTCATTCAGAAACTCTTCTTTAATCCTTTTTAAATTATTGGGACGTTACAATTATCATTATTATTCTTATTTCTATTATTATTATCATTATTATTGTTATTCTTATTATTATTATTAACTAGTATTATTGTTAGAGATATTATTATTGTTTTAATTACGAGTAATGAAATAAAGAATATATTATTTTACTCTTTAAACAAAGTATTATTTTAGCCAAGGTATAATCGATATATTTTCTAGAATAAGAATAAATAATAATCAAAATGACTTGCAACGTCTGAATAATTGATGGGATCCAAGAGCTTGTGAATAAATATGATGAGACTGGAAACACATAGATACCCAAGAACCAAAAGATACAAAGAATGCATTTCGCATCATGAAAATATTTTTGAAGGAGAAGAATCTAGAGCATACACTTGGTACAGTGGAGGACATTCACGTTCGATCTCCGAGAAGAATCTTGGGAGTACAACCGGAACGGAAACCCAATGGCATCAGAGTCGCGCCTGAAGCCGGGTGAGACGATGCAATTCTGGTGTACTTTGACTAAATGACGGAGTGTAACTATGATCGCGGAGATCCAAGCCCCAAAATAATATATATTGATGAGAACCTGTGAGTTCATTCGTACCTTATGAAAATGAATGGGGGCTTGGGCGGACTCCGATCGCTCTAGAAAGAATAAGGAGATAATGAATTGATTTATTGGACCCACATGCATCATGAGACTTAATTAAGATAAATCATAATAAACCCTACTCATGCATTTCCATGACAATATTTGTTTATTATAAGCTATAAATATGTCAATTGCATGATTTATGTGATATTATCTGTTAACTGGATTATGTCCGCACCGGGTAACCTTCAGGGTCTTGGGTTATACTCACCCTTACTGTTGAATATTAACAGAGGAAATAGGAAACCAAGAACCGGAGTACGATGAACAGCAATACGTTGAACCAACTGAGAGTACTCATTAAATGAAGAATATATGTAGTAGAATATTTATTCATGAATAATAAGACAATGGATGACTGTATAAATATTTAAGGGTGCCTGCGTGCCCCATTCTGTTAAGAGTACAATTACTTATAGTTTGTGAATGACTATGTGAATTATCTACTATTTACTTCCACTGATCTGCCATTATTTTGTTTAAAAAAAAATATTCACTTTTTCCGAAAACTTGTGACCTCTCGGTTAAATAGGATGATCCTAGATAAAAGGGTCTGTCCTATCTAACCGAGGGTGTTACATTTATCATATACTTTGATGGTTGATGATAATTTGAACTTGTAATGATTGATGATTATGATTTGGCATGATAAATTGATGATGGTGACATGAGTATTGTTAGTCCTCAAATTTTCAATAAAAGCTTTAATAAAAATTTCACAAAAATCATAAAAATTAGTTTAATTTGTTAGAAAATTAGGTTTTAAATTCAATAAATGGATGTTGTTGGAAATAATCTGCCCTTGATCAATTTTCTCTAGTTTTGCAGTGAAAAAGTAGAGAATTTAAGAGAAAATTAAAGATACTAGAGGAGCTGACGCGTAGCATCTGTAACATCCTGCTTTTAATAATAGCTCTATTTTGTAAATTATGAAGTATGGAAGGTCTGTAAGGGATAATCAATGAATAAAATATCCAATGGATGGCTTATATTACTTCAAAAATTCCATTTTTGGGTATAATTATAGAAATTACATAGACCTGTAATGATAAGATCCATTTTTCGAGTAAAATATGCCTTAGAAAGAACTTTCCGAGTGAAAAAGGGGCTCTGTTCCGAGTGACCAAGAGAAATTCCGAGTGAAAGATTGAAATTCCGAGTGAAAGGTTAAAATTCCGAGTGAAGGTTGTGTTTTTCCGAGTGGAACATGGCCGAGAGGGTTTCTTCCGAGTGGAATCCTTGTCAGAGACACTCCTGAGTGAAGTGGGACCGATAGAACCATTTCTGAGTTCAAGAATCCGAGTGAGACTCATATGTATGGGTCTTTTTCCGAGTGATAATGACCCTGATGGACTCTGAATGAAACGTAGTTGAAGAAGTTGATCTGATCTCGGCTAAGTAATGATTAACCGAGTGAAACCCAAGTGGGAAATACTTCTATATTCATAAGTGTTGATATTCGAGTGAAAGATATTCCGAGTGAACCCATGTAACCCGTATTCTGAGTGACTATGTATGGTGTAAGTCCGAGTAGGGCTTGACTTGGTGAATTTTTCCAAGTGATGAGGAGTGGAATAATTCCGAGTGGAACCTGATTGGGGAGTTTATTCTGAAGAAGGATTAGTTAAGGCATTATCCGAGTGAAATAGAGTTATGAATACCGAGTGTGGGACCAAATGGATATTGGTCGGTCTTGGAGTTGTGTACCGAGTGAAAAACCAATAGAGTGATGGGTCGGTTTTAGTGTAATTGCCGAGTGGAAGGCTGAGTAAGAGATGACTCGGAATTAGAATGAAATTACCGAGTGAAAGACTAATTGAGATGACTCGGTTTCAGGAGAATATGCCAACTGAGTCACCTCCAAGGAAGAGAAATCAGACCGAATGTTTCAAGAGGAATCAATTCCGAGTGAGTAATAGGTGAAGACTCGGTTTCAGGAGGTTCTATCGAGTGGATTAAGATGTTGAAGTGGAAACCGAGTGAATGAAGGATCGGTTTTGGGGAGGGAGAGTGTCTGGCTCAAGCGAGTCGGTATTCGCTTGAGCGAAACTCACACTCGCTCAAGCGAGTCGGTTTTCGCTTGAGCGAAACCCCTCTGCCAGTGCATTGTATGGAACTCGCTCAAGCGAGTCACTATCTACTTGAGCGAGAGGGACTCAGATTTCTCTCTTTTCACGTTACCGACCATTTCCAGTCGGTATATACATTGACCAGGTAGAATTCCAGTAGGCCAAGAGGTTGACCGAGTGAAATTTCACTCGGAATTCACTGTCAGGTTGACGTTTTGACTTTAGTTTTGTCCCTTTATGCTTATTTTAATAAATCTTCTTCAATCATGCACACTCTAGTGGGTAGGCTACAGAAGTGGAGCTTACTTTCAATCTAAACCACTCTTAATTCCCACTAATAGCCCACTAGAAACCCACTCATGGAAAGTTGTCTCCCACCTTGCATTATTAAACACACACACTGATTCTGAAACTCCTAATTACTCTTCTCCATCAATACACCTTCAATCTGAACCAGGACAGCCGAGGGGACTTCTTTTCAGTCAGCCAAATATCATCAATCCAAGTAAGAGGGGACAGGGTTGTGAATAACTATGAAATAGGTAGAATTGTATGCTGTTCTAGGATTCCAGAATTAACTTCGTAATTGTTGCTCATTTCTGAAATTGAAAACGTGTGAATTTGACTCTGACTTCTTCATGAAAGTTGTAGATCTTTTTGTTATCTGAATTTTGCGACCTGAATCAATTAATTTGAATATGTATAGCAAAAGTTATAGCCAAAATACTACAGCATGTTCATGTGGAAGATTTATCCTATGTTTTGTGTATATATTAATATGCTGGGACTTGTATGTGCATAATCAGCCTTTGATGTCTTCATTAAAGTTGTAGATATTAATTTTATGGATCTATAGAAAGTAGTTTCAAGTCAAAATGATTTTTGTAGCTCGAGATATGCCTAAAATACTAAAGTATGTCCAAGCTGTAAATCTGTTAACTTGAGATATGAACTTTATTTTTAAAACTGGGAATTTTGTGGTGAGAATTAGTGATCAGTGTCTTCATGAAAGTTATATATCTTTTCATTATGTGAATTTTGAGACCTGAACCGACTGATTTGAGTATGTTTAGCAAAAGTTATAGCCAAAATACTACAGCATGTCCGAGTGGAATATTTATCCCATGTTTTGTGTATATATTAATATGCTGGGACTTGTACGTACATAATCAGCCTTTGATGTCTTCATGAAAGTTGTAGGTATTTATGTTATGGATCTATAAAAAGTGGTTTCAAGTCAAAATGATTTTTTTACCTTGAGTTATTCCTAAAATACTGAAGTATATACAAGCTGTAATTCTGTTAATTTGAAATCTGAATCTTATTTTTAAAACTGGGAATTGTGTAGTGAGAATTAGTGGTTGGTGCCTTCATGAAAGTTGTAGATATTTGTGTTTCGGATAATTTAGAACTGGTTTCATTCCAAAATCATTTTTGTAGCTCCAGAAACGTTCAAATTACTAATATATGTACGTTTTGGAAAACTCACCTTGAGGCAGTGTGGTATTTCGTGAATAAGTGGTAATTCTGTTTGGAATTTGAAATTGTGTTCTTCATGAAAGTTGTAGATAATTGTATTATTAAGCTATAGAAACTGGAATCACATGAAAAGGTTATGATTTTCTCATGTTATGATTGTTTTACTAGAGTATGTTGCTGTTGGAAATGCTGAAAGTTAATTATAATGATTATTATGAATGAAAATAATATTTTCTCTATGAGTAACAATTTATTATTAAACTCTTGAGTGATTATGATTTATTATTGATGTTGTTACATTTTAATGAGTATCATACAGTTATATATTTTGGTGGTAAATAATTATGAATGACATAATTAATATATATGTACATGAATGCCTTGTGGTTATTGTTACATGTGGTTGAAACAGTAAATCCATGATTCTGAAAATTATTATATGTGATGTGTCCTTTGAGGACTTGTGGTTTTCCAAGTGGTTTTGGAAATATTAATATCATGGTATGTTAAATGATAAAGAGAATTAAAGGCATTCATGCATCATAAGCATTTGGACGCACCATGGAATTTTAGGGGTTCCATGATTGTCTACCCTGGTGGGGGGTTACTCTATGATGAGTTAAAGCCCTATTTTTGTGATGTGTTGGTCATGGGGCTGTAGGGATCCATGACTGTATAAATTCCTACCGATGTGTTGGTCATGGGGCTGTAGGGATCCATGACTGTATTAATTCCTACCGATGTCTCTATGAGACCTTTTACTGCAGTATTCCCACTAAACCAAATGGATCCAGCATGACATCATTTGACTAATTAAAGACTTAATAATTATAAATGAACTTGTTTGGCATATTCATCATAACATTATGTTTTGTTGATTGTGTTTGTGTAATTTTATTTATTTTGTATTTATTCTATATTCTGTCTCACTCTTACATTAAATTTTACAGTGAATGCTACGCAGAATGAAGAGTGATGCCCTGATTGATGCCTATATGAATTACTACTTAGACTTTGATTTTTATTTATATTTAATGGGTTGTAATAAATATAACGTATCATGTACTGTTATCATTCTAAATCGTTTCCGCTATGCAAATATTTCATGAATTTTATTAATCACGACTAGTATGCATGATAATATTATGAAATTATCGAATTTTATGTGAACTCTGAGTTTAATTTATGAATTTTAAATTGATCTTTCAAAAACGTGAAAAATTTATTCGGAAAATTATACGGGGCGTTACAGCATCAACCCCACGCGTAGCTTGGATACTTTTGTTGCTGACGCTACGTGTCACAGCCACGCGTAGCGTCAGTGCTGCGTGGACTTTGTAACATCCCAGATATTTATAGAAAATTATGTGAAGTGGAAAATATTGAAAATTATTTTTAGGAATTTATTGGATATTTTTAAGAATTATTGGTTTAGTATGAAAGGTGTGATTAGAAGAAGAGAGATTTAATTAAAATTATTTAAAGAAATTGTAAAGGAAAGGGAGAAATGACCGGCTAAGTAGGTAACCGGTTGCCATGAGTTTAAATAATGGTTTCCTTCTCTTTCCTCAATCATTTACGCAATCATTTACTCTTTCACGTGAAGAACATCTGTTACTTTTCTTCTTCTTCTTTCTCCATTGTTGAGAGCTTTAAGCTTTGAAAGGAGGTCCATCTTTGCATCAAACCTTGAAATAATTACACAGCTGTGACAGTAATTTCAAGGTAAGTCTTTTGAACCGTTTAGAATTGATACCTCACCTTTTTCCTTTCTTTTCTGGACCGAATGGTCATATGTATGGAGGGGGTACTGTTCCGATCTCCACTCCTCTTGGCTGTGATCCTAGAAATGGCCCTTTTACCGTGTGGATGGTGGTGTGACGTTAATATGTTTCACGTTCCAGAACCTTAGGTGGAGGAACAAACACTGATGGAGCGATTAAGGAAGCTAGTGCTGGAACGGAGGTGGAACGGTGCACCCAACAACTATTGAAGCTCGGAATAGAGGTAAGGGGGTGTTCGGGTTATAATTAATTAGAATAGGACATACTGTCCAAGTTATTGTAATGACTGTGAACCGAGTGAGAGTTGATGCTGAATGAAAACTGTGTGAATATGTATATGAATGTACGTATGAATGTACACACCGATCGGTTTAGGATCGTGTGTGTGTTTGTGTGACTTTGCTGAATGAAAGTTGTGTATGAGCATGCATGTATGTATGTGAACACCGATCAGTTTCTGATCGTGTGAATGTTGTGACGTCCTTAGTAATTTCCCGAATAAATTTTTCACGTTTTAAAAATTCATTTTTAAAATTTGTAATAAGTCATGTAAAAGTTGATAAACGCGGAATATTATCATACATACTAGTCATGAATAATTAAAGTCATGAAATATTTATATAGCAGAAACGATTTAGATAAATACAGTACATGAAACATTACATTATTACAACCCATCAAATTAAAATAAAGTCAAATTTCAAGCAATAATTCACATAAACTTCATTCATAGCATCACTCTTCATTCTGTGTAGCATTCACTGTAAAAATTAATGTAAGAGTGAGACAGAATATAGAATAAATATAAAATAAATAAAATTACACAAACACAACCAACAAGACATAATGATATGATGAATATGCCAAACAAGTTCATTTATAATTAATAAATCTTTAATTAGTCAAATGATGTCATGCTGGATCCATTTGGTTTGGTGGGAATACTGCAGTAAAAAGTCTCATAGAGACACAAGTAGGACTTAACATAACCATGAATCCCTACACTACATGGCTCATAGCAAAAATAAGTATACCAGTAGGAATTTGCACAACCATGGATCCCTACACCCCCATGGTTCTTGTGAAAATAAATATACCAGTAGGAATTTGCATAACCATGGATACCTACACTCCCATGGTTCTTGTGAAAATAAGGCTTAAACTCATCATAGAGTAACCCCCCACAGGGTAGGCAATCATGGAACCCCTAAATTCCATGGTGCGTCCAAATGCTTATGATGCATGAATACCTTTAATTCTCTTTATCATTTAACATACCATGATATATCAATTTCCAAAACCACTTGGAAAACCACAAGTCCTTAAAGGACACATCACATATAATAATTTTCAGAATCATGGATTTACTGTTTCAACCACATATATCAATAACCGCAAGGCATTCATGTATATATATTAATTTAGTCATTCATAATTATTCACCACCAAAATACACAAACTGAATGATGCTCATTAGACACTCATCAACATTCATAATACTTCATAATAACTCAAGAATTCAATAATAAATTGTTACCCATAGGGAAAATATCATTTTTATCCATAATAACCATTATAAGCAAATTTCAGCATTTCCAACAGCGACATACGTTAGTGAAACAGCCATAACATGAGCAAATCAAATCCTTTTTATGTGATTCCACTTTCTATAGCTCAATAACACAAATATCTACAACTTTCATGAAGACTATAAATTTAAATTCTAAACAGAAACATCACTTATTCACAGAATACAGAACTGCCTCAAAGAGGGTTTTCAAAACATACATAGGTTAGTATTTTCAACATTTCTGGAGTTACATAAATAATTTTGGCATGAGACCAGTTCCAAATTGCTATTAACACAAATATCTAAAACTCTCATGAAGACAGTGATCACTAATTCACACCAAAAAATTCCCAGTTTTGAAAATAAAATTCGTATTTCATTGTTAACAGGTTTTCAGCACGAACATACTTCTTTATTTTGGGCATATCTAGAGCTACAAACATCTTTTAAACTTGAAACCACTTTCAATAGATCCCTAACATAAATATATACAACTTTTGTGAAGACATCAAAGGCTGATTATGCATGTATAATTCCCAGAATATTAATATATACACAAAACATAGGATAATTATTCCACACAGACATGCTGTAGTATTTTGGCTATAACTTTTGCTATACATATTCAAATCAGTTGATACAGGTCTCAAAATTCACATAACAAAAAGTTCTACAACTTTGATGAAGAAGTCAGAGTCAAATTCATACGTTTTCATCTTCAAAATTAAGCAACAAGATACAAAAATAAAGCTAAAAAATACTAGACAGCATACAATTCTACCCATTTCATAATTATTCACAACCCTGTCCCCTCTTACTTGGATTGAAGATAGTTGGCTGATTGAAAATGGTCTCCTTACTGTCCTGGCTTCAGCTCGAAGGTGTATTGATGGAGAAGAGGAATTGAAAAAGAGAAAGTTCACTAACTTTGTTCTAAGGAATTCTGGTCCAACAAGGGGGAGTGTTAATAATGCAAGACAAGTGGGAAATAACTTTCTCGTGAGTGGGTTGTAGTGGCTGTTAGTGCGTTGATTGTGGAAAATAATGGAGATTAGATAAGAAAGTGAGCTCTATAGTTGTCCACTTCTGCCGCCTACCTAATGGAGTGGGTATGATTGAAGAAAAGTATATTAAAATATGTATAAAAGGACAAGATTGGAGTCAAACGTTAATCTGACACTAAATACCGACTGGAATTTCACTCGGTCAGCCTCTAAACCGACTGGAATTCTACCCAGTCAGCATATATGCCTACTGGAAATTGTCAATAACATGAAGAGAAGGAAATCCGAGTCCTTCTCGCTCAAGCGAAATCCTCTCTCGCTTGAGCGAGTGCCATACATTGCACTGGCAGAAGGGAGTTTCGCTCAAGCGAATTCTGACTCGCTTGAGTGAGACACACAAGCCTCACTTATTCCACTCTTCACTCGCTTAAGCGAGGAATTCATTCGCTTAAGAGAAATCCGACCAGAGGTCGTCATTCCTCAAAACTGATCTTTCATCCACTCGGTTTCCACACAACAACTTAATCCAGACCGACTCAAAGCTCTCAGATTCTCACTCGGCAGAACCTCTTGAAACCGAGTCAGCTCTCAATCAGTCTCTCTCTCGATAATTTCAAACCAAATCATTCCTAAGCCGACTCATACTTACGTAGTCTATCACTTAGGTATTTATTCTAAATCCGATTCAATACCTGATCGGTTCTCACTGGGCAATTCACTACAACACCGACTCAACTCCTAATCAGTTCTCACTCGATGAATTACCTCAAAGCTGACTTATTCCATTCGACTGTCCCCTCGGTGAAATCAATTAAAACCGATTCCCAACTCTTAGGTTTCTGCTCGGTAGAACCCCTCTGAAACCGACTCATGCACTCAAGTTTGTCACCCAACAAAATAATCCTTACTGACCCATCATTCATTCCGTGCTTCTCTCGCCAGAGTAATCCAAACTAAGTCCTCTTTCACTCATTCTTCAACACTCGATTCCTCATTCCAAATCTGAGTCTCCACATACACGGTTCCACTCGGTAAAACTTTTCAGAAACCGATTCTCCCCTATAGTTGTTCACTCACTCGGAATCTCATTCCCAAAGCTGACCTCTTTTCTTCCTCACTCACACAAAATTATTCCAGTGCACATCTGGACAATCATACACCGTGTGTCCCCAGTCAGAAACCTACCACTCAGAAATACATTTTCCTCTGTACTTCACTTGAAAATGAAGGCACTCAGTGAACTTTCATTCAGAATTGCAACGTCTGACCATGATTGACTCGAAAACGAGTCATTCAGAAGCATTTGACTCAGAAACGAGTTATTCGAAAATACTTGACTCAGAAATGAGTCATTTGAAGATATTTGACTCGGCAGTAAGTCACTCCAAGGTGAGCCACTCGGATTCTTTCACCCAGAAGTGGTTCTATCAGTCCCACTTCACTCATAAGTGCCTCTGAGACAAGGATTCCACTCGGAA
Organism: Clitoria ternatea; assembly: GCA_037962975.1. NCBI lineage: Eukaryota > Viridiplantae > Streptophyta > Magnoliopsida > Fabales > Fabaceae > Clitoria > Clitoria ternatea. Next base: position 290,054,677 of record CM075670.1, read on the forward strand.
GAAACCCTCTCGGCCGTGTTCCACTCGGAAAACACAACCTTCACTCGGAATTTCTCTTGTTCACTCGGAATTCTCAACCTTCACTCGGATTTTTAACCTTCACTCGGAAACAGATCTTTTCTTCACCCGGAAGGTCTTATTTCTGACCTGTTTCACTTAGAATTTCACTCGAAAATTTACCACATCATGAAATTATTTTTCTAAGGTTCCCACTCGAGTGAAATTTCGTCCAGAATATTACTTACTCCCATTTAATCGTCACGCTCGGTTGAGGCACAACAATACCTATCACTCGCTTGAGTGAGTACTGACCAATCATCATACTTCACATTCTCACTCAAGCGACTCACCCACGCTTGAGCGAAAAGTGTCCAATGTCAATTTCCTCTCTAGCTCGCTCAAGCGCGGCCACATCCGCTTGAGTGAGATTCGTCCAGTAACTTCCCAGATTGCTTAACATGCGTCTCGCTTGAGCGGAAGTCTCACTCGCCTGGGAGAATTTCCTCCAGAAACTAATTCTCTGGAGCAGGGGGCTCTCGCTTGGGCGGAATCCCATCTGGCTTGAGCGATACCACTCGGACATAAGTAGAATCAGCAATTCTTTACAACTTAACACCTAAAATCTCACTCTAGACCAACTGATTCTCCACTAATACATCATACTCATCATATGAGGCATATAAAACTTGCTCTAAGCATTCTCACTTGGAAATTAGATACTATTGATAATGACCTAAATTAAAAATAATTACTTATAAGATTTGAAATTTTTGGGATGTTACAAATGTGACTTGAGAAATAATTGATGTTGTGATATTTGAGATAATGCCGAATGAGTGTATACGAATGTGTATGGATGCATGTATGTGGACACTGATCGGTTTCTGATCGTGTGTATGTGGCTTGAGCCAATTGAAATTTGAAATAATTGATGCTATGACAATCAGTGTTTAATGGCAATGTGAAGTTGGGTTTGACAAGCAGGTCACCCGAGTGATATTGTTAATGAGTTGGGTTTGACAAGCAGGTCGCCCGAGTGATAATGTGATGGATGGGCTTGACAAGTCGGTTGCCCTGTGATGAAAGCACATGCTAGTTTCTGGTAGTTGCATTTGTTGATTGATGATGATATGAAATGATTGAAATGTGATTATGTGGTATGGGATGGCCGACGGTATATGTTACCCTCATTTTTGGCTTCAGTGGTCAAGCAGGACCCAGTTGAACTACCCAGAGGTCTATGACCCAGTGGTTGAGGGGGAGCCAAGTCGGGCTCGGTGAACCAAGTCGGGTTCACGGGATGTCAAGTCGGACTCCCAGCTGAAGGCCGATCCTTTAGTATCCGCATACTAGGCGTCGATTTTATGAGAGTCAGTTGTGACATTTGATGATTTGATAATTTTACCAAGTGCTGTGTTTACCGAGTGTGGAGTATTATAATTGATGAATATGATGTGTACATTTGCCGAGTGCAATTTGATACAATTGCCGAGTAAGAATTGTCATATTGTCGAATGAGATTTTGAAACATTTGCTGAGTATTTGATGTAATTGTCGAGTGCAATTTGTTATGCCGAGTGGTAAACTGTTATACTTGTAGAATGAGTTGCTTACTGTGTGAATGGCTATAATTGCCGAGTGATTTGCTAAAATGGCCGAATGTGAATTGTTATATTTACCCAGTATGATTGATTATATTACCGAGTGTGAGATATTTGTCGAGTGCAGGTTGCTATATTACCGAATGAGGTTGAATATAAATGCCGAGTGTGAATTGATATAAATGCCGAGTGTGGTTGGCTAGAATTACCGAGTGTGAATTAGATGCCGGGTGTGAATTATTGGCTGAGTTTAATGGTTTTATTTGCCGAGTGTAAAGTGTTATATTTGCCGAGAAGGAATTGTTAAATTTGTCGAGTGAGTTAATTACCGAGTGTTAAATGATGAAGTTATCGGACGGAATGTTGTATACATGTAAATTGTTAATTTCTGTTCTAGATTAATTATGATGCTAAACACTCACCCTTGCTGTTGTTTTCAATTTTTAGTAACCAGTGACAGGGAAGAGGTCGGAGCCATGGAGGTGCGCCAAGCGGAAGAGTGATGCCAAGTCACTGAGTGATTTTAAATGAAGTGTAATGCATATATATATATATATATATTGAGTTTTCTGAGTGTTTGAAGATACAGTGTTGCCTGTATGATGAAATAAATTCTTGACGTTAAATGACTGGTGTTTATTTTATGAGTGAATTTGCATTACTGTAGCAGAGTCAATTACCGGGTGAAGTTAGCCGAGTGGATTCATTTTTATCCGAGCAAGGGCCGATTGAATTGGTGCCCATTTTCGATCAAGTGAGTATTCCTCATTTCTGAGTGAAGAGGAACCGAGAGACCCACTTCCGAGTGGAAGGTTAAGATGTCATCAAATGAACTGTGGTTGAGTGTATCTCTTCCGAGTGAGGAAAGATAAGAGTGCTTCCGAGTGAAGATATGAGTGAATCTTTCCTAAGTGAAGGGAGGTTAAACTTTTCTAAGTAAAGAAAGATTAGTGTTTCCGAGTAAACCTATTGCCGAGTGAAAGCCGATTCGTTGACTTTCTTGTTCATTCAGGTTTAAAGAGTATCATTCGCTCAAGCGAGTCGGATCTTGCCTAAGCGAATCAGGGTCTCGTTCAGGCAATTAACCCTGACTCGGTTTTCACTTCTTCCGCCGTTTCTGAACAACTATTTTATTAATGGATTTATTTCCAAACGGTTTCAGTAGGTTATTGCTATTTTAAGTATGATTTTATTATTTTGAAAGTATTTACGAAAAGTAAATATTATTTTATATTAAGACCGAGTGGATTTTTATTAAACGCGAAAAATCTATTGTGAAAAATGAGAAAATTGACGAGGGTCGTCACAGACTCCACATCCAACTTGGCTAAGCACTCAACTTTGACCCAATAATGCCCACTCCACACAGCACCAATGGCCACTCCACTCAGCACAAATGGCCAAAACACAGTGGAGACACGTCCAAGTGGCCAAGCATGATCAAATTTAATAATTTGAAGAGGCCATTATCAGCTGTTTAATGGAAGCTGAGTCAGGGGTCTGACGCGTAGCGTCAGCACCCTTGCTCAGCCCTATAAATAGGGCCTTCCAACACCATTCAAGACATCAGAATCCAATCACATCTTCTCTATTCCTCTCTTATACACTCAAGTTTGAGTGTTTCTTTTGTGAGTTTGTAGTTCTAGAATAGTTTTCTAGATACTTGAGTGAATTGTGTAGTGTTGTGATCATTGTACTGTGAAGTTTCCATCGACTTCATAATGTCAACCTCTGTAAGTGTTGTTTCTACTTTTACCATGTGTAACTAATTTGTTTATGTTGGAATTAGTAAACTAATCTATTGAGTATGATGTTGTGAATTCGACCTCTGCATGTTTATGATTCAAGTCCATGTTAGTATTTCAATCTTTTATTAATATGAACGTCAAATGGGAGAATGATTTTTATGTGTATTAAAACTTATTTTATTAGTGTGAATGTCAAATGGGAGAATGATTATTCATGTCGTATTGAAACTTGTTTTGATAAAAGTAAAAGTTGGAATACCCTTGGTATCTCAATTCTATAGGGGTTGTTAACCATTGTTGCCATTAGGCCAGGTCTTAATGCAAGTTTTTACTGAGAAAGCTCATGAGGGATCGGACTTTACGGTGAATTCTTAGAATTTATATCATGAGGGATCAGTTATAATGAATTTAAGCTGCAATGACATGAAACTTGATGATTAAATATGCATGTCTTGAGTTCCTCATTGTTATTCTAGATTAGGGATCCAATTTCCAACATAATTTGTTTATCTGTGTTTATCTCAAGTATCTTACCTATTCTAGATTGCAACACAACTTTTTAGATAGATTTTTATTTTCTTTTTATCTCATGAACAATTCAACCATGTTATCCTGTGAATACTGTATAAATTGTATATAAATCATTCTTTTGTCTATAAGTTTCTTTACATTTACCATAGTGACTAGAAAATTACTGTTGTTATTGGACTTTCAATCCTAGTGGAACGATATCTAAATTTTGAAAACTACAAACGATTGATGCGCTTGCCAATTAATGACCCGGTAGTAGACATAAAAAGCTAAATAGAAACAACCATTATTACCGGGTTAACAAGTTTTCTGGCGCCGTCACCGGGGATTGAATTGATACAGTAAAATAGTAAATTTTTAATTACTGTAGTAAATATTTTTTTTAGATAAATTTTCAATTTTGTTATTTTTATATCATTGTTACACTAACTTTCTTTGTCTAGTTTGTGTATGCAAACCCGATCTACAGGAGGAAAAATTTATTTTGATCCTGAGATATAAAAGTTTGTAAAGAAAATCAAGTCTTTGAAATCTAAAACACAAACTAATTCTTCTTCTACTTCTAAAATTTTTGAAAATTCAAATATGGCCGCTGAAAGGAGAACATTGGGACAGTTTGCTGCTATTAATGGTCCACCCCGAGTTTCAGGAATGTTTCAAGGACCTGTTGTGTCAGTGGAAATTAAACCTGCCACTTTAAACATTATTCAAAATAATCAATTTGTAACATCCTAAGTCATTTTACATATATTTATATTCATTTAATTAACTTTACAATAAATTTTTCACGTTTACAAATAATTAATCAAGCCCCGTTTCAAAATACTATCTATTTTTAATACACGCATTTAAAGTAATAAACAGTAGCGAATTAATTAATTAAATAAAATAAGAAAAGGGATTTTAGTTTAAAGTGCGTAAGAAGAGGAATATGAAGTTAAGGCCCACTCGCTTGAGCGAAACCGGATTCGCTTGAGCGAGATTAAAAGTCTTCGCCGAAGCAAAGCCAAATCCGCTTGAGCGAGAGACATATTTCATTCCTAAACGAGGCAGCGAGACGCTTGAGCGAACGCCACACCTAGAGACTGGGTGCACAAATGCGCACGCGGACCCACATGGAATTTCACTCGGTAAAATGTTTTACTCGGCTCAAGGTTTCATTCAGGAAACACTCATCCTCCAGCTACTCGTACATTCCTCACTTGACTCTTTACTACTCTTCATCCCGACAATTTTACTCAGTCCCTACTCTTTCGTCAATAATTTAACCTCCACCACTCGGTTATAGCCTCTCTGAATGCCTTCACTCGATAAATACACTACTCTTACTTTCCTTGAGAGGAGCTCAGATTTTCACTCGGACACCTCCACATCCTCATCACTCGGAACTCTCTCCCAACCCATCTCACTCAGACACGGGTGGAAACTTCACTTGATGGTAAGGCCAATATTAAGCTGGCGAGCCCTCGCTCACCCATGGATGAATTGACTCGGCAAGTCTCGCTCGGCAAGATTCTGTCACGGCAAACTCGTGAAGACATAAACTAAGCACAACACAATGTCATTTCATACTAGATTTAATTTAAGTCAGCATTACACGCTCGAAAAATTCCTTATACATAATTATATTCGACAACTACTCAAAATCATTCAGGCCTCAGCATCGATCTCCCCCTTGGCGCGACTCCATGGCTCCGGCTTCCTCCCTGTCACTGGTTACTAAATTGAGAACAGCAGCAAGGGTGAGTGTTTGGCATCATAATTAATATAGAACAAAATCAACAAGTTATAATTATAGATAAGCTCCGTCCCGCCACACTCTCATGACTTTACAAATCGCACTCGGCCGATATGACAAACCCACTCGGAAACATAACATAAGTCACCCGGCATTATTAATAATTTTAATCAGCAAATGTAACAGATGTCACTTAGCAATCATGCACATTACAACCAATAATTCATCAATTATCACAACTGACTCTCATATAAAGTTTGACACCTAGTATCCTGATACTAAAAGGATCGACCTTCAGCTGGGAGTCCGACTTGACATCCCGTGAACCCGACTTGGTTCACCGAGCCCGACTTGGCTCCCCTTTCAACCACTGGGTCAAAGACCTCTGGGTAGCTTAACTGGGTCCGACTTGACCACTGAAGCCAAAACAGGGTAATTCATACCGTTTGTCGTCCTCCACCACATAATCACATCCAATCACATACACATACACATAAACATATCATTCTGATTATCACTTGTAACTGTCAGAAACTGACCAGTGCACACAGTGTGGGGAGACCGACTCGTCAAGCCCTTTAATATAACCTACTGATTATCTCAAGCATTACGTATTTCATGCCATTGCAAGGTATACGCACATACATCCAAATATAAATGATCCACAATCTCTCAGCATTAAATACATCAAGCGCATGACAAGGTTAACTCCACTACATGAAATGCCCCGTATAATTTTCTGAATAAATTTTTCACGTTTTTGAAAGATCAATTTAAAATTCATAAATTAAACTCAGAGTTCACATAAAATTCGATAATTGTGGAATATTATCATGCATACTAGTCATGATTAATAAAATTCATGAAATATTTGCATAGCGGAAACGATTTAGAATGATAACAGTACATGATACGTTATATTTATTACAACCCATTAAATATAAATAAAAATCAAAGTCCAAGTAGTAATTCATATAGGCATCAATCAGGTAATCACTCTTCATTCTGCGTAGCATTCACTGTAAAATTTAATATAAGAGTGAGACAGAATATAGAATAAATACAAAATAAATAAAATTGCACAAACACAATCAACAAAACATAATGTTATGATGAATATGCCAAACAAGTTCATTTATAATTATTAAGTCTTTAATTAGTCAAATGATGTCATGCTGGATCCATTTGGTTTAGTGGGAATACTGCAGTAAAAGGTCTCATAGAGACATCGGTAGGAATTAATACAGTCATGGATCCCTACAGCCCCATGACCAACACATCGCAAAAATAGGGCTTTAACTCATCATAGAGTAACCCCCCACCAGGGTAGGCAATCATGGAACCCCTAAAATTCCATGGTACGTCCAAATGCTTATGATGCATGAATGTCTTCAATTCTCTTTATTATTTAACATACCATGATATTAATATTTCCAAAACCACTTGGAAAACCACAAGTCCTCAAAGGACACATCACATATAATAATTTTTAGAATCATGGATTTACTGTTTCAACCACATGTAACAATAACCACAAGGCATTCATGTACATATATATTAATTATGTCATTCATAATTATTCACCACCAAAATATACAACTGTATGATACTCATTAAAATGTAACAACATCAATAATAAATCATAATCACTCAAGAGTTTAATAATAAATTGTTACTCATAGAGAAAATATCATTTTCATTCATAATAACCATTATAATTAACTTTCAGCATTTCCAACAGCAACATACTCTAGTAAAACAATCATAACATGAGCAAATCATAACCTTTTCATGTGATTCCAGTTTCTATAGCTTAATAATACAATTATCTACAACTTTCATGAAGAACACAATTTCAAATTCCAAACAGAATTACCACTTATTCATGAAATACCACACTGCCTCAAGGTGAGTTTTCCAAAACATACATATATTAGTAATTTGAACGTTTCTAGAGCTACAAAAATGATTTTGGCTTGAAACCAGTTCTAAATTATCCTTAACACAAATATCTACAACTTTCATGAAGGCACCAACCACTAATTCTCACTACACAATTCCCAGTTTTAAAAAATAATATTCGGATTTCAAATTAACAGAATTACAACTTGTACATACTTCAATATTTTAGGCATACCTCAAGCTACAAAAATCATTTTGACTTGAAACCACTTTCTATAGATCCATAACATAAATACCTATAACTTGCATGAAGACGTCAAAGGCTTATTATGTACTTACAAGTCCCAGCATATTAATATATACACAAAACATGGGATAAATATTCCACTCAGACATGCTGTAGTATTTTGGCTATAACTTTTGCTACACATACTCAAATCAGTCGGTTCAGGTCTCAAAATTCACATAATAAAAATATCTATAACTTTCATGAAGACACTGATCACTAATTCTCATCACAAAATTCCCAGTTTTAAAAATAAAGTTCGTATCTCAAGTTAACAGATTTACAGCTTGGACATACTTTAGTATTTTAGGCATATCTCGAGCTACAAAAATCATTTTGACTTGAAACTACTTTCTATAGATCCATAACATTAATATCTACAACTTTCATGAAGACATCAAAGGCTGATTATGCACATACAAGTCCCAGCATATTAATATATACACAAAACATAGGATAAATCTTCCACACGAACATGCTGTAGTATTTTGGCTATAACGTTTGCTATACATATTCAACTTAATTGATTCAGGTCTCAAAATTCAGATAACAAAAAGATCTACAACTTTCATGAAGAAGTCAGAGTCAAATTCACACGTTTTCAATTTCAAAAATGAGCAACAATTTATGAAGTTAATTCTGGAATCCTAGAACAACATACAATTCTACCCATTTCATAGTTATTCACAACGCTGTCCCCTCTTACTTGGATTGATGATCTTTGGCTGACTGAAAAGAAGTCCCCTCGGCTGTCCTGGTTCAGATTGAAGGTGTATTGATGGAGAAGAGTAATTGGGAGTTTCAGAATCAGTGTGTGTGTTTAATAATGCAAGGTGGGAGACAACTTTCCATGAGTGGGTTTCTAGTGGGCTATTAGTGGGAATTAAGAGTGGTTTAGATTGAAAGTAAGCTCCACTTCTGCAGCCTACCCACTAGAGTGTGCATGATTGATGAAGATTTATTAAAATATGCATAAAAGGACAAAACTGAAGTCAAAACGTCAACCTGACGGTGAATTCTGAGTGAAATTTCACTCGGTCAGCCTCTTGGCCGACTGAAATTCTACCTGGTCAATGTATATACCGACTGGAAATGGTCGGTAACGTGAAAAGAGGGAAATCCGAGTCCCTCTCGCTCAAGCAGATACCGACTTGCTTGAGCGAGTTCCATACAATGCACTGGCAGAGGGGTTTCGCTCAAGCGAAAACCGACTCGCTTGAGCGAGTGTGAGTTTCACTCAAGCGAATACCGACTCGCTTGAGCCAGACACTCTCCCTCCCCAAAACTGATCCTTCATTCACTCGGTTTCCACTTCAACATCTTAATCCACTCGGTAGAACCTCCTGAAATCGAGTCTTCACCTATTACTCACTCGGAATTGATTCCTCTTGAAACATTCGGTCTGATTTCTCTTCCTTGGAGGTGACTCAGTTGACATATTCTCCTAAAACCGAGTCATCTCAATTAGTCTTTCACTCGGTAATTTTATTCCAATTCCGAGTCATCTCTTGCTCAGCCTTCCACTCGGCAATTACACTAAAACCGACCCATCACTCTATTGGTTTTTCACTCGGTACACAACTCCAAGACCGACCAATATCCATTTGGTCCCACACTCGGTATTCATACCTCCATTTCACTCGGATAATGCCTTAACTAATCCTTCTTCAGAATAAACTCCCCAATCAGGTTCCACTCGGAATTATTCCACTCCTCATCACTTGGAAAAATTCACCAAGTCAAGCCCCACTCAGACTTACACCATACATAGTCACTCAGAATACGGGTTACATGGGTTCACTCGGAATATCTTTCACTCAGATATCAACACTTATGAATATAGAAGTATTTCCCACTTGGGTTTCACTCGGTTAATCATTACTTAGCCAAGATCAGATCAACTTCTTCAACTACGTTTCATTCAGAGTCCATCAGGGTCATTATCACTCAGAAAAAGACCCATACATACGAGTCTCACTCGGATTCTTGAACTCAAGTGGTTCTATCGGTCCCACTTCACTCAGGAGTGTCTCTGACAGGGATTCCACTCGGAAGAAACCCTCTCGGCCATGTTCCACTCAGAAAACACAACCTTCACTCAGAATTTTAACCTTTCACTCGGAATTTCAATCTTTCACTCGGAATTTCATCCTTCACTCGGAATTTCTCTTGGTCACTCAGAACAGAGCCCCCTTTTTCACTCGGAAAGTTCTTTCTAAGGCATATTTTACTTGGAAAATGGATCTTATCATTATAGGTCTATGTAATTTCTATAATTATACCCAAAAATGGAATTTTTGAAGTAATATAAGCCATCCATTGGATGTTTTATTCATTGATCATCCCTTACAGACCTTCCATACTTCATAATTTACAAAATAGAGCTATTATTAAAAGCAGGATGTTACACTACACACCCGATCTTTAGCTGACCGATAGATATATATATACGTCACACATGCACAACATAGCTACACCACAATATTCGAGAACACACTCTGACCTTACTCGTGCTATTCATTGACTTGAATAGGAGACAGATCCTATTCTAATTAATCATAACCCGAACACCCCCTTACCTCGATTCCACGCTTCGAGGATCTGCTCTCGGTGTCGATCCCTTCCTCTGAGTACTGGATTCGCAGTCTCAGGTCTGTCACCCAGTCTTTCGCCGTCTAATCTACCACCTTGAGGCCACGATCACAGGAACGGGATTCGATTGAAGCTTTAACACAAACAGAGTCCTCCCCCAGCGCATGAAATTTAGCGACAAGCGAGGAGGTAAAAGAAGAAGGAACAGATCAAGAGAAGGAGAAGTTCATAAATAATGAAGAGGGGAGAGAGGTGATTTTCTTTAATATAGAACTCCGGGGCAAAATAGCCTTTTCTCCCCATTTCATTTACATTCCCATTAAAAGTTTTTAATCAATTTCATCACATTGGGATCCTACTCTGATTTGTTTTCACAATGCTTAATTATTCGAAACTGACCAATACTTCACAAGAGTATCGATCCGAGCTGGATACCGGACAACCGGTGTCCAGACGTAGTGTCCACACATCGGTAATCCGAGCTAACGCTTGAGAGGTCGGATACTTCATTCGTCCTTACATCTTTGTTATGCACATCCGATTGTCCCAGCCATTACAAGAGGTTGACCCAGACTATGATTCCGAGTTAGACGTTCTCCTCACACCGGATAATCCAAGACCACTTCAGGCACACCGGATGAGCGTTAGTCACAGGACAGCACGCCCTTGTCTGTTCTTCCCAGCACAACCGATCTTCTACACCGTTTGGTCCTTGCGATTGAGACCGGCCCAACAGTGGATTCCTTGACCTCGGTCAAGGCAAATCAAATATTAAATAAGTCTCTAAAACATTAGCTAATATTTTCCACTCTCTAAATTTTTATTAAAATACCAAGAATGTTACATAATTTGCTGGTTTAAATCATGAAAAACCGTATGAACATTTAACTGTTTTTTATAAGTTATGCAGCATAATTGGTTTTGAACCCAATCAAGAAGAATCTATTTATATGAGATTATTTCCTTTTTCATTGATTGGTAAAGCTAAAGAATGGTTTAAATCTTGCCCACCGGGTAGTTTTGCAAACTGGTCCGATGTTGAAAGAAAATTTTTGGAAAGATTTTATTCTCCTTCAAAATATTTTGAAGCCATGACTGTAACGCCCCGAAACGTAGATTAAAATTTTTGAGTAAATTTTTCACTTTTTCGAAAGATCATTTTAAAATTCATCAATTTAATTCAGAGTTTATGTAACAGTTGATAACAGCGGAAAAATTATCATACATGCTAGTCGTGAATAATTAAATTCAAGAAAATACTTAAGTAGCGGAAACGATTTAGAAAATAATGGTACATGACATATTATACTTATTACAACCCATAAAATCAAAGTTCAGGTAATAATTCAAATAGACATTCATCATGGCATCACTCTGCATTCTGCGTGTCATTCACTGTAAAAATTAATGTAAGAGTGAGACAGAATATAGAATAAATATAAAATAGATAAAATTGCACAAACACAATCAACAACTCATAATGATATGATGAATATGCCAAATAAGTCCATTTAATTATTCTTCAATTAGTTAAATGATGTCATGCTGGATCCATTTGGTTTGGTGGGAATACTGCAGTAAAAATCTCATAGAGACACAATTAGGGCTTTAGCATATACCATGAATCCCTATACTTCATGGCGCTTACACAATTAGGGTTTTAGCATATACCATGAATCCCTATACTTCATGGCGCTCACACAATTAGGGCTTTAGCATATACCATGAATCCCTATACTTCATGGCGCTCACACAATTAGGGCTTTAGCATATACCATGAATCCCTATACTTCATGGCGCTTAAGTACCGAAGTACACAAGTATCATAAGTAGGGCTTTGCATAAACCATGAATCCCTACACTCCATGGCACACAACAAAATATGGCTTAACTCATCATAGAGTAACCCTCCACCAGGGTAGGCAATCATGGAACCCCTAAATTCCATGATGCATCCAATGCTTATGATGCATGAATGCCTTTAATTCTTTTAACATACCATGATATCCATATTTCCAAAACCTCTTGGAATACAAGTCCCCAAAGGATACAACACTCATAATAATTCACAAAATCATGGATTTACTGTTTTCAGTCACATGTGTCAATATCACAAGGCATTCATGTACATACAAAGTGGTTTCGTTATTCATACTTATTCATCACCACATCATACAAACTGCATAATGCTCATCAAGATTTCTAATAACTCATAATCACTCAAGAATTCAATCATAAATCTTTATCCATAAAGAAAATAACATTTTCTTTCATAATAGTCTTTATAAGTGAATTTCAGCATTCCCAACAGCAACATACATTAGTAAAACAGTCATAACATGGGCAAATCAACTCCTTTTTAGATGATTCCACTTTCTATAGCTTAATAATACAATTATCTACAACTTTCATGAAGAACACAATTTCAGATTCCAATTAGAAATACCACTTATTTACAAAATACCATACTGCCTCAAAATAAGTATTCCAAAATGTACACAGATTAGTATTTAGAACGTATCTAAAGTTACAAAAATGATTTTGACATGAAACCAATTATAAATTATTCTTAACACACATATATACAATTTCCATGAAGACACCAACCCCTAATTCTCACCACAAAATTCCCAGTTTTAAAAACAAGATTCGGATTTCAGATTATAGGATTACAGGTTGCACATACTTCAGTAATTTGAGCATAACTTGAGTTACAAAAATTATTTTGATGTGAAACCACTTTCTAATGATCCACAACGTAATTATCTACAACTTTCATGAAGACATCCAAGGCTGATTATGCATGTATAATTCCCAGCATATCAAAATATGCACTAAACATGAAACAAATCTTTCACTCGGACATACAGTAGTATTTTGGCTATACCTTTTGCTACACATACTCAAATCAATCGGTTCAGGTCTCAAAATTCACATAACAAAAAGATTTACAACTTTCATGAAGACACTGATCACTAATTCTTACCACAAAATTCCTAGTTTTAAAAATAAGATACGGATTTCAAGTTCACAGATTTACAGCTTGTACATACTTCAGTATTATGAGCATAACTTGAGCTACAAAATTATTTTAATGTGAAACCACTTTCTAAAGATCCACAACATATATATCTACAACTTTCATGAAGACATTCAAGGCTAATTATGCATGTATAATTCCCAGCATATCAAAATATACACAAAACATGGAACAAATCTTTTCACTCGAACATGCAGTAGTAATTTGTCTATAACTTTTGCTATACATACTCAAATTAATTGAATCAGGTCTCATAATTTAGATAACAAAAAGATCTACAACTTTCATGAAGATGTCAAAGACAAATTCATACGTTTTCAGTTTCAAAATTAAGCCACAAGATACAAAATTAAAACTGGAATCCTAGAACAGCATACAACTCTACCCATTTCATAGTTATTCACAACCCTCTCCCCTCTTACTTGTTTTGAAGTCCTTTGATTAACAAGGTATGTCTTGTAGTTTCCTTGTTCTAGTCCATAGTGGAAGAAAATGAAAATGAAAAGAAATGCTTTTGAACGTATAACAATGAGAAGAAGAAGAGTATGTGATTTGCTAAGTGGTTCGTATGTAGGAGTGTTCTGAGAGTGGTGGTAAGTTGTTAATAATGAGAGAGTAAGTGGGAGGCAGCTTTGGAGGAACAGGTGAGGATAATGGAGCCTTGCTTTTGATTGAGTTAGTGGTATATTAAAGATATATAAAGTGATCTGAGTGGAGTTAATGGAGAATTAAAAATAGGAAAGTGATTTATAATGATCCATTGGCCGTCTACCCACTAGGATAAGTAATAATGGTGTCAGATATATTAAAAATATGCATAAAGGGACAAAATTGAAGTCAAAGTGTTACTCTGACAGAGAGTACCAAGTGAAATTCACTCGGTCATTATCTAAACTGACTGGAACTGCCAGTCGTTGTGAAGAAGGGAATCCAAGTCCCTCTCGCTCAAGCGAACTCCTTTCTCGCTTGAGCGAGTGCCATCTATAACACTGCAGAAAGGAGTTTCGCTCAAGCGCAAACTTATTCGCTTGAGCGAGTGTGAGTTTCGCTCAAGCGAATACCTACTCGTTTGAGCCAGGCACTCTCCCTCGCTTAAGCGAGGACTTCATTCGCTTAAGCGAATCCACTCAGTTTTCACTTAACAATTTAATCTAAATCGACTCCTCTCTCTCTCGGTATGTCACCCGGTAAATTACTACAAGCTGACTCATTCCACTCAGTTATCCATTCGGTAAAATTAATTAACACCGACTTATAACCCTCAGGTTTTTCACTCGGCACAATACCATCAAAACCGACTCAATGCACTCGGACTTCTACTTGGCAAAAATTATTCCAAACCGAGTCCTTTCTTACACAACTACCACTTGGTAGAATCATTCTAAATCCGAGCCCTCAATTACCTGAGTTTCACTCGGTAAATATTCCAGAGGCTAATTCATTTCCTAGTTGATCATTCACTCAGCATCTTTATTCTCAAAACTGACTTATTCCACTCGAATGTCCACTTGGTAATTTAGTTAAAACCGACTCTCAACTCTAAGGTTTCCGCTCGGTAATTACTCTAAAACTGACTATTACTCTATTGGTTTTCCACACTCGGTATTCATGCCTCTATTTCACTCAGATATCAACACTTAAAAATATAGAAGTATTTCCCATTCGGGTTTTCACTCGGTTATTCATTACTTAGTCAAGATCAAACCAACTTCTTTAACTATGTTTCACTCAGGTCCATTATCACTCGGAAAAAGGCCCATACCTACGAGTCTCACTCGGAATTTGGCTTGTATATGTGAGACTCACTCGGTTATTCATCTCATGGCATCACAGACTAACCTTCCTTGAATTGTTCTTCACTCGGAAACCTTTAAGACCTTTACCACTCAGAAAAAGAAGCCATATGCATATGTCACTCGGAATGTTACACAACTCTGATTCCTCTCTCGAAAACATCTTACTCTTTCTTACACTCGAAAGTATTTCAACTTCCTTCACTCGGGATTTTATTACTTAGGAGATTTTGTCCTGAATGGTACTTTTAAATCAAAGGTCTTCACTCGGAAACAAATTTTTCCTTTGTACTCTTCTCGAAAATGGGCACTCAGGAAAACTTTCACTCAGAATGAAAATGCTTAACAATGTATGACTCAAAATTGAGTCATTGGAAAATATTTGACTCAGAATTGAGTCTTTCTGGGTATTTGACTCGGGAATGAGTCATTTGAAGGTCTTTCACTCGGAATAAACCTTTTCAGCCATGTTCCACTCGGAAAATACAAGCTTCACTCGGTATTTCCATTTTCACTAGGAATTTCTCTCAGTCACTCGAAATTTACAGTTTTCACTCAGAACAGAGCTTTTATTACTCGGGCAACCTTATCTCTGACCTGTTTCACTCAGAATTTCACTCACCCTATCACAAAATCATTTTCTAAGATTCATATTTGAACGAAATTCATTTAGTAACTTCCCAGGTTGCTTAATATGCTTCTCGCTTGAGCTAGAGCTCACTTCGCCCGAGCGAGTTTGGTCCCAAATGCTTAAATACTAATGCAAAGGATTCTTGCCTGAGCGAGATCCTTTCTCGCTTGAGCGAGAATACTGTGACATGACCAAAAATGAAATTGTCACAGCTCCTCATATGGTATCTCATTGTAGGCCTATTAAATTATATCAGGCATATCTTATATGACATTTTGAGGCACATAAAGCTTGTTCTAAGAGTTCTTACTCTGCAATCCTCATTAAAAGCCAAGTTTGGATATCTCTATCATTTCATACACATTAACAGACATATACAGCTGGTTTCCACATTCATATCTATAAATTTCCATTCTACTCTTATCATTAATAATTTAAGGATGTTACAATTCTCCCACCCTAATAAAAATTTCGTCCTTAAAATTTCAAAGTTGGAATCATTCCGCACCATTATCCGGAATATAATCCTATCTCAACTATACATATTCATGCTATTATTATACCATCGTAAGACATCATCCTCCAAAACTCATTATCAAGTTCTAAACTTGTCTATATCAAATTTACACGTCTATGTTAGGCTTCGGGAATTCCTTTCCCAAGACCTAAATTCTCTAAATCTTAAAGAGCTAACTATTCCTATCAATAACATTACCATGGCTCTTAGCTTTCCAGATCATCACATGAATCATTCAACTATTACTATTTCAACTACTTCAAAGTGACTCTAGTATTTATTACCTTAATTCACTATCAATTGCTTGCAACCATTATTAACATCATCATAAACATCAACAATCTAAATTTAAGTCCTCTAATCACTCACATACTCATATACACTTCTCTCCTAATCCCCAATACCAATGTTTCAATAATTCAATTCCTCATATATAATCATCCTAGAGTATTAAAAGTCATCAGAGTCATCAACTTAACCAAAATCCTCAACTCATCAAAACTTAATAATCATTCCTAATAACCACTAATCTCCATTATTAATAACACCTATACACACATCACCCTGGTTTTCGCTAAAATCATCTCACATGACATTATTACTTATTTCTCTTAAATCCTAAAATTAAAGTTCCACTAGAATCAAACAATCACCATTAACAACCATTATCTTCCATCTCAAATCTTAAAATCTTCATATACTATTTCACACCTATCCAAAGATACTTAAGACATATACCTCCCTTGGGTTTCACATGAAAATGATTTCTATTCTTAAATTCATTCATAATGCACTCTCCTATGATCATAGAAACCAAAACCTAAAACAACAAAAGAGTATAAGAACTGCACCTTAAGTTCCACGCTATCTCTAGCCTTAGTATATCCACGAAAATGAAGAGAGAATATAAAGTTTCTAAACATTTGAACCATCTTCATAATGAAAAATAAGAAAGCATGGTTGGTTGGTATGGAAGGAGACTCATAAGATGGTTGTCTGTAATAGGATTTTCTTCTAATGGAAATACCTTGGTCTCGTTATAACAGTCTATTAAAACTTGATTTACTGATAACCAATTCATTCCTAGAATTACTTCCATATTCTTTAAAGATAAACAGGATTGACAAGAAAGTTCCTACCTTCTGTGAGTTCAGAATAATCGTTACACACCTTAGTAATCCTAAGTTGTGTACCTGATAAGTGTTTTATAACACAATAAATTAGATTTAGTTTACTTAGGATTTTAATCATTATGCACTATATTTCCTTTATTTATTGTGATTTTTGCTTTCTTTCCACTGTATTCTACTCGGGTACTTTTATTTTGTAGAAATTAATAGATTTAGAATTATTGATGATCCATTTTAAGAATGAATGAATATAAATGGAAAATGGATTCAAGAACCCAAAAAGATGATCAAAGTGCCAAAGGATGAAAACAATCAAGAACCATGAGGTATACTGTCCAAAATGCCTCAAAAATGCAAGAAAACACTTCCAGGAAAGGGTAGGAATCGATTCACCCTTATAGGAATCGATTCCTATGTGAAACATAAGCTAGGAATCGATTCAAGGCTGTTGGGAATCGATTCATAGGGCTGGGAATCGATTCCCCCTTATAGGAATCGATTCATTGATGTTTGAAAGGCCAGGAATCGATTCATGAAGGCCAGGAATCGATTCATCATGCTGGGAATCGATTCCCACCTTTAGGAATCGATTCACACGCTGTTTTAAAGGTAAAAATGAACTAGAGGAATCGATTCATTAGTGAAATCATGCGCCGAATTATTGGAAACAACAAAAATACGCAAATTGGAGACAACTGGAACAGCTGGAAATCACATGCACCGAAAGTTTCCAACTTGCAACGCGTTTTCTTAGCTGGCCTCCTCCCTTCCTTCGCCTATAAAAGGAGAAGCAATCCAGAATCCAGATCCAAATCCCATTCTTCATCAGCTTCATTCCTTTTCTTTTCTTTCTCTTTCGTTTTCTTTCTCTGTTTTATTTTCTTTCTCTTTTTATTTTCTTTTTCTTTCTTTTATTTTGTGTAAGAGTTGGGAGGATTGTGAAATTGAGTGTTCCAATTTGTAATTGGTGGAGAATATTGCAACAAGGAAATACAGTGGTGAAATTATTTTGAGCTTTTGGAGAAACCCGTAAGTCTTTATTTTTACCATGTCTTGTATGTTTTATTTTTCCATCATGTGTATGAATTTGAATCATTTCATGAGTAACTAAATTAATTATCTTGGGATGAAGGGGGTATGATAATATTTTATATTAATGTTATTTTGACTTTAAATTAAATAAATTTCTGTTTTCCATTTAGTTCAATTATGCTCAATGCTTTTAGTGATTCCTAACAAGAACCTAAATGACAAAACTATATACTTACGGGTATATCAGTAAGTTTAGGTAATAAATAGAATCGAGAGATTTATTTTTACCTGAAAGCTTTGAACTAAACCTAAGATTTTTGAAATGCTTTTTGTGACCTCGGTAAAACCGTGAAAGTAATTAAAATTCTTTTGAGGAAATAAAAGGGATTTTCATAAAACAATAATGGGCCTTTCTGAGGATTAAGCAGCGCTTTCCATAGGTTAGGTACATTAATAGGATTCCGAGAGGAACATATTAATTAGCTTTTGGAAAATTCGCCTTGGAGAACTTAATTCGATTCTTATTTATGAAAAGTTAAAATTCATTAACATAAAATAGAGTCTTAATCCCCCGGAATCCCAAGATACTCTCAGCTCTGATTTTTAAAGTGTCAAGTAAATTTTATTTTTGCATTTATTCATATTCTGTGCAACTTAATTTTGTGTTTCATTTTACAAAAACCTTAAAAATCAATTGTGTGGATAATTAAATTTTAATATGCCGGTACTTTGAACACAGTCCCTGTGGAGAACGATAATCTTTTATATTACACGACATAACCCGTGCGCTTGCGGGCCCTGTCAAGTTTTTGGCGCCGTTGCCGGGGACTGTTGTCCCTCAAATATCGGCAATATTGAAATTCGATTAGATCATACTTGTTAATATTTTTATTTTTAGTTTGTTTTATTTCTAGTTATTTATTTTTATTTTTATTTTCAAAGATCACCCTTGATCTTGGTCTGTTATGGAATTCTTAACAGGTGCTACTGACCTTTATTGTTGTATTTGTGGTGATTCAGGACATGCTGCTATAAATTGCTATTTTGCAATATCCTTAAACCACCATGAACAAAAATTTCATCAGTTGGATGTTATTGGGAATTATAACCATAGCAGTGATTTTAGAAGCTTACCAGTATTCCAAAACTATCCTCCACAAAAATCCAAACTTGAAATACTGATGGAAAATTTTGTAAGCACCCAAGAAAAACGAAATGAAGAGTTCTCAAATGCCATAAAAACCTTAGCTTCAAAGGTGGACTCTCTGGCCACCCATAACAAAATTTTGGAAAATCAAATTGTCCAACAAACCTCTTTATCTATGAGAACACTAGAAACATTTCCTGTAAAACTTGAGGTGGAACCATTTAACCACACCATAGACATCACTCTTAGGAGTGGTACTCATTATGATGATCCGGTTAGCATAACTAAAGAATAAGCTAAAGAAGAGAAGAAATTGTATGAATCTCTATCTCATCCGGTAATTGAGGAGAGCAGTACACAGATCCAAAAGAAGGTACTGCCCAAGCTTCAGGATCCAGGTATTTTAGAGGTTATTCCTATCAAGGTAGGAAAATTTTACATACCTGTTAACTTTGTTATGCTTGAAATAGATTTTATTGACCAAGTGGTAGAGAAAGAGGCAATCCAAAACCTCCCTCTTGATCCATTTGAATCTGTTTTATCTTATGACTTTCCAGGCATTTCAAAAACACACTTCTGTGATTTTTTGGCTAAAAGAGAACTGGTCCCTAAGGTAGAATTCAGACCATTAAAACCTGTGTTCAGGTATGAATTGTATAGCTGAAACTGGTTTACAAAAGTCTGGCTGAAGACTTAAAACTTAGCACTTGTGGGGAGGTAACCCCATGTCTTTATTTTTATTTTTTAAATAAAAAAATAAATTAAAAAAAAAACCCAACTATGTCAGATGCTGGTTTGGGGTTATTCTAGGTAAGTTTTCTTATCCTTTTATTATCCATTTTAACATTGAGGACAATGTCAAATTCTGGTTTGGGGTGGTAGGTAAGAAAACTTAACTGTTTTGTTTACGTTGTGTGATTGTTATTTTATTTT
Source organism: Clitoria ternatea (assembly GCA_037962975.1). Classification (NCBI taxonomy): domain Eukaryota; kingdom Viridiplantae; phylum Streptophyta; class Magnoliopsida; order Fabales; family Fabaceae; genus Clitoria; species Clitoria ternatea. The sequence goes on from CM075670.1 coordinate 290,075,298, forward strand.
GCATGTGTGTTTTCCTTATTTTGTTTGTAATCTTGTAAGTTACCATGATTACATGATAAATTCACTTTGAACACAAGGCTAAAGTATCTAAGGACCCCAAAATTTTGAGTAAAATTTTCAAAATTTGATTGTTTAAATGCCAGATAAATGCTTAAATGAGTCTTACGTGATTAAAATTTTCTTTGAAAAGACTTTCCATGGTTAGACTTGAGCCAAAATGGGTTGTTTATCAAACAAATTTTCAAAACCCATATCTTCTTGATTGAGTGAATCTCATAGTCATTAATATTCTAGAACTTGTTTTTCAACCAATTCAAAATGGTTTTTGATTATATGTCTTAGGATGATAAAGGCACAATTAGGTCTTATTCTTAAGCCTCAGAATTTTGCATAATTTGACCCCTAGTTGCCCATTTTGAGCCTAAAAGTGAAAATTTTTCCTTGAAACCTTTCATTGACTGATATTCTCTTAATGGTGAAAAAGTTGGAAATTTAGTGGAGCAAAGAAAGAAAAAAAGGACTTAAGAAAAATATGTATTGAATGCAAAAAAAAGTAAGAAAAAGAAAAAAAAATCAAAAGGATGATATTGAATGAATTCCAAAAAGTCCATAAAAGTTCAAGAATTTGCTCTGTTAAATTTATGATGATAATTTGAATCATTCATGACTGTTAAAGCCCTTTTGTATTCCATTTTTCTTGAAGTTCCTACCTTAACAATACAACCCAAGGCCACGTTACAACCTTTGAAAGACCTTTAGACTTTGACATATTTTCTATCTAAACTGTGGAGTTTCTGGTTTATTAACAAGCTTATGGTAATATTTTTGACTATGATGATTTTAGTGATACACAAACCATGAAACACTTTGAGTGAAAATTAAGAGAAGAGTATCCTCTGTCTTGATAATGAAAATTGATTCACATAAGAAAATTAATATTGGCATTTGAATAAATCTTTTTCTCTATTTTGGATTCCTTAGTTTGCTGAGCTTAGTGTTTTCTGTATCTTATCTTGTGAATATGGTGATTGCTTGAGGACAAGCAATGTTTTGGTTTGGGGTATTTTGATAAGTGTTTTATAACACAATAAATTAGATTTAGTTTACTTAGGATTTTAATCATTATGCACTATATTTCCTTTATTTATTGTGATTTTTGCTTTCTTTCCACTGTATTCTACTCGGGTACTTTTATTTTGTAGAAATTAATAGATTTGGAATTATTGATGATCCATTTTAAGAATGAATGAATATAAATGGAAAATGGATTCAAGAACCCAAAAAGATGATCAAAGTGCCAAAGGATGAAAACAATCAAGAACCATGAGGTATACTGTCCAAAATGCCTCAAAAATGCAAGAAAACACTTCCAGGAAAGGGTAGGAATCGATTCACCCTTATAGGAATCGATTCCTATGTGAAACATAAGCTAGGAATCGATTCAAGGCTGTTGGGAATCGATTCATAGGGCTGGGAATCGATTCCCCCTTATAGGAATCGATTCATTGATGTTTGAAAGGCCAGGAATCGATTCATGAAGGCCAGGAATCGATTCATCATGCTGGGAATCGATTCCCACCTTTAGGAATCGATTCACACGCTGTTTTAAAGGTAAAAATGAACTAGAGGAATCGATTCATTAGTGAAATCATGCGCCGAATTATTGGAAACAACAAAAATACGCAAATTGGAGACAACTGGAACAGCTGGAAATCACATGCACCGAAAGTTTCCAACTTGCAACACGTTTTCTTAGCTGGCCTCCTCCCTTCCTTCGCCTATAAAAGGAGAAGCAATCCAGAATCCAGATCCAAATCCCATTCTTCATCAACTTCATTCCTTTTCTTTTCTTTCTCTTTCGTTTTCTTTCTCTGTTTTATTTTCTTTCTCTTTTTATTTTCTTTTTCTTTCTTTTATTTTGTGTAAGAGTTGGGAGGATTGTGAAATTGAGTGTTCCAATTTGTAATTGGTGGAGAATATTGCAACAAGGAAATAAAGTGGTGAAATTATTTTGAGCTTTTGGAGAAACCCGTAAGTCTTTATTTTTACCATGTCTTGTATGTTTTATTTTTCCATCATGTGTATGAATTTGAATCATTTCATGAGTAACTAAATTAATTATCTTGGGATGAAGGGGGTATGATAATATTTTATATTAATGTTATTTTGACTTTAAATTAAATAAATTTCTATTTTCCATTTAGTTCAATTATGCTCAATGCTTTTAGTGATTCCTAACAAGAACCTAAATGACAAAACTATATACTTACAGGTATATCAGTAAGTTTAGGTAATAAATAGAATCGAGAGATTTATTTTTACCTAAAAGCTTTGAACTAAACCTAAGATTTTTGAAATGCTTTTTGTGACCTCGGTAAAACCGTGAAAGTAATTAAAATTCTTTTGAGGAAATAAAAGGGATTTTCATAAAACAATAATGGGCCTTTCTGAGGATTAAGCAGCGCTTTCCATAGGTTAGGTACATTAATAGGATTCCGAGAGGAACATATTAATTAGCTTTTGGAAAATTCGCCTTGGAGAACTTAATTCGATTCTTATTTATGAAAAGTTAAAATTCATTAACATAAAATAGAGTCTTAATCCCCCGGAATCCCAAGATACTCTCAGCTCTGATTTTTAAAGTGTCAAGTAAATTTTATTTTTGCATTTATTCATATTCTGTGCAACTTAATTTTGTGTTTCATTTTACAAAAACCTTAAAAATCAATTGTGTGGATAATTAAATTTTAATATGCCGGTACTTTGAACATAGTCCCTGTGGAGAACGATAATCTTTTATATTACACGACATAACCCGTGCGCTTGCGGGCCCTGTCAGTACCGTTGGGAATGGAAATAATCAAGTTATATATTATAGGCTTCATGGGTAATTAAAAACGTCTAACTTACTTCGGTGTAGCACCCGAATCAGACAACACAGATAAAATGGTGTCATTGATCTCACTCTTACTTTGCATGAGGTCGCCTGCTTGGTCTGCCTCTGAACTGCTAATGTCAAAGACTCTTTCTGTATGTAGTCTCTCATCTGTTGACTCCCTATACTGTCTTATAGGTTGAACAGCATGAGCGTTTCCTCTACGGTCTTCTTGATAACCCGAATCTCTTTGCTTATTCATAGTGTTGTTGATTCGCTGTTTCAGTGGACAATTTGGGCTGATGTGACCCTTCTGATTGCATCGATAGCAAGTGATATTTTCTAAGCGTCTATTGCAATCACGTACATGGTGATTACCTTTGCACTTAAAACACTTTATATTCATATGATTGTTGTATCTCTCATAAGATGATGACGATCCCCCCTTGAAGCGATTTGGATAAAACGATCCTCTCCTTTTGAAGGCAATTGGCTGAGGTTTCAGTTGTCTGTTGATCTCTTCTCTTGCCAAGCTGTCTTGGTGGTTTTCTTCGAACATTCTTAGTTGATTTTGCCTTTCTATAGCTTCAGCCAAATGGTTGATAGTAGCTGCCATAGCGTCGTTATCGTTCCTTGCCATCCTATATTCATGGTTTGATTTATACTAATCCTATGGGAAAATATATCATATGTATATGTATATATATATATTATTATAACGTAATTATAAGTATTCTACAATTTATCAAATAAGCAATAAGTCATATAACACACGTTTATCATATCATCAAGCTAGTAATCAAACAAATCACTTTGCATTTTATCAATCAGGTACAAGTCATATAATACATATTATCAAACAAATAATTAAACAATTCATATAGTATATCAAGAATCAATACATGTCATAGTAATCGGTCCTGAATTTTTGAAAATGCTCTGATACCACCATTGTGACGTCCCGTGTAATTTTCCAAATAAATTTTTTCATGTTTTTAAAAGATTATTTTAAAATTCATCAATTTAATTCAGAGTTTATGTAACAGTTGATAACAGCGGAAAAATTATCATACATGCTAGTCGTGAATAATTAAATTCAAGAAAATACTTAAGTAGCGGAAACGATTTAGAAAATAATGGTACATGACATATTATACTTATTACAACCCATAAAATCAAAGTTCAGGTAATAATTCAAATAGACATTCATCATGGCATCACTCTGCATTCTGCGTGTCATTCACTGTAAAAATTAATGTAAGAGTGAGACAGAATATAGAATAAATATAAAATAGATAAAATTGCACAAACACAATCAACAACTCATAATGATATGATGAATATGCTAAACAAGTCCATTTAATAATTCTTCAATTAGTTAAATGATGTCATGCTGGATCCATTTGGTTTGGTGGGAATACTGCAGTAAAAGTCTCATAGAGACACAATTAGGGCTTTAGCATATACCATGAATCCCTATACTTCATGGCGCTTACACAATTAGGGCTTTAGCATATACCATGAATCCCTATACTTCATGGCGCTCACACAATTAGGGCTTTAGCATATACCATTAATCCCTATACTTCATGGCGCTCACACAATTAGGGCTTTAGCATATACCATGAATCCCTATACTTCATGGCGCTTAAGTACCGAAGTACACAAGTATCATAAGTAGGGCTTTGCATAAACCATGAATCCCTACACTCCATGGCACACAACAAAATAGGGCTTAACTCATCATAGAGTAACCCCCCACCAGGGTAGGCAATCATGGAACCCCTAAATTCCATGATGCGTCCAATGCTTATGATGCATGAATGCCTTTAATTCTTTTAACATACCATGATATCCATATTTCCAAAACCTCTTGGAATACAAGTCCCCAAAGGATACAACACTCATAATAATTCACAAAATCATGGATTTACTGTTTTCAGTCACATGTGTCAATATCACAAGGCATTCATGTACATACAAAGTGGTTTCGTTATTCATACTTATTCATCACCACATCATACAAACTGCATAATGCTCATCAAGATTTCTAATAACTCATAATCACTCAAGAATTCAATCATAAATCTTTATCCATAAAGAAAATAACATTTTCTTTCATAATAGTCTTTATAAGTGAATTTCAGTATTCCCAACAGCAACATACATTAGAAAAACAGTCATAACATGGGCAAATCAACTCCTTTTTAGATGATTCCACTTTCTATAGCTTAATAATACAATTATCTACAACTTTCATGAAGAACACAATTTCAGATTCCAATTAGAAATACCACTTATTCACAAAATACCATACTGCCTCAAAATAAGTATTCCAAAATGTACATAGATTAGTATTTAGAACGTATCTGAAGTTACAAAAATGATTTTGACATGAAACCAATTATAAATTATTCTTAACACACATATCTACAATTTCCATGAAGACACCAACCCCTAATTCTCACCACAAAATTCCCAGTTTTAAAAACAAGATTCGGATTTCAGATTATAGGATTATAGGTTGCACATACTTTAGTAATTTGAGCATAACTTGAGTTACAAAAATTATTTTGATGTGAAAACACTTTCTAAAGATCCACAACTTAATTATCTACAACTTTCATGAAGACATCCCATACCTACGAGTCTCACTCGGAATTTGGCTTGTATATGTGAGACTCACTCGGTTATTCATCTCATGGCATCACAGACTAACCTTCCTTGAATTGTTCTTCACTCGAAAACCTTTAAGACCTTTACCACTCAGAAAAAGAAGCCATATGCATATGTCACTCGGAATGTTACACAACTCTGATTCCTTTCTCAAAAACATCTCACTCTTTCTTACACTCGGAAGTATTTCAACTTCCTTCACTCGGGATTTTATTACTTAGGAGATTTTGTCCTGAATGGTACTTTTAAATCAAAGGTCTTCACTCGGAAACAAATTTTTCCTTTGTACTCTTCTCGAAAATGGGCACTCAGGAAAACTTTCACTCAGAATGAAAATGCTTAACAATGTATGACTCAAAATTGAGTCATTGGAAAATATTTGACTCGGAATTGAGTCTTTCTGGGTATTTGACTCGGGAATGAGTCATTTGAAGGTCTTTCACTCGGAATAAACCTTTTCAGCCATGTTCCACTCGAAAAATACAAGCTTCACTCAGTATTTCCATTTTCACTAGGAATTTCTCTCAGTCACTCGGAATTTGCAGTTTTCACTCGGAACAGAGCTTTTATTACTCGGGCAACCTTATCTCTGACCTGTTTCACTCGGAATTTCACTCACCCTATCACAAAATCATTTTCTAAGATTCATATTTGAACAAAATTCATTTAGTAACTTCCCAGGTTGCTTAATATGCTTCTCGCTTGAGCTAGAGCTCACTTCGCCCGAGCGAGTTTGGTCCCAAATGCTTAAATACTAATGCAAAGGATTCTTGCCTGAGCGAGATCCTTTCTCGCTTGAGCGAGAATACTGTGACATGACCAAAAATGAAATTGTCACAGCTCCTCATATGGTATCTCATTGTAGGCCTATTAAATTATATCAGGCATATCTTATATGACATTTTGAGGCACATAAAGCTTGTTCTAAGAGTTCTTACTCTGAAATCCTCATTAAAAGCCAAGTTTGGATATCTCCATCATTTCATACACATTAACAGACATATACAGCTGGTTTCCACATTCATATCTATAAATTTCCATTCTACTCTTATCATTAATAATTTTGGGATGTTACAATGACAGCCATACACTCTTTTTCTCAAAACAATGATGAATCATTAGGAGAAACATGGGAATGATTCAAGGCACTCTTGAGAAAGTGTCTAAACTACAACCTGGATAATGCTGAAAAGGTAAGAATCGTTTACCATGGTTTATTACCTCAGTTCAAGATGATGTTAGATGCTTGTGCAGGAGGTTCTTTAATGAATAAGATTGTGGAAGAGGCTATTGAGATATTGGAATCAATGTCTGTTAGTGACCATCAAGCTAAACCGGAAAAACGTAATATGCAAGGTATGCTTGAACAAGGAGTACATGATACAGTGTTAGTTCAGCAAAAATTGTTGATACAACAAATTGAGGCAATAAGTAAACAACTTGGAAAACTTCAAGTTACCCATGTATCACCACAACTTCATGCCCAACTAAAACAATGTGAGTATTGTATGGGTGAACAACCATGTGGGTACTGTGCTTCTGACAAGAATGAACAAGAACAAGCTAATTCCTTGATCCATTAGAGATTACCTACAGGTAATTCTCTAAATCCTTTTATAAATTCTTTTTCTAACAATTACCTGCAGGGAAGGCAAAACTAAAATTATGGTTGGAGGCAAAATACTAGATCCTTCAACAATCAAGGTGATTACAATACTAGATTGACAAAGGCTGAAGAAAGTATTCAACAATTGATACAATACATGAAGATAACTAAGGCTGCACGTAAAGCATCAGATTAATAATTGAGTCAGCTAGTAAAGAAAGTAACCGACATGAAGAATTTTAAAATAAAAGAACAATGTGAGGCTATCTTTACAAGAAGTGGTAAGACTGTAGGTATTGATTGTGAAAAAAAGAGAAAAAGAAAAAGAATAAAAAGAAGAAGAAAAAGAAAAAGAAAATGAAGAAAAAAATGAGGAACAAGATGAAATAAAATAAAAAATAAAAAAAATCAATATTTAGGACAGACACCTCCTGTCAAGGATTTACCTTATCCTCATGCACCATCAAAAAAAGATAAGGAAAAGGAATACAAGAGATTCCTTGAAATTTTTAAGCAGTTGCACATAAACATTCCTTTTTCTGAGGCATTAGAACAAATGCCTACATATGCTAAGTTTATGAAAGAACTGCTCACAAAGAAAAGGAGGTATGATGAGGAGATAGTAGAACTTGAAGCAAGTTACAGCGCCATCTTATAGTACAAGATGCTAGAAAAATCCGAAGACCTCGGTAAATTCACCATTCCTATTTCTATTGGTGGAGTAAATATCGGGAAGGCTTTATTAGATTTAGGGGCTAGCATTAATCTAATGCCCCTAAGTATGATGAAGTGTATTGTAACCTTGATCCGCAACAAACAAGAATGACTCTGCAATTAGCTAATAAATCCATCAAGAGACCTTATGGGATTGTAGAATATGTGCTTGTAAAGGTTGACAAATTCTACTTCCCTGTGGATTTTATGATCTTAGACATGGAGGAAGATGTTGATGTTCCTCTGATTCTTGGAAGACCATTCATGAAAACTGCTCGAGTATTGATTGATGTGGATAATGGGAAACTAGCAGTAAGGGTGCACGATGAGGAAGTGAATTTTGATGTCTTCAAAGCAACGAAACATCCTAGCCCGAAGCAAGACTATTTCAAAGTGGACGTCCTTGATGAAGCCTATCTTTCCTTATCAAAAGGTATGTCTATTCTTGACCCATTAAATAAGTTATTGACTAATTCTGTTGAATTCTTAAATGAAGAAGAAGAAAAATAGATTGAAAAGTATCTTGAAGAATTCAATCAAGGGAAAGAAATTTCCTTTGAATCAAGAAAGATTGAAGAAATTCAAGACTCATCTGTTGAAGAAATCCAGAAACCTGAACTAAAAGTGTTACCTTCCAATCTAAAGTATATCTTTTTGAAAGAAGGTAATTTAAAACCAGTAATCATTAGTAATATGTTAAGTGCAACAAAGGAAGAAAAACTGGTAGAAGTATTGAAGAGAAATCAAGAAGCAATTGGATGGACACTTGAAGATTTAAAAGGTATAAGTCCATCATACTGCATGCACAAAATTTTGTTGGAAGATGATTTCAAACCTGTTGCTTAACCTCAAAGGCGCCTCAACCCAACTATGAAAAAGGTAACCAAAAAGGAGGTCCTAAAATTGCTAAAAGCAGGTATTATCTATCCTATTTCTGATAGTGCATGGGTAAGTCCTGTCTAAGTTATTCCAAAAAAGGGTGGTATGACAGTAATTGTTAATGAAAAAAATGAATTAATTCCTACAAGAACTGTCACCAGTTGGAGAATGTGCATTGATTATATAAAATTAAATCAAGCATCAAGAAAAGATCATTTTCCATTGCCTTTTATGGATCAAATGCTTGAAAGATTATCTGGACAAGAATATTATTGCTTTCTTGATGGTTATTCTGGATATAATCAAATTGCTGTTGACCCTCTTGATCAGGAAAAAACTGCTTTTACATGTCCTTTTGGCATATTTGCCTACAAAAAAATGCCATTTGGATTATGTAACGCACCTGCTACTTTTCAAAGATGCATGTTTGCTTATTTTGCAGATTTAATTGAAAAGAGCATTGAGATTTTCATGGATGACTTCTCAGTTTTTGGGAATTCATTTGAGACATGTCTATCCAACCTAGACACCGTACTGAAGCGGTGTATTGAGACAAATTTGGTGCTTAATTGGGAGAAGTGTCACTTCATAGTGAAAGAAGGAATTGTACTTGGTCATAAAATTTCTTTTAGCGACATTGAAGTAGACCAAGCCAAGATAGAGGTAATTTCTAAACTCCCACCCCCTGTAAATGTAAAAGGTATTAGAAGCTTTTTAGGACATGCTGGATTTTATAGGAGGTTTATTAAAGATTTTTCAAAAATTGCAAAACCTTTATCAAACCTTCTGAATAAAGATGTTGAATTTAAATTTGATAAAGCATGTCTTGAAGCTTTTAATTCCTTAAAAGAAAAATTGGTTTCTGCCCCTGTAATTGTTACTCCTAATTGGAATTTACCCTTTGAACTTATGTGTGATGCAAGTGATTATGCTGTTGGAGCAGTTTTAGGTCAAAGATATGAAATTTTTTTAAAAGTCATACATTATGCTAGTAAAGTTTTGAATGAAAATCAAGTAAATTATGCAACTAATGAAAAAGAATTACTAGCCATAGTATATGCTTTAGAAAAATTTTGATCTTACTTGATTGGTTCAAAAATAATTATTTTTACTGATCATACGACAATCAAGTACCTTTTGACTAAATCTGATTCAAAACCTCGGTTAATCAGATGGATTTTGCTCCTTCAAGAATATGATCTTTGAAATCAAAGATAAAAAAGGTAGTGAAAATATGGTAGTTGACCATCTTTCTAGATTAATGAATAATGAGGTTATTGCCAAGGAAAAAGAAATTTTGGAAGAATTTCCTAATGAAAAACTTTTCAAAATAACACAACGGCTATGGTTTACTGACATAGCCAATTTCAAAGCAGCAGGAGTTTTTCCAAATGATTTAACTTGGCAATAAAGAAAAAAAATTCTTTAGAGATGCAAGATATTTTGTTTGGGATGACCCTTATTTATTCAAAATTGGAGCGGATAATTTGTTACGGCATTGTGTGCCTAACTGGGAAGTAAAAGATGTGTTGGGGCATTGTCATAAATCACCATATGGAGGACACTTTAATGATGAAAGAACAGCTGCAAAAGTTCTTCAATCAGGTTTATACTGGCCCTCTCTTTTTAAAGATGCTCACTCATTTGTTCAATCTTATGATAACTGCCAAAGAACAGGTAATGTCGGAAGAAGGCAAGAAATGCCTCTCACAAATATATAAGAGGTTGAGGTATTTGATTGTTGGGGAATTGACTTCATGGGACCTTTTCCTAACTCTCACTCAAATCAATACATTCTTTTGGCCGTTGATTATGTTTCAAAATGGGTGGAAGCAATTGCTACCCCTAATGTTGACACTAAATCTGTTGTAAATTTTTTGAAGAAAAATATTTTTTACAGATTTGGGACACCAAGAACTTTAATCAGTGATGGTGGTTCATATTTTTGTAATAAAGTTCTTCAGAAAGTATTACAACATTATGGAGTAAAGCATAAGGTAGCCACAACATATCATCCACAAACCAACGGACAAACAGAGATTTCAAATTGTGAAGTAAAAAGAATTTTGGAGAAAACTATGTCATCTTCTAGAAAGGATTGGTCACAAAAACTAGATGATGCACTCTGGGCATACAGAACTGCATTTAAAACACCAATTGGCATTTCTCCTTTCCAGATGGTCTATGGAAAATCATGTCACCTTCCAGTTGAAATGGAACATAAAGCATATTGGGCTTTAAAATTCCTCAATTTTGATCAAAATATAGCAGCAGACAAACAAAAGTTACAGCTACTCGAATTAGAGGAAATGAGGAACAATGCCTATGAATCATCCAGATGTTACAAAAGTAAGGTGAAACCTTACCATGATAAAAAGCTAAAGAAAAGACACTTCACACCAGGTCAACAAGTTTTATTGTTCAATTCAAGATTTAAATTATTTCCTGGAAAATTGAAATCAAAATGGTCAGGCCCCTTTCTGATTAAAGAAGTTAAACCATATGGAGCAGTGGAAATTGAAGATCCAACTTCCAAAAGAAGTTGGATGGTAAATGGGCAAAGGTTGAAACTCTATTTGGGTGGTGAAATTAACAAAATTACTACCAGTTTTCTTTTAACTAATCTCTGAAATACAGGAATGTCAGGCTGGAGACATTAAACCTAGCGCTCAATGGGAGGCAACCCATTCTGTTATTTGTTATTTTTTAATTTATTTTCATAAAAAAAGGGTTTAAATAAATTAATCAAATTTTTATTAGTAAGTTAATTTATTCACTTAAATTTTTTTTCACACAATAAAACCAATTCTGTAAAATCAATTATTGGTTCTTTTATAACTTAGGAATTTTAATAAATTTAATTACAATAAGTTTATTAACTATCAAGCAAATTTCGATAACCCGGTGAGCTTAGAGATTTTTTTAATACTTGAGGGTTTAATCGACATAATTTTAATTTGAATTAATTTTGCTTTAATCTCTGATTTGTGTTGTTCTACAGAGAATTCAGGAAAATGATCAAGTCACATTTATTGGTGAAAAGAAACCTTGGGCCAAACAGCTTACCTTGGTAAAAATTATTTTATCCTTTGCAAGCCCATATTGAGCCTGAGAATAAATTCTTTGGTACCCTTAAACCTAAAACAGTTTTAACCATTCCCTATACTTGATTGATTAAAAGAGCAGTTGAAATAAATGAAAAATACTCTTAGTGTTCTTACAAAAATGGGGAGTGAAAAAGATAAGCAACTTGATTCTTTTCAAAATACAAGAAAGAAAAATATGAAAAAGAAAAGTCAAAAATAGTGAAAAGAATCAAGTTGGGGGTATTTATTTTTCATCAATAAAAGAAAATGAGAGTTTGGGACAAGAGAAAGCCTAAAAATTATAAAAAGCTCTTTTATGATTTCAGGATTTTGAATTCCAAGAAAAACCATTGATTCTTGTAAGCCAAGCCTCATTACAACCCGTGAAAAGACCTTGTGATTTCTAAATTAACTCTGTATGACTAACCATTGATTAGATGACAATCAAAGTTAAATTTGTTTGATTTTATGATTGATTGAGTGAAACAGGTTACCCTTTACATAGAGATAAACACTTGTGAGGTAAGCCTGAAATTTTTCTTGGTTTGTTAATAAAATATTGTAATTAATTTTATCATTAAACCTTTGTTATATTAGATATCAATTTTTGATTATTACAAATTAGTTAAATTGTGAAATTACTTTTTATGGTAAATTCTCGGACTAACTCAAAAATTTGATTTCAAATTTTGATTTTTATTTTTCTCTCTTGCTCGAGGACGAGCAATGTTTCAAGTTGGGGGTATTTGTTAGTCCTCAAATTTTCAATAAAAGCTTTAATAAAAATTTCACAAAAATCATAAAAATTAGTTTAATTTGTTAAAAAATTAGGTTTTAAATTCAATAAATGGATGTTGTTGGAAATAATCTGTCATTGATCAATTTTCTCTAGTTTTACAGTGAAAAAGTAGAGAATTTAAGAGAAAATTAAAGATACTGGAGGAGCTGACACGTAGCATCAACCTCACGCGTAGCTTGGCTACTTTTGATGCTGACGCTACGCGTCACAGCCACGCGTAGCGTCAGTGCTGCATGGACTCCACATCCAACTTGGCCAAGCACTCAACTTTGACCCAATAATGGCCACTCTACACAGCACCAATGGCCACTCCACTCAGCACAAATGGCCAAAACATAGTGGAGACACGTCCAAGTGGCCAAGCACGATCAAATTTAATAATTTGAAGAGGCCATTATCAGCTGTTTAATGGAAGCTGAGTCAGGGGTCTGACGCGTAAACTCAACACCCTTGCTCAGCCCTATAAATAGGGCCTTCTAACACCATTTAAGACATCAGAATCCAATCATATATTCTCTATTCCTCTCTTATACATCTCTAAATACTTGAGTGAATTGTGTAGTGTTGTGATCGTTGTACTGTGAAGTTTCCATCGCCTTCATAATGTCAACCTCTGTAAGTGTTGTTTCTACTTTTACCATGTGTAACTAATTTATTTATGCTGGAATTGGTGAACTAATCTATTGAGTATGATGTTGTGAATTCGACCTCTGCATGTTTATGATTCAAGTCCATGTTAGTATTTCAATCTTTTATTAATATGAACGTCAAACAGGAGAATGATTTTCATGTGTATTGAAACTTGTTTTATTAGTGTGAATGTCAAACGGGAGCATGATTATTCATACCGTATTGAAACTTGTTTTGACGAAAGTAAAAGTTGGAATACCCTTGGTATCTCAATTCTATAGGGGTTGTTAACCATTGTTGCCATTAGGCCAGGTCTTAATGCAAGTTTTTACTGAGAAAGCTCACGAGGGATCAGACTTTACGGTGAATTCTTAGAATTTATATCACGAGGGATCGTTATAATGAATTTAAGCTGCAATGACATGAAACTTGATGATTAAATATGCATGTCTTGAGTTCCTCATTGTTATTCTAGATTAGGGATCCAATTTCCAACATAATTTGTTTATCTATGTTTATCTCAAGTATCTTACCTATTCTAAATTGCAACTCAACTTTTTAGATAGATTTTTATTTTCTTTTTATCTCATGAACAATTCAACCATGTTATCCTGTGAATACTGTATAAATTGTATATAAATCATTTTTTTGTCTATAAGTTTCTTTACATTTACCATAGTGACTAGAAAATTACTGTTGTTATTGGACTTTCAATCCCAGTGGAACGATATCTAAATTTTGAAAACTACAAACGATTGGTGCGCTTGCCAATTAATGACCCGATAGTAGACAAAAATAGCTAAACAAAAATAACCATTATTACCGGGTTAACAAGTATTCGTTAATGAATTTGCAAGATGATGACATATACTAGCACGGAGCCAATGTTATATGTTTGAGAATTGATATGAGCATGTGTAACATCCCTGTTTTTAGTAGCAGTCTTATTTAGTAAATTTTGAAGTATGGAAGGTCTGTAAGTGAGAGTTGGTAAATAAAACACTCTGTAGATGGTCTACAATACTCTAAAAATTTCATTTTTTGGGTATAATCATGGAATTTATATAGACCATTAAGGATATTATTCCTTTTCCGAGTGAAACATGTCTTAGATAAGACTGTCTGAGTGAAGAAGGGATCTGTTCTGAGTGACAGAGAGAAATTCCGAGTGAAGGATTAGAAATTCTGACTGAAGGTTAAAATTCCGAGTGTAAGGTTATGTTTTCCAAGTAAAACATGACCGAGAGGGCTACTACCGAGTGGAATCCTGGCTTCGGAGACATTTGGAGTGAAGTGTATTCAAGAGAACCACTTCTGGGTGAAAATTCCGAGTCATATGTCTTCGAATGACTCATTTTCGAGTCACATGTCTCCGAGTGAAACGTTCCGAGAGAAGTAATTTCAAAACGAAGAAAAACTTAGTGTACTGCTCAGACCGAGATAGTTCTGAGTAGTGAATTCCGTGTGGATGGAACCAAATGTCATTCCCAAGGAAAGTACTTAAACAGAGGCAGACTGACTTCGAAATGAATATAACTCTGAGTGATCAATATTTCTGAGTGAAGGGACTCAGTCAGGGATATATCCGAGTGGAATTTCCGAGCTGAGTATGATGAGGATCAGGTGAGATCCTGGATGAATTCTGTTTGAGTGGGGAGTTTTGAAAGAAATCTAAGATAAGGTGAATTTCTAAGTGCAATCCGAGTGAGTTTGTCCAAGTCAGGACCTCCCTAGTGAGGAAGGGGATAGCATTCCGGGTAGAAAGGTCTCCAAGTGTGGTATTTTGGGCAGTGGAGTTCCGAGTAGGGGCATATCTGAGCCCAGTTTAACCTGTCCTGAGTGGCATGCCCCCGAATATGAAATTCTGAGTGGAATATAGTGATGGGAGCCCATTCCGAGTAGAATATATATAAGGCTTAGAGCCATTTTTGAGTGAGGCTTATGTTTATGACTCCTTTTCCGAGTTGTGAAGGCCTTAAAGGATTCCAAGTGAAACGTATTTGGAGAAAGGTTAGTCTATATGTTGCTAAGGGATGAATAGCCGAGTAAACCCCGAGTGGGGAAGAACTTAAATGCTCCTGAGTGGTAAAATCCAAGTGAACCTTTTCTGAGGGAAGAAGGGTTGTGATGGTTTTGATTGAGGTATACTCTAGGAGTCATATTCCGAGTGAACGATGTTATATGTATATTCCGATTGATTAAGGGTACCTATTCCGAGTGAATAAGGTAACATGTATTCTGAGTGGCTAAGTATGAAATAAGTCCGAGTAAGACTTTACTTAGTGAATCCCTCCGAGTGATGTGGAGTTTGAATAAATCCGAGTGGACAAGATTTCATTAGGTCTGAGTGAGACAGTTTAGTGAATTCCTTCGAGCGATGAGAGGTCAGAGTAATGCCGAATGGAACTTGATGGTGGAGTCCGAGGGTGTAACTCCGAGTGGGGGGATTGGCACCTATAGGGATTTATGATGTGTTGTCCAGAAGTATTCTGGAATAACTTCCCTCGTGAGAAAATAAAAAGGGAGTCGATTTTTGAAGTAAATTACCGAGTGAGAAAAGACTAGGTTTGGAATGATTTAACTGAGTGAGAACCATTAGAAATGACTCGGACTTGAGTGAAGTTGCCGAGTGAAAGACTGATAGAGAAATGACTTGGATTTGGAATATATTACCGAGTGAAAGGCCAAGTAAGAGACGAGTCAGCTCTGATTAATTTTGCCGAGTAGAAAACCAAGTAAGATGAGTCGGTGTAAGGGTGAATTACAGAGTGAATGATGGGTCGGTCAGGATTATCTTGCTGAGTGGAAAACCTGTGTACCTTGAGCCGGTTTCAGGGAGATTCTGCCGAGTGAGATACTTTATGAGTGAGTCCAAGTGAGGCAACTCCGACTGAGTCACCTCCAAGGAAGAGAAATCTGACCGAGTGTTTCAAGAAGAATCAGTTCCGAGTGAGTAATCAATAGGTGGAAAGTGGGTTTCTGAAAGGCATAACCGAGTGGAACTCTAAGTGAGTGAAGACTCAGATTCAGAATAAATTTACCAAGCAGAAAGTCTGAGTGAGAGAAAGAACTTAGTTTGGATAAGTTCTGCTGAGTGAGAAGAGGAGTACTTGAGTCAGTTTCAGAGGAATTCTGAGCGAGAACTGGATGACTCGCTCAAGCGAGTCAGATTTCGCTTGAGCGAGAAGGACCCCTGATGCATAATTCCTCCTTTCAATCAGCCCTTTCTCTACTTCGCCCAAGCGAGTATACTGCGCTCAAGCGCGCTCGGCCCTGACACTCTTTCCTTCACTTCGCCCAAGCGAGGACAGTATGACTCGCTCAAGCGAGTCGGAATTCACTTGAGCGAGATGACCCTGTAGCTCTATTTCCTTTCGTTCCTGTTGCTGACTGGTCCACTATGTAACATCCCAAAAATTTCAATCTCATGTGTAATTATTTTTAATCTAGGTCATTATTAATATTATCTAATTTCCGAGTAAAGCATGCCTTAGAAAGGACTGTCCGAGTAAGGAAGAGACTCTATTCCGAGTGAAAAAGGAAAATTCTGAGTGACTAAGAGAAATTCCAAGTGAAGATTGTGTTTTCTGAGCGGAACATGGCCGAAAGAGTTTATTCCGAGTGGAATTCTTGTCTGAGGCACTTCTGAGTGAAGTGGGACTGATAGAACCACTTCTGGGTGAAAGAATCCGAGTGACTCACCTTGGAATGACTCACTGCTGAGGCAAAAGCATTCAAATGACTCATTTCCGAGTCAATTATATCTGAATGATTCAATTCCGAGTCAAACATCTCAGAAGGACTCATTTCTAAGTCAAGTATTTTCCAACGACTCAATTCTGAGTCATACATTGTTAAGCATTTCCATTTCTGAGTGAAAGTTTCCTGAGTGCCCATTTCCGAGAAGGAGTACAAAGGAAAATTTATTTATGAGTGAAATATGACTGGAGAGATACTTCCGAGAGAGGAACCAGAGTTGTGTAACATTTCGAGTGAGCCTTATGTATGCGACTCCATTTCCGAGTGAGAATCATAAGTGTGGGCATTTTCCGAGTGATGATGGCCTTAATGGAATCTGAGTGAAATGTAGTTGAAGAAGTTGGCCTAACCTTGGCTAAGTAATGATTAGCAGAGTGAACCCCGAGTGGGGAAAACTTTAATATTCCAGAGTGTTGCTTTCTGAGTGAAAGATGTTATAACTATTCTGAGTGAAAGTTATATATATATATATGTTTCGAGTGAATATGGGTACCTATTCCGAGTAAATAGGGAGTTATGTATCCTGAGTAATTAAGTAATGGTTGTGTCCGAGTGAGACTTGACTGTGATGCTAGTATCTGATGTATGAATGGTTAAGTTATTTCTCAGGTGAGAAAAGCTATGAATACCGAGTGAAGATCGAATGGGCGTTGGTCGGTCTTAGAGTTATTAACCGAGTGAGGATCAACCTGATGAGGATTTGGTTTTGGGATGACATACCGAGTGAGTAATCAATTAAGAGATGAGTCGATAAGGAAAGGAATTGCCGAGTGATGGCCGATCTGATGTTGAATCAGTTCTAGAAGTGAAATGTTGAGTGAATGATGATCAGTAAGGATTATTCTACCAAGTAGAAATTTGGGTGTTGGGAATCAGTTTTAATTGATTTTACCGAGTGCACAATCGAGTAGAATGAGTCGGTTTGTAGTAATCTGCCGAGTGACAAACCAAAGAGTGTGGGATCGGTCTGGAAAGATTTAATTGAGTGAAAGACTGCTTATGATGACTCAGAATTAGCCGAGTGACAGACTATGTAAGTGTGAGTCGGCTTAGGAATGATTTGGTTTGAAACTGCTGAGTGAGAGACTGATTGAGAGCTGACTCGGTTTGAAGAGGTTCAGCCGAGTGAGAATCTGAGAGTTTGGAGTCGGTTTGAATTTAATTTGTTGAGTGGAAACTGAGTGGATGAAGGGTCGGTTTTGGTGAATAACGACCTCTGGTCGGACTTCGCTTAAGCAAATGAGTTCCTCGCTTAAGCAAGTGAGAGTGGAATAAGTGAGACTTGTGTGTCTCGGTCAAGCGAGTCAGTATTCGCTTGAGCGAAACTCACACTCGCTCAAGCGAGTCGGTTTTCGCTTGAGCGAAACTCCTCTGCCAGTGTAATGTGTGGCACTCGCTCAAGCGAGATAGGATTCTGCTT
This sequence comes from Clitoria ternatea, assembly GCA_037962975.1. Taxonomy (NCBI): domain Eukaryota; kingdom Viridiplantae; phylum Streptophyta; class Magnoliopsida; order Fabales; family Fabaceae; genus Clitoria; species Clitoria ternatea. Next base: position 290,093,742 of record CM075670.1, read on the forward strand.
GAGTGAGAGGACTCAGATTTTCCTTCCCTTCACGTTACTGACAATTTTCAGTCGGCATATATGCTGACTGGGTAGAATTCCAGTCGGTTCAGAGGCTGACCGAGTGGAATTCCAGTCGGTTTTCAGTGTCAGATTAACGTTTGACTCCAATCTTGTCCTTTTATGCATATTTTAATATACTTCTCTTCAATCATACCAACTCCATTAGGCAGGCGGCAGAAGTGGACAACTATAGAGCCTACTTTCTTATCTAAATCTCCATTATCTCCACTAACAGCCCACTAGCAAACCACTCATGGAAAGTTGTCTCCCACTACCTTGCATTATTAAACAAAGCACTATCACTTCTGAAACTCTTAGAAACAGAAAAGATAGTGAACCTTCTACCTCTCATTTACTCTCCTTCCTCAAGACCCTTCGAACAGAAGCCAGGACAACCAGGAGACCATTTTTAGTCGGCAAACCAAGTAAGAGGGGACAAGGTTGTGACTGATTATGAAATGGGTAGAATTGTATGCTGTCCTAGGATTCCAATTTTATTTTTGTATCTTGTTGCTCAGTTTTGATATTGAAAACATGTGATTTTGATTCTGACTTCTTCATGAAAGTTGTATATCTTTTTGTTATCTGAATTTTGAGACCTGAATCAATTAATTTGAATATGTATAGCAAAAGTTATAGCCAAAATACTACAGCATGTCCGAGTGGAATATTTATCCTATGTTTTGTGTATATATTAAAATTCTGGGACTTATACATGAATAATCAGCCTTTTATGTCTTCATCAAAGTTGTAGATATATGTGTTATGGATCTGTATAAAGTGGTTTCAAGTCAAAATGATTTTTGTAGCTCGAGTTATGCCTAAAATACTAAAGTATGTCCAAGCTGTAAATCTGTTAACTTGAGATACGTATTTTATTTTTAAAACTGGGAACTTTGTGGTGAGAATTAGTGATCAGTGTCTTCATCAAAGTTGTAGATCTTCTTATTATGTGAATTTTGAGACCTTAACCGACTGAATTGGATATGTATATCATGAGTAATGATCAAAATACTACAGCATGTCTGATTGAAATACTTATCTTATGTTTTGTGCATATATGAATGTTCTGGGAATTATACATATGTTTTTAGACTTTTATGTCTGCATGAAAGTTGTAGATATTTATGTTAGGGATCTATATAAAGTTGTTTTGAGTTAAAAAGATGCTTGTAGCTCTAGATATGCTCAAAATACAGAAGTATGTTCATGATGAAAATCTGTTAACTATGAAATCCGAATCTTATTTTTAAAACTGGGAATTTTGTGGTGAGAATTAGTGGTTGGTGCCTTCATGAAAGTTGTATATATTTGTGTTAAGAATAATTTTGAACTGGTTTCATGCCAAAATTGTTTTTGTAGCTCCAGAAACATTGAAAATACTAACCTGTGTACGTTTTAAAAATCCTCTTTGAGGCAGTTTTGTATTCTGTGAATAAGTGATGTTTCTGTTTAGAATTTGAATTTATGGTCTTCATGAAAGTTGTAGATATTTATGTTATTGAGCTATATAAAGTGGAATTACATGAAAATGATTTGATTTGCTCATGTTATGACTATTTTACTAACGTATGTTACTGTTAGAAATGCTGAAATTTGCTTATAATGGTTATTATGGATAAAAATGATATTTTCCCTATGGGTAACAATTTATTATTGAATTCTTGAGTGATTATGAAGTATTATGAATGTTGATGAGTGTCTAATGAGCATCATTCAGTTTGTGTATTTTGGTGGTGAATAATTATGAATGACTAAATTAATATATATACATAAATGCCTTGCGGTTATTGATATATGTGGTTGAAACAGTAAATCCATGATTCTGAAAATTATTATATGTGATGCGTCCTTTAAGGACTTGTGGTTTTCCAAGTGGTTTTGGAAATTGATATATCATGGTATGTTAAATGATAAAGAGAATTAAAGGCATTCATGCATCATAAGCATTTGGACGCACCATGGAATTTAGGGGTTCCATGATTGCCTACCCTGGTGGGGGGTTACTCTATGATGAGTTTAAGCCCTATTTTCACAAGAACCATGGAAGCATAGGGATCCATGGTTGTGCAAATTCCTACTGGTATACTTATTTCTGCAGGAGCCATGAAAGTGTAGGGATTCATGGTTATGCTAATTCCTACTTGTGCACTTAATTTCGCATGAGCCATGAAAGTGTAGGGATTCATGGTTATGCTAATTCCTACTGGAGTCTCTATGAGACTTTTTACTGCAGTATTCCCACCAAACCAAATGGATCCAGCATGACATCATTGGACTAATTAAAGACTTATTAAATATAAATGAACTTGTTTGGCATATTCATCATATCATTATGGTTTGTTGATTGTGTTTGTGCAATTTTATTTATTTTATATTTATTCTATATTCTGTCTCACTCTTACATTAATTTTTACAGTGAATGCCACGCAGAATGAAGAGTGATGCCATGATTGATGCCTATATGAATTATTACTTGGACTTTGATTTTATGGGTTGTAATAAGTATAACGTATCATGTACCGTTATTTTCTAAATCGTTTCAGCTACTTAAATGTTTTCTTGAATTTAATTATTCACGACTAGTATGTATGATAATATTCCGCAATTATCAACTGTTACGTGAACTCTGAATTTAATTTATGAATTTTAAAATGATCTTTTAAAAACGTGAAAAATTTATTCGGAAAATTACTAAGGACGTCACACACTAGCCCACATAAATCCAAAAGGGATTGTCACAAACGAGTCAACTGCAGGGAAGTTGCACCAATCAAAGCACCTTTTATATATTTTAATATATATTCCCTTTCCATCAATGCAAGCTGACAATGGAAGTAGTCAAAAATAGCTCACCTTTTGTCCAAAAGTCTCCATTATCTCCATTATTTCTCACCTAATCCTCCAATCAACAGAAATCTTGTCTCCCACTTACTTTTCTCATTATTAAACCAATACTATCACCCATTAACTTTCAGAACCCACGGGACTTAGCAGAACACACCCTCTTTCCTATTTTTCTATACGTTCAAGGCTTTTCTCTTCCATTTTCATTTCTCTTCGCTGTGAGCTGAAACAAGGAAATACAGAACATCTTCTTCTCATCAAAGAACTTCCATTAAGGTAAGGGGGTATATTCTCGGGTATTCTGGGGGAAAACCGTGTGTTAGGAAAGGGTTAAGGTACCTTTGGTCCTCACCTTTCCAGGACAGGTTCAAAAATTTCTGTTATATTAATATGCTTTAATTTTTATATGTTTGTTTTTATATATATTCATTGCTATGAATATGTTCCATTGACTATATTGATTATTGATCCGGTCTGGATACCGGCCCCAAGGTTATCCGATCTGGATACCGGTTTTAAGGACAAAAGGCCGACTCAGCCTTCCTAGAAGTCAACCGGTATCCCAGGATAATGATCCAGTCGGTGAACATGCTGATCCGATCTCACCTGAAGTAAAGTCTTTATAGCCGTCCTAGAGTTCTACCGGTGTCAAAGATATCGATTCGGTCTGTAACACACTAGGTAAACTGCACTTACACCGGTCATTTGAAGTGACATCTGTAACACCCTCGGTTAGATAAGACAAATCCTTCTGTAGGTTCATCCTATTTAACTGAGAGTGTTAACAGTTTTTAGAAAAAAATGAATATTTTTTTATTTTTTTTTAAAGAGATGGTAGATCAATAGAAGCAAATAGTGAATATATCATATAGTCATTCATAAACTGTAAGTAATTGTACTCTTAACAGAATGGGGCACGCAGGCACCCTTAAATATTATACAGTCATCCACTGTTTGATTATTAATAATAAATATTCTATCTTTAATGATCGTTCTCAGTGGGTTCAGCATATTGCTGTTCTTCACACTCGGGTTCTTGATTTTCTAATTCCTCTGAAAATTGTCAACAGTAAGGGTGAGTATAACCCAAGACCCTGATTGGTTAATCCGGTGCGGACATAATCCAGTTAACAAATAATATCACATAATTCATACAATTAGCATATTTATAACAATCGAGCATGTCGTCCAAGATTGTACTCCCAAGATTCTTCATGGAGATTGTACTCCCAAGATTCTTCATGGAGATTGTACTCCCAAGATTGTACTCCCAAGATTCTTCATGGAGATCGAACGTGAGTGTCCTCTACTGTACCAAGTGTATGCTCTAGAGGTTTTTCTTCTTCAAAAATATTTTCATGATGCGAAATGCATTTATTTTATCAATTGATTCTTTGGGTATCTATGTGTTTCCAGTCTCATCATATCATTCCCAAGCTCTTTGAATTCCATCAATTATTTAAACATTGTAAGATATTCGTTTATTATTCTAGAAATATGTCTATTATAACTTGGTTAAAATTATATTTTGTATAAAGAGTAAAATAATATATTCTTTATGTAATTACTCATAATTAAGACGTTAACAATGTTAATAACAATAATACTAACAATAATAATAACAATATTAAGATTGATGATAATTAGAATAATAATAATAATAGAATAAGAATGATAATAATAATTATAACTTTCCAATAATTTAAAAAGTATTAAAGAATAGTTTCTAAATGAAAATCCAAGTGAAAAACATTAAAAACAGAGTTTTCCGAGTGGAACAAGGGTAAATCCGAGTGAAATAAGTATGATTCCGAGTGGAATCATGCTGAGAAGGGTTTTCCAAACGATCTGGCTAAAAATCTGATTGAAATTACACTGGAAAGCTATTTTCCGACTGAAACAGGTTTGATTCTGAGTGAAAATGAGTTCCTGAGTGAAATCAAGTATGATTCCGAGTGGAATCAGTATGAAAAGAGTTTCCTGAGTAAAAATAAGATAAGTTCCGAGTGAAACATGAGTTTACCGAGTGAAATTAGTTGAAAAAGGTTCTGTCTGAATAAGACACATGCGAGTAAAATAAATCCGAGTAAGATAATCCTGATTCCGAGTGGAATCAGGTTGGGAAAGGTCTTCTGGGTGAATTAACTTTATATACCGAATTACATCAAACTGAAAGGAGTTCTCTTAGTGAAAATAACTGTTTGCTGAGTAAAATAAATTGTTTTCCGAGTGAAATCACTGAAAAGAGTTGTCTGGGTAAAACTAACTGTTTTCTGAGTGAAATATGATGTTTTCCGAGTGAAATCAACTGGGAAGATGCTGACCGTGTGAAAGTAAACTAGGAAAAGTTATCCGAGTGCAATAAGGTTGTTTACCGAGTGAAAATTTATTCTATCAGAATGAAATACATTCATTTAAGGTTGAATCCGATTGAAATTAAGCAAATCCGAGTTGTTACAGATGTAACACCAGTCGGATTAGTAGAAGCAGAGCTTGTTATTATTAATTCTATCTTCCATTCATAATTCATCACTGGAAATCACACAGGTACCCATGATTCTTAGTATTTTCAGTCTAACACAGTTCATATCTTTTCACAATTCAACAGAGTATATGCACTTAGTAACAAATATATACATATATACAAATAGTAACAATTAAAGCATTTAATACATACAACACTGAATCTGTCCTGGAAAGGTGAGGAACAAGTTCCTTAACCCTTTCCTTCACTCGGTTTTCCCACAGAGCACCCAAGAATATACCCCCTTACCTTAATGGAGTTCCTGGAGAAGAAGAAGAGGTTCCCTTTCACTGTGCTGCACCAATTCTGAGTGAAACAGAAGAGAAAAGAGAGAGAAAGGAACTTGTAGGAAGAAGAATGATGGAGGTGTGTTTCGTGTGTGTGTTCTCTCAGAGTCTTTGCGCTGGTTTAAATAATGAGAGAGTAAGTGGAAAACTAAATGGGGAACAACTTTTGTGAGTGGACTGTTAGTGGAGTGTTAATGGAGTGTCAGTGGAGATTTAAATAAGGAGGTAGGCTACGTCAGTGCCTACTTCTGGCCGCCTACTAGTTATAGTGCGCATGATTGAATTAAAAATAAGCATTAAAAGACAAAATTGAAGTCAACACGCAAAACTGACACTGAATACCGAGTGAAAATTCCACTCGATTAACTACTATGCCGACTGGAATTCTTCTTCCGAGTCAACAAATACAAGGCTCGCTCGGAATTCTTTTGAAACCGACTCAGGTACTCGGTTTCTCACTCGGTAATATCTGTCCAGACCGAGTTCTCTCTTTCTCAGAGTTTTCACTCGACAATCCGAGTCTTCATTCACTCGGTTTAGACCAACTTCTTCAACTATATTTCCAAATTAAGGCTTATTTAAGCCATTACCTCTCGGTTTTGGTCCAGTAGAGTATATCTCACTCGAAAGAGGGGTCATTCTCATAGACTCACTCGGAAATGGTTCAGCCTCTTACATTTCTCTTGGAATGGCTCAATCTGCCATTTTCCACTCGGTTTCCTAAGCAAACACATACGAAACCATTCGGAATCCTTCCCAATTGATTCCACAGCACATTCCAGTCGGTAGGAAGCATCAAATCAACATAAACATAAGTATATATGCATTCTTTCACTCGGAATGCTTCAATCAGAGGAATTTCCTTTGGAAAAGAAGCATTTGGCAATGTTTGACTCGGAAACGGGCCTTTCTAGGGTGTTTTGACTCGGAATTTCACCCAGAAGTGGTTCTCTTGAACACACTTCACTCAGAATTGCCTCTCAGGTCAGGACTCCACTCGGTGGTAGCCCTCTCAGTCATGTTTTACTCGGAAAATGTAACGTTACACTCGGAATTTCATTCCTTCACTTGGAATTTCATTCCTTCACTCGGAATTCCTCTCTGTTACTCGGAACAGAGTTCTTTTCACTCGGTTTTTGCATAATTTCACTAATGATCCATATAAATTCCATTATTATGCACAAAAATGACATTTCTGAGATACCACAGACCATCAACAGGGTATATATTGACTTATTCTTACTTACAACTCTCCATAATTCAAAATTTACAAAGGTAAAACTTTTTCTAAAAATAGGGATATTACATTCTCCTCCCCTTTTAGGAATTTTGTCCCGAAATTCAAAGTTAAAATAATTGAGGGTACAATTCTCTCATTTTCTCCTCAATTTCCCAAGTAGCATCCCCATCATCTGTCCGACTCCAAACTACCTTGACCAAAGAGATTTCCTTACCTCTTAGCTGTTTGAGACGTCGGTCAACAATCTTAACTGGTGATGCCTTAAAGGTGAGGTTCTTTTTCAGAACAAACTGATCAGGACTCAGAACATGATCAGGGCTTGGTGCATATTTACGGAGTTGGGAGACATGAAAGACATTATGAAGGTTTGATAGCTCGGGTGGCAAAGCAATACGGTAGGCATGAGTTCCTATCTTTTGCAAAATCTGATAGGGTCCTACGTATCTGGGGCTTAACTTCTTGGCCTTCGAAGCTCTTCCTACTCCAGTGGTAGGGGTAACTTTGAGAAATACGTGATCGCCCTCTTCAAATTCCAATGGCTTTCTACGTTTGTCGTAGTAACTCTTTTGTCTATCTTGCGAAGCCTTCATTGCCATTTGGATCTTTTGGACTTATTCTGTAGTCTTCTGAACAATCTCTGGTCCAACTATTGTCTTTTCACCAGTCTCATACCAACATAAAGGTGTACGACATTTCCTTCCATATAAAGCTTCATAGGGGGCCATTCCGATACTGGTATGGTAGCTGTTGTTGTAAGTGAACTCCACAAGTGGAAGGTATTCTTGCCAACTTCCCCCATGTTCTAGGACACAAAGACGCAACAGATCTTCAAGAGTTTTGATTGTCCTTTCTGATTGTCTGTCAGTCTGTGGGTGGTATGCGGAACTTAACTTCAGACGAGTTCCTAGAGCTTGTTGCAGGCTCTTCCAAAACTGTGATGTGAAATGAGTATCTCGGTCGGACACAATTGCAGTGGGTGTTCCATGTAATCGTATGATTTCCTTTATATAGATCTGGGTGAGTTTCTCTAGGGAATACTTCATATTGACAGGAATGAAGTGAGCGGTCTTTGTTAATCGATCCACGATTACCCAAATAGCATCATATCCAGCTGATGTTCTGGGAAGTCCCGTCACGAAGTCCATAGCAATCTCATCCCATTTCCATTCTGGAATATCCAAAGGACGAAGGGTCCCACTTGGTCGTTGTTGTTCCGCCTTTACCTTCTGACACATCAGACAAGCTGTCATATATTCAGCTATATCCTTTTTCATTCCTTGCCACCAGAATAATTTCTTCAAGTCCTGATACATCTTGGTTGATCCTGGGTGGATATTGTATTTACTTTTGTGTGCTTCATCCAGGATGGATCTTTTAAGATCTGTGTTGACTGGAATACAGAGTCTCTATTGATACCTGATCACCCCATGTTCATCTTTGCTAAACTCTGAGACTCCTTCTTTTGTCTTTTCTGCTAGATCTTGTAATTCCTGGTCATTGGCTTGAGCTTCTTTGATTTGTTCTAAGAAATCATTGGAAATTCTTAGCATTCCAACCATAAGGCTTCCCCTTTTTGGTGTTACTGCTAGATTCAAATCGCGAAACTGTTCAATCAATTCCAACTCCTTTGTCATCATATATGATAGGCGTAGGGCCTTTCTGCTAAGTGCGTCAGCCACAACATTTGCCTTTCCAGGGTGATATCGGAGTTCGAAATCATAATCCTTGATGAATTCCATCCATCTACGTTGTCGCATATTCAACTCTTTCTGGTCGAATAGATACTTCAAACTTTTATGATCACTAAAGACTTCAAAGTATGTACCATACAAGTAGTGTCTCCAGATTTTCAAGGCAAACACAACTGCAGCTAATTCTAAGTCATGTGTGGGATAATTAACTTCATGCGTTCTTAGCTGTCTTGAAGCATAAGCAACAACCTTTCTTTCTTGCATTAGGACACATCCTAGTCCTTGTCTTGACGCATCACAATACACTTCATATGGCTTGACAGGATCTGGCAAAATCAAGACAGGTGCACTAGTGAGTCATTGGCGTAACTCCGTAAAACTGCTTTCGCATTTGTCAGTCCATTCAAATTGTTGATCTTTACGAGTCAGCCTAGTTAAAGGTGCTGCAATTTAAGAGAAATTCTCGATGAATCGACGATAATATCCAGCCAGTCCAAGGAAACTGCGGATTTCCGTCACATTCTTGGGTTGTTCCCAATTTAGTACGGCTTCTACCTTTGTAGGATCCATATCAATTCCTTCCTTAGAGATGACATGTCCTAAAAATTTCACTTCTGTCAACTAGAATTCACATTTTGAAAACTTGGCATACAATTGCCTTACACGCAAAGTATTTAGAACAATTCGGAGATGCTCCTCGTGTTCCTCATGGCTCTTGGAGTAGACGAGAATATCGTCAATGAATACAACTATGAATTTGTCCAAGTACTCATGGAAGATTCGATTCATGTATCCTATAAAGACTGCAGGTGCATTTGTAACTCCAAAGGGCATAACAGGATACTCATAGTGCCCATATCGTGTTCTGAATGTTGTTTTAGGTGCATCATCTTTCTTCACTCTGATTTGATGATAGCCTGATCGCAGATTAATTTTTTGAGAAGATAGTGGCTCCTCGTAATTGGTCCATCAAATCATCAATTCTTGGGAGAGGATATCGGTTCTTGATCGTAGCTTTATTCAACTGACAAAGTCAACACATAACCACATACTACCATCCTTCTTTTTGACTAAAAGAACTGGTGCTCCCCAAGGTGAGACACTGGGTCTAATCATTCCTTTCTCTAAAAGTTCTTCTATTTGTTCTTTAAGTTCACTGAGTTCCTTGGGTGACATTCGGTAAGGAGCAATAGAGATTGGTCCTGCACCCGGTATAATGTCAATACTGAACTCAATTTCTCGCTCTGGTGGTAGCTCTAGTATATCATCAGGAAAAACTTCTGGAAATTCCTGAACAACAGGAATCTGGTCAATTTGAGGAGTGGCCTTACTTTCAGATCCAGTAAGGATCATGTATAGTTAGACTTCCTTTGCTGGAATTACCTTTTCTGAGCTAATAGGACAAAGATCAGTGTTTTGATCACAATGAGATGTAGTAGACTCGAGAGTGATGGATCTATTATGACAATCAATTAGAATATGGTTGGCAGCAAGCCAATTCATTCCTAGAACAATATCTAGATCAATCAAAGGCAAACATATCAGATCTACTTGATAAGCTTTCCCTTCGATGTTGAGAGGACATTTCAAACACATGCAGGAAGGGCAAATGGGCTTATTTGCAGCAGTCGTGACAATCATCTTATTAGGCGGAGAGGTTGTAGGAAGCTTTAAATGTTTTACACAATTCTCAGATATGAAAGAATGAGTGGCTCCAGAATCATATAATACATTTAATAGAGTACTTCCTATAAAGCATGTACCTTGCACAAGATCGTTCTCTTGTGATACTTCCGCACCATTCATGGTAAAAACTCTAGCATTTCCTCCTGGTCTTCCAATAGAGTTATTTCCAGGCCTTCTAGGATTATTGTTCTGATTGAAATTGTTGCCGCGGTGAATATTTTGCATCCTTGGGACATTGTTGGTAGAGGTATTTGCAGTAGATCCTCCACTTCCTTGACCTGTTTGTCGTACTGCTTGTCCTTGAGTTACTTGTTGTTAGTTATTTTTATTTCTGTACCAACAGTCAGCATCACGATGTCCAATCCATCCACAAATTGTGCAGTTTTTACCGCTTTGGTTCTCCTGACCTCTAGGAGGAATTCGGTTGGCTGAGTTGAAAGGTCGGAAATATGGCTGATCTGCTCGAAAATCCCTTCTTTGCTGTCGATCTGGCATACGTCATTCTGGCCCATGATTAGACACTCCAGGTCATCGAAGATTAGAGGTATTCTCAAAGATGCAGCATCTGTCAACCAAAGTAGTGAATTGTGTAATTTGTTGACAACATATAACTTGGCGAATTTCTTGCCGTAATCCTGCTTCAAACTTTGCGTATCTTGACGCTTCTCCCATGTGGGTGTAGTAGGGACAACATTTTGCCAGCTCATCAAACTTAGCAGCGTACTCCCCAACAGTCATATTGCCTTATTTCAGATTAAAGAATTCCTGCACTTTTTGCCTCCTTATATCTTCAGGAAAGTATTTAGCGAGAAACTCTGTCCTGAATCGTCCCCAAGTGAGGAAGTGTCCCTCAGCTGTTAATCTGATTCTGGCATGAGTCCACCAGTGTTCTGCTTCCGCAACCAGCATGAAGATGGCAAAAGTTACCCTGTCTTCGTCAGAGCATCGCATAGCGGTAAAAACCTTTTCAAGGTGTTCAATCCATAATTGTGCTCCTTCTAGATCAAAGCCTTCTTTGAATTGAGTAGGATTATTCCTCTGGAAGTCAGTTAATCCTTGGTTTTGCCTAGTAGAAGAATGAGGTAACTCTTGGCGTTCTATTACCTCCACAATTCTGGTAAGAAGATCCTCCATCACATGATCGTTATTTCGGCGTGCCATTTAGGAATTTGCTGAAAGAATATCAACAAATAGGTTCAGGGTATATGTTATGTGGAGTATTCCACATAGGATATTTAGTCTTAGGAGTGTTATAGACTGTTCAATATTTCTATCAGAGTACGTGGAAACCTAATGGTCCACTTCCCAAGTTTAATGAATCGACTATGCTCTGATACCACCAATGTAACACCCTCGGTTAGATAAGACAAATCCTTCTGTAGGTTCATCCTATTTAACTGAGAGTGTTAACAGTTTTTATAAAAAAATGAATATTTTTTTATTTTTTTTAAAGAGATGGTAGATCAATAGAAGCAAATAGTGAATATATCACATAGTCATTCATAAACTGTAAGTAATTGTACTCTTAACAGAATGGGGCATGCAGGCACCCTTAAATATTATACAGTCATCCAGTGTCTGATTATTAATAATAAATATTCTATCTTTAATAATCGTTCTCAGTGGGTTCAGCATATTGCTGTTCTTCACACTCGGGTTCATGATTTTCTAATTCCTCTGAAAATTGTAAACAGTAAGGGTGAGTATAACCCAAGACCCTGATTGGTTAATCCGGTGCGGACATAATCCAGTTAACAAATAATATCACATAATTCATACAATTAGCATATTTATAACAATCGAGCATGTCGTCATGAAAATGCATGAATTGAATTTATTATGATTTATCTTTGATCAAGTCTCATGATGCATGTGTGTAACGTCCTAGGTTATTTTTACATTTATTTTTATTCGAACGATTACATCTTACAATAAATTTTTCCTTTTCTTGAAAATTAATCGATATTTAGAGAAAAAGTAATTTAATTTGAACACAACGGATGGGAGAAAGGGGAATCAGGGCTTCTCGCTTGATCGAGGCCCCTACTTGTCTAAGCGAGATTCCGGACTCTCACTTAAACGAGGTTCTATTCGCTGGAGCAAACACCTTTCACACACCGGATTATACAAAACATGCAACCGGACTCTCAAATTTCACTCTAAAAATGGTTCTGTGAACCTAAAGAGTTACCATGAAAGCATATGCAAATAATAGTGATATATTTTTAAAATATAGTTTACATTCGATCTGGTCTTAATTAAACACATCTAATAATTATACTACGAAGTTTTATACACACATATGACTCTATCAAGAGTCACTCAAAATCACTCGGACCCTGGCACCGTTCTCCCCCTTGGCACGGCTCCATGGCTCCTTCCTCCTCCCTGTCTCTGGTTACTAAAAAAAAAATATGCAAGGGTGAGTGTTTGGCATAATAATTAATATAGAATGGAATTTAACACTATACATGCATATTGATACATACACATAAAGCATCACCCGTAAATAAACATACCGAAACATAGAGTATTTCATGCAGTAACTGTATTAAACCAACTACGCAATTCCATCACATTCCTCACATTCATCACATTCATTACATACATCACATTCATTACATGCATCACGATCACAACTGACTCTCATACAATCTAACTCCTAGTATCCGGATACTAAAGGATTGGCCTTCAGCTGGGGGTCCTACTTGACACCCCGTGAACCCTGCTTGGTTCACCGAGTCCTGCTTGACTCTCCACCTCAACCACTGGGTCCCACTTGACCACTGGGTAGCTCAACTGGCACGAAAACCACGGGAGCCGGAAATGAGGGGCTATCATATACCGTCAGCCATCCATACCACATAATCATTCAACAGTTTACCTTTCACATAATAATATCAATTCCTCATCACTCGGGTAGCCTGCTTGCTAACCCGTCGTCACATAACACTGATTATTTCACATTAGATATCACAAGATCATACCTGATAAACTCATCCACATCCGATCCTTCACTAATTAATGTACTCAGTCACACATGCACCAACAAAAACACACAACTACGTTTAGCAATATTTTTCTTAACTTGTTTACGTTACTTCAATAACCTGTTTAAGAAGCGCGTCCTATCCTAATTAATTATAACCTGAACACCCCCCCTTACTTTGGTTCCACGCTTCGATGATCTGCTCTCTGTGTCGATTTCTTTCTCTGAGCACCGATTCTGCAATCTCAACTCCTTCACTCAGTCTTCTGTTGCTTAGCCTACTACCTACAAATCATAAAGTATAGCTCATCACCTCAACGCCCTTAGTTCATGGACTGCATCTGGGCTCACATTCACCAGAGGAGTGGAGAACAGCCACGAATATAGCCATGCATGGCCCTTAACAGCTAAAGAATAAAAGGAATAAGGGAATCATAATTAGAACGGATCAGTAGACTCACCTTGAAGTCTCGATCACAGGAATGGGGTTAAATTGAAGTTCAGACACAAATGGAGTCTCTCTCCAGTGCATACAGATCAGCGTTAAGAGAGAAGAGTAAAACGAAAGAGAAGGAACAGACCAACAGCAAGGTAACTTATAAATGATGAAGTGGGAAGGAAGAGAATCTCCATATATATATATATAGCTCATGGGCAAGATTGTCTTTTCCTTTATTTTATTTGTATTCTTACTAAATTTAATTAATTTCACTATATTGAATTATTGCATAGTTATCAAATCAATTACACGTATTTATTCCCTCAATGTTTAATTATTCACAATTCTCTAATACTTCGCAAGAGTATAGGCCCACTATGAATATCGGCCCCCGACGTCCTAACTTAGTGTTCATACCTCGAAGATCCGAGCTACAACCTGAAAGATCGGATACCTCATCCGTGCTCACCTCTTTGTTACTTACATCCGTTGTTTCAGTCATTATGAGGTTAATCCGGTCAATGACCCCGTGTGAGGCGCTCTCCTCACAACGGTTGGACCAGACCGCCTAGCCCTGCCCGCTCTTCTCCTACACTTCCGATCTTTAACTCCGCCTGCTCGCGCTTCAGATACCGACCTCGACACCGGCTTTCCAATCTTTGGCTCGGACATAACAAATATTAAATAAAACTTCTAAAATATTTACTAACATTTTCCATTTTTTATAATTCTTATATCAGGGATGTTACATCCACCCCCCCTAAAAGGAGATTTCGTCCTCGAAATCAGTGTTCCGGTCGAAAAAGATGAGGGTACATTCACCTCATATCGGATTCTAACTCCCAAGTGTAGTTTATCCAATGTAAATTCTGCCACTTCACCTTCACCAGCGGTACCTCCTTGTTCCTTAACCGTTTGGTTTGATGTTCTTCAATGCCGATTGGTACCGCCTCCACCGTCAAGTTCTCCTTCACTTCAATGGAGTCACTCGGTACAATCATGGTATCACACGGAATGTAGGCTCGAAGTTGCGATACGTGGAACACGTTGTAAATGTTAGTCAACGATTGGGGAAGATCCAGTCGATAAGTGACTTCACCAATCCGTTCTAGTATTTGGTATGGTCCAATGTACTTCGGATTAAGCTTTTGACTCTTCAAAATTCGACCTACACCCTTAGTCGGTGAAATTCTTAGGAACATCCAATCACCCACTTGGAATTCAAGAGGTCTGTGCCGATTGTCATAATAACTCTTTTGACGGTCTTGAGCAATTTTTATCTTCTCTCGGATTAAAGCGATTTGTTCGTTCATCTCTTGAATCATCTCAGGCCCCAGATGAAGAGCATCACCGTTCTCATTCCAACATAATGGAGTACGACATTTCCGACCATAAAGAGCTTCGTATGGAGCCATCCCAATGCTGCTATGGTAACTGTTATTATATGCAAATTCCACCAAGGGCAAGTATTTCTCCCATGATTTGCCCTGTTCCAGTACACATGCCCTTAACATATCTTCAAGAGTCTGTATAGTCCGTTCTGATTGGCCATCGGTCTGGGGATGGTAAGCTGAGCTCAGTTTGAGCTCAGTACCCAATTGTTGTTGCAAACTCCCCCAAAACCTTGAAGTGAATCGGGGATCCCGATCGGAGATAATGCTTGAGGGCACGCCATGCAGTCGTACGACCTCAGCAACGTACAACTTAGCTAATCGATCTAACGACCACTTCATATTTATTGCCAGGAAATGCGCACTTTTGGTTAGTCGATCAACAATCACCCAAATCACGTTGTATCCGGTTTGAGTGCGGGGTAGTCCGGACACGAAGTCCATGGTGATACCTTCCCACTTCCAGATCGGAATTTCTGGAGGTTGAAGCAAACCCGGAGGTCGTTGGTGCTCAACCTTGCACTTCTGACATATCACACAGGATTTCACGTACTCGATTATTGCCTTCTTCATGTTTGGCCACCAAAATTCCTTTCTTAAGTCATGATACATTTTTGTTACTCCCGGATGTATACTCAGAGAGCTCTTGTGTGCTTCTGATAACACCGCCTTCCTGAAATCTCCATGTGCAGGTACTACCACTCGGTTCCTCAATCTCCATATACCATCGTCACCCCTATTTATCTCCACATTTTTGCCTTGGTTCTGAGTATCAATTAGCCTCAGTAACTCTTTATCGTCTTTTTGTGAATCTACCATCGACTCTAGAAATTCGTTGGAGATCTTTAACATTCTGATTGTCATTCGGTTTGGTGCGTTCATAACAACTCCAACATTCATATCTCTAAAGTTTTCCAGCAATTCCTGTTCTCTACCCATTAGGTAAGCCACATGCAGTACCTTCCTGCTTAGCGCATCTGCCACAACATTCGCTTTGCCCGGGTGATACTTCAAATCAAAGTCATAATCTTTCAAATACTCTACCCATCTCCTCTGTCTCATATTTAACTCCTTTTGATCAAATAAGTACTTTAGACTCTTGTGATCACTGAATACTACAAAGCGAGCTCCATACAAATAATGACGCCAAATCTTCAGCGTGTACACTACTGCTGCAAGTTCCAGATCGTGAGTCGGGTAATTCTCCTCATGTGGCCTCAATTGCCTCGAAGCATAAGCAATTGCCCGATCAGCTTGCATCAACACACACCCCAATCCAAATTTGGATGCATCACAATATACTTCAAATTCTTTCGTCACATCGGGCAGTGCAAGCACGGGCACAGTAGTTAAACACCGTTTCAGAGTTTGGAAGCTTAACTCACATTTCTCTGACCACACGAAGGGGTTTCCTTTCCTTGTTAACCGAGTCAAAGGAAGTGCTATCCGAGAGAACCCTTCAATGAAGCGTCGGTAGTATCCAGCTAATCCGAGGAAACTCCTGATTTCAGTGATTGACTTCGGCCTCTCCCAAGCCATAACCGCCTCAGTTTTTGTCGGATCAACAGAGACTCCCTCTTGGGAAATTACATGCCCCAAGAATTGTACACTACTCTTCCAGAACTCACACTTAGATAATTTAGCGTACAATTTCTTCTCCCGAAGTACTTGTAAAACAAGTCGAAGATGTTGAGCATGCTCCTCGTCCGACCTCGAATATACCAAAATATCATCAATGAATACTACCACAAACTGGTCCAAGTACGGTTGAAAAGTCCGATTCATATAATCCATAAAAATGGCAGGAGCGTTCGTTACTCCAAAGGGCATTACTACGTACTCGAAGTGCCCATAACGAGTCCGAAATGCTGTCTTTGGGATATCCTCCGACCTTACTCGGATTTGGTGGTATCCCGACCTCAAGTCAATCTTAGAGAACACAACGGCGCCTCGCAACTGGTCCAGTAAATCGTCAATCCGGGGTAATGGATATTTATTTTTGATTATCAGTTTGTTCAGCTGTCGGTAATCAATGCACATTCGCATACTACCGTCCTTCTTCTTTACCAGTAACACCGGAGCACCCCAGGGTGAGGCACTAGGTCGGATAAAGCCCTTTTCTAGTAATTCGTTTACTTGTTTCTTCACTTCGGTTAATTCCACCGAAGACATTCTATATGGCGCTCGGGACACCGGTTCTGCCCCGGGAATCAAATCAATAGAGAAATCAATCTCCCGACTGGGAGGTAGCTCTGGAATTTCTTCCGAAAAAACGTCAGGAAATTCACAAACAATCGGAATATCACTTAGCAGGAGGTTATGCCGACCCTCCGAAGCGAATAAAACAACGTACGTGGTTAGTATATTGCTCACCACATTCTTCATGTCAAGTTCCTGAGAGAAAACGATACTCTTCCGATAGCAGTCGACCAGCACATGATTAGCAGCAAGCCAATCAAGGCCCAGAATAACATCTAAGTCCTTCAATGGCATACAGATAAAATTTACTCGAAAAGTACGAGCTTCGATTTGCATCGGTAGTTCCCTACACACTGTAGTTGCACGGAAAGTAGAACCAGTTGGAGTGGAAACAATAAGAGCGTTCTCCATTAAACTGATTGGCAGACCAAGCCGTCGCACATAACTTTCCGAAATAAAGGAATGGGTGGCACCTGAATCATAAATTACATCAACCAGATAACCATAGATGAGGCACTTACCCTGTACCAAACTGTCATTTCTCGTAGCTTCTGAAGCATCAAACGCAAATACACGCCCTGTCATGGCATTCTGGGCATCGCTAGATTGGGCGTCATATCTACCCGATTGTTGGTTCCCTCTACCAGCTCCATTCCGACCTCCTCTCGAGAAGTTGGAGCCCCTGGTCCCAGACGAGTGAGCTCGGTTGCCCTGCCTGCCCTGCGGCTGCCGCTGGGGGCAATCGGGCCTGAGGTGCCCTGGTTGTCCGCACTGGAAACACACAATTTGATTGGCTTGACAATGTTTGGCAATGTGACCTTCCTGTCCATAGTTGTAGCATGCACGGCTACCAGAAGGATTACCTGACCGACCAGTGGAACCCCGACCGGAAGAGGATGAGGAGGTAGCAGAAGACTTGCCGCCCCGAAAGAATTGGCCCATCCTCTTGAAGCTGAATCCTTTCGCCTTCAATGGCTTTTTATCTCTTGGCTGGGACGTCCTTTGCAACTGCACTTCTTCAGTCAGTCTTGCTTTGTTCACCAATGTCGGATAGTCCCTAATCTCCATCGGTACGATTACACTACGGAGCTCAATCCATAGTCCAGCTTCGTATTTGGCGCACTTACTACCTTCAGTCCCTTCTAACGAGAAAGGGTGGTAAAAATCACACAGCTCGTCAAATTTGCCGGTGTACTCAGCTACAGACATCCGGTCTTGCTCCAACTTTAGGAATTCTATTTCTTTCCGGATTTTGTAGTTGTCTGGGAAGTATTTAACAAGGAACCTCCTTCGAAAATTCACCCATACTAACGGCTCATTGGCCGCGTTCATCTGCACCTTCACGCGGGACCACCATTCTCTAGCCTTATCTTTTAGTTGGTAAGTAGCAAATAAAACCTTTTGCTCTTCAGAGTACTCAAAATATTCAAAAACCTACTCAATATCCCTAATCCAGATGTATGGCCCGTCATAGTCATGTCCCCCTTTGTAAGTTGGAGGATTCCTTTTCAGGAATTTATCCAGAGTTGGACCGGACTCGGTCCTACTCATCAGCTGAGTAAATCTAGAGAAGAAATCATCTCTTCCCCCAGAACTAGTCTCTCCGGCCATTTCGTAATTCTACAATGAGCAAACACATCACCATTAATAACCAAGATCAGTCAGGGGATCGTAAACTTACCTTATATTCATAGAATACTATGCTAGTGGAGTGCCAAGGGAACGATGCCAGACCACACACAATCTCAACACAACAAAATACAATCAACTTTCATAAAACTATCACAATCACTAGATCGGCCCACACACCGGCTCTAGAAAGAACCGCTCTGATACCAAGTGTAACGTCCTAGGTTATTTTTACATTTATTTTTATTCGAACGATTACATCTTACAATAAATTTTTCCTTTTCTTGAAAATTAATCGATATTTAGAGAAAAAGCAATTTAATTTGAACACAACGGATGGGAGAAAGGGGAATCAGGGCTTCTCGCTTGATCGAGGCCCCTACTCGTCTAAGCGAGATTCCGGACTCTCACTTAAACGAGGTTCTATTCACTGGAGCGAACACCTTTCACACACCGGATTATACAAAACATGCAACCGGACTCTCAAATTTCACTCTAAAAATAGTTCTGTGAACCTAAAGAGTTACCATGAAAGCATATGCAAATAACAGTGATATATTTTTAAAATATAGTTTACATTCGATCCGGTCTTAATTAAACACATCTAATAATTATACTACGAAGTTTTATACACACATATGACTCTATCAAGAGTCACTCAAAATCACTCAGACCCTGGCACCGTTCTCCCCCTTGGCGCGGCTCCATGGCTCCTTCCCCCTCCTTGTCTCTGGTTACTAAAAAAAAAATATGCAAGGGTGAGTGTTTGGCATAATAATTAATATAGAATGGAATTTAACACTATACATGCATAATGATACATACACATCAAGCATCACCCGTAAATAAACATACCGAAACATAGAGTATTTCATGCAGTAACTGTATTAAACCAACTACGCAATTCCATCACATTCCTCACATTCATCACATTCATTACATACATCACATTCATTACATGCATCACGATCAACACTGACTCTCATACAATCTGACTCCCAGTATCCGGATACTAAAGGATTGGCCTTCAGCTGGGGGTCCTACTTGACACCCCGTGAACCCTGCTTGGTTCACCGAGTCCTGCTTGACTCTCCACCTCGACCACTGGGTCCTACTTGACCACTGGGTAGCTCAACTGGGCATGAAAACCACGGGAGCCGGAAATGAGGGGCTATCATATACCGTCGGCCATCCATACCACATAATCATTCAACAGTTTACCTTTCACATAATAATATCAATTCCTCATCACTCGGGTAGCCTGCTTGCTAACCCGTCGTCACATAACACTGATCATTTCACATTAGATATCACAAGATCATACCTGATAAACTCATCCACATCCGATCCTTCACTAATTAATGTACTCAGTCACACATGCACCAACATAAACACACAACTACGTTTAGCAACATTTTTCTTAACTTGTTTACGTTACTTCAATAACCTGTTTAAGAAGCGCGTCCTATTCTAATTAATTATAACCCGAACACCCCCTTACTTTGGTTCCACGCTTCGATGATCTGCTCTCTGTGTCGATTTCTTTCTCTGAGCACCAGTTCTGCAATCTCAACTCCTTCACTCAGTCTTCCGTTGCTTAGCCTACTACCTACGAATCATAAAATATAGCTCATCACCTCAACGCCCTTAGTTCATGGACTGCATCTGGGCTCACATTCACCAGAGGAGTGGAGAACAGCCACGAATATAGCCATGCATGGCCCTTAACAGCTAAAGAATAAAAGGAATAAGGGAATCATAATTGGAACGGATCAGTAGACTCACCTTGAAGTCTCGATCACAGGAATGGGGTTAAATTGAAGTTCAGACACAAATGGAGTCTCTCTCCAGTGCATACAGATCAGCGTTAAGAGATAAGAGTAAAACGAAAGAGAAGGAACAGACCAACAGCAAGGTAACTTGTAAATGATGAAGAGGGAAGGAAGAGAATCTCCATATATATATAGCTCATGGGCAAGATCGTCTTTTCTTTTATTTTATTTGTATTCTTACTAAATTTAATTAATTTCACTATATTGAACTATTGCATAGTTATCAAATCAATTACACGTATTTATTCCCTCAATGTTTAATTATTCACAATTCTCTAATACTTCGCAAGAGTATAGGCCCACTATGAATATCGGCCCCCGACGTCCTAACTTAGTGTTCATACCTCGAAGATCCGAGCTACAATCTGAAAGATCAGATACCTCATCCATGCTCACCTCTTTGTTACTTACATCCGTTGTTTCAGTCATTATGAGGTTAATCCGGTCAATGACCCCGTGTGAGGCGCTCTCCTCACAACGGTTCGACCAGACCGCCTAGCCCTGCCCGCTCTTCTCCTACACTTTCGATCTTTAACTCCGCCTGCTCGCACTTCAGATACCGACCTCGACACCGGCTTTCCAATCTTTGGCTCGGACAGAACAAATATGAAATAAAACTTCAAAAATATTTACTAACATTTTCCATTTCTTATAATTCTTATTAAAACATCAGGGATGTTACAATGTGGGCCCAATAAATCGATTTTTCTTCATCTTATTCTTTGGAATATCTTCATTCCAATCATCTAGAGCGATCAGGGTCTGCCCAAGTTCCATATGGTACAAATGAACTCATTGGTTCTTATCGTTTAAATATTTTTGGAACTTGGATCCCTACGATCATAGTTACACTCCGTCATTTAGTCAAAGTACACTAGAATTGCATCGTCTCACCCGGCTATCAGGCGCGACTCTGATGCCATTGGGTTGCCATTCCAGTTGTACTCCCAAGATTCTTCATGGAGATCGAACGTGAGTGTCCTCCACTGTACCAAGTGTGTAACATCCCTGTTTTTAGAAAAAGTTTTACCTTTGTAAATTTTGAATTATGGAGAGTTGTAAGTAAGAATAAGTCAATATATACCCTGTTGATGGTCTGTGGTATCTCAGAAATGTCATTTTTGTGCATAATAATGGAATTTATATGGATCATTAGTGAAATTATGCAAAAACCGAGTGAAAAGGACTCTGTTCCGAGTAACAGAGAGGAATTCCGAGTGAAGGAATGAAATTCCAAGTGAAGGAATGAAATTCCGAGTGTAACGTTACGTTTTCCGAGTAAAACATGACTGAGAGGGCTACCACCGAGTGGAGTCCTGACCTGAGAGGCAATTCTGAGTGAAGTGTGTTCAAGAGAACCACTTCTGGGTGAAATTCCGAGTCAAAACACCCTAGAAAGGCCCGTTTCTGAGTCAAACATTGCCAAATGCTTCTTTTCTGAAGGAAATTCCTCTGATTGAAGCATTCTGAGTGAAAGAATGCATATATACTTATGTTTATGTTGATTTGATGCTTCCTACCGACTGGAATGTGCTGTGGAATCAATTGGGAAGGATTCCGAATGGTTTTGTATGTGTTTGCTTAGGAAACCGAGTAGAAAATGGCAGATTGAGCCATTCCGAGAGAAATGTAAGAGGCTGAACCATTTCCGAGTGAGTCTATGAGAATGACCCCTCTTCCGAGTGAGATATACTCTACTGGACCAAAACCGAGAGGTAATGGCTTAAATAAGCCTTAATTTGGAAATATAGTTGAAGAAGTTAGTCTAAACCGAGTGAATGAAGACTCGGATTGCCGAGTGAAAACTCTGAGAAAGAAAGAACTCGGTCTGGACAGATATTACCGAGTGAGAAACCGAGTACCTGAGTCGGTTTCAAAGGAATTCCGAGCGAGCCTTGTATTTGTTGACTCGGAAGAAGAATTCTAGTCAGTATAGTAGTTAATCGAGTGGAATTTTCACTCGGTATTCAGTGTCAGTTTTGCGTGTTGACTTCAATTTTGTCTTTTAATGCTTATTTTTAATTCAATCATGCGCACTATAACTAGTAGGCGGCCAGAAGTGGGCACTGACGTAGCCTACCTCCTTATTTAAATCTCCACTGACACTCCATTAACACTCCACTAACAGTCCACTTACAAAAGCTGTTCCCCATTTAGTTTTCCACTTACTCTCTCATTATTTAAACCAGCGCAAGGACTCTTAGAGAACACACACACGAAACACATGTCCATCATTCTTCTTCCTACAAGTTCCTTTCTCTCTCTTTTCTCTTCTGTTTCACTCGGAATTGGTGCAGCACAGTGAAAGGGAACCTCTTCTTCTTCTCCAGGAACTCCATTAAGGTAAGGGGGTATATTCTTGGGTGCTCTGTGGGAAAACCGAGTGAAGGAAAGGGTTAAGGAACTTGTTCCTCACCTTTCCAGGACAGATTCAGTGTTGTATGTATTAAATGCTTTAATTATTACTATTTGTATATATGTATATATTTGTTACTAAGTGCATATACTCTGTTGAATTGTGAAAAGATATGAACTGTGTTGGACTGAAAATACTAAGAATCATGGGTACCTGTGTGATTTCCAGTGATGAATTATGAATGGAAGATGGAATTAATAATAACAAGCTCTGCTTCTACTAATCCGACTGGTGTTACATCTGTAACAACTCAGATTTGCTTAATTTCAATCGGATTCAACCTTAAATGAATGTATTTCATTCTGATAGAATAAATTTTCACTCGGTAAACAACCTTATTGCACTCGGATAACTTTTCCTAGTTTACTTTCACACGGTCAGCATCTTCCCAGTTGATTTCACTCGGAAAACATCATATTTCACTCAGAAAATAGTTAGTTTTACCCAGACAACTCTTTTCAGTGATTTCACTCGGAAAACAATTTATTTTACTCAGCAAACAGTTATTTTCACTAAGAGAACTCCTTTCAGTTTGATGTAATTCGGTATATAAAGTTAATTCACCCAGAAGACCTTTCCCAACCTGATTCCACTCGGAATCAGGATTATCTTACTCGGATTTATTTTACTCGCATGTGTCTTATTCAGACAGAACCCTTTTCAACTAATTTCACTCGGTAAACTCATGTTTCACTCGGAACTTATCTTATTTTTACTCAGGAAACTCTTTTCATACTGATTCCACTCGGAATCATACTTGATTTCACTCAGGAACTCATTTTCACTCAGAATCAAACCTGTTTCAGTCGGAAAATAGCTTTCCAGTGTAATTTTAATCGGATTTTTAGCCAGATCGTTTGGAAAACCCTTCTCAGCATGATTCCACTCGGAATCATACTTATTTCACTCGGATTTACCCTTGTTCCACTCGGAAAACTCTGTTTTTAATGTTTTTCACTTGGATTTTCATTTAGAAACTATTCTTTAATACTTTTTAAATTATTGGAAAGTTATAATTATTATTATCATTCTTATTCTATTATTATTA
This sequence comes from Clitoria ternatea, assembly GCA_037962975.1. Classification (NCBI taxonomy): domain Eukaryota; kingdom Viridiplantae; phylum Streptophyta; class Magnoliopsida; order Fabales; family Fabaceae; genus Clitoria; species Clitoria ternatea. The sequence continues at coordinate 290,118,002 of CM075670.1, forward strand.
TTATTCTAATTATCATCAATCTTAATATTGTTATTATTATTGTTAGTATTATTGTTATTAACATTGTTAACGTCTTAATTAGGAGTAATTATATAAAGAATATATTATTTTACTCTTTATACAAAATATAATTTTAACCAAGTTATAATAGACATATTTCTAGAATAATAAACGAATATCTTACAATGTTTAAATAATTGATGGAATGATATGATGAGACTGGAAACACATAGATACCCAAGGAATCAATTGATAAAATAAATGCATTTCGCATCATAAAAATATTTTTGAAGAAGAAAAACCTCTAGAGCATACACTTTGTAACACCCTCGGTTAGATAAGACAAATCCTTCTGTAGGTTCATCCTATTTAACTGAGAGTGTTAACAGTTTTTAGAAAAAAATGAATATTTTTTTTTAAAGAGATGGTAGATCAATAGAAGCAAATAGTGAATATATCACATAGTCATTCATAAACTATAAGTAATTGTAATCTTAACAGAATGGGGCACGCAGGCACCCTTAAATATTATACAGTCATCCAGTGTCTGATTATTAATAATAAATATTCTATCTTTAATGATCGTTCTTAGTGGGTATGGTTAGTAAGTTTGACTGAACACCGATTGAAGACTCGGATTGTAGGATTGAACCGAACTCCGAGTATGACTAGTAGGTTTGGCCGAACGTCGGTGAAGAACGGTGAATGGGTAAAATCCAACACCGATTGAAGATACGGCTAGTAGGATAAAACCGAACGCCATTGAAGACCTGAGTTGTAGGATTGAACCGAACCTCATGAAATGGGTTGTAGGATTGCACCGAACCCCATTCAAAGGCCGGTGAATGGGTAAAATCCAACACCAAGTGATGAAGATCGGTGAATGGGTAAAATCCAACACCGAGTGAAGAAAATGGTGAATGGGTAAAATCCAACACCGAATGAAGGCTCGGATTGTAGGATTAAACTGAACTCTGAGTACGACTTCTGGAATCGGTCGGTTGCTATTAAAGAATCAATCATTATCGAATTCACTCAGAAGTACTCCTGGGAATTCCTCACTCGGAAATCTTTCACCCGAGGGATCACTTGGAAATCTTCCACACAGGAAGGGTCAATCGGAAATATTCCTCCCGAAAGTCTCACTCAGATTATAAGACTAAACCGAGCCCCAAAATCATTAGTCGGACTAAAACCGAACTCTAAGGACGGCCAAAGACTAATTTCCTCAGGACGGATGATCTCAATCACCTATTCTGTGATTCGACGATGTAACTCTTGGCGCGGATAATTCCCATCATTATCCTTATGATGGAAGTCTTTGAAGACTCAATCTGTACTCTTATGATTGAGAAGAATTCCCCCAGGACGGATGATCTCAATCACCAATTCTGTGATTTGATGATGTAACTCCTGGCGTGGACGATACTCATTATTATCCTTATGATGGAAGTCTTTGAAGACTCAATCTGTACTCTTATGATTGAGAAGAATTCCCCCAGGACGGATGATCTCAATCACCAATTCTGTGATTTGATGATGTAACTCCTGGCGCGGACGATACCCATTATCATCCTCATGGTGGAATACTATCAAGACCCAATCTGTATTCCTACGATTGAAATACTTCTTTCATAATAGATAATCTCAATCACTTACTTCATGAATCGACGATTGGGATCAAATACGAATTATTGTTACTCATCCGTCCTGAGCATCGCGGTCGAGAACAATGGATCTACTTCTTCTCTCCCCAAAAGAATTGAGGGTAATGTCCCCTGAGAGGTACCGATCCCTTAACATACTTATACTCATGGACAGTATTCATTGATATATTTCTCTGTTCTAAAGCTTATTTATCTTAACTGATTTGATTAATTTTCTGAGGTAATTATTGCAATCCAACCTCAAGATTTATCACACTGAACGGATTATAGAATACTGAAAAGATATATACATCTAAGTTATATTACTCTTCATGGCATCACAATATTGGGCAATACACATGTGGAAAAACATAACTTGCATTCTTGAGGGGATACGCCGGTATGCAGACCTCTCGTGAACTGTGTAGCTTATATGAGCAACTTACAGTCCCTCACACAAGCTAGGGGACAAATGATCCGGTCTGGATACTGGCCCCAAGGTTATCCGATCTGGATACCGGTTTTAAGGACAAAAGGCCGACTCAGCCTTCCTAGAAGTCAACCGATATCCCAGGATAATGATCCAGTCGGTGAACATGCTGATCCGATCTCACCTGAAGTAAAGTCTTTATAGCCGTCCTAGAGTTTTACCGGTGTCAAAGATATCGATTCAGTCTGCAACACACTAGGCAAACTACACTTACACCGGTCATTTAAGGTGATATCCAAGATGCCGGGTGGTCTATCCGCTCCAATATCATAATGAAGAAGGCATTCTGCACAGTGAAGTATGTCCCTTTCATCCACGGACAGGAGCTGGTACAATCACCAGCGTGATTTATGGAAAAAGTGATTATCTTTCCACCAATGTGATAGAAAAGTACACTGATAATTCACCTACCTTCCTGACACACTCTAAATGCTGGCCCACTCGGGTTAACTCTTTATACACGTTATCAGAACCAGTAGGCCCACTAACACCTAAGGATTCATTTCCACGCTCCACTATAAGTAACATGTTGCAATACATGTTCCAGGTTACGTTGTCCTAACTCACTTCTTTACTATTACATTACTTGAGTATTCATTGAGTTCATACACTCTTCTAACTTGAGCATCGGAGAATCTTCGCAGGTGACATCACCTGTCGCCCACACCAACGCGAGAGGTCGGTGTGAAGGATCTCCTTGACAACAAGACCGACCTTCACACACATAGAGGCCGGATCATAGAGATCGGATACACACAGCCGGTCTTCAATTACATTCAATCTTCTACTCTTGAGGCTGTCCCGACACCGGAATCTAGACCCCGGTTCAGGACAGATCAATTATTATTAATCATGATGAATTAAATGATATGATTGGTGTTGAATTGTGAAAATATTAAGAATCATGAGTGTCTATGTGAATTCCAGTGAAGAATTATAAACAGAAGTCGAAATCAATGATAACACCAGATCATCTAAAAATACATAATTTCACTCAGATGTTTTACGAAAACCGACCAGATCATTTAAAACAAAATACATGATTCCACTCGGAATCATGGTTATTTCACTCAGAAAATTCTTTTCAGTCTGATTTCACTCGGAATCATATTTATTCCACTCGGAAACTCATTTTCACTCGGAATCAACTCATTTTACTCAGAAAATCTGGTTTTCAACATTTTCACTCGGAATCAACTCATTTTACTCGGAAAATCTGGTTTTTGACATTTTTCACTCGGATTTTCATTCAGAAACTCTTCTTTAATCCTTTCTAAATTATTTTTTATAAAAATCATAAAAAATTGGGATGTTACAATTATCATTATTATTCTTATTTCTATTATTATTACCATTATTATTGTTATTATTATTATTATTATTATTATTATTATTATTATTATTATTAACTATTATTATTGTTATTGATATTATTATTACCATCAATCTTTAAACGAAGCATTATTTTAGCCAAGATATAATCGATATATTTTCTAGAATAATAAAAAAAATTGATGGGACCCAAGGACTTGAGAATAAATATTATGAGACTGGAAACACATAGATACCCAAGGATCAAATGATAAAAAGAATGCATTTCGCATCATGAAAATATTTTTGAAGGAGAAAATCTAGAGCATACACTTGGTACAGTGGAGGACATTCACGTTCGATCTCCGAGGAGAATCTTGGGAGTACAACCGGAACAGAAACCCAATGGCATCAGAGTCGCGCTTGAAGCCGGGTGAGACGATACAATTTTGGTGTACTTTGACTAAATGACGGAGTGTAACTATGATCGTGGAGATCCAAGTCCCAAAATAATATATATTGATGAGAACCTGTGAGTTTATTCGTACCTTATGAAAATGAATGGGAGCTTGGGCGGACTCCGATCGCTCTAGAATGGAAAATGATATGCCCAAGAGGCAAATTGAGCAGAATGACTGCAAAAGAATGAGAAAATGGTGATGGTGGATTGATTTATTGGGCCCACATGCATCATGAGACTTAAACTCAAGATAAATCACAATAAACCGAACTCATACATTCCATGATAACATCCTTGATTGTTATATTTGTAATTATGTTAATTGTATGATTTATGTGATATTATCTGTTAATTGGATATGTCTGCACCGGATAACTTTCAGAGTCTTGGGTTATACTCACCCTTACTGTTGATATTTTCAGAGGAATTAGGAAATCAAGAACCAGAATACGAAGAACAGCAATACGCTGAACCAACTGAGAATGCTCATTAAAAATAGAATATATGTAGTTAAATATTTATGGATGACTGTATTAATATTTAAGGGTGCCTGTATGCCCCATTCTGTTAAGATTATAATTACTTACAGTTTGTGAATGACTATGTGATTTATCTATTATTTGCTTCCACTGATCTGCCATTATTTTGTTTTTAAAAAAAAATATTCACTTTTTCTGAAAACTTGTGACCTCTCGGTTAAATAGGATGATCCTAGATAAAAGGGTCTGTCCTATCTAACCGAGGGTGTTACAACATGTCTTGTTGATGTTTATGAATTGTGTGTGTATTGTAGGTGAGGACTAATTGATGAATTAGAAGGTTTGTTGCATATAGCGAAAATAGGTGATTTATGTGAAAGTAAGGAACTAAGTACGTGATTTTAAGATCCGACGGGTTTTGGGACTCTTGGAAGGGACCAATAGGTTCCCTAGGATATTTAGAAAATGTGCATATAGGCATTGAGCAAGTTGGAACCCATTTAGGTGGTTTAGTGCATAGGTTTTGCATATAAATGATTTAAATGCATTTTCAAACATAACTTGCGCGTATGATGGAATTTTGGCGAACGGATAGCGCCAACAGTTACGGAATGGGGAAAACAAGTTGCCTGTGAAGTTTTGTGACAATCAAACCTAAAACGAGCCAATTGGGTAGGTTAGAAGTTGACCGAATGACCTAAAATACACAACAGCATCAGGTGTTATTTCTGGTGTGCTGACGTTGGGCGCCAGCCTGACGCGTAGCGTCAGGGCTGCGATTAAAGCCTCACGCGTAGCATGGGCCTGACGCTATTGCATTCTCGTGGGTATTTTGAGGTTTTTAAGTGTTATGTAAATGGTATTTTGAAACCCTTTACAGGCATTGAGTATCTGTATAATTATCAAATTAATAATTAATTAATTTACAAAAAAATATTGTAAAATTTAATAAAACAAATTTAAAATATTGGGTAAATAATTAAGGACGTCACAAGACGGCCGCTTCAAACAAGGTATCACAAAAGAAAACCAAGTCGTGAGCGAGGGAGAGAATAATCAAGGTGTGAGCAGATGATATCTTAATGGGAAGAAAAAGGCATGTTGACGTTGTGGCTCTACTGCGTAATCGCAACCATAGGGATAAGATAAGAACTTTAAGGTTTTCTAACTTTTCGTAAATATGGGTTTCTTTAACCCTTTTCCAGTTTTCCCCATCCTCTTGTGCAAAATGGACTAAGACATCATGGGCCGAGCTCACTAAAATATTATTTTGGGTTTTTTTTTTCCATTTTTGGTCAGACTCGGACACTGATGGACTAACAAAACTAAATCCACATCCGACCGTTAATGCCAAAAAAGTCTGCATTTTATGTTTTTTTGTGACCCGAACTTGTCCAACCCATGCTTAATGGATGGCAACGGATTTTGCGGACTGGGTCGGTTTGAGAAAAGTTGCTCAGTCTTATATTTTGCCCCCGTAATACGAAGTACTTGTTTCGTAATTTGCCAATGTGAATGTAATGTTTGAGTTGACACTTTTCACCCCAAACATGAAAATATTTATTGTCTCACCTTATTTTACAATCTTTTTCTACCCCAAAGTGGCCAAACCCCCTCTTCCCCGTTAGCATCCTATTTCGCATTTTTATAGGGTGAAATGATGGAGTATTGACAAGTGACACACATGCACATGTTTCACCTTCCTATAATGCGAAACTCCCCATAATGTGAAATGCATGTTTCATAGCTTGAAAGTGTGAAATGTAATTAATATGTGACAAGAACCACCTCGAACACAACAATAGTTTTTGGATCGCCCATTTTGGCCAATCTCTCTTCGGTTAAATGGTAGCAACAATGAATCGCGCGAGTAACATAAACAATTAGACACAAATAAAATATAACACTTGCATATATATATATATATATATATATATATATATATATATATATAACACAAACATATAAGAAGAATTCATTGACTCTAGTGTTATTTATATTTTGAAATTAAATTATTTCAATTTTTAAATGTTCCCTTGATTTAATTAAAACTACTAATACCTATGTGGCTTAATATAATCTTTGACCTAATTCACATGAATTAAAAAAGTTAATTAATTTGATTTAATATTCTAAAATTACTCTTGAAGTTATCGAGACTCATTATCCCATTTCCCCTCTTAATCTCTTTCCACTTAACTTCTTCACTTTAGCATAAAAGATGTTTTAATTGATGTTTCTCATTTATTGTTATTTTGATTTTATGAAAAATTATATATTAATAGAAGTATTTTATTCTAAAAATTATTAATAAATGAGAATTTAAAAGGTCTTATAAAAAGAGACAATTTTTTTTAAAAAGATTATATATATATATATATTAATTAAGGGAGGAAGATATTATAATACAACTTTATTTTTATTAAAGTTTTAAAAAAGTGGACAACATATAACATTTAATACTTTTATTAGCTATTAGCTATGAAGCTCCGATTTTTCCATTAGTCTTATATAATCGTATCCGATATGATGAATACTCCCGAATATTTTTTCATTCAATATTTAAACTCTTAAAAAATGTTATGAAATTGTAGTATAAGAAATACATAGATTATAGATAGTTATAAACACAATCATTCAAAATTTTTAATTTTATTTTAATTGTGTCCAAGAATCATGCTTTTAATTTAGATTTGTAGGATTGCTAATTTAAATTTATTATGTTTATGAGATTTGTGTATATCCAAACACATACTCCACAATGGTAGTATCCTATAGTTATATCGTAGTATCAACTAAATATGTATGATATTCGTGCATCATTGTTTATTAACTATGACCTGTTAATTCTATACTAATGAATGACAACTAAAAATTGGAAGAGAGAAGATATAATTAAATCACAGTTATCATTATTGATTTCTTTTTTTTTTTTTGTACATTATGCAAAACTGGGTGAAGCCATAATTTCGATTGTTTTTCACTTCAAAATTTTGATTTTCTCAATGGGTCAGGGTCATCAGCGTATTTATTATTACTTTTCTAAGAATATTTAATAAAAGATAAATGTTAACAATCATCATCTTCTTACTTGTTAAAAATAAATAATCATCATCATCTTACTCGTTAAAAAAGCACCATTCCAAATATTACATTTAGACTATACTTTTTTAGTAAGACTTTCGATGAAAATATATTGATATTATTTAAATAATTTGACTTTTTTAGTAAACATTTAAAAATTGTTTAGATACTTGATTATGAATTTTGGTTACATTTTGGCCTGCTTATTTTGTTTTCATGTCAATGTACGAGAGGCCACGTGTTTGCACGTAGAAGTCTAACTAACTAGCAACAAAATTAACTAAAGAAGACAACAATGGAAATAGTAATTTCGAAATGACCAAAACACCTTCCTTTGTGAATTTGCAATGTTTTGTTTTCCCTCCAATTCATGACAAATTGACAATGTGGTTCGTATTTTAAGGTTGACGTGTACAAGTGTTGTGTTGCAGATTAGGAAGACCCGCTCCTGATTGAAGACATTGACCACCCAAATATTTCTCACATAACATTCCATTCGGAGAAGAGAGAGAAACACAATTCCTAAGACAAAGACCCAAATTCCACTTTCACGCTTCCCCATTCCTGTTCCTTCCACCTCCATCTTTCTCTCTCTTCTTACCGAGCCAGGTATTCTTGTAATGTAATGATCATTGAGTTGTTGTTGCCTTCGTATTTTGATGAGTTAACGTGCATTGGATCGATGCAGGGTTTGGGCATTTGAATGTGGTGACTTCTGCTGGGTAATCATCTTGGATATACTTCTGTGATTTTGGGATCACAGATATGATCAACACAAGCGCGGAATTGTCTCAGGTGACATGCTTTGTTTATTTAATTATTGTTACTAATTTTTAATTCACAAATTTCTTGGCCTCAAGCAAATAGCAATGCTATATGACATGCAATGCAAGTGTCCCCCAACCGAATCGAAGACTAATTCCTTCAAGGCTTAGCTGAAATGAGCGTTGTTTCTTTCAACAAAATCTTTGTCATACACACGACATTTCTGAGATTCGTGTTTTTATCCATTAGTTTTGTATTGATTTATTAAAGAATGAGGATTATGGTGCCTCGGAATATGGACTTCTGATCAAATAGAGATTTTGTTGAGAGAGATAAGACTCAGTTTCGGTGATATACCTTCCGAGGATACCATTGCTTTCACTTAAAAATCTTGCACTATTATATATGTTAATAGAAAGGTAATGTGATTATGCATGTGTTTTGTTTTGTAGGGAAATGGTGGTGGTTCCTTTCACCATCCTAATCCCCAGCCTGGGCCACCAGAGCATCAACGTTCTCAGGGTGGCTGCGGCAATAACATGGTAATTCTTGTCCTTTTCAAACATCAGATTTTGTATGAATTTGGATCAATGGGAATATTGAATTATTTCCTGTTTCGATGGACTGTGGCATTATCACTACGATCAAGATTTTTCCATGTTGGAATTTTACATGACTATACTATTTTGTTTTGTTTATTTTTGGCAATCATTCTCAAGATTTTAATTTCAGCATAGTTTGAGGATATCCTAAATGAGTTTCCCCAGATGATGAAAGGCATGCAAATTGAGGGGGAAGTCGTCACTATTAAATTTAGCCAACTTGAAAAGTGAATACAGTCTCCATGCCCCCCTGTGACCTCAGTTTAAATTCCTGTAATTTCATATCTTGCAGATTTTCAAGAGTGGACCACTTTTCATATCTTCCAAAGGTGTGTTTTTCTACACTAGTTTACATATTTTCTTCTAAGAAACTAAGGCTCTAACTGGTTTTCATTTCCATTATCCTCTTTCTTAGTTGTAAAATTTTGTATAGGAAACACTGGAAATAAACTTTTTTTCTGTTACGTAGTTTTTACTTTTTCCCGTTCAAATTTTTTGAAAATCGGAAAATACAATGGTAGTTTGGTAATTAAAACTGAAAGTTGGAATGAAAATCGGAGATGGAAATGGAAACCAAACAGGCCTTAAGCATTTAGATAATCTTGTAATGCAACGACCAAGAGCAGATCTAAACTTAAATGTTCAATGGGAAGAGAAAATTGGGTGTCATAGACTGGTAGTTCTCTTTCCCTTTTACAGAATAAATAAATCACTCTCTTTATCATGAAATCTATAGAAATCTTTTATATTTGTAAAATACATACGCCGCCAAGTCCAACATGCCATTCTTGCTAATTGATCATTAAATCTAGTCATTAGCTCATGGATGTTTCATGGCAATGTCACACACTCCTGTTCAGCTTTATATGTAGAACAATGCATTCATTTGGCACAAATTGATTAGAGATTCACCTTGTGTCAGATCATTTGAATTGGATGCATTCATCACATTTTGACTACAAAGCATTCATGAGTAAATGGCTAAGTTAACAATTTACTTGACAACATTTTGGATTCAGTCACAGCATTTTTTTATCAAACAATGGTTTATTATGTAGGTCTTCATAATAAAGATGAGTTCTGTATAGTAAATGCAAAATGCAGGAGAGTTGGTTATGAATTATTCCTTTCCATTCACCCAAGTTATAGTGTTGTTAAATGTGGTCCCTATACTTGAGACCCTTTTTTAAATCCCTGTAGGAAAAAAAGTGCATACTACTTTGATCCTTTCATGTGAAAAACTCTACATTCTGGTCTCTATATGAAGAATACTATAACTTCGTTATTTATGACTTTAATTACTGGTGTAGATCAATTTACTTTTTTTTCTTACAGGGCTAAAATGTAGGTTATTTCTCATGTAAGGACTAAAATGAATAATGAGTTAGGAGTAAGGGCAACAATCGTAGTTTAACAAAAAAATAGGAACTACAGACCAGGACTTGATTAGAACTTTGCAATGCCTGATCTTTGAAATATAGTTAGAAAAGAAAGCTCTGATCTGAACCAATATTAGATAGGTATGACATGAGGAAGTAAATATGCTACAGTTATGAAATCCTTTATATTTGCCAATTCTTGTTTTAATCCTTTGAAAATTCAATTGCCATATTTATACAATATACGTAACACTAAAATGCAAAATTAGATTTCTATACTTGGCAGAACGTATGAGGAGTTTGTGAAGCCATTATTATAGCATAGTATGTATTTCTTTATGTGTAGGAATTGGATGGACATCCTGGAAGAAAAGGTGGTTTATTTTAACACAAACTTCACTTGTTTTCTTCAGAAGTGATCCGGTAAGTAATCCAGCATCTAACTTGTTAATGTCATTCAAATGTGTTTCCCTGTATTTTACAAGCATTTTATCCATGTTTTTACCCTCCCCCCTAAAGTGCTTAATTAATTTCATAACTGACATGATGACTGATCATACAGTTCATTCAATTTCAGACCAAAAAATAATTTTTCAGCATCACAATAGTTTCTGTGGCAATTTTTCTTAGTAAGCGAAAGTTTATCAGCTGAAGAAGTGTTTGGGTTCAGCTTTTCCAGTTTTGGGTGCTTTGGTAAAATGAACGTTAATAGATGGTGGTCATAAATTTATTTTTGTTTACTATTTTTTTTGTAATTATACTTATATCCAATAATGGATTCATCATCTTTTAGGAGCCATAAATGTTTTTCCAATTATTTACTAAGGAAAAAGCGCAACATTGAGATTTTTTGATCATGAGTTGGGATGATTATCAACCTTTTAGATGAATCTGTGGTCTCTCTACCTCTTCATAATATCCTAAGATCATTCTTGAATCTAGCTAAAATTTAGCAAAGTTGTGGCAAAATTTCCCCCTGGCTAGTGGCAATGAGACACTACTCTTTTAGCAAGTATGAACAGACACATTCCGCTGTTATTTGTTCTTGTATAATTAGGTATAATGAGATTGTCCTAAGGGTGGGGTTAATGCTGATTGTGATGACTAGAATACCGATTTGTGAGAACTAGAAATAGCAAACGGAATGTTACTTAATCATGTATAAGGCGTAAATTTACAATGTCCTGCTTTATCTTTTTTTGATCGATATATCACTTAATTATTTTGGCCTTTTCAAAATATTTGGTCAAGCTCTGCCACTCATGAGGGGTGCTGCAATTTTGCTTTCTCTATAGAAGGTTTTTTGTTATCTAAAGAGAGACTATGAACATTGATACATTGCTAAGAATAGGATCTTTATATTCTTTCATCATAACAGCTTAAGGCAGGCAATGTGAGATAAAAGAAACCTGGTCAACATTCATGCACACAATCACAGAAATATGCAAGTCTAGCGGTTATACCTGGTTTTAATATTTGCAAGCTTGTTATCATATTTCTTTATGGTTATGTTTTATGCTTTTCAGAATGCTGTCCCTCAGAGGGGAAATGAGGTGAATTTGACCCTTGGTGGCATTGACCTCAACAATTCAGGCAGGTTGGCTTGTTTTCCACAACTACTCATTATTATCATTCTGTTTATTATCGTCTATTGTCAAGAGAGCAGGATTGTAAAATTTCATGACCTCCTGTAACTTTTGTTGTTAAATGTTGTAGTGTGGTTATCAAACCAGATAAGAAACTTTTGACTGTACAATTTCCTGATGTTCATGATGGACGAGCTTTCACACTTAAGGTGCTTTCTTTTTCTTTTTCAGAATTTTTCCTAGAAGAAATGCCTTTTTCATTAGAAATATGTTAGGATATTGTTCTGTTGAATTGTATTCCCAGAAAAATTATTTATACAATGCTCTGATTGTGGTTGCTTTGGCTTTCTTCTCTTTTAAGATTTTATGTTCTCTATCTGTCTGACGTTATATATGCTCATTGGTTGAGGACATTTGGAGATAAATATAGAAAAAGAATTGATAATGTATAAATTTTTAATTTTCTGCTGACATATCACTTCATTGTTGATGCTTAGGCTGAAACTACGGAGGATTTATATGAATGGAAGACTGCACTTGAGAATGCTTTGGCACTAGCACCCAGTGCTGCCAACATGATGGAGCAAAATGGTATCTTCAGGAACGATCAGACTGATTCAATTGATATTTCTATGGACCAGTGTATGCTCTTGTTATAATTGTGCTTTACATATGTCATTCGACCACACAGTTCTCACCCCGTGGCTCATAGAATACGAATGCTGTTCATGGTCTGTATACACTATACAGCGCTTCATGAAACAATTTAATGGTCAATCATGTAAATATTTAGTCAAACAACTAACGTTAAGCATTTTGGTTGTCCCGTTTGTATCATCTGGTTGATTGTCTCCTGTAAATTTGGATTGTTTTTGCAATATGTTACACCTTATACCCGTTCTTTCTTTTTCCTGGATTCATTGCTGAGTACCTTTCATGAATTTTTATGTGATGTTGCTTGTGCTTAATGCAGTAAAAGACTAGAACTTTTTCTTCCCTTGATTTGATTTTTTGGCTCTTCTATAGTGAAGGAAAAAGAACCAGTTAAATCCACTGTCATTGGCCGGCCAATTTTACTTGCTCTGGAGGATGTTGATGGAACTCCATCATTTTTGGAGAAAGCCCTGACGTTCATAGAAGAGCATGGTGGGTTTCCTCTTTCTCTCTCTCTACATGCATGCGTGTGTGCCGAGACACATATAATATGTATGTATGGAGAGAGCCGGAAGGTAAAAAGGAGCTAATCTAGACTATTCAATCTTCAACGTATAGTTTAAGATCAGCTCCTCTTACCTCTTTCAATCTTACTTGATATTTGATACACGTAACTCTATTATAGTGCTTAGCTACACTGGAATGTTCTAAAATCTTCTATATTAAAGTGGTGTTTCTCATGCATCAGAGAATTTTAATAATGCACATTTGATGCATTGGAAGAGAAATTTTATGCCAAGTGCACAGCTTATGGATGTAATGAACACAGACTTTGTTTCTTTATTCTGTATAAAGGATTTACCCCATCTGGCATATGTAGTTCATTTTTATTATTTCTTATTAGTGAAGAGAAGGAAAGTGCAAAGTATGAAGTAACCCCATCAATAAAATTTAGGGGGAAAGTACAAGGCTTATACCATTTGTGACCTTGCAATCATGTTTCATTTGTTGTTTTGGGTTGAAGGGGGAGGTGAGAGGGCGCAAGCAGTTGATATTTAGTTTCTCTTAGTCAATACTGAGTCTGAATGACCCTTCTGTTATTTCTAAACTATTAGTGTGTTTCATTTGAATCTAATCTAATGATTATTATAAAATAGGAGCCAATGTAGAAGGGATCTTGCGCCAAGCAGCAGACGTTGATGAAGTTGAACGCCGAGTTCGGGACTATGAACAAGGTTTGTGCTTCTGTGTTCCTGGCTAATCTTTGAATCATATGATACTGCCTGGATACATTTGCCTTAACTCACCGCCTTTCCTTTTCTACCATTTTTATTACATTTGTGTGATAAAGATAGTTCTCCCTTGTCCAGCCACTGAGAAATATGTGGAGAACAGTTTATCAAAGACACGTGTATTTGTAAACTTAGTAGAACATTATTTATTTGGATTCAGTGGAATTTCCCTAAGTATTTTGCATAAGCATTTGATATGCAAGGGCCATTCTTTCCAGCAGAATTATATGGGTGAAGAATATGAAGATATGTAGTTTTCCAAATGCAAGCACTTCTTTCCTTTTTTTAAGGGGTCAAAATTACTTATCAACTTGGGCATGCTATATGGTTGCAGGAAAAGTTGAGTTCTCTCCAGATGAGGATGCACATGTTGTTGGTGACTGTGTAAAGGTATTTTCACGGTAAACTAAGTGATGATTCCTTTATGTCGGTTATACAATATAATTTTTAAAATCTTATTTCTATCAAATTTCAGCATGTAATTAGGGAATTGCCTTCTTCTCCAGTCCCAGCATCCTGTTGTAAGGCACTGTTAGAAGCTGTCCGTACGTGTCACTCTTGCCTCTCCATCCTTATCTTATTTTCTATATTCTAATAATTACCCAGTCACTTATATTTGTTTTTTTTTGGTGTAAAATTGATTTTCCATGATTTTTGTCTAATGAAAGGGCTTCTCATTGAAGTTTAGAAAATATGAATTTGACACCAAAAGCTTACAATTTTAATGGAAAATTTTACATTTTTTGGACAATTTTTTTGAAAAGGAGGAACACAGATAATTGGCTTCTTACTTATTTGCTCTCAAGGCCATGGGATACTAAGGCTGCGTTTAGTTACAGAAAATTATTTTCTGGGAAAAGTTTTCCGCTTGTTTTCTAAACTTTTTATTTCTTAGAATAGTTAGAAAAATTTTGAAAACTCATTTAGATAATGTGACTGTTTTTCAATTTAGAAAACTAGAAAACTAAAAAAATTGTTCAAGTGTACTCAATTTTCTAAATTTTTTTAAATATTTTTTAATTCAAATTAATTGAGATATGTCTTATATATATATATATATTATTTATGATATTATATGCATCTCATAAAAATTGTGACAAAAATTTAAAGTTATATTAAAATAAGAGCAAATGAGTTTGTGTTTAAATATATTTTAAAATAGTAGCAGTAAAACTTTTTGAATTAATAGCTGTTTGTTTCATATTCTCATTTTGTTACAACAGTTTTTATCTTGTAATTCAGTTACCTTATCTTGTAATTCAATTACCTTATCTTGTAATTCAGTTACCACCTTTTCTATTTTTTACTTTTCTTAGAAAACCTTTTAAAAGAGTTTTCTGATTTTCTTAAAAAATAGAAAATCAGTTTTCTATTTTTCTATATAAAAATTTTAAATAATTTATAAATAAACAGTTTTTCTATTTTTTAAATTTTTCTAAGAATAATTTTCTATTTTTCTAAGAAAACTTATGAACTAAACGCAGCATAAGGTTCAGATTTTCAACATCTCTATTCTGAAAGATTTCAAAAGAATATTAAACATGAGTGTCTGTATTTAACACTGGTTGTCAGAACTCATGCCATGTTTCTGATCAATATTTGGTTTTATTTTGCATGACACAGCAAAGTGAGGTTTTATTGAAACGACTAGTATTTAGTGTACTTAAGAGATACCAGGCTCGTGTATCTTATGTTTATATGCATTTAGTGCTTAAGGGTATTAGTGTCTAGGAAGTTGCAGTCAATGAATAGTAGCCTAGAGCAAATAGTCTCCATCAAGTCTCTATTAAGAGATACTATATATGAATGATATGCAGAACCACTACAATACATTCTTTTGAATAAGGATGTTTTTCATTCTTTTCAAAATATTGTTTAATCTTCCTCTAAATCTACCCTGCGAAATTCAAGAGATTTGTTATTTACTCTGTCAATAAAAATTCAAGACATGCCTTACTGCACTGCCCTAGTATATGCTTTAACATACACAGGAATAAACAGTTTGCCACCCTGTCTTCCAATGTATGTTGTGTGCTACCACTGTATAGGTTACTTACTATTGACCCCTTACCTTACTTTTCTTCCTTATTTTGAGGAAATCCAATGTCTGAACAAGTTGTCGACCAAACTCCAAACATCCTGGTAATTATCTTAAAATATTATGAACAAGAAATATTAGTTTGTAATGGGATAGTGTGAAGAACTAATTGTCGGAACCTAGTAGCTTCAATTTAGTCATGACAAATCGGTCAAATTTGAATGAAGTTTTTCTGGTTTTAGTAGCTTGATTTTTGCATTAGAAAGTGCTATGTTTAACTAAATACTGATACCTGATATATGTGGCTGGAAGATAAAAGATAGATATAATATTGAAATTAAATTTCTGCAAAACTTATATTTGAGTCTGCAGATTTCAAACCTTTTGACTACCAAGAGAAATTCCCTTAGTCCCTTATTTCCTACAATGCTATTACTAATTACTGTTTCAGGCTACGTTGGACAATTGAGATATTTTGGTTCTGAAGATTACTTGTTTTCAAATTCTTTTCAACTTATATAGATCTTCATGAAGGTTAGTTTTATTTCATTGTTTGGCACAATTATTAGGAACTGAACGTGGTTCTAGGGTTGCTGCTATGCGTGCTGCAATAAATGACACTTTCCCTGAGCCAAATCGCCGCTTATTGCAAAGGTATTTGATTGATAACTTTTGTTTTTCTATTTCTTTCCTTTTGGGATGGCTTACTTATTGCTATCTTTGTCATCTTATTTGCTGAATCTTGTGGTTTAAGAATATTCTTATTCTTTAACTAGTTGATTTAATTATTGAATTATATATTGTTGATTTTGACTAGTCTTTCTGTGTCCAGAAACCTACTACATCACAAAAGTTAATTTGGATCAAAGATGTTTTTATATTTATATAGATTAAATATATAAATGATATGCTCATATTTAGGAAATACTTAATGAGAGGCTATGATGAATTCATTAAAACTTAGGAAGTGATCGTTTGGTATCTATTATTGATACCACTACCAGAATATATACTGAGTATTATTAACGAACCAGCCAGTAAATGAGCTCATATGGGGCATATTGCTTACTGACTCGAACTACTCTACTTGATGTAACTTCTAATTGAATATATCCTATGATATATAGGTAAAGTTCATTTACATTTATGGTTACGCAATTGGTTAAATGAAACTGATTTTTGTTTTCCAATTTTTCCTTTGCAACATAGGTTTCTGTTTTTTCTTTTAATTTATATTGTTTTCTTCATGTAATTTGATTTCATGTTTTACAGAATACTCATGATGATGCAAACTGTGGCTTCACGCAAGGCTGTGAATAGAATGAGCTCCTCAGCTGTGGCAGCTTGCATGGCACCTTTACTTCTTCGCCCCCTTCTAGCTGGAGAATGTGAGATCGAAAATGATTTTGATGTAGGTGGTGATGGTTCTCTTCAACTTTTACAAGCAGCTGCTGCGGCAAACCATGCGCAAGCAATTGTCATAACTTTATTAGAAGAATATAAAAGCATATTTGGGGTAATTATAGCTCCATATTTCTTTTTGCATGGTTTCCATATATAAATTATTAAACCATGTCGCAGGCATCTGTTAGACTCATACATTCTTAAGGTGTAGATGTATGCTGGTATGTTGAAACATTCCTGCCTGCCTACAACTTTCTGTTTTCTAAATAATCACAAGAACTGCATGACTTCCTCATTGGTTGAATTCCTTTTCATAATAATAATAGAAGAGTCGAGAATCCTTGGCATACAAAATATTTTTTTGACAAGTATTTGAATGGATGGTTCTCAGTTTCAAACCGGCTTGATAAAAATAGCCATTCCTTATATCAGTTTAGGATTGTCAAGTTTTGTTACCATTCCATATCTGTTCTTCCAATCAGATTCCTGACTAGGAAGTCTCCTTCAAATGAAAAAGCACTTGCAATTGGATAATGCCAGTGGTCAGAACCAATGTAGTTATTTTTTACTGGAAAAATATGGGATAGTGCCTGGTTGTTATTGCTATTGTCATTGTTATTTATTATGCCTCTTCAGATTCTTGAGGTATTAGTGTTCTAGCAGGAAGGTTCTGTGTCCCCTGATATATACACTGACTCGGATGAAGATAGTGGATCTGAGAGTGAGGGGGCCACTGATGATGATTTGTCCTATTATGATGATGACGATGATTATGATGATGATGAACAAGATGAATCGGTACATGAGTCTGATGTAGACGTAGATGATGATGGTGCTAGTGGATCATACAGCGAAACTGGATCTGAGATTGATGATGAGGTTCAAACTTGATTTATTTATCTCATTACAATTTGATGCAATGTTGCAATTATAATAAAGAGGTTTTTCATTAAAGAATATCCACTTCATTTCATATGACCAAATTTAATTTGTGAAAACTTGTAAATTAAAAATTTCATTAAAAATCTAAGTCCATTGTCTCAAGGATGGAACAAGTGTTTATGTCATACATAATTCTGTCAGGCCTTGTCTGGCTATCTGGCACTGCTTCATTCAAGCAAATCTATAATCAGACAATAAGTGACAGGGTTATCATTAATTTTTCATATTCATGTTATAGATGCATAAAAATGGTAGTACCAAATACCTCGATTACTAGAAGATGTGTAGTCTCTTCTGGTTAATCATGGTAGAGTAATCATTTTGCATTAATCTTGCAACTTTTTCTTCTTTCAGTGGTCACATCTCTACAACTGATTTATGTTTTCAGTTTACCCTGTATTGTTGAACAAGCTATTCCCCTGCCCTTGCTCTAAAAATGCTCCAATAACTTGAATTTTAATTCTGAACTAATTATTATACAAAGTTGGTATTTATTAAAAAAAAATCTTATTCAATTTTTTTTCTTTTGGTTATGAACAGGACCATGATCATGATCATGATCATGATCATACTAGTTCTAGTTCAAAGTCCTCAGGTGGGAGTGGAGAATTGAAAGCCGATCGAAAGTTATCATCGAAATCACTTGAACGCTTACCAACTCAACATGAAGATGTAAAAAAATATGGAAATCTCACCAGTCCAAATAAAGCTGGCAATAAAGATCAGTTCATTAAGCCTGCTGATATAGCTGGAGGGGTTTCCACTGACCAAGCTGCATTGCATGATTCAAATACTCCTTCCCATTCTTCATGCATCAGAAAATCCAATACCATGTCAAATGGCCCAGCACCTCGCCAACGCAATACATTGGGGCGCACCTCTGTAAGTAAATTTTTAAAAATTAATGACATGATTATTTATCTTGTCAGCTTTGCCTGTCAGTTGCCTTAAATTTATTAAAAGTTTTTGCTATGAATGTTCATTTCCATTTCCAATTAGTTTCTTAATTTTCTTGGAGAATTAAATTGCCTTTGTACCAATAAGTATGGGGTTTTATCTCTTCTTTTGTAAATGTACAGGCAAGGAAGAATCTTTCCATGGAATCCATTGATTTTCCTGTTGATGATGAGTAAGTAATTGAGTCACTCCCTTTCCATCATTGGCATCCAAACCTTTTTCATGAGTGACTCTGTCCGTAACTTCTGGAAGTTGATAGCCACTTAAACTGCAAAAGAAAGCATATCTTAATTGTTCCAAATATTGACCGGAACTTGCTATGTACACTTTGATTTGAGGTGGAGCTGATAGTTAAGATGTGCATGTCTTTTGTTAGTTTTCATATTATTTGTCCACTAATTTTTGTTTCTGACCGTAGTGATGAAATTGAAAGGCTCGAAGCTGCAAGGTCAGAATTACAAACCCAAATTGTAGAGGAGGTGTGTTCTTTATTTCCTTTCTGGCTTACATTTTTCAAACACAATAGAATTCTTTTAAGTCAATTGATCAGTTTTGGTTGATCTTGTAGGCAAGGGCAAATGAAAAGCTGCAAGCTCATATGGATAAAAGAAAGATTGACTTGGAAGAGCGCCGTCTGGCTCTTGAGCAAGATGTATGTTCATTATGAGAGACATCATCCTCTTTCTCAGTGTAAATAAATTTAGATGTTATTTTCTAAAATTTCTTTTTGCAGGTGGTTAGACTTCAGGAACAGTTGAACAAGGAAAAGAATTCTCGGGTAGCTCTTGAGGTAGGACTCTAGTTTCTGATTTACCAAAATATGCTGAAAAGGCTATTTAAATTCACTATAAGGTAGTTTGAGTTTTGACAATGAAACTCATTTGTAATATCTTAATCTTATCTTATACAGAACAAAGCAGAGGAGGAATTAGCTCTGGTAGACGCAGATCTTTCCTACTTCAAGCGGAAGATTGATGAGCTAGCGGGAAGGCTCAACGTGCAACATGAGCGGAATCAAGGATCCACTTTGGATCTCTCTTATCAACCCCGACAGACATCGAATCAGGAAAGAAAACCGTATGTTTATAGTAACCCATATGCTTGTTATTGCATCCTTCTTTCTTCTTAATTTCACAATCTCAGGCTCCTAATTGCTTCACTGTTAATGGATAGCTTATCTGTTCACAATATTTCGGCCCACATCTTTATATGTGTAGAAGTTCTTTTGGAACTTTTGATTGCCTATATTTATAAATTTATACGGTGTTTGCTTTCACTTGACTATTTCTATTTCCACAGAAATTGTATGTATGAATTTTTACTTTCTTCACTGGTGATCTTTTTAACAGGAAAAACAAGGCAGATACTGAAGTTGCTGCCACATCACAATCTGAGAGGTCAATAAGTAAGGTAAATCTACAACATTGATAAAGGATTTATTCCATAGTCTTTGCCACAGGCATAAATGTCAGGGAGAGACCATAAATCATAGGTCAGTATTGTATAAATTAAAGTTTTATAACGGCCGCCGGTCCTCTATCCCTCTTTCTAGTTCTGTAGTTGTTTTATTTTTATGCTATCCATATGTTAGCAGAAAGATAAAAATGACTTGATTTAATTTTGATGCAAGGAACATAACAATATAATATTAAAAAAAAAGAAGAGGGTTTGGCATGTGAAGATACTAGGTACCAAGAAATTTGCAGTAATGAAGGATTCTCTGGTTATTTATAAGAATCCTATAGAACTTTTCTTCAAAACATATCTATGCAGTTCATACTTGCTGGCTAGATATCAAATTGCATAGTTCCTCCATCTGTTTGTTTGGTTAAAAGTCAAAGGTGGCCTTTCATTTAATTTTGTATATAGCTTTATAGGAGGAAAACTATGCATATTTGCTGAAAATGATGATAGTAACTTGCAATTTATCATTTCTTACATCATGGGTATGATAAAGGCACAACAGGACACTCATACTAGTGGAGCAGACAATTATATTGAGAAAAAGCCCGAGTCAACACCTTTATCAAACAAACATCCACCAACTAGCTCCAAGAAATCTGGTACGAAGGGTGAGGTAGGTATCATCAACTTGGCTTTTATTCTAGATATAAATCAGCAATTCTTCAAAATTTTGTACTCAAAATTAACACCAAATACCACTTACTCTTCCAAGCATTTTTCATATCCATTCTTATCCTTGTTACATCATGGTCACTCACATGAATAGGATGAAGAAATCAAACTAGTTAGTTACTTAATCCAAAATCTGGGTGTTCCACTGGGATAACCTTGATATTGCAAAATTAGATAGGACCAGTCGACTAGATAGACTTATATTCATTTAAATGCTTTCACAGCAGGGAGCAAATTCCACTTCTGCTAAGACAAAACTGACATCCAAGCTGAACTTTTTGAAGGTGGGCCGAACTCAGAATGCAAATGAATTCCAGAACATGGAAAAAAGAGATTCGGGTCGCTCTACATACAACATGGAAAAAGAAAAAGAAAAAGAAAAAGAAAAAGATAAAGATAAAGATAAAGAAAAAGAAAAAGAAAAAGAAAAAGAAAAAGAAAAAGATAAAGATAAAGATAAAGGAAAAGGATCTGATCGTCCTCAAACACTTCCATCCCCCAACAGATATGGAGGAGGGTCTGAAGCTCATTCTGTGCTAAACCCAGAAAAGGGTAGGGGCTCAGAGTCGCAGCAGAGCTCAGATAAGGGATCAAGCAAAGGTAAATCACAACAGAATTCAGAGAAGCTGAAAAAATCAGATAGCCAGCCTGGTCCGCACACAGAAGGATGGAATCAACAATCGAAGCACTTGGAAAGAGGGAGATCAGAAGGCCACCAGACTTATAATGTGGACAAGGGTCGATGATTGCAATGCAGGCCAGTCTTGTTATTTTTGTTACACAACAAATTCCAGATGCAGTCTGTTTTTCTTTTCCACTTGGGGGCATTGCTTTTGCTCATGTCTCAAACAAAGTTTTGTGTGGTTTATGATATACAATCAGAAGAATCCTTCATACGGGTTCCATAAGAGCTGGTTTTCAAATGAGAGAGAAACATTCCATTTACCCCAAAATGCAGGACATGCAAGGCATAGTTTAACCATCTCCATGACATTAGCCGAACTGTTTGTAGTAATTGTAACCCAACATGCCGTTTTTTTTATTTATTTCGGTGAATAGCATGATAATTTGCATTTACATTATCGTATTTGTAAATGCAATAATAGCGTTCAATTGTTTTGCATAAGCTGGCAAAGCATTAGAAAGATAACCTTGGTCCAAATTCCTTTGTCCTTGCACATTTTTTGGCACGTAACCTCATTATGTACAACATATATAATGAGATTCAATTAGTCTCTTAATTTGGATGGAACTTAAATTTACCAGATACATTCAGGCTTGTCTGCCGATTTTATCGGCTCTAATAACTAGGTTAAAATAATGGTATGTCATATTATATTTGTTCATTTTTTTTAATATATATACAAGAAAATGAGAGGATCCTACCTAGATATAAATTCAGGGGTGAAATTATTTTTTTGAGAATAAAAAACTCAAATAATGTGATGTTCCAAAAGTTTGGGGATGGTAATAGTATATTGAGTGTATAACATTGTCAACATCATCAAAATTTTAAAGTATAAATAACAATCCCTGTAGTATAGTATCAGTTCTAGGTTCTAGTAGAACTTTTTCGGCATCATCTTCATCTGAACGAATGAAAGAATATTGTTTATAGTATTCAAAATTCCTTAAGCAGCTTCCTAAGTTGTTCAAGTGTGACAAAGAGAACGACAGTGAAAGGACCCTGCCTGGAGACCGTAGGGATAAAACCCTTATAAAGGGCAAATGGGCCTTCACTCCTAACCGTCTTAAGAGCACAATCCAAGGCCCCACTATAGGGTGGGACCTCCCCAGGGCCCACCTTCATATTCATCACCCTTGTCTTAATAACATCAACAGGGTTCGACGCAACCGCCGCCACAAAACCCGCCGCAAAACTCGCTGCCACGTGTGTCCCGAGTCCATCGTTCATCAACCCGTACCCTAATATCCTCTCCTTGAACTCATCGTACGAAGCCAATTGAGAAGCCGTCACGATCATCGCGCGGTTCACCGTAAGCGCTGAACCGCGCCACAGGCTACCAATCCCTTCCTGATTGCACATTCGCTTTATCGCGTCGAAAACGCCCTTGTAGTTCCGGCGCTCTCCCGCCGGGAGTCGACCATCGGCCTGCATGCGCACCATAGCCACGTCCGCCGGGTTCCCGACGGCGGCGCCGATCCCGCCAGCGACGAGGCCCGCTGCGATCTTTCTGGAGAGTGGCATGGTGCCGCGGTCGTGGTCGGTCCAGTGGCGCTTGAGGACGTCGTAGAGACCCATGCGGGTGGTGGAGTAGAGCGTCTGGCGGAGGACGGTGGCGGAGACGCCGGAGAAAAGAGCGGCGAGGCCTTCGGTGTGGACGATGCGGAGGCCGACGGTGATTGGACCGGAAGGAGGCGGGGGAAGTGGAGAGTGTGAGTGAAAAGCGAAAGCTGGACGAAGAGAAAGAGGTTTGTTTTCTCCTTGGAGTTGCATGCGGACTTTGATTAGATCCAATGGGTGTGTGGTGCAACCTGCAACTATGGAAGCAACACCACCTTCAAAAAACCCCTTTACACTCATCTTTTTTTTTTTTTTTTTTAGTTAACCAACAAAATTAATAATAATAGTATGTTTGTGAAGATTGAGGAAGTGAGAGTGTTTTGGTGTTGATGAGGAATGATGAGTTTGGGAATGCTTATTATATTACATTTAGGGAGAGTGAGTCAAACAAAGAGAGAAGAAACACCCCGTCGCAAGTGGACTCTTTCAAGTTCAACCATAAGTGGCCCTTTCCTCTTTAATTTCAGACACAGACCCCAACTAATTAGGGTCATGGATTTTAATTATGCTGAAATTTTGTGAATAAATAATAATCTTAGAACAAGATGTCTACTTTTGAGATTGTTAGTAGATTATGGTGATATGCGGTAATTTTTGAGGTTGTTGTAATTTCAGAAGCTGATTTTCTAATCTTTAATAAGTTGATTTTTAATCAAACATTCTTGATCTATATTTTATTGTATAGAGTGAGTTTGGATAGCCTAATCTTTTTCTTTTCAAATATTTCCTTGCTTTTGTTATTTTATTTTTTATCTTGAATGTTTTTCAAATGTCAAATTAGTAATGTTTTTTTAAAAAACTTAACCAGATATTTTATATAAAAAATAAATTATAAATTTAAATTATGAAATTATTCAATCTAAGTTTTTTTTATATAAATAAAAGAGCCAAAGCTACTACATTAAAATAATTCTTAAGAAATATATTAAAGAAAAAGAGAAGACTCAAACACAAAAACACTAATTGGGACTGAATAACTCAACAACATTAAATAATTTACATATAGATTATTTTAACGATAAGTATGTCCTAATACAATTCTTCCGAAAATCCTCAAAAGAGTTTTGATCTCATATACCAAACTAATTATTTAGAGGCGTAGGAATCACTAAAATATGTCTTACATCTTCCCACTAATTTTTTATATACACATAGGAAAATTTAAATATTTGATAATATTCTTAAAAATCCTAACTATTTGCAATGATACTCACCCAAGTATCTTAATTCCTTGGGCAATTATAACTCATAATTTATTTACGGCTTTATTCTATTATCTTTAAAAATTAGTTTAGGATTAAGAATTTATCAATTCATATTATATATATACACAGCACACTAGACGATAGACCCATGCTATGCACGGTATTGTGTGTTAAGTTTTTTCAATATTAACAATTATAAATTAATTTATTATAATATTAGACAAATTAATATAATTTAAAGTACTAAGTATCTACTAAAATAAAATATTTACATAAAAATTCTTTCAACTTTATAGTATTTAAAATATATATTTTATATACTATAATATTTGAAACGGAAAGATTTTTATATGATTTTTCAATCATAAAAGTATGTAATACCGTATTACATTAATAAATAATTATATTAAAAATTTATATCAAATATAGATGTAATAGAAGTTACTATTACTTCTTAATAAAATAATAGTTCTTATTATGGCATTATAATATAAATATTTTTAAAGAGAAATTTAGAATATGAAAGTAAATGACATATAATAATTAGGTGTGTATTATATAGAATTTTTATTCATTTTTTATTATAGTAGTTCAATATTAATGTTTTTATTTGTTGCAATAATACATTATACTAGCTTGAATTATACGACAATAATATATTTGATAATATTACAATGAACAATTATAGAAAAAATATTTAAGAAGATAATCGAAAATTTTAAAATATGAGGGTGGATTTTAGTATACTTAAAAAAAAAAAAGATCCTATACTTATTGAGATGTTAAATTCATCGATACTTATTGAATACTTAAAAAAATCACAAACCATAATTAATGGTGAGTTTTATGTGGACCTTGAAATATCAAAGTCACATATTATGCAATGGACTAATCGCCAAAGGATTTTGCTATGAAGCATTTGATGTCATGAATATATGAATATTTCGATTATTGGCTTTGGCTGAGTCCAAATTAAACTTTTCAGTTACTGTCACTTTTATGATCCACCCAATTGTCTGGCAAATAAACAGACATTATTATTATTTTAGCCATACACCAATAAATTATTATATATCCCACAAATTATTTTTTATTTGACTGCATATATATTTTTATGAGAGAAATCTTATTTGAGCTGATAATATTTACAACTAAAAGAGATTTTTTAAAAAAATTATAAAGTTTGAATTAAGAGAATCAAACATATCAACCCACCCCTGCATGACTACTATAAAGAAAAAATGTGAAATAATGATCTCATTCTAATCATAAATTTATTATAAATATGAAAAAATGTAATCATGAATTAATATTACGTATAATTAATTACTGATTTATGTAATAATTTCAGAAAATTATATCTATGATGAAATCTAATATCTCGTATGAAGAAATCTACCCCGACAATAAATCACAACTTAATCGATTTATTATCAAGATATTTGATATTGACGAAGGATTTTGCAATCAACTGATGAATATTTCAACTACTGGCTTAGGCTGAGTCCAAATGAAACTGTGCAGTTACTCTCACTTTACGATCCACCCAATTGTGTGGCCCCTGGAAACAGAGGGGAACTAGTAGACTTCATTTTATTTTGGCCATACAAAATAAAAAATACTACTTTTGACCAATTATAACAATTTTTTTTCAATGGAATGACATGTAAAGAAACGTTCGCTTGTAGTCACATCACATTCAAGATTTTCAAAATCGAGATTTTAGTAGGGAGCGTAGAATCTCTATAAAATTATAAAATTGAGATTTTAGCTAGAATTCATGAGATTTATAAAAAAAATTATAATGACACAGTATACGGAAAATTTGGAAAGCAAGAAGACTCTTCCACTACCTGTAGGTATAAATACCGATGCATCAACGTAACAAAGGTAAAATATTCTCTTTCAAACTTACGCTTAAGCTCTGATTTTCCCTTGAATATTCACTGACTTAGCGTCGGATTGTCCTTGCAGGTGACACCCATTTCGCCCCACGACGCGTAAGACTGGTGATTTGGTACGAGGAATCACTCCAAGATCTTTATTTCCTATTGAAATAGAGGATATAATTGGATCCTCATTGGACAAACTTACAACTGAAATCACATATTAAGGAGTGTCCTAAGACTAATTCTTGTATCTGGCCTAGACCAGTTCATTAGCACGCCCAGTAAGATAGTGTAAACTGATTCCCACATTCGTTTTCATCATCATGGGAGATAGCTCACCAGTTCTAGATGGCCATGTTAAGGATCAGACATTCTTTGAGCCTAGTTGTCTAGCTTTTGACAACTCTAACGCATCTGCCAAGAGGATAATCCTAGTGGTCACTCCTGACCTAAGGAATTGATTTCCCTTTGTTGCATTAGCCAGCGTAAGAGTCCAGCGTAGGCACGTTGGTGTACTTGCATCATATGTGTGTTGCTATGCTTGTACCTGGAACCTGAAACATGGAAACATAAAATCCTAACGTAGGTACGCTAGAAGCAAAGTTAGTACGGTGACACTATGCATATGGCATACCATTCTTGACCTTAACTTCTCATGACTCAATTTTCCTTAATCTTTACATAATAAACCTTAAAATAATGAAATATTCATAAACATCCCAAATTCCCTAACTTAAATAATTATTACTTTAAATAACTTATGAATTAATATTTAATGACTTGAAATACATAATTAATGCACAAATTAGTGTTAAAGAAATAAGTCTTTTCAAGACTTATCAAATCTTATATATTATGAAGATGATTTACTTATGCAAATTTCCTCAATGATAGGCTTGCCAGTGAACATGGACATAAACACTTTAAACATCACTAGAAGGAGATTTTTATGTGTTTGTGTGGAGATAGAACTGGATAAACAAGTTATTATTGAGATACATGTGTAGAATACAAAGGTTAACATTTGATATGTTCCCATTATGATTGTTATGGCCATGTCTTCAAGGCTTATCCAGATGTTGTTGTTAAGGATCAGGAACTTGTGGCAAAAACAACAAGGAATGGTCATAAGTGATAGGGGAGACAAAAAATGATGGTATAAAGGGAGTAAAGATGAAACCAAAGACTGTGGTTATTGGAGGAAAGAAAGTTTTCAAGTATGACATGATGCACCTAAATCAAGAATCTGCCATATGATGCACCTAAATTAAGAATCTGCCATTAAAGTCTCTTTTATTGGCCAGAATAAGGGCATACATAAATCTTGAGAGGGTACGTTTACTGGGCCGCAAGTAGGGCATGGGAAAAGGATGGGCACGTCTATCTCAATGGTTCATTAGTCTCCACTGGTGGACCGAGGCCCATCAGAGACTATGATGATGAACTCTTAAGTCCATGCTCCTATTCTAAATTAGTTATTTATGGCCTATAACAATATGTGCATTTTGCAGTGGAATCATTACAAGGCACTTAAGAAGGAAGGTTAGATTTATATGGCTTCAATTGTGAAGTAGAGTACACTATGTCTCTGTGTTATCATGGACGTTCACTATGAGTTTGCTAAGGCATGAAATTTCTAGAGAAAGTTAGGTTACTCCCCTTATGCGGTGAAAAAAGATAAAAGTGGTAGTGAGACTGTCTTTAGCTTTTTTGGGCCTTAAGATGTAATAAGTATAAGGGGCTTATAAAATAAATAAATATTTTTTTATTATCAAATGAAAGAGTTTCATGATTTAAGTGACAATTTTTATTTTGTTCCAAATCTGAAAAGTAACTATGAAATGGCTGGTATGTAGGGGGTACACTAGTACACTCGCAACCGTTATGAAATCTCAGTCACTCTCCTTTTACACCGGTTCAGTAGGAATCTGGTATTATACAACACAAGCTCAACAGGAGCACCGTGCTCTTCAACTTTATTACTTTGGTACCTCGGACCGTAAAACTCAGGAACAGGTGGTGGTTGTACCTAGAAAGACTCTCCAATGCTTAAGTTAGTAAGATTCAACGCATACCATAGCAAT
Source organism: Clitoria ternatea (assembly GCA_037962975.1). Taxonomy (NCBI): domain Eukaryota; kingdom Viridiplantae; phylum Streptophyta; class Magnoliopsida; order Fabales; family Fabaceae; genus Clitoria; species Clitoria ternatea. The sequence continues at coordinate 290,146,710 of CM075670.1, forward strand.
AAAGAGTGATAGAATGACTTACTCAAATGGTGATAAATGATGGTATTTATATTCTTTTTGAGGTCCAACTCGTGATTTGACACTTGATACAGGTCACTTTTTTAGGCAAATTGCCACTTTGTTTTGAAATAAAAATTTGCTTATTTTTAGTTTCTGCTTATTTTTAAAACTTTAAACAAACACATCAAAATTTAAAATAAGTACATTTTGAATTAAAAAACATTTATATCTTAAAATAAATTTAAACAAACGAGCCCTTATATCATAAACTATGATTTATTTTATAAAATCATATTAGAGTTAAAATAACTGAACGTATGAGTTGAAAATATTTTTTTTTTAAAAGTAAAAACTCAACTTCTTTAATTAAATAGACTTTTTGAAAAGTCTTAGTCTAATCTTATTATTAAAATTAAACTTTAAATAAGCTAGACATTGGATCCCAAACAAATAGTCTAACATATTCTCATTCATAATAAATGTCATAGTAAACATTATTTACACTTGTCTCAGAACTCTTAATATTATGCAACTTCTCTTTTTTGTTACCATTATTTATAACAAAATTTGAAATTGAGTTCTTTATTTATGGACCCTAGGTGGCCACCCACCTCGCGTGTTCCTCGGAGTCGGCCCTAGTAACAAGTAAAGATAAAAGGAAACAGGTAATAGGTAATAGGTAGTAGGTAACAAATAACAGGTAATAAGTAACTTGTAACGGGTAATAGGTAAAAGGTAACATGTAATAGGTAATAGGTAATAAGTAAGAAGTAACAAATAACATATAACATGTAAGAGGTAACGAGTAAGACATAACAAATAACATGTAACAAGTAATAGGTAACATGTAACAGGTAACAAGTAACAAGTAACAAGTAACAAGTAACAAGTAACACGTAATAAGAAGTAGGTAACAAGTAACAAATGACAAGTAATAGGTAACAAGTAAAGTAATAGGTAACAAGTAACAAGTAATATGTAACAAGTAACAAGTCAATTTTAAAGTCATGGTCAAGGTAATAGGTAAAGATAAAATGTAACAGATAATAGGTAACGAGTATCAAGTAACAAGTAACATTAATAGGTAACAAGTAACATGTAATAGGTAATATGTATAAGGTCAATTTCAAAGTTAACGGGTAAAGATAAAAGGTAACATGTAGTAGGTAACAAGTAACATGTAACAGATAACAACTAACAAGTAAATGGTCAATTTCAAAGTCAACAAGTAAAGATAAAAGGTAATAGGTAACATATAGTAGGTAACAAGTAACAAGTAGCAGGTAGCAATAGGTAGGTAACTAGTATCAAGTAACATGTAACAAGTAATAGGTGATTGGTGTTAGGTAACTAGTATCAAGTAACAAAGTCATGGTCAAGGTAGCATGTAAAGATAAAAAGTAACAAATAACAAATAACAAGCAACATGTAACAGGTAATAGGTAACACGTAACAGGTAATAGGTAACACGTAACAAGTAATAAGCAATAAGTAACACGTAACAATTAACATGTAATAGGTAACAAATAGTAGGTAACATGTTAGAGGTAGCAAGTCAATTTCAAAGTCAATAGGTAAAGATAAAATGTAACAGGTAATAGGTAACAAGTAGATGATAGCAGGTAACAAGTAACAGGTAACAAGGAATGCATAACATGTAACAGATAACAAGGAAACAAGTTAATTTCAAAGTCAAGGTCAAGGTAACAAGTAACATGTAACAGGTCAATTTCAAAGTTAAGGTCAAGATAACAAGTAACATGTAACAGGTCAATTTCAAAGTCAAGGTGAAGTTAACACGAAGGGTCATTCCTGACCTTTTTAGGGCACGAGACGTAGCAAGTAGTATAAGGGTCCCATAAAATGAATAAATATTTTGGATTGTCAAATAAAAGAGTTTCATAATCTAAGTGACAATTTTTATATTTCTTCAAATCTGAAAATTAACTACAGCACCATAATATTTAAAATACTTCTTATATCTGTAATTCCAATATAGTAGTATAGTACTAGATTAACTTTAATCTACTTATTTGTAGTAAGAAGACCACGAAGTAGTCTAATAGTAGTAATATTAGAGCAACAAAACAATGTTAAACAAATTAAAACTTTCACTCATAGCTAATTACAAGGCTTGAATTCGATTTAAATTATATTTTTAAATTTGGTTTGTCCTATTTAGAAACTTAAATTATCTCGATAGATTGTATAAAATCTTAATTCACATTAAAATCGATAAAAACTCCAACAAATAAATATTAAATATCATTAAACACATCTTATATAAACAAATGATCCTCTAAGAATTTAACAGCATAAACAAAATATCATATGTATTTATAAATTTAACTTTATATATAAAAAATATCATGTGTATTTATAAAGTATAATATATCATAAATTATAATTTATTTTATAAAATGATGAAAAGGTGCAATATTAATAATGAATTTATAATTTATGTCCTTGTTTAAGTTTGTTTGACTTTCATGAAAAGGTGGTCTATTTGATCATGTTGTGTGTATCTACATCTAGTTTCTATATCTTATGGAATGGGTCCAAGCCTCCCTTTCATTGTCCCAAATCGTGGCCTTCGCCAAAGTGATCTAATGTCCCCCTATCTTTTTGTTATTTGTATGTTGATGTTGGAGTTGTTGATTGATTATAAGGTTGGTACACTTTTGGAAACCAGTAAGCATCTCTCGTAGGGGTTCTCCTTTGTCCTATCCAATGTTTGCATGATCTCATCTTATTTACCTCTGCATCCTTTTCTCAGATGTAGCTGGTGACGAAGACTTTGAAGGTTGTTTTTGTGATGCTTCTGAATTAATCGTGAATCTTGAGAAATCCTAGGATATGTGTTCTAGGAATATCCCACGGGTCGTAGACAATTACTTCAATATGTTTCATCATTTCGCATGGTGTCGGACCTTTGTGATTCTTGGTTTTCCATTGGTGGATGTGCGTATAAGGAGAGTTGATTTTCATAGGATGAGTAAGTCGGTGTGCTTTTGGAAGGTTCGTTTGTTGAATAGGGCAAGGAGAGTGTGGTTAGAACCTAATGGGTTGGAGAACTTTGACCAAGGCAAAAAAAAAAAAATAATAGATTGGGCATTCGGGATAGTTGAACTGTGAATATAGTCATGCTATGGATGCTTGTTTGGAGCATGGTGAATGAACCTAATAAATCATGGGTAAGGATGTTGTGGGATAAGTATATTTCAAGGGGGGCATACTTTCACGACTAAGGCAAGTATGTGTTTAGAGGAGTCTCATGCATGCGACATAGGCACGTATAGGTATATGCTTGGTTCAGGTAATGCGTCTTTTTGGTATGACTGCTAGAACCAAGGAGGTAGGCTCTATGAGAAAGTTGATTATGTTATATTGTTGATACTGAGTGGCAGTTGAAGGATCTAGTTACGAATGGTATGTAGGACTGGAATAGTTTATACATGATAGTTCTGAGGTGAAAAGCATGGTGTGGAGGGTGACGCCTATGAGGAATGATAGGTCGTGAGGGGTGGTTTTGGGGTAGCTCAACCACTAGTATGTATTCAATTGGCAGGGGGTATGCTTGGATTTTGGATCATAGGGGTACATTATAGGATGAGAGGTGATGAAGTTTCTCTGAACCCCTGAGAATTTAAGGACATTTATTTGACTGAATTCACAATAATCAGTAACATCAAATAGAAAGGGAATTCTAACTTACAAAGTGGGGAAAACGAAATCTGAAATGTGAAACAGAAAAAAAAAAGACAAGATAAGATATAGACATTAATAATTTAGAAGTTTGACAAGGCTTATCGATCCTCAAGGGAATTGAGTAATTCTTGATAAGAGTTTTAGTCTAAATAAGAATCCTAATAGAAAAAATTAAAAGTTAAATTTCGTACAACAACAATAACAACATCAACAACAATAATAACGATGATGTATATTATCTCTATACATAAAAACATAAATTTCATAACATAATTTACAAATTAAAATTAATATTTTAACTTCTTTTACCGCTTTAAAGATTCCTTAATATTAATTTAGTCTATTATATACCAATGATAATAAATATCTCAAATATAAAAAGCATGAAATATATATTTTAATCTACAACTTAACAAAGATACGTGATTATTTTTATATTATTTGAGAAACTTAACCGATTAAATGATAAATTTGATATCATTTATATTTTTTAGATATAAAAAAATAATTTATTCTAGTTCATGTAAATCAATAATTAATATTATTAAAAAAATATTATTCTATTTATAAATCAACATAAAAATATGGATATGCAAAATCTAGTTATATATCACTAATAGTAGTAAAGGAAAGCAATTGTATTGTAAAATGGCAACCCAAACTTACATGTCCAAGACCAATTCCACCTTATATATGGCATGCACGTATTCTGGACATCGTAAATGCAAGGAAGAACGTAAAATATTGAAAAGAGATAAGGAAATAGTGAAGGATGTAACTGAAACATCGTTGTGCCAGTGGTTTTTTGTCCCTTATGATCCCCTCCCACATATATAAGTGCTTCACACGGTATTGCAATAATAGGCACATTGCAGTAAAAGCTTAGAAAACTCGCTCTCCCCCACACCCATCCACCCTCCATGCATTTGTGTTCGATGAAAATGTTTCAAACGTGTGGCTAACAAATCATCGACCTGGGTCCTAATTTCAAGAAATGGAGCTGCAACGGATGAGGGAGTTGCTTACACTTTGGTCAACCATGCAAACCAATTATGTTTCTCTTGTGGGTGGAAACCACACTGCTGCTAGATTTTGCACTCGCTAAAATCCCTCTCTCTTTCTCTCTTTCTCAATTTCTTCTACTTATAATTCTTCACCTATTTATGTGCAATTCATCATTTCCAACATGGCCATCCACCTTATCCACGCCGCCTTCACACCAAAACACCTCTCCAATAAGAAAAACACCCTCTTTTTACAACCCTGTTATCTTATCATTAGGCTTCCAAATTCCCAACTCATCAAAATATGTCTCCGCTTCATGCTCTTCGCATTGGCTTTTACTTCTATCCTTTTCATGTTCACAACACTAGAAAACTCTCCTGTAACTCATCCCGTTGATCAGATTAACTACCATTCAATGAACATGGATCAACTCTCATCAATTTTATTAGACTTAACCAATGAAGGCCTCATTCAGAAAACACAACAACACAAAACGGTTTTCCTCACAAGCGAAGAAGCGCAAATGTCCCATGTTATCACACACGATTACAACATCCAACTCATTCACTTAAATGACATAGAGAAACAGAACTCTGTAAATGACAACACTGTTGATTTTGTTTTCACCTCTGATTTTCCTGCATCCATTAAATTCATCCAGAGGACTCTCAAAACTGGGGGTGTCATCGTCATTCTCATGAACGACAACCTATCCCTTGCGTTTAACAAGCCAGAAAACTACAAGATCGTTTACATGAGACGATTCAACGCACTTGTTATCGCCATGAAGAAAACAAGTGAAGATAACACTTATTATAACAACGTCAATAACATGCCTAATTTTGCCGCACCGAGAAAGCTTTTGTGGTATAATTCAGAGGCGAAGAAAGCAGCATTGCAGCAACTTGAAGACGTGCTTTTGGAACCACCAAGAGCGGCTTCAGGAAAATCAAGAAAGTACTTGAAGCGTACTCGTTATCTTCCAGATTTGATGGGTGATTCTCTGGAGAGTTACCCTCGCCGTGTTTTCATCGATGTGGGGTTGTCGGAGAAAGATGGAGGGAGCGGAACCGATTGGTTTTGGAAGAATTACCCAACAAGGAATGAGAAATTCGAGATATATAAGATAGACACTATAACAGAGGATTCTTCAGGGAAAGAGGTGTCGCAAATTGGGATTTCTGATTGGGTGAAGAAGAGTGTGAAGGAGGAAGAGTATGTTGTGATGAAAGCTGAGGCTGAGGTTGTGGAGGAGATGATGAGGAGTAATTCAATTGGGCTTGTTGATGAGCTTTTCTTGGAGTGCAAGCCAAAACGGGGGAACACGAGGGACAGTACAAGTAGAAGGGCTTACTGGGAGTGTTTGGCCTTGTATGGAAAGTTAAGAGATGAGGGTGTAGCCGTGCATCAGTGGTGGGGCTAAAGTGTAGATGAAGAAAAAAGTTGTAAGGAATTTGAAGTTTTAGAGAGATCACATAGAGTGCCTTAATAATCATTCATCGTTTTTGTATCATTTAATTTGGGTTGTGGTTATGTGTTGTTTTTTGTATGTTTAATGAATGTCATATTGTGTTTGTGAGGATGGAAATCTGGGAGAACGACATCATGATAGTGCTACAATGGAGGGTTGAAGGAAAGACGATGACGTATGAGTAGTATATTATGCGAAAGAATGACTTAGTTGCAATGATTATTGAAGATTTGAAGCATGCAGTTGGAATATGTATAACAATTCTTTTATGTATGTATATTTATTCAAAAAATGTTATAATGTAGTAGAAATATTATATTTCTATTATTTTATGAATAAATGTATTTTATGGTTATGGTGTTATACTTAATATATTTTTTTAGAATACACACAGTTAGGAAGTCCTTAAGGAGTACACTAGGCAGAAGTGCTTTTTTATAATACCATTTATCGTACTGGAGCCAATTAGCTGTCCATGAACGTAAAAGGGTGACCTCAGTGAGATACGCCATAGACTCAGACTTATAAATCGAGTCTGACGGGACCACTAGGTCTTGGGGCTTTTAGGTCCGTCTTAATAAGCTTTTTAAGTGACCCTTCAGATAAGGACTAAGAGGGTTACCCCTTCCTAGCCACAAATCAAATGGTAAGCAAGACGGGAATGTAGGTGACAATAAGATGGATGTGTCTGGCACCAACCCACTAGTTGAGAGGTTTCTCCCCTTTTTTACTCTATCCTTTTTATAGCTCGTGTGTGTGTGTCTATATATATATATATATATATATATATATATATATAAATGTATTATATGAGAAAGACTCCCTTATGTGAGAGTGGGTCACTACTAAAAAAACCCCAATTTGCCACCTAAAAATAGCGACCACCGAAAGTGGTCGCTAAGTAGCGACCGGATTAGCGACCGACAAGGAAATTGGGACTAGGAGAATATGTTAGTGACTGATTTAGCGACCATATACACCCCGTCGCTAACACACCGTCGCTAATACCGTCGCTAACAACGCATCGTCGCTAATACCGTCGCTATATTTGTTGCTCCATTTTTTTGTTTCCCACTTGTTGGCGCCAAGTTGTTGCGACGGTGTATATACCGTTGCTAATAGTGACCCCGTTGCTATTGCGGTCGCTAGATTTCATTCCCTCCCTTTTTTCATTTTCCCTCCAAGTGTTTTGATTCGCCAAATGTTAGCGACGGCTCGTATGCGTCGCTATAGTGTTGTTTTTAGCGACGGGTAGTAGGAGTCGCTAAAGTGTGACGGATATTGTATTCCGTCGCTGAAAACATGTGGTAGCAACTCAACTTTAGCGACGGCGATTGTATGCCGTCTCTATGTTGTGACGGATGTTTCATACCGTCGCTATATCTGCCAGTTTAGTGACTCTATTAGGGACGGTGGTGTTTCGTCGCTAATATTTTAATCTACCTCGACAGACAGTGTCTTTCCCTACCCCCAAATCATTTCCCCCTAACCCCAATTTGGTTTCCCTCCCTCTGAGACTCAGCCCTTCCCTCTCCGTCGCGTCGCACTCCAGCACCGTCTCCTAGGTAGCTTCGTCGGAGAACCGCCTACCACCGTCGCGTCTCGCACCGCCGGCGGTTTGACAGTCAGCTTCCCTTTCTCTTCTCTTCCCTTCCCATCGTCGAGAAACCCAGGTAAGTTTTCCTTCTCTCTTCCCTTCCTTCCTCCCTCCGTCTGGCTTTTGTTCTCTCTGTGAAATGAAGGCCCTCATTCCTTACTCAGGTTCCTCCCTTCCATTACCATCATCACATCCGACCACCACCAGACCCCAGGACCACCACGCGCAGCTGTCTCTGTCTCTAACTTGTAGGTGTGTTCGAATAACTCCTTCAATGGTTTTTCTTAATTCAACAATTTTTATTTTGATAGTTTTGATTTGAGTTGATTTCTTGTGTGTGCTGCAGTTTAATGTTTTTGTCTGTATTTTATTATGTATGCTGCAATTCATTTCAAGTTTTTGCAATCTTCCCCCATCTGGCACACAAGAGCTACGTTAAAACTTACATAACTATTGCCAAAAACTTACATAACTATTGCCAACATAATACTTCAAGCAAAAGTTTGGAAAATAAAAAGTAGAAATAGTAGATTCTGTAATCTAAATTAAAATCGTTAGTTGTCTCTACATTTCGTGGAGAATCCAGCCTCTGGCTTATTTAATTGAAAATATATGCTTTTTATCTGTTCAGTTTGGTGTTTCTACACATAAAAAAATGTATAATTGAATATTCTATCAGTAACACTTAAAAGAATGTATAATTGCATATTCGTATATAAGAGATGCATACAGAAATTCCATTTCCATACCTGAATCACCTAGAACACCCTTCTTTCCTTTGCTAGGAGGAGAGTGCTGAGTATCTCCATTTCTTTGAAAAGTAGTAGTTGGGCCCCTAGTGTTATTGACAGCAAAGGTAATTCCATGCTCAGTTAAGACCAGCAGAGGCATAGTCATCAACATTCATTAAAAGTTTTGTGTCAACCTCCAGCTTCAAAACTCTTTCATTCAATTCTTAAAATTTTGTCTCCAAAGTCTCATTCAATTCCTCAAACCTCCTCTTCTCATCTGCCAATTTGTTGTTTTCGGCCCTCAAATCTTCAATAGTTTCCAAATTTTTCTTCACCACCTCTGCCAATTCAGTGTTCTTCATCTTAAGTTTATCCAAGTTGGGCCTCTAGTGTTATTGACAGCAGAGGTAATTCCATGCTCATCAACGGTCAAATCCCAAATGTCTTTCATCACTCAAACAAATTTCAAGAAATAAATTTGAGTGGTAACAATATTGGAGGTGAGCTGCCATCATCACTTTCAAACTTACTAAATGGGACAATTCCATCGTGGTGTTTATCTTTGCCATCTTTGACGCTGTTAGATCTATCATACAATCACTTCACAGGGCATCTAAGTGCAATCTCATCATACTCCTTGAAGTCTCTGAATTTGGACAGCAACAAGCTACAGGGCAATATTCCAACGTCAATTTTCAATCTCGTAAACCTTACAGAGTTGAGTCTGTCATCAAACAACTTCACTGGTCCCTTCCACTTCCCACTCTTCTCCAACCTTCAAAATCTAGTATATATTACCCTTTGTGTATAGGTTGCTGGCTTCTAGGTGGCTTTTCCATCTTGGTTGTAAAGGAACACATTTTCTTAGACTTTTATCATTTTATGGCTCATATTGGTTGTAAACAAAAGCAATTTCTAGTATCTCTTGTACTCATGTTTTCTATTTAATGAAATGCTTTTTGGCTTTTTGTAAAAATAAAAATAAAAATAGTATCAATTATCTTTCTCTAGTTTTGTCTTTCAAAATGAAATATCTGTGTTAACTATAATGGTTCTAGTTAAAAGTTTTTATCTGCGTGACACTACTACAATTTTAGAATTAATTCTCAATTCAATTTGTTGAAGTAAATTATGGTATATTTGACCAATAAAATAAGCATGTGCAACACGTTATTTGACATTAAAGTTAATCTTTTTGTAACTTAAAGATTAATGTGAACTTTTTAAAAACATCAAGGGAATAAGTTTCACTCTTGTAAACTTGAGAGAGGCTTATTTATACTTGATACAAACAACAGAAAGGTAAAATGACTTTTTCCCAGACTTATAAATGGTGTATTAGTTTTAGTTTTTAGTATTATAAATTAATTACATTATATTTTTTATCAATATTATATCATATAAAACATAATTTTATTTTAAATATAATATAATTTTTATTAAATTAATTATTTAATTAATACTAATTTAACCTGTTTCAACCAATTTGATTACTAAACCGTGAAACCTTAACTTTACCAATCGAATAACTGGTATAGTTTTTAAGACATTAACATTAAACGTTAAATGAGATGATATAATTTTATAAAAAAAAATTAATCTAATGAATATGGTCGAGGGTTCTTCATCCTATGTTGTGAAGTGTGCAATTGTGTTTGTGGTTTGTTGGAAGGGGAGCTGACATAACATCCATAATGCTCTTCCTTTCCGTTCATCATCTTCACTCTCCAAATTCATATTCTCACTTTCACATTTCCTCTTCTCTGCTTCCAAACCCCAGCAACAACAGCCATAATCACCAACCCAATTCCCTTCCAATTCCCAAATCCAATTCTTCCGATGATGCTACCCCCATCAAAGCCCCCACCCCTCCGTGGATGAAGGGTCCTCTTCTTCTCCCATCCCACGACCTTCTTCACCTCATAACCACTATTTTTTTATTTTTTAGGCTTAAAAACAACTTCACTGGTCCTTTCCACTTCCCACTCTTCTCCAACCTTCAAAATCTAGTATATATTACCCTTTCACAAAATAATCAATTATCTCTCAACTTCACATCCAATTTCAATTATAGTTTTTCAAGCCTATCCATTTTAAGGTTATCTTCAATGTGTTTGACTGAGTTTCCTAACTTATCAAGAAGATTCTTAGAAGTACATTTTAAGGTTATCTTCAATTTGTTTACAACCTAACTTATCTTCAATTATAGTTGTTCACAAAATGTCATATGATATGATAGCTAAATGGAAAACACAACCTATACATCGAATGATGATGCACTGAGAAATGAAGTACATTTTTCAACAATAAATAAAAATAAAAAACTGGTACAATACAAAAAGCAAATGAGAGAATCTCCTGTGATTTTGTCTCATGGTAGAAGGTTTTCTCGAGAGGTCTATCCATTCCTATCTATGGCGTTGACTGGATGAAAACAAAGAAAGAAGAAAGGTAACATTCAAAAAGAGTACAAGAAACTTTTGGGGCATGAATGATATGAAAATTTAGTACATCATTACATTAGTTTTTGGGTCTTAACATCAAAGAAGAGTCAGTGTTAAAGTCCCAAACAGAACTTTGACATCTATAAAACTATTATGCCTCTAGGATGATCATCATATCCCCGTCTGATTAAATAGACCAAAGGAACAATTTTCATTAGTTTGGCAACTACATATGATCTGTCCCACCAGACCAGTTCAGGACTGCTACTTCGGATTTTCGCATTGATGAGTTCATTTTAATTAGTTGAACACCTTAGCATAATTCAAATACCAGGCTAGGCATACTGAAAATAAAAGTGCCAGGCAAATAGAAGCAGAAGCAAACATAATCATGAAGTAAAAGCCTTACCTGACCAGGTTCCCAGGTTAAGTAGAAGTTGCCACGACTTGAGACTGCAACATACCTTCCATCTGGAGAGCGATTGACAGTATTGAAAGTTCCAGTGTAATAGCTGGCACCGCCAATACCACTAGAAACTGTTCTGAAGAAGCAACACAGATAGATAAACATCTTGATGTTTGAAACACACAAAATTAAAATAATAATTGCATTATTGATAATCTGAGAAGAAGACAAAATAAAATAAATCAGTTTTTGAAGCATATTATGATATAAACAAGAAGCATAACATGTTCTTGAATAGCATCATCGCCAACCACCACCTATAATGAAATTCCTCTTCAAGCTAAGCTTGAACATTTCAAGTTCATTAATGCTCCACTTACTGATACCAAAGAATAACATTAATGGTGCAAGTACAATCATACAATTTACATACATAGATACACACATACATGTACATTATTGGAATTGGAAACTAACCTGTTAAGAGTAGCTGACACAGTTTCTTGAACAGCAGCCTTCCAGTTGTAACCTCTGTTAGAAGTAACATAAATCGCACCTTCTTCAGTCACCATTTCTGCACCCTTCTCACCTGTTGCCTTTATGTACACCTGCAATAATCCATTTCAGTACAAATTTCACAATTAAAATACAGATTGAAATCAAGCCAAACTTAAGGGGGGAAATACAACTTTGGTCCTTTATGTTTATTTAAATTCCTAGTTTGGTCATTTAAAGTTTTTTTAGGTCAATTTAGTCCTCTACATTTAAAAATATTTTGTCATAGGGTCCTTTTTCGTTAAATATCATAACACCATTAACTTTGGGGTAGTTCTCCATTTTTCATCTTCTTCCATTAAATGTTTCTCTCCTTCTTCTTCTCTTGAGACATCGAGCCATGCGCTTATCTTATCCAGAGGTCTAGTCATTCCATCAACCCTGGGATGAAAATTTCCAGCATGACTCTGAACTGTAGCATTTCCAATCGGCCGGGCCTCAGCCCAGATTCCTCTCCCATCAATCTTCTTAGAATAAATACCCCTGTCCTGAAGTCTTTCCTTACCATCAGGCCAAGTGCCACTACCTTTAGCAAGCAGCCTATCAGTCCCCTCATCCTTTCTGTGTTCTGAGGTGGGAAACTTTTGAGGCAATTGAGTCCCAGATCCTCCATCATTGTCCCTAATCCTCTTGTCCAACTCCAAGACGAGTTTAGAATCCTTATTCCCCTCGGGCAGATGATTGTTCTCTCTGGCCTTCTCTCCATTGTTATTGGCATATTGTTTGGTAAGTTTATTATCAGACAAAACACCTTTCTTGTCATTTGGTTTGATCTCCTTTTGATGTAGTTTACTTGCATTGGCACCTTGACCGTGTCCTTGTTCTAAAAATCGAAAGTCACCTGCAGCGCCAAGTTTACTGATGTCTTTTTGATGCAGTTTACTTGTCCCAAAAATCCTTTGTCATCTGCAGCACCAACTTTACTGATATCTTTTTGATGTACATAAGACTAACCGTTTCCTAAATTAAGATGGCAATAGTAATCATTAATGTGGTTTATAGTGCATAGTGTATAGTGCATAGTGCACTTATAAAGTTATAACGACATAGTGGTTTTTCAGTCCAGCACTGCTACAACAAGCCTTACATCTCAATACACCATTCAAGGTGCCAACACTTATTCTAACTCTTCCACTGTTTGTTTTGAAAATCATTAATGCAAATAAATGTCAGTTGAAAACTAGAATTAGATTGACTTTGGGATCACTTAAATCGTTTGTTTTGAAAATCATTAATGCAAATACCATATGGAGGAACTACCATATGACTATTGGATTGGATTTTCTTTTTTAAGGCTTTTTTAAGACAGTTTTTGTTAGCTTGTTCCATAGTGCATAGTGGTTTTTCAGTGCTAAATTACAAATGTGGCCTGCATATAGAAGGCATATTGGATCAACTGACATTGCTGTGTAATCTATAATTTGCTTTGCGTGTCTCTCTTTGTTTAGTTTCCTTGCTACTTGTAACTGTCTAACGACTTCTTGGTTTGTCATGCAGAGTAACACACATCACGCGAGGGTTCTGATCGTCTCTCTTCAGCTCCGTATTTATCGCCCACTTTTTTCCCTAGGTAATCCCTAACATTGACTTTGTCGATATATGTATGCATGTCAATTGTTGTTTGTTAGTAGAAAGCAAAGCTCATTAGGAACTGGTTTTGATGTGTTTATAATGTGTTAGTGGAGAGCAGAGCTCATTAGGTGATGGTTTTGTGTGCTGATAACATGATTGTTAATGCATGTGTAATGTTGTTTGTTAGTGGAGAGCAGAGCTCATTAGGCATTGGTTTTGTGTGCTGATAACATGATTTATGATGCATGTGTAATGTTGTTTGTTAGTAGAGAGTACATCTCATTAGGCATTGATTTTATGTATTGATAACATGATTTGGTATTCGTAACTCTGAATATCATATACAATGCGTATGATATGTTTATTTATCTATACTGGGAAGTTTTCTGTATGTTACAGGCCGTTTGTAAATTTGGGAAATGTCTAGTTTACAGGGGAGACTCTGCCAAAATTTTGGCAGACTCCCTTTCTTAGGGAACTTAAAAAATGAAACTCAACTTTAATAATGTAGGGTTTAGTCGTGTGTGTACCCATTAGATTCCCGTTCAAGTTTCAAAACAACCGGTTGATGTACCGTGTTGTGTTGGAGCTTGAATTGTCCCGGTTGGACAGTTTGGTATGAATTTGTAACCTGTAGGGCGTAACCCATCAATGTTGTATGTGGTCTATCTTGAGAAGTTGAACGAATGTTCATTAAAAATTTCGGTTATGGTGTTTCGTATTGTCCCCAGGGTGCATGTCTGCGTGTGGTGTTTCATACCGTACGTATCTCTGTGTACTCGGGGACCAATGCGAAATGCTGCCGAAATTTCAAATGAACATTCATTCAACTCAAGATAGACCACATACAATTATGGGATGGGTTACGGATGGTTGCATATTCATCCCGAATGGGATAGGGCCCCACCAATTTGCAACATCAAAGAGATAGAGTGATTCACAACCGATAGTTAAATAACAAGTTTAAACGTGTAACGTAACAGAGATCGTGCTTGTTAGATATTATAAATGGAGGTACCGGCAAATCGGCGATGGATGTACAACCGACTAGATGGCAATCGGCGAGTGACTGAGGACTTTATGATGGGGCTATTGGAGTTCATTCCGTTCGCTACGGCAAACACGCCTGGATTTGAAGTGACTCAGAAGATTCGTTGCCCGTGCTCAAGGTGCAAATACATGAGTTTTGAATACGCGGATGATGTCATGTGCCACCTAACTGAGAAAGGGTTCATGGAAACATACCACTGTTGGTACAACCATGGTGAGCAGTTACCGCGTAGACCATCAGACGTACCCGTGCAACAGTCTTACTACGAGGTTGGAGGAAACAGGGATACGTACAACAACATAGAACAAATGGTGATGGATCATGTTGGACCCTCCACCGGGCGTATGCTGGAACATAATGACCAAGCAGGTCATGGAGACTCTGACAATGTAGAGGAGGATCCTAATCCGGAGGTGAAGAGATTTTATGATTTGTTGGCGGCGGCTCAGACTCCATTGTGGGACGGGTGCAACAGTCACACTGAGTTGTCCGCCTCCCTAGCTGCTTTAAGCATAAAGGCAGATTATAATCTTTCTGGAGGTTGTTTTGATAGGATGGTCAGTCTGATGGGTTCCACCATGCCTAGTAATCACAGAATGCCAGCAAACCTGTACCGTGCTAAGAAACAAGTGGCAAACTTGGGGCTGGGTTGTGTGAAGATAGAGTGTTGTGTTGGTGGATGTATGCTATTCAGAAATGAGTTTGCAGACGAGAGTGTCACAAAATGTCTGCATTGTAATGAGGAACGCTACAAGACCGTTAAAAGGAGAGGGAAGGTAACCCGGACGGCCAAGAAGAAAATGTGGTACTTCCCTATAACACCGCGTCTTCAACGCCTGTATGCCTCATTGTCCACGGCAAAACACATGCGTTGGCATGCTCTGAACCGAACACAAGAGGGGTTTCTTTGCCATCCTTCCGACGGGAAAGCATGGAAGTGTTTGGATGAGCTATATCCGGACTTTTCTGGCGAGCCGCGAAATGTAAGACTTGGCTTATGTACTGATGGGTTTAACCCTTTCGGTCAATACGGAAGGGCTTACTCTTGTTGGCCAGTCATCCTGACCCTATACAATCTGCCGCCTGATATGTGTATGAAGAGGGAGGTCATGTTTCTATCTATACTGGTTCCAGGGCCCAAAAATCCAAAGGCGAACATAGACGTGTTTTTGCAACCGTTGGTTGAAGAGTTATCACAGTTATGGGATATCGGGGTAATGACATACGATGTGTCTTTGAAGAACAACTTTATGATGTGTGCTGTTTTGATGTGGACTATTAACGACTTCCCGGCCTATGGTATGCTTTCTGGATGGTCCACGTCTGGGAAGCTTGCTTGCCCTGTATGCATGGAACATACCGGGGGGGAATCACTCCCTGTTAGTGGCAAGACAAGTTTCTTTGACTGTCATAGAAAGTTTCTACCGTTGGATCACCCGTTTAGGAGGAACAAAACCGCTTTTAAGAAGAACAAGGTTGTTAATGAACCTTCACCCCATAGGTTATCTGGTGCACGGGTTTGGCAGAGGGTCGAAGAGTATCCTTACATCTGGGATAAGAGTGTTAAGGAGTTTACGGGTTACGGTAAGGAACACCACTGGGTGAAGCAGAGTGTGTTGTGGGATTTGCCATATTGGAAAGACTTGTTGTTAAGACACAACATTGATGTCATGCACACTGAACGTAACATTTTCATGAATATTTTTGACACTGTTATGGACATCAAAGGGAGAACAAAGGACAACGAGAAGAGTCGTCTAGACCTTCCGATTTGGTGTTCCAGGAAGGAGTTGGAGTTAAGGGATGCGGGACGTGGAAGAATGTTTAAACCCCATGTAAAGTATGCTTTAACTAGACCACAACAGATTGCTGTGTGTATTTGGATGAATGGGTTGACCCTGCCTGACGGATTCGCTTCTAACATGAGTAGATGTGTCGACGTGAAGGAGGGTAGGGTGTTTGGCATGAAAAGTCATGATTGCCATGTGTTTATGCAACAACTACTCCCGTACGCGTTTCATGCCTTACCGAAGCCTATTTGGAAACCGTTAGTGGAGTTGAGTCACTTCTTTAAGGAGTTGACGGCTACTTCGTTTAGTGTGGAGAAACTTGTGAAGATGGAAGAAACTATCCCGGTATTGATTTGTAAGTTGGAGCAGATTTTCCCACCAAGTTTTTTTGACTCTATGGAGCATTTGCCTATCCATCTACCGTACGAGGCCTTGGTTGGTGGCCCAGTGCAGTATCGTTGGATGTATCCATTCGAAAGGTGAATGCTTGGTGAACTCTTTAATTTACTTGCAAATCGTGCTTATAATAGTATTTTCTAACTTAACACCATCTTGTTAATGATGTTGAAGATTCTTACGCTCTTTAAAAGATAAAGTGTCAAACAAAGCCTGCGTTGAAGCTTCAATTTGTGAGGCATACTTAGTTGAAGAAATGACAACCTTTGCTTCTTTCTATTTTTCGACGGAGATAGAAACTAGAATGAGTAGAATTCCCCGCAATCTTGGGGTAGCCAGCCGCACAGGGTTTGATGAACAAACGTCGATTTTCAACTATCCTGGTCACCCGGGGGGCAGGCTCACAAAATGTTACATTGATGAGAAAGATCGAAAGGCGGCTCACTTGTACATTCTTCTCAATTGCCCAGAAGTGGAACCCTTTATTGAGTAAGTCATAGAAGTTATATTATACATTCTTAACGTAGCTTTTATATTAAACTTATTTGTTTCTTTCAATAGCTTATACACAGATATGCTAAAACTTGAGCAAAATGATTTAACTGATGACCAAATTCATAGTGAGGTGTCATCCAAGTTCGTTGGTTGGTTCGCGCAACATGTAAGACCCGTATACCAAGTGTTTTTAAGCCTATTTGCTTCTAACTCCCGTCAATATGGTAACAATGACCTACTTCTTATGTTGTACATAGATACAAGACCCTAACAACCATATTGAAGATTCTTTACTCCAAGCCCTTTCTTGGGGGCCGGTGAAGACTGTTAAAAAATGGCCTATTTACTACGTAAATGGCTACAAGTTTAATATTCTTCAATGGAGTGAAGGGATGCGCACCCATAACTACGGGGTTTGTGTTAAAGGCACCGCCGGTCAGTTGGAAGAAGACTTTTATGGAGTGCTGACGGAGATTGTTGAAGTTTCATTCTCTGGACGACTAAGAAGAGATATTGTTCTATTCAAATGTGATTGGTTCGACAACACAATCGGTGTTAGAACAAAGGTTGACAACAACTACGGCTTAGTTGAGGTCAAGAAGAATGGTAGATATAAAGGGTTTGATCCCTTCATTTTTGCCCAACAAGCTGAGCAGGTTTATTACACCGACTTCCCGGGAGGACATCGGGACTGGTATGCAGTAATCAAGGCCAAGGCCCGAAGTCAGATCACTGACAATGTCTCCGAGGAGGTCGATGACGCTTATCAGCTTGCACCACACGAGCTCAACGATGCCAATTTGTTGTTCAACATTGATCCACTCATAATGGATGAGACACTCGCCACTACAGGGGGTGAACACATTGACAAAGACCTTGTCTCTCAATCAAAACGGTCTAGGGCTGATTTGGATACTGATGAACTTGTTCAAACAGATAACCACAGTGACACTAAAACTGAGGGGGAATTTGAAACTGAAACAGACACAGAGTATGTAGTTGTTAAACATATATACATAGGTTTATATATATCCTGAGACTAACCTTTCTTTTCATGATTTTATCCACAGATGACGGGATGTCGACTGCCCTTCAGTAGGGGTGGTGGGTCCAGGACCCCGGCTTCCCGTCTGGGGACTCCTACCCCAGGGCAGGAGACCACTCCATCACCACCACAGCGGACCACTCCATCACCACTACAGCAGACCACTCCATCACCACCACCACAGCAGACCACCCCATCACCCCCACAGCTGACCACCCCAGAGCAGACTCCTGGAGTTGGTGGCTTGGAGGACCATGGCCATCAGGCGACCCCACCTCCGGCATCCCCTCTGCCCATGTTGGTACCCGTGCCGGCCGGAGACGAGTAAGTGACTAAATTTCATATACTTTTATGTTATTTGTATGATACTTTATATTAGGGTTTAGTGGAAAGACTTGTTGGTTTATTGGATGTTACTTTAATTAGTACTTGTATAGATTGAATTGTACTGGGCACTCTTCTGTTTATAACAGGGTAACTATTTATACTTGGAAATGTTACATTTACAGGGGAGACTCTACCGAAATTTTGGGTGTCTCCCTAGATTGTGTGTTGTTTTACTCCTAACATAATTGTTGTCATTACAGCTTTGTTGATAGTAATCGCACTACCAAAGCGATTACTAAGGTTTTGAAGGCCCAGTGGGATGGTCCATATATATCTTGGACAGATGCTGGGAAGGTTGTGCAAGATAGGTGGTTTGACACCTTCTCGGTAAGTTCCTAGCTCATTTATTGTGACTTGATTTGTAAAATAGACCTGTTATTAATTTTGATTTCTCAATTCATTTTACAGCGTGATTACCAGTGGGCGGAGGGTATGATTGATGAGATTAGGAAGGTCTTTGCCACAAAGACCTCCAAAATCATCAAGAGTACCCTTTGGAAGGTGAGGGACAAGGGTGAGCGCCCTCGTTGGATCCCGGAGGACCATTGGGACGGGATGGTCCAGAAGTGGGGCGGGGTCCCATTCCAGCAGGTGAGTGCTCGGAATAGGGCCAACAGAGCCGCCGATGCTGCAGCCTCGGTTTACACTGGGGGTAGCATTTCAACCCTCGAGCACAAGAAAAGATTTGTAAGTATATTTATGTTAAACATTTCTATTATGATTCGTCTTACATGTTTACAAATAATAATCTCAATGTTTTTTGTCCACCACAGGAGCAGAGGGAACACCGGGATCCTTCTTTGTTTGAGGTCATGCAAATGACCAAGAAGAACAAAGCCGGTGCATGGGTAAACCAGAAGACTACGGAGCTAGCGGTATTTACTTTTAACTGACACATGCTTATAATTTACAAATCAGCTTACTAATCCTATCGTTGTTTTTGAATTTACAGGAGGCGTATCAGGCCAGGAGGGCCGAGAAGGAGGCGGACCTGGTGGCTTCCACTCCTGAAGGGGAGGTTCGTCCCACCCTATCTTGTTCTGACGACAACGCCATCTATATGGAGGCTGTTGGCGGTGTGAACAAGAAAGGGAGGGTGTTTGGATTGGGTGGCGTCGGCACGCAGCTGGCGAAAAAGGGGAAGACCCCTTCCTCTTCGTCTTCCTCTGGTCTTCCGACTGAGGTCGTTCAGGTAATTCAAAACCTGAACGATGAGCTACAGGAGGAGCGACGTCAGAGGCAGTTGCTGTTGGAGCGGCACGAGGCGGACCGACAGAAGGCCGAGGCGGACCGACAGCGGGCCGAGGAGCGGCACGCCGAGACTCGTCGGCAACTTGCTCAGCAGCAGGAGCTACTGATGCAGTTGATGGCGAGGCTACCTCCCTCCACTTCCCAGGCGCCCCCACCACCACCCCAGGATCCCCCACCACCTTGATTGTAGTTCTTTTATTTATACACATTGTATATTTGATTTTTAGTTATGTTATATTTTCATTCAGTATTTATTTTGTCATTCTTTATTTATTATGTCAATATTTATTGGTAATTACATTCAAATCACAAAGCCTTATTCTACCTATCATTAATAATTTAACCTATTTGATAAATTAATTTAATCTATTATTTTGTTTTTAATAATAATTTATTACTTCAAAAAAATTATTTTAATTTAATTATAAAATTTTATCAGCCAATACAAAATACAAAATATTAAGATATTTTTAAAGTTAAATTAACAAAACCCGTCAATATTGAATCAATTTTAAAAAAATTTAAAAATTCCCGTTAGCGACGGTCCACGTCCGTCGCTGACTTATTAACACTAGCGACGGACGTTGTGGTCGCTACCTGACAACCAGTAGCGACGGACGTCGGCGTAGCTACATCGTAACCACTAGCGACGGATATTGTGGTCGCTACATCACAATCACTAGCGACGGAATGCCTTGGTCGCTGTATCACTACCTATAGCGACGACATACGGTGGTCGCTGGTGGCTGTTAGTAGCGACGGGGTCTCGAGGTCGCTGTATGGCAACACTTAGCGACGGCTGGAGTTATTGGGGTAGAGACGATTTTAGCGACGGCCTTACGCCGTCAATATGGTAGCGACGGCAAGTATGTGGTCGCTGATGTGTTTTCGACGAGGGTTTTAGCGACGTCCTCTTTCCCGTCTGCGATGCCGTCGCTAATTGTTTTAGCGACGGGAATTCCATTGATTAGCGACCAATTCCTTCCGTCGCTAACAGTTGTTTTTTTAGTGGTGGGTGAAATGAATCTAAACTGTATAACCATACAATGGATGATTGAGATTAATAATTAGAGTTTTTTAAAAAGTCATGTGTCATTTTAACATGACTTTTAAAAACTTTTAATTTCAACCATCCATATATGGTTATACGGCCTAGATTCGCTCATCTCACTCTCACATAAGAGAAACTTTTTCCATAAAATACATCCTTTATATATATATAAGGACTAAGCACTAATCATTACGCTAAAACTTATATTTATGATAATTTTTAATTAGTGAAGCATAAAACACTAATTAATTATTATAAGATTAGAAAGATGTGAAAAAATGATGAAAAATATTACTATGAGAGATAAAACAAGTAAGACAAAAAATGATGTCTGCTATAGTATATGAGATTTAGAAAATTCTAAAAATTACAAATATATAAAACTTAGCAAGAAAGTATAGAAAATATTATAGAGAAAATACTCATATAAAAATGACAATAATATGATAAAAATTATTTTTAAGAAAGGAATTAATAAAATAGATTAGTTAAATAAGATTTAAATATTTAAATTATGTACTAAAAGAGAATTAAAAAATACTACTTTATTCATAAAAAATACTATGGGGTAGAATCAGAGCTAATTAACAAGAATTAAATTATAATAACTCATTAAAGAAAGAGAAGAGAGGAAGAAGAATTTATTAAATGATAAAAAAGTGAGATTTTAACTGTTTTAAATAAAAAATGAAAGGGCAGAGAGACATCCACCATAGGACAAGTCTACCATAGAAATGTGCCTCTTTGTAGGGAGACATGTTTGTTCCAATGTTTGTTCGCGTTTTGGCAAGTAACAAGTCCACACAACGGGAAACAATCGTTTCAAAATTTAAGCACAGAAAAATAGGGTTACCCAAAAATTAATTAAATAAAATATTAAAATTATTCAGTTGTTATTAATCGTGTGTGTAGGGGGAAATTTGTCATTTTGAACTAAATTTCCCAACACTATTTTTGGGCTTTATACGCGTGAGGGCCCAACACTTTTATCTTATTTGCAAGTCTCATATACCCCTTGCTGTATAAACTCTAAACATTCCTCAAGTCCAAGCGATGTGGGACTTGTACCTTTTGGAATATATTTTTCCAATAATCCCTTACATATTTCAAAAGATCATTAAGGAAAATATTTTTATAAAATAAAAGAAACTTTGCTGAGTTAATATATTGAGTACAATGCATCAAGCTTGGTATCTTTTGAATTATGAACTAAACCCTAGACAAATAAGCTTAAAGTTCAATGCACTAATGAAGCAAAGCTTCTATGAATTAAAGACATTTTAGTGTATATTAGAGGCTTATCAGTCACATTATACCCCTATAATTCTTGTCATTATTGTTGTTTTGCGTTAATAAGCCATGCGTGTGCCTGGTACTTCTTGAGAGCTCTATAGATGCTTCCTCAACTCATGCAAGCGGTCCCACTTGATACTCATATAGGTGACTACATCAAGTGTGTGATGCATTTTGTCATACACCACCTATAAAGGCTGTGACGTCCCGTATAATTTTCTGAATAAATTTTTCGCGTTTTTAAAAGATCATTTTAAAATTCATAAATTAAATTCAGAGTTCACGTAACAGTTGATAATTGCGGAATATTATCATACATACTAGTCGTGAATAAATAAATTCAAGAAAACATTTAAGTAGCGGAAACGATTTAGAAAATAACGGGACATGATACGTTATACTTATTACAATCCATAAAATCAAAGTCCAAGTAATAATTCATAGAGGCATCAATCATGGCATCACTCTTTATTCTGCGTGACATTCACTATAAAAATTAATGTAAGAGTGAGACAGAATATAGAATAAATATAAAATAAATAAAATTGCACAACACAATCAACAAACCATAATGATATGATGAATATGCCAAACAAGTTCATTTATATTTAATAAGTCTTTAATTTAGTCCAATGATGTCATGCTGGATCCATTTGGTTTGGTGGGAATACTGCAGTAAAAAGTCTCATAGAGACTCTAATAGGAATTAGCATAACCATGAATCCCTACACTTTTATGGCTCCTGCGAAATTAAGTGCACAAGTAGGAATTAGTATAACCATGAATCCCTACACTTTCATGGCTCCTGCAGAAATAAGTATACCAGTAGGAATTTGCACAACCATGGATCCCTACACTTCCATGGTTCTTGTGAAAATAGGGCTTAAACTCATCATAGAGTAACCCCCCACTAGGGTAGGCAATCATGGAACCCCTAAATTCCATGGTGCGTCCAAATGCTTATGATGCATGAATGCCTTTAATTCTCTTTATCATTTAACATACCATGATATATCAATTTCCAAAACCACTTGGAAAACCACAAGTCCTCAAAGGACACATCACATATAATAATTTTCAGAATCATGGATTTACTGTTTCAACCACATATATCAATAACCGCAAGGCATTCATGTATATATATTAATTTAGTCATTCATAATTATTCACCACCAAAATACACAAACTGAATGATGCTCATTAGACACTCATCAACATTCATAATACTTCATAATCACTCAAGAATTCAATAATAAATTTTATCCATAATAACCATTATAAGCAAATTTCAGCATTTCCAACAGCAACATACGTTAGTAAAATAGTCATAACATGAGCAAATCAAATCCTTTTCATGTGATTCTACTTTCTATAGCTCAATAACATAAATATCTACAACTTTCACGAAGATCATAAATTCAAATTCTAAACAGAAACATCACTTATTCACAAAATACAAAACTGCCTCAAAGAGGATTTTTAAAACGTACACAGGTTAGTATTTTCAACGTTTCTGGAGCTACAAAAATAATTTTGGCATGAAACCAGTTCTAAATTATTCTTAACACAAATATCTACAACTTTCATGAAGGCACCAACCACTAATTCTCACCACACAATTCCCAGTTTTAAAAATAAGATTCGGATTTCATAGTTAACAGATTTTTATCATGAACATACTTCTGTATTTTGAGCATATCTAAAGCTACAAGCATCTTTTTAACTCAAAACCACTTTCTATAGATCCCTAACATAAATATATACAACTTTCATGAAGACATCAAGGTCTAAAAACGTATGTATAATTCCCAGAATATTCATATATGCATAAAACACAAGATAAGTATTTCAATCGGACATGTTGTAGTATTTTGATCATAAATCATGCTATACATATCCAATTCAGTCGGTTCAGGTCTCAAAATTCATATAACAAGAAGATCTATAACTTTGATGAAGACACCAATCACTAATTCTCAACACAAAATTCCCAGTTTTAAAAATAAAATACGTATCTCAAGTTAACAAATTTACAGCTTGAACATACTTCAGTATTTTAGGCATAACTTGAGCTACAAAAATCATTTTGACTTGAAACCACTTTCTAAAGATCCATAATACAAATATCTATAACTTTCATGAAGACATCAAAGGCTGATTATGCATTTATAAGTCCCAGAATATTAATATATATACAAAACATGGGATAAATATTCCACCCGGACATGCTGTAGTATTTTGGCTATAACTTTTGCTATACATATTCAAATTAATTGATTCAGGTCTAAAATTTCATATAACAAAAAGATCTACAACTTTCATGAAGAAGTTAGAATCAAACTCACATGTTTTCAATCTCAAAACTGAGCAACAAGATACGAAAATAAAACTGGAATCCTAGGACAGCATACAATTCTACCCATTTCATAATCATTCACAACCCTTTCCCCTCTTACTTGGTTTGCCGACTAAAAATGGTCTCCTGGTTGTCCTGGCTTCTGTTCGAAGGGTCTTGAGGAAGGAGAGTAAATGAGAGGTAGAAGGTTCACTATCTTTTCTGTTTCTAAGAGTTTCAGAAGGGATAGTGCTTTGTTTAATAATGCAAGGTAGTGGGAGACAACTTTCCATGAGTGGTTTGCTAGTGGGCTGTTAGTGGAGATAATGGAGATTTAGATAAGAAAGTAGGCTCTATAGTTGTCCACTTCTGCCGCCTGCCTAATGGAGTTGGTATGATTGAAGAGAAGTATATTAAAATATGCATAAAAGGACAAGATTGGAGTCAAACGTTAATCTGACACTGAAAACGACTGGAATTCCACTCGGTCAGCCTCTGAACCGACCGGAAACTGCCAGTCGTGTGAAGAAGAAGAGAATCCGAGTCCCTCTCACTCAAGCGAATACCGACTCGCTTGAGCGAGTGTCATACAATGCACTCGCAGAGGGGGTTTCGCTCAAGCGAATATCGACTCGCTTGGGCGAGTCATACCGTCCTCGCTTGGGCGAAGTAAGAAGAACTGAGTGAAATGAATGATTATACATCAAGGTCCTTCTCGCTCAAGCGAAATCCGACTCGCTTGAGTGAGTCATTCAATCCTCGCTCAGAATTCCTCCAAAACTGACTCAAGTACTCCTGTTCTCACTCGGTAGAATCCGTCCAGACCGAGTTCCCTCTCACTCAGACTTTCACTCGGTAATTTGTTCTGAATCTGAGCCTTCACTCACTCGGGTTCCACTCGGTAAAACCTTCCAGAAACCGACTCCCACCTAATTGGACATTCACTCGGAACTGTGTCTTCTTGAAACTCTCGGTCAGATCTTCCTTCCCTTGAAGTGACTCAATCGGAGTTGCCCCACTCGGATTCACTCAGAAAGCACCTCACTTGGATATATATATATCCATCTGAAAACGTTCTCAGTCGGCCACTTCTCCTTTCTGAATGGATCCACTCAAAATTTTTCCACTTGGTTATATTACAATTAAGAGGTCATTCGGAGTTAACCTTTCTCTGTTCCAGAGTCACTCACCTGAAGTGACTCACTCGGTATATACTTCAGTCGGCGTCAGGGAAGTTCAACTCGGAGATAGACCACTCGGATATTTATTACTCAGAAATGAGTTTTTCCTTCAATTGGACGTACTTCACTTGGAATGCTGCAATCGGAGAAGTTTCATTCCGAAAAAGAAGCACTTCACAAGGTTTGACTCGGAAACGAGTCACTTGGAGGCGTTTGACTCGAAATCGAGTCATTCAAGGGTGTTTGTCTCGAAATTTTCACCCAGAAATGGTTCTCTCAAACACACTTCACTCCGAGGCCATGACTCCACTCGGTAGTGTCCCTCTCGGTCATGTTTTACTCAAAAAACATGACACTCACTCGGAATTCCAACCTTCAATCGGAATTTCATCATTCACTCGGAACAGATCCCTTTCTTCACTCGGATTGTCTCATCTAAGACATATTTCGCTCGGAAAATGGACAATATCACTAATGGTCCATATAAAATCAATGATTATACACAAAAATGAAATTTTTGGGATATTACAGACCATCCACAGGGTATTTATTCACTGATTATCACTTACAGACCTTCCATACTTCATAATTTACAAAATAGGACTATTATTAAAAACAGGATGTTACATTTCTTCCACCCTAATAAAAATTTCATCCTCGGAATTTAATATGACACACTCTTCAGTGAAACAATTCTGGGTATTGCGTCCTCATAGCATCTTCACGCTCCCAAGTCAGAGTTACATCATTTCCTTGTTTCTATGCAACCTTCACTAATGGTACATTCTTGTTTCTCAGGTGTTTAATCGACCTTTCTATGATCTGTGTGGGTTCTGTAGGGATGGTCAGATTTTCTCTAACTTCAACATCATCATTAGCAATCACATGTGTGGGGTCTTGTACATACTTCCTCAATTGTGATACATGAAACACATTGTGCAAATTTACAAGATGAGGAGGAAGTGCAATCTGATACGCCACTGTACCAACCTTCTTTAGGATTTCATATGGTCCAATGAACCTTGGACTTAACTTCTTACTCTTCAATGCTCGACCAATCCCCTTGTGAGGTGAAACCTTCAAAAATACATTATTACCAACTTGAAATTCAAGTAGTTTCCTCCTTTTATCATAATAGTGCTTCTGTCTATCTTGGGATGCCTTCATCTTTTCTCTGATTATTTCTATTTGTTCAGTAGTCTACTACACAATTTCAGGTCCTAAAGCCAAACTTTCACCAGTTTGTAACCAATAAAGGGGCGTTCGACCCTTTCTACCATACAATGCTTTAAATGGAGCCATACCAATACTGCTATGATAACTATTGTTATACGTGAATTCAATTAGTGGAAGAAACTGCTCCCAACTACCACCATGTTCAAGTACACAAGATCGCAGTAAGTCTTCCAAACTTTGTATGGTACGCTCTGACTGTCCATCTATTTGGGGATGATAAGCTGAACTTAATCGAAGTCTCGAACCCAACTCCTGATGCAAGCTTCCCCAGAATCGGGAAGTGAACCTCGGATCTCTATCTGACACAATACCGGATGGTACACCATGAAGTCTCACGATCTCTTTCACATATAATTGTGCCAACTTTTGTAGAGAATTCTTCATATTCATTGGAAGGAAGTGAGCAGACTTAGTCAATCTGTCTACAATAACCCAGATTGCATCATTTCCTGATCGTGTCCTTGGTAAACCTGACACAAAGTCCATTGAAATGTCATCCCATTTCCAGACAGGAATCTCCAATGGTTGTAGTTCACCAGATGGCTTTTGATGTTCCACTTTGGCTTTTTGACACACCAGACATGAAGACACATATTCAGCTATTTCCTTCTTCATCCTTGGCCACCAAAAGCTTTTCTTCAAATCTTGATACATCTTAGTTGATCCAGGATGAATGCTCAACATACTTTTATGCGCTTCTTCTAGGATTGTTCTTCTTAGATTAGTATCATCTGGTACACAAATTCTGCTTCTGATTCTCCAAATTCCATCTGATCCTTCTTGTAATCCCATATTCTTTTCGTTCGCCTGCAACTCTCTCAACTCCTGTAATTGCAAGTCCTTTGTCTGCCTTTCACCTATCAGCTTCGGAAAATCATTGGTTATCTTCAAAGTTCCCAAAGTCATACTTTTTAAAGATTTCAACTCCACACCCAAGTTCATATCTCTGAACTGTTCTATCATCTCCATCTCTTTTACCATTAAGGATGCCATATGAATGGATTTCCTGCTAAGTGCATCTGCTACCACATTTGCTTTTCCTGGATGGTACTTAAAATCAAAATCATAATCTTTAAGAAACTCCATCCACCTACGCTGCCTCATGTTCAATTCCTTCTGATCGAACAAATACTTTAAGCTCTTGTGGTCACTGAACACTTCAAACTTGACTCCATACAAATGATGTCTCCAGATTTTCAAAGCAAATACCACCGCTGCTAATTCTAGATCATGCGTCGGGTAGTTCATTTCATGTGGTCTCAACTGTCTAGAAGCATAGGCAACCACCTTCCGTTGTTGCATCAAAACACAACCTAAGCCCATCTTAGAAGCATCACAATAAACCACAAAGTCTTCTTGTGGACTAGGCAAAGTTAAAACTGGAGCAGATGTAAGCTTCGTTTTTAGTTCTTGGAAACTTTTCTCACACTCTGGAGTCCAAACAAAAGGTTGATTCTTCCAGGTTAGACGAGTCATTGGTAGGGTAATTCGAGAAAACCCCTCGATGAATCTCTGATAATAACCAGCTAACCCTAGGAAGCTTCGTATTTTAGTGACTGAAGTAGGTCTCTCCCAGTTTGTTACAGCTTCTATTTTAGAAGGGTCCACAGACACTCCTTCGCTTGAGATTACATGGCCTAGGAACTTTACCTCTTTCAACCAGAATTCACATTTTGACAACTTAGCATACAACTGCTTCTCTTTCAGAATCTGCAATACCACTCGAAGATGCTTTTCATGCTCCTCCCATGTCTTGGAATAAATCAGAATGTCATCAATGAAGACAATAACAAACTGATCCAAGTATGAATGAAACACTCGATTCATGTAATCCATGAATACAACTGGGGCATTGGTTACTCCGAAGGGCATCACAAGATACTCGTAATGACCATAGCGTGTTCTAAAGGATGTCTTCGGAATATCCTTAGACTTGACACGAATCTGATGGTATCCCGATCGTAGATCAATCTTGGAAAATACAGTAGCACCTCTCAATTGATCTATCAAATCATCAATTCTGGGCAAAGGATATCTATTCTTCACCGTCAATTTGTTCAACTGACGATAATCTACACATAATCTCATGCTTCCATCTTTCTTCTTGACAAGTAATACTGGCGCTCCCCATGGTGACACACTAGGCCTGATGAAATATTTCTCCAACAACTCCTCAATTTGCTTCTTCAGTTCTGCCAGTTCAATAGGTGACATACGATATGGGGCCTTAGATACTGGTTCTGCTCCTGGAATTAAATCAATTGAGAATTCTATCTCGCGTTCTGGAGGTAAACTTGAGACATCCTCGGGAAATACTTTAGGGAATTCAGAAACAACTGGCATTTCGATTGCTTTAGATTCATCATCTCCTTTGGAAAGAGTAAACAAGGCAAATAATTGAATTTCACCTTGTAAGTCAAAGATCTTGAGATTGTCAGAAATAAGATTTTCTTCTGATGGAAATATCATGGTCTTGTTATGACAATCCACCAAGACTCGGTTCGCTGATAACCAGTTCATCCCTAGAATTACTTCCAGATCCTTCAAAGGTAAACAAACAAGATCTACAAGGAAATTTCTACCTTCTATGAGCATAGAACAATCGCTACACACCTTAGTAGTCCTAAGTTGTGTATCGGTGGGAGTGGAAACAGTCAGATCATATATCATAGACTTCACAAGTAATTGAAGACGTCTGACACACTCCTCAGAAATAAAAGAATGAGTAGCACCAGAATCAAACAACACAGATAAAATAGTACCATTGATCTCACACTTACTTTGCACAAGATCGTCTGCTTGGTCTGCCTCTGAACCACTGATGGCAAATGTAACACCCTCTGTTACACCTTAATCAATATATAAAAATTCGTAATTTTTTTTTACTAAAGATATGATTGTTAAAAAGAAACTATCGGAATAAATTACATACATTAATTCTGAAATACCTCATAAATATTATTAAAACTTTATAAAGTATTTGTACATTCATCCGAAGAAAATAAACATTAAACATTATAAGAAAGAGAGGAAACTCCATGGCCCAGAAGCAGTTACTTATTAACATTATTTATTCATTGGACCACGGTATTCATACCGAGCTCCCTTTCTAGAACGTGCTATAGTTACTGCCGATATTCTTCGATTCTTCCCTCTGAACCATCAATTTAGAATATATGAAACAAAAACACGAAGAAATGAGTGAGAAACAGAATATAATATTCTCGATTAAGACATAAACAACAAAGCATTTTCACAAACCAATACATAATAATATCAATCACAATCACATACACAATCTTATGAATGCATGAATGTTATGCAATATCTTCATCATAACTTACCTATATATGTGGGCCCTTAAATTTTAATTTGCACTGGGCCAACCAGGAGTTTACACTGTTTCATAAGTCCGGATAATAATAATATGAACAGCTCAACTGGCATGG
Organism: Clitoria ternatea; assembly: GCA_037962975.1. Lineage (NCBI taxonomy): Eukaryota > Viridiplantae > Streptophyta > Magnoliopsida > Fabales > Fabaceae > Clitoria > Clitoria ternatea. The sequence continues at coordinate 290,177,159 of CM075670.1, forward strand.
AAACACTTAGAGACTAGTCAGATTGAAAAAGTTTTTATTGTGAAAGTACCCGACACTAGGGAGCTACCCCAGGTCCCCTGAAGCACCCTTTCACACCCTCTCATCCCAAGGCTCGTAATTAAGCCTCCTCTAATGTATCCTCGGTTTCTATAATCCGTCCCCAGACAATATTATTTTATTTCACTTTAATGATTCATGATGCATGAACTACTCACGTATTTAGTTGGTTAAGGCTTTTAGAAACTCAATTATTAAATCCCTTAAAGGTTTACAATATCATTTCAATAAACTATACATTTTCTCAATTCTCTGAATTTCTGTCCCATAGAAATAAATTTGGTACAATTTTCGAATCTTACTGAAATTTGAGTTTCTAAGCCTTAAATTTCTAAAAACTTTCTCATATAAAACTTTACATAATCTTTCTCAAATTAAATCTTAACAAAATCAAATTTAGAAATCTCAATTATTTTCAAATATCTTTAGTTATTAAGTTGGAATAAAATAATTTTCTTTTGAAAATTTTATTTTATTAAAAGAGAATAATCTTTAAGTTATTAACCAAAAATACTTAAAATTACAAAATTTTTCTTTATCTCAAGATTTAATTATTTCAATTTATTATTAATTTTCATAAAATGTTTTCTTTCTAAAATAAATACTAATTTTTTTATTCTAAATATTGAAAATAAAGTTAATATGAATAATTTCTAAGAAGAGAATATTTAAAGTAAAAATGTAAAGAGTAAGGTAAGAAAATTCTTACTGAGTTTTAGCTTTCCATCATGCTCGCTATATGCTCAAACTCCACATCACAAAATCATCAATCAAAATCAAGCATTATCAATTATAACTAAATATCATCAATCAATCAATCATAATTAAATCAATTAAATATCATTAATACATATCATAATGCAAAATTTAATGATTATTAATATAGTCAATTTGAGTCCTTTTGGTCAATTCCTCGCATAGGTATATGTAAGTCCATATAATCCAGTCCTTGCATAGGTATAGTTCAGTTCATATGGGTCATAATGGTCCAAGTCCTTGCATAGGTATAGTCCAGTCCATATAGATCATAATGGTCCAAGTCCTTGTATAGGTATGTTAGAGTTAGTTAAACCGGATATTTAATTTAAAATTTATTAAAAATTTTAAGTTAAAAAGTTAATATTTTAAAATAATAATATTATCAAATTTAAACGGAGTAGGGGACTCCTCCCATTATTCTTATGTCTTTTCATATTATACTCTTATCTCACTCCCCCTTACCTTGAATTGTTACCCAAAAGAGATTTGCTTTGCGCCTCCAATTTCTAGAAATATTAATACCAATCTTATTTCAGTATAAGCATAAGATGAAGATTAAGATTACTACTTAAAACAGAAATGGTAAATTTTAAATAGTGAATAGTGAATAGTGAATAGTGAATGGTGAATAGTAAATCGTGAATAGTAACAGTAAATAGTAAAACATAAATAGTAACGATAAATAGTAAAACGTGAATAGTAAAGGTAAATAGTAATAGTAAATAGTAATTTACTATTTGAATAGTAATTTACTATTTGAATAGTAATTTACTATTGAAATAGTAATTTACTATTAAAATAGTATTTTACTATGTAGAATAGTAACTTAAAATAATATTATTTCCAGTATAATAATAGATTTCTAAAAACGATATAAAAATAACTCTAAAAATATAAAAGAGAAGTATTCTTACCTTAGGATTTTAACAGAACCTTCTTCCAAAAAAATTTACTTCTCTCTCTCTCACTTCCACCACTATCTCACTAGCACTACTATATTAAGAAAACTTAATCTGAAATTGTGATTTCTAAAGAAGAAATCCTTCGGTATTTATAGGAAAAAATTTACTATGCATTCCATTATTTTATAATAAAAGTACTATGCATTTTTGAATTTTTTATTCCTGGTTACTGTGTGTAACATCCTATTTTTTTTAATAATAGTCCCATTTTGTAAATTATGAGGTATAGAAGGTCTATAAGTGTTAATCAATAAAGAAAACACTCTATGGATGATATATAATACTCCAAAAATTTTATTTTTGGGTATAATTATAGGATTTACATAGACCTTTAATGATAAGATTCATTTTCCGAGTGAAACATGCCTTAGAAAGGATTGTCCGAGTGAAAAAGGCACCCTATTCCGAGTGAAAGAGAAAAATTCCGAGTGACTAAGAGAAATTCCGAGTGAAAAATGGAAATACCGAGTGAAGGTTGTGTTTTCCGAGTGGAACATGGCCGAGAGGTTTATTCCGAGTGGAATCCTTGCCCCAGAGACACTTTTATCTGAAGTGGACTGATAGAACCACTTCTGGGTGAAAGAATCTGAGTGACTCACCCTAGAATGACTCACTGCAGAGTCAAACACCTTAGAAAAACTCATTTCCGAGTCAAGTACTCTCCAAAGACTCAATTCCGAGTCAATTATATCTAAATGACTCATTTCCGAGTCAAACATCTCAGAAGGACTCATTTCTGAGTCAAGTATTTCTCCAACGACTCAATTCTGAGTCATATTGTTAAGTATTTTCATTTCTGAGTGAAAGTTTCCCGAGTGCTTTATTTCCGAGAGGAGAGCAAAGGAAAATTCGTTTCCGAATGGAACTTATGCATATGGCTTCTTTTCTGGTGAAAGCCTTAAAAGGTTTCCGAGTGAAGAACAATTCAAGGAAGGTTAGTCTGTGATGCCAATAGATGAATAACCGAATGAGTCTCATGTATATAAGCCAAATTCTGAGTGAGACTCGTATGTATGGGCCTTTTCCGAGTGGTAATGGACCTGATGGACTCTGAGTGAAACGTAGTTGAAGAAGTTGGTTTGATCTTGACTAAGTAATGATTAACCGAGTGAAACCCGAGTGGGAAAAACTTCTATATTCCTAAGTGTTGATATCCGAGTGAAAAATATTATACATATTTCGAGTGGATAAGATTCGAATAAGTCCGAGTGAGATGGCTTAGTGAATTCCTCCTAATGATGAAAGGGCAGAGTAATTCCGAGTGGAACTCGAGAGTGGAGTGCCTCCGAGTGTGTAATTCCGAGTGGGATGGCACCTGCTGAGGATATACGGTAAAAATTAAGAATAGTTAGTTTTGGAATGAATTAACCGAGTGAGGATCAACCTGATGAGGAGTCGGTTTTGGGATGACATACCGAGTGAGTAATCAATTTAGAGATGAGTCGGTAAGGAAATGAATTATCGAGTAATGGCCGATCTAATGTTTGTCAGTTCTGGAAGTGAAATGCTGAGTGAATGATGATCAATAAGGACTATTCTACCGAGTAGAAATCTGGGTGTTGGGAATCGGTTTTAATTAATTTTACCGAGTGCACAATCGAGTAGAATGAGTCGGTTTGTAGTAATCTGCCGAGTGACAAACCAAAGAGTGTGGATCGGTCTGGAAGATTTAATTAAGTGAAAGACTGCTTGTGATGACTCGGAATTAGAAGAAATAGCCGAGTGATAGACTATGTAAGTGTGAGTCGGCTAAGAATGATTTGATTTGAAACTGCCGAGTGAGAGACTGATTGAGAGCTGACTCAGTGTCAAGAGGTTCTGCCGAGTGAGATACTTTGAGTGTCCGAGTCAACTCCGACTGAGTTACCTCGAAGGAAGAGAAATCTGACCGAGTTTTCAAGAAGACACAATTCCGAGTGAGTGTCCAATTAGGTGGGAGTCGGTTCTGGACAGATTCTACCGAGTGAGAAACCGAGTACTTGAGTCGGTTTTAGAGGAATTCCGAGCGAGGACAGTATGACTCGCTCAAGCGAGTCGGAAACGCTTGAGCAAAACTCCCTTCTGCCAGTGTTATATATGGCACTCGCTCAAGCGAGAGAGGATTTCGCTTGGATTCCCTTCTTCTTCACAACGACTGGCGATTCTAGTCAGCTTAGAGGCTGATCCGGTCTGGATACCGGCCCCCATTCTTGTGACGACAGAGTGACCTCATATAAGGAAAACCGGTGTCCTGGTTCAACATTACCACACCGGATATCCGTCCTCACCACACGATTGCCCCACTTATATATTCCATAACGGATCTTTGTTTATTTTCACAGGACATTTGTATAACTGTTGGCTTTTCAGTCACAGCAAGATAAGAGCCCCTAATAACTTATCAGCAAAGACACTGTTCGTAGCAAAATACGTCACGTCAATGGCCTTAGAAAGCAAGTGGATGTGTCAGCAGATTATGCAGAAAAGGTGATTATCTTCTCCTCTTCTTAGAGGATCGTACTCTGATAATTGACCTACCCCCCTGACACATTCTGAAAGTTGAGCCACCCTGATTGACATAATATACACGCTATCAGAGCTAAGGGACCCACCTGCATCCAACGACTCATTTTCTTACGTACAACTATAAGTAGCATATTTCAACACACATGCATGGTATCGTTGTTCTATCTCACATTTTTACTGTTACTTCGCTTGAGCATTTACTGAGTTCTTACACTCTTCTAACTTGAGCGTCGGAGAATCTTCGCAGGTGGCACCACCTTTCACCCCCCCCCGCTGCAACGCGAAATGTTGGTGTGAAGGATCTCCAGGACAGCAAGACCGGACTCTCCCACTGAGAGACTGGATTACAACAGCGGATATACACTGTTCCGGTGTGCAAACCCTAAAAACACCTGTACTCTTGTGGCTGGTCCCACACCGGATCCTAGACCCCGGTCCAGACCAGTTCATTGGCACGCCCGGTGGGACTCGTTAGAGTTATTCCCATTTTCGCAGAAGTTTGGTTGTCACGATGGAAGGCGATAGGAGAGATTTCGTGGAAGGTCACGTGGAGGATGTGACCCATCAACAGGCTGGAAGGAGACTCATCTTCGAGTCCCCTGTAACTTAAACCTGAAGGATGGTGCAAGTGCAGACGCCTGACCCTCGCGATGAGGTTATCAGGCAACTCAGGGAGGAGTTGATGGAGCTGAAGCGAGAGAGAGGAGGAGCTGGGGATAGAGTACCATCTCATGCAGAGGATGCTCGTCATGCATCAGCGAGGGATAAATCTACAACCCTCCAGTATTCGAAGATCCCCACGTACGAAGAGAGAGAGCAGACGCATGACTCTGGTGATAGAGTCAGTACCAGGAGAAGGGAGCAGGCGGTGATGACTTCAGGGATGTACAAGCTCAGTGTCCCTTTCTCAAGGAGGCTGATGAGCATCACCATCCCAAAGCATTTGCAAACAACTCAGCCACTGTCGATAGGGAAGTATAATGGAGAGACCGACCCCACTAAGCATTTGGATGCGTATGTTTATGAAGCTATGTATTTGGGAGCAGACAAAGATGTTATGTGCAGAATGTTTCCAAGAACGTTGACGGAGGAGGCTCTCAGCTGGTTTAAAAGCTTACCCTCAGGATCTATAGACTCTTGGGAGGAAATGGCTGCTGCATTCGAAAGCCATTTTGTCATCTCTAGGGATATCCCAAGAACTTCTCACACCCTGGCCCAGATAAGGCAGGGAGAAACTGAAACTCTTAAGGAGTTCTTGAAAAGATTTTATAAGGAGGCAGCGTTGGTCCCCAACCTCACGGAGGCCATACAGCTCCATATTATGGTGGAAGCTCTTCAGCCTGGCTCAGCCTTTGCCCTATCTTTGGCAAAGAGCCCCCCAACAACCTTCGAGGAGTTTCAGAGGAAAGCTTCTAAGTACGTGGGTATAGAAATGCATCTAGAGGCAACTGCAACAAGAATCAAGCCTTTTGCACCCACTCAGCAGCCGCGGAGAGAAAAGGAGAGGGTGAGACCCGAGAAGCATGCCTTTAGAGAAGACTTTATGAACGCTCGTCCGCATCCACGAGATAGGCGTGTATCATCGTTCGACAACTACGCTCCATTGAACACCAGGCATTCACAAATCATGAGGGAGGTTGGTTGGCCAACTTTGAACGTCTTTGGGATAAGAAAACCAGCCCCAGTCAAGAGGGGTGGTAACCCACGTAAGTATTGTACTTTCCATGAGCAGACAGGACACAACACTGATGAGTGCAAAGCGTTAAAAAATACGGTGGAAACTCTCCTTCGGGAAGGAAAGCTGAAGCAGTATTTGTTTAAGGAGAAATCTGTGGACGAGCCTCAGAGGATGGAGAAAAGGAATAGAGATCCAGATGACGAAGATGATAATACACGTAACCCGGCAAGGAAGTTCACTGCAGCTGAGAAGCAGAAGGGAGTAGTGATTGCTGAAGGTGCCCAACAAAATAACATGCCCCAGCAGTAGAGGCAGGGCAGACGAGAAGTGATTAAGATGATAGCTGGAGGATTTGCGGGAGGAGGAACTTCGATCACAGCACGGAAGAATCACCACAGGATGATTCTGTCTGTCCAGGGCAAACCGAGGGATAACCGCCCTTTCAGGGATGGTATGACAGCCCCGACGGTGTCATTTACTGATGATGACTTTGGCCCAACAATTCCAGGGGGTGATGATGCAGTAGTTATCATGGCAGTCATAGCCAACAAGGATGTCAAGAGAATCCTCGTCGATCAGGGAAGTTCTTGTGACGTTATCTTTTATAATTGTTTCAAACGAATGGGTTTCAATGATGAAGATTTACAACCCTACACACAAGAACTCACAACGTTTAATGGAGCCAAGCAACCCACCAAGGGGTATCTTGACACTCTGATTTCTTTTGAAGGAGAGCCTGGTGCAAGAACGGTCAAGTCAAGAATCCTGGTGATTGACGTGGAATCCCCATACAACGGTATCATAGGCCATCCAACACTGAATGCAATGGAAGCAATTGTTTCCACTCCTCACCTTTTGATCAAATTCATTGATAAGGACAACAGTGTGTCCTCTCTTCGTGGTGATCAGGAGATGGCTCAATATTGTTATAACCTGAGCCTCAACATGGTTAAGTTGGAAGCGTTCAACAAGAAGAGGAAGCTGAATGATGGAAGAACAGCGGCAGGGTCCGTCAGTCTCATTGATCTGGACCCCAGAGCGGAATTGAAGATTGATCCATTCAATCCCTCTAAGCCCACACTGGATGGTGGTTCCAGGGACGTCGTATTAGGAGATTCCCTAGAGAAGGTCACGCACATCAATGATAAGCTGGAGTTTGCTATGGAGCAACGCTTATTAACCCTTTTGCAGGAGTTCAAAGGTCTTTTCGCATGGACAGAAGCAGACATGCCTGGGATGGACCCTGATTTCTGTTGTCACAAGCTTGCAGTGTATCCTGAAACAAGACCGGTGGCCCAGAAGAAGAGGAGGTTGGGACCGGAGAAGCAGAGGACGGCTTGCGAGCAGACAGAGGAGTTGTTAAAGGCAGGCTTTATAAGGGAGATACGCTACTCATCTTGGCTCTTTAATGTGGTAATGGTGCAGAAGGCCAATGGAAAATGGAGAATGTGCACAAATTATGTGGATCTTAACCGTTGCTGCCCCAAGGATCCATACCCCTTGCCCAACATCGATCGCATGGTGGATGATTCATTTGGTTACCAATACCTCAGTTTCATGGATGCCTATTCGGGGTATAACCAGATTCCGATGTGGGAGGGAGACCAGGAGAAAACTGCCTTTATCAATGACCGCGGTGTTTTCTGCTACACCGTCATGCCTTTCGGATTGAAGAACGCCGGCGCTACCTATCAGCGCATGATAAACAAAGTTTTTGAAGGGATGCATACAAGGCTGGTCGAAGTTTATATTGATGATATTATCGCCAAAACACCCGCTGGAGGAGACCACATTGAAGATCTGCGCCAAGTTTTCACTAGGCTTCGGCAGTACAACATGAGGTTAAATCCTTTAAAATGCACCTTTGCCGTTCCAGCTAGGAAATTCTTGGGATTTATGTTGACCCAACGAGGCATTGAGGCTAACCCTGGGAAATGTCAAGCAATCCTGGACATGCAGAGCCCTAAGTGTTTGAGGGAGGTCCAATCGTTGAATGGGAAAATGGCCACTCTAGCTCGTTTCATGCCTAAGATGGCGCACAGGTCCCTCCCCTTGTATAAGGCGTTGAAGAAACACAAGAGTTTTGAATGGGGAGAGGAGCAAGAGCAAGCCTTCCAGCAGCTCAAGGCCGTTCTCTCGAGTCCACCAATTCTGGTTAAGCCTGACCCTGGCGAGACGTTAATCTTATACTTGGCAATCTCGGATGAAGCCATAGGCGTGGCCTTGGTTAAAGAAACCCTTGAAGGGCAGAGGCCGGTGTACTTTACTAGTAAAACGTTTCAGGAGGCGGAAAGAAGGTATCAGAAGATTGAGAAAGCTGCTCTAGCAGTAGTGTGGGCGTCACGACGGTTGAGGCCCTATTTCCATGCACACCCAATACTGGTGAGAACGGATTTACCTCTCCGTTCAGTGCTCAGCAAGCCCGACCTCGCCGGGAGGATGATAAAATGGTCTATCGAGCTGTCTGAGTTTGAAATTTCATATGAGCCTCGAGGAGCCATCAAGGCGCAAGTCTTGGCCGATTTTGTTGTGGAGATGACTGGGGCGGACCCGGCCATACCTCGAGCGCATTGGACCATTTACGTTGATGACTCGTCGAACAGCAAAGGTTGTGGAGCAGGTGTGGTGGTAGAGAGTGATGATGGTGTGCACCTAGAAATTTCCCTCCGATTCAATTTCAAAACATCCAGCAACCAAGCTGAATACGAAGCATGCTTGGCCGGTCTCCGTGCGGCAATTGACATAGGAGCATCAGCAGTAACACTCTACAGTGATTCCTAACTGGTGATTTCGCAAATTCAGGGGGAGTACCAGGCAAAGGAGCCGCAACTTCAATTGTACTTGAATTGTGTTAATGAGTTGAAGGGAAGATTTGAAGTTTTAGAGTTCAAACATGTGCCCAGAGAAGAAAACACCAGAGCGGATATCTTGTCTAGATTGGCAAGTACAAAGCAGCCCGGCAGCACAACAATGGTAGTTCAAAGCACTTTGACATCGCCTAGCATACCTCTGTACCCTTCTCTGAATGCTATCATGGTGAGCTATCCATATGAGAATTCTTGGGTCATACCCTATATTCGCTACCTGGCTGATGGTCAACTTCCCACTGATGAGAAGGAAAGGAGACGAGTGAAGAGGGAGCTTCCATATTTTACTATAGTCGATGGTGTTCTCTACAAAAGGGGATTCTCTGTCCCATATCTTTTATGTTTAAGGGAGGACGAGGTTCAAGCGGTTTTGGAGGAAGTGCACGAGGGGCAATGTGGACACCATACTGGGGGCCGAAGCTTAATGAGGAAAGTCCTCAGGGCTGGATATTGGTGGCCCACTGTGAAGCAGGATTCTGCAGATTTTGTTAGGAAGTATGATGCTTGTCAAAAATTTTCCAATCTTCACCATACACCGGCCCAAGAGCTATCTTCATCTGCTGTGCCTTGGCCGTTCTACCAGTAGGGCCTTGATATCTTGGGCCCATTCCCCACTGCGCCAGGAGGTATCAAATATTTGATCGTGGGGGTGGACTACTTCACCAAGTGGATCGAGGCAGAACCAGTAGTGCATATCACTTCTGCACGAACAAGACGTTTCGTGTATGAAAATATCATAGCTCGGTTCGGGGTGCCAGGGCGGATTGTGACCGACAACGGCACCCAGTTTACAGACAAAAAGTTCACGGATTTGCTTGAAGGACTGGGGATAATCCAGATATTTTCATCTGTTGAACATCCCCAAACCAATGGGCAAGTAGAGGTAGCCAACCGAGAAGTGCTAAAGGGGTTGAAGAAGCGTTTGGGAGAAGCGAAGGGAGGATGGACTGACCAGCTATGTCATGTTTTATGGGCATACCGCACTACGCCTCATTCTTCAACTAACGAATCCCCATACCGGTTGACGTACGGGGTTGAGGCGATGATTCCAGTGGAGTTACAAACAAGATCGGCCCGTGTGGAGTATTTTTTAGCTGAAGATAACAATGCCAACTTGGCATCAGAACTGGACATCCTCCAGGAGTTAAGGGAAGAGGCCTTCGTCATAGATCAGGTAATAAAAGCAAAGGCAGCACTCCGGTATAATAAACGTGTCCAGTATAGAGCTTTCAACACCGGAGACCTTGTTCTGAGAAAGGCAAGTGTGGGGAATAAGTTCGCCCACCAAGGAAAGCTAGCACCGACGTGGGAAGGTCCTTATAGAGTTTCTGAGGTGACTGGGAGAGGATCATACCGATTGGAAGAACTTGATGGAACTCCAATTCGCAACAAATGGAACACTCAGAACTTACGTGTTTATTACAGCTAGTTGGTAAGACGGCGTGTACTCTTTTTCCTTACTTGAGTTTTTTCCCATTGGGTTTTCTCAAGAAGGTTTTAACGAGGCACGGCCCCAGCTACGCTCTTCATGTAATGTACTTTCAATTTTAATGAGAATACATTTTAACCGCCCTATCATTCTCACCTTTCTTATGTGTTGTGATTTATAGCCGTAGTTTAATACGCATACACCTTAGGACGGATGAACTTAACTACTAATTCTGTAGTTGATGGTGTAACTCCTAGAGGGACTGATGAAGACCCCTCAGGACGGATGATCTCAATCACACATCGTGTGTTTTGACGATGTAACTCCTTGAGGTGGAATGGGTTGTAGGGCTGGTCCTTTTTCAAGGCCACAAACCGAACCCCATTCGAAGAATACATGGGTTGTAGGGCTGGTCCTTTTTTAAGGCCACAAACCGAACCCCATTCGAAGACTACATGGGTTGTAGGGCTGGTCCTTTTTCAAGGTCACAAACCGAACCCCATTCGAAGACTACATGGGTTGTAGGGCTGGTCCTTTTTCAAGGCCACAAACCGAACCCCATTCGAAGACTACATGGGTTGTAGGGCTGGTCCTTTTTCAAGGCCACAAACCGAACCCCATTCGAAGACTACATGGGTTGTAGGGCTGGTCCTTTTTCAAGGCCACAAACCGAACCCCATACGAAGGCTTGGGCGCAGTAGGCCGGTTCATACAGAAAACCGTGCTGAACCCCGAGTAACGGGCGTAGTAGGTTCAGGATTAGCCCTGATCCGAACCCCGTGTTGAAGGCTTGGATTGTAGGATTGCACCAAACTCCAAGTACGGTTAGTAGGATCAAACCGAACACCGTGTGAAGACTTGAGGAATAAAACCAAACCGAACCTCAAGAGAAAGGCGTAAAGCTTACCTTCACCAAGGCTATACAGAAATTCAAAGGCAATATCCGTCCTCAACTATGGAATATCCACCCCAGAGCGGTTGAGCATTCACGTACCCGCTCTACGTCTTCAAGGACAGATAAGCATTGCCTTTCCAACGTACTTATACTTGGGGACAGGGCATGCTTTAACTTAATTATCACTTATTCGTTACTATTTAATATCTTAACCCAATGTGATAAGTACGTTTTAAGCAGCTAGGTAACCACGCAGAACGGATTCGCAAAGCATTGAAAACAATAAAGTGTTTTGTATAACACTAAGTTATTCAGCAATCATACATTCGACGCAAGCAGTTGAAGGAAAGCAATAGTGAATTTTATTTTCAAAAATAAGAAAATGTGCAGGTTACAAAGTGTTTTAAAGCTGGAGCCAATCCCAGAACACGGCTATGAATGAAAGCATAAAATTAAGAGGCCGGTGCTTGATCTTCCGCAGTGGGCACTCCTGCCTCCTCCGTTTTGTCCTCCACTCCAGTTTGGGCACCTTCTTGTGCTTCGGCTCCAGAGGCAGTGATGGACGTTGTGGGTTCCATACTCTAACCTTTTGGAAGGGGAGGCAATTCATACAGAGATGCACGGGGTTCATGGTGCGAGCCGTCCTTGTGAACTTCGACAAGTCTTCCCCCATGGAATTCAAAGAACGGATCTAACCCGTATAGATTCAGCTGCACTCAAGGGTTACGATAGTAGACTTGACGAAGAGCTAGGCCGAAGGATTCATACGCCACATTCTTGCATATCCCCAAGGCTTTGGCAGCCTTGGCCTTTGCAGCAGTTAATTTTCTTTGAACCTTGGCATAATCCTCTTCTGAAGGCCCAACACTTACACCACCCTTCTTGAGTTCATCAATTTGGGCTTGCATCTCCTTCCGAATGATCTCCCACTCCCCAAGGTCTTTGTTGCGACCGTCCTCCATAACTTTAAGATCGTCAGCAAGCTTAGCCGATCTCTTCTTCTCTAGTTGTAATTCTTCTTCAAGGAGGGGTATGGATTTGTTCTTATTCTGGAGGTCGGCAACTTCCCGCTCTAGAGCCTTGTTCGCAAAATGCACCCGGCTCGCCTCTTCAGTTTTCCTCTGGAACGTTTCTTTAGTTTTCTTCAATTCTGACTCCACGCCCCTGTGAACTTCAGCTTGCTTGGTCGCCCATTTCTCCTTCACCGCGAGTTCGGTCTCAAGTTTTTCAACTTGATCCATATAGTCTGCCTTCTCGCTCAGGGACTCAAGGAGGCCGGACAGTTCATCAACCTGCCAACGTCCGGCCTTGCAAGCACCTCGGACCCCAGCGGCGTCGAGGAAAGGGCGGAGGCAATACCTTGCCTTTGGAAGAGTAGGAGGCATAGACCCCTGAAACCACAAGTAAGGAGAAAGGAAGGAGTCACACGGAGGATCGAACGCCGGAGGAGGACCATTCCCAGAGTCCGGTTCTGAAGCATTCTGTGAAGAAGGGGCAGAGGACTCAGGAACGGGTTTCTTTCCCTTGTCCTTCTTCAATTCAGCTTCTTCGGCCGTCCTCTGACGCTTATTCACAGGGTCATCAGAGGAGGGCTTCTCTTGATCTGCCTTCTTTACAAGATGCCTCTTTTTCTTGTTCTTCTCTGGGACGGCCTCCTCGTCACCCGCTCCAGCGGCCTTAGTTGCTTCTTCAGTTTCCTCCTCATCGAAGAGAGGAACCTCATCTCCTACCGCGGAGGTCAGAGGAATAAGGGGAGTTTTGGTGGCGTTCCTCTTCGCCTGGATTTCATTTTCCTCAGAGGAGGAGTCGTCGTCAGCCATCATGGTCTTTAACGACAACATCTCTGGGCAGGCTCTTTCGATTTGTTCTGCAAAACAAGAAAGGATGAATAAACATACAAGAAGAAAAAATAACCAGTTCATTAATAACCATACAACAGAAAGAGATTAAGAGCGGATATTACGGAGGTAGGCGTTTTTGATGTCATCCTCGGCCAAAAGGAGCCTGCTGGAAAATCCCTTGAGGGTCTAAGAGGCCGTCTGCATGGTACTCAAGACCTCAACCGAGTGAGGGGAAAGTTCGCTCTCGTCTGTATAATAAGCACGGCTCATAAGGAGAAAATGCTCGTGCGTCCAGCTCAAGGGAAACTTGGTAAACCCCTCCTTATTCCGCCAGAAGACCGGCTTATTTGGTTGAATCTGGACCCGCGTGTAGTAGTGTTTGAAGGAGCGCCCATCCACCTTCGCGGAGTTCGTATAAGACTTGAAATTTATCACTCTTGAGTCACTACGGAGAGTAATGAACCCAAGGCCACCCTTCTTATTAGCTCGGCGGACCACTTGGCAGTAGTAGAATAGCTTGGCCATAGTGGCGGAGAAGTTGAAATGCTCCCCCAGAACTTCTAGAGCCCGGACAAGACCCCAACCATTTGGATGCAGTTGTGAGGGGGCGCAGTCTAGGAAACGCAGGACGGCCATCTGGAACTCCGTCAGGGGGAAGCGTACTCCCAGTTTCAAGAAGACGAAGTCGTACATGTAGACCGACCTCACATCAGGGACGCTGTGGCATATTCTTTCAGATGGATGTGGTGCGATCACAGCGTATCGTGCCTTGTACTGTTTATCTGAATATATCTTGCAGCGGAAAGAAACCGAGCACTCCTCCTCACTTGCATGGTGCGAAGGGATCTCTAGGAATTCCTCCTCCACCCAGCAATAAGGTTTTTCCCTGTTGAGTTTCTCCCAGTCAAGCCGGTGTACCACAACGTTGACACACCCTTCCGCAGAGCGGAGAACCGGTGTTTTTCCACGTCCTGGAAGGTCCATGGTTGTGCAGGCACGGTGGAATGCGTATGTATTGTGGTAAAAAGCAACATCGTCAGAGAGGTAACCTTCAACACTTGACCCCTCATCAGAGCGGCTGGTAGCCCTCGAATCAAGGGGAGCCTCAGAGCGACGTTGGGAAGAAGACGCTCGTGAGGAAGAGGCTTCGGCTCTCTCTGAGCGACGTGGCCCAGCCACAGGAGGATTCGCTGGAATCCTCCCACCACGGTGGCTAAGGGGGGCGCGAGAGCCAAAACTCCCCCTGTTTGAAGGACCAGCATGGCCTGCTCTAGATCGCATGGTGGAAATTGAATGACAAAAATTATAAGGAGTTGAAGGAAAGGGAGGTTACCTAAAGGAAGAAGATCTTTGAGATGATTGAAGACGACAGAGAAATTCCAGAGAAATTTGAGCAGAGTTTCACTAAGCTTGAAAACAAGAGTGGATTCCAAAATCTGCTAAGAGCTCCTTTTATAGGTAACGAAGAAGCACTATGTTTCGTCGAAGGTCACAAGGCTTGCATCAAAACGCAACCCTTTCAAATTAAAACGACTCCGTCGTTTCGTCACATACGGGCGCGAAAATGGTAACGTTTCAGTGAACATTTTGGCAAAATGGGCCCCCATTCAGTTTGAATCCAGGCCCAATAAGCCCAATCGACGGTTATACTCTTGGGTAATGATGGCTCGTGCGTAAAAAACGCATTTACTGTCCAATCATGCCATGCGCATTTAATGCCTCCCAACCACTTTTTGAATACCAAGGGTTTCGATTCTCGAAGACTTTTGGGATTTCCGTCATTTATTTTATGTTGTCTGAATCCGTTGTCCTCAACGCGTGAAGAGCGGTCACCCGTTTATTAGAGCGGACGCCACAGAACTCCCAGAGACCTTCCAGAATGTACTACCGGCATCCAGACTTCTCTAGAGTTGTGTAGCTCATATGAACAACTTAACAGTCCCTCATACAAGCTAGGGGATAGATGATCCGGTCTGGATATCGGCCCCCATTCTTGTGACGACAGAGTGACCTCATATAAGGAAAACCAGTGTCCTGGTTCAACATTACCACACCGGATATCCGTCCTCACCACACGATTGCCCCACTTATATATTCCATAACGGATCTTTGTTCATTTTCACAGGACATTTGTATAACTGTTGGCTTTTCAGTCACAGCAAGATAAGAGCCCCTAATAACTTATCAGCAAAGACTTCGTAGCAAAATACGTCACGTCAATGGCCTCAGAAAGCAAGTGGATGTGTCAGCAGATTATGCGAAAAAGGTGATTATCTTCTCCTCTTCTTAGAGGATCGTACTCTGATAATTGACCTACCCCCCTGACACATTCTGAAAGTTGAGCCACCCTGATTGACATAATATACACGCTATCAGAGCTAAGGGACCCACCTGCATCCAACGACTCATTTTCTTACGTACAACTATAAGTAGCATATTTCAACACACATGCATGGTATCGTTGTTCTATCTCACATTTTTACTGTTACTTCGCTTGAGCATTTACTGAGTTCTTACACTCTTCTAACTTGAGCATCGGAGAATCTTCGCAGGTGGCACTACCTTTCGCCCCCCCCCGCTGCAACGCGAAATGTTGGTGTGAAGGATCTCCAGGACAGCAAGACCGGACTCTCCCACTGAGAGACCGGATTACAACAGCGGATATACACTGTTCCGGTGTGCAAACACTAAAAACACCTGTACTGTTGTGGCTGGTCCCACACCGGATCCTAGACCCTGGTCCAGACCAGTTCAGAGGCTAACCGAGTGGATTCCAGTCGGTATTCAGCGTAAGAGTAACTTTTTGACTCCTTTCTTGTCTCTTATGCATATTTTAATGCATCTAAACCCATTATTCACCTCTAGTGTGTAGGACGGCCAGAAGTGGACCATTATAAGCCCACTTTCTTATTTAATTCCCATTATCAACGCACTAACAGCACTAAACATCCACTCAAGGGAAAGTTGTTCCCCACTTGTCCTTACATTATTAACATTGCTTCTGCTCAGACCTACCTTCAGAGAACAAGGCCAGTATACCTTCTTCCTCTCTTTTACTCTTCTTTCTCAATACACCTTCGAACAGGAGCAAGGACAGCAAGGAGACCATTTCCAGTCGGCAAACCAAGTAAGAGGGGACAGGGTTGTGAATAACTATGAAATGGGTAGAATTGTATGTTGTTCTAAGATTCCAGAATTAACTTCGTAACGTGTTGCTCATTTTTGAAATTGAAAACGTGTGAATTTTGTAACATCCTACTTTTAATAATAGCTCTATTTTGTAATTTATGAAGCATGGAAGGCTTGTAAGTGTTAATTAATGAATAAAACACTCTATGGATGGCTTTTAATGCTCCAAAAGTTTCATTTTTGGGTATAATTCTATAACTTATATAGATCCTTATTAATGAGGCCCAAATTCCGAGTGAAAATACCTTAGAAAGAACTGTCCGAGTGAGAAAGAGAGTCTGTTCCGAGTGAAAACTGCAAATTCCGAGTGACCAAGAGGAATTCCGAGTGGAAAATGGAAATACCGAGTGACAATGGTGTTTTCCGAGTGGAACATGGTCAAGAGGACTATTTCCGAGTGAAATAATGTCTCAGAGACTCACTGCCGAGTCAAACATGCCAAGAAGACTTGATCCCGAGTCAAGATCTTCAAAGGACTCATTTCAGAGTCAATTATTCTTGAGTGACTCGTTTCCGAGTCAATTAAGATCAGAAGTTGCAATCCTGAGTGAAGGGATTCCGATTGACAACATATATGTCTTGGGTCGGTTTAGGATCAATAATACCGAGTGGAGTACGGTTGTGGAAACTCCTCCTGAGAAATGAATGGCTAAAGGTATTCTCCGAGTAAGAATAGGCATGAATGCCAAGTGTGAGGCTGAATGAGTATTGGTCGGTCTTGGTATTAGTTACCGAGTGAGACACTGTTCAGAAGATGAGTGATTATGAATGGTGTACCGAATGATGAACTTGTAGAATACCCGAGTGAAATAAGGTTGGGATATTCCGAGTGGCATTTGATTGGGAGATATTCCGAGTGAGGGGACAACTATGAGGGGAGAATCGGTTTCTGAAAAGTCTTACCGAGTGGAACCGTGTGTGTATGGAGACTCAGATTTGGAATGAGGAACCGAGTGTTGAAGACTATGAAGGGGGACTCGATTTTCACTGAATGAAAGACTGGGTGAAGGATAAATAGGTTTGGATCGATTGTGCCGAGTGATAGATTATGTATGAGTCGGCTTAATAATGATTTGAAATGGCCGAGTGGAAAACAGAGAAGAATGACTCGGTTTCAGGAGGTTTTACCGAGTGAACTACAATGTTGAATGAAAACCGAGTGGATTCGCTTAAGCGAATGAATTCCTCGCTTAAGCGAGGGAGAGTGTCTCGCTCAAGCGAGTCGGTTTCGCTTGAGCGAAGCCCCTCTGTCAGTACATTATATGGCACTCGCTCAAGCGAGTCACATTCCGCTTGAGCGAGAGGACTCGGTTTCCTTTCTTCTTCACACGACTGGAGGAATTCCAGTCGGTTTATAGGCAAACCGAGTGGAATTCCAGTCGGTTTTCAGTGCCAGAAGTGACTTTTGACTCCTTTCTTGTCTCTTATGCCATTTTTAATGCAACCAACACCATTATTACTTATCCTAGTGGATGGACGGCTAGAAGTGGACCATTATAAGCCACTTTCTTATTTTTAATCCTCCATTATCTCCACTATCAAAGCACTAACAGCACTAAACATCCACTCACAAGGATAATGTTCCCCACTTGTCTTGCATTATTAACATTGCCTCTGACCAGAACTCCTGAGAAAAGCCAGTAAATCTTCTTCCTCTCTTTTACTCTTCTTCGAACAAGTGCAAGGACAACAAGGAGGCCATTTTTCAGTCAGCAAACCAAGTAAGAGGGGAGAGGGTTATGAATAACTATGAAATGGGTAGAGTTGTATGCTGTTCTAGGATTCCAGTTTTAATTTCGTATATTGTGGCTAAAGTTTGAAACTGAAAACATATGAATTTGTCTTTGACTTCTTCATGAAAGTTGTAGATCTTTTTGTTATGTGAATTTTGAGACCTGAACCGATTGATTTGAGTATGTGTAGCAAAAGTTATAGCCAAAATACTACTGCATGTCCGAGTGAAAGATTTGTTTCATGTTTAGTGCATATTTTGATATACTGGGAATTATACATGCATAATCAGCCTTGGATGTCTTCATTAAAGTTGTAGATATTTAAGTTGTGGATCTTTATAAAGTGGTTTCACATTAAAATAATTCTTGTAGTTCAAGTTATGCTCATAATACTGAAGTATGTACAAGCTGTAAATCTGTGAACTTGAAATCCGTATCTTATTTTTAAAAACTGGGAATTTTGTGGTAAGAATTAGGGATCAGTGTCTTCATGAAAGTTGTAAATCTTTTTGTTATGTGAATTTTGAGACCTGGACCGATTGTTTTGAGTATGTGTAGCAAAAGTTATAGCCAAAATACTACTGCATGTCTGAGTGAAAGATTTGTTTCATGTTTAGTGCATATTTTGATATGCTGGGAATTATACATGCATAATCAGCCTTAAATGTCTTCATGAAAGTTGTAGATATTTAAGTTGTGGATCGTTATAAAGTGGTTTCACATCAAAATAATTTTTGCAACTCAAGTTATGCTCAAATTACTGAAGTATGTGCAAGCTGTAATCCTGTAATCTGAAATCCGAATCTTGTTTTTAAAACTGGGAATTTTGTGGTGAGAATTAGGGGTTGTGTCTTCATGGAAATTGTAGATATGTGTGTTAAGAATAATTTAGAATTAGTTTCATGCCAAAATCATTTTTGTAACTCTAGATACGTTCTAATTACTAATCTGTGTACATTTTGGAAAAACTCATCTTGAGGCAGTATGGTATTTTGTGAATAAGTGGTATTTCTGATTGGAATCTGAAATTGTGTTCTTCATGAAAGTTGTAGATAATTGTATTATTAAGCCATAGAAAGTGGAATCATCTAAAAAGGTGTTGATTTACCCATGTTATGACTGTTTTGCTAATGTATGTTGCTGTTGGGAATGCTGAAATTCACTTATAAAGACTATTATGAAAGAAAATGATATTTTCTTTATGGATAAAGATTTATGATTGAATTCTTGAGTGATTATGAGTTATTAGAAATGTTGTTGGGCATTATGCAGTTTGTATGATGTGGTGGTGATTAATTATGAATAACGAAATTATCTTATATGTACATGAATGCCTTGTGATATTGACACATATGACTGAAACAGTAAATCCATGATTTTGTGAATTATTATGAGTGTTGTGTCCTTTGAGGACTTGTATTCCAAGAGGTTTTGGAAATATGTATATCATGGTATGTTAAAAGAATTAAAGGCATTCATGCATCATAAGCATTCGGACGCACCATGGAATTTAGGGGTTCCATGATTGCCTACCCTGGTGGGGGGTTACTCTATGACGAGTTAAGCCCTATTTTGTTGTGCGCCATGGAGTGTAGGGATTCATGGTTTATGCAAAGTCCTACTTATGATATTTGTGTACTTTGGTACTTAAGCGCCATGAAGTGTAGGGATTCATGGTATATGCTAAAGCCCTATTCATGTGAGCGCCATGAAGTGTAGGGATTCATGGTATATGCTAAAGCCCTATTTGTGTCTCTATGAGACTTTTACTGTAGTATTCCCACCAAACCAAATGGATCCAGCATGACATCATTTGACTAATTGAAGAATTATTAAATGGACTTGTTTGGCATATTCATCATATCATTATGAGTTGTTGATTGTGTTTGTGAAATTTTATCTATTTTATATTTATTCTATATTCTGTCTCACTCTTACATTAATTTTTACAGTGAATGACACGCAGAATGCAGAGTGATGCCATGATTGATGCCTATTTGAATTATTACCTGAACTTTGATTTTATGGGTTGTAATAAGTATAACATGTCATGTACCATTATTTTCTAAATCGTTTCTGCTACTTAAGTATTTTCTTGAATTTAATTATTCACGACTAGCATGTATGATAATTTTTCCGCTGTTATCAACTGTTACATAAACTCTGAATTTAATTGATGAATTTTAAAATGATCTTTCGAAAAAGCGAAAAATTTACTCGAAAATTTTAATTAACGTTTCGGGGCGTTACAAATTTGACTCTGACTTCTTCATGAAAGTTGTAGATCTTTTTATTATGTGAATTTTGAGACCTGAACCGATTAATTTGAATATGCATAGCAAAAGTTATAGCCAAAATACTACAGCATGTTTGTGTGGAAGATTTATCCTATGTTTTGTGTATATATTAATATGCTGGGACTTGTATGTGCATAATCAGCCTTTGATGTCTTAATAAAAGTTGTAGATATTCATGTTATGGATCTATAGAAAGTAGTTTCAAGTCAAAATGATTTTTGTAGCTCGAGATATACCTAAAATACTGAAGTATGTCCAAGCTGTAAATCTGTTAACTTGAGATACAAATATTTTTTTTAAAACTGGGAATTTTGTGGTGAGAATTAGTGATCAGTGTCTTCATGAAAGTTGTAGATCGTTTTATTATGTGAATTATGAGACCTGAACCGACTGATTTGAGTATGTGTAGCAAACGTTATAGCCAAAATACTACAGCATGTCCGAGTAGAATATTTATCCCATGTTTTGTGTATATTTAATATGCTGGGACTTGTACGTACATAATCAGCCTTTGATGTTTTCATGAAAGTTGTAGGTATTTATGTTATGGATCTATAGAAAGTGGTTTCAAGTCAATATGATTTTTGTAGCTTGATTTATGCCTAAAATACTGAAGTATGTACAAGCTGTAATTCTGTTAATTTGAAATCCGAATCTTATTTTTAAAACTGGGAATTGTGTATTAAGAATTAGTGGTTGGTGCCTTCATGAAAGTTGTAGATATTTGTGTTAAGTATAATTTAGAACTAGTTTCATGCCAAAATCATTTTTGTAGCTCCAGAAACATTCAAATTACTAATATATGTACGTTTTGGGAAACTCACCTTGAGGCAGTGTGGTATTTCGTGAATAAGTGGTAATTCTGTTTGGAATTTGAAATTGTGTTCTTCATGAAAGTTGTAGATAATTGTATTATTAAGCTATAGAAAGTGGAATCACATGAAAAGGTTATGATTTGCTCATGTTATGACTGTTTTACTAGAGTATGTTGCTGTTGGAAATGCTGAAAGTTAATTATAATGGTTATTATGAATGAAAATGATATTTTCTCTATAAGTAACAATTTATTATTAAACTCTTGAGTGATTATGATTTATTATTGATGTTGTTACGTTTTAATGAGTATCATACAGTTGTATATTTTGGTGGTGAATAATTATGAATGATATAATTAAATATATGTACAAGAATGCCTCGTGGTTATTGTTACATGTGGTTGAAACAGTAAATCCATGATTCTGAAAATTATTATATGTGATGTGTCCTTTGAGGACTTGTGGTTTTCCAAGTGGTTTTGGAAATATTAATATCATGGTATGTTAAATGATAAAGAGAATTAAAGGCATTCATGCATCATAAGCATTTGGACGCACCATGGAATTTTAGGGGGTTTCATGATTGCCTACCCTGGTGGGGGGTTACTCTATGATGAGTTAAAGCCCTATTTTTACGATGTGTTGGTCATGGGGCTGTAGGGATCCATGACTGTATAAATTCCTACCGATGTGTTGGTCATGGGGCTGTAGGGATCCATCATTGTATTAATTCCTACCGGTGTCTCTATGAGACCTTTTACTACAGTATTCCCACCAAACCAAATGGATCCAGCATGACATCATTTGACTAATTAAAGACTTATTAAATGAACTTGTTTGGCATATTCATCACATCATTATGGTTTGTTGATTGTGTTTGTACAATTTTGTTTATTTTATATTTATTCTATATTCTGTCTCACTCTTACATTAATTTTTACAGTGAATGCCACGCAGAATGAAGAGTGATGCCATGCTTGATGCCTATATGAATTATTACTTGGACTTTGATTTTATGGGCTGTAATAAGTATAACGTATCATGTACCGTTATTTTCTAAATCGTTTCCGCTACTTAAATGTTTTCTTGAATTTAATTATTCACGACTAGTATGTATGATAATATTCTGCAATTATCAACTGTTACGTGAACTCTGAACTTAATTTATGAATTTTAAAATGATCTTTTAAAAACACAAAAAATTTATTTGGAAAATTATACGGGGCGTTACCATGGTGGTATCAGAGCATTTTCAAAAATTCAGGACCAATTGCTATGACATGTATTGATTCTTGATATACTATGTGAATTGTTTGATTATTTGTTTGATAATATGTTACGTATGTGCTATATGACTTGTGCCTGACTGATAAAATGCAAAGTGATTTGTTTGATTACTAGCTTGATGATATGATAAATGTGTGTTATATGACTTATTGCTTATCTGATAAATTGTAGAATACTTGTAGTTACGTTATAATATTATATATATATATATATACATATGATATATTTTCCCATAGGATTAGTATAAATCAAACCATGAATATAGGATGGCAAGGAACGAGAACGACGCTATGGCAGCTACTATCAACCGTCTGGCTGAAGTTATAGAAAGGCAAAATCAACTAAGAATTTTCGAAGAAAATCATCAAGCCAGATTGGCACAAGAGAAGGCTAATAGACAACTAAAACCTCAGTCAGTTGCCTTCAAAAGGAGAGGATCATTTTATCCAAATCGCTTCAAGGGGGGATTATCATCATCTTCTGAGAGAGGCGACAATCATATGAATATAAAGTGTTTTAAGTGCGGAGGTAATCACCATGTACGTGATTGCAACAGACTCTTAGGAGATGTCACTTGCTTTCGCTGTAATCAGAAAGGCCACATCAGCCCAAATTGTCCACAGAACAGTCAAAACAACAATAACACCATAAATAATCCAAGAGGTTCTGGTTATCAAGAAGTCCATAGAGGAAACGCTCGTGCTATTCAACCTCTAAGACAGTATAGAGAGCCAACAGACGAGAGATCACAACCAGCAATAGGAAGAGTCTTTGCCATTAGCGGTTCAGAGGCAGATCAAGCAGGCGATCTTATGCAAAGTAAGTGTGAGATCAATGGTAGCATTTTATCTGTGTTGTCTGATTCTGGTGCTACACAGAAGTAAGTTAGACGTTTTCAATTAACTGTAAACCTATAATATGACCTGATTATTTCCATTCCCAACGGTACACAACTTAGGAATTACTAAGGCGTGTAACGATTGTTCTGAGCTCATAGAGGGTAGGAACTCCCTTGTCAATCTTCTTGTTTATTTTTGAAAGAATCTGGAAGTAATCCTAGGAATGAATTGGTTATCGGTGAATCAAGTTTTAGTAAACCGTCATAACGAGACCGTGATATTTCCATTAGAAGAAAATCCCATTTCAGACAACCATTTTGTGAGTCTCCTTCCATACCAACCAACCATGCTTTCTTATTCTTCATTATGAAGATGGTTCAAATGTTTGGAAACTCTATATTTTCTCTTCATTTTTGTGGATATACTAAGGCTAGGGATAGCGTGGAGCTTAAGGTGAAATTCTTATACTCTTTTGTTGTTTTAGGTTTTGATTTCTATGGTGATAGGAGAGTGCATTATGAATGGGTTAAGAATATAAACCATTTTCATGAGAAACCCAAAAGTGGAATATGTCTTAAGTATCTTTGGATAGGTGTGAAATTGTGACGTCCCGTGTAATTTTCCGAATAAATTTTTCGCGTTTTAAAAGATCATTTAGAAAACTCGTAATTTAAAATTCAGATTTTACGTATAAGTTGACATTTGCGGAATATTAATCATGTATGCTAGTCGTATATAATAAAATTCAAGAAAATATTTGCGTAGCGGAAACAATTTAGAAGTAACAGTACATAGCACGTAATATTTATTACAACCCAATAAATTAAAGTAAAAATCAAAGTCCAAGCAATATATCATATAGTCATCAATCATGGCATCACTCTTCGTTCTGCGTGGTATTCACTGTAAAAATTGATGTAAGAGTAAGACAGAATATAGAATAAGTATAAAATAGATAAAATTGCACAAACAGAATCAACAAATCACAATGATATGATGGATATGCCAGACGAGTTCATTTATATATAATGAGTCTTTAATTAGCCAATGATGTCATGCTGGATCCATTTAGTTTGGTGGGAATACTGCAGTAAGAGTCTCAAAAAGACTCCAGTAGGAATTAGCATAACCATGAATCCCTACACTTTTATGGCTCCTGCGAAATTAAGTGCACAAGTAGGAATTAGCATAACCATGAATCCCTACACTTTCATGGCTCCTGCACAAATAAATATACCAGTAGGAATTTGCACAACCATGGATCCCTACACTTCCATGGTTCTTGTGAAAATAGGGCTTAAACTCATCATAGAGTAACCCCCCACCAGGGTAGGCAATCATGGAACCCCTAAATTCCATGGTGCATCCAAATGCTTATGATGCATGAATGCCTTTAATTCTCTTTAACATTTAACATACCATGATATATTAATTTCCAAAACCACTTGGTAAACCACAAGTCCTCAAAGGACACATCACATATAATAATTTTTTAGAATCATGGATTTACTGTTTCAACCACATGTAACAATAACCGCAAGGCATTCATGTACATATAAATTAATTTCGTTATTCATAATTATTCACCACCATAATATACAAACTGTATGATACTCAACAGCATTCATAATAATTCATAATCACTCAAGAATTCAATAATAAATTATTACCCATAGAGAAAATATCATTTTTATCCATAATAACCATTATAAGTAAATTTTAGCATTTCCAAACAGCGACATACGTTAGTAAAACAGTTATAACATGAGAAAATCAAATCCTTTTTATGTGATTCCACTTTTTATAGCTCAATAACATAAATATCTACAACTTTCATGAAGACCATAAATTCAAATTCTAAACAGAACCATCACTTATTCACAGAATACAAAACTGCCTCAAAGAGGATTTTTAAGACATACATAGATTAGTATTTTTAATGTTTCTGGAGCTACAAAAATAATTTTGGCATGAAACCAGTTCTAAATTATTCTTAACACAAATATCTACAACTTTCATGAAGATCATAAATTCAAATTCTAAGAAGAAATACCATTTATCCACAAAATACAACACTGCCTCCAGATGAGCTTTCAAAACGTACATATATTAGTATTTTCAATGTTTCTGGAGTTACAAAAATAGTTTTGACTTGAGACCAGTCCTAAATTACTCTTAACATAATTATCTACAACTTTCATGAAGACACCAACCACTAATTCACACCACAAAATTCCCAGTTTTGAAAATAAGATTCAGATTTCATAGTTAACAGATTTACAGCTTATACATACTTCAGTATTTTAGGCATAACTCAAGATACAAAAATTATTTTGACTTGAAACCACTTTCTATAGATCCATAACATAAATATCTACAACTTTCATGAAGACATCAAATGCTGATTATATACGTACAAGTCCCAGCATATTAATATATACATAAAACATGAGATAAATATTTCACTCGGACATGCTGTAGTATTTTGGCTATAACTTTTGCTACACATACTCAAATCAGTTGAATCAGGTATCAAAATTCACATAACAAAAAGATCTACAACTTTCATGAAGAAGTTAGAGTCAAATTCATACGTTTTCAGCTTCAAAATTAAGCAACAAGATACGAAATTAAAACTGGAATCCTAGAACAGCATACAACTCTACCCATTTCATAAATATTCACAACCCTGTCCCCTCTTACTTGGTTTGCCGACTGAAAAAGTTCTCCTCACTGTCCTAGCTTCAGATTGAAGGTTCCTTGATGGAGAAGAGGAATGAAAGGAAGATAATTGACTGACTTAATTGATCTAAGGAGTTCTGGCGGTGTTAATAATGCAAAGGCAAGTGGGGAACAACTTTTGTGAGTGGGTTTCTAGTGGGCTGTTAGTGGGTTGATAATGGAGATCTAGATAAGAAAGTAAGTGATATGTCTTCCACTTCTGGCCGTCCACCCACTAGGGTGAGTAATTGGATCAGATATATTAAAAATATGCATAAAGGGACAAAATTGAAGTCAAAGCGTTACTCTAACAGTGAATTCCGAGTGAAATTTCACTCGGTCAGACTCTTGGCCGACTGGAATTTTACCCAGTCAGCATGTATACCGACTGGAAGTGGTCAGTAACGTGAAGAGAAAAGAATCCGAGCCCTTCTCGCTCAAGCGAACTCCTCACTCGCTTGGGCGAGTGCCATTTATTTCACTGGCAGAGGGGAGTTTCGCTCAAGCGAATACCGACTCGCTTGAGCGAGACACATGCCTCACTCATTCCACTCTTCACTTGTAACATCCCAAATTTTAAAATGAGAGAATTAATTACCGGAATAAATATTAGAAATTGGTATATGGAGTATTTAATGTCCCAAACTATTGAGAATGATTAAATTGATAATTTTGGGGACTGTTAGAAAATTATAGAGACCGGTTAAGCTGAAATTAAGCCCGGTTGAGATATGGGTGTCAGACCAAGTATCTCGGAATGAGATGATATTGGTCAGGGCTATTGGAAATATTATCGGGAATCTGAATATGTATTCGGAATAATTTTCAGACGATGTATTGAGCCTGAACTGAGAACCTGTTAGTTATAAAACGATGAAGTTTTAATGAGTTAGATTAAAATAAATCAAAAACCCCATTTTTCCTTCTCCTATTCACGTATGCACTGCCGAAGGTGTAGCATTACATTTTCACTTCTTCTTCTTCTTACCATCATCTTCTCCATTTTCCTTCCTTCTTCTTCCAAAGCCCTAGCCACTTGGTTTCATCTTCCACTCCTTCTCATTTCCGTTGGTGGAGCTTGGAGGAGGCGTGTGGGGCTGCTGTTTTTCCTCTATCCTCCTCCCCATTTTCGTTGGTGTTCTCCTCCCTCCTTGAAACCACTTTGTTTTTGGGTTTTGAGGTAAGTATACCCATTTTTGCTTAGGTTTTGGTTAAGAGTATGTGGTATTATGTGTTTTGAAACCATGCATGTATATGGGTGTTCTTAAGGAGAGCATTTAATGCAAGAGTTTAATGTGGGTTTTTATGAGAATAAGGTTTCTTTGGGAAGTAATGAAGTGGATACATTTATGGTTGGAAGGAGAAGGATATTTATGATGATTGTTGGAATTTTATGAAACCCTAACTTCATGAATTTGGTGGAAATGCATAATGGAGGTTGATGAACATTAATTGTTGGTAATAAATGTGAGTTATGATGCATAAGGGTCATTGGTGATGGTATTTTCTTGATGGAAGTTATTAATGGAGAAACCCATGAAAGGGTTTGGTTGTTATGTACATAATAATAAAGGGTAACACCTAACCCATAGTGGTTATGGTGGATAAAATGAAATAAAAGGAGTTTTGAGAATTAAAATAATGTAAATATGAAGTTATTGATATATATATATATATATAAGTATTTAAGTCTTAATGGGTAAGTAGAAAATTGATTACATAATGTATTGTGATGTAGGAAGTGACCCCATTGACGAGGCGGGACCATCAAACGGCGTTGATCACTACTTCACTTGAGGTAGGAGGGGGTAACTTTTCTAAATGCATGATTTCATCCATTGGTGATGTGAAAATATGTATATGTGATTATGTTAATGATTGTTTGAATGGATGATATGATATGTTGTGATTTGAATGCATTTAGAATAATGATTGTGATGTGGCATTGTGTTTGGGATAATATTAATGTTGTGATGATACTATATTAAAGAAGTATGATGATGGTTTGAAACCATATGTAAATTGAGATTGTGATGTGAATGTCCCAAATATGTGTGTATGAGTTATGGAATGTGTATGCCACTAACTATTGATGAGAATAAGTTCAAAGAGAATTGGGATTGGATAAGAATGATAAGAATATTGAAATCCACCAAGTGGTGGTGGTGAATGATTGAATGTGGAGGGGCATCTAGGATGTATAGTGTGAGGATGCACTTGATTTGCATTTGCATTGCATCCATGGCATATCATAGCTGTCTATGTGGAATATTAGGGGGTTCCACTAGGCGGGCCCAGTGGGAGGGCGGCTCGGTGCACGAGCGTGTTGTGGTTTTTCCCCTGTGACTCGGTTTATGAGTCACGAAGCTGCCCATAGTTTGGTGACGAGGCACCCTATGTGGCGGGCCCAGTGGGCGGGCGGCTCTATGGTGAGCGAGTTACCTCGGTGTTCGACGGGACACGGCTCTCTCGATGTGTGTTCAGGAGGGGCCCGTAGCACTTGTGGTAGTTGAGGCCACAATGTTAATCCGTAAGTCACAGGGTGACTAGTGCTACAGATGGGCGATAGCGGTTTGGTACCAGTAAAAATTATGATGATGTAAGCATGCATAAATTGAGATATATGTGTACATAATTTTTTCTATTGCAGTAGGGGCATAGTAGCACACCTATGCTTGTCCCATAATTGAATTGATATAGTATTTTTCCCACAGTCGGATCCGCATTGTTTGATGTGAAATTCTTGTGCATATGCATTAGCTTTAAGAGCATTTGTATATAGTTGGAGATATGCCTAGGTGAAAGCCCTTGGTGGCAACGGATGAATTAGAATCGAAAGGGGAAAGAGTTGAATACTAACCCGATGTGTGTGTTTGGCAATCCAAATGATTGAAATTGTGAATGTATACTTGAGATTATGAGATGTATGGTGTATGGTGTATGATGTGTTGTAACGATCGATATGTGAGCAAGTATACATGTATTTCATCATAATGTATGACTTTAATTCATTTAGATTATGTTACTCACCTCCCCGTTGCCATTTTTAAAGTTGATGTAGGTATGACTTAAATCCTACAGCTTTTGGAGGTCGAGTATAAAGGAGGTAAAATATGGATAGGAATGCGTAAGCCTTGGCCGGCATGAAATCTGTTTTATAGAGTATATGATGTTTACATACTCAATTTTGTAATGTTGATAATTTTGGGGGGGTCATGGGAGAAAATTGGGCATGTGTATGTAAGGCCAATTTTCATTCATGACCTAAATGGTGTAAAGAACAAACTATGATGTTTGATGTTGTTGAACTTAATGAATGGATGTAGTGTTTTATGCTAGTTTATGGATTATGTGATGTAGATTGTGTGCATGGATTTAATAGTAGCATATTGATGTTTATGTTATTTGAATCAATGAGAGAATTGTGTAGCTCTTAAACTATAGTATGGTATGAAGTGATGCATGTATAATGAAATAAGATAGGGTCTTAGGTGAGGCCAAATTAGAAGGAATTGATATTGCATGTGTTAAGTCCAAGTGAATTTTCGTTGCTGTTGAGTCTTTGCAGAACTCGCTCAAGCGAGTAGAAATCTCGCCCGAGCGAGATTGTTATGAAAACAGGGGATTCGTTTCTGCCCCAATTTCGCTCAAGCGAAGGTGCATTTCGCCCAAGCGAGATTGCCACAGAATCAGTGTTTTTCTTCTGGACAATTTTCGCTCAGGCGTGGGTGTTGGTGTATTTATGGAGAATCAAGTTTGTATAATACACTCAAAGAAACGTGCCAAGTTTTAAACACGGTAGTTGTAGTTATAAAAGATATCGTTCCCACTAAGGATCATCAGCAATTGAAACTTAAAATATTACGGCGGATTAAAACGATTGTTTTTATGGTTTTTGGGTTCAAAATATAAACTGCAATATGTGAACAAATATGTGATAAAATAAAAGAAGTTTGTCAAATTGTAACAACTGGGATTAGGATTCACCGATCTTACCTTCCGACACACAACGTATATTCATGAAAACGGGGTTTGAACTATAATACTTTACGTCACAATCAATGTCATTCATATCAATTCCTTGACTATGAAATTCATAAGAACAGATTTAATAACGTCAATCCCTTGATCGTTTCAATTCCATTCCAGCATTACGACCGATTGTTTAGACGTTCAATGCGTTAAATACCATCCCTGGTTATTTACTCACAATGAGCATTTCATTTAGATCTGTTTTCGAAAGTTATTTTCCAACAACAGACGTAAACTTAATTCAAGAAACTAGTGATCAAGTAGATTCAAGCAGTGAACACAAAACGAAATACCAAGAATCATAGAACAAAGTTACCCGATTCATGAATATATCATTGATAATCTTCAAGTAAGAAAGGCTACATCCAATCCCAAGGAAATGTTTAGCCACTCATGGTGGTCATTACAGCTTAGAAAAGATGAAGAAAATACAGAGTACAAAGTGTTTTTTTTTTCAAATCTCCAGCCCCCTTTTCAACCGCCATGCAGTAAGTTTATATAAAAGAAAACTCGCTCAAGCGAGTTTATATTTCGCTCAGGCGATGAGCATTCTTCAACACGAAGGAACTCCACGTCCTGCTTCATTATGGGCTTGATTCGCTCCAGCGGTTCAGATTAGCTTAAGCGAGTCTTCATATCTGATGCTTCCTTCCATTTCGCTTGAGCTATTTCTTTATCCGCTTCAGCGAGCCCTTTAAAATTTGGTTCTGGATAAATTTCGCTTGAGCGAAATAGTGTCGCTCAAGCGCCCTTTACATTGCTGCATTCTGGAAGAAATTCGCTGGCTTTCCTATTCAAAACGCTTGAGCGAGGCTACTACTATTTCATTCTGTACCAATCTCGCTCAAGCGGTATCAGTGTTCGCTCGGGCGAATACTTCATTTTTCAATACTGGCTTGATTTCGCCTGGGCGCATCACTCCTCGCTCAAGCGAGTCTTGACCTGATACTTGTTATTTGTTACATTCATGGCTCGCCCAAGCGGGCTCTTCAATTTTTCTCAGCGACCATGATTCGCTCAAGCGATATATCCTTAGCTTGAGCGAATATCACTCTGTTTGCTCAACACTTGGTGATTTTCTTCATTTCTTTTCTTTTCTTCTTTCTTCTTTGAGTTTTCCTGAGATTGTAACAAAAATTAGCCAATCAACTTGTACAATGTTCATTCACTATTTCTTTTCTATTTAGCTTACAAAATTGGCAAACATTGTACATTATATCCAATTTATGCTTCATTAATCATGCAAAATATAGGTAAATTGGACATCTATCAACTCTCCCCAACCTAGAACTTTGCTTGTCCTCAAGCAATTGGTCAAGAGAAAGTTTAAGTGAAACAAAGATCTTAATTAATCAAAGCTGCAAAAAAAAATGAAGGACACTTTTCACTATCCACAAATGATAAATCCTCAATCATGCTTCATTTTATCTAACCAAATTCTAAGTTTGAAACTAGAATACACAATTGCAAGTAACCACTCTGCTGTAAAAACAAGAAATCCTCTCTGTTTATACCTTCCAGGTGAGTGTTTGCTCTCTTTATCATTGGTCAAGTGTTATTCAATCATTGCATTTCATTTCACTGCATGAGATAACCACTCAAACAAACATGGATCAAGAGGTCTTTAATAGGTTGTAACTTGGCCAGGCTTACAAGAAATTCATTGGTTTTTCTTTGGATGCAAAGACATACTAAGGACACTTAGATTT
Organism: Clitoria ternatea; assembly: GCA_037962975.1. Classification (NCBI taxonomy): domain Eukaryota; kingdom Viridiplantae; phylum Streptophyta; class Magnoliopsida; order Fabales; family Fabaceae; genus Clitoria; species Clitoria ternatea. Next base: position 290,208,774 of record CM075670.1, read on the forward strand.
CTTGGCCTTGGCTTTTTGTTATGTCATTTCTGCTTCATTTAAGCCATTCAACTTTTTCTTTATATTCCTCCTTCATTTTGGTTATTCTTTGACCTTGGTCGGAGGATCTTACGTTGTTTTCCAAAAATTTTCTCTTTTCTTTTGACAATCACAGCCAAACTCTTCACATACCCTTCTTGAAAAATTATTCCTGTCCTTAGCATGCATTAAGGTTGGTTTATGTTTTTCATACAGGCATGCTCTAAGGTTAAGAACAAAATTCATTTTGGCTCAATTGGGTTTAAACACAAAATTTGGATTGATTACTTGAAGGTTGGCTTTTTGGCTCTTGTTTAACCTATTCTACACAAAATTTGCCTCTATCCTGTCCATGCTTGCCTAAGCAATAATCCTTGCTAGAAATTCATGCAATGAAAGATTACACAAAGATCAATGAACTCTCAGTGTTTAAAGTTGCACTATCTCACTGGGTTAATTGTCTTGATTTCTTTATTCTCACAGAAGAGGGTTCAAACATTGTGAACTAATTCCTAACTCAAGAATTAGAAAGATTCATTCAACATTCATAAGAATTATCATAGTTTCCAAAACTAGTCATCCTTCCTTTTATGCAAGCCTAAGATTATTTCACATCTTTCTTCACTTTTCCATATCATTTAAACAAAATTTCCGCGCCTAAACATTATAACTAACGTATGTAACAAAATTCATTTAGGCGTAACAGGAAAATCTAATTGTAAATCATGTGAAATTGACATAAAAGGAAAGTACTAAACAATAAGTACTGAATTTAAAGTAACATAATAAAAGAAACATAAAGTAGCATAAACTTAAATAAACTTGACAAAATTTAAAGGAACCACAATAGCATGCTCAGTCTTGCATCATCACAATATCAGTGACCACTCGATCCAGTTGCTCTTCAAACTCCCTGTCCTCAGCCTCCTGCTGCTGATGAGTCTGTGTATCAGTTGGTGTTGTGACAGGTGCAACTGCTGGTCCTGCTGGTCCTGCTGATGTGGCTGGTGGTGATGGTGGTGCCTCTGGCTCAGCAGCATCAGCTGCTGGCCTCTCCTCCTCCTGAAGAATGGGACTGTCCCCAGGCCAAGCAATGCGCTCCACGAACTGGTCGGGGTGCATAAAAGGGCCTGAAGGATGGCTCCAATAGCTAGCTCTGTAATGATACAGCATGCCTCTGTGAAGAGCGGCCTGCTGTCGCTCAATGTGTAGAAGATGAGTAAGGAGGGTAGGATCATAAGTAGGTGGAGGCGGTGGTTGGAGAGGTGGCTGAACTGTAGGTGATGATACTACAGGTGGTGGTGGTGGTGTCTGTACCTGTGGTGGAGGTGTGGGTATCCTGCAATTCAAATCTATGAATTTCCGATCGATGGATGGTCTAATCGGCGTGGTAGGGTTAACATCGATCCCATGGACTGCACAAAGTCCCGTGATGAATGCAGGGAAACCAAGGCTGCCTTTAGGTTTTGTATCAGTTAATGTAGTCTTCGGATTTTGCTGAGCGAACCTAAAGATTTCATCTGAAATTATCTGAGCAAGGTCAACAGACATATTTCGAGAGAGGATGCAGAAGAGAAGTTCACACTTTGGAAGGGGTAAATCAGATACATGGGCATTTGGGATGACATTTGCTAGGAGAAATGCTGTCCACACCCTAGTCAGCATTGTCATATCCTTCCTCAGAAGTCTGGAAGGATGCTGGCTAGCCCCTCGGTACATATGATGCCCTGGTAAGCAGAGTTTATCTTCAAGATCCTGTGTGGGGTAAATATGTCGGTTTTTCTTCAAGGTGCCATAAGTGCACAAATCTCCATCAGGTAACTGAAGCATATCACCTAAATGTTCATTGATAGTGTCTCTATCATACGAGATCCAGGTACCCCTAACCCATGTTTTTCGTTCCAAAGTGCCCTCTTTGTTCCATGCATTAGCATAAAATTCTTTGACAATCTCTGGGTCGAATTTATGTCTGGGGTTAGCAACTCTTAACCATTTTCTTCTTCTCAGTACCTCTAAGAAGTCATCACACTCTCCCGCACGTAAATCAACCTTTCTTTCAGGAATAAAAGTCCAGTGGTCTATGTTCTCAAGGCGTTGCTTGTGCTCTTTACTCCTGAATTTCGGGTTTTGTTGTGAAGAGCTTCCTTCACCTCTCTTCCTTTTTCCTTTTTCTCTTTCACTAGGTCTTGGGGGATCAGCACTTGTTACTTTGGTTCTTGCCATCCTGAAAAACAGAAAATGCACATAGAGTTCATAAGGCAGAAAAGTACTGAAAAACAGAGTTTATTGCTTACACCATCTAGTTCATAATATTTTACTGAAAAACAGAGCATGAGGAAAGGTTTCGACAGTTACAAAAAGTGTTGTTCTATTGATGTCATTAATCACAAAACGGAACATGGTTAATTGTTTCTGCCAACATCGAACCTAATCGGGAACATTATATAAGTGCATGCATTGGTTTTTCAGCAGCCACACAAAAAAAAAATAAAAAACAGAGCATGCTTAAGGGAAATGGTTTCACTACTTTATTCTAGGGCATAATTTACATACGGGTTTCATTATGCAAAACAACATTGTAGAGATGGAAATCAAACCCTAACTAACCTAAAACTGGAATCATAACCTACATTAAAAATAAATAAAGACATACAAACGTAAAGAAGAAGAGGATGAACAGATGCATGAGAAATGAGAGAACTTACGTGAGGAATATGGGAAAGAAAAGAAAAAATAAGAACTTGATGAAAATGATGAGGGAGAAACTGCAAGAAACCCTTTGGAATCAAAGATGGTAGTGAGAGGGGTGTGGAAGTTGAGAGTTTTTTTAAAAGGATACCAGAGTTCGGAAGTTGAACAGGTTGTGTCCTTTTAAAAAGAATGCGTAACCGCTTAAATTCGCTCAAGCGAGATTAAACAGCTACAACGAATATTAAGTTCCACTCTTTTATTTCGCTCAAGCGATTTTGGTTCGCTGTAGCGAAATCGAAGTTAAAGGTACCTGATGCTCCCAAAATCCCTTCGCTTGACTTAAATAACCTTCGCTTATGCTAATCAATATGTTTAAGACACTGGGCAAAATTCGCTTGGGCGAAGTGAATGGCGCTTAAGCGAGGATACAATGTTTGCTTTCTGGACAAAATTCGCTTCAGCGATACAGATCCGCTTGGGTGATTTTGTTCCAGTGTTTAATAAAAGATACCTCGCTTGAGCGTAACTTAATTCGCCGGAGCGACAATTGCAGAAAATGGGATTTTTCTTCAATTCAATGAATGTTCTGCACAATTCGCTTGAGCGGTTTTTAATTAGCTTAAGCGAAGTTTATCCAGTATCTATTCTCTTGTCTTGGCCTGAGCGAAAGGTAAAATTTTTCAAGCAAAGAAGACATTCGCTCAAGCTAAAAATGGGTCGCTTAAGCGACTTCTGTCCAGTGTCAAAATATAAGTTTTTCGCTTAAGCGACTTTGAGCGAATGTAAGTATTTGGCTTATTCGCTTAAGCGAAATGTAGTGCGCTTGAGCGAATACCCTCATACTTGAAAATTTATATCCTCCACTTGTATTTTCTTTAAAAACTTATCTCATCATTCGATCCTTTGGTTCCTTCTAGTCTTCTCACTCATTTATAAAGCATCTCATTCAAAAAGAAACATTCACACAATTGCACAACTAAACAAAACAACAACAAATTAAACACACTGGGTTGCCTCCCAGGTAGCGCTTGTTTAACATCGTTAGCTCGACGCCTGATTGATTGTTCAGTTTGGATCATGTAAGTGGTGGATAAGAGTGTTAACCTCCTTTCCTAGATATATCTTTGATTTTTCTTCATTCAGATTTGAAATCCCTTGAAGAATGTTTGAGCTTTGATCCTTTTTGGATTTCTGATGGGTGACTTTGTCTTCCTCATTTGTTTTGAAACAAACATCAATATTGATTTCTTCTTCTTGCACTCAGATTTTTACTTTTCTGTCACCCACATCTATGATGACTCTGGCTGCTTTCAGAAATGGTCTCCCCAATATTATAGGTACTTTTGAATCTTCCTCTATGTCTATGATAGCAAAATTTACCTGAAATTCGAATTTATCAATTTTTACCACCACATTTTCAGTAATACCATAGGGAATTCTTGTTGATTGATCTGCCAATTGTAAAATCATTTTTGTTGGCCTTATTTCATAACCCCCTATCTTTTTAAATATAGATAATGGCATCAAATTAACACTGGCACCAAGATCTAATAAAGCTTTTCTTTCTAAAATATTTCCAATGGTTATGGGGATAGAAAAACTCCCTGGATCTGTGGTGTCATGATGCACTGCTTTTTGGATGATATCACTATACCCTTCCTCCATCTCAGTTGTCTCCTCATTTAGTGCTGTCACAGCTTTGCAATGCTCTTTTGGATTTAGTTCGGTGTTTGCCCCATACTGAGGTCGTTGATCTTCAGCAATCTGTCGAGCCAATTGTCCAACTTGAGTCTCTAAATTTTTTATAGATGCCTCAGTATTCTTCTGGTATGTTAGAGAAGCTTGCATGAACTTTTCCAATGTATCTTCTAATCTAGTTGTCTTTTCCATCAGAGACGGTCCTTGTTGGTGGGCCTGTGGTCTATTGTATGTGCTAGCCTCTTGCCTCCAACCTTGGCCTTGATTTCCATTGTTCCTCCATCCCTGAAATGGTTGGTTAGTAAAATTGGAATTAAAATTATTTTGTCTACCTTGATTGTTCATGTAATGGACAGCTTCTTCCTGCGACCCACAATGTCCATTTGGATGGTCACCTCCACAAAAGTCACATCTTGCATTCATTTGTTGCTGAGGTTGTGCAGATTGAACTGAGTGCAATTATTGAGGAAGTTTGGCCATCTGTTGAGTTAAAGCTTCTATCTGTTGGGTCAGAATTTTATTTTGAGCTAAAATAGCATCAGAAGTATTCAAGTCCAGAATTCCTTTCTTTTGTACTTGCTGCCTATCATGCTGTGTTTGATAATCTGTGGATGACAAAGCTTCTATGATTCTAGTAGCTTGGTCAGCATCTACTGTCATCATTGTTCCACCAGCAGCAGCATCTAAAATCATCTTTGTATCAGGTCTTAACCCATTGTAGAAGATGTTCAGCTGTGCTATATCTTCAAATCCATGATTTGGACATTTGCGCAATAAGGACTTGAATCTATCCCATGCTTCACAAAAAGGTTCTTCCATTCCTTGACGGAAAGTTGAGATGTCAGACTTTGCTTTTATGAATCTTGATGGTGGAAAGAAACGAAACAAGAATTTCTCCTCCACACTAGACCAATTATTCAAGCTTTGGTTTGGATGCGATTGCAACCATTCTTTGGCCTTTCCAGCTAGAGAAAATGGGAACAAGCGGAGATATGCTGATTCAAGATCTCCTTGCTCAAAGCCCATAGTACCTACCAATTCATAAAATGTAGCCAAGTGAGTATATAGGTCTTCATGTGACATTCCAGTAAATTGGTGAGCACTAATCAAGCTGAGAAATGCTGGTTTCATTTCCAACGCTCTGGTTTGTGGGATTGCTATGCTTGAAAAATATCTGGGTCCTTGTTGGTTTGCATAATCTCCCAAGGTACGCCTTGGTGGTTGACGTCCTTCCATATTTGCTTCAGATTTTGGTGTTGAGATTGGAGAAGAAGGAGAAGAAGATTGGTCCTCCTCTTGTTGTGCTTTTGCTTTGGCTTTGATTTTCTTCAAAGTCTTCTCAATTTCAGGATCTATTTCAGCCTGTTCTTTGAATCCCTGACTTCTTAATATCATAAGCAAAGCTAGCAAAAGAGAGGTTAACCAAGAAAATAGTACAAAACAAAACAAAAATGCACTACGTACAGTATTCACACACCGTAATAACTTAATTCAATTACTTCGATCCCCGGCAACGGCGCCAAAAACTTGTTGGTGTATTTGTGGAGAATCAAGTTTGTATAATACACTCAAAGAAACGTGCCAAGTTTTAAACACGGTAGTTGTAGTTATAAAAGATATCGTTCCCACTAAGGATCATCAGCAATTGAAACTTAAAATATTACGGCGGATTAAAACGATTGTTTTCATGGTTTTTGGGTTCAAAATATAAACTGCAATATGTGAACAAATATGTGATAAAATAAAAGAAGTTTGTCAAATTGTAACAACTGGGATTAGGATTCACCGATCTTACCTTCCGACACACAACGTATATTCATGAAAACGGGGTTTGAACTATAATACTTTACGTCACAATCAATGTCATTCATATCAATTCCTTGACTATGAAATTCATAAGAACAGATTTGATAACGTCAATCCCTTGATCGTTTCAATTCCATTCCAGCATTACGACCGATTGTTTAGACGTTCAATGCGTTAAATACCATCCCTGGTTATTTACTCACAATGAGCATTTCATTTAGATCTGTTTTCGAAAGTTATTTTCCAACAACAGACGTAAACTTAATTCAAGAAACTAGTGATCAAGTAGATTCAAGCAGTGAACACAAAACGAAATACCAAGAATCATAGAACAAAGTTACCCGATTCATGAATATATCATTGATAATCTTCAAGTAAGAAAGGCTACATCCAATCCCAAGGAAATGTTTAGCCACTCATGGTGGTCATTACAACTTAGAAAAGATGAAGAAAATACAGAGTACAAAGTGTTTTTTTTTTTCAAATCTCCAGCCCCCTTTTCAGCCGCCATGCAGTAATCTTATATAAAAGAAAACTCGCTCAAGTGAGTTTATATTTCGCTCAGGCGATGAGCATTCTTCAACACGAAGGAACTCCACGTCCTGCTTCATTATGGGCTTGATTCGCTCCAGCGGTTCAGATTAGCTTAAGCGAGTCTTCATATCTGATGCTTCCTTCCATTTTGCTTGAGCTATTTCTTTATCCGCTTCAGCGAGCCCTTTAAAATTTGGTTCTGGACAAATTTCGCTTGAGCAAAATAGTGTCGCTCAAGCGCCCTTTACATTGCTGCATTCTGGAAGAAATTCGCTGGCTTTCCTATTCAAAACGCTTGAGCGAGGCTACTACTATTTCATTCTGTACCAATCTCGCTCAAGCGGTATCAGTGTTCGCTCGGGCGAATACTTCATTTTTCAATACTGGCTTGATTTCGCCTGGGCGCATCACTCCTCGCTCAAGCGAGTCTTGACCTGATACTTGTTATTTGTTACATTCATGGCTCGCCCAAGCGGGCTCTTCAATTTTTCTCAGTGACCATGATTCGCTCAAGCGATATATCCTTAGCTTGAGCGAATATCACTCTGTTTGCTCAACACTTGGTGATTTTCTTCATTTCTTTTCTTTTCTTCTTTCTTCTTTGAGTTTTCCTGAGATTGTAACAAAAATTAGCCAATCAACTTGTACAATGTTCATTCACTATTTCTTTTCTATTTAGCTTACAAAATTGGCAAACATTATACATTATATCCAATTTATGCTTCATTAATCATGCAAAATATAGGTAAATTGGACATCTATCAGTGGGAGTGGGCGCTCAAGCGAGGGAGAAGGAGATTTGATTCTGGATGATTTTCACCCAGGCGAGTGGTGCCTCGCCCAAGCGAAAATCGGCCAGAGAGTCCTCAACGTTTCTGGAACGATCTCGCTCAAGCGAGCCTTGGGCCGCTCAAGCGAGATTGGTACCTGATGCTTTTTCTTCCTTCGCTCAAGCGTCGCACTGCCTCGCTCAACGTTTTCTTTTATATCTCGCTCAAGCGAGACAGGGCTCGCCCAAGCGAGCTGAGCCCTGATGCTCATTCTTTCCTCTCGCTCAGCATCACTCAGCGTTCGCCCAAGCGTTATTACGCTGGCTCGCTCAAGCGAATTGATTCTCGCTTGAGCGAGTGTGCCCCCTGATGCTCATATTCGTTATTTTAATTGGACTTTTAAATCCTATGCACTATTTCTCCTTTAAACGTTATTTTAAGAGTATTGAGGAGTATATTTTAGTTCTTTTCGCTACATAAATTATATCCCACATTTTTATGAAATCCCTCCTCTTGAAAATCAATCAGCCAACGATTAAATCAAATTAAATAATTCTTCCGCTGTCTCTGATTGAAAAATTTATATTTTAATTTCACCCTCTCATATCTTCATATATGGGAGTGGTTTATCTTAAATCCAGGGGTTTGGTGAAAGACACTTCACCACTTTAATTATTTGGATTATTAATATTCTTAAAAACGTGAAAAATTTTCCCCTATTTTATTTTGGGGGTTTGGGGCGTCTCAACCTGGTATCAGAGCATTCATTGCTCTTGATACGATTATAAATGATGTTGTCCATATGTTTGTTGCTTATGGTTGATTGATTTATGAATTATATGGGTGAATTATGATAGTGGTTATTGAAATGAAATTATTACATGATTATTGTTAAGCCCGGCCAGGCAATTCCTTTCTCATATTTACCTTCAAATTGTGAAATACATTATGATGATACTTGTGTCAATGAAGTTAATGATGAATGATATGTATGCACACTGGGTGAAGAAACTTTAAGTTTCTAATTATGTTTATGTTATTGTATATAGATTGAGTGATGGCGTATAGGCGCAATGCTGATACAGCCGCCATGGCTGAAGCCTTTAATCGCTTTGCCGACATACTCGAACGGCAACAACAACCTATTGGTCAGCCGAATCAAGGTCTTGACCAATTTCTTAAGCGGAAGCCTTCTGAATTTCATGGAGGCTATAAGCCAGAAGATGCCCATGTCTGGATCCATGACTTGGAATGGATATTCGCTAGCATGGAATGTACCGAAGCACAGAAGGTGGAATGTACAGTATTCATGGTTCGGAATGAGGCCGAATCTTGGTGGATCCTTACCCATGGGTGTATGATTGCTGCCCGCACTCTTTTAAATTAGGAGAATTTCAAGGCTGAATTTCTTAAGAAGTACTTTCCTGCGAGTTATAAAAACAAGAAAGAGCTTGAATTCATGGAACTCAAGCAAGGTGGCATGTCGGTTAAAGAGTATGCTTTGAAATTTGAAGAGTTATGTGTGTTTTACCCTCCCTTTCAGCAAGAGGGCATTGAAGCTTCGAAATGTGTTAAGTTTGAAAATGGACTACGCCAAGAGATTAAGAAGGTGATTTGTCACCAAGAGATTAGGAGTTTTCCTACTCTTGTGGATAAGTGTAGAATTTTTGAAGAGAATGATATTGCTCCAAAGAACTACTCGGGGTATGATCACAAGTTGAAGGGCCAATCTTCTAGCTTCAAGAAGAAAGGTAATTTTAAGAACAACAGACGATTTGTACATGGGTCCTCTTCTTTCAGAGGTGGACGAGGTGGTGGAAGGCATGGTGCCGATGGTGGCCGAGGTAATGGCCAAGGACTCCGTTGTTACAGATGTGGTGGAAATCACTTAGCCAGAGATTGCAATCATGAAGAAACAGTGGTGTGCTACAGATGCAACCAACCGGGGCATATCCGCCCTGATTGTCCTTTGAATGCTGCAGATGTTGTGCCACGTGATAATGCAAACTGTGGAGGCTATGGTGCTTTTAGAGGCCGTGGTTGTGGAAACGGAAATGGTGGAAGACGTAGAAACCGAAATGGTGGTAACGGTCGTGGTAATGGAAACGGCCAAGGTAATGCTAATGGTGGTCGAAATGGCCCGAACCGTGGTGCTAATCCACAAATGGCTGGAAGAGTCTTTGCTGTGACCGATGAAGAAGTAGCACAAGCTGAAGATCTTGTTCAAAGTGAGTGCCAGATACGTGGTAATGTTGTTAATATGATATTTGATTCGGGTGCTACGCACTCTTTTATTTCTGAAGAATGTGTAAGGCGCCTGCGAGTGCCTGTGAGTATGATGAAAGGTTCAATATTGGTAACTACACCGACTGGTGCTTGTTTAAGATCGGTGACTCGATGTGAGAATGTCGAGATGGACTTGGAAGGTAGAAAATTTGTTATATCCTTCGTGTGTTTGCCTATGAAAGATCTGGATGTTATTCTGGGTATGGATTGGTTGTCCGCCAACAAGGTTTTGGTGGATTATCATAGCAGGACGGTGATCTTCCTAACCTCTAATACTGAAGGTTTTGATGTGCGAGGTATCTCTCAACTCTTCATGATGTTCTGTTTGGTGGATGGGAATGGTGTATCCCAATCTGGTGGAATTCCTATTGTTTTGGAATTTCCCGATGTATTCCCGAAAGAGATTCCCGGATTACCTCCTCCACGAGAAGTGGAATTTGCTATTGATCTTATTCCGGGTGCAGAACCTGTTTCCCGAGCTCCTTATAGGATGTCTCCTATGGAGTTAGTTGAGTTGAAAAAGCAAGTGGAAGAATTACTTGAACGGGAGTTAATTCGCCCAAGTGTGTCTCCTTGGGGTGCTCCTGTGTTGTTAGTAAAGAAGAAAGATAGGAGCATGAGATTGTGCGTTGATTATCGCCAGCTCAACAAACTAACCATTAAAAATAAATATCCTCTTCCACGCATTGATGATCTATTGGATCAATTGAAAGGTGCTGTTGTGTTTTCGAAGATTGATTTGCGTTCTGGATACCACCAAATTCGGGTGAAGGCCGAAGATATTCTGAAGACTGCTTTCCGAACGCGATATGGACACTATGAGTACGTAGTGATGCCATTTGGTGTGACTAATGCCCCTACGATTTTCATGAGCTACATGAATCGCATCTTCCATGAATATCTTGACCAATTCGTCGTAGTGTTTATCGATGATATTTTGGTGTATTCCAAGAGTCATGAAGAGCATGAAAGACATCTTCGTCTTGTGTTGACTATTCTATAAGAAAAGGAGTTGTATGCGAAGCTCTCTAAGTGTGAATTTTGGCTGTCTGAGGTCCAATTCCTTGGACATGTTATTTCAAATGATGGAGTTGCTGTGGATAGATCTAAAGTTGAAGCTGTGATGGCTTGGGAAAGACCAACGTCAGTGACGGAGATAAGGAGTTTTCTTGGTCTTGCCGGTTATTACCGGAGGTTCATTGAAGGGTTTTCCCATTTGGCTTTACCACTAACGAAGTTGACTCGGAAAAATCACTCTTTTGTGTGGACTCGTGAATGTGAAGAGAGTTTTCAAGAGTTGAAGTTAAGGCTTACTACCACACCGGTGTTAGCATTGCCCGACTTAACGGATGAATTTGTGGTATATTGCGATGCATCTAAGCTTGGTCTTGGATGTGTGTTGATGCAAAAGGAACGTGTGATAGCCTATGCGTCGAGGCAGTTGCGACCGCATGAGGTTAATTACCCCACACATGATCTTGAATTGGCGCCGGTGGTGTTTGCATTGAAGTTGTGGCGACACTACTTGTATGGCTCCAAGTTTGTGGTCTTTAGTGATCACAAAAGCCTTAAGTACTTGTTTGACCAGAAGGAATTAAATATGCGCCAAAGACGATGGATGGAGTTCCTAAAAGACTATGAGTTTGAATTGAAGTATCACCCCGGCAAGGCAAATGTAGTTGCCGATGCATTGAGTAGAAAGTCATTGCATGTCTCCATGATGATGGCAAAGGAAATGGAGTTGATAGAACAATTTAGAGATTTGAATGTGGGCGTGGAGACTTACACTTCCAAGAAAATGGTGTTGGAAATGTTGAAGGTTGCAAATGAATTTCTTGAATATGTGAAGGCACAACAACCCAATGATGAGTATTTGATTGAGATGAAGAAAACACAAGAAAAAGGGACGAATTTGTTCTTAGTAGAAGGTCAAGATGGCATTTGGCGTGTGAAGGGTCGAATTTATGTTCCCTCAAGCGATGATGTGAGGAAACGTGTACTTGAGGAAGCTCATAAAAGCATATTGAGTATTCATCCTGGTTCCACCAAGATGTATCAAGATTTGAAGAAGAATTTCTGATGGCCCGGTATGAAACGTGATGTGGCGAATTTTATGGTATCTTGCCTTGTTTGTCAAAAGGCGAAGGTCAAGCACCAGACACCATCTGGTTATTTGAGACCATTGAAGATCCCTGTTTGGAAATGGGATAGTATAGCTATGGATTTTGTTTCTGGACTACCCAGGACTCATGCTGGAAACGATGCTATATGGGTGATTGTTGACCGATTGACAAAATATGCTCACTTTTTGCCCATTAATATGAAGAGTTCCTTGGAGAAATTGGCACAAATATACATTAAGGAGATTGTTAGACTGCATGGTGTTCCGTCCAGCATTATATCTGACCGTGATCCTCGTTTTACTTCTTGGTTTTGGGGACGTTTGCATGATGAGTTGGGTTCTAAGTTGAAGCTTAGTTTCGCTTATCACCCTCAAACCGATGGGCAACCAGAGAGAACTATACAAAGCTTGGAGGATTTGTTGAGAGCTTGTGTCCTTGAGCACGGTGGATATTGGGAGAGATTTCTCCTATTGATCGAATTTACATACAATAATAGTTTCCATTCCAGTATTGGTATGGCACCTTATGAGGCGTTGTATGGAAGGAAGTGTAGAACTCCCTTGTGTTGGCTGGAAGTTGGTGAAAACTTGTCCTTAGGGCCGGAGATTATCCAAGAAACCACCGAGCAAATTAAAAAGATACAAGAGAACATGAGGATTGCTCAAGATAGGCAGAAGAGCTATTATGACAAGAGACATAAACCCCTTGAGTTTCAAGTGGGTGACCATGTGTTTTTGAAGGTCTCGCGTGATAAAGGCATTGGAAGGGCATTGAAGAGTGGGAAATTGAGCCCTAGATTTATTGGACCTTACGAGGTGTTGGAGCGAATTGGTGAGGTTACTTATCGGATAGCACTCCCTCCGCATCTTGCTAATTTACACAACGTGTTTCACGTGTCGCAGTTGAGGAAATATGTTTATGATCCACTACACGTGATCCCTATGGACAAGATTGAGGTGCGAGATGATCTATCTATTTCTCCTGTTTCTGTTCGCATTGTCGAACATTCCGTGAAGAAATTGCGGAACAAGTTGGTACCTTTGGTGGAGGTCGCTTGGAAACATGGAAATACTGAAACGTTCACATGGGAACGCGAAGACGACATCAGAGAACGGTATCCCGATGCGTTTGAATCTGGTAAGTTAAATTTCGAGGACGAAATTTTTTTTGGTGGGGTGGATTGTAACATCCCAAATTTTAAAATGAGAGAATTAATTACCGGAATAAATATTAGAAATTGGTATATGGAGTATTTAATGTCCCAAACTATTGAGAATGATTAAATTGATAATTTTGGGGACTGTTAGAAAATTATAGAGACCGATTAAGCTAAAATTAAGCCCGGTTGAGATATGGGTGTCGGACCAAGTATCTCGGAATGAGATGATATTGGTCAGGGCTATTAGAAATATTATCAGGAATCCGAATATGTATTCGGAATAATTTTCAGACGATGTATTGAGCCTGAACTGAGAACCTGTTAGTTATAAAACGATGAAGTTTTAATGAGTTAGATTAAAATAAATCAAAAACCTCATTTTTCCTTCTCCTATTCACGTATGCACTGCCGAAGGTGTAGCATTACATTTTCACTTCTTCTTTTTCTTACCATCATCTTCTCCATTTTCCTCCCTTCTTCTTCCAAAGCCCTAGCCACTTGGTTTCATCTTTCACTCCTTCTCATTTCCGTTGGTGGAGCTTGGAGGAGGCGTGTGGGGCTGCTGTTTTTCCTCTATTCTCCTCCCCATTTTCGTTGGTGTTCTCCTCCCTCCTTGAAACCACTTTGTTTTTGGGTTTTGAGGTAAGTATACCCATTTTTGCTTAGGTTTTGGTTAAGAGTATGTGGTATTATGTGTTTTGAAACCATGCATGTATATGGGTGTTCTTAAGGAGAGCATTTAATGCAAGAGTTTAATGTGGGTTTTTATGAGAATAAGGTTTCTTTGGGAAGTAATGAAGTGGATACATTTATGGTTAGAAGGAGAAGGATATTTATGATGGTTGTTGGAATTTTATGAAACCCTAACTTCATGAATTTGGGGGAAATGCATAATGGAGGTTGATGAACATTAATTGTTGGTAATAAATGTGAGTTATGATGCATAAGGGTCATTGGCGATGGTATTTTATTGATGAAAGTTATTAATGGAGAAACCCATGAAAGGGTTTGGTTGTTGTGTACATAATAATAAAGGGTAGCACCTAACCCATAGTGGTTATGGTGGATAAAATGAAATAAAAGGAGTTTTGAGAATTAAAATAATGTAAATATCAAGTTATTGATATATATATAAGTATTTAAGTCTTAATGGGTAAGTAGAAAATTGATTGTATAATGTATTGTGATGTAGAAAGTGACCCCATTGATGAGGCGGGACCATCAAACCGCGTTGATCACTACTTCACTTGAGGTAGGAGGGGGTAACTTTTCTAAATGCATGATTTCATCCATTGGTGATGTGAAAATATGTATATATGATTATGTTAATGATTGTTTGAATGGATGATATGATATGTTGTGATTTGAATGCATTTAGAATAATGATTGTGATGTGGCATTGTGTTTAGGATAATATTAATGTTGTGATGATACTATATTAAAGAAGTATGATGATGGTTTGAAACCATATGTAAATTGAGATTGTGATGTGAATGTCCCAAATATGTGTGTATGAGTTATGGAATGTGTATGCCACTAACTATTGATGAGAATAAGTTCAAAGAGAATTGGGATTGGATAAGAATGATGAGAATATTGAAATCCACCAAGTGGTGGTGGTGAATGATTGAATGTGGAGTGGCATCTAGGATGCATAGTGTGAGGATGCACTTGATTTGCATTTGCATTGCATCCATGGCATATCATAGCTGTCTATGTGGAATATTAGGGGGTTCCACTAGGCGGGCCTAGTGGGAGGGCGGCTCGGTGCACGAGCGTGTTGTGGTTTTTCCCCTGTGACTCGGTTTATGAGTCACGAAGCTGCCCATAGTTTGGTGACGAGGCACCCTATGTGGCGGGCCCAGTGGGCAGGCGGCTCTATGGTGAGCGAGTTACCTCGGTGTCCGACGGGACACGGCTCTCTCGATGTGTGTTCGGGAGGGGCCCGTAGCACTTGTGGTAGTTGAGGCCACGATGTTAATCCGCAAGTCACAGGGTGACTAGTGCTACAGATGGGCGATAGCGGTTTGGTACCAGTAAAAATTATGATGATGTAAGCATGCATAAATTGAGATATATGTGTACACAATTTTTTCTACTGCAGTAGGGGCATAGTAGCACACCTATGCTTGTCCCACAATTGAATTGATATAGTATTTTTCCCACAGTCGGATCCGCATTGTTTGATGTGAAATTCTTATGCATATGCATTAGCTTTAAGAGCATTTGCATATAGTTGGAGATATGCCTAGGTGAAAGCCCTTGGTGGCAACGGATGAATGAGAATCGAAAGGGGAAAGAGTTGAATACTAACCCGATATGTGTGTTTGGCAATCCAAATGATTGAAATTGTGAATGTATACTTGAGATTATGAGATGTATGGTGTATGGTGTATGATGTGTTGTAACGATCGATATGTGAGCAAGTATACATGTATTTCATCATAATGTATGACTTTAATTCATTTAGATTATGTTACTCACCTCCCCGTTGCTATTTTTAAAGTTGATGTAGGTATGACTTAAATCCTACAGCTTTTGGAGGCCGAGTATGAAGGAGGTAAAATATGGATAGGAATGCGTAAGCCTTGGCCGGCATGAAATCTGTTTTGTAGAGTATATGATGTTTATATACTCAATTTTGTAATGTTGATAATTTTGGGGGGGTCATGGGAGAAAATTGGGCATGTGTATGTAAGGCTAATTTTCATTCATGACCTAAATGGTGTAAAGAACAAACTATAATGTTTGATGTTGTTGAACTTAATGAATGGATGTAGTGTTTTATGCTAGTTTATGGATTATGTGATGATGATGATTCTAGATTGTGTGCATGGATTTAATAGTAGCATATTGATGTTTATGTTATTTGAATCAATGAGAGAATTGTGTAGCTCTTAAA
This sequence comes from Clitoria ternatea, assembly GCA_037962975.1. Taxonomy (NCBI): domain Eukaryota; kingdom Viridiplantae; phylum Streptophyta; class Magnoliopsida; order Fabales; family Fabaceae; genus Clitoria; species Clitoria ternatea. The sequence continues at coordinate 290,224,761 of CM075670.1, forward strand.
CTATAGTATGGTATGAAGTGATGCATGTATAATGAAATAAGATAGGGTCTTAGGTGAGGCCAAATTAGAAGGAATTGATATTGCATGTGTTAAGTCCAAGTGAATTTTCGTTGCTGTTGAGTCTCTGCAGAACTCGCTCAAGCGAGTAGAAATCTCGCCCGAGCGAGATTGTTATGAAAACAGGGGATTCGTTTCTGCCCCAATTTCGCTCAAGCGAAGGTGAATTTCGCCCAAGCGAGATTGCCACAGAATCAGTGTTTTGCTTCTGGACAATTTTCGCTCAGGCGTGGGAGTGGGCACTCAAGCGAGAGAGAAGGAGATTTGATTCTGGATGATTTTCGCCCAGGCGAGTGGTGCCTCGCCCAAGCAAAAATCGGCCAGAGAGTCCTCAACGTTTCTGGAACGATCTCACTCAAGCGAGCCTTGGGCCGCTCAAGCGAGATTGGTACCTGATGCTTTTTCTTCCTTCGCTCAAGCGTCGCACTGCCTCGCTCAACGTTTTCTTTTGTATCTCGCTCAAGCGAGACAGGGCTCGCCCAAGCAAGCTGAGCCCTGATGCTCATTCTTTCCTCTCGCTCAGCATCACTCAGCGTTCGCCCAAGCGTTACTACGCTGGCTCGCTCAAGCGAATTGATTCTCGCTTGAGCGAGTGTGCCCCCTGATGCTCATATTCGTTATTTTAATTGGACTTTTAAATCCTATGCACTATTTCTCCTTTAAACATTATTTTAAGAGTATTGAGGAGTATATTTTAGTTCTTTTCGCTACATAAATTATATCCCATATTTTTATGAAATCCCTCCTCTTGAAAATCAATCAGCCAACGATTAAATCAAATTAAATAATTCTTCCGCTGTCTCTGATTGAAAAATTTATATTTTAATTTCACCCTCTCATATCTTCATATATGGGAGTGGTTTATCTTAAATCCAGGGGTTTGGTGAAAGACACTTCACCACTTTAATTATTTGGATTATTAATATTCTCAAAAAACATGAAAAATTTTCCCCTATTTTATTTTGGGGGTTTGGGGCGTCTCATCACTCGCTTAAGCGAGGAATTTATTCGCTTAAGCGAAGTCCGAGCAGAGGTCTTCATTCTCCAAAACCGATCCTTCATCCACTCGATTTTTACTCAACAAATTAATCCAAACGGATTCCCTTTTTCAATCAGTCTTCAATACTCAGTTCTTCATTTGTAAATCGTGTCTTCACTCACACGGTTCCACTCGGTACCATCTCACTCGGAGACACATTCGGATATCTTTCATTCGGCATTTCACCCTTGAAGTTGACCTCTTTTCTTGTTCACTCATGAAGTTATTCCAGTGTACATCAATCATATACCGTGTGTCCCCAGTCGGAATCCTTCCACTCGAAACTACATTTTCCTCTGTACTTTACTCGGAAATGAAGGCACTCAGTGAACTCTCAGTCGGAATTGCAACATATGACTATGATTGACTCAGAGACAAGTCATTCAGAAGCATTTGACTCAGAAACGAGTCTTTAGAGAGTACTTGACTCGGAAATGAGTCTTTCTGAGGTGTTTGACTCTGCAGTGAGTCACTCCAGGGTGAGTCACTCGGATTCTTTCACCCAGAAGTGGCTCTATCAGTCCACTTCACACAAAAGTGTCTCTGGGGCAAGAATTCCACTCGGAAGAAACCCTCTCGGCCATGTTCCACTCAGAAAACACAACCTTCACTCGGAATCTTAACCTTTCACTCGGAATTTCATCCTTCACTCAGAATTTCTCTTGGTCACTCGGAACAGAGCCCCTTTTTCACTCGAAAAGTTCTTTTTAAGGCATATTTTACTCGGAAAATGGATCTTATCATTACAGGTCTATGTAATTTCTATAATTATACCCAAAAATGGAATTTTTGAAGTAATATAAGCCATCCATTGGATGTTTTATTCATTTCTTATCCCTTACAGACCTTCCATACTTCATAATTTACAAAATAGAGCTATTATTAAAGGCAGGATGTTACAGAAATGGTATACGAAGATTTTAAGATTTGAGATGGAAGGTAATGGCTGTTAAGGGTGACTGTTTGATTTTAGTAAAACCCTAACTCTAGGCTTTGGGGGAAATGAGTAATGATATTATGGAAAGTGATTTTTGTGGAAAACCATGATTATGTATGTGTAGGTGTTATAAATAATGGAGATTAGTGGTTATTAGAAATAATCATTAGGTTTTGATGAAAAGTATAATGAGTTAAAGACTTTTTTTTTTGGTAAGTTGATGATTCTGATGACTTTTAATACTCTAGGATAATTATATATGAGGAATTGACTATTTGAATCATTGATGACGATTATTGAAAATTAGGAGGGAAGTGTATATGAGTATTTGAGTGATTGGAGGAATTAATTTAGGTTGTTGATGTTTATGATGATGTTAAAAATGGTTGTAAGCCATTGATAGTGGATTAGGGAAATAGATACTTAAATTGATGAATGGATATGTCATTTTGAAATAGTTGAATTGGTAATGATCTTAGAATCCGATAGGTTTATAATGAGTTCGAATAGATTTTTGATGATGGTTGAATGATTCATGTGATGATTTGGAGGTCTTAAGGCTAAGGGACATAGTATTGTTGTTGTTAAGTGCGGTTAGCCCTTTAAGATTTAAAGAGTCTTGGTCTTGGGAGAAGAATTCCCGAAGCCTAACATGAGCATGTAAATTGGATTTAGACAAGTTTAGGACTTGATAATGAGTTTTGGGGGATGATGTCTTATAATGGTATAATAATAGCATGAATATGTATAGTTGTGATAAGATTGTGTTCCTGATGATGGTGCGGAATGATTTCAGCTTTGAAATTTCGAGGACGAAATTTTTATTAGGGTGGAAGAAATGTAACATCCTATTTTTTTTAATAATAGTCCCATTTTGTAAATTATGAGGTATAGAAGGTCTATAAGTGTTAATCAATGAATAAAACACTCTATGGATGATATATAATACTCCAAAATTTTTATTTTTGGGTATAATTATAGGATTTACATAGCCCTTTAATGATAAGATTCATTTTTCGAGTGAAACATGCCTTAGAAAGGACTGTCCGAGTGAAAAAGGCACCCTGTTCCGAGTGAAAGAGAAAAATTCCGAGTGACTAAGAGAAATTCTGAGTGAAAAATGGAAATACCGAGTGAAGGTTGTGTTTTCCGAGTGGAACATGGCCGAGAGGGTTTATTCCGAGTGGAATCCTTGCCCCAGAGACACTTTTGTGTGAAGTGGACTGATAGAACCACTTCTGGGTGAAAGAATCCGAGTGACTCACCCTGGAATGACTCACTGCAGAGTCAAACACCTTAGAAAAACTCATTTTCGAGTCAAGTACTCTCCAAAGACTCAATTCCGAGTCAATTATATCTAAATGACTCATTTCCGAGTCAAACATCTCAGAAGGACTCATTTCTGAGTCAAGTATTTCTCCAACGACTCAATTCTGAGTCATATTGTTAAGTATTTTCATTTCTGAGTGAAAGTTTCCCGAGTGCTTTATTTCTGAGAGGAGAGCAAAGGAAAATTCGTTTCCGAATGGAACTTATGCATATGGCTTCTTTTCTGGTGAAAGCCTTAAAAGGTTTCCGAGTGAAGAACAATTCAAGGAAGGTTAGTCCGTGATGCCAAGAGATGAATAACCGAATGAGTCTCATGTATATAAGCCAAATTCTGAGTGAGACTCGTATGTATGGGCCTTTTCTGAGTGGTAATGGACCTGATGGACTCTGAGTGAAACGTAGTTGAAGAAGTTGGTTTGATCTTGACTAAGTAATGATTAACCGAGTGAAACCCGAGTGGGAAATACTTCTATATTCCTAAGTGTTGATATCCGAGTGAAAAATATTATACATATTCCGAGTGGATAAGATTCGAATAAGTCCGAGTGAGATGGCTTAGTGAATTCCTCCTAATGATGAAAGGGCAGAGTAATTCTGAGTGGAACTCGAGAGTGGAGTGCCTTCGAGTGTGTAATTCCGAGTGGGGTGGCATGTAACATCCTGCTTTTAATAATAGCTCTATTATGTAAATTTTGAAGTATAGAAGATCTGTTACTGTTAATCAATGAATAAAACACTCTATGGATGGTTTATTATACTTCAAAAATTTCATTTTTGGGTTAAATTATAGAAATTACATAGACCTGTAATGATAAGATCCATTTTTCGAGTAAAATATGCCTTAGAAAGAACTTTTCGAGTGAAAAAGGGGCTTTATTCCGAGTGAAGGATGAAATTCCGAGTGAAAGATTGAAATTCCGAGTGAAAGGTTAAAATTCTGAGTGAAGGTTGTGTTTTCCGAGTGGAACATGGCCGAGAGGGTTTCTTCCGAGTGGAATCCCTGTCAGAGACACTCCTGAGTGAAGTGGGACCGATAGAACCACTTCTGAGTTCAAGAATCCGAGTGAGACTCGTATGTATGGGTCTTTTTCCGAGTGATAATGACCCTGATGGACTCTGAATGAAACGTAGTTAAAGAAGTTGATCTGATCTCGGCTAAGTAATGATTAACCGAGTGAAACCCAAGTGGGAAATACTTTTATATTCATAAGTGTTGATATTCGAGTGAAAGATATTCCGAGTGAACCCATGTAACCCGTATTCTGAGTGACTATGTATGGTGTAAGTCTGAGTGGGGCTTGACTTGGTGAATTTTTCCAAGTGATGAGGAGTGGAATAATTCCGAATGAAACCTGATTGGGGAGTTTATGCTAAAGAAGGATTAGTTAAGGCATTATCCGAGTGAAATGGAGGTATGAATACTGTAACGCCCTGTGTAATTTTCCGAATAAATTTTTCGCGTTTTTGAAAGATCAATTTAAAATTCATAAATTAAACTCAGAGTTCACATAAAATTCGATAATTGCGGAATATTATCATGCATACTAGTCGTGATTAATAAAATTCATGAAATATTTGCATAGCGGAAACGATTTAGAAGTAACAGTACATAGTACGTAATATTTATTACAACCCATTAAATTAAAGTAGAAATCAAAGTCCAAGTAGTAATTTATATAGCCATCAATCAGGGTATCACTCTTCATTCTGCGTAGCATTCACTTTAAAATTTAATGTAAGAGTGAGACAGAATATAGAATAAATACAAAATAAATAAAATTGCACAAACACAATCAACAAAACATAATGATATGATGAATATGCCAAACAAGTTCATTTATAATTATTAAGTCTTTAATTAGTCAAATGATGTCATGCTGGATCCATTTTGTTTAGTGGGAATACTACAGTAAAAGGTCTCATAGAGACATCGGTAGGAATTAATACAGTCATGGATCCCTACAGCCCCACGACCAACACATTGGTAGGAATTTATACAGTCATGGATCCCTACAGCCCCATGACCAACACATTGTAAAAATAGGGCTTTAACTCATCATAGAGTAACCCTCCACTAGGGTAGGCAATCATGGAACCCCTAAAATTCCATGGTGCGTCCAAATGCTTATGATGCATGAATGCCTTTAATTCTCTTTATCATTTAACATACCATGATATCCACATTTCCAAAACCTCTTGGAAAATACAAGTCCTCAAGGGACACAATACACATAATAATTCACAAAATCATGGATTTACTGTTTCAACCACATATGTCAATAACCACAAGGCATTCATGTATATATAAATTAATCATGTCATTCATAATCATTCACCACCAAAATATACAACTGTATGATGCTCATTAAAATGTAACAACATCAATAATAAATCATAATCACTCAAGAGTTTAATAATAAATTGTTACTTATAGAGAAAATATCATTTTCATTCATAATATCCATTATAATTAACTTTCAGCATTTCCAATAGCAACATACTCTAGTAAAACAGTCATAACATAAGCAAATCATAACCTTTTCATGTTATTCCACTTTCTATAGCTTAATAATACAGTTATCTACAACTTTCATGAAGAGCACAATTTCAAATTCCAAACAGAATTACCACTTATTCACGAAATACCACACTGCCTCAAGGTGAGTTTTCCAAAACATACATATATTAGTAATTTGAATGTTTCTGGAGCTTCAAAAATGATTTTGGCATGAAACCAGTTCTAAATTATCCTTAACACAAATATATACAACTTTCATGAAGGCACTAACCACTAATTCTCACTACACAATTCCCAGTTTTAAAAATAAGATTCGGATTTCAAATTAACATAATTACAGCTTGTACATACTTCAGTATAGGCATAACTCAAGCTACAAAAATCATTTTGACTTGAAACCACTTTCTATAGATCCATAACATAAATACCTACAACTTTTATGCAGACATCAAAGGCTGATTATGTACGTACAAGTCCCAGCATATTAATATATACACAAAACATGGGATAAATATTCCACTCGGACATGCTGTAGTATTTTGGCTATAACTTTTGCTACACATACTCAAATCAGTCGGTTCAGGTCTCAAAATTCACAACATAAAAAGATCTATAACTTTCATGAAGACACTGATCACTAATTCTCACCACAAAAGTCCCAGTTTTAAAAATAAAGTTTGCATCTCAAGTTAACAGATTTACAGCTTGGACATACTTCAGTATTTTAGGCATATCTCGAGCTACAAAAATCATTTTGACTTGAAACCACTTTCTACAGATCCATAACACAATTATCTATAACTTTTGTGAAGACATCAAAGGCTGATTACGTAACGTCCCGAAAGGTTAATTAAAATTTTCGAGTAAATTTTTCGCTTTTTCGAAAGATTATTTTAAAATTTATAAATTTAATTCAGAGTTTATGTAACAATTAATAACAGCGGAAAAATTATCATACATACTAGTCGTGAATAATTAAATTCAAGAAAATATTTAAGTAGCGGAAACGATTGAGAAGATAATGGTACATGACATATTATATTTATTACAACCCATAAAATCAAAGTTCAGGTAATAAATCAAATAGACATCCATCATGGCATCACTCTGCATTCTGCGTGTCATTCACTGTAAAAATTAATGTAAGAGTGAGACAAAATATAGAATAAATATAAAATAGATAAAATTGCACAAACACAATTAACAATTCATAATGATATGATGAATATGCCAAACAAGTCCATTAATAGATCTTTAATTAGTCAAATGATGTCATGCTGGATCCATTTGGTCTTGGTGGGAATACTGCAGTAAAAGTCTCATAGAGACACAAATAGGGCTTTAGCATATACCATGAATCCCTATACTTCATGGCGCTTAAGTACCGAAGTACACAATATCATAAGTAGGACTTTTGCATAAACCATGAATCCCTACACTCCATGGCACACAACAAAATAGGGCTTAACTCATCATAGAGTAACCCCCCACCAGGGTAGGCAATCATGGAACCCCTAAATTTCATGGTGCGTCCGAATGCTTATGATGCATGAATGCCTTTAATTCTTTTAACATACCATGATATCCACATTTCCAAAACCTCTTGGATAATACAAGTCCTCAAGGGACACAATACACATAATAATTCACAAAATCATGGATTTACTGTTTCAACCACATATGTCAGTAACCACAAGGCATTCATGTACATATATATTAATTATGTCATTCATAATTATTCACCATCACAATATACAGACTGTGTAATACTCAACAACATTTATAATAATTCATAATCACTCAATAATTTAATAAATAATTTCTATCCATAGAGAAAATATCATTTTCTTTCAAAATAGCCATTTTAAGTGACTTTCAGCATCCCCAACAGCAACATACATTAGCAAAACAGTCATAACATGGGCAAATCAACTCCTTTTTAGATGATTCCACTTTCTATAGCTCAATAATACAATTATCTACAACTTTCATGAAGAACACAGTTTCGGATTCCAATCAGAAATACTACTTATTCATAAAATACCATACTGCCTCAAGATAAGTTTTCCAAAATGTACACAGATTAGTATTTAGAACGTATCTGGATTTACAAACGTGATTTTGACATGAAATCAATTCTAAATTATTCTTAACACACATATCTACAATTTCCATGAAGACACCAACCCCTAATTCTCACCACAAACTTCCCAGTTTTAAAAACAAGATTCGGATTTCAAAATTCCAGAATTTCAGAATTTCAGCTTGCACATACTTCAGTAATTTGAGCATAACTTGAGTTACAAAAATTATTTTGATGTGAAACCACTTTCCAAAAATCCAAAACTTAATTATCTACAACTTTCATGAAGACATCCAAGGCTGATTATGTATGTATAATTCCCAGCATATCAAAATATGCACTAAACATGAAGCAAATCTTTCACTAGGACATACAGTAGTATTTTGGCTATAACTTTTGCTACACATACTCAAATCAATCGGTTCAGGTCTCAAAATTCACATAACAAAACGATTTACAACTTTCATGAAGACACTGATCACTAATTCTTACCACAAAATTCCCAGTTTTAAAAATAAGATACGGATTTCAAGTTCACAGATTTACAGCTTGTACATACTTCAGTATTATGAGCATAACTTGAGCTACAAAAATTATTTTAATGTGAAACCACTTTCTAAAGATCCATAACATATATATCTACAACTTTCATGAAGACATTCAAGACTAATTACGCATGTATAATTCCCAGTATATCAAAATATACACAAAACATGGAACAAATCTTTCACTCAAACATGCAGTAGTAATTTGGCTATAACTTTTGCTATACATACTCAAATTAGTCAAAGACAAATTTCATGAAGAAGTCAAAGACAAATTCGTACGTTTTCAGTTTCAAAATTAAGCCACAAGATACGAAATTAAAACTGGAATCCTAGAGCAGCATACAACTCTACCCATTTTATAGTTATTCACAACCCTCTCCCCTCTTACTTGGTTTGAAGACTTTTAGCTGACTGGAAAAGAGGTCCCCTGGCTGTCCTGGTTTAGATCGAAGTTGTGTTGATGGAGAAGAGTAATTGGGAGTTTCAGAATCAGTGGTATGTTTAATAATGCAAGGTGGGAGACAACTTTCCATAAGTGGGTTTCTAGTGGGCTTTTAGTGGAAATTAAGAGTGGTTTAGGTTGAAAGCAAGCTCCACTTCTGTAGCCCACCCACTGGAGTGCGCATAATGGAAGATGATTTATTAAAATATGCATGAAGGGACAAAACAGAAGTCAACACGTCAATCTGGTAGTGAATTCCGAGTGAAATTTCACTCGGTCAGCCTCTTGGCCGACTGGAATTCCACTCGGTCCATGTATATACCGACTGGTAGTGGTCGATAATATGAAGAGAGGGAAATCCGAGTCCCTCTCGCTCAAGCGGATACCGACTCGCTTGAGCGAGTTCCACACAATGCACTGGCAGAGGGGTTTCGCTCAAGCGCATACCGACTCGCTTGAGCCAAAACCGATCTTTCATTCACTCGGTTTTCACTTAAACAGCTCAATCCACTCGGTAGAACATCCTGAAACCGAGTCTTCACTTATTACTCACTCGGAATTGATTCCTCATTAAACAGCTGGTCTGATTTCTCTTCCTTGGAGGTGACTCAGTCGGTATATTCTCCTAAAACTGAGTCATCTCAATTAGTCTTTCACTCGGGTATATCTTTCCAATTCCGAGTCATCTCTTGCTAGCCTTCCGCTCGGCAATTACACTAAAACTGACCCATCACTCTATTGATTTTCCACTCGGAGTTTCATCCCAGAGACTGACACATCTGAGTAATAATAAACCGGCGTTCGACACTTTCTACCATACAATGCTTCGAATGGAGCCATACCAATACTGCTGTGGTAGCTATTATTATACGTGAATTCAATCAATGGAAGAAACTGCTCGCAACTACCACCATGTTCAATCACACAAGATCGCAGTAAGTCTTCCAAACTTTGTATTGTACGCTCTGACTGTCCATCTGTTTGGGGATGATAAGCTGAACTCAATCGAAGCTTTAAACCCAATTCCTGATGCAAGCTTCCCCAGAATCGGGAAGTGAATCTTGGATCTCTATCTGACACAATACTTGATGGTACACCATGTAGTCTTACGATCTCCTTCACATATAACTATGCCAACTTTTGTAAAGAGTTCTTCATATTCATTGGGAGGAAGTGAGCAGACTTTGTCAATCTGTCTACAATAACCCAGATTGCATCATTCCCTGAATGTGTTCTTGGTAACCCCGACACAAAGTCCATTGAGATGTCATCCCATTTCCAGACAGGAATCTCTAATGGTTGCAGTTCACCAGATGGCTTCTGGTGTTCTACCTTGGCTTTTTGACACACCAGACATGAAGACACATATTCAACTATCTCTTTCTTCATCCTTGGCCACCAAAAGCTTTTCCTCAGATCTTGATACATCTTAGTTGATCCAGGATGAATGCTCAACATACTTTTATGTGCTTTTTCTAGAATCGTCCTTCTTAGATCAACATCATCTGGTACACAAATTCTATTCCTGATCCTCCAAATTCCATCTGATCCTTTTTGTAGTCCCATATCTTTTCCATTCGCCTGTAATTCTCTCAACTCTTGTAGTGGCAAATCTTCTTTTTGTCTTTCACCTAACAGTTTCAGGAAATCATTGGTTATCTTCAAAGTCCCCAAAGTCATACTCCTTGAAGATTTCATCTCTACACCCAAGTTCATGTCTCTGAACTGTTCTATCATCTCCATTTCTTTTATCATCAAAGATGCCATATGAATGGACTTTCGGCTTAGTGCATCTGCCACCACATTTGCTTTTCCTGGATGGTACTTCAGATCAAAATCATAATCTTTAAGAAACTCCATCCACCTTCGCTGCCTCATGTTCAATTCCTTTTGATCGAACAAATACTTCAAGCTCTTGTGGTCACTGAACACTTCAAACCTGACTCCATACAAATGGTGTCTCTAGATTTTCAGAGCAAATACCACTGCTGCCAATTCTAGATCATGCGTCAGATAGTTCATCTCATGTGGTCTCAACTGTCTAGAAGCATAGGCAACCACCTTTTGTTGCTGCATCAAAACACATCCTAAGCCCATTTTGGAAGCATCACAATAAACCACGAAATCTTCTTGTGGATTAGGTAAGGTTAAGACTGGAGCAGATGTAAGCTTCAACTTCAGTTCTTGGAAACTTTTCTCACATTCTGGCGTCCAAGAAAAAGGTTGATTCTTCCGGGTTAGCCGAGTCATTGGTAGGGCAATTTGAGAAAACCCTTCAATGAATCTCTGATAATAACCAGCTAATCCCAGGAAACTTCGTATCTTAGTGACTGAAGTAGGTCTCTCCCAGTTTACCACAGCTTCTATTTTAGAAGGATCCACAGATACTCCTTCGTTTGAGATTACATGGCCTAGGAATTTTACCTCTTTCAACCAAAATTCACATTTTGATAACTTTGCATACAACTGCTTCTCCTTCAAAATCTGTAATACCACTCAAAGATGCTTTTCATGTTCCTTTGCAGTTTTTGAATAGATCAGAATATCATCAATGAAAATAATGACAAACTGATCCAAGTAGGGATGAAATACTCGATTCATGTAATCCATGAATACGGCTGGGGCATTGGTCACTCCGAAGGGCATCACAAGGTACTCGTAATGACCATATCGTGTTCTAAAGGCTGTCTTTGGAATATCCTCAGACTTGACACGAATCTGATGATACCCCAATCATAGATCAATCTTGGAAAACACTGCAGCGCCTCTCAATTGATCTATCAGATCATCAATTCTGGGCAGAGGGTATCTATTCTTCACTGTCAATTTGTTCAGTTGACGATAATCTACGCATAACCTCATGCTTCCATCTTTCTTCTTGACGAGCAATACTGGCGCTCCCCATGGTGACACACTAGGTCTGATGAAATGCTTCTCCAATAACTCTTCAATTTATTTCTTCAGTTCCGCCAGTTCAATTGGTGCCATACGGTATGGAGCTTTAGACACTGGTCCTGCTCCTGGAATTAAATTAATAGAGAATTCTACCTCACGTTCTGGAGGTAAACTTGAGACATCCTCAGGGAATACTTCAGGAAATTTAGAAACAACCAGCATCTCGATTGCTTTAGGTTCACCATCTTCTTTGTAAAGAGTGAATAAAGCAAACAATTGACTTTCACCTTGTAATACATAGGTCTTGAGGTTGTCAGAATTTAGATTTTCTGATGGAAATATCACGGTCTTGTTGTGACAGTCCACCAAGACTCGATTTGTCGATAACCAGTCCATCCCCAGAATCACCTCCAGATCCTTCAAAGGTAAACAAACAAGATTGACAAGAAAGCGTCTACCTTCTATGAGTATAGAACATTCGTTACACACCTTAGTAGTCCTAAGTTGTGTACCGGTGAGAGTGGAAACAATCAGATCATATGTCATAGGCTTCACAGGTAATTGAAAGCGTCTAACACACTCATCAGAAATGAAAGAATGTGTAGCACCAGAATCAAATAACACAGATAGGATTGTACCATTAATCTCACACTTACTTTGTACGAGGTCATCAGCTTGGTCTGCCTCTGAACCGCTGATGGCAAAGACTCTCCCAGTTATTTGTTGGAACCTCTGATCTGTGGACTCCCGGTTCTGTCTTGGAGGTTGGGCAGTACGTGTGTCTTCTCCTCGGCCTTTCTGATAATTAGAGCCTCTTGGTTCACTCATAGTGTTCCTATTGTTGTTTTGATTGTTCTACGGACAATTTGGACTGATGTGTCCTTTTTGATTACATCGAAAGCAAGTGACCTCTTCAAGACGTCTGTTACAATTACGTACATGATGATTACCTCCACACTTAAGACACCTCATATTGTTGCGTCTATCAAAAGATGATGATGATGATGATCCTCCTCTGGAGTGACTTGGATAGAACAATCCTCTTCTTTTAAAATCAACTGACTGAGGTTTCAGTTGTCTATTGGCCCTTTCATGTGCCAGTCTGGCTTGGTGATTCTCTTTAAAAATTCTGCATTTGTTGATCAGAATAGGAAAACTCCGAATTTCTTGGTACCCTATCGCTTCTTTGATTTCCAGATTCAGTCCGTTCTCAAATTTAACACATTTCGATTCTTCGGCACCAGCCTGTTGAAAAGGAGGGTAAAAGAGAGATAGTTCTTCAAACTTTGCAGCATATTCTCCAACGGACATCAAGCCTTGTTTCAACTCCATAAATTCCAGCTCCTTGCGACTTTTCACACTTGCTGGAAAATATTTCTCCAGGAAACAGTCTTTGAAGTTGGCCCAGATCAAGGGTCTGTCAGTCTCGATCATACGGATTCTAGCATGAATCCACCAGTTCTCTGCCTCTTCCACCAACATATAGGTGGCATACTCAACCTTTTCGTATTCTGTGCAGGGCAATGCTCGAAAGATGTGCTCCATTTCCTTGGCCCAAAGATATGCTCCTTCTGGATTATAACCTCCTTTGAATTGTGAAGGCTTTCTCTTCAGGAAGTGGTCTAACCCATGGAGTCCTCCAGTGCTCCTTGGTTGGTTTTGTCGTTCTATGGCTTTAGCTAAACGGTTGAAAGCTGCTGCCATATCGTTGTTGTTGTTGTTGTTGTTGTTGTTGTTGTTTCTTGCCATCCTATATTCGTAGTTTGGTTTATACCAATTCTAAGGGATATCATATATAAATACTACATAACTATCATTATTCTACAGTTTATCAGTTAAGCAATCAATCATATAACACATTTATCATATTATCAAGCGGTAATCAAACAAATCTTTTCGTAATTAATCAGTCAGGCACAAGTCACATAGTACACATTTAGCATGTTATCAAGCAAGAAATCAAACATTTCACATATTATGTTGAGAAACAGTACATGTCATAACAATTGGTCCTGAATTTTTGAAAATGCTCTGATACCAACATGTAACGTCCCGAAACGTTAATTAAAATTTTCGAGTAAATTTTTCGCTTTTTCGAAAGATCATTTTAAAATTTATAAATTTAATTCAGAGTTTATGTAACAATTAATAACAGCGGAAAAATTATCATACATACTAGTCGTGAATAATTAAATTCAAGAAAATATTTAAGTAGCGGAAACGATTGAGAAGATAATGGTACATGACATATTATATTTATTACAACCCATAAAATCAAAGTTCAGGTAATAAATCAAATAGACATCCATCATGGCATCACTCTGCATTCTGCGTGTCATTCACTGTAAAAATTAATGTAAGAGTGAGACAAAATATAGAATAAATATAAAATAGATAAAATTGCACAAACACAATTAACAATTCATAATGATATGATGAATATGCCAAACAAGTCCATTAATAGATCTTTAATTAGTCAAATGATGTCATGCTGGATCCATTTGGTCTTGGTGGGAATACTGCAGTAAAAGTCTCATAGAGACACAAATAGGGCTTTAGCATATACCATGAATCCCTATACTTCATGGCGCTTAAGTACCGAAGTACACAATATCATAAGTAGGACTTTTGCATAAACCATGAATCCCTACACTCCATGGCACACAACAAAATAGGGCTTAACTCATCATAGAGTAACCCCCCACCAGGGTAGGCAATCATGGAACCCCTAAATTCCATGGTGCGTCCGAATGCTTATGATGCATGAATGCCTTTAATTCTTTTACCATACCATGATATCCACATTTCCAAAACCTCTTGGATAATACAAGTCCTCAAGGGACACAATACACATAATAATTCACAAAATCATGGATTTACTGTTTCAACCACATATGTCAGTAACCACAAGGCATTCATGTACATATATATTAATTATGTCATTCATAATTATTCACCATCACAATATACAGACTGTGTAATACTCAACAACATTTATAATAATTCATAATCACTCAATAATTTAATAAATAATTTCTATCCATAGAGAAAATATCATTTTCTTTCAAAATAGCCATTTTAAGTGACTTTCAGCATCCCCAACAGCAACATACATTAGCAAAACAGTCATAACATGGGCAAATCAACTCCTTTTTAGATGATTCCACTTTCTATAGCTCAATAATACAATTATCTACAACTTTCATGAAGAACACAGTTTCGGATTCCAATCAGAAATACTACTTATTCATAAAATACCATACTGCCTCAAGATAAGTTTTCCAAAATGTACACAGATTAATATTTAGAACGTATCTGGAGTTACAAATGTGATTTTGACATGAAATCAATTCTAAATTATTCTTAACACACATATCTACAATTTTCATGAAGACACCAACCCCTAATTCTCACCACAAACTTCCCAGTTTTAAAAACAAGATTTGGATTTCAAAATTCCAGAATTTCAAAATTTCAGCTTGCATATACTTCAGTAATTTGAGCGTAACTTGAGTTACAAAAATTATTTTGATGTGAAACCACTTTCCAAAAATCCACAACTTAATTATCTACAACTTTCATGAAGACATCCAAGGCTGATTATGTATGTATAATTCCCAGCATATCAAAATATGCACTAAACATGAAGCAAATCTTTCACTAGGACATACAGTAGTATTTTGGCTATAACTTTTGCTACACATACTCAAATCAATCGGTTCAGGTCTCAAAATTCACATAACAAAAAGATTTACAACTTTCATGAAGACACTGATCACTAATTCTTACCACAAAATTCCCAGTTTTAAAAATAAGATACGGATTTCAAGTTCATAGATTTACAGCTTGTACATACTTCAGTATTATGAGCATAACTTGAGCTACAAAAATTATTTTAATGTGAAACCACTTTCTAAAGATCCAAAACATATATATCTACAACTTTCATGAAGACATTCAAGACTAATTATGTAATACCCTAATTAATTGCAACTAAAAATTCCAAAAAAAATGAGAAAATTTTTCACAAAACAGTCCTGTATTATTCGATATATGAGGGAGCAGGCAAGGGAAGAACGAAAAGCATTCACACGCACATAGAAACCTACAGGGAAACTAAAACTGGGGCCGGCTCAATGGGTTTATCGTAACGCACCAACACTAGGGCGGATTGCACAACACCGTTTATTCGCTCAGACGGGGTCTGACACCGTCCAGGCGGAGTATGGTAATGCAGCAGCGGATAGAGGAGATTTCGCAATGAGGCTTCCCTTCGAGTAATACTGGTCACTCAACGGGAGGAATAGATAAGGGAAATATGTTAATACATTCACACGCGTAGCATTCGGTGGAAAGGCGGAGTTAGAATCATCCTACTTGGCTAGGCGGGGTATATTTATCTTGGGCGGGCTGTCCTAGTTACTTGGGCGAGGTATGACGCCGCCTAAACGAAATCTACATAACGCCTCTTTAACACAACTACAAGGTAATTTCCTCCATCGGGTATGGACAAGGGTTCACTAAGTAAATCCTCACACTCGCATTTCACTCAGAAAAATGAGGAGTTACAGGGTACATATACGTTAGTAGGTTGTGGAGAAAGGAGGGATCTGAACCTATTCCACCCAGCTCAACTAAGTATGACGACGCCTGGGCGGACTTAGCCATAACGCCCAATTCGGGGTCAACATCGGGGTCTGGTTTGTGTTAGCATCACAACGGATAGGAAAGGATAATGGTCGATATCTCACTCTGGTAATTACTCGCTTCAGCATGAGTCCTCGCGCTTGGGCGAATTGCTCCCACACTTCGGGCGGGGTACGACTCCGCCCAACGTATCCGACATAAATTTTCCTAAGACAATTCTCGGTTCACTCAGACTTAGCTATAACCTGCTCAATCAGACTGTCCCTGCGTATCTATTAAAGCATAATTAGGAAACAAGGCAGCACATAGCATCACGCACACCAAAACCATACATCCATATATATACATAAAAGTGCATGTCAATATTTACAATACAAAATCGGACTTCTCCTTGCCCGTAAAGTTCTATTCATCCCCAAAACATTAACATCCGGTATGAGCCAGTCCGGGCTTAATCTAACAACGCCTTAATTAAACCTTCCAAATGCATCAGCACTCCGCCCAGCATTCCAGCTCTGCTTCTGATCCTCCTCACGAGAGACATTCACTGAAAATGGCCACTGCAGGGGTGAGCTTTTACATGTAAAATGATACTCACAGACTCGGCATCAGCGTCAGTACACGCTCCTGCTATCACTCAACCTTTCTCAAGTAACCAAATTCATACAATTCAAACAACATTCATGACACACATAATTCACAGAGTTTATTCCACATCTAAATATATATTCATGCATTCAAAATCATACACATGCACATACATAGATTTATACATCACCACAATCAGCCTTATTTCTATATGCATGCCTGCGGATCCGACTCGGGTAAAGACTCTCAGTTACGGTCCCCTTTTCTTTTGGCCCCTCGTCCCTCAGCTCTTACCAGGTGGCACCGGCCTCCCCACGGCGTCTCGAGACTCTCTTCTCTAGCTCCAACGGCTACCACGAGCTCTATTGGGATCTAGCCAGGGTTGGTAACTGGAAGTCGTTTCCCTTGGGGTTCTTGACCTTCCATGGGTCACCCCACTCTTACTCATGCAACTAACACATTCATTATTACACATCATCGCGCCCTGAACACCTTACCGTAGTCATTAAGTAAGAACGGATATCCCCCACTACTCGTAATCATTCAGTCAGTCACACCAGCGCATGTTACAATCGGTCATCAGACTAACAACATTGAGTAATCCAATTAAGAACATGCACATACATACTTTTCATAGTGACAACAAAATAGATCCATCATTATCATCCACGAGCAGGCTACACCGTCGCCACGAAGATCACTATCAGAATCTCAAATCATGCATCAGTTTTAGTAATTGTGAATACATGCACACATGCGCAGCATCAGTTCTAATGATTATAAATACATGCACACACACACACCCGCACTCAGCAATACATTCATCCGGTACCATTCTTAGACCATGCATTCGACATGCAAGCACCCCTACCTTTAGAAGAATCCTCAGAAACCTTTCTGTTCTCGTTGTTGGGTCCGACGTCTTTCTCCTGGTTCGTTCGGTCTTCCTTGGCTTGTCGTATCCTGCGCCTGATTCTGGGATGAAGTGTGGTCCGTTCTCCAGTACTGCAACCAAGACCTCCAGGAGCGAAGAGTAAGATAGAAGAAGAAGAAAGATGAAGACGAAGGGAGGAAGTAGAGAATGAAGTGACGGAGAAGGGAGTCTGAAGAAATAGCAAGTGCGTTTTTCCGCCAAGGGCTCACGCTTATATATATATATATGTGTATGTGCGCAGTAAAGAAGAGTGGGATGGGAGAGTGCGTGTCCAGCAGTCACGTGCACTCCACCCCATCCCCTGACCACCACCATTTTTAATATTTTAATGGCTTAATCCTAAGTAGTTAAATGCAATTAACAGTTATTTCTTAGTTAAAAATCAAATCTTAATGGTTTATTCTTCATTCAGCATTAAATTTTAAAACGGGGATGTTATAGTTCTCCCCCACTGAAAAAGAATTTCGTCCCCGAAATTCAGTCGGTACTTACCTAGGTAAACAATTCGGGGTACTGCTGTTGCATGGCGTCTTCGCGTTCCCACGTGTAGGAGGTGGTCTTGCCTTGCTGCCACTCCACCTTAACCAGCCTTACGTTCTTGTTTCTTAAGCGTTTTACCGATTGATCCACAATTCCAACCGGTGTAGTCACAGTGGTTAGGTCTTCCTTGATCTCTACCTCGTCGTCAGGCATCGTGTGGCTGGGGTCATGCAAATACTTCCTTAGCTGAGACACATGAAAAACATTGTGTAATCGGGATAAGTGAGTTGGTAACGCGAGGCGGTATGCCACGGGGCCAATCCGTTCTACTACCTCATAAGGTCCGATGTAGCGAGGGCTTAACTTCCCACTTTTTAAGGCTCGTCCAACTCTTTTACTCGGAGAGGTTCCCAGAAACACTCGATCTCCGACTTGAAATTCCAATGGCTTGATGCGTTTGTCATGGTAGCTCTTCTGCCTGTCTTGTGATGCTTTCATCTTCTCCTTTATTACTCGGATCTGTTCTGTGGTTTGCTTCACGATGTCTGGTCCCAGTAATAGACTTTCACCCGCTTCCGACCAACAGAGTGGGGTTCGGCATCTACGCCCATATAATGCCTCGTAAGGTGCCATGCCAATGCTGTGATGATGGCTGTTGTTGTACGTAAACTCGATCAAGGGAAGGTACTGCTCCCAGTCCCCACCGTACTCTAACACACACGCTCTCAATAAGTCTTCTAGACTCTGAATTGTTCGCTCGGATTGTCCATCCGATTGGGGGTGGTAGGCAGAACTAAGCCAAAGCTTCGTCCCCAATTCTTGATGCATGCTGGTCCAAAACCTGGACGTAAATCTAGGGTCCCTATCTGAGACGATGGAAGTAGGTATGCCATGCAGTCGGATAACTTCTTGAATGTAGATTCGAGCCAATTTATGCAATGGGTACTTCATATTTACAGGTAAGAAGTGTGCACTCTTCGTCAATCTGTCAACAATGACCCAAATGGCATCATGGCCCGCTCGTTTTTTGGGTAATCCCATGATAAAATCCATCGCAATTGAGTCCCATTTCCACACGGGGATCTCTAGAGGCTGCATTGCACCGTACGGTTTTTGGTGCTCTACCTTCGATTTCTGACAAGTGATACACCGAGCCACGTACTCCGCCACATCCTTCTTTAGTCCGGGCCACCAAAACTGTCTCCTCAAGTCATGGTACATTTTCGTGGTTCCTGGGTGAATGCTGAGTAGGCTTTTGTGGGCTTCATCAAGCACCATTCTTCTCAATCTTCCTTCACTTGGTATGTATATTCTGTTTCTCACCCGGAAGATCCCATCTGACCCCTCTGCCAAGGATAAATCCTTTCCTTTAGCCTGAATTTCCTTCATCTCAGCTAGGCAAGAGTCCGCCTGTTGCTGTTCGTACACGGATTTTAAGAATTCGTTGGCAATCCTCAATATACCGATTGTCATCTTCTGAGAGGAAGGGGCGTCAACATGCAAGTTCATGTCTCGGAACCGCTCCAACAACTCAACTTCTTTTGCCATCATGGCTGCTATGTGGAGGGATTTTCGACTCAATGCGTCTGCTACGACATTTGCCTTACCTGGGTGGTATTTCAATTCGAAATCATAGTCCTTCAAAAACTCAATCCATCTTCTCTGCCTCATGTTCAGCTCCTTTTGGTCGAATAGGTATTTGAGGCTCTTATGATCGCTGTACACTTCAAATTTGGATCCGTACAAGTAATGCCTCCAGATTTTCAATGCAAAAACTACTGCTGCCAGCTCCAAGTCATGGGTCGGATAATGCTGTTCGTGGGGTCTCAATTGTCGAGAGGCATATGCTATCACTCGATCCTTCTGCATGAGTACACATCCTAATCCGAGTCCGAACGCGTCACAATAGACCACGAAGCTTTCTCGTAACTCAGGTAATGCCAACACCGGAGCAGTTGTCAACTTATTCTTCAGCTCTTGGAAGCTGCTCTCACACTCCGGACTCCACACAAAAGGAACGTTCTTCCGAGTCAATTTAGTCAGGGGTAATGCCAACTTAGAAAAACCTTCGATGAACCTTCTATAATAACCTGCCAAGCCCATAAAACTCCTTATTTCCGAGATCGATCTGGGCCTCTCCCATGCCATTACAGCAGCTACCTTCGCAGGATCCACCGAGACGCCTCGCTTGGAGATCACATGCCCGAGGAAGTGGATCTCATCCATCCAAAATTCGCACTTTGAAAGCTTTGCAAACAATTGCTTCTCCTTCAACACTTGGAGTACCGTCCTGAGATGTCCTTCATGCTCCTCAGATGTCTTAGAATAAACTAGAATATCATCGATGAAGACAACAACAAACCGATCTAAGAAGGAGTGGAATATGCTGTTCATGTAATTCATGAAAACAGCAGGGGCGTTTGTCACACCGAACGGCATCACTACATACTCATAGTGACCATACCTAGTCCTAAAGGCAGTTTTAGGAATGTCCGAGTCCTTCACTCGGATTTGGTGATATCCCGATCGTAAGTCGATTTTCGAGAAGACTGAGGCTCCACGCAGCTGGTCAATTAAATCATCAATTCTAGGCAGTGGGTATCGATTCTTGATTGTGAGTTTGTTAAGCTGTCGATAATCTATACAAAGTCTCATGCTGCCATCCTTCTTCTTAACAAGTAGCACAGGTGCGCCCCATGGTGACACGCTTGGTCTAATGAACTGCTTCTCAAGTAACTCATCCACTTGTTTCTTCAACTCTACCAATTCAGTTGAGGACATTCTGTAGGGTGCACTGGAGACCGGTTCGGCTCCAGGGATCAAGTCTATAGAGAATTCAACTTCTCTATTGGGAGGCACACTCGGGACGTCCTCTGGGAACACTTCTGGAAATTCGCAGACAACCGGAATTTTGTTCACTAGGGGCTCATTCTCATCTTTGGTTAGACAAAGCATCATAAATAGTTGGGTTATACCTAGTGCCGTGCCATCTTCAGTGGGTTGTTTTGGGAAAACTATCTCTCGGTTTCTACAATCTACTAATACCTTATTGGCTGAAAGCCAATCTATTCCAAGCACAATATCAAGACCCTTTAAGGGCATGCAAATCAGATCGAAGGTGAAACTCCGATCATACAACTCAAATGCTACATTTTTACATATTGACGATGTGAACACACTAGGGCCAGTGGGGCTGGCCACTTCCAAAGTCCGGTTCATAGACACAGTTGGTAGCTTCAACCGTTTCACGCACTCATCAACTATAAAAGAATGGGTTGCTCCCGAATCGAAAACAACATTAAGCGTATTCATTCCAAGTGAGCACTTACATTGTACTAGATCGTTTGCTGGTGCAACATCCTCTGCATTGATGGTGTAGATCCTTCCTGTCGCTGTTGGGCCGGTGTTCCTCTCTCGGTTGTTCGGGGCACGCATCATATTTTCTCTGGTTCCGTTGCCTCTGCCACCAGGTCGTTGGTTATCATTCACTCTGGTTCGATCTTGAAATCCTCCTTGACGCACATTGGTGTTTGCCTGGCGGAGTTGGGGGCAGTCCGGGCGAACGTGTCCCTTCTCTCCGCAGTGGTAGCATTTAACATTTGTATCATTGCATTCCTTAGCAAAATGATCACCGCCGCATTTAAAGCATCCGCCATACCTTGGTCGCCCACTCATCTGTCTCCCTCGGTCATTATGGTTCTGATATCTGGTGAAGGGTTCATTCCTCCTCACGTTCCCTGGCCTCTTGAAACGTGATTGCTGAGGCCTCAGGTGCTGGTTGGCTCTGCTGCACTGGCCCGAATGGGCCCTGTCATCCTCTTCGAATATTCTACACTTGTTCACTAAGGCAGGGAAACTCCGGATTTCATGGTACCTGCAGGCCCTCTTGATATCCGATCTCAGTCCGTTCTCAAACTTAAGACACTTGGAGTGCTCCGTTCCTGGCTGCTGGAAGGGCGGATAGAATAGGCACAATTCCTCAAATCTGGTCGCGTATTCTTCCACAGTCATGGAGCCCTGTTTTAACTCCATAAACTCCAGCTCTTTCCGACTCCTCACTGTGTCGGGAAAGTATTTGTCTAAGAAGCAGGCCTTGAAATCGTTCCACGTCAGTTGATTGTCATCTTCGGGGAATCGGCTCCTGGATATCTTCCACCAATTCTCCGCTTCATCCCGCAGCATATACACTGCGCATTCCACCTTCTGGGCTTCGGTACAGCGAAGACCCCTAAAAATTCTCTCTAATTCCTGAGTCCACTTGAACGCCGCCTCAGGGTTCCGTCCTCCTAAGAATTCACTCGGCTTCCTCTTCAGGAAGCGGTCCAGCACATGGCCATCCTCAGGTTGAGTTTGGCCTTGCCTTTCAAACACATCAGCAAAGCGTTGGAATGCTGTGGCTATAGCCTCCATACTTTGACGATGCGCCATTCCTTATCCTGAAATTGACATTTAAGGATAAGTATACGGAGCCACTTACTACCGATCTAGTTATTAGTCCAACAATTAATAGCTTAGCACATTATGTCATTCGCCTAAGTCATACACACAATCGGACCAGGGGAAAACAACCACTTGTCCTCAAGTCAATCATCAATCAGGTCAACCAGCATCAGAACAATTTCAACCATTCAATCAAAAAGACACACACACCACCGCTTACACTTGATAAGCATACTTTGGCCTTGGACTTTTCGGTCCGCTCTGATACCAAAATGTAACACCCTAATTAATTGCAACTAAAAATTCCAAAAAAAATGAGAAAATTTTTCACAAAACAGTCCCGTATTATTCGATATATGAGGGAGCAGGCAAGGGAAGAACGAAAAGCATTCACACGCACATAGCAACCTACAGGGAAACTAAAACTGGGGCCGGCTCAATGGGTTTATCGTAACGCACCAACACTAGGGCGGATTGCACAAAACCGTTTATTCGCTCAGACGGGGTCTGACACCGTCCAGGCGGAGTATGGTAATGCAGCAGCGGATAGAGGAGATTTCGCAATGAGGCTTCCCTTCGAGTAATACTGGTCACTCAACGGGAGGAATAGATAAGGGAAATATGTTAATACATTCACACGCGTAGCATTCGGTGGAAAGGCGGAGTTAGAATCATCCTACTTGGCTAGGCGGGGTATATTTATCTTGGGCGGGCTGTCCTAGTTACTTGGGCGAGGTATGACGCCGCCTAAACGAAATCTACATAACGCCTCTTTAACACAACTACAAGGTAATTTCCTCCATCGGGTATGGACAAGGGTTCACTAAGTAAATCCTCACACTCGCATTTCACTCAGAAAAATGAGGAGTTACAGGGTACATATACGTTAGTAGGTTGTGGAGAAAGGAGGGATCTGAACCTATTCCACCCAGCTCAACTAAGTATGACGACGCCTGGGCGGACTTAGCCATAACGCCCAATTCGGGGTCAACATCGGGGTCTGGTTTGTGTTAGCATCACAACGGATAGGAAAGGATAATGGTCGATATCTCACTCTGGTAATTACTCGCTTCAGCGTGAGTCCTCGCGCTTGGGCGAATTGCTCCCACACTTCGGGCGGGGTACGACTCCGCCCAACGTATCCGACATAAATTTTCCTAAGACAATTCTCGGTTCACTCAGACTTAGCTATAACCTGCTCAATCAGACTGTCCCTGCGTATCTATTAAAGCATAATTAGGAAACAAGGCAGCACATAGCATCTCGCACACCAAAACCATACATCCATATATATACATAAAAGTGCATGTCAATATTTACAATACAAAATCGGACTTCTCCTTGCCCGTAAAGTTCTATTCATCCCCAAAACATTAACATCCGGTATGAGCCAGTCCGGGCTTAATCTAACAACGCCTTAATTAAACCTTCCAAATGCATCAGCACTCCGCCCAGCATTCCAGCTCTGCTTCTGATCCTCCTCACGAGAGACATTCACTGAAAATGGCCACTGCAGGGGTGAGCTTTTACATGTAAAATGATACTCACAGACTCGGCATCAGCGTCAGTACACGCTCCTGCTATCACTCAACCTTTCTCAAGTAACCAAATTCATACAATTCAAACAACATTCATGACACACATAATTCACAGAGTTTATTCCACATCTAAATATATATTCATGCATTCAAAATCATACACATGCACATACATAGATTTATACATCACCACAATCAGCCTTATTTCTATATGCATGCCTGCAGATCCGACTCGGGTAAAGACTCTCAGTTACGGTCCCCTTTTCTTTTGGCCCCTCGTCCCTCAGCTCTTACCAGGTGGCACCGGCCTCCCCACGGCGTCTCGAGACTCTCTTCTCTAGCTCCAACGGCTACCACGAGCTCTATTGGGATCTAGCCAGGGTTGGTAACTGGAAGTCGTTTCCCTTGGGGTTCTTGACCTTCCATGGGTCACCCCACTCTTACTCATGCAACTAACACATTCATTATTACACATCATCGCGCCCTGAACACCTTACCGTAGTCATTAAGTAAGAACGGATATCCCCCACTACTCGTAATCATTCAGTCAGTCACACCAGCGCATGTTACAATCGGTCATCAGACTAACAACATTGAGTAATCCAATTAAGAACATGCACATACATACTTTTCATAGTGACAACAAAATAGATCCATCATTATCATCCACGAGCAGGCTACACCATCGCCACGAAGATCACTATCAGAATCTCAAATCATGCATCAGTTTTAGTAATTGTGAATACATGCACACATGCGCAGCATCAGTTCTAATGATTATAAATACATGCACACACACACACCCGCACTCAGCAATACATTCATCCGGTACCGTTCTTAGACCATGCATTCGACATGCAAGCGCCCCCTACCTTTAGAAGAATCCTCAGAAACCTTTCTGTTCTCGTTGTTGGGTCCGACGTCTTTCTCCTGGTTCGTTCGGTCTTCCTTGGCTTGTCGTATCCTGTGCCTGATTCTGGGATGAAGTGTGGTCCGTTCTCCAGTACTGCAACCAAGACCTCCAGGAGCGAAGAGTAAGATAGAAGAAGAAGAAAGATGAAGACGAAGGGAGGAAGTAGAGAATGAAGTGACGGAGAAGGGAGTCTGAAGAAATAGCAAGTGCGTTTTTCCGCCAAGGGCTCACGCTTATATATATATATATATGTGTATGTGCGCAGTAAAGAAGAGTGGGATGGGAGAGTGCGTGTCCAGCAGTCACGTGCACTCCACCCCATCCCCTGACCACCACCATTTTTAATATTTTAATGGCTTAATCCTAAGTAGTTAAATGCAATTAACAGTTATTTCTTAGTTAAAAATCAAATCTTAATGGTTTATTCTTCATTCAGCATTAAATTTTAAAACGGGGATGTTACAAATTACGCATGTATAATTCCCATCATATCAAAATATACACAAAACATGGAACAAATCTTTCACTCGAACATGCAGTAGTAATTTGGCTATAACGTTTGCTATACATACTCAAATTAATTGAATCAGGTCTCATAATTTAGATAACAAAAAGATCTACAACTTTCATGAAGAAGTCAAAGACAAATTCATATGTTTTCAGTTTCAAAATTAAGCCACAAGATACGAAATTAAAACTGGAATCCTAGAGCAGCATACAACTCTACCCATTTCATAGTTATTCACAACCCTCTCCCCTCTTACTTGGTTTGAAGACTTTTAGCTGACTGGAAAAGAGGTCCCCTGGCTGTCCTGGTTCAGATCGAAGGTGTGTTGATGGAGAAGAGTAATTGGGAGTTTCAGAATCAGTGGTATGTTTAATAATTCAAGGTGGGAGACAACTTTCCATAAGTGGGTTTCTAGTGGGCTTTTAGTGGAAATTAAGAGTGGTTTAGGTTGAAAGCAAGCTCCACTTCTGTAGCCCACCCACTGGAGTGCGCATAATGGAAGATGATTTATTAAAATATGCATGAAGGGACAAAACAGAAGTCAACACGTCAATCTGGTAGTGAATTCCGAGTGAAATTTCACTCGGTCAGCCTCTTGGCCGACTGGAATTCCACTCGGTCCATGTATATACCGACTGGTAGTGGTCGGTAATATGAAGAGAGGGAAATCCGAGTCCCTCTCGCTCAAGCGGATACCGACTCGCTTGAGCGAGTTCCACACAATGCACTGGCAGAGGGGTTTCGCTCAAGCGCATACCGACTCGCTTGAGCCAAAACCGATCTTTCATTCACTCGGTTTTCACTTAAACAGCTCAATCCACTCGGTAGAACATCCTGAAACCGAGTCTTCACTTATTACTCACTCGGAATTGATTCCTCATTAAACAGCTGGTCTGATTTCTCTTCCTTGGAGGTGACTCAGTCGGTATATTCTCCTAAAACTGAGTCATCTCAATTAGTCTTTCACTCGGGTATATCTTTCCAATTCCGAGTCATCTCTTGCTAGCCTTCCGCTCGGCAATTACACTAAAACCGACCCATCACTCTATTGATTTTCCACTCGGAGTTTCATCCCAGAGACTGACACATCTGAGTAATAATAAACCGTGTGTCCCCAGTCGGAATTTTGCCACTCAGAAATGCATTTTCCTATGTAATTCACTCAAAATGAAGGCACTCAGTGATTCTTTCATTCGGAATTGCAATGTCTGATCAAGATCGACTCGGAAACGGGCCTCTGGAAGACACTTGACTCGGAAATGAGTCTCTCTGTGGTGTTTAACTCGAAAATGAGTCATTCAGGAGTAATTGACTCGGAAATGAGTCATTTGATGGCATTTGACTCGGAAACGAGTCTTTCTAAGTAATTTAACTCGACAGTGAGTCACCCCAAGGTGAGTCACTCGGATTCTCTCACTCAGAAGTGGTTCTATCAGTTCCACTTCACACACAAGTGTCTCGGGTGCAGGAATTTCACTCGTAATAAGCTCACTCGGCCATATTCCACTCGGCAAACATAACCTTCACTCGGAATTTATAAGTCTTTCCTCTCGGAAGTGAAGCTTTTGGGCAAATTTTATTCATAGATAGAAATGCCTAGCAATGTATGACTCAGAATTGAGTCATTGGAAAATATTTGACTCGGAATTGAGTCTTTCTGACATGCTTGACTCAGCAGTGAGTCTCTGAGACAATATCTCATTCGGAATAAGTCCTCCTGACCATGTTCCACTCAGAAAACACCATTTGCACTCGGTATTTCCATTTTCCACTCGGAATTTTACATTTTCACTCAGAATTTCTCTTAGTCACTCGGAACTTTTCCTTCTTTACTCAGAATTTTCATTCTTCACTCGGACAGAGCCCCTTTTTCACTCGGAAATTCATTTCTAAGGCATATTTTACCCGGAAAATGGATCTTATCAATACAGGTCTATGTAATTTCTATAATTATACCCAAAAATGGAATTTTTGGAGTATTATAAACCATCCATAAAGTGTTTTATTCATTGATTAACACTTACAGACCTTCCATGCTTCATGAATTACATAATTGAACTATTATTAAAGCAGGATGTTACAGATTATGCTTGTAAAATTCCCAGAATATCAATATATACACAGAACATAGAACAAATATTCCACTCAAACATGCTGTAGTATTTTGGCTATAACGTTTACTATACATATTCAAATTAATTGATTCAGGTCTCAAACTTCAGATAACAAAAAGATCTACAACTTTATGAAGAATTCAGAGTCAAATTCACACGTTTTCAATTTCAAAAATAAGCAACAAGTTACGAAGTTAATTCTGGAATCCTAGAACAGCATACAATTCTACCCATTTCATAGTTATTCATAATCTTGTCCCCTCTTACTTGGATTGATGATCTTTGGCTGACTGAAAAGAAGTCCCCTGGCTGTCCTGGTTCAAATCGAAGGTGTATTGATGGTGAGGAGGAATTGGGAGTTTCAGAATCAGTGTGTGTGTTTAATAATGCAAGGCAGTGGGAGACAAGCTCCTTGTGAGTGGATCGTAGTGCTGTTAGTGGAGATAACGGAGGATTAAAATAAGAAAGTGGACTTATAATGGTCCACTTCTGCAGCCGACCCACTAGAGTGTGCATGATTGATGAAGATTTATTAAAATATGCATAAAGGGACAAAATTGAAGTCAAAACGTCAATCTGGCAGTGAATTCCAAGTGAAATTTCACTCGGTCAGCCTTTTGGCCGACTGGAATTCTACCCAGTTAATGTATATACCGACTGGAAGTGGTCGGTAACATGAAAAGAGGGAAATCTGAGTCCCTCTCACTCAAGCGGATACCGACTCGCTTGAGCGAGTTCCATACAATGCACTGGCAGAGGGGTTCCGCTCAAGCGAAAACCGACTCGCTTGAGCGAGTGTGAGTTTCGCTCAAGCGAATACCGACTCGCTTGAGCCAGACACTCTCCCTCCCCAAAACCGATCCTTCATTCACTCGGTTTTCACTTCAACATCTTAATCCACTCGGTAGAAACTCCTGAAACCGAGTCTTCACGTATTACTCACTCGGAATTTGTAACACCCTAAATTTTTATAAATAGTAATCCCAAAACAACAAGGAAATTTTTCACAAAAGCAGCCACGAATCCCTTGACACAGAAGGGAAGAAGAAGGCGAGGGAAGTAGAAGAGCATTCACACGCATATGACAAGCAACAGGGGAATTAGGACAGAGACCGGTCTATTTGGTTCAGTGTAAAGCTCCAGCGTCTGGGTGGAGTCCAGGACGGAAGGTGACACACTCATCCGTTGTCCAACACCGCCTGAACGATGCCACAACGGATGGAAACTCCTCAAGCAAACCTCACATCAGCGTTCACTCGCATCCACAGGACAAACCTTTCCTCGAGGGAACTACTGGGCGCTCAGCATAAGGAACCAGTGAGGGGAGGAGAAGGGAGATGTACATGAGTAGTAGTAGTAGTTGTGGAGGAAAGGGGAACCTGAACTTATTCCGTCCAATTCAACTAGGTATGATAACGCCTGGGCGGACTCCACCACAACGCTCAAGTGGGGTCAACACCGTTGTCTGGGACGCATTAACGTAACAACGGAGGGGAAGGGTATTTGGGCGGTGTTCCAAATTGGCACCTACTCGCTTCAGCGAGAGTCCTCACGCTTGGGCGGACCGTTCCAGTCGCTCGGGACACCATAACTTAGCCTTCCAATTTTATCCATACGGCGACCCTTATACTCTACTCGGAACTGAGGGTTATCCCACTCGGATTTCAGAACTCCTTCTCACTCGGACTATATCCTATTCAAACATCACTCGACGCACTCCAACCTTAACACAATCGGGTCACATTTCCTATCCATTATTCGAAGCACATTCACACATTCACTCGGAAATACCAACTCTTCCTCACACGGGATTTCATACTTACTTTTACTCGAGAATCTTCAGGACTATAATCATTTAGAAATAGTGACTGACTCACTCGGCGTACTACCATTTAATCACTCGGATTATAATTACCCTACGCTCATAAGACATCCTCAAACAGTCCTTTTCTCCACTCAACATCACTTACAATATAGAACACACAACATATACACATATAAACAAAAGCATTCATATAATCATAAGAACTTCATCATGACTTCTGTTATCCAAGGCTGTCAAGTTTAGCGTAAGGATTAAACCAAAACAAGAGCCGGCCAAGGCTTAACAAAACATTACACATAGCATGTACACAATTATAAGACTTCCATAATGCGTCAGTACTTCTCCCAGTATCTCAATTCTTCCTCCGATCCTCGTCTTGAGAGGTATTCACTGAAAAATTGCCACTGCAGGGGTGAGTATCTTAAATTTTAAATGATAGATACCGACTTAGGTTATCTCTCATTCATACAACGACACATATACCTATACATACATATAATCATACGTTAATTCAATAGTATAACATTCCACAGTCAATGACACAATGCTTAAGTCATAATACCTCCACAGCACATTTATCAATCAGAATACACGATTCTCACTCGGACATTTGTCTATACGTTCACAACTCCATAACAACATAGATTCGTAGAATAGATTTCAGTCGGCATTTAACAGCAAAAGCACATGGAATAATACACTCAGTCATAGGTATACATCATTTTTCTA
This sequence comes from Clitoria ternatea, assembly GCA_037962975.1. NCBI lineage: Eukaryota > Viridiplantae > Streptophyta > Magnoliopsida > Fabales > Fabaceae > Clitoria > Clitoria ternatea. Next base: position 290,255,325 of record CM075670.1, read on the forward strand.
GTGTCATCACATGCATAATTAATTCCACATAATATCAGTAGTCATATATGCACAGATTAATCACTCGGTTCCGCATACATGTGTAATCGGTTTGAACGTTGCAACGTAGGCTCTCAGCTTTTTTGTACATAGCTCTCAGCTATCAATTCAGCTCCCAGCTGCTTGGCCGTTTTACAGGTACCCAACCGTTTGCCCACAGGTGACACCAACACTCTCAGCGCCAACGGAGGTGTTCACAGGCAGCCCGAGTCCCACTCAAGGGCTACCTTGAGTCCCACTCAAGGGCTTTACAGCGTCCCACGCTGAATAACCGATGGTAGTGTCCCACACTACGTGCTCTCAACACAAACACATCCCATGCGCTACACGCGAATTCAGCACACACATTGAATTCATGCACATACATTTCACATGCAGTTGGTAATACACATTCTCAGGACTCTGCATGTTAATTTAACTCACCCAACTTCCATGCAATCATCATCATAACTCTATTATCCACATATAAGTCCAATGAAATCAATATCAGTCAACATCAAGCTTTTATGAGCATTTTCATCAACTCGAGCATAACATGCACTTGGGATACAGCCGTATCAGAGTTTAATCGGCGCATGCATTCATATGAAAATCATAAGTTCACCCAAGCATTTCAAGTCAGCATAACACAACATGCATTCGGCATATGACAGTGGTAGAACTTAGTCAAGGCATGCATTCCTGTAAATACGAACAGGTTCACTAAAGCATTCATATCAACACAACGTAATATGCAATCGGGTTCTATAGTATCAAAACTCTACAATGTATACATGCAACAGTCATTCACACTCATCCTATATTCTCATACTCCATATGCAAGCACCTCGGCACACAAAACAAAAAAATAAAAACACAACCATCAACAACTTCCACCCGTTCGTAACCCATGCATTTAACATGAAAGGTACTCCCCCTACCAACTGTGAGATTCCGAGAGGTTCTTTTCCTTGTTTCTTCGCTCGATGCTTTCTCTGGAACGCTACTGTCTTCCACGAGTGGTGTAGGGGCTGTTCCTGCTTCTGCTTCGACGCTCGTCCTCCGCTCGTATGAGAGAGTTCTCACTGTTCTGCAACACCGTCACTCAGCCACCGAAACAGGGAGTAGAATGGAGAGTAGAGAAGGAGAAGGGGGGAAAGCGAGAGAGAAGAGAAGAAGGGAGTTCGCAGTAGAGGGGTTATGGGAAGTGAAAGGCAAGGGACCCTCACCCAATATAAACGCATGCACGAAGGACAAGAAGGTGGGATGGGGAAACGTGAGACAGTAGCCTTGCCCACGCTACCTTGTCCCATCAGCATTTCAAACGCTAATTACCTCACACCCTTTAGTTAATTACGTCAAGGGTAATTAATGGACAGATTATCATTCTAAATGGCTTTATTTATTTTTACTTTACTTGGTTCTTTTTATCAAAATTGGGATGTTACAGAATTGATTCCTCTTGAAACAATCGGTCTGATTTCTCTTCCTTGGAGGTGACTCAGTCGGTATATTCTCCTAAAACCGAGTCATCTCAATTAGCCTTTCACTCGGTAATTTCATTCCAATTCTGAGTCATCTTTTGCTCAGCCTTCTACTCGGCAATTACACTCAAACCGACCCATCACTCTATTGGTTTTCCACTCGGTAAACAACTCCAAGACCGACCAATATCCATTTGGTTACCCACTCGGAATTTCATCCTAGAGACTGACACATCTGGGCAATCGTACACCGTGTGTCCCCAGTCGGAACTCTGTCACTCAGAAATACATTTTTCCTCTGTACTTCACTCGAAAATGAAGGCACTCAGTGAGTCTTTCATTCAGAATTGCAATGTTTGATCAAGATCGACTCAGAACGAGTCTTTGGAAGATACTTGACTCGGGAATGAGTCTTTCTGTGGTGTTTGACCCGGAAACGAGTCATTCAGGAATAATTGACTCGGAAATGAGTCATTTGATGGCATTTAACTCGGAAACGAGTCTTTCTAAGTAATTTAACTCGGCAGTGAGTCACCCCAAGGTGAGTCACTCGGATTCTCTGACCCAGAAGTGGTTCTATCAGTTCCACTTCACACATAAGTGTCTCGGGGGCAGGAATTCCACTCGGAATAAACCCACTCGGCCATATTCCACTCGGAAAACACAACTTTACTCGAAATTTCCCTTATTCACTCGGAATTTCTCGTAGTCACTCAGAATTTTCCTTCTTCACTCAGAATTTTCATTCTTCACTCGGACAGAGCCCCTTTTTTACTCGGAAATTCATTTCTAAGGCATATTTTACCCAGAAAATGGATCTTATCAATACAGGTCTATGTAATTTCTATAATTATACCCAAAAATGGAATTTTTTTGGAGTATTATAAACTATCCATAAATTGTTTTATTCATTGATTAACACTAACAGATCTTCCATACTTCATAATTTACAAAAATAGGACTATTATTAAAAGCAGGATGTTACATTTCTCCCACCCTAATAAAAATTTCGTCCTCGAAATTTAATCATTACGCACTCCTCAGTGAAACAATTCTGGGTATTGCGTCCTTATAGCATCTTCACGCTCCCAAGTCAGAGTTACATCACTTCCTTGTCTCCATGCAACTTTCACCAATGGTACATTCTTGTTTCTCAGGTGTTTAATCGACCTTTCTATGATCTGTGTAGGTTCTGTAGAGATGGTCAGATTTTCTTTAACTTCAATATCATCAGCAGCAATCACATGAGTGGGGTCTTGTTCACACTTCCTCAGTTGTGATACATGAAACACATTGTGTAGATTTGCCAGGTGAGGAGGAAGTGCAATCTGATACGCCACTGTACCAATCCTCTTTAGGATCTCATATGGTCCAATAAACCTCGGGCTCAACTTCTTACTCTTCAATGCTCGACCAATCCCCTTGTGAGGTGAAACCTTCAAGAATACATGATCACCAACCTGAAATTCAAGTGGTTTCCTCCTTTTGTCATAGTAGTGCTTTTGTCTATCTTGGGATGCCTTCATCTTCTCTCTGATTATTTCTATTTGTTCAGTAGTCTGCTGCACAATTTCAGGTCCTAACGCCAAACTTTCACCAGTTTCTAACCAACAAAGGGGCGTTCGACACTTTCTACCATACAATGCTTCAAATGGAGCCATACCAATACTGTAACACCCTCGGTTAGATAGGATAGCCCATTCCATAGCAACATCCTATTTAACTGAGAGGTCACAAGTTTTTCACAAAATTGAATATTTTTTTTTAAAATAAATAAAGAGTTGGCAGATCAGTGGAAGCAAATAGTACATAATTCACATAGTCATTCATGAACTGTAAGTAAGTGTACTCATAACAGAATGGGGCACGCAGGCACCCTTAAATATTAATACAGTCATCCATTGTCTTAATTATCAACTACGGATATCCTACTTTTAATGAGCAATCTTAGTTGGTTCAGCGTATTACTGTCCATCATACTCGGGTTCTTGATTTTCTAATTCCTCTGAAAAAATGGTCAACAGTAAGGGTGAGTATAACCCAAGACCCTGAAGGTTACCCGGTGTGGACATAATCCAGTCAACAGGTAATATCACATTATCATATAATTCACACATCTATAACAATCAAATATGTTATCAGAGAATGCATGAGTTCATTTTATTATGATATATCTTGATTAAATCTCATGATGCATGTGGGCCCAATAAATCAATTTATCTTTATCTCATTCTTTGGAATATCTCCATTCCAATCTAGAGTGATCAGGGTCCGCCCAAGTTCCCATTTTCATAAGGTACGAATGAACTCATTGGTTCTCATCATTGATTAATATATTTTTGGAACTTGGATCCCTACGATCATAGTTACACTCCGTCATTTAGTCAAAGTACACTAGAATTGCATCGTCTCACCAGGCTATCAGGCGCGACTCTGATGCCATTGGGTTGCCGTTCCAGTTATACTCCCAAGATCCTCTTGGGGATCGAACGTGAGTGTCCTCCAGCGTACCAGATGTATGCTCTAGATATTTTTCTCCTTCAAAAATATTTTCATGATGCGAAATGTATTTTATCTTTGATTCTTGGGTATTTATGTGTTTCCAGTCTCATAATATCATTCACAAGCTCTTGGTACCATTAATTTGTCCAGACGTTGCAATTCATTTATTTATCTTATTCAAACAAATATATCAATTGTAGTTTTGGTTCGAAATTATACTTTGTATAGAATAAAATAATATATTCCTTATTTTATTACTTATAATTAAATAATAATAATATCAATAACACTAATACTAATTAATAATAATAATAAGAATCACAATAAGAATAATAATAATAAGAATAATGATAATGGTAATAATAATAATGATATTAAGAATAATGATAATAATGAAACTAAGAACAGTAATGAAAACTATAACGCTCCAATAATTCAATAAGGAGTAAAGAAGAGTTTCTGAAAAAAAAATCCAAGTTTAAAACGTTAAAACTAGCTTTTCTGAGGAGAAAGAGTTAAATACCGAGTGAAATTAATTGAATGCTGAGGGAAATTGAATTATCCGAGTAAAATAATTCTCTTTCCGAGTGAAAATGAATTTCCTGAATAAAATGAGTTAGAAACCAAGTGTAATCAATAGAATTCCGAGTGAAATAAGTAGAATTCCAAGTAAAATCAGGCTGAAGTGAGTTTCTGAATAAAATAAACATAAACCTGAGTGAAATCAGACTAAAAGTTTTCTCAGTGAAGTTAAAAATGTTTCCCGAGTTAAAAGTGTTTGAGCAAAAGATTTCTGAGAAAAATACATATGATTTCCGAGTGAAAAATCATTCTGCTGATTAGAATACCTTCGAGTAAAGTAAATCCGAGTGAAATAATCCTGATTCTGAGTGGAATCAGGTTAATAAGAGTTTTCTGAGTGAAAATAAAATGTTTTTTGAGTGAAATAAGACGTGTCTTGAGTGAAATTCAAACTGAGATGTTTTCTGAGTGAAATATATCATGGTGGAGGGTTTTCTGAATTATTTAAACTACGATTCTGAGTGAAAATATTCTATATGAGTGATCCGGTCGGTTATTGTGATTCAAACATTTACTTCAAAATCTGTTTGAAGTATTATAGATAATTCGGTCGTTTTGAGCTTCTTAATTCATTGAATCCGACTTCTCTTTCATAATTTCTCACTGGAATCCACATAGACACCCATGATTCTTAGTATTTTCACAATCCAATATAGATCATATCTTTCACAATTCAACATCGAACATATCATTCAATCATCAGCATGAACAATAATTAACACAGGCATTTAATCATATATATATAAAACAATATAACAAATAAGGCATTTAATTCACAACAAACCGAATCTGCCCTGGAAAGGTGAGGACCAAAGGTACCTTAACCCTTTCCTTTTCACTCAGACTTCCCCAGAATACTCGAGAATATACCCCCTTACCTTAATAGAAGTCCTTCGATTAGCAGAGTATGCTCTGTTGTTCCCTTGTTCCAGTCCTTAATGGAAGAATGAAAATGGAAGGAAAAGCCTTTGAACGTATGATAAGAAGGAGTGTGTGTGTTTTGCTAAATTTTCGTATATAGGAGTGTTCTGAGAGTGGTGGTAAGGTGTTAATAATGAGAGAGTAAGTGGGAGACAGCTTTGGAGGAACAGGTGAGGATAATGGAGCCTTTTTGATTAATTCTGTTGTCTGCTTGCTTTGATTGAATTAGTGATATATTAAAAATATATAAAGTGATCTGAGTGGAGTTAAAAGGTGTTATAATTGGTACAACTTTTCCTTGCTTATTGGCTCATTGTGACAGTCCATTTTTGGATTCATGTGAATAAGTGGACTTGTCACTAGCAGGAGTGGAATTAAAAGATATTCGATGTTGGAGGATTTGAAGAGGTTGGTATGGAGTGAGGACGATATTGAGTGTGAGGGACGGTGTGGAGTGAAGAAGGGAAGGACGGTGTGTGTGGGATTTGAGGGACAACGTCCATGGAAGGAGATGGTGTTGTGGTGTGGGAGGAAGGCTGTTGTGTAGTTATGAAGAGGTCGGTTTGGTGAATACCGGTTCAAAACTGTTTGGTGTGCACACCGGTTCTAAGGACAGGCAGCTTTCTAAGCAGCTAACCGGTGTGGAGTGTTAATCCGGTCTACAATCAGTCAGTCTTCTCTTACACCGGCCGTCTGTGATATAGGAGACATCAGATATTAAATCCCAGTTCAGGACGGATCAAGGCACTCGGAAATATTTCATCCGGTCTTCGATTCTTTTTCAGTCGGTTTGTTTACTCCGTCAAGTCGTCCTAGATTGATTCAAGTTCCTCAGATTCCCTCTAAAACCGACTCAAGTACTCAGGTCCTCACTCAGAGTTGACTCGTTTCTTACTTGGCCTTCCACTCGGCATTATATCCCAAATCTGGGTCATTTCTGATGGTTCTCCCTCGGTAGAGTTATCCTAAAACTGTGTCTGATCTTAGCCAGTCTCATTTGGTAACTTCAAACTAAATCCGAGTCATCTCTACACACTGTTTCACTCGGTACAACTCATCCACTCACTCGAAACCTTATTCCAGGATTGACATATTACCTGGTTAACTTTCACTCGGCATTCATTCTAAACTCTTTTTCTTCCTCTCAAATAATCCATCCAGCACAAGGTCTTACACTCGGTGAAGTTGTTCCCAAGTTCTTCACACGAATCTCTTCAATTGGTATCTTCTTACTCGGAGTTACAAACTCTGATTCCACCATTAAGCTCCATTTGGCATTATTCTGACCTCTCATCACTCAGACCTAATGAATTCTTGTCTACTCGGAACCATTCAAACTTCTTATTTCATACTTAGATACTCGGAATACAGGTTACCTTTTTCAGTCAGAATGGTTACTTCCTAATCAAAATACATACAACATTGTTCACTCGGAATATGACTCCAAGAGTATACCTCGATTAAAACCATCTCAACTTTCCTCGGAAGAGCCTCACTCGGATTACTTCCCAATTAAACACCACTCGGTGTATTCCAACCACTATTCAATCGGAATGCATTACCCATTCACCACTCGGCACGTTTACACCTTTCTCACTCGGAGAATACATAGACTTTCCTTCCCTTGGAAGGGGTCCCCAATGTCATACGTCACTTGGAATATCTCCCAACCTTATCTCACTCGGAAGTATACTACCAGTTCATCAACTCATCTTCTGAGCAGCATCTCACTCGGTAACTAATACCAAGACCGACCAACACTCATTCGGCCTCACACTTGGCATTCATGCCTATTCTCACTCGGAGAGTACCTTAGCCATTCATTTCTCAGGAGGGGTCTCCACAACCGTACTCCACTCGGTATTTATTCACCAGGTAAGTCACTCGGACTTATGAATTACTTAACCACTCAGGTAAAACCATTAAGTCAAGTCCCACTCGGACTCATTCCATACTTAGACCCTCAGAATACACATTATCTTATCTACTCGGGGAATATCATTACGCTAAGTCCAACTCGGATTTGTTCTAACCCCATCCACTCAGATTTATATATGGATCACTCATTCGGTTTATCATATACTTAGAAATTTTCCAATCTAAGCCATTACAACCAATCTTCCCTCGGATTTTATACTCGAGAATATCCAAATTCATTCCTACACACATATTTCACTCAGTATTATTTTCCCACTCGAGTATATCTTACTCGGGATTATTCAAACCCATTCACTCGGAAAGGCTACATATTTAGCCTCACTCAAAATGGCTCTCAACCTTACATATATCCTACTCGGATTGCTACCTTCTACCTCATTAGGGAGGTCTGACTTGGACAAACTTACTCGGATTGCATTCGTTATATCCCTGACTGATTCCCTTCACTCGGAATACTGTAATCATAGAAACTGTCACTCGGAACAGAGTCCTTTTCACTTGGAATTTGAGTAATTTCATTAATGGTCCATATAAATTCCCTATTTACACACAAAATGAAATCCTTGTGATATTATAGACCATCTATAGGATATTTATTCACTTATTACCACTTATAGACCTTCCAAACTTCAAAATTTACCAAATAAGACTGCTACTAAAAACAGGGATGTTACAAATACTGCTATGGTAGCTATTGTTATACGTGAATTCTATCAGTGGAAGAAACTGCTCCCAACTACCACCATGTTCAAGCACACAAGATCGCAGTAAGTCTTCCAAACTTTGTATGGTACGCTCTGACTGCCCATCTGTTTGGGGATGATAAGCTGAACTTAATCGAAGCTTTGAACCCAATTCCTGATGCAAGCTTCCCCAGAATCGGGAAGTGAACCTTGGATCTCTATCTGACACAATACTAGATGGTACACCATGAAGTCTCACGATCTCTTTCACATATAATTGTGCCAACTTCTGGAGAGAATTCTTCATATTCATTGGGAGGAAGTGAGCAGACTTAGTCAATCTGTCTACAATAACCCAGATTGCATTATTTCCTGAACGAGTCCTTGGTAATCCTGACACAAAATCTATTGAAATATCATCCCATTTCCAAACAGGAATCTCCAATGGTTGTAGTTCACCAGATGACTTCTGATGTTCCACTTTGGCTTTTTAACACACCAGACATGAAGACACATATTCAGCTATTTCTTTCTTCATCCTTGGCCACCAAAAGCTTTTCTTCAGATCTTGGTACATCTTAGTTGATCCAGGATGGATGCTCAACATACTTTTATGCGCTTCTTCTAGGATCGTCCTTCTCAGATCAACATTATCTGGTAGACAAATTCTATTTCTGATCCTCCAAATTCCATCTGATCCTTCTTGTAATCCCATATCCTTTCCATTCACCTGCAACTCTTTCAACTCCTGTAATTGCAAGTCCTTTGTCTGTCTTTCACCTAACAGCTTCAGGAAATCATTGGTTATCTTCAAAGTTCCCAAGGTCGTACTCCTTGAAGATTTTATTTCTACACCCAAGTTCATATCTCTGAACTGTTCTATCATCTCCATCTCTTTTATCATCAAAGATGCCATATGAATGGACTTTCGGCTAAGTGCATCTGCCACCACATTTGCTTTTCCTGGATGGTACTTCAAATCAAAATCATAATCTTTAAGAAACTCCATCCATCTTCGCTGCCTCATGTTCAATTCCTTTTGATCGAACAAATACTTCAAGCTCTTGTGGTCACTGAACACTTCAAACTTGACTCCATACAAATGGTGTCTCCAGATTTTCAGAGTAAATACCACTGCTGCCAATTCTAGATCATGCGTCGGATAGTTCATCTCATGTGGTCTCAACTGTCTAGAAGCATAGGCAACCACCTTTCGTTGCTGCATCAAAACACATCCTAAGCCCATCTTAGAAGCATCACAATAATCCACAAAGTCTTCTTGTGGGTCAGGCAAGGTTAAGACTGGAGTAGATGTAAGCTTCATTTTTATTTTCTGGAAACTTCTCTCACATTTTGGCGTCCAATCAAAAGGTTGATTCTTCCGAGTTAGACGAGTCATTGGTAGGGCAATTTGAGAAAACCCCTCAATGAATCTCCGATAATAACCAGCTAATCCTAGGAAGCTTCGTATCTCAGTGACTGAAGTAGGTCTCTCCCAGTTCGTTACAGCTTCAATTTTAGAAGGGTCCACAGACACTCCTTCGCTTGAGATTACATGACCTAGAAACTTTACCTCCTTCAACCAGAATTCATATTTTGACAACTTGGCATACAACTGCTTCTCTTTTAGAATCTGTAATACCACTCGAAGATGTTTTTCATGTTCCTCCCACGTCTTAGAATAAATCAGAATGTCATCAATGAAGATAATAACAAACTGATCTAAGTATGAATGGAACACTCGATTCATGTAATCCATGAATACAGCTGGGGCATTGGTTACTCCGAAGGGCATCACAAGATACTCGTAATGGCCATAGCGTGTTCTAAAAGCTGTCTTTGAAATATCCTCAGACTTGACACGAATCTGATGGTATCCCGATCGTAGATCAATCTTGGAAAATACAGTAGCACCTCTCAATTAATCTATCAAATCATCAATTCTGGGCAAAGGATATCTATTCTTCACCGTCAATTTGTTCAACTGACGATAATCTACACATAATCTCATGCTTCCATCTTTCTTCTTGACAAGTAATACTGGCGCTCCCCATGGCGACACACTAAGCCTGATGAAATGTTTCTCCAACAACTCCTCAATTTGCTTCTTCAGTTCTGCCAGTTCAATAGGTGACATACGATATGGGGCCTTAGATACTGGTTCTGCTCCTAGAATTAAATCAATTGAGAATTCTATCTCATGTTCTGGAGGTAAACTTGAGACATCCATGGGAAATACTTCAGGGAATTCAGAAACAACTGGCATTTCGATTGCTTTAGATTCTCCATCTCCTTCTCGAAGAGTAAACAAGGCAAATAATTGGCTTTCACCTTGTAAGGCAAAGAGTTTGAGATTGTCGGAAGTAAGATTTTCTTCTGATAGAAGTATCACGGTTTTGTTATGACAGTCCACCAAGACTCGATTTGCCGATAACCAGTCCAACCCTAGGATTACTTCCAGATCCTTCAAAGGTAAGCAAACAAGATCTACTAGAAAGTTTTTACCTTCTATGAGCATAGAACATTCGTTACACACCTTAGTAGTTGATGCTGAAATCCCGAGTCATTAAATTGATGGTAAAATCTTAGTAAAATGAAATGTGACTCTCGGATTCACACTTATGGCAAGCGCACCAGTCGTTAAAATTGTAGTATATTTGATCGTCTCACAGGGATTGTGGTAAATACCTCAATCTAGGACTAGTACAAGCTGAACCAACAGAAAATACATGAAATTCATTTGGTTTTTATGGTTTTAGTGTTTTATAGTTGTTTTTATAATTTGAGAAACAGAGTTAAGGTGAAATGTGAAAAGTGATTAAAAGAAAACAGGTCAGGATTGCTTTTGCTCACAATTTCCTCAAGAAACATGCAATTAAGTATAATCGAACTTCACAATCTAGAGGACAATCCGCTTGTGGTTATTCCCTAATTCCTTAGGTGAAAAACACTAATCCTTAAGCAATGAACCTTAATTCCTTAAGTGCTCGATTAACCTAAGAATCTAATGCGAAATTGGAGGTTGAACTCTAACTATTCACCTAAATTGATTAGGCCTGAACTAGTTAGAAAGCTGGAAGTTACCTAAGCTTCAGCCATGATTTCTCACTGGTGAAGTTCTTCCTCCGTTCTGGATTTGTCAATCCAGCAATTCTGCTCCACTCCTCAGCTTGTTCGCCTCAAGATCTTCGAAGCCGATCTACTTGCTCACAACTTCAAGATTCCATTGTTCACCTTCACAATCCCAACCTTAGGGATTTAGAACTCCATAGACTTCGGTTCCATCGAAGGATTGTGGAACGTCATGGAGGAGAGAGTTTAGAGAGATAAAAAATGTAGTGAGAGATTGGAAATGGAAAAAAATGAAATTGTATTACTTTGCTCTGTGTCTCTACATACACTACTCCTATTCTCCCCTTACACCAGAGTATGTACAACCTATTTATAAGTTTCTACCTAACTAACTTAACTGATAACTTCGGACCACTTAAGCTAACCACTAACACTACTTAATTACGTATTTTACAAAATAACTAACTAAATACAGCTCAGCTCTTAACAGGATCCAGCTCAACCTTAGCTAATGTACAGCTCAGCTCCAGCTAATTGACAGCTCACTTCTTAAGTTAACTTGAGGTTGCAGTAGTAGAGAAGAAGGCAATGGGAGCAGAACAGTACTGCACCAAGTGTGTTGTTGGAGGGAAGGAACGGTGTTTAAATTTCTGCCTTGATGCTTCAGCTGCTGAGTATTCGCTTGGGCGGATTAAGCTTCGCTTGGTTGAGTCCGGATTTTACTAGGACGGATTAAATAATGACTAAACACATCGGTTTCTTATGTAGCATTTCGATCTTCTTCTCTTTTATAACCGGTGTCTTGGGCGTTGTCTTCTTAAGTAAGCTTGGGCATAGTCTTGCTTTGGGCGGAGTACTTGCACCCTCGCTTGAGCGGATTTAATTCCCGCTTGGGCGGATTAATTATCAAATCGGTATTCTGTAGTTGACACTCGGGTTTTACATGCAGTATTCTGAGCCCTTATTCTCTTTTGGAGTCAGTGTCTTTGAGGTCTCACTCAGTCGGAATTGAAGAAGTCTCACTCAGATTTATCAAATCTCGCTCGGCTCTGTAAGATTTTACTCAGAATTTTCTTCTTGTCTCGAGTCCGTCCTGTTCCTGCACCAATAAACAGCTACTTGCCTAGCATTTATACACTGGCTGCTTAGTAATTTTATAAATACTTCAAAATTCCTTATTTAACTACAACATACTTCAAAATTTTATAAATACTTCAAAATTCCTTATATAGATAACATACTTTTGAAATAATTAACTACAACATGAATTCTTATCAAATTATTAAATAATAATAATAAAACTAATCAATACTTAGTAAATTATGTTAAATAATTAGTGGAATAATTAAGTCTTTTCAAGACTTATCAGTAGTCCTAAGTTGTGTACCGATGGGAGTGGAAACAATCAGATCATATCTCATAGGATTCACAGGTAATTGAAGACGTCCAACACACTCATCAAAAATAAATGAATGTGTAGCACCAGAATCAAATAACACAGATAAAATTATACCATTGATCTCACATTTACTTTGCACGAGGTCATCAGCTTGGTCTGCCTCTGAACCGCTGATGGCAAAGACTCTTCCAGTTGTTGGTTATAACCTCTGGTCTGTTGACTCCCTGTTCTGTCTTGGAGGTTGAGCAGCACGCGTGTTTCCTCCACGACCTCCCTGATAGTTAGAGCCTCTCTGATTATTCATAGTGTTACTGTCATTGTTTTGACGGTTCTGCGGATAATTTGGACTGATGTGTCCTTTCTGATTACAATGATAGCAAGTAACATCTCCTAGGTGTCGGGTGCAATCGCGTATATGATGATTACCTCCGTAATTATGACACCTGATATTCGTATGATTGCTGCGTCTTTGAGAAGATGATGATCCTCCCTTGAAACGATTTGGATAATGCGTCCCTCTCCTTTTGAAATCAACTGACTGAGGTTTCAGTTGTCTATTGGCCTTTTCTTGTGCCAGTCTGGCTTGGTGATTTTCTTCAAAAATTCAGCATTTGTTGATCAGAATAGGAAAACTCCAAATTTCTTGGTACCCTATCGCCTCTTTGATTTCCAGATTCAGCCCGTTCTCAAATTTAACACATTTTGATTCTTCGGCACCAGCCTGTTGAAAAGGAGGGTAAAAGAGAGATAGTTCTTCAAACTTTGTAGCATATTCTCCAACAGACATCGAGCCTTGTTTCAGCTCCATAAATTCCAGCTCTTTACGGCTTTTCACACTTGCTGGAAAATATTTCTCTAGGAAACAGTCTTTGAAGTTGACCCAGTTCAAGGGTCTGTCAACCTCGATCAAATGGATTCTAGCATGAATCCACCAGTTTTCTGCCTCTTCCACCAACATATAGGTGGCATACTTCACCTTTTCGCATTCTGTGCAGGGCAATGCTCGAAAGATGCGCTCCATTTCCTTGGCCTAGAGATACGCTCCTTCTGGATTATAACCCCCTTTGAATTGTGAAGGTTTTCTTTTCAGGAAGTGATCTAACCCATGGAGTCCTCCAGTGCTCCTTGCTTGGTTTTGTCGTTCTATGGCTTCAGCTAAGCGGTTGAAAGCTGCTGCCATATCATTGTTGTTGTTGTTGTTGTTGTTTCTTGCCATCCTACATTCGTAGTTTGGTTTATACTAATTCTAAGGGAAAATATATTGTATTATAACCTAACTATAAGTATTCTACAGTTTATCAGTTAAGCAATAAATTGTAAAACACATTTATCATATTACCAACAGTAATCAAACAAATCATTTTGTAATTAATCAGTCAGGCACAAGTCATATAGTATACACTTAACATGTTATCAAGTAAGGAATCAAACATTTCACATATTATATCGAGAAACAGTACATGTCATAGCAATTGGTCCTGAATTTTTGAAAATGCTCTGATACCACCATTGTAACGCCCCGTGTAATTTTTCAAATAAATTTTTTGCGTTTTTGAAAGATCAATTTAAAATTCATAAATTAAACTCAGAGTTCACATAAAATTCGATAATTGCGGAATATTATCATGCATACTAGTCGTGATTAATAAAATTCATGAAATATTTGCATAGCGGAAACGATTTAGAAGTAACAGTACATAGTACGTAATATTTATTACAACCCATTAAATTAAAGTAGAAATCAAAGTCCAAGTAGTAATTTATATAGGCATCAATCAGGGCATCACTCTTCATTCTGCGTAGCATTCACTGTAAAATTTAATGTAAGAGTGAGACAGAATATAGAATAAATACAAAATAAATAAAATTGCACAAACACAATCAATAAAACATAATGATATGATGAATATGCCAAACAAGTTCATTTATAATTATTAAGTCTTTAATTAGTCAAATGATGTCATGTTGGATCCATTTGGTTTAGTGGGAATACTGCAGAAAAAGGTCTCATAGAGACATCGGTAGGAATTAATACAGTCATGGATCCCTACAGCCCCATGACCAACACATTGGTAGGAATTTATACAATCATGGATCCCTACAGCCCCATGACAAACATGTCGCAAAAATAGGGCTTTAACTCATCATAGAGTAACCCCCCACCAGGGTAGGCAATCATGGAACCCCTAAAATTCCATGGTGCGTCCAAATGCTTATGATGCATGAATGCCTTTAATTCTCTTTATCATTTAACATACCATGATATCCATATTTCCAAAACCTCTTGGAAAATACAAGTCCTCAAGGGACACAATATACATAATAATTCATAAAATCATGGATTTACTGTTTCAACCACATATGTCAATAACCACAAGGCATTCATGTATATATAAATTAATCATGTCATTCATAATTATTCACCACCAAAATATACAACTGCATGATGCTTATTAAAACGTAACAACATCAATAATAAATCATAATCACTCAAGAGTTTAATAATAAATTGTTACTTATAGAGAAAATATCATTTTCATTTATAATATCCATTATAATTAACTTTCAGCATTTCCAACAGCAACATACTCTAGTAAAACAGTCATAACATGAGCAAATCATAACCTTTTCATGTTCCACTTTCTATAGCTTAATAATACAATTATCTACAACTTTCATGAAGAGCACAATTTCAAATTCCAAACAGAATTACCACTTATTCACGAAATACCACACTGCCTCAAGGTGAGTTTTCCAAAACGTACATATATTAGTAATTTGAACGTTTCTGGAGCTTCAAAAATCATTTTGACTTGAAACCACAAAAATCATTCTGGAGCTTCCAAAACGTACATATATTGTACATACTTCAGTATTTTAGGCATAACTCAAGCTACAAAAATTATTTTGACTTGAAACCACTTTCTATAGATCCATAACATAAATACCTACAACTTTCATGAAGACATCAAAGGCTGATTATGTAACACCCTCGGTTAGATAAGACAAATCCTTTTGTAGGTTCATCCTATTTAACTGAGTGTGTTAACAGTTTTCAGAAAAAGTAAATATTTTTTTTTTATAAATAAATAAGTACGTGGCAGATCAGTGGAAGCAATAATGTATATATCACATAGTCATTCACAAACTGTAAGTAATTGTACTCTTAACAGAATGGGGCACGCAGGCACCCTTAGATATTATACAGTCATCCGATGTCTAATTATTAACAACAAATATTCTATCCTTAATGGTTGTTCTCAATGGGTTCAGCGTATTGCTGATCTTCACACTTGGGTTCTTGAGTTTCTAATTCCTCTGAAAATGGTCAACAGTAAGGGTGAGTATAACCCAAGACCCTGATTGGTTAAATCTGGTGCGGACATAATCCAGTTAACATACAATGTCACATAGATCATACATTGACAATTATATCAATCAAGCATGTTATTATCACATAATTATACAATTAGCATATTCATAATCATAGCAATCAAGCATGTTGTTATCATATAAATCGTACAATTAGCATATTCACGATCATAACACTCAAGCATATGGTCATGAAATGCATGAGTCAAATTTATTATGATTTATCTTTATTTAAGTCTCATGATGCATGTGGGCCCAAGAAATTATTTCTTCTTCTGGAATATCACCATTCCAATTCTCTAGAGCGATCAGGGTCCGCCTAAGCTCTGGTACAAATGAACTCATTGGTTCTCATCATTGATTTATATATATATTTGAGACTTGGATCCCTACGATCATGGTCACACTCCATCATTTAGTCAAAGTACACCAGAATTACTCGTCTCACCCGGCTATCAGGGCGCGACTCTGATGCCATTGGGTTGCCGTTCCAGTTGTACTCCCAAGATTCTTCTACTGAGATCGAACGTGAGTGTCCGTCACTGTACCAAGTGTATGCTCTAGAGGTTTTTCTTCTTCAAAAATATTTTCATGATGTGAAATGCATTTATCTTATCAATTGATCCCTTGGGTATCTTATGTATTTCCAGTCTCATCATATTATTTCCAAGTTCTTTGGATTCTATCAATTATTCAAACATTGTAAGTATATCTTTTATATATAGTATTTTCCATAAGGAGTAAAATAATTTATTCTTTATATAATTACGCATAATTAAAAATATTAACAAGGTTTATAACAAGAAAAACTACTAATAATAATATTAAGATTAATAATAATTAGGATAATAATAGAATAAGGATGATAATAATAATTATAACTTCTCATTTATTTAAAAAGTATTAAGAAGTAGTTTATAAATGAAAATCCAAGCGAAAACCATTAAAAATAGAGTTTTCCGAGTGGAACAGAGGTAAATCCGAGTGAAATATGTATGATTCCGAGTGGAATCATACAGAGAAGGGTTCTCCAAGCGTTCTGGCTAAAAATCCGAGTGAAATGACACTGGAAAAGCTGTTTTCCGACTGAAATAAGTTATTTACAGAGTGAAATGCTGTTTTCCGACTGAAATAAGTTATTTACCGAGTGAAATGCTGTTTTCCGACTGAATTAAGTTATTTACCGAGTGAAAATGAACTGGAATGCTGTTTTCCGACTGAAATAAATTAAATCCGAGTGAAACAGAGTTCTCTAAATGAGTTTAACATATTTTCCGAGTGAAACAGAAACTAAAAATGATTTTCTTAATTAAATAACTTAAATTCTGAGTGAAATAATATAAGTTCCGAGTGAAGCATGGGTTTACCGAGTGAAAAGTAGTTTTTCCGAGTAGAACAAGTACAATCCCGAGTGAAATATGTTTTCCGAGTGAAAATAAATGAGAAAAAGTTCTCTGAGTGAAATTAGGTATGATTCCGAGTGGAATCAGTAGGAAAAGAGTTTCCTGAGTAAAATAAGATATTTTCCGAGTGAAACATGAGTTTACCGAGTGAAATTAGTTGAAAAGAGTTCTATCTGACTGCAATAAAACAAATCCGAGTAAAAGAACTATTTGCTGAGTAAAATAAAGTGTTTGCCGAGTGAAATAAGACTGGGAAGCTACTGTCCAAGAGCAATACAGTGTTTTCCGAGTGAAATATGGTGTTTACCGAGTGGAAGCAATTAAATACCGAGTGACAAATAGGTTTTCCGAGTGCCATAAGACTGGGAAGATACTGTCCGAGTAAAATAGTGTATTTTCCGAGTGAATTTACTAAAAGAGGTTCTGAGTAAAAGGTAAATATATTTTATGAGTGAAATTAAGTCAAATTCCGAGTGAAATAATTTAAGAAAGAGATTTCCGAGTAAAATAATACTTAAGAGATGCTGTCCGAATGAAATAGAGTGTTTTTTTCCGAGTGAAATACTATGTTTTCCGAGTGAAATCAACTGGAAGGATACTATCCGAGTATAAATAAGCAAAACCGAGTAAAAACCGGTCGGATTATCATAAAACATAACCTGTTATCATATTTGTTTCACTGGAAATCACACGGTACCCATGATTTTTAGTATTTTCAGTCCAATATTTCACAATTCATCAATGATTAAATACACTTGGTAACAGATATATATACATACATGCATATACAGATACAATATAAAGCATTTAATTCATACATACTGAATCTGTCCTGGAAAGGTGAGGAACAAGTTCCTTACCCCTTTCCTTCACTCAGTTTTTCCACAGAGCACCCAAGAATATACCCCCTTACCTCAATGAAGTTCCTGGAGGAGAAGAAAAAGGCTCCCTTCACTGTCCTGCTTCAAATCCGAGTGAAATGGAAGGAAAAAGAGAGAAAGAAACTTGCTGGGAAGGAGAGTGATGAAGAGTGTTTGGGTCGTGTGTGTGGTGTGTGTTCTGATGACCTTGAGCTTGTTTAAATAGGGAGGAAGTGAGTGGGAAGACAAGTGGGAGATAGCTTTTCTGAGTGGGCTGTTAGTGGATCGCTAATGGAAGGGTCACTAATGATTAAACAAAGATATATGCTGAGTCAGTGCCCATTTCTTGTCGTCCACTGTCCATAATGCGCACGATTGGATTTAAATATCATTAAAAGACAAAATAGAATTCAATACGTACTTCTGTCAGTGAATACCGAGTGAAATTACACTCGGTTAACACTTCTGTCACTGAATTCTGACTGGAATTCCCACTTCCGAGTCACAATTGCGATTCTTCACTCGGCATTTCTTTGAAACCGATTCATGCACTCGGTTTTCTCACTCGGTAATACCTCTTCAGACCGAGTCTTCTCTTTCTCTGGATCTTCACTCAGAATCCGAGTCTTCCTTTACTCAATTCACTTGGTTTAGGCCATTACCTCTCGGACTAATACCCACACGTACTTCTCTCACTCGGTTTTGGTCCAGTGGAGTGTATCTCACTCGGAATTTCATTCTTTCACTCGGAATCTCTAATCCTTCACTCGGAATTTCATTCTTTCACTCGGAATTCTTCTCTGTCACTCGGAACAGAGCCCTTTTCACTCGGTTTTTGCATAATTTCACTAATATTCCTTATAAATTCTATTATTACGTGCAAAAAATGACATTTTTGAGGTACTACAGACCATCAACAAGGTATATATTGACTTATTCTTGCTTACAAACCCTCCATAATTAAAATTTACAAGGAAAAAATTGTTTCTAAAAATAGGGATGTTACAGATTATGTACGTACAAGTCCCAGCATATTAATATATACACAAAACATGGGATAAATATTCCACTCGGACATGCTGTAGTATTTTGGCTATAAATTTTACTACACATACTCAAATCAGTCGGTTCAGGTCTCAACATTCACATAATAAAAAGATCTATAACTTTCATGAAGACACTGATCACTAATTCTCACCATGAAATTCCCAGTTTTAAAAATAAAATTCATATCTCAAGTTAACAGATTTACAGCTTGGACATACTTCAGTATTTTAGGCATATCTCGAGCTACAAAAATCATTTTGACTTGAAACCACTTTCTACAGATCCGTAACACAATTATCTATAATTTTGTGAAGACATCAAAGGCTCATTATGCTTTTAAAATTCCCAGAATATCAATATATACACAGAACATAGAACAAATATTCCACTCGAACATGCTGTAGTATTTTGGCTATAACTTTTACTATACGTATTCAAATTAATTAATTCAGGTCTCAAAATTCAGATAACAAAAAGATCTACAACTTTCATGAAGAAGTCAGAGTCAAATTCACACGTTTTCAATTTTAAAAATGAGCAACAATTTACGAAGTTAATTCTGGAATCCTAGAACAGCATACAATTCTACCCATTTCATAGTTATTCACAACCCTGTCCCCTCTTACTTGGATTGATGATCTTTGGCTGACTGAAAAGAAGTCCCCTGGCTGTCCTGGTTCAGATCGAAGGTGTATTGATGGAGAAGAGGAATTGGGAGTTTCAGAATCAGTGTGTGTGTGTTTAATAATGCAAGGCAGTGGGAGACAAGCTCCTTATGAGTGGATCGTAGTGCTGTTAGTGGAGATAATGGAGGATTAAAATAAGAAAGTGGACTTATAATGGTCCACTTCTGCAGCCTACCCACTAGAGTGTGCATGATTGACGAAGATTTATTAAAATATGCATAAAGGGACAAAACTGAAGTCAAAACGTCAATCTGGCAGTGAATTCCGAGTGAAATTTCACTCGGTCAGCCTCTTGGTCGACTGGAATTCTACCCGGTCAATGTATATACCGACTGGAAGAGGTTGGTAACGTGAAAAGAGGGAAATCCGAGTCCCTCTTGCTCAAGCGGATACCGACTCGCTTGAGCGAGTTCCATACAATGCACTGGTAGAGGGGTTCCGCTCAAGCGAAAACCGACTCGCTTGAGCGAGTGTGAGTTTCGCTCAAGCGAATACCGACTCGCTTGAGCCAGACACTCTCCCTCCCCAAAACCGATCCTTCATTCACTCGGTTTTCACTTCAACATCTTAATCCACTCGGTAGAAACTCATGAAACCGAGTCTTCACTTATTACTCACTCGGAATTGATTCCTCTTGAAACAATCGGTCTGATTTCTCTTCCTTGGAGGTGACTCAGTCGACATATTCTCCTAAAACCGAGTCATCTCAATTACCCTTTCACTCGGTAATTTCATTCCAATTCTGAGTCATCTCTTACTCAGCCTTCTACTCGGCAATTACACTCAAACCGACCCATCACTCTATTGGTTTTCCACTCGGTAAACAACTCCAAGACCGACCAATATCCATTTGGTTACCCACTCAGAATTTCATCCCAGAGACTGACACATCTGGGCAATTGTACACCGTGTGTCCCCAGTCGGAACTCTGTCACTTGGAAATACATTTTTCCTCTGTACTTCACTCGAAAATGAAGGCACTCAGTGAGTCTTTCATTCAGAATTGCAATGTCTGATCAAGATCGACTCGGAACGAGTCTTTGGAAGATACTTGACTCGGGAATGAGTCTTTCTGCGGTGTTTGACCCAGAAACGAGTCATTCAGGAATAATTGACTCGGAAATGAGTCATTTGATGGCATTTAACTCAGAAACGAGTCTTTCTAAGTAATTTAACTCGGCAGTGAGTCACCCCAAGGTGAGTCACTCGGATTCTCTCACCCAGAAGTGGTTCTATCAGTTCCACTTCACACATAAGTGTCTCGGGGGCAGGAATTCCACTCGGAATAAACCCACTCGGCCATATTCCACTTGGAAAACACAACTTCACTCGGAATTTCCCTTATTCACTCGGAATTTCTCGTAGTCACTCAGAATTTTCCTTCTTCACTCAGAATTTTCATTCTTCACTCGGACAGAGCCCCTTTTTCACTCGGAAATTCGTTTCTAAGGCATATTTTACCCGGAAAATGTATCTTATCAATACAGGTCTATGTAATTTCTATAATTATACCCAAAAATGGAATTTTTTTGGAGTATTATAAACCATCCATAAAGTGTTTTATTCATTGATTAACACTAACAGATCTTCCATACTTCATAATTTACAAAAATAGGACTATTATTAAAAGCAGGATGTTACAAATACCGAGTGTGGGACCAAATGGATATTGGTCGGTCTTGGAGTTGTGTACCAAGTGAAAAACCAATAGAGTGATGGGTCGGTTTTAGTGTAATTGCCGAGTGGAAGGCTGAGCAAGAGATGACTCGGAATTGGAATGAAATTACCGAGTGAAAGACTAATTGAGATGACTCGGTTTCAGGAGAATATGCCAACTGAGTCACCTCTAAGGAAGAGAAATCAAACCGAGTGTTTCAAGAGGAATCAATTCCGAGTAAGTAATAGGTGAAGACTCGGTTTCAGGAGGTTCTACTGAGTGGATTAAGATGTTGAAGTGGAAACCGAGTGAATGAAGGATCGGTTTTGGGGAGGGAGAGTGTCTGGCTCAAGCGAGTCGGTATCCGCTTGAGCGAGAGGGACTCGGATTTCCCTCTTTTCACGTTACCGACCATTTTCAGTCGGTATATACATTGACCAGGTAGAATTCTAGTCAGCCAAGAACCTGACCGAGTGAAATTTCACTCGGAATTCACTGTCAGGTTGACGTTTTGACTTCAGTTTTGTCCCTTTATGCATATTTTAATAAATCTTCTTCAATCATGCACACTCTAGTGGGTAGGCTGCAGAAGTGGAGCTTACTTTCAATCTAAACCACTCTTAATTTCCATAACAGCCCACTAGAAACCCACTCATGGAAAGTTGTCTCCCACCTTGCATTATTAAACACACACACTGATTCTGAAACTCCCAATTCCTCTTCTCCATCAATACACCTTCGATCTGAACCAGGACAGCCAGGGGACTTCTTTTCAGTCAGCCAAAGATCATCAATCCAAGTAAGAGAGGACAGGGTTGTGAATAACTATGAAATGGGTAGAATTGTATGCTGTTCTAGGATTCCAGAATTAACTTCGTAAATTGTTGCTCATTTTTGAAACTGAAAACGTGTGAATTTGACTCTGACTTCTTCATGAAAGTTGTAGATCTTTTTGTTATCTGAATTTTGAGACCTGAATCAATTAATTTGAATATGTATAGCAAAAGTTATAGCCAAAATACTACGGCATGTCCGAGTGAAATATTTGTTCTATGTTCTGGGTATATATTGCTATTCTGGGAATTTTACAAGCATAATCAGCCTTTTATGTCTTCACAAAGTTGTAGATATTTGTGTTATGGATCGGTAGAAAGTGGTTCCAAGTCAAAATGATTTTTGAAGCTCGAGATATGTCTAAAATACTGAAGTATGTCCAAGCTGTAAATCTGTTAACTTGAGATACGAACTTTATTTTTACAACTGGGAATTTTGTATTGAGAATTAGTTGTTGGTGCCTTCATAAAAGTTGTATATATTTGTGTTATTGATAATTTAGAACTGGTTTCATGCCAAAATCATTTTTGTAGCTCCAGAAATGTTCAAATTACTAATATATGTACGTTTTGGAAAACTCACCTTGAGGCAGTGTGGTATTTCGTGAATAAGTGGTAATTCTGTTTGGAATTTGAAATTGTGTTCTTCATGAAAGTTGTAGATAATTGTATTATTAAGCTATAAAAAGTAGAATCACATGAAAAGGTTATAATTTGCTCATGTTATGATTGTTTTACTAAAGTATGTTGCTGTTGGAAATGCTGAAAGTTAATTATAATGGTTATTATGAATGAAAATGATATTTTCTCTATGAGTAACAATTTATTATTAAACTCTTGAGTGATTATGATTTATTATTGATGTTGTTACGTTGTAATGAGTATCATACAGTTGTATATTTTGGTGGTGAATAATTATGAATGACATAATTAATATATATGTACATGAATGCCTTGTGGTTATTGTTACATGTGGTTGAAAAAGTAAATCCATGATTCTGAAAATTATTATATGAGATGTGTCCTTTGAGGACTTGTGGTTTTCCAAGTGGTTTTGGAAATATTAATATCATGGTATGTTAAATGATAAAGAGAATTAAAGGCATTCATGCATCATAAGCATTTGGACGCACCATGGAATTTTAGGAGTTCCATGATTGCCTACCCTGGTGGGGGGTTACTCTATGATGAGTTAAAGCCCTATTTTTGCGATGTATTGGTCATGGGGCTGTAGGGATCCGTGACTGTATAAATTCCTACCGATGTGTTGGTCATGGGGCTGTAGGGATCCATGACTATATTAATTCCTACCGATGTCTCTATGAGACCTTTTACTGCAGTATTCCCACTAAACCAAATGGATCCAGCATGACATCATTTGACTAATTAAAGACTTAATAATTATAAATGAACTTGTTTGGCATATTCATCATAATATTATGTTTTGTTGATTGTGTTTGTGTAATTTTATTTATTTTGTATTTATTCTATATTCTGTCTCACTCTTACATTAAATTTTACAGTGAATGCTACGCAGAATGAAGAGTGATGCCCTGATTGATGCCTATATGAATTACTACTTGGACTTTGATTTTTATTTATATTTAATGGGTTGTAATAAATATAACGTATCATGTACTGTTATCATTCTAAATCGTTTCTGCTATGCAAATATTTCATGAATTGTATTAATCACGACTAGTATGCATGATAATATTCCGCAATTATCGAATTTTATGTGAACTCTGAGTTTAATTTATGAATTTTAAATTGATCTTTCAAAAACGTGAAAAATTTATTCGGAAAATTATACGGGGCGTCACACTGGTGGTATCAGAGCCTGGTTCAAAAATTCAGGACCAATTGCTATGACATGTACTGTTTCTCGATACAATATGTGAAATGTTTGATTCCTTACTTGATAACATGTTAAGTGTGTACTATATGACTTGTGCCTGACTGATTAATTACAAAATGATTTGTTTGATTACTGTTGGTAATATGATAAATGTGTTATACAATTTATTGCTTAACTGATAAACTGTAGAATACTTATAGTTAGGTTATAATACAATATATTTTCCCTTAGAATTAGTATAAACCAAACTACGAATGTAGGATGGCAAGAAACAACAACAACAACAACAACAACAACAACAACAACGATATGGCAGCAGCTTTCAACTGCTTAGCTGAAGCCATAGAATGACAAAACCAACCAAGGAGCACTAGAGGACTCCATGGGTTAGATCACTTCCTGAAAAGAAAACCTTCACAATTCAAAGGGGGTTATAATCCAGAAGGAGCGTATCTCTGGGCCAAGGAAATGGAGCGCATCTTTCAAGCATTGCCTTGTACAGAATGCGAAAAGGTGGAGTATGCCACCTATATGTTGGTGGAAGAGGCAGAAAACTGGTGGATTCATGCTAGAATCCGTTTGATCGAGGCTGACAGACCCTTGAACTGGGTCAACTTCAAAGACTGTTTCCTAGAGAAATATTTTCCAGCAAGTGTGAAAAGCTGTAAAGAGCTGGAATTTATAGAGCTGAAACAAGGCTCAATGTCTGTTGGAGAACATGCTGCAAAGTTTGAAGAACTATCTCTCTTTTACCCTCCTTTTCAACAGGCTGGTGCCGAAGAATCAAAATGTGTTAAATTTAAGAACGGGCTGAATTTGGAAATCAAATAGGCGATAGGGTACCAAGAAATTCAGAGTTTTCCTATTCTGATCAACAAATGCCGAATTTTTGAAGAAAATCACCAAGCCAGACTGGCACAAGAAAAGGCCAATAGACAACTGAAACCTCAGTCAGTTGATTTTAAAAGGAGAGGGACGCACTATCCAAATCGTTTCAAGGGAGGATCATCATCTTCTTCTGAAAAACGTAACGATCATGTGAATATAAAGTGTCATAATTACGGAGGTAATCATCATATACGCGATTGCACCCGACACCTAGGAGATGTTACTTGCTATCGTTGTAATCAGAAAGGACACATCAGTCCAAATTATCTGCAGAACCGTTAAAACAACGACAGTAACACTATGAATAATCAGAGAGGCTCTAACTATCAGGGAGGTCGTGGAGGAAACACGCATGCTGCTTAACCTCCAAGACAGAACAAGGAGTCAACAGACCAGAGGTTACAACCAACAACTGGAAGAGTCTTTGCCATCAGCGGTTCAGAGGCAGACCAAGCTGATGACCTCGTGCAAAGTAAGTGTGAGATCAATGGTACAATCTAATCTGTGTTATTTGATTCTGGTGCTACACATTCATTTATTTTTTATGAGTGTGTTGGATGTCTTCAATTACCTGTGAATCCTATGAGATATGATCTGATTGTTTCCACTCCCACCGGTACACAACTTAGGACTACTAAGGTGTGTAACGAATGTTCTATGCTCATAGAAGGTAAAAACTTTCTAGTAGATCTTGTTTGTTTACCTTTGAAGGATCTGAAAGTAATCCTAGGGATAGACTGGTTATCGGCAAATCAAGTGGTGGACTGTCATAACAAAACTGTGATATTTCCATCAGAAGAAAATCTTACTTCCGACAATCTTAAACTCTTTGCTTTACAAGGTGAAAGCCAATTATTTGCCTTGTTTACTCTTCCACAAGGAGATGATGAATCTAAACCAATCGAAATGCCAGCTGTTTCTGAATTCCCTGAAGTATTTCCCGAGGATGTCTCAAGTTTACCTCCAGAACGCGAGATAGAATTCTCAATTGATTTAATTCTAGGAGCAGAACCAGTATCTAAGGCCCCATATCGTATGTCACCTATTGAACTGGCAGAACTGAAGAAGCAAATTAAGGAGTTGTTGGAGAAACATTTCATCAGGCCTAGTGTGTCGCCCTGGGGAGCGCCAGTATTACTTGTCAAGAAGAAAGATGGAAGCATGAGATTATGTGTAGATTATCGTTAGTTGAACAAATTGACGGTGAATAATAGATATCTTTTGCCCAGAATTGATGATTTGATAAATCAATTGAGAGGTGCTACTGTATTTTCCAAGATTGATCTACGATCGGGATACCATCAGATTCGTGTCAAGTCCGAGGATATTCCAAAGACAGCTTTTAGAACACGTTATGGCCATTACGAGTATCTTGTGATGCCCTTCGGAGTAACCAATGCCCCAGCTGTATTCATGGATTACATGAATCGAGTGTTCCATTCATACTTAGATCAGTTTGTTATTATCTTTATTGATGATATTCTGATTTATTCTAAGACGTGGAAGGAACATGAAAAACATCTTCGAGTGGTATTACAGATTCTGAAAGAGAAGTAGTTGTATGCCAAGTTGTCTAAATATGAATTCTGGTTGAAGGAGGTAAAGTTTCTAGGTCATGTAATCTCAAGCGAAGGAGTGTCTGTGGACCCTTCTGATAAGTGTTGATTAAGCATTGATTTCATGACTCATTCGAATTAATTTTGTAAAGAACTTGAGCTAAATTGATGAATTATTGAAGGAAGTGAGCATGAATCTTTTAAGTAGTGATGGATAGGTGTATAAAAGAAATATTGTGTTAAAACTCTTGGAAAGTTGCAGGAAATTCAACAGGAAAGCAGGGCAAGCTTAAGCTTGAGCAAGCAAGCTTAAGCGTGAAAAATCAAGCTTAAGCTTGGAGCAATCAAGCTCAAGCGTGAAAGATCAAGCTCAAGCTTGAAGCAGGCAAGCTTAAGCGTGAAAGTGGCAAGCTCAAGCGTGAAAGCATCAAGCTCAAGCGAGAAAAATCAAGCTTAAGCTTGAAGCAGGCAAGCTTAAGCGTGAAAGTAGCAAGCTCAAGCGTAAAAGCATCAAGCTCAAGCGTGAAAGCATCAAGCTCAAGCGTGAAAGATCAAGCTCAAGCTTGAAGCAGGCAAGCTTAAGCGTGAAAGTAGCAAGCTCAAGCGTGAAAACATCAAGCTCAAGCGTGAAAGAGCAAGCTCAAGCGTGATCGGGGGCATTTGAAGACAGCAAGCTCAAGCTTGAACAACCAAGCTTAAGCTTGAGCAAGCAAGCTTAAGCTTGAACAAGTTGGAAAGCATCAGGACCTCTCACGCTTGAGCGTGAACACTAGGAGCTTAAGCGTGGAATGATAAAAATGGAAGCCTAAGCATGGATTAAGCATGGCCAGCATGAATTAAAGGAAACAGAGGCATCAGGACCCCTCTCACGCTCAAGCGTGGGAATAAGCCGCTTGAGCGTGAGGAATGGATATTAAGGCCTCGCCTGAGCGTAACTGAGTGAGGCTAAGCGAGGAGCAAGCGTGAGAAGGCAAGGAAGCCACGCTTGAGCGTGAATTACTTCAGCTTGAGCGTGAGATCATCAATAAGCATCAGAACTCTTCACGCTTGAGCGTGACCATCAAGCTCAAGCGTGACTCAGACAGTATGGGATTTCTTAATTCTTTATTCACCAACAATGCGATGCAAACTCATCCACTTTCTTCTGTTTCCACCAGTCTCTGAAAGATGCTGCATGGGTTCTACGCAAGTGGGCAAGAGAAGCTGAACCTAAACTCCTATAAATCAAGCTGCAAACAACATCATCATCATCGATCAATCTCCTAACATCATCTGATACATCATTTCATCCTCTGTATTTTTCATTTCACACTTTCCATTTTCTGTTCATTTCTTTGATGGTGAAAATGCAAGGCATGAGTAACTAATTTCCCTTATGGGATTGGCTGTAATCCATTCAACACTGAAGTAACGCTGTCGTAAGTTTTCATTGAGTAATGAGATTTGATAAAGTTTCTGTATTTCCTTCTGCGTTTAATGCCTGAAAGTACTTGATCACTATTTTCTTGTTCTAAGTTTTCTTGAGTATGCTGGGAAGTGACTTTTGAAAGCAGACCCTGAAAGAAATGCTTGTTGTGAGTAGGTAGCCAGGGATGGCGTCTAACGCAACAAACGTCAAAACAATCGATCGATAATGCTGGAATGGTTTCCAAAGTGACTGAGGGATCAGCGGTTTGGAAATCATTCTTAAGAATTTTGTAGTCGAGGGATCGATGCAAATGACTTTGATTGTGACGTAGAACTTATCTTTTCGATTTACTTATATGGAAACTTATGCAGCTTACAGAGGTGAAGATGTGATGAAGCCAATCCCTGTTTTACAAAACTGATTTTTCCAACCTCATTTACTGTCATCTTTTGCACAATATTATTCTCTGTTATTCTGTTACTTGCTGTTTTTCATTCAACAACGTTCACAACAAACCCAAACAAAAACTTTCTGCCAAATCAATTCAAACTAAAGTCTTCATTCTAGCACCTCCTCAGTGGAACGACAACTATACTATATTACAACTTCTGTGTTTAAACTTGGCACATCCATTTCATTGAGTTCATATTATACAAACTTGATTCTCTTTCAGCAAACTCAATAAAAGCAAAACGGCTATCAAGTTTTGGCGCCGTTGCCGGGGAGGTGATTTGAGCTTGAACATTTTAGCATTGAATTGATAAGACAGTGTAAATAAATTTGTTTTCAATTTGTTTTTATTTTTACCTTGCTACTTTGAATTCTTGATTCATGATCTTGAGAGGACAGGGTACAAAAGAACAACTTGCATTTGATCCTGAGATAGACAGATTCCTCAAGAAAATCAAGAAAGTCAAGAAGAACTTCCACGTAGGACAAACTTCCTCTCTTACAATGGAGAACAACAACAATAATCAAAACCCACCAAGGAGAACACTTGGAGACTATGCTTTACAGCAAGGGCCAAGACATTTCTCAAGCATTGCAATTCCAAACACTGTCAGAGCACTAGAAATGAAACCAGCATCTTTGAGTTTGATTAGTTCACATCAATTCCATGGAATGTCTAGTGAAGATCCGTACACTCACTTGGCCACATTCTATGAATTGGTTGGAACCATGGGATTTGACCAAGATGTTATTGATGTTGCATACTTAAGACTATTTCCTTTCTCTTTAGCAGGAAAAGCAAAGGAGTGGCTACAGTCTCATCCAAATCAAAGCTTGAACAGCTGGGAGACAGTTGAAGAAAAATTTCTACAAAGGTTCTTTCCTCCATCTAGATTCATCAAGGCCAAATCAGATATTACAACATTTAGACAAGGCCAAGATGAACCTTTTTGTGAGGCATGGGAACGCTTTAAAACACTGCTCAGAAAATGCCCAAACCATGGACTTGAAGATATTGCACAACTTAATATTTTTTACAGTGGTTTAAGGGCTGACACTAAAATGATTTTAGATGCAGCAGCAGGAGGAACAATGATGACAGTGGATGCTGACCAAGCCACAAGGATAATAGAAGCTTTATCCTCAACAGACTACCAAGCTCAACATGATCGTCAACAAGTTCAAAGGAAAGGAGTCCTTGACTTAAACACCACAGATGCCATTTTAGCACAGAACAAAATTCTGACCCAACAATTAGAAGCATTGACCAAAAAGATAGCCAATCTTCCACAACAATTACATGCTGTACAATCATCACAACCAGGGCAACAACAAATGCCTGCAACATGTAACTTTTGTGGAGGAGATCATCTCAATGAGAACTGTGGATCACAAGAAGCAACTGTATACTTCATGAACAACCAAGGAAGGTCTGGTAATTTCAATTCAAATTTTTCTAACCAACCGTTTCAGGAATGGAGAAGTAACCAAAACCAAACCCAAGGATGGAAGCAAGAGCCCGGCTCTTCAAATAAACCATATCAAAATAATGGTCCTACTTTGGTGGAGAGAACTTCTAGATTAGAGGACACCTTGGAAAAATTTATGCAAACTTCTTTAGCAAGTCAAAAGAACAATGAGGCATCACTTAGGAACTTGGAAACATAATTGGGACAACTAGCCCAACAACTTGCTGAGAAACAGAAGCCTCAGTATGGAGCAAACACTGAAACAAACCCAATAGAGCATTGCAAGGCTGTGACCACACTGACTGAGGAAATAACTGAGGAAGAAGATGGATATGATACTATCATCTCTGAAGCAGTACCTCATAACACCAAAGATCCAGGGAGTTTTTCTATTCCTGTTACTATTGGAAATCTTTCAAAAAGTAAAGCTTTATTAGATCTTGGTGCTAGTGTAAATTTGATGCCATTATCCACACTTAAAAGCATAGGGGATTTTTCAGTAAAGCCAACAAACATGACTTTAAAAATGGCAGATCAATCAATAAAAACCCCTTATGGTATTGCTGAAAATGTTGAGGTCAAAGTTGATCAATTTGAATTTCATGAGAATTTTGTTGTCATAGATATGGAGGAAGATCCTGAAGTCCCTCTAATACTAGGGAGACCATTCTTGAAAGCAGCCAAAGTCATCATAGATGTGGATGACAGAAAAGTAAAAATTCGAGTGCAAAAAGAACAAGCTGATTTTGCTATTGAAGGTGCACTTGAAAAACAGAAAGGAAGAAAGCCAAGGACTGACTTAGGCAAGGAGGTGGAAAAACTCAACACTCTCATCCACCAACTCCATGACCCATATTGAAAAATCTATCAGGCGTCAAGCTAATGACGTTAAACAAGCGCTTATTGGGAGGCAACCCAATCTTTTATGTTTTATTTTCATCCTGTTGATTTTATTTTAAGTAAATTTTATCCTAAGATTGAATTTTTCTTTTATTTTTCAGGCAGCTCATCAAATTCATCGCACTCATTATCCGAAAGTAAGTTTGCATCCCACATTGTTTAGCCTGGGGACAGGCCTTCTTTCTTAGGAGGGGTGAGACTTCATAGACTAAACAAGGACCCTCCTCACAAGGACCTCCAGTAAGGAAACATGAGACAAGGGATGACTCTTCTAAGGATGAGTGATGAGTTTACTGCTTTAGTTTTTATTGCTTTAGTTTACTTTCAGTTAGTTTTATCTAACATTACTGCAGCATGCTTTGAAAATTTTTAAAATTTTTATGCTTTTGGTTGATTGTTTGGATATACCATTACATGCTTGCAGTTGAACATTTTTGAAAACCCCAACCAAAGATTTTACTTTTTGAACAAGAAAAGTTTCTAAGCAACAGAATGTTTTTAGGCAATAACACTGATTCTTTTTTTAGGCAAAATGACTTAATTAAGAACCAAGGAACTGGAATGCATGTATTTTTGCTTGATTACATGACGTGAACCCTTTTCTGTTAGAATAAGGAAGTAAGCCTGATATCTTGATGAGAAGTGAGAAAATCTAAACACTTGAGAGCCTCATTTGAATTTGTTAAATTGGCATTGACTGATTTTCTAATTAAACCTTTTTCTTAAGAAACAAACAAGGAAATGATAAGGCAATTTTGAAAACATAGTTAGCCAAGAGCCAAAAAGCTACCCCGATAAAAAGATCCGATTTTTTTTCGCAGCCCATCTTTGAGCCATAAAAGCATGAAAATTTTTCTCTGCCCTGAGCTAAGCATAAGAGCAAAAATTCTATCTTACCTGCATGTTCATCTTGAAAAAGAGCATAAAATATTTTTCTCAAAAGAAGATGAAACAAATGGAGGCAGTAGAAGAAAATGCAAAAAGAATAGTAAGCTCTCCAAAAATGTATAAAAGAGCTGGAGGAAAACAAAAGAAAATTCTGAAGTTTCAATACAAAGAAGGAGCCTTCTAATTTGTTAAATAAATTAACCAAAAACACTTATGCTCTTCTTTAAACATGCATTTTGAAACCAAGAAAAACCAAAGATTCTTGTTAGCCCAGCCTCATTACATCCTTAAAAGACCTTTTGATCCTTGCTATTCATTTGAATTTTGGTTTTACTAGAAATGACGGCCAATGTTAACGGAGCAGTTCTAATGATGGATGAGTGAAACAGACACATGGTAAGAAATAATGAGAGTTCTATATTCTTACAGCAATGGGTTACATGCTTTATGAACAAGGTAATGGTGCATTACATTTCAAGGAATTGGTATTAAGAAAATCATTTGCCTAGACATCAACTCAGATTATTGTCTTTTAAACTTTTTGTCTGCCACAGAAACTTAGATTTTTGAACGCTTGATTCCCTTTCCTAAACTTCTTTTTACTTGAGGACAAGCAAAAATCTAGGTTGGGGAGAGTTTGATAAGTGTTGATTAAGCATTGATTTCATGACTCATTCGAATTAATTTTGTAAAGAACTTGAGCTAAATTAATGAATTATTGAAGGAAGTGAGCATGAATCTTTTAAGTAGTGATGGATAGGTGTATAAAAGAAATATCGTGTTAAAACTCTTGGAAAGTTGCAGGAAATTCAACAGGAAAGCAGGGCAAGCTTAAGCTTGAGCAAGCAAGCTTAAGCGTGAAAAATCAAGCTTAAGCTTGGAGCAATCAAGCTCAAGCGTGAAAGATCAAGCTCAAGCTTGAAGCAGGCAAGCTTAAGCGTGAAAGTGGCAAGCTCAAGCGTGAAAGCATCAAGCTCAAGCGAGAAAAATCAAGCTTAAGCTTGAAGCAGGCAAGCTTAAGCGTGAAAGTAGCAAGCTCAAGCGTAAAAGCATCAAGCTCAAGCGTGAAAGCATCAAGCTCAAGCGTGAAAGATCAAGCTCAAGCTTGAAGCAGGCAAGCTTAAGCGTGAAAGTAGCAAGCTCAAGCGTGAAAACATCAAGCTCAAGCGTGAAAGAGCAAGCTCAAGCGTGATCGGGGGCATTTGAAGACAGCAAGCTCAAGCTTGAACAACCAAGCTTAAGCTTGAGCAAGCAAGCTTAAGCTTGAACAAGTTGGAAAGCATCAGGACCTCTCACGCTTGAGCGTGAACACTAGGAGCTTAAGCGTGGAATGATAAAAATGGAAGCCTAAGCATGGATTAAGCATGGCCAGCATGAATTAAAGGAAACAGAGGCATCAGGACCCCTCTCACGCTCAAGCGTGGGAATAAGCCGCTTGAGCGTGAGGAATGGATATTAAGGCCTCGCCTGAGCGTAACTGAGTGAGGCTAAGCGAGGAGCAAGCGTGAGAAGGCAAGGAAGCCACGCTTGAGCGTGAATTACTTCAGCTTGAGCGTGAGATCATCAATAAGCATCAGAACTCTTCACGCTTGAGCGTGACCATCAAGCTCAAGCGTGACTCAGACAGTATGGGATTTCTTAATTCTTTATTCACCAACAATGCGATGCAAACTCATCCACTTTCTTCTGTTTCCACCAGTCTCTGAAAGATGCTGCATGGGTTCTACGCAAGTGGGCAAGAGAAGCTGAACCTAAACTCCTATAAATCAAGCTGCAAACAACATCATCATCATCGATCAATCTCCTAACATCATCTGATACATCATTTCATCCTCTGTATTTTTCATTTCACACTTTCCATTTTCTATTCATTTCTTTGATGGTGAAAATGCAAGGCATGAGTAACTAATTTCCCTTATGGGATTGGCTGTAATCCATTCAACACTGAAGTAACGCTGTCGTAAGTTTTCATTGAGTAATGAGATTTGATAAAGTTTCTGTATTTCCTTCTGTGTTTAATGCCTGAAAGTACTTGATCACTATTTTCTTGTTCTAAGTTTTCTTGAGTATGCTGGGAAGTGACTTTTGAAAGCAGACCCTGAAAGAAATGCTTGTTGTGAGTAGGTAGCCAGGGATGGCGTCTAACGCAACAAACGTCAAAACAATCGATCGATAATGCTGGAATGGTTTCCAAAGTGACTGAGGGATCAGCGGTTTGGAAATTATTCTTAAGAATTTTGTAGTCGAGGGATCGATGCAAATGACTTAGATTGTGACGTAGAACTTATCTTTTCGATTTACTTATATGGAAACTTATGCAGCTTACAGAGGTGAAGATGTGATGAAGCCAATCCCTGTTTTACAAAACTGATTTTTCCAACCTCATTTACTGTCATCTTTTGCACAATATTATTCTCTGTTATTCTGTTACTTGCTGTTTTTCATTCAACAACGTTCACAACAAACCCAAACAAAAACTTTCTGCCAAATCAATTCAAACTAAAGTCTTCATTCTAGCACCTCCTCAGTGGAACGACAACTATACTATATTACAACTTCTGTGTTTAAACTTGGCACATCCATTTCATTGAGTTCATATTATACAAACTTGATTCTCTTTCAGCAAACTCAATAAAAGCAAAACACCTATCACCTTCTAAAATTGAAGCTGTAATGAACTGGGAGAGACCTACTTCAGTCACTGAGATACGAAGCTTCCTAGGATTAGCTGGTTATTATCGGAGATTCATTGAGGGGTTTTCTCAAATTGCCCTACCAATGACTCGTCTAACTCGGAAGAATCAACCTTTTGATTGGACGCCAGAATGTGAGAGAAGTTTCCAGGAACTAAAAATGAAGCTTACATCTGCTCCAGTCTTAACCTTGCCTAGCCCACAAGAAGACTTTGTGGTTTATTGTGATGCTTCTAAGATGGGCTTAGGTTGTGTCTTGATGCAGCAACGAAGAGTGGTTGCCTATGCTTCTAGGCAGTTGAGACCACATGAAATGAACTATCCAACGCATGATCTAGAATTGGTAGCAGTGGTATTTGCTCTAAAAATCTGGAGACACCATTTGTATGGAGTCAAGTTTGAAGTGTTCAGTGACCACAAGAGCTTGAAGTATTTGTTCGATCAAAAGGAATTGAACATGAGGCAGCGAAGATGGATGGAGTTTCTTAAAGATTATGATTTTGATTTGAAGTACCATCCAGGAAAAGCAAATGTTGTGGCAAATACACTTAGCCGAAAGTCCATTCATATGGCATCTTTGATGATAAAAAAGATGGAGATGATAGAACAGTTCAGAGATATGAACTTGGGTGTGGAAATGAAATCTTCAAGGAGTATGACCTTGGGAACTTTGAAGATAACCAATGATTTCCTGAAGCTGTTAGGTGAAAGACAGACAAAGGACTTGCAATTACAGGAGTTGAAAGAGTTGTAGGCGAATGGAAAGGATATGGGATTACAAGAAGGATCAGATGGAATTTGGAGGATCAGAAATAGAATTTGTGTACCAGATGATGTTGATCTGAGAAGGACGATCCTAGAAGAAGCGCATAAAAGTATGTTGAGCATCCATCCTGGATCAACTAAGATGTATCAAGATCTGAAGAAAAGCTTTTGGTGGCCAAGGATGAAGAAAGAAATAGCTGAATATGTGTCTTCATGTCTGGTGTGTCAAAAAGCCAAAGTGGAACATCAGAAGCCATCTGGTGAACTACAACCATTGGAGATTCCTGTCTGGAAATGGGATGATATTTTAATAGATTTTGTGTTAGGATTACCAAGGACTCGTTCAGGAAATGATGCAATCTGGGTTATTGTAGACAGATTGACTAAGTCTGCTCACTTCCTCCCAATGAATATGAAGAATTCTCTCCAGAAGTTGGCACAATTATATGTGAAAGAGATCGTGAGACTTCATAGTGTACCATCTAGTATTGTGTCAGATAGAGATCCGAGGTTCACTTCCCGATTCTGGGGAAGCTTGCATCAGGAATTGGGTTTAAAGCTTTGATTAAGTTCAGCTTATCATCCCCAAACAGATGGGCAGTCAGAGCGTACCATACAAAGTTTGGAAGACTTACTGCGATCTTATGTGCTTGAACATGGTGGTAGTTGTAACATCCCTATTTTTAGTAGCAGTCTTATTTAGTAAAAATTGAAATTTAGAAGGTCTGTAAGTGGTAATAAGTGAATAAATGCCCTGGATGGTCTATAATGTCGCAAGAATTTCATTTTTATATGTAATTATGGAATTTATATAGACCATTAAAGAAATTAATCAAATTCTGAGTGAAAAGGGCTCTGTTTTGAGTGACAGAGAGAAATTCCGAGTGACAGAAATAAAATCCGAGTGAGGGATGAAATTCTGAGTGTAAAGTTATGTTGACCGAGTAAAACATGACTGAGAGGGATACTACCGAGTGGAATTTTGGCCTCGGGGACATATGGAGTGAAGTGTGTTTAAGAGAACTACTTCTGGGTGAAAATTCTGAGTCAAAACACCCTTGAATGACTTGTTTCCGAGTCAAACCATGCCAAATGCTACCTTTTCCGAATGAAATTTCCCTGATTGAAGTATTCCGAGTAAAGGGACTCAGCCAAGGATATATTCGAGTGCAATCCGAGTAAGTTTGTCCAAGTCAGACCTCCCTATTGAGGAAGGGGATAGCATTCCGAGTAGAAAATATATAAAAGGCTTAGAATCATTTTGATTGAGGCTTATGTTTATGACTCTTTCGGAGTGGGGAAGAACTTAAATACTCCTGAGTTGTAAAATCCGAGTGAACCTCTCTGAGGAAAGAGTTATTATAATGGTTTTTGATTGGGAAAATATTCTAAGTGTATGATGTACCTAAACCAAGTGAATGAAATTCTAAATCCTGAGTGGGTGAGACTTAGAACAAGTCCGAGTGGGACTTAACTCACCCGAGTGAATAAAATAATGTATACCGAGTGGTATTTGATTGGGTGATAACCCGAGTGAAGAAGGTTTATGGATCCCGAGTGGGAAAACCCTCATTACCGAGTGGATCTTACGTGTGGCTTTCCTGAGTGGAAGTATGGAACTGAGTAAACTTCCAAGGGAAGGAAAGTGTATTCTCTGAGTGAGAAATATAAGTCTATGCCAAGTGATGAATGTGAAGTACATTCCCGATTATGTTGAAGTTAAATACACCGAGTGGTATGAGAAGTATTACGAGTGAGTGGATGAGTTTTACCGAGTGGAACAGTGTGAGTAGAGTTCGGATTTGGAATGAAAATTTCGAGTAGAAGGCTGAATGATAGGAAAGGAATAAAAGAGAGTCGGTTTTTGAAGTACATTACCGAGTGAGAAAGGACTAGGCTTGGAATGATTTAACCGAGTGAGAACCATCAGAAATGACTCGGATTTGGGATATAATACTGAGTGAAAGGCCAAGCAAGATAGGAGTCGGTGTGGGTGTGAATTACTGAGTGAATGATGGGAAAGATGAGTCGGTTTCATGGGAATACCGAGTGAGAACTGGATGACTCGCTCAAGCGAGTCGGAATTCGCTTGAGCGAGGAGGAATTTTTGCCTTGTTGAACCTCCTTTCTTCACTTTGCTCAGGCCATCATTGAGCCTCGCTCAAGCGACTCGGATTTCGCTTGAGCGAGATGACCACTGCAGCCATTTTCTTTTCATTCCTAATGCTGACTGGTCCACCTGTCCCAAATAAATCCAAGAAGAATTGTCACAGACAAGTCAACCGCAGGGAAAGTGGAACCTTTTCACTCCACTCGAAGCACCCTTTATATATATTAATATATCCTTTCTATTAATGCAAAGCTGACAGTGAAATGAGTCAAAAGTTGCCATTATCTTCACCTAACCATCACTCACGGGGAAAAGTTGTCTCCCACTTGTCTCCTGTACTATTAAACCAACGCATCTCCAAGCCAAACTATCAGAACCAAAGTAAAGACCCTCTTCCTCTTCCTTCTTCTCCTACGTGCAAACAACTTCCTCTCTCTCAATTCCCTTCCTCTCCCACTCGAAACTGCAGCAGGGACAATGAAGGAAGCTGCCTCAACTCCATTAAAGGTAAGGGGGTATATTCTCGGGTATTCTGGGAAAATCTGAGTGAAAGGAAAGGGTTAAGGTACCTTGGGTCCTCACCTTTCCAGGACAGATTCGGAGTTGTGTGATTTTAAATGTCTTAATTGTTATATATTTGTGATAATTATATATATATCGTTATGAACATGTTTAATTGACTGTGTTGCTTTTATTGACCATGAGGATTCAGTGAATATGTTTAAATTGACTGTATTGATGAGTGAGTGAATATGTTTAAATGTTGGACTGTGAAAATATTAAATATCATGGGTATTATGTGAATTCCAGTGGAGTTATAAATAGACATCGGATTCTATGATAATGAACTCGGTATTGTACAAACCAACCAGATCATTTAAGAATACACAAATTCACTTAGATATTTACATCAATCCGACCAGTTTTATATCAACCCGATCGATTACCTGAAAAAAATGCAAATACCTCGTTTAAACTTTCAAACAGAAACATATTTCACTCGGTAAACACCTTAATTTCACTCAGAATTTAAGTTATTTCACTCAGAAAATCCTTTTCAGTATCTGTTTCACTCGGAAAACACTTCTCAGACTGATTTCACTCGGAAAACATAGTTATTTCACTCAGAGACTTATTTTCACTCAGACTCACAAACATTTTTTTTTTACTCAGGAAACTCTTTTCAGTGATTTCACTCGGAAAACATATTATTTTCACTCAGAAAACTCTTCCACAATCATATTTCACTCAGAGAACATTTTTAACTTCACAGAAAACTCTTTTAGTCTGATTTCACTCGGATTCATGTTCAATTTACCCAGAAACTCATCTCTGATGTGATTCTACTCGGATTTATAATCATTTCACGTATAAAACTCCTTTTTAGTCAGAATTTACTCAGGAAATAATTATTTCACTCAGAAAACTCTTTCTTCATTATGTTTCACTCGGAAAGCATTTGAACTTCACTGAG
This sequence comes from Clitoria ternatea, assembly GCA_037962975.1. NCBI lineage: Eukaryota > Viridiplantae > Streptophyta > Magnoliopsida > Fabales > Fabaceae > Clitoria > Clitoria ternatea. Next base: position 290,294,241 of record CM075670.1, read on the forward strand.
AAAACTCTTTCAGTTTGATTTCATTCGGATTCAGATTTGTTTTACTCAGAAGATCCTCTCAGCCTAATTTTATTTGAAATCCTGCTTATTTCACTCGAAATCTTATTTATTGCACTCGGTATTAAACCTATTTTACTCAGAAAGCTTGGATATCAACATTTCCACTCGGATATAACTTGTTTTTAATTAGAAAACTCATTTCCACTCGGTATCTAACTCATTTTACTCAGAAAATTCTTTTTATTTAGAAACAGACTTATTTTACTTGGAAAACTTATTTTCACTCGGATTCAAACTCATTTTTACTCGGAAAATCTGGTTTCCAACATTTTCACTCGGAATCAGAATCATTTCACTCGGAAAATAGCTTCTCAGTCTAATTTCACTCGGATTTTTAGCCAGTTCATTTAGAAAACTCTTTTCAGTATGATTCCACTCGGAATCATAATTATTTCACTCGGAATTACCCTTGTTCTACTCGGAAAAGCCTTGTTTTTAATATTTTCACATGGAATTTCGATTAGAAACTCTTCTGTAATCATTTTTAAATTATTGGGACGTTATAATTATTATTATCGTTCTTATTTCCATTATTATTATTATTATTCTTATTATCATTATTCTTCTTATTATTATTATTATTGTTATTCTTACTAGTATTATTATTATTATTTTAATTATAAGAAATTAAATAAGGAATATACTATTTTACTCTTTACAAAGTATAATTTCAACCAGTAAATAGTCGATATATTTTCTCGAATGCAACAATAAAATGACTTGCAACGTCTGAATAGTTGATGGGATTCAAAAACTTGTGAATACTATGAAACTGGAAACACATAAATACCCAATAATCAAAGATAAAAAGAATGCATTTCGCATCATGAAAATATTTTGAAAGGAGGAGAAATTCTAGAGCATACACCTGGTACGCTGGAGGACATTCACGTTCGATCCCCATGAGGATCTTGGGAGTACAACCGGAACGGAAACCCAATGGCATCAGTGTCGCGCCTGATAGCCGGGTGAGACGATGCAAGTCTGGTGTACTTTGACTAATGACGGAGTGTAACTATGATCGTAGGGATCCAAGTCTCAAAATATATATAAATTAATGATGAGAACCGATGAGTTCATTCGTACCTTATGAAAATGAGAGCTTGGGCAGACCCTGATCGCTCTAGAATGGAATGGAGATATTCCAAAGAATGAGATGAAGATGAATTGATTTATTGGGCCCACATGCATCATGAGAATTAATCAAGATATATCATAATAAAACGAATTCATGCATTCCATGACAACATATTTGATTGTTATAGTTATGAATATGTTAATTGTATGATTTATGTGATATTATCTGTTAACTGGATTATGTCCACACCGGATTAACCATCAGGGTCTTGGGTTATACTCACCCTTACTGTTGACAATTTTCAGAGGAATTAGGAAATCAAGAATCGAGTATGAAGAACAACAATATGCTGAACTCACTGAGAATGCTCATTAAAAGTAGAATATCCATAGTTGAATAATAAGACCATGGATGACTGTATAAATATTAAGGGTGCCTGCGTGCCCTATTCTGTTAAGAGTACAATTACTTACAGTTTGTAAATGACTATGTGAATTATATACTATCGCTTCCACTCATATGCCACTTATTTTAAAGAAAAAAAAATTTGTAACCTCTCAGTTAAATAGGATTAACCTACAGAAGGGTTAGTCTTATCTAACCGAGGGTGTTATAGTAGTTGGGAGTAGTTTCTTCCACTGATAGAATTCACGTATAACAATAGCTACCATAGCAGTATTGGTATGGCTCCATTTGAGGCATTGTATGGTAGAAAGTGTCAAACGCCCCTTTGTTGGTTAGAAACTGGTGAAAGTTTGGCGTTAGGACCTGAAATTGTGCAACAGACTACTGAACAAATAGAAATAATCAGAGAAAAGATGAAGGCATCCCAAGATAGACAAAAGCACTATTACGATAAGATGAGGAAACCACTTGAATTCCAAGTCGGTGAGCATGTATTTTTGAAGGTTTCACCTCACAAGGGGATTGGCCGAGCATTGAAGAGTAAGAAGTTGAGTCCAAGGTTCATTGGACCATATGAGATCCTAAAGAGGATTGGTACAGTGGCGTATCAGATTGCACTTCCTCCTCACCTGGCAAATTTGCACAATGTGTTTCATGTATCACAGCTGAGGAAGTATGTACAAGACCCCACTCATGTGATTGTTGCTGATGATGTTGAAGTTAGAGAAAATCTAACCATCTCTACAGAACCCACACGGATCATAGAAAGGTCGATTAAACGCCTGAGAAACAAGAATGTACCATTGGTGAAGGTTGCATGGAAACAAGGAAACGATATAACTCTGACTTGGGAGCGTGAAGATGCTATGAGGACGCAATATCCAGGATTGTTTCACTGAGGAGTGCGTTAAGTTAAATTTCGAGGATGAAATTTTTATTAGGGTGGGAGAAATGTAACATCCTGCTATTAATAATAGCTCTATTATGTAAATTTTGAAGTATAGAAGATCTGTTACTGTTAATCAATGAATAAAACACTCTATAGATGGTTTATTATACTTCAAAAATTTCATTTTTGGGTTAAATTATAGAAATTACATAGACCTGTAATGATAAGATCCATTTTCCGAGTAAAATATGCCTTAGAAAGAACTTTCCGAGTGAAAAAAGGGCTCTATTCCGAGTGAAGGATGAAATTCCGAGTGAAAGATTGAAATTTCGAGTGAAAGATTGAAATTCTGAGTAAAAGGTTAAAATTCCGAGTGAAGGTTGTGTTTTCCAAGTGGAACATGGCCGAGAGGGTTTCTTCCGAGTGGAATCCCTGTCAGAGACACTCCTGAGTGAAGTGGGACCGATAGAACCACTTCTGAGTTCAAGAATCCGAGTGAGACTCGTATGTATGGGTCTTTTTCTGAGTGATAATGACCCTGATGGACTCTGAATGAAACGTAGTTAAAGAAGTTGATCTGATCTCGGCTAAGTAATGATTAACCGAGTGAAACCCAAGTGGGAAATACTTCTATATTCATAAGTGTTGATATTCGAGTGAAAGATATTCCGAGTGAACCTATGTAACCCGTATTCTGAGTGACTATGTATGGTGTAAGTCTGAGTGGGGCTTGACTTGGTGAATTTTTCCAAGTGATGAGGAGTGGAATAATTCCGAATGGAACCTGATTGGGGAGTTTATGCTGAAGAAGGATTAGTTAAGGCATTATCCGAGTGAAATGGAGGTATGAATACCGAATGTGGGACCAAATGGATATTGGTCGGAGTTGTGTACCGAGTAAAAAACCAATAGAGTGATTGGTTGGTTTTAGTGTAATTGCCGAGTGGAAGGCTGAGCAAGAGATGACTCGGAATTGGAATAAAATTACCGAGTGAAAGACTAATTGAGATGACTCGGTTTCAGGAGAATATGCCAACTGAGTCACCTCCAAGGAAGAGAAATCAGACCGAGTGTTTCAAGAGGAATCAATTCCGAGTGAGTAATAGGTGAAGACTCGGTTTCAGGAGGTTCTACCGAGTGGATTAAGATGTTGAAGTGGAAACCGAGTGAATGAAGGATCGGTTTTGGGGAGGAGAGTGTCTGGCTCAAGCGAGTCGGTATCCGCTTGAGCGAGAGGGACTCGGATTTCCCTCTTTTCACGTTACCGACCATTTCCAGTCGGTATATACATTGACCAGGTAGAATTCTAGTCAGCCAAGAACCTGACCGAGTGAAATTTCACTCGGAATTCACTGTCAGGTTGACATTTTGACTTCAGTTTTGTCCCTTTATGCATATTTTAATAAATCTTCTTCAATCATGCACACTCTAGTGGGTAGGCTGCAGAAGTGGAGCTTACTTTCAATCTAAACCACTCTTAATTTCCACTAACAGCCCACTAGAAACCCACTCATGGAAAGTTGTCTCCCACCTTGCATTATTAAACACACACTGATTCTGAAACTCCCAATTCCTCTTCTCCATACACCTTCGATCTGAACCAGGACAGCCAGGGGACTTCTTTTCAGTCAGCCAAAGATCATCAATCCAAGTAAGAGGGGACAGGGTTGTGAATAACTATGAAATGGGTAGAATTGTATGCTGTTCTAGGATTCCAGAATTAACTTCGTAAATTGTTGCTCATTTTTGAAAATGAAACCGTGTGAATTTGACTCTGACTTCTTCATGAAAGTTGTATATCTTTTTGTTATCTGAATTTTGAGACCTGAATCAATTAATTTGAATATGTATAGAAAAAGTTATAGCCAAAATACTACAGCATGTCCAAGTGAAATATTTGTTCTATGTAAAGTAGGGGTTGGAGACTTTAAGCTTGTGATAAGAAGATAAGTTGTATTTATCGTATCTTTTCTTTGGATGCTTGTTTACTTGCACTAGATTTTCTTTTGCTGTAAATGTCTTTGCCTTAGCAACTTTAATCTTTGTATGATTTGTGTCCTCAATAATAATGTGGGTTATCAAATCTGCAAGAGAGAGTTGTCTGTACTTATGCTTGAGTTGTTGTTTGTAGTCATTCCATGATTCTAACAATTTCTCAATAAGAAAACCTGCCACTACTTGATCTTGCATGACGATATCTTCTATCTTGAAATCTTTTAGGAGTTTATGGTATTCATTGATTTGCATCTTGATGTCTCTATCATCGGTCATGATCCGTTGATAAAAATTCCCGAAGATAAAGCGTTGCTTACCAACACCATCGACAATATACTTTAGGTTCATTGAATCCCATATTGCCTTAGCTTCTTTATAGGTGGCATAAACATCAAATAACTCGTTAGAAAAAGTGCTAAGAATAGTTTGACAATATATTTAGTTGGCATTAGACCAACCATCAACAAGTTTTGGATCTGTAGGTTTTCCGTTGGTTAGTGAAAAAGCAACACAGTGCATGTCTAGAAGAGAATGCAAACATGGTTTTTCATTGGTTAGTGCAAAAGCAACACATGCCATCTACAGTAAGGTTAACCGTTAAAGACATCTATTTTCGATATTTTTGCCATTATTATGGTTGACGCCATGGATGAAGATAAATCCTTTTAGATTGTTAGAGAAAATTAAACAAACTCTAAACATTTTGAACTAAAATTTCCAACACCGTATTTAGCCTTTATGCGCATGAAAGCTTAATACTTCCTATATTGTTTACAAATCTCACATACCCTTTTGTATATAAACTCTAAGCATTCCGTAAGTTCCAACGATGTGAATCTTGATATATTTTAAAATATATTTTTCCAATATATATAAATAATTAATAACTCTTTGTAATAACTCATTATTATCCTATTTGTTGAAACACTACTTTTGGTGATTTGGGACAAGAGTAAAATCCATTTTTGGTTAGGACAAAAGAGTCGGCCGGGGGTAAAGACGCCCAGCCCCCCTTTTTTTTTTACTTATCTTGTTAAAACATTATAAAATAGAAATAATGTAACTTTTCAATTGTTAAATATTAGTTAGTTATAACAGTTTTATCCCAACTACTGCTTGCTAGCTTCAAATTCCTTGTATAAAAATCGACAAAATAAAAATTTACAATTTAGCTATTTGTTTTTCAGTCTAATAATAGACTAAACATTTATATATCAATATAGTTTTAATGGGAAGTGGTTCAACCAATAATTTTAGCATAGATGAATCAGATGCAACATCTGAAATTTGAATAATTGCTAATATAATCATACTTAATAATTTGACATTATCATCTCAGTCACTTGTCCAAAATCCCTTGAGAAAGAGTGAAAATAATGGACCCACATATGCTTGATTTATGTGTATACAACCGAAAAGATCCCAAAAAACAAAAACTATCAACCTAGCCAGTAATTCCTCTTATATTTGTATGAGACTAATTACTAGGTCGTACGGAGTAACTCGTCATTCATAATTTGATAAACATAGAGATTAATAAAAATTAATATAGAAAAATAAATATTTATTCATACATATCACTTATAATAAGTGTTATAAAAATCAGTTTAGTTACACTCCAGTAATTCAACCGATTTATTATTAAACTAGTTAAACACATGACTTAATACATAATCAGTTTATTAAGTAGTTATTATTATGTGTTTGATTTTGAAAATTTAGAATATAAAATAATTAAATTATTTAGATTATATTTTTAGTTTTATATTTTTTTAAAAATAAAATCAAATTAACTGATTCAACTAATAATAACTAATTCAATCATTGACTCATTGAATAATAATAACTAATTTAATTATTGACTCATTAAGCAAGTATCTTAAGAAGTTTAATCATGTGTACACTTTAAATAACACTGCTTGTAATAATCAATAATATTAGTTAATATTTTTTTCTAAATACACATTACCAAACTAAACACTTCCATTATTTAATCAAAATCATTACAATAATCGATTGGTACCTTCTTGCGGTAACCATCAATCCAAATATAAAATACCATTTCAAACTTATTCACTGTGACCCACACCTCACACCCATACCAACTTTTTAAACACAAGGAAACATCCAAAACTAGCTACCCGATGAACAAAAACCACTATCACAACTTCACAACAAAACTAGCTAGCTAGTTACAAAGCTCACGGGCTATCCCAACTTTATTATTCACCGTATCAAACAAAATCCTAAGGTTCTGTTGCTGGTAGTTGGCAATAACGTTCAACACCGAGTTCACATTATCCGGCGCCGCTGCCATCGCAAGGCAAGCCAGTGACCCCGCGCTGCTGTGAATCAAACTATTCTCCGACGGCAGCTTCAAGTCTAAACCCGTGAAATGCAGCGTGATTTCCGGTGCCAATGTCTCATACGTCTTCACAAAGCACGTGTCAAACGCTCCAATGCTTGAAAACGGCCCTGACACTTGCTTCCTAAACTCTTCCCTCACCGCGTTATAAACGGGTTCCACGAACCGGGTTATAACCGTACCCGAATCAATTATGGTTCCGGATCCAGTATTCGGATCAAACGCCAAGTACTCGCTAGGCACGGGGACAAGGACACGGCCGACGCTAATTCCGGTGAAATTCACGTAATATAAAGAAGGTCGATGCGGGTTACGGAGAAGTGGGGTGGTTCGAATGCTCTTGGGCTGGCCCACGGGCCCGAGTTTGAGCGACCCAGAGAAGTAGTAGGATTTGAAACTAGGAAGACAGTAGGAAAAAATACCGGAATAAAGTGTTCCGGATTGAGAAAGCAACGACAATGGGCCACGGCCCAAGCCCAAAAGGCCTTGGGCAGGAACAGAGGCACCGTTGATGGCGCTGATGCAGCCAAAGGAGTAACTGGGAATAACATCGGTGGCTAATCTAAGTGAGTCTTGGACGAGAGTAGCGGAGAAGGAGGAACCCGCGTAGGATTGGTTGAAAGAGCACGCGGCGGATCCTGTTGCGGGGCAAGAAAGCCCACGTACCTGGCTGCATTGTGGGACGGAGCAGTCCAATGGGCCGTAACTGGTGGACCCATTGGGGGAGAATAAAGTGGTGGAGCAGCCCACGCAGCCGGAGCATGGGACAAAGGCCTCGTCGGTGCTTGTGTCGAGGACCATGAATAGGAGTTGACCTGGTGTTCCGATTTTGACCCTGACCACGTAGTTACCGATGTTGAAGACCTGTCCCGAAGCGATTGGGGCCGAGGAGACGGTTTTTTGGGCCGCTAGGGTGGATAAGTATTGGACTCGAGCCGGGTCTTTGGAGGCCATGGTGGTGATTCTGTTTTCCCATGAGGGCGTATTGGGTGGGATGAAGGGTGAACATTTGCTGTAGATGGGAATCACGTTGAGGTCGGTGTTGTCGGGTTGAGAGGAACATGGGTCAAAGGCATTGACTCTAATATTGAGGCAAATTATGGAGAAAATTGTTAAGGTGGTGGCGATCTCAATAGCGTTGTTCATGGTTGAAATTTGAGGTGACTCGGCCCGAGTCGTGTTGACTCGGTGAGTGTGTGGGTGGGGGATAGAGTAGAGAGAAGGTTGCTACTACTAGAAGCTATAATGGTTGGTATGCATGCATGCGGAGGGTTGAGGCGTTTAATATAGGGAGAGCAAGAGGTGATTGTTTAGTTACGTAAATGTCCTTGAAGCTGAAGTTGAAATTATTGGTATGTTTTTCTTTGAGTAATGTTACTTTCACGTGACATTTTTATAATTTTGATCACATCCCTTAATATATTTTATTTTTTGAATCCCCTTCCTTCCTGTATACACTCCAAAGTCCAAAGAGATGTCACAAATCTTTTTCCATTATTATATATATAGGAATTTCTCAAAAGTTATATGAATATGGCGTATGTGAAGCTAGAACACACGTTACTCCAGTTTCTGGATACAGACGTATCGAAGAGTGTGCATGAATGTAAAATACAAAAGTATAGGAAGCAAAAGGTCGTTTCATTGGTGTGCTGCAAAGGGACAAATTTAGGGTTCAGGCATGTTTTTGGAATTCAGTGCGGTGTTACAGAGAGCGTCAACTGGCTGCGGTTAATTAGCATTGGTGAAATTTTGTTTTCATTAGTAATTGTAAAATTAGCTTATTTAATGCTCTCCTGCTCTGATTAACCAATGCATGCAATATCTTGTTGATCAAACTCCACACTAAAGAGAATGTGATATAAAGGTGAGATTTGAAGAGAAAATGGATAAGAATGAGAATAGTAGATCATGAAGCTAATAAAAAGTGGTCGTGATGCGTTCGCAGTTTTATGGAGATGTTTGTTTGTTTGGATTAGATTATAAATTGACAGCGCTAGATATTTTGTCCGTACATGGGTCTTGCACGAGATGCGGTCGGTCACGGGTATTCGATGACTTTTTTGCTCTAATCTCATGCATTCGTGGGCCCCACTTTAAGATTCATTTCATTAAATAACCATTCAAAAATAAATAAATAAATAACAAGTTACTCTATAATTTTAGCTGTAATCATATTCTGTGTGACCTTGACCTACGTATAGAGCATTCAGAACTACTACTATAAGAATTCTTTTAACTAAATTTCATGCACAAATACAATTTTTAATGTTCCCTTTTAACTGCCTGGTTTCATGCTTCCGTGTTCAACAGAATAGGTACACAGTTTTATCTAAATTTGTACAAAAGGGATGGGCTTATATACAGTCGCTACGAATAAGGAATCCAAAGCCAACGGAAACTTCAACAATTTATTTGAAGAATAAAATTGCAGACGTTCCGGCTGTTCATCGTGAGATAAGATAATAATTTAATATAATAAATTATATGATTAATCTGTCTATACCTATATGTCATATAAAGTAATCACTACTAAGATAGGAAAGTATCAGTTCCGTTGAATTAGATTTTTATACTAATTAACAATTTATTTGCAATCTTTCTTTTTTTGCATTGTGTTGTAAAACTTTGGACCCTCTTCTCTTGCATTCTTTAAGAATCTCAACAGTCTCTTGCATTCTCTGGAGAAGCCTTGTACTATTTTATTTTTTTTTTCGAAAAAAGAATAGTTTCACTATTGGATTGTGTGAAGCCAAATTTGATAAGCAATTCGCAGCCTAGTATTCCATTGGCAACAAGCCAATTTAAGGCCATATAAAATTTTCTATAACTTACAAACAGAGGAAACAATGAGACCATATAAGAAGGATGTATGTATACCTCTTCATCTAAACCTCCGTGTAAGAAAGTCATGAAACTTCTAGAGCGAGTAAAAGTATGATGGTTGTCAATTTTGCCCTAAACCCTAAACTAGTTTTTCAAGATAGTATGTAAAGCTTGAACTTTTGTAAATTTTGTAGCAACAAGTCTAGCTTTATGCCTTTCAATAGTCTCACTTGCATGATATTTAATCTTAAAAATCCACTTTTGATTGGTTATTTGCCAGGGGGAAGAACAACAACCTATGTCTTGTTGGCCTTAAGTGCTTTAAGCACAGTGTTGATAGCTCCTTGCCAATATTGTTCTTTCACAACCTGCTTGTAGGTTGTTTGTTTCACAAAAGTTGATAAATTAAGGATGAAGTGCTCGTGCAAATTGGAAATTTTTTTAGTAGGATAGGTAATTGGTAAGGGATATTTCTCAATGGGTAACTACTTAGGAGTGGAACTTTGTAAGAGATTAAAATGATAACCTAAAAGGTAAGATGATGCTTTCTTTGTTTTGTTGGATTTTATGGGAGGTATAAGGGTGTCTGTCGAAGGTTTAGAGGAAGATCATCAACAATTAAGGGGTTAAGTCCTAATGAGTGGGATCAAGGTCGTTATTGAGTGGTTGAATTAAATCATCAACAATTAAGGGGTTAACTTCAGGCAAGCCATCTAAAATATGGAATTTTTTAATATTGCTCTTTTATTAGAATAGAGGTGGCGATTATTAAAAGATAGACAAAATTTATGGGTAAGGGTGTTGATGTCTAAGTATAGGGAGACAACGGTCATGAAGGGTGAATATGATACAAAGTCATCCTTATGGTGGAAAGATATATATAAATATATATATATATATATATATATTGAATTATATAAATTCTATAATTATCTATAATTCTTTATTATTATTATTCATTTTTATTATTATATTATTATTAACATTATTTTATTATTAACATTATTATATTATTAACATTTAATTGAATTAATTATATTTAATTGAATTAATTATTTAGTAATTTTTTAAATAAAACTAATTATTTAAAATAGAATTAATATAGAAAATCTATTTTATTCAATTCTAAATTAAAAACTTATTATATAACTTATTATATATTATTTATATACATTTTCATTCGAATCGAATGTATATAAATAATAAGTATTTTAAATATATATAATAAATATTATAGTATTCTATATTGTATTAATATTGTATTATTATTGTATTATTGTATTCGGCTCAATCCTTTTATAAAAAGATTGGGCCGAGTTAAATTTCAACTAATAGAACGAACGGTAATTACTGGATTACAAAGTATCCATTGCTGGGAATTCAAATTTGATCGCCTTTCATACTTCACAAGCAGCAGCTAATTCAGGACTCCATTTACTAGCCTCATGAATAATTTCATTACCTTCACGAATAATTTTAGGACTCGCATAATATATATATATATTTATATATATATATATATATATATGAAATATAAATAAAAGAGAGGGAGGCCAAATGGATCATGTGGATTCGGGTTGGTGGTCAAAAATGATAGGGAAGATGGTGGAAAATGGTAAAAATACTCGTTTTTAGAATGATAATTGGTAGGGGAAGTGTAATATCCCGGATAATTATAGAAAATTATGATTGGTGGAAAGTATTAAGAATTATTTTTAAGAATTTGTTTGATATTTTATGAATTGTTGGGTAATTATTCATAAATAAATATTAAGAGTGTAAATAAATTATGCGATTGGTTGATTATAAAAGGATGGATGGAGGGATGAGTGGAAGGAGAAAGAGAGAGAGGTTTAATTATAAGTGACCGGTTGAGAAGGTAACCGGTTGACATGGGTTTAAATAAAGGTTTCTCTCTCTCAATCATTCATTGTTGCGAGAAACTTCTTCTTCTTCATCTGTTCCTTTTCTCCTTCTTCTTCCTCCATCGTCGAAGAGCTATAAGCTTGAAGGGAGGTTTCTTTCTGCATCAAACCTGGAGATAATGACGTAGCTGTAGTTGTGGGTTCAAGGTAAGTCCTTTGAACCGATTGAAAGTGTCACCTTATCCTTTCTGTTTCTTTTCTGGACCGAATGGTCATGTGTATGGAGGAGGGTACTGTTCCGATCCCACTCCTCCTGGCGAAGAGTCTTAAAGTGACTCTTTAATTGGATGAGAGATGGTGTAACGATGGTGTGCTTCACGTTCCAAACCGTAGGTGGTGGAACTAACACTGGTGGAACGCTTGGAAGAGCTGGTGTTGGAACGGAGAAGGAGCAGTGAGCTCAGAAACTGTTGAGGCGTAGCACAGTGATCGTCGGAGCTAGGAAACAAGGTAAGGGGGTGTTCGGGTTATAATTAATTAGAATTGGACACTGTCCGATGTGGATAGAATAATTGTAAACCAAGTAAGAGGTAATGCCAAGTGAAATTGTGTGAATATGTATATGAATGTACGTGTTTGTGACTTTACTGAATGAAATTTGAGAATATATAAGTATGCATGTGTATGAGTACCGACCAGTTTCTGATTGTGTGACCAGAGTATTTGATATTGTAATAATATCGAATGAATTGTATATGAATGTGAATGAATGCATATATATGTATGTATACCGATCAGTTTCTGATCGTGTGAGTGGCATATTCCGAGTGAAATGGAATTATTTGATGCTGTGATGAATTGATGCCGAGTGAAAATAATGTATATGCATGTATGTGGACACCGATCGGTTAAGGATCGTGTGTGTATGTAAATCCGATTGAAATTAAAATGATACTGACAATCGGTATTTCGTGGTAATGTGGAGTCGGGTTTGACAAGCAGGTCACCCGAGTGATAATCTGATGGAAGGGCTTGACAAGTCGGTCGTCCTGTGATGTGAGCACATGCCAGTTTTTGGTAGTTGCATTTGTTGAATAATGATGATATGAAATATGATTATGTGGTATGGGATGGCCGACGGTATATGTTACCCTCGTTTCTGGCTTCAGTGGTCAGGCAGGACCTAGTTGAGCTACCCAGAAGTCTATGACCCAGTGGTTGAGGGGGAGCCAAGTCAGGCTCGGTGAACCAGGTAGGGTTCACGGGGTGTCGGGTAGGACCCCCAGCTGAAGGCCAATCCTTTAGTATCCGGATACTAGGCGTCGATTTTATGTGAGAGTCAGTTATGACATTTGATGATTTGATGGTTTTGATGAGTGCAGTGTTTACCGAGTGAAATTTGATACAATTGTCGAGTATGAATTGTCATATTGATGAATGAAATTTGTTGTATTTGTTGAGTAAGATGTCATAAGTTCTGAGTAAGAATTAATAAGTATGGTGTTGTATTTGCTGAGGGTAATTTATTGTATTTGACGTGTGAATTGATATAAATACCGAGTGTGGTTGGCTAGAATTGCCGAGCATAATGGTTATAATTGCCGAGTGAGAAATACAATAAATGCCGAGTGTTAATTGCTATGATTACCGAGTGTGAATGTATTGCTGACTGTGAGTAAATACCGAGTGAAATGAGCAGTTTCAGAATAGAGGAATCAGACGGAGTTTATACTCGTATTTTATTTAAATTCCGTTCTAGATTAATTATGATGCTAAACACTCACCTTTGCAATACATTTTTAGTAATCATTGACAGGGAAGAGGTCGGAGCCATGGAGGAGCGCCAAGCGGAGGGTTGATGCCAAGGAATCCGAGTGATGTTGAAATGAACTGTGTAATATATGTAATGAATTTCTGAATATGTGGTGGTGTTTTGAATTCATTTTGAATCGGTATGTTGATATATATATATATATATATATATATATATATGAATTTATAATTAATTGGTGTTAATTTTTATAAGAGTTTGTTGTAGTAAAGTGGATTGCCGAGTGGAATCAGCTTATTCCGAGCAAGGGCCGATTGATTCAGTGCCTAATTCGCTCAAGTAAATATCCTTTGGCCATTTCTGAGTGAAGGGTGGATAAAATATTTTGAATGAATATATGGCCGAGAGATTCATTCCCGAGTGAGTGAAGATTAAACTGTTTCCGAGTGAAAATAGGAGTGAACTTTTTCGAGTGAAAGATGAGTTGTTCCGAGTGAGGGATGATCGAGTGAGAGAAGTATTTCTGAGTGAACCCTAATTATTTCTTTTTTCTTCTGCTGTTTTCTAAATCTTTAATGATGGATGTCTTTTTGAACGGTTTCAGTCAGAATTCACTATTTTAAGCATTATTAAATTATTAGAAGGGTTTTTAAGTATATAAAATATTATTTCATTAAAATCGAGTGGAGTTTTATTTAAAAAGTGAAAAATCTATTGAGAAAAATAAGAAAAATGACAAGGGATGTCACAGTTGGTATCAGAGCGGTTCTTTCTAGAGCCGAGTGGAAGGGTGAACTGAGTGAAAGTGTTTTACACTTTATTGTATTGTATTTTTGATTGTTTGTGCAGCTTGGCATCATTCCCTTGGCACTCCAGTGGCATTGTGTTTTATGTGAGGTAATTATTCGACTCCCTGGTAGAGTATTGGAATGGTGAAGTGTTTATTTATTATATAATTATTCTGTGGTCGGAAACTAGTTCTGATAGAGGGGATGATTTCCTCTCAAAATTTTCTAAATTGATAAGTAGGACTGAGTCAGGTCCCACTCTTGGTAAATTCCTGAAAAGGAATTCCCCTACTTATAAAGGAGGGTACGATTAAAGTCAGATGTGTGTCAAGATACGGAAAACTGAGTAACCTTTTGAGTATTCCGAGTGTTCGGAAGAGCAGAAAGTACAGTTGACTTATCATTTGAAAGAGGGGCTAAAATATGGTGGTCTCGAGCTAAATCACAAATAAAGATGATGAGTGAGTCATTGGTATAGGCAAATTTCCGAGTGGCTTCTTGTTAAGTACATCTCGGATAATTAGAAAATTTGAAAGGAAATGGAATTTGAGATTGGTATAGGGCCGAGTGTTAATGGCCAAGCACGCTAGTATGTTTAATGAGCTGTGACTTCTGTTACTCTTTCCCACTGGAAGGAACCGAGAGTAGTAAGTATACCGAGTATGAAACAGATTATAAATTAGAATTCGCAGTGTGATTATGCTGATTGAGATTCGGAGTGATCCGATTTTGGTGGACAAGGATATACTGATCAAGGAAGTATAATTAGAAAGGACCTTTCAGTCGGAAAATAAAAGGTCATGAAGGTATGAGGGTCCAGTTTTGAGAAAATGGATCGGTTTATTGTGGCAGTGAGTTTTCCATTATGTTTTCTGTCTCTTTTAGTCGAATTTCTATTGGATAAACTGGTTGTTAGTCGGGTAGCCGAGTGTGCTTGCGATTGGTGAAAAGGTTCACTGATGCAGAAACTTGTTGTGTGAATGAAAGTCATATTGTAATCCGAGTTGTATATCTAAGGGGGCGTAGTGAATTACCTAGGCTTAAGTGGTTAATGGCCAGTGATGAGTAATGAAGTGATATTCACTCAGTGAGGACTGGAAGCCGATTGATGATAAACCATTTTACAGTAGTGGTAATTGATATTTAATGATTGTTATTACGTGATGTACCTTAGATGATGCATATTGACGATGTAAATGTGTTGATTATAAACTTGAGAGAATTGCCACTAATCCTCATGTGGATTAGTGTTAGTTGAGTGAGTGTGGTTGGTGTAAGTGAAAAGAGTGTAAGGTATATTGTTCCGGAATGACTCTACATACCATAGGTATTGTGGCAGCGTACACTTTTACAGCTACTCTATGTAATTGTTGTAACCCTATGGGAAGGAGACGTCATCCTATATGTTGGATGCAACAATTCATAGGTCGGGCAGGTGAGACTGTAGCTACTTATGGGGATGATTTGAGTCTATCGGACTGCTCTGAATGAAGAAGAGGATTGTATTGAGCAAATAGTAAGTGATAGTGTATCAAAATGAGGATAGAAGGTTTATTCTAACCTTAAAGTGCTTACCTCTAAGAGAATCAGAGGTTATTTTGAGGGTTGGTTGTTAATGTTGATTGTCGGAATAGAAGGGTGATCCTTCAGACAAGGGTGCTCGATGTTATTGTTCAAGAAGGGTAATGGTGGTTGGAAGTTATACTTTGATTGCCACCAATTGGGTAAGTTAACTATAGGGAATAATGAACCCCTGTACATTTCTACCGGGTCGAAATGACAATTAATATTAGTTGTTCATCCGAGTGTTGAATGTACCTGATGGACGAGTAATAGCTGATGCAAATTAGCAAGATTATAAGAAGGTTAATTTTTAGGAGGGGTGAGCCCCCTGTAGTGATCCCATAAGATGATTTAAGTAAACGTTACTATTATGTCATATCCAAGTTGTTAGATGATTGATTGATGGACATTGGGGGAAATTCTAATTAGGTAAATGGATAATGATGCAAACCGTTGCATGTTGATCGATGATATGGATGGTTGGACTGTATACCTGACTTTCACTCGGATTAACTACGAAGTGTTGAACTCTTGAGACTGATCACCTCAGGTAGTTTCACTAGTGGTTGAGGTCGTGTGAAGTCAAGGAAACAGACGTGTTTTAGCCAATCTTGAATAATCAGATTTAAAGAAGAGAAGTATAAGATCTGTATCTCTGAAGTCGGTAAATGATTAGAGATGAAGGACGAATAGAGCTGAGATTTGGTAACTGACGAATGATGAGTATAGGGAAGTAAATATTATAACGTGGTAGTCGGTATGAAATACTGAGATTTTGGGAGAAGAGATGACCTAAAAAGGAAATTTAATGAATTGAGTTCCTGCTAAGGTACACTGAGTGGAGAATTTCCGAATGAATCATGTTTGAGAGAAGTACCTTCAGATGATGAAAGGTTGATTACGAATAAGTACTCAGGGTAGAGATATTTTTGAGTCATGAATTCCCGAGTGGGATATCTCTGAGTGGAGTACGTCACTTTCTGAGTAGAATGGTATCGACTAAGATATACCGAGTGAGCTTTTCCCCAGAAGAAGCACTTCTGGACAGAGAAAAATTTCGAATGAGCATGATTCTGAGAGAATGGTTTCCAAAGGGAGTAGATATCTGAGTGGTGAATTCATTTAATTCGTGCTTGAGTGTCTTAAAAATGGGCGAAAGCTTATGCTCAGGAACATCTTTGAAATGGTCATTGATTCCGAGTGAAACATTATTGCAGGAGCCGAGTCGAGTGAGGCTAGATGTATTGTAACACCCTCGGTTAGATAAGACAAATCCCTCTGTAGGTTCATCCTATTTAACTGAGAGTGTTAACAGTTTTCAGAAAAAGTGAATATTTTTTTTTAATAAATAAATACGTGGCAGATCAGCGGAAGTAATATTGTATATATCACATAGTCATTCACAAACTGTAAATATTGTACTCTTAACAGAATGGGGCACGCAGGCACCCTTAAATATTATACAGTCATCCGATGTCTGATTATAAAAAATTCTATCCTTAATGACTATTCTCAATGGGTTCAGCGTATTGCTGATCTTCACACTCGGGTTCTTGAGTTTCTAATTCCTCTGAAAAATGTTCAACAGTAAGGGTGAGTATAACCCGAGACCTTGATTGGTTCCTCCGGTGCGAACATAACCCAGTTAACATACAATGTCACATAGATCATGCATTTAGTATATTTATAAAAATCAAGCATGTTGTCATCATATAATCGTATATTTAGCATGTTCACAATTATAACGATCAAACATATTACTATGAAATAATTCATACATATAACATATTCACAATCATAACAATCCAATATGATGTAATGAATGCATGAGCTCGGATCCATTATGATTTATCTTTGATTAAGTCTCATGATGCATGTGGGCCCAAGAATTTATTTCTTCTTCTCTGGAATATCACCATTCCAATTCTCTAGAGTGATCAGGGTCCGCCCAAGCTCTGGTACAAAATGAACTCATTGGTTCTTATCATTGATTTATAAATATATTTGAGACTTGGATCCCTACGATCATGGTCACACTCCGTCATTTAGTCAAAGTACACCAGAATTACTCGTCTCACCCGGCTATCAGGGCGCGACTCTGATGCCATTGGGTTGCCGTTCCAGTTGTACTCCCAAGATTCTTCATGGAGATCGAACGTGAGTGTCCTTCACTGTACCAAGTGTGTGCTCTAGAGGTTTTTCTTCTTCAAAAATATTTTCATGATGCAAAAATGCATTTATCTTATCAATTGATTCATTGGGTATCTTATGTATTTCCAGTCTCATCATATCATTCGCAAATTCTTTGAAATTCCTCAATCATTTAGACCTTGTAAGATATTCGTTTATTAATTAAAGAAATATATCGATTATATATATTCTTTCATAAAGAGTAAAATAATATATTCTTTATGTAATTACTCATAATATCAATGTATAATAATAATAAAACTAATAATAATGATAACAACATTAAGTTGACAGTAAATAATGATAATAATAG
Organism: Clitoria ternatea; assembly: GCA_037962975.1. Taxonomy (NCBI): domain Eukaryota; kingdom Viridiplantae; phylum Streptophyta; class Magnoliopsida; order Fabales; family Fabaceae; genus Clitoria; species Clitoria ternatea. Next base: position 290,312,349 of record CM075670.1, read on the forward strand.
AATAAGAATAATATTTATAACTTACCAATAACTTAAAAAGTAGTGAAGATTAGTTTTCAATTGAAAATTCAAGTGAAAAAACACTAAAAACTGAGTTTTCCGAGTGGAACAGGGGCAAATCCGAGTGAAATGGGTATGATTCCGAGTGGAATCATACAGAGAAGGGTTCTCCAAGCGTTCTGGCTCAAAATCCGAGTGAAATGATACTGGAAAAGTTGTTTTCCGACTGAAATAGGTTTAAATCCGAGTGAAATAAAGTGGAATGCTGTTTTCCGACTGGAACAGGTCTGATTCCGAGTGGAAATGAGTGTTTTCCAACTAAAATAAATTATATCCGAGTAGAAATGTTGATATCCAAGCTTTCTGAGTAAAATAGGTGTAATACCGAGTGATAAATTGAGTTTGCCGAGTGAAATGAGTTGAATACCGAGTGAAAATAATTCTTTGCTGAGTGAATTTCAAACTGAGGAGTTTTCTGAGTAAAGATAATACGTTTTCCGAGTGAAATAGAATGATGAAACATTTTTCTGAGTGAAATAAAATAGGATTCCGAGTGGAATTAGTTTGAAAGGAGTTTCCTGAGTGAAAATAAGGTATTTCCCAAGTGAAACAGAGGCTGCAAGTAATTTCCTTAACTGAATATCTTAAAACCGTGTGAGGTCAGTAGGAAAAATGGTTTCCTAAGTAGCATGGTTTGTAAATCTGAGTGAAAATCATTCTGCTGACTGGAATACATTCAAGTAGAGTAAATCCGAGTGAAATAATTCCTGATTCCGAGTGGAATCAGGTTAATACACTTTTCTGAGTGAGAATAAAATGATTTCTGAGTGAAATAAGGTCAAATTCCGAGTGAAACAAAACTTAGGAAGTGCTATCCGAGTTAAACATGATATTTTACGAGGGCATTTACTAAAAAGGGGTTCTGAGTAAAAGATAAACATACTTTCTGAGTGGAATTAAGTCAAAACCGAGTAAAATAATATAAGAAGAAATTTTCCGAGTAAAACAAGACTTGTAAGATGCTGTCTGAGAGAAATAGAGTGTTTACCGAGTGAAATACTATGTTTTTCGAGTGCAATATAATATTTTCCGAGTGAAATCAGTTAAGACCGAGTAAAATAAGTGTAAAACCGGTCGGATTATCATAAAACCGAATAAAATAACCTGTTACTGTATTTATTTTACTGGAAATCACACGGTACCCATGTTTTCTTAGTAATTTCAGTCCAATATATACATATCATATCACAATTCATCACTTAGTAACAGATATATATAAACATGCATATAAAACGATAATTTCAAGCATTTCAAACACACTGAATCAGTCCTCACTCGATTTTCCCACAAGGTACCCAAGAATATACCCCCTACCTCGAATGAAGCTCCTGGAGGTGAAGAAAAAGACTCCCTTTACTGTCCTGCCTGGAATCCGAGTGAAACAGAGGAGAAAGGAGAAGGAAACTTGCTGGAAATGAGAGTGATGGAGGAGAGTGTTGGTCGTGTATGTGGTGTTCCTTAGGGTCCTGGCACTGGTTTAAATAGGGAGGAAGTGAGTGGGGAGACAGGTGGGAGACAGTCTTTTCAGAGTGGCTGCTGAGTCAGTGCCCATTTCTGAGTGGTATACTAACTCAGTGCCCACTTCCGAGTGGTATGCTGACTCAGTGCCCATTTTCAAGTGGTATGCTGAGTCAGAAAGGGTCAGTGGAGATTAAACAATTGTATAGGCTGAGTCAGCGTCCATTCCTGGTCGTCCACCATCCCTAATGCGCACGATTGGATTAAAATATCATGAAAAGACAAAAATTGAAGTCAAAACGCACTTCTGTTAGTGAATTCCGACTGGAATATTTGAATACCGAGTAAAATTACACTCGGTTAACACTTCTGTCAGTGAATACCGAGTGAAATTACACTCGGTTAACAGTTCTAGCAGTGAATTCCGACTGGAATTCCCACTTCTAGGCACTCGAATTTCTTCCAAAACTGACTCAACACTTGCTTTCTCACTCGGTTTTACCTCCTTAGACCGACTCCTCTCTTTCTTAGTGAATTTCCACTCGGAAATTCGAGTCTTCCTTCACTCAATTCACTCAGTTTAGGCCATTTCCTCTCGGACCAATACTCACATAGACTTCTTTCACTCGGTTTTGGTCCAATGGAGTGTATCTCACTCGGTTTTGGCTCCCTCCATCATTTTCCACTCGGTTTCCTAAGCAATTACATAAGAAACCGTTCAAAATACTTCCATATAACACGTTCCACTCGATAAGAAGCATCAAATCAATATAAACTTGAGTGTTTAAGCTTTCTTTCACTCGAAATACTTCACCCAGTGTAGTCTCCTTCAGAATAGGAAGCATTCAACTCGGAACCGAGCCTTTCTAGGGTGTTTTCACTCGGTTTTTCATTTAGAAGGTGTTCTCTTGAACATACTTCACTCAGAATTGCATTTCTTGTCAGGATTCCTCTCGGTGGTAGTCCCCCCAGTCATGTCTCACTCGGAAAACATGACTCTGACTCGGAATGCCATCCTTCAGTCAGATTTTCTAAACCTTCACTCGGAATTCTTCATTTTTCACTCGGAATAGAGCATTTTCACTCGGTTTTTGCATCTTTTCACTAATATTCCATATAAATTCCATTATTAAGTGCAAGAATGATATTTTTGAGGTACCATAGACCATCAACAAGGTATATATTGACTTATTCTTGCTTACAAACCCTCCATAATCAAAATTTACAAGGATAAAAATTGTTTTTAAAAACAGGGATGTTACATTCTCCCCTCCTTTTAGAAATTTTGTCCCGAAATTTAAAGCTAAAACAATTGAGGGTACAATTCTCTCATTTTCTCCTCAATTTCCCAAGTAGCATCCCCATCATCTGTCTGACTCCAAACTGCCTTGACCAAAGGGATTTCTTTGCCTCTTAGTTGTTTGAGACGTCGGTCAGCAATCTTAACTGGCGATGCTTCAAAGGTAAGATTTTCCTTCAGAGCAAATTGATCAGGACTTAGAACATGATCAGGGCTTGGTACATATTTGCGGAGTTGAGAGACATGAAATACATTGTGAAGATTTATCAGCTCGGGTGGCAGAGCAATGCGGTACGCATGAGTTCCTATCTTTTGCAAAATCTGATAGGGTCCTACGTATCTGGGGCTTAACTTCTTGGCCTTCAAAGCTCTTCCTACTCCAGTGGTAGGAGTAACTTTGAGAAATACATGGTCACCTTCTTCAAATTCTAATGGCTTCCGTCGCTTGTCATAGTAACTCTTTTGTCTATCTTGTGAAACCTTCATTGCCATTTGAATCCTCTGAACTTGTTCTGTTGTCTTCTGAATGATCTCTGGTCCAATTATTGTTTTCTCACCAGTTTCATACCAACATAAAGGTGTACGGCACTTTCTTCCATACAAAGCTTCATATGGGGCCATTCCGATGCTTGCATGATAACTGTTGTTGTAAGTGAATTCAATAAGTGGGAGATATTCTTGCCAACTTCCACTATGTTCCAAGACACAAAGACGTAACAAATCTTCAAGAGTCTTGATTGTTCTTTCTGATTGTCCGTCTGTCTGTGGGTGGTATGCGGAACTTAACTTCAGACGAGTTCCTAGAGCTTGTTGCAGGCTCTTCCAAAATTGAGATGTGAAACGAGGATCTCGATCAGATACAATCGCAGTGGGAATTCCATGTAATCATACAATCTCCTTGATATAGATCTGGGTGAGTTTTTCTAGGGAATACTTCATATTAACAGGAATGAAGTGAGCGGTCTTTGTTAATCGATCCACGATTACCCAAATAGCATCACATCCAGCTGATGTTCTGGGAAATCCACTCACGAAGTCCATAGCAATCTCATCCCATTTCCATTCTGGAATATCCAGAGGACAAAGGGTCCCACTTGGTCATTGTTGTTCCGCCTTTACCTTCTGACACATCAGGCAAGCTGTTACGTATTCAGCGATATCCCTTTTCATTCCTTGCCACCAGAATAATTTCTTCAAGTCCTGGTACATCTTGGTTGATCCTGGGTGGATACTGTACTTACTCTTGTGTGCTTCATCCAGGATAAATCTCTTAAGATCTGCGTTGACTAGAATACAGAGCCTCTGTTGATACTTGATCACTCCATATTCATCTTTGGTAAACTCTAAGACTCCTTCTTTTGTCTTTTCTACTAGATCTTGTAATTCCTGGTCATTGGCTTGGGCTTCTTTGATTTGTTCCAAGAATTCATTGGAAATTCTTAGCATTCCAACCATAAGGCTTCCCCTTTTTGGTATTACTGCTAGGTTCAAATCACGAAACTGTTCAATCAATTCTAACTCCTTCGTCATCATGTATGAGAGACGTAAAGCCTTTCTACTGAGTGCATCAGCCACAACATTAGCTTTCCCAGGATAGTATCAGAGTTCAAAATCGTAATCTTTGATAAACTCCATCCACCTACGTTGTCGCATGTTCAACTCCTTCTGATCGAATAGATACTTCAAGCTCTTATGATCACTGAAGACTTCGAAGTATGTACCATACAAGTAGTGTCTCCAGATTTTCAAGGCAAACACAACAGCTGCTAATTCCAAGTCATGTGTGGGATAGTTAACTTCATGGGTTCTTAGCTGTCTTGAAGCATAGGCAACAACCTTTCTTTCTTGCATTAGAATACATCCTAATCCTTGTTTTGACGCATCACAGTACACTTCATATGGCTTGGCAGGATCTGGCAAAATCAAGACAGGTGCACTAGTGAGTCGTTGGCGTAACTCTGTAAAACTGCTTTCGCATTTGTCAGTCCATTCGAATGGTTGATCTTTACGAGTCAGCTTAGTTAAAGGTGCTGCAATTCGAGAGAAATTCTCGATGAATCAACGATAATATCCAGCCAGTCCAAGGAAACTACGGATTTCCGTCACATTCTTGGGTTGTTCCCAATTTAATACAGCTTCTACCTTTGTAGGATCCACAGCAATTCCTTCCTTAGAGATGACATGTCCTAAGAATTTCACTTCTGTCAACCAGAATTCACATTTTGAAAACTTAGCGTACAATTGCCTTGCACGCAAAGTGTTTAGGACGATTTGAAGATGCTCCTCGTGTTCCTCATGACTCTTGGAGTAGACGAGAATATCATCAATGAATACAACCACGAATTTGTCCAAGTACTCATGGAAGATTCGATTCATGTACCCCATAAAGACTGCAGGTGCATTTGTGACTCCAAAAGGCATAACAAGATACTTATAGTGCCCATAGCGTGTTCTGAATGCCGTTTTGGGTACATCGTCTTTCTTTACCCTGATTTGATGATAACCTGATCGCAGATCAATCTTCGAGAAGATAGTGGCTCCTCGTAATTGGTCCATCAAATCATCAATCCTTGGAAGAGGGTAACGATTCTTGATCGTAACTTTATTCAACTGACGATAGTCAACACATAACCGCATACTGCCATCTTTCTTTTTGACTAGAAGAACTGGTGCTCCCCAAGGTGAGACACTGGGTCTAATCATTCCCTTCTCTAGAAGTTCTTCTAACTGCTCTTTGAGCTCACTGAGTTCCTTGGGTGACATCCAGTAAGGAGCAATAGAGATTGGTCCCACGCCCGGTACAATATCAATGCTGAATTCAACTTCTCGCTCTGGAGGTAGCTCTCGTATGTCCTCAGGGAATACTTCTGGAAATTCTTGAACAACAGGAATCTGTTCAAGTTGAGAAGTGGCCTTACTTTCAGTTTCAGCAAGGATCATGTATAGTTGGACTTCTTTTGAGATTACCTTATCTGAGCTAGCAAGGCAAGAATCTGTGACTTGATCACATTCAGATGTAGTAGACCCGTGATAGATGGATTTATTATGACAGTCAATCAGAATATGATTGGCAGCAAGCCAATTCATCCCTAGAACAATGTCTAGATCAATCAAAGGTAAACATATCAGATCTACCTGATAAGCTTTCCCTTCGATGTTAAGAGGACATTCTAGACATATGCGAGTAGAGCAAATGGGCTTATTGGCGGCAGTTGTGACAATCATTTGATAGGGCAGAGAGGTTGTAGGAAGCTTTAAATGTTTTACACAATTCTCAGATATGAAAGAATGAGTGGCTCCAGAATCATATAATACATTTAATAGAGTACTTCCTATAAAGCATGTACCTTGCACAAGATCGTTCTCTTGTGATACTTCTGCACCATTCAATGTAAAAACCCTGGCATTTCCTCCTGGCCTTCCGGTTGAGTTGTTTCCGGGCCTTCCAGAATTATTGTTCTGTCTAAAGTTGTTGTTGCGGGGAACATTTTGCATTCTCGGGGCATTGTTGGTAGAGATATTTACAGTAGATCCTCCACTTCCTTGTCCTGTTGGTCGTACTGCCTGTCTTTGAGTTACTTGTTGTTGGTTATTTTTATTCCTGTACCAACAGTCAACATCACGATGCCTGATCCGTCCACAAATTGTGCAGTTTCTACTACTTTGGTTCTCCTGACCTTTAGGAGGAATTCGGTTGGCTGAGTTGAAAGATCGAAAATATGGTCGATCTCCTCGAAAATCCCTTCTTTGTTGTCGATCTGGCATACGTCGATCTGGCCCATGATTAGACGTTCCAGGTCGTTGAAGATTATAGGTGTTCTCAAATATGCGGCATCTATCGACCAAAGTAGTGAATTGGGTAATTTGTTGACAACATATGGCTTGACGAATCTCATGTCGTAGCCCTGCCTCGAATTTTGCACATCTTGATGCTTCTCCTATGTGAGTGTAGTAGGGACAACATTTTGCCAGTTCGTCAAACTTAGCAGCATACTCCCCAACAGTCATATTGCCTTGTTTCAGATTGAAGAATTCCTGCTCTTTTTGCCTCCTTATGTCTTCGGGGAAATATTTAGCGAGAAATTCTGTCTTAAATCGTCCCCAAGTGATGACATGCCCATCAGTGGCTAGTCTGACTCTAGCATGAGTCCACCAGTGTTCGGCTTCACCAACCAGCATGAAGACAGCAAAGGTTACACAATCCTCATCAGAACATCGCATAGCGACAAAAATCTTCTCAAGGTGTTCAATCCATAGTTGTGCTCCTTCTGGATTGAAGCCTCCTTTGAACTGCGTAGGGTTGTTCCTTTGAAAATCAGCTAATCCTTGTCTAGCAGAAGCATGAGGTAACCCTTGTCTTTCTATTACCTCCACAATTCTGGTAAGAAGATTCTCCATCACGTGATTGTTATTTTGGCGTGCCATTGGGAATTTGCTGAAAGAATATCAACAAATAGATTCAGGGTATACGTTATGTGGAGTATTCCACATAGGATATTTAGTCTTAGGAGTGTTATGGACTGTTCAATATTTCTATCAGAGTACGTGGAAACCTAATGGTCCACTCCACAAGCTTAATGAATCGACTATGCTCTGATACCACCTTTGTAACACCCTCGGTTAGATAAGACAAATCCCTCTGTAGGTTCATCCTATTTAACTGAGAGTGTTAACAGTTTTCAGAAAAAGTGAATATATTTTTTTTTAATAAATAAATACGTGGCAGATCAGCGGAAGTAATATTGTATATATCACATAGTCATTCACAAACTGTAAATATTGTACTCTTAACAGAATGGGGCACGCAGGCACCCTTAAATATTATACAGTCATCCGATGTCTGATTATAAAAAATTCTATCCTTAATGACTATTCTCAATGGGTTCAGCGTATTGCTGATCTTCACACTCGGGTTCTTGAGTTTCTAATTCCTCTGAAAAATGTTCAACAGTAAGGGTGAGTATAACCCGAGACCTTGATTGGTTCCTCCGGTGCGAACATAACCCAGTTAACATACAATGTCACATAGATCATGCATTTAGTATATTTATAAAAATCAAGCATGTTGTCATCATATAATCGTATATTTAGCATGTTCACAATTATAACGATCAAACATATTACTATGAAATAATTCATACATATAACATATTCACAATCATAACAATCCAATATGATGTAATGAATGCATGAGTTCGGATCCATTATGATTTATCTTTGATTAAGTCTCATGATGCATGTGGGCCCAAGAATTTATTTCTTCTTCTCTGGAATATCACCATTCCAATTCTCTAGAGCGATCAGGGTCCGCCCAAGCTCTGGTACAAAATGAACTCATTGGTTCTTATCATTGATTTATAAATATATTTGAGACTTGGATCCCTACGATCATGGTCACACTCCGTCATTTAGTCAAAGTACACCAGAATTACTCGTCTCACCCGGCTATCAGGGCGCGACTCTGATGCCATTGGGTTGCCGTTCCAGTTGTACTCCCAAGATTCTTCATGGAGATCGAACGTGAGTGTCCTTCACTGTACCAAGTGTGTGCTCTAGAGGTTTTTCTTCTTCAAAAATATTTTCATGATGCGAAATGCATTTATCTTATCAATTGATTCATTGGGTATCTTATGTATTTCCAGTCTTATCATATCATTCGCAAATTCTTTGAAATTCCTCAATCATTTAGACCTTGTAAGATATTCGTTTATTAATTAAAGAAATATATCGATTATATATATTCTTTCATAAAGAGTAAAATAATATATTCTTTATGTAATTACTCATAATATCAATGTATAATAATAATAAAACTAATAATAATGATAACAACATTAAGTTGACAGTAAATAATGATAATAATAGAATAAGAATAATATTTATAACTTACCAATAACTTAAAAAGTAGTGAAGATTAGTTTTCAATTGAAAATTCAAGTGAAAAAACACTAAAAACTGAGTTTTCCGAGTGGAACAGGGGCAAATCCGAGTGAAATGGGTATGATTCCGAGTGGAATCATACAGAGAAGGGTTCTCCAAGCGTTCTGGCTCAAAATCCGAGTGAAATGATACTGGAAAAGTTGTTTTCCGACTGAAATAGGTTTAAATCCGAGTGAAATAAAGTGGAATGCTGTTTTCCGACTGGAACAGGTCTGATTCCGAGTGGAAATGAGTGTTTTCCGACTAAAATAAATTATATCCGAGTAGAAATGTTGATATCCAAGCTTTCTGAGTAAAATAGGTGTAATACCGAGTGATAAATTGAGTTTGCCGAGTGAAATGAGTTGAATACCGAGTGAAAATAATTCTTTGCTGAGTGAATTTCAAACTGAGGAGTTTTCTGAGTAAAGATAATACGTTTTTCGAGTGAAATAGAATGATGAAACATTTTTCTGAGTGAAATAAAATAGGATTCCGAGTGGAATTAGTTTGAAAGGAGTTTCCTGAGTGAAAATAAGGTATTTCCCGAGTGAAATAGAGGCTGCAAGTAATTTCCTTAACTGAATATCTTAAAACCGTGTGAGGTCAGTAGGAAAAATGGTTTCCTAAGTAGCATGGTTTGTAAATCTGAGTGAAAATCATTCTGCTGACTGGAATACATTCAAGTAGAGTAAATCCGAGTGAAATAATTCCTGATTCCGAGTGGAATCAGGTTAATACACTTTTCTGAGTGAGAATAAAATGATTTCTGAGTGAAATAAGGTCAAATTCCGAGTGAAACAAAACTTGGGAAGTGCTATCCGAGTTAAACATGATATTTTACGAGGGCATTTACTAAAAAGGGGTTCTGAGTAAAAGATAAACATACTTTCTGAGTGGAATTAAGTCAAAACCGAGTAAAATAATATAAGAAGAAATTTTCCGAGTAAAACAAGACTTGTAAGATGCTGTCTGAGAGAAATAGAGTGTTTACCGAGTGAAATACTATGTTTTTCGAGTGCAATATAATGTTTTCCGAGTGAAATCAGTTAAGACCGAGTAAAATAAGTGTAAAACCGGTCGGATTATCATAAAACCGAGTAAAATAACCTGTTACCGTATTTATTTTACTGGAAATCACACGGTACCCATGTTTTCTTAGTAATTTCAGTCCAATATATACATATCATATCACAATTCATCACTTGGTAATAGATATATATAAACATGCATATAAAACGATAATTTCAAGCATTTCAAACACACTGAATCAGTCCTCACTCGGTTTTCCCACAAGGCACCCAAGAATATACCCCCTACCTCGAATGAAGCTCCTGGAGGTGAAGAAAAAGACTCCCTTTACTGTCCTGCCTGGAATCCGAGTGAAACAGAGGAGAAAGGAGAAGGAAACTTGCTGGAAATGAGAGTGATGAAGGAGAGTGTTGGTCGTGTGTGTGGTGTTCCTTAGGGTCCTGGCACTGGTTTAAATAGGGAGGAAGTGAGTGGGGAGACAGGTGGGAGACAGTCTTTTTAGAGTGGCTGCTGAGTCAGTGCCCATTTCTGAGTGGTATACTGACTCAGTGCCCACTTCCGAGTGGTATGCTGACTCAGTGCCCATTTTCAAGTGGTATGCTGAGTCAGAAAGGGTCAGTGGAGATTAAACAATTGTATAGGCTGAGTCAGCGTCCATTCCTGGTCGTCCACCATCCCTAATGCGCACGATTGGATTAAAATATCATGAAAAGACAAAAATTGAAGTCAAAACGCACTTCTGTTAGTGAATTCTGACTGGAATATTTGAATACCGAGTGAAATTACACTCGGTTAACACTTCTGTCAGTGAATACCGAGTGAAATTACACTCGGTTAACAGTTCTAGCAGTGAATTCCGACTGGAATTCCCACTTCTAGGCACTCGGATTTCTTCTAAAACTGACTCAACACTTGCTTTCTCACTCGGTTTCACCTCCTCAGACCGAGTCCTCTCTTTCTTAGTGAATTTCCACTCGGAAATCCGAGTCTTCCTTCACTCAATTCACTCAGTTTAGGCCATTTCCTCTCGGACCAATACTCACACAGACTTCTTTCACTCGGTTTTGGTCCAATGGAGTGTATCTCACTTGGTTTTGGCTCCCTCCATCATTTTCCACTCGGTTTCCTAAGCAATTACATAAGAAACCGTTCGAAATACTTCCATATAACACGTTCCACTCGATAAGAAGCATCAAATCAACATAAACTTGAGTGTTTAAGCTTTCTTTCACTCGGAATACTTCACCCAGTGTAGTCTCCTTCAGAATAGGAAGCATTCAACTCAGAACCGAGCCTTTCTAGGGTGTTTTCACTCGGTTTTTCATTTAGAAGGTGTTCTCTTGAACATACTTCACTCAGAATTGTATTTCTTGTCAGGATTCCTCTCGGTGGTAGTCCCCCAGTCATGTCTCACTCGGAAAACATGACTCTGACTCGGAATGCCATCCTTCAGTCGGATTTTCTAAACCTTCACTCGGAATTCTTCATTTTTCACTCGGAATAGAGCATTTTCACTCGATTTTTGCATCTTTTCACTAATATTCTATATAAATTCCATTATTAAGTGCAAGAATGATATTTTTGAGGTACCATAGACCATCAACAAGGTATATATTGACTTATTCTTGCTTACAAACCCTCCATAATCAAAATTTACAAGGATAAAAATTGTTTCTAAAAACAGGGATGTTACATGTATGGCCTTTTCTGAGTGAATAAGCTTGAATGATTCCGAGTGAAAAATATGTGTAAACCCCGTGTGGATTATGAATTGAATATCCCGAGTGGAAATCTGAGTGATCCTCTTTCGAGGGAAGAGTTGTGATGATGGATTAGATTGAATAAATTCTATCATATATATAATCCGAGTGAATTAACTTGGTGAATTCCTCTGAGTGTTAAGGAGTTTGGATAATTCCGAGTGGAATTGATTGAGGAGTTTATATCTTAGTAATGGATGGTTAAGGTATTCTCCGAGTGAGAATATGAGTGTTGGTCGGTCTTGGTATTTGTTACCGAGTGAAATACCACTCAGAAGATGAGTTGGTTATGAATGGTGTACCGAATGAACGTGTATTAGGAGTCGGTATGCCGAGTGATGAACGTGTAGAATACTCCCGAGTGAATTAAGGTTGTGATATACCGAGTGGTGTTTGATTGGGAAATAATCCGAGTGGGGGTTTTACGGAATCCGAGTGGGATGACCCTCATTTCCCGAGTGGATTGTTGCGTGGCCTTATGGATAAAAATATGGAACTAAGTTATGGGATGTATGTGTGTGGAGTTATTTCCGAGCGGTTGAAACCCTGATTCCGAGTGAATGGATGTCTTGATACCGAGTGATTCAATGATTGTGCCGAGTGACTCTTTGAAGTGTAATTAATGGTGGAAGTATGCCGATCAGTATTGGGATCACATATATGTGGGAAATTGGAATCGGAAAATTTGAATCGGATATGAGATGGGTGTACCCCAATCTTTTCCAAAAGGTGTGCTGATTTCGGGGACGAAATCCCTTTTTAGGGGGAGTGAATGTAATATCCTGGATAATTATAGAAAATTATGATTGGTGGAAAGTATTAAGAATTATTTTTAAGAATTTGTTTGATATTTTATGAATTATTGGGTAATTATTCATAAATAAATATTAAGAGTGTAAATAACTTATGTGATTGGTTGATTATAAAAGGATGGACGGAGGGATGAGTGGAAGGAGAAAGAGAGAGAGGTTTAATTATAAGTGACCGGTTGAGAAGGTAACCGGTTGACATGGGTTTAAATAAAGGTTTCTCTCTCTCAATCATTCATTGCTACGAGAAACTTCTTCTTCTTCATCTGTTCCTTTTCTCCTTCTTCTTCCTCCATCGTCGAAGAGCTATAAGCTTGAAGGGAGGTTTCTTTCTGCATCAAACCTGGAGATAATGACATAGCTGTAGTTGTGGGTTCAAGGTAAGTCCTTTGAACCGATTGAAAGTGTCACCTTATCCTTTCTGTTTCTTTTCTAGACCGAATGGTCATGTGTATGGAGGAGGGTACTGTTCCGATCCCACTCCTCCTGGCGAAGAGTCTTAAAGTGACTCTTTAATTGGATGAGAGATGGTGTAACGATGGTGTGCTTCACGTTCCAAACCGTAGGTGGTGGAACTAACACTGGTGGAACGCTTGGAAGAGCTGGTGTTGGAACGGAGAAGGAGCAGTGAGCTCAGAAACTGTTGAGGCGTAGCACAGTGATCGTCGGAGCTAGGAAACAAGGTAAGGGGGTGTTCGGGTTATAATTAATTAGAATTGGACACTGTCCGATGTAGATAGAATAATTGTAAACCAAGTAAGAGATAATTCCAAGTGAAATTGTGTGAATATGTATATGAATGTACGTGTTTGTGACTTTACTGAATGAAATTTAAGAATGTATAAGTATGCATGTGTGTGAGTACCGACCAGTTTCTGATTGTGTGACCAGAGTATTTGATATTGTAATAATATCGAATGAATTGTATATGAATGTGAATGAATGCATATATATGTATGTATACCGATCAGTTTCTGATCGTGTGAGTGGCATATTCTGAGTGAAATGGAATTATTTGATGCTGTGATGAATTGATGCCGAGTGAAAATAATGTATATGCATGTATGTGGACACCGATCGGTTGAGGATCGTGTGTGTATGTAAATCCAATTAAAATTAAAATGATACTGACAATCAGTATTTCGTGGTAATGTGGAGTCGTGTTTGACAAGCAGGTCACCCGAGTGATAATCTGATGGAAGGGCTTGACAAGTCGGTCGCCCTGTTCTGTGAGCACATGCCGGTTTCTGGTAGTTGCATTTGTTGAATAATGATGTTATAAAATGTGATTATGTGGTATGGGATGGCCGACGGTATATGTTACCCTCGTTTCTGGCTTCAGTGGTCAGGCAGGACCCAGTTGAGCTACCCAGAGGTCTATGACCCAGTGGTTGAGGGGGAGCCAAGTCAAGCTCGGTGAACCAGGCAGGGTTCACGGGGTGTCGGGTAGGACCCTCAGCTGAAGGCCAATCCTTTAGTATCTGGATACTAGGCATCGATTTTATGTGAGAGTCAGTTATGACATTTGATGATTTGATGATTTTGATGAGTGCAGTGTTTGCCGAGTGAAATTTGATACAATTGTCGAGTATGAATTGTCATATTGATGAATGAAATTTGTTGTACTTGTTGAGTAAGATGTCATAATTTCCGAGTAAGAATTAATAAGTATGGTGTTGTATTTGCTGAGGGCAATTTATTGTATTTGACGTGTGAATTGATATAAATACCGAGTGTGGTTGGCTAGAATTACCGAGCGTAATGGTTATAATTACCGAGTGAGAAATACAATAAATGCCGAGTGTTAATTGCTATGATTGCCGAGTGTGAGTGTATTGCTGACTGTGAGTAAATACCGAGTGAAATGAGCAGTTTCAGAATAGAGGAATCGGATGGAGTTTATACTCGTATTTTATTTAAATTCCGTTCTAGATTAATTATGATGCTAAACACTCACCCTTGCAATACATTTTTAGTAACCATTGACAGGGAAGAGGTCGGAGCCATGGAGGAGCGCCAAGCGGAGGGTTGATGCCAAGGAATCCGAGTGATGTTGAAATGAACTGTGTAATATATGTAATGAATTTCTGAATATGTGGTGGTGTTTTGAATTCATTTTGAATCGGTATGTTGACATATATATATATATATATATATATATATATCTATGAATTTATAATTAATTGGTGTTAATTTTCATAAGAGTTTGTTGTAGTAAAGTGGATTGCCGAGTGGAATCAGCTTATTCCGAGCAAGGGCCGATTGATTCAGTGCCTAATTCGCTCAAGTAAATATCCTTTGGCCATTTCCGAGTGAAGGGAGGATAAAATATTTCGAATGAATATATGGCCGAGAGATTCATTCCCGAGTGAGTGAAGATTAAATTGTTTCCGAGTGAAAATAGGAGTGAACTTTTCCGAGTGAAAGATGAGCTGTTCCGAGTGAGGGATGACCGAATGAGAGAAGTATTTCCGAGTGAACCCTAATTATTTCCTTTTTCTTCTGCTGTTTTCTAAATCTTTAATGATGGATGTCTTTTTGAACGGTTTCAGTCAGAATTCACTATTTTAAGCATTATTAAATTATTAGAAGGGTTTTTAAGTATATTAAATATTATTTCATTAAAACTGAGTGGAGTTTTATTTAAAAAGTGAAAAATCTATTGAGAAAAATAGGAAAAATGACGAGGGATGTCACAGGAAGGATGTCATTCCAGGAGCGGTTTCCTTGGTTATATTCTTTAACCACGAATGAGATGGAGTCGGTTGCTAGTATGGTAGATATAAAGGGAGGTGGGGTTGGTTGGAGATGGAGGAGACAATTATTTGATTAGGAGAAAAGCTTAATGGGGGAGTTGGGAGAAATGTTGAGAGGAGTAATGATAAAAGAAGGGGTAGATGGTAGGTAGGTGTGGTTAAGGGAGGTAGATGGAGGGTGTAACACCCCTAATTTCGTTCTTTTTTATTTAAAATAAAATTTCAAAGGAATTTAATTATAGTTCTTTAGAACTTTTTGATTGTTATATAATTTCTAACTTTTTGGAATTTTTATATTTTTTTCATTTTTTTTAGAATGACAAAAATACCCTTAACCTTTCATCTAATAACCAAAATGTTACTGCCGACATCATCGCTTACATCATAAATAGTAAATAATTAATTAAATAATCTTAAATAGTAAAATTTTCTTCCTATAAATAGATGGCTCATTTACAACATTTCCACACCAAAAATTAGAGAGAGAATCTAGAGAGATAGTGCGTAAGAAATTAGTGGAGAGTAAATTCGTTTGGTAAAAAGAAGTTCTGCCGGAAGTGTAAGGTAATAACTTTCTTCTATATTCTTTTTATAATTTTAGTTTATTTTTTTGGCACTTTTAAACTATTAATATACTAGTACTATTATGAATAAGTTACTATAGTAAAAATAAATTACCACTATGTTATTTTTACTATTTATAGTTACTATTCAAAATTTACTATTTATTATCATTATTCACAATTTACCATTTACTGTTATTTTTTAAATTTATCATTTACCGTTATTATTCAAAATTTATTAGTTGTTGTTACTATTCAAAATTTACTATTTACTGTTACTATTCAAAATTTACTATTTACTATTACTATTCAAAATTTACTATTTACCATTACTATTCAAAATTTACTATTTACTGTTATTGTTCATGATTTACCATTTACCACTACTATTCAAAAAAATTACTATTCATGATTTATTATTCACTATTACTATTTAAAAAATTTACTATTTACCGTTACTATTGATGACTTACCATTTACCGTTACTATTTATTATTACTATGTACATTTACTATTTATCATTCTGATAGCAATCTTAATTTTTATCTTAAGCTTATGCTGAAATAAATTAGTATTAATATTTTGTTAGAACTTGGAGGCGCAGAGCGAATTCACTTTTGGTAGCAAATCAAGGTAAGGGGGGATGAGATTAAGGATATAATATGAAAATACATAAGAATATTGGGAGGAGTCCCCTACTCCTTTTAAACATAAAAATATTATTATTTTAAAATAATAACTTTTAACTTAAAATTTATAATAATTGTTATTAATTAAGCATCTTGTGTAACTTAATATCTGAAATAATTATTTAAGAACTTGAACTATTATGACCTATGCGGACTGAATTGAACCTATGCAAGGACTTGAACTATTATGAACTTGACTGAACCTATGCAAGGATTTGGACAGTTATGACATATATGGACTGAACTAGGCCTATGCAAGGATTGGACTATCTTGGATTTACATAGACCTGTGCGAGGAATTGACCATAGAACTTAAAACAAAATTTATTAATTTAAATAATCATTGAATTTTAAAATTATCATATTTATAACTGATGCTTAATTATTTGATTATGATTGTTAATATTTATTTATGTTTTATGATGTTTGATTGTGATTGACAATGTTTGATTATGATTGATAATCTTGTACTGTGGAGTTTGAGCATATAGCAAGCATGACGGAAAGCTAAAATTCAGTAAGAATTTACTTATCTCCTACTTCTTTATTTACTTATTCATCTTTAATTAAATTACTTTTAAGAAATTTCTTAGATTTCAATAAAGCTACATAAGCTTTTAGAAATCTCTTTTTATCTTTTAATATATATGTATATATCTTTACTAAAATTTAGATTTTTTTTAGTTAGTTTATCAAAAAGAAAAAGAAAGAGAAATTATTTTATAAAAATAAATTTTTACTAATATTTTAATATATACATATATATATATATATTATTTAAATGTATAAAAATATTATACAAAATTTTCAAGTACTAAGGTTTTAAAGATTGATAATTCCGAATTCGAGTTTTTAGAAATTGATTTTGAATTGACCTATAAACTTTCTAAAGAAGGTTGTGAAATATATTTAAGGCTTTGAAACTCAAATTTATAAGGAGATTTGATTTGTGATTTGAAAAGGAACTGTACTAAAATTTTATGTGCGTATTTGAGAAGTTGAAAAAGTACAGTTTACTGGGGTGGCTATGTCGCGATTCGTAGGCCCCGATAATATAATTGAGTTTCTAAAAGCCTTAACCAACTAAATACGCGAGTAGTTCATGCATCATGAATCATCAAAGAGAAACAAAATGATGTTGTCTGGGGACGGATTATAGAAACCGAGGATACATTAGAGGAGGCTTAATTATGAGCCTTGGGATGAGAGGGTGTGAAAAGGTGTTTCAGGGGACCTGGGGTAGCTTCCTAGTGTCGGGTACTTTCACAATAAAAACCTTCTCAATCTGACTAGTCTCTAAGTGTTTCCATGCCAGTTGAGCTGTTCATGTTATTATTATCCGGAATTATGGAACAGTGTAAACTCTTGGTTGGCCTAGTACAAATTAAAATTTAAGGGGCCCACATATATAGATAAGTTATGATATGGCATATCATTCATACATTCATAAATTGATTGTGCATGTGATTGTGATTGATATTATTATACTAGTTTGTGAAAACCCTTTATTGCTTATGTCCCATTCAGGAATATTATATTCTGTTTCTCACTCCTTTCTTCGTGTTTTTGTTTTATATGCTTTAAATTGATGGTTCAGAGAGAAGAATCGAAGAACCTAGGCAATGAATATAGCACGTTCTAGAAAGGAAACTCGGTATGAATACCGTGGTCCAATGAATAAATAAAGTTATTAAGTAACTGCTTTTGGGCCATGGAGTTTCCTCTCTTTCTTAAAATGTTTAATGTTTATTTCTTCGGATGAATGTAAAATTACTTTATAAAGTTTTAATAATACTTATGAGGTATTTCAGAAATGATGTATTTAATTTATTCTGATAGTTTCCTTTTAACAATCATATCTTCTTTAAAAAAAAATTTACGAATTTTCATAGAAATTATTAAGGTGTAACAGAGGGTGTTACAAAGTGGTATGAGAGCAGTTAATCCAATAGGCCTGGGGAAAAGGTCTATCTTGCTTTGTCTGTAAACTCTGTATAGGTGATAGAGAATAGAATATCTGACTTGGTAGTAACTGTGATTAATATGACAAATCTCAGTTACTGTGAAACAGGAAACTAATGGCTGGAAACGATCTTGTTGGAGTTGTAGAACGCTTAATCAATGCAATGGGAGCACGTGAAGGTCATGGTAACGATGCCTTGAGAAGGCTGGACCTAGTCGAAAAATACAATCCACCTCGTTTCAAGGGAGGATATAACCCTGATGGAGCATAAATCTGGATTCGAGAGATAGAGAAGATCTTTCGAGCATTGCAATGTAATGAAGTTGATAAGGTAGTCTTCGCTACTTATGCCTTATATGAGGATGCCGAAGATTGGTAGGATAGCATGCGTAGAAAATTCGAAGTCAACGAAGTGGAGATCACTTGGGATTATTTCAAGGATATGTTTTTGGAAAAATACTTTCCAGCTAATGTTAAAGGGAAAAGACAATTCGAATTCCTATCGCTGACCCAAGGAAATATGACCGTTGGAGAGTACGCATCCAGGTTTGAAGAGCTATCTCGTTTTCATTCTCATTATAATGATGCTACTAATGAAAGAGATCGGTGTGCAAAGTTTGTAAATGGATTACGGCCAGAAATTAAGGAAGCTATACGAATGCAGGAAATCTGTGAATTTTATGTATTGGTAAATCGCTGTAGGATCTTTGAAGAAGATCATAAGGATAGAATGACCAAAAGTCGTGAGCCCAATCACAAGGCAGGAGAAATGAGAAGTGGAGGACCTCACCATCATCAAAGAAGAGACTTCAGGAGAAATAAGCCTTACCAAGCGCCATTTCGTCAGTTTGGAGCAGCATCTGTTCCTAACAGACCCCAAGCTTCAACTGGAAGCTATTACCTAACATCTGTACCAAATTTTAAATATTTTATCTGTGGAGGACCCCATTTGAAAAGAGATTGTCCTAAAAACACTTATGTTTGCTTTAAGTGTAACAAACCAGGTCATCACATCAAGGATTGTCCAGAGATGAAGAGGGAAAACCCTGAAGGTGCAAGTACAAGCATAAATACTCAAGGAGGCGTACACAGTGCAGTCGGAAGGCCGAAGGCAAAAGGAAAGGTTTTTGCAATCACTGGAGAAGAAGCATCTCATTCTGATTCTATGGTGGAAGGTAAGTGTATCATTAATAAGATTCCTTTAACTATTATGTATGACTCAGGTGCATCACATTCCTTTATTGCCAATGACTGTGTAGAAAAACTAAAATTACCTGTGATAGAACTGCCATTTGACTTATCTGTACATACTCCTGGAAACAATCCCATTGTCACTTCTAAAGCCTGTTGGAAATGCCCTATTGTCATAAATGGTAAGGACTTTAAGGCTAATCTTTTCTGTTTACCCCTTTCTGGCTTAGAAGTTATTATTGGGCTAGATTGGTTATCTGACAATCATGTTCTAATAGATTGTCATAATAAAACCATAATGTTTAAAGAACCAATGAATTTGAATCCTGAAGATTCAAGATTTCTAACCGCCAACCAAGTGAGTGCCTCTTTAAAAGGAGGGGCTCAAGGATTCATGCTATTGCTTTCAACGAAAGGAGAGCAAGAATCAAAAATCTACCGGTTGTGTGTGAATTTCCTGACGTTTTTCCTGAAGATATCCCTGGTTTACCCCCAGAAAGAGATGTGGAATTCGCCATTGACCTAGTACCTGGAGTTGGACCCATTTCAATTGCACCATACCGAATGTCACCTCTAGAATTAGCAGAGTTGAAGAAACAACTTGGAGAGATGATAGAGAAGCAGTTTATACGACCCAGTGTATCCCCCTAGGGTGCACCAGTGTTGTTGGTTAAGAAGAAAGATGGTAGCATGAGGTTGTGTGTAGATTATCGATAACTAAACAAGGTGATGATCAAGAACAGATATCCTCTGCCAAGGATTGATGACTTGATGGATCAGCTGCGTGGTGCCACGGTGTTCTCCAAAATTGATTTGAGGTCTGGATACCATCAGATAAGGGTGAAGAAAGAAGATGTACCAAAAACTGCTTTTAGAACACGCTATGGCCATTACGAATATCTAGTAATGCCTTTTGGTGTAACTAATGCACCAGCCGTATTCATGGATTACATGAATAGGATTTTTCATCCATATCTAGATAAATTTGTAGTGGTGTTCATTGATGATCTATTAGTGTACTCTAAAAGCAGAGAAGAACATGTTGAACACTTGAAGGTTGTGTTGGAAATCCTGAAAAAGAAACAACTGTATGCAAAACTGTCAAAGTGTAAATTCTGGTTGGAAGAAGTGAACTTTTTAGGACATGTAATTAGTCAAGGAGGAATAGCTGTAGACCCTTCCAAGGTGAAGGCAGTTTTAAAATGGGAGAGAGCAACCATGATCACTGAGATTAGAAGTTTCTTGGGTTTGGCTGGATACTATAGGAGATTCATTGAAGGATTTTCAAAGTTAGGATACCTACTGACCAAGCTAACACGGAAAGGAGAACCTTTTGTGTGGACGACACAATGCGAGAATAGTTTTCAAGAGCTGAAAGATCGACTTACTTCTGTTAGTACTCCCCAATCCACATCGAAGTTTTGAAGTTTACTGTGATGCGTCTAAACAAGGACTAGGAAGTGTACTCATGCAAGACAAGAAGGTTGTAGCCTATGCGTCGCGCTAATTAAGGCAACATGAGATTAACTACCCTACCCATGACTTAGAGTTAGTCGCTGTAGTTTTTACCTTAAAGATTTGGAGGCATTATCTATACGGTGCAACATTCGATGTGTTTAGCGATCATAAGAGTCTCAAGTATTTATTCGACCAAAAGGAGTTAAACATGAGGCAACGGAGATGGATAGAGTTCTTAAAGGATTACGACTTTGAGTTACAGTACCATCCTGGAAAAGCGAATGTAGTAGCTGATGCTTTGAGTCGAAAGTCTCTACATGCGTCCACAATGATGATTAAAGAACTAGAATTGATAGAGAACTTTAGAGATCTTAACCTAGCAGTAAAGATTAATGATAACAGCTACAAATTAGGAGCGTTGCAAGTGACAAGTGAATTCCTGAGGCAAGTCTTAGAAGCTCAACGAAAAGATGAATTCCTGCAAGAGAAGAAAGAACTCCTGAAACAAGGAAAAGAAGTCGAGTTCAATGTGGGAAATAACCAATTATTGAAGTACAAAGATCGAGTGTGTATCCCTGATCAAGAGGAGTTGAGGAAAGCAATTCTGGAAGAAGGCCACAAAAGTTATATGAGCATTCATCCTGGAGCTACTAAAATGTATCAAGATTTGAAGAAGTTATTTTGGTGGCCTGGAATGAAGAAAGCGGTGGCGGAGTACGTGGCTGCATGTCTAATTTGCCAGAAGGTTAAAGTAGAACATCAAAAACCCCCTGGAATGCTACAATCAATGGAAATACCAGAATGGAAATGGGATAACATTACCATGGATTTTGTGACTTCTTTACCTAAAACTCCATTAGGACATGATTCAATATGGGTAATAGTTGATAGATTAACTAAGTCTGCCCACTTTATTCCCATTAATATTCGTTACTCAATGGAGAAACTGGCAAAATTATACATCGAGGAGATCGTGAGATTACATGAAATTCCTTCAAGTATCATTTCTGATCGGGACCCTCGTTTTACATCGCAATTCTGGAAGAGCTTACACAAGGCTTTGGGAACAAGACTGCGTCTGAGTTCAGCATATCATCCTCAGACGGATGGACAATCAGAAAGAACAATCCAATCTCTAGAGGACTTGTTACGAGCTTGTGTGTTAGAGCATAAAGGAAGTTGGAATCAATTCTTACCATATGTGGAGTTTACCTACAACAACAGTTTCCATGCTAGCATTGGCATGACACCTTTTGAAGCATTATATGGAAGAAAATGTAGGACCCCGCTATGTTGGTTTGAGACTGGTGAAAACTTGATGCTAGGACCAGAGTTGGTACAACAGACCACGGATAAAATCAAAATAGTTCAGGAAAAGATGAAGGCAACACATAGCAGGCAGAAAAGTTACTATAACAAAAGAAGAAAGCTGCTCGAATTTCAAGAAGGCGATCATGTATTCTTGAAAGTCACACCTATGACTGGGGTCAGTCGGGCAATGAAATCTCAAAAACTAACTCCTAGATTTTTTGGTCCATATCAAATAATTCATAAAGTTAGTCCTCTTACCTACCAAATAGCATTACCACCTTTTCTTTCCAATATCCATAATGTTTTTCATGTGTCAAACTTACGAAAGTATATATTTGATCCTACACATGTTATTGAACCTGATGTCATACAAGTTAAAGATAATCTTACATATGATGTACCACCTATCAGAATAGCTGACAGAAGAATAAAGAAGCTAAGGGACAAGGGAATTCCACTCGTAAAGGTCATTTGGAGTGAAACGAGAAGGGAAGATGCTACATGGGAACTAGAAAATGAGATGAAAGAGTCTCATCCCTAA
This sequence comes from Clitoria ternatea, assembly GCA_037962975.1. Classification (NCBI taxonomy): domain Eukaryota; kingdom Viridiplantae; phylum Streptophyta; class Magnoliopsida; order Fabales; family Fabaceae; genus Clitoria; species Clitoria ternatea. The sequence goes on from CM075670.1 coordinate 290,335,159, forward strand.
TTGTTTTACTAAAAAAGTGTAAATTTCGAGGACGAAATTTTTTTAGGGGAGTAGAGTTGTAACACCCCTAATTTCGTTCTTTCTTATTTAAAATAAAATTTCAAAGGAATTTAATTATAGTTCTTTAGAACTTTTTGATTGTTATATAATTTCTAATTTTTTGAAATTTTTATATTTTTTTTTCATTTTTTTAGAATGACAAAAATACCCTTAACCTTTCATCTAATAACCAAAATGTCACTACCGACATCATCGCTTACATCATCGCTTACTTACATCATCGCTTACATCATGAATAGTAAAATAAATAATTAAATAATCTTAAGTAGTAAAATTTTCTTCCTATAAATAGATGGCTCATTTACAATATTTCCACACCAAAAATTAGAGAGAGAATCTAGAGAGATAGTGCGTAAGAAATTAGTGGAGAGTAAATTCGTTTGGTAAAAAGAAGTTCTGCCGGAGGTGTAAGGTAATAACTTTCTTCTATATTCTTTTTATAATTTTAGTTTATTTTTTTGGCACTCTTAAACCGTTAATATGCTAGTACTATTATGAATAAGTTATTATAGTAAAAATAAATTACCACTACGTTATTTTTACTATTTATAGTTACTATTTAAAATTTACTATTTATTATCATTATTCACAATTTACCATTTACTGTTATTATTCAAATTTATCATTTACCGTTATTATTCAAAATTTATTAGTTGTTGTTACTATTCAAAATTTACTATTTACCGTTACTATTCAAAATTTACTATTTACTATTACTATTCAAAATTTACTATTTACTATTACTATTCAAAATTTACTATTTACTGTTATTGTTCATGATTTACCATTTACCACTACTATTCAAAAAAATTACTATTCATGATTTACTATTCATTATTACTATTTAAAAAATTTACTATTTACCGTTACTATTGATGACTTACCATTTACCGTTACTATTTATTATTACTATGTACATTTACTATTTATCATTCTGATAGCAATCTTAATTTTTATCTTAAGCTTATACTGAAATAAATTAGTATTAATATTTTGTTAGAACTTGGAGGCGCAGAGCGAATTCACTTTTGGTAGGAAATCAAGGTAAGGGGGGATGAGATCAAGGATATAATATGAAAATACATAAGAATATTGGGAGGAGTCCCCTACTCCTTTTAAACATAACAATATTATTATTTTAAAATAATAACTTTTAACTTAAAATTTATAATAATTGTTATTAATTAAGCATCTTGTGTAACTTAATATCTGAAATAATTATTTAAGAACTTGAACTATTATGACCTATGCGGACTGAATTGAACCTATGTAAGGACTTGAACTATTATGAACTTGACTGAACCTATGCAAGGATTTGGACAGTTATGACATATATGGACTGAACTAGACCTATGCAAGGATTGGACTATCTTGGATTTACATAGACCTGTGCGAGGAATTGACCATAGAACTTAAAACAAAATTTATTAATTTAAATAATCATTGAATTTTAAAATTATCATATTTATAACTGATGCTTAATTATTTGATTATGATTGTTAATATTTATTTATGTTTTATGATGTTTGATTGTGATTCACAATGTTTGATTATGATTGATAATATTGTACTGTGGAGTTTGAGCATATAGCAAGCATGACGGAAAGCTAAAATTCAGTAAGAATTTACTTATCTCCTACTTCTTTATTTACTTATTCATCTTTAATTAAATTACTTTTAAGAAATTTCTTAGATTTCAATAAAGCTACATAAGTTTTTAGAAATCTCTTTTTATCTTTTAATATATATGTATATATCTTTACTAAAATTTAGATTTTTTTTAGTTAGTTTATCAAAAAGAAAAAGAAAGAGAAATTATTTTATAAAAATAAATTTTTACTAATATTTTAATATATACATATATATACATATTATTTAAATGTATAAAAATATTATACAAAATTTTCAAGTACTAAGGTTTTAAAGATTGATAATTCCGAATTCGAGTTTTTAGAAATTGATTTTGAATTGACCTATAAACTTTCTAAAGAAGGTTGTGAAATATATTTAAGGCTTTGAAACTCAAATTTATAAGGAGATTTGATTTGTGATTCGAAAAGGAACTGTACTAAAATTTTATGTGCGTATTTGAGAAGTTGAAAAAGTACAGTTTACTGGGGTGGCTATGTCGCGATTCGTAGGCCCCGATAATATAATTGAGTTTCTAAAAGCCTTAACCAACTAAATACGCGAGTAGTTCATGCATCATGAATCATCAAAGAGAAACAAAATGATGTTGTCTGGGGACGGATTATAGAAACCGAGGATACATTAGAGGAGGCTTAATTGTGAGCCTTGGGATGAGAGGGTGTGAAAGGGTGCTTCAGGGGACCTGGGGTAGCTTCCTAGTGTCGGGTACTTTCACAATAAAAACCTTCTCAATCTGACTAGTCTCTAAGTGTTTCCATGCCAGTTGAGCTGTTCATGTTATTATTATCCGGAATTATGGAACAGTGTAAACTCTTGGTTGGCCTAGTACAAATTAAAATTTAAGGGGCCCACATATATAGATAAGTTATGATATGGCATATCATTCATACATTCATAAATTGATTGTGCATGTGATTGTGATTGATATTATTATACTAGTTTGTGAAAACCCTTTATTGCTTATGTCCCATTCAGGAATATTATATTCTGTTTCTCACTCCTTTCTTCGTGTTTTTGTTTTATATGTTTTAAATTGATGGTTCAGAGAGAAGAATCGAAGAACCTCGGCAATGAATATAGCACGTTCTAGAAAGGGAACTCGGTATGAATACCGTGGTCCAATGAATAAATAAAGTTATTAAGTAACTGCTTTTGGGCCATGGATTTTCCTCTCTTTCTTAAAATGTTTAATGTTTATTTCTTCGAATGAATGTAAAATTACTTTATAAAGTTTTAATAATACTTATGAGGTATTTCAGAAATGATGTATTTAATTTATTCTGATAGTTTCCTTTTAACAATCATATCTTCTTTAAAAAAAAATTTACGAATTTTCATAGAAATTATTAAGGTGTAACAGAGGGTGTTACAGAGGGTTCATAGTAAAGAGTGTGTTTCATCTTTTATCTGCATCTAATAAGGCTCCAGACATTCTATACAAGAGAGTATGGAACAAATTTGTACCTCTTAAAGTTACAGGTTTCGTGTGGCAAATGATGAAGGAAAGGATTCTGATGCTAGTTCAACTTCTAAAGCGAGAAATGGCGGTACCTAATATATGTCCAATGTGTTAAAGCTCAGAAGAAACAATATATCATTTGTTATTCTCTTATGCTAAAGCATATAAGGTATGGGCTAAATATTTACGATGGTGTGGGGTATCGGGTGCTTTAAGCGATAAGGGTTTCATTGGAATGTTTTCTCGCAATAAGACTCAACAAGAAATGTGGAGTGTCATTTGGTTTACTATGGTTTGGTCCTTATGGTTAGAGAGAAATAAAGTTATTTTTGAAGAGCATAAACTAGATATAGATAAGGTGTTTGATCTTGTCCAAATTAAAGCTTGGTCATGGTTAAAGGCGTGAAAATCTTCTTTTTGTTATTCTATGTTCTGTTGGATAGAGAATTCGGTAATGTGTATTATAAGGTGCTGGGTGTTGACACAAGTGTTCACAATTATATGTTTATATTGAGTATAACTTATACTTTATTATTTTAAAGTTTATATAATATTTTGTTTGATACTTAAAAAAAAAGAACCTTAGCTTTCAAAGAAGAACAAGATTTGAGAGGAAAGAGAAATGAATCAAGAAGATGCGAAAGACTTTCCAACTAATACCAGGGATGGAGAGAGAAGAGAGTGAAAGTATAAAAGCAATTCTCATAATAGAATAAAAAAGAATGAATTAAATGAATGCAATGAAGAGAAGAAGCTTCTTTACATGAGTTAACTAATCTAACTAACTGAAATTAACCAACTAATTAACTGACATTAACAAAAGTAATATACAACTTTTAACATATATATTTGTCATTTCAGTTTTAAAATCATAATTATTTTATTTAGCATATTATTCTTCCATGGGCCTATCATGGCCAACATATTTTTTTAAGTTTGCCTAGCACGGTTCAGTATTTTAATTAGGTATAAAGAAGTTAGAGAAAACTTACAAATGGGTTCTTGAATCTATGAAGGCGTTGTAGTTAAGTTTTTAGATTTCCCCAAAACAAACATTTTAGTTTCCAGATTCTTGTGACATCTCGAACGTTATACCTAAGTTTAATGAGTATATTTTACCAGCTCAATGATGCTTTCAGGACTAACGTGCAATATGATACTACAATTATATAAGGATTAAAGTGCTAATTTAGAAATGTAGGAATCTAAATACAACACTATCATAAATTCAGAGACTTATTTCGTATGTTTACTCACAGAAGTTATACAATTTTCATTTTCTGATAATGGAAATCCTCAAAGAGAAGAGACCAATCCATGTGAAGTTGGTGCTTAATTAGTGAACCAGTCGTATTTTTTTTTTCTTCCTTATAACTGGATTAATATATTATAACATATATGGTTGAATTATATATCAAATAATTTTGTGTTGTGATGTTGCACATGCACTGCTATTTGCGAGAAATGTGTCACAGAATCAACAAGGGTCTAGTCTAGCATTCTTGATGGAGAAATGTTGAAACTAATTAGTTATCTTATAGTTCGACCAAAAAAAATTAGTTATCTTATAGTATAAGATTGTACATATTTCATAAACCCTTAAACGTTGAAATTTCGTTTAACCAACAAATTAAAAAATTACTTTTTGCCACCTACGATGTTTATGAAAAATAAGTCACATGAAATTCTTTCTTTATATATACTTATTTTCAATGAAGGAAATTAAAATTATTCTTAATGAAAATCTATTGAGACTATTCTTTTAATATATAAATATAGTTTCTATTTTTTCAATATTTTTCTTCAAATTTTAAGTTATTTAATAATGCATAAACACTAAAATTAGTTTTATATTAAAAATTTTGAAAGATGTTAAGTAGTTCTAACTTTATTTTAAAATTTCCCTTTTAAAGTTTAGCTTAATTAAACATAAATTTTAAATCTTTAAAAATTTAGGTCAAGATATAGCTTAATTCACAAAAGATAACATATGTACTTTACATTTTTTGTCATGCTGCTAGGAGAGACTTGCAGATTGTCTGGGATTGTGGTTTCAACATACTCATATAGAGGAAAGTACTAAAAATATTAGTGTCATAAAGGTCGTTGATTAACATATCAAGTGACAAGTAAAGATCGTGAAAATAATATTTATTGTCTTAAATAAGGGAGTGCTATTTTGATAGGAGAAGGCTTAGAAATGAAAAAACGTGTTTCTTGGAAAATGAAGAAATATGGACATAGTTGAAGATGCTTTTTGGGTCATTATAATTTCACGAAAACTAGAGTAAAAACAGCGGCATTTGAGGCCTTCTTGGGCTTGGGCCTGGGCCTTTTTGAAATATTGGATATATTTTTGGGAACTTCTCCTTGCACCATGATTTTTTTCCCAATGCACCACCTTCACTCCTTTTTTTCATTTAGATTGACGTTTCTACCCTTACCTTCAAATTAATGTGTTCAGGTTATAAAATCTGAACAAATCTTCAAGTAGTAAATTGCACATGATTTTGACCACACTAAATGATATTTAGCTGGGTATGAATTTTAAGAGTTTAAGATTTAAGATTTAGAGTTTCATGCAAAGTTGGGTATATAGGTCTGGGTTTGTAGACCAACCCATTTTACCTACTCTTATGTAGGTTGTAAGTTGAAAAAAATGACCATTTAAAATATGGATTATGGGCTTGGCCGTTTAACTCACGGGTTAAATGGGTCCAACGCGCGGGCTTATGAGTCAATTTATATTTAAATTTGTTATATTATTTTAAATAACTTCTACCTTTTTCTATATTGTTTTACTTTAATACTACACTTTTTAAAAAAGGAAAAGTTTCTAGCCTAAGATGATGTTATATTATTGTTCTTTACGTTGAAATATAAGAGAGTTGATATTTAAATTTTATTAGTTGTTAATTTGTTGAAAATTAATTATGAAGGTTCTTGATTTTGATAATTAAATGTTTTAAATTATATGTGGCTTGGGTTTCATAAAAAATGTGTTATAGACCAAAGCCTGGTAATTTTAAAACAAAAAAGTAAAAATATAAAAGTATATGCAGACAAACTCATAGACTTACAGTCCTTACACGATTTTAAAAAAACGACCATTTAAGACATGGGCTCACGCGGGTTGACTTGTTGTCAGACAAACCAACCTGTATACCCAATTCTAATTTAATGAGTAACCAAAAATCTCACATCCTAAAACAAACTAACAACAATTATGTTAAAAGAGAATCAACAAATTATATTGAGGGAATGAAAATGATACACCATAACTTTTTGTAGAAAATAAACGAGGTTCTTAATTTTCATACTCAAGTGTTTTTTAAAGAAATACAAAGAAACAAATAATTAAAGGAGTAAAATCACAAGAAATAAGTGAAATATAGAGGCAGTTAGAGATAGCCTTCCTCCTATAATTTGTGTCATGCCTACAACATAAAAAAAACTTGAATCCTATTGAACTGATCTAAACCGGGGTCTAGGATCCGGTGTGGGACCAGCCACAAGAATATAGATATCTTAGGGTTTGCACACCGGAATTGCGAGTATCCGGTGTAATACTCCAGCCTCTCAGTGGGAGAAACCGGTCTTGTTGTCCTGGAGATCCTTCGCACCAACGTTTCGCGTTGAAGGGGGGCGAAAGGTGGTGCCACCTGCGAAGATTCTCCGACGCTCAAGTCAGAAGAGTGTAAGAACTTAATGAATGCTCAAACGATACTATAGTAAGAGTGAGTTAGGACAACGTAACCTTGCATGTGTATAGAAATGAGCTATTTATAGTTGAACGTAAGAAATGAGTCGTTGGATAAGGTGGGACCCTTGGTTTTGATAGCGTGTGAATTGTGTCAATCAAAGTGGCTCAGCACTCAGAATGTGTCAGGAGGGTAGGTCAATTATCAGAGTACGATCCTATGGAAGAATGGAGGATAATCACCTTTCCGCATAATTCGCTGACACATGTACTTGCTCTCTGAGGCCATTGGCATGACATATTCCGCTATATAGAGTATCTTCGCTGATAAGTTATAAGGAACCCTTATCTCGCTGTGACTGAGAGACTAACGGCTGCATAGACGTTCAGTGAGAGCGAGTGATCATCCTTTGTAGAGAAGATGAGTGGAACGGCTGATGAGATAAGAGCGGATGGAGGGATATCGGATATCCGGTGTGGCACTACTGAACCGTGACACCGGTTTTCCTTTTATGAGGTCATTCTAACGTCATAATCTTGGGGGCCGGTATCCAGACCGGATCATTTGTCCCCTAGCTTGTATGAGGGACTGTTAAGTTGCTCATATGAGCTATACAGCCTTGAAGAAGTCTGGATGCCGGTGGAACATTTTGGAAATTCTCTGGAAGCTCTGTAGCATTCGTTCTACCAACTGAGTGACCGCTCTTCTTATGCTATATACAACGGATTCAGACAGCGTATAATAATGAGAGAAATCCCAAGAGTTTTTGGGAATCAAAACCCTTGGTATTCGAAGAGTGGTTGGAATGCATTAAATGCGTCTGGAATGATTAGACATTAAATACACCTTTTACGCACGAGCCATTATTACCCAAGAGTATAACCGTCGATTGGGCTTATTGGGCCTGGATTCAAACTGACAGGGGCCCATTTTGCAAAATCATTCGCTGAAACGTTACCATTTTCGCGCTTAATCGTGACGAAATGACGGAGTCGTTTGAATTCGAAAGGTTGCGTTTTGAAGCAAACGTTGTGGCTTTCCACAGAGCATTGTGCCTCCTCGTTACCTATAAAAGGGACTTTTAACAATTTTTTGGAATTCAACTTTGTCTTCAAGCTTAGTGAACCTCTGCTCAAATTTCTTGGAGATTTCTTTGCTGCCTTCAACCTTTACAAAGTTCCTCTTCCTCTTAGGTAACCTCCCTTTCCTTCATCTCCCTACAATTTTTATTCATTCTACTTCCACCATGCGCCCTAGAGCGGGCAACGCTGGTACCTCAAACAGGGGGAATTTTAGCTCTCGCGCCCCCTCTAGCCATCGTGGTGGGAGGATTCTAGTGAATCTTCCTGTGGCTGGGCTTCGTCGCTCAGAGAGAGTTAAAACTTCTTCCTCACGAGCGTCTTCTGCTCAACACCGCTCTGAGGTTCCCCTTGACTCGAGGGCTACCAGCCGCTCTGATGAAGGGTCAAGTAACGAAGGTTATCTCTTTGACGATGTTGCTTTCTACCACAGCACATACGCGTTCCATCATGCATCAAAGACCATGGAAGTCCCTAGGTCTGGCAAGACTTTGGTTCTCCGAACCACAGAAGGGTGTGTCAATGTTGTGGCACACCGGCTGAACTGGGAAAAACTCAACAGGGAAAGGCCGTACTGCTGGGTGGAAGATGTGTTCCTGGAAATCCCCTCGCATCACGCGAGTGAAGAAGAAGAAAGCACGGTCTCTCTTCGCTACAAGATCTATTCAGACAAGAAGTACAAAGCACGCTATGTTGTGCTGGCACCACGTCCCTCTGAGAGAGTATGCCACATCGTCCCTGACGAGAGGTCGGTCTACATGTACGACTTCGTATTTCTGAAGCTGGGGGTGCGCTTTCCCATGACGGAATTCCAGATGGCCGTCCTGCGCTTCCTTGACTGCGCTCCTACCCAACTGCATCCCAACGGTTGGGGTCTAGTGCGAGCTCTCGAAGTTCTAGGAGAGCATTTCAACTTCACCGCCATTGTGGCCAAACTGTTCCATTATTGCCAAGTGGTCCGCCGTGCTAACAAGAAGGGCGGCCTTGGGTTCATAACACTCTGTTGTGACTCAAGGGTGATAAACTTCAAATCCTATACGGAATCCGCGAAGGTGGACGGGTGCTCTTTTAAACATTACTACACGCGGGTCCGTATTCAGCCCAATAAGCCGGTCTTCTGGCGTAATAAGGAGGGATTCCCCAAGTTTCCTCTCAGTTAGACGCACGAGTATTTTCTACTTATGAGCCATGCTTACTACACTGATAAGAGTGAACTTTCTTCTCATTCTATTGAGGTTCTGAGCACCATGTAGACGGCCTCGAAGACCCTCAAAGGATTTTCCTGCAGGCTCCTCCTGGCAGAGGATGATGTCCGAACCACCTATCTCCGTAATATCCGTTCTTACTGTAGTTGTGCTATGCATTTATTCCATTCTGATTATTTTCTTCTCATGTGCTAACTCAATTTTCCTCGTTTCACAGAACAAATTGAAAAAGCCTGCCTAGAAATGTTGTCTTTAAAGACTATGCTGGCTGATGATGACTCCTCCTCCAAGGAGAATGCGATTCAAGCGAAGAGGAACGCTACTAAGGCTCCAACCATTCCCCTGACCTCTGCAGTGGGTGAGGAGGTTCCCCTCTTTGATGAGGAAGAAGCAGAGAAGCAAACAGGGGCCACTAGGGCGGGCGATAAGGAGGCTGTCCTAGAAAAGAAAAAGAAAAAGAGGCACCTGGTCAAGCCTCCTTCTAGTGACCCTGCGAAGAAGCGCCAGAAGACACTTGAGGAGTCTGGGATGAAAAAGGATAAGGGGAAGAAACCTGTTCTTGACTCCTCTCCCCATCTATCTCAAACGACATCTGGACCGGGATCGGAGAGCGGTCCTCCTTCAGCTTTTGATCCTCCAAGTGAGTCCTTCCTCTCACCTTATCTCTGGTTCTAAGGATCTGTTCCACCAACTCTTCCAAAGGCACGGTATTGCCTCTGCCCTTCCCTCGATGCTGCTGGGGTTCGAGGTGCTTGCAAGGCCAGCCGCTGGCAGCTGGATGAGCTGTCCGGCCTCTTGGAGTCCTTGGGCGAAAAGGCTGACTATATGGAGCAAGTTGAGAAGCTTGAGGCCGATATAGCCACAAAGGAAAAATAGGCAGCCAAACAAGCTGATATTCGCAGAAGTGTGGAGGTTGAACTGTCAAAGACCAAGGAAACACTTCAGAAGAAAACTGAAGAGGCAAGCCAGCTTCACTTTGCCAATAAAGCTCTAGAACGGCAAGTTACTGAGCTTCAACAGCAGAATAAGTCCATCCCTCTCCTAGAAGAAGAGTTGCAATTGGAGAAGAAGAGGTCGATCAAGCTTGCTGACGATCTCAAAATCATGGAAGACGGACATAACAAAAGCCTTGGGGAGTGGGAGGCCCTTCAGAAGGAGATGCAAGCGCAGATTGAAGAGTTGAGGAGGGGAAGTACGAGCACTGGCCCATCGGAGGAGGATTTTACCAAGCTCCAGAAGAAACTGTCTGCTGCTAAGGCCAAGGCTGCCAAGGCCTTGGAAATATGCAAGAAGGTAGCTTACGAATCCTTTGGGCTGGCACTTCGTCAAGTATTTTATCGCAACCCTGAAGTAAAACTGAATCTGTACGGACTAGATCCGTTTTATGAATTCCATGAGGGGAAGCTTGTCGAAGTGAAGAAGGATGGCTCGTACCAGGACCCTCGTGATTCTCTCTACGAACTGCCTCCACTTCCGGAGGGTCAGAGCATGGAGCCTGCAGCGCCTACTTCTGGCCCTGAAGGTGAAACCCAAGAAGCTGCCCAAGCTGGTCCTGAGGTCGGAGCGGGCAAGGCCCAAACTGGTGGAGCTGAAGGGGAGAGGACAGAGGTGCCTATTTCGGAGGATCAACCACCTACTTCTTAATTTCACGCTTTCATTTATGGCTGTGTTCTGGGATCAGCTCCAGCTTTTAATACTTTGATTCCTGTACACTTCTTTCAAGAAATAAAATTCACCTTGTTCCTCTTTTATCTTTTATGTCTAGTGTATGATTGCCAAATAACTTAACAATATACATAATACTTTAACTTTTTTCAATACTCTGCAGAGCCACTCTTGTTTAGCTATACCATTGTTTAAAGCGTTCTTATCACATTGGATTAAGATAACAAATTGTAACAAATAAGTGACAATTAAGTTAAAGTATGCCCTGTCCCCAAGTATAAGTATATTGGGAAGGGAAATTTCATTGTAAAAGTTACCTTTAACTTCTTAACAGGTTTCAAAGGTTCGTCTGACCTTGAAGATGTAGAACGGATACATTAATGTTCAACTGCTCTGTAATGAATATTTCAGAGTTGAGGACGGAAATTGCCTTTGAAGTCCGGTACAGCCTTGAAAAGGATAAGTTTTACACCTTTCTCTTGAGGTTCGGTTTGGTCTTACAACTCAAGTCTTCACACGGTGTTCGGTTCGATCCTACTAACTGTACTTGGAGTTCGGTGCAATCCTACAATCCAAGCCTTCAACACGAGGTTCAGATCAGGGCTAATCCTGAACCTACTGCGCCCGTTACTCGGGGTTCAGCGTGGTCTTCTGGATGGACCAGCTTACTGCGCCTAAGCCTTCGCATGGGGTTCGGTTTGTGGCCTTGGAAAAGGACCAGCCCTACAACCCATGTTATCTTCGAATGGGGTTCAGTTTGTGGCCTTGAAAAAAGACCAGCCCTACAACCCATGTTGTCTTCGAATGGGGTTCGTTTTGTGGCCTTGAAAAAGGACCAGCCCTACAACCTATGTCACCTCGAGGAGTTACATCATCAATGCACAAAATGTGTGATTGAGATCATCCGTCCTGAGGAGTCTTCATCAGTCCCTCGAGGAGTTACATCGTCAACTACAGAGTGGGTAGTTGAGATCATCCGTCCTGGGGGTATACGTAATAAGCTACAGCTACAAATCACAATATACAAGAAAAGTGAGAGTGATAGGGTTATTGAACTGCATTCTCATTAAGATTGAAAGTACATTACAAAGAGAGCGTAGTTGGGGTCATGCCTCGTTAAAACCTTCTTGAGAAAACCCAATGGGAAAAAACTTAAGTAAGGAAAAAAAGTACATGCCACCTTACCAACTAGCTGTAATAAACACGTAAGTTCTGAGTGTTCCATTTGTTACGGATTGGAGTCCCATCAAGTTCTTCCAACCGGTATGACCCTTTTCTGGTCACCTCAGAAACTTTGTAGGGGCCTTCCCACGTCGGTGCTAGCTTTCCTTGGTAAGCAAATTTATTCCCCACACTCGCCTTTCTCAAAACAAGATCTCCGGTATTGAAAGCTCTGTATTGGACACGTTTATTATACCGGAGAGCTGCCTTTGCTTTCACTGCCTGGTCTCTGATAAAGGCCCTATCCCTTAACTCCTGGAGGACGTCCAGCTCTGACGCCAGATTGGCATTGTTATCTTCAGCTGAGAAATACTCTACATGGGCCGATCTAGTTTGCAGCTCCACTAGGATCATCGCCTCAACCTCGTACGTCAACCGGTATGGGGATTCATTAGTGGTAGAGTGTGGTGTAGTACGGTATGCCCACAAAACGTGACATAGCTGATCAGTCCATCCTCCCTTCGCTTCTCCCAAATGCTTTTTCAACCCCTTTAGCACTTCTCGATTGGCTACCTCCACTTGGCCATTCGTCCGAGGGTGTTCGACAGATGAAAATATCTGGATTATCCCCAATCCTTCAAGCAAGTCTATGAACTTTTTGTCTGTGAACTGGGTACCGTTATCAGTCACAATCCGCCCTGGCACACCGAATCGAGCTATGATATTTTCGTACATGAAACGCCTTATCCGCGTAGAAGTGATATGCACTACTGGCTCAGCCTCAATCCACTTGGTGAAGTAGTCTACCCCCATAATCAGATATTTAATACCTCCTGGCGCAGTGGGGAACAAACCCAGAATATCAAGGCCCCATTGGTAAAACGGCCAAGGCACAGCGGATGAGGAAAGTTCTTGGGCCGGTGTATGATGAAGATTGGAGAATCTTTGACAAGCATCACACTTCTTTACAAAATCTGCCGAGTCTTGCTTCACAGTGGGCCACCAATATCCAGCCCTGAGGACCTTTCTCATTAAGCTTCGACCCCCAGCATGGTACCCACACTGCCCCTCATGCACTTCCTCCAAGACTGCTTGAACTTTATCTTCTCTCAAACATAAAAGATATGGGACAGAGAATCCCCTTTTGTAGAGAACACCGTCAACCATGGTGAAGTATGGCAGCTCCCTTTTCACTCGTCTCCTCTCCTTCTCATCAATGGGGAGTTGTCCATCTGCTAGATAGTGAATATAGGGGATGACCCAAGAATTCTCATAAGGATAGTTTACCATTACAGCGTTTAGGGAAGGGCTCAGAGGGATGCTAGGTGATGTCAAAGTACTCTGAACCACCGTCGTTGTGCTACCGTGCTGCTTTGTACTTGCGAGCCTTGACAAGATATCCGCTCTGGTGTTTTCCTCTCTAGGCACATGCTTGAATTCTAGAACTTCAAATCTTCCCTTCAATTCGTTCACGCAATTTAAGTATAACTGAAGTTGTGGCTCCCTAACTTGGTACTCCCCCTGGATCTACGAAATCACCAATTGAGAGTAGCTGCACAACGTGACTGCTGATGCTCCGATGTCAATCGCCGCTCAGAGACCGGCCAAACATGCCTCGTATTCAGCTTGGTTATTGGAGGTCTTGAAATTGAATCGGAGGGAAATCTCTAAGTGCACACCATCATCACTTTCCACCACAACACCTGCCCCACAACCTTTACTATTTGACGATCCATCAACATAGATAGTCCAATGCGCTCGAGGTGTGGCTGGGTCCGACCCTGTCATCTCCACTACAAAATCAGCCAATACTTACGCCTTAATGGCTCCTCGAGGCTCGTAAGAAATTTCAAATTCAGACAACTCAATGGACCACTTAATCATTCTTCCAGCGAGGTCTGGTTTGCTGAGCACTGAACGGAGAGGCAGATCCGTTCTCACCAACACTGGGTGCGTATGAAAATAGGGCCTTAACCGTCGTGACGCCCACACAACTGCCAGGGCGGCTTTCTCAATCTTCTGATACCTTTCTTCCGCCCCCTGGAACGTCTTGCTAGTAAAATACACCGGCCTCTGCCCTTCGGGAGTCTCTTTAACCAAAGCCACGCCCAGAGCTTCATCAGAGATTGCTAAATACAAGATCAAAGTCTCACCAGGGTCAGGCTTAACTAAAATTGGTGGACTTGAGAGAACGGCCTTGAGCTGTTGGAAGGCTTGTTCTTGCTCTTCTCCCCATTCAAAACTCTTGTGCTTCTTCAATGCCTTATACAAAGGGAGGGATCTGTGTGCCATCTTGGGCATGAAACGAGCTAGAGCAGCTATCTTCCCATTCAGCGATTGGACCTCCCTCAGACTCTTAGGGCTCTGCATATCCAGAATTGCTTGACACTTCCCAGGGTTAGCCTCGATGCCTCGTTGGGTCAACATGAATCCCAAGAATTTTCCGACAGGGACGACAAAGGTGCATTTCAAGGGGTTTAGCCTCATATTGTACTGTCGCAGCCTAGTGAAAACTTGGCCCAGGTCTTCAATGTGGTCTCCTCCGGCGGGCGTTTTGGCTATAATATCATCAATATACACTTCAACCAGCCTGGTGTGCATCCCTTCAAAAACTTTGTTAATCATGCGCTGATAAGTAGTACCAGCGTTCTTCAATCCAAATGGCATGACGGTGTAACAGAAGACACCGCGGTCATTGACAAAAGCCGTCTTCTCTTGATCTCCTTCCCACATCGGAATCTGGTTGTACCCAGAATAAGCATCCATGAAACTAAGGTACTGGTAACCAGATGAGTCATCCACCATGTGGTCGATGTTTGGTAGGGGATATGGATCTTTGGGGCAACAACGGTTGAGATCCACATAGTCTGTGCACATCCTCCACTTGTCATTAGCTTTCTGCACCATAACTACATTAGAAAGTTAAGAAGAATAGCGAATCTCCTTTATAAAGCCCGCTTTCAACAACTCCTCAGTCTGCTCATAAGCTGCCTTCTGTTTCTCCGGTCCCAACCTCCTTTTCTTCTGGGCCACCGGTCTCGTTTCGGGGTATACAGCAAGCTTGTGGCAACAAAAATTAGGGTCCATCCCAGGCATGTCTGCTGCTGTCCATGCGAAAAGGTCCTTAAACTCCTGTAGGAGAGCTAACAAGCGTTGCTCCATGGCTGACTCCAGCTTGTCATTGATACGCGTGACCCTGTCTGGGGAATCCCCTAAGACAACGTCCCTGGAACCACCATCCGGTGTGGGCTTAGAGGGATTGAGAGGGTCAATCTTCAATTCCGCTCTTGGGTCCAAGTCAATTAGACTAACAGACCCAGCCGCTGTTCCTCCGTCGTTCAGCTTCTTCTTCTTGTTGAATGCTTCTATCTTAACCATGTTGAGGCTCAGGTTGTAACAGTACCGAGCCATCTCCTGATCACCGCGGAGAGAGGACACACCGTTGTCTTTGTCAATGAATTTGATCAGGAGGTGAGGAGTGGACATAATTGCTTCCATTGCATTCAGGGTAGGATGGCCTATGATGCCGTTATACAGAGATTCCACATCAATCACCAAAATTCTTGATTTGACTGTTCTTGCACCAGGCTCTCCTTCAAAAGAAATCAGAGTGTCGAGGTACCCCTTAGTGGGTTGCTTAGCTCCATTAAACACTGTCAGTTCTTACATGTAAGGCTGTAGATCTGCATCATTAAAACTTATTCTTTTGAAACAATTATAAAAAATTACATCACAAGAACTTCCCTGGTCAATGAGAATCCTTTTCACATCTTTGTTGGCAATTACAACAATGATCACCACTGCGTCGTCCCCTCCTGGGATCGTTGGGCCAAAGTCATCGTCAGTGAATGACACCATTGGAGCTGCCACACCGTCCCTGAAAGGGCGGTTATCTCTTGGTTTGCCCTGGACAGACAAAATCATCCTGTGGTGGCTCTTCCGGGCTGTGATTGATGCTCCTCCTCCAGCAAATCCTCCAGCTATCATCTCAATCACTTCATGTCTGCCCTGCCTCTACTGCTGAGGCATGTTGTTCTGTTGAGCTCCTTCAGCAATCACTACTCCCTTCTACTTTTCAGCTGCAGTGAACTTCCTGACTGGGTTACAAGCATTATCTTCCTCATCATCAGGATCTCTACCCCTTTTGTCCATCCTCTGAGGCTCGTCTACAGATTTCTCCCTGAACAAGTATTGCTTCAGCTTTCCTTCTCGAATGAGAGTCTCCACCGTATTCTTCAACGCCTTGCACTCATCAGTGTTGTGACCCGTCTGTCCATGGAAAGTGCAATACTTACGTGGGTTACCACCCCTCTTGACTGGGGGTGGCTTCCTTATACCAAAAACGTTTAACGTTGGCCAGCCAACCTCCCTCATGATTTGGGAGTGCCTGGCGTTCAGAGGGGCGTAGTTATTGAACGACAAGACGCGCCTGTCTCGTTGATGTGGTCGTACACTTGCAAAGTCCTCTTGGAAGGTGTGTTTCTCAGGTCTCACCCTCTCCTTCTCCCTCCGCGGCTGTTGAGAGGGTGCTGGAGGCTTCATTCTGCCTGCTGTTGCTTCCAGATGCATCTCTATACCCACGTATTTGGAGGCCTTCCTTCGAAACTCCTCAAAGGTTGTTGGGGGGCTCTTTGCCAAAGATAGGGCAAAAGCAGAACCAGGCTGGAATGCTTCCACTACGATATGAAGCTGTATGGCCTTCGTGAGGTTAGGGACTAAAGCAGCCTCCTTATAAAACCTCTTCAAGAACTCCTTAAGAGTTTCAGTCTCTCCTTGTCTTATCTGGGCCAGGGTGTGAGAAGTTCTTGGGATGTCCCTGGAGATAACAAAATGGCTTTCAAATACAGCTGCCATTTCCTCCCAAGAATCTATGGATCCTGAGGGTAAACTCTTGAACCAGCTGAGAGCCTCCTTCGTCAGTGTTCTTGGGAACATCCTGCACATGACGTCTTCATCAGCTCCCAAATACATAGCTTCATACACGTAAGCATCCAAGTGCTTAGTAGGGTCAGTTTCTCCATTGTACTTCCCGATCGATAGTGGCTGAGTCATTTGTAAATGCTTCGGGATGGCAATGCTCATGAGTCTCCTTAAGAAAGGAACGCTAAGCTTGTAAGTCCCAGAAGTTGCCACTGCCTGCTCTCTTCTTCTGGTACTGACTCTATCACCAGAGTCTTGGGTCTGTTCTCTCTCTTCGTACGTGGGGATTTTCAAATATTAGAGGGTTGTGGATCTACCCCTCGCTGATGCATGGTAAGCATCTTCTGCATGGGACGTCACCCTGTCCCCAGCTTCTCTTTTCTCCCATTTTAACTTCATCAGCTCCTCCCTGAGTTGTCTGATAACCTCATCACGAGGATCAGGGGTTTGCACTTGCACCATCCTCCAGGTATTGGTAACAGGGGACTCAAAGACAAGTCTCCTTCCAGCATGTTGGTGGGTCACATCCTCTACATGACCATCAACGAAATCCCGTCCATCACCTTCCATTACGACAACCAAACTTCTACAAAAATGGGAATAACTCTAACGAGTCCCACCAGGCGTGCCAATGAACTGATCTAAACCGGGGTCTAGGATCCGGTGTGGGACCAGCCACAAGAATATAGATATCTTAGGGTTTACACACCGGAATTGTGAGTATCCAGTGTAATACTCTAGCCTCTCAGTGGGAGAAACCGGTCTTGTTGTCCTGGAGATCCTTCGCACCAACGTTTCGCGTTGAAGAGGGGCGAAAGGTGGTGCCACCTGCGAAGATTCTCCGACGCTCAAGTCAGAAGAGTGTAAGAACTTAATGAATGCTCAAACGATACTATAGTAAGAGTGAGTTAGGACAACGTAACCTTACATGTGTATGGAAATGAGCTATTTATAGTTGAACGTAAGAAATGAGTCGTTGGATACAGGTGGGACCCTTGGTTCTGATAGCGTGTGAATTGTGTCAATCAAAGTGGCTCAGCACTCAGAATGTGTCAGGAGGGTAGGTCAATTATCAGAGTACGATCCTATGGAAGAATGGAGGATAATCACCTGTCCGTATAATTTACTGACACATGTACTTGCTCTCTGAGGCCATTGACATGACATATTCTGCTATATAGAGTATCTTCACTGATAAGTTATAAGGAACCCTTATCTCGCTGTGACTGTGAGACTAACGGTTGCATAGACGTTCAGTGAGAGCGAGTGGTCATCCGTTGTAGAGAAGATGAGTGGAACGGCTGATGAGATAAGAGCGGATGGAGGGATGTCGGATATCTGGTGTGGCACTACTGAACCGTGACACCGATTTTCCTTTTATGAGGTCATTCTGACGTCATAATCTTGGGGGCCGGTATCCAGACCGGATCACCTATAAAATTATTGAATAATCTTGATGAAACTTAAAAATTCTAAATTGAATTTAAATAGCTTAAGTCTTTTAAATCAATATTTCTTTATATATATATATAAACTAAATTTCAATTTGCCAATACCATTTTTGTTACAAATATAGAAATATGACCATTATTATTCTTATGTAATTTGTTTCAAGGAACAAAAGTTAGGCTTGGAAAAGTTGTAGAACATACCCAAACATCAAATACAGCTAAATGATGTTTAGAAGGAAAACATTTATTAGCAAATTATTTTGATAATCATTCCAAATTTCTAATAATATATAACACCAAACTAGTTCCATAATTTACATCTCATTCTTCTAGTTAACGTCAATCAAGTTAAGTTTTTTAATTTTACCCACTTAAACAAGGATATAAATGGAGTAGGATGGATGCAGATAATATACTACTCGTATCTATACTCGTAAATAGTTATAGCGAGTATCCGTGTGTATTTATTAATATTTGAAAACATATAATAAAGAAAATAATATGTAATGTATTAAATATAATATTATTTTAGTATGAAATTTGGGTACGAGTATTTTTACCAAGCCTAGACTCAAAGCACTTGATTCAACCTTGGTTTCACAAATACCCATAGATCATAAAATCTGGTAATGAGCTCCTGGTAGTTGTGGTAGTCCACTTGATTAGAACTATCCCTATCATATTCGTACATCACCGCCTTTGAACCTTAACTTGCCCTTGACAAAAGTGGAACAAAAAACAAAGAAAGACAAAAAAAATCATACCTTATAGCAAAAACACATTTAGAAACAATAAATGGTGAACAATGATATTAGGTTTTGCGACAATGAAGGAGATAGAATAGAATAAAATGGATTTTCATGATGTTGAGGGAAGAATACAAGGGGGTATTTATACACGACAAACTAATCACTAACAGGATAACAAAATGTAACAAACTAAGAATAAACTAACAACTTATCCGGTTCCCTTTACACTCCCCTTCAAACTCATGGTGGAAGCTTATGAAACCTTTAGTTTGGATCTAAATATTTTGGAATAACTTTAGTGAGAATATTAGCAACCTGAAACTCAATAGCTAGATGAACAATAAGTTTCCGCGATAAAACTTTATCATGACCAAAATGTAAATCTAACTCAAAATGCTTTGTGTGAGAATGCATAACAAGATTAGCAGCAAGGTGGACAACACCTAGATTGTCACAACAAATTCTTGGTAATGCAACTGGAACATGCAACTCTCCGAGCAAATTCTGCAACCATAGGATATCGACACCGACAACAGCTAATCCTCTATACTCAACCTTAATACTACTTCGAGAAACAACAGTTTGCTTCCTAGAAGACCATGAGACAAGATTTGGTCCAAGATACACATAATAACCTGTAGTAGATTTTCTATCATCGAGGTCTAAACTCAAATCCGAGTCATAAAAACCTATGATATGTAGCTGTTGTGAAGGTGTGATGTGTAAGCCATATGTAATAGAGGCTTGGAGATATCTTAAAACCCGTTTTACTGCCCTCTTATGATGCTCTTAAGGTTTATGCATAAATTGATAGACTTGATTAATAGAGTATAAAATTTCAGGCCTTGTTATAGTGACGTGTTGAAGAGCTCATACAATGCTTCTATAGTGAGTAGGGTCCCGGACTAAACAAGATTCATCAGCAGTAAGTTTTAAGCTAGAAACCATGAGAGTTGGTTGAGGTTTAGAGTCTAATAGATTGGTTTTATGAAGGAGGTCTCTTATGTATTTTGATGAAGGGGGTCTCTTGTGTATTTTGATTGAGGCAGAAGAATCCCACCATCAGAGTCATGTTGAACCTCAATGCCAAAAAAATAATAAAGAGGACCTAGATCCTTTAAAGAAAACTGAATGTTAAGATAAGCAATAAGAAAGGTAATTTCAAAAGAGGAAGAGTTGGTGATGATAATATCATCAACATACACCAAAACATAGGTTTTAGATGTAGGTATAAATTTCATGAAAAAAGAAGTATCACTTTTGGCTGAATTGAATCCTAAAGACCTTAAAATCATACCTAGTTTGTGAAACCAAGACTTGGGAGCCTGTTTCAAACCATAAAGGGCTTTCTGCAGTTGCATACTTTATGTATGTCAGATGAAACAAAGTCTGGTGGTTGAATCATATATATAATTTCTTGAAGATCTCCATGCAAAAAGGCATTGTTGATGTCCATTTGATGAATAGGCCATTGCTGAGAAACAACAAGAGATAGAACAGTTCTAATTGTTGCTGATTTAATCATTAGATTGAAAGTTTCTTTAAAATCAAACCTTTTTCTTTGATGATATCCCTTTGCTATCAGTCTGACCTTGAGCCTTTGAAAACTTCCATCGACATTAAACTTACTTTTAAACACCTATTTGCAGCCTATGGGCTTACAACCTAGAAGTGGATCCACTGAGGACCATGCATCATTTTCTTATAAGAGCATCATATTCCTCTTTCATAGCTTTGAGTCATTCAGGCTTGGCCATTGCTTCTTTACAGTGTGTGGCTCAATAGTGTGATCAAAACTTTCTTTCTTGTAGGAAGCATAGGTTTTTGGTTTAAAGATACCCGCTTTAGCTCTAGTTGTCATTAAATGAGTATTTTGAGGAATAGAACCTGCAATAGGAAAGGAAACAACTACAATAGTAGATTCATTAGTATTACATTATAAAGAAACATCAGGTAATGAATCAGTTGGATTAGTATGATTTTGGAAATTATGAGTAATAGGAGGTAAAATAAGTAAAGGATTAGAAGAGGTAATTTTGGAAGAATGGGGAGAACAGTCAAAAACAAAAGTATTAGCAGGAAGCTTAAAAGGAAAAACTGATTCATGAAAAATAACATGTCTAGAGATGTAGCATTTTCTAGAGGGTGGGAGACATTTATAACCCTTGTGCTGAGGACTATAACCAATGAATAAACACATATATGACAGAAAATCAAGTTTATGTTTATTATAAGGTCTTACCAAGGGATAATAAGCACATCCAAACACTTTCAAGAAGGTATAATCTAGCTTTTATGGAATAATTTTTCAAAAGGACTCATATTGTTAAGAACAAGTGAAGGAAGATAATTGATTATAGTAGCAACAGTGCTAAATGTTTCTCCCTAAAAATTTAAAGGAAGAGAAGCATAAACTAATAAAGTAAGACTAGTTTTAATCAAATGTTTATGTTTTCTTTCAGGGGTACCATTTTGTTCATGTGCATAAGGACAAGTCAATCTATGATGAATTCCTTGTTCATTAAGATAGGGAGTAAATGTGACATATTCTTTTGCATTATCAGATTATAAGGCTTTTAAAGTTGTGCCAAGTTATTTTTCAGCAAGAGATTTAAACTGAAGAAAAACATTAAAGGCTTGAGATTTATTTTGAAGAAAATACATCCAAGTATATCTAGAGAAGGCATTAATGAATATTATGTGATATTTTGATCCATTTGAAGAAGTGAAGGGGGCTAGACCCCAAATATTTATAAAAACTAAATCAAGAGGACTAGTGTATATAGTTTGAGAAGTAAAGAATAGAAGTTGATGTGCCTTCCCCATATAACATGATTGACAAAGCAAAGAGGTAGCAGACTAATTACATGGTATATTACAATAACTAAGAATAGATTTAACAGTCTTAAGAGAGGTATGAGCAAGTCTTGAATGCCAAAGTTCCAAGGTTGGGAGTGAAGAATCTTTTGTAGAATGGAAAGTAGAAATGTTGTTTTGATGCTAAAGTTTAGGAAAGACATAGAGACCCTTACTAAATTTGCCTTGAAGAAAGGTCTCCTTGGTATGTTCCTGTTTTACATTACATCTATTAACATGAAATTCAAAAAAGGCTTGATTATCTCGACAAAACTATGACACACTTAGAAGATTCTTTTTAATGGATGGAACATGTAATAATTGGTTCATAAAAAAATGATTTTTTTGACATAGAATCACAAAATTTAGAATTTCTAATATGTTTAATAATCACACCTGAACCATTACCAGTTTTTACACGACCATTCCCTATGTAATCAGACTTTACAAAAAGGTTATTTTCATCATTGGTGATGTGATAACTTGCTTCAGTGTTTGGATACCATAAAGGATCTAAAACAGTTGTTGGTGTTGACATGAATGCTTGATTAGACTAAGAGAAACTTTGATACAGAATGTGATTTTCTTGAGAAATACCTTGGAAATCTTGATTGAACCCATGCCAACAGTCAATTGTAAGTGTCCAGACTTACTATAAATTTGACATTGTGGTCTATCATTCTGGTTCCAAGAATTATTTGATTTTTGTTCGTGGTTCGCTCTGCCATTGCCTAGTCCATTATTGTATCTTCCTCCTTAATTGAAATTATAACCACCACAGTTGTTATGTCCTTCTCTAAAATTCAAATTATCTCCTCTTCCTCTACCAGAAGAATAACTAGGTGTAGATGTAATATTAACCAAAGTAAGAGTTGAATCAACTTTCTTGTATATCTCTATACGCTCTTCTTGAGCCATTAGAAGAGCCTCAATATCATCAATAGTGTATGGATCTAAACGGGATATAACAAAAGTAAAGTAACTAAAGAATTATAATCTTCACGCAAGCCATCTAAAATTGCTTCTATATAATCCTTGTCAAAAATTACAAACAAACCGCGTCTAGAGAATCAACTATTTTCTTTATCGCAAGTATTCCAAAATCAACTTATCTTTCTTAATTTGACGCAATGTAAAGCGATTAGAATCGTGAGGCCTGGTAGTGATAGTGTGTAAAAGGAAACTGTTTACGTTGTTAGTTTGTTCCAAACCAACCATCTTTGTGAGGATTGGTGCTGACATTGATGCAAGAAGCCAGACAATGAGTAACTGATCTTGTTGTTCAAAATTGAGAAAACCTTTACTAATCGTATCGAATTTTTCATGTTCTTTGGACACAAACTTCTTTGGAACATCTTCTTCAAAAAGATATTTGTTGAGCTTCAAACCTCGAATTATGGCAAGAACCTGTTGCTGCCAAATCAGAAAATTTTCATCATTAGGTTTGATTGAGATTGGGGTTTGGAATGTTTGAGGATTGAAGAGGGTTTCGTGATAATGATAGAGATAAAAAAGAATAAAATGGAGGAGATAGAAAAATAATTAAATGGATTTTCATGATTTTGAGAGAAGAATACAAGGGAGTATTTATACACAGCAAACTAACCACTAACAGAATAACAAAATGTAACAAACTAAGAACAAATTAACAACTTAACCAATTCCCTTTATAGATGACAATTCAAGCGCATGGTGGAGACCAAAATGTCAATAATAAGAAAAGAGATGATCAGCAAAGTAGCGCAGACTAATAGGTTCCACAACGATTAGGCGTAATGGTGTCGTATGGCAGTGCAACAACAGGATGCCACAATGACACCAAAACACAAGGGCGGTAAGGGAACACTACGTTCTACATGAAATAATTTAGGGGGTGTTTGTTTAAATATTTAGGTTGATTAAACTCTAAAAAAAGATTTAGAGTTTTGACTATAAATAATTAATATTAACCTTTAGATTTTTTATTTTCATAACTCAATTTTCTCAATTACATACTAAACGGACATTTAAACATGGTGCTTATTAAAAGATAGACAAAGTTTGTGGGTAAGGGTGTTGATGTCTAAGTATAGGGAGACGACGGTCATGAGGGGGGAATATGATACAAGTTCATCCTCATGGTGGAAAGATATATGTAATATTGATAAAAAGGGGTGGTCGTGGGGATCATGTGATTTCGGGTTGGTGGTCTAGAATGATAGACAAGATGGTGGGGAATGGTAAAAGTGCTTATTTTTGAAAGATAATTGGTGGAGAGGGATGTCATTCCAGGAGTGGTTTCCTCAATTGTATTCCATAACCTCGAATGAGATGGAATGAGTTGCTAGTGTGGTAAATAGAAAGGGAGGCGGGGTTGGTTGGAGTTGGATGAGACATTTATTTGATTGGGAGAAAAACTTGGTAGAGGAGTTGGAAGAAGAGTTAAAGAGAGTAGAGATAAAAGAGGGGGTGGTTGATAGGTGAGCGTGGTTAGGGGAAGTGGATGGTGGGTTCTCTGTAAAGAGCATTTATCAACTTTTATCTATATCTAATGAGGTTCTAGACAGTTTGTTTAAAGGTGTATGGAACAAAATTGTACCCCTTAAAGTAACAGGTTTTGCATGGAAAATAATGAAGGAAAGGATACCAGTGCGAGTTGAATTACTGAAGCAAGCAATAATGGTACCAAATATATGTCCAATGTGTCAAAACTTAGAGGAAACAGTTGATCATTTGTTATTTTTTTGTGTTAAAGCTTATGAGGTATGAGTTAAATGTTCATAATAGGGTGGTGTTTCAAGTGTGTTAACCGGTGATGGTGGTAAGCACTTGATGAGTTTCATTAGGATGTTACCTGGCAATAAGGCACAACAAGAATTGTGGAACGTCATTTGGTTTTGTCCTTATGGTTAGAGAGAAATAAAGTTGTGTTTGATGATCATAAGTTAGATTTAGAGAAGATGTTTAATCTTATCTCAGTTAAAGCATGGTCATGGTTGAAGGCACATAAATATTATTTTTGTTACTCTATGTTTTGTTGGTTAGAAAATCTAGTAATATATATTAAATCTATAACATCCCTCCTAATTATTAAACACTAACCATGCAATTAAAGTTAACTAAACATAAAATACTACACTGATTAATAAAAATACAGAGGAAAATTTTTCAAAATTATTTACATCCGTCCTAGGATGTCCCCATATGGCTTTACGGATTCCTAATAATGTATCCCAGGCTTTCGGGCTCCAAATTGCCAAAGGAAAAATTTTTCAGCACGCAGGCTCTCAGGGCGCTACTCAGTAAATCGAGTTAAATCGGAGTTACACAACTCCAATAGGGATGAATCTAATTTGAAGACATCCTTAACTCAAATACCTACAATTGTTATGAAGAAGGCAAGAGCTACCTATGCCCCGAAGACTGCCTAATTCCTGAATTCATAAAATCAGCCGCTGAAATTTTCAACCTGAACACCTCTTAGTATTTTGGGCATAACTCGGGCTACCAAATTCCGATTAACACAAATTAGGTATCAAAACGACGGAGATAAAATTATCTACAACTTTTATGAAGAGATAAAAAGCTAAATCAACACACTTGAGCGAGAGTTTGGGCGCTTAAGTGAGATTTTCGCT
Organism: Clitoria ternatea; assembly: GCA_037962975.1. Classification (NCBI taxonomy): domain Eukaryota; kingdom Viridiplantae; phylum Streptophyta; class Magnoliopsida; order Fabales; family Fabaceae; genus Clitoria; species Clitoria ternatea. The sequence goes on from CM075670.1 coordinate 290,360,732, forward strand.
CAAGCTTTGGCAGTATCAGACCCCTCATCAGTCGTTTGAGCGAAAATGACTCTCGCTTGAGCGAAATTATGCTCGCTTAAGTGAGATTGGCCCATAATGCATACCCAGACTCATATAAAGGCTCATTCAAGTGAGCCAAATCTCGCTTGAGCGAATTTGACAGTTTTAAGCCTATAAATCAACTTCCTACGTACCTATTTTGCCCGTTTCAACTCCGATTACTACGAAACTTCATGGGCACTATGTTTTTCCCATTCCGGAGTCGTTGGCGCCATCTGTGACGACCCTCGTCAATTTTCTCATTTTTCACAATAGATTTTTTTTTTTGCTTTTAATAAAATCCACTCGGTCTTAATATAAAATAATCTTTACTTTTATTAAATCCATTCAAAATAATAAAATCTTACTCAAAATGGCAATAATCGATTGGAAATAAATCCTTAAATAAAGCATACTAAAAATAATGACCGATCAGAATATTTTAATATAAAATTGAAAATCAGCGGAAGGAAGAAATCAGAGTCAGGGATCATTTGCCTGAGCGAGATCCTGATTTGCTTGGGCGAACACTGAGAAAGTCGCTTAGGCGAGTTCCAACTCGCTTGGGCGATTGCTACACATTAAATCTGAATAAACAAGACTTACAAGAAGAGTTAACGAGTCAGCTTTCACTCAGAAATAAGTCCACTCGGGAACACTGGTCTTTCATCTCTCAGAAAAGCTTAACCTCCCATCACTCAGGAAAGACTCACTTATACCTTCACTCAGAAGCACTCTTATCTTTCTTCACTCAGAGTCTCACCCATAGCTCACTCGGAGACACACTAACCTTTCCACTCAGAAGTGGTCTCTCGGTTATCCTTCACTTAGAAAGAAATGAAAGATACTCAGGCACCAAATCAATGGACCCTTGCTCGGACAAGAATAATTCCACTCGGCTAGTTTTGCCAGATAATCAACCATGCTAAAGCGATACAAATGCACTCATAAAATAAACACCAATTCAAATTTAATTCAAACCAGAACACATTGTAGCATTAAACACTCAGAAAACTCAATATATACATATATTACACAATTCATTCAAATTCACTCGGTGCCTTGGCATCAATCCTCCGCTTGGCGCATGATAAGTGCTTATTTTGTGATTAAATTTATGACTCAATTGGATCCATTTCCCGAAATACTTAACTAAATTGATAAAATTGAGCATGATCTTTACCATAAATAAGTAAATAAGCTTGCTCTGAAAAATATTGAGGACAGGTTCCAAAAGCTTGATAGAAATTCAAGAGGATTCAGCATCATCAGAACCCCACGCTTAAGGGTTAACATCAAGCACGCTTGAGCGCAGCCTTGTTGAAGGACTAAAGAAAACAGAGAGTTTCAGGAACCTCTCACGCTCAAGCGGGAGAATGCGTCGCTTGAGCGTGAGTCCTAAAACGCCCAAGCGAGGAGCAAGCGTGACCCTGAGCGTGGATTGAAAGACAAAAGGCAGCATCAGACTTACCCACGCTTGAGCGTGAGAAGGGGACGCTCGAGCGTGACCACAAGAGCGCTTGAGCGCGGCTGAAAAGGATCAAGCGTGAGCGTGAGCGTGATTTCATGCATGCCTGGCGCTCAAGCGTGGAACCATGGAGCTTAAAGCGTGACTGAATTGAATTAAGGAACAGGATCAGGGGCATCTCACGCTCAAGCGTGATAAGGAGCCGCTTGGGCGTGACCTCGATCCCGCTTGAGCGTAGCTTGAGCGTGGAACATATCTGTGAGGATAGAGGAGCTCGCTTAAAGCGTAACAGGCCCAGCTTGAAGCGAAGGATCAAGCATATGTTAAACAAAGGAGCCACGCTTAAGCGTGGTCAAGGAAGCTCAAGCGCAAGGCAATCAAAAAGCATCAGAGCCCTTCACGCTTGAGCGTGACCATCAAGCTCAAGCGTGACTCACACAGCATGGGTTTCTTCATTCTTTATTCACCAATAATGCGATGCCAACTCGCCCACTTTCTTCTGTTTCCACCAGTCTCTGAAAGATGCCGCATGGGTTCTACGTAAGTGGGGCAAGAGAAGCTGAGTCAAAACTCCTATAAATCAAGCTGCAAACAGAGCACAAATCGATCAATCTCCTAACATCTGATACATCAGATCCATCCTCTGTATTTTTCATTTCACACTTTCCATTTTCTGTATTTATTTCTTTGATGGTGAAAATGCAAGGCATGAGTAACTAATTTCCCTTATGGGATTGGCTGTAATCCATTCAACACTGAAGTAATGCTGTCGTAAGTTTTCATTGAGTAATGAGATTTGATAAAGTTTCTGTATTTCCTTCTGCGTTTAATGCCTGAAAGTACTTGATCACTATTTTCTTGTTCTAAGTTTTCTTGAGTATGCTGGGAAGTGACTTTTGAAAGCAGACCCTGAAAGAAATGCTTGTTGTGAGTAGGTAGCCAGGGATGGCGTCTAACGCAACAAACGTCAAAACAATCGATCGATAATGCTGGAATGGTTTCCAAAGTGACTGAGGGATCAGCGGTTTGGAAATCATTCTTATGAATTTTGTAGTCGAGGGATCGATGCAAATGACTTTGATTGTGACGTAGAACTTATCTTTTCGATTTACTTATATGGAAACTTATGCAGCTTACAGAAGTAAAGATGTGATGAAGCCAATCCCTGTTTTACAAAACTGATTTTTCCAACCTCATTTACTGTCATCTTTTGCACAATATTATTCTCTATTATTCTGTTACTTACTGTTTTTCATTCAACAACATTCACAACAAACCCAAACAAAAACTTTCTGCCAAGTCAATTCAAACTAAAGTCTTCATTCTAGCACCTCCTCAGTGGAACGACAACTATACTGTATTACAACTTCTGTGTTTAAACTTGGCACATTCATTTCATTGAGTTCATATTATACAAACTTGATTCTCTTTCAGCAAACTCAATATAAGCAAAACACCTATCAAGTTTTGGCGCCGTTGCCGGGGAGGTGATTTAAGTTTGAATATTTTAGCATTGAATTGACAAGACAGTGTAAATAAACTTGTTTGTAATTTGTTTTTTTATTTTATTTTTTTATTTTTTTATTTTATTTTTTTTACCTTGCTACTTTGAATTCTTGATTTATGATCTTGAGAGGACAGGGTACAAAAGAACAACTTGCATTTGATCCTGAGATAGACAGGTTCCTCAAAAAAATCAAGAAAGCCAAGCAGAACTTCCACGTAGGACAAACTCCCTCTGTTACAATGGAGAACAACAACAATAATCAAAACCCACCTAGGAGAACACTTGGAGACTATGCTTTACAGCAAGGGCCAAGACATTTCTCAAGCATTGCAATTCCAAACACTGTCAGAGCACTAGAAATGAAACCAGCATCTTTGAGTTTGATTAGTTCACATCAATTCCATGGAATGTCTAGTGAAGATCCGTACACTCACTTGGCCACATTCTATGAATTGGTTGGAACCATGGGATTTGACCAAGATGTTATTGATGTTGCATACTTAAGACTATTTCCTTTCTCTTTAGCAGGAAAAGCAAAGGAGTGGCTACAGTCTCATCCAAATCAAAGCTTGAACAGCTGGGAGACAGTTGAAGAAAAATTTCTACAAAGGTTCTTTCCTCCATCTAGATTCATCAAGGCCAAATCAGATATTACAACATTTAGACAAGGCCAAGATGAACCTTTTTGTGAGGCATGGGAACGCTTTAAAACACTGCTCAGAAAATGCCCAAACCATGGACTTGAAGATATTGCACAACTTAATATTTTTTACAGTGGTTTAAGGGCTGACACTAAAATGATTTTAGATGCAGCAGCAGGAGGAACAATGATGACAGTGGATGCTGACCAAGCCACAAGGATAATAGAAGCTTTATCCTCAACAGACTACCAAGCTCAACATGATCGTCAGCAAGTTCAAAGGAAAGGAGTCCTTGACTTAAACACCACAGATGCCATTTTAGCACAGAACAAAATTCTGACCCAACAACTAGAAGCATTGACCAAAAAGATAGCCAATCTTCCACAACAATTACATGCTGTACAATCATCACAACCAGGGCAACAACAAATGCCTGCCAGATGTAACTTTTGTGGAGGAGATCATCTCAATGAGAACTGTGGATCACAAGAAGCAACTGTATACTTCATGAACAACCAAGGAAGGTCTGGTAATTTCAATTCAAATTTTTCTAACCAACCATTTCAGGGATGGAGAAGTAACCAAAACCAAGGCCAAGGATGGAAGCAAGAGCCCAGCTCTTCAAATAAACCATATCAAAATAATGGTCCTTCTTTGGTGGAGAGAACTTCTAGATTGGAGGACACCTTGGAAAAATTTATGCAAACTTCTTTAGCAAGTCAAAAGAACAATGAGGCATCACTCAAGAACTTAGAAACACAATTGGGACAACTAGCCCAACAACTTGCTGAGAAACAGAAGCCTCAGTATGGAGCAAACACTGAAACAAACCCAATAGAGCATTGCAAGGCTGTGACCACACTGACTGAGGAAATAACTGAGGAAGAAGATGGATATGACACTATCATCTCTGAAGCAGTACCGCATAACACCAAAGATCCAGGGAATTTTTCTATTCCCGTTACTGTTGGAAAACTTTCAAAAAGAAAAGCTTTGTTAGATCTTGGTGCTAGTGTAAATTTGATGCCATTATCCACACTGAAAAGTATAGGGGATTTTTCAGTAAAGCCAACAAACATGACTTTAAAAATGGCAGATCAATCAATAAAAACCCCTTATGGTATTGCTGAAAATATTGAGGTCAAAGTTGATAAATTTGAATTTCATGAGAACTTTGTTGTCATAGATATGGAAGAAGATCCTGAAGTCCCCCTAATACTAGGGAGACCATTCTTGAAAGCAGCCAAAGTCATCATAGATGTGGATGACAGAAAAGTAAAAATTCGAGTGCAAAAAGAACAAGCTGATTTTGCTATTGAAGGTGCACTTGAAAAACAGAAAGGAAGAAAGCCAAGGCCTGACTTAGGCAAGGAGGTGGAAAAACTCAACACTCTCATCCACCAACTCCATGATCCATATTGAAAAATCTATCAGGCGTCAAGCTAATGACGTTAAACAAGCGCTTATTGGGAGGCAACCCAATCTTTTATGTTTTCTTTTCATCCTGTTGATTTTATTTTAAGTAAATTTTATCCTAAGATTGAATTTTCCTTTTATTTTGCAGGCAGCTCATCAAATTCATCCCACTCATTATCCAAAGTAAGTTTGCATCCCACATTGTTTAGCCTGGGGACAGGCCTTCTTTCTTAGGAGGGGTGAGACTTCATAGGCTAGACCAGGACCCTCCTCACAAGGGCCTCCAGCAAGGAAACATGAGACAGAGGATGACTCTTCTAAGGATGAGTGATGAGTTTACTACTTTAGTTTTTATTGCTTTAGTTTACTTTCAGTTAGTTTTATCTAACATTACTGCAGCATGCTTTGAAAATTTTTAAAATTTTTATGCTTTTGGTTGATTGTTTGGATATACCATTACATGCTTGCAGTTGAACATTTTTGAAAACCCCAACCAAAGATTTTACTTTTTGAACAAGAAAAGTTTCTAAGCAACAGAATGTTTTTAGGCAATAACACTGATTCTTTTTTTAGGCAAAATGACTTAATTAAGAACCAAGGAACTGGAATGCATGTATTTTTGCTTGATTACATGACGTGAACCCTTTTCTGTTAGAATAAGGAAGAAAATAAGCCTTGTATCTTGTTATGAAGTGAGAAATCTAAACACTTGAGAGCCTCATTTGAAATTGTTAAATTAGCATTGACTGATTTTCTAATTAAACCTTTTTCTTAAGAAACAAGCAAGGAAATGATAAGGCAATTTTGAAAAATAATTAGCCAAGAGCCAAAAAGCTACCCTGATAAAAATATCCGATTTTTTTTTTTTTTGGCAGCCCATCTTTGAGCCATAAAAGCATAAAAATTTTTCTCTGCCTGAGCTAAGCATAAAAGCAAAAATTCTATCCTACCTGCATGTTCATCTTGAAAAAGAGCATAAAATATTTTTCTCAAAAGGAGATGAAACAAATGGAGGCAGTAGAAGAAAATGCAAAAAGAATAGTAAGTTCTCCAAAATTGTATAAAAGAGCTGGAGGAAAACAAAAGAAAATTCTGAAGTTTCAATGCAAAGAAGGAGCCTTCTAATTTGTTAAATAAATTAACCAAAAACACTTATGCTCTTCTTTAAACATGCGTTTTGAAACCAAGAAAAACCAAAGATTCTTGTTAGCCCAGCCTCATTACATCCTTAAAAGACCTTTTGATCCTTGCTATTCATTTGAATTTTGGTTTTACTAGAAATGACGGCCAATGTTAACGAAGCAGTTCTAATGATGGATGAGTGAAACAGACACATGGTAAGAAATAATGAGAATTCTATATTCTTACAGCAATGGGTTACATGCTTTATGAACAAGGTAATGGTACATTACATTTCAAGGAATTGGTATTAAGAAAATCATTTGCCTAGACATCAACTCAGATTACTGTCTTTTAAACTTTTTGTCTGCAACAGAAACTTAGATTTTGGAACGCTTGATCCCCTTTCCTAAACTTCTTTTTACTTGAGGACAAGCAAAAATCTAGGTTGGGGAGAGTTTGATAAGTGCTTATTTTGTGATTAAATTTATGACTCAATTGGATCCATTTCCCGAAATACTTAACTAAATTGATAAAATTGAGCATGATCTTTACCATAAATAAGTAAATAAGCTTGCTCTGAAAAATATTGAGGACAGGTTCCAAAAGCTTGATAGAAATTCAAGAGGATTCAGCATCATCAGAACCCCACGCTTAAGGGTTAACATCAAGCACGCTTGAGCGCAGCCTTGTTGAAGGACTAAAGAAAACAGAGAGTTTCAGGAACCTCTCACGCTCAAGCGGGAGAATGCGTCGCTTGAGCGTGAGTCCTAAAACGCCCAAGCGAGGAGCAAGCGTGACCCTGAGCGTGGATTGAAAGACAAAAGGCAGCATCAGACTTACCCACGCTTGAGCGTGAGAAGGGGACGCTCGAGCGTGACCACAAGAGCGCTTGAGCGCGGCTGAAAAGGATCAAGCGTGAGCGTGAGCGTGATTTCATGCATGCCTGGCGCTCAAGCGTGGAACCATGGAGCTTAAAGCGTGACTGAATTGAATTAAGGAACAGGATCAGGGGCATCTCACGCTCAAGCGTGATAAGGAGCCGCTTGGGCGTGACCTCGATCCCGCTTGAGCGTAGCTTGAGCGTGGAACATATCTGTGAGGATAGAGGAGCTCGCTTAAAGCGTAACAGGCCCAGCTTGAAGCGAAGGATCAAGCATATGTTAAACAAAGGAGCCACGCTTAAGCGTGGTCAAGGAAGCTCAAGCGCAAGGCAATCAAAAAGCATCAGAGCCCTTCACGCTTGAGCGTGACCATCAAGCTCAAGCGTGACTCACACAGCATGGGTTTCTTCATTCTTTATTCACCAATAATGCGATGCCAACTCGCCCACTTTCTTCTGTTTCCACCAGTCTCTGAAAGATGCCGCATGGGTTCTACGTAAGTGGGGCAAGAGAAGCTGAGTCAAAACTCCTATAAATCAAGCTGCAAACAGAGCACAAATCGATCAATCTCCTAACATCTGATACATCAGATCCATCCTCTGTATTTTTCATTTCACACTTTCCATTTTCTGTATTTATTTCTTTGATGGTGAAAATGCAAGGCATGAGTAACTAATTTCCCTTATGGGATTGGCTGTAATCCATTCAACACTGAAGTAATGCTGTCGTAAGTTTTCATTGAGTAATGAGATTTGATAAAGTTTCTGTATTTCCTTCTGCGTTTAATGCCTGAAAGTACTTGATCACTATTTTCTTGTTCTAAGTTTTCTTGAGTATGCTGGGAAGTGACTTTTGAAAGCAGACCCTGAAAGAAATGCTTGTTGTGAGTAGGTAGCCAGGGATGGCGTCTAACGCAACAAACGTCAAAACAATCGATCGATAATGCTGGAATGGTTTCCAAAGTGACTGAGGGATCAGCGGTTTGGAAATCATTCTTATGAATTTTGTAGTCGAGGGATCGATGCAAATGACTTTGATTGTGACGTAGAACTTATCTTTTCGATTTACTTATATGGAAACTTATGCAGCTTACAGAAGTAAAGATGTGATGAAGCCAATCCCTGTTTTACAAAACTGATTTTTCCAACCTCATTTACTGTCATCTTTTGCACAATATTATTCTCTATTATTCTGTTACTTACTGTTTTTCATTCAACAACATTCACAACAAACCCAAACAAAAACTTTCTGCCAAGTCAATTCAAACTAAAGTCTTCATTCTAGCACCTCCTCAGTGGAACGACAACTATACTGTATTACAACTTCTGTGTTTAAACTTGGCACATTCATTTCATTGAGTTCATATTATACAAACTTGATTCTCTTTCAGCAAACTCAATATAAGCAAAACACCTATCAGCGCACCTCCATGGCTCCGACCTCTTCCCTGTCACTGGTTACTAAAAATGTAAACCACAGCAAGGGTGAGTGTTTAGCATCATAATTAATCTAGAATGGAATTTAAATAAAATACGAGTATAAACTCCGTCTGATTCCTTTCTCCTCACTTTACACCTTTCACTCAGCAATTAACTCACACTCAACAATCATAGCTATCAACACAGCCATTTTAACAAATCACTCAACTCATTCAACAATTTTAACAACATTCAGTAATAACTTCCACTCGGTAAATATAACAATTTTCCACTCGGAAAATATAACAACCACTCGGCAATTATATGAAATTACACTCGGCAAATACATCAAATACTCAGCAAATATTTCAATTCTCATTCAACAATTATAACTAATTTACCACTCAGTAAATATAACATCACTTAGCAATTATTTCAATCTTTATTCGGCAATTAAAACCAATTGCACTCAGCAAAATTATCAAATCAACTTTCACAACTAACTCGAAAAATTGACAGTATCCGGATACTCAAAGGATCGAACTTCAGCTGGGGGTCCTACTTGACACCCCGTGAACCCTGCTTGGTTCACCGAGTCCTGCTTGACTCCCCTTCAACCACTGGGTCATAGACCTCTGGGTAGCTCAACTAGGTCCTGCTTGACCACTGAAGCCAAAAACGAGGGTAACATATACCGTCAGTTGTCCCATACCACATCATCATATAATCATTTCACAAGTGGCCATTAACAACATCACTCGGGTGACCTGCTTGTCAAACCCGACTCATTAACAACATCACTTGAGTGACCTGCTTGTCAAACCCGACTCCACATTGCCACAAAACACCGATTATCACAGGATCATTTTAATTTTAATCAGATTTACACATACACACATGATCCTCAACTGATCGGTGTCCAAATACATATATGCATATACATTAACTTTCACCCAGCATCATCTCATCACAGAATCAAATAATTCACTTTTCAATCGGAATATGCCATACACACAATCAGAAACCGATCAGTGTCTATACACATGCATACATACACATTAACTTTCATTCAGCAACATCTCTTATTTCTTAAGTCACACACACACATACACACGATCCTAAACCGATCGGTGTGTACATTCATACGTACATTCATATACATATTCACACAGATTTCATTCAGCATCAACTCTCACTCGGTTTACAGTCATTACAATGACTCAGACAGTATGTCCTATTCTAATTAATTATAACCCGAACACCCTCTTTACCTCTGTTCCACGCTTCAACAGTTTCTGGGTTCACAGCTCCTCCGTTCTAGCACCAGCTTCCTTACTCGTTCCACCACCTACGGTTTGGAACGTGAAATATATTACCATCACACCACCATCCACACAATCAAGGGCCATTTTTAGGCTCTCAACCAAGAGAAGTGGGGATCGGAACAGTACCCCCTCCATACACATGACCATTCGGTCCAGAAAAGAAGTGAAAGAGGTGAGGTAACAATTTTTAAACGGTTCAAAGGACTTACCTTGAAACCACTGTCACAACTTTGTAATTATTTCAAGGTTTAATGCAAAGATGAACCTCCTTTCAAAGCTTAAAGCTCTCAATAATGGAAGAAGAAGAAGAAAAGTAGCAGAAGTTCTTCACGTGAAAGAGAGTAAATGATTGCGTAAATGATTGAAGAAAGAGAAGAAAATCATTATTTAAACTATTGGCAACCGGTTACCTTCTCAACCGGTTACTTCCAACCGGTAACCTCTTCAACCGGTCATTTCTCCAATTCTTTTACAATTTCTTTAAAGATTTAATTAAACTTCTCTTCTTCTAATCACACCCTTTATAATTAACCAATAATTCATAAAAATATCAAATAAATTCCTAAAAATAATTTTTAATATTCCACTTCACAAAATTTTTTCTATAATTATTCGGGATGTCACACCATCTGTTTGCCAAAATTTCAACATATACTCAAGGTATGTAGAAAAATGCATTAAAACCAAAAGTAACTAAAATCTAGGCACCAAACCATTCAAATGGGCTCTAAACCATGCAAGGCTTGTATGCACAGTTCCCAAATGTCATAGGGGACCTATTAGTCCCTTCCATGGGTCTCAAGACCCGCCGGATCATAAATTCACCTTTTTATTTCCTAATCTCACCTATTACCACTATATGCTCACTTTTGACAAATAATCCAATTCACCAATACATCATCTAGTTTCACAATCGCATCACACCTACACAATGCATACATATATTGCAAAACCTGTCCATGATCATTCAATCACATAAACTTGGCTCCATGCCATGAATTCCACGATTCACTAACTAACAATCATAAACACAAATGACATACTGCATTTCTTTCTTCACACTATCAAATCCACATTATCATCATTATTTAATCATCACACTGAATCAACTAAAATGCGTCAATCCCATAAACCACACAAGTAAGTGTCATGCATTAAGGTACATGATAAAAGACATCAAATACAATTTATCACTAAATGATTACACAAGTCCACACTCCTACATTTTTCCTTGGCATCGGCTAACTGCTTGGCGCATTCTCCAGGGCATTAGTACCTTCCCTGTCACTGGCCACTAAATTAGAGGAAAAACCACGACAAGGGTGAGTGTTTGATATATCATAATTAATTTAGAATAGTAATTAAATAACAAAGTACATGATTAACTAAGTGCTATCACTAATACTAATTCTATCATATGTAAATGGTTTCACTTCGCTTTGTTAGTAATTCATATCTATGACTTCCATGCAACTTATACGTACTTCCAAACTACCTAGTTTCATGCAAGTTTCATCATTCTCAAGGTGCAAATCATAATCAACCAGTATAACAGAGCACGTTCACATCATCACATAATATCAGCAGTTTCATTAAACATCACAACTGACTCTCCCTTCTTCTTCGTTTGCTTCTGTTCCTATTCATCTTCTTCCTCCTCTATCGCTGAGTTACATGCTCTAAGAGAGGACCCTGTTTACATAAAAAACTGAGTGCTAAGCTCATTTTCGTGACCGTGGCCTCAAGGTGAGTCCATTGATCCATTTGCATTTATGTTTCCCTACCCCTTTCATTTCTTTGGTGACTGAGTGGCCATGCATGGCTGTGTGTGGGCCTATTCTCCACTCCTCTAGTGAGTGTGAGCTCGGAGGTGGTCCTTAGAGTTGAGAATGGTGTAAAGCTAATGAGTTCTGTATTTCAACCCATAGGTAGCAGTGAAGGAGCTGGTACTGCATTTGGAAGAGAGATTGTGAACCCAGTGCTAAGAGGGCATAACCGACACCAGAAGCAGATTATAGAAGCTTAGAACCGAGGTAAGGGGTGTTTGAGTGATAATTAATTAGAATAGGACATGTTGTGAGTCTGAGCCATTAAGTTGATTGTGAAAATGGTATGACGATATTACTGAATAAAAATTATATATGTATGTGTATGTATATGGGTATGGACACTAATCGGTTGAGGATCGTGTGTGTGGCTTAAGATAATTATGTTGAGTTTGAAATATTTAAGGTGCTGATGATCGGTGTTGTGGCAATGTGAAGCCGGGCTTGACAAGCAGGTCGCCCGTGTGATGAGTATGTGATGTTATTAATGGCCACTTGTGATGCATGAGAAATGTGAATATGTGAATATATGGTATGGGACGGCCGACGGTATGTATAGCCCCTCATTTCCGGCTCCCGTGGTTTTTGTGCCCAGTTGAGCTACCCAGTGGTCAAGTAGGACCCAGTGGTCAAGTAGGACCCAGTGGTCAAGGTGGAGAGTCAAGCAGGACTTGGTGAACCAAGCAGGGTTCATGGGGTGTCAAGTAGGACCCCCAGCTGAAGGCCGATCCTTTAGTATCCGGATACTAGGCGTCAGTTGTATGAGAGTCAGTGGTGATAACTATATTATTGATTATGATATGTGTGTGATTAATTGTACTTACCGAGTGCTGTTTGTTACATTTTCTGAGTATGAGTTGTTATATTACCGAGCGGAATTTATTTCACTGAGCAGGAATTAATACATTTGATGAGTGATTTGTTAAAATTACCAAATGAGAATTGTTATATTGTAACATCCTGGATAATTATAGGAAATTTTTGTGAAGTAGAAAATATTAAAAATTGTTTTAAGGATTTATTTGATATTTTTAGGAATTATTGGTTAATTATAAAAGGTGTGATTAGAAGAAGAGAGGTTTAATTAAAACCTTTAATGAAATTGTAAAGAAAATGGGGGAAATGACCGGTTGGAGAGGTAACCGGTTGCCATGAGTATTAAATAAAGGTTTCTTTCTCTTTCTTCAATCATTCACCTTCTCACGAGAATCTTCTTCTTCTTCATCTCTTTCTTTTCTTCTTCTCCTTCCCCCATCATTGAGAGCTGTAAGCTTTGAATGGAGGTCCCTTTTGCATCAAACCTTGAAATAATTACATAGCCGTGACAGTGGTTTCAAGGTGAGTTCATTGAACCATTTAAAATTACTACCTCACCTCTTTCATTTCTTTTCTGGACCGAATGGCCATGTGTGAAGAGGTACTGTTTCAATCTCTACTCCTCTTGGCTGTGTGGCTGAAAATAGTTCTTTTAACCATATGGACGGTGGTGTGATGTTAACAAGCTTCATGTTCCAAACCCGTAGGTAGTGGAACGAACATCAGTGAGACAATTAAGGAAGCTGGTGCTAAACGGAGGTGGAACTGTGAACCCAACGACTGTTAAAGCTTGGAACAGAGGTAAGGGGGGTGTTCGGGTTATAATTAATTAGAATAGGACATACTGTCCGAGTCGTTGGAATGACTATAAACCGAGTAAGAGATAATGTTGAGTGAAAATTATGTGAATGTGTATGAATGTACGTATGGATGTACACACCGATCGGTTTAAGATCGTGTGTGTGTGTGTGACTTGAGAAGTATTTAATGCTGTGATAATAAAGATGATGATGGATGAGTAGTTGTATGTGTATGCATGTGTATGGACACCGATCGGTTTCTGATCATGTGTGTGACATATTCCGATTGAAAGTGAATTATTTGATGCTGTGATGAGATGATGTTGGGTGAAAGTTAATGTATATGCATGTATGTATGTGGACACCGATCGGTTGAGGATCGTGTATGTATGTGTAAATCCGATTGAAATTGAAATGATGTTGTGACAATCGATGTTTTATGGCAATGTGGAGTCGGGATTGACAAGCAAGTCACCCGAGTGATGTTGTCAATGGCCACTTGTGAAATGTGAATAAATGATTATGTGGTGGAGGACGACCAACGGTATATGTTACCCTCGTTTTTGGCTTCAGTGGTCAAGCAGGACCCAGTTGAGCTACCCAGAGGTCTATGACCCAGTGGTTGAGGAGGAGTCAAGCAGGACTCGGTGAACCAAGCAGGGTTCACGGGGTGTCAAGTAGGACCCCCAGCTGAAGGTCGATCCTATGAGTATCTGGATACTAGGCGTCAATTTTATATGAGAGTTAGATGTGACAATTGATGAATTATTAATTGTGGTGTATATTTGTCAAGTGCAGTTTGCTATATTTATCGAGTGAAGTTTACTATATTTGCCGAGTGCAGTTTGCTATATTTGCCGAGTGCAGTTTGTATATTTGCTGAGTGTAAATTGTTATAATTGCCGAGTGTGATGGCTATAATTGCCGAGTGTGACGGCTATATTTGCCGAGTGTGATGGCTATATTTACCGAGTGTGATGGCTATATTTGCTGGGTGATTTGCTAAAATTGCCGAATGAGAATTGATATGTTTGCTGAGTATAATTTCATATATTTACCGAGATTTGTTATATTCACCGAGTGGTAAATTGCTATACTTGTCGAATGAGTTACTTGTTGAGTATTTTGTTAAAATGGCTATGAATTACTATAATACCGAGTGATAATGGATATATTACCGAGTGTGAGTGTATTGCCAATCGAGTTAATTGCTGAGTGAAATGTGCAGTTTTGAGGATAAAGCAATCAGACGGAGTTTATACTCGTATTTTATTTTATTCCATTCTATATTAATTATGATGCTAAACACTCACCCTTGCTGTGGTTTTCAATTTTAGTAACCAGTGACAGGGAAGAGGTCGGAGCCATGGAGCTGCGCCAAGTGGAGGATTGATGCCAAGGAACCGAGTGGTTTTGAAATGAATGTAATATATATATATATATATATATATATATATATATATTGAGTTTTCTGTGAGTGATGCTATATGATTGAGTTGAACTAATTTTGAATTGGTATGCCGACTAATGTGAACATAAATTTATGTTATGTAATCGGTATTAAATTTCTTGAGTGTTTGCTGTAGTAAGGTTGAATATCGGGTGAATCTAGCCTGTAACATCCCAATTTTTATGATTTTTAGAAAAATAATTTAAAAAGGATTAAAGAATAATTTCTGAATAAAATTTTGAGTGAAAAATGTCAAAGACAAGAATTTTCCGAGTAAAATGAATCTGATTCCGAATGAAATGAATATGACTCCGAGTGAAATAAGACAGAAGACTAATTCCAAGTGAAGTTAAGATGTTTCCGAGTGAAATATTATTAAGGAAATCATTCAGAGTTAAGAAAAATATTATCCGATTGAAACACGTTTGAGTGAGGCAAATCCGAGTGAAATAGAAACATCTCCGAGTGGAATGATTCCGAATGGGTTATTTTCGAGAGAAGTGGAAGTACTTCTTGGACCGATATTTCTGATTAGTAAATGTGACGTCCCGAATAATTTTTTGAATAAATTTTTCACGTTTTTAAAAGATCATTTTAAAATTCATAAATTAAATTCAGAGTTCACGTAACAGTTGATAATTACGAAATATTATCATACATACTAGTCGTGAATAATTAAATTCAAGAAAACATTTAAGTAGCGGAAACGATTTAGAAAAATAATGGTACATGATACGTTATACTTATTACAACCCATAAAATCAAAGTCCAAGTAATAATTCATATAGGCATCAATCATGGCATTATTCTTCATTCTGCGTGGCATTCATTGTAAAAATTAATGTAAGAGTGAGATAGAATATAGAATAAATATAAAATATATAGAACTGCACAAACACAATCAATAATACATAATGATATGATGAATATGCTAACAAGTTCATTTATAAGTCTCTAATTTAGTCCAATGATGTCATACTGGATCCATTTGGTTTGGTGGGAATACTACAGTAAAAAGTCTCATAGAGACTCCAGTAGGAATTAGCATAACCATGAATCCCTACACTTTCATGGCTCCTGCGGAAATAAGTGCACAAGTAGGAATTAGCATAACCATGAATCCATACACTTTCATGGCTCCTGCAGAAATAAGTATACCAGTAGGAATTTGCACAACCATGGATCCCTACACTTCCATGGTTCTTGTGAAAATAGGGCTTAAACTCATCATAGAGTAACCCCCCACCAGGGTAGGCAATTATGGAACCCCTAAATTCTATGGTGCGTCCAAATGCTTATGATGCATGAATGCCTTTAATTCTCTTTATCATTTAACATACCATGATATATCAATTTCTAAAACCACTTGGAAAACCACAAGTCCTCAAAGGACACATCACATATAATAATTTTCAGAATCATGGATTTATTGTTTCAACCACATATATCAATAACCGCAAGGCATTCATGTATATATATTAATTTAGTCATTCATAATTATTCACCACCAAAATACACAAACTGAATGATGCTCATTAGACACTCATCAACATTCATAATACTTCATAATCACTCAAGAATTCAATAATAAAATGTTACCCATAGGGAAAATATCATTTTTATCCATAATAACCATTATAAGCAAATTTCAGCATTTCCAACAGCAACATACGTTAGTAAAAAAGTCATAACATGAGCAAATCAAATCCTTTTCATGTGATTCCATTTTCTATAGCTCAATAACATAAATATCTACAACTTTTATGAAGACCATAAATTCAAATTCCAAACAGAAACATCACTTATTCACAGAATACAAAACTGCCTCAAAAAGGATCTTTAAAACGTACACAGGTTAGTATTTTCAACGTTTCTGGAGCTACAAAAATAATTTTGGCATGAAACCAGTTCTAAATTAACACAAATATCTACAACTTTCATGAAGGCACCAACCACTAATTCTCACCACAAAATTCCCAGTTTTAAAAATACTTCTGTATTTTTAGCATATCTAGAGCTACATGCATCTTTTTAACTCAAAACCTCTTTCTATAGATCCCTAACATAAATATCTACAACTTTCATGAAGATATCAAAGTCTAAAAGCGTATGTATAATTCCCAGAATATTCATATATGCATAAAACACAAGATAAGTATTTCAATCGGACATGCTGTAGTATTTTGATCATAACTCATGCTATACATATCCAATTCAGTCGGTTCAGGTCTCAAAATTCACATAACAAGAAGATATACAACTTTTATGAAGACATCAATCATTAATTCTCACTAAAAAATTCCCAGTTTTAAAATAAAATACGTATCTCAAGTTAACAGATTTATAGCTTGAACATACTTCAGTAGTTTAGGCATAACTCGAGCTACAAAAATCATTTTGACTTAAAACCACTTTCAACAGATCCATAACACAAATATCTACAACTTTCATGAAGACATCAAAGACTGATTATGCTTGTAAAATTCCCAGAATAGCAATATATACCCAAAACATAGAACAAATATTTCACTCGGACATGCTGTAGTATTTTGGCTATAACTTTTGCTATACATATTCAAATTAATTGATTTAGGTCTCAAAATTCAGATAACAAAAAGGTCTACAACTTGCATGAAGGAGTCAGAATCAAATCACACGTTTTCAATCTCAAAACTGAGCAACAAGATACAAAATTAAAACTGGAATCCTAAAACAACATACAATTCTACCCATTTCATAATTATTCACAACCCTGTCCCCTCTTACTTGGTTTGCCGACTGGAAATAGTCTCCTGGTTGTCTTGGCTTCTGTTTGAAGGGTCTTGAGGAAGAAGAGTAAAAGAGAGGAAGAAGGTATACTGGCTTTGTTCTCTGGAGGTCTGAGCAGAAGCAATGTTAATAATGCAAGGACAAGTGGGGGACAGCTTTCTTGTGAGTAGATTACTAGTGGACTATTAATGGAGATAATGGAGATTTAGATAGAAAGTGAGCTCCATTTCTGCCGCCTACCCACTAGAGTGTGCATAATCGAAGAAGATTTATTAAAATATGCAATAGATGACAAAATTGGAGTCAAAACGTTAGTTCTGCCACGTATACCGACTGAAATGCCACTTGGTCATCCTCAAAACCGACTGGAAACTGCCAGTCGTGTGAAGAAGAAGGGAATCTGAGTCCCTCTCGCTCAAGTGAATACCAACTCGCTTGAGCGAGTGTCATACAATGCACTGACAGAGGGGATTTCGCTCAAGCAAAAACTGACTCGCTTGAGCGAGTGTGAGTTTTGTTCAAGCGGATACTGACTCGCTTGAGCAAGTCATACTGTCCTCGCTCGGAATTCCTGTGAAACTGACTCAAGTTACTCAGTAGAACTTATCCAGACTGAGTTCTTTCTCTTACTCAGACTTCCTGCTTGTAAATTTATTCCAAATCTGAGTCTTCACTCACTCGGTTCCACTCGGTAAGACTTTTCAGAAACCGATTCTCCCTCATAGTTGTCCACTCACTCAGAATATTATTCTAGGATTGACACATCTGGGCAATCATACACCGTGTGTCCCCAGTCGGAACCCTGTCACTCAGAAATACATTTTCCTCTGTACTTCTCTCGGAAATAAGGCACTCAGTGAACTTTTCATTCGGAAATGAAACACTGACAATGATTGACTCAGAAACGAGTCATTGGAAAATACTTGACTCAAAAATGAGTCTTTCTGAGGCGTTTGACTCAGAAACGAGTCATTCAAAGATAATTGACTCGGAAACGAGTCATTTGAAGGCATTTGAGTCGGTAGTGAGTTACTCCAAGATGAGTCACTCGGATTCTTTCACCCAAAAGAGGTTCTATCATACCCTCTTCACTCTGAAATGTTTGAGACAGGGATTCCACTCGGAAAAGACCCTCTCGGCCATGTTCCACTCGGAAAATACAACCTTCACTCGGAATTTCTACCTTTCACTCGGAATTTCTACCTTTCACTCAGAATTTCTACCTTTCACTCGGAACAGAGTCCCTTTTTCACTCAGACAGTCTTTCTAAGGCATGTTTCACTCAGAAAATGAATATTATCATCAAAGATCTATATAAATTCCATAATTATACTCCAAAATGGAATTTTTTTGAAGTAATACAAGCCATCCATTGGGTGTTTTATTCATTGATTATCACTTAAGACCTTCCATACCTTATAATTTACAAAATGGGACTATTATTAAAAACAGGATGTTACATTTCTCCCACCCTAATAAAAAAATTTCGTCCTCGAAATTTAATACGACGCACTCTTCAGTGAAACAATTCTGGGTATTGCGTCTTCATAGCATCCTCACGCTCCCAAGTCAGAGTTATATCATTCCCTTATTTCCATGCAACCTTCACTAATGGTACATTCTCTTTTCTCAGACGTTTAATTGACCTTTCTATGATCTGTGTGGGTTCTGTAGGGATGGTCAGATTTTCTCTAACTTCAACATCATCAGTAGCAATCACATGAGTGGAGTCTTGTACATACTTCCTCAATTGTGATACATGAAACACATTGTGTAAATTTGCAAGATGAGGAGAAAGTGCAATCTGATAAGCCACTGTGCCAATTCTTTTTAGAATTTCATATGGTCCAATGAACCTTGGACTTAACTTCTTACTCTTCAATGCTCGGCCAATCCCCTTGTGAGGTGAAACCTTCAAAAATACATGATCACCAACTTGGAATTCAAGTGGTTTCCTCCTTTTATCATAATAGTGCTTCTATCTATCTTGGGATGCCTTCATCTTCTCTCTGATTACTTCTATTTGTTCAGTAGTCTGCCATACAATTTCAGGTCCTAACGCCAAACTTTCACCAGTTTCTAACCAACAAAGGGGCGTTCGACACTTTCTACCATACAATGCTTCAAATGGAGCCATACCAATACTGCTATGGTAACTATTGTTATACGTGAATTCAATCAGTGGAAGAAACTGCTCCCTGTAACATCCCTATTTTTAGTAACAGTCTTACTTGGTAAATTTTGAAGTATGAAAGGTCTGTAAGTAAGAATTGGTAAATAAATACCCTGTAGATGGTCTGTAATATCATAAGAATTTCATTCTTGTGTGTAATTATAGAATTTATATAGACCATTAAGGATATTATTCAAATTCCGAGTGAAAAAGGGCACTGTTCCAAGTAATAGAGAGAAATTCTGAGTGAAGGATTAGATTTCCGACTAAAGGTTGAAATACCGAGTGTAAGGATATGTTGTCCGAGTAACATATGACCGAGAGGGTTACTACCGAGTGGAATCCTGGCTTCGGAGACATTTGGAGTGAAGTGTGTTCAAGAGAACCACTTCTGGGTAAAATATTCCGAGTCAAAACACCCTTGAATGACTTGTTTCCGAGTCAAACCTTGCCAAGTGCTTCCTTTTTCGACTGAAACTTCTCTGATTACAGTAGTCTGAGTGAAGAGACTCAGTCAGGAATATATCCGAGTGTAATCCGAGTGAGTTTGTCTAAGTCAGACCTCCCTAGTAAGGAAGGGAATAGCATTCTGGGTAGAAAGATCTTCGAGTGTGGTGTTTTAGGCAGTGGAGTTCCGAGTAGAGGCATATCTGAGCCCAGTATAACCTGTCCTGAGTGGCATGCCCCTGAATATAAAATGCCGAGTGGAATATAGCGATGGGAGCCCATTCCGAGTAGAATATATATAAGGCTTAGAGAAATTATTTGAGCAAGGCTTATGTTTATGATTCTCTTTTCGAGTGGTGAAATCCTTAAAGGATTCCGAGTGAAACATATTTTGAGAAAGGATAGTTTGTGTTGCTAAGAGCTGAATAACCGAGTGAAGCTCGAGTGGGCAAGGACTTAAATACTCCTGAGTAGTAAAATCTGAGTGAACCTCTTCTGAGGGACGAGTTGTTGTAATGGTTTTGATTTGAGATATATTCTAAGTGTATGATATGCATAATTCGAGTGAATGAGATTCGATATCCCGAGTGGATGAGACTTAGAATAAGTCCGAGTGGAACTTAACTCAATGGTTTTTCCGAGTGAATAAAATGATGTATGCTGAGTGATAAATGTGTAATACATTCCCGATTGTATTGAAGCTGAGATAGATCGAGTAGTGATTGATTGGGCGATAACCCGAGGAAGGTTTATGGATTCCGAGTGTGACTTTCCTGAGTGGAAGTATGGAACTGAGTAAAACTCCCAAGGGAAGGGAAGTTTAAGTGTCTGAGTAAGGAAAATTAGAATATGCCGAGAGAAGAATGGGTAATGCACCTCCGAGTGAATTGACGCTAAAATATACCGAGTAAGAAAAGACTAGGTTTTGAAATAATTCACTGAGTGAGAACCGATCAGGAGTTGAGTCGGTTTTGGAGTAGTTGGCCGAGTGATAGACTATGTGTTTATGAGTCAGCCCTAGAATGATTTGGTTGAATGAATAATGGGTCGGTCAGGATTATTTTGCTGAGTGGAAAACCTGTGTGCCGTGAGCCGGTTTTAGGGAGATTCTGCCGAGTGAGATACTTTATGGGTGAGTTCAAGTGAGATAACTCCGACTAAGTCACCTCCAAGGAAGAGAAATCTGACCGAGTGTTTCAAGAAGAATTAGTTCCGAGTAAGTAACCAATAGGTGGAAAGTCGGTTTCTGAAGGACATAACCGAGTGGAACTCCGAGTGAGTGAAGACTCAGATTCGGAATAGGTTTACCAAGCAGGAAGTCTGAGTGAGAGAAATAACTCAGTCTGGATAGGTTTTGTTGAGTAAGAAGAGGAGTACATGAGAGGAATTCCGAGCGAGAATTGGATGACTCGCTCAAGCAAGTTGGATGTCGCTTGAGCGAGAAAGACCCCTGATGCATATTGCTCTTCTTCGCTTAAGCGAGCACACTGCGCTCAAGCGCGCTCGGCCCTGATACTCTTTTCTTCACTTCGCCTAAGCGAGGACAACATGACTCGTTCAAGCGAGTCGGAATTCGCTTGAGCGAGATAGAGTTTTCCTTTGCTGGTCACATCCACGCTCAAGCGAGAGAGGTCACGCTTAAGCGTGATCCAAAGGACTTAATCAATAGGACTGAAACCGACTGGACCAGGGCAGGACTGAGCACAACCTGCTCTATACCTGCTAGAATCCGACCGGTTTTACATTCACCAGTGTTCACCTTATTGGAAACTGACTGAAGTAAGCTGAACCGAGACAGATTCGTTGCTGTTAGTAATAGGCCCACTAGCTCACATAATCCAAAAGCTTATCACATGTTCCATTATCAGCACCTTTAGATATTTTAATATATATTCCCTTCAATCTTACTAACTCTTGTACTAAGTGGCTAAAATGGTCAAAGCTAATGGTGGAAACAGCTCAAAAGGCTCTATTATTCCACCTAATCCTCCAATCAAGGGAAAGTTTGTCTTCCACTTGCCTCTTCCCTATTAAACCAATACAGCTCTCTTTTCCTCATTCTACAAACCTTCAGAGATTAACAAGGCTCTCTCTCTCTTTCTTCTTCTTCTTACGAACAAGCTTCTTCCTCTCTCAATTTCTTTTCCTTCTCACTCGGATCTGAAGCAAGACAGTGAAGGGAAGTTTTCTCAACTCCATTAAGGTAAGGGGGTATATTCTCGGGTATTCTGGGGAAATCTGAGTGAAAAGGAAAGGTTAAGGTACTTTTGGTCCTCACCTTTCCAGGACAGATTCGGTTTTGTTGTGAATTAAATGTCTTAATTGTTATATATTTGTTTTATATATTTTTGTGTATATGATTAATTGGCTATGTTAATTATTATTAATCATGATGGTTGAATGATATGATCTATATTGGATTGTGAAAATACTAAGAATCATGGGTGTCTATGTAAATTCCAGTGAGAAATATAAAACAAAAGTTGGATTCAATGAATAAACAGCTCGGTTTGGTATAAACCGACCGGATCATCTATAATACTTCAAACAGATTTTGAAGTAATTATCTGATTTGCAATAACCGACCAGATCATCTAAAAATACATAATTTCACTCTGATGTTTTACATAACCGATCGGATCATTCTGCTTGAAAGGACTAGGATGTTTATTCTTCTCGGAATCTTCATCATTATACTCAGAAAACGCTCCTCAAACCGATTTCACTCGGAAAACATCTTATTTCACTCAGAAAACAGTTATTTTACTCAGAAAACATCTTTGTAGTTTGATTTCACTCAGAAATCAGTTATTTCACTCAGAAAACATCTCAGTTTGATTTTCACTCAGAAAACATCTTATTTCACTCAGAAAACTCTCTTCAGTGATTTAACTCGGAAAACATAGTTATTTTCACTCAGAAAACTCTTTTCAGTTTGATTTCACTCGGAATTATAGTTATTTAACTCAGAAAACTCTTCTCAGTCCGATTCCACTCGGAATCAGGGTTATTTCACTCAGTATCAAACATTTATACTCGGAAAACTTATTTGCACTCGGAATCATATGTATTTTACTCAGAAATTTTTTCTCAATCACTTTTCACTCGAAAAACTTTTTAACTTCACTGAGAAAACTCTTTTAGTCTGATTTCACTCGGATTCATGTTTATTTTACCCAGAAACTCATCTCATCCTGATTTTACTTGGAATCCTACTCATTCCACTCGGAATTCTATTGATTACACTCAGTATCTAACTCATTTTACTCAGAAAATTCATTTTCACTCGGAAACAGACTTATTTTACTCGGATAATTCAATTTTACTCGGCATTTAACTAATTTCACTCGACAAACTCATTTTTCACTCAGTATTTAACTCTTTCTCCTCGAAAAAGTTAGTTTTAATGTTTTTCACTTGGATTTTTCATCTAGAAACTCTTCTTTATTTCTTTTTGAATTATTGAAGCGTTATAATTTTCATTATTGTTCTTATTTCCATTATTATCATTATTCTTATTAATATTATACTTATTATTACTATTATTGTTTCTATTAACTAGTATTATTGTTATTGTTTATTATTATTAATTCAATTATAAGTAATTAAATAAGGAATATATTATTTACTCTTTATATAAAGTATAATTTTGAACCAAAATACAACCGATATATTTGCTTGAATAAGATAATAAAATGAATTGCAACGTTTGAATGGTCGATGGAATCCAAGAGGTTGTGAATAATATGATGAGACTGGAAACACATAGATACCCAAGAATCAAATAATAAAAGAATGCATTTCGCATCACGAAAATATTTTTGAAGGAGAAAAATATCTAGAGCATACACCTGGTACGCTGGAGGACATTCACGTTCGATCCCCAGAGAGGATCTTGGGAGTACAACTGGAACAGAAACCCAATGGCATCAGAGTCACGCCTGATAGCCGGTGAGACGATGCAATTCTAGTGTACTTTGACTAAATGACGGAGTGTAACTATGATCGTAGGGATCCAAGCTCCAAAAATATATAAATCAATGATGAGAACCAATGAGTTCATTCGTACCCTATAAAAATGGGAGCTTGGGGGGACCCTGATCGCTCTAGAATGGAATGAAGATATTCCAAAGAATGAGATGAAGATGAATTGATTTATTGGGCCCATATGTATCATGAGACTTAATCAAGATATATCATAATAAAACAAACTCATGCATTCTTTGATAATATATTTGATTGTTATAGTCATAGATATGTGAATTGTATGATTATGTGATATTACCTGTTGACTGGATTATGTCCACACCGGGTAACCTTCAGGGTCTTGGGATATACTCACCCTTACTCTTGACAATTTTCAGAGGAATTAGGAAATCAAGAACCCGAGTATGAAGAACAGCAATACGTTGAACACACTGAGAATGCTCATTAAAAGTAGGATATCCGTAGTTGATTAATAAGACCATGGATGACTGTATAAATATTAAGGGTGCCTGCGAGCCCCATTCTGTTATGAGTACAATTACTTACAGTTTATGAATGACTATGTGAATTACATACTATTTGCTTCCACTGATCTACCATCTTTTTATTTAAAATAAAAAATAAAAAAAAATTATTTACTTTTTCTAAAAACTTGTGACCTCTCGGTTAAATAGGATGTTACACTCCCAACTACCACCATGTTCAAGTACACAAGATCGCAGTAAGTCTTCCAAACTTTGTATGGTATGCTCTGACTGTCCATCTATTTGGGGATAATAAGCTAAACTTAATCGGAGTCTCGAACCCAACTCCTGATGCAAGCTTCCCCAGAATCGGGAAGTGAACCTTGGATCTCTATCTAACATAATACTGGATGGTACACCATGAAGTCTTACGATCTCTTTCACATATAATTGTGCCAACTTTTGTAGAGAATTCTTCATATTCATTGGAAGGAAGTGAGCAGACTTAGTCAATCTGTCTACAATAACCCAGATTGCATCATTTCCTGAATGTGTCCTTGGTAATCCTGACACAAAATCCATTGAAATGTCATCCCATTTTCAGACAGGAATCTCCAATGGTTGTAGTTCACGAGATGGCTTCTGATATTCCACTTTGGCTTTTTGACACACCAGACATGAAGACACATACTCTGCTATTTCTTTCTTCATCCTTGGCCACCAAAAGCTTTTCTTTAGATCTTGATACATCTTAGTTGATCCAGGATGAATGCTCAACATGCTTTTATGCACTTCTTCTAGAATTATCCTTCTCAGATCAACATCATCTGGTACATAAATTCTGCTTTTGATTCTCCAAATTCCATCTGATCCTTCTTGTAATCTCATATCCTTTCCATTCACCTTCAACTCTCTCAACTCCTGTAATTGCAAGTCCTCTGTCTGCCTTTCACCTATCAGCTTCAGAAAATCATTGGTTATTTTTAAATTTCCCAAAGTCATACTTTTTGAAGATTTCAATTCCACACCCAAGTTCATATCTCTGAACTGTTCTATCATCTTCATCTCTTTTACCATTAAGGATGCCATATGAATGGATTTCCTACTAAGTGCATCTGCTACCACATTTGCTTTTCCTGGATGGTACTTCAAATCAAAATCGTAATCTTTAAGAAACTACATCCACCTACGCTGCCTCATGTTCAATTCCTTCTGATCGAACAAATACTTTAAGCTCTTGTGGTCATTGAACACTTTAAACTTGACTCCATACAAATGGTGTCTCCAGATTTTTAGAGCAAATACCACTGCTGCTAATTCTAGATCATGCGTCGGGTAGTTCATCTCATGTGGTCTCAACTGTCTAGAAGCATAGGCAATCACCTTCCGTTGTTGCATCAAAACACAACCTAAGCCCATCTTAGAAGCATCGTAATAAACCATAAAGTCTTCTTGAGGATTAGGCAAAGTTAAGACTGGAGCAGATGTCAGTTTCATTTTTAGTTCCTGGAAACTTTTCTCACACTCTGGAGTCCAAACAAAAGGTTGATTCTTCCGGGTTAGACGAGTCATTGGTAGGGCAATTCAAGAAAACCCCTCGATGAATCTCCGATAATAACCAGCTAACCCTAGGAAGCTTCGTATTTCAGTGACTGAAGTAGGTCTCTCCCAGTTTGTTACAGCTTCTATTTTAGAAGGATCCACAGACACTCCTTTGCTTGAGATTACATGGCCTAGGAAATTTACCTCTTTCAACCAAAATTCATATTTAGACAACTTAGCATACAACTGCTTCTCTTTCAGAATCTGTAATACCACTCGAAGATGCTTTTCATGCTCCTCCCATGTCTTGGAATAAATCAGAATACCATCAATGAAGATAATAACAAACTGATCCAAGTATGAATAAAACACTCGATTCATGTAATCCATGAATACAGCTGGGGCATTGGTTACTCCGAAGGGCATCACAAGATACTCGTAATGACCATAGCGTGTTCTAAAGGCTGTCTTCGGAATATCCTCAGACTTGACACGAATCTGATGGTATCCCGATCGTAGATCAATCTTGGAAAATACAGTAGCACCTCTCAATTGATCTATCAAATCATCAATTCTGGGCAAAGGATATTTATTCTTCACCGTCAATTTGTTCAACTGACAATAATCTACACATAATCTCATACTTCCATCTTTCTTCTTGACAAGTAATACTGGCGCTCCCCATGGCGACACACTAGGCCTGATGAAATGTTTCTCCAACAACTCCTCAATTTACTTCTTCAGTTCTGCCAGTTCAATAGGTGACATACGATATGGGGCCTTAGATACTGGTTCTGATCCTGGAATTAAGTCAATTGAGAATTCTATCTCTCGTTCTGGAGGTAAACTTGAGACATCCTCGGGAAATACTTCAGGGAATTTAGAAACAACTGGCATCTCGATTGCTTTAGATTCACCATCTCCTTTGGAAAGAGTAAACAAGGCAAATAATTGAATTTCACCTTGTAAGGCAAAAATCTTGAGATTGTCAGAAATAAGATTTTCTTCTGATGGAAATATCACGGTCTTGTTATGACACTAAGACTCGATTTACTGATAACCAGTTTATCCCTAGAATTACTTCCTGATCCTTCAAAGGGAAACAAATAAGATCGACAAGAAAATTTCTACCTTCTATGAGCATAGAACAATCGTTACATGTAACATCCCTGTTTTTAGAAACAGTTTTAACCTTATAATTTTGAATTATGGAAGGTTTGTAAGTAAGAATAAGTCAATAATTACCCTGTAGATGGTCTGTAGTATCTCAGAAATTTCATTTTTGTGTGTGATTATGGAAATTATATAGACCATTGATGATATTATGCAAATTCCAAGTAAAAAAGGGCTCTGTTCTGAGTAACAGAGAGAAATTCCGAGTGAATGATTAGAAATTTTGAGTGAATGATGGAATTCCGAGTAAGTGTCATGTTTTCTGAGTAAAACATGACCGAGAGGGCTACTACTAAGTAGAATCATGGCCTCAGAGACAATTAGAGTGAAGTGTGTTCAAGAGAACCACTTCTGGGAGAAATCCTTAGTCAAAACAACCCTGAGTGACTCATTTCTGAGTCAAACCTTAGCATGTTTCCTTTATCCGAGTGATGAAAGGCTCAAGAAGATTCCGAGAAGAATTAACACAGAATTGAGTGTAACTCCGAATGAGTAGATACCGATTGAGGAGATTCGTATGGTTGTCTAGAAGAACTTGGGAACAACTTCACCGAGTGGAAGACCTTGTGCTGGGTAGATCACTCGAGTAGAAGAGAAAGAGTTTAGAATAAATGCCGAGTGAAAGTTAACCAGGTAATATGTCAATCCTGAAATAAGGTTTCGAGTGAGTGGACGAGTTTTTCTGAGTGAGACTGGCTAAGAACAGACACGGTTTTAGGATGACTTAACCGAGTGGGAATCTGAGGAACTTTGAATCAGTCTAGAATGACTTGACGGAGTGAACAACCGAATAAAAAGGAATCGTAGACCGGATGGAATATTTCCGAGTGCCTCGATCCGTCCTGAACTGGGATCTAAGATCCGATGTCAGGAACCATCTGATGTCTCCTATATCACATCAGATGGCCGGTGTAATAGAGGATTGACTTATTGCAGACTGGATTAACACTCCACACCGGTTAACTACTTAAAGTTGTCCGTCCTTAGAACCGGTGTGCACACCGGACAACTCTGAGCCGGTGTTCACCAAAACCGACCTCTTCGTAGCCACACAACACCGAACACCTTTTAACTCTACTCCTGCTAGTGACCGATCCACTTGTTCACATGAATCCAAAAATGACTATCACAACAAACCAATTGTAGGGGAAAGTTGCACCAATTATAACACCTTTATATATTTTATTCTCAATCAATGCAAAGCTGACGGTGGAAAGGAGTCAAAAGACTCCATTATTCCACCTAATCCCACAACCGATGTCTCCCACTTACTCTCTCATTATTAACCCAATACTACAACTCTTAGAACACATACACACACGAAACTTTGCAACAGACACACCCCTTTTAGCATTTTCTCTTCGTACAAGCTTCTTCCTCTCTCTTTTCTTTTCTCTCTCACTCGGATCTGAAGCAAGACAGTGAGGGGAAGCTTCCTCAACTCCATTAAGGTAAGGGGGTATATTCTCGGGTATTCTGGGGAAAACCGAGTGTTTGGAAGAGTTGGGGTACCTTTGGTCCTCATTTTTCCTGGGCAGGTTCAGGAATTGTCTGAATTAACATGCTTTAAATCGTTATATATTTGTTTCATATATTTTATGTGTATGATTGATTTACTGTGTTGAGTTTTGTTAATCATGATGATTGAATGATATGATAAATATTGAATTTCGAAGGATATGATTGTTGTTGAATTGTAAAGATACTAAGAATCTTGGGTGTCCATGTGAATTCCAGTGAGGAAATATAGAACAGAAGTCGGATTCAGTGAATAACAAGCTCGGTCTTGTATAAACCAACCGGATCATCTAAAAATACATAGTTTCACTCAGATGTTTTACATAAACCGATAGGATCATTCTGCTTGAAAGGACTAGGATGTTTATTCTTCTCGGACTCTTCATTATTACACTCAGAAAACGCTTCTCAGACCAATTTCACTCGAAAAACATTTTATTTTACTCAGCAAATAGTTATTTTCACTCAAAAAACTCTTTTCAATGATTTTATTCAGAAAATATAGTTATTTTCACTCAGAAAACTCTTTTCAGTGATTTCATTCGGAAAATATAGTTATTTTCACTCAGAAAACTCTTTTCAGTAATTTCACTCGGAATATATAGTTATTTCACTCAAAAAAAAAACTCCTCAGCCTGATTCCACTCGGAATCAGGTTTATTTCACTCAGAAAACTTACATTAATTCAACCCGTTTTACATCAAAAATATTTCAAACTGATTTTTAATTGAATATCTAATTCACAATAACCGACCGGATCTTTTGAAACATAAAAATACATAATTTAACTCGGTAAACTATCCACACTGACATAATTTTACTCAGTATTCTTATAAACTGACTAAACCTTCCATTAAAATACAATCAGAACTGCTGAACAACTTCACATATCATGACCGGGCCCTTTATTACTCGGATAAGTAGTTTTGTGGGAATTATTCACTCAGAAAAGCATTCAATTGGAATTATAGTTCCTTAGTCAGAAACCCATTCCTGGAAAGACCTACTCGGAATGTTTCATTCGGAAATATTACCGAGACACTTTCCTCGGTAAACCATTCACTAGGTATACTTCACTCGGAAATCTACTTAACAAGAAACATCAATCCGAGTGGTACTTCCACATCTCTCGGAAACAACTCATTCAGGATCATTTCACTCAGAAATGTTTCCATTTCACTCAGATTTACTTTACTCGAATATGTCCTATTCAGACAGAATGACTTTTCACTCGGAAAACATCTTTCCAGTCAGATTTCATTCGGAATCATAAGTATGTTACTCAGAAACTTTTTCTCAATCACTTTTCACTCAGAAAACATTTTTCTTACTTCAAAACCCCTCTCAGCCTGATTTTACTCGGAATCTTACTTATTCCACTCGGATTCATTTTCATTGCACTCGGTATCAGACTCATTTTACTTAGAAAACTTGGTTTTCAACATTTTCACTCGGAAACAACTCTTTTTACTCAGAAAACCTAGTTTCTGATACTTTTTACTCGGATTTTCATTCAGAAACTCTTCTTTAATCCTTTTTAAATTATTTGGATGTTACAATTATCACTATTGTTCTTATTTTATTATCATTATTATTATTATTTTAATATTGTTCTAATTACAAGCAATGGAATAAGAAATATATTAATTTACTCTTTAAATAAAGCCTTATTTTAGCCAAGACATAACTAATATATTCTCCTTGAATGAAAATAAACGAAATGATAGAAATGACTTACAATGACCAAAAATTGATGGTACCAAGAATTTATGAATGATATGATGAGACTGGAAACACATAGATACCCAAGAATCAAAAGATAAAAAGAAATGCATTTCACATCATGAAAATATTTTTGAAGGAGAAAAATATCTAGAGCATACACTTGGTACAGTAGAGGACACTCACGTTCGATCTCCATGAAGAATCTTGGGAGTACAACTGGAACAAAAACCCAATGGCATCAGAGTCGCGCTTGATAGCCAGGTGAGACGATGCAATTCTAGTCTACTTTGACTAAATGACGGAGTGTAACTATGATCGCAGGGATCCAAGTCCTAAAAATATATAAATCAATGATGAGAACCAATAAGTTCATTTGTACCTTATGAAAATGGGAGCTTGGGAAGACCCTGATCGCTCTAGAATGGAATGGAGAAATTCCAAAGAATGAGATGAAGATGAATTGATTTATTGGGCCCACATGCATCATGAGACTTAACCAAAGATAAATTATAATAAACTAATCTCATGCATTCCATGACAGTATATTTGATTGTTATCATTATGAATATGTTAATTGTATGATTTTTGTGATATTATCTGTTAACTGTATTATGTCCGCACCGGTTAACCTTCAGGGTCTTGGGTTATACTCACCCTTACTGTTGACAATTTTTAGAGGAATTAGGAAATCAAGAACCCGAGTATGAAGAACAGCAATATGCTGAACCCACTGAGAATGATCATTAAAGATAGAATTTATGTAGATTGAATATTTATTAATGATAATAAAACATCGGATGACTGTATAATATTTAAGGGTGCCTGTGTGCCCCATTCTGTTACGAGTACAATTATTTGTAAGTTTGTGAATGACTATGTGATATATCTACTATTTGTTTCCACTGATCTGCCATCTTTTTATAAAAAAAAATATTCACTTTTTATGAAAACCATTAATACTCTTAGTTAAATAGGATGATCCTATAGAAAGGTTGTCTTATCTAACCGAGGATGTTACATTACACACCTTAGTAGTCCTAAGTTGTGTACCAGTGGGAGTGGAAACAATCAGATCATACATCATAGGCTTCACAGGTAATTGAAGATGTCTGACACACTCCTCAGAAATAAAAGAATGAGTAGCACCAGAATCAAACAACACAGATAAAATGGTACCATTGATCTCACACTTACTTTGCACAAGATCGTCTGCTTGGTCTGCCTCTAAACCACTGATAGCAAAGACTCTTCCTGTTGCCGATTGCAATCTTTGGTCTGTTGACCCCCTATTCTGTCTTGGAGGTTGATCAGCACGCGTGTTGTAACACCCTCCGTTAGATAAGACAAACCCTTCTATAGGATCATCCTATTTAACCGAGAGGTCACAAGTTTTCAGAAAAAGTAAATAATTTTTTTTAAAATAAAAAGATGGCAGATTAGTGGAAGCAAATAGTATGTAATTCACATAGTCATTCACAAACTGTAAGTAATTGTACTCATAACAGAATGGGGCTCGCAGGCACCCTTAATATTTATACAGTTATCCATGGTCTTATTAATCAACTACGGATATCCTACTTTTAATGAGCATTCTCAGTGGGTTCAGCGTATTGTTGTTCTTCATGCTCGGGTTCTTGATTTCCTAATTCCTCTGAAAATTGTCAACAGTAAGGGTGAGTATAACTCAAGACCCTGAAGGTTACCCGGTGCGGACATAATCCAGTCAACAGGTAATATCACGTAATCATACAATTCACATATCTATGACTATAACAATCAAATATATTATCAGAGAATGCATGAGTTTGTTTTATTATGATATATCTTGATTAAGTCTCATGATGTATGTGGGCCCAATAAATCAATTCATCTTCATCTCATTCTTTGGAATATCTCCATTCCATTCTAGAGCGATCAGGGTCCGCCCAAGCTCCCATTTTCATAGGGTATGAATAAACTCATTGGTTCTCATCATTGATTTATATATTTTTAGAGCTTGGATCCCTACGATCATAGTTACACCCCGTCTTTTAGTCAAAGTACACTAGAATTGCATCGTCTCACCTGGCTATCAGGCGCGACTCTGATGCCATTGGGTTTCCGTTCCAGTTGTACTCCCAAGATTCTTCATGGAGATCGAACGTGTGTGTCCTCCAGCGTACCAGGTGTATGCTCTAGATATTTTTCTCCTTCAAAATATTTTTATGATGTGAAATGCATTCTTTTCATTATTTGATCCTTGGGTATCTATGTGTTTCCAGTCTCATCATATTATTCACAAGCTCTTGGATTCCATCAATTTTTCAAACGTGGTAAGTCATTCAGTCTTGTTCTAGTAAATATATCGATTATATCTTGACTAAAATTATGCTTTGTATAAAGAGTAAAATAATATATTCCTTATTTAATTACTCATAATTAAAACATCAATAATAATATCAATAACAATAATAATAGTTAATAACAATAACAATAATAATAGGAATAACAATAAAGATAATAATAATATAAATAAGAACAATAATGATAATTGTAGCGTCCCAATAATTTTAAAAAAAATTAAAGAAGAGTTTCTGAATGAAAATTCAAGTGAAAAATATCAAAAACCACATTTTTCAAGTAAAATGAGCTGATTCCGAGTGAAAATGTTGAAAACCAGGTTTTCCGAGTAAAAAGTGTTGTTTCTGAGTGAAAATGTTGAAAACCAAGTTTTCCAAGTAAAAAGTGTTGTTTCCGAGTGAAATGTTGAAAACCAGATTTTTCCGAGTAAAATGTTTGATACCGAGTGAAAATAAGTTTTCCGAGTAAAATAATACTGATTCCGAGTGGAATTAAACTGGGAAAAGTTTTCTAAGTGTAATAACTATATTTTTGATTGAAATCAAACTGAAGAGAGTTTTCTGAGTGAAATAAGATGTTTTCCGAGTGAAAATCAAACTGAGTAAGTTTTCTGAGTGAAATAACTGATTTCTGAGTGAAATCAAGCTGAATAAGTTTTCTGAGTGAAATAACTTATTTCCGAGTGAAATCAAACTGAAAAGAGTTTTCTGAGTTAAATTAAGATATTTTCCGAGTGAAGTCACTGAAAAGAGTTTTCTGAGTTAAATAACTATAATTTCGAGTGAAATCAAATTAAAAAGAGTTCTGAGTGAAAATAACTATTTTCTGAGTGAAATAAGATGTTTTCCGAGTGAAATCGGTTTGAGGAGCGTTTTTTGAGTGTAATGATGAAGATTCTGGGAAGAATAAACATCCTAGTCCTTTCAAGTAGAATGATCCGATCGGTTATGTAAAACATCTGAGTGAAATTATGTATTTTTAGATGATCCGGTCGGTTATTGCAAATCAGATATTTACTTCAAAATATGTTTGAAGTATTATAGATGATTCGGTCGGTTTATACCAAACCAAGCTGTTTATTCATTGAATCCAACTTCTGTTTTATATTTTCTCACTGGAATTCACATAGACACCCATGATTCTTAGTATTTTCACAGTCCAATACAGATCATATCATTCAATCATCATGATTAATAATAATTAACACAGCCAATTAATCATATACACAAAAATATATAAAACAAATATATAACAATTAAGGCATTTAATTCACAACAAAACCGAATCTGTCCTGGAAAAGTGAGGACCAAAGGTACCTTAACCCTTCCTTTTCACTCAGATTTCCCCAGAATACCCGAGAATATACCCCCCTTACCTTAATGGAGTTGAGGAAGCTTCCCCTCACTGTCTTGCTTCAGATCCGAGTGAGAAAATGGGAAATAAGAGAGGAAGAAACTTGTTTACAGAAGAAAAAGGAAGAGAGAGCTTTGTTACTCTCTGAAAGTTAGTGGAAGAAGGAAGAGAGTGGTTTAATAGGGAAGAGGCAAGTGGGAGATAGCTTTTTGTGTGATTGGAGGAGTAGGTGAGAATAATGGAGACTTTTGACCCCTTTCCACCATCAGCTTTGCATGATAGAAGAGAAGATATATTAATATATATAAAAGGTGCTTCGAGTGGAGTGAAAAGGTGCATTTTCCCTGCAGTTGACTTGTTCCCTTTTGGATTTATGTGGACAAATGGGCCGGTCACTAGCAGGAACGAAGGAAATAGAGCTACAGGGTCTTCTCGCTCAAGCCAAAACCGACTCGCTTGAGCGAGGCACAAGGCTTGCTTGAGCATGGTTCCTTCACGCTTAGGTCAGCAAGGCAAAATTCCACCTCGCTCAAGCGAAATCCGACTCGCTTGAGCAAGTCATGCTGTCCTCGCTTGGGCGAAGTGAAGAAACTAAGCGAAATAAGTGATTATGCATCAGGGGTCCTTCTCGCTCAAGCGGAATCCGACTTGCTTGAGCGAGTCATCCAATTCTCGCTCGGAATTCTTCTTCTCACTCAGCAGAACCTATCCAGACTGAGTTCTTTCTCTCACTCAGACTTCCTGCTTGGTAAATTTATTTCGAATCCGAGTCTTCACTCACTTGGAGTTTCAATCGGTAAAACCTTCCAGAAACCGTCTTCCACCTAATTGGATACTCACTCGAAATTATTTCTCCTTAACACACTCGGTTTTACTCGGTGTACCTGTTCTAGTACCAATTCCTCTCAACTTCTTTCACTTGGCTAATTCATCCCAGACCGGTTCCACAGTCACTCAATCTGTCACTCGGCTAAATGTTTCTCAAACCGACTTATCTTGCTTGGTCACCACTTTGTAGAATCAATATAAACCGACTTCTCTTGTTCGGTTTTCCACTTGGTTACATCAATACAAAACCGACTCATCTCTCTCGGTCCTCACTTGGCAATTTCAATTAAATATGAGTCATCTCTTAATCAGCCATTCACCCAGTAAATCATTCCAAACCTAGTCTTTTCTTACTCGGTATATTTCAGCCTCAATTCATTCAGAGGTGCATTACCCATTCTTCTCTCGGCATATTCTAATTTTCCTTAGACACTTAAACTTCCCTTCCCTCGGGAGTTTACTCACAGTTCCATACTTCCAGTTAGGGAAGTCACACTCGGAATCCATAAACCTTACTCACTCGGGTTATCACTCAATCAAACACTACTCGGTCTATCTCAACCTTAATACAATCGGGAATGTAGTACACATTCATCACTCAGCATACATCATTTTATTCACTCAGGGAAAACCATTGAGTTAAGTCCTACTCAAACTTGTTCTAAGTCTCATCCACTCGGGATATAGAATCTCATTCACTCGGAATATACATATCATACACTTAGAATATATCCCAAATCAAAACTATTACAACAACTCTTCCCTCGGAAGAGGTTCACTCGGATTTTACTACTCAGGAGTATTTAAGTCCTTCCCCACTCGGGGTTCACTCGGTTATTTAGCTCTTAGCAACACAAACTATCCTTTCTCAAAATACGTTTCACTCGGAATCCTTTAAGGATTTCACCACTCGGAAAAAGAATCATAAACATAAGCCTTACTCAAAAAATTTCTCTAAGCCTTATATATATTCTACTCGAAATGGGCTCCCATCACTATATTCCACTCGGCATTTCATATTCTGGGGCATGCCACTCAGTACCAGTTACTCTGGGCTCAGATATACCTCTACTCGGAACTCCACTGCCCAAAACACCATACTCGGAGATCTTTCTACCCGAAATGCTATCCCCTTCCTCACTAGGGAGGTCCTGACTTAGACAAACTCACTCGGATTGAACTCGGATATATCCCTGACTGAGTCTCTTCACTCGGAATACTGTAATCAGAGAAGTTTCATTCGAAAAAGGAAGCACTTGGCAAGGTTTGACTCAAAAACAAGTCATTCAAGGGTGTTTTGACTCGGAATTTTCACCCAGAAGTGGTTCTCTTGAACACACTTCACTCCAAATGTCTCCGAAGCTAGGATTTCACTCGGTAGTAACCCTCTCGGTCATCTATTACTCGGACAACATAACTTACACTTAGAATTTCATCCATCAGTCAGAATTTCTAATCCTTCACTCGGTATTTCTCTCTGTCACTCGAAACAGAGCCTTTTTCACTCAGAATTTGAATAATATCCTTAATGGTCTATATAAATTCTATAATTACATACAAGAATGAAATTCTTGTGATATCACAGACCATCTACAGGGTATTTATTTACCAATTCTCACTTACAGACCTTTCATACTTCAAAATTTACCAAGTAAGACTATTACTAAAAACAGGGATGTTACAGAAGAGGCTTTGTTCCGAGTGACCAAGATAATTCCGAGTGAAAAATTGAAATTCCGAGTGAGTGGATAACTATGAGGGAGAATCGGTTTCTGAAAAGTCTTACCGAGTGGAACCCATGTGTGTGGAGACTCGGATTTGGAATGGATTTACCGAGCGGAAGTCTGAGTGAGAGAAGACTCGGACTGGATTATTATACCAGGTGGATCACTATTTGAGTGGTGTGTTAATTATTGAGTGAATGACTACAAGAAAGAAGAGTCAGTTTTGAGGTAATTCACCGAGTAAGAACTGATTAAGAGTTGAGTCGGTTTAAGAAGTTTCTGCCGAGTGGGAACTTGAGAGCTTTGAGTCGGTCTGGAATGAGTTAACTGATGAGTGCTTATTTTATGATTAAATTCATGACTCAATTAGACCCATTTTCTGAATAACTTAACAAAATTGAGCATGATTTTGATTATAAAGAGAGTATTAAGAAAAGAAGCTTGAAATGTAAAAATCAGTAAAGAAATTGTCAAAAGCTTTGAAGAAACAAAGAACCACCAGAGCATCAAGCAAGGACGCTTGAGCGTGGTACACTGCACGCTTGAGCGTAGAAGAAACAAAAGCTTACGCTATCCATGCGCCCAAACGAAATAATGAAGAACACACCAACAGCCTCTCACGCTTGAGCGTGAGCCCGAGCTCGCTCAAGCGTGACTTCATGCAAGACTGACGCTCAAGCGTGACAACATGGAGCTCAAGCATGACTGAATTGAAAGAAGGAATAGCATCAGGGTCATCTCACGCTCAAGCGTGGGAAGAAGCCGCTTGGGCATAAACTCGATCCCGCTTGAGCGTGGCTTGAGCGTGGCTTGAGCGTGGCTTGAGCGTGGAATACATCTGTTGGGATAGAGGAGCTCGCTTAAAGCGTAACAGGCCCAGCTTGGAGCGAAGGATCAAGCATATGCTAAACAAAGGAACCACGCTTAAGCGTGGTCAAGGAAGCTCAAGCGCAAGACAATCAAAAAGCATCAGAGCCCTTCACGCTTGAGCGTGACCATCAAGCTCAAGCGTGACTCACACAGCATGGGTTTCTCAATTCTTTATTCACCAATGATGCGATGCAAACTCATCCACTATCTTCTGTTTCCATCAGTCTCTGAAAGATGCTGCATGGGTTCTACGCAAGTGGGGAAGAGAAGCTGAACCAAAACCCCTATAAATCAAGCTGCAAACAGAACACAAGATAACACATCATACAGCAGATTCATCCTCTGTATTTTTATTCACACTTTCCATTTTCTGTATTTATTCCTTTGATGGTGAAAGTGCAAGGCATGAGTAACTAATCTCCCTTATGGGATTGGCTGTAATCCATTCAACACTGAAGTAATGCTGTTGTAAGTTTTTATTGAGTAATGAGATTTGATAAGTTTCTGTATTGCCTTCTGCGTTTAATGCCTGAAAGTACTTGATCACTATTTTCTTGTTCTAAGTTTTCTCAAGTATGCTGGGAAGTGACTTTTGAAAGCAGAATCTGAAAGAAATACTTGTTGTGAATAGGTAGCCAGGGATGGCGTCTAACGCAATAAACGTCAAAACAATCGATCGATAATGCTGGAATGATTTCCAAAGTGACTGAAGGATCAGCGGTTTGAAAATCATTCTTATGAATTTTGTAGTCGAGGGATCGATACAAATGACTTTAATTGTGACGTAGAACTTATCTTTTCGATTTACCTATATGAAAA
The DNA here is from genome assembly GCA_037962975.1 of Clitoria ternatea. Classification (NCBI taxonomy): domain Eukaryota; kingdom Viridiplantae; phylum Streptophyta; class Magnoliopsida; order Fabales; family Fabaceae; genus Clitoria; species Clitoria ternatea. The sequence continues at coordinate 290,399,173 of CM075670.1, forward strand.
CTTATGCAGCTTACAGAGGTGAAGATGTGATGAAGCCAATCCCTGTTTTACAAAACTGATTTTTCCAACATCATTTACTGTTATCTTTTGCAAGTGTTATTCTCTGTTATTTGTTACTTACTGTTTCTTGTTCAACAACATTCACAGCAAATCTAAACAAAAAAACTTTCTGCCTAATCAATTCAAACTAAGATCTTCATTCTAGCACCTCCTCAGTGGAACGACAACTATACTATATTACAACTTCTGTGTTTAAACTTGGCACATCCATTGAGTTCATATTATACAAACTTGATTCTCTTTCATTTGAATTCATTCATACCAATATCCATCAAGGAACCTCATCATTAACCAAGTGAAAAATTAATTGAGATGACTCGGACTTGAGTGATGATGCCAAGTAGACAGATTGAGAGTTGACTCAGTTTTGATATACATTGCTGAGTGAAAAACTGAATGAAGAATGACTCAGTTGTGAATAAATTATGCCGAGTGAAAACTGAGTAAGAGGAGTCGGTTTGGGGAATGACTACCTCTGGTCAGATTTCGCTTAAGCGAGTGAGAGTGGAATAAGTGAAGCTTGTGTGTCTCGCTCAAGCGAGTCAGAATTCGCTTGAGCGAAACTTCCCTCTGCCAGTGCAATGTATGGCAATCGCTCAAGTGAGAGGGGATTTCGCTTGAGCGAGAGGGACTCGGATTTCCTTCCCTTCACGTTACTGACAATTTCCAGTCAGCATATATGCTGACTGGGTAGAATTCCAGTTGGTTTAGAGGCTGACCGAGTGAAATTCCAGTCGGTATTCAGTGTTAGAATTAACTTTTGACTCCAATTTTGTCCTTTTATGCATATTTTAATATATCTGATCTAATTATTCACCCTAGTGGGTGGACGGCCAGAAGTGGACATTATAGAGCTCACTTTCTTATCTCAACCTCCATTATTTTTCCACAATCAATCCACTAACAGCCCACTAAAAATTCACTCATGAGGATGATGTTCCCCACTTGTCTTTGCATTATTAACACTGCCTCTGTTAAGACCAGAACTCCTTAGAACAAAGTCAGTAAATCTTCTTCTTTTCTTTTACTCTTCTCCCTCAAGGCCCTTCGATCTGAAGCTAGGACAGCAAGGAGACCATTTTCAATCAGCCAACTACCTTCAATCCAAGTAAGAAGGGACAGGGTTGTGAATGATTATGAAATGGGTAGAATTGTATGCTGTCCTAGGATTCCAGTTTTATTTTCGTATTTTGTTGCTTAATCTTGAAGCTGAAAACGTATGAATTTGATTCTGACTTCTTCATCAAAGTTGTAGATCTTTTTGTTATGTGAATTCTGAGACTTGAATCAATTGATTTGGATATGTCTAGCAAAAGTTATAGCCAAAATACTACAGCATGTCCGGGTGGAATATTTATCCCATGTTTTGTGTATATATTAATATTCTGGGAATTATACATGCATAATCAACCTTTGATGTCTTCACGAAAGTTGTAGATGAATCCATAAAAAGTGGTTTCAAGTTAAAAAGATGCTTGTAGCTCTAGATATGCCTAAAATACAGAAGTATGTTCATGCTGAAAATCTGTTAACAATGAAATACGAATTTTATTTTTAAAACTGGGAATTTTGTGGTGAAAATTAGTGATCAGTGTCTTCTTGTGTTATGAGTAATTTAGAACTAGCCTCATGCCAAAATTATTTTTGTAGCTCCAGAAACGTTGAAATTACTAACATATGTACGTTTTGAAAACTCTCTTTGAGGCAGTTCGGTATTCTATGAATAAGAAGTGTTTCTGTTTGGAATTTGAAATTATGGTCTTCATGAAAGTTGTAGATATTTATGTTAAGAGTAATCTTGAACTAGTTCCATGCCAAAATTATTTTTTTAGCTCTAGAAACGTTGAAAATAATAACATATGTACGTTTTTGAAAACTCTCTTTGAGACAGTTCTGTATTCTGTGAATAAGAGGTGTTTCTGTTTGGAATATGAAATTATGGTCTTCATGAAAGTTGTAGATATTTGTGTTAGGAGTAATTTAGAACTGCTCCCATGCCAAAATTATTTTTGTAACTCCAGAAACGTTGAAAATACTAACATATGTACGTTTTGAAAATTCTCTTTGAGGCAGTTTTGTATTATGCAGATAAGTGGTGTTTCTGTTTGGAATTTGAAATTATGGTCTTCATGAAAGTTGTAGATAATTCTATTATGGAACTACAGAAAGTAGAATCACTGAAAAAGGATTTGATTTGCTCATGTTATGGTTGTTTTACTAACGTATGTTGCTGTTGGAAATGCTGAAACTTACTTATAATGGTTATTATGGATGACAATTATATTTTCCCTATAGGTAACAATTTATTATTGAATTTTGAGTGACTATGAATTGTTATGGATGATGTTGAGTGTCTAATGAGTATCATACAGTTTGTATACTTTGGTGGTGAATAATTACGAATGACTAAATTGATATATATATATATATATATATATATATATATATATACATAAATGCCTTACGGATATTGATACATGTGGTTGAAATAGTAAATTCATGATTCTGAAAATTATTATATGTGATGTGTCCTTTTAGGACTTGTGGTTTTCCAAGTGGTTTTGGAAATGTTGATATCATGGTATGTTAAATGATAAAGAGAATTAAAGGCATTCATGCATCATAAGCATTTGGACGCACCATGGAATTTAGGGATTCCATGATTGCCTACCCTGGTGGGGGTTACTCTATGATGAGTTTAAGCCCTATTTTCACAGGAGCCATGGAGTGTAGGGATTTATGGTTATGCTAAGTCCTACTTGTGTACTTCGGTACTGCAGGAGCCATGAAAGTGTAGGGATTCATGGTTATGCTAATTCCTACTTGTGCATTTATTTTCGCAGGAGCCATGAAGGTGTAGGGATTCATGGTTATACTAATTCCTACTGGAGTCTTTATGAGACTTTTTACTGCAGTATTCCCACCAAACCAAATGGATCCAACATGACATCATGTGACTAATTAAAGATTTATAAATGAACTTGTTTGGCATATTCATTATATCATTATGCCTTGTTGGTTGTTTTATGCAATTTTATTTATTTTATATTTATTCTATATTCTGTCTCACTCTTACATTAATTTTTACAGTGAATGCTACACAGAATGAAGAGTGATGCCATGAATGGAGTTTACGTGAATTATTGCTTGGAATTTGACTTTATTTTATTTTGATGGGTTGTAATAATATAATGTTTCATGTACTGTATTTTTCTAAATCGTTTCCGCTATATATAAATATTTCATGACTTTGATTATCCACGACTAGTATGTATGATAATAATCCGTGTTTATCAACTTTTACATGACTTATTACAAATTTCAAAAATGATTTTTAAAACACAAAAAATTTATTCAGGAAATTATTAAGGACGTCATAACAAATGCTCCTGCTATTTTTATGGACTACATGAATCGGATTTTCCAATCATATTTGGATCGGTTTGTAGTGGTATTCATCAATGACATACTGGTGTATTCGAAGATGATTAAGGAGCATGCTCAACACCTTCGAATTGTTTTGCAGATACTAAGAGAGAAGAAATTGTACGCTAAGTTATCTAAATGTAATTTCTGGGAAGAAAGTGTACAATTCTTGGGACATGTAATTTCCCGAGAGGGTGTATCAGTAGATCCGACTAAAATTGAGGCGGTTATGGCTTGGGAAAGGCCTAAGTCGGTAACAGAGATTAGGAGTTTTCTCGAATTAGCTGGGTACTATCGGCGTTTCATTGAAGGTTTTTCTCAGATTGCACTTCCTTTAACTCAGTTAACGAGAAAGGAGAACCCATTTGTTTGGTCGGAAGAGTGTGAAATGAGTTTCCAGACTCTTAAACGATGTTTGACGACTGCCCCAGTGCTTGCATTGCCTGATGTGACACAGGAATTTATGGTGTACTGCGATGCATCCAAGTTTGGTTTGGAATGTGTGCTTATGCAAGCCGACCGAGTGATTGCCTATGCTTCAAGGCAATTGAGGCCACATGAACAGAACTATCCGACTCATGACTTTGAACTCGCAGCAGTGGTATATGCCTTAAATATTTGGTGTCATTACCTATATGGGTCTCGGTTTGTGGTGTTTAGTGACCACAAGAGCTTGAAGTATTTATTCGACCAGAAGGAACTTAACAAGAGGCAAACGAGATGGGTGGAGTACCTAAAAGGTTATGATTTCGACTTGAGGTACCACTCGGGCAAAGCAAATGTTATTGCCGATGCACTGAGCAGAAAAGTATTACACACGGCTTTCTTGATGGGCAAAGAGTAAGAACTATTGGAGAGATTTTGGGATATGAACCTTGGAGTGTTGTGAACGCTCCAAACCGAATGACAGTCGGTATGCTGAAGATTTCCAACGAATTTCTAAAGTCCTTAGCTATAGCTCAAAAGGACGACGAGGAGTTGCTGGATCTGCTTGACACTCAAACAAGAGGCAAGGACATGGAATTAATTCAAGGGACGGATAGAATTTGGAGATTTTGAGACCGAGTGGTGGTGCCTGCACACGGTGATTTCAGGCAAACCTTGCTGACTGAAGCACACAAGATTTCTCTGAGTATTCATCCCGGTATTACAAAGATGTACCATGATTTGAAGAAGGAATTCTGGTGGCCGGGCATGAAGAAGGCAATTACCGAGTATGTGAAGTCCTATGTGATATGCCAAAAATACAAGGTTGAACATCAGAGACCCCCAGGTTTACTTCAACCTTTGGAGATTCTGATTTGGAAGTGGGAGAGTATTACCATGGATTTCGTATCCGGGTTACCTCGTACCCAATCTGGGTACAACGCAATTTGGGTGATTGTTGACCGATTGACCAAGAGTGCTCACTTCTTGGCCATGAACATGAAATGGTCATTGGACCGACTGGCAAGGTTATATGTTACTCAGATTGTACGATTGCATGGCGTACCCTTGAGCATCATTTCCGATCGGGATCCCTGATTCACTTCTAGATTTTGGGGAAGTCTGCAACAGGAATTGGGTACTGAGCTGAGATTGAGCTCAGCTTATCATCCTCAGACCGATGGTCAGTCGGAACAGACTATACAGACTCTTAAAGATATGCTGAGAGCCTGTGTATTGGAGCAGGGTGGCTCATGGGAAAAATATTTACCATTGGTCGAGTTTGCATATAACAACAGCTATCATAGTAGCATCGGAATGGCTCCGTATGAAGCTTTATACGGTCGGAAATATCATACACCATTGTGTTAGAATGAGAATGGTGAAGCCATTCATCTTGGACCCGAGTTGATTCAAGAAATGAATGAGCAGGTTGCTCTAATCCGAGAGAAGATAAAGATTGCCCAAGACCGACGGAAGAGTTATTATGATAATTGGCATAGACTTTTTGAATTTCAGAAGGGTGACTGGGTGTTCCTGAAGGTTTCACCGACTAAAGGAGTTGGTCGGATATTGAAGAGTCACAAGCTTAATCCGAAATACATTGGACCATACCAAATATTGGAGAGGATCGGTAATGTTGCTTACCGACTGGATCTTCCCCAGTCGTTAACTAACATCCATAATGTGTTTCATGTGTTACAACTCCGAGTGCATATTCCGAGTGATTCGATGATTGTGCCGAGTGACTCTATCGAATTGAGGGAAGACCTGACGGTGGAAGTTACACCGATCTGTATTGAGGAGTATCGAACCAAACGGCTAAGGAACAAAGAGGTGCCGTTAGTGAAAGTGAAGTGGCAGAATCTGAATGGGGTAACCTATACTTGGGAATTAGAAGCAGACATGAGAAGGGTGTACCCCAATCTTTTTCAGTAAGGAATGTTGATTTCGGGGACGAAATCCCTTTTTAGGGGGGTGAATGTAACATCCCAGATAATTATAGAAAATTTTTATGAAGTGAAAATATTAAAAATTATTTTTAGGAATTTATTTGATATTTTTATGAATTATTGGTTAATTATAAAGGGTGTGATTAGAAGAAAAGAAGTTAAATTAAATATTTAAATAAATTGTAAAGGAAATGGAGAGATGACCGATTGAAGAGGTTACCGGTCGGAAGTGACCAGTTGAGAAGGTAACCGGTTGCTATGAGTTTAAATAATGGATTCCTTCTCTTTCTTCAATCATTTGCGCAATCATTCACTCTTTTTCATGTTCTGCTACTTCTCTTCTTCTTCCTTCATTGATTGAGAGCTATAAGCTTTGAAGGAAGGTTCACTTTACAAAGTTGTGACAGAGGTAAGTCCTTTGAACCATTTAAACCTCTTTCCTTTCTTTTCTGGACCGAACGGTTGTGTGTATGGAGGAGGGTACTGTTCCGATCCCACTCCTCCTGGCAGCAAGCCTGTAAATGGCCCTTGACCGTGTGGATGATAGTGTGATGTTAATGAACTTCACGTTCCAAACCCGTAGGTGGTGGAACAAACGCTAGTAGAACGTTTAAAGAAGTTACTGCTGGAACGGAGGAGGAGCAATGAACTCAGAGACTGTTGAGGCGTAGAACAGAGGTAAGGGGGTGTTCGGGTTATAATTAATTGGAATAGGACTTACTGTCCGAGTCATTGGAATAACTTTGAACCGAGTGAGACTTGATGTCGAGTGAAAACTGTATGTATGTATGAATGTTTAATGCTGTGATAATAGAGATGGTGCTAAGTGAAAGTTGTAAATGTGTATGCATGTATTTATGTGCACATCGATCGGTTTAGGATCGTGTGAATATTTGTTATGAATGTATATGGATGAATGAGAACACCGATCAGTTTCTGATCGTGTGTGTGGCATATTTTGGGTGTGGAATATTTTGAGTGATATTCAATTATTTGATGTTGTGATGAAATGAGACTGTGAAAATTATATGCATGTATGTGGACACCGATCGGTTGAGGATCGTGTGTGTGTATGTGTAAATTCGATTGAAATTAAAATGATGCTGTGACAATCGGTATTTTGTGGCAATGTGGAGTCGGGTTTGACAAGCAGGTCACCCGAGTGATGTTATTAATGGCCACTTGTGAAATGTGAATGTGATTGTGGTATGGGATGACCGACGGTATATGTTACCCTCGTTTTTGGCTTCAGTGGTCAAGCAGGACCCATTTGAGCTACCCAGAGGTCTATGACCCAATGGTTGAGGGGGAGTCAAGCAGGACTCGGTGAACCAAGCAGGGTTCACGGGGTGTCAAGTAGGACCCCCAGCTGAAGGTCGATCCTTTGAGTATCCGGATACTGTGTCAAATTTTGAATGAGTCAGTGGTGATAATGATGATTTGATAATTCTGCTGAGTGCAATTGGTTTTAATTGCCGAATGAAAGTTGAAATAATTGTTGTGATTGTATTTACCAAGTGGGAGTTGTTATGTTTGCTGAGTGAATTGTTATATTTACCGAGTGGTAAATTGGTTATAATTGCCGAATGAGAATTGAAATATTTGCTGAGTATGATTTGATGTATTTGCTGAGTGATTGTTATTTTTTTCGAGTGGAAAATTGTTATGTTTGCCGAGTATGAATTATTGTACTTGCAGAGTAAGAATTGATGAGTATGATGTTATATTTGCCGAGTGCAATTTAATTGTATCTGACGAATGTGAACTGTCATAATTTGCCGAGTGTGATGGTTATAATTGCCGAGTGAGAAATACATTAATGCCGAGTGTTAATTGCTATGATTGCTGACTATGAGTAAATGCCGAGTGAAATGTGCAGTTTGAGAATAAGGAAATCGGACAGAGTTTGTACTCGTATTTTATTTAAATTCCGTTCTAAATTAATTATGATGTTAAACACTCACCTTTGTTGTGGTTTACATTTTTAGTAACCAGTGACAGGGAAGAGATCCGTCGGAGCCATGGAGGTGTGCCAAGCGGAGGATTGATGCCAAGGCACCGAGTGAATTTGAATGAAGTGTAATATATATATATATATATATATATATATATATATATATATATATTGAGTTTTCCGAGTGCTTGATGTTACAGTGTTGCCTGTGTGATGAAATAAATTCTAGACGTTAAATGATTGGTGTTTATTTTATAAAAAAATTTTGCATTGCTGTATCAGAGTCGATTACCGGGTGAAGTTAGCCGAGTGGATTTCTTCTTATCCGAGCAAGGGCCGATTGAATTGATGCCCATTTGAGTATCCTACATTCTTTCCGAGAGGAGAATAACCGAGAGACCCATTTCTGAGTGGAAGATTAGGGACTCTCCGAGTGAACAATGGCTAAGACTTCGAGTGAATAAAAGCTAAGAGTTTTCCGAGTGATGAAATTGTAAGCTATTGCCGAGTGACACTTAATCACAACCGAGTGGTCCTTTTCGGAGCGAAATCCCGACTCGTGAGTTTGGTTCGCCGTGTGGCTTTTGTAACATCCCATTTTCATCACAAATAGGAAATAGATATTAATATATCTTTCTTGAGAAATACTTACTATAAGTTAGTTTATTATTATCATTTTTTTTATTTTGGTATTTATATTTAATTATTTGTTTTATTTAAATAATAATAATAATAAAATAAAAATATTTCTGAATGAGAATTTTAAAATGACTTAATTAGTATTCACTAATTAAGAAAATTATATTAAGAATTTTTAACATCTTTATTATTCATCATTTTTATTTTATGTTCTTATATTTATGTTTTTACATATTTAATATTTAACTCTTATTATAATTTTAAAATAAAATTTTGAAAGAATTAGACTATGGTTCTTTAGAACTTTTTGATCTACATAATATTTATGATTTTTTGGAATTTTTTGAAAATTTTGAATTATTTTAATAAAATAATATATTTTAAATAATTTTAAATTCATATAAAGTTGCTTAAAATTAAAAATATTTACAAGAATGTAAAGTTAAATTATAAGAAAATTTTCTAAAATCTATTTCAAGTAGACTTATCTAAAAATTATTGGTTTGAGTAAAATCTTGATTTTTACCAATCATAAAAAAATTGAAAACGTACTAATAAATTTTTATTAACAGAAAATTTTAGATTTTTAAAATTTAAACTTTATATTACTTATCATAAAATTAGTGAGAACCGATATAATATCGCTAAATTTCAAAAAGGATTAATTTTGAATATTTAAAATATACCGAGTGAAAGGTTATTATTTAGCTTAATAATTCTGCCGACATTTACTATGCAAAATATTGTACATGTATGAAATTTTCAAAAGTTACACAGTAACCAGGTTTTAAATTTTAAAAAATGTATAGTACTTTTATATTAAAATAATAGAATACATGGTAAATTTTTTTCCTATAAATACCGAAGGAATTCTTCTTTAGAATTTACAATTTCAGATTAAGTTTTTTTAATATAGTAGTGTTAGTGAGATAGTGGTGGAAGTAAGAGAGAGAAATAAATTTTTTGGAAGAAGGTTCTGCTAAAATTCTAAGGTACGAATACATCTCTTTTATATTTTTTAGGATTATTTTTATATCGTTTTTAGAAATCTATTATTATACTGAAAATAATATTATTTTAAGTTACTATTCTGCATAGTAATACTATTTCAATAGTAAATTACTATTTCAATAGTAAATTACTATTTAAATAGTAAATTACTATTTACTATTACTATTTACCTTTACTGTTACTATTTACCTTTACTATTTATGTTTTACTATTTATTGTTACTATTCACGATTTACTATTTATTATTACTATTCATGATTTACTATTTACTATTACTATTTATGTTTTACTATTTACTGTTACTATTTACTGTTACTATTCACTATTTAAAATTTACTATTTTTATTTTAAGTAGTAATCTTAATTTTCATCTTGTAATTATATTAAAAATGAAATTGGTATGTTTTAGAACTCGGAGACGAGGCGCGCACGGATTTTCAATAACGAATCGGTATACAAGAGGTAAGGGGGAGTGACATAAGAATATAATATGAAAGACATAAGAATAAAGGGAGGAGTCCCCTACTCCTTTTAAATTTAATAATATTATTATTTTAAAGTAATAACTTCTCAACTTAACATTTATAATAAATTTAATATATTGTGTAACTTATTCTGAAATATCTATACATGGATCTGAATTATTATAACTTATACGGACTGGACTAAACCTATGCAAGGACTTGGACTTTTATATCCTATATGGATCGAATTATACCTATGCGAAGACTGGATTATATATATGGACTTATATAGACCTGTGCGAGGAATGGACTATAAGAACTCAAAATCAAATCTACTAATTTAAATAACCATTAAAATTTGAATTATATTTATGAGCGATATTTAGTTGATTTGACTTGATTATAATTAATTGTATTTGATTTTGATTAATGATATTGTATTAGACTGTGATTAATAATATGTAATTATGATTGATGATATTTGATTGTGATTGATGAGATTACTATACTTGATTGTGGTTGATGAATGATTGATGACCTTGTGATATGAAGTTTGAGCATATAGCAAGCATGACGGAAAGTTAAAACTCAGTAAGAATTTTCTTACCTTACTCTTTAAATTTTTATTCCAAGAGAAAGTATTTTATAATTATTTTAGTCTTTTATTTCTTCTTAGAAATAATTTTCACTAACTTTATTTTCAATAATAAAATCTAGTATTAGAAAGAAGTTATTTTATGAAAATCAGAGGTTGAGATAATTAATTCTTGAATTAAAGAAAATTTTTATAGTTTTAAGTATTCTTAGTTAATGATTTTAAATTATTTTCTTTAGAAATTAGAAGTTTAAAGTAAATTATTTTGGTTTTCCCTAACGAAATAACTAAAGAATATTTTGTCGAGATTTCTAAAACTCAATCTAGTTAAGATTCAAATTGAGAAAGATTATGTAAATATGTGAAGATTTTTAAGAGAAAGTTTTGTGATATTTAAGGCTTGAAAACTCAATTTTGGTAAGATCTGAATTTGAAGACTGTACTAAATTATTTCAGTATAACAGAAGTTCAAAGAAGAACTTATGGAAATGTACAGTTTATTGTGATGATTTTGTGAACCTTTATGGTATTTAATAATTGAGTTTCTAAAAGTCTTAACCAACTAAATATGCGAGTAGTTCATGCATCATGAATCATTAAAGAGAAATGAGATGTGATATTGCCCGGGGACGGATTATAGAAACCGAGGATACATTAGAGGAGGCTTAATTGCGAGCCTTGGGATGAGAGGGTGTGAAAGGGTGCTTCAGGTGACCTGGGGTCGCTCCCTAGTGTCGGGTACTTTCACAATAAAAACTTTCTCAGTCTGACTAGTCTCTAAGTGTTTCCACGCCAGTTGAGCTGTTCATATGCCATGAAGGCATTTATGTTATTATTATCCGAAATTTATAGAACAGTGTAAACTCTTGGTTGGCCCAGTGCAAACTAAAACTTTAAGGGCCCATATGCATAGAATGAATGAGATGATAGTATTAAAAACATTGCATGACATTCATGTGATTATGACATTCTATGTGGGTGGTTGTGGATGAAAATATAATTGTTATATTATAAAAACTCTATATTCATAATTGATTATGTATATGATTGTGATTGAAATTATTATATTAGATTGTGAAAACCCTTATGCTTATGTCTTATCTGTAAAGTATTATATTCTGTTTCTCACTCCTTCTTGTTTGAATTTTGTGTCCAAAATATATGTTATATGATATATAGCTAGCAGTTCAAGATGAAAGGATGAAATTATAAGAGGGTAAATTGGTTTCATCCTCAATCGGATAGGAGAAGAGATGTGACAAGAATAGGATTCAAGATCACATGGTTTGAAGATAAGGAAATAATTGGTTACAGTCGAAGTAGAGGTATTACATTTTTAGTTTTAGTTTACCTTAATACAATATTAAGTTGGATGATTGTAAATCAATGTAAAGGTTAAACTTCAATAAACCTTATTCTTTGGATATGATACTGTAATCTTTGATCATTCACAAAATTAATTTAATTATCCGAGATATTATTGTACTTAAGTACTATTTTATATTAAGACTGAGTTAAATCATTCCCGATCGATTATTATTTTCAATATGTTTAAGAAAAGTAAATATTATTTTATATTAAGACCTAAATTTTTATCAAACGTGAAAAATTTATTGTGTAAATGATTAACCGGGTGAAAAAAAAGGTAAATCGACTTAGGATGTCACAACTTTACTTTCTATCACTTACTTAATCAAGTTAAGTATATTTCTCAAACACATGACTACCAAATCATGGATACCCATATACGTATATTTATATTAATAATATTGAGCTAATTTACAAACTTCCTAATACGCCTAATCATTTTATGAATTCCCCGAATCCAATTATTATACTAATCCTAATTAATTACGACCCGAACACCCCCTTACCTCGATTCCAAGTTTCAATAATTTGTTCTTAGTGTCGATTGCGTCCCACGCTTACTTGATTAGCTTCTCCGCTTACGAACACAATACCTGCATCGTTTATCGACCCTCCAACGTCCGTTCCACCACCTACGAACGTAGAAACACAAAACTCATCAATATTCCGTCATACCCAATATTTTAGAAATGATTTTCGAGCTTCCCCCTTGCCATAAAACATAAAAACTGAAACCCTCCGAGCTTGTATATGGTTTGGTTATGAAGGGAAAAAGGAGGGGAAGACACATTTTGATATACCCATTATTCTATGAGCCTTATTTCAAGATGTACACAGCCATTGAAAAGCAAATCAAAACCCCTCCACATGCAATGAGTGTTGCGGCTAGAAAGAGAAAGTGAAAAGGGAGGAAGGAAACTTAAAATTGAGGGTACCAATAGACTCGCCTTGTTGCCGGGATTCCAAAAATGCGATCAATTTGAAGTTTCGATGTGAAATAGGCCTCCCATTAGAAGCCAATAGCTCTCGGCAATAGAGAGGGAAAGAAGAAGAAGTTCTCGCGTGAAATGAGGAAGAAGGAGAAGTTGCTTTCTATTTTTATTCATTAAGGGCGTATTTGTAATTCACCTTTTTTTCTATTTTCTTTTAAAACTTGAATTGAAACTTACCTTTTAACCCTTTAAAAACTTTAAATTTACCATAACTCATTTAAACTTTATCTAAATTTTAATAACTCACCAATCAAATAATTTTATTTAATCCAAAACATTCAATTATTTTTAAATTATATTTATATCAAATATTAATAATTCTCAAAATCTAGAATTTAATTCGGAGATGATTATTAATATTTTTCCATCATTCACAAAATTAATTTAATTATCCGAGATATTACAAAATCAAATCGTGTTAAGTGATGACACAAGCGTTCTCAATTATATGTCTGTATAACTTATACTCAATTACTTTAAAGTGTGTATATATATATTTTGTTTGATTTTTTTTATATATAAAAATTACACAACAAAGAATGAGACATTTGAGGGTTTATTGGACCTTATAATCTAGTTTTGCTTTTTCTAGCCAAGGACACTACGTATTATAAAATTGAAAAAATATATGATGTGGTGGTGCATTGAGAAAAAGCATTCGTGTGGGAGAAATTCCTTGATTTTTATGTGGTAACATGACTTGTCAGTTTATTATCTCTCTTTTTATGACTTTAATCAAAATTTTGTTGATGACAGAAAAAAGAATCTAATTTTATATATAAAAAACATTTTTTCACCTTTGGGAAGAATTTATAAAATTGTGAAATTTGATAATGAAAATAAAAAAATTTAAAGATTAACATAGAACTTCAATTTAATAATTTTTAATACAGATGAAAAAATTTAAATGATATATGTTAAAATATAATTTTAAAATCTTCTTTTTTATATTATATTATTTTATATTACGGTCTATTATTATTTTTATATTAATTTTTTGTAATTATTCTCTATTATTAATTGAACAATTTTAAAATTTTCTCTTCAAACAATATAATATAATTACTAATATTTAAAATTATCTGTTAAAATAAATTCATCCGCTAATTTTTTCCATTCAAATATTTTGACAATGTTGTGTCTGAATCTCTGGAGTTTTACGAATTTGTTTTGTGAAGACGAAAAGGAAAGCAATATAAATTTGATGAAGTCGGCAATAAACGCATTATGATTTATGCAGAGTCGGTGCTCATACTTCTCCTTTGAAAATGACATTAATAGACTATCTATACACGTTACACTAATAGACGTTCATGTCGTTTGATTAATCCAATGCTGAACTAAACTAAAATTTGACAAAAAAAATAATTTACTAGTTTAATAAAGTTTTATTATTTTAAACGATATAAAAATTAATATTAACTATTAAATATTTTATTTTTATAATTCTATTTTCCTAACTAATTACTAAACAATATTTGTAAAGCTATTAATTTCTTATCGGTTTTGCCTAAACAAATTAAGTGGAAATAAAGTAAAGAATAGTACAATCTAATAGGCTAGTAGCTAGCAATGGATATGAATTAGGTGGATAATTAAATGTATTGTTAGATAAAACATACAACTAATGTAAAAATTAACTAAAAACTAAAAATAAATAAAAAACGAAAATTGTTAAACTAACTTAGGTTTAATATGTCTTAATAAAAGTAATTGTTATAATAACTAATTAATATAAAATGACACAAAACAATATGTTTAATTATTTAGGTATAAAATATATATTTTTTGCACATGATTTATATTTTTTTAATATATTTGAAGTAATCTTGAATTTAATAAAGATGTTTAAGTTTTTCTTTCTTTATAATTTTAAATTTTACCTGTAATAAAAATTATTTATTAAAAATATGACATACATGATGCCGTAAAAACAAAGAATACAGTAAATTTTGATTACAATTTTCAAAGATTCAACAGGAGCTATGTCTTGGTTCAATTACAATTTGGATTATGAACTTATTAATTCAATAAAAAAATCAAATCCAAAATAGTTGTATTATTTATTTATTTTTATTTATTACTTAGGAGATTTTATAGAATGATTTATAGGAGGATGTAACATTTTTTTCCAATTTGTTTGTTTTAGGCTAGCCTATCACAAATTAAAATTGCAGTAGATTTTATTTTATTTTAAATAAATAGATTTTATTATTAAAATAAAGTAAAAGGAAGGAAAAGAAGAAGAAGAAAGGTTTTACGTTTTTAAAAATAAAATAAATGTGATATTAGGAATTATTAAAATTATACATGGCCAATAAAATAAAAATTAATTTTAGCTAGTAATTAAAGTCTAGATATAATATTTTAAATAATAGTTCAAAAATTACTATCAAATAACTAAAAATATTACTTACTTAAACGCTTTTATTGTATTTAATAAAATGATATTTAACTACTAATTTTAGTTTTTAATCGAGAGAAATATCTTCACAAAGATACACTAAAGGGCATATATACATAGATTGGGTAAGCCACAAATACGACGTAGTATGTTTTAAGCAATATTTCCCAATATCATCAATCAACCGTGTAATCGATCCTTTGCAACTTGCGAGCCCAAGGGGACATTGCCTCGTTATAATTTGATGAATCATGGTTCAATATGAAAAAAGTATATATTAAAATCTTGAATCAAAATCTTTCTCAAAAAAATAAACATGCAACACAGACACATAGTAATATTTTCAAAACGTTTAATTTTTGTTCTAAAATATTTTCGACAAAAATATCGGACTAATCAAGACTAAGATTATAAGAATTTTGAAAATCTCGATATTGCATACCTTATTTTATTGGAATTAAATACTTTGAGATTTTCACTATCAAATCCTTTATTGTTAACTTAACGTATAATAATGTTAAACTCTTGATCTCTACTGCATATGTTTTCCATAAATTCAATAACATGTACTCGTGGTAACAACTTGAGTCATTTTTTGGCCTAATTAGGTAATTAATTACCACTATCAGGTTTTCGCGTGTCGGAACCTATTGCATGGAGTTGGAAAAGCATGCATGATGACGCCATAATGATACGTTTGGTGTTAGAAAGTAATTAATTAGATGCAACATATTTTGAAAATGAAACCCAACCTAATATTTTGGAAAACCTCCAACATTGTATAGAATTCTATTTATAACACATAATGCATAGTTACACTAACCATTGGCGTGGTAAATATATGTATATCTTTTTTGTAATTATCCTCGCCGCAGAGTTTGCTGTTGGTCGATCCAACGTGAGAATTGTGTTCAATGTTAGACAACTCTTTGATTTTTCTAAGTATGAGTTTATGTCTTTTTCAAACGTATTGTTGACAAAAAAATCCCTAACGTACTCAACGTAAACTTTAGGTCATCTTTTTCTATAACACTTGATCTTTCAACAAGGGGATACAAGTCCTTAAATATTGGGGTTGGCGGTAAAATTACAGATAAAGAAACGTAATAACGTTTCATACATGGTGATGATTCAATTATCGTATTTTTCGATCAAGACAATGAGTGAATATATTCTATGTTAGTAAACCGACTAGATTCGATGAATTCAGGATGGAACACATACGATCCAAAATTCGAAGTAAAACAGGAAAAACATGAGACATTTCAATGAATTGCAAATGTTGTATAATTTTAAATCAAATTCCATTACGCACTTGCAGCTTCCTAACACTGTATGATGCAGTTGATCATCCTAGTCAAGAGTCACCTATTATAATACATTGCCACCACCAAAAATAACTGCTTCAAGTCATTATTTATATTCCCGTAATGTCTCAGTCATTTTATTATTTAATTGACTTGAAAACAATATAAAAAGTGAAGCCATTTTTATAAACGAAAAAAAGTTTCTTATTAATAAAGTCAAGTATCCTTTCCTAATAATCAAAAGCCATGTTTGTGTATGTGGCTCTACCTAGGAGCAACCCAGGGCTAAGCAGAGACAATAATTACTTGCAAAATGGTTAATTCCACGGAATCTCTTGGACCAAAAGTAAGAAAAAGATTGGAGCCATTTTTACGAGGAGAAAGAAGGGTCCACAAGGGTGGCCCCACATCCACCGTCTGATCCCCGAATCAGAAACCATGAGAATCAATCCGTATAGGGGACGCCCCACTTTCACGTGCGTGCCCAGGCAACCTTCCAAGTCACATTGCTCAGCCTTTTAAAATGGAATAACAAATTGAGTTTGATTTCTAGTCGGATAAATAAAAAAATTTAAAGATTTTTTTATATCGTTTTAAGACAGTTAAAATTTTATTTGATAGTAAGTTTATTTTTGGGTTAGTAACGAAACCAGAGTTGTTCCATTTAAAAAATGGTTTGATATCATTTAAGTATGATTTTATATGGTTTAAATAAGATTTTAAAATTAAAATTTTTTATTTAGTGTCTCACTTCACATATTTAGTTATTCGATAAGGGATGAATAAGTGCATGTTTGGTTGCACACTTTCAACGAAGAAAACTTCGTTGATTGGGGGAAGTTTTTGATTATTTTAAACGACTTAAAAAATTAATATCAACCTTTAAATTTTTTATTTCAACTCAATTTTGTTTTCCTAACTACAAACCAAACACCTCTTATATGAAAAAATTCTGAACCGGAGTCAAACCGGTTTTAAAGAATAAGAGAATAACGAAGGAAGAAGAATTCACGCTTTCCAACAACCAAATTCCTTTCCCTCGACTCTCACCTTTCAATATTAAATTAAATGGCATTGGCATTGGCATTTGGCACTCTCTTTATTTTACATTTACCGCGTTTTCTTTTTACTCTCTCCCCTCCCAACGATCCCAACCGCACAAAACAAAACATATTGAGTTGAGTTTCACAATCTGCATCGTTTTCTGATTCCAGTGGCAGCATCTTGTGAACGCCACCAAAACACATTTCTAACTTACTTGTTGGAATTTCCTCGCGAATCTCAACGTCACACGTTGCCGCGTATTCGTGACACTGACGGTTTGGTTTGGGTTGAGGGGTTTTGAGATTGTTCCGCTACCGCTGAACCAATCTATGTGTGGTGGTGAGAGTTGCAGCTTAGGGTGTGTGGCTTTTTCTGCTGGATGTGCGTCGGGTGCAGGATAAATGCGTGTCACCGGGGATCTAGGGTTTTCGAGCCTAGTCCTTGTGCTGGTTGCTGCGATCGTGACGGTCTTCGCCGTTGTAATTCGCCGTAAATGGAAGCTTTCGGTGGCTAGGAAGGACGAGATCAAGCGGCTTTTGATTTTGGCCGCCGAGGAAACTGCCAGGGCCGAGAGAGAAGCGTCTTATGTCTACGGCACGCCGGTTTCTGCCCCTCATGGTAATCAATGCTCCGTTTGTTATTTCCCCGCCACCGCTCGATGTTCTCAGTGCAAATCGGTTCGATACTGGTGCGTTTGTCTTCCATTTTTTTTTTCTTCATTTCTTGGTTCGATTTTAAGTTGTGCTGAATGACTAGATTTTTTTTGTGGTTGTTTGTGGAATTATTGTTGGGAATGCTAATTTTGATCTCGTTTTCTCGTTCGAGTCTCTTGTGGTTCCCAAATTAGAAACTCCTCAATACGTTGGATTTGTATTTACTTATGATCATAAGCCACAAATATGACTGTATGAAGTCTTTTGTTTTGCTTTACTTTGCATCTACGAGACGAGCTCTTTGACCATTGCAGCTCATTTTTTAACTTGATTAGCGTACCATGACATCAGCTGGCTGTTCTTTTCTACAAATTGTTGGCTATTGCTAGTGGGAATAAAATGCTTTTAAGTTGTAGAGGTGCGTTAGATTGTGGTGTAAGATGTTTATGTACTTTGGAAAGGGGAAAGGTTTATTTAGTATGTTCTTTTTTTCTCTCTAGTTTGGAGAATGTAATGATATAGTTTGTTTTTGCATTCATGACCCCGTGTACACGATATGTTGAATGACCGAGCTGACTGTGACATTCTGTATTACCGTGATGCCAATTTATTACTTTTTGTCTGCATATTTTTGAGTATTTTTGTAAAAATGATATGCCTATAGTACACGCATTTGGTTTGGTGTGTTTCAGTTCTTTTGACTGCCAAACCGTTCATTGGCGTCAAGGTCACAAATTAGAATGCAGTCCTCCTAGCACAAGTCACCGGAGTAATGATGTAACTAGTGACCTTGGCAGCAAGGCTGTAGAGCAAGACTACTCTGAAATCCATGGCGAGAAGTCTGGGTATGAAGGCAAAGAGCGCAGAACAACCTCTGAAAAACCTCTACTTTCTCATATCATCTGTTGTCCAAAGGTTTCATTGGGAAAGGCTGAAAATATTAGAGTTGAATGCCTTGCTGAGGGGAATATAACAGATTCCAATTCTGAATTATCCAGTAACTCATTTTCTGGATTCTCAGCTTCCCCAAGTTCTAGTGATTCATCTGATGATTCCTCTGCCGCTGAGAGCATCGTCTCCAATGAGCATGAAAGATCAGAGGGACATATTTTTGTTGATCCCACCCTTGACACTCCTGATGACACTTCAAGTGATCATAGCATGGGTGTAGCTATGTCTCCTTCACCTAAGTTTGCTAGTTTGGTTGATTCAGTAAATGGTTTTTCTGCAATGCATAAATTAAATCATACTAGACCTGGTTTTAGTAAAGAAGAGAGCAAGCCTGCATCAAATGGTACTTCAAGTCTGTGGAAGGGGAAAACAATTGAGCCTACAATGGTGTTTTCTGGATTCTGGGATAAAACTCTTGATTCAAGAGGTACTAGAGATGATTTTAAGAGTGACTCTCATCCATCCTGTTCTCATGAATCCACGGGTGAAAGGACTGCTTCTGGATCTTCATTTCACTTCTCATTCAGTACCATGCCTCCTATGCATGTACAAGATACTGGTGCAAAGGATTCTGTATCAGACCATACTTTGCCAAATTGTGTTGAGAACAATATGCAATCTCCAGGATCAGCATTATCCAAGAATGGCAGCATGGATTCTTCAAAGGTGAGGAATTCCTCATTCATCAATAGCAAAATTTCCAATGTTGCGAGGTATGGCACTCCAAGTGGTTCTGAGTCTGATAAATTGGAGTCTGAAGACAACTCTGGGCCACCTTTATCTTCTTTCTCCCCTCGGTCAGCCAGTGTTGGCGAAGATTCAGTTTTTGCAGATGCTTTGAGCGTGCATAACTTGCAATCGACTGGCTCTACGGTATCAAACCGTGTTGTTGAAAACTGCGGCAGCACCTTGAAGTCCACTGAAATTAGATGTCTCACACGTGAATTTGCTGATTATAATTTAGCTTATGGAACTGAAGGGCATTCACATTCCTGTACTAAACTTGAGAATAATGATATTGAATCTGGAACCCGAACAATCACTTCCTCCCGGGTTGCTACCTCTTCTGCAAATTCTAAGAGTGGCCTGAAAACATCTGTTTTGAAAGTTGTTGATCAGTTTAGAGGATCTAATTTGTCAAAGCACTTTCCGTTAGCTGTTGGGCATGATATTGCTGGAAGCCACAATGACAAGGTTCTTCTAAAACAAATCTTGTGTTCTTTTATGCCTTGAAATATCTTTACCTTACATTTATATTTGCTGCAGGGTCTTTTTCCATACGAATTGTTTGTCAAACTTTATAACTTGAACAAAGTGGAGTTGTGCCCATTTGGTCTTATAAATTGTGGAAACAGGTAATCTGGAATTATTTATTATAATATAAGCATGTTAGAAGAAAATTCGTTAATGCTTATATGTGAATTTATATGTTTATAATATAATTATGTGGTCATTGTGGTGTGTATTATCTTTTTTCCTTGCCAATAGGGATAATATGATTGCCATGCCATGTTAAATCATTTATATTTATTTGCAGAATAAATTGCTCCTCTATTGTGCTTTGTTTTTTGGTTTCTTAAACTTGTCCTTTTTTTTCTGTTTTGCAGTTGTTATGCTAATGCTGTACTTCAGTGCTTAGCATTTACTCCTCCTCTGACTGCTTATTTGCTTCAAGGATTGCATTCTAAATCATGTAAGTGTGCAATCAAAATTTCCATTATGGAATTGTTTATCACATACCATATTTCCTTGGATACTGTGTTCAGTGTTTTATAACTGTTTACCTAAAATATCTCCAATCGTAGGTGCTAATAAAAACTGGTGTTTCACCTGTGAATTTGAAAGTTTGATTTTGAAGTCTAAGAACACAAAATCTCCGCTGTCTCCTATTGGTATACTCTCTCATATACAGAATATTGGGAGTCAGCTTGGTAATGGGAGAGAAGAAGATGCACATGAATTTCTTAGGTATTTTTTTACCCATTTTAGTCCATGTAAAATAGCATTACTGTTGTTTTGTAATTCATTTTAAGTTAATGATCTTATAACATACTCGCTATTGACAGGCATGTTATTGACACAATGCAATCTGTTTGCCTTATGGAAGCTGGGGTTAATGCATCAGGCTCATTAGAAGAGGACACTACTTTAATGGGTCTAACATTTGGAGGTTACCTTCGATCAAAGGTAATTTTATATTTCTATCTGGAAAAATTATACACTAATACATAACTATGTGCTGTGATTTTTTCTCCAGTCATAGATGGTATACAGTGTTAACATGTTTTGAAATAGATAGTTCTATTATTATTGTCATTATAACATCTCCTGATTGCAAGGAATAAGGACAATTAACATTTGCCTCATATTTGGCAGATAAAATGCATGAAATGTGGTGGGAAGTCTGAGCGTCAGGAGAGGATGATGGATCTGACTGTTGAGATAGAAGGGGAGATAACAAACCTGATAGAGGCCCTTCGACGATTTACAAGCACTGAGACTTTGGATGGAGAAAACAAGTACCACTGTGTCAGGTGGGTTAATTTTTTGTAGGCCTCTTGATCGGTATCTTACCATCTTCATAGGAGGACTTTTGGTGTAAATTGAGTAAAAGGGAATTGGGGTTTACAAAAAACGAACTTCTTAATCAAATAACCGGTATAGCTATCTGATTGCATTAAACTGTTGGCATAAGAAGATAATGTGGATTTGTTGCTGTGACATTAAATTGGATTAGAAGAAACGCTTGATGCTAGGGGTTTCTGAATGGTCACATTAGAGGTCTGATTACATCACAGCAATAAGAATCATGATTTTAATCATCTTTTCCGCATCATTATGAGGTTTCCAAAATTAATCCTGCTTCCTATTAAGTATCTCCTCAACATTAAAAAATATGATGATATTACTAGAACAGATAGTGCAGAATAAGGGAAAACGTTAAGTCATGTGATAAATCCTGAGAGTTAGAATGTCATTGAACCTACACGATATTTTCCCTAAAGTAGTATTGAATTGTGGTGAAATGCTTTTAGTGATCTTCAGTTAAATCAGCCTTTGAAAATTATTGCTTATGATTTTGGTAAATTTCTCTAACTGATTCCTTTTTTAATGCATTGTTTTCTTTGATTTAATTTGCCTTTTGCTCTTGGCTGTATCACATAATGTGTTTTATTAAATCGTATAAAGTTGTGTTTTATTGTTGCTACCAAGTTATGATGCAAGCTTTTGTGTGCAAGTATTTTCTTGAGTTGTAAGATGAAGAATTTTGTTTGAGGTACTATCACTCAACAGTTTATCTTTATTATTAATTACTACCTCCGTCCCTTATTATAAGACCCTCTTGAGAGATTTCTTTGGTCCTTAATATAAGAACTTCATCAAAAAGTCAATAGCATTAATTATTTTTTTACCAAAATACCCTTATTAGTCATTAATGAAATAAACATTAATTAAATAAAAAGAGAGTAAGATTTGTGAGTACCAATAAAAGTAAGAGGGTACTTTTGGAAAGCTAGTATAATTTGTAGACAAATTAAATGACTTTAACTATATTAACCAATTTTTCTTAAAACCTGGAATTAGTTAAGAGGTTTTTATATTAAGTGACGCAGGTAGATTAATAAACTGTTTCTGTTACCAAGCTATGATGATACAAGCTTTTGTGCGCTAATTGTGCCCCCCTCCCCAGTGTGCAAGTATTTTCTTGAGTTGTAACTTGTAAGATAGAATTTTGTTTGAGGTACTAGCACTCAACAGTTTATCTTCATTATTATTAATTATTAATAAACTGTTTCTGTTTTAAGATGTAAATCTTATGAGAAGGCCAAGAAGAAGTTGACTGTTTCAGAGGCACCCAATGTTCTTACAGTTGCATTAAAGAGATTTCAGGTACTTAATGTATTATATTCAAAGATAAATGTTATTTCCTACATTCTATGCAACCTGTATCATGTATTTAGAATTTACCTTATTTGTTTCATCTGTATTGCAGTCTGGGAAATTTGGGAAGCTCAACAAGCCCATTCAATTTCCTGAAATACTTGACTTGGCACCTTTCATGAGTGGGACTAGTGATAAATCGCCCATATACAGATTGTATGGCGTAGTTGTTCACTTGGATGTCATGAATGCTTCCTTTTCAGGTCACTATGTGTGCTATGTGAAGAATTTCCAAAACAAGTGGTTCAAGGTTGATGACATTGTGGTAAGTCTCTTTGCGTTGGTTTCCACCTTAAGGAAAATTTACTTTTGGTTCCTAAAATTCACTTGTGCTTTCTTAATTAGTAGTCCATGGTCTTTCCTGTAAGTTCATAAACTGAATGTATGGTGGAACTGGGTCAGAATATGAGATAAATTGAGAGTTTATTGACTGAGATTTCTGTCTCTTGACCTGTATGGAAGAGATACAAGAACAAAGATGAAGGAATGTGAGCAAGACTCCTCCAGGTATCTGACAGACCTGGGTTCTCCCTCCCAGTTACTCTCCAAAACCAAACTACCAAAGAGCCTGTCTTACCCTTTTCATCTGGTCATACCCTCTTCTGTGCAGTTACTTCTCCAACCCACTAGTTGGAAGTAAAATCATAACAGTTACTGTTATTTCTTATTTCCGTCATGAACTGATTCAAGCCTCAGTTAGGTAGCTAACAGTGTAAATCCTACTACCTCCATTCCATTTTTTCCATCCATAAGATGAAAGAAAAAAAGATCGTTCCAATTTATCTATTCACTTACAATTTCAGGACACTTTTTTTTTTAATTTTACCCCATCATAATTCCAAGTTATAGTAGCAAATGTTCTACTAACATACTTATACCCTTATAATAAATGAGATAGAGAAAGTAAGCATGGGTATTGTTGAGATAATGATAGATATTATCGATTATAGATAATGATTTTATTATGTTTTATCTCTAATCTTTAGGATGTTAGTTTTCTGATTTGTTGGAATCTTACCTCTGATCTTTAGGAGATTAGTTCTAATCTTTAGGAGTCTTGTCGATAATCTTTAGCTAATCTTTAGAAGTCTAATCTCAATCTTAGGAGATTAGTTTTGTATCTCATCTATATAATGCTGTAAACTGACTCTTGTGAATCAATACAATATTCATTACTTTCAAGTTGGTATCCAAAGCAAGGTTCCCAGTCATTGGTTGCTTGGTTGGCACTCGTTCTCAACATAGAAGTTTTTGTTGTGTGGTAGGTTGACGGACTCTGTCAACATTGTCGTTGGTTGGAACCCCTAGGATTTTGTCTCAGAAGTTATTCCCGTTGGTCGTTTGGTTGATGTTTGTCGTCAACATAGTCATTGTTGTTGTGTGGTGGGTTGACAGACTTTGTCAACATTTTTGTTGTTGGTGGGAACCCCTAGGGTTCATCTCAGAAGTCGTTCCCAGTCATTGGTCGTTTGGTTGCACTCATCATCAAGATAGTTGTTGTGTGGTGGGTTGACAGACTTTGTCGACATTGTTGTTGTTGGTTGGAACCCCTAAAGTTCATCTTAGAAGTCGCTGATGGCCCACCCCTGGGGCACTACCGTTGGAAACGCTCCCACGTGCTTTTTTTCAATTGTTGTCTTGCTAGCGAGTGTGCCTTACGTGCCACCTTCCAGCCATTGTTTTTCAACGCCATCAATGTCATTCTGGTCGTTGGTCCCTCTGGGTTTTTTTTGGTGAAGTTCTAGTGAGTGGGTCTTGAATCTAGGCACTGTTTGTATGTGTTGTTCGTAGTCACTATTCATTGTTGAAGATTCCAGTTTGAATGCTCAATCTAATTGTCTTCTTCCTACCGCTTCTATTTCGGGGCACACTCAGAAGCAAACCCAAGCTGCATTTGAGCCGAGAATTGAAACTAAAGGTGACCATGGGGTGTGTCTTCTTTGTTCAGGAGTATAAGGAGTATCTTTAGATGAAAGCAGCCTAGCGAGCCCAGACCTCATCATTGGTTGCTAATTCCCATTCTGGAAAATCTGTTATTGGTTGCAGCTTGCAGGTGGGTCTATGATGTTATAGTAGACCCAGATGGACAAGGATAGGCTAATAAAAGGTTGGGGGAAAAGGTCCAGAATTGAAAGCTCTGCTAGTCAATTCCCTTTCAAAATCATTTTATTTCTGGGTTGGAAGTAGTGTGATGTTCTTTGGGTGAACATCTCTTCAAATTAATGTACTATTTTACAGAAGTAAATGTATAAACATTTTTATGGCTATTAATTTTCAGTAATTCCTGCCAGATGCATCCATGCAGAGGTTTTATTTTAGATGTGGATCATTCAAAGGGTTATCAAATCTGGTCTGAGTAACAATATTGAGTACTTAGTTTAATCATATGCTGTTTTTCTTGCAGGTGACAGCTGTTGAATTGGAGAGAGTCTTGACAAAAGGGGCATATATGCTTTTCTATGCCAGGTAACAGCTGCTTTTTCTATTTTGTCTGGTGGGGTGTGGGGTTAAAAACAGACCAAGAGCTTCAGTTCGTTCAAATGGTTAATTTAATAGTTCAACGAAAGTTGAATTGGACAACATAATAGGAAATACGTGGACCAGAAACACAGTGGGTTTACAGATTGCCTGGTTGAACCGACCAGTTTTAAGAATATTGCCATGTGGCTTCACTGAAGGTTTGTTTCAATTACATTCTCCTCTCAGTTTCTCTAATTAGCTGATTCTCCTTGTAGATGCTCACCAAGGGCGCCAAGATTAATTAGGAACAGGATACTATCCCCAGATTCAAAAGGAAAAGTCAGTGGAAAGACTCTCTCCACGAAAGCAAGACATATATATACAGTTCCAGATGTTGCTGAACATGTCAATGGTTCGATGTCTCCTGATGGCTCACCTACCTTGGAGTCTTTCTATGCAAAGTTTCACCACCTGAAAAGGATTTTAGAAGACGACTCATCAAGTGATAATTCATCACTTATCAGCAGCAATTCTGATGAAGGTTCTTGCAGTACAGATAGTACACGGGATTCAACCAGCACAGATGACTTCTCCGACTATATTTTTGGTGATTCAGGGAATGGCTGGAGTAGCATGTGGAGGAATTCCGATTCTGATACATCATCCTCGTCTTCATCTTCTCCCTTGAACTCTAGACATTCGCCCCTATCTGATATGGACCGGTACCATTCAGTTTCTCCAGATGCAGCGGGTTTGCGAAATCTCACAGGTTCAAGGGAGGTGATAGATGGTTCTTTATACAGGAACGGATTGGGGGATGCTGAACGCAGGGGTATAGATGTTTCTAGTTTGCGTTCTGACAAAACTTTACAACATAGAAAGTTAGATAGTAGTAGGATTAGTAGCAACAATAGTAACAGGGAGACTGACCCTTTTCTGAAACTAGGATCTAACCATTTTAATGATGTAGACTCCGGTGTATCCTGTAGAAAATCAAGGAAAAGATCGGATTGAAATTTTTATCGATAGGGATTAAGGGAGCTTCGGAGCAGTAAATAATGAGGGAGGCTTTGTAATGTACTCTTTGTAGGTAGCTCTCCTTTCACATAACTACATTTTGCCAATAACTTTAAGTAGATGTAAATGTAGATTGCTGCCTGTAACTTTGTTATAAAAAAATTAATGAAATTTTATTTATTATCATTATCATTGCATACTAATATTTAAAAAGTGCATTAAAAACCATGATGCCGAAAATAAAATATTCAAATTGTCTTTATTATGATTAATGTGGTTTTGACTTCTCAATACATTTTTGAATTTAATCTTTTAAGTTAATTATTACAACTACGATCATTTTCCACTGTTTTTTTTTTCCGTACAAATCCAGTAAATATTTGTTTTATTCAAATATGTTAGAGGTGCAAGTGAGATTTGAGAAACAGGATAGTTTAGAATGATCTGCTGAATTTTCGGTGGAGAAAACCAAGAAAAAAATGTGAGAAAAGAAAAAATGGTAAAGAAATTAGTGTGAAAAGTACGAAAAAGTATGTTTTTTAGTTGATTAAAAAAGCATTGGAAAGCAATTATGAGGATATTCATTTCTAAGGTGTGATTCATTAAAAAAAATGAGAAATAAATTTTATACCTTTAATAAAAATATATTATAAAGGGGTATTAGAGCAATTTTTTAAAAGTTATCAATATATAACTTTTATATATTTTATTTTATTACTTGTATTATATGTTAGTACTAATTTTTTAATTATACATTGTTTTTATATATATATATTACTATTATTATATTATTATTTTTTACTATTATTGAACTGGTCTAGGCCGGGACAGTCCTTAACTTTCTCGTTTGCTCTTTGATATTACCGGTTTCGTGGGGATCTGATATTATACCCTCGACTCCAGTGAGGAGTGAAGGTCTTGGAGTGATCCCTGGTACCAAACCACTAACCTTTATGTGTTGTAGGGGCGAAAGATGGCGTCATCTGTAAGGACACTCTAACACTCAAATCAGTGAAATAAGAATTTTCAGAGCTCAAGCATAAGGTTAGAGAGAATATGCTTACATGTTACATTGGTGCAATAGTATTTATACTTAAGAGGAGTGGAAGAGCCTTCTTGCTCACCAAGTCTTCCGTACATGTGTCAGTATTTACTTTGCTATTCAGCAGTAAAGCTGACTTGTGATGGTGACATTTCGTAGCGGCTCTGCCTAAACCATAGTCACTTTGTAAGCGACTTGCTCAGTACGCTAGGTTATAAGTCAACTCTGAACCTCCAATATTAAGTGGGTAACTCACAACAGGGTCAGTCCTAAGGATCTTTCGTGAGACCACGGATACTGGTGTTAAACCAACCCGTTACATGAGATGCTGACGTTAAGAGAATAGCTCACACCAGTTATCACATAATATCGATTCCGAATGCGGGATTTCGACTAAATTACCTTTACGTTCATGACTGGTGTCCGGACCGATCAATTATAATTATTTGATTATTATTTATATTGTATTCATGTTACATGATCATGATCATGTTGAAGCAGGGAATATGTGCAAAGAAAAAAAAGTCATTCGGATAGAAAGGTGCTTAATTAGAAACTTATGTCATTAGCCAATAAATTTCATATGAAATTTTTTCCAAAAGTAACCAGACAAGAGAAAATAATTACATACCATTTTTTTTTTCTATAACAAAGCAACAAAACAGTCATTTGTTAGTTTTCCCCATGAATTTAACAATCCTTGACCTCGTTATCAAGTATTGCATTCATTTATTTAAATGCTTTCATTACTTTTCATCGTGTTTATACGTAGAGTTGGTAATCTGGCTGCTCATATTTAGCTTCTTTGACTCGTGAATTCCATCAGTTGTTTCTGAATAATCCAGATCTATGTTTAAATTTGCAAGACTAGACGTACGTGGCCTAACATAACGATTGGATTTGCTTCATGTTCCTAATTGATGTGATGTCTTAACAAATTAAATACTTGGATCCACTGCTTACCCAACGTGTGTTTTATGTATATTTGTTTTACACGCGTTTGGAAGATAAACGTGAAATTAATTGCACACGCACTTGTTGTAGACCATGTCCCCAAAACATTTGTCAGTTTGATATGGATTTTAGAAAAAAGAATTATGAAAATAAAAAAATTTAAAAATTAATATTAATCTCTTACGTGGTTTAAAATAGTTAAAATTCTGTTTAATTATAGATTTTTTTTATTAAATCGAAGTTCAACTAACCTAACTTTTAACCAAAAAAACCATATTTATTTTAATGAAACACCAATCTCGGGTTAGAGTCTTCAACATCTAATAATATTCAATCTTCACTTTATTTGGTTGCAATTATTTTAAAAAAAACATAAGTTTTTCTTTTAGAAATCAAGCTTAAATTCATAATTAAATAGCTAATATTTTCTCTACTGACCCGGATTAGTTTTAATTGCAATAGCTATTGTTATGCATGTACTGTCAAGTTTTAAAAGTTACAAAACGTGGGTGACACTTTTCATTTTGTTTCCCTTGTTAAACTTGTATATGTAATCCACATCGATCAATATGTAAAGCTCTCTATTTTCTAATGTCTTTCTTCTTTATCCTAATAATTATATCGGACTAAGTTATGGGTCAAATTTTATAATGCTTATTGGGTGATGTAGTTGCATGAATCAATTCATGCAGCTAAACGTAATCTTGTTGAAATATTTAGGATTGACTCAATTGATCAAATTAGTTCAGTTAGAACAGATAGAGTAAATATAACAATGATTTGTGTGCTTTACATTGTTCAGAAAACCATGTAGCTATGGAAGTTAGAAAAGAAAATGAGAAAAAAAATGGTTGGAGAATGGGTTAGCGAATATTGTGGAGGGTGTGGTTTTCATGATGATAAACAATCGGAATTTGTAAATTTTTGTGGACAATATAGCTTACACAAATGGGTCTACTGTTGCCATCTTATTTTGTCCTTCGACAAATCAAACGTGGGCTCCTCATTTGTATTAGGAAATGAAGGGATCATACTTTGTAGATCTTGCTATTGCCAATTCTAACATTCTATGCCCCACCCACATGAACTTTGATGGAGGATAATTCTCTGCTGATAAAGCTAGGATCATCCATATTTCTTAGATTTCGCAGATCATAGAAAGTAAACCCAATTATAATTATCAAACAACTTCGTACGTCTTTAATAATGATAATAAATTAATCAAAATACGAATGTTAAATTTGGAAAGAGGTGACAATAGGTTGATGATACAGATAATAGTTATTAGAGAGTCAATCAACCCAGAAGGAACGATACACACTCGGATACATATATAACATTGATGTGTCACGAAAAATATAATTTTGGGGTGTAAATTTATGTTTTGGGATTCATAAACCGTCAAGAATGGGTTAATTTAACTCTAGCGTTGATGGGAGGGGTATAATGATATGCTCATCTTTCTTTATTTTTGTTGCGTATACTCTTAAACCAAGTTTATAACCCTAATAACTTGTAAATCTAACATTCTAAAATTTACTTAATGCAATATATTGTGGTTAATATTAGGAACCAAACTAATACTCATTTAGTAAACAGTTATGAAAAGAGAATCATCTAAAAATTATTTTTGATAAAGCACAGTTAAAAATCTCAAATAGGAACTAAACATGCCCTTTTCAATGATGTACAATTACAAGTGATGAAATTTGGATTAGTTTGCTGTAGATTTATATAATTAAAATCAGAAGAAAAAAAGAGGTGGGTGTGAACTAGTTGATAAGAGAAGTCAAGTTGGCAATAAAGAGACAAGGAAACTTGAAGGGGAAGTGAGCATGAGACAGGACAAGAATTGAAGCGTGTCCGGCTCTATCTCTTTATCCCCTTTTCCTGTTTTGGGTGCCATCTCTTCCCATTATTGCATCTTCATTTCTTTGGTACAAAGTGAACTCAATCATAATGTTTGCTAAGTAAAATGGAAATCTATCAGTAATTCATGGCTGTGCTCTTTTTTCTCTCAGGCGTGCATTACTTTTCTTATCCAACTTGTTTTTACAAACAAACAACAAGTGCCAGTCATTAATTTTAAGAAAGAAAGCTAACTTATTATTATTTAATAATAGCCATTCAGCAGCAAAGACATGCATGCCATCAGTACTGGAACACGAGCTGCAAAAACAGAAAAGTGAAAGGAACATTAAGGTTATCAAAGTGAAGATGTTTATTAATAACTAAAAAATAATTTTTTTATGAGGTAACCCTTCATTTTAAAAATAACTGACTTATTCCTTTTTATACTTTCATGAATTAAATCAATTCAATTGTTGAATTATCTTAAATATCATGATTATTACATATTTAAAATTTTAAAAAATAAAACGTTTATAAGTACATCTATAGTTGGTAAAATGAATAGACATCCCTATACATGATGGGTTTTTTCATATTCAGACCAAAAAGGCTCGTGTTAATACAACTTTAATTTAAGTGTTTAAACTTATTCATTTTTACAGTCGGCCAGGCTGACTCTATAAATTCAGGTTTTTTAGGTCACCTTTATAATTTTATAAGGAAAAGATCAAACTCGTTTATAAACTCATTATTTTTTTATAAACAGGAAGAACATTAAAAAAGAAAAGCTAAGACTTGAGAATAGGCACCCAGAAGAATTAACAAAGAGCAAAAATAGTTTGTGTTGCTTTTGAAATAATCGTACTAATAATAGTGAGATTGAAAAAGTCTTGATTTAAAAACATTATTATGTAACTGTATTAATTTTGAACTAATTTGTTTTTGCATTTATAATAGTTGAGTGAAATAGATGCGTTTATAGATAGGCATTTGGGTTGAGAGTTGTGTTGTGTCGAATAAAGCAGCAACAGAGGGACAAAGTGGAAGAATAAAAATGTTAAACTTTAAATTAGTCGAGTTGACAATTAACCTTTTTCGGCTGAACTGTGCCAAAACGACTTTACATTACAATCGCAACTGCGGGCTGCAAAGCAAATATCATATTAGACAAAATCAAAAATGAAACTCTGTATAAACAAAATAATGATCAAATGAGAAAAACCAAAAAAACCATATTTAAGAATACTTTAGATAATTAGTCCATGGATTTCACACGAATTTTAATATGTGATATTAAAACTAATTATAAAATCATTTTGTAAGTTAATTTTTCAAATTATATTCTAGAAAAATGATGGGAAATATAAATTATTACTTCACTCGCTCCTCACTTTCTTGGCTCGAGAGGGAAGTAGGCATGGCAACCGGGTGGGGCGGGCACGGATAGTGCTTATCCGCTACCCGCCCCGTGATGGATAATTCGTATCGGTGCCCGTCTCACTACCCGTCGGGTATCCGTCTAAACGGATTTAGGCGGGTTTGACGGGTGTCCGTGGATATTACGGGTATCCATAATTAATTATTATTCAATAAAATCTTAAGAAAAATATAACTTTTTAAAAAAAACACAATTAAAACAACAATCATGATCTAAAATATTTTATGCATTGTCAAGTATCCAAATCTTAATATGCAAATTGTCAAACGTCACATTGTTAAGTGCACTAACAGAGAAAGAAGAAGAAAGATAGCAACTATCTCAAATACTTGATAAACAGAGCTGCCATCAATTAAAATGATTAATAACCAGAGAAACACTCAAAGAAGAAAAACGCACCACCAGATCTACGATCGAATTGATCAAATCCTACCAAACAATGAAGAAAAAGAAGAATGAATCAACAAATCTTACCAACATATTTATAATTTGATCAACAAATTGTATTTATTAATAATAAACATACTAAAAAATCCCCACATCATTAAAAAATTATTTAAATAAAAAGCAGTTAGCATGGTCCACATTTTTTAGTCCACACCCATGTACCCTAAATCCAAAGCAATCTAAATCCTTAATTCCCATCAACTTTATAGTGCACCCCACAAGCTGAAGAACAACCATGGTACACTATCCAAACCAATCATCTACCTTTTGATTTTACCATACACCCCACAGCCTCTTCCATACCCATGCACCATCACCCAAACCAATCATCCATCATCCATTCCTCTAGGCTTTATGGTACACCACCAGCACTCACCCCCACCGGTGCTCCATCTTCCCCAACATCACCACACGCACAACCTCCTCCTGAACCACCTCCCACGCCCTCCTTCATCCACCATCCAACCACCAAAACCCACAGATACCCTTCTACCACGAAACCCCCCACCACTGAAACACCCTTATTTTTAAAACCCGAAATAGGGGAAATTTTTCCCAATTTTTTATTTAGAAAATACCTGGATCAATAAAAAGCCACTCTCATATATGAAGATATGAGAGCTAGGTCCATAGACCATGAAGAATCGGGTCCCATTTAAATAAAGAAAGGGAAAGAAAGGCAAGGGCAATTAAAACTGACCAAGAAGGCAAACAACGGAAGAATAGAACAACGCTCAAGCGAAGCTCCCAATACAACGCACACTCGCTCAAGCGAGATCCGACTCCGCTTGGGCGAGGCAGCACAACACGCTCGGGCGAAAGGCCATTCGCTTGGGCGAAATTAATACAAAAGCCTTCCCAACCAACATACTCGCTGGAGTGAGAACTCACTCGCTGAAGCGAGAAGCCACACTTGGCAAATCCACCACTCGGTATTCGAGACAACCATTCACTCGGTAATGACTTAGTCCACTCGGGATTCATTCCTAAGTCCACTCGGTATAAGGGGATTCCAATCACTCGACCCCATCTCATACGTCCCATAACTTAGTCTCTTATTTTCTAACCTCAAGGATTACATATACAATCCACTCGGCAACTGAGGGTATTCCCACTCGGATTCCATAAACACTCACTCGGAATATCTCCCAATCAAACGCCACTCGGCATATCCCAACCTTATTTCACTCGGGAGTATTTTACAAGTTCATCACTCGGTACACCATTCATAAACCAACTCATCTTCTGAGCAGTATCTTACTCGGTAACTAATACCAAGACCGACCAACACTTATTCGGCCTCACACTCGGCATTCATGCCTATTCTCACTCGGAGATTACCTTAACTATTCATTTCTCAGGAGG
Organism: Clitoria ternatea; assembly: GCA_037962975.1. Classification (NCBI taxonomy): domain Eukaryota; kingdom Viridiplantae; phylum Streptophyta; class Magnoliopsida; order Fabales; family Fabaceae; genus Clitoria; species Clitoria ternatea. The sequence goes on from CM075670.1 coordinate 290,432,935, forward strand.
GGTCTCCACAACCGTAATCCACTCGGTATTTATTCACCAGGTAAGTCACTCGGACTTATGAAATACTTACCCACTCGGGGAAAACTATTAAGCTAAGTCCCCACTCGGACTTACTCAATACTTAGCCACTCAAAATACATATTAGCCTATTCACTCTGATATTCATCACTTAATCACAAATAGGCTAACCTTCTCTTATAATACATTCCACTCAGAATCCATTAAGGCCGTTATCACTCGAAAAAGGCCCAAACGTACGAGTCTCACTCGGAAATGAGTCTAAACCTCCTATATTCTTCTCGGGATTCATTAACTTAGCATTATTTCAATCCATCAAGACTCCTCACATAATTCAATAACACATTCCAATCGGTGAGAAGCATCAAATCAATATAAATTGCTTATATATATATATATATATTCTCATAAATATAAACCTGCCCACAAATCCAGTCTACCGACCCATATATATATATATATATAATCATGCACTCGGAACGCTTATTCCCTTAACATTATTCATTCACCAACACCCATTATCCGATACAAGTACATGATTTCAATGTAAATCTTATATATAAACATGCACTCGGATTCCAAAACATATATTATTTGTATTCATTATACAACATTGTTATGAGCCGGCCAAGGCTTAACACAACTATACACAACATATATATATATATATATATACAACATAAGCACTCAACAGTCAGAGTGCACATCACTCGGACTTGAGTCCTTCACATCATTTCCGACCAGCCTGTATATACTAAAAAATGGTGTAGGGGTGAGCTTTACATATTAAATGACAGATATTGGCTCGGATTAATCATAGAATCCTCAACATGCAATAACATATAACATCATTCAACACATCAAACACTGCCATTCAATATGAACAATCACAATCATCTTCCGATCGGGAATTCACCCATTTCACTCGGTCATAAGCTCAACTTACTCAGTAACGAGTATAATAATCCATTCAGATTTCACTCAACTCCGAGCCTTGCTCAAGGAGTGTGCCTGAGCCCAGCTCCAGGACTTAGTCATATTCGTATGTTGTCATCTGATTGTCGATCGGTAATAGAAGTTCAACGCATTCCAGAGGCGAATCGGATGCATACGGTTTCATTCACTCGGCGTCCAACGCCAATGCACTCGGCATTTCATCAAGCGTCTTATTTCACGCTTAGTTCCCCAGGCACTGCCCCGAGTCTAACCTGAGGTCTTTCATCACATTCAACATTAGGACCACGTCCTCTTCACTCGGGATTATACCCTTCGTGGCACCCCGTAAGGTGATATACTCAACACGTATGCATATACATTCAACTCATATTCATTCGATTGCCCACTCGGAAATCTGCGTTCAACACTCTATGCACTCGGCATTTTCACAGCGAATCAGATGACTCGGCTCACATCACATCCACTCGGCAATCACTATGCTATTCACTCGGATTATCATTATCCATGAGCCTCACATGCTATTTCATGGGATCCACTCGGCCTTAGCGTTTCTAAGCCTCACACACCATTTTATATAGAATTCCATTCGGTAATCAACACTAGTAATCATCCTATGTTTTCTCATATACATTCCACTCGGAATTATCATGCCAGTCCCCATCCTATGCACTCAGCATACACAAATTCAATATCATGCATCACATGCATACAATCATACCATTACTCACATAGGGACCAATAACAAACTACACAATTCACTCGGCATTCATATTACAATTATCATGCATCTCATATCTTAACTCATATCATCACAAATAATGTCATACAGCTCTTGAACGGATAATCATACACCATGTAGTAATAAATAACATACATTCGGGTTCAACTCAACAACAGCATACAATACACATCAGACACAACACAGTGCAATTATGTCACCTGGAAATCCGTCCATAAGCCATGCATTTGAGATGCAAAGCCCCCTTACCTGGAATGATGTTCCAGAAATCACATGGGCCACTCGGCCCAGCCACAGCAGCACTCTGCTCGGCTTTCCAATCGTGGGAAGAGCCAACATGGCTCCCAGTCGTCCCAACAACATGCTCACCGCCATGGAGAACCAACACAATCTCCACACAAGCCTCAAAGCCACCAAATCAGTGGAGAAACTCCCAAGCACAACACAAAGCTGTTCCATACTTCCAACAGCACCGTCCTCACCACCATGAAGGACAACCAAGCTTCTATGCATGCACCATCCATCTCTGCCTTCTTCACACAAACAGCACAGCCTCACACAGTGGATCATCTTTCCACAACCGAGGCACACCATACGCTGCTAGCTCCCAACCAAGCCACAAACAGCCCCATCAACGAAGATGAAGAAGAGAAGAAGAAGAAGGACCAGCAAGAAGGAGAAACACCAGGGAACAGAGGAGGGACCTGAACCCAGCCTCCAAAACACAGTACCACGCTGTTTCCCATCACCATGTTGTCCCTCACACAGCCACACCGATCCCCCTCGGTTCAACACAGTTCATGAGTGGAAGAAGAAGATAAAGGAGAGGACGAAGATGAAGCAGGAGCTCCAACAAGTTCTAGAGAGAAGGAGGAGCGTTTCTCTCCCCCATAGCATGCACCAATGAGGAAATGAGAGAGTGAGTAGGGAAATGAAAGAGTGAAGTCCTCATCTTCACACGCTGTCCATCCCCACGCTGCTCTGTGATAGCTCCTCAATCAACCATCACTTCTTCATTTAATGCAAGTCCTATAGCATTTAATGCTAATTCTCTCAGCAATCATCACTCCCTTCCAACGTGGATAAGGAGAGAGAGAGAGAGAGAGAGAGAGAGAGAGAACCGGCCCATTAAACCACCAAGGCACATATTATTATTATTATCATTATTCAATAATTAATCTAATTAGCCATTAAACCCCAATTAACCATTAACTAAACCAATCATAATCCTTAATCCTGAAATTTACCACACCCGGCAATTAATTAAAAATCGGGATATTACAACCACCGAAGCCCCTCCACCACCAACCCTATTACCCACCACAAAAAAAGAGTTAAATTAATGTAGTATAATGTAAACAACCTTTGAAACATCCTTATATTTAAAAATATATTTCTAAAATCCAAATAAATTTTTCGCGAATAAATTTCAGATTTAAAACAAAATTTGAATTAATATAATAACGCAGTCGGCAATACATCAACCGGCTCATTCATATTTACATATACATAATAAAATTGGTATACACAGGAGCCGGTCAAGGCTACTATAAACAATTATGTGCATTATGTACTATACATATATATATATATATATATATATATATATATACATAATGCTCCGAGCAGGTTGAGTGACTTCATATATCATCGTTGCGTCCTATATCCACTGTAAAAATAACAACAATAGGGGGTGAGCATAAACATGTCAAATGATAGTTATTGAATCGGATTAAATGTCCAATTCATAACCACATATAAATCAAAATCATATCACATAATCTCATCACATTTCATTCATTCACAATAATTATATACTCATGTTGTTCACAACAACATAACAGTATATATTTCATAAGCTATCTCATAGCTTCTCAATAATTATATGCAAATGTATATGCATGCGGATCCGACTCTAACGATTGGATTTACACAATATAATAATATATCTCAGCTCTCAGCTGATTCAGCCGTTTTACAGGTACCAAACCGCGCACCCATAATGTAACACCAGTCACTCTCAGTGACAACGGTAACTCAACTCGGTGTTACGGGCCAGCCTTGAGTCCAACTCAAAGGCGGCTGTGGAATCTGAAGAAACCACCATAGGGTCTATGCCTTATCATCAGGCCGCCCTCCCATCTGGGCCGGCATCACAGGCCCCCTACAGTCCTGTGTGCGTTTGAATGTAAATGTTATGCCAAATAATGATCAATCATCAATAGACCACCTGATTACCATCATCAGGGGCTACCACTCGGTTACCATCACCAAGGGTCTCAACTCAATATAACAATAAGCATAGCATGCAGTAGTCAATCACAACCACATATACTAAGCTACTTCAAGCTTAATAATCATTAATTAATATTATCATAATCATCACATAAGCATCTCATGCTTTATCAATATGCATCACATGCATATATATATATATATCATGAAATCTTCATGAATATCATTCATATCATCATCATCAATCACATATTCTATTGCATCTTATGCATAGAATTCATCACAAATACATACATCACGTATACAATTCATATCTTATATAAACTCAATATCAATACCACTTACATATGAACGGAAAACATCATATCTTATAATATATCACATATATTCGGGATTTCTTATTAAATACAATAATATTATCCCGAATCCATTCATAAACCATGCATTTAAAATGTAAACGCTCCCCCTACCTGGAATAAAGACTTCCAGCAGCTCTTCAGGCTATATCCAATCATAGCTCACAAATTCCGACTGGAATTTTCAGCTCTGAACCAGACCAAAGCTTCTTCGTGAAAGAGAAGAAGTGAAGGTTGATTTCCTCCTTGATCGTTAATTTCCAGTAAAGATTGGAAAAGAAAGGATTAAAGATGATGTTTTACACTTTCAAAGTTCCAAGCTAATCCAACAGTAGAAGTTGATATAAATCGTTCATGAAAAAGAGACGTGAACGAAGTGAAGAAGTACACATACGTGTATATTAAAAGATAAGGAAGAAACAAGATATTTAAAAGAAAAGAGAATAGGACAAAATAGAGAGGGTCCCATGTTTAGAAAAGACAAAAAAGGAATCTGCTAAAATTTAGAAGAATAGAACGACGTGGAAGAACCTCAATGATTGAAGTAAATATCAGCTCTGACGCTGTTTAGATATTTTGGCATATTTCTCTCATATCTTAATGAATTTTAATAAATTTAGTCTTGTTGGAAAGCTAAGACCACGAGGAATAACTTTGTAGTTGACCATATTTCCAAATTCTGACTCTAACATAGTAAAAAGATTAAATTGAAAGTACTCGAAAATATCTCTTTCCGAGACGGATTCATCAGAGCCTCTTTCCATTCAGAATTACTTCACTCGGAGAAAATTCGCTCGGAAAGGTTTCTACATGAAACACTCAGTCATAGCTTTCCTTCCTCAGAAGTGACCCACTCAGAAATGTCTCACCCGGAGACACCTCATTCAGACATGCCTCACTCGGATATATCTCTGCCCGAGTCAAAGCCTTCACTTGCGTCACTCAGAAGTATTACAACCGAAAAGATCACTCGGAATTTGAAGTTCAGTCCTCTCTCGGAAATCTTTCCACTAGAAAGGATCACTCGAGGTCGAAGACAATCTCGAAGACGAACCCGAGCACAAGCTCTCAGTAACTTTGAATATCGACCCGAGCACGAATTAAATGAAGGGTTCACCACTCGGATATTTATTTCCCTCAGGAACTATTCACTAGGAAACATACTCGTTCAAAGTTAAAGTCTTTCTCTATCCAGAAGTACTCTCCTTGGAAAAGACTCACTCGGTATGTCTCAATCGGTGCCATACTACACGGAAATCGGAAATATCTCACGCTGCCATCCTACTTGGAAATGTCTCACTCGGTGCCATCCCAGACGGAAGTGTCGCACTCGGAGACATCCCACTCAGGAAAGTTGCATTCAACTAGGAGATACCCCACTCGGGAATTCACTACTCAGAAATATCTTAGCTGAGAAGTACTTATTCGAAATCAAAGCTTTTCTTCGCTCGGAAGTACTTCTCTCAGAAACGACCCATTCGGAAACGTTTCACTCGGATTTGTTTCACTCAAAAGTGTCTCATTCGGACACAAAGTTTTTCTTCACTCGGAAGTGATTCTCTCGGTCATGCTTCACTCGGAAACATCTTAACCTCCCTTCACTCGGAAGTATCTCAACTTTCCTACACTTGGAAATATCTTAACGTTACTTCACTCGGAGTAGTTCTCTCACTTAGAAAGATCTTACTTGAAATCAGATCCCTTTCTTCACTCGGAAAGTCTTATCTCAAACATGATTCACTCGGAATCGTTTTCCTTGGAAACTAACCACTCAGAAATATGGAACTTGGAAGCGTTTTTGCCCGAAAGGTACTCATTCAAAGTCAGAGCCCCTTTTCGTTCAGAATCAATCCTCTTGGGAATATTCCTTTCCGATAGAAGCACTCGTCCGAAGTCGGACTCGGAAATTCCTCACTGAATTAGTTTTTTTAAATTTTCAAATTTAGGATGTTACAACCTTAGTCATTTTTCGAGGACCTTAATCAAATCAATTACACTCAATTTTTTTTTTGTAACAAGGGAGGTTTATAGTTGGATTTAGAAATCAAAATAGTTATATTATAAGAGAAAAGTAAATCTTTGGATGGATGATAAATCAGATTTAAAAGCACAACCCAAGGAATTAATTAATCTTTAGTGGGCTAATCATTGATCACAAATATGGATAAGTCTAATTAATTTTTCAATCTTGAAACACTTGAAATCCTTAAATGACTCATATATTATGTTCTAGAAAATCTTCTAGATTGAATTAATGAACTAATAAGAACAATCAATCGATATATTCTTATTAAGATCAAAATGGCTTTAAATTTATCATTTGGTTAAGTTAACAAATTAAATAGAAATATCTTATCTAGTAACTTAATTTTTATCTCTCAAATGGATTATTGATTAACCAACTAAAATCATTATAGATTATTCAATTAAATACCAATCGATTGTACACTTAAATGATCTACTATTACAAGCATTTAAGAAACAAATAAAATTAATTATCTCTAATCAAAATATTAAGAGTAAAAGCTCAAAGCTAACATAAAAAAATAAATTCCTTGAGTTGATTTGAAAAAGATTAAGCTTCTATGATAATAATAATATTAAACAAAGAAACTAAAACTAAATTACACATAACTTTGATTATGCAAGTAAATAATAAAGGACGAAGTTAACTTACCTCATATTAAAAAGGAAAGATGAAAGAATATAGATCAAGAAAAGAAGGTAAATGTAGGAAAAACAAAACCTCAAGAAACTAAAATAAAGACATATAAATATATTGAAAACTTAGACATATATTATGTTGTATATCGTTTATATTTATCGTTTATATTTTATTTACAACTTCAAACATTAATTTATAAATAAAGAATCATAGTACTATATATTTATGTCTTGATGAGAAGTCACGTCAAAAACAAGAAAAAGAATTTGGCCAAATGTCACGTCACTTGAAAATAACCAAATTCAATCGGCTCCCACTTAATTAGTATTTGCAATTTTCTCAAATCTTCTAATAGCATATACATTAATTTAGTGCATCGCAATTATAATCAAAATTATAAAATTAGTGGAATAACTAGATCTCTGCTGATGCACAAGATTCTTGTTTGGTTATTCATTTAATAAAATTTTACTATTTTATGTAGATCAAATCATTTTTTTTAAATTAGTATTGATCAACTTAAGGCATCAATTTTCTACTTATATGATTTACCTCTATACCCATTTAATATTAATTTGCTTTATCTAAAAAGCAATTCTACTAAAGTTACAAGTTTGAGTTAGATTGGAAAGGGGTGGTGAAGTAGAGAGAAGGGAAGCCCTCGTTGTGACACCCAAAACCTAATTTACAAATTCCAATTAATTAACCCAAATTTTTGAAATAAATTTTTCACGTTTAAAGAATCATTTTGAAATTCGTAATTTAAATTTTGAGGTCACATAAAAATTGATAAATGCAGAATATTATCATGCATACTAGTTGTGAAAGAATAAAACATAATACATTTATATAGCGGAGACGATAGATAAGATTGCAGTACGAGGTACATAATATTATTACAACATATTAAAACTCAAATGAAGTCAAAGTCTAAGCAATAAAACATAAAAGCTTCATTAATTGCACCACTCGTCATTTTATGAAGCATGCATTGTAAAAATAATGTAAGAGTGAGATAAAATATAGAATAAATATAAAATAAGTAAAATTGCACAAACGCAATCAACAAACAATTATGATATGATGAATATGCCAAACAAGGTCATTTATATTTAATAATCTTTAATTTAGCTAAATGATGTCATGTTGGATCCATTTTGATTTAGTGAGAATACTGTAGTAAAAAGTCTCATAGAGACACAAGTAGGACTTAGCATAATGTCACGAATCCCTACCCTTCGTAGCGCTCAAGTACCAAAGTACACAAGTAGGACTTAGCATATACCATGAATCCCTACCCTTCATGGCGTTCAAGTACCAAAGTACACAAGTAGGACTTAGCATAAACCATGAATCCCTACCCTTCATGGTGCTCAACGAAAATGAGGCTTTAACTCATCATAGAGTAACCCCCCACCAGGGCCGGCAAGCATGGAACCCTTAAATTCCATGGTGCGTCCAAATGCTTATGATGCATGAATGCCTTTAATTCTCTTTATCAATTTAACATACCATGATATCAATACTTCTATAATCACTTGGAAAGATATAAGTCCTTAAAGGACACATCACATAGATCAATTCTTAAAATCATGGATTTACAGCTCAACAACACATCCCAATAAACCACAAGGCATTCATGTATACATTAATTTAGTCATTCATAATTATTCATCACAAAGATATACATACTGTATGACATTCATAGGACACTCAATAACATCCATAATAATCAACAATCCCTCAATAATTCATAAATAAATCATTTCCCACATGGAAAGTATCATTTTCTTCCATAATAACCATCATAGGTAAATTTCAGAAATTTACAACAGCAACATACATTAGTAAAAAGGCCATAACGTGAGCAAATCAAATCCTTTTTTGGTAATTACACTTTCTGTAGTTCCATAACAAAATTATCTACAACATTCATGAAGACCAAAAATTTTAATTCCTTACAGAATTTGCTTTATGTTACAAACAACACACTGACTTTTACAAATTTTTACTACATGTACACAGTTTAGTAAAATAGGCATATCTCCTTGTAAAAAAATTATTTTAAGATAAAAATTGTGCCAAATTTTCAAAAATATAATTATCTATAACTTTCATGAAGACCATATGTCCCAATTCTATAAGTATAAAACGTAGTTTCAAAATTACTTTCTGACTTCAAACAGTAATTTTAGTATTACAAATTTAGTTACAGCTTTAACAACCTTTAGTAAAAATTGTATATCTCTTAATAGAAAAATTATTTTCACATGGGACCAAATCCCACATGTTCATAACTCAAATATCTAAAACTTTTATGAAGGGCTCAAAAATTAATTCTGAACTGTTCTTTACAGGGGGTGTAAAGGTATGATTGTCAAACAATTCAAAATGTACATGTAAGGTAAAATCTGATGTGAGGAGGGCCTTATACAGATACAAATATGGAGTACTCTTGTATACTGGGGCGTAGTACAATGCACTCTGCAGCGGTGTAGCAGTCCGCCTGGAATAGCCTCCTTTGCCTTGACACAATTGGTGGTTGTACCTGCAATTATTCTACGACGCTCAAGTCAGTATTTTGAAGTACTGTTAGACTTAGAAAGCAAATCTGAGAGAATTATGCAAGTATGAGTGTAAGGTTCAGAATTAGGGGATCCCCCTCTATACCTTTTTGCTGAGGTTTATATACCTGTTACTGGTGCTCTATTATTGGTAGGACCCGTTCCTTGTTTTCAGGCATAATGCAAGAAAGGTAGTGGGTCCCTGCGTCGTTCACAAGCACCATCACTGTAGTGGGTATTTCCACTCACTTGGAAAGCGTTAATGCTTCATTATTTTATTTGTTGTTCCCTCTTATGCGTGACAGCGTGATTCCCATTTTCAACCTCTCAAGACAGAGTCAATCTCGTGCCGGGGTTATAAATATAGGCTCGCTTCGCAGTATGGGAATTTTGGTATTCCGCCTGTATTGAGCCTATGGCTTGGCGGAGTAATGTGCATTGGAAATGCTTTCACTAGTGCAAAAAAGGTCTTTAATCACGGTTAAAAAGGGCTTTTAATCACGGTTGAAAAACCATGGTTGTTCTGGGCGTGATTGTATATCAAGACATTTAATCACGGGTCAGAACCGTGGTTATATCCACTTTTAATCACGGTTGTTTGAACCGTGATTAAAAGTGGCTATAACCATGGTTGCCTAACAACCGTGATTAAATGTACTGGACCAAAAAAAAAATTAAAAATCGTGGTTATCATCTTCACCATTCAAAAACAGCAAGAACACAATGAACACCAACACCAGAAATAAGAACGCAGCAAGAACGCAAGAAACAAAAACAGAAGAAAAGTAAATGAATGAAAATCAGAACAACCACAAGAAACAAGAAACAAGAATGCTACTACAACAAAGGAACGAGAAGAACACAAAGTAAAACGAAGAACACATAGCAAAACGAAGAACACAAGTATAAATCTAAAACGTAAACCTGTAAATAATCAATGGCGTACGATGGGAAACCTGTAAATGGTAACAGAAAAATAGTGAGAACTCACATAATAAACAAATCTAGAACGTAAATAATGAAATGTAAATGGCAACATGAAAACAGCGAAGAGAAACCTTACAGAGAAGGAGAGAAAAGAGAGTTAGACTAAGGCGCGCTTGTGAAATTACGAAATTTAAAACGAAAAGGAAGATATAATCACAGTTACACAAGGACCCGTGGTTATATGTATGACCTATAACCACGGTTATGCTAGTACCCGTGGTTATATGTATGACCTATAACCACGGTTACTCCAGTAACCGTGGTTATATATATGACATATAACCACGGTTGAACAAGGGACCCGTGGTTATATGTGAAAATCTTATTTTGGCATTAGAAAACACCATAAAAAATTTTAGAATTTTTAGAATTTATTTGGTAGGTAAAGTAGAAGCCTAAAAATCCAAAAAATAAGCAAATAAATCATAAAAAATAAAAAATTTTGATAAAACAAGGGTTTTTTGAAAATCTGAGCAATCCCAACTGGCTTAACGTGTTGGAATGAATGCGGATTTTTTTTCTACCCCAAAATCATGTGCAACAATAAGGATTCTGAGTTTTCTAGCTCAAGTTATGCTCGTTTGAAGTTTGCCGATTTTTGTCATCGCAAAATTTTTGTATCTCTCACTCAAAAATTGATTTTTCAAAAATTCCAACTCGAATAGCTAATAAGTACCAAAAGAAGTCATGACGCAAAAAATCAGATCAAAATTCCATGTTTTTCTTTTTTTTGGATTTTTCTAAAAATAAGGTGAATAATATATGAATAATATATGAATTTCAAAATCAGATCAAAATTCCCAAAAATTTCAAAAATGCCATCTCGTTTTGACATATAACCACGGTTGTTTGACAACCGTGGTTATAGACACTTTTAATCATGGTTGCCTAACAACCGTGATTAAAAGTTTTCCCAAAAATTTTAAAAATGCCATCTCGTTTTGACATATAACCACGGTTGTCAAACAACCGTGATTATAGAGACTTTTAATCACGGTTGCCTAACAACCGTGATTAAAAGTTTTCCCAAAAATTTCAAAAATGCCACCGCGTCATTTTTAATCACGGATCCACATTAATCCGTGATTATACCCCGTGGTTGTATCCATTTTTTGCACTAGTGTTTATGTATGTGTATAATCTTTTTAATACTTTCCACCTTGGCGGAGTAATAGGCCTTGGTGGAGTAACAAGCATTGGCGGAGTCACATGCCTTGGCGGAGTCACATGCCTTGGCGGAGTAACATGTCTTGGCGGTATGTACTCCGTATAAGAGTAATCATAGAGGATTTGAAACGTATTTCTCCTGTTCGAAATGCTGATCTGGCAAGGCATTAAAACCATGCTCTTGGGGGCCGGTGTTGGGACCGGATCATCTGCCCCCTAGCTTGTTATAGTGACTAGCGGGGTCGCTTTAATAAGCTATAGCACTTTGTTGTGTTTAGCTTTTATAGGCATGGGTTTAGGCGGTGTTTGCTAGTTCTGAATTTATGGACAAGTGTTTTCATGCATTTATTGTTTTTGTCATTACTTGCCACGCCTGTCATCAAAGCGCCTCGAAACTACGTTTTGCCACTTCAATCTCTCATTGCCACGTATGCCCTCGTAACGATTGCCATTCCAATGATGGGATATAAATGCGTGGGATGGCAGTTGGAATACGTTTTCGAGGTTATTACCATGGGCCTTGGATTTTGAAAATACGGCCAAGGAAATGCCTGCCTTGAGATTCATCTAACGGTCTCAAAATTAACGGAACGTCGTTATGATTCATCCAACGGCCATAGGTGCATTTCTGAGATTTCCGAGGTTTCGCTTATTTCCCCCCAAGCCATGCCTATAAATAGGTAAACTCTTAGGAGAGAAAATGTTTTGCTTTATCTTCCACTCTGTGTTTTAGTGTTTAAACTGCCTTCTGAACGCTGCTTCCTCGCGATTCGTTTCTTATTGCCAGTTCATCGTTTCTTCAGAGATTTAAGGTAACTTTCTTCTTCCTCTATTTTCTGTCTTCGTTGTTATTGGGTTGGTTCTGTTTTCTTTATATATGTGTTTGTTGAAACGAGGATGAGAGGAAAAGAATCAGAGTCGTGCCCTAGGGTATCTGTTCACCCTATGTTTTCGGATATTGAGAGTGAAGATGAGGGCTTCTATACTGGGAGGGATTCAACATTTTACAGCAGCGTAGAGTGTTTTAGTAATGCTATACATTCGTTTGTAGCAGGAGGTACCCCTCAGATACAAGTGAGAACAATGGCAGAATGTCAGAATGTGGTGCTGCACGGGTTAGATTGGAAAAAGATGCTTGAGACTGATCCCTATTGTTGGGTCGAGGAAGACGTCAAAGAAGCTTCTTCACGTCATGCAACGACAAGTGGTGGGGTAATGGAGTTGTCAGTGCCTGTCTGGAAGGATGAGAGATTTGAAAGGAGGTTTATCGTTCGTTCGCCAAAGACGTTTGAATGAATTTTCCATCGTCCTCAGGATGAGCGTACTTTGTATATGTACGATATCCTGTTTACTCAGTTGGGGGTGCGATTTCCGTTGAACAAATTCCAGATGGGTGTACTCAGGTTTCTTGATTGCGCCCCCTCTCAGCTGCACCCTAATGGATGGGGAATAGTCCGCAGCTTTGAAGTGCTGGCTAAACATTTGGAGTTTACGCCTACTGTGGCGTTGTTTTTTGCTTTTTGCCGTATAATGAGGCGGATGAATGCAAAAATCGGCGGCATAGGTTTTGTTACTCTTCGGGCGGAGCCGAAGATTGTAAATTTTAAGGCATTTGCTGACTCCGCCAAAGAAGGCGGACTTCATTTCAAAATGAGCTTTGTAAAAATTTCTGTTAGGAAGAACAAGTCCGTCTTTTGGCGGAGTGCGGAGGGGATTAATAAATTCCCGGTGGCGTGGACTCATGAGCACTTCCTCCTGACTAAACAAGCTTATGAAGTTGAGGAGAGTGTCCTGTCACCTACCTCCGTGGAAGTACTCCGGACACTGAAGGAGTATAACTCCGCCCACAAGCAGTTTCTGTGCCGAAGGCTGCTTGGGCGTGATGCTGAAGGATATTTAAGTAATGTTTTAAGACTTGTTGCTTGAATATTATTTCTGTTCTTTCCTGCAACTTCTAATTGTATTCGTGTATATTATGTTTGCAGGAGAGATCGCTAAATTTCCTGGGATGGAGCGTATCAAGCAAATCCGTATGAGTCGCCAGGAAATTGATGCGGAGAACAATGTGCAGCCCCGGAGGAATCTTGCTGCAGCTCTGACGAGGACTCTCCCTTTGCCTGCATCCACCAAGGTAGTGATGTTGGAGGGTGGTGCGGGACCCTCGATAGTTGATGCAGAAAGGCGATCTAAAAAACGCCAAGAACCAGAAACTATCGAGGTGGAGGAAGAGGACCCCCAACCTTTGCAGAAGAGGAAGAGCAAGGGGAAAGGGAAGGTGGGTGAAGGAGCATCATCTGATGCTGTGATAGAAACTGAAGAAATTCTAGAGCCATCAGCTGTGGCTATCACTACTGAATTGGGCGGTCAGGAGGACGCCCTTGAAGAAGATGTTGTGGAAGAGGAGATGGAGGGGGTTCAAGGTTCACCACCTCACCGAACTGAGAGTCCTGCCTGGACTTGACTGCTCGAGGAATATAAGTTTTTCTTGTCAACGTTCCAGGGGAGCCATCTAGGAGGTCTGTCTCTCTTCCTCTGGCGGGGTCTTGTTTGAGTCCTTACTTGTATTTCATAAATGTGGGATCCCGCCAGTCAGAGAGGCGTGATCCTGACTTTATCCTCCGTCCAGATATTGACTTCGAAGAGATTACGGATGCCACTGTTGCTACAAGGTGGCATCTCGCTGAAATTGATGGTTACCTTGCTTCAGTGCCCCGTATTGCTGAGGTGGCTGCGGAGGCTGCCATGTTTCAAGAATCATTTCATGATTCTGTTGAAAAAATTCGAAGCTTGGAGCATGACAATGAACAGTTGTCGGAGGTGATCAAGGCTAAAGATAAACACCTTGACACCGCCGACTCTGATAAGAAGAAGCTGGAAGAGGAGCTGGCCCGGGTCAAAGCTAAGAAGGTTCTGTTGGACAAATAAGTTTCAGATTTGAAACAACAGAATTCAAAGCTGGGCGAGGATGTGGGCGAGCTGACCCATGTAAAGGCTGAAAATGTTCTGCCGGGACAACAAATTTTAGATTTGAAATAGCAGAACCAAAAACTGGGTGAGGATGTGAGTGAAGTTCAGTAGAGACCGGTTTCTTTTGAGACCAATAAGGCTCTCGCTGAAGACGCCTGGGCTGTGGAGTTTGATTAAGCAGCCACTGCATATAGTGACCTTGAAAAACAGGTCGAAGACCTAAAAGCTGAGAAAGCCATTTCCGATGCCAGCAATAAACGGCTTGATCAGGAGTTGCAATCGGCTTTGGATGCAACTGAGGCAGCAATTGATGATGCTTTCAGTATGGCCATTCGCCAGGTCCGTCATCGTAACCCAGGCGTTGCTCTTAACATTACAGGCATTCACCCTTATTATGAGTTTATCAATGGTGAATTAATGGTGCCTGCTCAGGGGGGTCATGTTCCTGCGCCTAATGAAGAGTATGTTCTGGCGGACTTGCCCCCCTCACAGAGTTTGTCCAAACCTAGTGAGTTTCAGCCTAGCTCCACCCACCAAGAAGGAGTGCCACCCGAGTCTTAAAGATTAGCTCCGGGGTTTCTTTGCAAATTTTGTTTTTTGCACTTTAATAATATTGCCTTGTTCCAGGATAGGCTCTGGACCCCTTATCAATTCTTGACAATATTTAATAAAGTATAATTTATGTAAATTTATACTTGTTCATATAAACGGTGTTTGAGTCTGTAGGAGTTGTGCCTTGTAAAATGCTATTAATAAGGCAGAGTAATCGTTTGAGGACTGATGAAATATGACTAAGTATAACGAGGCGGAATAATTTTTTTGTGAATTTTAATGAAGTAAAATCCTGTAATGAGGCGGAGTAGCCTCTTAAGAATTTTAAAATGAGGCGGAGTAGCCTCTTAAGAATTTTAAGGAAGTAAATTCTATAATGAGGCGGAGTAGCCCCTTAAGAATTTCAATGAAGTAAATTCTGTAATGAGGCGGAGTAGTCTCTTAAGAATTTCAATGAAGTAAATTCTGTAATGAGGCGGAGTAGCCTCTTAAGAATTTCAATGAAGTAAATTCTGTAATGAGGCGGAGTAGCCTCTTAAGAATTTCAATGAAGTAAATTCTGTAATGAGGCGGAGTAACCTCTTAAGAATTTCAATGAAGTAAATTCTGTAATGAGGCAGAGTAGTCTCTTAAGAATTTCAATGAAGTAGAATTCTGTAATGAGGCGGAGTAGCCTCTTAAGAATTTTAATGAAGTAAATTCTGTAATGAGGCGGAGTAGTCTCTTAAGAATTTCAATGAAGTAGAATTCTGTAATGAGGCGGAGTAGCCTCTTAAGAATTTCAATGAAGTAAATTCTGTAATGAGGCGGAGTAGCCTCTTAAGAATTTCAATGAAGCACAATTTTTACAAGTATTATACTTACTTGGACTTGTTGATAGTGCTTGAGTTTGTCGATTATGTACTCCGCGAAACATTAGCAGTTGGGCGGAGTAAGGGTTTGGATGGAGCGTTCATCCCTTTGAATTTGAATTGGAGTGTATCTCCTGATCAAGTGAAAATTGTTGAATCTAGGGTTGGTATGGTGTAGCATAAGCTGTGACACCAATCCTTTCCGCAGGAATTTTACTGGACCTTGGGGTCGGTATGGTGCAGCATAGGCTGTGACACCAATTCTTTTCACAGGAAGTCTGCTGGACCTTGGGGTCGGTATGATGCAGCATAGGCTGTGACACCAATTCTTTCCACAGGAAGTCTGCTGGACCTTGGGGTCGGTATGGTGCAGCATAGGCTGTGACACCAATCCTTTCCCTCCAAGGAGTTTTTTGTACCTTGGGGTCGGTATGGTGCAGCATAAGCTGTGACACCAATCCTTTCCCCCCAAGGAGTTTTTTGTACCTTGGGGTCGGTATGGTGCAGCATAAGCTGTGACACCAATCCTTTCCCCCCAAGGAGTTTTTTGGACCTTGGGGTCGGTATGGTGCAGCATAGGCTGTGACACCAATCCTTTCCCCCCAAGGAGTTTTTTTTGACTCCGTTTGTGAAGCTTTGTTGCATGTTGGATGATCTTTATGGAATAAAGAGTTATGCTTTTATGCTTCAATTATTGGAGCCGGTGTCTTATCTGTATGGGAACAAGTTCTGCCATAGATAATTAACTGAAAGTTAGAATGAAGATTGAATGTAGGAAGGAATTTTATTAATGATGGAACTACATAAAGAGCTGAGTTGGGGTATGTCTCGTCGAAGCCTTTTCAAGGAAAGCCAATTTGGGAAGAACCTTAAGTTAGGAGAGAGAACATACCGTATTACCCAACTAGTTGTAATATATGCGTAAATTTAAAATGTTCCATTTATTCCTGACCGGAGTGCCATCTAAATTTTCTAGGCGGTATGTGCCTTTGCCCAGAGCTTCGATGACTCGGTATGGACCTTCCCAGGTAGGCGCCAATTTGCCTTGGTGTGCAAATTTGTTGCCGATATTGGCCATTCTCAAAACCAAATCTCCTTCTTTGAAACGGCGTTCAAAAACACGAGTGTTATATCGTTTGGCGGCTTTTGCTTTAACAGCTTGATCCCGCACAAAGGCTTCCTCTCTCAATTCTGCCAAGACCTCGAGTTCATGGGCGAGGTTTTGTTGATTGGCTTCTTCATTGAAGTGGAGGATTCGAGCTGAAGGGGCTGCCAATTCAACGGGAATAACAGCCTCGACTCCATATGTCAGCCGATATGGGGATTCATTTGTGGTGGAGTGAGGGGTTGTTCGATATGCCCACAAAACATGGAATAATTGATTTGCCCAATCTCCCTTTGCTTCACCAAGGCGTTTCTTAAGGCCTTTCAAGATTTCTCTGTTGGCAACTTCAGCTTGGCCATTGGTTTGAGGATGTTCCACAGAAGAGAAAATCTGCGTAATGCTGAGATTTTCTAGGAGTTCAGTGAACTTACGATCTGTGAATTGGGTGCCATTATCAGTGACTATGCGTCCAGGGACTCCGAAACGTGCAATGATATTTTCGTATACGAATCTACGAGCCCTGGCTGATGTAATATGCACCACTGCCTCTGCTTCAATCCATTTGGTGAAGTAATCAACGCCAACTATCAAGTACTTGATACCGCCAGGCGCAGTTGGGAATGGACCTAAGATATCCATGCCCCATTGATAGAAAGGCCAAGGTGTTATTGATGATGACATTTCTTCCGCCGGAGTGTGATGAAGGTTTACAAATCGTTGACATTGATCGCACTTCTGAACATACGAGGCGGAGTCATGCTTCAAGGTAGGCCACCAATACCCAGCTCTGAGTATTTTTCTCATTAGACTACGTGCCCCTGGATGGTGTCCACACTGCCCTTCATGGACTTCTTCTAAAACGGCTTGCACCTCATTTTCGTTTATGAATATTAAGTAAGGAACAGAAATTTCTCGGCGGTATAACTGTCCGTCTAGGAGCGTATAATAAGGTGCTTCTTTCTTTAGTTTCCGTCACTCAAGATCATCCGTGGGTAATTGTCCATTAACAAGGTACGAACTATCGGTGCTACCCAGGAATTGTCATCAAAGGAGCGGCTTCTAATCATACACATTGAGGAAGGAAAGGAAATACTTGGCTCCGCCAAGGTACTTTGTACAACCGTAGTTGTGCATCCTGCCTTCTTTGTGCTAGCCAACCTGGAGAGGATATCAGCACGTGTATTTTTTTCCCGAGGCACATGTTTGAAAGTGACTTCGTCGAAGCATTGCTTTAACTCATTAACGCAGTTTAGATATTGTTGCAGCAAAGGTTCTTTAGCCTGATATTCGCCAAGAATTTGCGAGATGACTAATTGAGAATCACTGCATAAGGTTATAGTTTTGGCCCCAACATCTTATGCTGCTCTGAGTCCGGCTAAGCAGGCTTCATACTCCGCCTGATTGTTAGACGTAGTGAAGGTGAAGTGCAATAAAATTTCGAGATGTACCCCGTCATCGCTTTCCACAACAATTCCTGCCCCACATCCTTTGCTATTTGAAGATCCATCAACGTATATTGTCCAATGTGAATGATCTGCATCTGGGCTAGAGCCTGTTAATTCAACTACGAAGTCTGCTAGGACTTGTGCCTTGATAGCAGTTCTTGGTTCGTAGGATATGTCGAATTCAGAGAGTTCTACGGCCCATTTGATCATTCTTCCAGCCAGGTCTGGTTTGAACAGTATAGTACAAAGTGGCAAGTCTGTGCGAATCAAGATAGGATGGGCATGAAAGTATGGTCTTAGGCGTCGTGAAGCCCAAACAACTGCAAGCACTGCCTTTTCAATCTTCTGATAACGGCATTCTGCACTATGCAATATTTTACTGGTGAAGTACACCGGTTCGTTGGCCTTCAACTGTTTCCTTGACCAGAGCTACTGCTAAAGCCTCATCTGAAACAGACAAATAAACGATGAGTTGCTCACCTGGGCTTAGTCTTACCAGGATTGGAGGGCTGGCCAAGACATTTTTCAAGCTTTGGAAAGCCGCCTCTTGCTCTGGGCCCCAACTGAATTTCTTGTCTTTTTTCAGCATTTTGTACAAGGGAAGAGAGCGATGAGCCATTTTTGGCATGAATCGTGCTAGAGCAGCGATTTTGCCGTTGAGGGATTGTACCTCTTTTAGTGTTTTGGGGCTCTGCAACTCCTGGATAACGCGGCATTTATCAGGATTAGCCTCTATACCTCTTTGTGTCAACATGAAGCCCAAAAACCTACTACCAGGGACAGCGAATGTGCATTTCAAAGGGTTAAGCCTCATATCATATTGTTGTAGGCGTTGAAAAATGAGGCGTAGATCTTCAACACGGTCTCCTCCTTCCGGGGTCTTGGCAATAATATCATCAATATAAACTTCTACCAGCTTTGTGTGCATACCCTCAAAAACTTTGTTGATCATGCGCTGGTAGGTTGCCCCGATGTTTTTTAACCCAAATGGCATGACGTTGTAGCAGAAGACTCCTTTATCATTAATAAACGCTGTCTTCTCTTGATCATCCTCACACATTGGAATTTGGTTGTAACCGGAGTAAGCATCCATAAAAGATAGATACTTGTATCCTGAAGAATCGTCAACTAATCTATCAATGTTGGGGAGAGGGTATGGATCCTTGGGACAACATTTATTCAAATCAATATAGTCTATACACATACGCCACTTGCCATTGGCTTTCTGTACCATGACCACGTTAGACAACCAGGAGGAGTAACAGAGTTCCCTGATGAACCCCGCCTTGAGGAGTTCTTCTGTTTGCTCACAGGCAGCTTTTTGTTTAGCTGGACCCATACGCCGTTTCTTTTGTGCTACAGGCTTAGTTTCAGGGTACACCGCCAGGCGGTGACAACAAAAGTTGGGATCCATGCCAGGCATGTCTGCAGCGGTCCAAGCGAAAATTTCTTTATACTCATGGAGAAGTGCAATTAGTTTTGCCTCCATGTTAGCCTCAAGCTTGTCATTGATGTTTGTAATCTATTCTGGGGTGCTACCCAAAACAATAGACTTGGAACCACCATCAGGAGTTGGTTTCAAAGGGTTCAGTGGGTCTACAGAAGACTCCGCCCTGGGGTCAAGATCCACTAAATTGACGGACGCCGCCGCACTGCTCCCTTCATTCAACTTTCTTTTCTTAGACATGGCTTCAAGCTTCACCATGTTAAGACTCAAATTGTAGCAATAGCGAGCCATTTCTTGGTCACCCCTTACAGATGAGACTTGATTATCTTTGTCAATGAACTTGATTAACAAGTGGGGGGTTGAAACGATGGCTTCCATGGCATTCAGGGTAGGCCGCCCAATGATGCCATTGTATGGAGATTTCACATCAATGACAAGAATCCTGGATTTCACAGTCCTTGCTCCAGGTTCGCCATCAAAAGTAATTCTCGTGTCCAAGTAGCCTTTGGTGGGCTGTTTGGCACCATTGAAGGCTGTAAGGTCCTGCGTATATGGTTACAAATCTGCATCAGTTAATCCCATGCGTTTAAAACAGTCATAAAAGATAACATCGCAGGAACTTCCCTGATCAACTAGGATGCGTTTTACATCCATATTAGCGATTACTGTAATAATCACTACTGCATCATCTCCTTCAGGAATAGTAGGGCCAAAATTGTAACATCCCTGTTTTTAGAAACACTTTTACCCTTGTAATTTTTGAATTATGGAAGGTTTGTAAGTAAGAATAAGTCAATATATACCCTGTTGATGGTCTGTGGTATCTTAGAAATGTCGTTTTTATGCATAATAATGGAAATTATATGGACCATTAGTGAAATTATGCAAATTCCGAGTGAAAAGGGCTCTGTTCCGAGTAACATAGAGAAATTCCGAGTGAATAATTAGAAATTCCGAATGAAGGATGGAATTCCGAGTCAGTGTCATGTTTTCCGAGTAAAACATGACTGAGAGGGCTACCACCGAGTAGAGTCCTGACCTGAGAAGCAATTCTGAGTGAAGTCTGTTCAAGAGAACCACTTCTGGGTGAAATTCCGAGTCAAAACACCCTAGAATGACTCGTTTCCGAGTCATACCTTGCCAAATGCTTCCTTTTCCGAAGGAAACTCCTCTGATTGAAGTATTCCGAGTGAAAGAGTACATATATACTTATGTTTATGTTGATTTGATGCTTCCTACCGACTGGAATGTGTTGTGGAATTATTTGGGAAGGATTCCGAATGGTTTCGTATGTGTATGATTAGGAAACCGAGTGGAAAATGGTAGAGGGAGCCCATTCCGAGAGAAATATAGGAGGCTGAACCATTTTCGAGTGAGTCTATGGGTATGACTCCTTTCCCGAGTGAGATATACTCTACTGGACTACTTCCGAGTGGAGATTGGTTAATTGTGGTTGAGAACCTTACTGTCTTAAGTATATAAGCCAATTTCGAGTGAGACTGACTGAGATGACTCAGATTTAGTTTGAAATTACCGAGTGAGACTGACTAAGAGTAGACACAGTTTTAGGAGGATTGAAACGAGTGGGAATCTGAGAGACTTTGGATCGGTTTGAATCAGATCGGATTAAGTCTCTCCAAGGAAAGGAAGCAGTAGGAATTGCTGAGTTCTCCACAGCCGGACTCGGAAATGGGATTCCAGTCGGCTAAGAGACTAACCGAGTGTAATTTCACTCGGTATTCAGTGTCAGAATGGACGTGTTGACTCCAATTTTGTCTTTCAGTGCCTATTTTTACTTATTCAATTCAATCATGCACACTATAGCTTGTAGGCGGCCAGAAATGGGCACTAATGTAACATCCCAGATGTTTTGATAATAGAAAATAAATTGGAAATGAGTAAATTATTATTTGACTTATAATATAAATGGTATATGAAATATTAAGCGGGGAAAAGGAGTTTTAATGAAATTTTAAGGAAAATGGCATCAGGACCCTGACGCGTAGCGTGTATGGGACGCGTAGCGTCAGGTGCAATTTAGTGAGCTGACGCGTAGCTCCAGGCTGACGCGTAGCGCCAGCGTCGCGATCTGTTTTATAACAGGGTCACACATAACAGAACTTGTAAACCCTTTCTTTCATTTTCTCTCTTCTCTGAGGCGATTTGGCTAGGGTTTTGAGGGAAACTTGGATTCTTGGTGGTTTTAGGCAATTTGGAACCAAGGTAAGGTATCTAGGGCCTCTAATATTTAGTTTCTTCTCCTTCCCTTCATGAAATCTGAGTTTGCATGTGATGATTAGGGTTTTGATTCTGAGTTTTAGTGGCTTGTGAAGCTTGGGTAATGAATTTGGAAGTATAAGGAAGGTAACGTACTAACTAATTTGATGTTTCGGTGACCGTAGGTGCCGGAACGAGTGTTAGGCAAGCGATTGACGAAGTGGACGTCAGAAGCGAAAGAGGAACGGTGAATCCAGTGGCTGTAGGACGCTATCCACCCCTTGAGCAAACTGTCGGAGCTCGGAATAGAGGTAAGGGGGTGTTTGGGTCATAATTAATTAGAATCGATATGAGAATAGGTTATGGGAAGTTTGGGAATGTTAGTAAAAGTTATCATAAATAATATAAAGTAACTAAATATAGTAGTTGTGAATATATGAGTATGTGGAGTAAGATTAAATGGTCGAATATGAAAGGAATATGTTGATTTAATTGATTATATAATGAAATAAAGATTGGAATGATGAAAGTAAAAGATATGTGTAATATTCCCACTTTGAGTGGTGTATGTATATTTGATTATGAATAAACATGTGGAATTTTGGATTATTGATGATATATGCAATAGCATTGTATGAATGGGTTTGACAAGTCGGTCGCCCTGTATTGTGAGCACATGCCAGTTTCTGGTAGTTGCACATGTGGCTTGTTGATGATATATTATGATTATGAGATATGATATGTGAATATGTGGTATGGGATGGCCAACGGTATGTATACCCCTCACTTTTTGGCTCTCGTGGTCTTTGTGCCCAGTTGAGCTACCCAGTGGTCAGGTCGGACCCAGTGGTTGAGGTGGAGAGCCAAGTCGGGCTCGGTGAACCAAGTCGGGTTCACGGGATGTCAAGTTGGACTCCCAGCTGAAGGCCAGTCCTTTAGTATCCGGATACAAGGCGTCAAATTGTATGAGAGTCAGTTGTGACTTATGTGAATCTTATATTGATTGATGATGGAAAATGAATTATGAATTGAAAGTGAAATGTGAATGAATAAAAGTATGGTTTTAATAAGTTAAAGATTGATATGTATGTGTGCATTTATATCAACATGGATAAGTGCAGGAAATCGAAAGAGAATATATAATAACAAGGAGTAGTAGGTATTGTTAAGTTTGATATTTCGTTCTATATTAATTATGATATTCCAAACACTCACCCTTGCTGTTGTTCAATTTTAGTGACCAGTGACAGGGAGGATGCAAATGCCGCGGAGGTGCGCCAAGTAGAAGATTGATGCCAAGGATGAAGGGATGAATGTAATATATATATATATATATATATATATATAATGTATGATTATGTGTGTGATAGGTAACAAATTATGTGTGATGAATTTATTAGAATTATGTTGATGTGGTATGGTGAATTAATGATGATTGATGTGATGATCTATGGCACGGAGCCATTGACATGTGTGAATGTTGAATGTGATGGGCAGGTGTTGCATTGATGCATGATTGATATGTGTGTGTTATGTGGCTGATGTTAAAATAATGTTTGGATTGATTTAGGTAAATTATGCATATAGTTGGATATTGAATTTAAGGAACCGGATAGGTGAAATTGAGATTCGGTGAGTTTTAGAAACCCTAGTATGCATCAATAGGTCCTCCATGACATTTAGAATTTAGATGCATTGGCTTTTGGTCCATTGGAATCCATTTAGGATGTTTGGTGTAAGGGTTTTGCACCTAATTGGGTTAAAATGCATTTCGCGCATAACTTGCGCATATGTTGGAATTTTGGCGAACGGATAGCGCCAACAGTTCCGAAATGGGGAAACAGGTGGCCCGTGAAGTTTCGTGGCAATCGGATCTAAAACGGGCCAATTGGATAGGTTAGAAGTTAGTAAAATGGTTTAAATGTGTAACAGCATCAGGTGCTGTCACTGTCATGCCCACGCTACGCGTGAGGCTGGCGCATAGTGTGAGGTGCGCAGTAGAGGGCTGACGCTACGCGTGGGAATGGCGCGCAGCGTTAGGTCCCTGTTTCATATTTTTGGTTCTTTTCTAAATCAAGGGAATTCTAAGGTTTTGCCAAATTACATAATTATTATTTTGAGTATGTTTAGTAAAAATAAATATTATTTTGAAATGAGAAATAATTAAATTTTATTAAATGTGAAAAATTTATTGTGAAAATTAATTAAATGGATATAAATAAAGGTAAATTGACGTAGGACGTCACAACTAAGATAGCCTACCTCCTTATTTAATTGTCCATTATCTCCACTCGAAGCACCCTTTTTATATATTAATATATCCTTCTCCTCCATCATGCAAAGCTGACTCAAAAGGCTCCATTAATCCCACCTACTCCTCCAATCACACAGAAAGCTGTCTCCCACTTGCTTTCTTATTATACCACTCATTGACTCACTCTCAGAACACACACACACTGAAACTAACTTAAATTTCCCTTCTTTCTTCTCCTTCTACAAACAAGCTTTCTCTCTCAATTCCCTTCCTCTCTCACTCGGATTTGAAGCAGGACAGTGAAGGGAACCTTTTTCTTTCCATCCAGGAACTCCATTAAGGTAAGGGGGTATATTCTTGGGTGCTCTGTCGGAAAACCGTATGAAGTAAAGGGTTAAGGAATCTTATTCCTCACCTTTCCAGGACAGGTTCAGGAATTGTTGATTTACATGCTTTGATTTTATGTATGTTTATATACATTTTTATTACTATGAACATGTTCAATTGGTTGTATAATTCATGATTCAATGAATACGTTTGATTATCTGTATTGATTATGATAAATTTTGATGATTGATTGAATATGTTCGATGCTGAATTATGAAAATATTAAGTATCATGTGTGTTTATGTGTATTCCAGTAGAGAATTGTAAACAGGAGATGAAATAAATGATAATAAGCTCGGTTTTGTGTAAATCCAATCAGTTTTGTGTAAATTCAATCGGTTTTGTGTAAATTCAATCGGTTTTATATAAATCCAATCAGTTTTACACGATTTCATTCGGTAAACCATTATATATTTCAGACAGAACTCTTTTTAACTAATTTCACTCGGTAAACTCATGTTTCACTTGAAACTTATCTTAATTTTACTCAGAAACTTATTTTCACTCGGATTCATAGACATTTTCACTCAGAATTTAAGTTATTTCACTCAGAAAATCCTTTTCAGTATCTGTTTCACTCGGAAAACACTTCACAATCTAATTTCACTCGGAAAACATAGTTATTTCACTCAGAGACTTATTTTCACTCGGACTCATAAACATTTTTACTCAGAAAACTTCTTTCAAGACTGATGTCACTCGGAATCATATTTTATTTTACTCAGAAATTCATTTTCATTCAGAATTTAAGGTATTTCACTTAGAAAATCCTTTCCAGTGTCTATTTCACTCGGAATTAAAGCATTTTACTCTGAAAATCGTTTTTACTCAGATTCAAACTCATTTTTACTCGGAATCAGACTTGTTTCAGTCGGAAAACAACTTTCCAGTACAATTTCACTCGGATTTTTAACCAGTTCACTTAGAAAACCTCTCTCAGTATGATTCCACTCGGAATCATGCTTATTCCACTCGGAATTACCTTGTCCTACTCGGAAAAACCTTGTTTTTCATACTTTTCACTTGAATTTTTATTTAGAAACTCTTTCTTAATTCTTTCTAAATTATTAGGACGTTACACTTATTATTATCGTTCTTATTTCTATTATTATTACTATTGTTACTAATATTATGAATCTTATTATTATTATTATTGTTATTCTTACTATTATTAATTAGTATTATTATTATTGCTTTAGATATAAATAATTAAATAAGGAATATATTATTTTACTCTTTACAAAGTATAATTTCAAACAGTAAATAGTTGATATATTTTCTCAAATACAACAATAAAATGACTTACAATGTCTATATAATTGATGAGATTCAAGAGCTTATGAATATGTATGATGAGACTGGAAACACATAAATACCCAAAGAATCAAAAGACAAAAAGAATGTATTCCGCATCATGAAAATATTTTCTAAAAAAAAAATCTAGAGCATACACTTGGTACAGTGGAGGACATTCACGTTCGATCCCCAAGAGGATCTTGGGAGTACAACTAGAACGGAAACCCAATGGCATCAGAGTCGCGCCTGATAGCCGGGTGAGACGATGCAATTCTAGTGTACTTTGACTAAATGACGGAGTGTAACTATGATCGTAGGGATCCAAGTTCCAAGAATATATAAATCAATGATGAGAACCAATGAGTTCATTTGTACCATATGGGAACTTGGGCGGACCCTGATCGCTCTAGAAAATTGGAATGGAGATATTCCAAAGAATGACATGAAGAAATGATTTATTGGGCCCACATGCATCATGAGACTTAACCAAAGATAAATCATAATAAATTCAACTCATGCATTCCATGACAACAAGCTTGATTGTTATAATTGTGAATATGCTAATTGTATGATTTATGTGATATTGTATGTTAACTGGATTATGTCCGCACCGGATTAACCATCAGGGTCTTGGGTTATACTCACCCTTACTGTTGACCATTTTTCAGAGGAATTAGAAAATCAAAAACCTGAGTGTGAAGAACAGCAATATGTTGAACCCACTGAGAACGATCATTAAAGATAGAATTTATATAGTTTGAATATTTATTAATGACAAAGACACCGGATGACTGTATAATGTTTAAAGGCGCCTGTGTGCCCCATTCTGTTATGAGTACAATTATTTTTAAGTTTGTGAATGACTATGTGATATATTTACTATTTGCTTCCACTGATCTGCCATCTCTTTATTTAAAAAGAATATTCACTTTTTCTAAAAACTTGTGACCTCTCAGTTAAATAGGATGAACTTACAGAAGGGTTTGTCTTATCTAACCGAGGGTGTTACAAAAATCGTCGTCTGTGAAGGTTATAGGCGGAGTCTGAACCCCGTTCCTGAATGGGCGATATTCTTTGCTCTTGCCTTGCACAGACAAGATCATACGATGGTGGTTTTTCCTCACGGTGATTGAGGGTCCGCCCCCAGCAAAGCCCCCAGCAATCATATCTACCACCTGCCTTTTGCCCCGCGATCTGGGTTCAGGGCTTGGTTCTCTTTGGGCGGACTCCAGAACAATACTCTTTTGTTTTTCTGTTGCCGCTGTGCGTTTTGTCTCCCGAGTGTTATCAGGATCCGATGAATGATCACGAGGTCATTTTTCGAACCTCTCTGGCTCATCATGAGATTTACCCTTAAACAAATAATGTTTCAGTTTGCCTTCACGAATAAGCACCTCGATGGTGTTTTTGAGTTGCTTGCACTCCTCCGTGGTATGGCTAACTGACTCGTGGAACTCACAATATTTCTTTGGATTCCCACCGCGTCTGAGTGGAGATGGATGTTGAATCCCGTAAACATTGAGGGTAGTCCATCCTATTTCGCGCAAGATTTGCTCATATGTCGTGTTCAGGGGTGCATAATAAGCAAAATTGAACACACGTCTATCTTGTTGTTTGAAGGGTTGGTTCCCCGCCTTATCTTTCTGTGGGAACTTATCATTCCTGGATGATTTTTCTTTATCTTTATCATGGTGTGGAGCTGAAATGGGTGGTTTATTGCGAGATGCAGTGGCTTCCAAGTGCATCTCAATACCTACGTACTTGGATGCTTTCCTGTGAAACTCCTCCATGGTGGATGGAGGTCCTTTTGCCAACGACAAAGCAAAGGGCGATTTCGGCTGCATGGCCTCGATGAGGATATGCAACTGGATCGCTTCTGTCAAGTCAGGGACCATGGCCGCCTCTTTATAAAATCTCTTCAGGAAATCCTTTAGAGACTCTTTGTCACCTTGCTTGATCTGAGCCAAGGTATGGGAGGTTCTAGGCGCATCCCTAGAGATTACAAAGTGACTGCCAAAAGCTGTAGCCAAGTCCTCCCATGAATCAATGGAACCTGAAGGTAAACTCTTAAACCAGCTAAGAGCTTCACCTGTGAGGGTCCTGGGAAACATTCTGCACATGACATCTTCTTCCGCACCTAAGAACATAGCTTCATAGATGTAAGCATCTAAATGCTTAGAAGGATCTGTCTCCCCGGTGTATTTTCCTATGGAAATGGGTTGCATAGTTTGCAAATGTCTGGGGACATGTGCATTCATCAGTCTTTTGGAAAATAGGATACTCATCTTGTATCCCGAGGGGGATGTATTTGAAACGACTCTCCTTCCCTCATGATGGTGGGTATTTGCCAGTGGAAGGCTTCGTTGCTCTTCCATGTAAGTAGGGATGCGAGAGTAATTTGGGGTACTCGATTCCTCCTGTACATGCGATTCATGGTGCGGCTGTTTTGCAGGGCCCGCTTTCTCGTGTATGGGATTCGCCTTTTCACGTCGAAGCTCTGCGATTTCTTCCCTCAACATTCTGATCATGTCATCTCTCGGATCTGGAGAGCCAACATGCGTTGCCCTTTTGTGAGTATCGTTTTCAAAGCTTAGACATCTAGGATTGCGTGGAGGAGAATCCTCAGTCTGTACTTCTGGTCCTGGTCTTTCCATTGATGATGAATGTAATGGGAATTGTTCAAGGATTGTGGGATTACTAATTTTACAGGTCCCACCGGGCGTGCCAATGAACTGTTCTTTACAGGGGGTGTAAAGGTATGATTGTCAAACAATTCAAAATGTACATGTAAGGTAAAATCTGATGTGAGGAGGGCCTTATACAGATACAAATATGGAGTACTCTTGTATACTAGGGCGTAGTACAATGCACTCTACGGCGGTGTAGCAGTCCGCCTGGAATAGCCTCCTTTGCCTTGACACAATTGGTGGTTGTACCTGCAATTATTCTTCGACGCTCAAGTCAGTATTTTGATGTACTGTTAGACTTAGAAAGCAAATCTGAGAGAATTATGCAAGTATGAGTGTAAGGTTTAGAATTAGGGGATCCCCCTCTATACCTTTTTGCTGAGTTTGATATACCTGTTACTGGTGCTCTATTATTGGTAGGACCCGTTCCTTGTTTTCAGGCATAATGCAAGAAAGGTAGTGGGTCCCTGTGCCGTTCACAAGCACCATCACTGTAGTGGGTATTTCCACTCACTTGGAAAGCGTTAATGCTTCATTATTTTATTTGTTGTTCCTTCTTATGCGTGACAGCGTGATTCCCATTTTCAACCTCTCAAGACAGAGTCAATCTCGTGCCGGGGTTATAAATATGGGCTCGCTTCGTAGTATGGGAATTTTGGTATTCCGCCTGTATTGAGCCTATGGCTTGGCGGAGTAGTGTGCATTAGAAATGCTTTATGTATGTGTACAATCTTTTTAATACTTTCCACCTTGGCGGAGTAATAGGCCTTGGCGGAGTAACAAGCATTGGCGAAGTCACATGCCTTGGCGGAGTCACATGCCTTGGCGGAGTAACATGCCTTGGCGGTATGTACTCCGTATAAGAGTAATCATAGAGGATTTGAAACGTATTTCTCCTGTTCGAAATGCTGATCTGGCAAGGCATTAAAACCATGCTCTTGGGGGCCGGTGTTGGGACCGGATCAAATTCCTTATAAATTATTCTCAAACAGCTAGACAAGCACTGACCCATACATAGCTTCCAGAAATGTCATACTTTAATAAATAAATCATAACTTAAGTTTTACTGATCCTTTTTGGAAGATGTTGGTCTCTAAATTTATAAGACACAAAGATCTACAACTTTCATGAATATATCATTTTCAATTTCAAAATATATGAATTACTAAACTTTAATTAAAGACACTCATTTTCAGAAACAATTAAACAACATGAGCACATGAGAGTAATTTAAGCATAAATTTCATATTACTTAGAATTTTGATATAAGACTAAATCTAACAGAATCATAACATCTATATCTATAACTTCTATGAAGATAAAGAAGGCTAATCATACTCACAAAATTTACAATCTCAACATATATCCAGAACCAAGTTATGAAACATTCAAAAGAAACATACTTCAGTATTTTGATCATAACTTATGCTATACATATCCAAATCAGTTGGTTCAAGTCTCAAAATTCACATAACAAAAAGATCTAGAACTTTGATGAAGAAGCCAAAGTCAAATTCACACATTTTGAGTTTCGAAATTAAGTAACAATTTATTAAAATAATTCTGGAAATCCTAGAGTGGTTAAAAGTGTTTTCTTACCTTGATGGAGGATCCTAGAGTGGTTAAAAGTGTTCTTTTATTGTCCTAGCTTCAGATCAAGAGTGACTTCAATGGATAAAATGAAAGAAAATAAGAGAGAGACTTCACTAACTTTAGTTTGTTCTAAGAATTCAGACTTGGGAACAAGATGTAGTGTTGATTTAATCATGCAAATGACAAGTGGGAGACAAGCTTTTCATAATGGGATTGTAGTGGGATGTTAGGCATATTAATTGTGGTGATAATGGAGGTTTTAGATGAGAAAAATAGGCTGGATTGTTGACCATTCCCGCAGCCTATATAATGTAGCTTGTAAGATTGAAGTAAATATCAATTCTGACACAGTTTTGGTATTTTGAGCATATCTCTCTTATATCTTAATGGATTTTAATGAATTTGGTCTTGTTGGAAAGATAAGACAAAGAGGAACAATTTGTAGTTGACAACTTTTTCAAATTCAAACTCTATCTAGGCATTGAAATATGTAAAAGATGATATGATTGAAGTAAAATAATAATTCTGAAACAGTTTTAGTATTTTGGGCATATCTCTGTCAAATCTTAATGGATTTTAATAAATTTAATCTTGTTGGAAAGCTAAGAAGAAAAGGAGCAACTTTTTAGTTTACCATATTTTCAAATTTAGACTCTAACTAGGAATTAAAATGTGTACAAGATGACACATTTTGAGTGGAGTATGTAGTAATTTGATGGGAGTGAATGGAAAAGGCAAAGAAATTAATAACTAAGGAAATAGATAATAAGTTATTTGGTTAACTTTTACCTAAGGTATAAAGTTAAAATTATTTACAATAGTAAAAAGTTAAATTGAAGGTGTTGTCCTAACCAAAATTTATGTAGAAAGTTGAGATAAAATGGATAATATCATTGATGGTCTAAATCAAAATGATTATACATAAGAATGAAATTTTTGGGATGTTACACTCGTCCTATGGTCGGGATCTTCCAGATACTTAACTACTTTACCACTAAAGAAAGAGTTCATTAAATGAGTTGTTATTTAAGCTCTAAAGAGTTCTATAACTCAAACAAGAGGACCCCTAAAGGAGTCCTATTCAAAATAGTAAGAAATCCAAAAAGCACCCTATTTCAAAGAGACTTTCCTTGAGGACTGTGACGCCCCAAAATTTTGGAACAAATTTTTCGCGTTTAAAGAATCATTTTGAAATTTGTAATTTAAATTTTGAGGTCACGTAAAAAATTAATAAATGTGGAATATTATAACGCATGCTAGTCGTGAACGAATAAAACATAATACATTTATATAGCGGAAACGATGATTTCAGTACGTGATACATAATATCATTACAACCCATTAAAATTCAAATGAAGACAAGTCCAAGTAATAAATCATAAAAGCTTCATTAATTGCACCACTCGTCATTCTGTGTAGCATGCACTGTAAAAATAATGTAAGAGTGAGACAGAATATAAAATAAATATAAAATAAGTAAATTTGCACAAACACATCAACAAACCATAATGATATGATGAATATGCCAAACAAGGTCATTTACATTTTACAATCTTTAATTTAGTCAAATGATGTCATGCTAGATCCATTTTGATTTGGTGGGAATACTGCAGTAAAAAGTCTCATAGAGACACAAATAGGAATTAGCATAACCATGAATCCCTACACCTTCATGGCCCTTAATTACCGAAGTACACAAGTAGAAATTAGCATAACCATGAATCCCTACACTTCATGGCTCTTTGCGAAAATAGGGCTTTAACTCATCATAGAGTAACCCCCCAACAGGGCCAGCAATCATGGAACCCCTAAATTTCATGGTGCGTCCAAATGCTTATGATGCATGAATGCCTTTAATTCTCTTTATCGATTTAACATACCATGATATCAATATTTCCATAATCACTTAGAAACCACAAGTCCTCAAAGGACACATCACACATTTTAATTCTCAGAATCATGGATTTACAGTTTCAACAACATATCTCAATAAACCACAAGGCATTTATGTATACATTAATTTAATCATTCATACTTATTCATGACAAAGATATACATACTGTTGGTGTATGCACTACGAGCTATTAATGTATCACTTTTAACTTATTAATAAAATTAGTATTTTCAGTTTTAGACAAATGCTATTTATCCTGGAATAATAGGTCATATGAGAATTATTCCTAAAACGTCCCTAATCAAGTATTTACATGGGGACATGTAAATACATTAAGATTAGTGTGTGAATGTACTGATGATTTGATCTCACAAATCATGGATATATGATATCAAGTCTTTATACGGGTACACATTAAGAGTAATGTTGTACTGGACAGACCCACCATGAGAACGTTGCATGGATCGTTACATGAGTGTCATAAACGGTTTTCAATGTGATAATGGTATGTAGTCCTTCGACCTAAAGTCACTACGATTCCTACATAAGGAGTTTATTGTTTTAATACAATCAAACGTTATCTGTAATAAGATGACCATAAAGATTGTGATTAGGCAATAGATAAATTATGCAGAGGGATGTGAGTGATGTAGATGGAATTTGTCTCTCCTATGTGACAGGAGTGATATCTATGGGCCACTTGATGGAGTGAGACTAATGAAATGCATGGCCATGCTATGACGAATAAATATTAGATATTTATTCTATAAAGTCTACTCTGACATCAAGTAAAATGAATTGGGCCATACAAGGATGACGACGACCATGCCTTGGGCCTAGTTAGATATCGTGACAAAAGGAATAGATATATAAAATAATTATCACTTATAGGTCATGTCGATGATAAATAATATTCGGACATAATGATGTATTGCTAGATACCGCTCTTATTTTATATTAATAATAAAATAGTTTATTATTAATATAACCGAATATTTTACCTATAGGGTCACACACATAGAGTAAGCCAACCAGAGGATAGTTTTATTTGGGCCTAACTCATTTAGAATGAGTCAGGAGCCCAATGTTTAATGAGAGCTCAGGTCAAGACCTAAGCCTATATATAGAGCATGAGATGCTCATAGGTTGCGGCTCAGAAATTAGATTACACTAAAATTCCGTACTAGCATTCGGATCGTTAGTTTTCTGGTGGGAGTGCTCGTGTGGACTCCTAAGGCGAAGCTACAATTGCTTCGATCGAGGATCTTGTTCTGCGTCTACAAGAGGTAAACCCTAATTAAAATTTTAATTTATCATAATGCTTTGAGACATACGTGTTTGCAATTCTTTCTTGGGAATCCTTTGTGTTTCCGCTGCCTGACCCTAATAGGATTTCCTAACACATACTGTATGACATTTATAGGATACTCAATAACATCCATAATAATCAATAATCCCTCAATAATTCAATAATAAATCATTACTCATAAAAATATCATTTTCATCCATAATAACCATTATAGGTAAATTTCAGAATTTTACAACAGCAACATACATTAGTAAAACGACCATAATGTGAGCAAATCAAATCCTTTTTAAGTAATTCCACTTTCTGTAGTTACATAACAAAATTATCTACAACTTTCATGAAGACCATAATTTCAAATTCCAAACAGAAACATCACATAATCACAGTATATTAAACCATCTCAAAGAAAGTAACAAAATATACATTTGTTGGTATTTTCAACGTTACTGGAGTTACAAAAATAATTTTGGCATGGGACCAGTTCTAAATTACTCATAACATAAATGTCTAAAACTTTTATGAAGACACTAAACACTCATTCTCATCACAAAATTCCCAGTTTTAAAAATACAATTCGTAATTCATGTCAGCAGATTTTCAGCATGAACATACTTCTGTATTTTAGGCATAACTAGAGCTACAAATATCCTTTTAACTTGAAACCACTTTCTATAGATCCATAACATAAATATCTACAACTTTTGTGAAGACATAAAAGTCTAAATATGTATGTATAATTCCCAAAATATTAATATATACACAAAATAGAAGATACATATTCCAGAACGGACATACTGTAGTATTTTGACTATAACTCATGCTATACATATCCAAATCAGTCGGTTCAAGTCTCAAAATTCACATAACAAAAAGTTCTACAACTTTGATGAAGAAGTCAGAGTCAAATTCACACATTTTCAGCTTTAAAATTAAGTAAAAAGCTACGAAAATAATTCTGGAAAAATCCTAGAACAACATACAATTCTACCCATTCCATATTTATTCACAACCCTATCCCCTCTTACCTTGATGAAGGATCTTAGATTGGTTGAAAAATGTTCTCTTCGTACTATCCTAGCTTCAGATCAAAAATAACTTGACGGAGGAAAGAAAATGAGAGAGAGACTTTACTAAATTTCGTTTGTTCTGAGATTGAACGAGCTGTAGTGTCGATTTAATAATGCAAAAGACAAGTGGGGAGACAAGCTTTTTCGTAATTGGATTGTAGTGCATTAATTACGGTGATAATGGAGTTTTAGATAAGGAAATGAGCTTTATTGTTGACCATTACCGCCGCCTACCTACTGGAGCTTAGTATGATTGAAGTAGATATATTAAAATATGTACAAAACGACATGATTGGAGTAAAAGATCAATTCTGACACTGGTTCAGTATTTTGTGAATATTTGCCGACTGGACCATTACCGGGTTAGTATATTTGCCGACTGGACCATTACTGGGTCATTCCGAGAAGAATTCATTAGAGTCTCTTTGTTCAGAACTGCTCCACTTGGAAGGGAATTTGCTCAGACATGTTTCTGCTTGAAACACTCGGATATAGTCTTTCCTTTCTCAGAAAATGACTCATTTGGAAATGTCTCACCCGGGACACCTCATTCAGAAATGTCTCACTCGGATATCTCTGCCCGAAAGTGTTCTTTCAAGGTCAGTCAGTCAGTCTTCACTCGAAACTATTTCTCTCGGAAGTGCTTTACTCAGAATATTATAACTGAAAGGATCATTCAGAGTCGAAGTTTAGTCCTTTCGGAAATCATTCCACTTGGGAATATCACTCGGAGTCGAAGGTAATCTTGAAGACGGACCCGAGCACAAGCTCTCGGCAACTTTATGACACCCGAGCACAAATAGAATGAAGGGGTTCAATACTCGGATATTTCCTTCATCAGGAACTCTTCACTCGGAAATATTACTCACTCAGAGTTATAGTCTCTGTCCAGATATACTCTCCCTGAAAATGACTCACTCGGTAATCTCAATCGGTGACATGTCACACGGGAATCAGAAAGGTCTCACTTGGTGTTATCTCACTCGGTGCCATTCCACACGGAAGTGTTGCACTCGGAAACATCCCATTTGGGAAAGTTGCTCAACTCGGAGATACCACACTCGGAAATATCTAAGTCCAAGAATTACTCATTCGAAATCAAAGCTTTTCTCCGTTCGGAAGTACTTCTCTCGGAAACGTTTCACTCGGAGACTTTTCATTCGAAAACGAGTCACTCGGAGACGTTTCACTCGGAAACGTTTCATTCGGAAACGAGTTACTCGTAGACGTTTCATTCAAAAATGAGTCACTCAGGGACACTCCACTCGGAAGTATGGAACTTGGAGGCTTTTTTGTCTGAAAGGTGCTCATTCGAAGCCAGAGCTTTCCTTCAGTCGGAAGTGATCATCTTAGATTTTCTTTGCTCAGAAATGTCTCATTTGAAACCAAAGCTTTCTTTCACTCAGAAATGGTTCTCTCGGACACGCTTCACTCAGAAATGTCTCCGAGACCAGGACTCCACTCGGAAGTGGTTCTCTCGGTCATTCCCCACTCGGAAACATAACCTTCACTCGAAATTTCTCTCGGTCAGACCTCACTCAGAAACAGATTCTTTTATTCACTCGGACAGTCTTGTTTCTAACATGATTCACTCGGAATTTTCTTGGCCACTAATATTTTACTCGGTAATGTCCCAACCAGAGCGCTACCAGAGGTTAATACTAAAGGAAGCTATTTGAACGAATCAAAAGAAGCTTCGATTCACAGTCAAACTTATGTAGAAAGTTAATATAACTGGATAGTATCGTTAATGGTCTAGATTAAAAATAATTATACATGAGATTGAAATTTTTGGGATGTTACAAGGACACTATTGCTTCTACTATTAGATGGCTAAAGAAGTAAACAGTAGCTCTATCGCCCTCTTCCCTAAAGGAAATACGGGCTTGTTACAATTATGAATATGGGGTAATAGAGTCCTTATCCTATTCCTTGGTCAGGAATAACAGACTTGGGAGCTCAGTAGCTACTCTTAATCGTTCCTTCTTCTCACCCAAGGATAAGAAGCTACCCTCATAGTTAAATAAGAAAAAAACAATAGTGCATTACAGATAAGATTTATTTTGTAGGCGATATATAGTTTTAAAACCTGTTTGGTTTCTCCGTGTTCTCCGTTGCGTTTTCCCTTTGCCTTCGCCAACCTCCGTTAGCAGACGGCCTTGTGTTTGGCTACACCACAACTCCGTTCCGTTTGTGAAAGCTTCGTCCTAGCCTTCGTTTGCGTTCTCCAAACCTCTGTTTGCGTGAAGGTCATCTCCCCTACCTCCGATTCATGCAGTTGGGGTGAAAAAACACATGCACCCTTCATTTTTAGTTGCCATCCCCGTCACCTACACTTAAAGGCATAACCTCCCATCTGAACTTTTGGTTTTTAGGTTTGGCTTTCTAGTTTTTCAGGTGTGGGTGCGTATGGGTTATGGGTGAGGGTAGGGGTTTCAGGTTGGGCCCTTGGGGGTGGTGGTCATGGGGACAGGGGAGGTGGTGTGGGGCGTGGGTTTACGGGTTGTGGTGTGGTGAGGTGGAGGCCGTGTGGGGTTTGGGGGGTAGTGGTGGTCGTCGGGGGGAAGGGGACGTTGAGGTTCTGGATGGTAGGGAAGGATGCTTGGTGATAATGGTGCATGGGTGTGTCATTGGATTTTAGGTGCATGGTAATATATATATATATATATATATATATATATATATATATATATATATATATATATATATATATCTTTTAATTCATAATCTCATCTAATTTATAAAAAATGAGATATATATAATCTAATTTAATTTATAATTAATATATATATATATATATCTTTTAATTCAAAATTATAATTAATATATATATTTTGTTTGGATATCATTAAAAGACAAACTTAATAATAAATTTAACTAATTAAGTTAACGATGGTGGATTCAAGATTTGTTATTAATAATATCAATAAATTTAACTTAATAATAATATCTTTTGTTTTGGAGTTTTTATATTATAAAAATATTAAATTAATTCATTACATTTATTTTAATATGTATAATTAAATTTAATATATATAACTTTCAATTTATACATATAATATCAATATATATAAATATACATATAAATTACAACTAATTTGTTAAAAAAATAATACCTTTTTTGGTAATTTTTCATCAAACCACCATTTACCCAACCCGATTTTTTTCAACCAAACACAATTACTACTTCCCAACCTACTTTTAAAATGTTAACATTCAAACATAATTTCGTTTACAAAACCTCAATTTTTTTAACTTCGTTTACAAAACCCCAATTATCTCAACGGATAATCAAACACACCCTTATATATATAATAGGTGACATATAATTTTCATATAAATGCTTATTGAAGTCAATAATTTATCCCTGTATGTATGTGTCAGACTAGGGGGAGTTCTATATTCTAGACTAGTGATCTGTTTCTTCCTGATAAATAAATAAGGTCAAATCTCTTATTTATTTATTTGGAAAAAAGAATAAATGCAAACACGTAATGTTTATTTGGTAGCTGATTTTAAAAACAAAGTTATAGAAACATGATCATTTAATAATTAATATTGAGTATATTATTTAAAATTAATCAAACTCTTAATAAATAGATTAAAAAAAATTATTTTGGTGAATCTGTATCCTAGATACTACTAGCAATAACAAGTCATGGAGGAAGCTAAGGTCTGCCTCACCGCAGGGTCCCCACTTTATCTAAGCCACCAGGTCAATGAATTCGATTCAATGAACCTGAACCATCGTCAATGAAGTAACGAAAATTATAAAATTAAACACTAAATATAACTTTCTACTGCCTAAATTCCTGCTTTAATCTCATATTATATCTTTAAGCTTAGTTCAATTTGGTTATCCCTTAAACCTGTCTCATTTATCGTCTTTAAAATTTACCATATCAATGAATTTACTATCTTAAATCATCATCTTCTTGACTCACTAGTTAAACCTTTTATTAGATGTGTTTTTTTAATGTTTTTTATATTGATTGTTTTAATAACTAATATAAAAATATATTTTTTTATATCAATTATTAAAACAACTAGAATAAAAACATAAAATAAGTAACAGTTTACACAAGTTTCAGTATTCAATGTTTTAAAAAAAAATTATCTCAGTTGTTGAAATAAACGGGATAAAAATATAAAAATTGATATTTAAAAAATATTTTTTACATTTGCGATAAAACATACATTTTACCTTGTCATTGAAACTGCCAGTATAACAGACATTTAGAAAAATTTAACTGTACCTTGAATTTGTTTCTTGAATTCACGTGTTTAAACATGATGAGGAAAAAAATAGGATAAAAATTTAATGTGATTAAGTAATTATTTGACATGATACATTTTAATAGATGTAAGAGGAAATGAGATAGACTCATGGTGCAGCACTTAATACCGGATTATTGGTTCTAATTAATTACATTTCAAAATTAGTATTTATTTTTTTATTAAATTATTTTAGATATAGAAAGCTTTATATTTTATACATTATTTTTTGCTTATTCACGCGTTATCATAAGATGTAGATAGAAAATCCTAATTGAGTTTAGAAGATTAAAAAAATGGGTGGGTTTATTTTTATTTATGGTGGTGCAGTGAAGGAGTCCCCCACTGAGGTTATATTTTGAATTTTAAATGCAGCATGGTGGATATTACATGCATGCATGGGCATCAAGACATGTATAGACTAATCATTATTAACAAACAAAATAACCAAAAATGGAGGCGATGAATAGATAAGATACATGTGCATAAATTATGGGGGAAATATGTGGGCACAAAAAAACCAATTGGATTGTTGCTGCTGGCCATTCCTCAACAATAGTATTACCTTTCTTTTTATATTGAAAGTTTTGCAAGGATTCATGAAACCAGGTAACCAACCCATGTCGACTTCAACATTTTTTTCATGTTTAATGATTTAAATCTTAAGGGGTGGGATTATCTATTCTTGTGTATACACGCATATCCAAATGCAAAAAGTGCATAAACAATCACTACCCGACACAGAAGCAGCATAGTCAACCCAAAATAAAAAACATGAATGATATTGTTTAGTGCTATTATTATTCCACAACATTTGATTTCCCACACTTTCTAACTTCCTATGTTTCTTTTTATTTATATCTACCCTAGTTTTTAAATACAAAAACAATTTGTTTTCTTATATGCTTTCTCATTTTATTTTTCCTTTTAAGAAAACCATTACATACCTTATTTATAATAAAAAATAGTTGTCCCTCCAAAATATCATTATTTATAATGTCATTTTTATCAAAACCGAACCGGTCCGGCCGGTTGAACCGTGAACCGGTTAGGTGAACGGTCCAGGTTAATTCTTTAATATTATCAATTAGACCCCAGTTTAATACAGTTTTCTAAAATCAGTACTTTCACCGGTTCTGAAAACGTTGTATTATACTATAACTTTTTAATTTTTCCTCGTATATTTCTTATAATAAATAAGAGTGTTATTGGAAAAGTAACTGTCGGTGTTTTCTCAAATTTATAAAAGTAACAACTATATTGAAACGAAAAAATTCTGAATAAATGACGGATAAAATGGAATTCATGGGGTATTTATTGTTTTTTTTCCTATTACACTCTTTCTCTGTAACGAGGATATGCAAAATAAACAACGAGAGAGAAATACGAAGTAGAATTAAGGAGGATTGTATAATAGGAAATCAGGAAATTAGTTTCTTCTCGATTTGTTTTAAAATATATGCCATTTTAAGATTTTAAGATAAAATTAAATATTTTTTACCAATTATACTATTATATTTTTTAAAAATAAAAAAGACATTAATTATGTAAGTGTTACTAAGTATATAAAGAGAAATGGTATAGTAGTAAAATAGAGGAATAAAAAGAAATATTAATTAAATTTTTTAATGGATAAAAATGGAGGGAGTGAATGATAAAGTTACATGACCAGACATTATTTAATGATTTTTTTAAAATGTGTGATTTTTAAAATTATGTATTACATTACATTTTAGGATAATTAATTTTCATTAGAGAACAAAAACCTGACTCTCCCTCTTAATTGGCTATTTATTATAAGCCCATGATTAACGATTTAAATTAGTTTGTATCTTTTATGAATATTTTAAAATTTTATTAGATAAAATAACATTGTTTAGTAATTGAGTTTATTTTAATAGTTTGCACTATTTTTAAAAAAACCATTTGAAGTAACTTTTGAGTTTATAAGGTCCAGAGTTTATTTTCATTTATACATATTTATCCTTGGTGATTTATTTGTTTTAAATCACTTATATCTAATTTATAAGACACCCATCCACCATGGTTGTCATTCCACCACCACCACTATTAATTCCACTATTATTATCACCAACCCCTGTATATTAATATTATTATATCATTATTGTTCAAATGTAAAATAAGTTTTATTATAATTATGAAAAATTTTATAACTTTTTAAAATTCAAGATCATACAAACTATAATATGAAACTAAAAATAAAAAAACAAATTTTTTAGGTTTTCAAATCATACAAACCTTAAATAGTGACCTTAAGTGATTAGTTAACTGTACTTATATATTTTAACTAAAGGGTAATATCATGTTTGTAATTCTTATAATTACAACTATTTAAATTTTTAGTCCTCTAAAATTTGTTATTATTTTTTTTAATTTACACGACTTTTAAAATCATTCTTGCAAATGACGATAATAAGCATATGATGCACTCATACATGGCACATTATATGTTATTTTTGTATGATTGCTGGTGTTATATCAAGAGAGATCATTATCTAAAAAAATCATAGGGAATGAAATAAAAGAATTAAAAAAAATTGATAACAAAAATAAATAAAATAAGATATAATTATATTTATAAAAAGCAAAAAAAACATTTAAATTGAATTAATATTACTATTAATTTAGACGAGTTTTAATAGTGTATAGAGGTAGTAAAGAGAAGTATGATTTTGAATGATTGTGATAAGGTGGAGGTATTTGACTGAAGGACAGTTTTGTAGAAAAGAAGAAGCAATTTTGAGAAAGAGCGCTCGAGTTGAAAATGGTCAATAAAAGATGCGCAGAGTGCTACTTCAAGGAAGGGAGTGCTTGAATAATCTAACATGGAATTATTTCACTTCTAACTTTCAATATTCTGACATTTCCACAGATACAGTTATAAAATCAGTAATTTTGAAAGCTCATGAGTACACTTATAGCATCAAATTATTAACTTTTTTAAAATATTTATATCAACTTTAAAAGATTAATTTTGGAAAAATGATAATGCATATATAAAGGCGTAAACTAACACTTCTATATTAAAAAAACTATAAACACACCCATTATTTTGATGAAGGTTTAAGGAATTAATCAGTTGGTAGTTTGTTTGTTTTTTTTTCCCTTCTAAATAAAAATTTCTATATCTTACTTTAAAGCCTTGTTCCAAAATGGATGTCCCTACCAGGTTAATGGTTTGATCAAAAGTAATTTATATGGTTTTAACCGCAATAGAATTTTTTTCATTATTCTCATTATAAATTATAAATTAAACAAAAATTATAATCTCACAATCACCAATCAAATAGATTAATCAGTAGGGATTGTTCTAACTTAACATGAGGGCTCAAATTGAAAACATAAAATGCAATATAGTGTTAAATCTCAATAGAAAGAATTTTATTATCTACCATTGTTGTCTCGGACCGAGTCTAAGAAGTACATCAAACAAAAAAAAAATCATGATTTGACATGAGTATAACTAATAATTGTTTTTTATCAGCAAAAGAAAATAACATTAAAAATGTATATCTTAACCCACATACAAAATCAAACAGTTACAAACCTGAAAAGCATAAAATGGGCTCCTTATACCACTCTACAAAACTTCTACAAAAGTCTTTCAATCGAGACTTAAGCCAAACCCAACTCCTATATTATACCAATTCAAACATTTTATGTAAACAAACAGTGTCATTTTTAAAAATAATAATATTATGACATTTCCAAATTGTCCAAATAGTAGTAAATCACACAACATCAAGTTCATGCTTACTTCCAAAGCCATTGCCCAAATCCAAGAAACCTTTAAAATGACATTTACACTCAACTTGCAAAGCCGAATAAAAACTCAACCAATCATAACACATTTGCCACAAGGAATATGAAATTTTGCAAGAGCAAATAAGATGAAAGCTCGTCTCCACATAGTCACCATAAAAGACACAAAGCATAGATGAATTGTCCAAAACGTATCCACGAGAAGATAAGTTTTGCTTGGATTGTATTCGATCAAACAAAAGCCTCCATCCAAAACCCACCACTTTGAGTGGAACCTTGGTAGTCCAGAACAACCGCACAAAGGATGCATCCACAAATCTAGATCATGATGCATAAGACTATAGACTGATCTTACATAATAACAACCTGAAGGACCTCTCAACCATGACCAAGAATCTTGAACATTATCATGTACACCATCGAAACCATATAGAAGCTAATGAAGAGATGACAATAAATCTTGCTCCCAAACAAATAACTCTCTGCGTCATTTAAAATCTCAGACCCACTTATCCCTCACCCACATATCCATCTAAATCAAAGAAGCATCCTGTTGAGATGATATCAAAAAAAATCTTAGAAAACATGACTTTAAATTACATTCGTCCACCCAATAATCTAACCAAAACCGAATGTGAGAACCATCTTCATGCAAGTAGTGTATCGAGAAAAGTGAAACCTTTAGAATATCTAAGTTTTACAAATTTAGAAGTAAAACTCAAATTTAACTAATATCATTGACTAAGTGAAAATTAAAAATTCCATATAACTCCGTGTTATATTTTTTTTTCATCCATACACTGCCCGTTTATCATTCCAATGATATGTATATGGCTTTTGCAGGCCAAACAAGACAGCTAGTACTCAACCTAAATTTATGATTCTTTGAGGTTCAGGCTAAAGAAGCCTTATTTTATTTAGGCTTTTAATATTTTAATTTTAAATCTCAAATACTATGTTTTTTGTGCGTATATTTAGACGAGTCTAAACTTACAACTCTAAACTTAACTCAATCTTATCTTAATTTCACTTGACATATCAAACTTAATTTATACTTGATTCCATTAATTACATTAATTAATGATTAGATTGATATGTTAATGGGTTAATAGTCAATATTCTCTATAAGAATATATTTGAATGAAGAATTTTAAAATTCTAGAACTTTTCAACTATTAATAAAGAATGGTTATAAAGAGAGTCAATTATTAAAATCATGTAATAATATAAGTTTTAAAAAACATTTAAATTCTTTTTCATGTATCATTTAAATTTGTTTTTATCTATACTAAAAATTATCAAATTTAAATTTATAGTTATTTTAAAATTCTTCATGACCAGGTTAATATCATAATTTTCTGAAAATCAAGAAAAATTTCTGTGCAGACATAAATGTAAGGGTATGCTTATATCAAACATTATACTCTGATCATGTCTTGACTCTAATGATTTAATTAACCCTAAGATGCAAGTTACCTAATTTACATCATACAATCTAATTTAGAGCATTAGAAACTAAAATCCCATAAGGAAAAGTATACGGCATATAATTATATAAGATGCAATTTTGTATTATGGATAATAATATCCCATAGGAATTTTAGGTGGCAAGGCCCTGTGTGAGGGATGGAAGGGTGATGCAATAAAGATTGAGGCACAGTGGAGGGGTGTTTTACTTTATCAAGTTTTCTCTTTCTCTTTAATTGCAAATCAGAGGGGCCGATGAGAAAGAGACAAAAGAAAGTACAGGTAGATCAGATATAAAGTAATGAGGATGGAGAGATAAAGTTGGTGAGGTTGTTCTGAAGTGATATCAAGAACTTATTCGATAAAGCAGCACAAGGGCAGAAGCTGCTGATATATGACCGCTTCTGCTGAAAAGAAACTGCCAGACACAACCCTAGCCACGTTCTCCACTGCCCCCTCATTCACTTTATCCCAACCCAAAAACCAAAAGATTACTACACTGTCACACCCCATACCCCATTCATTCATTCATTCATAGCAATATAGCATAGCTGCAGCAGGTCGCAGTGACCACCCATCGTTATCGTCATCCAATCCAATGACCATTCACACCACCCAATCCCTTCAGA
Organism: Clitoria ternatea; assembly: GCA_037962975.1. Lineage (NCBI taxonomy): Eukaryota > Viridiplantae > Streptophyta > Magnoliopsida > Fabales > Fabaceae > Clitoria > Clitoria ternatea. Next base: position 290,477,848 of record CM075670.1, read on the forward strand.
GTCCCAAACTTCAAAGCAACCCACCCATCATCCAACCAAACCAAAACCCTCTTTCGACAATCTAGTCCAACCAAAAACACAACTAACCATCCACATTGTGACCAAATGCAAAACAGGTTACACCCTTCATTATTGAAAAATACAACCCAATTGGTCTGTTCCCAACGCTGAAAGAGAAAGCATAACCCGCAACGCAATACCCATTTTTCACTTTGCTTTTCTTACAAGCATAACGTAACCCTGCAGCTTTATTCCCCTCGCCATCATGTAAATTCATTTAGTTAAAAAATGCCACAAACTCACTGGTAATATAATTCAAGATCAATAAACACTAAACAGTAACTAACTATTAATTCCACTTAGCGCCGCAAGTACACCGCCCTATCTACATAATAACTCTAATAGTATTACTACAATTAGTAAACACTACACTAATTAATTAAACTAATGTTTCCATTTATAAACTTTAAGATTTAAAACTAAATCAGCTAACTGAAATTGAACAACCGAGAAAAGTGAAAAATTAAACGGCATATAGAATATAAAATTGATTACAAAAACCACAAAGTTAACAAAGAGAAGAGGAACAGAAACAACGTGTGATTTGATCAGTAAGGTGGTGGGGGTCTAGCTGCTGGAGCCCAAATCACATCGGATGGCAAGTGACAGCTGTACATCGACATTCCACAAGATTCCGCTTGCCCGTGCCCGTGACCGTGTGCACTTTCACCGCCGCCCCCGGAGACCGCCGGTGAATCGCCGGCCGAGGCAGAATTCCGACCCTCTTCTTCCGGCGGAGGCAGCCTGTGATACGCGGGGTTGTTGAACGAAGCAGCTATAATAAACACCGTTCCCGCAGCCATCAACCCACCGGCGACCAATCCTCCGACGATCTGTCCCTGAGGTCCGGCGAGGGATATGGCAAAGCCGTTGGGAACCGCCGGCGAGGCCCCGGATTGTGTTGGAAGAAAGGTGGCGGAAACGGAGAGGATATCGAAACGGCCGTGAAAAGTAACGGTGGCGCCCGGTGTTGTGGAGGGTTGACGGAGAGTAACGTTGGCGACGGCTCCGGAGCCAGTTAATACGCATATACCCATATTCTTGCGTCGACTGAACTGCGCGATGGCTTCAACGACGTCGTTTCCTCCAGAAACTTCTAGAATGTAAGGACTCATAGCAGGTTCCGGGTCTCGCGTTATAATAACCGGCGGTTTGGGCTTGTTTTTGGATCCAGGTGGACGGCCCCTGGGCCTCCTGACGACTTCAATGGTTGCGCCGTCGCCGGAGGAGTTGGGTTTCTGAGCGGTGGTGGGTGTAGCGGCGACGATGGCGTTTCGGTTATCGTCGTCGGCGGAGAGTTGGAAAGGATGGTGAGAAAAGGGGTGGTGTTGTGGCTGAAGCTTGGAGAACATAGTAGGAGTTTCAGTCTTAGGAATTTGTTGTTGCTGCTCTACGTATTCTCCTTTCATTGTTGTGATTTGATTATCACTTTAACCAAACCCGAGTGCGCGATTGGGTTTTGGGTGGTAATTGTAAAAAAAAAACAAAACAAAATATAGAGAGGAAATAGCACAGGTGAGGGAAATGGAGAAAGGTGTGGGAATTGTTTAATATTGTATAATTGTGTATATATATTGGAGGATAGGTGTGAAAAGAGATGGAGAGAGAGAGGTGGGTGAGCTTGGAAACCAAGTAAAGACTAATGGCGCCGCTGGTTGGAAGAAAGTGAGGGGTCCACAAATACACATGAGACAGATAGGGATAGAGATATATGTCGAATGCAAATTGGGCATTATTGGGTTCCTCAATCTTGCACCGCCTTTCCTAATTCCTCTTCTTGGCTTATAAGGATAAGGACCCCAATTTGGTTTTGCTAATTTTTTCCACATTGCTTCCTTCCCATCACCTTCTTTAACAATTTCAAACCCACTACCTCTTAGTAAACGTGTTCGGTTCTACTATAACTATCCCACTACCACTCCAAATTCTCACTGCTTCTATAGCTAATCACTCTCATTACCTTTGTTTTAGTCCAAATCCCACCAACCTTACTCCTCCTCTCTTTTTCATCACACCTCTCCATTGCTTTTCATTCCACTTCAATCATTCAATCTCCCCAAAATATATCTTCACATCATCTTTATTAGTTAAACCCATTTGTCTTTAGTTATATCACTTTCTTAAACACTAATCCTTCTCTTTACTCCGTAAACATAACCTTCACTCCCACTAATTCTTACTGCTTCAATTCTCTGTTACTGTTATTGTCGGCGATAAAATTTACTGTTCCTTTTACCAAACTCGCGTAATTAATCATTATTCATGTTCTACTATTAACGCGTTTTTTTTATATATATATTTTTCCCTTCAAAATCACTGTTATGGTCATATATATGTTTGGGTAAGTGTTTGAAAATTAGAAACTCAAATAAGAAAAACATTGAATTGTACTATAAAGTTAAAATACGTAGAAGATATCTTTAAATCAATTTATCTCACTTTAAACAAATTCATAATAAAAATTAAAGAATGGTGATGATCAACTTAAAATGTAAGTAAATGGAAACACGTAGAAAAAAGTTAATTGGTGCTGATGATTATTTGATATTAAAAAATTAAGAGAAATCACATCTGAAATTTAAGATTCATAGATAGCTCTGGATTCTCCTATATAAATTGGCTAATCATTCTACCGATGTTGACGATCTGGTTTGGTTTTAACTTAAAAGTCCAGTTCACCAAATCCTAATCCTTGCCACTCGAACTCACCCGCCAATCACTTCTTCAATTTGTCACTTCTTTCCAGTTCCTTCGTCCAAATCATCTATTGGTCTCTCCATTTTTGTTATAATTGAGTCCATAAGTTACTGAATTTACCTCATTGGTGATTTAGTTTCCCCATGATTGATGTGCTCAACTTTATATTTCCATGTATAATGAATGATTATCATACCAAATAGTGTTTCTGTTTAACTAAAAGTATAAGTAACAAGTTTAGATATTGAAAAAGAATAAAAATTATTAGCTCAACTCAAAGGTTTTTAACTGAAAGTTAAAGAATAATTTTTTCATACATAAAAATTATTGAAGTAAATATTGTTTCTTTCATATACATGACAATGACAAGATTTAAATATTTGATAATATGTTTAAAAGACTTAGTTAACTATTAATTATGTGAATTTTGCTATACAAGCCTCTATGGATGGTAATGAGATGAGTTCGTAGTAGATTTAAATATCTTGACATGAATCCATGAAAGTTAATGCGGATTGAAAACTTAACTTCATCCTCGTAAGTCCCATCGAATTTAAGGAAACTTAATACATATCACATTTTACTATTTTTTTATTAATTTGATATAACACATAATATATCCTATCATGTATCAATGATGAGTATATAACCCAACTTGAGCAGTAAAATCTTGCATTATAAATAAGCAAGTAAAAAATACACTCTAAACATTACACATAATTAATGCTACTTAACTATCATTATAATTAAAACTACTTAATTTTTTATAATAGAACAGACTTAAGGAAAACAATCATATTCCTAAATCTGTTCCCATCTCCATTAAAGGGGGGTTGGGTTAGAGTTAAATTTTCGTAAAATCTAATCAAAATGGATTTTTAAAAAAAATAATGAGATGAGTGTGAATCAATTAATACACACGAACTCAGGCTGAATTTTCATCCCTGAATCTTATCCATGAAAGATTTATAAATTTGAATATTTAAAAAAAGAAGCAATTAATGGAACAAGTGGCATGTGTAGTTTTTAGTTTCCAGAAAGAGGAAAGAACATAATGAAGTCCCACCAAATATTACCCTTTTTTTCCAAAACAAAAAAGCGAGACCTAAAAGACAGTATAAATAACTATTAATTAGGGTGCTTGTTTGCACGATCGGGCTTCTAAAAATGGAATAGGTTCTTTCCACAAACCTACGTTGTTGAAATGAAATATGAAAAACGGAAACCACAACCCATATTCGGTTGTTATTAGCGGTGTTGTATCAAAATTTGGCAGGGTATAGATTCTATCAACTCTCTTTTTCTTTTTCCCATATTTGCGCCTTTTCCTTCTCCACCTTTTATCTGCCTTTACTTATTCATTACGCTCGTATTTTTACTCTAATTAAAAAAATTTAGTTGACCATTGAATTAATTAACCTCAAAACAACTAGAAGGAACTAATGATTCTAACTCAATACCACAAAATAAAGTTATTATAACACATCACGATATTGTTCTTAACACAAAAAACACAGTAATTTATTGAGAATTGCAGTAATATGGAGACATAACTACAATAATAAATAATTAGAACCACTTTATTATAGTATTTCTTGTGAGTACCGCTAGAACCGCGATAAAAAATAATAATAACCTCAATAAGAACTTTTTTTCGTAACAATTAATAAATCCAGTTTGAGATAAAGATAGAGAAAAAAAGGGAGTAACCATTAATAACATTTAGTGTTTTAATAATAGAAAATTATTTTAGTTTTTTAGAAAAAGTTTTCTGTTTATTTTTCAAAATTTTTATTTCCTAGAATAACTAGAAAAATTTTGAAAACTCGTTTAGATAATGTGACAATTTTTTAATTTGGAAAACTAGAAAATAAAGTTGTTCAAGTACATTCAGTTTTTTAAATTTTTTTCAAATATTCTTTATTTTAAATTAATTGATATATATATATATATATATATTATTTAGGACAATGTTGTATAATATATGCATCACATAAAAATTATGACAAAAATTTAAAGTAATATTAAAATGAGAGTAAAATGAGTTTGTATTTAAATATATTTCAAAATAATAACAATAAAACTTTTCGAATTAGTAGCAGCTTGTTTCATATTCCCATTTGGTTATAGCAGCCTTTATCTTATAATTCAGTTACTTTATCTTGTAATTCAGTTATCACCTTTCCTATTTTTACTTTTCTTAAAAATTCTTTTGAAAGAGTTTTTTGATTTTCTTAAAAATAGAAAATTAATTTTCTATTTTTCTATAAAAAAAATTAAATAATTTGAAAATAAACAGTTTTATTATTATTTATTTATTTTTTAAAAATATTTTTTTATTTTTCTAAGAAAACTTATGAACTAAACACAACATTAGCATTTGAAAATATTCTCTTATTTGATTTTGAAAATATTTGGGTGGTGAAAATTGTTGGTAACATTTTGTTAAATAGTACTATGTTGACTAATTAACCACAATCTGATTAACGATGTCAGGTGTCATCGGTGATCACCTTTATTAGTCATGTTGGTCATTAATAGAAGATTACCAACATTAAAAAAAATGAAATATTTCCAAAATAATAGTAATGATTAAAACGTAAGAAAAAGAAGGTACATGAAACATCTTAACGATGCATTAAAATTCAAAATTGTAGAATGGTAGATGCAAAATGTTCAATAATGAAGCGAAGCTGCAGAGACGTGGTATGGAGTTGTCAAAGGTTTGAAACCAGCTGGGGCAGGTGGCTTGTGAGTGGTTGGTGATGCTGTCTCTTCTTTACTTTCTGTTGCTTTGACTTCTAATATCGCTAAACACCATCTTCTTTCAACTAATTATGCACCCTGCTTATATGATTATTACGTTTGGATGTGAGATATGAAATAAAGTGAAAACAAATGGAAAAATAATTGTTTTGGATTAATAAAAAATAAATTAGTTATAAAAATTAAAAAAATTTTATGTATTGTCAAATTTAATATATAATTTTAAAACTTTAATAATATTTATAAAATATTAGATTCAAAAAAATTCTCACTTTAATTACTTTTAATTTCCTTCCATACAGATAGGTAATAAATTTCTTCTGATCTCATTTACTTTTTCTATTTTCTCCAATTTTCTTTAAAATAAATAAAAATGATTTTTTGTTCCCTTCTCATTTATCTTCTTCCTAATTTTCCTTTCTCTCTTTTATCTCTGAACAAACAAATTACTAATTTTACTCGATAATATTTTACCTTGTCGTGTGAACTTTTTCACACTTTACGTGATTTGCTAAACTTTAAATTATCCTAATTTTTCACCATATTTGGGGATATGGTTATCACCCTTTTTGTTTAAAAGGTACACGTCATTAAATTTTTAGAAAATCTATCCACCCCAATAACTACAAAGACCAAATAAAAAAATGAGTTTGATCAGTTTTAGACAGGTAAAGAAATAATCGGGTCAAAGAACTAATTATGTTAAGTTTGGATAAGTCTAATTTTATATTTTTATCAATTAAATTACTGTACATGACCAAACCTTATTATAATTTTTGGGCTATATGTTCATTTTATTCTAATTATACTTTAATTACATACCGCCATAAAGTAATTGACATTAAATCATTTTCTATCAAATTGATAATTGATAAGGAAAATGTATAAAAAAAGTTTAAAAAATAAATTTTTTGGCAAATTTTAATTCATTACAAATTTAAATCAAAATTATCCATTTTAATTTAACCAAAACCGCTCATCCAAAACCCTGTGAACCATGAAGTTATTTAGTCAGATTTAGTTAAAAATAAGTTATATTTAATTAATATTAATTGAGTTATCATCACTTGAAACCCGTTCAAACTTAACTGATAACTACCCTTATCCGTAGTTTTTCTGCATTTATAGCCTTTTTGAAATGGGATCATGTTTCCCGTTTATATGAATAAGTTTTTATAAGAAAAAAGAGATGTACACCAAAACAATTAGATTCGCTAAAATGAAAAGTACATTGCAGAAAACAAAGTTAATGCATCATTATCACTTTTAAGAGAAATGGTTAAAATATTAATAACTAAGTTTTCAACAAAAAAAAAACTATATTTTCATATTTTATTCTTTTATAGCTATTCCCATTTCTCTAAAATGAACTCCTTACATTAAAAAAATACATAAATTGAGAATCAGAATCGATTAATTACCAAATAAATAATAAAAGTATAGCTCCTTGGTAGTTGATTGGAACAACATTAGTACTGCGGTTGGGTGGCCGGAAAACAAAAGGTTTCAAATTTTGTTAATTTTGGGGTAAATTGTTATGAGTGTCATTATTATGTTCTATATAAAAAGTTTTACACTTATGACTAATTAGGATTCATCTTATGATATTTATAACAATTATTACATAAATTAAAGTTAATTATATAATAATAAACCATAATTAAATGTTAGTGTATACACTGGGAGTATATTCTTCACTTGACCAAAACTTTTAAAAAACTCTTTAAGAATAAATGGATTTGTGACCCAAGGGAGCTTTTAGGGGGTAATGGGTGATCGGGTTTGGGCGGATTTGGATGATGAGTAACTCAATTAATGTTAATCGAATGTGATTTACTTTTAACCAAATCTGACCAAACAACCTCACGGTTTTATCTGGTTTTGGGTAAGCGGTTTCGGTTAAGTTAGAACCGATAATTTTGGTTTAAACTTGTATTTACATATTTTCCTTATCAATGCGATAGGAAAAAAATCATTTAATGCCTATAGTATGTACTATATATATATATATATATATATATATATATATCACATAATCATATAATAAAAGACTTATAATTAAAATAAACATATAGGTTTATACATAATATCAATATATAAATTTACATCAATTTAGCCTCACATGAATATTATATCAGTTTACCTACAATTCTTTGCCCTTTATTGATCAAGAACTTTTTGTATATCAAGTGATCTGTCCTGGACCGGGGTCAATAGATCCGATCTCAAGCCAGTCACGAATAATATGTCAATACCGTCTAGTAGACCGGATGTATGTGTATCCGATGTATGTATCCGTTGTCCTTGGGTGAAGAAAGCGGATTGGGCGTCCTGGAGATCCTTTACACCGACCTAACGCGTTGAAGTGGGCGAATGGTGGTGTCACCTGCAAAGATTCTCCGACGCTCAAGTCAGTGATTATATTCCAAGTAAGGAATGTATTCAGAGAGGAATCTGTCGTAAAAGAGCTCAAGAAGAAGCCTCCCCCTTCAATCATGAAGTGAGTTCATATACCTGATTGGCTCGATTAACGAGGACTCGTTGGTGGGGAACCACCAACTCCCATTAGCATTATTATATTGCGCACTTACCTGCATGATTGGGTCAAGTGGCTATTTTATATTGAGCGTAGAGAATGTAGACTAGGATTAGGGAACAAGTTGACCATTCCCGTGAGCAAAAATTTGGCTCGTAGTGTAGGGAATTATTGATCGATCCCTGTAGCAACAATCCTTGTCATTAGCACAGTGACGTGTGTATTGTCCGATGTCATGATGTTATCCTGAACAACCGGTATAGGGAGAACGCCTGATACGGAATTACAGTTCGGATGTATACCGATGACACCGGTTACACGTAGATGTCTTATCAAAGACGTTGAAATATGTATAGCAGATCGGATACCGGTATTGAGACCGGATCATATGTCCCCTAGCTTGTGTGAGGGACTGAATAGTTGTTCACATAAGCTACTCAACCTGCGAGAGGTCTTAATATCGGTAAGCTTACATGTGTAACAGTTCCTTAGCATCTGTTGTCATTCGTAAAGAACCGCTCTGATTTTAATAGAAAAGACCTTTCGGTACTGTCACAACGGATTCAGACAAAGATTCGTTGTGTGAGAATTTCAAGAGTTTATTGGAATTGAAAGCTCTTGAAGTTCGTGTAACGGCTGTAAAGCGTAAATTGCGTTGCATGATTAGACATTAATGCTTTTAATCACGTGGGCAGGCAATTATTGTGTCTGAGATGAAAATCTCATTAACCGTCGTTTTGGGCTTAATGGGCCTGAAGTTTTCAAAACTTTTGGGCCCAGCGGATAGCCCTTTGCTGAGTTGCTATCGTTTTGGCGCCCAAGAATTTGGAACGGTTGTGTCGTTTCGCTTGTGAACAGGTACGTTTTATCGAGAACGACACAACTTCAAGAGGAGGTAACCGGTCCTCTTTGTTTCCTATAAAAGGAATACTTAGTGGATTCTGGGTTCCACTTGCTTTTGCTTTCTCAACGAAACTCTGCAGAAATTTTGCAAGGAAGTTTATCATCTACATTGCGAGGGTTTCTTCGTTCCTCAAATTCATCACTGTCATCTGAGGTAACTATCTTTTCCTTGTCGCTTTAGTTTCGCTTTGACTTGCTACTCGTAGTTATAGAAAGTAGGCTTCATCTAAAGGGGGGGGAATCAGTTTCCCTCAACCCTAATAGTCGTGGGGAAGAATCCTTGTGATTCTTCCTAAGACTGAACCGCGTCGCTCAGAAAGGGGATCTTACTCACTGCGGGAAGTGATCTTTCCCTTCTCAGAGTCGCCCTCTGATTGTAATTGCTTTCAAAATGCAGTGAGTAATGATTGCAACTTTCTGACGACATTTTATTTCTTATCGTAGATTAAGGAGTTCGGTCTAGATATTTCCAATGGCAACTGGAGAAGGATCTTCTGGAGATAGCGCCATTTCGAAAACAGCAGAAGGTCTCTACAGCGTAGTTGCTTCGAGGCTAAATTGGGAGGAGGTTCAGGCTAAATGGCCTTTCTGCTGGGTGTCTAGTGAGTTTAAGGAATTGGCCTCCCGACATGCGGATGAGGAGGGATCCCGGATCCAGCCGAGGTTTACTTTGAGTACGGATGAAGAGACAAAGAAGTGGTATAGGGTTTATGCACCACTTCCGACAGAGCGGATATGCCACGTCGTCCCTAATGACCGCTCTGTATACATGTATGACTTTATTTTCCATAATCTGGGAGTTCGTTTTCCTCTAACCGAACTCCAGATGGGCGTCCTGAAGTTCCTGAACTGTGCACCCTCTCAACTTCATCCCAATGGTTGGGGCCTCATCCGGGCTCTGGAGGTCCTTGGTGAACATTTCAATTTCACGCCAACTGTAGCGATGCTGTTCTACTACACTCAGGTAGTTCGGAGAGCAAACAAGCAGGGCGGAGTTGGTCTGGTGACTCTCCGGACTCTCTGTTCCTTTGTGAACTTTGAGTCTTATACAGATTCTGCCAAGGTTGACGGGAAGTCCTTCAAGATTTACTTCACCCGCATCTCCATTAAGAAGGGCAATCCAAAATTTTGGAAGGATGAAGAGGACGTTGACAAATTTCCCCTGAGTTGGACACACAAACATTTCCTCTTGAGCTCACACGCGTACTACACTGATCAATCTGATCTGTCACGTGAGACGTCGAGAGTGTTGTTCGCACTTGAATCGCACACTACAGGTCGTCACGTCTTTTCGTGTAGGCGTCTGCTAAGTAGCTCAAGCGGAGTCCGGGAGGAATATTTGCGTACTTCTCGTTTTATTCTATCTTTTCTCCTTTATCAAATATGTATAGAATATTTGTAGTTGCTGACATCTTGTGTTTGTTCATGTAGGTGAAATAGAACAGCAAACTCCAGAAATGGACAAATTGAAGAAATTCAAGGCGGCTGGTAAATCTGTTACTCATGAAAATGAGGTGAAGCCCAGGCCCTCAACTAAGGATCGTCCTGAGGTAATCATCTTGACCTCGGATGCTGAAGGGGACATCCCACTGGTTGAGGGCGGTACGTCCGATGTTGGCGCAGCCTCGGGTCAGCCTCCAGTTTCTGAGAGGAGAAGAAAAATCAGGAATGATTCAGTGGGAGGCCCGTCCAAAAAGCGTAAGACTTCGGAGGATAAGACTGTTGTAACCTCGGAAGGGATTGGTGCTTCCTCCGATCTCAATAAAGGCACTGCTGCTGGGGTTTCTGGATCAGGGCCGACCTCCTTCCCAACGACCTCGTTTCTCACCCCCTTCCTCTCCTACGAAGGTTCTACTCCTGCCACTCTTCCACCACCGATGTACAAACTCCGGCCTACGCTTAGTGTTAAAGAAATTGAAGAAGCGTGTGAGGCCGGAAGGTGGCAGCTAGCCGAACTTGCTGGATTGCTATCTTCCGTCAGCGAGTTGGCTAAGAACGTCGACAAGGTAGAGGAGCTGAGTGACAAATTAGAAGAGCTCAACCTTTCCTCAGACAAGGACAAAGCCGCCATGAAGTTAATGGAAGATCGTCTTGACAAGTCTAAGAAGTTTGGGGATCTCATAACTAAAGAGAATCTCAAGCTCAAAGGCGATCTTAAAAACTTGGAAGGCAAGGTGGCAGAGAAGGAGGAAGAACTCCGCAGCAGCCAGGATAAAAATAAGGCTGATGCTGAGGAGTGGTCTCAAAGGGAGAAGAAGCTCCTTCTTGAGATAGAGGGACTGAAGGCTAGGAAAGTGGAGCCCGAGATATCTAGTGAGGAGCTGTCCAAGTTGCGGGGAGAATTGGCTATAGCGAAAGCTGAGAGAGAAGAAGCTGTTGACATATGCAGCCGGGCTGTTGAAGAGTCCTTCGGCCTAGCCATACGCCAAGTCTTCTACCGCAACCCCACTGCGAAACTTAACCTTTATGGGATGGATCCGTACTATGAATTCCATGAGGGAAAGTTAGTCGCAGTGGTGGATGGTCGTCACGAAGATCCACCGACGTCCTTATATGGTTTGGCTCCTCTTCCTGAGGGTCAATCCATGGGACCTGACTACGTCTTTCCTGCGTCCGAGGTTCCCTCTTCTGAAGAAAGGGCTGAGGCTCCTGGAGGCGAGACTCCTGCGGAGGTTCTAAAGGAAGGAGCACAAGAGCCCAGTGCTGAAGAGGCACAAAAGATTGAAGAACAGATTCCTCCTCAGTAGTTTTGTTTTCATCTACATGTATAGTTGTGTACCGGGATCAACTCCGGATTTTAAACTATTGTATGTAATTTCATTTCAATGAATGAGTTTTGATTGAAGAAATTTGTCTTCGTCGTTTCATGTATATTTAAATCGTTTCTAATCCGTTCTGTATAATTAATCTTAAGGCCGGATTGAAATAATAGCCTTGGAAGATTAAACAACAAATAAAATTTAGAACGGATAAATATATACATGTCCCCAAGTCGGTATTAAGAAGAAGGTGCCTGTCTTTGGGGCGTGATCCTTAATTTTCTTAATTCTCTTGGGGAAAGATGGGTCGATCCGCTGTTCAGTAGAGTAGTGTAACAGGATGGATGACTGCTTTTAATCCGTAATATTCTTACAGGAGATGATAATATTGTTCCAAGTTTAGGGAACTGCAAGGAAGTGGTGTTTGAGTCCTTTATCATAAGGATGATGATGGGAGTTTTTTCTACGCCAGGAGTTACGTCGTTGTATCACAGAATAGGTGATAAAGAGTATCCGTCCTGGGAGAATACCACTAGAAAGCGAAAGTGCGGACTGACTTTCTGAATTTTCCATCATAAAGATGATTATGAGTATTGATCATGCCAGGTGTTTTATCATTAAATCACTTCATAAGTGATTGAGATCATCCGTCTTGGGGATGTGTACGATACCAGGAACTACATCATCAGGTCGCATATTAGGTGATTGAGATCATCCGTCCTTTGGGTGTGTATGGCGCCAGGAGTTACATCGTCAGATCACAGCATGGGTGATTGAGATCATCCGTCCTGGGCAGGTACACCGCGTTAGGAGTTACATCATCATATCACATAATAGGTGACTGAGGTTATCCGTTCTGGAAAAGTACACATCGTCAAGAGTTACATCGTCAGATCACAGATTAAGTGATTTAGATAATCCATCCTGGAGACATTTTTCAATCGTAGGAATACGGATTGAGTGAATACTTTCAAAATGATGATGAGAATTGTTCATACCAGGAGTTACATCGTCGAATCACTGAATAGGTGATTGAGATCATCCGTCCTGGTGTGATTATTGGAGTTCTTCGTACCAGGAGTTACATCATCGAATCACTGAATAAGTGATTGAGATCATCCGTCCTGGTGAATTTTTCCAATCAAGGGAGTGCGGATTCAATTGCCAATTTTCGCTCCATCCGAAATCCGAGTCTTACCTCTACTAGCCCCCTAGCTGATGTGAGGAAGCAGTTGACTTGCTCATATGAGCTATATTGATCATAGTACGTCTGGATTTCGGATTTGCACCGAAGTGTAAATATCCGTTCTGGGAACCATGTTCCGTAGTGATGAAATTTTAAGGGCGGATTCGACAATAGAAATATCAGAAGTTTATCGAATTTCGCAACCCTTGGTATTCGGGTAATGGTGGCCACGTTTCTAATGATTGGACATTTAATGCCTTAATTCACGTGGGCGCGCCATTATTGCATTAAGTGCGCATGTCTTAGTAACTGTCACGCATAGTTTTGTTGGGCCTAATATTTGGTTTTAATAGGCCCATTTCGATGGCTCTGTGACAAAATGATGGCATTTTCGCGCCTTGATGTACTAAATGACAATTTTGGTCCACTAAACGGGGAGTCGTTTGGGGGTAAACGACAGGTTATGTTTAATGGGTATTTGAAAAATTTTGGTGCCCTGATATAGGCATATTTGGCAATCTCAGTTACCATTTCTTCTTGCTTCCTTGACGAATCTCTACGAAAGTTCCAAGAAGTTCTTCGTGTCCACCTCTGTGAATTTCAATTCACTATCCTTAGGTAACCACTTTCCCTTCGTTTTCAGTTTCTCTTTTCAATATTTGAGAATGCCTAGGAAGGGTGTTAGCTTCAGTGGCGTTGGCCCTAGAGGAAGAGGAGGAAGGGCTTTGACTCAAAACCCTAGTGTTCATGGTGGGAGGATCCCAGTAATCCTTCAGTCGAGGCCACGAAATACAGAGAGGGAGGGGTCGCAATATCAAAGGCGAAGGGTGATCATACCCTCTTCAGGGACTTCCTCCTCCAGTGAGAGTGTCGAGAGTGGGGATTTATATGTCTCTGATGATGTGGAATTTTATCACAGCATCAAGGCTTTCACAATGGTGACAAAGAAAGCAACTGGGAGGAAGTCGTCTGAAGGGGAATCCCCTTCCGAGAAGTATATCTTGAAGACCCAATCCGGCCTCTGCAATGTGGTTGCACACCGGATAGATTGGGTGAAATTCCAACAGAAACGCCCATTCAGCTGGGTGGCTGAGGAGTTTCGTGAAATAGCATCAGTTCACGCTCAAGAGGGGGGAGCGGAGTTGGAGCCGCGTTTCACGGTCTTCAAGAAGGATAAATACAAGAAGTGCTTCATGGTGATAGCCTCATTGCCATCCGATCGAATTTGTCATACTCCGGACGAAAGGTCCTTGTATATGTATGACTTTTTATTTTTGAACCTTGGTGCGCGGTTTCCCTTTTCGAAGTTTCAGATGGGGGTTCTGAGATTCCTGGACTGCGCTCCTTCACAGCTTCACCCCAACGGATGGGGATTAGTCCGCTCTCTTGAAGTGCTTGGGGAGCACTTCAACTTCAAGCCGACGGTGGCCATGCTCTTTTATTTTGCCCAAGTGGTCCGTCGTGCAAATAAAGAGAAGGGGGGAGTGAGCTTGATATCCCTCCGGACTCTCTCAAAGGTTATCAACTTTGAGGCGTACACTGACTCCGCCAAAGTTGATGGACATTCATTCAAGTCCTATTTCACGAAGATTAGCGTTCACCCTGACGAGTCAGTTTTTTGGTTAACTGAAGATGGGCTTCCGAAGTTCCCAGTGGCTTGGACGCATGAACACTTTTTGCTGACCTCCCAGGCGTACTATACTGAGGAGGATGAACTAAGCCCGTCTTCAGTTTCCGTTCTTTCCGCCCTTCAATCTTACACCGCCTCGCATAAATTTTTCTCTTGCAGGCGTTTGTTAGGATCGTGGTCTACCCGCGAGGAATATCTGCGTAATTTTCCTGCTAATATTCATATTTTATCGCATCATGCCTTGAAGTAGTTGATTTCTAACCGTGTTGCTTGGTTTTGCAGTTGAAATTGAAGCTGCGTCTCCAGAGATGGAAAAACTGAAAGGGCTCAAAGCTGGAGCGAATTCCGTGGCAGCTGAAAATGATATTCAGGCGAAACGGAATTCGAAGAAAGCCACAGCGGAGACCATCATTTTAACCTCATCTGCAGGTGACGATATTCCCTTACTGGAGGGCGGATCTGAGAAGGTTGCGGCTGAGAAGGTCGGAGAAAAGAAGAAAACTATAAAACGCGGTTCCTCAAGGACCTTGGATCGTCAACCTTCTCCGAAAAAACAAAAAATTTCAAGTGAGAGTGCTGATCCGGAGCCTTCAAAGGGAAAGAAAGTGGAAAGATCCGCTTTGGATGCAGGGTCCACTCCGGATGCTCCTGGCGACGGGATCACTTATGGTGCAAAGCCAATAACGACTTACTTTGCACCAAAAGTTACTCGCCCTCTTCAAAGTAGCTCCGGTCTTGCACAATATCTGGTATACGAGGGTTCTGTTCCTGAGGTCGTTCCTGAGTCTCCGTACAAGCTGAAGCCCTCATTGATGAGCGATGAAGTAGCCAAAGCTTGCGATGCCGGACAGAAGCACCTGGCAGAATTATCCGGGCTCTTAAGATCGGTTCGCAAGCTTCCAGAAGAGAATGAGAGGCTGAGCTCGTTGGTTGGCAAGGTTAATGACCTTAGCGTTGCTGCTGCTAAGGACAAGGCAACCATCCTTCGTTTAGAAAGTAAATTAGAAGCTTCCAAAGAGGAAGGATATAAGAAGGATGAAGAAATTGTCAGGCTAAAACATCTTGCCAAGGAGTTGGAGGCCCAAGTAGCTGATCAAAAGAAAATCAATTCCGACCTCCACTCCGGTTTTTGTGCGGAGAAGGAACGCTCTTCAAAGCTGGAAGAGGAGCTTAAGGAAGTCAAAGTTGTTTATGCTCGAGGAACCGAAGATTAGTCGCGTAAGGAGAAGGAGCTGCTTTCAAAGTTGGCGGACACAAAAGCGGAATTTGACGAGGCTGTGGATATGTGCGATCAGGCAGTCAAGGAATCCTTTGGGTTGGCTGTTCGTCAAATTCAATACCGGAATCCCAAGGTGAAACTTAATCTGAATGGTATTGACCCGTTCTATGAGTTTCGTCAAGGGAAACTGGTGGCCATAGTTGATAAGCGTCATGAAAGTCCGCCCAACACTCCTTATAAGTTCGCTCCTTTACCTGCAGGCCAATCAATGGGACCTTCATTCCTGAAGCCCATAAGTACAGGAACAAGCTCTCGCACTGAAGAAGGCAAGGCCGGAGGCAAAGGCAAAGGGAAAGAAGGAGATTCAAGCCATAGAAAGTAGCGTGCTTCCCTGTTTCCTTTTTCATTTTATTGATTCAAATTCGCTGTGTTCCGGGATAAGCTCCGGATTATTACACGAAGTGTAATTCTCATTTAATCAATAAAAGAGTTTTTTACCTCCATTCTTGCTTAGTGAAAAACAACTTTAATAGAGGGATTGCATGTGTATTGTATCATTCCGGTTTTAAGTAATGAAGATCGGATTGTAAAACAAAATCTACATACCAGACTTATACATGCAAGATGAATTTCATAATAAGGTCACCGCTGATGAGGGAACACATCTTTGTTACAAGAACGGTTTAAGGGGAATGATTGTGAGATCGTTTAGACGAGAGTTCATTCCTCAAGATATTCGTTAAACCGTTTATGTTGTCCCCCAGTATCATTGGGTGATTATCACTTTGAATAAACTCTGAGTGAGATTTTCTCGTGAGAGCTTTTAAGAGTGAGGTTTTAAAATAGAAATTCCTCTTCAAATATTTCCGACTGAGGAATTTCGGGTGAAAATGCCTTAGATTGTGGCGTACCCGAGTGAATTGTTTGTGTCGGAGTTCATGAGTTAGTTATAAAACTTCCAAATAAAGAACTTCATAAGAAAGTATTAATCTGGAGTTCAGTATAACTTACTTGTTGTGCTTGGAGTTCGGTTTGATCCTACTGTCCATGTAATATTTGGCGTTCGGTTTAATCCTACCAGCCGTTCTTCAATTGGTCTTTGGTTTTATCCAATGACAATTCTTCACCGACGTTCGGTTAGTCCTACTAGTCGTACTCAGAGTTCGGTTTAATCCTACAATCCGAGCCTTCGATACGGGGTTCAGATCAGGGTTAATCCTGAACCTACTGCGCCCGTCACTTGGGGTTCAGCGTGGTCTTGAAGAAGAACCAGCTTACTGCGCCCAAGCCTTCGCATGGGGTTCGGTTTGTGGCCTCGAAAGAGGACCAGCCCTACAACCCATGTAGTCTTCGAAATGGGGTTCGGTTTGTGGCCTTGAAGAAGGACCAGCCCTACAACCCATGTAATCTCTGAATGGGGTTCGGTTTGTGGCCTTAAAAAAGTGCCAGCCCTACAACCCATGTCCTGAGGTTCGGTTTAATCCTACAACTCAGGTCTTCACCGACGTTCGGTTAATCCTACTAGTCGTACTCAGAGTTCGGTTTAATCCTACAATCCGAGCCTTCACCGATGTTCAGCCAAACTTACTAACCGTACCCAGAGTTCGGTTTAATCCTACAATCTGGGCCTTCAATATTTACACACTCGAGGAGTTACATCGTCAATTACAGAATGGGTAATTGAGATCATCCGTCCTGAGTATGTTCTTGTGCGTTGCGCATATTCGAAGAGTTACATCGTCAACTACAGAATAAGTAGCTGAGATCATCCGTCCTGAATATGCTTTTGTACACCGGATAAACTGAAAATCACAGCATAAGAAAAACTCGAAAGAGTTAAATTGTTATGAGAGATTCTTATTAAATCAAAAATAAGAATTACAAGGAGAGCGTAGCTGTGAAAATAAATTCTCCAGTATTCAATCCAAGACAAGGATAGGAGAGTGTAGAAACAGCTAGCTATAGTAGATGCGCAAGTTTTGGGTGTTCCATTTGTTTCGGATTGGAGTGCCATCAAGGTTTTCAAGGCGATAAGAGCCTTTGCCAGTGACCTCGGATACCCTGTATGGGCCTTCCCAGTTTGGGGCTAATTTGCCTTGATGGGCGAATTTGTTCCCTATACTTGCTTTCCTCAAAACCAAATCTCCAACGTTGAAAGTCCTTGATTGGACTCGTTTGTTGTACCGGAGAGCAACTTTGGCTTTGATGGCTTGATCTCTGATGAAAGCGTCTTCTCTGAGTTCTTGTATGACATCCATTTCAGATGCCAAGTTAGCATTGTTGGTTTCTTCAGAGAAGTACTTAACTCGTGTGGAAGCAATTTGCAGTTCCACAGGTATCATTGCCTCGACCCCGTATGTTAGGCGATATGGGGATTCATTGGTGGATGAATGAGGCGTTGTCCGATATGCCCATAGGACATGACACAGCTGGTCTGTCCATCCGCCCTTGGCTTCACCAAGGCGCTTCTTTAGTCCCTTAAGCACCTCCCTGTTGGCCACTTCAGCTTGACCATTAGTTTGGGGATGTTCGACGGATGAGAATATTTGGGTTATTCCTAACCCTTCAAGCAAATCTGTGAATTTTCTATCCGTGAACTGGGTGCCATTGTCTGTGACAATCCGTGCTGGAACCCCGAACCGTGTTATGATGTTTTCATACATGAAACGGCGAGTTCGGGCTGAAGTAATATGCACCACCGGCTCTGCTTCTATCCACTTAGTGAAATAATCGACCCCTACAATGAGATATTTGATGCCCCCAGGAGCAGTTGGAAAGGGGCCCAAAATATCCAATCCCCATTGGTAGAAAGGCCATGGAACAGCGGATGTGAAGAGTTCTTCCGCCGGTGTGTGGTGTAGGTTAGAGAATTTTTGGCAAGCGTCGCATTTTTTGACGAAGTCAATGGAGTCTTGCTTCATTGTGGGCCACCAGTATCCAGCTCTGAGGATTTTTCGCATTAAGCTTCTTCCTCCGGCGTGGTGTCCACTTTGTCCTCCATGCACTTCCTCCATTACACCTTGCACCTCATCCTCTTTGAGACAAATTAAATAGGGCACAGAGAGTGCCCTTCTGTAGAGATTACCATCAATCATAGTGAAATACGGTAATTCTCTCCTTAACCTCGTCTTTTCCTTCTCATCTGTGGGTAGCTGTCCATCAGCCAAATAACGGATGTAAGGAGCCATCCATGTATCTCCGTAAAGGGAGTCAGTCATTATGGCGTTTAGAGAAGGGAAAAGAGGGATGCTGGGCGACGTTAGCGTGCTTTGAACCAGAGTAGTGGTGCTACCCGGTCGTTTAGTGCTTGCTAACCTGGAGAGTATATCTGCTCTCGTATTCTCTTCACGTGGAACATGCTTGAACTCCACCTTTGAGAATTTCTCAGTCAACTCCTTGACACAGTTCAAGTATAATTGGAGTTGAGGTTCGCGAGCTTGATATTCTCCTAAGATCTGCGAAATCACCAGCTGTGAATCGCTACAGAGTGTCGCCTCAGAAGCTCCGATGTCAATTGCAGCTCTTAGCCCGGCCAAGCAAGCTTCGTACTCAGCCTGGTTGTTGGATGTTTTGAAATTGAAACGAAGGGAGATCTCCAGGTGTACTCCGTCATCACTTTCGAGAACTACACCTGCTCCAGAGCCTCTTTGGTTTGATGAACCATCAACGTAAATGGTCCAATGGACTCGAGGGTAATCCGGATCAGTCCCTGTCATTTCCACAATAAAGTCAGCCAGGACTTGAGCTTTAATAGCGCTGCGGGGTTCGTAGGATATATCAAACTCAGAGAGTTCAATAGACCATTTGATCATCCTCCCAGCAAGATCGGGCTTGATTAAGACAGAACGGAGTGGCAAATCCGTTCTCACTATGATTGGATGGGCGTGAAAGTACGGACGCAACCGTCGTGAGGCCCAAACAACAGCGAGGGCGGCCTTTTCAATTTTTTGATACCGGATCTCAGCACCTTGCAAGGTCTTGCTAGTGAAATAGACCGGTCTTTGTCCATCAGGAGTTTCTTTTATCAAGGCAACGCCCAAAGCTTCATCTGAAATAGCCAAGTACAGAATGAGTGTGTCTTCGGGGTCAGGCTTTGTGAGAATGGGAGGTTTGGACAACACCTCCTTAAGCTCTTGGAAAGCTTTTTCTTGTTCCTGTCCCCACTCGAATTTCTTGGACTTTTTCAGTATTTTGTACAGGGGGAGCGACCTGTGAGCCATCTTCGGCATGAACCGTGCCAAAGCTGCTACCTTGCCATTCAGGGATTGGACTTCTTTGAGATTCTTAGGACTTTGCATGTCTAGAATCGTTTGGCACTTCCCTGGATTGGCTTCTATACCACGTTGAGTTAACATGAAACCCAAAAATTTCCCAGCAGGGACAGCAAATGTGCACTTCATTGGGTTCAGCCTCATGTTAAATTGTCTCAAACGGGTGAATACTTGGCGCAGGTCTTCAATATGATCGCCACCAACCGGTGTCTTTGCTATTATGTCGTCAATGTATACTTCAACAAGTTTGGTGTGCATACCTTCGAAAACCTTGTTGATCATGCGCTGATATGTCGCCCCAACGTTTTTCAGGCCAAAGGGCATGACTGTATAGCAAAAGACACCACGATCATTTATGAAAGCTGTCTTCTCTTGATCCTCTTCGCACATCAGAATTTGGTTGTAACCAGAATAAGCGTCCATGAAGCTCAGGTATTGGTAACCAGAGGAATCATCTACCATCCGATCTATATTAGGAAGAGGATAAGGATCTTTTGGACAGCAGCGGTTGAGGTCCACGTAGTCAATGCACATTCTCCATTTACCATTGGATTTAGGGACCATCACCACATTCGAAAGCCAAGAGGAATATCGGATTTCCTTGATAAATCCGGCCTTCAGCAATTCCTCAGTTTGCTGACAAGCTGCTTTCTGTTTCTCTGGGCCCAATCGTCTTTTCTTTTGGGCCACAGGTTTCGTCTCTGGATAGACAGAAAGTTTATGACAGCAGAATTCAGGGTCTATGCCTGGCATATCGGCTGCAGTCCATGCAAAGAGGTCTGTAAACTCTTGTAAGAGAGCCAGCAGTCGCTGCTCTATTTCAGTATCTAGCTTGTCATTGATATGGGTGATCTTTTCTGGAGAATCTCCCAAGACAATGTCCCTGGAATTTCCATCCGGTGTGGGCTTTGATGGGTTGAACGGATCAATGTTCAAATCCGCTCTAGGGTCCAGGTCGACAAGACTTACGGATTCAGCCGATGTTCCAGCATCATTAAGTTTCCTCTTTTTATTGGAGGCGTCCAGCTTTGTCATGTTGAGACTAAGGTTGTAGCAGTACCTAGCCATCTCTTGATCACCACGGATAGATGACACAGCATTATCCTTGTCAATGAACTTGATAAGGAGATGTGGGGTTGATACAACTGCCTCCATTGCATTCAGAGTAGGACGGCCTATGATGCCATTAAATGGTGATTTGACATCAATCACTAGCACCCGAGACCTAACCGTCCTGGCTCCTGGTTCGCCTTCAAACGAGATAAGGGTGTCAAGATACCCTTTAGTTAGTTGCTTTGCGCCATTGAAAGCTGTTAGTTCCTGCGTGTAAGGCTGTAAATCTGAGTCTTTAAAACCCATTCTTTCAAAGCAATTATAGAAAATAACATCGCAGGAACTTCCCTGGTCAACAAGGATTCTTCGGACGTCCTTGTTGGCGATCACAGCAGTGATGACTACAGCATCGTCACCACCAGGAACGGTTGGGCCAAAATCCTCGTCAGAGAAAGAGATTATGGGAGCCTCAATTCCTCCTCTGTAAGGGCGATTGTCTTTGACTTTCCCTTGCACAGATAGAATCATTCTGTGATGATTCTTACGGGCTGTAATTGAAGCTCCTCCTCCAGCGAACCCTCCAGCAATCATGTCAATGACTTCACGTCGGCCCTGACGTTGTTGCTGGGGCATGCTGTCTTTCTGTGCTGCATTATCGGTCATTACACCTTTTTGCTTCTCTGCAGCAGAGAACTTTCGAACCGGACTGGGGTTGTTGTCATCCCCATCGTCGGGATCTCTTTCTCTTTTCTCATTCCGTTCTGCCCTGTCAAAGGATTTTTCTTTGAACAGGTATTGTTTCAATTTGCCTTCTCTAATTAGCGTCTCAACCGCGTTCTTTAGAGCTTGGCATTCATCAGTGGAATGACCATTTTGTTCATGAAAATCACAGTACTTTCGTGAATTTCCTGGTCTTTTCATAGGGGCTGGTCTCCTGATGCCATATGTGCTGAAAACTGGCCATCCGACCTCTCTCAAAATCTGAGATGGTCTGGCAGATAACTGTGCATAATGGCTGAAGGAATTGACATGCCTTTCTCGAGGTCGAGAAGGGTGGTTATCCACCTTAGGATTGGTGAATGGCCTCTCCATGCGTTCTGACCTCGTCTTTTCCTTACCCTTCTGGGTTTGGGGAGATGGTGTTGGTGGCTTTTTCTTTGCAGCCATTGCCTCCAAGTGCATCTCTATGCTCACATACTTTGAGGCTTTTTTCCTGAACTCCTCAAAAGTTGCTGGGGGGCTCTTTGCTAATGAAAGAGCGAAAGCTGATCCTGGCTGCAATGCCTCAATTACGATATGCAGCTTGATAGATTCTGTGAGGTTAGGAACCAGGGCTGCTTCCTTATAAAACCTCTTCAAAAAATCTTTTAAACCCTCAGTTTCACTTTGCTTAATCTGAGCCAAGGTATGAGACGTCTTGGGTACGTCTCTGGAGATGACAAAGTGGGTTTCAAAGGCAGCTGCCATTTCCGTCCAAGAATCTATGGATCCAGAAGGCAGGCCTTTAAACCACCCGAGGGCTTCCTCAGACAATGTTCGAGGGAACATTCGGCACATCACGTCTTCATCAGCCCCCAAGTACATGGCTTCAAACACATAAGCATCAAGGTGCTTAGTTGGATCAGTTTCACCATTATACTTTCCGATGGAAAGTGGTTGAGTGGTTTGAAGGTGCTTGGGGATGCTGATGCCCATAAGTCTCCTTGAAAAAGGAACCTTCAGATTGTAAGACAATGGGGGTGCTGTTGTTGAATCTCTCTTCCTTCGGGAAGCTGCATCCTCAGAATCGCGAGTTTGTTCTCCCTCCTCAAACGTTGGGATCTTTGAGTACTGAAGAGTGGTGGACTTTTCACCATCAGTTGTGTGGGGAGTGTTTCGCGTGCGAGATGACTCTTTATCCTCGCTTTGCCTTTTTTCTCTTCGCAATTCCGCGAGTTCCCTCTGAAGTTGTTTGATCAACTCATCACGAGGATCAGGATCAGACACTGTTACTATCTTCTTTGAGCTGCCCCCATGAGAATCAAAGTTGAGTTTTCTGAAGGCGTTAGGATTGGTTCTGCCTTCAGCCTGATTTTCCATGAAGTCTTGTGCTTCGCCTTCCATTGTAGATTACCTGCTCTGTCAAAGGATATGGGAATAACTTTATCGGGTCCCACCGGCGTGCCAATGATCTGTCCTGGACCGGGGTCAATAGATCCGATCTCAAGCCAGTCACGAATAGTATGTCAATACCGTCTAGTAGACCGGATGTATGTGTATCCGATGTATGTATCCGTTGTCCTTGGGTGAAGAAAGCGGATTGGGCGTCCTGGAGATCCTTTACACCGACCTAACGCGTTGAAGTGGGCGAAT
Organism: Clitoria ternatea; assembly: GCA_037962975.1. NCBI lineage: Eukaryota > Viridiplantae > Streptophyta > Magnoliopsida > Fabales > Fabaceae > Clitoria > Clitoria ternatea. Next base: position 290,501,280 of record CM075670.1, read on the forward strand.
GGTGGTGTCACCTGCAAAGATTCTCTGACGCTCAAGTCAGTGATTATATTCCAAGTAAGGAATGTATTCAGAGAGGAATCTGTCGTAAAAGAGCTCAAGAAGAAGCCTCCCCCTTCAATCATGAAGTGAGTTCATATACCTGATTGGCTCGATTAACGAGGACTCGTTGGTGGGGAACCACCAACTCCCATTAGCATTATTATATTGCGCACTTACCTGCATGATTGGGTCAAGTGGCTATTTTATATTGAGCGTAGAGAATGTAGACTAGGATTAGGGAACAAGTTGACCATTCCCGTGAGCAAAAATTTGGCTCGTAGTGTAGGGAATTATTGATCGATCCCTGTAGCAACAATCCTTGTCATTAGCAGTGACGTGTGTATTGTCCGATGTCATGATGTTATCCTGAACAACCGGTATAGGGAGAACGCCTGATACGGAATTACAGTTCGGATGTATACCGATGACACCGGTTACACGTAGATGTCTTATCAAAGACGTTGAAATATGTATAGCAGATCGGATACCGGTATTGAGACCGGATCATCAAGAAAATAAAAAATGTGACAGCATGTTTGAATATATAAGCTGTTAGATTAACTTAAAAAGTAGTATAAATGTTTGGGCCCATTGTAATCTAAAATGTGCATATTTTCTCTCTATTAATGTTGAATTTAACTACTTCAAAATAAGAGGTGTACACGTCATAAGTTAAAAGATATATAATAAACATAATGAGACCAACAAGCTAATATTCTAACAATATCATAGTCTCTTGTACCTGTGTATGTATTTCATTACACTTTATCAAGTGTGTTTTTATTTTAGATGAGCTAAATCGATTGATTGATTTCAATTATATACAAAGAATTAATGTATACATTTATAAAAAATGAGGAAAGCAGAAATTTACTTCATTTATATTTGATCTTACACTAGTTTGGGCCGTGTAGAAAAATAATAGGCCCAAGGTTCATAATAGGTTTAGTCAGCTAGAAAAGAAGTTAATATTATTACTGCATTAGTTTTTAAATAAATTATTATCATTCTAAATTTATTCCTAAATAAAAATTAAACTCTAATGTTAATTTTTTATTTACAATAAAAGCTATAAAATTTGATATTTTAAATAAAACACCTCAAGGCGAATACCTAAACTTCCCACCATTAGGTGCTCTAATGTGAGAGAGTTCAAAATTATAAATAACAAAACTATATAAAAGTAGTAATAAATACTTCTCTTAACCCTAAATAATCTTATAAAAAACTCAAAAGAGGATATAAGAATGTTAACGGTTCGTGTCAATTAAGTCTTATCCAAAATTGCAACATTAGCTATTATGGTTTTTCATTTTGGCACCGATCAGTAATCACTGTTCATTTTCAACATTAAGAAACTACTGTCAAAGTCTTTTTTAAGCTCATTAGGTCTTGGCCCAACGCAACATGGACGGAGAGGAGTTGGATATATGGATACCCAGAATTGATCTCTCAACGCCTGATTCAACTATTATACATTTTTTCTGTTTAATATACATCCTATTTTGAGTTTGGGATGGGCAGATGAAACAATAAAATAAAGTGTTTTTTTTTTAAAATTTTAACATAATTATATTGTTAGGGACTTGAATAACTCTAGGACCAAACATTCAACTATTGTCTGACAGAGATGCAGGGACTGAGGCTAAAGGGATATTTTTAGATGTATGGAAGAAAAATATATACTCTGAAGAAAAAACCAACTAATAATGGCTGATAATTGAGAAATTAATAGCTGAAAAAAAAGCTTGCAGTAGGAAAACAATTCAAATGAAAACGAATTGGAAAGTGGACAATGTTAGTAGTGGCCTAGTGGAATGAAAGGTTCAAGCACAACAACCTTTTTATTCCTTAGGTTTTTTTTATTCTCATTCTTAGGATCAAAGAGATGTATTTTCCTTTAGAGACCGTACACATCAAGATCTAATCACGGTTAAGGCTCTTTTATGATAAGTGTATTTGATTGAAATCAAACTTGCAATTTTCTGACAATCTCAGTCTACGCTGTCAAGTGAACAACAAATAATTAACTTTTTCTAACCATTGTGTTAGTAGTATTTATTATTCTGTTAGATTAGTTAATTTACCTAATTAGAGTTAGTTTCTATTTGTTAGCTTAGAATTAACTTGGTTAGTTTTTTTTAACTTCTTGTTAACTTGGATGTAGCTTCTATTTTTTAAAATAACAAACATCATAAGGATCTTTGGTTTTATTACAAGTAATAGAAGGGTATATCTTTTGTAGTTGTTTGAGTTTCTCATGTGAGGGATGTCTAAATCTGAGACGCCAATAATTGCCATTATAAGAGTGGAAGTTGTGTATTCAATGTTGAGAAAATTTTGGAAATTTTGATGGATTCATCATATAGAGGTCTGAATGTAAATCAATTACACCAATCATGTCCAATGTATGACAATCTTGAATCTTACGGTCAGCAGAGGAAAAAATAAGTTTACATGAAAGAGTTTTGGTAAGTTTTGAAACAAAAATCAGATTGAATCCGAAGGAAGAAATGAACAACATATCTGTTAAGTAAAATTGTTTTGTGAAAAATATATTTCCTAAGACTGAAGTTGTGACCCTACTACCATCACACAATCTAATTAAGAGAGGTTTAATATGTTTATATGTATGAAACATCTCAAGATTGCATACATGATCTGTAGCACTTGAATCAGTGATCTAGGAACTAGAATTTGAAAACTTGGCTAAAGTGCAAACTAAACCCGATGGCTATGAGCCTAAATTCTTGTCCTGATTGTATGAAGCTATCTAGTTAACAACATGGATTCCATTTTGTTGGGGCAATGCCGGTAATGTCTTATGCTGGTCTGGACTGAAATTTAGATTAGACTCCTTCATCTCTCTTTGTGAAGCAACACTAGTTTTTTCATTTGCCTCATCATCAATTTCTTCCAGGACACAATTGTTAGCAACATGATTTTTCTTGAATTGTGAGGTGTTTCCATGATTGTTGAAATAATATGAGGATACTCTTGCTTCTTGTAACAAGTGTCAATATATAGTATGGCCAACCTTTCCACAATAAAAACACAACTTCTTGTTATATCCTTTACCTTGACCACAACCTCTTGAATCATTTGGCCTTTTCCTCCTCTATGAAATCCTCTTTCTGGTCCACTGAATGCCAATAGAGTCTCTGATTCTGGAACAGGAATAACAAACTGTCTCTCTTGTTTTATGAGTAATGAAAAAAACTTTGTTAAGGGTAAATAGAGGATCTATAAGAATTATTTGTGACCTTACTGCAGAGAACTGCTCATTAAGGCTTCTTTAATTTCATTCATAAATTCAAAGAATTTTAACATATTGTTCTAATGTAGCTTAATAGCCGCCGGTTCGAATAAGCGTATTAAGCGCATAGTTTCAAACCTTCGGTTCTTCAATTTTTTTTGTAAACTTAAAAAATCAGAATGAGTGCATTTAATTTAAGCATACACATCAATAACTTATACGCCCAATTAGTTTTAAGTTATTAATGCATTAATTTTATAAAAATTTACTCTGGAACATTCTAGCTTAACTCGTATTAAATTACATTCAAATTATTCTTTAATTCATTACCTAGTCACGTATATCAAGTAACTTTGTTTTATACTTTAATTCATTAAACAATTTTGTGCCACACCAAAATTTATATATATATATATATATATATATATATATATATGTATATATATAATCCTCTTTTAGGTCATATTTTTTAACATGACCAATAATCTTAAATAAGAAATAAAAGTTTTTAAAGATTAGAAAGTCCGGATGAGTAACTGACTTATAATAATCTTAATTTTATACATTTAAAACTTATATAAGTAGCTACAAAATCCATTTATATATTAAGAGTTAATTTCTCAATGTTAATGCTACTATAAGACATTAGAATGAAGAGATTTAAAGATTCAATTATAGCAATTTTAAAAAGTAACTATTATGATGACTCAACCTTTTTTAATTACTATCCTAACTCTAAAATGCAATAAAACTTTATATAAATTCAACAAATATAACTAAAGAAGAGACAAGTACTTATAACATAATATATAGAATTTATTTAAAAAATTACAAAGGTAAATTACAACTTTAAAGCTCTTTGATCTTCTCCTAAAGACAAAGACAACACAGTATTACTAGAGACAAAGTTAAGAAAATCATAAGTCATATATTCCAAAAAACTACTACATGATGAAATAATAAAAATAACGTCAAGAAAAAGGGTATTAGAAGAAATTATAGAACAAGATACAACTGGGGTAAGAGAAATAATTCAAGAGAGGAATATTAGATTAAAGCTAAATAGATTCTCATTAATAAAAAAATTCGACTTCAAGTGATTAAAACAAAATCATTTAGATATTCTATAGATCATTCTACTGCTAATTTATATTTAAGAGGATTAAAAAATGATATTTTTAACGTTACTAAACTAACATATTAAGAAACTCAGGGATCTAATTTTTTTTAGTATTCTTCAACCTAATCTCAAGTTTTAAATACTAAAACTAATGAATTTTTTTAAAAAAAATTGAAAAAGATTGGATAAGACAAGACTTTAAACCCTCATATAATCTAGAAAAAAACTGATTTTTCTCAAGTTCTACTAAAAAAGAAACAGAAGAATTTAGCAAAATATTTTATCAATATTTAGAAAATAGCAAAATAAATAGGTACTTTTTTTATTAGTTTTCTAATTATTAGAAAGAAAATACCATTCCAAATTCTTTTATAAGTGAAAAAATTATAAATCCTTTAGTTAAAAAAACTACTTGGAAAACCATAAATGATAAAACTATAGAATTTGAATATCCTCTCATGGAAGGAATAAAACTTCTAGTAGCTAAAGATCTTAAAGTAGAAGCAATACCTTATAACCATATTAATAATGAAGAATCCTCTATAAAAACGAAAGATATTAAAAGATTACATCAAAAATTAAACTTCTCAAATACTATGTTAGAAATAATGAGTAAACCATTAAGAAAAATACAATACTTCTGACACTAAGCAACTTATGATTCCAATATATAGAGTAAACAATATTCTTTAAAAGGATTCAAGTTCTATGTTCGACTAAAAAATAATGTTAAATTAGATATAGGAAACATAAAAAAACATAGAAAAGTTAAGTTTAGGGAAAAAATAGTGAATATAATAGAAAATGATCCATTAACTTTTGTAAACTATAATCACTACCAAGAACCTATCCAAATTTAAGAAACTATTATTCAAGAGTAACACATCCTAACATTCAATTTGAAGAAAGAGAAAAGTTAATTAATATATTGTATGTACGACTTGGTATACTAGATTGAAATTTAGATGGATTGAGTGAACAAATCACATTAGACTTAACAAATCAAGTATATATGTATGCTCCTACATATATAGAAAAGAAAGTTATTGAGAGAGATACAAATTCTAATAGCACATGATTTTACCAGTCAATTAAAAGAGTGGTGGAATAATCTATTGTCTGAAATAGATAAAGAAACCATAATAAATAACATTAAAGAAAGAACTCAAGAATCAATATCTACATTGATATTCTATAATAAAAAAATTATACGAGATTCTAATATTTTTAAAGAAAGAATATCAAGTCAACTTACAAACTTGTATTCTCTGTTTGATTATAAGTGGTATAAAGATTAATTTTTATCAAAATTACTATAAGAGAATATGATTATGCAGGATTTTGATAAGAACAATTTATAACATAGTAATTTATTAGCAACTTATGGGAATGATGTAAATTATGAAAGTTTAACTTATGAGCAGCTCCATAATATAGTAATTAGGTATTACTGTATGTACTATTTTCAAATTACAAAACAAAATTAGAAAATAAATTATGATAAACAAAAGAGAAGTGGGAACATTTTGTGAATAATATGGCATAGAAACTATTTTCACCTCTAGCATACATAGAAAAAGAAAATAGAGAAAAGAACAACAATCTTTAACCTTTAGAAATAAAAAAATTATATAAGAAAAATTATTTTAAAAAATATCAATCTCTGACTTAAAATCAAACTACTGATATAACTTCACAACCTAAGAAAAATAATTATTCAAAAATGAAAAATGGTTAGATGTTGGAAGTGTGACCGAAAAGGTCATATTTCAAAGAAAATTTGTTAAAAGAAAGTTTGTTAAATCTTCTAATAAATTCTAAACCAAAAGAAAATTCAAAAGAACAAATACAAGATGAATTTGATGGTAATAATAAAATTTATAAATTAGGTTAGTCTTCTACTTCAAAAATAGAACATGAAAAAGAAAAAAGTTATTGTTTAGGACCTTATTTATGTTCATGGACAAAATGTATAATGGTTAATATGTTAAAAAAATCAAACTTCAACTTTAATTTTTATAATAGATAAAATAGGAGATTCACCTTTAAAGGGTAAATTACAACAATTGAATAATCTAATAAAAAAAATAGCAAAGTAAAGTTCAAAAAAAACCTGTTGAGATGAAAGATATATAAAAAAGATTTCGACAACCTAGTTGTAACATCCCTAATATTTTAGAAAAGTTTTAATTGGCGAAAAATATTAATAATTGCCCAACCGGACTTATTAAAAATTTGAGAATTATTATTATTAAAAAAAATGCAATTAGAAATAATTAAATGTTGTGAGAATAAATAAATTTATTTGATTGATTAATTATAAAAGGTTAAATGATGTATAATTAGAAGAAGGTAAAATTTGAAGTTATAATGGGGTAAAAAGGTGAGGGGTGAAAGGTGAAAGTAAAAGTTTTAATTAAAACTTTTAAAGGAAAATGTAATTGAAATAGGAAATGACCAAATTGCCCTTGGGTATTAAAATCTTAAATTTCATTTTCTTCTTCTTCTTCATTCATGCGACTTGCCTTCTTCTTCCTCTCCATACGCTGCCGTGACCTGTATGCACCAGTGGGAAGTCAATCTTGCATCGAAGCTTCGAGATAACTACGTTTTTGAGACCGTGGCTTCGAGGTGAGTCCAATGGGCCTTTTAAATTAAGCTTTCGCATCTCTTTCGTTTTCTCCGTTAAACCAAATGGTCGTGCATGGAGGAGTGAGCTTTCGTTTCCTACTCCTCTAGTGCGTAGAGGCTTGAAAATGACTTTTAAAGTAATGAGGATGGTTTAACGTTGACGAGTTTTGCGTTTCGACCTCCGTAGGTAACGAAACGGTCGTCGGAGGATCGAATGGTGCAGTGGGTGTTGATTTCGGACGCAGGGCGTTGGACATAACGTCGAGAGAACGCTAACCACATCAAGAACGAGTTGTCGGAGCTCGGAATCAAGGTAAGGGGGGTGTTCGGGTTATAATTAATTAGAATAGGTAAGTATAATTGAATTGGATCATTGAATTAAATGTGGAAATAATGAGAATGGACAAGGAATGATAATTGTATGTGTATGAATATAAATTGTGTGTGATTTGTGATGATTATGAGCACAATGTGAATTGAATGGTGATGAGTTGATGAGTATAGTGGCATTGTGATGACAGGCTTGACAAGTAGGTCACCCAATTGATGAGTATGTGTTTTGTTGCTGGCCACTTGCGATATTATATGAGAAACATGAATATACATGTGTGATTATGTGGTGTAGGACGGCCGACGGTATGTACAGTGTTAGTCCTCAAATTTTCAATAAAAGCTTAAATAAAAATTTCATAAAAATTATAAAAATTAGTCTAATTTGTTAGAAAATTAGGATTTAAATTCAATAAATGGATGTTGTTGGAAATAATCTGCCCTTGATCAATTTTCTCTAGTTTTGCAGTGAAAAAGTTAAGAAATCAAGAGAAAATTACACTAGAGGAGCTGACGCGTAGCCTCACCCCACGCGTAGCCTCAACAGCTATTTTTGATGTTGACGCTACGCATCACAGCCACGCGTAGCGTCAGTGCTGCGTGGTCTCCACCTCCACTTTGATCAACCACTCCACTTGGACCCAATAATGGGCACTCCACTCAGCCAAAAGGGCCATCCCACTCACCATGAAAGGCCAAAACTCGTGGAGACATGTCCATATGGCCAGGCATGATCAAATTTAATAATTTGAAGTGGCCATTATCAAGTGTTTAATGGAGGCTGAGTCAGGGGTGTGATGCGTAGCGTCACAGGGACGCGTAGCGTCCACACCCTTACTCAGCCCTATAAATAGGGCCATCCAACACCATTCAAATCATCCCATCCCATACACAGCATTTCATTCTCTTCTCTTCTCTCTTGTGCTCGACTTGAGTACTTCTTTTGTGAGTTGTAGTTCTAGAATAGTTTTCTAGATACTTGAGTGCGTTTCGGTGTATTGTGATCGTTGTATCGTGAAGTTTCCATCGTCTTCGTAATGTCAAACTCTGTAAGTGTTGTTTTTACTTTTACCATGTGTAACTAATCTGTTTATGTTGGAATTGGTGAACTAGTCTATTGAGTATAATGTTGTGAATTCGACCTCTGCATGTTTATGATTCAAGTCCATGTTAGTATTTCAACCTTTTATTAATATGAACGTCAAACGGGAGAATGATTTTCATGTGTATCGAAACTGGTTTTATTAGTGTAAATGTCAAACGGGAGAATGATTATTCATGCCGTATTGAAACTTGTTTTGACGAAAGTAAAAAGTTGGAATACCCTTGGTATCTCAATTCTATAGGGGTTGTTAACCATTGTTGCCATAAGGCCAGGTCTTAATACAAGTTTTTACTGAGAAAGCTCATGAGGGATCGGACTTTACGGTGAATTCTTAGAATTTATATCACGAGGGATCGGTTATAATCATTTTAAGCTGCAATGACATGAAACTTGATGATTAAATATGCATGTCTTGAGTTCCTCATTGTTATTCTAGATTAGGGATCCAATTTCCAACATAATTTGTTTATCTGTGTTTATCTCAAGTATCTTACCTATTCTAGATTGCAACTCGTCTTTTTAGATAGATTTTATTTTCTTTTATCTTATGAATCACTCAATCATGCTATCTTGTAAATATTGTATAAACTGTATATAAATCATTCTTTTGTTTATAATTTCCTCCACATTTACCATAGTAAATAGAAAATTACTGTTGTTATTGAACTTTCAATCCCAGTGGAACGATATCTAAATTTTGAAAACTACAAACGATTGGTGCGCTTGCCAATTAACAAACCCGGTGGTGGAAACGGACCGTTGAGGCGCCGTCGCCGGGTTAACATACAGCCCCTCGTTTCTGGCTCCCGTGGTGTTTATGCCCAGTTGAGCTACCCAGTGGTCAAGTAGGACCCAGTGGTTGAGGTGGAGAGTCAAGTAGGACTCAGTGGACCAAGCAGGGTTCACGGGGTGTCAAGTAGGACCCCCAGCTGAAGGCCGATCCTTTTAGTATCCGGATACTAGGCGTCGAAGTGATATGAGAGTCAGTTGTGTTATTCGATGCATTGTTAATATTGTGTGATGATTTGAATGTGTTTTATGATAGTTGTTGATTGTGATTGACAAATTAGAGGTAAAGAATTGAAATTGAATTCTTGATTGGTAAATGGAAATTGAGGACAAAAGGTAAGACAAATGGTACAAACTAAAACTAGTAAATAGGTACCTTGCTATTAAATTGTCATTCTATACTAATTATGATACCAAACACTCACCCTTGCTGTTGTTTTCTTTAATTTAGTAACCAGTGACAGGGAAGAGATTGAAGCGCCAGAGATGCGTCAAGCGGAGAATTGATGCCAAGGAGCTAAGGGAATTATGAAATGAACTATATGTGTAATGTGTGTTGTGATTTATGTATATTATGTCTATATGTTGTCTATGTGTGTTGAGTTAATTTGGGATATTATCACCATGGTCATGAATGTGATGGATAATGAGTAGAATCTAAATGTTATTTGATGAGGATATAAATTCATGATGATGAAATAATGAAGTGTTGATGGTTATACTAATTTCCTTGAATTGGACGTATAATGGCATAGAGCCAATATCATTATTATGACCAGGTCTTGTTTGTTCATGTGAAGAGTGAATGATGAAAATCATAATTGTGCGCTGTTAGTAATTAGATGATGTGCCAAATGAATGATTGATTTATCTATGATGTAGTTGGTGAATTAGAAACATGATTGAGGAGCATGTTTAGTGAAAATCAATCCCATGTGCATATTTGATCGTATGGAAATGGATGAACTAGGCCAAATGATGCATGTGAATGTTTAAATTGCTGGATGGTATGAAAATCTCAAGTGTTTACGTATAAGCTGCATAATTCGCTTGAGCGAATAGGATTATCGCTCAAGCGAATTGGATTATCGCTCAAGCGAACGTGTCCTGTACTTTCAATGTAGTCACTGGAGTAATTTCGCTCAAGCGGATTCAATCTCGCTTGAGCGAGAGGTAGAGGAAATGGTTACTGAGTTAATCTCGCTCCAGCGGGTAAGATTCCCGCTCAAGCGAGAGGTGTTTGAGGTATCAGAGGGAGCTACTGGATGTTTTTAGCCCGAGCGGATTGAGTTCCGCTCGAGCGAGGGCCATAGGATTAGATTCTGGATTGTTTTCGCTCAAGCGAGATATACTCGCTCAAGCGAATAAAGATGGGAGTAGCTACTGGAGGCTTTTTCGCTCAAGCGGGTGGAGTCTCGCTCGAGCGAAGGATAAAGGAATTGGTTCTGTCTCTTTTTCGCTTGGGCGAATATGAATCGCTCGAGCGAAAGAGGGAAGTATAGGTACTGGAGAAATCTCGCCCAAGCGAGAATAGTCCGCTTAAGCGAGTCATGTTGGTAATGTCTCTGGAACTAATTCGCTCAAGCGAGACAATCTCGCTCAAGCGAAATAAGGTCTGATACGCATGGAATTCTCGCTCAAGCGTGAGTGTGGCTCACCCAAGGATTGAATATGAACCTCACTTAAGCAAGTGGATACTTCGCTCAAGTGAACGCTCATAATCTCGCTTAAGCGAGTTGGGGCCTCGCTCAAGCGAGAGGCCCCTGATTCCATTTTTCTTCTTTTGGTTCCATTTAAATAAATTTCTTTTCTCACTTTAATTATTTGATTTAATTATGGCTGTTTATTATTTTAAACATGTTTAGTGAAAAATAAATATTATTTTGGATTAGGACTTAATTATTATTAATCGTGAAAAATTTATTATAAAATTTACGTGAACAAATAAAAATAAAATGTAAATTGACTTAGGATGTCACAGGTGGTATCAGAACGGTTCTTTCTAGAGCCGGAAAAATGGGCAGTGTTAGATGATTGTTTGAGTCCCAGGTTGGGCTATTTTTATATTGTATTGCAATTGTTTATGTGTTATTTAAGTTGTAACAGGTCAACTTGGCATCATTTCCCTTGGCACTCTGGTGGCATTATGTTATATATATGTATGAGGTAAATACCCTATCCCTGATAGATCATTGGTTATTAATGGTGATGTGTTTGGTTATTGTAGAACTACTTTATGGCTGAAGGAACTAGTTCTGGAGGAGGAGATGATTTCTTCTCAAAATTTTCTCAACTAATGAGTAGGACTGAATCTGGTCCCACTCTTGATAAATTCCTGAAAAGGAATCCACCTGTTTATAGAGGAGGTCATGACTATGATGGGGCTCATGTCTGGATACGGAAAATTGAGCAAACATTTGAATACTTTGAATGCTCTGAAGAACAGAAAGTGTAATTTGCTACTTATCAATTGAAGGATGAGACTCGTGTATGGTGGTCAAGGACTAGAATTCAGATGAATGTTGCGAGTGAACCATTAATGTGGACGAATTTCAGGCGGAGATTTCTTGCTAAATACTTTCCAGATAATTATAAAATCCACAAGGAGATGGAATTCCTAAAACTCGAGCAAGGCAGAATGTCAGTGGCAGAATACACATCACAGTTTGATGAACTATGTGATTTCTATCATTCTTTCTCTCTTGAAGGAACCGAAGGTAGTAAGTGTGCAAAGTATGAATCCGGGCTAAGAATTGAACTCCGAAGTGTCATTGTTCCTATGGAGATCCGTGACTATCCTACTCTGGTAAATAAGGCCAGACTTGCGGAGGAAGTGCAGTTACAGAGAACGTCCCAATCTAGGGACAAGAGACCATTGAAGGCTAAAGGATTCAGTTTTAAAAAGATGGGTCAGTTTTTCCGTGGTGGTAAGTCTTCTGCTACATCTTCTTCTTCTTCGGGTCGTAGTTCTATAGGCCGTTCTAGTGGTCATTCTACTAGTCGTGCATGCTACAATTGTGGCCGGGAGGGCCATATTACGAAACATTATCCAGCCAGTCAAATTGTTTGCTTCCAATGTGGAAAACCGGGGCATCTTAGGCCAGATTGCCCACAGAGGCAGCAACAAGGTGAACATAGCAGTCGAGCTAATACTTCTGTGACCCGTGGTGCTAATTTTCAGAGAGAAGGTAGAAACAGCAGTGGTCGTGGAGGCCAACGCCCGAGGAGGACTGATGCTTAATCTAGCGGTGCCCAAAATGTTATGACTGGACGAGTGTTCGCTTTTGATGCTTCAGAGGTTGCAAGAACTGATAATTTGGTGCAGGGTAAGTGCATTATTCATGACTGTCTGGTAAATATAATTTATGATTCGGGTGTAACACATTCTTTTATTTCTGAAAGTTGTGTTAGGCGGTTTGGGTTACCAGTGGTGTTAATGGAGAATGCCCTTAATGTCTCCACCCCTACTGGTTCTACATTCCGTGCCACCACCATGTGTGGAGGATTACCAATGCAAATTGAAGACCGTTCCTTTTTGGTAAATTTAATATGTATACCGTTGAAGGATTTAGATGTTATCTTGGGTCTTGAGTGGTTGTCTGCAAACCATGTTATGGTGGATTGTTACCGTAAGACTATAGTATTCTCTCAAGAATTGGACACTAAGAATGTGGTAAGTGATGTCTCCACAATTTATGCTATTCTATTTACTTCAGAAGAACGGTATAATCTTAATCCCAATGATATTCCCGTAGTGTGTGATTTTCCTGATGTATTTCTGGGAGAAATTCCAGGGTTACCTCCCAATCGGGAGATTGACTTTGCCATTGACTTGATTCTCGGGGCCGAACCTGTGTCCCGTGCACCTTATAGAATGTCTTCGGTGGAATTGACTGAAGTGAAGAAGCAAGTGAATGAGATGTTAGAAAAGGGGTTTATCCGACCGAGTGCTTCACCTTGGGGCGCTCCGGTATTGTTGGTGAAAAAGAAGGATGACAGTATGCGAAGGTGTATCGATTATCGGCAGCTGAATAAGTTGACAATTAAAAACAAATACCCTTTACCACGAATCGATGATTTGTTTGATCAGTTGAGAGGCGCTGAGGTATTTTCCAAGATTGACTTGAGGTCCGGATATCATCAAATAAGAGTGAAATCGGAAGATATTCCCAAGACGGCGTTCCAAACTCGATATAGACATTTTGAGTATGTTGTAATGCCCTTTGGAGTGACAAATGCTCCTGCTATCTTCATGGATTACATGAATCGGATCTTCCAACCTTACTTGGATCAATTTGTAGTAGCGTTCATCGATGATATATTGGTGTATTCAAAGTCCATTGAAGAACATGCACAACATCTTCGAATTGTTTTGCAGATATTACGGGAGAAAAGACTGTATGCCAAGCTGTCTAAATGTGATTTTTGGAAGGAAGTGTGCAATTCTTGGGTCATGTATTTTCCAGGGATGGAGTATCTGTTGATCCATCCAAGATCGAAGCAGTTATGGGCTGGGAGAGACCTAAATTAGTGACAGAGATTAGGAGTTTCCTTGGATTGGCTGGCTACTATCGCCGTTTTATTGAAGGATTTTCTCGTATTGCGCTTCCTTTAACTCGATTGACAAGAAAGGAGAACCCCTTCGTATGGTCGGATAAGTGTGAATTGAGTTTTCAAACTCTGAAGTGGTGTTTAACTACTGCATCTGTGCTTGCATTACCAGATGTGACAAAAGAATTTGTAGTATATTGTGATGCATCCAAGTTTGGCTTAGGGTGTGTGCTGATGCAGGATGACAGGGTGATCGCCTATGCTTCAAGGCAATTGAGACCGCACGAGCAGAATTACCCTACCCATGATTTGGAGCTTGCAGCAGTGGTATTTGCATTAAAAATTTGGCGTCATTATTTATATGGTTCTCATTTTGTGGTATTTAGTGACCACAAAAGCTTGAAATACTTGTTCGATCAGAAAAAGTTAAACATGAGACAAAAGAGATGGGTGGAATACCTAAAGGATTACGATTTTGAATTAAAGTATCATCCTGGAAAAGCAAATGTTGTGGCTGACGCTTTAAGTAGAAAAGTATTACATGCAGCCTTCTTGATGGGCAAAGAGCAAGAATTGTTAGAAGACTTTCGCGATATGAATATTGAGGTTGCTGTGCAAGCTCCGAATCAAATGATAATTGGGATGCTGAAGATCTCTAATGAATTCTTAGAATCTTTAGCTGTGGCTCAGGAGGAAGATGAAGAGTTACTAGAATTACTTAATACCCAAGCAAGAGGAAAAGATATAGAGCTAATCAAAGGTACTGATGGAATTTGGCGGTTCAGAAACCGAGTTATAGTGCCTACAAAAGGTGACTTTAGGCAGGCCGTGTTAGCTGAAGCACATAAAAGTTCTTTTAACATTCATCCTGGTGTTACAAAAATATACCATGATTTGAAGAGAGAGTTCTGGTGGCCAGGCATGAAACAAGCGATCATAGAGTATGTAAGATCTTGTATGATGTGTCAGAAGTGTAAGGTCGAACACCAGAGACCCCCAGGTCTACTTCAACCTTCGGAGATTCTAATGTGGAAATGGGAAAGCATTACTATGGATTTCGTATCCGGGTTACCCTGTACCCGTTCTGGTTGTAATGCAATATGGGTAATTGTGGATAGGCTGACAAAGAGTGCTCACTTCTTAGCTATGAACATGAAATGGTCATTGGACCGGTTGGCTAGATTATACATTGCAGAAATTGTAAGATTACATGGTGTACCTGCGAGTATTATTTCAGATTGTGATCCTCGGTTTACTTCCAGATTTTGGGGAAGTTTACAACAGGAATTGGGTACTGAACTGAGGTTGAGTTTTGCTTATCATCCTCAGACTGATGGCCAGTCTGAGCGTACAATCCAGACCTTGGAAGATATGCTCAGAGCTTATGTACTGGAACAAGGTGGTTCGTGGGAGAGATACCTACCATTAGTGGAATTTTCTTATAATAACAGCTATCATAGTAGCATTGGAATGGCTCCTTATGAAGCTTTATACGGAAGACGGTGTCGTACGCCTTTATGCTGGAATGAAGACAGAGATGTAATCCATTTGGGACTTGAGTTAATTCAGGAAATGAATGATCAGGTGATAATGATTTGTGAAAAGATGAAAATTACACAAGACCGTCAGAAGAGTTACTATGATAATCGTCATAGGCCGCTTGAGTTTCAGGTGGGAGATTGGGTGTTCCTGAAGGTTTCACCTACCAAAGGTGTAGGTCGGATACTGAAGAGCCATAAGCTTAACCCGCGGTACATTGGACCATATCAGATTCTGAAGGGAATTGGTGATGTTGTTTACCGGTTGGATCTTCCCCAATCGTTAACTAATATTCACAATGTATTTCATGTGTCACAACTTCGAGCGTACATTCCTTGTGACTCCATGATTGTACCTGAAGATTCTATTGAGCTGAAAGAAGATTTGACTGTAGAGGTGGCACCTATTTGTATTGAAGGATATCAAGCTAAACGATTGAGAAACAAAGAGGTACCATTGGTGAAAGTGAAGTGGCAGAATATAAATGGAGTAACTTACACATGGGAGTTGAAATCAGACATGAGGCGGTTGTACCCCGATCTTTTTCAATAAGGTACGTTGATTTCGGGGACGAAATCCCTTTTTAGGGGAGGTGGATGTAACATCCCTAATATTTTAGAAAAGTTTTAATTAGCGAAAAATATTAATAATTGCCCAACCGGACTTATTGAAATTTTGGGAATTATTATTATTAAAAAAAATGCAATTAGAAATAATTAAATGTTGTGAGAATAAATAAATTTATTTGATTGATTAATTATAAAAGGTTAAATGATGTATAATTAGAAGAAGGTAAAATTTGAAGTTACAATGGGGTAAAAAGGTGAGGGGTGAAAGGTGAAAGTAAAAGTTTTAATTAAAACTTTTAAAGGAAAATGTAATGGAAATAGGAAATAACCAAATTGCCCTTGGGTATTAAAATCTTAAATTTTATTTTCTTCTTCTTCTTCATTCATGCGACTTGCCTACTTCTTCCTCTCCATACGCTGCCGTGACCTGAATGCACCAGTGGGAAGTCAATCTTGCATCGAAGCTTTGAGATAACTACGTTTTTGAGACCGTGGCTTCGAGGTGAGTCCAATGGGCCTTTTAAATTAAGCTTTCGCATCTCTTTCGTTTTCTCCGTTAAACCAAATGGTCGTGCATGGAGGAGTGAGCTTTCGTTAACTACTCCTCTAGTGCGTAGTTGCTTGAAAATGGCTTTTAAAGTAATGAGGATGGTTTAACGTTGACGAGTTTTGCGTTTCGACCTCCGTAGGTAACGAAACGGTCGTCGGAGGATCGAACGGTGCAGTGGGTGTTGATTTCGGATGCAGGGCGTTGGACATAACGTCGAGAGAACGCTAACCACATCAAGAACGAGTTGTCGGAGCTCAGAATCAAGGTAAGGGGGGTGTTCGGGTTATAATTAATTAGAATAGGTAAGTATAATTGAATTGGATCATTGAATTAAATGTGGAAATAATGAGAATGGACAAGGAATGATAATTGTATGTGTATGAATGTAAATTGTGTGTGATTTGTGATGATTATGAGCACAATGTGAATTGAATGGTGATGAGTTGATGAGTATAGTGGCATTGTGATGACGGGCTTGACAAGTAGGTCGCCCAATTGATGAGTATGTGTTTTGTTGCTGGCCACTTGCGATATGATATGAGAAACATGAATATACATGTGTGATTATGTGGTGTAGGACGGCCGACGGTATGTACAGCCCCTCGTTTCTGGCTCCCGTGGTGTTTATGCCCAGTTGAGCTACCCAGTGGTCAAGTAGGACCCAGTGGTTGAGGTGGAGAGTCAAGTAGGACTCAGTGGACCAAGCAGGGTTCACGGGGTGTCAAGTAGGACCCCCAGCTGAAGGCCGATCCTTTTAGTATCCGGATACTAGGCGTCGAAGTGATATGAGAGTCAGTTGTGTTATTCGATGCATTGTTAACATTGTGTGATGATTTGAATGTGTTTTATGATAGTTGTTGATTGTGATTGACAAATTAGAGGTAAAGAATTGAAATTGAATTCTTGATTGGTAAATGGAAATTGAGGACAAAAGGTAAGACAAATGGTACAAACTAAAACTAGTAAATAGGTACCTTGCTATTAAATTGTCATTCTATACTAATTATGATACCAAACACTCACCCTTGCTGTTGTTTTCTTTAATTTAGTAACCAGTGACAGGGAAGAGATTGAAGCGCCAGAGATGCGTCAAGCGGAGAATTGATGCCAAGGAGCTAAGGGAATTATGAAATGAACTATATGTGTAATGTGTGTTGTGATTTATGTATATTATGTCTATATGTTGTCTATGTGTGTTGAGTTAATTTGGGATATTATCACCATGGTCATGAATGTGATGGATAATGAGTAGAATCTAAATGTTATTTGATGAGGATATAAATTCATGATGATGAAATAATGAAGTGTTGATGGTTATACTAATTTCCTTGAATTGGACGTATAATGGCATGGAGCCAATATCATTATTATGACCAGGTCTTGTTTGTTCATGTGAAGAGTGAATGATGAAAATCATAATTGTGCGCTGTTAGTAATTAGATGATGTGCCAAATGAATGATTGATTTATCTATGATGTAGTTGGTGAATTAGAAACATGATTGAGGAGCATGTTTAGTGAAAATCAATCCCATGTGCATATTTGATCGTATGGAAATGGATGAACTAGGCCAAATGATGCATGTGAATGTTTAAATTGCTGGATGGTATGAAAATCTCAAGTGTTTACGTATAAGCTGCATAATTCGCTTGAGCGAATAGGATTATCGCTCAAGCGAATAGGATTATCGCTCAAGCGAACGTGTCCTGTACTTTCAATGTAGTCACTGGAGTAATTTCGCTCAAGCGGATTCAATCTCGCTTGAGCGAGAGGTAGAGGAAATGGTTACTGAGTTAATCTCGCTCCAGCGGGTAAGATTCCCGCTCAAGCGAGAGGTGTTTGAGGTATCAGAGGGAGCTACTGGATGTTTTTAGCCCGAGCGGATTGAGTTCCGCTCGAGCGAGGGCCATAGGATTAGATTCTGGATTGTTTTTGCTCAAGCGAGATATACTTGCTCAAGCGAATAAAGATGGGAGTAGCTACTGGAGGCTTTTTCGCTCAAGCGGGTGGAGTCTCGCTCGAGCGAAGGATAAAGGAATTGGTTCTGTCTCTTTTTCGCTTGGGCGAATATGAATCGCTCGAGCGAAAGAGGGAAGTATAGGTACTGGAGAAATCTCGCCTAAGCGAGAACAGTCCGCTTAAGCGAGTCATGTTGGTAATGTCTCTGGAACTAATTCGCTCAAGCGAGACAATCTCGCTCAAGCGAAATAAGGTCTGATACGCATGGAATTCTCGCTCAAGCGTGAGTGTGGCTCGCCCAAGGATTGAATATGAACCTCGCTCAAGCGAATGGATACTTCGCTCAAGCGAACGCTCATAATCTCGCTTAAGCGAGTTGGGGCCTCGCTCAAGCGAGAGGCCCCTGATTCCATTTTTCTTCTTTTGGTTCCATTTAAATAAATTTCTTTTCTCACTTTAATTATTTGATTTAATTATGGCTGTTTATTATTTTAAACATGTTTAGTGAAAAATAAATATTTTTTTGGATTAGGACTTAATTATTATTAATCGCGAAAAATTTATTGTAAAATTTACGTGAACAAATAAAAATAAAATGTAAATTGACTTAGGATGTCACACTAGTAATCAAAGAACCATTAGAAATTTATAAGAGATTAAGAATTTAAAACAAGAAATACAAGAATTAAAACAAAATGATATCCCTCTGTTTTATATTATAAGTTTTTAAAAAATAAGAGTTTCATTTTATAAGTCCCTACAAAACAATTAGGAACATTTATTACATTCTTTCTTATTTTATTCTTAAAATTTAATGTTATTTTCTACATTTGTATAATTAATATATAATAGTAGAGTTTTACAAATAAGAGAAATTTAGAAAAATAAAAGGAGTATTAAAAATGAAATGATAATAGTTAAATAGAAATATAATTATAGTTTTTTAGTTTGTATATTTTTTCTCTTTAAATAGTTAAATAGAAATAAAAGGAGTATTTAAAATGAAATGATGATAGTAGAGTATCCCATATGAGGGGAATTTATTTTAGTAATTAAAGTAGCCAATCCTTCGAAGTTCCATGTTTACTTTTGAATATAATCACACCGTTTTGGTGTAAGGTTGTAAAGTATACACAGACATGCGCAAAAGGGTTAGGTGAATGGTTCCTGATTGGTTAAGACACAGAATTTAAAGAGTGTTTGGTTCGCATTTAGAGAAACAAAGTTGAGTAGATGAAAAAATTTAAAGGTTGATATCGACCCTTCACACCGTTTAATATAATCAAAACTCTGTTTAATCATAGGATGAAATTTCTCCTGGGATATTGTACCAAACGTGCTCTTATAGTCTTAAAAACAATCTTCTAAATACTGATTAGAAGAACAAATCTAAATATATACTCGAATTGGATTGGCATTAGGAGCTTGAGATTTCATTTGCAAGTTCCAATTCCAATATATTGACGAGGAAAAGATGAAAGGTGAGACAAGAATGAACCTGCGCGTATCCCCATTATTGTCACCACGTGAACACACCATTATCACGTCCACTCACTGAAACTTCATTTTCATTCTTAAAAAACGAAGGCGTCGATTAATTTAAGTTTCTTAAAAGGCTAAATTAATGTTTTTTAAAAAAATTAGATTGATCAAGTTTCTAATTTCCCCAAACAATACGTGATTTCCATTTAAGGACTAAGTGTCTGAACACCAAATTAATGATGTTTTGCTCCAATTCTAGTTATCATAAATAGAGTGAGGAAAATACAAAAATAAATAAATAACAAGAGCAGGTCTTTTTTATTCCCTTAAATAACATTCAAGTCCTTACATTTTTTTTCCTTGTTTTAAGTCTGCATCTATTATTTTCTATTCTCTGTTTACTAATTTAGTAATAAACAAGTACTGAACGGAAAAAGAACAAGAAATATAAGGACTACTAAATTCAAAAGTAAGAATACATGGGAACTGAAAATAATAGACAGAGACTAAAAGTAAAAAAAAGGAAAATATAAGGACTGAAATGTTATTGAAGTGTTTTTGCATAGTGTCTTGTAAAATGAACATAGTCAATAATACTTGGCATATATATAAAAAATCAGAAGGAAAATTCATCCCTAAATTTATTTAAAAGAATGAAATCCAGTTAATCCTGGTTACCCAAAAAAAAACATCCAATTTACTTAAGAAAACTGTTAAAATCAACATCGGGCTGAAGCTTTCAAAAAAATTATAATAATCTGGCTTTTATTTAAACAGATTTTATTAAAAGGAGAAACAAGTTATGAGCAACACACTTCATATTTTGGAGGATGTTAAGAATTTTTTAAATGAAAAATCACTTTTAATGATATTTATAGTGTTTATTTAATTTAATTTTTCAAAAAACTAAAAAAAATATTTCTATCAATTTAAAGCTTTAATTATAATTGTTCGAAAATAAAAGAGTTATCATCTAACAAAAATAACTTCAACTTTACATGTAGCCTCTCAACATATTTTAGATATATTTTAATTAAAATCACATTTTCAAAGCAAAAACAAATGCACCTCAATCTATCTTAAAGAAAAGTGACAAAAAGCTAGTAAAAGAGCAGTAAAAAATAAGACAAAATTATACATCTAGCCAGTTACCTTAAATTTGCTGCTAGCTTTTTTTTTTCATGTTAACTTGGTCTCCTAATAAAACTATACCAAATCGAAAAAATAAAAATAAAAATATAACACATTTTCGGTTTGAAAGTATCTTTTATAGAAAAATGTTATATCCTCCTCCATCATTCTTCTACTTACTAGTTCAGAATTATATGTTTTGTTGAGAATGTATTATTTACCCGATGTTAAATATAAAGAAAAATATATAATTCCACACATGTTAAAAATAATGGTTGAAAATAATTATTTACATAAATATTACCACATTTGATTCAATTTTCTAAAATATCTTTAATATTATTTATTGTAAAAAAATTAATGGCCTTTAAAATATATACAAAGAAGACATTCAATAAACAAATATTTAATGATATTGAAAAAATATAATTTTATTTATATAGGAAACTTAAAAATTCTACTAAAATTTGTTTATATTTAAAAATACATTCTTTAATTTTTTATTCATTACATTTAAAATTGTAGGGGAAGGATATAACACTTTTCTTTTTTACATGTTTACTTCACAAGTTTTTTTAATGTCAACTCAGTAGCTCCATTTCCCAATTCAATGGAACATTTTTGCACAACGTTTGGAATAAGGTTCTCAGCTAGATTTAAGCTTGGAAATAGAATCAAGTGGAAGGAAGGACTAAATTGACACTCAAAAATAGCTAATGCCTAAGAAGACTTGTTTGAAAGTTTGAACAAGAAATTAGAAGAAAAAATTCACACGAGGAAAAAAAATTTGGAAAGACAAATCGAAAGAAAGAAATAAAGTTAGGAGACAAGAAGTATATTTTTACCTATTAAGATACAAGAATCATTTTCCACATTCTTTCAACCTAAGAAATTAGACCACCCCACGGAACACGTTAGTTTTACCCAACATTTTTCATGCATGATTACGGGCATTTGATCAAAATACGATGATCCTAAACTACATATTGAACATTTCTTAGCAAGCCATTTGTCTAAAGGAACAAGTGATGTTAAAAAGATAATGCATATAAGCATGTTCCTCTCTATACCTGCAATCCCCCCTTCATCCCCATGATCATGAGCTTGTAGTACAATTATGATCTTTTTGGAATGGGGACCCAGCTGGAGCAATGAGACCAAGGCTTTCCATCACTCTTAGCCTCCTGGAACTCAACTCTTGTGACTTTCCCACTGGGGTTGCTTCCTGAGTATAAATAGTAAGTTAGTATAGCAAGCAAAAATGGTATAAATAATACATGAAATAACAAGGTTCAATTACATATACATACATGGCTTTGGCTAGCCAAAGCATCGTCATTCAACATCCCATTTTCGTCTACTTCCTTGTTGGATTTTCTCTTACCTGCAGAATTTTTGCTTGATGTTCCTGTTATAGGAGAATAGAGATAGAAAATGTGTTAGACTACTAATATTTTTTTTTATTTCATTAGGAATTGAACACATATCAAGAGGCTCATGATAACTCACTCCACTCAATTAACTGAGTTAGTACCCCTTGATGTAAGACTATTACTATGTTCCTAGAATTATGCATTGGTGTAATTCCACAAGGCAATCACGACACGATGTTGCATTGTGGGTGGGTGTCAAAATGCCAAGGCCATTTCGTGAGTTTCCTCTTGCAGCCTTCGCAGTGAGTTCTCGGGTGCAGGTGGTGTGACCCTTTGCGGGTGCCATTTTGAAGCGGTCCCAAAATCACCCCATTTTGTTTTTTGTAGTTTACCCCTGTCCCCTGAATTTAAGTTCTATTTGTAATGCACAACAGAAGCAGAACCCAGCAGCAACCAAAACCTCCCTCTCCTCTTCATACCTCTTGTGTCTCCTCCCCAGACTACTCCATGTTGGCAAACTTTGAGCGAAACCCACAGCGACAACTCCAATGATTGGGTCATTCTCCGGTTCCCACAGCTCCCTCTCCCTCTCCCTCTCCCCCCCCCCCCCCCTCTCTCTCTCCCTCTCCCCCTCCTATGTCATCATCTTTAGTGACTGCAACCCTCTCCGGCGCAGGCGCATGGACACACACACATATGTATGCATGTACGTGTGTAAATAATTTAGTTTAAATTTTATTTTCTATCCCGCAGTAGGATAGAATCTTACCAGCGATGTTGCTATCCTAGCTTTGGGGTCGACTGCGATGTGCCATGATCCAGGATTAACCACCTGGAATGAGAGTAATCTATGCCAAGCCGAACCAACATTCACCTTTATTGATTATCTATCTATTTCAAACAAATGAAGATGACTATATTTAACATTTAACATGTGAAATTTAATAAAAAATTTCTGCTTAAAATTTTTTAACCAATGCTTTTCAGATAATGGTTAACTTGAACTAACAAATAAACCCAAACAGTGACAAATGTGGCAACCAGAACTCTCGAACCATGTATGAATAAGACATAATACAAAAGGAGCTCCAAGACATAGTTAAAATAAGTTCAAACACCAGCAGATAGATGAGCCATCCTGGATACACAGTCATTCGGTCAAACACTTGCTTGGAGTTGCAGTCAAACTAAGACTAGAAAGGGCTGACAACCACATATATGTTGGAATTGCAGAAAAGATGGTAAAAGTGTCATCAAATAGCTATATGGAGGCTCAAACCATAGAGGGCATCCAGTTGAGCCGATCAAAGTGTTACAAACTGTTATAAATGGCGGTATTTGTAACAGCTAGATCTAGCATAGAAGAAAGGGTTGAGGGAATTTTTTCCAATAACATGAGACTAAGCACATAAAGAGAAATGGCACGCAATTATGTGGGGCAGATCGCACGGAGAAATTATGGTCTTCTAGGACACAGACAATGGCAAAGGGGAAGAACTGTTGTGAAAAATACCTTCAACAGCTTGGAGAGAAGGAAGAAATGCAAGACAAGCGGCCAGAAGATCTAGGAGTAGCATGCTGCTGCTAGAACAAGCACATAGCAGAGGAAATAAAAAGGAGCAAAAGATTAAATACAATCCTAACTTATGGCTGATAAAATGAACAGTCAACAGACACAAACAGATTACACTCCAAAGAAAGAAGTTTCAGGAACTTTGCAATAGAATGAAGAAATACATACATGATATCACTCTAATACAATGTCAAGAGAAAGAGTAATGGAGAGAAATTGCATGGTAGGCCAAATACATGTCCTGAGTTTCGATGATTCATTTACAATACGACCCCCGTCCCTTAACATAGGACCCTTTCAACTAATTCCACTGATTGAAAGTTATTTAATTTGTCAACAATTTATACTAATTTCCAGAAGTACTCTAAGATTATTGAGACTCTTCATCTTACTATCTTTCCACTTAATTAATGTTTATTTTTTAATGGCTTTAAAAATGAGAGGTAGATTTGACCACTCAACTTCCTCAATTATCACTAGAGAGAGAAGTCATTTTTCATTAATGTACTGCTTTTATTATTTTTTAGACTACAAAAAAATAGCTGAGTAATAAGGATATTTGGGTAAAAAAATTAATTAATTCTGTAGAAACTTTGGTGTGGGGGTCTTATATTAAAGACCAAAAAAATTTCTTAAAAGGGTCCTATATTAAAGGATGGAGGTAGTACAATCCAATCTTATCATAATAAACAATAAACTATTATTATAATATAGTAATCAACATAAATGTTAAGATTTTAACAGTTTCATTTAGAACAAAGGCTCTCTCTCTCTCTTGCTCTCCCCCCTCAGCAGTTTTAGACACTTGCTTCAAGGTTCTTTTGCATCATCTCAATTTTAGAGAAAAACACATACAAAATTGAGTGTCCTGTCAGTCGGTCAGAATGATCTCAACCACTGTGGACAGTAAACCAATATAACAAATCTTCAAAATCCTAACTGCAAATGGTAATATCAACTAAAGACATCATCACCGGTAATGACATTGACTACTACTAAGCCTTTTCCCACCAAGTGACAAATTGGCTACATGGATTAAACGACGCCTTAATGTTTTTCGGTACACCATGTCTAATGTCCATTAACAAACCATTGATTTCTAAATAGTTCTTAACTGTTTCGTCTATAGTTTTTCTTGATCTCCATTTACCTCTTGCTACTGGGCAAGTTTTTCAGCAGATCTTCTCCACACATGCCCACCCCCTAGTCAAGTCAACTAAGGTTAGAACTGAGAATAAGATCTTTTCTTCAATAGATGCTATTTCAACTTTAAATCTTATGTATTCATTCCTATTCATAACCTATATAATATGTCCACTTGTGGACTTTTTATTACCCAACATACATTTCCATACAGCATTCCAACTCTTATAATTGTGCGGTAAAACTTTCCTACCCTTTTAAGTGGATTAACTACAAACTGTAATATGATCATATCAACTAAACACATGAAGCTGTAAAATCAATCTGTAAGATTGGGTAATCTAGCCATAACTTGAGAACACGATGAAGATCTAAAAAGGATCAATAGCAGACAAAAAAAAACCTATTCCTATGTAAACCCATTTCCATTGCACCTTAACTAATCAAGGGTTTGCTCCTATGTGCCAATCCAACTTTTCATGATCAACTAGATTTTGCTTAACATTCACTACTTTTAATTCCTTTCCTTAAACATGATTAGAGCCAACATATTGGAAAGTGATGATTACCAATAACAACAAAAGGGATACCAAACCCTTGATTTGTTTACACTATTGTTGTCTTTATCTCCTCTTTTCTCTACAGGAAAAAAGAAATTCAAAACAGCTATTCCATTCGTATTTTGTAGAGCTAAACCATTAGAATTGCAAGAAAATGGGCTAACCTTTAGACTTTGATGATGACCCCTTTGATCTACGGGATTTCATGCTAGGAAGATCCTTCAGCCCATAAAAAAGTGACAACGGACACAATTAATTTAAAGTGTTCAAGACAATTTTCTGCCCAAGTAAAAACACCTGAAGATCATGCTCATTACTTCATCAATAGCAACCATTTGAACAAGGTATCCGTACCTGATGAAGAGCTTGCATAAGTATATCTCTGAGAGAACCATTATTACGCTTGAGTACCTGAAAGCTCCAAGATATAAGCACAAAAAAAAAAAAATATGCCAAGGCCACGATATTTACAAAGAGATAACAAGTATGTATCGAAAACTCAACAGGTTACCAATATCAGCTTACCGTCTCAAACTCAGAACAACATTCATTAGGATCTACATATGAGCTGCAGAAGGAAAGGAAACAATGCAAATTATTACAAATTAAAGCATAAATTGTAAATAATATGAATAGGAATAAGTACCCACTATGTATAGCTTCCATACACCCTAACAAGGACTTCGCCTGGTGATTTTCTGCTCGGTTTAGTGCTTTCACTAACACTATTTTCATCAACAACCTACAACAAACAACAAAGTTAACATTTTTTTTTCAAAAAAGACAATTTAAACGGTGCTTGACATCGAAATTTAAACGGTGGACGCAGGGTTTGAACCCTAAATCCTCCGCTACCCAACTCCTAATCCTAACCCTCTCTTTTTACCGGTATCCGTGTTCCAAAGGATCCAAAAACAAAAAAATGGTAGCCCTTCATGGTGTTTTCTCAGTCAAGAAACAATGGATAAGCCTTTGCATCTTGCTCAAACAAAACAGTAGGTTATGAAAATACCTGTGCAGGCCACCATGAGCCACCACGAAGCTTGATATATATCACATCGCCCAGTGCTACTGAATCACTTGCACTTCCTTCACCAGTAGCCTTGCCTTTCCCAATGTTACTTGTAGAATTCTTCATAGTTTGCTGTCACCGGACAAGAAAACCCAAGGGTCCCAACTTGTTGATTTCACCGCTAACAGAAGAACAAAGCCTACAAGAAAACAGAATCAGATGTTGTCTTGACTAACATAATAAACAAACAAACAAGACCCAGAATTCAAATGTCATGTAAAAGGTACCTAGGTGAGGACCAGGAAGGTAAGAACTATGAATTGTTTTTCACAAAGCAAATACTGAAAGGAAATAAAAGCGTTTCAAGTTTCTTCCTTTACCGTTACTAGTGACATGCAAGATGATGATAATAAAAACTAGATGGAGATGAGAAGGCGTTTGTGGGAGACAAGTAGCGTAAAAGACTTACAAAGAGTGGAGAGAGAGAAGAGAAAAGAGAGCAACGGAGACACGGAGAAGAAGAGAGAACAAAGCTGGGTTTCGGCTTCACCTTATTATTGTAGTTCCCCCAAACTCCTCGAGACTCTTCACCGTTCCCACAACAGTCACATTCCGTTGCCAAATTTATTTTTCAAAGAAAAAAAAGGAGAATCCTAATTAAATTGGTCGAATCAGTCATTGTATTGAGTCCTAATCAGGTTTTAAATCGGTATATATAAAATCTTTTATATTAAAACTAGTTATATAAAATTATAAAATACTGTGATGTAATATTTTAATTTAATTAGAATATTGATAATGGTTCATCAGCAATTAATATATCTAATTCTTATAATTTTAATTTATAATCAGAATAATATTACAATATATTATTTGTAGTTGAATCAACTTATATCAAAATATAAATATTAAAAATATATATTAATGCATTAATTTTTATAAAAGACATTGTAAAATTTTAATTTTATTTATATTTAAATTTATATTCTACTTTAATGTTAATAATAATATTTTTTAAAGTAAGATTAAATATGAGAAAAATCATTAGATATTTTTAAATGTATATTTTTAATTTATACATATTTATTCATGCAAATTGTTATACAGCATAATTACTAAAACATATTATTATATTATTATTAGAAAGCAAAAACTAAACAATTATATATATATATATATATATATATATATATATATATGTGTGTGTGTGTGTGTGTGTTAACATGAATAGAACTTTATGGTTTATGAATGTGGTAATTGATCAGTCCTGAACCGGGGTAAAGAGATCTGGTGTCGGGTCAATCACAAATAATAGGAGGATTACGTCTCTGAAGACCGGTTATATGAGTATCCGGTTTGTATATCCGATGTCTCTGTAAGAGAAGAGAGCGGATTGGGCGTCCTGGAGGTCCTTCACACCGGTCTAACGCGTTGATGTGGGCGAAAGGTGGTGTCACCTGCGAAGATTCTCCGACGCTCAAGTCAATGATAATATTCCAAGTCAGGAATGTATTCAGAGAGTAATTGTAAGTTGATAGAGTCAAAAGATCCCTCCCTTCATTGATGAAGAGAGTTCATATACCTGATTGGCTCGAAATACGAGGACATGTTAGTGGGGAACCACTAACCTCCAATAACATTATATATTATTACTTTATTGTGCACTTGCCAACATGATTGGGTCAAGTGGCTATTTTATATTGAGCGTAGGGAGTTATAGGCTAGAATTAAGGGACAAATTGACCATTCCCGTGAGCAGATTTTGGCTCGTAGTGCAGGGAATTATTGATCGGTCCCTGTAGCAATGCCTTTTGTCTTCTGCATAGTGACGTGTGTGTTATCCGGTGTCATGGTGTTATCCTGGACAACCGGTATAGGGAGAGCGCCTGATACGGAATTAGAGTCCGAATGTATACCGATGACACCGGTTGCACGTTGGCGAATTGACAAAGACGTTGAAATATGTCTTGTAGATCGGATACCGGTATTAATACCGGATCATATGTCCCCTAGCTTGTGTGAGGGACTGTGAAGTTGCTCACATGAGCTACTCAACCTGCGAAAGGTCTATATGCCGGTATAGCTATGTAGGAAACGTTTTTATACATGTCTGCTGTTCAGCATCATTATATCATGAGGAACCGTCCTAGGGATGAACGTTCCGTTATCATGATGTTGTTATAACGGTTTCAGACAAAGATTTGCAGAAGTAGAATGCCAAAAGTTTTTTTGAAAACTAAGGACTCTTGAAATTCGAGTAACGTCTGTAAAGCATAGATTGCGTCGCATGATTAAACATTAAATGCCTTTAATCACGTGTGCGAGCAGTTATTGCGTCTGAGACGTAAACCTCAGTAACCGTCGTTTGGGGCTTAATGGGCCTACAATTTTTAAAACTTCTGGGCCCAGCGGAGAGGCCCTTTGACGAATTGATATTGTTTTGGCGCCCATGAATTTAGAACGACTGTGTTGTTTGACTTGTAAATCGACGCGTTTAGTCGTGAACGACACAACCTCAAGAGTTGGTAACCGAACTCTTTCGTTTCCTATAAAAGGAACACTTAGTGGATTCTGGGTACCACTCACTTCTGATTTCTTAGCAAAACTCTGCAGAAATTTTGTAAGGACGCTTGCCGCTTGTTTTGTGAAGTTTTTCTCAGTCTTCATCTTCCTTATCATCTGAGATAACCATTTTCTTCCCTCTGTTATTTCCGTCTTCTTTTGCTCTGCTGTTTTTGCTTGAAAAGAATATATCTTAAGAGGGGGAGATTAACTTCTCGCAGCCCTAATTATCGTGGGGGAAGAATCCCTGTGATTCTTCCGAGGGTTGAGTCATGTCGCTCAGAAAGGGGATCTTACTCACGGTGGAGAGTGACTTTTCCCTTCTCAGAGTCGTCCTCTGATTGTAGTCGCTCTTTGAAAAGTGAGATGAGTAATGATTGTTACCCTTCTGACGATGTGACTTTTTATCGTAGAGCAGAAATTTTTGGTCACGCTACTCAAACGATGACTGGAGAAGGAACCTCTGGAGATCAAACTGTTCTGAAAACAGCAGAAGGTCTATACAGTGTAGTTGCCTCTCGGCTAAACTGGGAAGAACTCCAGGCTAAGTGGCCCTTCTGCTGGATAGCTGATGAGTTTAAAAACTTAGCTTCCCATCACGCGAATGAGGACAGAGCTCGGATTCAGCCAAGGTTTACAGTTTGCGCCGAGGAGGAAATGAAAAAATGGTTCAGGGTATTTGCACCGCTCCCTACAGAACGGATATACCACGTTGTCCCAGATGAGCGTTTCGTATATATGCATGATTTTGTATTTCATCACCTCGGAGTTTATTTCCCCTTATCCGAATTTCAAATGGGTGTATTAAGGTTCCTAAATTGTGCACCTTCTCAACTTCATCCGAACGGTTGGGGACTCTTCCGTGCTCTAGAAATATTGGGTGACTACTTCAACTTTACGCCCACCGTAGCGATGCTGTTCTACTACACTCAGGTAGTTCGGAGGGCTAACAAGCAAGGTGGTGTAGGTCTAATCAGACTCCGGACTCTATGTTCCTTTGTGAACTTTGAATTCTACACCAATTCGGCTAAAGTTGACGGGAAGTCATTTAAGTCTTTCTTCACCTGAATATCAATTAAAAAGAATAAGCCCGTCTTCTGGAAGAACGAAGAGGGTCTTAATAAATTTCCTCTGAGCTGGACTCATGAGCACTTTCTTCTGAACTCTTCAACATACTACACTCATCAGTCCGAGCTGTCTACTGAAACGGCGACGGTGTTATTCGCCCTTGAAGCATATTCTACACGCTTTAAAGCATTTTTGTGTAGACGTCCTTTAAGTAGTTCAAGTGCAGTCCGGAATGAATATCTACGTAATTCCTGTTTTATTCCTTTTTTCCTCCTTTGTTGATTGTATTGAGCATTTCTTTGTTGCTAATACGTTTTATTCGTGCATGTAGGTGAAATAGAGCAAAAATCTCCAGACATGGACAAGCTGAAATCCTTGAAAGCAGGAGGTAAGTCCGTAGCTGGTGAGAATGAAATTCAACCTAAGAAGGATTCTGTGAAGGGTTGTTCTGAGTTGATCATTCTGACCTCGGATGTCGAAGGGGAAATTCCGCTGGTGGAGGGTGATTCAACTGGTGTTGGTGCAACTGCGAGTCAACCCAATATAACAAAGAGGAGGAGGAAGATCAAGAATGACCCTTCAGGAAGATCAACGAAGAAACATAAACCTTCAAGGAGTCCGAAAAGGGCAAGGGCTTCAAAAGGTAAAGCTGTAGAGACCTCGGATGCAGCTGAAGTTTCTTCCGGACTCCATAAGGGTATTCTTTCTGGGGTCTCTAGATCTAGTCCGATCTCTTACCCAACTGCTTCATTCCTTACTCCCTTCCTCTCATACCGGGGGACAACTCCAGCAATTCTTCCTCAGCCGCTATACGAACTCCGGCCCACGCTTAAACCTAAAGAAATCAAAGAGGCGTATGAGGCCGGAAAATGGCAGTTAGCAGAACTTACTGGGATGCTTCACTTGCTCAGTTTGTTAGCTGATGATGCTGACAAGGTTGATAAGCTGAGTGATAAAGTAGAACAGCTCAACCTCTCGGCGGGGAAGGATAAAGCTGCCCTAAGATTAGTGGAAGATCGCCTCGCCAAGTCTAAAGAGTTTGGAGATATTATGAACAAGGAAAATCTCAAGCTCAAAACCATGCTTAAAGACTTGGAGGGTAAACTGGCAGAGAAGGAGGAGATGCTTGGTAAATCTTGATCTGTCCTGAACTGGGGTCTAGAGATCCGGACTCAAGTCAATCACAAATAGTATGCAAATACTATGCAGAAGATCGGATGTATGAGTATCCGGTGTAAATATCCGTTCCTTGTGTGAGGAGAGCGGATTGGGCATTCTGGAGATCCTTCACACCGACCTAACGTGTTGAAGTGGGCGAATGGTGGTGTCACCTGCAAAGATTCTCCGACGCTCAAGTCAGTGATAATATTCCAAGTAAGGAATGTATTTCAGAAAGTAATCGTTTTTAGCTTAAGTTCAGAATCCTCCCTTCATTGATGAAGAGAGTTCATATACCTGATTGACTCATTTTACGAGGACTCGTTAGTGGGGAACCACTAACTTCCATTAGCATTATTTTATTGCGCACTTACCAGCATGATTGGGTTAAGTGGCTATTTTATATTGAGCATGGAGAGTATATACTAGGATTAGGGAACAAGTTGACCATCCCCGTGAGCAGAATTTGGCTTGTAGTGCCGGGGATTATTGATCGGTCCCTGTAGCAATGATTCTTGTCTTTTGCATAGTGACGTGTGTGTTATCCGGTGTCATGGTGTTATCCTGAACAACCGGTATAGGGAGAGCGCCTGATACGGAATTACAGTCCGGATGTATACCAATGACACCGGTTTCACGTTGATGTCTTGACAAAGACATTGAAACATTTCTTACAGATCGGATACCGGTATTGAGACCGGATCATATGTCCCCTAGCTTGTGTGAGGGACTGAGTGGTTGGTCACATAAGCTACTCAACCTGCGAGAGGTCTGAATATCGGTAAGCTTACGCGTATAACAGTTCCTTAGCATTTGTTATTATATTGCAAAGAACCGTTCTTAGATTAAAAGATCCGATGTAGTGATGTTATCACAACGGATTCAGACAAAGATTCGCTGTATGAGAATTTCAAGAGTTTATTAGAATTGAAGGCTCTTGAAGTTCGCGTAACGGCTGTAAAGCGTGAATTACGTCGCATGATTAGACATTAAATGCTTTTAACCACGTGGGCGAGCAATTATTACGTCTGAGATAGAAATCTCAATAACCGTCGTTTAGGGCTTAATGGGCCTACATTTTTCGAAACTTTTGGGCCTAGTAGATAGGCCCTTCGTCGAATGGATATTGTTTTGGCGCCCATGAATTTGGAACAGTTGTGTCATTTCACTTGTGAACCAAGCGTTTAGTTGAGAGCGTCACAACTTCAAGAGGTGGTAACTGAGCCTTTTCATTTCCTATAATAGAAACACTTAGTGGATTCTGGGTTCCACTCGTTTCTGATTTCTTAGCAACACTCTGCAAAAATTTCACAAGGAAGTTTGTCGCTTGTTCTACGAGATTTTTCTCAGTTTTCGTCCTCATCATCATCTGAGGTAACTTTCCCATGCTATTTTCATCTTGTTTTGATATACTATTTTTGCGAAGAGAATGTGCTTTATTTAGGGGGAGATTAATTTCTCGCAACCCTAATAGTCATGGGGAAGAATCCTTGTGATTCTTCCTAAGGCTGAGTCATGTCGCTCAGAAAGGGGATCTTACTCACTGTGGAAAGTGACTTTTCCCTTCTCAGAGTCGTCCTCTGATTGTAGTCGCTTTAAAAAAAATGAAGTGAGTAATGGTTATCACCTTTCTGACGATAATGATCTTTTATCGTAGATTAAAGAGTTCGGTCTAGGCGATTCAGATGGCTGCTGGAGAAGGGACTTCCGAAGATAATACCATTCTGAAGACAACAGAAGGTCTTTACAGCGTTGCTATTTCTAGGTTGAATTGGGAAGAACTTCAGGCTAAATAGCCTTTCTGTTGGGTAGCTAGTGAGTTTAAGAACTTGGCTTCCCATCATGCAAACGAGGATGGACCCCAAATTCAACCAAGGTTCACGCTTCATGCAGAAGAAGAAATGAAGAAGTGGTTTAGGGTATTTGCACCACTTCCTACAGAGCGGATATGCCATGCCGTACCCAATGACCGTTCCGTATACATGCATGACTTCATATTTCATTACTTGGGAGTCCATTTCCCTTTATCCGAGCTTCAGATGGGTGTGCTGAGGTTTTTAAACTGTGCACCCTCTCAACTTCATCCCAATGGTTGGGGCCTCATCCGTGCTCTGGAGGTCTTGGGTGATCATTTCAACTTCACGCCTACCGTAGCGATGTTATTTTATTACACTCAGGTAGTTCGGAGGGCGAACAAGCAGGGCGGTGTTGGTTTAGTGACACTCCGGACCTTATGTTCCTTTGTGAACTTTGAATCCTACACCGATTCGGCTAAAGTTGACGGAAAATCGTTCAAATCCTACTTTACCCGGATATCTGTTAGGAAAAAGAAACCTGTCTTTTGGAGGGATGAAGAGGGTCTTAATAAATTTCCTCTGAGCTGGACCCATAAGCATTTTATTTTAAACTCCCAAGCATATTATGATGATCAATCCGAGCTATCCCCTGAATCGTCGAAAGTGTTGTTCACACTTAAAGCGCACACTACACGCTCTAAAGTATTTTCGTGTAGGCGTCTTTTAAGTAGTTCAAGCGGAGTCCGGGATGAATATCTACGTAATTCTTGTTTTATTTCTCTTTTTCTCCTTTGTCAAATGTATCGAGTATTCCGTGGTTGTTAATATCTTGTGTTTGTGTATGCAGGTGAGATAGAACAAGAATCTCCGGAGATGAATAAGTTAAAGGGATTTAAAGCGACAGGTAAATCCATAGCCCACGAAAATGAAATTCAGGCCAAGCCCTCCGCAAAGGATCGTCCTGAATTGATCATCCTGACTTCGGATGTTGAAGGGGAGATTCCACTGGTGGAGGGCGGTTCAACCGGTGTTGGCGCAGCTACGGGTCAGCCCCCAATAACTGAGAGGAGAAAAATCAAGAATGATTCCTTCGGGGGTCCATCGAAGAAACGTAAAACTCCAGAAGGTAAGGCTGTAGAAACCTCGGATGCAGCTGATGTTTCCTCCGGACTCCATAAGGGGATTGCTGCCGGGGTTCCTAAGCCTAATCCGATCTCCTACCCAACAACTTCATTCCTTACCCCCTTCCTCTCATATCGGGGAGCAACCCCAGCGATTCTTCCTTAACCGATGTATGAACTCCGGCCCACGCTTAACACTAAAGAAATCAAGGAAGCGTGTGAGGCCGGAAAATGGCAGTTAGCAAAACTGACTGGAATGCTTCACTCGTTCAGTCTGTTAGCTGACAATGTTGATAAGGTTGATGAGCTGAGTGATAAATTAGAACAGCTCAACCTCTCGTCAGGGAAGGATAAAGCCACTATAAAATTAATGGAAAGACCGTCTTGCCAAGTCTAAAGAGTTCGGGGATATTATGAACAGAGAGAACCTTAAGCTTAAAGGTATTCTTAAAGACTTGGAAGATAAATTGGCAGAGAGGGAGGAAACGCTTAACAAATCAAAGGACGAGCTCCGTAGCAGCCAGGCTAAGCAGGTTAAGCTCGAGGATAAGAGCAAAGTTGCTGCTGAGGAGTGGTCCAGAAAGGAGAAGTGGCTCCTTCTTGAGATCGAGGGACTGAAGGCTGGGAGAACGGAATCTGGAGGATCGAGTGGGGAGCTATCGAGGTTGCGGGAAGAACTGGCTATAGTGAAAGCTGAGAAGCAGGAAGCTATTGATATATGCAACCAGGCGGTTGAAGAATCCTTCGGCCTAGCTATACGCCAAGTTTTCTACCGCAACCCCACTGTGAAACTTAGCCTCTATGGAATGGATCCGTTCTATGAATTCCATGGAGGAAAGTTGGTCACCGTGGTTGATGGTCGTCATGAAGATCCTCCGACGTCCTTGTACGGTTTGCCTCCTCTTCCTGAGGGTCAAACTATGGGTCCGGATTACGTTCTTCCTACGTCTGAGGTCACCTCGTCTGAGAAAGAACTGAGGCTCCCAGAGGGGGAATTCCTGAGGAAATCCCAAAGGAAGGGACACAAGAGCCTGGAGCTGAGAAAGCACAAAAAGATGAAGAGCAAATTCCTCCTCCGTAATCTTGTTTTTATTTATATGTAAAGTTGTGTTCCGGGATAAACTCCGGTTTTGTAATTTCGTTTTTCATGAATAAAATTCATTTAAGAAATTTGTCTCCAACATTTCATGCATATATGTCATTTAAGTCGTTGTTAATCCGTTCTATATGATTAACCTTGAGGTCAAACTGAAATAATTGCCTCGGAAGATTAAACAACAAATGAATTTAGAACGGAGAAATATATACATGTCCCCAAGTGTGTGTTAAGAAAAGGGTGCCTGTCTTTAGGGCATGACCCTTAATTCTTTTGGGGAAAGGAGGAGCCGATCCGTTGTTTAGTAAAATAGTGTAACAGGACGGATGACTGTTTTTAATCCGTGTTATTCTCACTGGAGAGAACAATGTCGTCCATTGTAAGAATATTGTTCCAAGTTTGGGGAACTGCAAAGGTGTAAGAAAGTGGTGTTTGAGTCTTCCATCATAAGGATGATGATGGGAGTTTGTTTACGCCAGGAGTTACGTCATTGTACCACATAGTAGGTGATAAAGAGTATCCATCCTGGGAGAATACCACTTGAGAGCGAAAGCGTGGATTAACTTTCAAAATCTTCCATCATAAGAATGATGATGGGGATTGTTTGTACCAGGAGTTACATCATCGAATCACAGAATAGGTGATTGAGATCATCCGTCCTGGGGAAGTATACAACGCCAGGAGTTACATCATCAGATCACATAATAGGTGATTGAGATCATCCGTCCTGGGGATGTGTACGGCGCCAGGAGTTACATCGTCAGATCACAGAATAGGTGATTGAGATCATCCGTCCTGGAAAAGTTCACATCGTCAGGAGTTACATCGTCAGATCACATAATAGGTGATTGAGATCATCCGTCCTGGGGGAATACCACTTGAGAGCGAAAGCGCGGATTAACTTTCAAAATCTTCCATCATAAGAATGATGATGGGGATTGTTCGTACCAGGAGTTACATCATCGAATCACAGAATAGGTGATTGAGATCATCCGTCCTAGGGAAGTATACAACGCCAGGAGTTACATCGTCAGATCACATAATAGGTGATTGAGATCATCCATCCTGGGGATGTGTACGGCACCAGGAGTTACATCGTCAGATCACAGAATAGGTGATTGAGATCATCTGTCCTGGAAAAGTTCACATCGTCAGGAGTTACATCGTTAGATCACATAATAGGTGATTGAGATCATCCGTCCTGGGGACGTTTTTTCAATCGCAGGAGTACGGATTGAGATGAATGATTCTTAATCGTACGGATTGAGTGTTCAATTTTCATATCCGAAATCGGATTTCAATAGTACTCTACTAGCCCCCTAGCTTATGTGAGGAATTAGTAGATTTGCTCATATAAGCTATACCAATCGTAATATGTCTATATTTTGGAATTGTACTGTTGTGTAAATATCCGCTCTTGGAACAAGGTTCCGTTATGATGAAACTCTTGAGGGCGGATTCAAACAATGAGAATCTCAGAAGTTTATTGAATTTTGTAACCCTTGGTATTCGAGTAATGGTGGCCACGTTTCTCATGATTGGACATTTAATGCCTTTACTCACGTGGGCGAGCCATTATTGCGTTAAATGCGCATGTCTTAATAACCGTCACACAGGAACTTGGTGGGCCTAGAATTTGGATTTAATAGGCCCATTTAGAAGGCTCTGTGACGAAACGATGGCATTTTCACGCCTTTGGGTTCAAAACGACTATTTTGATCCACCAAAAGGGAGAGTCGTTTGAAAGTAAACGACAGGTTGCTTAAATTGGTATTTGAGAGCTTTCATGCCCTAAAAAAGACATATTTGGCAATTTCAGTAATCATTTCTTCTTGCTCCCTTGACGAACCCCTACAAAAGTTTCGAGAAGACCTTCGTGTTTGCCTCTGTGAATTTTGATTCACTATCCTCCTTCATCCTTAGGTAACCATTTTCCTTCGACTTTTTGTGTCTTCTTTCAGTATCTGTAAATGTCTAGGAGAGGTTTTAGCTTCAGTGGTGTTAGCCCCAGGGGAAGAGGAGGAAAGGCCTTAACTCAAAACCCCTCAGTTCGTGGTGGGAGGATCCCAGTGATCTTCCAATCGAAGCCACTATACTCGGAGAGGGAGGCGTCGCCGTATCAAAGGCGAAGGGTGATAATACCCTCTTCGGAATCCTCCTCTAGTGAGAGTGCTGAGAGTGCTGATTTATACCTCTCTGACGATGTGGATTTTTACCGCAGTGTGAAAGCTTTTATAATGGCAGTAAAGAAGACAACTGGAGGAAGAACATCTGGTGGGGAAGCACCCTTTTGACAATACATAATGAAGACAGCTTCCGGATTGTGCAATGTAGTTGCACACCGGATTGATTGGGTGAAATTCCAACAGAAGTGTCCATTCAGCTGGGTGGCTGAGGAATTTCGTGAAACACCGTCCATTCATGCTCGGGAGGACGGAGCAGAATTAGAGCCGCGCTTTACAGTCTTCAAGAAGGAGGAGTGCAAGTTTTAATTTATGGTGTTTGCTCCACTTCCAACAGAACGGATATGTCATACACCGGATGAAAGGTCCATATATATGTATGACTTTCTGTTTCTGAATCTAGGTGTGCGCCTCCCCTTCACGAAGTTTCAGATAGGGGTTCTGAGATTTTTGGACTGCGCCCCTTCGCAGCTTCACCCCAACGGATGGGGGTTGGTCTGTTCTCTTGAAGTGCTTAGGGAGCACTTCAACTTTAAACCGACGGTGGCTATACTCTTCTATTTCTCCCAAGTGGTCCGTCGTGCGAATAAGGAGAAGGGGGAGTGAGTTTGATAACCCTCCAGACTCTCTCCAAGATCATCAACTTTGAGTCTTATACTGACTCCGCCAAAGTTGATGGTCGTTCTTTTAAATCTTACTTTACGAAGATCAGTGTCCAGCCTAACGAACCAGTTTTTTGGTTAACTAAAGATGGGATTCCAAAATTTCCTGTAGCCTGGACGCATGAGCATTTCTTATTAACCTCCCAGGCGTATTACACTGAGGAAGATGAATTGAGCCCATCTTCAGTTTCTGTTCTTTCCGCTCTTCAGTCATATACCGCCTCGCATAAATTTTTCTCCTGTAGGCGTTTACTAGGGTCAAAGTCTACCCGCGAGGAATATTTACGTAATTGTCCTGCCATTTTTCATGCTTTTATATATCATGCTTCGAAATCTTCGATCTCTAATTGTGTTATTTGGTTTTGCAGTTGAAATCGAGACGAAGTCACCAGAGATGAATAAGTTGAAAGGGCTTAAAGCTGGAGAGAGCTCCGTTGCGACTGAAAATGACATTCAGGCAAAACAAAATTCTAAGAAGGCTACCGCTGAGACCATAATACTGACTTCGTCTGCTGGTGATGATATTCCCTTGCTAGAGGGCGGATCTGAGAAACCAACCCCTGAGGTTGCGGTTGTGAAGGTCGGAGAGAGAAGGAAAAAGACAAAACGTGATTCCTCCAAGACCTCGGAACCTCAACCTTCTCCCAAGAAACCAAAAACTTCGAAAGGGGCTGCTGATCCGGAGCCTTCTAAGGGAAAGAAAGTGGAAGGGCACACTCCGGATGCCCCAGGCAACGTGATTACTTTTGGTGCAAAACCAATAACAACTTACTTTGCACCTAAAGCTCCCTGCCCTCCTGAAGGTAATTCCGGTCTTGCTCAATACCTTGTATATGAGGGTTCTATTCCTGAGAGCGTTCCTGAATCTCCGTACAAGCTGAAGCCTTCATTGGAGAGCAGAGAAGTAATCAAAGCTTGCGATGCCGGACAGAAGCACTTGGCAGAGTTATCCGGTCTTCTGAAGTCGGTTCGTAAGCTTTCAGAAGACAATGAAAGGCTCAGTTCATTGGTTGGCAAGGTTAACGACCTTAGCATTGCTGCTGCTAAGGATAAGGCAAACATCCTCCATTTAGAAAGTAGATTAGAGGCTTCCAAAGATGAAGGATATAAGAAGGATGGGGAGATTGCCAGACTGAAGTATCTTACCAAGGAGCTGGAAGTCCAAGTACTCGACCAGAAGAAAATCAATTCCGACCTCCATGCCAGCCTTTGTACGGAGAAGGAACGTTCTTCGAAGCTGGGAGAAGAGCTGAAGGAGGCTAAGATTGTCTACTCTCAAGGACCAGAAGATTGATCGCGTAAGGAGAAAGAGCTGCTCTTAAAGTTGGCGGATTCGACTGAGGAAGTCAAAACCTTGAAAGCAGAATTGGCTGAGGCTGTAGATATGTGTGATCAAGCAGTCAAGGAATCTTTCGGGTTGGCAGTTCGTCAAGTTCAATATAGGAATCCCAAGGTGGCACTTAATTTGAATGGTATGGATCCATTCTATGAGTTTCACCAAGGGAAACTGGTGGCCATTGTTAAAGACCGTCATGAGGATCCGCCTAACACCCCATACAAGTTTGCTCCTTTACCTGAAGGCCAATCAATGGGACCTTCTCTCCTGAAGCTTAGAAGTACAGGAACAAGCTCTAGCGTTAATAAAGGCAAGACCGGAGATAAAGGCAAAGGGAATGAAGGAGATACAAGTCAGAAGAAATAATGCCTTCCCTGTCTTTGTATTTATTGATTCAAATTCGCTGTGTTCCGGGATCAGCTCCGGATTACTAAACGAATTTCTTCATGTAATCTTCAATTTGATCAATAAAAGAACCATTTGCCTTTATATGCTTATTTAATTGAAAACAGCTTTAATAGAAGGATTGCATGTGTATTGAATCATTCTGGATTTTTACATGCGGGATGAAGAACGGATAGAGACATATAACTATCGTTTTTCATGTATAGGCGTTTTGATAGCCAAAGACTTGATTTGACAGAAAAGATAGAGTATCCTTTTTCAAGTATGAATAATTTGATATAAAAGCCTGGTAGAAAGCGTATCTTGCTTCTTAAAAATCAGGCCTTTTGGTCATAAATATCATAATAGGGATCGCCGTTGTGATTGAACATGTTATTGTCATGAGAACGGCTTGTAATGTTAATCTTGAGGGAAAATAATTGTGAGAACGTTTCACTAAGAGTTCATTCCTCAAGATATTCGTTAACTGTTGATACTATCCCCCAGTATTATTGGGTGATCAGTACTTTGAACAAACTCTGAGTGATACTTTCACGTGAGAGTTCTTAAGAGTGAGGACTTCGAGTAGAAATTCCTCTATTTGATAATTCCGAACGTAAATATTTCCGACTGAAAGGTTTCGGGTGAATATGCCTCAGATTGTGGCGTACCCGAATGAATTGTTTTTGGGTCGGAGTTCATGAGTCAGGTTTCAATTGAGCATTTCTGACTGAAGAATTGATGATTCAGAATTTAAAGCTATAAAACTTCCAAATAAGGAACTTCAAAAGAGAGTATTAATTTGGAGTTCAGTATAACTTACTTGTATTTGGAGTTCGGTTTAACCCTACAATCCACTCCTTTAATCGGTCTTTGGTTTTACCCATTGACGATTCTTCACCGACGTTCGGTCAATCCTACTAGTCGTACTCAGAGTTCGGTTTAATCCTACAATCCGAGCCTTCAACACGGGGTTCAGATCAGGGCTAATCCTGAACCTACTGCGCCCGTTACTTGGGGTTCAGTGTGGTCTTGAAGAAGAACCAGCTTACTGCGCCCAAGCCTTCAATACGGTGTTGGGTTTTACCCTTTTACCGTTCTTGGAATGGGGTTCAGTTCAATCCTACAACCCATTTCCTGAGGTTCGGTTTAATCCTACAGCCCAGGTCTTCACCGGTGTTTAGCCAAACTTACTAACCGTACCCAGAGTTTGGTTTAATCCTACAATCCGGGCCTTCAGTTTCTTACACATACTCGAGGAGTTACATCGTCAATTACAGAATGGGTAATTTAGATCATCCGTCCTGAGTATGCTCTTGTACGCTGCACATATTCAAGGAGTTACATCGTCAACTACAGAATAGGTAGTTGAGATCATCCGTCCTGAATATGCTTCTGTGCGCCGGATAAACTGAAAATCACAGCATAAGAAAAACTCGAAAAGAGTTAAATTGTTGTATGAGATTCTTATTAAATCAAAAATAAGAATTACAATGAAAGCATAGCTGGAAAAATAATTTCTCCAGTATTTAGTTTAAAATGAGGATAGGAGAGTATGTATCGTTCCAGCAGCTAGCTATAATACATGTGCAAGTTTTGGGTGTTCCACTTATTTCGGATTGGAGTGCCATCAAGGTTCTCAAGGCGGTAAGAGCCTTTGCCAGCAACCTCGGATACCCTGTATGGGCCTTCCCAGTTTGGGGCTAGTTTGCCTTGATGAGCGAATTTGTGTCCTACACTTGCTTTCCTCAAAACCAAATCTCCGACGTTGAAAGTCCTTGATTGAACTCGTTTGTTGTATCGGAGAGCAACTTTGGCTTTGATAGCCTGATCTTTGATGAATGCATCTTCTCTGAGTTCTTGTATGACATCCATTTCTGACGCCAAGTTAGCGTTATTGTTCTCTTCAGAGAAGTATTTGACCCTTGTGGAAGCAATTTGCAATTCCACGGGTATCATTGCCTCTACCCCGTATGTGAGGCGATATGGGGATTCGTTGGTAGAAGAATGAGGCGTTGTCCGATATGCCCACAGGACGTGACACAACTGGTCTGTCCATCCGCCCTTGGCTTCACCAAGGCGTTTCTTTAGTCCTTTCAGCACCTCCCTATTGGCCACT
This sequence comes from Clitoria ternatea, assembly GCA_037962975.1. NCBI lineage: Eukaryota > Viridiplantae > Streptophyta > Magnoliopsida > Fabales > Fabaceae > Clitoria > Clitoria ternatea. Next base: position 290,543,476 of record CM075670.1, read on the forward strand.
TCAGCTTGGCCGTTGGTTTGGGGATGTTCGACGGATGAGAATATTTGGGTTATTCCTAACCCTTCGAGTAAATCTGTGAATTTTCTATCCGTGAATTAGGTGCCATTATCTGTGACAACTCATGCTGCGACCCCGAATCGTGTTATAATGTTTTCATACATGAAACGATGAGTTCGGGCTGAAGTAATATGTACCACCGGCTCTGCTTCTATCCACTTAGTGAAATAATCGACCCCTACAATGACATATTTGATGCCCCCAGGAGCAGTTGGAAAGGGGCCCAGAATATCCAATCCCCATTGGTAGAAGGGCCATGGAACAGCGGATGTGAAGAGTTCTTCTGCTGGTGTGTGATGAAGATTAGAGAATTTTTGGCAAGTGTCGCATTTTTTAACGAAGTCAATGGAGTCTTGCTTCATCGTGGGCCACCAGTATCCAGCCCTGAGGATCTTTCGCATTAAACTTCTTCCTCCGGCGTGGTGTCCACATTGTCCTTCATGCACTTCCTCCATCACGTCTTGCACTTCATTCTCTTTAAGACAAATCAAGTAAGGCACGGAGAGCGCCCTTCTGTAAAGATTACCATTGATCATGGTGAAATATGGTAATTCCCTCCTTATCTTTGTCTTTTCCTTCTCATCCGTAGGCAGCTGCCCATCAGCCAAATAACGGATGTAGGGGGCCATCCATGTGTCTTCATAAAAGGAGCTAGTCATTATGGCATTTAGAGAAGGGAAAAGAGGAATGCTGGGCGACGTTAGTGTGCTTTGAACCAGTGTAGTGGTGCTACCTGGTCGTTTGATGCTTGCTAATCTGGAGAGTATATCCGCTCTAGTATTCTCTTCGCGTGGAACATGTTTGAATTCCATTTTCGAGAATTTCTCTCTCAACTCCTTGACACAGTTTAAGTATAATTGGAGTTGAGGTTCGCGAGCCTGATAATCTCCCAGGATCTGTGAAATCACCAGTTGTGAGTCACTGCAGAGCGTCGCCTCAGAGGCTCCGATGTCAATTGCAGCTCTCAGTCCGGCCAAACAAGCTTCGTATTCAGCTTGGTTATTGGATGTTTTGAAATTAAAGCGAAGGGAGATTTCCAGGTGCACTCCGTCATCACTTTCAAGGACTACACCTGCTCTAGAGCCCCTTTGGTTCGATGAACCATCAACGTAAATAGTCCAATGGACACGAGGGGTATCTGGATCCGTCTCTGTCATTTCCACAATAAAATCAGCCAGGACTTGAGCTTTAATAGCGCTTCGAGGTTCATAGGATATATCAAACTCAGAGAGTTCAATAGACCACTTGATCATCCTCCCAGCGAGATCGGGCTTGATTAATACAGAGCGGAGTGGTAAATCCGTTCTTACTATGATTGGATGGGCGTGAAAGTACGGACGTAGCCGTCGAGAGGCCTAAACAACAGCGAGGGCGGCCTTCTCGATTTTTTGATACCGGATCTCAACACCTTGTAAGGTTTTGCTAGTGAAATAGACCGGTCTCTGTCCATCGGGAGTTTCTTTTATCAAGGCAACGCCCAAAGCTTCATCTGAAATAGCCAAGTATAGGATGAGTGTGTCTTCGGGGTCAGGCTTCGTGAGAATGGGAGGTTTAGACAACACCTCCTTAAGCTCTTGGAATGCTTTCTCTTGTTCCTGTCCCCACTCGAATTTCTTGGACTTTTTCAGTATTTTATACAGGGGGAGTGACCTGTGAGCCATTTTTGGCATGAACCGTGCCAAAGCTGCTACTTTTCCATTCAGGGATTGGACTTCTCTTAGATCCTTTGGACTCTGCATGTCTAGAATCGTTTGGCACTTCCCTGGATTGGCTTCAATACCGCGTTCGGTTAACATGAAACCCAAGAACTTCCCAGCAGGGACAGCAAAAGTGCATTTCATTGGGTTTAGCCTCATGTTAAATTCTCTCAAGCGGGTAAATACTTAGCGTAGGTCTTCAATATGATCGCCTCCAACCGGTGTCTTGGCTATTATGTCATCAATGTACACTTCAACAAGTTTGGTGTGCATACCCTCAAAAACCTTGTTGATCATACGCTGATATGTGGCCCCAGCATTTTTCAGGCCAAAGGGCATAACTGTATAGCAAAAGACACCACGATCATTTATGAAAGCTGTCTTGTCTTGATCCTCTTCGCACATCGGAATCTGGTTGTAACCCGAATAAGCATCCATGAAACTCAGGTATTGATAACCAGAGGAGTCATCTACCATCCGATCTATATTAGGAAGAGGATAAGGATCCTTTGGACAGCAGCGGTTGAGGTCCACATAGTCAATGCACATTCTCCATTTACCATTGGATTTACGGACCATCACCACATTCGATAGCCAAGAGGAATAACGGATTTCCTTGATAAATCCGGCCTTCAGCAATTCCTCAGTTTGCTGGCAAGCTGCCTTCTGTTTCTCTGGTCCCAATCTTGTTTTCTTTTGGGCAACCGGTCTCGTCTCTGGATAGACGGATAATTTATAACAGTAGAAAGCAGGGTCTATGCCAGGCATATCGGCTGCAGTCCATGCAAAGAGGTCTTTAAATTCTTGCAGGAGCATCAGTAGTCGTTGCTCCATTTCTGTATCTAGCTTGTCATTGATATGGGTGATCTTTTCTGGAGAATCTCCCAAGACGATGTCCCTGGAATCCCCATCCGGTGTGGGCTTTAATAGGTTGGACGGATCAATGTTCAAATCCGCCCTAGGGTCCAGGTCGACAAGGCTTACAGATCCAGCGGCTGCTCCAGAATCATTGAGCTTCCTCTTTTTATTGGAGGCTTCCAACTTTGTCATGTTGAGGCTTAGGTTGTAGCAGTACCTAGCCATCTCTTGATCACCTCGGATAGATGAAACAACATTATCCTTATCAATAAACTTGACAAGGAAATGTGGAGTTGATACAACTGCCTCCATGGCATTTAACGTAGGATGGCCTATGATGCCATTAAATGGTGATTTAACATCGATCACCAACACTCGAAATTTAACCGTTCTGGCCCCTGGTTCGCCTTCAAACGAAATAAGGGTGTCAAGGTACCCCTTCGTTGATTGCTTTGCTCCATTGAAAGCTGTTAGTTCCTGCGTATAAGGCTGTAAGTCTGAGTCTTTAAAACCCATTCTTTCAAAGCAATTATAAAAAATAACATCACAGGAACTTCCCTGGTCAACAAGGATTCTTCGGACGTCCTTGTTGGCTATTACTGCAGTGATGACCACAGCATCGTCACCACCAGGAACGGTTGGGCCAAAATCCTCATCGGAGAAAGAGATTATTGGAGCTTCAACCCCACCTCTGTAAGGGCGATTGTCTTTGACTTTCCCTTGCACAGACAGAATCATTCTATGATGATTCTTACAGGCTGTAATTGAAGCTCCTCCTCCAGCTAATCCTCCAGCAATCATGTCAATGACTTCATGCTGGCCTTGACGCTGTTGCTGAGGCATGCTATCTTTATGTGCTATTTCATCAGTCATCACACCTTTTTGTTTCTCTGAAGCAGAGAATTTTCTAACCGGGTTACGGTTATTGTCATCCCCGTCGTCTGGATCCCTTTCTCTTTTCTCATTCCGCTCTACTCTGTCAAAGGATTTCTCTTTGAACAGGTATTGCTTTAATTTGCCTTCTCTAATTAGCGTCTCAACCGCGTTCTTTAGAGCTTGGCATTCATCAGTGGAATAACCATTCTGCTCATGAAAATCACAATACTTACGGGGATTTCCTGGTCTTTTCATAGGGGCTGGCCTTCTAACGCCATAGATGCTAAAAGCTGGCCATCTGACCTCTCTCAAAATCTGAGATGGCTTGGCAGATAGTTATGCATAATGGCTGAAGGAATTAACCTGCCTTTCTCGAGGTCGAGGAGAGTGGTTATTAACTTTAGGATTGGTGAATGGCCTCTCCATGCGTTCTGACCTTGTTTTCTCCTTACCCTTCTGAGTTTGGGAAGGTGGTGTTGATGGCTTTTTCTTTGCAGCTATAGCTTCTAAGTGCATCTCTATACTCACGTACTTTGAGGCTTTTTTCCTGAACTCCTCAAATGTTACTGGAGGGCTCTTTGCTAATGAGAGGGCAAAAGCTGATCCTGGCTGCAATGCCTCAATGACAATATGCAGCTTAATGGACTCTGTGAGGTTAGGAACCAGGGAAGCTTCCTTGTAGAACCTTTTCAGGAAATCTTTTAAGCCTTTGTTTCTACCTTGCTTAATCTGAGCCAAGGTGTGAGATGTCCTGGGCACATCTCTAGAGATGACAAAGTGAGTTTCAAAAGTAACTGCCATTTCAGCCCAAGAATCTATAGATCCAGAAGGTAGACCTTTAAACCAACCCAGGGCCTCTTCTGATAATGTTCGTGGGAACATCCGACACATTACATCCTCATCAGCCCCCAAGTACATAGCTTCAAATACATAAGCATCAAGGTGCTTGGTAGGATCGGTTTCGCCATTGTATTTTCCAATGGAAAGTGGTTGAGTATTTTGAAGGTGCTTGGGGATGTGGATGCTCATGAGTCTCCTTGAAAAAGGAACTTTTAACTTGTAAGTTACTGGGGGTGCTGTCGTTGACTCCCTCTTCCTTCGGGCAGCTTCAACTTCAGAGTCATGAGTCTGTTCTCTCCCCTCAAACGTAGGGATGTTCGAGTATTGGAGAGTGGTGGACTTTTCTCCGTCAGTTGTATGGGGAGTGTTTCGTGTGCGAGATGATTCCTTGTCCTCGCTTTGCCTTCTTTCTCTTCGCAGTTCAGCGAGTTCCCTCTGAAGTTGACTGATCAGCTCATCACGAGGATCAGGATTAGACACTGTTACTATCTTCTTGGAGCTGCCTCCATGAGAATCAAAGTTGAGCTTCCTGAAGATGTTGGGGTTGGTTCTGCCTTCAGGTTGATTCTCCACACAATCTTGTACTTCGCCTTCCATCGAGGATTACTTGTTCTTTCAATGGGTATGGGAATAACTTTATCGGGTCCCACTGGGCGTGCCAATGATCTGTCCTGAACCGGGGTCTGGAGATCCAGACTCAAGTCAATCATAAATAGTATGCAAATACTGTGCAGAAGACCAGATGTATGAGTATCCGGTGTAAATATCCGTTGTCCTTGTGTGAGGAGAGCGGATTGGGCATTCTGGAGATCCTTCACACCGACCTAACGCGTTGAAGTGGGTGAATGGTGGTGTCACCTGCAAAGATTCTCCGACGCTCAAGTCAGTGATAATATTCCAAGTAAGGAATGTATTTCAGAAAGTAATCGTTTTTAGCTTAAGTTCAGAATCCTCCCTTCATTGATGAAGAGAGTTCATATACCTGATTGGCTTGTTTTACGAGGACTCGTTAGTGGGGAACCATTAACTTCCATTAGCATTATTTTAGTGCGCACTTACCAGCATAATTGGGTCAAGTGGCTATTTTATATTGAGCATGGAGAGTATAGACTAGGATTAGGGAACAAGTTGACCATCCCCGTGAGCAGAATTTGGCTTATAGTGCCGGGGATTATTGATCGGTCCCTGTAGCAATGATTCTTGTCTTTTTCATAGTGACGTGTGTGTTATCCGGTGTCATGGTGTTATCCTGAACAACTGGTATAGGGAGAGCGCCTGATACAGAATTACAGTCCGGATGTATACCGATGACACCGGTTTCACGTTGATGTCTTGACAAAGACGTTGAAACATGTCTTGCAGATCGGATACCGGTATTGAGACCGGATCAAATCTCAAGAAGAACTCCGTAGCAGTCAAGCTAAACAAGCTGATCTTGAAGATAAAAGCAAAGCTGCTGTAGAGGATTATTTTAAACAAGCAGAGGAATGGTCCCAGAAGGAGAAGAATTTCCTTCTTGAGATCGAGGGACTGAAGGCTAGGAGCACGGAATCTCAAGGATTGGATGGGGATCTTTCGAGGTTGCGGGAAGAATTGGCTGTAGCAAAAGCCGAGGCGCAGGAAGCTATTGACATATGCACTCAAGCAGTTGAAGAATCCTTTTGCCTAGCTATACGCCAAGTTTTCTATCGTAACCCCACTGTGTCGCTTAACCTCTATGGTATGGATCCGTTCTATGAATTCCATGGAGTGAGGTTAGTTGCAGTGGTTGATGGTCGACATGAAGATCCTCCGGAGTCCTTGTATGGTTTGGCCCCTCTTCCCAAGGGTCAAAGTATGGGACCGGATTTTGTTTTTCCTATACCTGAGGTCGCCTTATCTGTAGGAGGTGCTAAAGCTCCAGAAGAGAAGACTCTAGAGGAAATCTCAAAGGAAGGGATACAAGAACCTGGAGAAGGGGAAGGACAGAAAGAGACTGAAGAGCAAGTTCCCCCTCCGTAGTCTTGCTATTTTTAATATATAAAGTTGTGTTCCGGGATCAACTCCGGTATTACATGTAATCCTGCTCTTCACGAATGAATAAAATTCCCTTTCAGAATTTTGTCTTCAATACTTCATGAAGAATAATATGACTTAGATGTATATATCGTTTCAGTAATTGATAATCCGCTCTGTAGGGCTAACGTTGAGGTTGAATTGAAATAATTACCTCAGAAAATCATATAATTTTAGAACGGAAAGATATATAAATGAATACTGTCCCCAAGTGCAGGTATGTTAAGGAATAGGTACCTGTCATAGGGCATCATCCTTAATTCCTTTGGGGAGAAAAGGAGTCGATCCGTTGTTCACAGTAGCGGTGTCACAGGACGGATGACTAGTATTAGTTTGTATTATTCTCATTGGAGATGAAAACATTGTCCAATGTGAGAGTATTGTTCCGGGCTTGGGGAACTACAAAGATACATAAAGATGATAGTTGGATCTTCCATCATAAATATGATGATGGGAATTTGTTCACGCCAGGAGTTACATCATTAAATCACAGATTAGGTGATTGAGATCATCCGTCCTGGGTAAATATATCTCAATCGTAAGAGTACGGATTGAGCCTTCAAAATCATAGGAGTTGCATCATCAAACCACAGGATAGGTGATTGAGATCGTCCGTCCTGGGAAACACTTTTCAATCGTCAGGATACAGATTGAGACTTCAGAAGCTTCCATCATAAGGATGATCATGGGAATTGTCCATGCCAGGAGTTACATCATCAAATCACAGGATAGGTGATTGAGATCATCCGTCCTGGGGAGTACACCACGCCAGGAGTTACATCGTCAAATCACAGAATAGGTGATTGAGATCATCCGTCCTGGGGAGTACACCACGTTGGGGAGTACACCACACTGGGGAGTACACCACGCCAGGAGTTACATCGTCAAATCATAGAATAGGTGATTGAGATCATCCGTCCTAGGCAAGTACGTTTCAATCGTTAGGGTACGGATTGAGTTTTCAATTTCGTTATCAAGTCCGGTTTTTCAATTTCGTTATCAAGTCCGGTATCGAGACGAGATCATCATTCTACTTGTCCCCTAGCTTGTGTGAGGGACTAGTAAAGTGGCTCATATAAGCTACCTCGTTTTAGAAGAAGTGGATGCCGGATGATACACGTTGTCACGTAGACATCCGTTCTTGGAACGAAGGTTCCGTCGTTATGGCACTCGTGAGGACGGATATGGACAAAGATTCTTTGTGCGAGAATCCCAAAAGTTTTTGAAACTTGCAACCCTTGGTATTCGAGTAACAGTTGCAAAGTTTCTTATGATTGGACATTTAATGCCTTTAATCACGTGGGTGAGCCATTATTGCCTTAAATGCGCACGTCTTTATAACCGTCACTAGGGAGCTTCATGGGCCTGAAATTTAAATTCTGAGGCCCATTTGAGAGGCCCTTTTGACGAATCGACGTTAATTTCGTGCCTTAAGGTTTGAAACGACAGCCTTGGATTTACCAAAATGGCGTCGTTTAGTGGCAAACGACATGACCTTCGACCCGTAATTGAGTCTGTTGACCCCTTATAAAAGGAATACTTAGTGAATTCAGAAATCACTCAGTCTTGCTTTCCTGACGAAACTCTGTAAAAATTTCGAAAAGACATTGTTTGCTTGTGTGATACTTGATTCACCACCCTTCTTCATCCTTAGGTAACCTTTCCTTCGTCTTCTCGTATTTTCTTCTAGTTTTTCTAAATGTCTGGGAGAGGTTTCACTGGCTCGAGCCGCGTTGGCCCTAGGGGAAGAGGAGGAAGAGCGTTGTCTCGAATTTCCTCTAGTCGTGGTGGGAGGATCCCTATGATCTTTCATTCAAACCCACTTCATTCAGAGAGGGAGGCGTCGCCCTATTCAAGGCGAAGGGTGATAATACCCTCTTCAGAATCCTCTTCTAGCGAGAGTGAGGAGAACGCTGATTTATACCTCTCTGATGATGTGAGTTTTTATCGCAGCGTGAAGGTGTTTAAACTAGCTGTAAAGAAGATGACTGGAGAAAGTGCCTCTGGCAGTGGAGCACCATCTCAGCAGTATATCTTGAAGACAGCTTCTGGGCTGTGCAATGTAGTTGCACACCGGATTGATTGGGTTAAGCTCCAAAAGGAGCGTCCTTATTGTTGGGTAGCGGGTGAATTTCTCTCAACACCGTCTATCCATGCTCGGGAGGACGGAGCAAGGTTGGAGCCCCGCTTTACGGTTTTCAAAAAGGAGAAATTCAAGAAGCGTTTCATGGTGTTGGCTCCTCTTCTCTCAGAACGGGTTTGCCATACACCGGATGAGAGGTCAATATTCATGTATGACTTCGTATTTTTGAATTTAGGTGTACGCCTTCCCTTCACAAAATTTCAGATGGGGGTGTTGAGGTTTTTGGACTGCGCCCCCTCTCAACTTCACCCCAATGGATGGGGGTTAATCCGTTCTCTTGAGGTGCTTGGGGATCACTTCAATTTCACACCCACGGTGGCCATGCTTTTTTATTTTACGCAAGTGGTCCGTCGTGCGGATAAGGAGAAGGGAGGAGTAAGTTTGATAACCCTCCGGACTAACTCCAAAGTCATCAACTTCGAGTCATACACTGACTCCGCCAAAGTAGATGGGCGTTCATTCAAATCTTATTACACCAGGATTCGTGTGAAGCCCGATGATCCAATTTTTTGGCTGAATAAAGATGGGATTCAAGAATTTCCCATGGCCTGGACTCATGAACACTTTTTGTTGATGTCCCAGGCTTATTACACCGACGAGGACGAGTTAACCCTAACATCGGTCTCCGTTCTTTCTGCTCTTCAATCATACACCGCCTCGCACAAGTTTTTCTCTTACAGGCGTTTGCTAGGGTAAAAGACCACCCGCGAGGAATATTTTCATAATTTTTCTGTGATTGTTTATTTTCCTTCTTTTTATGTCTTGATATCTTCTGTTACTAATGGTCTTTCTATTTGATTATGTAGTTGAAATTGAAGCTGAGTCACCAGAGATGGAGAAGTTGAAGGGCCTCAAAGCTGGAGGGAAATCCGTTGCGGCTGAAAATAATATTCAGGCAAAGCGGAATTCCAAAAAGGCTACCGTTGAGACCATCATACTCACTTCGTCCGCTGGTGACGATATTCCTTTATTGGAGGGCGGATCTGACATACCGACCTTTAATGTTGAGGGAAAAAAGGCCGGTAAGAAGAGGACGAAAGCAGAACATGACTCTTCCAAGAAAACGGAGTCTCAGCCCTCCCCCAAAAAACTAAAGACTTCCGAAAGGGCAGCTGATCCTGGGGCCTCTAAAGGAAAGGGGAAAGAAGAGACAACAATGGCTGCCCCCAGCAATGTGATTACCTTTGGCGCCAGGCCAATAAGTTCTTACTTTGTGCCCAAGGTTTCCTGTCCCCCTCCAGGCAACTCCAATTTTGCCCTATACTTAGTGTATGAGGGTCCAGTTCCTGAATGTATCCCCGATTCTCCGTATAAGCTGAAGACTTTAGAGCCTGGAGAAGTAACTCGAGCTTGTGACGCTGGACAATGGCAACTGGCTGAACTGTCCGGTCTTCTGAGATCGGTTCGCAGGCTGTCAGAAGATAATGAAAAACTTGGCCAGTTAACGGGCAAGGTTAACGATCTGAACGTTGCCGCAGCTAAGGACAGAGTGAACATTCTTCGCTTGGAAAGTCGGTTGGAGGCTTCCAAGGAAGAAGGGTACCAGAAAGATGAAGAAATCTCCAGGCTGAAATATCTTGTTAAAGAGCTGGAGGCTCAAGTGCTTGATCAAAAGAAAATCAATTCTGACCTCCATACCAGCCTCTGTACGAAGAAGGAGCATTCGGCCAAGTTGGGAGAGGAACTGAAAGAAGCCAAGGTCGTTTACTCCCAAGGAGTTGAAGACTGGGCTCGTAAGGAGAAGGAGTTGTTACTAAAGTTGGCGAGTTCGAATGACGAGGTCAAAGTTCTGAAAGCGGATTTGACTGCTGCGAATACCCGAGCAGAAGAGGCTGTGGCTATTTGTGTCCAAGCAGTCGAGGAATCTTTTGGGTTAGCTGTACGTCAAATTCAATACCGAAATCGTAAAGTGGAACTCAATTTGAATGGTATTGATCCGTTCTATGAGTTTTAAGGAGGGAAACTCGTAGCTTTGGTTGACGATCGTCAGGAGGAACCGCCAAACACCAAGTATAAGCTGGCTCCTCTCCCCAAAGGCCAGTCAATGGGACCTTCTCTCCTGACTCCCATCACCAAGCAGCCTAGAAGTGAAGGAATAAGTGCTGATGTAGGTAAAGCTGCTGGTGATGTGGGAGGCGAGGCCAGAGATAAAGGCAAAGGAAAGGGCGGAGAGACAAGCCAATAGAAATAGTGCCTTCCTTGTCTTTAGTCTTTATTGATTCAAATCTGTTGTGTTCCGGGATCAGCTCCGGATCAGTTAATCAATTCTTATGTAATTCAAGATCTGGTCAATAAAAAGACAACTTGCTTTATACGTTTGTCCGTTGAAAATAATTTCAATAGAATCATTGTACGTATAATGAACCATTCCGGATTTAAATGTGTAGAATGAAGAACGGGTATTAATACACAATCTCCAATCCGGATTTAGACATGTAGGATGAAGGACGGATAACAACATACAATTATTTTCCTCACATATGGGTACCTTAATGACTAAAGGCTTGGTTTGATAGAAAAGATAGAATATCTTTTGTCAAGTATGGATATTTTAGTATGATGGAATCGTTTACTTAAATCACACATTTGGCATACACTAACCTGGTATAAGTAATGGGGAATGCCGTCGTGAGGAACAACGTTGTTATCATGAGAATGGCTTGCAGTGTTAGCCTTGAGGGGAAGTAATCGTGAAGACGTTTTACTAAGTGTTCATCCTTCGGAATACTCGTTAGTCATTGGATACTGTCCCCAAGCATTATTGGGTGATCAGTTCCGAGTGAGCAACTGACTCTGAATGAGTGACTCCAAGTGAGGCTGGTTCTGGCCATGCCACCCGGGAAATTCCATTACCCCTCGAGTTGCTCAGTAAAAGCATGTACGTTTTAGCTGAGTCTCATTTTTCGTCAAGGACAATTTCGAGTGATACTTCCGAGTTGAAGTTATTCCGATTGAGAACTCCGAGTGGGAGTTCTTTTGAGTGAGATTTCCGAGCGAAAACTCTTCTGGGTGAGAGCTCCGAGTGGAAGCTTTTGAAATAACTCTTTCTGAGTAAAGAGTTCTGATTGAACTTTCCTGAGAGGAAGGTTCTAAGTGATTCTTCAGCCGCACTCGAATTGATTGTACTTACTACACTCGGAGTTCAGTTTTAGCCTTACAATCCGAGTTTTCATTCGGGCTTGAGTTTTCTGAGTGCAAATTCTCCCGAGTGGAGTATTTCTGAGTGCAACACTACTAATTGGGATTGCACAGAGTGAGACATTTTCAACTCTTCGTGGTATAGCACCGAGCGAAAAATTTCTAAGTGGGCTATTTTAGTGGAAATACCTTTGGTCAGAGAAAGGTTTTGAGTTTGCATAAACATGTTTCGGATGGAAATATTCCGAGTGAATAATTGCTAATTGGAACTTTGAAATGAAGTATTTTCGAGCAGAATTAATGATGATTGATTCTTCACGAGTCGGATTTCAGTGAAGTATTGCCGACTGGAGAATTTTTAGCGTCTAGATTCAAACTTGAAGCGTTTCCGAGTAAGGGATTCCAAGGAAAAGTATTTTCGAGTAGGGAATTCCTAGGGGAAGTACTTCTCAGTGATTTTTGAATAATCTCGAGTGTGATACTTTAGCGTAGGGGTTCACCGAGTGAAGCGTTTTCGAGCAGGATATGACAGAGTGAAATATCTCCGATTCTCGCGTGTCATGCCACTGAGTGGAGAATTTCTGAATAGAAAAAACCTCGAGTGAATAGGATATCACCCAGTGAAATATCTCCGACTCTTGCATGGCGCGGTATCGAATGGAGAATTTCCGAATGAAATGCTTCGGGTGAATACGCCTCGGGTAGAGACATACCCGAGTGAATTATTCCTGGGTCGGAAATCATGAGTCGGATTTCGATGAAATATGACCCGAACTTTGAAGTTAAAATGTTTTTAAATAAAGTATTTCAAGAGAAAGTATTACCGATTGAATAATTTCCAGGAGAAGTGCTTCTGGGAAATTTAGAGTTCGGTGTAACTTACTTGTTGTATTTGGAGTTCGGTTCGATCCTACAGTCCAAGCCTTTCACTGGGGTTCGGTTTTGATCCTACAACCCATGTCTTTCTTGGCGTTCGGTTTAATCCTACTAACCGTTCTTCGGTCGGTGTTAGGTTTTATTCAATCACCGTTCTTCACCGACGTTCGGCCAAACCTACTAGTCGTACTCGGAGTTCGGTTCAATCCTACAATCCGAGTCTTCAACACGGGGTTCAGATCAGGGCTAATCCTGAACCTACTGCGCCCGTTACTCGGGGTTCAGCGTGGTCTTGAAGGAGAACCAGCTTATTGCGCCCAAGCCTTCTCCAGTGTTCGGCCATACCTACTAACCGTACTTGGAGTTCGGTTTAATCCTACAATCCAAGCCTTCAACGGTGTTCAGCCAAACTTACTAACCGTACCCAGAGTTCGGTTTAATCCTACAATCTGGGCCTTCGAATGGGGTTCGGTACAGCCTTATGAAAAGGTCTGATCCTACTGTGTCCAGGTCTTCAATTATTCACACATATTCGAGGAGTTACATCGTCAACTACAGAATGGGTAGTTGAGATCATCCGTCCTGAATATCTTTGTGCACGCCGGATAGACTGAAAATCACAGCATAAGAAAAACTCGAAAGAGTTAAGTTGGTGTATGAAATTCTTATTGAACAAAAATAAGAATTACAATAAAAGCGTAGTTGGGATCATGATATAAAGATTTCTCCGTTGAACAATCTCAAGAGAGGAGAGAAGAGTTTGTATCGTTCCAATAGCTAGCTGTAATAAATGCGCAAGTTCTGGGTATTCCATTTGTTTCGGATTGGAGTGCCATCAAGGTTTTCAAGGCGGTAAGAGCCTTTGCCAGCAATCTCGGATACCCTGTATGGGCCTTCCCAGTTTGGGGCTAGTTTGCCTTGATGAGCGAATTTGTTTCCCACACTTGCTTTCCTCAAAACCAAATCTCTGACGTTGAAAGTCCTTGATTGGACTCCTTTGTTGTATCGAAGGGCGACTTTGGCTTTGATGGCCTGATCTCTAATGAATGCGTTTTCCCTGAGTTCTTGTATGACATCCATTTCTGATGCCAAGTTAATGTTATTGCTTTCTTCAGAGAAGTATTTGACCCTAGTAGAAGCAATTTGTAGTTCCACAGGTATCATTGCCTCCACCCCATAGGTCAGGCGATATGGGGATCATTGGTGGAAGAATGAGGCGTTGTGCGATATGCCCAAAGGACGTGACATAACTGGTCTATCCATCCGCCCTTGGCTTTACCAAGACGTTTCTTCAGTCCTTTCAGCACCTCCCTGTTGGCCACCTCGGATGGATGAAACAGCATTGTCCTTATCGATAAACTTGATAAGGAGGTGTGGAGTTGACACGACTGCCTTCATAGCATTCAGGGTGGGGCGTCCTATGATGCCGTTGAATGGTGACTCGACATCAATTACCAGCACTCGAGATTTAACCGTTTTGGCTCCTGGCTCACCTTCAAAGGAGATAAGGGTGTCAAGGTATCCCTTTGTTGGTTGCTTTACACCATTGAAAGCTGTTAGTTCCTGTGTGTAAGGCTGTAAGTCTGAGTCATTAAAACCCATTCTTTTAAAGCAATTATAAAAAGTAACATCACAGGAACTTCCCTGGTCAACAAGGATTCTTCGGACGTCTTTGTTCGCTATCACTGCAACGATGACTACAACATCATCTCCACCAGGAATGGTAGGACCAAAATCCTCATCAGAGAATGAAATTATTGGAGCTTCAACCCCTCCTCTGTAGGGACGATTGTCTTTAACTTTTCCTTGTACAGACAGAATCATTCTATGATGATTCTTACGGGCTGTAATTGAAGCTCCTCCCCTAGCGAACCCTCCAGCGATCATATCAATGACTTCACGCACTGTTGCTGAGGCATGTCATCTCTGTGTGCTATATCATCAGTCATTGCACCTTTCTGTTTCTCCGCAACAGAGAATTTTCTAACCGGATTACGATTATTGTCATCCCCATCATCTGGATCTTTTTCTCTTTTCTCATTCCGATGTACCCTGTCAAAGGATTTTTCTTTGAACAGGTACTGCTTTAATTTGCCTTCTCTAATTAACGTTTTGACTGCGTTCTTTAGAGCTTGGCATTCATCAGTGGAATGACCTGTTTGTTCATGAAAGTCACAGTACTTATGGGGATTCCCTGGTCTCTTCACAGGGGCTGGCCTCCTGATGCCATAGATGCTGAAGGCTGGCCATCCTACTTCTCTCAAGATTTGAGATGGCCTAGCTGACAGAGGTGCACAATGGCTAAAGGAATTAACACGCCTTTCTCGAGGTCGAGGAGAGGAGTTATTAACCTTGGGGTTGTTGAATGGCCTCTCCATGCGTTCTGACCTTATTTTCTCCTTATCTCTCCGCGGCTGTGAAGGTGGTGTTGGTGGCTTTTTCTTCGCAGCCATAGCCTCTAGGTGCATCTCTATACCCATATACTTTGAGGCTTTTTTCCTGAACTCCTCAAACGTTTTTGGCAGGCTTTTTGCTAGTGAGAGAGCAAAGGCTGATCCTGGCTGCAGTGCCTCGATAACGATATACAGCTTAATGGATTCTGTGAGGTTAGGAACCAGGGATGTTTCCTTGTAGAACCTCTTCAGGAAATCTTTTAAGGTTTCATTTTCACCCTGCTTAATTTGGGCCAAAGTATGAGATGTCCTGGGAACATCTCTAGAGATGACAAAGTGAGTTTCAAAAATAGCTGCCATTTTAGCCCAAGAATCTATGGATCCAGAAGGTAAACCTTTGAACTAGCCGAGGGCCTCTTCTGACAATGTTTGTGGGAACATACGACACATTACGTCTTCATCAGCCCCCAAGTACATGGCTTCAAATACGTAAGCATCAAGATGCTTAGTAGGATCAGTTTCGCCATTATACTTTCCAATGGAAAGAGGCTGAGTGGTTTGCAGATGTTTGGGGATGTGGAGACTCATAAGTCTTCTTGAAAAAGGAACTTTGAGTTTGTATGTTACCGGGGGTGCTGTAATTAGCTCCATCCTTCCCCGAGCAGCTCCATTATCAGAATCATGAGTCTGTTCTCTCCCCTCAAATGTGGGGATGTTTGAGTATTGGAGAGTTGTGGATTTTTCTCCATCGGTTGTATGGGGAGTGTCTCTTGTGCGAGATGACTCCTTGTCCTCATTCTGCCTTTTCTCTCTTCGTAATTCTGTGAGTTCTTTCTGGAGTTGACTGATCAACTCATTACGAGGATCGGAGCTAGACACTGGTACTACCTTCTTTGAGCTGCCCCCATGAGAATCGAAGTTAAGCTTCCTGAAGGCGTTGGGGTTGGTCTTGCCTTCAGGTTGATCCTCCACGAAATCATATGCTTCGACTTCCATTGATGATCATTTGTTCTTTCACAGGATATGGGAATAACTTTATCGAGTCCCACTGGGCGTGCCAATGATCAGTCCTGAACCAGGGTCAAGAGATCCGGTGTCGGGTCAATCATAAATAATAGAAGGATTACGTCTTTGAAGACCGGTTATATGAGTATCCGATTTGTATATTCAATGTCTCTGTAAGAGAAGAGAGCGGATTGGGCGTCTTGGAGGTCCTTCACACCGGTCTAACACGTTGATGTGGGCGAAAGGTGGTGTCACCTGCGAAGATTCTCCGACGCTCAAGTTAGTGATAATATTCCAAGTCAGGAATGTATTCAGAGAGTAATTGTAAGTTGATAGAGTCAAAAGATCCCTCCTTCATTGATGAAGATAGTTCATATACCTGATTGGCTTAAAATACGAGGACATGTTAGTGGGGAACCACTAACCTCCAATAACATTATATATTATTACTTTATTGTGCACTTGCCAACATGATTGGGTCAAGTGACTATTTTATATTGAGCGTAGGGAGTATAGGCTAGAATTAAGGGACAAATTGACCATTCCCGTGAGCAGATTTTGGCTCGTAGTGCAGGGAATTATTGATCGGTCCCTGTAGCAATGCCTTTTGTCTTCTGCATAGTGACGTGTGTGTTATCTGGTGTCATGGTGTTATCCTGGACAACCGGTATAGGGAGAGCGCCTGATACGGAATTAGAGTCCGGATGTATACCGATGACACCGGTTGCACGTTGGCGAATTGACAAAGACGTTGAAATATGTCTTGTAGATCGGATACCGGTATCAAGACCGGATCAGTAATGTTTTTGGACTTTGTGTTTTTAGTTTCATAAATATATATATATATATATATATATATATATATATATATATATATATATATATATATATATCATGTTATTTATCATATTTTAGGAATGTCAAAAAATATTTGTTTTATAGAAGGGTAAAAATTCATGACAAGATACATGAAAAAAAGGAATTGACTATACGGTTACTCACATGTAGGATTCAACTAGTAGTTTCTCTACAAGGTTCTCACATTTAGAGTTATAGTAATACTATTAGAGAATCCTCAATTAGACAACGAGATATAAAAATTGTCAAAGGTATTGCAATAATCATATTTCAAAATTTACATTTTGATGCACAATTTAATCAAAATTTCAAAGCAATGACAGATTAGTCGTTAAGACGTGACTTCCGAAACAATTGCACTTTTGCGTGTTTTAGTAGGGTGCAGCCTTAGACTTTATAATCACAAATGAAAACCTTCTTATGAGTTGAAAATTAGTATTTTTAATTTTCACATCAAATATACTATTCGTGTGGATGAAAGATTTTATATAAAGATTTATATATAAATTGTTTAAACTATAAAACGTTTAAGTCTATATATGATTATTTTTATAGTTAATATTAGTTTAAATTTTTTAACTAAGACTCATTTAACTCGATTATTCAATAGAAATTTACTTAGTCACACTGTTTTTAGGATGACCTTTCTTTTATATAGTTAAAATCAATTTAGAATACTAAGTCAATCAGTTTTTAATGTAACAGGTCATAGCAATCCAAGTCAATTTTAATAACACGCAATCATATCATATTAAATATGAAATTATATGATAAAAAATTATAGGTAGCCTCTAATTTTTTTTTATCAAATGATAGAAAAAGAGTCCCACTTCAAAATTTACTTACATGTTAAGATAAAAAAAAATTGACAAATTATGAAACCTAGGATCCATGCCCACATACCACCAAGCAAATGAAGTTACCACAATGCTAACCTTTTAATTTAAAATATTTGTGAATTATTTAACTGATATATTGCTTAAATGATATATTTGGAAACAAGTCTCACATCCAATAGATTACTCATGGACACAAATAAAAAAATCTCTATAAAAGTGAAAAATTAGTATTTTTGAATTCTTATATTGAATACATCACTCTTGTGATGAAAGACTACAATGACCTTCCTTTTATAGTTACAATTAGTCTAAAATTTTTAATTTAAAGTTTAACTGACTAATTTGAGTCAATACTTATGAGCTATTTAAATTATGAAACACTCTAACCCATATATAATAGACTTTTTTATAACTAAAATTAATTTGAATTTTAAAACTGAAATGATTAATTTTGCTGGTATAATTAACTGGATATAAAAATTTTCTTTTTATATCACTGGTAATGCACGGGGATGTTGACATATTGACCGATTTTAGGAATACATTTTTTTAAGTCTTTTCACCATTTTTCTTTTGGAAAAATTTATGTATATCAACTACATCAATAAACAATATGTGAAATTCATATGATTTTTTTAAGTTTCACATGAAATTAAACTAACAATAAAGGAAAAACAAACATTTTTAAAAGAAAGTTGTTAAACGCCCTTTTAGTAGAATATTCTACTACTAAAATATAATTTCATTTCCATAGAATAAAACTTATGTGTGATTATTTTCGTCCTTGCTCTCTCAAATCAAATGACAGCAACGCTTAAGTACATTACAAGACATTTCCCCACAGCCATCATGAGCGTGGGTGTAGAGACAAGGAACATTTTTTATCGATGCAAACAAGATCAGAGAATTTCACTGCAAGAAAAGTCTGATCTGATTGTATAAGTATGGCGTGAGAACGAGTGTGTGTTTGATATGTAGTTATGTAAATAGAGCTATAAAAATAAAAAAATTAAAGGTTAATATTGATCATTTATACAATTCGAAACCATTAAAATTCTATTTAATCGTAGAATGTAAAACCTACCTTTTTTAAACTTTTCTTTTGAAATCATCCAAACATGTTAATATTAATAATATGAGACATATTTCACTATTATTGAAATACAAAAAGACATTTACATTTAATTTTGAACTGCTACAGAACTTAGAAGTTCTTTTCAAATTTCAAGTTGGCACAGGAGAATATCACATACAATTTACTTATTTAGATACGTGAATGAAAATATTTTAAAATTATAGCTTGGGAGGGGCGTTTCTGTCGCCATTTTGGAGCTTACTTACGTGTAATAACTTATTCCCTCTCTATTTATTTACAAGCTCAAAACTTTATCTCCTAAAGATCCTATAAATTCTTGTGTGGTCCTTTGCATAAGAGACCATTTCATTTCATATTGGTGGGTGACGAATTAAAGTCAGCCTTGAAAAGCTTCGTAATTTTGCACTTGTGGGATGAGATTTGGCTCTCGGAGTCCACATGAAAGTCGTAGAGAGTTTTGTTACGAGAATTATGAAATTAGAATGGCATAAATCAGACATCGGATGAAGGAGATATCAATTTTCTAATGAATTATGCGCGATTTAACATGATTAACAAACGAGTTTTTGGGGTTTGAATCTTTGATCCTTAAATTAGGGATGATTGATTGCGAATTAGTTTTCGAGGCTAGAAATAGAAACTGTGAGGTTTTTAATTAAGAAGAAACCAAGACAAGAATTTCTTGATTTTGACGTCGTATGCAAAAGTTATGCTCGAAACACTGAAGGTGTTCAGGCCGAATTAGGGGATTCTAATTTAAATGGGTGTTTCTTTAAGAAACGAAGTCGATAGGATCCGAATTAGAGTTGGGTCCCTTTAGGATAAGTGTTTAGAATGACGAAATGGATCATTAGAGACTAACAGTGCCATAATCAAACACTTGAAAATGTTTGCACAGCCAAACGTGGGAGGTACTTAAGGTAGGGTTAGGCCTATGAGACCGAACCTATGTTCCTCGATTTGCTTCTGACTAGACTAGTTTCCCCACAGGTGCACTAGTCTTGGGCTGGATTATCGGTACATGACCATCCACTGGGTTCTGAAGTTATATTTTGGAATCTGACAATATTTTATTATTAAATATTTATATTGGATAAATAAATATTAATTAAATATCAAATAACATTAATATATATATATATATATTTGAAACTAATTAAATAAATATAAATTAATTTATCAATTAAATATTATAATTAAATTAGATAATACTAAACATTATAATTAAATATTTTTATTGAGAAATATCATTAACCCTAAACACCGGCTAATACCAATCAAATATTATTATTACTGAACACAAAACAAATATATTACTACAAAACATTATTGCCAAATGATAATTAATTACCATTAGGCAAATATCATAATTATCAAACATCATTATTATGTTATTATGTACTTCTCTTATTGTTCCTAGTTATATGTCTATTCTCACTTTCTCACATTCTTGCATTCCTTTTTGTTGTCACACATCCTCTCCGGGTCTCTACATTTCGCACTAGGTCACCTAACTTATCGATTGAGCTCACTCTTACCATCTTCTCATTCTAAGGACGACTTATAATGTAAGCCAAAGCCCCATGTTTTCCACAAAAAGCACAACAGGGCACCTTCAGGAGTCCCTAAAGATCTGAGGTCTTACCCTAAAAATTCAGGCTATTACATTAGGCAGATTATTTAAACAACAGATTTTGGCAAATAAGTTTGACCCTATAGCCTTTCATGTTACCCATGGTCTACCAAAATATCATTCACTAGTCTGAGTTTTTTATTTTATTTTTTGGTTCTTATAATCTCATCCATAAGATTATAATTATCTACCACCTAATCAAAATAGTTGGATTTGGTTTATTATTTTATTGAAAATAAAGTTTTTATATATAACTTGCCATCATACTAAATTTCTAACATGTGTATAAATTTCTCTTGACAGTAATTTGAATCATAAATAATGATGATGATAATAATAGTAATAGTAGTAATAGTTACAGTTGTAGTTATAATAATAATAATAATAATAATAATAATAATAATAATAATAATAATAATAATAATAATAATAATAATAATAATAATAATAATAATAATGATGGAAGAAACACGTGTTAACGGTGATTATTTAAATACATAGACTGCCACTAATTACTTGTGGACTTCCTTTTCAAAGACAATCATTAAGGGGGGTTTTTAAAAAACAAAACCGTCTTAAACAAACTACCACGAATTACCAGTGGCACTAACGACAGTTACAAAAATAGCCACTAAATGGATTCCTAACGACAAATTTAGTGGCAGTTTTAGAATCGGTAGTAATAGTTTCAGCAGCGTTTAAAACCGTGTGAAGTGGGAATAACTTTAGCTTGTCCCACCAAGTTGTAGGGTAAAATAAGGTGTTATCTACAAAAACACGTTGACATAGTATCTATTTTTTTTTTATAAAGTGTGAAAAAAAGCTAACACAAATATAAACATTTAAAAGTCCAAAAAAAAAAACAAACATTTATGATATCTTTGCAGGTCTTCAACCAATATGCCCTGAACAACCCTCGTAGCCTCTACCTATGGCTTTGGAAATTTAGGTGAGTATAAGGTCCAAATCAATTTATTTTTTTAAAAAACACAAGTAAATAATTGAAATGTATTATGAATAATTATGGATGTCCCCCCTAAAGTTTTGATATTTATAAATGTCCCCCTCTCACCTCCTATAAATACCCCCTTCACTCATTAATACAAGACTACTTCATTTCTATTCTCTCATTTCTCTCTTCAAATTTCTCTTCCTCCATAATTCTTCTTCCTTCACAATTTCTAGTTTATTTCATAACACGTTATCAGCACGAGGTTCTGACCAACTGAGATCTAAGGTAACAAAATTTTAATTTCTTTTCATAATTTTATTTCAATTTATATTATATGTATATATATATATATATATATTATAATAAGTTCCTGAAGAACTTATATTCCACACATCCCAGCAGGATGTATAAAATATTAATAAGTTCCTGAAGAACTTATATTTTGAACATCCCTATGGGATTTAAAAGAATTCCTGAAGAATTCTTGAAAATATTTACTGATAGTTCCTGAAGAACTAGAAATTAAATACTTTGTTATTTTATCACATTTTAATATGTTAATTAATTATATTTATATTATGATTTATTTATAAATTATATTTACATTATTTTGCCAATTGCCAATTAATTTGCTTTCACTTTATTGATGGCTAGCTAACAATGCTTCACATTATTACCACTTTTAATAATGCTTCACATAATGCTTTCAATTATTACCACTTTTAATAATGCTTCACATAATGCTTTCAATTATTACCACTTTTAATAATGCTTCACATAATGCTTTCAATTATTACCACTTTTAATAATGCTTCACATATAATATTGTTTTGCTTCCAATTGCTCTTATTGATTCCACCTACATAAATGATTATACATTTACATTATTGAGTTACTATGTTAATATATGTGTATCAAAATATTACATGCATAAATGATTTAAAAAAAAAAAAAAAAAAGGACCTTAACAAAGGGTAGCCAAGATTCAAACCATGAACCTTGACCTTGAAAGAAAGGTAACTTACCACTAGGACACTTGATACAATTCATGTATTTATGCAAACTAAATTGTTATATCACTAAGTTACCTAGCAACATTTTTTTAATAACCATAATAATAATTTTTTTTAACCTGTTTAATTAATTTACATTTTTTTTACTCTTATAATAAAATAAAATTAATAATTCATCATTGACTTGTTACCATCATTAGATATTTATAATTAATAAATTTATTCATTCGAAATATATCTAATATATTGTTTCAACTTCTTATATAGAAATAACTATGTCAAATATTACCAACCTTGAGTTCGTGGCTCTTGACATATCTGGAAAAAACTATCTATCATGGACATTGGATGCTGAAATCCATTTAGATGCAAAAGGTCTTGGAGACACCATTAAAAATGGAAATCAGGCATCTAACCAAGATAAAGCTAAAGCCATGATATTTTTACGCCACCATATCCATGAAGGGTTAAAAAATGAATACTTAACAGTTAAAGACCCTCTTGTTCTGTGGAATAATCTAAAAGAAAGATACGACCATCAAAAGGATATAATTCTTCCAAAAGCCCGTTATGAATGGATGCATTTACGATTTCAAGATTTTAAATCCGTAAATGAGTATAATTCTGCAATGTTTAGAATTACTTCGAGATTGAAATTATGTGGAGAACAAGTCACTGAAAGTGACATGTTAGAAAAGACATTCTCTACTTTTCATGCATCCAATTTGCTCCTGCAGCAGCAATATCGCCAAAAGGGCTTTACAAAATATTCTGAATTAATTACTTGTCTCCTTGTGGCTGAGCAAAATAATGAATTGCTTATGCAAAATCATGAATCCCGTCCAACTGGAACTGCTCCATTCCCAGAAGTGAATGTAGCAACGCACGATCATAATACTCATGGTCGTGGTCGTGGCCGTAGCCGCGGTCGTGGACGAGGTAATGCTCGGGGACATGGTATTGGTCGTGGATATGGTTTTGGCCGTGGTCATGGTCGAAATGATAAGAGATCATCATTCACATGGAAAAATAAAGAACTTATGAAAAAAGGGACAGATGCTCAAAATAGCGAACAAACTAAAAACATCTGCTATCGTTGTGGTAGCAAAGGACATTGGTCTCGAGTTTGTCGCACACCAAAGCATCTCGTAGATCTATACCAAAAATCCCTTAAAAATAAAGGGAAAATAATAGAGACAAATTTTACTGGTATAGATGATGATTTCTCTGACTTTAGTGTTGATGATTTTCTTGCTCTTCCTGAAGAAGAAATTGACCACTCGATTGGAGAAGGGAGTGCCCCCAAATAAATTATTTTAATGTTTCATGTAATTTGTTTTGTTGTAAATTTTGTCTTTATCAATAAAATTTTGTTAAATATTATTGTTAATTATATTTTACTCATGATTTATTTTTATTTATTTAATGAAGAATGAATGCTCATGTGAATGATGAAGATATATGTCTCGCAGACAGTGCAACAACTCATACCATTCTCAAGAATGAGAAATATTTTTACCAAATAGTAAAACAAGAAGCAAATGTTAATACAATATCTGGTAGTATAAATATAATTGAAGGCTCCGGCAGAGCCAGTATTTTGTTGCCTGGAGGAACAAAATTGCACATTGAAAGTGCATTATATTCTAAGAAGTCTCAAAGAAATTTATTGAGTTTTAAGGATATCCGCAGAAATGGATATCATATTGAGACCACAAATGAAGGAAATGATGAATATCTATACATTACAAAGTTAATTTCTGGTAAGAAATGTATATTGGAAAAATTGCCTTCATTTTCCTCCGGTTTGTACTACACATATATTAGTACAATTGAAACAAATGCCATAGTAAACCAGAAGTTTACAAATAAGAATGACTTTGTTATCTGGCATGAACGATTAGGCCATCCTGGATCAATTATGATGCGAAAAATAGTTGAGAATTCAAATGGTCATTATTTGTCCAGCAGACAAATTATGCAAACTAAGAATTTCTCATGTGCTGCTTGTTCTCAAGGAAAATTAATCATTCGGCCATCACCAATGAAAATTGGGAATGAACCACTTATATTTTTAGAGCGTATACAAGGTGATATTTGTGGACCAATACACCCTTCATGTGGACCATTTAGATATTTTATGGTTTTAATTGATGCATCAACTAGATGGTCACATGTTTGCTTATTATCAACTCGCAACCAGGCGTTTACGAGATTACTAGCTCAATTAATTCGTTTAAGAGCTCATTTTCCTGATTATCCAATTAAGAAAATACGCCTTGATAACGCTGGTGAATTTACATCTCAATCATTTAATGATTATTGTATGTCCATTGGAATTGATGTTGAACATCCTGTAGCACATGTTCATACACAAAATGGACTTGCTGAATCATTGATTAAACGTTTGAAATTGATAGCAAGACCATTGTTAATGAGATCAAAACTCCCAATTTCAACTTGGGGACATGCAATCTTGCATGCGGCAGCACTTATTCGTATCAGGCCTACAAGTAATCATGAATATTCCCCTTTACAATTGGTTCATGGTAAAGAACCAAATATTTCTCATCTAAGAATCTTTGGAAGTGCGGTATATGTTCCTATCTCTCCTCCGCAACGCACTAAGATGGGACCTCAAAGAAGGTTGGGAATATATGTTGGATATGAAAGTCCATCCATAATAAAATATCTTGAACCTTTAACAGGTGATTTATTTACAGCTCGTTTTGCTGATTGTCATTTTGATGAATCTATTTTCCCATCATTAGGGGGAGAACATAAACAGTTGGATAAAAGGATTAGCTGGAATGAGAGGTCTTTATCACATCTTGATCCTCGAACAAAACAATCTGAACTAGAAGTTCAGAAAATAATTAGTTTGCAAAATTTAGCAAACCAATTGCCTAATGCATTTGCTGATCCAAAAAGAGTAACTAAGTCACATATACCAGCTGTTAATACTCCAATAAAGATTGATATCCCCGAAGGACAATATAAATTTGCAAATGAGTCTGAAGCCAAAATAAAACGTGGCAGACCTGTTGGTTCTAAAGATAAAAATCCTCGGAAAAGAAAAGTAAATAAAGATGATGGTCGAATCGAGGATATAAAGACTCTAGTAGAGTCTCCTGACATAATCAAAGTTTCAAATCCAGAAGAAACTAAGGTACCTGAAATTAATACAAATAAAGAGATCTCGATACATTATGTCATGGATGGTATACAATGGAATCGACCTGAAGTCGATGTTGATGAAATTTTTGCATTCAAAGTAGCTCTTGATATCATAAATGATGATAAAGATTATGAGCCAAAATCAGTTAAAGAATGTGCACAAAGAAATGATTGGCCAAAGTGGAAAGATGCAATGCAAGAAGAGTTAAACTCACTTGCAAAACGTAAAGTTTTTGGGCCTGTAGTCCAAACACCCAAAGGTGTAAAACCAGTTGGGTACAAATGGGTCTTTACGAGAAAAAGAAATGAAAATGGTGAAATTGTGCGATACAAAGCAAGACTTGTTGCACAAGGATTCTCACAAAGACCTGGAATTGATTTCGAAGAAACATATTCACCAGTGATGGATGCCACTACTTTTCGATACTTGATAAGTTTGGCAATCCGTGAAAGGCTTGACTTACGCCTTATGGATGTTGTTGCAGCATATTTATATGGCTCACTTGAAAATGACATATATATGAAACTCCCTGAAGGATTTCATTTGCCTGAAGCATATAAAACAAATCCTCGAGAAAATTATTCAATCAAATTGAATAAATCTCTTTATGGATTAAAGCAATCTGGACGAATGTGGTACAATTGTCTCAGTGAATATTTGTTGAAAGAAGGGTACAAAAATGACCCAATTTGTCCATGTGTTTTTATGAAAAGACTCGGAAAAGAGTTCGTCATAATTGCTATTTATGTAGATGATTTAAACATCATCGGAACTCCCGAAGAGCTCTCAAAGGCTGTAAATTGCTTAAAAAATGAATTCGAGATGAAAGACTTGGGAAAAACAAAGTTTTGTCTCGGATTACAATTAGAATATTTAAAGGAAGGAATTCTGATGCACCAAAAGACTTATACAGAAAAGGTGTTAAAGCGGTTTTATATGGACAAATCACACCCATTGAGCAGTCCAATGGTTGTAAGGTCACTAGAAGTGAGCAAAGATCCATTTCGACCTCAAGACAAAAATGAAGAACTACTTGGTCCTGAAGTACCATATCTTAGTGCAATTGGTGCACTAATGTATCTTGCTAGTCATACACGACCTGATATATCATTTGCTGTTAATTTGTTAGCAAGACATAGTTCTTTACCCACAAAAAGGCATTGGAATGGGATTAAACACATATTCCGCTACCTTAGAGGTACAATGGACATGGGTTTATTTTTTCCATATGTATCTAAGGCAAACCTAATTGGTTATGCAGATGCGGGGTATTTGTCTGATCCTCATAATGGTCGATCACAAACAGGTTATTTGTTTACATGTGGTGGTACAGCAATTTCATGGAGATCCATAAAACAAACAATCACAGCAACATCATCTAATCATGCTGAAATCTTAGCATTACATGAAGCAAGTCGAGAATGTGTTTGGTTAAGATCTATGATTCAACATATTCAAGAAACTTGTGGCTTGCATGCTGGAAAACTACCACCAACAATTTTATGTGAAGATAATGCAGCTTGTATTTCTCAGTTAAAGGAGGGCTATATTAAAGGAGATAGGACAAAACATATTTCACCAAATTTTTTCTTTACTCATGATCTTATAAAGAATGGTGAAATAAATGTTCAGCAAGTCCGATCATGCGAGAATCTAGCAGATATCTTTACAAAGTCATTACCAACCAAAGTCTTCGAGCAACTAGTACAGAAGATTGGTCTTCGACGCTTACATAAGTGTTCTGATGAGGGGGAGAATTAAATATTTGTAATTTAATTATTTTTACGGATATACTTTGTAAAGAATGTTGTACTCTTTTTCCTTCACTAGGTTTTTGTCCCACTGGGTTTTTCCTAGTAAGGTTTTAATGAGGCACATTCTAAATACGGACATCCAAGGGGGAGTATTATGAATAATTATGGATGTCCCCCCTAAAGTTTTGATATTTATAAATGTCCCCCTCTCACCTCCTATAAATACCCCCTTCACTCATTAATACAAGACTACTTCATTTCTATTCTCTCATTTCTCTCTTCAAATTTCTCTTCCTCCATAATTCTTCTTCCTTCACAATTTCTAGTTTATTTCATAACAAAATGAAAGAAATTAGCTTTTCACATGTTTTGTGGTCAAGGCTTTCTCGGTAGCAAAAAACATTGTTGTTTTTATTTATTGCTCCAATTACTACACATTATTTCCGAAAAAAAAATTACTACACATCCATTCACTCCTTGATCTCTCTTTTTGCGCTATTTCTTCTTTCGTTGAAAACTTAGTGGCCAGTTCAGCTTCCTATTTTTAATTATAATTACAAAACCATCATCTGTTTTCAATTTTTAAAATTCAAAAGCTATTGAAAACAATTATTTTATGCTTCCTATTTTTACTATTTTCTAGACAAAATTTTGAAAACAAGAAAAAATAACAACTTTATAATTACTAGATTCCAGTAACATTCGGTAGCTACAAGAGAGCAGTAAGGGCAAGGACGAAAGATTGAAGGATCCCTATTTAAATTTTAAATTTAAAATCAATTGAAGGAGCCAATTCTTTTAGACAAGAGTGTTTACAAGATCAAAATATAGCCAGACTGATTGGAAGAAAGATGAAACTTAACACCTTGGGAATAAAATAATTGTTTAAGAAATAAATTAAATTCTATATAAAAATCTAATTTTTAATATAATCAATTTTAATTTTAATATATAAAAAATTTAATTTAGTTATTTTATATTTTTAATAATATTTATAAAGTTATTAATATTTACTAATATTTATTAAATATAAATCTCACTCAATTTTCTTCCATATAAAAATAAAAATTAATTTCTAACAATAACAAGTCACATTTTTTTCTTTTTCCTTCTAAACAAAGTAAAATTTATTTTTCCCACATTTCCCAACCTCCCAATTTCCCCCTCTCTTTCCTCCATTCAAACGAACCGTAAGTGCACCCAAAGAGAAGGCAAAGCTAGAAGGAAAGGATTTTAAACTAATTAGACGAAATTCAGTTCAGATTTTTGGGCCCAAATGCGACATACCTAACCACTGCCGAACCTTGGCTAGATGCATTATAGTATAGCCGGTTTGGCTTAGAATTACAATAGCATAAATACCCTCACGGTATGAAGATAAATGAATAATTACAATTTGATGCAAATTTCAATATCAATATCAATATCATTAAATAAATAATGACCATTTTCAATGTTAACAGGGTTGACATAGAAATAGCACATTAAACAAAGTGCTACCGTGCTAGTATCTAATCACAATTCTTAGATGAAATGGAGCCAAGAGAAATCATTTAGCAATTCCATTTGTACTGAAACCCCTCATGGCCTTGACACAATCACATGAACCTACGACTTGATATTGGCACATATAGATTTGCTACGCTACAGAAGAAAAACAGTACTAAATAAATGGGTGAATTAGTTTACGGCCTAATAAGTAAAACTAACCAAGTCACTCAGTTACCAGCAGATAAGTAAAACAGAGCAAGATTAATGAGAACTTGCTGAATTATGCATGGTGTGGAAATTATAAAGCAAGAAATGCGTTAAATTGTCTGATTATAAATCTAAATGAAGTCGCATAAAATAAAGTTTTAAAAAGCTAAACTTGAAAATGTCAGTCTGCCAACAGAAACAAAACATGGTGACCAAAAAGACAGCTCCATCCATATGTAAGATACCAACCTCAAAGCCTTCTACCCCTTCTACCACTCTTTCTACGAGTGCTATCTGAAGGAATTGGGGTCACGTCCTCTGAAAAATTCAAAATAAAAAATCAGAAATTAATTCAAATTATAAACACAATAAAGACCAATATCACAACTCAAGAAACAAAACTTCCAACAAAAACAGAAAGACAAAGCACAATAACAGCTTATTCTGAGGCCGATGGAATATACCTATGCGACCGATTTTCATTCCTGAACGAGCCAAGGCACGGAGGGCAGACTGGGCACCAGGACCAGGTGTCTTTGTCTTGTTTCCTCCAGTAGCACGAAGCTTAATGTGAAGAGCAGTTATGCCCAGCTCCTGCCCCAAAATGCACAGAATCAATCAAGATAATGGAAGAGAAAAAAGATATCCAAAAAAAACTAAAATACTGGCACAATCAAACAGTTGCAATTTTACCAAATTTGTAAAGATGATAACAACAAATTCAATTACCTTGCACCTAGCAGCTACATCTTGTGCTGCAAGCATGGCAGCATAAGGAGATGACTCATCTCTGTCAGCTTTAACCTTCATTCCACCTAAACATAAGCAAGAACACCACAACCTCAGCAGACACATTAGAATTAATTGGAAGTTTGATAAAATAAAAGTTAAATAAAAGAACTTAACCAAGATGAAAAAGAAACCATCAGTCCAAATCAAGTGCAGCCTGAATAATCAATTCAAAGTTAGAATAAACTTAAAAGAAAAGATGTCAATTTAAGAATTCAGGGTCATCGTAATATTTGATATCCACTGGTCTTGGTTGAATTGAGTAACAATGATAATTAAAAAACCTTAATGTTCGGGTTGCTTCAAGAAAAAAGAATGTAAAGAGAAAAAGAGTTACCAGTAATGCGGACGAGTGTTTCCCTGCCGGAAAGGTCAGTGACATGCTGCAGTAACAAAAATAATGAAATCAGCACGAGAAAATGCAGGAAGAAAGATAAAGTGAAGACTCACAATAAAAGTGTCATTAAACGATGCAAAGATGCGAGCCACGCCGAAAACATGTTCACCGTCTCTCACGGCAGGACCAAGGGTAACGTTTTCTTCTTTAGGCTCCCTAACCTTTCTTCTTGACTACAAAAAACATACTCCCTCAGAATCAGAATCATACAACACCACAAACCTAAAACAAGACATTTAGGGGATACGTACCATGGTTGGGTCTTGTCTATGCTCCACAGCCTGAAAGAGTATAGAGTTCTTCGGCTTCTAGGGTTGGGTGAACGTAGGAGGGAAACTTCTATTCACCACTCTTGATTTCTATCGGCACCATCTTTGGTTTTGTTTTTTCTGAAGCCTTTTAAAAGTAATAATCTTTTTACTGTACAATAAGACTCTTCCCCCCT
Source organism: Clitoria ternatea (assembly GCA_037962975.1). Classification (NCBI taxonomy): domain Eukaryota; kingdom Viridiplantae; phylum Streptophyta; class Magnoliopsida; order Fabales; family Fabaceae; genus Clitoria; species Clitoria ternatea. Next base: position 290,574,066 of record CM075670.1, read on the forward strand.
CTACAGGCATCAAAATATTTTATTTTCAATTTTAATTATAAAATAGTTATTTTGTTTTCTATTTTTAAAATTTTATACAAGAAATATTAAGAGTAACTTTTTTCTAGTTCCTAGTTTATTATTTGTTTTTCCTTTTTTCAATACAAAATTTTAAAACTTTTATTTCGGAATCTCTAAATTTGATCAAAACTTTTATTTAACATTTAAGTTGCATAAAGGATTCATTCCTCTTTGGGGTCGTCAAATTTCATGTTAGTTTGAACAATTGCATATTTGTATCTAATTCTTTGATTGGTCTAATCACATGATCGGTCCATAACCTTTGTGTTAATTTGGTTTTCCATTGAATACCTTCACTAAATTAAAAAGGATGAAACATTTCTTTTGACTAGTAGAACTATTCGTTAAACAAAGAATAAAAAGACTTTGTAACTTTTTAAAAATTAATCTTTATATTTAGAAGCTACCCTTAACCTTTTAAATAAATAAGAATTTACACTCTCAATTATTTTATTATCTAATTATCACCTTCTTTTTAAATCATTTGACACGATTTAGTTGGTTTTATTAAACAAATCTAATTCATTCATTTATCCACATAATTATAAATTACAATCTATAAGCTCATTTCAACCTATATCTTTTTCAATTCTTTACTTTTCTATATTCTTTAAAAATCTATCTCATATCAAACATGATGACGAAACAAAGGAAATAATGAAAGGAGGAACATGATGCTTGTTGTTATTGATGCAGTTGTTTGCTTTATCATTGGGATGGCCTTGGTTGATGGGGTCAAACATGGTACCCCATAAGCTAAGAAAATATGTCTCGTTAAAATTTTTTAGACTCATCATGGGTTTCTTCGTAGGTTGGTTTATCATCTATTGATCTATTTTAATTTCCATATTGTTTATGTGAAGAATTGCACTACTAAAAAAAGTCCATATAGCAACGAAAAGAATCTGTCGCTAAATGGTATCAGTGACGCGCTTAACTACGGGAAGTCTTTGTTACTAAATGCTTGGTCGCTAACCCATCAGACACTTGGTCATTAACGAATAGGAAGTCTTCGTCCTTGACTCCAATCACATCGGACACTTAGGTCCTCAAGTTAGTAAGTTGGACCCGTTAATCCCCCATGTCCATCATCGTTTGACACATAGGTCCATGCTGTTAACAGATGTTAAACGTCCGTTGGATTTAGGTGACGTGGGTCGTTAAGTGCCAACAGGGAGTGCCACGTATGCATCAACAAACGACGTTGTTCCCATTAGACGAGACATAGCAACCCTAGCCTTAGAAATCCAACGTCGTCGTTTAGCCTTATCGCATTAAACCACATAGAAGCCCAACGACATTTTGCTTTATCTCTCGTTAGCGAAACCCTAAATCCCCTAATTCTCCCAATTCTCTCTCGTACTGTAAAACCCTAATCCCCCTAAATCTCTCAATTCTCTCTCATACTGTGAAACCCTAATTCCTTTAATTCTCCCAATTATCTCACGTAAAGCGAAACCTCAAGCCTTCAATTCTTCAGTGTCATTAGTGATGATGTTCGATGGTGACTGTGTTGGACAATGTTGTCAGTGATGAGAGCTACCTTTGAGGTTAGTAAACCCTAAACCTTTATGTTGTTTATGTTTTCAAACATGTTTATGGTTTTCTAACATTTTCGAACATGTTTAGAGTTGTTATGGTTTTCGAACATGTATAACTTGTTTATGTTTCCTCATGTTTCTGTTGAACGTGTTTATGGTTTTCAAACATGTTTATGGTTTTCGAACATTTTATGTTTATGGTTTTTGAACATTCTCTGTAGGTTATGATATTGTCTTATTTTTTGAGTTCTCTGTTAATGTATTGACATTGTAAATTCCCTCTGAGTTGTTATCGTATTAGACATGGTTTTTGAACATTTTCTATAGGCGATGGTATTGAGTTCTCTGTTATGGTAAATTACCCTTGAATCACTATGTCTTATTAAAATAAGACTATGTCTTGTTAAAATAAGAGTAATTTGAATATTACTCCTCTTGAATGACTCTGTGTTATTATTCCTGTATGTGTATGTAGTAAATTTGCAATGTATGGTGATGATTAACCTTGTAGAAATTAGTAGCATATGTATGTGTTTGTGAATAGACATTGATTCTGTTGACACTGATTCTGTAACGCCCTGGAGTCAACTTGCAAATCCCAAGATAATTACTGTCACCATATAAAATCTCATGGATAACTTATTTTTCACCTGGTAATTATCAAGAGATTCACAACCTGATTCCAGAGGTTACTAATACAATATCAGAGTGCGCAACCTTTTCATAATTGACTTCTTATTATTATACATAACATCAGAGTTTTATACATATTATATTTTACAACAGGCACCTAGATCTTATAAAATATAAAGATGTAAAGCACCAAAACATAGCATATACATAATACAGCAATAGTAGTCACGCAAGCAAGCAACATCATCAAAAGCCTTCAGCAACATCCACTTTGTCACATGTCTTCCTGGTTAACCACTAAAGGGTTGCCACAAGTAACAAAAAGAGTGAGATAAAATATCAAATAAATAGAAATCAAATTAGAACATACACAATCACAAGTAGAATGCTATGCGGTGCAGATGCCAAACAAGTATTTTGTATTATACTTATGTTATTATATTCCGTTCTTTTATATGAATGAAAATGCATGATGGATCCATTCTGGTGGGAACATCTGCAGTGATTTCCAACAATAACATTTTTACGGATATCCAACCGACACCGCGCCCCATAATGCAACACCACATCGGATAACAATATCATAATATCAATAACAAGTGTTGCGGGACCCCCCTTAAGGACGCACTGCTTAGTCCTTAAGACGGTCGTGGTATAAAACTACCGCAGAGGTCTGTTGCTCAACAGAGCGTGTTCCCTCACCGGGAACCCCCTCAAAGAACCCCTCTGCGGATTCTTTGAACGGTCAATGCATATGATACATGAATGCATTAAATTATCAAATTCCTTTATAATTAATTGTAACAATAAAATTATTATAACAATCAATTAAGCATACTTTGTTTATAATTCAAAGAATATGGAAACACATTTTCCATATTATTTATATCATAATTCAATCATATGGAAACACATTTTCCATAATTTTTATATCATATTTCAAACATATGGAAACATATTTTTCATAACATTTAATAATTCAAAGAATATGGAAACATATTTTCCACGTTATAGTAATTATTTAATATCATATTCCAAACCATTTGGCATCAATTTCACAATTTAATTCAAATTAAATTAAAATCTAACTGTATGAGTTTCTAAGCAATTAAGCAAGCAATTCTAACTTAATTTCTATGTATTTAATATCCTACCCCCTCTTTCTTACCTCAATTGAAGATCTTTAAGTTTTTCTTATGCTAAACTCCCTTGTATTTCCTCAAATCTTCAAGTTTGCATAATTTCTTCTTATGCAAAATTAAAGAGCTTGAGTATGGCAATGAAGGTTTTGAAAACTTAAAAGAGGGAGATGAAAGGTTATAGGATTAGTGAGGTTTTTGGTTTGAAGAAATTTGGAAGGTTGGAGCCTTATTTATAGGCTTCCAATGACGGTTACTGTAGCAAATTACTGTAGCAAATCACTGTAGCAGATCGAAGTGAAATGAGGCGGTGGGAAGAATGGAGAACTCTCATGAAGTTACAAGATTTTTCATGTGATGTTTTACTGTAGCATTTTACTGTAGAGGATTATTATTTTATTTTATTCTACGTTCCATTTTCGTTTAATTCCGTTTTAAGTCAGATTAAAAATATCCTTGTATTCAGAATTCAATTTCCTATTTTCTAGGATTCATTTCTTATTTTTCTAAGAAACTTTAATTTTTTTACTGTTTAATTACCGCTTCAAATTTAATTAAAAATTTGGGCTGTTACAAATTCCCCGAGCAACTTTTGATTATGTTGTTATGTAATATGGGTAGGATATTCAAATTAGGCTTCATATCAGAGGTAGATTTATGGTTGATGGGCATGGCAAAAAAAAGATACAAAGGGGGTAAGGTTGAAGATTGGGAGGAGTTATACCCTGATTTTTTAGACTTCTTTTCTTTCATTAGGTTTGTTGAGAATCGTGGGTACTATAGGTTAGAGAATAACTTTTATGACCCCAAGTTTGATCTAAATCAAGGGTTGAACCTGTTGAAGAGAGACAGTGATATGTTGGACATGGTCAGATGTGCTAACGATAACCAATGGGTAATGGATATGTATTTTTAACATCTAGAGGATGAGACATTAGTTATGGAAGTGGAAAGGCGGAACCATGTTGAAGCTGATAAGGTGAAGGTGTAACATCCTATAATTTTTTAATTATCTTTTTATAAAAGGATAAAATTGTAAAGAAAATTATAATTTAAAATTTTGACAAAATTAGCTTAAGGTTCTTTAGAACTGATTGATCGTTGCAATTTATAGGATTTTATAAAAAAATTTGGATATTTTTAGGGATAAGTGAAAATAGTCCAAAATAGAGCCGGTTGGGTCTAAACCAGTACAGAAAATGTTATCAAAAAATTATAAAATTTGAAAAGGAGTTTATATTCGTGCATGTGAGCTTAAGTTTAAAATTTCATAAATTTTAGAGATCGTTTGGTTAGAAAAATAAACCGATGAACTCATAAAAACGGGTATTTAAACATTTAACAATTGAGATATTTAGTGTAAAAGAAATTCATAAAAAAGTTATATTTATTTTATTAAGTATATTTTGAGTGTTCATAATAAAATTTTAAGTATAAAATTTATCTCATAAAAATAACCATAACATAGTTATGGATAATTATGAAAAAAATTAAATTAAAAAGAGAATATTTTCTATAGCCTATAAATACTACATGGTCCTTCATTCTCCTGCACGCTCAACACTCTCAGGCAAAGGTGCGCAAGATTCTTTTGTTTTCTTCTCTCTTTCTTATGGCATCTTTCTTTTTACATATAAAAATATATACAAATGTTACAAAAGTAACGTTTAAATACTTTAGGTTAGTTAATTAGTTTATTTATTTAATTGTTTATTTATTAATTTAATTGTTAATTTATTTATTTATTTATTTATTTATTTGTTTATTAATTTTATTGTTTATTTATATATTTGTTTAATTGTTCTATTTATTTATTTAATTGGTTTTTATTTGTTCATTTTATTGTTTGTTCATTTATATATTTACTTAATTTTATTTTTATCTATTGTTTATTTATTACTTATTTATCTATTTTATTGTTTATCTATTTATTATTGTTATCTATTTAGGTGTTCATTTATTTGATTATTGATTTAATTGTTCATTTATTTAGATATTTAATTGTTTATTTATTTATTTGTTCATCTAATTTCTTAAGTACTTATTTAGTTGTTTAATAATTTATTTAATTATTTATTTATTTATTTAATTGTTTATTTATTTGTTTAGTTAATTTCTTAATTAATTATTTAATTGTTTAGTCATTCATTTAATTGTTTAGTTGTTTAATTATTTGTTTATTTAATTGTTTAATTAATTATTTGTTTATCTATTTATTTAAAATGTTTAATTCTTTAATTAATTAATTAATTAGTTGTTTAATCATTTGTTTAATTGTTTATTTATTTAATTATTTGTTCATCTACTTGTTTACTTATTTATTTGCTTAGTTATTTATTTATTTATTTGATTATTTAGTTATTTATTTCATTGTTTATTTAATTATTCACTTAATTGTTTAATTGTCCATTTAATTGTTTAACTATTTATTTATTTAATTATTTATTTTGCTCATTTATTTACTCTATCATTTTTTTATTTGGTATTATTATTCTGTTTGTAACATCCTAATCGAGCATTGATGGGCAAATTAAAGTTAATAACTGAATAACTAAAAGTGGCATGGAAATTACGCATGTGCCCTCTTGACAATATAAGTGATTTCAGTCTCACTTTTCCACTCACGTTGACCTGGGAAAAGGAAGAGAGAATTGAGCTCACTTCTCCTTTCCTGCATGCAGTGGCACCATTCCTGTTTCCCTCTAAAATTCAATTAAGCTTCTTCTTCTTCATCCCCTTCTTGTCGAAAGTGTTGGGGTGTCTTGGAGTCTCAAAATCCTCTGTTATTGGTAAGGTCGGGGCTGTTAGAGAGAGCGGACAACTCGGGGTTTCTCCGAAGTTGACTTCAGAGGTTGACGACTTGAATTGAAGGTCGTTTAATCGAGAAAGAGTGATCGGAGAGCGATCGATCAACGTTTGATAACTCGAAGAGCTTCTGGAATCTCTTATTCCAGGTAGGGGGTGCTTTACATTTCAAATGAATGGTTTATGGATGGATTCCGGGTAAAATTGTTATACTGTTGTTTTATAACTTAAAATGTGATGATTGGTGTGTCTTGGTTGTACGATAACTTATGAAATACCCGGATATGTGATATCTGAACTGGTCTGAACCGGGGTCTAGGATCCGGTGTGGGACCAGCCACAAGAATTTAGGTGTTTTAAGGTTTACACACCGGTACAGTGGGTATCCGGTGTTATAATCCGATCTCTCAGTGGGAGAAACCGGTCTTGTTGTCCTGGAGATCCTTCACACCGACGTTTCACGTTGAGAGGGGGCGAAAGGTGGTGCCACCTGCGAAGATTCTCCGACGCTCAAGTTAGAAGAGAGTATGAACTCAGTGAACACTCAAGCAATGCAATAGTAAAGAAGTGAGTTAGGACAACGTAACCTTGCATGTGTTTTTGATCATGCTATTTATAGTTGAGCGTAGGAAATGAATCGTTGGATGTAAGTGGGCCCATTGGCTCTGATAGCGTGTGAAGTGTGTCAATCAAAGTGGCTCAGTACTCAGAGTGTGTCAGGGGGGTAGGTCAATTATCAGAGTATGATCCTGTGATAAGGATGGAGGACAATCACCTTTCCGCATATTTCGCTGACACATGTACTTACTCTATGAGGTAATTGACATTGACACATTCCGCTATGCAGGGTATCTTCGCTGATAAGCTATAGGGAACTCTTATCTCACAGTGACTCTGAAGCAAACGGTTATCGACGTGAAATGAGAATGAATGAAGCATTCGTTGTAGCGAGGACGAATAGAACGTCTGATGGAATGAGAACGGATAAAAGTACAACAGATATCTGGTGTGGCATCGTCTGAACTGTGACACCGGTTTCCCTCCTTAGAGGTCACTCTGACGTCATAACATTGGGGACCGGTATCCAGACCAGATCAATATCTATGAGTTATGGAGTGTTATATTGATTTCCGTCCATGATTGTATATTGAATTGTATGATATGCATGTTGATGATTGTATATTGAATTGCATGAGATGCATGTTGATGATAATGAGAATGCCGAGTGCATATGGCGTGAGATGCTTGATGATTAAAATGGTATTGATGTATTAATGATAATAACAATATGCATGAGATGCACCATTGAAAATGCTGAGAGCATATAGCGTGAGACGCTTATTATTGAAATGGTAATCAAATGTATATGCATAAGATACTATGAAAGACCTTGAGTGGGACTCAAGGCAAGCCTATTGAGTGGGACTCAGGGCTGCCCGTAACACTACCGTTGTCGCTGAGAGTGATTGTGTTACATGAGAGGGCAAACGGTTTGGTTCCAGTAAAACGGCCGGATCAGCTGAGAGCTAAGTATAAGGCTGAGAGCCTATGTTGCAACACAAAACTTAATTATGAACCATTAAATCCGATTGATTGAATGTATGTACACTGATAAATGTTGCTGTGAGCAATGTGACTTGTATGGTAGTGTGTATATGTTATTGAGAATAACATGAATTATATAGCCTTGAATGAGTTGAGTAAATCCTGATTAAATGATGTTATGTGAGTAATTATATTGAATGACAGTGTATGTTGTTGTTTGTTTGAGACATCATATTGCATAGTTAAGAATTGGATGATTGATCCGAGTCAATAACTGTCATTTAACATATATAATGCTCGCCCCTACTTGTGGCTATATTTTTAGTGGATTTAGGCCGGGATGGCGAATGATGAGAGATCATCAAGCTCGTGTGAGGAGTACTTGTGACGACCCGCGTCAATTTAATCATTTTTCTCAAAAAAAATTTCGCGTTTTAATAAAAATCCACTCGGTTTTAATGTAAAATAATATCTACTTTTCTTATACATTCAAAATAATAAAATCATGCTTAAAATAGCAATAACCGACTGAAACCGATCCAAAATACATCCATTAATAAAATAGAGTTATTTAGAAATAGCGAAAGAAAGAAAACAGTCAGGGTTCACTCGGAAATGATTCTCTCACTCGGTCATCTCTCACTCGGGAACAGCTTAACCTTACTTCACTCAGAAAAATTCACTCATATCTTCACTCGGAAGCATTCTTAACTTTCTTCACTCAAAGAAATGAGGGATACTCACTTGATCGAAAATGGGCACCAATTCAATCGGCCCTTGCTCGGATAAGAAGGAATCCACTCGGCTAGCTTCACCCGGTAATCGAATCTGCTACAACAATGCAAATTCACTCATAAAATAAACACCAATCATTTAACATCAAGAATTTATACTCACTTCACACAGTATACCGATTCGAATTTATTTCATCATACAGGCAACACTGTAGCATCAAATACTCGGAAAAAAATCAATACATATAAATTACAATTCATTCAAATTCACTCGGTGCCTTGGCATCAATCCTCCGCTTGGCGCACCTCCATGGCTCCGACCTCCTCTCTGTCACTGGTTACTAAAAATTGAAAACCACAGCAAGGGTGAGTGTTTAACATCATAATTAATCTAGAACGAAATTTAAATAATAAAATACGAGTATAAACTCCATCCGATTCTTTCATCCTCAAATTGCACATTACACTCGGCATTTAACTCACATTCGATAATACACTCACACTCGGCAATCATAGCAATTAATCACTCGGCCATATAGTAATTCACACTCGGCAATATAACAATTCTCATCCGGCAATTTTAGCAAATCACTCAGCGAGTAACGCATTCGACAAGTATAACAATTTACCACTCAGTAAATATAACAAATCACTCGGCAAATATATGAAATTACACTCGGTAAATACATCAAATCATACACAGCAAATATATCAATTCTCATTCGGCATTTTTAGCAAATCACTCAGCAAATATAGCCATCACACTCGGCAATTATAACAGTTCACACTCGGCAATTATAACAATTTACACTCAACAATTATAACAATTTACACTCGGAAAATATAACAAACTGCACTCGGCAAATATAACAAACTGCACTTGGCAAATATAGCAAACTGCACCCAGCAAATATACACATCACAACTAATAATTCATCAATTGTCACAACTGACTCTCACATAAAATTGACGCCTAGTATCCAGATACTCATAGGATCGACCTTCAGCTGGGGGTCCTACTTGACACCCCATGAACCTTGCTTGGTTCACCGAGTCCTGCTTGACTCCCCCTCAACCACTGGGTCATAGACCTCTGGGTAGCTCAACTGGGTCCGACTTGACCACGGAAGCCAAAAACGAGGGTAACATATACCGTCGGTCATCCTCCACCACATAATCATTTATTCACATTTCACAAGTGGCCATTAACAACATCACTCGGGTGACCTGCTTGTCAATCCTGACTCCACATTGTCACAAAACACCGATTGTCACAGCATCATTTCAATTCCAATCGGATTTACATATACACACACGATCCTCAACCGATCGGTGTCCACATACATACATGCATATACATTAACTTTCACCCAGCATCATCTCATCACAGCATTAAATAATTCACTTTCAATTGGAATATGCCACATACACGATCAGAAACCGATCGGTGTCCATACACATACATACACATACAACAACTCATCCAGCATCATCTTTATTATCACAGCATTAAATATTTCTCAAGTCACACACACAGCCGATCCTAAACCGATCGGTGTGCACATTCATACGCACGTTCATATACATATTCACATAATTTTCATTCAGCATCATCTCTTACCCGGTTCACAGTCATTCCAATGACTCGGATAGTATGTCCTATTCTAATTAATTATAACCCGAACACCCCCTACCCTCTGTTCCAAGCTTTAACAGTCGTTGGGTTCACAGTTCCACCACCGTTCCAGCACCAGCCTCCTTAAGCGTTCCACCAGTGTTCGTTCCACTACCTACGGGTTTGGAATGTGAAACACATTACGTCGCACCACCACTCACATGGTTAAAGGGCCACTTTAAGGCTCACAGCCAAGAGGAGTGGAGATCGGAACAGTACCCCTCCACACATGGCCATTCGGTCCAGAAAGAAATGAAAGGGATGGGGTAACAATTTTAAACGGTTCAAAGGACTTACCTTGAAACCACTGTCACAGCTGTGTAATTATTTCAAGGTTTGATGCAAAAGGGACCTCCCTTCAAAGCTTTCAGCTCTCAACAATAAAGGAAGAAGAAGAAAAGTAACAGATAAGGAAGAAGAAACTTCACGTGAAAGAGAGTGAATGATTGCGCAAATGATTGAGGAAAGAGAAGGAAACCATTATTTAAACTCATGGCAACCGGTTACCTTCTCAGCCGGTCACTTCCAACCAGTCACCTCTTCAACTGGTCATTTCTCCCTTTCCTTTATAATTTCTTTAAAGATTTAAATTAAACCTCTCTTCTTCTAATCACACCTTTTATAATTAACCAATAATGCATAAAAATATCAAATAAATTCCTAAAAATAATTTTTAATATTTCCACTTCACAAAATTTTTCTATAAATATCCGGGATGTTACAGTACTTGTACAAATGTAGTGTACATATTGTATATAGTTGTGATATAGCCTTGGCCAGCTCCTATGTATGCCATTTTGTTTTAAGTATATACATGAGTTTGAACTACCCAGGATTGTGGACATATATATATGTAATGCTATGATGTTGCTTGAAATATCCAGGAGGTGTTGTTCTATGAGAAATGTCAAAGATCAAGATGTTTCCGAGTGAGACATAGTTGAGAGAACCTCTTCTGAGTGAAGAAAGGTTAAAATAGATCCGAGTGAGATATGTCCGAAAGGACTACTTCCGAGGGAAGGATAATCAAGATGTTTCTGAATGAGACATAGTTGAGAGAACCTCTTCCGAGTGAAGAAAGGTTAAAATAGATCCGAGTAAGATATGTCCGAAAGGATTACTTCTGAGGGAAGGATAGTCAAGATGTTTCCGAGTGAGACATAGCTGAGAGAATCTCTTCCGAGCGAAGAAAGGTTAAAATAGATCTAAGTGAGATATGTCCGAAAGGACTAGTTCCGAGGGAAGGATAGTCAAGATGTTTTCGAATGAGACATAGTTGAGAGAACCTCTTCCGAGTGAAGAAAGGTTAAAATAGATCCGAGTAAGATATGTCTGAAAGGACTACTTTTGAGGGAAGGATAGTCAAGATGTTTCCGAGTGAGACATAGCTGAGAGAACCTCTTCCGAGCGAAGAAAGGTTAAAATAGTTCCGAGTGAGATATGTCAGAGAGGACTACTTCCGAGGGAAGTAAGATCAAGATGTTTCCGAGTGAGACATGACCGAAAGGACTATTTCCGAGGGAAGGAAGGTCAAGATGATTCCGAGTGAGATATGACCGAGGGAACTACCTCCGAGTGAAGGAAGGTTAAAATGTTTTTGAGTGAGGTATGACCGAGAGAATCATTTTCGGATGAAGATCAAAATGCTTCCGAGTGAACCATGTCCGAGATGAGATCTTCCAGGAGAAGAATAAGGATCTGACTGAGTGAGAAATTTCTGAGTGAGGCATGACCTGATGGGACCATCCCCGAGTGAAAGGAGGTTCCGGTTTCAAGTGCAGGAACACACCGAGTGTAGGGACTCGCTCTAGCGAGTAGGAGCTCGCTCAGGTGTCCTTTATAGGTTTCGTTTAACCGAATCAGGATCTCGCCAAGCGAATGATATAATGTTCTTAATTTTTTAAATAAAATTTCTATAATCAAATAAATTTTTCATAAATAATTCCAAAATTAAAACAAAATTTGAATTAAATAATAATATTGTTGCTTTTACAATAGCCGGCCGGCTCATTTAATATACAAAGAAAATATACAAATCGGTATTCACAGGAGCCGGCCAAGGCTTCTACAAAATAACTATGTACACTATGTATTGCACATGCAAATACATAATACTCCAGTCGGATGAGTGACTTCACACGCCTTCACTGTACCCTATATCCACTGTAAAAATAATAAGAAGTAGGGGGTGAGCATAAACATATCAAATAATAGTTATTGAATTGGATTAAAAGTCCAATTCATAACTATATGTAAATAAACACAACCGAATCAAATAACTCAAAATAAGTAGCATGTTATTCTCAATAACATATATATCAGTGCACACATATACTCAATCGGATAAATCAATTATTAAGTCTTTTAATTTGTGTTGCAACACTGGCTCCCCAAGCCATAACTCAGCTCCCAGCTGATCCGGCCATTTTACTGGTACCAAACCGTTTGCACCCTCATGTGACACCATCACTCTCAGTGACAACGGTCAGTGCCACGGGCTAAAACCCTGAGCCCCGCTCAAGAGGTTGCCTTGAGTCCCACCCAAGGACTTTTGTCTTTTGCCTCGAGTCCCACCCAAGGTCTTTTGTAAAAATCACATCATATTTCATAGTCATTCATTACACAAGTATCTCATGAAAAATTCATGAAACCATTCTTATCACTGATCACACTCATATACAATCATCACACCAATACTGATAATATGAATGGAAAATAAGAAAACATAAAGCATGCAATTTAATCGGGGTCTAAATAACAATTCATGCATATCTTATATATTTCATAACAATAACACTCCAAATCCATTCATAAACCATTGATTTGAAATGTAACGCTCCCCCTACCTGGAAATAAAGAGTTTCAGTAGCTTTTCAAGCTCTAATTAATCTTAGCTTTACAAATTCCGATTGGAATTATAGCACTGAATCAGTCTAAGCTTCTCTCTTGTGAAATTCAAGCTTTCACGTAAAAAGGAAAGAAAGGAATATTAATTTCTCCTTCGTTGATGGTTTCCAGTAAGAGTTGGAAGAGAAAGATTATAGATGGTGTTTCTCGCTATCAAAAGTTTTGAATTAATCCAACAGTAGGAGTATTTATATCGTTCATGTAGAAGAATCATGAACGAAAGGAGGATGTCTGCTACACGTTTCTTTGGAATGATAAGGAAGGTATGAGCATTTAATGAAAAGGGACAGCACATCAGAGTGGGTCCCATTCTTAGAAGAATATCAGAAAAAGAATCTGCTGGAAGGTAGAAGAACAGAGTGACGTGGAAAGCTTTAATAATTAAAATAATTATTAATTCTGACTCGGTTTCGGCATTCTGGGCATATCTTTCCGAGAAAGCCTCTATCCACTCAGAATTCCTTCATTCGGAGGAAATTCACTCGGTGAGATTCCATCCATGAAACACTCAGTTTTCCTTCCTCGGAAATAACCCACACGGAAATGTCTCATTCAGACAACTCACTCAGTTATATTTCTGTCCGAGTCAAACCTTCACTTGCGTCACTCGGAAGTCTTCCATCTAAGAATCGCTTGGAGTTTGAAGACAATCCTCTCTCGGAAATCTTTCCACTCGAAAGGGTCACCCGGGATTGAAGACTATTTCAAAGACAAACCCGAGTACAAACTCAGCCACTCTGACCGATCACAATTTAAATGAATTTACCACTCGGTCATTTACTTCCCTTGGAATTACTTACCCAGAATATACTTGTTCGAAATTAGAGTCTTTCTCCGTCCAGAAGTAGTCTCCTTGAAAAGACTTACTCGGTTTATCTCAATCGGTGTCATCTCTCTCGGAATTATCACATTCAGTGACACCTCACTCGAAAAGTCACACTACTCGGAGATACTCCACTCGGTCTTTATTCAATAATTTCTCAGCCTGAGAAATACTTATTCAAATCCAAGCTTCTCTTTATTCGGAAGTACTTCCCTCGGAATAACCTATTTAGAAATGTTTTCCCTCGTAGACGTTTCACTCGGATTTTTCCTTACTCAAAAGTATCTTATTCGGACACCGTTTTTCTTAACTTAGAAATGATTCTCTTAATGATGTTTCACTTGGAAACATCTTAACTTCACTTGAAAATAGTTCTCTTGGTCTTATTCCTCTCGGAATCATACCATTTTCACTCGGAATATCATATTTTAAACAGTATTCACTCGGAAATTTTCATTAATCCTTAATGAATGAATTTTCTAAAAATTACAAATTTTAGAATGATACAAGTGACACCCTAACTCCATTTTCTTTTTCCCGATTCCGAATTTGAACGTGAAAAATTTCCCCGGGATTTTGGGCTTGTCTTTATTAAGTCGGGATGTTTCATTTTTGGTATCAGAGCGGACTTGAAAGGTCCAAGGCCAAGGAATACTTACTATATGCTATAAAGTTGTATGATATTGCGTGATAAATTGTTAAGTGTTGGAACTGTAATGTGATCAGCTGTAAATAGTTGGGTATTCTTATCCTTGAAATGGTGCTGATTTCAGGATAAGACATGACTAACCGTCACAACATGAATGCTATAGCGGCGGTATTTCAGTGCTTTGCTGATATTCTCGAGAGGCAGAACCAGCCTCAAGCCGATGATAATCATGGTTTAGATCGCTTCCTGAAGCGAAAACCGAGTGAATTCCAAGGTGGATTCAATCCTGAGCCAACCTACACTTGGATTCAGGATCTAGAGCGGATCTTTGGTAGTCTTTGCTGCACTGAGGCCCAAAAAGTAGAGTAAGTTGTGTATATGCTTCGTGGAGAAGCTGAAAACTGGTGGAAGATTACCAAAGCCAGAATGATAGATGCTGGTACCCAGTTAATCTGGGAGAATTTCAAAGTATGTTTTCTAGAGAAGTACTTCCCTGATACCGTGAGGAGTAGAAAAGAATTAGAATCCATGGAACTGAAACAAGGTTCTATGACTGTAGAAGAGTATGCTGCTAAGTTTGAGGAGTTGTGTCTATTTTATCCACCTTTTCAGCAGCCGGGAACCGAGGGTTCCAAATGTATAAAGTTTGAGAGTGGTTTAAGGCCAGAGATCAAGAAGGCGTTCAGGCATCAAGAGATCTGGAGCTTTTTGGTGTTGGTTAACAAATGTCGGATCTTTGAAGAAGATGACAAGGCTCACCCGGGCCAAAGTAACAAGACAGATAATTCCTTGAAGCCACAACAGCCTAGCTTCAAGAAGCGGGACAATTCTGGTAGAGGTGGACCCTCCTCCAGATTCAGAGGTCGGGGTGCACGTGGTGGTCGTTCAGTTGGTCGTCCAAGGGACGGCAAATGCTTTAAATATGGTGGTGACCACTTTGCTCGAGACTGCGATAGCGCAGATGATGTTGTATGCTATCAGTGTAATGAAAAAGGGCATATCCGCCCTAACTGCCCTCAAATACAGCAAGCTAATACTCATGCAAACCGTGAAGGCTTCCGGGGAAGAGGCCGTGGAAACGGTAATCATAGTGGACGAGGAAATGACGGTCGTAGTAACTTAATGTTTGGTCGGAATGACCGTGGTGGAAATGCTAACCCACCAGCTACAGGCAGAGTCTATGCTATTAATGTCGAGGATGCTGCTCAGGCAAACGACTTGGTGCAGAGTATGTGTTCACTCGGTAGACATACACTTGATATTGTGTTCGATTCTAGAGCTACACACTCCTTTATTGCTGATGATTGTGTGAGGAGTCTGAGACTGCTTGTTGTTGATATGGATCAGACTTTGGATGTATCCAATTCGACCAGTAATAAACTATGGACATCGATGATGTGTAAAGATGTATCCTTCATGTTGGGTGATAGGAGTTTCACTGCTGACTTGATATACTTACCCTTGAAGGGCCTTGACATTGTGCTTGGCATAGATTGGCTATCAGCCAATAAAGTGATGGTCGATTGTCAGAACCGACGGGTGATTTTTCCGAAGCGGACTGCCGACAACTACACGGTCCAAGGTATATCCCAATTACTTGTGATGCTTTGTTTGGCTGATGGAGAGGGTAAACCCATAGTGCATGATATTCCAGTTGTTCGGGACTTTCCTGAGGTATTTCCGAAGGATGTGCCGAGTGTTCCTCCTAATAGAGAAATTGAGTTCTCTATTGATCTAATTCCTGGAGCCGAACCAGTCTCCAGTGTTCCCTATAGGATGTACCCTACTGAGTTAGCAGAGTTAAAAAAACAAGTCGATGAGTTGCTAGGGAAACAATTTATCCGATCGAGTATATCACCGTGGGGTGCTCCGGTGTTACTCGTCAAGAAAAAGGATGGTAGCATGCAGTTATGCGTTGATTACCGCCAATTAAATAAGCTGACCATCAAGAATAAGTATCCATTGCCTAGGATTGACGACTTAACTGATCAGTTACGTGGTGCGTCGGTCTTTTCTAAGATTGATTTGCGATCGGGATACCATCAGATCCAAGTGAAAGCTGCTGATATTCCTAAGACGACATTCAGGACCCGGTATGGTCATTATGAATATCTGGTAATGCCGTTTGGAGTGATTAATGCTCCGGCTGTGTTCATGAACTATATGAACATTATTTTTCATCCTTACTTGGATCGGTTCGTGGTGGTATTTATCGATGATATATTAATTTATTCAAAGTCTCATGAGGAGCACAAAGAGCATCTCTGATCGGTACTTCAAGTGCTGAAAGAGAAGCAATTATTTACCAAATTATCTAAGTGTGAATTCTAGATGGACAAGATTCAATTTTTGGGTCATGTCATCTCCAGTGAAGGTGTCTCAGTTGATCCTTCAAAGATCGAAGCTGTGATGACTTGGGAGAGACCTAAGTCGGTCACCGAGGTCAGGAGTTTCATGGGTTTAGCTGGTTACTATTGGAGATTCATTGAGGGATTCTCTAAAATCACATTGCCATTGACCAAGCTAACCTGGAAGAATGTTCCTTTTGTGTGGTCTTCCGAGTGTGAAAGGAGTTTTCAAGAATTGAAGGCTAGACTGACTTTTACTCCTATATTGGCATTGCCGAATCTACAGGAAAGTTTTGTGGTCTATTGTGATGCATCCGGGCTCGGCCTAGGATGTGTATTGATGCAGAATAGCCGAGTGATTGCTTATGCTTCGCGTCAATTACGACCGCATGAACAAAACTATCCTACGCATGATTTGGAGCTGGCAGCTGTGGTCTTTGCCCTGAAAATTTGGAGGCATTACCTGTATGGATCTAAATTTGAAGTGTATAGCGACCATAAAAGTTTGAAATACTTATTTGACCAGAAAGAGTTGAATATGAGGCAGAGAAGGTGGATTGAATTCCTGAAAGACTATGATTTCGACTTGAAATACCACCCGGGAAAGGCAAACGTTGTAGCTGATGCCTTAAGCCGGAAATCCATTCATATGGTAGTTATGATGGTTAAAGAGATGGAGTTACTTGAGCAATTCTGAGATATGAACCTGTATATGGATGTTTCATCGTCTCGGAAAGTAACTCTCGGTATTTTAAAAATAGCCAATGAGTTTTTGGAGCTTGTTTATGTACAACAGATGTCGGATTCTTATTTAGCCGAGATGAAAGAAACTCAGGCTAAAGGTAAGGACCTATTTCTACTCGAGGGTTCTGATGGCATTTACCGGGTGAAAAGCTGAATTTATGTGCCTAGTTCTGGTGATTTGAGAAGGATGGTGCTTGATGAAGCTCACAGAAGTATGTTGAGTATCCATCCGGGCACTACAAAAATGTATCATGATTTAAAATTGCACTTTTGGTGGCCTGGATTGAAGAAAGATGTGGTTGATTATGTGGCTCGTTGTATTATTTGTCAAAAGACGAAGGTTGAACACCAAAAACCGTTCGGTGGCTTACAACCTCTCGAGATTCCTGTATGGAAATAGGATGCAATCGCTATGGATTTTGTGATAGGGTTACCCGAGCGGGTCATGATGCTATCTGGGTCATTGTGGATAGATTGACGAAGTCTGCACATTTCTTGCCAATCCATATGAGATATTCCCTGTCGAGACTAGCACAGATTTATATCAGTGAGATCGTTCGACTGCATGGTGTTCCATCTAGTATTGTGTCGGATAGGGATCCGAGGTTCACTTCTAGGTTTTGGGGAAGCTTGCACCGGGAGTTAGGCTCGAAACTCCGGTTGAGTTCAGCCTATCATCCCCAGATAGATGGGCAGTCCGAACGTACTATACAGAGTTTGGAGGACTTGTTGAGGTCCTGTGTGCTAGAGCATAGTGGTGGCTGGGAGCAGTACCTCCCTCTGATCGAGTTTACTTATAATAATAGCTACCATAGCAGCATCAGTATGGCTCCGTATGAGGCTTTATATGGCAGGAAGTGCCGAACACCTCTATGTTAGTTGGAGACCGGTGAGAGTTTGATGTTGGGGCCTGAGATTGTGCAGCAAACTTCTGAGCAGATTCAGATGATTAGAGAAAAGATGAAGGCATCCCAAGACTGTCAGAAGAGTTACCATGATAAGCGGACGAAACCTCTTGAGTTTCAGGTCGGTGATAGGGTATTCCTGAAAGTTTCTCCTCATAAGGGTGTTGGACGAGCCTTAAAGAGTGGAAAATTGAACCCTAGATATATTAGACCCTATGAAGTGCTGGAAAAGGTCGGTTCTGTAGCATATCAGATTGCATTGCCGCCTCATCTGTCAAATCTACACAGTGTATTTCATATGTCTCAGTTGAGAAAATACTTACCTGACATTACTCATGAGATGCCTGATGATGAGGTTGAGATCAGAGAGAATCTGACTACAGTAGCTGTGCCGACTGGTATTGTGGATCGGTCAGTGAAACGCTTAAGAAGTAAAGACGTACAATTAGTTAAGGTAGCATGGCAACAGAACCGATGTACTTCTTACACATGGGAGCGTGAAGATGCTATGAGGCAACAATATCCTGAACTATTTTATTGAAGTAAACTTATATTTGAATTTCCAGGACGAAATTCTTTGATGGAAGGGAGAATTGTAACATCCTAATCGATCATTGATGGGCTAATTAAAGTTAATAGCTGAATAACTAAAAGTGGCATGGAAATTACGCATGTGCCCTCTTGACAATATAAGTGATTTCAGTCTCACTTTTCCACTCACGTTGACCTGGGAAAAGGAAGAGAGAATTGAGCTCACTTCTCCTTTCCTGCATGCAGTGGCACCATTCCTGTTTCCCTCTAAAATTCAATTAAGCTTCTTCTTCTTCATCCCCTTCTTGTCGAAAGTGTTGGGGTGTCTTGGAGTCTCAAAATCCTCTGTTATTGGTAAGGTCGGGGCTGTTAGAGAGAGCGGACAACTCGGGGTTTCTCCGAAGTTGACTTCAGAGGTTGACGACTTGAATTGAAGGTCGTTTAATCGAGAAAGAGTGATCGGAGAGCGATCGATCAACGTTTGATAACTCGAAGAGCTTCTGGAATCTCTTATTCCAGGTAGGGGGTGCTTTACATTTCAAATGAATGGTTTATGGACGGATTCCGGGTAAAATTGTTATACTGTTGTTTTATAACTTGAAATGTGATGATTGGTGTATTCTGGTTGTACGATAACTTGCGAAATACCCGGATATGTGATATCTATGAGTTATGGAGTGTTATGTTGATTTCCGTCCATGATTGTATATTGAATTGCATGAGATGCATGTTGATGATAATGAGAATGCCGAGTGCATATGGCGTGAGACGCTTGATGATTAAAATGGTATTGATGTATTAATGATAATAACAATATGCATGAGATGCACCATTGAAAATGCTGAGAGCATATAGCGTGAGATGCTTATTATTGAAATGGTAATCAAATGTATATGCATAAGATACTATGAAAGACCTTGAGTGGGACTCAAGGCAAGCCTATTGAGTGGGACTCAGGGCTGTCCGTAACACTACTATTGTCACTGAGAGTGATTGTGTTACATGAGAGGGCAAACAGTTTGGTACCAGTAAAACGGCCGGATCAGCTGAGAGCTGAGTATAAGGCTGAGAGCCTATGTTGCAACACAAAACTTAATAATGAACCATTAAATCTGATTGATTGAATGTATGTACACTGATAAATGTTGCTGTGAGCAATGTGACTTGTATGGTAGTGTGTATATGTTATTGAGAATAACAAAAATTATATAGCCTTGAATGAGTTGAGTAAATCCTGATTAAATGATGTTATGTGAGTAATTATATTGAATGACAGTGTATGTTGTTGTTTGTTTGAGACATCATATTGCATAGTTAAGAATTGGATGATTGATCCGAGTCAATAACTGTCATTTAACATGTATAATGCTCACCCCTACTTGTGGCTATATTTTCAGTGGATTTAGGCCGGGATGGCGAATGATGAGAGATCATCAAGCTCGTGTGAGGAGTACTTGTACAGATGTAGTGTACATATTGTATATAGTTGTGATATAGCCTTGGCCGGCTCCTATGTATGCCGTTTTGTTTTAAGTATATACATGAGTTTGAACTACCCAGGATTGTGGACATATATATATGTAATGCTATGATGTTGCTTGAAATATCCAGGAGGTATTGTTGTATGAGAAATGTCAAAGATCAAGATGTTTCCGAGTGAGACATAGTTGAGAGAACCTCTTCCGAGTGAAGAAAGGTTAAAATAGATCCGAGTGAGATATGTCCGAAAGGACTACTTCCGAGGGAAGGATAGTCAAGATGTTTCCGAATGAGACATAGTTGAGAGAACCTCTTCCGAGTGAAGAAAGGTTAAAATAGATCCGAGTGAGATATGTCCGAAAGGACTACTTCCGAGGGAAGGATAGTCAAGATGTTTCCGAGTGAGACATAGCTGAGAGAACCTCTTCCGAGCGAAGAAAGGTTAAAATAGTTCCGAGTGAGATATGTCCGAGAGGACTACTTCCGAGGGAAGGAAGATCAAGATGTTTCCGAGTGAGACATGACCGAAAGGACTATTTCCGAGGGAAGGAAGGTCAAGATGATTCCGAGTGAGACATGACCGAGAGAACTACCTCCGAGTGAAGGAAGGTTAAAATGTTTCCGAGTGAGGTATGACCGAGAGAATCATTTCCGGATGAAGGTCAAAATGCTTTCGAGTGAACCATGTCCGAGATGAGATCTTCCAGGCGAAGAATAAGGATCTGACTGAGTGAGAAATTTCCGAGTGAGGCATGACCTGATGGGACCATCCCCGAGTGAAAGGAGGTTCCGGTTTCGAGTGCAGGAACACACCGAGTGTAGGGACTCGCTCTAGCGAGTAGGAGCTCGCTCAGGTGTCCTTTACAGGTTTCGTTTAACCGAATCAAGATCTCGCCAAGCGAGTGACACCCTGACTCCATTTTCTTTTTCCCGATTCCGAATTTGAACGCGAAAAATTTCCCCGGGATTTTGGGCTTGTCTTTATTAAGTTGGGATGTTTCAGTGTTATTATTATTTTTTGATTATATTTTTAATTGACTTATATATTTTTTTTATTGTTATTTAATTATGTATTTATTTACTTATTCATCTACTCATTTAAATGTTGGTTCATTTATTGACTTATTTAAATATCATTTTATTTATTTCCATTATTATTGTCCATCTATAATTTATTTTTATCATTTTATTCATTTATCTGATTAGTTAATTTATAGTTATCTATTAATTATCAATTCATTTATTTACATTTTATTTACTTACTTACTTAATTGTACTATATCTGTTGTCATACATTTATTATTTATTAAGTTTATAATGTTTATTTATCTATCATTTATTCAGTTATTTACTTTATTTCTTAATCATGTATTTAATTGTTATTATATATATATATAATATTTAATGGATGTTTAATTCTTATTATGCACTTTTAAAATTTATGACAATATCATTTTGAATATTATTGTATTCATATAATGAATATGTAACTATAAAAAAGTTTCTCTTTATTAATACCGTTGTATTAAGTGTCAAATAAAATAAAAGTATAACCAAATAAGATGAATTAAACACTAACAATAAGAACCTATGTGTTTAGGTTAACTTCAGAAGATTCACTTGGAAGCTAGTTTCGTAGGTAAAGGGAGGGTGAGATAGGAATTTACTAAATATAAGACATGTTAAATAATAGAGGGACTCCCTAACCCTCTCAATATTGATTTCAGTTATTATTTTTATGTCTTTACTTATGTACAATTATTATTATATATCATACCCTACTATTTGCATATTCATATAATGAGAATTTATAATTGTTAGACTATGTTAAGTTTGATGTTTGAATCAAAAACACATGCAATATGATTGTATCATACTGTCTGGGAATTTTCTGAGTGTAACAGGTCAAAGAAAAATTTTGGAAATACTCAATTTACAGAGGAAACTCTGCCAAAATTTTGACAAATTTTATGAACAAGAATGGAAAGTATTTGCTAAAAGTTTGAGTTAATTAAGTATGTGACATGCATCATATAACAAGTGAAAGACAAGAATGTTTTGGGAGATACGGTTATAATCCGAGAAATGCATTAAGGATGGTTCAATAACGAACCTTAGGATGGGAGGGTGTGAAGAGAGGCCTAGGAGACCTGGGGTCGCTCCCTAGTGTCAGGTAAATTCACAACAAACTCTTGCCAATCTGACTAGGCCCTAAGTGCATATTATGGTCAGTGGAGCTGTTCCTTAGCCATATTGGCAAATTATCATGAAACAATATCAACTCCTGACTGCTCCCAATAAAAGAAGATTTAAGGGCCCACATGCATTGCATCTTCATCGTTCATAAAAGAATTGATAAAATATTAATTAATTTAAATTAAGAACTGTTAGTCGTCTTTACATTTCTATTTCATGTTGGAAAATAACATGTATGAAGAAATTCTTACTAAACTTTACTGTTTATAAAAAATATATTATTTATATGTGTCTTGTATAATATTGGTATGTTCTGTTTCTCACCCTTTTTCTTCCTTGTTTACATTAAATGGGATATGAATCGATCAGAGAGCCACTATGGGTGATGATAACCAGCCCCACATTGCGGATATTAGAATAAGGCCAAGACAGCCGGACCCAGGTCGTTGGAGACATTATTGGATGGGTCACGTTCACGTATACCATGGGATTGTCACGGTGCGACTGTCGCGGGCTATTTTAGGAGTATCTGACCCCATAAGAGCTCTCACTATTACCTTTAGAGCTAGGTTTGTATTGGATCTTCGTGATGTGGACCCCTTCTTCCCTATTATCCCACTGCCCCCACCCCTACCAGCTGATGAAGAAGATATGGAGGGAGCTTCATCTGGAAGTGACTCCATTATAGAGGACGCCTAGTTACCTATAGTTAACCCAGTAGGACGTTATGGGTAGTTTGATGACTCCAGCTGTACTTGAGGGTTGAGTAGTCTTTTTGTATACTATTTAGCTACTCACATGTTCTAGAGTTTCTTTTTGTTATTAGCTAGCGTCTGACTCTTAGGGTTACCGCTAATCTGAAATTATATTCTGTAATTAAAAGTCAAAATCATGTATAGTTATATAAATATCTATAAAAACGTTTATATAGCAGAGTATTTTAGAGTTATGTAGTTATGTCTATAGAATTATTTGAATATCTTTAAGTGAAATTTTTATTATTTATTTATTTAAATTTTGGTAGTTATTTAGGGATGTTATAGAAGGTGTTGGTTAAGGTAGATGATCACACAAAGGGTGGTAATGTTAAGACTAGGGAACAAGATGTTTGTTGCAGTTCTAAGACTAGTTCTAGGGTCAATGATGAGGGAGTAGAGGACAGTCATAAAGACGTTGAGGGTAGTGATGAGGAAGTAGAAGGTAGTGATGAGAAAGTAGAAGGTAGTGATGAGACCGAGGATGAAGGGGGAAGCCAGGATTGTAACAGGAAGAGGAAGAGGGAAAGTAGAGACACAAGGTGTAACAAAAAGAAGAAATAGAATGGAAAGAGGAAGAGGAAGGCACAAGAGAATAGGAGGTCAGTTATTCCTACTATAGTTGACAGTGATACTGAGACTGAAGGTCAAGTTGGGGAAGGCATTGGTGGAGATTTTGAAAAGTTATGGGTTTCAGAAGAGCTAAAACACCTCAAGGTTCAGAGGATGAGGATGAGTTCAAAGAGGTGTATCCTCAGTACAATGAAACAACTACTTTTGAGCACTTAGTGTTGGAGTGTAAGATGGAGTTTTTTTCACTTGCAGTGTTTAAACATGCTGTGAAGGATTACAATGTACATCTAGGCAGGGAGTTTAAATGGGTTAAAAATGATAAAGTTAGAGCAAGGGCAAAATGTAAAGACAAGAATTGTGGTTAAGAAATTTTTTGTAGTCTGAACCTAGTAAGGAAATCATACCAGATTAAGACTTTTAATGATCATCACTCATGTGTGAATATGTTCAAGAATTCAACATGTGACCAGTAGTGGCTTATAGGAAAATTAGTAAAGTATATGAGGAGGCAGCACAATATTACACATTTAGGGATGTATGAACTGTTTAGAGAAAGGTACAAAGTGAAGCTGGAAGAGAGCCTCACCACTAAACTACTTGACACATTTAAAAAATATGACGCAACTATATATAGTTATATTATATCTGTAAAATGTATATCCGTTAATAAAATCTATCTACGAAATAAATATTTTTATCTTTTTTCATTTAGTATAAAAATTAAAATTAAAATTAATGAACGAAAAAGGGCAGGAATATTTTATTTTATAAATAAATTTTATTAATGGATATACATTCTATGAATATAATATAATAATATATGGTTATATTACATCTCTTAAATGTAACCTAGTGGTGGTGGAGAAAGAATAAAACGTCCGTAATAAAGATGCTTACTGTCCACTCTTGATTCAACACACTTCCACTGTAGTGTCCAAGTAGATACTCTTATTTTCTCTCGAACCATAGTAATATATATGTATATATTGATCAAATCCTTGAATTATTTATTTCTCTTGAAATCTTTTCAATGTTTATTTTTAGTTTTACACACGTCTTTTTTTAGGTGACCTGCACCCATTCTTCTTTCATCTCTTCGAACGTTTCAGATGCTATCTTAGAATCCAAACAAAAATGATGACTTGGAAAAATATGTGGTATAGACAGAGTTGACATGTGGCTAGAAACTAATACATGTTGTATAAATTCAGTTGACACGTGGCTAGAGGTATCCATTCCAGTTGTTTAAATCACACGTGACTGATGACATCCATTCCTAAAAAAACTCATATGATATATACCTTTAATTTGTTGAGGCTTTTCTTCCATCTCCTATATATACGTTCGGGGATCAAACCTTGTTATACTTAAATTTTGACATATAAATATTTTAACATGTTAACTATTTACGAGTGACTGGTTTGACCAGTTGCTAAGCGCATTAAATTGAGGGCTCTAATGCTCCTAGCCCCCTAGCCATGTGTCAACTAAATTTATGTCATACGTATTAGTCTTTAGCCACGCGTCAACTCAATTTATCACATATTTTTCTAAGTCACCATTTTTGTTTGGGTTCTAAGATAGCATCTAAAATGTGCGATTTGAGCAGGAGATAGAAGAGGAGTCTCACCACTAGGTTACATTTAAAAGATGTAATATAATCATATATTGTTATATTATAATCATAAAATGTATATTCATTAATAAAATTTATTTGCAAAATAAATATTCCCGCCTTCATTCATTAATTTTAATTTTTATACTAAATGAAAAAGACAAAAATATTTATTTTGTAGATAAATTTTATTAACAGATATACATTCTAATGTAATTATATATAGCCACGTTATATTTTTTAAATGTGTTAAATAGTTTAATGATAAGACTTTTCTTTTCTTTCTCATGTATTGCGGGATAAGTTTTATCACATTCAAATTTATTTTGACACATGTTTAGGGGTATTGAAACTCTTAATTTAGAGAGAATATCCCAGCAAAACCCATTTAAGAGTGGTGTGGGTGTTTGTGCCCAAAATTTTATCATCCTTCTCGGACAAAAAGTAAAGCAGCTTGATACTTGATGGCAGCATGAAGATCATTTGAGCGAACATGGCAGGTTCAAAGCTGCTTCGCAAGGTTTCCACATGATTCCAAAAGCTAACCTGTTGGAAATCCCAATCATTCAATCACAATCCGTCATCACCAAATTATATAAGTCAGTGTTAAGTCAACCAATACCAAAGGATGCATTCACGTACTCCATCATCATTCATATCAAGATACCCAGAATATAATCAACATTCCATCATGTCCAATTGAAGAGATACTAGAGACTTAACAAACATGCCTCTTGACTTGATTCAACCACCACGCAGCACCCCATCTGCTAATTTATATGTAAACAATCTATTATTAATTTTTTTTGTATTATTTAAAATCTGAAGATCGATTAGGATAATGAATGAAATATAATAGTAGTCCAAGGCCACATAGTTTTTCTTTTTAGAGTCAATTGAAGAGGTGGACCCTCATTAATTATAGTTTTACATGTATTGTTTAAATTAACTAATCGTACCAAAGACATTCATCATCATCTGAAACTGAAACCGCATGCATGTTTTACTAGAAATGCTAGAAATAGTCCTACTTAAGTTAGAACTATTTTAAGTGATATATTATAAACGAATGTTTAACAATTAACATATGTAATTGCAAGTATCTATCTTCATCACCCATTTTTTTTTTCAAATTTATTGTTAAATTTGTTATAGATTCCAATATTGGATCCTTAAGGACATATGGCGAAATAAAACTTTATTTGGAGCAGAATCGCCAGAAGAGAGAAATGGTCATGTGTAAAGAAATGGTGGTCCACCGAGCAAATACTATCAGATAGCTTGGTATAGAACCAACAACAAACAGGGAAACATATTTGAAGATCAAAGGGGATTAGAGGAACCAACTAAAAATGTCGCAGATTGCGTGGTGCAATTATATTGATGTCAATTCAAAATATGAGGCAACGATATTTGGAGTACACGAAATAAATAGAAGTCTCAATCTTGCACATGTTTTCTTCCAACTTGCAGAGCTCATTTATTTTTTATGCAGAACAAGAAATAAATACATTCTATGACTAGATAATATTCGAGCCTCTATTGTATATCTTCCAATGCATGAGCAATTTGGCTCAACCAAGCTCTAGAATGTGGTCCAGATCCTCATTTTTAACAAGAAGTTTTTTACAACAAGTTAACAACATAGTCATGTGTCTTATTGTATAAATAACTGGACACGACTGGGCGAATTTTGTTTTCTTATGGTTTCACGTGTTTTTCTGTATATTAGTCTATATAAATGTTCAGATTGCTACTATTAGTGTCTGATTTGAAAATACACCGCGGTGACTAACAAAGTGTAGAGTAGCATGGTGAAAGGAAAATGTGACTACGAAAAAGGATTAAGCTGCTATTGTTAAAAAAAATTATGCAGATCAAATCAGCTTTGCAATGATTCTATAATATGTTGTACCCCTTTTTGGCTTAATTATTTTATGTCATGGACGAACAACAACCATTGAAATTAGATGAAGTAAAGGGGTTTAATAAGTAATTGAATTACCACAAGCACATAGTTTGAGTGAGAGCGAGTGGTCCCATTTACACTGTGCAATTAGCTATAGAGAAATCAGAAATGTTTGTTATAAAGATTGATAAGCTTGACGAGACTTCACATATGTAAACAACAAATGACAGATACCAGCAAAAACAAAAATAGAACCAACGTGACAATGAAATCCATATTAGCATGCTACATTGTGACCTCAGCAAAGTGGCGGAACTTGGAAAACAGAAATTCTATAGGCTCTTTAGATTCAGAGGGAAAAGACCCATATGTCAACAATCTTTGTGGTCCTTCCTATGTTATAGCTTGTAAGAAAATATGATAGGTTCCTATCCTACAACACTGCATGATAATTGTGATAACGAGAGGCCGTTAGATCCATCCAACCCACATAACAAGTTGATGAACCACCACCCTTTTTGCCTAACTTTTGTATCTTTGGTGACGTTTTAGGCTATCGTCTGAACTCCTCTCGTGTCTTCCTCGTGTACATTTACTATTTTCTTTGCACATAAATGTTATTCTCAACAACACCACCAATAATTTGATTTTTTTGGCCTAGAAGTAGCAATCAACGGAAGGAGGATAAGAATAAGAACAAGGGATATGAGATTCAAATCCTCCTTCTGCCATAAATCTGGCCTTTATCATTTAAATGTCTATGCTAACTGTACTCTACTCTCCTTCTAGGATAAGGCTGTAAGATTATGAGTAATGATTTGTAATTTATTTTACTAGTTAAAAAATTGATTAAATAAAATAGCTTGTTTAATAAAAAAATTATTTTAGTAGTCTGTAGTATTTTTTTAATAAGTTACTTCAAGTAACTTTTGATTTTATAAACTCTCGGTTTATTTTATTTTTATATTTTTATCATTAATTAGAAATATATATATATATATATATTTAAAAATACTCATATCTATTTAAAATATGTATACACATATATAGATATATATAATTTCATTTTACATTTAATAACTAGTTTTATTAAACATATGTTATTTTAATTGGTTAACTTATAAGTTTTCAACTTACGACTACTAGTTAGCTTATCCGTTAATTTTGTCTAACAGACTTAAGAATAATTTGACTTTAACATACTATAAATATAAATTATCTAATCCACTAAAAGAATTATAAATTATCCATGAATTAAATCCCACTAAAAATTTAATTTTTATATAAATGACATAAAAATTAATTACTTTTTAATAATATATACATGATTTACCAATAAAATCTTATATAATTGATACTCTTTTTGTCTTCTATCTAATATCTAATGTTGTTTCAGTCAATTTTTACATAGATTAAAAAATTATTAAATGTGTAATTATTTAATATAAACTAAAATAGCCCCATTTAAATCAATTGTTTATTAATTATGAATAATATTTTAATTTCTTAAGTCTCGTTTATTGGTCAAAATAATAAATGATATAAGAGGGACATATTAATTATAAGAGAATACAATTAAAAAAAATAAATAAATTACACCCAAAACTTTTAAAACATCAACAATTTAAGGGGAAAAAAAATTAAGCTCAAAAGCAACAATAAATAAAAGACAGAGGGATAGATAGTTTAATCATTTAAACATATTGTTAGAGCTTTGAATCTTACCCCTCTCTATATATAAAAGGCTTGGTTAGTAGCCGTAAATAACTTTCAACTAGGAAATACCACCTGTTTTCAATTGAAAAGGTTTATTCATGATTCGTTGTATTTTAGTTAAACTCATATTATTTTCTTTTGGCTTAAATAAAAAAATTAGTTTCTAAAAAGTTTAAAATTATGGTTAACTCCTATTTTTTTAAAGAATTTAGCCTTTGAAATATTCTTTGTTAAGATTAAACGCTGACGTTTACTTGTTATTAGTTAAGTGTTGTACACTAACATGTGTATTTTTTTGCTTAAATATTAAATTAGTCCCTAAAAAGTTTAAAATTAGAATCAATCCTTGAATAATTATTTTTTAGTATTTAACCTTTGAAATATATTTTTTTATTAGGATTAAGTTATACTGTTAAGTTTTCATATCAAACACAATTCCAGACTTATCAAGATGACGCATCTTGTTCTTTTTTTTTAGACTCTCGAGTCTAGAATCTTATTTGATGTGTGACGGTGGAATTGAATGCGATCAGACCATTAGAGTATGTCTTTGCCTTAGAATGAGTTTTTACTCTGAGTCCAACAATGCTAGAACCAACTATCACTTCTCCAATTGAGTTGCTTTTTCTCCAAGGTCACAATAAACTTGTGTTTGTAACAGCTACATCGTGTCAATGACGGCATCAAACAAACCATTGAATAAGTTGATTCTAATTTTATATTTAAACTTTTTGAGGTTAAATAATGTTACCCATGGTAATACAATTATTATAATAAGGAAATAATAAAATGTTATTTAGGACATTAAATATATGATTAACTTTTTAGGAAAAAAAAAGAAAAGTGGAAAGGTTTTGATGGCATTAAACTACACAGCATGAGTGATATTGTATTGTAGAAGAGAGATTAATGAATTAATTAGATACTAAAAAAGTAGAGAAATTGATTTTATAGGTATTTGTCTTTGTCTTTTTGTATGTTTTTCCCCTGAATCCCTACCATAGAATCTCTCCCAAAATGGCTCTCCACTCCACATGATTAAAAATTAATGGTGAGCTCCAGTGTCCTCAACTAACCCACTCTCTGTCCATCTTAACACAGAAAACAACACAACCCTTACTCTCCCTCGCACATGGGTGCTCCACCTTCTTTCAACCCACTAACATTTCCCTTCCTCTTCACTCTCATTCTCTTTCCCCCTATTCTTTCTCTTACCCCACCTCCAACTCCAACTCCAACTCCAACTCCCAATCAAGATAACGCCACTACCATCACTCCTCCACCACAAAAACCCTTCTCGCCATTCAAACCAGGGATAACCATCTTGGTCTGTGTTTTAACCACAATCTTCTCTCTCACATTCCTCCTCCTCCTCTACATCAAACACTGCAACGCCGGAAATATCGACGTTGTAGGGAACATCACCGGCGGAAACTCAACTTCCCGGCCGGTGGCTCCATTCACCGGAAGGAAAAACTCCGGCATTGACCGCTCCGTGGTAGAGTCGTTACCCGTTTTCAGGTTCGGGTCACTTCGCGGCCAAAAGGAGGGACTGGATTGCGCGGTTTGTCTGACCAAGTTCGAAGCCGCGGAGGTCCTCCGCCTGTTACCGAAATGCAAACACGCGTTCCACGTCGAGTGTGTGGACACGTGGCTGGACGCGCATTCCACTTGCCCTCTCTGTCGTTACCGTGTGGATCCTGAAGACATTCTGCTCGTCGAGGACGCAAAGATTTTCCGTCAAAACCAACAACAACGGAACAGCAACGAACGGGGATGTTTGCGATTAGACATCGAAAGAGGAATTGCGGAGTCTCGGCGGAGGCATTCGTCGGTGGGGGAAAGAGAAACGGAAACAGAGGAGCAGAGTCGGAGGTGGACGGCGTCGTTTCGAAGGTCGTTGGACAGTGCGACGTCGAGGAAGAAAAACGACAGCGTGAGTGTTGGAGTTGGTTGTTTTGTCCGTGGCAGAAAAGACGGGATGTTGTTGACGCGAGACACGGAAGAGAGAGAAAGGAGATTGGAGCACCGGATCATTGTGTCACCAGGGCCGGGCCCACTGAGACAGCAGCGGTGGAGCGACGTGCACGCTTCGGACCTGCTGTATCTAACGTCGGAGATGATAATGAGCGAGTTGCAGTGGAGAAGGAATGGCAGGGGGATAATAAATTCGAGAAGCGTGTCTGAGATCACGGCATTGAGCAGGTTCTCCCCCAACGATGATGAGGGTCTAGTCACTAGGTGGTTGGCTTGGATTTCAAAGTCACGCACACAACCAGCTGTACGGTAGGGATGACATTGACAGCCAAAACAAATACATTTTTGTTGCTTTTAAATTTGTGGATGGAGGAGTAGTCATTGAGAAAGCACGTGGATGCATCCTGCACGGAGATCCCTTGTCCTCAATTATTTCTTCCCCTTCCCCTTCCATCCATGCATACAAACTTTTAATTCTAAAATATCCAACAATAGATACTATCTATCATTGTTAATTAATTTGATTTTCTCAAATGAAAATCATACCCTTTGACCTAACATCCATAATAGGATGAATCTATTTCTCTCACGAACCAGTTTGAGCAACTCGAAATTGAAAATGCAACAAGTAAAATTCAAATCTTTGTCCCAGGTCAAGAGACCAACCCAATCATTTATTAAATAATGACTATGTTTATCAAATCCCATCTTCTGCATTTTCAATTTTAGTTGTGATGAAGAGTGTTATATGTCGCACATATGGTGTGAATCATGCCAATAGAGTTAGATGGTTCTAATGAAATGGATCTGTCTCTTAGTAAAAGTTGATGGATCAAAATTGTAAAGAAAAAATATTAGAGCAAAGTAAAAATAACCTAAAAATTACTGTAGCAAAAATATAATTAAGCAATTAAGCCTGTATATAAACAGATATGTTTATGCTGAGATCCTATAAAACTTAATTGGAATAACTGAAAATTAATATAATAATTATACATGTAAGAATGTCTGCAAAAGTTTTGGTACATTAAAAAAGAGGAATGTCACAAAAACAAAATGCCCGCTACAAGGAAACCATTTACCCAACCCATGCTCCTAGTATTACAAAAAGTTGCAGAGAACCATGGCAACGTTTTTTAATTAATGTTCAGAGTTTAATTATAATTGAGATTCTTTATTATTTCCTTTCAGAAAAAGATTCTTTATTATTATTTTTTTTGGGAAACAAGATTCTTTATTATTTTAAAAAAGGTGCATAAGTAAGGAACAAATTTGTGAACTTTTCTTGGGCTGGGCTTATAGGCACCAAATTAACCTAGCAAGTGGGTTTTTGTTGGGGTGAACAACCAGCATATGGCAAAAACGGCGAAAGAGGGATAAAAATTAAAAATAACGATCGTTCACCAAAAACAAAAAGAATAACAATCAGTTTTTATAGGCAAAGATAAATTAATTTACATTGTCCAAAAATAAAAAAAAATTACAAATGGGTACCCAGACCCATCAATAAAGTATATAAGCTCATGCTATGTTGATGCATTCCGTATTTTTGTACTGGTTGTTTTATTAATTAATTTAAAAGTATTTTTATATCAAAATTTTAAATAAGCGTAAATTATTGATTGGTACTATGGATACTTTACACCAATTAATAAAATAATTGGTGTAAAAAGCTTTTAAAAACAATAAATGCATCAATAGCAAGGAAAGAGATTCAATTTCTCACAATGAAAACGTTGTTGTATTACATGTCTATCTAAAAAAAAAGTTGAGAGGGAAAAGAGAAATGTAGGACCTAAATTTGACGATGCGATATATCAGAGACCATATATCATACAGCTTAAAGTACTGAAAAGAAGTAACATAAAAATAACTCATTGTATATTGATTTAAACAAATGGATATATTGATGGAGATTATGTGTTTACAAGAGAAAAGTTATAAGGAAAGCTAACTAAATGACACTCAACCAACTACCTACTGAAGGAACCAAGATAACTGCTCTTAACCAACTCCTAACGACGAATTATGCTAACAATGCCCAATGTGCAAGGAATGTTTGGACTAAGCAACAAAGAATTACATGCCCTTATTTCTAGTCCAATATTTCTAGTCGATGCTTCTTTTATCATGAAATACCACACACATCACCTTCAGTGACTGAGTGTGAGGAGATCTCCATGTGATTAATTGAATCAATCAAAGAGAAATTAAAAAGAAACATGTAAATTTCCTCTTTCTTACCTAAATTTATTAAGTTGAAATTGTTTTTTTTATTGTTGGGTGTATATTAATCACAACTAAGAATTAAATTTACAAGATATAACAAACAAAATAACAACCTTATGAATTTGTCAAGGGAATTAACTCAGTTGATTTAAAATATGTGAGTTGTTGTGAGTCTTTTAATATAAGTTTAATTTCTAATAAAAAAAACAATAAACCTTTTATATTGATGTAGACTATATTTGTAGTATGCCTTTTTAGAACTTCAATAATAAACTATTATTAAATCCATATGTCAATTAACATAGGTGTAATAAAATAAAAGGTAAATTAAACTAACTATCCACCAATTTTTCATTTATTACAACCTATCTTAAACCTTTTGAAAAATTACATCCTAACAACATTGATGGATGTAATTTACCCTAAAGTAAAATAAAATTGGGCTAACTCATGCCTAGTCTGAAACTACGTTATCGAAATGAAAAAGAACTTGAATAACAATGGTAAGGGGAGAATGTATGTGCAAAGTATTGATAAGACATTTTCTAATAGTTGTTGTCCCTTGTCTTGTGTCTCCATAATAGGTTACAACGTCTATGTTAGTATATAATCGAACTAGAATGCAAGGAAAAAAAAAGCTAGCAAGATTTCAAGTTGGAATCCATGTTATGTTAAGTTCAATCTTTATTTGGTTATTTTGATCTTCCATTTTGCCCCTTGCATTATGTATCTCTTGGCGCAATGTTTAGGGGCCGTTTATGAAAAGCCGAATTCAATTTCTTCCACCTCTAACGATATGGAATTAATCCGTTTGATTTTTAGTTAGGGAAACATAGTTGAGGAAATGAAAAAATTTAAGGCTTGATATTGATTCTTCATGCCGTTTGAGACAGTCAAAATTCTGTTTAACCGTAAGATCTATTTTTTGGGTTAATCAAATCGGGGTATATATATATTGGGATGCTGTGAGCTTGTGGATCAATGTGCAAGTGCAACGACATTCGCGCCACAACCAAAGTTGAAGTGTGAAAATTTGAAACTAAACAGTTAACTCGATCTTGTTGGTTTTTTAAAAACTTTTTTGTCACTAAATTTGCATTTTAAAGATTTGTAACATCAATAAATAAAATATTTAAAATTTTAAAATATCATAATAATTGTATTAATTGAAAACTAAAACAATAGTACAAAATAATAAGTCAGCGAAGAATTAAGGTTTTCTTTTTACAAGTGATCAAATGTTAAAAAGGGTAAGTTTAGTTTTTTTTGAAAAATTGATTCTTATTTGTGTTTTAATTAATAATTATTAAAATATCAATGACGTTTCACAAGATTTTATTCAATGACATTCTTATTGAAAAGGAAATAAAGAAAAATTTATCTAATTTGTGTAGTTTTGCATGAGATAACTTTTTTTATTTAAAACCATTATTAATATTCACTTACTCTAATTTTTAAATAATCTTCACACAATTTTCAATAACACAATTCTAATTTTAATTTATTATCCTATACAACCTAATAAAAAATTAGGATACTACTTAAACCAAAAAAACTTGAAGGTAAAGCCAAAAAAAAAATTAATCCTACATATATAACTAATCAAAATCCTAAGAGATAAAGTGAATCAAAATGCTTATTACATTAAATTTTGATAAATAGAAAGAAAAATAGTGAAAAATAATGTGACCACTCTTACCACATACTTGGCATATTGGCTTGTCTTTGGACATTCTTCCTCGTACCTTTCCTCCTCTTGAACCTCTCTAATGGTATCCTCTCCAACCTCCACGTGGGAATCGATTTTCCAATGCTAGAAGTTGCCGCTGTAAATCAACCCAACTGAAATTATCTTTATTAGATAATTGCACCACTATGGCATTGTAGTCAGCATCCAAGCCTGCAAGACTTTGAGTGATCAAATCAGTGCTAGAGATAGGACTTCCAGCAAGTTTGAGATCGTCTACCAGTGATTTCATCTTAATCAGGTATTCTTCCATCTTCATTGTGTTGGGAAAAAAATTGGGTCGGATTAACTGATAATTTTTCCCGGCGCAACGGAATGGCGGACCAACAAAATAGGTGGTTGTAGAATAAATTAAATACGAGCAAAGTAAATAAATAATGACACCAACAATTTAACGTGGTTCACCATTTTGATTCGGGCTATGTCCACGGGACAAACTCTGAAATTTCTTCCACTAATAAAATTAGTAGGCGTACAAGAGGGACTTCTCTAATAAAATATTAGAGACACAAACCCGAGATTAACCCAAAATAGTGACACTCAAGTGTTTCCCAAAACACCCCAATTAACCTTACTATTTTGTCACTCACTAATTATTTCTCCGTCACTCAATAACTCATCAAAGCAATTAACTAATTGCTTTGGCCTCACAAAACACTCTCTACTCACAAGATAGCTTGTGTTTTGCTTGCTTCTTGATACCTTATTCTTGAATTCCAATGCCTATTTATAGGCCATAAGAACCAATATCCACCACATGAATTTGTGTGGTCTTGATTCATCCACCAATGCAAATTAATATCCATCACAAATTTCCAACTTTATAATTATTTATTGTTTATGCCCTCCTTTTTCTAGAGGGATCTATAACAATCTCCCCCTCCCGATTAGAAGGAGGGCTCTACCAGTCCTGCTGCTTGTCGACAGTACTCCAGCTTCTCCCCTGGAAGAGTCTTTGTCATCATGTCTGATCCATTTTCATCTGTGTGGATCTTCTCAAGTTGTAGTAACTTCTTCTCCAATACATCTCTGATCCAGTGATATCTCACATCAATATGTTTTGATCTGGAATGAAAGGAGGAATTCTTCCCAAGGTGAATTGCGTTCTGACTGTCACAAAACAACTCATACTTTTCCTGGTGCAAGCCAAGTTCTTCCAAGAACTTCTTCATCCATATCAACTCTTTGCAAGCTTCAGTTACTACAATAAACTCTGTTTCAGTTGTTGAGAGAGCAACACACTTCTGTAGTCTTGATTGCCATGACACAGCTCCCCCTGCAAAGGTAATCGGGTATCCTGATGTAAACTTTCTTGAGTCAACATCGCCAGCCATATCAGCATCTGTATAACCTACTAGCATAGGTTTTCCATCTCCAAAACACAGACACATTTTGGAGGTACCATGAAGATACCTGAAAATCCACTTTACTGCAGCCCAATGTTCATTTCCAGGATTTGAAAGGAAACAACTCACTACACCCACGGAATAAGCAATATCTGGCCATGTACATACCATGGCATACATCAAACTCCCAACTGCTGAAGCATATGGAACTCTATCCATCTCATCCTTCTCATCCTCTGAGGAAGGACACTGCTTGGTACTTAGTCTAAAGTGATTAGCAAGAGGACAACTAACCGCTTTAGCCTTGTCCATATTGAATCGTTGAAGTAACTTCTCGATATACTTCTCCTGTGACAACCACAATTTCTTGGCGTTCCTATCTCTAGATATTTTCATGTCAAGAATTTGTCTTGCTGACCTTAAGTCTTTCATAGCAAAAGACTTGCTCAATTGCTTCTTCAAACTGTTGATTCTGGAAACATTCTGGCCAGCGATCAGCATGTCATCTACATAGAGCAAAAGAATAATAGAATCATCATCAGAGAATTTATGTATGAACACACAATGGTCTGAAGTAGTCTTCTTGTAGCTTTGCTCCCCCATCACAGACTCAAACTTCTTGTACCATTGTCTTGGTGCCTGCTTCAAGCCATACAAGCTTTTATTAAGCTTACAGACATAGTCCTCTTTCCCTTTTACTTTGAAACCCTTTGGCTGCTCCATGTATATCTCTTCCTCTAGGTCACCATGAAGGAAGACTGTCTTTACATCCATCTGCTCGATTTCAAGGTCGAGACTTGCTGCTAATCCTAGCACTGTTCTGATGGATGTCATCTTCACCACTGGTGAGAAAATCTCATCAAAGTCAATCCCCTTTCTCTGACTGAATCCTTTGACGACCAATCTAGCTTTGAATCGTGGCTGGGGACTGTGTTCTTCATTCTTGATCCTGAACACTCACTTGTTCTTCAAAGCCTTCTTACCTTTTGGCAACTTCACTAGCTCAAATGTCTTATTCTTATGCAAGGAATTCATCTCATCTTGCATGGCTTCAACCCACCTTTTATATTGTTCATCATTCATAGCTTCTTGGAAGATTTCTGGTTCTTCCCCGTCAGTCAGTAACACATACTGTTCTTCAGGATATCTTGTAGAGCGTTGTCTGACTCTATCATATCTCCTTAGATTTGGAGAACCCGTTGGAGCTAGTGATTGATCATGAACACTTTCATTATCAGAATTATCTGATGGTATCTCAAAGGGAGCAATCGGATCACCTGCCTCAGGTTGATCATTAAGACTTCATCTTCAACTTCTCTTGGCACCATTGTTGAAGGAACTAGCTCTATGTTTGTTGAACCATCATTAGATTTGGAAGCATTTTCCTTGGCTTTTTCTATATCTTTAATGGTCTCATCTTCAACAAAAACTGCATCACGGCTTCTGACAAGCTTTTTATGGATTGGATAATAAAATCTATAGCCAAGCTGATCTTGACCATAGCCGACAAACACACATTGTCGTGTCTTGACATCAAGTTTGGATCTTTCATCCTTCGGTACATGCACGAAGGCCTTGCAGCCAAACACCCGCAAATGATCATAGGAAACATCCTTTCCTGACCATACCTTCTCTGGAGTGTCGTACTGGAGAGGAACACAAGGTGAACGGTTCAATACGTGAGCAACTGCTTGTATAGCCTCACCCCAAAACATCTTTGGCAACTTTACATGTGAGAGTATACATCTGACTCTCTCCATCAAAGTCCTGTTCATCCTCTCAACTAAACCATTCAATTGCGGTGTCTTTGGCGGTGTCGTTTGATATCGAATACCATGCTCTTCACAGTAAGTATGAAATAGTCCTGTGTACTCCCCACCATTGTCTGTACGAATACACTTAAGCTTCTTGCCAGTTTCCCTCTCCACCATAGATAAGAACTGTTTAAAGACACCCAATACTTGGTCTTTAGTCTTTAAAAGATACACCCAAGTCTT
This sequence comes from Clitoria ternatea, assembly GCA_037962975.1. Lineage (NCBI taxonomy): Eukaryota > Viridiplantae > Streptophyta > Magnoliopsida > Fabales > Fabaceae > Clitoria > Clitoria ternatea. The sequence continues at coordinate 290,612,644 of CM075670.1, forward strand.
TCGGGAATGATCATCAATGAAAGTCACAAAGTACTGAGCACCACCGAGTGACTTTGGCATTGGCCCACACAAATCTGAATGTATTAGGTCCAATACATTCTTCATTTTGGAAGGAGGGGAACTCTTGAAAGCAACTCTGTTTTTCTTTCCCGCCAGACAATCAACACACTTCTTTAAATGGACCTGATCCAATCCAGGCAATATATTCTTTTTGGTTAGAACGATCATACTTTTCTCACTCATATGACCGAGCCGCTTGTGCCATAATTCAACTGTACCATCATTCTCCACTGTATTCACAGCATCCTGCAAAATCTTTGCCTGCATCATGTACAGTCTTGAGCACTTGTCTCCTTTGGCCACCACCAATGATCCTTTGGTGAGCTTCCATTGGCTGTTGTAGAAGGTGTTGCAGTAACCTTCATCATCCAACCTGTGTCTGGAATATGTCTGGAATATGTCTAACGTCCTTCAGGACTAACCGCGTACCATTCTGTGTCTCCAAACAAACATCTCCTTTTCCTGTAACTTTTGAGTAATTTTCATTTCCCATTCTAACAACACCAAAATCAGCTGGTGTGTAAGAAGAGAAGAATTCCCTCTGAGATATCACATGAATGGTGGCTCCACTGTCAACTACCCAACTGGTCTCATGGGTTGTAAGGTTGACAATGTCTTCTTCATAGATTATGTGGAACTCCTCGGCAGCATTGGTTTATTCATCATCACTGCTGTCATCTTGGACCTTCTCCTTGCCTTTGTTCTTCTTTTGAGATCTCTTGAGCATCCGACAGAACCTCTTTATGTGGCCCTTCTACTTGCAGTGATGGCACTCCACATTTGCATATCTATTTGACTTTCCTCTACTTTTGCTTTTAGACTTTGAACCTTTGGTCTGATTCCTCCCCCTTGTCTCTGCAACAAGAACATCCTGCTGCGATGATGTGGATCCTTGTGCTTTTCTTCTCATTTCTTCATTTAGGACACCACTTTTGACATTTTCATATTTACTACACTATTTGGTGTAGAATTTGTGATTGAAATCTTCAAAGTCTCCCAAGACTCTGGTAGGGAAGCCAGCACCAAAAGAGCAAGTACTTCATCCTCAAATTTAATGCCCATCCTTGCCAGCTGCTCCACGATCCCCTACATCTCATTCAAATGATCTGCCATCAGTGTACCCTCCCGGTACTTCATCTGGAGTAGCCTTGTCAAATAAAATAATTTATTATTGCCGGTTTTGGAAGCATACAGCTCCTCTAGGTTGTTCCACAATGTTCGAGTATGAGTCTCACTACAAATGTGATTGTACACATTGTCTTCGACGAATTGTCGGATAAAGCCACAGACTCGTTCATGCTCAAATTCCCATTCTTCATCTGTCTTGTCCTTAGGTTTAGTTGTACTAAACACTGGTAGATGCATCTTCGTCACAAATAGGAGATCCTTCATCTTGTTTCTCCATATGTGGTAATTCATGCCATTTAAATTAATCATTTTGCTCGTCTTCACCTCCATGGTCCCAACTAGACTTTTGAAGGGTAAATAATAATGTGACTTATTTTCTGATGTGGAGGGTCCACTTTAGTGGCAACCATAGAGCATACGATAAGTAGATATTAATTTCCCCTGGTACCGCTCTGATACCAGTTGTTGGGAAAAAATTGGGTCGGATTAACTGATAATTTTTTCCGACGCAACGAAATGGCGGACCAATAAAATAGGTGGTTGTAGAATAAATTAAACACGAGCAAAGTAAATAAATAATGACACGAACAATTTAACGTGGTTCACCCTTTTGATTTGGGTTACGTCCACGGGACAAACTCTGAAATTTCTTCCACTAATAAAATTAGTAGGCGTACAAGAGAGACTTCCCTAATAAAATATTAGAGGCACAAACCCGAGATTAATCCAAAATACTGACACTCAAGTGTTTCTCAAAACACTCCAATTAACCTCACTATTTTGTCACTCACTAATTATTTCTCCCTCACTCAACAACTCATCAAAGCAATTAACTAATTGCTTTGGCCTCACAAAACACTCTCTACTCACAAGATAGCTTGTGTTTTGCTTGCTTCTTGATGCCTTATTCTTGAATTCCAATGCCTATTTATAGGCCATGAGAACCAATATCCACCACATGAATTTGTGTGGTCTTGATTCATCCACCAATGCAAATTAATATCCATCACAAATTTCCAACTTTATAATTATTTATTGTTTATGCCCTCCTTTTTCTAGAGGGATCTATGGCACATTGAACCTTTCTTGGAGGTATGAAACTCACTTTTGAGCAATGTTACTCGGGATCTTGTGTGCGCCCAGCTAAACTGTGGCAGCTTTCCAAAGTTCTTTGGATGTTTCGCAGTGTAAAAGTTGGGTAGCAACATCTTCTGTCGTGGATTTAAGAAGCCAACCTAATAGTTGTTTATCAGTAGTTGTCCATTCCTCAAAATTAGGATTTCGTTTCTTGTTTCCTCCTTCTGTGATGAATTGCTCAGGACACTCCTTTGTCCCAAGAATGTAACCATCAAGCTTGCTTCCTTTGATTAAGGGCAGCACATGGGATTTCCACTATAGGTAATTGTTTCCGTTCAACTTAACAGAACATAGGGAGGTGAGGGTATTTTTGGCAGCGGATTCCATGGTTTGTAAGGACAAAGGATCGATCAAATTGCTCCAAGACTTTAATAGCTGTTGATACCGAGTTAGCAAAAATAAAGAAAGAGAGAGAGAACTGGACTCTGTTTTGTGAAACTTTTGTCCTTTCTTGCTCTTGTTTCTTTCCCACTCTTGTTTCATGTTTTCATGTCAAGTGTGTTTATTTTAAGAATGGAATGATAATTTTGTAATTAAAAATAAAAATAAAAAATAAAAAATAAAAAACAGAAAATATTTTTTTAAAAATAGTGTACTTTTATTTACCTTTTTAGAATCAACACTTTTTAGTTTTTATGCATCTCATTTGACTTTAAGTTGATTATGAAGGATGACAAAACTCATTCCACATACAACATTCAAAAACCGTGTTAAGATATACGCGTCTCTTGGCCAGTGATGTAATCCCTCAGTTTCATTTGAAATCAATGAATTATCTTACTATAAATTTTAATCGAATAAATTTATGACATTTTATCATCTATACGACTATACTCTACAGAAGAATCACTAGTTTTGATGTTTAAGATTTGTATAAGGGGGTCCTTCTAAACGAACATAATCATACAAAATTCCTACAAAGGGACTTGTGTTTGTTGCTTGCGTTAGAAAGATTGTATTGTTCCCCTGCACAAGAAGAGTGCCTTGTACATCAATGCTGTATAGCCTGTAGAGCCCGTGAATTCCATGTCTGGCAATGGTATTATCCTTCCCAATTAATCCACTTGAAAATAAAGGTGGATTTGCTCCTGAATTGTTTATCCGAATCTACCCTCACAAAATTTAAAGAAAAAGGAAAGTAAAAAGAAACAAAAAATTGTAGTTAGTAAGACAAATACTTGTGTGTGCACACTGCACTGTTTTTAATATTTAGAGATCAAAATTATTAAGCATAGATTGCATCATTGCAGGCTTTTATACCTCCAATTCAGCAGAATGTACAGATGCCAAAGCCACTCGCAATTTGTAGGTTCCACTTGTATTCACATAATCAAGCTTGAAATTAATCTGCCATGTAGTTCCTTGATAGGTGTTGTTGTCTTTCTTCCTGCAGAACAACAAAGTAAAGAGATTGAGACAATAATAAGAGAAAGAGAGGGAAGGAAGGAGAAGTGATGAACCTAAAACTCAAAATATTAGTGCCAATACTAATTAATATCAAGAGTACAATAACCTCCTAGCAATTAATTTAACCCTCCTAATACTTCACAAAATAAGAAAAAATAAAAAGGTAAATGTATGCACTATTTTGGAAACACAAAACTTAGAAGTGTTCAATTGTTTCTTCAGTTAATAAGTGGGAAAATATAAAATTATTAAGTTCAACTACCATCAACAGACATTGGCAGAAGAGAAGCAGGAAAATCATACCTAGTAACCTGAGCAAAAAACCAATCTTTTGTGTAGTCACTGATGCCAACAGTGTAAACCAGGTCTTCATTTGGATACAACTCAGCATATCTCTCCCACAAGCCATATTGCCTAAACCTGCCAGTTCTAGCCACATGAAAATTTTCTTCTTTCCTTTTTTTCCTCTAAAAAATTGAAGGTTCAAGTGATAACATTGGATTAAAAAATCAAGAACCTGGAGAGAGACAACTTAATTGTGTTCAAATATGCCAAAAAAGGAACCTATACCTGTCTGAATGGTTGACATAGAGTCTGTTAATGTACATGGGATTTGGGTCAGGAACATAGAATTCAGCAGCTGAACGATCTGGGATTCCAATTTCCCACAACGTAGGGCCATCTCTTGGTGGCTCATAAACAAGCTCACCCACATTAATTGCACAACCTATTTACACATTTTCCTAATAAGTGACTTTGGAATAACACTACTTTATAATTTAGAACTTTAAAAAGGCTTTAAAAATTTGTTAAGACCTGAAGTTATATTGATAACGCTATCATGCTGATAATCACCAATGAATCCAGTGACCCAGGAGTTCAGATTATAGTTTCCAGGGCGTGCGTTAATAATTGAGAAATAGCCTTTATCATCGGTAATAGTCCAAAATTGATAACCCTGTTAAGAAATTATAAAATGTGTGATTTACCCCCCTTGGTGGGTCAATGTTGTTCTATATTCAAATGGTACGAGAAAGTGGTTTAAATGTTACCTTGGCTTCTCTTTGCCAAGATCCAACTTCTCCAACGGGTGCTAATCCCACATAAGCACCCCTAACTGGGATGAATGCATCATTGATGTATCTATACATGTTTGGTTATTGAGATTAACTATTAATACCGTAGCATAAAAAAGAAGTAATAAACACACCCAAATATGCAAATGGTTAGAACAGTGTAATTGTGACTGATAAAATAAAAAAGTCTCATCTTGTATCTTTACATTTAAGTACGTTAGAAAAAATGTGATAAACCTTGCTGTCTGATAATTTTGTCAATATGAAGGTTAAGCAAGTGATACCTACCTGTCTCGGACAAGCAATCTTCCTTCAACTTTACCTCGTTGGTCAGATGAGAGAAAGTCCTCCGAAGCTGGAAATGTATAAGGCCAACTTTCAATTTCATTGACCATCTGCAATTTTTTATTTTCTTTTAAAAAAAGTTTATACCATTAAGAGATTTTTGTTTTCCTCTAAATTACGAGGATACTCTTAGTATGTATTTGGTGGAAAAAATAAGATAAAATAAATAAACAATGCAGGATAAAGGTTGTACAAGTTCTTATCTTAACTATCATTTAGTATACTTTAAATAATAGTTTAATAAACTCTTTATTAATATTAATATTATTATAATGATAATAATATAAACAGACATCCATTTATAACTCATCTTTTTTCCTAGGATATAAAATACAAACATAATAGGATACACAACAATGTCCCTGTAGCATATCAAACACAAGATATAATAACTTTTCCTATTTTATGTCTTTATCCTGTCTACTAAATATAGCATTAATTCAAGTGATAATTAGGTGGAAAATAAGATAATAGTGAGATAACCTGCTGTTTGGCATCCTCCCAGAGTTTGGTTGAGGTAACCCCATCAGATAGAGAATTAAGGTATATGAATACAGGTCCATAAACTTTCTTCCACGGCTCATTGGGTCCAAATTTCATTATCAGATCTACCCCTGAATAGTGTATGCTATGAAACACCTGATTCATCCCAAATAACGATCTTTACACCATTAGGCACTATTGAAATTTTGTTCTCAGTTGAAGAAGAAGAGGAGGAATGAAACTTACGGAGAGGGCGGTGGGGCCCACATGGGAAGTAAGATATTGCTTGAGGGGTCCAGCGGATCGGAACTCATAGCTGGGCATAATGAGCCAGAATCCAATGGATTTGGATGGATCAATGGATATCCAACCGTGAACACGGTTGTATCGGCTCTCGCACGAGTACTCATATTTGTCATCTACCTAAACAATTCAATACAGTTTAAATACTTTGAATTTAGTTTTCTTTTCGTGGAGACATTAAATTTAGTAATTGAAAAATTTAATTAATGAAAAATATTTTTTACATGACCGTTTATGATTAAATGATTGAAATTTTCATATGATCAGTGTTTTCAATGAAACTAAATTATAAATCATAAAAATTTAAAGTGAAAGGCAAGAAAAATCAATTACCAAAGATCAGAATAACTTAAAAATATAAAAACACACTTATTCAAAAGTGACTACTCATACTCGAATAGTGGATATCGTTTTTTTATTTGGGTGAAAGAACGAATAGTGGATATCTGAAAATACGATAAAATAAATAGTTGCTTTGGCAGTAGATGGGCTGCTTTTTGTTTTGTTTTTCCCCCGTCAGTTTAAGGATAGGCCCTTCTTGTCATAAAAAAGGTGTTTCGTTTTTTTCCTTTAACAATGGTCTAGGCTCTTTTTGCCATTAAAAGGGCCTAAGCTTAAACAAGAAGAAAAAATAAGACATCTTTTTCTATACTATTTTCGTTACTAAATATAAAATCCTTTTGATAAGTTTTAAAAAAATAAATTAAATGAATTATATTATTTAAAATATTTATCTTTCTTATAATAATTAGCTAACATAAAAATTAAATTATATTTTCATATGAATTATAAGTCATTAACTATGATGAAGATAAGATTAATAGAGAAAAAATAAATAAAAAAATGATAATTTTAAGGTCATTTCTTAAATTGTCTTAACATCAAAACTCATATTTTAAATATAAGAATCTTTTATTTAAAGATCGATATAGCATATTCTCTTTTGGTTAAAGAGATATAATTATTATGTAAGATAAAAAATTTCCTCACCAAATTTAAATAGAACTAACCAAAAAACTTTGAGTTGGGTTAAATTTGCATAGAGATTATCCAAATCATGGAATAAGCATCTATGATTTAAACAAAACACGTATGGGTTGACTTGTTCTATATATACTAGGATGAGGAATTTTCTAACCTCTCCTATGAACTCGGGCTCAACCGGATCGACAAGCCGAACAGCCTCTGCATACGCCAGAACTTCTCCTCTTCCCGGCGACCGGTCATCAGGCAGAGGCATAAACCTCTGTCTCTCCTCCGCTATAACCATGTAACGGAACCTTCGGAATATAAATTCCACAATCAAATACGTGTTTCTCTCTATAACTATAACCACAAAAAAACAACATAAACAACAGAAAAGTTACCTACTTGTCTTTCCTAAGCTTGAATGCAATCCTTGTATTGTCAATATCGAAAGCGGGCCATTCCTTCAAATGCTCATAAATTGCGTACATGTAGAATCCAGAGGAACCACGAAGCATTATAAACCTACACATTACACAAAATCATAATTAATAATTTAACTTTACTCCCAAAACCAAAGGGGTATTTGAAACTCGTAGAACCTCTTATCAATATTAAGCGGAGCAAGCTTCCCCTCAAGAGAAAAATTCCACTTTCTGGTGAATGATAGCTCCACTTGTTCTTCATTTTCCACTATCACCGTAAAATTTGTGGCTTCTATTCTGTATTCACACTTCATTGATTTCAAAAAACTTTCTAAATATAATTAGAATTAGAATTAGAATGATGTTACAAGGTCCAGGAACCATACCTGTCAAATCTACCCTTTCCCTTTGCTCCTTTTTTTGTTGTTTTATTCCCTCCTTCGTCCCATACAAGATCCCAGTACCTATTGCATGTTAAATGTTTGTGAATAGTCTAATAAGAGCTTTCCAATGTTTTATTAATTTATTATTTCTGAGTAATACCCCCTGTCAGATTCATCGTTAACAACTTCGAGCAAATTGTCGAGTCCATTATATTGAATTCCCGTGACAATTCCTTCAGGCTTTGATAATGTGACCTGAACTATGCCATTATCCATTATCACCTGGGCAGAACAGAAAAAATATAAAATTTTACAGATACCATGTGAGGGGAAAAAAGGATAAGAAATTGCTTATTGCCACTGAAATGCTGTCCTTCAAAGTTAAATAATAAATAAAAAATATAACTATAGAAAGAAGCCATTGCAGAAGAGGATTACATGTTTATCTTGAATATCCAATCGAACCCCTGAGGATGACATATTATAAATTAGTCCCATGAAATGCTTTCATAATATAAATCATGGTGCAGCCTTTTAGTTTTCATATTGTGTTGGACAAAGTAAAAATATATTGAAGTACTGCAGAAAATATCAGAGTTGTGGGTGTGGTGGAAATTGTCTCCTTGAGGAGCAACATGTAGGCCAATAACGAAAGGTAAAAGCACTAAAAGAGAACGAGGGGTAAGATGAAGTTAGGATTGGTCCCATTACCGAGAACCAAGATGAATTGAAGCATCAAGAACATGAAGTGGTGATTAGTGAAGCTCATTGTCCCTTGCTAGGCTTTGCGTTCTCTGGACTTTGCTTGATGACAAATGTTTCTTTCAGATTCCTTTTCCTTGTCGAATTATCTGTGTAGCTCCTTTATATCTCCATGAGCAGGCTTGACAGAAATGTTACAGAAGGAGAAGAAATCCTCTTTTAGGAACACGAAATCTGATTGTAGGCTAAGATTAAAGAAAATATTAATTAGGCTTAAATTCTGTTTATATATCACAAGGGCATTTACATGTTTGCACTTTTTTTGGAAAGGTTAAATATATAAGTGGATTCCCTATTTTTCAGTTTTGTTTTAATGTGGTCCATTTAAGTTTTTTAGTTCAAATTAGTCTCATATTTTTTGACATATTTCAAACCTGAGTCCTTGAAACACATTACCAACATGATTACCATTAGACTATAGACCATTATAATCATAAAAATGATAATATTAAAATATAAAAGATACACCATCAAATATGTTTATAAACTATTCATAACATATTGATTAAAATATATTTTAAATAATGAATTTTATAATATAATTATATATTTTAAAAACATATTTCTTACCATAAATTTCAAATTTATTCAATAATAATAATTTTTTTGAAAATATATAATAAAATATATTTTTAGAAATACCTATTATGAAATATATAATAACATATATTTTTAGATATATTGTAATAACTAGATATATTTTTAATAAGAATATATTTAAATATATTTAGTAACAATATATTAAATATTATATTGTTATTAATAGAATATTGTTATTAAATATTTAATTATTAAATATATTATTGATAATATAATTAATTATACTTTTAAATGTTTTTAATAATATAGTTATATATAATTATATATTTTTAATACTAATAAGTTTAAAATATTCAAATATATATAATAATTTATATAATAATATATCTAAAAATATATTTGATTATATGTTTTCAATAACTTTATCTTTATTGAATAAATTTAAAATGCATTATTAAATGTATTCATAAGATTTCTTATGTTTTCAAATATATACTTATATTATAAAATTTATTATTTAAATAACACTATTAATATATTATTAACAATATAAGTATTAATTAATAATTTATAAACATGTTGAATGGTATCATTTATGTATTAATATTATAAAAGTAGTGGTTTGTAGTCTAGTAGTAGTAGTGTTGGTGTTTTACCTTGAGAACCAAAGTTTAAAATCAATACTCTTTTTTTAAGAAACGTATAAAATCAATACTTGTTAGTTATATGATTAAAATTAAATTTTAAGCCAATTAAAATTTGAATTTAAAATACTAAAGTTATGATAAAATTATCTTTGGACGACCTTCATTTATTCGAAAATCTTTTATTTCATAAAATAAATTATTTAAATCTTTTAAGATTAAAGATAAATTGTATAAAAATAACTATATATCTTTTCAAATAAATCAATATTTTTGTGATCTCCACGTGTGCTCTCATATCTGTAGCATTAAATAATTTTATGATTTCTACTTAATATAAAATAATTTGAATTTTTAAAAATTTGATTTATCTCCCCTCAATGAATAAAAATAGATTAAATTAATTCAAAAAGAGAAAAAAAATTAATATTACTATTTATTCATCTTTAATTAATGAAGAGCTAACAATATTCTTGGGGAAATTTAAAACGTGGATAGACAATAATTTGATTATTAGATCATTCGAAATTGTAAATTTATCAATAGATAAATCACATTTTGACAGTGAAAATATAGATGATAATAAGATGAATAAATTAATATTTTCCTAAAAGATAATTATTTATAATAAATATATTATCATGTTATTAGTTTATGTTTTTATTTTATAGATTTTTAGGATTTTTTTTAATTTTAAAATATTTTAATTAATTTTGTTAAGAACTTGTTACTTAATTAAGATTTAATAAGATTATTATAAAATATTCAATATCATATTATATTAATTGATTTAGTCTCAATACCAGCCTATGGGCAGAAATGACATTTGACTTAAAACGGCTCCCAAACCGCGTATGAGACTCATGACATGTCCCGGGTGTGAGTTATTCTCTCAATAGCAAATAGTCAGAGTTGACTTATACAATCGCGTGTTGACGAAACAACTTGCAAAGTGATTGATGAAAATGTATAGTTAGTAGGTAGGGTCACTGTTGTGTGTCAACCTTTCTACAAGTCATCATAATCATGCGATAACTTATACGGTAAGTTCGCCTACTTGAAACGACTCTTCAGTTACCCTATATATAAAAACACACATAACAACAATGAAAGATAGAACACTTTCACTTGAAGTTACGCTTAAGCTCTAATATTCTCCCTGAATATTCAGTGACTTGAGCGTTAGAGTGTCCTTGCGGGTGACATACTTTTTCGCCCACAATGCGTAAGGCTTATGATTTGTTACGAGAAATCACTCAAAGACTATTTTCCCACTTGACTGTTGTAAAATCTGAACGAATAACACATTTTGAGGACTAGTCTTCAAACCGGCCTTCGCACCCCAGCCATGACCAGTTCATTAATATAAATATAATTTATATTTTATTTAATACTCTCTCCATTTTTATTTATAAGACAATTCAAATCAAAATACACATATTAACCTCTTCATAAAAAATACACATATTAAGAAAATATATTAATGTACTAATTTTTATAAAAAGATTTTATAACATTTCAATTTTATCTTTGTTTAAATTCAAATTATACTTAAATGTTAATAGTAGTATCTTCAAAAGTAAGGAAAACCATGAAAAAATGTTAAGTGGGTTTTGGGAAGTTTTGTTCAAGTACTTATTTTATTGATTTCTGAAAAAAGTACTAATTTGCATGTTTGGTTAATTTTGTAAAATGTTGATTATAATTTATTAGATTGTTTTTTAAAAAGGAAAATGATTATAATCTACATAAGTTTTTCAGATTCTGATTAAAAAATATATTTATTTCTATTTTACACATATTCTCTCACTTATTTTACCATTTGTATCTTTTCAATTTCACAATTCTCACATCTATTTTAATAGCTTTGAATTTAAAAAGTATTTTTTATACAATCCAAATAAAATAAATTATCTAAATAATATTTTTTTTCATAACCATATTCAAACATCAAAATGAATTTTAACATAATCAATTCAATTATTAAAATAGATACCTATCAAAATAAAATATTTTTTATACATTTACCAAGAATACACTAAATACTTTTATGTACATCAACTTTATCTTATAAATAAGATTATTAAAACTTTTTTTATAAATAAAAATGGAAATAATATATTTGAATCAAACAGTATATATCGTAATATTTTTAATCAATGACTTCCACCTGAATGTATGTAACACGTGTCTTATGATTTAGATTGGTTCAACATATGAATGTTTAGACATTAAATTATTTTGATATTGTACTCTGTAAAAGAGTCATCTTAATTAACCTTTCTAAACGAAAATTTAATTAAATGCGTAACACTATACACCACCAAACCAACCAACCAACCGCCAGTAGGTAATTTGTATTTTAACAATTAAAGTTTATTTAGCTGGACTTTGTCATGAGGGGCGGTTGCTTCTGGGAATCTAGATGGTTGATAAGAGAAGCATGTGACAGTTGAAAAGAAAAAGTAACTCTTAATAGAAAGGTAAGAATTTGACTCGGTTTGTTTGGTTTCTAGTTGAGAAAACGGAGTTAGCAAAATAAAAAAATTTAAGAGTTAATATTGATTCTTCACACTGTTCGAGACAGTCAAAACTCCTTTTGACTATATGATATATTTTTTGGGTTGGTCAAACCGAGGTTTGACAAACCAAATTTAGATTTAAACGGACCCTTACGTAACATGAAACTAGTCATGTGAAAAAATGTTTCTAAGAATCTTGTTGCCCTGGTTTTCTTCAACTACAGACAAACCATTCAATTATTTTTCTCTATATATCTACCAGCAGCATTGTTGCTCACGGGTCGCTGTATCAGTCGTTAAAAGCCAGAGCCACTAATGATAAGAATTAAAAAACACAGTTTTAATATGATTGATTTTATATTAAGTGGCCATAACGTTAGCGTGTTCAATCTCTTGAAACTAAAGTCGTTGGTGAGTCGCAAGTGAACTTCCATTAAGTTAATGCTGCACTTACTAGTTGAAGTCGCATTTATAATGAAAAGGTACTAATGCTTTTATATTCAGCAGAGCAATAAGAAAATTATAGTTAATCTGTGCTAAACCAGCGGTTGTGCACTTATTTAGGCATGCCTCTTGAGTAATTTTCCGCAAATATAATGATTCCGATTTGTACAATGATGACTAACTATGCTGCAACGATTGCGCATAGTTGGAGAGTTGTAGTGTATGATTATAAGGACATGTTAACGAATTATCAACTGCCCCTTATTGGCTTATTCACATGGGATCACGGCGGAGAGAAATTAAAATAAGGATTTATGTAGTATGTGTAATCTTATTAAATATAAAGATATATAAAAAGAGAATTTTATTTCAAAAGTTACATTTACTTTGGAAATCAGAAGGTATTGTATTAATCTTATTTTAATTTTAATTTTTTAATTTTTTATGTTGTAATGTTGGGTCCAACAAAAAGAAAGGTTGGCTCGAATACCAACCTTGCCTTGAAAAAGGAGGCCAAATCATGCTTTAATTTGATAATTTTGACAACTTGGTTTTGACATTTCCTACCTCATTCGAGACAGTGAGGGAGAGGGGTGTAGCTAGAGGCATGAAGAGGGAAAAGGAGTGCTTTGTAACCAAAGAAAATAAAGTCGTGAGTATATTGTTTTGGGTTCAAGTATTACATTTATAATTTATTTGTCTTAGATTGGTTCAACCGAAATATAAGTGAATTTAATACTATTAAATGTAAATTGTTGGTCGAATCGGTCAATACAATGAGTCAATAAGTTAATAGTCGAATTTGTTAACTTTAGAAATATCAATACGGGTTATTCGTTTTGCCCCGCCTCACCATCAAGTTTACTAACCATATGATGACTAGCACATTGGCATAACTACCACTAACAATGATCAGTGAACAAACTTTTCTTAAAGATGATATTCCTTTGGGAAGCATCTAGATGTGGGGTATAAATACCAAAGAGCTTCCTAACCATTAAAAGGTCACCCTCTTCGTCAACAATATGCTCACTTTAATAACTTCACTACTAGAGCCACTAGAAGATAGGGAAAATTCTTCTTGGCTTAAGTAGTGATCTAGCTCCTTTAAGATCATGGTCTTTTTGATGGGCCATTGAGAAACTATGTGGTCTCTCCCTAAGCACTTAAATCACTTAATGTTACTAGTCCTAGAATTAAAAGGTTAAAAGGTAGGGTTAGGTTCATTGGATGATTTAGGTTTAGGGAATGAATTTTCTTTCCTCTTATAGTGCACTTTACTTTTAAGCTTAAGAGAAGAAGTGTCAATTTACTTCTCCTTATTGCCCTTCCATATGATCCTAGAGGGTTTGAAGTCTCATCTTTTGTAGGATCCCCTATTATTATATTGACTCTTCAGTCTTGCACATTGATTAAGGAGTTTCTCAATATCAACAAGAGGAAGGAACTCAACCTTCTTTTTAATATCCCTATTCAAGCCATGGAGAAACCTATGCATTAGGGTCTTTTCATCTTCTTCAACATTAGCCTTAATCAAAGCTATTAGAATCAAGTTTAGTTTGCAAAGGACTTTAGAATTTTTTGTTATTATTTTAAAGATCCTAAGATTTGTCAATAACACATCAAAGCATTTAATTAAATGAAGTTTGCCTACGTGTTATCTAACCTCTCTAATTAAGTATTTCAGGATACAAGTCTGTGATGCATAGTTATAAATGAAAGGAGGAGTCCATCATTAAAAGTCTTCCTTGAGCCATGTAAAATATTTCAGATCAAGTCTGTGTGGGACTAAAACAGTTCTCGTCCAAGTTTATCCTAAGAAAAGTCTGGCACAAGACAATGTTCAAGAAGAGTTTGATTAAAGTGTGCCCTTCTAGACTTATGGACTTCTAAGTCATGCCCCCCATACATATTTGTTCTCAGACTCAGCATGCACATTCTCTTTCTCTCTCTTTCTTTCTCTCTCTCTCTCTCTCTCTCTCTCTCTCTCTTAAACAGTCAAACTACAGACTCTTGAAGCACAAAAACGTTACTCTGAACTTGCATTAGTCTACAAAGATATTTTTGAAGATGCCCCAAAGTCGGATCCTTTTCAAGCTAGACTACTCTTATTACTGAAAAAGGAAAGAAGATAAGCCAGTTCAAGAACCAATGATCGCATGGAGAAGAAACCGAGGAAGCTACTCTGTGAAAATCAAAAAGCTGATGAAGATCAATACTTGAGTCAAAAATCATCAGAAAGTCAACCATGCCTATTTTTGCACAAATTCATAATAAAGGAAAGACTACAAAAGAACTTTTGCTTTGAAATACTTGAGGTACTTCATTTTAGTGTAACTTCTAAAGATTCTCGATTCAAACCTTTTGTCTTCTTCTCATTTAGAGTATGTTGCTTCAAACGGCTACCTTTCTTCAATAGATTATCAACGGTCATCTTCATTGGTCTATAAATATGAAGAGAATTTAGACTCGAAGAAGACACACATATGAAAGCTGTTGTGTTAATAAATAATCCATATGATAAATAAATATTAAATTATTAAATAAGAAATTTCTATTTAATTTTTTAACTCAACCAAATTATAGTTTTAAAGTCATTTTGATTTTAATAAGAATATATTAGTTGATTATTTTTATTAATCCATTAATTCAATTTTAGAAGATTTTCTAAAACATAATACATAAATCATTTGGGGATTCCAAGTGATTCAAGGTTGAAAACTTAATTAGATTTAATCATATTTATGATCAATGATCAACCAACTAAAGATTAATTAATTACTTAGGTTGTTTGTTTTTAAATTTGATTTATCATTCATCCAAACTTTACTTTTTTTTTTCTCAACATATAATTTTTTGTTTTCTATTCCAAATCTAACTATAACCTCCTTTTACAATATTGAGTATAATTAATTTAATTAAGGTCCTCGAAAGATGACTAAAATTATTCACCTTATATTGTATGGATCTTACTTTCTACTTAACCTGACAACGATTTGTAAATTGTTCATCAAGATAACAAAATATTAGCTTTATCATAACCTTCAATTATTATTATTTGTTTTTTGTACTAACAAATATAATATTAACACTGTATTACACTATTAAATGGTAAACTTTTTCTTTTTAAGAATGACGTGAGATATTGCATTGTCCAATTATTAATTACAATAGCCTAAAAATCATAAAACCAACTAATAATTATACTAATAAAAAGATCAACAATGGTGTTACTTACCCAAAATATTTCATGTTTGTCAAATAAATCTAACTCAAGTTACATTATTTTTCACATTTTTTTATTCGATCAAATTGATATACTTATTTTCACTGTTTAATTACAATTTGATAAAAAAAGACTTCATGTGTGACGACCCGCGTCAATTTACCATTTATTTACACCCGTTTAATTATTTTTCACAATAAATTTTTCACGTTTAATGAAAATTAATTAGGTCTTAATATGAAATAATATTTACTTTTCTTAAGTACATTCAAAATAATAAACAATAGCAAATAAGTCAATTAATAAAATAGAGTTAATTAGAATCAGCGGAAGAAGAAAAAAAACAAAGACAGGGGTCATTCGCCTGAGCGAAATATAACATCCTTAATTTTTAAAATAATTTCCAATAAATCAAGTAAATTTTTCACAAATAATTTAAATTTCCAAACAGGAATCGGATTCAGCATTAAACAAATCCGACCGACCCATTTAAATTACAAATAAATACAAATAAACTTTTCACAAATAATTCCAAGATTAAAACGAAATCTGAATTAAATAAGAGTATTATCTCTTTACAAAAGCCGACCGGCCACTTTATAATACAAATAAAATACATCACTCGGTAATCACAAGAGCCGGCCAAGGCTTCTACCCAAATAACTATGTACACTATGTATTGTGCATACTACTAATACATAATGCTCCAGTCGGTCGAGTGACTTCAAGTGCCATCACTGTGTCCTTTATCCACTGTAAAAATAATAAGTAAGGGGTGAGCATAAACATATCAAATAATAGTTATTGAATTGGATTAAAAGTCCAATCCATAACTATACAAATAACATATACCGAGCCATATGAAACAACATAAACAGTATGCTATTCTCAACTGTATATATATCAATGCACACAGGTACTCACTCGGATAAATCCATTATTAAGTCTTTTAATTGTGTTGCAACACTGCCTCCCCGAGCCATAACTCAGCTCTCAGCTGAACTAGCCGTTTTACTGGTACCAAACCGTTTACACCCAATGTGACACCATCACTCTTCAGTGACAACGGTGAGTGCCACGGGCCAAAACCCTGAGCCCCGCTAAAGAGGTTGTCTTGAGTCCCACCCAAGGTCTTTTTGTTAAATCACATCATATTTCATATTCAATCATCACACATGCATCTCAAGCATATACATAGATATCATGAAAAATTCATGAATCATCATCCATATCATCATCATCAATCTCATGTTAATATCAGCAATATGAATGGAAAATATAAAAACATAAAATTTCATATAATCGGGGTATGATATAATAATTCATACACATATCACATGTACACAAAATAATACCCCATATCAATTCATAAACTATCTATTTGAAATGTAACGCTCCCCCTACTTGGAATAAGGAGTTTTCAATTGTTCTTCAATCGTTATCAGTTACAGCTTCGAGAATTCCGACTGGAATTACAGTTTCAGAAGCCTCTTATTTATGAAACTCAAACGTTCACGCGAAAGAGAAGAAAGAAAGATTTACTTGTTCTTCGTAAATAGCTTTCAGCAAGAGTTGGAAGAGAAGATTGTAGATGTTGTTTTTCACTTTTCCAAAGTCTTTAATTGATCTAACAGTAGTTGATATTTATATTGTTCATGCAAAAGAGACGTGAACAATAAAAAGATCTCTGTTGTACGTTTCCTCATATGATGAATAAGGAATAAGCATTTAATGAAAAGGGACAACACATAAGAAAGGGTCCCAGACTTATAAAATATCTTGAAAAGTGAAGCTGCTAGAAAGTAGAAGAACAGATTGACGTGTAAATCTTCAGTAACTAAAATAATCGTTAATCCGACTCAGTTTTTAGTATATTCCGACTCGGTTTCAGCCTTCTGGGCATATCTTTCCGAGAAGGTTTATCACAGCCTCTATCCTCTCGGAATTCCTTCATTCGGAGGAAAGGTTCCATCCCATGGAACACTCGGCTTTCTTTCCTCGGAAGTATCCCACACGATAATATCGCATTCAAACATACTCGGGTATATTTATGTCCGAGTCAATCTTTTGCTTACATCACTCAGAAATCTTCCATCTAAAAATCACTCGGAATTTGAAGTCAACTCTCACTCTCGGAAGTCTTTCCATTCGAACGAATCACTCGGGGTAAAGGACAATTCCGAAGACAAACCCGAGCACAAGCTTTTGGTCATTATCAAATATCGACCCGAGCATAAATTTAACGAAGTTCACCACTCGGTAACTCACCACTCGGATTTCCTTATTCGAAAGTGTCTCATTCGGACACTATTTTCTTAACTTAGAAATAATTTGCTTAATGATGTTTCACTCGAAAACATCTTAATTCCATTTGGAAATAGCTTCCTCTGTCTTACTTCACTTAGTGCTGCACCATTTTCACTCGGTGTTGCACCATTTTCACTCGGAATTTCATATTTCACCCAGTATTCACTCGGAATTTCATTTGGAAATTCCTCATTAATCCTTAATAAATGAATTTTCTAAAATTACAAATTTTAGGATGTTACATTTCTCCCCTCCTACAAAAATTTCGTCCTCGAAATTTAAATACAAGAATCATACATCAATGAAATAACTCGGGATATTGTTCCCTCATAGCGTCTTCTCGTTCCCAAGTATGCATGATACTCTGATCCTGCTGCCATGCAACCTTGACCAATTGGACATTCTTGTTTCTCAATCGTTTCACCGATCGGTCCACTATACCAGTGGGCTCGGCTATAGTGGTCAGGTTTTCTTGGATTTCAACATCATCATCCGACATTTCTTGAGTAGGATCCGGCAAGTACTTCTTCAATTGAGAAACGTGAAATACACTATGTAAATTTGCTAAATGAGAAGGCAATGCAATTTGATAAGCTATAGGTCTGACTCTCTTCAATATTTCATACGGACCAATATATCTTGGACTCAACTTCTTGCTTTTCAATGCCCTCCCAATGCCTTTGCTTGGAGAGACTTTCAAAAAGACTTTATCACCGATCTGAAATTCAATCGGTTTCATCCGGTTGTCATAATAGCTCTTTTGACGGTCCTGGGATGCTTTCATTTTGTCTTTAATCATTTGGATTTACTCGGAGGTCTACTGTACAATTTCTGGTCCTAACATTAGATTCTCACCCGATTCCGACCAACAAAGAGGAGTTCGACATTTCCTTCCATATAAAGCTTCATAGGGAGCCATACCGATGCTACTATGATAGCTATTATTATAAGTGAATTCGACCAGTGGAAGGTATTGTTCCCAGCTTCCACCATGCTCTAGCACACAGGACCTCAACAAGTCCTCCAAACTCTGGATAGTCTGCTCGGATTGCCCATCTGTCTGAGGGTGATAGGCCGAACTCAATCGGAGCTTTGAACCTAACTCCTGATGCAGACTTCCCTAAAATCGGGAAGTAAACCTCAGATCTCTATCTGACACAATCGAAGATGGAACACCATGCAGTCGGACTATCTCGCTAATGTACAATTGTGCTAGTCTTGGCAAGGAATAACTCATGTTGATCGGCAAGAAGTGTGCAGACTTTGTCAATCGGTCCACGATAACCCAAATAGCATCTTGACCACTCCGAGTTCTTGGTAATCCTATTACGAAATCCATCGCTATAGCATCCCACTTCCACACGGGAATTTCCAAAGGTTGTAAACCACCGGTCGGTTTTTGATGCTCAACCTTTGCTTTTTGACAAATTATGCAATGGGCCACAAAGTCGACTACATCTTTCTTCATTCCGGGCCATCAGAAATACAACTTCAAATCATGATATATCTTAGTAGTACCCGGATGAATACTTAGCATGCTTTTATGTGCCTCATTAAGCACCATCATCGTAAATCTTCCGAGTCAGGTACATAAATCCGACCTTTTACTCGGTAAATACCGTCTGAGCCCTCGGTTAGAAATAAATCATTACCTTTAGCCTGAGTTTCTTTCATCTCGGCTAAATAAGAATCGGTCATTTGCTGTACATAAACAATTTTCAAAAATTCATTAGCTATCTTTAATGTACCAAGAGTCACTTTCCGAGACGAAGACACATCTACTTGCAAGTTCATGTCTCGGAATTGTTTAAGCAACTCCATCTCTTTAACCATCATTGTCGCCATGTGAATGGACTTCCGACTCAAGGCGTCGGCTACAACATTGGCCTTTCCTGGGTGGTATTTCAAGTCGAAGTCATAATCTTTCAAGAATTCAATCCACCTCCTCTGCCTCATATTCAATTCCTTTTGATCAAACAAATATTTCAGACTCTTGTGGTCACTATACACTTCAAACTTAGAGCCATAAAGATAGTGCCTCCAAATTTTCAGTGCAAAGACCACTGCTGCCAATTCCAGATCATGGGTCGGGTAGTTTTGCTCGTGTGGTCGTAATTGTCATGAAGCATATGCAATCACTCGGTCATTCTGCATCAGTACACATCCTAGGCCGAGTCCGGATGCATCATAGAAAACTACAAAGCTTTCCTGCAAATTTGGCAAAGCCAATACAGGAGTAGAAGTCAATCGGATTTTCAATTCTTGAAAACTCTGCTCGCACTCGGAGGACCACACAAAAGGGACGTCTTTCCGGGTTAGCTTGGTCAATGGCAAAGCAATTTTGGAGAACCCCTCAATGAATCTCTGATAGTAACCGGCTAAACCTAGAAAACTTCTGACCTCAGTAACCGACTTAGGCCTCTCCCAAATCATCACAGCTTCTACTTTTGAAGGATCTACCGAGACACCTTCTCTGGAAATGACATGACCCAGGAATTGAATCTTATCCGCCCAGAATTCACACTTAGACAATTTGGCAAACAATTTCTTCTCCTTCAACACTTGGAGTACCAATCGGAGATGCTCTTCATGCTCTTCATAAGACTTTGAATAAACCAATATATCATTAATAAATACCACCACAAACCGATCCAAGTAAGAATGAAAAATATTGTTCATATAATTCATGAACACAGCCAGAGCATTTGTCACTCTGAACGGCATTACCACGTATTCATAGTGACCATACCGGGTCCTGAATGCCGTTTTAGGAATATCGGTAGCTTTCACTCGGATCTGGTGGTATCCCGACCGTAAGTCAATTTTTGAAAAGACTGATGCACCACGTAGCTGATCAATTAAATCGTCGATCCTAGGCAATGGGTATTTATTTTTGATGGTCAGCTTATTCAATTGGCGGTAATCAATACATAACTGTATGCCACCATCCTTTTTCTTGACGAGTAACACCGGAGCACCCCACGGTGATACACTCGGTCGGATAAATTGTTTTTTGAGCAGCTCATCAACTTGCTTCTTTAGCTCAGCCAGCTCAATCAGGGACATTCTATAAGGAGCTCTAGAGACTGGCTCGGCTCCAGGGATTAAATCAATAGAGAACTCAATCTCTCTATCGGGAGGAACACCAGGTACATCCTCCGGGAATAACTCGGGAAAGTCACAAACAATAGGAATATCTCAGATTCGAGACTCACTCTTCCCATCAACCATACAAAATAACATAAGCAATTGAGATATACCTTGGATTTCATATTCATCAGCTTTTTGTTTAGGAAAAATCACTTGCCGATTCCGACAGTCAACCAGGACTTTATTGGCTGATAGCCAATCCATACCGAGAACGATGTCAAGACCTCTCAAAGGTAGACATATTAAATCAGCAGTAAAATCCCTATCATCGAGAGTGAAAAATACGTTCTCACACATCATGGAAGTCCACAATTTAGCACCAGTCGGATTAGACACATTTAATGACCGATTCATAGTAACAACAGGCAATCTCATTCGTATGACACAATCATTAGAAATAAATGAGTGAGTAGCACCCGAGTCAAACACCACATCAAGAGTAGTATTTCCGAGTAAGCACTTACTTTGAACCAAGTCATTGGCTTGGGCAACTTCCTCAACAGTGGTAGCATACACTCGGCCTGCTGCCGATGAACTAGAATTCCCAGCCCGATCGTTCCTCGGCATCACAGAATTGTTGTCACGTTCCCCATTGCCTCTTCCTCCTCTGTTACCATTTCCACGGCCTCGTCCTCTGAAGCCTCCACGGTTTACACTGGCATGTGATTCAGTCGGTTGGAGAAGAGGACAGTTAGGACAGACATGTCCTTTCTCATTGCAATGATAGCAAATAACTTCCTCATCTTTGTTACAATTCTTATCATAGTGATTGCCCCCACATTTAAAGCATTTAATGTCTCTCGGTCTATTCACTAGTCGGCCACCAGCATTCCCTCGACCTCTGGATTTAGAGGAAGATTCTCCTCTAACAGACTTTCCTTGCTTCTTAAAGCTGATTGGTGGTAACCTTGAAGAACTGTCCGACTTACTACTCGAGCCGGTTGAAGCTTTATCGTCCTCCTCATATATTCTGTATTTATTAACAAGGATCGGAAAGCTTCTAATCTCTTGGTGTCGGAAAGCTTTCTTAATCTTTGGGTTCAAACCACTCTCAAATTTTATACATTTTGAACCTTCTGTACCCGGCATCTAGAAAGGAGGATAGAACAGGCACAGCTCCTCAAATTTAGCTGCATATTCTTCGACACTCATATTGCCTTGTCGAAGTTCCATAAATTCCAGTTCCTTTTGACTCCTAACTATGTTTGGGAAATATTTCTCAAGGAAACATTCCTTGCAATTTTCCCAGTTCAGCTCAGTCCCCATGGCAACCAATCGGCCTTTTGCCATTCTCCACCAGTTTTCAGCTTCTTTTCGAAGCATGAAAACAGCATACTCCACCTTCTGTGCTTCAGAGCACTACAAACTGCCAAAGATCCATTCAAGGTTCTGGATCCAGGCATAAGCTTGATCAGGCTGAAATCCTCCATGGAATTCAGTCAGTTTTCTTTTCAAGAAACAATCAATGCTTTGATTGTCACTCGGCTGGGGCTGATTCTGCCTTTCTAGAATATCAGCCACACGCTGAAAGGCAGCAGCCATTGCGTCCATACCATGAGGGTCCATTCTTATCCTAAAATAATCATCATACTTTAGTACCACTCATGGATATGAAAGCAATTTATTTATAGTTGATTTCCTCAACTACATTACACAACAACAGTGATATGACTTCACTCAATCATAGCATTTAGTAGCTTAACCTTGGCCTTGGACTTTTCAAGTCTGCTCTGATACCAAAATATAACATCCTTAATTTTTAAAATACTTTCCAATAAATCAAGTAAATTTTTCGCAAATAATTTAAATTTCCAAACAGGAATCGGGTTCAGCATTAAACAAATCCGACCGACCCATTTAAATTACAAATAAATACAAATAAACTTTTCACAAATAATTCCAAGATTAAAACGAAATCTGAATTAAATAAGAGTATTATCTCTTTACAAAAGCCGACCGGCCACTTTATAATACAAATAAAATACATCACTCGGTAATCACAAGAGCCGGCCAAGGCTTCTACCCAAATAACTATGTACACTATGTATTGTGCATACTACTAATACATAATGCTCCAGTCGGTCGAGTGACTTCAAGTGCCATCACTGTGTCCTCTATCTACTGTAAAAATAATAAGTAGAGGGTGAGCATAAACATATCAAATAATAGTTATTGAATTAGATTAAAAGTCCAATCCATAACTATACAAATAACATATACCGAGCCATATGAAACAACATAAACAGTATGCTATTCTCAATTACATATATATCAATGCACACAGGTACTCACTCGGATAAATCCATTATTAAGTCTTTTAATTGTGTTGCAACACTGGCTCCCCGAGCCATAACTCAGCTCTCAGCTGAACCGGCCATTTTACTAGTACCAAACCGTTTACACCCAATGTGACACCATCACTCTCAGTGACAACGGTGAGTGCCACGGGCCAACCGTTTACACCCTTATGTGACACCATCACTCTTCAGTGACAACGGTGAGTGCCACGAGCCAAAACCCCGAGCCCCGCTCAAGAGGTTGCCTTGAGTCCCACCCAAGGTCTTTTTGTGAAATCACATCATATTTCATATTCAATCATCACACATGCATCTCAAGCATATACATAGATATCATGAAAAATTCATGAATCATCATCCATATCGTCATCATCAATCTCATGTTAATATCAGCAATATGAATGGAAAATATGAAAACATAAAACGTCATATAATCGGGGTCTGATACAATAATTCATACACATATCACATGTACACAAAATAATACCTCATATCCATTCATAAACTATCTATTTGAAATGTAACGCTCCCCCTACTTGGAATAAGGAGTTTTCAATTGTTCTTCAATCGTTATCAGTTACAGCTTCGAGAATTCCGACTGGAATTACAGTTTCAGAAGCCTCTTATTTATGAAACCCAAACGTTCACGCGAAATAGAAGAAAGGAAGATTTACTTGTTCTTCGTAAATAGCTTTCAGCAAGAGTTGGAAGAGAAGATTGTAGATGTTGTTTTTCACTTTTCCAAAGTCGTTAATTGATCTAACAGTAGTTAATATTTATATTGTTCATGCAAAAGAGACGTGAACAATAAAAAGATCTCTGTTGTACGTTTCCTCAGATGATGAATAAGGAATAAGCATTTAATGAAAAGGGACAGCACATAAGAAAGGGTCCCAGACTTAGAAAATATCTTGAAAAGTGAAGCTGCTAGAAAGTAGAAGAACAGATTGACGTGTAAATCTCCAGTAACTAAAATAATCGTTAATCCGACTCGGTTTTCAGTATATTCCAACTCGGTTTTAGCCTTCTGTGCATATCTTTCCGAGAAGATTTATCACAGCCTCTATCCTCTCGGAATTCCTTTATTCGGAGGAAAGGTTCCATCCCATGGAAAACTCGGCTTTCTTTCCTCGGAAGTATCCCACACGATAATATCGCATTCAAACATACTCGGGTATATTTATGTCCGAGTCAATCTTTTGCTTACATTACTCGGAAATCTTCCATCTAAAAATCACTCAGAATTTGAAGTCAACTCTCTCTCTCTCTCTCTCGGAAGTCTTTCCATTTGAACGAATCACTCGGGGTCAAGGACAATTCCGAAGACAAACCCGAGCACAAGCTTTTGGTCATTATTAAATATCGACCCGAGCATAAATTTAACGAAGTTCACCACTCGGTAACTCACCACTCGGATTTCCTTATTCGAAAGTGTCTCATTCGGACACTATTTTCTTAACTTAGAAATAATTTAGTTAATGATGTTTCACTCGGAAACATCTTAATTCCATTTAGAAATAGCTTCCTCGGTCTTACTTCACTCGGTGCTGCACTATTTTCACTCGGTGTTGCACCATTTTCACTCGGAATTTCATATTTCACCCAGTATTCACTCAGAATTTCATTCGGAAATTCCTCATTAATCCTTAATAAATGAATTTTCTAAAATTACAAATTTTGGGATGTCACACGAGACCCTGATTCGCTTAGGCGAAACCCGAGAAGGTCGCTTAGGCGAGTTCCGACTCACTTGAGCGAATTTTATACTTTAAACCTGAGCGAACAACGGGACCTACAAGGAAAATTAACAAGTCAGGTTTCACTTGGAAATGGGTCCACTCGGAAATGGGTCCACTCGGTCATCTCTCACTCGAGAACAGCTTAACCTTACTTCACTCAGAAAAGGTTCTCTCGGGTATACCTCACTCAGAAACATTCTAACCTTACTTCACTCGGAAGAAGTTCTCTCGGCCTTACCTCGCTCGGACAAGACTGAATCCACTCGGTGAGATTCGTCCGTAATCGACTTTACTATAGCAACGCAAATTCACTCATGAAAATCAATACCGATCACATAGCAACATAATTCATATGCACATTAGTCAACATACATAAGCAACATAGTATGGTATCACATACTCGGAAAATTCATTATACATTACACACAATTCATTTCACAATCACTCGGTTCCTTGGCATCAATCCTCCGCTTGGCGCACCTCCAGGGCTCCGACCTCTTCCCTGTCACTGGTTACTAAATTGAAAACCACAGCAAGGGTGAGTGTTTGACATCATAATTAATCTAGAACGGAAATTAACAAATTACATGTATATAAACTCCGTCCGATTGCATTATCATCATATTGCAAATCACACTCGGCAAGTAATTCACACTCGGCAAGTATAACAATTCACACTCGGCAAATATAACAAATTGCACTCGGCAAATATAGCAAATCATACTCATCACAATACTAAATTCATCAATTGTCACCACTGACTCTCAGACAAAATTGACGCCTAGTATCCGGATACTAAAAGGATCGACCTTTAGCTGGGGGTCCAACTTGACACCCCGTGAACCCGACTTGGTTCACCGAGCCCGACTTGGCTCCCCCTAAACCACTGGGTCATAGACCTCTGGGTAGCTTAACTGGGTCTGACTTGACCACGGAAGCCAAAAATGAGGGTAACACATACCGTCGGTCGTCCTCTACCACATAATCACATATTCAATTATATAAACATAGGCATATCATTACGATCATCATTTGCAACTGTCAGAAACTGACATGTGCTCACAACGTAGGGCGACCGACTTGTCAAGCCCCTCAATATAATGTCCTCACACATAGCAAATACTTATCATACATAAACAATTCACATTTCTCATCATATCACGAGTGGCCATCATCAACACATACTCATCAAACGGGCGACCTGCTTGTCAAGCCCGACATCACATTGCCACTACACTTTGATTATCACAACAAGTATTTCAAACTCAATCATCATAAGCCACACACGATCCTAAACCGATCAGTGTCCATATTCATACATGCATACACATACAACTCATCCACATACAACTATCATTCAGCAATATCTCTTACCGTGTTCATAACTGGTTCGACGACCCGGAATCAAAATATTTACCTATTCTAATTAATTATAACCCGAACACCCCCCTTACCTCTATTCCAAGCTTCAACGATCTGCTCCTGATGCCTATTGCGTCCTCTAAGCGCTGGATTCACGGTTTCACTTCCGAATCCAGTACCAGCTCCGTCAATCAATCCTCCGATGTTCATTCTTCTACCTACGGGGTTGGAATGCAAAACCCGTTAACGTCATACCACCCTCTGCTCTAAAGACTATTTTCGAGCTCACACTCACTAGAGGAGTGGAAAACATAACCTTACTCTGCCATGCATGACCATTCGGTCAGGGAGTGAAAATGAAAAGGGAAGAGATAACTCAATTCAAACGGTTCATTGGACTCACCTTGAAACCACGGTCACGGAAATGAGGTTATCTCGAAGTTTTGATGCGAAATGGACCTTCTTCTGGAGCATGCAGCTCGGCAGTGATGGAGGAAGGAGAACAAGAAAAAGAAACGGAAGAAGAAAGAAGCAGCAGAAGAATCGTGTGAAAGTGAATGAGGAAAGGAGAAGGAAAACCTTCTTTACTTAAGGCTCAGGGGCAAAACAGCCTTTTCCCTATTTCTTTCATATTTTCATTAAAAGTTTTAATTAAACTTTTACCTCCTTTTAATTACACCTCATTTAACCCTTTTATAATTAATCAATCAAATAAATTTTATTTACTTTCCACACTAGTTAATTATTTATAATTGCCTAATACTTCATAAAAATATCAAATAAATCCTTAAAACAATTATTAATATTTTCTGCTACACATAATTTTCTAAAATATCCGGGATGTTACATCATGTCTCTCTTTTTATTTTTCTAGATTTCATTAAAATCTCTCATGTGCATGAATCAAAAATTAAATAATATATATGTTTAAAGATAATGAATATTTTAAAACCAAATTTTATTACTAAATCTTCATCATATAATATCTTTCAATATAATTATAATTTTTAAAGAATATTGTATCAAACACTCCTCTATTTTCAAAGAATATATATATATATATATATATATATATATATATATATATATATATATATATAAACATATTTGTACATGCTCATATTGACATATGTTTGACTGTGATTCTTCTAAAATTATAGCTAATATACTCTCATGTTGTAGTTTATATTCAAGTTTAATAGCTAATATGTTATGCTATAATATTTTTGGACTAATAGGCAAATATTAATTATGCTTAAAGCATTTATAAAAATTTTAATCAAATAAAGAAGTGGATCTTTTATATAAAAAATAATATAACTTCCAGCAGGATCTCAATAAGATGTGGTGTGACAAACAATTATTTAACACACTAACTTTTTATCCTTCAAAATATAATGTAATGATTTTTCCATTGTGATATACATTATAAATACAAATTTATGTGATAATTTTAGGAACTCAATCAGATGTAGTCTAACAAACAATGATTAATATAATCATAATTGTCACCATGCTTACGATATTATTTACAAATTATTTGTATCCCATTAGTATAATAGAGGCATTAGTTCTTCTAAAACTTTAAACGAAATTGAAATTAGAATTGTGTAGTTCATGAGAAATTACAACAATGATATTTCTTTAAAAAATATTTTTTTACTGTTGTTACATAGATTAATCAAGTCTTTTTAATCATGGTTAGTTCTTTTGGAGCTATAGCATATTTATTGCATAAATGAAAATCAAGAAATTTGTTAATTTATGAACAGTTCTTTAGGGATGTACCAGATTTTGATAAAATAATTTTATCAACAATGTTCAATATTAAAAGTAGTGGATATTCAAAGTTGAAATACTATGAATGTCATAAGAAGAGAATAAATTGAATAACCAAATTATAGAGGATAAACAATACACTTCCTCGGTATAGTTTTATATAATATTAATAACAAATATGAAATCTGCAAGGATATCAATAATACGTCATGAAAAAAATCGTGTAATAAATTCAACACTAACAAGAATTCAATCACAAATAACAAGATAACAAATAAAGATAGAATGAGAACGAAGTGTGGACATTTAAATTTCGGTTCTTAGGGACTTAATTATTATTTGCTTGTGCTATAATTCTTATAATTCACGACAGCAATTATGCTCATATATTATAGTTTTTGTGGACATATAGTAATCGAATGGTTGAAGTGTACCTACACTAACTGGAAGCATCAGGATCCATTATATCACCTATAATTCTTATGAACTTATAGTAATTATCATTTCAAACCTTGTAATGTTCGATTCCTCTTTGCAATATTATTTTTTGCTACAGTATTCTTGGACTCAACTATTCATATTATAGTTCTATAAACTCATAACAATTTATGTTATGCTTCTAGTTCTTCTAGATTTATAACGTTTTTTTATATAATTCTAACTAATTTATAAATATTAAGATGTTTTATGATAATGAGTATATTAAAAAATAGATTTCTATGAAAAAATACACCTTAAAAGACAAAACAAACTTTACAAATATGATAAAACGTCATGCTCATGATTGTGTCGTGAAAAGAGAGACAAAAGAGAGTAAAGAGTAGAGAGAATAACAGCAGAGAATAAATAAAACATGGGAAGTAAGTATTGTTGTATTAGGGGTGTTTGGTTTACAGTTATAGAAATAGAGTTGAGTCAAAGTAAAAAATTTAAATGTTGATATTAATTCTTTACATTGTTAGAGATAATTAAAGCTCCCCACTTAACGGAGAAAAACTCCGTTGAAGGAAGTCACCAAACGTCCTCTTAATCATATTCTTAGTATTACAAGTATCCATGTTTATATATATAAGTTGGACTTGCATAGAGCTAAAGTTATTACATCCCTTAATTCTATATTGAAATGTACTTTCATGAATTGTTTAAGAATCAATATATTTTATTCGTATTTTTTAAATTTAGAAAAAAATCATAATTTAATTTTTAACTGGAATTTATTTTACATTGTTAATCAATTTAAATACACTAAATATATAACTTATAAGGCATTTTTTTTACAAAAGTCAATAACTATTAATGATCATGAATGAATTGGTTGACGGATAAGAAATTTACATTTTTAGTTTATTCTAATCAAATTTTAAGTTAAATTAGTACTCAATTACTTATAAGTTGAACTATAATAAAATGTTAATGTTAACCTTAATATAAAGACTTTTATATTGTGGACAGATAAGGATTAGAGATGAGTAAGTAGTTCAATTTATTTGAACTAACCTGTTTAAGGTTTACGTTAAATTGGTAAGTTGGGTTGACTTAGATTTTGAATGAGTTAAAAAATGTTTAACCTGTTTAAATTCATCTAACTTGTTTGTTAATGGGTTGGTAAATAAGAATATAAATTAATTTTAAAATAAAAATTCATAAAAATAAAAAAGAAACACTAAAAATATTCTAAGAAAAGATTATACATATAAATTATTCATACATTTAAGTAATTCAAATATTTAAATTCAACGTTCAAACATACCAAACTTCAAACATGAAAGTTAGGTAGGAGGTAATGAATAAAAAAATATCAAACAAACAAACACATGAGGCAAAATCCATTTACCTGTATGTTACTTCTGAACGTGTTTATTAATTTTTCTTAAAGTTAACCCACTCAACTTATAAGTTAACAGGTCGATCTAAACTTTCTATATACCAAACTCTAGTTAAAATACAATGAAGATATATTTGTTTATATAGTTAGATATTATAAAAGCTATTCAAATTTCATGATATATTAATCTATTATAGGTTGACAATAAAAATATAAAACAATTTAGAAATATCATTTATGTGACGAAGCTTTGAACCTAGCATATAGCTTTATAAAAAATAGAATTTAATTAGAATGCACTGATATAGATAACCGTAAAGAAATATTGACATAGCAAAAAAAATTTACATTGTCTTCTAATAATTGATTGTTATATGAATACAATTGTTTACTTGTACATTAACTTTACTAAAAATCATATTTAGAATACATGTGTCCTCTAATATATTTCTAATGATATGAAGATTTACATAAATATGATCCGGGGACACGTCTAACTCATCTACACTTGATTATATATATAAAGACTTACACAAGTAAAAAGGAACTGATAGTTTCGTTCTTTCAGACGCACCACTCTTTATTTGTTGGTTGATATATAATAATTGAACAAACAGAAAACGTTCTCAGTATTTGTTATTGAAGCTAGAAGCAGGTGGACCTTCAAGACGAATATAATCATACATAATGGCCTGAAATGGACTATTGCCTCTAGCCTGTGTCAGAAATATGCTATTATCTCCTTCAACAAGTTGACCACCCGCTATGTCTACACTGTATAGCCAGTAAAGTCCATGAATTCCATGCCTTGCGATTGAGTTATCCCTTCCTATCAACCCACTTGAAAATACAGGACGACTTGCCTTTGGATTGTTTACTCGAACCTAAAATTAAACATGAAACTTAGGATAAAACTTAATGATTTTTTTTTTTTACCTCAATCTATTATATGAAATTAATCAAGAAATGCACACCTGAAGTTCAGAAAATGTTGCTGATGCCAAAGCCACTCGCAATTTATAGCTACTGCTTTTGTTCACCTTATCTAGCTGAAACTTTATTTGCCAGGTGGTTCCTTGATATGTATTGTCATCTTTCTTCCTGAAAATGAGGAAAAACCAACAATGTTTTATTTCAAATTGCCAAAGATAACAAGTTGTAAAGCAAAACCAATTGTGCAACATAATTTCTACCTGGTAACTTGAGCAAAGAACCAATCTTTGGTGTAGTCACTAACACCAATTGTGTAGATCAAGTCTTTGTCAGGGTATAATTCTGCATACCTCTCCCACAGTCCATATTGCCTAAACCTGCCATTTATATATAAATGGTCTTGGTCAATTTACAAGCATTTATATGGGAAATTAAGTTTGTCCAATGGAATCAATGCTTGGCTTTTTCTAATAAAAAGTTACAATTTATTGAAGTGTGAGGAAAAAACATAAAGGTGACTAACTTGTCAGGATGATTAACATAAAGTTTGTTGATATATTTGGGATTTGGATCAGGAACATAGAACTCAGCAGCAGAGCGATCAGGGATGCCTATTTCCCACAATGTTGGACCATCTCTTGGAGGTTCATAGACAAGATCACCAAGGTCAATGTCACAACCTGTTTTCACATAAAATAAATACAAAATAGTTAATACAAAAACTCTCAGTAATTTAGAAAAAAATGAGAGATTTGGTTGTGAATACCTTCTGTTATGTTCATAACCACATCATATTTATAGTCACCAATAAAACCAGGTACCCAAGCATAAACATTGTAGTCACCAGTACGTATATTGCTAATGTAGAAGTAGCCATCATCATCTGCTTTAGCCCAGAACTGGTAGTTCTGATAGCAATTAAAATGTAAATATAAGCATATAAGTTCTTAAAATGGTATTTTGGTGCATTATATTAATTGAAAATGAGTATGAGGAATGTGTGCACTCATATTTTTCTATTTTCCCAATCACCTTGCATTCTCTTTGCCAAGATCCCACGTCCCCTTGTGGAGCCAAGCCAACATAAGCACCTTTTGCTGGTATATAGTCATCGTTTATATACCTATATATACCAAATTGGAATTAATTAAAAACAAACTAAATTTGCTTTTAATTAATGAGCATGAATATGATACTACAATAGTATACAAAAAGAATCTCATCACATTGCACTTATGTTGCTACAATTATTCACATGGCTCAGTCAATTTCACAAGCCTGTTTAGGCGATTCTCTAATATTCAAATTTACTGTCTTGCAGTTCTCTTGTTCTTGTTGGGTTAAGGTTCCTTATACCTAGTATCAATGAATTTCTTTTTGCTGATAAAAATTAATTTTCAAATTTTAGATTGTAAACTAATTATATGATGGCCTAAATTAACAATATCTAATAACTAAGAAACTTGAAAGTACAAATAAGAAAAAATGGCATATAAAAACGCACCTCTCTCTAACCAATAATCTGCCACTAACATTACCACGTTCATCCCACTTGGGAAAATCATCTGATTCAGGAAAACTGTAGGGCCAGCTTTGAACTTCCACCAACATCTGTAAAATTTGGTTTGTAATGTGCTAGTGTCACTATGTAAGCTATGTTGGAAAATGTAGCATTAGCAATATAAATATACATTCATAATCATAGATAGATAATTATGTAATATTAAACCTGTAGTTTAGCATCTTCCCATAGCTTAGGGGGGTCACTTCCATCATACGAGGAATTCAAATAAATGAAAACTGGACCAAAAACTTTCTTCCATGCCTCATCAGCTCTGAACTTGGGCACCAGATCCTCTCCACTATAATGTGCACTGAGAAACACCTGATTGCGTTATTTTTCAACAACGATTAACAAATTAGACCACAACAATTGGTCATTGGTCATACAAATAATTATCATCTATACATATTAACCACTTACAGCAAGTGTGGTGGGCCCCACGTGGGAAGTTAAATTTTGTTTGACGGGTCCACCGGATCGAAACTCGTTGCTAGGAGTAATTAGCCAGAATCCCACTGCCGGATCCATGCAAATCCATCCATGAACTTGGCTATCTTTGTTGTCACATGAATATTGATATTTGTCATCCACCTATAAGTCATTTTCCCACAAAACATTATCCCAAATTAACATCAACAATGTTGATTAAGAATAGTAAAAAATACAAGAGTAAGATTATATCTTCTTACTAATTTTTTAAATATTTCAATGAAAATTAAGTGTGAAAATGCATTCATTCTCTTGAAGTTATAAAAAAATTAATTGCATCTTCAATTAATAAATATGACGATGTATAATTAATAAAAATAAACAATTCTTATTGAAAAATGTAATACTTAACACATGTTTAATTGAAACTAATTTAATCAAAATAATCACTCATTTTTAAAATCTGTTTGAAAAATTGCCTAAAAATAACACATGATTAATGTTACAAATACATTTATGTTGAGATTTTTAATAAAAAAATTATTTATGAACTATTTGACCACGTACCCCACGTTAGAAAGACTCAATAAGTTATGACCTTAAATAAACCTCACTTGTAAATTGTAATACCAAGATTAAGTATAAATGAAGTTAGTTCTTTTTGGGGTACAATGCTTATCTTAGGTTTTAAAACATGTAATTCACATATAAGCACCGCATAATCTTTTATAAAGAACATTCCTAATTCCTTACTTAAAGAAAATAAGACCAAAGGTGTTTTTACTCTATTTTATAGGAAAAGAGAGATGTTTATGCTCTTAGGAGTGCCATGTAAAAATAATTTCCCGTGATATTTTCTCTTTCTATTGTTGGGATCAAAACAAAAGTCCTTTCTCCCAAAGGGAAAGAAGAAAGAAGGAAAAGTCTTATATATCCTTTTACGAAGGAGCCATATCCAAACAGAATTAATTAATTAACTTAGTAAGTGGGTATTACTTGGCAATTTAAAATCATTTATAGTAAGAGAAGTGATACTACTCCCTCTCCCTCCTTATCCATCCGATTTGTATTTTTATTTATTTCTAAATATTTATTTAGTAACAAGTAATATTTAATGATTATTTTTTAATTATACTCTTATAATCTTTAGTTATTTTTTTATCTTATTGAAATATAAGAGCATTAATTAATCATTACCTATAAAAAGAAAAATGGTATTTTAGTAAAAAAGAGAAAACAAAAGAATACATTTAATGTTTTCTTTAACTTGTTTAAAAATACCAATACATATAAAAAGAAACGGATAATTATTGTTAAGCCCATATGTGTTCTTTTCAATACATTAATCATTTGGTAAATTTTAAATAGTTTTATTAAATACTATTTCCATCCTTAAATATAAGGAAATAAAATTTGTCATAAAATATAAATAAATTTAACTAACTTAACCTTATTAAATGCAGAAGAAATCTTAAAATACCCTTATTTAATACACATTTTAATTTTTAATGAAAAGAGATTAAATCTCTTAACAAGTTTTAATGAAATGTATTATAATAAAAAAACACACATTCTTTTAGATGAAATCAATAAAGGATAAGAGATAGTTAAATTGTGTTTATATTTATATACCAAGTTAATTGCTTTAAAAATAGTAAATTAAAGAGTGTATTAATACAATTCCAACCTAAATTTACCTCTCCTTTCAATTCTGGTTCAATGGGATTCACAAGTAGAACAGCCTCTGGATAGGCTTGGGCTTGGCCCCTAGGTGGTAATCGATCATCTGGAAGAGGCATGTTTCTTTGTCTGTTATCAGCCATTGCCATATAATGGAACCTGCCCATACCACCCACGTAGTTCCAATAACCACCTTAACTAACTCATCATATATATTGAAGCCCATCTTTGCGACTAAGAATATGACAATAACTAGAAGCATAAGAAGAAAAATGTTAGGCCTCTGCTTACTTGTCTTTTCTAAGCTTGAAAGCAATTCTTGTTTCGTCAAGATTGAAAGCTGGCCAGTCCTTCAAGTGCTCATAAATTGCATAGGAGTAGAAGCCGGAACAACCGCGAAGCATTACGAACCTAAATTTACCCATTAAGTTGATACAACTTAAAATTTTCATTTCAATGCCACCATCTTAACAATTTAATAATGGACAATGCTTGGTATAACGTGTTGACCTTTTATCAATATTTAATGGAACCAACTTGCCCTCAAGAGAGACGTCCCAAGTCCTGGTGAAGGATAACTCAACTTGGTCCTCATTTTCCACCACAACTTTGAAAGTGGTTCCTTTTATGCTGCATTCACATATCGCAATATAACTTCATGTATGTGACTTTCTTGAAGATACATGATTGTAATGGAAAGAGGCCAGTTAAAATTCAAATATGAATAATTGAGTATGGAAAGTATATAGCTTGTAGCAAGGAGTTTTGGTGGAATCTTAAGCTCAAATTGTCATGCAAAAAAAAAAAAAACACAGAAAGAAAAGAAGATAGACATACACATCAAATGCACCAGTGGTTCCTGTACTTGTAGGTGAGCTCCAAACAAGGTCCCAATACCTATACATGAAGTTGCAAACAGGTTTTTGTGTTACTGAGAGTAATAACAAACGAAGTTCCTTAGTTCGTGAAAATAACCTCGACTTTGTAAAGTATACCCTCTATTGGATTCTTCATTCAAAACTTCAAGCAAGTTATCGATGTCATTATACTGTATTCCTGTCACAACACCCCCAGGATTCGATAATGTGACCCTTAGTATGCCATTGTCCATCACCACCTGCACGTGAAGCTTAGTCACTTGGGAGAACATGAATGAATCCAAAAGAGCACATAGAGAAGACTCATACTTGAACAAGAATTTCATATAATTAACAACATCTAATTCAGACTAAAAGCAAAATTTATTAAGATGGAAGCAAAAAAATTCTAAGGATATTTTAAATACATGACGGTCTTGAATACTAAGTTGCACTCCTATTGGCGGCATGATGATGGTATTTGAAGTGAACCAGAGAAGTGTGCAATGAAAGTCTCACGGATTCAGAGTAGTTTGAGAGAATGGCTGAGAATTTATCTTATAATGTGAAGAAAGAATGGCCTTTATATGGTACCAATGTGTGGCTTTAAGCACCGTGTTTAGAGAAAAACAGTTTTTGTGCTTATGTCCTACTACTCAGCAATCTGCCAACAGAAATTGGCTAGTCTGAGGAATTGAATGAATTGGATTACTTTCCTTGAACTAGAGATAAAGCATTCTTTAAATCTCTTTACTTGGTCGCCACAGTTGTTTGGTGTATTAGATAAGGCGTGCGAGTGAAGAAACGGTCAATCACCTTACACAAGGATAAAAATATTGAGCTTATTTTTTGTTTTGGCTTCATTAATATTCATTTCTCACCAGCTGGTTGCAAGTTTTGAATCACATCCTCGTTTTACCACGCCATCCTGTCAAAGTTTAAGCTGAATAATAGACTATGAGCAGATTCAAATTTTCTTTTAACTATTAATTTTTTAATAGTTTCGACCAATACTAGACTTGATTCTTTTATTCAAACACAAGGGATTTTGAAACGTTTGCAAGGCTGATCACAATAGTATATACTATTTATAGTTGATTAAGTTATTATTTTAACATGAAAAAATTTGTTTCTTATGCTAGGTACCTGCCCTTCACATTTCGGTAGGCTTACATGGATTGAGAATGCGGACTGACAATAACAGTTGTCAACGTGCCTCTGGGAAAGTCATGTATACAGTTAGTGATTGTTAATAAAGTCATATACAATTAGTGATTGTTAAAACTTTTAGCTTAATTTCCTTGCTAGCTTCTCGACGGGTTTGGTTGCGTTGGAAGTGTCTGGTATTGAAAAAGTCAACCAGGTAGCTTACTACTCTTCCCACCCACCGGATTTTTAACACTGAATCCGGAATTGAATCAGTTAATTTGATCTATTTAAAAATTAAAATATTATTTAAATAAGTATTTCATATTTTAAATTTTAAAATCACACACACATAACAATAATAAGTATCTAATAAAAAAAAATCATTTACTTGCATCAAATCAACCAGGTCACTGATTTTAAAAATCGTTCAGCTTAAACAGATTTATTCGGACCATTTACGTAACCAGTCTAATAACTTACTCAGACCGATGAACCAGTCCAACCAATCGATATGAACTGATTTTTATAACACTCCTTTCTACCACTCGGCAAATGATTTTTTATGGTGCATACTCACGACTGTAAGATATTGAACTAGCCTGAACCAGGGTAAGAGATCAAGTGTGGGGCCAGCCACAAAAGTCAAAGAATTGTATATTTATACACCGGTACAGTGGGTATCCGGTATTATGATCCGATCTCTCAGTGGGAGAAAACCGGTCTTGTTGTCATGGAGATCCTACACACCGGTCCTTCGCACTGAAGAGAGGGCCAAGGGGGGTGCCACCTGTAAAATTTCTCCGACGACCAAGTTAGTGGCAGTGTGTAAGAAGTGTATTCAAGTGGTATTGTAATGCAAGCAAGATATCTGAATTGTATGCACCATTGAAGTATTTATAAGTGTGTGTGAGAATATGGGTCTAATTAGATCAGGGAACAAACCTGCCTTTCCTAAGGATATAGGAAATTAAGAATAGAGAGTGCCCATCATGCCCTGTCGGAGAATGGGTGAACATATTTGTTTAATCTATCATGGGGGACAAGTATGGGTTGAGTGATACAAGTATGGGTTGAGTGATAGCGAGCATGCCCCTCGAGGGTTGGACTCGTTATGGAGTACTGGAATTGCTACGCTGTTACCAAGGCCACTTATAATTATTTAATGGGGATTCGATGCAAAAAGGGGCGTGCTATATCCGATATGGGAGGCGTCAACATGGACTTACTAGTCTTGGGAGAACGCCCAGACGGTCTAATTGATCCGATGTCTTACCTGCTGAATCTGTAGCGCTGCCAGAACGGATGACACGTCACCCTTGTCTTTGGGGGCCGGTATCAAGACCGGATCAGATATATATGATAAGTCAAATATATATATATATATATATATATATATATATATATATATATAATAAAGGGCCAATTAGTTAGGATTTTATCTTAAAGAAAGTATAGATAAGATAAGTCGTTAGTTATGATTAGAATCCTATCTTAACAAAACAATTAGATAAGTAATTAGAGTGAGAAAGAGGGAAGAGAGTTGAGGTTATAAATAACACCCTTATGTATTGAAGAAAGACATCAAATTAATTACAAAGCTTAGTAAGTTGTTTCTCTCTTCTATTGTGTAAGTGAAGAGTGAGTGAGATTACACTAGAGAAATCTATTTTAGTTGTAACAATTGGTATTAGTTTGCTAGGGGACGATGGTGTCAACAAAAGAGCTGGAGACACGCATGGAATTTTATGAGAAGACTGTTTCTGATCTTAAAGATTCAATGCAAAAATCATTAGAGATGATATAGAAATCCATAGAAGGACTGACAGCTTTTATCATAGCTCAACATAAAGAACCCAGGGTCACAACCGAGGAAGAAAACCACAATGAGACTCCTGAAACCAATGTTTCGGTGGTGGATCAGGCGCAAATCCCTTTTCCCACTTTTGAAGGTTCTAACTATCGCGAATGGAAGGCAAAATCTGAACAGTTCTTTGAACTGGAAGGGACACCGGAAGAGCAACGAAGTCGTTTGTTGCTATTATCCATGGATGGCAAAGCTTTTTCCTGGCAAAGGCATTACATATAGAATGCGAATAACAAACACAAGACGTGACGACAGATTCTACAAGACGTGGGCAGCAGGTTTGACAATGGTGCATTTGATGACCCGGTGGGAGAACTTGCAAGATTGAAGCAAGAAGGCTCCTTGATCGAATATCTTGAGAGGTTTAACACACTTTTGGCTCGAGTTGCTATATCAGAAGAGTTGGCATTAAGCTTCTTTCTATCTGGCCTGACGGTAGAATTGGAGAAATCAATCAGGGTTCATAGACCTTCAATTCAAGAAGTTGTTAGAATAGCCAAACTTCAATATGAGGTTCTTCAAGAGATGGTCAAGAAATTTTCTATAGTGCATACTCACGATATATATGATAAGTCAAATATATATATATATATAAAATAAAGGGCCAATTAGTTAGGATTTTATCTTAAAGAAAGTAATGAGGTAAGATTAGTTAGTTATGATTAGAATCCTATCTTAACAAAACAATTAGATAAGTAATTAGAGTGAGAAAGAGGGAAGAGGGTTAGGGGTTATAAATAACACCCTTATGTACTAAAGAAAGGCATTGAATTAATTACAAAGCTTAGTAAGTTGTTTCCCTTTTCCGCTGTGTGAGTGAAGAGTGAGTGAAATTACACTAGAAATCTATTCTAGTTGTAACAATATAATAATTCATACACTTCACACATCAAAATTTAATAGGTGTCTCATTAGAATTCCATTTTGTTTAATCGGGTTTTATGATCATCATTCTAGAACGTCTGTGTACATGCCAAAATAAAATACCAGAACGCACACACGATGACAACAACACAACGACAAATTACAGGGGGTGAAGATTATAATGCGTATACAACGATCACACAAATACATTCCAATATGATAAAAGTCCATTTATTTCCCAAGGTTAGCTGCTTTGCATCAAGGTGGGCCTTCCAAACGAATATAATCATACATGATACCCTGGAAGGAATTGGTGCATCTTGGTTGGGTAAAGTATATAGTATTCGTGCCATCAATAAGAAGAGAACCTGGTATATTCACACTATACAACCAATAGAGTCCATGAATTCCATGTCTTGCAATTGAGTTGTCCCTTCCTATTAATCCGCTGGTAAATAGGGGTCGCCTTGCATTGGGATCATTTATTCGAATCTTCGTAGACAATGCAAAACGGTTAGCACAAAATATAATAAGGTAGATACATCAAACGAGCCCTACGTGTTTTAGAGATAGATGTGAAAAGAGAGGCAACGGAATTTACCTGCAACTCAGCTAATGTTGCAGATGCAATTGCTACTCTCAGTTTGTATGTACTTCCCTGAACCACACCACTGACTTCAAACTTGATTTGCCAAGTTGTTCCATGAAGAGTGTTATCCTCTTTTTTTCTGCAGTTGTATGGTATTGTAATGTATAACTCAAAATTTCCAACTATAATAGATGAAGTAGGCACTAGGCACTATAATCTTCAGTCATGTTATACAAAATAATCAACAATGTTCCAAGAAACCTGGGAGCCTGAGCAAAAAACCAATCCTTCGTATAGTCACTAACACCAACTGTGTAAACCAAATCTGCATCAGGATACAATTCTGTATACCTATCCCACAATCCATACTGCCTGAACCTACAAGTTGAGAGAGAAAAAGGAAGATCCAGGAGCAGATCAATTGACATCTTAAGGAAACATTTTCATCAAATGTAAAAAGTTAAATGACACATGGATAATAATTTCAGCACTATCAGCAATTCGGCATTTGATGCTTTAATATGTAGCATAGATTCAAAATTAAAGAAAACCTCTTTAGAAATATAAAGGCAAACAAAAGAAAAAGTTTATCATCCAGTTTAAAATGATCACAAAAATATACACCAATAATACATAACAGTGCTAACCTGTCTGGATGGTTGATAAAAAGCCTATTAAAATGCTGTGGATTGGGATCAGGAACATAAAATTCAGCAGCAGATCTATCAGGAATACCAATTTCCCACAACGTGGGACCATCCCTTGGAGGCTCAAATACAAGTTCACCCAATTCAATATAGGAACCTGCAATGCAAGTTTAGTAAGCATATGTTATTTTGCAAGATGGCAAATGATTTCCATTCCGACCAAATAAAGGAACCTGGGGTTATCTTCATGAAATCAGCAAATTTGTAGTCCCCAACAAAACCAGGTACCCAAGCAAAAAGGTTATAGTCGCCTGCTCGTATATGTCTAATAGTAAAAAATCCATTCTCATCTGCTCTGATCCAGAATTGATAGTCCTGGAAGGAATAAAAGTTGAAAAATCATTTAGAAAAGAGATCTATCAAAGCATCCACAATAGCATTTTGTAATTATCTTGATTTACATAATTTATGTTCTTAAAAAAGGAAAGGACAACAATTTTTGTTTTTCACCCACAAAATTATGTTTCACATAGCCCCTGCCTCGGTCCAAATGTGGGAAAAACGAGACAGTTGAGCACAAACTACATCAGCAAGTTCAGTTCATGCAACTAAAATACCAAGCTTCAACAAGTGAGGGAAGGAGACCTTGCATTCTCTTTGCCATGACCCTGCATCTCCTGGTGGAGCCAGACCAACATAAGCACCATTTGCAGGTATTAAATCCGTGCAAATGTACCTAGACATAATAGTTAAAATAGTTCACTCAAACAAACCAATATAAGAGGGAAAAACCACAATCTTGCTGCTGCTCACAACTATTAGTTTCAAATCTATTATTTTTATAAGTTTCTCACCATAAAATTGAGTAAGGACCTTTAGTGCATATTACTAAAATAGTGAAAACATTTTAATAAAAAATTGTAGCAATTATATAAACCCCCTCTTCCCACAAAAGATAAAAATAAAAATCCTAGCAGTTAGCACTTAACTTAAAATTTTGCAATAGAACAGAATCGGGAAATATGCATGTGTTCCAAGCACCGGTATATACACATCCAATAATGAAAAATAAAAGCCTTAAGAACAAACTAGGAATACCTTGCATGCTTACCTGTCTAAGACAAGTAATCTGCCACTGACGTTGCCCCGTTGATCTGATTTTGGAAAATCCTCAGAAGCTGGGAAAGGATATGGCCAACTTTGAACTTCATTCATCATCTGAATATCTATTCAAATTAGTCTTCATGTTCCATTACATCTACTGCCTAATAACAAAATTACAAGATACATTGGCAAACCTGTATTTTTGCATCCTCCCAGAGCCAACGTGGGTCATCGCCAGTTGACCCAGAATTAAGGTAAATATATACAGGACCAAAAACCTTCTTCCACGGTTCACCACCTCTAAATTTAGGCACCAAATCTTGTCCCGCATAATGACTACTAAGAAACATCTGATGTTACCAATTTAATAAACATGTTATATGAGAAAATAATCAGGTCGAATGCTCTCAC
Organism: Clitoria ternatea; assembly: GCA_037962975.1. NCBI lineage: Eukaryota > Viridiplantae > Streptophyta > Magnoliopsida > Fabales > Fabaceae > Clitoria > Clitoria ternatea. The sequence continues at coordinate 290,655,045 of CM075670.1, forward strand.
TGGTGATAACACAGTATGATAGATATGTAGGGGAAATTGTCATCTTGGTCCAAAATCTATATTCATTCACTTACTGCAAGTGTGGTAGGGCCCACGTGTGAGGTCAAATTCTGTTTGAGAGGTCCACCAGAACGAAATTCATCACTAGGTGTGATCTGCCAGAATCCCACTGGTGGACTGAAAGATATCCACCCATGGACTTTATTATCTATGTTTACACATGAATACTGATACTTGTCATCCACCTGTCAATTAGAATCAGAAAACACAATGAAATACTTTGCATACATAAACCTCTGCAAAGGAAATCATCTCTAATTCTCTATCTCTTCTTTGACTGGCCACACAAAAAATTATCTTAGTGGCCATGCAAATCTTGCCAGGTCGTCTGTGTGTTTGAACTTCGAATGATTGTTTTAAAATAAGATGTAGCCCAGAGCAATTACATTGAAAGAAACAGTTTTGGAATACGGAAATGTTAGCCTAAAACATAGTTTCACATGTAAAATCAAACATGCCTACATAGCACATACATACATATGAGGTCAAAATAAATTACTAGGTTAAATACAATTAGAAGCTTTGACAAGACAAGAAACATGGCAGAGAAAATATTTGCAAGAGGTACCTCTCCAGTCAATTGTGGATCCTTGGGATTGACTAGTAGGACAGCTTCTGGGTAACCCAAGGTTTGGCATCTTCCAGGTAACCTATCTTCTGGAAAAGGCATAATCCTTTGCCTATTGTCTGCCACAGCCATGTATTGAAACCTATATACTTGATTGTTAAATAAATGGGATGAATAGCCAAAATTAAAAAAAGGATTTCCAGCTGTCTGATTACCAACTCCACTAATGTTCTGAATGTCACATTACAAAAGGTCTAGAAAGAGAATGCTTGTCTTACTTATGTCCCTGGAGTCATATCATAAAGTGATATTTGGAATTGCAAAATCGTTTTTGTATCATTGGTTAAAGAGTGAAAAATATAAAGTTTTAGACATAGTAAATGATTTTGATGTAATAAATGATTTTTTCCCAACAAAAACTATATATTTTTTTTACCATTTTCACCAATAACTTTAAAAAATGTTATGCAAAAATAAACAAGTATAACAAGAACGAGAAACATAAAGATAGGTGGCATCAAACTTCTAGTTGAAATGATAGAGAAAGCACACACACTCACGCAAACATTGCGCATATATAGTCAATAAACTTACTTGTCTTTTCTAAGCTTGAAAGTGATCCTCGTTTCACCAATATCAAAATCTGGCCATCCACTTAAGTGCTCATAAATTCCATAAGTGTAGAAGCCTGATGAACCACGGAGCATTATGAATCTGAAATTGACCATCCACAAAATTTAATCCTGCAACTAACCAATTTAAAAAGGTAAGGGGTTACACAAAATTTAAGCACATACCTTTTGTCAATATTTAAGGGAACAAACTTTCCCTCAAGAGAAGGATCCCACATTCTTGTGAATGAAAGCTCCACCAGTTCCTCATTTTGAACTATAACTTTAAAACACGATCCATTAATCCTGGACCATAACACCTTGAATTCACATTTCCTTTAAATATTATCTCTAAAGCAATATGGAACTGATAAGATTGGCAGTAGAAAATGTAACCAAGATACAGGGGTTCGACAACCAGTTTATATTTCTGCTCAGGTGTGAGATAAAAAAACAATATCTATTTAATTGTAAACTGCAATCAGCAAATGCATTTGAATATATTTTTGTTTAACATTCAACTTCTCTAAATAATATCAAAGGCACCACGCAATTACAAAAGAAAGTAGTATTTCCATACACATCAAATATTCCTTTGCTTCCTGGTGCACTCCAAACAAGGTCCCAGTACCTAAAATTCAATTGAAAGACAAAATCAGCTTCCAGATCCATATTCAAAACGTGAGAGACCCCTTGATTTCCTCTCAATCAATAAGAAATATTTTTTTTCTTTCTCAATGACAAGATGTAGAACACAATCATATTTGATTTGTCAAACATATTCACCATGTATGGTGTTTACTTCTGCTTTTGTGTTATGGGGGTGGGGGGGGACTACTTCCCAAGCCATTTAAGCATTACTTTTCAACAGACTGGCTACTCTCTTCAGTTCATTCCAGAAAAGTGCCTGTGTGTGTTGTGAGAGAGAGAGATGATGATGACAATTACACATCACAACTCAGAAGGACCACATACCCTCTATTAGACTCCTTGTTGAGAACCTCAAGCAAATTGTCAACACCATTGTATCGTATCCCAGTGACAATTCCACCTGGATTTGACAACGTAACTTGAAGTATGCCATTATCCATCACAACCTGCACGAGCAAGTAGTTAAAATAGGTACATGAAACAAAATAATTTACAAAAAATTGTTACCAACAGCAGTTTTCCATTTTGCTTAGGTTGTGTTTGAATGGGGAATTTGTAGAATTCTAGAGACTTTTAGAATTTTCAATGTGTTTGAATGATAAGGAAGAATTTCAACATTCCTATAGAATTCCAACTTGACAATTTTTAGTATTGATGAGAAGAATTTCAAATGACACATGCTGAAAGGGAATTTTAAAATTCCTCCTTTTTGTTTAACTCAACTTACATTACCATCTAGTATAATTACTTTCACATTAGACTTTCTTTGTAACCACTCTCTATTATTAGTTCATCAATTCTAGAATTTAAAATTCCTCATTCAAACACATTCTTAAGGTTATATACAACAGAATCAAAGTTTCTGTGTGGTACATAATCAAACATAAAGTAAACTAGAGTCTACAGAAACAAGGAGAAAAAATGTACAAGTAAACTTACATATCGATCATGGATGTGCAACCGTACTGCTGGATTAGACATGGCGAATCCTTGTTGTTTCCTTGCACTATCTTGCTGATAACAGAAGAAATCTCAGGCAGGGTTGAGAATTGGAGCAAGGTTCAAAAGAAATGGAATCGCACAAGGAAACAGAACCGATCGTATCGATTTCAATGAAAATGAAAAAAATAGTTGCGACCTATTTCAGAAACCTCAGTTTTCTGTGACGATCAACTGCAACAAAAGCATACACCTGGTTGCGACGAATTATTCTGTGAGAGATATTCCAAATGAAAAAATGCACCGAGAAAGCAATATATTTCATGACAAAGAATGATGGGATACCGTTCTATATCAGTGGATGACGAAGAAATCGGAGTGATCAGTAAGACACGTGTCACACCGCCGAGAGTGTGGAAAATGAAAACAGCTACACAACAGCTTATAAGCTGCCTTGTAACTCTGGTAATCTCTGTCAGGGCGGGGGAATAGGGACGGGAACATAAGCAAACACTGTACCAGAAAAGGTTGCAACAGGAGATACCAAAATTATTGAAATTTGGAATTGATCCTTTTTCTTTTTCCCTCATGCAGTTTAACTCAAGTAGAATACAAAATTATTAGCATCATGTTCCGTAAACGTTATTTTAATAAATATTTATTTCAATAATGGAATATTCTGATGTTTAGATATAATTATAAAAAAATATTATTTAAATAATCTGTTTTGTGTAGATTGTGTTAAAAAAAATATTTTTTAAGTTTAAAATTTTATATATAAGAATCATGAAATTCAAAATATGTTAAAAAAATAAAATGGGAAAATAATGAGTATATAGTAGGAATAAATACCTTTTATAATAGAATCTAAAAAATTATAATTATAATTACTTTTTTAAAAAAATAATATAATAGATCATAATCTATTTGTTATAAAATACATCAAACATACAAATAAATAACTTTCCCCAAAACCAAGTGTTCACACCCTTAGAAAATCCTCTTAGGAATTAGGTTTATTAATCTTTATAATGTGTCACTTAGTTACAACATACGTGCAGCAGGTACTTTTATACCTAGGTTACAAAGTGAGCTTTGGCCCATTAGGCTATAATCTAAATCAATCTACTACTAAATGACGTGAAGAGGTTTAGGGGGTTGTAGGGACCACCTCTTAAACTCGGAGGGAACACTAAGAAAATAAATACTTTTAAAAAAACTCTCAATCACACACTAATTTGAATTATAAAACTTGAATTTTCAGGAAAAAATAACAACTTAAACTTTATTAAAATATAATGCAAGTGCCCTAAGTAAATATTGTTGAATTATATAATCCAGATATAACTGGTTAATTTAGGTTGTGTTTAGTTACAAAAAATTACTTTAGTTTTTTGAGAAAAGTTTTTTACTTATTTTTTCAAAATTTTCATTTCTTAGAATAGATAGAAAAATTCATGAAAAACTTTTCCATTTTATAGTTTTTCTAGAAAACTTGTTTAAAGACTTCTCTGTTTTTCTTAAAAAAATAAAAAAAATTAGTTTTCAGTTTTCCATAAGTTTTCTTTGAATATATTTTGTAAATAAACACCTTTTCTATTTTTCTAACTTTTTCAAAAATAATTTTCTATTTTTTTAAAAAAACTTACAAACTAAATACAATCTCACTCTTTCTAATTTACTTAATCTACAAACCATACGGCGATAAGTTGGGGTGTTCGCGGATTGGATTGGATCGGTTTTAAGGCCAAAAGTCATCCGATCCAATCAACAAATCATTATGCGGTTTGGATTGGATCGGTTAGGATATACTATGAAATCCGATTTGATCCGATCCAATGTATATTGGTTTGAATTAGATTTAGGTTTTTAGAAAATACCTTAAAAATAAATCACTACTATAAAAATCTCATACCGAAGTAATACGAAAATTTATTTTCTTTCTAATTTGAGCAATTAATGAGTGTGAATCATAAAATATTAAAATTAAGACATTCGGCATTGTCATTTGGGCTTAAACTATTTTGCGTGTGAATTATAAAATTGAAATATTGGGCATTGTCATTTGGGCTTTTAAGCTATTTTACTTTAGGAACTATATAAACAAATGAAATATATTGGGCTTTTATGTAACAAATCCAAAGTAGTACTAGTAGTAAAAAAAACTTTGGATCGGTTCCTAAAGGTGGAACTAAAATCCAATCCAATACATTAAAAAATATCGATTATTTCAATTATCAATTTTTTTGATTCAGTTGAGCGGTTTTTTTTTTAGATTAGATTGGATGATGAACACCCTAACGGTAAGTTTGCAAACCCTATAGAAATTTGCTAACTTACAGCCACATACTTTTTTAGAAAGAATAAATTAGCAACTTGTACCTGATTTTTCTAAAAACTGCATCCATTGTAAGTTGCTAACTTATTCTATAAAACAAGTGAATACAGGTGAGTAAGTTATTTTCTATATATTAAAAAATATTATGATAAAAACGTAACTTCTTATCCATAAAAGATTTTTGTTTCCACTAATTCCTCTTTCATTTTTATCTATACAAACATATTTTTCTACTTTATTTTTTCTTTTTTATTTCTTTTTATATCATTTTGTCTCCATCCAAACTAACCATAAGGATTTAGAAAATCCTTTATAATAATGTTTTCAAACTATATACTGTAAAATTTTATTTGAAAGTATATACTATAATCTTTATTTACTTAAAAATGACGGAAACAAAACAATATCGTAAGATCACAATAATGCACTCAAAATGCTGCAAAAATAAATTCCCTCAAATTTGCAAAATTCCATGAGAAATAACAATATAAATGGGGCAAACTGAATAAAAGCAATAATTAAATACATCCAGATTAAATTTTGTCTCTACTTTGTAATCTTGTCAGCATTTGGTATGCCGGATTAATGGGAGTGTGTATCATAGTCATGTGTGGAATAAATTTATGTTGTTATGTTAATTATTGAATGATTAAGTGGAATAAATTTATATTGTTATAGTATGTGTCAATTGTTTAATTACATATTTATATTTTTCAGTCAATACTCAAAATAAAAATAGAAAAAAATAATAAATACAATGCCGGTTTAATTTGAAATCTAAAATCTGAAAGGTGAGATGTTTCTATAACAATTAGTTAATCATTTAGCTTTCCATTTGAATTGTCGTGGATCCATTAAAAAGATACGTTAATTTTATATAAGAGAGACTAACATTAACATTTTCTCAAATGCACATTTCAACAGATTTTTTAAATTTATTAGAACTCACAATCCTCCTTGCTAATTTCAGTGTAAAACTAACCTCTCTTCCATTAGCCTATCCTATATTGCATGGAGAGAAAAAGAGAGGAAAGTAGATGGAGAGATCAAAAACACACAGATAACACATTTTCTTTTATTTAGTTTAAGAGAAAATAAAGAAAAAAATTTAAATTTTCTCTCCTCTCATCTTCTATCCTCCCCCATTTTCTTTCAATCCAAGAGATACCATTCTTTCTTCGACTAAAGAATTTGAGGATCAACAACAATCTTTGTCACGAACACATGAGCAAAATATTTTCAAGAAAGAACAACTATTTGATATACGACAATGACAATGCCGAAGTGTAATCATGCACCGGTAAAGTATATCTCATACGACTTCTGTTGTATGTAGCAAATGAATTACACAGGTAAAGCAGATTTACACTAACATGTCATGCAATCATGTCTCCTCCTCTGCTAATGCACATTACTGGTCTCAGTCTTTCTTTGGAAAAAAATAGATCCCAGGATAACAGCGATACCAGTAATTGCTACAGTGAAAAGAAGACGTCTTCTTGAGAAATCATTCTGCGGTCTTCTTCGAGGACCCTCGTCTCTTTCTGCTAGCCTCGCATCCCTTCACACAAAAATTACAAGAAAGATAAATAAATATAAATGGCATGAGTTTAGTCTTCCAAGTAAGAAAAACAACATTAAATTGATCCTCTCAAGATTTACAATAGGATCAGAATAACTCAGATTGATGTGGAATGGAGCTTGACAAAAGGAACCATTTTACTTAAATAAAATAAGGCCAAGTTGTTAGTGCATGTTATTGCATCCCACATATACTGCCAGACAATAACTATACTACGTGAAGAAATACTGCATTTTATAGGAAGCAAAACTTGACACAGTTAGGTAGGTAGAGTTTGGCTCAGCTGTTTTTTGAGCCTCTCTTCAGCTTAAAGGGGAAGTTAGACAAAGAACAATTTTTCAAAGAAGCTCTAAAACTATAAAAATATTTTTTTTATTGAAAAAAAGTAAAAAAAAAAAAAAAAGCTTTTACACTACTTTTTTTTTTTGTACCAACTTTTACACTACTTGAAACAATATAATCAACTCCAACAGACTGGTAAGATATCTCTGACTCTGATGATAATTCATTGTTCAAAAGTTCATGGAGCATGCATGAGGTTTCTAGTAAGTAAATTGCTATGCTATCCATCTCCAGTTAATGTATGCGCTATGATTCTCACAATACCATCTACACATCCTAAAAACTGTCAGATGTTCATATTTTTTAATGGCTTTCAGAACAGTCGGATAGCAATCCTAAATGAAAGTTCTTGCTACTCTCTTGCAAAATGTGCATCTCAGCACTTATGCTAAAGGATAAAAATTACTGCAGTGGCCATAATGTCCATGCCATTGGGAAACAACACCAACTACAACTTGTATGCAATAAAAACTTCGGCAGGGTTAGCATAGCTCAAAATTACAATAGATAGAGCTTCAACTTTTTAAACAAAGTCAATGGACTTTTGAATACATAGTAACTATTTAACTTTAAGCCTCACCTAAAGAATCTTAATGCATTTATCAGCTAGAGAAGAGAATTCAAGCCAAAAACAATAAGAAAGCTAATAAATCAACAACTAGCTGCACCACCCCAATCACCAAACAATTTTGGAAATGATCTTAATTTTCTAGAAGTAATATTAAATAAAAAATAAGAATAACTAACTTTTTCAGGAGGCACATTTTTCTTAGGGAAAGGGAAGGTTATATGAAATACACTTGAAATTAAGCTTAAAAGGGAACATATGAATAAAGTACTTACCCAACAACATTAGATGTAGAAGTAAAAGTAATTAAAATAACACTGATAAGTAACTAATAAGGGACAGCATTGTATACACTCATCCCATAACCCTTTATAGAGACTATCAGTCTATCATCTAGTTTAAGAAATAATTTTTGGACAGGTTATGTTACTTTGTTTTTTTATTATTTTATGGAAAATCTTCTATGCCATCCTCCCAAAATTAGCAGCTTTTAGCTCAAAATAAACTAATCCAAACACATACTATGATCCAGTACAATCAAATGATAACACTCCCTACCTTGAAGATCCTGCTGAATTGTCTTGGATTCTATTGCAATTATCTTCATGGTTGTATCTTTCACGTAGTCTAACATATTTGTTACAAAGGTGACAAAGTTCTGTTCGATTCCCACATACTTCCTGAAAGTTGTAAAGATAAAACTGAAATTAGGGTTACAGTACATTGATTATAACCTTAATTAAAAGTTCTTCATAAACACTACCTGATGCTCAGCCAGATCCATTGCTGGCAAAGGGAACTCACAGAACTCACAGGTGACAATCCTTCGTGGGCAATTTTCACCTCTATGGATATCTAAGATATCACGCTCCATAGTCTCACTGCACAATGAACAGGAAACCTGCACAAATTGACAATTTCTTTTGAAAAAACATTGAAAAAAACCTGCACAATGAATTTTAAATCCAACTTCATGAACTATGTTATGATTCTAACTTAAGAATTAAAGATACAGTGTTGTTTAACTATGTTAATTATTTAAATTATTTAAATTGATAATTTTGTTTGGGTTTTCAAATTCATAGTAGGTAAATTTCCAGTTTAGTATTGTGCCTGCTTTTCAGTTAGTAAGGGGGAAAGAAAATATAAACTGTTTCCCAAAAATCAACTATTACAACAATGTGACCAAAGAATTGAAACCCTTTTCAGGATATTAACTCAAAACACAATAATCATACAGTGCTTATTATTTAATTAAATTTTAAATAATTAACTTTTTGAAGAGCTCCTGGTTTGAGTGGTTATTGATACACACAAGCTTAATGAACAAAGCTTAGCTGATGTAAAACATAGTATAACTTAATAAATGAAAAACAAGATCCAAAACATAAAATTCTAACATAGTCCAATCATAAAGCTACTTCTAGACAGTGACAGGGTATTACTAGCGTGTTTTTTTATCACCAGGTAACATGAACTTTTCCAATTACAGTTTTTTCAGCAATTTCATTGAATCAAATATGGAAGACAGGGAAGACAGAACATTCATACCGGCGCATGGGTGTTTAAATAGTGGTCCTCGGCGTGTTGTTTCGGAACCATGTCGCCACAAACTTTGCATTTCTCAAGATTCCGTGAGCAATGAGCGTAATGCAAATCAATATTAGCGGCAGGGATAGCCCGATCACTAAAACCATACAAAAAAATAACTATCAAGTTTCTTGAAAACATAACCACCAAATTTAATCATGAAAGATACATCGGGATAATCAAGAATAATGCAAGAAAGCCATCAAGAATTCAAAACCAGGTTAAATTACCCATGAAACAAATGAAGGCAATTTTTCAGCGAAGTAAATCAAGAGCGTAAATTACGAGACCTAGTTCACAAATTTATATTTGTTTACCAGTGAGTGCATATACTAGTGACTTGATCGGGCACAGCTTCCATCTCGCAGAAACAAGAAAATCTGAGAATACTTGCTCTTCCGCCAAATCTTAAAAAAAGGGAAAAAAACATTTGAGAACTCATAATAATGACAAGAAAAACAAATTTTCAAAGAAAATGAAAGAGAGAGAGGGTTACAAACTTACAAAAGTGGAGATTGAGATTAGAGCGGAACCAAGAGTGTTAGAAGAAAAGGGAAATTGAGGAATGAGGAGATTTTGGGACCTTGGCCCATATATATATTGATGGATGATTGAACAAAGTAGATGCCGTTTACTCTACGCGCCATTAAAGCGACGGAACCAGCAACAACCTACAGTTATCGACTTGGGCCATATGGGCTTCGCTCCCTATTTATTGGATCTGAGCCCTTTAATGTCAATGTAAATATATTTTACTGTGGGACAATTTCAATTTTAATGAACTTACAAAAATGGACCAATAAATAAATAAATAAGCTTACATAAGAGGATTACAATATAGTACATTCTTTTCCTCTGTAAAGTACAATTTACTCATGATAAAAAGAACATTACAATTTACTCTTGAAAAAAATACAGTTTTACTGAATGATAGGTAAAACTATCTCTATTATATATATTTATAACGCTTTTTATGACATGTATCAGTGTCTAATAAAGTGCGGCCTCATTTATTTTATTTTTTTAAAATTTAATAAAAATAATCTTTAAAAAAATTAAAATATCAAATTATATATGTTATTGTAATTATGAAATTTAAAATTAAACAATCCATTTTAAAATCTCTATTATATACATTTGTAAAGTTTTTTATGACACGTGTCAACGTCTAATAAAGTGCAACCCCATTTATTTTAATTTTTCAAATTCATAATAAAAATAATTTTCAAAACAAATTAAAATATCAAATTATATATGTTATTGTAATTATGAAATTTAAAATTAAATAATCCATTTTAAAATTAAATTAAAATATTAATTATCATCATAATCTAATCTCTATTTATATTAAATAATATTAATAATCAATTTGAAAATATTTTTATTTAATGAAATAAAATTACTTTTAATAATAAAAAATAAAAACAATAAATTATTTAATGAAAAACATATGTCTTCGAGAAAGCAATGATCTTAAAAGTTAAGAGTGTGATCAAACCTCTGGATCATGGGTTCAAAATTAGTTTCATTGACAACACTGTTATCAACTCATTTGAGTGTAATGACCTCCTAAGTAATTTTTTTAAATTTATCCCGTTTATCGATGTTTTAAACGATAGCACATATTCTAATGTAATGATAAGTATTGTTCAATATAATTGCTTTATTTTATTTATATACGTCAACCTGTTCTTGCTATATACTGTGTGTGGTGGGCTTGGAAGTGGAGGAATCATGCTTTGTTTGATGATCGCCCTTGGTCCTTGAATTATGTCACTAAGCAGGTGGTTCTAACAGCAATGGAGGGAGCAGTTCATGGTCTTTCCGATGCATATATGGTATTGAGGTCAAGTTGGACCCCCCTCCGAAGGATACGTTAAAGCTCAATGTGGATGGTAGCTGGGTACCTTCAACCAAGAGCATGAGTGGCAGAGGCCTTATCCGTGATCATTTAAGGCGGTGGGTTACGAGCTTCTCTTGCTCCCTCAGACTAGGAAATACCTTCCTTGCGAAACTTGGAGCCTTGAGGGTTGGTCTTCAGATTACGTGGGATCCTCAATTTACATCGATTATTTGTGAAGTAGATTCGAGGGATGTTGTCACATCCTTACAAATGGAGAATAAGCTGGATCGTCATTGGTTTCAACATGAGGTGGAAGAGGTTAAGAGAATGTTAACTTGGCCTTGGATTGTTTCGATCGTTCATACCCCGTGAGACTATAATCAAGTGGCTGATAAGCTTGCTAAGTTAGGTGGTTCATCTGAAAAGGACCTGGTCATCTGGTCGACTCCCCCAGTTTCGATAGTTTCTTTTCTAGCATCCGATTTGTTAGTTTAGTTTAGTGCTTTCCGTTGCATACCAAAAAAACTATAAATTTATATAATGTTGTGTGAATTTTTTCCTAGATATAATTGGACATGTGGTTCAAAGAGATAATCTTATTGAACAAGTAAATAGTGGAGGGACTTCAAAGCAGATTGAGATAATACTTGAAGATTTAGAGTAAATTATGTTTATTTATAGACTTCTTTACAATTGAGTATGATTTTTTCTTTTATATATATACATGACTATTTTTTTGTATTAGCATGTTAATATAGGAAAAGACAATTGACTTACACTATTTGGGGAAAATTTGCTGATAGAATAGTTTTCATTCTAGCACAACAAGGCCCACTTTTCCTGTTGTTGTCATTTTATAAACATCTCTAATAGTAAGAATTATTTTCTATATAATTAAAATTAATAATATTATGATGATATTTTTTGAACTCATTAAATTCATATGATATTTTATATTATTTTATATTCTTATATTTGTTAACAAGTAAAAGGGGAGTGGCCAATGTTTTTCATGTAACAAACATGATTATCAATGAATATATTCATGAGATAAAAGACTATATCAAAAGGTAAATAAATTTTATTGATTTATATTATATAATAGATATATAAAATCTAACGATTTTATGTTTTTATATGGAGATTGGAAAATGAAAAAGTCATGATCACACCTATAATGAGTCAATGATCTTTTGTCAACCGAAATAAAGTATAATATTTTACTTTTATAAATTCTATTAACAAAATTTCAATATATATATATATATATATATATATATATATTGTGTTTGTAAGTATGTTTCTAATTTAATATATATATATATATAGGAAAATGTTGAGAGAGGTATTGAAGTTACTCTAATTAACAAAGAATGTAGCAAGAGGTCTCTAAAAGTTTTTGATTTAACTTATGACAATGATGATGGTGACACACAAACTTCTACCACAAAACAAGCTTTTAAAAGATTGAAGACATCTAGTGTGAAAAAATTCTTTGTGTAAAAAGATGAAGAATGACCCATTAAAACTTAAAGTTATATATTTTATGTTATTTTGTTTTATGGTCTACGAGTTATGATGCTCAGTCATTATTTGTTTAAATGGTATTGATCTTTATAATTATTGTATTGATTGGTGTGATCATAGTTGAAGTGATTATATTGATATTAGTTTGTTGAATTGATTATAGACAATTGATTCAATTTAAATTAATTATACCTATATTTGATTAAATATATCCTTAAATTAAGGATAGAGAATTAAAATTAACATTTTTGCATCAGTTCTCATAATATATGGGATCCGATTCATCCGTTAAACCTGTATCTTATTAAAATAATATTTTAGTGAATAAAATATTATAACATGTGTTTGCAAACATAAAAAATGTCATTAACTTAGATTTTATTTACCAAATTTATTATGAATTAATTTTGAATTATAACCAATATGATTAATTTTCTTAAAATTTTATTTAAATTTTTATTATATTAAAATTTAGAAATATTAGTCAAAATATTTGATTTTTTATATTTTAATTTTAAATTCAATTGGTGTTTTTAGTCAATAACAAATTTGAAATTTTAATTTTTATATATTATATTAAAATTGTAATAGTGAAAAAAATTAATTTATAGTACATTTATCTGTTTCACCAAGCCACACACTGGCTCCCCACCTCAACTACTAGATCTCTACCTGGACCACTAGGTAGCTCAACTGGATCTCTAAATAGACCACTGGAGCCAAAAGCGAGGGGTAATACATACCGAATGGCTGTCCATACCACATAACATACATATACAACACATAATTATCAACATCATCAATCAATGTATAACCCTCGATATAAAAGTCATATCCTTTGAAATATCATCACCAAAGCCATTACCAGGCATAAATCGGATATCATCAACATCACATAATTTAATATCATTCCTATAAATCACTTTAAACATAATATATTCATCAATTCTCATCATATTCATCATTCTCATCATATATTCTATAATTGCATATCCATTTTACCATTAATTCTGATAACCACATAACACATAATCATAATTCATCACTTTCTCATAGTCACCTAAACCCTAAACCCTACTCAAGTTCAATTTATAAATCAATCTCATTAATTAACGTCATTGCTCATAAATACATCATATACATATATTTCAAAACCTCATTATATAATCCTGAACAGCTTCAAACCACATATTCTCACACAAACCATTCACATAAATACATAATTTAATTTTACTACATAAAACTCAAAACATTAACCAAATACTCACGACAAAACTCCCATTACCTCAATTCCAATGCTCTTTAATTATCCCGCAAGCATTGACGCATCGAAAGGGGTTTTAAGAATTAACCATCAAAATCTTAACTTAAGAAAACAATTGAAAATCAATCCTTAGAGCTTCATAGGTTTACTATACTCAAAACCATGAGTTATTTGAAGAAATCTCAAACTCTACTAGGTTTCCAACATTTCATTCATAACTTACATAAAGAAAAATTTAATTTCCTCACTTAATCTTTCATTTAATAGCCATTAAGGACTCTTTAACCGATTTAGAATCTCAAATTTCAAAGTTTATTCAAATTTCAAGGAAAACTGGTAATAGAAAAGAAACTTTCACCAAACCAAAAATTAAGGGATTTCATGTGTTTAGCTAATGTTTTCCACCTCTAATCCGTAATTAATTTCGAATTCCAACTAAAAATTAGTTTGAATCCATGTCTTAGGGCTCAGAGGAAAAAAGAAGAAAGAAATAGCCCCAACTTGATATTTTAACTTTTGTTTTGTGTGGCTGTCACTATAACCTTTTAATTCTGATCGCGACACTGGCGCTACGCGTCAGGTTCAAAATTCCAACCTAATGCTATGCGTCAGATTTCCCATCCTGATGCTACGCGTTAGGTAAAATCTTAATTTTATACACAAATGCCATATATTCTCAAATTTTCATAATTTAAATTCATTTATTCATTTATTTATTCTTTTTAAATATAAAAAAACACGAGATGTTACATTCCTCATCAACAACAAATAAGATAGCATACATATTAGGGATAAGGTCATTAGTTTTTGCAGCCTTTGAAGCATCAAAGGCGAACACACACCCAATAATAACATTTTGTGCTCCACTTGCTTGAGCATCATGCCTTCTCTAATGTTGGCCTCCACAGCCACCGTCGTTTCGGCTTTCTCATTGAACATTACCACCACGAGCTACAAAAGTATTAGCCCCACTACTCTAAACACTCTGTTGTTGCCGCTGAGGGAAATCAAGTCTCAAATGCCCACGTTGTCCACATTGAAAACAAGTAGGTTAAGCTGTCGTGCAGTCCTTAGCCAGGTGTGAACACCTATTTCGGTCCGACCCAAATGGAAAAGACACCGGTCCCAAATGGAAATACAACCAGTCCAAATTCCAAAAGGGGGGAACATGCACTCCGCCTTCATTTGCACTCCGCCCTCATATACTTCACAGACGGTGTGGCACTCCGCCCTCTTCACACACCGTCCCACAGACGGTGTGGCTCTCCGCCTTCACACACCGTTCCACAGACGGTGTTAGCTAACATTGCACTCCGTCCCACAGAGGGTGTTAACTAACACTTGCACTCCGCCCTCATTTGCACTCCGCCCTCATATACTTCACAGACGGTGTGGCACTCCGCCCTCTTCACACACCGTCCCACAGACGGTGTGGCTCTCCGCCTTCACACACCGTTCCACAGACGGTGTTAGCTAACATTGCACTCCGTCCCACAGACGGTGTTAACTAACACTTGTACTCCGCCCTCATTTGCACTCCGCCCTCATATACTTCACAGACGGTGTGGCACTCTGCCCTCTTCACACACCGTCCCACAGACGGTGTGGCACTCCGCCCTCTCCACACACCGTTCCACAGACGGTGTTAGCTAACATCAACTCCGCCCAAACGTCCTCACCTCAAGAGTCCGCCCAACGTCCTCACCTCAAGAGTCCGCCCAACCGTCCTCACCTCAAGAGTCCACCCAACTGTCCCCTTGTTAGCCCGTGCTGACTTGGATTCCACCACCCAAGTGGATCCAGGAATCCTGGGGGTGGCAGACAAGTGGCAAACAGGGTTGGAAGTGGGGGGAATTAAAAATTACCACCCAGCCGTTGTCCCCCACTTCACTCTGAGTGGAGGCCTGAGCTGGCATTCCACTCTGAAGTGGAAGCCTGAGCTGGCCTTCCACTCAAACTAGCCTATAAATAGGCAAGGGGCTGAAGCTTTCGGCCCTTACACAGACTTACACACACAGATACGCATCCAGCACCCTCACCATTCCTATCTCCTCCTTCCTCTCTTGGTCAGCCAGCCCTGACACATACACACACACACAGACACAGCCTTACAGACACAGACTTATACACACAGATACGCATCCAGCACCCTCACCATTCCTATCTCCTCTTTCCTCTCTTGGTCAGCCAGCCCTGACACATACACACACACACAGACACAGCCTTACTGACTGAGACTGACACACACAGATACGCATCCAGCACCCTCACCATTCCTATCTCCTCCTTCCTCTCTTGGTCAGCCAGCCTTGACACATACACACACACACAGACACAGCCTTACAGACACAGATACTCACACACACACACTGCGCCATTCCCTTCTCTTCCTTCCTCTATCCAGCACCCTCCCTCCTCTCTTCATCAGCCAGCTGTTGTCTCCAACAGCCACGCCGTCCTCTCCCCTCAACGTAACACCGCCCAACACTTCATTCCTCTCAGCCAACACCGCCCAGCCAACCGTCCTCACCAAAACCGACCTCCTCACCCCTTCTCCTACACACCGTCCCATTTCCTCTTACACACTGCCCCAATACCTCCCGATCCACATTGCCCCAATACCCTCAAAACCATACCGCCCCAGTACTTCCCAATCCACACCGCCCCAATACCTCCCAATCCACACCGCCCCAATACCCTCAAAACCATACCGCCCCAGTACTTCCCAATCCACACCGCCCCAATACCCTCAAAACCATACCGCCCCAATACCTCCCAAAATACAACACCGTCCAGCAAATACATTGTCCATCAAGCTACAACACCGTCCCTTTCTCCCGAAACCGTCCTCACTTAAACCGACCTCCTCACTCCTTCTCCCACACCGTCCCAGTACTAAATTATTCCCCAGATTCCATACTGTACCTTACCTAGTCATTACCCTTGCCAATCCTCAACATCGTCCATACACAGCGCCCAGTCACTCCCTCACCTCGGATTAGCTCCTACCAATATAGGCTACACTTCAGTTTTCAGCATTCGTGCCCAACACCGGTCCAGTGCTTCTATCAGCGTGCAAGTCCGGAATCAGTCAGACACCGTCACTGCGTTTGATTCACACATCGGTTCTGAGCTCATCACACCGGTTCCACCCTGTTCCTTATTTCTTTTACTTTCAGCCTTTTACGTTCCTGTCAGTTCGCAGTTTATTGGTTATGTTTGTCTGTGTGCCATAGTTTACACTGTTAATATTTTTGTCCTTTTCCCTAACAAGCACATATAATAAAAATAATTGATTTTGTATATGTTTTATTTTCCAGTCTAAAAATCTTTTTTTTTTCTTTCAAAAAAAATATAGTGTCGTACGGGGACACTCCCGTCTACACAACCCCTTTAGGATTCGTACACGTGCGAAGAACTTCGTCTTGTATGAGTTCCTCACCAAAATGATACCCACCAACATTTTCCCAATCTTTTCCTAAAATAAACAAAGAACTACGTGACCCTGATTTCTCGAAAGCTCGAGAATACGTAGGAGCGGGAAACGGTTCCTGTCGGGCCCACCTTTCTTTACTTAATTTTTAGAGTTCTTTTTTGTCTTGCCATCAAAAGGAGGAGCGAGATTAATTTGGACGAGACGTCCTGTTAATCTCATTTTTTAATATCTCTTTAAAAAGGCGGAGCGAGATTAATTTGGACGAGACGTCCTGTTAATCTCATTTTTTTAATATCTCTTTAAGAAGGTGGAGCGAGATTAATTTGGACGAGACGTCCTGTTAATCTCATGTAAATATTTTGTGTTGATCTTTGTTTATATTTTTGTTGTTCCGTACATGTTTCTTTTTATGAAGAAGTAAAAATAATTATTGGGTTAATTATAATGCGCGCTATCAAATTGAGGTAACCGTTTTTATAACGGACAGTTGTGAGGTGCTAATACCTTCCTCACCTGTAATCAGACTCCCGAATCATGGAATTTCATTTTATAACCAGTGCTTTAACAAAAGTTTTTTCCAGTATTTTATCCTAAAAAAAATATTGGTGGCGACTCCCTGTTTATCATTTTCGAATCGTTTCGAGGGTCGGCCACGCCGCCGCGATCCCGGTCGCGACAGATGGCGACTCCACTGGGGAATTAGAGAGTCAAGCCAGTCAATTTGATAGCGCGTGTTTTAATTTGCATATTAATTATTTAACTTCTTCCTTTATTTTATTCCCTTGTCAATGTTTAGTTTCTGTTTTGTTTGTATTTAATTATTTATGTTCTGTAAATATCTGTGTGATCATTGAACCCTAGGGTAGTCGACTTTATTTTGTTGCTCTGTGTTCGTTCTATGTGCAGGGTGAGTAAGGTACGGGTATTGAATGCCTCTTTCACACACTACACTCACAATTTGCACACACTTTTGAGTGGGACCCTATACCCGGGCCCAAATAAAACTTAAGATTAGGGGAGGTTGATAGCGGAGCCATTTGGGATGTACTTCCTGTCTGGTTACCGTGAGAATCTCAGCTAGAGTTCGACTTATTCATGGTGCTCACACTTAGTATACTTCTTACTATTTGTGATCAACATCATGAATAGGATCTTGGCTCTAGTGACCTTTAGAAGTTTTAGAACAAGCCACCTAATGCGAGGTATCACTGATAGATGAACCTTAGAACCATTACGAGACCTCCAGAAAAACCCGCCTTAAGGCACGAAGGGGCAAACTTTACTTCTACCTTTTCTCATTCTCACTTTTCCTTCTAATCCAAAATAGAGGATTACTTGCCCGATTAGTGAATTACTTTTTTTCAAAAAATGACACTTTTAACTAGTGATTCTTTAAGGGGCAAATAGTTCTTTCTCTTTGTGCACAAGTCTTTGGGATTTGAGTTACGGACGTTTTGAATCAAAAAAAAATCAAAAAAAAAATCAAATTTTTTTTATTAACAATGATCAGAAAATCCGTAGCTCTCATGTCCTTTGATTTGTCATAAGTTTTGTCAAATCGAAACTTCCCTGAACACAAAAATATTTTCAAAGTTACTAGGGGAGTATCGATTTGCAAAACACGTCAGTTCTAGTGACTGATTTTCTCATTTCTCATGTTCTCGCAGGAAGTTATCAAGAGCTTAGCCAGCACCTCTGAGTGAAAGTATGGAAATTAACATGAGATCGGATAGTTGTGGTACAAATGTACCTGAGTTGAAAAAATTACTGCATGTCAGGGCTAGGAAGGTCGATACAACCAGTCTGCAAGCATTAGGCAAGAAATTGGATATGAATCAGAAGATGTTTTTTTCAAGGAAATATGGGAGGATCCTAAAGTTGCTAGAAGTGTAAGTACAAGTCGAAGCAATTACTGCTTTGATTCAGTTTTATGACCCACCTCTCCGTTGTTTCACTTTCCAAGACTTTCAATTAGCTCCGTCTGTTGAGGAGTTCGAACAGATTCTGGGTATGCCACTAGAGGGACAAATGCCTTACCGCCACCTTGGACGCCATGCGAATGTTCTTACCATCGCTGATATCCTGAGGATTAATCCGGAAGTCTTAAGAAGTAAGCAGCTAAAAAGAAATCAAGTCTTGGGGTTTGATCGAGAATATTTTGAGAGGCACATGCACTTGCTGGCTGAGAAGGAAGATTGGGAGGCTTTCATGGATACTTTGGCTTTAACTATTTATGGTGTTATCTTGTTCCCCAACATTGACAATTACATAGACTATGATGCCATTGGCATTTTCCTTGCCCGTAAATTCAAGTCTGAAAATCCCGTCACTGCTATCTTGGCAAATATATATTACACCATGGACTTCTGTTCTACGCAAGGTGGAAAAAGAATCATTTGTTGTCTACCTGCTCTGTATGTGTGGCTCACGTCACATGTCTTCCACCAAGTCGGCAAAGTTGAATGTCCTATTTCTGATCTGAAATTATGCCAGTTAGTAACAAAAAACGGGCGTGAATGGGCCAATCACTTGACGGGGCTCACAGCTGACAAAGTAAGGTGGTATCCACAATGGTTGAAGGTTGACACCATTATTCATCATTGTGGAAGCTACCCCAATGTTCCTCTTATGGGTACACAAGGATGCATTAACTACAACCCTGTCATAGCCAAACGGCAGTTAGCTTATCCATTGCTTGGGCCACCTGATGAAGAATCACTCATTCCTTTTGTCCTTCGCTACTCAAAAGGAGATTATACCTCTGCTATTCGGGATATAGCAAATGCGTGGAAGATGGTCCACAGGCAAGGAAAAGAACTGGGAGCTCGAAGCCATGCCGTGAAGGACGAATACTACCGATGGATCCTGAATAGAGTTTCCATTGTCAAGATGCCTTTCAAAAGTTCCTCCCATCTCCCGACAAGAATACCTGTTCCCTCACCTACTCTTGAAGAGGAGGCCTTGAAAGCCAAGATAGAGGAGTTAATTGTAAAAAATAAGAATCTAGAGGAAGACTTGCTAAAATCTCAACAAGAATGTGCCCTTCAAAAAAGGGAGAACTCAGAAAGTAAGCAGACCATCAAGGAGATTGGAAAGAAGCGGAAAGTTGAAAGAGATTACCTGAGGAAGCAAAGTCAATGCCTCCGAACAGCTAATACTCAACTGAGGATGAAGAGCAAGCAAAGGGATACTATGTTGGCTGACAAGCAACTCTTGAGGGATATGTTGGAAAAAGCCAAAGAGAATGAGCAAATTGCCTTGGTACAAAAAGAGCTCCTACAACTGCAAGTTGGTCAATTAGAGCATCAGCTTAATGAGGTGGTAGAAGCTTGCCAGCGAGAGATAAACGGCGAGCGACAGCACGCGATGGATACTGAGCAAGAATGTCGTGAAGCTATCCGTGTTTTGAAAGCTGAAATGACACAACAAGATGAAGTTATTCATTCATGGATGAATCGCTTTGCCCACTTGGCACATTTGGCTAATGGAGTCCTCGAAGACCTCCCACTCCTACTAAAGCAAGCTGAGGGGATGGTTAACCCTCTTAGTACCCCAAAAGAAATTGTAAACTTCCTTGATTACTGTGAGGAAAGGATTTGTAAAATGAGGGACATGATTGCCCGAGCTAGGAATGGCTGATTTACTTTTCTTGCATAAAAATTGGCAGCAGTAATGTACTTTGAAATTCAGAAAGAAGGATTCTTTTGTCTCCACAACCGTCTCATGTTAATTTCCATTTATCACATACTTATTACTCTTGAATGTGACGTTCTGAGGAATGGTTGGAGGTTACTGGCCGAGTTTCGCGATAACTTTGTGCACCATACTGTTTATTTTTTTTTTTTCGTTTACCATTTTTATTTAATGCTTTCTTTTTTTTAACAATTTCGTATTTTCACTTACAATAGACATTACGGGTAAACATCCTTATTCGACTCGACTCCAAACGAGACTCATGGCCGAAGCAGAAATCAGGGATGAAGATTTCAGAAGCGAGTTCAATCAGCTAAAAGAACAAGTAGCCGAGTTAACCAAGCTCCTGGAGAAGAGAATCACAGAAGGGGTTTCCTCTGCGGGTATTGAGAACAACCAGCAGCAGCCTGCCACTGTACCACTCCCCCTTGGTTCCGACCCAGCAAGAACCCAAGTACCAAACACAACAACACCCCCTGTCACCATTCATGTTGGAAGACCTAACCCCGTCATTGAGACCCAGTCACCTTATGGCCAGTCTTATGCACAGCATACATTTGTCGGCCCTGACGGCAACCCAGTACCTTTTCCACTTTATGGCCTTCCACCAGGATACTATCCCCCGCTCGCTAACCAAGACGCCCATGACCAGCAAGCCATGAATCCTCACACTTCATACCCTACCCAGCCAAATATACCATCACTCCACCAAACCCAAAGCACACAAGTTCCTGACCCACAAAATCACCAAACTCAGAATATACAAGCCCCGATGACCCAGCTGACCTACAACACACAAGCCCAAAATACACGAGCTCAGGTGACCCAACCGAGTTATGTTGCACAGGCTATGGCCCAACCCCAAGGTCCTTCACCAAATACAGGCCTAACAAACCAGTCCCATGCTTTGCCTCCGTTCAACCAGCCACTCGGTTATCCATATGGATACAGAACCCCCTATGGGACCAATTTCCAAGATGCAACCCGTATGGTCACAGCTCCTTGAAAGGAAAAGATAGAAATCTTAGAAGAGCGTTTGAGGATGATGGAAGGCTCTAGAGGTTTTGGACTAATAGATGCCTCAGAGCTATGTTTAGTCACAGATGTTGTCCTCCCACCCAAATTCAAGATGCCAGACTTTGATAAGTACCGGGGAATGACTTGTCCAAAGAACCATCTCACGATGTACTGTCGAAAGATGGCGTCTTACTCTTCTAATGACCAACTCTTGATCCACTGCTTCCAGGATAGTCTGGCAGGGGCCGCTCTTACATGGTATGCTCACCTTGATCGGAACCATATCCGTTGTTGGAAGGACCTGGCAAATGCCTTCCTTAGACAATACAAGTATAACATGGATATGGCACCCAACAGGGTTCATTTACAAAACATGATGAAAAAGGACAGTGAAACATTCAAGGAATATGCCCAACGATGGAGAGAGACAGCGGCACAAGTGGATCCCCCATTGTCGGAAAAAGAAATAGTCGCGATGTTTATTGATACGCTCCCATCACCTTTCTACGGCAAGATGATTGGTAGTGTTTCATCCAACTTCTCTGACATTGTGACTATCGGGGAAAGAGTGGAAAGCGAAATACGGACAGGAAAGATCATTCAGGGCTCATCTGGGGCAAGCATGACAAGAAGGCCGGCGCCTGGGAAAAGGGATGGAGAAACTAATTCCATCTCTTCTAATCAAAAGACGCCTTCGCCAAGACCATTCTTTCCTACTATGATTCAAGCTCCCAATCCTTATGTGGCCGCTACCACTCAGAGCCCGACAGCTTATACTCCCCACTTCCGTCCACCCATGGTAAGAGCGCCAGTACCGCAACCCGTGCCATACCATCACCCGCAACAAGTGGCTCGACCACCCAATCATAATCAAAACACAAGAAATTCCAACAACGAACGCTCTCCTGTGCAGTTCGATCCCATTCCTATAACATACACCGAACTTTTCCCAATCCTCATTCAGAAAGGTCTGGTAGCTCTATCCCCTATGAGGCCGTTGCAACCTCCTTACCCAAGGGGATATGACCCAAACGCTCATTGTGATTACCATGCTGGGGCACCAGGGCATTCCACAGAAAATTGCCTGGCCTTGAAGTATAAGGTGAGGGATTTGATCAAATCTGACTGGATTAACTTTAAGGAAGGTAGCCCAAATGTTGCCACAAATCCCCTGCCCAACCATGGAAATTCAGAGGTCAACGCCTTGGAAAATGATGAAGAGTGCGTTAAGAATGTTGCTGACATAAGAATGCCATTAAGGGTGGTTCATTCCCTTTTGCTTGAAAGGGCGTTAATTGAAGGAGCTTGGAGTGCGAAACATGATTGCGAACAGACTGCCGAACATCAAGGTTTCTGTGGGGTCCTTCAAAGCCTTATGGACAGCTATGTTGTGCAGATCTGTAAACGCCATAGAGATGAGGTCGACATGATCGAGGAACAAACAGGGGCACGGGTCCCTAAGCCCTTGACAATTTTTTACACCAGGAACCCCTAAGCAGCTCCTGTCTCTGTACAACCAACCATCACTATTCAAGCACCCACCCCGTTTGCATTCAAAGATTCTCGGGCTGTCCCTTGGAAGTACAACGCAGATGTGATCGTTGCAAGCCCGGCAACAGGTGACCCGTCTCCTTCGTCCGTCACAAATATTGTTGGGGTAGGAGGTATAACCCGAAGTGGAAGAGTATACACCCCTCCAGAGCCGAAGAGGGATCAGGTTACCGGAAATGCTAAGGTGAACAAAGAAGGGGCCAATGGCGAAATCAAAAGGGCCGTGACTGATGAAGAAGCCCATGAATTCTTAAGGTTTATTCGCCAGAGCGAATATCAAGTGCTTGACCAACTGACCCATACTCCTGCAAAAATCTCTTTATTATCATTGCTGATGAACTCTGAGCCACATCGGAAGATGTTGATGAAGGTCCTGAATGAGGCTCATGTCAGTCATGACATTCCCGTTGATAAGTTTCAGGGAATAGTGGGGCACATTGTTGCAGATAACTATTTGACCTTCACTGATGATGAAATACCAACAGAGGGGATTGGGCACAACAAGGCTCTCCATATCTCCGTAAAATGCTGAGATTACATCTTGGCAAAAGTACTTATTGACAATGGGTCATCCCTCAATGTCATGCCAAAGTCTACATTGGCCAAATTACCATTTGATGGGACTTTTATGAAGCCAAGTGCCACAATAGTACGAGCTTTTGATGGAACTCGGAGGGAGGTTATGGGTGAGATTGAGCTGCCCATATAGGTTGGGCCGTGCACGTTCCAGGTCCTTTTTCAAGTTATGGATATCTCGCCTGCCTATAGTTGTTTATTAGGCAGGCCGTGGATCCATTCTGCTGGAGTGGTACCCTCTACACTGCACCAAAAATTAAAATTCATAGTTGACAACAAACTGATAATTGTTTCTGGTGAGGAAGACCTTCTGGTCAGCAAGCCTCTGTCAACCCCTTACGTCGAGGCAGCAGAAGAGGCCCTTGAAACTTCTTTCCAAACATTAGAGATAGCAAACGCTACCTATGTGGGGGAAGGAGCCACCATGGCAAAAGCTTGCATGCCAAGTGCATCTTTAATGATGGCAAAGGTTATGCTGCGTGGAGGGTATGAACCTGGAAGAGGGCTAGGACGTGCTTTGAATGGAGAAATAGAACCAATACGCCTGCTTGATAACAGAAATGGTTTTGGGTTAGGATACCGGCCCACGGCTACCGATAGAAAAAGGGTAGAGGAAGCGAAGAAAGAAAAAAGGGCTGCTCGTCTTACTGGCAGAGATCCTCGTACTGCAAGAATCCCCATCTGTGATCTCTATCAGAGCTTTTGGAGCGCCGGACTTATGCCTCCAGACCAAGTCACTGTCATTGAAGAAGACCCTTGTGATAGTGCTGATTTTGTGATTGCTTGTCCACCAGGCCAAGAACTTCATAACTGGGAGGCCATCGAGCTCCCCACGACTTTGAATGTTTTGCCAAAGTAATTTGTTTATGCTTTAAGTATTTATTCGTCCCTCTGCTCTGCCTAAAGTTGTGGGACCCTTCCATGTAATAAAGGCGAGAGAAACTTGTTTTTATCATTTTCATCAATAAACGCGTATCGTAATTCAAAAAAAAAAAAAACTCTTCGTGTACCCTTTATCCTTGTTTTAAGCCCTTCTTTTTTTTACTCGCTTGTTCTTTCTTTTTATTTGCCATACCATACTAAATTGCAGATCCGAAAGTGACTCCCTTGAGGAAAGTGAGGTCGCAACCCCGTTTCCCGACTTCGATCACCCGGTTGACTACGCTGATGAGGAAGGTGGGGAAGATTGTGAACCACCGCCTGAAATGACAAGGTTGTTAGAGCAAGAGGATGAAGGGATTCAACCCTACCTAGACATAGTCGAGGTCATTAATTTGGGGAATGAAGAAAATAAGAAGGAAGTCAAGATCGGCACTACCCTAAGCAGAGAACAAAGAGAAGATTTAATCAAGTTGTTAATGGAATTTTGTGATGTCTTTGCCTGGTCTTATCAAGATATGCCTGGGCTTGATGCTAGCATTGTCGAACATAGACTACCTTTGAAACCTGAGTGCCCACCAATAAAGCAGAAATTACGCCGAATGAAGCCAGAAATGCTTTTAAAGATCAAAGAGGAGGTTAAGAAGCAATTTGATGCCGGGTTCCTAGCTGTGGCAAAATACCCTCAGTGGGTAGCCAACATTGTCCCTGTCCCTAAAAAGGATGGAAAGGTACGGATGTGTGTGGATTACCGAGATTTGAATAGGGCTAGTCCCAAAGATGATTTTCCCCTACCACAGATCGATGTTTTGGTTGATAACACAGCTCAGCATTCCATTTTCTCCTTCATGGATGGTTTCTCGGGGTATAATCAAATTAAGATGGCACCTGAAGACATGGAGAAGACCACATTTATTACTCTATGGGGTACATTTTGTTATAAGGTGATGTCCTTTGGGTTGAAAAATGCTAGGGCAACTTATCAGAGAGCAATGGTGACTCTTTTCCATGATATGATGCACAAGGAAATAGAAGTCTACGTGGATGACATCATTGCCAAATCTAAAACAGATGAAGAGCACATTAGCGATCTAAGGAAGCTTTTTGAACGATTGAGAAAGTTCAAGCTAAGATTGAACCCTGCCAAGTGCACTTTCGGTGCAAGGTCGGGCAAGCTGCTAGGATTTATAGTAAGTGAAAGGGGGATAGAGGTTGATCCCGACAAAGTTAAGGCGATTCTTGAAATGCCTCCTCCCCGTTCAGAAAGAGAGGTCCGAGGATTTTTGGGAAGGCTCAATTATATCGCCAGATTTATTTCACAATTGACGGCAACTTGTGAACCCATCTTCAAGCTACTCCGCAAGAATCAACCAGGGCGATGGGATGAGAATTGTGAAGCAGCTTTCGAAAAGATTAAGCAGTACTTACAAGAACCACCAATTTTGGTACCCCCAACCCCAGGAAGACCACTTATATTGTATCTGACTGTACTGAACGAATCCATGGGCTGCGTGTTGGGACAACACGATGAAACTGGAAAGAAGGAACATGCTATCTACTACTTGAGCAAGAAGTTCACTGATTGTGAAATGAGGTACTCCGCTTTAGAGCGGACTTGTTGTGCGTTAGCATGGGCCGCTAAGCGCCTAAGGCAGTACATGTTGAGTCACACCACTTGGCTAATTTCTAAGATGGACCCCGTCAAGTACATTTTTGAAAAACCTGCTCTGACTGGAAGGATCGCTCGCTGGCAAGTGCTGTTAACTGAGTACGGCATAATATATGTCACTCGAAAAGCTATAAGAGGAAGTGCCCTGGCTGATTACTTGGCACACCAACCCATCAATGATTATCAGCCGATGCAATTTAACTTTCCGGATGAAGATATCATGGCATTATTCAATGAAGAAGGTGGTCAAAAGGAGAAATAGACCCTGAGATTTGACGGAGCTTCCAATGCATTGGGGCACGGAATTGGTGCTATCTTGATTTCACCCGATAAGGAATTTATCCCTATCTGCGCCAGATTGTGTTTTGACTGTACCAATAATATTGCTGAATATGAGGCATGCTCATTAGGAATCCAGGCAGCGTTGGATGCAAAAGTGAAGTTGTTAGAAGTTTATGGGGACTCTGCTTTGGTTATTCACCAATTGAAAGGCGAGTGGGAGACTAGGGACAGTAAATTGATTCTTTATTATGATCACATCATGGAAATGATCAAGGAGTTTGACGAGATCTCTTTTCATCACGTTCTCCGGGATGACAATCAAATGGCTGATGCTTTAGCTACCCTTGCCTCGATGTTCAAAGTGAGTAGTGACTACGATATGCCTCTCATCGAAGTAAAGAAGCACTGTGAGCCTGCATACTGTCAAATGATGGAAAAGGAGTCTGATGGGAAACCTTGGTACCATGATGTTAAAAGATATATCCAGAGTCAAGAATACCCTGAGGGTGCTACAGAAAATGATAAGAAGATTCTAAGGCGACTCGCCATGGGTTTCTTCTTAAATAAGGATGTGCTTTACAAAAGAAACTATGACTCTATCCTTCTTTGCTGTGTTGATGCTGATGAGGCAAACGAAATCATGAAGGATGTTCATGAAGGATCTTTTGGGACTCACGCTAATGGACATGCCATGTCTAGAAAGATTTTGAGGGCTGGTTATTACTGGATGACCATGGAAGCAGATTGCTTCAAGTATGTCCAAAAATGTCACAAATGTCAGATATACGCCGACCATATTCATGCGCCCCCGTTATCCCTAAATGTCTTGACAGCACCATGGCCCTTCTCAATATGGGGCATGGATGTCATTGGACCCATCGAGCCAAAAGCTTCAAACGGTCATCGTTTCATCTTGGTCGTCATCGACTATTTCACCAAATGGGTAGAAGCAGCTTCATATGCCAGTGTAACAAGGAGTATTGTGGTCAAATTCATCAAGCGAGAACTGATATACCGATATGGCCTACCAAGTCAGATCATTACTGACAATGGTACGAATTTGAATAACAAAATGATGAAGGAACTCTGCGAAAGCTTCAAGATTCACCATTACAATTCCTCCCCTTATCGACCTAAAATGAATGGGGCGGTTGAGGCGGCCAATAAGAATATCAAGAAGATAGTGCAGAAAATGGTAATCACCTACAGAGATTGGAACGAGATGCTCCCTTTCGCTCTGCATGGGTATCGCACCTCGGTTCGAACCTCGACAGGGGCAACCCCGTTCTCCCTCGTATATGGAATGGAAGCAGTTTTGCCTTTTGAGGTAGAAATCCCGTCCCTTCGGGTAATGATGGAAGCAAAATTAGAAGAGGCTGAGTGGGTTCAAGCTCGACACGACCAATTAAACTTGATTGATGGAAAAAGACTGACCGCCCTCTGTCATGGTCAGTTGTATCAGAGGCGTATGAAACGAGCATTCAAGAAGAAAGTACGACCTCGACAGTTTCAAGAAGGAGACTTGGTACTCAAGAAAATTTTACCAATTCAAAAGGACAATCAAGGCAAATGGACTCCTAATTATGAAGGACCATATGTTGTGAAGAAGGCTTTTTCTGGAGGAGCCTTAATACTCACTAATATGGATGGCCAAGATTTGTCAATGCCTGTAAACACAGATGCAGTGAAAAAATACTATGCTTAGGGAGGAGATGTCAAAAAAAAAATAATAATAATAATAATAATAATAATAATTTTTTTTTAAAAAAAAACAACAAAAAAAACAAAAAAAAAGAAATTTAATGCTCGCTAAGCTGAAAACCTGGAAAGGCGGCTTAGGCAAAAGTTAGAGTGACCCGGTGAGTCGAAAACCCGAATAGGGCGGCTCAGGCAAAAGTTAGGGTCAAAATTCTGGCAATGCAAATGATCTTCTGGCTCAAAGAGATACGAGTCCAAGCTCGTGCACGTGAATCACTGTCGAACTTACCTTCCCAAAAGCAAGGTCGAAGGTTGAACATGAAGTCGGGTTAGGGGTTAAAGTCCTCATCAGTCTCAGAAATTCACTGGAGGATTCATGAGTCTTCCCGTTTTTATTTATGACTGAACCTATGTGACCTTTTTTTTTTCTCTGTACTTGTTTAAACGTTCATGAATAAAGTTCACCCTCTTCGATATGTGTTATGAATTTGGTTGATCTGATAAAAACATGAATTTTAACAAAGTAAAATGGAAGATTGGTAAACATTTAAAGTCGCAAGGGACAAGATGCTCCTACTACTCGACCTCATCATAAGTGATCATCGTAGAGACTAGGCCAGACACGCGCTTTGAAGCTTTGGGCCTCATTTGTTCTACTTCGTCCATGAGTTCTTGTAAGAGTCGCGGTTTCACAGGACTTACCCGATTTTGAAATTTATCTTTGCATTACTGACCATTTTTCTGCAGGTTATCTCACAGATAGTCATGCCAGGCACTAACACCCCAATCAAGCCCTTCAAATCTCTTCCTTGAATCGCCCAAGTGAAATCAATCGCCAAAGTTGGCGCTTCTCAAGATCTCTTCCCCAAATGAATCCCAAACTTTACGTTCTCCATCGAAGAGCAGTATCTCGAATCACCCAAATTCTTCCCCAATGGAACTACATTTTCTTCAAAACATCTCAAACTGGGGCATCTCCCTAGATTTCTTCTATTCTAGTCAAGAAGTAGTACCCTGAGATCCCTTCAAACTTCCTAACTGGGGCATCTCCCCCAGATTTCTTCTATTTTAGTCTAGGGACAATTCCCCAAGATTCCTTTAAATCATCTCAAACTGGGGCATCTCCCCAGGTTTCTTCTATTCCAGTCAAGGGGCAATTCCCCAAGAACCTTCAATCATGTCAAACTGGGGCATCACCCCGAGCCTTTAGGTCCAGTGAGTTAATTCGGACGAGACGTCCCGTTAGCTCCCCAACCTTTACGTTTCCTGCCAACAGTGAGTTAATTCGGACAAGACGTCCTGTTAGCTCCCCCAATCTCCGTATTTGCCGTCGACCGAGGGTCAATCCCACACTTTAGCTTCCAGCCGCCTATCAAGGCATCCTTCATTTTCTGTTCGCCTGTTCCGGCCATTTACTTTTCGTTCGCCTATTCAGGCATTCCTTTCCTTTCCTGTCCGCCTATTCAGGCATCCTTTACTTTCAGCTCGCCTATTCAGGCACTCTTTACTTTCTGTCCGCCTATTCAGGCCATTTACTTTTCGTTTGCCTATTCAGGCATCCTTTATTTTTCATTCGCCTATTCAGGCATTCTTTTCCTTTCCTGTCCGCCTATTCAGGCATCCTTTACTTTCAGCTCGCCTATTCAGGCACTCTTTACTTTCTGTCCGCCTATTCAGGCCATTTACTTTTCGTTCGCCTATTCAGGCATCCTTTATTTTTCATTCGCCTATTCAGGCATTCCTTTTCTTTCCTGTCCGCCTATTCGGGCATCCTTTACTTTCAGTTCGCCTATTCAGGCACTTTTTACTTTCTGTCCGCCTATTCAGGCACCATTTACTTCCTGTCCGCCTATTCAGGCATCCTTTACTTTCAGCTCGCCTATTCAGGCACTCTTTACTTGCTGTCCGCCTATTCAGGCCATTTACTTTTCGTTCGCCTATTCAGGCACCCTTTATTTTTCATTCGCCTATTCAGGCATTCTTTCCTTTCCATTCGCCTATTCAGGCATCCTTTACCTTTCTAGTCTGCCTATTCAGGCACCCTTTACTTTTCCGTCGCCCAAAGGTGGCATCCCTCATCGCCAGACGTGGCATAGCCTCGCTCCACTTTTTCCAAAAAAAAAAAGGAGACAGAGAAAAAAAGAAGAAAAAGAAAATAGAGAGACAGAAGTGGGAAAAGCTCGTCTTTCAAGAGAAAAAGGGCACACTGACTAGTGACTGCCAGCACCATCAGACGCCATACCGATCAAGAGGTCCCATTTATCCCCTACATCGGTGTTCATGTCTTTACTCCCTTTTCACCTCGAAAATACGAAGATTCCGTATTTCTCTTGTGAAAAAGGAGTAAAGAGGGGCATCTGTGAACACCTATTTCGGTCCGACCCAAATGGAAAAGACACCGGTCCCAAATGGAAATACAACCAGTCCAAATTCCAAAAGGGGGGAACATGCACTCCGCCTTCATTTGCACTCCGCCCTCATATACTTCACAGACGGTGTGGCACTCCGCCCTCTTCACACACCGTCCCACAGACGGTGTGGCTCTCCGCCTTCACACAGCGTTCCACAGACGGTGTTAGCTAACATTGCACTCCGTCCCACAGACGGTGTTAACTAACACTTGCACTCCGCCCTCATTTGCACTCCGCCCTCATATACTTCACAGACGGTGTGGCACTCCGCCCTCTTCACACACCGTCCCACAGACGGTGTGGCTCTCCGCCTTCACACACCGTTCCACAGACGGTGTTAGCTAACATTGCACTCCGTCCCACAGACGGTGTTAACTAACACTTGTACTCCACCCTCATTTGCACTCCGCCCTCATATACTTCACAGACGGTGTGGCACTCTGCCCTCTTCACACACCGTCCCACAGACGGTGTGGCACTCCGCCCTCTCCACACACTGTTCCACAGACGGTGTTAGCTAACATCAACTCCGCCCAAACGTCCTCACCTCAAGAGTCCGCCCAACGTCCTCACCTCAAGAGTCCACCCAACCGTCCTCACCTCAAGAGTCCGCCCAACCGTCCTCACCTCAAGAGTCCGCCCAACCGTCCCCCTGTTAGCCCGTGCTGACTTGGATTCCACCACCCAAGTGGATCCAGGAATCCTGGGGGTGGCAGACAAGTGGCAAACAGGGTTGGAAGTGGGGGGAATTCAAAATTACCACCCAGCCGTTGTCCCCCACTTCACTCTGAGTGGAGGCCTGAGCTGGCATTCCACTCTGAAGTGGAAGCCTGAGCTGGCCTTCCACTCAAACTAGCCTATAAATAGGCAAGGGGCTGAAGCTTTCGGCCCTTACACAGACTTACACACACAGATACGCATCCAGCACCCTCACCATTCCTATCTCCTCCTTCCTCTCTTGGTCAGCCAGCCCTGACACATACATACACACACAGACACAGCCTTACAGACACAGACTTACACACACAGATACGCATCCAGCACCCTCACCATTCCTATCTCCTCCTTCCTCTCTTGGTCAGCCAGCCCTGACACATACACACACACACAGACACAGCCTTACTGACTGAGACTGACACACACAGATACGCATCTAGCACCCTCACCATTCCTATCTCCTCCTTCCTCTCTTGGTCAGCCAGCCCTGACACATACACACACACACAGACACAGCCTTACAGACACAGATACTCACACACACACACTGCGCCATTCCCTTCTCTTCCTTCCTCTATCCAGCACCCTCCCTCCTCTCTTCATCAGCCAGCTGTTGTCTCCAACAGCCACGCCGTCCTCTCCCCTCAACGTAACACCGCCCAACACTTCATTCCTCTCAGCCAACACCGCCCAGCCAACCGTCCTCACCAAAACCGACCTCCTCACCCCTTCTCCTACACACCGTCCCATTTCCTCTTACACACTGCCCCAATACCTCCCGATCCACATCGCCCCAATACCCTCAAAACCATACCGCCCCAGTACTTCCCAATCCACACCGCCCCAATACCTCCCAATCCACACCGCCCCAATACCCTCAAAACCATACCGCCCCAGTACTTCCCAATCCACACCGCCCCAATACCCTCAAAACCATACCGCCCCAATACCTCCCAAAATACAACACCGTCCAGCAAATACATTGTCCATCAAGCTACAACACCGTCCCTTTCTCCCGAAACCGTCCTCACCTAAACCGACCTCCTCACTCCTTCTCCCACACCGTCCCAGTACTAAATTATTCCCCAGATTCCATACTGTACCTTACCTAGTCATTACCCTTGCCAATCCTCAACATCGTCCATACACAGCGCCCAGTCACTCCCTCACCTCGGATTAGCTCCCACCAATATAGGCTACACTTCAGTTTTCAGCATTCGTGCCCAACACCGGTCCAGTGCTTCTATCAGCGTGCAAGTCCGGAATCAGTCAGACACCGTCACTGCGTTTGATTCACACATCGGTTCTGAGCTCATCACACCGGTTCCACCCTGTTCCTTATTTCTTTTACTTTCAGCCTTTTACGTTCCTGTCAGTTCACAGTTTATTGGTTATGTTTGTCTGTGTGCCATAGTTTACACTGTTAATATTTTTGTCCTTTTCCCTAACAAGCACATATAATAAAAATAATTGATTTTGTATATGTTTTATTTTCCAGTCTAAAAATCTTTTTTTTTTCTTTCAAAAAAAATATAGTGTCGTACGGGGACACTCCCGTCTACACAACCCCTTTAGGATTCGTACACGTGCGAAGAACTTCGTCTTGTATGAGTTCCTCACCAAAATGATACCCACCAATATTTTCCCAATCTTTTCCTAAAATAAACAAAGAACTACGTGACCCTGATTTCTCGAAAGCTCGAGAATACGTAGGAGCGGGAAACGGTTCCTGTCGGGCCCACCTTTCTTTACTTAATTTTTAGAGTTCTTTTTTGTCTTGCCATCAAAAGGAGGAGCGAGATTAATTTGGACGAGACGTCCTGTTAATCTCATTTTTTAATATCTCTTTAAAAAGGCGGAGCGAGATTAATTTGGACGAGACGTCCTGTTAACCTCATTTTTTTAATATCTCTTTAAGAAGGTGGAGCGAGATTAATTTGGACGAGACGTCCTGTTAATCTCATGTAAATATTTTGTGTTGATTTTTGTTTATATTTTTGTTGTTCCGTACATGTTTCTTTTTATGAAGAAGTAAAAATAATTATTGGGTTAATTATAATGCGCGCTATCAAATTGAGGTAACCGTTTTTATAACGGACAGTTGTGAGGTGCTAATACCTTCCTCACCTGTAATCAGACTCCCGAATCATGGAATTTCATTTTATAACCAGTGCTTTAACAAAAGGTTTTTCCAGTATTTTATCCTAAAAAAAAATATTGGTGGCGACTCCCTGTTTATCATTTTCGAATCGTTTCGAGGGTCGGCCGCGCCGCCGCGATCCCGGTCGCGACACCAGGTGACCCTCTCGGCCATAATTATAACATAATTGTCCACCAGAATGACCATTAGAACCACTGCTAAAAGAAGAGGATGTGGTAGAAGATCCGCCACCATGGAAAAATTTGTTTTAACTTCTTGAAACTAGGTCCTTTGACTTTTAACTATTTCTTATCCTTTTTCTGAGTAACCCTCTAAAGCTGAACTTCCTTAGTTAGTTGTGTTTTATTCACTAGCATGGCATAATCTCTGATTTCAAGGGGAATTATAACACTATAGAGCTCAATCTGTAGTCTAGACTCATACTTTGCACATTTGTTGCCTTATGTACCCTCCAAGGTGAAGGGATGATAGAAATCACATAACTCATCAAACTTTGCAGTATATTCCACCATCGACATTTTCCTTTCTCTAGTTTAAGAAACTCTATCTCCTTCCAGATCTTGTAGTTGTCCAGGAAGTATTTAGATAGTAACCTCTTTTAAAAATTGGCCCAAGTCAAGACCTCACTTGCAACATTCATTTGAACTTTAGTCTTAGCCCACCATACTCTCACTTTGTTTTTTAACTGATAGGTGGCAAACAACACCTTCTATTCCTCTGAGCACTCAAAGTATTCGAACATTTGTTTAGTATCACACATCCAGATATGTGTGCCACCATAATCATGCCCACCTTTACACATAGACAGAACTCTCTTAAAAAACTTGTCAAATGTTGGGCCAGATTCGACACATCCTATAAGCTGAGAGAATTTAGAGAAGAAGTTCTCTTCATTACGAGAACTAGGTTTACCCACCATTTATCAGTTCTGCAATATGTAAAACACCCTATAATTAGTAACCAAATAAACCATTCAGAATATAGAGAAATACCTCATATATAGGGATATCACACTGCTGGAGGACCACAAGAGCACCATGCCAAGGAACCTGCCAGAATTGCATACAACCACACAAATACATCCACACAGAATTCAAATGATTCATAGTATAACCAATACTTCACTCAGATGGTATGTAATTCATCACCTCATTTGATTAATACATTTTGACATCATACAATTTCACAAAAGCTATTTGGTCTGAAACGAAATTGCTCTGATACCACTTATAATTTCCTCGCTCAAAATTTCTAGAATTTACCTCAAGGTCTAATAAAATTAGAGAAAAGTTTTCGCATTTAGATTTCCCTTAGCAAATAAACCCTAATAACATAAGTGGTACATGACCTAAAACAACTCAAGAACCCTTGTTTTTGCTCCGGTAATCGATTACATAAAACCTATAATCGATTACCCACGAGTAACCTATGCAAGATTTTTACATTTTTCTCTTTTGTAATCGATTATGTAATCGACTACCAACAGACAAAAGTGCATAATTATGTAGATTTTGGCATCCTGACTAACTTCTACAACCCCTAAGTTGTCTATTTGATCTCTGAATGCTACGAAACTTTATGTGTACTATCTATGACTCATTTTGGACCTGCTGTTACAGTCTATACTAAAATATCCTCCATATTGTGGAGTTATGCAAAAAGGCATTTAAGTCATTTTCTCTTGATTCCATCACTAAAAGTCTATCAAATCTCATTTAAATGATAATCTTACTTCACACACAAGTTTCAAATATGCCTAGGGATCTATTGGCACCTTCCAAGGACTCTGAATCCCACTGGAACTCTATATCACCTCTTCAGCTGACTTAATTAGCCATTTCTCTACTTAAAACATAATCTCTTTCTCCCTTTCTTTATATATATATATATATGAATCTATTTCTCTAAATCACAAGAATTCATTCATCCAAACAATAACAACATCACTATCAATCAAGCATATCCTACCCATGGAAATACTATTTCATCAATACCTTGGCTCAATACCATTTTACACTATATTCACAACACCTAGGCATAGCACATATAGTTACTCATTTGTATCTAATTGCCTTAGTGCCATCTATAAGCAAAGTATACACATAAACAATACCTACTTATGTTCACGCAGTTCAACACTGCATTGGCTCCATGCCATGCAAAACAATATACACACATACAACAACACATGCCTACATCAGTTATCATCTACTATTACTAACATAACATAAAGTATCAAAACATAGATACTTAACCAATATAGTCATAAAGCAACATCATTAAAAGAAACATAAATTCATCATTCGTTCCTTGGCAGTGTTGGCTTATGTAGTGCTTACCTTTATAGTGTGCGTGATATTCCTGCGTTGGTTACTAAAAAGAAACAACCACATAAAGGGTGAGTGTCGAATATACTAATTAATATGGAAACTAAATTTGAAAAAGGCATAACATTAGCCTTATGATAATACATACTCCTTTAACATACTTGGATCATATTCTAATTGCACACCTGTGCTCAGTAATTAATCTCATATAATTACACTCTCAACATCATAGGCACTCAGGCTACAGGTAATAGTATATATATAATTACATATCAATTCATTCTCAATCATTTCAATTATTCATAATATCATATAGAAATGCACTTTTAAATATTACATGCTACTCAGGCCACACATAGCAACATATCTCATGATTTCACATCCCCAACCACACAATGCACCATTGACTCTCATTCAGGGCTTAATTAATACTTGCTAGTATCTAGATACTAAAAATTAATCGACCACCAGCTAGAAGTCCTACTTGACACCCTGTAAACCTTCCTTGGTCCACCAAGCCCTCCTTGGCTCTACACCTCAACCATTGGGTCTTGCTTGACCACTGGGTAGCTCAAAAGATCCTATGTGACCACTAGAGCAAAAACTAAGGGGCGAAATATATTGCACAACCATCTAAACCACGTAGAATCACATATATTCAATTTTAATCACTTCCACTAGATTAATGCAATCATTTTAAATTCTGGCTTGCAAAAAATATTTAATTACCATAAAAGATTTTTTACCAGCGTTTTTCTTTGTTTAAGAATGGAAATTTTTTGGTAAAGAACGAGTAGTACATTTTTTTATTTTGTGGTATGGAAATATGTAGGTTATTTGTGACGTGATTGTTGCAATTCTGTTTTTCTACACAGGCGATTTTTCTTCACATGGAAGCATTGCTTGCTTGACTCACACCTTAGTCTCGAACAGGTTGGGGTTTCCTGGTTTTCTAAGGGCTTGGAAATATTAGACAGTGCTCTTCCACTTCCTGTTTTATCTCACAATTAGTTTCTCTTTTATCTGTTGGTATTGAAATTAATCACTCATTTGAATTAGAATTTGTTGCTTCTAATGCATTGAAATTTGTCTTGTAGGGTGGCTATGTTGATTTATGTCATGGTGTTTGGAAGATGCAAGTATCTCTGGCTGAATCTAGGGGAATTAGAGATCGACACCGTAAACAACGAGTGACAACAAAACCTAAGACCAAAGTTCTCAGAATTGAACATGAACATGACTTGTTAATCTTAGCTTCAGATGGATTATGGGATAAGGTACTTGAAGCAATTTTTTTTTGCAATGTTAATAGTTTTGTTTGAAATGCATTGCTGAACATTGTTGTTCATGTATTGTTACTGTGACTGAGTTGTCTGAACATTATTGCTCTGGGTTAAATTTCGAGTTTAATTAATTGTGGAATTTCATTTTGGGTTGAATGAAACTTATTCAATGTTCATACTAATAGTTTTCATTGCTTGGGACATGGCATTCTCGTTACTATATAAATGTTATATATTCATATTCATATGTTGTTTTGGATAAAGGAACCTCTTCAGCAGATATTGTGGTGTTGTTATTCCCATAGTCAACTTTGGGGAAACAAAAACTTTGTTGTTGTTATAGCTTTTAGAAATCAATATATTTTAATTTATATAAAATTTAAAATGGTGATTATACTTGTATTAAAATTAAAAGTTATTTTTTTAAAAGAAATCATAATGAGAATTGGTTTTTAAAGAGGACTTTGTATTGTTGTTGGTACGGCTTGTACCTGCGGTTCAATTAATGGTATCTCTCTTTGTTTTTCTTGCTAAAAAAATGAATTATTTTAAAATCGAGAAAAAAAGGATGATTTATCGTATCACAGAAGAGGACATTTTGTGATGATGAACAAGTCTGTTACGTTTTCAGTGATTTTAATGAAGGTTGTTTGTCGATTGAATTATCATATCTTATGTTATATTTTAAGCTCTAGAAACTGGAGATAAGAGGTAGAGCCGTGATTTTGTGATTTGCTCAGAAATTTTTTATCGTTTATGGTGATGGAAGGAGGGACTCTCTGGTTTGTTCTGCACTTTGCACATGATTAGATTAATTGTTACAATCCATCATGTTTTCTCTATTTTTTTCACTCATTCACACCTTGATTTTATGTTTCCTCTTTATCCTCTTTCTCACTCATAAGACCTTTTGTTTGCATTTGCTGTTTGAAGTTTCATAACTCACACAAGGTATATAATACCTCTTTGATTTCAATTCTGGAGTTGCGAATTTCATTAGTGTTTCTCTTTAGTTTGAGGTTTGAACCAAAATCTGTTCTAAAGGGTTCAAATTCTGTTATATGGATGTACATGTTTTATTAAGAGATGTAAGATTCATTTTAGTAATTTTTATGTCTTGAAAGGTATTACTTTTCCATTATCGATTAAAGAATATTTTTGGTTTCAACTAAGAAAAGCATGGCAAAATAGTTTGGTATGCATGGCAAAATAGTATAAGAAAATAAAGCAGAGATATTAACAATTCAGGCTTTTTTCAACCAATTGAACTAGATTCCATTGACAACTAGATAACTAGTTATAACTACTCTTTTGATTGATAATAATTTGTATTTATATATATATATATATATGAAACAAATTAAGCCTCCCTCATGAATACTCATAATGTCATGAATTATACCAAATTGCAGGTGCCACTATATGTAAAACTGTTAACAGAATCTGCGGAACTTCCCTTGCCGGATTTCTAGCCATTGGTGTACACTAGGTAGCTAGTAGAGCAAGGGATTAATTGGAGCTGTAATTGTTGGAGTCTCACTCTTTCTATTAGGTATACATTTATCACAAATAAAACTTAAATGTTTTCAGTGTTATTCTTTGATTAGAATTGAAGTTTCATTTTGGTAACTCGCGGAATAAAGATTGACATTAATGATGTCTAAGTAAGTTGCTAGCTGAAATTCTAATTCTGATATGCAGAATAGCACTAAAGACAGTTATAGAACATAAGTTTTCAGTGTTATTCTTTGATTAGAATTGAAGTTTCACTTTGGTAACTCGCGGAATAAAGATTGACATTAATGATGTCTAAGTAAGTTGCTAGCTGAAATTCTAATTCTGATATGCAGAATAGCACTAAAGACAGTCATAGAACATAAGTTTTGTGTACATATATTACTAAGTTTTTCCCCATTATGTGAATATTATCCATGCCAAAATTCTCTAGATTTGGGATTGAATCAGTTATTGAGACCGATCTCTCCGAAGATTAGAAATGGATCATCAACATGTAAAAGAAATTCAATAGTTCTTCCTGAATATATATATATATATATATATATATATATATATATATATATATCATATTATCAACTCTCATACTAACTCAAATTTATTTGAGATTGCAAAAGTCTAGTTTAAATTTATGGATTGGTTAAATTGTAGATGTTTTTTTCTTCTAGATTATTAACATTACATTATGCATTTGAATATATTTTGGTGTGTGTCTCTTGACCTCTTGCTTTAATTTTTATACTTATTTTGTGACATGGGTGCTTAGATTAAAACATGGTGATAAAAATTTTGGATTTTGGTCATTATAATTTGAAATTGGTCATTAAATTAAATCAGGTTTGAAAAGCAAAGAAAAAATAGAAAAAAATAGAAAAAAGCAAAAAAAAGGTTTTTACACCGGTTATAAAAAACCAACTGGTGTTAAAATAAATATTTAAGTACCGGGTGGAAAAAACAGGTGTAAATTGTCATATTTTACACCTGTTGTACAAAAAAGAATATGTACAAAAGACCATTTTTAACACTGGGTGTATAGAGAATGATCAGTGTAATAACATTTTTTTACAATGGATGTCTAAAAAAATGGTGTAAAATCAACTTTCTACACCAGGTCAATTTTAAATAACCGGTGTAAACAGTTAAATATAGTCGGTGTAAAAGCCTTATTTTACACTAGCGACAAATTCTCTCACAACATCATTTTCATCATCATACATTTGGAAACTTATTCCAACACATATATACTCATATATACATATATTATCTACTCAATTTTGAGAAAAACTAACTATCAACCTCATTATATTTCACCATTATACATAATTCATGCATAACAATTCATAATTTTCCATTCTCAACATTACTAATTTCAAGTCTAGTCATAAGTTGTATTGGAAAATTATATCAATCATACACCATAATTAAATTAGCCACTTAAAGTTGATTATATTCTTTTTTCGGACGCCAATTGACATCAAATAATATTTATAATTAATTAATACTTCGAATACCCTTTACCTTAATTCCAAACTTTTGACACTTGCTCTCGATGCTGAGTACGTTCAATATCTAAAATTTAAGGAATTTACGTAGTCGATTAGCATTTCAACCTTTGAATCAAAAACTCACTTTATCGAAACAACTCCAAATACATTTTCAAGGCTTCCGGAACTCACGTCGATTAATTCTCTTCTTGGTTTTGAGTCCCTCTTTGGCTAACATGTTGTTGACACTCAGTCTGCAACCTACGGGTACTGAAACAAAAATTCGTTAACACCCATCGCCATTTTCAAACCTTAGAAGCTTGGTTCCATCCAATTTTTGCATAAAAGCATCAACCCAAGAGAAACCTAAGAAACACCTACACTAGGCAAATCTCGATTTTGAGAAAAGTTAACTAAAACTAGAAATTAAAGTTACCAATATGTTTGCCTCCACGATTCCAATTATGCCATCAATTTTAAGTTTCAACAAGAAATCAGACACCAACCAAGCCCTCTAACTCAGATATGGAGGAGAAGAACAAGCTTTTAATTTTCTTCAATGACAATGCATGAGGAGAAGATGGAAAGAATTGAAATTTTATTTTTTAGCCACAAAGGCATTATAGTCATTTTGTCATTTTTTCTATTTTCTTTTATTTCCTTTAATTAAAAACTTACTTTAAGTAAATATTTTTTTACTTTCACCACATGGTAACTTATATTTTACCATCACCATTTAATTCAACCTTAATTTCATAATTAATCACCCAAAAATTAATTATTCTAATCTCCTTACTTTATTAACAACTCATAATTAATTTATAATAATTTAAAAAATTTTCTAATTAATTTGAATAAATTTTTATTTAATCTTCAATACTACTTAAGAAATTTTATATGGCAAAATAAATGTTGATTTAACATCAGGGATGTTACAAACTATGCACTGAAGTTGTGGTGTGCTTGTTGCTTGTTTGTGTTCAATCATGCCCAATTTTGCTTCATTTTTGAATCTAGTTAAGATCAGGCCTAGTCGCTTCCTTTAGTTATGCCAATGTTAGAGAGTCTATATTAACCTAATTGAGGTTAGACAAACAGGATTGGTAAATAGTAACTTTAGGGTCCGTTTAGTTTTCAGTTGGGGAAACGGAGTTGGAAAAATAAAAAAAATTAAGGGTTGATATTAATCATTCACGCCATTCGAAACAATTAAAACTCTGTTTAACCGTAAAATCTATTTTTTGATTGGTCAAATCCTAGTTTGACCAACCAAGTTAAGTATCCAAATAGACTCAGTTTTAATTTTGAATTTTATGTTCAGAGGATTAGGAAGAGGTCATGTCATTTCTCCTCTTTTCTCAATAGACACTTTTCTTTTCTTTTCTTTATTTTCCTGTTGTTAATTGTTTTATGGTCTGTACTACCATATAAGTGAGTAATTTCCATTACCTGTAGGGACATGAGAATAATCCTAACAAGAGAAATTATGTAACTTCATAATTTTCGGTATTGAATTATGTTTTGTCAATTTAAGTTTTCCATATATTTGTGCTTTAATCTAAAAAGATATGTAACACCCTTTAAGGACTATATTATGTCGATGTGGCTAGATACTAAGGAGTGAATCTCACAATTAGTTTTTAAGATATATGAAATCCTAAAGGAGGTATATCGATGAGGGAACACGAGTAAATTAACAACCATAAAATCAAATCATTAGTTGTAGGTTATTATAGTTTCTATAATTGGAATGAAAAGGAAATATTTTTGTTATTTGATTTTTTTATTATAAAAATCTTAGTTTCATTATTAGAATTTAATTGTTGGAACTAAAATCTGAAAATTACTAATGTTTATTGACACAGTCTTCATAAAAGTAAGAACTTTTTTATTTTACGTGTTTATCAACACTGGGTATGGAAATCGGATTCACAATTTACAAGTCGCTAATCGAAGTAAGCGCTTTACAGTAGCATATCTCGATTGGCTAATCTTCACGTGGGCATCACGTGGCAGCGTCCATCAAAGTTTGGCATGAGTAGAAACACCGTTACTAAACTATTGGTAACACTTTCAGATGTATATCAACCTAGAGGCTAGAGTAGTTACATAGTAATAATATAATTAAGTTAGTGGGAATTGACGGAGAAGAAACATCACATGCTTGTGCTTTGTGCGTGTTCTTGCATTAAGAGATCAAACTTTATACGACTTTCGTGATAACTCATTCTACCCATTTCAAGGTTATAATTAAGTAATGAATTAAGCGTTTATTTTATTAATTTAAAAATTTATTAGATAAAATAATATTATTTAATAAATAAGTTTATTTTAGTAATTTATAATATTTTTTAATTTTTTAAAGTACTGTTATTTTTTATACTTTTATCCTTATTGGTGTACTTTTTTTAAACCACTCATATATTTTTAAAATATGTCATTTTACATTAAGGAATTGGTTTTATTAAATATAAAACTTTCAACTTTTAGCTACTAATTTTTCATCTAACTTTAACTTATTTGTTAAGTCCTAAAGAGAAAGAGTAATAAAAATAACATTAACAAGCCAAAATCTTAATTATTTGTCAAGAAGGGATATATTGTACTATGAGAAAATAAGATGCAAGCACATGATATTGTTTAAGAAACCCAAAGTTTATTATAAATTATGTTAAAATTATTTAATAATTGGTGTGAGTAAGTCTAGTGATGTTTTTAAATATGTTTTATTCATTTTTAACTTATTAATTAGTATTTTTAGTATTTAACTGGTTTGAAGCGGGGTCAACGATCCGGTGTGCGGCTAACTACTAATGTCAACCGTTGAAAGTGGTTTGTACACAGGTGTGAGTATCCGGTATTGTGCTCTTTATCTTAGTGAGAGAATAAAGGTCTTGTAGTCCTAGAGATCCTTCACATCAAGCTTTTGCGTTGACGAGAGGCGAAAGGTGGTGTTACCTGTGAAGATTCTCTAACGCTCAAGTCAATAACCAGAAATGAAATTAAGGTTTCTGAAGCGTAAGTTTGAGAATGAGTCTGACGTACTGGTATTTATATACGTGCACACGGAGAATAAAGAGTCCTTTTAGGGTTAAGGGACCAATCGTACACTGTGCAATGTACGATTCTAGCACATGACGCGGGTGGCTTCGCGTCTCTTGCGAACATTCCCTCATACTTGTACCTTGTACTTTTTGTCGGTTAACATGAAAGTTTATCCGGTGTGTTAGGTGCTGACCTGGACTTCCAATGGGTTAGAATCCAGAGGTTTACCTGTGACACCGATAGCTAGTGCGAGAACAGCTTAAATTACCACTTTACCCATATACAGGTATCGAGACCAGATCAAATATATTAGTTAGCATATTTAAAAAATAATGAGTTACAAACAAGACATCCAATTCCTCACTAACTAAGAAGTTTTTATTAAAAAAAAGTATTATATCACACCCTAAACCTTAATTTACATTTCCTTAATTGTCATCTTATAAGCATTGTATATCACATATCTATCGCTTACACTTTGTCTTTGTTTTCTTCTATATATATATATATATATATTCTCTCTCCTTCCATCTAAACTACACCAATTTTTCAAATATCAAAAAGTCAAATTTCATATTATTTTGATGATATGAAATTTAACGTGTCAACCCCTACTTACTTATTACCATACCTCCGTTCCATTTTAAAAATATTTACATCAAAACATATGTATTAAA
This sequence comes from Clitoria ternatea, assembly GCA_037962975.1. Taxonomy (NCBI): domain Eukaryota; kingdom Viridiplantae; phylum Streptophyta; class Magnoliopsida; order Fabales; family Fabaceae; genus Clitoria; species Clitoria ternatea. Next base: position 290,699,349 of record CM075670.1, read on the forward strand.
AAATTAATACATTAATTTTTATACAACAGACACTTCAAGATTCTAATTTTACTTTTATTTAAATTTAAATTCTATTTTAATATTAATAATTACATTTTTAAAAGAATAAACATAAAAAATATTAAATATTTTTAAATAAATAAACTTTGTCTTACAAATATATTATTTTAAAAACGTTTCTTATCTAAATAATGTAAGAGAGGATTAATTCTTCTCTTGGTTTATATTTAATTTTTTGCTTGCCGGCAATCACACACGAAAAAGAAAGAGGAATCCTCAGTCTTTGAATACAGAAAGCACATCAAAATGTTAGGAGAGGACACAGAGAATCAGAGTGTTTCAGGCAAGCACCAACTTGCTAATGTCACGGTCTCGATTTCCTGATTTGGAAACCTTAAAAAAAGCACAAAGGGAAGTCTCTCATTTCAGAACTTTTATTCTCCGTTTCCATATAAAATAATGGTCTGTGCCCCCATCCTAACATCGTACTACTTCGGAGGGCGAGCAGTCGAAAAGGGGTGCTCAAAATAGTTCAGCCCAAAATAAACCACCCGAACCGAACGAAAATAATGGCTATCGGTCGGGTATACAGTTGTTACATTCTTTTCGTTTTTTTTAAGTCGGGTAAATACAAATAGGCTATTTCAGTTGGTTTTGATTTTCAGATTCTTAACATGTACTTAACTTAATCCGACCAAATAATGCATTAAAAATACATTTCCATAGGTTAAGAGATAAAAAATAAAAAGTTTTTATTCAAAAACATCATTAATGCTAACTCACACTAATTTTAAACAATTCTTACACAAATTTCAAATAAATAATCCTATTTATGGTTTTTTATCCTATGTAAAGTTGCATAAGTTAGATAAACCTTTATTACTTTATAGGCTTGGTAATTAACCTGTTGTTACTATTGTTTGAGAAAGAGAAAGAGTCTATTTATTTGACAAATCCAAAATTTGTTTCTGAATCCTTGTACCCCTTTTCATTTCTTATCTTATATATTGCTCCCTATAATCCTCTTAACTTTACTCTACAAAAACTCCATATGACCTCTCACTCAATCTTTAATTTAGAATCCCTATACAAAATAGAAAACAATGGTGATGTGAAATAAACAATGGTGATGGTGTGATGATGTTGAGAGTTTATGGTGTGGCAAGTGGCAATGACAACATGATGCAAAGCATAGACAACGAGGGCATGATGCAATGACAACATGATGTTTGAGTTTTCACCACTAAACTTTCACCTTTTGCACTTTTGAATGTCATGGCCAAGGTGGCAATGGGAAGCCGACCTGAAAACGAATTCAATTTGAAAAAGAGAGTTGCCAACAATATTTATTTGAAGAAAAATATCAGAAATTTTTTTTGTTAACACTTTACTTAAGAAAAAAAAATTAAGTTCAAGAGCAAAATTATAGGTGGGGAAGACATTAACACTCCACACTATCTGCCACAAGACAATTACCTAGAATGAATCGCGTATAATTTAAGTAGTCAAAAGATTAATTTAACCTCTAAAAGAAATAAAAGAAATGATAAAGCAACATGAACATGCATAAAATAATGAAAGAAAGGTAATTATTAAAGCGAGGTTAACGTGACATCTCGTCCAAATCAAACTCAACTTTAAATATGAAAGCCTTTTGGTTATGACGTACTTCGAAAGGAAAATAGAATTAACAAGATATGTCGTCTAAATTAACCTCATTTATGATAAAAGCACGAATAAGAAGAATTTATTTTAGGAAAGGTCAAGTTTTGAAAAAGAAAACAAGATTAACAAGACGTTTCGTCTAAGTTTTGATATGATGGGGTTCCGCCATATCAACTTGAAAAAGAAGGTAAGTGATGCTAAAATATAATGCAAGGAAGTTGAAACCATATTTAAAACCGGGGAGTGCCTTTTGGGATTAAGACCTTTTAAAACTCAGGGTGACTCACAGATGCAACGGAACAGGCAAAGAAACTCTTGATTCCAAGCACACATATCTTGTACAACCACCGTATGCTGAACTTGAGTAGCGGGAGTATCTCGCCTCTACGATTTTAAATCATTTTGACAAATTTTTATTTTTGGTTATTTCATTTTACTTATCACATGTTTAGCATATCAATAAAACTCATCAAATAAATATAAATTAAACAGAAGATGAAGGTAATATATTATTCACGTATATCAAGTGGGTACAGAGAAAGGCATAATAGGAAAAGTAAAGGAAACAAATATGGTGAAAGAAATAGGGTTAGCAAATAGGCAAAGTAGGGATAGCCCACAAATCCCCAACGACTCTCTAAGAATGAAGTATATTTCAATCCCACATCATGACTTTGAGTTCACCCTTCAAATCAACTTCTAAGGAGGGGACTTGACTTCAAACTATGTGCCCTAGTTATGCCTTGTACCACCTGCGGGGATGGTTTTGATTAGGTCACTAAAACTTTGACTGTAATTTTTGCCTAGGCCGCCCCTTTAAGGTTTTTTGTATTTCGATATTGTTTAAACAAGTTTTGATAATTCCAAATATGACACAAGGAAACATTTGGACATTGGCAAAGATGAACAAGAGGAAAACCAAAGATTCAAGCACCAAGAAATACAAGGCTTCATAAGCTTCAAGAGTAGTATTTTATTAAGCATAGTAATTATGTTACATAATTCTTAGAAAAGATTCTATGAGCTCAAAGTTTGAATCTTAATTAAAACTCATTTATACAAATCAAAAACATGTTTAAGAGTTTCAAAGAAAAACCTTTTATGCAACACATTTGATCACATTATGTTAAAGGGTTTTCTAAAAGGTTAAAGATGTGTTTTCAATGTGTTTAAGGAAAAGTAATCAATTACCGAGATCAGGATAATCGATTACTGATAAACAAAAATAATTTCAATAAAACAGAGATTGAGTAATCTACCACCAGGATTAGAATAATCAATTACCACATTTTCAATAATAGATTACTTAGTGTAGAAAGTGGCAGAAAGTTGTACTAAACTTGTTGAAACACTTTACAAACCATGCTTTCAAACTCTAATAGCTATAAACAGATATATTGAGTCCAAAACTCTATAAATACATATTTTTCACTCAAAAAGAACACACCACACAATTGTAAATCATTAATTGGTCATGAATTACTCTTGAGCTCATTTTCTTCATTTCTTTGAGTTTTGTATAAGTTTAAATTTGTATATCCACTCTTTTGAAAGTTTATTTGGTTTGTAAATCTCTATTTCGATATTGTTGTAGAGGTTAGGGGATAACCTTGAATCTCTGTGTGAGTTTCAGAATTGTTACAAAGGTTAAAGGATAACCTTTGGGTTATATTTGAAGAGATCGTGAGAGGATGAGGTGCCCTTGTGTAAAGGTTATAAGCTCTTGGTGGGGGTCATCAAGAGGTTATAATTGCTCAACTTGAAAGTATGAGGATTAGGCTTTCGGTTGGGGAAACCAAGAAGTTGTAATTGCATAACTTTGTACTTAAATTCTTCAAATAATGAATTTTTCTAAGTGGTTTGCTTAGAGACTACACATACACAATAATGAAAGTGATGGAACTAGTATATTGGACTGTAAGTTTTTTCTACTTTAAACTCTTTACATTCTAAACTTTATCTTGCCTATTGAATTGTGTAGATTAAAATTATTTAATATTGTTGCATATCTTTTGGCTGAGTATTCATTTTCTATTTGGTTTATTCACATTCCATTAATTATTTTAGAAAACTAACCTTGTTGAAAGGCATTTCTTGCAAAGTTTTAAAATTCAATTCATTCCCTCTTGAGTATTGAAGCCACTTGGGAAACATTTTTGACCTAGTGGATCACTCTAACTTTTGCCTAAGTTTCCTTTTCAATTTTATGACCTAGCGAGCATATTTTTTAGGCATAATACCTTATGACTACATTCGTATTTATAGGAAGTGGCAAATCTCTGCCATCCATGTTGGTCAGTACCAAAGCTCCCCCAGAAAAGGCGCTTTTTAAAACATAGGATCTGTGATAATTTAGGGTCCACTTGCCCTTGAGATTTTTTGGATCGACATACTTTTCTTTTAAGGCTAATTTTTTTCTTGGAATTTTCACACGCGTACTTTCTTTTCGTAAGCCCTCTTCATGCATCACTGGTATAATTTCTAATGGCAAAAGGTGGTCAACCTCTTTCATAGGGATGACAATTTGGGTCTGGCTCGCAAGCTAACCCATTTAGCCCATCAAAAAGGGCCGGGCCAAGCCAACCTTTAAAGCTTGTTTCTTTGAATAAGCCTGGCTCGTTTTGACCCGTCAAAAAATGGGCCCTTACGCTCCTATATTAAAAAATTATATTAATATATATTTTTTAAATACATAAGTTAAGCTATTATTTCCTTCGCCGATCCTAATTTCCTTTCTTGCATTTGCTCTTATCTTTTTCCTTATTCTGCTCACATATCCACTACACACCAACCATAGGCCATTATTTCCATTATTCCACCAACCATGTTTCTCCTTGTTCTGCTCGCATATTCACTACGCTGCTACGCACCACACTGCTTGTATTTCCACATAGCAACACTGCTGCCGAATACGCCCCGACCACGTCTCCCTCTCTCTCGAACACGCCCTACCATACTGCCAGCCACGTGGTCTCACCATCGCACGTCAACAAAGGCAAGGCAAGCACTGAATCTAAACTGAAGTAATTTTTAGTCTCACATTAAATTATTTGTGCACATATAAATTATTTGCAATATAGCGTTTACCTTTGATATATAATACTACAATTATTAATTAATATCAATTAAAGAAATAGAAAAAATAATAATGCAATTATTAATTAATGTCAAATTAAAAATAGTTCAAATTTAAAATAAAAGTGGTATACAAATTTTGGGGAAAAAAACGGGCTGACCCGTCTGGCTCATGTGGCCATAGGTCACGCAGAATACATGTCAGACAAATGTTTTTGCCCATTTTCCTATTTTGGTCCATCCCAGACCGACCCGTATTTTGACAAGCTTATGCAGGTCTTGGTTCGGCCTAGCCTGACCCTTAGGCCTGTTTTGCCACCCATATGCTTTCTATCAATCATGTCCAATTGATCATACCTGGCTTAGACCCACTCAGCTTCCTCTAAATTTGCTTCCATGGTCACCCTTGGAGAAAGGATCTCTACTTCTATAGGCAGGAATACTTCTATGTCATATGCTAAAGAGAACGGGGAAGCTCATCCGGTCAAGGTTTGAATCGAAGTGTGATACCCATGTAAAGCATAGAGGAACATCTCGCTCTAGTCCTTATAAGTTATGATCATCTTCTACACGATCTTTTTAATATTCTTGTTTGCAGCCTCAACTGCCCCATTCATCTTTAGCCAATACAGAGAAGAGTTGAGGTATCGAATCTTAAAGTCTCACACAACTCTGCCATCATTTTGCTATTCAAATTCATGCCATTGTCAGTGATTTTGGCATACCTCTCTCTTAATGAATCTAACCATGGCACCTTCATGACATTAGTGTAGAAAGTGGCCTCGACCCACTTGGTGAAATAATCAATGACGACCAAGATGAAATAATGCCCATTTGACGCTTTCAACTCGATAGGTCCAATGATATCCATGCCCCACATTAAAAAGGGCTACGGTGCTAATAGAACATTCAGGGATAATAAGGGCGCATGAATATTGTCAGCATAATTCTGGCACTTGTGACATTTCTTGACATAGCTAAAACAATCAACCTCTATGGTTATCCAGTAATACCCAACCCTTAAGATTTTCCTTGTGTGCCTATTCACGTGGGTCTCGAAGAAGCTTTCATGAACGTCTCTTTTGGTCTTATTCGCCTCAAAGGCATCGACACAATGAAGGAGGACTGAGCCATGGTTTCTCTTATATAATACATCATCATTTATGAAGAAACCCATGGTTAGCCGCCTCAGGGCCCTCTTGTCATTCTCAGAAGCACCCTAAGGATATTCTTAGTTCTGAATGTATCTTTTAATGTCATGATACCATGGCTCCCCATTCGACTCTTCTTCTATTGCTTCGTAATATGCAGGCTTGTCATGCTTTTCAATCTTAATGAGAGGCATATCACCAATTACCACTTACCTTGAACATTGACGCTATAGTGGCCAAAGCATCATCTATCTAATTGTTATCATGTGGGATGTGGTGAAAGGAAATGTCATCAAACCCTTTAATCAACCATTTGATGTGAGCATGATAAGAGATTAACTTGCTATCTTTGGTTTCCCACTCTTCTTGCTACTGATGGAAAACTAAAGTAGAGTCCCTATTGTGACGTCCCCTTACCAATTCCTAAACTTTATTCCAAGGTTTGATTAAATCAGAGTAAATTTTTCATTTTTAAAACAATAGGAACCTAAGGGTTATGTCACTTAAAAATACTTAAAACCCCTTTTTGGGACTCTGGTAATCGATTACATAAATCTTGTAATCAATTACAAGGCCCCGGTAATCAATTACACAAAGCTGGTAATCGATTACCTACAAGCATCTTACATAAGGAGATAACATAGTCCTCTAGTAATCAATTACATAATCAATTATGAAACACTGTGTTCTATATAATTATGTAGAATTTGGCCTACAGGCCACTTCTACACTACCTAACTTGCCCGTTTTAACTTCGATTGCTATCAAACTTCACTAGCACTATATATCACTCATTCCTGACCTACAAGCGCATTCCATACTAAAAAATTCTTCCATATCGTAAAGATATGCACTAAAATGCATTTGGCTTTATTCCTAACCATTCATTTCGGACCTACAAACGTAGTTTATACTAAAAAAAATCTTCCATGTCATAAAGATATACGTTAGAATGCATTTGGCTCTATTCCTAATCAGTCCACCACTTAAACCAAATCAAATGCAATACAAATTGGACTTTCTTTGCACACACAGTATGCATATAACTAGGTCTCTAAGGATAGCTTCCAGGCATTCTGGATCCTATAGGAACTCCAAATCACCTGCCTAGATAGCTAAACTCCATTATTTCTTCTCTAATAATTGCATATAACTTCAGCTACTTATGGTTTTACACCTTAACCACATCAAAGCAATGCAAAACACATAAATCTCATGCCATTCATTAAGATTATCATTCAAAGATACCTTAACACTTCATTCTAATTCCTATCAAAATTCACAACATTGTGATCAACATTCACATGAAACTAGTCTAAAGTCTTTCATCTACTATAAACATACACATGTTACATCACCACAATTTCCTGGCCATATACATGTAACTAATCAAATGGCTTAGTGCCATGTAACCGTCTTAGTCATTAATCAATAACATAATCATCACTAGAATACTATAACACCATCAATTAGGATTATCACATATATCTCAATTGGACCATCATTTAGGTTTTTATCATCACAACAGAACATTGAGACAATCATACTCATTCACTAAAAAACAATACGCATCATGGCTCACCAAAACACATATACATATATAAGTATGTCCGCATCAGCCACTATCATAACCTTATATGCTCAAAACATAATGTAACACATACTTACATATTTACATATATACATCAAAATCCCATTTCCTTGGCATTGCTCCTCAGCTTATCTAGTACTGGTCTCTGCGGCGTCGACAATGTCCCTATCTTTAGTCCCTAAAAACCACAATAACGGTGAGTGGCTGACAATACAAATCAATGTAAATAATCAATACTACACACACACACACACACATATATATATATATATATATATATATATATATTAGGGGAAAAACATAACATAATTAAGGGTTCATTTAACCACTTCCCATTTATTCATTTTCACTTCATTTCAACATCATTCATAATTCATCAATCTCACCAATTTAATAATTAACAATCAATTTTAGATAAACTCTCAATCATCTCATCCTGGCACTACGACCATCAATTTGGGATCTCAACTAGCCATTCAGGCATATCAGTCTCTTTAATTTCAATTCATAACAATTCTCCATTAGTCAATTTTCAACAATTTATCATCATTTCACTTCATCATGTCATTTGCTATAGTAGTATAATTTCTATAAATCCATATATAATTTAATTTTCTCAATCAATTTAAATTTCATTCTCACAACTTATCATCATCCGGTTTCTTTCATAATTCACAGCATAGTTCTCACATTTCATATACAAGTAACATTACACGCCCCAGTCAAACATCATATATTTTCCATCATACTCAATCATCATTTAACTCATTTCCATCATCACAATTAAATTAAATATGTCCTTAATCATATACATACACAAATATACATATATATAGGCATATAGGAATTAATTCATTTAAACTATCCTACATTTTTCCCACTTTACCGGAGTCAGTTTTAATTATTGTTTTCGTTAATCTATACACCAAATACACCCCTACTTTACTTCCACGCTTCCAATTCCTCAAGTCAAACGTCAACTTCACCGAAAATCTAAAATTTTACAAATCCACATCACGTTTCGACATCCAAAATGGAAACCCATTGTATCAAAACTAACCCAAGCCTGCCAATTAGAGTTTCTGAAGCTTACCTTCGACAACTTTGACCTTTGCTTCGAGACCCACGTCGCTTAGTGGCTTCTTATCATTCAATCCGCCACCTACGACATAAAAATAAAACCCCATTCATCATTCATCGACACCCACTTTATATAGAACCCTTTTCCAAGCTCCAAGGTGCCATAAAATGAAAAACAAAAATCCCTATGCATGAGCCAACTTCGGCCTAGAGAGAAAGAAGAAGGAACCATGAAATTGAGCACACTATTAAGCTTACCTTGCTCCCCGGATCACAATGGTGCTCTTAATTTTAGATTTCAGTAAGGAATTAGTCGCCAATCGGACCTCACAAGTTCACGACCATGATAGACATCTCTCAGTTCCTTTCTCTCGTTACTTCACGCGTGAATAAGGTAGAAAAAGGAAAGAATTAAAAATTGATTTTTAACTCTAGGGGCAATTTTGTCATTTCATCTCCTTTTTATTTTTTATTTTCATTTTCTTTTATTTTCTAATTCTATTTCTTTTTTCCTTTATTTATTTTTAATAACTAAATATATTTTACTTTTACCCTACGATAATTAAAATTCTACCATCATAATTTAATTTAATCTAATTTCATAATTTAATTTGACCTTTGCAATAGTCAATGAAGACTGATTTCTCTTGGTTATCATCCCTTCGGTTCCCTTCAACGGGAAAAGGATGTCTTCCATTGCCATTCTATGCTATCATTTGCAATTGCATGAGTTTCCTTTACGCCAAGGAATTCTTTTCATTTTCTTTGGCTTTTGCTAGCATCTCTTTCAACGGTTGTTTATTAGCCAGCATTACATCCCTTTGTCCGCCCTTCATTCTTAACCATGTGTTGGTCACTCGAAGACATTGGTCGAGTTTCTTCATGTAGCCCTTTTCGAACTTCCACTTCTTGCTAACTTTTTCAAGGGCACATTCATTCTCATAGTTCTTTCTTCAAAGAAAGGCACAGTTTTGATGAGCTTTTATCAGGTGATGTAGGACTATTGGAGGATTTTGATCTTCATCTTGAAACTTTCTTAGATCTAAGCTTTTCCATACTTGATTTGAGTTACAAAACTGAATGTTGAACCTAAGTACCTTCACAAACCTTCTTCCTCTCTAGGACCGTGACATAACCTAGGAGTTTCAATTGATTTTGTGAAATTTCTTTTCAAGATTTGTTCCATTGTTCATGTTGCTTGTATTACAAGTTACCTTCATTTTCTTGCATTTTGTTGTTATTTCTTGGTTTAGAATCCTTTATTGTTGTCTTATTTGTGTTGAAAATTAGAAATTCAATACCAAACCTTATTAATTTCGTGCTTAATTGATAGTGTAGTCCATGTGTTTGATGAAATGTTCTAATGTATAATGCCTCTAGGTTTGTGCCATTAGTGTTAGAGCTTGATCTTGTTTTGTATCTAGGTTTTAATTGCAATTTTGTTTGAGTTAATTTGCTAGATTCTAATACAATTTAGTTATATTTCTAAAGTGTGTTTCAAGCTCCAAAAACGTCCACATCGATCACACTTTTTGTTGGATTTAGTTGCTCCTTAATTGTAGGATTACTAGTGTTTCTTAGGGATTTTTCTAGTGTTTGTTTCAATTTCTAGAAACTATAGGTATTCTTTTGCATGTTGTAATTCTTTCCTTTTAATTGCATTTTATGTCTTTTACTCATGCCTTCTATCCATGCTTTGTGTTGGAAGTTAATGTAAGAATAAACACTTGTTGTTAGCATTAATTATTGTTATTTTTGTGCAATCTTTGAGAGGTATTTTAGGGCTATTTTGTGTTCAGTTTTGGTGTAGTATAAAACATAGAAAATAGGGGAAAATTCTTTAAAAGCATAAAAATATAGAAAAAGAAAAGACTTGAAAGGTCCTTGCATGACTACAAATTTTAAGTCTTTTCTTGGTGAAATAGTGAAAAAAAATATATGAATCCCCATAAAAAATTTTGGCAGCACCTTAGTGTTATAGTGCAGGCCTTATATTGTATTATTCCTGCTTTTTTGTGTGTAAAATTGAAAAACAAAAATAATTATGCAATTGTTGTGAAAGTAGTAGTATTTAACTTACATTCTAGAAGTTCTAGATTACATTTTGTGTACTTGCTTTATTATTGCATTTGTTTTTAGTTTGTCTTTGTTGATTCTAAGTTTGTAAAATAATAATCTCATTCTTGTTTGTACCTTTCTTCTTTTGTCCATTTATTACTTGTCTTGCACTCTTGTTTGTCACATTCTTCATCCTTTTGGTTTGTGTCTTCTAATTAAGCTTTTCTTGCTTATCTTCTTTGATATCTTGTTTTGTCATTAAAGTATTTCTTTTCTTGACATTCTTGAGAATAGTTGAAGTGTGCCATCACTCTTGGTAGTATCTTGAGGTGATTGAGATTTGACTTTAGGGATTACTATAAGGATTTAAAGGTTGGTAGAGAGAAGTTGAGTATATGCACTTGTGAGCTTGAAAGTGTCTTTGTCTTTTGGAATATTATTTTATGCTAACCATTTTTCTTTTGTTCAAAGTTTTTCATTGTTAGCTTGGTGGACTTTGAAGACTTGTATTTGGAGTGCACAGTTTTGTAATAAATATTAGATACTTTTGTTTCTTGTGTATTCCTTTTTCTCCTTGTATTTTGGAAGCATGTAAAAAAGTATAATTCTTTTAATTTATATTTTTTGGCCCTTGTATTTTGGGACCATTGGACTTTAAACTTTGGACTTTATTTAATTAGTTGATTAGGATAATGCGTTTAGGTTTAGTTTACTTTGTGCATAACGACTAGTATCTTGTTTTTCACTTGCTTTTAAGGATAGTTTACTTGTTTTTTTCTTGCTTTGCTAGTTCTAAGCTAAATAAACAAATATGGCAAGTGGTGGTAAGCATCGTGGGGACTCTATTCCTCCCCAATTTGAGGCCCTAATACAACAATTAGGTTCCCTCTATGCTAGAATGAACTCATATGAGTCAAGGGGTGAGAGTGCAATAAATAAGGGTTATGAAAGAAAGAAAAGAGCAAAGAGGGTCCTTGAGGAAATTCGTAGCAAAGAGAAACAATTATGGAAAAGTATTTTAGAGTTTGATACTAAAGGAAATGAGAAAATTTGGGAGTGTAAAAAAAGGGAAAAGAAAGAGAAAAGTTAAGAAGAAAACATAATAAAGCTGTGGAAGAAAAAAATACAACATTATGTAAAAGAATATGACAAATGTGTGCAAAAGAACATGAGCTAAAAAGAAAAAAAAAGGGAATGTTGAAAACAAAGAAAGTGAGGTGCATGATAGTGGCTTGCTTTTAGACAACTGTAGTGCTTTAAGAGAATGTCACCTTACTAATAGTTTGTTTACCCCTAGCATTAGCTCTTATCCTCAAGAAGACCATCAGGTTGTAGAAGAATCTATTCCCACTTCTCTCATTCATTGTGATAGGAATTGGTCACTTATTGTTCATAGTTCCATTAGGGTTACTAATAGGAAGTACATAGTTACCATAGGTTCTTATAGGGTTGGGATCTATCTATACTCCTTTGAGTTGACCTTCTCAAGAGTCATGTATTTTGTTATTTTTCTTGAGTCTAGGACTTTTATAGGTTTAACCTGTTATCCATCTCATAACCTTTCCATCTCATTGCATATAGGACCATGTTATCCCTATGACCATATTGATATTATCATTTTCATAAGGGGTTATATAGAGAGCTAGTAGCATCTTTGCATGCCATGCATACTCTAGTTCCTAGTTTGAATGTCATTACTCATTATGATCCCCTTAGGGTAGTTTATCCTATGCTTTCTCAAGACATTCTCATGTTTTGTAATATTTCACATGTTCATATAACTACACCTCATATCATTCTTATTACACTTCACATAACTAGTACCATTTCTGGGTCACATGAGGGTTTTGATAGTTTTGCATATGTATTCTTGTAGGACCTTCTCATTGTTTTCTTTGCTGATATCTCTTATTTTATCATTGTAAAGGTTAAAAGGTTAGTATTTGACCTTGGTGTCCAATCTCATTTTTTTCTTTCTTTCACCTTTATTTAGTCATTTTTTATTTTCTTTCATATTTTTATTATTATGGACTCACATTGTTTTTCTTCCTCTTGTAGGATTGTTGTTTCTTTGTAAGCTTGATAAGGATTCTTGGATTTGAGGATAAATCCTCTTGAAGAGGAAGAGCATGATGAAGACCTAGCCTATATAGAGCCTATAGAGCCTCATTTGGGCCTCACGTATTTTTGTAAATATTTCTTGGATTCTATATGTTTGCTTAAAAATAATTAGGAAAGCCCAAAAGGCTTTAGGAATTTAGGCCTTGCATGACCAAGTTAGTTTGGGCCAATTTTGGGCCTTGTACATTGCACTTTTTATAGTTGGCCATGTATTTGGGCTATTTGTATAGGTTTTAGCTTTGGGGCCAAGGAGAGCATCAAAGCCCATAGTTAGAGGAAAGTATATAAGCTTCCCCTCCTTTGTAAAATGTAGCCAAGAAGTCATTTATGAAAATTCTAGTGAGATTGAGTGATTTTTCCTTTCTCTAAATTCTCTAGAGTTATTAGTTCTCTCCCTTTAGATCTTATCTAGTATACCTCTCCAAGGGTGGTGATCCTCACTCTTGACTTATCTCTCCTTAAGAGAGTGGTGTCAACCATAGTTCCTCTCCTATCCTCTCCATAGATTACACTTCATTCCTAGGTCTCCTTACCATTTTCCTTGAGTTTTTCACCAAAATTCCCCATATTTTCCCTAGTATATAGTTCAACCAAGGCAACAAAATTTCAAAATTTAGTTTTTTAAATAAAAATAAGTGGAGAAAAGCTTAGATCTATGGAAGATTCAAGATAGAGATCCAAATCCTCCAACAATCCTACGTCATCTGGTCATCCTCTAACTTCTTATTTTTGGTCATCGGCTCTGCCAGCCTCGCCTGCGTTTTTTAAAATTCTTCATCTTTGAAGGGAGCTAGAGTCGATGATTCACCGAATGGAAAAGGGTTAGGGCATTTAAAAGGTAGCTTCATGATAGCAATCCTATGTCGGATCCATTGATAATAACCCTCTTTAAAGGAATGGCTCTTGATGCCTAGTTCTTTCCCTTTCTTAAAAATTTCTCCAATATGTCCTTAATGTCTTGGCCAATGACAACGTAGTCTTCCTTCACGTAGTAAAGGACATGGGGAGTCAATGATTCTTCATCAGGTTACCCAAGCAAGGGATAGGCAAGTTGGCGTTTGGCTATGACCAGATTATAGTTGATGCAACCTTTGGTGCCCATGAGAGGACATTCAGAAAATTTCTACAATGATGAATGATGGTGTCAACTTTCAGCCACTACGGGTACCATCTTACTTTCTCTGCGGTTAGTCCAGCCAATAATTAACTTATTCATGCCTATTCTTCTTTACCAACTGGCACAACTTTAGGACAAAGATAGGGCACTCAACTTTGCCCACTTGGTTAAAAATATGTGATTTAAGCCACACATATAGAATTGGCAAGCTACAGAGGACTCTTTTTTATATTTTATGTATGGTAGAAGTCTATAGTGCACTAAACATTCACTAAGTCAGTAGTGACAAGATTTTCAAACTTGAGCTTACGAGCGAGGAAAACATCGATGACATTATAGTCCACGTTGTTGTTAATGTTGTGAAATAGGACAACGCTATAAATGGTGTGTGTTAATGTTTCCATAAAAGTTTCCTAGTCTTCTATTTCTACCAAATTATGCATGTGGTTCTCAAAAAAGTCCCGAGTAAATCTGAGTATGATTTTTGTTTAATTGCATGTTTTTCAACACTTCCAAGTCTATCTTGAGAATGTGAGAAACAAAGAGGATGACGGCATGATGCTCAAGACGATGGTATAACTTCTGACCTTTCAACGAAAATTCCAAAATCTGTTCAAACTCTTCTATTGACAGGGCCAATTGGAAGTCCCAACATGTGAAGCATTGCAATAATCGATCATAATATTGGGCCAAGGCGGTGATCACTTTTACTTGCATCTCAACCTCTAGTAACCTTAAGATATTTCTATATTTTCTTACGGAGGTCATTCTTTAAGTCAAGTGCAACCTCTTCCCCAAAGCTTGTAAATCGATGATGCTAACCTTCTTAGCCTTGACATGTAACAACTTCCTTAACTTAGCCTTTCTGGTCCCACGACATTCAGATTTTATATTAACTTCCATATTTTCTTTTAAAGATATTTACCAAGCCTTGGATAACTTCTGAAAAGGCGAAAGGAAGAAATTGTCAGTTTATGAACGTGACATGCCTTGTTGATTGCTACTCCCTTAGTGGTTTTGTCATTGAAATTTTTTTCTAAACATCTGAAGGGAGTAGTGATTAACGCGACTCATGATAACTGAAAATTTCCACGGGCCGTGGGTTCTTTAAACATTTTTAAAAGGAAATCTTTTTATTATTTATTTATTTATTTTTCTTTATTTCTGGCGATTCGAGGAACCCATAACCTTTGACTTGAAAGAGAAAAAAGATGCATGCAAAATAATGTACCACTTTCCCTTTAAAGGTAACTTATATAAGGAAAAGGGATTTTTGTTTGTAAAAAAAACCCTTTGAAAAGGCAAGCGGCCTACTAGTTTTACTTAAAGAAGTGAAGAAGGTGAGCGTAGATAGAAAGGATGTTTGCCCTTTTGTACCTTAAATTAGGTTTGTCTGAAGGTCTTCTACCAGGATCTAGGGCTTTTCTAGTAGTGACAACTCATTTAGTGGCAAATCTATCTAGTTAAAGCCACTAAAGCTAAAATCTTATCCATGAAAATTGACCACAAAAGTAGGGAGTCTGCTAGGTGTGGGATATCGTGAATAAGTCACACTTTAGTTGAAGTTTTCATGATAGCCAGAAAGGACATACATCCAAAATGACATTGTTAATAATCTCTCCTAGTCTTAAGCTTCACTTGGACCCGGGATATAGGACCCACTCAAAAATGTGTGCAAAAATATAAGTGTAATGTGTATAAGGGAATCCAAACTTGTACATTACCCATCCTTGTAACAGCCCAAATTTTTAATTAAATTTGAAGCGGTAATTAAACAGTGAAAAAATTAAAGTTTCTCAGAAAAATAAGAAATAAATCCTAGAAAATAGGAAATTTAATACAAGGATATTTTTAGTCTGACTTAAAATGGAATTAAACGAAAATGGAACGTAGAATAAAATAAAATAATAAAATAAAATAAAAATCTTCTACAGTAAAATGCTACAGTAAAATGTCACATGAAAAATCTTGTAACTTCATGAGAGTTCTCCATTCTTCCCACCACCTCATTTCACTTCGATCTGCTACAGTGATTTGCTACAGTAATTTGCTACAGTAACCGCCATTGGAAGCCTATAAATAAGGCTCCAACCTTCCAAATTTCCTCAAACCAAAAACCTCACTAATCCTATAACCTTTTATCTTCCTCTTTAAGTTTTCAAAACCTTCATTGTCATACTCAAGCTCTTTAATTTTGCATAAGAAGAAATTACGCAAACTTGAAGATTTGAGGAAATACAAGGGAGTTTAGCATAAGAAAAGCTTAAGGATCTTCAATTGAGGTAAGAAAGAGGGGATAGGATATTAAATACATAGAAATTAAGTTAGAATTGCTTACTTAATTGTTTAGAAACTCATATAGTTAGATTTTAATTTAATTTAAATTAAATTGTGAAATTGATGTCAAATGGTTTGGAATATGATATTAAACAATTACTATAACGTGGAAAATGTGTTTCTATATTCTTTGAATTATTAAATGTTATGGAAAATATGTTTCCATATGTTTGAAATATGATATAAAAATTATGGAAAATGTGTTTCCATATGATTGAATTATGATATAAATAATATGGAAAATGTGTTTCCATATTCTTTGAATTACAAACAAAGTATGCTTAATTAATTGTTATAATAATTTTATTGTTATAATTAATTATAAAGGAATTTGATAATTTAATGCATTCATGCATCATATGCATTGGCCGTTCAAAGAATCCGCAGAGGGGTTCTTTGAAGGGGTTCACGGTGGGGGAACGCGCTCTGTTGAGCAACAGACCTCTGCGGTGGTTTTATACCACGGCCGTCTTAAAGGCTAAGCAATGTGTCCTTAAGGGGGGTCTCGCAACACTTGTTATTGATATGATTGTATTGTTATCCGATGTTGGTGTTGCATTATGGGGCGCGGTATCGGTTGGATATCCGTAAAAATATTATTGCTGAAAAATCACTACAGATGTTCCCACCAGAATGGATCCATCATGCATTTTCATTCATATAGAGAATGGAATATTAATATAAATATAATATAAAATACGTGTTTGGCATCCACATCGCATAGCATCATACTTGTGATTGTGTATGTTCTAATCTAATTTCTATTTATTTGATATTTTATCTCACTCTTTTTGTTACTTGTGGCAACCCTTTAGTGGTTAATCAGGAAGACATGTAACAAAGTGGATGTTGCTGAATATGGATGAATTATGAAGGCTTTTGATGATGATGCTTGCTTGCATGACTACTATTGCTGTATTATGTATATGTTATATTTTAGTACATTACATCTTTATATTTTATAAGATCTAGGTGCCTGTTGTAAAATATAATATGTATAAAACTCTGATGTTATGTATAATAATAAGAAGTCAATTATGAAAAGGTTGCGCACTCTGATATTGTATTAGTAACCTCTGAAATCAGGTTGTGAATCTCTTGATAATTACCAGGTAAAAAATAAGTTATCCATGAGATTTTATATGGTGACGGTAATTATCTTGGGATTTGCAAGTTGACTCCAGGGCGTTACAATCCTACAAAAAGAGCAAACACAAAATAAAACAAAAGATAAACAAAAGAGGTTAGATAAATAAAGACTACATAAAGGATGTGTGATCAATTCGATTGGTTTGACTCTTGAAGTCCCTAGTGGAGTTACCAGTTATTGTGACTGAGATCACAACGGGAATGTGAAAAGAAAAAAATGGTTTGAAAAGGAAAGTTGCCACCAACATTTATTTGAAGGAAAATATTAAGAAAACCTTTTATTAAGACATTGGTTATTTTAAAAAAGAGATTTTGAGTTTGGGAGCCAAATTACAGGTGGGGAAGGTATTAACACTCTACATTGTTCGCCACAGGATGGTTATCTCGAATTGATTGCGTGAAATTTAAGTAGCCAAAAGATTTATTTAACCTTTTAAAGAAAGAAAAAAATGATAAAGCGACATGAATAAGCATAAAATAATGGAAGAAAGGTTAGGATTAAAGTGAGGTTAACAAGATATTTCATCCAAATTAAATTCATTTTTCAAGACGAAAGTCTTTTGGTTTAATAAGACGTCTTGTCTAAATTAACCGTATTTACAATAAAAACAAGAATAAGAAACATTTACTTTAGAAAAGGTCAAGTTTTGACATGGGAAACAAGATTAACAGGACGCTCGTCTAGATTAACCTCATTGCCCAAAAACCTTTATTTTTGCGGGTTTGGAAATAATATGTTCTTTGGGAAAGCGGAATAAGACTAACATAATATCTCGTCCAAATTAACCCTATTACCACGAGTCATCGACATTTTCTTAAAAGGAAAAGGAATAAATAAGCAAGCAAATAATAAACATAATAGATAAATAAATAAATGAAAAGGGGAAGAAACAAAGGGGGCTCACCTAAGCGAATATGGCTCGCCTAGACAAATTTACCAGTAGAGCGTGCTTTTTCTACATATTTTCCATAAAAATTAGGCCCTTAAGCATATTTTCTTTAACTCATACATGGAAAAACTCAAATATAACATTAACATAGCCAAATTAAGCTCCTATTATTTCTGGATTCATATTTTAATAATCATTCCTAGGCATCTTGTGAATTTAAGCATGACGAGGAAAAAAAGGACGGCATGGCTTCAACATAACTCAAGTTGACATAAACAAAAGTTGTAAGAAAAGCATAACTAACGACAACAATATTTTGACACTAGTTCATGTAAAATGACTCAAATATAAAAACATACTCAAAACGTAATATGAATAAATCATAACATATCAAGAGAATTAACTAAAATTCATGAATGTACAAAGTGTTCAAAATATTGGAAATACAAATGTTTCCCTAAATAGGGTTTATACCTTGCCTAAAGTTGAAAGAAATACAACACTGAACCCTCTTTCTCTCTCCAACTTTAGAAAAAGGAAAAAGGGTTTCAACTCTTAAAGCTTACAAAGGAGGAAAGAAGAAAACTTCTCTCTTTCTCTTTGCCAACCTTAAACTCTAAAACTTCAAAAGCTCACCACTATGATTTTTACATAAAAATGACAAGAATGAGGGTTCACTCTAAGAGTTGGGATCCAATCAAAATCAATAACCCATTTTTTCATCTTCATCTCCCCTTTTTATGAAGAGAGGGGAGAACTTCAAGCTTAAGGGGGTGGTTAGGGTTTGCCCCTTGTCTCCCTTCCTTTCCTCTTTCAAGCCTTTGCCTCCTTTGTCCTTATCCTTACTTTTCAAAACATTGCCCCAATTGCCACATTTAACTCGTGAAATGGATTTCTTTTATGCCTTTCCTTTTGCCTTCCATGTAAATAGGGGGACCAGGTCTTTTAGAGCTAAGACCCCTTGCGCAAGAAAATGGGGAGCAATGGCTTTCTTGCCCCTCTTACCATTTTTTTGAAAATTTCAAGGCTCACCTAGGCGAGCTGATAAAAAATTTCATGGTTTCGCCTAGGCGAGAAAGGCTCTCCTAAGCGAGCTGTCTCACCCCTGTTTTTCTTCCTTTTTTTCTATTTTTTTTGAAATATTTTTAGATAGGACGAAACTGGGTGTTCACACTAGACATTATCACCAATGATCCTCTACTAAACTTTAAGCTTTCACCTTTTGCTTTTTTTGGACACCACCACAAAGGAACCTTTACCAAGCTGCTTTCGACCACTTTTCACAACATGAACTAAGCTTACCTTTTTTTTGTGTTTTTTATTAATTATTTTGTTGTTTAGTTAAATGAGGTTCTTTTGCGGTTATGAAACCCCATTAATACTTATTTGATTAGCCATTGTGTTAATCAAATTAGGATTTAGTCAATAAAAAAATCTGTTGACTCATAAAACTTTAACTTTATCGAACGATATGTAGAATCAATATTAATTTTTAATTTTTTTTATTTCCATAATTAATTATCAAATAGGCACTTAAATTCAAAACTCTAGTAACTGACTATTCCAATAGTCTGAGATGGTTTCATATTTAAGAATATCAAGTAAGATTGGCCTGTGTTTTTTGTACCCTGACAAATAGTTAGTTTAGTTGGCCGTTAACCAAATTAAGGTTGGCGAGTGAGGGTTAAGCCAATAAAAAAAGATCTATTGGCTTAACATGAATTTGACTTTATCAAATGATGACATGCTGAATTAATATTAACGATTAATTTTTTTATTTCCCAAATTGATCACTAAGCCCTTACTAAACTATTGGTTAAATTTTCACCAAAATACTCTTATTAACTATTAATAAAATAAGCATTAATTAAGAAGAAAGAGAGTAATATTTGTGAGTTGAATAAGTATGTAAGGGTACTTTTATAAACTATTACAATTTATGGGCACATTAAATGACTTTAATTATATTAACCAATTTTTTTAAAAAACTAAAATTAGTTTGAAGGTTCTTATATTAAGGGACAAAGGTAGGTATAGGTACTATATATATTATATATCACATCCTCACCTTGTACCTTTTAATGTAATATATCTTAGTGATATGAAATAACGATTTTATTTAACTAAAGTGTGGATAAGTAATAGGTAAGAGTAGGTACTTAGAGGGTATGAGTATGGGTATCAATAATATTAATTTTGAAAAGAATACAAAGATACAGATTGAAAGTTGTTACATCTAAGTACTTAGAGGGTATGAGTATGAGTATCAATGATATTAATTTTGAAACACACAAATTTAAGAAACACGTATCTCTATTTTAAAGGATGGATGAGAATACGAGTGTTAAAGGAACCAAATCAGATCGCGTCAAATCACAATACCAAATTGAACCAAATCAAAAACCATAAAAGATCACTTCTCTTGGTGCAATTTGATTCAACACACGGTTTCTTTATATATGCAAAATCGAACCAAATCAAACAACCAAAACATACTTATATTTACTTTTATACATATGATTTAAATGACTTTTATTGTAAAAGAACCTTATGTGTCTCTAGTTGGTTCAATCTATCGCACTAACTAGGCTTGTTTCTTATAAGGGTTTTCCTAATATGTGCAATATGCGTAAGCTTGTGTTAAGGAGCATTAACTACCCTTACAAACTAAATTCTATGAATGACTCTATATAAAAATAATAATATTTTTCTCTCATAATTAAATATTCAATCTCCATATTTCACACCCCGCTTATATTAACACAGTAAAAAATCTAAAAGACATATTTTTTATATTTAGTCTCATAAATATTTTACCATTTTATCTTTTTTGATATTCAATAATATTTTAAATATTTTACCATTGAATATAAAATAAATTTGATTTAGAAGATGTAAGTTGTGTACAATCACATCTTTTAGGTTTGGGAGTTTATTTAATCTTTGAAGAGTTTTTTTTCTTTATATAGAATATTTTATATTATCTAAATATCTTTGACGACTTATGTTTATCTTTAAAATTTTAAATGGAAACTATTTTTTTTAATTTGACTATTTTCTGTATTACATTTATTATATAGTTAACGGTAAAATAGTTAAAATGTTATTGGATATCAAAAAATAAAAAATAAAAAATATTTATGTGGGAGGCTAAATATAAAAAGGTGCCATTTAGACTTCTGTGCTAGTATGAGTGTGGTTTGAGTATAGGTAATGAAAAAAGAAAAATTGAATCTTTATTTTTATATAAATAGAATTTAGTTTGTATGAGTAATTAATGTTCCTTAATCTATGACTTGGAATGCTTGAAATTTAGATTATATTATGTTTGAGTTATAGTTAGTGTATGAATTATATTTTAATTTCAAATATATTTTTTGATGTTTAAATTTATTATGAGCATTATATATTTAGATGTTTAATATTTAAAATAACAGTTTAAAATCATAGACAACCCTTAGATATGATTTTTGTAATGTTTTTCACATGAAATAAAAGATACCGTAAGTATTATTTATACGTGATTGGACTCGTTTTTACTTTAAAATGGAAACCGAAAGCGTACCTCGAACATGTAATGGACAACCCGAAGTTCAAACTGGAACAGCCCAATAACATCTAATTAATGTGTCAGAATATGACCGGGCCACGTGCCCCGTTCAAGAAACCACTAGTGGTTTTCCACGCCCTCGATTGGCGGTTTCATCTCCAGGAAAACCAGTTCACGAGACTTTCCTTATATAGCCACCTTTCTTCCTGCTCAGCTAAATTCAGTGGTACGGCTGTCTCTTTTAATCAAAGTGATTGGCAGTAAGCGCTCCGGTCCTTTTCTCGCCTCCCCTGCTCTTCTTTTTCTTTTCCTCAGAAAAACCAATCCGATTAATCTCCATTTTATCCCTGTCGTTTTATTTTGCATCTAACCACACTCCATACGAATAATGATCGTTTCTCTCTCTCCTCTTCATCTAACGGTTTTATCTTCTTCTTTTTTCCTCTCCTGATCTTTGGTTTCTCATACTGAATATTAATTTTTCTTCCTGATCTGTTCATTGTAGCGATTTTTCTGTTTCGGAAGGACGAAGTTAGGGTTTCATTGGCACATATGGGGAGAGGAAAAATCGTGATAAGGCGGATTGACAATTTGACGAGTAGGCAAGTCACGTTCTCAAAGCGAAGGAGTGGCTTGCTGAAGAAGGCGAAGGAACTTGCAATCCTCTGTGATGCTGAAGTAGGAGTAATGATTTTTTCAGGTACTGGCAAACTCCACGAATACGCCAACACCAGGTATTCGCTTAAGTGATTCTTATGTTTCTTTTATTTATTTTAATTTTTTCATTATTTTTTCTCCGATCCGATCCATATATATCTCAAAGTATATATGCTTATTGTTGAATGTTGATATTGACAATTTCCTGATGGATTGTGGTAATGTGCGTGACTATGTAGGATATAGAAAACTTTAATTTGATCTGTATCTGCTAACTGCTATATATGGCATTTATGATGCAGAAGCTAATTAATTAACTAATTGAAATGATTTAGCTGTAGCCATGTAGTTCTGAAATATTGCTTGACTAGATAGAAAATTGGAGCACACAACTGTTCCAGTTCAGGAGGTAGGTCTTACCTAGATGATCACAAGATGTTTGTAAATTAGCCTTACTACGGAATTTACTTGTGTGCTGGAAGTTGAGTGACTTTTTTTGTGTTGGTGTCATCATATAGGTTTTGAGACTTTTGGGTAATGTCTAAGATTCTTACATAACACAGCTAAAAATATTAAAACAATGAAATATCTGTTGTTTGATTTAATTTGAGACTTAAAAATTCGATAATAAAGAGAAATTTATAAATAAAAATTCAAATATTTTAAAATATTAAAAAACATTTATGTGCATGTTTTAAAAAGGAGTAAAATATAATATGTATATATATATACTAAAAAAATTTAATAAGTGGAATACATATATTTCGAAGTGAATTTTTGGTTTGGTTTATATATTTTAATTAAGGGAATGGTTGTATATGAAAATAATTCGTTAATACAAATTGTTTGTGGGAGTGAATGGAGAGAGATTCATTCTGAATTTTCAACATATAACTAAAATATGAACGTAGGACTTCACAACTTGTTTACGTAGGAATTGTTCGCCTAAAGGCACATGGTACTATCGAAGGTTAATTAGTATAGTCTGTCTGTATGAATATAAAATATTGAAATCATCAGAGTTTAAATCCTGATTTTTAAACTTTCTAAACTGTTTTCTGGTGTAAAGCTTTCTAAACCCTTTATTCTCATCTTTTTACTGCAATTTCAATAAATAAAAATTGTAAAAAATATAGTGTTATAGTCACACTCAAGTTTGAGTACGGGCATGAAATTTGTATCACCTATATGAAGTTCTGAGTGCGCCCATCTTAAACATACGTATGTGCAAATTAGAAAAACTTATCAAATTGAAAGAGTATGCTCATATAACTTAACACGCACGCATTACTTCACATCCCTGTTCAAATTTTGGGATCCTGAAAAAAAGTTATAAAATTTAAACCATCTGATGATTGATATTGATCTAGTATATTGTTTGAAGTTGATTAAACGATAAAACTTTATTTGATCAACGAGGTAAATATTTATTTGGTATTAAGATATAGAAACTTAAGTTTGACCAACTTATTATTTAACGTCAATATTGATTTGATGTTTGAGGTGTAAAATTAAAAATTTATTTTTTATCAACCTTAATAAAAACTCAAACTTAAAATTAGTCAGCCCTTAGAAAGTTGTCAATGATCAATCTCCCAACTAAAAACCAAAATAACCCTAAGTGGATAATGTGCATTTTATGAAAAGAATGATAAATAGATGAAAACTTAAAATCTATTTGCTTCATAATAATGTTTATTATTTTCATATTTAATAATAGCATGTTTACATATAAAAATTTTAAAAAATGTAAAAATTATTCTTTAGAAAGATACTGATAAATTAGATTTTTCGTTCCATATATTTAAAGTTTGGCTCAATTTGATTTCTTCTTCTTATTTTAATCTAAAATGATTAGTTCCTTATATTTTACTGACAACCCGAAATCGCCCTTTCATCTATCTCCTTTGTGGCACTCATATGACTCCTATGTGGCAGTAACAGGGTTAATAGGGATGATTATAGAAAGACAAATCTGAGTCATTAGTAAAAGATAGGGACTAGCCGAGGTAAAAAAAATGGGTACAGGACCAAATCCAATCTAACCTTGAAATATATTTTTCTAAATGTCAGATAAAGCTTTTTCATTGCATGTTTTCTGTTCTTTATTTAAACAAGAATCGAGGATTTTTTTTTATCTTACGAAAGTAAAATAAATAAGAGTTTGTGTTGTAACAAAATTTTGTTCAATTTGTGATGTAAAATAAATAAACGTTCTCTTTATTAGCTGCCTGCATACCCTAAAATATGTAGTAATTAATAATTATAAAAAGATACATATTTAATACGCGGAAAAATAAAGTTTATAATAATCACATGTATAATTTTGTAAAAAATACATTAAAAAAATCATTAACTGCCTAATTTACCTTAATATCCATCTATGGATTATTCTTGAGCTTGGACTTGAATTTGTTTTTGAAGAATTGCCACAGCCACGTATAATTCTTTTCTAAACATTTGGAAATGAGAAATTACATTTTAATTACATGAAAAAAATCTTGATGTTTTAAGGCAAAAAAAAAGTTCAGAAAAATCAAAGTATAATTATGTCAAAAACGAAACAAAATTCTAAACTACTGTTACCTTAATTAATCTCCGTCTTTGAGTGGTTGATGATTTTGTTTTGAATTGTAAAACTTTTTCAAGGAGAAGTTTTTCTAATAATTAGGGTAAGTGTTAGTTAATTGTGTACCAGTGGATCCATTCAATTTTTTTTTAACGAAACTTAATCGAGTTACAAAGCATAACATGTATATTCCATATGGCATACTAGATATTTGATTTGATAAATTTAGACTTGAGCCATTTGATATCATTATGACAGATTTGTATGTAGACAAGTATAACCGCATAAATAAAATTGCAACACATAAATTAAATAGTAATATTGCGTATTATATATCTAAAAATTAAATATAAAATTAACATGAATTAATTACAAAATATTTTAAAATGTGATGTAAATTTTCATAAAATTAAATGATGTTGTGACATCTAATGCATTAAAATTATTAGATTTAACAAGCTACCTACCCTAGCTACACAAATATAAACTACACGTTATACATTACTGCCAGTTGATCATAACGTACCCATTTATGTAGTAGAATACATATATTGCAATTTCCAAGCACTTTTGGAAAAGGAAACTTCTATTTAGGGTATATGATGGGAAAATAAACATTCAGGGTAGCAAAAGCGAAGCGCTACAGCAACAGCATCATGCACAAATGGAACTACTTATCCCCAAATTTGGAGTATAAGATAATTGACTAGTCTTCCAACATGCATCATTCTGCATAGTTGATCGTAATTTGTTTTATTGAACGTTATAGCAATTATCAACATTCATGCTGATGCAATTTGAATTCAAATGATATTGTTCCAGTATGAAATCTGTAATTGATCGATACAACAAAACAAAAGAGGAGCAGCATTCATTTGGGAGTTCAACCTCTGAAATTAAGGTATTCATAAAACATAGACATATGATCATATAATTATTATATATATCATTGATGTCTTAATATGGAAATATATGATTCACAATAATTATTATATTAATTCAAACTTTGTCTATATAAAACTCCTTTTTGTTTAAACCTTTTAATTTTAGATAAAAGATAACATTTTGATTGCTGAATTTGGAATGAATGAGAATTTAAATGATTTATCAAGTAAGAAAAATCAATGAAACATTTTATTGTATAAATCAAAATAATTTTAAAAAAATAAATGTAATAGGAATTTATAAAAAATAAAAGAGAAAAATAAATTTTGGGGCATGAGCGAACCCACGTCCCTAAGGCAAGGAAGGGCCTCGCCTTAGACCCAAAAAAAAGCCTCAAATTTTTTAAAACTAAAATTTATTAAAATTATTGATTAAAATAAATTAAATTTATTATTATTTTTTGTCAGTTTTATTTATTTATTTATAACAAATCCCTAAATATTACTTGCAGTTAGTATAGTTAATGATGTATTAGGACCTGTTAGTCTTAGAGTTTAGAGTTGTAAGAGTCAAATTGTTTAATAAATAATGGGTCTTGGTCCCATCACCTTCTAATAAATTTTTTTTATCATTTCATTTATTTTTTACTAATCTTTTCGTGCTTATTTATTCATTTTTATTTAAGAGAATCATTAATTAAATAATTTTTTATATCCTTTTTATTCATCAAGTGTACTTTATTCTAGTTCTCAAATTTCAATTATCCATTTTATATTTCCATTGAGATTGTAACCTTGAACGATCTCTATCCCGTTATATTTAAAGTCCACCAGTCTTGTTAACTGTGAGTGAAATAGAGTGAGGCTTTGGCACAGTGCACATCTTCTCCAAATTCAAGGTAACTATACAAGTAAAAAATGATACACTAATTGATATTCTAAATTACTTTATAATATAAACAAAGTTATATATTTCTAAAGTATTTAAATATATGTCTACCAAATGTCCTCCAAGTATATTTCTAAGATCATTAATGTTTTATATAATAAATGATATTAAGGTACGTTTGAAAACTACATCAAATATTTGATAACATTAATTAAAAAAAAACTTTCAACAACTATTATTAGTATGCATAAAATTAGTTACTTTTATTTGTATTTAAAACCGGAAATAAAATATACAAAAATTGATTATTTTTCAAATGTTTATAGAATAATATTAACAATTCCAGTAGTAGTTGCTTCAAGTGAAAGTAGTTTTTCAAAACTAAAGTTAATAAAGTCTTATTTAAGATTAACAATGTCCAAACAAAAATTAGATAAATGAACTTTATTGTCAATTGAGAAAAAATATTAAATGAAATTTATTATGATACATTAACAAAGAATTTTACATTTCAAAAAACTTATAAAAATACATTTTAAATAAAATTGAAGCTCGAAAAGTAAATTTTAACATTTTAAAAAATATTTTAGTTAACTTAATGAAAAAGGCCCATTTTTAGAATTGCCTTAACTCCTTAATCAGTCGCAACACCTAGTTGCACCCATGTTAATGTGACTATTTTGTATGAATTTAAAATCTTATTAACTTATTTTTATTTGAGCATCTTATTATACTTACATAACATATATATAATATGTATTTTTAATCACGTTAATATAAGGATATTTTAATTTTAATCTCTAATTTTTTCTTTTAAATCCAACTTACATCAAATATAACTTTGTTTTTAATCTAGATAGTTAAGTTAAACTTATTAAATGTTAATCATGACATTCTTCCCCAGTTTCGTTTTATGTTTTTTAGGTTGTGGCACATTCCTTAATATAATTAATATGTCTTTTTATTTATCTATATTTTTAATATGTCTTTTTTTTTCTATACTTAATACCATGTTTTTAATTAATACCTTCTTGATTTTATATATATAAAAAGATAGGGGTATAATTAATTAAGGAGCATTTAATTAAGTTTTAAAATCTTGAAAGGACATATATTTTAAAACATATCAAACCTCTTAAAAAAGACAAATAAAATAAAACAAAGAGAGTAACTAACAAAATTGTTTATAGCCACGCTTCACATTTTTCCCGTAAAAAACCTCAACAATCTATTTTTAGTAGTTTCGAAAACAATTTTAATATCTAAAAACTATATTTTAGCTATCAAAACTTAATGTCATGGCAATTAGTTATGTATGTCAAAATCACGTTAAGAAGCCAATATAAATTAGATGTAAAAGGGGAAAATTATAAGAACCAAAACTATAAACCTCTTTACAAGAATAAATACATATATAAGAAAATATAATATATATATAATATTTAAAGAAAATTACTAATCACAGTTCACCATGAATATCAAAAGAAAGATAAATGTGGTTGTAAATTTATGTGAGAATTTCCGTAGTGCACGATGGTTTTTTAAAAATATCAGCTAACTAGTTGGAGGAAGATACATGTAGCAATTTGAAGACCCCGGCAAGAAGTTTTTCTTAGATGAAATGATAATTAATTTCTAGATGCTTTGTCATGAAAGAAAAGATTAAGGCTAGATGTCTTGGACATTGGTTATCATAAAACATAACAGCTGGTTTGGAACATTCAATGCCAAAATCATGAAGATAAGTCAACTAACGTAATTCAGTGGTAATCCCTAAAGCCTGATATTTAGCTTATATAGAAGACTTGGAGACCGTGGATTGCTTCTTAGATTACTTAAAAGAAAACAGAACTCAAATATTGATTTCATAGTTATAGGACACCTAGCCTAGTCAGAATCATTGAAACCAAACAATTGGAGTTTGGAATCTCTAAGGAAAAACAGGCCTTGACCAGAATCGTTCTTTGGGTAGCTCATAACCCTTGTAGTTGTCACAAAATTTTCACAAGTAGGAACTTGCATATGTTGGCTTAATGCTATATTGCATACATAATATCAAGCCTTGTGTTGGTCAAATAGATCAGTCTTCCAACCAACCACCTATAGGCATGGGCATCTGAGTAAAACTCGGGATGAAACACTTTTGGAGGAAGAGAGATACTTTAATGGTACCTTCATAGGTTTGTAGGCCAGCATCCCCATTCATCATGAATTAATTCCAGCCAATATTTCCTTTGGCTTAGGACAATTCCTGTAATAGAGTGTGCAATTTCCAATCTTGGGAAATATTTCAGCAAGTCTGGGTCCTTAATTCCAAAGATGGCATGCATATTTGATTTGATAATGTTAAATTTGCTATTTCAAACCATACAAGGACTTAATAGCTTGCAAGGTCAAAAGGTTTCCAAGAAATCTAACTCTTCAACACGTATGTAGCCTTTGACTGCCAATCTGGCTTTGAACCTTTCAATGTGCCTATCCGCCTTTCTTTTGATCTTATACATCTATTTATTGCTGATAAGAGTCACATTGGGTGGTTTATCAACCACTTCACAAGTCTTATTCTTCTAGAATACTGCAAACTCTTTTGCCATAAGATCTTGCCAATGAGGCAACAAAACTGCCTCCTTGTAGGTACTTGTTCCGGTATACTGATATAGTGTGTAAGCATGGTGTTGAAGGGATAGGTTTTGGTAAGAAATCACCTGTGAGTTAGGATCCTTAATGGAGTTTAAGATGATGGCACTGTTACATAGGTAGTCTTTTAAGCATGATAGTTGTTTCTTAGATGGTGGGTTTAGGAATGTGAGTAGTTGGATGAGGAGTGTGTGTATGTGATTGATCAAATAGTGTGGAGTCGGGTAAGGATTGAGGTGATGGATGTGCTGATGAACAAACATGTGAGGTATTTGGTGGTTCAGGTGAGGTAGGTTGTTGACTATTTGGTGTGATAGACGGGCTTACTGGATCGGCCAAGGTTTTATCAGAAGGGCTATATGTTGGTGAACCAACTTCTACATATCTCCAAGTTGGTTTTTCAAGGAATTTTAAATCTATATATCACAAGATTTTTTTGATGAAATACCACAACATTGGCCTTGCCCGAATGGTACTGTAAATCAAAGTCATAATCCTTCAAGTATTCCATTCAGCATCTCTGTCTCATGTTCAGTTCCTTTAGGTCAAACAAGTATTTCAAACTCTTATGGTCGCTATAAATAATGAATCGTGAACCATAAAGATGATGTCACCATATCTTTAGTGCAAATATGACAGCCGCCAGCTCCAAATCATGTGTGGGGTAGTTTGGCTCGTATGGCCTTAACTACTAAGAAGCATAAACAATAACATCATTATCTTGCATCAGGACACATCCAAAACCATCCTTCGAAGCATCACAGTAAACAATAAATTCCTTTGCCACATCCCGCAAAGTAAGCACAGGAGCCATAGTCAACTGCCTCTTTAGTTCATGAAAACTCTTCTCACACTCCTAGTTCCACACAAATGGGAAATCCTTCCTAGTTAACTTGGTCAGAGGGAGCCCCAAGCGTGAGAAACCCTTAATGAATCGTTAGTAATATCCAATCAAACCAAGAAAACTACAAAACTACAGATCTCTGTCACAAGTCGACCTTTCCCAAGCTAACACAACTTTGATCTTAGAAGGATCAACAGAAACACCCTCTCTGGAAATCATGTGCCCCATAATTGGACATTCTCTAGCCAGAATTCACATTTAGACAACTTTACATATAATTGTTTCTCCCTCAGCACTTGCAATACCGCTCGAAGGTGATGGACGTGGTCCTCCCGAGACTTTGAATAGATTAGGATGTCATCAACAATGACCACCACAAACCTTTATTATTATTTTCTTTGTTTCTATTTATAAAACCCTATGAGTTCGTAATAAGTAATAAAACCTTTACAGTTACTTATTTGTATTTATTTATAAACTTGTAAGACATTTTTTATATCATTTTTTATAAGACTCTAACCCATTAAAGTCAGTCTAGTAACGTGAATTTGGGTAGTATATTTAAAGTTATCTTAATAGGCTAAATTTAATAATCAAATTTCATTACTTTCATTTTCATTTGGACATGATGAAAAGGGGGGGAAAAGACCATTTACAAGTATTAGAAATAGTTATTATTATTGATGTCCGTAATTATTGAACTTTCTATCTTTTTCACATTACAACACAAATTTAACTTGAATAAGGATAATTTTAAAATACCAATAATAAATTTGTCAAAATTAATTTATTGACAACTTTTTTAATATGTCCAATATAAAGGTATTATAGGTTGTCATGAAGCAGATATCTCACAATATCTTCTTACCATTTCCAAACACACCCAGGGAATGATGCTGAAGCCAGAAGCTATGTAACAAAAAACAAAGATGACAACCCGAAGATGACCGTTCAATTCAAAATAGGAGATTATGAGAAAATTACGGAAAAGAAATCAGGAAAGAGCCAACCCAAATGTTTCAAAACATAAACCAAGCAAATAGATGTAAGAAGTCCTAGTATCTCCATGACCCATCACACATACGCAATCATAAGCAGATATTCTTTGCATAAAAATGTTAAATATTCCGTCTAATGGATTAAGGTTTAGAGTAAGATGTGGACTCGAAACAATATAAGTGTTCGAAGAAACTACACTGCCCAACTTCTCTAATTTTATTACTATTTTAGATCAATTACCCCCATACAACAACCATTATATAGCCCAGTAGCTAAAGGATACTGGGATAGATGTTCTATCCCTAAAATGCTCACCTAAGTGTGGGAATGCACTTTGAATATTAGAGTGCAATTTAGCGATTAATTTGAAAAACACACTAAAGATCCATAACTTATCTATTACTTATTTTTTTTTTATAGTTACTACCATTTCTAAATTAACAAGTACTTTTATAACACTTTATCCTTCGAGCGCATTCTTACCCTTTAGAAGAGTCAAATCCTTCTAATAAAGTCAAAATATAAACAAAATAAATCCCAAATGCTGTTTACATGAACGAAAAGATGTTTACAGATGGTAACCTTGTCAAAGTTATGATATCATGGTTTTATAGGAAAACATCATCAAATGAGTAATGGGTCTTTTAGAGGCTCTAAAGTGGACTAATAATTTACACATGCATGATATTTGCTTACTTTGCATAATTTAAATTCACTTTTAAGATATCTTTAAATACTTGCATGAATATCAAGGAAATGCATTGTAGTTCATCTTTGCTTCAATTTCTAAGAACACCATATTTTGTTGTTACCATCTTTTATAGTTTTGGCAAATGGAGGCAGCAACGTTAAGGCATCAGTTGCAAAACTTGCAAGATAGCTATCGGTACACTCTTTTCTCGTGTTATTTTAAAGATTACCTCCAAAATTACCATGCTAAATAGAACACAATTTAGTCCTCAAATTTATTTTGTCAAAGATTCTGTTGTTGGATTTGTTGTATTTCAAAATATATTAAGTCTCATATTGTTTGAACTTAAAACTTGTTAATAGTTTTTTTTTGTGAAAGTTAATAGTTTATATATCAACGTATATCTAAGACTTGTAAACATGATAGAAAAGTTTGGGCCCTCATGCACATAGGTCCAAACATCAAATCAATGTACCCCCCCCCCCCCCCCAAAAAAAAATTTTGGTAGAAGCTTCAATGGTGACTAGGTTGGAGGGGTTTGACCGATTTAGAGGAGGCATAATTGGATGAGAAACAATGGAGGGTTTTCAAACCCTTAACCTCCCAACCAACCTCCTAAGGAAAAATTTAAGGACTTCAAGGTCCTTAATGCTAGGCCTTTAAGGAATTGGACTCTCCCAAATTCTCACCACAATGATTACATCATCAACATATACCAAAAGAGCCATAAATGCATGACTTTTTTTTTAGTAAAAAGAGAGTGATCAGATTCAGATTGGAGAATTCCAAGTTAAGTAAGGAACTGAGTCAACTTCTACTAGCTTGTTTCAAGCCATAAAGTGGCTTCAATAATCTATAAACTTGTTTTGGCTTGCCAACTTAATTGTACTTTAAACCCTAAGGTAGTGTCATATAGACTTCCTCCTTCAAATCACCATGGAGAAAGGCATTGATCACATCAAGTTAATGAACATGCTAGTGTTTAATTAAAGTTAAAGTCAAACTTACTTTTATTATTGTGATCTTAGCCACAGGTGAAAAAGTTTCTAGGTAATCCAACCCTTTAACTTATGTAAATCGCCTAGCAACAATCCTTATTTTGTATCTCTCTACAGAGCAATCACCCCCTATTAATTTTACAAGCCCATTTGCAGCTAATAAGAACCACATTTGGAGGACAATCACCAATTTTCCATGTGTGGTTTTTGTTCAGTGCAATGAATTTGAGGCTTCTTGATAATTCTTAGGTTCAACTTGTTGATCAAGCATAGTTGTGTAAGCCCTATTTTGGATGACAAGTTGGGATAGCTCATCACATCAACTATCGAGTACCTAATCTGGTGGTGGCTTGAGGCAGTGATAGTCAAAGAGGTATAATAGTGTTTTTTATTTTTGTGTGGTCTAGGTGAATTGGGTGTTGGTTGAGAAATAGGTGAATGATGAATGGTGATGGATTGCTCAAATATGACTGAGGAGAGCTAGGTGTTTGGTGTGGTGTTTGTGGAGGTGAAGGTGTAAAGTAAGGTGAGGATGTTATTGGTGAATCAAAGATTGTTGGTTGGGTAGATAAAGCTGATGTGGTCAAGTCAATGTACCTCCAAGAAATAACACGTTGCTGCTTAAGAGGAATATATGTTTGTGAAACACAACATTCTTGGAAACTATGATAGATTGATTTTTTAGAATTATGAAACCTTTGGTTCCTGCCTTATATCCAAGAAACACTGGACCTCATCCCAGGGATCAAACTTGCTTCTGCCAGCCATAAGTGTAGCTGCATAACATACGATCCAAATACTTTTAAGTCTTGAAGATCTAGCAATGCATTATTCAATAGCTCATATGACGACGTGTTCTTAAGAATAAGAGTGAGGATTTTGTTGATTATGTATGCATCATGCATGACTAGGTAGTTCCAAAATCTTTTAGGTAATTGTGATTTTAATATCAAAGCCCTTGCAAACTTAAGAACATGTTGATGCTTCTTCTCCACCCTAGCATTTTGCCGAGGGGTCTCAAGACAAGAAGTTTCATGCACTATTCCCTTGGCATAAAAAAATTCTGGCATATTGAACTCAAGAACATTATCACTTCTTATTCTTCTAACTTTAGTTTGAAATTAAACTTCCACCAATTGCACACATGCTTCCTAACTTCTAACTTGGCTTTAAGAAGCACAATCCAAACAAACCTTGACTAATAATCAACTATTGCTTGGAAATACTTGTGACCATTCTTAGATTAAGTGGAGCAAGAACACCAAATATTCAAATGCAGTAAATCAAATTTATACTGAGCAATTGAATGACTAGCAAGAAATGTGAGCTTTCTTTACTTAGCAAGATGGCATACATCACACTTATCTCATGCAATGTATCTATGCTTCTCTTTTATTAATATTAATCCTAAACCCTAAATGGTCTAATTGATAGTTCCGGAAACTAAACTTAGGAATATAACATACCATTTGATAATCGTTCCATAAGCGCACAAGGTGTCGCGTAATATAAAAGATTGTCGCACCACAGAGATTGTGCCCAAGTTTCACAGTGATTTAATTATCCATACAAAATTCGATTCAGTTTAATAATGCTATAAATTAAATAAAAACAAAAACTCTTGACAGCAGACTCAAATCCTTTTGAACAAAAATTGAATACTTTCTTAAGAATCAAATTGAAGAAGAGCTCTTGGGAGTTTGGTAGGTTCATATGCCATATATTAATTTAATGCAAATCCTTCCTTGATTATGAAATTCTATTTCTAAGGTAGGTTTTCCTAAGGTAATTATTATCTTCCTCTCGGAACCTACCTTAGAAATAGAATTGTGAATAGAATTTGCATAATAATTTGTTAATCGAATCCATTAAGCTTTGTGAATATTACCTAAACGGTGACATGAATCACAAGTTAGAACATACTTATGGATATCCTTGAATATGTGAAGCCAATAGAAGCCTGCTTGGAGCACTTTTGAGGCAGTTTTGGAGGTACTCATATGCCCTTCACATGACAGAGTATGGCAATTTTCAAGTATGGAATGCACTTCATTTTCAGGGACACATCTCCTTATCAATCCATCTGTGCATATTTTGAAAAGAAGTGGTTCATCCCAATAGTAATGCTTCATATTTGCCAAGAATTTCTTCCTCTGTTGGAAACTAAGATTAGGAGGTAAGATGCCACAAACAAGGTAATTAACAAAATCGGCAAACCAAGTAACTTGTTAGATACTAAGACTAAGGAGGTGCTCATCTGGAAAAAATTCATTGATAGGAACAACATTATCCATCTCCTCTATTTCAGAGGGCAATCTAGGTAAATGATCAACCACCAAATTCTCAGTACCGTTCTTATCCTTGATTTCTATATCAAACTCTTGCAAAATTAAAATCTACCTAATTAATCTAGGCTTAGTGTCTTTCTTTTGAAACAGACATTTTGTAGCAGAATGGTCAGTGTAAACAATTACCTTAGAACCTACCAAATAAGACCTGAACTTGTCAAAAGAAAAGACAATAGTTAAGAGCTCCTTCTCTATTGTGGCATAGTTTACCTGTGTATCATCTAATGTTCTGTTGACATAATAAATGACACGAAGCTTTTTCTCTCTTCGCTGCCCAAGCACATCCCCACAGCATGATCACTTGCATCACACATCAATTCGAAAAGGAGTTCCTAATCGGGGGGTTGCATGATGGGTGCGGAGATTAAAGCTTCCTTAATCCTGTAAAATGCTTTAAAACAAGGTGAGTCAAAAACAAATGGCACATCTTTACCTAAAAGGTTTGTGAGAGGCTTAGTGATTTTGGAAAAATCTATAATGAACCTCCGCTAAAATCCGACATGCCCAGAAAACTTATAAGGTGGCAACTTTTTAATAACTTCAATTTTAGCCTTGTCAACCTCAATACCTCTTTCAGATACCAAGTGTCCAAGATTTATACCTTTTTTGACCATAAAATGACATTTTTCTCAATTTAGGACCAAGTTGTCTCTTCACAATGCTGCAAAACTTTGCACAAATTTATTAAGCAGTTGTCAAAATTAAAACCATAAATTGAGAAATCATCCATAAAAACCTTTATCACATTTTCAAGAAAATAAAAAAATATGGCTTTTATACACCTTTGAAAGGTCACAGGTGCATTACAAAGACCAAATGATATACGCCTATATGCAAATGTACCATATGGACATGTGAAGGTGGTCTTTTCTTGATCAGACGGATGAATGAGAATTTGGTAAAAACTAGAATACCCATCTAAATACCAAAAATGAGAGTGCTTGGCAAGCCTCTCAAGCATCTAATCAATGAAAGGGAGGGGAAATGATCTTTCTTGGTGGAACTATTCAATTTTCTATAATCTATGCACATGCGCTAATCAGACACTATTCTTGTGGAAATCAATTATTTCTTATCATTTTCAATTACAATCATCCCTCTTTTCTTGGGTATAACATGAACCAGACTTACCCATTTGCTACTTGCAATCGGGTATATAACCTCAACATCTAACAATTTAAGAATTTCTTTCTTACCACTTCTTGCATTTTTGGGTTAAGCCTCCTTTGTGGTTTTACTGAAGGCTTACTTTCCTCATCCAATATTATCCTATGCATACAAAATGAAGGGTTAATTCCCTTAATCTCAAGTGGATCATTAAGAATGGACTCTTCCTTCACCACTTGGTCAACAAATTCCACATTGTAGCAAACATCATCATGAAAATGTTTTTGCATAGCATCCTTCAAATTAAATTCAACATTTGGTCTCCTAAAGTAAGAGACAACTTACCATTCTTGACATCTATCACTACACCTGCAGTTGCTGAAAATGGCCTGCCTAAAATAATAGAAATAATTGAATCTTCATCCATTTCAAGCACAACAAAATCAACAGGAATGAAAAACTTACCTACTTTAATGGGGACATCCTCAAGAATACCTACAGGGTACTTTACCGATATATCAACCAATTGTAAGGTCATCTTTGTAGGTTTTAATTCACCTAATCCTAGCTTTTCAGATATGGACAGGGGCATTAAACTGACACTAGCACCTAAATCACACAGTGGATAGAAAAACTACCTACTGCACTCTTTAGTAAGTGCCACGATTCCATCCTCTTCCAATTTTCTTTTGTTGGACAAGATATCTTTCAAAAACTTTACATATGAAGGCATTTGCTGCAAAGCTTCAGTGAAAGGAATATTAATGTAAAGCTTTTTCAAAACTTCTAAAAATTTACCAAATTGCATGTCTAACTTAGCCTTGGCTAAGCGTTGAGGATATGGAATCGGAGGTTGATATGGGTTGACCCCATTTGTGTTTTCTTGTTTTTTCTCCCCTATAACAACTGGAAATGATGGATTCTCAGTTTCTTTTTGGTCTTTCTCAGCTTTGCCTTCTTTCATTGTAGTTGGAGCCTCTAGTTGTTTAATACTCCTAAGTGTAACAGCCATAGTATGGTTTGATTGCCCGACTTCTATTTTTCTAGGAAATGTCCCTGGAATTCTTGAAGAGCTAGATGCCTGTTGGGCTATCTGAGTCTCCAACATCTTATTGTGGATTGCTAGTGAATCCACCTTTGAGACTAAGTTCTTAATTACTTCTGAGAAATCCTCATTCTGCTTAATCTGGGTAGTGACAAAGGTTTCCATCAAAGATTCTAACTTGGATTTCTGTAGGGCATAAGATCTTTATGGTTGCCTAAAGTTGTTTTGATTGCCTTGGAAGGGAGGGGGTCTATTTTGGAATCTTGGTGGTACTCTGTAATTATTTCCATAATTTCCACCATAGTTACTGACTGCATCCACCTGGTGTACTTCTGATTTTGGACCTTGTGATACTCCAAGCTAACACCCTATGGTTGTATGTCCTGGGGTGTTTGCTGGTAAACTTCTTTCTAAAGACCATTGGTAAATGTTTTGGGCTACTTCCTCTATAAGATTATAACCATCCTCCATGTTTTACTCATAAAGGCTCCGCCAGTTGTTGCATCTCAATTCTCTATATTTTCATGGCTTGATGCAACAACTTCTTGTTGTCTTCTTTGCTTCCTAATTTTTCGAAGCAAGTGTTCTATCTTGGGGTCAAAGATTATCCCAAGATGTGTACTCCTTCGCATAAAGGAACCTACAAAAACAACAATCAAAATAGAATAAGCCTAATTCTGTAAATATATATAATAAAATGTCTAATCTAATCAAATCACAGCTGTCCAATATTGGGAGAACGCAATCCTCGACATCAGCGTCAACAAACTTGATAGTCATTCTGTAAGCGCACGAGGTATCGTGTAATATAAAAGACTTTCGTACCACTGAGATCGTGCTTAAGTATCGATTCATAGTGATTTAATTATCCAGACAAAATTTGATTTAGTTTAATAATGCTATAAATTAAATAAAAACAAAAACTCTTGACAACAAATTCAAATCCTTTTGAACAAAAATTGAATACTTTCTTAAGAATCAAATTGAAGAAGAGCTCTTCGGAGTTTGGTAGGTTCATATGCCATATATCAATATAATGCAAATCCTTCCTCGATTATGAAATTCTTTTTCTAAGGTAGGTTTTCCTAAGGTAATTAGTATCTTCCTCTCGGAACTCTTACTAACGTATTCCATTACCAAAGAACCGCGTTCAATTTGTTAATCGAATCCATTAAGCTTTGTGAAAACGCAATCAATCCTTAAACGGTTTTGCTTACTTTCATAATTCAATACCTTAGGTCCAATTTCATGCATTTCAAACAATATGTCAATCTCTCAATCATCCATATCATTTCAAATCATCTAAGTTATTTCTAAGTCATTAGAAGCATTAAACTCTCATGAAAAGGGATAGAAACCAGAACTTCATAAAGGGAAAAATTCAATACATAAGCATACTACCTCCTAATCCCAAGAATGAAAATTAGTTCCTTATGGAAAAGGTTACAAACTCATAAGTTGTCAATTGTAAACAAAACATCAGAAATCTCCAAAAATATAAAACAAGGGTTCAAGAACAGAAAGAAGGTTCTCACTTAATCCTCTAATCCTTGTGCCCAAAATCTGAATTCTTGTTATTTTTTTATGTTCTCCTCAAAAATCCTCTTCAAATCTCTTTCAAAAATCCTCAATTCTGTGCCAAAAGATCTCTCTGTAGCCGTTACAATGAAAGAGAAAAGAGAAGTTACCCCTACCTCTATAGAATGCTCCTAAAAATAGGAATTCATGTTTCGTGCACTCGATCCACGACCAGTGGATCGAGACTTAATGTGCTTGATTTAAAATTTGAAGATTCCTTTAGACCCTAAGGCAATCCACGACCAGTGGAATGACTACTATGATTTATTTGCGCAAACAGAGTGTTCCACAGCCTGTGGGAATTTCCCACGGCCAGTGGAACACCAAAAACATGTCAAACTTGAGTTTTTAAGCATGCCAAGGTCTAGCTCCCACTTTACTTTGCCACATCTCCAAAGGTGAAATTATCTTTGTGTTTAGGAATTCTTGGCTTGAATTCCTTTTTGTTTATTTCAAATGCCCTTTGAGTGCCTCTAATTTCTGTGCCAATCAACCTAAATGATCACAAATCCTACAAAATAGAAATACCCAATTAGCATATGCGGAATGGAATCGAAAGCCAAGGGAATTATGAGGAAAATAAGTCAAAATGAACTAAAAACTAAACATGAGAAGTCCTAAAACAATGCAAACTAAGGACTTCTCACCCCTACATAACATGTATTATCATCAACAACAAAATGTATGACTATAAATTTTGATCTATCAAAATAAACTTGTGGCCAACTAAGGTAATATAAATTGGTGAGTAATCTAGTTAAACCAATCGTCCTTTAGTTTATCTTCCCTTGAATATTACATGCATCACCACTAAAAATCAACTGACAATTCAAGTATATGTAAAGCTTATGCACAAATTGGATGCAAAATATGGTAAGTACAAGGTGTCTTTGAGCACTAAGTGTGGTGAAAATTAGATTATACCATCCAGTGCAGTTATGGTAGTAGTTCGATTAGGAAAATTGACTCTGAGCGGATCAATTGCCTTGTGTGTAGTGAAAAGTGATAAGGAGTAGCAAATATCATCTGATGCTCCAGAATACAAGATCCAGTTACAATGATTAACAACAATACTTGCATTAACCATATGTTACTTGAATTAGCTACACTCCTTGTTACTAA
The DNA here is from genome assembly GCA_037962975.1 of Clitoria ternatea. Classification (NCBI taxonomy): domain Eukaryota; kingdom Viridiplantae; phylum Streptophyta; class Magnoliopsida; order Fabales; family Fabaceae; genus Clitoria; species Clitoria ternatea. The sequence goes on from CM075670.1 coordinate 290,739,501, forward strand.
AACTTGATTTGAGGTGTGTGCATTGCCTCTAAATGTTGTTTGCTTCAGAAGATTCCACAAGCTCTCAAACTTCTCATAATTGAACAAATTCCTTGCAAGACCAGCATCTTGTCCATTCTCCTCAAATGTATCATCATTTTCAATCTTATTTTTGATATCAGCATTATTCATAGAGGAATTTCCTTTCTACTTCATGGTTTTATGGTTACCATGTTTCTTTTAACACTATCCATAGTGTGACCTTTTCTTCCACGATAGGTACACACTTTTAATCTCCCTCTGCCTTTGCCAATGTGGCAATGCCTCTTTAAGCATCAACAACATTCATTGTAAGCTTCATTTCCTTAATAGATTCAAGGCAATTTTGCCTCCCATGTTGAAGTACCATGGAAAAGACCTTGTTCAACGAAGGTAGTGGCTCAATTATCAAGATTTAAGACCTAATTGATGCATATTCATAATTTAAACTAGTAAGGAAATGAATCACCTTATCTTATTCCTTATGAAGTCTTACACTGGGCATTGCTAAAAAATGTGTGGGACCAGACAAGCACAATCAGGCATTGGCCTATATTTTTCTAGGTTTTCCCAAAGAATCTTCAACTTAATGAAGTACTCATTGATATTCGAACCTACTTGCTTGAATGCAGAAAACTCTTGTTGCAATTCTGAAAAGCGAATCAAATTGCCTTGAGTGAATTGCTCACGAAAACCTCTAAAATAAGATCGATAGACAATGCTCTATGCAATAGAGCTTGATACTGAATGTATCAACCAGGAATGAACAAGGTTGTTGCACCTTTCCCAGAGTTCAAACATTGGATTGAATCTCATCGGCAGAGGAATCGATCCATCGGTAAACTTAAACTTGTTCTTAGAAACAAGTGTTCTCCTAATCAATCATGACCATGCATGATAATTACTTTCATTGGGAAGCGGAGAAACCAAGGCAACCGGGGGATTTTAATTCGGATGAATGTAGTAAGGACTAGTAGGATTTCAAGAGGGATCACCATCGTTGTTGTTGCTAGAGCCTGAGCTCCCATTGATGGTGCCAAAACTACAAGCCATGAAGAAGACGAAATCTAAAGTTCTCATAACAAGATTATGGAACCAAAAAGGAAAGGAAAAACTTTCTTTCATTGAATGAATATAAATAGAACGAATCCAACAACTATTTATATAATTACAATTGAAATGGTTGTATAGTAAGCTGGGATACAACTAAGACATTCTAACACTTCTCACAAATAACTCTAACTAACTCATCCAACATAGGCATATTCTGTTAAATTTGAAGATACAGGTTTTCTAATAAATAACGACACTAGAATGTTGTGTCACAAAGTAATGAACTTCTTTGGTGAGTTTAGATCTCGTTCAATTTTTGTCCATTATCACCTCTTTTTTATACTTTTGTCATTGCTGTGTCAAGGCAAAGGGCGTCATCATCTTCGAAATGCAAATTGATTAGGCAGCCCGGCCATATTTTTGGTTGTTCTCTAATGCATGCATCTAGTTTCGTTTGTTTCAGAGGATAGATTCCCCAACTGTTCTTTCACTCTAGAATTGCATTTTCCTGTGAACAATCTCAACGAATGAAATATCAAAGGACTTCTCAAAAGTTACCAAAAAAAAAGGACTACTCAAAATATACTATGAACATATTGGTTCGGATTTTTCTTTTTTAAGAAAAAGTTTCATTTTTTTAAAAATTTATATCTGTGTAAAACTATAATAATTATATTGATTTGTATAACCTGTGTAATTTTATTGAGAATAAAAAATAAAAACATAAAAGTGTTTTATTAAGAATTAAATGGGGAATGTTTAGAAATTAAAATAAGTGGATATTAGTAATTCTTTTAAATGAAGTTTTTTTTTTAATTTTTTATATTGTGTAATACTTAACAAGTTAAATAGACCCCAATGATATAAGATTCTTGGGGAAAAACCTAAAAATAAAAAGTTAGTTTAGTCATTTTCTCTTAAGCCCAGGGCCGGCCCTGGGCCTTGATAGCAAGGGCAATGGCCCAGGGCCCATTGTTAATGAGGGCCCAAAAAACTAATATTTAGCTTATGTGAAAATAAATTTAAAAACTTTTAATATAGTTTAAATGGTTTAATGGTAAAGTTATATAAATTTTACCTAAAGGTCTCAGGTTTGATCCCATGTTAACTCTAATTTTTATATAAGAAACTATTTTTATGATAATTTGTCTTTTTTGCTTTAGTATAGGTGGAAGAACGATTTTTAAATGAAAACATGAGATTATAAGAGCACTGTTTATTATTTTGGCTTCTTAATATTCTTTACATGATGATGATGTGTTTAGAATTTATAATCATTTTGATAATGTTGATTTGATTATTCAATAATTTTTTTAAAAAAAATATACTAAGGGGCCTTTAAGTGTTGTGTCGCCCGGAGCCCATAAAATTTCAGGACCGGGCCTGCTTAAGCCAAAACCAGTGTCTTCTCAAAACAAAAAGGTGTATTATCGTATCTCTTTTCTTAAGCTTAATCAAGTCAATATAAGGTCACGAGCTAGCGCCTAATATAAATTATTTTGCGTCAGTGGATTTGAATTTGCATGTCCGAGGTTTAACTTTAAAAGGATTATTGTTATACTTTTTCATTTTAATGCAGAAGACTATTGTTAAGCTGATCTAGAGTTCACACGTGCTTTATCAGATATAGAGTTCAATTCATACTAATTCTAAGGACGTAACAAAAAATCTGAATAAGTAATACTTCCAAGCATGTAAAATTCATAAAATTTCCAAAGGTTACAAAAAATTTGAACAAGTAGTACGAAGGTTTCTAGTAAAAAGTACCTGTAAACTTTTCAGTATGTGTGAAGCCCAATCACCAGGTGATGAAGTTGTGATTCGTAGCTTCACATTCAATCATAACGAATAACATGTGAGTGAATATGTTAACGTTTACTGTTGAGGCATAATAATTTTGAAAATTCGGAAGACAAGTCTCAACAAATAAGGCTTACCTCTCTGCAAGGTGATCTTCTCTTACTGTTAACATTATGATTCTAGAAGAAAAGTCTATTTATTGTTTATCAGATATGTTTTACCTCCCCAAGTAAAAGCATGGAAAGGAAAAAAAAGTTGAAGTATTATCAGACATGTATCTCTCCAGCAAAAGCCTGGAAAAAAACGAATCAAATATTTAGTATTGTGAAATACAAAGAGCTGAATTTGTACACCAATTATAGTCACACTATCAAACACAAGACGAAACTAACTAGATGATGTACATTGTCTCTGGAAGATGAACTCAGTTGTCAATGATAGAAACCTAATCATTTCTCGTTCGGTATTGGGCATGAACTAACAGGAAAATGATGGGAGAAGAACTGTCAGGTTTGACTGCTAAAGAATTACAGACTTTGGAGAGCCAACTGGAAATTAGCCTCCATGGTGTCCGTGAGAAAAAGGTCTGGACTTTCCACCCAAAAAGTCTCTCTCCATTTTCTATTCCATATATGGTAATTAACATAAGATTAAGATTGACTCGTGCAGGACCAACTTTTAATGGGCGAAATTCAGGAACTAAATCGAAAGGTTGGTCTAGAAACATGAATTCACTAAAAGAGTTACGGAAGCCCCGTGGTGTTCTGCAGTAGGTAGCACAATCTTGCATTAGCAAGAGGTTGATAAGATGACCCGTACTTGTGACTGACTTCCATGCCACATAGGAACAACACAAACCATCGTGCCAAGCCTCCCCCTCAAATAGAAAACTATTGATTTTACTACCTGTCATCAATTAATGAATTATCTTTCATTTTCTGCAGGGAAACCTTGTACGCCAAGAAAATATGAAACTGCAGAAGAAGGTAAACCAGATTTGCGAAGAAAACATGGAATTGAAAAAGAAGGTATTTATTTGGATAGCAAGACAAACTAAAATTATCGCCTAAAATTAAAAATGTCTATTTTTAAACAAGGTCCATTCTAAACTTTAAAAGAAAGTTTCACTAACCCAGGTCTATGGAACAAGAGATGGGAATGGAACAAGAGATGAGAATGGAACAAACAGAAACTCTGTTCTCACTAATGGTCTAGGCATAGTAGAGGAATCCCAGGTTCACATGAATCTCCAGCTAAGCCAGCCACAGCAACAAAATCATGAGGAACTTTCAGGAGCAACAAAATTGGGGTACGATCTCATTTAGCTTCTTGATCTTTGAATCATGACATGAGCAGAAATATTGATACAAGACTTACTTTGGTTACTGCAACAGATTGTAGCTGCATTGCTATCAAGAAAATGGGCTCAGATTTTAACCTCTTGCTTCCCTATCAAATGATGTGGCATATAGGGAACAAACCATTCAAATCAAATATTTTAATTTGCAATTATCAACTAAAAGCAACTCTGGTACGTGTGGCAGACAAGAAACGGAATATGTGAATCAATAATAAATATATTCATAAATTCTATAAATTACAGACGAGTGATGAACCTTACTCTTTTATTGTAAATAAAAAAATTACTATAGTTCTTCAAATAGGGACAACTACCAGAGTAATTAGTAATATATGATAAATATCCATAGCTATGGAGTATAGGTATTCAATAAGCAGATATATATATATATATATATATATATATATATATATATATATATATATATATATATATATATAACTATTTCAAGAGGAATCTAAACACCAATGCATGAACCAAATAACCATGACAATTACAAGCGTATAAAATAAAATCAACGTTAAGTTCATTTGGACTTATAGGAGTAAGGAAAAACAAAAATAACTGTTATGTTGTATATTGTGATTTATCATATATTACTCTATAAAGCGTTACAATGATAAGAAGGTTGAATGTAGCAGACACACATGTCATATAGACCTGGGTAAGTACCATTCTATTTTATACTCAAGAGGAACCGGTGCTTAAGCTATTGTAAAGAGAGATTTTGATATCAATTGTGTATCTAAGACAACCATGCTATAATATATATTGATATTACAATTAAGGAAATAAAAAAAAATTGTTCTATCTATTAATTAATCAAAAAATGATTTAATTATATATTTACATTATAACACTTCTCTTCAAATTGGAGCATACATGTCATATGCCCCCTTAAGTGGAGGCGTGTGGATGCTCGAAAGGTGGTGTGGGTTAGCCGATAGTAGTCACCCAAAGAAGATGGTTCTAATTGTGATAAAAAAAACTTAGGCTATTGATAGCTTATTGAAAGTGTGTGGAGGGTGCCCATGACGATAGGGAGACATCAAGAAGAGCAAGCTCGCAAGGTATTACACCACAATATAACATAAAACTTTAAGGCATTAGTTGTATGGGTCCTAACACATATAAACCATTCAACTTATTCACATCTACTCGATGTGGGACTGAATCGCACTTGGATTCTTCAACACTCCCCCTCAAGTGTGACTTGGGATGCTACCCCTTAAATACCTAGGTTTTAACGAGCTAAGAGTGGTCAAGAGTATAGAGAGTCCCATAGTAGATCATAAAGAGAAGTTTTGATATCAATTATGTGTCTAAGGTGACCACAGTATGAATATATATTGATATTGATATACAAAGGGAATACACTAGGAAATAAAGGAATTAATTTACTTATTAATTACACAATCAAAGATCAAATTAATGAGTAATAGAATGATCTGGCCCAAGCCCACTAAACTATAGCTATCATAGAATCAATTATCTGCTAATGATATGGGGGTCAGGGGGTCCGTGGACCCCCCTCCGATTCCTAGGGGAACAGAACCATTTAAAAAGTGGGCTCACGGGTTGGGACCGCATAACCTGCGGTTTAAAATGGGTCTGACCCGTAGGTTCGCGGGCCAAGTAAAAATTAAAAAAATATTAAAAATAATCTAAAAAAAGAATGAGCATATTTGTTCAACACAATGACTCATTGACTTATTGCATTTATTGTTGTTTTTACGTATTTTGTAATTGTATTGGTGCTTTTAAGACATTGGTGATGTTATTATTTGTTGTGTTTAAGGTTTTTATTTGGAAGATAAAACTTTCAAATTTAAAATTTCATGAGTATATTTCATGAATCATGGTTGGATTTTTGAGATTTTGGATAATTAAATATGTTGAATTATATATGTTTTTAGTTTCATAAAAAAAGTGATTTGGACCCAACAATTTTAAAGGAGAAAAAAAACAAAAAAAAATTCATATGTAGATTGGCCTGTAGGTTCACGGTTCTTACACGGACTCAAAAAAATCAACTCATTTAAAAAGTAGGTTCCACGGGCTGGCCCGTATACCCAACTCTACAACATCCATAAGAGATATCATAATAATTATTTAAAGCCTGAAATTTGTGATGTGATTATTAGTTTTTGAAGTTTCAAATACATTATAAAATTATATATATAATTATTGTAATTTTGAGTTATGTATATGTTGCTATTATAGTTTAGACTATTTTTTATTTGAACTTTTAAATAAATTATAAAATTATATATAAAATTGGGTCGATTATTTGACAAACTCCAATTTTATTTGAAAGTTACTTTTCACTATCAATCTTTCACTTCCTCTCATTTTTTCAACGCCCACACATATTAATATATTATTGTGTATAGAAAAGATAGAAAATATAAATCTAACACACTTCTTCTTTATGTAAGTTTCACATTTGTCTGCGTGTGTCTATATATTATAAAATTTCAGTTTTTAAATTCGCAAACATATTAGCATGTTAAAGTTCAGACAAAAAACCAAGTTCATTATACAAATTAATTGGTTGGAATTTAAGTTCTATTAATTATATTTGGTTGGCTTTTTTTTCTTATCTGGAATGGTAGAATATACTAATACAAATACAAAACTGTTACCTATCATATAGCTAGTTATAAAAAAAATTAGATATTATAATTATGTATTTGATTTATTATTTGATCATTTCTTGCTTGAGTATTAATAATTGCGATAGCCTTTCACATATGTGAAACCTTTTTAAAATTACTGCATCTTTATATTAATATTAATGTTTATCCAACTTTATAGGTTAGTTTCTTTAGTTTTTCATTCAATCCAATTTTATTTTGTACTTATTAGTTGGTCTGTAGGATGACAACACATTATATCACAATCTAAGAAAGTTTGATAGAATAGGCGAAGTGAAACAGGAACGAGGGAGCGAGAAACAGAGAGAGAATGTTGAATGAATTATACTTCTTCATTATTTTGCAAAAAGGAAAAACAACAATATATATACAATAAAAGTGGGAGTATAGATGCACAAGGAACACAGAATGAAAACCCTTCTAACTAACTAACAAACACCTGTAACAAACTAACTAATTGACTTTATTACTCCCCTTCAAACTGAACTATGGTACAAATCAATCATGTTCAGTTTGCTGCAAGCTGAGCTAAAAACACTAGGAGGTAATGGCTTGGTGAACACATCCGCAAGTTGATCCGAGGAACTCACTGGCAGTAGCTTAAGCTGACCCTTCATAAGCTTCTCTCTAATGAAGTGACAATCTATTTCCAGATGTTTGGTTCTGAAATGGAAAACTGGGTTTTGTGCAAGATGTCTTGCACTTTCATTATCACAAAACAGTGCAGGCATTTTCTGTGTTTCAATTCCAAGATCCTTCAGCAGATAAGAGAGCCAAAGCAACTCAGATGTTGCCTCTCCAAGTGCCCGATATTCAGCTTATGTGGAAGATCTTGCCACAGTGGACTGTTTCTTTGATCTCCAGCAAATCAAAGAGTTTCCTAGCTTGAAACAGAAGCCAGAAACTGATTTCCTTGTAACAGGACATCTTCCCCAATCTGAGTCACTAAATCCCAATAGTTGAGTAGCGGAATCCTTGCTCATGAGTATTCCCATGCCTGGAGAACCCTTTAGGTATCTTATGATCCTTGTAGCTGCAGTGTAATAAGCCTTGGTGGGAGCATGCATGTGCTGACTCAATTGTTGAGTAGCATAAACAATGTCAGGTCTGGTATTGGTAAGGTAGATAAGCTTACCAACAAGTCTCCTGTAACTTAAGGGATCATCAAACAGCTCTGAGTCTGAGTCTGAAGCTTTGGCAGAAGAAGAGTGGTAATCCATGGGCACCTTCACTGGTTTGCAACTGAGCAGGCCAGTGTCCTTTATTAAGTCCAGGCAGTATTTCCTTTGTGTGAGCACAATGCCTTGGTCTGTATGAGTTATCTCCAGGCCAAGAAAATAACTAAGTGTGCCTAGGTCTTTGATCCCGAATGCACCATGAAGGCTGGATTTGATAAAGTTGAAATCAGAAATAGAGTCACCTAGAAGTATAATGTCATCCACATATACTAGCAATGCCAAGAAGGAATTTGATCCATGTTTGATGAATAAAGAGTGATCTGATTCTGTTTGTGTAAATCCAGCTTGAAGAAGAAATGCAGTGAGCTTGTCGTGCTAACTCCTACTTGCTTGCTTTAACCCGTACAAGGATTTAAGGAGCTTGCATACTTTATTAGGGCCACCAGAATGATTCAAGCCATCTGGTATAGCCATGTAAACCTCCTCCTTAAGATCTCCATGCAAGAATGCATTATTAACATCCAATTGATGTACCAACCAGCCTTTAATTGAGGCTAAGGCAAGAAGAACTCTAATGGTTGTCATCTTAGCCACAGGTGAAAAGGTTTCCAGAAAATCTAGTCCTTCTATTTGTGTGTAACCCCTTGCTACAAGCCTAGCCTTGTATCTTTCTATCCTCCTATCTGCATGTCTCTTGATTTTATATACCCATTTGCTTCCAATGGGATTGACATTGGGTGGACAAGTAACTATTTCCCAGGTATTATTTTTATTGAGGGCATCAAACTCTTTATGCATTGCATCTCTCCATTCAATCATGTTGCAAGCTTCCTTATAGGAAGTAGGTTCTGTTTGTTGATCTATGAGAGTAGTGTAAAGCTGATGATTAGGTGGAAGATGTGCGTATGTCAAGTAAGAAGTGATTGGATAATGGTACTTTGGTTTGGTGATGGTTTGGTTGCAGTGATAGTCTGAGAGATAGGGGGTGGTTTTCTTGCTCGGGATGGTTTGATGAAAGGAGCTGAGATAGATGGATCAGATTTTGATGATGGTTCAAGGAAAGGAATTGAGGGAGCAGCTTCTGGTGTAGTGGGCTCGAGGGTTGGTGAGGCTGGTTGAGGTGGTTCTTGAGGAAGATGAGTAGAATCTGGATTGGGTAAAATAGATGATTGAGGGGGTTTTGAGGTTTCAGCATACCTCCAAGTTGTGGAAGGAAGAGAATTTTTGTATGGTAGGTACTGCTCATAGAAGACAACATTCCTTGACACAACAATCTCATGAGTTTTAAGGTCCAATGTCATGTATCCTTTTGTTCCAGCCTTGTATCCTAGAAAAACAGAAGGTGTAGCCCTGGGATCTAGTTTCCTCCTGTGTGCCATTAAGGTTGAGGTGTAGCATAGAGAACCAAAAACCTTAAGGTCTTTCAAGTCAGGATGTTTCCCAGTCAATAATTTTAGAGGACTTTCATTTTGCAACACTGGTGAAGGGACTCTGTTAATGAGATATACTGCATGAAGCACAGCATAAGACCAATATGCACTTGGGAGACCAGCCTGAATCATTAGTGCCCTGGCAACAGTAAGAATATGCTGATGTTTCCTTTCTACTCTAGCATTTTGTTGTGGAGTTTCCTTGCAAGAGGTTTCATGAACCATTCCATGTTCTGCATAATATTCAGGCATATTGAATTCCTGTCCATTATCACTCCTGACCACTTTAACAGAACGGTTAAACTGAACCTGCACCATTTTCATAAAATTCTGCAAGTGCTTCCTGACTTCATGTTTACCTCTCATCAAAATAACCCAAGTTAACCTTGAGTAATCATCAACAATGGTCAGGAAATATTTAAAACCATGCACAGAAGTTATTGAATAGGGACCCCATATGTCTATATGGATCAGATCTAGAGTATGTGTAGCTCTAGAATGACTCAGAGTAAAGCTATTTTTCTTTTGCTTTGCAAGATGGCAGATATCACATACATCACAGCAAGAGTCAAAAACAAACTCATATTGATTCTTTATTAACGACATTCTCTTATTTGAACAATGACCAAGGCGAAAATGCCATAAGCTGGCCAAAGGAATGGAAGGGATCATCATATTACCAGACCTAACATTTTCTTGACTACAAGGATCAATAACAGAATTACAGACCTGAACTTTGGTTAAATGGAAAAGACCTCCCTGCAACTTAGCCGAACCAAGTATCTTCCTCCTCCTCTTGTCCTGTATTGTACACAGGTTGTTATCAAACACTAATTGACAGTCTAGATCTGCACACAATCTAGACACTGAAATTAAATTCAGTGAAAATGTTGGCAAGTAAATAGTGTTATGTAAGGTGAGGTGAGGTGCCAAGTCAATAGTTCCAATTATGTGTGCTGTAATAATGTTTCCATTTGGCAAATGCACATTCAAAGGATCAACTTGAGTGTATGAAGTGAACTGATCCAGAGAGCAACAGATATGATCTGAGGCACCTGAATCCAAAATCCAATCACTATTATTATTACCAATGGCAGCTACATTGATCATTGTTTTAGTTTCATCATGCTTCAACACTGACAGTTGATTTGAGACATGGTGTCCTGTTATGTTTGCCTGCTTCAGTAAATTCATGAGCCCCTTGTATTGCTCATCAGTTAATGTGTTCGTGCCAGGATCAGCTTCCTCAAGTGTATCTTCATATCCTTCATCAGACTCAGTTGCAGTATTAGCCAGATTGATGATGCTATTTCCCTTTCTCCTCACTGAAGGATTGTCAGAGGGATAACCATGCTTTTTGTAACACACATCCACGGTGTGACCCTCTCTTCCACAGTATGTACATATTTTTAGTTTTCCTTTTCCTCTGCCAAAGCTTCTCCTAGCATCAGTAGCATTAACACTAAACCTTGCATCATCATTGGATGTAACACCAAGGCCATTCTGTCTCTCATGTTGCAAAATCATTGAGAAAGTTCTGTTTAGTGTTGGCAGAGGCTCCATAATGAGGATCTGAGACCTAATAGATGCATAATCATCATTCAATCCAGTTAAGAATCTAATTATCTTGTCTTGTTCCTTATGCACTCTCACATTTCTCATAGCAGCACAAGAACAAGGAGAAGTGCAAGTACAAAAAGGCATAGGCCTATAGTTCTCCAACTCCTCCCAAAGAGTTTTCAACTCAGTAAAAAATTCAGTGACACTCGAAGGTCCTTGCCTCAAGCTGTATATTTCATGTTGTAATTCTGAAACTCGGATCAAATCGCCTTGAGAAAACCTTTCATGCAACTCTCTCCAAACATCGGAGGCTAAATCAACATACACCACACTTTGTGCAATTGAATCAGCAATCGAGTGAATTAGCCAAGAATGCACAAGATTGTTACACCTTTCCCAGATATCGAACATTGGATCAAACCGATTTGGCATGTTAATGGATCCATCCACGAATTTAAATTTGTTCTTCGAAACCAACGCACGACGCATCAATCTAGACCAGGAATGGAAATTACCTCCAGTTAAAACAGGTGTGACCAAGGCGATTGCTGGATTTTCTCCAGGATGAATGTAATACGGTGAAGCTGGATTTTGTGAAGGATCTTGCATAGTCTGTGGTTGTGCACCACCAGAAGTCGATGTTCGCACCATTGAAGCAGATGAAGCTCTAAACCTAGAGCTTTGATACCATAAGAAAGTTTGATAGAATAGGCGGAGTGAAACAGGAACGAGGGAGCGAGAAACAGAGAGAGAATGTTGAATGAATTATACTTCTTCATTATTTTGCAAAAAGGAAAAACAACAATATATATACAATAAAAGTGGGAGTATAGATGCACAAGGAACACAGAATGAAAACCCTTCTAACTAACTAACAAACACCTGTAACAAACTAACTAATTGACTTTATTACAATCAAAAGATAATTGACTTATTAAAGTTAGCATAATATATCTATGGAAGGTGCCACAGAATGATAATCCTAATAAACCAGTAGCATTACCATACTATTGGTTGATGAAAAGGTTAGGATAATTTCAAAACTTTCTTAGACAATTTTTAGTTAATATTTTTTACAGGGAACAACAGTTCATGTATTTGTGAAAAATATTAACGGAGCAATTTTAAAGTTTGCTTAAGGTTACACTCTTGAGAACCTTTTGATTAGTCAACAATTATGTGTTCAATTTATGAAAACCACTAATGTTATTCTAAATGATGAGAATAATATTTTAAATAATGTGTTTAACTTTATTCCTTGTTCTCCCATGAATGAAAAAAAAAACTTCCTTACATGTACCAGATTTATGCCTGATAATTCTGCAGACCTAATTGTCTTTACATTTATCATTTACATATTATTATAATTTTTTTCTTTAGATATCATAGGACATATAGTATAATAGGATAAGATTGCTGAAACTCTAATCAGTGATGATAAAAAAGAAAATGAATTGATATTGTTTTATAAGATCTAGAGTAAGTATCTTTAGAATGTTAAATATCTTTTATAAACTTAAGCTATATTTAGGTTTAATTATTTTACACTTGTAAAAAATTATAAATACAAAAATTATTAAATTATTAATTTCCTCAACAATATATATATAGGAAAATTCTTTTACAAAAACTTGAGTTAAGAAATTTTAAAATGGTTTATTCTTTAAAATTTTAAAATACTATAATTAAAAATTTTAAACAACTATGAAAACATAACCTTAAAATATTATCAATTGTTATAGATTTTTCATTGAATTTTCAGCATATTTATGTGTAATTATTCTACCCTTCTTAAATAAAACATTTGTTGTGCTTGAATTATTAGATTAATAATTTAAAAATATATATATTTATATAATTTTTAAAAAAATAATACATAAACCTCATATACTAGTGATATAATAAAATCTTGTTTTTTAAAATTTACTTGGCCAACATCACTCAACGATAAGATTGTACCTCTTTTGGGCATTAAAAATTGGAAGCCCAGTCGAACCACTCAATTTTTTGAGGACTAAAACATAAATCTCTCGTTCTCATTCTCATTCTCGTTCTGTACAATTTACAAACGAGAAACAACGAACGGTATCGGATAAGTGCCCTCATTCCCTTGTCAAAACCCACCGCGCCTTCTCACCTTCTTCGTAGAACCTCTCAACCTCAGAGGTAAAAACGGTTCTCGTTTACCGAATTCAATTTTTCGTACCATATCTTATATTTGTAATCGCGAGGGTTGCTACTAAAAATTATTGCGCTTTTGGAGAAAGCAATGGATTTAGTGACACCCCACGAACAATTTTACTCATTTCACCACTTTCAAAGATATAACGCTAGAATCAGAGGTAGGGTTTTGGATAACACTGTTTCTCGGCCTTGCGTTTTATCTGCTGGTGGTGTTAGTCGTTTTAGAAAACTGAAGAGTACTAGGTCTAGAAAACATTTGTACAACCGTGTTTTCGCTGTTTCAAAGTCTGAAGCTTCTGGTTTAAATGGTAGGTTGCAAGATATTGTAAGAGCCCCAAATGGGGAATTGAATGGCATAGAATTGTTTCACAATGGGGCCAATGGTTCTTCCCGGAATTTCGAGGAGTTCTCGAATAACAATTATCTTCGCAAGTTGGTTAGAAATGGGGAATTTGAGGAAGGGTTAAAGTTTCTGGAGAGGATGATTTATCAAGGGGATATCCCTGATGTCATCGTTTGCACCAGCTTGATTCGCGGGTTTTGCAAGATTGGAAGGACCAAGAAAGCGACACGGATCATGGAAATTATGGAGAATTCCGGTGCTGTTCCTGATGTGATAACTTATAATGTTTTGATTGGTGGTTATTGCAAAACGGGGGAGATGGATAAGGCCTTGCAGGTTTTGGAACGCATGAGTGTTGCTCCTGATGTTGTTACTTATAACACGATTTTGCGAAGTTTGTGTGATAGTGGGAAATTGAAGGAAGCAATGGTAGTTCTTGATAGGCAGCTGCAGAGAGGGTGTTATCCTGATGTGGTTACATACACTATATTGATTGAAGCGACTTGTAAGGAAAGTGGAGTTGACCAGGCGATGAAGCTTTTAGATGAGATGAAGACCAAAGGATGCAAACCTGATGTGGTTACTTTCAATGTTCTCATCAACGGTATTTGCAAGGAAGGTAGGCTAGACGAAGCAATAAAGTTTTTGAATAACATGCCGTCCTATGGTTGTCAACCTAACGTGATTACACATAACATTATTTTGCGTAGCATGTGTAGCACCGGGAGATGGATGGATGCTGAGAGGCTATTAGCTGACATGCTTCGGAGGGGTTGTTCCCCTAGTGTTGTTACTTTCAATATCTTGATTAACTTCTTGTGCAGGAAAGGCTTACTGGGTAGAGCCATTGATGTGTTGGAGAAGATGCCAAAGCATGGCTGTACTCCAAATTCCTTGAGCTACAATCCGTTGCTTCATGGGTTTTGTCTAGAAAAAAAGATGGATAGAGCAATTGAGTATTTGGAAATAATGGTATCAAGGGGTTGTTACCCGGATATAGTAACCTATAACACTTTGCTTACAGCACTATGCAAAGATGGGAAGGTGGATGCTGCAGTTGAAATACTGAATCAACTAAGTAGCAGGGGATGCTCTCCTGTTTTAATTACTTATAACACAGTTATTGATGGTCTTTCAAAGGCAGGGAAAACAGAGTGTGCTGTGAAGCTGTTAGAAGAGATGCGCCGAAAGCGTCTGAAACCTGATATAATTACATACTCTTCGTTGCTTGGGGGACTTAGTCGTGAAGGAAAGGTTGATGAAGCTATCAAAATTTTCTATGACATGGAAGGATTGGGTATTAGGCCCAATGCTGTCACTTACAACTCAATCATTGCAGGACTTTGTAAGGCTCAACAGACTAGTCGTGCTATTGATTTTCTGGCTTATATGATAGCAAAAGGATGCAAACCTACTGAAGCTACGTATACCCTTCTTATAGAAGCCATTGCTGATGAAGGATTTGCTGAGGATGCTTTGGAGTTGTTGAATGAGCTATGCTCCCGAGGGCTTGTGAAGAAAAGTTCGGCTAAACAGGTAGCTGTCAAAATGTAGGATACATTGCATTTTTACCTTATACACCTATATTGCAGTGTGATTTTTTAGCACATAGATTTTGTTAAATCTCTTATGTCAGTGACTTGGTTTGGATTTTGAATTATTATCTTGAGGAGGGGAGAAGGGATAGTGAAATGCTTGTCAATTTTGTTAGAAGGTCATTGTAACTCTCAATCCAGATATATATACACGTATAAACTAACGTTTCCCACCCTTTTTCGCCATCCATGGAGACGGCTTTTGATATGGAATACCCGTATTTGATATCTTACAATGATTCATAGTGGAAATCTCAAGATCTTAATGTATTCCGTTTAATATACATGGGTGTCTTATATTGACGGATGAAATAGGGTGTTATTCGCAAAGATACTTCGACGTTTAAGTCAATACAATATCAATATCGAAGCTCAAACATTTAGTTTGGCCGAACTTACCTTATGCATAGTAAACAAGTGGTATTTATAGAAGTCAAATGAGGATTCCATGTCATGTTGCCCATGTCAATATTTTCTCATAAAATGTAGAGAAAACTGACACAAGTGTAGACATTCTCAACATATATTGACTGGTATGTCCTTTCACCTCTATTTGTTACCAGCTACCGAGGGTGTATTTTGGAGTGTGATTCTGTGGTGCTCATTTTGATGCCAGATTTGTTATCTGGTTATCGGTATGGGCCATATGACACTAGAATAGTATCTGGCCCATGTATGTAGATATTATGTATTACGTTTATATTTAATTTAATTTTCAATTAGGGGTGTATTTTGGTTAGATTATTTTTAAATATTAGTTTAATAATTAATTATAAATATGACTAACTGTTATATAGATTTGAATGTGTTAGGATTTTAAGATATACATGTTTGAATTTATAATGTACGAACAGAATTCAGTTTTCATGTGCTAAAAATTCATTTGATCATGTTTGAAACTTGTTTGCTCCAGGAAAATCAATTTTGCTTGAGCTACTCGTTGTAGCTTTTACTTCAAGAAAAATAATTTTACACCAAATTAATTTTAAGAAACCATGCCAATCTAAAATCAATTCTACCAATAAATAAATCAATCAAAGACATATATAATCGAATTTTCACAAATGTTATCAAACAAGGTATGATTAAGTTTAATATGATTTTTAAAACCATACCAATTACACACTAAGTGCGACTCATTCTCAATAAAAACAATACTTTTTCACTCTCCTGCTTATTAAAAAGAAAGTTTAGGCTTTGTTATTTGAAAGTTGTATTTAAAATAATGATTCTATTAGGGAGAGAGAAAGAATAAAGATTCCATTGACAAAACAACTAAACAAGTATAACTCTGGAGTTCAAGTGGATCTCAACCCTTCTTAACTACATACAATTTTTTAAACGATTTCGTTAACTTTCAGTTTTAAGGCCTGAATTATAAATGTATTTACTTTAATTTTCAAATTAGTCTTTTACGATGTTTCAAATTTATTTCTTATTCTTATATTTTTAGATATTTTAAATTGATTTTGTATCATTAAAAATTATTCTTAAGCTAACTAATAAATAAATCAAATCTTTCAAACTCTTTTTCCAAACTCTTTTCCAATAACTTTCATAATTTATCCACCACTCCGTCATTCTCCTCACTTCTTATTCCATCTTCCTATTATATCCAACTTCCCTTTCATTCTTTATCTATCACCACATATTTTTCTTTTAATATTGTTAAAATTGAGATTCTAACTAAGATCATAAAGTTCTTGTAGACTCAAAAAAAAAATCTAAATTTTAACTAGAATTGTAAGATTACGATTCTAACTAAAGTTAAAATCATATTATAAATTTTATAAATAGTCTATACAAAATACAATACCATCAATTCAACATTTTTAATCTAAAATAAAGGAAGTATAAAAGATTATAAGTTCAATACAAATCCACAAGATGAAGCTGAAGACGTAGATCGCACATGAAGAAGAATAATGCGCAAAGAAGACACTCAAAAGATGGAAAAACATATAGTCGGATCGCAAATGCAAGTAAAAAACCCTAAATACAGAAGACGCGTATAGAGAATGTATAAATGTAAGTCCGAGTAGTGTTATATTGATGTATGTCAAAGCTATAGATGAGTATTCTCTAATGTAATAAAGGGGGAACTTAAGATATTTCATGAAATATCATGTGGTGTACTTAGTCTTTGTCATATTTGAAAAGTCAAAACACATTTATTTTGATAAAAAAATATAAAAAAATCAGTTAAGAACATTAGAGTCACTATATTTTAAAGATTTTAATAATTTATATTTCACATAGTTTAACTATATTCAATTCTAACTCAAGTTAAATCATTTTTAAACTCCTAGAATCATAAGATTCTAAGAATTAACTCTAGTTTTAACAAACACACTCCTTTTCACTTGTTACCCTTAATTTATAAATCACATTATATGTCATCTTTCATCCAAAACTTCTTCGCTCTTCATCCTCAACCTCCTCCCATTTGTCGTTGTCTCTTCACTACTATTATTTTTTTCTCTCATCTCTCACACTCACATTTCTCTACCATATACCTATCCTTTTATTACCTTCATTCATCTTCTTTCAACCACACACAAAATATTATTATGATGCTAAATATTACAATTTGGTTTTAGTGTAAAAAGATTGAACATGATAGAAGGGAAGGTAAGAGAAAAAGAGAAGATAGTAGGAATAACAAAGGAAAGATGTTAGGTAAGAGAAAAAAGGGGTGATGGTAAAAGTGATAGAAGGAGAATTAGAAGGAAAATGAGACAATATAATTAAATAATGGCTAAATATATCATTTGGTCCCCTATGTTTCATAAAAATATTAAATTGGTCCTTTCATGTTTTTTTGTTCACTTTGGCCCCTTATGCGGTTTAAAATGTACCACTTAAGTCCTTCCATTAAGTGAATGTAACGCCATCACTATTGTCATCATCTTCTTCAATATAAGCTCATTCTTTGATGGCTTCTTCCATAGGAGTATTAAAAAAAGTGAGATCATTCAACATAAGCTTGGATCCCTTTGCTTCTTCATTATTGCATTTAAAAACAAAGTATTAAAATAACAAGTTAGAAGACCTTCAACGAAGAGAGAAAAACAACGCCACCAAAAACCATTTCATTAATCGATTCTACGCGATCCAACAGAAAATTTGGATCTAATGTCAGAGAGTTTGATTCCTTCTTTTTCTATGTTGATTTTCCGTTCAAAAGTTTTCCTTCAACATTGTTGTGTTTTTCAATTTTCGTTAAAAGTGACATTTTTAATTAATTAAATAAAAAATAGAAATTTTTCCTCTTACAGGCACTTAATGCCTAATTGTGTGGTTCCTTTTGATGTTTGCCGGTTATGAATATATGAGCTCGTTCAAGAGATTGTAAATGATACCTTATAGACCCATTTCTCAAAAATCAAAATGTGCTAACAGAAGCATTTCTCATCATGGACTGAAATTTTATGTTGCTGAAAATCTATTTGCAAAAGCTTCCATTTTTAGCCAAACAAGGGAAAATCCCATAAAATAGTTTAAAAAATTAGAAATATTTTCACCAGAACATCAATATTTAAATTTTTAAAAAAACCATTTTTTGTCTTTATGGATTTAGATTAAGTCCCTAGAATTACATTTGAGTTATGAATAGCATTGAAACATTTAGAACATGGCATGGTATGCAGAAGTGAAAAGGACCATTGAAACAACTTATTAAGAACAGAAATGAAGGGAACATGAAGGGCAGCGACGTGAAAAGAAGGTTGTAGAGTATCTGAAGATTCCAGAAAAGAAAAACTAAGAAGAGAATAATTTGTAGTGGGTTGATGGGTTGAGAGAATGAGAATGGAGAAGTGTTGTCATATGAAATGGTGAACGATGACAGAGGAGAATAGAAAGGGATTGTAATAGGATACTTCAATTTCTATTTCCCCCCTCATTTAGTATAACGACATCGTTTTAATGTTTGAATCATTACATAATCACACATTGACACGTAGATAATAATGTTTGGATTTAACAACATGTTAGATAACAGTGACAAACAACGTTACATTCACTTGACGGAAGGATTTAAGTAAAACATTTTAAACCACATAGGAGAAAAATGAACCAAAAAACATTAAGGGACTAATTTAACATTTTTATGAAACATAAGGGATCAAAGGATATGTTTAGTCTTAAATAATTGATAAAGAGAAATAAAAAAGAAAATGTTAAATATTAATATTGCGAGTTCATCTAAATAATTTTTTAGCATAAGAACCGATTTATAACATCTTAAACATTTATTAATATCGTCCGTAAAATTAAAGGAAATGACATGTGGAAGAAGTTAATACAATTAAGGTTATTTAAAGTGTTGAATAAATGAGATAAAATATACGTTACGGAACTATCTCTGTAGGACCAAATGGTTGGCATTATTGAACTTCCAGTATCACATAAGCCTGATGACGTGGAATAGACAAAAGTGCAGTTCCGTAATCCAATTGTAGATGTTATGTATGTATATGGTTCATCGTATACGCTCCAAATTGAGTTTCATCTATAAATATTATGTTAGGCAGATCATGGTTGAGTTGTTTTTAACATGATTTTAAGCTTCAAACCATGATTTCAGTAGAGGTGAAAACAGTTATTTCTCCATTAAGTGAGACCATATATATTTTACAAACAGTAATCGAAACATGTTTGCTAATATAGCACTAGTTCCGTCGCTACGAATATTCTCTTTCAAAATTCATCAAAACCTCTAAAAATTTGTCCCACCTGCAATGATCAAACAAATAAGTCTCTTTCTTGTACAACTGATTATATGAGATTATTTCAATCCCATTCCCACCCTCCTGTTTTAAAAAAATAAAATAAAAATCACACGCCCAATATTGGAACAGTCACTATCTACACTCAGTTAAATATTAATTCCAAAATCTGCATTATGCGTCTACAGTTCTTCATTTGAGATAATTAATTAATTTAATAATAACATTACCAATCCGTATATTTCTTTTTTACTTTTTAACGGGATGAAAATCTGCATACATATTGTGATGGGTATTGTTATTATCTACCAAATTATTAACCTAGCTAGAGCTATTGATTAGACAAAAAAAAAAGTGACACCTTATGAATAATTCCCTTTCTACTTTCAGATTTATGAATAAATTGTCCTTCACTCACTCGGTTTTACTATGGGTATGAAAATCTAACTGCACACCATTTGCATTCTGAGATTCTCTTCACGTCCAAAAGAATCAAATTAAAAGGACAAAAATATTTTCTTTGACTCTTATATCACCTTTTTCAAGCCCAAACAAAAAGGGGATTTTTCCTTAAATTTTATTATTCTCTACCACACACATAAAATCCTTAGCAAACATTAATGTCATAAAAAAAATTATTAATATCCTTAGCAAATAAAAGTTGTGAAAGAGAAAAGAGGATCATTCCACAAACACTACAATCACTGAAGTTTTTCGTTCCATGAAGGTAGCTATTTCTAAGGCATGGAAAGAAGTTCATCATCATCTCCTAGAAGCAAAACAGAAGGAGGATCATGCTGGGGGTGTCTCAAATTGAAGCTTCCATGGACAAAGAGAACAAGAACTTACAAACCCGTTGGTGGTTTTAGGTATGACCCTTTAAGCTATGCACAAAACTTTGACGACGGTTTGGTCGAGGACGACGAAGAAGCTTTACATCGTGGGTTCTCTGCTAGATATGCTGCACTTTCAGCAAAACCGGTTAAGCCATGAAAGGTTCAAGCATTTAAAATTTTAAGGTGAGATCAGCTTTTATTTTTTTAAATGTTAACTCCATATATTCTTCTTTACATGTAATTCCCATTAAGGGTTGACACTTGATATATTAGATGTACAAGAAAATGTCCCCATCCAAGAAAAAAATAACTTATAGTTGTACGTGTTTAGTAATGTTGAGTGTTGATTATACATCAAGATTCAGCACGTATTCGAGAATATGAATAATTAGTCGAGAAAAACAGCCAGTCATCTATCTCTAATCTCTTGCCTCATTTTGCTTTGCCTTTTAAATAATCTTTTTTGTATAAATGATTTATATTTGATGCAGCATCTACATAGTTTTTAGTTTGTTCCTATGTTATAGATACAAGTTATACTTCACGTCAAACAGTATACACACTACTTGACATAATTTTTTTGCTCTTTATCTCTCATCTTTGATTTTCCATCTAATTATCTATTATAGTACAAGCATTTAAAAATAAAGGACGTAATTATTTTTGTTTAAAAATGAATTTCACTTCATATATAGTACAAAGAGTTTGTACTAGTAGAGATAACATTAATTAGTGGAAATTAAATATGAAGGTGGTTAATTGTTATGTTTGGGTTCATTTAAAATTTTATTTTTATAACAAGATATGTTTTTAATTTAAAAGTGAATCTATTTTAATGAAACATAAATAATTCATATGATTTTAAAGCAACGTGATTCTCACAAAATTCTTTTTTTTTAGAAAAAAAGCTTAAATAAGATAAGTCTCCGTGACTTGTTAGATTTAGAACATATGAGATATTAATCATAGAAATTATTTTTAGATATGTTGAAATGGTTCGCTTGCAAACGGCAAAACCAAAGCATACTCATTTTTACTGTCGATCGACGGTATTTTTACTTGTTACATAATTTTTGAAAAAAATATCATATGATATAATACCACCACATTATTTATAATTACATCTAATAAATATTTAACAAATATAGGAATTATTAAGAATTTAAGAAAGATAAAAAATAATATTACATTTATTAAGACATATCATTTTATTAGTTGTGAGTAATGATTTTGACTATAAAATTTTCTCCAATTTTTTACTTCAATGAGAAGTGTGAAACAAAATATATAACTAATGTAATTGAAAGATAATACTGTAATAAAAAATGTTGCATGAATTATCTAATTTATTTTCCAGTTGTCAAAAACTTTCTATAATTTATTTTGCATGTTCCGTATACAATTGGATGACGTAAGTTGTCTTCTTGAAAACTTAATCAAACATGTTGTAACTCCCAACATCTTACGGTTTATCTAGCTCATAAATATTGTTAAGCATTGTCTAAGTGTAAATGGTAATTTTATGATTAGAGTAAAAATACAAAAAAAAAAAACAAACAAACACGAAACTTACGATCTGTTCATGAATCGTGAGTTGCAAACAATGCAGTTCGAACAACTTAATTTTCAACCTGCATTTACAGACAAATATTATTGGACAGTTGCTCACCCAACCCAAGAGTGGTGGAAGGAAATCATAGACTAGAACATCATGGGAATCAAAACACAGGGCACGCTTCAACATCGGAAGTTACACCTTTGGCTGTTGGACACGTAGCAAGGGGACAATGCTCATCCTGTCCCCACCAGTCAAGGGTTATTCCCTTGAAACCAAGAGCAAAATATATAAGAATAGTCATGAAAGCCAATCCAGCGTCCAAAGCTGCCGCTAGCACATAATTGTACCGTTGCCACCATCGCTTACGATATCTGAATACGAAATAGTTGAAGATTGTGCCAACAATAATCCATGAATTGAAGTTCACCGTGCTAGCCGGTGGCATGCTCGCGGTTGCTCCAAGTAGCACAGGAAGATGAATGTGGGATAACCATTGTTGTTTTGGAAACACTTTCATGAGTAGCCATATAATTAGTGGTCCCAATACTCCTATTAAAAAGAACCAATTCAGTTGTGCGTAGTTCCCAAGACTGCCGAACATTCGTTCTGGCCCAACCAAACCCCAAATCACGGATGCATCGAAGAATACTTGGTCACCCGCGCATGTCCATGGACTGTCTGGGGGCAGTAAATCTGCATGGCATATATGCTTGATTGAACCCAGCAACCACCATGCCACACCAACGTCCACTGTTCCAGCTACCAGAGTTCCTATAATCTAAGGCATAATATCGACTACTTTATAAATAATCAAATTAAACAAGTAAAGGTTCATAATTGCATAATTAGGCGCGTAAATTCTATCAATTTTTAGTATTTTCTTTGTTTGATATACCTCTTGTTTCGGCCTCACTTTAACGAAACTGTATTCTTTTATATTAATTAATGATTGTAGTGTAATTATTTAAAAGTTTCTTTCCAGCTTCTCCTTATTCACTTAAAACTAAATTGCCTAATAAGAAAGTACTAGTAGTATATACCTGAACTATGAACATTGACCGTGGCGGAATCTTCATGTAATGTCCTAGCTTGAAATCAGATAGAAAGGAAACAGCTTGTGACATACTCATGTACCCATATGTCTTGAAGCAAACGTTTGCTATTGGTCTGCCGGCATAAATTATACCCATGAGATACTCAGTAATGATATTCAAACCTGGACTCTGAAAAACGAAGAGGAAAAATAATAAAACACAACACCGCAGTCAGTGGAACTGGAATATCCTCAAACTACACACTCTTAATGTACTAAGTAGCAGCAATTTGGAACATAAAGAACATATCTGTCCCTGTTTTTCCTTTCTGGGTACCCTAAAGAATATCCGTTATTTGGATTAATTATTTGATTATTAGTTTCTTACCTGATTAGTTGTGGCCGTTATGATGCTAATGGGGAGAGTAAAAGTCAATGCAAGCCCAGCTGCAAAGACGAGACCCCACCAAGGCATTTGTATCTGATCTTTCATGAAAATACACAGAACAAGTGCAAGTAAAAATGAAACCAAAAGCGTCACATGAAACCACCAACTAGGCACTTGCTCGTACTTCTTCATCAATCTTGTATGAATGTCTTCCTTTCCAGTTCGGGAAGATCGGAATTGTTGATATATCTCCCTGTTTAAATTAAACCAAAACTTAGTTTACAACATTAATTAACTAAATTGGTTCTAGTAAACTAACCATTAATTAATTAGTTATCTTACCTCCCATTAAATACGGCGACGTGAGTGAGGGAAGAGGCAATGGCAGCAAAGCCAAGGCCATAGCTAATAGCAAAGAACACACTCATGTTGACTCTACCAATTCTCAGGTATGCCTGCATGTCTATCTCAAAGTTTTGATTAACAATTTCCGTGACATTGTATTTCTCACCATGGGCAGTGAATAGAAGTGGAGAGTATATAGGGTAGTTCTTGGCGTTATAGAGATTAAGACCCCAATATGCGGTAGGTATCATAACGTAGATTAATAAGACGTAGCCCACAAAGATATTGGCGATTGCAAAGAAGGGTGTGACAAGTGGGTTGCCAAGGAATGAAGCAACAATGGTCCAATCAAGGGTAAAGGAGCCCAGCCCAAGCCCATTTTTGCCAGATCCAATTTGATGGGCCGTTACTGAATGGGGGAATATCCAGCAAACCCACGAAATAATTGAAAGAGTGGGGAAGAGGAAGCCAGGGACAACATACCATGCGAAGCTGCAAATAAGCGCAATCAGAAAGAATTTCCCTCTCGACATGCGCCTCTCTTCTTTTTCATGCAAAGCCCTGCCACATGTTAATATTTACACAAAACTCACAATCACTTCTTGTCAACTAGTAAAAATTATTTATTTATGATGATTTGTGATTAATTACTTGTAGAAAAATTTTACAGTGATAATGCATATACAATCGTTACAATGGAGTTTTAAAATTTTTAATTAATATAATTAAGTTTTCCATAAGTTCTATTTTATAATAAAAACATCTGATTCTTTTTTTTTTCCCTCAAAATCTTTCTGAACCAAACTCTTTGAATCATTTTAAATTGTTCCGCTTGTCAAGGATGATTAGCTCAATTAATTTAGTTGAAGTTGTTATGAGCCTTTTAATCTGTGTTTAATTTCTACTTTAAAAAATTCTTCTGGTTAGAATATCAACCAAGATATTATGTTTCACCCTAAAATTTATGGATATCAATTTTTTAAAACCTTAACCTTACTATAAAATCTTCTGAATTTCATCAAATCTTTTACTTCTAAAAAGTTTAAATCACTTTCTACAATTTATCTAAAATCTCTATTTTAGAAAAGATGATTTCTTTTTACAATAAAGTGCTGAGATTTAAATTTGAAATCACATGCAAAATACCTAATTCAAGCCTACTATTAGACCAACTATAATGGGTTAAAAAAATGATATTGTACAAAATATTGTTGAAGGATTTGAATCACGGGATATAAAATGACTAAAAATAATGATATTTATGTCTTTGTCGGAGCAAAAGTGAAAGAATTAATGGTCCTAAAATGTCTTTTTCATTCTATTATCTAAACAAATATAAATTACACAAATGCATAAATATCATTAGTTACTTGAAATGTGAAATAAATTAAGGAATGGAATAAAAGGAGATTCCTAAATTGTCCTATTATAAGAAAGCTCTATTATTCTATTACCGGTTGAAGAAATACTTATTTTTATATGTAACATTAAATGTATGCCGTATCAGGCACATTACTAATCAAAAGCATAATTAAAACGGTAAATAATGCTAATAAAATAGAGTGGTTGAATAATGATGCATTTGTCGTGCCTATATATAAAAAAAGGAATCACAATTTCAAAATAAATATTTTATAAAATAAAAAGTTTTGTTTAGTCTTAAAAAAGTGTCATCGACCAACCAAATACATCTAACCCGCCCTTGCAAAAAAATACTAAACAAATGTTTGATTTGTAGTTGGGGAAACAGAGTTGAGTTGAAGTGAAAAATTTAAAGGTTGATATTAATTCTTCATACCGTTCGAGACAATCAAAACTCCGTTAACTTGTAGAATCAAAAATCTTTCTACTTAACATAGAAAAGCTCCGTTTGACATCGTCAAACATGCTGTAAATAGTAACTCTTATTTCCATTTTCTCATACGTTATTTAAGAATTCTTTTATTTCTTAGCTTTTTCAACTCTGTCAATCACACTTCAAAAACACTCCATCAATTAAATAATCTATCATAGATATCTTTTATTTCATCCCTCTTAATTTTATTTTCTTCGTATTTTTCTTTTTCTATGTCTCGATAACATTTAAATAATGGGTGTAAACCTATTTTCATTAAATAAATTATCTTCTACCAATTGGTCCAATTCCTTTTCTCACACAATCCATATGACTTTATGGTTCCAATTGAGATTTTCCAAATGTGGTTCACTAAAATGAATGTTATAATTTATTGATCAAACCTTTATATTTAGAATCATTGGGGCTTCCCCCAAGACTCGCAACAGTGAATTTTTCATATGAAGAAACTTGCGTCAAACAGCGTTGGACCCAAAACTGGAAATCGATTCATATAAGGAAAACGAAATCTGTACCACCCTCTGCTCCTTTTATACTTAAAGAAGAGAGGTAAATAAATATGTGATTGATAATAAACTACCCCTCTGGCTGAAACTATTGGCCAAAAAAACACTCCTCCGGAGTATATTTTTTACTCGGCATTTTCTCTTATACGCCTATAGCTTTTTTTATTTTGTTAAAATATATTTACATTATATTTTACTAGTTCAACCTTCAAGATTAATTATTATTAGCCAGGTTAAAAAAATTAATATTTTCTTAAAATATTAGACATAGTTAAAAATAATTTAAATCTCTTATTATGTTCACATCGAATGTCAATAACGGTCATAAATCTTCTCAACCAATGAGACAATTATGAGAAGAATTTAAAATTACTTTGGTACTCAAAACAATAAACCAATAAATAATTTCCCTCTTTCTTTCGTCAAAAACTATGTTAACAAGGAATCCACCCGTTCGTTTTTATCTACGAAAAAATAATTAATATTGTTTGATTACAATATTTTTATATTTATTTTTTACTTTATTTTTATTTTAAATTAAATTTTTATTAATGTTATTAGTGTTTAGTTATTCCTTATGTGAGGATATAATAGAAAAAAATAATAAATAAGTTTTTGAAACTCTAAAAAAATAAATAAAAAAATAATTTTTAAAAAAATAAAAAGGTAAAACAATGTAAATCAGCCTTTGTGTTTTAAAATGAAAACAACATAAATTACCTGAACAAAGAGACTTGCACTAGAGTAGCCGGCCACCACATCAATGCGGGTTCCACAACGTATTTCCTCATAATCCCCGCCCATCCATACCCCAATACCTGCAGTCACCACCTTCATCACTAACACATACACTATATCTTCCACCAAAAAACACAATTAGTTCACCACATTTCAAATAAATATTCAACAAATTTCCGTAATCATCAAGAACTTAACTCATGGTTACAGTTTTGACGAATATAATTGTGATTTTGTTTTAAAAAAACATAACGAAGGTACCTGCGTAGTCAAGACAAGAATCCAACTAGCCAAGAAGCTAATCTTCCTACCGTAAAACGCACGGATTATGTCCACAATACTAAGAGCATAAGCAGAACCATTCCCGAAAGCCGCGCCAGCATTCGCGAATATGGAAATAAGCACGTGCTCCTTCATGTTGAAAGGACCTGGATTCAGCGAAAACTCTCCGTTACCGATCCGAAACTTTGTCGTTGGGAGCACCCTCGCCATGAACCGCCCAATAGGAAGAGTCGCCACTTGAACCGATACCATCGTCACCGTTAGAGGCTCTTTCCTGTAAGCGAAGAAAGTGTTAAAGAATGAGAGTACCAATACCGATGTAATGCCCAAAAACCACGTTCGGAACGTCCAAACCGGTAGGCTCGGATCATCTTCGTTCGACACAATCAGTCGAACCTGCTCCACCGGTGAAACGCCGTCGTCCTCCACGTTGCCCTTCGTCATCTCCACGCGTTCTGTATCCATGATCCCTTTCGTGCAGCAAAGAATTACACGCTCTGCATTTCTTCAAATTTTCAGCATGGTTCGTTTCGCTTTGTGCCCCATCTGAATTGGGATTTATATCGCGGCGCGTTATTAATATCGCGCCACAGTTGATCCGGTGGATTTTGTCTTGGCATGATTTTTTTTTTCTCCCTCTTTTTTTTTTTTATTTCTTTGCATGAATTTAGAGTTTAGACTCATATTTACTATGTGTTCAAAATATTCAATTTAATTTAACACAGCTATAGTCTAGCTGTCTATTTATTTTTTACTCCGTTCTTCTTTCTATAAATTTTTTTTGAAAGGGAAATTTATTCTTTGTTTGGAAGTTAAGATAAAAAGAAAATAAAAAAATATTGTGACATTGAATTTATAGAATAATCCAAAAAAATCATATGATTTAAGATTTTTTTTGTCGTGTCCATTATAGATGTTTAAAATGATCAACATTTATTTCAATGGGCAAAGGAAAAGGTATACCAAGGATCCTCCTAAGAAAGGAAGGAGAAAAACATGTATTGGCAAAATACGGCAGCTTTCCTAGGCGATTTGGGCATGTCTAAAGCTCTCACCCGGGTGAGTGAGGCTCGCTTAGGCAAAATAGGTTCAATGCTAATTTCTAATTTAGTCGCTTAGGCGACTATGACTCACCTAGGAAAATTAGGTATGTCTGAATAGACAAGTCAGGTTGTAGAGTTGTGCTAGATTCTTCCCGCCCTTTTTCCATGTTGCCTTGTCCCATTCTTGTCAATTTTCACATACAACACATGACTACCATAATCTAGCTATTAGTCCAAGTCTCGTGCCAAAATACCTCCCCAATCAAATTTCACATGCGTTGAAAGTTTTTGGTCAAAAATGTCAATTTTACAAACCATGTGAAATCCAAATGAGAAAGCCTTGGCACTTACCACCTTTCACATATACACCAATATACATCTACCATTCCATCAAGAGATTTTATCAATGTTCATATCAATTCATATAACTAACTTTTTACACACAATCGATCCAACAAGCTAAATCTATTTATATATTTCTTATGCATTCAGCTTCACCCAACATCAAATTCAATACATTAAAATAGTCTTGGCCATAAGATTAATGTAAATTCGAGATCAACATATCACATGGCCACCAATAACACATATGATACCATCCCATGGTGTTTTCGTGCATAGCACCACATATAATGTCATTCTTCCATTTTATTCACAACCATATAAAACCTATAACAACTACTACATCATTTATATGCACAAATCATTATCTAGGTTCACTAAATAAGTAATACATACATATATGTACAAACTATCTTTTCAAGAAATGTTGGCCTAGGCGTCACCATCGTAAAACCTAACCAAAACCTACATATCCATATGTACGCTTCAAAACAAAATATCACGAACCGCCACCACTGGTACCTCACTAATCTCCACTTTGTTCGATGTTCACTAAATATCAACAACTAAAGGAGAGTGAGTAATTATATGTTTAATGAAAAATATTAAACAGAATTAAACATAACTCATTACAATATTCACTATTTAATCTTATCATTTCAATAACTGTCATTCAACATATTTTCATCAATTAAATACACCATACCAACTTAAATGTTACTATACTATTGCAAATGCATGTGAATCCAACTAATGGTAGGAATATACTGTAGTACTAAGGAATTCACCTTATATAATAGTTTTACTTGTATCGAATCATCTCCCATTGCAACGTTGCATTTTCACCATGACTACAGTCAACATAATTCAAATGTATTACAGTTCCCCTCTAGATTCTCGTTTTAGAGCAGCTGTGGTCCCAACAGAACCACCTTAGGGTTATGCTTATTCATTGAGCCACCCTCCTATCTAGGTCCTTTAAAGGATCTCCTAAAATCTTTTGAGCAACTTTTTAATGCACATGCAATGTTTTCACACATCAACAACACACCATCATCATTTTTTTCATCATAAATATGCATTCAATAGTTCTATCAAATTATCAATATGTTATCATTAGCTTAACCATCATCATTCTCATCATTTATCAAAATTATCATCATTCATCACTTCACACCATTCTCACTAAATCAATATAAGCACAAATTCATCATTTTACATGTCACATTATCATCAACATTCATTCAACATATGCAATCACCAATCTATTCATAATTCATACATTTAAAATATATTACATCTCTCCTTACCTCAAGATAGATATTTTGTGAGTGTCGAAGGCTCCCCGTCCTCGAACGGAATCAAACCTACATATCACAACACGTCCAATTCACTAACCAGATAATGAAACTTATTAAATTGACTAAACCTAAGTTACCTAAAGCCTAAGGACATTGAAATCGTGACAATTGAACAAAATGGGAAAAGGATTATGAGTTATAACTTACCAAAACGCATCTAACAAGTGCTCCAGAGCGAATTGGAACACAAGCAACACCCAACCATTCAAAACACCTCCTACAAGTATGAATTTGAAGGAATTAAGGTTAAGTTTAAGAATTGGAGAGAATACCTAAATGGGTTCTTAGAGTCATACCTACATCAAGTGGACATGAAGGGAAAGCTTGTACCGTTAGCTTCCATGCACGTGGAGGAGAAGATGAGAAGTTGAAATAAGCTTTTCCCTTGCTTGGAATTGAAGAAGATGATGGTGAGGAGTGGTGGAGGACATGATTTGGGAGAGAAGAAGAGGAAGAAAGCTTTTCCTTTTCTTTTGTTTTGGTGAGAAAGGTAAAAGAAAATAGGTTTAAGTGGCAATAGCACTTTGATAATTTTATTTTAAATTGTGTAACTTTAATTTACTTGTTTGATTAATTGCTAAAACCAATTAGGTAACTTTAATTCATTCTAAATTGAGCTAGGTTTAAACTTTATTTAACTTATCCTTTTAATTATAATTAATCAATACCTATTTATTATTTAATTATTAACGATTGATCATTATTCTTTAAACTCAGATGTTACAAGTACTATATATAATAATGTTTTTTATTTGGTTGAGGGGATAATTTTTAAAAAGTTGACTTTTAAAAGAAAAGTTAAGGTGTGTGAACATCATTGTTTTTTTAAATAATAATAATAATTAATAATAATAATTTTGGCCCCCCCACTCCGGGAATCCTGAAGCAGGATCCGGAGGTTGTCTCTTCCACCTTCTCCATCACCATCATCAATCACCCCCACTAACAGACTCCACTTCTTCATCCTCTAAAAACACTACCAACTCCTCATCACCCGAAAGAAAAAAAAAAGCCTCATCTCACCATCATCATCTTCTTCAGCAAACACAAACACCACCAACAACACCCAGATCCACCATCACCAACCTCAAACAACAACAATAAAAACCAAAAACCAAAAAACAATAAAAAAAACAGAGATAAAAAAGGAGGAAGAAAGATCAGAAGAAGAAGGGTATCTCTCTCTCCTCTACTCCCTCCCTCTTTCTCTCTCGGACGATCTCTCTCCCTCTCCCTTCTTCTCCCTCTCCCTCACTGGCGTCAACCCCCCTCCTCCGATCTCCCTCTCCTCCCTCTCTCCGATTCTCTCCCTCCTTCACCCTCTCTCTCACCGGCGCCAGTGACCTCCACTGGCGAACATCTCTCTCTCTCCCTCTCGGGTTCTCTCTCTCTCCCGGATCCCCTTTTCTTCTTCTCCTTCCTCTTCTTTCTTTTTTTTTTCTCTCTCTCTCTCTTCCTCACCTTCTCTCTGCCGCCGCCCCCCCTCTCTTCTCTTCTCTTCTTTTGCTTTCTTTTCCCCTCTCTTCTTTAGTTTTAGGTTTAGTTTTGGGCCTCAGCTAGTGAGGCCCATTTCTACTACTACTCCTCTTTTTTTAGGAAATGGGCTCTTAAAGCCCAATGTTATTTTTAGTTGTTTTTTTATGTTATGTTAATAAAAATAATAATAATAATAATAAAATAGTAATATATATGTTTTACAAATAAATAAATAAAATAAAAAATAAAAATGAATTTTCAGTTTTTAGTTAAATTAAAATAAGATTATTCTTAAATTTAATAGATTTTGGTTAAAAAGTGAACTAAAAATTACAAAATCCAAAAAATATTTTTATGGAATTTTATGGTGAAAATAATGAAATATTAAAAAATTAATTTTCTTTTTGTAAAAAATTAAAATAAATGGTTTCACGTAAATTTTTGCTATATATATATTTTTTCATTTATAAAAATTATTTCAAAATTTTATGGGCGATGTCGTGCAAAATTACTTTTGCCTACATCGTTGTTATTAGGTCTCAAAGGTTTATGCACGTGCGATCTTACTTCGCCTTGTATTTTTCCTTCTTCATAGATTTTCTTTATCAAAATTGATTAAAAATAATTTAAATATTTTTCTTTCAAAATTAATTTTCCCTAGAACTACGTGACCCTGATTTCTCAATACACTTGAGAATACGTAGGAGCGGGAATCAATTCCTGTCGGGCCCACTTTTTCGTTACCAATTTCTCTGTCTCTGCTATTATTTCAATTAATTTTATATAGTCAATATTTTAAATTTTATTGTCGCAAGGAGTTTAATTTAGACGCGACGTCTTGTTAATCTCATATTTTTATTTAAAATAATATTTTCTTTGAAATGAGGTTAATTTAGACGCGACGTCTTGTTAATCTCATGTTTCAATATTTTTATTTTAAAATAATATTTTCTTTAAAATAAGGTTAATTTAGACGTGACGTCTTGTTAATCTTATATTTTTTATATTTTATAAAAAATAATATTTTTTTTTATCAATTTTATTCTTTTTTATTTTATTTCATTAATTTTATTTTAATCTTTAAATTTATGTACAAATTAAGGTTAATTTGGATGAGACGTCCTGTTAACCTTTAATTTCACTTTGTTTTATTTTATTTTATTTTTTCTTATAATTGTTGTTTTGTCGAGTTTCTTACTGTCATAGTTTTGTCATTTCTTACTATTACTATCTTAACCTTCTATTGTCATTATTCGTTTTCATACTGTCACTGTTTAGTTTTCTATCGTTGTTGTTTTCTTCCTTCTTACTGTCGCTGTTTGGTCAGATTTCTTACTGTTATTAGTCAGTCTGTTTTTTTTGTTTGTGTCTGCTTGGTCATTTTGTATGTTTCTTTTCATAAAAGAAGTTAAAATAATTTCTAGATTATTTTGAAATAAGCGCTATCAATTTGAGGTAACCGTTTTATAACGGACAGTTGTGAGGTGCTAATACCTTCCTCACCTGTAATTCGACTCCCGAACTTAGAATTTCATTTTCATAACCAGTGTTTTAAAAAAAGAGGTTTTTCCGATATTTTTATCCTAAAAAATATTGGTGGCGACTCCCTGTTTTTCTTTTCGAAAGGATTTCGAAACTCGTTTTACTTTTAAGGGTCGGTCATCCCGTCACGATCCCGGTCGCGACAGATGGCGACTCCACTGGGGACATTTTTAGAGAGTCAAGCCAATCAAGTTGGTAGCGCATATTTTTAAATAGTCAATTAATTATTTAACTTCTTTCTTTATTTTATTTTTTATTTTTTTATCAATATTTGTATGTGGTTTCTGTTTTGTATGTATTTTATCATTTATTTTCTGTTAAATTCTGTATGATTGTTGAACCCTAGGGTAGACAACTTTATGTTATTGTTCTGTATTTGTTCTCTGTGCAGGATGGGGTAAGGTACAGGTATTGAATGCCCTTTCACACACTACACTCACAATTTTCACACACTTATGAGTGGCGCCCTATACCCGGGCCCCAAATGAAGCTTAAGTTAGGAGAGGTTGGTAGCGGTGTCGTTTGGGATGTACTTCCCATCCGGCGATCGTAAGAACCTCAACTAGAGTTCAACCTTTCATGATGTACGCACCTAGTAGACTCCCTACTGTTGTGGTTACATCATGAGTAGGATCTTGGCTCTAGTGACCTTTTAGAAGTCTAGTACAAGCCACCCAATGTGAGGAGTCCACTGTTAGATAAGCTATAGGTCCCAGAAAAGACTTTCAGAAAAACCTGACTTAAGGCACAAAAGGGCAGACTTTACTATACCTTATCTCATTCTCGCTTTTCCCTTTAAATCCAAATTGATGAACTGCTTACATGTTCAAAGGGTTACTTTATTAAAAAAAAATGGCTTATTTTTTTTTTTTTAAAAAAAACTAGTAATCCTTTAACAAGTAAGCGGCTCCCTCTCTTTTCGTGTACTTATGAGTCCTTGGTTATAAATCTTCCCAATCGTCAAAACAAAAATGAAAACAAAAATTCTCTTCAAGCAGATATTGACGATGTTTGGAAGATCCATGACCCACGCGACTTTAGTTTCACACGAGTTTTGCCGACCGCTACTTCTCAAAGTGAAAATGTTTTCCAATAAATTAATAAGGAAGTAACGGTTTACAAAACATGACGGTAGCTGATTTTTTTTCCTTTCTCTTTGTTCTTGCAGGAAGCTGTTTGGAACTTAGCAAGTACCTTTGAGCAATATGGAAATTAACATGAGATCTGATAGTTGTGACACAAATGTAACCGAATTGAGAAAAATATTACACGTTAAGGCCAAGAGGATCGACATGGGTAGTCTACAAACAATGGGGAGAAAATTAAACCTAACACAGAAAATGGCTTTTACAAGAAAGTATGGGAGGATTCTAAAGCTCTTAGAAGTGGAAGTGCAAACTGAAGCGATCACTGCCTTAACACAGTTCTACGACCCACCTCTCAGATGCTTCACATTTAGAGACTTTCAGTTGGCCCCATCTATTGAGGAATTCGAACGAATCTTGGGGATGCCTTTGGAAGGGCAGATACCTTACCGTCATCTTGATCATCATGCAACTGTTACTTCCATCGCCCGTGTTCTGAAGATCCATCCCGAAACTTTAAGGAGTGTACAACTGAATAGAAATCAGATCCCCGGATTCACTCGGGAATTTCTCGAGAAACATATGCAGGTCCTGGCAGAAAAGGAAGATTGGGAAGCCTTCATGGATACTCTAGCTATTGCCATCTATGGTGTTGTCTTGTTCCCCAACATTGACAACTATGTGGATTATGATGCTATCGCTGTATTCCTAGCTCGCAAGCACAGGCTTGAGAATCCTGTCACAGCTGTATTGGCAAATGTGTACTGCACTATGGATTTCTGCCACACACAAGGTGGAAGGAGGGTTATTTGTTGTTTACCTGCTTTGTATGTATGGCTCACATCTCATGTTTTTAACCAAGTCTGTAAGGCAGAATGTCTGGTTTCTGATCTAAAACTATGCCAACTAGCAGTGAAAAGTGGGCGTGAGTGGGCCAATCACCTGGTAGGGCTCACAGCGGAGAAAGTTAGATGGTATCCCCAATGGTTAGAAGTTGAATCCATCATTCATCACTGTGGAGATTACCCAAATGTTCCCCTTATTGGTACACAAGGATGTATCAACTATAATCCCATCATAGCCAAGTGTCAGCTAGCTTATCCTTTGCTTGGACCACCTGATGAAGAGTCTCTCACTCCTTTCATCTTGTATTACTCGAAGGGAAGCTATGTCTCTGTCATTCGGGATATAGCGAATGCATGGAAGAAAGTCTACCGAAAAGGAAAAGAATTAGGGGCCCGGAGCCATGCTGTCAGAGAAGAATATCATGAATGGATCCTGAATAGGGTCTCTATTGTTAAATTACCCTTCAGAAGTCCCTCTTATATCCTAGAAAATACTCCTGCTCCATCACTTGTTGTGGAAGATAAAGCAACCAAGGCACTAAAGACCAAAATAGAGGAACTGACTGCCAGGAACAAGAAGTTAGAAGAAGACTTGCTGAAATGTCAACAAGAATACACCTTTCAGAAAAGGGAGAACTTAGAAAACAAGCAAACCATTGAAGAGATTGGAAAAAAATGAAAGATTGATGAAGACTACATGATAAGACAAGACCAATGTCTTCAAGCGGCCAATTCTCAGCTAAAAATGAAGAGCAAACAAAGTGATACCATCTTGGCTGAGAAACATCTTCTGAAGGATATGTTGGCACAATCCAAAGAAAATGAGCGGACTGTCATGGTGCAAAAGGAACTTCTACAGTCTCAAATCCACAAATTGGAACAACAGCTTAGTGAAGTAATGGAGGCTTGTGAGCAAGAGATAAATGGGGAGCGACAACGCGCCATGAACATTGAACAAGATTGTCAAGAGACCATACGCCTCCTGGAAGCTGAACAAGATGAAACTGTTCACTTGTGGATGGATCGTTTCGCTAAACTGGCATACCTGGCTAACGGGGCTCTAGAAGACCTCCCATTTTTACTCAAACAAGCTGAAGGAATTGCCAACCCTATCAATACTCCTAGAGAAATTGCAACATTCTTAGATTACTGCAGAGGACGAATTTGTAAAATGAGGGAAATGATTGCCCGAGCTAGGAATGACTGATTTATTTTCCTGCTTTGTAACCCAGCACTTTATGGCAGTAATGTACTTTTTCGAGATGATGGATTCCTTTGTCTTCACAACTATCTCATGTTAATTTCCATTTAATGCTTTACTTAGTACTTTTGAACGTGACGTTCTGAGGAACGGTCGAAGGATTCGTCAAGTTCCGATATCGCTTCCCGCATAATCTCATTTTACTTGATTTTATTGTTTGCTTATTTTTCTAAATTTTGTATTCCTTTCTAAAGGCAGCACGGGGACGCACCCTTACGAAACCCGACTACAGAGGAAGCTCATGGCTGAAACAGAACAAATGAATGAGAACCTCAAGAATGAGAATAATCAGCTAAGGGAACAAATTGCAGAACTAACGAAGCTCTTGGAAAGGAGGATCACTGAAGGGGGCCCTTCTGCGGGAAATGAGGAACAAACACCTACTCCACCATATCCCCCTGGTTTTGGTCCAACGTCGGGCCAGGCTGTAAATCCCACGGCAGTTCCCCTCACTATTAATGTTGGGAGTCCCAATCAACCTGCTGATTCCCACACCAGGCCTCATGACTTGCCATATGGTTATACGCCACCACACATTTTCATTGGCTCAGACGGTAACCCTGTACCCTTTCCACCATACGGCTTACCTCCAGGGTATTTCCCTCCTCTATTAATCAATTCCCAAGATGGCAATACCCTACAGTGGACAAACCCCCAAGTTCCAAACCCTACCCAGACAACCATTCCGCCAATCAACCAAACCCTAGGTCCTCAAACCACCCAAGCTCAAACCACCCAAACTCAAACAACCCCAGCTCAAACCACCCAAACTCAAACCGCCCAAGCAGCTCAGCTAATCCCCATCACCCAAGCAACAGCCCAATCACAGGGACCGGCGCAAAACACTAACCTGATGAACCAAGCTCATTCGACAATGCCTTTTTACCCATATTACGGTTACCCGTATGGGTACATGAATTCTTACACTGCCAACCCGCGAGATGCGACTCAAACGATAAATCCGGTTATTGATCATGACACAACCACAGAGTCCCAGCAAAAAGGGAAGATAGAGATCCTGGAGGAGAGATTGCGGATTGTGGAAGGTGTGGAAGGACTTGGCTTAACAAATGCTTCTGAACTCTGCTTAGTCCCAGATGTCATTATTCCACCAAAGTTCAAAATGCCAGATTTTGACAAATACCGAGGGATGACTTGCCCTCGAAATCATCTTACAATGTATTGCCGAAAGATGGCTTCCCATGCCTCCGATGACAAGTTGCTGATACATTGCTTTCAAGACAGCCTAGTTGGGGCTGCGCTCACTTGGTACACT
This sequence comes from Clitoria ternatea, assembly GCA_037962975.1. Lineage (NCBI taxonomy): Eukaryota > Viridiplantae > Streptophyta > Magnoliopsida > Fabales > Fabaceae > Clitoria > Clitoria ternatea. The sequence continues at coordinate 290,777,181 of CM075670.1, forward strand.
CATTTGGAGCGAACTCGTATTCGCTGTTGGAAAGACCTGGCGGATGCCTTTTTGAAGCAGTACAAGTATAACTTAGACATGGCGCCTGATAGGATTCAACTCCAAAACATGTCAAAGAAGGATAATGAGACATTCAAGGAGTATGCACAACGCTGGCGTGAGATAGCCGCACAAGTAGATCCTCCACTCTCTGAAAGAGAGGTAGTGACCATGTTTATTGACACACTCCAATCACCTTTCTATGATAAGATGATCGGTAGTGTTTCATCCAATTTCTCTGATATTGTAATTATTGGAGAAAGAATAGAGAGTGGTCTAAGGACAGGGAAGATTTCCAAAAGCCCATTTGGGACACCCGCTGCAAAAAGATCAGCACTAGGTGAGGGGAGAAAGAGAGATGGGGAAACTAATTCCGTCTCTTATGACCAAAGGAGAGCTCAATCCAGACCATTTGGCCCTACCACTTTTCAACATACCAATCACTTTCCTCATGCTCCATACCCACATATGGCAGCCGCTACCCATAACCAGATCCCTTATCCCGCATCACCACAATCCCACATCCGTCCACCCATCATCAGGGCACCGAATCCACAGCCAACCCAGTACAATCCTTTGCAACAGTGGCCTCAACCACCTAATCCCAACCAAAACCAAAGAAGACCAAATAATGAACGAACACCGGTCCAATTTGACCCAATTCCTATGACATACACTGAACTTCTACCTCACCTTATTCGATATTCCCTTGCGGTCCCTTGTCCTGCAAAACCATTAGAACCTCCTTACCCTAGGGGGTATGATCCAAATGCCCGATGTGATTATCATGCCGGGGCACCCGGGCACTCCACAGAAAATTGTATGGCCTTGAAATATAGAGTGCGAGATTTAATCAAAGCCAATTGGTTAAATTTTAAGGAAGGAATGCCAAATGTGACCACAAATCCCTTGCCTAACCATCAAGGTCCTGAGATTAATGCTGTGGAAGTAGATGAGGAGCATGTGATGAATGTCTCTGATGTCAAGACACCATTGAAGGAGATTCATGCCCAATTATTCAGGAGAGGTTTAATAAGAAAACCTTGGGACTATGAAAATGATAAGGAGCAGACTATTAGCCACCAAAATTTTTGTAAAGTACTCCAGGGACTCATGGATAGTCATGTCTTCCAAGTCTATAGGCGTCATGACAGTGATGTGAACATGGTTCATGGGGAAACAGGAATGTCAGTTCCTAAACCACTGGTAATTTACTACACCAAGAACCCCTCAATGACTATAAGCCCTACGCATCATCCTGTCACAATCCAGACACCCGCTCCTTTTGCATTCAAAGATTCTCACGCTGTTCCGTGGAAATATAATGTGGAGGTAATAGTTGAAAGCTCAAAAATGAATGACCCATTTTTGTCAAACATATCAGGGATAGGAGGAGTGACCCGGAGTGGTCGAGTTTACTCTCCACCGGAATTAAGGAAGGAACCAAGTCCAGTGAGTGGAGCTGGTAGTAGTGGAAAGGCCAAGTTGGTCAAAGGGGATATTGATGGAGAAATCAAAAGAGCTGTGACTGATGAAGAAGCTCAAGAGTTTTTGAAATTTATTCACCAGAGTGAGTACCAAGTGATAGACCAGTTGAACAATACCCCTGCAAAGATTTCCCTTTTATCACTTTTGCTGAATTCTGAGCCCCACCGAAAAATTTTGATGAAAGTGCTTAATGAGGCTCATGTAACTCACGACATCACCATTGATAAATTTCAAGGAATAATGGGGCACATCGCTGCTGACAATTATCTATCATTTACAGATGATGAGATACCTGTGGAGGGAACGGGGCATAATAAAGCCCTCCACATCTCAGTTAAGTGTCGAGATCACATATTGGCGAAGGTGCTTGTCGACAATGGGTCATCATTAAATGTCATGCCAAAATCTACATTGGCCAAGCTCCCTTTTGATGGAACCTATATGAAACCAAGTTCTATGGTGGTGAGAGCATTCGATGGCACTAGAAGGGAGGTGATAGGTGAAATTGAGCTTCCAATTCAAGTAGGGCCATGTACTTTCCAGGTTCTCTTCCAAGTGATGGATATTATGCCTGCCTATAGCTGCTTGTTGGGTCGGCCCTGGATCCACTCAGCTGGAGTGGTTCCCTCTACTTTGCACCAAAAACTAAAGTTTATTATTGATAATAAACTAATTATCGTTTCTGGTGAAGAAGATTTTCTGGTCAGTAAACCCTTATCTACCCCCTACATCGAAGCTGCAGAAGAGGCACTTGAAACTTCCTTTCAAACTTTGGAGATTGCAAATACCACGTATGTTGGAGAAAGAAGTGTAGAAATAAAGGCCCATATGCCAAATGCATCCCTGATGATGGCCAAAATGATGTTACAAAGGGGATATCAACCTGGAAAAGGCTTGGGGCATGGCTTAAAAGGAAGAATGGAACTGGTGCATCTTCCAGAAAATAAAGACAGGTATGGTTTGGGATACCAACCTTCAGCAGCTGACAAAAGAAGAGTAGTAGAAGAAAAGAAAGAGAGGAGGATTGCCCGTTTAGAGGGTCGAGAACCCCGCATTGCTAGAGTCCCCCTATGTGACCTCTACCAGAGCTTCCGAAGTGCTGGTCTAGTACCCCCTGATCAAATAGCTGTTATTGAAGATAATTCCTATGAAGATGGAAGCTTTGTGATCCCTTGCTCACCAGACAGAGATCTTTGTAACTGGGAAGCCATCGAGCTGCCCACAACTTTAAATGTTCTATCAAATTAATTGACAAAACTTTAATGACTTGTTGGCCTCATTGCTATGCCTAAGGCTTTGGGGTATTTTTCTGTAATAAGGGCAAACACATGTTTTTATCATTTTCAGTTTTCACAATAAATATATATTGAATTCCAGTCCTTCTTGCTTTCCCTATCTTTGCATTGATTCCCTTATCCTTTACTTATTTGTTTTTATTATTCACCATAATAACCTGAATAAACGCAGATCTAAAGATGATCCTCTTGAGAATAATGAGCTTGCAATCCCATTTTGTGACTTTGACCACTCGGTTGACTATGCTGATGAGGAATATGAGGAAGTTTATGATCCTTCACCTGAGTTAACAAGGTTATTGGAACAAGAAGATAGAGAAATTCAGCCTTATTTGGAGATAGTTGAGATTATTAATTTGGGGAATGAGGAGGATAAGAAGGAAGTCAAGATTGGTACCTCCTTGAGTAAGGAGCGGAGACGTGAACTAATTAAGCTATTAATAGAGTTCCGTGACATCTTCGCTTGGTCTTACCAAGACATGCCCGGTCTTGATACTAGCATTGTTGAGCATAAATTACCACTGAAGCCAGACTGTCCCCCGATAAAGCAAAAATTACGCCGAATGAAGCCTGAAATGCTCTTGAAAATCAAAGAAGAAGTTAAAAAGCAGTTTGATGCCAGATTCTTAGCAGTGGCAAAGTATCCTCAATGGGTAGCAAATATCGTCCCTGTCCCAAAGAAAGATGGAAAGGTACGAATGTGCGTAGACTATAGGGACCTAAACAGGGCTAGTCCCAAAGACGATTTTCCTCTGCCACAGATTGATGTCTTGGTTGATAACACAGCCCAACATACAATCTTCTCGTTCATGGATGGTTTCTCCGGGTATAACCAGATTAAGATGGCACCCGAAGACATGGAGAAGACCACATTTATCACTTTGTGGGGCACCTTTTGTTACAAAGTGATGTCCTTCAGTTTGAAAAACGCTGGGGCAACCTACCAAAGGGCAATGGTGACTCTTTTCCATGACATGATGCATAAAGAGATAGAGGTTTATGTGGATGATATCATTGCTAAATCTAAAACTGATGAAGAGCATATTGTTGATCTGAGAAAGCTTTTTGAAAGGTTAAGGAAGTATAAGCTCAGGTTGAATCCGGCCAAGTGTACCTTTGGCGCAATATCAGGCAAACTGTTAGGGTTCATTGTAAGCAAGAGAGGAATAGAAGTAGATCCTGACAAGGTCAAAGCGATTCTCGAAATGCCTCCTCCCTGTACAGAAAAAGAAGTCAGAGGATTCTTAGGAAGGTTGAACTACATTGCTCGGTTTATCTCACAACTGACAACAACTTGTGAGCCGATCTTCAAGTTACTCCGTAAGAACCAACCGACGCAATGGAATAAAGATTGTCAAATGGTTTTTGAGAAGATAAAGCAATATTTACGGGAACCACCAATCTTGGTACCGCCGACTCCTGGAAGGCCACTGATCTTGTATCTGACAGTGTTGGATGAATCTATGGGTTGTGTATTGGGGCAACATGATGAGACTGGAAAGAAAGAACATGCCATTTACTATTTGAGCAAAAAATTCACTGACTGTGAAATGAGGTATTCCGCTTTAGAGAGAACTTGTTGTGCATTAGCATGGGCAGCCCGACGTTTAAGGCAATATATGTTAAGTCACACTACTTGGCTTGTTTCCAAATTGGATCCTGTCAAGTATATCTTTGAAAAACCCACCTTAACAGGAAGAATCGCTCGATGGCAGGTTCTATTAACTGAATATGACATAATCTATGTCACTCAGAAAGCCATAAAAGGGAGCGCTTTGGCAGACTACTTAGCCCATCAACCTGTAAATGACTACCAACCCATGCACTTTGAGTTCCCGGATGAGGATATCTTGGCATTGTTTAATGAAGAAGACACCCCAAAAGACAAATGGATTTTAAGATTTGATGGAGCTTCTAATGCACTGGGGCATGGGATTGGGGCCGTTCTAATTTCACCAGATAAAGAATTCATCCCTGTATGTGCCAGACTTTGTTTTGACTGTACTAATAATATTGCCGAATATGAGGCATGCTCTCTGGGGATCCAAGCGGCATTAGATGCAAAAGTGAAGAAGTTAGAAGTCTATGGGGATTCCGCCTTGGTCATTCACCAACTAAAAGGGGAATGGGAGACTAGAGACAGCAAGCTAGTCCCTTATCAAGCTCATATCAAGGAGCTAATCAGGGAATTTGATGATATCTCTTTTTACCATGTCTCCCGAGATGACAATCAAATGGCTGACGCTTTGGCCACCCTTGCATCGATGTTTAAATTGAGCAATGACTGTGATAGGCCCCTTATTGAGATAGAAAGACACAACAAGCCCGCGTACTGCCAAGTAATAGAAGAAGAGTCAGATGGAAAACCATGGTACTATGATATCAAGAGATATATCCAGAGTCAAGAGTACCCTGAAGGTGCCACAGAGAATGACAAAAAGACCTTGAGACGACTTGCAATGGGTTTCTTCTTGAATGGTGATGTGCTTTACAAGAGAAATCATGACTTTATCCTCCTTCGTTGTGTCGATACTGTTGAAGCAAGCAAGATCATGGCAGATATTCATGAAGGATCCTTTGGAACTCATACCAATGGACATGCCATGGCGAGAAAGATCTTGAGGGCTGGATACTATTGGATAACCATGGAAGCTGACTGTTTCACTTATGTTCGAAAATGTCACAAGTGTCAAATATACGCTGACCATCTTCATGCACCCCCATCATCTCTGAATGTCTTATCGGCACCGTGGCCCTTCTCAATGTGGGGCATGGATGTTATTGGACCCATTGAACCAAAAGCCTCAAACGGTCATCGTTTCATCTTAGTTGCCATTGATTATTTCACCAAGTGGGTGGAGGCAGCTTCATACGCCAATGTGACAAGGAATGTTGTGGTCAAATTTGTCAAGCGAGAATTGATATGTCGGTATGGTTTGCCAAATCAGATCATTACTGACAATGGCACGAATTTAAACAACAAGATGATGAAAGAATTGTGTGAAAGCTTTAAGATTCGTCATCACAATTCCTCTCCTTATCGACCGAAGATGAATGGGGCAGTTGAGGCGGCCAACAAGAACATTAAGAAGATCATACAGAAGATGGTCGTAACTTACAAAAATTGGAGCGACATGCTCCCTTTTGCTCTACACGGATATCGCACCTCGGTTCGAACTTCAACAGGGGCAACCCCTTTTTCTCTGGTGTACGGTATGGAAGCAGTTGTACCTTTTGAGGTAGAGATTCCATCCCTTAGGGTGATAATGGAGGCTAAACTAGAAGAGGCTGAATGGGTCCAAGCTCGATATGACCAATTGAACCTGATAGATGGGAAGAGACTGAATGCCCTCTGCCATGGTCAGTTGTATCAGAGGCGTATGAAACGAGCGTTTGAAAAGAAAGTACGACCTCGACAATTTCAGGAAGGAGACTTAGTCCTCAAGAAAATTTTGCCAATCCGAAAAGACAACCGGGGCAAATGGACACCTAACTATGAAGGTCCGTACGTTGTGAGGAAAGCCTTTTCTGGGGGAGCCTTGATACTCACGACCATGGACGGTAAGGACTTACCAATGCCCATAAATGCGGATGCGGTCAAGAAATACTTTTCCTAGAAAAAGAATATCAAAACAAAAAGAAAAGAAAAAGAAAAAGTAAAAAAGATGCTCGCTAGGCTGAAAACCTGAAAAGGCGGCCTAGGCAAAAGTTAGAGCGACCCGGTGAGTCGAAAACCTAAAAAGGCGGCTCAGGCAAAAATTAGGGTCAAAATCCTGACAGTATGACTGAGACTTCCCATGCAAAAGGTGCGAGTCCAAACTGGGGCACAAAGGTCATGACTGAATCGTTTTCTTAGAAGCAGAGTAGAAGGGTGAGCTTGAAGTCATGATATGGGGTTTAAGATGCGCGTTATCCTCAGAGGTTCACCAAAAGGTCAGCAAGCTTTCCCTTTTTCATCTATTATCAACCTGTGTATTAGACTTTTTTTCGTTTCCCCTACTTCCCTCTCCATGTACTTACTCAACTCGTAAATAAATTTCACCCTTTTTCGATACGTGTTTATATTGTGAATTTCATGAATATGAAAAGACATGTGTTTTCCTTTATCAAATAAAATAAAAAATATAATTATTTAAAGTTGTGGGGGGCAAGATGCTCCTATTGCTCGATCTCACCTCAGGTGATCATTATGAAGACTTGAGCCCAGACGCGCACTTTGAAGTTAGAGTTACTTCATTCGTTCTGTTCGGTCATGAGTCACCTCAAGAGATCATGGTTCCATGGGGAGTCTCCTCAGATTTCTATTTACTTTGTCATTGTTATACTTATCCCTTTTCTGCAGGTTGTTATAATAAGCAGTCATGTGGAGTCTCATCATCCCATTCAATTCCTCCCCAGTGAAACTATAATCGCCAAAGCTGGCACTTCTCAAGTTCTTTTCCCCAGTGGAACCAACCGCCAAAGCTGACACTTCTCAAGTTCTCTTCCCCAGTCGCCAAAGCTGGCACCTTTCAAGGTTTCTTCCTCCATCGCCAAAGCTGGCACTTTCAAAGTTTCCTCCATAATTGCTAAAATTGGTAATTCCTTGAAATCTCCTCCTTAATCGCCAAAGATGGCAATCCTCAAAATCTCATCCATAATTGCCAAGGTTGGCAATCCTTCAAAGTCTCATCCTCAACTGTTAAAGTCGGTATCTGTCAATTTCTCTTCCCCAGTGGAATCGGTCGCCAAAACCTCTCAAGTTCTTTTCTCTTGTTGGACTCTAGATTTTCCATTCTCGATTAAGGGGCAGTATTCCGAATCTCCAAATCTTTCCCCAGTGGAACTACACTTCCCAGACAAATCAAATTGGGGCATCTCCCCAAATTCCTCTTGCAGTCAAGGGGCAGTTTCCCCCAAAGCTCTTTAGATCATGTCAAACTGGGGCATCTCCCCCGGGTCATTTTGTCAACCCAAGGGTAGTACCCCGCGCTCCCGGGAAGTTCGAGCTGGGACATCACCTCGGGTCTCTCTCTCCGTCAAAAGAGAACGTACCCCCAAGCTTCTTCAACCTCCCTAACTGGGGCATCACCCCATATCTTTCTCCCAGCCTTGGGGTAGTACCCCTAAATCTTCGAATCTTTCCAAAATTGGGGTATCGCCCTAAATCCTTTCTCCATTCGAGGGGAAATATCCCTAGCTCCTTCAGCCATATTTTCCCCGTTCATTTTCTCTCTCAATCAAGGAGCAGTACCCCGAATCATCCAAGACAGCTTAAACTGGATCATCCCCAGATTTCTTTCCTCCAGTAAGCCCACCATACATCCCCAGTGGACTCCAGATTCTTCCTGCCAGTCAAGGAGCGGTTCCCTGAAATCCCTTCAATCTTCCTAATTGGGGCATCACCCCAGACCTACTCTCTGTCAACCAAGAAGCGGTACCCCAAGGTTCTTTCAATCATCGCCCCAGATCCACTCTCTCAGTCAAGCGGCAAATCCCCGTGATTCTTTCAAATCATGTCAAACTAATACATCTCTCTCAAGTCTTTACCTTCCAGTCAACTAAGAGGCAACATCCTCACCCTTTACTTTGTGTTCGCCTATTCAGGCACACTTTCCCTTCCGTTCGCCTATTCAGGCACCCTTTCCCTTCCGTTCACCTATTCAGGCACCCTTTCCTTTCAGTCGCCTATTCAGGCACCCTTTACTTTCCATTCGCCTATTCAGGCCCTTTACTTTCCAATCGCCTATTCAGGCACCCTTTACTTTCCAGTTGCCTATTCAGGCACCCTTTACTTTCCATTCGCCTATTCAGGCCCTTTATTTTCCATTCGCCTATTCAGGCCCTTTCCTTTCAGTCGCCTATTCAGGCACCCTTTACTTTCCATTCGCCTATTCAGGCCCTTTACTTTCCAATCGCCTATTCAGACACCCTTTACTTTCCAGTTGCCTATTCAGGCACCATTTACTTTCCATTCGCCTATTCAGGCCCTTTATTTTCCATTCGCCTATTCAGGCCCTTTACTTTCAAATCGCCTATTCAGGCACCCTTTACTTTCAAATCGCCTATTCAGGCACCCTTTACTTTCCAATCGCCTATTTAGGCACCCTTTACTTTCCAATCGCCTATTCAGGCACCCTTTACTTTCCATTCGCCTATTCAGGCCCTTTACTTTCCAATTGCCTATTCAGGCACCCTTTACTTTCCAATCGCCTATTCAGGCACCCTTTAGTTTCCATTCGCCTATTCAGGCCCTTTACTTTCCAATCGCCTATTCAGGCACCCTTTAGTTTCCAATCGCCTATTCAGGCACCCTTTACTTTCCATTCGCCTATTCAGACCCTTTACTTTCCATTCGCCTATTCAGGCCCTTTACTTTCCAATCGCCTATTCAGGCACCCTTTACTTTCCATTCGCCTATTCAGGCCCTTTACTTTCCAATCGCCTATTCAGGCACCCTTTACTTTCCAATCGCCTATTCAGGCACCCTTTACTTTCCATTCGTCTATTCAGGCCCTTTACTTTCCAATCGCCTATTCAGGCACCCTTTACTTTCCAATCGCCTATTCAGGCACCCTTTTACTTTCCATTCGCCTATTCAGGCCCTTTACTTTCCATTCGCCTATTCAGGCCCTTTACTTTCCATTCGCCTATTCAGGCCCTTTACTTTCCATTTGCCTATTCAGGCCATTTACTTTCCATTCGCCTATTCAGGCCATTTACTTTCCATTCGCCTATTCAGGCACCCTTTCCTTTCCAGTCGCCTATCCAGGCACCCTTTACTTTCCATTCGCCTATTCAGGCCCTTTATTTTCCATTCGTCTATTCAGGCCCTTTACTTTCCAATCGCCTATTCAGGCATCCTTTACTTTCCATTCGCCTATTCAGGCCATTTACTTTCCAGTCGCCTATTCAGGCCCTTTACTTTCCAGTCGCCTATTCAGGCATTCGCCTATTCAGGTCCTTTTCCTTTTCGTTCGCCTATTCAGGCACCCTTTCCTTTCCGTTCGCCTATTCAGGCACCCTTTACTTTCCAATCGCCTATTCAGGCACCCTTTACTTTCCAATCGCCTATTCAGGCACCCTTTACTTTCCATTCGCCTATTCAGGCACCCTTTACTTTCCATTCGCCTATTCAGGCACCCTTTACTTTCCAACCGCCAAACAAGGCACCTTTTATTTCTTGTTAACCGAGGGTCAACCCCCAATCCTTTTATTTCCAGTCAACCAAGGGGCAACACCCCTGATCCTTTAAATTCCTTTCATCGCCTAGGATGGGCAAATTTTATATTTCTTTCATCGCCCAGGATGGGCACTTTTAAGCTTCCATTGCCAAAGATAGGTGTTCTCAGGATTTTCTGTTTGCCAAAGTTGGCACCCTTTCAAGCTTTTATCACCAAGGTTGAAATTTTTAAGCTCTTCGACTGCCAAAGCTGGCATTGTTTAGGTTGTCATTTTATCAAAACTGTCATTTCTGTGAAGTTATTAATGTCGAGATCATCTCTAAAGAGAAGATGTTCACGTCTTTACTTCCTTTCCTCGATATGAATGGATCATTCATATTATCGTGAAAAGAAAGTAAAGAGGGGCAACTGTGAACATCATTGTTTTTTTAAATAATAATAATAATTTTGGCCCCCCCACTCCGGGAATCCTGAAGCAGGATCCGGAGGTTGTCTCTTCCACCTTCTCCATCACCATCATCAATCACCCCCACTAACAGACTCCACTTCTTCATCCTCTAAAAACACTACCAACTCCTCATCACCCGAAAGAAAAAAAAAAGCCTCATCTCACCATCATCATCTTCTTCAGCAAACACAAACACCACCAACAACACCCGGATCCACCATCACCAACCTCAAACAACAACAATAAAAACCAAAAACCAAAAAACAATAAAAAAAACAGAGATAAAAAAGGAGGAAGAAAGATCAGAAGAAGAAGGGTATCTCTCTCTCCTCTACTCCCTCCCTCTTTCTCTCTCGGACGATCTCTCTCCCTCTCCCTTCTTCTCCCTCTCCCTCACTGGCGTCAACCCCCCTCCTCCGATCTCCCTCTCCTCCCTCTCTCCGATTCTCTCCCTCCTTCACCCTCTCTCTCACCGGCGCCAGTGACCTCCACTGGCGAACATCTCTCTCTCTCCCTCTCGGGTTCTCTCTCTCTCCCGGATCCCCTTTTCTTCTTCTCCTTCCTCTTCTTTCTTTCTTTTTTCTCTCTCTCTCTCTCTTCCTCACCTTCTCTCTACCGCCGCCCCCCCTCTCTTCTCTTCTCTTCTTTTGCTTTCTTTTCCCCTCTCTTCTTTAGTTTTAGGTTTAGTTTTGGGCCTCAGCTAGTGAGGCCCATTTCTACTACTACTCCTCTTTTTTTAGGAAATGGGCTCTTAAAGCCCAATGTTATTTTTAGTTGTTTTTTTTATGTTATGTTAATAAAAATAATAATAATAATAAAATAGTAATATATATGTTTTAAAAATAAATAAATAAAATAAAAAATAAAAATGAATTTTCAGTTTTTAGTTAAATTAAAATAAGATTATTCTTAAATTTAATAGATTTTGGTTAAAAAGTGAACTAAAAATTACAAAATCCAAAAAATATTTTTATGGAATTTTATGGTGAAAATAATGAAATATTAAAAAATTAATTTTTTTTGTAAAAAATTAAAATAAATGGTTTCACGTAAATTTTTGCTATATATATATATATATTTTCATTTATAAAAATTATTTCAAAATTTTATGGGCGATGTCGTGCAAAATTACTTTTGCCTACATCGTTGTTATTAGGTCTCGAAGGTTTATGCACGTGCGATCTTACTTCGCCTTGTATTTTTCCTTCTTCATAGATTTTCTTTATCAAAATTGATTAAAAATAATTTAAATATTTTTCTTTCAAAATTAATTTTCCCTAGAACTACGTGACCCTGATTTCTCAATACACTTGAGAATACGTAGGAGCGGGAATCAATTCCTGTCGGGCCCACTTTTTCGTTACCAATTTCTCTGTCTCTGCTATTATTTCAATTAATTTTATATAGTCAATATTTTAAATTTTATTGTCGCAAGGAGTTTAATTTAGACGCGACGTCTTGTTAATCTCATATTTTTATTTAAAATAATATTTTCTTTGAAATGAGGTTAATTTAGACGCGACGTCTTGTTAATCTCATGTTTCAATATTTTTATTTTAAAATAATATTTTCTTTAAAATGAGGTTAATTTAGACGTGACGTCTTGTTAATCTCATATTTTTTATATTTTATAAAAAATAATATTTTTTTTATCAATTTTATTCTTTTTTATTTTATTTCATTAATTTTATTTTAATCTTTAAATTTATGTACAAATTAAGGTTAATTTGGATGAGACGTCCTGTTAACCTTTAATTTCACTTTGTTTTATTTTATTTTATTTTTTCTTATAATTGTTGTTTTGTCGAGTTTCTTACTGTCATAGTTTTGTCATTTCTTACTATTACTATCTTAACCTTCTATTGTCATTATTCGTTTTCATACTGTCACTGTTTAGTTTTCTATCGTTGTTGTTTTCTTCCTTCTTACTGTCGCTGTTTGGTCAGATTTCTTACTGTTATTAGTCAGTCTGTTTTTTTTGTTTGTGTCTGCTTGGTCATTTTGTATGTTTCTTTTCATAAAAGAAGTTAAAATAATTTCTAGATTATTTTGAAATAAGCGCTATCAATTTGAGGTAACCGTTTTATAACGAACAGTTGTGAGGTGCTAATACCTTCCTCACCTGTAATTCGACTCCCGAACTTAGAATTTCATTTTCATAACCAGTGTTTTAAAAAAAGAGGTTTTTCCGATATTTTTATCCTAAAAAATATTGGTGGCGACTCCCTGTTTTTCTTTTCGAAAGGATTTCGAAACTCGTTTTACTTTTAAGGGTCGGTCATCCCGTCACGATCCCGGTCGCGACAAGGTGCCCAAAAATCTTCTATTTTTTATTTTTCTTTTCAATTTAAATTATAAAAATGACATTTGGTTTTTTTATAGTTTATATAGAAAATATTTTTTTTCATTTTTTCACTGATCCTTGTATAAATCTTTAAAAGCAATAATTAAAAATAAAATTAATTGATATTTATTATTATACATCATATAAATTAAAAAAACAAAGGAAACTCTCAATTAATTTATTTGATTCATTATTTTCACTGATTTCTTTCTTTATATTCATATATTTGTAAAATTTTCTTTTCTAATATTCTAAAATTATTTGTATTCAGGCCTTATATGTATGTTCATTGTAAACAATAAAATTCCTTATCACTGTTTAACGAAATATTTCTAAATACTATCTAAAAATTTAGAAGTATAACAATAAAATTCCTTATCACTATTTAATGAAATATTTCTAAATACTATCTAAAAATTTAGAAGTATATGTTAAGTTAGAATAGTCACTGATCTAATGTTTAAAGTCATATGTATTGTTTATTTTGTTCTGTGTTCGGGAATAGGGGATACAACAAACCCTCTAAAAGGTCAAAACCTAAAACCCTTCAATAAGGTCTCAATCACGACTCAACCCAAATGGTCTGTCCAATGCCCAACCCATGATCCTCCATAACTTGGCCCAAATGGTTCCTTCATGGCTTAACCCAAGCCCTCTCTTGTGATTCAACCTAACCACCTCTCACAATTCGACCCAAATTGCATTAGCGACCTACATGGACAAACCCAATAAAGGCCTATTTAAACTTAATATATAGTATAGATTAGTTTTTGAAGATTTATCATATCATGTATCTGATTTGTAATAAATCCAATAGATTTAAATATTATATGAATCTATTATCATTTATTTATCCAAAAATAAGATACAGTTATTTTTTGTAATCTATATATTCATTATAAAGACTCAATAGAAATCAATAATGAAATCAGAAATTTTATTAGTTTTGTTGGGACATAAAAACTTTAGAGATTCTATTACTTATGAACTTCAAATTAAAGTTTCACATAAATAGTTAGCAAAAATAAAAGCTTCACGTAAACATGGGCCTTTGCCCTCTCATTATTAAAAAAAAACGTAAACATTAAAATGTGTTTTTTTAAGAAACGTATACATTAAAATATTAATAGAGTTTCATTGCAAAAACCCAATAATAAAAGTTGACACAGATTATTAAAGTAAGATTGTAATTATGATAATTTTAAAAATTCTCTGTAAATGTACATTTCTCATTCAAGTTTTGTGTAACATCCCTAAAATTAATTTTTGGGTAATTTAAATTGGTCAAATAATTAAATTGAATAAGTAAAACAATCCCCAAATGATTAAATTAATTTTTAAAATTTATCGGGATAAGTTTCGGGTAACCGTTAATTACTCAGTTGGTTTAAAAATTTACTGAACTTGCCAAATTACCTAAACACCCTTAATTTCTCAATTGCAAAAGTCACCTTCCAATTCCTTTTATTCACGTGTGCGTCACTGTGAGAAAGGAAATCAGAATTCCATTTTTTCCAATTGCCTTGCATGTCATGCGCATAATGGAAAGCAAGGGTGAAATTGTTTTGCTTCATTCTTCCTCCTCTTCTTCCGCGGGTTCATCACCATTGCCATTCACTTTCCCGTTTCTTCAATTGGGGCTCACGTTTGTGCTTCCTTCTTCCTCTTCCTTTCTCTCGGCAGTCATGATCATGGAGGGGGAAGCTTAATTTCTTCAATTTTTAAGGTGAACCTTCATTACCTTTGAAACCTAAATTTGTTTTGTTGATTATCTCCAAACCCCAATCTTTAATTCCTCCATTTATATGAATTTTAAGGTGGTTAAGGCTAGTTTCTTGGTTGTGGGTACCCCTCGGGGCTGTTGGGTTCTCTTTCATTCTCGGTGAGTAATTCGATACCCATTGGTTGGTTTAAACTCTGCTTAATTAATTTGGGTATTAATCAGATTAATTTTTAATTTAGAAAATATTCCGGGGTCGTTTGGAGGCGTTCAAGTGTCGAATAGCTTGGGGTTATTGTCGGACCCGAGTTTCAAAGGTCGATGACTTGATTTGGAAATATTTGGGAGCATATTCAGAGTCTTGGTGTTGATTAGAAGTAAGAATCGGAGGTTAACCACGTTATCGGAGGCTGATTAATTGTTAAAAAGTGTGATCAGATAGCTTTGGATATAACCGGAAGTGAGAGCCGCAGTTGTTTGAGCTTGTCGGAATTATTGGAGCTTGTGATTAGCGATCAGATAAAGTTTGATAGCTCGGGGAGCTTCTGGAATCGCTTATTCCAGGTATGGGGAGCTATTATATTTTAAATGCATAGTTTATGGACGGGTTAGGGGTATATTGGCCTGTTTATGATATATATGTGTGAAATGTGATGTTCGAATTGTTTAAATTATAAGATATTGTTAGTATACCCCGCTTGTATGATAATTGAGAATTATCGACAATTATGATAGGTTCCGTCCATGGTGTTGATATTAAATTGCATGAGATGCGGTTAAGTGATTAAATTGATGATTATATGTTACATGAGATGTATGACTTGATTGGATTAATATTTATATGCATGAGATGCGATAGAATAATTAAAATGGTGTTATTGTAATGCATGAGATGCAATTAAATATTGATGATAATGAGATTTTGCTTGAGATGCAAGTAATGATTAAATAAACGATGATGTTAATTAAGCTTGAGGTAGCTTAGTAGTGATCGATTGTGAAAATGGTTAGTTGATGCATGCTATGCGAGTTATGAATTTAAATTGAAATCCCTTGGTGATGGTAACCAAGTGGTGGCCCCTGGTGAAGGTAATCAGATGGTCTATTGATGATTGATTATTATTTGGCATAACATTTACACTCAGACGTACACAGGACTACAGGGGGCCTGTGATGCCGGCTATAACATCTCATTTTCAACACAAATAGAAAATAGATATTAATATATCTTTAATGAGAAATACTTACTATTAGTTAGTTTATTATTATCATTTTTTATGGAATTTTAGTATTTATATTTAATTATTTGTTTTTTAAAATAAAATAAAATAAAATAAAATATTTATGTATTTTGAATGAGAATTTTAAAATGAATTAATTAGTATTCATTAATTAATGAAATTATATTAAGAATTTTAAATATATTTATTATTCACAACTTTTATTTTATATTTTTATATTTATGGTTTTACATATTTGTGATTTAACTCTTATTAGAATTTTAAAATAAAATTTTGAAGGAATTAGACTATGGTTCTTTATAACTTTTTGATCTACATAATATTTATGATTTTCTGGAATTTTTATGAAATTTTTGAAATATTTTAATAAAATAATATTTTAAATAATTTTAAATTCACATAAAGTTACTTAAAATTAAAAATATTTACAAGAAAGTGAATTTAAATTATAAGAAAATTTTCTAAAATCCATTTCAAGTAGACTTATCTAAAAATTATCGGTTTGAGTAAAATCTTGATTTTTATCAATCGTAAAAAAATTGAAAACATACCAATAAATTTTTATTAATAGAAAATTTTATATTTTTAAAATTTAAACTTTATATTACTTATTATAAAATTAGTGAGGACTGATATAATATCGCTAAATTTTAAAAAGGACTGATTTTGAATATTTAAAATATACCGAGTGAAAGGTTACTATTTGGCTTAATAATTCAGCCGACATTTACTATACAAAATACTGTGTATGTACGAAATTTTCAAAAGATGTACAGTAACCAGGATTGAATTTTCAAAAAATGCACAATACTTTTATATTAAAATAATAGAATGCATAGTAATTTTCCTTCCTATAAATACCGAATGAATTCTTCTTTAGAATTTAGAGTTTCAGATTAAGTTTTCTTAATATAATAATGCTAGTGAGATAGTGGTGGAAGTAAGAGAGAAAAATATTTTTTTTGTAAGAAGGTTCTGCTAAAATCCTAAGGTAATAATACTTCTCTTTTATATTTTTTAGGGTGATTTTCATATCGTTTTTAGAAATCTATTATTATACTGGAAATAATATTATTTTAAGTTACTGTTCTAAATAGTAAATTACTATTTACTATTATTATTTACCTTTACTATTCACATTTTACTATTTACTATTACTATTCATTATTTACTATTTACCATTACTATTCATGATTTACTATTTACCATTACTATTCATGTGTTTACTATTTACTATTACTATTCATGATTTACTATTCACTATTCACTATTTAAAATTTACTATTTCTGTTTTAAGTAGAAATCTTAATTTTCATCTTATAACTATATTAAAGTGAAATTGGTATATTTTAGAACTCGGAAACGAGGCGTGCATGGATTTTCCATAACGAACCAAGATACAAGAGGTAAGGGGGAGTGAGATAGGAATATAATATGAAAAGACATAAGAATAATGGGAGGAGTCCCCTACTCCTTTAAAATTTAATAATATTATTATTTTAAATAATAACTGTTTAACTTAAAAAAATTTATAATAAATTTTAAATTGAGTATCTTGTGTAACTTGATCTGAATACCGATGTAAATACCTGGATAACCTATGCGAACTGGACTAAACCTATGCAAGGACTTGGACTATTATGTCCTGTATGGACTAAACTATACCCATGCGAGGATTGGACTATATGGACCTACATAGACCTATGTGAGGAATGAACTATAAAGACTTAAAATTAATCTTATTAATCTAAATAACTATTAAAATTTGAATTATATTTATGACTGATATTTAGTTGATTTGATTTGATTATAATTAATAATATTTGATTTTGATTAATGATATTGTGATTTATAATACTAGACTGTGATTAATAATATTTGTGATTTGATGATATTTGACTGTGATTGATGATATTACAATACTTGATTGTGAATGATGAATGATTGATGAATGATTGATGACCTTGTGATATGGAGTTTGAGCATATAGCAAGCACGACGAAAAGTTAAAACTCAGTAAGAATTTTCTTACCTTACTCTTTAAATTTTTATTCTAAGAGAAAGTATTTTATTATTATTTTAGTCTTTTATTTCTTCTTAGAAATAATTTTCATTGACTTTATTTTTAATCTCTAGAATAAAATCTAGTATTATAAAGAAGCTATTTTATGAAAATCAAAGGTTAAGATAATTAATTCTTGAATTAAAGAAAATTTTTATAGTTTTAAGTATTGTTAGTTAATGATTTTAAAAAATATATATTTTTTCTTTTAGAAATAAGAAATTTAAATTGGTTTTCCTTAATGAAATAACTAAAGGATATTTTATTATAGTCGAGATTTCTAAGCTCAATCTAGTTAAGATTCAAATTTGGAAAGATTATGTAAATATGTGAAGGTTTTTTAAGAGAAAGTTTTGAGATATTTAAGGCTTGGAAACTCAATTTTGGTGAGATCTGAATTTAAAGACTGTACTAAATTTGTTTCCGTATAACAAAAGTTCAAAGAAGAACTTATGGGAATATACAGTTTATTGAGATGATTTTGTGAACCTTTATGGTATTTAATAATTGAGTTTCTAAAAGTCTTAACCAACTAAATATGCGAGTAGTTCATGCATCATGAATCATTAAAGAGAAATGAGATGTGATATTGCCTGGGGACGGATTATAGAAACCGAGGATACATTAGAGGAGGCTTAATTGCGAGCCTTGGGATGAGAGGGTGTGAAAGGGTACTTCAGGTGACCTAGGGTCGCTCCCTAGTATCGGGTACTTTCACAATAAAAACTTTCTCAGCCTGACTAGTCTCTAAGTGTTTCCACGCCAGTTGAGCTGTTCATATGTTACAAAGGCATTTATGTTATTATCCAGAATTATGGAACAGTGTAAACTCCTGGTTGGCCCAGTGCAAATTAAAACTTTAAGGGCCCATATGCATAAACTAAATGAGATAGTATTAAAAGCATTACATGTCATACATGTGATTGTGATATTCTGTGTGGATGATTATGAATGAAAGTATGATTGTTATGTGTGTAAGAACCCTATATTTATAATTAATTGTGTATGAAATTTTGAATGATATTAATTTATTAGTTTGTGAAAACCCTTATGCTTATGTCTTATTTATACAGTATTATATTCTGTTTCTCACTCCTTCTTGTTTGAATTTTGTGTCCAAAATATATGTTATGTGATATATAGCTAGCGGTTCAAGATGGAAGAATATGTAATTACAAGAGGATAAAGTGGTCTCATCCTCAATCAGATAAATGAAGAGATATGACAAGAGTAGGATTCCAAAACTCGATGATTCAAGGACTAGGAAATGATTGGTCACATTTGTAGTAGAGGTATAGTTTAGTTTTACTTTACCTTATTACAATATCAAGTTAGATAATTGTAACAAGGTAAAGGTTAAATTTTGATAAACTTTCCCATCCGGATATAATACTATAATGATTTATCACTTATGATTTCTATAAATTATTTTATCATTATGGACAAATATTGAAAGACAATGTTTTTTTTTACTTTCAATATTCAAAAGAAATCAGATGTTGATCCGGTCTCAATACCGGTATCCGATCCGCTATACATATTTCAACGTCTTTGATAAGACATCTACGTGTAACCGGTGTCATCGGTATACATCCGGACTGTAATTCCGTATCAGGCGTTCTCCCTATACCGGTTGTTCAGGATAACACCATGACATCGGATAATACACACGTCACTGTGCAAAAGACAAGGATTGTAGCTACAGGGATCGATCAATAATTCCCTGCACTACGAGCCAAATTCTGCTCACGGGAATGGTCAACTTGTTCCCTAATCCTAGTCTACATTCTCTATGCTCAATATAAAATAGCCACTTGACCCAATCATGCAGGTAAGTGCGCAATATAATAATGCTAATGGGAGTTGGTGGTTCCCCACCAACGAATCCTCGTTAATCGAGCCAATCAGGTATATGAACTCACTTCATGATTGAAGTGAGGGATCTTCAGCTCATTTTGACGACTGATTACTCTCTGAATACATTCCTTACTTGGAATATAATCACTGACTTGAGCGTCGGAGAATCTTTGCAGGTGACACCACCATTCGCCCACTTCAACGCGTTAGGTCGGTGTGAAGGATCTCCAGAACGCCCAATCCGCTCTCCTCACTCAAGGACAACGGATACCTACACCGGATACACATACATCCGGTCTTCTATACGGTGTTTACATACTATTTGTGACTGGTCTGAGTCCGGATCTCTAGACCCCGGTTCAGGA
Source organism: Clitoria ternatea (assembly GCA_037962975.1). NCBI lineage: Eukaryota > Viridiplantae > Streptophyta > Magnoliopsida > Fabales > Fabaceae > Clitoria > Clitoria ternatea. The sequence continues at coordinate 290,797,203 of CM075670.1, forward strand.
CAGATCATTGGCACGCCCGGTGGGACCCGATAAAGTTATTCCCATATCCTTTGACAGAGCAGGTAATCCACAATGGAAGGCGAAGCGCAAGACTTCATGGAGAATCAAGCTGAAGGCAGAACCAATCCTAACGCCTTCAGAAAACTCAACTTTGATTCTCATGGGGGCAGCTCAAAGAAGATAGTAACTGAACTGGTCTGGACCGGGGTCTAGGATCCGGTGTGGGACCAGCCACAAGAGTGCAGGTGTTTTTAGGGTTTGCACACCGGAATAGTGTATATCCGATGTATTAATCCGGTCTCTCAGTGGGAGAGGCCGGTCTTGTTGTCCTGGAGATCCTTCACACCAACGATTCGCGTTGCAGGGGGGCGAAAGGTGGTGCCACCTGCAAAGATTCTCCGACGCTCAAGTCAGAAGAGTGTATGAACTCAATGAATACTCAAGCGAAGTAATAGTTGAATGTAAGTTAGGACAACGATACCATGCATTTGTATTGAAATATGCTACTTATAGTTGCACGTCAAAGAATGAGTCGTTGGATACAGGTGGGTCCCTTAGCTCTAATTGCGTGTATATTGTGTCAATCAGAATGGCTCGTCTTTCAGAATGTGTCAGGAGGGTAGGTCAATTATCAGAGTACGATCCTCTAGGGAAAGGAGAGGATAATCACCTTTTCCGCATAATCTGCTGACACGTCCACTTACTTTCTGAAGCCATTGATGTGACTTATTTTGCTACACACAGTGTCTTCGTTGATAAGTTATCAGGGGCTCTTCTCTTGCTGTGAGGGAAAAGCCAACAGTTATATAAATGTCCTGTAACAATGAACATGGAACCGTTATGGATAAAATGAATGATGCTGTCGTGGAGTGAGGGCGGACGGACAGACAACAGATATCCGGTGTGGTAACGTTGAACCAGGACACCGGTTTTCCTTATATGAGGTCAGTCCGACGTCACAAGAATGAGGGCCGGTATCTAGACCGGATCATTTATCCCCTAGCTTGTATGAAGGACTGTTAAGTTGCTCATATAAGCTACACAACTCTTTAGTGAAGTCTAGATGCCGGTAGTACATTCTGGTAAGTCTCTGGGAGCTCGGTGGTGTCCGCTCTAGTAAACGAGTGACCGCCCTTCTCGCGTTGCGTACAACGGATTCAGACAGCATAAAATAAGTAATGGAAATCCCAAGAGTCTTTGAAAATCGAAACCCTTGGTATTCGAAAAGTGGTTGGGAGGCAATAAATGCGCACAGCATGATTGGACAGTAAATACGTTTTTCATGCAAGGGCCATCATTGCTCAAGAGTGTAACCGTCGATTGGGCTTATTGGGCCTGGATTCAAACTGAGTGGGGGCCCATTTTGCCAAAATGTTTACTGAAACGTTACTGTTTTCGCGCCCGTACGTGGTGAAACGACGGAGTCGTTTCAATTTGAAGGGGTTGCGTTTTGATGCAAGCCTTGTGACCTTCGATGAAACACTGTGTTTCTTCGTTACGTATAAAAGGAACTCTTAGCAGATTTTGGAATCCATCCTTGTCCTCAAGCTTAGTGAAACTCTGCTCAAATTTCCTTGGAATTTCCTTGTCGTCTCCAACTTCTCAAAGATCCTCTTCCTTTAGGTAACCTCCCTTTCCTTCAACTCCTTGCAATTTTAGTCATTCTATTTCCATCATGCGCCCTAGAGCAGGCCACGCTGGTCCTTCAAACAGGGGGAGGTTTGGCTCTCGTGCCCCCCTTAGCCACCGTGGTGGGAGGATTCCAGAGAATCCTCCTGTGGTTGGGCCCTATCGTTCAGAGAGAGCCGAAGCTTCTTCCTCACGAGCGTCTTCTTCCCCCCGTCGCTCTGAGGTTCCCCTTGGTTCGAGGGCTACCAGCCGCTCTGATGAGGGGTCAAGTGCTGAAGGTTATCTCTCTGACGATGTTGCTTTTTATCACAGCACCTACGCGTTCCACCGCGCCTGCACAACCATGGATCTTCCAGGACGTGGAAAAACACCATTTCTCCGCTCTGCTGAAGGGTGTGTCAATGTTGTGGCACATCGGCTTGACTGGGAGAAACTCAACAGGGAAAAACCTTATTGCTGGGTGGAAGAGGAATTCCTAGAGATCCCTTCGCACCATGCAAGTGAGGATGAGTGCACGGTTTCTTTCCGCTGCAAGATATATTCGGATAAGAAGTACAAAGCACGATATGCTGTGATGGCACCGCATCCCTCTGAAAGAATATGCCACAGCGTCCCTGATGCGAGGTCGGTCTACATGTACGACTTCGTTTTCTTAAAGCTGGGAGTACGCTTTCCCCTGACGGATTTCCAGATGGCCGTCCTGCGTTTCCTAGACTGCGCCCCCTCACAACTTCATCCCAACGGTTAGAGTCTTATCCGGGCTCTGGAAGTTCTGGGGGAGCATTTCAATTTTTCTGCCACTGTGGCCAAGTTATTTTATTACTGCCAGGTGGTCCGCCGTGCTAACAAGAAGGGCGGCCTTGGGTTCATTACTCTCCGTAGTGACTCAAGGGTTGTAAATTTCAAGTCTTATACGGAATCCGCAAAGGTGGATGGGCGCTCCTTCAAACACTACTACACGCGGGTCCGGATTCAACCAAATAAGCCGGTCTTCTGGCGGAATAAAGAGGGGTTTACCAAGTTTCCCCTTAGCTGGACGCACGAGCATTTTCTCCTTATGAGCCGTGCTTATTATACAGATGAGAGCGAACTTTCCCCTCATTCTGTTGAGGTCTTGAGCGCCATGCAGACGGCCTCAAAGACCCTCAAAGGGTTTTCCAGCCGTCTTCTCTTGGCCGAGGATGGCATCAAAAACACCTACCTCCGTAACATCCGCTCTTATTCTCCTTGTGTTGTATGGTTATTCCGCTCTAGTTATTTTTCTTCTTGTATGCTTATTCAACTTTTCTTGTTTTGCAGAACAAATTGAAAAAGCCTGCCCAGAGATGTTGTCGTTAAGGACCATGATGGCTGACGATGACTCCTCTTCTGAAGAAAATGAAATCCAGGCGAAGAGGAACGCCACCAAAACTCCCCTCATTCCTCTGACCTCTGCGGTAGGAAATGAGGTTCCTCTTTTCGATGAGGAAGAGACCGAAGACGCAGCTGAGGCCACTGGAGCGGGTGACGAGGAGGCCGTCCCAGAGAAAAAGAGGAAGAAGAGGCATCTTGTAAAGAAGGCAAATCAAGAGAAGCCCTCCTCTGATGACCCTGTGAAGAAGCGTCAGAGGACGGCCGAAGAAGCTGAATTGAAGAAGGACAAGGGAAAGAAACCCGTTCCTGAGTCCTCTGCCCCTTCTTCTCAGAATGCTTCAGAACCAGACTCTGGGAACGGTCCTCTTCCGGCGTTCGATCCTCCGCGGGACTCCTTCCTTTCTCCTTACTTGTGGTTTCAAGGGTCTATGCCTCCTACTCTCCCAAAGGCACGGTATTGCCTCCGCCCTTCCCTCGACGCTGCTGGGGTCCGAGGAGCTTGCAAGGCTGGGCGTTGGCAACTTGATGAACTGTCCGGCCTGCTTGAGTCCCTGAGCGAGAAAGCTGACTATATGGATTAGGTTGAAAAACTTGAGACCGAACTCGCGGTGAAGGAGAAATGGGCGGCCAAGCAAGCTGAAGTTCATAGGGGGGTGGAATCAGAGTTGAAGAAAACTAGAGAAACGCTCCAGAGGAAAACTGAAGAGGCAAGCCAAGTTCATTTTGCGAACAAGGCCCTAGAGCGGGAAGTTGCCGACCTCCAGAATAAGAACAAATCCATACCCCTCCTTGAAGAAGAATTACAACTGGAGAAGAAGAGATCGGCTAAGCTTGCTGACGATCTCAAAGTTATGGAGGACGGTCGCAACAAGGACCTTGGGGAGTGGGAGTCTATTCGGAAGGAGATGCAAGCCCAAATTGATGAACTCAAAAAGGGTGGTGCGAGTGCTGGGCCTTCAGAAGAGGATTATGCCAAGGTTCAAAGAAGACTAGCTGCTGCAAAGGCCAAGGCTGCCAAAGCCTTGGATATATGCAAAAATGTGGCGTACGAATCTTTCGGCCTGGCCCTTCGTTAAGTCTACTATCGTAACCCTGGAGTAAAGCTGAATTTGTATGGATTAGATCCGTTCTTCGAGTTCCATGGGGGAAGACTTGTAGAAGTTCATAAGGACGGATCGCACCATGAACCCCATGCATCTTTGTACGAACTGCCTCCCCTCCCAGAAGGTCAAAGTATGGAGCCTACAACGTCCGCTGCTGCCTCTGGAGCTGAAGCACAAGAAGGTGCCCAAACTGGGGTGGAGGACAAGACGGAGAAGGCAGGAGTGCCCACTGTGGAGGATCAAGCACCGGCCTCTTAATTTTATGCTTTCATTCATAGCCGTGTTCTGGGATCGGCTCCAGCTTTAAAACACTTTGTAACCTGCATATTTTCTTATTTTTGAAAATAAGATTCACTATTACTTTTCCTCAACTGTTTGCATCGAATGTGTGATTGCTGGATAACTTAGTGTTATACAAAACACTTTATTGTTTTCAATGCTTTGCGAATCCGTTCTGCGTGGTTACCTAGCTGCTTAAAGCGTACTTATCACACTGGATTAAGATAACAAATTGTAATGAATAAATGACAATTAAGTTAAAACATGCCCTGTCCCCAAGTGTAAGTACATTGGGAAGGGAGAGTTTATCTCAAAGATTACCTTTTAACTTCTTAAAAGATAGAAATCCTTATCTGTCCTCGAAGATGTAGAGCGGGTACGTCAGCGTTCAACCGCTTCGGGGTGGATATTCCACCACTGAGGACGGACATTGCCTTTGAATTTTAGTATAGCTTTGACAAGGGTAAGCTTTTACGCCTTTCTTTTGAGGTTCAGTTTGGTCCTACATCTCAGGTCTTCACACGATGTTCAGTTCGATCCTACTAACCGTACTTGGAGTTCAGTGCAATCCTACAGTCTAAGCCTTCAACACGGGGTTCGGATCAGGGCTAATCCTGAACCTACTATGCCCGTTACTCGGGGTTCAGCGCGGTTTCCTGTGTGAACCGGCCTACTGCGCCCAAGCCTTCGCATGGGGTTCGGTTTGTGGCCTTGAGAAAGGACCAGCCCTACAACCCATGTAGTCTTCGGATGGGGTTCAGTTTGTGGCCTTGAGAAAGGACCAGCCCTACAACCCATGTTGTCTTCGAATGGGGTTCGGTTTGTGGCCTTGAGAAAGGACCAGCCCTACAACCCATGTTGTCTTCGAATGGGGTTCGTTTTGTGGCCTTGAGAAAGGACCAGCCCTACAACCCATGTTGTCTTCGAATGGGGTTCGGTTTGTGGCCTTGAGAAAGGACCAGCCCTACAACCCATGTTGTCTTCGAATGGGGTTCGGTTTGTGGCCTTGAGAAAGGACCAGCCCTACAACCCATTCCACCTCAAGGAATTACATCGTCAAAGCACACATTGTGTGATTGAGATCGTCCGTCTTGAGGGGTCTTCCTCCGTTCCTCGAGGAATTATCTCATCAACTACAGAATGGGTAGTTGCGTTCATCCGTCCTGAGGTGTATGCGTATTAAACTACGGCTATAAATCATAACACATAAGAAAAGTGAGAATGATAGGGCGGTGAAGGTGTATTCTTATTAAAATTGAAAATAGATTACACAAAGAGCATAGTTGGGGCCATGCCTCGTTAAAACCTTCTTGAGAAAACCCAATGGGAAAAAACTCAAGTAAGGAAAAAGAGTACACGCCGTCTTACCAACTAGCTGTAATACACTCGTAAGTTCTAAGTGTTCCATTTGTTGCGGATTAGGGTTCCATCAAGTTCTTCCAACCGGTATGATCCTCTTCCAGTCACCTCAGAAATTCTATAAGGACCTTCCCACGTCGGTGCTAGCTTTCCTTGGTGGGCGAACTTATTCCCCACACTGGCCTTTCTCAGAACGAGGTCTCCGGTGTTAAAAGCTCTGTACTGGACACGTTTATTATACCGGAGTGCAGCCTTTGCTTTTATTGCCTGATCTCTGACGAAAGCCTTTTCCCTTAGCTCTTGGAGGACGTCCAGTTCTGATGCTAAGTTGGCGTTATTATCTTCCGCTGAAAAATACTCCACACGAGCCGATCTTGTTCGTAACTCCACTGGGATCATCGCCTCAACCCCGTACACCAACCGGTATGGGGATTCGTTAGTTGAGGAATGAGGCGTAGTTCGGTATGCCCATAAAACATGACATAGCTGGTCAGTCCATCCTCCCTTCGCTTCTCCCAGACGCTTCTTTAACCCCTTTAGCACTTCTCGGTTAGCTACCTCTGCTTGCCCATTGGTTTGGGGATGTTCAACAGATGAAAATATCTGGATTATCCCCAGTCCTTCAAGTAAATCCGTGAACTTTTTGTCTGTAAACTGGGTGCCGTTGTCAGTCACAATCCGCCCTGGCACCCCGAACCGAGCAATGATATTTTCGTACATGAAACGTCTTGTACGTGCAGAAGTGATATGCACTACAGGTTCTGCCTCGATCCATTTGGTGAAATAGTCTACTCCCACGATCAAGTATTTGATTCCTCCTGGCGCAGTGGGAAACGGACCCAAAATATCAAGGCCCCATTGGTAGAAAGGCCAAGGCACGGCAGATGAAGATAACTCTTGGGCCGGTGTATGGTGGAGATTGGAGAATTTTTGGCAAGCGTCGCACTTCCTCACGAAATCTGCGGAATCCTGCTTCACAGTGGGCCACCAGTATCCAGCCCTGAGGACTTTTCTCATTAGGCTTCGGCCTCCAGTGTGATGCCCACATTGCCCCTCGTGCACCTCAGTCAAAACCGCTTGAACTTCGTCTTCTCTTAAACATAAAAGATATGGGACAGAGAATCCCCTTCTGTAGAGAACACCATCGACCATAGTAAAATATGGCAGCTCCCTCTTTACTCGTCTCCTTTCCTTCTCGTCAGTGGGAAGTTGACCATCAGCAAGATAACGAATATAGGGAATGACCCAAGAATCCTCATATGGATAGCTCACCATGACAGCATTCAGAGAAGGATACAGAGGTATACTGGGTGATGTCAAAGTGCTTTGAACCACCGTTGTTGTGCTACCAGGCTGCTTTGTACTTGCCAATCTTGACAAGATGTCCGCTCTGGTATTTTCTTCCCTGGGCATATGCTTGAACTCTAAAACTTCAAATCTTCCCTTCAACTCATTAACACAATTCAAGTACAATTGAAGTTGTGGTTCTTTCGCCTGGTATTCCCCCTGGATCTGTGAAATCACCAGCTGGGAATCACTACAGAGTGTAACTGCTGATGCTCCGATGTCAATCGCTGCACGGAGACCGGCCAAGCATGCTTCGTATTCAGCTTAATTGTTAGAGGTTTTGAAATTGAAACGGAGGGAAATTTCTAAGTGCACGCCGTCATCACTTTCTACCACCACACCTGCTCCACAACCTTTGCTGTTCGACGAGCCGTCGACGTAGATGGTCCAATGCGCTCGAGGGGTGTCCGGGTCCGCTCCAGTCATTTCTACTACAAAATCGGCCAACACTTGCGCCTTGATGGCTCCTCGAGGCTCATATGAAACTTCAAATTCAGACAGCTCGATAGACCACTTTATCATCCTTCCGGCGAGGTCTGGCTTGCTGAGTACTGAACGGAGTGGCAAATCCGTTCTCACCAATACTGGGTGCGCATGGAAATAAGGCCTCAGCCGTCGTGACGCCCACACAACTGCCAGGGCGGCTTTCTCAATCTTCTGATACCTTCCTTCCGCCCCCTGAAACGTTTTACTAGTAAAATACACCGGTCTCTGCCCTTCAGGGGTTTCTTTCACCAAGGCCACACCTAGAGCTTCATCGGATATTGCCAAGTATAAGATTAACGTTTCGCCCGGGTCAGGCTTAACCAGAATTGGTGGACTCGAGAGAACGGCCTTGAGCTGCTGGAAGGCTTGCTCTTGTTCCTCTCCCCATTCAAAACTCTTGTGTTTCTTCAACGCCTTATACAAGGGGAGGGACCTGTGCGCCATCTTAGGCATAAAACGAGCTAAAGCGGCCACTTTCCCATTCAATGATTGGACCTCCCTCAAACATTTAGGACTCTGCATGTCCAGGATTGCTTGACATTTCCCGGGGTTAGCCTCAATGCCTCGTTGGGTCAACATGAATCCCAAGAATTTTCCTGCTGGAACGGCGAAGGTGCACTTTAAAGGATTTAACCTCATGTTGTACTGCCGAAGCCTAGTGAAAACTTGGCGTAGATCTTCAATGTGGTCTCCTCCAGTGGGCGTTTTGGCTATGATATCATCAATATAAACTTCGACCAGCCTTGTATGCATCCCTTCAAAGACTTTGTTAATCATGCGCTGATAGGTAGCGGCGGCGTTCTTCAATCCAAAAGGCATAACGGTATAGCAGAAAACACCGCGGTCATTGATAAAGGCAGTTTTCTCCTGGTCTCCCTCCCACATCGGAATCTGGTTATACCCCGAATAGGCATCCATGAAACTGAGGTATTGGTAACCAGATGAATCATCCACCATGCGATCGATGTTGGGCAGGGGATATGGATCTTTAGGGCAGCAACGGTTAAGATCCACATAATCTGTACACATTCTCCATTTGCCATTGGCCTTCTGCACCATTACCACATTAGAAAGCCAAGATGAGTAGCGTATCTCCCTTATAAAGCCTGCCTTCAACAACTCCTCTGTCTGCTCACAAGCCGCCCTCTGCTTCTCCAGTCCCAACCTCCTCTTCTTCTGGGCCACCGGTCTGGTTTCAGGATACACTGCAAGCTTGTGACAACAGAAATCAGGGTCCATCCCCGGCATGTCTGCTGCTGTCCATGCGAAAAGGTCTTTGAATTCCTGCAAAAGGGCTAATAAGCGTTGCTCCATAGCAGACTCCAGCTTATCGTTGATGTGCGTGACCTTCTCTGGGGAATCTCCCAATACAACGTCCCTGGAACCACCATCCGGTGTGGGCTTAAATGGATTTAGCGGATCAATCTTCAATTCCGCTCTGGGGTCCAGGTCGATGAGACTGACTGATCCTGCCGCTGTTCCTCCGTCGTTCAACTTCCTCTTCTTGTTGAATGCTTCCAACTTAACCATGTTGAGGCTCAGGTTATAACAATATCGAGCCATCTCCTGATCACCGTGGAGAGAGGACACACCATTGTCCTTGTCAATGAATTTGATCAAGAGGTGAGGAGTGGAAACAATTGCTTCCATCGTATTCAGTGTTGGACGGCCTATGATACCGTTATATGGGGATTCCACGTCAATCACCAGGATTCTTGACTTGACCGTTCTTGCACCGGGCTCGCCTTCAAAAGAAATCAAAGTATCAAGGTATCCCTTGGTGGGTTGCTTAGCTCCATTAAACGCTGTAAGTTCTTGTGTGTAGGGTTGTAAATCTGCATCACTGAAACCCATTCGTTTGAAACAATTATAAAATATAACATCACAGGAACTTCCCTGATCGACGAGGATCCTCTTGACATCCTTGTTGGCTATGACTGCCACAATAACCACTGCATCATCACCTCCTGGGATTGTTGGGCCAAAGTCATCATCAGTAAATGACACCGTCGGAGCTATCATACCGTCCCTGAAAGGGCGGTTATCCCTCAGTTTACCCTGGACTGACAGAATCATCCTATGGTGATTCTTTTGTGCTGTGATTGATGTTCCTCCTCCCGCAAATCCTCCAGCTATCATCTCAATCACTTCCCGTCTGCCCTGCCTCTGCTGCTGGGGCATGTTACTTTGTTGGGCACCTTCAGCAATCACTACCCCCTACTGCTTCTCAGCCGCAGTGAACTTCCTTGCTGGGTTGCGTGTATTATCATCTTCATCATCAGGATCTCTATTCCTTTTCTCCATCCTGTGAGGCTCATCCATAGATTTCTCCTTAAACAAATACTGCTTCAGCTTTCCTTCCCGAATGAGAGTTTCCACCGTATTCTTTAACGCCTTGCACTCATCAGTGTTGTGCCCTGTCTGCTCATGGAAAGTGCAGTATTTACGTGGGTTTCCACCCCTCTTGGCTGGGACTGGCTTCCTTATACCAAAGACGTTCAGAGTTGGCCAACCAACCTCCCTCATGATTTGTGAGTGCCTGGTGTTCAACGGAGCATAGTGATCGAACGATGATACACGCCTATCTCGTGGATGCTGATGAGCGTTCACAAAGTCTTCTCTAAAGGCATGCTTCTCAGGCCTCACTCTCTCCTTTTCTCTCCGTGGCTGCTGAGCGGGTGCGGAAGGCTTAACTCTTGTTGCAGTTGCCTCTAGATGTATCTCTATGCCCACATATTTGGAAGCTTTCCTTCGAAACTCCTCGAAGGTTGTAGGTGGGCTCTTTGCCAAAGATAGGGCAAAGGTTGAACCAGGCTGAAGAGCTTCCACTACAATATGGAGTTGTATAGCCTCCGTGAGGTTAGGGACCAAAGCAGCCTCCTTGTAAAACCTTTTCAGGAACTCCTTAAGAGTTTCAGTTTCTCCCTGCCTTATCTAGGCCAGGGTGTGAGAAGTTCTTGGGATATCCCTAGAGATGACGAAATGGCTTTCGAATGCAGCAGCCATTTCCTCCCAAGAGTCTATAGATCCTGAGGGCAAACTTTTAAACCAGCTGAGAGCTTCCTCCGTCAACGTCCTTGGGAACATTCTGCACATGACATCTTCGTCTGCTCCCAGATACATAGCTTCATAAACATAAGCATCCAAATGCTTAGTGGGGTCGGTCTCTCCATTATACTTCCCGATCGACAATGGCTGAGTTGTTTGCAAGTGTTTTAGGATGACAATACTCATCAACCTTCTTGAGAAAGGGACATTGAGCTTGTATGTCCCTGAAGTTATCACCGCCTGCTCCCTTCTCCTGGTACTGACTCTATCACCAGAGTCCTGCGTTTGCTCCCTCTCTTCATATGTGAGGATCTTCGAATACTGGAGGGTGGTGGATTTATCCCTCGCTGATGCATGGTGAGCATCCTCTGCATGAGACACTACTCTGTCCCCAGCTCCTCCTCTCTCTCGCCTCAACTCCATCAGCTCCTCCTTCAGTTGCCTGATAACCTCATCGCGAGGGTCAGGCGTCTGCACTTGCACCATCCTCCGGGTTTGAGTTACAGGGGATTCGAAGACGAGTCTCCTCCCAGCCTGTTGATGGGTCACATCCTCCACGTGACCTTCCACGAAATCTCTCCCATCACCCTCCATTGTGACAACCTAACTTCTGCGAAAATGGGAATAACTCTATCGTGTCCCACCGGGCGTGCCAATGAACTGGTCTGGACCGGGGTCTAGGATCCGGTGTGGGACCAGCCACAAGAGTGCAGGTGTTTTTAGGGTTTACACACCGGAACAGTGTATATCCGATGTATTAATCCGGTTTCTCAGTGGGAGAGGCCGGTCTTGTTGTCCTGGAGATCCTTCACACCAACGATTCGCGTTGCAGGAGGGCGAAAGGTGGTGCCACCTGCAAAGATTCTCCGACGCTCAAGTCAGAAGAGTGTATGAACTCAATGAATACTCAAGCGAAGTAATAGTTGAATGTAAGTTAGGACAACGATACCATGCATTTGTATTGAAATATGCTACTTATAGTTGCACGTCAAAGAATGAGTCGTTGGATATAGGTGGGTCCCTTAGCTCTGATTGCGTGTATATTGTGTCAATCAGAATGGCTCGTCTTTCAGAATGTGTCAGGAGGGTAGGTCAATTATCAGAGTACGATCCTCTAGGGAAAGGAGAGGATAATCACCTTTTCCGCATAATCTGCTGACACGTCCACTTACTTTCTGAAGCCATTGATGTGACTTATTTTGCTACACATAGTGTCTTCGTTGATAAGTTATCAGGGGCTCTTCTCTTGCTGTGAGGGAAAAGCCAACAGTTATATAAATGTCCTGTAACAATGAACATAGAACCGTTATGGAGAAAATGAATGATGCTGTCATGGAGTGAGGGCGGACGGACAGACAACGGATATCCGGTGTGGTAACGTTGAACCAGGACACCGGTTTTCCTTATATGAGGTCAGTCCGACGTCACAAGAATGAGGGCCGGTATCTAGACCGGATCAGTAACAGTGTCTGATCCTGATCCTCACGATGAGTTGATCAGACAACTTCAGAGAGAACTCGCTGAACTGCGAAGAGAAAAAAGGCAAAGCGAGGATAAAGAATCATCTCGCACGCGAAACACTCCCCACGCAACTGATGGTGAAAAGTCCACCACTCTTCAGTACTCAAATATCCCTACGTTTGAGGGGGGAGAACAGACTCGCGATTCTGAGGATGCAGCTTCCCGAAGGAAGAGAGATTCAACAACAGCACCCCCATTGTCTTACAATCTGAAGGTTCCTTTTTCAAGGAGACTTATCGGCATCAGCATCCCCAAGCACCTTCAAACTACTCAACCACTTTCCATCGGAAAGTATAATGGTGAAACTGATCCAACTAAGCACCTTGATGCTTATGTGTTTGAAGCCATGTACTTGGGGGCTGATGAAGACGTGATGTGCCGAATGTTCCCTCGAACATTGTCTGAGGAGGCCCTCGGGTGGTTTAAAGGCCTGCCTTCTGGATCCATAGATTCTTGGACGGAAATGGCAGCTGTCTTTGAAACCCACTTTGTCATCTCCAGAGACGTACCCAAGAAGTCTCATACCTTGGCTCAGATTAAGCAAGGTGAAACAGAGGGCTTAAAAGATTTTTTGAAGAGGTTTTATAAGGAAGCAGCCCTGGTTCCTAACCTCACAGAATCTATCAAGCTGCATATCGTTATTGAGGCATTGCAGCCAGGATCAGCTTTTGCTCTTTCATTAGCAAAGAGCCCTCCAGCAACTTTTGAGGAGTTCAGGAAAAAAGCCTCAAAGTACGTGAGCATAGAGATGCACTTAGAGGCAATGGCTACAAAGAAAAAGCCACCAACACCATCTCCCCAAACCCAGAAGGGTAAGGAGAAGACGAGGTCAGAACGCATGGAGAGGCCATTCACCAATCCTAAGGTTAATAACCACCCTCCTCGACCTCGAGAAAAGCATGTCAATTCCTTCAGCCATTATGCACAGTTATCTGCTAGACCATCTCAGATTTTGAGAGAGGTCAGATGGCCAGTTTTCAGCACATATGGCATCAGGAGACCAGCCCCTATGAAAAGACCAGGAAATTCCCGTAAGTACTGCGATTTTCATGAACAAAATGGTCATTCCACTGATGAATGCCAAGCTCTAAAGAACGCGATTGAGACGCTAATTAGAGAAGGCAAGTTAAAACAATACCTGTTCAAAGAGAAATCTTTTGACAGGGTTAATCGGAATGAGAAAAGAGAAAGGGATCCAGACGACGGGGATGACAACAACAGCAATCCGGTTCGAAAGTTCTCTGCTGCAGAAAAGCAAAAAGATGTGATGACTGATAATGCAGCGCAAAGAGACAGCCTGCCCCAGCAACAACGTCAGGGCCGACGTGAAGTTATTGACATGATTGCTGGAGGATTTGCTGGAGGAGGAGCTTCAATTACAGCCCGTAAGAATCATCACAGAATGATTCTATCTGTGCAAGGGAAAGTCAAAGACAATCGCCCTTACAGAGGAGGGATTGAGGCTCCCATAATCTCTTTCTCCGATGAGGATTTTGGCCCAACCATTCCTGGTGGTGACGATGTTGTAGTTATCACTGCAGTGATAGCCAACAAGGACGTCCGAAGAATCCTTGTTGACCAGGGAAGTTCCTGCGATGTTATTTTCTATAATTGCTTTGAAAGAATGGGTTTTAAAGACTCAGACTTACAGCCTTATACGCAGGAACTAACAGCTTTCAACAGTGCAAAGCAACCAACTAAAGGGTATCTTGACACCCTTATCTCGTTTGAAGGCGAGCCAGGGGCCAGAACGGTCAAATCCCGAGTGTTGGTGATTGATGTCAAATCACCATTTAACGGCATCATAGGCCGCCCTACTCTAAATGCAATGGAGGCAGTTGTGTCAACCCCACATCTCCTTATCAAGTTCATTGATAAGGATAATGTTGTTTCATCAATCCGGGGTGATCAAGAGATGGCTAGGTATTGCTACAACCTTAGCCTCAACATGACGAAGTTGGACGCCTCCAATAAAAAGAGGAAACTCAATGATGCTGGAGCAGCCGCTGGATCTGTAAGCCTTGTCGACCTGGACCCTAGGGCGGATTTGAACATTGATCCGCTCAACCCGTTAAAGCCCACACCGGATGGAAGTTCCAGGGACATCGTCTTAGGAGATTCTCCAGAAAAGATCACCCATATCAACGACAAGCTTGATACAGAAATGGAGCAACGACTACTGATGCTCCTACAAGAGTTTAAAGATCTCTTCGCATGGACTGCAGCCGATATGCTAGGCATAGACCCTGAATTCTGCTGTCATAAATTATCCGTCTATCCAGAGACGAAACCGGTGGCCCAAAAGAAAAGACGATTGGGCCCAGAGAAACAAAAGGCAGCTTGCCAGCAAACTGAGGAGTTGCTGAAGGCCGGATTTATCAAGGAAATCCGGTATTCCTCTTGGCTTTCAAATGTGGTGATGGTCCATAAATCCAATGGTAAATGGAGAATGTGCGTTGACTACGTGGACCTCAACCGCTGCTATCCAAAAGATCCTTATCCTCTTCCTAACATAGATCGGATGGTGGATGATTCCTCTGGTTATCAATACCTGAGCTTCATGGACGCTTATTCAGGTTACAACCAAATTCCGATGTGTGAAGAGGATCAAGAGAAGACAGCTTTCATAAATGATCGTGGTGTCTTTTGTTATAAAGTCATGCCCTTTGGCCTGAAAAACGCTGGGGCAACATATCAGCGCATGATCAACAAGGTTTTCGAAGGCATGCACACCAAACTTGTTGAAGTATACATTGACGATATAATAGCAAAGACACCGGTTGGTGGCGATCATGTTAAAGATTTACGCCAAGTGTTCACCCGTTTGAGAAAATTTAACATGAGGCTGAACCCAATGAAATGCACATTTGCTGTCCCTGCTGGGAAATTCTTGGGATTCATGTTAACTCAACGAGGTATCGAAGCCAATCCAGGGAAATGCCAAACGATTCTAGACATGCAGAGTCCAAAGAATCTCAGAGAAGTCCAATCCCTGAATGGCAAGGTAGCAGCTTTGGCACGATTCATGCCAAAGATGGCTCACAGGTCGCTCCCCCTGTATAGGATACTGAAAAAGTCCAAGAAATTTGAGTGGGGACAGGAACAAGAAAAAGCTTTCCAAGAGCTTAAGGAGGTGTTGTCCAAACCTCCCATTCTCACGAAGCCTGACCCCGAAGATACACTCATTCTATACTTGGCTATTTCGGATGAAGCTTTGGGCATTGCCTTGATAAAAGAAACTCCTGATGGACAGAGACCGGTCTATTTCACTAGCAAAACCTTGCAAGGTGCTGAGATCCGGTATCAAAAAATCAAAAAGGCCGCCCTCGCTGTTGTTTGGGCTTCTCGACGGCTGCGTCCGTACTTTCACGCCCATCCAATCATAGTGAGAACGGATTTGCCACTCCGTTCTGTCTTGATCAAGCCCGATCTCGCTGGGAGGATGATCAAATGGTCTATTGAACTATCTGAGTTTGATATATCCTATGAACCTCGAAGTGCTATTAAAGCTCAAGTCTTGGCTGATTTTATTGTGGAAATGACAGGGACTGATCCAGATTCCCCTCGTGTCCATTGGACCATTTACGTTGATGGTTCATCGAACCAAAGAGGCTCTGGAGCGGGTGTAGTTCTAGAAAGTGATGACGGAGTACACCTGGAAATCTCCCTTCGTTTCAATTTCAAAACATCCAACAACCAAGCTGAGTACGAGGCTTGTTTGGCCGGACTGAGAGCTGCAATTGACATCGGAGCTTCTGAGGCGACGCTCTGCAGCGATTCACAGCTGGTGATTTCGCAAATCTTAGGAGATTATCAAGCTTGCGAACCTCAACTCCAATTATACTTGAACTGTGTCAAGGAGTTGGTAGAGAAATTCTCGAAGGTGGAATTCAAGCACGTTCCGCGCGAAGAGAATACAAGAGCGGATATACTCTCCAGATTAGCAAGCACCAAACGACCAGGTAGCACCACTACGCTGGTCCAAAGCACACTGACGTCGCCCAGCATCCCTCTTTTTCCTTCTCTAAATGCTATAATGACTAACTCCCTTTACGGGGATACATGGATGGCTCCTTACATCCGTTATTTGGCTGATGGACAACTACCCACAGATGAGAAGGAAAAGACGAGGCTAAGGAGAGAATTACCGTATTTCACTATGATTGATGGTAATCTTTACAGAAGGGCACTCTCTGTGCCCTATTTGATTTGTCTCAAAGAGGATGAGGTGCAAGATGTAATGGAGGAAGTGCATGGAGGACAATGTGGACACCACGCCGGAGGAAGAAGCTTAATGCGAAAAATCCTCAGAGCTGGATACTGGTGGCCCACGATGAAGCAAGACTCCATTGACTTCGTCAAAAAATGCGACGCTTGCCAAAAATTCTCTAACCTTCACCACACACCGGCGGAAGAACTCTTCACATCCGCTGTTCCATGGCCCTTCTATCAATGGGGATTGGATATTTTGGGCCCCTTTCCAACTGCTCCTGGGGGCATCAAATATCTCATTGTAGGGGTCGATTATTTCACTAAGTGGATAGAAGCAGAGCCGGTGGTGCATATTACTTCAGCCCGAACTCGTCGTTTCATGTATGAAAACATCATAACACGGTTCGGGGTCCCAGCACGGATTGTCACAGATAATGGCACCCAGTTCACGGATAGAAAATTCACAGATTTGCTCGAGGGGTTAGGAATAACCCAGATATTCTCATCCGTTGAACACCCCCAAACTAACGGCCAAGCTGAAGTAGCCAACAGGGAGGTGCTAAAGGGACTCAAGAAACGCCTTGGTGAAGCCAAGGGCGGATGGACAGACCAGCTGTGCCACGTCCTGTGGGCATATCGGACAATGCCTCATTCATCTACCAACGAATCCCCATATCGTTTAACATACGGGGTAGAGGCAATGATACCTGTGGAACTGCAAATTGCTTCCACAAGGGTCAAGTACTTCTCTGAAGAAACGAATAACGCCAACTTGGCATCCAAAATGGATGTCATACAGGAACTCAGAGAAGATGCATTCATCAGAGATCAAGCTATCAAAGCCAAAGTTGCTCTTCGGTACAACAAACGAGTCCAATCAAGGACTTTCAACGTTGGAGATTTGGTTTTGAGGAAAGCAAGTATAGGGAACAAATTCGCTCATCAAGGCAAACTAGCCCCAAACTGGGAAGGCCCATACAGGGTATCCGAAGTTACTGGCAAAGGCTCTTACCGCCTTGAAAACCTTGATGGCACTCCAATCCGAAATAAATGGAACACCCAAAACTTGCGCATCTACTATAGCTAGCTGTTGGAACTATCTACACTCTCCTATCCTTATCTTGGATTGAATACTGGAGAATTTATTTTCACAGCTACGCTCTCATTGTAATTCTTATTTCTGATTTAATAAGAATCTCTCACAACAATTTAACTCTTTCGAGTTTTTCTTATGCTGTGATTTTCAGTTTATCCGGTGTACAGAAACATATTCAGGACGGATGATCTCAGCTACTTGTTCTGTAGTTGACGATGTAACTCCTCGAATATGTGCAACACACAAGAGCATACTCAGGACGGATGATCTCAATTACCCATTCTGTAATTGACGATGTAACTCCTCGAGTGTGTCTAATTGATTGAAGGCCCGGATTGTAGGATTAAACCGAACTCTGGGTACGGTTAGTAAGTTTGGCTGAACACCGGTGAAGGCTCGGATTGTAGGATTAAACCGAACTCTGAGTACGACTAGTAGGTTTGGCCGAACATCGGTGAAGACCTGAGTTGTAGGATTAAACTGAACCTCAGGACATGGGTTGTAGGGCTGGTCCTTTTTCAAGGCCACAAACCGAACCCCATACGAAGGCTTGGGCGCAGTAGGCTGGTTCTTCTTCAAGACCACGCTGAACCCCAAGTAACGGGCGCAGTAGGTTCAGGATTAGCCCTGATCTGAACCCCGTGTTGAAGGCTCAGATTGTAGGATTAAACCGAACTCTGAGTACGACTAGTAGGATTAACCGAACGTCGGTGAAGAATCGTCATTGGGTAAAACCAAAAGACCGATTGAAGAACGGTTAGTAGGATTAAACCGAACGCCAAATACGACATGGATTGTAGGATCAAACCGAACTCCAAACACAACAAGTAAGTTATACTGAACTCCAAATTAATACTTTCTGGTAAAGTTCTTTATTTGGAAGTTTTATAGCTTTGAATTCTGAATCATCAATTCCGACACAAAAATAATTCACTCGGGTATGCCACAATCTGAGGCATATTCACCCGAAACCTCTCAGTCAGAAATATTCGAAGAGGAATTTCTATTTTAAATCCTCATTCTCAAGAACTCTCACGTGAAAGTCTCACTCAGAGTTTGTTCAAAGTACTGATCACCCAATGATACTGGGGGACAACATCAACGGTTTAACGAATATCTTGAGGAATGAACTCTCGATGAAACGATCTCACAATCATTCCCCTTAAGTCGATCTCGTGATGATGATATGTTCCCTCACACGCGGTGATCTTATTATGAAATTCATCTCGCATGTATAAGACCGGTATCGAGATTGTGTTTTACAATCCGATCTTCATTACTTAAATCCGGAATGACACAATACACATGCAATCCCTATATTAAAGTTGTTTTTCACTAAACAGGAATGGAGGTAAAAAACTCTTTTATTGATTTAATGAGAATTATAATTCGTGTAATAATCCGGAGCTGATCCCGGAACACAGCGAATTCGAATCAATAAAATGAAAAAGGAAACAGGGAGGGCGCTACTTTCTCTGGCTTGAATCTCCTTCTTTCCCTTCGCTTTTGCCTCCGGTCTTGCCTTCTTCAGTGCGAGAGCTTGTTCCTGTACTTATGGGCTTCAGGAGTGAAGGTCCCATTGATTGACCTTTAGGTAAAGGAGCAAACTTATAAGGAGTGTTAGGCGGACTTTCATGACGGTTATCAACGATGGCCACTAGTTTCCCTTGGTGAAACTCATAAAACGGATCAATACCGTTCAGATTAATTGACACCTTGGGATTCCGGTATAGCACTTGACGAACTACCAACCCGAAAGCCTCCTTGACTGCTTGATCACACATGTTTACAGCATCGTCTAAGTCTGCTTTCAGGGTCTTGACCTCGTCAGTCGAATCCGCCAACTTTAAGAGCAGCTCCTTTTCCTTACGTGACCAATCGTCCACTCCTTGAGAATGGACGACCTTAGCCTCCTTCAACCCCTCTTCTAGCTTCGAAGAGCATTCCTTCTCCACACAAAGGTTGGCATGGAGGTCAGCATTGATTTTCTTCTGATCAAGAACTTGACCCTCCAGCTCCTTGGCAAGGTTCTTCAGCTTGGCAATTTCTTCATCCTTCTTCTGAGTTTCTTCTCTGGAAGTTTCTAATTTTCCTTCTAATTGGAGGATGATCGCCTTGTCTTTGCTAACCAATGAGCTGAGCCTCTCGTTCTCTTCTGTAAGCTCACGAACCGACTTGAGAAGCCCAGACAATTCAGCCAAGTGCTTCTGTCCGTCGTCGCAAGCTTTGATCATTTCTTTACTCTTCAATGAGGGCTTCACCTTGTATGAAGTTTCAGGAACGCCCTCAGGAACGGAGTCCTCATACACCGGATTATGAACAAGGCCGGAACTACCTTTAAGAGGACAAGGAGCTTTGGGTGTGAAATAAGTCGTTATTGGCTTCGCCCCATAAGTGATTACACTGCCTGGGGCATCAGGAGTGGGCTCTTCCGCTCTCCTTTCCTTAGAGGGCTTTGGCTCAATAACCCCTCTTGAAGTCTTTGGTTTCTTGGGCGAAGGTTGACGGTCTGAGATCTTGGAGGGGTCACGCTTTGTCCTCTTCTTTTTCTCGACGACCTTCTCAGATCCGCCCTCGAGTAAAGGAATATCGTCACCAGCAGACAAGGTTAATATTATTGTCTCAGCAGTAGCCTTCTTTGAATTCCGCTTTGCCTGAATGTCATTTTCAGCCGCAACGGAAGTCTCTCTGGCCTTGAGTCCTTTTAGCCTATTCATCTCTGGTGACTCGCTCTGAATTTCACCTGCACAATCAATAGACACAATTAGAGATCAAAAGTTTTAAGGCATGACATAATAACGCATGAAGAATGGCAGGAAAATTACGTAAATACTGCTCACAAGTAGACTTTGGTCCTAACAAACGCCTGCAGGAGAAAAATTGGTGCGAGGCTGTGTAGGATTGAAGAGCCGAAAGAACGGAGATGGAAGATGGGCTCAGTTCGTCCTCCTCAGTGTAGTATGCCTAGGAGGTTAGCAAGAAATGCTCATGCGTCCAAGCCACTGGGATCTTTGGAATCCCATCTTCAGTTAACCAAAAAACTGGTTCATTCGGATGAACGTTGATCTTCGTATAGTAAGATTTGAATGAATGACCATCAACTTTGGCGGAGTCAGTGTACGCCTCGAAGTTGATGATCTTGGAGATAGTCCAGAGGGATATCAAACTCACTCCTCCCTTCTCCTTATTTGCACGGCGGACCACCTGAGAGAAGTAGAAAAGCATGGCCACCGTTGGTTCAAAGTTGAAGTGCTCCCCAAGCACTTCAAGAGAACGGACTAACCCCCATCCGTTAGGGTGAAGCTGCGAAGGGGCGCAGTCTAAGAATCTCAGGACCCCCATCTGAAAATCTGTAAGGGGAAAGCGTACGCCGAGATTCAGAAACAGGAAGTCATACATGTACAAGGACCTTTCGTCCGGAGTATAACAAATCCGATCTGATGGGAGCGGAGCTAATGCCTTGAAACACCATTTATATTTATGCTGCTTCCAAACCGTAAAGCGCGGTTCCAGCTCTGCTCCGTCCTCACGAGCGTGCACGGATGCTGTTTCACGAAATTCCTCAGCGACCCAGCTGAATGGGCGTTTCTGTTGGAATTTCACCCAGTCTATCCGGTGTGCAACCACATTGCATAGGCCGGATTGGGTCTTCAAGATATACTTCTCAGAGGGAGATTCTCCTTCAGATGATTTCCTCCCAGTAACTTTCTTTGTCACCATTGTGAAAGCTTTGACGCTGCGATAAAATTTCACATCATCAGAGAGATACAAATCCCCACTCTCAACACTCTCACTGGAGGAGGAAGACTCTGAAGAGGGTATAATCACCCTTCGCCTTTGATATTGCGACTCCTCCCTCTCTGTATACTGTGGCCTCGACTAGACGATCACTGGGATCCTCCCACCATGAACGCTAGGGTTTTGAGTCAAAGCCCTTCCTCCTCTTCCTCTAGGGCTAACGCCACTGAAGCTAACACCCTTCCTAGACATTCTCAAATATTGAAAAGAGATACAGAAAACGAAGGGAAAGTGGTTACCTAAGGATAGTGAATTGAAATTCACAGAGGCGGACACGAAGAACTTCTCGGAACTTTTGCAGAGGTTCGTCAAGGGAGCAATAAGAAATGGTAACTGAGATTGCCAGATATGCCTTTTTCAGGGCACGAGAATTTTCAAATACCCACTAAACACAACCTGTCGTTTACCCCCAAACGACTACCCGTTTAGTGGACCTAAATTGTCGTTTTGTACCTCAAGGCGCGAAAATGCCATCGTTTCGCCACAGAGCCTTCTAAGTGGGCCTATCAAATCCAAATTCTAGGCCCAACAAGACTCTGCGTGACGGTTATTAAGACATGCGTATTTAACGCAATAATGGCTCGCCCACGTGAATTAAGGCATTAAACGTCCAATCATTAGAAACGTGGCCACCATTACTCGAATACCAAGGGTTACAAAATTCGAAAAACTTCTGATATTCTCATTGTCGAATCCGCCCTTAAGAATTTCATCACTACGGAACCTGGTTCCCAGAGCGGATATTTACAATTCGGTGTATTTCCGAAATCCATACGTACTACGATCAATATAGCTCATATGAGCAAGTCAACTGCTTCCTCACATCAGCTAGGGGGCTAGTAGAGGTACTATTCGGATTTCGGATACAAAAATTGCCTAATCCGCATTCCTACGATTGAAAAATGT
Source organism: Clitoria ternatea (assembly GCA_037962975.1). NCBI lineage: Eukaryota > Viridiplantae > Streptophyta > Magnoliopsida > Fabales > Fabaceae > Clitoria > Clitoria ternatea. Next base: position 290,819,340 of record CM075670.1, read on the forward strand.
CACCAGGACGGATGATCTCAATCACCTATAAAGTGATTCGACGATGTAACTCCTGGTATGAACAATTCTCATCATCATTCTGAGAAGTATTCACTCAATCTGTACTCCTACGATTGAAATATGTCTCCAAGATGGATTATCTAAATCACTTAATCTGTGATCTGACGATGTAACTCTTGGTGTTGTGTACTTTTCCAGAACGGATAATCTCAATCACCCATTACGTGATATGACGATGTAACTCCTTGACATGGTATACCTGCCCAGGACGGATGATCTCAATCACCTATTCTGTGATATGACGATGTAACTCCTGGCGCCATACAAACCTCAAGGACGGATGATCTCAATCACCTATTATGTGATCCGACGATATAACTTCTGGTGCTGTACATATCCCCAAGACGGATGATCTCAATCACTTATGAAGTGATTTGACGACAAAACACCTGGCATGATCAATTCATATAATCATTCCTGTGACGGAAAATTCTGAAAGTCAGTCCGCACTTTCACTTTCAAGTGGTATTCTCCCAGGACGGATACTCTTTATCACCTATTCTGTGATACAATGACGTAACTCCTGGCGTAGAAAAACTCCCATCATCATCCTTATGATGGAGGACTCAAGCACCACTTTCTTACACCTTTGCAGTTCCCCAAACTTGGAACAATATTCTTACATTGTTTTCTTCAGTGAGAACAACATGAATGAAGAACAGTCATCCGTCCTGTTACACTACTCTACTAAACAGCGGATCGACCCCTCTTTTCCCTAAAGGAATTAAGGATCATGCCCCAAAGACAGGCACCTTTTTCTTAACACATACTTGGGGACATGTATATATTTCGCCGTTCTAAATTTATCTATTGTTTAATCTTCTGAGGCAGTTATTTCAATCTGGCCTTAAGATTAATTATACAGAACGGATTAGCAACGATTTATATATGCATGAAACGATGAAGACAAATGCCTTAAATGGAATTCATTCATTAAAAACAAGGCTGTACACAATAGTTTAAAATCCGGAGTTGATCCGGGTACACAACTATACATGTAAATGAAAAGAAAACTACGGAGGAGGAATCTGTTCTTCAGTTTTCTGTGCCTCCTCAACACCAGGCTCTTGTGCCCCTTCCTTGGGAACCTCCACAGGAATCTCCCCTCCAGGAGCTTCAGCCCTTTCTTCAGAAGAAGGAACCTCGGACACAGGAAATACGTAATCCGGTCCCATGGTTTGACCCTCAGGAAGAGGAGGCAAACCATACAGGGACATTGGGGGATCTTCGTGACGACCATCCACCACTGCGACTAACTTTCCCCCATGGAACTCATAGAACGGATCCATTCCATAAAGGTTAAGTTTCGCAGTGGGGTTGCGGTAGAAGACTTGGCGTATGGCTAGGCCGAAGGACTCTTCGACAGCCCGGGTGCATATGTCTATTGCTTCTTCTCTGTCAGCTTTCGCCGTGGTCAATTCTCCCCGCAACTTGGACAGCTCCTCACTAGATACTTCGGACTCCGCTTTCCTAGCCTTCAGTCCCTCTATCTCAAGAAGGAGCTTCTTCTCCCTTTGAGACCACTCCTCAGCAGCAGCTTTATTTTTATCCTGGCTGCTACGGAGTTCTTCTTCCTTCTCTGCCACTTTGCCTTCCAAGCCTTTGAGGTCGCCTTTAAGCTTGAGATTCTCTTTAGTCATCATATCTCCGAACTCCCTAGATTTGGTAAGACGATCTTCCATTAACTTTATGGAGGCTTTGTCTTTTTCCGAGGAAAGGTTGAGCTCTTCTAATTTGTCACTCAGCTCTTCAACCTTGTTGACGTTGTTAGCCAACTCGCTGACTGAAGAAAGCATTCCAGCAAGTTCGGCTAACTGCCACCTTCCGGCCTCACACGCTTCTTCAATTTCTTTAACGCTAAGCGTAGGCCGGAGTTTGTACATCGGTGGTGGAAGAGTGGCTGGAGTAGAACCCTCATAGGAGAGGAAGGGGGTGAGAAACGAGGTAGTTGGGAAGGAGATCGGATTTGACCCGGAATCCCCAGCAGCAGTTTCTTTATTAAGACTAGAGGGAGCACCAGCTGCTTCCGAGGTTTCAACAGCTCTATCCTCTGAAGTCCTATGCTTCTTGGATAGACGCCTTGCAGGGTCATTCTGAATCTTTCTTCTCCTCTCAGAAACTTGAGGATGACCCGTGGCTACATCGGCGGCAGAGGAACCGCCCTCAACCAACGGAACGTCCCCTTCAGCATCCGAGGTCAATATTATTAATTCAGGACGATCTTTAGTTGAGGGCCTGGGCTTAACCTCGTTTTCACGAGCAACGGACTTACCCGCCGCCTTGAATTTCTTTAACTTGTCCATCTCTGGAGTTTCTTGTTCTATTTCACCTACATGAACAAACACAAGGTGTTAGCAACTATAAATATTTTATATATATTTGGTAAAGGAGAAAAGGTGAAATAAAACGAGAAATACGCAAATATTCCTCCCGGACTCCGCTTGAGCTACTTAGCAAACGCCTACACGAAAAGACGTGACGACGTGTAGTGTGTGATTCAAGTGCGAACAACACTCTCGACGTATCACGAGACAGATCAGATTGATCAGTGTAGTACGCGTGGGAGCTCAAGAGAAAGTGTTTGTGTGTCCAACTCAAGGGAAATTTGTCGACGCCCTCTTCATCCTTCCAAAATATTGGTTTGCCCTTCTTGATGGATATGCGAGTGAAATAAGTCTTGAAGGACTTCCCATCGACCTTGGCAGAATCCGTATAAGACTCAAAGTTCACAAAGGAATAGAGAGTCCGAAGAGTCACCAGACCAACTCCACCCTGCTTATTTGCCCTTCGAACTACTTGGGTGTAATAGAACAGCATCGCTACAGTTGGTGTGAAATTAAAATGTTCACCCAAGACCTCCAAAGCTCGGATGAGGCCCCAACCGTTGGGATGAAGTTGGGAGGGTGCACAGTTCAGAAACTTCAAGACGCCCATCTGGAGTTCGGTTAGAGGGAAACAAACTCCCAGATAATGAAAAATAAAGTCGTACATATATACAGAGCGGTCATTAGGGACGACATGGCATATCCGTTCTGTCGGAAGTGGTGCGTAAACCCTATACCAGTTTTTCGTCTCTTCATCCGTACTCAGCGTGAATCTCGGTTGAATCCGGGATCCCTCCTCATCCGCATGACGAGAGGCCAAGTCCTTAAACTCGCTGGACACCCAACAGAAAAGCCTTTTAGCCTGAACCTCCTCCCAATTCAGCCTCGAAGCGACAACGCTATAGAGACCTTCAGTTGTCCTCGAAATAGCGCTATTTCCAGAGGCTCCCTCTCCAGTGGCCATTTGAATTTTCTAAATCGAACTCCTTAATCTACGATAAGAAATAAAATGTCGTCAGAAAGTTGTAATCATTACTCACTGTATTTTAAAAGCAACTACAATCAGAGGACGACTCTGAGAAGGGAAAGGTCACTTTCCACAGTGAGTAAGATCCCCTTTCTGAGCGACGCGATTCAGTCTTAGGAAGAATCATAAGGATTCTTCCCCATGACTATTAGGGCTGCGGGAAACTGATTTCCCCCCTAGATGAAGCCTACCTTCTTTAACTAAGAAGTAGCAAAACAAAACAAGACCAGAACAGCAAGGAAGAAATAGTTACCTCAGACGATAACGATGAAACCCTCGTAATGTAGGCAGCGAACTTCCTTGAAAAATTTCTGCAAAATTTTGTTAAGGAAACAAAAGCGAGTGGAACCCAGAATCCACTAAGTATTCCTTTTATAGGAAACGAAGAGGTTCGGTTACCCCCTCTTGAAGTTGTGTCGTTCTCGATAAAACGCATTCGTTCACAAGCGAAACGACACAACCGTTCCAAATTCTTGGGCGCCAAAACGATAGCGACTCAGCGAAGGGCTATCCACTAGGCCCAAAAGTTTCGAAAACTTCGGGCCCATTAAGCCCAAAACGACGGTTAATGAGATTTTCATCTCAGACGCAATAATTGCTTGCCCACGTGATTAAAAGCATTAATGTCCAATCATGCAACGCAATTCGCGCTTTACAGCCGTTACACGAACTTCAAGAGCTCTCAATTCCAATAAACTCTTGAAATTCTCGTACAACGAATCTTTGTCTGAATCCGTTATGGCCGCATCGACAGGTCGGATCTATTAATTTTAGAACGGTTCTTTACGAATGACAACAGATGCTAAGGAACTATTACACATTTAAGCTTACCGATATTAAGACCTCTCGCAGGTTGAGTAGCTTATGTGAACAACCATTCGGTCCCTCACACAAGCTAGGGGACATATGATCCGGTCTCAATACCGGTATCCGATCCACTATACATATTTCAACGTCTTTGATAAGACATCTACGTGTAACCGGTGTCATCGGTATACATCTGGACTGTAATTCCGTATCAGGCGTTCTCCCTATACCGGTTGTTCAGGATAACACCATGACATCGGATAATACACACGTCACTGTGCAAAAGACAAGGATTGTAGCTACAGGGATCGATCAATAATTCCCTGCACTACGAGCCAAATTCTGCTCACGGGAATGGTCAACTTGTTCCCTAATCCTAGTCTACATTCTCTATGCTCAATATAAAATAGCCACTTGACCCAATCATGCAGGTAAGTGCGCAATATAATAATGCTAATGGGAGTTGGTGGTTCCCCACCAACGAATCCTCGTTAATCGAGCCAATCAGGTATATGAACTCACTTCATGATTGAAGTGAGGGATCTTCAGCTCATTTTAACGACTGATTACTCTCTGAATACATTCCTTACTTGGAATATAATCACTGACTTGAGCGTCGGAGAATCTTTGCAGGTGACACCACCATTCGCCCACTTCAACGCGTTAGGTCGGTGTGAAGGATCTCCAGAACGCCCAATCCGCTCTCCTCACTCAAGGACAACGGATACCTACACCGGATACACATACATCCGGTCTTCTATACGGTGTTTACATACTATTTGTGACTGGTCTGAGTCCGGATCTCTAGACCCCAGTTCAGGACAGATCAGATGTATATAGTCCTTGTATATGTATATCTTTCTAAAAGTTTTTTATATATATCTCGTGTATATAAGGGGGTGTTACACCTGCCCGGATGAGAGGGCGGCCTGATGGTAAGGCACATACCCTATGGTGGTATCTTCGGATTCCATAGCCGTCTTCGAGTTGGACTCAAGGCCGGCCCGTAACACCGAGTTGAGTTGTTGTTGTCAACGAGAGTGACTGGTGTTACATTATGGACGAGCGGGTCGGTACCGGTAAAACAGAATTGATGATATATGCTGTGAAATTTATACACTACAGTGTAATCCCATCATTAGAGGTGGATCCGCATGCATATGCATTTGCATATTGTGTTTGAATGGTGAAGCTCTGGATAGCTTATGAGATCTCAATGATATGTTGATTATATTGTGGTTGATGAATTTTTGTTAAGTGATGATGGATTATATTGATGTGATGTGTAGAATTGGATAGGTGGAAATTTGATTCAGTAGCTATCATTTATCATATAATATGCTCACCCCTCTATTGTGGTTATCTTTTCAGTGGACTGCCGCGATGGTGATTGGTGAGGTATCACCATATTCGTGAGGACGATGCATGTACATGGTGTATATAAGTTGTATAGTATTTTGGTAGTAGCCTTGGTCGGCTCTTGTGTATATAACATTTTGATAGTTGATATGTGTGTATATATATATATATATATATATATATATATATATATATATATATATATATATATGATTGCTTAGTGGATCTAGGTAGTTGACGGCTTCAACTGGAAGCCTAGTTTATATTTTGGATGTATACTTGTTACGATGAATGATATGATAGAGTATGATAATGATATTTAGGTGTCGAGTCCATGGATGGTTCCACCATATATATGTGATGTTTGATATATCTAGGAATTGTGATTAGAGTGATATTGTTTGTTGATGTTTGTTGAATGCCATGGATGGATCCATGAGCTTATGTTGCATTGCATATGATGACTAGGAAACTGTTGCATTGCATAAATGGACAGGAATTGTTCATGTGAGTAGTTGAATTAGAAGGTGCGTGATGATTGAGATGAACTACACGTTAGAAGGTTGATGGAATGATGAATAGTGTTGTTGTATGGTCCCAAAACTCTACTTTGAAATTAAAATTAATTCACAAAAAATTTATTTGGGTTTTAGGCACCTTATTTTAAATGTTAGGATGTTTTATTTTGCCAACAAATAAATTAAGGGTTTATAACCGATCTAATTCAATTGAAATTATAAAATTGAACTAATTAAATTGATATCTAAATAAACTGAAAAGTGTAAAAACCAAAATTTTTATTAAATCCGATTTTAGATTTATATGTTGGAACCGATTTAATCTAATTCAAATCAAACTTTTATTTATACATATAATTTATTCATAAAATTAATTTGTTATTATCATATTAATATAATTATATATTCATAAGATTGCATTATTTAATTACTTTTAAAATTTACTTTTAAATTTATATCTTTTTATTGTTTTCTATGGGACACATATTTTGATGTATTTGCAAATTTATTATTTTTAACATCAATTTAAACTTAATTTTATGTTTTATATCTTTATTTACTATTTAAGTTTTATATTTTGTATCAACATAATGTTTACTAATGAAATAAAATTTATTTATTGTCTTCTAATTAAATAAAAAAATGAAAAAAAATCAAACTATCCAATTTAATCTACATTTAATCAGATCGAATCAAATTAAATTTAAAAAATCATCTCAACCAATTCAATCTTAACCCCGCAATGTAATTTTACCTTTTTCTTTAAAACCAGTCCAATATAATCTTTGAACAATGATGTTACATAATGCAAGGAATGTGTTGTAGATGTAGATATAGTGTAAGAATTTTTCCCAATTTAAATATTTTATAATCTAATTCTTAATTAGTCCCATGCTAAATTATTTTTTTTATAAATAAATGTTTAGTGTCTGTATTAATGTATTCTATTTAAATATATTTTAAATTTTTTTATAAATATAGTTTAAATTTTATGAACTGCAAGAGAGTCCAACATATTCAGATTTTAATAATTACACAAATTGATCTTGTTTGTTTGGTATATTATTTGGTTTAGGCAACTGGATTTCTTATCCAGAATGTTGTAAAAGTTTATAAAGTAAAGGGTATTTTATTTAACAATATTAATCATTCATGATTTACTAATAATAATATAATTAAACATAATTTTATTTGCATTAAGTATATTTTAATAAAAAGTTATAACTTATTTTAAAAGTATATATATAATAAACTATTTTGTGTACATGAAAAATTGCATTATTGAATTAAATATTCAACATTATAATTATAAATAAATATATATAGAGAAAAATATTTTATTAAGTTATCATAATAAGAAATTTTAAATCTGATAAATATTTATTGTATTAAATTAACATTTAAGTGGAGTAAGATATATAGATGTATATCACATTCAATGTAGATAAGTGGTATCGGAGGAAAGGAGAGAGAAGATCCTGATTCAATACCATTTGGTTAAAAAACTAACAAATCAACTCGTTTTAACTTATTAAAAAAATATAATAAACTTTAAAACTAATTATCTAAGTGTATGTTTAGGATGATTTTCTTTAAGAATTTATTTTCTTGATTTCAAGAAAAAGTATTTTATTTGCATGTTTGAGTAATTTCATAAAAAGTAAATTATAATTGATCTATTAGATTACTTGTTGTAAAGAAAAATATTATAATTAGAATCTGGATTTTTTTTAAAAAAATCCTAATTATAAAAAGGCTAAAAGTGTGAAATTGACTTTAAAATTAGGATTTAACCCTTCAAATAATAAAATTTAGAATTAAGCTTGTGTTGTTGAATTGTTTTAATTTTTTTTACTAACTCCTCATAGAAGTATAAAATTTAGGATTAAGCCCCTAACAAAAAAATTAGTATTAAGCTCTACTGACCTTAACAGCAAAGTTTAATACTAATTTTTTTATTAGGGGCTGAACCCTAAATTTTATTATTCAAGTGGATTAATCCTAATTTTGATTTTTTACAAGGGTTAGTTTTACATTTCAGCCCTATAAAAAAAGTACTTATTTTTATTATACACTCATTTTTCCCATTTTACCATTTGCATCTTCTCAATTTCACAATTCTCACATCTATTTTAGTAATTTTAAGCTTAAAAGTACCTTTTTTTATACTGTCCAAATAAAACAAATTATCTATATAATCCTTTTTTTCATAAACACATCCAAACATCATAAATTCTAACCTAATTGATTCGATTATTGAAATAAATACTTATCAAAATAAAATAATTTTTATACGCTTACCAAACATACCTTAATTTAGTCCAATGAATTTGATTGGAATATACTAACCATCCAAAAAGATATATACTAGCTCCGGCTCCAAATATAAATAAAAATATCTACTTTTACACATTAAGAATAATGACTGAAAGAAGTTATTTGCTTAATGTTATCAAATATTTAATATTATATACTAAAGTATCCTTAATAACATTTACTACACAAACATTAATTGTCTTGGAAATATATAGAGAAAGAGGATGTATCGTATAAGAAAGTCTCTCTTATGTAAAAGTGATAGAAACGAATCTAATCCGTACAATGGATGGTTGAGATTAATTACGTAGGTTTTTTAAAAATTCATATGACCTTTTAAGTGATCATATAACTTTAAAAAACTTTTAATTTCAACTATTTATATAATTATACAGCCCAACTCTCACATAAGGGAACTTTTCTCATAAAATATATATAAGGACATATTTAATAAATAAACATTTAATGACATTGAAAATATATAATTTTGTTTATACTACAAAAATTTATTTATATTCAGAATCAAATCTACCAATTATGAATGGATGGGTCGTTAAAAAATAATGATTTTGTAATAATTACAGTAAAGATTATATCTTTAGATTCTAACTAACTGACGTTGTTAAAGTTCATTTTAGTTCATAACCGTAGGGTTAACTAATGGAGGAACCAGATTAAATGACATTACATTCAAAAAGTTGCTTTAATAATTTTCTTCTTTTATGAACCAAATCTAAGTATACTGATAACCCGAAGTAACACCCATTGTAAATAACCAGCTTGTATTCTTGTGGTTGCAGGATAAATTTAGTGACAGGACTAATAAACCAAATAAATAGAGTTACATACACCAAACACACAAGATCAAACATGCTCTCTTTTCATAAACCAAACATATGCTCTCTTTATACCTATTGTGAATTTAGATTCGATCTTCTATATGAAATGGTAGCTGGTGAAGTTTTGGGCGACTCTGGAGAAGGTAAGTGGAGATTAGGCAAACCTTATTTAACCTTGATATGTAGAGCACCCTTGTCTATATGTCAATTCTTTAAAAACTTGTGTTTCATATTAATTTCTTTTATCCTTTTTCTTTTTCTTTTTCCACCAAAACAGAAGCAATCACCAGGGATGAAACTATCGCCTCTTGCTTTTAGTCTTAGAGATCCTTGACTTGCTTGATTCATGAGGCGGTTTCCAGATTATATCCTCAAGATTGCTACAGAAGTTCTTGTAAAACTGCAAAATTAAAGAGTGTATATTTCGTCAAAATTAAATCCAGGCTATTGATGGGGCAAAAAACTGGCGTTTTTAAAATCTTACCTTGAGGTATTCACCTGTATCTCCAGCCGCTTTTTGAATATCCACCATATAAAATGTAGGAGCCACTTCAAAAATCTACGAGTAGATAAACAGGAATTGTTTAATTAGCCAAATGTTAAGGGGCTATCAAAATTCTGATAGATGGATAGAAACTTACTTCCAGGATTACTGAGAAATAAGATGTTTTATCTGCTGAAATACCCTCTACCCTCATCTGAAAATTAATAGAAGATATTACTTCAGATGAATGACCATAGGCAGGTTTAATCTCAATTAAAAAGTAACGCCAGATGCTAAAAGGAATTGAAAATTGTGTGAAGGCAAAATGAAGATGCAAAAGAAATCAGAGAAATACTAGAAGTGGTGGAAAAAGAAAGGGGGATAAACTAGTTAGCTGGCAAAATCAATAAACCGTGCGTATTATAGACAACCAACCTTATAGTTGCGAATATGTGTCTTAAATCCCATTGATTGTGCAACAACTTCCATACTTGATAGAACCACCTTTGCTGGCTTTTGAGAGATGAAGCGGGTTTGGTACTTCAAAGAGTCCTGTAAAGGATATTAGACAGAAAATGTGATATTTTACCTCTAAATATGGAAATATTTAAGAGTGTCAGACCTTTAAATGACAGATTATTAGAGGTGCAAGAATATGTTTTACTTCAAAGGACCTTCTCCTGTAACATGTAAAGAATAAATTTATAGTTCTGCAAAGTTCTTTTGGGAGTTGAGATATTATATGGGCTGTTATTTGACTATTTAAATATATAATTACTGACATACCAAACACAGTGACATGATTAAATACCTGTCCACGATCAAAGATTGTTGCAAGGTTTAATCCCTGAGATAGAATTATCAGGTCAAATGCATTAAGCATTAAAGGACCCATGTCCTCGTTATCACTTTGCTGGTTAGCTCTCTGTTCCTTCAGTGACAGAACAAGCCGCAAGTCAGCAAAACTAAAAGATAATTATCACATGAATGCGACAGGAAAAAAGAAGCCTCCCAATGAAGAGAAGGGACACCTTATGTGCAAAATGACAATATTAGTAGTACCATGTGCATTACATTCAGTTTTTTTAACTGAAAATCTAGTTCTTCAGCCAACAAATATGTATTCTTCAGTACACTAGAGATTCAATGATTCCATGCCAGTAATGGAATGCTTTACTTTGCAGCAATAAGATAATCCAAAATATCTTTTAGACTTTTACTAAGATTGTTATTCTTTATGGTTCTTTGATACGCCTCTATGACTCTATGAAATAAAATTGTGAAGAGACAGAGATGCAGTTATTATTATAAATGATATGATTCTGATGTAGAAAAGGAACCAGAAATGCTACTCTTAACAAGTTATTCTCCTCATAAACAAACCAAGAGTGCTCCTTGTACTCATGTTCTAGATGGTCTCCAAACAAAGGAAATATCAATTTCATCGAAGGCATCTCAATAGTTTACACTAATAGTCTATTTATAATCCTTTTCTAAGCCAGAATAGGTAATCCGAAATACAATAAAATCCTTAAATAGTGACAACAAAATTTCCAAATTAAAAACCTTAATTTTAAGATTAATATCCTAAAAAGTGTGTCCAGTCTATGTAAGACTCATTCAAAAAGTATGAAGTTGAATGGGAAGACTGGAAAAATGAAGGCAGATTAACTTAATACAAGATAACATTCAGACATAACAGACCTCAGCCTCGTCGAAAACAGCATTTACATCATCTAGATTTACATCTTCATACTCGAGAAGACTAACAGGAGCATAGCCCCTCTGAAACCATTCATCACTTCTTATCTGCTCAATGGTTATTCGCTGCAAATCCACATGCACACCCCAAACAGCAAAGGAAACAGATTTGTCAGAAAGAATAAGGACCATGAAGTAAGATTTAAATCCATCAGAAGACTAGTATTAGTATATTACACATTACAGACAATCAAAAAATAAGTTCCAATACAGATAATCGAAGAAATCCCTGAACTATGTCATCCATACATGAGGTGCAGTACTCAAAAATAATGGCTATGATTTATAGGGTGAAACACAACTTCAATTCAAGATTTGCTTTAGGAAATTTGAGAACAAGTGTTTCACATGTGCCGCCAAAAGTTACTTGAGAATTAAGGATCATTAATTTATTATGGAGTTTAACCAATAATGACATGTGAGATTAACCTTTCCACATCAAAAGTAAATGCATTATCCTATCCAATGCTTTCTCTATTAATCTTGATAAAGATATAAACCATTCACCAGCCTACACACAAAACCTTAAGCATTTAAGGAAGTTTCCGAATTGGTATTTGCCACTCCCACTCTTTGTAATCAAATTAAATTTCAGACCTTAGTACAAAGTGGGTTATCTAGTTCAAGCCTAAAGGGCTCTTCCAGGAGGGAGGGGGCACGTTATGGGTACTAAACTGTTCAACCACTTCTGATTGGAATACAATTTTTCATCCATTTTATATATTAAAATTAGTCTAAAACTCTAAATAAAGAAGTTAACACTGCTTATCAACAACTGCCAGTGAAAGAAACAGAAAATGTTTTGCTTCAATATCCAAATGAAAAATAATAATAATAAGATCATAACATGCCACAACTGAATATTTGAATAACTCATTTCTTTGTACCATTTCCATTCACTTTAAAGGGAAAAGGTCATATATTTCACAATTAGACATGAGAACTATGTATCATCACTCTTAGGTTTTTCAGATGCCTCTGTATCACAATATATCATTAAAGACTCCACTAATTTTCTGCTTCTGTGGTCATAACCAATGTTTGTATCACAACATATCATCAAAGACTCAACTCATTTTCTACTTGTGGTCATACACCATTACTTTTTGAATTGAAAGTGAAAGGCTGTCTCTCTCTTGTGCAAAGAAAATACTTACAGTCTCAGGATTAGGGTCCAAAATTCTATGTATCAGTGTTTTTGCTCCCACAGGAAACCAAGGAGGGCATGAAAACTCTGCTTTCTCAATCTGCAATAAACAAACAAGAAAAGCGAAGAAAAATCATCACCAACAATAACAGTTTGGATTCCTTTTTGATGAAAACATTCTAGACTAGCAGGCAGCAACCATTAGATAATGCAATATTTCTTCTTGAGTATTTGGGCACAGAATAGAAGCACATTATTAAACACAAGATCTTTACCCTGTCAGGAACTGCAGTTAGCTCCCATTAAGAGATGCAAGAAACTAATGGTGATATTTTTCATATCCAATTTCCACTTAGAATTCAGAGACAACTTGCTGCTTTGAACACTAGGTCAACACATGAAACATATAGATAAATTGACCTCCTAATGGCAACTTTACTACTTATGTCCATGTTAAATTTCTAAGAAACAATAATTGATGTTTGCCAATATATGCAATATAATTTTTTTTATCTGCAATTGTACAGTAAAGTAGGCATCTGACATGTTTAAATTCATGCCTTACTGTATAAGGTGGTTAGATCAAGTTCATCAAAGGGAAGATATCCAGCCAGAAGGACGTAGAGGATAACCCCACAGGACCAGACATCCGCCACAGCACCATTGTAACCCTTGTGACTCAGTACCTTAAGGCCACCAAGTCAAATGCAAAATACAGATGCCAGAATAAGTATAGTAAGCATCTCCATTTGACATAAATTAAAAATCCAACCACACAACAAGCCAGACTAGTATTTACCTCAGGAGCAACATAGTTCGGAGTCCCACAAGTTGTCCGAAGGATACTCACCCCCTATGAGAATAATCAACGAGTTTGAAGGCATTTTCCATCATTGAATCTTACAAGAATCAAAGTAATATACAAAAAAAAAAATCCATTTGGTAAGAAGCTCACCTGTTCAGGCAATGCACTCAAACCAAAATCTGAAATCTTTATATTTCCCAATGAATCAAGTAAAAGATTTTCAGGCTGCCCAAGGCAAAAGAAAGAAATTAGAAGAAATGATGAAAAAAATAACAGACAACTTTTCAGATCCCAGTGAAAGCAAACCTTCAAATCTCTGTGATAAACTCCCTTACTGTGGCAATAATCTACCCCATCAATAAGCTGTTGGAAATATCTTCTGGATTCAGCCTCACTAAGACGACCATGGTGTATCTACACAATCATATTACTCACTGTCAACGTCTCCACCACATATTGAATGATGATTAATAGAAGTCACAGCAAAAACAACCAAATAGCGAAGTTCCATCTTGTGTTACTCACAATTTTATCAAACAATTCACCACCCGTAATGAACTCCAATATGATATAAATCTTAGTACGGCTCGCAAGAACCTGAAGAATACAACGTTTTACAACAGAATGAAGCACTTAAAGTAGTGACAACTAACAAAAAGAAACAACATAATCGCTTATGAGAGCAAATATTGAGTCAGTGTTAATCAAACAAACTTCTCAAAATAGGTTTCCAAAAGTGTTCCTCACTGGACGCTATATTTAATTACATACTTCACTAACAATCATATTCACAATTCAATAACAACTCGTTTATTTGAAAAAGGAAACCAAACAAGGCCTTAACGAAAATAGACAGCGACGAAATATAAAGTACAGCAACTATCACATACCTCGTGCAGGCGAACAACATAAGGATGCCTCACTAGCTTCATAATGGAAATCTCTCTCTTGATCTGCATAATATCAGTGAAAAAGAAAAAGAAAAAGAAAAATCAAATACAATTAGTAAATAGAAACACGCCAATTGTAACTGCAATCATGAAACTCAATGGACCTCGCAAGTAGTACCTGGTCGACCATCTTGTGTTTGATGATGGTGCTACGGTCGAGCACCTTCATAGCAACGCTTTCACCAGTTTCAGTGTTCTGAGCGAACTTCACCTTTGCAAACGTTCCCTCCCCAATCGTTCTACCAATCTCATACTTGCCCACTTTCCTCACCACCATCTCTCTCTTTCTTTCTCACTTCGGCATTGCACACTCTTTCCACTCCTGTCAAACTTTGCTCACAAGCTTCGCACTTTTCCGCTATTTATTCATTTTGTAATTAATTAACTTGTGTCTTACTTGGTGGCAAGGAAGAATGAACTTTATTTTTAGAAATTATTAATTAAAGAGATTGACAGCTAGGAAAGGGCAGTGTTTTAAGGAAATAAAATAAAATTACTAAGGAAAAGATTATTCTCAACTGGAAATATAAGAAAAGAAAGAAAAAAAGGTTTGAATTTGTTTTATATATTATTTTGGGGATGGATGGATTAGAGGCGGAGAAAGCATGGTGATGGCGAGTGAAGAGGAAGAGGGTTGGAGGGATTGGGTGCGGTGAGGTTGACGGGAAGATGGTGAATTGACAAATGGAGGTCGTTGGGGGAACAGTTTCCGCTGACACGGATGTAGCCGATTGTCCCCACTTCATCCAATTATTAACTCTATTGCATTCTTTAGTCGCAAGTGATGTCACACCCACACAAGTAATTGGACTGGGTTCTGTGATTTTCTTTTTTAGTCAATAGTTGTGTGATTTTCTTGAAAGAGGGGATTTATTATATAGTGGACTAGGTCAATTTCTTTGTAATCAATATTGTATGATTCCTCAAACTTGTTTTTTTTTATGGATACGAGAGATATATATCATATAACCTTACATATGTTTTTTCCATTTAATTTTTTTATATTTTTATATTAAATATTTTGTTGTAAATTTTTACTTTGAACGAATTTATTAATTGTTAATATAAGTAACTTGAACTGGTCTGAACCCGGGTCAACGATCCAGTGTGGGACCAGCTACAAAAGTATATATATTTTAGTATGTATACATCGGTACAGTGGGTATCCGGTATTATAGTCTGGCCTCTCAGTGGGAGAAACCGGTCTCGTAGTCCTGGAGATCCTTCACACCAGAGTTTCGCGTTGGTGAGGGCGAAAGGTGGTGTCACTTGCGAAGATCCTCCGACGCTCAAGTTAGAAGAGTGTATATGAACTTAGTGAATATTCAAGAAATGCAATAGTAAGATATGAGTTAGAACAACGTAACCTTGAATGTATATTAGAATATGCTATTTATAGTTGAACGTGGGAAATGAATCGTTGGGTGCAGGTGGGCCCATAGGTTCTGATACCGTGTATAAAGTGTCAATCAAAGTGGCTCAGTATTTAGAGTGTGTCAGGGGGTAGGTATATTATCAGTGTACGATTCTGACACAGGGATGGAGGATAATCACCTTTTCTGTACATTACGCCTGCGATTGTACTTACTCCTTTTAATGAATGATATAGACACATTTCGCTATGTAGAGTATCCATACTGATAAGTTATAACCCCTCTTATCTCATTATGACACTGAGGTAAATTGTTATACGTGACGGAGAAACGAGAATGGATAAAGTGTCCGATATCTCAAACGTAACCTCGGATAGCCGGTGTGGGGGTACTGCTCTATGATACCGGTTGCCCTTCTGGAACAGTCACGCTGACGTCACAACTTTAGGGGCCGGTATCCGAACCGGATCATTTGTCCCCTAGCTTGTATGAGGGACTGTTAAGTTGCTCATATGAGCTACACAGTCTTCAAGAAGTCTGGATGTCGGTAAGATACTCCGAAGATACCATTCAAAACTCTTGTCAGCTATGTGCTGGTATTCTGCCAGTGCAACCGTTCTACAGATTACGTATCCGCCCTCTTAATGCCTTTACAGCGGATTTGGACAAAGATTTGCAATGAGAGAAATCCCAAGAGTTTTTGAAAATCGTAACTCTTGGTATTCAAATAGTTGTTGGGATGCATTTAGTGCATTTGAAATGATTAAACAATTAATGCCCTTTTAAAACGTGAGCCATCATTGCTTAAAAAATAACTGTCGATTGGGCTTATTGGGCCTGGATTTTAGCTTCCGCGGGCCCGTTTCGCTTGAAACTTTTCATGAAGCGTCACCATCTTGCGCCTTGGACCATGAAACGACGGGGTCGTTTGAATTTGAAAAGTTACGTTTTGGGGCATATGACATGACTCTTGGCTGATCATTGTACTTCTTCGTTACCTATAAAAAGGGGGACTCAGCAAGTTTCGGAGTTCACTTTCTCCTTCAAGCTTAGTGAGACTCTGCTCAAATTTTGAAGACCCTGTTGTCGTCCCTTTCTTTCGGAAAGCTCTTACCTTCTTTACTCTTTCCTTAGGTAACCTTCCTTCTCCCTTACATTCATATTATTTTCAGTTTCTTCAAACTACAACCATGCGCCCTAGGCCAAGCAGCGCTGGTACCTCAAACAGGGGGAATCTGAGTTCACGTGCCCCCTCTAGCCACCGTGATGGGAGGATTCCCGTGAATCTTCCTGTGGCTGGGCCTCGTCGCTCAGAGAGGGTTGAGACTTCCTCTTCGCGAGCGCCAGTGGTTTGGCGCCGCCCTGGGGGTTCCTTTGACTCGAGGGCTACCAGTCGCTCTGACAGCGGGTCAAGTGCTGAAGGTTACCTCTCTGACGACGTTGCCTTTTATCACAGTACAGAGGCGTTTCAACACGCATCAGACGAGATGGAAATTCCTGGGTCTGGAAGGACGTTGATTCTGCAAACTGCGGAAGGGTATGTCAACGTTGTTGCACACCGGCTAAACTGGGACAGGCTAAATAAGGAGCACCCGTACTGCTGGGTCGAAGAGGATTTCTTGAACATAGCTTCGCACCACGCAAGAGAGGACGGTAATCCTGTTGAAGCTCGATTCCCTGTCTACTCAAGAAAGAAGTACAAGGGCCGTTTTCTCATCCTTGCACCCCGGCCTATGGAGCGAGTCTGCCATCGAGTTCTAGACGAAAGGTCAGTATATATGTACGACTTCATCTTCCAGAACTTGGGAGTTCGTTTCCTCATGACAGAATTTCAGATGGCCGTCTTCCGTTTTCTTGACTGCGCCCCCACACAATTTCACCCTAATGGCTGGGGCCTGGTACGTACCCTCGAAGTTCTCGGGGAACACTTCAATTTCACAGCCACTATGGCCAAACTCTTCTATTATTGCCAAGTGGTCCGTCGTGCCAACAAGAAGGGCGGTCTTGGGTTCATAACGCTCCGTTGTGACTCAAGGATTGTGAATTTTAAATCCTACACCGAATCTACGAAGATCAATGGGTGCTCTTTCAAACACTACTATACGCGGATTCGGGTGCAAGCAAACAAGCCGGTCTTCTGGCTCAACAAGGAGGGATTCACAAAATTCCCCATCAGCTGGACGCACGAGCATTTTTTGTTGCTGAGCCGTGCTTACTACACTGAAGAGGGCGAACTTTCCCCTCACTCTGTGGAAGTTTTGAGTGCTATGCAATCGGCCTCAAAAGCCCTTAAGGGGTTCTCTTACAGGCATCTCCTTGGGAGTGACGATGTCAGGAAGAAATACCTTCGTAATATCTGTTCTCTAGCTACACACGTTGCATGTTCATATCATGTTTTCTGTTTTGCCTTCAGTATTTTAACTTGACTTTCCTTGTTTTGTAGAGCAAATCGAAAAAGCTTCTGCTGATATGTTTTCCCTCAAGTCTATGCTGGCAGATGATGATTCCTCTTCTGAAGAGAACAACATCCAAGCCAAAAGAAATTCTTTCAAGGCTGAAACTCCCACCATCCCCTTGACATCCGCTGTGGGGGACGATGTACCTCTCCTTGAGGAGAAGGATCATGAAGAGCAACCTCAAGTTGAAGAGGAAAACTAGGAGCAACCCGTCCCTGAAAAGAAGAAGAAGAGGGTCCTGGTCAAGGCCACTGACAAGAAGAAATCTTCTGCTAGTGAGTCTCCAAGAAAGCGTCAGAAGACTCTGGAAGAGACTGGCATGAAGAAAGACAAGGGGAAGAAACTAGTTCTCTCTTCCTCTGCCCTTCCTTCATACACCGGCTCAGAGACGGAGTCAGAGAGCGAGCCTCCCATGGTTAGCTCCCCTCCGAAAGAGTCCTTCCTGCCTCCCTATCTCTGGTTCCAGGGGTCCATGCCTCCCACGCTTCCTAAGGCAAGATATTGCCTCCGCCCCTCACTTGAAGCTACAGAAGTTAGGAGTGCATGCAAGGTCGATCGCTGGCAATTAGATAAACTCTCCGGCCTGCTGGACTCCTTAAGCGAAAAGGCAGATTATATGGAGCAAGTTGAAAATTTTGAAACTAACATCGCTGTAAAGGAGGCCTGGTGGGCCAAGCAAGCAGAAACTGCCAGGGGTTGAGACAGAGCTGAAAAAGGCTAAGGAGCTGCCGGAGAAGAAAACCGAAGAAATAAGCCAACTCCACTTTACCAACAAATCTTTGGAGCGGCAAGTTTCTAAACTTCAACAGCAGAACAAGTCTATTCCCTTCCTGGAGGAAGAACTCCAGCTCGAGAAGAAGAAATCTGCCAAGCTAAGCGAGGATCTTGTAGCAGCGGAGGCCGGCCACAACAAAAGCTTGGGAGATTGGGAGGCCCTCAGGAAGAAGTTGCAGACTCAGATTGAAGAGCTGAAGAAGGGGAGTGCGGGCGCTGGGCCGTTGGATAAAGAGGTTACCAAGCTTCAAAAGAGGTTGGCTACTTCCAAAGCTAAGGCTGCCAAGGCTTTGGAAATATGCAAGAATGTAGCCTTCGAATCTTTCAGCCTAGCCCTTTGTCAGGTCTTCTATCGCAATCCTGACGTGAAACTCAACTTGTATGGGCTAGATCCGTTCTACGAGTTTTATGGAGGCAAACTGGTTGCGGTGAAGAATGATGGCTCACATGAGGATCCTCCTGATTCTCTTTATGAATTGCCTCCTCTTCCGGAGGGCCAAAGCATGGAACCACCACTAGTTACTCTGGGCCCTGAAAATGCTATTAAAGAGAACGTTCCAACTGGCCAGGAGACCGGTGTTGATGGGACTCAAGGTGAAGGAGCCAAAGAGGGAGGAATGGATGTGCCCACAGCGGAGACTCAGACACCTGCTCCTTAATTTTTGCACTTTTATTTCACAGCTGTGTACTGGGATCAGCTCCAGTTTCAATGAACTCACATGTATAAAATTTTTCTTCGAATAAATGAAATTTTCCTTCAATTTGCCTTTATCATTTGCAAGGAATGTATGGTTGTCACATAACTTAAAAATATATGCTATGTTTTTACCTTCGCATTATTCGCGAGACCGCTCTACATAACTGCATTAACGTTGAAAACGTAGTATGCACCCCGGAGAGAGTAACAAAAATCGTAACAGATAAGTAATATAACATTGAATTGTTCTTACATGTTTTGTCCCCAAGTATTAGTGTTTTGGGAAGCAAATATCTGTTGTGAAGTGTTACCTTTAACCCTTTTGAGGGTGAAAAAGTCCATTCGATCTCTATAACACGATATCGCAGTGTTTGCAGTCATCCGTCCTATGGAAATTATTTCAAAAATGAGGACAACGATTGATTCTACCACAACGTTTGGCCAAACCTACTAGTTGTACTTAGAGTTCAGTTCAATCCTACAATCCAAGCCTTCACGTGGGATTCGATACAACCTTGAAAAAGGTTTTAATCCTACAACCCATTTCTTAAGGTTCGGTTTAATCCTACAACTCAAGCCTTCAATGGCGTTCGGTTTAGTCCTACTAACCATACTTGGAGTTCGGTTTAATGCTACAATCCAAGTCTTCAGATGGTATTCGGTACAGCCTTGAGAAAGGTCTGATCCTACTAACCGTACCCAAAGTTCTGTTTAATCCTACAATTTGGGCCTTCAAATGGGGTTCGGTTTGATCCTACAACCCATCTCATCCCTCAAGGAGTTATATCGTCAATTCACAGAGTATGTGATTGAGATCATCCGTCCCAGGGTCTTTATGCACAACGACTTACAACTATGAATCACAACATAGAAAGGAAATGTGAGGGCAATAAGTTCATGAATTGCATTCTCATTAAATTGGAAGTATATTACAAAAGAAGCGTGGTTGGGGTCATGCCTTGTTAAAACCTTCTTGAGAAAACCCAATGGGAAAAAACTCAAGCGAGGAAAAAGAGTACATGCCGTCTTACTAACTAGCTGTAGTAAATACGTAAATTCTGAGTGCTCCATTTATTGCGGATTGGTGTTCCATCGAGCTTTTCAAGCCGGTATGATCCCTTTCCTGTCACCTCAGAAACTCTGTAAGGGCCTTCCCATATTGGC
This sequence comes from Clitoria ternatea, assembly GCA_037962975.1. Lineage (NCBI taxonomy): Eukaryota > Viridiplantae > Streptophyta > Magnoliopsida > Fabales > Fabaceae > Clitoria > Clitoria ternatea. The sequence goes on from CM075670.1 coordinate 290,840,201, forward strand.
GCCAATTTTCCTTGATGAGCGAACTTATTCCCCACACTCGCCTTTCTCAAAATAAGATCTCCAGTGTTAAAAGCTCTGTATTGCACACGCTTATTGTACCGGAGGGCTGCCTTCGCCTTTATCGCCTGGTCTCTAACAAAAGCTTCTTCCTTCAACTCATGGAGAACGTCCAGCTCTGATGCCAGATTGGCGTCATTGTCCCCAGCTGAAAAGTATTCCTCTCTAGCTGATCTGGTCTAGAGCTCCACCGGAATCATCGCCTCCAGTCCGTAAGTCAACCGATATGGGGATTCGTTGGTAGAAGAATATGGTGTAGTATGGTACGCCCACAGGACATGGCATAGCTAATCAGTCCATCCTCCCTTTGCTTCACCAAGGCGCTTCTTCAACCCTTTCAGCACCTTTTTATTAGCTACCTCTGCTTGGTCATTCGTCTGAGGATGCTCAACAGATGAAAAGATTTGGACTATCTTCAGTCCTTCAAGTAAATCTGTGAACTTCTTATCTGTGAACTGGGTGTCGTTGTCAGTTACAATCCGCCCTGGGACACCGAATCGAGCTATGATATTCTCATATATAAAACGTCGTGTCCGTGCTGATGTGATATGCACTACTGGCTCTGCCTCTATCCACTTGGTGAAGTAATCGACTCCCACGATCAGGTACTTAATACCTCCTGGCGTGGTGGGAAATAGACCCAAAATATCAAGGCCCCATTGATAGAAAGGCCATGGCACCGTAGATAAAGAGAGTTCTTGGGCCGGTGTGTGATGAAGATTAGAAACTCTCTGGCAAGCATCACACTTCTTCACAAAATCGATTGAATCCTGCTTCATTGTGGGCCACCAATACCCAGCCCTGAGGATTTTTCTCATTAAGCTTCTTCCTCCGGCGTGGTGCCCATATTTCCCCTCGTGTACCTCCTCCATTACTCCTTGTACTTCGCTCTCTTTCAAACAGAGGAGATATGGGACTGAGAATCCTCTTCTGTAGAAAACACCGTCGACCATGGTGAAATATGGCAACTCCTTTTTCACTCTTCTTCTTTCTTTCTCATCAGTGGGAAGTTGTCCGTCAGCCAAATAACGGATATATGGGGTGACCCAAGAATTCTCGTAAGAGGAGTTAACTGTTATAGCATTCAAAGAAGGGAACAAAGGAATGTTGGGCGATGTCAGCATACTCTGAACAACTGTCGTTGTACTACCAGGCTGTTTTATGCTTGCAAGTCTCGAAAAGATGTCCGCTCTGGTATTCTCTTCTCTTGGCACATGCTTAAATTCCAGCACGTCGAATCTTCCCTTCAACTCGTTCACACAATTCAAATACAATTGAAGTTGGGGCTCGCGGACCTGATATTCGCCTTGAATTTGCGAAATCACTAGCTGTGAGTCACTGCACAATGTCACCTCTGTTGCACCGATATCGATTGCTGCTCGGAGTCCAGCCAGACATGCCTCATATTCAGCCTGATTATTGGAGGTTTTGAAATTGAATCAGAGGGAAATCTCCAGATGCACACCATCGTCGCTCTTCACAACAACACCAGCTCCACAACCTTTATTGTTCGACAACCCAACAACATAAATGGTCCAATGTGCTTGAGGTGTGGCTGGATCCGTCCCTGTCATTTCTACGACAAAATCCACCAAGACTTGGGCTTTAATGGATCATTGAGGTTCATAAGAAATTTCGAACTCAGAAAGTTTGATAGACCACTTGATCATCCTTCCAACGAGGTCTGGTTTACTAAGCACGGAACGGAGTGGCATATCCGTTCTCACCAAAACCAGATGTGCATGGAAATACGGTCTCAACCATCATGAGGCCCATACAACTGTAAGAGCGGCCTTCTCTATTTTCTGGTATCTACCTTCTGCTCCCTGGAATGTCTTGCTAGTGAAATACACTGGCTTCTATCCTTCTGGAGTTTTCTTGACCAAAGCTACGCCCAAGGCTTCATTAGAAATTGCCAAGTACAGGATGAGGGTTTCACCAGGGTCTGGCTTTACCAATATTGGTGGACTTGATAGCACGGTCTTGAGTTACTGGAACGCCTGCTCTTACTCCTCTCCCCACTCGAACTTCTTGTGCTTCTTTAATGCCTTGTACAGAGGGAGGGACCTATGTACCATTTTGGGCATGAATCGAGCCAGAGCGGCCACCTTCCCATTCAACGATTGTACCTCCCTCAAGCTTTTGGGGCTTTGTATATCCAGTATTGCCTGACATTTGCCTGGATTGGCCTCGATGCCGCGCTGGGTTAACATGAAACCCAAAAACTTCCCAGCTAGGACTGCAAAGGTGTATTTTAATGGGTTCAACCTCATGTTATATTGTCGCAACCGAGTGAATACTTGGCGTAAATCTTCAACGTGATCACCTCCCGCGAGAGTCTTGGCGATAATGTCATCAATATATACCTCCACCGGCTTGGTGTGCATGCCTTCGAACACCTTATTGATCATACGCTGGTAAGTAGCTCCAGCGTTTTTCAACCTGAAAGGCATGTCGGTGTAGCAAAAGACACCGCGGTCATTGACTAAAGCTGTCTTCTCTTGATCCTCCTCCCACATCGGAATTTGATTATACCCCGAATAAGCATCCATGAAACTAAGGTACTGATAACCAGACGAATCATCAACCATACGATCGATATTTGGGAATAGATATGGGTCCTTCGGGCAGCATCGATTGAGATCTACATAATCTGTGCACATCCTCCACTTGCCATTGGCCTTCTGCACCATTACTACATTGGAGAGCCAAGATGAATAACGGACCTCTTTAATGAACCCAGCCTTCAACAATTCCTCAGTTTGCTCATACGCTGCTTTTTGTTTTTCTGGTCCCAATCTCCTTTTCTTCTAGGCAACCGGTCTTGTCTCTGGATAAATAGACAATTTATGGCAGCAGAAATCAAGGTCCATCTCAGGCATGTCCACAGCGGTCCATGCAAAAAGGTCTTTAAACTCCTGAAGGAGTGCCACCAGGCGCTGCTCCATGACCAACTCCAGCTTGTCATTGATGTGTGTGACCTTATCTGGGGAATCCCCTAAGACGATGTCCCTGGAACTTCCATCCGGCGTGGGCTTTGAGGGGTTGAGAAGGTCGATTTTCAATTCCACTCTAGGGTCCAAATCAATCAAACTAACAGACCTAGCCGCTGTTCCTCCATCGTTCAACCTCCTATTCTTGTTAAACGCCTCTAGCTTCACTATATTTAGGCTCAGGTTGTAACAATACCTGGCCATCTCTTGATCACCGCGGAGGGATGATACACCGTTGTCCTTGTCAATGAACTTGATAAGGAGGTGTGGAGTAGACACGATTGCTTCCATCGCGTTCAGAGTAGGACGACCTATAATCCCATTGTAAGGGGACTCCACATCAATCACCAGGATTCTAGACTTCACCGTCCTTGCTCCAGGCTCGCCTTCAAAGGAAATGAGGGTATCAAGGTACCCCTTGGTGGGCTGCTTCGCTCCGTTGAACGCTGTGAGTTTTTGTGTATATGGTTGCAAATCTGCATCATTAAAGCCCATTTGTTGAAACAATTATAAAAAATTACATCACAAGAACTTCCCTGATCGACGAGAATTCTTTTGACATCCTTGTTGGCTATGACAGCGATGATAACCACTGCATCATCACCTCCTGGGATCGTTGGGCCAAAATCGTCGTCTGTGAATGACACCACCGGTGCTGCCACGCTGTCCCTGAAAGGGCGGTTGTCTCTGGGCTTCCCTTGTACTGACAGGATCATTCAGTGGTGATTCTTTCTAGCTGTGATTGACGCTCCTCCTCCAGCAAATCCTCCAGCGATCATCTCAATCACCTCACACCGGCCTTGCCTTTGCTGCTGAGGTATACCGTCCTGCTGAGCTCCTCCATAGGTCACCACTCCCTTTTGTTTCTCAACGGCTATGAATCTCCTGACCAGATTTTGACTGTTATCACCTTCATCATCACGATCTCTACCTCTTTTTTCCATCCGATCTGGCTCATCTAAGGATTTTTCCTTGAATAAATACTGTTTTAGCTTCCCCTCTCTAATAAGAGCCTCCACCGCGTTCTTCAACGGCTTGCACTCATCAGTGTGATGGCCGACCTGCTCGTGGAAAGCACAATATTTTTGCGTGTTCCCGGGTCTTTTCATTGGAGGTGGCTTCCTTATCCCATAGACGCTGAGCGTGGGCCAACCAACTTCCCTCAGGATTTGGGAATGCCTAGAGTTCAAAGGGGCGTAGTTGCTGAAAGAGGAGATGCGTCTGTCTTGCTGCTGAGGTTGAGTGCTCATAAAATCTTCCCTTAGGGCATGTTTCTCTGGCCTTACCCTCTCCTTATCTCTCTGTGGTTGCTGTGAGGGTACTGACGGCTTCATTCTAGCTGCAGTAGCTTCCAGGTGCATCTCTATGCCAACATACTTTGAAGCTTTCCTTCGGAACTCCTTGAAGGTTGTTGGAGGACTTTTTGCCAAAGATAAGGCAAAAGCAGACCCAGGTTGCAAGGCTTCAACCACAATATGGAGCTGTATAGCCTCTGTGAGGTTAGGCACCAACGCAGCCTCCTTATAAAATCTCCTCAAAAACTCCTTGAGGGTTTCCTTCTCTCCCTGTCTTATTTGGGCCAAGGTATGTGAAGTCCTTGGAATATCTCTGGAGATAACAAAATGGCTTTCAAATGCAGCTGCCATCTCTTCCCAGGAATCTATCGATCCTGAGGGTAAGCTCTTGAACCAACTAATAGCTTCCTCCGTCAGTGTTCTTGGGAACATTCTACACATAACATCCTCATCAGCTCCTAAATACATGGCCTCGTACACATAAGCATCAAGATGCTTAGTAGGATCAGTCTCCCCATTATACTTTCCGATAGAAAGTGGCTGGGTTGTCTGCAAGTGCTTAGGGATATGAATAATCATAAGTCTCCTTGAGAAAGGGACACTGAATCTGTATGCCCCCGAAGTTACCACTGCCTTCTCCTTCCTCCTTGTACTGACCCTATCTCTAGAGTCTTGGGTCTGTTCCCTCTCCTCATAAGTAGGGATCTTCGAATACTGTAGGGTTGTGGATCTTTCTCTTGCAGATGAATGATGATCATCCTCCGCCTGGGACATCGCTCTGTCCCTAGTTCCTCTCTTCTCCTTTCTCAGCTCCATCAACTCTTCTCTGAGCTACCTTATGACTTTATCTCGAGGATCGGGGGTTACCACAGGTATCATCCTCCTCGTGTTGGTTACAGGAGACTCAAAGACAAGTCTCCTTCCAACTTGTTAATGGGTCACATCCTCCACGTGACTGTCCACAAAATCACGTCCATCGCCTTCCATAATGAATTACCAAACTCCTGCAAAAAGTGGGAATTAACTCTATCGTGTCCCACTGGGCATGCCAATGAACTGGTCTGAACCGGGGTCAACGATCCGGTGTAGGACCAGCCATAAAAGTATATATATTTTAGTATGTATACATCAGTACAGTGGGTATCCGGTATTATAGTCCGACCTCTCAGTGGGAGAAACTGGTCTCGTAGTCCTGGAGATCCTTCACACCAGAGTTTCACGTTGGTGAGGGTGAAAGGTGGTGTCACCTGTGAAGATCCTCCGACGCTCAAGTTAGAAGAGTGTATATGAACTTAGTGAATATTCAAGCAATGCAATAGTAAGATATGAGTTAGAACAACGTAACCTTGCATGTGTATTGGAATATGCTATTTATAGTTGGACGTGGGAAATGAATCGTTGGGTGCAGATGGGCCCATAGGTTCTGATACCGTGTATAAAGTGTCAATCAAAGTGGCTCAGTATTCAGAGTGTGCCACGGGGTAGGTCAATTATCAGTGTATGATTCTGACACAGGGATGGAGGATAATCACCTTTTCCATACATTACGTTTGCGATTGTACTTACTCCTTTTAATGAATGATATAGACACATTCCGCTGTGTAGAGTATCCATACTGATAAGTTATAACCCCTCTTATCTCATTAGGACACTGAGGTAAATGGTTATACGTGACGAAAAAATGAGAACGCATAAAGTGTCTGATATCTCAAACGTAACCTCGGATAGCCGGTGTAGGGGTACTGCTCTATGATACCGGTTACCCTTCTGGAACAGTCACGCTGACGTCACAACTTTAGGGGCCGGTATCCAGACCGGATCATAACTAAATTACATGTTAGATTCCAATCAACTGTTTTCATGTCTCTAATATGTTGAAATACAATTTTTAGCTGTTAAAATTGTTTGTAAAATTATTAGAAAATCAACATGTTTGGATTTTTAGTGATCAAAAATTATATTTTAACCCAGTAGAAAGTGTTAGAAATCAATTAACATATAATTTATTTACTTATATCAATAATTAAGGAATTTAAAGTTTAAAATAACTATTAAAATCAAAATATTTAAAATACTAAAAACGTATTTAAATTTGTAATATATTAGTGTAAATTTCGTGAACCAAACGACTTAGGGACACACTACAAGTAAATATTTTTTGAATTTAACTAAATTTTTTAACCTGGTGTAAAAAATATTGGATTTTATAATAATTACTTTTAAAATTATATATAATATGATTTTTAATTAATTAACCATATATTAGTTTTTACATATATAATTCATTAAAGCTTAATAATTCTATTTATTTTAGGATATTTGGTAATAATAACTCCTAAAGATTTATTTTTAAAATCTAAAAGATGACAGTTTCATTAGTATATTAGGGTCCGTTTAACAAGACGAGCTCATAGCTTATGATTTTTTGAGTAGTATATAGCTTATAACTTATAACTTTTTAAAGAGTTTATTGAAGTATAACCTGCTTGTTAAGACTAGCTTAAATTATGTTAAATAACTTTAAAAGACACGTAATATTTTAATTATGTGAGAGATAAACGTTGTTATTAAATACAAGGGTAGAAATGATAACTAAAATTAATGAGGGAGCTTATAACTTTTGAAAAGTCATAAGTTATCTTAAGTAACTTTTCAAAAGCTGAGAGTTTATAGTTTTTTTTGAAAGCTATAAGCTTCTTATTTTTATGTTTACTGAACAATTCTAGTAACTTTTGAAAAGTCATAAGCTCATAAAAAAGTTATAAGCTCCTTGAGCAAAATAGACACTCAATAAAGTGAGGAACACCTTTTTATGTAGCTGGTACTATAGGAGTTGAAGTATTGCATGTGTGATTCTATCAAAGGTTTCATTCTAGTTGAGGACTTACTCCAAATTTTTGTAGAGTTGATGATTTGTAGTTTTTGTGAGTTTGTGGAGAATACTAATGACTAGAGCTAGGTATACGGGTCGGCCCATCTTGCAACAGGCCAGCCTGCATAAGCCTGCCCCACAACGGGCCAACCCACGTGAGCCTGTATCTTAAATGGACCAGTTTTTTTAAGACCACGTAAGAACTACCGCATATATTTTTATATTTTTACCTTTTGTTTAAAAATTATTAGGCTTTGGTCCAAAACATATTTTTTTATAAAACTTAAACCATATATAATTTAAAACATTTAATCATAAAAAATCAAGAACCTTGACAACTAATTTTTAACAAACTAGTAAGCAATGAAATTTAAATATCAACTTTCTCATATTTCAATGTAAGGAACAATGATATAACATCATCTTAGGTTAAAAGTTCTTCCTTTTTTAAAAAAGTGTAATGTGAAAGTGAAATAGTATGAAAAAAAGATAGAGTTTATTTAAAATAAAATAACAAATTTAAATATAGACTAGCCCACGGGTTGATCATGTTTAATCCACAAGTTAAATGGACCAAACCCATAAGCCCGCATTTTAAATGGTCCTCTTTTTTCAATCTGCAACCTATATAAGGGTGGATTAAATGGGTCAGCTTATGGGTCGTATACCCAACTCTACTAATGACTTGTTCGGGGTGGTTTATAATTTTAAATTTTTAAAACATTAAAAAATCATTTTTAGTTTTATGTTATTTTTATGGTTTGAATTTTTAAAAATTGAAATTTTTTTAAATTTTGATCAAAACTACTTTACACGTAAACAATAACAATAATATAATAATATTAATAGTGATAACAATTCTTCTATAATGTTGGTGGTGGTGACAATAACAATGGTGCTGGCAATGACAGTGGTGCTGGTGGTGGCAGAGGCGGTAACAACATTGGCGACGATGGTGGTGGCATGGGTCGTGGGGTGGGGTGGTGGTGGTGACAATGATGATAGCGGCGACTATGGTGATGATGGTAATGGTGGAAGTGTTGTGGCGGCGATGATACTGGTGAGGCAGTGTTGGTGATGGTGATGGTGATAGGGTTGGCGATGCTTAGATCAGTCATCACCTAAACTCTAAACTATAAACCATTAACTTTAAATTGTATCCTAGTCAACATTTTGCCTTGTCAACACTTGGCTCAGCCTATCTATGCCTAATGTTATTCTTTATAGATTTCTAGAAGTCACTAGGTCCATTCTAGATAAGTACTTAGTCTGCTAAGGATATGAGTAGTTATATATAGGAAGATATTTATATATCTTTTACTGTGCTTATCTTTGTCTATAATTTAAATACTGGTAAAAATATGTAAACATTCAAATTATACTTATATATAAAACTTGTATATAAATGTTTTGGTAGTGAAGGTTTAATCAAATGAATTTAGATTACTTGGTGGGCATCCTTTAGAGTTATTACTCTAGAGATACCATTGAGGTTGTTTGAACATTTGACACACTAAGTAAGGGGATAGTAAAACTTATCCTCCCTCATTTTGCTGCTCTTAGAAACATGGCACGAAGTAGTAACAAGTTACAGGAAAACAAGGCCTACGACTGACCATACAATCATGAAGAACAAATTTATGAAAGAAAAACTCTTCTTTTAACTTTTCTTTCAGAAAGAAATAATGGAAGTCAAAGACAAAACCGAAAACAAATAAGTCTTTTTATGAGGTTTATGGATGAGCTTAGATTTTGTATATTTAGGCTCTTATTTGGGCCTTTTTCGTTTGTATATTTTTAGGCTTAGCTTAATGGATTTTTAAATTTATTGTATCTCATTATTGTTAGAAGCTCATTAGTAGTTAGGTTTGGGTCTTGCATGACCATAATTTTCATTTTGAGCCACTTTTAGGTCTTGTATACTCATATACATACTTTGGGTCACTTTTGGGTCTTATCTTTTAGCCTTGGGCCTTGCGTGAAGCTTTAACAAGCCCCATCAAAGTCAAATCCAAAAATTACTCTTAGATTAAGGAAGAGGTCTATATAAACCTCTCTCATTTGTATTTTCCCTCACTTAGAGTCATTCAAATGAATTTTAGAGACTGAGAATTGTTTCCCTCTCTAGAAGCCTAAGAGTGCTTAGAATTCTCTTCTTAAAATGTTATTCTTGGATCCTTCCAAAGTGGTGATTGTCAACCTTAGGTTTCTATCTTTCTAAGAGAGTGACACCTTTTGTGACATCCTGACGCTGTTGAGGGCAGAGAGTGATCGCTGATGCATGGGCACGGACAAGGAGCGGCTCCTAGCAGGCTTCCAACGGGGAATGTGACATCCCAAGCATTATTGAGGGTGGAGAGTGATCGTCGGTGCATAGGCACGGACACAGAGCAACTCCTGACAGGCTTTCAGTGGGAGAGACACATGAATGAACCGAATACATACCAGAATGAGAGGGATCCAAAGATTGTACAGGTAGGGGACTATACAGTCGATGATAACTTAAATGAATTAATTAACACTACCTATACCAATAAATGTATTTGCCTTTTCAATGACTCATCACTTAAGGACTCCAAGGTTAAGCGTGCTTAACTTGGAGTAATTCTGGGATAGGTGACCTCCTGGGAAGTTCTCGAAAAGTGGTGATTAAGGATAAAGCATACTGGAAAGATCTCGTGTTGGTTTGTAGGGATAATCGTTCATTCTTGAAAAGTGGTTGAGGCGTTACACCTTTCACCAATCATCTCCTAAATCTTTCTATAATTCCATTTTTCTTTTTTATTTTTAATGAGTTTTTGTGTAATTTTCCATCTTCCATATCATAATTTTGTCCAAGCCATATTTTGAGGACTAGAAAATGATTTCGTGCGTGCAAGTTTAAGAAGATCAAAGGAAGCTTCAAGATCTAGATCCATTCATGAAGAAATTCCTACACCAAGTGATATCACTGAGCCTCTTGATTTTAAGGTATATTTCTTAGATCTATTCTTCATCTTCTTGAGTTTGTAAATTGTAATTGTAGATTTAAACTCCTTGCAATCTCCTATTTCATTTGCCATATAACATGTTCATTTCCATGAAGAATTTTATTTTCCTTCCAAAAAGTGTAAAAACCTAAAAATCTAGATCTACTTTGTTTGACTTTGAATTTTGCAAAACTTCTTCATAATTATTGTTGCTAGCGTATACTGAACCATTACCGCAAAGTTTGGTTTGATTTGTAGACAAAAAAATGGATCATAATTGAAGTTGGAAGCCAAATTGAAGTGTCCATCTCCTTTTGTGTTTGATTCTTATTTTTGTTTTTAATTTGAGTTTTTATGTTTGGAACATTGAAATTCTAGATTTTAACTCCATGTTTTAGGTGCCACATTTATATATCTCTCTATGTGTTTGATGAAATTTCTTAGTTATAGTTATCTCCTTTTGTGTGTTGGAGCTTGAATCTTGTGTTTCTAGGCTTTAATTTTGATTTTGCCATATCTTTTAAGTGTTGGAAATTCCTTCACTTAATCATATTTGATTAAGTGTACTTTCAAGCTCCAAAAGTTGTCTTAATCTCTCCCCACTATCTGGTAGTGCTTTACTCATCTTTTGTAGGTTGTTAGTTGTCTTTTTTAATGAATTTTTTAGTATTTGTTTGCTTTTTCTAACAATATTTAGGCATTTTTATCATTATCAATTCCATGTTCTTTGATTTCATTTACATGTCATTCACCATGCCTTCCATGCCTCTTAAATGTTGAAAGAAGATGCAAGTTGTCACCTAGTATAATTTTGTTGATTTGTGTTGTTTTTAGGCAATCCTTTGGGTAATTGTTTATTGTAGTTTGGTACAGTAGAGACAGACAAAAACATGAGGATAATGTTTTAAAAGTACAAAAAGAAAGAAAAAGCAAAGGCTTGAAAGGACCTAGTAGCAATTGACTTCTTTAGGTTATTTCTCGATAAAACTTGAAAAGTTGAGTGCATAAAAACCTATTTTTTATGTGCTGTAAAAATTCACCTTGTGTAGGCCCATTAATATGATTCTAATTGCCTCTTAGTGATGAAAAAAATCAAAAAAATATTTCTATATAGTTCACTTGTTAATTTTGTGCATTAATTGCATTCTTAAAGTTTCTAGTTCACCCTGTTTTCTTGTGTGCTCTTTTTGTTTCTTTTGGAAAGAAAATCTTTGTATTTCATTTTAGTTTGAAACTTGTGATTTGTATTTTCCTCTTATCCTTGTATTTTGGGAGACTCTTGGATTTTCTTTTGTAATACCTTCTCATTTTGGTCCTTATATTTTTGGACCCTTTCTTTGGACTTGGACTTTGGACTTTAGACATTTTATTGTATGCTTTTAGAAATTATCTTAGAGCTATGCACTTAGGCTTAGTTTATTTCCTTGCTCGCGACTAGTATATTGCTTGCTTGCTTTGCTAGTTATAATCTAGAAATTTAGCGTTTGGATCAAGTATTCTTAACCTTCCTCCTTCCATTCTTTTTGCTAGTCATTTTATAATGTTTTTTCATAGGTTCTTTTTAATATACTAGAAAAGCGATTTATTTTATTACTCTAAATGTAACATTGAACTAGAAAAAGAAATAAAAAAAGATAAATGATGGTAAGCATATTAGGGACTCTATTATTCCCTAATTTGAGACCTTGATACAACAATTAGGTGCTCTATATACTAGAATAGACTCCTATGAGTCAAAGGGTGAGAGTGCAATATATAAGATTCATGAGAGAAAGAAAAAACCATAAAGGTTCCTTGAGGAAATCCATAGCAAAGTATGTGAAAAGGAGAAAAATTAAGAAGAAAACATAATAAAGTTACGGAAGAAAAATATAACATTATATGACATGACAAGTATGTGAAAAAGAATCAAGAAATAATAAGGAAAGATAATGAGAATATTGAAAACAAAAAGAGTGAGGTGCATCATAATGGCTTCCTTTTGGACAACTATGGTGCTTTAAGAGAATTCCACCTTACTAATTATAGGATGCACATAGTTACTATAAGTTCTTATAAGGTAGGGATGTGTCTCTACTACTTTGAGTTGACCTTCCTTAAAGTCATGTCCTTTTTATTGTTTCTTAAGTCTATGACTTTTATAGAATTAACCTTTTGTCTATTTCATGACATTTCCATCTTATTGCATATAGGACCATATAATACATGTGACCATCTTGATATCATTAACTTTCATGAGGGGTTATATAAGGAGCTAGTAGCATCTTTGCATGTCATGCACACTTTAGTTCCTAGTTTGAATGTCATTAATCATTATAACCCCCCTTAGGGCATCCCATCCCATGCTTCCTCATTACATGTCCATGTCTAGTCATATATCACATGCTTATATATCTACCCCTTATATCATACATATTATACATCACATATATAGTATCATCTCTAAGATACAACAGGGTCTCCATAGTTTTGCACCTGCATTCTTATGGGACCTTCTCATTGTTTTCTTTGATGACATCTTTTACTTTATCACTTCAAAGGTGAAAAGGTTAGTCTTTGACCCTGGTGGACATTTCCACTTCTTTCATCTTTCACCTTTTGTTTGATCATTTTTTTCTCTATACTTTTCATACTATGGACTCATTTTTTTCTTTGCATCTTGTAGGATTATTGTTTCCTTGTGAGCTATTCTAGGTGAGCTTAACTTTGAGGGGAAATCCTCTTAAGGAGGGGGAACATGATGAGGTCTATGGATGAACTTAGATTTTGCATCTTTGGACCCTTAATTATGTCTCTTTCAATTTGTGTATTCTTAGACTTAGCTTAATGGGCTTTTGAATTCATTATGTTAGAACCAAGAAGACTTTTTAAAGTACCCTTAGATTTGTTGATAACCAACATCAAGCATCTTAATTAGTCAAGTTATGAGTTGTTAAACATTTGATAAGATCATTCAAGTGTTTTAGGATATAAAGCATATGTTATAAATCAAAGGGGCAGCTCACATCCAATAAGTCTAGTAAGACAAAACTAAGAAGGCTATGCATCAAAGAAACCCACAAAGTCTGGGAACACCTGTAACGCCCCGAAACGTGGATTAAAATTTTCGAGTAAATTTTTCGCTTTTTCGAAAGATCATTTTAAAAATTATAAATTTAATTCAGAGTTTATATAACAATTAATAACAGCGGAAAAATTATCATACATACTAGTCGTGAATAATTAAATTCAAGAAAATATTTAAGTAGCGGAAGCGATTGTGAAGATAATGGTACATGACATATTATATTTATTACAACCCATAAATTCAAAGTTCAGGTAATAAAACAAATAGACATCCATCATGGCATCACTCTGCATTCTGCGTGTCATTCACTGTAAAAATTAATGTAAGAGTGAGACAGAATATAGAATAAATATAAAATAGATAAAATTGCACAAACACAATCAACAATTCATAATGATATGATGAATATGCCAAACAAGTCCATTAATAGATCTTTAATTAGTCAAATGATGTCATGCTGGATCCATTTGGTCTTGGTGGGAATACTGCAGTAAAAGTCTCATAGAGACACAAATAGGGCTTTAGCATATACCATGAATCCCTATACTTCATGGCGCTTAAGTACCGAAGTACACAATATCATAAGTAGGACTTCTGCATAAACCATGAATCCCTACACTCCATGGCACACAACATAATAGGGCTTAACTCATCATAGAGTAACCCCCCACCAGGGTAGGCAATCATGGAACCCCTAAATTCCATGGTGCGTCTGAATGCTTATGATGCATGAATGCCTTTAATTCTTTTAACATACCATGATATCCACATTTCCAAAACCTCTTGGATACTACAAGTCCTCAAGGAACACAATACACATAATAATTCACAAAATCATGGATTTACTGTTTCAACCACATATGTCAATAACCACAAGGCATTCATGTACATATATATTAATTATGTCATTCATAATTATTCACCATCACAATATACAAACTGTGTGATACTCAACAACATTTATAATAATTCATAATCACTCAATAATTTAATAAATAATTTTTATACATAGAGAAAATATCATTTTCTTTCAAAATAGCCATTCTAAGTGACTTTCAGCATCCCCAACAGCAACATACATTAGCAAAACAGTCATAACATGGGCAAATCAACTCTTTTTTAGGTGATTCCACTTTCTATAGCTCAATAATATAATTATCTACAACTTTCATGAAGAACACAGTTTCAAATTCCGAACAGAAATATTACTTATTCACGAAATACCACACTGCCTCAAGGTGAGTTTTTTCAAAACGTACATATATTAGTAATTTTAGTGTTTCTGGAGTTACAAAAATGATTTTTGCATGAAACCAGTTCTAAAATACTCTTAACATAATTATCTACAACTTTCATGAAGACTCAAACAACTAATTCATACCACAAAATTCCCAGTATTGAAAACAAGATTCAGATTTCAAAAATTCCAGAATTTCAGAATTTCAGCTTGCACATACTTCAGTAATTTGAGCATAACTTGAACTACAAAGATTATTTTGATGTGAAACCACTTTCTAAAAATCCAAAACTTAATTATCTACAAATTTTATGCAGACATCCAAGGCTGATTATGCATGTATAATTCCCAGCATATCAAAATATACACTAAACATGAAGCAAATCTTTCACTCGGATATACAGTAGTATTTTGGCTATAACTTTTGCTACACATACTCAAATCAATCGGTTCAGGTCTCAAAATTCACATAACAAAAATATTTACAACTTTCATGAAGACACTGATCACTAATTCTTACTACAAAATGCCCAATTTTAACAATAAGTTACGGATTTCAAGTTTACAGATTTACAGCTTGTACATACTTCAGTATTATGAGCATAACTTGAGCTACAAAAATTATTTTAATGTGAAACCACTTTCTAAAGATCCACAACTTAATTATATACAACTTTCATGAAGACATCCAAGGCTGATTATGCACGTACAGTTCCCAGTAAATCAATATATACACAAAACAAAGGATAAATCTTTCACACGAACATGCTGTAGTCTTTTGGCTATAACTTTTGATATACTTATTCAAATTACTTGATTCAGGTCTCAAAATTCAGATATCAAAAAGATCTACAACTTTCATGAAGAAGTCAGAGTCAAATTCACACGTTTTCAATATCAAAAATGAGCAACAAGTTACAAATAAATTCTGGAATCCTAGAATCAGCATACAATTCTACCCATTTCACAAATATTCACAACCCTGTCCCCTCTTACCTTAATGGAGGTTCCTAAAGTGGTTGAAAGTGTTGTATTATTGTCCTAGCTTCAGATCAAGAGTGAAATTGATGGAGAAAGTGAAAGAAAATAAGAGAGAGACTTCACTAACTTTAGCTTGTTCTAAGAATTCAGACTTGGGAACAAGATGTAGTGTTGATTTAATGATGTAAATGACAAGTGGGGGACAAGATTTTCATAATGGGATTGTAGTGGGATGTTAGGTGCATGAATTATGGTGATAATGGAGTTTTTAGGTGAGAAAAATGAGCTGGATTGTTGACCATTTCCGCAGCCTACATAATGTAGTTTGTTTGATTGAAGTAAATATCAATTCTGACACAGTTTTGGTATTTTAGGCATATCTCTCTCATATCTTAATGGATTTTAACAAATGTGGTCTTGTTGGAAAGCTAAGACAACTAGGAACAACTTTGTAGTTTACGACTTTTTCAAATTCGGACTCTAACAAGGTATTAAAATATGTACAAGATGATATGATTGAAATAAAATATCAATTCTGACACTGTTTCGGTATTTTGGACATATCTCTCTCATATCTTAATGGAACTTAACAAATTTGGTCTTGTTGCAAAAGATAAGAAAAAAAGGAACAACTTTGTAGTTGGACATATTTCCAAATTCGGACTCTAACTAACAATTAAAATGTGTACAAGATGACGCATTTTGAGTGGAGTATGTGGCAATTTGATGAGAGTAATTGGAAAAGCCAAGGAAATTAATAACTAAGGAAATAGGTAATAAATTATTTGATTAACTTTTACCAAAGGTATAAAGTTAAAATTATTTACCATGGTAAAAGGTTAAATTGAAGATGTTGTCCTAACCAAAAATTTATGTAGAAAGTTGAGATAAAATGGATAATATCATTGATGGTCTAAATCAAAATGATTATACATGAGAATAAAATTTTTAGGATGTTACAATTCTCCCACCCTAATAAAAATTTCGTCCTCGAAATTTAATCATTACGCACTCCTCAGTGAAACAATTCTGGATACTGTGTCCTCATAGCATCTTCACGCTCCCAAGTTAGAGTTATATCAGTTCCTTGTTTCCATGCAACTTTTACCAGTGGTACATTCTTGTTCCTCAAGCGTTTATTCGATCTTTCTAGAATCTGTGTAGGTTCTGTGGAGATGGTCAGATTTTCTCTAACTTCAATATCATCGGCAGCAATCACATGGTTGGGATCTTGTACGTACTTCCTTAGCTGTGATACATGAAATACATTGTGCAGATTTGCCAGGTGAGGGGGAAGTGCAATCTGATATGCCACTGTACCAACCCTCTTTAGGATCTCATATGGTCCAATGAATCTCGGACTCAATTTCTTACTCTTCAATGCTCGACCTATCCCCTTGTGAGGTGAAACCTTCAAAAATACATGCTCACCAACTTGGAATTCAAGTGGTTTCCTCCTCTTATCATAATACTGCTTCTGTCTGTCCTGAGATGCCTTCATCTTTTCTCTGATCATTTCTATCTGTTCAGTAGTCTGCTGCACAATTTCAGGTCCTAACGCCAAACTTTCACCAGTTTCTAACCAACAAAGTGGCGTTCGACACTTCCTACCATACAATGCTTCGAATGGAGCCATACCAATACTGCTGTGGTAGCTATTATTATACGTGAATTCAATCAATGGAAGAAACTGCTCCCAACTACCACCATGTTCAATCACACAAGATCGCAGTAAGTCTTCCAAACTTTGTATGGTACGTTCTGACTGTCCATCTGTTTGGGGATGATAAGCTGAACTCAATCGAAGCTTTGAACCCAATTCCTGATGCAAGCTTCCCCAGAATCGGGAAGTGAATCTTGGATCTCTATCTGACACAATACTTGATGGTACACCATGTAGTCTTACGATCTCCTTTACATATAACTGTGCTAACTTTTGTAAAGAGTTCTTCATATTCATTGGGAGAAAGTGAGCAGACTTTGTCAATCTGTCTACAATAACCCAGATTGCATCATTCCCTGAACGTGTTCTTGGTAACCCCGACACAAAGTCCATTGAGATGTCATCCCATTTCCAGACAGGAATCTCTAATGGTTGCAGTTCACCAGATGGCTTTTGGTGTTCTACCTTGGCTTTTTGACACACCAGACATGAAGCCACATATTCAACTATCTCTTTCTTCATCCTTGGCCACCAAAAGCTTTTCCTCAGATCTTGATACATCTTAGTTGATCCAGGATGAATGCTCAATATACTTTTATGCGCTTCTTCTAGAATCGTCCTTCTCAGATCAACATCATCTGGTACACAAATTCTATTCCTGATCCTCCAAATTCCATCTGATCCTTCTTGTAGTCCCATATCTTTTCCATTCGCCTGTAATTCTCTCAACTCCTGTAATGGTAAATCTTCTTTCTGTCTTTCACCTAACAGTTTCAGGAAATCATTGGTTATTTTCAAAGTCCCCAAAGTCATACTCCTTGAAGATTTTATCTCTATACCCAAGTTCATGTCTCTGAACTGTTCTATCATCTCTATTTCTTTTATCATCAAAGATGCCATATGAATGGACTTTCGGCTTAGTGCATCTGCCACCACATTTGCTTTTCCTGGATGGTATTTCAAATCAAATTCATAATCTTTAAGAAATTCCATCCACCTTCGCTGCCTCATGTTTAATTCTTTTTGATCGAACAAATACTTCAAGCTCTTGTGGTCACTGAACACTTCAAACCTGACTCCATACAAATGGTGTCTCCAGATTTTCAGAGCAAATACCACTGCTGCCAATTCTAGATCATGCGTCGGATAGTTCATCTCATGTGGTCTCAACTGTCTAGAAGCATAGGCAACCACCTTTCGTTGCTGCATCAAAACACATCCTAAGCCCATTTTGGAAGCATCACAATAAACCATGAAATCTTCTTGTGGGTTAGGTAAGGTTAAGACTGGAGCAGATGTAAGCTTCAACTTCAGTTCTTGGAAACTTTTCTCACATTCTGGCGTCCAAGAAAAAGGTTGATTCTTCCGGGTTAGCCGAGTCATTGGTAGGGCAATTTGAGAAAACCCTTCAATGAATCTCCGATAATAATCAGCCAATCCCAGGAAACTTCGTATCTCAGTGACTGAAGTAGGTCTCTCCCAGTTTACCACAGCTTCTATTTTAGAAGGATCCACAGATACTCCTTCGTTTGAGATTACATGGCCTAGGAATTTTACCTCTTTCAACCAGAATTCACATTTTGATAACTTTGCATACAACTGCTTCTCCTTCAAAATCTGCAATACCACTCGAAGATGCTTTTCATGTTCCTCTGCAGTTTTTGAATAGATCAGAATATCATCAATGAAAATGATGACAAATTGATCCAAGTAGGGATGAAATACTCGATTCATGTAATCCATGAATACGGCTGGGGCATTGGTCACTCCGAAGGGCATCACAAGGTACTCGTAATGACCATATCGTGTTCTAAAGGCTGTCTTTGGAATATCCTCAGACTTGACACGAATCTGATGATACCCCGATCGTAGATCAATCTTGGAAAACACTGTAGCACCTCTCAATTGATCTATCAGATCATCAATTCTGGGCAAAGGATATCTATTCTTCACTGTCAATTTATTCAGTTGACGATAATCTATGCATAACCTCATGCTTCCATCTTTCTTCTTGACGAGCAATACTGGCGCTCCCCATGGTGACACACTCGGTCTGATGAAATGCTTCTCCAGTAACTCTTCAATTTGTTTCTTCAGTTCCGCCAGTTCAATTGGTGCCATACGGTATGGAGCTTTAGACACTGGTTCTACTCCTGGAATTAAATCAATGGAGAATTCTACCTCACGTTCTGGAGGTAAACTTGAGACATCTTCAGGAAATACTTCAGGAAATTCAGAAACAACCGGCATCTCGATTGCTTTAGGTTCACCATCTTCTTTATAAAGAGTGAATAAAGCAAACAATTGACTTTCACCTTGTAATACATAGGTCTTGAGGTTGTCAGAATTTAGATTTTCTGATGGAAATATCACGGTCTTGTTGTGACAGTCCACCAAGACTCGATTTATCGATAACCAGTCCATCCCCAGAATCACGTCCAGATCCTTCAAAGGTAAACAAACAAGATCGACAAGAAAGCGTCTACCTTCTATGAGTATAGAACATTCGTTACACACCTTAGCAGTTCTAAGTTGTGTACCGGTGGGAGTAGAAACAATCAGATCATATGTCATAGGCTTCACAGGTAATTGAAGGCGTCTAACACACTCATCAGAAATGAAAGAATGTGTAGCACCAGAATCAAATAACACAGATAGGATTGTACCATTAATGTCACACTTACTTTGTACGAGGTCATCAGCTTGGTCTGCCTCTGAACCGCTGATGGCATAGACTCTCCCAGCTGTTTGTTGCAACCTCTGATCTGTGGACTCCCTGTTCTGTCTTGGAGGTTGGGCAGTACGTGTGTCTTCTCCTCGGCCTCTCTGATAATTAGAGCCTCTTGGTTCACTCATAGTGTTCCTATTGTTGTTTTGATTGTTCTGTGGACAATTTGGACTGATGTGTCCTTTTTGGTTACATCGAAAGCAAGTGACCTCTTCAAGATGTCTGTTACAATCACGTACATGATGATTACCTCCACACTTAAGACACCTCATGTTATTGCGTCTATCAAAAGATGACGATGATGATGATCCGCCTCTGGAGCGATTTGGATAGAACGATCCTCTTCTTTTGAAATCAACTGACTGAGGTTTCAGTTGTCTATTGGCCTTTTCATGTGCCAGTCTGGCTTGATGATTCTCTTCAAAAATTCTACATTTGTTGATCAAAATGGGAAAACTCTGAATTTCTTGGTACCCTATCGCTTCTTTGATTTCCAGATTCAGTCCGTTCTCAAATTTAACACATTTCGATTCTTCGGCACCAGCCTGTTGAAAAGGAGGGTAAAAGAGAGATAGTTCTTCAAACTTTGCAGCATATTCTCCAACGGACATCGAGCCTTGTTTCAACTCCATAAATTCCAGCTCCTTGCGACTTTTCACACTTGCTGGAAAATATTTCTCCAGGAAACAGTCTTTGAAGTTGGCCCAGATCAAGGGTCTGTCAGTCTCGATCATACGGATTCTAGCATGAATCCACCAGTTCTCTGCCTCTTCCACCAACATATATGTGGCATACTCCACCTTTTCGTATTCTGTGCAGGGCAATGCTCGAAAGATGCGCTCCATTTCCTTGGCCCAAAGATATGCTCCTTCTGGATTATAACCTCCTTTGAATTGTGAAGGCTTTCTCTTCAGGAAGTGGTCTAACCCATGGAGTCCTCCAGTGCTCCTTGGTTGATTTTGTCGTTCTATGGCTTCAGCTAAACGGTTGAAAGCTGCTGCCATATCGTGGTTGTTGTTGTTGTTGTTTCTTGCCATCCTATATTCGTAGTTTGGTTTATACCAATTCTAAGGGATAATATATCATATATAAATACTATATAACTATCATTATTCTACAGTTTATCAGTTAAGCAATCAATCATATCACACATTTATCATATCATCAAGCGGTAATCAAAACAAATCTTTTTGCAATTAATCAGTCAGGCATAAGTCATATAGTATACATTTAGCATGTTATCAAGCAATTCAAACATTTTACATATTATGTCGAGAAACAGTACATGTCATAGCAATTGGTCCTGAATTTTTGAAAATGCTCTGATACCAACATGTAACGCCCCGAAACGTGGATTAAAATTTTCGAGTAAATTTTTCGCTTTTTCGAAAGATCATTTTAAAAATTATAAATTTAATTCAGAGTTTATATAACAATTAATAACAGCGGAAAAATTATCATACATACTAGTCGTGAATAATTAAATTCAAGAAAATATTTAAGTAGCGGAAGCGATTGTGAAGATAATGGTACATGACATATTATATTTATTACAACCCATAAATTTAAAGTTCAGGTAATAAAACAAATAGACATCCATCATGGCATCACTCTGCATTCTGCGTGTCATTCACTGTAAAAATTAATGTAAGAGTGAGACAGAATATAGAATAAATATAAAATAGATAAAATTGCACAAACACAATCAACAATTCATAATGATATGATGAATATGCCAAACAAGTCCATTAATAGATCTTTAATTAGTCAAATGATGTCATGCTGGATCCATTTGGTCTTGGTGGGAATACTGCAGTAAAAGTCTCATAGAGACACAAATAGGGCTTTAGCATATACCATGAATCCCTATACTTCATGGCGCTTAAGTACCGAAGTACACAATATCATAAGTAGGACTTCTGCATAAACCATGAATCCCTACACTCCATGGCACACAACATAATAGGGCTTAACTCATCATAGAGTAACCCCCCACCAGGGTAGGCAATCATGGAACCCCTAAATTCCATGGTGCGTCTGAATGCTTATGATGCATGAATGCCTTTAATTCTTTTAACATACCATGATATCCACATTTCCAAAACCTCTTGGATACTACAAGTCCTCAAGGAACACAATACACATAATAATTTACAAAATCATGGATTTACTGTTTCAACCACATATGTCAATAACCACAAGGCATTCATGTACATATATATTAATTATGTCATTCATAATTATTCACCATCACAATATACAAACTGTGTGATACTCAACAACATTTATAATAATTCATAATCACTCAATAATTTAATAAATAATTTTTATACATAGAGAAAATATCATTTTCTTTCAAAATAGCCATTCTAAGTGACTTTCAGCATCCCCAACAGCAACATACATTAGCAAAACAGTCATAACATGGGCAAATCAACTCCTTTTTAGGTGATTCTACTTTCTATAGCTCAATAATACAATTATCTACAACTTTCATGAAGAACACAGTTTCAAATTCCGAACAGAAATATTACTTATTCATGAAATACCACACTGCTTCAAGGTGAGTTTTTTCAAAACGTACATATATTAGTAATTTTAGTGTTTCTAGAGTTACAAAAATGATTTTTGCATGAAACCAGTTCTAAAATACTCTTAACATAATTATCTACAACTTTCATGAAGACTCAAACAACTAATTCATACCACAAAATTCCCAGTATTGAAAACAAGATTCGGATTTCCAAAATTCCAGAATTTCAGAATTTCAGCTTGCACATACTTCAGTAATTTGAGCATAACTTGAACTACAAAAATTATTTTGATGTGAAACCACTTTCTAAAAATCCACAACTTAATTATCTACAACTTTTATGAAGACATCCAAGGCTGATTATGCATGTATAATTCCCAGCATATCAAAATATACACTAAACATGAAGCAAATCTTTCACTCGGACATACAGTAGTATTTTGGCTATAACTTTTGCTACACATACTCAAATCAATCGGTTCAGGTCTCAAAATTCACATAACAAAAATATTTACAACTTTTATGAAGACACTAATCACTAATTCTTACTACAAAATGCCCAATTTTAACAATAAGTTACGGATTTCAAGTTTACAGATTTATAGCTTGTACATACTTCAGTATTATGAGCATAACTTGAGCTACAAAAATTATTTTAATGTGAAACCACTTTCTAAAGATCCACAACTTAATTATATACAACTTTCATGAAGACATCCAAGGCTGATTATGCACGTACAGTTCCCAGTAAATCAATATATACACAAAACAAAGGATAAATCTTTCACACGAACATGCTGTAGTATTTTGGCTATAACTTTTGCTATACTTATTCAAATTACTTGATTCAGGTCTTAAAATTCAGATATCAAAAAGATCTACAACTTTCATGAAGAAGTCAGAGTCAAATTCACACGTTTTCAATATCAAAAATGAGCAACAAGTTACAAATAAATTCTGGAATCCTAGAATCAGCATACAATTCTACCCATTTCATAAATATTCACAACCCTGTCCCCTCTTACCTTAATGGAGGTTCCTAAAGTGGTTGAAAGTGTTGTATTATTGTCCTAGCTTCAGATCAAGAGTGAAATTGATGGAGAAAGTGAAAGAAAATAAGAGAGAGACTTCACTAACTTTAGCTTGTTCTAAGAATTCAGACTTGGGAACAAGATGTAGTGTTGATTTAATGATGTAAATGACAAGTGGGGGACAAGATTTTCATAATGGGATTGTAGTGGGATGTTAGGTGCATGAATTATGGTGATAATGGAGTTTTTAGGTGAGAAAAATGAGCTGGATTGTTGACCATTTCCGCAGCCTACATAATGTAGTTTGTTTGATTGAAGTAAATATCAATTCTGACACTGTTTTGGTATTTTAGGCATATCTCTCTCATATCTTAATGGATTTTAACAAATGTGGTCTTGTTGGAAAGCTAAGATAACGAGGAACAACTTTGTAGTTTACGACTTTTTCAAATTCGGACTCTAACAAGGTATTAAAATATGTACAAGATGATATGATTGAAATAAAATATCAATTCTGACACTGTTTCGGTATTTTGGACATATCTCTCTCATATATTAATGGAATTTAACAAATTTGGTCTTGTTGGAAAGATAAGAAAAAGAGGAACAACTTTGTAGTTGGACATATTTCCAAATTCGGACTCTAACTAACAATTAAAATGTGTACAAGATGACGCATTTTGAGTGGAGTATGTGGCAATTTGATGAGAGTAATTGGAAAAGCCAAGGAAATTAATAACTAAGGAAATAGGTAATAAATTATTTGATTAACTTTTACCAAAGGTATAAAGTTAAAATTATTTACCATGGTAAAAGGTTAAATTGAAGATGATGTCCTAACCAAAAATTTATGTAGAAAGTTGAGATAAAATGGATAATATCATTGATGGTCTAAATCAAAATGATTATACATGAGAATAAAATTTTTAAGATGTTACAACACCTCTCCTAAGAAAAACGTTATTCTCAACATGTAACAGACCCAGACTATTTGTGATGTCCCGTGTAATTTTTCGAATAAATTTTTCGCGTTTTAAAAGATCATTTAGAAAATTCATAATTTAAAATTCAGATTTCACGTATAAGTTGATATTTGCGGAATATTAATCATGTATGCTAGTCGTGTATAATAAAATTCAAGAAAATATTTGCGTAGCGGAAACAATTTAGAAGTAACAGTACATAGCACGTAATATTTATTACAACCCATTAAATTAAAGTAAAAATCAGAGTCCAAGCAATATATCATATAGTCATCAATCATGGCATCACTCTTCGTTCTGCGTGGCATTCACTGTAAAAATTGATGTAAGAGTGAGACAGAATATAGAATAAGTATAAAATAGATAAAATTGCACAAACACAATCAACAAATCATAATATTATGATGAATATGCTAAACAAGTTCATTTATAATTATTAAGTCTTTAATTAGTCAAATGATATCATGCTGGATCCATTTGGTTTTGTGGGAATACTGCAGTAAAAGGTCTCATAGAGACATCGGTAGGAATTAATACAGTCATGGATCCCTACAGCCCCATGACCAACACATCGATAGGAATTTATACAGTCATGGATCCCTACAGCCCCATGACCAACACATCGCAAAAATAGGGCTTTAACTCATCATAGAGTAACCCCCCACCAGGGTAGGTAATCATGGAACCCCTAAAATTCCATGGTGCGTCCAAATGCTTATGATGCATGAATGCCTTTAATTCTCTTTATCATTTAACATACCATGATATTAATATTTCCAAAACCACTTGGAAAACCACAAGTCCTCAAAGGACACATCACATATAATAATTTTCAGAATCATGGATTTACTGTTTCAACCACATGTAACAATAACCACAAGGCATTCATGTACATATATATTAATTATGTCATTCATAATTATTCACCACCAAAATATACAACTGTATGATACTCATTAAAACATAACAACATCAATAATAAATCATAATCACTCAAGAGTTTAATAATAAATTGTTACTCATAGAGAAAATATCATTTTCATATTATAATTAACTTTCAGCATTTCCAACAGCAACATACTCTAGTAAAACAATCATAACATGAGCAAATCATAACCTTTTCATGTGATTCCACTTTCTATAGCTTAATAATACAATTATCTACAACTTTCATGAAGAACACAATTTCAAATTTCAAACATAATTACCACTTATTCACGAAATACCACACTGCCTCAAGGTGAGTTTTCCAAAACGTACATATATTAGTAATTTGAACGTCTCTGGAGCTACAAAAATGATTTTGGCATGAAACTAGTTCTAAATTATCCTTAACACAAATATCTACAACTTTTATGAAGGCACCAACCACTAATTCTCACTACACAATTCCCAGTTTTAAAAATAAGATTTGGATTTCAAATTAACAGAATTATAGCTTGTACATACTTCAGTATTTTAGGCATAACTCAAGCTACAAAAATCATTTTGACTTGAAACCACTTTCTATAGATCCATAACATAAATACCTACAACTTTCATGAAGACATAAAAGGCTGATTATGTACGTAAAAGTCCCAACATATTAATATATACACAAAACATGGGATAAATATTCCACTCGGACATGCTGTAGTATTTTGACTATAACTTTTGCTACACATACTCAAATCAGTCAGTTCAGGTCTCAAAATTCACATAATAAAAATATATATAACTTTTATGCAGATACTAATCACTAATTCTCACAACAAAATTCCCGGTTTAAAAATAAAGTTCGTATCTCAAGTTAACAGATTTACAGCTTGGACATACTTCAGTATTTTAGGCATATCTCGAGATGCAAAAATCATTTTGACTTGAAACCACTTTCTATAGATCCATAACATTAATATCTACAACTTTAATGAAGACATCAAAGGCTAATTATGCACATACAAGTCCCAGCATATTAATATATACACAAAACATAGGATAAATCTTCCACACGAACATGCTGTAGTATTTTGGCTATAACTTTTGCTATACATATTCAAATTAATTGATTCAGGTCTCAAAATTCAGATAACAAAAAGATCTACAACTTTCATGAAGAAGTCAGAGTCAAATTCACACGTTTTCAATTTCAAAAATGAGCAACAAGTTACGAAGTTAATTATGGAATCCTAGAACAGCATACAATTCTACCCATTTCATAGTTATTCACAACCCTGTCCCCTCTTACTTGTTTTGCCGACTGAAAATGGCTTCCTGGTTGTCCTCCTGGCTTCTGTTTGAAGGGTCTTGAGGAAGGAGAGTAAATGAGAGGTAGAAGGTTCATTATCTTTTCTTTTTCTAAGAGTTTCAAAAGGGATAGTGCTTTGTTTAATAATGCAAGGTAGTGAGAGACAAGCTCCTTGTGAGTGGATCGTAGTGCTGTTAGTGGAGATAATGAAGGATTAAAATAAGAAAGTGGGCTTATAATGGTCCACTTCTGCAGCCTACCCACTAGAGTGTGCATGATTGAAGAAGATTTATTAAAATATGCATAAAGGGACAAAACTAAAGTCAAAACGTCAACCTGACAGTGAATTCCGAGTGAAATTTCACTCGGTCAGCCTCTTGGCTGACTGGAATTCTACCTGGTCAATGTATATACCGACTGGAAATGGTCGGTAACGTAAAAAGAGGGAAATCCGAGTCCCTCTCGCTCAAGCGGATACCGACTCGCTTGAGCGAGTTCCATACAATGCACTGGCAGAGGGGTTTCGCTCAAGCGAAAACTGACTCGCTTGAGCGAGTGTGAGTTTCGCTCAAGCGAATATCGACTCGCTTAAGCCAGACACTCTCCCTCCCCAAAACCGATCCTTCATTCACTCGGTTTCCACTTCAACATCTTAATCCACTCGGTAGAACCTCCTGAAACCGAGTCTTCACCTATTACTCACTCGAAATTGATTCCTCTTGAAACATTCGGTCTGATTTCTCTTCCTTGGAGGTGACTCAGTTGGCATATTCTCCTGAAACCGAGTCATCTCAATTAGTCTTTCACTCGGTAATTTCATTCCAATTCCGAGTCATCTCTTGCTCAGCCTTCCACTCGGCAATTACACTAAAACCGACCCATCACTCTATTGGTTTTTCACTCGGTACACAACTCCAAGACCGACCAATATCCATTTAGTCCCACACTCGGTATTCATACCTCCATTTCACTCGGATAATGCCTTAACTAATCCTTCTTCAGAATAAACTCCCCAATCAGGTTCCACTCAGAATTATTCCACTCCTCATCACTTGGAAAAATTCACCAAGTCAAGCCCCACTCGGACTTACATCATACATAGTCACTCAGAGTACGGGTTACATGGGTTCACTCGGAATATCTTTCACTCGGATATCAACACTTATGAATATAGAAGTATTTCCCACTTGGGTTTCACTCGGTTAATCATTACTTAGCTGAGATCAGATCAACTTCTTCAACTACGTTTCATTCAGAGCCCATCAGGGTCATTATCACTCGGAAAAAGACCCATACATACGAGTCTCACTTGGATTCTTGAACTCAGAAGTGGTTCTATCGGTCCCACTGCACTCAGGAGTGTCTCTGACAGGGATTCCACTCGGAAGAAACCCTCTCGGCCATGTTCCACTCAGAAAACACAACCTTCACTCGGAATTTTAACCTTTCACTCGAAATTTCAATCTTTCACTCGAAATTTCTCTTGGTCACTCGGAACAGAGCCCCTTTTTCACTCGGAAAGTTTTTTCTAAGGCATATTTTACTCGGAAAATGGATCTTATCATTACAGGTCTATGTAATTTTTATAATTATACCCAAAAATGGAATTTTTGAAGTAATATAAGTCATCCATTGGATGTTTTATTCATTGATCATCCCTTACAGACCTTCCATACTTCATAATTTACAAAATAGAGCTATTATTAAAAGCAGGATGTTACACTTCTCCCACCCTAATAAAAATTTCGCCCTCGAAATCTAATATGGCGCACTCTTTAGTGAAACAATTCTGGGTATTGCGTCCTCATAGCATCTTCACGCTCCCAAGTCAGAGTTACATCATTTCCTTGTTTCCATGCAACCTTCACTAATGGTACATTCTTGTTTCTTAGGTGTTTAATCGACCTTTCTATGATCTGTGTGGGTTCTGTAGGGATGGTCAGATTTTCTCTAACTTCAACATCATCAGCAGCAATCACATGAGTAGGGTCTTGTACATACTTCCTTAGTTGTGATACATGAAACACATTATGCAGATTTGCCAGGTGAGAAGGAAGTGCAATCTGATACGCCACTGTACCAATCCTCTTTAGGATCTCATATGGTCCAATGAACCTCGGACTCAACTTCTTACTCTTCAATGCTCGGCCAATCCCCTTGTGAGGTGAAACCTTCCAAAATACATGCTCACCGACTTAGAATTCAAGTGGTTTCCTCCTCTTATCGTAATAATGCTTCTGTCTATCTTGGGATGCCTTCATCTTTTCTCTGATTATTTCTATTTGTTCAGTAGTCTGTTGCACAATTTCGGGTCCTAACGCCAAACTTTCACCAGTTTCTAACCAACAAAGGGGCGTTTGACACTTTCTACCATATAATGCCTCAAATGGAGCCATACCAATACTGCTATGGTAGCTATTGTTATACGTGAATTCTATCAGTGGAAGAAACTGCTCCCAACTACCACCATGTTCAAGCACACAAGATCGCAGTAAGTCTTCCAAACTTTGTATGGTACGCTCTGACTGCCCATCTGTTTGAGGATGATAAGCTGAACTTAATCGAAGCTTTGAACCCAATTCCTGATGCAAGCTTCCCCAGAATCGGGAAGTGAACCTTGGATCTCTATCTGACACAATACTAGATGGTACACCATGAAGTCTCACGATCTCTTTCACATATAATTGTGCCAACTTCTGGAGAGAATTCTTCATATTCATTGGGAGGAAGTAAGCAGACTTAGTCAATCTGTCTACAATAACCCAGATTGCATCATTTCCTGAACGAGTCCTTGGTAATCCTGACACAAAATCTATTGAAATATCATTCCATTTCTAGATAGGAATCTCTAATGGTTGTAGTTCACCAGATGGCTTCTGATGTTCCACTTTGGCTTTTTGACACACCAGACATGAAGACACATATTCAGCTATTTCTTTCTTCCTCCTTGGCCACCAAAAGCTTTTCTTCAGATCTTGATACATCTTAGTTGATCCAGGATGGATGCTCAACATACTTTTATGCGTTTCTTCTAGGATCGTCCTTCTCAGATCAACATCATCTGGTACACAAATTCTATTTCTGATCCTCCAAATTCCATCTGATCCTTCTTGTAAACCCATATCCTTTCCATTCGCCTGCAACTCTTTCAACTCCTGTAATTGCAAGTCCTTTATCTGTCTTTCACCTAACAGCTTCAGGAAATCATTGGTTATCTTCAAAGTTCCCAAGGTCATACTCCTTGAAGATTTCATTTCCACACCCAAGTTCATATCTCTGAACTGTTCTATCATCCCCATCTCTTTTATCATCAAAGATGCCATATGAATGGACTTTTGGCTAAGTGCATCTGCCACCATATTTGCTTTTCCTGGATGGTACTTCAAATCAAAATCATAATCTTTAAGAAAGTCCATCCATCTTCGCTCCCTCATGTTCAATTCCTTTTGATCGAACAAATACTTCAAGCTCTTATGGTCACTGAACACTTCAAACTTGACTCCATACAAATGGTGTCTCCAGATTTTCAAAGCAAATACCACTACTGCCAATTCTAGATCATGCATTGGATAGTTCATTTCATGTGGTCTCAACTGCCTAGAAGCATAGGCAACCACTCTTCGTTGCTGCATCAAGACACAACCTAAGCCCATCTTAGAAGCATCACAATAAACCACAAAGTCTTCTTGTGGGTCAGGCAAGGTTAAGACTGGAGCAGATGTAAGCTTCATTTTTAGTTCCTGGAAACTTCTCTCATATTCTGGCGTCCAATCAAAAGGTTGATTCTTCCGGGTTAGACGAGTCATTGGTAGGGCAATTTGAGAAAACCCCTCAATGAATCTCTGATAATAACCAGTTAATCCCAGGAAGCTTCGTATCTCAGTGACTGAAGTAGGTCTCTCCCAGTTTGTTACAGCTTCAATTTTAGAAGGGTCCACAGACACTCCTTCGCTTGAGATTACATGACCTAGAAACTTTACCTCCTTCAACCAGAATTCACATTTAGACAACTTTTCAGAATCTGTAATACCACTCGAAGATGCTTTTCATGTTCCTTCCACGTCTTAGAATAAATCAGAATGTCATCAATAAAGATAATAACAAACTGATCTAAGTATGAATGGAACACTCGATTCATGTAATCCATGAATACAGCTGGGGCATTGGTTACTCCGAAGGGCATCACAAGATACTCGTAATGGCCATAGCGTGTTCTAAAAGCTGTCTTTGGAATATCCTTGGACTTGACACGAATCTGATGGTATCCCGATCGTAGATCAATCTTGGAAAATATAGTAGCACCTCTCAAATGATCTATCAAATCATCAATTCTGGTCAAAGGATATCTATTTTTCACCGTCAATTTGTTCAACTGACGATAATCTACACATAATCTCATGCTTCTATCTTTCTTCTTGACAAGTAATACTGGCGCTCCCCATGGTGACACACTAGGCCTGATGAAATGTTTCTCCAACAACTCTTCAATTTGCTTCTTCAGTTCTACCAGTTCAATAGGTGACATACGATATGGGGCCTCAGATACTGGTTCTGCTCCTGGAATTAAATCAATTAAGAATTCTATCTCGCGTTCTAGAGGTAAACTTGAGACATCCTCGGGAAATACTTCAGGGAATTCAGAAACAACTGGCATTTCGATCGCTTTAGATTCATCATCTCCTTGTGGAAGAGAAAATAAGGCAAATAATTGGCTTTCACCTTGTAAAGCAAAGAGTTTGAGATTGTCGAAAGTAAGATTTTCTTCTGATAAAAATATCACAGTTTTGTTATGACAGTCCACCAAGGCTCGATTTGCCGATAACCAGTCCATCCCTAGGATTACTTCCAGATCCTTCAAAGGTAAACAAACAAGATCTACTAGAAAGTTTTTACCTTCTATGAGCATAGAACATTCGTTACACACCTTAGTAGTCCTAAGTTGTATACCGGTGGGAGTGGAAACAATCAGATCATATCTCATAGGATTCACAGGTAATTGAAGACGTCCAACACACTCATCAGAAATAAATGAATGTGTAGCACCAGAATCAAATAACACAGATAAGATTGTACCATTGATCTCACACTTACTTTGCACAAGGTCATTAGCTTGGTCTGCCTCTGAACCGCTGATGGCAAAGACTCTTCCAGTTGTTGGTTGTAACCTCTGGTCTGTTGACTCCCTGTTCTGTCTTGGAGGTTGAGCATCATGCGTGTTTCCTCCACGACCTCCCTGATAGTTAGAGCCTCTCTAATTATTCATAGTGTTACTGTCATTGTTTTGAGGTTCTGCGGACAATTTGGACTGATGTGTCCTTTCTGATTACAACGATAGCATGTAATATCTCCTATGTGTCGGGTGCAATCACGTATATGATGATTACCTCCGCAATTATGACACCTGATATTCATATGATTACTGCGTCTTTGAGAAGATGATGATCCTCCCTTGAAACGATTTGGATAGTGCGTCCCTCTCCTTTTGAAATCAACTGACTGAGGTTTCAGTTGTCTATTGGCCTTTTCTTGTGCCAGTCTGGCTTGGTGATTTTCTTCAAAAATTCGGCATTTGTTGATCAGAATAGGAAAACTCCAAATTTCTTGGTACCCTATCGCCTCTTTGATTTCCAGATTCAGCCCGTTCTCAAATTTAACACATTTTGATTCTTCGGCACCAGCCTATTGAAAAGGAGGGTAAAACAGAGATAGTTCTTCAAACTTTGCAGCATATTCTCCAACAGACATTGAGCCTTGTTTCAGCTCCATAAATTCCAGCTCTTTACGGCTTTTCACACTTGCTGGAAAATATTTCTCTAGGAAACAGTCTTTGAAGTTGACCCAGTTCAAGGGTCTGTCAGCCTCGATCAAACGGATTCTAGCATGAATCCACCAGTTTTCTGCCTCATCCACCAACATATAGGTGGCATACTCCACCTTTTCGCATTCTGTGCAGGGCAATGCTTGAAAGATGCGCTCCATTTCCTTGGCCCAGAGATACGCTCCTTCTGGATTATAACCCCCTTTGAATTGTGAAGGTTTTCTTTTCAGGAAGTGATCTAACCCATGGAGTCCTCCAGTGCTCCTTGGTTGGTTTTGTCGTTCTATGGCTTCAGCTAAGCGGTTGAAAGTTGCTGCCATATCGTTGTTGTTGTTGTTGTTGTTTCTTGCCATCCTACATTCGTAGTTTGGTTTATACTAATTCTAAGGGAAAATATATTGTATTATAACCTAACTATAAGTATTCTACAGTTTATCAGTTAAGCAATAAATTGTATAACACATTTATCATATTACCAACAGTAATCAAACAAATTATTTTACAATTAATCAGTCAGGCACAAGTCATATAGTACACACTTAACATATTATCAAGTAAGGAATCAAACATTTCACATATTATATCGAGAAACAGTACATGTCATAGCAATTGGTCCTGAATTTTTGAAAATGCTCTGATACCACCATTGAGACGTCCCTGTAATTTTCCGAATAAATTTTTCACGTTTTAAAAGATCATTTAGAAAATTCGTAATTTAAAATTCAGATTTCACGTATAAGTTGATATTTGCGGAATATTAATCATGTATGCTAGTCGTGTATAATAAAATTCAAGAAAATATTTGCGTAGCAGAAACAATTTAGAAGTAACAGTACATAGCACGTAATATTTATTACAACCCATTAAATTAAAGTAAAAATCAGAGTCCAAGCAATATATCATATAGTCATCAATCATGGCATCACTCTTCGTTCTGCATGGCATTCACTGTAAAAATTGATGTAAGAGTGAGACAGAATATATAATAAGTATAAAATAGATAAAATTGCACAAACACAATCAGCAAATCATAATGTTATGATGAATATGCCAAACAAGTTCATTTATAATTATTAAGTCTTTAATTAGTCAAATGATGTCATGCTGGATCCATTTGGTTTTATGGGAATACTGTAGTAAAAGGTCTCATAGAGACATCGGTAGGAATTAATACAGTCATGGATCCCTACAGCCCCATGACCAATACATCGGTAGGAATTTATACAGTCATGGATCCCTACAGCCCCATGACCAACACATCGTAAAAATAGGGCTTTAACTCATCATAGAGTAACCCCCCACCAGGGTAGGCAATCATGGAACCCCTAAAATTCCATGGTGCGTCCAAATGCTTATGATGCATGAATGCCTTTAATTCTCTTTATCATTTAACATACCATGATATTAATATTTCCAAAACCACTTGAAAAACCACAAGTCCTCAAAGGACACATCACATATAATAATTTTCAGAATCATGGATTTACTGTTTCAACCACATGTAACAATAACCACAAGGCATTCATGTACATATATATTAATTATGTCATTCATAATTATTCACCACCAAAATATACAACTATATGATACTCATTAAAATGTAACAACATCAATAATAAATCATAATCACTCAAGAGTTTAATAATAAATTGTTACTCATAGAGAAAATATCATTTTCATATTATAATTAACTTTCAGCATTTCCAACAGCAATATACTCTAGTAAAACAATCATAACATGAGCAAATCATAACCTTTGCATGTGATTCCACTTTCTATAGCTTAATAATACAATTATCTACAACTTTCATGAAGAACACAATTTCAAATTCCAAACAGAATTACCACTTATTCACGAAATACCACACTGCCTCAAGGTGAGTTTTCCAAAACGTACATATATTAGTAATTTGAATGTTTCTGGAGCTACAAAAATGATTTTGGCATGAAACCAGTTCTAAATTATCCTTAACACAAATATCTACAACTTTCATGAAGGCACCAACCACTAATTCTCACTACACAATCCCCAGTTTTAAAAATAAGATTCGGATTTCAAATTAACAGAATTACAGCTTGTACATACTTCAGTATTTTAGGCATAACTCAAGTTACAAAAATCATTTTGACTTGAAACCACTTTCTATAGATCCATAACATAAATAACTACAATTTTCATGAAGACATAAAAGGCTGATTATGAACGTACAAGTCCCAGCATATTAATATATACACAAAACATGGGATAAATATTCCACTCGGACATGCTGTAGTATTTTGACTATAACTTTTGCTACACATACTCAAATCAGTCGGTTCAGGTCTCAAAATTCACATAATAAAAATATCTATAACTTTTATGCAGATACTAATCACTAATTCTCACCACAAAATTCCCAGTTTAAAAATAAAGTTCGTATATCAAGTTAACAGATTTATAGCTTGGACATACTTCAGTATTTTAGGAATATCTCGAGCTACAAAAATCATTTTGACTTAAAACTACTTTCTATAGATCCATAACATTAATATCTACAACTTTGATGAAGACATCAAAGGCTAATTATGCACATACAAGTCCCAGCATATTAATATATACACAAAACATAGGATAAATCTTCCACACGAACATGCTGTAGTATTTTGGCTATAACTTTTGCTATACATATTCAAATTAATTGATTCAGGTCTCAAAATTCAGATAACAAAAAGATCTACAACTTTCATGAAGAAGTCAGAGTCAAATTCACACGTTTTCAATTTCAAAAATGAGCAACAAGTTACGAAGTTAATTCTGGAATCCTAGAACAGCATACAATTCTACCCATTTCATAGTTATTCACAACCCTGTCCCCTCTTACTTGTTTTGCCGACTGAAAATGGCTTCCTGGTTGTCCTCCTGGCTTCTGTTTGAAGGGTCTTGAGGAAGGAGAGTAAATGAGAGGTAGAAGGTTCACTATCTTTTCTGTTTCTAAGAGTTTCAGAAGGGATAGTGCTTTGTTTAATAATGCAAGGTAGTGGGAGACAAGCTCCTTGTGAGTGGATCGTAGTGCTGTTAGTGGAGATAATGAAGGATTAAAATAAGAAAGTGGGCTTATAATGGTCCACTTCTGCAGCCTACCCACTAGAGTGTGCATGATTGAAGAAGATTTATTAAAATATGCATAAAGGGACAAAACTAAAGTCAAAATGTCAACCTGACAGTGAATTCCGAGTGAAATTTCACTCGGTCAGCCTCTTGGCTGACTGGAATTCTACCTGGTCAATGTATATACCGACTGGAAATGGTCGGTAACGTGAAAAGAGGGAAATCCGAGTCCCTCTCGCTCAAGCGGATACCGACTCACTTGAGCGAGTTCCATACAATGCACTGGCAGAGGGGTTTCGCTCAAGCGAAAACCGACTCGCTTGAGCGAGTGTGAGTTTCGCTCAAACGAATACCGACTCGCTTGAGCCAGACACTCTCCCTCCCCAAAACCGATCCTTCATTCACTCGGTTTCCACTTCAACATCTTAATCCACTCGGTAGAACCTCCTGAAACCGAGTCTTCACCTATTACTCACTCGGAATTGATTCCTCTTGAAACATTCGGTCTGATTTCTCTTCCTTGGAGGTGACTCAGTTGGCATATTCTCCTGAAACCGAGTCATCTCAATTAGTCTTTCACTCGGTAATTTCATTCCAATTCCGAGTCATCTCTTGCTCAGCCTTCCACTCGGCAATTACACTAAAACCGACCCATCACTCTATTGGTTTTTCACTCGGTACACAACTCCAAGACCGACCAATATCCATTTGGTCCCACACTCGGTATTCATACCTCCATTTCACTCGGATAATGCCTTAACTAATCCTTCTTCAGAATAAACTCCCCAATCAGGTTCCACTCAGAATTATTCCACTCCTCATCACTTGGAAAAATTCACCAAGTCAAGCCCCACTCGGACTTACACCATACATAGTCACTCAGAATACGGGTTACATGGGTTCACTCGGAATATCTTTCACTCGGATATCAACACTTATGAATATAGAAGTATTTCCCACTTGGGTTTCACTCGGTTAATCATTACTTAGCCGAGATCAGATCAACTTCTTCAACTATGTTTCATTCAGAGTCCATCAGGGTCATTATCACTCGGAAAAAGACCCATACATACGAGTCTCACTTGGATTCTTGAACTCAGAAGTGGTTCTATCGGTCCCACTTCACTCAGGAGTGTCTCTGACAGGGATTCCACTCTGAAGAAACCCTCTCGGCCATGTTCCACTCGGAAAACACAACCTTCACTCGAAATTTTAACCTTTCACTCGGAATTTCAATCTTTCACTCGGAATTTTTCTTGGTCACTCGGAACAGAGCCCCTTTTTCACTCGGAAAGTTCTTTCTAAGGCATATTTTACTCAGAAAATGGATCTTATCATTACAGGTCTATGCAATTTCTATAATTATTCCCAAAAATAGAATTTTTGAAGTAATATAAGCCATCCATTGGATGTTTTATTCATTGATCACCCCTTACAGACCTTCCATACTTCATAATTTACAAAATATAGCTATTATTAAAAGTAGGATGTTACAATTCCCACCCCAAATGACCATAATTTAATAATTGTTATTACCACATAACCATGTTACTACCACATAGCCATATGTATTATCTATTGGAGACACGATTATAATTGAACTAAAAACATCTACTTCACAGTGAACTTAACTCTTTCAATCGCATGTTTTCTATCTATAAGGAACCAAAAACCTTAATCGATTTAGAAATTTACTCCAAGTTAAATACTCTTTCTGTTTCAGTTTATCTGTCTTATTAATATGTTTGATTTGTTTCAAAATATATCATTTTAAGATTTTAAGGCATAATTAAATGTTTCATTACTAGTTATATCTTTGTCTTTTGTTTAAATCAAGAATGTATTAATCAAGAAAGGGGTATTAAATATATAGAAAGAGAAAAAATATATTAAAAAATAGATAAATAAAAAAACATATTAATTATATTTAGAGATATGTTACAATCTTAAAATACAAATGAAATAGAGGAAGTATTCAATAATGTAAGCTGCAACTTCTAACATTAATTTATGAACAGAAACATTCACTAAAAAAGCTTCTTTCATGAACTGAAGCAATTTGTTCCACACCAATTATCTTAAAATCAAATACTACTATTTTCAAAATAACTCGAGTATTATCAAAATTAATTAAATTAATCGGGAAAAATATTATAATGAGCTGGGCTAAAACGTGACATAAACACGAGGTGAGGAGTGAAGATTCATAGATCTGGTGGTTTTTGGGTTTAGAAAATTTCAACGATGGTGAAAGGCGTAGTTGGAGAAGAAACCCGACTCAAATCGGTTGAGGATCGCCTCACCCAATCCTCTCCTCCAGCGGAGGCACTCACACTCTCACTCCATTCCCACACCTCTTACTCACTCTTTCACTAACTTGTCTTTTCCCCAATTGCAGGTTGGTCTTCTAATCGGCAAGTTCACTTCCGCTTTGGATCGTGCCTTCCTCTTCGATCTCATTCCAACACCACCCAATGATTCTGCCCAACCCGCTTGTTCCATCACCCAACCCGACAACAAAAAGCCCTCCAAATCCAAATCTCAACCCTCCGATTCCTCTTCTTTGTTCATTGACAACGATTGGGTCGCCGAACATGCGCGCCAGGTTCCTTTCCTTTATTATCTATGTTTTTTTTCCCGATGCATTTTATTCGGACTTAACTCAGACCTTCCCGGTGTTGGTAATTCACGTGGCTGATTTCATAATTTTGTTTATCTGAAGGTGTCTAGAATGCTTGTGGGTGGCATGAAGGTCGTTGGTCTATATATTTGGGTTAGTGATGCCGCATTTAAGAATTCAACCATAATGCTTTGTCAGGTGTGTTAACAAATTCGTTACTTCATCGTACTTAACCTCGTCGTTACCCAATGTATGTGTCGTGCTACTGCTTTTAAGATTCTTGCAGACGGTGAAGGGTGTTGCTGATGCAGCGCCGGTTGACTGGGATGAAAGACTGCTTCTACACATTTGTTATGGTCCTCGGAGGTAACCCTGATTATTTAATGTTAGTTCTGTTTTCGATTTTATGTGATGGTGATGCTCATGATATTGCTATTTGTGCAGGTGGAATTGTCGAAATTGTTCGCTTTCTTCGAATATAACATCAACTAGTCTACGGCCTTGTGATTTTAAAATGGGGAAGGTCTTAAGCTCACTTCAAACTTTCAAGTGCATGCACAACTTTAACTTGAGGTAAACATTCTCAAATATTTCTAATATTCATGGATTACTGATATGGATCTGTTGGTAATTTAAGTCCTTGGATATGGTATTATGTCTTGCAAGGTTACCCATATTGCATGATAGTGCATCAAAGACATTCAGTGATGTTCTTCGTCATGCAATATCTATTCATGCCAAAGAACTTGCTGGTGCGAAGACCTTGATTGATGGTAAATTGGTAACTACTCTACCTTCCATTCCCCCCGTTTTACTTTTGTTACGATTTTTAACTGTGGTTGGAAGTAAGAAGCAATTTGATTCCCCAGTTTTAGAAAAATTTTCTGTTTCTGTAAGTGAAGTGACAAATTGATAATTCCCTGGTTGCACTGCATTTACTACCATAATATTGTTTTCAGTGAGATTCAGTTGCTTTCTGCTCTGAATATTGCATAGTTTTGCCATCAGAGTTTGTTTGAACGTTTAATATGTATAACATTTTGACATTGTTCTCTTCAAAATTCCTCAATGAATACTGCAACTATATTCTGCTAGATTATTGATAGTGAAGTTGGATGGAAGCTACTATAATTAAATTACAGCAAAACTCATGCCTCATTATTCTGTTGTAAGTTATGACACAGGACCTAGCAATTGATTATTGACTCACTTTTTTAGTAGAATGGTACTGAAGCTGTGATATCTTGAACAACTATGTTGATAATTATTCTGAAAGACTAACTGCAAAATGACCCCAATACTTGAGTTGATATCATTATTGGCAAGTGCTGCAGCAATGCATTCTGTACAAAGTCTGATGTCCGGAATCACTAACTCAAGCTGTTGCAACAAAATTGCAATTTGTTGGAGATTTTCTAATTTTCTATGACTAACTCAGTGGTTAAATGGCTATATCTTATTAGAAGACCAGCAGAATGATAGAGTTCAACCTATATGTTGTACTTTTTTCACTTGACAGGTTTAATTGATAACTGCTATTTAGCTTCATACTGCCACAAGCAAACATGCTATGGGAATTCACACCTGAGAGATTAACCAGATACACCAAAGAATGTAATCCAAATGTGACCAGTCGATAATCTTAACTTAAATGCGCTGTTATGTTATCTTTGAACTTGAAGAACATTCATTCATCTAAAGTTACACAAAATATACTATTCATCCTATTGGAAACTTCTATCTTAAAAAAGGACTTAGCTGGAGCTTCAGGCGTCTGAAATGATTTTTCAAATTGGAATTTCTTTATTAGAGAATGACGTAACCTATTGGTAAACCCTGAGAATCATGTCCAAGGCAACTAAATATGATCTGTAAAAACTTGATTAATACCAATTTCACATTTCTCACTTAACAGCTATCACACAATCCAGAACAGTCATTTAGGTTAAGCTATATCTTTATGGTGTGGGTGTAAGCTTGTGCTTTAGTGAAAAACATCTATTTTTACCTCATAAGATAAAAAATAGCCACTTTTATCGGTGGCTTGGGGGAATTGTTTGCCTCAAAAGGCCAAAACTGTTATTATTTTAATTACAATTTGCAAGAAATTCCTGCATTATATTATTTTATAAGTAATTTATTTCTTATCTATAAATTTAGGTTGTTGAGAGTGAGTCATACTCAACCGATGCTGTGCATGAAGTTGAATTGCTTCTACCATTTCCGGATGATTGTTCTGTTGAAGGTATGTTTGCCTAATGCCTACAATCTTATTACATATAAATATTTTGGTTATTATTGCTTTTAATAATTTTTCTGTTGTTTTGATATGTAATTTTCTAACAATAACGGTTAGTATTTTGTAAAGCATGCAGCCAAAAAGATGTTGTTGGTGTTCTTTCATTGAGTGGTTCAATATGTTCTTTTGCATATCTGAATTCAAAAGAGCCAATTTCACAAGCTGTCACTGATATCAAGGTGAGCTAATAACCATATTTATTCTATTCATGATTTTACAATGAAATTTTTGTTGTTTTATTAAAGGGCTGTCTTAAGTCTGATGTCTATTTGGAAATATCTGCCCAGAGACATTGTTAAGTTGATGGTACACCTTCTCATGAGTTTATAGAATGAAGTGACGACTTTACCAACTCTTTCTCTCTTCATGAATTTGTCTTATATTGTCCTAGATCTCAATTTTGTCTGTAGGGAGATATCATTACAAGTCTGCAAAGTAGATTGGATATAATATGTGATGAGGCAGATGATGATTCAGGTAACAACCTTGATGTTGGAAGCCAAGTAGGTGATGAGATACCCTCTGAAAAACCTGTTGCCCAACAAGTGCTGCAGTTATTGAGGTAGGGAATGCTATATTACTCATTGACATACTTCAGTTGTGCTTTTTGAGAAAAAGCTTGACCAACAGTTTATACTTGTTCCTGATGTAATGCCACTAGATGGCTCCTTGTCTTGTATTCTAAGTTTTTACCATCCGACAGTATGGAATGAAATGTATTTAGTAACAACATGGATGCTTCGTCTTCTGTGTTTTACAAGGTTATTGCATTTTATAAATCTTATTCTTCGGCACCTTACACCGTGGTTTAAAATAGATTTTGGGTGTTCTAATTGATAGTTTTAATTATATTATTTA
The DNA here is from genome assembly GCA_037962975.1 of Clitoria ternatea. Classification (NCBI taxonomy): domain Eukaryota; kingdom Viridiplantae; phylum Streptophyta; class Magnoliopsida; order Fabales; family Fabaceae; genus Clitoria; species Clitoria ternatea. The sequence goes on from CM075670.1 coordinate 290,881,517, forward strand.
ATGGATGGACCCCAATAACACATTGTCATACATTAGGAAATATCTCAATCCATCGCATTACACTTGGAGGTCTGATTAGCCATTTTGGCAGGTTGTTATTTCACAATGATTTCCTAGATTTTTGTTCATTTTGTGAGCCTGGTGACGAGGTTCAATTAATTCCTTTGCTAGTTTGTAATGTTTGCAATACATCTATGGCATATTATTATTATTACGTAAGGAAGTCCATGCCTAGTGTGGAGGGAGGGTAGACTGAACAATGGCAAAGTGGCCTAGAACATGAACCTGGGACTAAGCCCTCTCCCAAGGGGCTTCATGCCACCCTGCCACATAAACTAAGTTTCGGGATTACATATTTTTTCTTTTTTACCTCAAATCAGATGCAATGCTTGTTGATACTCTAACTTTATGAGGATGCAATAGTTTGAATGGATCCTTGATTAACATTTCTGGTGAAGTCATAGTTGAGGGTTTATGTGGATACACATTCATGCATGTGTGTATAACTTATCTGAAGCTGACATTCTAGAGCTATGCCACCAGAAACATTTTAAAGTGATTAATCATGTCAAAAAATAATTGATAATTGATACGTCCTTTTTATTTTGGATTTCAATACTCTAGTTTATATCATTTGATTGAATCTATTATTCTTTTGACAGAAAAGGATGTAGTCTTCCATTTCCTAGAAGAGTCTTTGCACCATGGTTAGCAGGGTTGTATGTGTGTGATTATTTGCAGCCTTCGGAAACTGTTGAGGTTTGTCTATTTCTGTAGTGAAATAGTAGAGTTTCTGTTTTTAGCCATGTCTAAATTCATTTCCGTGTTTGATTTGGTTTGAACGGAAACTACTACTTTGTTGGGTAATTTTGAATTGTGTATTGCTACCGTGAAAGAGTTTTGAATTGATACTTTCACATGCTCTAAATAATAGACAGAGTTAGGACTTAGAACAGTGCGCTATCTGGTTGATTTTACTAAATAAAAACTTCAAAATCGCCTCTCCTTTCTTTTTCAACTGATTTGTCATGCTCTAAAATTGCTTTTTTGCTGTAGCCTCTACTTGCTTGTCACTCCCTGTGACATTGGACTTGCACTTTTTTTAAAAATTTCTTACTTATTATTTTATTCCTCTGACTTCTGATTTTCATTCTCTAGGTTTTAAAAGATCATTGTATAGAGTTATTATCCATGAAAGCTCCAACTGACGCCTCTACAATTTTGGAGGCTGAAAAAGAAATGCTATCCCTCAAAACTAAATCATTCTGGAATGTGGCAGTGCCATCCTTTTCGGAAATTCACGTCATGAAAGACAAGAGCAAACATGTTAGTGAAGGCGAGAGTTCAAGTAGAAAAGCTGGAAAGCCAGGTCACATTAATGTTGTAGCTGCTTGCCTCGTCCTTCTACTATCTGTGTTAGTTGGTTTTGTGCTATTCTTCCTCAAGGGTTGAGGACTTTATAATTAGATTCTCTCCTCTTACTCCATGGATATACATTCTCCTGGATTAGAAAAACTGCTTACGTTGTTGACATCACTGAGAAATTATACTATACTCATTATCTCTTCGATACACTCTTAAACTTTTCAGTGTCTAAATTTCCCCAATCTTTATTTTTTTTTATAAATTTAATCGCATAGAATTTAATACATTTTCAGAATTTTAATTCCAAAAATTTTGAATAGAAATATTTTTGGTTAATCTCTTTAGGAATTTTATTTCCAATATATATTAAATTCCCTTCTGAACTTTTTCTTTTACTTCAAAATCTCTTCCGAACTTGTAATTCTAGAACTGAAAAGAGGTCATTGCCATATACTTAAAAAACAGTACTGCGGGGAAAAAAACTCCCAGTGTTACCATGGATCAGAGGGGAAAGAAGGGGTCATAGTTGACCTGTTAATTGTCTAATATTCACACATGAAATGAAGTAATAGTCATTAGAAAGTTGTGTTTAGAAAACCTATAGATGTGATTAGGAAATCATGTAACCAGAATATCCCATCATGTAACAGACACTGCCAATTCTATCAACGAAGCAAGGAGCCATCACTTCTCGTCAGCAGCATCACAGGGAAGGTCTTTTGCCTGGATAGTCGGTAGAGGGCACACCTGAACCAATCATACTGCAAAAATGAAAATTAAAGGTGAATTTTCCGCAGAAACTCAAGCGTAAGTTGTTCTACAAATGAAATGCTCACCCTCTATCAATCATAACCACTGAACGTAGCTCACAATTAGCAAAGCTGTATAAACATAGAAACGCAACATTCTTAGTCGTATGAAAGATGGATACAATTTTTGCTTTAAATAACTTATCACGTAAAGTCCTTGATTCAGATAATTCACCTTAACAAATAGAATTTCATCTTATATTCTTATATATGGTGAAAGTCATTAAATGATGTAGCAACATATCATGAAAGGCAATAATTATATAAACTTTTTTAAAACAGCCATTACATCAAAATTTAACTCTTAATTTTTAATTTTCCTTAAAGGATTCAAAATTGATCCCTCATTGTCAGACAATCGATTGGGGAAAAAAAAGACAATACTACTCTCCCAGAGGAATACTTACTAGGAGCAGATTTCACTCTCTACAGTAGGATGGCAATCCTTTCCAAAAGCCCCTAGGGTGTGAAAAAGAAAACCGCTGTGGGTAACAACAGCTATCTCCTTTTCTTCACGTGTCCACAACCTGGAAGAATACCAGATTATCAGATTATTTGTTATAGGGATAAAGCCATATCTTCCACTAGAACATCATTTACATACTAATTCTCAGTAACATGATTTATACGCAAAATCGTATTTGTGAACCATCCATAAAGCAAAAGTTGGATTGTGCTCTACTTAATTATACTCACCATTCAAAAAATTTCAGTCCCCTGGCAGCAACCTCTCCAATCTTCTCTCTAACGTCAGGTTTCCATAAAATGTCCTCATCATTTTCTATCTAAACACAATTTACATCATGCATGAATCCCCCATCTAACTAAACTCCGGTTATATTCTAGCAAGTAGAAACTAATGCATCAGAACATACTTAATTGTGGTAACTCTGGCCCATTCTATGAGCTAACAAGAATAGATCACTAACCAGGAAAAAATCAATTGCTGGAAACATATGTCGGTACTCGGTGATGCTTCTTCTCTTATCACAAGGATTCATTCCCTGAATTAACCCAAAACATAAACACTTCACTGAATGTCTTGCTGAAAATTGAAATCGAATGCCAAGTGACACTAAAAGCAAGCGAGGAGATAAAAACTACTATATAGTATATACTCAATTTTGAAACTTCTTTCTGCGCATCATAATCTGATCTATTTTATAGTAGCCACAGCCTACAAGATCATACGCCCTGTATATGCTGAAAACCATTGACCCATTGTTCAATGGGTATTTTCTTTTGAAAATCTATGCAGCGCCAGTGAGAATATAAAGCAATGCAGAAGAGCAACTTAACACCTCGCCATATATACTCATCGTATAACGAGTAAACAAAATTCATACTACTTAAACAAGACTCAGGAAGCTCGGTTAATTTAAATATATAAAAGCCAAAGCAAATTGGATTGTAAGCAACAAAAATAAACGGGCCAAAGCTGGGCCTGGTAAGTATAACCATACAGAAGCTCCACAAGAAGCTGATTATAATGGTTTGTATTCGATTCAACAAACAAACAGAAAATGGGAAACATGAACTGACATCAGTTTCCTAAACAAGCAGGTCAGCAAGCTCCAAAATGGTAACAGGCAATGTCAGTAAATCAGCAGTTATACTTCCCAATTACAGAGGTTGTTGAGAAATGAGACAAATATTATTGACATAAAAAAGAGATTACAATAATATCTAACACTTCTTAATATTTATCACTCATCGGTACTAAAATACACACTCATTATAGTAACTTATACTATGGAGCATTCACCTCTTTACACTTACACTTACTAACTACCCACTCTTGCATTCACTTAATTTTACACCTAAGAATTGCTTACTCACTGTGTGTTCTTGCAAATGTCACTCATATCCTATTTATACTACTTAAGAAAGGTGGTGGATGATTACTAGATGCTTCCCATTATTTCACCATAATTCTAGAGAATTCTAGTAATAGCCATCCCATGTGTAAATTATTTCACCATAATTCTAAAGAATTATTGTAATATATTATAATTGTCATGGTGTAGAATTTTCTAGTAATTCTTCAACATGTGTTTGCGGAACTTTCTAGATACATAGGAAACAATAATTGTATTCTTAAAAGAAGCTGTAGCCTTGAAGCTTAGGAAAGAAATAAGTCAGACATAGGAACCAATAGAATGTAAACAAGCAAAGGAATGGTTAATATAATTAGTTGATTCAATAATGAAAACTCCAAAGCTTTATTACATACCAAATGTTCTCGGCAAAGCTCTACCGCTATAAATGGCGGGCAATTCAGATTAGAAATCGCACCACGACCATTATCTCCCACATTTTCATTCATCAGTGGAACTGCGTTAATCCCATCTGGGCATGCTTCACCACCAAAGACTCCAACTGCTGTTTGCATGGTCCTGCAAGGAAGTAATTAAGAATTAGAAGTTTGAACTCATGAGACCCCTAAAACTAGAGAGAATCTTGTTTGTTTATTAACATGCAAAACATTTATCCTGTGCAAGTTCTAGTGTAACTCCATAAAATTACATATAAAAGATTAACACACAGTATAACTCAAATGGTACTCTCAGAGAAGGTCTGAGATAAACACACAGTATATTTGTACTCCATAGGATTTTAGTCAAGACTTGAGTCATAAAATAAGTTCTGGCATAAAATTGAAAGTTGCATCATCCTTGGACAATCAGTATAACTCTGTAGTTTCAAAAAATAATATCCAATTTTTGTTGTTCTATTCTATATATGGTCATTACCTTAACAAGGGGGAAACAATAACTAGTTCAATTCTTTTGGAAAGACCGCTTGCCTTAACATGTTCTCTCAGATTATCAACCTGTCGTAGAGCCGCAAATATTCCACCATGACATTTTTAAAATTAAACACAGAGGAAAGAACAAACTAGAATTGGGTAAAATATAAAGACACATTATGGTGATGAAAAAGAAATTATGGCACTACTAAAGCATAACAGCAATTCTAGAGAAAGCCTGAAACTATTTTCTTAATAACTGTAAACACTTCAAGATTCCTTAATTGCAGAGATCATTTTAATTAGCAATCAGTCAATTACCTGCTTCCAGCCGACAGGGGTCAGGTGTGCATCAAAGAAATCACATGACAAGTATGCTTCAGGGTTCTTCTCCCCTTCAGCATTGTGAAATCCTTGGGCGTGTCTAACCTGTATTAAAGATTGGATAAGACCTTAAGGAAATTGGACTTGGACCTTGGACGCAAGCAAATGATATTCTCAAGAATGTCCAACACACAACACAAGCAAGGATATTCTCAAGAACCTCCGTGTCTAATGTTCAACGCCATTAATATATATGTGTGTTTATGTATTGTCAACGGTATTTGGTCCGCATCAGCTACATTTCAAGAACTTCACAATCTTTCTAGAACATCACGGTTATTTGAAAATTGCGGTTAGTATAACATTTCACAGGTAAGTTAGCATTGGGATTTCATTCCACATATAGGGAAAATGAATATAGCTTTTCAAGTCATACAGAGCAAAACGAAAATGTGCTTTAAGGATAAAGTTGGAACAAACCAGGTGAATAGTTTTGCACCGGTGCAACGGGTAAAGAAAATTTTGATCACGAGCAATATCCATATCTGCGGCGACATGAAAGAAAAGCCAACAAAGAAAGTGTGACTAACGAAGTTGCGAAACTTACAGTTATCACAAACTAAACCGGTACTTGTTTTTTGGCGCTTTAAAAAATCAAGAGAAAACCAACAAATCCTAGTTTATCAACGATAAAAAAAAGAATTGCAAGACTTCGGATATTTTCTTCTTGAACAAGAGTGTCTCAAAATAAACTGAAAATAAATATCCATTGCTCGGGAACATTTGTGCCTAAAAAGATTACATAAAATCACACACAAGAAGATTCTACATTCTCAGCACAGAGAATGCGGCAAACAAAGATTACGCTCCAAGATTCATGGAACAAACCGTAATTATTCTCAAAGATTAGTGAAAGGTTTGATTCATTATCAACATTGATGAAATAAAAGAACAGCAAGAACAAAATGAGTGCTGGATTTGGAGAAAACAAAAAAAGAATGCGCGCGAATCGATAGAAACGGAAAATTCCTCACAAATGAACGCTAAACGTAATTAGAATTGAATCGTCACAGATTTCGGAGGTGATTAACTTTCAGAGAAGAAGAAAGAGGAAATGGACATAGAATGGGGTACCTGAGCAAGAGGAGACACAGAGAAAACGGGGAGAACGAAGGGTTGGAGAGCAATACTCTGAAATGAAACGCAGAGATGCGGAGACTGAAATGAAGGTAGGGATCAAAGTGGAATTCAACAGATAGGTGCATGAGTACTAATGAGCATGGCGTTAGCGTAAGAGAAATATATATAGTGTGACGGTGTGCGTTTTGGGAGCGAAATAGAATTAGAAAATCAAATTTGATAACTTCCCGTGCGAGTGGGCTCTTCAGAGAGAACATATGAAGACGTGTTTGGCTGCTTATCCTTCAACACTTAGCAGATACACTACTCAGCACACATATTTTACGTTTGGCTAATGGGATATATATATATATATATATATATATATATATATATATATATATATATATATATATATATATATATATATATATATATATATCACGTCATTAGACATTTTTCCTTGAGGGACGAAATATAAAGATTAAAATTAAAATATATTTTTAATATTATTATATTAAGTTTAACACTACAAAAAAAGTATTATGTAAAATAAAACGTAAATTATACCAAGAAAAAAAAAAGAAATAAAAGTTTACAATTAACTGTCATTTAACTAGAAAGTTTAGCTTAGCAGTGGTGTTTCCTTTAGTTAAATTCCATAGTAATTAATAATGTGTAAAAATATGTAAAAAAAATGTAATGATTAAAAAAAACACGGGATGCATATTTAGGCGGGTAACAGGTAACGAGTATTTGTTGGTAACGAGTACTCACTAGAATATAATATAATGTATTAAATATAATATTATTTTAGTATGATATAATTTAAATTAAATTTCATAAATTAAAAGTATTATAATTGAAAAATATTAAATTTTGTCTATTTCTTTATAAAAAAACTTAAATATTTAAATATATTTAATAAAAATAAATATTAATAATTAAATAGGTACCCGCGAGATGGGTAGTGTGATACTGCTACTCACCATTTAATAAATATGCAGGTATACATTGTGAGTAATCTGCGGGTATAGGTTTTTTTGCCATCTCTAATTTGTTCCACACTTTTTTTTTTAATATCACTTTTTACGTTATAAGCAATTTTGTAAAAATTTGTTGCGTGATGTTTGTAAACATGGTAAGAAAAGCAGCAAATATTTTCATTTTGTTAACCATCTTCTATAACCAAGCATGTATTACAATCATTTGCAACTGGAAATCAGATATATTATTCATATTAATTTCTCACAATAATCAAGATACTGGTCACCCACCTTTAGCTTCATTTACCTAAGCAAGTCATGCACTATGTTTTTTTGTCGATTAGGTATTAATTTCAAACCTCCACTACTAGTAAATTTTTAATGGATTCGCATGGTGCATTTTGAATGAACATGAAAAATAATATCGAACGCTTTGTTTATTTTTTTTAATAATTGTTCGAGACCTTCATATTGAAAAATAGAGTTTAAAATTGAAGGTTTATACAATAGGGACAAACTCTTCTAATGTTTACCTTTTCCATTTACACTATGTGGATAGTTTATATAATAATGTATTTTGTACGAAAGAGAAGAGATGATAGGAGAAAAAAGAAATAATATATTATTGTAGATTTATAAACATGAATGGAAGATACTACAAACTAAAACAAAATATCTATTTTAAATGTTTAGCCAAGTATAAAACTTGTAAATTACTTTTATTTTCTTCCAAAATCCATCAATATTAGAGGATCGGAGACAAGAATAAGGAGGGAACATTTGATTTAGCACTCTCAATTTTTGAACTAAATGTGATAAAAAAAAAAAGATTGGTCGTCAAATGTAATAAAATTTAATAATAATAATAATAATAATAATAATAATAATAATAATAATAATAATAAAGTTTAATATGTTTATAGTCTTAGTGTTTTGATTAATTTTTTTGTTTTTGCCCTCTCAATCATTTTTTTAATTGGTTTCAGTTATTATCTTATTTAATATATTAAAATTGGTTTCTAAAAGTATTGAAAGAACAAAAAATAGGATTCATTTTAAAAAAATTTAAAATAAAATAAGTTGGAGAGAGACTAACTATAAGATAAATGACATACCATTTTTAGATTTTAGTTAATAGTTGTGTTGATAGTGTTAGATTTTACAGATCAATTTTAAATTAATTTCAACATATTAAACAACATAAAATTGTAAATGAAAATAAAAAAATTAGTAAAAAAAAATAACCCTAATAAAAATCTCCTCTCCGTTTCTTGATTTTATTCCAACGAAATAGACAGCAAGATAATTTCACGTGAACAAAGAGGGCCAAACAAATGCTGAGATTTGTTTTTGTCTGAAACAAGTGTTGTTTTTGGTTTTATCCGTTGATTTATTTTTTGGTAAAAATGAAAAGAAAGAGGGCTAGAAGGCCCTGGAACCATTAATATTGTTAGGCCCAAGCAAAATAACGAGAAAGAAACCTACAAATGACAAAAAAACTAAACCCACATGAATCACAATGGATACACGGAATAGAAAAAGAAAAGGTGTGATGATATCCCATCAGAACTTCGCAGTTAAGCGTGTGTAGGCAAGAGTAGTATTGAGATGAGTGACCTTCTAATAATAAATTAGAGTGGTGTTTGAGCAACAGTTTATATAAAGCAAGATTTATTTTCCTACATCTTTCTCATTTAGTTCTATCTATTTCACTAAAATGGGTAGTGGATAGGTGGATTTGGGAAAAATATTGCTTATATAGCTGAAGCTTGGGGTGTTCGATAATGGCTGTAAAACTTAATATCATGAAAATTGAAGTCCATGGACTTACGTGGAGTTGGCATTGGTCACCAGCGTTAGAATTTTATTAAAAAGCTTTATTGGGTTAAAACTCCTCGTGTACATGGACATGATAGGAAACGACGGTTATAACAATATATTACGATAAAAATATGAAAAGACAAGAGTTAGATAAATTATCAATAATAATATTTTTATTACAATATAATAAACATATAATTATTATATAATAAGATAATAAGAAATAGAATAATAATAATAATAATGAAAAATAAAATAATAACAATATGATAATATAAAAGAATAATTTTAATAATATGATATAAAAATCAAAATAACAATAATAAATATTATAATAATAAAAATAATACAACATGTTCCCTTTTCTCATATATTCATTATTTTAGGAAAATATCTCTACCCCTCCACAATCTCAGGAGACTATTGTTATCTCCTGTAACGAAATCAAAACCTTTCTTTTAATGTATAAATAAGGTCTCGGAATCTCTTTGTATTAAATAAATCATATTTTCCTAAGATATTCTTTAGGATTAGATGTCTTATATGTTTAGAAGGAACACAATAAATAATAACAACAATAATAATAATGATATATTTTTTATCCTATAATATTTATTCATTCCAAACTTAGAAATAAGTAACAAGAACATGATAAATTTATCATGTCCTATCAACACATAAAATATGAGATATAATACTTTATTTTATTCTTATGCTGCGCATGAAAAGGACCCTAAATATATAAAAATTTATGAACAATTTGACTTGTAATTTAGATTTTAGTTTAAATATTTATGATGAGCCCCTTCCTTCTGTTAGAGAGATGTTAATTTGTTGTATATTGGAATCTCCATGTGCGAGACATGTGGTTAGTTTCTAATAAGCAAAATACTTACTATTGTCCCTGGAGCATTGATTAAGAAGATCAAAATATAAAAAATTTATTTAAAAATATATTGAAACTCATTTTCTGTAGTTTTTAAAAACTCATCACAGAATTTTCATTAGAAAACTCTCTACTTTTGTTTCTTTAAAATATTCTTTTAGGATATCGGTTAACATCATCCTTCTAATAATACATATCTTGATCATTCACAAAAGAAATCACTACGATATATTTTAATATATAAAACTTTTATAAATTGTAATAGTATTTATTAAACCAAATAAAATTCTTACCATATTCTTATGTATGTATGAGGAAAATTAATTTCTATTAATTAGCCTCACTTCTTTTTTCTTCTTGATACATTTTTCCTTATTTTTTCATATCCTTCTCTTTCATCCAATTTTTTCCCCTTATTTTCCCATGGAACAAACACAACATTTAGCATTAAACAAGCGATAAATACGACCTCTAAGAGTGGAAATAATCTAGACTGAGTTAAACTTTACAAGATAATTTGACTTGCTTCTTAATGTTTCTTTATATCAAAAGTATGAGTCTATCTTGTTTTCTAATATAAACTTAATTGTGAGGTCTAACCTACCTATCTAATATTTGACTTGGCCATGAAAGCCTATTTGTGATAATAACTATGAAATAAATTTATCAACATACATCTAATATATTAATAGATATAATCATATATAATACAAGACGACTAATTTAAGCATTTAAATAGAATAATAAATATATAATATAAAATATTATATAATTTTTTATGTAATTATTAGTAATAATAATATTTTATTATATTATTATTTTATATATGCTAGCCTGTTAAGTTTAAAAGACTTTTTAAATAGCATGAAGTTGAACTTGTTCAATTAAGTAGACGTTCAAGAAAGCCTAATGCTGATTCATTAGAAATTAGTCTATACCTGATGTAGGTTAAGTCTAGGGCTCTATTAAGTAGTTTGGCCTGTTCTTACTCCTACTCTCATGCTAAAATTTCACATCACCTTTAAATTTATGTTTTCTCTCGATAAATATTAAATAAGCGAATATCATAAAATTAACAAAACATATATAAATATAAAAATAAAAATTATAACTAGTGTGTTATGAGATAACACCTATTTTGGTTCCTATTGTATTCATGATCAACCAAGTTTGTCTCTATGCTATAAGAAACTTATCATAACCCCTATTATTTTATAGCATCCATCAATTTGCTTTTTAACTTGGTAAAATCCTTTCAAAGTAATCATAGACTCAATTTTGGATTTAAACACAAGACATAACTAATACATATTTAATTACTTTAAAAGTCAAACTTCTCTTAAACTCTGTCACTTACATCTTCACTTACTCGATACATGTTTATGTTTGAGTAAAGAAAGTAAAAACACTTTCTAATTAAATGTAGAACTACTCGCTATGGTTTTGAAATGGATTCACTTCCTCACTTATAAATTTGTTAAAATGGACCAAGCTAGCCCACATTGGTTGACCCATCTCGGGTTGACACTTTTAACGGCCTAGCCTAACCTATCAATTTTTTTTAACCAAACTCAACCCACCGAGTAGCTTATGGGTTGGTCCACCTTTTTGATAAATTAAAAAGAATTAAAAATTAAATAAAAATAAGGGAAATTCTAAAAAAATTAAAAATGGAATAAAAATATTTATTTTTTCCTCACGTTTCAATTTTATATAATACACAATTAACAAACATTATAATAATTGCAATGAAAACACAAACACATTACATATTTCATAGTAAATAAATTCATAATCCATAATAAACTAATGGAAATACCAAATAATTCCAAAACAACATATATAGTCACATAAATACACTAATAATGTTTTCTATAAAAAAATTAGTCTGATGTGATGATATAAATAAGGGTTTGTTTTTCAAAAAAAGAAGATCAGGTAACAACTCTAGGCCAACCTGGCTCACTATGAGTTTGACCCATCGTGAGCTGGGTTTCGTGAGCTAAGCTATAAAAAAAAGACTCATTTTGACTATGAGTTTTTTTTTCTTCAACCTAGCTCTCCTAAAATTTACGGTGAGACAGGTTGGCTCTTGAGTTTCTGTGGCATCCTAGGCTCATTTCTCAGAATTAAACTCCAGAATTCAATGAAACTTAGAATTTTATTTTTATTTTATTTTTTAACACGAAAGAGGAGCTGTTTATAAAACTCAAACAATAAGGGACTTAAAATATAAAAAAATAGTAATAGACTTAAAAAAATAGACTTTTTTTAGAAAAATAGAAACAACAACAGAATTAAAATAAAAACAACAACACTTTTAAGAAAATACATTTATAAAATTAAAATTAAAATAATAACAAACTTAAAATAAAAACAACACTTTTAAGAAAATACATCTATAAAATTAAAATAAAAACAATAACAAACTTCAAATAAAAACAACAACATGCTTAAAAAAACAAAAAAAAAACAAAATTAAAATAAAAATAACAATAGACTTAAAATAAAAACAACAACGGACTTTAAAAAAAAGACAGTAAAATCAAGCTTAAATATATAAAACAAAAACAGTAGACTTATATTATGCAAAATACAACAACTAGTTATGTAGATTTTTTCCATTGGAATGAACTTCTACATGCCTTAAACATATACAAATGGTCTTCCAATGCTGCTAAATTTTATAGGCAGCTACTACATATTAATTATGATCTATTGGGCTTGGCCACACTAAAAAATTCTCAATGACGAGGAAATTATACAGACTTATGCATATGGGTCATTTTCATGCTATTTGGACATTCAAAACCATCCTAACCATATTCAATTTGGTTCAAGGCAATGCAAGCCCATTATAAATATGGTATATGAACTACATAATCTATTTGGAAGTTCCAAATCCTCTCAAATCAAAATCCGACCCATCCAGTTCCTTAATTTTACATATTAAATCACAAAATCTTAAGTCTTATCAAATTTACTATAATTCTAATCACAATTTAATGGTATAAAACCAATCCAATAAAATGACATGAAACATAATCTGCTTGATAACATTACACACCAATTTAAAATAACCATTCAACCTTTAGTACATACATATACCAAATTAAGCCTTACAAGGCTAGCCAAAATAGCAAATTCATCATAACCATTGAAATATATTTATTGCATTGTATCAACCTTCATATAGAACACCACACATATAATACTTGCATCATAATCTCAATCCAAAATGGCAATTACTAACTAAACTACCAGCCAATTATAAAAAAGAATAATCCAAACACTACTAACATCATAACATGCTACTAAACTTAGCTATATACATGGTTTTATCAAAATAACCACAACATTATCCACACTTAGCATTGAATGTCCTATGTTCTCATTTAGTGCTAGCCTTGCCTACATATTCCCGGTTCCTGTCATCAGTCACTAAATATTCCACAAGAAAAAAAGGGTCAATGCCTAGATTTTCGAGTATAATAGAATACAACACAAGCAAGAAAGCGTGACCTAGTAGTGGTTAATTTAAAACAACAACCATACCTTTCACTTCGAATTCATTGTTCCATTAATAATAATATGCCAAGTAATCATGACTTTATTAGTCTAAAACTATCACATACTCACAAATGTCATTATTAACGACACAAACTGTATGCATAACCTAACTCTCAAACAAATGAGCCTATCATTAGACACCAATATCCGAATACCTTTAAAGATTGGCCATCAGCTGGGAGTCCATTGAGCCTTTCGACTCTCTACCTCAACCATTGGGTCCCTCCAAACCACTGGTAGCTCAGGATCCCTCCGGATCGCTAAAGCCAAAATTGAGGGACGAAACATACAGAATAGTCATCCCACAACAACTCAATGCATACATAGCACATATAATTAATTCTCATCACATTTTCAACTTGGTCCTGACACTCCAGTCACAAAGGAGCCCTTAGCGTATATAATTAAGTTCATAATTCATTGTCACAACATTACAGCCTCAAAGGGACATCCACAAATCTCTTCTCTTTTACAAGAAAAATTTTATAACCAATCATTCATAATTAGTTCCATCACATTCATGAACATATATCAACTCATAAATTAATAATCACCATTTTCACCTCACAATTAATCATGTTATCATTCAAAAATTAATCCTCAAGCCAACAACTATCCCAATAGAAGCCATCATTGATAATTATCATAAAAATTATTTTTAACATATAAAACACTTGTATTTAAATTCAACGTTATAATCCATCCTTTTCTACACGTCAAAAGAATGTCAAATAATTTCTTAAAATACTTTAGACACCCCCTTACCTCGTTTCCACACGTCAAATATGTCGGTCTCGTGACGATTCGGTATCGGTCCTGGAAAATCCAATATCCAATAATTAGTTTTAAGCTTCGAAACTCAAAATCCGTTATGAAATAGTGTAGAAATTAACATTTAGGAGTATCAAAGCATACCCTTATCCTTCATTACTCGTGATGCAAGCTTTGACGTTGAGGTTCCTTTTCCGGTGTTTGATTCTGATCCTACCATGATGGAAACATGAAAATGTTAGTGTCGTTGCATTCCTTGCAGCACCGGGAAGCCATTAATCGGTTTAGACTCTCAAAATTCAAACAAACTACTCAAAACCCAAGAGAATTGAAAGAAGGAAAACTTGGTTGAAATGAGAAATTGGAGATAACAACACACTCACCTAAGGCTCTATGATTCCAGAAATGCCTTCAATTCAAAGTTTTAGTAAGATTTCAAACCCCACTCAAGCCATTATACATTCATCCATGGGAGGGAGAGGAACTTGTTTTCGTTTTGCAATAGCACACGCGTGATAAAGGAGAAGAAAGAAATGAAAATTGTCTTTTAATGCTAAGGGCAATTAGATCATTTACTAATTCTTTTTCCTTTTCTCTTTTCATTTATTTACATTTAAATAACATATTCCACTTTTACTATATGGTAATTATTAATTTACCATTTCAAATTAATTTAATCTTTAATTTTATCTATTTCTAGCACAAAATTAATTATTCTTATTTTATAAATTCATTAGATACTTCAATCCATTCAATTTAACATTCAATAATTTAATTTCATGCTGCACAAATAATTAATTTCTAATAATAGGGATGTTATAGTTCCAGTCTAAATTGACGTTTCTATTGGCATATTATCAATAATATTTAAGTCCTAAATCTATCTTAAAAGTCTAACTTTTAATGGATCACACCAATCTAATATATTTGGAAGGCTAAAGTGAATTTTATTTCTTTAGGTATAGATGTAACCTAGAGGTATCTATTGTTGATGGTGACTAACTCCTTCACTTGGCTTGTAAACACGTGGATTGGCGAGACAATTAGTTCATAGTCTTAAAGTTGCTTCATACTAAAGGTGATGAATGAACTATGAACACTTGGTTAATAGAGGATGAGTCCTTCTCATTCAATCATCTTCCCTAGGTTAATCATTTTTTTCAAATTAGGTGAATTAATCTTCGATAATTTTTCAAATTTAGCTTTTAGTTATAAATATAAATAAAATATATATTATAGAAGTGTGTGTGTGTGTATATATATATGTAGATTAGCTTGTAAGAGGCGTTTTAACTTAACCTGTGGCTTCAAGTTTGAGCCTCAAGGAATGGTATATTAAATACTACTTCTTGACCTTAAATATAAGATCTTTTTTAGAAAATCTTTTGTCTCTTAATATAAAATATTCTTTCAAATTTTTATATTATTAATTATTTTTAACTAAAATACCTTTATTAATATGTAATCATTTAAGGACAATTTTAAAAAGCCACTATAATTTTTTTAAAACAAATTTAATAATTTTAATTAAATTAAAAAATGTATCATATGAGAAAGGTTATGTGAGAGTGAGAGGAGTGAATCTAGTCCGTACAACCATACAATGAATAATTGAGATCAATCATGTGTGTTTTCAAAAAGTCATGTGACTTTTAAGTGATCATCTGACTTTGAAAAACTTTCAATCTCAACCATCAATTTGTATGGTTATACGGCCCATATTCGTTCCTCTCACTCTCACATAACACAAGCTTTCTTATAAGATCTAACTATCTAAAAGAAATTAAAAGTTTAACTTGAAATTTAAAAAAATAGAGAATTGGAATATTGATTTAGCTTAAAAATATAAGGTTAATTAACCTTTTCTTCATTTTATTTGGATGAAAGTTGCAGCTATTTTGTTTCGCGCGGCTGCACGACACTGGGAAAACGTCACCACTTTAAATACCTGTTTGTAGTCTGGGTACTACTGTATGCCATAATGGATGATATGTTGGATGAGTATAAAGTGATGTATAAATTCATTTGGAACATGAAAATACCAAGCAAAGTATCAGTTTTTATTTGGAGAATTATTCAAAATGGACTCCCTGTTAGACGAGCTTTGTTACGTATAGGAAGCCAATTTCCACATCCTTGGGAGCTATGTGCAATCTGCATAAAGAATCAATTACACACCTATTATTTACACATAACTTACATTTCAGATTTTGCCCTATTATTTACTTGTGGCGGGGCATTACAGTGGTAAGGCACAATATGAAACAATTTCACAGCCAACCTCACTCCTCACTCCTCACAAAAGTTAAAATATATACTTTAATAATTTTCCTCAAGCAAATCAAAACAAGTACAATATATGGTTATCTGGTCTTTTGCTTTGATTTGGTTTTGTCTTTAGTGTTGATCCTAAATTTGAAAATGCTGCAGGTGCCAGGTACTGGGTAGTGGGTACAATCATATAACTAAAGATGCATTTTTTTTCCTTAGCAAAAATGAGTTGTACTACATACTATATATATCTTTATAAATTTTGTCTTTCATCACTGATCAGCTATAAGTTTCAGGTCAATGAACTTTTGTCAAATGTAAATTCATCGATAATATGAGTAATAAGTTGACAATGTAGAAGTTAACTCGGACAGCTAATAATTAACTACTGTGTCTTGTACACAACTGTAATTTGAAAAATAATGCTAGCTAGCTGAACTTACCTGTATTTTTTATATATATGTATACCATAATTTAATTCAAAACTAAGCTATAAGTAATCACAAGTTTAGGGCCACAAATTTAGTCCTCGAAACACGCAAGTTGAATTACATAATATAGATAGCATGTTTTTATTTCATTTCTAACCTAGAGAATTGGATCCTTGATCTATATGATCTAGACTGATTTTTCTGGAATTTGTTTTTTCTCCAAGCTCTCCCCCACACAATTTGACTTCAAGGTTTTAGTCTGATCAATATGATAGCTAGATCAAGCCAAGATGCTTTTCTAGTATCGAAAAAGACAAAAATTATGAATTTATACAAAACCCAATTTAAGAGGGAAGGTTTTTAATTACATATATATTGTTCGTGATCAAAAATCGAGTTTTTTTTCTTTTCCAAATGGTCTTGTTGTACAGTTGTAATTCCCTCTAAGAAAGGGTATGTGAGGTATTTGGCTTTTTCCCTATATTAAAATAAGCTTAATGCCAAATCTCGTTGCTAGTAGAGTAGTACATTAATATTAATTATATGTTCCTAGTTTCATAAACATGGAAACATATTCATTTTCTCTTTAAATGGATATGTGAGAAAACCTAACTAACTAATCATATCTAGATTTTATTTTATTTTTTAATTACGCACGAATAGAAGGATTATCTACGTATGTATAGCAATTTTAGTTTAATTGATAAATATACTTTATAATCATTAAGGTCGGTACAGCAATAAGTACAGTATCGTTCTGTTAATTAAAATATCTCAAGTGTCTTGAAAAATAAATTGCTTTCTCTATCTCATAAAAGACAAAAGGTTAGATTACAATGTAGTGTGCCCACCCAACACATAGCCGTTCAAAATGCATGAAGCTTAAACCCATGAAGATCACAACTCACAAGCACTGGGTTTTGGATTTAAGTACGTAAATGTAAACCAGTGAGCGAAGACCATATTTATGATAATCTCTTAAAAGATATTAACTAGATTACTATAATATGCAATTGGTAGTAAACTGCCAATTTTATAGTCATCGTCTCAAATTATAACGCTTGAGTTCCAATTTTGGTGGACTACTTGCTTTTCTCCCACAATCTCTCTATTTGGCTTATTCTTCTCCCCTATCCCATCATCTTTCTTCCAAATTATTGGACCATTTTATATTCACACGCATTCAAAACAAATTTCTTAGGAATATATGCATAATAAAGAATGAAATTATTAAAAATTTAAGAATTAATCTACTAACTAATAATTAAAAGTGTAATTTCAATAATACACAACTAATGAATATAATTATTTTAAAATATTTTTAGTTGATTAAATTAATTTAAATATATGATTAATATTGATCTGCACCTCATATTAGCCTAGACAACATAGACACTAGAATAATGTTTTGCGACGCAGGACACCTCTACCGGCTAAACCCCACACAAAGTTGACTCGTTGGTTCAAGTCCATAAGGATTGGAAAAAAGTGAAAGACTCGTTAGGGCACACCAACATTCAATTTACAAGAGGCGTCAGGAATGTTTGTGACTGTGGTAGCTGCTTTATTTATTTTTTACGGATTCTATTCTGACACATGTCACATAGGACGTCCTCACTATCTAAATCTATAAATATTACACATGTATTTCTTATTAAGGTATGTTCATCAACCATCGCTTGAGGTCCAATATTAATTTATCAAAAATTGACTTGAGAGCTGAAGTGTCTTGCAGGTGACACCCTATTTCTCCTTACAACATGAGATACCAATATGTTCAATGTGTTGGTTAGACAAATTGATTGCAAGACTTTCTATTTCCCATTAGATTTAGAGGCATAATAGTATATCTCAGCTAAACCAATATAATATATAAAACAGTAATTATCCGATACCGACACCAAATATTTTGTCCCTATACAGAACAAATCAAATATATTTATTATATGAGTTAAAAAAAAAGTAAAGGTTACCAAAAACATTATATTTATTATAAAAAAATTAATTAATTTTCTTTGCACGTTAATTCATAACTAAATTATCAATTTTAGTAATTTTTTATTATTTTAATAATCAAAATGAATGCATATGTGAACCAAATTTGAGGGGAAATATTATTCATACAATAAAATTATACAACAATTTATAACATAAATTTTCTTTCCATTAACCATGTATCATATTTCTTATTTCTATCTCTTTATTTATCTAGCTTTTTTTACTATATAATTAAATACGATTATTCCATTGTCTATGAAAATTAATGGTGCATGGTATAAAAATAAAATGTCACAGGTGAAACTTATATGTTCACCTTGCTCCGAATATACAATCTCAATTATGATGTACGGACATAATGACAAAGGAAGAGAAAAGAGAAAAGTTGATGATGCAAAGGGAAGATAGACAAGCACGGCTTTTGATGAAATAATTAAGGGTGAATGAATGTAATCTCGTGGGGAGTGGGGTTTATTTGCCGCTCCTTCTCGTTTTCTTGCGCAGGAAATGACTCGTGATACTTACGATGGAAATTTGGGTTTAGTGTATGGTTTACCTCATTTAACCCGTTAAAAATAAATGAGTTAGATTAAAAATTTAAATTTATTTTTTAATAAGTCTGGTATGTTTTGGTCCGTTAAAAAATCCGTTCTATGCAAATTGACCTGGCTTATTGGGTTAACATTTAAATATTAAAAAATACATTCATATTAATATATAATTTATATATGTTAAAGAGGTTATATTTCTGTTTCTTTTCTTTGTATTGACCCTAAAATATTTCCTTTCACTTACACTGTACATTGTATGTTTCCTATTTTCCTAATTTATATATATTATTATAAATTTAATAATATAATATTATAACATATAAATAATAAAATTTTGTTTCCATTTAATACAAATATAATTTATTTAAATTTTTAATGAAATAAGTTATGTTAATTATAAAAAAAAACTAGTTTTGAAGAAGGTGAAATCTAGTTTTTGTCTCTAAAGGTTTTTTAAAAGTAGGCTTAAAAATAGTACAATTTTTTTTTTAAAAAGTAACATGCATAATTTGAAAGAAAAAAAAAACGGGCGGCCTGTTAGCCTGCGGACCACATAGAATACGGGTTGAGCCAATATTTCTGGGTCGTTCCCCTATTTTGGCCTAACGAACTCATATTTTAACGGGCTTATATGGGTCTTGACTTAACCCGACTCGTTGACCCGTTTTAACACCCCGATCCCCAAGAAGTTACTACTTTGCTTTTGCGAGCACTTATTATTTCTTAATTATGAGAATTTTTATATGGTAGAAAAAGACAATGATGCCAGTTTCAATTTTCTATTTAATACTAAATTATCCTTATATTATCTTTATTTTTTTTATATCATTAAGAAAATGGTAACTGCAGTATTCTTAAGAAAAACATTAGTTAAAGAGAAAAATAAAAAAATAATTTGTTTACTTAATGCATTGCGAATGATGAAGCTAGTAGCTGTAAAAATTTGGTTAAAAATTAGAAAAAGAAGTATGATGAGTGAGGTTGGGCTTCACGTGTTTGGCAGAGTTAACCAAATGATTATGATTGATGAAGGGTTGTTTACTTTACAACACGGTACATGTAATGGCTTTTTGGACACTGCTAACTAACAAACAAAAAGACAAAAGTGGGAGATTGGTGGTTTTGGTGGAAGGTCCAGAATTCCAAATAGGATATTATTATTGTGGGCTGCCCAAACAACGGAAGATTGAAATTATACCACAAACTGCTTTACCAATACCACTTTCTGTCGGGGAGGTAGGAGGAAAATAGCCGCGGTTTTCCCTACTGTCTCCTTTTTTTAAATATCTAATGCCACCTTAATTCATTCAACTTACCCGCCAGTTGAGACGTCATCGTCTTAAAAAGTTTTAGAAAAATTCAGGTTTCAAAAATAAATACCAAACTTCTGTCCGGATTACTGATTTTTTCCTTTTAAAAAAAAATACTAAGAAATTAAAATGACTATATTACCTTATTCTTAAATGCAACATAGTAGCATCCAACATTTACTTATTCTTTCCTTTTGTGGTGTATAGGTAAACTACAAAGAAATTGCACCACTTGTACAAATATCCTAGAAATACTAAGAAAAAACAACATTAAAACATAGGTTTATTGACATGGGCTAAAATGAAAATTTTAATTAATTTTGATATGATAGTAGGAATAATGATAATAATACTGGTAGATCGAATCAATCCCTTCAATTTTACACAAGTTACCTTGAAATTTTGTTTTAATTATGATGATAAAGCGAGATAGATTTATTGAATTACCTCGTCAAGCTTGTGTAAAATGGTGAAACGGACAAAAAAAGTTTAACCCGATATTTACTAAGATCCAAGTTGTTTGGTCCTTCAAACCAACACATTGACAGAGTAATCAGCTAAACGAGCCACACTTAAAGATTAAAATAATATAAATATTATTAATAAAATAATTTATATTTTATTTAAGTTTATACTTACATTTTCTAAAATTTAAAAAATAAAGTTTCTCACTAGTTATTCTCTTCTTTCAATAATATGATTTTTTGATTTCTTTTAAAAAATATATTTTTTAAGTTTTTAATTAATTTTACCTGTCATCTTTTAATAAAATTTTCTTTTATTTTGATGGGACATATTAAGTCCGCCCAACTAACCCGTTTTATCGTTCTAATTCTAGCAGGAGATGATTCATTTAGACGTAATTAAACCCGTTATTAACGCGCGCCAAATAATTATTTCAAAACTCTTTTCACACGTGATGATATAGCGCTGCTTTGTCTATATTAGTATCAATGGCACATTAATTTTGAATGCTTTTACAATTAATTTTTTACATTTTTATTAGAAGATAAAATGCGAAGATTTAAAAAGCACTGTACTGGACCTATCCAATCCAACACTCTTCATTAATCACATGCTTTCATTCTAAAGGTATAAAGTCAATAACATGTGATGGACTCAGTTAATAGAATCAAATTCGTTTTAGTTTTTTTATAAATATTAATTTAAGTATCATATCTACAATATTCAATAACAATATATATTTGTAAAATTATTCAAAAACTATATATAGGGTCCGTTTGTTTAAACTTATTAAAAAAGTGATTATAAAAAAGTGATTCTTTTATAATCACTTTTTTAATAAGCAGATCAGAGTTGCTTCTTAAAATAAGCTAAAATCAGCTTATTTCAGCTTCTGCTTATTTTTGAAACTTTAAACAAACACGTTAAAATTTAAAATAAGTATTTTTTTAATTAAAAACACTTATCTCTTAAAATAAGTTTTAACAAACGAGCCCATAATATATTTACAAATTTTTAAAATTGGTTGTTGTTAGTGGAAAAACGAAAGTAAATATACATAAAAGTATTGAAATTAGATCTCATCATTATTCCACTTAAGCATGTTATTTTACTCGTACAACTACACAATCCAATTAACTCAATATGTAACATAAATTTCACTAATTAAACCGACCCTTCGACAAATGGATCATAAGTATTTTCTTCAAATATGGATCCTTCGGTTATATATTTGATGAAAATCCTTGTTTTGTGAATTAACCTAACAACCATTAATTTAACTTTCCCCCAATATGAAAAATTAATGAGTATTTTATTCATTAACTCGTTTGCAAACACCAAACGCAAACGCTCTCTCATTCAACACATGTATTATATATATGAAACGAAATACTAACATTAATTATAATGCATAAATTATATAAAGTATATATTCAATACATACTGTAGAAGGAATGAGTTACACAAACCCAACAAAAAATAAGGTTTGAACACAAATTTTAATGGGGCTAATATAAATCAAAAGAAAAACAACAAGATCAAAGGAAAAGGAAAGAAAATAGGAAGAAATTGCTCAATTTCAAGCATCCACACGAGTGGAAAGCCTTCATGTAGTGATCATAGCCTCTCACGCTCAAAATACCCTCAAAGCCAACCTAAATCTTTTTATATGACTTTATGATGAAAGAAAGAAATGGTGGATGTGACTCGGGCACTCCAATGCCCATCTTGGCATTAGGGCGCACCCCTAACACAAAAAAAAATAATCAACTTTTACGAAAATCTTTGTTTCTTGTGTTTTCATGCACTTTTAAATCCTCCAACGTTCAAAACAAGATCTAACGTACAAAATGAAGAAGTAGATGTCATGAATCTTCTGTAAAAATTTCAGCCGGATCCAATGTGAACAAAGTAGAAGAAACAAATTTAAGGTTGTTGCTCTGAAGGAAAAAAAGGCTTTCTGTTTCTCTCTCTTCTTTTCTCTCTTGATGTATCTCCAACCTATCAAAACACATAAAGAAAAATTGTAAAATAAAAATAGTGCAATAAACACAATGAGAACTAATTTTCTTAATTAAATAAACAATTAAACATCAATTTAAAAATAAATTTTACATAGAAAATAATCTAAAATTAATGTCTAACATATACTACATGAGTCCATTAAATGGATGAGATGAGCCATTAAAATAAAAAAAATTTACAAAGAAAGAAAAGCGTTCTAGCTCAAAATAACAGTCATACATAATTATTAAAAGAAAATTTTTATTTTAAAATAATAAACTAAATTGCAAACATTTTTATCTATAATATATAAAATAATATAATCTAAACATCATTAAAGAAAGTACGTGAGTTATTGTAATCTTTTTAACGCGTGTTGGATTCGTAATTGAAAAAAGAAATTATGATAGTTAAGATACTGTTAAAAGCCAGTAGGTTGAGTAAAACTGGGTAGAAGCACGATGAAACATATAAGCAGCCGCGTGTGTGTGGCATTCTATTATTAAGCTATCTAAGCTTTAGTTAATCTTCCTTTTGCAGGGTGATATATATTATTAATTTAATAGTTAGAGCAATTAATTAACGTGATGGATGTGTATTGCAGTTCTTGTCGAGGTGGTTTATCAGAAATGCGCCATTTGTTTTGGTGTTTGACATATTATAGTGCTAATTAACGTGAGATCAAAATTTAAGATTCTTTCGCAGCAGGAAACAATAGACACGTGTGGTCAGCCTCGTGTTGCGCCTTAATTTTGTTTCTTTAATTGGGCCGCATTCTGCAATATTCCCTTTTATTTAACTTGTGTTTAAAGAATCTTAATTATATGTTTAGTTAATATATTACCAGGACCCTTCTGCAATATTCTTCAGAGATCATTCTACTTCCGATGTTTAAAATTAAAACCTTATCATTAATTAGTACGTATTATCATTATTAGCATTGTTACTATACGTAACTATTATCCAATTACTTTCAAAAAACAAACTATTATCCAATTATATCCAAACGTGTAAGATATTAAAATAAATATTGTTGAAAGAGAACTTGCTTATATATATATATATATAATGTATCTTATGAGAAAGATTTTCGTAAGTAAGAGTGAAAGCAATAAATTTAAACTGTTAGATCAATCATGTGACTTTTTAAATGATCAAGTAATTTTAAAAACCTTTTAATCATGTAGTTGTACGACTCAGATTTGTTATTCTTACTCTCACTTAATAGAACATTTCTCATAAGATATATCTTATCTATGTAAGATAAGAATTTTGTCACAAACTCCTCCCGCAAAGTACAATGCATTATAACACCTCTATGTATAGTGAGAACTCAAAATAAGTAATACATTGACTTCATATAAGCAAAGGTAACCAATTTGTATTCCATTTACCTTTGGTCATTCAAAACAATGATAACACTCTTTGGAACACTTTCACGCAAATGTTGCTCTATCTCAACAAATTGTGCAATAATATCTACCGAATTAAGAGTCATAAATTCTTGTTAATTGTTAGGATATGCACTAAGGTCAAAATTCACAAAAGAAGAACCATGGTAATCAACACTTGCCTACTAACACATCAGGACATGCAGCTCTAGAGATGATATCTTGAAAATCAACAAAATGATAAACATTTTCTATTATTTGGGGAAAGTCATGTTGTACCGATATTATCCCGCTCATAAGTACCAACTTATGTCCATGATTAGATATTTTAAATTGTCCAATGCTAACTTCAAGGTAGAAATTTTGCATGACATATGTTTTACCCTCTTCAAGTCTTAGAATCTAATTATTAACATCTAATCCTTTCACTTCAACCATGATCTTACTCCCCTATGACAAAAAAACCAAGACACATCATGTAACAAATGTTGATATTCTATACAAAGTTTCAACATAAAAAAACACCTTTATTACCTGTTCAACACCAAGTGCCCATTTGAAGTCAAGTACCAATCAACACCGAGAAGTAGGAAGGATAAATTATTCATTGTCTGGGTATACTAAAAAAATTATATTTAATTTCAAAAAACTTTCAAAGTAGGAAGGATACCAAGTCTAAAATATATGAATTATTTGTTCCTGTTTTGCATTGCCTTAACCTGAGAGAAGTATTTCTTTTCTCTAGATCATTTTTATGAAAGACAGCTGAAGCTTTTAGTCGAGGTGATCCATGTTAATGTCACTAGTAGGGTGCAATTAATATCCCAAAACAGTACAAGAATGTCAACAAACTTTCAAACTAATAACCAAGTAATCGCACTCATTTAACCATGGCCAACGTCCTTTGAAAGAATGAGATTACACCAAAGCTAGATGGAGACATTTTGTTTCATTGCCTAGTTTATTTAGCTTAAGATCAAAGAAGTTAATTGTCTTGCAGACTTGGTATCCTATTGCCATTGTTGCTTTGATTTAAAATTTCTACCTTTTTTTTATGAATTGATGTTTTTCTATATAAGCCAATATAAAATTAATAAGACTTAAGCGGTGTCCAAAGTTATCACATATCATAATTGCATTAGCTAGCCAAGATAAAATGCTTTTTAATGAATTGAAGTTTACCAAGAGAAAAATTACTATTCAGTTTTTATTTTTATTTAATTTATCTTACTCACATTAGAGTTAAAAATAAATTTTAACATACATTTTCAAGAGTAAAGGCCAATATTACTGGTTAAAATCCCTACAGATCGAATAGCACGAGATATAAAAGAAATTTTTTGTATGTAGTAATTATACCAACAAGTTAACTATGCCCCAAATAAAAATTGAGTTAATTTTAACTATACAAAATTTATTATATATGGGTAAGAGTGTTTCATAATTTAAACAACCTATATATAAACACCAACTCAGAATAGTCGGTCGAATCCATTAAAATAGAACCCGTATGACTCGGTCTATTTCTATTTAACGATCAAGTGAAGTGAGTCTTAATTGAAGGTTTTGAAATGATTTTAACTATAAAAAAAAATTTATGATATATGAGCTTAAACCTTTTATAGTTTAAATAGCTCATATATAAATACAATGTGCACACCTTTATAAAGAGTCTTTCATCCAATTGAGTAATACATCTAATGTGAAATTCAAAAACACTAATTTTTTACTTTTATAAAGAGTTTTTCATTTGTGTTCATGAGTAATCTATTCGATGTGAGACTTTGTTTCAAAATATATAATTTAAGTAGTATATCTGTTACAAAATTCACAAATATTTCAAATAAAAAGGTTGACATTATGGTAATCTCACTTGTTTAGTGTTAAGATAAGAAGACATGAGTTTAAATTTTATATTTTATTTTTTTCTTTGATCATAACATATAAGTAAATTTTGAAGTGGATTCTCATTCTATCTTTTGATAAAAAGAATTAGAGGTTACTTATAATTTTATCTTTGATCATATAATCTTACATTTAATATGATGACGTGTTATTAAAACTATCTCGGACTGTCGGTCAAACCGAAGTCATCATATATGGGCTTAGGCATTTTATAATTTAAGTAACTCATATGTAAACATAATGTGTATACCCTTATTTAAAGTCTTTCATCTACGAGAGTAATATATCCGATGTAGAAATTCAAAATCACTACTTTTTTGCTCTTATAAAGAGTTTTTCAATTATAATTATGAGTAATCTACTCAACGTGACTAAATATTACATTTAAGCAATATATCACTTAAAGAATTTATAAATATTCCAACTCAAAAGGTTGGTATTGAGGTAATTTTACTTATTTGATTAAGTGAAGATGAGTTTAAATCTTAAGTTTTATATTTTGTTAATTTATTACTTTTTATCATATAATTCCTATAAATAAAAATTTATTTCCGAACAGAATGAAACATTCACGATTTCTCAATGCTGTTATTCAAATCTTCCACTTTCGAAAACAACATCAATTTATCAAAACAATAATCATTCCATACATTTCAATAGTCCCTCGATTACCCAATTTTTATTTTGTATTTTTTTTATCACCATTCAAACGGCATCTTTACCTTTCTTTTTAAATCTCCCTCTACTTATGAGTCACATACACATGAACATTTTTCTCATAAAAAATCACCTTGAACTAAAAAAGAAGTTGGCTACAGAAAACGTAAAGTACTTTGCCTCAAATGACATAAATAAAGAATCAGATTTGGTTCATTGCTCAAAAAGTTTTGTATATTCTTCCGAAGGTAATCATTGACTTGCACTTTAAATTTAATCATTTGATGTATATTACATGGCTGCTGAGAGAAATTCGTGATAGCTTTAGAGGAAGCATCGTGTGTCTAAATTTCAAACCCGAATGTGGAAAACTTTAGCAATAGCAAACGTAGCTAGTTTCCTAAAGGTCATAATTAATAAAATTGCTGTTCTCTGTGTTCTGACTTCTATATATAATTTCACACATGCAAGTCAAACTCGGAACTCGGAAGTGGAGGTAAATTTGTTTGGGTTTAATTCATAAACTTGTAAGAATTTACATCTAGATAAAAAAATATTAAAATAACAAATTTTTATCTCTTTAGTTAAATAAACTATTATAAAATACCAAAAATAATAAACTTTAGTAGTTAATTGCTAAATAAACTATAATAAAATATTTATATATCTTTACATTTAGACTTTAGTGGTTAATTACTAAATTACGTTAAAATGAATGCTAAAAAAGTAAATGAACATGAAATGAATTTTATGACTCTATAACCACATTCCATATAAAAAATAAAAAGCTTCAATTAAATAACTAATTTTATCACAATATATCAGAATTAACTCTTGCCTATTATAGAACGAAACCCTAAATCCATGATTTCATCCTACAAGGGTTAATATAAGTATATAACAACAATGCAACAACAAATTAGCAACCTACAAAGGAGGAAAAAATAGAGGTTACCATTTACCTGTATGGTGACGTCACTGGCGAGAATAAAACATCGTTGATGAGAACAAAATTGTTCAAACCTCTTCCAACAAAAAAGTTTGAACATAGGGTGTGATGAAGTATTTGAATGAAGATCAAATGAGGAAGCTCAAACTCAAGCAATGAGGGAACGATAATGTCTAAAGCAGACAATGTTGTAATAAGGAAATGATGAAATGTTTCAAAGGATGAAGAGACTAGAAAGAAAAGAGCAACCGAGTTGTTTATAAGGTTTTGTAATCTCAAACTTTAAACTTTGATTAGACGTTCAAAACGACACCTTGTCAGGGTAAAGTGAGAATTTTTTAAAATTAAATTCATGGTTTAAGTCACGAGATTATACAAGTTCAGGCAAGATTACATGAGTTCAGAATCAGGCGCGAGTTTGACGTAGGTTAACTAGTCTGGGCTAGTGAACTTGTAAACTCATGCAAGTTTACAACTTATCACGCGAGATTGACAATCATGCACATATGGGTTCTATAGTCCTGGAAAGGGATGTAGATCAAGTGGTTAAAAGTTGCCTAACAATAATTGATTTTGTTATTAGTTTTAGTTAGTTACTCTAACGTTAGCTGTTAATCTTTCTAGCTAGTATATAACTATTTGTTGTAACTTTATACATATGAATCATATCATCTCTTAAACACTTTTTTCTTCAATCTCTTTTCTTTCATTTCTCTCAAGCTCTCTCTTGAGCTTCATCTGATCTTGCGCTCAGATACCTTTATGGTATCAAAGCTCTTCGATCCAAGATGAGCTCTTAAGCAGAGTTAACACAAGTGTTATCACAACCTTTCATAGTTCCAATGTCCATCAAATTGGATGATGAGAACTTTCATATCTAGAAACAGTAGGTATTAAGAACAATCAAAGGGTATAAGCTCTCAAGGTTCATTTTGGAAGAGGACCAAGGTGGAATGCCAAAGAAGTTTCTTACAACAAAAGATGGAGTAGCAAGAAGAATCAACCCATATTTTACAGACTGGTAACAACAAGATCAATTGGTACTTACATCGCTTATTCCTTAATGTCGACAAATTTGCATACTAGAATGGTAGGGTGTGATCATACCTTTCAGATCTAGAAGAATCTTTTAGCCTATTTTATGATGACGACACATGTAAAGGTGAATCGGCTACAAGTCCATTTGAAAAGCATAAAGAAAGATGGAAATAGTATGAACCAATATGTTCAATAAGACATTAGATACATTAGTTGCAATTGGCTCACCAATTGATAAATCTAAGCACATTGAAATCTTGTTAGATAGATTGCCTGAGGAGTATGATCCAATAGTGATATCTATCATCTCAAGAACCGATCCATATAGCATAGTAGAGATAGAATACCTTTTTCATCATTGTTGAGGAGAGGATTGAGAGACATAAGAAGATTAAGGTTCAACTTGCGACAACTATACAAGAAAATATAGTTCATCGTCAGAATTTCCAAAGAACTAAAAGAAGGTTTTATTACATAGGCGGTAGATCAAGAAATTCTAGAGGAAGAGGTAGATTTAATCTTGGGGAAATAGGTTTCCATAGAAACATACCTCAATGCCAAGTGTATGGCAAGATTAGACACACACTTTAACTTGTTATCATAGGTATGACCCTTAGTTCAAGGAAAATGAAGAATCCAATGGAAATACTGGCAAGAATCAATAGTCTTCACTTGGTAACATTAATTCCTATACTGAATCCTTCTATGACCCAACTTGTTAACCTGATTCAGGAGCAACAACACATGTTACCCCCAATGTAGGTAATCCTTCCTAAATAAACAAATATATCAATGATAAGTTTGTTAGAATAGAAAATGGAAAACCATCAAATATAGAGCACAGCCAATTTTGTTTTAACCTTTCATTTCACTCAAAAACCTTTTTTTCTACAAAATTATTACATGTGCCATAAATTAGAAAAAAAGTTATTGGTTGTGTCTAAGTTTGCTAGAGATAACAATGTATACTTTGAGTTCCATGTCGATAAGTGTTTTGTTAAATCTCAGGGAACCAACCAAGTAGTTCTTGAAGGCTAATTTAAAGATACACTATATGTTTTTGATGTTGTTGCTTTGAATATTATTTCGTTTCCTTCAAATGTAACTTGTACAACTTCTTTTCCCTCGAGTGTATCTAGCTGTAATAATCAGCAACTCATTTGTAACTCGATTCAATCCAACAAAGACAATTCTTTATATATTTTGTGGCACAATAGATTAGGTCATGCCAATTCCAAGTTTGTCATACAAGTAATGAAAAATTATGGTGTTTCTATTGATGGTCATGTGTTTGATGTTGTATGTAAGTCTTGTGCGTTAACCAATCACATAAGCCACCCTTTTCCAATATCAAAAACTCAATATACCAAGCCCTTATAAATGGTTTTTTATTAATTTTTGGGGATCATCGCCTGCAACTACAAATAATGGAAGTAAATATTACTTGCATTTTATCAAAGCATATCCTAAATTTTCTTGGCTACAACTTCGTGAAAAAAGTCATAAACTACCGATCACTTTTTTGACTTCAAGTCACTGGTAGAAAATCAACTTGATAACAAAAATAAAAGTGCTACAAACTAATAATGGGAAATAGTATACTACCTTGGAGAAACTTTTATCAACTTATGGTATTCAACATAAGATGAGTTATCCTTAGACACATAAGCAAAATGGTTTAGTAGAAATGAGACACAGACATATAACAAAAGTTGGTCTCTCTCTTTTCTAGCTAATGCTCACATGCCATTAAAATTTTGGGTTGAAGTTTTCAGTACCGCCACCTACCTAGTCAACAAGTTACCTACTTCTATGTTGGCTAACAAAAGTCCTCTTGAAGCTTTAAATCTCAACTTTTAGTTGTGCTTGTTATCCCCGCTTGAGGTCATACAACAAGAACAAAATGGATTTCAGGTTTGAACAATGCACCTTTCTTGGCTATAGCTTTCCACACAAGGGATATCTTTGTCTTATACCAAATGAAAAGCTTTATACCTCCAACCATGTATAGTTTGATGAAATTATTTTCTCATTTCAAGTCAAGCCCTTTCTAGTCAATAATCTTGTTATGTCTAGAGATAATACACAAGAAGTCCCTGCAATACCTATTATGTCTACCTTCAACAGGTTTGATGCTCTTCAGAACCTTGATGATCCTACTAATGTTCCAAACCTTAATGGTTCTACTGTTGATCAGACTAACACTTCTATTGATATGATTACTATTGCCTCTAATCATATTTCCAACATTGATGAGATCATACCTTCTGCTACCTCACTTGATGAACATGATCCTCAATCATAAGCAACAAATACATATTCTATGCAAACAAGAAGCAAGAGTGAAATTCATAAGCCTAAAGTTTACTTTATTCAGGTTTAGAATCTGTCCAACTCTAAGGAATCAAAAACTACTTCAGTTAAATCTGCTCTCCTCTCTTCCAATTGAAAAATGGAAATGGATCGAGAGTACAAGGCACTTATACAAAACCAACACCTAGACCTTGGTGCCTAAACCTTCTCAAAGCAAGATAGTAGCTATAAATGGGTCTTCAAGTTAAAGAAAAATCCCAATGGAGGCATTAATAAGTATGAGGCTCTCCTTGTAGCAAAAGGTTCAACCAAAAAGAAGGTTTTGATTTCTCTAAAACCTTTAGTCCAGTTGTCAAGCCAACCAGCATCTAAATAGTCCTTACTCTTGCTCTTCAACAAAACTGCCACATTAGGCAAATTGATATTAACAATTCCTTTTGAAATGGGCACTTAAAAGAAACAATTTATATATTGCAACTTCCAAGTTATGAGCAAGGCAATGGCAAACTAGTGTGCAAATTAACAAGGCTTTATATGGCCTAAAATAGGCACCAAGGGCTTGGTTTTTGAAACTCCATGGTTTTTTAACATCTCAAGGTTTTCAATGAGCTAAAAGTTACTCTTCCCTATTCATCAGAATCACATCTAATGTCATCTTGCTAGTTTTGGTATATGTAAATGACATTATCTTTACCTGCAATTGCTTACAAACTCTCAGTCAATTTATCTCTCAACTTCATAACTAGTTTCTTCTCAAAGACCTAGGATCCTTAACTATTTCCTTAGCATACAAGTCCAGCCTATAGACTCAAGTGGCTTACATCTTTCTCAAATAAAGTATATCTCTGATTTGCTTCAAAAAGCCAATATGACAACTGCTAAACCCATGTTCACTCCTATGTGCATTAGCCAAAAATTGTCCCTTTAGAACTCTATTGATCTACAGTTGGTGCCTTATATATGTAACAATTACAAGACTTGAAATTATCTACTCAATAAATAGTGTTTTCCAATTCATGCATTCTCCTAAGCTCTCTCATTGGAAACCTATCAAAAAGATCCTTGGATATCTCAAGGGAACTCTCATAGATGGTCTTCTCCTTGTTAAGTCCCCTAACTTAATCTCGTAACATTTTGGGATGCTAATTGAGGATCTGATATTTGATGATAGGAGGTCCATATCAAGGTACTACCTATACCTTGGATCCAATCTCACCGCCTAGTCCTCTAAGAAGCAAATTATTGTCTCTAGGTCAAGCATTGAAGTTGAGTTCAAAGGCCTAGCTGTTGTGACCATGGACTTAACTTGGATCCAATCTTTGTTAAAAGAACTACAAGTCTCCACTCCCCCAATTTCTACAGTCAACTATGATAATCTTAATGCTATCCATGTATCATCATGTCCTCCATTCGACAACCAAACATGTTGACTTTGATCTCTACTTTGGTGGCGACAAGGTTATTGCCAAGCAACTAAGAGTCCATCACATTCCTTCCTCCAACCAGACTATAGATGTTCTTACAAAATTCATAGCTTAAAACTCCTTCTGATGGTGCAAGTTCAAACTCAAGGTCATGTCATCCACACCCTTGAGTTTGAGGGAAGATGTAAAGGGATATAGATCAAGTGGTTAGAAGTTGTCTAATAGTAACTAATTCTATTATAGTTTGTTATGATTAGTTTTAGTTTGTTACTCTAGTATTAAGTGTTAATCTATTTAGTATATAACTATATGTTGTAACTCTACACATATCCATGAATCATATCATCCTTTAAACACTTACTTCTTAAATCTCTATTCTCTTCTTTCTCTCAAGCTCTCTCTTGAGCTTCATCTAATCTTGTGCTTGAATTCTTTTAACTCCTATAAAAAAATGTTATAGTAACAAAAAAAAAAGAAATGGATATTGAAAATGAAATCGAATTTACAAATTATTGAGTTCCATGCAAATTAAAAAGTGAATATAAATTCTTTATTGGGTATTTTTAAAGCTGATCGCGTAGTTGTTAATGTTGCATTATTCCATAAAAAAAAATAAGTATAGATGCCTATATCCTAAAATGATTGACAATAATTCCAATTACAAGATTAGGCACTACTTGGCCCAATAAATGACTGCCACTCAATGTGAGCAATTATATCTAATTGTTTAGAAATTTTGAAAATGGTGGGGTTTTCATGCATCTTTTTTATATAAAAGTGTTGACAAATACACATCCCCCTAATAGCTAAATGTAGTTCCTATTACTTGTAGATTAACTTCAATAACACGTGTACCTTAGATTCTTCATACAGGATGATGATAATTCGAAAATGACTTACATTTTTCCCATTGGCATTTCATTATGTAATTCCGTGCTAGACATAAAGTTACAGCCATAGCAGACTTCTATGGCCATAAAACAAAATGATATTGGTGAGGATACTCAACCTATAGTTAATCACAAACCCTTCATCTCAAGAGACGATTCAGCATAATCTTTTTCCAAGAGACCAAAATCCGTGACTTATGGCCATGCCGAAGGAGTTGTTGTATGCAAATGCGTTCAAAAAGTATGTCACCTATGATTACATCTCAATTCATTAGTTAATATAGCAACAAAACTTCTCAGTAAAACCCTTTCTCGGATCACTTGCAAATTAATTTATATGCCCATGTATGGCATTAGCCCAGTAGCATATTGTTAGGCTTATTTTATAATGCTAGCTATTGAAACACTTGCATGAGCCTTGTACAGTGTGTCAATACTTTTATATATACATATTTTGAATTTGAGCCCAACATAATTATTATAAACGGTAAAACTTCCACAATCAAAATTTAATGAACTTGCATTTTATGAGACTTCAACTCAAAATTAAAGGTCAAGGTAGAACAACAACACCAATCAATCAAGCTACCCATTTGATTGTTGAGGTTTGTTAATCTATACATCCATATAACATTTCAAGGGCTTTAGCTTAGTGTTAGAAAAACCGTTATAATTTATAACGGAATAATAAGAATAATAATTAGCATTATGACAGTACTTTAATTGTCCATCAGATTATTGGATCAAGATCAAGATTAAAATCTTAAAAGTAAAGGTGAAAGTGGAACAGAGACTGGTGAATTACCCCTACATGAACAATTAATGACCACATAAAGAAAAGGCTAAGTAGTTGGAAGAGAGCCAAAAAGTGCGAGCTAGAAAATGTCTATGATGTTTTATATTTCTTACTAAACCAAATTATAATGATCCGTTGAAGATTTAGCGAGATTGTATTACACTATTACTACGTTCATACACGTAAATATAATGTTAACGAGGTACAGAACACGTCCTATTATTGCCAGGTGGCGAAAGAGTGGAGATTCCATACTTACAGCTTCACGGCTTCAACATTTGAAGTAGAAGAAATGAAGTATAATACACAGTGTGAGTTTTTTATCGTATGTGAAATTTCAATTTGCATTAACTATATTGTGCTATTGGATAGGAGACGTAGCGCAGAAAGAACCAAACAAGAGTACCAACTTATTTGAATTTGTGAGCTAAGCCAAACTTTGGAAGCATTTGGGAGTGGGACCCGACTCGTGAGAAATTTTGTTCAAGGATTGAGAGAGAAAGATGAAAAGGGTCTGTTTTTTATTCTGTTTACAACAAAATATATTACACAGCTTTAAACATACAAAGAACCTGGCAGGTTTTATGATGGTAACTCCATCCCTTTTTGCTTCCAGAGACAGATATAAGGGTCAAAGTTTTCTAAGCATACCAATTTATAATATATAGTTTGTGTTTGATTGCAGAGATTTCGGTGAAAGAGACATAAATGGCTGTGAAATGAAAAGCAGATTCCATTTCTGTCTTAGGCAATAGGCACTAATTAATGAATACATTAAAACATCATATTTACATATACCATACTGCAATATAATAATAACAACATTAATAATTAATACTCCACAAGCCTCCTTGTATTCCCCCTATAAATTCTCCATCTTAGTATACTACATGTTCTCAAAATTACTCAAAAGGTGTTTCTTAAAGAATAGCATATTCACAACAAACACACACATAGAGAGAGAGAGAGAGAGCGACATGGAGTTCTATGACCAGGATTTCTTGGAGGAATTAATGAGTCTGAGAAGAGAAACATGGGACACCAATCCAAGTACAGAAGAAAACCATTTCTTCTCAAATGGTTGGGGTGGTTTTGACAGTTTTGATCAAAACTCTCTACCCTATCTCCCAAACTCTTCTTGTCCTCAAGAAATTCCTCAAAGTTATTACAATGACTACACCACCTTCAATGAAATCTATAGCTCTTTACTAGATGAATCCTCAGCACCACAGATTATGGATTCATACTACAACACCCTTGACACTCCCCCTCCATTTCTTGCTCAAGAAGATTATCCATTGCCCATGATGGAAGAAGAGGACCCTGGTCTACTAGGGGAAGAGCTTCAGAATTTGGAGTTGCAAGCAGCATGCAAAATGGAGCCCACTCAATCCCCTGAAACACCAGTTTTCAACACGGGCACTGGTTTGGAAAGAAAGAACCGTCCAAAGAAGCTGCAGGGGCAACCCTCCAAGAATCTAATGGCTGAGAGGAGAAGAAGAAAGAGACTAAATGACCGTCTCTCAATGCTAAGAGCAATTGTCCCCAAGATTAGTAAGGTATGCAATATCCACTATGCATTGAGAATAATCATTCGTTTAACCGGTTTTATAACCTGGGCAACTTCACACGAGATAAAAAAATTAAAAGGAAAAAAGTTTTATTAAAAATTAGATTGAACTTGCATTAGAACTTAATATCATTTATCAATGAAAATTTTCCTCGTTTTTATTTGCACAGGTTAGAAAAACTGTTCATTTGATATTGGTTATTATGTGCAGATCTAATTTTGTTATGTTGAATACTTGTCACAGATGGATAGAACATCTATACTTGGAGACACTATTGATTACATGAAAGAGCTTCTGGAGAAGATCAACAATCTGCAACAAGAAATAGATGTAGATTCAAATATGACAGGCATTTTCAAAGATGTAAAGCCAAATGAAATTTTAGTTAGAAATTCACCCAAGGTATGGATTTTCCCTGCATTCAAATAATGTCACCTATCAAGAGTCATTTCAAAATAAATCTTTGTTGAAGGATCACGATGGTGATTTTAAATTAATTTATTGGTCTTTGCAGTTTGAGGTGGAGAGGAGTACTGTGGATACCCGGGTGGAAATTTGCTGTGCAGGGAAGCCAGGATTGTTACTATCTACTGTGAACACCCTGGAGGCATTAGGCCTTGAGATTCAACAATGTGTCATTAGCTGTTTCAATGATTTCACAATGCAAGTTTCTTGCTCAGAGGTACATACTAATTAGTACCATGGCATAAAAAATTCTTATTTATTAGTTGCAGATTTTCTTTTCATGCTAAATGGTCTTTTTTTCTTAATTGAGGCTTGGTGTAATTAATAGTTATGGTATTTGCTATCTATGTGACAGGAATTGGAACGAAGGACAATGCTGAGTTCTGAAGATATAAAGCAAGCGTTGTTTAGAAGTGCAGGATATGGAGGAAGATGTTTGTGAGAATAAAACAGAAGAAGAGTTGCAAAAGCATGTAGGAGTACCCGAGTATGTTTAATGTTTATTGGTTTTGTTCTCTCTCACATAGGCCAAATTTTTTTAATGGAATTGCCAGAGTATGCTGGACTAATCCGTGTGATTCTCAGGCAAAGTTGCGAATTATAAATGTTCATGTTCATGTAATCATGTAATAATACAATTTATGGACGGGGGAGCCTAGTTATTGCTGCTGAATGCATGTGGAGGACTCGAGCAAAAATGTTAAGACATAATAAGAGAGTAAAGTTCGGGTTTTTGTTTCTATTCTTTTCAGACATGACTTTTCAACATCACTCTTTGTGTAACTTCTATGTATGAAGACACTTTTCTATAGAATGATGTGACATCGATGATTAATGTACTTTTGATCTTGTGCTAGTTTTGTAAATGTGAGAACCGGTGAACGTGATTATGTGATATTTTGTTACTTGGATTGCTTGTTTGAAATTTTAATTGGAGTTTTCCGAATGAGATTAGTAGATACAAGTTTTTATTCATTAGTCAACTAAACTACATAAGTTAAAAAATATCGATGTTGGCTAAACTCTACCAAAATGGCACTTATATAGTTGTAACTTCCCAACATAGAGGGGTCACTATGGAGAAAGCAATAAAAAACTGTTTCATGCTTGTTTGGTATTAATTACGGAAATGGGATTACTGTTTAACGTGTTAATTCGTCAGTGTTACACTCTCTGCATGCCCGGACCAAAACAAAATGGTCATCATGGGCCGTTTTCGAGGTGATCAATCCTCAAAAAGTTTTACTGGTATCATTACTGCTAATTTACATGATTTAATCCGTTTTGGTCGGCACTAGCAACCGAAACATATGAGTGTGATAGATCAATCCAAAATTAAATTAATGAGTAAGTCCAAAAGCTTCAGGTATCTGGTATCATTACTGCATGTTAGCTGGTACTAACTCCAAAACTGTCATTTCAGTGAAAGGATGCATATATTCCCTCTTCATTTACTACTATCCATGTTCACACTCTGTAACAACTAACAAAGAAACGTGAAACATCCAACTTCCATTCCTTGCTACCACTTCGTGAAATAAAACAATAACTAAAAAAATACTTATTATATATAAAAATGGTGAGAAATTCAACCCAAAAAAACTAACTCATCATATTAATCATATTCCTAATTAATATCAACTTATCTAAACATTATCTACATATAAAATCAAATCCAAGTCTTATGAAACCATTTTTCTCACTCTGATTTTTTTTAAAGCTATATAGAGAGAGTTCGGATAAGAGTTTCCACAGTTCATTATATAATTAATTCAAGAGAAACTTCAGTGATGATCAACTATTGCCTTCCCATTACTGCTTTAATTTATTCTTCTAACCTTTCACCCCAAAAACTAGGTTGATAAGATATTGAGATAAGTCTTATATCGACTAAAAATATTATCAATATATTATTCTTGGTTTTAAATATAAATAAATTTTAATTAAATTTTTTAGTCCTATAATATAAAGAAAATTATACTTTGTCATTAGATGTTTGTCCACCAAAGAGGACCGTTCCTGACTTTTTGGGGGCATGAGACATAGCAAATATAAGAAGCCCACAAAATAAATAAATATTTTTTTATTGTCAAATAAAAGAGTTTTATAATTTAAGTAATAATTTTTGTATTACTTTAAATATGAAAAATTAACTATAGCACAATAAAATATAAAATATTTTATATATCCGTAATTCAATAATAATAGTATAATAATAGATTAATTTTAAACCAGATATTCGTATTAAGAAGAGACAACAAAGTAGTTTAATAGTAGTAATATCAAAGCGTAAAGTAGTGTTAAAAAATTAAAAATTTTAACTTATAGTTAATTGCAAGACCTTGATCTGTCACATTCCTCAATGTATATTATATTTTTGTATTTTTATGTCTGATATGTTATATTTAAAAGCTTAAATTATCTTTATAGATTGTATAAAAAACTTAATTCACATTAAAACTAATAAAAACATCAACAAACAAATATTAAAAAGCAATTAATCCATCTTATATGAACAAATGAACCTCTAAAAAGTTAACAACATATACAAAATATATATTTAATTATCAATTTTACATATTTAAATGTATTTTAATATATTTTAATATCATAAATTTAACTTTATATATAAAGTATTATGTGCCGTTATAAAGTAATATATCATAAATTATGATTTATTTTATAAAATCATATAAGATTTAAAAATAACTGACTATATGTGTTGAAAATGTTTTTTTCGAAAGTCAAAACTCAACTTCTTTAATTAAATAGACATTTTGAAAAGTCTTAACTTAATCTTATTATTAAAATTACACTTTAAATATTATTATTAAAACTAAAATTTAAATAAGCTAGACATTAGAACCAAACAAACAGTCTTGCATATTCTCATCCCAAATAGTTGTCATGGT
Organism: Clitoria ternatea; assembly: GCA_037962975.1. Lineage (NCBI taxonomy): Eukaryota > Viridiplantae > Streptophyta > Magnoliopsida > Fabales > Fabaceae > Clitoria > Clitoria ternatea. Next base: position 290,921,258 of record CM075670.1, read on the forward strand.
AAACATTATTTACATATGTATCGGAACTTTTAATATTACAAAAAAAAAAATTTCCCACTATTCAAAACAACTTTTGAAATTAGGTCTTCTTTATTTATGGACCCTGGGGGCTGCCCACCTCGCATGCCCTTCAAGGTCGAGTCTGGTAACAAGTAACAGGTAACGAGTAAAAGATAATAGATAACAGGTAATAGACTGCAGGTAATAGGTAATAGGTAACCAGTAATAGTTAACAGGTAACATGTAACAGGTAATAGATAACAGATCAATTTCAAAGTCAACATATAATAGGTAACAAGTAATAGGTAACAGGTAACAGGTAAAACGTAACACATAACTAGTAACAGGTAACAAGTAATAAGTCAATTTCAAAGTCAATGGGTAACAGGTAACATATAAGTAACAAGTAGCATGTAACAGATAAGTAGCGAGTAACAAGTAACAGGTAATAGGTAATAGGTAACATGTAACAGGTATCAAATACTAGGTACTAGGTAACAGGTAACATGTAATAGATATAATAAGTAATAAGTAACGGGTAATAGGTAGCAGGTCAGAGTTAACAAGTAACATGTAAGAGGTAGCAGGTCAACAGGTAGTAGGTAAACAAGTAATAGGTAACAGGTAATATATAACAAGTAACAGGTGACGCAAGTTGTAACATACTAGATATTTAAATTGAATTAATGAGGAATTTTAATTGGCGATGAAGGTAGATTAATCATTTAGAGTAGATTAATTAGAAATTAGATTAAATTAAATCATGATTAATTATCGTAAGGTGAAAGTAAAATATATTCATTAAAAAGAAATAAAAGAAAAGGGAAATAGAATTTGAAAATAAAAGAAATTGTAAAAGAAAATTTTTAAAAAGGGGTAAAATAACATTTATGCCCTTATGCATAACAATTTCTATTCACTCTTTTTTTTCCTCATCTTCACACATGTTTCTTTTCCCTCTTTCTCATCGATGGTCCTATGCTTCTAGGAAGGAAACGGAAGCCATTTCCTTGCCAAACCTTGCAATTAGAAGTACCATTGTGATTGCGGGAGTGAGATGAACACGTAGGTACCTTTAATTTTGTTTTTCTTCTTCTCTTCCTTGAGGCCAAAAATAAGGGCTGGTTATAGGGGTTTTCATTTTCCATTTTTATGACTCTTCAAGGCTTAATAATGACTCTAGAGGGAGTGGGTGATGATAATTAGCCAATGGGTTCTTGTTTCAGCGTCGTTAGATGACAGACCACGAATCGGAAAAGTTGTTAGGTGAATCAAAAATTGGAAACAAAGACCAGAAGTAGCGAGCATGTGAGTTTCGAGAACTCGAAGTACGCGTTTAAAGTTGTTTGGATATGAGGGGTTTTAATTTTGAAGTTTAGAATGTTAAATTAGTTCGTAAATTCTTTGTTTTCAAAATTTGAGTGAATTCGGTAAAGTCGACATTGATTGAAGGCTTGAAATAGTGCAATCGAGATAAGGGGTGTACTCGGTGTATAAACTAATGAAAATAATGTTAGTATCAACTCGATGTAGGGGAAAAAGGTAGAATATAATGAGAACGTCTAAATTTATATAATTAGGTATGTTGATATATATATATATATATATATATGTATGTATATATTTTTTGATAGATGTGTTTGATGAATTGATATTGACAAGTGATGAATATATGCTTATATTGTGAATAATAATGAGATATCATGAGTGATGTGTTGGATGATGATGGTTACAAGTTGATACATGACGATGAATTAAAATGATGATGAATTGTAAATGATGTGATGAATTATGAGATGTTGTGAATTGAGATAACAGAGAAAATGAGGTGCCTGAGTGGCTTTGATGTAGTCCTAGGGTAATGGCATTATAAGTTGTGTTAAAGGATATTGAGACATGATTTGTTATATGTGATTGATATATGGTATGTACGACCGATCAATATAGCTACCCCTCGTTTTTGGCTCCCATGGTCAAGTGTGACCCAGTTAAGCTACCCAATGGTTAGGTAGGACCCAGTTGTGAGGTGGGAAGCCGGGTAGGGCTCGATGGACCAGGCAAGGTTCATGGGTGGTCAGGTAGGACTCCTAGTTGACGGTTGATCCAGTTAGTATCTAAATGCTATAGAGTCATATGTATGGTTTTGATTGAGAGTCAATCGTGCAATAATGTGATTTTGCCATGAGTTCTGATGACTTGAGTTATTAATTGTATAATTGTGGAGTTGATGATGAGTAATGGTTGCAATGAACTGGAAATGAGTTATGAAATAACTAATGAAGTGAATTTGAGTTATGCTATGCCTTTCCCTTATATATGTATATATATGTTATTTGAATTGATTTGTATTGCCAGTCACTCACCCTTACTGTGTGTTAGAACCAAGTCTGGTTTGCAAAGGACTTTGGATTTATTGGTTATTATTTTAAAGACTCCAAGATTTGTTAATAACACACGCCAAGCCATTAATTAAATAACGTCTGGCTAGGTGTTATCTAACCATTCTAATTGAGTGTTTCAAGTCACAAGTCTATAATAGGTACGTTATAAAAGAAAGAGGGGGTCCATCATTAAAAGTCTGCCTTGAGCTTTGCAAAATATTTTAGAACAAGTCTGTGTGGGACTAAAATAGTTTATATACAAGTCCGTCCCATGAAAAGTCTGACATTATACAATGCTTAAAAAGAGTCTGATTCAAGTGTGCCCTTCCAGACCTTTGGATAGCTTAGTTATGCCCTCTCATGCATATTCATTCTTAGAAATCAGCATGCCTACTTCTTCAAGACATCAAACCTCAAACTTTTAAAGCTCAAGAATGTTACTATGATTTTTTGCATATATCAATACAAGGATATTTTTTTGAAGATGCCCAGAGCTGGATCCTTTTTAAGGTAGACTGTGCTTATCACTAATAAATGAGATAAGACAAGCTCATCCAAGAACCAATGCTTGCATGGAGAAGAGATTAGGGAAGCTACTTTACAGAGATCAAAAAGCTGATAAAGATCATTTCTTGCATCAGAAAGCATTAGAAGGTCAACCATGCTTATTTCTACACAAGTTCATGATAGAAGAAAGACTATAAAAGGACTTTTCCTTTCAAGCACTCGAGGAACTCCATTTCAGTGCAAGTTTTGAAGATCCTCGATTTAGACCTTTTATCTTCTTCTCATTCAGAGTCTACCAGCTTTAAACGGCTACCTCTCTTTAACAGATCATCAATGGTCATCTTTATTGGCCTATAAATATGAAGAGAATTCAAACTTTGAAGATGTTCGTAAGTTAACAACGTGAAAACATCAATCTGCACTTACAAGCAATCTTCTTAAGAACAAAGACTTTCTTTGTATCCCTGCTTCTTGCAGACTTAGTCTTTATTTTTCTACTTAGTGTATATGTTCTTTAAGATTCATCATCTTGTACACTAAGTTATTAGAAACACAAACATTCTCTCAAATCTCAACTTGTGTCAAAGTCTAATGTGTTGTCAATCTTAGTTCCCATGGGAAACCCTGTGTAGCCTGAAGAGGCTTTTGAAAGAATACTTGGGTTTGAACTAGGAGTGACTTGTTGAAAGAATACTTGGGTTTAAGCCAGAAGTGACTAGAGTCAAAAAAATATTTGAGGTAAAGACTGTGTTGTGTTGTGTAAAAAGATATTTTTACATAGTAAAAATCCTTCAAGTCTAAAGGTAATGGACGTAACTTTTGCATTGGAAGTGAACTAGTATCAACCTGTTGTATGTTATCTCTCTTTCCCTTTTCTCTTAAAATCTGGTTTAAAAGTCTATTGCGTTTCCCGTTTGCAAAAGTTTAAGTTTCATATGAAAAAGTCTTAAACTAATTCAACCCCCCCTTCTAAGTCTAACTCTAAATCATCACTGTGGTTTTTAGTGACTGAAGACAGGGACATTGTCGACGCTATAAAGACCAGTGCCTGGTGAGCTAAAGTAATTTCAAGGAGTTTGATTTGTGATGTAAATATGTAAATATATATATATATATGTGTGTGTGTGTGTGTATGTGTATGTGTCTTATGATTTTGAGTAAGTATAGCTATAATGGTGGATCATGTGAATATATGAGTATTTGACGCTTAATGACGCATGATGTTGTATGGTTGATGAATATAATGATATTTTTATGCACTGATTGTGATGTGGTAGACCTAGTTGATGGACTAGTGATATATGTGTGAAATGATTATGAATTAATGATGTATGATATGTGGATAATGATATGATGAGATGTACGATAAGTATTAGAATAATGACCAGGAACTGTACATGACATTAAGCCATTTGATTGTTAATATCTTATTATTGGAAGGTATTGAGATTGTATGTATGATGTGTGTATTAATTGGATGAAATAATGCCACGAGATATATTTGTTTAAAATTGCATGATGATGGGATGGTATGAAACCATAAGTAGTTGATATGAGAAATGTTAATTAGAGAGGAAATGACTAATTAAGCCAACTGAGAGGATAGAATAGAGTTCCAATGGGATCCAGAATCCCTGAAGGGTACCAATAGGTCCCTAGGCCTATTTAGGATATGTATGAGCAAAGAGATTGTCAAATGAGTTGCATTTGATATGAATTATGCATTGAAATTGCTAAAAATCGAGTAAGATGCATTATTCTGCACATCTTCTCCATGTGGAGGAATTTTGGAGTATGGACTGCACCTGCAGGTCCGAAATAAATTCTAGATAATGTCCATGAAGTTTCGTAGAAATCAGAGTTAAATTGGGTAATATAAAGTGTCGAGAAGTTGGCCTGGAAACTAATTGACTGCATATCTCGCTCAAGCGAGATGGGGCTCGCTTGTGCGAGACTTTAAGTGAATTGGACATTTGAGTCTAGGCCAATTTCGCTCAAGCAAGGGTAATCTCGCTTTAGCTAGATTCAGAGGGAAGCTTTCGATAGATTTTTGCTCAAGCGAGACATTCCTCGCTCATGCGAAATACGGACTTTTGCTTAAGCGAGTCAATTTTCACTTAAGCAAAACGTTAGTGGAGGATTCTAGAACCATTTCGCTCGAGCAAGAGTGAGCTTACTCAATTAAAAGGATTTTCGCCTAAGAAAAATCCTGAGTGGAAATTAATGTATTTTGGGTGGTTCTGAGTGACGTAGCCCTTAGGTTCATATTCTTTATAGGCGAGAAAGTTTCAAACGTGGAAAATTTACTCTGATTTTAATCAAACCCCAGGATAAACTCTAAGGATGGATAAGGGGACCTCACACAAGTAACAGGTAGCAGGTAGTAGATAACAGGTAACATGTAATAGGTAACAGGTACTAAGTTACAGGTAATAAGTAACAAGTAATATGTAATAGTTAACACTTAACAAGTAACAGATAACATGTAACGTGTCAAGGTAACTTGTAACATAAAAAGTAGTAGGGAACAGGTCACTTTGAAAGTCAAGGTCAAGGTAGCAAACTAATAGGTAAAGATAAAAGGTAATAGGTAATAAGTAACAGGTAATAGGTAACAGGTCATAGGCAATAGGTAATAGGTATCAAGTAACGGGAAATAGGTAACATGTAATGTGTGCCAGATAACAGGTACTAGATAACAGCTAACATATAAGTAGCAAGTAATATGTAAAAAATAACAAATCAATTTCAAGGTCAAGGTCAAGGTAACAAGTAACATAAAAGATAGTAGGTAACATGTCACTTTGAAAGTTAAGGTCAAGGTAACAAACTAACAAGTGAAGATAAAAGGCAACAGATAACAGGTAATAGAAAACAGGTAATAGGTAGCGAGTAGCAAGTAACAAGTCAATTTCAAAGTCATAGTCAAGGTAGCAAGTAACGTGTAATGGGTGTAATAGGTAACAGGTTACATGTAACGAGTAACAGGTAACAATTGATAAGTAACATGTAATAAATAACACGTAACAGGTAGCATGTACTAGGTAACGTGGGACATGTACTAGGTAATAGGTACCAAGTACTGGGTAACTAGTACCATGTAATAGGTAACATGTACCAGATAACAGGTAATAAGTACCAAGTATTAGGTTACAGGTACTAAGTAATAGATAATGGATAATAGGTAACAAGTAATGTGTAACAGTTAACAGGTAACAGGTGACAGATAACATGTACCAGGTAGCAAGTACCAAGTAATAGATAACAGGTACCAGGTAATAGGTAACATGTAACAAGTAATAGATAACAAGTACCGGGTAATAGGTAACAGGTAACAAGTAATAGATAACATGTAATATGTAACAGGTAACAAGTCAATCTCAAAGTCAAGGTTAAGGTAACAAGCAATATAAAAGTTAATAGGTAACATGTTAATTTCAAAGTCAATGTCAAGGTAATAGGTAAGGTTGTTCCTAAACTTTTTGGGGCTTGGGGCATAACAAGTATAAGGGACTCTTGAAATAAATAAATAGTTTTTTTAGTGCCAAATCAAAGAATTTCATAATTTAAGTAATAATTTTTATATTACTTTAAATAATTAATTATAGCACCATGAGATTTAAAATACTTTTCATATATGTAATTCAACAATAGAAGTATAGTATTAGATTGATTTTAATATGATTATTCGTAAGAAAAGACGACAAAATAGTCTAATAGTAGTACTATCAAATTGACGAAATAGTGTTAAAAAATTAAAATTCTCACTTATAGTTAAAGTGTAAGACATGAATATGTCTCATTGCTTAATATACTATATTTTTAAATTTGGTTTGTTCTATTTAGAAGCTAAAATTATTTTAATATCTGTATAAAAACTTAATTCATATTAAAACTAATAAAAACACCAACAAACAAATATCAAATATCAATGAACTCATCTTTTATAAACAAATAAGCCTCTAAAAAGTTACCTACATGTACAAAATTATATATTTAGTTGTCAATTTTACATATTTAAGTTAATTTTAACATATTTTAATTTCATAAAGTTAATTCTTTCTATATAAAATATCATGTATATTTATAAAATATAATATATCATAAATTATGATTAATTTTATAAAAACATATAAGAGTTAAAAAAATTGACCATATGCGTTGAAAATGTTTTTTCGAAAAGCTAAAAACTTAACTTCTTCAATTAAATAAACATTTTGAAAAGTCTTAGCCTAATTTTATTATTAAAACCAGACTTTAAATATTACTATTATAACTAAACTTTAAATAAGTTAAGCATTGAGACAAAGAGTCACACATATTCTCATCTCTAATAAATGTCATTATAAACATTATTTACATGTGTCTTAGAGCTCCTAACATTATGAAAATCCTTTCTTTTATTTTACCGCTATTCATAACAACTTCTAAAATTAGGTCTTCTTTGTTTATGAGCTTTGGGCGGTCACCCACCTTGCTCGCCCTTAAGGTCGGGTCTCCTATCAAATACATCCTCATTGTATATAGTCTCAGGACAATTAATGCTCTGTGTAATTAATACTTCAAAGTATTTTTAGGATCTTATATCAAATATTTGATAGCATTAATACAAATAACTATTTCTAACAATTATTCATAATACGTGTAAAAATAAATATTTTTACTTGTATTTACAACTAGAGGTAGTATTTCTTATAAGGTTCAAGAAAACCACTAACTCATTAATTAGTTTTTTGTTTGGGCTAAACTTGTCATTCCATGTGTAGAAGAAATAAGAGAGGCGTCAGGGTTATAAAACTCGACAAAGAAATCTTTTGAAAAAAAACATAAAAAAGTAAATACATTACGTAGTTTTTTATTTTCTAAAGTTTATACAACAAAATGATGGACCATTTGAAATTGATTTTGTTTTTTCTATTTTTAAAAATTTGTTTCCAAAACATATTTAAAAAACAATTTAAAAAAAATAAAAAAATATGTTTGAAAATATAACTTTAAAAACAGTTTTTTAAAATAAAAACAAAAAGGTTGTTCGTTAAATTTATTCTTAAAAGAGAAGTTTAAAAATAAAAAATAATTAATATTTGTTTGATTAAATCTTCAGATAAACTTATTTAAAAATTATTTAAAACAAATATCTGTTAAATATTTGACTAAAATGAATATAACAACTAATACTAATAATGTTTAAAAGTTTGTTGGAATGAATATAATACGTTGTAAAACTAAAAGTTGATTTTGAAAATATGTTATTTTAAAAAAACAAGTTTTAGAAAACATCTAAAATTTGTTTCTCTTTTTTTAAAATAATTTTTATGTTTAACTACACTGGATAGAAACAAACTTACCAAATAATATTCTAATTTTTTTGTTTTGAAAAATCAAAAACTATTCTCGAAAATAGTTAGTAAACAAGGCTTATATTCACTTGTTTTCATTATTTTTTTAACAAACCTTTTGGAAATAAAAAATTATGTGAGAATTTTATAATTGAAACTAAAATAATAATTTTAAAATTAAAATTAAAAAATATAAAAATAAACGCAACCCTAAACTTTTTGGGAAAAAAATATCATTCCATTCAGAATAACTTGTTCAAATTTATTGAAGGACTTCTGAAATAGTAACGACTCGCCATAACTTAATGGGCTGCAGCTCATATTTGTCAGCCCACAAAACTTGTGGACCCAATAAATCCCACGCAACAAAATCCATTTAATATTACGATATGTCTTTTAACACCTTTTGTTTCTCAACCTATTTATTTTTCTAAAAAATTCATCATAAAAACATCTTGCTTTTTTACACTTCCTCTATTAGGCTCAGTTAAGAGTAATAGCAAGTTTTTTTATCTTTTAAATTAATTTTGAAAATAAAATTTGTTTAAATAAAATAGTTTCAATTAATTTTCAGTATATTTTCAAAACAGTTTAAAAACTACATTTCCAAGTCATAAGTTTTGGTTTTTGATTTTCCTTAAATAATAATATACATTTCATTTGAATATCCCTTTTCTCTCATATGCCTTCTTTTTTCATCTCAAACACCCCCATACAAATATATAAGAATAAAAACAAGATAAAAAATCTCAAAATAAAAAAATAAAGTAGAGATTTATATATATATATATAATGGATTCGGATTAGTTTTTCTAATTATCTCTGAATCAAACATTAGCTTAATAATTATGATAAAATAAATAAATTATTATTTTTAATATCTTTAATTTTTTTTGTGAAGACTAATATCCGTAATTAACAATTAGCTAAAAACAAATATTTTTAAATTATCAAACTTTTATCATCATCTCCCTTATGATAAACATGATAATCACAATGAAATGGAAATGTATTTGAAAGATGTGCGGAAAAAATGTTAGTGATTAAAAATTGAAAAAAATAATAAATGAGTGGGAAAATAAATCACCTAATGTTCAATTTATTTATTTATTGAGGTCAATGTTCATCAGTTTATAGACCATGAGAATGTGAAATACAAGGCTCAACAAATGTTGCAACTTATCTAAAAAAAATGTTAGAATAATATTTTGTATTTTTAAAGATGAGTTAATATTACAATAATTGTTATTATTATGTTATAAATAAATGATAATACGGAGGATTTAAAACTTTCTCTATCTACTATTTTAACGAATTGAATTAACTTTATATATTCCTTATACTTTTTAACACCTTTTATACTTTTTAACGTGTCTTCCTTTTAGTTTTGAGAAATTAGTTATATATTGCAATATACAATGAATATGATGATATTATTAAATTGTTTTGAATTTTCTTTTAAAATAATGAAATATTTTTTGAATAAGATTTTCAAGATAATTTGTAAATTATGATAATAATACAATACCTGTGATCCTAAAGAAAGTGAAACATAGGGAAAAAAACAAATTGAAATAATTTATTGCAAAATCCTATACCCACTTTTCTTATAAAAATGAATTATTAGTTGATAACTCTTTACCAATATACCATCCTGTGGGAAATTTATGTTACTATTGTTCAAAATTTTTATAATGATATTTTGTGAGTACTATTTATATAATATTATTTAATCCATTTAATTTATATTTTTTATATTTATATTTAGGTATTATTTAACCTTTTTTTATTATTATAGTAGATGTTTCAAAATTTTAAGACATTGTATTTATTTTCTCATACTATTTTTGTGATAATAAAATTATTTTGTTGCTGAAAATACTATTTACATTATATTGGTATTCATAAGCTCTTTTCTGTTTATATTAAATTTTTTGATGATATGTCTTTAAAACTATTTTATTATTTTTTGACAAAGTGTTTCATTAGGTTGGTAATTGTTTTTTCAGTTTACACATATTAATACACTAATTACACATATTAATTAACTGTTTTCTCATATGATCATTTTTAATGATTAAAATATTTTATAATTGAAAATATTTAGATTATGTGTGTATTGGTTGTGTAACATCCTACAATTTTAAAACCAAAATCGAGGGAGAGAAAATTTTTCCCAAAATAAACTTCAAGGCAACCGACACAAAAGAAAGGAAAGGAAGGCAAGGGAAATAAAACCGATCACAAACAGCCCAGCGGGAGACATAGCGCTTAAGCGAGCCCCAACACAACGCTCACTCGCTCAAGTGAGATCCAACACGCTTGAGCGAGACAGCCCAACTCGCTTGGGCGAACAGCCATTCGCTTAAGCGATACAAACCCAAAAGCCTTCCCTCCACCACACTCGCTGGGGCGAATCCCTCGTTTGCGGAAGCGAGAAGCCACACACGGCATTCCCTCATTTGGGATCCAGAGTTCCATTCACTCGGGAAATGAGGGTTGTTCTACTCGGAATCATAAACTATCCCCACCCGGGATATCTCAACCTCAACACAATCGGGATTACATTACACATTCTCCACTCGGGGTATATCTTACTTATCTCACTCGGAAAACACATTGACCTTCCTACACTCAGAAGGGGTCACCACAGCTGTACATTACTCGTACTATTCTAGCCAGATTCACTTGGCATATGTCATCTTACTCACTCGGGTATAGAACCTCATTCACCCGGAATATATATATATATATATATATATATATATATATATATATATATATCTCATACACTTAAAATATATCCCAATCAAAACCATCACATCAACTCTTCCCTTGGAAGGGGATCACTTGGGTTTCCCACTCGGAATATTCAAATCCTTTCCCACTCGGGTTTACTCATATTTTTCACTCGGTAACATATGGGCTAACCTTCCCTTGGAAGTAGCCCACTCGAGTATATCTTACTCGGAACCATTCAAGCCTAACTCACTCAGAAAAAGGCCACATTCTTAAGCCTCACTCGGAAATGGCTTCACAATAATATTCCACTCGGGATTCATAGACTTAGCATCATTCTATCCATCAACACTTCTCAGCCGATACAAATACATGTTATCAATGTAAACCACATATATATAAATATAACCATGCACTTGGAATACTTATCATCTTAACATTATTCATTCACCAACACTCATCATCCGATACAAGTACATGATATCAATGTAAACCATATATATATATATGAACATGCACTCGGATTCCTATACATATATATTTGTATTCATTATACATCATTGTTAGGAGCCGGCCAAGGCTTTAATATGACCACATACAATCGGTACAATATACTTGTACACTACAACAGCACAAACACCCATCACTCGGTTAAGGCCTTCTCAGCATTCACCATTCCGACCTGCACATACTGAAAAATGGTGTAGGGGTGAGCTTTTACATATAAAATGTTAGTTATTGGCTTGGATTTAACCCCAATGCTCGACTATATAATAACATCACTCAGTCAGCCAGAATACACCCTACCATTCTATATAATACTATAACAACATTACCCACTCGGGATTCATGTAATTCAATCAGGCTAGGAATTTCACATCATTTACAACCACGTATATTTACAACCATAACAACACCTGGCACTCGGTAACAATGCCCATATACATATATCATATTACTCATGCTACTCACGATTATATATATATATATATATACACAACATACGAACACCTTGCACTCGACAACCATCTTAGTGGGCACACAGTCATTCAGTCAGAATTCACTCAATCATTCAAGACTATGTTAATCGTATTATTCTCAATAATAATGCACCTACATGTATGCATGCGGATCCGACTTAAATAATAATTTACAGTTACAGGTTCCCTTCCTGGCCTCTCATCCGTTAGCCCTTCCCGTGTGGCACCGGTCTCCTAAAGACGTCTCGAGACTTAACTCTAGCTCCTTCGGCTACCACGGGCCCTCACAAGACCTAGCCAAGGACCTGTAGCTGAAAACTATCTCATAGGGCTCCTGACCTTCCACGGGTCACCCTTTTCATATACATGCAACCTTATGCATTTCCCGACAGCATCCATGCGTTTTGTCATAGTAACTCATAACAAGCAAATCAGGGTAACAATATTACAGTACACCCACTCGACATTCTTAATGAAATCAGCATGCATTTCAACACAACATTCCAAATGGAAATCAGCGTATCAACCCACATCTCATGCATTCGGAAATTATCATGGCATTCTCATTCACATACATTTAGACATAAGACTGCAAACAGAACTCGACAAGTCATCCCCCTCTTAACACATGCACTCGGCAATAATGATAACGCACACATGTATTCACCTAACATTCTCATGTTCAACAGCATACATCACAGAAATATTATCAAGCACTCAAGGACGAAATCACCACAACACTAGACAGATCACAACCATCCTAGACCCGGGCGTTGCAAGCACTCTTACTCGAACACAACACATCAATCAACACAATCAGACACAGCACAACACATTAAAGCAAACACGAGGAACCTGTCCATAAACCATGCATTTGACATGCAAAGCGCCCCCTACCTGGAATGAAGGTCCCGAAAGCTCCTTTGACTCACAGCTCCGATCGGCTGCTTTCCGATCGATCCTTCAGTCACCTTCCTTCATTGAACGCTCCCGTCGTCGTATTCTGCACAGCTTGAAGGAATCGGAGGCTGTCTCACACTCTCGAGCAGTTCAGCCACCGAGATACTTAGTACATTTGCATGCAAGGGCAGGGGAGGCCATTCGAGCCTCTAAGACACCCAGCGTTATTCCTTCCCTTGAGCAGTTTCGTGTCACTCATCAGTGGGAGATGCCCACAACCCGAGGCACATAACGCTGCACACACATCCACTCGAAATTCCAAACAGCTTTCGAGTGGAGGGAGAAGAAGAAGAAGAGACGGAAACGAAGACAGCAAGAAGAAGGAGAAGGCAGGATGCATGCACAGGGAGGAATGCATAGCTCTCCAAATCTCTCTTTTCTCACAGCGTGAAAAATAATAATGAAGAGAGGGAACCAAGCCCCTTTATACCCTTAAGGGCACATACGTCATTATCTTCAGCCCATTGCATTATTATTATTATTTATTCAATCATTTCTAACCAATCAGCAATTAGTCTAATCAACCATTCATCTTAATTCTGTACTTAACCCTTAATTAGTGGCTTAATCTCAATCGGTAAAAATCAGGATGTTACAGGTTGATCCTAATTATATATGTGATCTGGTATATGGGAGTTCTATTTCTTACATCGGTTCAACAAGGATCTGGTATTGTCTCCCTTAGTCTAGTAAGATCCAAAGGTTTTGATGCTATTTCGTCAATGGCACCAATATGCCACGTTGTGGAGTAAAGTAAAGTGTCACTTGCAAAGACACTTTGACGCTCAAGTTAATATGCTATCAATGTAGTAAATGAATAATATTTATAAATGAATAATATTTATAAAATTGAGCAGTGCCTTTGTAAGTGAAGTAAAGGTACCTCATAATGTGGTAAATGAATAATATTTATAAAATTGAGGGGTGGTGACGTCTTATGTGGCCTGTGTCAGCACCTTTCTTATAAATTTTAAGGACACTACACAAATGCAAATATTTATGACACCTCTACAAATATTAGCCAATATGGCCCCAGTGTGCTCCTCGACCTTTACTCGGTACTAGATCTTGTTGATACCGGTTTCAAAGGGTATTATATAGAAGCGATATCGTGTGGGTCGTCACAATACTGAATGTCACTCTTTAAAGTGACAATATGAGTATGTTTCATATCAAATACATACTTTTTGATATTGGTATTGACCCTAAGATATAGATGTCAATATCAATCTCAGATCAATATATTATGCTTATTTATTAATTAGTTTCATGATATTTAAAAATAATTTTTAATTTTAAATTAATATTTTAATATTTTTTAAAATGTTAAATATAATATTATTGTTATTAATATTAAATATATTATTTTGTGTGTTCTCACTCCTATTTTTATGCTTCCTTAATTATTATTATTTTTAATTCTTACTCTATAGGCTGTGGAAGTAAAAGAATAAAAAGTAGAAAAAGTGGAAGAAGTTCATAAGAATACAAAATGAAAAATAAAACAACATGTATTCAACTGAATATGCCTTACTCTAAGTCTTTAGTACAATTGTTGCTTGTTTTTTCTTGGAATATGTAAATATAACACTTTCAAAGAAAATGTGAGAAAGTTAAAAATATTTACATATGAGTAAACATTTTAATTATTTGTTAAATAATGAATTAATTAATATAATTAAATCTGTAATAAGATTGTTTAAAAAAAAGATAAAAGTGGTTAATAAAAAAATAAAGAAATTCATAATGGCCAATGATACACATTAACTTTTGATAGATTCAAAAGGATAAACGATAAAACTAAGAGAAAATTATAACATTATAGATTTAATTATTGGATTAATTTTATTGATCAATAATTAAATTGAGCATGTTAAAATAATTATTGGCGGTTAAGTTAATTTTTGGAATTTATCGGGGTAGATTTCGGGTACCCGAAGGTACCGGATTGGTTACAAAAATTAACTGAACTAGCCAAATGACCTTATTACCCTTGGTGTTATGAAAGGCAATTCTACCTTCTCACTTTATTTACTCTCCCGTTTGCATGTTGAAGGAAAAGAAAATAAATGTTACCTTTGTCTTCTTCCAGCCATGGCAAGCATCACTTCACCTTCACCTTCTTCTTCACTTTCCTTTCTCAAGCAAGGTAAGGACTTTACTCCTCCTTCTTTCTTCTTCTATAGACAGCCATAGTAAGGCTAGTGAGCCTTGGATTTCATTGATTTTAAGGTACAGTGCCAAGAGATTCACTTTCGTTTAGGTTTGTTCTTGAACCCCCACTCTCTAATTCCTTATAATTCCATGGATTTTAGGTCTCTTGAAACCTAGGGTAGCTTTGTAACTCTTGGGGGTTTATTATTCAGATTTTAAAAAGGTGAGTTCAATGACCCATTGATTTGGTGTGGCTCCGTTTCGTGAATTCGGGCTAAACCCCTTTGATTTGAAAAAATGTTATTTTGAAACCATCTCGAGTTGTGGGCAGCGTTCAAGTTGGCGGAGCTAAGTTTCGAAAGTCATCAACATTGTTCGGTAAGATGTTCATTTTCGAAACTATGGTTCATTTATGAATTGTGTTCCAAATATATTACTACTAGCGTACGGGACATTAAAGTGGATCATTATTAATTTAGGAATTATCAGCATTGGAAACTAGTAATTGAAAATGAAAATCAGAGCACTTGGAAAACGTTTGGGACTTCGAGAATCATAGATTCCAGGTAAGGAGAGTATTATATATCTTAATGTATAAATTAGGAACGGATGAAGGGATAGTTGATGTTTAATTAAATTTATGTTTATGATTGTGTTTGTTTTTGGTATGTGATGATTATATAACTATCCCTTATTGTGTTTGATTTTGAGATTGTGATGATCATGAGATGATATAAATATATGATGATGATTTGAGTGTGGTTACCGTTCCTTAGAGTTTGATAGTATGATGTCTTGATAATGATGAACAACTCAATATGCTTGCTATGCTTTGATTGAATTGAAATAGTGTGATATATCATGTAATGATATTATTGACAAGCTAGGATAACTTAATTGATTATGGGAATAGAATATGATTGATGTTCTTGCATAGCATCTGCATATGAGGCCATACAAAGCTGCAAGAGGCTGGTGATGCTGGCTCAGATGGGAGGGCTTAGACCCTATGGTGATTTCTTCAGACTCCACAGAAGTCCTTAAGTGGGACTTAAGACAGCCTTCGAGTGGGACTCAAGGCTAGTTTGTAACACTACCATTGTCGTTGGGAGTGATTGTGTTGCATGAGTGGGTAAACAATTTGGTACTAGTAAAACGGTCAAATTAGCTGGGAGTTAAGACATATTATCGTATATTGATATCTCATCATTAGAAAATGAAACTGCATACATTTTATAGCTGCGAGGCAGCCACTATGACATCAGTAAGCTGTGAGACAGCTACTGAGGATGATTGACATTGTATGATGATATTGCGATGATACGAATGTGTGTTCATGTGTTAGATTAAATGGCAATAATGATGTGGTGAAATGGATTGATTAAATATGATGTGGAATGTCGAATCTGATTCTGTATTTGTCATTTAATATATATATATATATATGCTCACCCCTGCACCAATTTTTAAAATGCGGTGAATTTAGATCGCGAAGATGAGTGGTGAAGGCTCAAGAAGCTTAGAGGTAGAAGAGTCCTAGTATGGATTCACATGTATGTATGTATGTATGCATGTATGTATGTATGTATGTATGTATGTATGTATGTATATATATATATATGAATATTGTAAGCTTTTAGTGTCTTATAGCCTTGGCTGGTTCTTGGTATGTATTTATGTATATATTTTGTATAACGGATAGGTAACTAATAACCTCATTGGATGTATAATTTTGTTTTGATATATATATATATATATATGTGTGTGTGTGTGTGTGTGTGTGTGTGTGTGGTGTATGGAAGTATGAAGTATGTAATGGAATATGTGTGATATTGCCTAGGAACTGTATTGCATATGAATGTGTTATTTGATTACATTATGGGTAGGTCTTGTTCATTGGCGTTGATCCTGTGATGTTGCAATTAATGAGTGTATGAAGCCATACACATTGTAGTATTGAGTTTTGATGATTTAGTATGAAGAATTATAGGAATTATGCATAGTTGAGGAACTAGGCAAGTCAAGATCCGAGAGGTTCAAGAACGTTAGGACAGACTCAATAGCTTATATTTGGTATTTAGAGTTTGTGAGGATTAGAATGGTCTAACTCCAATAAGGATTGATAGGTGAAATTGCTTGGAAATGGCCTAAGTTGGCCAAATTGTGGTTTCACACATAACTTGCTCATTTTTAAGAATGTTGGAGCGTGACTTGTTGTCATAGGTCATAATTAGTGAGAAATAGTTTTGGTTAAAATTTGGTGGCATTTGGATGCCAAATGAGTAAGATATGATGCAAAAAAGTTATTTTTGAGGCTAAAACACTGATATTTTTGCTCAAACGAGCGAGACTGTGAGTGAAATGGAGGCTGTTTTCTGAGCAAATCTCGCTCAAGCGAGGATATTCTCACTTAAGTGAGAGTCAAATGGATTGTTTCTGATAGATTTCCGCTTAAGTGGGGCAATTTTTCCTTAAGCAGAATTTTTGCTCAAACGAGAATTAAATCAGTTTTCGCTTCCTTTACGAAAGTTGTAGATATTTGGGTTGTAGACATTTTCCCCTGGAATCATCTCAATCGGAGGTTCGTAGCTCAAGTTATGCCCAAAATACTACAAAGTGGTCAAGCTGAAATTTCATATGGACTGGTTTCATAATTTCATGAATTGAGCAATCTTAGGGGCATAATTGGCCATCAATTTCTTCATAACAATTGTAGGCAATTGAGTTGTGGAGGTGTACCAATTGGATTCACCTTGATTGGAGTTATGTAGCTCTGATTAGTCACAAATTAATGAACATTGCTCAAGGAATTGGTGTGCTGAAAATTCTTCCTTAAACAATTTTGACACTTCTAAGCCTAGGCTATTATTAGAGACGTGTGGAATCATGTGGGACCATCTTAGGACTATTTCCCCTAATTTTTATTTAATTGAACATAAGGTGCTCACAAAAGTACTATTATATAAATGATGAAATAAACAATAAATAAAATTGTTTTATATAAAATTTTATTCATTATATTCTGCATGATAATTTTTATTAACTAATACTTAATTATTTTTAAATTTTATGTTGTCATTATTTATAATTATCATATCGATATTTTATTATTATTTAGTTGTATTGGTAAATATTTTATTTTATAAATTCAGAAGTGTTCAGAATAATGATTTTGAATGTAATTTACAAAGTCAAAAATTTAAAAGGTAGTTTATTTTTATCACAATTGATTGGCACTATTGCTTGAGAAAATAACAAAAAAGAAATGCCTATCAGATTATAAAGAAATCCTATATTGAATATAATAAAAAAACATAAAAACTATATAAATATTGAAAACTCTGCTTATAATATTTTAAGATTTTGTTATTAAATATCTCCCTCTTAATATAATTTGTCTTAACTCTCGAAAAACTAAATGGACGTTCACAATTTCTTTTACATACAGTGAAGAGTGTATTTAAACAGTAAATAGGACTTTGTGCGGTTTCTAAATTTCTGAATAAGGAAGCTACAACAACAATGAAAACATGTTAAATTTATTTCTTCCAAGTTCACTATTTAGAAGATACAATGCACTTATGATTATAAATTAAAAAGCTAACTGTAAAAATTGTAATAAAATATAGTAAATTATTAATTATTATAAACTTTTAGTTTTTTATTTAACGGTTTTCAGTGAAATTTAATATTTAAATTATTTCCGTTTGGAAATTTGGTTGTGATAAGTTGGGTTCAAAATTCAGAATTATAATGCTTTCCACCTAGGAGTTCCAATTTTTGACAGTGACTGAGACCTAATGTTATCACTGGCTTCTTCTATATGGGACAGACAAAAACTATAATATGACTTTTTCCTTCGAGTTTATGTCAAACAAAATGGATGAATCATTACAAACCACATAACCTACTAAAACGTGCAATCAAGCAATTTCTTTTAAGCAGAAAAAGGCCTTTTTTTTGCAACACCATTTTTAAAAAAATTATAAAACAATGTTGTTTGAGTATTAAAAATTTATATATTTTCATATAAAATATTAATATAATACTGTAGCTTTTTTCTAATATATTTTTATATAAGTCATTGATTTTTTACACGCATTTTAATTCATATAATTGAATAACTACATAAAAAAATTATAGTGACAATAAATTTTAATTAAATTTATACATATTATTACTAACATTATATTAATTAAATTTATAAATATTATAAAGGCATAACTGCATAAACATTATTCTATGCAAATTATAGTATTTTTTTACGCTTAAGGGTAAATTCAGCCCCTAACAAATTTCAGATTTTGGGTTGTCCCTATAACATTTTTATTTTTAGTATTTAATTCCTGTCATTAACAGATTCTGTTAAGTGATGAGGCATAGCTGACTCACATGCCATTGGCTACAAACGTGACATGTGAGTCAGAATTTTATGTTGTCCAACTAGGTTTAGGCTGAGATAAAGATTGAGTTGACACTTAGTCATCAAGTAGAGATAACTAGCTAGATAGCATACAATGTCAGAAAAATAACATGTATGCACACAGTGGCATGTGAGTCAGCTACACCTCACCACTTAACAGAATCTATTAATGACAGTGGTTAAATACTAAAAATAAAAATATTACAAAAACATTATACTAAAAATAATCATTTTAAGTGACAACCCAAAATTAAAAATTGGTTAGGAGTTGAATTTAACCTTAGGTTATTTTTTATACATATATAAAAACCTACTTTAGTTGCTATGCGTGAAAAGTAGCCCTTTATAAGCATCCGTGCTTAACACTAGTACATGCACCACCCAGGCACCCACCATGGTAGGGTAGGTCAAAGTTATTATCCCATATTCTACACCATTCAAAGTGTTAAGTGGACCACTTCCATTACCATCATATATGTTAAATAAATGAACAACTTTATGAAAAGCTAGCTGCATTAATTTTTTTTTTTGAAATCACTAACAAAACGTGTAAATAAATTAGAGTTCAGACTTACAAAACATACCTTAAAACTAAAATACAAAAATATTTATAGATAATTCATTAATAAAATTTAAATGGTAATCTTATAATCATGATTGCATATTCAATCGGTCACATATGGCTTTTGTCCCATTCGTTCCAAGGATGTGCAGCTGCATAATTCTACGTTGACAAATTGTAGTTTTCGATTCTCAATGCATGGGATGACTACGATGATTTGTTGCTTTTCGCAAAATCTATTTTTTTCTATTAATTTTTATAAGTTTTTATTTTAAAAAAATCGATCTTGTGTAAAATGGATTTCGTCATATAACAATAGACTATTAAGATTTGCTAATGCTATTTCCAGAGACTAATTAATTAGGAGATGACCACGGGATGCATGAATTAATTCACAAGTTTAACTTTCAAAAATATGAAAATATAACTATATAATTTTTTTAGAAAATAAAATGTTATCATTCATAGATAATTATTTTATCAAACTCGAACTTGAATAGGAATTATAGAATACCAAAGACATATATGAATAGTTAAAAAATAATTAGAAAATGATGTAGAATTAAAAGTACAAATTATTGTTAGATAAAAGAGCCAATAAATACAAGATATTATACCTTACAACTCAAAATCAATTAACATTAAATATATTTACTTATAAATTACTTTATTTATCTATCTCTAACCGAATGCAATAAAAAAATTGTTGCATTGAATTATTAATATTGTAAAAAAAACAAAATACGAATGGCAATATTCTTACAAGTAGTAGAAGCATTGTGTTTCCGTACTAGACGGAAAATGTACCTCCACCAACTCCTCAAACTAAGTCACATCAATTATCTGTTGATAATAAATATGTAAAACGCCACTAAGACCAGTATGTGCAGCATCATCAACCACCCAATGAACCTAAAGCAAAGCCTTCACGTTTCTTTCTTATAAAATGTGATGCTTTCTGTGACTTCATTAATTCAGGTGAAATGAAAAATGGAGATTGAAGAAAGTTCAATATCAATTGGGTTTCCGCTGGGTTTAGCTCTTCTTGTTCTCTTGCTATTGTTCGTTAGCTGCTTCTTTCTTTGCTTCTTGCATTGGGAAAAACTCCAACCTTTGTTCCCATGTTGTAGGGTCATCCCCCCTCACCACCCTGAGATACAACCACACTTAACTCACCCCCTTCCCCACAAACCTGGCTTCCCTGTCTTGGTAATCACTTCTCAAAAATTCATTTCATTATCATTATTAATCACTTCTCAAGAATTAGTTTTTAGTTTTATTAATCTAAATTTTTTTGGTAAATGTTGAATCCTTATAAATTTTATTTTATTTTAAATTGCATGGCTGACATGTTGAAATGCATGACAAACTGATTAAAATTTAATGAGTTGTATTTATACATTTTAATTATATATTTATATGCCCTCTGTTATTACTCTTTCCTTTCCTTATTGTTAGTTTAGTTATTTAGACATTATTTAATTGTTTATTTAAAATTTTAAAGTATTAATAGAAAGAATGTATACTAAATCAAAGAATTAATACAATGTAATAAATGAAAGATAAATAAAAAAATTTTACTGTGTAATTTTTTTATCAAAAGAATCTTTCACTAGCTGTTGATAATGGTCCTATTTGGTTTGTACTCGAATATCATGTTATATATTAAACGTTGTTATTATTGTTATTAATGGAATAATCTGCAATAATTTCAGATGATGAAGCATAACCGAGGTGAGAGCTTGCCTGTGCTGATGCCAGGAGATGAGGTTCCAAGATTCATAGCCTTGGCATGCCCTTGTCAGCCTCCAACCAATGAAACCATCACAGTACTTGTGCAGAAGCCCCCACCAAATGTTGTTTGCTGCCCACTTAGTTAAAGGCGTTATATATATATAAATACCATGTATGAGAAAAGTTTTTAATGGTGAATATAAAAATAGTAAATTTGGACCGTTGAATTTTATTATGAATAGTTGAAATTTAAATATATTAATTATATAAATATAATTTTTTAAAAAAGTTATCTTATTATGTAATTTTAAAAAGCTTTTTAATCATAATTATTTATATGTAATTATACAATATAAATTTATTATTTTCATTCTTTCTTAAAACAACATTTCTTCCCCGTAAGCAAGATGAAAACTTGATCCCTTTTAGCCAAACTTAAACATCTCTAGAAAGCTTTGCCGTGATGAGATATAATCAACCAAAACTTGCGGGTTTAGATAGTGATGGTTGGAAAGCTATATGTATTATCTCTCGATAACTTTTCTCGTATATATATTCCTTTGAAAGGACATGAATTATATATGTGCTTGTGCTGGTCTATAGGCCTGTATATTTAAAAGTTCAAATGAATTTATCATATGAAAAACTTATGATATTAATGCTGCACCCAACTAGCTAAGGAACAATTTGCTAAGACAACTCTAACATCTGCATGATGATTTTCTTAATAAATAATGCTGTGTTAATTGAAATTTAACCAAAATGACATCATTCTCCTTCTCTGTTAGTTCATTTACCAAAATGATACTTGTACACTTCAAAGCGTACATACATTCAACATTCATTCATTATCTTTATCCTTATCATTATTAGAGTGGGGTAAACAGGCCCGGGCCCACAAACAAACCCGTTTAGTTACTCTTTATGTAGGTTGTGGGTCAAAAAGAATTGAACCATTCAAAAAGCGGGCTCACAGGCTGAGACCGCGTAACCCACAGTTTAAAACGGGTTTGACCCGTAAATTTGTGGGTCAACCCGCAAGTCAAGTAAAAATAAAAATATATTAAAAATAATTTTAAAATAGAAACCTTAAAAACTAAAAATATATTAAAAATATTTTGTAATTGTATTTGAAGTTTTTAAAACATTGGTGATGTTATTATTTATTGGCTAAATGGTAAATTTAGCCCCTGGAATTGTTGGGATTTTGGTTTTGCTCCCTGAAATGATTTTTCTTAGGATTGTCTCCCTAGAAAATTTTTAAGCTTAGAATATAACCCCTTCCGTTGACTGCCTCTGCCAACTGATGAGGTGGAGCCTAGTCACATGTCTGTCATTGCATATGTGGCATGTGACTCATCATATTAGGACCAAGTCACTCATTAACCTTTTTTAATTAAAGGTTAACAAAATGATTAACCTTTTTTAATTAAAACCCTTCTTCTTCACCTTGAGAGGCAAATTGCCAACAAAAACAGTCTTTCAAGAGGATCATCCAAAGCCTTCCTCTTGCTCCCAACAGTTTTATTCCCAATCCTTTCCTCAACTTCCCCATTCTTCTTCTCCTCCCACTCCTTTTCAACCTCATCCCTCTTCCTCTTCCTCTTCCCCTTCTCAATTGCTTCAGCATCCAAGTTCACCCCTTTCCCTTCCCCTCCATTCTCGTCTGAATCGTGTTTCTTCTTCTTCTTCTCTGAAGCTTCGATTGAGGAATCCAAATCGAGGGTTTTATCTTTCTCTTTTTTCCTCTTCCTCTTTGTGTCGTCGTTGTTAGGGCTCTGACCGTGATTAGTGGAGTCGAAAAGTGGGGCAGGTGGTTGAGGCTTTCTCCTGAAGGGGTTGTCGTCGGAAAATAGAGAAGCGGTGGTGGCGGTGGATTGTTTGTGCGTGTTGCTGAAGAGCTTACCGAAAATGCCGGGAGGGGGTGACACGGTATCGTTTTGAGGGGTTTATTGGGGATCCTTGGGTTTTTTCTTGCCCATTATGGATGAGAAGGAAGGAAGGGGAAATGATGAAAGAATTGTTGAGGACGCAGAGAGCTTTTGAGTGAAACCAGAGCTTGGATCTGAATTGAGAAGGGTTGTGAAGGTACATGGAGAGGCCAATAGGGTTTAATTAAAAAAGGTTAATCATTTTGTTAACCTTTAATTAAAAAAGGTTAATGAGTGACTTGGTCCTAATATGATGAGTCACATGCCACATATGCAATGACAGGCATGTGACTAAGCTCCACCTCATCAGTTGGCAGAGGCAGTCAACGGAAGGGGTTATATTCTAAGCTTAAAAATTTTCTAGGGAGACAATCCTAAGAAAAAGCATTTCAGGGAGCAAAACCAAAATCTCAACAATTCCAGGGGCTAAATTTACCATTTAGCCTTATTTATTATCATGCATTTGGAACCTATTTGTTGTGTTTAAGGTTTATATTTGGATGATAAAACTTTCAAATTTAAAATTTCATGAGTTTATTTCATGAATCATGGTTGGATTTTTAAGATTTTGGATAATTAAGTATGTTGAATTATATATGTTTTTGGTTTCATAAAAAAATGATTTGGGCCCAACAATTTCAAAGGAGAAAAAAAATAAAAAATTCCATAAACGGGTTGGCCCGCAGGTTCGCGATCTTAACGCGGGCTAAAAAAATCAACCCATTTAGAAAAATGGATTTCGTGGGCCGGCCTATTACTTAGTTCTAATTCTTATCACGTCGTTCCTTATATTTTTATTGTGGTCTCTTCTATTCCACTAAAGATTATTCTAAAACATATATAATACTTATAAATGTTTTTTTATTCAATTTCTAAAACAAAATGACATTTATTATTAGCCTTAAATTTAGGGGTGGGCCAAATCCGAGCCACCTGAAGCAGGCCAAAAATTCCGATCCGAAAATATGTTAATAGGTAGAGGGGGTTCGGGTTTTAGGGAAAGAACAAAAGGTACACGGTTTAATGGAGAAACACGGATGGGTACAAAATTATTTTTCATATTTTCGATAACTATACTTACCCGCAGGAGACTGACCAGGTCTAGGCCCAGGCCCAGCCCAATTGTTGTACCAACTCTGTAGCATACATTTCATTTACCTTACTTTTCAATTTTCACCTAAACTAAGTTTTCTCTCCTAGGGTATACGTTTCCTCTTTTCTCTTGCGTCGTCGTCTCGTCGTGTACCTTTGGTGAGTCATGTTCCTTCCTTTCATCCGAAAGCGTCCTCACTGGTTGTCGTCCCCACTGGTCGTTCGTCTCGTTGCCTTGTAATCCTTTCAGGTACGTGTTGCTTTCTAAACCTCTTTGATTTGTTTTGTATCAAAGTTCATTCCTTGATTCTATTGTTGAAACTGGTCACATACTTGCTTATTCCAATCTAACTTTTACCGAGGCTTTGCTTATTCTAATCGACCCACTTGAGATTCCTGTCCCTTCATGTGGGACCTTCTTTTTAGGTTATATGAAGTTTAAAGTGGAAAATGGAATGGAGGCCTTAAGGTTTGTCATGCTCGTGCTATTTGGCTCTGCAAATGAGAAAAATTGTAAAAATAAAAATGGTTACTTCTATATTTGTAATACATAAATTCATGGATTTCATGTTGTAATATGTTTTGTGTTCTTATTTTGTGTTCTTATTTTTTGTGAGTTTATTTGTTACTACATGGATTGTTATGCTTGTTTTCTTTCATGGTGAGAATGTAGTTTATTAGCCCCTTTAATGTATTTAGAAAATACACATTAATGGATTGAGCAAATGTGGGCTTGCTTTAACTCCAAAACATAATTACTTATTTTAATATCTTGCCTTCTAGTTTATTCATTGGCTTTACGTGGCAGATCCATTTTGCTTGTAAAATTTGTAATTTTAAACTTCATTTCTTTGGACGACTGTTATCGAATTTAATTCTTGTATTTTACATATTCTTGGGCCTGATAGTGCTGGGCAACCGAGTCCTTTGACAAATATAGTAACCACCCACTGCTGTAAGGAAAACTTACCGTAAAGCTACTCTTTTTATGCATCCTGACAAGCTGTAATAGTGGGGAGCAAATATTCAACAAAAGTACATTTGTGAGAAGGTCTTTGATCTTCTAAAGGTTTGGCATCCATCCTCGATCGTTAAACAACATGAAAATTTCTTTTGATCTAAAAATAGTAACCATTTTATTCTTTTCACTTCTCCTAAATGAGTAATAGTAGTACTATCAATGCAGTAATTTCAACCTATGATCGTTATATTCACTTCTAAGTAAATGCTTACTCCTTTTGTTATTAAACTTTATACATAGTTAAGGTTAGGATTTGGATCCTTCCATGTTAATGACGTGAAATGGTGTTTGGAAGTGATACTTCTGGAAAAAAAGGAGCAATTATATTTGTGTGTTGGGTTTCTCATGTTGCAAGGTAAGATGGAGGTGTGGATGTTAGGAATCAGACAGGTGGATTTTGAAGCATTATTATCTTTCTTAATATACCAATGAATCATGATTCAAATATATGGAAGATGATTATGATTGCTAGAGATATCAAATTTTAAATTTCCTGTTTTTCAATTGGCTCCAGGAAGCTTGGAACAAATTCAACATGGAAGAACGATAAACAATGCTCATTTTGGGTTGCCTGATGCCAATGGGCGTGATGGGTCAGATTCTTTTTAAGTGATTGTGTGAAAGTAAGTTAAAGAAGTCAACATATATGGATGACCCGCAGGTTCTTTTAGTATATATATATATAGCTCAACTTTTAAAAACAAATCTTTCTACCTAAAAAACAAATCATTTTTATTTTTATTCTTATATTTTAAAATTTCTAAAACTAGTTTCTCTTACAACTTATTCTTGAAGTGACATGTATCAATGTATTGACCAATTTTATTTTTTATTTTTTGCTTCTTTTATTGTTAGAAGGAAAAATTGGTCAAACAAATTTTAAGAAAAAAATCTCTTTAAATGAAAACAAAACTATGAAAGTGAAGGGTGTCACAAATTAATTATTAAACCAAATAAAAGTTTAAGTAATTAGTTAAACTTTTACTAATTGTCATGTGAAATATGAACTTTATAGTTACAAGTTAAAGATGGTTGATGAGGTAGTAAGGGATATGCATCAAACAGCAGCTGGAGAAGGAAGTGAGCACCAAGCAATAGCTGGAGGAGGTGAGTAATTATCCTAGGATAATTTTGTAATAATAATTCTTGTTTGATACTTTAGCATGCTTACAATAATACATTGTAACATAGTATGATATTTTAATGTGCTTTATAAGTATGACATATAAAATGACATTAAAATTTAAAATATTTTTCTTTTGTTTTGTGAGTCTATTGCTTAATATTTTATACATATTTCAATATGACATTGTAAAATACAGTGATATTTTAGTATGTTTACTATATTAGTGTGCTTGTTTTAGCTTATGTGTCTTTTATTCTTATGTTTACACTTTACATGATGCTTTTGTTTGTTTATTTTCAAGTTTGATACTTTATTATTTTGTCAATCACATGTTAGAATTTCACATTGATTTGGTTTAATTTGATTTACGACTGTGTGATATATTCATTTAAACACAAGCAAGCATAAGATACAATAATAAGACTATAAGTTAAAAAATTATTGTAAAACTTGAAATCTGTAGTAGGATAGCCCATTAATCAACAACCTGAAGTCATCGATCAAACTGAAGTTGTTAAGCAGAATGTAAGAAAAAGGAAAGCTAACGCTAGTGAAACCTGTAAAAGATCACCTGCGTGGCTTCATTTTGATAGACTGCCTGTTGAGGGGGATCTCCCAAAGCCCAATGCAAATATTGTGAGAAAAGGTTTTGGTATTGACCCTAAGATACATGGCACATCTAGCTTGGTCAGTCATTTAAGAGTGTGTAGTAAAGTGCCTCTTGCAGTAGCAACTGATCCTACTCAAACTATATTGACACTTAATCAATAAACAAATGAGATGGCTGCTACAATAACTAGATTTGATAATAAGGCTTATAGAAAAGCTGTAGCAAAATTTGTCATGTTAGATGAACAACCTTTTAAGGTTGTTGAGGGTAAAGGCTTTAAGCAGCTTTGTAGACAACTCCAACCTCAATTTAATGTACCCAAGAGACAAGTAGTTGTTAGGGACTGTTTCAACTTTACCAAGATGAGAAAAAGTGTCTAAAGGATTTGTTCAAGTTAAACAATATTAGAGTTGCATTAACTACTGATTGTTGGACATCAGTCTAAAATTTGAACTACCTTAGTCTCACTGCTCATTTTATAGATAATGATTGGAAGTACCAGAAGAGGGTTATTAGTTTCTCTATTATTGAAGATCATAAAGGTGAGACTATAGACAAGCATGTTGAGAAAGTGTTAAGAGATTGAGGTTTATGTAAGGTGTCAACCTTAATGATTGACAATGCTTCCCCAAATGATGTGGTTGTTGCGTATCTTAGGAATAGGTTAAAGACTATTATTGGCTTGGTGTTGGATGAAGAATTCTTTCATATGCGGTGTTGTGCCCACATTCTGAATTTAGTGGTGAATGATGGGATAAAGTGTCTTGATGACTCCATTAACAACACTGGACTTGTTAAATATGTGAGGTCATCAACCACGAGGTTGCAGAAATTTAAGGAATGCATAGATGGGGCCAAGGTTCAATCTTCCAAACCAGTGTGTCTAGATGTTTCTACCCATTGGAATTCTACTTATGCTATGCTTGATACTGCAGAAAAAGTTAAAGAAGCCTTCGAAGGATTAAAATTCCATGATCTAGCGTTTTTGGAAAATTGTGGTCCACATGGACCACCTACATGTATTGATTAGGTAGACTCAAGGGTGTTTGTTAATTTTCTAAAAATATTTTATGATGCTACAAAAATATTTTCAGTGTCTGTAAGTGTTACTATGCATGCCGCCTTTAACCAATTAGCACTTATTTTTTGTGAGGTTAATACTGTCATACTTGGTGTTGATTCTACCATTAGCCGTATGGCTGTTAGCATGAAAACAAAATATGAGAAATATTGGGGGAATATTTTGCACATGAATCATTTGCTGTTTTTGGGTGTGATATTAGATCCTAGATTCAAATTTCAGTTTGCTGAGTGGTGTTTTACTAGCATGCATAATGACACTCAACTTGTTGAACTTGCATCTAATGTCAAATTGAGATTGGCAAGGATGTTTTCTTGGTACTCACAAATTTCCAACACACATAAGTCTTCTCATGCTCCATATGTACCACGTCCATCTAACTCAGTTGCTAGTAATACCAGTCATGCTGAAGTGAAGAAACACAAAGCATGGTCAAATGATTTTAAGTTACATCTAAAGGCGAAAAGTTTAGTTGATAAAAAACATGAGCTTGAGACATATCTAAGTAAGTCGTGTGTGGATGAGGAAGATAATTTTCATCTGTTAGTTTGGTGGAAAAATAATAGTTCTCGGTTCCCAATATTGTCAACTATGGTAAAGGATGCACTAGCCACTCCTGTTTCTATAGTTGCCTCTGAATCTATTTTTAGTACCGAGGAAAGGGTATTAGACCCATCCAGGAGCTCTCTAAAGCTAGAAATGGCAACGACTCTTATCTGTGGCCAAAATTGGTTGAGGCCATCAGAAAATATTTTACATGATTTGATGTTAGTGAGGAATTGGAGATGACCAAGCAAGTTGTTGCAGGTACTAACTAATAACCCAACTTGTTTGAATTTTTTTATTTGTTTATTTTATTAATTAACTAATTATTTATTTGAAAATTCCTATAAGAATTGAATGACCTTATGACTGGAAACAAAAGGCAAAATGCTACTAATTTGGTGACAATGGCAATACATGGTGTAGGGGTTGAACCTTCCGCATCACACCAATAGATTGCAAGTATCAACTTCATTTTTTAGCTAGATATACAGTGCCTGTAAATTTATATATGGTTTTAAAAATGTTTTAGCTGAATTTATTTTTTATGAATTTAATTTTTTCAGGTGTCCTGTATTTTTTGGTTAACAGGAAAATGGTTGTTAAGTATTAACAACACTGAATCACCACAAACTCTTTTAAACCATGGTTTGTTGCTTACTCATGTTAGTATTTAGCCGTCTCTACCTTTTTGGACTTAGGTTAGTTGAATGTTGCTTTTCTCATTTTCCTTTTCCTTAAATACATTCACTATTTATATCTCAATATCTTTGATTTATTTGTTTATAGATGCTGCTGCAACAGTGAAGCATGTTTTTTTGCTTACTCAGGCTAGTATTTGGTTGTTTCACCACCTTTTTGGACATAGGTTGGTTAAATGTTGTTTTCATATTCTTATTTTCTTTAAATATATTTCTATTTATCTCTAGTAGATCACTAACCTGTTTATTTATAAATGCTACTACAACAGTGAATCATTATTTTTTTGCTTACTCATGGTGGTATTTAATTCTCTCAGCACCTTTTTGGACTTAGGTTGGTTGAATATTAAATTGATTTTTTACTCATAAATGTGCATACTCTCACTTTTGCTACTGTCACAAGTTTATGATAATACAATAGTTTCATTCCATATTCTTAATACTTGCTTCAACTATTAGTAATTTCGATAAAATAATGGATTATCTTGTATATTAATTGATTTGAAATAAATTACATACAAAGTATAATTGTAATAATTTTTATTTGTTTTTGTTAGATTTATAGGAAATCTTGAAAATTTTAACGTTAACTTGATATACACCACTACCATGAGTTGAGAGTAAGGTGGGTATGTAATTTTTTCTATTTTTGGTGTCTTTCTTTATAGGAAGGAATTGTTCCTAATATTGTCTTTACTAATTTTATTTGATTTTTTTGTAGGTTCACAACCACTACAAGTGTATCAAATATGATACTATGATTTCTATATTTTAGCTATAAATTATTAAATTTCAATGATGTGGTCACTGGTGTGTAAGGTGTGTTAAACACCATATTTTGTATTAATATTTTGTTTTTATACTTAATTTAAACTTTTAACATATTTTTAGTTTGATGAGCATAAATATCATGGACTTTGGACAAATTTAACATGACAAGAAAGATATCTTAAAAAAAATTAACTTTCCACTTGAAGTTAAATTTATATATGATGGAATGCTACATAAAGGATAAAAATGGATCAAATTTTAATTTTGACCCAATAGCGTTTCAAAAAAGGCATATTGTTCTTTTATTCTGATGGGTTATAAAAATAATTATGTGAACATAATGACTCAGATTAATTTTTTACGTAAAAAAATGTTGTTTAGACCTTGTTCAATCTGAAATTATCCACTTGTTCAACCATCTACCCAAACAACCCAAAACCTGAAATCCCCGAAACCCATCACCGACGGGTTTGGCTTAATAATTAAGTGTATTAGATAAGTCCAGATATCAATTTCTTAGGTCGGACCCGTTCAAACCTGCTCAATCACCGACCCTACTTAAATTGAATCGTCTTAGAAAGGAAATATACTTATCCGAACTAAGCACTATAGGGTTTGACTTATTTTTCAAATCAAAGACTCAAATATGATAAATTTACTTAATATAAGCTTCTTTTTGTTTTTCGTCAAGTTTGACCTTTTTCAAAAAGTCTGACTTTGGATTGAATCTTGTTTAAAATCTGCCTTATAATCAGGTCCATTAATTAATATTACAAATGTATACCTAAATATTCACCAAAAAATAATGTATCTCTAAATGGGTTAAGACACTTGCTCTATTATACACGCATGACCTTGAGTATCGTTGCGCATAATAACAAAAACCGCATTAAAAAAAAAACCACTGCATGTTTTCTGTTCAATTATATCTGCACATCAAAATATTGCTCTAATCTTGAGAGTCCGAGAGGTTACATTAATTTTAATTGAAACTATATTTTTTAAATTTAAACTCCTAACAAATTTATTATATTCATTGTATTTAAAATAGTACTCTCAAAACTTCTATTTTTTTATTTTATTCTTTGGGGTATAATAAATATTTTTTATATAGAGCATTTTTTTCTTTGTGGCTTGTTTTATATATATATATATATATAGAGGATGTATCTCATGATAAAGATGATTCTTTTATGTAAGAGTGAGAGGAGCGAATTTAGACCGTATAATCATATAATGGATGGTTGAGATTAAAAGTTTTTCAAAATGATCATTTAAAAGGTCACATGACTTTTTTAAAAACTCACATGATTAATTTCAATAATCCATTATATAGTTGTATGGCCTAAATTCGTTCCTTTCACTCTTACGTTAAAAAGTGTTAATCATATGATATATAGATAGATAGATAGTTGTAGAACTTGTTATATTCTGACTATACTGGAATTCTCTTGGCACTTGGGTTTAGAAGCGAGATTGGCCCGCTAAAGCCCAGGATTTAGCTCACATGCAGAAGGTATAGGACTCAGCATTAGGTGAAAGATTTATTGGGCTGGACTATTATTAAGCAATAAAGAAAATTACCAAAAGAGATAACGGTTTTTTATGCAAAAAAAAAAACCTATGATAAAGCTAACTCTTTTCATTTCCCTTTACTGTGTTTACATTAGTTTTTAGTAATTGATAAAACCTGCTCTCTTTGAATACATTCTCATAGTAAAAAAAAAGATTATAACCATATAAGTTCGGTACTTCTCTAAGATATGTAAAAATATCTATATACTAACAGAAATTAATTACCTATAATAATTTGCAAATTGAAAATAACTGCAAATAGTTTATTATATAGAGATTTGGTTGATATTTACTTTGTTTTTTTTTTTTTAAAGTTTTGATGAGTTAAATTTCAAGAATTTGTCAATGTTAAAGTACTCAAATTTTCAAAAAAAACATTTACAATGGGAATAAAAATGTCATTCGATATCTTCTATATATGTTGATTCGTGTAACATTAACTTTTTATTTAAGTTTATTTACATGCAAGTTGGATTCTTGAATTTAATAGATAAATGTCCGTACCTAGACTTTATGCCATTTAGTTGGTAATTGTCTTTAAACTGTGGGTATTTAAATACTGATACCGATTAGAACAAGACACAACTGCCATTCTTATAATACTAGTGTAGTACGGATTGCGTTTTCATTTTTAATACTAATAATTATAAAAAATTTATTGTTAGGAAAATAAAAATTATAAAATTATTTATTATGATATTAGATAATTTAATATAATTTTTGTTATCAGATTAGATATATTTATTAGAATAGAATATTCACTAAAATGCCTAAAATTGAACAAAACATTAATTGTATAATTTAAATTATGTATATGTTTAGACATTTATGATTTTGGAAAAATGATTTTTTAATTATTTATAATTCAATATGTTTTGAATTTATATAATATAAGATTAAAGTAAATCATGTTAAAATTTTATATGAATATAAATGGAGTGACTTTTGATAATAGATATATTATTGTATAAATTTTCATTGCCCCCATTGTTTAAAAATATGGGATGAAATACATCCTTATTTATGGAATAGGTAAAGCAAAAGTAAAGAAAATTTAACATGTCAAAAGGATATACAATTCAATCTATTTCTAGAATATAGGACCAAGGCCAATAAATTTAATTTAGAGATAATATTCATGTAAACCTTAAAATATGAGTATTTAATGCTCAATAATTAAAAATAGGAGAATTTTTTTAAAAGTTCCATGTCCGCCTTAGAATGTGTTTCATGACTCTTTTTTAGTCATAAATGCATGT
Organism: Clitoria ternatea; assembly: GCA_037962975.1. Classification (NCBI taxonomy): domain Eukaryota; kingdom Viridiplantae; phylum Streptophyta; class Magnoliopsida; order Fabales; family Fabaceae; genus Clitoria; species Clitoria ternatea. The sequence continues at coordinate 290,954,747 of CM075670.1, forward strand.
TCTAGGAATAGGGATATCTGAATCCCACCATTACATAGCTAAAAACATGAGTTAATGGTGTCTTGACGAATTGGTAATCAATTACACCGTTAATGTAATTGATTACCCGTAATAGCCTGTACAGGTTTTAAAAAGCCCCCTTCTGGTAATTGATTACCTAAAGGCTTCCTGCGCAAATCTTGTACCACATACTTATAGTAATCGATTACCAGCAAACCAAATAGCAGAATTATGCAGTAAAAGGCCCCAAACCAACTCCAAAATACCCCTAACCCCCTCAAATGATATCCAATCACTACCAAAGTTTGATATAACCTAAAACTCACCAATTATGACCTGTGGCAACCGGCCACGTCTGAAAATTCCTAAAATTAAATGAGTTACACATGAAAATGTGTTTTGGTTGTTTTAGGCCTCAAACATGCCATATGACTTATCAAATCCCTATGGAATTGGTTTGTTTCAATTCTCACAAGTCCAAAACATTGAATGCAACCTATTGGACCTATCCGGAGCTTCCAAAACCTTATAGATCCTAATTTGACCTATTCAATTCCTATTTATACATTAATTTCACACATATGCAATCACCAACATCAAGTCCCATAGTACCAAGCCAAATCTATCAAACTCAACATCTCATATACAATGCAATATGCACAATTCCCTGCCCATCATGTCAATTTTAACAACATATGCAACATGTACATTTCCTGGGCATAATATTAATCAATGTAATCACCATGGATCCATCCATGGCTCACAATTCTAAAGCATCCTTACATATCATCATCACCCGTCTAACATAATTGCATTACCTTAAATGCATCAAACACAACCACATATATCTTAGGTTGCCCAACAACCATTAAACCTCAATAACTACATGTCAATGCATATGCATGTGATTCCGACTCTAATGATAGGAATTACACTATAGTGTATAAATTTTCACAACATATTATTATTCTGTTTTTATCAGTACCAAACCGCTCACCCATAATGTAAAATCGGTCACTCTTAGTGACAACGACAACTCAACTTGGTGTTACGGGCCAACCTTGAACCCAATCTAAGACGACTGTGGATCCCGAAGGAAACCACCACAGGGTATGTGCCATTCAAAGGTCCCTCTCTCATTTGGTCGGCATCACATGACCCTTATAGTCCCTTGTGCATCTAAAATATGCAATGTTATGTAACACAATATCAATTATTCATAGACCACCTGATCACCATTACCAGGGGCCACCACTTGGTTACCATCACCAAAGGGTTTTCCTTCCAATTCGTAATTACACATAGCATGCAACAACCAATAATTAACTCACACATTAACTAAGCTACCTCAAGCTTATTTATTCATTATTAACCTCATATCACATTCATCATTAATTAATATCTTTAATCATCATCAATACAATCCAATCAATTATTATATTATTTTTATTGCAACCTCATACAATTAATGTTAAAACATATAAGAATGACATCCAAATTCATCAAGAATTCATCATTTACAACAACATCAAAATGAGGTATATTGCCAATCACATCATCAACAACATTATTAATTCTCACAAAGACATCTCAACAATATTACATTTTAACTCATCAAGGTTCATATTAAAATCACATAAGGCACCATTAACTCTCAGTTAACATAATATATGACTCTCTAGTATCTGGATACTAAAATAATCAACCGTCAGTAGAGAGTCCTACTCGACCACCCTAAACCCTATTTAGTCCATCGAGCCCAACCTAGCTCCCCACCTCACCATTAGGTCCTACCTGACCACTGGTAGCTCAATTGGGACACGCTCAACCACGGGAGCCAAAATGAAGGGCAATTATACTTATTGTTTGTTCACACCACACAATGGCCATATATATCATCTTTATCATAAATCATTTCAAATGAATTTGCAATCATCTTGTCCCGGCACTACAACCATCAAAAAAGGACCGCAACGGCCACTCAGGTGTAACATCCTATTTTCATCACAAATAGGAAATAGATATTAATATATATTTCTTGAGAAATACTTACTATAAGTTAGTTTATTATTATCATTTTTTTAAAAATTTTGGTATTTATATTTTTATTATTTGTTTTTTTTTAATAATAATAATAATAAAATGAAAATATTTTTGAATGAGAATTTTAAAGTGACTTAATTAGTATTCACTAATTAAGAAAATTATATTAAGAATTTTTAATATCTTTGTTATTCACCATTTTTATTTTATGTTGTTATATTTTTATTTTTTTTACATATTTAAGATTTAACTCTTATTAGAATTTTAAAATAAAATTTTGAAGGAATTAGACTATGGTTCTTTTAAACTTTTTGATCTACATAATATTTATGATTTTCTGGAATTTTTTGAAAATTTTGAATTATTTTAATAAAATAATATATTTTAAATAATTTTAAATTCATATAAAGTTGCTTAAAATTAAAAATATTTACAAGAATGTAAAGTTAAATTATAAGAAAATTTTCTAAAATCCATTTCAAGTAGACTTATCTAAAAATTATCGGTTTGAGAAAAATCTTGATTTTTTCTAATCGTTAAAAAATTAGAAACGTATCAATAAATTTTTATTAACAGAAAATTTTAGATTTTTAAAATTTCAGCTTTATATTACTTATTATAAAATTAGTGAGGACTGATATAATATCGCTAAATTTCAAAAAGGACTCATTTTGAATATTTAAAATATACCGAGTGAAGGGTTACTATTTGACTTAATAATTTTGCCGACAATTACTATGCAAATCACTGTGCATGTATGAAATTTTCAAAAGATGCACAGTAACCTGGAATAAAAAATTCAAAAATACATAGTACTTTTATATTAAAATAATGGAATGCATAGTAAATTTTTTTCCTATAAATACCGAAGGATTTCTTCTTTAGAATTCACAATTTCAGATTAAGTTTTCTTAATATAGTAGTGCTAGTGAGATAGTGGTGGAAGTGAGAGAGAGAAGAAAAGTTTTTGGAGAGAAGGTTCTGCCAAAATCCTAAGGTAAGAATACTTCTCTTTTATATTTTTTGGGTTATTTTTATATCGTTTTTAGAAATCTGTTATTATACTGGAAATAATATTATTTTAAGTTACTATTCTGCATAGTAAACACTATTTCAATAGTAAATTACTATTTCAATAGTAAATTACTATTTAAATAGTAAATTACTATTTACTGTTACTATTTACCATTACTATTCACGATTTACTATTTACTGTTACTATTCACGTTTTACTATTTACTGTTACTATTCACGTTTTACTATTTACTTTTACTATTTACTATTCACTATTCACTATTCACTATTCACTATTCAAAATTTACCATTTTTTTATTTTAAGTTGTAATCTTAATTTTCATCTTGTAATTATATTAAAATGAAATTGGTATGTTTTAGAACTCGGAGACGAGGCGCGCATGGATTTTCAATAACGAATCGGTATACAAGAGGTAAGGGGGAGTGAGATAAAAATATAATATGAAAGACATAAGAATAAAGGGAGGAGTCCCTTACTCCTTTTAAATTTAATAATATTATTATAAAGTAATAACTTCTCAACTTAAAATTTATAATAAATTTAATATACTGTGTAACTTATTCTGAAATATCTATACATAGATCTGAATTATTATAACTTATACGGACTGAACTAAACCTATGCAAGGACTTGGATTTTTATATCCTATATGGATCGAACTAAACCTATGCAAGGACTTGGAATATTATGACCTGTCTAGACTGAACTATACCTATGCGAAGACTGGATATATGGACTTATATAGACCTGTGCGAGGAATGGACTATAAGGACTCAAAATCAAATCTACTAATTTAAATAACCATTAAAAATTTGAATTATATTTATAAGCGATATTTAGTTGATTTGACTTGATTATAATTAATTATATTTGATTTCGATTAATGATATTGTGATTTATAATATTAGACTGTGATTAATAATATTCAATTATGATTGATGATATTTGATTGTGATTGATGAGATTACTATACTTGATTGTGGTTGATGAATGATTGATGATCTTGTGATATGAAGTTTGAGCATATAGCAAGCATGACGGAAAGTTAAAACTCAGTAAGAATTTTCTTACCTTACTCTTTAAATTTTTATTCCAAGAGAAAGTATTTTGTAATTATTTTAGTTTTTTATTTCTTCTTATAAATAATTTTTATTAACTTTATTTTTAATCTCAATAATAAAATCTAGTATTAGAAAGAAGCTATTTTATGAAAATCAGAGGTTGAGATAATTAATTCTTGAATTAAAGAAAATTTTTATAGTTTTAAGTATTCTTAGTTAATGATTTTAAATTATTTTCTTTAGAAATTAGAAGTTTAAAGTAAATTATTTTGGTTTTCCCCAACGAAATAACTAAAGAATATTTTGTGGAGATTTCAAAAACTCAATCTAGTTAAGATTTAAATTGAGAAAGATTATGTAAATATATGAAGGTTTTTAAGAGAAAGCTTTGAGATATTTAAGGCTTGGAAACTCAATTTTGGTAAGATCTGAATTTGAAGACTGTACTAAATTATTTCAGTATAACAGAAGTTCAAAGAAGAACTTATGGAAATGTACAGTTTATTGTGATGATTTTGTGAACCTTTATGGTATTTAATAATTGAGTTTCTAAAAGCCTTAACCAACTAAATATGCGAGTAGTTCATGCATCATGAATCATTAAAGAGAATTGAGATGTGATATTGCCTGGGGACGGATTATAGAAACCGAGGATACATTAGAGGAGGCTTAATTGCGAGCCTTGGGATGAGAGAGTGTGAAAGGGTGCTTCAGGTGACCTGGGGTCGCTCCCTAGTGTCGGGTACTTTCACAATAAAAACTTTCTCAGTCTGACTAGTCTCTAAGTGTTTCCACGCCAGTTGAGCTGTTCATATGCCATGAAGGCATTTATGTTATTATTATCCAGAATTTATGAAACAATGTAAACTCCTGGTTGGCCCAGTGCAAACTAAAACTTTAAGGGCCCACATGCATAAACTGAATGAGACAGTAGCATAAGCATTACATAACATTCATGTGATTGTGACATTCTATATGGATGGTTATGAATGAAAATATAAGTGTTATGTATGTGGAAACCCTATATTCATAATTGATTATATATGAGATTATGACTGATATTATTATATTAGTTTGTGAAAACCCTTATGCTTATGTCTTATCTGTAATATATTATATTTTGTTTCTCACTCCTTCTTGTTTGAATTTTTGTGTCCAAAATATATGTTATATGATATATAGCTAGCAGTCCAAGATGGAAGGATATATAATTACAAGAGGATAAAGTGGTCTCATTCTCAATCGATTATATGAAGAGATATGACAAGAGTAGGATTCAAAACTCGATGGTTCAAGGACTAGGAAATGATTGTTCACATTTGTAGTAGAGGTATAGTTTAGTTTTATTTTGCCTTATTACAATATCAAGTAGATAATTGTAACAAGGTAAAGGTTAAACTTTGATAAACTCTTTCATTCGGATATAATATTGTAATGATTTATCACTTATGATTTCTATAAATTATTTTGTCATTATGGACAAATATTGAAAGACAATTTTTTTTTTTTACTTTCAATATTCAAAGGAAATCAGATGTATATACGTCCTTGTATACACGAGATAAAGAGTGATAAATATGTATATCTTTCTAAAAGTTTTTTTTTTTAAAAGTAAGAAGAATACATATATATCTCGTGTATATAAGGGGGTGTTACAAAGTGGTATCAGAGCAGTTCAATCCAAACCGGCTTGTGGTATGGTCTTACTAGCGTGTTAGTGTACTCTGATGGTTGAGTTTGACAAGAGATTTTATGGTTGAGAAAAGAGGAAATTTTATTAGAGTAAATGGTAAGAAGTAAGTGAAGAAAAATTAGGAGTATAGAAAGAAGGAACTAATTTTAAGTTCATAAGAAGTATAAGTTAAAACTTTATAGCCTGTTACTTGAAAAATGTTATTGCAGGGATTATCAGAAACTGGCCATTCTGAAGTCTTTCTTGACATTGTTTAAGTACAGGCCTTAATGTATGGTGGAATGATAAGGTAAATTAACTAATGCAGTTATTTCCTTTTATTCCAAATGTATTGTATGGTGTTTGATTCTCTGATTAATATGTGATAGTGAAATATTCTAACATTTTCCTGTTTTACAATATGGTATGAGACAACAAGGGAGATAAGACAATAGAAAATTCTTAGAAATATTTTGGTATGAATTCTAGACTGGAGCTGTCGTGACTTTGACTACTTAGTTATAAACTATCGGGACTGATCACCCCGAATGATTTGCACTAAGTAGTGAAAGACATGTCAAAAGAAGGATGTTAAGATCAACGAATTTAACCTTGGGTTAATGTAGTATATGGAGAAATGGAGATAAACTCAATAAATTCTATTAGGATATTCCTTACCATGTCCTTGAAGTTGTAAGAGATACTTGTGTGAATTAGAATTCCAATGGGTAAATAACTGTTGTAATTCCAAACTAGTATAACAAATTCTTTAAGATAGAATCATAGTTTTTCCTTTGGTGATATATTTTGAAAAGAAAAATGTGTGGATGTATACTTTATGAAAAAATATGATAATTTATAACTTGTTTGATATAACAAATAATCATATTAGGAATTGTATCTCTGGCTATTTGTATTGATTCTTCTTTTGTATGACATATAAAATATGTTAATTATTGTTTGATTTGATGAAGTTTTCATTTATGATGTGTACGATTGAATAATATATATGATGGTTATGTGTGTAAATATATGAATTAATGAAACTTTTATGATTGTGACATCGAATGTAATTAACCATATATTTTTGAATTTTTTTTAAATTGATTTATTGTGATAAATATATCAATGAATGACCTAAAATAAGCATTATAGATCTTTGGAAGACATCGATATTGGTTTAATATTTAGAAATTATGACATAAAATATTTTTGTGATTCCTAACAATATGATACATGTTTATCAAGTTATTTTCTTTTAGTCATCGATTTTGTTCGACGAATATATATACATGATATAAATCATTGTTATGTAATGACCATTGTAGATTTAAAATAAAGAAATGTGTTAGTAAACCATGAGGAAGTAGATATGAACCTTTACTTATTGATTACATAAGTCTTAGTTACCTATAAAAAAATATTCAAGTGAATATTTCTAAGTCAACGTAGTGATTTGTGATCATTTAAGATTGGAGAATTTATCAAATATATGTAATGGTTGTAGTCAATTATAATGGAATGTGTAATCACTTAGTTAAGGAATATTTGATTCATTATAGAAGACAATAAGAAATGATTACATACCCTGGATTATCATGAAGCAAAGACCACAAGGATTTAACTAGTACAACATGGACTAAGACATATTTATCCTTTCTCACTAGGATAATTTATTATACACGATTACATTAAGGAAAATAAAATAGAACATCTAGTATATCATAGATAGAGGTCTAAGAGTCTTGGCAATACAAAAATTATCCAAACTAGAGAAATAATCATAACGATTATAAGAAGTGAAGCACTTGTTACCACAACTTGTAGTCCATCCCGACTTCGTTCTTCCTTACTTCTAGGAAGGTTAGCCATCGAATAGTATGATAGTACTTGAAAAAAAAAAGATTGAAGAAATTAGAAAGAAGAGAGAAACTAAGAAACCTTGAAGTTGGGATAGGAAGTGAGAATGGAATGAGAATTTATAAGCAAGCAAGGGAGGGAGAGTTGCAACGGTCATAAACGGCTAGTCCAACGGCTAGTCCAACGGCTAGTTGCTAACGGCTAGTTGTCCAGTAATTAATTCTTAGCAGTCCATTTTACTATATTACGAGTAGGAATTTTAATTAATAGATGTTATGGATTATGTTAAGTAAGATTTTAATAGATTGAGAAACGTAATTATTGAGGTGTTTAGAGTTAACCATCAATTTATGATGAGCATGGTTGACAAAATTAAGACGAGTAATATTTTTGAATTAAGGAAAAAAATACAGATAAGATTAAAAAAAGAGATAAATGGCAATGTTAAGGAAAATGTACACAATTGCCAAGGAAACTAGAAATATATTTTAGAACAGTTCAGTTAGTTTAGCTATGGTAAGATTTATTAACAATATTAAATTTCGAGGACGAAATTTCTTTTAGGGGAGTAGAGTTGTAACATCCTATTTTCATCACAAATAGGAAATAGATATTAATATATATTTCTTGAGAAATACTTACTATAAGTTAGTTTATTATTATCATTTTTTTAAAAATTTTGGTATTTATATTTTTATTATTTGTTTTTTTTAATAATAATAATAATAAAATGAAAATATTTTTGAATGAGAATTTTAAAGTGACTTAATTAGTATTCACTAATTAAGAAAATTATATTAAGAATTTTTAATATCTTTGTTATTCACCATTTTTATTTTATGTTGTTATATTTTTATTTTTTTTACATATTTAAGATTTAACTCTTATTAGAATTTTAAAATAAAATTTTGAAGGAATTAGACTATGGTTCTTTTAAACTTTTTGATCTACATAATATTTATGATTTTCTGGAATTTTTTGAAAATTTTGAATTATTTTAATAAAATAATATATTTTAAATAATTTTAAATTCATATAAAGTTGCTTAAAATTAAAAATATTTACAAGAATGTAAAGTTAAATTATAAGAAAATTTTCTAAAATCCATTTCAAGTAGACTTATCTAAAAATTATCGGTTTGAGAAAAATCTTGATTTTTTCTAATCGTTAAAAAATTAGAAACGTATCAATAAATTTTTATTAACAGAAAATTTTAGATTTTTAAAATTTCAGCTTTATATTACTTATTATAAAATTAGTGAGGACTGATATAATATCGCTAAATTTCAAAAAGGACTCATTTTGAATATTTAAAATATACCGAGTGAAGGGTTACTATTTGACTTAATAATTTTGCCGACAATTACTATGCAAATCACTGTGCATGTATGAAATTTTCAAAAGATGCACAGTAACCTGGAATAAAAAATTCAAAAATACATAGTACTTTTATATTAAAATAATGGAATGCATAGTAAATTTTTTTCCTATAAATACCGAAGGATTTCTTCTTTAGAATTCACAATTTCAGATTAAGTTTTCTTAATATAGTAGTGCTAGTGAGATAGTGGTGGAAGTGAGAGAGAGAAGAAAAGTTTTTGGAGAGAAGGTTCTGCCAAAATCCTAAGGTAAGAATACTTCTCTTTTATATTTTTTGGGTTATTTTTATATCGTTTTTAGAAATCTGTTATTATACTGGAAATAATATTATTTTAAGTTACTATTCTGCATAGTAAACACTATTTCAATAGTAAATTACTATTTCAATAGTAAATTACTATTTAAATAGTAAATTACTATTTACTGTTACTATTTACCATTACTATTCACGATTTACTATTTACTGTTACTATTCACGTTTTACTATTTACTGTTACTATTCACGTTTTACTATTTACTGTTACTATTTACTATTTACTATTCACTATTCACTATTCACTATTCAAAATTTACCATTTTTTTATTTTAAGTTGTAATCTTAATTTTCATCTTGTAATTATATTAAAATGAAATTGGTATGTTTTAGAACTCGGAGACGAGGCGCGCATGGATTTTCAATAACGAATCGGTATACAAGAGGTAAGGGGGAGTGAGATAAAAATATAATATGAAAGACATAAGAATAAAGGGAGGAGTCCCTTACTCCTTTTAAATTTAATAATATTATTATAAAGTAATAACTTCTCAACTTAAAATTTATAATAAATTTAATATACTGTGTAACTTATTCTGAAATATCTATACATAGATCTGAATTATTATAACTTATACGGACTGAACTAAACCTATGCAAGGACTTGGATTTTTATATCCTATATGGATCGAACTAAACCTATGCAAGGACTTGGAATATTATGACCTGTCTAGACTGAACTATACCTATGCGAAGACTGGATATATGGACTTATATAGACCTGTGCGAGGAATGGACTATAAGGACTCAAAATCAAATCTACTAATTTAAATAACCATTAAAAATTTGAATTATATTTATAAGCGATATTTAGTTGATTTGACTTGATTATAATTAATTATATTTGATTTCGATTAATGATATTGTGATTTATAATATTAGACTGTGATTAATAATATTCAATTATGATTGATGATATTTGGTTGTGATTGATGAGATTACTATACTTGATTGTGGTTGATGAATGATTGATGATCTTGTGATATGAAGTTTGAGCATATAGCAAGCATGACGGAAAGTTAAAACTCAGTAAGAATTTTCTTACCTTACTCTTTAAATTTTTATTCCAAGAGAAAGTATTTTGTAATTATTTTAGTTTTTTATTTCTTCTTATAAATAATTTTTATTAACTTTATTTTTAATCTCAATAATAAAATCTAGTATTAGAAAGAAGCTATTTTATGAAAATCAGAGGTTGAGATAATTAATTCTTGAATTAAAGAAAATTTTTATAGTTTTAAGTATTCTTAGTTAATGATTTTAAATTATTTTCTTTAGAAATTAGAAGTTTAAAGTAAATTATTTTGGTTTTCCCCAACGAAATAACTAAAGAATATTTTGTGGAGATTTCAAAAACTCAATCTAGTTAAGATTTAAATTGAGAAAGATTATGTAAATATATGAAGGTTTTTAAGAGAAAGCTTTGAGATATTTAAGGCTTGGAAACTCAATTTTGGTAAGATCTGAATTTGAAGACTGTACTAAATTATTTCAGTATAACAGAAGTTCAAAGAAGAACTTATGGAAATGTACAGTTTATTGTGATGATTTTGTGAACCTTTATGGTATTTAATAATTGAGTTTCTAAAAGCCTTAACCAACTAAATATGCGAGTAGTTCATGCATCATGAATCATTAAAGAGAATTGAGATGTGATATTGCCTGGGGACGGATTATAGAAACCGAGGATACATTAGAGGAGGCTTAATTGCGAGCCTTGGGATGAGAGAGTGTGAAAGGGTGCTTCAGGTGACCTGGGGTCGCTCCCTAGTGTCGGGTACTTTCACAATAAAAACTTTCTCAGTCTGACTAGTCTCTAAGTGTTTCCACGCCAGTTGAGCTGTTCATATGCCATGAAGGCATTTATGTTATTATTATCCAGAATTTATGAAACAGTGTAAACTCCTGGTTGGCCCAGTGCAAACTAAAACTTTAAGGGCCCACATGCATAAACTGAATGAGACAGTAGCATAAGCATTACATAACATTCATGTGATTGTGACATTCTATATGGATGGTTATGAATGAAAATATAAGTGTTATGTATGTGGAAACCCTATATTCATAATTGATTATATATGAGATTATGACTGATATTACTATATTAGTTTGTGAAAACCCTTATGCTTATGTCTTATCTGTAATATATTATATTTTGTTTCTCACTCCTTCTTGTTTGAATTTTTGTGTCCAAAATATATGTTATATGATATATAGCTAGCAGTCCAAGATGGAAGGATATATAATTACAAGAGGATAAAGTGGTCTCATTCTCAATCGATTATATGAAGAGATATGACAAGAGTAGGATTCAAAACTCGATGGTTCAAGGACTAGGAAATGATTGTTCACATTTGTAGTAGAGGTATAGTTTAGTTTTATTTTGCCTTATTACAATATCAAGTAGATAATTGTAACAAGGTAAAGGTTAAACTTTGATAAACTCTTTCATTCGGATATAATATTGTAATGATTTATCACTTATGATTTCTATAAATTATTTTGTCATTATGGACAAATATTGAAAGACAATTTTTTTTTTTTACTTTCAATATTCAAAGGAAATCAGATGTATATACGTCCTTGTATACACGAGATAAAGAGTGATAAATATGTATATCTTTCTAAAAGTTTTTTTTTTTAAAAGTAAGAAGAATACATATATATCTCGTGTATATAAGGGGGTGTTACATCAGGCATATTAGCCTCTTAAATTTTGAATTCACAATAATTCTCTATTCATCACTTATCAATAATTGTCATCATTTCACTTAATGATCATATCATCCATTATGGTAACATAATTCTACAAATTCACATACAATCCACATTTCTCAATCCATTTAGATTTCATTCCCACAACTTATCAACATTCTAGTTTCATAATTCATATCATAATTCTCAACATACATATGCAATTAACATTACAAGCCACCATTCAAACATCACATGGTTTCTATCATGCTAATTCATCATTTTGTTCTTTTCTCATAATCATAATTCAATTAAACTTACCTTTAATCGTACACTTGCATATTTTTATCTATATATACATCAATTAATTTATTTAGACTATCCTACTCTTTTCCCCATTTATCGGAACCAGCTTTAACTATTGTTTTCATTAATCTATACACCGCGTACACCCCCTACCTTGATTATGCGCTTTCAAAGCTTCAAATCAACCACTGAGTTCACCAATTTCACAAGATATCTAAATTCAAGAAAGTTAAGGATCAAGTTAGCATTTCCAGCCTTTGTGAACAAAACTCATTATACTAAAATAGCTTTGAACTCTCATTTGAGGTTCCCGAAGCTTACCATTTTCACGTTTGGTGTGACGTCCATAATAATTTTCCGAATAAATCTTTCGCGTTTGAAGAATCCTTTTGAAACTCGTAATTTAAATTCTGAAGTCACGTGAAAGTTAATAAATGCGGAACATTATCATGCATACTAGTCGGTAACAATTAATGCAGAACATTATCATGCATACTAGTCGGTAACAATTAAAGCATAAGACATTTATATAGCGGAAACGATATGGAAAAATAACAGTACATGGTACATTATACTATTACAATCCATTAAATTAAAAATGAAGCCAAAGTCCAAGCAATAATTCATAAAAGCTTCATTCATGGCATCACTCGTCATTTTGTGTAGCGTGCACTGTAAAAATTAATGTAAGAGTGAGACGGAATATAGAATAAGTATAAAATAAATAAAATTGCACAAACACAATCAACAAGACATAATGATATGATGAATATGCCAAACAAGTTCATTTATAATTATTAAGTCTTTAATTAGTCAAATGATGTCATGCTGGATCCATTTGGTTTGGTGGGAATACTGCAGTAAAAAGTCTCATAGAGACACAAGTAGGAATTAGCATAACCATGAATCCCTACACCCTCATGGCTCCTGCGAAAATAAGTATACAAGTAGGAATTTGCATAACCATGAATCTCTACACCCTCATGGCTCCTACGAAAATAAGTACTTAAGTAGGAATTTGCATAACCATGAATCCCTACACCCTCATGGCTCCTGCGAAAATAGGGCTTAAACTCATCATAGAGTAACCCCCACCAGGGTAGGCAATCATGGAACCCCTAAATTCCATGGTGCGTCCAAATGCTTATGGCGCATGAATGCCTTTGATTCTCCTTAATCGATTTAACATACCATGATATCAATATTTCCATAATCACTTGGAAAATCACAAGTCCTCAAAGGACACAACACATATGATAATTTTTAGAATCGTGGATTTACTATTTTCAACAACATATCTTAATAATCCACAAGGCATTCATGTATATATATATTTAGTCATTCATAATCATTCATCAACAAGATATACAAATTGTGTAATATTCATAGGGCACTCAATATCATCCATAATAATTCATAGTTTCTCAATAATTCAATAATAAATCATTATTCATATGAAAAATATCATTTTCATCCCTAATAACCATTATAGGTAAGTTTCAGCATTTTCCAACAGCAATATACATTAGTAAAACAGCCATAACATGAGCAAATCAAATCCTTTTTAAGTGATTTCACTTTCTGTAGTTCAATAATAGAATTATCTACAACTTTCATGAAGACCATAATTTCAAATTCCAAACAGAAACACCACTCATTCACAAAATACAGGACCACCTCAAATAGAGTTTCAAAACGTACATATGTTAGTATTTTCCACGTTTCTGGAGCTACAAAAATAATTTTGGCATGAGACTAGTTCTAAATTACTCATAAAACAAATATCTAAAACTTTCATGAAGATACTAATCGCTAATTTTCACCACAAAATTCCCAGTTTTAAAAATAAAATTCGTATTTCATGTTAACAGATTTTCAGCTTGAGCATACTTCAGTATTTTAGGCATAACTAGAGCTACAAACATCCTTTTAACTTGAAACCACTTTCTATAGATCCACAACATAAAATCTACAACTTTTGTGAAGACATCAAAGGCTGATTATACATGTATAACTCCCAGAATACTAATATATACACAAAACATAGGATAAATATTCCAAACGGAAATGCTGTAGTATTTTGGCTATAACTCATGCTATACACATCCACATCAGTCGGTTCAGGTCTCAAAATTCACATAAGAAAAAGTTCTACAACTTTGATGAAGAAGTCAGAATTAAATTCATACGTTTTCAGCTTCAAAACTGAGCAACAAGATACGAAAATAATGCTGGAATCCTAGATTAGCATACGATTCTACCCATTTCATAATTATTCATAACCCTATCCCCTCTTACTTGGATTGAAGATTTTGATTGGTTGAAAGTGTTCTCCTTACTGTCCTAGCTTCAGATCGAAGGTGCCTTGATGGAGAAGAGGAAATGAGAGGGAGAAAATTCACTGACTTACTTGTTCTAAGGAGTTCCGGTCTTAACAAGAGGCAGTGTTAATAATGCAAAGACAAGTGGGGACAAGCTCTCTCGTGAGTGGATTTTAGTGGGCTGTTAGTGCGTTGATTGTGGAAATAATGGAGGTTTAGATAAGAAAGTGAGCTGTATTGTTGTCCACTTCTGGCCGCCTACATACTAGGGTGTGAATGATTGGATTAGATATATTAAAATATGCATAAGATGACAAAATTGGTGTAAAATTTAATTTTGTCACTGAATACCGACTGGAACTCTACCCAGTCAGCATATATGCCGACTGGAAATTACTTCTGAGTCCGTCTGAGGAGAACTCATCAGTCTCCTCTCTCAACTACTTCACTTAGAAAGTTTCCTTTCCTCGAACGGACTTAATCCGGTCTTGAATACCAGCTCAAGGTTGTCTAGTCTCATTCAGAACCGAGCGAAAAGAAGGGAAAAATTCCAACAGGGGGTCACTCGCTCAAGCGAGGCCCACATCCGCTTGAGCGAGACAGCCCATCTCGCTTGGGCGCCTTTATTCGCTCAGGCGAAATGGCTCCAGTAGCCATTTCCAAACTCGCTTGTTTGAGCGAGGAATCCGCTCGCTTAGGCGAATTCCGACCAGAGGTTGTCCTTCTTTCCACACTCGCTCACTCGGCGAGACTTTCCCAACACTCGGTTTCACTCGGTGAACTTATTCCAGGACCAATTCCTCTCATTCGGTCCTTCACTCGGCTAATTAATTCTAAGGCCGGCAGTTTCTCACTCAGTCTTTACACTCAGCAATTTATTCCAAATCCGAGTCATTTCTCAATCAGTCTTTCACTCGGTAATTTCATTCCGAATCCGAGTAATCTCTTAATCAGCCTTTTACTCGGTAATTCACCCTCACACCGACTCAACTTGCTTGGTTTTCTACTCGGCAAAATCAATCAAAGCCGACTCATATCTCACTTGGTCTTTCATTCGACAATATATTCTAAATCCGAGTCATCTCAATTAGTCTTTCTCTCGGTGAATTTTTTCAAAACCTACTTCAAACTCAACCGGGTTTCCTTTCGGAAAATACTACAGACCATGTCTTTCTTGTAACATCTCATTTTCATCACAAATAGGAAATAGATATTAATATATCTTTCTTGAGAAATACTTACTATAAGTTAGTTTATTATTATCATTTTTTTTTATTTTGGTATTTATATTTAATTATTTGTTTTATTTAAATAATAATAAAAAAAAAAATAAAAATATTTCCGAATGAGAATTTTAAAATGACTTAATTAGTATTCACTAATTATGAAAATTATATTAAGAATTTTTAATATCTTTATTATTCATCATTTTTATTTTATGTTCTTATATTTATGTTTTTACATATTTAATATTTAACTCTTATTAGAATTGTAAAATAAAATTTTGAAAGAATTAGACTATGATTCTTTAGAACTTTTTGATCTACATAATATTTATGATTTTCTGGAATTTTTTGAGATTTTTGAATTATTTTAATAAAATAATATATTTTAAATAATTTTAAATTCATATAAAGTTGCTTAAAATTAAAAATATTTACAAGAATGTAAAGTTAAATTATAAGAAAATTTTCTAAAATCTATTTCAAGTAGACTTATCTAAAAATTATCGGTTTGAGTAAAATCTTGATTTTTACCAATCGTAAAAAAATTGAAAACGTACTAATAAATTTTTATTAACTGAAAATTTTAGATTTTTAAAATTTAAACTTTATATTACTTATCATAAAATTAGTGAGAACCGATATAATATCGCTAAATTTCAAAAGAGATTAATTTTGAATATTTAAAATATACCGAGTGAAAGGTTACTATTTGGCTTAATAATTCTTCCGACATTTACTATGCAAAACACTGTGCATATATGAAATTTTCAAAAGTTGTACAGTAACCAGGTTTTAAATTTCAAAAAACGCATAGTACTTTTATATTAAAATAATAGAATGCATAGTAAATTTTTTTCCTATAAATACCAAAGGAATTCTTTTTTAGAATTCACAATTTCAGATTAAGTTTTCTTAATATAGTAGTGTTAGTGAGATAGTGGTGGAAGTAAGAGAGAGAAATAAATTTTTTGGAAGAAGGTTCTGCTAAAATTCTAAGGTACGAATACATCTCTTTTATATTTTTTAGGATTATTTTTATATAGTTTTTAGAAATCTATTATTATACTGAAAATAATATTATTTTAAGTTACTATTCCTATTTCAATAGTAAATTATTATTTCAATAGTAAATTACTATTCAAATAGTAAATTACTATTTATTGTTACTATTTACCTTTACTATTTACGTTTTACTATTTACCGTTACTATTCACGATTTACTATTTACCATTACTATTCATGATTTACTATTTACTGTTACTATTCACGTTTTACTATTTACTGTTACTATTTACTGTTACTATTTACTGTTACTATTTACTGTTACTATTCACTATTCACTATTTACTATTCACTATTCAAAATTTACCATTTTTATTTTAAGTAGTAATCTTAATTTTTATCTTGTAATTATATTAAAATGAAATTGGTATGTTTTAGAACTCAGAGACGAGGCGCGCACGGATTTTCAATAACGAATCGGTATACAAGAGGTAAGGGGGAGTGAGATAAGAATATAATATGAAAGACATAAGAATAAAGGGAGGAGTCCCCTACTCCTTTTAAATTTAATAATATTATTATTTTAAAGTAATAACTTCTCAACTTAAAATTTATAATAAATTTAATATATTGTGTAACTTATTCTGAAATATCTATACATGGATCTGAATTATTATAACTTATACGGACTGGACTAAACCTATGCAAGGACTTGGACTTTTATATCCTATATGGATCGAACTAAACCTATGCAAGGACTTGGACTATTAGGACTTGTCTAGACTGAACTATACCTATGCGAAGACTGGATTATATATATGGACTACCTGTGCGAGGAATGGACTATAAGGACTCAAAATCTAATGTACTAATTTTAATAACCATTAAAATTTGAATTATATTTATGAGCGATATTTAGTTGATTTGACTTGATTATAATTAATTGTATTTGATTTCGATTAATGATATTGTATTAGACTGTGATTGATAATATGCAATTATGATTGATGATATTTGATTGTGATTGATGAGATTACTATACTTGATTGTGGTTGATGAATGATTGATGACCTTGTGATATAAAGTTTGAGCATATAGCAAGCATGACAGGAAGTTAAAACTTAGTAAGAATTTTCTTACCTTACACTTTAAATTTTTATTCCAAAAGAAAGTATTTTATAATTATTTTAGTCTTTTATTTCTTCTTAGAAATAATTTTCACTAACTTTATTTTTAATTTCAATAATGAAATCTAGTATTAGAAAGAAGTTATTTTATGAAAATCAGAGGTTGAGATAATTAATTCTTGAATTAAAGAAAATTTTTATAGTTTTAAGTATTCTTAGTTAATGATTTTAAATTATTTTCTTTAGAAATTAGAAGTTTAAAGTAAATTATTTTGGTTTTCCCCAACGAAATAACTAAAGAATATTTTGTCGAGATTTCTAAAACTCAATCTAGTTAAGATTCAAATTGAGAAAGATTATGTAAATATGTGAAGATTTTTAAGAGAAAGTTTTGAGATATTTAAGGCTTGGAAACTCAATTTTGGTAAGATCTAAATTTGAAGACTGTACTAAATTATTTCAGTATAACAGAAGTTCAGAGAAGAACTTATGGGAATGTACAGTTTATTGTGATGATTTTGTGAACCTTTATGGTATTTAATAATTGAGTTTCTAAAAGTCTTAACCAACTAAATATGCGAGTAGTTCATGCATCATGAATCATTAAAGAGAAATGAGATGTGATATTGCTTGGGGACGGATTATAGAAACCGAGGATACATTAGAGGAGGCTTAATTGCGATCCTTGGGATGAGAGGGTGTGAAAGGGTGCTTCAGGTGACCTGGGGTCGCTCCCTAGTGTCGGGTACTTTCACAATAAAAACTTTCTCAGTCTGACTAGTCTCTAAGTGTTTCCACGCCAGTTAAGTTGTTCATATGCCATGAAGGCATTTATGTTATTATTATCCGGAATTTATGGAACAGTGTAAACTCCTGGTTGGCCAAGTGCAAACTAAAACTTTAAGGGCCCACATGCATAGAATGAATGAGATGATAGTATTAAAAACATTGCATGACATTCATGTGATTGTGACATTCTATATGGGTGGTTGTGGATGAAAATATAATTGTTATGTTATAAAAACTCTATATTCATAATTGATTATGTATATGATTGTGATTGAAATTATTATATTAGATTGTGAAAACCCTTATGCTTATATTTTATCTGTAAAGTATTATATTCTGTTTCTCACTCCTTCTTGTTTGAATTTTGTGTCCAAAATATATGTTATATGATATATAGCTAGCAGTTCAAGATGAAAGGATGAAATTACAAGAGGGTAAATTGGTTTCATCCTCAATCGGATAGAAGAAGAGATGTGACAAGAATAGGATTCAAGATCACATGGTTTGAAGATAAGGAAATAATTGGTTACAGTCGAAGTAGATGTATTAAATTTTTAGTTTTAGTTTACCTTAATACAATATTAAGTTGGATGATTGTAAATCAATACAAATGTTAAACTTCAATAAACCTTATTCTTTGGATATGATACTGTAATCTTTGATCACTTATGATTTTCTGAAAGTTCATTTTATCATTATGAATAATTAAAAACTTTTTACTTTCAAAATTCAAAGAAAATTAGATGTATATACGTCCTTGTATACACGAGATAAGAAGTGATAAATATGTATATCTTTCTTAAAAAAAAAAAGCAAGAAGAATAGATATATGTCTCGTGTATATAAGGGGGTGTTACATTTCTCACTCGGTAATTACTCTAAAACGACTCTTTTCTCATTCATTCGCACAAGGTTATTCTAGAGTACATTTGGTCAGACTTACACCTATCCCACTCGGAATTACACACACGGAGGCACTCCACTCTCAAGTTCCACTCGGAATTACTCTGACCTTTCATCACTCGGAGGAATTCACTAAGTTGTCTCACTCGGACTTATTTAAATCTTATCCACTCGGAATATATAACTTCATTCACTCGAAAGAGGACTCCTAGAACACCTCAATCAGAACCATCATAATCATTCTCCCCTCGGGAGAGGTTCATTCGGGATTTTCCACTCGGGAATAATTAGACCTATCATTACTCGGGGAATTCTCACAATGACTCAGAATTCTCTCCAAACACATTTCTCTTGGAATCCTTTTAAGCCTCCATCACTCGGAAAAAGGCCCAATGGCTATGGTCTCACTCGGAACGGCTCACAACAACATTCCACTCGAGAAGTCCTGTCTCAGACATAGCTCGCTCGGGATTTCACTCGGAAATTCACCACCTCATGGAGTTATTAAGACTCCATCTCAGACAGAATTCGTCCAGTACACCACTCACTCATCTCGCTTGAGCGGAAGGCTAGCTCGCTTGGGCGAGATTGGTCCAGAAGCTATTTCCCTGAAGCAGGGGACTCTCGCTTGGGCGAGGTCCCATCTAGCTTGAGCGAGACCACTCGGACATAAGCAGAATCAACAATTCTTTACAACTTAACACCTGAAATCTCGCTCTAGGCCAACTGATTCCCCACTAATACATCATACTCATCACATGAGGCATATAAAACTTGCTCTAAGCATTCTCACTTGGAATTCACAACCTTCACTCGAAAACAGGTCTTTTATTCACTCAGAAAGTCTTATTTCTGACCTTTTTCACTCGGAATTTGGATAATATTAATAATGACCTAGATTAAAAATAATTACACATGAGATTGAAATTTTTGGGATGTTACAATTCTCCCACCCTAATAAAAATTTCGTCCTCGAAATTTAAAGTTGAAATCGTTCCGCATCATCGTTCGGAACACAAACCTATTACAAACATACATATACATGCTATTAATATACCATCATAGGGAATTATTCCCCAACTCGTTGTTAAGTCCTAAACTTGTCTAATCCAATTTACACGCTCATGTTAGGCTTCGGGAATTCTTCTCCCAAGACCAAGATTCTTTAAATCTTAAAGGGTTAACTATACCTAACGATAATAATATTATGGCCCTTAGCCTTAAGACCTTTAAATCATCACAAGAATCATTCAATCATCACCAAGATTTACTCAAACTCATTATAAGACCATCACCAATTCAATCATTTTAAAGTGGCATACCCATTCATCAACTCAAGTATTTATTCCCTTAATCCACTATCAATGGCTTGCAACTATTTTTAACATCATCATAAACATCAACAATCTAAATTAATTCCTCCAATCACATACATACTCATATACTCTCTTCTCTCATCCTCAATAATCAACACCAATGCTTCAATTATTCATTTCCTCATATATATTCATCCTAGAGTATTCATCAAAATCATCAATTTAGCCTCGTATATATTCATCCTAGAGTATTCTTCAAAATCATCAATTTAGCCAAAATCCCCAACTCGTTACACTTTTCATCAAAACTCAATAACCATTTTTAATAACCACCCATCTCCAACACCCACACACATTATCATGGGTTTTCACTAAAAATCATTTTTCATGATATTATTACTCATTTCCCCCAAATCCTAGAGTTAGGGTTCCACTAAAATCAAATAATCACCATTAACAGCCATTACCTTCCATCTCAAATCTTAAAATTTTCGTATACCATTTCACACCTATCCAAAAATACATAAGACACATCTCACCTTTTGGGTTTTACATGAAAATGGTCCTATTCTTAAACCCATTCATATGGTACTCTCCCAACCCCATAGAAACCAAAACCTAGAGCCAAAAACAACAAAAGAGTATAGAAATTTTACCTTAAGCTCCAAGCTATCCCAAGTCCTAGCATGTACACAAAAATGAAAGGAGAATGGAGAATTTCCAAGCATTTGAATCATCTCCAAGATGAAGAATAATAAATCATGGTTGGTTGGGTATGCAAGGAGACTCACAAAATGGTAAGCTTTGTACAAGAAGAGAAGAAAAGAGAGGGTTTGGGTATAGGAGGAAAGAAGTGACAAAAATAAGGGAGAGAAAGAGGGAAATAAGTTATGTCTCGGTCCATCATTAAAATGTTTCCCGTTTTATAACAAACAGGATCTCCGTTCGGGCTTAATACTAAATCCAAAAATTATTCCGAATATAGATTCAGATTCTCAATAATATTCTTAATAGCCTTGACCAACGGTATCTCAATCGGAGATACTTGGTCTGACACCCATTTTCTAACTGGGTATAATTTTAACTCTAGTCCCAATAATATTTGACGGGTTTCCTATCGTAGCCCTCCTTCAAATTTTTGTGCATCTCAACGCTTCTCCTATTTGGGTGTAGTAGGGACATTTGGCCAATTCATCAAATTTAGAAGCGTACTCCTCAACTGTTATATTACCTTATTTCAAATTAAAGAATTCCTACTCTTTCTGCCTCCTTATGTCTTCAGAGAAATATTTGGCGAGAAATTCTGTCTTGAGTTCGTTCCCAAGTGATGGCGTGTCTATCAGTTGTTAATTGATTCTAACGTAGGTCCACCAGTGCTCTGCTTCCTCAATCATCATATGGTGGCATACTTCACCTTCTCCAATTCTGAACAGGGTAAGGCTCGAAAAATGCTTTTCATTTCCTTAATCCATAGGTATGCTACCTCTGAATTATAGTCTCCTTTAAACTGTGATGACTTCCTTTTTAGGAAGTGATCTAGTCTGTGAAGTCCTCCAGTATTTCTTGGTTGATTTTGCCTCTCTAAAGCCTCAGCCAAACGGTTGAGAGCGGCTGCCATAACGTCGTTATTGTTTCTTACCATCCTACATTCGTGGTTTGGTTTATACTAATTCTAAGGGAAAATATATCGTATATATATATATATTTACAGTATTATAACGTAACTATAAGTATTCTACAATTTATCAGATAAGCAATAAGTCATATAACACACATTTATCATATTATCAAACAAGTAATCAAACAAGTCATTTTGCAATTTATCAGTTAGGCACAAGTCATATAGCACACACGTAATATATTATCAAACAAGTAATCAAACAATTCACGTAGTATATGTCGCAACCTGGATCGCGACGGCACAGCGAGAAAGAGAGAGGGGAGTGTAGAATGAAACAGGGAGTCGCCACCAACGTTTTTTATCCATAGGAAAAACATTGGAAAAAAACTAAGTTCAGTAAAGCACTGGTTAAAAATTGAGATTCAAGTTCGGGAGTCGGTTACGAGTAGGGAAGGTATTAGCACCCTACATCGCCTGTCAAAAACAGTACCAAGATTGAAAATGCGCAACATAAATAGCCTTACAAAAGATGGTTTATTTCTTCCCTTTTATTGTTGTATTTTTTATTTAAAAAACGACAGAATGGAGTGAGAGAACTGTACAAATATAGAATGTCGAAGCGAGGTCAATGGGACGTTTCATCTGAATTAAACTCGACTTCGATATGAGACAGAGAGGGGAAGAGAAAGCTAATAAGGCGTCACGCCTAAATTAGACGTTCTCGGATAAAAAAAACAGGGATAGGAAAGAGATAAACGGGACGTCTCGTCCTAAGTATCCCTTCCCTATGAATTATGGCGAGGCTTGAGCAAAAACTAGGGGGAAATCAACAAGACGTCACGTCTAAGTTGATTTTCATGGAAGCGACCAAAAAGAAGAACATTTATGAAAGAAACATGAAGGTGAGGAAATAAATCAAAAAAAAAGAAATAAGAAAGATGGGCCCGACAGGAGTTGAGGTCCTGCTCCTACGTATTCTTGAATTATCAAGAAATCAGGGTTACGTAGTTCTGAGTGTTGTTCTTTTAGGAAAAGACTTGGGAAATGATGATGGATGTCATTGAGACGGGAAACTCATACAAGGCGATGTTCTTCGCACGTGTACGAATCCTAAAGAGGTTTGTAGACGGGAGTGCTCCCGTACGACACCGTTTTTTTTTTTAAAAAAGAAGATTTTCAAACTAGAAAATATAACATGTGCAAAATTTATTACTTATTATTTTTATATTATTATTTTTCTAGGGGAAAGGGGGGGTAAACACTGACAGTATAAACTATGCTACGCATAAAATCATAACTGTGGACAGCAAACTGGCAAGGAAATAAATGATTGAAAACAAGAGAAATAAGGGACAGAAAGGAACCGGTGTGGAGGGCTCAAGACCGGTGTTAGAGTCAGGCGCAGGTCCGGTGTCAAACCGGTACTGGACTTACACGTTGACAGAAACACTGGACCGGTGTTGGATTAAATGCTGGAAACTGAAGGATGTGACCGGTGTTGGTATGAGTTGATCCGAAGCGAGGAAGTGCCCAGACGCTGTGTAGGGTCGATGTCGAGGATTGGTAAAGGCAGTGATCTGGTAAGGTACAATGGAAACAGTGAAGGGCAATGACTTCGTACTGGGACGGTGTAGGTTCGATGTAGGAACGGTGTAGGTTCGATGTGAGGGACAGTCTCTGAACAATGGAGAACTTCAAGTTTTCTAATACTGGAGGTCCTTTTATGATAATCTAGGGCAGTCACGGGTTTCAAATGGGAAAGTCCTTTGATGGTTTTGAGGAATCGGAGAGAATTTGGGAGAGTTTTCTTCCAAGAAGAGGATTCCAACCAGCCAGCCCCTTGAGCTTCTTTGGTTGGGGCATTTATAGGGCTTTGAGGACATGGGCTGAGGGTTTGGGACAACCAGAATTCCCACTCACCCATATGCGTAGTGGTGTGCAACCCTGGCCACTATCTGTTCGTGGGGAACATTGGTTCAGTGGGGTATTTTTAATTGTCCACTTCCGCCTCCCTGTCTGCCATTTTTAGGGAGTGCGATTCCAGGTCATCACGCATAAACTTCCGACCTCGTCCTTCCGTTGTCAAGTTCGGGACATCGGCTTTTAAAGACACCGGTTGGACGGAATCCCAAATGGTCCGATGTGGCCTCTCAAGAACCTGGACCTGTATCTTCATATCGGTTGAACTCTTTTTTTTTTCAATGTGGTATACAGGGGCGGTGTTCTTCCTCCTAGTCCGGATCTACTGCCTCAGCCGGTGTGCATATGTTTCGATCTGAGTCATCCCATTAGATCGAGAAATTTTACTTGGGCCGGATTGACCTGTCCTTCCGTTGTCAGGCGTATGACATCGGTCACTAAGGAACTCCAGCAACTGGTCCGGTGTTCCCCACATAAACCGGTGTCATATTTACAACAGTCGAAACTTTTGGGGTGCCACGGGACCGGTGTCCTTTCCATTTGGGCCGGACCGAAAGAGGTGTTCATAGATGCCCCTCTTTACTCCCCTTTTTTCACAAGAGAAATACGAAATCTTCATATTTCCGAGGTGAAAAAAAGGAGTAAAGACATGAACACCGATGTAGGGGCTAAGCGGGACCCAAAGCCGGTGTGGGACTCGATGATGTGGTTGGTTAATCAATCGACGTGTCCTCCACGTGGCCCTTGTCAGAAGATGACTGGAACATCCTACGTGTCATCATCTAACTGGTTCTTTTCAAAATTCAAAATTCGCGCCCCTGGACCGGAATGCCAAAAGTCGGCCCTTTTTTAATGGGTCTTGGGCAGGAATACGGAAAGTTCTGGATCCTCGCTTCCACCTCTATAAAAACAGCTTCAGGGATCTATCATTTTCACTCCTTTCTTGATACTGAAGTGCTGCCTCTCCGACGTTCGAATTCTCCGGTGTTAAAGTTCTTCTCCGGTATTACAATTCTTCTCCGGTGTTACAAACCCTGGCTCGTACTAAGAGAACTGCACGCATCGCCTCAGCAGGTAGCCCTCATCTCCTTCATTTTAATTCGTAGATAGGTCATGGGGGACACCGGTTTGAGTAGTGACTCCATTGAGGTCTTATCAGGTCCTCCTTCAATTACATCTCGGCGTCAGCCGGATGGAGTCTCGAGCCGAGGTCTGAGTCACCATAGTGAGGCAACCTCAGGGGCTTCACATCGGCTCGTCTGATCAGGACACCGTTTCTCCACATTGCCTTTGTGGGAAACAGAGGGGTTTGACACATCGTCAGACTCATTGTTTAACTTGGGCACTGCTAGTGAGAGGGGTAGCAGCGTCGATCTCTATCTTACTGACGATGTGGCTTTTTACAGCTGTATTCCCTTCCTTCGCCACACCGTCCGAATGGCTTCTGAAAACTCCTCCACCGGCGCCGCTGTGATAACTGATCCCGTTGAGACAAATGTCTTGGCATACCGGATTAACTGGCTAGCTGAGAAGGCCAGGGATCCCTACTTCTGGGTTCATGAAGACCCAAAGACCATCGTCTCCCGGTATGCTGAAGATGCTGTCGATGTCACCATTGAAGATGTCGTTGTTCACGCCGATATTGAGCATGAAAACGACTTTACTGTATTCTGCCCCCTAACCTCAGATAGGATCAGCCATCAACCGGGGTCGAGAAATCTCTTCATGTATGAGATGGTCTTCTCCAAGATAGGCGTCCGTTTCCCACTGACGGAGTTCGAGATGGGGGTACTCCGTTTTTTGGACTGCTCTCCCAGCCAACTTCATCCCAATGGCTGGGGCTTGGTAAGGGCTTTGGAAGTACTTGGGGAGTACTTTCACTTCGTCCCCACAGTGGCCCTCTTTTTTACTTACTGCAGGGTGATGCGCCGGGGTAACGCTGGAGGGGGTCTGGGCTTCATCAATCTCCGCTGCGACTCAAAGGTGGTTAACTTCGAAAGTTACACCGAATCGGCCAAGACGGACGGGGTCAGCTTCAAACACTCCTATGTCAAAGTCGATGTCAATGCAGGGAGGCCGGTGTTCTGGGAGAATTCTGATTTTTCCAGAAAGTTCTACACCGGTTGGACTCGTGAGCACTTTCTCCTGACAAGCAATGCCTACATCGTCAGTGAGAGTACTTTGTCAACTGAGTCCAAGAAAGTCCTGGACGCTCTGAAGGGTTACTCCGTCTTGGCCAAGATCTCCTACAGGAAGCTTTTGGGGACGGAGTCGGGCCGGGATGCTTACCTTGGTAGATACTGTTCAACCTTCCCTTTCCTTTTCCCCCCTTATATATATATATATATATATATATATATATATTTTGATATACTCACACCGGTCCTAACATCGTCCCCTTTTTTTCAGGTGAGATGGCTCGGATAGACATTCTCAGAAAACTGAGGGAGGCTGCCGAAGCCCGGAACGCTGCTGCTGCTGAACAGGAGAACAGGGTGACTCCTCGTCTCACACCGGCCAAAGTTGTGAGCATCCCAGCTGAAAATGTTGGGGCTATGACTCTGGGGCCAGCTGAAAGGGTCCCAGTTAAAAGGAAGACCAACCCCGGCGCAACCTCTAAGCAGAAAAAGCACAAGGCTTCAAGGGTTGTGACCGAGGTAGAGGCACCACGGGAGGAGCAGGCCGATCCTGTAAATACTTCTCCGGACCGGTCTCAACCAGAAGACATCGTCATCAACTCCCGTCTTTCGGATTTTTTGGAGTATGTTGGAGGGACACCGGCTCGGTTCAACATCCCCTTCAAGCTCAAAACCGATCTTCCTGCTCCCGAGGCTCAGTCTGCTGCTGAAGCAGCTATTTTTAATTTAGTTGAGGCTGCCGGGGTCCTTAGCTCTTTGGGCCACTCCTACTATTCCGGTGTTGAGGCTAAGGAATGCCTAGATCGGATGAAGAAAGCTGAGGCCTTGAGAGTTGAGGCCCAGACCGCCTTGACCCAAAAGGAGCAGGAGTTGGTCAAGAGAAAAGAAGACCTCTCCGAACTCACAGCGGCTTACACATCGGCAGCCAGGAGGGCAGATGCTGCTGAGGCTAAGGGTAAAGCTTCAGAGGACGCTCTCCAGGCTCTCCGGACCGAACTAGATCAAGCCAAGGCTGCAAAGGCCGAGGTAGATAAGAAGAACAAGGAGCTAGCCGAGAAGCTTGCCGATGTGCAGGAAGAGCAGGTGAGGGAGCGGAAGGAAACTAAGGAGCAATTGGCTGAATTTTCGGTATTGGCCGATATCGCTTTCAGCTCCGCCGTTCGTCAGGTTGTACATCGGAATTCCGTTATACAACTTAACCTGAACGGTATAGGTGTCTACTACGAATTTCATGGTGGTCATTTATATGCTATGAACCGGGGTCAGGCTTCGGAACCTGAGGATATTCCTTATGAGCCCATGCCTCTCCCCGAGGGCCAGAGCATGGAGCTGAGGAAGGTGTCGGAGGAATCCGAGAGGACAACTTCTACTAGACCGGACTCTCCAGCATCTAATTAGGATTTTTTCTTTTAGCCTTGTTCCGAGATGGGCTCCGGAGTCAGACTTTTGTAATGGCCTTAGTGCCTTTTATTAATATAAGGCAATTTTTCCACATCTGCTTGTCTTTCAAATTTTTTTCAAAAATATCAAAGTACAACCAACCTGTTGACCGATGTAAGATACCAACTTGAAATAACACCGTCTAAACATTAATCTGTAGTTGGGATTGAGACTTCACTTATCGTTTCCCAGTTTAAATTGAACATCGTCCCTTCAATGCAACCTTGGATTGGTGCACCATGATCACTTCGTCCTCAATTTCTATCGCCTTTAAATGGCCGGGGTAATGTGCACGACATCGGCCTCGGCAATGCCCGAATCGAACCGTGAACTTAATTCTATCCAAGGTAGGTTTCATGATACCGTTCGTTACACAACAGAAACCGGTGTAACCATTGGGACATCGTCCCCTAATTCACATTAGACTGACTTCATTCGATTTGAGGGTCATGACACCGTTTTTTTTTATTTTTGTTTTTGTTTTGTTTTTTTTTGTAGAAAGTGGTTAACTGGGAATTACCCTTTGAATGCCATGAAGCGGAAAGACTGTCTTTCAGTTAACAAGAGGAGAGAGGATTGGTTGTCGATTTCCAATCGATTAGAGATGAAGGGTGCCTCGCTTGGCGATCGGAAGATAAAAGGATGCCCTCTTAGGTGACTAAAAGGCACTTGTTTGGCAACAGAAAAGTAACGTAGTGCCATTTGATTGGCGACAGGAAAGTAAAGGGGTGCCATTTGATCGGTGACATGAAAGTAAAGGGGTGCCGTTTGATTGGCAACAGGAAAGTAAAAGGGGGGGGCCATTTGATTGGCGACATGAAAGTAAAGGTTGGGGTTGACCCTTGGTTGACAAGAAAGGTAAAGATTGGGGGAGCTAACAGGACGTTTCATCCGAATTAACTCACTGTTGACAGGAATTATAAAAGGTGCTACTTGATTGGTGACAAGAAAGTAAAGGGTGAGGGTGTTGCCTCTTCGTTGACTGGAAAGTAAAAGGTGCCATTTGATCGGCGACAAGAAAGTAAAGGGTGAGGGTGTTGCCTCTTCGTTGGCTGGAAAGTAAAAGGTGCCATTTGATCGGCGATAAGAAAGTAAAGGGTGAGGGTGTTGCCTCTTCGTTGGCTGGAAAGTAAAAGGTGCCATTTGATCGGCAACAGAAAAGTAAAAGGTGAGGGTGTTGCCTCTTCGTTGACTGGAAAATAAAGGGTGCCATTTGATCGGCAACAAGAAAGTAAAGGTTGGGGGAACTAACAGGACGTCTCGTCCGAATTAGCTCACTGTTGACAGGAAATGTAAAGGTTGGGGGAGCTAACAGGACGTCTCGTCCGAATTAACTCAATGTTGGCAGGAAATGTAGAGGTTGGGGGAGTTAACAGGACGTCTCGTTCGAATTAACTCAATGTTGGCAGGACATGTAGAGGTTGGGGGTTAATAGGACGTCTCGTCCGAATTAACTCACTATTGGCAGGAAATGTAAAGGTTGGGGTTGACCCTCGGTTGCCATGACTACGGATTCTTAGGGAACTGCCCCTTGAACGCCAGAGAATGAATCTGGGGGGATGTCCCAGTTTGACATGACTGTGGGTGGTTGGGGAACTACCCCTTGATTGAGAGGATATACCCGGGGAGATGCCCTAGTTTGACATGATTGGATGAAATCTTGGGGAACTGCCCCTTGAATAAGAGAATAAACCCGGGGAGATGCCCCAGTTTGAGATGATTGGATGAAGCTTGAAGGGCGGGGTACTGTCTTTTGAATGAAAGAATAAACCCGGGGAGATGCCCCGGTTTGACATGATCGAAAGAGTCTTTAGGGAAAACTATCCCTTGACCGAAAGAAGAATCTGGGGAGATGCCCCAGTTTTTGGTTGACTGGGAAGTGTAGTCCCACTGGGGAAGGATTTGAGAAGTGTAGTTTTTGGCGATTATGGTTCCACTGGGGGAGAAAATTTGGTGATTCAGGGTAATGTCCCTTTGGGTGAAAGAGAATGGACTTGGGGTTTACTGCGGATATGCTGAAGGTCTGCTAAGGAGAGAGTTGGGTAACTACACATCTCGGGGATCATGGTTCCTGGCCATCCTTTAACAGAGAAACGTGAAACTAATTAAAAACTTACAGGCGGACTCCCTTGGCGACAGGCGTTGAAGTAACTCATGGCCAAAATAATTATTACTTCTGACTTCATTGAGGTTGTTTCGCAGAACTGGTTGAGCTTGCTTGAGGTAAGATCTGGCAACGGTGTCCACTTCGTTCCCCATAACTTTGTGTTTTCGTTCTTCTCAAAGCTCATTTTTTAAGAAATTCTTTTTAGGCAAAACTTGTTTATTCATTCTAGTCATGAACACATGTGAGAAGAAAGGAAACTTTTTATTTATGAACAACAGATATGTACAGGTGACAATAATAATGCAAAAATATGACAAGGTGTGAGGAATTGATGGTAAGGATGGAAGGGAAGGCCTTTTAGATCCTCTATCGATTTCCTGAGAGCGACAAGATTCCTGGTCTTTTCCATGATTTCCTGTTTATCTTCTGATTTTGCTTTCGAGGGCGTGACTTGACAATGGCTTCGATGTTCTAGACCCATCCCCTTGTCTGTGACTTGGAAAATTGGCATTGCAGTGTTGAATCTATAGGGTGTGAATTTGTTGGGGTCGCTTTCTTAGAATTTTTGACCCCACCAATTGCTCTAACTTTTGCCTAGGTCGCCTTTTCAGGTTTTCAACCTAGCGAGCCCCTTTTTTTTTCTTTTTTTTTCTTTTATTTTTATTTTTATTTTATTTTATTTTTTTTATTATTTTTTTTACGCATAGTATCTTCTCACTGCGTTCGCGTTTATAGGCATCGGTAGATCTTCCCCATCCATGTTGGCAAGTATGAGAGCACCTCCGGAAAAAGCCTTCTTCACGACATAAGGCCCTTCATAGCTGGGAGTCCATTTGCCCCGGTGATCTTTATGCATCGACAAAACCTTCTTGAGCACCAAGTCTCCTTCTTGGAATTGTCGGGGTCGTACTTTCTTTTCAAATGCTCGCTTTATACGCCTTTGATATAACTGACCATGGCAGAGGGCAGTCAGTCTCTTACTATCAATCAGATTTAATTGGTCATGTCGAGTCTGGATCCATTCAGCTTCAACCAGTTTGGCTTCCATGATTACTCGGAGGGAAGGAATCTCCACTTTAAAAGGCAGGACTGCTTCCATGCCATAAACTAAAGAGAATGGAGTTGCCCCAGTCGAGGTCCGGACTGAGGTACGATAACCGTGCAGAGCAAAAGGAAGCATTTCGTTCCAGTCTTTGTAAGTTACCACCATTTTCTGTATTATCTTCTTGATATTCTTGTTCGCCGCCTCGACTGCCCCATTCATTTTTGGGCGGTACGGAGAGGAATTATGGTGGGAGATCTTAAAGCTCTCACAAAGCTCCTTCATCATTTTGTTGTTCAGGTTTGTACCATTGTCTGTGATGATTTGACTCGGTAGGCCGTACCGACATATCAACTCACGCTTGACGAATTTAACAACAACACCTTTGGTTACATTAGTGTATGAAGCTGCTTCCACCCATTTTGTGAAGTAATCAATGGCGACCAAAATGAAACGATGGCCGTTTGAAGCCTTTGGTTCAATGGGACCAATGACATCCATGCCCCACATCGAGAAGGGCCATGGTGCTGACAAAACATTTAAAGATGACGGGGGTACGTGAATATGATCAGCATATATTTGGCACTTATGACATCTCCAAGCATAGGCGAAACAGTCTGCTTCCATGGTCATCCAAAAATAACCAGCCCTTAAGATTTTCCTTGACATGGCGTGCCCATTGATGTGGGTTCCGAAAGATCCCTCGTGGATATCCCTCATGATTCTATTTGCTTCAACGGTATCAACGCAGCGAAGAAGGATAGAATCATGGTTTCTTTTGTAAAGCATGTCTCCATTTAAGAAAAACCCCATGGCGAGCCGTCGCAGGGTTCTCTTGTCGTTTTCTGTGGCATTGTCGGGGTATTCTTGCCTCTGGATATACCTCTTGATATCGTGATACCAAGGTTTTCCATCCGATTGTTCTTCGACTACTTGGCAGTATGCGGGCTCGTGACGCCTTTCTACCTCGATGAGGGGCACGTCATAGTCATTGTTTACTTTGAACATTGAAGCGAGAGTGGCCAAAGCGTCAGCCATCTGATTATCTTCCCGAGGAACATGATGGAAAGAAATCTCTTCGAAATCTCTGATCATTTCCATAATGTGGGTGTGATAGGGGAGAAGCTTGCTATCTCTGGTTTCCCACTCACCTTTTAACTGGTGGACGACTAAAGCAGAGTCTCCGTAGACTTCCAGTGTCCTTACTTTCATATCTAATGCCACTTGGATCCCTAAGGAACAAGCCTCATACTCGGCGATGTTGTTGGTACAATCGAAACATAGCCTGGCGCAGACAGGGATGAATTCTCTTTTTGGCAAAATCAAAATGGCCCCAATTCCATGCCCTAAAGCATTAGAAGCTCCATCGAATCTTAAAATCCATTTGTCCTTGTTACCGCCTTCTTTTTCGTCAGACAATGCCAGGATATCCTCATCTGGGAAGTCAAATGGCATTGGTTGGTAGTCACTTATGGGTTGATGGGCTAAATAGTCAGCCAAAGCACTGCCTTTTATGGCTTTCTGAGTGACATATGTTATGTCGTACTCAGTTAGCAGCACTTGCCATCGAGCAATCCTTCCGGTCAGGGCTGGCTTCTCAAAGATGTACTTGATAGGATCCATCTTAGAAACTAGCCAAGTAGTGTGACTCAACATGTATTGCCTTAAACGTTTCGCAGCCCATGCTAACGAGCAACAAGTTCATTCTAATGCGGAATATCGCATTTCGTAATCAGTGAACTTTTTGCTGAGGTAATATATGGCATGTTCTTTCTTTCCCGTTTCATCGTGCTGACCCAATACGCAGCCCATGGACTCATCCAGTACCGTCATGTATAAAATCAGTGGTCTCCCAGGGGTTGGCGGTACCAATATTTGTGGTTCTTTCAAGTATTGCTTAATTTTCTCAAAAGCCATTTGGCAGTCCTCATTCCATTGCCCCGGTTGGTTCTTGCGGAGTAGCTTGAAGATCGGCTCACAGGTCGATGTCAATTGTGAGATAAATCGAGCGATGTAGTTTAATCTTCCCAAGAACCCTCTGACTTCTTTTTCTGTGCAAGGAGGTGGCATTTCTAGGATTGCCCTGACCTTGTCGGGATCCACTTCAATTCCTTTCTTGCTTACAATGAAACCCAACAGTTTGCCTGACCTTGCGCCAAACATGCACTTGGCAGGATTCAATCTAAGCTTAAACCTTCTCAACCGTTCAAACAATTTCCTTAAGTCGCGAACATGATCTTCCTCGGTTCTGGATTTTGCAATGATATCATCCACATAGACCTCTATTTCCTTGTGCATCATATCATGGAATAAAGTGACCATTGCTCTCTGATAAGTTGCCCCTGCGTTCTTCAAACCAAAGTACATTACTTTGTAACAGAAAGTACCCCACAATGTGACGAACGTGGTTTTTTCCATGTCTTCGGGCGCCATTTTAATTTGATTGTACCCGGAGAAACCATCCATGAAAGAGAAGATGGATTGTTGGGCTGTGTTATCGACCAACATGTCAATATGTGGAAAAGGAAAATCGTCTTTAGGGCTGGCCCTGTTTAGATCTCGATAGTCCACACACATCCGTACTTTTCCATCCTTTTTCAGGACCGGGACTATGTTGGCTACCCATTATGGATATTTGGCTACGGCCAAGAAACCGGCTTCGAATTGTTTTTTGACCTCTTCCTTGATCTTGAGAAGCATTTTCGGTTTCATTCTTCATAGCTTTTGCTTAACTGGTGGACACTATGGTTTCAGAGGCAATCTATGTTCCACTATGCTGTTATCCAACCTTAGCATATCTTGATATGACCAAGCGAACACATCCCGAAATTCCCGGAGCAGTTCAATCAATTCATCTTGCTGGTTTTTACTCAGGCAGGTGCCTATCTTGATCATTTTATCTTCTCCTTCACCTCCAAGGTTGATGATTTTAATTTCCTCCTGATGTGGGTGGATATCCTTATCCTCTTGTTCCAACAATCTCGTCAATTCAGATGAGGGTCCAAAGTCTTCCTCACTTTCCTCGTAGACGCAATCATTTGGATAAACAGGGTCATGAAATAAATCCAGGTTTTCGTCGTTCTCAGGGAAATCATTTTTGGATCTGCATTCGGGTTATATTATAAAGTGAAAAGAGAACAAACAAGTGAAAGGTTTAAGAAAAATAGAGTGCACAAAGATGAGGTGATGGGAAATAAAATGTGTCCATTGGTTTTTAAAAATAAAATAAACAAGTTCTGCCCTTGTTACAAAATGGGTCCCGGAGCCTTGGGCATGGCAAGGGGACCACCAAATTATGCAATACAGTGATTACTCTGATAGAACGTTAATGGTTGTAGGGAACTCCATGACTTCCCAATTGCTCAGCTCTTGATCTGGATGGCAAGCATATACCAGCTCCACATTGAGGTCAGGCTCGTTCTCAACCATGGCAACTTGATCCGGATATATCACTCCGGCGCTCTTGAAGCTCTAATAGAGATCGCAGATAGGGATTCTCGCAGTGTTGATCTCTTGACCAGTAAGGCGAGCAACTCTCCTCCCCTTCTTTTCCTCTTCAACCCTTTTCTTATCCATCACAGTGGGCTTATATCCCAAACCATATCTGTTTTTATTTTCCAGGAGACTCACCGGTTGGGTTCTACCTTCCAAATCCCGCCCTAATCCTTTTCCGGGTTGGTACCCTTTCCGCAACATGTTCAGCGTCACCATTAGAGGTACGTTGGGGAAAGACACCTTTACAACGCTTGTTGCATTGGCAATCTCCAAGGCTTGGAAGGATGTTTCGAGGGCTTCCTCGGCGGCCTCAATGTATGGAGTGGATATGGGTTTGCTGACCAAAAGGTCCTCCTCTCCAGAAACAGTCACCAACTCTTTGTCGATGATGAATTTTAGTCTTTGATGCAGCGTGGAGGGGACCACCCCTGCCGAGTGGATCCATGGTCGCCCTAATAAACAGCTGTAGGCGGGCGCGATATCCATCACTTGGAAGAGTACTTGGAAAGTACAGGGTCCGACTTGTATAGGCAATTCGATTTCTCCAATGACTTCCCTACGGGTCCCATCAAAAGCCCGCACAACCATAGAGCTAGGTCTCATGAATGTTCCATCGAAAGGCAGTTTTGCCAACGTGGATTTTGGCATAACGTTCAGAGAAGATCCATTATCCACAAGTACTTTTGCCAGGATATAATCCTGACATTTCACAGAAATATGGAGGGCTTTGTTGTGCCCTCTTCCTTCAATAGGTACTTCCTCATCTGTGAAGGTTAAGTAATTGTTGGCAACGATATGCCCCACTATGCCTCCGAACTATTCGACGGGTAAATCATGCTTCACGTGTGCCTCGCTCAGTACCTTCATCAACGTGTTCCGATGTGGTTCGGAACTCATTAGCAAAGACAACAAGGAAATTTTTGCAGGGGTGTGGTTCAATTGGTCCAACACCTGGTAGTCACTATGGCGAATAAACTTCAGAAATTCCTGGGCTTCCTCTTCAGTCACAGCCCCCTTTGTTTCGCCAGAGGCTACTTCTTTCCCAGTTTTTCCTTCTCCGGTAGTCTTGCCTTGTTTGGGTTCAGGTGGTGTATACACCCTTCCACTCCGTGTCATTCTTCCTACTCCGGTTATATTTGTAATAGAGGAGGATGGCATGGAGTTGATCACTTCAGGATTGGTGACGACCACATCTGTATTGTACCTCCATGGCACAGCGTGGGAATTCTGGAAGGGGAAAGGGGTTGGTGCCTTCACCGTAAAGACAGTCTTGGCAGGAGCCGAAGCCGCTGGCGTATCCTTGTTATAGTATACGACCAGGGGTTTCGAAACTCGTGCCTTACCCTATCCCTGTACCATATTTATTCGTCCTTCACAGCGCCTGCAGACCTCTATGACTCGAGCATTCATGAGTCTTTGAAGGGTTTCCTGGAAGCCCCTTCGCTTTGCGGACTGGAGGTCATCATACTCTTTATCCCATGACCCTTCTATTAATCCCACCTTCAGCATATGGGAGTGTATTGTTTCCAAAGGCATTTGGATGTCCTCTACTTTGGAAATGCATTCTTCATCCCCCTCTATGGCGTTGACATCCGGTCCTTTATGGTTTGGAAGGGGATTGGTTGTCACACTTGGGCTCCCTTCTTTAAAGCTTATCCAGTCGGCCCGGATTAGGTCCCTTACCTTAAACTTCAGTGCCAAGCAATTCTCAGTAGAATGTCCCGGTGCACCAGCGTGGTAATCACACCGTGCGTTTGGGTCGTATCCTCTAGGATATGGCGGCTGAAGTGGCTTTAGAGGGCATGGCACTACCATCGTGTTTTCGATGAGGTAAGGGAGAAGCTCTGTGTAAGAGATGGGAATCGGATCAAATTACGGTGGGGCACGGTCATTGTTTTGCCTTCTCTGATTTGGATTTGGCGGGTTCATTTGTGGCTGTTGGTATGGCGCTTGTGGTGGTTGATATGGTGCCTGTAGTGGTGCAGGCGGTCGCATGACAGGTGGGCGGAAATGTGGTGGATGTGGTGTTTGAACGGCGGCCACATATGGATGTGGTGTATTTTGATAGGTTGATGGAAAGGCGACCGGGGTGGGTGGCCTCGGCTGGTTTCTTCCCTGATTATGGGAGATTAGATTAGTCTCTCCCTCTCTTCTCTTTCCTTCCCTATGAGAGGGTCGTCTTGCTGCATTAACCCCAGCTGGGCCTCGGGCGATCTTCCCTGTCCGGAGGCCATTTTCTATTCTTTCTCCGATAGTGACGATATCGGAGAAGTGGGATGAAATACTTCCGATCATCTTGTCATAGAATGGCGATTGGAGTGTGTCAATAAATGTCGAGATCACCTCTTTCTCTGACAAAGGTGGGTCAACTTGCGCTGCTACTTCACGCCACCGTTGGGCGTATTCCTTGAATGTCTCGTTGTCTTTCTTGGACATGTTCTGCAATTGTACTCTATCTGGCGCCATGTCCAAATTATACTTATACTGCTGCATGAAAGCATCTGCCAGATCCTCCCAACAGCGTATACGAGAACGTTCAAGATGGTTATACCAGGTTAGAGGCGCTCCAGCCAAACTATCTTGAAAACAATGGATGAGCAGAGAGTCGTTGGAGGCATGCGAAGCCATCTTCTGGCAGTACATGGTAAGATGGTTTTTCGGACATGTCAGCCCCCGATACTTATCAAATTCAGGCGTTTTGAATTTGGGTGGAATAACAACGTCAGAAATTAGATAGAGTTGTGCAGCACTGCCTAATCCAAATCGATTCATTCCATCCATCTCCCTTAAACGCCTTTCCAAGAACTCTAATCTCCCTTCCTGGGTAGCAGCAGTGGCAGTACTTGGACCTACAACGACATAGTGACTAGCACTCCTGACTGGTCGGTCAACATGTGCCGGGCTCTCATTCAGAATTGAGGCTTGGTGTCCCGCTGTGGCTTGGGCAGCTTGTGGTTGTTCAGCCTGTGTATGGATCGGAACCGTTTGAGGATTCCGGACAGGGGGATGTTTGGTTGAGCCGCGTGAAGGATTGTTTCCTGATAATCCTGCCCCTCTTGGAGTGGCGGGAAATAACCCGGGGGTAATCCATACTGTGGGAAGGGTATGACATTCCCTTCTCCATCAACGAAAGTGTGTTGTTGAACTTGGGCAGGGTTCGACTTACCAAGGCGAACGGTAACAGTAGGCCCCGCATAGTTTGAGCTTGGTCCTTCAGCCTGACCTTGAGCGTGTCGGGAAGTGGGAGGTTGCTGCCTAGTGTTTTCAACTTCTGCTAAGGAATCCCTTTCTGCGATCCTCCTTTCGAACATTTTGGCCATTTCAGCCATTTGTTCTTTCAACTGATTGACCTCAGCTCTGAGGTTCTCATTCTCTTGCTTTATTTCGGCCATGAGCTTCTTTTTGAGCCTGGTCGCGTAGGGGTGCTTGCCCGTAATGTCTAAAGAATCACGACAAACGATTAGAAAAATAGAGGGAACAGTTAAAGAAGATAAAAGAAAAATAAAAAATAAATGGGCATTCGCGGGATATGATTCCGAATTTGACACGTATTCCTTGACCTTTCCCCAGAACGTCGCGTTCAAAAGTACTCAGTATAACAGTATATTGGAAATTAACATGAGACAACTGTGAAGGCACATTAATTCATCATTCCATTCATCTGTAAAGGTACAATGTTACTTGAAAGATACGGTTACAATATTCAGCCATTCCTAGCTTGGGCAATCATGACTTTCATTTTGCAAAGTCTTTCTTGACAATAGTTCAAAAATGATGATATCTCCTTTGGGGTGGATAGGGGATTGACCATGCCTTCGGCCTGCTTCAACATTGAGGGAAAATCTTCCAAGATTCTATTGGATAGGTATGCCAACTTAGCGAAACGGTCCATCCATAAATGAATGACTTCATCCCGTTGAGCTAACTCAGTCCCCAAAACTCGTGTGGCTTCTTGGCAGCGGCGTTCGGCATCAAGGGCTTTCTTCTGTTCAGCATGTATTTCTTGCTCATAAGCTCTCATCGTTTCATCAAGCTGTTGCTCCAATTTGTGGACTTGGGTTCGTAGCATTTCTTTTTGCATTAAAGCCTCCTTTCCCTTCTCCTTGGATTGTACCAGCATGTCCTTTAAAATTTGTTTTTCGGCCAATACAGCATCGCTCTGCTGACCCTTCATCTTTAGCTGCGAATTCGCCGCCCGAAGGCATTGATCTTGTTCTATTCTGTAATCTTTGTTAATCTTTCTCTTTTTCCGCATTTCTTCCATAGCATGTCTTCCTTCGGAGTTCTCTTTCCTATGGAGGGCGCATTCTTGTTGGCATTTCAAGAGGTCTTCTTCCAGTTTTTGATTCCTTGCCTTTATCTCTTCTACTTGGGCTTTTAGCGATATGGTAACCTTGTCCTCCACAATGCACGGCGGAGGAACTGTGTCCTCAGGTTGGTATGAAGGGCTCTTGAAAGGCAATTTCACGATGGAGACTCTGTTCACCACCCAATCTAAGTATTCAACTCTCACAGCGTGGCTTCGTGCTCCCAGTTCTTTGCCCATCCTATGGACCTTCTTCCAGGCATTGGCTATATCCCGAATAGTGGAGGTGTAATTCCCATTCACATAGTACAGAACGAAAGGAGTAAGTAGTGCTTTGTCCGGCGGCCCAAGTAGAGGATAAGCCAACTGCCGCTTACCAATAACAGGATTATAATTGATGCAACCTTGTGTCCCCATTAGAGGAACATTTGGATATCCCCCACAGCTATAAATGATGGACTCAACTTTTAGCCATTGAGGACACCACCTCACCTTTTCTGCTGTAAGGCCTACAAGGTGATTAGCCCACTCACGCCCATTCTTTGTTGCCAACTGACATAACTTCAAATCAGAGATGGGACACTCGGCTTTGCATAGTTGATGAAAAGCGTGGGATGTGAGCCACACATATAGAACAGGCAAACAACAAATAATCCTCTTTCCTCCTTGGGTATGGCAGAAATCCAAGGTGCAATAGACATTGGCCAATACTGCTGTGACGGGATTTTCCAGTCTGTACTTGTGAGCGGTGAAGACATCTATAGCATCATAATCTACGTAGTTGTCTAAGTTAGGGAATAAGACAACTCCGTAAATAGTGAGAGCCAAGGTATCAATGAAAGCTTCCCATTCTTCCCTCTCTTCCAGGACATGCATGTGCTTCTCCAGAAATTCCCTAATAAATCCGGGAATCTGGTTTCTGTTCATTTGTACTCCTTTTAACATTTCAGGATGGACCTTCAAAATACGAGCGACAGAAGTGACTGACGCATGATGGTCCAAATGACGATAATGAATCTGTCCCTCCATTGGCATCCCTAATATTTGTTCAAATTCTTCTATGGAGGGTGCCAGTTGAAAGTCTTGAAAAGTGAAACAGCGGAGATGTGGGTCATAGAATTGAGCCAGAGCTGTGATGGCTTCTATTTGGACGTCTACCTCCAAAAGTTTCAGGATCTTCCCATACTTCCTTGCGAAAGTCATCTTCTGTGTCAAGCTCAGTTTTCTCCCTAGTGCTTGTAAACTGTCAGTATTGACCTTTCTAGCCTTGAGGTGCAATAACTTCTTTAATTCAGTCACCCCTATATCACAATTACTATGTCCCATGTAAATTTCCATACTGTCTTAGAAATACCGACAAATTCGGAATCGTCCCCTGCGAACATCAAGACAAAAAATGGAATCAGTTATTATCAAGTCCTAAAAACCAATGTTCCTCCCCGGGATTTGATACAAGTTAAAGAAAAGTTAAAAAAAGTGGGGAGAACATGGATTTTTAAAAAATCATGCGAGCTCAAAAGTCGTAGGTTTTTCCCAATCGTCATTGCCACTTCAACCAGAGGGAAATGAATTATAAAAATTTTTGTGTGGGGATTTTTCTTTTGACGATTAAGAGAACCCATGACTTCTGACTAGAGTTACATGACAAAAAAAGAGGATCATCCATTCACCCGAAGAATACTTATGTTTTCCAAAGATTTTCCAAGACTAAGCGAATCTTTGGATGGTAGATAATCCTTTTTTTTTAATAACAGGAAAGT
This sequence comes from Clitoria ternatea, assembly GCA_037962975.1. Taxonomy (NCBI): domain Eukaryota; kingdom Viridiplantae; phylum Streptophyta; class Magnoliopsida; order Fabales; family Fabaceae; genus Clitoria; species Clitoria ternatea. The sequence continues at coordinate 290,995,625 of CM075670.1, forward strand.
GAAAATGACATAAGGTAAAGTAAAGTTTGCCCTTTCATGACCTAAATCAGGTTTTGTTGAAGGTTTTCTCTGGACCCTAGGCTTGTCTAAAAGTGACTCTTCACACCAGGTGGCTTGTACTAGACTTCTAGAAGGTCACTAGAGCCAAGATCCTACCCATGACAGGGACGCAACAGTGGGGAACCACTAGGTGCGTATGTCATAAGAGGTCGAACTCTAGTTGGGGTTCTCACGATCACCGGATAGGAAGTACATCCTATACGATTCTGTATACCAACCCCTCCTAACTTAAGTTTTATTTGGGGCCCGGGTATAGGGCGCCACTCATAAGTGTGTGCGAGTAATTTGTGAGTGTAGTGTGTGAAAGGGCATTCAATACCTTTTTACCTTACACCATTCTGCATAGAGAACAAACACAGAACAAATATATATAGTCGTCTACCCTAGGGTTCAATAATTGCAGAAAAGTAACATAGTCCTCTACCCTAGGGTTCAACAATCATACAGAACATGGACGATAAAGCAAATAACAAAATGCAATTTAAAACAATAACGAACATTCACAACAATCAATGGAAAAAATAAAAAACAAGGGGAAGAAATCCAAGCTAAACAAAGGCTATAAAAAAACGCATTTTCAACCAAACTGACCTGACTCTCTTAAGTCTCCCCAGTGGAGTCGCCATCTGTCGCAACCTGGATCGCGACGGCGCGGCGAGAAAGAGAGAGGGGAGTGTAGAATGAAACAGGGAGTCGCCACCAACGTTTTTTATCCATAGGAAAAACATTGGAAAAAAACTAAGTTCAGTAAAGCACTGGTTAAAAATTGAGATTCAAGTTCGGGAGTCGGTTACGAGTAGGGAAGGTATTAGCACCCTACATCGCCTGTCAAAAACAGTACCAAGATTAAAAATGCGCAACATAAATATCCTTACAAAAGATGGTTTATTTCTTCCCTTTTATTGTTGTATTTTTTATTTAAAAAACGACAGAATGGAGTGAGAGAACTGTACAAACATAGAATGTCGAAGCGAGGTCAATGGGACGTTTCATCCGAATTAAACTTGACTTCGATATGAGACAGAGAGGGGAAGAGAATGCTAATAAGGCGTCACGCCTAAATTAGACGTTCTCGGATAAAAAAAACAGGGATAGGAAAGAGATAAACGGGACGTCTCGTCCTAAGTATCCCTTCCCTATGAATTATGGCGAGGCTTGAGCAAAAACTAGGGGGAAATCAACAAGACGTCACGTCTAAGTTGATTTTCACGGAAGCGACCAAAAAGAAGAACATTTATGAAAGAAACATGAAGGTGAGGAAATAAATCAAAAAAAAAGAAATAAGAAAGATGGGCCCGACAGGAGTTGAGGTCCTGCTCCTACGTATTCTTGAATTATCAAGAAATCAGGGTTACGTAGTTCTGAGTGTTGTTCTTTTAGGAAAAGACTTGGGAAATGATGATGGATGTCATTGAGACGGGAAATTCATACAAGGCGATGTTCTTCGCACGTGTACGAATCCTAAAGAGGTTGTGTAGACGGGAATGCTCCCGTACGACACCGTTTTTTTTTTTTAAAAAAGAAGATTTTCAAACTAGAAAATATAACATGTGCAAAATTTATTACTTATTATTTTTATATTATTATTTTTCTAGGGGAAAGGGGGGGTAAACACTGACAGTATAAACTATGCTACGCATAAAATCATAACTGTGGACAGCAAACTGGCAAGGAAATAAATGATTGAAAACAAGAGAAATAAGGGACAGAAAGGAACCGGTGTGGAGGGCTCAGGACCGGTGTTGGAGTTAGGCACAGGTCCGGTGTCAAACCGGTACTGGACTTACACATTGACAGAAACACTGGACCAGTGTTGGATTAAATGCTGGAAACTGAAGGATGTGACCGGTGTTGGTATGAGTTGATCCAAAGCGAGGAAGTGCCCAGACGCTGTGTAGGGTCGATGTCGAGGATTGGTAAAGGCAGTGACCTGGTAAGGTAAAATGGAAACAGTGAAGGGCAATGACTTCGTACTGGGACGGTGTAGGTTCGACGTAGGAACGGTGTAGGTTCGATGTGAGGGACAGTCTCTGAACAATGGAGAACTTCAAGTTTTCTAATACTGGAGGTCCTTTTATGATAATCTAGGCCAGTCACGGGTTTCAAATGGGAAAGTCCTTTGAAGGTTTTGAGGAATCGGAGAGAATTTGGGAGAGTTTTCTTCCAAGAGGAGGATTCCAACCAGCCAGCCCCTTGAGCTTCTTTGGTTGGGGCATTTATAGGGCTTTGAGGACATGGACTGAGGGTTTGGGACAACCAGAATTCCCACTCACCCATACGCGTAGTGGTGTGCAACCCTGGCCACTATCTGTTCGTGGGGAACAGTGGTTCAGTGGGGTATTTTTAATTGTCCACTTCCGCCTCCCTGTCTGCCATTTTTAGGGAGTGCGATTCCAGGTCATCACGCATAAACTTTCGACTTCGTCCTTCCGTTGTCAAGTTCGGGACATCGGCTTTTAAAGACACCGGTTGGACGAAATCCCAAATGGTCCGATGTGGCCTCTCAAGAACCTGGACCTGTATCTTCATATCGGTTGAACTCTTTTTTTTTTTCAATGTGGTATCCAGGGGCGGTGTTCTTCCTCCTAGTCCGGATCTACTGCCTCAGCCGGTGTGCATATATTTCGATCTGAGTCATCCCATTAGATCGAGAAATTTTACTTGGGCCGGATTGACCTGTCCTTCCATTGTCAGGCGTATGACATCGGTCACTAAGGAACTCCAGCAACTGGTCCGGTGTTCCCCACATAAACCGGTGTCATATTTACAACAGTCGAAACTTTTGGGGTGCCACGGTACCGGTGTCCTTTCCATTTGGGCCGGACCGAAAGAGGTGTTCACAGTATATCAAGAACAATACATGTCATATCAATTGGTCCTGAATTTTTTTGAAAATGCTCTGATACCACCAATGTGACGTCCATAATAATTTTCTGAATAAATTTTTCGCGTTTGAAGAATCCTTTTAAAACTCGTAATTTAAATTTTGAAGTCATGTGAAAGTTAATAAATGCGGAACATTATCATGCATACTAGTCGGTAACAATTAATGCGGAACATTATCATGCATACTAGCCGGTAACAATTAAAGCATAAGACATTTATATAGCGGAAACGATATGGAAAAATAACAGTACATGGTACATTATACTATTACAACCCATTAAATTAAAAATGAAGCCAAAGTCCAAGCAATAATTCATAAAAACTTCATTCATGGTATCACTCGTCATTTTGTGTAGCGTGCACTGTAAAAATTAATGTAAAAGTGAGACAAAATATAGAATAAGTATAAAATAAATAAAATTGCACAAACACAATCAACAAGACATAATGATATGATGAATATGCCAAACAAGTTCATTTATAATTATTAAGTCTTTAATTAGTCAAATGATGTCATGCTGGATCCATTTGGTTTGGTGGGAATACTGCAGTAAAAAGTCTCATAGAGACACAAGTAGGAATTAGCATAACCATGAATCCCTACACCCTCATGGCTCCTGCGAAAATAAGTATACAAGTAGGAATTTGCATAACCATGAATCCCTACACCCTCATGGCTCCTACGAAAATAAGTACTCAAGTAGGAATTTTCATAACCATGAATCCCTACACCCTCATGGCTCCTGCGAAAATAGGGCTTAAACTCATCATAGAGTAACCCCCACCAGGGTAGGCAATCATGGAACCCCTAAATTCCATGGTGCGTCCAAATGCTTATGATGCATTAATGTCTTTGATTCTCTTTAATCGATTTAACATACCATGATATCAATATTTCCATAATCACTTGGAAAATCACAAGTCCTCAAAGGACACAACACATATGATAATTTTCAGAATCATGGATTTACTGTTTTTAACAACATATCTTAATAATCCACAAGGCATTCATGTATATATATATTTAGTCATTCATAATCATTCATCAACAAGATATACAAATTGTGTAATATTCATAGGGCACTCAATATCATCCATAATAATTCATAGTTGCTCAATAATTCAATAATAAATCATTATTCATATGAAAAATATCATTTTCATCCCTAATAACCATTATAGGTAAGTTTCAGCATTTTCCAACAGCAATATACGTTAGTAAAACAGCCATAACATGAGCAACTCAAATCCTTTTTAAGTGATTCCACTTTCTGTAGTTCAATAATAGAATTATCTACAACTTTCATGAAGACCATAATTTCAAATTTCAAATAGAAACACTACTTATTCAAAAAATACAGGACCACCTCAAATAGAGTTTCAAAACGTACATATGTTAGTATTTTCCACGTTTCTGGAGCTACAAAAATAATTTTGGCATGAGACTAGTTCTAAATTACTAATAAAACAAATATCTAAAACTTTCGTGAAGATACCAATCGCTAATTTTCACCACAAAATTCCCAGTTTTCAAAATAAAATTCGTATTTCATGTTAACAGATTTTCAGCTTGAGTATACTTCAGTATTTTAGGCATAACTAGAGCTATAAACATCCTTTTAACTTGAAACCACTTTCTATAGATCCAAAACATAAATATCTACAACTTTCGTGAAGACATCAAAGGCTGATTATACATGTATAGCTCCCAGAATACTAATATATACATAAAACATAGGATAAATATTCCAAACGGACATGCTGTAGTATTTTGGCTATAACTCATGCTATACACATCCAAATCAGTCGTTTCAGGTCTCAAAATTCACATAAGAAAAAGTTCTACAACTTTGATGAAGAAGTCAGAATTAAAATCATATGTTTTCAGCTTCAAAACTGAGCAACAAGATACGAAAATAATGCTAGAATCCTAGATTAGCATACAATTCTACCCATTTCATAATTATTCATAACCCTATCCCCTCTTACTTGGATTGAAGATTTTGACTGGTTGAAAACGTTCTCCTTACTGTCCTAGCTTTAGATCGAAAGTGCCTTGATAGAGAAGAGGAAATGAGAGGGAGAAAATTCACTGACTTACTTGTTCTAAGGAGTTCCGGTCTTAACAAGAGGCAGTGTTATTAATGCAAAGACAAGTGGGGACAAGCTCTCTCATGAGTGGATTTTAGTGGGCTGTTAGTGCGTTGATTGTGGAAATAATAGAGGTTTAGATAAGAAAGTGAGCTGTATTGTTGTCCACTTCTGGCCGCCTACATACTAGGGTATGAATGATTGGATTAGATATATTAAAATATGCATAAGATGACAAAATTGGTGTAAAATTTAATTCTGTCACTGAATACCGACTGGAACTCTACCCAGTCAGCATATATGCCAACTGGAAACTACTTTCGAGTCTGTCTGAGGAGAACTCATCAGTCTCCTCTCTCAACTGCTTCACTTAGAAAGTTTCCTTTCCTCGAACGGACTTAATCCGGTCTTGAATACCAGCTCAAGGTTGTCTAGTCTCATTCAGAACCAAGAGAAAAGAAGGGAAAAATTCCAACAGGGGGTCACTCGCTCAAGCGAGGCCCACATCCGCTTGAGCGAGACAGCCCATCTCGCTTGGGCGCTTTTATTCGCTCAGGCGAAATGGCTCCAGTAGCCATTTCCAAACTCGCTCGCTTGAGCGAGGAATCCACTCGCTTAGGCGAATTCCGACCAGAGGTCGTCCTTCTTTCCACACTCGCTCACTCGGCAAGACTTTCCCAACACTCGGTTTCACTCGGTGAACTTATTCCAGGACCGATTCCTCTCATTCGGTCCTTTACTCGGCTAATTAATTCTAAGGCCGACCGTTTCTCACTCAGTCTTTACACTCAGCAATTTATTCCAAATCCGAGTCATTTCTCAATCAGTCTTTCACTCGGTAATTTCATTCCGAATCTAAGTCATCTCTTAATCAGCCTTTTACTCGGTAATTCACCCTCACACCGACTCAACTGGCTTGATTTTCTACTCGGTAAAATCAATCAAAGCCGACTCATCTCTCACTTGGTCTTTCACTCGGCAATATATTCTAAATCCGAATCATCTCAATTAGTCTTTCTCTCGGCGAATTATTTCAAAACCGACTTCACACTCAACCGAGTTTCCTCTTAGAAAATACTCCAGACCATGTCTTTCTCACTCGGTTTTTCACTCGGTAATTACTCTAAAATGACTCTTTTCTTATTCACTCGCATAAGGTTATTCCAGAGTACATTTGGTCAGACTTACACCGTATATTCCCATCGGTGCTATCCCACTCGGAATTACACACACGGAGGCACTCCACTCTCAAGTTCCACTCGGAATTACTCTGACCTTTCATCACTCGGAGGAATTCACTAAGCTGTCTCACTCAGACTTATTTAAATCTTATCCACTTAGAATATATAACTTCATTCACTCGGAAGAGGACTCCCAGAACACCTCAATCAGAACCATCACAATCATTCTCCCCTCGGGAGAGGTTCATTCGGGATTTTCCACTCGGGAATAATTAGACCTATCATTACTCGGAGAATTCTCACAATGACTCAGAATTCTCTCCAAACACATTTCTCTCGGAATCCTTTTAAGCCTCCATCACTCGGAAAAAGGCCCAATGGCTATGGTCTCACTCGGAACGGCTTACAACAACATTCCACTCGGGAAGTCCTGTCTCAGACATAGCTCGCTCGGGATTTCACTCAGAAATTCACCACCTCATGGAGTTATTAAGACTCCAGCTCAGACAGAATTCGTCTAGTACACCACTCACTCATCTCGCTTGAGCGGAAGGCTAGCTCGCTTGGGCGAGATTGGTCCAGAAGTTATTTCCCTGAAGCAGGGGACTCTCGCTTGGGCGAGGTCCCATCTAGCTTGAGCGAGACCACTCGGACATAAGCAGAATCAGCAATTCTTTACAACTTAACACCTGAAATCTCACTCTAGGCCAACTGATTCCCCACTAATACATCATACTCATCACATGAGGCATATAAAACTTGCTCTAAGCATTCTCACTCGGAATTCACAACTTTCACTCGGAAACAGGTCTTTTATTCGCTCAGAAAGTCTTATTTCTGACCTTTTTCACTCGGAATTTGGATAATATTAATAATGACCTAGATTAAAAATAATTACACATGAGATTGAAATTTTTGGGATGTTACATTTGGCTTTCGATTCCAAGCTCTGCTCCGCTCAATGACTTCTCAATTTGCAACCTAGCAATACCGAAATAATAACCCATTAGCGTCAGATGCCATTTCTAGGTTCCCAAGGGCTTATCGTAACATTCTTACGCTTCAATTTCTTAAAATTAAAAGGGATCCTACCAACCCCACCACCATGCACAATTTGATGTAGAGAGGGAAAGGAGGAAACTAGAAATATAGGGTGCCAAAATACTCATCTGACTTCCCCGATCGCAATGGTGTCCTCAATTTAAAGTTTCAACAAGGAATCAAAGCTCAATCACCACCTTGTGTTCACGCTACCATGGTTGAATGGAAGAAGAAGAAAGCATGCGTGAATGGAATTGGAAATGGGAGAAAGGAAAGGAATTGTACATTAAGGGCATAAGCGTCATTTCCCCTTTTTAATTTCTATTTTCATTTTCCTCTATTTTCTAAATTCATTTTCTTCTTCTCTTAAAATTCTATTTTCCCATTTTCTTTTATTTCTTCTAAATAAAAACTAATCATACACCATCTAATTTAATTTAATTTAATTTAATTTAATTTCATAGTTAATCACTTCTAAATAACTAATTTAATCTCCTCACTAATTAAAATTCCTCATTAATTTAATTTTACAGTCAACAGTATTTAACTAATTTATTAATTAATCTTATGCAGCGTGAATAATTAATTTTAATAATTGGGTGTTACACTTGTAGTGTTGGGAATGTAATTATATGAAATTAATGGTTGGGCAAGAGTGGTACAATTGGAATATAAATTGAGTGTGTATTATCATAAGGCTAATTATGCCTTTTTCAATTTTAAGTTTTTATATTGATTAATATGTTCATCACTCACTCTTTTTATTGTTGTTGTTTATCTTTTTAGTAACCAATGACAAAAATATCGCGGACACCGCAGAGACGAGTACCAAATGAGTTAGGATTGTCAAGGAACAAATAATGAATTTGTGTTGGTTGCAATAATGATGATTTATGAGTAAACTGTTTAAGTATGTATGTTCTAATACTTTATTTATGTTGGTATTTATGTTTTAATACTTAAGCTTATTGTGTTGATGATCAGTAGCTAGCAGGTGATGTTTAATATGGATAGGAAATGTTCTTTATATGTGTATGTTTTGATGATGGATGGCATATAGCCAAGTAGACAATGATGATGAATTATATAGGCTATGGCCAGGTTTTGTGAACGTAGTGTAGAATGACATTGAGCTAAGCATTGATGAAATTATATATCTATGGGCAAGATATGCTTGATAGTGATGATGGTGATGTTGATTGGTGATTGTTTGTAATTTAGAGAGATTGATGCATATATATATATATATAATTGAATAAGTGATTTTGAATTCCAGTGGGATTCGAAGTCCCTGGAAGGTGTCAATAAGATCTTATTCATATTTAGAACTTGTGTGCAATATTGAATTGTCCATTGGATGTTATTTTGTGTGGTTTTAGTATAGAAGTCGCATGAAAATGAGTAAAATGTATGTTTCTACATAACTCTGCGATATGGAGGAATTTTCTAGTACCGACTCGAATGAGTCATAGATAGTGCACATAAAGTTTTATAGCATTCAAAGTTAAAATGGACAAGTTAAGATGTGGAAGTTAAGTTGGCCAGAGGTCAAAATCTGTATAATTCTATAGGTCTATTTGTTTGGTAATCGATTATTAGAGAGCAAAACTGAAATCTCGCACATATTGCTTGTGGATAATCGATTACGTAATTGATTACCTGTAGTCGGTTACCAGAGTGAAGGGGGGTTGAGTCATTTTAAGTTACGTACTGCTTAGGTTCTTAGGGTTTATTCATCAGGGGTAATGCTAATTGCGATTTTTTAAAATATTTAGACCCTCGGGTAAATATTAGGAATTTAAGCAGGGACGTCACATTTAAGCATGACAAAAATATTATAAATGTTCAACTTAGTAATTTTTATTTATTTTATACTAAAATAATTTATTTTAATCTCATAGAATTTTTAATACGTATTTATTATATTTTATTAAAATAATATAAGTTTTTATTGAATTATTTTATTTTATTAAAGGTTAATGTTAATTGAATCTCTTAATAAAATTTATAATAACTGCATATAAATATTAATAACTTACTATAAGATTTTATTACAATTTTAATTATTTTATTATGTTTAAATATTAATACATACATATTACAAAAAAATTATTAATACATGGCTGTGCCACTGTAGCAAGCACGGTGTAGCAGCTACAGTGGTGGACGGGATTCTGTTTTTATATATAATGTAGACTAGCCATCAAATATTTTTTTTAAAAAAATTCATTAAATAATACTAGTATAAAATAGGAAAATACAAAATGTTGATAATTCGATGATTAATTAACAAAAAGAAAAACATTTCCTTACAAGCAATTCTGCTTTTTTTTTGGTGAATAATTCTGCTTTTTTCTGTAATAAGCCCAAGCTGGAAGACAAGGAGAACAGTCGTCATGAAATGGCGTGAGTGGCGTCACCTTAAAACGAACACGTTATGATGACAATGTTTAAGATCTAACGGCCTACAACAAATATCATAATTAACATGCGAAAACACCCATATCATGCTCTCTATGCATGGTTTAATGACACACAACACAGCGTGCAAAAGTAGAGCCACCTAATCATTCTTTCTCATAATAAAGATACCTTGCAAAAGAATTCTATATTTTAGAGTTTGAATTATTTTAATAAGTTTTATGACTAAATTTATAATATTATATTTCATTTAAAAATAACTTTATTGCATTATAAAAACACATCCTAAGAATTGTAATCAATAATAAAAAAATGAGTTTTTACTTTTCAGTATAATCTTTGTATTTTTGTACATTAATTGAATTTTTTATTGCATAATGAATTATCTGGCGATATTTCTTTTGGGGGACAAAGTCCAAAGTCCAAATATACAAATAAAATATGGAGGCTAATTTAGATTTAAAATGCAAATATCTTTTTAAGTCACTTTCCTACATATGCTGTCCGCGTACATCGCACTACGTTAATATAATGATCACTTGCCCCGTTGCGCTATAATAGAAAAGAATGAAAATCTATATGTTTAAAACAACAACAATCTCATAAGACATATTGTTGTTTATAATACTGTGTGTATTTTAAATTATTAATCATTTTTTAAAAAATGAGGATATTAATATTTACAGTACTGGTAGAATGATATAAATGTTAATCTAATGATGAGAATGCTAGTTTCAAATTTGATAATCAGAACGAGAATAACAAATTATGATTAAATATTTTTTAAATTCGTGTAATTACTTTAAAAAAGTTATATGATTTTTAAAACATATAACAAAAAATGTTTAATCCTAAGACTGACTCTATTTAAGTTGAAAAATTACTGAAGTCGTATAGTACCACAACATTTTTTTACATGCACGTTCAATAATTGAATTTTCGTTCATCTAAATAAAATGATTGATTTTACAGCAAAATTTGAAGGTTTTCTTAAAGGAAATGTTGCATGAAATAAATCCTCTAAGCAACAACCAAATATTAAAATCTTTCGAAGCATAAAAAGTTATTAATGTGGGTACCGAGGAAAAAGAAAAAAAGAAAGGGATGTGAATGGATGGGAAGAATGAAGGGTAGGGAAGAGGGAGGAGTATGAGTTAGGTTTATATTGTTGATTTAAGATTTTTTTTAATGATGATATGAGTTTGACATGTGTTAGATATTTTATTGGTGTTAATTATTGAACAATTTTGGGATGAATTTGTAAACATTTAAAAACTTAAGAGAAACTAAATTGATAGAAAATATGAAACTTAAACCAAAAGATCTCCTTTTTTTTTTTGAAGAATCAAACAAAATATTATATAAATTTTAAAATGATTGAGTATAAGATATACTCAATACAAACATACAACTGAGAGTATTTGTGCCACTACTCTAGTAAGATGTAATACATATTACCGGATTCTTTAACCAACAAAACATAGAATAACAAAAAGAAGAGCATCACGTCTTTAACCATGACTAAACTTTCACTTGTACAAGATCAAACACTTTATCTATATCTAAACTATGATCCTTCTCTCTAACCATAATGACCAGACCATAGCAAATCAAATGACACTCCACATATATTGTTGTATCATTTTACCGGGGAACATTCCAATAAAACTCATCAAGTGACTCCCATCGCCATTGATAGAGCACTCAATATCCCACACCATTGTAAACATTTAACCCATACTTTATATGCTTTATCACAAGAGAATAACAAATGAGATACTGAATCTTCTAAACTTTGACAAAGTGGACATGTCTTCGGTACCATCATTCATTGCTTCAACAATTCAACACGCATCAGTATACTTTCCTTCATTGTTTACCATGCAAAACCTGTAATTTTCAAAGGAACAAATTTGTTCCACACATTCTTATATAGAATGTCTAGAACCTCATTAGATACTACCAAAAATTGATACACCCTTTTTATTGAGAATCTCCCATCCATTTCCCCTAACCACACCCACCTGTCATCTACCTTTTTCTTTTAACTTCATCCCCTCAACTCTTCTTCCAACACCCCTACCAAGCTTATCTCCCAATTAAATAATTGTCTCCTCCATCTCCACCTACCCCTCCCCCATCTTTATTTACAACACTAGCAACTAATTCCATCTCATTTGTTGTTAAAGAATACAACCGAGGAAACCGCTCCTGGAATGATATCCCCCCACCAATTATCATTCCAAAAACTAGTACTATTATCATTCCCTACCAACCTTCCTACTATTCTTGATCACCAACCTGAGTTCACCATATCCCTTCAGACACCCCCTCTTTTATCAATATTACATATATCTTTCCACCATGCAGATGCCTTTGTATCATACTCACCCCTCAAAACCACCCTTTTCCCATACTTAGACATCAACACCCTCACCTAGAAACTATTTATATCTTTTAATAATCCCCACCTCCACTTTGATAAAAGAGCAATAACATTATTAAAATATTTATATTATGGATCAATTTGGACGAGACGTCCCGTTGATCTAGGTTTTTAAATAAATTTTTTTTTATTTCAAAATTAATTTAGACTATTAAGTTTTTCTCTCTAAAAAATAATAAAATCAATAAACCCAAGGTTCCTTTTTATATATACAATATTTAAGGTCAATTTGGATAAGACGTCCTGTTGATTTACGTTTTCCTAAATCTCAACGCTTTAAACTTGTTTTACGTCTTTTTAAAAATAATGAACAAAGAACTATGTAACCTTGATTTCTCCTCACGCTTGGGGAATACGTAGGAGTAGGAGTCATTCCTGTTGGGCCAAATTTAAAAAATAAATATATCTTCATTAACTCAAAAATAAAACCATAATGGCATTTTAACGACGACCTCTGTTAATCACTAAAATTATAACTTTAATTATTAAGTCGACAATAAATTCACAAGACATTTTTAAGAGGTCTAAATTATAAATTATTAAAATTATTCAAAACTTAAACAATTTAGGGTAACCGTTTAAAATAGACAATATGAGGTGTTAATACATTCCCAATCTGTAATCAGACTACCGAACTTAAAATCTCAATTTAGGACTAGTACCTTTACTTTAGAGTTTTTCTGATGGTGGTGACCCAAGGTTTCCAGAAGGAATCCGGGAACTTAAATTTCTTTTACGATCGACCTCCTACCATGATCTTGGCTCTTTTATCTACTCTTTCTATTACTATTTAACTGTTCAAAGATAAAAGGTAAATGATATGTCTGTTTAATTGTCTACTTATAATTTCCAAACACCAATGATCACTTTTTTTTTGTCAGTAACATATATAAGGGGTAAAAACAAGTCAGACTACTCAACAAAGACCTAGATCTAACTTGCACTATGAATTAGGCTTTGGCTTTTTGAAAAGCTTATTATGTTAAACATGTCAGACTTCTACCTGTTTAAAAATCTTCTAAGTTTAACATATGTTATTATTATAAATTTTTTATATAAAAATTATATAGTATTATGATATTGTATGTAGTTTTTGTTATTCTATTTAAATGCTTAATATGATCATTTCTATTTATATATTAGATATATGGTTAATGTTTATAGATTTATTTAATATGTAAGCTTTTAAAGATACTTTCAAGCTAAATTAAGTTTTAAAAGATGTTGGGTTATGCCTTATAATTAGACTTATATTAGTAGTAGGTCAGGTTATACAAAGTTTAACCTGACTTAACCTATTTCTACCACTATCACATTTTATATGAGAGAAAAAATATATTAATTAAAAAGATAAAAAGAAGTAATGTAATGTAATAAATAAAGAATAAATAAAAAATTTAATATTAATTAAAACAATATAATTCCATTCTTTAATTTGTAAAATTTCTCAGAATAGTTAAACACCTTTTGTATTTATTTTTTTCTTTAGTTTAGTATTTTTCATATGGATTAAAAATATATTAAATATATTTTTTTCTAAAATATAATATTTTTTAGAATAATCAATGATTAGTTAATCCTCTTATGTTTCGATACCATAAGAAAAATATCATTTCTCTTTATAATTGAAAATATATTTAACAGAACATATTAAAAAAACCCACAAAATACTGTAAAAATAAAAACGAAGGAGTAAAAGGTAAACAGGAGTAGTTGAATGTATAGATATGATATAGGGTTTTACGAGGTGTGAGGTGTAAACAGCAGTTAGAATGATTGTGGTTGGGTGGTGAAAGAGACGCGCGTGGATGAGAGCGTGGAGCAGAGTCCGAGATTGAAGAAGTTATGTGTCGCGCTCTGAACCCGGCAATCCAAAATTAAAAGCCGCTTTCTTGTCCCCCAACACATCATTTCGCTTTGCCCTGTTTTTCTCTGTCCCCTCCATCCCTCTCTCCCACCCAACCCTATTTATTCTCATCATTTATTCATAAACCCTCTTATATCAATTATTGTTTTGAGTTTTATCAAATTAGTCGTTTTAAAACTTTTAGACACAATTAATTTATTCTTTTAACCGTGTCTTTTTATAATTTTTATTAAATCAAATAACCTTTATGTCAATATTTAGTATTATTGGATTTTCCAACCAATAGAATATAAAAAAATAAAATGAAGATTTTCGTGGCTTTAACCAAAACCAAATTTTAACTTGAAAAAGATCAAACTCATTCTCTAAATCTAACTTATAATCATAAAAAACAAACTTATTTCTCTCTAAAATCATTAAATGGGGACTGTACTCTCGAGTCTGGTGAATTCAATAATAGACGCATCTTGACATTCCAACCTTCCATCACTTCACCTTTCCTATTGTACCTTATTACCAAGTCTTTTTATAAGTAATATATCTATTTTTTTATCACCTCTTATTTTTATATGAAAAAAGGTAACAGAATGTGTAATTTCTTCTCAGCTTTCTCCCTGAATAATAAGTGGAGTAAACGTAAAAGTCTGATAACTAAAATTTTCCTCTTCTATTTATGTTTCCTATTCTGGATAAAATTGTATTGGACCACCATGCATTGATTTCTAATCCCGTGGCCTACTGGGTCGTTTTCAGGTTTACTGTATTGGGTTACACTACACTGCTTGGTAGGGCATCGGTTTAAGCCATAAGGGAATATGCAAAATACAATCAAATTATTTGTTTTGTTATTTCCCTAGTTGCCCTTATGTTGCAATTCAAGGACCTTAGCCTCTTGGTTATAATAAGGAAGAGGGAGAATCTTGCCACCTTTGGTAGGGTAATGAGTGGGGTGGTTGAAATTGTTGATTTATAAGCAATAAGCAATTTGGCTAAGCATGGCTTGTTTTTCTTTGCACTCATAATCACGATGTTCCTCTCTTACTTGGATATTAATTAAAGACTGAAAGGAAAAACAAAAAGAATGGTACCAAATATGGAGGGCACCATGATTACTTACATGATCCTCTTTTATTTCACTGGGTACCCAATGTCCATGTTTGGATCAAAGAAAACGAACTGCAACCCGAAACGTTAAAGACAGGTCACAGAAAAATTATTCTTTTTATTTTTATAAACACTGTCTTGAAACCAGAGATAGGAAAGCGACATTGGAGGAGTGCATTGTAGATTGATGGAAATTGGAATGCGGGTGAAAGGAGTAACGGATAAGCTCAGCAAAATGATTCTTTAATATAAAAGTAGAGTAAGTAAGTACTTCAATTTCTCTTCTCAAATACTATTCATATGATTAACTACTATTGTTAAAATAATTATTTTAAGTTTTAATCATTAAAAAAAACTAGTGATTAATACGGTGCTTGAATTAATTTTTGATAACTTATTTATCGATCATTATCGGTAAGGAATCCATAGTTAATACATATTCTATTTTTGGAAGAAGAATTTCATTATTTACTCGTAAATAACATTGTTACCATTGTACTCTATTGATTTTTTGGGGACTTTATTATTACTTTATGAAAAAAAATTGTAGTTTTTTTATCTTATAATTTTATTCATAGTAATCAATGTATATTTTGTTGGAAAATTTCAAATCTATAGAATATTTATGTTATTAGTCATTTTTAATTGATACTTTATTGGTTTCTATTTAATTGTTTAGAGAATGAAATTTACATAAATTATAGAATGTAATTATACATATCAAAATTTCTTATTTACCCTTCATTTATTATACTATATTTATTCTCTTTATTTAACAGATTTTATCTCTCATATGGATGTCATTCGAAAAAGTCAATGATTGGTTGGAATGTGTAAGATCGAGTTGGATTGTGACAAATCATTGCCGAGTTGAATCAAATTGAAAACCGTGAGAATCATCCACCTCAAAAATCACATAATGAAAAATTACAATTTCAAGTACAGTTTGGTTTTGTTTGTGGTTCCTGTATGCAGAACCAAACTAAACCAAACCACAACTTTTCCATGATATAAATACCTTAGTTGCTTTTATAAAAAAAAAAAACACTTCAGTTATTGTCAAGTGGCGAAGAATAACTAATGGCCAAAACAATGGGTTCACATTTTAATTATTTGTTATTGCTATTCATAAACAAAATTCTTTTTAGAATGTTGTTGCTATGTAGTGAAATATAATGCCATCATTAGTCTTAGGGGTCTAGCATTATGTCATGATGGTATTATTGGAGCATAACAAATTTGCGTTTCATTTTGTTAAGTTTATCCTGTCTTTTTAATCAAGTATATTTATTTTAAAAAAAATCATATCAACCAAACTAATCCAAACTGTAATGGCACGGTTTGGTTATCGTATTTTTTTCCAATTGAACCAAATCAAACCACAAGTTTTTTTTATATGTAGTTCATCTTATTTTTGCCTTTAAAATCGAACCGAACTACACCATGGTTCATCTTACTTATTGATGAGTCTGATACTTACTCAAACGATATCAGCTCAGTCTGCTAGTGTTAGGCATTCCAGGTGAGCGACACACGACACTAAATGACCCACATGTGTGCTTTCCTACATATGCAGGTGTGAGGCACCTTTCTACCGCCACCATAGTTGTCATCATCATCGCCACTACTATCGTTGTCGCCTCTTCCATTGTTGTTCCTGCTATTGTCGTCGTCATTGCCGCTACCACGACCACGACCACCATTATTACCACAATCACCATCACCACTGTGACCACCACCATCACCATAACCACCTTTCCCACAATTATTACAACCACCACCACCATCACTGTTACCACCACCATCACCACTGTCAATGCCAACCACCATAACCATTATCTTAAGTGTCACCATCATCACCATCATTATCCCTATCACCATCTCTACTATTATTGCCACTATCACCATCTTCTTCATCATCATCACCGCCACCATCACCATTGTTATCGCCACAAATATTGTCACCACCATCATGACAACAATGACTTTCACCACCATCACTGTCAACACAATCATTACCACCACCATCACTGCTACCGCCATTGTTGTTGCAATTACCCATCGCTATTGTCACAATAACCACTACTATCGTTGTTGTTACCGACATCACCATCATTGTAGAAATTTTATTATTACTATTAATATTAATATATTGTTGTTGTTACTTATATAAAGTAGTTTTTTATTATAATTATAAAAGTTTTAGAATAGTTTTTTAAAATCCAAAACCATATAAATAGAAATGTGAAACTAAAAACCAAAAACAAATTTTGGTCTTTAAAAATGTTAAAACTAAGAACTAAAAACCACCCTAAACAAGGCCTTAAATTCCTCATTTTTAGTTATATTGGAATTCTCTTAAAAAATCTATGAACTTTTAAATTATTAGGATTTTGATATCCAAACAATGTATTTTAATTACTAGTATTTAAAATCTTTTGTTAAAATGTATTTCCCCGTTAAATTTCTCCATGCAAACACAAGTATTTAATACACATTTTTTATTTCAAATAGAGAGAGACAAACTCCTTAAACAAGTTTCAACGGAGGAAATTATAGTAACATATATTCTCTCAATTTCTATTTAACTATACAGAGAAAAAAAATACAAACCAATAAAAACAATTATATTGTCTTAATTACATACCAAAATTTATCACTTATCTTTCATTTATTACTTTAAAGTGATTCTTTTTATTTAACACACCTTCTCTTTCATATAAATATTATTGAAAAATAATTGTTAATATTTTAAAATTTTAAACATACAGTTAAATATGAAAATATTTATTTTGCCCACGGATAGATGTTAGATTGAGTTCAAAATTCACCTCCCCCATTTTTTTAAATTTTTTGTTTTACCAAAATATTGTTTTTGCCATTCTTTTACTACCACGTTTGGTATTTTTATTAAATCCGATTTCTACAAGTTGAAAATCTGAGTTACATGGTTTCCAAAATATCATAAAGACAATGCTTCTTTTGTCTTTTGATAACAGAAGACAATGTTTTATTTTATGAGTCCAACCCCACTGGACTAATTTCGTTTCATTTTCCAGTCAAAACAATACAATGATATGATATACGGGATTTCATTTTACTTTTATAATAAAATTTGAAATGTTTTTCAAGACATATTATTAAAATTGATTACCTCAAAATTAAAAGCCTTTATTTGGTTAAAAGTTAAGTTTGGTAAAATTTCAGTTTGACTAATAAAAAAAATCATATAGTCAAACGTTTTGAACTTTTTTTCCTCAATTACATATCTAATAATTAAATAAAAATGTTTTTTTCTTTAATAAAATCATATTTCAACAAAGCATAGCCAATAGCCATTGAGGTTGCGTTCCCTGGTACATGTTCGGCGGAATATGTATTTACTATTAAAAAGGTAATATGGGAGTATTTAGTAGCTTACCTTAAAAAAAAGGGACACTGTGACAGTACATAATTTGTTTTTAATATAAATTAAAAGTGGGAATTACATAAAGTGCAGTGTTTTTACAAGACGCTTTCTTTTTAATTAAAGTCATATTTTAATGCATGGAGTTTCACATCGGACAGCAAAAGCTTTTGTTACTTTATGCTCAATGGAGGGTCCTTAGTGTTCTCGTTCTCTCTCTTCTTCTCTTCTCACAGTTTCATTTACTCACTCTTTCTTCATTTTCTTCTCCATCTTTTCCGATCTGCTGATTCTTCAGGTAAAACGTTTTAATCCTCAGCTTCTGGGCTTTGCTTCCACGTTTTTGTTGCTTAAACCAAGCAATTGGACCCGGAATTTCTGAAACCGTTTTTGTTTTCCCCTTTTTGCTTTCATGGTTCCAACTTCCAACTTTGACATGCCTCTTTGTTTTTCCCAGTAATGGGTGCAAAAAAATTTCAATCACTGTTCTTACTTTTTCAAAATCCTTTCAGGCATTAAGACAAGTGTGATCTTTTCTCTCTTTCATTTCTTTTGGAGGGAATTCTTTTTTACTGAATAGTATGTGATTTTTCTGCCCGACAACTTTCTTTATTTTCTTCACTTAAATTTTCTCTGTTTTTTTTTTCAATGTTTTATTTAAGAGAATCTATCGTTTGTTTTAAGTTTCTCTTCTGAAATCCGCTTATAGGAAATGTCAGGTCACTGAGGGAAAAGTATGGCTCATAGATTCTCCCTTTATTTTTATTAATTAATTGTTGTTATGGCTTCTTTTTTTCCCTTTTGGTTATTTTTGTGAATTTTTTCTCTGAAGTGTATGTAACGGTGCTAACATTGAATGAAAGCTGTCTTGTCTCCTTATATCTTGCTGTTTAATTTAGTGAATATATGTTGCTTCCAACACTCAAAGCTGTGTTGCCAACTTTGCATTATTGAAATTAAAAGGGGAAAAAACTTTATTTTGGTGATTGTTGCTAATTTCATACTTCTTGGATGCAAAGCAAAGAAATATTGAACAAGGGTATACTTCAATTCAATAGACTATAGAGGTTTTGGGATGAATCACTGTCGAGGTTGTTGTTTTGTTTATACATCAATTGTTGCTGAGCTTGAAGGTTGTGTTGTGGCGTGTAATGTAAGATCACTGAGATTGATTACTGAAAAAACTCAATTTACTTAATGAACAATGTCAAATTGGTGTTATTGCTTGATAGGCTATACAAAATTGGGTGCTTAAGGTTGAATTGTGATGTCTCCGCCAGTGCTGAGCATAGGGGAGGAGGGGGGTAAAAGCAATGTAACTTTGTTGGTTTCCTCAACCACCATGGAAAGTGTGTGCCTCAAAAGCTTAGAATTGAAAGAACGCAACTACATGGGATTATCTGATTGTTCCTCTGTGGACAGCTCAGTTCCATCCTTCTCAGAAGAGAGTAAAAGTAATCTGAACCTGAAAGCCACAGAACTCAGGCTTGGACTTCCAGGATCTCAGTCTCCTGAAAGAGATTCTGATCTTTGCTTAAGAAGCTCTACCACTCAATTTGATGAAAAACCTCTGTTTCCTTTACGGCCTTCAATTGATGATCACCAGTCCTCAGCAAAGACTGCTGTTTTAGGAAACAAAAGAGGCTTCTCAGATGCCATGAATGGGTTCTCAGAGGTAAAAAGAAATTTAGTAGAAGGACATGTACTTTTCTAAATGCTAGTAAGGCTAGACACTAAAAGTACCCATTCTAAATCATGCAGGGGAAATTCCTAGTTAATTCGGAGGCCAATTCAATACTGTCCCCTAAGCCTTCTTCTAACTTGGGACTAAAACCTGGTTCTACACTTGAGAATGTCGGGGCTCAACAAACCAAAATGAAAGAAGTGGCAACGACGAAGGTGGGACTCGATAGGCCTCATGCTGTCAATGAAACCAGACCAGGCGTTGATGGTTCTGCAAATAACAATAACAGTGCACCAGCTACCAAGTAAGTGGTAAACTGGAACTGATCACATTAATTTTGTGCGGTTTGGCCGCTTAATGGTGGACATCACCTCTAAACTCTAATCATCCTTGTGTGGCAGGGCTCAGGTTGTAGGGTGGCCTCCTATAAGATCATTCAGGAAAAATTCATTGGCAACGAATTCAAAGAATACTGAAGTTGATGGAAAAATGGGGTCTGGTGCACTGTTCATCAAAGTCAGTATGGATGGTGCTCCCTATTTAAGGAAAGTAGACTTGAAGAATTACTCTACATATCCAGAATTATCTTCTGCTCTAGAAAAGATGTTCAGCTGTTTTACTATAAGTAAGAAAGAATCAGTTTGATGTGAGAAAGCCTAACCTTTCAATTGTTTATGAACAGTTTGCCTGGATCTAGTTACTGCTTCTTTTGGTATGATTTCAGGTCAATGTGGATCTCATGGAATTCTGGGCAGGGAGATGCTGAATGAAACCAAGCTGAAGGACCTCCTTCATGGATCAGAATACGTTCTTACGTATGAGGACAAAGATAGCGATTGGATGCTTGTAGGTGATGTTCCTTGGGAGTAAGTTCTAATTCACTTTCACACTTGTTTGTCCATTGGCATTTCTGTAAAGAGTAAATTCCTGAAACATAGCAAATTTATATTCTACAAATGCAATGTCTTTTGATACTGATTTTTATTCATATTAACATGACTTGGGAAGGAAGCTAGGAAGCACCTATCCTTCAAATTGGTTGTCGCATTACTTAGTGTGATACTTACGTGATACTTACATATGTTTTGAAACTCGTAGTATTGACTTTTAATTATTTTCTGCTGTTTTGGCATCAATTCGAGTGGGATACCATAGTGATTAGATAAATAATGGTTATTATATTGTGTCTACTATGACTATAGCTGACTTACGGAATATTTTAGTCTTTATTGTAACTTGGGATCTGTTTTAAAGTTAATATATAATAGTTTTATTTGTTGAATCTTAGCTTCAGTGTTCTATATGTATTTTTTAAAGAATTCCATAGCCACATATCAATTTTGAGCCGTAATTGTGTCCCGAATCTTGTGTTATCTAGCAAGGAATCAGGAATGTTGGTAGATTGTTGAAATATGATTAGGCATGAAAGGTTGTGTACAATGCATGGCATACTTTTGGGTAGATGTAGATCCCAACGAAGTAACTACTCAGACGTTAGCTTGTTCATTTCAACTTGAAATATCTTGTTAGCAATTTACTCTTCATAAATACATGTAGGTCTGTGAAGTGTGAAGATATACCATAACATTATCAAACACTTACAACGGTATTGGTAGTTGGTAGCCGTAAATTATCTATGCTTATTGAAGACACAGCTTGCTGAAAAATATTCTAGGAATGGATATAAAGTATAATGTATGGGTCTGATGGAGTCATTTTGCTGTTTAATACTGACATGGAGTAATACAAGGCAACATAATGCAATGAAAATGAAAGAGTTGATTTTTTTGTATGTTTTAACTTTATTTTGAATTACACTTAAAGGAACAAATTCTGCTGTTTTCTGTGCCATACTTTCAGTATTTAGCTGATTGTCTTTGTACTATTGCCCTTCTAGAAAAGGTGGTGTAGTTTTTCTTTCCTTTTTGGCCTTTTGACTCTCTGCTTCAAACTAAAAAAAGAGATAGCGTGTGCAATTGTTCTTCCTGTGCTTTGTGCAATTATTCTGCCTGTGCTATAATCTGTTTATGAAATTCCAAATGAATCTTCTGTGATTATATTCTTAGAGTCTGCCATGGCTCATGGGGTACAGCCTTCTTTTAAGAGAAGGATTGATTTGTTAACTATTTGACATGTTAAAGCTATAATATTTTTATAAGCATAATACCCAATATGTTTGTGGGCAGCTTGCTCAGCTTATTTTATCAATATTTAATTTTGGTCTAATGGAAATTTACAAAGTTGCCCTCTGTGAAATATAGTTTAAAATTTTGATCAATGAATTAATGGTGTGATGGATATAAAAAAAGGATAAAACATAAGTACAGCTCCTTTAGTGTTTATTATGTTGTTATCTAATTAGAATTAAAATTTCATCTCAGTAAGTCGGTCCATCATTAATACTGATCTTTATTTTACAGATTATCAAGGTGAAACTCCAATTCTAATTAAAGAACAACCAACTGCTCATAAGTTTTGTCCTATAAAAATTTGTTGGAAAACTGTCCCAATGCGATTGAAATATTGTGGTTATTCTAATAATTTGTGTCTTTTCTTTTCCTAGTAATATATAATTTTGCATTGATAAAGTTCACTTTCATATAGATAGGTTAAGCCTTTGGATGCAGTTAAATCTCCCATGAAATGAGGTTTGCATGATGTTGGGCTCTCTGCAACTAAATTTAAACAATGTCTCTTCTCTTTGCAGGATGTTTATTGAAACATGCAGGAGGCTGAGGATCATGAAGAGTTCTGATGCCATTGGTCTAGGTTAGTTTTTTTTTTATCTACACATCCCATCTATCTTGTATGTTTAACTAATAAATAATAAAAAATACTCATCCGAAATTGGTATTTACATCAACCTGTGGCAGAAATCAGAAGATAATGGCAGCACCGTAGTTGAAATGACTTTTTCTTTCCCATGTGTTTGTACATTCAACTTCTGTGTGCTTACAGTGAAAGCCGAAGCAATGTTCGCAAATTTTGCACTGAATGTCCATGATATTCAGAAGTTCTTAATCTCGCCATATCTCATTGAAGTTTACTTTTTTGTGCTCCTTGCAGCTCCTAGGGCTGTTGAGAAATGCAAGAGCAGGAACTAGGCAGTGCCACATGTTCCACTCTATCCATCTAACTGTCTATGGGATTGAAAGCTAATTCTGGGATATGAGAAGGAACAAATTAAGGACATGTGGTCTTGGAAGTGGGAACTGAAGGCATTTTGGGCTGGATAGAATCTTACATTAAGCTGCCTTAATCCTTGTATTGTTTACTATATGTCTGGTTTATGTTGTCATGGCTGTTTTATGTTTAGTAAGCTTCTTTTGCAAGGTTATTTAAAGCTTGTAAAACTCGAAGACTTGACTGTGTGACCGTGAGTAACTATATTCTATGTATGCGAGTTCATGATGTGGTTGAAGGATATCTGTAATGTGTAAATTTTGCAGCGTACCTTCAACAGGGTGTCGTATGTTTTTGTGATAAAAAAACCAATTAAGTTGTATGACACTTGTATACTGTTCTGTTTTGAATGTTGTCATTTGTCACTTGCCTGCCACCTGTCAAAGTCATTAAACTGTTTGGAGTTTGGACCAAACCAAACTGCATATGTTTGTCAGCATTTAGCCAAAGAACTGACACGAAAAATGTGGAATTCCCAAGCAAGATAGAACTTGTCTTCTGTTCATAAATTTTTATTTTTTAGTTGTTTACCCCATCCAATGGTTCTGGCACAAACCAATATAAGTGTTCTGCTTGGTGATGCTTTGAGGTTTGAGCCTGTACCTTGAACTCCTTAGATTATTGTCAAGACATTGGATATGGTTGTCGGGGGGTACAGGATGCAAGCATGTGAATCTCTGACCATTGGCTTTGGCTGCAGTGCATGGATCTATGTCTTCCTGCTCAATGAAAACAACACACAAACACAACAGTGGCGTGGCATCATGAGCCATGTTAAATGTTTAGCCTTTTTTGGCTCTAGTTCTATGTTAACATTTGAGGTTGATGTACGTCATTTTTGTTTTGCATGCCTCAACCAATGGTTATGGTGATATCAAACTGAGCTTTTGGTTTGAAAGCTCGAGTAGTGTTGTTGTGTTGTTCAAGCTGGATGAGACAATGACTCTTCTGGCCAAGAGAAAACAAATACGATTATTAACAGAGATAAAATTATTATAATTATGTTTGACATGTACATAAAATATTATTAGATGTAGAATTGGAATTCTGATTTTTATATTTTTCAATTTCTTTTGCTTTTTAACCGTTATTTCTGTTTAAGAGAAAAATAACCTACTACTTTGAGGCTAGATTGAGTAAAGGGATTTTGGTTAGTGGATGAAGTTAATATTGGTCTTTCATATTTAGCTTGTTTGTATTGCCTTTCAAATTTGAAAACGGAGGTTTGTAAATGAATAAAATTATATCCCACAGTCAAACAAAGTTTTATTGTCTCTAACGGTGTGAAGTATTAACTTTTAGATTTCTCATTTTATAAACCTTGTTTTACTAACTACATATCAAACGGACTACATTTAACTGTAGGATTGTTTTTGACCAACCTCAACTTTTAACCAATTACCCCAAAATTTATTATGGAATGAATAATAAATAATGAATAATGAATTAGTAGGTGTCATGCAAAAGGAGTGAGTTCTTGGAACCTTTCGTTTGGAATTCTCTTTATTACGGAAACGCAACCAAGGCAGCATCTGCCTCTACCACTAGACTCTAGTGGGTTTGGTATATTACTGAAAAATCTTAGTTCATTGGTAATATAGTTGAAATTATATTACAGTAAAATGGAATTATAACCCAAGTAATATTTGAGCAGAGTAACATTAATTTAATATTTGTGTACACATCATACGGTGTGAGTCAAAACTCTCGTTAGTTTCAATAAAATTATTTGAATTCTATTTTATTTAATTACTTTCTCATATTACATTGACTATATCAAGAATAAAATCATAAAAAATATAATTATGTAACACTTTTAACTGGAGAATTTGTTCAATGTAATGGGATAGATTTTTGTTTAATTTTCAATTTAAAACGATTCATTTTGTTGAATGAAATGTCAAAAATATACCCACCCATCCTAAAACTATAACGTGTCAACTTTTATTTTTTTTTCGCCAAAACAATTATCATTTGTATAAATTCAAGGTATATTTAATTTCCCCCATTTCTATATTCTCATATAATAATGTTTTTCTCTCTTATCATCTTTAATTTTCCTCAATATTTATTTTCTTTCATTTATCATCTTGTTCAAGGAAAATTAAATAGTGATATTCTAGAAAATATTCAATAAAGTTTTACATGATTAATATCTTTGTGAAACTAATTTTGGCACAGAGTATACTAAACAGCTAAAAAAATTGTCTATCCACCAAAATTTATTATCATTGTTAATGTGCTGTTGTTTGAAAATAAAAAAAATCACAATAGTGGTAAAATGTGTTAATTGTAGAGGAGAACAACAAAGACAACTTGTTTTATTCAATACTAACGTGACTCTTTTATAGGCAATACATGAGTTGAATTATAAAATCTAAAAACAAGAGAAACTGATCACAAAAATATTTCAACTACTTCTTAATGACTAGGAACAAACAAACCGTAACAGAAAAACAAACAATAGAAACTAGTCAAACTTTAACACCCTCCCTTAAACTGACATATGCAATATCAGTTTAGGAAATATCTTCAAGAATTCTTTAATGAACATACTCCAAGCATGCTGCATAGCTTCACATATGCATCATATTTGAGTGGCTTGGTCATAATATCTGCAACTTGGTCTTCACTTCTGCAGAAGACTAAATCAATAACACCTTTGCATAGATAACATAGAAAGTGAAACCGAACATCAATATGTTTGCTTCTCCCATGTAGAATTGGATTTCTTGATAGCTTAATGGCAGAGCTATTATCACAGTTGGTTCTTGTTGTGCATTGTTCAAAACTTTTAAGTATCCTTCGTAACCAAATTGCTTGGCATGTATTTGATGTTGTAACAACAAATTTAGCTTCACTTGTTGATAATGTTACTATTTGTTACTTCTTAGAGGACCACGTGACAACACCAAAATTCACCATAAACACAGACCTATATGTGCTCTTTCTATCATCAATATCACCCGCATAATCACTATTTGAAAATCCATAAAGCTCTAATTTTAGTTCACCACCCATTTTGTAGAGGATTCCAAAATCTACAGTCCCTTTTAAGTATCAAAGAATTCTCTTTATAGCTAAAAGATGAACTTCAGTTGGATTCTACATATATCTGCTTATCAAACTAACAGAATACATAATATCTGGCCTTGTTGATGTTAAATACATCAAGCTCCCAACAATTTGCTTGTAAAGTGTAGCATCTACTTTTCTCTCTGTCCTATGCTTCGAGAGTTTCAAGCGAATTTCAACTGGAGTTGTCACTGAATTGTAGTCTTTCATCTTAAACCTGTTAAGAATCTCCTAGGAATATTTTTGAGAGACAAAGACACCGACAACTAACTGCACCACTTCAAGGCCAAGAAAATAATACATCATTTCCAAATTTGACATATCAAATTCCTTCATCATGGATTTCTTAAACTCAGCTAACATCAGTTTATCATTACTGAAATAAATGAGATCATCAACATACAAACAAACAACTAATATCTTCCCATCAACTCCATATTAAATATATAGTGTATGTTCATAAGGACATTTTAGAAATCCAACCTTGGCAAAGTAAGAATCTATACGACTATACCAAGCTCGTGGTGCTTGTTTTAGTCTGTATAGTGCTTTCTTTAGCTTATATACCTAATTCTCTTGGCCTCGCTTTATGTACCCAGGTGGTTGATAAATGTACACCTCTTCCTTCAAGTCACCATGCTAAAATGCTGACCTTACATCTAACTGATAGATAGGCCATGCATTGTGAGCAACAATAGATATTACTAGTCGAATAGTGTCAAAATTGGAAGGATTTAAAGCCACTTTTGTGTAGTCAAAATTGACAAATGCAAAGGATTCAAAATGGTGCCTTGTGGAAAATTAGTAATGTATGGTACCTAATTTTGTTGAAAAACTTGTAATGCATAGTTCTACCTTTCCCTATAAATACCAAGGCATACACCTTGTTTTATCATCCCAAAAATCAATACTAGAAGCATTTCCTAGTATCTAGAGAGAAAAGTTCAGAGAAAAAAAATTTGAGTATTCTCCTGTGAGGTTCTCCTAGTGAGTATTCTCCTATTAAGAGAGAGTGTGTCATTGTTCTCTCCTTGTGAGATAAAGAGAAGTTGTAATAATTTTTCTTCCACTTAGTAAAAATATTTCTCTGGCGTTGTCCGTGGTTTTTCCCTTATCTGTTGAGGGTTTTCCACGTAAAATATTGTGTATTCAGTTTCTCTTTTCTCATCTCTACTTTAGCTGTGTGATATTATTCTGATACTCTAGTACCTAACAGTGGTATCAGAGCCACTGGTTGTTGACGCTATGGTACTATTCACAAGTACTATTCACGTGATACTATTCACGCGGTACTATTCATGGTTACTATTCACACGTGTGGTTGAATACTTTTACAGTGATTGTTAACGTATACTGAAATTATTCTGGTGTACAGTAAAAATATACAATACAGCAAAATATTTTGTATCTTTCATTGATGATCATTCCAGGAAATTATGGGTGTACCCAATCAAGAAGAAGTCTGATGTGTTTCCAGTATTCAAGTAGTTTAAAGTACGAGTAGAGCTTGAAACTGGAAAGAAAATCAAGTGTTTGATAACAGACAATGGAGGAGAATATACAGATGGTGAATTTATAGCATTCTGCAAGCAAGAGGGTATTCAGAGGCAATTCACAGTGCCACATACGCCTCAACAGAATGGTGTAGCAGAGCGGATGAATAAAACTCTCTTGGAGAGGACGAGAGCTATGATGAAGACTGCAGGTCTAGCCAAGTCTTTCTGGGCAGAAGCAGTCAAAACTGCTTGTTACGTGATAAATCGATCACCATCAACTGCTATTGGTCTTAAGACGCCAATGGAGGTATGGAAAAGAAAACCAGTAGACTATTCTTCTCTACATGTATTTGGATGTCCTGTGTATGTAATGTACAACACCCAGGAAAGAACAAAGCTGGATCCAAAATCCAGGAAATGTATATTCTTGGGCTATGCTGACGGTGTTAAGGGGTATCGCCTGTGGGATCCCACTGCCCGCAAGGTTATTATCAGCAGAGATGTATTTTTTTGTAGATAATGAACTGCAAGGTGAGTAGAAAAATGAGAGCACTTCTAAAGAAGCTACAACCGTCTAGATAGATGAAAAGTCTAGAGAAGATGATTCTTCTGAAGCTGAACCAGAGCACGAAGAACAAGAACTAGATGAGACCAATGATGAAGAAGTTCGACGATCAACACATCAGATAAGGAAACCATCATGGCACTCAGACTATGTGATGGCAAGCCACGATGCATACTATTTTCTAACAGAAGAAGGAGAACCGTCAACCTTTCAGGAGGCTGTGAGCAGTTTAGATGCTTCTCTGTGGATTATAGCAATGCAGGAAGAAATGGAAGCCTTGCATAGAAATCAAACATGGGAACTTGTAACACTTCCAAAAGGTCGAAAAGCCATTGGATCCAAATGGGTTTACAAAATCAAACGAGATGACAATGATCAAGTGGAGCGGTATCGTGCTAGACTGGTGGTCAAAGGATATGCTCAGAAAGAAGGAGTTGATTTCAATGAGATTTTCTCTCCGGTGGTAAGACTTACTACTATCAAAGTTGTGTTAGCTATGTGTGCTTCATTTAATTTACATCTTGAACAATTGGATGTAAAAACTGCTTTTCTTCATGGAGAACTTGAAGAAGAAATATATATGTTCCAACCAGAAGGCTTTAAAGAACAAGGAAAAGAAAACTTGGTTTGCAGGTTAACCAAGCAGGCGCCAAGATGTTGGTACAAGAGATTTGATTCTTTCATTATGAGCCTCAAATACAACAGACTGTGTTCAAACCATTGTACATACTACAAGAGGTTTGGTGTTGATGATTTTATCATTTTACTGTTGTATGTGGATGACATGTTGGTTGTAGGCCCCAACAAAGATCAAATCCAGAAATTGAAGGCGCAGTTGGCTAGGGAGTTTGATATGAAGGATTTGGGACCAACAAACAAGATTTTAGGGATACAAATTCACCGAGACAGAAAAGATAGGAAGGTTTGGCTTTCTCAGAAGAACTACTTACTGAAAGTTTTGCGGTGCTTCAACATGCAAGACTGTAAGCTAATTTCTACCCTACTTCCTGTCAATTATAAATTATCCTCAAGTATGAGTCCTAGCAGTGAATCAAAGAGGATGGAAATGTCTCGAGTACTGTATGCATCAGCGGTGGGAAGCCTTATGTATGCAATGATTTGTACGAAACCAGATATTGCTCAGGCGGTTGGTATGGTCAGTCGGTTCATGGCAGATCCTGGTAAAGAACATTGGAATGCTGTGAAAAGGATCATGAGATACATCAAAGGAACCTCAAGTGCTGTATTGTGTTTTGGAGAATCAGAGTTCACTGTCAGAGGATATGTTGATTCTGATTTTGCAGGTGAACTTGATAAAAGGAAATCTATTACAGGCTATGTGTTTACACTTGCAGGAGGAGCGGTAAGCTAGTTATCTAAATTACAATTTATTGTAGCTTTATCAACTACAGAAGCAGAATATATGGCAGCTACTCAGGCATGCAAGGAAGCAATCTGGATGCAAAGGATATTGGAAGAACTCGGGCACAAGCAACCGAAGATTACGGTGTATTATGATAGTCAGAGTGCCTTGCACATTGCAAGGAATCCAGCCTTTCATTCTCGGACAAAACACATAGGGGTGCAATATCACTTTGTTCGAGAAATAGTGGAGGAAGGGAGTGTGGATCTACAGAAGATTCATACAAAATAAAACCTAGCAGATGTTATGACAAAACCGATCAATACTGACAAGCTCAAATGGTGCAGGTCCTCCTATGGCCTATTAGAAACGTAATGCAGCAAGAAAATGGCAAGAAGAGAAAGATTTGAAAAGTTCACAAAAGTGACTTTAAGTGGGAGATTGTCAAAATTGGAAGGATTTAAAGCCACTTTTGTGTAGTCAAAATTGTCAAATGCAAAGGATTCAAAATGGTGCCTTGTGGAAAATTAGTAATGCATGGTACCTAATTTTGTTGAAAAACTTGTAATGCATAGTTTTATCTTTCCCTATAAATACCAAGACATACACCTTGTTTTATCATCCCAAAAATCAATACTAGAAGCATTTCCTAGTATCTAGAGAGAAAAGTTCAGAGAAAAAAAATTAGAGTGTTCTCCTGTGAGGTTCTCCTAGTGAGTATTCTCCTATTAAGAGAGAGTGTGTCATTGTTCTCTCCTTGTGAGATAGAGAGAAGTTGTAATAATTTTTCTTCCACTTAGTAAAAATATTTCTCTGGTGTTGTCTGTGGTTTTTCCCTTATCTGTTGAGGGTTTTCCACGTAAAATATTATGTATTCAGTTTCTCTTTTCTCATCTCTATTTTAGCTGTGTGATATTATTCTGATACTCTGGTACCTAACAAATAGTGTCAAGCCTTGCAACAGGAGCAATACTTCATTGTAATCAACACCTTGTTCTTGTTTGTATCCCTTCGCAACGAGCCGAGCTTTGTATTTGTCAACTTCACCATCTTCTTTTAATTTGGTCTTGTACACTCATTTCACGTTAATCATTTTCCGCCCTTTAAGAGGTTCTGTTAACTCCCAGGTATTATTTCTTTCTATCGCTACAATCTCTTCATCCATTGCTTTCCTCCATTTTAATTGCTTCTTCAAAAATTATAGGATCACAATCTGCAAAAAGAGCAAGTGCACAAATGGATCCTTAGATTGATTAAATCCTATTACCTCATAATCACTCATCCATGCCGGTTCTTTAGTAGCTGCATGTGAACCTTGCACTGCTTCTTGTTGGTTTTGAGTTGTGATTTGTGGCATCACTATTTCTAGACTTGGCTGCTCTTCTCTATCTTCTTGACCATCAAAGTCTACATGAATTTTTTCTGGAGAACCAACTACACTTTAATTCCAGAAAGTATGCTAGTCAAAGATGATGTCTCGACTAATGACAATTTTCTTAGTGACAGGATTATATAATTTGTACGCTTTGGAGTAATCACCAACACCAAGAAAAATACATTTCTCACCTTTATCTTCTAACTTGGTCCTTTTCTGGTCTGGAATATGGGCATAACAGATGCACCCAAAAATTCTGAAATGATCCGTGCAAGGCCTTCGACCACTCTACGCTTCCTCTGGAGTAATATTTTAAACAGCAAGTGTAGGCCTTCTATTCAGAACATGAATGCTCCAATTAATTGCTTAGAAAGTTTTAGGAACACCCTTTTTTTGTCAAGATACTCCTCACCATATTTAGAATAGTATTTTTATGCTCACAAACCTCGTTTTGTTGTGGCGTGTAGATTGTTGTTAGTTGCCACTGAATGCCACGAGCCTCACAAAAATCTATAAATTCTTTTGAGATATACTGATACAACAATAAATGCTAATAGGCCCAAAAGGATGTCAAAAAGATCCATATGGCTCAGGACTTTATTTAGGGTATCTGTTGTTTAGGCCCAATTTAATTAAGGTAACTTAAGTTACTGTTTTCTTTTATATGGGAATACCTTATCTATTATAGAAATTAATCAATGAATTCCTTCTAGTATCTTCTATCTTTTAATTCTTGTAGCAGAACACTAGTTTTCTTCTTGTAGCTAAGAAATTGTGGATTGGTCCAATTATATTGGGCCTAATTAAGGTATCCTATAATAGATAAGGTATCCCCATATGAAGGAAAACAGTAACTTGAGTTGCCCTAATTAAATTGGACATAAACAACAAATATCCTAAATAAAGTCCTTGAGCCATATGGGTCTTTTTGACATCCTTTTGGGCCTATTAGCATTTGTTACTGTATCATTTACTTCCCTCCACGATCAGTATGCAACATCGTATTGAACATCCTGCTTTGTTTTCCATACGAACTTTAAAGTTTTTGAATGCAACAAAAGCCTCAGATTTTTCTTGTAAGAAATATACCCAATTCTTTTGACTTAAATCATCAATAAAGGTGATGAGATAACATTTACCTCCATTTGAAGCAGGATTAATTGGTCCACAAAGATCTGAGTGCATTATTTCCAACAACTTCCTTGCTCTTTGTGTTTTTCCTTTAGGGAATGGATCTTTATGTTGTTTGCTAACTATACACTCTTCACAAACCTGTATAGGAACGGAGAACGGTGGCAGGCTAGTTACCATCTTCTTTTTTTAAAGTGTCTTCAAGCCACCAAAATTTAAGTAACCATAGCGAAAATGCCACAGCCATGCTAAATCTTTCAACTTTAATAAGAAACATGAATTAGTGGTACTTTAGATATAAAGTGGAAACATTCAATTTGTTGTCATTTTAATTTGAGCAATCAAGCCCAACTTTGGATCTTGAATTCGACATGTCCCATCTTTAATGGTGATTTCATATCCCTTCTCTTGAAGCTAACCAACACTAAGTAAGTTGGTCTTTAAATCTGGGACAAAAAGGACATTAGAAATAGTATGAATAGAATTACTTCATGTTTGAAGAGCAACCTTCCTTTTTCCCATAACTGATCCGCTGGTGTAGTCGCCAAACTTAACCGTAGTGTGAAAGGTTCGTTTAGATCAGCAAATGCCTTCTTATCTCCACACATGTGATTGCTGTAACCAGTGTCTAAATACCACAAGTTTTATTGAGTTTCTTCATCCACTTGACATACCATCAAAAGAGACACCTCTTCTTCCTTTTCTACAAAATTAGACGGTTCTCTATTCTACTTGTCTAAATTTGTTCGACATTCAAATTGATAGTGACCATACCTATGACAGCGGTAGCACTCAATATTTGACTTGTTTGCTAGCTTTGGCCTGGAATTGGTTGAGTGAAAGCCTCCACGTCCTCTTCCTCTTCCATGAAATTGATTTATTTGATGTGGTTGTTGATCGTTGCAATCATGGCTTCCTATTTCTCTACCTCTGCCTTTGCCTCATCCTCTTCCGCGACCTCCTCTTATTGTCGAATGATTTTCTATTGAGGCTTTCAATGCTTATTCCTCTTTATCCTGCTGCAAAATGTTTTGCTCTTGAACTAGCAAAGAGCTCTGCAACCCATCAATTGTTAGTGCATCAATATCTTTGGATTCTTCAACAGAGCATACAATAAAATTAAATTTTAGCGTCATTGATCAAAGAATTTTCTTTATGATGGTGACGTCCTCCATTTTCTTTATGATGGTGACTTCATACATGAAGTCTCAAATTCAGTATGAAGTCCTTGGAGCTGCACCCGCTTTGCTTTGGCATTCCTTTGGTACTTTTTCTTCATGGAATCCTAAATTTGTTTGGAGGTATCTTTGCAAAGAATTGCCTCCAAAGTTGCTCGATCAATTGCTTGAAAGATATAGTTCTTAGCTTTCAAATCTTTCAACTTCATGGCTTCGAAATTTGATGTTTATATTTCTGTAGCTCCTGTTGCTGGTTCTACTACTCCAAATTCGACAACATGCCAATACTCTTTGGACCTCGAGAAGTTCTCCATAAGCACCAATGGTCATAGTGACCATTAAAGCGTGGATTCGCGGGTTGTACAAAACTATTATCAGAGGAGGCCATTTGTTTTTGAGCTACTGCCTTTTTATTTTTCTGTCAACCAACAGCTCTCATACCACTGTTAATTATAGAGGAGAAGAATAAAGACAACTAATTTTATTCAATACTAGGGTTGCCCTTTTATAGGTAATACATGAGCAGAATTATAGAATTTAAAAACAAAAGAAACTGATCACAAAAATATCTCAACTACTTCCTAATGACTAACCCTAACAGAAAAACAAACAATACAAACTAGCCAAACTTTAACATGAAATTATGTTGTTTGTTTTTAATTATTTAGGCTCGAGCATCGCAAAATTTCCCTTTTCAATCAATGTTTTCTCAAACTTGAATTGTGATTCTTTCACTATAATGTAAGTATAGATACTACGTAAACACACCCTTGTTAATGAATTATTTTGGTTTGTTTCAATTGACATGATTTAGATTTATGAGCAACTCAATTACCTTTGATTGAGTTTGTTCAATAATATTTTGAATAGTCACACTGTAACACTTTTAGGTTTGAGTTTAACAAATCATATTGTAGATGTTAAATATTTTATTATGATATTTAGTTTTCCAATGCTTTTGACACTCACCTCTTAAATGCCACAATTTCATGATTCATGATATAGATACAGATAGAAATGATTTAAAATTTGGGTAAATGATTATTTCAGTTTCTTTTTTTAAAAAAAAAAATTTGAGTTAGATCTTTAATTTTTTTAGTTAGTTTTTGTATATTTTTAAATGTTTCAATTAGGTCCTTTCAATTAAATTTTTACTAATTTTATCAATAAAGATTTTCCGAATCATTAATCTTACTAATGTGGCTATTCTATATATCAAAGGTTATTGATGTGACTCCTTCGTATGTTTAGATATAGCTGATGTGATTATGACTACCCTTCAACCAATGGATATTCAATAAGAGGCATCGTCATACCAACATTGGACACGTGATGGTCTTACATAGTCAATAAATGATAACATGTCTAGGTGCAATGTTCATTTACCATATTATGACTTTGTCAACTAAGTTTATTTGTGAAAATTAAAAGAAAATAACTAAATTAAATTATTTTTAAAAAGATAAAGGACTTAAGATTATAAAAAAAGAGTTAAACATTTAACTTAAAATTTATTAAAAATATAACAGATTGGAATAATAATATAGCCTAAAATTTGTTACATCAACTTTATCTCTGGACAATATTCTGATGCAGCTCTAGCTCTAGTTTAAATCAATGCAGGCAATTGATACACCTTGATCCCTGTCTATGAGTTGGTAAAGTAGAAACACAAAAGGGTTTTGGGTTACTTGATGGGTATTCTTTACACCTTCTGGATCAAGGTCAAGCATGATCTTGGGTACACTGGGCTTCCCCTTTGGGCCTCGTAAGGTCCAAATTTTTGGTTAGCGCTAAAAATTTTACATATACTATAATTACACATAAAACAAAAACTAACATGTATTTGTATTCGGATGTTATGATGTTGAGTTTGTGTTTCGATTCAAGTCTATTTATGCTAAAATCACAGTTTAACTATTCTAAGTAGTTTTAGAGCATACGTATGTTGAGAATAATTAGATGCCGGTCGAGACACAGTTTTTAACGATATTCCCACTATTTCTTTGCCTGCATACATTTGTGAGCAATGGCCATTCATTGGTAACATTGGTTTTATTATTTCTGTACCCAAAAGAAAAAAAAAAGGATTTATAAAGCACTTCGTTAGAAAATATGGGCCAGGCCCAACAATAATTAAAGACACTGCTGAAAAGGCCCAATTAGTTTTTGTGTTTTTTTCCATTTGGCGGCCCAGTGATGACATGAAATACCCATTGGGTCGAGGAGGTGTGGTTATATTGGCGCCTCTTATTACCCCCATTTTTGGTGTAACTCACTACCTAAAATATCATTGTGCTGGGTGTTGTGTTATTCGATAGGTTATATATTATATGCTTTATGTTTTTGTTTCTTCTTTACGTAATTCATGTTTTTGAGTAAAGATTATTAATTAAATAATAAAAACTCATCATATTATGTATTTGGAATTGATCAATAAAAGCATTCATTCGCTTATGCGTGAGTTCTCACAATTCATGTTTTAGGAATAATAATATTGTAATCTATAAATAGTATGTTTATTCATACCTCCTAATTCAAAATTAGTAAGTGTACATCCAAATCTTGTAATTCAAACCTACTAACCTTAGTTGTTTAATTTGTTTAAACAACTAAGCTGGTGTAATATACATTATTTTTTCATCAATTATACACATAATTACATAACTTGTCCAAAAAAGATCCACATATATTTCATATATCTTGTTAACTACAAACAATAATATTTAATTTAAGTGGTTTAATGATAAGGTAAAATAGCTTGTTACTTTTTTAAGAACTTATGATTTTTTAAAAATTATTAAATTAATTCGATGAATACAAAAAATAAAAAGCTTATAAGTTTTAATAGGTCTAATAATTTCATTCATAGAATTCATGCTTGCGCTCTCTTTGATTTAGGCTATGGCCCATAAGCTACCAATCTTTTAAAAAATTACTTTTTAACTTTTTAAAAGTTATTAGTTTATTTAGTTATCATTTTTGTCCTTATATTTTCTTAAATGACAATTTTTATCATTCTCATAATTAAAATATTATTTGTCATTTATAATCTTTTAATACAATTTAAATTAGTTTTACAAAACACTTTTATTTCAATAAGTTTTTTAAAAAACTATAAATAATTCAAAAAGTCATAGATTAATTATCAACTATAAATTCGCTTTGCTAAACAGAACACAAATTGTTATCATAGTATCAATGAATAATCGTTTGCCTAACATATGTAATCTCAACACAACCCGATGTTAGATTCAAATCCTAGTTTTCCCATGCTTTCCCATTAGCTCTATATTTAACTAACATAATTTAATTTTGGTTTAAACAAAAATAAGGTATGATTACAATTAAGACAACAATATAATGTGGTATGGTAGTAAAAAGTTTCAAAAAGATGGGAAAAGTTCACAGATTCAACTTCTACTTGCTAATAAGAATATTAATTAATTATTAACTTTTGCCTATTAAAAAAGAAGGACAAAGGGAGAAAAGAAATGAGACATTTGATTGTAATGGTCAAATATACTATTTATTAAATTGTTGATTTGTGTACAAACAAGACCATGAATAATCACGTAAACTAAATCCGGTTTATGAAAGATGCTATATGCACTTGATACATATTAGCAATTTAACATTATTATGCAATTTACTATTTTTCTATCTTCTCGAACCAAATAGATTACTCTAATTTGACAACCATCCCATGTGGTTATAATTTGAAGACGGATCATATGGTCTATATTTCAATGTTCTCTTAAGTCAACTAGTTATGGCCCGCATCATCATCATTATACATCCATTCACACTTTCTTAACATATTAATTAGCAACAGCAAAGTATTAAACAAATATATAGCTATAATTATATTTAGTGTAGCAAATTTGTCTCATACTAAAGTCTGTCAACGTCTTAACAAATCCATTAAAAAAAAATCAACTACCTAATCAATTCTTGGCTCTATATCCAACTAAAATTTTTGCATACGCATAAATTAATTCCAATCCTAAGCTAAGCTCTGAATTTTTTGCACTTATTTTACATATAAGATAGCCTCTCTATTCAACATGCAGCATGCATAATTACTTTTGGTTGCAGCTGAACGTGCATTTTCATGATTACCCATTTGCCATGGATGGTGCAAATGTAGTGGTCAATAACTGACTGGGAAGGGATGGTTATACTTATTATTCTATTTAAGCTATATAACCTTACACGTTCTAAATTCAATATATATTTTGGTTACAGAAAAATTTTAAATGAGTTAGGTCTCATTACTTATTAGGTCGATGTATAACTTAAGACTTGATAAACACTTATAAAATTATTTATAGATTATTTGATAAAAAGATCCTCAAATTAATAAGATTTAAACTTGTGATCTCATATATACAAATTCAATTTTTAACTAATTAGATTGATATTTGTTAACTTTGGTTATTCAATATTGGAACATATAATTGATTCTATGAATATTTTTTTCACCAATATATTCTGCCAGCAACTAACCAAGATCTGTGCCCATCCCTCCAATTATTCACATTGAAGCAAAATTGTGCTTGGAGCAATTCAGCAGCAGGAGAGGATGGCAAAGGTTAATAAACACCCATACGTTGTTGGATATGAAGTAATTATTTGTGAGCATATCAGATTAAATTTTTTTCTCCAAAAAGTTGGTGGGTGTGCAGAAAATAAAAATGCAGTCATAAAGCAAGGGTCAAGGGTGTAGGAGATCAGATTCAGCAAGGTCCAAAAGGGAGAGATATTTTATTCTGTTTGATTTTCAAGGTCTATTCACATCATCAGCTATAAAATATTATTTGGAAAGTAGTTCAGAACAGTCTTGAATTTCAAAGCTATAATAAGGGGACCCCACCTCATCCCATTGTGAGAAAACTTTATTGAAGTGCTTGTTTAAACTAATGAATAGGGCAAGGAATTATGTGAAAGGTGCAAAACAGGGCCTAAGACTCTTGGACTTGCTCTACCTTCCTTGTACATTACATTGCATGATTGGAGGAAGTTGGAGTGGTTAGAAAATGGTAGTTACAAATTACAAGTCATGCACCATGAAGATCACAGAAATTATTGGCATGCATTAGTTAATTAATTGCCGACTCTCATTTCCACTACGGATTTTAATGAATCTAAAAAGTGGATTGCTTTTGACAAACGGCATTCTTTGCTATTAATTGCACAATTGAACTTAAAAAATTACTGGTCCCCCAACACATGGAAGGCCTAAAAGTTAGTAAAACAGTAAAGGGGTGTGTTGTTTTCGTTAATGAAAACAATGTTATCTCTGTAATGGTGAATTAACAATACAATACCGTATTAGGATCATGAGAAAAGAAATTGATAGAAAGAGACCCTGGTTATGCACTTTATCTGACCTTGATACTTCAAATCAAGGTTTCAAATCAGATAGTGATATAGGAAACACAACCATGCGGTGTCGTAGCTAATTTTGTGCGGTATGTCTTGAAATCTAAACTGCTGCCAAAGCAATCCACATGACCGACCACTAATTTGCAATATTGTTATGTCTTTATGGAGTAGTGTCCTACTCCTAGTCATTAGTGATCGATTAGATCCTATAACAGAAAGTTAAAGGCTTTAGGGTAAGGAATGGGTTTCATCACTTCTAACAAAATTTCAGTTGACAAAACAAAAACTGTGTCCTACTACTTGTGGCTTGTCTTTGACTACAAGTTAAGCAAATGTGGAATACAGAGTTATGTTACGCGCGTGACATTAGACTAATCAGTATATGGTAGGAGATAAATTGGCAAGTGTCTATCAGTCCTATGTTCATCTCTCTTGTGCTTGTGGCTATAGATTCTCTTCTCTCAAATTAATCTCACTTTGATGAGGAAAAATGAGAAATCTAGTTTGGTTTGATATCACTAAATGTTTATGATTCATCTAGACATTTCAAACTGGTATACACTGTAATGCCCCGGCCGCTTTTCGGGAATGAATGACTTTTCCCATAGACAAATACGAGACCTTTCCAGTGTATTTTGTTCTCTCTCACACACACACTTCCCGGGAACTTCCCAGGAGGTCACCCATCCCAGAATTACTCCAAGTTAAACACGCTTAACTTTAGAGTCCTTAAGTGATGAGCCACCGAAAAGGCTAATGCATTTGTTGGTATAGGTAGTACGGATTCATTCTTTTAAGTTATCCTCGACTGCATAGTCTTATACCTATACAGTCTTTGGATCTCTCTCATTCTGGTATGTATTTGGTTCGTTCATGTGTCCCTCCCACTGGAAGCCTGCTAGGAGCCGCTCCTTGTCCGTTCCTATGCACCGGCGATCACTCCCCGTCCTCAACAGTGTCCGGGATGTCACATTCCCCACTGGAAGCCTGTCAGGAGCCGCTCCTTGTCCGTGCCAATGCACCGGCGATCACTCCCCGCCCTCAACAGCACCGGGATGTCACATGCACCGGTCTAGGTCAATATATTCTCTTTTTCTACATCAAAAAAGTCATGTCAACATTAATGTTACATCCTCTCAAGTTCTAAATTCGGTATCCAGACCTTGACCTTGGTACCCAATAACTAGGAGACGCTAGTCATAAGACATATATTGAGCCCAACTTACTATGTTACCGACATCAACTACAAAAGTATTTGACATTCAATTATAAATATATGACTCATAAATGTCAAATGTATACTTCCTTATGTTTCTTACCATA
The DNA here is from genome assembly GCA_037962975.1 of Clitoria ternatea. Taxonomy (NCBI): domain Eukaryota; kingdom Viridiplantae; phylum Streptophyta; class Magnoliopsida; order Fabales; family Fabaceae; genus Clitoria; species Clitoria ternatea. Next base: position 291,035,889 of record CM075670.1, read on the forward strand.
CATCAATTATATGTTCTGACTTACACTAGTTTAAGCGTTAGAAGTGCATAAAGGGACACATCCTTCTTCCTACATTCTTGAAGATACCTCGATGGGAATAGACCTTGGATTCGATATACACATATGACAAGATATACCCTACATATCTACCTTCTATACTTGGATAGATCAATACTATTACATAAATCATGGGAACAAAAGAACAAGGTTGTCATATTTAAGAGTATAAATAGACTCGTTTAGGTTCCATGAACTCGACACGGTAGTAAATTCGTAGATGTGAGCAACTTATTCTCTGATACCATTACAAATTATAACATTTATTTAAAAATGACAATTTAAAATATAATACAAAAAATAGGGAATTTAAAAAGGTAATGGTCATATATATAAAAAAATCAGGATTTTTTTTGTCTTAGCTCAAGCGAAAATTTACTCGCTTGAGCGAAAATCCACTTTTAGCTTAAGCGAGAATTGTTTCGCCTGAATGAAAATTTGCCAGAATCACCCCTTTGGAGTTTTGCTCAAGCGGGAATATCCTTGCTTGAGCGAAAATCTACCAGAATCCAACTTTTTGATTTTTGCTCAAGCTAGATTATCCTCGCTTGAGTGAAATTTACCCAAAAACCGTACTTCATTTCACTCACAGTCTCGCTTAAGCGAGATTGGGCTTTGTTTGAGCATAAGTTGCAGTATTTTGGTCCCCAGGCCAACTTCCTCGCACCCTATCTTATTCATTTGGCCCCTGAATGCTACGAAATTTTAGCGCAAACTAACATTCATCATTTAAGATCTGTGACCACTAGCCACGTTCCAAAATTCCTAAAAAAGAATGAGATACGCGCTAAATTACATATAGGCTATTTTAAGCCATTTAAAGGGACCAAACCACTTGTTGAAGAAAAGTCTGGTTGAAAAAGGAAGTATGGAATTTTATTGAACCAGATCCTAAATTACATTTTATCTTCAGACCTCGGATTTGTTAATAACATTCATCAAGAATCCATTGGAAAATGAAGCCTGTATATCAAGAAACTAATTTTTGTATTCAAGTGTTTCAAGATAAATAATGCATAAGCTATAAAACAAAGGGAGAGCCCATGTGCTCAAAATCTAAATTCTAGCATTTGGGTGATGTCCAAGAGTCTATTAGAAGAAGCTTATCTTACCCAATCAGATTTATAGAGCATCAAAAGAAAAACGTTGCCTCTAAGGATTCAATTGCAACGTTCGTAATTCCATTTGCGTATTTCATTAGGTTCTATGCTCATATCAAATATGCGTGCTTGTCATAAAAAAAGACAAGAGACAAACAAAGCTCAGCAACCAAAATCAACATACCTAACTCTGCATAAAGTACAAAAAAAGCTGAACCATATCAACATGAGTGTCAGATTATTTCAGAAAGCTTTCAGCATTGACTTCTGCTCTTATGCTCGATCTAATAAGCAAACCAAATAGCCTTATTTGTTGAAGAATGCATAAGGAACTTATTTTATGCAAAAATAGAAGAAGCCAGCTTCTAGACTCTTGAGCCCCTCTCTGATTATCAAAGGTCTGGTAATTAAAGCTCAAGGCAGACACCTTTACAGGATTTCCAACATTTATATCTCCTTTCAAAGACCAGCAACAGTCATATTCCAACACCTAATATACTAAAGAATATTGAATTACAATGTGCAAGAAGTTATTGAGAAATATCTTAAGCCAAATCATTCTTTTATGTAATTCATTCAATCTATGATGTTATATATGGTGTTGGTGGATGTATATATAAATTCATGTGTGGGTGTGACTTTATTTTATGCTTGATGTTATGCGTGTTTAGGTGATATCTGTGTGGTTATGTGTGTGAATTGTAGTGTGATAACTATTGACACTCAGTCATTAGTAATGATATTTGTGATATAGTTAGGTTTGATCTTATGATGCGTGTGATGTGGCATTAAGCCAATAGATAATCTTTCATGCATAATAACCAGAGATTGCTATATAAATATGATTATGGCACGGAGCCATAAGATATCTATTATCATGCATTATAGGCAATGTTGTGTGATTAAGTAGGAAGTATGAAGGTTAAGATTGGAATCAAGGAGTTGAGATATTGGAATTAATAAATTTGAAAGTGAAATTAAAGAACTGAATAGGTGGAATGGACATCCGATGAGATTCAACATCCTCGGAATTGTTCAATAGGTGATTATGGGCATTTAAAATTTGTTTGTATATTCATTTAATGTTATAAATGGTATTGAGGTGATTTAAGGTGATGTTATGGTCATAAATTGACCTAAAAGCATTTTTATGTATATCTTATTACTGGTTTGGAATTTTGGGAAGCAGACTACGCCAGCAGCTCCAGAATGGGGGTAATATAGTACCCATATAGTGCTATGAGGTTTGGAGTTGAATTGGGTAATGTAGGACCTTGAGAAGTGGATAAAATAGCCTAAAAACCATGACAGCAGCATTGCTGCTACTATCATGGTTGACGCGCAGCGTCAGGCTGTCGCATAACACCAAGAGCGCATAGTTGACCTCACGCGTAGCGTGGACTTGACACGTAGCGTTAGACCCCTGATTCTTTTATACTTGTTTTTATGTTGACAACTGAAACTGAGGCATTAGTGTTGTAATTGATATGCTATTTTGGGATCATATGGGTTTCTTGGAGGATTAATGAATAGTTACTTAATTATTTTATGAAAAATTTACCGGTATTTTATTTAAATGCTTAAAGTTAAAGGTAAATTAGCGGGGGATTTTACAACAGTCAAAGTACGTTGCACATTGCAAGGAATATAGCCTTTCATTCCAGGACAAAACTCATACGGGTGCAATATCACTTTGTTTGGGAAGTAGTAAAGGAAGGAAGTGTGGATTTGTAGAAGATTTATATAAAATACAACCTAGCAGATGTTATGACAAAGCTGACCAATACCAACAAGTTCAAATAGTGCAGATCCTCCTATGGCCTATCAGAAATGTAATTGCAATAGGAAACTGGTAAGAAGAGAAAAATTTAAGAAGCCCTCAAAAGTGACATTAAGTGAGAGATTATTGGAGATAAAGTCACTTTAGTTATTGGTGCAAAATGAAGCTTGGATATTGGCCATAAGAAAAATGTGTGGTGAAAAAAATGAAGCTTGCATATTAGCCATAAGAAAATGTGTGGTCATGGTTGCATCTTAATTGCTATAAATTGCAACTTCTTGTTCTAGTTTTAATCATCCCCATTTTAAGCCTTCAGGAGCAAAGCTTAGTGAGATAAACATATAGATAAAATAATATTCTCCTGTGAGGTTCTCTTAGTGAACGTGTTTTCTTATTTATAAAAGAGAGAGTGTCATTGTTCTCTCCTTGTGAGTAGAGAGAAGCTGTAATATTTTTCTTCAACTTAGTGAAAATATTTCTCTAATCTTGCTCGTGGTTTTTTCCTTATTTGTTGAGGGTTTTTCTTGTAAAATTATTATGTGTTTAATTTCTCTTTTCTCATCTCTATTTTAGCTGCGTGATATTATCTTATTACTTTAGTACCGAACACTACTAAGATCGATAAAGATGTAAGGATGTATCATTAATAGTAACATAAGCAAAGAAAGCCAACAAAGGTGCAACTTAATGAAAGGAAGAACAACAAAACAAACGAGAAAAAAACTGAGGCCAAATTAGAAGCTTCCACATAGTTGCAGAAGAGAAAAACAAACAAAAATTAGGGTTTGACTACAACACAATCATTTGGTAGAGTTTTAAAAGATTTTCAATTGTAGTTCATAGATTCAACATCAACTCACAAGTTCACATAAGTTTAGTCACACCTACATGAGTCTATATGTGTTTGAAGAAACCACAAATTTATGTACGAATAAGCTAACTCTTTTTAGGAAGATTCGTAAACTCTAAAGCTTGCCAACAATGCAAAAGAGAGATGAGCGATATATATGTCAGGTAGTGTGATATTCAAAAGAAAGATAAGAAGAAATGAAGGGGTTCATTCTTGGTCACTAGAAATGAGGGGGGTTGGAATGCATGAATGAGAAAGGAAATTATGATTGTTTTGATCACTCTTAGGCTATTGAGCGCGCGACTTAGAAGTTCTTTTTATCTCTAAATTGACAAACGACAACTTCAACGTGAATTGAAATGTGATAACATATTATGTTGCACAAAATGGGATGGACATTACAATTCCAAATGTAAACGAATTCTTTTGTGTTTTTCTTAAAGCTATGATGGTTCCTTTTTAATGGATTAGATACTTGATGATAATAAGGTCGCTCATGATCATAATACATTTGTAACCATTTTTGACAAAGAAAATTAATACTTGTACTCGTTATACATTAATGACACTCATTAAATTTCTCTAACAATACTACAATTCTCACATGTTAACCACAAACAATTATAGGGAAGAATCACCCAAAATAAAATATAAATTCCTCTAATTGTGACGTGTGTTCAGTTGTTGGTACGTATATGCAAGCAGGTAATACTTACAGGTTAGGAATCACCCCAACAAGAGGAACTTCTCATGTTCTCAAAAGGTAAAAAAAATAAATATATGAGTCTAATATTAAAAAAATGAAGAGGAATCAAGTAAACTCAATTATGAATATCATTAATTTATTAATATAATTTAAAATTTTATTTATAAAATTCAGAATTATTCGGATTCATGTTCAGTGAAATATAACTGGTTAGGTTTGTTAAAAAAATAAAAAAAATGGATTCATGTTAAGATGGTTCAAAACAGTTATGTATGTGTGAAAGCTATATATTGCTAATAATTTTAAAATGATTTGATTCATGTTGACCCCATTTATACAAGTATTCGTGGAAAGAATATATGTTTTAGAGCATACATTCGTTTTGATAAAAAAAATAAAATAGTATTCTCGTATTACTTTTAACGTGGGTAAAATACATCAGTGGCTTTCATCTCTATACTTTTGTATCGTAGACCACAAGTTCAATGCAATTTCATGCATTGTCCAATCATACATGTGGGGTCTTTCGTCACATCTCTATGATCCAGCTACACCCTTGCCTCTTATAATTAAAACTAGCAAACAAATTTTGTAAGACAGGGAACTATCAACTAACAAAAGTAAAATTCTACACAAGAAAAATACAAATTATTATTAAAAAATATATCGGTGTTATAAATAGCTTGTAGATATTGTCCGTTTTGGTACTTTAGGACCTCACAGCTTTAAAACACGTTTACAAGTAAAAACTTCAGTGTTATAAACAGCTTGTGGATATTGTCCGTTTTGGTACTTCAGGACCTCACGGCTTTAAAACGCGTCCACAAGTAAAGGCTTCAGGCCCTGTGTATAAGCACGCACACAATCCCATGTGTAAACGATGTGGAATTTCAAGTTCACAACAATCGGGTCTATTGGTCTTAATTTTTGGTATTTAATTTTGCAAACATTGTTCTAATTGATATCGTACTCAAGTTTCTCTGTAAATTGTTTTTTTCCCGTCTTGTATACTGGTATTTAAATCAAATTTATTTTCAAAATTTTATTCAAATTCTAAAGCATGTAATTCCATGAACACAATGTCATTTTAGGATTTTTATAGTCGTGAATGAACATTGAAGAGTTTCAACCATGATAGAGTTGGAGAATTTTGCAACTAAAATACATTCACACAAAATACTTATTACAAGAGAAAAGCTAATAACTCTTATACCGTATACTCAAATGAAATGCAAATTAACAATCTAATTAAATGAAACTCTAACAAACTAACTAATTCGGATCCTGAGTCAGCTATTAAATGTATAACCACTTAAAATTAACAAAAACATTGCTATTATTTCATATTCTATTGAGGAACAACATTTATGTTTTTTTATGTTTTTTTTTTCTTTTGGAAAGGTACAACATTTATGTATTTAACTACATATACATAGTCTCATGGCACATGACAGTTTGCGTAAACTTATTAAAATAATAACTATCCTACAACATGATTGGTCGTTTTTTTTGTTATACTTAATTCTTTTATTTTCCAATCTAAAAATACGTGGTTGTTGTAGATTCTGTTGAAATTAACAAGTTCATGGCATGTGACCCAATATTGACAACATCTCAACGACCAACCGGAAATAAAGCTTTACATTAATTCAAAACCTATCCTAATGTAACAAGGTACTTTTTAGGATTAATTAATTAAAGTTTTTGCAGCAAAAAAAATAATCATGATTTTCTTATTTTATCACATACTTTCAGATTTGTCTTTAAGAAGATATTATTTTATCTTATCAAATAGTCTTTTATAGTTTTTATATCAATTGATTCTTCTAAATATTATGATTTTAGGAAACCAATAAAAAAAACTCTTGACATTTAGACAGGGTAAATGGAAAAAATTAATTAAGAACAACTCTTTTTTCATATATATATAGTTAAAAAAAATTATTCTATATAAAAGAAAATCTTATTTAATTTAAAAATATTTATATTATGGTAAAATAATATATATATATATATATATATATATATATATATATATACACGTTGAGTAGCTCATTATTAATATTAAAAGTAATTATTTAATAACAATAAATATTTTATTAAAAACCCAATCAAAAAAATGGAAAGAAATAATCTGATCCGGTCTGGATACCGGTCCCCAAAGTTATGACGTCAGACCGACTTCATAAGAGGGAAACCGGTGCCACACCGGATATCCGATATCCCTCCATCCGCTCTTATCTCATCAGACGTTCTATTCATTCTCTCTACAACGGATACTTCATTCGTTCTCACTGCACGTCTATATAACCGTTTGCCTCAGAATCACTGTGAGATAAGAGTTCCTTATAACTTATCAGCGAAGATACCCTGCATAGCGGAATATGTCAATGTCAATTATCTCAGAGAGTAAGTACATGTGTCAGCGAAATATACGGAAAGGTGATTATCCTCCATCCTTGTTACAAGATCGTACTCTGATAATTGACCTACCCTCCTGACACATTCTGAGTACTGAGCCACTTTGATTGACACACTTCACACGCTATCAGAGCCAATGGGCCCACTTGCATCCAACGATTCATTTCCTACGTTCAACTATAAATAGCATGACCTAAAACACATGCAAGGTTACGTTGTCCTAACTCACTCTTTACTATTGTATCGCTTGAGCATTCACTGAGTTCATACACTCTTCTGACTTGAGCGTCGGAGAATCTTTGCAGGTGGCACCACCTTTCGCCCTCTCTCAACGCGAATCGTTGGTGTGAAGGATCTCCAGGACAACAAGACCGGTTTCTCCCACTGAGAGGCCAGATTACCACACCGGATACCCATTGTACCAGTATACAAACCCTAAAACACCTGAACTCTTGTGGCTGGTCCCACACCGGATCCTAGACCCCGGTTCAGACCAGTTCATGATCAAATAAGAAAATTATTACAAACCATCAAGCAAATAAATAAGTGAGCATAATAACTATCTTAACTTAACATATGATCACGAGCTTAAGTTTTAAGAAATTAGGGTCCGATTCTATTGAATGTAATACTATTAAATATTTCTTGAGAGAGTTATGTGGCTCATCATCATATTCCCTCTCAACTCAAATTTAAATAGAAAAATAAAATAAATAAATAAATAACATATTTTTAAGGGACAAAAGCTTAATAATTACACCTAGTTCTCATTAACAGCTAGCAATGTATATGCTCGTGAATAATAGCACGGGGGTACATTTGATAATAACAACATACGTTATGTGTGTTATGCATGTAAAAAAATAATTAAACAATCATCATAATAAGTATGATAAGTTTTAATAAATAAATTTAGATGGATAGAACATTTACATTGTATAAACTTAAATTTAAAGATTTTTATAGTTAGAAAATAAAATGTTCATGAACACTGGTATAGATATCTTGACCAGGTATATTTTGAAATGTATAGGAAATCATTTAGAGTCTATAAATGTAATAAATAATTTTAAAATTTCTAACTTATGAGTTTCATGTTGAACATGATATAGACGTTGAGTACAACTGTACATAACTAAGCTAGAGAGAAAATTCATTCATTTATTGTAAAGTTCGTTGAATTAATGTAATATAATATTGACACGAAAAAATATATAACCATAAATAATAGAATATATTTTTTGATTTAATAATACACAGTTTATTTAAGATCAGACAATTAGACTAAATATCACATGTTTCTCCTGCTAGTAAAGAATATATTCATAATGTTATAAACAAAAGTTAAAATCAAATCAATCAAAAGAAATATCTAATATAAATGATCATGATAATTTAATTAAGTAATTAAAATTAAAATAAAATTATTATAATCCATTATGTTCAATTCTTGTTCTAGAAAAAGGTATAAGGTATATAGATCAATTATTTTTACATTTCATGGTGTAAAGTAGTACTTTAAGCTTTGAAACTTATAGTTACATATTTTTTGTGATATATAAGCCGATTTATATTCTTATTCATAAGTTTATATCAAAATACTTATCATATATACAATAAAAATTAGAGAAAGTTAAATCCACTTAAATAAATAATTATATATAAAAATTATTAAGAAAACATCTTAATTTAAATTAGTAATCTTAATATAAATTATTATTTAAGCTCAAATAATTAACCTAAGGTCAACATGTTCCTTATAACACATAAAGAATGCATATTGTTAGTCATAAGCTTGGACCAAAAAATTAGAGCAAGTTAAATTGACTTAAGAAATACCTAATCGAATAAGTTGGGTTTCATTTGTAGAGTTAGTAATTTTGTTCATGATGTTATATTTCAGATCATTTTTAACATATTAGGTAACAGAAATACTAAAATCAATAAAAAAAAACAAAAACCTACAATCAAAAATTAATTAAAATATAGAGGTTAAAAACATATTTAATCGTATAAATTATTTAAATTTAAACAATTAAACTTTAGAATAATACATGTTGTATGACACACATACACAAACAAATACATATATTGTTTGTTTAGACTAAAATATTTATCATATTACACCATCTTAATTCAAAAAGGTAAATTACATGTACCTCTCATAATCGTTTAACTCTTGTCCATTTATTTAGGGCATATATTGGACCATGGTCTCCTATGATTAATACACAGGTTTCCTAATACATCTCTTTCATTCCAACCATCTTCAATCCCATTTTTCTTCACTAATCTCATTCTTTCTTTCAAAACTCACTAACCTTAACACTTTTCATTCATGGGCTTTCATGAATTTTATTATTGTTATTATTACATTTATACGAAGTGGCTTTATAGTTTATATCACATGAATTTACTGATGCAGTGAGCTAAAAGTATCTTTTTAATTATTTACAATTTCAAACTGCAACTTGCAGGTAGGAGCAAAAAATGTGACAAACTTGGAATTTGCAAATGGATGGGATCGCTTCCATATGAGTTTGTCAAATTTGCGTCATGTGCATCTAGACTCCAAATTAATCCAGTTCATTAAAGTATATGCATTCTCAAAGTAGGGGGTGGGTCCAATTTCCATAATGCAAGCATTAATAAATTTCTTAATTAGAAGTAACGTTTTGTTTATTATATTGTTTAACCTGCAAATCTTGACTATCGTGCCACATGTCAATCATTGGCGAGAATCATCCCCTCTTTAATTACACTCTTTCTGATTTGGGTTTAAATTATTTTTTAAAATAAAAACTTGGATTCAATATTTTACAAATAACTCAATAACAAAAATAAATATAAATTTATTCATCAACCAACTAAATTCATCTTTATTTTATGAAAAGTTGGGAATTAAACCACTTCATCCGTTATTTTTTATAAAATTATTGTTATAATTTTATAAAAAATTGTTCTATCTTTTCAACTATACTATTTAAGTCAAACTTCACCATCCTAGTATTAAATTCTTAAAGAAAAGTTAAAAAAATATAACAAATATTTTTATTTTTTAAAAAACTTATAAAAAGTAATAGCACTTTTTTGTTTTAAAAACTTATAAAATATAACAAATGGAGTACTGAAGATGTTGGGATCCTATGATATCCAATTTTTTAAAATGAATCTGCAGCTTCTGTTAGTCAAAAAGGTATATGGTGTTTGGTCACGTTACTCTATCATTTGATATTAGTTATTATCGTTAAGTTAACTAATGTCATCAAGCTAAAATGTTATATTAATTATTGCACATTATTGTATAGTTAATATATCTGAAAGAGGCCATTCAATGGTATGTGGCTATAGACAAAGCTAGATAAGCACCTGTAGTTCAAATAGTCGTCATTCGACAAACAATGGACAATTATTAATTCTGGAATGACTGTTAAACACACATTTATAGTATTCGTTAAGTGTGTCTCGTCTGTCTTTTCACTTAAAATATACCACATCAATATATTAATCATATTAACTTTTTATCCCATAATTAACCCCCTAGTTCAAATTTTGAACAAGGATTTTGTAATTTATTTTATTTCTGCTGTTTTACCAACAGATGAAAAGTATTCTTTCATATTAGGTATTCAAATATAATTGATATAATTAATATACAAATTAATATTTTACACCATCTGTTTCAATCATCTTGTAAAAAAAATACATTGGTTATTGAACTAAATGGTATAAAATTATTTTTCTTTAAGAAAAAGGGTTCAGAAACCCAGAGAAAAAATTACACGAAAAATCCCCAACAAGTAAACTCCTACATAATCAAAGAACAACAAACTAGAAACCTAGTTTAGAGACCTCCTAAACTTGTGAACTCCTGCACCAAACCCTATGGATTAACATCCTGATCCTATTAAGTAACACAATATCAAATAAAAATATCAAAATTAATTAAATATGTGGATACATCGTAAAACAAAATATACTTTTTTAAAAAAATCCACATTTGTTACTTTTTTTAAAATAGTTCTAATTTATCAATTTTTAAAAACAGCTTCAAGTTGCAATAAAATATTATTTTATTTTTAAATTTTAACATTGTAAAAGATTTTAAAAATTCTGTTTTAGTTTAAGCTTTTTCAAACACACGTACGCAATTTTAAAATCATCTGGAACTTTTTTTAATTCATTACTTCATTTCAAATCTTTTTCATTTTTTATTTTTTTAAAATATATCAACTTGTTAAAAAAACAAATGTTCAAGTATTTGGAGGTTTATTTTTTTAAAAAAAAAATTATAAGTTTTATCTTAATAACTCCAACATTATGTCCGTCTCAACATTCAAGATTAGCTCTCTTAGGGTTTTGTCACATGCAAAATTCAAATGAGTCCAATAACAAAGAAGGGACAACCGACTACTCAAGCCCTTGTATCCTTTAGGAATCTCGGAGAAGAACGTAGTCCTAGAATAAGAAACATGAGATTTAGTTGTAAAGAAAATTGTCATTGTTAGGTTTTAAGATAGGAACCATCTTCTTCCTAAGTTTTACGTGGATCCTTTATATGTAAAACATTTGAGTGCATCGTGCAATGATGCCCTAATTGTTAAACTTTTAAGGAATATTTTAGGATTTAAACATACACAAGAGAAGCTTACATAGGTGTGGAGTTTAAGCACAGGGTTTGATCCTAGGGATATAAGGGAATGTATTCTTAATGGTTAACTTTGACCTGAAGAATGATAGAGGGAAATTGGTTTCTATAAGACCGTTGATGGTCTATGATCATTACCATCCTATAAGACAGTGGAGCTAGAATTTTGTTGCTTTAGATAGGAATATTAAGAATAACTTGGCTTAGGTTCATTTTTCTAATCTAAATACAATATATTATGATTATTGCTATAGTGATAGGGTCTGCTACGAAGGTGGAGGCGAATACACTAAAAGTAGATACGGGAAGGTTTGTTAGGGTTTGCAATGAACTTGATCTCAACAAATTAGCCATTGGAAAGTCTTGGTTGCATGAACGTTGGTTTAAACTAGAATATGATGGCCTTTATATGGTTACCATCAACATTGGATGTGAGAATACTCAAAGAATGAGTCGTGCGACAAGGAGAAGGGCAATGAGGGTAAGCCTTAAAGCAAAACTCATAACTAAATTACAAGCCAAAAGGTTCTGAAAACCGAGGGTTCGAAGGCTGCAAAGAATGACAACATGAAGGAAGCACCAATGAATGAGGAGTTGGAGACTCGTGGTGAGAAGGTCATGGTATTAAGGAGGAAAAATAAGAAGCCATCACAGAATGTTGGGGGAATGCAACCATCAAATGCTCGTAGGAAGGCACATTTACCTAAAGACACAATTCCTACAAATAAAAAAGAAAAAAGAAAAGGTGTGGTCCATATGAAATTCAAAGCAAGGACTAGTGTTGATACACCTAGGTGGTGGAAAAAGAAGATGTTATGAAAGGAATAGAAAAGCTTGAAGTTCAACGTGCACGATAAATAAAATGTGGACCTTAGTAAATCTTATATTAAGTAAGGCGTTGACACATGTTATAACGTTCTTATTTTTAAATCAAATTACAATAAACAAATAAATTTTTTTGCAAATAATCTAAATATCAAAACAGAATTTGAATTAAATAATAACACAGTCAGTTTTACAACAGCCGACCGGCCCATTTAAATACACAAATAAATATAACAAGTCGGTATACACAGGAGCCGGCCAAGGCTTCTACAAGAATAACTATGTGCACTATGTACTGTACATGCTAATACATAATGCTCCAGTCAGTTGAGTGACTTCAAATGCCATCACTGTGTCCTACATCCACTGTAAAAATAACAACAGCAGGGGTGAGCATAAACATATCAAATAACAGTTATTGAATCGGATTAAAAGTCCAATTCATAACTATATATATAAAACATAACCGAGTCATACAAACTCATCATAAAGCAGCATGTTATTCTCAAATACATATATATATATGTATATATATATATATATATCAGTGCATACACATGCTTAATCAAATGGATCCATTATTAAGTCTTTTAATTTGTGTTGCAACACTGGCTCCCAGAGCCATAACTCAGCTCTCAGCTGATCCGGCCGTTTTACTGGTACCAAACCGTTTGCACCCTCATGTGACACAAGCTCCCAGCGACAACGGTTAGTGCCACGGGCTAAAACCCCGAGCCCCGCTCAAGAGGTTGACTTGAGTCCCACCCAAGGTCTTTTGTCTTTTGCCTTGAGTCCCACCCAAGGTCTTTTGTGGAAACTACATCATATTTCATATTCATTCATCACACGAGCATCTCATGAAAAATTCATGGAAACCATTCTCATCATCGGTCACACATATATACAATCATCACATCAATATCAATAATATGAATGGAAGATATGAAAACATAAAATATGTTATTCAATCGGGGTCTCAATAACAATTTATGCACATAACATATATACATCATAACAATATCACCCCACATCCATTCATAAACTATTCATTTGAAATGTAACGCTCCCCCTACCTGGAAATAAGAGTTCCAGTAACTTTTCAAGATCTATTCAATCTTAGCTTCACGAATTCCGATTGGAATTGTAGTACTAAATTAGTCCAAGCTTTCTCTCTTATGAAATTCAAGCTTTCACATAAAAGGGAAGAAAGGAAGATTAATTTCTTCTTCGTTTGATGGTTTCCAGCAAGGGTTGGAAGAAAAAGATTATAGATGATGTTTTCACTTTCAAAAGTTTCTAAACTCATTCAACAGTAGAAGTTGGTATATATATCGTTCATGCAAAAGAGAGACGTGAACGATAGGAAATTGTCTGCTACACGTATCTTCAAATGATAAGGAAGGAATAAGCATTTAATGAAAAAGAACAGCACATCAGAGAGGGTCTCATACTTAGAAAATATCAGAAAAAGAATCTGCTGGAAGGTAGAAGAACAGAATGACGTGGAAAGCTTCAATAATTAAAATAATTATTAATTCTGACTCGGTTTCGTTCTGGGCACATCTTTCCGAGAAAGCCTCTGTCCGTTCAGAATTCCTTCATTCGGAGGAAATTCACTCGGAAAGGTTCCATCCATGAATCACCCAACTTTCCTCCCTCGGAAATGACCCACACGGAAATATCTCATTCAGACATCTTACTCAGTTATATTTTTGCTCGAGTCAAGCCTTCATTCGCGTCACTCGGAAGTCTTCCATCTGAAAAGAGTACTCGGGGTTTGAAGACAATCCTCTCCCGGAAATCTTTCCACTCGAAAGGGTCACTCGGAATCAAAGACCATTTCGAAGACGAACCCGAGTTCAAACTCAGCAGCTCTGAACATCGACCCGAGCACGAATTAAATGAATTCACCACTCGGATATCTCAATCGGCACCATCCCTCTCGGAAGTATCACACTCAGAGATACTTCACTCGGAAAGTCACAGAACTTGGAGGTTCTTCATTCGGTCACTATTCAAAAATTTCTCAGCCTAAGAAGTACTTATTCAAATTCAAAGCTTCTCTTATTCGGAAGTACTTCTCTCGGAATAACCCATTCGGAAACATTCCACTCGGAGACGTTTCACTCGGATTTGCCTCAATCAAAAGTGTCTCATTCGGACACAGTTCTCTTAACTCAGAAATGATTCTCTTATTAATGTTTCACTCGGAAACGTCTTAACTTCACTTGGTAATAGTTTTCTCAGCCTTACTTCACTCGGAATCATACCATTTCACTCGAAATGTCTTATTTTAGACAGTATTCACTCGGAATCTCATTCGTAAATTCTCCATTAATCTTTAATAAATTATTTTTCTAAAAATCATAAATTTTGGGATGTTACACATGTCATAAGATGACTAAAGGTGTCAATATGGATAACCTTAAGTCACAAGGTTTTAACTCAACGATGAAACTAAAGGAACTCTCCCCATGGATGTTCAAATTCCTGGATGATGAGTTGGAGGATATCTTAGTTAGGAAAAGGTGGATGGGAAGAATTATAAGGTGTATATGGAGTAAGGAATGGTGATTAACCCAGACCTTTTAGTTTGATTTTAATTTTATGTACCATTATGTTTCCCATGTCAATCTTTAAGGATTTTAGTTTTTTAAGCTGGAAAGTTAAGGGCACAATGAGTAAGGTGGGCCTCTTATAGTGAAAAACTATGTTAGGATTTTCAAGTCTTTCCGTGGTTATCATGGTGGAAACTCATTGTAAAGTTTAACAAAGCTAAAGCTTGCAAGGAGTTTATTGACTTTTGGTTAAGGCTTATTCACGAGGCTTCAGGGCAAGTAAGAGGTATATGGGTCCTACCTAGCACCTTATTTGGTTGTGTGTTGGACTTTGTGAATATCATGGATCAAGTTGTGATAGTGTCTATTACTCGAGGCTCATCTAAATGGGTGTACTTTGCGATTTTGGCAACCAAACTCCATCCCATTAAAAACTTTTATGGGAGCTTTTGGTGGGGCTAAGATCCTTGTTTAATGATCCATGGGTTGCATTGAGTGACTTTAATGAAATTTTACACCTTTCAAAAGTAAAAGGTGGTGTTTTCTATCTCTTTATGGCACCATGTATGCTTGTGATGATAAAGTGTTGTGCTTTCATGGATGCATGGGTTATTAAAGCCAACATTACCTGGTTTATGAGTGGGGCAAATGGAAGACAAATTTCTAAACAATTGGATTGAGAATTGATAAACATAGAGTGGCAAAGAAGATTCCCAAAGGGCTTTCTATAGCCTATATTTCGTACCCACCTACTCTTACCTTTCTCTAACATTGTTGAAATGTAGTAGCCAAGTAGAGAGTAGAGCCACTAGACCTGTGTGCATGTTAACAAGCTAGTTAACACACTCCCAATTACCATGGACGGTTCAGATGCATGGGAAAAGGCTTCACCATGTGTTGGGTAGCACTGTGCATAGAGAATGACGGTTTGAAGGTAGGTTACGGGGATTCCAATGAAGTGTTACTTGTAACATCCTATTTTCAACACAAATAGAAAATAAATATTAATATATCTTTAATAAGAAATACTTACTATTAGTTAGTTTATTATTATCATTTTTTATAGAATTTTGGTTATATTTAATTATTTGTTTTTAAATAAAATAAAATAAAAATAATAAAATAAAAATATTTATGTATTTTGAATGAGAATTTTAAAATGACTTAATAAGTATTTAATGATTAATGAAATTATATTAAGAATTTTAAATATATTTATTATTCACAACTTTTATTTTATGTTTTTATATTTATGTTTTTACATATTTGTGATTTAACTCTTATTAGAATTTTAAAATACAATTTTGGAAGAATTAGACTATGGTTCTTTAAAACTTTTTGATCTACGTATTATTTATGATTTTACGGAATTTTTTGGAATTTTGGAAATATTTTAATAAAATAATATATTTTAAATAATTTTAAATTCATATAAAGTGACTTAAAATTAAAAATATTTATAAGAAAGTGAATTTAAATTATAAATTTTTTTTTAAAATCCATTTCAAGTAGACTTATCTAAAAATGATCGGTTTGAGAAAAATCTTGATTTTTTCCAATCGTTAAAAAATTGGAAACGTATCAATAAATTTTTATTAGCAGAAAATTTTAGATTTTTAAAATTTAAACTTTATATTACTTATCATAAAATTAGTAAAAACTGATATAATATCGCTAAATTTCAAAAAGGACTAATTTTGAATATTTAAAATATACCGAGTAAAATTTTACTATTTGGTTAATAATTCAGCCGACATTTACTATACAAAACACTGTACATGTACGAAATTTTCAAAAGGTACACAGTAACCAGGATTTATATTTCAAAAAATGCACAGTATTTTTATATTAAAATAATGGAATACAGAGTAATTTTCCTTCCTATAAATACCGAAGGAATTTTTCTTTAGAATTCACAATTTCAGATTAAGTTTTCTTAATATAGTAGTGCTAGTGAGATAGTAGTGGAAGTAAGAGAGAGAAATAAAATTTTTAGAAGAAGGTTCTGCTAAAATTCTAATGTAAGAATACATCTCTTTTACATTTTTTAGGGTTATTTTTATATCGTTTTTAGAAATCTATTATTATACTAGAAATAATATTATTTTAAGTTACTATTCTGAATAGCAAAATACTATTTCAATAGTAAATTACTATTTTAATAGTAAATTACTATTCAAATAGTAAATTACTATTTACTATTTACTATTACTATTTACCTTTACTATTCACGATTTACTTTTTACCATTACTATTCACGTTTTACTATTTACTGTTACTATTCATGTTTACTATTTACTGTTATTATTCGCGTTTACTATTTACTGTTAATATTCACAATTTACTATTTACTATTCACTATTCACTATTCAAAATTTACCATTTTTGTTTTAAGTAAAAATCTTAATTTTCATCTTATAACTATATTAAAGTGAAATTGGTATATTTTAGAACTCAGAGACGAGGCGCGCACAGACTTTTCATAATGAATCAAGATACAAGAGGTAAGGGGAAGTGAGATAGGAATATAATATGAAAAGACATAAGAATAATGAGAGGAGTCCCCTACTCCTTTAAAATTTAAAAATATTATTATTTTAAAATAATAACTATTTAACTTAAAAATTTATAATAAATTTTAAATTGAGTATCTATGTAACTTGATCTGAATACCTATGCAAATACTTGGATAACCTATGCGAACTGGACTGAACCTATGTAAGGACTTGGACTATTATGACCTGTATGGATTGAACTATATACCTATGCGAGGATTGGACTATATGGACCTACATAGACCTATGCGAGGAATGGACTATAAAGACTTAAAATTAATCTTATTAATTTAAATAACCATTAAAATTGGAATTATATTTAATTGATTTGATTATAATTATTTGTATTTGATTATTTTTTATGATATTTAATTTTGATCTATATTATTTGATTATGATTGACATTTTTGATTGTGATTGATGATATGTAATTATGATTGATAATATTTGTGATTGATGATATTTAATTGTGATTGATGACATTACAATACTTGATTGTGGTTGATGAATGATGACCTTGTGATATGAAGTTTGAGCATATAGCAAGTATGACGGTAAGTTAAAACTCAGTAAGAATTTTCTTACCTTACTCTTTAAAGTTTTAAGAGAAAGTATTTTATAATTATTTTAGTCTTTTATTTCTTCTTAGAAATTATTTTCATTAACTTTATTTTTAATCTCTAGAATAAAATCTAGTATTAGAAAGAAGCTATTTTATGAAAATTAAAGGTTGAGATACTTAATTCTTGAATTAAAGAAAATTTTTATAGTTTTAAGTATTCTTAGTTAATGATTCTAAAAATTATTTTCTTTTAATAATCAGAAGTTTAAAGTAAATTATTTTAGTTTTCCCTAATGAAATAACTAAAGGATACTTTGTTATAGTTGAGATTTCTAAACTCAATCTAGTTAAGATTCAAATTGGGAAAGATTATGTAAATATGTGAAGTTTTTAAGAGAAAGTTTTGAGATATTTAAGGCTTGGAAACTCAATTTTGGTGAGATCTGAATTTGAAAACTGTACTAAATTTATTTTTGTATAACAGAAGTTCAAAGAAGAACTTATGAGAATGTACAGTTATTGAGATAAGTTTGTGAACCTTTATGGTATTTAATAACTGAGTTTCTAAAAGTCTTAACCAACTAAATATGCGAGTAGTTCATGCATCATGAATCATTAAAGAGAAATGAGATGTGATATTGCCTGGGGACGAATTATAGAAACCGAGGATACATTAGAGGAGGCTTAATTGCGAGCCTTGGGATAAGAGGGTGTGAAAGGGTGTTTCAGGTGACCTGGGGTCGCTCCCTAGTGTCGGGTACTTTCACAATAAAAAATTTCTCAGTCTGACTAGTCTCTAAGTGTTTCCACGCCAGTTGAGCTGTTCATATGCTATGAAGGCATTTATGTTGTTATTATCCGGAATTATGGAACAGTGTAAACTCCTGGTTGGCCCAGTGCAAATTAAAAACTTTAAGGGCCCACATGCATAGAATGAATGAGATGGTAGTATTAAAAACATTGCATGACATTCATGGGATTGTGATATTCTATGTGGGTGATTGTGAATGAAAGTATAATTGTTATGTTATGAAAACTCTACATTCATAATTGATTATGTATATGATTGTGTTTGAAATTATTATATTAGATTGTGAAAACTCTTATGCTTATGTCTTATCTGTAAAGTATTATATTCTGTTTCTCACTCTTTTTTGTTTGAATTTCTGTGTCTAAAATATATGTTATATGATATATAGCTAGCAGTTCAAGATGAAAGGATGAAATTAAAAAAGGGTAAATTGGTCTTATCCTCAACCGGATAGGAGAAGAGATGTGATAAGAGTAGGATTCCAAAATTACATAGTTTGAAGATAAGGAAATGATTGGTTACAGTCGAAGTAGATGTATTAAATCTTTAGTTTTAGTTTACCTTAATACAATATTAAGTTGGATGATTGTAATTCAAGGTAAAGATTAAACTTTAATAAACCTTATTCTTTGGATATGATACTGTAATCTTTGATCACTTATGATTTTCTGAAAGTTCATTTTATCTTTCTGAATAATTTGAAACTTTTTACTTTCAAAATTCAAAGAAAATCAGATGTATATACGTCCTTGTATACGCGAGTTAGGAAGTGATAAATATGTATATCTTTCTAAAAATTTTAAAAGAGAGAAGAATAGATATATATCTCGTGTATATAAGGGGGTGTTACATTACTAACTAAGATTTGGTGGGATTGAAGGTCATAAAGAAACACTTCAGAAGATAGTTGGACTTGATTTTATGATAAGAGGAAATCTGGTGGTAATAGAAAAGTTAAGGAGAAATGGGTTATCTTAGGCGATAGAAACATTGCGTTCTATCACACTCATACTATTATTGAATATAAATACAATAAGATACATGGGTTGTTGATGAATGATGACCTTTGGGTCATTGATCTGAAGCAACTCAAATAGGAAATGTTGAAATACTTTACAGGGGCGTTTGTTAGTGTTGATGGGGAGACTGGAAGGGAGCTACCCGTAGGTAATGATACACTTTCTTAAGTTGATAGTGTCATTAAGTGTAAGGAGGTCCATAAAGCTATCCACCAAACGATTCTGTTTAAGGCCTTGTGCCTATATGGAATTCAAGTTTTTTTTATAAGATGTGCTGGAACTTTGTAGGGAGAGAGATGTGGGTAATGGTGCATCGGACTTTAACTATTGGATCATGTGATGCTAGACTTTTGGATGCGTTAATGGTCCTTAATCCAAAAGTTGATTACCTAAAGCACTTAATGTAGTTTAGGTTAATCGCTCTGTGCAACATTGTCTATAATGTTATAACAAAGGTGTTGGTGAATTAGTTGTGACTCATGCTTAGTTCCTTCATTAGGTTACTCCAAGGTAGTTTCATAATTGGAATGGGCGCCTCTAACAAAGCTATCCCGACCTAGGAGCTCGTTCACTACATCTACACCAATAAATATAAAAAGTGTGAGATTGATTTGGGAAAGGCGTAAGACATGACCAGATGAGATGTTTTAGAAAAAAACCATGGGGGATTATCTAATGTAACTTGTGCAGTAACACGACAGATTGAGGCTAAGTAGTGGATTCCTTTTAAGGTGTCCAAAATGGACCTAGGCATTCCACATTTCTTTTTTGTTGATGATGTTTTGATTTTTGCAATTTTAAGAAAATTCTCATGTGAAGTTGGTGAAAAAATTTGTTGACCAATTATGTGCTACATCCGGACTAACTATTAATCATGATAAATCAAAGGCGACATGCTCTTGAGGGGTAACCAGACAATGGAAGCACCACTTCAAGTGGATGTCATTCATCATCTGTCACTTTATGGGAAGTCATTTTAAATTTTAAAATTTAATAATACCTTTACATTATGATAAAACATTATTTCATGATAAAGTATACAAACCTTCCTTGACGTTTAAGTTGGTTGTAATAAAATCAAACCTTTCTTAAGCTTTGTGTAATTTACTCATTATTTTATGATCAATATTTAAATGTTTTAAAATAATGGTTTTAATAATTTTATTTTCATTAAGTTTTTTTTTCTAAACATGTGATATTTTAGCTTCTATTATTTTTAAAAAATTTGCTTCATTTCAATTCATTTCATTTTTTGGCTCATTATATAACATTTATTTAAAAATATCATTTTAAAAAATGAGTATGTCTCTCTCTCTCTCTCTATATATATATATATGTATATATATATATATATATAACACCAAAGAGAGATTTTTTTTATCTATCTCGCTTGAGCGAAGGCCTCTATCACTTGAGCGAGAATGTCTCACTTGAGTGAAAACGGGTCATAGCCTTCCCTTTCTAGTCTTTCTCAAGCGAGAGTGTCCTCGCTTGAGCTAGAATCCACCAGAATCCAACCTGTTGAATCTCGCTTAAGTGAGATTATCCTCGCTCGAGCGAGAATCACCCAGAAACCACCCTTTATTTCTCTTACAGTCTCGCTCAAGCAAACCCAATCTCGCTTGAGCAAGATTATTAGCAGCATTTGGCCTCTGGGCCAACTTCCTCGCACCTTATCTCATCCATTTAACTTATAAACACCACCAAACTTTGACACTATCTAATTCACACCATTTATGGTCTGTGGCAACAAGCCACACTCCATAATTCCTAAAAGTGAGTAATTTATGCGCAAAGGTGTAATTTGACAAACTTAGACTATTTCCAACAACCTTGACCTATTAATACCCATTCAAATTGGACCATTCCAATTCTCTCACCCTCAATACCAAATATAAGTTGTTGACCCTATTTGGAGGCTCCAAAGCCTCAAGGATCCCATTTTCACTCATTCAGTTCCTATCTATATATAAATTTTCAACAATTCTACATACCATCAACCAAGTTCAATACTAACTAACCATTCTTTCATTACCAATTCACCTTGCACATAATATAACCATTATAATACCTACCCATAATACAATTCAAATGATATATCACCATATATCACAATTCTTGGGCATAATCCATATCATGTCACTCGTCGTGGGTCCACCCAAGTTTATCCAAGTCTACGCTATCATTTTGCATATAAACATAATTAAAACTCATAATTTGATATTAAGATCAATTATAGACCTCTAGTTAGGTTATCTAATACCTAGTCCACTATACAAAACTATATATACACATCAAGAGGCGACCAAGGCTTACTATATCAAAACCATACAAATATCCACAATATGTACACATATACTAATTCTTCCAAGTAAGCTTCATTATAGGCTTGGTGACCATTCACCATTCCTCGCCTCAATCCAAATCCAATGAAAAACCACATGTTTAGGGGTAAGCATATATATGTTAAATAACAAATATTGAACTGGAGTTTTCCACATTACATACTATCATCTATACAGTTCTATAATCATTATATCAATGCATAAATCATCATTATTCACATTGCCATTTAACATAATTGCATCATCATAATCACACTAATCACCATAATCAATGTCATAAGTTGCCTAACAGCATCTCAATCTCGATGTCTATATGCATATGCATGTGGATCCGACTCTACTGATGGGAATTATACTGTAGTATATAATGTTCTCAACATATATAATTAATCTTTTTACCGGTACCGAATCGTTCAACCATAATGCAACACCAGTCACTTTTAATGACAACGGCAACTCAACACAAGTGTTGCAGGCTGACCTTGAACCTAATCTAAGGCAGCTATGGAATCCAAAGGAATCACATAGGGTCTTTGCTTATCCAGAGGCCGCCCTCCTATCTCGGCTAGCATCACAGACCCCCTGCAATCCTATATGCGTCCTTTTAATGCAAATGATATGTCAAATAATCATCAATCCTCACTAAACCACCTGATTATTATCACAAGAGGTCGCCACTTGGTTACCATCATCAAGGGTCCACATTTTAATTCATCAAATATGCATAGTATGCCACAAGATCATTTAATTGCAATCAACATTCACAATTTCAATTAAGCTATCCAAAGCTTATTCAATCATTATATTTATCATCAATCACATAACATCGTCGATTTACACAATCATCAACCATTGCAGGCCAATGCAACATTATCCATATCATCTAATTGTCAAACAAACATATATGAATGACATTTGATAAACATAAATCATATAAATAACCATAACGTCAGGGGATATACCCATAATCAAATCAATCATCAATATTATCAATACATCATCACATAAATATATAACCCATCTATCTTCCCTATTCGTTCAAATCCATACATTTAAAATGTAAATGCCCCCTACATGGAATCCGCGATTCCCACGCTTGAAAACGCTTCAAGATCGCTTTGATTTTGTTCCTGATTACCACTTTTTTAACTTGATAAATTCCTAAGATTAACAACAATCAATTTTAACAACCTGTACGCTATCATATATATATATATTTTAGATCTAAAATCAATAATTCATAGTAATTTCGATTAGTTCTAACTTATCGCAACGCGTCGACGACTCTAACACGCCAATGTTAAAAGCTCCAAAATTGTCCACACTTTCTAAATAACTTAAAAGCGATCCCTAGCCATGGAAATAACAAAATTAAAACTCAAATTCGCAAGACGGAACCAAACTCGTCGATTTACCATAATTTAAATAAGCTTCGATTGATCGGAATGCGACATCACTTTCCAACTACACTACGAATCACTTCCGACACTTAAAACCCCTTTCATTTCCTTTCAAATTTAGTTCCCAATCGCTGCCCAACATGAATCAAGATTAGAATGGTGTACATAGAGCAATGAGTGTTCATTTCTCATGGCTAGAAATATCAATGGATAGGCTATGGTTTGATTATTTACCTTTCAACCCCCAAAACGTGACCCTCACTTTAAGCTCTCCTTGGTTCCCTCAATGGCAGTCACGAGTAAGTAGAAGAGAAGAAATCCCGATGTCATGCACGACTAGAAAGAGGAGAAAATTCAAAGCATCCATGCATACCTTGTGTCCAAGCCCTAACATGAAAGTTTGGTGGAGATGGAAGCCACACGAATTGATGGAGAAGGATGAGAAATCGATGAGGCCGAAGTTAAGAAGATGGCACGCGTGAGCAGGTACTGGCATGGGAAGAAGAAAGTGAATGGGAGAAAGAATTTTGGAATTATTAGGAAAAAGAATTAAGGAAAAGAATTAATTTAATTCAATTAAACTTAATTTAATTTAAATTAATAATTCTAAAATTATAATTCATTCTAATAATTTTAGACTAGGATATTACACATTACATATTTTTTAAGAAAATTTTCAGAATGGTCTTCCTAATTAGTTTCTTAAATATGATAAATTCCAAATATGTATTCTAAGTCAACTCTTTTACACCGATTAAACATTTCTATACCAGTTATAAGATTAATTTGGTTATCATAAAGATCATTAAACTTTTTTTATTCCGATCAAACAACCATTATTTATGAATTTTTTTATTTTGTAAATAGTTGACCAAATAAATCTTTGATAGACTTATTAAAGATTTATTATCTTTGAAGACCTCGATGCAACCATTCTATCTTTATGATAAGTTTTTTTTTTCTAAGTTATTATTTTATTGATACCAAGAGACAATTTAACTAATAAAAATATATGGGGAGAAATAATAAATATGTGTTGTAAATTAAAATAAAAAAATCTTAGAAAAGATAAAAAAACAAAAACAAATAATTTATATAAAAAAAGAAACACGTAAAGTTTGTTAAATGTAAACTTATATCAAGGATATAGTAGAAAACTAGTTTATTTTAATATAAATTTAATAACTTAACTATTATTTTTTACTTTTGATAATTCAATTAAAAATGATTGACCCTCTAAATTATTTTTTGATTACTAAATAAATATTATTCTATCTAATTTCATATATAAGATATAATTAATTGAATCATATATATAAATAAAGTTAATTAAAATATAGTCAAGTATATTAAGTTGTTAATGTTTTGTTACCCTGGTAGCACACAATACACGAAGTGGCGAACACATAACTACCTCGGTACTCACAATCCCCGGAGTTACGTGCATGCATTAAATTTGTTGACCATATCACCACCGGATCTTTGATCATATGCATATCTTTGATTTAAAATTAATGCGTTCAGTGCTTTCCTCTATTCCATTTTTTTAGGGGTTTTGAGTGTTGAATTTAAGTTCCTAAGAACACGTTTGAATTTATTTTTAAAATGGATATTTTCAATTCTCTTTTAAAGAAAAGTATATTTTTAATTCAAAAAAAATATGTCATACGTTTATTTCTATGGTGTGGTAATTACATTTATTCTAATAAAAAAACAAATAAAAGTAAATTCAATTAAACTGACTTTATATTGAACTCCAGCTATTTTGAGACTGTTATTTACAGGTGCTTATCTATATTGCTGCGTGATGAGAAAATAAAAAGGAAAAAAAATGAAAATTTGAATTAATGAGGAACTAAGATGACACAGCATTTTAAACGTTAATGTTTTTCCTTTCAATTCAAACAGAAAATAATATCCTTATTCTTTCTTGTTAGAAAGTTTCACATTAAAAAATAGAGGTAAAAAGTATATAAGTATTAAAAGTACTACTTGTTATGTTTTAAGATTTTATGGTTATATAAGTTTTTATTTTCTCAAATATATTGAGCCTATAGACCACTACAATTAAAAAAGTGCCTCTCAGATTCCTTGAGCACAAACCTTAATTGTTTTTTTAAAAAAATACATATAAATCAAGTTTCAACTAGAAACCTGATATTTTTAGGATAGAATCTAGTTAGGATAAGGGGGCTCGTAAAAAATAAATATTTTTGGTGCTAAATCAAAGAGTTTTGTAGTTCAAATAAAAGTTAATTCGGTGTCTATACTGGGTCCCACGAGCAGGTAACACTGGGTAACATAAAAGCGAGTGAGTTATAAGAAAATAAGGGTCGGATCACATTAGTGACCGTTATCCCTCAAGACCCGACCCTGGTCAGGAAAGCTGCCATCTAAGCCAGAGTCAGAGGCAGATGGCCAACTTGCTTCTAAACCAAGCCCGCGACTCTAACGGGGGTTAAATCATAAGTTGTACCATGATGAAGTCTATGAATAAGAAGCATTCATTAACAAGCACAAGAGATTTATTACACTTACTAATTACATACTGAAAACTCATTATTGCTCTATTATGGTTGTTTATTGACTTAAGCATCGAAGTCCTTTTTGCAGATACAACACTGGTGCACCCAATTCATTCCAGTTTGGATAGGACAAATTAAGACTGAAGGGCATAAAATTCCCAATAAACCTGTGTTTTATAACACTGAACTCCTATTGAGCCGATGTAATATTTGAGTGATTGTGAGTTTTGACACCAGTTGTGTAAGAAGGACTATACCCCCGCACACCAGCTAGAACATTGGCACACCTGGTGGGACCCATAAATTAAGTCCCATATTATTGAGAAAAGGTTAAGTTATAGAGCAACCTAGAAGGAATCCCACTCCGGAGGGTTATGTGCAAAGCTTGGCCTAAAGGGTAGAACCATGAGTTTTGGAATACGCTTCAGGGATTATCGAAACACTAACAACTAATCAGAATCAAGGAAGAGTGGCAGCAGTAGCACGCCCCGATCCCAGAGATGAGATAATCAGGCAACTTCAAATGGAACTGCAGGAGCTTAGAAGGGCCAAGGAAGTTAGAGAGACAATGACTGTCAATCCAAGGCAGCAAGCAGAACCATCACTTACTCTAGAGTACTCACGCATCCAAACTTACAAAGAGAAAGAGTCAACGTTTAGGATGAGGAGCCCCAGAAGACAAAGGAGGGGTTTGCAGCACGGAGGAGGTGGTTGAGAATACCGATTCAACATTTCGTTTCCTAAAAGGTTGATGAATGTCTCAATACCAAGGCACTTACAAACGCCGCAATCGCTCTAAATTCAAAAGTATACCGGAGAAACGGATCCGAACGACACCTAGACGCCTATGTGAACGAGTCCCTATTTCTAGGAGCAGAAGAGGATGTGATGTTTAGAATGTTTCCTCGAAAGTTGTTAACAGAAGCCCTTGGATGGTTTAAAGGGCTTTCGCTTAGGTCAATTGATTCATGAGAAGACATGATTCAGGCGTTTAGAAAAGTGGTTTGATCTTAAAATAATTTTGATTTTGAAGATAGAATAATTGTTTCTGCAATCTATTAAAGATTAACTAGTACCTATAGTTTTTATTAAATATTTTTTTATCAAAATAAAATTCTATATTTTTGTTATTTTTATTCTTATTTCATATATCTTCTTTTATATCTTAATTTTATAAATTATTCTAATCTTATATTTCATGAGAGAAGATGTTGTTTTCATAACGTAGTCTAAAAAAAGTAAAAAACAATGAATACGATTTAATTTTGGATATGAAGCGGCACATGTTTTTTTTTGTGTGCATGATTTAGTTTTATGCATGACATTCACTTAGCTAAAGGATATTAAATTAAACAAAATATATCAAATTAGATATGACTTATTATTTTTTCAACAAGATATATATACTATCAACTTAAATAAAATAGAGAGTAATACATATTAGTATTTTTAACTTAAATTATAATTAGATATAAATAATAGTAGTTAATTACTCTCATCTCTCAACATATTATTTTTTCTTTTTTTTTACGCGTATTACTTTAACTAGTGACACAATATTTGTTCGCTTTTATGATTGTGTACATAATTATAATAGCTTTCCTACGTTTTTTCAAATTACATTTTCAAAGCATCCATATAACATACTAAACGTTTATTCAATGTTTACCCCGTTCATTACTTGATTTTCAGATGCATTCCAATCCTAAATTTGTCACCGCAGGAAAAGAATAAAAGGAAAAACAAACACAAAGCCCACAAGCAATCTCAACTCTAAATTCATGAGATAAAAGATATTGGAGATGGGGTTCAAATGGCTGAATTTAACCAAAGAGTTTTATCTTAAACCAATTATGGCTACTACGTGAGTGCGAAAGAAGAAGATGGAGGAAGCTTTGCCTTTACTTGAAGAAATTTAGAAGAAGAGGACGGTGGACATGGGAATGGTATGCGCGGGAGAGAAAGAGGAGAATGGCATAGTTTGATTTTTCCCTTTACTAAGACAAATTGAAATTGGCAAGAAGAAGTGAAATTTGGCTCTGTTCCCCTTTTCCCTATCACGCGTGAGTGAATGGGTGAAATGAAAGTAATTACAATTTTTATCACATTACATAATTTTAAATTAATTAATTATAACAATCCATTTTGATTACTGGTTAATATAAAATTAACCACTAATCAAGATTGCCATGTTACAAACCGAAACACATGAATTGACCTAACTCACCGAATTTAAAAAATTACACCCCACTTAAAAATTAAGGTAATTTTAACTTGATTCATTTAATTCAAAACTTAAAATGAGTCGAGTGACCCTAATAAACTAAAAATTTATTTTTTTAAATCACATTAGATAAATCAACACATGAGTCAGCTAAACTTACCACCAAATTAGATTAGGTTGATATTTTCATAACTCACCTTTAAATAAACTAAATTAAATTAGGTGGATATATTTACAACTCATAACGGAGAGTCTGATTTGATGGCAGAACGAGGACCCTGGTTGAAAACTTATACCTAGCTAACTTTTTTTAGGTAGCGTCGTAGTCACCTTAAAAATGCCAACAAAACAAAAGGTGAAATTCTCATTCTTATGGGATCGTTCTTTATCTCTAATTCACGTCATGTTGAAGATCATTTTGATTATTTATTTTGAAGATCATTTATCTTTGAATTATTAAAATCTTATTTACTGTACTTCTTTTTTGTTTGCAAATTACTTCATGTATTTCAATTCATTATGCTATTCATTTTAAGGGACTACGAGTGTATTGCATACGTAAAATTAACACTCTATGTAATAAATTATTTTAAATAATAATTTTTATTATAAATTTGTTTGTAAAATTTATCTGAATAAGTTGAAAATAATTTATTTTTAATAAGTTATAGTATAAATATGATGGTTTAAAATAATTTAATTTTATTATAAATAAATACTTTAATTTTTTTATGATTGTATTAATAAAATTATTTAACTGTTAATTTAAATTTTAATCAATATAATATTATTATTTGTCTTTGATATAAAACTGTATATTTATTTATTCCTTATGTTTATTTTAAACAAGTATAACTATCAAAAATGGCGTAATAGAATTTATTGGTATTTACGTAGTTCTAACTTTTTGAATTAGCTAATAATTCATAGTTACTTGTTTTTGCTCTAAAATTATATTTGTATATTTATTTTTAACGAAAATATATAACAATAAAAGAATCCGTGTAATTGATTTTTAAAAAAAAACTGATGTATTTTTCATTTTTATATCCTTTTAATCAGAAATAAAGTTTTATTATATATAAAATATTTACGTAAAACATCTTTTAACATTAGTCTTATTAAGTAATTTGGGCAAAGTTTACGAGCTATATATGCGTCTACCTGTCATTTTACATATCACATTGGATGAAGTTTCAAACTACCACCAAAAATAATTTTAGTTTTCTACTATTACTTTTAGTTTTGTCATTATAAACTTTTAAAGATAATTTTTATGTTTTTTATTAAAAAATACTTAATTATATAATATAACATTTACAAATTATTAATTATATTTTTATATTTTAAAAGACAGTATCCATATAAAAGCAAAAAATCGATATGATTCCGTTTAAGACCAAACTTGTTTTGCCACGTACTTTTGTGAGGAAAATTTTCTTAAACAAACTGTTTTTCATTTTTTTTTTTTAATGAGATAAGGGCAAACGAAACAAAAATGAAAAAGTGAGGAAAAAAACAAAATTTTCTCACATTTTGTTTTCCTATGATTGTCCTACAGCTCCCTAACATATATAGTATTAATACTAAGATTGGCAAAACCCTAACATCCTTTCGAATGATAGGAAAAAACTTGGGAAAAGGGTAATATTTCTTGTACTTTCTCTTGTTCGCTTCATTTAGATAACTTATAGAAACTACGAGAAAGGTAAAATTTATCACAGGAATTGATTCCTATATAAAGTTTCTTCTTTCCTTCAATCCCTAATCCCTTTGTTCCGTAAATAAAATGAAGTTGATCCTTATCAAAGACAATAAAATTTTAACGTAATAATACATTTAGTTTGAAATATAAATAAAAATATCTAACTTTATATTATCTCCTTCTTAGATTATTTTTAAAAAATATCTTTTAATATAAGATTTTTTTCAAATTTCAATGTCATTAATTATTATTTTTGACCTAAATATCCCCTATTAATGCATAATTTTTATTGGAATCAATATAATAATAAATGATATTCCTCGATTAGATTATTTATTTCTTTAATAATAATTGGATAGTAAGTAGAGAGGAAAGGTAATAAGTGAAGAAAATTTAATAATAAGTGAAAATCACTTTAAGAACAATTTTAGAAAACTATTTTAAAGAAATTTAATGATTTTAACTAAATTAACCAACTTCCTTATATTTAAGGACGAAGGTAAAAGAGTCTTATATTTAAGGATGAAGGTAGTATATATTAAGAATAGTAGTTGAAAATAGTTATTTGTATTAATATTTTTACATATTTAATTTAGTTTCTTGAAATATCCTTAATATTATTTATTACCTAAAGAATTAGCGGCCTTTGAAATATATATATATATATATATATATATATATATAAGAGTGACATATTTAATAAACAAATATTTAATAATATTGAGAAAGTATAATTTTACGTTAAAAAATTCTTTAAAAGTTACTTATATTTAGAACTAGAGATAAATAAATATACTTCAACCTATTTTTTGAATAAGAAATCAAAGATAATAAGAATTCAGTATTGAACTCATACAATTAAACGTTAAAACATAAAAGGGTAAACCATATTTAAGTCTTATAGAAAAGTAATTTATTTGATGAAAGTTTTATCATGGAAATTAATGAAAAA
Source organism: Clitoria ternatea (assembly GCA_037962975.1). NCBI lineage: Eukaryota > Viridiplantae > Streptophyta > Magnoliopsida > Fabales > Fabaceae > Clitoria > Clitoria ternatea. The sequence goes on from CM075670.1 coordinate 291,066,932, forward strand.
ATAAGTTGTTACATGAAGATAACATTAGCCTATTTACTCTAATATAAATATATTTCCTCATTTAGAAAGATTTATGTTAAGATTTACTCATATTTAATTCTATTTACTCTTTTAATAAGTGTATTAAGGTAGATAAAATCATGGCTCTTTTTACATTTTTTAATTTATATTGAGAATTGATCATGGTAACATTTTATTTATTTCATATTAACAAAAAAGCATTCTAAAGAAACTTCATATTCTTATATTTTTTATAAACAAAAGCATTTAAATTTTTACATAAATTTTTTCTTCCAATATATAAAAACTTCCATATTTTTTCCTTGCAAATTTATCTTCCAAGCGAAGCATGCGAATGATTATGGTTAAGTAACGTTTTAATAAATATTAAAGTGCAAAGAAGAGGGAGTAGTAGTATTAGTTTTGGAAAGGAGTTGACAAATGACATTTGACAAACGCTGTTTTGGGAGAGTCTATGAAAACGTCATCACCTTTAGATGCCAAACGGCGTTAGACTCACCCCTAGCCGTGCGTGTCGAAATTATTGACTCTTTTATGACACTCTCTCTCGTTTTGCTCCCCTTAAGAAATCTACCCCTAATGGTGGAATTCGGTGGCTTTGCATTTGTCAAGATCCACTCTACCCACTTCTTTTATTCTTCTTCTCCCACTCTTACTCATGTGTTTTTTAAAAAATTTAGAAACCAATCCTCCCTAAATTAATACTAAAATAACAGTTTTGTTAACTTTATTTCTAAGTTTGATGATTTTTCAATCATTTGTATTATTATATAATAAGATTTTGTTTATTCACATAACTAGAACTAGAAATATTATACCATTTAAATTAACTATCGATGTTAATTTCTAAGAATTGAGTTTGAGTCACTGCAAATAATAAATTTTGTTTAAATACATACAAAAATAAACTCATCCTAATTCCTAAGGTCCTTGAATGAAAGTTGTAGATTTTGAAGGATGAGAAAGGTGAATATGGTTTTTAATTTAAAAAGAAAAATGGATATAGAGGATAGAATGAAATATTCTTGAAAAATGGTGGTGTCCTAGGGCAAAGGTGATGCAGAGAGGAAGGCAGGGTATGGTGTGAGCATAGGTCTCCAAAATACTGACAGGGCAAGAAAGGACGGGTCATGTGGACGTCTGATATGATCCTTTTAATTAATTGTGGTAGTAATTTTCTGAATCTTTTTATGGCAATTAATGTTTTCAGTTTTCACCTTTCTGTACTCCTTATCAACACTGCGGCTCAGACAGTGAGAGACAGTGCATGGAACGGTACAAGTCTACATCTAGGTTTTACTGTTTGTGAAAATTACCACACTGTTATCCGAGGTTAATAATGTCAGGGTAAATTCACCAAAAGTCCACCACTCACTCACTCATGCATAGTCACAATCAGTAAAAATTGGGTGGTCCCACATAAATAGTGTGGATCAAACGGCCAAGTACAATGCTGTGGAACTGATAACACCACACTGTGCACCATGGAATCGAATCAAATCGAAATCATACTGTGAGGCACGTGTCGTTATATATGGAGGTGTCACCACTCATAAGGGTGGTGTGTGCAATATGCATGGGGGATGCGTAGTTAAGGGGTTATAATATCTGTTCGGTTATCAACTTGTGGCCTCACTGATACAGATCAGTGATGATGCATGATTATCAATGTTTATATTAAAAATTGACATGAGTGGCCTTTGACCGGCTTTGATCTAGAGAGAAAGGATATGAGAAAAAATTAACACTGATTTTCAATTTTAGAAAAAGTAGTAATTTATTAACCCCATAAGCGTAGACATAATACAAGATGTTGAATTAATTATTGTAGTATTATTACTAGTAGATTAGTTTGATCCACAATTATTAATAGCAGATTAATTGGCGTGGATTGTCCTTCATAGTATACATATAAATAAATATGCAGAGGGAGAGAGCCTTCCCTTTTTGTACAAATTACACAAATACAGACACAGCCAGCACCAGGTATATAGTGAGAGAGAGAGAGACAGACAGACAGATCCCTCTCAAGTCTTTTAATTGCAGAGATCTTTTGCATTTCTCAATATAAGAGAGTGAGTGTGAGAGTGAGACACAGAGATAGATAACCCTTACCCTCCCTATATCTGAATCAATATCCCTTTACTTTGTCTCTTACCTTAATTCTCCTTTCATCCCATCCCCTCTTCCTTTCCTTTGTCCTCTGTGCCATCTTCAGATCCATCAATTTCAAAACAAACCAAACCTTTTTTTCTCCCCCTTCTTCTTCCTTTTTATATAAACAAAAGCGATACATAGGAAAAAAAGGTTGCACAAGATTCCATTTTTCTCACCTTTTGGTCTGCGATAATGGGTACTGGTTGGAGAAGAGCCTTTTGCACCCGCGACCCTGAATCCACCATATCTGACAAGCAACCGAGTAGCCCCAGCCCAAGCCCAAGAAGCTGTGCCCGGTTGGGTTTTCTCTCCGGAGGCAGCAACCCCTCCACCCCACGCTTGCAGCACACCGCGTCCACTCCAACCTTGCGTTGCAGAACAATCGCCGTAAATGAGAGCCCCAGGGTTCAGAACAAGAACACCCCTAGAGCAATTAAATCCCCCAAAACCCTCTCAGCCTCAAATCCATCATCTCCTCGCTCCCCTCTCAAGTTATCCCTCTTCAAAAACAGCTTCAAATTCAGGGTAAATAAATATCTAGAGACTTGTGAAATCGTTGTTTGATTTATTCTTTTTCGTTTTGATGTGAGATCTCTCAAGTAACAGAGTAGTGATATTAATTTGTGGTTGAACAGAGTAGCTGTGGAATTTGCTTGAACAGCGTGAAGACGGGACAGGGTACGGCAATTTACACCGCGGAATGTGGTCACGCCTTTCATTTTCCCTGCATCGCCGCACATGTACGCAAGCATGGTTGTCTCGTATGTCCCGTCTGCAACGCTACATGGAAAGACGTGCCTCTTCTTGCAGCCCACAGAAACCTTGGCCCTGAACCTGCAACTCACCCAAACGACGTCGTCCTCAGCGGCGCCACCACCAATGCAAGCAACAAAAAGCTCACTGAAAATGCTTCACCGGTTTTTAAAACGAGGCTTGTTGAGCCACCTCAACAACCGCTCAAGCATTCGGATTCAGTCAGGTCCTATGACGACGACGAACCTCTACTTTCTCCCACCTCCGGTGGCCGGATCATTCCCATTCCAGAAGCCGATGAGAATGCAGAGGACGACGACGAAGAAAACGCCGGCGAGTTCCAAGGCTTTTTCGTCAATCCAAAACATTCATCCTCTTCGAAATCCTACTCCGATTCGCTCCAAATCAATGATGGAGATTCCAGAACAGTTCAGGTGAAATTGATGCCGGAGTGTGCGGTCATATCATCTTCCAGAACGCAAGAAACCTACGCTTTGATCTTAAAAGTGAAGGCTCCGCCGCCGCGGGGGAACAACGCGGCGCCACTACTGGACCCGTCGCAGCGCGCGCCGATAGATCTTGTAACCGTTCTTGACATTGGCGGCAACATGACCGGCGCGAAGCTTCACATGCTAAAGCGTGCGATGCGGTTGGTTATATCATCTCTCGGACCCGCTGACAGGCTCTCCATCGTGGCTTTCTCAGCTTCATCGAAACGGCTGTTACCTCTGCGAAGAATGACGGGTCAAGGTCGGCGCACGGCTCGGCGCATCGTTGACCGGCTCGTCACGAGTGAAGGAAGCAGTGTTGGTGAAGCACTGAGGAAAGCCACACGAGTTCTGGAGGACCGCAGAGAGAGAAACCCGGTTGCAAGCGTCATGCTCTTATCTGACGGTCAGGAAGAGAGGGTTCAAAGCAGTAACAAAGGTGGGAATCAGCGGAAGACGTCGAGCCACGTGTCATCAACCCGGTTCGCGCACATAGAGATTCCGGTTCATGCGTTTGGGTTCGGGACTAAAAGCGGTTACAGCAATGAACCGGGTGAGGACGCGTTTGCGAAGTGCGTGGGTGGGCTTTTGAGCGTGGTGGTTCAGGACTTGAGGATTCAATTGGGCTTTCAATCCGAGTCAGCGCAGGTTGAGATAAGCGCGATTTACTCGTGCAGTGGAAGGCCCACGCTGCTTAGCTCAGGGGCCGTTCGGCTCGGCGATTTGTACGCCGAGGAAGAGAGGGAGCTGTTGGTGGAATTGAGAGTTCCCGCGTCAGGTTTGGGGATTGGGACCCACCACGTGATGACGGTACGGTGTCTCTATAAGGATCCCGCAAGTCAAGAGATTGTATACGGTAGGGAGCAGGGTCTTACGGTGCCACCACCCCAGAGTGTGCGGTGCTCCGGTACCAGAATCGAGAGGCTCCGGAATCTGTTTATAGCCACCCGAGCCATCGCCGAGTCGAGGAGGCTCGTTGAGCATAACGGGGATTTGAACAGCGCTCATCATTTGCTTGCCTCGGCGCGTGCTCTTCTGGTGCAGTGTGGTTCGGCTTCGGCTGAGGAGTATGTGCGTGGCTTGGAGGCAGAGCTGGCTGAGGTTCACTGGCGGCGACAGCAGGAACAGATTCAGCTTCAGCAGCTCCAACAACGGAGAAGAGGGAGCGAGAGAGATCAGGTGACGCTGCTGGATGAAAATGGGGACCCCCTTACCCCGACATCGGCTTGGCGTGCCGCTGAGAAGCTCGCTAAGATCAGGAAGTCTTTGAATAGAGTCAGCGACTTGCACGGCTTCGAAAACGCTAGGTTTTAAGGAAAATTGTTTATTATAATGGTTCTTATTATTTAAATAGAAGAGGGATGGGGTATGCCCCACAGTAAAATGGGAGAATTCTTCATTGGTTGGTTGCTCCATTATGTCTTTTTGTCTCGTGCATTCCATTGCCTTTTATATCATTAATTCACTCATTAACACTAAACTCCAATTGTTGCTTGCTCTTTGAATTGAAGTGTAGGAATATAATATTAATATATATATATGTAAATGCTAGTGTTGTAGTAATCTAGAAATAAATGAATAAAAATCGTCCTCTCTTTCTCTGTCTAATTTTTCACCCGAATGAGCGGACTAGGAACTTGGCTGAAATGATCTTTTGGATGTAATGATGAACAAATGATTACAGTCCATGCCCACATTATGCTTTTTCATTTTCTTTTAAAATTTCCCATCATTTGTTGGCAATTAGGAATTGAAATTTCAAGGGGCCCAAAAAGTACTAAAATGCAATCATATAAGCATAACACAAATACTGTGCATGTGGTAAAATAAAGAGGAGAGGGAAAATAGTGTCCTCGTGGGAGGAGAAGCATCTTGCTGGTTATCGAAAACCTAAACCAGGGTTTGGTTGTAAGATAGACTGGAATCGGTATGGTCAATTTTGAAATCTTCATGTTATGTATTGTAAGCAATGTATAGAATAATTGGTGAGATTTTTTTTGTCATGTGCCTGAGAGAGGTTAAGTCGAGGCTAAAGGCTGTTGATAAATAAGATTCTTGCGTTTCCATTCCAGCTACTTCGTGGGCTCGGAACTACGTATTGGCATTATAAATGTTGTTAGTTAGCATGAATGTCAGGTGTGGAGCCCAATTAAGTGTCTCAGTTGTCCAATCCATCACTATCTGGCCTTCTTGCTCTTGGCCCTGCTTTCTTATGTTATGCTTTATTCTAATTCTTGCTACTGTTAGCTGCCACACAACACAAACAACATTGCTGTACCAAATTTAACATGCTCTGCTACTGTTATCAACTAATGCAACATTTTTTTGAAATGAAAAAACCCTTATAGTTTAAAATGAGGTGGAATCAATCATCTCATCTTATGGTTAACTCCAATTTTCTAAGTCTTTATACTAAAAAAATCTTATATTTTTACCCTTATAATTTGTTTATGTAAGTAACTAAAAAAATATTGACAGTTTTAAGCAGTCAATATCTTAGAACTCGTAAATTTAATTAACTATAAAGGCCAAAATTTAATTTTTTATTGGGATTAATTCATAAATGAAGGTGAAGTATAAGGACCACATAATCAATTTAACCTTGAAATCATCTTAAGGGTTTTATTTAATTTATGAACACTATAAAAATCTTTATATTGATGGTATATCAAAACTAACAAAAATAAAAATGATATATCAATATTTTTTAATGAACAAATTACACATAGTCATAATATGTGATACTAAGATGATTTAGAATAATTTTACATGTTTTCATAGAATGCAGGCACAAGATCAAACAAATAGGTATACTATTTGGTGGCTCAATTCACGTGGTATTTTATGAGGGGACCATTGCTCTCGCTGTACAATAGTCGATAGAGATTGCATTTGCATGGAATTGCTTATGAATTCTTCTTGTGGGGTGAGTTTTGAGCCCACGTTTCACAATTCCAACAGTTAAACTTATATCACCCTAAAAAATAAGGATAAGACATTTCTTGAGTGCCAATTGAGATTTAAAAAAAAACATATAATTATATACTTTTAGTGCATTTTCTATGCAGTATTGTCATTTTATATGTGAAAGTGACTCAACTGAGACACTGGAGGTCCTTAATTCTGGTCACATTCCACTGTACCACAAGTTTCCTCATATATTTCAGAACATCCTGAATATACTTTATTTATCCAGGAATGTCTCAATTTTTTCGTGTCAGCTGTGAAGCGAATGCTGTAGTAGCTAGACTTGCTTGCTAAGAATGTTCTTGAACAAGCTTCATGACTTGGCATCATCCTCAACTTCAATTGCAACTCTTTCTGTTGATGGATTCTTTTCTAGTTGGCTTTGGAATGAATCAAACGTGTCTTAAAATTTATAACAACTCACATTTCAATCAACTAAATTAGACTCAATCGAGTTCTATTATGGTGTTGTTCTGTTAATTTGTTGCCTTACTCTATTTTAATATAAAAAAATACATATCGATGTCCTGCTGTTAATTATTAAGTGATAATATAAAAATTCTTTTGAAAAATTATAAAAATCAAAATCAATGGAAAAATATAAAGGGGTAAAATCAGAATTAGATAGATATATCTATAAAAATTCTAAAATTGTTCACAGATATCACAGATATTATTTTTTTTTGGTACCATATGGTATCACTTACAGTGCCAATTTATATTTTACCTAGAATGTACATGTATGAGCGTAGATAAACTCCAACTTAATTATCTACTTCTGCAAGGTCTGTCTCAGGAGTCAGGATAGGAAATTATTGCTTTTGTGGTCACAATAATTCTATCCAAACTTATTAACGGTTGAAGTAAATTTTTAAATTATTATTTTTTAATGAGTTAAATATTTTATTCATTAAATTTTTTAAATAAAAAACCTTTACTAGTCCATATTCTATCAAAAGGATTTATTTTCTATATATTAAAAAGACTAAATGGGGATTGGGCTAGTTGTTTTTGATGAAGAAAGGTGTAGTAATACCATAGTGGCCTTGAACAGGAATATAGTAATGTTATGGAATAGGAATATTCCGTAGGTGCTGGTGTGCAACAGAAAGTTCAGGGACTACGGAGAAGTTTAGGATTTGCTCTAATTGTTTTGACATGTTTAATTATGTTACCGTGAACAAACATGCTACATGAAGTTCTATTTACTCCAGGGTTGCATTGTTGGATTGTTCAATTTGGAATTGATTTCCTCTACACGATGTCAGTATTGTTACTCCGTTAGGCTGCTATTTGAGCATGATCTTGATCATCATGGACCAAAATGAAAAAACTAGAACTTGGTTTCAGAAAATGAGCAAATATAACTTTGAATAAACCAGTGCTAAGGACATGCAAAACCAATCTTGCCTTTGGGTATAGAAACTCAAGTACTTGTTACATTACACTTAACATTCCCCTTACAGGGACACAATTTCAGGAAAAATTTATTCGCGGCAAATACAAAGCTCACCAGAACACTTCATTTTGTATAATACAGAGCCAGTTGGCTGTGGAAGAACATGGTGTAAACTTGTGACCCGAAAACCAGAAACCAGTTAGGCCAAAAGAAGACGCAGAGACACAACAATCAATCCCCAATGGACACTTTAGCTGTTTGAACTATGCAACTAAATATTACACGACTAGTAATCCTAAATATGAGGATGTTACTTCTTATTCGGGTGGAGGAAACAAATCAGTATCATGAATGAAATTGGTGTTGGAGTTCATTTCTGGTTTTGTTCCACCTTGGCTCGAATCTTCTGCTCCAAAACAGATATTTCAGTCTCAAGGTTGAACATCCTATTCAAAGCATGCATGTTCTCCAGTGTCTCATTAAGAGACCGGCTGTCACTCCCATCACACCTTAGATGCTGCATTGGACCATGAAGCAACCGATTCACTATACCCCGACTAAGATCATCCACAGCTCTCCGTGTTTTCTTTGATATACCATCACCCATCTTACCTAAGCATTTCTCAAGCTCAGCAAGTCTGATTCTTTCAGCATATGCTCTCAATTTCTTAATGGTAGGAACAGTTTCCAGCGAGTCCCTCCAAGCTTCAAATTGCTTAGATTCTTCAGCAATGATTGCCTGTGCTTCCATTGCTTTTCGTAGGCGATCTTCTTTATTGGCAGCCACAACCTCTTTAAGGTCGTCAACATTGTAAACTCGCACAGACTCAAGTTCTGAGACACATGACCCCACATTCCGGGGAACAGAGATATCGATGAAAAAGCGACGGCCTCCAACATCTTGACTTGCAGGAGGAAGGTCTTTGACATGATCTTTCAAGAATAATGGGTTTTCTGATGCGGTACTGGTGAAAACTACATCTGCTTCACCGGCACAGGTGAGCATTTCTGAGAGGGGTTTGTAGATTATCTCAATATCCTTCAGTTCTTCGCGAATTGCAGCAACTCTCTCCTCAGTTCTATTGACAACAACCATCTTTTTGCAGCCTTTTGCCACCAAATGTTTGATCACAAGCTTTCCCATCTTGCCAGCACCAATAACCAACATCCTGGCATTATCATGTGAGGCTTCAGGTAGCTTCATAAAGGCCAATTCAACGGCAGCTGAGCTCACAGAAACTGCCCCAGAAGCAATATTAGTCTCAGTTCTAACCCTTTTCCCTACAGTAATCGCATGCTTGAATAACCCACTAATGTTTCTCCCAAAGCCATCAACTCCTTGTCCAACTTTGACAACTTGCTTAACCTGAGCAAGGATTTGACCTTCTCCCAAAACAAGAGAGTCAAGACCAGCTGACACTTCAAAAAGATGCTGTGTCGCATCATTGTTGTAAAGCAAAAAACGGTGCTGGCAAAGCTCTGAAACAGGGATGGAACTTGTCTGCAACAAAAGAACAGCAACATCAAATATCTAGTAACACACAATAAACACCGTTTGGATCCGGAAATAAAATTGAGACTTACTTTGGACATCCATTCCATGACTTCTTTGACACCACGGTGTTGAGACAGAGCAACAACATATATCTCCATTCGATTGCAGGTGCTTAGAACAGCTGCTTCTTCAATATGATTAAGATTGCACAACTCTGCTATAGCTCTAGGCCATTCTGCTTCAGGGATAGCAAGCTTTTCACGCATTTCCACAGGTGCAGTATGCACACTGAGCCCAATTACAACAATACTGCTCCGTTCCTTTGTATACCCTGTTAAAGTTAATCACACAGATCACTTAAAAGTCACAACTAGAAATTTTCAAACAATGTAACCAAGGAAAATCATGCATGTAATCCGGTCTTTCTTTGTTTCCCCCTTGGTTTAAATAACCCTCTGGAGAAAGCTACAAGCATATATACCATGGATCTATAATTCCAATCACGGGCCAAAAAAGCTGAATCACTGGAACATTGAAACTCCATTTCAATTTATTCAAACAACATGTAAAGGACCAGCAAATGACAACATTGTAGAATAAATTCTAAAACAGACAAGAGAAACATAACGAGCGGGAACGGATCTCCTAGAGTGAAGCAGACTCATTCAAAACATCAATGACAGATAAGAAAAAAAGGTGGAAAAGAACTTCATTTTAAAATACTGAGGGAATACCAATACAACAAATGGAATAATAACGATGGTATTTCAAAATTTGAAGTATTGAAAAAAATTGTACATGAAGATGAAATAGTAGAATCACCAATTGAGGTGGAGACTTACTATCAGCTGCAGAAGTCTTGAGCTGTTGGAGAGGGGAGAGGGTATTTGGAGCATCTGTCATAACGAAAGAATCATAGGACTGAGCATCGCAGCGAATAACCCCTCTTTCTCTCTGAGTGATTTTGGTGAAAAATGGTAATTGGGTAACAGGGGATGATGATGATGAAGTTGAAGAAGGGGATTTGAGCAATAAAGGTTCCAATTTGGCGGCGGAGAAGGTGGTTGAAAGAGCCATTGAACCCTAACAATGAATTCAGTTTAAGAGAAAGAAAGGGAGAGAGGAGAATTGACCCTGCTCTCCTTCCCTCTACCTTTGGGTTTGTGGCGTTGATGATTCAAACAAAAAGCTTTGATTTCACAGATTATGATTTCTTTCTCTCAGTTCCCATTGGCGGGTGCCCCACACCTTTTATCCACACCACCCCCCCTCTTCAAATCCACTCATTCACCATTAATGGTGTCATATACCTTCCACTTCAAACATCATGTTTTTTTAATGTTTTAGCTTATGGCTAAATTTCTAATTGGTAAAAAAAATTAAAAAAGTAATATTAAAAATTAATATTGTTATAGTGTTACGTTCTTCGAACATAAACAACAAAATAATTTTTTTTACATATAATATAATATAAGTAAATATAAGTGACTCTAATTCATATTAAATATGGAAGAATTTTAAAATATTCTTTTTAATATTTATTTCAATTCTAGAAAGAGATTAAATCCCATTAACAAAATTCAATAAAAGATATGAAATCAATGATTTCAAATGGGACTAATTATTTTAAAAAAAAATTAAGATGTAGTAGTTATTTTTTTGTTTATATTTAACAACTAATGTAATATAATAGTATATGATTTTTAAAACAAAATTAATATGTTGTTTTTAGTAACAGTGAAGAGGTAAAGAGAAGAAGAGAAACATTAATACTAGAGTTCAAATAATATTTTAAAAATTTTATATTCATGTCAAATAGCTATGCTGAGTTAAAGGGACTAGTTCAGTTTGTTGAATAGGATGTGCGAATTGTTATGAGCCCAAATAAGAGATACCTCGAGAAAGAATCTTGATCGAGAAGAAACATACTCTTGTCGTTATTACACGATTCCCCGAGTGTTTACTTATGTATCTGGAACTACGTGTTTCTTCCTCAAGTCTTCATTTTTATAGCTAGGTATGCCTCTATTTCATTTTCTATATTTATTTTCTTAATGATTTGACCATGATTATCATCTCATGAGATAACTCGTGTGATCTCGCATGATCTCGCATGATTTCGTAGGAAAAAAACAATTCTCACTTTACCCCAAAACAGTGGTGTTTTGAATGCATCGTCAAAATTTGAGATTATGAAATCCTAAACAATCTATTTTCTATTTGAAACCTCGTTTCCCTTTTCTTTATAGTTTCTTAGTCCTTCAAAACATTTCATTCCCTAACTGCAACAATGTCTATGTTCAAACATCATAATTCCCTCAATGTTTAACATTTGTTCAAATACTTCATCACATCATGTGTTCAAGCTCTTCCATTGGAGGAGATTCAAACATTTATGTTCTCGTCAACGATCTTGTTGATGGCATCACCATCTCCATTAAGAAAAGTGGTAACCTTCATTTTTTTCCTCTCTTGTTAGTTGTTAGTTTGTTGTTGTAGTACTGTCATACACTTATATCGACTCTTATGGGCTGAAATCATAGATTTTGAATTTTGTTGTATGGTAGACAAAAGTTAATTTTGATATATTGCAATAAAATTAATAATTCAACTAAAGTGTTTTACTTTTATGTCATATGGAATATGGTTATAGACAAATGATACATTGATGAAAATATAAAATTCATTTCATGTTGTTCACTTTTATAGTATTTATTTCATTGTAATTTAGCAATTAGTCATTGAAATTTGATGTTTTTTTATGTGTTTTATGCTAGTTTATTTAGTTAAAGGTACATTAGTTTTATTGATTTAATATTTTTTAATAAGACATAAATTCTTAAAGTATACAGTTTTTGTTTTTTTTTTGTTGCTTGGGTTTCCTTTTTAAATTCCTATTCCACTACCAATAAACTAAAAAAAAAAATTGTTAATCTCTTATCATACGGAAGATTTGATATGATAAAAAATCATTTTTTAAATTTTGAATGAAGTGTATATAAAACCTCTTGAAATTAGATTGTTGTATAACATTTAATGTTATCCATTTATCCACATTTTAATCAAGAAATGTAGACATAGTTGATTAAAGTTTTTAAGCATATTTAGGAAAAAAAAATAGGGTGTTATCTGTGACAACGTGGCAGTCACCTATTCATAGAATAGTTAAAAGGATAAGAAGAAAAGGGAAGGATGATGAGGTGTGTGATCCAGATTCCTCTTTGGAATTTCAGGGTGTGTGTTTAACACAAAATCCCTTATTGTATCTATGCGTTTTTTCAATTGGTTTGTATTTCTTTTTTCAAGTAAGCACGTGAAAGTTTACTTTTATTGTAATTCATCCTTAAATTTCATTTACTTTTAACTTTAGTTTTATTGCTATACCCTTAAATTTTCCATTTTTAAAAATAGCATTTTATTAAGTTAATTGTAATTATATTGTTCAGAGTCATAGAAAACTTTTCATTTATTTATTTATCTTAAATCAAAACTATTGATTATATATATTCTTATTATATATAATTCATTTTTTCAGAAAGTGAAAATTGATAAAATTCTAAATTTAAGAATATAATAAAAAAAACAAAAACTTTCGTTAGTCTAAATTTTGTTATGTTTTAGTGTTTAAAAAAAGTATTTTACAAGTAAAGAACGAATGGCTACCATTAACTGTAAATAAATAACTGGTGTTTTAGTCTAGTAATTTAACCCTAAATTTATAGAACAAATTATTTGCAACAGATGAAGTTTTTTTTTAATACAAAAATCGATGGAGTTTAAGGATGAATTAATTGACACAAAACTAACATTTAGGGTGTTTATATAAAAGAAAAGGCTTAAATATGTTTTTTTAAAAGTGATCTTAAATATATTTCTAGTATCTTTAAAATGAAAGTCTTCTGAGTCCCTCAAAAATTTATTTTATATCCAACTTATAATATTATGGTTTTGGTCTCTATTGCTAATTTGAAATCGTTGAATGTTGACATAATTAAGGATGATTCTTCTTTATGGAATGAGGGGCCCTTGACCTCTCATTTTTTTTTAAAAAGGTTCGTAGTATATATATACAGTTCAATTAAATATATATATATATATATTATTTTCATTCCTGAATATAATATCTTTTTCAATAAATATTTGTCTCATGAGATCTCATTTTAAATTTTTATATCATTGGTTATATTTTTTTTATCAAAATACTCTTATTAATATATAATTCATCTTGAAATCAATATAAACAAGTAAAATATATTAATTATATTATTTATCTCTCTTATAATAATTGGGTAACAAGTAGAACAATTAAGTGAAGAAAGTTGAATGATGAGTCATAATCATCCTAAGCGTAATTTTAGAAAACTACAATAAATTTTAAACAAATTTAATGATTTTAGCTAAATTAATTAATTTTTTTAAAACGTGTGAATTGGGTTAAAAATATTTTATATTTAAGAACACCGTAGTATAATACATCAAATGTTTTTATTCAATCATTTCATGTTTTTATCAATTACTAATAAACTAATGGGGAATTGGGCGATGCACAAGGCAAGAATACGAGGGAAATGATAGAGAATAAAGTATTAAATTTATCTAAGAATATATGGAAAATTAATAATAACAATTAATATTAATAGTAAGATTCATTGAAAAGATGTAATAACAATAAGATGTTTTATTCTCTTTTACAAAATGATGAAACTATTTGGGAAGGAATAAAGCAAACGACAATGAGAAGTTGACTTCTATATATAAACCACATCCACAATCCTTCATTCATTGTAAGTGCTATGTTAATTAAATAAGTAATTGTAGAAAATCAATGAGGTCAAAGGGGATGAATTAACATGATGCAACCCATTGAAGTGCCCAACAATGATTTCATTAATTGTTATTAATTTTTGGATTAAAAGGATATCTTTGGAATCCGAAACAATAAATTAATGTTTACATTATTAGGTGAATAAAAGTATTGCAATTGTTTAATAATGCATTTAAACTTTTCCAATGATGTTTTTGCTTTCTAATGAGGCATGTGAAATGATGCAAACTTCGTCAACCTGATTCAAAATTTCTACATAAAGAAATGTGTTATTAATGACCATCGTAACTCTACCTTTTTCCTACTTGCAGAATATAGTTCAAAATAAGAAGGGTTCAGGAAAAATTGTCGAAACTTGCACAAACATAATGAATTTATTTAACTATATTATTATTGTAATAAAAAAAATAGCAAACCCATTTTACTCCTTGAGCTTTATCTTGATCTTCACTTTTTTGAGAAATTTTGTATTGTAAGCATGTGTGCCTCCATCCTCTATAGGGTGATATTTCAGCATTATCAATAGATCTCTTCTTAGTAAGTTTGCTCAGTAGAGTCTTATGATCATTGTCTGATAAAATTTTCTATATCAATATAACTAAGAATTAATCTCAATTCTTTTACATGATTAAAATGAATATTTAAACTAAAAAAAAGAACCTTATGCAATAAAAGTATTAACCTCCCCTGTAAAATTAATGATGCTACAATTTGTGCTAATGAATGAACCAATTTATAACAAAAGCTCATTCTAATATCAAATAGTAAAATAATGAGCTATTAAAACTTATGTAAAATTCAAAACATATTGTTACATCTAAGTTGAGTAGTCTACACTAAACATAAAACAATGGTCAAATTAGGAATAACATTTAAATATTAAACATGAATAAAATGATTTACTTTAATTTGTCGACACAACTCAATTTTAAAGGTTGGTAATTCATGCTCAAATGTATCCTATATAGAAATAAAACAAACATTAAAAATATATCAATGATAAAATAATGATGTAAAAGCAATTAGTAATATGCATGAGCATAAGTATTCATATTCACCTTAATGTTATCATCTACTTGTATGGTCAACTTTTTTTATTCATTGTAATCATTATCTTCTTCATCCATATCCTAAGCAAATAGTAGAAAAAATATCAACAATATTCAATGTGTAAAATCCTAATAAACTATTATTATATTTAAAAAGAAAAACTAGATGATTAATAAATACCTTAATTGAGTTCATAATCTTAAACTGATCAATCAGTTCTTTGTCACCTGTCATGAATCTAATTGTAAACAAGGTTTGCATAAGAGACTTCCACTTTGAACAAAAACTCTTTATCCACCAATGCATCAATCTCAGGGGGGACAATATCCTTTGTCTTTTGCCTATAATTTGAAAAACAATAGATTAACTTTCAATCTTGAATTCATTTTTTCAACCTACAATACTTGGTCTAATGAACTATGAAAACTAAATTTAACCTTATCATTTGCCTCAAGTAACTTAGAAGCAGTTTTGCCCAGAAACTTAGAAAGGACAACATCAAATATAGTCAAAAACATGTTGATCCAGTGTTATCAATCATAGTTGCGTTCAATCAGGTTTAAAGTGAACGCAACTGTGATTGATAAAATGATAGACAAAAATAGTAATTTGAACAATTGTACAAAACTATTTATAAAATACTGATTCCCTAACCTGAATGTTGTTTATTAAGTCTGGAATAGTCATCCTTTTTAAAGTAAGCAAATCATCACTAAATGAAAGAGACTATTATGAAGACATTTGGCTTACTACTTGAGTAAGAGATAAGTCACAACTTTGAAGTCTACGTTGGACTATAATAATGAAAAGCAAATGAGAATATATGAATATTAGTTCATAACAAAAAAAGGTGGAGTTCATTTTAAAAGTATATTCTTACTTTTCCTTGAAAGCAGTAACTTCAGCCACGTTCGGGTTGATTAGTAATTTAGTACAATTGTACGCATTTAAAATCCCAACTCGTCCTAACAAACACGTATCTAAGCATTAGATATGAATAACTCATTATGTAAATTAAACATTGAATACAATAACAAACTATTTAAAAAATTACCATTAAATACCTTCCTTTTTCCAAGGTGTAAAATGACAACAATACTATCATTATTATCTGTTGTTGTATCCAGAGAGTTGAACATTTGGTCAACAAAAGGACCCCACAGAGTGCAGATAGTTGAACATTTGACAGTAGCATGAATTCTATGACCCTAAAAGGAAAGAAAAACAATGTCAATTTATGGTCATTAACATATTTTATTCACTAAACCAATCAAAAAATGTGTCCACATTTTAGAAACAAGTATAACCTTTCTAGTCAACTCTCCCAACTTTTATTTCATTGATAAAAGAAAATCTATGCGTCATCCTCTTAGATAATAGTGACACGGGAAAAAAACATCAATCACATGTTAACTTAAAGCATGTTATCAAGTGAACTTAACATAGCAAAATATAATTTTTGAAAAAAATAGAGAAATATTGACATCAAATCATCTTAAAAATAGAATCATTAGCATCAATTCATCCTTAAAAAATTACATGATGGAGAATTTAACATAAAATGAGGTGACAATACCTTAAAAAAATAAGTGAAGAAAACATGAAAGAAGACAATTATAAAAGAAGAAAAGAAGGCTAATAATGGAGAAGAAGAATATTTTTTTCACAAATGTATGTTGAAGGAAAATTCATACGTCATCCTCTTAGGTAACTGTATTACAGAAAAAAAAAAACAATCACATGTAAAATTAAAGCATGTTATCAAGTGAATTTAACATAACAAAACAATTTTTTTGAAAAAAATAGAATATTTATCCTAAAAATAGAATTAGTAGCATCAATTAATCAATTCATCTTAAAACAGATTAAAGGCTAAAGAATTTAATATTAAAAAATAAAACACATTATTATTTTTAAATTTTTCCTCTAATTTAATACTTTTTAAATTTAAAAGTCGTCACGCAATAAATGTAATTGAAAAAAAGACTACAACTTAAAGAAAAGCATGCATATAAATCAATATAAAATCTCATTCAATGCATCTGTTATAAAAGTATACTCTAATTACAAACCATCTAATTCAATGACTTTATTTATTACCAAATAACATATATATATATATATATATATATATATATATATATAAACTAAACAATACTATTGAAATAAAGACATTCATATCAACTACTCAAAAAAATAATATAAACTAAACAATACTATTGAAATAAAGACATTCATATCAACTACTCAAAAAAATAATTAACTTTAATAGTCAACATTAAAGGCAATAAAATAAGCTAAATCAACGATGATAATGTATTAACAACAAAGGCACTACAAGATAGAAAAATCTTAATAAAAGAAACCTTCTTAAACCATATTCTCACATATTTGATTTAAAAAATCTCATATGGAGATAAAATTCAACAAACAATGGCAACAAAAATATTCAAGTAGCCAATTTGTCACTGTAGGTATAATTAATTATTTTTCTATAAAAAGTAGTCGCTGAATAAACTGAATCAAAACTAACACTACAACTCAAAGAAAAGCATGAATATAATACATTCAGAAATCTCATTCTAAGCATCAATTATTCAATTATAAAAGTAAAAGCAATCAGTTTTAATATCGAACACTACATTTAATTAGCTCGAATAAAGAGATGAATATAATACAACGACACCATGTTTCTTTAAAAAAGTTAAAATTAAAACCAATATAAATTACAAAATAATATTGTGTAACATTCTACTAATTTGAACCAACAAAAGTTACTTTATATTGTCATGAAACAAAAACTATGTATGGCACATCAAACAATGGAGAATGCAGTGGTGTTGGAGGCATTTGTAATGTAGAGAAGTTATGGTGTACCTTGGTGTTATTTTTATGCACATTAGGACTCGTCCTATAATTTTATGACTAAAAAAACACATACAAAAAATAAACGAAGAAATTTTCAAGTTCAACACCAAAAAATTATGATTCACCCAATTCTAAGCAGAAAATATAGAGACGTAAAGGGGAATAGAGTTTTGAAACCTCTTCCAATCGCTACCAACAGTTACTACTAACGAAAAGTTCAATAGCAACCAATAGCACTTCTAATCAACAAACGCGCAACGACTAGTGAACAACTGTAGCAAGATTCAGCTACCAATAGCAGTGGCGGAGAGAAAAAATAAGGGAAGAGAGATGAATATAAAGAGATTAGTGTGATAGCTTTATGATTGTTTCTCTCTGTCTCACGAAAAGGTTTATAAAAAGTTAAAAAAAAGATAAAGAGTTTTAGAGGAAAAAAAGGAAAGGAAGATAAATATAAAGAGAGTAAATTCCTAGCTTTCTGACTTGATATATATTAACCAAACAATACTATTAAAATAAAGGCATTCATATGAACCACTCAATTTTGACGGAAAAATAATGTTTCTCACTCTCTTTCATAAAGATAAAGATATTGTATATTGTACATCATATTAATTGTAGTTTATAAAAATAATTCATGGCTAAATATATTTATATGAAAATGAAATCAATAAGCATAAAAATTATTTGATTTGATTAAGATATATTTATAACATTATATTATATTATATTGATTAAAATTAATTTATTTTAATATGGTATAGTAGTTTATAATGAATAATATATTTATAAAATCATGTTTAATAGATATAAAGAATCTATCATTTATAATTATATGCATATAAATATTAATCTCTTAATATTCTGATAAAAAATAAGTATAAATACATTATTGATTGATTATATTTACTAATACATATCAACATATTATATTATATCAACACATTATATTATATTATATTGATTAAAATTAATTTATTTTAAAAATATGGTATACTGGTTTATAATGAATAGTATATTTATAAAATCATGATTGATATATATATATATAAAGAATCTATCATTTATGATTGTTCATATAAATATTAATATTTTAATATCATGATCAAGAGTAAATATAAATACATTATTAATTGATTATATTTACTAATATATACCAATATTTGTATAATTATTCTATATTATGATTTTTGTTAATAAAATAATACTTAATGATTATAATGCTTTGTAATAGAAAAGACACTATAATTTACAAAAATGTTAACAAAAAAAAACCTCGGTAAATCATAATCTCACGTATTAAAAAAATCCTACATGAAGGCAAAATTCAACAAACAATAGCAATAAAAACATTCAAGTGGCAAATTTGTCACACTATAAACTATAATAATGAACACTAAATTCAATCAGCTTGAATAAAGAAATGAATATAATGCAAGAGCAATGTCTTATTAGTTGAAAGGTTAAAATTTAAACTAATACAAATTACAGAAAAATATTGTATAACATTTTGATTATTCAAACTAATAAAAGTTACTTTATATTGTCATAAAACAAAAACTATGTATGGCACACTGGATACTGGAGAATGCAGTGGTATTAAAGATATTTAAAGGCGTAAAGGGGCAACACGACCAACAATGACTACCAATAGAAACTTTAATAGTGACCAACAACACTTCTAATCAATAGACGCACAGCAGTCGGTGAACATTTATGGCAAGATTTAGTGACTAACAACATCGGCAGAAAGAAAAAATAAGGGAAGAAAGATGAATATAAAGAAATTAGTATGCTAGCTTTCTAACAGTCTATCTCTATCTCATGAAGAAGTTCATAAAAAATAAAAGAAAGACAAAGAGTTTTAGAGAAAAAAAATAAGGGAATAGTGCCCTAACTTTCTGAAATTTAAATTGACAAAAATAACCCTAATTTTGGTGGGAAAATAATGTTTCTCACTCTTTACTCCATTCCATTTACATATATAAAGATTTGACTATATGAAATGTTATCAACATAAACTTCATAATTAAATGATAATTCAATTTTCTTTCTTTTTTTGTTATTATAATTTATATTTTATTAAATATTAATGGTTTAATATCTTTTATAGTGTTAAGCTTAATGTAACAATCTTAAAAATATATTTTAAATTTTAAATTTTATAGTTTCCCCCTTCCCTTCAAATAAAAAGGTTTCCTAGACATGATTAAAAAGCTCATGTCATTATGCCCATGTAGTATAAGAGAACTAAAATTAAAACTCATATATCTTATAAAGACTAAAATTAAAAGGAAAAAAAAACTCACATTTTTCTAAGGATAAAAAACATATTAAAGTGAATGTTTTTTTTAAAAAAATCAAGCTTGTTTTTTAAAATCATCCTCTGTTTCGCTAAACCCTTATAACTTTCTGCAATTTGGAAGAGAGTTAAGATATGTTAAAAGTTAAAGCTCGTTATAAAATAATTTAAATAAAACGATTATCGAAATAAAATTGAAGAGCTAAGACTATACATTACCATTGCAGAGAGTAAAATTCAATAAGAATTGGTGTTTTTTCTACATTTTTCAAATCTTCGTATCAATTTTAATATGCAAAACGAAAATAAAAGTGAAAGGGGCAAAATCCCATATTTGAACCAGAAAATATTGCAGTCGATTCTAGTCTTAACACTTGGTCGTGTCACCAAAGAGAATTTGAAAAAAGTATTTGTAATATAAATATAAAAACAGTTACCGGAAACAAAGAAAAAAAAGATCCAGTAAATGACCCCAACAAAAGTGTTAAAATTTGTTGTTAGTGAAAAGTATATTAAAAAAATCAAAATACAGAAGTCATTGTTTTATTTTTGGACTTGTTCAATACAACTAATAGATATATAAGCTATAAAGTTGAAAAACTAATTAGCTAATTGAACTTTAATGTTTAGTAGAATTAAATGCCATGTTTTTTATAATAGATAAGTAATTTAAAAAAAAAATAGTAGTGGAAATAAAAGTAAAACCAAAACATAAAAGCTTAAAACTTATAAGTTGAAAATCTATTTTGAATAGCTTTTAAAAAAAGGGTATAAACTATTAAAATAAGTCTCTTTTATTAAACAAAATTATTTTTCTAATGAATTTTTAAATTAGTAAAATGTTATTACTGATTTTATGTTAAATAGTAGTTAAAAACTAATTGGAAAGTTAGGATTTTCTATCTTAATAAAAAAATGACAATATCATGTTATGAGGGCAAAAAATACGAAAAATAAATTAATAGATCATATTTAAACGATATAGGAAAAGTCCTGTAATAATTTTTGGTATCTTTATCTTTTTAATATAAACGGAAGATCCTGATCTTTAATTAAAATAATTTATAGGTTTGTTAAAACAAATCAACTCATTCTATCGTTAACTTGTCAAACATTGAGTGAGACGAGTAGGATGTCAACGGGGTGGGGCAGGTGTGGGTAGTATATTACCGCTACCCGTATTCACATTTTAGGCGGGTAACGAGTATTCACGGGTCAGATAACGGGTACCCACGAGTATTTATGAATATTTATTATTTATTATAAAATAATACTAAAGAAAAATATGGTATAATATATTAAACATAATATTATTTTAGTATAATATAATTTAAATTAATGTTGTATCATATATTACAATCTCATAAATTAAAAGTATTATCATTGAAAAATGTTAAATTTTGTTTATCTCATTATAAAATAATAAAAAACTTAGATAGTTAAATATACTTAATAAAAAATAAATATTAATAATTAAACGGGTATCCACAGTACTAGTAGTGTGATATCGTTACCCACCCGTTTAATAAATATACGGGTATCTATTACAGGTAACTTACCGGCGTAGGTTTTTTTTACCATTCCTAAATGTGAGGTGGGAGGTTGGTCACCTATTAAATATAAGTTAATTTTTTTTTTGGATCGTTTTATTTTTTAGCTCATACCTCTAATCTCTAACTCACATTCTATTTTTTAAAGGATTAAGAATCAATTCAGCAGGATCAACCTATTTTGAAGAAAATAACAATTCAAATACTCTTCACATCTTTAATTTTGATTTGGAGCCACCTAGAACGTTTGGTAAGAAGTAATAACAATCTATTGCTTGTTGTGATGATCATGAATTGATGAAGATCCTTTTCTAGAAAAAGAAAATAAACATGGAGTAGCAGAGTTTCATTAAGAAAGACAAGCAAAGTTGATTCAGTCCAACATCTGTATGTAGTACCGACAGTCTTGCCTTGATCCACTCATTATTCAATCTTATAACTTAAGCATTTATTTCTGCTTTCCACGAGTTCATGACATCCCTCAACACATGTCCTGCTAAGAACCTGACTAATGCTCCCTGCTTCTTAATTTTGTTTCAAACAAGTTTATGATTGATTTCTGTTGACAAGACTTTAGCTTGAAATTACCTTCTTTCCATTTATATATGTGTAATTGGGTGTGTCCCAACATAATTGTTCACCTTTCACCCTAGTTCTCCACCTCTCATTATTCTTCTCCATATGTTACTCTTGGACTCATGGTATTAAATAAATAAATAAATGTTGATCTTTGCGTATGCACTGTGTAGCCAGCTATCAAACTCAATCTAGAATATGGTTTATGATAACTTGAATAGTTTTTTTTATCTCTTTTTCAAGAGGGTTAGATGAGTCAATTCTCCAAGTTCTCTTTAGCAACTCATTTTAATTATGATTTTTTTTAATATTTTTAAGGTAAGTGAGTTAGCTCCTCAATATACCAATCAAGGTATCGGCTCGAACAAGTAAGAAAATCGTCGAATTTTATAATGGGTCAAAAATCGGTTAATATCAGGCAAATCAATCAAACCTAGTACTAAAAACTGGGGTTGAATAGGCCAAATTTTATATTTTCATTTTTTTTGTTATTCTAAGACAATGTTGAATAAATAAAAGACTTATATATATATATATATATATGTATATAATATTTTCATATTATTTTTATTTATTATAGATTTTTTATTTTATAAAACATATAATATGACTCTTAGTTAATTAACTTAAATTTTATATAAATTATTTTTAATATATTATATCATTTATATTTTATTATCATATATTCGACCACGGTTCAACCATAATTGAACCAATGTCTTCACCAGTTTAATTTTTAAAACATTGAACCCAATACATAAAAGTGTTATTCCATTTTTGTGAGCCATAATTTGTGCACACACAATGTTGACATCCATAACCACACATTACATGTGATCTTTATTCACTTTATATCCAAAAACATAAAATAAAACCAGTATCATAATAAAGAGATGCACATGCATGGATCTTGAAATCAACAAAATAGAGGACACAAAAAATTATCCTTTTGAGTAGATAACCAAGACCTTGCCTATACTTGAGCTAACTTGAAAGCATTATTTAAAATTGGTCTTTTATCTTCAAAAATAATTTTGTTCGTCTCTAGCCATATCGACCAAGAGCATGTTTAGTATGAGTGCCTAATTTCGTTGCACAAACTTTAACTTCGTTCATACAAAGGCAATAAAGGGATCCACTTTGCCCAATGGAGTTGGAACGGAGTCTAGAGTGTGTTCCAAACAAGTCCCAAATCAAAGTAACTCAAATAACACACCACATTTCTCTTTTTACATTTGCACCTAAAACATGGCACTGAATAATAACAAATGATATCTCTCATCTTTAGACAACGCCATGGAATTTTGCACCAATGTAGACAATATGCTCATATCTTGTAAGTTTCTGAGCGTGAGAGTAAAAGATGGTCTATTGTTTCCACTTCTTTACCACATAAAGGACAAAGTAAATGTCTTGATGATGTTAATCGCACCCTTTACCCAACTAACTCTCGCTGCACTGGAATCCTCTTCTTAAGTATTTGTCATGCAAAACCTGTAATTTCAAAGGGATACACTTGTTCCAAACAAGCTCATAAAGCTTGTCTTACTCATCATTTAAATTAGATAAAAACTTATACATTTTTTTTACTGAGAACACATGAGAACACACCATCCCCTCCATCTCACCTAGCCACACTCACTTATCTGGGTAATGGTTCTTGAGATGTGGATAATGCTGTTTGGAATTTTCCTTTTTAGCCATGAGTGAATTAATGTTGTGTTCCTTTGAAATAGAGTGTAATATTGAGTTTTAAAGTTGTTAAGAATTAATTGGTGCTTGTTTATAAGGAAACCAAATAATGAGGGCTTAGGAAAAATACTAGTATGTTGTTTGGATTAGTTGGATAAATTGACTTTCTTGTTATGTTTGACCGCGAGCTGTGTTGACAATGTTAGGTTTGGTAAAATAAATTTTTAATGATATTTTAGTGAAAAGATGGTATTAAAAAGCTGAAAAATAGCAGTGTTAGAAGTCTAAATTAACAGGTGTTAAAAGTCTAGGATAACAAGTGTTAAAAGCTGGCAGCGCGTGTTAAAATCTGGCAGTATGTGTTAAAGGTCTAAAATCTGGCGGTGTTAAAAGTTATAGCTTTAAGAATTAAAACCTGAAATTTTAACAGGTGTAAAAAGGCCAGATTTTTGGGGTGTTAAAAACAAGTTTTTAAGAAGTATTTTAAGACTGAATTTTTTATATGAAATTTTTAACTAATAAATTTTAGTAATTTGAATTAAAAAGAGAACTTTTATAAGTTAACCATGGACTATTTAAATTAAGTGAAGCTTATTAGATAACTTTATATGAGTACTTAAATGCTAAAGTTTTAGAAAGTTTTAAACGATTTAAGAACTTTTAAGTAAAATGTTTTTGAATATTTGATTGCTTAAGAACAAAAGAAAATTTTATAAAGGTTAAGGAGAAAACTTAATTTTAGATGAAAAAGATACTAAATTAATTACTAAATTTTAGACTTTATGTGGATTGGTTAATTAAGCATCAAGCATGTGATTTTAAAGTAGTGTATAGATTATTAAAAATAATTATTCATAATTTATAAATTTCTAGCATTGGAAACCAGAAATCGAAGATTGAATCGAAGCGTTCGAGTTCTGGAATCGAGGGTTTCAGGTAGGGAGACAATTATATTTTAAATGCATAAATTATAAATGGATAATGAGATATAGGTTGATTTATGAATTGATTATGATTGTGCGATTTATTGATTGTGCTTTATCCCCTATGGATGTTGTTTCTGAAATGAATTGATGTTTTGGTGTCGTTTATATATGTTATGCTGATTACGATGATGAATTGTATTGAATTGTAATGGTTGTGATGATATGATATTAGTTATTGATCATTGAATTTGAGCATGAGATTTCCATTATTATTATATGTTGACGATGATTATTAAGCTTGAGGTAGCTTAATGAATGTTGTGTTGATGATTAATTATTGGTTGTTGCATGCTATGCTTGTTGATATTTTATGGTGAGACCTTTGGTGATGGTAACCAAGTGGTGGCCCCTGATGATGGTAATCAGGTGGTTCATGATGTTGTGTTGCATAATATTGCATATTTTAGACGCTCACAGAACTACAGGGAGCCTATGATGTCGGCTCAGATAGGAGGGCAACCTGATGGTACGGTACAGACCCTGTGGTGTGGTGGTTTCTTCGGATTCCATAGCCACCTTCAAGTTGGAATTAAGGTCGGCTCGCAACACATGAGTTTAGGTGACGCGGTCACTGAGAGTGACTGGTGTTGCAATACAGGTGAGCGGTTCAGTACCGGTGAAACAAAATTTATTATATGTTGTAAAAATTTATACACTGCAGTGTAATTCCCATCATTCAATTCGGATCCGCATGCATATGCATTTGCATATAAATATTATTATTTAAAATGCTGTGAGACAGCTTATGGTGTATGTTGATGTAGTTAGTTGCTTTAAGGTAATGTAATCATAATAAATGACAGTGTATGTAGTAATGCTTATGATGAATTATTGATTGTGTGTGGAACTAGATGTTTGACTGATGAATTGTATTGAATTCGGTTCAATACCTGTCATTTAACATACACCCCTAAGTTGTTATCATTTTTCACTGAATGTGGACTGACCGAGATCGACCGGGGCGATGTTTGATAATTGCTCAGTTGGAGACGTTATGGTCTTAGAGACCCACATAAATATTTATAATGTAGCTTTTGATATGGCATCGCCTTAGCCGACTCTTTTGATACATATTATATATGTTTTGGTGTAGTGAAAATAGGTAGCTGATAATCTCACTAGAGGTTTAATAGTTGTTTTGCTCCTGAAAGCTTGTGCGTAAGAATTAGTAAATTAAAAGTTTATTACATTATCAAATTATTTATTTTACCCAGGAGATTTCTTAAGAACCATATAGCAATGCCTATATGTGTTTGGGGTTTCAGAGCGACCTGATTGGCTCGTTAAAATCAAAAAAATTTCCCTGTGTTTTTGTTAAAAGGGTGTGACACTGATACCTCATCCTTCCCTTTTACCAAAAATAATCATGGATACTTCTCCTTAAATGGCATGTTGTCCCATCAATTATCACTCCACAAATATGTATTCCTTCCATCCCTAACCACTTTACCCACTATTTGATTTCACCATCCTCATTCCCCGAACCTTTTTGCTCTGACCCATTTTTATCTAAATTATAATATCATGCCACCACACGGTAGATTTAACATTATACTACGATTGATTGGTTATCGTTTTTTTTTGTTTATATATACTAGTTATCCAAGATTAAAGTGAGTGGATATGTTTAAACTGTAATGTTAATTTGTAGCATTGTTCTATCATTTTATTATGGATATATGATTATAGTGTAAGTGTAGTTTAACTACCTTTATGATTTTAAATAAAATTTTATTGACAAAAGAAAAAGTCAACAAATGTTGGATGACAACTCTATTATATACTTCTAAGGAACAAATTTGTTGACCAAAAGAGAGAAATTTTTTCAACTCCAAAGTCTATATTCTTTTTATTCGAAAGAAAATTTTAGATTTCAATTTTTTTTTAGATTTTGGGGTAGAACGATTTGTCCGTTGTATATTAAGTGTTGAGACTAGGATTTGAACCTTTATCACAACACTTTATGTTTATGTTAAACATTAATTATAGTAATTTTTTACGATAAATTTAATGATAGTAATTGTTAAATATATCTTAGAAAATAAAATAAATTGATAATTATCAATTAAAAAATAACTATCTACATTTAACAACATTCATAATTCTAAATAAAAAATTTAAATAACTTTGTTGGTAGTTTTTAAATATGTTAGATTTGATGATCATGATTAGACTGTGTTTTTTTCACACATGTTTTTAGAGAGGGAAATTTTGGCATGGATTGATAACTATGTTAACCAAGTGGCCTCAATAACTCAGGAGATGGGTGAATTGAGTTATAAAAAATTAAATAAACCCTTTGAAAATGTAATTGCTTTTAAATTATTTTGTTAGGAGAGTGAAGAAGAAGTATTAAACAGGTTCAACATAATATGAAAAGCAAATAGAACAAAGTGAAGTAAATGATAGCTTATAAAGTAAATAGAGAAAGGAAAAAGAGAACTTGCACAACACAATTTTTATCCTAGTTCGGTTACCCTACATCTAGGCCCCAAGTAAATTAACTTGAGATTTTTCACTAGAAGAGAATTTGAGATTTTACAAATGAACTAATAACAACTCTTGATTTCCCAATCAAGATCTTATCCCTCACTTTTTTCCTTTCTCACAATCCCTCTTTTCAAAAGCTGCCACCAAAGGATTTACAACATTTCCTTTGAAAACAACTCATAACCCGATTTGTGAATGAATTTATAAAAAATAAATTTACTCTCTTGATAGAACACAAGTAACAAGTTAAAGCTCAAAAATAGATTTGAAATGTGACAAAGATCACTAATTTAGCTCTCTTGATAAAGCATAAATGATGAAGGCCTTTGTTCAACTTGAAAAAAAAAGACAGGATCTAGCCTTCTTTTTTTTTTCTTCAATTCTTGAGCAAAGAAGCCATGAGAGATGCAATGGAATTTCGGAATGGAGACTCTAAGAGGAAAACTGAAATGCTACTCTAGAAAAGATGACACTTTATACTATGAATTAAATCCAAGACATACAACAGAAGAAAAATTAACACAACTACACAATCAACAAAATTAAAATGCAACCAAAGGCAAAGCTCAAAAACTAATACCTAGAACTTCTAGAATGCAAAATTGTATAAGCAAAATTTTGAGTGCAAAATTCTGATTTTTTTTTTTTTATC
Source organism: Clitoria ternatea (assembly GCA_037962975.1). NCBI lineage: Eukaryota > Viridiplantae > Streptophyta > Magnoliopsida > Fabales > Fabaceae > Clitoria > Clitoria ternatea. Next base: position 291,095,203 of record CM075670.1, read on the forward strand.
AAACAAATGTTGGTCAAACACTTAGAAGAAATTGGTTGAATTTTAATGACCCAAAACCGTGCCACTTTCTGACTTCAATGACTCACTGCCTTTTACCAAAAAAAAAATGACTCACTGCCTTTGTTTTTTTTTTAAAAATTTTGCTATTAGGCCCTTTTTGCTTTTCGGCTCTGAATATTTTTTTTGTTTTTTGTCACTTTGCTTTTGGATTCAGGAGTACTGTATGGCTAAAACACATGCAAATTCGCACGTAATAACTATTGTCAATGCTAAGACCGAATAGAAAATTCAGCGTGCACAGAATTGACCAATGACAATTTTGAATTAGGCACCTACTGCTAATTGTAACAACAACTGAATGATCACAAGTGTGTGCAGAAAATTCACCAACCAGAATTTTCGAAAATGTACTGCACTCGCCAAATCAAATGACCAAGGTTCAATTGCACTATGCTTCAATTAAGCACGTATAACAAATTGCAAATGCGAATGACCAAAGATTCACTGCACTCCACGTCCGGAATTGTTACGCTAATTAGAGCAAAAAGATGTCTTTTAATGGCACTAGAAATCAGCACTTCTACCACAAAATTAATGCAAAACTTAGAAACCAAGACAAGCTTTAATTATGCATCACACAACTCTAGAATTTAAATGCATTTAACATGGCATTTGAACAAGGATAAAGGCTGAGTTGACAATGGTGCAAGACTAAGAAACTAGAGTAAAATGACATATCCAATTCTAAAATTTCAAAGAACTCAACACAATATGCACAAAATCAAAGAAAGAAATGAAAAGAATAACCAAGAACATGCATCTTTTTGTATTTTTCTTGAACTTTTTAACAAAGAACTCTAAGAACTATTGAAGAAGACTTGAAATCTAAAAATTCCAGCCACCAAAACTCAAGAACAAAATGTGAAAATGGAAGAGAAAAACATAGAAAGATGACACCTTGACTCTTGATACCACTTGATGAAGGTCTTTCTTCAACTTGAAAGGAGATAGGATCTAACCTTCTTTCTTTTTCTTTAATTCTTAAGCAAAGAAGGCATGGGAGATGCAATGGAAATTCAGAATGGGGACTCTAAGAGGAAAACTAAAATGCTACTCTAGAGAAGATGCTAATGCTAAAGCCTATTCATAAGGAAATGGAATGGAATTATGGAAATGGAAATGAAAATGGTGAAGAAGACGCTACCAAGGAACTTAGATAAGTCTTTAGCCCGTCACTCTAGGAATGGTCACCTAGTGATAAGAGCTTGAAGAAGGTTAGAACTTTTTCTAGCCTAAAGGAAAGTATAGACTCACTTCTCACAAATTTGTATTTCTTTCAAAATTAATGATGTGGATTACATAGAAATGCAAGCCTTATATAGGCAAGAGGAATGCACTTCATTAATGGGTTTCTCCTATTTCCTAGGCCCAAAAATAGCTAAACTAGGAAAGGTGGCCAATTATAAGGCCCAAAATGAAAGTACAAGGCCCAAAAGTGACCCAAAAATAAACCTAATCTATTTTGAGTACAATTAAAATTATTTACAGACTATGCCAAGTAACAAGTTAAAGCATAAGAAATGTAGCTCTCTTAATAAAGCATGAATAACAATCTAAGCAAAAGAGAATCAACGAAATATTTAATAATAGCTCAGAGGAACAATAAGAATGTTTTGTGCTTTTTGAAAACTCAATAATGAACAATGAAATCAATAATGCATGAGGTTCTTTTTTCATGAGTGTCAAGACCTCAATTTATAGTAATTTGGTTGAAAACTAACCGTTAGAGGATAAGAGTCAGAGCTCTGAATTGATTTGATTCCATTTACAAAATATCCCTTGATTTTAGCTCTAATCAAAACCAATTTTCAAGTTTCAAACGCGTGCACTAATCGATTAGCCTAATCGATTATCCTTCCTCTAATCGGTTACTGTAATCGATTAAATGCATATTATTTCATTTCCAAATTTTGATCATGATGCCTAATTGATTAGCTTGATTTTATTTTTAAGTATGGTTTATATTGATACGCATGTTCAAAAACTTTTTAGAACTTCGTGATTCATCAAAGTATAAAACTTACAATGTTTCTCTTTTGCCTTTTCTTGACCAAGCACTTTCTCAATTGATTTGGTCATTTTAGAATCATCAAAACCTAAAAAAGTATATCCAAATACAAACTAGACATGGAATCTCCCTTACAATTTCTTTTAAAGAATGGTCTCAATGTCATACTCAAATCATAACTTCCTTTTAACTAATTGTTTGGAGTATCATTTACTTAGTTGTAATTTGTTTTTAAATTTTCTGAATGATAAAAAAATCCAATCAAATTTTAAAAGATTTGTAATCAAATTGTTTGTTAAAGGTATAAAAATGTCATTTGTTTGACTTAAGTGTTATTAAATGATATCTATTCAAGTGTCTGATGTTACAAAATGATAAACCTTCCATATTTAAAGGCAACTATATGGGTCATCCTAAAATTAGTATTTATTACATCTAATCTCCCTTTATTTAGAAAATTACATCTGACTATTTAATTACAAATTTGTTTTATATTAATAAATTATTATATACTTAATTAAAATGTGTTAAATATATCATCAATAACTTACCGTTATATGAAAATTTGTCTTATCATAATATAAATGTTTTCAACTTGAATGTGTTTTCTTACACAAAGATATAGGTATCGTTAATTTAATAAATACGTTATGAACACATTTTAATAGTATAGTATTATCTGTGTTTATTTACTTTCACTAAGCAAGTTGTCAAGAAAAAAAATACAATTGGTTAAAAAATGAACTTGTATGTTTGAGGAAGTGAGTTTAAGTTTCATTAAACTGATGACTCAATAGATGAGTGATATATAAGTACGTTTGTAAATGTTCGACGAGTTTAAAGACATTAGGGCCAATTCATTTGAACTTGTATTTTATATAAAAAAGAGTGAACAATGCTTAGATACGAAAATAAGTTTAGTCGAGTTAAGCTGTACATGGTTTAAGTTTGCTTTTTATTCATATTTTTAGGTATTGATTTGACGTATTTAAAAGTTTAATCTAATTTGATAATTTATCAAAAAATCTGATTTATATTAAAGTTAATGGGAAAAGTGATACATATATTAAATAAATTAATGAGCACTAGTGGAAAAAATGGATATAATCACAGTTAAAAATGGTCTTTAATCACGGTTAATGAACCGTGGTTGTTGCAGCCGTGGTAGTAGATGAGGGCCTTTAACCACGATTAGCAACCCTGGTTATAAATTACATCTAACCACGGTTACGAACAACCGCGAATATAACAGACTATGTATATTCACGGTTGTCGAGCATAACCGTGAATATCACAGACAATGTATATTCACGGTTATAGTAGAAACCGTGGATAAAGAACATCTATAATCACGGTTGTGTAGCATAACCGTGAATATATGTAGTCAAAAAAATTTACTTACAGACTATGTATAATCACGGTTATGGTAGTAACCGTGGATAAATAGGGTCTATAATCACGGTTGTTACCATAACCGTGAACAAATAGTGAGGTTTTTTTTTAATATGGTTTCTGTTTTATTATTTTCCAAACCTGCAATCAGACAACCAGCACAATATACAGTATATCCCAGCATATCCAGTAACAATATATAAAAAGAATGGTATGTATATAACATTATTTTGATATGAATTCATAACAACCTAAAAAATAAAACTATATACAATTCAGATGAATGTAACCTAATAAAATGTAAACCCTAAATCCTACACTAGATACATATATAAGAGAATAAAGATCCTATATCTAGCTAAGTCCTTTCCTCACTTCAATGAAATATACGGCCCATTGCTTTCTAACATTATCTACAAGTGTCTTGGAGAAGTATGACCGGTCCTTGAAGTACTGCAAACAATGCACAAAACAAGTAGAACAAAAGCTATATTTATTACATGAAATTGATGAAATTGTTAGAAAAGTAGTCCAAATGATGAGACTTACATCTGTCCATCCATCTACTAAATGTTCTTGGACGATGGTCAGCATGGTATGCATGACGTAATAGCCACACTCGAAGGTACCCTCCTGCCTGTAAGACTACAATGGACATAAAATATAGAATAAGTGAATTCACAACTTAAAAAATATATATTGAAGATTTGAATGAATACGATTGACTAACTTTTGGGTGCACCCACACAACTTTTCTTCCGCTGGACTTAATTCCAAGCAGTCGATTGTATCCAACCACCGCCCTACGTCAAATAAAACACAAGATAAGTTAGAATCGTATAGGTCCAAAAATGATGTTTTCGAATTTGTACTTATTTTTTAGGGATTAACTTACCCGTCTACTATACTTTTCAGGTCTTGTGGAACTGTCCCGTGCAGATCACCACAAGCGTCCAGTGAGCGCTGCAGTTACCAGTGATAAGTGAGACTTCAAAATGCAAAAATTAATGACAATAATTATGGAATAGAATATTACCCTTTATGATAGGGGCCCATGTATACAACCTTCCTAGACTCAAACATCCAATTCTGGATGTATTCCTGGGTGTCCCCCGTAGAGTTTCCTTGCCTTTGTATGAAAGAGGGCTATAAGAAACCATAAGTTCCATTGAAACCCAAGTCCACACAGATTTTTGTCAGAAACCTAAACAAATTACATCATGGTTAGCGACAAATAACTTGTATAATGAAAAAATTGGACATAAAATGATATACTTACAGCTCCCACAGCTGAATGATGGAGATGTTCAGCTGTGTCGTCCCCATTATAATCTCACACAAGTCACTGTGTGTAATGTAAACCGGTAGTGAACTTGGACGGCCGAACACCAGTGGCCGCCATGGGACCTCAACAGCGTCGTCTCCTTGCTCAGCCCCGATCTGCCATAGCATCCGGATCGGATCATCGGCGGGGTCTGGCTTCTTCAATGCTGGTTCCTGTTGAACAATTGACAACCATCACAGTTTGTACCATAATTGACAATATAACAAAATTAGTTAGTGTTTCAGGTTTTTTACCTGTAGAGGAGCAACCGACAGAAGTCTGTTGGGCCACATCAGAAAGTGGCCCACCGCCTGACCGACGGTCTTCACCTCTAGAGTTGCCACTGGCACAGTAGCATCCTCCTCGAGAACGAGCACAACAGAGACCCTGGACATACCATCAGGTAATGACTGATGGTGAACCACAAGGCCTAAGTTGTAGACCATGCCAGTGGCAACTGGCTCCTCCGACCCATCAATGAACAAGTCACATTGACGGGTATTTGTAGGCTCGACCCCATCATCGTCAGGGTCAGCTGCAGTGCACGGCCCCTTAGTGCTAACCCTCCGTACCTACATATTTACACATCAAGCAGAAGTTATTCAACAATGAAAGAAAGTGATTACAAACAATAATATCGAGGAAATTGAATAAGGAATCTAACCTGTGGGTCGCTAGCTGGTGCAGTAGTCTCCTGGTGGTGGCTGAGTGAGGCCTTCATCTCCTCCCTGAATCGGGCCATCTCCTGATGGAGTCTAGATATCTCCTCCCGATACTCAGCCTTCACAACAACCACCTTCTGCTCCACCAACTTCTCAAAGGAGGGGGCAGGGTCGGGAGCACCGTAATAGCTCCGGAGGCCTGTGAAATGTGAATGATTAGCCCATAATTGTTTAACACATAACAAAATGAAAGGATACAGTTATTTACAACTTACCTACACCTCGACCAACAGCACACACTCTTCCTGGGTGCTCTGGCCTACCAATGGCGGTAGTCAAAATATCATGCCTATGGTTTGTGCTCAGATTCCCAAACGGGTTCATGCCGTCTGTGGCTAGTGCAAGCCTAACATTTCTTGGTTCATGGGCAAAATCCAGAAAAATCATATCCATTTTCTTCCATTGCGATCCATCGCCGGATGCCTAAGTAGCCCGTCAACAACCCTTTCATCAGCATGTCATCTCATAAGTTTTGCATCATCTGCATTAGCAAACAGACGCTTTAGTCTTAGAACTATAGGCAAATACCACAACACCTTTGCAGGAGACCCTTTAGTGCAGACCTCATCAGAATCCGCCTCTTTCTTCTTAGACCGTGACACCCCACACCTAGGACATCGATGCACCATTTCTAACTCACCTCGGAATAATACACAATCATTTGGGCATGCATGTATTTTCTCATACTCTAAACCCATAGGACACAACACCTTTTTGGCCTCATAGTTACGATTCGGCAAGGTGTTTCCAGCTGGGAGCATTTCTTTCAACAACTTCAGTAAGTCAGTGAAACTTTTATTCGTCCACCTGTTTATGGCCTTCAAATTAAACAATCGTAAAACTGCTGATAACCTCGTGAAATTGACGCACTTTGGATACAACGGCTGCTCAGAATCCTTACACAGAGTCGTATATACATGAGCTTTCTTAAAACCTTCTACCCCCACATCACGGATCATATCCTCGAGTCGGTCATCCATGTCGACATCGGTGTCATGCATCGAGCTTCGATTTTCAGTTTGAGAGCTGTTACTTGGCACCACCACATCTTCACCATGCCATATCCAACGTGTATAACTACGCAGAAAACCGTCATACAGTAGATGTTCTCGCACCTCTTCCAAGTCTACTCGACGCAGGTTCAAGCATTTAACACAAGGGCAAAAATACTTTCCATTCACCTCCACTGCATTCCTCGCTACGAATTCTATAAATGATTCAACTCCCCCCTCGTACTCTAGACTTAGGCGTGATGCAGTTATCTCACTTTTTCTACAAAGGTGGTGGTCCTATACCCATTCAGGATGACAATTGTTTTTATACGTCATTCATATATACAGGTTAGGACTTATTTTAAAATTTGATGAAATTTCGGCAGCATTTCGCATTGGTCTCTAAGTACACAAAATGAGAGTGGTCAAATCAAATTCAACCACAACCAAATATGCACCCAGAGAACAACACAAGATGCAAGTTACCGAAAGTTTATCAAATTTTAAAATAACTCCTAACTTGTACATACTAATGACGTATAAAAATAATTGTTCATCCCAAACTGTCCAAACAGACAATTCAAGATTCAACACAAACGATGAAATTAATTAATTTAATGACCATTTGTGTCGAATCTCAAACGGGGAACTACGGTTCACTCATGCACAGAAACTTTGATACTAGGTAACTAGTATATGAGCCTACGAGTTCACAAGATTAACAACCACACACATACAACGGCAACATAAATAACATTATATAAGAGCAACCAATAACAACAGAAATAACATTATATATTGTATAGTCAATGTAAATTTTGATTAAAAATAATACTTTAAAATGGACAATATTTTAGTCAACTGTTCTCCCAAATTAGTATAATCTTTTTAATTTGTGTTATTTTGAAGTATAAGTATGGTGTTAGATTGGATTGTGGATTATGGATTACGGATTATGGTGTTAGATTATAAGACTTTTCATAATGAAGTTTTGTTAGTTCCATCAATCTCAATTGGCAATTTCTCTCCTTTACCATAATCTAAGCTTTGTCTTTGTCCTTCGGAATAATGGTAGAGGGAAAGGAAAGATACTAAGTGTGCTGATTTTGGATACTAAAACTGAAATAAGTTTGATATATAAATCGGTTTTATTTAAGTGTGTCCATGCAATTAGGAAAAACTCATTCTTCTTCAAATTCTTCTCCTTCAATAATAATAATTCATATCGGAATTCATTCTAAATTCTTGAGTTCCCTTTCTTCTTGGAATCTTTGAATACTTCTATTATTCCTAGTTCCATCTACATCACTCAATGGACCATGTCCACCATAAGTTGTACTTCTTCCAAATAATGAGATAGGTTTATTTTTCCCTTTTCCTTTATAATATGAAGCAGGATTGGTATATCATAAATTTGTTCCTTTAAAATCCAAAAAGTGTTTTTTTTAAATCACAAGTATCATCTACACAACAATCATATTCGAGTCGAGAATATCTAATAATTATCTACACCATAGTAGAACTAATTCTCTAAAGTGGAATTGTGTACAAGTTGAATAATTCTCCGTTGATCCAAAAATGTTCTTTACAGTACAAAGGGAAAATTTTGTCATTGATTATGCAAAACAATGATGGTATCCAAAATACTAAGTGTGTCCATTTAGAATGCATGAGTAAGTTTCATGACCAACAATGAGCAGAGTGGTACAAATGCTAGAAGGGGTAACAGAGGCTGAGAAACCACCTGCCCCAAAATTAGTGATGGAAGGACCAGTTAGTGGAACCAGCACATACATAAGCAGCAATGCCAGTGCATTCTCAACAGATAAGAAAACAACAACAACAATAAAAATAGTAACGAGCAAAAACAGGGAACTTACAGGATAATGCAGCACCACTGGGACAAGCAAAGAGCACACTGGGACAAGAATCGAGTAAGAAGAAGGCAACAACAGCAACAACCACACTGGGACAGATGGGGAAGATGAGAAACATATCGAGTGAAGAAGGAGAAAGTGGAAAAGCAAAAAACAGGGACGACTTACCAGACAGGGACGATGACAGATGTGAGAACACTAGCGCAGATGCGAGACCAACAGGGCAAAGGAAGGAGGAGAACCAGAAGAATACCAGCGAAAGAAAGGAGAAGAAGCTAACAGGCGCGAGAAGAGAAGTAGAAAGTGAAAAAGAGTATCAGGCGCGGCTTTTGAAGTTTCAGAAAAGATGTATATTCACGGTTCCCCTTGCAACCGTGAATATATTACACATATATTCACGGTTGAACAAACACCCGTGGATAAATGTTAACTCTATAACCACGGGTAAGACCACAACCGTGGATAAATATTAAATCTATAATTACAGTTATAGAAACAACCGTGGACATACAGTCTCCGGTGATTAAACCCTACAACCTGAACTATATATCCACAGTTGGAAATACAATCGTGATTATAGACATCAATATATATATCCACGGTTAACATCATAACCTTCATCATACCCATGAATATATAGTCACGGTTGTGTAGGCAACCGTGGATATATATTTCAGTTACTATATATCTACGGTTGACTCCTCAACCGTGAATATATATTGATGGGTACGATCACGGTTATAATGTTAACCTTGGATATATAGTTTTCTTTTATTATATCGTTCACCTTATAATTTCAAAAATGCCACCGCGCATGTTTTTATCACTGATACACTTCAACCCGTGAATATATCCCGTTGTTATATCCAATTTTTGCACTAGTGGAGGTTATCTTAAATAAATCAATAAACTTCTAAAGGGCTAATGACCCACTTAAAATATATATTTAATTATTAATTCTATGTATTAAACATGATTTTGACAAATTTAAATTTTAAAAAATGATTCATAAAAAATATCAATGTATTTATAAAATTGAAAATATTATGTATTATAAATAGGCTAACTTAAAAGAATAGAAATATTTTTTTAAAAGTTTATTTGTCTCTTTAATTAAATAAATATTTCAAAAAATTTAATTATTTTATTAAATGGATCAAATTATAAATAGGTAAGATCACATGCTCCAGATAGTATAAGTTATTCCCATTTCTAACCATGATTAGGTTTGACCCGGGTGAGACGAACCAGCAAGAGTGGTAAAGTGAAGCTTACTCGTTACGCATAAAAGCAAAGGCAGAGACAGGAGATGAGTAGCAAATAGCAATGGCTGATCAATCGGAAGAGAATGGATCAGATTTCAGTTTCACGAGAAACACGGGTGGTCTCGGGTTACCAATGATCCAAACGAACAAGAAACCAGCGGATTTGGAGGTGTGCCACGACGACAGCACCCCACCGGTGAAAGCTCAAACAATTCACCAACTCCATTCTCTTCAGAAGAAAAGATCAACCCCTTCCACCCCCGTCACTGCATCAACAACCTTCGCCACTATCTCCGAAGAAGATCGCCAGAGGCAGCAACTTCAATCCATCAGGTAATTCACTCTAATACTTAATTCTAATTTTAATTAAGCAAGCGATCGATGCGAATGGTGTTGGTACTGTTGTTGCAGTGCATCATTAGCGTCATTGACGAGGGAAACAGGGCCAAAGGTGGTTAAAGGAGACCCGGCCAGCAAGGGGACACACGTTGATGATCATTACCATGTTTCAACGGCTTTCAATGTCAGTGATAGTGCTCTCAAATTCACCCATGTTCTCTACAACCTTTCCCCTGCCGGTAATAATCATTGATTGATTATCACATTCTCATAATTTTATATATAACCCTAATTGAATTGTTTTGGTGCAGAGTTGTATGAGCAAGCGATTAAGTACGAAAAAGGATCGTTCATAACGGCAACGGGTGCATTAGCTACGCTTTCTGGAGCCAAAACTGGACGCTCTCCTCGTGACAAACGCGTCGTCAAGGACGACACCACCGAGAATGAACTTTGGTGGGGGAAGTGAGTGCTGCGTACCAACCATATCTTACCCATTTTGTTTTTCATTTTTCAAACCATATTTGTGAAATGAATGCAGGGGCTCACCCAATATTGAAATGGACGAACACACCTTCTTGATTAACAGAGAAAGAGCAGTTGATTACTTGAACTCCCTCGAAAAGGTATCAACGTGGAACACCCAATACAGTAGACAGAACTTGATCTATGCCTAAATCTAAGGGATTTTGTTGAATAATAATAGATTTACGCGTAACTCAAAAATAAGCAAAACTATGTTAGATTAGTGATAGTGAAGATTATTATAGAAATCGGATTAATTTTTTATTAATTTAATCTCATTGTTAGGTTTTAAAAATATTGACCCTAAACCACTCTAGAGAATAGGCGAAATAGTTTTATGTTGATGGTTCCGTTTCCCATAATTCAATCATGGGTTGATCTTTTGCCATTACGTTGACATTGGGGATAAGAAGGAAGACACAATATCCATCTCGCATATGCATGTACGTGTGAGTGACCTGTCTTCGCGTAAGAACTCCCACCAAAAATCTACTTTATTTTATTCGAAAACAATTACTAGACACGCGTTAAACTTCTAATTTAATTAATACCTCCATATATTACCTATTAAATAAGGTTTTAGTTTTATTTATTATTCTTAATTATAATATATTTATATTCATCTATTTATTTATATGGATTATGAATGTTCTTAACTAAATTATCACATACCTTTAATTTTTATTTTATTTAGTATTGTTGACTTTTTGTTACAACTTTTCATTTACAATTTTATGATATGAAAGTTGAGAGCAACTCAAATATTATACGAGGAATATCAAAGGACAATAGAATTTACAAATAAGTGAAAACTAAGAATCAATAGATATTATACGGATATATCTTTCTATTTAAGATAAACATAAAATAAGATTTTTTCGAACTTTATGAAAAAATTATTATAAATCTATTTCTATTTATTTAAAATTTAGTAACAAATATTAAAAATTATATAAATTTAAATTTGAAAGGTTAAGGAAGCGTTACTTGAAACAAGCTAATCGTTGGATAAAAAAATTAAATGAAGTAATTAAATAAAAAATGAAAAGTTAAAAATTTCGAAAAAGATCAATTAAATAGATATGTTTATAATTTTTAGATATTTAAAACATATTTGGCTTAAGCTCTATAAAGTCTAATGCCGTTTTTACTTCTATTCACCAGGAACATTGTTTCTTCAAATCAAAACTAAAACTTCATTAACGAGTTGTCAATTCCCCTATTGAGACGTATTACGATTTCATATCACGGGATACATCAGGTTGAATAAATTACTTTTTTTTTTTTGGTGAAGGGTTGGATAAAATACTTAAACGTTCTAAGGTTGCTTGTGGGATAAGGATGGATCCACGTATTCTACAGAATGGGCAAATAAATTTAAAATATTCCTTTTGGTATATAAATTTTTATTTTATATCTTTGCTTTTATGACTTTACAACCATTCAACTAAATGGTTTATATATGGGTCGGATATGGATATATGGATCGTATACGGTTTATATATGGATGATCATGATTAAAAATGATTGCTTAAAAAGTTATGTGACTTTTTAAAAAATTCACATGATATTTCAATCATTCATGATATGTAATGGTTTAAATTTATTCCTCTCGTTCTCACCTACGAAGTTTACTTCATATATGATACATTATCTATATATATAAAGTAAGATTAAATTATCTATTTTTATGATTTTGGTTTTTGAACTCCATTTAATTTAAATTATTTATTTTTTAAATTTTATTAGACCAATTTTTATTTTGTCTAATACAAAATTTTCGTCCATCTTAATTTTAAATACTAAGATCATCCTTGTGACTAAACCCTTAACATATATTTGTTGTGATTAGTGAGGGTGTTTCTTTCCATGCTTTTGTGCTATTTCCGCAGTCTAATTAATCATTAATCACTGGATGCCACCTTCACGATTAATTTTCAAAGATTGACGCAACTGACGATTATCAATGATTAATTCTTCTTACCATGTAATTGTTCTGAGTTCAGGTTTATGTGAATGATCAATTTCTGAATTGGGATTTAGAGCACAGAATCAAAGTCAGAATTGTATCTGCAAGAGCTTATCATTCCCTATTTATGCACAATATGTGAGTAATGAGGCGAATTCCCCGTCTTCTACAATCTACACTCATAGAAATCTATGAACATTACCAGATAATTCTTTAAAATCTTAAGAACAAAAGTTTAAATGAAAGTGAATACGCTAGAAGAGTCAGATACACAAGGTATTAATATAAAGAGAAACTTTTTGACAGGTGCATCCGACCCACTCCTGAAGAGCTAGAGGAATTTGGAACTCCAGATTTCACTATATACAACGCAGGACAATTCCCTTGTAATCGTTACACACACTACATGACTTCATCAACTAGCATAGACATCAACCTAGCAAGGAAAGAAATGGTCATCCTTGGCACACAATATGCTGGGGAAATGAAGAAAGGTCTCTTTAGTGTAATGCACTACATCATGCCCAAGCGCAATATTCTCTCTCTGCATTCTGGGTGCAACATGGGCAAAGATGGTGATGTTGCACTCTTTTTTGGATTATCAGGTGCAGATGGATGAGTACCCTTTGATGGAGCCATTACATGTGTATTAATGTTGTATCCTGTTGCTTCCATTAATCTCTTAAATGCCGTGACCCTAGCAGGTACTGGAAAGACAACTCTTTCTACCGATCATAACCGGTATTTAATTGGAGATGATGAGCATTGCTGGAGCGAAAACGGGGTGTCAAACATTGAAGGAGGTTGCTATGCAAAGTGTATTGGTCTTTCAAGGGATAACGAACCAGATATCTGGAATGCCATCAAATTTGGGACAGGTAACCAAGCAAAATCTTATTTTTGACAGAGTTATCGTTCTCTATAGTGCCACCCAACCTGACACAATTATTTTACCTGCCTCTGTTTGCAGTACTCGAAAATGTTGTTTTAGATGAGCACGCCCGAGACGTTGATTACTCGGACAAATCTGTAACTGGTAAGTATAATAACTAAACGTGGTCCATTAAGGTATGTTAAATGATGTCAAAGGCAAAACTGAAGCCCATAGAATGTGAGATTGTAGATGGACTACTACTGCAGATGCTTTATAAAGCACACTAATGTATAACGAAGTTGAGTTGTAGGTATGAATTATAATTGCAGAGTGCTCATGCACTACAATTGCAAAAAATAATCTATTAACAGACAGGATTACTGAAATAAGGATAGGCTGAAATCATTGGTTGTATTACTCATTGTATCATTCCAAAATCTGGGATTCATGCCGATAATAGACTTGAGCTTTTAATTCGCAGAGAACACTCGTGCAGCATATCCTATTGAGTACATACCCAATGCTAAGATACCATGTGTTGCTCCACATGCAAAGAATGTTATCCTTCTAGCTTGTGATGCATTTGGGGTGCTCCCTCCAGTAAGCAAGCTGAGCTTGGCCCAAACAATGTACCATTTCATCAGTGGCTACACAGCCCTGGTACGTGTGATACCTTCCGTTTCATTTTTATACCTTTGTTGGCACCCTCTAGCAAGATGCTATCCTGCAGGTACAAATTTTCACAGTTAATTTAATGCATGAAACAGGTTGCAGGGACAGAGGATGGTATAAAAGAGCCGCAGGCCACATTCTCTGCATGCTTTGGGGCAGCATTTATAATGATGCACCCTACCAAATATGCAGAGATGCTAGCTGAAAAGATGCAGACGCATGGGGCTACTGGATGGCTTGTTAATACAGGCTGGTCAGGAGGAAGGTGTGCACTTTATGACAAACATCAAATCATATGCATGGCAATTTTCTCCTTGATAAAAATAATTTTTCTTCCATATAAATTGGCAGCTATGGATTGGGCAATCGGATTAAGTTAGCATATACTAGGAAAATCATCAATGCTATTCACTCTGGGAGCCTTTTCAATGCAAACTACACCAAGACCGAAGTATTTGGGCTTGAGATTCCAACAGCAGTAGAGGGAGTCCCTTCTGAAATCTTAGACCCCGTGAATACTGTGAGTTGATATTCAATACATATATTGTTTTTTAGCCACTTTCTTTTTGCTTATCAAGTGTTTAAGGTGTGTAAGAATCGCGCCCTTGTTAAACTTGACTTAAACTGCAGTGGTCTGACAAGAAGGCATACCAAGATACGCTGTTGAAATTAGCAAGCCTATTCAGGAGGAACTTTGATGGATTCATGACCTACAAGATAGGTAAAGATCAAAAGTTGACCGAAGAAATTGTTTCTGCTGGTCCTATATTCTAATGAGAGCACTTAGAGTTTACCAAAAATATAGATACAAATTACAACTATCAGAATCACAAATGTGTGATATGATGAAATATGCTTTCAGATTATCTATTTTCCTGCTTAGTCGGCTTGACTACAAGACAAACCTTTTCATCTATTAATCCGCAAATTTGTTATTTTGTGAGCATTTAATGATTGGGAACTTGGGTTTTGCAAGCTATAGTCCCTTCAGTTTTTGCGAGAACATTTACCCCTTCTTTAAGAGGGATACTTGTTAGTTTTTAATTGTCACTGTTTCTGAGTAAGAAGAACTCTAACGTAACAATGATTATCCCATACAATGGCAGAAACTAGCTGTTTATGAACTATTACACAAGTCAAAGCAAACATGGAAATACTAACAATAAGGCAGCATAAAGAGAACAAATGCTGCTAAAACTTAAGACAGCACTGGCCTAAGTCAGTTAAAAAATTTATTCAATCAGCTGAAAGAAATAAGTAATTGACTTTCTACTTCACTAACTCTCTAATCTCTCAATTTTATAAGGGCGGAACTAATCAAATTGGAGCTTGTTGGCCGCAAAGGAAACCAATAGGTAGCTCATTTGTTTTACATGTCATCCACCACATAGAGTTAAGGGAAGAAAAAGAAACTTCTATTGAACGTGTTTGAAATTTTAAACAGATACATCAAAATGTCAAAGTTGTTATAGTAATTAAAATGTCAAACAGATATAACAACAGCTTATGGATGTCCTCAACTTCTCATTACACACAACTAACACGGTCTAAGCCCTATCAGCGTTATAACGTTAAAAAAGGAGAACATGCCTCCTGGAAATAATTTCATCAAGTCTTTGAACAAAGATTTCAGATAAAAAAACTAAGAAAATAAGAGAAAATGATGAGTGGGGTGCAGAACTATATATTATACATTAATCAGGTATGCATGGCCAATCTCATGCGGTATCACAAGTAAACCCTCAATCCTTCACATTTTGGTCAGAGTCAAACACTTTCATTCTTCACTTGCTTTTAACACCAACTTGGTCCTTGAAAAACAAATAGCAAATGAAACTATAATCCAAAAAAAGACGAGTAAACCAATTATAAAAGGTTGGTCTTGTAGGTAAATGTAAGTGTCCACACCCGAAATCTGAAGGACTGATATAGGGGTTTACTTGCATAATCACAAATTTCTTGCCTACAGATCAGAACAATAAGAAACCTTCCTACAATTTCATTTCAAAAATAAAAAATGGCTATACAAGACTAAATATTTCCTGAATCATACAATGACAAACTTAAGCACATCGAATAATATTTATTGGGAATCAAAAACTTTCCAATCAGAGACAGATGCAAGAGTAATCCATGACCAGGTTGGCCCAAACTTTATTTTCTTTGCCAACATGTCTAAACAAATGTTCTCCCTTCAGGTAAAGGTTCTAACTCTTATATTAGCCAATAAATTAATCACCATTCATCAATACAAAACAGGAAGCTGCCAACCCTTCCATAAGCAATAATTTGACCAAAAATCAGCAACTCATCAGCCATGGTGCATCTCCAATACATAATTAATTTGCTAGAGTATGTCAATATCTGTACTGTAACTACAAGAATAAACACCCTGTAAATTTGCGATCATACAACCGATTTTATTTCATCTAAAAAAAGACACGAGTTCTAGTTTTACAGCTTTAGCGAGATATAGGATAACTAAGAAGATTCAGTGGACGTTGTGGCGTCGTCTTTGTGCTTAATCATACCAGAATCCACAAGAATAGGAACCTCCGCCGCAAACCAAGGAGCAAGACCTAAGCAAAGCGCGTGCAATACCAAATCTGGGGCTGTTGACAGATAAAAAGAGGCGAGTATGGATTAGTGTAATTGAGGTAAAATAAAAAAGAAGGAGGAGGATGAATGTGATACCAATTCTTGGCCCAGAGAGGTTTGAAGTGGACGGCTAAGCAGATCTTGCCACCACGATACATATTTTGGGTTTTGCCATCTAATTGAGGGAGTTCGAGTTCGGGGGTGGTGGAACGGTAAGTGACGGGGATATCGAATTCGTACTTCAGGAGGTTGTAGGCATACCAGCATTTAAGGTTTGTTTAGTTATCGGTTGAGAAAATTGAGTTTTATAAAAAAATTGAAGTTTTTGTAAATAGATTTATGTTTGAATGTTAAATTTTTAAAAATGAGTTAGGAAGTAGTGATTGTGTTTGTTTGGAAAAAAAGTTGGATTGGGTAAATAGTGGTTTGATAGAAAATTATTAAAAAAGGTATTAGTAAAAAAATATATTGAATATGTATATATATTAATAATGTAAATATATATTATATTAGGATTTATATGTATATATTTATTGATAAATGACAACATATATAATTATCTATTTTTTTAATAAATTAGATTATATTATGTATATTATGTTCTGTCCAAAAACTGGGGTCAAGGGTAACTCTCTGATTTTACAGTAATAAATGAGTAATATTTATAGGAGTTATATGAGTATGAGAAGTGATTTGACATTTCTCCTAACTTACTGTAGCAACAGTGTTTGTAGCTGCCCATACCGATTCTGACTCATGTCTGGCTATCAGAAAATAAACAGGGTCTTGATCATAGGTCCATAGTTGTTTTGGCTCTAGACTCTGGTTGAGGTAACCATTTTAGTAGCACCCCGGCCATGGTCTTAGAGTTCAGTTTCCACCACGGATCAAATTATAATATATAAATAATATTGATTAATAATATGTATATATATTTCCTTTTTTTATAAATTAGATTAGAATAAATACATATAATATAATTACCTAATTGATACAATAAAACACAACATAATTAATTACATAAATCAATACATAAATAAATTACATAATAATATAATTGGCTAAATACACATTTTGATCCCCTATGTCTTAAGTTGTTTACAGTTTGATCCCTTATATTTTTTTTAATTTAAACTGGTCCTTAACTTTTTAAAAAGGTTTCAGTTTGGTCCTTCCGTCAAGTTTTCAGTAACGCCGTCTATGATGGATCTGACGTGGCTTGGAGACGTTGCTTAGAGTTAGGGAAGATTTCATCCATCCTCCATTAAAGCCCCATTAAAGTTCTAGGGTTAGTATGTTAGTGTTGAAATTATTCAAAAACTTCAAGAACGTGACCTCCAAATTACAATCGTCCATCATGGCCAACTCAGGTGGTTTTGTGTTCAGCAATGGAAGCAACTCAACTGGTGCTCCATATTGTGAATGCGTTGGACACCATAAAGCAGTGCTTCGAACCTCAAGAACAACGATCAACTATGGAAGCCAATTATGGGGTGTAGAAAGTATCGGGTAAGTTTATTTCATGATTATTACCTTGGTTTTTTATTTGGAAAAAAAGTTTATCTGATTTTTAGTGTGTGATAATCATGAAATAAACTTACACACTGAAAACTCATGAAACATGAACTGGTCTGGACCGGGGTCTAGGATCCGGTGTGGGACCAGCCACAAGGATGCAGGTGTTTTTAGGGTTTGCACACCGGAACTGTGTATATCCGATGTATTAATCCGGTCTCTCAGTGGGAGAGGCCGGTCTTGTTGTCCTGGAGATCCTTCACACCAACGATTCGCGTTGTAGGAGGGCGAAAGGTGGTGCCACCTGCGAAGATTCTCCGACGCTCAAGTTAGAAGAGTGTATGAACTGAATGAATACTCAAGCGTGATAACAGTAAAATGTGAGATAGAATAACGATACCATGCATGTGTGTTGATATGGCTTCTTATAGTTGAACGTAAGAGAAAAAATGAGACGTTGGATGCAGGTGGGTCCCTTATCTCTGATTGCGTGTATATTGTGTCAATCAAGGTGGCTCGACTTTCAGAATGTGTCAGGAGGGTAGGTCAATTATCAGAGTACAATCCTCCAGAGAGAGGAGGGGATAATCACCTTTTCCGCATAATCTGCTGACACGCCCCCTTACTTTCTGAAGCCATTGATGTGACGTATTTTGCTACAAACAGTGTCTTCGTTGATAAGTTATCAAAAGGCTCTTCTCTTGCTATGAGGGAAAAGCTATCAATTATATAAATATCCCGTATCAATGAACATAGAACCGTTACAGCGAAAATGAATGATGCTGTCATGGAGTGAGGGCGGATGACCAGACAACGGATATCCGGTGTGGTAACGTTGAACCTGGACACCGGTTTTCCTTATATGAGGTCAGTCTGACGTCACAAGTATGGGGGCCGGTATCTAGACCGGATCATCTGTCCCCTAGCTTGTATGAGGGACTGTTAAGTTGCTCATATGAGCTACACAATTCTCGAGAGAAGTCTAGATGCCGGTAGTACATTCTTGTAAGTCTCTAGGAACTCGGTGGCGTCCGCTCTACTAAACAAGTGACCGCCCTCTTCGCGTTGTGTACAACGGATTCAGACAGCATAAAAATAAGCAGCGGAAATCCCAAGAGTTTTTGAAAATCGAAACTCTTTGTATTCGAAAAGTGGTTGGTAGGCATTAAATGCGCACAGCATGATTAGACAATAAATGCGTTTTTTATGCAAGAGCCATCATTGCCCAAGAGTGTAACCGTCGATTGGGCTTATTGGGCCTGGATTCAGACTGAAAGGGGGGCCCATTTTGCCAAAACGTTTACTGAAACGTTACCATTTTCGCGCTTATTCGTGACGAAACGACGGAGTCGTTTTGATTTGAAAGATTGCGTTTTGAAGCAAGCATTGTGACCTTCGACGGAACACTATGCCTCTTCGTTACCTATAAAAGGGACTCTTAGCAGATTTTGGAATCCACTTGAACTCAAACTTAGTGAAACTCTGCTCAAATTTCCTTGGAATTTCCTTGTCGTCTTCAACTTCTCAAAGATCCTCTTCCTTTAGGTAACCTTCCTTCCCTTCAACTCCTTGCAATTTTAATCATTCTATTTCCATCATGCGCCCTAGAGCTGGACACGCTGGTCCTTCAAATAGAGGGAGGTTTGGCTCTCGTGCCCCCCTTAGCCACCGTGGTAGGAGGATTCCAGTGAATCCTCCTGTGGCTGGGCGCCATCGCTCAGAGAGAGCCGAAGCTTCTTCCTCACGAGCGTCTTCTTCATCTCGTCGCTCTGAGGTTCCCCTTGGTTCGAGGGCTACCAGCCGCTCTGATGAGGGGTCAAGTGCTGAGGGTTATCTCTCTGACGATGTTGCTTTTTATCACAGCACCTACGCATTCCACCGCGCCTGCACAACCATGGATCTTCCAGGACGTGGAAAAACGCCGTTTCTCCGCTCTGCTGAAGGGTGTGTCAACGTTGTGGCACACCGGCTTGATTGGGAGAAACTCAACAGGGAAAAACCTTATTGCTGGGTGGAAGAGGAGTTCTTAGAGATCCCTTCGCACCATGCAAGTGAGGAGGAGCGGACGGTTTCTTTCCGCTGTAAGATATATTCGGATAAGAAGTACAAAGCGCGATACGCTGCGATGGCACCGCATCCCTCTGAAAGAATATGCCACAGCGTCCCTGATGCGAGGTCGGTCTACATGTACGACTACGTTTTCTTAAAGCTGGGGGTGCGCTTTCCACTGACGGATTTCCAGATGGCCGTCCTGCGTTTCTTGGACTGTGCCCCCTCACAATTACATCCCAACGGTTGGAGTCTTGTCCGGGCTCTGGAAGTCTTGGGGGAGCATTTTGGCTTCTCCGCCACTGTGGCCAAGCTATTTTACTATTGCCAAGTGGTCCGCCGAGCTAATAAGAAGGGCGGCCTTGGGTTCATTACACTCCGTAGTGACTCAAGGGTTGTAAATTTCAAGTCTTATACGGAATCCGCAAAGGTAGATGGGCGCTCCTTCAAGCACTACTACACGCGAGTCCGGATTCAACCAAATAAGCCGGTCTTCTGGCGAAATAAAGAGGGGTTTACCAAGTTTCCCCTTAGCTGGACGCACGAGCATTTTCTTCTTATGAGCCGTGCTTACTATACAGATGAGAGTGAACTTTCCCCTCATTCGGTCGAGGTCTTGAGCGCCCTGCAGACGGCCTCAAAGACCCTCAAAGGGTTTTCCAGCCGTCTTCTCTTGGCCGAGGAAGACATCAAAAACACCTACCTCCGTAATATTCGCTCTTAATCTCTTTGTGTTGTATGGTTATACCGTTCTAGTTATTTTCCTTCTTGTCTGCTTATTCAACTCTTTTTGTTTTGCAGAACAAATTGAAAAGGCCTGCCCAGAAATGTTGTCGCTAAGGTCTATGCTGGCTGACGATGACTCCTCTTCTGAAGAAAATGAAATCCAGGCGAAGAGGAACGCCACCAAAACTCCCCTCATTCCTCTGACTTCTGCAGTAGGAGATGAGGTTCCTCTCTTCGACGAGGAGGAAGCCGAAGAAGCAACTGAGGCCGCTGGAGCGGGTGGCGA
Organism: Clitoria ternatea; assembly: GCA_037962975.1. Lineage (NCBI taxonomy): Eukaryota > Viridiplantae > Streptophyta > Magnoliopsida > Fabales > Fabaceae > Clitoria > Clitoria ternatea. The sequence continues at coordinate 291,116,396 of CM075670.1, forward strand.
GGAGGCCGTCCCAGAGAAAAAGAAAAAGAAGAGGCATCTTGTAAAGAAGGCCGATCAAGAGAAGCCCTCCTCTGATGACCCTGTGAAGAAGCGTCAGAGGACGGCCGAAGAAACCGAATTAAAAAAGAACAAGGGAAAGGAACCCGCTCCTGAGTTCTCTGCACCTTCTTCTCAAAATGCTTCAGAGCCGGATTCTGGGAACGGTCCTCCTCCGGCGTTCGATCCTCCGCGTGACTCCTCCCTTTCTCCTTATTTGTGGTTTCAAGGATCTATGCCTCCTACTCTCCCAAAGGCACGGTACTGCCTTCGTCCTTCCCTCGACGCTGCTGGGGTCAGAGGTGCTTGCAAGGCTGGGCGTTGGCAACTTGATGAACTGTCTGGCCTGCTTGAGTCCCTGAGCGAGAAAGCTGACTATATGGATCAGGTTGAAAAACTTGAGACCGAACTCGCAGTGAAGGAGAAATGGGCAGCCAAGCAAGCTGAGGCTCGCAGGGGAGTGGAATCAGAATTGGAAAAAACCAAAGAAACACTCCAGAGGAAAACGGAAGAGGCAAGCAAAGTTCATTTTGCGAATAAGGCCCTAGAACGGGAAGTTGCCGACCTCCAAAATAAGAACAAATCCATACCCCTCCTTGAAGAAGAATTACAACTGGAGAAGAAGAGATCGGCTAAGCTTGCTGACGATCTCAAAGTTATGGAGGATGGTCGCAACAAGGACCTTAGGGAGTGGGAGTCTATTCGGAAGGAGATGCAAGCCCAAATTGATGAACTCAAAAAGGGTGGTGCGAGTGCTGGGCCTTCAGAAGAGGATTACGCCAAAGTTCAAAGAAGGCTAGCTGCTGCAAAGGCCAAGGCTGCCAAAGCCTTGGATATATGCAAAAATGTGGCGTATGAATCTTTCGGCCTGGCCCTTCGTCAAGTCTACTATCGTAACCCTGGAATAAAGCTGAATTTGTACGGATTAGATCCGTTCTTAGAGTTCCATGGGGGAAGACTTGTAGAAGTTCATAAGGACGGATCGCACCACGAGCCCCGTGCATCTCTGTACGAACTGCCTCCCCTCCCAGAAGGCCAAAGTATGGAGCCTACAACGTCCACTGCTGCCTCTGGAGCTGAAGCACAAGAAGGTGCCCAAACTGGAATGGAGGACAAAGCGGAGAAGGGAGGAGTGCCCACTGTGGAGGATCAAGCACCGGTCCCTTAATTTATGCTTTATTCATAGCTGTGTACTGGGATCAACTCCAGTTTTAACTACCTTGTAACCTGAATAATTTCTTTATTCCTGGAAATAAAATTCACTGTTGCTTTTCTTCAACTGCTTGCGTCGAATGTATGATTGTTGGATAACTTAGTGTTGTACCAAACACTTCATTGTTTTTAATGCTTTGCGAATCCGTTCTGTGTGGTTACCAAGCTGTTTAACGCGTACTTATCACACCGGATTAAGACAACAAACAGTAATGAATAAATAACAATTAAGTTAAAGCACGCCCTGTCCCCAAGTGTAAGTTCATTGGGAAGGGAGAGTTTATCTCGAAGATTACCTTTTAAATTCTCAAAAGATAGAAATGCTTATCTGTCCTCGAAGATGTAGAGCGAGTACATTAGCCTTCAACCGCTCTGGGATGAATATTCCACAATTGGGGACGGATATTGCCTTTGAATTTTGTATAGCTTTGGCAAGGGTAAGCTTTATGCCTTTGTCTTGAGGTTCGGTTTGGTCCTACACCTCAAGTCTTCACACGGTGTTCGGTTCGATCCTACTAACCGTACTTGGAGTTCGGTGCAATCCTACAATCCAAGCCTTCAACACGGGGTTCGGATCAGGGCTAATCCTGAACCTACTGCGCCCGTTACTCGGGGTTCAGCGCGGTTTTCTCCGTGAACCGGCCTACTGCGCCCAAGCCTTCGCATGGGGTTCGGTTTGTGGCCTTGAGAAAGGACCAGCCCTACAACCCATGTATTCTTCGAATGGGGTTCGGTTTGTGGCCTTGAGAAAGGACCAGCCCTACAACCCATGTAGTCTTCGAATGGGGTTTGGTTTGTGGCCTTGAGAAAGGACCAGCCCTACAACCCATGTAGTCTTCGAATGGGGTTCGGTTTGTGGCCTTGAGAAAGGACCAGCCCTACAACCCATGTAGTCTTCGAATGGGGTTCGGTTTGTGGCCTTGAGAAAGGACCAGCCTTACAACCCATGTAGTCTTCGAATGGGGTTCGGTTTGTGGCCTTGAGAAAGGACCAGCCCTACAACCCATGTAGTCTTCGAATGGGGTTCGGTTTGTGGCCTTGAGAAAGGACCAGCCCTACAACCCATTCCACCTCAAGGAATTACGTCGTCTGACTTGGGTGGTCTCCCTCCGTTCTTCGAGGAATTATCACATCAACTACAACATAGGTAGTTGCGTTCATCCGTCCTGAGGTGTATGCGTATTAAACTACGGCTTTAAATCATAACACATAAGAAAAGTGAGAATGATAGGGTGGTGAAAGTGTATTCTTATTAAAACTGAATATAGATTACACAAAGAGCATCGTTGGGGCTATGCCTCGTTAAAACCTTCTTGAGAAAACCCAGTGGGAAAAAACTCAAGTAAGGAAAAAGAGTACACGCCGTCTTACCAACTAGCTGTAATACACTCGTAAATTCTGAGTGTTCCACTTGTTGCGGATTGGGGTTCCATCAAGTTCTTCCAATCGGTATGATCCCTTTCCGGTCACTTCCGAAATTCTATAAGGTCCTTCCCACGTTGGTGCTAGCTTTCCTTGGTGAGCGAACTTATTCCCCACACTGGCCTTTCTCAGAACAAGGTCTCCTGTGTTAAAAGCTCTGTATTGGACACGTTTATTGTACCGGAGTGCAGCCTTTGCTTTTATTGCCTGATCTCTAACGAAAGCCTTTTCCCTCAACTCTTGGAGGACATCCAGCTCTGATGCTAAGTTGGCATTGTTATCTTCTGCTGAAAAATACTCAACACGGGCCGATCTTGTTTGTAACTCAACTGGGATCATCGCCTCAACCCCGTACACCAACCGGTATGGGGATTCGTTAGTTGAAGAATGAGGCGTAGTGCGGTATGCCCATAAAACATGACATAACTGGTCAGTCCATCCTCCCTTCGCTTCTCCCAGACGCTTCTTTAACCCCTTTAGCACCTCTCGATTAGCTACCTCTGCTTGCCCATTAGTCTGGGGGTGTTCAACAGATGAAAATATCTGGACTATCCCCAGTCCTTCAAGTAAGTCCGTGAACTTTTTGTCTGTAAACTGGGTGCCGTTGTCAGTCACAATCCGCCCTGGCACCCCGAACCGAGCAATGATATTTTCGTACATGAAACGTCTTGTACGTGCAGAAGTGATATGCACTACTGGTTCTGCCTCGATCCATTTGGTGAAGTAGTCTACCCCCACAATCAAGTATTTGATACCTCCTGGCGCAGTGGGAAATGGACCCAGAATATCAAGGCCCCATTGGTAGAACGGCCAAGGCACAGCAGATGAAGATAACTCTTGGGCCGGTGTATGGTGGAGATTGGAGAATTTTTGGCAAGCGTCGCACTTCCTCACGAAGTCTGCGGAATCCTGCTTCACAGTGGGCCACCAGTATCCAGCCCTGAGGACTTTTCTCATTAGGCTTCGGCCTCCAGCGTGGTGCCCACATTGCCCCTCGTGTACCTCAGTCAAGACCGCTTGAACTTCGTCTTCTCTTAAACATGAAAGATATGGGACAGAGAATCCCCTTCTGTAGAGAACACCATCGACCATAGTAAAATATGGCAACTCCCTCTTTACTCGTCTCATTTCCTTCTCGTCAGTGGGAAGTTGACCATCAGCCAGATAACGAATATAGGGGATGACCCAAGAATCCTCATATGGATAACTCACCATGACGGCATTCAGAGAAGGATACATAGGTATACTGGGTGATGTCAAAGTGCTCTGAACCACCGTTGTTGTGCTACCAGGCTGCTTTGTACTTGCCAATCTTGACAAGATATCTGCTCTGGTATTTTCTTCCCTGGGCACATGCTTGAACTCTAAAACTTCAAACCTTCCCTTCAGCTCATTAACACAATTCAAGTACAATTGAAGTTGTGGTTCCTTCGCCTGGTACTCTCCCTGGATTTGTGAAATCACCAGCTGAGAATCACTGCAGAGGGTAACTGCTGATGCTCCGATATCAATTGCCGCACGGAGACCGGCCAAGCATGCTTCGTATTCAGCTTGATTGTTGGAGGTCTTGAAATTGAATCGGAGGGAAATTTCTAAGTGTACGCCGTCATCACTTTCTACCACCACACCTGCTCCACATCCTTTGCTGTTTGACGAACCGTCAACGTAGATGGTCCAATGCGTTCGAGGGGTAGCCGGGTCTGCCCCAGTCATTTCCACTACAAAATCAGCCAACACTTGCGCCTTGATGGCTCCTCGAGGCTCATATGAAATTTCAAATTCAGATAGCTCAATAGACCATTTTATCATCCTTCCAGCGAGGTCCGGTTTGCTGAGCACTGATCGGAGTGGCAAATCCGTTCTCACCAATACTGGGTGCGCATGGAAATAAGGCCTCAGTCGTCGTGACGCCCACACAACTGCCAGGGCGGCTTTCTCAATCTTCTGATACCTTCCTTCCGCCCCCTGAAACGTTTTACTAGTAAAGTACACCGGTCTCTGTCCTTCAGGGGTTTCTTTCACCAGGGCTACACCTAGAGCTTCGTCAGATATTGCCAAGTATAAGATTAACGTTTCGCCTGGATCAGGCTTAACAAGAATTGGCGGGCTCGAGAGAACGGCTTTGAGCTGCTGGAAGGCTTGCTCTTGTTCCTCTCCCCATTCAAAACTCTTGTGTTTCTTCAACGCCTTATACAAGGGGAGGGACCTGTGCGCCATCTTAGGCATGAAACGAGCTAAAGCGGCCACTTTCCCATTCAATGACTGGACCTCCCTCAAACATTTAGGACTCTGCATGTCCAGGATTGCTTGACATTTCCCGGGGTTAGCTTCAATGCCTCGTTGAGTCAACATGAATCCCAAGAATTTTCCAGCTGGAATGGCGAAAGTGCACTTTAAAGGATTTAACCTCATGTTGTACTGCCGAAGCCTAGTGAAAACTTGGCGTAGATCTTCAATGTGGTCTCCTTCAGCGGGCGTTTTGGCTATGATATCATCGATATAAACTTCGACCAGCTTGGTATGCATCCCTTCAAAGACTTTGTTAATCATGCGCTGATAGGTAGCGCCGGCGTTCTTCAGTCCAAAAGGCATGACGGTGTAGCAGAAAACACCGCGGTCGTTGATAAATGCAGTCTTCTCCTGGTCTCCCTCCCACATCGGAATCTGGTTGTACCCCGAATAAGCATCCATGAAACTGAGATATTGGTAACCAGATGAATCATCCACCATGCGATCGATGTTGGGCAGGGGATATGGATCTTTAGGGCAGCAACGGTTAAGATCCACATAATCAGTACACATCCTCCATTTGCTGTTAGCCTTTTGCACCATGACCACATTAGAAAGCCAAGATGAATAACGTATCTCCCTTATAAAACCTGCTTTCAATAACTCCTCTGTTTGCTCACAAGCTGCCCTCTGCTTCTCCGGTCCCAACCTCCTCTTCTTCTGAGCCACCGGTCTGGTTTCAGGATACACTGCAAGTTTGTGACAACAGAAATCAGGATCCATCCCCGGCATGTCTGCTGCTGTCCATGCGAAAAGGTCTTTGAATTCCTGCAAAAGGGTTAATAAGCGTTGCTCCATAGCAGACTCCAACTTATCGTTGATGTGCGTGACCTTCTCTGGGGAATCTCCCAATACGACATCCCTGGAACCACCATCTGGTGTGGGCTTAGATGGATTGAGTGGATCAATCTTCAATTCCGCTCTGGGGTCTAGGTCAATAAGACTGACAGATCCTGCCGCTGTTCCTCCGTCGTTCAACTTCCTCTTCTTGTTAAATGCATCCAACTTAACCATGTTGAGGCTCAGATTATAACAATATCGAGCCATCTCCTAATCTCCGCGGAGTGAGGACACACCATTGTCCTTGTCGATAAATTTGATCAGGAGATGAGGGGTGGATACAATTGCTTCCATAGCGTTCAATGTTGGACGGCCTATGATACCGTTGTACGGGGATTCCACATCAATCACCAGAATTCTTGACTTAACTGTTCTTGCACCGGGCTCCCCTTCAAAAGAAATCAAAGTGTCGAGGTATCCCTTAGTAGGTTGCTTGGCTCCGTTAAACGCTGTGAGTTCTTGTGTGTATGGTTGTAAATCTGCATCACTGAAACCCATTCGTTTGAAACAATTATAAAAGATAACATCACAAGAACTTCCCTGATCGACGAGGATCCTCTTGACGTCCTTATTGGCTATGACGGCCACAATCACTACTGCATCATCACCTCCTGGAATTGTTGGGCCGAAATCATCATCTGTAAACGACACCGTCGGGGCTGTCACTCCGTCCCTGAAAGGGCGGTTATTCCTTGGTTTACCCTGGACTGACAGAATCATCCTATGGTGGTTCTTTCGTGCTGTGATTGATGTTCCTCCTCCCGCGAATCCTCCAGCTATCATCTCAATCACTTCTCGTCTGCCCTGTCTCTGCTGCTGGGGCATATTACTTTGTTGGGCACCTTCAGCAATCACTACCCCTTTCTGCTTCTCAGCCGCAGTGAACTTCCTTGCTGGGTTGCGCGTATTATCATCTTCATCATCAGGATCTCTATTCCTTTTCTCCATCCTATGAGGCTCATCCATAGATTTCTCCTTAAACAAATACTGCTTCAACTTTCCTTCCCGAATGAGAGTTTCCACCGTATTCTTTAACGCCTTACACTCATCAGTGTTGTGCCCTGTCTGCTCATGGAAAGTATAGTATTTACGTGGGTTACCACCCCTCTTGGCTGGGGCTGGCTTCCTTATACCAAAGACGTTCAGAGTTGGCCAACCAACTTCCCTCATGATTTGTGAGTGCCTGGTGTTCAACGGAGCATAGTGATCAAACGATGATACGCGCCTATCTCGTGGATGCTGACGAGCATTCACAAAGTCTTCTCTAAAGGCATGCTTCTCGGGCCTAGCTCTCTCCTTTTCTCTCCGTGGCTGCTGAGCGGGTACAGAAGGCTTTACTCTTGCTGCAGTTGCCTCTAGATGCATCTCTATGCCCACATATTTGGAAGCTTTCCTTCGAAACTCCTCGAAGGTTGTAGGTGGGCTCTTTGCCAAAGATAGGGCAAAGGCTGAACCTGGCTGAAGAGCTTCCACTACAATATGGAGTTGTATGGCCTCCGTGAGGTTAGGGACCAACGCAGCCTCCTTGTAAAACCTTTTCAGGAACTCCTTAAGAGTCTCAGTTTCTCCCTGTCTTATCTGGGCCAGGGTGTGAGAAGTTCTTGGGATATCCCTGGAGATAACGAAATGGCTTTCGAATGCAGCAGCCATTTCCTCCCAAGAGTCTATAGATCCTGAAGGCAAACTTTTAAACCAGCTGAGAGCTTCCTCCGTCAACGTCCTTGGGAACATTCTGCACATGACATCTTCGTCTGCTCCCAGATACATAGCTTCATAAACATAAGCATCCAAATGCTTAGTGGGGTCGGACTCTCCATTATACTTCCCAATCGACAATGGCTGAGTTGTTTGCAAATGTTTTGGAATGACAATACTCATCAACCTCCTTGAGAAAGGGACACTAAGCTTGTATGTCCCTGAAATTACCACCGCCTGCTCCCTTCTCCTGATACTAACTCTATCACCAGAGTCCTGCGTCTGCTCCCTCTCTTCATATGTGGGGATCTTCGAATACTGGAGGGTGGTAGATCTATCCCTCGCTGATGCATGGTGAGCATCCTCTGCATGGGATACTACTCTGTCCCCAGCTCCTCCTCTCTCTCGCCTCAACTCCATCAACTCCTCCTTCAGTTGCCTGATAACCTCATCGCGAGGGTCAGGCGTCTGCACTTGCACCATCCTCCGGGTTTGAGTTGCAGGGGATTCGAAGACGAGTCTCCTCCCAGCCTGTTGATGGGTCACATCCTCCACGTGACCTTCCACGAAATCTCTCCCATCACCTTCCATTGTGACAACCTAACTTCTGCGAAAATGGGAATAACTCTACCGAGTCCCACTGGGCGTGCCAATGAACTGGTCTGGACCGGGGTCTAGGATCCGGTGTGGGACCAGCCACAAGGATGCAGGTGTTTTTAGGGTTTGCACACCGGAACTGTGTATATCCGATGTATTAATCCGGTCTCTCAGTGGGAGAGGCCGGTCTTGTTGTCCTGGAGATCCTTCACACCAACGATTCGCGTTGTAGGAGGGCGAAAGGTGGTGCCACCTGCGAAGATTCTCCGACGCTCAAGTTAGAAGAGTGTATGAACTGAATGAATACTCAAGCGTGATAACAGTAAAATGTGAGATAGAATAACGATACCATGCATGTGTGTTGATATGGCTTCTTATAGTTGAACGTAAGAGAAAAAATGAGACGTTGGATGCAGGTGGGTCCCTTATCTCTGATTGCGTGTATATTGTGTCAATCAAGGTGGCTCGACTTTCAGAATGTGTCAGGAGGGTAGGTCAATTATCAGAGTACAATCCTCCAGAGAGAGGAGGGGATAATCACCTTTTCCGCATAATCTGCTGACACGCCCCCTTACTTTCTGAAGCCATTGATGTGACGTATTTTGCTACAAACAGTGTCTTCGTTGATAAGTTATCAAAAGGCTCTTCTCTTGCTATGAGGGAAAAGCTATCAATTATATAAATATCCCGTATCAATGAACATAGAACCGTTACAGCGAAAATGAATGATGCTGTCATGGAGTGAGGGCGGATGACCAGACAACGGATATCCGGTGTGGTAACGTTGAACCTGGACACCGGTTTTCCTTATATGAGGTCAGTCTGACGTCACAAGTATGGGGGCCGGTATCTAGACCGGATCAAAACATATTGATGATTGCAATGATGTAATATATCGATGATGTGATATGTGTATGTATGATGCGATGTGGTGATTATATTGAGCGAAACTGAGATTCTATAATCCATGTGAATAAACATGTGGCGTATGTTGTGACGACCCGCGTCATTTTACCATTTAATTACACCTGGTTAATCATTTTTCGTAATAATTTTTCACGTTTAAGGAAAATTAATTAGGTCTTAATATAAAATAACATTTACTTTTCTTAAGTACACTCAAATAATAAAAGCATACTCAAAATAATAGCCGATCGGAAATAAATCAGATAATAAAGTGGAGTTAATTAGAATCAGCGAAAGAAAAACGAAGACAGGGGGTCATTCGCCTGAGCGATACCCAGATTCGCTTAGGCGAAACCCGAGAAGGTCGCTTAAGCGAGTTCCGACTCGCTTGAGCGAATTCTACATCTTAACCTGAGCGAACAACAAGACCTACAAGGAAAAATTCACAAGTCAGGTTTCACTCGGAAATGGGGTCCACTCGGTCATCTCTCACTCGGGAACAACTTAACCTTACTTCACTCGGAAGAGGTTCTCTCGGCCATACCTCAATCGGAAACATCCTAATATTCACTCGGAAGCACTCTAATATTCACTCGGAAACATTCTAATCTTCACTCGGAAACATTCTAATCTTCACTCAGAAAGCACTCTAATCTTCACTCGGAAAGGGACGAGGGATACTCACGAGCGAAATAGGCACAAGATCAATTCCCCTGGCCTTCGCTCGGACAAGACTGAATCCACTCGACGAAATTCGTCCGGTAATCGGCTTTACTACAGCAAACACAAATCCACACATGAAAATCAATATCGATCACATAGCAACATACTTCATATGCACATTAGTCAAAATACACAAGCAACATAATGTCATCACATATACGGAAACTCATTATAAATATATATATATATATATATATATATATATATTACACAATTCATTTCAAAATCACTCAGTGCCTTGGCATCAATCCTCCGTTTGGCGCACCTCCAGGGCTCCGACCTCTTCCCTGTCACTGGTTACTAAATTGAAAACCACAGCAAGGGTGAGTGTTTGACATCATAATTAATCTAGAACGGAAATTAACAAAATGCTTGTATATAAACTCCGTCCGACTGCTTTATCCATAAATTACAAGTCACACTCAACAATATAACAGTTCTCACTCGACAAATATAGCAATTCTCACTCAGCAAATATAACAAATCTTACTCGGCAAATATAGCAAATCTTACTCGGCAAGCATAGCAAATCTCACTCAGCAATATAGCAATTCTCACTCGACAAATATGACAATTCTTACTCGGCAACTATAGCAAATCTCACTCAGCAATATAGCAATTCTCACTCGGCAAATATAGCCATTCTCACTCAGCAAATATGGCAAATCTTACTCAGCAAATGTAGCAAATCTCACTCAGCAATATAGCAATTCTCACTCGACAAATATAGCAAATCTTACTCGGCAATTATAGCAAATCTCACTTAGCAATATAGCAATTTTCACTCGGCAAATATAGCCATTCTCACTCAGCAAATATGGCAAATCTTACTCAGCAAATGTAGCAAATCTCACTCAGCAATATAGCAATTCTCACTCGACAAATATAGCAAATCTTACTCGGTAATTATAACAAATCTCACTCAGCAATATAGCAATTCTCACTCGGTAAATATAGTCATTCTCACTCAGCAAATATGGCAAATCTTACTCAGCAAATATAGCAAATCTCACTCAGCAATATAGCAATTCTCACTCGACAAATTGCACTCGGTAAATATATCAAATCATACTCAGCAAATATATCAAATTGCACTCGGCAAATATAATTAATCACATACACATCTCAACTAATAATTCATCAATTGTCACCACTGACTCTCAGACAAAATTGACGCCTAGTATCCGGATACTAAAGGACTGACCTTCAGCTGGGAGTCCGACTTGACATCCCGTGAACCCGACTTGGTTCACCGAGCCCGACTCGGCTCCCCCTCAACCACTGGGTCATAGACCTCTGGGTAGCTCAACTGGGTCCGACTTGACCACGGAAGCCAAAAATGAGGGTAACACATACCACCGGTCGTCCTCTACCACATAATCACATATTCCATTATATAAACATAGGCATATCATTACGATCATCATTTGCAACTGTCAGAAACTGACTTATGTGACGTCCTACGTCAATTTACCTTTATTTATATCCATTTAATTAATTTTCACAATAAATTTTTCGCATTTAATAAAATTTAATCATTTATCGTTTCAAAATAATATTTATTTTCACTAATCATACTCAAAATAATAATTATATAGTGTGACAAAACCTTAGAGTGCCTCTAATTTAGAAAAGAGTCAAAATATGAAACAGGGGCCTGACGCTGCGCGCCATTCCCACGCGTAGCGTCAGCCCTCTGCTGCGCACCTCACGCTACGCGCCAGCCTCACGCGTAGCGTGGGCATGACAGTGACAGCACCTGATGCTGCTACACATTTAAACCATTTTACTAACTTCTAACTTATCCAATTGGCCCGTTTTAGATCCGATTGCCACGAAACTTCACGGGCCACCTGTTTTCCCCATTTCGGAACTATTGGCGCTATCCGTTCGCCAAAATTCCAACATATGCGCAAGTTATGCGCGAAATGCATTAATGGATTCCAATGGACCAAAAGCCAATGCATCCAAATCCTAAATGTCATGGAAGACCTATTGATGCATTTTGGGGTTTTCTTTCACCCACCGAATCTTAATTTCACCTATCCGGTTCCTTAAACTCAATATCCAACTATATGCATAACTTATCTAAATCAATCTAATCATCATCCTAACATCAATCACAAAGCATACATATCAATCATGCATCAACGCAACACCTGCCCATCACATTCAACATTCACACAGGTCAATGGCTTCGTGCCATAATTCATCCTCATCAATGAGTCATCAAACCACAACATGCATAATCATGGCAAATTCATCACACATACTTTATCATTTACCACGCACCATATTAATACATTACTTATTACACACTTAAACACATACACTCAAAATATTACATTCATTATATACATCTTCATTCCTTGGCATCAAACTTCCTCTTGGCGCATCTCCGCAGCATTAGCATCCTCCCTGTCACTGGTCACTAAAATTAAACAACAGCAAGAGTGAGTGTTTAGAATATCATAATTAATATAGAACGAAGTATTGAACTTAACAATACCTACTACTCTTTGTTATTACATAATCTCTTTCGGTTTCCTGCACTTATCCACGTCAATACAACTACACACATACATATCAATCTTTAACTTACTAAAGCCATGCTTTCATTCATTCACATTACACTTTCAATTCATAATTCATTTTCCATCATCAATCAATATACGATTCACATAAGTCACAACTGACTCTCATGTAATTTGACACCTAGTATCCGGATACTAAAGGACTGGCCTTCAACTGGGAGTCCGACTTGACATCCCGTGAACCCGACTTGGTTCACCGAGCCCGACTTGGCTCTCCACCTCAACCACTGGGTCTGACTTGACCACTGGGTAGCTCAACTGGGCACAAAGACCACGGGAGCCAGAAAACGAGGGGTATACATACCGTTGGCCATCCCATACCACATATTCACATATCATATCTCATAATCATAACATATCATCAACAAACCACATGTGCAACTACCAGAAACTGGCATGTGCTCACAATACAGGGCGACCGACTTGTCAAACCTATCCATACAATGCTATTGCATATATCATCAATAATTCAAAATTCCACATTTTTATTCATAATCAAATATACATACACCACTCAAAGTGGGAATATTACACATATCTTTTACTTTCATCATTCCAATCTTTATTTCATTATATAATCAATCAAATCAACATATTCCTTTCATATTCAACCATTTAATCTTACTCCACATACTCATATATTCACAACTACTATATTTAGTTACTTTATATTATTTATGACAACTCTTATTAAATTCTTAAACTTCCCATAATCTGTTTTCATATCAATTCTAATTAATTATGACCCGAACACCCCCTTACCTCTATTCCGAGCTCCGACAGTTTGCTCAAGGGGTGGATAGCGTCCTACAGCCGCTGGATTCACCGTTCCTCTTTCGCTTCTGACGTCCTCTTTGTCAATCGCTTGCCTAACACTCGTTCCGGCACCTATGGTCACCGAAACATCAAATTAGTTAGTACGTTACCTTCCTTATACTTCCAAACTCATTACCCAAGCTTCACAAGCCACTGAAACTCAGAATCAAAACCCCAATCATCACATGCAAACTCGGATTTCATGAAGGGGAGGAGAAGAAACTAAAGATTAGAGGCCCTAAATGCCTTACCTTGGTTCCAAATTACTTAAAACCACCAAGAATCCAAGTTTCCCTCAAAACCCTAGCCAAATCGCCTCAGAGAAGGGAGAAAATGAAAGAGAGGGTTTTCAGATTCTGTTCTGTGTGACCCTGTTATAAAACAGATCGCGACGCTGGCGCTACGCGTCAGCTCACTAAATCGCACCTGACGCTACGCGTCCTATCCACGCTACGCGTCAGGGTCCTGATGCCATTTTCCTTAAAATTTCATTAAAACTCCTTTTTCCCCACTTAACATTTCATATACCATTTTCATTATAAGCCAAATAATAATTTACTCATTTCCAATTTATTTTCTATTATCAAAACATCTGGGATGTTACAACTTATGCTCACAACGTAGGGCGACCGACTTATCAAGCCCATCAATATAACGTCCTTACACAGCAAATACTTTTCATACATATACAATTCATATTTCTCATCATAAGTGGCCATTAACAATATCACATTCTCATCACACGGGTGACCTGCTTGTCAAGCCCGGCATCGCATTGCCACTATACACCGATTATCACAGCATCAAATATTTCAAACTCATAATCATCTCAAGTCACACACACACGATCTTAAACCGATCGATGTCCATATTCATACATGCATACACATACAACTCATCCACATACAACTTTCATCCAGCATCATTTCTTACCATGTTCACAATCAGTTCAGTGACTCAGACCCAACATGTCCTATTCTAATTAATTATAACCCGAATACCCCCCTTACCTCTATTCCAAGCTTCAACGATCTACTCTTGGTGCCGATTACGTCCTCTAAGCGCTGGGTTCACGGTTTCTCCTCTGAATCCAGCACCGGCTTCGTCAATCAGTGCTCCGGTGTTCGTTCTGCTACCTACGGGGGTCGGAATACAAAACCCGTTAACGTCATACCACCCTATTAGTCTAAAGACCATTTTCGAGCTCACACTCACCAGAGGAGTGGAAAACAGAGCCTTACCCCGCCATGCATGACCATTCGGTCAGGGAGTAAAAATGAAAAGAGACGAGATAACTCAAACTAAAGAGTCCATCATACTCACCTTGAAACCGGTCACGGAAATATAGTTATCTCAAAGTTTTGATGCGAAATGGACCTTCCTCTGGAGCATGCAGCTCGGCAGCGATGGAGGAAGGAGAAGAAGAAAAAGAAACAGACGAAGAAGGAGAAAGAAGAAGTGGGCTCGCGTGGATAATGAGGAAAGAGAAAGGAAACCTTCTTTATTTAAGGCTCAGGGCAAAATGGTCACTTCCCCATTTCTTTTATAATTTCCTCAAAAGTTTTAATTAAACTTTTCTCTTCTTCTAATCACACCTCATTTAACCCTTTTAAAGTTAATCAATCAAATAAATTTTATTTATTTTCACAATACTTAATTATTCATAATTGCCTTTATTTTAATAATAATTCATAAAAATACCCAATAAATCTCGAAAACATTTATTAATATTTTCCACTCATCATAATTTTTACTAAAATATCAAGGATGTTATATATGTGAAAGTATATTGTTGTACATGAGAATAGAGGTATGTGATTGTTATTGATTATTGGTGAGATGATACTCTAACATGTGATTGTTATTGATTATTGGTGAGGTGATGCTCTGTGACATATGATATTATTTATGGGGCCTGGTCTGTGTGGCCCTGGTGGAGATTTATGGGTCTGGTCTATGTGGTCGCCCTGGTGGAGATTCATGGGTCGGGTCTGTGTGGCCGCTCTGAATGATTCAAATGTGAGGCTTTTATGTCATTTGAGTAAGAAAATAAAGAAAGTGATCGATTATATGATTTATGTGGTGGAAGACGACTGATACCCTCTTTCGTGGTCAAGTCGGACCTAGTTGAGCTACCTAGTGGTCAAGTAGGGCCCGATGGTTAAGGGGGAGTCAAGTCGGGCTCGGTGAACCAAGTCGAGTTCACAGGGTGTCAAGTCAGACCCTTAGCTGAAGATCGATCCGTTTAGTACCTAGATACTAGGGCATCATATTATTTATCTAAGAGTTAGTTGTGTTTTATATGCCTTGACATGAAATGATATTTATATCAGTGATATGTGATGATTTGCATTATTGAACTGTATCGAAGCATATGTAGTGAATGTTATTGATTTGACTTGATGATGATGAATCTAGTGGTTCAGATATGGATTGATATATTGAATTCATGTGATAAAATAGGATAATTGATGAAGTGAATGAGTGAATTAAAGAAGAGTTTGTATTGCTTACATGTATGAATCTGATTGATTAATATTATGTTAGTGATGGTTTTAAATTGGGTGATTAACATGATTGTGTATGGATGTTGGCTATAAGAAAAAGAGAAGCCAAGTGACTAAGATGGTAGGTAAAAGTGTGACATGAGAAAAGTATAATAATGAATAATGCTTTTGACTAGGAAGGTAGCCGGATTGCGCTTTTGATCATGTTTGTTTGCTTATTTCTATATTGATTCTTAATTCTAGTCACCCACCCCCTTTTGTGTGGTTTTAGTGACTAGTAGCAGGTTACAAATATGCACAGTGAAGGCGGGCACTAAATGAGGCCAGGGAGAAGAAGTTAAATAGAATGATGGTTATATATATATATAAATATGTTTGATGTTTAGGAATGTGAATATACATTAAGTTGTTGATCTTATGTATGTAAATTTAAATAATGTTCATATGTGTATTGATACCAAATGGTATAGAGCCATTTTGATTGTTGATTACGTATGGCATATGTTAGTTATATTTGTGTGTGATTGGGATGTTTAGGGTATGCTTGTGTTTGTGATGTGGCATTGAGCTGCTTGAGTTGGGCAGGCATTATGACATGTGTGTGAGTTGCTTGATGATTACACTTGTAATCCTCTAGAATTCGTGATACCTTGAATTGATTGTGAGTGCATGATTTAGCTACGTTTATTAGGTATGTGAGGTTATGATTCTATATGTAGTTATACGGCACAGAGCCATTGTGTGATTATATGAAATAGGCAGATATTATAATGCATGCTAAAATGATATACTGTGTGTGGTTGTAAATAGTTGGTTGATGTGATGATGATTTAGAATAGATAATGCATAATGGTGGAAATAAGTGAAAATGTGGAATTTAGGAATCAGAGAGGTGATTTTGAGTCCCGATGGGTTTTAGGACCCTCGGAAGGGACCGATAGGTCCCCTACCTCATTGGGAGTTTGTGCATGTAGGCCTTGAGTGGTTTAGGACCCGCTTGGATGGTTTAGTGCATAGGCTTTGGTTTTTTTTATTTAAATGCACTTTTACACATAACTCGCGCATACGATGGAATTTTGGCAAACGGACGGTGCCAATAGTTCTAAAATGAGGAAAACCCGCAACTTGCGAAGTTTCATGGCAACCAGATCTAAAACGGGCCATTTATGTAGGTCGGAAGTTGGCCAAATGACCTAAAATCCATGACAGTAGTATTGCTGCTACTGTCAAGCGCACGTGTAGTGTGGGGTTGGTACTCAGTGCCAGGTCCTGGCCTCACGCGTAGCGTGGGACTGACCCTAACGCTAGGATCGAAATTCTGGTCTCACGCGTGAGGCCCTTGTTTTTGTTATGCATGTTTTGCTAATGGAAAATGAATCCTAAGCTATAGGGATGCTAACTAGATGTTGTTTTTGAGTCATAGGACTGCCAAGATGGTTTGATAAATTATTAATTTATAATTTTATGAAAAATTTATTGAGATTTTTATTAAGGGATAGATTTTACAGTCAATCTTATTTTCTGTTAGGAAACACTATTTGACAGATACTTTTGAAAGAATAATTATGTTTAAGTCAAAAATGGTTTGTTGAAAGAATACTTGAGTTTAAGCGAAAAGTGACTAAAGTTAATAATATTTGACTGTGTTGTGTTGTGTAAAAAAACATTTTTACATAATGAAAATCCTTCAAGTCCGAAGGTACTAGACGTAACTTCTGTGTTGGAAGTGAACAAATTTAAATATGTTGTGTATACTCTCTTTCCCTTATCTCTTTAGTCTGATTCAAAGTCTGCTGTCTTTCCTGTTTGAAAAAGTTTAAATTCCGTAAAAAGAGTCTTATGCTTATTCAACCCCCTTCTAAGTCTGACTTTAAACCATTAAAATTTAATTATTATTTTTCTATCACTTTCATTATTTCTAGAAAAATAATTGAACATGGAAGACTCAAAATAATAATTTAACTGTTAATTTCATCAATTATCATAATCAATTTCATTAACCAAATATTTTTTATTGTGTTAAACATTCATTAACATTTATTATGCGCAACATACTCAACAAACCAATATGTTAATGAGGCCCAAGTCCGAACAAGATAGACTAATTACAAAAAAAAACTCTTAAAAGATAAGAGACTTAACATTTCATTTTTATTACCTAGTGTTTGTTTTGTAAAACTAGTTGAAAGTTGAAAAATTGTTGAAAGCTGTTAGGTTAGCTGATTGTATTAGAAGTGCTTGATAAAATTAACTGTTTTAATAACTGAAAAATGTAAAATGACATAAATAGGACATACTTAATTATTTAGGCAAAACTTGTTTTTTTATATACACAACTTGTAACTTTTTTGCGATATTTAAACTAATATCAGGATTAATAAAATAATGTTTAAAATTTTTTTCTTTATAACAAAAAATTCATGAAATATATAAATAAAAAATACATAATTTAAATATTATATTTTGTATAAGTATTTTTTATAGATGTCAGTTTCATACATCCATAAAGTTTTGATAAAATAAATATTTATAATAATAATAATAAACAATGTAAATATAAAAAAGTATTCCATAATAAAGATTTATAAATATGTTTTTTGAAAATAAAAAATATTTAACATTTTAAAAAATAAAATAAAAGATAGCAATATGAATTATTAAAAATATATAGGATAATAAAATACAAAATAATTTTAGTTAGTTGCTAAAATTAAAAAACACTACCAACTAATTAAAAAGTAACATATCAACCAACCATTCAAAAATCTCTAATTTACACTTTATTACATTTCAACTATTTCAGCTATTAACAACTAAGTGAAACACTTTATCAAACAAATATTTATAAATTTAGTATACTAATGTATAATCCAAATCAATATGAAATCAATACCAAATTATAATTATATTAGAATTTATAATACAACAAAGTAATTAAAACATTTTCTCAAACCACCCACGGGAAGCAACTCCCATTTTGTTCTTAATAATAAATGATGCATTGCGTAGGTTTGGTTACTAGTACTCACTCAAGAAGTAAAAAAATTATGGAAGTGTTTATTTAGTTGTGTTCTATGATGAAAGAAGAACCATATTTATAGCTTCTATTAACATAGGAATTCAACAGTTTATGTATATTTGTAGGATTGCAAGGCTGTGGGAATATTTTTTATTATAAAACTCTAATCCCATTTTTTATTTTTAAAAATTAGATATAAAATACTAAATATTACTTAGTATTTAAAGAATGGGTGGGCTAATATTAATTAATTAATTAGTTAATAATCATCTGTGTTGCAGATACAGAAGAAGTGGATAAATTCCCCAGGGGGAATGAAAACCCGCAATTCTGCATCGTCTCAATCTGGGAGTGACTGTGATTAAGATTCAGCCCGCCGAATTGTTGGTTCAATTCCAATTGTAATCCAATCTTGCTTTGGTTCTTTCTTGTTCATTTACTCCTAACATTCATTCACTATATAAAAACCTTAATCCCTTACACGCCTTTTTCAAAACCCTAACACACCATGGCCGCTCCTACGAAGGACCAAGCCCTTTCTCTCCTCGCCGCCGCCAACAACCACGGCGACCTCTCCGTCAAGACGTCGTCCTTGAGACAAGCCAAAGACCTTCTCCTCTCCGTCCACCCCTCCGTCGCCGCCGAACTCTTCCCTTACTTGCTCGAGCTTCAGTCTTCTCCCGAAAGCCTCGTTCGCAAATTGCTCATCCAGTAAGTTCCTAACCATACTCTCTTTCAATCTTTAGCATTTTCATGATGAAATTCGCGTTTTAGGGCAATGTCGTAGGTTTTTGAGTGCCTGCTGCGAGAGTTATATTTTTTATGTGGTTGGTAGTTATATGCGTTGATTTTTATTTTGATTCGTCTGATTGTGTTCCAGGATAATTGAGGAGATTGGTTTTAAAGCAGTAGAGAATTCTCCTAAGCTGATATCTGTGCTGTTAACGTTTTTACGAGACAGCGATGTAATTGTTGTAAAGCAGTCTATTGTTAGTGGCGCGAATATCTTCCGTAGAGTTTTTGAGGAGATGATTGTGCAGGTACTTTCTCTTTAACTTCATTCAGATAGACAAGATCGCACGCCTGGGTTTTTCTTTAAATTATTTATTATTCACAAGAAGTGATATGATACTGAGCATGTGATAGTAATTTGGATAACCAAACAGTTTCGTCAATATGGTAAAGTTGAGAGGTGGCTAGAAGATATTTGGATGTGGATGCTTAAGTTCAAGGATACTGTTTTTGGGATCTCTCAGGAGGTAATTAACTCTTGCTTTTTAAACCATTGCTGTTGCCATAATTGCTTTTATGTTATGTCTTTTGTTAGGTATTGGAAGGTTTATTATTGTGGTGCTGGATTGCATGGATCAACCATGTTCAACTTAACCATGCAACAGTATGTTGAAATTCAAAGTTTAGATAGTCAAAGAAGCCTGATTTTAGAAAGCTTTGTCAGTTTAGAGTTTAGCTTCTCTATAGTAAACCTTGCATGATTTGGTTTGACAAACCATCTATTGGCCCATATAAGTAAATAATAATGCATTTATCACTAAATCTGAATAACTGTGCTGTATTTGGTGTTGCGAAGTAAATATGTATATGGTAAGTTGCATCATTATTTAATTATACGGGACAAAGGATAGTTAACTGCACCAAATAATAGTGCACAGTTTTGCTGCTTAGGAGCCAGACTTGTCATTTGATTTTTGTATATGGTCTTATACAATCAAATAGTGCATGGTTATTGTATGTTCAGTTGTTGGGTTGTGTGGTTTATTAGTTTGAATTGTTACTTTTCTGAGCATTTTCATAGGTGGGTGGCCTAAGCATTTAGCTACCAATTTATAATAATTATTCGACAGTTGTAGAGGGATTTTTGTGAAGTTTTCTCCTGTGGGGGCAAGGACCTTGATGCATGTAAATGAGGCATGTGACAGTGTATGAAAAAGACTAATGAATTCTTGCAATTTTTGCTGAGCAAAGGGGCATTTGTGTATCTCTACACTCTACATGCTAGGTGATAATTGAACTTGGAGTTCACATTTCTTTGTTGACAGTCATTGTCACTTGACACTTTTTGTCTTGAATATATATTTCCCTGTTTTCCAGCTTGTAAACTTAAAAAGATTTGAATGTTCCAAAATTTTCTCCTGGTATTTTTGGTTGCACACTACTGAAATGTGTGTAACCAATTAAGTCCTAAGTTTCCATCAACCCATGGTACACATTTTACATTTTACTACTTATATAGAGTATTTAATTCTTTTTAACCTTTAACTTGTGGCGGCAGCAGCATTGGACTTTGTATTTTTTTTTTCTGATTTGAGAATTAATTTGCTTGGTGTATTGTAGCCTGGTTCTGTTGGAATAAAGTTGCTGGCACTGAAGTTCTTGGAAACATTTGTATTACTTTTTACATCTGACATCAGTGATACTGAGAAATCAGCCACAGAAGGTACTGATTGCTTCATGTTTGACAAGTTTTATGCATACGCTAGTTTGATGGTATTGCATAGAGGACAACACTTTTGTAGGATGTTACCTTTTTTCTCTTCTCGTGTTCCAGTTTAGAATGGAAAATAGATTTGTGTGGTTAATAATTATCTGTTCATTCATTTTAATGATAATAATGCTTAATACAGGAGCTAGGCAGACTGTTAATATCTCATGGTTGGTGGGTGGTCACCCTCACCCTGTTCTTGATCCTGTGGTGCTTATTTCAGAGGCGAATAGAACTATTGGCATTCTATTGAACTTGTTGCATTCTGTTGGCAGTCTTCCTGGTTGCTTGACAATTACTGTTGTAAATTGGTGAGTTTTAATGTGACAGCAGTCAATAACGTGTCTTTGCATATTTTTAGCGTTCTGTTTATTTTTGAAAATTTGATGGTTATGCATTCTCTGAAAATTGACTGGAAGGCCACCTCCTTTGATTTATGTGGTTGCATATAAAGGCTTGTTTAATCTGATGCCTGATAATTTTTTTTTTGTGCCTGATAATTATTGTTGGCATAAAAGTAGGCAGATTGACAGTTTTGATTTTATTTATTTGCATGTATTTCCCTTTAAACATTTTAGTTTCTCTTTGTAAGTTTGTATTGAGATAGTTCCTCTCCCAGACAGGCTCTTTTTTTTTTCTTCTCAAAATAAAGGCAAATGCTAAGAAACTGGATTGGAATGTTTTTATTGGAAAAGAACATTGATTTGCATGAAAGATGCTAGAATCATTTGGCACTTGTTGTTTTAGTTGCTAGAAAACATATAATAGGATAGGATAAGATAGTACGTCTTTAATGTTAAAGCCTTTAGGCACTGGTTAGCAATAGCAAGACCCTCTAGTAAGCTTGATGATATATTCCAGAATACAGAGAAACAAGAGGAAGTGATGGAAACTAGAGAAAGTAAGAGAGAGTGAGATGTGTTCTGAAAACAGAAGCTAAATAAAACTTGTATTGAATTGAATAAATGATATACAGATCAGGGTACAGTATATATGCCTAGAGTTGTATTTCTAACTGTAAAGAATCTATCAACAGTCAACACAATACCAAGCTAAACTAAAAGCTTGTGTCAATTGTAACTTAATTCAAATAGATAACTGTATTCAGTTGCATGCGCATAGTATGAAGATACCGACTACATTAATACATGTTATTTTGTTGTTTGTTGACCAATTTTTTCCGTAACCTCATAACATAGTAGAAATAATTATCTTGTTGCATTTCGTGTCTGTTTTAAAACTGGCTCTGTTTAGTTGCGTGTGTATTCTGGAACTTAAATATAGGTTTTGGCTTAGTAATGTAATGCTTTAATATGACGTGATTTAAAATATTTGTTTATCTCCTTTCTAAAAGTACACATACCGAGCTGGATCTGTTTTTTATATTTGATCTATATTTTACCTTTTCATTTGGGCCATGTCATTGTGATTCCACAACTCATAATGAACCTTCTAGTTTCTTCTTATTGTGCTACTTAAAATAAATGTTACAGATGCCAGTAAGAATATGAAATAACTATATATGAAAATTTACTTTCAAGGATTGTTATCTTAATTGGTGGTAATGGCATCACTATGGTGTGTGCTGTGAGTTCTTATTAATTGTGATGAACTGTGCATTTATTCTCTTATCTGATATTTTTTTAGCAAATTACCAGTTGTCCTTGGGTATGGATTTTTTTTTTGTTTTGGAAACTTTCCTCTATAGTCTATATGAATTTGATTTGTGTGTCCTTGGGCAATGTGAAATTTACCTTCAGCTTGGAGAAACTGATATTTATATGACTGTTTAGTATGTCCTTCCCCCCTTGTTTTGCTCAGCAACAATCACTTGGCAACTCTCAATATTGCTACAAGCTTTCAAGTTCCATGGATTCTGGCGTAGAGTCCTTGAGTTTGCTTATGTTTCTTGAAACATACAAGATATAGTTCTTGTCTTCTGGATATTAATTGTTTTTTATGAATAAAGATTACTTTGTTTCCTCCTATTGCTATTTAACTTAAAGATTGCTTTTATATCCATGTGGGGGTGATTTTTTAATTTATATTATAATATCAAGCTATGAGTTTGTTGTGTGGTATGGCAAGAAGCTATTGAATATACAAGTATGAGCATGTCCATCTGCTCCACATATTCTGGATTTATATATTAGCAGTTTTGCACAAGGTCAAGCTGTAAGAGGTTGGTGGCTGGGTTAGAGGTCTTGTGGTTTTGTTTTTTTTTTTTACTGGGGGGAGAAAGGCGCAGTAAAAAATGATAGGAATTATAGGCTTTATGCGTGTTCCCAAGCATAACAATAAAAATGAAACTAAAATTGGAGGGGAATCACGATTGCCTGAACATTTTTTTTCATGTATAAGTGAACAATTTATTAAGATGAGAAAGAAGAGTACAAAGCAAGATGGCTACCACTGCAGAGGTGAAAGGGAAAAGAAAAGAAGTTAGGTCAAGTCCAATTGCCACAAAGTACATTATAGGCCTTGCTGGTTGATGTTCTTATTCTCTTATTCCTTGTCTGTTTGATTGATCTCCTTCCTTGTGGATGAATTCACTGCCTATGTTTTAGCATCTTGTCAAATTGTATGTACTGCCTTGTTTCCCAGCATGAAATGGTTCTAAAGTTTTGATATTTTATTTATGTACTGGTTGACTTGGAAACCTTTGTTACAACTGGAATGTATTCAATGTAATACACGTATTTTACTAATTCAAAATAATATAATGTGTCTATTCTATTTCTACCTTACTCATTCTTATGCAGGAAGGTGACAATTGTATTTCTTAATATTCTAGTCTATTGTATCCCGATTTCATGTCAGTATTATAACATGATACACTCTCATACCTTAATCATTGCTGATGCCATTTAATGTCTTAAGATCAATGGAAGGATTTTAAAACTTAACATATAACTGCATTTCCCCTGGCTTTACTGTGTGCAAAATTGTGGAGAAATCATTGAAGCAGGGACTGATGGATAGAACAAGTTCAGCTGCTTTTAAAATGTAACAATGCAGCATGCTTCTGATCAGCTCTTTATGAGGAGTTAATGGCCTTGGATACTTCTGCATTGGTGGTTCATATAGTGGAAGTTTACCATGATAAGGCAAAGTAAGATGGTTCATTGTTTATACTATGGAGTGCCAGTTGGCCGGGTGGTAGAAATCGAAAGTGATGCATTAAAATGGTCATCTCATGAACCAAGGAAACATGGTCGTCAAGTGATGCAGTTTATTATTGTAAACTGTTAAGAGACCATTTACTATTTAGATTTTTTTGCTGTAAGCGTATACACAGTTAATGTATTTATTATTTTTGAACAGCTTATGCGCAATTGCACATTTAATACCTCAGTAATTCAATATATATATTGATATTTGTGTGTCATGTATCTGTTTTTCTCATTATTTTTTGTGTATTTTTCATTCCATCTGTTAGCGTTTTAATGATACTGGTACCATTACATAGTTTACCCAGTTGGCTTCTGTTCTGCTGTTCCTTGATTACTCTGGCTACCAGCTTCTCAGTTGCAAATTTTTTGGTCATCCTTTTTCATATGTGAAGCTGGTATGGAGTTTAATCCTGCTTTTTAAAATTAATCTCATGATATGGCCGATATATTAAGAGTTTCAGCCAAGTTATCTAACGATTAAAAGTATCAGCAAGCAAGGAATATGATAATTGGTGGAATGAAAATAAACTATTTGTTAAAGTTTCATAATAAAAATTGTACTACCATGAATATTATTGATTTGAGAAATTGAATTCTTGGGAAAAAGAATTAGATTTATTCATTGAACTCTCACCAGTTTTTAAGTTGGCAGAGGTGTTCCATTCATGATATTGCCTTGTGCTTGCAAGTAATGTAAGATTTCACGTAGAAAAATAAAAGGATGACAATAGGCATGATTGTTTTATCTTTGCTCTGTAGATGCTTGCTTAGTGTTTGTTATTGACAGTGCAATGAAAATCCTGTGATTCATGAGGCTCTGCTTCTGGAGTTTAAATCATCTTTTAAAAATTTCTACAAGGGATGGTCTGGGCTGTTTATCTGATATTGTTGAGCAGCCGGTTTATTTGGTTGAGTTTGTCTGTGCTGTTAACACTGCAATAGTTTAATCATTATATGTTATAGGGGCCTATTTTATTATTTTACTATTTTTACTTATTTATCTTGATATCATGGATGGTCTTTTTCGTTAATGTTAATCAGGACTAATGTTTTGCCAGATGTGGGAATGTTAGTTGGCTTGTTGCATGTTTTCATTATATGAATCTTGCAGAAACAGGAACATAAATTATTGAAATCTTGAATTGCTGATTAGATGCATTGTTTTATTCTTGTTACTCATTTGTATATCTGTGAAACAATTATATACTGCTCTATTCCCCTCACTTTCTTCTGTTCTTTGTTTTTTGCTTCTTGTGATCCTCTTTTTGTTCTGTCTTTTTAACCCTTGGTTATGTCTCTCCAATAGAAATATGAAAATTGGCTTGAAGAAAGGCACTGTTCTCCATTTGATCATATTACTAGATTTTAATGAAATTTTTCTATACAAAGAGATATTTCATCTGACTTTTTTATTCTGTGCTCACTCTTCTTTCTTTTTTTTACTCTGAAAAAGTGCATCTCTCAACATGGAATGGGTTTATAGAAAATTATTTGTTATATACTTATGTATTGGTTTGATTTTTATATGATTAAGATGTTGGTTACTCTGGATTATTCTTTATCATTGCTTTCCCTTTGATAAGATATTGGAATACTTTCTTTTTCGTTAGGTTTCTGCATGCTAACTTTTTTTTAAAAAATGGATGCATGAATTTGAATATATGGGAAATTGAGTTGTTTATTCTTATTTTAAATTTTAAATCACAGCGTCTGGGGTTCTTTGCTGATGCCAAGACATGTTTATTTTTGGCAATCTTTCCTTGACAGTTTCTTTAGTGTCACTGCAGAATTTTAACAAAAGCTTCCCCCCAAAATTGATTTAAGGAATATAAGAAAATCATAAAGGCTAATTAACTCTTATATGACATTTTGTCCAATTTATATCCATCTTATTTATGCTATCTACTAGGTTCATTTTTTAAATGGTTATGTATTCTTATATTCTGGCCACTTACAGCTCCTTTTAAAGGTCTTTATTTTTTTCTGCTTTGAATGACTTCTTGTTCATTTTATAAGTTGGAATTGATCTCTGGTTTGTGATAAGAAACTGACATTTTGAATGCTGACTTATAAGTTACTTAAATGTTATTGGTTCAGTTTAGTATTGCTGCATACTTTTCTCTTTAAAGTTCTATATATATATTCACTAATAGGCACTGCTTGTACCTGTTATTTGTTTCTCTTATTAAAAAAGTTCTATATGTATTGTTACATTCTTTTTTGTGTTACCAGGTTTATAAGTGAGGGGATTGAAGTAACTATTAATTTCTCTTATTGTGAATAATTTCTCTTAGATAATAAACAAATAAAATTGCGAGATGCCAGAAAGCTTTGGTGTTGCTCTCAGTGTGTGGTTGTTCTGTCTTTTGTGTATTTAGTTGGAAGGAAATGCTAGAAATTTCAGTGGTATCTTCTTTTGAGCTTGGGAATTAGTAGTTCTTCTAGCTACTTTGCCATGTTCCGCAAATGGTGTTTTAAAGGCAGTGTCTTATATAGTTTTTCAGGGAGAATGCCATGCTCTGTTGAATGGTTCTTGATCTTTCCTCCCTCCCTTTTAAGCCCTTTTCCTTGAGGAATTCTTTACCCTCTGCATTTTTTCTTCCTTCTCAATAAATTCTCTCTATCTATAAAAAATAAAAATGAAAAACTCAGATTTCGTAAACGTAACAAATGGAATATATGGATAAGAAGACAGTACGGCATTGTGACTAATTTGTTTATTTAAAAAATAGTTGTCTAAACTAAAGGTGCTCTGGCAGTAAACAGGAAGAAAAGAATATCTCTGCTTTACCTGATGCTTGGTTGAATTCCCATTGCTTCTACACTTTCAATGTTTCTGAACAAGTATTGGTTGAATACCTATTTTTTTTTTATTCCACTCAAGACAGATGATTCTTTTTTCTGGTGATGCCAAGGAAATCCTCTAGCCCACTGAAGACTAATTTCTTCGTGTAAAGATTCTCTGAGCTAAATTTTTAAAACTACAATAGCCAACAGTGTGGTTAAGAGCTTAAACATCTGTGTGCATGATTTGGGTCAGGTTGTTATTGACATTTTTAAGAAATAGTAGCCTTCCACTTAAGCGTGCAAAACTAGGCTGTTAAATATAACTTGAAAGATTTTAGTTGATTGCTTAAATTTATATGCGATGCTTTGACTCTGCATGGAGTATTTTTATCATTGACACTCAAAACAAATATCTGTGTTAATGTTTTCAGTTAGATTGTTTGTGGCTGGAATTGTGAATTAATGTGCCAGTTTTATTGGTGCAAGATACTGATAGGCTTCCTTTCTAAATTTTGGGATTTGAAGTTTTTTGGTGTTTGTCTAAACTTTTATATTGCGCCTTAGCATTACATGTAATTACTGTGGTTCAGATGCTGTTTTCCTTCTCTTGCCGGTAATCGTTGCCATGTCAAATCTAACCATGTGGTGTGCTTGTTTTAACAGTTTAGCAGCCATTGCAAGGAAAAGGCCCCAACACTATGATGCTATTCTTTCAGCGTTGCTTGATTTTGATCCAAATTTTCAAACAGTGAAAGGATGTCATATTGCTAGTATTCAGTACTCCTTTAGAACAGCTTTTTTGGGATTTCTAAGGTGCACTTATTCACCAATACTAGAGGTATGTGCTTTGTATTTTACATTGAGCCTTTAAATAAAACAGTCTTACATATTTTGCACCTAAATGTATGGCAAGGAAGGTCGGGCCATAGAGATTTACTTTGTATCTGTGAGAAGTTGGCCAGATGAATTGTGATGGGATTTTATATTTGTTTTATACAAAAACTGCCTGGTTTTTCATATTTATGAACACACAGCCATATCAGTAATAAGCATAGAATTTGCTGTCCTATTTTTGAAGAACTTTCTTGTATATTTCTCAAACTTGTGCTCATTCCTGGAATTGGTGCATCATTTTCTTTTCAATTCTAGTGCACAATTAAGAATTTTATAGTTAAGAACAAAGTTGATACTAGCAAGGGGATGGGTTAGGATTTAGGAAGTGAATAATACTGTGGAAATAATCTTATTAGGATCCTTTGCTTATAGGATTTAATGAATAAGGACATGTATTTATGATTGACTAACCATGGTTAGAGTCATTATCCCTGAGAAATATTTTATTAATATTTTGCAGTCAAGAGAAAGACTAATAAGGAGCCTGAGAGCTATGAATGCGGGGGATGCTGCTGATCAGGTCATTCGGCAAGTCGACAAAATGATTAAAAATGGTGATCGTTCTACTCGTGATGCACGTGTTAGCAAGGTATTATTATTATTATGTTTTCCTGCATTGAAGTTAAGCAGAAGTTATTGTTTGTTTTATAAATTTCATTTATGTCACACTCAATTTGAAGCTTTAACTTACAGGATGATCAATCATCAACTCAGACACCTGTTTCTGGGGAATTGTCTAGAAAAAGACCTGTTCCATTAGATAATGAACAATTGGCCAATGGTCACGAATCTATCTCTAAGCGGATCCGTCCTGGTCCTGACTCTCACTCTACTTTACCAGCTCAAATAAATGATTCTGGGCAAGATCTTAACCCTGTAAACGGAGTATCACCTACTGTTCCTGTGCTAGATAGTGAACTAACTGCTGTGGAGCAAATGATTGCTGTGATTGGTGCTTTACTTGCTGAAGGGGAGAGAGGTGCTGAATCTCTTGAAATCCTCATTTCAAAGATTCATCCTGATCTATTGGCTGATATTGTCATAACTAATATGAAGCACTTGCCCAAGACACCCCCACCACTTGCAAGGCTTGGGAATTTACCAGTAACTCGACAAGTAGGTTCCCAAGGCAATCAATCGCAGGTCATTGCAGCTTCTGTTCCAATAAATTCTTTCCAATCCTTGGTCCCAGCGTCACTCCCTTCAACTATGGGTACTGCCAGTGCCACTATTTCAATGCCATCTGATGCCTCTAACTTCATTAACCTGCCAGCAGATTCTAAACGTGATCCACGCCGGGTAATATATTTTTTTTATAAGAATTGATTCCTTCAGCCAGTTTATCTCTCCGTCTCTCTACACAGAGACACACTTGCATGCACACACACATATATGCTCGTCTGTACATACGTATGAATGTATGATTTGAAATACATGCTGTTATGCCTTGAACAATCATCTGGTTCAAACTTTCAGGATCCCCGACGCCTAGATCCCCGACGTGTGGTAGTAACTCCTGGAGGAGCAACTATATCAATTGCAGATGATACTGGGGCCACAAAATTAGAGTTTGATGAGCCTGTATGTTCCAATAAGCCTGTTTCACAGGCTGTTGTGATTTCTGATGACAATACTCCATCTGATCTAACAGTCAAAATAAAAAATGATGAGGTGATCTCTGAAGGTCACCCAGTTTCGGGACCTGATCAAGAGGCTCTGGAAAGTCCTGGAGATACTCATCAGACTGCAGAAGAGAACACATCTTTGCATCCCTCACTCCCTTCTAATGATTTAAGAGACGAGGATCTGAGTACAGTGAAGCTGTCTGATGATGCTGAGACAACTGGGACTGATTCATCATCTGTTTATGAGTTTGACCAGTTTTCTCCTGATGTTCAAGTTGCATCTACATCAGAAGATACCTGTCTGGAGTTACCACAACTTCCACCGTATGTTGAACTATCCACAGAGCTAGAAAGTAAGGTGAAAAACATGGCTATTAGGCATATAATTGATTCATACAAACATTGGCATGGGGAAGACTGTCAGCAGTTTTGTATGCCACTACTTGCTCGGCTTGTGGCTCAGGTTAAAAATTATTTCTTCTTTCTGGTGTTACACGATTTTAATTCTGTTACATATTTGAACTTACTATTTTTGCTTTTCATATCTTTTACATTTGTGGTCTAACACAGTTTTAGTTATTAAGCATTTACATGCCTCTATGTAAAGCCATTACCTTCATCATAAGAAATTCAGAGGTACTACTTAAAAAAATTAGATTGAAAGATTTTTAGGATAAATAAGATTTATATTAAATGAATGTGTATCTCTTAATTTTCTGCAATAGTTGAAAAAATAAATGTGCATACAGTGTTTTTGGGATGCTTTGAGGATGTAAAATGGGAGGAATTTAATTACTTACATCATACATGAAAGTTGAAATGCTTGCAACATAGGAGCTCTCAATTCTCAATGAAGAAATTGTGTGCAACATAAGGAGCTTTGGAGCATGTATTCATTTTATTTTTGACTTTTTAAATTCTGAGTAGCATTATCAAGTACTTATATTGGCATTCACTTGCAGATTGATGATGATGGTGAGTTTTTAGTGATGCTGCAAAAACACATCCTGGAAGAACACTGGCGAAAGGTGCCCCGTCTGCACTTAAGATCTGTTCTAATTTTTAATATATAATATATTTCTATGTTTGTTACCTGTCATGGAGTAAAAGAATTTTTCTGAATGTTTTTCAAGTGCAGTTGTTGCCGCTATTTGTTCAATGTGTTTTATACATTTTGGTGTCTTGAAAATTGCTACTTTGCTATTGTAATCAAGGCATAATTATTTATGCATCAAAGTCAGACTTGCACAACATTATGAAATGAAGTAGGGAGGTGTAAAGTGCATATGATGGCATTTTATGGTTGGTTTATATTTTCATTTGCTATCTGATGATTGTAAGTGGTAATAAAGGCAATTATATTAATGTAATGATTTATATTTTAAAATCATAGTGGTATTGCTAAATTTCTGCATCATTTGCTAACCATATCAAGTTTGATATTGATGAATCCTTGCATTTGTAGATAGATCCTAGATAAAAAAGGGTGGCTCAGCACACCGGGCTCCCACCTATTAGGGTTTTGGAAGGGTTGATGTACACATTACCCACACAAGTGCTGCTTAGACTGTTTATTTTGCACCAATAACCTCCAATTCACAAAACAACAACCTTATAGTTGCATCCAGGTTCCGTGACATCACAAGTTTATGCTGCCAAGCTAAACACTGTAGTATTTGAAGCTCATAGATATACGAGTTTATTATCTTTTGTAGAATGAGCCATAAAGTATGTTGTGGGAAGGTGATAAACAGATATAGTGCACTCTAGATGATTCAGGGTGTGGTCAAATATTGTTAGCCTGGAGGTTTGATTTCAAGTCTGCATGTAATGGGGTTGGGTATTATCGTAGCTATTCATTATTCTAAGAATGAAGAATTTTGACATGGTGACAGTTGGGATGTTGGTAGACAAGACTTCTGTTTTCTCACCTCTTTTAAATTTGGGTATTAGGCCTAACTCAATCCTAAAAGCTAACCCATGATTCAGATTACCCACTACCTTATATACTTTTGATTAGCCATATCTCTAGTCAATGTGGGACTTTCAACACACCCCTTAGGCTCAGGAATGGAGTGTGGATGAATATGGGTGGCCCATGGGACTTATTAACACACCTCTTCATGCTCAAGAATGGAGTACGGATGAATACGGGTGGCCCGTGGGACTTATAGAGAACACCCCACACTCAGGAATGGAACATGGACAATATGGGTGGTCCAATAACAGATCTAGAATAGGCTCTTATACCATCTTAAAGGTTCCATTTTAAATTTGGGTATTAGGTCTAACTCAATCCTAAAAGCTAGCTCATAGGATGAGGATTACTCTCCACCTTATATACTTTTGATTGATCATATTTAGTCAATGTGGGACTTTCAACAACTTCTAATTTTTACAAGTATTGCTTTTTAGGCTTTTGTCCCTGTCTATTTCTTTTAAGTAACAATATTGTTTGGATACAAAATTTTTGTCTGGGTTCTAGTATCAATTTTAAATGGTTTCATATTATGATGCTTTTTACAGATATAACTCTGAAAATTTGTTTGTTAATTATTAATATTGTTATTTTTGAACAGTTCTAAATTATTCCTTACTAATGTTTTTGCAGGGGCATGAACTTGTGCTGCATGTTTTGTACCATCTGTACTCCCTCATGATATTGGATTCTGTTGGACAGATTTCATCTTCTGCTGTTTTATATGAAAATTTTCTCTTGGGAGTGGTATGCTCATAATTGGTTGTTTGGTCTTATTTAACATGTTTTTTTCCTGTATAAAAGTTGGATATACTGCTTCTGTGTAGGCCAAAACTTTGTTGGATTCTTTTCCAGCTTCAGACAAGTCCTTTAGTAGACTTCTTAGTGAAGTCCCATTTTTGCCTGAATCGTCCTTGAAGATATTAGATGACCTTTGCTATTCTGATGTTATTGGTCACGATGGGAAAATTATCCGTGACATTGAACGTGTAACTCAAGGTCTTGGTGCTATCTGGAGTTTAATTTTGGGGCGTCCGCAAAATCGCCAAGCCTGCTTAGGAATAGCATTGAAGGTAAACTGTTATTCATATAGGTGTATGTTATTTGGATGTCATCTGGGTTTTTTATTTATAGTCATTCATCTTTGGCCTACCGGGGGCTGGCATACATAGACTTCCATAGTGACAGTTGGATGTGAAGTGGCCAAAAGGATGGACTGAAGGTCTAAATAGTTATGGATGAAAACCATCTGCTTCCTGTGTGCCCTGAATTTTGAATTTAGAGTTTAGAATTATGTTCATATTGACTGGA
Organism: Clitoria ternatea; assembly: GCA_037962975.1. Lineage (NCBI taxonomy): Eukaryota > Viridiplantae > Streptophyta > Magnoliopsida > Fabales > Fabaceae > Clitoria > Clitoria ternatea. The sequence continues at coordinate 291,149,320 of CM075670.1, forward strand.
CTGTTTCCATGTACGCATTTAGAATGTTCCAGGTAGCTTCATCAGTCTCGCTGTACCATATTACCCTGTATATATCAAGCTTAAAAAAATATTCAAGATACATATTGTAAAACCATTAATTAGGTTGTAGAGTGTCTGAAGATTTCGGTATTGAGCAATTATTCATGTTCTTTTTGTTCATCATAGCGAGTTTTTCTTTCTGTTTATCCCATGGCAAATATTTTGCAATAGGTCAAACCACATCAAACCATTAATTAGGCATGCATAGTTCCTAGCATATATATCTACTTGGTATTAAAATCCATGGCATGTAATATAAAGTTAAACGGACAATGTCTGGGATCTTCTTAGAGTGTTTAGGATATAATGGTTGGTAGCAGCATGATGTTACTTTTGGGTTTACTAGTTTAGCTAATTATGTGATAGTTTCTGAAGTCTGAACTACTTGAAATTTAATTTTGACTCAAGAAAAAGCTGTCCAACTCATTCAATCCAACAATTCAGAAATTGTAACAGTTGTTGAACTGGTGCAATGGCTGCATTGTAGCCTCCCATAGATGTTCTAATGGAACTTGAGGTTGCTAGTTACTTGTGTGTAGAATCTCTGGTGGATTGTATTAGTGATTGATAATTTGTTTGTTGCCTTCATTTCTTTTTCTTTTCATGTGTTATGTGCTTGGTTTCCCATTTCCTATTTTTTTCTCTATTAGGCTCTCACCGAGTGAAGTATGGTGAGGGTGGATGCATGCAAACTTACCCTCACAAGTAACAACTTTCTGTTAGAGCTTTCTCTCACCATTTTTTTTGTTTTCCAATACTTATCTAAAAAACCATTTACTTTCTATGCATTTCAGTACTAGCTGCACCAATGTTTTGTGAAATGGCTAATATTTAAACTGTTGTTTGTTTGCCTGTTTTCCTTTTCCTGCCGTGTCCATTATTTATTGTTGTGTCTTTCCATTGTCTAATATATTGATATTGGTTTACTGTGGCAGTGTGCTGTCCACCCACAGGATGAGATTCGAGCAAAAGCTATTCGGCTGGTAAAAACTGTAAAATATTTTGGTAGCATGAAATCTGATAAGACTGTTAATTCATAATGTAACTGAGTTTTTTTCCTAATTTTGGACAGGTGACAAACAAGCTCTTTCAACTTAGTTATGTATCAGAAGATGTTGAGAAATTTGCAACAAAAATGCTTCTTTCTGCTGTAGATCATGAAGTTTCAGATACAGGTCCTCTGCAATCTGTACCTACTGAACCAAGAGCAGAGGCAGAGGTGTTATAAATTTACTATTTTTCTCATGTCTTTTCTCTGATTATTGTTCCTTGTGATGATTGCTGTGGAGAATTCCATAATATATCTGATTTGACTTGTTTCTAATCTTGTAGCTACCCTGCTCCAAAGCATTCTTCTTTCTTAAAATTTACATATTAGATTTTTGTCAGATGCATTACTAGAGATAAAACAAGAAATGAAATTATATGAATTTTCTGTGTATCTTTTTGGCTATCTACTTATTGCTTTAAGACATGAGATTTATTCGTTTTAGAAATTTTTTATTAATTTGAAAGTAAACTTCGTGTAATATGGCTTGGAAATTATTCCTAAATTTTTTTGTTATGTGTTATTTGTTTTGTATGTTTAGAACACTGCCCCAGTTGATTGTATTACCTTATTATTTGCTGTACTTATTTTTACAGGTGGAAAGTCATGAAATTAGTGGTACTTCACAGATTTCAGAGTCTACAATTTCTGAAAATGCTAAACCATTGGTTCAAAATGTGCCTTCGATATCATTTTCTGAAGCCCAGCGCCTCATTTCTTTGTTTTTTGCTTTGTGTACAAAGGTTGGTTTATGTATACTTCATGCAAAGCTTAGATCTTAACAATGATTACAATGATGATTACTTTCATCTGGTTTAATAGCAATATTGACTCAGTTTTCACATCCTTGCAGAAACCCAGTCTTCTTCAGATTGTATTTAATGTGTATGGGCAGGCCTCAAAAACTGTGAAACAGGTCTTATTTTGTTGATTATGTTAGTTAACAGTTGTTTTTTTTTTTTTGCTGTAGGATACAATGAATTAGGTTATCCAAGATGTTTCTTTTGGTCTATATATAACATTCACAGAGTAGGTATCTAAGAGTCTTTTTGAACCTAACATGACTGATGGAGTTTCCCATGGTCTTTGTAACATATTAATAATAGGGTTTGACATAAAATTTAACAGAGATTGAGAGTTTGTTGATCTTTGTTAACATAATAAATCTTCGGGTTTATGATTGCTCATGTAATTATATGGAACAGTAATCCCATGTAAGTATTTGCACCATGAATCCTTGTGCTTGCTAGCAAGTTCACCATTTATCCTTCTGCATTGTAATTTTTCTTTTCAGCTAATATTGGCATTAGTGGTTCTTTGTTTAAACTTGTGACTTTCTATGTTTGCTTTTGCAGGCTTTTCACCGCCACATTCCTATTGTTGTGAGGGCATTGGGGCAATCTTATTCTGAATTGCTCCATATCATATCTGATCCGCCACAGGGAAGTGAAAATCTTCTGACACTGGTAGCTTCCCGTTCTCAGTGCTCACTATAGCTTATGTTGCTCCATCATTCAAGGTTTATGATTACTATAATATGCGAGATAACATTAGTGTTGATGATTTGTTTTTCAAGGTACTGCAAATATTGACGCAAGACGCAACACCATCTGCTGATCTGATATCTACCGTTAAACGTTTATATGAAACTAAATTTAGAGTATGTCTAGCAGGCTTCTTCATTATAAACTTTTCCACAATGCTTTTATGTTCTGTTTCTTATTATTTATGCTGGTTCTCCATTGCAGGATGTCACAATTCTTGTTCCATTACTGTCATCACTTTCCAAAAAGGAGGTCATATTGATAGCTTTTTACTTGCTTCTCTATTTATGTTCCTGCTAAATTTTTCTTTAAAGTACAAATTTGTGTAATTTTATGCAGGCCAGCTGTTTTGGCATATGAAATATTTAGGAATTTTCATGCTAAATCCTTGTTTGAGAGTGCAAGCAAACATACACTCCATTTTATATCAATGTTAAGGGTGTTTTACTTCCCATGATCCCGTCTTGTTTTTGTTATTTCTCGGCATCTTCCACTTTCTTCTTTGGTCTGAAAATGTTGGATTAGTTAGGAATGCTGGCAATCACTAAATTCCACCACATCCGTAATGAAGTATGTGTGGCTAGAAAAGTTAAGAATAAGGTTTCTTTCCATAACATTTATAAAGATAAGAAATCTGGTCATCATGCTCTTGCTGTAATAGTATTAGATATTTTTAAGTAGACTTATACTTCAATATTTTATTGTAGCAGGTTTTACCAATATTCCCTCGGTTAGTTGATCTTCCATTGGAAAAGTTTCAAAGGGCGCTTGCTCACATACTACAGGTATATGCAAATTCTCAAGCTGAATTTCATATTTGATGTTTCTTATGCTTACTATTCCAAGTCGCCTCAACTCGGGGGCATTGACTGCACTTTCATTCACACTCCATGCTTTCATGTAAGAGTTTTATTTTATATACGGAGGATACATTTAAGTTAGCTTCAATAAGATGTTATATTTTAACAACTTTTTTTCCAACTGTAAGTTCAGATCATCTTTATCTTTTCCCTTTCTAGACAGGCTAAGTATCTCAATTATGTTTTTGGCAGGGTTCAGCTCATACAGGTCCAGCTTTAACTCCTGTAGAAGTGTTGGTTGCTATCCATGGAATTGTTCCTGAGAAAGACGGCCTTGCACTTAAGAAGGCATGTCTTCTATCGTTTCTTATCACTATGAGTTCCCCTTTTCTTCTCTCCTTCATCTGGGGCAAAAGTAAATCTTATTTATTTTTGAATTAGTTTGTCTTTGCGGCAGAGTATCGATGTTCTATGACATGAGATGCATTAATGCCTTTGGAGGATGTCACATGCTTATCTGAGTTTTGTCATATGGGAATATAAAGTCAAATCATAATCAGGATGTAAACATGATCATTGTGATTGAAAGAATTAAGCTGATCATTGCTTAACCTGATTGATAGTTTTGTGGAATTATATCCTAGTAGGTTGTATTTGAATGGATGTACAACTTTGTGATTCTAGTCAAATATTTCTCTAGATATTTATTGAGGGTAGCTTTGTGATTTGATCTACTTCTCACTTTCATGTTTAAAATAAGTGCAAGTACTGTTTCTCGATGCAGTTAACTGATCATTGCTTCGCCCCCCACCAAATTAATGAATAAATATAGATAAACTGGTTCATTTTCTCTATCAAAACCCAGCGAGTGCATTTGTTGTGTCATTGTAAAGTTAGCTGATCACTGCTTTTCCTGGCTTTCCCCCCCCTATAAACATGTTTATTTTCTCATCTGAAATTTTCTATATTTTAAGACATGCCATATTGTCCCCAGAAACTTAAAATACCATTTGCCACGGTTAGCTGCCTTCTAAATATCATGGTAGCATTGGCTAGAAATAAAGCAATCATTATTGTCTTACATGTGAAAATCTCTAACTTGTTTGGCTTGAGACATAGGCGGTGAATTCTGAATTATTGATTTTGCTATCAGATAACAGATGCTTGCTCGGCTTGCTTTGAGCAACGTACAGTGTTCACGCAACAGGTTCTGGCAAAGGCATTGAACCAGATGGTAAGAAGAATTAGTTTATTAGGCAATAAATACTGGATTTACTTTGAATGTTCATGGCGGCATTATTTAAATTTTCAGGTTGATCAGACTCCACTTCCTCTGCTTTTCATGAGAACAGTTATTCAGGCAATTGATGCTTTTCCTGCATTGGTAAGTTTCTTCTTTAATTTTTGGTATTCTAGCATTTTGTAGGTGTTAAGATATTATTAAGTTGAATTCTTTAGACGATATTTTGTACTGGTATAGGTAATGGATTTTACTTTAAGATTTGGCTGATGATGCAATATTATCAACTTCTGCCTTTTAGTTTTGAGAAATTGGTTCAACCAATATATATATATATATATATATATATATATATATATTTAATTCTTTATTTTCAGGTATATCCATTTCTTACAAAAATATTTTTTTAAAAAGAAAAAACTGAAATACAGTACAATTTTAAAAACAAAATTAAGGCATCTTAGAGAGGTGCTCTTAGTGATGTGTCATTAGTGATTCTTCTCAATTTCCACCTTTCAAGGCATGTCTATATAAATCTATTGTTCTACATCCATGTATAGTAACACTTTTGTTGTGCCACTTTTACTCCTCTTCGAATACTAAATCACCAGATTGAAACTCCAGAAGCCTTTTTTTGACATCTGTTGACATTTGTTTTTGCTAAGAATTATTTTTAGAAATATGCAGTTAGAGTAACGACTTACTAAGATGTTACATGAATCAGTTCAGAATTCTCCTTAGGTTGACCAAAATTAAAGGGATGATTTTTTTAAAAAAGACAGAAGCCAGAAAACTGGATTGCCCAAAAAAATCACTTGCATGGTTTCTTTTTAAAAGACAGAAAGTATTTTACTTAATGAATATTGAGAATAATAAATGTTGAGGGTTGTTCTGTGAGATAACAAGAGTTTGAAATAGTTTTATTGAGTCATTGTCTTGTTGATGCATTCCAAAGTTAAATCATGCAGTCTTATTTTTGAACTGTTATAAATTGAATTATACTGCTGACATTTAATCTGAAAGGCAACCTAGCTTGGCAAATTATCTGTTTCAAAGCTTAAATTTTGTTTAACGGCAATCCTTTGGATATATATGATATGGCATTAAGATGCTCCGTAGAAATTTCCACCTCTAATTTATCAATGACATCATGATGTTTAATAACATTCAAAGTATTTAACTTGTTACTTTTACTCTTTTATTCAAAATTTTATCATTATATATACACTATATAGGGGATGTATCATGTGAGAAGAGTTTTCTTAGGTGAGAGTGAGAGTAGCAATTTGAGGCATACAACCATACATGTGTGGTCATGAGTAAATGTTTTAGAAAGTCATTGTCACATGTTCATTTAAAAAAGTTGTGTGTCTTTTTAAAGTAATCATGTGACATTCATGCAACTCTGAAAAAATCATGATCATCCATATGTTGTTGTATGGCATAAATTTGCCTCTCTCATGTAAGAAGAATCTTCTCATATGATCGCCCTATGTGTGCATATGTACTAAGGTGAATGTCAATCCTTTTGTAAAGTGTTTTCTATGTTAAGAGACATTAAATAAACAAAAATGTCATTTATACATATACACCATTAACCCTTGGAAATCCCTTTTGTCGTCATTTTATTTTATTCGAAACTGGTTTTACTTTCTGGAATTTGGATGTCTTATAATTTCAAGGGTGACATGGAAGAAATATGAACTTACGCTTGTAGTATATCAATGTTTGTTTTTAGGTTGATTTTGTCATGGAGATACTCTCAAGACTTGTAACCAAACAGGTATGCTTACTTGATCTGGAATTCCGCTTACGATGATAAGGACTTAGAACAGCTGATATTTTCCTTTATACTGAATGCAGGTGTGGCGTATGCCAAAACTTTGGGTTGGTTTCTTAAAATGTGTATATCAGACACAGCCTCGTTCTTTTCATGTATTATTGCAGGTACTTCATTTTCAACTTACATAGCATGTATTTTTATGGGTTTTGTTAACCTTGGTCCTTAGGCATGGCATGATAATATAGTTCCAATATTTGACCTTGTGACTGCATTCTGTTTCGCATATCCTTTTTTCCAATGAATGCACAAATACCCACAAGTAGATCTTCTACCAGCTTATCCATCAAATATGACACATAACACTAAGCATCAAAAGCAAGATTTGATATATTAAAAATTTTGAATGCACTACTTTAACTATGTAATTACAAGTCATGATTGTGAAAGTACCAAAGAACGTGGAAGAAAGGAGTGTTGTGATGGTATTGTATGAAGGATAGTAGTGGGTGTAAATCTGGTGAATTTTAAAAATAAAGGGACTTAATTAGCTTGAAAATAACTAAGGGGACCATTATTGCCAAGTCTGAATTTAAGGAAACAAAGGTGCATTTAAGGCTAAAATTGATGATTTAGGGCCGATAAAAGCACACTAGTCGAAGGAGCTAAAATAGTGGGTTAGATCAAGAGCTAGATGGGGTGAATCATCTTGCTATAGCCCTTACTGATACCTCTAAGAGTAGCATTTCTCTGTAAGCCAAAGTTGAATATCGAAGGGTCATGTCTTGTGGCTGCTCCTTTTCAAATGGAAAGAAGGGCACTTACTTAGTTGGTGAAAACAGGGAGATCAAGCCTCTGGCTTCAACGTGTCTGTATATGTTTTGAACCATCAAAGGAGCCAAGACCAGCTACATAGGTCACCTTAGGCACCCATCAGGGAAAGAGTGTCTGTATATGTTTAGAACCATCAAAGGAGCCAAGACCAGCTACATAGGTCACCTTAGGCACCCATCAGGGAAAGAGGGTTGTTTGTGGGGTGGGATCAGTGGTTAGGTGTCAGAAAAACCTCCACAGGTGGAGAGATTTCACAATAGAGATCAGTTAAAGGTGAAGGAGACCTGACATGGACCAAAAGAGGCCTGGGCAAGCACAGCCCAATAGGTGGCTGCCATGGTTTCATACTTCGCTATGTGGTTGTTAGATCTATGTTGTTGATATCTGTTAATGTTTATTGGAAGAGTGAGACTTGATATATGTTATTTTGTTGAGAAGTAGTAAAGACTTTAGGAAGACTGCCTATAAATTTTGGGGAGGTTGAGAGGGAGATCATCTTGTCATTATTTATGAGAGAATTGTTGCCTTGGACATTGGGAGGTGGTGACCCTCAAAGATCTGCATTTTGCATTGGTGTTCCATCATGTAATTGGGGTTTTCCCCCACTCCCTAACAATATAATTGGTTTCTAACAAGACCCAACAGTACAACACGGGTGGAGAGGAGCAGTGCTGTGATGTGCATACACATGCTGCAGCCTTTGGCCTAAACCCACTGGGATTTTATCTAGCTGGAGGAATCCAAGGATAACTGGCTGGAAAAGACTTCAACTGGCACTGGCTAATGCAGGGAGACAGGGTTGGCATGTTGAAAGGACAGCAAATGAAGGCTAAAAATTGAAGTGAGATGCATCTTACCAGAAAGAATAATTTATGAACAATGGGTTCATAAAATATAGACATATCATGTTAACAGAAAAGGCACTTGTGAAATCCTTGTGTCTAATCTGTATAATGTTGACAAATTATATAGCCAAAGTATACTCAAATTAAACAATAGTTATCATCGTTGCATGATATTGTTGGCTTATTCGTTTTATCTAAATGTTATTTACATACATTCCAACAATAACCTTTTTTGGAATTTACTTACAGTTGCCGCCTCAACAACTGGAAAGTGCACTCAACAGACACACAAATCTCAGAGGTCCCCTTGCTTCTTATGCCAGCCAACCAACTGTAAAATCTTCACTCGCTCGGTAAGCTTTTTTAGATATGATCATCTAGAAATAGAAAGCTTATTGCATTTTTTTATTCCTCTACCATGGCTTGTGTCTGATTTTTGTTCTACCTCAAGTACTGTTTTGCTCTGTTCAGGTTCCGCTTAACTTTTCTAAATCAATAAATTCAGTTTTCCATCTGTTGGTCATCCAATTTCTGGTGGAAATAACTGTTGCAACTTGCAACATGGGTTTTTGACTTACTGTGACGTATGATTAAATACTTTAATGAACACAAAAAGAAAGAAATTAATGGATTGTAACATTGTGCATTGTATTTTATTTTAATTGTACATATCAGAGGGGTTTTTTTTATTAATTGAATAAACATGTTATTCCACATCCCACAATTGTGTGCTATATTAGCTATTTGTTGACTGACGGAAGGATTTGACTTGATTCATTAGAAAATTTGAGGAAGTTTGAGTAAAATTTTATTGGGAGACTAAATTTGCTCACATGTTATTGTAGGGGGATCAAAGTGGCATTAAGTCTATTTGAAAAGAGAGGCATTTATTAAAGTCTACTGCAGTGAATTTTGATTGCCTCATCAATATACATCATATGAACATTAATCCCATAATAATTGAAGCTGCTCTTGTTTAAAATTAATCTGAACCCTACTGCTTTATATGCAGACCAGATAACTGCTAAGTTTTGGTTTTTAGGTAAAATACTAATGATTATGGTTATGAGAAAGAGAGAAAGAAAGAAAAAACAGGGGCGGGGTGTTACATACAAGCTGTCCGTCAACCTTATTTTTCACTGACCTAAACATATGCCTATTTCATCAGGGTACATTTTTGTCCTTTCCGTTAGCAGTTTAATATGAACTGTTAATCCATTTGTCCATACTCCATGCTAAAGTTGTAAATACCTCTGGAAATGAAGATTCTTTTATTCCTGAAGTTGTAAATATATGTATTTTCCTGAGGTCATAGAGGATAAGATCTTTAGATTTGATTATGTTCTTGTCTACTTCGTCCACTGACACAAATTAACATGGAATTCAAAGTAGGATCTAAAACTAGAAGATATAGTATATTCACTATATTGTAGATTAACTTTTTTCGAAGACAATTTTTGAATAATCATCCTTAAAAGCTGTTAGAGAAACCTGCCTAAATTTCTCCGTTATTAAGATTACTCATCACCAATTGCAGAACAACTTTAGCAGTTCTTGGTCTTGCAAATGAAACTCATGGGCAGCAACATTTGTCAACGTCATTACCCCCTTCTGACACCAGTTCTTCAGTTCAGGGAGCAACTCTGACGTGATGGTTAGAAGTGACTAACAGTAATTCAGTAACTGGACCAATTGGAAATATTGTCGAGGAGATTGATTGATTTTCTCGAGTTTCCAGGCATTCAAAGAGAACAATTATAAGGTGACTATGAACCAGAATGCACCCTTTCCAGAGTCGAGTCTACATGATCCTGTCGACTCAGGGCCATGCATCCACGGTCTCATCAACAGAACCTCATTCCAGTGCTTCGGGAAATCCACCCAGCCTGCTTCCAGGAATGTATCATAGTTCTTTTTTTTTATTTTATATTTTTTTCATTGTAATATTATTCATTCAATTTTGATGTTTCATTCCTGCCTTTTCTGGGTAAAAACTGTGGACTATCCTTTGTAGGTGTGGTTGCGTAGTCCTGATTCTCCAAAGGATACCACAATGCTGCTGATGCATAATTGCATTTAAGTCTATGAAAGCTCATTTTTAGTGTTCAACTGATTTTTCATATTTTTTCCACGATTAGATTAAACCATTTCCAGGATTTTATCCATATCTTGGACTGGTCAAATTCCTAGAATTTAAACACCATACGAAGGGTTTGTGAAAATTATGAAAATTTACAGGATTCTGTAGGTTTTAAAAATATTAGTTTTTTATTGTTAAAAGGATGTGGGTCGACTCGAGGCATTGAAAGTAACAAACTATTGCTCCCTTTTTAATTTTTTTAAGGTAAAATTATTCAAATTATCAAGATTAATAAAAGTAGTTAATTGATGATTAAGTCTATTGATTTCTTAAAAAATAATGATATTTTAAGTGTATCTTAATAAACTTAATAAGTTTGATATTATAGATGATCTTTTCTAATTTGATTTGTTGGTTTAAAATGGTTATATTTTCAAACATAATTATTTCTTGCAATTAATGAGTAAATATAAAAATAATAATAAATGCTTTATAAAAATATAAAACAAACTTTTTTGTTAAATTGTATCTTATAAAAAAGGAAAAGCAACAGACGGAGTATTGAAGTTTGATATAATCTGATGTTGACTCCTTTTGTGCACTAAATAGTGCTACAATATCTATAAAAGATAAATAATACGCCAGAAATTAAATGGTAAACAATCTCAGAAATATAATTACAACTAAATCCGACTAGTCCATTTCCCTTTGCACGTATTTGCCTTGCTTATTTCATGTCAAGGAAATAACTTGCGGCATGTTTGGATTTTGTTTTTATTTCTTTATAATTTTAATTATAAAATTATCATTATGTTTTATATTTTTAAAAATTATACAAGAAAAAATGAAAAAAATAAAAACAAGAAACAGAAAAATGTTATTAGTATTTTCAGTATAGACTTTTAGAAACAAGATGATAATTTTATAATTAATACTAGAAATTAAAAGTAAAAACATAAAAATAGGAACCAAATACAAAAATTCATTCCTGACAATTTGATAGCAACGGGCATTTAACGATGAAAAACTAACCGCAGTTAGTTGGCATCAGGGATGTTATGACAAATTTTGAGAGTGAAATAAATTTCCATCAGGGATATTTGACAATTTTTGAAAAAGCGGTGAGAATAGAATTGTTTGAGACTAAAGGTTTCAACATATTTTTAAAAAGATACCAAATTTTATCTGATTACTCTTTGTAAACATATTGAATTTCATCATGATACTTCATAACAGATTAGTTTTTAAACAAATTAAAAACTCGTCAAATGTATTTTATGATTTCTCTATCTCATTTTACAAATAGTCTTAGTTGAAATCGAAGATTCGTGATACCAAACAATAATTATTCTTATCGCATTTTCCCAAATAATAATGATGATGTTCGTGTTTACCGGTGGCTACTTGTTCAATTCATTAGTTCGTGTGAGATCGCAATAATACGTGTAACCTGTTCCCAAGGGTCACGAATGGACTGAACCAGGTTCTGACTTGGCAGGACAGCGCAGCCCAGTAACATCTACATATATACGTTAAGCAAAAAGAGAAAGGTAACAGATAACTGTGTACCATCTATCAGTCTTGAAATGCGATTCATGAAATATGGTCAACAAACCGTTCGAACAGATAATTGTGTACCATCTATCAGTCTTGAAATGCGATAAACATGACATCCATATAGATATTTGGGTGCTTGACATAATATTGTACACGTTATAAAGTCCATCAAAATTAAGCAAGTCTTCGAAGAATAATACTATCAGTTGAAAGAATTAAAAAAAAACAGCAGGAGTGGAGTGTACATTTGAACAACTACCCTCGGATGATTTTGATGCATCGCCAAATTCAGACAGTATTAGTCGACATCAAACTAGCCCCCGGATAAAACATCCACCGATTACATATATCTGTGTATGATGTCGAAACTAAACAAATCCATTATAACATTTTGAGTTCTTCTCGGAGGATATATTTCTCTCTCAAATAAGGCAGCATACTTAGTTACAACAGCAAAAATTTGCCCCTACAAATACTTTTGTGCAAGAGAATTCGGAAAACAAAAATCAATAACCTGTTCCTGTCTTGCCCAGCGATGTAATGCATTAGTGCCACTGGTGGCTAACTGATGCACCCATCTATTCAGGATGAACCAATACCAAATATGGGTAAACTGTCATGAACAAAAGCTAAGTTAATTTGGTCCCAATCAGGTTAAAGCTATAAAGCCATTAAAATTTTCTACAAGAATTTCAAGTTGTTGAGCCTTTGGAGATTTTTTTTGAGTGGGGGGAGGGGGGCTGGATTGGGTGACGAGATCCTCTTACAATCACAACAACCTAAAAAAGGAAAAACTTTCTTAGTTAACAATATTCTATTATCTATAGTATACTTAAAAATATGAGAATTTAGAATTACAGATAAGACTCTATATGCCACATTACAAATCGGATCATACCTATCACACACTCACAATAGAACAGGTGGAGGGTTACTTGACAGGTATGATGGCGTCTAGGTTTTTCTGAAGCACCCAACCTTTTGGGTAAACTATATTATGAGCACCTAAATGGAGGTGCCAATTCAATATTTTCCAACAACCAGGAGGGAAACCTTCCATTTGACTTTCATCTTCCACCAATTGTTCTATAAAGGTGGTCTCCTGTCAACCCAAAATTAATATCAGTTTACTGGTTATAAGAATTACAGATGATATTAAGCAGCAAAACAAAATGAAATAGTGGGACATCTGTACATAATAATCGGAGACATACTTGAAAACCCTCCTTCACTGTGTCTAACTGCCGTATAGGATTTGAAGTAGGGCGTCGCCATCTCTTTGGATCCCACAAGATTGTGCTGTTAAATGCAAATCCAGACATATCAACATGAAATCTACGTAATCTTTTGCTTTTCTCATTTGTATGCCATCCAATCACTTGGCTTGCATTGCATACAGGACCCTCCAAAATAGCCTTGTTCTTGCTTGGTGCAAGCATCGCTACAGGCCACGTGCCAAAACGCCTATAAAATCAACTCAACATTAAAAATGTAGGAATATAAATGTACAAGTGAGAGGGACACAATTCATAAAGGAAGGATTAAACATGCAAGAGTTTAAGGATGTACAGAATGGAGTATGGCTGACGAAATGATGATTGACATAAAAACACCATGACATGATTATATATTTTACAATTAAGAAACCCACACATATGACTCTAAGAAAGCTGTTTTTTCCATCAATTCCAAAGACTTCATTTGCGTAGTGTTTGAGCTGACTGCTTTTCATCTCAGTCAAAAGCTATCGTAAGGTACTCCCACCTTCTATAAAAATAGTCACTAGAGTCAGTTTTAATTGTCTCGAAAATACTGTTATTTCAAAACTCATCTTCTATCTTTTCTCTCTATTCATTTATCGCATTAACAATTTCCAAAATATTTCACCAAAGGGTATAATAGGAAGTTTCATAATATACTTCCATAAAAACAAGATACTTAAATGCATTTCTCATTCTTGTGTAACAACTAACAACCTTAGAAGCAGTCATTCTTTAGTTTTGTTAGCTTAAAAATTACTTTTGTGTGTGTATAGCAAACAATAGAGCTAAAATTGCCCCTTTTGGACGGAAGCTTGCAATTTCAATTCTATTTCTTCAACAAAAGGGAGACGCATTGAAGACTTAACCCATTGTCATAGCCAACAATGATTGGCCCCTAGCTAGAAAGATCTATCATCATTGCCCACAATGTTTGGCCTAGCTAGAAAAATCAAATTGCTTTGGAAAAAAGGTTTTGGATTGGCCACATATGGGTGATCCTTCATTGGCAGGTTATTTATTACAACCATACCACTGTGAACCCCCATTGAAGCTTCTGACACGCTAATGTTGGAACGGAACGTCCACCGACCTTTCCTCCTAAACTTAAATTTATTTACCAAGAATGCGGGAAAACTTAAGAGTGCATTTAGTTTTTATTCATCTTTATTTACAAGACACAACTCATGAATACATGTTTCAAAATGCTGAAAAAGATTAATAAATACATAGCTCATGACTTCAAGAAACCACAAACCAAATAGTTTTTCAACATGATTTTTACTCTATTGTAAATTGGAAAATGAAAGATTCTTGCACCATAATGAAGTCAAACAACTCAAGAAGTATATCAAAACCAATGTCAAGTATTATAAAGGGAATAAAATACAATCAAATATGCCAGCTATATATTTCTTAAAGTAAAAGGGAGTAGCAACCAACAATGGAACAAAGGACAGAAGCAGCTACTTTATAACCAAGAGGGGAAAAAACCTCACATCAAGTGAAACAAAAACAGAAGCTCTCAATCGTTTTTTGGTTTGGGCTCAAGCTTGGCATGACATGACCATTATGGGCGGCAAAATTCGTTCTACCAGGAATTAACGGAAGTACATATCAACGGTACTCGAGAAACTCTCAATCATCTAATCTAATTTTAGATGCTTATATTAAGTGAAGCCTAAATAAAAGCTAACTGCCAACAAAAAGCAGGAGCACCAAAACAGCTTTCATACAATGCTAACTTAAGGCAACAAACAAAACGCAAAAACTTAGTCACATACTTGCAACAACTAACCTTCCGAAACATAACACACCACGGATCAGAAGCAAACCCAACATCATCACTACAATTACTCAAACTAGAAATTCGAAGCAAAAACCAAAACGAAAAACAACAAATAAGAGAAGCCGAATAAGTACCTGACATCTCTCAAGGCGTCAAACAACTCAAGAGAATAGACATTATCATCATCCGCAAAGTAAACAATCCCATCAAGTCTATGACGCTCAATGTGCTCCAACGCCGTGTTCCTCTGATGAACCCCTCTATCCTTCACATCCGTCAAATTCTTATTACACACCAAATGCCTATACATCACTCCTGTCTTCCTCAGCACCTCTGCAGTCTCCATCGACGCTGAATTCATCTCCACCACAACCCAAACCACCGGCGGCGGCACCAACCGCAACACCTGACCCAACCTATTTAAGAAATACGCCTGAAAAGCGCGCCCGTACGTCGGCGTCACCACAATCAACTGCTTCCTCGGCACGAAATCGAACCTCTCAGCTACCGAATTCTGCTTCCCCGAACTCAAACTCACCGGATCGATCGCGAAACCCTCGGTCTCCGCCCCGACGCCGCGATCTTCACGGAGCATGTGGGCCGCCGCGCGCGGCGGCGGTGGCGGCTTCAACTCGAACGAGGCGTCGATGTCCTGAGAGCGAACGTCCTCCACCACGTGACCGAAAGGGAACATTCCTAACAAGAACCCTACGAAGAAACAGAGAAGGCACCTGTACACCGCACGCCGCCACTGGCCTTTCCGACCGTACCGCCGCATGAACACGCCGCCAGCGAGCCTCCGCAACGCGGCGGCGAGCGCTGGCAGCGGCGACGAGTACTTCGCGTTGGAGGAATTGAGCTTGTGCGAGGGAGAGGAAACCGGAAACGCACCGTTTAAGTACTGCCGATCGTGATACGCCGGCGATAGAGTTCGTCGGAATGACGCCATTAATTTAACCTCACACGATAAACACAAACTAAAAAAAAAAGAAAATTAAAATTGTGGCGGTAACTTAAAAGAGCACTACATTGGAGGAGGGAAAAAGAAAAGGTCGAAAACCCTAAGACACTATGAATTGAAAAAGGCAAAGGAAAGTTCGAGAATCGAATCTAACAGAGAGAGAAATGTGGACAGAGGAAGAGAGATCTATAGCTAAATGTTGCTCAGTTCTGAGTTCTGAGTTCTGAGTTCTGAGTTCTTCTGTGCATTGATCAGAAGAGAAATGAAAAACACTGCTCTTAGCGAGTTTGGGTCGGGTTAATTAGAATCGGATCCGGGTCGATGGTCGGGTGAATGAAAAACACGTGACGCGGCCACTGAAAATAATGTAATATGCCCAAGAGTCGGTGAGTTTTGTTCTGTTACTGCTTAAATGGAGACCGCTAAAAATACTTTGATTTTTTAAAAAATATTATATGTAATAATTGTAAATTATAAATTCTAAACCTCAAACCTCAACTCTAAAAAATCCTTAAATAATAGTAGATTCTCCAATTTTAAAAAATTATTTCTAAAATATGTGTTTAATAATAACAACAGACATAAAAAGTAAAAAATTACATTTAAAATTAACACTAATATAATATTGTTACGATTTTTAAAATATATCTAACACAAATTTTAATATAAGACTTTCAGTTTTATATTTTTTTAATGTGTATACATGTTATAAAAATCATTTAAATTTTATATTTTTGAAAAAAAAAAACTTGTGTTTTTTATTATATAATTATATAACTTACTTAAAAATATATATTAACCTTCCTTTCCCTCTCCCAATTAATTAGATGAGCTGGGTTACTTTGTCTCTCTTTCAAGATTTTTCTGATTATGAATATAAAAAGGAAATTCTTCCATGTAAATTCATCGCATATGTAGTACATGTAAAAGGAATGTGAATTTAACCATCTTACCATTAAACTAGCAAAAGCGATTGATAAAAATTAGGGGGGGAAATAAGTTGTAATTAGTATGTTTATTAAATCCAATAGTCTCAATTTGGAAAATGACAATTTAATAGACAAAATTACAAGATTTCTCATGCACTTCATGGATATAAAATAGAAATATAATAAAAATATACGTGCTTTTTTTATAAGTAAATATTAATTGTTAGTATTTTGTTATAAATATTAACAAGATATTCCAACCTCTGAATTTTTTTCCCAACAGTCTTCTAAATTGGGTGTAGTTATTATGGCTTTGTATGTCTAGTTTGTTATCATGACTTATAATAGCGCAATTTTTGTTAGTCTTTTTATAAAAAAAAAACCATTTTCATTCTTTTATAAAAACATATTTGTATTCTAGTTCACTCATCCAAACTTGTAAATTATATTTGCATCACATTCTTTTTTAATTCTTTTTTAATTACTTATTACTACTTTTTCTTATAGTATTTCCTATTAAATCTTGTACTTTCTTTCAGTTTTGTCGATTGACATTTCGCTCGAGCGAGTATGACTTATGTGGTTTTGTCTGATTCTCGCTCAAGCGAGGATGGTCTCACTCAACATAAACTAAGGTTGTGTGCTCGCTCGAGCGAGTTAATCTCGCTTGAGCGAGGGGTCCATGTTTTGACTTTTCTTGCATTCTTACTTATTGTATGTTAGTTGTAGGGCCCTTGTACCCTTCTTACTTGCTTCCCTTATTGTACATGATTTTTGTATCTTTTGTGTGTGCGTTTTTTCTTATTATATTTAGCACTGCCTTAGGGCTTCTATGGTTTGCTATAGGGGTGTGGAACGCGAAAAATTTACCCTCATTTTATTCGATCTCGAAGTGAATCATGGAAGCTACCAAGGGGGTGCCATAACTTATAGAAAATTGAAAACTAGGTTTCCTATTTTTTAAAGAAAAACAGATAAGTCTTTAAAGGAGTTTTCCAAGAAAACTAAAAAGTGGAAAAGTTTTCTAAGAATTTTTCTAGCTATTCTAGGAAATGAAAATTTTGGAAAACAAGCAGAAAATGTAACATCCCGGATATTTTAGAAAAAATTATGTGTAGCGGAAATTATTAATAAATATTTTAGAGATTTATTGGGTATTTTTAGGAATTTATTTGATATTTTTATGAATTATTGGACAATTATAAATGATTAAATATTGTGAATGTAAATAAATTTATTTGATTGGTTAATTATAAATGAGGTGTGATTAGAAAAAGAAAAAGGTTTAATTAAAATGTTTAATGAAATGGTAATGGGAATGGGGAAGTGACCGGTTGAGGAAGTTACCGGTTGCCCCTGAGCCTTAAACAAAGGTGGTTTCTCTCTCTTCCCTCATTCACTCACATTCACGCGAACCACTTCTTTCTCCTGCTTAAGTTTCTGTTTTTCTTCTTCTTCCTCCATCGCTGCAAGCTGCATGCTCTGAAGGGAGGTCCATTTCTCATCAAAACCCTGTGATAACCCCATTTCCGTGATCGTGGTCTCAAGGTGAATCCATTGAACCGTTTACATTTGTGTTACCTTGTCCCTTTCATTTTCTCTGTTAAACCAAGTGGCCATGCATGGCTGGGTACGGGCCTGTTCTCCTCTCCTTTGGTGAGTGTGAGCTCGAAAATGGTCGTTAAACTGTATGGGTGGTGCGACGTTAACGAGTTTGTATTCCGACCCCGTAGGTAGCAGATCGAACACCGAAAGGCTGATTGACGGAGCTGGTGCTGGATTCGGAAGTGAAACAGTGAACCCAGTGCTTAGAGGACGTAATCGGCACCAAGAGCAGATTGTCAAAGCTTGGAACCGAGGTAAGGGGGGTGTTCGGGTTATAATTAATTAGAATAGGACACACTTTGAGTCTGAGTCATTGAATTGATTGTGAACCGGGTAAGAAATGATGCCGGATGAAGATTGTATGTATGTGTATGAATACATGTATGAATATGGACACCGATCGGTTGAGGATCGTGTGTGTGTGGCTTAAGATGATTATGAGTTTGAAATATTTGATGCTGTGATAATCGGTGTATAGTGGCAATGTGATGCCGGGCTTGACAAGCAGGTCGCCCGTGTGATGAGTATGTGATGTTATTAATGGCCACTTTATGATATATGAGAAATGTGAATATGTATGATTGTGTGGTGTGGGATGGCCGACGGTATGTATAGCCCCTCATTTTCGGCTCCCGTGGTTTCTGTGCCCAGTTGAGCTACCCAGTGGTCAAGCAGGACCCAGTGGTCGAGGTAGAGAGTCAAGTAGGACTCGGTGAACCAAGCAGGGTTCACGGGGTGTCAAGTAGGACCCCCAGTTGAAGGCCGATCCTTTAGTATCCGGATACTAAGCGTCAATTTTGTATGAGAGTCAATGGTGACAATTGAATTATTAGTTGTGTGATTAATTATATTTGCCGAGTGCAACTTGATGTATTTACCGAGTGCAATTTGTTATATTTGCTGAATGAGTTGATATATTTGTCGAGTGCAATTTGATATATTTGTTGAGTATGATTTGCTATATTTGCCAAGTTCAATTTGTTATATTTGTTGAGTATGACTTGATAATTTGCCGAGTGCAATTTGTTATATTTACCGAATGAATTATTATACTTGCCGAGTGTGAGTTATTTGCCGAGTGTGACTTTCAATTTGATAATAAAGTAATTGAACGGAGTTTGTATACATGTAAATTGTTAATTTCCATTCTAGATTAATTATGATGCCAAACACTCACCCTTGCTGTGGTTTTCAATTTAGTAACCAGTGACAGGGAAGAGGTCGGAGTCCTGGAGGTGCGCCAAGTGGAGGATCGATGCCAAGGCCCGAGTGATTTTGAATGAATTGTGTAATATATATGTATAATAAGTTTTTCGAGTGTGTGATGCTACATGTTGCCTGTATATTGAACTAAATTTGAATTGGTATGCTGATTGACGTGAATATAAATTCTTGATGCCGTGGTCAGTGTTTATTTTTGAGCGAATTTGTGTTTGCTGTAGCAAAGTCGATTACCGGGCGAATGCTGCCCGAGCGGATTCATTCTTGTCCGAGCGAGGGCCGGTTGATTTGGTGTCTGTTTCGTTCCAGTGTGTACCCCTCGTCCCTTTCCGAGTGAAGAACAACCGATAGATCCTCTTCCAAGTGGAAGGTTAGGATGTCTCTGAGTGAGATAGGGCCGAGAGAATGTTTCCGAGTGAAGATTAGGGTGCTTCCGAGTGAAAGTAGGAATGATCCGAGTATGGTATACCCGAGTGAATGAAAGTTAAGATTTTTCCGAGTGGATGAAGGTTAAGCTGTTCCGAGTGAGAGATGACCGAGTGGACCCCCATTTCCGAGTGAAACCCGACTTGTTGACTTTCCTTGTAAGTCTTGTTCGCTCAGGTTTAAAGTGTAGCATTCGCCCAAGCGAGTCGGATCTCGCCTAAGCGACTTTCTCGGGTTTCGCCTAGATGAATCAGGGTCTCGCTCAGGCGAATAACCCCTGACCCTGTTTTCCTTCTTCCGCTGATTCTAATTGAGTTATTTCCGATCGGTTATTGTTATTTTGAGTATGTTTTTATTATTTTGAATGTATTTAAGAAAGGTAAATATTATTTTATATTAAGACCGAGTTAATTTTTATTAAACGTGAAAAATCTATTGTGAAAAATGATTAACCGGGTGTAAATAAAAAGTAAATCGACGCGGGTCGTCACAGAAAACATTTATCAGAAAACTAAAATAATTTTATGTAACTAAACGTAGCCTAAGTGTTTTTTATATTGAATTATCCGATGTTAGGGGAGTCAAGAGTCTTCATACCTGGTCTGCAGTAATCACATTGGCCTTATGCGTTGAAGGGTGAGAGAGGGTGTCACCTACAAAGACACTCGAATACTCAAGTCAGTCTTGGAAGTTAACAACAAGGCTCAAGTATAAGTTAAAGTATTTCACATACTTTTGTGAGTCATAAATAAGAAATATTTATAGATGTGGGTGACAGTTGAATCCCATGTGGCATGGTATCAGTACGAATATAGGAATCATGGGGGATAATTAACACCTGAGTAGATATTTCTAACACCCTTCATAGTTTGGTACTGATGTGCCCCCGACAGATGGCCAAACTCGCTAAGACACCTGTCTGTTGGGATTCCAGTCATTAGGAGAGAGTACTTATTGGGGTTCTTTAGTATTGTTGTGTATCTTACGCAAGGCGTATTTGCTAGGTTTGGTAGTGGTCTAGTGTCAAGGATCGGGACCGGTATGCGAACCAGATCAAATATATTAATAATTATTGAACTATCCGATATGAGGATAACACTTTCAATGTCAACATCGATCTCAACTATCTATTATATATTACACTAGTTCAGTGGGATTTGGTATTATCTCTCCTGGTACAGTGGGGAATCAAGACTCTCCGTGTCCGATCTCCAATTATCACATCAGCTTAACGCATTGAGGGGCGAAGAGAATGTCACTTGTAAAGACACTCTGACACTCAACTTAGTTTAGATACTTAATATCGAAGCTCATATGTAAGTTAGTGAATGCAATGCACATTTAAAAGTCATAAATAAGAAGTATTTATAAAGTTGGGTGACAGTTAAGTCTTATGTGGCGTTGTGTCAATTCGGATATGGGATCATGGAAAATGCTGACACCTACATAGACATTCCTAACACCCTCTGTAGGTTAGTTGCCGGTGTGCTCTTAACAGTTTAATTAGATTCATCACGACTTTGGTTTGCAGAGACGCCAGTCATAAGATCAAGACTTTGTTGAGTCTTTCAGTGTCGTGATGCCCTTCACTAAGAAGCGTCTCTATGGTCTTAGACATGTTTTAGTGTTAAAGTCTCTAGATCGATGTGCAGCTCAGATCAATTATCTTTATACACATATAAAGCTGATAAGTCTATGATTATATTCATGTTGAATGGGCTCTAGACCGGTAGTGGTAAAGCCTAAACGCTATCAAAATATTGCATTTTTTTCATGTGGCAAGTGAATGTGATATGATTATAACTATAAGAGTGAGTAAGAAGAATAATACCTATAAAATGAGTGACAACCCTCCTCGTAGCTTTATTTTTAAATGTAATATTTTTTGACCATTCGATTAAATTTAATTAAAAAACTTTTTGTAATATATATTGGTTTCATTACTTTAGATTTTAATACAAATGATCTCATTAATTATAGGGAATTAACTGTTTCAATATTAAATAATTGTAACAACAATTGTTATTTTAATGTTGGCAAAATTAAATGATTCTTTCCTTTATTAGATGCGTGAATTAATGGCATATATATATATATATAGTTGAAATTAATATTGCATAAAAATAAATAAATGTATTTACATGATCACATATTAATATTCAAATTACGTTGATGATTTTTGTTTATAAAATGATAAATTTTATATTGATGTAAGTTTTGATATATTTTAATTAAACAACCAGAATAAAAGCTATATATTTTAAAGCATATAAATATATATTATTTAAATCTAACACTATACATATTTATAATAATTATATTTAAAAAATACTTTATTTTAGATATTATTATTTTTATTTACACGAAAAACGTGGAAAAAAAATAAATATCCATACAATTGCACGGGTCAAAATCATTAATGACAAATATATTGTTTTCGTAACTAATTAAAAAATGGGTACCTTTTCAAGAATTATTTTTTGGCTAAGTGATAGGAATACTATTCAGTGTAATTAATTCAGGTTGCTCAATTTGTGTTGTCGGATACGATGCTGACTTGTGACTCTAATCTCCTTGCACCACGTTTGGAACGATGCATTTAAGACTAAGTTAACCTATGAAGAATTTTTTACTACGAAGATGTAACTAGTATTGGAGATCAACTTGATCTTAACACAAGGACTCAAATCAACTTGATTTTCCTGAAAACAAAATATAGGACTTTTAAACAATCATATATAAATGAAAATAAAAAACATTTTCATAAACTAAGCGTAACTTAGTACTTTCAAGATTGAGATTTAAAACCCTTAAACTTAATTATATTTTGGTCCACCAAATATATGACTTTGTTATTGGTTATAGTTAAATGTAAGTCTATATGAAGAATTTTTTACTACGAAGATGTAACTAGTATTGGAGATCAACTTGATCTCAACACAAGGACTCAAATCAACTTGATTTTCCTGAAAACAAAATATAGGACTTTTAAACAATCATATATAAATGAAAATAAAAAACATTTTCATAAACTAAGCGTAACTTAGTACTTTCAAGATTGAGATTTAAAACCCTTAAACTTAATTATATTTTGGTCCACCAAATATATGACTTTGTTATTGGTTATAGTTAAATGTAAGTCTATAAGTATAAATATAATATAGATGATGATAGGATAAGGAATCGCACTTGCAGTATTTGCCATTATACTAGACACGGAACAGATAATTGTGTCATATTTTGCGGTGCCAACACGTTTCACAATCACATGCATATGTGAAAGCTCAAGCAATGAAATTAGTTATTTAATTAAACTCTCTGAATTCACATTTCAAGCCAAGTTGAGTTAATATTAGGATTCTCTTCTCTGGGCCTTTTAATTTGATATTTCCTTTTAAGCACAGCATAAGCACATCCTCAGGGCTTTAAGAAAACAGTGAAATTTATATAAGAAAAATCAGCTAGCTGGATGGAATTGTCTCAGAATAACAAAGTCTCTTCTGTCACTCAAATGCCATTCTTATATATTTCAATTTCTCCTCTACCTTTAGAAACTTGTTCATCCAATTTTCTATTTTATTTTTCACATCATATATTTGTACTTTTTTGGGATCTTTTCTTTGTCAGGAATAAAATTAGAACCAAAGAAAGGGCAGAATCCCAGAACAATACCCAGAACAGGCCCACTTACAATCAGGGCTCCATATTTACTTTTGTTCAGGATGAGAAACTAGATACACAGTCCTTTGTCACAAAAACAAAAAAAGGCTGTCTTTTTATGTTTGATAAGAGAAATTATTCAAAAAAAAAAAGAGAAATTATTATACAGTCTTCAATCATCATATGATTCATTGTAAGAAATTATGTTTTAATAACTTTGAAACATATTACATTTTGTTAAGACAAATGATATAATTTATATATTTTTAACACAAGTTGTTTCATAAAAGAGTTGATTTTTTTCTGTTTTTTATATACCGGTCGTTTTTACACCATTATTGAAGCAACTGATATAAAATATTAATATTATATATATATATATATATATATATATATATTAATTCAATAACAGGGTGTAAATTTTTTTACATTAATTATTAAAACAACCAGTATAAATATATTAAAAAATATAAAATTTATGATGTGATGATTCAGAAACATGTAATAATTCTCGTTTAACAAAGCTAGCTTGGAATGTCCATTTGCAAGCAGGTGTTGGGCCCAACCAACGAAGTCCATGGACCAAGATGACTGGACTAATAATAAAAACACTAATGAACATTTTATTATCATGGTTAGTGTTTTTACCTCTTTTTAACTACATGTATATTCTTTCACCAAAAAAAAATCTACATGTATATTCTATTAGAAACAATCTTCAATAGAATTTTTTTCATTTACAAAATTTGAACTCAAAACCTTTTTTAAGGTAAATTATGACTTGAATTAATCACTCATTCTAATGTTTTTATCTTATTTAACCTTAGTAATAGTTCAAATAACTTCTAATAATTATCTTAAAATTGATGGTACTGCAGGGCATGGTCCAAGGAACCAGAGGCAATGTTAAGTATTTTTTTTCCGGCTCTATCAAATAAACTAGGAGGAGACTAATCAATCACAAGACTAACTTAATTGGTTAAACAGAGTATGTGAGTTTCTGTGAGTTTACTGAGATGTAATTAAGAAAAAAAAAACCACAATCTATATAATTAAGACATCCAATTCATTTATTACATGAATCTTAAATTTTCTTTAATTAGTTTTTTCTCTTGTTTATTTGTAACCCTTCCCTCTTTTTTCATTGTTACAAGCACCCAACCGTCCCTACTTTCCGTCAATCAAATAATCTAACTAACTTGTTCAACGTAAATATTATTTTAATTTTTGCCTTTTAATTTACGGTTATCGCTTGTCTTTGCCTCTAAGATATAGGTTTGACCAGTTGACGGTGTGTTAATGACCCTATTTTGGCACTTATGCTTCCGTATTTATCAATGCCAAGAGTTATGCATTGCGAATGAACCACATAATTCCAAGTCAAAATCCATTACTTGAAAGTCACAAACACATCCATCATATATCTTTTACTTTCGGATTTAAATTTTGGCTTTTGTGTACGTTTAGTATACAGTTGAGGAAATAAAATAAAAAAAATTAATATTAATATTATGCTTCCCGTCATTTTTTTAAATTGATCAAATCAACCCCAATGCAAACCAAACATCCCTTTCATTGTAGTGTGAACAGGAGTGCCCAAATACCACATGACACAAAAACCATGTCCTCAATCTTTTCCTGGGCAATTCAATTGTAGGTCTTACAAATCTCAACAATGACATTAACCTATTTGATAATCATAATTCAAGGTCAACGGAATTCATATGCGTAGCTGAGAAATGAAGATTGAAATAAGGGTACTCTTAAAGAAATTATGATAGAAGTACGTATAAAATTGAAGAAGAGTGTTTTCATAATTATAAATTTGTTAATGTTTTGCACTTTGCAAATCCACCCACTACATTAAAAAAAAAACAAAAAGCTAGGCCAATGGTGTTAGTATCTGTCTAATCACTTTCCATCTCCTTTTTTGTTGTTGCTTTTTCTAGAAGGCATTAGTTTCAGTATGTATACATAACAGTGATTGGCATTTATAGGTTCTTGGATTTCTTTTATTTGTTAATTGAATATGATTAAGATGAATTAATTATGTGGCCAGCAGGACATATGGTCAAACCACGACAACAGAAATGGAAATATTGGTCAAATGCCGCAAAATTAAAACCAATCGAATCTCAAACAACAACTACTTCGTTGGGGCGGCGGTGCCAATTAGTATTTGGGATTTTTTTTCCCTTTATTTTCACGTCAACCAAGTTCCATCTCTTATTAGAAAGTAGTCTCTTACCTTAAAAAAAAAAAGACTAATGATATATCCATAAAACAATCATGAACTTTAATTAACAACTTATATACTGCCTTTGTTGTTAAATATAACTAGCAAAAAAATGTCATAAAATATAAACATATCTAACAAATTGTAATTTGTCAAATGTCTTATTAACAAGTTTTAGTGAAAATTATTATAGTAAAAAATATATACTTTTAGATAAAATTAATAACGATAAATAAAGTTAACTATTTTTTTAAAGGATATGAGACTATTATTATTTTTTGTTAATTTTTAATAATAGAAATAGTATAGGTGACTTTGTGTATTTTTTTTGTTTTAATAGTAATTGAATATGTGTTGGGACTTACAATGTGACTTCGTGTTTATTGTCATATCACAATGAATATTTCATGTTTTTTGACTT
Source organism: Clitoria ternatea (assembly GCA_037962975.1). NCBI lineage: Eukaryota > Viridiplantae > Streptophyta > Magnoliopsida > Fabales > Fabaceae > Clitoria > Clitoria ternatea. The sequence continues at coordinate 291,175,615 of CM075670.1, forward strand.
TTTGTGTGTTAATAACATTTATTACATTCTGCTTTAAATATAAGTAAAATTTATTACTTTCACACATGTTAAAAATAATAGTTCTTTCAAAAACAAAAAATTTGTCCCTTAATATAAGATATTCTTTCAAATTTCAATGTTATTAATTATTTTTTGACCAAAATACTCTTATTAATGTATAACTTTATTAGAATTAATATAATAATAAATGACATAAATCAATTAATTTATTTATCCCTCTGATAATAATTGAGTAGTAAATGAAGAGAGACTGAATAAAGAGATAATAAGTAGAGAAAATTTAATGAATAGTGATAATCACTTTAAGGGCCATTTGGGAAAACTACTTTAAATTTTAAACAAATTTAATAATTTTAACTAAATTAACCAAATTTCTTAATACGTGTAAATTATGTAAAAGAGTTTTATATTTAGGGACTCAGGTAGTAGTTATTTACATCAATGTCATCAAATATTTGATGTAATATCTTAAAATACTCTTACTATCATTTATTATACAAAGCATTAGTTATCTTGAAAATATATATAAGAATGACATATTTAGTAGACAAACATTTAATGATATTGGAAAAATATAATTTTGCTTATATTATGAGACTAAAAATTTCTATTAAAATTTGCTTATATTTGGAACCAGAACTAATATCTAGTAATCTTAATCAGAGTTTAATCATAATTAAGAATTTTCTCCCTTCCCAAAATTATGTTTGGTGTATTGAACCCGACACTCTTTTCACAATCTTAGTTTATGTTGCTAACTTAAACACAAATTATCAATAATAGACACACGTGCATACATATACATATTACATTCATCTCTTAATATAAGACTTGAGATATATTTTTGGTCTTTTTTGTAATAGTATTGTTGTTCTTACATACAATAAAAGTTTATTTTGTCTTGCAATATAAAAAATATTTAACTGTCTTTAACTCATTAAATGTGGTAATATTCCTAAAATACTTTTATTTAATACTCATTTAATTTCAACAGATAAAGACTAAACCCCCTTAACAAATCTCAATGAAGAGTATTATAGTCAAAATATACTACCTCTGTCCCTAAATATAAGACCATTATACCTAATTCACAGGTATTAATAAAGGTAGTTAATTTGGTTAAGAGCATTAACTTTGTCTGAAATTATAAGTAATTTTCCAGAATTACCCTTAACAGCATTGGAATCATACTATTTTTTCCTTCTCCACTCATTTTTTCTCCACTAATTCTTTCTCCATCATAATTAATTATTTTTAAATTTTTCTGACAATTACCATCAATGGTCTCTCTCTCTCTTGATTCCTGTGACTATTGTTTCCTTTAATTTTCCCATCATTCTTGTTAGCGCTAATTTTTCTTCTTCAAAAAATTCAAACGAGTAACTTGGTTACGTTAGTTTTCCCCATCAATACCATTGGCGTGATTTTTTTGTGCTTCAGAAAATGAAACGAGCCTACTAACTTCTTGCATGGAATGTAAAAAGTGGTTTGCATGAATGCCTTAAATAAAATAAAGAAAAGATGAATTCTCCCGTTGATATTGATTTAAACATTCCTTTATATTTGTTAGATGACAATGAGTACCAGAATCATGCTTTAGGTTCCAACATCAGTGCAAGTGTTCAACATGTGGAGAAAGAAAATGGAATAGGGGATAAAATTGGAGAAGCCCAACAGCCTGAGTTTATTGTTGCACAAAGTGTAGAGTTTGAAAATGATTCAGGACAACCCCAGAGTACAGAGGAAGAGGTCATGCATGTTGAAATACATGATCATGATTTGGGTGTACATCAATATGTGGAGGATGATGAATTCTGTGAAACATCCAACCCCAATAGTATAACTTTTACTCTGTCAATTTCTAAGTCCATGGTCCAATATCTAACTACAATGGTATAGTTTTTACTCTTTATGTTAACTTTTTTGGATGTAAACATTGTTGCATTTTCATTGGTAAATAGAATATGCATTTGAATATGAAGGTGTAAGCATTAGATGTAAGTTTCTAAGCAACGAAGACCGAAAAACCATTTCTAATCTCCTATTATAGCATAGGCATGATGGGAAACTAAAAAAAGGGTTTAAAAAAGAGTTTGCCTTGTTATACTTAGTCTTTCTAAGTGTCATCGAACGTATTTAGAGGAAAACAAAGGATACAAGGGATGTATCTCATGGAAGAACAAAATATTCTAGACGTAAGAGAATTCAATTTGATCATGATCATTTCTATCAAGTTCCTTTGTCAAGAAGGACCACCATCTCGTCTGCTTTAAATATAAACAAGTCATCATTACCCAGACTTCAAAAGGATGGACTTATATGACGACACACAAATGTAATTAGGCCATTTTTGAAGGAAGATAACAAGATAACTAGACTAAATTTTTGTTTGTCAATGTTGGAAGATGGTACTCTACCTCATGATCCAACTTTCCAAACTATCCATAACATTGTTCATATTGATGAGAAGTGGTTTTATATGACCAAAAAATCTATGAAATATTACCTGTTACCAAAGGAAGATGAGTCGTTACATAGTTCTTAAAGCAAAAATTCTATTGGGAAGGTTATGTTTTTAGTTGCTATTGCTCGGCCAAGATTTGATGCTGCATGGATTGAAACTTTCTCCAAAAAAAATAGGTGTATCCTTTTGTGACTCAAGAGCCAACAAAGAGGAACAACACCAATAGCGCTGCAGGTACTATTGAAACAAAAGCCATTACTTATGTGACTAGAGATGTAAGTAGAATGTTCTTGATTGAAAAAGTTATTCCATACATTAAGTCAAAGTGGCCAAGAAATGGCATGCACAAAATAATTTTTATTCAACAAGACAATGCAAGATGCCACATTGACAAAAGTTCAAAGGATTTTGTCAAGTTACCAAAGAAGATGGTTTTGATATTCGACTCATGTGTCAACCTCTAAATTCACCTGACTTAAATGTATTAGATCTTGGTTTCTTCTCTGTCATTCAAGCATTACAACAAAAAGAAATGCCAAGGACAATTGATAAGCTTGTTGAGGTAGTGGTAAAGTCATTTGAAAACTTTTCATCGATTGAGTCAAATAAAATTTTCTTAACATTACAAACATGTATGTTAGAAATAATAAAGGAAAAAGGTTCAAACAAGTACAACATTCCACATATAAAGAAGGCTATTATGCAGAAAGAAGGGATTCTACCTACTCAAATAAAATGTGATCCCTTATTAGTAGAAAAAAGTCATCTAACAATTGAGAGTTGGTTCAATTTAAGTGAGATATTAAAGATTCAAGTCATTGTGCATTTATTTAACTTGTTTTGCCTTAGTTATTTTGGTTGTAGCTATTTTAAGTCATTTTTTGGTACTTCCTTAATTCTACTTTTGTCCTATGGGAATTTTAGTTGTTATTTGAAAACATGTAATTTATCTTTATTTTCTAGTAGTTAAGTGTTACTCCAAAGTCTTTATTTGATACGTGAATTGGTGCTGTTATTTGTTGTTATTTGAATTGAGGAAATAGGTGTATTTTTGCAAAAAGTATTTATAGTCATATTTTCCTCTTGATATTGACATGCAGGAAGACTAGTAATAACCATGCGATAGTAGTCCCAAGATTCACTTTTTGATTTTTATTGATGCCTCCTTGGCCAAAATATACATAGGTAGTACTATTATAAGTATAAATAAAATGATCATATTTGTGTTAGCTAGTTTCTTTTAATTTTCAATACTGCTACCTATGTATTAAAGTTTATGTCAACAAATTACAAGCTTTACATAAGCTCCTCAATAAGAGAAATGTATTAAAAAAAGTAGGCTTCATTTTCAGAATATATGTATAATTAAGATTAATGAAGTTGTGTGCAGGTTGCTATATTGTCGTGTGTCTGAAAATTACCAATTTGTTGCATGCATAGTAAAATCTACTTTATTAGTTTGCTCAGTATGATGTTAATCTTTTAACCAAACTAAGACAATCAATATGTAAAATGTAAAGAATTTGAGTAGAGGAACTTGTCCATAAATGCAATGAACATATTGTAAGTTATGTGAAACTTTTTACTAATTGAAGGCTCATGAGGACAAATGGATCAGTTGGTTGATGCATAAAAAAGCAAAAATTGATTGTTGCTATACTTCATGATTCTTGGCAAAAAAAAAATGAATCTAAAGTCATTAAATTTAGGTGATGCTATACTTCATGATTAACATAAAGTGACACATAAAACTAAAGATCCAGTCTTGCAAAAAAAACCATCAATAAAATTTATTGAGATATGCCCCTAACATTCTCATGACAACTTTTTTCTTTTCTTTGACTTCAAAACTGTTATTTTCATCCACATCTTTCGAAAACTTGTTTAGATCAATGACTGAACATTTCTTTTCATTGAGAACACATTCAATAGTAGCACCATTGAGACAACTTTCAAACTTTATAGACCGAACTTCTTCTTCCTCTACCATAAGAAATTCAAGCGAATTAGGTACTATAGAGTCATCCACGAGGACATTTGAAACACTTATGAAAGAATCTTCAATCAGGTTCCCTGCAACACCTCCGAAGGAGTCTGCTACCATGTCTACTATAATGGAATCTTCAACTACACCATTAAAAGAGTCTTCAACTACCTCCCCTGCAACACATTCAAAGGAATCCCAAGCTACTTCCATGTTCTCTATGTTTAATGTGTCACTTGCCATTGATAGTGTAAGAGTTCAGAATTGCAAAAGCTTATATTTTAACACTTATCTCTAGTTCCATATGAAAAGCCAACATTAATTAACAAGGGAAATTAGTTTAGGGAGTGGAGCAATTAATATGAGAGATAAATTAACCTTTCTGATACTCATTTATTATCTTTTCAAACCCCAAAAAAGAGTTACTCATTAGAAGAGGTATTTTAGTCTAAAAATAATTAATGATATAAAAATTCGAAATAAGGTCTTATATTTAGGGACAAAAAAATTTCTCAAAAGGGTTCTATATTTAGGGATGGAGGTAGTATTTTTTAGATGAAATCAATCACATTAAATGAGTTTAATTACTTTTATTAAAGAGTATGAGGTAATTATTTTTTTTGCTTATAATCAAGGATGAGGTAGTACCAATGTTCATAAAATTGGACTGGTAATTGAACTAATAAAGGTATTAGTTTAAGGTTTAATGGTTCAAATGTGGTAGAACTAAGGTTGAAATGATAATAATTAAATATATTTTTAATATATATGATATATTAATAATAAAATTATAAAAATTAGGGTAAAAATCATTTTAAGTTAATATAAATGAATCATATTATATGTTTATAAGATAATAATAGTTTATACATATACATCATGTATGAATTTTATTCATTATAAAAATATTTGAGAATTTAAAAAATTAAATTAAAAAGAAAAAGTAAAAGAAATATTTTTAGTATAGCGCCGATTCAAGCTGAATTTTTAGGGGTTGATTTTGCTTGATTTTCACCGATTCAAAACCGGTTTGATCAATTTTTTACACCCTTAATTTTTTGGATCATTTAAACTAGTTACCTAATCGGTTTACTGATTTTTCGGTTAAACAAGCTGATTTAGTTCATTTTTTAAACATTAGTTAGTACCATCTTTTAATTTTTTTATGAAATTAATTATACTTTCATCAAAACAACCTTATCAATAAATAGACATTGATTATACCATTCATCAATTATAATTGAGTTATAAAGGTCATGTTCTATTTATTTGTTATGACATAATAAGTGTATAGTTTGGGTAAAAGTTCCCTGGACAATTAATTAAGAATAACGAGAGTGTAATGTAACATTTATATCTCAATTATTATAAAAGGATAATTGATCTAATTAATGTATTTTATTTATTGTTATTTTGATATAAAAATTATTCATTAGTAAAGTATTTTAGTCAACAAAAATTAATTATAGAAATTTGAAAGAAATTTATAAAAAGGATAATTTTTTAAAGAGAGAGTTATATGCTGAAAAAATTAAATAAAGTCATCAAATATAATAAAAAGATTAAATATAGAAAAAATAAGTGAAGGAAGTAGAAGAATGAGTCTCACTGATCTTTTAAAAAAGTATTATAAATTTCAGAAGTAACCGAGAGATGTCTAAGGGACGTGCAGAGGGTGGAACTTAATTATAATTAGCAAGGGGGATATATATTTTTGCATTTTTATTTTAGTAAGAGTTTATTTATCACTTAATTAACTAATCAGATTAGATAAATACACCCGGAAGAGAAGAAATACTAAAAATAAATAGATTAAATTAAATAAATCAAACATTTTATAAAGTTATCTATTTAACAATTTTATAAGTTGGAATGAGAGAGGCTTATCAAGTTCCATATCATGGTTGAGAGGCAAAAAGAGGGGCTTCTACAACTCTTTTTTGAATGGTCTATGACGCAATCTTTTTTATTTAAGGGTTGGATAGCCTTAGTGCCCTTTCTATTATTAAATATGTTTAGTAGATGTTTATCCAAATTAAATTTTAGAAGATGTTTAGTATTAGGAATTATGTTAGGAGAGAATTATGTTCTTTAAAAACTATAATTATAAAAAATTATTAGAATATTTTAGCATGCTCAAAAGTTTAGTGTGAATATTTTTAAAGTATAATTTAAACTTTTTATTTACTCGAGAAACTAAGATTCTCATATCTTACTTATTTAGGATTAGTCTTCAATCTATTTTCTATGTATCCGTATGTATTTTTTATGCAATTTCAAGATACTTATTGTGGGTTTTTTTTTATAGGAGAAAGGGTTAGAGCCCAAACCGAGTAATAACTATGAATTAAATGAGGAAGGGACACACCCCTAACATCCTCACTAACCAAGAGCCCTAGACCAGAGGACCAGTCCTCTAACACATAATCACCTAGGAGGTAAAGAATGACCATAATTAAATAAGAAGTTTTCTCAACGATTCGCTTCTCTAAAGATATGAGAAACTAAGACCAACCAATCAAGACCAAGGGTTTTCAAATCTCCTTCAAAATATGGGAGCATTAGCGACCCTTGGGCTAACCATGCAAAATAAAAGAAACCACCACTTTAGAATCTGTCTTCACTGTAAGATTCTAAATCCTAAATTAACGAACCAACTTTAAACCTTTGAGGATACCTTAAAGCCCATCCTGCAATGAAGAGCAAAATCCTAGATTTACTGTAAAACACTTGATAGTTCTTCCCTTTGCGAGGAGATAAAAATGGATCCCTTTGTGCCTTCCTTCCTTGGCTTCTTATCCTTAAAATCTTGGTAAAAATGCAATAGGGTTTTATTGGTGGTGTTGAATGGTTAGGAGACAAAAAAATGATGTGAAAATTTAGGTTTCTTAAGAGAACATGAGAACATGGTGTCGTGAGGTGGTGTGATTATAAGAACTTTTGGTTCATGATTCAATGCTAAGGACGTTTGGTTGTACACATTGGTAGATCATAGGTTTAACCGAGTAAAATTCGTTAAAAGATTCATAACTAATTTTCATGGCAATTTTATCCTAATGTATCTAATGAGTTTGGTTTCTAAATCCAGTTCTGCATCATTTCTTATCTTTTTTATAGAGAAATAAAAATTATCTAGTCACTACAGAGCCTAAGGAGCAAATGAATTAGCACGTTACGTAACTGGGTAATTGACACATCAATTGATAGAATTTAATGTTATCACTTTCTAATAAAACTATATATTAAAATCTAGATATCATTCCTAGAGTTATTAATCCTTTGGTAGTTACTAAAACAGTTCACAAATCATACACACACACACACTAACAAGGTCAAGGCAGTATTTAAAATATCAAGTAGAAGTAATAATCTTATGTTAGAGCTTGTTACAAAAAATGAGAGGTGTTATAGGTGGCAACAACATGGGGGTAGTGGTGGCGACAACAAGGGTTGCAGTGGTGTGGATGACAATGGTGAATGAGAGAATTTAGATTCTTTCTTTTTTAGTAGAATTTTAAAGTGGTGTTTAGTTCGTAAGTTTTCTAAAAAATGGAAAACTATTTTGAAAAAAATGAAAAAATAGAAAAGGTGTTTGTTTACAAAATATTCAAAAAAAACTTATAGAAAACTAAAAACTGAATTTTCTATTTTTTTATATGAAAAACAGAGAAGTCTTTAAAGAAGTTTTTTGATAAAATTGAAAAGTAGAAAAGTTTTTCAAGATTTTTTCTATCTATTACAGGAAATGAAAATTTTGAAAAATAAGTACAAATCTTTCACCTGAAAACTTGAATAATTTTCTATAACTGAACGCAGTCTAAATTTCTCATTTTAATTATATTAGAATTCACTTAAAAATTCTGTAAATTTTAAAATTACTAGAATTTTATTGACATCCAAATAATATATTGTAATCACTAATATTTAAAAATCTTTATTAAAATGAATTCTTCCGTTGACTTCTCCATCCAAACTCAATGTTAATGTCTTTTTACTCAAATGTTTTCCTAATATATCATTTCTTTGTCTATGCTTATACCACTTTATTAATTAGTATCTTCTTAATTTTAAAAACTAAAAGTATAATTGATAAATAATATAATTATATATTAAAATCTTAAAGATTATATATGTTAAAACAAATCAAACCTCCTAGAAAAAAATATATGTTTTCTTGGTGTCGCGCCATAAACCATATGACTTATAGAATGTTAGAAATAGATTAGCGTACATTGGCGATGAACAGTGATGGATGATTATGTTCATTGGAACTTGAATGACAAATGGCACATATAGTTCAATCATTGATACCATCCCTCGCCAAGTTCTTATAGGTAGACACGACACCTAACACTTAGCAAATATCAAATCCCTATAGAATGGGCAGAAAAAATGGAAGACAATTGGTGGATGCATGAATGTATTACATGATTTAATTCCCTAAGCTCCTTAGGCCGAAAACGAAGACTTTGGGTTGGGAGCTTTGTCGCACAATGTAGGACTAGCTTTACATACCTAGCTTCACACTTTAACTTGTATACTCCTTCCTACTATAATAATGTTTTACACCAACTTCTATACCTTTATTTTTTAGCTGTTTGGGTAACATCATCTTTCTCTTACAAGGTTACAAAACTTAATTAGTTAAATAACAGTTGAGTTTTAGGGAGTGTTTGGTTCTTTGTCAGAGTTAGTCAAACATGTTTGATGAACCCTAAAAAAAGATCCTATAATCTAACGAAGTTTTGACTGTTTTAAACAATTATAATTTTATTTCTTTAACTACATCCCAAATAAACAATTAATTAACATCAAAATGCAAATAGAATCGATAAGGTACTCAAATGTAGTCCTACAAGTTTACCCATTTTTAAAAACAAAAGTTGGGAAAGAAATAGAATAAATATGGAAGGTGAGTATGTTTGGGGATGAGAAAACACAAAAAATAGGGTTTGAGGAGTGGGAAAGGATTTGCTTTTCCCGCGGCACAAAGGTTCACGCTTGTTATGGTAAAAGGCTAAAAGCAATTGCATAGATGACAAGTGGACAAAATGGCCACAGTCCACAGCCTCCATTCACTCTCGAAAGGGCTTAGACCACTCATTCACTGTTCCCTCTCAAGAAGTGGGTTTTTTGTGCGACAAGACATTTGAGGGAAAGGTGCATATATACTCATTGCCAGTTTAAGCCAATTCTTTGGGAATGCGTTGGAAAATTCTTTTCAAACATATCTTATGTGATTCTTTAATCCTTGTTTATACTACTCTTCACTTTTTAGTATATTCTTTTGTTATTTATTCACCACCCTTCCATTATGCCTGGGCCATATTCGGGCAGCCTCACTACGTGCCTTTCTATGCCTATTTTCTTTTTTTTGTTATCACTGTATCAGGTGCACGGAGAGAACCACAATTTAAACTGGTATTCTACTATTTTATATTTTCTTGACACACTAAGTGTCTGTTTGCTATACAATTAGGAAAATAGAGTTATAAAAATAAAAAAATCTAGAAGTTAATATTGATTTTTTATGTTGTTCGAGACAGTTATAGGATTTTTTTAAAAATTGATCGAATCCAACACGGAACCAAACACCCCCAATCAATTGTTGGAGTGTTTGGTTTACAGTTGGGGAAACAGAGTTAAGTTGAAATGAAAAATTTAAAGGTTGATATTAATTCCTTACACCGTTCAAGACAATCAAAACTCTATTGATCCGTAAGATCAAAATATTACTTCCACCTAACGGAGAAATCTCCGTTCACTGCCCACGCCAAACATTGGCTGTATTGTATTAGTAAACTTACTTTTTTATGTCTATATTTTAATATATGCATGTATCCATCAATTAATTATCCGATCTTCATTAAACTCACTTATAAAAAATGATACTCCAAATAGAATTACTTAACACAACAAAATATATGTATGTATTGAAAAGTGGCACGTGGTTGTGTATATATGCAATTGGTGATCCCATGCAAGCCGTGTGTCAACGTTTATGCCGTTAATTGGTGATCTAATAAGTCAATTTATCATATTTTTTAATCTGGACTTCACCCTAAATCAAAATTCACATATACACCTCTCCGTCGAACATTAATTAGAATATTTATTGCCCCAATATCTCCACGAAGCAAAATGCATGCCAAATATAGTGCTCTAACACTTATACAAACCCTAATCTCTGATGTGATATTTTTTATTAGGACCACAAGAAATGACTCCAATGTGTGTGTACATTATTCAATTATTAAGGCACGTCGTTATTAAAAAATATGCGCATACCCCGAATTGTTGATTTGGAGTTTGACCCCAGTTCAGGTGTATTATATAGGTTTCTCTATTTTTTTAGAAAATATAAAAAAGTTATAATTTGTTATAATGATGAATATTATTCCTGTTTATTTTATTTTACTCTAGTATAAACTTGAACTGTTGAACATTAGTTAAAAAATAAAAACATTAAAAATTATATTGAGAAAAATATTTGTAATAATTTTTTTAGGTGTCTGATTTATAAAGACTTATTTTTCACACGTTCATTTATTTTTATTATATATATATATAAAACTACTCATCACAGTTTTTACTTTCTCTCCCTTATCTTTCTGTTTTCATTTTTAAAACACAAAGAAGGCATTTTTGAAGGTACGCTTTTGATGGAGCATTGGTATTGTAGAGGGAAGCTTTGGGTAATTCAAGATTCAGACATGTGTCTTTTCCATCACCGTGCATTCGGGTCAAGGCCCAACACACAAAGGGCTCAAACAAGGCTAATGTTATTACCACCCCTTTATTTTTATTTATTTTTTCAAATATCCTTCTCTTCTCACTAGATCCCTCTCTGTATTCAGTGTTGTTTGATCTCAATAAGAATCGACATTAACACACCTTAAACATATTGAGTAGTAGTTTACTTTGTTTCTAGTCAATAATTATGAATACTGACGTTGATCTTGTTGGTTGAAGTGTTACCATTGTTGTAGAGGCAAATAAAAGTATATATAATGGTAAAGTAAAGTGAGTATGTGTTAACAAAGGTTAGTTCAATTGATTAAGAATTTAACTTATGACAATAAAGTTATAAGTTTAAATCTTATTAATATGAGAATCTTATTAATGGTTGATTTATAAGTATCTCTATAAACGTTTATCGAGTTTTGAGACCCGTTTTAACCCTGATTGTTTACTAGGGTTATTATTATTAGTATGGATTTTATATAACAAAATTAATTTGTTAGCATAAATATTGCGTTATATACTAACAATATAATATTTATTTCATTGAAAAGATTTAATTAAGTTTTTGGTAGAATTTGATTTAATTCTTTTTAAGATTTTACTCCCTAAACTATTTTAAGGATTAATGTGAATTTATTGCCTGTATAAACCCATGAAGCAATTCACCGTCCCAAGTAAAAAAATTATTTCAACGTAATCTTCACCCTCATACACTAACCGTTTATGAAGCAACCTACATCCTTAAAAAGTATAGGAAATACATCTTTTAACACACCGCATTCTACCCATTTATCCTCCCATAGTTTTGCTGTTTTCGTATCCTCATTATCCTTACGATATTTTCCTTTAACCATTCTTCATTTCCATCCTACAAATGTGTCTTCATCATATAGAAAGAACCATCATTACTCACATTAGCCCTATGTAACAAATTGAATCCTTTGTACATCTCCTCTAATTTCTTGCACCATAAGCTCTCCATTTCAACAAGAATTCTCTATTTCCACTTCTGGCCATGAGAGCTTAGATTTTTCAAAATCTCTTACCACCAAACAATCATTCATGAAAACCTTCTTTATTTTTTTTAATGAAACAATCTTATTAATAATTTTTAGGCACAAGAAAGAAAGAAAAATAGAAAAAAGTAAAGAAAAAGTGTATTGACTTAAGCATATAGGAGCAACCACCAAGAGATAAATACTTATCTTTGCAAAGGGATATTTTGTTGTCAATTTATCAATGGTAGGTTTTCACGTTGTAAGTTTCCTCAGAAAGGAACCAATAGGTATACCAAGGTACACGAAGGGCATATCCAACTTCTTGCAATTCATAAATCAACCACCCACAACTTTGATACCAAATGACGTAAATGGAAGGGAATCGCCTTGAATTCCAGTTTCAGAAGAAATAGATTATGATTCTCTTTTTAATGATCAAAAGTCATGGCTTGTGGAAATGAAAAGGATGGTGAAAAAAACACATTGAGAAGCTCTGTGGGAAAACTGATAGATTTCATGAGAAACTTGAGAAAAGAGAAAGAAAGCTTTGAGAGAAAATATCTAAAGAAGATAAGATTGTGGTATCACATTCTTGTAGAAAGAGTTATGTCAAGGCTTACCAAGAATGAAGATTGGAGGAAAAGAAAAGAGAAAGGAGGTGGAGAAAGATTTTGAGAGAATCGAAAGTGAGATAGAGAAAATTTTGAAAGAGATATTGAAAAAATGACATAAAGGGAATTAAAGAATTTGAGAAAAAGAAAGATGAAGAGGAAGATGAGAGAAAGAATAAAAAATTGAAGAATTACAACCATTAAGTATTATTACTAAAAAATATGAAGAAGAAATTGAAGAAAAAGAGAATGAGAGAAATAAAAAAGTGAATGAAAATCATAACAAGAGAGAGTAAGGGTCCGTTTGGTTTCCAGTTGGGGAAACGGAGTTGGGGAAATGGAGAAATTTAAGGGTTGATATTGATCTTTCACGCCGTTCGAGACAGTCAAAACTCCGTTTAACCGTAGGATTTATTTTTGGGGTTGGTCAAACCGAAGTTTGACCAACCCAACTTTGTAACCAAACAGGCTCTAAGATGATAAACCAACACTCTACTTATTTATCCACTTGGTAGAAAGTGTTGATATATAAACTATAACGAGATAAATAATTAACCACTTAACATATGGAGTAATTGATAAAAGTCATCCTAACTTTACTCATAATAATTATGGTAATGAGTTTTTTTTATTAAAAAATACAGTTGTGTTAAAATTTAGTTATAATAATTTTTTCAATTCAAAATCAAATAAGGTATATTTAAAAAGGTTAAATAATTAAGACTTAATTACATATCTTGTTACTACAATTTTCATTTTTAGTCTCTTAATATTTTTTAGTTGGATTTATTCCTACAATTAAATTCATCTATTACTTTTTCCTCGCATAAAACCCTTAAATCTTTTATTTTGTTCTCAAATAATTATTTAGAGGGATGAGAAATGAGAATATGAGTGTTTTTTATGGTCTTTATGGTTGTATCATAATAGAGTTGTGTTTGAGTCCAAGTGTCGTTGATGTGTTGGAAATCCTACATAGGATGATAAGACATAAATCCAATAAATAAGTTTTAGATTACACATCTAAGGGAGGAATTAGTTTTTTAAATTGGATTTATAGCCCAATATTATAATTGAATAATACAATATTATATCTTAAAATACCCTTTATACTCTTTATTAATATATTTTCCTTGCTTATAAAAAAAGATTTAAGATGAAATTGAGATATGAACCAATTTTAAAAGATTCACAAGCTAATAGGCTAACGGAAACTTGTAAAATTTTCTATGGTGTGATTAATATAGGTGCTTTTAATCTGATTTAATGTAATGCAAACCATAAAACTAATATAAAGAGTTCATGAAAAAAATTCAACTAATCAAAAATTGTAAAAAAAAAAATTTTATTGCATTAAATTATATTTCAGATCTATTTTTTTAAACCAATATGATACAATCCAAACTACACTTCTATTATATATAATTTTATTTATAAAATAAAATTATCATAGTCATATTTATGTAATTACATAAGTATAAGATTGTATTATTCAATTATTTTTTAAATTTACTTTTAAAGTTGTATTATTATTTTTCATGAAACATATGTTTTAATATTTTGATCAAGCTTATTATTTTTAACTTTAATTCAAACTTAATTTTATGTCTCATTACTTTCTTTACTATTTAGGTTTTACACTTTATATTAACATTAATGACTCTAATAAAATAAGATTTATTTATTATCTTTTAATTAAATAACCAATAAAAATATAAAAATCAAACTATCCAATACAATCCAAACCACATTTTATTAGATCAAATTGGATTAGATTTAAAATCTTATTTCAACTTATCTAATCTAATCCAAATCATAAAATAATTTTATAATCAAATCAAATAATTTTTGGCTCCAAAATTGATCCAATTCAATTTACGAACACTCTAGTGATTAAGACTTAGATAAAAATAAATTTTAAAAATTATTATTTTAGGATACACATAGATTTTGAGGGAAAGAAATGAGAATTTAATAAACTTATATAAAAAAATTAAAAAAAAGACTTAATTTTAACAGTTTAAATATTTAAATTTGGTAATCAATCATAAAAATAAAATTATAAAAATTAAAATCTAATAGTTAACATTTATTTTATATATTGTTTTAAACAATCAAATTTTCATTCGTTCAATAATTGTTTTAATTCTAGTTGACATAATGACTAAGGAACTTAAGAAAGACACAACATACTCACTAGGTACTGGACTGCAGAAATTTTATTTTTCTTTTGCTTACAAATTTTGTGATAGCAACCCCACCAGGGTGGCAGAAACATTACCCTCTGCTGAGCACTGAAGTTATAGTAGGAGGGTGGGTAAGGGTTAATGTCCTTTTTTTCTGGAACTTGAAGGGCACTCTAATTTCATTTAAGCACCCTGACTGAGGTACATCAGTACCAACGTCCACGTACACTGACCAACACACTTTCACGTGTAAAAAATTTATATTTACCTATATCCATATATTTGTTTTGCTATTTAAGTTTAATTTAAATACATAACCGGCATAAAAATTTTGATTGTTTTTTAAATTCGCTGTCAGACACACGCTTTGGGATTTTTGACCACAATAGTGTACTTTTTGAAAATATTTAAAGGAATGGGTGGATGGGAAAAAATTTTGTGGTATGTGGTGGAAAACATCAAATCTACATGGTGGAAAGGTGATTTCACTAAACCGCATGATGATAAGACGGTTTCAATGGATGCGTGCCAAACGTCATAGAGCCAAGAAAACCATTTCATCATGAGACGGTTTGTACATGCAAAAACCGCCTCCTCGGAGGACGGTTTCATAGTCAATCTATGTCGCTACATAAGCTGTTCCCTAGGCACTAAAATCGTCTCTTCATGAGATGGTTTCTTTTGAAGTAGCATGAACAAACCGCCTCCTTGAAGGGCGGTTTCATGGTCAAGCCCTACCATCGTCTCTCCATGAGACGGTTTTATTTGAATTCGCATCCTAGAGCTGTGTTTTTTGGGTTACTCATACCACTATGGTGCGATTTTAGTTCATATGTTCTAATATAAATTCAGTGTGTTCCACTTTCAGCTTGCATCCGCATAAACCTTTGTGTTTCCATTTTAAGTTGAAGTCAGTTTGTTGTTGCAGATTGTTTTAAATGTTCCATATTGATATAGATTTATTTTTATATAAAAAATGATAATATGTATTCTGTCCAATATTATTTATTCTATCCGAAAGTGATGCAACAGTTTTTGTCCGAGTTGTTCAATGTAGTGGTTGCACGAATGACATCTCCGATATTAGTGATTCTATACATTAATGGACAAGAATATAAAGGCCTAGAAGGGTACAAATTTGAGGGTGACACAAGGTTGATGTAGGTTAAGCAGAGTATTACCATGGAACAGTTGAAGGAAAGAATTTCTGTTAAGTTGGAACTAGGATTGACGCAGGTCATTACTCAATTAACTAGTAGGTTGATTGTAGACAAAAAGAGCAAACAATTTTCAAGATTTGCGACAAATGATGATGCAGAGATTGAAGTTTTGTTAAGAATGTTTGAGTTACAATATAATATGGTTGCAGTTGAGATATATGTCGATGTTGATGTTGTGGCCTCTTTATTGCCTCACACCCAAATAGGTTCCTCAGTAAGCCTTACACAAATAGAAAGTAAGTCAAATTAAAAGCATTTTATATTTAGTTCGTTGAGTATGACACTAAACCTTTGATTCTCCTTGTTTTTGAAGTTGAATATAATATTAGTCTATAAGATGATGATGATGATCCTGATTGTAATGTGATGAGGAATGAGACAATAGTGAAGATGATGAATATGATGAAGGAGAAATTCCAAATTATAGTGATATGAACACGTATGTTGAAGGCGACTTTAATTCCGTAGCTGAGATGTCAAGTATGGGAAATCCACAAAGCGTTGTGATTATTTTACTTGGCCATGTTGCATCCGGGTCCACAGGTTACTCATTCATAAAGAGGGTTGTGTGAGCAGACGTTATTGGTCAACTAAAACATGACAAATATTTGAATGGTTTGCAGGAAGTTTGCCATTTTGGAGCTCATCACCATATTACACCAACATCAATTGGGCCCACCCAGACGAAGATCAAGATTTCCAAGGCTTGGAAAATGAACATGATTGGCATGTGGGCGATGATTTGTATGTGGGACTGAAGTTTACATCAAATTCCGAAGTCCAAAAGATATGCTTTTGTATATGGCACACCTAAATCGGTGAATCAATTTGGTGTGCCAATTCAATGTGCAGCCAACACTTTTGTGCCAACAATTTCTTAAATCAATAGTACCTTTTATAAAAATAATATGATGCACAATAAAAATATTTTCCTATAAATAGAGACATTGAGAGAAGGGAGGAAATTACAAAATCAGAAAGATTTTAAAGAGATAGCAATGTTAGAAAGAAAAAATGGGTATAAGGAATAAATTATTGTTTAGTGAAAAGAGATTTTTCTCAATTTATGAGGTAATAATAATTTTCTTTAAAATTCTATTTATGATTATTAAGTTTATTTTTAAAACTAATATTATGCTAGATTTAAATAGTACTTTTATGGGTTGCTGATTTAGGCCGCACACTAGCCTAGAGTCTACGACATCGGATGATGGTGTCGGTCGAATCTATCGGGTCCCTACTCCATGACGAGAGTCCTTACTAACTGGTGTCAAGGCGAGCTTGGCATATTTATTGAGGAAATACCAGTAATTAATCTACAGATGATGTCATGAATGTCTACAAAGATATAAGTTTTTCCCGTGATTTACAGATTCGTACTGACACAATACCATGTAGAACGCAACTGCCACCCACCTCTGTAAATAATCCTCATTTATGACTCATTAAGGTATGTTATTTTGTCTAATATACGCCTAAGCTTCGATATTAGGTATCCATACTGACTTGAGTATCGAAGTCTCCTTGCAGGTGACACAATCTTTCTCTCATTAACGCAATAAGAACGATGTGATAACTATCAGATACCAAGTCTTCTAATTCCCCATTAGACCAGGAGGCATAGTACCAGATCCCCACTAGATTGATGTAATATATAAGAGAGAGTTAAGTCTGGTACTAACACCAGTTGTGTTGTTATCTATATACCGAATAATTATGTTACTATCATGAATAGTAAGTTACTATTTCCTATTTACTATGTACGGTTACTATTCATAATAGTAACAACAATGTCATGAATCTAACAATTATCTTATGCAAATTAACTTTTATTTTATATCTCCAAGCTTTTATTTTATGTATATTAATTATGATATATTTATATTATTTCATATCTCATCAAAATAATAAGTGTTGAATTTTATAGAAAAAGTTTCATTTAAAATGATTTTGTTATTAATTATGAAAATTTTTAAATCTTGTGCTTTATACTAAAAGGACTCGGTACTAATATGTTTTAGAACTTAAAGATCAAATGTGCACTCATTTTATGAAGAATCAAGCTCTAAGAGGTAAAGGGGAAAGTTATGTTATCACTTTGATAGAATAGAAATAATGCATGTTGAATGATGACCCTTGATCCTTCAAAGTACGAATTTTGCTTGATAGATTTGTCATCACATGATAATGTTAAATCTTAAATAATATTGATAAAATAAAAATAATAATAATGAATTTTATTGTGATGAAATGTTGTACTATAGTTTGTGTTATAAAATTTTGTCTAAGACTACTGAATCTTAAGTGGGATTGTTTGTGACCCATCTAGTCTTTCTTGAAAATTCTCTAGTGCAATTTATAAACATAATATTTCATACAATGAGGAAAGTTATTATCCAAATAAATAAATAAAAATACAAGGTTTTGTTATAATGTTTAAAATCTATGTTTGATTATAAACATAAAATTGAGTTTGAATTTAAATTGTAATTGAGAATATTAAACTTTGAAAAATATTATAGTATCAATGCGAAGAAATTTGATTGGATACACATAGATATAGATTATGAATTGTGGTAGTATGATGTGAAGTAATATAAGTACCTCAAAGTAATAGAAGTTACCATGGGTACACTATAAGATATGTGAGGCACTAGAATTATATTTATTTCTTAGGGATTCGAGTATAATTAGGTGAGTAACCCAGACAAAAAATGACTTGGCCTTACAAACCATGTCAGAGGTGAAAACTGAATAACTCATTATATCTAGACGTTGTGTACTGTAACACCCTTATTTTTATCATTATTATCTTATTTTATTATAGAAAATTTTATATTAAGAATTTTGATAGAATTACACCATAGTCCTTTAGAACTTTCTAATTATTATATTATTTGAGAATTTTCAGAAAAATAAATAAAGCAAAAATTTCTTTTAACACCCCTCATAATTTCAGTCTCACGTGTATGTTACTGTGCAATCACAAAATTTTCAATTTTGACATAGTAACCAATGTTAGATTTTCATTCTTGTACAGTAACAAAAATATTAAAATAATGGAATGAACAATAAATTTTTTCCTATGAATAAGGGGTGAAGAAACAAAGGATTTCAGGGAAATTCAGAAATATAAGTAATGTTAAAGGAAGAATACCAAATTTAAAGAGGAGAATATTTTCTAGAGAAAAGAGGTTCTACAAAAATCCTAAGGTAATAATAATTTTCTTTTATATTTTTTATGATTACGAAGGTTGTTTTTATATCACTTAAAATCTATTATTGTATCAGATTAAATATTATTATTAGTTACTATTTTAAATAGCAACTTATTATTACGAATTACTATTTCAAATAGTAAATTATTATTACAAGTTACTATTTACTATTTATTATTTACCAGTTACTAATTACTATTTATGATTTACCGGTTACTATTTACTATTTATTGGATACTATTTATTTTTACCGGTTACTATTTACTAATTACTATTTATCTGTTATATTCTTGATAAGTCTTATAGAATAAAATTTACTAATAATTATTCTGCACCAGAAAATTTTTAAATCTTAATTTTATAATAATTATGATGTATTTATTTTCGTATTCTATAAAAAATGAGAGGTGGAGTTTTTATGTAAAAAGTTCCATTTGAAATAATTCAATTATAAAATTTTTGAAACTTTCATATCTTATTGTTATACTAAAATGAAATTCATATGTTTTAAAACTCAGAGACGAAGTGTACACGGACTTTTTATAATGAATCAAGTTAGAAAAGTCAAGGGGGATAAGAATATAATATGAGAAAACATAATAATAATAGATGAGTCTCATACTCCTTTAAACTTATAAACTACTAATATATACTAAAATAATATTTATTATTACCTTAAGTAAAATAAATAAATAAAATTTATTTAAAGTTTAAAATATATGGTGCAATTTATATTAATTGACTTAATATAAACCGTATCATTTGAGAATTGGACTATTATAATCTTGTATGGACTAAGGTAAACTTATACGATGATTGGACTATGATGGACCTATATAACTATTGGATTATTTTGGATTGGACATGGACCAAATAACATCATGACTAGACCACTAAGACTTAATATGGACTTTAATAACTAAGATACTTCAAAAGAAATTGTGATGGTTATGTATAATGATTGTGTTATTTTATTTGATTGATTTGTGAATAATTATTTTATGTTGTTACGGAGAGTGAACATGTAGCAAACATGACGAAAAAACTAAAACTCAGTAAGAATTTACTCTTCTCTTACTCTTTATTTTTTACTTAATGTTTATTCAAACTATTTGTAAGGAATTTTTCATAGTTTTCAATAAAATTGTATAATTTCTATAACTCTCTTTTATCTTTAAAAAATATTTATTGAAATAATGATTTCTGGTTACTTTATAAAAAAGAAACTATTTTATAAAAATAATATTTTTTAATATATATATATATATAAAGACTTTTGATTCTTAAATGAAAAAAAGATTCTTCATTAATATTTTGTTTTAAACTCTTGAAAATATGAGTTTTAATTTTTAAAAAGTATTTATAAATATTAGGCAAAATTTCAAGTACCATGGTTTAAGATATAAAAAGATTGATAATCCAAATTCGAGTTTTAGTAAAATGGGTTTTGAATTTATCTATAAATTTTCTAGGGAAAGTTTGAAATATATTTAAGCTTTGAAACTCAAATTATGATGAGATTTAGTTTGTGATTTATAAAGGGACTGTACTGAAATTTTTCTACATGTGATAGAACTTACTTGAGAATTTAAAATTTGTACAATTTATTGGGGGTGATTATGTTGTGATTTGTAGGCCCCCCAAAATATAATTTTTAATCAAGTTTCTAAAAGTCTTAATCAACTCAATACGCGAGTAATTTATGCATCATGAATAATCTAAAGAGAAAAGATGTGATATTATCTAGGGACGGATTATAGAAACCAAGTATACATTAAAGGAGGTTCAATTACGAGTCTAGGGATGAGAAAGTGTGAAAGGGTGCTTCATGGGACCTGGGGTCACTCTCTAGTGTTGGGTACTTTCACCATAAACTCTATCTGACTAATCTCTAAGTGCTTTCATATCAGTAGAGTTATTCTTTTGTCTTATGGGTAATTATATTATCTGGATTTTGAAGAACAGTGTCAACTCCTAATTGGCCTAGCGTAATTTTTTTTTTAAAAGGCCCACATACATGAATAAAATGAATTATGGGTTGAGAACATTAGATTGCGTTCATATACATTCATAATTGTTTATGCGTGTGATTGTGATTGATAGTATAATTAGTATATTTGTGAAAAGCCTTTATTCATTATGCTTACTTCTTTTATCTATATTATATTCTATTTCTTACTTCTTTCTTTGTGTTTTATTTCATATGTTTTCATGTGATGGTTCGTACAGAGTGGAGAATTAAAGGATCCAAACCATAAATATAATATGTTCTAGAAAGAGAGCTCGGTATGAATACTGTGGTCTAATGAATAAACGAAACTATTGAATAACTGTTATTGGGCCATGAAATTTTCTCTCTTTCTAAAATTGTTTAATATTTATCTATTTTATTATGAATGAGTGTAATGATATTGTTCTATAAATTTGTTTAATACTATAATGGTAATCATGAGATATTTCAAAAAATTATTGTTTTATAGTATGTAATTTATTCTGATAGTTTCCTTTTACTTAATATAAAATTTTCAACGACAACATTTCTAATATTGAAACTATTTTTATTTTTATATTTGAAAAAACTTTGTAAAATTATGAACTCTTTGAGACTTGAAGTAATTGAGATGTAACCGGGGGTGTTACATGTACTACTTATGTCAATATATTAGTTGAGATTGATTCCTAGAAAAGTCTATGGAGACTTATATTTAGCATGAAGTGTTATGATGTACCAGGAATTTCTAAGTCCTAATTGATACTTCAGAGTGATGAAAGAATTATGAGCCCTCATGCATGAAGTGTGATGGCATTTTGCATATCTTATGGAAATGATATTATGTCATCGACTGATATTATTAATAAGATGATAGGCTAAATATGATATGTGAATTTGTGGTTGGTATAGAAAATTTTGTGTAGGGAAACAAATTATACACATGATGTTATCATTTCCATTTTATTACTGATAAGTGATCATACTGTTTCACTCACCTTTTATATGTCATCGATTGATATTATTAATAAGATGATATGTTAAATATGATATGTGAATTTATGGTAGGCATAGTAAATTTTGTTTAAGAAAAAGAATCATACACATGATGTTATTATTTCCATTTTATTATTGATAAATGATCATATCATTTCACTCACCTTTTATACTTTGTGTTGTCCACACACACGCCTCCCCCTTTCTCTCCCTCTCTCTCACTCAATATAGAGATTCTAGTGGAAGAACCAGTGTTATTTGGAGACGATAGTAATGGAGAAATGAACACACAAATCACACCCAATAGAGATTCTAGTGAAAGAACCAATGTTATTTGGAGACAAACCAGTGCTATTTGGAGACGACACTAGTGGAGAAACGAAGATACACACACATCACACCCCATATAGAAATTCTAGTGGAACAACTAGTGCTATTTGGAGATGACATTAATGAAGAAATGAAGATACATACACATCATACACTTACTCACTCACTCTCTCTTTCTCTCTCATACACACACACACCATATAAAGATTCTAATGGAAGAACCAATGTTATTTGGAGACGGCACTAATGGAGAAATAAAGATATACACACACACATCATATAAAGATTCTAGTGGAACCAATACTATTTGGAGATGACACCAATGGAGAAATGAAGATAGATTCCTATGATAGTCACGATGATTTTAGTACAGAACTTAGAGCTATAAATGACTAGTAGTTATAACTTATTCGTGTAAGACCTATGTCATTCCATACATCATTTATGATGTGATTAACTCAGCTTTGAATTTTGTGTATAAGTTTTAGTTCTTGATTAAATTTTATTTTTATTTTGGTTTAAAATTAGAGTGTTACATTCCACATATCGTTCCTTAAATAACGGTCACTAGTTCATTTTATGGTTCATGTGAATGGAGCAAATCATTTAATAAGTAATCATTGAGATTAGGATAAGTCTATGAGGTTACACCCTAAAAAATATCCGAATGAAAACCATAAAAAAAATTAGTCATAGAAGTATTGCAAGAATAAATATAGTAGTATAATGTCTCTTACTTTCTAACTTTTCACGTATATCCCTTGATAATTGCCTTAAAAAACATGTTACCAAAAAGTTATCACTGATGTAAGTTATTTTATAGAAACAAATAAGAGGAAGAAGATGGTGTTCCATTATGAGAGAAAATGTATCGCACTTATAAAACTACATCTGTAAGAGATGAATGGTAAGTTGACATTTTAAGCTATTAGAAGCAAGATTCTTTATTATTTCATAGTCAATCAGCTTAATTATCAATTATTAATTTTCATCTTTCGCTTTCAACAACTTTTAAGTTTTAGTTAACTTTTCTACTAATTTTACTAAACATATAAAAGATATGTCCCAACATGTTTAATAAGAACGATTTATTTTTTCATTACAAGTGATTAACACGACTTTACTGTTAAACTTTTTTTATTAAAAGAAATTTCAAGTGTCGGGGTCTTGATTATGTTTTATTTCTCTTCATCATCATCTCTCTTTCAGAAATTAATGGTATACTACATCCATTTTACCAACATAACATTCCTTGCAAGCATATGTGTTAAAAATTTAAGCTCTGTGCTAAAGAGGGAAAAAAAAGTGACCATATACGGAAAAAAAGGTGGGCATAAAAACAGCTTTCACTTGTGTAATATATGATGACAACCCCACCTTGCACAAATCCTCACAAGTGGAAATCTTTTATATATATATATATATATATATATATATATATATATATATATATATATATATATATATGCAAGTTTCGTTAATTTAATTAACGCTTCAAATTAAGGAGTGTCAATTCGCTTTAATTTTTCTAAAGTCACATTACTCTAGAAAGTAGGAAATAATACATGATTTTAAGAATCAAAGTAATGGCATGTTGAATTTTAATAGTAGCTAGAAGGATAGTGCATATATAGCTCATTACCAAGTGTAGCTACATCTTTTGTAAAGCTTTATCATATTTGTATGGTTTTCTGAGGATATATATATAATATGAATATATTTAATTATGAAAATTAAGATTAACCAACTGAATTATGTAGTAATTAATATTGATGTAATATATGTAGATTATTTAAAAGATCTTTAAACTCTAATGGATCAATAAATAAATAAATAAATAGTTATAACCAACTCAATTGTTGAATCTTAACTTGGAATTAACCAGAGAGCATGTATATTTATGTAGTGGAATGCATAGGTTGTGATAAGCCCCTAAGGAAGGAGGGGCGGCATATCCACACAATCTATGTTGGAAACTAAAAATGTTGGATACCCATTATGAAATCTAGGAAATGTTGATGCTGTACCACCCATTATAAAGACAATTCTTTGCCACAAGTGCAAAAGTATGAAGCAATACTAGCATAGATGGATAGAGATGGAGATATTATTTATACAAGTTGAAATGTAGAAGATAAGGTGAGAGATGAAGCACTAGGTTGGGAGGAAAAGGAGGAGAAGACGACAAACTTGGCCTAGGCTTGTGTTCCCACTCTAAACTGCAAATGATATGGGCCCTGTACCATATCTTCTCATACTCATGAAGTATTGTTGTAAAACATGTAAGCACAAAGAATTGAAAGGGGTGTGCAATATGTAATTTGAAATTGTGTTCATAATAGTGGTGTTTGGTTAGAGAAAAACAAATTGAGGGTAGCCTGACCCCTGAGGTGGTGGGGAAGTGGTAATGCAGAGGCACTTTGCAAATTTTTTGTCATCTAAGAAGTAGACAGAGGCAATAATAGCTGGATTTTGTTTCTGCAGTTCCAAACAGGGCCCTCCAATACCCCCCTTCTTCAATAGATACTTCTCTACTACCAATTATTGTTATCATTCTTTTACTGCTTTCTCTGAGCAGATACCTCTCCATTTTCGTGTGCCTTTGTCTCTTTCTCTTTGTCTTCCACCTCATTCTTCCCTTTCTTTTTCGTACATTACACACCATTAACAATATATACCAAAAATTTATATATATACATATATATTAAAAAAACACACACACACCAAATAACATTAGCTAAATCAGTGTCTCTATATATGTAATATTCTATCCTTTAACACGTACGTTGATCGTTAAATAAGAGTCAATCTGAAATTACATGACTCAAAAAGAATAACATTAGCTAACATATATCATTATAGTCGACTTTTGCTTTTGCTTATTAATTAAACAAAAGTTTGACATATTATATTACAGTTTGAGTTGAGCATCAATATATATATATATATATATATATATATATATATATATGTATATATTTTGGTTAAATGAAGAATGATATTATTAGAAACAAAACTTCCCTACTATGATATAATGTTACTGCATTTTCTTAAAAAAATTATTTGGTGTCATTGTCTGTGTCAGTTTGTTTCGTTGCTCATGCTAATTTTCTTGATGTGTCGTGCAGACAGACACTACGGAAAAGAGCAATAAGAAGCATATCTTTCTACCCGTTTTTCATTGCTACTGTCACAGCCCGTCCACCACTAATCATTCTGCCATATGTGCATCGTGCGATGAGAAACATTATTATTATAAAAACAAACATATCATTTCGTAAATGTAATATTTCTCGCATACGGACATGTGTCATTCAATCAGATACAGTGGTCCTATAATCAAAGTTAACAAGAAGAAAATTGTTTACCAAACAGAGAACACGGAATGGATATCAGAAAATACATGCACCCTCGTATATGGGGCCAACTTTCATTGCATCACACGCACATTACGGAATTGTACGACACAACCATTAAAACAATGCACACCCTCGAATTTAGATATCTAATCAAAGTTATTATGACCAGTCTTAATGTATAACTATCATTATCATACCATGATTGGCATCGGGTCAGTTTATGATATACAAGATTTTCCCTTCACGGCTTAAACATCTATACCATTTCATTTGTTTTAAGAAACAAAAAAAATGTTTTTATCTCTACACCAGTACTATTGTTGGTAGACGAAGAATATATTTTTAAAAAAATCATAGATATTCCTCGACCAATAACTAAAGATGCACAAATATATTGATATGAATTCTATCTCTTTTAACAATATTTTTACAGTATACGAAATTTAAATCGTTGGCAACATATTTAAAAATTCATGTGGAAAGAAAAGAATATGAAAATACCAATAAAAGAAAAGAAAAAAGTGAGTTTAAACTTTAAATACGAAGGGTTAGGCTTGGTTTTGAAGGTCTTAGAGGTTTGTTTTCCATTTTTAGACAGTCAAGAGTTTTGCCCTTTGTGGAAGGGAACAACACGAAAGTTAGGCAGAAAACCCCTTTTGTTTTCCTTCGAAAACAACCGACAGCTGAATGCACTCTTTCTCTGAATGGTCATGAGCAAAAGTAATAAAAGAAGCATTATTCTTTTCATGTTATTTTTCTCTCCTCAATACCTATCATTAACACCTTAAACTTATCTATCTATAATCTAAAACTCTAATACTACTGCTATAATATGCTAACTATCTTTAAACTTGGAACTTTATCATTCATATATAAACTAAAATATGAAAATGGACATCCTCTTAACCCTTCACATAAAAATTGATTTCAAAGAAGTTATTATTACTAACACGACTACCTAGAGAGAGAAAGAAGACCAATGTGGGAAAATCTAATTTTGTTTTTCATCTTTCTACAGAACAGTCCAATGTTGACCACATTTAGATTCTCCCGAAGGAATGGGTACAAATTAAGGAACCTGGTTAATTAATTCATTAATTTAATTAGAGGGTCTGTTTCAAGCTCATCATCAGGGACGACTACAACAACCTCTTGAAGAGAAGCACGGTAAGTGGTGGTGGTGGTGGTGTTGTTACCATTACACTCTGTTGCAGGAGGAGCAGAAGCAGTGGTAAGCTCCTTAGCTTTCTGCACTTGTGCATTCCAATCCGTGGTGGAGAGAACAAACAACATGAGACAAGCACAAGAGGCTTGGGCCGCAAGCAACCCAAGCCAAAGCCCAGCAAAGCCCATTTTAACAACAAACCCAAGAACAACAGCCACGGGCATACCCACCAAATAAAAAGAGCCCAAATTTATATTAGCCCCAACGGTGGGCCTAGCACAGCCTCTTAGAACACCACAACCAGTAGTTTGAGGGCAGTTTCCAAGCTCACAGAGACCAACAATGGGCAATGCAACTGAGGTGAGGTTAAGGATGTTTTGGTCAGAGGTGAAGAATCTTCCCCATTGGTGTCTCATCAAGGTGGTGAAAACCATGGCGGAGAAGCCCATTGCGAAAGCACAGAAGATAGAAACCATCATTGAAATTCGTGCCTTTGCAGGGCGATTGGCTCCCAACTCGTTTCCAACTCTTGTGGACACACCAAGGCTGAGAGATGATGGGAAAACGTAGACTAAGGATGTTGTTTGGATAAGGATTCCCATTGAAGCAATGGTCGCTTTCGGGTTGAATAAAAGGCCACACAAGAGGATCATGAGTTCGTACCACCACCATTCTAGACAAACAGACACACAGGTTGGAACCGCAAGTGCAAGCAAAGATGACCAACCCTTCACACAATCCACACTCGGAGAAACCCACGATTCCTTGTAAACACCCGAGAAGTAAACAAACGAAGAAAGTAAGAGAAAAAGGTTAAGGTTTGTCCATACCATGGCAATAGCCACCCCTGCTATACCCATTTTGAAGTGAACCACTAGGAGGAAATTTAAAGGCACGTGAAGGAGAACAGAGAGAGCGGAACAATATGTTAATGGTAATGTGATGCTTTGTGTCCTTAGGTAGATTCTAAGAGGGTGGAGAAGAGAGAGGAAGAAAAGATCAGGGATTGAGAAAAGAATGAAAGTGTGTGCCACTGAGGAAATATCATGGTCTTGGCCACACCACAAGAGGATATTCTTCATGTTGAGCCAAAGGAAGGAGATTGGGATGGAGGTTGAGAGAAGGAGGAGGACGGTTCTTTGGAGGGTTAAGCCAAGGGTCTTGCATTGTTTTGCTCCGTAAGCTTGTCCACAAATGGGTTCCATTCCCATGGCTAAACCAGAGATGACAGAGTAGCCAGTGATGTTGGCGAAGCCGATTGAGAGAGACCCTCCTGCTAGTTCCATCTCTCCGAGGTAGCCCAAGAAGAGCATGGAGATCATTGCTCTGGAATATAGGAGTAAACCTGTCATTGCTGTTGGGCATGATATCTTCCCTATGGCCTTCATTTCTTCCAAAACCTGAATGCACCAAACAAAGGACAAAATAAGTTAATATCAAGAGCGTGCTAATCATAAACTGCCATTGTTTCTTTTTCATCATCTGATGTGACCATATCGACAGTTACTTCTTGCTTGAAAAATCTTCATTTAATTTACACTCACAAAAAATTATCATCAATATATGTAGCTACCTAGTTATTAGATTTTTTTGTTTATTTTTAACTTCTTTCTCCTGATTAATTAATCACTTATTATTATTATTTATTTTGATTACCTCTTTAGGCGTAGGCCATCTGTGGAGTTCATCTTGAAGTTGATCATGATGAGGATGGTTTATGAGTTTTGGGTCGGGAGTTATGAGGTGGGTTTTCGTGGGACATAAAAATGAGGATGGTTTTGTGTTGCACATGACTAGTGACTACCTAGTAGGTAGCTATTAGTTCAAGTTGTAGTTCTGAATACAGAGAGAGAGAGAGAGAGAGAGAGAGAGAGAGAGAGAGAGAGGGAGGGAGAGAGAGAGAATTTATGTATGACAAAGGCTTGAATATATGTTGCTGCTTCTTATCTTAGGTTGTGTGATCGTGCAGCGCTTATGAAGTTGTTGAGGGAATAAGAGGGTTTTGTGTTGTGTATGGGAGGGATAGGTGAAGGGGAATGTGTGTATTTATGCATGAAAGGCCTGGCCCTACAAAGGTAACGCGTGTCTTAAATGCAAGCAAATATTGGATATGGGCATCTTTGCTTCCATATTAGAGGGTTAGTAAAATGTTATTTTTTAGTTTGTTGATTGACCTGGAATCACAAGGACTATTAATATTAATATGAACTGAACTTTACAATTTTATTTTTGAAATTAGTTATGCTAAATTAATTAGATGGAGAATTTTCTTAAGAATAAAAAGAGAAAGAGTAAGCTTGAACGGAAGAAATGCTTTATGGTGGTTTTGGGAGGCACAGGAACCGACTTATCTTTCTCTCAGAATTGGAAGAATATATTATTTTGATTATTATAGTAATAAATATTTATTGAAAAAAGAGGAAAACAAATTTGGGTATAAAGCATCTGAGGTAGCAAGTTTTCCTTACCTTTGAGTGTGGAGGGGAAACAAGTTCGGTCTTATCTATACAGATTGTTAGTTGTAACTCAGAAAAAAGGATGGATGGGTTTTATTCTCTTTTTAACAGTCAAATCGATGATGGAGTTTGATTTGATAATTGATAATTGTGGTTTAAACTCGCCTGCTTATTAATGGATGGATAATCTTTTTAAACATCACATTACCCTTTTTATTTCCCTGTGTATGGAAACATAAAGAATTTTATCTTGAAACTTGGAATGCCAGGTGGAGAGAAGCAAATTGCTTTACATCTCAAATCAACCCTTCATTATTAAATTAGTATTAATATTACTATTTGTTAGTTTTTTTTTTCCCTTTTTGATGGGGTAGTTTTGAAATCTTGTGTTGGTATTTATGTGGGCTCGAGAAATCTTATAATACTCAAGTATTTTACAACTTTTACTATTATTAGAAGATAGAAAAAAGATAAGAGAAAAATACAATTGTCAAAAAGGAATATTATGAAAGTATATGATAAGGATAGAATAAGTATTTGTTTTTTTAGGCCCAAGTACTGGGCATTAAATTTTAACACACTTTTACTCCCAAGATATTTTGTTTTGTTTTACAAAGTGGCTGCCAGTGCCAGTGGTTAATTTGTAGTGCAGGCAAAATGTTTGCACTGCATGTTCTTTAAGGGAGCCAAGCCATGCATGTCCCATTCTTCTCCAACCCATGTCGTAAAATCCATTCCTATCACAGCCATTGTCTATATATAGATCATCTGAATCACCTAATGGCCTAAACATTCCCTTGACTACTTTGTCCAACGGATGAAACAAGTTTTCTCTTGCATCCAATTTAGGCCCCACACGGTGCTATGTACCCCTTATATATTATCACTCGTTGAATGTCTGAACCCCATTTAGCAGATAGGTTGAAACATAGTGGACGAATGTCCACTATACCATGTCATCAAGCCATATATATAGATTGCAACTTGAGAATAATTTCTTCTTGTCAACCAATATAGGAAAATGGAAACTTTTTCAGATTTTTAATCCAAGTTATAACTAATCAGTGTGGTCATCAAGTTTCTGGTTGGTTGCCCTGTATTTGGCTGGCATTTAAAGAAAATAGTTGTGCTCCTTCCTGGGATTTTAATTTTGAACAAACAAAAGGTTGAAGTTAGTGTATAATATATTACACTTTGATAAAGGTTATCTTCATGGATATGTATATCATTATCTAAGGACAAATGCAAGTATATGTGTGGATTATGGAGGTAGGTGGTGGTGGTGTCATGGAGGGACCACCAGTGGTGTTAATGGAGAAGAGACAGATGGGAGATGGGGAACACTGGAGAGAGAATTACGTGCCCCAATTACAACCATTTAACCTGTATCACAAAGGGGATGAAATTTAGACGAGTCTGTGTCTGGCTGTGTATAGGAGAGCATGGCCTTATTATATATGTGGAAACAGAAGCACCACTGCTATCTCTACATTCATTGGCCCAAACACACAGCAGATAAACTCTCTTTTCTTTTCCCTTGTGATCTTCGAGCGAATTCAGCAATCAGTTTAATTGTATAATACAAGAAAAATACATAAAGAAAATAAAATTCTCTGGAATTCAAGGCCATCCCATGTCAGATTCCATGTGTTTGTAGCTCACCCAGTTGATGTGAATGAAAGATATGTATCATGGAAGGGAACCAATGCTTTGAAATTAATTAATAAATCAACAGCAGAAGTTCTGACAGCGGACAATTAATATGAATATGAATAGGAAGGAACCCAATCTCGAATTTGGCATCCTAATTGAAACTTGAAATTGAAAAAGACAAGCTCAGAATCACGTCATGATGGCGTACAAATTTACTGTCATCAATCAAAAAGATAACGCGAGACAAGTTGTCATAGTGGAGATAACAAAGAACTTCTTTTTTCGACTTAACAAACTACTAAAATGCAAGTTTCGGGAAAAGAATGATAAGGCTACAGTTTTAAGTTTGACATTAACAACAAGATTATACTCCTCTAGAAGCTCGAACAGATTCGCTAATTGTATTCCTCCGACCCTTCCGCAACCGTAGAAGAACTCGTCGCTGGACAACTACTCTACCGAACCCTTCCCGGTCAATTTGCTCTGTTCAAATTTAATCAAGAGACTGAGACACGGATAACATTGGTGAATTCCATCACACGACTTAAGGGTGCTTTGAATTTCAGAAAATATTTTCTGTTTTTTTCAATATTTTCATTTTTAATTATAAAATTACCATTTTATTTTCTATTTTCTAAAATTTGTATCAGAAACAATAAAAACAGATTAAATTTTTCAATATTTTTTATACAAACGTTCAAAAATAAAAAAACAATGACAAATTTATAAATAAAACCAGAAAATGTTTTCTGAAACCAAATAACCTTGATTATCATTAAATGGATGAAATCCAGAAAGCATACCTGTTAGAAGTCTGCTGAACAGTATGAGATGACATAGCGTCCAATATTTTACCAGTCTTTTAACAAATGAAAAGAAATTAATAATCAGGTTTTTTCTTAATCAGCATAATAAACTATAAGTATGTAATAATTCATTCACTTATTCCTCCATCAACAGTAAACATTAGTTACCTGTAATTTACTAAAAACCATCAAAATCTAAATCCAAACTTTACAAAGAAAGTTACTTGACGGATAAATTCCAGTTGGGCAGTTGGCACGTGGTTCAAAGATCAGATCACTAATAGTTAGGACAAATGATGATATAAAGGTTGGTGTTTGTAAATGCTCTTTTGAGTCCTAGTAACAGGCATTGTACGAAGAATTGATAGCAAATCAGACTTTCATGAATAGTGAGGTGTATTAAAAACGAGAATTTATTCCATGGTTCAAAAGAAGCAAGATAGATTAAATGTACACATTAAATGACCATTATAAATCAAACCCATCGTTCAAGAATTATTTTTAAAGAAGTATACTGTGCCCAAAATAAAATGGGGGCATTAAAATCATGTCTCAATCAGGGTTTCCATCAGCACACTTAACATATTCATTGTTGGCCACTAAGCACATTCATCTAACTTATACAAACAAATAGCACAAATTCTTCAGATTCCAATACATCATGGTTGAAACACCAACGCACAATCAGCATTGCCTCAAAATAAAAGAATTTTTCAGGTGGAATATTTCCCAATCAGAAGCAACTCATCTTGGTTGGAAAGGATGTTGCCCATGAGTAGTTTTGGAACCTACAGAAGATGCCCCAACTACTTTCCCACCGCATTTAGCCTTTAAAAGCAACATTTTACACAGGTGGGACTGATTTACAATGAAGAAATTCTCCACTGATTGCAGATAATCTTTCAATCATTATTTTGGTGACAGCTTTTATGATTACATTTCAGTTGCCAGGATGTTTGGAAAAGTACTGCTATATGAATTGTTTCTTTTACTTTGTTCCTAATACATCAAGAAAATCCATTCTTTCTTACTGCCAGTAGAAGAGGGTCCCTCATGGTTAACAAAGCAGAACATTGTCCAAAACTTCATAAAATAGTAACACTTAGAAATTTTAATTGGCTCATTGGCTATATAAATAACGGGGGAAAAGATGAAAACACATCCATGCATTCAATAACTCATGTTAGAAAAAGATTGGGTGCAGTTAGGGGCGTATCTTGATTGAATGGAAGGCTCGATGAAAACTACATACAAATTATTGCTACCACTATTCATTTTCAGTATCACTCTTTCGAAAGAAATCCATGCCAATCATGGAAAGAAAACAATACCTCATACTTGGCTTCTAGGATTTTGACCACCAGATCGGGGAATATACAAGACAGATATGAATCCACTGACAAGGGCTGCAACAGCTGCCACAGCAAAAGCTGGAGTGTTTCCTCCTCCAAATAACTGATCCCACGGTCCACTTCCCACAGACACCACCATCTGTTCCAAACATTAATATACATAAACTTAGCCAGCTCAAAATATGCAAATCATATGCAGAATACAAAGTTTTCATTTACTAAGATAAATCACCATTAGATTAGAACAATAAAATAATTCTTAAATTTTATTATTTGCAAATAAGTCCATAATCTAGGTATGCTATCTCTACTGGAATCTGTCAACCAGTGGCTTGAAATGTGATATCTGGAAGAAAACGAAAGTACAAATCAAATTTCATAAAGTCAGTATGATAGTACAAAATAGCTGTCACTCGCTAAATCTTATTGCCTTTATTTCTCTCCAATAATATCTAATTTCAAACTTTGATGGGTCACAAAAAGTGTACCCATTTAGGCCGTTATTTTAAGTACTTTTACTAGCAGCATGGATTGGTTTTCACATCCAAATTGGTGATAATTAGTGGTCATAATGAATGGGCCAAGACAAAAGGGAATCTGAACCAATGACGTTGACCATTATGTAATTCGTGGTATAATGCATTTAATTACTCCTTTTATAGCTACATTTATTCTATAATTAATTAAATTGATTCTATTAGCCATGCTTATAATAATTATAATTATATACAATCTCCTATAAATTCAATAGCTCCATTGTGATCTCAACACAAGAAATTCATAATATGTTCTCTCATTTTTCTCTCTTTTAACATAGTATCAAAGCCTATCCAAGATCCGTTATTGGATCATCCATATTTGTTCACGCTCCGATCCAGAGTGGGGTCATCCGTATTTGTCCATGCTTCATTTTTTAGCGCTACCCGTATTTGTCACGCTCCATTCTTGAGCGTGAGTGGATATGAAAGTCTCACATTGTCTAGAGATATGACCAATTAAAAGTATACAAGGTGAAAGTAATACTTATCCTATGAACTAACTTTTAGGATTAAGTTATACTCACTACCTAAATTCAACAATATATATATATAGGGATAGCCCAAATGAGAGTACTTGATTATTATGAGAAATAAGAACAATAAATTTAAATAACATAACCATATATGAATGGTCAAAATTAAAGGTTAGACAGTGACTACATGACTATTTAAAAAATGTCATGTGGGTTTATCTTTCAATCTTTGACCATTCATATAAAATATAATTATATATTATTGTTCTAATTTCTTACAACAATTACCAAGTATTCTCACTTTATATGTCCATTTATATATACATACATGCATGCATACATACATACATATACTTCTGTTTTTCAGGAGTATTTATCGGGGAGGAAATGTTCATACCCTTGAGGGTTCTTTCTTATAATGTTTCATCATGTCATACAAATCTCCCTATGACCTGCTTTCCAGTCCAGTGCTTAGGCCATGATTTCTTTAATGAGATCTCAAGAAATATGCAAAAAGATTGTTGCTCATTACTGTTTTCAAAGGAGATTGTTTTTGTGCTTTCTTTGAAAAGGATTTCTTGTACTCTTGTAATAATGGACAAATTTTAATTGTCCCGCACTTTACAGATGAAAGGTGGGAATAAGTTAACCAAATTAAAATTTAAAACCATAAGTATGGACACTTTTAAAAAGGACCCATTTATGTATCAGACATTTGACACTTGTACCAAGCATCCATAACACACTAAATTTTTCTGTGTCACAGTTCCCAGGACAAAAATTACTCGATTCTTAGTCAGAAGCATCCCAATCGACAGCAATTCGTTCTCAGATTAAAATTACAACATTGACAGTATCAATCAGCAAAATACTTTGGTAGAGACCCATAAATCATGCTTCAGTTAAGGGAAATTCACAGTACAAAATAGCAGACTATAATTGTACCACTTGTTGCCATTAATGGTATCCGAAGACATGTAACAACCTCAAGTAATTGATTATTCAAATTGAATTATTCTATCAAATGTGAAACTCTGATTGTTAACCTCGAGACTCGGGACCACTCATCACATTTAATTCAAGATCATATATTTTTATTCTTTAAGTTGAATAACTCCACATTAACATCCACCAGGAATGCCAAACAATTCCATGGAACTTCGTTCAGGTCTCACCCTGCCCCCTCAAAGGAAAATAAAAGGATAATTTGACAGTAACCATTAAAGAAAGGAATACAAAACCAATACCTGAGGGATCACTATTGCAAGATTTAGGAGTCCCATTGACAATCCTGAAAGTACCATTGAGTTATATAAATAGTTATGCAATCATATATCCAACAAAGAATAAAAAAGGCAACAATCACCTTGGCCAAGCCCCAATGACTGAATATGTGTCGAAATCAAGGCATATGGAACACTGTAAGTGATCTGAAATAATTGACCTAAGAAGTCAGATAAAATTAAACTTAGGACTTTTAAATGATATATGCATCAACTCATGCATGACTAAAGGGGCCACTTCCAAATTTTCATTTGTAACATGTCATGATTACCAAATTTAAGGTACAGAGAATATGCCAGTTTGAGCTAAGGAGACTATGCTGCCATGATTGAGTAAAGATGCTTCATGTGTGTGAGCCACTGAGATTCTTTAAAAGAAAAATTCAAGAAAATAACATGGGTGTTTTCTATGAAACATAGGTGATCAAAAGAGCCACATTGGGCTAAAGAGATCATGCAGCCCAAAACAGTCAATTAAGATATTTCAAATGTATGAGCCATTGAAACTATGCAAAAGAGCAGAATTTGAGCTTTGTTTTAAGGAACATAGCGGATAGAAAGAGTGCCTTCAATATTGACATAAAAAACAACAACCAAAAATGCTTTTGGCAGTAAATAGAGCAACTCACAGCCAGTGGAAACCCAAGAACAGTAAAGATTATCAATGCAGCCATCACAATGCTAGTTGGTGGTAGATCTTTGCCTAAATAGCCAATGTTATTTGCCACATAGGTTACAATAAGCATTGCAACAAAGCATACAGCCATTAGGATATTTGAGATTCCCCACACAAATCCAGGCCCTCGCTGCCTGCATAACCTCTCCATGAGTACGGATGTTATTCCAAGAACAACTGAGTTAAGCAATAGGCCAAGCGCTCCCATTCTAACTCCAGTATCATAATTAGGGCCTTCATTTGGCTCACCACCATAAATCTCTCGGCCCATCCAATCAGTATCAAATAGAAGAAATGGAAACCATCCAATCCATGTTAGAGCAGTAACAGACAGTATTGTCCATACAGGGGCTGAAAAATATCTGACTGTCCCAAACAACTCCCACATGAAAGCTTCTCCTGCAGTTCCTGACTCCCCTTCTGCTTCTCCACCATTCTGTGCCCCACTTGAACCTAGAGGCACTTCATGAGCTGCCGTGATACTGATATAAGTGGTGATGGCAATGAAACCAACATCAAGAAAGAAAGCAGACTTGAGATTTGCACAACTGGTATTGCATGCAGGGGTAACTGTGAAAGTAAACACCTTGTACCAACCACTGTATGATCCAGCTGCATATCCAAGAATGTTACCAATCGCCATAAACAGGGAAAAATAAGCATTTGCAACACGTGTCCTTCGATGATCCTTGCCTAACATTCAAAAGATAGATAAACAGAAGATGAAATGTGTCAATGTATTGTTTTACAAAACTATTCCTTTTTTCTTTTTTGTTTCAGGGATAGTTGTGAGGGAGTTTTGTTGAGACATTGAAGGCCAAATTTGCAAAACAATTCAAGCAACATACAATCAAATAAAAAAGATAATTACCAAGTCCTTTTAATTTAACTGAGAATTCTATTCAGCATATAAAGAAACGCTGGTTATCATTAATGTAGAACTCATTTATTTTCAACTATTCTGATTCTATCTCACCTTTAATGGGATCATTTTATCCACTTTCTAGGGATAAAAGAAAGCTCATACTTCTATTCTTTCCTTTCCTACTATCTGCCAAGCATGTGTTAGAAGAAATTATTTTATTTGCCAAGAACCTTATCCAATATTTTTCATTGCCGTTTTTAAATACACTTGCCAATATTTCATGCAGAATTTCTTATTTCAAATTTCACATGCAAGAGTTTTTTCAAGGTGAAAAGCTTTAGCAAGCATAGATCTTGAATAGAATCATCCCCATAGATGCATGGAAGATTTACAAAAGCAATTTTACTATAATATATAACATGGCACTAGCAGCATGTATGCCTATGCTTTCCACATCATTTAGATTTTAAAATATGGCACCAAAGACATGGTAAAACATGCATTAATGGGGTATAAGAATTCAGGTATATATCAAATCTTTCTGTAAGAGATTCTCTTTTTCTCTTAAATTTTAGCAAGCATAGATCTTGAATAGGATGCAGCTCCTACCACAGCCAAAGACAGGCCTGTACAGTCCCATATTAAATTTTGGGTTAAATGAATATGACAAAATATTTACCTATGTTGAGATGTAAAAGTTAGTTACGAGTATAGGCAAAATACTTCTTATAAGACTTAGGCAATTCTCCCCAATTGAGCTAGCTTCTGGTACCATCCATCATGACCTATCCTGTCACAGTTCTGCCATGTTCCTAAAATATGGAGCTGTTCTGATTTTCTTCTCTTTCTTCTCTATTTTCCAATTTCTTTTCACTAGTCACAGGTATAGATGTGGAAGAACCCTTCTAGCAACCTATAGTGAATATGAATTATAGGGAAGCAGACTCATTCTTGATTGAGCCTCTTCTATGGTTTCTAATTTTGAGAGAAATTGCTAGATTATTATTGAATATTGATAACCACTTTTACAGAATACTAATACAAAGGAAAGGAATCCTAAAGGAAGTGATCTTGGCTAATAAAGGGAAATAAATCCTAGATTACAGCTTAGAAGATTGGGATAAAAAATCCTAATGACATGATCTTAATAAAAGGAATAAATCCTTGATGATAAGAAATCATATCTAATAAAAAGAAAAAGTAAATAAATAAATAAAGGAAACTAATTATGTTGTATCTTAAAAAATTAAGAAAACAAATAAAAATGCTAAATATGTTGCATGCGTTGTTGCTACCTTTCTCTTTTTATATTGCTGAACCACAATATGTCCCTATCATTACCCACTTTGAGCATGTCCTCAAGCTTAAAGTCTAAACAAGCTCCTTTGAAGGATGCAAGTAATTCCCATGTTGCATCCTCCTCTATCAAACAATAACCTTCGTAAGATGTTTGTATCAGAAGATTGGTCAAAGAGCAAGGGTGCAAGAGATCCTAAGGGAAAGAGAGCAACGGACACTGTTTTAATGGCTTCATTTTGGGCACATGTGGTTTTTAGCTTAAAGGCTATGGGGCCTATTGTCCAAGTTTTATGTTTGGTGGATAATGAGAAGAAACCCGCAATGGGTTACATCAAATCCTGGTAAGAGTTTGGTGGGGCTGGGGCTATAAGACAAAGGACCACTATTGCCCCTGGTAAGAGTTTCCTTCATTTAATTGCTCATTTGTTTTATATTTGGTAAAGTGAGGTTACAATTAATTTAATTAATTGCAGCTGAATGGTGGAAGCAATATGAGACATTCACTCCACATTTGATGAAGATTATCGTTAAAGTCTTATCCTTGACTTGTAGCTCTTCTGGTTGTGGGCGAAACTGGAGAACTTTTGAGCATGTAAGCTCTTTATCTCTTTTTTTAACATTATTAGTTTGTTACTAATTGGATTGGTGGTGGGTGGTGGCTAACATTTTTTTTAAAGTCAAATAGATTCATTCCAAGAAGAGAAGTCGTCTTGAGCATCAAAGGTTATGTGACTTGGTTTTCATCAAGTACAACCAAACCTTAAATGAGAGGTTTAATGCAGTAACCATTAAAGAACCAATTCTATTGAAGGAAGTTGATGATACCGCAACTAACGAGTGGTTGCTAGGAGAATTAGGCAGTGATGAATATGGGGAGGAAGAGGAATTTGTGTTTGGTGAGGAAGATGGGTTGACATGGCAGCAAGTTTCACATACTACCGGTGTTGGACAACCATTGCATTACACTAGGAGGAAGCATAAGCAAACTGCCACTTCTAGGCCTTCCTCAAGCAATAGGAAAAAGGGGAAAGGGAAATATGTTTTGCAAGAGGAAGAAGAGGAGGAAGAGCTTGATGGTGAAGAAAAGACTTCCGAAGAGGAAGAAACTTATAGAAGTGATCAAGATGAAAGCTCAAGTGGAGGGGAAGAAGAGTTGCAACTAGGAGATGAAGATGATGAATATGATTTGTGATTTATAGATTTACATTCTAGTTCACTCTACTTCATTTAGTAAATGTTTCATTTGGATAATGTTGCTTTTTCTTGTTATGTTTAATGTTTTGGATCATTTTTAATGTTTCATATTGGATAATGTTGCTTTTTACTATGAATTTAGAGTGCTTTTAGTTATATTTCTGTATTTTTTAAGTGATTTCTGCATATATACATGTTTATCTGTGTTTTTCCCCGCGATAAATCAAATAGCGTCCGCGATTTGCTCCGCGACGCCGCGATCCCAGTTTAAGGGTCGGCCGCCATGCGACGCGATCCGGGATTAACTACTATGAGTAGAACCTCAAACTTCTCCTGGGAAATAAATGATCATATCAAGGGATGGTCTACCCAAACATGAACCAATAGTTAGGCAATAAAATCATTAAGCACACGTGGGATATGCATCTTGAATAAAGATCAAATGAGACAACAAGAGATTATGTATGTGTCTTCATGAATTGTTGTAACATTTGAAGTTTTAACTCTAGAATTGGAATATAAATAGACTAACAAAACAAGAAATAATACAATCTGTAAATGAATGAAATCTTTAAACACATAATTCCAATTAAAACTATTCCAAATTCTACCATTCTAAAAAATGCACCATTTTCAAAGGGGTGAATCCTAAACATTACACTTAGGAGGTGTTTGGTATAGCCTATAGGGATTCTTTTTAGTTTCCTAGGAAACTCAACTTAGTAAACTAAATTTCTCATGTTTGGTATGTTCTATTTAAAAAACATTCCCAAACAACTAAGTTTCCTGAGAAATTTTTTGAAGTTATATTTTACAAAGTTTTCTCAAGTGAGAGTTGGGAAACTTGATTTCCCAAATAGAGGGAAAATTTTAGTTATATATAAAGAACATTTCCCGGGAAACTTTTAAGCATATACCAAACACATTTTAACCTTCCTGGTAATTATGATTCTGAGGAAACAAGAATCCCGGAAACATGATTCCCTAGAAAAATAAAAACTCTCCCGATACCAAACGCCCCCTTAGAGTCATAGAGTTGCCATTGATCTACCACGTCACAAGAGACTCCATTCTGGAGATAAAACTTGCAGAGTCCATTGGCATTTAAAATTTCAGATGCCCCCTTGTATGCTCATTTAACAATAAACCGTGTTCTAAAATACTTTACAAATTAGTATTCCACCAATTGAGGTCCACGGAAAATACACTCACGCTGGTCATACTAGTTGTTGTAGTTTGGAAAACATGTTATAACAGAAAGATGCTTTGTATAAGTAACCATCCAAATCAAAAATTGATGTTGCTATACCTATATATAATCCTATTTCCAAAAGCAATGCCTAGTAATTGAACAATTGAATGATGCATAACTAGCACTT
The DNA here is from genome assembly GCA_037962975.1 of Clitoria ternatea. Lineage (NCBI taxonomy): Eukaryota > Viridiplantae > Streptophyta > Magnoliopsida > Fabales > Fabaceae > Clitoria > Clitoria ternatea. The sequence goes on from CM075670.1 coordinate 291,216,876, forward strand.
AATCAGAAAAAAGAAAGTTGAATTAGGGCTTCATGAATAGGGAAAAGAAATTTACCAGTGAGATCACCAAGCAAAGCTCTACAAGGGCCCTGGGTGACGTTGTTAGCCACGTCCAGAATCCAAAACCCGAAAACGAAAAACCCGACAGCCCAGGGACGGTGGTGGGTAGTGTCGCCGAACCACCATCCAAAGTCGGCGGCGTGACCAATGATGAGAACAGCGACGATGATTGCGAGCGCTCCGCCCAGAATAAAGGGTCTCCGTCGGCCGAAGCGGCTGGTGCAACGGTCGCTCAAGTGGCCCACTAAGGGCTGGACCAGAAGCCCAGACAGGGGCCCACAGAGCCATATGATACTGGCCCAAGCGTGCGGGATACCGAGCTGCTGCACGTAGGGCGTGAGAAGAGAGAGTTGCAGGGCCCACCCAAACTGAATGCCACCGGCAACCGACGCAACCCGCAGCAGCAGCCTCAGAGGAACCCTGGCGGGTCGAGGTGCGGAGGAGGGTTTGGATTTGTGGCGGCGGTGTTGGCGGGGACGATCACGTTGCGTGTCGGGGTTGGCCATTGTGTGTGAAGAATGTTGGAAATTGTCATTTTGGTGTGTGTCCCTCTGAAGCTTCTTTGCAATCTCCGTGTGACCGTTTCCTCAGGGCATCGCGCAAGACCAGGAGGACCCAGAGAGGTGACGCTTCCGCTTCTGAATTCTGATGCTTTTAGTGTCATTCCGCTGCACTTCCAACACTCTTTCCACGTGTATGTTTTCCATTAACACTATACTGCATGTAAATGCGTAACAAAATTTTGTCTTCATATTCGGATCCTTATCATACACAAATAACATCTAAATTTTCATATTTCTCCCTATGACAGGTATATTTATAATTTAATATACATGAGATTTTCTTTATCTATATATATAATATAAAAGGCAGTTTCTAAAGATCCTTTGATAGTGGAATTTAACAGGTGGCAGTCTCTAGACATACCTATTTTCCCTCCTAAAACTCTTCTTCATATATTAAGGCTTTTAATAATTTTTTATTTTTTATTTATTTTTAATAAAAGTTTATTACTTTTTATCTTTTCAACTACTTAACTCTTTCTCTCTCTTCCACTTAATGCCCACAGTTTTCAGTTTCCTATGTGCATTTACTCCTTCAACAATTCAAATTCAAAATTTTCCTTAAAATTTTCCTTATGTTAAATGGGGTATTTATGTTGTATTATAATGGTTACACGGCAACTAAAAAACATGACAGAACTTCACAAAAGTTACACTTAAATAATTTAAATGATATAGGAATCAAAACTAAACACTATTATGTATAAAAATAAATATCTAAAAAAAGTGTAAAAATAAAATTTGAAAAGGGTTTAAATATTTATTCTCTTTCTCAATTATTTAAATCAAATCTTCCACTTTAAGATTTCATACGAAAATGAACATATTATATATTTTTCAAAGTAACAAATTATAAATTTTGATATATCATTAGTGTGCGTAAATCACATCACATTATATATTTTTTATAATATATATATATATATAATTTTTAACTAAAACGCAAACAAAAGAGACTTGCAACATATTTTATATTTTAAATTTTTGTTTAATATTTTATATTTTCCAATTGTAATTTTCACAAATTAAGGCAATGTTACATTTATTATTATTATTATTATTATTATTATTATTATCAATAATCAGATTTTTAAAAATTTACACTGAATTTTTTCAAAAAATCTTAAATTGAACTAAAAAACATTGATGATCCAATTGTATGTCGAGAGAAGTAAAAGAGAAAAAAAAAGTGTGAAAAATATTATAAAACAATGAGAACACTCTGTTAACAAAAAAAATATCTTTCTTAAAAAATTCAAAACATTACTTTAAGAAAAGAGCATGTATAATAGAAACTTTAGGTGAGAATCATTTACTATTTAAGTAAAGTTCTTATTGATTAGTAAAATAATCTATATCTATATCTATATATAATATAAAAGGCAGTTTCTAAAGATCCCTTGATAGTGGAATTTAACAGGTGGCAGTCTCTAGATATACCTGTTTTCCCTCCTAAAACTCTTCTTCATATATTAAGGCTTTTAATAATTTTTTATTTTTTATTTGTTTTTAATAAAAGTTTGTTACTTTTTATCTTTTCAGCTACTTAACTTTCTCTCTCTTCCACTTAATGTCCACAGGTTTCAGTTTCTTATGTGCATTTACTCCTTCAACTTTCATTTGAAATTCAAATTCAAAATTTTCCTTAAAATTGTATTTAATGGTTCAGAGTCTCAATTTTTTCCTTTCCCCAATTCTTTAATTCTCTTTTCTCACTTTTCTTTATGTTTTTTAAATCCCTCACGTCTTTCTCTCACACAGAAGCTTTTTTCTTCATTTTCTCCGATCACTGTTACAAGGTGAAAGCCATGTTGAGGGAATCTCCGTTGCAGAAAGCCCTTCACGTTCTCGACACCAACCCTCCGTTGCAGAAGACGCTTCTTTGATTGGCATCGATTTTAATAAATTTTTATTTTAATTAAAAATTAAAATTTTAAGCGCCCATTCACTGCTCCAACCAAGCGTCTCTTCGTCTCCTTTCTCTCACCTTGACTCATAGTAGAAGGTTGATTACATTTCCTTTCTCTTCCCTTCCCGCATGCCTCAACCTTTGTTTTCCTCTTAATTTCTTCGCTCACACCATTGTGACTTTTCCATTCTTTTCCGCTGCTTTCTCTCCCTCTCTCTTCCGCTGCTTTCTCTCTCTTTCTGTATTCCCCATAGCAAGGTACACAATGGTAAAAGATCTCATCTCCCAGTTTGTTTCGAATGACACTTTTATGTTCTTTCGTCATCTCCCTCCCTAGACTCCTCATTGCAAGGTACAAAATTTAAAAATTTCTTTTATGATTTTCCCCTTTCTTCATATACCTCTTTTTATCTCTTTTTCATATTTTCCCCTTTCGTTTGATTGTCATATCCCTATTTAAAGTGTCCTGCAAGTTTTTTGACCATGAGGTTTCAGAGAATTTGAGAACCCTAAACAACTTTTCTCCTGTTGGTTTTCAAGATGACGAAGGATATTGAGATTATTTTTGATGAAGGTGGTATTCTTTTAACCTTTTTTATTTTTTCTTACATGTTATTGTTTTGAATGAGTTGATATTCTTTTCAATTTATATTCTGATGTTAATTATTTTTACTATATTGCCAAATCTTCAACCTGTGTTTTCATGTTATACATGTTCTTTTAAAATTTCAAGCACCAAAAAACTGGGAGAATGTGGCTTTGGACCAGTCTACAATGTAATAAACTTTATTCGAACAAAGGTCTTAATTTTCTATTAAATTTCTTAAAATTCCATATGATGATTTGGGTATTCTGATTGATGATTTACAGACTATTTTGATTGATGGACAAGAGATAACAGTTAAAAGGCTGTCTAACAACTCTGGTCAGGGTTTAGAGGAGTTCAAAAATGAAGTAGTATTAGTAACCAAACTTCAGCACCATAGTCTTATGAAGCTTCTTGGTTGTTGTATTCAGGGAGAAAGAGAAATTGTTAAACTATGAATACATGCTCAATAAAAGCTTGAACTATATTTTTGGTTTGAGTCTTTAATGTTTATGCTTCTTTTTTCTTATAGCTATTGCTTCTTAGATATCTTGAGACTATAAGTGGTATTCTAAAGTAAATCGATCCATTTAAATCATGGAAAAACAAGGGAGAATTGAGGTTTCGGATGAGGGAGAAAGACTGAGGGAGTGAAGGGAACCGAGAGAGGGAGAGACGAGTGAAAGAGTGACTTTGAGGGTGAGACGAGTGATGAAAGGCCGAGTGAAAGAGAGACAGAGCGAAAGACCGGGTGAGGGAGAGAGACTGTGAAAGAATGCCTTTCAACCAGGCAGTTTCTGCCAAGTCACGTCAGGTCAAAACCGCACCATGAGGAAGCGGTTTCTGTGATTTGAAATAGACGAATCACATTGAGTTTCCTCTTCCAGATACAAAGTTTGCTCTTAAGATTGAGTGATGGACTGAGTGAATAAAGGAAACCGACTGAGGGAGAAAGACTGAGGGAGTGGCCAGTGAAAGAAAGATGAGTGATTGAGAGACCGAATGAGGGAATGACGAGAGATGGGGTGAGAGACCGACTGAGGGAACGAGAGACTGGAGAGGGAGTCAGAGACTGACTGAGGGAGAAAGAGACTGACTGAGGGAGTTAGAGACTGACTGAGGGCGAAAAAGACTGAGTAAGGGAGGGAAACTGAGTGATGGACCGAGTGAAAGAGAAATCGAGCGAAAGACCGGGTGAGGGAGGGAGACTGAGTGATGGACCGAGTGAAAGAGTGACTGATCGAAAGACCGGGTGAGGGATCAAGAGCGTGAAAGAACCAGAGTGAAAGACTAAGTGGATGAAGGGAATCGAGAGAGGGAGAGACGAGTGAAAGAGTGACTTCGAGGGTAAGACGAGTGATGGAAACCGAATGAGGGATTGAGAATTGTTTTATCTGAAAAACTAAGAAAGAAAGTGAAAAATATTATTATATCAAGAAACCACTTTTGATTTTGCTTCTGCTGTCTGGTTTTTACATATCGTTAGATAATGCAGCGCAATTGGATGAAACAGCGGACATCATCGTTAAGCATAGTATGTTTGTAACATCCTAATTTTTGTGATTTATAGAAAAATAATTTAACAAGGATTAAAGAAGAAATTCAGAATGAATTCCCGAGTGAAAAATTTTAAAGACAAGATTTTCCATTTAATTCCTGCTCGGATTGGTCTTCAGTTTCCGAGTGAGAATGTATACGATGCCGAGTGAATTATGATTATCCGAATGACAGTTATTCAATTCTGAGTGAAATAGGGCGGACAAGATCAATTCCATGTAAAGTGAAGATGTTTCTGAGTGAAACATCATTACAAGAATCATTCCAGAGTGAAGAAACTTTGTGTCCGATTGAGACACGTTCGAGTGAGGTAAAATCCGAGTGAAACAGAAACATCTCCGAGTGGAGTCTACCTGGATGGATGGTTTTCCGAGTAAAGTGCCTCTGAGTGGGACACTTCCGAGTGAGATGACATTCTGAGTGAGTCTTTCCAGAAAGAATGCTTATGGACAAAGACTTGAACTCTGATTGATTATGTTTCCTGAGTGAATGATTCCGAGAAGAATAAATATCCGATTGATAAATTCCATTTAATTCCTGCTCGGTTTGGTCTTCAGTTTCCGAGTGAGAATGTATACGATGCCGAGTGAATTATGATTATCCAAATGACAGTTATTCAGTTCCGAGTGAAATAGGGCTGAGAAGATTAATTCCATGTAAAGTGAAGATGTTTCCGAGTGAAACATCATTACAAGAATCATTCCAGAGTGAAGAAACTTTGTGTCCGATTGAGACACGTTCGAGCGAGGTAAAATCCGAGTGAAACAGAAACATCTCCGAGCGGAGTCTATCTGGATGGATGGTTTTCCGAGTGAAGTGCCTCTGAGTGGGACACTTCTGAGTGAGATGACATTCTGAGTGAGTCTTTCCAGAAAGAATGCTTCTGGACAAAGACTTGAACTCGGATTGATTATGTTTCCTGAGTGAATGATTCCGAGAAGAATAAATATCTGATTGATAAATTCCATTTAATTCCTGCTCGGATTGGTCTTCAGTTTCCGAGAGCTTGTGCTCTGATTCATCTTCAACTCTTCAACTCCGAGTGATCTCCCAGATGAGAGACTTCCGAGTGACGCAAGAAGAAGACTGACTCGGGAAGAGGTATAACCAAGTGAGATGTCTGATTGGTGTATTTTCGAATGACATTTGTGAATGGGTCATTCTGAGAAAGGAAAGCTGTTTCATGGGATGAACTCCGAATGAAGGAATTCCGAGCAGAAAGAAGCTCTGATGAATCCTGTCGGAAAGAGGTGCCCGGAATGCGGAAAATAAGTCGGATTATGATGAAGCCGAGTCGGAATATGCTGAATCCGAGTCGGAATTAATATATCTGATATCCATCCTATATATATGGAATTCTATATTTTATTTTTTGTATATTACATAGTATATTATGTTACAAATATTACAACAATTAATATAACATATTAGTTAATAATTTTAATCAAAGGTCATAACCCGTGCGTCCGCACGGGTACATAGCTAGTTATATATATATATATCAAACATTATCACCATTGTTATAAATTTAAAGGAGAATAAGTAAAAGATAGGAGATTTTAGAAGAAGAGAATTGAGAGAGTTTAGAGAATGAGGAGATGAAGAGAATATATGTGTGTATTAATGAGTGGGAGAGTGTGGTATTTATAGAAATGGGACATCCACTATTCCTTAAAATATTCATAATACTCCCCCTTGGATGTCCACATTTTAGAATGTGCCTCGTTAAAACCTTACTAGGAAAAACCCAGTGGGATAAAAACCTAGTGAAGGAAAAGGAGTACAACATTCCTTACAAAATAAATAAATAATTCAATGTACAAGTATTTAATTCTCCCCCCCATCAGAATATTTATGTAAGCATCGAAGACCAATCTTCTATACTAGTTGCTTGAAGACTTTGGTTGGTAAAGATTTTGTAAAGATATCTGTTAGATTCTCGCATGATCGGACTTGTTGGACATTTATTTCACCATTCTTTATAAGATCATGAGTAAAGAAAAATTTTGGTGAAATATGTTTTGTCCTATCTCCTTTAATATAGCCCTCCTTTAACTGAGAAATACAAGCTGCGTTATCTTCACATAAGATTGTTGGTGCTAGTTTTCCAGCATGCAAGCCGCAAGTTTCTTGAATATGTTGAATCATAGACCTCAACCAAACACATTCTCGACTTGCTTCATGTAATGTTAAGATTTCAGCATGATTAGATGATGTTGCTGTGATCGTTTGTTTTATGGATCTCTATGAAATTGTTGTACCACCACATGTGAATAAATATCCTGTTTGTGATCGACCATTATGAGGATCAGACAGATATCCCGCATCAGCATAACCAACTAGGTTTGTCTTAGGTACATATGGGAAAAATAAACCCATGTCCATTGTACCTCTAAGGTATCGGAATATGTGTTTAATCCCATTCCAATGCCTTTTTGTGGGTAAAGAACTATATCTTGCTAATAAATTGACAGTAAATGATATATCAGGTCGTGTATGACTAGCAAGATACATTAGTGCACCAATTGCACTGAGATATGGTACTTCAGGACCAAGTAGTTCTTCATTTTTGTCTTGAGGTCGAAACGGATCTTTGTTCACTTCAAGTGACCTCACAACCATTGGACTGCTCAATGGGTGTGATTTGTCCATATAAAACCGTTTTAGCACCTTTTCTGTATAAGTCTTTTGGTGCATCAGAATTCCTTCCTTTAAATATTATAATTGTAATCCGAGACAAAACTTTGTTTTTCCCAAGTCTTTTATCTCGAATTCATTTTTTAAGCAATTTACAGCCTTTGAGAGCTCTTCAGGAGTCCCGATGATGTTTAAATCATCTACATAAATTGCAATTATAATAAAATCTTTTCCCAATCTTTTCATAAAAACACATGGACAAATCGGGTCATTTTTATACCCTTCTTTCAACAGATATTCACTGAGGCAATTATACCACATACGTACAGATTATTTCAGTCCGTAAAGAGATTTATTCAATTTAATTGAATAATTTTCTCGAGGATTTGTCTTGTATGCTTTAGGCAAATTAAATCCTTCAGGGAGTTTCATATATATGTCATTTTCAAGTGATCCATATAAATATGTTGCAACAACATCCATAAGGCGTAAGTCAAGCCTTTCACGGATTGCCAAACTTATCAAGTATCGAAAAGTAGTGGCATCCATCATTGGTGAATATGTTTCTTCGAAATCAATACCAGGTCTTTGTGAGAATCCTTGTGCAACAAGTCTTGCTTTGTATCGCACAATTTCACCATTTTCATTTCTTTTTCTCGTAAAGACCCATTTATACCCAACTGGTTTTACACCTTTGGGTGTTTGGACTACAGGCCCAAAAACTTTACGTTTTGCAAGTGAGTTTAACTCTTCTTGCATTGCATCTTTCCATTTTGGCCAATCATTTCTCTGTTCACATTCTTTAACTGATTTTGGCTCATGATCTTTATCATCATTTATGATATCAAGAGCTACCTTGAATGTAAAAATTTCATCAATATCGACTTCAGGTCGATTCCATTGTATTCTATCCATGACATAATTTATCGAGATCTCTTTATTTGTATTAATTTCAGGTACCTTGGTTTCTTCTGGATTTGAAACCTTGATTATGTCAGGAGACTCTACTGGAGTCTTTATATCCTCGATTCGACCATCCTCTTTATTTACTTTTCTTTTTCGAGTATTTTTATCTTTAGAACCAACAGGTCTGCCACGTTTTACTTTGGTTTCAGACTCATTTGCAATTTTAGATTGTCCTGTAGGGATATCAATCTTTATTGGAGTATTAACAGCTGGTATATGTGACTTAGTCACTCTTTTTGGATCAGCAAATGCATTCGGCAATTGGTTTGCTAAACTTTGCAAACTAATTATTTTCTGAACTTCTAGTTCACTTTGCTTTGTTCGAGGATCAAGATGTGAGAGAGATATCTCACTCCAACTGATCCTTTTATCCAACTGTTTATTTTCTCCCCCTAATGGTGGAAAAACAGATTCATCAAAATGACAATCAGCAAAACGAGCTGTAAATAAATCACCTGTCAAGGGTTCAAGATATTTTATTATAGATGGACTTTCATACCCAACATATATCCCCAACCTTCTTTGAGGTCCCATCTTAGTGCGTTGTGGAGGAGAAATAGGAACATATACTGCACTTCCAAAAATTCTTAGATGGGAAATATTTGGTTCTTTACCATGAACCAATTGTAAAGGGGAATATTCATGATAACTTGTAGGCCTGATGCGAATAAGTGCTGCCGCATGCAAGATTGCATGTCCCCAAGTTGAAATTGGGAGTTTTGATCTCATTAACAATGGTCTTGCTATCAATTTTAAACGTTTAATCAATGATTCAGCAAGTCCATTTTGTGTATGAACATGTGCTACAGGATGTTCAACATCAATTCCAATGGACATACAATAATCATTAAATAATTGAGATGTGAATTCACCAGCGTTATCAAGGCGTATTTTCTTAATTGGATAATCAGTAAAATGAGCTCTTAAACGAATTAATTGAGCTAGTAATCTCGCAAACGCCTGGTTGCGAGTTGACAATAAGCAAACATGTGACCATCTAGTTGATGCATCAATTAAAACCATAAAATATCTAAATGGTCCACATGAAGGGTGTATTGGCCCACAAATATCACCTTGTATACGCTCTAAAAATGTGAGTGATTCACTTCCAATTTTCATTGGTGATGGTCGAGTAATTAATTTCCCTTGAGAGCAATCAGCACATGAGAAATTATTAGTTTAGAGAATTTGTCTGCTGGACAAGCAATGACCATTTAAATTCTCAACTATTTTTCGCATCATTATTGTTCCAGGATGGCCTAACCGTTCATGCCAAATAACAAAGTTATTCTTATTTGTAAACTTCTGGTTTACTATGGCATTTGTTTCAATTGTACTAATATATGTGTAGTACAAACCGGAGGAAAATGAAGGCAATTTTTTCAATATACATTTCTTATCAGAAATTAACTTTGTAATGTATAGATATTCATCATTTCCTTCATTTGTGGTCTCAATATGGTATCCATTTCTGCGGATATCCTTAAAACTCAACAAATTTCTTTGAGACTTCTTAGAATATAATCCACTTTCAATGTGTAATTTTGTTCCTCCAGGTAACAAAATACTGGCTCTTCCGGAGCCTTCAATTATATTTATACTACCAGATTTTGTATTAACATTTGCTTCTTATTTTACTATATGGTAAAAATATTTCTCATTCTTGAGAATAGTATGAGTTGTTACACTGTCTGCGAGACATATATCTTCGTCATTCACATGAGCATTCATTCTTCATTAAATAAATAAAAATAAATCATGAGTAAAAATATAATTAACAATAATATTTAACAAAATTTTATTGATAAAGACAAATTTACAACAAAACAAATTACATGAAACATTAAAATAATTTATTTAGGGGCACTCCCCTCTCCAACCGAGTGGTCAATTTCTTCTTCAGGAAGAGTAAGAAAATCATCAACACTAAAATCAGAGAAATCATCATCTATACCAGTAAAATTTGTCTCTATTATTTTCCCTTTATTTTTAAGGGATTTTTGGTATAGATCTACGAGATGCTTTGGTGTGCGACAAACTCGAGACCAGTGTCCCTTGCTACCACAACGATGGCAGATAGTTTTAGTTTGTTTGCTATTTTGAGCATCTGTCCCTTTTTCCATATGTTCTTTATTTTTTCATATGAATGATGATCTCTTATCATTTCGACCATGACCACGGCCATAACCATATCCACGACTAATACCATGTCTCCGAGCATTACCTCGTCCACGACCGCGGCTACGGCCACGACCACGACCATGAGTATTATGATCGTGTGTTGCTACATTCACTTCTAGGAATGGAGCAGTTCCAGTTGGACGAGATTCATGATTTTGTATAAGCAATTCATTATTTTGCTCAGCCACAAGGAGACAAGTAATTAATTCAGAATATTTTGTAAAGCCCTTTTGGCGATATTGCTGCTGCAGGAGCATACTGGATGCATGAAAAGTGGAGAATGTTTTCTTTAACATATCACTTTCAGTGATCTTTTCTCCACATAACTCTAATTTTGAAGTAATTCTGAATAACGCAGAATTATATTCATTCACAGATTTAAAATCTTGAAACCGCAAATGCATCCATTCATAACGGGCTTTTGGAAGAATTATATCCTTTTGATGGTCGTATCTCTCTTTTAGATTATTCCACAAAACAATAGGGTCTTTAACTGTTAAGTACTCATTTTTTAACCCTTCATGGATATGGTGGCGTAAAAAGATATGGCTTTAGCTTTATTTTGACTAGATGCCCGATTCTCATTTTTAATGGTGTCTCCGAGACCTTTAGCATCTAAATAGATTTCAGCATCCAATGTCCATGATAGATAGTTTTTTCCAGATATGTCAAGAGCCACGAACTCAAGGTTGGTAATATTTGACATAGTTATTTCTATGCAAGAAATTACAAATAATAAATTAGATAATACTTCAATAAATATATTTACTATAATTATTTAACAATAATGGTAATGACAATAGTAACAAGTCAACAATAATTACAAATATTTTTTTTTGTTTATTAAAGAGTAATATTGTTAGTTTTTTTTTATTAAAAAAATTATAAAATTTCACATAAATAATCTGATAATAAAATTTAAAATTTTCATAAGATATTAATCAAATATTAGTGGCCTAGTGGTAAAGTGATAACTTATCATGTCATGAGTCTTAGGTTTAAATCCTTATTAATGTTATATTATTCTTTGACTCATTTATTTATATAAAATATATTATATTAATTGGAAATACCAATAACACGTACATATAAAATGTTAATTATAAAATATTAATTAGTGTATGGTGTAATTAAAATATGAAATTGGTACTAATTATGAAGCAACATGTAATTAATTAACCGAATCAAGAGAAGCATATCACCATTATACATCACGTGAAAGCAAAATAATGGAACAAGGCAAAATAATGGAACACATCACGTGAAAGTAAAATAATGGGACAAACTATCTAGATGTAGTAGTTAAAGTAAAATAATAAGCATCAGCATGATTATATAATATAAAATGAGTGAATGGAAAATCATGATTATAATAAGCATCAGCATGATTATAGGCGCATGATTATATAATATAAAATGAGACCAAGACCACACAATGCTCTCTTAGTGAATTGGTAATCAGATAAAAATCAGTTAGCAAATTAAAATGATAAATTAAATGCATAAAACATAATTTCATGATTATATATATATATATATATATATTAGATTATCATAGTTCTTCAGGAACTATTAATAAATATTTTCAAGAACTCTTTAGGAATTCTGAGTTACTTGACTGTTAATTTTACACATCCTGCAGGGATGTTTATGAATAAGTTCTTCAGGAACTTATATTTTTTTTAATGATATGGATATAGTTTTATACATCCTTCTAGGATGTTTAAAATATAAGTTCTTCAGGAACTTTTATAATATATATATAAATATATAAAAATTGAAATTATAAAGAATAATAATAATAATCATATATTACCTCTCTTAGTCTTGTTGGTCAGAACCTCGTGCTGATAACGTGTTATAAATTTAAAGGAGAATAAGTAAAAGATAGGAGATTTTAGAAGAAGAGAATTGAGAGAGTTTAGAGAATAAGGAGATAAAGAGAATATATGTGTGTATTAATGAGTGGGAGAGTGTGGTATTTATAGAAATGGGACATCCACTATTCCTTAAAATATTCATAATAACCATAACTATTTTTTTCAAACTCCGTTTTTACCATCATTTTTACACATTTTTTTAATCTCGAAATGACACAAAACTATATGACATTTATATGTAAAATGATGTAGAAAGAAACACTATTTATGTTAATTATTTTATATTAAATTTTACTATAGTACTTTGTGATTGTATTCTTGTTAATATGTGTAAAAATTTTAATTTAGTGATTTTTAGGGAATAATACAAGTAGATTTGGTAATATATTATTTGAAATTGTTGATTGAAAAGTAAACAATTTGAATTTAGAATCGATCAATCAAACTTGAAAGTATTACAATTATTCGTTATATGTTTTTTAAGTATGTCACTTCTTTGTTCACAAACGCATGAGGTTTTCTATGGTTTTTTCGTTGTCTGTATTCAAGCTAGATATCATGTTATGAAAGATGATGTGCTATTTCAGATATCATAAAAAGAGGACATGTTGTCTTAAATTTGGTGATTTGCAAAATAAAAAAACATGAAAATTAAGAGCCTGTTTAAAATTATTTTTGTTTTTTTTAAAAAAATTTGTTTCCAAACTATATTTTAAAAACGGTTAAAAGATATGTTTGACAACATAATTTTAAAAAGCACATTTGAAAAAAACTTGTTTGATAAGGTTATTCTTAAAAACATATCTAAATTAAAAATAATTAAACATTTAATTAGTTAGATATTCAAATAAACTTCATAATCTGTATAGGAATAGTCGTATTTATAGACTTTGAAAATAAGTTATTTGAACTTCATAATTCGAAAGTTTTATAAACATTATAATCCGAAAGGTGAGAGACAAGGTGATCATGAAACAAGAGAAAAATAACGTAATAAAGGATATCATCAGAAGGTGGAGAAAAGGGCGAACAAGGAGGACAAGAATCAAACTAATAAAGAATAAAATTTCAAAAAATAAATATAAAAGAGAGAAGATAGTTTAATTTAAAACAAATAGGGTAAGTTAGATATTTCATATTCAGAAAGATGTAGTTAGTGGTGAAAAATATATGTGGTGTTAATACAATCACCTAGGGTACTAAAGAGGAAAATCTTCAAATAGTTTGGACCTAATGAATTATTCTGAATGGATTGGGTTCGTGTTTGGTCACAACCCATAAGGCGATAATATGTTTTGTTATCAAAAAAGTTATATGTTTTTTTAACTTTAGTCTACATGGTTAAATAGTTTAACTCGGTTGATTGAATATAATACATGAGTTGTTGTAAATTCCCAATGAAAGTGTTGAGATTTGAAAAATTATTAAAATCTCGTATTATTAGGCAACTTAAGTAAGCTAGTAGTTGTCCTACTCATTGAGGTGCTTGCAAACTAGCAAAGAGATTAGTTATTATAATTGGCCATGAATAACGTGAGTTATACCTACAGTAAAAAAAATATTTTAAAAAAATATTCTAAAATTCATCAGACAAAAGTAGACATTTTTAACCACTACAAATGCAAAACAACAAACCATTCCATGACTACCATGTATAACCTTTGAACCACTTATCATCATTATTCTTACATCTCACAACTACCCTTAACAACAAATAAGCAACAGAGAAACATCATAACCATAAAATCAATCTACCACCCATAAGCACTATGAACCACCATTGAATACGTGGTGTTGAAAAGTCTAGTTGAAAAAGTAAGTATGGAATTTTACAGAACCATACCCTAAATTTCATTTTACCTTCAGACCTCATATTTGTTAATAACTTTCTTCAAGAATTTATTGAAAAATGAAGTCTGTATATCAAGAAACTAATTTATGTATTCAGGTATTTTAGGATAAATAATGCACAGGGTATAAAACAAAGGGAAGCCCATGTGCTTAAAATAAAAAATCCAACATTTGGAAGATGTCAAAGAGTCTGATAGAAGAAGCTTATCTTACCGAATCAGACTCACAGATCATCAGAAGAAAAACGTTGTCTCTAAGGATTCAATTGCAACGTTCTTAATTCCATTTGCGTATTGCATTGGGTTCTATGCTCTTATCAAATATGCGTGCTTATTATCAAAAAAGACAAGAGACAAACAAAGTTTAGTAGCTAAAGTCAACATACCTAACTCTGCGCATGAACAAACAAGCTGAACCAAAGTCAGAATGTGTGTCAGCATAAATTCAGAGGATTACAACATTGGCATCTGCTCTTTGTATCAATCAAATGAAGCAAATGAATTACTTTATTTGTAGAAGAAACCAAATAGACCATTTTCAAGTAAGCATTGTCAAACCCTCCTACCAGACTCTTGAATCTCTCTCTGATTATCAAAGGTTTAGTAATTAAAGCTTAAGGCAAACACCTTCACATGATTTCCAACGTCTATATCTCCTTTAAAAGATCAACAATGATCATATTTCAGCACCTATTTATACTAAAGAAGATTGAATTACAAGTGCAAGAAGTTATTGAGAAAACTCTTAAGTCAAATCATTTTTTTCTATAATTCACTCAATCCTTCTTTTCAGACAAAGAACTTTCTTACTCATTCTGCCTCTAGCAGACCTTGGTCTCATGTCATTTATAACTTAGTGTATAATCTCTTAATTGTATATCTCTTATACACTAATTTTTATGAGTTGCTTTTCATTTTTTACAAACAATTTGTAAAGTTTGGTGTGTTGTCAGCATTTGTGAGTGTGGGAAACACTTTGTGGCCTGAAGAGGCTTTAGAAAGAATACTTGAGTCGAGCTAAGAGTGACTTGTTGAAAGAATAGTTGGGTTTAAGTCAGAAGTGGTTGAAGTCAAGAATACTTGTAGCACTGCTTTGATGCTGTTATTGTAAAGGAAAATTTACAATGGTGGAAATCTTTCAAGTTAGAAGGGACTTGACGTAACTTTTGTGTTAGAAGTGAACCATTATAAATTTTGTTTTGTTTTCCTTCCCTTTCTATTTAAAAGTCTGCTTTGCAAAGATTGGTTATTTATTTTCTTTGGTTCATTCTTTCGTGAAAATAGTCCCCGACTTATTCAACTCCTCCTCTAAGTCAGACTCTGAACCATCACATGGTTTTTTCAACACCCTAATTCCTAAAATAATTTGAACCAAACAACAAAGCAATGAATTAAGAATATAATGAAACATAAAGCATCCTAAATATGGATTCAGAAGAATCATGCAAAATGAATTTTCATACTTCATTTGCAATCCCATGTTAAAGACATTAGCTTGTAGGGAGCCTAATAGCTATACCTTATTTTTCTCACTTCTATGTCCAAATTTATTTAAACAAACATAAATTCCATTTTCCCTTTATTTACTAGGTCAATGGTTGCCTCAGTTTTGGCTTTAACTCCTTCATTATATTTTAGAAAATCCCAACACAAGGTTTCACCTTTCAGTGGTAATTCCAATATCTTAACTTGCAACAAATCTGTCAAAATTTGAACCATTAATTTCAAACCTGTTACTCTACTTGTCTCTTCCTTATTGACCCAAAAAAGAGCTTCTTTCTGATGGATGCTTTGATATTGCTAATGTGGCCTAAAGTTTGCTACTTTACTAGGAAAAGCTCGTTAAGTGTCAAGAGAACTACCATGGCCAACACCAGAAACTTCCATCACGTAAGCATTATAGAACATCACCGCACGCACAAGCACCATCATGCACCACCATGAGCACCACCATGGTCGTAGTGGAGCCATGAACCAGCCACTGACATTCCCTCCATCCTCGGCATAGTGAAGAAATAAAAAAGAAAGAGGTTGGGGTTTGAGTTTATGAAAAGAGATATGATGGAAAGAAAGAGAGAAACATGTGACGCTTGGTGTTGTTTTTCTATTTTTTAAAATTCTCAATTGTAGTTGACATTTTTATGACACATGTCACTCATTTGTAAACCGTTAAGCAACGTAAGCACCATTTACACATCGTTTAAACTATATGAGCGCCACAAAAGCATTGCTCTTTTAACTAGGTCAACATATTTGATGGAAATGACTGATTCTGACTAACTTAAAAGACGTAAGAGACTAGTTTGCACCAAAAAACATAAGGAATCTACTTGATCCTAACCTCAAACATAGGGGTGGGAATACGCAGTTGAACTAGACTTTACAGGAGCCTATTACTTGACTAGACCATATTTTTAGATCTGATTTGACTTATTTAAAAGTTTGATTTATGTGTTTAATTCGATGATTTGTGTAAAAGTTTAACTTACATTAAAGCTAATGAAAAAAAAACAAAAAAACACATTAAATTAAATAAATCAATAGACTTATTTTAAACAAGCTGACAAATTCCTAAGAAGTTAACAATCTACATAAAATATATATTTAATTAATAATTTTAGTATTAAAGGTAATTTTAATAGATTTTAATTTTATAAAATTATAATTCATGAATAATAGCGTATATATCTATAAATTTTAATATATTATGAATTATAATTTATTTTGTAAAATTATATAGAAATCTTAAAAATATGTTAAAAAAAACTTTTTCAATCTTTAATTACTATCTACCTTAAAAATCAGAATAATTGTAGCCAACATTAATCACGGTCTTAATAACGTTTCATTCTTTTTCTTTAATTAGTACGTAGAACACAGTTGAACATTTGATAGAATGTCTAAAGATAGGTGATACGAGATGTTTTTGAAAAAATGGGCATGCCATTGCCAGCTAATATCAGTGTGTTCAGGTGATACGTCTAAAGACACTGGAGTCGCTCCATGAAAAAGAGACCTGGACAACCTTCTTTATGATTTTATATCTCCTTGATAACCCACAAATAAAATTTGGACAACGCTATTTAGAATATTGATCCCACATTTGGCTTAAGGTACTTTTCAATAACAAATCTAAAAGTTTGCTCCCCTGCAATTCAAATTTAACAGTGTAAGTCTGGTTTCCAGTTTGGGAAACGGAGTTGGAAAAATAGAGAAATTTAAGGGTTGACCTTTTACATCGTTCGAGACAGTTAAAACTCCATAAGTCAAAACTCTGTTTGACCGTATGATGTACTTTTGGGGTTGGTATACAAACAGATACATAATCTCAATTGTTAATCGAGCAGTGAGAAAACAGAATCTTTATACAACTGTGAAAAGAAAAGAGAGAGAAATAAACTTTTAATCTATATCTAAATGATGTAGGTATAACTATTGTCTTGCTAAGATAAAAAAGAATCAAATTTTTTTTTATACTTACCGAGAGAGAAGAGAAAAGGACACAATGAAACCCCTCTAATTCAAAGGATCAACACACATTGTTTGAGATTAATCAAATAATAATAATTTAAAAAGTTATTTTAAACTAATAATAACCGGATGGTTGCAATAATTAACTTTGTGGATTGCACCGCCTGAAGAAATCGAGATTGGAAAAAACAATGTCCCCCGTTCACGCACCAACTCTCTAGTTTCTCAAAAGTCACAACCACGCACCTTATAAACTACTCAATTCCCACTTTCAAAACCTCTTTTCATCTCCAGTTCCTCCCATTAAGATAACAACTTATACTAAAAATTAATATTAATATAATTTTTATGTGATTTTTAAGATGAATTCTACCATAATTTTTATAAAAAAAATTAAATTTAAGTTTTCTTTTGTATGTCATTACACATGCATCAAAGAAACGATAAAAATAAACTATTTAAATCTCAATATATGTTCTGAGATTAAATAGGAATGATTTTTGTATTTTGGAAAAAAGATAAAAAAAAAACAAAATACTTCTAATATGTGGGACGGTAGCATAACATAAATAAATTGGTGTTATTAGTATTATTATTTTATGCACGTTGCGATCCGAGATATCCATGCTGAGCTATTTTATGTTTTTGTTAATTATTTTTATAATTAATGTAAAATATGCTTTTTAAAAAACAAGTAAATAAATAATAAGTATAAACATAATTAATTTAAAAAAGGCTAAATTACACTTTTGGTCCCCTAACTTGTAAAATTTTTTCAATTTGGTCCCTCATTATAATTTTAAACCATTTTGGTCCCCTAACGTGTTAAATAATGTCAAGTTGGTCCTTCCGTCAATCCTGATGTTAACGCCGTATGTCAGTCCTGCTTACGTGGCAATGGTTACTGACCTGTATGCTGAAGTGTCACTCATTTACTTGGGAGTTGATTGGCATATGCAAAACGACGACGTTTGGAAAGATAACCCAATACATGTTTTCGAATTGGTCCCATCGTCTTCTTCGTGTGTTCCGTAGTGTAACGTGTCTGAAGGGTGACCTAAGCTACAAGCAAAGGAGTTGGAACGGTGAGCTAGGCAAAGGGAGTTCCTGCGTTGTCGTGGTATTGCTCAACACTGAGTTTCTAAAGGTATGCACTGTAATCTTACTTGATTTTCAGTATCCATGTCAATGTTGTTGGTTGAACATGGCCGTAGCAAGTTCGTAGTGTGATTTGTTGGAAAATATTTTGTAGGGTTGAGTATGGGGTTTACATTAACATGTGGGTTTCCATAATTTTGTAGGGTTTTTCAGATTCTAAAATTAGTATGCTTTTACGTAGTTTTTGTAGGATGAATTCGCGTTTTAAGGTAGAGATTTTTCATGGTGGGAGCTTTGTTGAAGATAATGGAAAGAAGGTGGGGTATATTGGTGGTACAGATTCTGAATGGGATATTGATGAAGACCGATGGAGTTATTTCGAGGTTATGGGAATATTAAAAGACATGGGGTACGTGAACATTGAACAGTTATGGTACAAAATTGGAGGCAAGGATTTTGATGTTGGCTTGAAACGTTTGGTGGATGATCAAGGCTGTTTAGAAATGGCAAGAGTTGCACACTGTCAAGGGAAAGTTCAGCTGTTTGTTGTGCACCCTCTTGATGTGCCAGAGGTTGTTCTGGACTTAACTGGACCAGAACAACCAAATGATGATGACGTTGATGATGATCTGGTAAATGTGGAGGGTGTTGATGTGGAGGATGATCAAGTAGATGTTGAAGGTGTTCAAGTAGATGAAGATGATGTTAAAGGTGTTGATGTTGAGGAGGGTGTTCAAGTAGACATTGAAGATGATCATGTTGAGGGTGATCAAAGGCATGGTGAAACAGTTGAAGGTGATCATGTTACGGGTGATCAAAGGCATGGTGAAACAGAGGATAGTGCCATGGAAATACATTTTCAAGACTCAGATGACGAAGGGGTTGATGAAGAAGATGTGATGAGTGGTTATCAACAAAGCCATGTGATGCCTACAGGTGCTGACCATGCAGATGTTGAAGGCACTGATGAGGCTATTGTAGGTGATGAATATGTTGGAGGTGGTTCTGTTACTGAGGTGGAAAATGCAATGCCTGTTGAGAAAAAAAATGGAAGAGGAAGAAAATCCCAAGGACGGTTAACCCAAGGACATACATGAAGGGTGAGGGGTGCAGTTCTAAAAGAAACAAAGGCAAAGGAAAATGCAAAGAGGTTGAGTCTGAGTTTGAATTAGAAAGTGAAGCCAATGAACTGCATAGTGGTGACTCTGAGGACAGTGAAGATGGATTATCTCCAACTTTCAAGATGCCCACAAATATGGAGGGTTTTCATTGGGAGAAAGGAACCAAGTTTCTGTCAAAGGAGCAGTTTAAGGAAGCCATTGTGGCATATGCCATTGCTAATGGGAAAGATTTAAGGTTTAAAAAGAATGATAAGAAGAGGGTGAGGGTGAGGTGCATTGAAGGATGCGAGTTCTATGCATATTGTGGGAAGTTATCATGTCAGGAAACATGGCAACTAAGGACCATCATTGACACTCATAGTTGTGGGAGGCAGCATAGCATTAAGATGTTGAGTTCAAAATGGTTATCTAAGACTTTGGTGAGTGGTGTTATTGAGAACCCAAAAATGAAACTGCAGGATATATGTAACAGGGCCAAAGAAACATGGCATGCAAAAGTGAGCAAGTCCAAGGCATATAGGGCCAAAAAAGCAGCCATGGATATTGTGGATGGGGACTACAGTGAACAATACACTGAGTTATGGAACTACTGCAATGCCTTACTAAAGTCCAATCCTGGTTCAACAGTCAAATTGAATGTGCAACCAACTACAGAGGGTAACAGAGTAGGTGATCATGTTCCAGGAGAAGGTGCCACAACTTTCCACAGGTTGTATGTCTGTCTGAAGGCTTGCAAGGAGAGTTTTAAGCATTGTAGGAAAATTGTGGGTTTAGATGGTTGTTTTCTGAAGGGACCATTTGGTGGGCAACTCCTCAGTGCAGTAGGTAGATATCCAAATGACCAAATGTTACCAATTGCAGTTGGTGTGGTAGAAGTTGAAAACACTGAGTCATGGAGATGGTTTTTGGAGTTACTGGTTGGTGACTTGGGAGGCTCAGAGGTCTGTAGTGGCATTACATGGATATCTGACCAGCAGAAGGTATGTGTTTCATGTCTGACCTGAACCTGACCTGACATGTATTACATACTGCATACTGCATCACAATGTTGCATACTGCATAATGTTGCATACTACATACTGCATTACATTATCTGTTCAAAGTATATACATACTGCATAATGTTGCATACTGCATACTGCATTACATTATTTGTTCAAAGTATATACATACTGCATACTGCATTACATTATCTTATCAGAGTACATGCATATGGCATACTGCACAATGTTAAACCAAATATATATACTACAATACCCTGTATCAGACTGGCCTGACCTGAAACATGCAATTTCACCTTGGTCCCTCATCTTTTTTAAAACATCACTTTGGTCCTCTAACTTGCTAAGATATTATATTTTCAGGGCCTGCAACATGCATTGGAAGAGATCATCCCTGGTGTTGATCAGAGGTTCTGTGTAAGACATTTGTACAACAACTTCAGAAAGAGACACCCAGGGAAACAACCTGGAAGGCCTAAAAAGTCTAGGAGAAAGGACCCAAGTGAGAAAGATGATATAAGGATGTCTAGGAAGGGATTGAAGTGCAAATGTAGCGTATGTGGAGCAACGGGCCACAACAAGACAACTTGTCCATCCAAACCACCACAAGAGGGAACCCAAACCCAACAAACCCCCAACAGTCAAAACACAACTGCCCTTAAAGTCAGGCCAAAGTTAAGACCAAGGAGGAAGCACACCTGAAACATTTTACTGTTTTTTTCTTTCGAGACTGTTGGTCATGTTTTGAATTAGACAATTGTAATGATGTTGTTTTAGGCCGTCGTACTGTTTTGATATCGGCCAAGTGCATGTTTGAACAATGTTTGATATCGTACTCTTTTGTACATGTTGATGTTTGGCAATTCTATTTAATAGCTCAATTAAGAACTTAGTTGAATTACAAACTCCAATTTAACATTAATTTCACAGCTTTCGTTAACATACTCGAATTACAAACTCTAATTTAACATTAATTTAACAGCTTTTCTTAACATACTCGAATTACAAACTCCAATTTAACATCTCAATTGAGAACTTATATTACAAACTTCAATTTAACAACTCGATTAACATACTTAAGATACAAACTTGAGTCTCACTCAAACTAACAACTGAACATTAACAAGGACCAAAGGTCACACTAAACCCACTGTCTTGTCCAACATACAAGGATCACACACACATTACATATGGCTGATAACACACAAACACAGTACATCCACTTGTTGCATCTTCTGGACTCCATGAGAGATTTTTGCAATGCAATTATTTTTTTCCTTTGTCTAACAATCAAAAAATCCTTCTCAGCTTCAGCAACATCAGTAACCCATTGGAAAAAATTACAACTCCCATCACCTGCCACACCCTACAACAACACCATTCAGAGCATTAAGGACTGTGAATCCTGTTTTCACTTGTCACAAGTAGCAAAACGCATGACCAACAAATAATTACTTTACCCGGTACTTTCTACACCCCCAGAACTGTCTTCCATAGTTGATCATCGTTTTTGAGGTTCGAAGCACAGCTTTATGATGCCCCATACATTCACAATAAGGAGAATCTGCCCGTGTCATGTTGCTTCCATTGCTGAACACAGAACCACTAGAGTAGGCCATCATGGATGAGGGGAAGCAGGAACTCAAGTTCTTCAAATTTTCTCCCAATTTCAATTTCAAATTATGAAACCCTAGACCTTCACTCGAGCTTTAATGGAGGAAACCTGGATACCTCCAACGTCTCTTTGCCACGTAAGCAGGACTGACATACGGCGTTAACATCAGGATTGACGGAAGGACCAACTTGACATTATTTAACAAGTTAGGGGACCAAAATGGTTTAAAATTATAATGAGGGACCAAATTGAAAAAATTTTACAAGTTAGGGGACCAAAAGTGTAATTTAGCCTTTAAAAAATATATTTTACCGTTAATGGAATCCATACCTGCCTGCTGGATCCTGTCTTGTGCCTTTCTGTCTCACTTCCACCACCAACTAACCCCATACTTCTCCTAAATAAATAACAGGGATGAAAGTTGTAATAAACATTACATTTTAAATTAATTATTTTTAAAAACACTCAACTTGTTTCGTTAAAAGTTAATTAAGATGAATATTAACTTATAATTTTATAAACGTAGACTAACCAATTGTGTCATGTGATGGGGTTCACCAAATAAAAGATATTAAAGTATTAATTTCTTACCCATTAAATTTTTCTAGTTGGAAAAATGGAGTTAGATCACATCTTTTTGACCAACCAATCAAGTGTCCGCCGTTCGACACAGTCAAAACTCCATTTGACCATAATATGTATTTTCTATTTGACTGTAGTATGTATTTTTAGGGTTGATCAAGATTTGACCAACCGGGGTATGTATCCGGACATACCTCAAGTTGAGCAACTAAACGGCCAGGGATAGCTGGTCTCGGCCAACCTGGCAGTGAGACTCTGACTCTCACTCCCACCGCCACACACTCACCAGTTCCATCCTCGTACTTTCCCAAAAACCTTACCAGCTAAGAAAAACAACACTATAA
The DNA here is from genome assembly GCA_037962975.1 of Clitoria ternatea. Taxonomy (NCBI): domain Eukaryota; kingdom Viridiplantae; phylum Streptophyta; class Magnoliopsida; order Fabales; family Fabaceae; genus Clitoria; species Clitoria ternatea. The sequence continues at coordinate 291,240,296 of CM075670.1, forward strand.
ATTGTCCACGTACATTCTGGGTTCTCAAACCCACACAACAACCACTATGTTCCCCCAACACAATGTGCAGCACTCATTCCACACATTCTACGAGGAATGGGTTTTACGGCAAGAGAATCTACTAGAGCAGCTTCTGAGCTTGCCCGATTCCGATTCGGAGGACCAGAAACGGTTGAGCGAGCAAGTTCTCTGTCATTACCAGCAATACTTGGAAGAGAAATCCAAGCTTGCTGACGTCGACGTCTTCCTTCTGCTTTCCCCAACCTGGCTTTCCGCATACGAGAGGGCCCTGCTTTGGATCGGTGACTACAAGCCCTCTCTGATTCTCCGTCTGGCCGCCGGCGCCGTCGAGGGGTTGACGTCGGAGCAGAGGGAGAGGCTGGACAGAGTCAGGGAGGAGACGGGGAGAGCCGAGAGGGAGGTGTCGGAGGCAATGGCGTCGGCACAGGAGAGCATGGCGAGTCCGACAATGGTGGGGTTGGTCAGGATGTTGGACGGGGGGATAACGCCGAGGGAGGTGGAATCGGCGATTGAGGGGCTTAAGAGGGCACTGATAAGGGTTTCTCAGAGAGCCGATGAGCTTCGCGCGTCGACGATGAGGAAGGTGGTGGAGATCCTGAGTCCGCCGCAGACGGTGCAGTTTCTGGCGGCGACGATACACTTTCAGATGAGGGTAAGGAGGTGGAGTATTTCAGATTAGGTCGGGAACTTCACATTCTCGCCAATTATCCCCAATTCTCTACCGCTAAGGTCAACATCAACTATTTTCTCGATAAAATAATAAATGTTAGTTAATTTCATCGTTAATTATAAATGTTTGTTTTTTATTTTTTTGTTGAATTACCTCCTTAGAATAATTACATTACTTCTTATAAAAAAAATATATTACTTATTTAATTGCATAGGCTTTTTTTATATGGAAAATGATAATTAAAAAGAAAATAGTAGAATTTTAAAAAAATAATTAAAACTTACCCAATTTTTCTACCGTCTTCTAAAATGAAAGGCATGTCACATGCACGCCTTGCCCTTAAATTTTCTCCTTCTAAAAATCACTTCTCGCACCCTCTCTTTCGCGACAACACATGCTCTCACAAAATTTTATATTATTGGTTTTTAACTTTAATTAACTATTTTAATTTATTATTAATCACAATATTGTTTATTTTTATAGAAACATAAATATTTAAAATATTTATATTAATAGATTACATGAATATCATTTCACTGGAAAGTTACTATACAATAAATGTATGTGTTTATGCACATAAAACCTTATATTATTGATTTTTAACTCTAATTAATTAATTTCTTTTAAATTTAATTTTTTATTAGAAAAATAAGTGGTAAATAATTCATTTATAAAATTACAATATAAATGAGGCTTGGGAATGAGATTGGTGTCTTTCTAAAATATTAATTTTATATCAATTAATTATTTTGACTTTAGCTTTATATCAAGTACATAGATAGTAATTAGTTTATTTTTTAAAAATTACAATAATTTAGGTTGGAGAACGAGATTGATTGATATCTCTCTTGAATGAATATATGACTCGAGAGGGAAAAATTCAAAATTTGAAACTAAAAAAAGGGTGTAATATCCTGAATATTTAATTTAATTATCAGTGATTGATAGAAATTAATAAATAAATAAATAATCTAAAATTAAATTGGATTTTTAAAATTATTATAAATTAATTTACAATTAATTAAGGTGATGGAATTAAATAAATTAGTCTGATTGGTCGATTATTAAATTTAAAAATAAAAATAATGAGGTGATGGTAAATTTTAATTTACCAAAGAGTAAAAAGTAAAAAAGGTTATTATTAAAAAGATTATAAAAGAAAATAGAAAAGAGAAAATTATGAAATGACCATTTTGTCCTTGAGGTATTAAAATTTTCAATTATCCTTCTTCCTTTCGATGCATCACATGAGCTTTCCCTTTCTCTCTGAGTCTCACATGGCCATGAGCCTCTACGGAGTAATCAGAGGTCAATTTCTTGGTGGAATAAAAAATTAATCGCATCTTTGAGATCGTGGTATCGAGGTGAGTAAATGAGTACCTTCAATTTCGTGCTTGCATGGGGGTTCAGTCTTCACAAGTTTATAGTCATGTGAAGCTTAATTATGACTTCTATGACCATGGGCGATTTCAAGTTCCCATCTTCCCTTTTCCCCTCTCTTGGCCGAGCTATGTGCATGCATGTTATGTGTGAAAAACTTATGATAGTGATTTAGGATTTGGAACTTGATGAGTTGAAATTAGTATATATATTGCTTATGTGTGTATATTTGGCACGGAGCCATTTTGTTTGATGATTGATGCATAACTGATGATGGGTAGGTATCTGTGTATGTATGTGAGATGTATTTTAGTATAAATGCATAGTTGTGTGATGAATGGTGATGAAATTAATGATTTTATAATTGATGAAAGAATTTGCAAATCAGGTGATAAATTGTGAATTTAAACAACTAGGAGGGTGATTTTGTGATCCGGTGGGATTTAGGACCCCCGAAGGGGACTAATAGGTTCCCCACATTATTTAGAACTTGTGCACATGTGCATTACCAAATTTGGTATCCAATTGATTGGTTTTGTGCATTGTTTTAGGTTAAGTTTGGTCAAATTGCATTTTAGCACATATCTTGTGCATATGTAGGAATTTGGATGAGTGAACCACGTTAATAGTTCTTGAATAGGGAAAACATAGTGCTCGTGAAGTTTGGTAGCAATCAGAGTTAAAACGAGCAAATTAGACGATGTAGAAGTTGGCAAAAGTGCTAAAATCTGCATAATTATACGGTCTGTATTGTGGGTAATCGATTACCAGGGTCCGGTAATCAATTACCAGAGGGTAGATTTATTTTCTTGCATGTTGGTCGATGGTAATCGATTATTAGGGTTTTAGTAATCGATTACCAACATCTGAAATTAATTCCCTGCGCAATTGGTCTTTGATAATCGATTACCAGGGCTTTGGTAATCGATTACCAACACCAAAAACTTGGGATTTTTGCGTTCTTTCATAACGTGACCCTTAGATTTTTTCTATTTATTGTTGAGAAAGTCAAAAGTGAATTTTTTTTGTGATTTTAGTCAGATCCTGGATTAAATTCTAGGAATTACTAAGGGAACGTTACAGGGGGACTGGTCTAGTGCGAACCACGGTTCGTGTGGCAGACCATCAAACCCCGTTTTTAAATGTAAAAACTTCCTTCAGTTCTTACACTTTTCCTTTTTACTCTTCCATATTTTAAAACTTTATGTCATCTTTACTATTTCATATTTTGTTATACCAACTAAGATTGGTCTAATAATGAAAGTTTGAGAAGTTACTTTCATATGTTCAAACCTGATGTTTTATTATTTTTCTATTGTAAACAAAATATATATATATTTTATTTTTTCAGTTTAATTTTCTTTGATTATATAGTTTCTTCAAATAGAAATTTATACATTTAATATGGTGAAAGATATTGCATGAGGGAATGTTACATGTCATAACTACGTGCAATTGGAAACTCGGTTGCATCTGACATTTTAATATAGGGCTTGTTTGATAACTATTTAAAAAAATAATTTTTTTTTTTTGTTTTTGGTTTTAAAATTTTTTAAACAACTTGTTTGTTAACTATTTTATTATGATTGTTTTTTAAATTTGTTTTGTATTTTTTTAAAACTAAAAAAATGAGAATAACTTTAAGTAGTTTTGCTTTTTAATTATGTTTTTCTCTCTTAAAAACTGAAAACATATTGAGCATAATATTTTGTTTTTCTCTTCAAAACACTAAAAATCCTATTTTTAAAATAGTTACCAAACAAGTTATTTTTTTTTATCTTATTCTAAAAAGTGATTCTTAAGATTATCTTAAAAAATGTCCCCACGTAAATACTTGACTAGGGACATTTTAGGAATAACTCTCATATGACCTATTATTCTAAAGATAAATAAAGGTTATTAAACTATTTAACAAAAATGTCTTATTCAAAATGATGCGTCCTATATAGATTCTTAGTGCATATTTTCAACACTGTAAAGACACTCCGACGCTCAAGTCAGCAAATAGATAGAGAAGGTAGTATGCTCGAGCGTAAGTTAGTGAATGAGAAAAACGTACCATTGTTGTGGAGTCTTTGGTATTTATATGCATGTGAGGGACGTAAGAGTCCCTTAGGGTTGGGAGACATTTTGTACCATGTGTCAGTACGAGTCTATAAAAAGCTGACAAACAACGTGAGCGCCTTCGCGTCTTTAACGAATGTCTTTCCCAACGATTGTACCTTGTACTGTTTATCGAGTTGGCAGGTTACTTTCCGGTGTGTAATGGTTATGACCTAGATTATCCGGTATATAGAGAATGACTCATACCGGTTATGAATCCGAGGTTTTACTTACGACACTGGTAGATGACTGAAAGTGGGAAAAATTATCCTCTTACCCATGGACCGGTATCCAGATTGAATCAAAACTATCTTTAAGAACTAATAAACAAAATTAAGTAAAACAAGCCCTTAATCTAATATGTGTATTAATTTTTTCCTCATAATAACATATTTTCGTACCATAATTTCTCCCTACATGAATAATTTAAAATCCTTTAACACCCATTCTTGTTATTTTATTTATTTATGCTGATTAATTAATTTTGATTTTGTGTTATTGTATAGGTTTTGATTGTAGTTACATGATTATATGTTAACAAGGGAATGCACGACATTAACCCTAGTATCTAATTAAAAGTGAGTCTCATGTTTATATTTTTCCTTTGAATTATTATTTTTTCAGTGGATGGATAATGGTTTATTTGGTTGTAGGTTGTGTGTTATTTATTAGAGGTTGTTTTGGAGGAAGAGGAGTACAATTTTATTTAATTATGGGTAGGCAGCAACCTATGATATTATTTTTAATTTAAACTAATCTTATCCATTGATTTTATCTAAATGGTTATTATTAATTGTTCTCATTCTTTACATGCCATTTGTTTCCATAGTACACACTCCCTATGTATATGTGTGTAAAATAACTATACAGGAATGTTTATTTAATGTGTATTTTTACTTTAATCAAATTGAATAACTATATAAATCAATATTATAAAACTTAAACTAGTATCAACTCGATATAGGTAGTGAGTTATTAGGTTATTGGATCACTAGATAATTAGCTTAAACTAATAAACATATAATAAATATAATACTTTGACCATTAACTACAACAAGCATGCGTAGCTCAATGGAGATGACAAAATCTTTTTGTCTATGAGGTGCAAGGTTTGATATTTATGACTACGTACTATTCTTTTTTACACCATTTCTAAAAGACATAACACATAAGTCCTACGTTAAAAATTTGTTTGAGGAACAATAGCTGGATAATTTGTACATAAGACTCAATAATTCATTGCATGAGGTATTCATCTTGAGCGAGATGACATGGTCTATAAATGAGAATTTTGATCAACGATGAAAATAGCTAAAATTGTTTTGTCTCACATCAAGAGTTCATTTTATTGGGGCAAGATAACATGATCCGTAAATGCAAAGATACACAATAAACTTTGCATTGAAAGCTAATCCAAATCAGATTTAATTGGGCATCTTCAAGCCCATCATCAAAACATATTCTACTAGTAAGGTTTTACATGTTATTTTGTTAGGAATCTTCAATCCCACATTAAAAAAAACTTACTTAAAGGGACCATTGTAAATGTACCATGAGTGAAAAATCCTTTCACTATAATAATTTTAGTAATCCTTAAGTCCCATATTGAAAAATTAGTTAAGGGGCCACGTCACATACCTTTATATATAAGAATTTGCATAACATTTTATATTGGATATTCAAAGAAGTCTTATATCAAAAAGCTATTTAATGGTGTTGAATGCCATTCTCCATAAATAAATGAGCAACATTAAACTAACTTGGGAATTTCTTATGAGAAAAGCCAAGTAAAATGCTTCACTTTTTTATAGCGGTGAATTATTTGATGTTAAGGGATAATATGTCCGGTGTTTATAACAGTCTTAACTCTTTCTTATTGGGAATCATGGGAGAAAGTTGACAAATGCGCAGACATTCCTAACACCCTGTCGGGGTTATTTGGCACTATTGTGTGCCTTACGCGGGGCGTATTTGCTCTGGTTGGTAGCAGTTCGATGTCTAGGGTTAGGGATGGTGTGTGAACAAGGTCACGGGTTCACATGTTGGACTCACTAGTTCCTTATAAAAGTTTTGAGTCACTGGTTTTTAATTGAGTTTCACCAGTTCAGAGTCATTTGCATGTTCAATTTGATTCTAACAATATAAAATTACTACAATTAAATAAGTAATTATATGTAATTATTTATGAGTTTAATAACATTGATTTTATATTTAACTAACATTTTTTCAGTTAACTTTCATCATTGAGATTAGTATTATATTATGTTGTCTTCAACCCCAATAATTTACTTTTTTACCATGCATTGTTCTTAGACCGGTCTTACATGCATACATCGTCTATCTTTACTTTTTCAAATTCAAATAACTTTTCTCTTCAATCTAACAACTTCACTTTTTACTATTTGTGGTTTTTAAATTGGTCGCACAAATAACCTCATATTCTACTTATTTTATTTTGCCTTTATCATTTTATTTTAATTATTATATTTGTTACTTGGTTGAAAATAGTTAAATAACATGTCAATAAATTTATACTAAAAATTCCAAATATAAGTTTTTATGATTTATAAAATTTAAAAAGTAAACAAAAATATATATATATATAACAAGCATTAGATAATGTGAGTAGAAAAAATTGATCGAAAAAAATTAATTTGATAAGAATTGGATAAGTTAAAATCATAGTTATTTTTAGAAATAAAAAACAATTAAACTATAATTGTTTGGGTATAGAAATTTGGGATGAGGAGGAAATTTATTATTCTAAGACTAACAAAAACAAGATTTAAGTTGATAGGAGTGTAATAACCAACACGTTGTACAACTCTCAAGAACAAGCGTGTTCTCACATTTCAATACAAGAATTCACATAAGCAATCCATTGAGATAGGTGGCCTACCATTCACATTTTCTTTATTGAAGAAAATGAATAATAAAAAAAGATTGGTGAGTTTAATACACATTAGCACATAGGTTATGTTTGGTACCTAAGAGCATCGATAATCGTTTGATTTAACTTAAAAAATCAATAAAACTGATTAATTACTGGTTGCCCGAAGAACCAATTATCTATTTTCCTTCATAAAAATCCTTTCCCCCAAGTTTTCTTTCATGCTTTCCTCACCATAAAACTCACTCATTCACTCTCTCTCTCTCTCTCTCTCTCTCTCTCTCTCTCTCTCTCTCTCTCTCTCTCTCTCTTCCTTTGACCAATATTCCATGGCTGAAAAGAAATGTTAAGATAGCTCTTCATTATTGTCTTTATCGTGTTGCACCACCACCTTTTTTTCTTCCCCTTTGGTTATGGTATGACACCATTGTTCATTCTAAACCCTAATTTTTCATTCCTTGTTGTCGTCTCATTATCGTTGTCATTTCCTCATCATCACCATCTCATTTTTGCCATTGTTTCCTTGTCCCTACCATTATATATCTCTAACGTCTTTCTCTATCTTCCAACCATTGTTCATCGAAAACCTTATAAAGCAAATATCCAAATCTCGCAAGTGGCGGTGGAGGAAAACATAGGCATTGTGGCATGGTTGTAGAGGGAAAGATAGTGGCGGTGATGAAGACACCAACATTGACGATTCTATTGATGTTAAGGCCTACAAAGTCAAACCAACTAATGGTTTTAGGCATGTTGGAATTGGAACAAGGGGATTTCTTATGAATTTTGTTGATTTGAGTTTTTAATTTTATTGATTTTGTTAATTATGTTTTTTATTAGGTTTCACTTTTTTCTGGTTTTAGGTTGATTCTACATGGATCATTTTGATTTTGTTAATTTTGGTTCCTTTTTTACTTGGTTCATTTCTTAATTAGGGTTCTAATTATGATCGAAAGGGATGGTGATTAAGTTCCTATTATTTTTTCATTGGGGTAAAGGGATTTCATTCTTTTTGTGTTCTTAATGACTGATTTTGGAACAAGAAAATGGAGATGGGTTGTTGTGGCATGGTATAAAAGGTGTGTTGGTATGCACACGCCACCAGTTGGGCTATGTATTCATGAATTATTATTATTGTTATTATTCTTCCAGTTTATTATTTATTGTAACACGTAAAGATTTTTCATGTACCGGTATAAGACCCACGAGTCTCTTGTATCGTAGAAGCCACCAAAAAGAACATTCGAGTTAACAAAAAAATATAAGCGACAAACTTGATTCATGAGATTATGGGTTATTATTCATTAAAATATAAGCCTAGCTTTTTTAAAAGAAAAATTGTGTTTTTTTTTTATTTTCTCTTCAATGGTCCTGCTAAGAATTAAACTAAATCTAGTCCATGCAATAATTAGCGTGGATATATTATAAAATAAATTGTGTCAATTGTGAGATGTAATTAATCAAGCTTGTACTTTAACCTTAGACTATAAATTTGCACTATCTTCTCTAAAGCTTTTGAAATTTTTTTTTATAAGAATTTATGGTTAGGTGACAACAACAAACACCATAGTCACCCCAACCCAGCACTACAAATCATGAGTTCTTCTCCTCCCTGGACCCTTTCCCATTCACTATCCTTCAACATTTCCTTAAAAATTCATCACAAACCCCATTTACAACCGAGCTACAACTACCATTCATAACCTCTACAACCTTCTCCATTATTCTGAGTGAACCATGACTTTACTTGGTTAACCACTTTCAATATGACCATCATTGTCCAAAACCATTTCCATTTTCTAACTAAACCCACATAACTACCATTACCTGCCATTGTTTCCCTTTTTTTGAACCCCTAAGACAACACCCATGAAACTTTCGTCATCGTACCACTTATTTCTCCAACATGGCCACCATGCGATTTTCGTTGTTGTTATTCCATACACAATGACATTGCAACCTCACCATCACCCCTAAACTACAAACTATTAGAACAATAACTAGTAAGAGTATATCAATAACTTTATTTTGTCCCACATCGCTTAAGTTTATAGCCTTTATGTTCCTCTAGCACTTATAAAAAGCTAGAGCCTGTAGTGGTTCTACACACCACAAAGTGAAAGTTATTTTTCTATTTTTCTTTCCCTTTAATTTATTTTGGGCATTGTTGTGGAGATCCCGCTATGTGGGGTTTTGTGTTGACCTTGGGGAGCATTACAATGTAGGTTGGCCATCCTTTTTGTCCTTCAAATTGAAAGCAAAATTTTTATTGGAGGTTAGTATTGTGTTATATATTTTAAATTCAATTAAATTAAATATGTTTGAGATAAATATGTAGCATTTAAATAATATTTCATATACTAATTGAATATGAATGAGCATAAATTTATTTTATAGTGGTGAATTATATAAATCCTAGTATGCTTTGTGGTTGTGACTTTATTTGATTTTCCGCATCATAAAAGATTTATTTATTTAGTAAAATTTATTGATTATCATAAGAAATGTGATTTTGTAAATGTTGCTTTTGAAATGTTTTAGCTAAGAAAGACTTGGTACTTAAGATTGCCCGTTGTGGCCCGCCTATCTTTTTTGAAAATCCTTTCGGTGCACAGTTAACTATATTTTACACATGATTTTAATATCTTTAAAATTATTTTGATATTTAATATATAATTGAGTGTTTATGCAATATATGCTTATTATGACATTGTGTAGATAAACTTTTAGCAGGATGATGATTGACTCTATTATGGTAATAACATGTGGGAAATCTATTTCAATTATTTTATATTATCTTTTACGTAAGATTGTTCTTTAGTATTTAAACAACACACCCAATGAAATATTGGAAGTTTACCCATGTAATTTAAAATTAATTTCTACTAAAAATAAAAGATGAAACTAAAACTATGTCTATTAAGTACAATTTGAAGTAGAAAATAAATTTGATCACAAGATAAAAAAAATGTCAAGATTTGATAACGACAATGAATATAGTAGAAACGATCTTAAAGAGTTTTGAGAAAATAATGTAATCATGAGTTTGTTGCACGCCTAAATAAAATTATGTAGCTAAAAGAAAATAAAAAAGAAAACAATGAATGTTGTTACTTAGTTTTGGTAATGCCTAATAATACTTGGAGACAATTATTATAAGTGTTTTATTTTTTACAAAAAGTTCTAAAAAATCTTTGGATAAAACTCCAATGTTGTGTAAAGACTATTCTCTAAACCTTTATTCAAAAGTGTGGGGATGTTTGGTTAAAGGAATGACATATTTTAAAAGAGCTAATATCGGTACTAAAATCATTGATGTTGTTTTCATTTGATATATTCAAAATAGTACTTATTAAATAATAAATTTGAATGAGTCGTCAAATTTTGTATAGATAAATCAAATTTTCATACGCCCCCCACACCTTTTACAATTTTTATGTTCAAATACGTCATTTATTTTTCAAGTTTTTATATCTTTCTTTTATTTGTGGGAATAATAAAGTTTATTAGGTTCACTAACAATCAATGGCTGATATTGACTAAAATTTTAAATGGGACAACTAAATATTAGATAAAATAATTAAATTGAAAATACAAATAGTTAGATAATCTTATATATGCTTTTTTTTGTTACAAAAAGGGAAGGTAAAAAAGACAAAACAAAACTAGACAAGTAGATCATCACAAAGACTAGAAATAACACTTGAGGAGGGAAACTTCCAAAAACAATATCCATTTCTATGCTTAATTGCCAACTTTAACATTACATCTACTGCCATATTCAACTCCCTAGGTATGTGACGCAACTCAACCTCTCATTCCCAAGTCAACGTGGATATGATAGAATGAAGAATATGATGACCCCAATGTGCTCCAAATTTGTGCGTTCATTAATGACTTCTGCCAAGTCTCTGTAGTCACTTTCGAACATCAATTTCCCGTGTTCATGTTCCCATGCAACCCGAATCTCCATCTACAAGGCACTAGCTTCTGCATGGAAAGATGAAGACGTCAACTTATTGAACGTGAAACCACTAAGCCAACTTCTTACCTTATTTCACAAAATTCCCTCTCCTCTCGTCTTACCATAGTTTTGCCACCAACTAGCATATGTACTTACCTAAATCTTGTCACTCTTAATCTCAACATTATTAACCATCAAGGTTAGCTTCCCCAAAATTCACAAACTCTGTGATATCATCACTTGTCAGAGCATGTAGTTTATGCTTTATATTTCACCATCAAACACATAGTTGTTTATCCATCTCCGTAGCCACCATAAAATGGAAATAAAGATCCCGAGCTTCCTAGCTTGCATCATCACCTTAAATCAGATTTGGAACTCCCTTTGAAATAAGTTTCGCTCAAGCAAAGTATGAAAATGACTCCACACTTATTAATAGGCTTAACCCTTTCCAAAAAGATAATCCACATCTCGGGTAAGTGCTAGAGGTACTTAGGTGGCAATGTTGTATTCTTTGGTTTATAGGTAAAGCTTCCTTCCCTATGAGCCAGAGGAAAAACATGACTAATCTTTCTATATAAAGCACAAATAAATATGGAGAAAGATGGTCCTATTGATAAAGCCTTTTTCATAAAGAAAAGGCTGGAAGCTTACTCTTATTCCAAAGAATAGCGAGAGAAGAATTCTCGACCCCTTACATAATCAAGCTCGTAATCAAAGGCGAAAAACCAAAGTCATACAAGGTTGCTCTAAGAAAATCCTAACTTACCCAATAATAATCTTTCTCATAATCTATTTTGACTGTTCCCAGGCCCATACCCTTTTGTTTCCTTTGAATGGTGAGCATCATTTCTTGTGCTAGGAGAATATTATCCCGAAGACCTCTCCTTGGAATGAAGTTACTTAAAAGGGACCAACAAGATTATCCAAGAGTGGTCTAAATCTATTCACTATAACATTATAATAATTTTATAAGCAACACTTTAAAGACTTATAGGTTGAAAATCCTTTAGCCTAACAAGATGGCCAATTTTTGGATTCATAGTAATAAGGGTTTCACACTTCCTAAGAATTTCCCAGGAGGTCACCCATCTCAGAATTACTCCAAGTTAAACACACTTAACTTTGGAGTTCTTAAGTGATAGGTCACCGAAAAGGCTAATGCATTTGTTAGTATAGGTAGTATGAATTCATTCCTTTAAGCTATCATCAACTGTAAGTCCCATACCTATACAGTCTTTAGATCACTCTCATTCTGGTATGTATTCGGTTTGTTCATGTGTCCCTCCCACTGGAAGCCTGCCAAGAGCCGCTCCTTGTCCGTGTCTATGCACCGCGATCACTCTCCGCCCTCAACAGTGCCCGGGATGTTACATTCCCCACTAGAAGCCTGTCAGGAGCCGCTCCTTGTTCATGCCCATGCACCAGCGATCACTCCCCACCGTCAACAGCACTGGGATGTGACATGAATGCTTAAGCAACTAGCCTGTGAATATCCACCACTACTATTAGCTAGTATTGCTTATAAAAAATGTCCTGGAAGTCGTGATCCTTTATAGGGATGCATTGCCATCAATGTCAGCCTTACCTCATCCATTATGATAGGATACACCAAGCTCATCCTAGCTTCATGAGACAAAGTTAGAGTGTCATTGTTCATAATATTATTTCTTATCACCTGCTCATCATAGAAAAAAAGGTTGGAAAAGTAATTACAAGCCTTCTCCTATAGGGTCCCTTGTTTAGTGCACCAATCACCATTAATAAGGAACAACCCATGAATTTTTATTTATCTTCCTTCTTGTGATAACTCAGGCCTGAAAGAATCTAGTATTCTGATCCCCGAGTCTCACCCATTTCTCTCTTGATTTTTGGTACTAAAGAAGTTCTTTTTGAACCAATGTCACATCATACTCCTTCTGAAGATACCGTTTGAGTCAAGTAATGGCTTCACAATCTCCTATCTTTAACTCTTATTGTACTCCCTATAAATGCCTCTCCATATACTTCTTTTCCTTTAAATACTATTAAAAATATTCTTATTGGAAGAGAGATACATTGGCCTCATATTCATCGATGTATCATGCATTGAGGGTATTTTTTTATACCATGTATCCTCCATAACATTTTTGAAGGAGGAGTGAATGTCTTAAAAACCATTGAAACATAAGGGTGGTCACCTCTAGATCCACCAATAGGGACGCCCTTGATCAGAAGGGAACAATGGTCAGAATGCACCTACACTAAGGTTTCCATGTAAGCTTATTGGAACATTAATCTCCATTTTACACTACAAATAGCCCTACCAAATCTCTTAGCTATCACTCGTCTTCCATTCACTCGAAGCTTCCATGCGAATTTGGACCTAATTGCTCCCAAGTCCATGAGCTCGCAGTAGTGAAGAACTTCCTACATGATAGTCGCTCTCATATTAGAGAACACTTTAGAATGAGTGCAAATTTAATTAAAGTCACTTGTAACTAACCATGCCTTTGTGATTCTATCCTTCAAATGCCTTATATGGTTCTAGAACTTCACGCGATGCATAAGATTTAGGCTAGCATGGACTATAAAGAAACATCATCTCCCCCCTCTAGTAATCACTTCCACCACAACAATTTGACCATGGATGTCAAGATTTTTAAGATCGAATCCCTTAAAATTGGAACTAAGAGCCAAATTCCCCCCAATGACCAAATGTCTCCACACAATAACCTATCTCATACATTTTATTTTTTCAAAAAGTGAGACACTATTTCAAACTCACACTGTGTTTAAAATCCACAGAGATATCTGGTTTAAAGGAGCGAATCAATTCACCCACCCTTCTCTTCCCCATAACTCTCACTCTATCTTTTATATTTTAGTCTATGATACTAAAAGGCTTATCCATGAGAAAGATAAAAGAGACAGGCCCACTCCTTCTTGGTAACACTCATGCATTATGAGTTTTATATTGCATTTTCATCTCCGATTAGGTTTCAATGGGTTCTTCACTGTTGCCTTATTAAGTGCACTTTGCCCCTTGTTGCCTTCATCCATGACAATATACCTACAACCGCTTGTTGGATTTAATCTCATCATCAAACGCACCTCATTTTTCTTGGTATAAATAACCTTCCCACCACTAAGTTGAGTGTTGTGTATGAAGATGCATTTCCTTTCATAATTATCACATTAGGCTTGCATGGGCCTGAAATGGTGCATTCTTTCTCCTGGTCAAAGTGGGTCCCTTATAGGGGGAGACTAGTCTTATATAGCTGATTGGAGTTTGAGAATATTGGGCTCGTTTGTTTAAACTTATTTTAAGAGATAAATGTTTTTTAATTAAAAAAAGCACTTATTTTAAATTTTGAAGTGTTTGTTTAAAGTTTTAAAAATAAGCAGAAGCTGAAAATAAGCTGATTTTAGCTTATTTTAAGAAGCAACTCTAATCTGCTTATTAAAAAGTGATTAATAAGAAAGCGCTTTTTTATAATTACTTTTTTAATAAGCTTAAACAAACGGGCCCATTATCAAATTCTGAACCTGATGCATGGGATTTACCTTTCCTTACAAAACTATTTTTCCTATACCCTTGACTCTTGCCTAATATTCTATTTTTGTTTCCCTTTTTTTCTTTACAATCAACCGTTCCTCGCATAGGTACCCAGGGCGTGTAATTATCGCTCCCGAATTTCCAGATTGCCATTCTCCCCCATCTTTCCATTTTGGTATCCCCCTATGTTGCTAGGGTTTCCTTGGCACCCCATCCTGATTTTAAGCCTACCTCTCTATACTATCATTCTCACTACTTATCATAGTAGAGACATAGTTCTTGGTCAGGTGCCCATAGCATCCACAAGACGAGCACAACAAGTGGAGGCTCATGTACTCAATATTATACCACGCCCTATGTAAACACAATCTTCTTACCATTGGTTGACCAAGGTCAATTTCCACGTGAATACGTGTAAAACATCTTATCCTCAAGTCTACGATATTCATATCAACGTTTATAGGGTGTCATATGGTCGTCGCCAAAGAAAGTAAAAAGCTTTCATCGTAGAACTACATCCCTAATTTTGGTATTCAAACCTAAACTGTTATAGTATTGATCTTGGAATTAGCAGCCATAAATTTAGGGTTCCATGGTTTCACTATCAAGTAGTGATCAAAGATTAACCATGGGGTCCCCGTCATCAACTTTTCTTGATCCTCCGAGTGCACAAACTTCACTATAAAATAACTATGACTAACATCCATTAGTTCAAAACCACCCTTAATTTCCATATGGAACGAAGTTTATCACACGGTGCCATGAAGCTTATCAATTTGCCTAATAGCTTTTCTACCAAGCAGTCCAACCATGCCTTGCATATCTTTTAGTATTCCACCCCGTCAACAGAAAGCACCATAAAAAGCCCATCTTATTCCATCCTCATAATGCCCTTCTCAATGAGATTGCACAGCTCCTTAGGTCTTTTACTCCGTTCCCCCAACATCTTTCCCTTGGAAATAGCCATTCTATCCCTGACACCAACTCCATCAGATAAGTCCAGTGGCTTTAGTGGTAGTTCTCCTGCATTTTTTTGAAACCTCATGTTCTCGTTCATGTTCGCTCTGGTTGAATGGTCCAAATCTAAATATGTTTTTTAAAAATAAAATTGTATTGTATAAAACAATAATAAAACACAAAACACATAAATGAAAAAATTACATGTTTTTAAAAGTGTGGCTCTTGATTTCTTGAGAGGCTTGAAGTTTTCAATGATTAAATCATAATTAAAAGTACTGACAATATTTTTAGCAATAAAATCTTCTTCCATTCTATTGGAATTGTGAGATTAAGAGGGGACTGAATTTCTTTCTTGTGTTTATTTAGTAGAATATCCCCTTTTCTAATCAACTGTCTGAATAAAAAAATACATACTTTTTAAGAAATATAATTAATATTGTTAATTGTTAATTTTTTAAAACAATTGATTATTTTCCTATTTTATCAATATGTCTCTTATTTACTGCTTCTAAATTTTAAAATGACAACAATTAAATACTCTTTTAAAATTTTAAATAAACACTTAAATAAAATACATTTTTTCTCCTTAAATGAATGTTCTATAAAAATAAAGGGAATGGTTAATTATGAATTTAAAATTTAAAATTTAAATTTGAAAAGACAAAACAAATGCTGATAAGTTAGGGTTGTTTCCATTCAAATAACAATATAACGGTTTGTCAAAAGACATATAAAGGGTGACTCTTAATTTATATATACAATATATGTATAATTAATAATATTATTAGTAAATACTACTACTACTACTACTACTACTAATAATAATAATAATAATAAGAAGAAGAAGAAGAAGAAGAAGAAGAAGAAGAAGAAGAAGAAGAAGCAAGATTTGTTTAGGTGAGCCACGACTCCCTTGACTATTTAAAGGTCCACCTCTCATAACAATTCTCTTACTTTACCCAGCTTAATTAGTAAAATACATATCACCTATAACTACCAGTAAAATTGATAGGACCAAATTCAATTATAAAATAAGTAGGGTTATTAAAAAAAGATATACATTTTTCTAAAAAAATGATGTCACATTTTAATATAAAAAAGTTTTCTTAGCAAGAGTTTATAACAATAAAATCAGTCGGTCAAATTTCATAAAAAATTAAATTCTCTCAAACATATATTTCAGTGTTATTTATAGCTATTTTTCCTTTGAAAACTAAACCATGAAACTTAAGAATATAGATTGAATATTGAGCATCTTGTACTTATGGGCTATTGTCATTTTCGCATGTGTTTGTAATCCAAGGTCTTTTGGTTATGTAGCTTTTGATATGCATAATTATGCAGGTATGGTTTTATACAACATAAATATACAATATAACATTATAAATTGGTGTTGGCATGTTATTAGGATTTGATGTTTTACAACATAAGAAATTGGTCTTGACATGATTTCTGTTGGCTGCAATAATGTATCTCATCACAACATTTAGAATGTCATTTATTTATAAGATTTCTGAAATTCAATATAATAGGCTCGTTTGTTTAAACTCATTTTAAGGATAGGTGGTTTTTTAATTAAAAAGTATCTATTTTAAATTTTTATGTGTTTGTTTAAAGTTTTAAAAATAATCAGAAGTAAAAAATAAACCAATTTTCTGTTTATTTTAAGAAGCAACTTTGGCACGAGTTGAGGTGCCACTGAATTATCCTACTTAACTAAGGTGCCACGAGTGTGTAAGTTTTTTTTACAAGGAAACAATGGTAGATCAAGAACTTCAATAAATCATTTCATATGTATCATAGTCTCAATAGAATTACATACTATGAATAAACAGGGCATGTAGACTCCCACAAGATGCAAACACAATTTAACCTATAAGACTACTTTTTTCAAGGGTTGAACCCACTCTTCTACATTGCCTACTGTAGTACACCTCCTTACTCTCCTTGCAATGGTTCTCCAAGGAGACCAGGGCTTCCGTTGTGTAAATTTGATGACGATCTTCTCTTTTACTCTATTATTTGCTAGCCTAGAGTGCATATTTAAATATACATGATAGAACCACAAAAATAAGATGAGTTTATCTCACTTCAGCCTTGTTGGAAAAACATGCAAAAGTGCACTATCATAATTGATGAATTTCACACTCACACAATCAATGATCAAACAAGTCTTACCTATCATAAACTCTTACCATTCTCTTACTCAATTGGCATTATCATACAACCTACTAATTAATTATGGTTCTATCTTAACCATTTATTTACTACCTAAAGTTTCATAATACCAGTCACATAATCATCATCTAATTATCCCCAACATACATTAGCAAAAATATTCAGAGTTAGACACCTTAGCCACCATTTATGACTTAAATTCTTAACTACCTTAATTCATATCTTAAACATATCAAAATAAATGCATACTTAATCATTATCTTCACATAAAACCTACACAAATACTTATTAGACTGTGACCCTAGGCAGATCATCAATTAACTCAATACTGTTTCACATACACATATAAGATCAATTCACAACATCTAATCATACTCACATTAATCAAAACCATAATGGGGTTGGTCACATAGAATGCAATCCATGAGTCAACTGTCTTATGATTATCTTATCATTAAGTGTTTTATGAATGCAAATGAGGGCCCTTACATATTTTACTCATCAGAGTCATCCGGTCACATCATACATATTGGACACAACACATTTGTACTAGAGCAGCTAGAATACACCAGTTCTTCACAACATAAGGGTAAAGGTACACAATAGCCCAATTATCATATGGGTCCATCACACCACCAATTGTGATCATTATATGGTGGAGTGATGAAATGGTAAGGGCAACCAGAGATGAGAGTGTTATAGTGATAATGATAATTTTGAAGAGAAAATGTTATAATTGAAAGGAAGCAAGCGTGAAGTGGTTTATGGATGGAAATATTTTTTTGCTTATTTTAAGAAGAAACTTTGACCTGCATATTAAAAAAAGTGTTTATAAAGAAAATGTTTTTTTAAACACTTAAAATTAAGGTTAAATAAACAAACCAAATATAAGTCGATGTTTATTGGATTGAGTTGAATTTTGTGATATATTTTAATTAATTTAATTTAAACTGTATGATGATTTCTTAATTGAACTCGATAAGTTTTTTTCTCAAAATTGATTTAATCAAATTTAAGAACATTCTTATTCTTGGATGTATTTGAAAAATATTTTTGTTTGCCACCTTGGCTAAGCATTGCACAAGTTTAAAGACATTTCTGTTTGTTATTCCCTTGGAGAGGCTAATTATTGTGCTAATACTTTGGTTAAGTTCTGCGTAAATTTGAAACATTTCTATTTATCATTCCTTTGGAGAGGCTAATTAGTATACTAATAGGTGTGAGAATCTGGTTAATGAGGTTTTTATTTGGGATTAACCTCCCTTTATTGTTGTTGTTTATTTACTTGTTGACAAAATTGAACAAAGCTATCTTTATCATTGATTTTGTTTCTTGTTTTTCCCCTCATAAAAAAATCCTTATATTTGAGTTTAGAGTAAAGGTTTAAAATTGTAGCTTCAAATTTTCAACATATAAAAAAGATAAAATATAAGGATGTGTTTGAGTTATATTATTTTAAAAGCTTATTTTAATAATTGATAACACTTAGTATTATATTATATATGTTAGACGCGTTAGTTAAAAAATAATTTTAAACAATTTATTTTATTTGGATTATACTATAAAACAATTAATTATTTCACGGTTAATTATGTTCAATACAAGAGTGTGCATTTTTTAATTAATTGACGAAGATGAAATAAAAACATAATTGTATCAGTTTTATAATCCGTTAATAAAAAATGGAATAAAATGATCTAAATTTAGTGGAATAATTGAAAATGAGAGATGAGCGGGTGTTGAGTTTTTTTATTAAAATTGTTGACAGCATAGCATGGTTGTGATTGGTTGAGGACGAGTGGCATTGGCATAAATTTCCCTTTTACACAGTGAAGTGAAGTGAAGCTGCAGTCACAGAACAGAACATGAGATCTCCGCCCATCAAATCTAAATCCGAATCGGAGTCTGCGCTGCTCCAAAATGCACCTCATCCATTGAACATGCAACTCCCACTTCGCCTTCGCCGTTCTCCCAGGTTTAATTCCGGCAATGCCATCCCAACACGTTCCTCCAGATTCTCAACATCTCCTCACCTCGCCAAGGTTTGCATGCGCGATGCTCTTTTTATTTTATTTTTTCATTTTCCTGCCCTTCTCATTTTCTTTTACTCCCCTTTTGATTTGTTGTATGATTTGGGTAAAAAGTTTAACTGTCGATTTCAGTCTCTGCAGCGTAACTTTCTTCCAAAAGGGTAAATCTATGCGCATTGTGCTGCCTGCTATCAATTTTTATTCATTTTTAATTAATTGATGTTCGGCTATAAAGTAAAGGCAAACATGCATGTTTCGCCCTTTGACTCTCTCTGGTGAGGTTTCAAGTTTGGTTTGATTCATTTTTTTCCTCAGTTTGGTCTAAATCTTATAATTTTGTTTCAAAAAAATATATGAAAGAAACACTAATTTTTAAAAAAAGAAACTCAGATTTGGACATATAAAATCATGGGTTTTAACACACAAAATGATTAAAGTGAGACATTTCTGAAACCTAAAGTTATATGTCCAACTTGAAATATCCCTAAGAGTTAGAAGATCAAATATGTAATTTTGCTAATAGTAAAAATAAAGACACAATTTTTTATTAAGAAAGAAAATATATTACTATTAATATTAATAATACCAAGTTCTTTAATATTTTGTTACCAAAAAATGTTATTTAATATTTTATTTTTAAGGTAATTAGAAATATTTCATATGATATATTTCACTTGTTTCGGAGACTCATTTTTAATTTTTGCCATTTTTAGTCAGGAAAATTAAGCTGTTGGACTCTAGGATATTGAAGATAGAATTGTTTTTGACAAAATTTGTTTAATGGAAAGAGGTCCATGTACTCTTATTTACATGCACGTGCACCCATTTAGTAACTGTTTTTGAGGAGTGGGTAACCAACGAATTTTGTG
Source organism: Clitoria ternatea (assembly GCA_037962975.1). NCBI lineage: Eukaryota > Viridiplantae > Streptophyta > Magnoliopsida > Fabales > Fabaceae > Clitoria > Clitoria ternatea. The sequence continues at coordinate 291,260,899 of CM075670.1, forward strand.
TGTATTTTGGTATAGGTCCGTGTATGCCCGAGGAGTGCCGGACAGCTTGATATGAAACTGTACAGTGAAATGAAACCTAGGAGATCTCCAAGACTTTCATCTTCAAGTGGTGAGGAAAACATGGGAGTTATTGTTTTTCAAGAAAAAAGAACAAGGAAAGTAGTCCATCAAAAGAAAAAAAATACAGAAGTGACCTCTACATCCATTGAATCGTCTAATTCACAAGTTACACAACATTCTACTCCCAGATTTGATAATACAAAACGCATGAGATGGTCTTCAGAGGCAATCACACCCCCATCCTGGGTTGAAAATGACAGAACAAATTCAAACTCTTTTACCTTACCTGAGTTAGATGACAACCTACCAAGAAAGAAATATAAGACATCTACTTCTTCAGTTGAAAAAGGTATGAAATCAGAAAGCATTCCTTCCTTCATTGGTGACCCAATACCTGATGATGAAGCTCAGCAAAGATGGGGATGGCGTTATGAATTAAAGGTCGTTGACTGAGTTTCTTAATATGTTTTTTCATGCTGTAAGAACATTGGATGCGTGCATAATGTTTTTCATGCTATAAGAACATTTTTATGTCACTTAACATGTTTGTAATGTCTTCATTTATTTATTATTTTTTCTATTAATATAAAAAAAAGACATTGTTTTCTATATTTTTCTTTTATCTGAGTTTTCTGCTGCATTTTGCAGGACAAACAAAGTAAAGGAAAAATGTTCAAAATAAAGTAAGTATTAAGCAATTCATAAATTTATTGAGTGCATTTTAGCACTCTTTTGCAAATTGTACATTTTCTAATTTTTTTGCCTTATATTTCTTTTTTATGCTGCTGATTTCTTAGTGAGGGTGAAGAAGATGAGATTATTGTAAATGTCAAATGCCATTATGCACAAGCAGAGATTGAGAATTGCATTTTTAGTCTTGGTGATTGTGCATTTATAAAAGTAAGTGTTTAGTTCAAAAAGTGCATTTTTTTGTTCATCTGTCTCCTATCTGAAAGAGTAGTGTTAAATAAATAATTAGAAACAGAATAACCTTAATTGTTGGTTTGGATTAGACACGTTATTTTCATCTTTCATTGAGATATATTTTGGTCTAATTCTCCTTTTGTGCTTCCATACTTCTCAACAGTATTGCATTTCAGCCCTAAACTTGTTCAACAACAATTCAATTAAGCTATATATGTAGCCTAATTCTTTAGCCGACCCTGCTTAGGTGGGATATGACTTTGTTGTTGTATGTGGCCTAATTCTTGATGTGTTTTGGATGGATTTTCCTTGCTATCTCATTTCTGCATTTCATTTCTCCTATTTCTGTCTCCACTGCCAGCTTTTCTCAGAAATTTCTTCATTCTATCATGAAGGGCCCTGTGATGGAATGCTGATAGGTTACAATGAATCAATCAGTTAGTTAGTTTGTTTCTGTTAGTGGAATAGTTAGTTAGTTAGTTCTAAAATTGATTAATTAGTTAGAGGCTGGAATATTAAGGCATATTTTAGAGGAAGATTTTATCTTGTGATTTGAGTGAGAGATAGAACCTTTGGCATTGGGAGAGAGAGTTCTAGGTCTCTCTAATACCTAGAGAGTTGTATCTGTCTCTCATATTCTATCAACAACAATTCGTTTTCTTGTAAATCTGAACCAGTACCAGAGCCCTGATCTTTAATTTGGTAGAGGCAGCAAAGGCGTTCGTTGGTCAACCTTTAATTTGGTATTTTTGGTGGACTGCAAGAAATCCTGCAGTGACATGGTTGAGATTTCAGATTGCATTACTCTGGTGTTTTAAGCCAGAATATCGAGATGTCCTACCACTATCTGAATTATACATGTTGGAAGATGAGAATAATCTATTATTCCAGGTTGCTGAGGAGAAAGGAGTTGAAGGGTTTATCAACATTGTTGCAGAACCAACAACATATATGAAGGGGGAACCAAAATCTTTAAAGCCAAGAAACAAGGAAGATGATGTCTTGAAGGAAGGAGAGGAAAACTACGTTTTTGAACTAGAGAATAATTGGAAATTAGAACATGTGGCATTTCAAGATGAAGAAAATAGAGGGGAAGGTTTGAAGGTTCAAGATAATGAAAGAGAAGATAAGGAGCAAGAAAATTGTGAGCAAGAAGAAGATGAAAAGGAAAATGGATGGTTGAAAATCAAGAATCAAAATTACAGTGAAGAAATCAAATCTTGGGAGTAAGGAAACATAGATTACAGTGAGGATATAGATTCTTGCACCAAGGAAGCAAAACAGAACATGAAGGTTTGGAGAGTGAAGAACCAACAACTTGGAGGCCAGAAACAACTACAGAAAAATGTGCAATTGTTCCAGAAAATGAAACGAATTGTGTGAACTAGAAATCTTGGAGCCAGAGACAGGGGAAAAGGAGGAAACTTTGAGGGTGCAAGAAGTCCACATTTTGGGTTCAAGGGACAAGGTGATTGCCATGTCTCAAACCAGTATCAGCAGCCTACTTCTAACCAAAATTTTATCACAAGACTCGCAAGAACTAATGGACTGTGATTCATACACAGTGTCTAAGGAGAGGCAGGTGGGGGCCATATGGCGATTTCGAAATAGAAGGGCAGCTGGCGAAAAAAAGTATCCTGGGGGGCACCCACCTGATTGTGTTTGACCCTAGAGGGATTGAGGTTGTTTTCAAGTTGCAATTGTGGAGGTTATCTCAGTCATCATGCTTCTAACAATCGGATCCCGGAACATCAATGGGAATTCATTTCTGCACTACAGTCATAAGTTATTCACCTTGAGGACAAGGTTAAATTTCAGAAGGGGGGGGGGGGGGGGTATTGGTAGGCTACAATGAATCAATAAGTTAGTTAGTTCTAGAATTGATTAATTAGTTACAGGCTGCAATAATAAGGCTTATTGCTTATAAATAAGAAAGGAGTTTAGAGAAAGATTTTATCTTGTCATTTGTGTGAGAGATAGGGCTTTGGCATATGGAGACTTCTAGGTCTGTCGAATACCTAGAGAGTTGTATCTGTCTCGAACATTCCAGGTTCTTGTCACAACAGAAATGACAACAAATTAAAAAGATGAATTGTGATAATAAAGTAGTTCCATAGTTGAGGGAACTCGATAGTAGAATAGTGACGGAACAGGGAAAAAGGGATGATACCGCTTGGATACCATGTTGAAACTATGATGTTTTAGGTAGAGAGAAATAGAGAGATGAATGATAAATTGATATTGAATATTATAATATGTTAATGTGTACGTAAAATCACTATTCCCTAAGGGGTATGGTTGAAATAAGGAAACTAATCCTAGGTAATAGTCTGAGATATTTTAAGATAGTACTAGATATGATGATATAATTCATATATTCTAACAATATACATATAATTCCTAGTATCCTATAATTTAATTTAGTGATTATCCATGTAGTGTCCGTGTCAAAGTCCATGCTTCATATAGTCTAGCAGCAATTTTCTTAATGACATGGACTATGAAAGATTGCCACAAGTATACAGGAGCATGTACAATAATGATGCAATGAATGGTTTCCAGTTTCTAGAAATGCAAGGGTCTATTGGAAGCTTACAAAAAGTTCTGGATTTGAAAGTTCAGAATGTGATGGTTTCAGAACAAATTAAATTAACATTAGGGGTGTATGCATGTTTTTTAATTAAGATTTATCAGAAGTAAGGGATGACGGTGAGAGAATGGGATTGTTAATAGAGGGTGATTTTGTGCATTGTAGATAAAGAGTAGAGTGAAGTATAAGATTGGCTACCCCCGCAATAAAATAGAGCTATAACGTACATAGGCCTTCTTCGTTTTTAAGCATTGTTATCAAAACCGGACTGGATGGTCCAATTGATTTGACCGGTTGAACCATGAATTAGTTAGGTGATTGGTCTAGGTTTGGTTTAACTACGGTTTGATCCTCATGGTCATAGTTTGTTCGAACCGGTACCTTTACCCGTTCAATGATCAGTTTGGTTCTGAAAGCGTTGCTTTTAAGCGAAAGTACCGCGTGATTGGAAAAGAATAACCCTGTCTAATGACTTGTTACTTTGTTACGGCTTCATTTTTTAATTTCAATATCATCAACATACTCTAGTGTTTTATTAGTAATTTATACATGAGTACTAATCATTATGAATCTTTTGTTATTGGTTAAACTTGATGTATAATGTGTTAAACTTGATGTATAATGTTTTGAAAGTATATTTTCATCTTTATATCCCTTCTCAAAAAGGATACTAGCTCCATCCTCCTTCATTGGAGAACTCTATCTACAAGATATTTGCCTTGAAATTGCAGGAAATTTGTGCCATTTTACTAATGTTAAGGGTTCTATTTTTAGTTTTTAAAATTTTGTACACGAAACACTAAAGACAACTTTCTTTTTTATTTCTTGATTTCATCTCCTGTTTTTATTTTTCTTGTACAAATTTTTTAAAACACGAAACAAAACGGTTGTTTTGTAATTAAAACTGAAAATAGGAAGTGGAAACAAAAATGAAACAGGACCTAGTTTGCAAACATTAAATGGAAGATTTGGAAATTCAATATTGGAATTGTCTTCATCATAACCATTGTTGAGAGTCCCATATTGTCTAGGTATATGACTAATTAAAAGTGTATAAGGTGAGGGTAATCTTCATTCTATGAGCTATTTTTTAAGATTGAGTTAGACTCAACCCAAATTTAATATGGTATCTGTTAAAGGTTCCATCCCAAAACCAATTGACAATGGTTGGAGTTGCCTAACAAGTATTTAAGCCATGTGAAATATCATGAGACAAACAATGTGGGACTTCCAACACGAAGCCTGCCGGACCAGGCAATGGGTAACTTTTGATCCACAATGAAAGGGCAACTCTTGGCCCATAAGAACCGGAAAGAATGCTCTAGCTCTGATACCATTATGTTCTCTATTGATTATCCTAAATTAGACACGGTATGTCATGGACCCCAAATATCAGAATGGACTAAGCTAAATGGAGACTTAGCACGACCTGAGATTCGATTATTAAAAGAAGTACGACTATGTTTACCTAATTGACACTACTCACAAGATAATGTAGACAACTTGGGAAGTGTGGGCACCATTATTTGCAACTTGTGAAGACTTGATGACCCAACCGAGCATGGAGGAGACTGGAATCAACCGCCGACCCCACATGTGCAGAAGGTTGAAGTTGATAAAGCCCATGTGACTCACATCTAGTGGCAATCATCCGCCCCGAATTCCGATCCTGCATGAAAACAGAGTCTTCAGTAAATGAGAATGCAATCAAGAGAGCGAGTCAAATGACTAATGGATAATAAATTAAAGGGAGACCCAGATATATAAAGAACATTCTCAACAGACAAAGAAGGAAGAGGGTGAACAATACCGAGACCTTGAGATTGAGTTTGACATCCATTAGCCATAGTAATGGAAGGTAAAGAAGTAAAGCTAGAAAGGGTAGAGAATAAGGATTTGTTACCGGTAATATGATCGGTAGCCCTAGAGTCAAGGACCCAAGAACCAAGAGAGTGAGAAATACCACGATCTCTGTGGATATAGCAACTACCCTCAGGCCACCCCTATTCTGATACTATTTTAAAGGTTCTATCCCAAAACTAATTGGCAATGGTTGGAGTTACCCAACAGGTATTTAAGCCATGCAAAATATCATGAGGCAGGCAATGTGGGACTTCCAACAATATCAATATCAAAACCTATCCTAAATTAATTATTTGGCCCCAGTATTTGTCCAAGCTCCAGTCTTAAATTCTATTAGTTAGTTTTTAGGATTGTGTTAGAGCCAATATTATTACCATCCGTTTTATTTATTTCAACCCCTTTTATTAATTTTTACATGTTTATTCCCAAAAGACCCTTTTTTTAAGGACTCTTCACCTCTAAACCTCTTTCCCCACACCCTCCCTTTTTTTTTGTTTGGGGGTGGAGTGTATTCACCAAACAATAAAAAGGGAAGGTGTGGGGAAAGAGGTTTAGAAGTGAAGGGTTTTGAAAAAGGGGTTTTTAGGAATAAACATATTAAAAATAACAAAGGGGGTGGTAATGATATTGATTTTGAGTTAGGCCTAATATTCAAATTTAAGATGGTATCAGAGCCTATCCTAGATCCTTTATTGGGTTATCCGTATTTGTCCATGCTTCATTCCTGGGCCTCAGGGTGTGTGTCGAAAGTTTCACGTTTCAATCTTATGAACTAGCTTTTAGGATTGAGTTATACCCAATATTGAAATTTAAGAACCACCATCATGGTAATTACTGCTATATGTTCAAATTCATCTACTTTATTAGCTAGGGTGAAGTGAATTCCATTTTGAGATGCTTGTTAATTGGCTATTAATTTTTTTATTGTCATTGTAGAGCTGTTGAGTAAGATGTGGATGTCAGTGACATCTGTGAAGCTCAATCTCATGTGAACTGAATATGCGAGCAGCTTATGCTTACACTGTAATAAATTCTTACAGGGTGAAGGAGAACAAAATCATGTTGGCAGGATCATTGAGTTTTTCCAAACAACTGATGACAAAAATTATTTCCGAGTTCAATGGTTTTATAGAATTCAAGATACAGTGAGTACTGAGTATGCAATGATATATATCTAGTCGTGTCCAAGGATATACCATAACTGTTGTTTCCATTTGATTTTCAGGTCATCCAAGACGAAGGTGGTTTTCATGACAAGAGGCGTTTATTCTATTCATCAATAATGAATGATAACTTGATAGATTCCATAGTAGGAAAAGCTAATGTCACACAAGTAACACCTAGGGTATGACATATCTTGGTTAGAATCTCTCTTGGTTTGTTCACAATTTGATATGATGATTACTGCATTTCATTTGTCAATTTTGAGGTTCATACATCGATTTTTGCTTACACTTATCAAAATTTTTCTGCGAACTTTATGCAGGTTGGTCTGAAGTTGGCTTCTGTTTTACCATCTGACTTCTATTATGATATGGAATACTGTGTTGATTACTCTACATTTCGCAACATACCAACAGGTATGTCATGTGGGAGCTCAGGATGCTTTTGGTCATCAGTTTCTACATCTGTTTTTGTTTTGTTTTGTTTTTTTTCTTGTTTGGTCTATCACTGGATTATATTTTGACTTGATACTTCGTATATACATGCTTATCTGTTAGCTATTTTGTAAACATGTGGGTTTAACAATCTTCATTCTTGTCCCACCAAGGTTCAGGGTGGGGTTGAGGTAGGGTTAAAGAGGATGGGTAATCCATTTATCCCCAACCCCATCTCTTTCGTGTTGAGGGAAATCCGTGAAGACCCCACTCACCTTATTTTTTTATTTTATTTATTAATTTATTAATTATTTTATTTTTTAGGTTGAATTGAGCATTTGGTCCTAATAAATTTGTCGCTTAGATTTAGTTCCTATAATACTCAGATTATAAAAATAATCGGTATAAAATTATTTTTTTACACTTGTTATTAAAAATATTTGGTGTAAAAACTAAAAAGTGATCTGCAGATGCTCAGTATGTATTGATCATTAAATAATATAATGTCATGTGATCATTAATAAAAATAAATCAAAGTTGTAAGATGAATAATACCAATGGTTAAAAGTTTTAAAAGAGTTTAACTTGATCTCTTTTCATATTAATATTGATTTGATTGGCAACACTGGTTTACTGGAATCTAAGCCATGGTGACTGTGTTCACTGTGAATTTGTCTCTGGAGGATTTGTCTAGTACTGTTTGGGCAGGTTCTATTGCCATTCAAGAGCAAGAATCAGAAAGTAGTGCATTTCTTTGTCCATCTCTGTCATCTGTGTTTTACTAAACATGTTAAGGTCTAAATCTCATGTCGTTTTCACATTTAAGGCAATCTAAGCATAAATTTGTTCATTAACAATTTTACAAAGATTCAAATCAGCCTATAGAACAACTGAATTCCCAATGCTCTTTTACATAAACAGAAGCTGTGAGGTACTACCAACCTCTCAAAATGTACACAATAAAAGCACACCACCCATACAAAAGCCCGCAACTTCACATTCACCGACACTAACAACACTACTTGCTTTGGCATCAACTACATACATACAACAATAAACACCAGTAACAACAACAAATATCCAACACTACACAAAGCACATGAGTAGCTCCATCACAAGCAATAGCCTTAATTCCACCAAGGCACACACCCCATGAGCAACTCCACCGCAACTAAAAGCAAAAGCCAAAAAGAGATGTGCTTCAAGCTTGTTGTGATATACCCTTGACCCCTGTCCTGTAGACCATGTCTAGGTAAGAAAAAATCGTGTAAGAGAGAAGAGAAGCAAATATGGGCTAATGGTTACTTTGAACCTTCTCTAAATTAAATTGAAAGAAATAACAAACCATGCTACCTTTTTGGCCCTTTCATACATAAATTTTATGTATTCCCTTATCATATTAATACTTCTTATCTCAATTCGTTTGTTCTTACGTGATCAATGACTTAACATTAGCTTCCTTGAAGTCTTTCGAATGTGTAATCTGTTTTGGTAACATTTATATCTAAAAAGCGTCTGCAACTCTATATATTGGATTAGATAAGCCTGTTAAGACTAATGAGTTATCACTACCTGTTCTTGAGTGTTTCTCAACAGAAGCTTCTACAATAACCAAGAGTCTACCCAGTTCTGAGTTGCCCGAGACAGAATTAGCATTACTAGACCTCTATTCCGGATGTGGTGGCATGTCAACTGGACTGTGCCTAGGTGCCAAAACTTCTTCAGTTGATCTTGTAACGGTATATAAATTAAATCCTTGTCTCTAATGAGATTTTTCCAATTCATGAATATTAATTATCAACCATGATACATTGATCCTGCTTTGGTGACTGTTCTGCTCAGAGATGGGCCGTTGATAGTGATAAGTCTGCAAGTGAAAGCTTAAGACTAAACCATCCTGATACACATGTGAGTGCTGTGTGCTGACTATATTTTGCTAAAACAAAGATATTTGGCTATAACTTGTTAAATTCAGAGATAACATATTCTTCGTTGCATAGGTGCGTAATGAATCTGCTGAGGAATTTCTGGAACTATTAAAGGAGTGGGAAAAGCTATGCAGACGGTACAATGGCAGTGACACAGAAAGAACCCTCCCATTACGATCAAATAGTTCAGGAGCAAAAAAACATGCGAATTCTGAAGCTCACAATAGCACTTCTGAAGAACTTGAAGTTTCTGGTTTAGTTGATATTTGCTATGGTGATCCCAATGAAACTGGGAAACGTGGTCTATATTTTAAGGTAATAAATTCAATGTCAACTTGTGGGTTTTCAATTTCCTTTTCATGAGTAAAACCTTGTGGCCCGTTTGTTTTCATTCTTTTCCGTAGAAACTTTTGAAAATAGAAAATAATGTGGTAATTTTTTTAACTAAAATTAATGTTAGTTTTGTAATTAAAAGTGAAAACAGATTTTTGAATGATAAACATGTGATCCTCATATGGCTAGTACTTCAAATTCTGTCACATTCGCATATATTTGTTAATTATGTAATTCTTTATGTTAGGTAAAATATACAAAATTATATCATCATCATATATGGTCATAATCATATCTTATTAATAACTTAGAGTATTCTCTAGGATTAGTTTCCTTATTTCTAAAATATCTCTTAGATTGGTTATTATATTTTCATTCATTATTATGTATTCCTAATTGTGTAAGATTTTCATTGCTATAAATTTGGATAGTGCTCTAGGTTTCGTGCACATGAAGGCAATGTAATGGCATTCAGTAAATACCAATTTATCTTTGGATAAATAACATTCTTAGAATTGGAGTTGAAATGACAATTCCAAATTACAATTACAATTCCATATACACCAAACAGACCCTCAAGTGTAATTTCATCTAACCTTCAATATGTGATTCTTGTACACATAAATCTTCATAATTTCAACATGGTATCAAAGTAGTACCATCCTCCACAACTTGTTCTGTGTCATAATTATGCTGTCGAGTTCCTCAACTTTGGAACTACTCTATTGTTATGATTCTTCTTTTCTACTTTGTTTTCTTTTCAACTTTGAAACTACTTTATTGTCACAATTGTGCTTGGTTGTTTTTTTTTTCGCGAGTTCCCACAACTTTGGAACTACGAAGGGTGCTCCTTTTTTATGGTATTATTCCTTTTAGCAGGTTCAATTCTCCTTTGGTCGTGTTCTTCATTTTGAGCACTTCCTTATCTTATCTTCCACCATACAATTTCAACAGTGTGTTTTAGTGTTCAGTCTTCAACTTTCTTTTGATTGTTTTTTCTTTGTCAAGTTTGTTAATATTTGCGTCTCTTTAGATTTACCTTCATATCAAATATGTGCTATAAGATTTGCAATATCAACTTGGCTGCACAAGTTTCTTAGATATATGCAGTTTTACCATAGAAATCAATTTGGTGCTACAATTTTATTTGAAATATTAGCTAGTAGCCCCGTATCATAGTTTAGCTTTGTGGCTTTTACTTTAATTAGTTCAAGCCCAAATCTTTTAAATTGTGTGATTGCAAGATCTTTCATGTAATATAATTTCATGTCTTGTATACATAGAATACACCTATCATTCCCTCTATATATTGATTATAATATATATTCATAGATGATTTTTCTGTAATTATAAATATCAGTGAAAGACTGAAAGTTAGTCTGGGTTGTCATTATCTTCTGTGTTTTTGTTAGCAGAGGTGAAATAGAATGTATATGGACTTCTATAATATCAGCGTTTCTTTTACAAAGCTCATATCCTTCTGATATTGTTGATTTAAGATACAACTAGCTGTTATAACAAGGGACCAGGAAGGCTTCACTCAGATTTTTATCAGGATAAAGATCTTTAATTATAGTGCTACTAACTGTTAGATAAGTTACATATCAGCTAGGAACATGACTAATATACACCTTACAAGGCTCGAGGTAACTTTTAACTTATGAATTAGCTTGTAGGTCAAGTTAGACCGACCATTTCTAATATGACATTGACACAACTTGAATGTTGGGTCACCCGCAAATGTCCAGTTCTACAAACTTCACACACCAGCTATCTAGTCTTGGGCATAAGGGAATAAGTTAAGATAAGTTCCATATAAGCTAAGAATATGGTCAGGATACACCTTTTAAGGTTTAAGACAACCCTAAACCCTATCTTTTAGGTTAAGTTAGATCGATCATTTCTAATACTAACTTTATGGTGTCAGCCCCTTTGATGGTTACAACTTGTTAGTTTAGCCTGTAAGCTTTTATCTTTATTTTTCCCTTTTAAATGTAGTAATGTTCTGGTTCATAAATTGGTGATACGATGATTACATTCTCATGGTTGTTTCATAGGTGCACTGGAAGGGTTACGACACAAATGAAGACACGTGGGAACCAATTGAAAGCTTAAAGTATATATTTCTTGTTGGATTTTCTTCAGTGTGATTGATAGTATGTACATTTCTTGGAGCATCGTACTTATTTATTAATTTATTTGTATTTGTAGTAAATGTAAGGAAAGCATACAGGATTTTGTGAGAGAAGGGATAAAATCAAAAATCTTGCCTCTTCCTGTAAGTAGTATTATTTACGGTGTAGATGTGGTAAAATCCTGATGGCCCTGTTGATTTTAAACAGAAAAGTTGCTAAAAATCATTGCAGGGTGAAGTTGATGCTATTTGTGGTGGTCCTCCATGTCAAGGAATTAGTGGATACAATCGCTACAGAAATTCTGCATCACCATTGGACGATGAAAGGAATCGTCAGATTGTGGTTTTCATGGACATAGTGAAATTTTTGAAGCCGAAGTATGTTCTAATGGAGAATGTGGTCGATATATTAAGATTTGACAAGGGTTCACTTGGAAGATATGCATTAAGTCGTTTGGTCTGTATGAATTACCAAGCTAGACTGGGAATTGTTGCTGCTGGGTGTTATGGCCTTCCACAATTTCGGTTGCGTGTTTTTTTGTGGGGTGCTCATCCTAGTCAGGTCAGTTTTAAAAGTTGGTGCTAAAGAAAGCTGATATACAACTGAATTCGAACATATCTCTTTCTGTCTTAGCATCTCCTTCCAAGATTTGGCCTATATTATTTCATTGAGGAAACCCTTAGTTTGGTCCCCCAAAGTAACGACCTTTTTTAGTCCTTAAAAAATTTGGGTTACCAAATTTATCCTTCAAAGATTTAAATGGTCAAGATTTTAGTCTTCTGTAACTTTTGTTATTGGATTGATCCTCCAAAGAGTTCATTGTTAACCAAATTATTTCCCTAGGTTTTAAATATCATCATATTAGTCCATCCCGATGAAAAAATACAGTGGTGATAAAAAGAACCTTTACGGATTAATTTAAGGACAAGTAAATCTTTTAAGGATTGATTTGGTGTGTGGTATCATTTTCTGTCTTTAAAGGATTTATTCCCACCTTTATCTTTGACAGACTAATTTGACTTTTTTTTAATTCATCCAAGTGTATGCGAAAGCATATATCTCTCTATACCAATATGTTAAACAACTTGAATTAAGCGTTGTACATTAATTATTATGCCACAATGACAAGAAGTAAAACTTTTCCCATTCGACTGGATCACCTATAAGGATCATAGTATGTTGTACCAGAATCTAGTTATGGTTACAAATCTAATTCATCTTCATTCTCCAATCTTTCACTCTTGGAGTTTTTCAATTGTTGGTCTTCCTTTACCACTAATTCTTGGGCTATCTTTCTTAACAACTCCTCTAACTGGAGCTTTTGTTACTTTTTTCACCTTGTTTCATGCAATCTTGTTAAAATTTAGATGTTATTTTGGATCAGGAGAGTCAAAGATTGTAAATCACAAGATCACCATATGGATTATAAGATCCAACTCCAACAATATATATTTAAATAACTACAGAAAATAACAGATAAGGAAAATAACCTTCAAATCAAATGATTGAACTAGTTTTAAATTCACTAGCTTAAAATCTGATATAATTTGTAATTAGTCACATAAGTGATAACATTAGTTCTTAAGAATTTCTTACCTCTAAAAGTCTAAAACTGTCAAGGACAAAGAAATCAATTCAAGTATCCAACTCTACTAGACTTCTACTCTAGTATATCTTGCAAGCTACCCCAATCAGGATAGTCATCCACCAAAGCATCATCTTTATCAGTGGGTTCCGCATCTACATTTCCACCTTTATCATCATTAGTAGGGCCACTTGCACCAGCAACACCACCAGTAACTTCTCCAACCAGAGTCTTGTTGTCTTCATCCAAATCCAAATAATGCTTCCTTATTGTGTTTCTCAGGAACCCCTAAGTCATGTAAGATGTTTCAAAACATGTAACGCAATAAAGATGCAAGACTATAGTCTTTGGACTGTAATCCTTTTTAGACTTGTAAGGTTGTAATCGTCCTTAGGGAGTTTCTATCTTCCCAAAATCCTTATGTTGATGCAATGAGCAGCACAAGGTGTCCAATAAAGCTCTTTCCTGTTCTCTTTTAACATTTCTCTAGCTACTTGCAATTTGCAGCATTATCTGTGACAATTTCGACCACATTTTCCTCACTAACTTCCACAACAACGTCATCTATCATTTTGAAAATTTTGTACCTATCATGCACATGTTGGATGCATTCTACTTATAAAGAAATTGTTATATTCTTTTATGATATGTTAACTGCTATTCTTCAGCAGGTTCTACCCCAATTTCCACTGCCAACACATGATGTTATTGTTAGATATTGGCCTCCGTCAGAGTTTGAGGTATTAATCCTCATGCTTAGTTGTACAATTCTATCAAAATTTGGTACTCCTGTATATTTTTCGTTAGTTTTGGCTTTTATTTGCAGCGCAATATTGTTGCTTATGATGAAAACCAGCCACGTGAACTAGAGAAAGCCACTGTTATTCAGGATGCCATCTCTGATCTTCCTGCTGTAATGTTCTACATGTATTTTTTTTTTGTTGGTTTGGACAAGACTCCTCTAAAGTGAGTTTATGTCTGAAGTGTAAAAGTGAGGGTATCTTTCATCAAACATGGATGCATCCTTACTCACTTGACACTATCTTACATTAGATGAGCCTTTTCCTGTATGTTTACGGGTGTTAACAGGATTTCAAATAATTCAATATTATAGGTTACAAACTCTGAAAGTCGTGAAGAAATGCCATATGAAAATCCTCCTGAAACAGAGTTTCAAAGATATATACGGTCAACTAAGTATGGTAATAGCTCCTTCTGTTGAGTACATTGTCAGACATCCATTAGTTGCTGTAGTGACTCATTATACCAGGTTTCTGTCATACATTTTGGGACTAATCATAAGGTCGTGGTATGTGGTATGGTTTGTAACTAGCATTTCTGTGATAGTTCACTCTTCATTCATTTGTTAAAAGTATGCATTTTATTTGTTTCAGAAGTTATTCAGCTTAGTTGAGTTCATTTCAAAATCACTAATGTTCCTAGCTTTCCATTGTAGTCACTGCATCTGCGCACATTGCAGTATTTATTTGTATTGTTCTTAGCCAGCATTCTGGCAATAAATCTTTGGATCAAACATCAGCTAATCTTTTGTTTTCCCATTAATTTTGAGTAGAGATGACTGGGACAAGATTAAATGGAACAACAGAGAAAAAGCCTTGTTTGTATGATCACCGGCCCAACTTTTTGTTTGAAGATGACTACCTACGTGTTTGTCAAATTCCAAAACGCAAGGTTGTGCTCTGGATTAAGTTCATGTTTTCCACTTTTGATCTATTCCATTTTCACCTTTAATTTATTATTAATGCAGGGAGCAAATTTCCGTGATCTTCCTGGTATAATTGTAGGAGCTGACAATGTGGTTAGGCGGCATCCAACTGAGAAGCCATTGCTACCATCTGGAAAGCCATTGGTGAGTCTTTCTGTTGCTGTCATTGGAAAGAGGTTTTGTATTCATTTTCTTTTTTTGTAGTTAATCTATATCATATGCCTATTCCTATATGATTAAAATCTGTTAATTTGATGGTTCCTTATCACCATTAATGC
Organism: Clitoria ternatea; assembly: GCA_037962975.1. Classification (NCBI taxonomy): domain Eukaryota; kingdom Viridiplantae; phylum Streptophyta; class Magnoliopsida; order Fabales; family Fabaceae; genus Clitoria; species Clitoria ternatea. The sequence goes on from CM075670.1 coordinate 291,275,919, forward strand.
TCAAGACAAACTGAATTAGTATTAATTTTCACTTTTCCAAAATCATAGTTTAGATTATATAATTTGAGACAATGAGTTGATTGGTACATATATTACATGTGGAACTGGAACTTATTAAGGAGATCACAAAATACTATTCACCTTTTAAATTTCCTTTTTCCATGGATACTGCGTTGCTATTTTTCATGACATTGTTCAAGGAATTGATTTTGTTAACACAAAAACAAGTTGCGTATTGGTCATCAACTTCATCACATTTATTTTTTTTATATCTCTAAAATTCATTAGTTTCATGATTGATATTCAACTTTTAACTCAACTTTTGTTTAGACAGCAAAAGCATGTCTCTAATTGTACTTGATATTCAATGTTCCCTATATCAGTATTCTCCACAGTCCATAGTAATACTTCTTTAGGTATGTCTGAAACAATTGTGTGAATAATTAAGAGATTTATAGCATCCATAATGCTGATGATTATATTTAAAACAGTTGAGAGAGATAGAAAAATGAGAGAACATAGGATGAATTTCGTGTATTTGATTAGTGAATAATACACATCGGAGCAATGAATTTATAATAATAAAATGATAAATACAAAATATGCAGTTACCCTTTTATACTAATTACATTATTACAGGATCAATCATAATCAATCTTATTTATAAACTTATTAATCAATTCTATTTGGTCACAGGTTCCAGAATATTGCTTCACTTTTGAGCAAGGGAAGTCTAAGAGGTGATTTTTCTCTCTTTTCAATACAGTAGTGAACAAATGGTGATTTTTGTAGGTTTTACTATATTTGAATGGCTTCTAATCTGTATTTACATATATGTAGGCCATTTGCTCGGTTGTGGTGGGATGAAAATGTTCCTACTGCTCTGACCAGCCCAAGTTGTCACAGCCAGGTCTTATCCCAGTCTCTGATTTGTCATAAAAATCACAAAAATTGATTCCTTATTATTAAATAGCAAAGAACTTAGAGACATATAGTGGAATGAGTGTTGCAACACAATGGAGCTAATATATTTGTAAGAACAAAGAATTAATAGAGATGTATAATTATAGAAGGTATGACAGTTGTACTGTTGTATAGTGGCGCTAATATATTGATAATCAGGTAGTAGTAAATAGTAATCAATGATTCAATAGAAGGTATACCATCACCCTGTTGCAGGGTAATTACATAATTAGATAATCAATTGATGCTAACTGAGGCTATTTACAACATATTTAATTTAATTGCTATAATTATAATATTTCCAGCACGTGTATATATATGACACTTCAAACTTTTGTAGGTCATATTACATCCGGAGCAGGATCGTGTGCTCACAGTACGAGAGTTTGCCAGGCTACAAGGATTTCCTGACTATTATAGATTCTACGGGACTGTGAAAGAGAGGTATTAAACCACTATTTAACTAAAATATATTTTTTTTTGTTTTTTATATTATTTTGATAGCAATCAAACACATACACGTGGGGGGCTTATATTCATTTCATCTGAGAAAATGTTTTTTGTTTCTTTTTGTCTTTTAATTATAAAACTTCATTTTGTTTTAACTTTATTTTCCATTTCTAAACTATCTAAGAAAAGTAAAAAATTTTATTGTTTCCACAATTTTCTAAATTAATTTTTAAATACAAAAAACATGATAATAATTTTATAATTAAAAGTAAAAGTTGAAAATGAAAATATGAAATATTTTTTCATACTAAATGACCCTGTAAAACATAAAAAATCTTTTTTGATTTAATTATTCTAAAATTATTATTATTATTATTATTATTATTATTATTATTATTATTACTCCTACTATAAGGTGAGCACTATCATAGATTTGGTGAATGTTGGCCTGTGTTTAGATTGGTTGCAAAAAAAATGGAACTTTTCTAGATGCAAATTTATGCATTAAATTATCACAATTAATTTGATTTTTTGATCAATTACGAAGTCAATTTGTTAACCTTAACGAAGACAATTAATTTTTACTTTAAAAACTTTTTGGGAACAATATGTTTTCGGTTCCTCATTTTTGGTAAATATATTAGGGTCCGGTTGGTTTCCAGTTGGAGAAATAAAGTTGAGGAAATGGAAAAATTTAAGAGTTAACTTAATTCTTTACGCCGTTTGAGACAGTCCATTTGACCGTATGATCTATTTTTGGGAATTAGTCAAATTGGGGTTTAACCAACCAAAATTTGTATCCAAATATACCCTTAGTCTTCTAAAATAAACATGTTTAGTCTCCCAAATTGATGTCGGTGTATTATGTTGATTCATTTAACAAAAAAATATGTAATAGGGATGAGAACTAACGATAAAAAAACGTAGGAACTAAAACTAAATATTTGACATAATTGATTCGTCTACAAAACCTCACATTACACCAATAACATTCAAAACTACATTATCTTCAAGGATACTAATATATCCATATCCTAGGAACCATTCTTTGTTTTAAGAAAAATAAGAGAAGAAGAGAGATACAAGCATTGCCGTTTTTATCTAAGATAAAAAAAAATTGATGACAAAGAAGATATAGTTAGCTAGGAATGATATAAATATATTTTTGATCTGTCACGATGGTTAGAGTTTAGGTACGCTTCTAGTTCATTTTTTTGTCACAATATCTTCTATTAGATAACTCAACACATTCAACAAGTTTGAGGGCCAAAAAATGTCTATTTTGAAACCTAAAAACTAAAACCAATGAAAAAAAGGAGAGACTGAAACCAAATATTTGTCAAAAATGTAGGATAAAAATATATTTTACCTAAACCTTTTTCCTGGAAGCAATAGTTATTAATATGCTGTATGCATTTGATTTAATTGTTTGAGCAGTTTGTAGTATATTAATCGGTCTATCATATTTCACTTACAAAGTTTGTTCCAAAGATAGAACCTTGGAATTTAGAAAGCAAAAAATGTAACAATCGTAACAGTTGAGAAGCAGTTGATTGTGTTTTTTTTTTAATTTTGTAGGTACTGCCAAATTGGAAATGCTGTTGCAATTCCTGTTGCAAAGGCTTTAGGTTATGCTTTGGGAGTTGCATACAGAAAGCTCAGTGGAAATGCGCCACTGATGACCCTCCCACCCAAATTTTCTCACTCCAATTATCTGCAGTTATCTATTAATCACTGTGACAAATCTGACTAGCATTCATCCTATTACAGATACCAAAGCTATCAATAGAGCTGATACATGGGGCGATTGCGGCGTAAGAGTGAAAAGTTTTATAGAAACTATTTATTTTTGTCCTTATTTGCTTAGGGACAACACTCATTTTTCAGAATTCAAGGCTCCATGTTTCTATTTCATGTGTGATACCTATATTGTGCTACTGTTTTTTGAATTTCATTGTCATGTATCTTTATATTTTATGTTTTATTTTGGACCAATCACTTTTCATACTTAATTATATTTAGATATTATGAGATATCGTAAGACAAATATGACATATACTATTAGATATCGTAAGAGACATATATTCAATAATGATCAAATAGTAGTAAACACTTGTATCTTAACAAATGATGTTTAGATACTTAATATTTCTAGTTAAAGTTTTTAAACTTTTTGTATTCTCCTATTCCTTCTATTACTATTTGAAGTTTTTCTTTATTTTTTTATAATACTATCATCTTAAGTTTACTATGTGCATTTGTTTTTACCACAAATACCTTATTAATTAAATTCTCTTTCTTTTAACATTCTCTCTTAACATGAAGGATAATTTTGTAAGTATGAACTTTTAGTAAAATAATCAATCAATTATCTTAACCTTTATATGTTCATTAATATTTTTCCATTTCAGTCTTGGACTGCGATGTTCAAAATAGACTTCTTTCTATTAATAGTTATTTAACGGAAAGAGATCCGTGTCACATAAACCCATTTAGTAACTATAAACTTGACAGATAAGGTTGGTTCAGGAGGGTTTAGAGGTTTGGATCACTTACCATTAACAATACCTAACAAATTAATGTTTAACTACTAAAAAATAATATTTAAAATTAGCTTATAGATTATAACCAATGTTCTAATCCTTGCATTAGTCCGGGCTAATATATATTTTTTATCATGTTTCATGTGCTTTACATGAAAAAATAATTAATAGTTGGTTAATTTCATCTTCAACTTCGAGAAAATTACAGTTCACTACAAATGTGAGGAAATTACACTTACTCTAATTTATAAACTTGTGCTGATTTTGATGTTTTGTCTGGTTAAAATCGTCCCAAATTCTTAAAAATTTTCTTGGGAGAAGAATTTAGTTTTGTTAAATTTTAATGTATCTTGATGTAATTAATAAAGAGGACTGGGTTATATTACAATGAAATTTTTTGAGTCATGATGTAGGCCCGTTTGGTATATTAAAAAAGATCAGAGTTTTGAATGAAATGAAACATTAATATTAACCTTTAATCTTTTTTATTTTCATAACTCTGTTTTTCCAACTGTATATCAAATGGACACATAATCGATCTTTACATGATGAGTTTATTGAAATAATGGGTGCTATTTTACTTGTGACACAGCGGAAGTGGCCCTCTACAGTATATTCTTACACTTATAATAGCAATGGTCTCCTTCTTAGGCTGGTCAATCGTGATTGTTACAACACAAAGTGCCAATTTTGACTGTTGACCGACAAATTTTTTTGGCTCATTCTTTATGGAAATGAAAAGTTCATGTGTTGGCATATTGTTTCGCATCATCTAATTGTGCCACCACTATAGTGATGTATACGTACTTAGATTCTAGTCTAATGGTAAAGGCAAACCCACTTCATGCACCATACAATAATAGGAAAAGAAAGATGCACAAAAGTTATATTATCGTCTCTTTTATAATTTCACTAAACGATACTGATTTGGCAAACATCACTTGCAAAAGTTGCTGAATTTATATATAATGAAAAGATGAATACAAGACCACACCCTTCCAATTAATGCAAGAGTTACTGTATACATGTAGCACAGCGTATTTCAGAAAAATGCTAAAAGGTTAACTTGTCAATTTTCACTGATCTAGTAGCATATATTAAAATATATATTGTTTTCTCTCAGTTGTTATGCTTTCTTTTGTAACATAGTATCAATTATGATATAGTATAATTGATGAATCACAGTTAAAATCCACTGGTAATCTTTTAACTTGTTTCTACATAAGTTGAAGGATAAGGGGTAGTCTTTCTTTATGGAACGTAAAAGTGGAAGAATTAGTTGTACGTGTTTCCCTATCGATGATCTCTGACGCACCATGCACTATATTTCCTTCAAACTTTCCCCCTCTTGCCTTTAAGATGGTGGGTCCAACCAAGTCGGGGTTCTTTGACCATTTTCTTTTACTTATTGTTCTAGTTGTTGGATAGTCCTATCGGTTAATTAAAAATGATCAACATATTTGAATTATATATATGGGATATACTATATCAGAAAAAAGTTGGATATACTTTTATGATAATAATTTTGATATGTAGGATATATACGATATTTCAAAATAAAGATATTTTTACGTGAGAATGAGAAAAACGTAGTTGGATAGTACAGTCATATAATAAACATAGTTGAATTTTAAAAACTATTAATCTCAATCATCTATTTATGATTATATAACCGAGATTTAGATTCGTTCATCTCACTCTCAGTATATATATGGAGGCGACTGAATGTTTCTCTTTCAAATGACAGGGTTGAAAGATAAGGTGAATCTGCAAGGCAAGAGTGCTCTATCAAGCTTGCTGTCTGTGTTGTCATCATCTTGTATTTAATTATTAATATATGGCACTACCATGCACGAGATCTGGCTGAATATTCTATAATCCAATGGATCAACCTTTATATATGGCCTTATCTTGCTGGCAAAGTTCCTGTCTCATAAATTATGAATAATACAGTACCATTTGGTTGCTAGAGAATAATTTCTACTGTACCCTTAATAGAGTTGTTGCAAATCACTGGAGAAGGTACACGGCCACTAATCATGTGCTAATCACCAAGTAATCAGAGACTAACTATAAATAATATATAATATACAGAATCCGAAAACTATTTGACAAAATAAAGCTCTCGCTTTGTATTAAAATAAAATTTGATTGGTCTTTTAAATGGAATTATTATTATAATCATGAACTTGGGATTAGCACATGGTTTGGGTCCTAACCCCATGACAATAAATCATTTATTTTATTGTCATTTGTAAACAAGAAGACAGAAATGTAAAACTAAATAATTGTATTGCAATCAAATCATATTATCGTTTTGGAATGTTTGACTGGCTACGACATCTAGAAGATCTTGAAAAACATGCCTCAATCAATATCCAATGTGTTACTGTACAGAGTCTGTAAAATAATCGAATTAACGTCCTCGTCGCTCTCTGTTCTTGACAAATGGATCGTTTAATTGCTTCAATTTTAATATGTTTTGTTACATTGTGTTTGGCATTTTTACTTTAATAAATTTTGAATTTTGTATCATTATATGTTTTAAATAAATAGAAATTTTCCTGTTTCAGTTTTATGTTGAATGATTTCTCATCTTTATGATCTTTAAGATTATGATAATACTTTTTTTATTATATTCTCATTTATAAATAATTTTAAAATAAACTAAAATATAAGAATAAATGAATTATTAATTTATAATTATTATTGAAGAAAATTAATAATATAATATAATCATTTTCAATAGATTAATGATTTATTGTCTTTTGAAGTAAATAATATCGTGAAATATATTTATTTCCATTTCTACGGTTTGTTTCTTTTCTTTTCAACAAAATTACATGTTAGAAAATAATTATTGATTTTTTTCTTTCAAATTACAAATACTGATTTTCTATATAAATATAACTAGTTTTATTTATAATTTTCATTTCTTATCATAAAGGGTTTTTCCCACCTCATAAAGGGTCTCATTAATCATGATATTGATCTAATCAATGAATACTTAGCTCAAACTTAGCTGAACCTCACCTCTCAAATGACTCGTGTTGTTTAGGGCACACACTTAGTCCTTACTTAGCCATGCCTGAGATCTTACCCCCTTAAATAATTTGACATGTCAAAGTAAAATCTTTGATTCCTTGAATAATTCGGTTTGACTAGCAAGCCGGCCCATACTTGATACATTCAGCCTAACTCATTCTATTTTTATAAAGCTTGACTCATAGTTAGAAACATTTTAAAAACTTTTAGATAATTTTTGACTCATAAAAAATAGTTAGTTATAAAAGATTATTTATTATCTATTAGATATAATTTCAAATATATATCACTAAGAATAAGAATATGTATTTATAAAAATCCTATATAAACAATATTAGTTTTGACTCGGTCTTGTTTAGGGCACGCACTTAGCTCTTACTTAGTCATGCCTAAGATCTTACTCCCTAAATAATTCAACATGTCAACGTAAAATCTCTGATTCCTTGAATGATTCAGCCTAACTAGCAAGCCGATACATTCGGCTCAACTTAGATAAACATTCATAGTTAGAAACATTTTAAAAGCTTTTAGATAATTTTATACTTATAAAAAATAATTAGTTATAGAAGATTATTTATTATCTATTAGATATAATTTTAAATATATATCAATAAGAATAAGAATATGTATTTATAAAAATCCTATATAAACAATAAAAGAGGTTAATGTTTATTCAATGAACTTAGATTGTTCAATAAAAATTTAGGACTATACTTTGGGGTTCTAGGGCTTTTCGAGGAGAGACAAAATATTTTATAACAAAGTATAATAAAATAAATAAATAAGATATCATAAAATAAGTGAATAAGGACAATAATTTATTGAATGAGTTCTATGATGGCATCTTTACTGTTTCGAACTGTTGATAATACGTATAATTTTTGTCTTTTCCTCGTCAATCATACAACACTTTGTTTCTTTTTTACTTTTGATCTTTGTTTGAATCGCACTTCAATGGTTTTCCATGTGTCCCCACCATATATCAATTTTTCGTGAAAATTTGTATTGGACATCAATTAACTATATTCAATACAGTTGTTGTCAAGAAGGCCGGTGATAATTATGCCACTAAAATATAATTAATAATGTCACACTGATTTTAATTTCTTGCAAACGATGGCTTTACTTAGGACTTTGGTCTAATTAATTTTGAGATAATAACCCAACTACTAATTAAGCATTTCCGATGGCAACGTTTCCTGGAGATCTTAAATATAAGAATTTCTCTAATTCTTTGGAGTTAATTAACTGATGATGTGAAAGAAAATTACTTAAACATAAAGGAAAGAATTAACTTTGAGAAGTATCCACTTTAAAAAAATGGTTAACTGCATTTTAAGTTGTGTTTTCTGAGGAATATCTTGAATCAAACTGACAATTTTTTATTGAATTTCAAGAACAGAATAAATAGTCATAGGCTAAACAAACTTCTCACAATTTTAGGCTGATCCTAACTGACCATTAGTCCACTCCTAAAAGTGCTGCAAGCATAAACAATCAGACTTTGACTAATTCTAATTTAAGAAGAAATAAAAGACTATTAATTAATTAATTAACTAATGCATAATAATTTCAGCTGAAAAGATATTCTAACATCCTCCCCTGAACTGAAACCTCTTCATCCAAGATCTTCAGCTCACTTCCTCATGATTGAATTCTGCTAAGGCACACATGCCAAGCTTTCCTCTGAGTCTCTGAAAAATATCCAACTTGACTGCCTTAGTCATTATATCAGCAACTTGTTCAGGTGTTCTACAGTGCTCCAATTCTACTATGCCATCTCTAGTTAAGTCCCTTGCAAAGTGGAACCTTACATCAATATGCTTACTCCTTCCATGGAGAATAGGATTCTTAGAAAGCTTAATTATGGAGCTGTTGTCACACCAGATCTTTGTACCCTCCTTCACACTTGATGTCCATCCCATCACCTCAAGAATTTTCTTCAACCACACATACTGAGTAGCATATTGAGATGCTGCAACAAACTCTACCTCTGTTGTGGAGAGAGTGACGACAGGCTGCTTCTTAGAAGCCCATGAAATAGCTCCTTCTGCTAGAAGAAACACATACCCACTTGTACTTTTCCTACTATCCACATCACCTGCATAGTCACTATCTGTGTAACCCAATAGACACTCATTCCCTGCATTTTTCTTATACCATATGCCATAAGTGAGTGTCCCCTTTAGATACCTGAGAACTCTTTTTGCTGCTAACATGTGTTATCTTGTTGGGGCTTGCATATATCTGCTTAGCAAGCAAACTGTATACATTATGTCAGGCCTCGTGGCCGTGATATACAACAGATTGCCAATAAGTTGCTTGTACTGAGTTGCATCAATAAAGATACCATCACCTTTTACAGATAACTTAACACCAGGTACCATCGAATTATGAACAAAATTGCAGTCCAGCAACTGAAATCTTTCCAGAATCTCCCTTGCATACTTTTGTTGATTTATAAATATTTCCTCCTTGCTTTGAACTACCTCCACACCCAAAAAATACCTCATTTTCCCTAAGTCTGTCATTTCAAACTCAACATTCATTGATGACTTAAATTCTTCCAGTAATGAAGTAGTATTGCTGGTGTACATCACATCGTCCACATATACACTTACCAGCAACACATGAGCTCCCTTCCTTTTGATAAATAGTGTGTGCTCGTATGTGCACCTTTCAAAACCAGCCTTGAGGAAGTATTTCTCAATTCTACTGTACCAGGCTCTTGGAGCTTGTTTTAACCCATAAAGTGCTTTCTTAAGCTTATAAACCTTTGATTCCCAGCAACTACAAACCCTTGTGGTTGCTCCACATAAACATCCTCGGTAAGCTCACCGTACAAGAAAGCACTCTTCACATCCAACTGACAAACAGGATAGCCATGGTATATAGCAAAAGCTAGAAAGACTCTAATTGTGTCCCACCTAGCCACAAGAGCAAAAACTTCAGTGTAGTCTATACCTTCCTTCTGAGCGTACCCTTTCACAACCAATCTTGCTTTGTATTTATCAACACTCCCATTCTCCTTCAACTTGGTTTTAAACACCCACTTCACTCCAATCTGTTTCACACCTGATGGAAGCTCAGTAAGACACCATGTATTGTTCTTCTCAATTGCTTGAATTTCTTGTTTCATAGCAATTCTCCATTTCTCCTCCTTCACCGCATCTTCAAAAAATAGAGGATCCTCTGCTGAAGCTAGCATGGCACATAGATCTGTTTGACTAAAACTGAGATCATAGTCTTCCAAATACACAGGAGATCTCCTTCGCCTCGGTTCCAAATCTGTAGCAGTCACATTTGGCTCATTCTGCACAAGGTGATCCTCCACTTCATTTACAGGACTCTGATTACTTTCCTCCTCATTGTCATCTGCATTTGAATCACAAACTTCATCATCACATCCTTCCCAAATCAGTGTTGCTGATATAGAACTATTTTCCGGCTCACTATCCCATCCTTTTTGTTCATCAAAGCTAACATCTCGACTGACAACCACCTTTTTAGTGTTGGGATTGTACAGTCTATATGCCTTTGATTCTTGAGACATTCCCAAAAAGAAACCTCTCCAACTTTTATCATCAAGTTTCTTCCTTTGTTGATCTGGAACATGTACAAAAGCAACACATCTAAAAACTTTAAAATGCTCAACTGAAGGTGGATTACCTGTCCAAAGTTCTTGAGGAGTTTTATCCTTGTTAGCAACTGTGGGACTTCTGTTGAGAATGTAGGTTGTACAAGCAACTGCTTCAGGCCAAAAGGTAGTAGGTACCTTGGTATCTTTCATCATGCACCTGACCATATTCATAATGGTCCTATTCTTCCTTTCTGCTACTCCATTCTGCTATGGAGTGAAAGCTGTAGTAAGGTGTCTTTTGTAACACCCTCTGTTACACCTTAATAAATTCTAGAAAAATTCATAATTTTTTTTAAAGATATGATTGTTAAAAAGAAACTATCGGAATAAATTATATACATTAATTCTGAAATACCTCACAAATATTATTAAAACTTTATAAAGTATTTGTACATTCATCTGAAGAAAATAAACATTAAACATTATAAGAAAGAGAGGAAACTCCATGGCCCAGAAGCAGTTACTTATTAACATTATTTATTCATTGGACCACGATATTCATACCGAGCTCCCTTTCTAGAACGTGCTATATCTACTACCGAAATTCTTCGATCCTTCCCTCTGAACCATCAATTTAGAATATATGAAACAAAGACACGGAGAAAGGAGTGAGAAACAGAATATAATATTATTGATTAAGACATAAGCAACAAAGGGTTTTCACAAACCAATACATAATAATATCAATCACAATCACATACACAATCAATTATGAATGCATGAATGTATGCAATATCTTCATCATAACTTACCTAAATATATGGGCCCTTAAATTTTAATTTGCGCTGGGCCAACCAGGAGTTTACACTGTTCCATAAGTTCGGATAATAATAATATGAACAGCTCAACTGGCATGGAAACACTTAGAGACTAGTCAGATTGAGAAAGTTTTTATTGTGAAAGTACCCGACACTAGGGAGCTACCCCAGGTCCCCTGAAGCACCCTTTCACACCCTCTCATCCCAAGGCTCGTAATTAAGCCTCCTCTAATGTATCCTCGGTTTTTATAATCCGTCCCCAGACAATATCATTTTATTTCACTTTAATGATTCATGATGCATGAACTACTCGCGTATTTAGTTGGTTAAGGCTTTTAGAAACTCAATTATTAAATCCCTTAAAGGTTTACAATATCATTTCAATAAACTGTATATTTTCTCAATTCTCTGAATTTCTGTCCCACAGAAATAAATTTGGTACAGTTTTCAAATCTCACCGACATTGAGTTTCTAAGCCTTAAATATCTAAAAACTTTCTCATATAAAACTTTACATAATCTTTCTCAAATTAAATCTTATCAAAATCAAATTTAGGAATCTCAATTATTTCCAAATATCTTTAGTTATTAAGTTGGAAAAAAATAAAATAATTTTCTTTTAAAAATTTTGTTTTATTAAAAGAGAATAATTATTAACCAAAAATACTTAAAATTACAAAATTTTTCTTTAACTTAAGATTTAATTAATTAATTCTCATAAAATGTTTTCTTTCTAAAATAAATACTAATTTTTTTATTCTAAATATTGAAAATAAAGTTAATAAGAAGAGAAGATTTAAAGTAAAAATTTAAAGAGTAAGGTAAGAAAATTCTTACTGAATTCAGCTTTCCGTCATGCTCGCTATATGCTCAAACTCCATGTCACAAAATCATCAATCAAAATCAAGCATTATCAATTATAACTAAATATCATCAATCACATCAAATATTATTAATCACAATTAAATATCAATCAAAATCAAGTCAACAAAGCATTATTTATAAATATTATAATTCAAAGTTTAATGGTTATTAATATAGTCAATTTGAGTCCTTTTGGTCAATTCCTCGTATAGGTTTTTGTAAGTCCATATAATCCAGTCCTTGCATAGGTATAGTTCAGTCCATATGGGTCATAATGGTCCAAGTCCTTGCATAGGTGTAGTCAAGTCCATATAGGTCATAATGGTTCAAGTCCTTATGTGACGTCCCGTGTAGTTTTCCGAATAAATTTTTCGCATTTTTAAAAGATCATTTTAAAATTCATAAATTAAATTCAGAGTTCACGTAGTAGTTGGTAATTGCGGAATATTATAATACATACTAGTCGTGAATAATTAAATTCGATAAAACATTTAAGTAGCGGAAACGATTTAGAAAAATAATGGTACATGATACGTTATACTTATTACAACCCATAAAATCAAAGTCCAAGTAATAGTTCATATAGGCATCAATCATGGCATCACTCTTCATTCTGCGTGGCATTCACTGTAAAAATTAATGTAAGAGTGAGACAGGATATAGAATAAATATAAAATAAATAAAATTGCACAAACACAATCAACAAACCATAATGATATGATGAATATGCCAAACAAGTTCATTTATATTTAATAAGTCTTTAATTTAGTCCAATGATGTCATGCTGGATCCATTTGGTTTGGTGAGAATACTGCAGGTAAAAGTCTCATGGAGACTCCAGTAGGAATTAGCATAACCATGAATCCCTACACTTTCATGGCTCCTGCAGAAATAAGTATACCAGTAGGAATTTACACAACCATGGATCCCTACACTTCCATGGTTCTTGTGAAAATAGGGCTTAAACTCATCATAGAGTAACCCCCCACCAGGGTAGGTAATCATGGAACCCCTAAATTCTATGGTGCGTCCAAATGCTTATGATGCATGAATGCCTTTAAAACCACTTGGAAAACCACAAGTCCTCAAAGGACACATCATATATAATAATTTTCAGAATCATGGATTTACTGTTTCAACCACATATATCAATAACCGTAAGGCATTCATGTATATATATTAATTTAGTCATTCATAATTATTCACCACCAAAATACACAAACTGAATGATGCTCATTAGACACTCATAAACATTCATAATACTTCATAATCACTCAAGAATTCAATAATAATTTGTTACCCATAGGGAAAATATCATTTTTATCCATAATAACCATTATAAGCAAATTTCAGCATTTCCAACAGCAACATACGTTAGTAAAACAGTCATAACATGAGCAAATCAAATCCTTTTCATGTGATTCCACTTTCTATATCTCAATAACATAAATATCTACAACTTTCATGAAGACCATAAATTCAAATTCTAAATAGAAACATCACTTATTCACAGAATACAAAACTGCCTCAAAGAGGATTTTTAAAACGTACACAGGTTAGTATTTTCAACGTTTCTGGAGCTACAAAAACAATTTTGGCATAAAACTAGTTCTAAATTATTCTTAACACAAATATCTACAACTTTCATGAAGGCACCAACCACTAATTCTCACCACAAAATTTCCAGTTTTAAAAATAAGATTCGGATTTCATAGTTAACAGATTTTCAGTTTGAGCATACTTTAGTATTTTAGGTATAACGAGAGCTAAAGACATCCTTTTAACTTGAAACCACTTTCTATAGATCCATAACATAAATATCTACAACTTTCATGAAGACATCATAGTCTAAAAATGTATGTATAATTCCCAGAATATTAATATATGCACAAAACATAAGACAAGTATTTCAATCGGACATGTTATAGTATTTTGGCTATAACTCATGCTATACATATCATTTCATTGTTAACAGATTTTTAGTTTGAGCATACTTCAGTATTTTAGGCATAACTAGAGCTACAAACATCCTTTTAACTTGAAACCACTTTCTATAGATCAATAACATAAATATATACAACTTTCATGAAGACATCAAGGTCTAAAAACGTATGTATAATTCCCAGAATATTCATATATGCACAAAACACAAGATAAGTATTTCAATCGGACATGCTGTAGTATTTTGATCATAACGTATGCTATACATATCCAATTCAGTCGGTTAAGGTATCAAAATTCCCATAACAAGAAGATCTACAACTTTGATGAAGACACCAATCACTAATTCTCACCACAAAGTTCCCAGTTTTAAAAAATAAAATACGTATCTCAAGTTAACAGATTTACAGCTTGGACATACTTCAGTATTTTAGGCATAACTCAAGCTACAAAAATCATTTTGACTTGAAACCAATTTCTACAGATCCATAACACAAATATCTACAACTTTTATGAAGACATCAAAGGCTGATTATGCATGTATAAGTCCCAAAATTTTAATATATATACAAAACATAGGATAAATATTCCACTCGGACATGTTACAGTATTTTGGCTATAACGTTTGCTATACATATTAAAATTAATTGATTCAGGTGTCAAAATTCAGATAACAAAAAGATCTACAACTTTTATGAAGAAGCCAGAATCAAAATTACACGTTTTTAATCTCAAAAACCAAGTGACAAGATACGAAAATAAAACTGGAATCCTAGGACAGCATACAATTCTACCCATTTCATAGTTATTCACAACCCTGCCCCCTCTTACCTTAATGGAGGTTCATAAAGTGGTTGAAAGTGTTGTATTATTGTCCTAGCTTCAGATCAAGAGTAAAACTGATGGAGAAAGTGAAAGAAAATAAGAGAGAGACTTCACTAACTTTAGCTTGTTCTAAGAATTCAGACTTGGGAACAAGATGTAGTGTTGATTTAATGATGTAAATGACAAGTGGGGGACAGGATTTTCATAATGGGATTGTAGTGGGATGTTAGGTGCATGAATTATGGTGATAATGGAGGTTTTAGGTGAGAAAAATAAGCTGGATCGTTGACCATTTCCGCAGCCTACATAATGTAGCTTGTATGATTGAAGTAAATATCAACTTTGACACTGTTTCGGTATTTTAAGCATATCTCTCTCATATCTTACTGGATTTTAACAAATTTGGTCTTGTTGGAAAGCTAAGACAACGGGGAACAACTTTGTAGTTTACCACTTTTTCAAATTCGGAATCTAACAAGGTATTAAAATATGTACAAGATGATATGATTGAAGTAAAATATCAATTCTGACACTGTTTCTGTATTTTGGGCATATCTCTCTCATATCTTAATGGAATTTAACAAATTTGGTCTTGTTGGAAAGATAAGAAAAAGAGGAACAACTTTGTAGTTAACCACATTTCCAAATTCGGACTCTAACTAACAATTAGAATGTGTACAAGATGACGCATTTTGAGTGGAGTATGTGGCAATTTGATGAGAGTAATTGGAAAAGCCAAGGAAATTAATAACTAAGGAAATAGGTAACAAATTATTTGATTAACTTTTACCAAAGGTATAAAGTTAAAATTATTTACCATGGTAAAAGGTTAAATTGAAGATGTTGTCCTAACAAAAAATTTATATAGAAAGTTGAGATAAAATGGATAATATCATTGATGGTCTAAATCAAAATGATTATACATGAGAATAAAATTTTTAGGATGTTACAATTCTCCCACCCTAATAAAAATTTCGTCCTCGAAATTTAACATAACGCATTCCTCAGTGAAACAATTCTGGGTATTGCGTGAATAGTGAATAGTAAATAGTGAATAGTAAATCGTGAATAGTGAATAGTAAATCGTGAATAGTAACAGTAAATAGTAAAACGTGAATAGTAACGGTAAATAGTAAATCGTGAATAGTAATGGTAAATAGTAAATCGTAAATAGTAATGGTGAATAGTAACAGTAAATAGTAATTTACTATTTAAATAGTAATTTACTATTGAAATAGTAATTTACTATTAAAATAGTGTTTACTATGCAGAATAGTAACTTAAAATAATATTATTTTCAGTATAATAACAGATTTCTAAAAACGATATGAAAATAACCCAAAAATTATAAAAGAGAAGTATTCCTACCTTAGGATTTTGGCAGAACCTTCTCTCCAAAAACTTTTCTTCTCTCTCTCACTTCCACCACTATCTCACTAGCACTACTATATTAAGAAAACTTAATCTGAAATTGTGAATTCTAGAGAAGAAATCATTCGATATTTATAGGAAAAAAATTTACTATGCATTCCATTATTTTAATATAAAAGTACTATACATTTTTGAATTTTTTATTCTAGGTTACTGTGCACCTTTTGAAAATCTCGTACATGCACAGTGTTTTGCATAGTAACTGTCGGCAGAATTATTAAGCCAAATAGTAACCTTTCACTCGGTATATTTTAAATATTCAAAATGAGTCCTTTTTGAAATTTAGCGATATTATATCAGTCCTTACTAATTTTATAACATGTAATATAAAGTTGAAATTTTAAAAATCTAAAATGTTCTGTTAATAAAAATTTATTAATACGTTTCCAATTTTTTAACGATTGGAAAAAATCAAGATTTTTCTTTAACCGATAATTTTTAGATAAGTCTACTTGAAACGGATTTTAGAAAATTTTCTTATAATTTACATTCACTTTCTTATAAATATTTTTAATTTAAGTCACTTATATGAATTTAAAATTATTTAAAAAATATTATTTTATATAAAAAAATTCCAAAATTCCAAAAAATTTCAAAAAATCATAAATAATACGTAGATTAAAAAGTTCTAAAGAGTCATAATCTAATTACTTCAAAATTTTAATATAAAAATAAAAATAGGGTGTTACATCTTCTGATTCCTTCTTTAGCACACATGTCTTGAAACTCTATAAGAGTAAACTCTCCTCCTCTATCTGTTTTAAGACATGTAATGGGAGACCCTGATTTCTTCTCAATTTGAGCCTTGAATTTCTTGAAAACATCAAATGTTTTTGATTTTTCTTTCAAGAAAAAAACCCATAGCTTTCGACTAAAATCATCAATCATTGTAAGAACATACCTCTTC
Source organism: Clitoria ternatea (assembly GCA_037962975.1). Taxonomy (NCBI): domain Eukaryota; kingdom Viridiplantae; phylum Streptophyta; class Magnoliopsida; order Fabales; family Fabaceae; genus Clitoria; species Clitoria ternatea. Next base: position 291,293,285 of record CM075670.1, read on the forward strand.
CCGCTGCTTGATTAAGGAGTGATAGGGCCGCACAGATCTGCATGAAGCAGCTGTAACTTCTGAGTGGATTTCCACTTGCTTTGCTTTGGAAAAGCCTTTCTCTGCTACTTCCCTACCATACAAGTTGAGCAAAATTCAAAATTTCCTGTTAGTTTGGGCAGACCTGTAACTAGCTTCTGCTTCTCTAACTTTATTAAGTTTTTATAGCTCAAGTGTCCAAATCAACGGTGCCACAAGGTCAACAAATCTACCTTGACACTGGTAATTTGCAAACATTGATCTAAGCTGCTTTGCTCACTTTTATTTGGCATAGTGTGAAGTACGAACATTCTGTTTGTCTTCATTTTGATTTGTAGTAAAAGTCCTTTCTCCTCGTGAAAGACTTTGCATACATTGTTCTTGATAAGAAAGGCAAGTCCCTTCTCCTGCATTTGGCCGACACTGAGTAGGTTTGTTGTCAAACCAGGTACATAGAAAACATCCTGAACCACAAGCACCTTCTATTCTGTTACCAGTCGTGCATTGCCTTTGCCTACAACTTCAAGTTTGTTGCCATTTCCCAGCTTGACAGATCACCTAAATTTCTCATCAAGAGTGACAAACTAATTCTTGGTTCCACTCATGTGATTGTTGCATCCAGAATCTAGAAACCACCAGCTCTGTTGACTCTCAAAGCTTTGATCTCCATAAACCATTAGGCTTGCTTCTTCATTTCTGCTTTGTACTTCTTCAATAGTCGCCATAAGGAGCACTTCCTCTGTCATATCATCATGATGATATCCTGCATTGGAATAATTTACTTGAGCATTCCAATCAGGACATTCATTTTTGAAGTGTCCGAGTTTGTGGCAATGGAAACACTCCACTGTATCACGATTCCAGGGCCTTGCTCCTCTACCTCTTCCTCTGCCCCGAAAATTTCCTCTTCCACCTCTTCCACCACGGTTGTGAGTAGCTTTTAAGGCCTGATCATCTTCACCACTCTTCCTGTTGAATTTCTGTTCATGTACCAACAATGAACTCTAAAGTGCGTCAACTGTGAGGGTTTCAATATCTTTTGATTCTTCTATAGAGAAAACAATATAATTGAATCTCTCTGTTAGGGTACGAAGAATCTTCTCAATTATCTTCACATCATCCATTATTTCACCACAGTTTCTCATAGCATTTACCACCACCATGACTCTTCCAAAGTAGTCATTCATGGACTCACCATCTTTCATTTCTAACACCTCAAAATCTCTCCTAAGAGTCTGCAGTTGTGCTCTCTTGACTCTTGCATTGCCTTGATATTTGTTCTTCATGGAATCCCACAATTCCTTAGCAGTACTCTTTTTGGTGATAGTCTTAAGAATAGTCTTATCGATTGAATTATAAAGATAATTCTTTGCTTTAAAGTCCTTCAGCCTCAGATTCTCCAGCGTCTTTGTTTGAGCAGGAGTAAGCGCCTCTCCCTGTATTGGCTCAGTAAACCCATCAGTCACAACTCCCCAAAACTCTTAAGATCTGAGCAAGTTCTCCATCAACAAGCTATAGTGATCGTAATCACCGTCGAACTTAGGTAAGCATACCTGTGCAAAATGACTATTCTCAGTCATGATGAAAATCCTCTCGGTCACTCTTTGTTTGTTACAGTTTGTTTCTAGCTCTGATACCACAATGTGGAATATCTTGAATCAAATTGACAATCTTTTATTGAATTTCAAGAACAGAATAAATAGCCATAGGCTAAACAAACTTCTCATAATTTTAGGCTGATCCTAACTGACCATTAGTCCACTCCTAAAAGTGCTGCAAGCACAAACAAACAGACTTTGACTAATTCTAATTTAAGAAGAAATAAAACACTATTAATTAATTAATAAACTAATGCATAATAATTTCAGCTGAAAAGATATTCTAACATTCTCATGTGTCCATTCCGAGTAAGACATAAAAATCTAGAGAATGGAAAAGTTAATATTCAAAAATGTCACTTGAATTACAGAGAGTTAATATTCATTCGGTTACATTTATACAATGGTAAAATAAAACAGGGTCTTTGATCCGGGTCTAACGGGTAAAGAGATAACTATACTCTGCTAAGATCATGGAGAATCTCCATTATGCTCTCCAAAAGTAAAAGGGAAAAGGAGTCCTCTAGGGCCTCCTTCCGATCCAGGAGGAATAATCTTATTCAGTGTAACATCCTGAATTTAATTATTTGGTTAATTTTATTAATCAATAATTAAATTATGTAATATCCCTGGTTGAGTAAATAAATAAATGTATTTTGATTTAAAATAAAAAGAATTGCATGTGTTGAGAAGCATTTGGATTCTATGTTTTATGGACTTGGGAGGCTTGGGTTTTAAATTTAGAAGGGTAAGGAAGGTAATGTACTAACGGGGTTTGCGTTTTGGTGACCATAGATACTAAAACGGGCGTCGAAGGAGCGATTAACGAAACGGGTATCGAGTTTGGAAGAGGAACTGTGAATCAAGTGATCGAAGGACGTAACCGACACCAATAGCAACTTAAGGAAGCTTGGAATCGAGGTAAGGGGGTGTTCGAGTCGTAATTAATTAGAATTGGTATGAGAAATGAGATTTGGGAGGATTATAAAATAATAAGGAAGTTGTAAATTTGTTAGATAATATTTATATAAATATATGTATATGTAAATGTATGATTAGATAGTTAGATGTTTGAGAGATTATGTTAAATTGATTAATTATATGATAGGAAGTAAAGAATTAAATACATAAATCATATATGTGGGTAGCACTACATGAATTATGAATTAAAATGGATATTAATGATGTTTATGTTGTATATGTGATTCTGATTGTGGATGATTTAATGGAAATGATGATATATATATATATGGAAATATTGTGGTATGGCGTGAGAGGGTCGGGTTTGTGTGACCGCTATGTGTGATTGTGTATGTCAGTTTTTGACAATTATATATGAGTCCCATGATGTTGAGCATGTATGATGTATGTTATATATGTGATTATGTGATGTGTGACAGCTGAGGGTATGTATTACCCCACGTTTTGGCTCCCGTGGTGTTTGAGGCCCAATTGAGCTACTCAATGGTCAAGTAGGACCCAGTGGTTGAGGTGGAGAGTTAAGTAGAACCCCTAGATGAATGTCGATCCTTTAGTATATGGATAATTGAGTCATATATATATATATATATATATATATATATATATATATATACGAGTCGGTTGTGACATATGTGAATTGATGTTGATTTATGCTTTATGATGAATCAATGATTGATTGTAAGTATGCTATGAAATAGAGAATGTTAATGATACTATGATATTAAATATGAATATGGATGAGGGTATTGATGAATGATGATATGATGTGTGCGATTTAGGTTGTTTCAAAAACCATTATTGAGTTGGGTGAATGTGAATAATTATGAAATGGTAGGGGTAAGTACTTAGACATATAAAACCGGTAAGTTAAGCTAATAAATAGGATATTAACTATTAATAGTTATGTTTATTTATATTTTCCGTTCTATATTAATTACGATAATCCAACACTCACCCTTGCTGTGGTTTTTCTTTAATTTAGTGACTAGTAACAGGGAGGATACCAATGCCTCGGAGGATGCGCCAAATGGATAGCCGATGCCAAGGAGAATACAAAATTATGAATTGGTGTAATAGTTTAGTGATAAATTACATTTGATAGTATTGATCATATACTTTGATGGTTGATGATGATTTGGACTTGTAATGGTTGACGAATTATGATTTGGCATGATAAATTGATAACGATGACATGAGTATTTGATAATGAATTTGCAAGAAAATGATATTATGAATGATGCTTATGATAGGTGTAAGGAATTTGATGTATACTGACACGGAGCCAATGTTACATATTTGAGAATTGATATGGGCAGGTCTTATTGATGTTTTTGAATTGTGTGTGTGTTGTGGGTGAGGACTAATTGATGAATTAATGAATTAGCAGGTTCGTTGCATATAGTGGAAATAGGTGATTTATGTGAAAGTAAGGAACTAAGTAAGCAATTTTGAGATCCGGCGGGTTTTAGGACCCCCGGAAGGGACCAATGGGTTCCCTAGGACATTTAGAAACTGTGCATATAGACGTTGGGTAATTTGGAGCCCATTTAGGTGATTTAGTGCATAGGTTTTGCATATAAATGGTTTAAATGCATTTTCACGCATAACTTACGTGTATGATGGAATTTTGGTGAACAAGCAGCGCCAATAGTTATGGAATAGGGAAAACATGTGGCTTGTGAACTTTCATGACAATCAGACCTGAAACAAGCCAATTGGGTAGGTTAGAAGTTAGTCAAATAACCTAAAATGCATAACAACATCAGGTGTTGTTTTTGGTGTGCTGACGCTAGGCGCCATTAGGGCTTGAAGCCTCACGCGTCAGGTTGGTATTTTGGGGTTTTCCATTGCTATATAAATGGTATTCTAGAATTTTTAACAAAAAATGAGTATCTTCATAAATATCATACTATTAATTACTTAATTTGTGAAAAAATTATTGTAAATTTTAATTAAACGATCTAAAAATAAAGTCAAAAATTGGGGACGTCACAAATTAGGAAGGTTAAATTAATTTGAGGCGGTTTGGTTAATTTATGGAATGTATCTAGGTACGTTTCGGGTAACCAAAGGTTACTTGTTTGGTTTCCAAAATTAACCAAATGCATAAAAGACTAAAACCCTAAACCCTAAACCCTAAACCCTAAACCATAAAAGACTAAAATACCAAATCCATAAGGTATGATGCATGACCGTATTTTAGTTTGTCTTGTTCTTAAACCTCGTCTGTCTAATTTCCTCTAATTCCATGGATTTTAAGTCTCTTGAAACCTAGGGCAGCTTTGTAGAGTTTAAGGGTTTTGGATTTTTCATTGTCGGTGAGTATCAGATGACCCACGACTTTATTTGGTTCTATTTCCCATGTTTGGGCTCTAATCGTGTAATTTTCATGACTTAGAAATCATTTCGGAGCTATTTGAAACATTGGACGGGGTTTGGGATTTTCAAAGTTGTGTATCGGAAAGAGTTGACATCGCTCAGTAAGTTGAAACTTACCGAATTTATTATAAAATAATGTGTTTAACTCCGAAATGTGATTTTAATAGTGTATGAGATATTAAGAATAATTATTGTTAATTTTAGAAATTTTCAGATTGATAAACAAGCGATCAAAAATGAGATTAGTGTATTCGAAAAGCGTGGTTAAGTTACGAATCATCGATTTGGGGTATGGGGTATTTATATTTTAAATGTATAGATTATGAACAGATAAGAGTATATATTCATGTTTATGTTTGATTATTTATGACGTTATTATGAGAATTGATGATGTTGATGATGATGTGATTGACAATATACCTCATTTTGATGTTGTTGTGATTGATGAGTTTTTGATGAAATTGGATACCGTTCATACATGTTTATGAAATTGATTGCATGAGGTTGCGATGAGATAATGGTATATTTAGAACCAAATCTGTTTCATAAAGGACTTTGGAGATTTTAAAATATTATTTAAAGACCCTAGGATTTGTTAATAACACACATCAAGGTCTTTAATTAAATAAAGTCTGCCTACATGTTATTTAGCCCCTCTAATTTAAGTGCCTTAGGTTATGAATTCTGTGATGTATATGTTAAGGGAGTTTATTATTTAAAGTCTGCATTGAGCAATGTAAAATATTTAAATCCTTTTCAGCTCGAGTTTGTGTGGGACTAAATCGAAATTTATCCAAGCCCTCCCAGCTCAAGTCTGCTACAAGGTAAAATCTCAAGTATGCCCATTTCAGACATAGGACTGTTGAGTCACGTTCTTCATTAGATTCACTCTTCAGACTCAGCACACACATCTCTCTTTCAACTTCATCTATCCAAGATTAAAGTTATCAGACTCATACCCCTTTTCATATAGAACGGTCCTTTGATTCTGACTCAGTCTACTCAAGGATATTTTGAAGCTATTCCAATCCTAGCATTCTTTAAGGAAGTCTACTTTCCAACCTAAAATAGAAAAGAAGAGAAGTTTCAAAACCAAGGCTCACATGAAGAGAAAATCAAGGAATTTGCTTTACGCAAACCAAAAAGCCGATAAAGATCAGTTCTTAAGTTAGAGAGCTTTAAAAGGTCAACCAAGCTTATTTTGTGATGGTCCATGATAGATGAAAAACAACAAAAAAGACTTTCACACTGCTATATTTTTGGCACTCTGTTTTAGTAAAAAAAATCTAGATATCCTTGAACCATACCTTTGTCCTCTTCTAATCTCTCAAGTCAACACGCTCAGACGTCTATTTCTTCTTAATGAAATGGTAACAGATATTTGAAATGTCCTATAAATAAGAGAAGATCTCAAACCTTAAAGATAGAGAAACAAGTGTGAACAAAATGTTTCAATTCAAAAACATAGACTCTCATTCTCATTCTTACATCTGCTTCTTGTAGACTTAGTCTCTGTTATTCAACTTAATGTATCTATTCTTAAGATTCAATTCTCTTGTATACTAAGTCATCAAACACAAACACCTTCAAATCATTTCTTGTGTCAAAGTCTGATGTGTTACCAGTCTTAGTTTTAGTGAGAAACAATTTGTCTTGAAGAGGCTTTAGAAAGAATACTTGGGTTTGAGTCAAGAATGGTATTTTAAAAGAATACTTAGGTGTTAAACCAAAAGTGACTGGAGTCAACAATACTTAAGGCACGGGAAGTGTTGTTTGTGTAAAAAGACATTTTTACATAATGAAAATCCTTCAAGTCTGAAGGTATTGGATGTAGCTTCATCGTTTGGAAGTGAACCAATATAAATCTATTGTGCCTTTTTCTCTCTATCCCTTATCTCTTTAAGTTTCAATCTTTGTTTGTTAAAGTTTGCTGTCATTTTCATGTAAAAAGGTTTTATTCTGCAAGAAGAGTTATAAACTTATTCAACCCCCCGTTTTAAGTCTAACTTTGAACCATCAGGTATAATTGATTATATTGTATTGATGATGAATGTAAAAGCTTGAGGTAGCTTTGCTATGATTATGAATTGATTGAGATTATTATGCATAGTGATGAAATTGAATTGAGAGCCTTTGGTGATGGTAACCAAGTGGTGGCCCCTAATGATGGTAATCAGGTGGTTTATATAATGATTGATGTCGTACTGTATATCATTGCATTAAAAAGGACACACACAGGATTGTAAGGGCCTCTGATGCGACCCAGATAGGAAGACGACCTTTGATAGGCACAGACCTTGTGTGGTTTCCTTCGAAATCCACAACCGCCTTGGATTGGGTTCTAGGCTAACTCGTAGCACCTAGTTAGGTTGTCGTTATCACTAAGAGTGACCGGTGTTGCACTGTGGGTGAACGGATCTGCATGTTGTGAAAATTTATACACTACAGTGTAATTGTCATCATTAGAGTTGGATCCGCATGCATATACATTTGCATATAACTATTGAGATTTATAGGCTGTTGGACAACTTAGGATATGTATTGTTGTGTTTAATACATTTGAGGTAATGCAAGTGTGTTAGATGACGGTGTGAATAATGATAATTATGATGATTATATTTGTTGATGTGATGTTGTAGAACTGGATAGGTATTTATGGATACCATGGTTGAATCTGGTTCAATATATGTCGTTTAACATATAGATGCTCACCCCTGAGTTGTGGTTGTTTTTCAGTGGATGTAGACCGAAGCGATGCGTGATGATTGATCGGTGAAAGATATTGTGGACATGGAGGCCGCTAGTATATACCTATATATACATATATAGCTTTTGTTAGTATCTCCTTGGTTGGCTTGTTTTAGATACTTATACTTTTTGTATAATGGTAAATGATGTATATATAGTTTGGATCTTGATGCTAAATTGTGAGTTATGATGTAAATGTTGGGATATGATGACGCTTTAGTTTTATGAACCATGGATGGTTCCATCATGATAGTATTGACTTGTGATATGCCTCGGAACTATGTACATATTACCTATTATGTTGAATGAGCATTATAGGCAGGAAATTGTGCATGTTACATCACATTTGATATGTTGAGTTTGATAGAAATGGTTTGGCACCATTAAAGTTGATGAATATGATGTTGTTGTATTGTAATTATGCAGAATCATGAACTAAATAGGTTAAATTAAAGTCCAGAGGATTTTGGAACCTCCAGATGAGTCCAATAGCGAGTAGTTGATGTTTTGGACTTGTGAGGATTGGAATGGTCTAATCTTAACAGTATTTGGTAGGTCAAATTGCATGGTAAAGGCCTAAGTTGGCCATTTTGCATTAATGCTCCTAACTCATTCGATTTTGGGAATTTTGAGGTGTGGCCAGTTGCCACGCGTCATAAATGATATGTTTTAGGTTGTGCTAAAATTTGGTAATGATTGGATATCAGTCAAGGGAGTTAGGGTGCGTAGATGTTGGATTGGGAACCATTTTGTTGCATAATTCCGCTATCTTATATACAATGCAGTAATCGATTACCAGGGATTTCTATTAATCCTGAAATAATCAATTATGTAATTGATTATCAAAAGGAGATTCTTCTAAAACTTGCACAAGTCTTTGCGGGTAATCGATTACACTAATTGTATAATCAATTACCACATTGTCAAGACATCCTACACTCGTGTTTTTAGCTATGTGAGGATGAGATTTGTATATCCCTAATCCTAGGACATGCATATATAAATCTATGGAGTTGTAAAGACTCGTCCTTAGGCAGACGTGAAATTTCAGAAAAATTTTCTTTAAGTTTTTAATTAATTGAGCATTAGGTACTGACATTTAGTATCTTTTTAATAATTCAATTATAAAAATAAAAATTTAACTAATAATATCAGCTTAACACGTGACACCTTTGGAATTTTTTAAATAAGGAATAAACATTTTGCTTCTTATGCCAACCTAAACTTGAAACCGGAAACCAAAGATCACTTTGTCTGGAATTGAGAAGCTACGTTTGATTTGTCAAAAGAAATGTATGTGCAATTTTAAAAGTTATTTTTACCAAATTTAAAATTGTTTTTTCCACTAGTGCAGATTGCTTGGCTATATAGCCTCTTATTCTTTTTTTCCCCTTCAGTCTGGAATCTGATTCATTCATACATATGGTTGCGTAAATGTTTACGTTTATTGTTTGCGGTTGGTACAAGTATACTGTGCATTTAGCATTCACATGCGTATATTTATTATATTTAGATACGTAAATAGATATTTATAACTGTTGATAATATATATCTATCCCCCAATAAACATATTGTTTATTTCTTATTTATAACCATATGGTATGCATTATACATATATCTATCGAAGTTTTAGATATTCATATATATAAAAAATAATATATATATATATATATAAAGTATTTTCTAACCATCCATTTATATGCTTTCTAATAATTTAGTCATTCAATTTTTTCTAATAATTCATTTATTCAAAGTTTTTCAATAATTCATCAATTTAAAAATTTATACTAATCCATTTATTTAAAGTTTTTAAATAATTTATTCGAAGTTTCACAAAGCATTCAATCTAAGTTTTGATTATATTATAATCAACTTAATTCCAAAAGTAACAATGAAAGTAAGTAAAGCATTAAAAGGTTTTTTAAAAATGGGTTTTGTTTATAATATATACAAATTTAAGAAATATTTATTATAACCATAGCAGATTTTATTTATAGATATCCCTAGGATAATGTTATCTTTGGGGGGAATGAGAGGAACAATTATAGACCGTATAACCATATATGAATGGTCATGATTAAAAGTTTTTTAAAGTTACATGATCAATTAAAAAGTCACGTCAATTTTTAAAAAAAACCACTAATTGATATATTTTAATCTCGACCATTCATCATAAGATCTAACACTTATTCTTCCCATTCTCACTTAAAAAAACATTTATTACATCCCTACTTATATTTGGAATGGTCGGTTTTCATCTTTTTCTTTGTAGCCCTTGATCCAGTATTCATTCTCATTTTAATTTTTTTTTAATGAAAAGCGCAGATTAAAAATCAAAGAGAATAGATTCAATCAAAAAATTAGTGAATTATCATCAATCCAATTCATTTAATTACAAATCGACCGGTAAATCAGACCAGTCTCAAATTAGTTAAACTAATCAAATTAATGGTTCACTTGTTTTAAACATGTGAATCACTGGACACTAATATATTTTTATTTAGACTATTATTTTATATAAAAATACAAATTTACCTCCTATAGAATTTAATGACCACTTTTTAAAAATATTTTATTAAAAAAATACTGTTTTAGTTTTTAATGTTACAAATTTGTGATATTAAGTTTATTTATTAATATTATTTTATTAAGATCAATTCAATCACAATGTAAAAAGTATTTATTTCATTTTTGCCAACAAGGTGAGGATAGCTATAAATTAGTTGAATAATAAAAATTTAGCGAGAGGAGTGAGTATAAGTGGGAATTGACGTATCAAAGGACAAAAGATCTTCCGGCGATTGACGTTAATTACTCAAACATTCATGTGCTTCTTTAATATCTATTTTCTTTTAATTGTATACATTACATCATCTAAATTTTATTAATCCATTAATGCTGCTATCCTCCATCTATCTATTAGGTAATATAATAGGTGGCGATTTAAGTTTGTTAATAATTTATTTGCTTAATTTTAAAATTTGTTGTGTAAAATAGTTTGGGTTAACGAAGGAGTTTATTTTACTGGCTTATAACGTTTTTTAAATAATATTTAATATTTATTTGTTAAAACTAGTTGAAAGTTGAAAATTAATAAATTAATTAATTGTATTAAAAATATTTGGTAATTGATAAATATAAAATGATATAAAATAACATGTTTAATTCTTAAAAAACACTTGTAAATTTTTTATATACACAACTCATAACTTTTTTAGATATTTTAATTAATCCTAAATTTAATAAAATAATTTTAAATATTTTTTTCTTTATAACAGAAAAAGTCATTAAATATATATATATATATATATATATATATATATATAATACATATGGTTCAATAAAAAAATTAGATACGGTTCAAATACCATAATTCATATAACTATTCTTTATAGAAGTTAGAATTGCATGAAGTTTTGATCAAATAAATAGATAATAATAATAAATAAATAATGTAAATATAAGTATATTGATCTACCGGTATAGGGAGTCTAAAATCATGTAATGTGCATTTCTCTTCCCACATATTTAGCTGTTTTTCTCCAAAACTCCTCAAACGTCTGAGGGGCTCCCTTTGCTAAAGATAAGGCGAAATGGGACTGCGGTTGGAGAGCTTTAACTGCTATGTGTAGTTGGATTTGTTCTGTCAACTCCGACACGAGTGCAACTTCTTTGTAGAATCTCTTTAAGAAATCCCTAAGACTTTTTTCTGGCCCCTGCTTTATTTTTACCAAAGTATGGGATGTTTGTGGGACGTCCCTCGATACCATAAAATGTTGAAAGAAAGCATGCGCCAGATCGTCCCTATAACGTTCTTATTTTTAAAATTAAATTTCAATAATCAAATAAATTTTTCACAAATAATTTAAATTTCCAAAACAGAATTTGGATTAAATAATAACAATATCAGTTTTACATAAACCGACTGGCTCATTTAAGTATACAAATAATTATAAATACTCGGTATGCACAGGAGCCGGTCAAGGCTACTACAAAATAACTATGTGCATTATGTACTAAATATATAAATACATAATGCTCCGAGCAGGCTGAGTGACCTCATACATCATCGCTGCGTCCTACATCCACTGTAAAAATAACAATAGTAGGGGTGAGCATATACATGTCAAATGACAGTTACTGAATCGGACCAAGTGCCCAATTCATAACCATAAATAAATCAAAATCATAACATATAATCACATCATATTTCATTCATTCTCATATCATCAAATGATCATATCATCATGTTATTCTCAATAACATATATCAATGCATATGCATGCGGATCCGACTCTAATGATGGGATTTACACAACATAATATCTCAGCTCCCAGCTGATTCGGCCGTTTTACAGGTACCAAACCGCGTGCGCCCATAATGTAACACCAGTCACTCTCAGTGACAGCGGTAATACAACTCGGTGTTACGGGCCGGCCTTGAGTCCAACTCAAAGGCGTCTGTGGAATCCAAAGAAACCACCACAGGGTCTGTGCCTTATCATCAGGCCGCCCTCCCATCTGGGCCAGCATCACAGGCCCCCTGCAGTCCTGTGTGCGTCTGAATGCACATGCTATGCCAAATAATAATCAATCATAAAAGACCACATAATATTTCATGTCTGTTCATCACATAAGCATCCTATGCTTATCAAATGCATCCCATGCATTCATACATATCATGAAAAATTCATAAATATTATTCATATCATCATCATCAATCACATATCAATATCATGTTTCCTACTACATCTCATGCATAGGAATAATCACACATCACATATACAAATCATTTCTTATATAAATTCAATATCATATGAACGGAAATATCACAGATATATCACACATAACATATATATATATATATATATATATATATATATATATATATTCAGGATTTAATATTATCCTGAATCCGTTCATAAACCATGCATTTAAGATGTAAACGCTCTCCCTACCTGAAAATGAAGAGTTCCAGCAGCTTTTTAAGCTATATCCAAATCACAGTTCACAAATTTCCGACTGGAATTTCAATTCTGAACCAGTCCAAAGCTTCTTCGTGAAAGAGAAGAAGTGAAGTTTGATTTCCTTCTTTGTTTAATAATTTCCAGTAAAGATTGGAAAGAAAAGGATAGAAGTGATATTTTACGCTCTAAATTCCAAGCTAATCCAACAATAGAATTATATATATATATATATATATATATATATATATCGTTCATGCAAAGAGACGTGAACGAATTGAAGAAGTCTGATACGTGTATTAAATGATAAGGAAGAAACGCGATATTTTAAAGAAAAGAGGATAAGAAAAAATAGAGAGGGTCCCATACTTAGAAAAATATCAGCAAAGAGAATCTGCTAGAATTTAGAAGAATAGAGTGACATGGAAAGCCTCAATAATTGAAATAATTATTAATTCTGACTCGATTTCGGTATTCTGGGCACATCTTTCCCAGAAGATTCATCAGAGCCTCTTTCCGCTCAGAATTACTTTACTCGGAAGAAATTCGCTCGGAAAGGTTTCCACATGAAACAGTCATAACTTTCCTTCCTCGGAAATGATCCACTCAGAATGTCTCGTTCATACATACCTTACTCGGATATATTTCTGCCCGAGTCAAAGTCTTGCGTCACTCGGAAGTCTTACATCCAAAAGATCACTCGGAGTTCGAAGTTTAGTCCTCTCGGAAATCTTTCCACTCGAAAGGATCACTCGGGGTCAAGGACAATCTCGAATACAAACCCGAGCACAAGCTCTCGGAAACTTTAAAACACCCAAGCACGAATTAAATGAATTCACCACTCGGATATTTACTTCCCTCGGGAACTATTCACTCAGAAACATACTCATTCGGAGTTGAAGTCTTTCTCTGTCCAGAAGTACCTCCTCTGGAAAAGACTCACTCGGTATGTCCCAATCAGTACCATACCACTCAAAAGTTGGTAATATCTCACTCGGTGCCGTCTCACTCGGGAGTGTTGCACTCGGAGACACCCTACTCAGAAAAGTTTCATTGAACTGGGAAATTCCCCACTCAGAATTATCTCAGCCCGAGAAGTACTCATTTCAAAATCAAAGCTTTACTTCGTTCAGAAGTACTTCTCTCGAAAACGATCCATTCGGAAACGTTTCACTCGGATTTGTCTCTCAAAAGTGTCTCATTCGGACAGAGCTTTTCTTCACTCGGAAATGATTCTCTCGGTCATGTTTCACTCGGAAACATCTTAACTTACCTTCACTATCCATTTTTCACTCGGAATGTCTTATCTCAGACATAATTCACTCGAAATTTCACTCGGAAATTATCCACTGATCCTTAATGAATTATTTTTCTAAAATTCTAAATTTTAAGATGTTACAGTCCCAACAATTAATGGACCCTAATGGTAGAGTTTTAAACCATCCCAAAACTTCGGCAGACAATATTCTGGGAAACATTCTACACATTACGTCCTCCTCAGTTCCTAGGAACAGTGACTCATTCGTGTAGGCATCCAGGTGACGTCTTAGGTCTGACTCATCAGTGTACTTCCCTATTGACAGTGGTTAAGGGGTCTGTAGGTGCTGCGGGATAGGCACATTCATCAATTTTCTAGTAAAAGGCACATTGAATCGATATTCCCCATCCTGCCCTGCTGTTGGGCTTTTCTTTGGTTGTTTAGATCCGTAGTCCGATAGATGGACTCCTGCTCGTCATAAGTCTAGGCTTGTGAATGTTCCTGGGTGTGGAAAGATTTGCGTTGCCTCTGATCTCCAGATGTATTTTCTCCCATCTCCGTACGTCTTTTCAGCTCCTGGATCTCCATCAGAAGTTGTCCGATAAGCTCGTCCTGAGGGTCGGGATGCACCACGGTTTGAATTCTCCCCTGGTTCTGCTCCATTCCCAGGGTTTCGACAATCCCAACACCATACTCCTAACTTGAGGCTTAACCCTTTGAGTTAGATTCTGTACATGGCCCCTCGGGGTTCCATTCCTTTTACTTTCCATGACTTGTTTACTTTCGTTGCGGTGTGGGCTTAAATTTATGCGATCCCACGGGGCGTGCCAATGATTTGACCAGTATAGGGGGTCTGAAGTCACTCTATGTGAACCGGTGTTGAATGTTTACACTCACTCTCTTTTTACACCGTCTCAATGGGAGTATGGTATTATACACACAGGTCCAGTGGGGATCTTATGTTCTTCGCACTAAGGTATTGAATTGAGTTCACTCTAGCCGCAATCGGATTGGGACACACTGGAGGTATACCTACAAAAAGGACTCCAAAGCTTAAGTCAGAACGGTTATTACGGGAGAGAAAAGGGATTGCAGAGGTATTAAGTAGGGAGTAATGCGTTCTGTTATGTCTTAAATAAATTAGTTGTATTTATAGTTCTTTTCTTAAACGCAAGTGGTGATTTGACATTTCCTTACAATGTTCAGAGACTGTAGCTTTGGTAGATGCAAGTTGCCCACTTGTGTAACACCCTCTGTTACACCTTAATAAATTCTAGAAAAATTCGTAATTTTTTTTACTAAAGATATGATTGTTAAAAAGAAACTACCGGAATAAATTATATACATTATTTCTGAAATACCTCATAAATATTATTAAAACTTTATATAGTAATTTTACATTCATCCGACGAAAATAAATATTAAACATTATAAGAAAGAGAGTAAACTCCATGGCCCAGAAGCAGTTACTTAATAACATTATTTATTCATTGGACCACGGTAGTCATACCGAGCTCCCTTTCTAGAACGTACTATATCTACTGCTGAAATTCATCGATCCTTCTCTCTGAACCATCAATTTAGAATATATGAAACAAAAACACGGAGAAAGGAGTGAGAAACAGAATATAATAATCTCGATTAAGACATAAGCAACAAAGGGTTTTCACAAACCAATACATAATAATATCAATCATAATCACATACACAATCAATTATGAATGCATGAATGTTATGCAATATCTTCATCATAACTTACCTATATACGTGGGCCCTTAAATTTTAATTTGCACTGGGCCAACCAGGAGTTTACGCTGTTCCATAAGTCCGGATAATAATAATATGAACAGCTCAACTGGCATGGAAACACTTAGAGACTAGTCAGATTGAGAAAGTTTTTATTGTGAAAGTACCCGACACTATGGAGCTACCCTAGGTCCCCTGAAGCACCCTTTCACACCCTCTCATCCCAAGGCTCGTAATTAAGTCTCCTCTAATGTATCCTCGGTTTCTATAATCCGTCCCCAGACAATATCATTTTATTTTACTTTAATGATTCATGATGCATGAGCTACTCACGTATTTAGTTGGTTAAGGCTTTTAGAAACTCAATTATTAAATACCTTGAAAGGTTTACAACATCATTTCTATAAACTGTACATTTTCTCAATTCTCTGAATTTCTATCCCACAGAAATAAATTTGGTACAGTTTTTAATTCTCACTGAAATTGAGTTTCTAAGCCTTAAATATCTCAAAACTTTTTCATATTAAATCTTAACAAGATCAAATTCTCAATTATTTTCAAATATCTTTAGTTATTAAGTTGGAAAAATAAAATAATTTTCTTTTAAAAATTTTATTTTATTAAAAGAGAATAATCTTTAAATCATTAACCGTAAATACTTAAAATTACAAAATTTTTTCTTTAATTCAAAATTTAATTATCTCAATTTGTTATAAATTAATTTTCATAAAATGCCTACTTTCTAAAATAAATACTAATTTTTTTTATTCTAAATATAAAAATAATTTCTAAGAAGAAATAAAAGATAATAAAAATTTAAAGAGTAAGGTAAGAAATTCTTACTGAATTTTAGCTTTCCGTTATATTCGCTATATGCTCAAACTCCACATTACAATATCATCAATCAAATATTATCAATCACAGTTAAACATCATCAATTATAATCAAATCAATTAAATATCATTAAATACATATCATAATGCAAAATTTAATGATTATTAATACAGTTGATTTTTTTAAGTTCCTTTTGTCCATTCCTAGCATAGGTATATGTAAGTCCATATAATCCGGTCCTTGCATAGGTATTGTTCAGTCCATATGGGTCATAATGGTCCAAGTTCTTGCATAGGTATAGTCCAGTCCATATAGGTCATAATGGTCCAAGTCCTTGCATAGGTATGTTAGAGTTAGTTAAACCAGATATTTAATTTAAAATTTATTAAAAATTTTAAGTTAAAAAGTTAATGTTTTAAAATATTAATATTATTAAATTTAAAAGGAGTAGGGGACTCCTCCCATTATTTTTATGTCTTTTCATATTATACTCTTATCTCACTCCCCCTTACCTTGAATTGTTACCCAAAAGAGATTTGCTTTGCGCCTCCAATTTCTTAGGATTTTAGCATAACCTTCTCCCAAAAAAATTTACTTCTCTCTCTCACTTCCACCACTATCTCACTAGCACTACTATATTAAGAAAACTTAATCTGAAATTGTGAATTCTAAAGAAGAAATCCTTCGGTATTTATAGGAAAAAATTTACTATGCATTCCATTATTTTAATATAAAAATACTTTGCATTTTTGAATTTTTTATTCCTGGTTACTGTGCATCTTTTGAAAATTTCATACATGCACAGTGTTTTGCATAGTAACTGTCGGCAAAATTATTAAGTCAAATAGTAACCTTTCACTCGATATATTTTAAATATTCAAAATGAGTCCTTTTTGAAATTTAGCGATATTATATCAGTCCTCACTAATTTTATAATAAGTAATATAATGTTTAAATTTTAAAAATCTAAATTTTATTGTTAATAAAAATTTATTGATAAGTTCCCAATTTTTTAACGATTAGAAAAAATCAAGATTTTTCTTAAACCGATAATTTTTAGATAAGTCTACTTGAAATGGATTTTAGAAAATTTTTTTATAATTTAAATTCACTTTCTTATAAATATTTTTAATTTAAGTCACTTATATGAATTTAAAATTATTTAAAAAATATTATTTTATTAAAAAAATTCCAAAATTCCAAAAAAGTCCAAAAAATCATAAATAATACGTAGATTAAAAAGTTCTAAAGAACCATAATTTAATTCCTTCAAAATTTCAATATAAAAATAAAAATAGGGGTGTTACAACTTGCCTTTAACCCTGACTGTAGAAGCTTTACTGACCGGGGTCTTTTCACTCGTCCCATACTGAATCTCGGGGTATTTATTGACATTTGGTGTACTTCGTCCGGCATGATCTCATTGATGATCTTAGCACCCCATCCATTTGTTCATCCTAATGACCTGCATTTATTTTGTATTTATCATAACCGGTGTCACTTGCCTCATGGGCCGGTATCCACACTCAATCATATATAATAATAAAGGTTTAATCTTTTCAAAATAAAATAGATGGTAGTGTTAAGAGTTATTAAAAATGTAAAGGGACAGTAAAGAAACAAGATATTTCAGCTAGTAACTAAAATTGAAGAATGTTATCAACTAATTACTGAAAACATTGCTCACTCAAACACATTTATTTTGTATAAAATAACATTTCAGCTACTAATTTTAATTAATTAAAATGTTTTATCAAACAAACACTTATAGTAATGTTTAAGTTTATAAGTTCTGAACTTATTTTATCTTTTACTTTTCATGCTCATTGATATTTTTTAAAAATCATCCTTATCTATTTTGAAAGAAAATATATATTTTATGTTACAACATTAAATAAACTCAAATATTAATATTTTTCCTTACAGAAAACAAATTCAAAGATGGTGAAATATCTTGAACATAAGCATCATATAACTAATTCAAGCTAAAAAAGAATATGAGTTGAGCCAATTTAATATTATCAAAAAGTAAGTCATAATTTCTAAATTATTGTCATTATTAATTACCGAAACAATAGTTTCTCTCTTTATTTTTAAACTCACTCAAATTGTTTTTCTTCACTAATTCGAAGGATAGTTTAAGAATCATATCATTAAATAGGATTAGTTGGTTAAATCTTATGTATACTTTGGACTATAATATTTTAATTTTTTGTTGTTTATGGGACCAGAAGAAATAATCCGCTATTGAATTGGTTTATTTAAACTAATATATATTAGTTTATAGATTAGGAATCTATATGTGAATATTTACCATAAGAACTCTGATTATGAGCTCTCATTAAAATAATAATAATAATAATAAACTAGGACAAATTAGACTTTACAAATCTCACGTAGCATGTTTCTTAATATTAGATGTGATTTGTAATTGTGAGATTTGACCTAACTTTAGTTAAAAGTTTTGTTTTAAAATTTGTTTAAAATAATATTTATTAAGTAAATCTATATATCTAAATATATTATTAATAAATGTGATGTTATATATCAAGATGGAAAATATGAGTAATTAGATAAATTAACAAATATGTAATATCAAAATAAGAATTATAAAAACACCATTTTCTGTAATGGAAAAACATTGTGAATATCAAACACCAAGCCGTAAACGTATTCTTTGTTGAGATGTTGATTTCTTTAAACATAAAAATAGTCGAACATGGAGTTGTTTCTTGTAGCAATGTATTTCCATACACGTGATAAAAAGTGAGTAACATATTTGAAAATCTGATTACAATATTTTTATTTTAAAAAATATGTGTAAAATACTTTTTTTAATGAAAAAAAATTAGATAAATTGAATTACAATAGTTCATCGGAAATAGAACATGTCTTAAGATTAGAGTATTTACAAGACGTCCTTATAAATTATCCATTAATAAATTTTCACATATGAGAGTAAAATATAGGTTCCTATGTATATGAATTCAAATTCTAATCAACTTAACCAATTAAAAAATGATTATCATAAAAGTTACATGTTTACTGTGTATATATATATATATATATATATATATATATATATATATATAACATATATATATATATATATAAAATATCTTAATTAAGTGGTGTTTGCGACAAATTTATTTGTTATACATAAGTCTCTAGTTATTTAGAAAAAATAATATAACTTTTAAATTTAGAAAGATTAAAAAATGGACTTATTTTACGAATTTTATTTATGTATTATAATCATTTTAAGTTGTTTAAGAAATTAGCTAACAAAAGACTCTTTTAGTTAAACTTATGATGTCAAAATTGAGACATAATAAACATGATATTATTAAATGTTGATGAGGAAAGTTTTATCATTTATAATGATTTTATCAAATTCAAATTTAAACAGGATATATCAAACAATAAAGAATAGTAATTAAATTTGTTGTATCAATTTATAAAAAAAATATATGTAGGTTTTCTTCTTGCTTAAAAGAGAAAATTCTTAGGCTGCATTTAGTTACAAAAAATTATTCTAGTTTTTTAGGAAAAGTTTTTGTTTGTTTTCCAAAATTTTCATTTTTTGGAATAGTTAGAAAAATTCTTGAAAATTTGTCTACTTTTTAGTTTTCTTGAAAAACTTCTATAAAGACTTTTTTGTTTTTCTAGAAAAATAAAAACCCAATTTTCTATAAGTTTTCTTTAAATATTTTGTAAACAAAAACATTTTCTATTTTTTCCAACATTTTCAAGAATAACTTTCCATTTTTTCTTAAAAAACTTGCGAACTAAATACGACCTTATATTCCCCACTGTGGAGATGGAGCTTAACTAAGAGTATATTTAGCAAAATGAACTTATAACTTTTGACTTATGGTTTATGTCTTATAGCTTATGATTTATGGTTTATGACTTTAACTTATGATTTATAGCTTTTTAGGAAGTTTATTAAAATAGATTTGGTAAAAGCAACTTAAATTGTGTTAAATAAATTTAAAGGTCATATAATATTTTAATGATACGAGGGATAAAAGTTATAAAAATAAAATAAAAATGATAACTAAACAATTAATGAGAAAACTTATCACTTTTAAAAATCATGAGTTTTTTTAAATAACTTTCCAAAAACTTAAAACTTTAAGCTTTTAAAAACTATAAACTCTTTATTTTTTATATTCACTAAATAACTTTATTAGTTTTTAAAAGAATTATAAAAAAAACAGTAAGTGATCACATTAAACAGATACTAAAATAATCAATAATTAATATATTTCTTTTGTTTTAATTTATTTATGGGAACAGAGACAGTGATTGTATCTGGTTTCTAGAAACACTGGAGACTTGTCAGTTGGCTTTTATCTTCTCTTCTTTCATTATTTTGTCACTTTCTAACATTTTCCGGCGTGGTCCCTCGTTGTGTTTTTATTTATAATAACACGTCAATTTCGGCGGCTATACTCTTCCCTGCCCTTCATCGTATGGTAATCGAAAATTCACAATATCTAATATTAGCTCCAATTTTAAAATACGCGTGGTCAGAAAAAAATGTAATAGTTAATCATCCGTTTAAAAGCTAATGATTGAAAAATTAAGGCTAAATATATAAATTAATTTGTTATCTTTTAGTTTAGTTTTAATGCGATCCCTTTACATTTTTTTAAAATGGATTCTTTATTTTTCTAAAATGTTTCAATTATCCCCTTGCATAAGTTTTATATTAACACCTGGATAGGATTTAAAGAAATATAAGTATGTATTAGTATGTTAACCTGTATATAATGAAGATGGTCTTTGAATGCATGTGGTCACTAAATTCATAGCATCGGTTCAAATCTTGTCTATTGTGAGATTAAAATATATATTTAGCCAAAAAAAATTATATCATGTGTGTATATATCTTATCTTAATTACTATAATTAATTTAAATTAATTATTACTCCCGTTATTTTTTATTTGAAGTACTTTTAAACAACATATAAATTAAAAAATTGTTAAATAATTTTGGAATACATAATTTTATCATTTAATTTATTAGTTTACCCTTATATTTCTCTATCTTTATTTATTCTACATCTTAATTGTAATAATTTATTTAAATAATAATGGTGAAAGAAATAATAAAGGCTTTCTTGAAGTCTTAAAATGATAAGTAAAAATGAATAACAAATTTTTAAAATTACATCAAATATAAAGGAAGGAAGGAGTAATATTACCTCATTTGTTTGTTTTTGTCTGTCTTTTAAAATTGTTGCATACCTCTAAAAAATGTAATTAATGTGTTGCATTTGTATGAGACCAAAGCATGTTTTGTCCTCAATCACATACTTCTAAAGAAGTTCACAAGAGGTCACCTATCCTAAAATTTATCCAAGCTAAGCACACTTAACCTTGAAGTCCTTAAGTGATGTGCTATCGAAAACAAATGTATTTGTTGGTATAGGTAATACGAATTAATTCCTTTAAGTTATCCTCGACTGGATAGTCTCATACCCCTCCCATCCTGGTATGTATTCGATTTATTCATGTGTCCCTCTCACTAGAAACCTGCTAGGTGCCGCTCCTTGTTTGTGCATATAAACGGTGATCACTCCCCGCCCCCAACAGTGCCTGGAATGTCATATTCCCTATTGAAAATCTGTCAAGAGCCACTCTTTGTCCGTGCTTATGTGCCAATGATCGCTCCTCACCCTCGTCAACGCCTGGGATGTCACACAGTTAATGTTTATATGACATTTGATCCGTCCTTTACAGGGGGTGTAAAGTTATGATCCTGAAACAGCTCAATCTGATACAAAGCGATGTGCGTAAATGTTCAGATATGGAGTGTTTTCGTATGTTGAGGCGGAGTCTGGACCACACTGGGGCGGAGTGTAACTCACTCTACGGCGATGTAGTAGTCCGCCTGGAATTGCCTCCTATGCCTTGACACGGAGTGCAGTATACGCTGGGGCGGTGTCCCAGTCCGCCTAGAGGAGTCCTCTCAGCCTTGACCCGATTTGGGGTGGTACCTGCAATTATTCTCCGACGCTCAAGTCAGTATTTCAGAATACTTTAAGACTTAGAAAGACGATCAGAGAGAATTATGCAAGTAAGAGAGAGTAAGGTTTAGAAATGGGGGGAGAGCCCCTGTATACCTTTTTGCCGAGGTTTATATACCTGTCACTGGTGCTCCATTATTGGTAGGGCCCGTTCCTTGTTTTCTAGCATAAAGCAAGAAAGACAGTGGGTCCCTGTGTCGTTCACGAGCACCGTTATTGTAGTAGGTATTTCCACTTACTTGGGAAGCGTGAATGCTTTATTATTTTATTGTTATTTCCCTTTATGCGTGACAGCGTGATTCCCATTATTAACCTCTCAAGACAGAGTCAATCTCGTGCCGGGGTTGTGAGTATGGGTTCGCTACGCAGTATGGGAAATTCAACATTCTGCTAGTATTGAGCCTATGGCTTGGCGGAGTAATATGCATTCTGGCGGCGTTACATGCCTTGGCGGAGTTATGACCCTTGGCAGGGTAACATGCCTAGGCGGAGTGTCATGCCTTGGCGGAGTGACATGCCTAGGCGGAGTTATGACCCTTGGCAGGGTAACATGCCTAGGCGGAGTGTCATGCCTTGGCGGAGTGACATGCCTAGGCGGAGTTACTTGCCTTCGTCGTATATACTCTGTATTTGAAGCGTATTTACCTCGTTCGAAATGCTGACCTGGCAAAGCATTAAAGCCATGCTCTTGGGGACCGGTGTTAGGACCGGATCATATGCCCCCTAGCTTGTTATAGTGACTGGCGGAGTCACTGTAATGAGCTATAACACTTGAGTTTAGCTCTTATAGGCATGGGTTTAGGCGGCGTTTGCTAGTTCAGGATTTACGGACAAGTGTTTTCATGCATTTATTGCTTGTCATTACTTGTCACGCCTGTCATTAAAGGATTCCGTAAGGAGGCGGAATAGCCTCTTAGGAATTTCAATGAGGTGGATTCCGTAAGAAGGCGGAGTAGCCTCTTAGGAATTTCGATGAGATTGATTCCGTAAGAAGGCGGAGTAGCCTCTTAGGAATTTCAATGAGATTGGATTCCGTAAGAAGGCGGAGTAACCTCTTAGGAATTTCAATGAAATTGGATTCCGTAAGAAGGCGGAGTAGCCTCTTAGGAATTTCCAAGTAGATTCCGTAAGAAGGCGGAGTAGCCTCTTAGGAATTTCAAAGTAGATTCCGTAAGGAGGCGGAGTAGCCTCTTAGGAATTTCAAAGCAGATTCCGTAAGAAGGCGGAGTAGCCTCTTAGGAATTTCCATGGAGTTAGATTCCGTAAGAAGGCGGAGTAGCCTCTTAGGAATTTCCATGAGATTGGATTCTGTAAGAAGGTGGAGTGGCCTCTTAGGAATTCCAATGAGTTGGATTCCGTAAGAAGGCGAAGTAGCTTCTTAGGAATTTCCATGAAATTGTATTCCGTAAGAAGGCGGAGTGGCCTCTTAGGAATTTCATTGAAGTTGGATTCCGTAAGAAGGCGGAATAGCCTCTTAGGAATTTCAATGAGATTGGATTCCGTAAGAAGGCGGAGTGGCCTTTTAGGAATTCCAATGAGTTGGATTCCGTAAGAAGGCGAAGTAGCTTCTTAGGAATTTCCATGAAATTGTATTCCGTAAGAAGGCGGAGTGGCCTCTTAGGAATTCCAATGAGTTGTATTCCGTAAGAAGGCGGAGTAGCCTCTTAGGAATTTCAATGGAGTTGGATTCCGTAAGAAGGCGGAGTGGCCTCTTAGGAATTCCAATGAAACTGGATTCCGTAAGAAGGCGGAGTAGCCTCTTAGGAATTTCAATGGAGTTGGATTCCGTAAGAAGGCGGAGTAGCCTCTTAGGAATTTCCATGAAATTGGATTCCGTAAGAAGGCGGAGTGGCCTCTTAGGAATTTCATTGAAGTTGGATTCCGTAAGAAGGCGGAATAGCCTCTTAGGAATTTCAATGAGATTGGATTCCGTAAGAAGGCGGAGTGGCCTCTTAGGAATTCCAATGAGTTGGATTCTGTAAGAAGGCGAAGTATCCTCCTAGGAATTTCAATGGAGTTGGATTCCGTAAGAAGGCGAAGTTGCCTCTTAGGAATTCCAATGAAACTAGATTCCGTAAGAAGGCGGAGTAGCCTCTTAGGAATTTCAATGGAGTTGGATTCCGTAAGAAGGCGGAGTAGCCTCTTAGGAATTTCCATGAAATTGGATTCCGTAAGAAGGCAGAGTGGCCTCTTAGGAATTCCAATGAAACTGGATTCCGTAAGAAGGCGGAGTAGCCTCTTAGGAATTTCAATGGAGTTGGATTCCGTAAGAAGGCGGAGTAGCCTCTTAGGAATTTCCATGAAATTGGATTCCGTAAGAAGGCGGAGTGGCCTCTTAGGAATTCCAATGAGTTGTATTCCGTAAGAAGGTGGAGTAGCCTCTTAGGAATCTCAATGAAGTACAATTTTACAAGTGTTGAACTTTTGAACTTGTTGATTATGTACTCCGTAAAACATTGGTAGTTAGGCGGTATGGTGCAGCATATAGCTGTGACACCAATTCATCCTTTGAGGCGGTATGGTGCAGCATATAGCTGTGACACCAGTTCATCCTTTGAGGCGGTATGGTGCAGCATATAGCTGAGACACCAATTCATCCTGCAAGGAATTTGTTGGATTTTGGGATTAGCGTGGTGCAGCATATAGCTGTGACACCAGTTGTTCCTGCAAGAAATTTGTTGGATTTTGGGATTAGCGTGGTGCAGCATATAGCTGTGACACCAGCTCTTTCCACAAGAAGCCTGCAGGACCTTGGGGACGAATTAGTGCAGCATATAGCTGTGACACCAATTCATCCTGCAAGAAATTGGTTGAACCTTTGAGGCAGTACGGTGCAGCATATAGCTGTGACACCAGTTCTTTCCCCCCAAGGAGTTTTCTGGACCTTAGGGTCGGTATGGTGCAGCATATAGCTGAGACACCAATCCTTTCCCCCCAAGGAGTTTTTGTTGACTCCGTTTGCGAAGCGTTGTTGCATGTTGGTTGATCTTTATGGAATAAAGAGTTATGCGTCTGTGCTTCAGTTTGGAGCCATTGTCTTATCTGCATGGGAACAAGTTCAGGAGTTTTATCGTCGAATCACTTCATAGGTGATTGAGATCATCCGTCTTGGGGATGTGTACGAAACCAGAAACTACATCGTCAGGTCACATATTAGGTGATTGAGATCATCCGTCCTTGGGGTGTGTATGGCGCCAGGAGTTACATCGTCAGATCACAGAATGGGTGATTGAGATCATCCGTCCTGGGCAAGTACACAACGTCAGGAGTTACATCGTCATATCACATAATGGGTGACTGAGGTTATCCGTTCTGGAAAAGTACACAACGCCAAGAGTTTCATCGTCAGATCACAGATTAAGTGATTGAGATAATCCGCCCTGGAGACATTTTTCGATCGTAGGAGTACGAATTGTGTGAATGCTTCTCAATTTTCAAAAGCTTCCATCATAAGGATGATGATGGGAATTGTCCGCGCCAGGAGTTACCTCGTCAACTCACAGAATATGTGATTGAGAGCATCCGTCCTGGGGAAGTGTATCTCAATCGTAAGAGTACGGATTGAGTCTTCTTCAAAGACTTCCATAATAAGGATGATGATGGGAATTGTCCGCGCCAGGAGTTACCTCGTCAACTCACAGAATATGTGATTGAGAGCATCCGTCCTGGGGAAGTGTATCTCAATCGTAAGAGTACGGATTGAGTCTTCTTCAATCGGTGTTGGATTTCACTCATTCACCAGCCTTCAAATAGGGTTCGGTGTAATCCTACTACCCATTTCCTGAGGTTCGGTTTAATCCTACAACTCAGGTCTTCACCGACGTTCGGCCAAACCTACTAGTCGTACTCGGAGTTCGGTTCAATCCTACAATCCGAGCCTTCACCGGTGTTCAGCCAAACTTACTAACCGTACCCAAAGTTCGGTTTAATCCTACAATCTAGGCCTTCGAATGGGGTTCGGTGCAATCCTACAACCCATTTCCTGAGGTTCGGTTTAATCCTACAACTCAGGTCTTCACACGGTGTTCGGTTCGATCCTACTAACCGTACTTGGAGTTCGGTGCAATCCTACAATCCAAGCCTTCAACACGGGGTTCGGATCAGGGCTAATCCTGAACCTACTGCGCCCGTTACTCGGGGTTCAGCGCGGTTTTCTGTATGAGCCGGCCTACTGCGCCCAAGCCTTCGCATGGGGTTCGGTTTGTGGCCTTGAAAAAGGACCAGCCCTACAACCCATGTAGTCTTCGAATGGGGTGATTCACCCAGTTGTACCTTCGAAGAGGTTCATCGCTAACAACGGATACATTGTTAGGATCATCCGTCCTGAAAGTATCTTGTCACAACAGTGTTGTGCATCGAATAAAATCATGAAGACAATGGGTGAATCATTGATTATGAATTACAAAAGAGAGAAAGAGAGATGAGTCGGGGTTATGACTCATTAGACCTTCTTGGTAAAACCCGATCTGGATCTGCTCTTATCACTTCGTTGTAACGTTGGGGATTTCTTTCTTGCTGCTGTTGCTTCCAAGTGTATTTCAATGCTCACATACTTGGATGCTTTCCTCTTGAATTCTTCAAAATTCACTGGAGGATTCTTTGCCAATGACATGGCAAAAGCAGAGCTTGGTTGCAAAGCTTCTATTGCTATATGCAATTGAAGTGCTTCTGCCAAGTTTGGAACAGCAGCTGCTTCCTTGTGAAACCTCTTCAAGAAGTCCTTGAGAGTTTCATGCTCCCCCTGCCTAATCTGAGCCAAGGTATGAGATGTTCTGGGAGTATCATTGGAGATGACAAAGTGGTCAACAGACGCTGTTGCCATTCCTTCCCATGAGTTAATGGAACCTGATGGTAGCTTCCTGAATCAGCTAAGGGCATCATCAACAAGAATCCGAGGGAACATCCTGCACATGACATCTTCATCTGCCCCCAGGTACATGGCTTCCCTTCAACTGTGGGATATTTGAATACTGGGGGGTAGAGGATTTTTCTCCCTCGGTTGTGTGATGTGTCCCCTTGATCAGAGACATGGCTCTCTCCTCCACGCTCTTTTTTTCGCTTTTAAATTCCATCAGTTCCTCCCTCAGCTTTCTTATCATCTCATCCTTTAGATTTGGTGCTGAAACCTGCACCACTCTTCTTGAACTTTCCACAGGCGACTCAAGAGCTAAGTGCCTGTTCATTGGTTGTTCTTGGGCAGTGATGTCTTTCACGTGCCCATCTGGTTGGTTTCTCCCATTCTCTTCCATAATAAGAGACCAGACTTCTTAAACGAGAGGTGGGAATAACTTTAACGAGTCCCACCGGGCGTGCCAATGATCCGTCCTTTACAGGGGGTGTAAAGTTATGATCCTGAAACAGCTCAATCTGATACAAAGCGATGTGCGTAAATGTTCAGATATGGAGTGTTTTCGTATGTTGAGGCGGAGTCTGGACCACACTGGGGCGGAGTGTAACTCACTCTACGGCGATGTAGTAGTCCGCCTGGAATTGCCTCCTATGCCTTGACACGGAGTGCAGTATACGCTGGGGCGGTGTCCCAGTCCGCCTAGAGGAGTCCTCTCAGCCTTGACCCGATTTGGGGTGGTACCTGCAATTATTCTCCGACGCTCAAGTCAGTATTTCAGAATACTTTAAGACTTAGAAAGACGATCAGAGAGAATTATGCAAGTAAGAGAGAGTAAGGTTTAGAAATGGGGGGAGAGCCCCTGTATACCTTTTTGCCGAGGTTTATATACCTGTCACTGGTGCTCCATTATTGGTAGGGCCCGTTCCTTGTTTTCTAGCATAAAGCAAGAAAGACAGTGGGTCCCTGTGTCGTTCACGAGCACCGTTATTGTAGTAGGTATTTCCACTTACTTGGGAAGCGTGAATGCTTTATTATTTTATTGTTATTTCCCTTTATGCGTGACAGCGTGATTCCCATTATTAACCTCTCAAGACAGAGTCAATCTCGTGCCGGGGTTGTGAGTATGGGTTCGCTACGCAGTATGGGAAATTCAACATTCTGCTAGTATTGAGCCTATGGCTTGGCGGAGTAATATGCATTCTGGCGGCGTTACATGCCTTGGCGGAGTTATGACCCTTGGCAGGGTAACATGCCTAGGCGGAGTGTCATGCCTTGGCGGAGTGACATGCCTAGGCGGAGTTATGACCCTTGGCAGGGTAACATGCCTAGGCGGAGTGACATGCCTAGGCGGAGTTATGACCCTTGGCAGGGTAACATGCCTAGGCGGAGTGTCATGCCTTGGCGGAGTGACATGCCTAGGCGGAGTTACTTGCCTTCGTCGTATATACTCCGTATTTGAAGCGTATTTACCTCGTTCGAAATGCTGACCTGACAAAGCATTAAAGCCATGCTCTTGGGGACCGGTGTTAGGACCGGATCAACATTAATTAATTAATTATTGAGAGTTACATTAAATTCTGGTCCACACTTCTTAATCCCATTTTAATTTCTTTTATCACTACTTTAAGAATAAAAAATTAGAAATAATGTTCACAATATGAAAGTCACGGTTAACTAGTATATATTGTTACATATTTATTATTTATAATTTTAAAATTAAGGAGTACTCATATTAAGAACAACATGGAGATCAATGATCCTTTAGAGAGACTATTTTTAAATATTTAACACTAATAACATATAAATTGGGGTATGCAATCCAGTACGGGAACCAGCCTCAAATGTTCTTCTGTATATAATATACACACCGGTCCAGTGGGGATCTGGTATTGTAGCCCTTAATCCGGTGGGGAGTTACGGGACTTGGAGTCTTGGAGAATCAACACACCAAACTTTCACGTTGTGGAGGCGAAAGGTAATGTCACCTGTAAAGGCGCTCTGATGCCCAAGTCAGTAAACAGTTAGAGAATGCAGTATGCTCGAGCGTAAGTTATAGAATGATAAAAACGTATGCTTGTTGTAGACTCCTTGGTATTTATATGCATGTGAGGGACGTAAGAGTCCCTTAAGGCTGTGGGACATTCCGTACCATGTGTCAGTACGACTCTGCAAAAAGCTGACACACGACGCAGACGCCTCTGCATCTCTAACGAATGGCTGTACCTTGTACTGTTTGTCGAGTTGGTAGGTTACTTTCCGGTGTGCATTGGTGATGACCTAGATTATTTGGTATAGAGAGAATGGCTCATGGTGGATATGAATTTGAGGTTTCACTTGCGACACCGGTATATGATTGAAAGCCGACAAAATTACACTCTTGCCCATGGGCCGGTATCTAGACCGGATCAATAAGGAAATACTAAAACCACCAACGACATCATGGGAAGGAAAAGAACCTTGACAATGTTTAGAGATGAGGAAGATGACTTCATTTTTGTAATGTGGTGACTATGATGGGTTGAGGGACATTAATGGTGCTGGATATCAATAGGTTTAAGGTTGATGATAGGTTGAGAGAAGCAAAAAGGGGGGAATGTTAAAAGTGTCACAAAATTTATTAATTATTTTTAAAAAATAATACATGTAGCATTGTAATTGAATTAAAAAATAAATATTTTTGACACATGTCAATAATGAGATAAATTTTCATCACCTATCTTAACTCTTAACAGGAGAGACTTAACGTTAATGACTAAAATTAACCCTTCAAAATTGTTGAAGGACAAAAAAAAATGATCATGGTCTAACACCAAAATCAGGTAATAAACAAGTAACTAGATACTTAATTAAACTATTTTATAATCACATCGAGATCACCATTAAATATAAATGAAATTACAAGTTTGTTATCAAAGTATTTCCTTTTTTTCTTAATTCTCATTACTTTTTTTTTTTGTTTATTCAAACTCCCACCAACAGCGATGTAATGCCAATGCAAGTGATGTTTGAACTAAATATAAAACAAGCATTGAGATTAATATTTAAGTCATTGTTCTTACACTTATATCCCTTCTTCCTTTTACCCGTATTCGTGTTCACAAACTTGTGGTTACTTAGGAATTTTTTATTAAAATTTAATCAAGTATATTTATGTATTATTGAATTCAATGGATTTTTTTTTCAAAAATAGATCCCCTCAAACGCAAGTTTATATGTATAAAATATATTAAGAAAATTAATATTAATAAATTAATTTTTATACAAAGATATGATGTGGTAATATTCTAATTTTATTCTTATGAAATAAGATATATGAGTTTTGTCTTATAAATAAAGTTATAAAAAACTCTTTTTTGTCATATATATATAGGAATAGATGAAATATTATTTTATTATTAAATTATAAGAATTAAATAAATCATTACTATCCCGAGTTTTAAATATAAATAATTTTAGCGATTTTTTTTATCTCATTATATAAACAAAATTATACTTATTCAATATTATCAAATAAATATCTACTAAATATATCCTATTTATATATATTTCTAAGACAACTTATTCTTTATATAATAATAATAATAAAATTATTTTAAAAATTATATAAATATTTAATAATATTAATTGATCCAGGGTGCTAACTGGATTCCATAACTCATGGACGGGGTCCTATTTGTACGATGCCACGTCATCAGATTTACCAGGAGAACCTGGTTTGATTGTTATAGCCGGAGTCCAAAGCTAGTATGACTATGATCCTATGAATAAGACTCCGGTCCCTTCCTGACATTCAGACAATGAGTCAAAATCGGTAAGGGCAATATGTCCCTTCAAATAGTGGAGCTACAGGAAGTTAGGAGAAGGGTGAAATCACTTCTCTTACTCAGGTATTCACTATAAATACATCTCATTTATTACTGAGAAAATAAATCTGAACTAATATGAGAGTTACCTCCGTAATACTCATATTTCCTATTGATCCGGTCTGGATACTGGCCATAAAACTAAGAGATCATTATCTTAGCCGGCCTAGAGTTCCATCGGTATCACAGGACAATGATCCAGTCGGCAAAAATATTAGCCGTCCTAGACATCAACCGGTATCACAGAATACCGACCCAGTCTGTAACTATATGCTGTAACCGATCATCCGAAGTAGTGTCTGAGACATCGGATACCTCATCCGTTCTCATTTCACCCATCACTTATGATCGATTACCTCAGTTATTTCGAGAGGTTGATCCAGACCGATCAACCGGTTTCTATCATATCACATGTAACCGGTGTCATCGGTATACATCCGGACTGTAATTCTGAGTCAGGCGTTCTCCCTGCACCGGTTAGTCCGGATAACACCATGCACACCGGATAACATACATATCACCTGACAGAAGACGATGGACATTGCTACAGGGACCGATCAATAATTCCCCACACTACGAGCCAAACTCTGCTCCAGGGAATGATCAACTTGTCCCCTAAGTCTAGCCCATACTCCCTACGCTCAATATAAAATAGCCACTTGCCTCAATCATGCTGGTGAGTGCGCATTAAACAATAATATACTTGCATAATGATGGTTAGTGGTTCCCCACTAACGAGTCCTCGTAAATCGAGCTAATCAGGTATAAGAACTCACTTCAGTTTACTGGAGAGGGGTTCCTGGTTCAGGTCTTTCTCTCTTATGCATCCATCTGATCCCATAGAGTGATCATTTACATTCCACACTTGGAATATATTACTGACTTGAGCGTCGGAGAATCTTCGCAGGTGACACCACCTTTCGCCCATACCAACACGTGAGGTCGGTGAGAAGGACCTCCAGGACGCTAAGACCGGTCTCTACATACAGACACACTGGATACACATACCGAATATTCACAGAATCGACCTTCAGACATATACTTTTCTCACTACTTGTGACTGGCCCGACACCGGATCTCTTGGATCCCGGTTCAGGACAGAACACCTATAATACCATTACTGGCTTAAGCATCAGAGAATCTTTTACAGGTGCACCTCCAATGTGTTTCCCCTAACCTCGGTATGGACTAGATCATCAACTTCACCCTGTACTTGAAGAACTTAGGATTCTCACTGAACCTAGGTGTAAAATACTGTACTCTACTGAGACGGTGTAAGATTGAGAGTAAGGGAAGTAACTTCGAACACCGGTCAATGACAGTCAACTCTTAACCCCATTTTTAGGATAGAACATTAATATAAATAACTAATTTCAATTATTTTTTTAATGTGAAATCAATTATTTATATTTAGAATAAAAATAACATAATCCAAGCTATTTTTTAATTTCAGAGAAATTAATGGTGTGTTTTGTTGATTAGGGTGTTGTTGTTTCTTCATACAATGCAATCAATGATTATAGGGAGTCCAAGTCAACGCGTGTATGTACATTGGCGTTGGCGGCTTCTAGTTTCCTAGGACATCGTGGGCCTTCTTCCACACGGAACAACGAATCCATCAATTATCTATATTTAGTCAGTGCTTTAGGTAAAGTACCATTCATCTATTTACCTGTAAGCATATTCAAATCTTCTATTTTAATTTTAAATATGAAGACTTTTTACATATATTTTGGTGGTTAAATTAACTATAATTAATTTGTAACCCGAAATATAAATGTGGTTTTACATTGGCTTTGGTTAAAAAAATAAAGAAGGAAGTAAATAAATCAAGTTGAAACGTTTTTAAGCTAAGATGATACAATAAAACACTTGATTTTCTATAGTTAAAACATATAGTAATTCGTAGTAATACAAAGTGTATAAAAATAAAAATTGGACTCAAAACATAAAAGAGACTTGTCTCAAACCAATAATCATCCTTAGCAAGCAAGCAAAACACTCAACCACAATACTATAATCAATATTAATAATAATACAATAATTATAATATATGAAGTAATATTTTACATTATTTTTTATTTCATATCATTTAATAAATTTGTTATGAGTTTTTTTTAATATATTTATTAAATATATTCTTATTAATAATACATATATTATATTCAATCATAATATATTTAACAATGTATTAAATATTTAAATTAACGTATTTCCAATTCTTATGTATTTAATCTGTTTCTTCACATTACAAATTACTTGATTTATGTAATTTGATAATTATAGATTACCTCGTGTATGATTTGTAATGTGTTTCTATTTTGTGAGATCTAAAAACCTGTTAATTTTATTAAAGATCATTTTTAAGTAGAATCCAAAATGTCATTTACCTATCACTTTCGATTTTAAATATAAACAAAAGTAACTATATATGTATATATTAAAAATAACAGTTAAAAACATTTATTTACATTAATGTTACTTAAATATTTGACGTAATATCCTAGAATATTTTTAATATCATTTATTACATAAAACATTAGTTATGATAGAAATATATATGTATATATATATATAAGAAATAGTAGAAAAATAATGAAATTGAAAAAAATATAGTTTTATTTATATTATAGAAGAAAAAAAATCCACAAAGATAATTTTTATGTGATAAAATCAGGAATATTCACATATGTAAAAGGATTCTTCTACGAGTAATTTTCTATTATCCACTTTCTTTTTCATTAATGTTACTACTACTACTTAATGCGTAGGGAGTTAGGAGTTGAAACTGAATTGAAATAAAAACCATCACTTGCCATTTTCTGCGGCACTCTCCAACATGTTCAACTTCTTACGACTCCTTTTCTTTCTCTCAGTGCTCTCACAACTCACAAGTGCCCAATTCAACGAGCGTCAAATCCTGCTCAACCTAAAATCCTCCTTCGACAAACCAAATTCCACAGTCCTTGACTCATGGAATGCCACAAACTCCGTTTGCAGTTTCCATGGCATCACTTGCAACTCCCTCAATTCCGTCACCGAAATCGACCTTTCCAATCAAACGCTCTCCGGCACCATCCCTTTCAACTCCCTCTGCAACCTTCCATCGCTCCAAAAACTCGCCTTCGGTTTCAACAACTTGCACGGCGAAATCGCAGAGGAGATCAAAAACTGCACCAAGTTGCAGTATTTGGACTTGGGGAACAACCTTTTCTCTGGTCCCTTTCCCGACATATCCCCTCTCAACAAATTGGAGTACCTGTTTTTAAACAAAAGTGGATTTTCTGGAACTTTTCCGTGGCAGTCTCTGTTGAACATGACGGGTATGTTACAGTTAAGTGTCGGAGATAACCCTTTCGATCTCACTCCTTTTCCCAAAGAGATTTTGAGCCTCAAGAGTCTCAATTGGCTCTACCTATCAAACTGCACCCTTGGAGGGAAATTACCGGTTGGAATCGGTAACCTTACGGAACTCACCGAATTGGAATTCGCCGATAATTTCATCACCGGAGATTTTCCCGCGGAGATTGTCAACCTTCGGAAACTGTGGCAGCTTGAATTCTACAACAATTCCTTCACCGGAAAGATTCCAATCGGGTTGAGAAACTTAACCCGGCTTGAAAATTTCGACGGCTCAATGAATTATCTCGAAGGGGATTTATCCGAATTGAAGTATTTGACCAATCTCGTTTCACTGCAACTTTTTGAGAACAAATTGTCTGGAGAGATTCCTAATGAGTTAGGTGAGTTCAAAAACCTCGTGGGTCTCTCTCTGTACAGGAACAAATTGACAGGTCCTATTCCTCAGAGGATTGGTTCATGGTCAGAGTTCGATTTCATTGACGTGTCGGAGAATTCCTTGACTGGTTCGATTCCGCCGGACATGTGTAAGAAGGGGAAGATGACGGCGCTGCTGGTTCTTCAGAACAAACTCTCCGGCGAGATTCCGGCGAGTTACGGTGAGTGTTTGAGTCTGATACGGTTGAGAGTGAGCAACAACTCGCTCAACGGCAGCGTCCCTTCCGGGATTTGGGGATTGCCCAACGCGGAAATAATCGATATTGAACTCAACCAGTTCGAAGGTTCGGTTTCTTCGGATATAAAAAACGCGAAAGCGCTAGGTAAGATAATAGCGAGGAAGAACCGGTTATCCGGTGAGATACCAGAAGAGATCTCAAAAGCGACGTCGTTGGTGAGTGTTGACATTAGCGAGAATCAAATTTCGGGGAACATTCCAGAAGGAATCGGTGAGCTTAAACAATTGGGTAGCCTTCTTTTACAGAGGAATGAATTATCAGGGTGGATACCGGAATCTCTAGGTTCCTGTAAATCGTTAACCGAGATTGATCTATCAAGGAACTCATTAACCGGTGGAATCCCTTCCTCGTTGGGTTCTTTCCCTGCATTGAATTCTCTTAACCTCTCAGATAACAAGCTCACCGGTGAAATTCCAAAAAGCTTAGCGTTTCTCCGGTTAAGCCTCTTTGACTTATCCAATAACCGGTTAACCGGTTCAATTCCACAGGCGTTGACCATTGAAGCTTACAACGGAAGCCTCTCTGGAAACCCCGGTTTGTGCAGCGTCGACGCTATTAGTTCCTTCCCACGTTGCTCTGCTTCCTCTGGCATGTCCAGGGACATGCGTGCACTTGTCATTTGTTTTGCTCTAGCTTTGATTTTGTTGCTTTGTTTTTTGGGTGTTTACTCGAAGATGAAGAAGACGACGACGACAGAGCAAGAGAAGGAACGTTCGTTGAAGCAAGAATCTTGGGATGTGAAATCGTTCCACGTGTTGAGTTTCACCGAGGGTGAGATTCTTGATTCCATTAAGCAAGAGAATCTCATAGGGAAAGGGGGTTCGGGGAACGTGTACAGGGTCTCGCTTTCCAACGGGAAAGAACTCGCCGTGAAGCATATTTGGAACACCGATTTCGCTATGCGGAAAAGGTCGTGGAGTAGCACTCCCATGCTCGCGAAACGTGGTGGGAAGTCCAAGGAGTTCGACGCGGAGGTTCAGGCTTTGAGCTCCATAAGGCACGTGAACGTGGTGAAGCTTTATTGCAGCATAACTAGTGAGGATTCGAGCTTGTTGGTTTATGAGTATTTGCCCAATGGGAGCTTGTGGGATCGGCTTCACACCAGTAGGAAGATGGAGCTTGATTGGGAGACAAGGTACGAGATTGCTGTTGGAGCAGCTAAAGGGTTGGAGTATTTGCATCATGGCTGTGAAAGGCCCGTGATTCACAGGGATGTTAAATCCAGTAATATTTTGTTGGACGAGTTTTTGAAACCTAGGATTGCTGATTTTGGACTTGCTAAGATTGTTCAAGCCAACGTTGGTAAAGATTCTACCCATGTCATTGCTGGAACCCACGGTTATATTGCTCCAGGTAACAACGAGTCTTATTCTCATCAAATCGCTTGTTTGTTTCTTACATGGGGTTACCCACCAAACAGAATTATACTATATAATATAGCTAATAATGTATAGAATTAATATTAATCATAAAATTGTGTTATTCATCAAACTCTCTTTAAATGTTCACAAAAAAAAAAATAAGTTTGTTTTAAGTAAATATTACGTAACCTTGTGTTACTAATGTTCTTTATGTTGGGTTAATGTATGTGTGTTGTTTGGAATTAATGTTGCAGAGTATGGGTACACATACAAAGTGAATGAGAAGAGTGACGTGTACAGTTTTGGAGTGGTGTTAATGGAGCTGGTGAGTGGTAAAAGGCCAATAGAGCCAGAATTTGGAGAAAACAAGGACATAGTTAGCTGGGTGCATGACAAGGCAAGGAGCACAGAGGGGATTAAGGGTGTGGTGGATTCGAGGATTCCAGAGATGTATAAAGAGGAAGCTTGCAAGGTGTTGAGAACTGCACTTCTATGCACTGCAACTCTTCCAGCTTTGAGACCCACTATGAAGGCTGTGGTTCAAAAGCTTGAGGATGCTGAGCCTTGTAAATTGGTGGGAATTCTCATTGGCAAAGATGGCAGTGAAAAGAAAATACAAGTTAATGACAAATAAGGTTGATGTCGCGTGAAAGATTATTGTCAAGATTCCATTCTCCACCAAGCACACCATGTAATCTATGTACTTATATTTCCTTAGTCTGTAACAGCAGACTTTTCGGGTCAGCAAGGGGAACCAACTCCACTGGTTAGCTAGAATTAATGTAAATTTTGCTGCTAAGAGGGAACACTGTAAAATATTAGCCATGGCTTCTTTAATCGGTTTTTTTTTATCTTGAAGTGGAAGACCATCATAGGAAAAGTGTCTCCATCTCTTGTAATTGTAATTGTAATCCCAACAAAAAAAAAAAAAAAAGCTACTTCCCTTTTCCTTACTAATGATATGAGATTGGGTGTTCAAATAATTGGATTTTTCTGATCCCAGTGTATAATGAAGATTATAATATAAGATGGTTGTGAGTTTAGAATACCCAAAGTTCAATGTGAACTCAATAATACAATTAGGATTATTGTGAGTTGTCATGAGTATGAATGCTTACGTTACGTACATGAAAATTTCAGAATAAGAACTGATCCCTGATACTCAAGATAGTATGTTCATGCATCTAATATTTGATTTGGATCTTGTGAGTTTCTCTGTGTTTTGTCATTTGTCACTATCATCAGCCTCTTTATGAAGCAATAAATGTTAAAGTTATATTCAGGTTACTTTGTATTGATTCATCATTCATGGTCTGCTTTGTGGATTTTAGACGTGGCCACTAATTACCTGTAATGTGATAAATTCATTTTAAAAGATTTTTTTCTCACTTTTAAAAAATAAATTAAAAGATAAAAAGAAAGGATGAAGAAACACAAGCCTAGCTGCACAAGCAATTTGATTTTGTCGGTCATGACATGACTATAAATCATGTTTTGCTATAATTGACCTTAAATAGTATGTATGTCTACATGTGCATATTTCACTGTTTATGTAGGAAACAAATTGAAATAAGAACAAATTTAACCATATGTATCAAACAAAACAAAACAAAAACAAATTTGATAAAATGTTCTAAACTTCTGAGGTAGATTGCTGCATCATATTTTTTTATTGAATAATTTTATAATTTTGTTTTTTTAAAGTAACCAGAAAAAAAATTCACCTTATTTTCTTTCGGAAGTTCTAAGAAAATCATTAGTGGCTCACTTTTCTTTACAGCAGTAATCCTTCTTTTTTATGAAATACTGCAAAATATCCCAACACTAACTAAATAATGACTTAAAGTTACTAATGCCCCAACCCCACACAAGAAAGAGTATATAATTAAGTTAAATTTTATTTAAAATGATTTTTATTTATTTAAAATCGAACAAAATTAACAAAGTTACGAATTTTTCTTTTAAAAAAATGATATTTTTAAGATTGATGCATCAATCTTAAAAAAACAAAACCTGCGTACAAAGACAGAAGGAAAGAGACGGCACCCGCAGCCAGGTGCGTCCATTTGTGTCCACATTTTTTTTCTTTAATAATAGCGACCCTCACTCACGTCCTAAATATATTGGAAAATCAAAATCAAAATTAAAATAATTATTTTAAAATATTATTAAAATTCATATCTATGCTTTCTAATTTTTCATTTGGTTTATAAATTATACTAAAAATTATTTTTATCCATTTAAAAAATCTTATAGTATCTTATTAAATCTAAATATTTAAAGACATAATTTGATTTTAAAAATATTTTCAGTTATGAAAATTGGATAATTATTTCTATAATCTATTAAAGATTAAATTATACTGTATAGTTATACTAAATAATATTTTTATCAAAATAAAAAATTCTAGTTCTTTTTTATTACATTTTCTTCTTATTTCATATATCTTCTTTTTTTATCTTAACTTTATAAATTATCATCATTCTATCTTTCATGGAAAAAGTGGTATTTTCATAACTATGATGATCTCAAGGAAAAAAAGTTAAAAAAAGAAGTGTCACATATTCTTGTTTTTTATTTGCATGATTTATTTTTGTGTAGTGGTGATATTAAATTAAATAAAAGATATTAAATTAAATAAGAGATATCAAATTAGATATAAGATATCAACTTTGATAAAATAGGAAATAGTACATGTTAGCATTTTTAAGTTAAATTAATCTTATCTTTTAATTAAATCTAAATAGTTACAATTAATTGTTGTTATTTTTCATCATATCATTTTGTTTTCATTGAAATAATAACTATAATATAAGTGAAAGTTATGAATGTTTTAAGTAATTCTTAAAAACTAGTAAGTTATAAAATTTAGAAGTTTATTTTATTTTATATTTATTAAATGGTTCTACTAGCAGTAAATAAAATTACTTTTTCAAATAGATCACACATCATATGATTTTTTGGATTACTAATAGAAAACATTTTTTAAAAAACTTTCTTAAAAAAACATTCAAACATACAAATAAATATTTTTTCAAAAACTAATAAAATATATACTTAAAAAAAGGCTGTCTTGTTTTAATTGTGGATGTATCATATTAAACCTATTTAATATAGTGTTGAGTGGATATCGAACCAAAACCCAAAGGAATGGATCAAAAAATCGTAAGATTAAGACTAGGATCATTCACTGACAAAACGAAGGGCACATGTGTTATTGGCTGAATTGTCACAATAATATTGAATCCAATGGTTTTTACAACCCAATATAGCCTACTCTTTTGGGCCGTTTGTAATCTGGGCCTTGGGCCTGTTTGTTCAATGAATTTCTTTTCTGACCAAAAAAAAATTTTTCTTTAATTTTAATGATTTAAATATATTTTTTTTATTAAAATAGGCCTTGAAAATCTTTAAAAATAGTTAACTTGATAGTTAGATATATTTTAAGGAAAATATATCAATTATCTTTATTATTTAATTATTATTATTAAAATTATTTAATTGTTATATTAGGAGAGTCTGGAGATGAGTTCAAAACAAGTATTTATATCCCCAAACCAGACTCATTCATACTAAAGTGGGTCACAATTTTATGTATCAACTTTCGCTTAGTTATCCACAAAGGCTTATACAGTTGACTAATAGTTGATTCATTTAACTTTCTCTTTACGATTACCATATTAAATGTTTTCATCTACAAAATCCTCTCATTGTGACTTTTCAATTCCTTTACTCTTATAGTTAAATATAGTAATAGCAATTTTGAAAAATAATTTTTTTTAATGAATCCAGGAAAATCAAATAAATTTGACCAATACCTTAATGAGTACTATCTCCAATTTCAAATACAAGTAAATTCTAATGAAATTTTTTGGTTCCTTAATATAAACAGGATTAAACTTTCCGAATATTCATGAAATATGTTTTCTTTTTATATATTTTCAAAACTACTAATTCTTTATGAAATATAAATGATACTAAAGATATTTTAGGAAACTAAATCAAATACGCGGTAACATTTTCAGAATTTAATAATATAGTTAGATTTTTTTTTTTGGTATACATATAGTTTTTTTTGGTCAAAGGTGTATATAGTTAGTTCTAACCTTGGAATGCATATGCGTAAAAATTTTCTTTTCTTTGAATCAGTGACAATGGGCTCGTTTGTTTAAACTTATTTTAATTAAAAATGTACTTATTTTAAATTTTAATGTGTTTGTTTAAAGTTTCAAAAATAAGCAAGAGTTGAAAATAAGCTGATTTCAATTTATTTTAAGAAGTAACTCTGATCTACTTATTAAAAAAGTGATTATAAAAGAATCATTTTTTTATAATCATTTTTTAATAAGCTTAAACAAACCCTAATATTGTCATAAATACTAAGATTCTTCTTTTTTGGGTCAACAAATGCTATGGTCCTGAACATTACTTTTCCATCACAATCTTGGGCTTAGTGGATCGTACAAACGATTAGGTGTAGTATTGGGCCGTGGGTCGATATCTGTGTGCCATCACAGTATACACAAAGGTGCGTCTGAGTTTGTTTTCGGTCAAAGTCACATCTGAGTTTACACCCATTAGTTTAGTTTTCGGGCCTGGGCCTGGGCCTATCATGAGTTATTATGGTGAGGAAATTATATTAGCACTACAATTTTTTTTTCCTAAAAAATTATCGAGTTGGACTAGTCGGTTTGATTAATTAAGTGATTAATTTAATTTTATGACATTTCACTTAAATTGGTATCATGACTTATTTATTTTGAAAACATTACATAATGTTCAAATTAACTTCACATTTCATTTTTCAGGATTGTGCAATTTGGAGAATATTTCTATGGGTTATCAAATTCGGGAGAACATTTTCTCTTTAAATTAAAAGATCCATATTGAACAATTTTGTTTCTATTTTGGTATATAAAACTTTTCTGTTTACTTCCTTAATTTTTCTTCACATCAAAATTTAAATGGCAGGATAGAAACTACTTATTCCAAACTCAAGTTAAAACACAATACAATCGAACCTAAAACTTATCTATTTAACCAATGGTCATTTTTTAAGAGCTTAAAACCTCTTATAAAAATCCACATAATTCAGAAA
This sequence comes from Clitoria ternatea, assembly GCA_037962975.1. Lineage (NCBI taxonomy): Eukaryota > Viridiplantae > Streptophyta > Magnoliopsida > Fabales > Fabaceae > Clitoria > Clitoria ternatea. Next base: position 291,335,056 of record CM075670.1, read on the forward strand.
AGGATAACGAATCATGCATATTAATAGGAGAGAAAACAATTTTACATTTTGCAATTCATGAATAATGCCACGTTTCATTCATAATAGTTTTGCTTATAAAAATTTTATTTTATCTATAACTGTTTATTAAATTTAAAATATTTCAATTGGCCTTCTGCGTCTTTTTTTATATATAAAAAATCAATCAACATTAAACATTTTCCTTCAATAATATGTAGCAATTTTAATAAAAACTTATGTTGATTGTCATCCAATGATTTGGTCATTGATGTATTTCTTAGTAAGTAATTTTTTTTACAATATATCCTTTTCAGAAACAATTATATTCGTTTCAAATTACATGTTTGGATATGTTAGATAAGATTTACAACAATTATATATATATAAAATCTTAAACTCAGATACTTAAGTGATATTAAACCCTAAATTTTAAACTCTAAACCAATCCATTTGATAAGACATTACGATGAAAAGAAAAAGGATAGAAAGCAAAGACATAAAACATATTATTCCCTCACTGTTATGTATTCATGAATCAACACACCACTCCCAAATATATATAAAGATATGCACTCAAGCATTGATACACACAAAAGATATAGGAATTATGTGACAAAGATTACCATTATAGTTTTGTTTATAAAAATATTCCATGTGAAGCACAAGCTAGCATGATTACAACTAGGCTATGTCCATTACAATTTCCATTAACCTATAATTATACTAATTGACTTGCATGCTTGTATTATACCATAGAATTTAAAATAAAAATAGTACAATCGTTTTGGAATATTTTACCAAAATGTGTTGCGACGCGGCCTTCCGCCGCATGAAATGAGATTGCTAACATTTTTTTGGATATAAAATCTTTGAAATGATTTTAGACATTCTGCAGTGTAATTCAAGGAATATTAATGGAGCACAATTATCCATCCACAACTGTCTATTCCTCATAAAAGTATAACCATTTTTTCTTTCTTTTAAGAGAAAATTAAATTAAATTAAATTTCACACCTTCAAAAAATAAATTGTGGGCCCATGATGTAAATACCCGTTTAATAATTAGTTATAAATATAAAATTATGAAAACATAACAATTCAATATTTAATATTAATTTTACATGTTAACTCATAAGGAACTGACATGTCAGCATTAGCAAATATAAATCCCTCTTTGCCAAATCAAAGCACTAGATTGGGCATCTTTGCACTTCCATCATTGAGCACTCATCATACAGAGATTCCCACTCATGCTATATGGGCTCATCACCCCTTTTGGGCCTTCACTAAAGGGCCCACTATATTTGCAATTTCTCGTGATCTTATTTGGTAGCCACTAATAACAAAATAAAAAAAAAATTACCCAAAAAAAAGAAATATAGAAAACAAAACCTTGTTAGGTAACCACCCCAATTCATGCCAAGGAAAAGTAACCCTAAATTTCAGTAAAAAGCCAACATTCAACAACTGAGCATTTTTGTTTGCATGTCCATTGACTCAAAAAGTTTGAGTGCTTCTCTTTTTGTTAGGTTTTCAATTTCAAATCAATGCAACGTAATGTTCTAGCTTTGAAGTCCTCGAAATTGTTTGTTAGTATCGTGGCATGCACATAACAAACTTTTATGAATACAAGAGCATAAAAATTTAAGAAGTGAGAGATTGGATATATGATTACATGTAAACTCAAAATTATCAAATAAGTAATTAATAATATATATAGCACGAGCAAGAAGTATATATCTGGCGATGTGATGCAACAAGGATCTAATTCTGCATAAAATAGAGAGAATTTGACACAAAGGCCACAACTTTATCCATTCAATCAAAGAAAAAAATTATTCACAAACTTTTTGAGAAGAAAAAAAATACAAGACAAACGGTAAAAAGGGACCAGAAAAGAAGACCCTATCTTAACACCTTTATCTCCACTTTCACTTGTTCTGTGATTAAAACAAAACATAAATCCTTTCTCTGATTTTAACCAGATTGATCCCAGATAATGATTTTTGGCGGTTCTATTCATCTTTATCCCTGTAGCTAGCCGAGACAGTAACAACCCTGGTTTGTTCTTATTCTCTTTCATAAAACACATTCATTAGGATATAATGCATTTGCTTTACAACTTTAGACAATATAAGTGACGTGTGATTTAACATTTCATCCCTTAAATATATGGTTCTGAATTCATTTTTCGATTCATATAAATAAAACAAACTATTAAACCAGTTTCTTAGTGTCTTGACAGTTGAACTCTAGGGATTAATTTCTGGCCTTCCGACCCAATAAATACCTAAAGGAAAAATGTATCTTACCAAAAATAGTAACAAGAATTTCGTTAGTGTTTATTTTTTGGAATACATACAAGGGGGTAAAGTGAGAGAATGGGAGGAACATGAACAAACGATAATCCACTGTATGTACCCTTCAAAAGGCATGGTCCCCTTTTGTATATCTATGATTGAATATAGAATATAGTCCCCACAATTTTGATGTAAAATTTTCTATACATAATTCAGCCAATAAGGATTTGTATTTCTCTAGGAGTGTAAAATTTAAAAAAAAAGGCATATTTCAACCAAAAAATAAAATAAAATAGAAGCAGGAGAGAATCACAAAAATTGATCATACTATACATTCTTGCATAAGTTGCATTTCTTCTGCAATATACTATTAAGATGTGGGAATGGAATCTAGTGTCACAAAAAATATTAAGTTATACACTGAGAATATTTAACATGTAGAAATTGTAAGTCGAGTTTAATGTGTGAATTAGATATTGAAGGATGTATAGATGGTGAGTGGAATTTACTGTGCAAGCTACTGCTACTACCTCTTTTTTTAACCAACAACCATTTCTCTATATTTCTCCCCAATCAGTTGCAAGCATGTCACCAAGCAATCTAGAATTTTGTGCATTTTATCCTTTTACTGGAAATTTTCTTAACCCTTGTCCTATTTTAACTTGGTAGTTTCTATAATGTGTCTAATGTTGAGTTCTGAGATTTGACGGTGAATTTAGAAAATTATAAATTATCTTATCTAATAGAAATTAAAGACATGATTTTAAATATTTCGATTACTTAAGAGATTGAATTAATAATTTATATTTATATTTTAACATGTATTTTCTTTTTTAAAGTAAAACTTTTTCTTTTTAGTATTATTAGTTACATATGGTTGAAAAGTTGTCATTTTATATCGTTTTGATTCAAAGATAAATGAATTTTATATATGGACAACTGTTTTGCTAACTTGAATTTGAATATTAAAAGATTACCGGAAAATTGTAATAACACATGGGAAGAGCTACATTTAAAGAGTATGAATGCCATAATTCTAAAATTTAACTACTATGATTATTTTTGTGATTAATTATGGTTAAAGTATACGGTTTGAAGTTAAAGTATGTTAATTCCATAATTGTTATGAATTGAAACATTAATCTCTATTATAGTATTAAATCAATGATTTAGTAAAGAGGAGAAATAATTATTCATTGATTCGAGAATGAGATAAGGATCAATTTTTTAATTAAAGAACAATCAATATATTTTAATTTTAAATTGAATAGATAAGATCTCACATAGAACATTATAAACATGAATTATCACGAAGATAATAAACCATTAAGATTAAATCCAGGTTATATGTGTCTATCATCTTTTTTCCCCGACAAGAAATGAGGTTTCATATTCATTTGACTCGATCATTAAACATAGAGGTGTTCAAAAATTGAATTTCCTCAGTTCAATCTAATTCTATTTAAAAACTATTTATAAGGATTGAATTTTGAATCTAATCCATTTTGTCATTTTAATTCAATTATGATCTAAGTCTAGTTTTTAGAAAATGGATTTTATCCAAACCCAATTTTTTAAAACTGGATTTGGTTCTATTAAAAACTGGATTTAATCCAAATCCTATTTTTAATCTAGTTTTTAACTCAAATCTAGTTTTAATCTAATTTTTTTTAAAGTCAGATATAGTTTTTTAAATTATACTATTAAAAAATTAGATTTTAGAATCAATCCATTTTTGTTATGTTAAATTGGATCAGGTCCAAATCCAAATTTTTTAAAATGAGTTTATCCAAATCCAATTTTTAAAATCTGGATTTAATCAAATATGGTTATTTAAAAATTAATTTTATCTAAATCTAAATATAAAATGTGCCTTCAATATCCAATTTGATAAAATCTATTTTCTTAATTTGGATTGAGCTTAAATATAATTTAAATTCAAAAACTTGATTTTTTTACTTCCCTGAATAAACAAATATAGATTTTTCAAAGGGGAACAAAACTTTGCTTTTCGTTTCTTTTTCCCCAGTTATGGGTAAAAACATCAAAGGGAACCTTATAAGACAAGGATAACTTCGACCATATATGGTCGTTTGTTTTTATTGTTAGTTGTTTAACAGGAAGATTTTTTTTAGTAAAATATAAATGAAAAATGAAGTTTTAATTTGCTTATGTATATTATCAAAATGGTATTTTCTTTTGAACATTCTTATTCTTTGATTAATAAATAATAATTGTGATACACAGCCTTTTCAAGGAATTTTTACAATTTCTCTTTCAACGTATAATCTAAAAGTAAAAATAAAATATTTTTACTATAAATAGATGAGTATGTTTAATGCTTTTATTTTGGATACGAGGGTGGTTGACCTTCCGTTGCATGGTAGGAGTTATACGTGGTATAGGTCTAACGGAAGCGTAAAAATAGGCTAGATAAGTTCCTTTACTCTCTGGAATTGTTAGTATCAGATCCAAATTGTGTTCAAATGGCTCTAAACAGAACCTTATCTGATCATTGTCCTCAGTTATTAAAAGTAGTGGAAGTGGATTGGGGCCCTAAACCGTTTAGAGTTCTTGATTGTTGGTTGCGCGGGCCTAGCTTTAAGTCCTTTGTGGAGGAACTTTACATTTTGAGGGATGGGGGGTTGTAGTACTTAAAGAAAAATTGAAGAGGCTGAAGCAATTACTAAAAGTGTGGAAAAAATTTTGGTTAGGTCCAGACGAAGGTGAAGAAGTTAGAGGATAAAATTAAAAAATTGGATTTAGAAGAGGAGCGAGGCGGGTTGAGTGAAAAGGATATGTTGCTTTGTAAGAACTTGGTGGCAGAGTTGTGGAAATTATCCAGTTTGGAGGACTCAATCCTGCTCCAAAAGTCTAGATTGTGTTGGATATAGGAAGCCGACTTTAACTTTAAATTTTTCCATGTTGTTACTAATAAAACGAGAAAGGGTAGTGTAATTCATGGTTTATGGATCAATGGGTCTTGGGAAGAAGCATTGATTGTGTAAAATTTTTTTTGAGTAGAAATTCCAAGATGATTGTTGGAGCAGACCGGTGTTGGATAGTGTTGCGTTTTTAGTGTTGGGTGAGGAGGATAACGTGAAAATTAATGAGAAATTTACGTAGGAGGAGATTCGTTTGGTTGTTTGAGAATGTAATGAGTCGAAGAGTCCGGGTCCTGATGGGTTTAATTTCAATTTTATTAAATCTTTTTGGAGCCTATTAAAGGGTGATGTTTGAAAAATGATGGATAATTTTTATATATCTAGGGTGTTACCGAGAGGAATAAATGCTTCTTTTTTAACTTTAATTCCAAAGGGGTATCTCTATCTGGGTTAGGTGATTTCAGGCCTATTTCTTTGATTGGGTGTCTATAAAAAATTATTGCTAAAATTCTTGCTAGGCGTTTGAAGGGTGTAATTGGTGGCTTAATTTGTGAGAACTAGTCAGCTTTTATGGGTGACAGGAATATGTTAGATGAGGTGGTAATTGCAAATGGGCTTATTGATGATGTGAAGAGGAGATGTAAGTCATGTTTGATTTTTAAGGTAGATTTTGAGAAGACATATGACTTGGTATGTTAGGATTTTTACTATATATGATGCGAAGGATGAGGTTTACGAGTATGTGGGAGCGTTGGATAAGGGGATGTCTGATTTTTTCCTCTGTGTCAGTTCTTGTTAATGGGAGTCCAACAATAGAATTTGTTATGAGAAAGGGCATTAGACAAGGTGGCCATATGGCTTCCTTCTTATTTCTAATTGTTTGAGGGGTCAGTGGGTTAATACGGGAGGTTGTGAATCAAAATTTATACAAAGCCGTATGTGTGGGGGGTAACAAATTTGTATTTCATATCTACAATTTACAAATGATACTATTTTCTTTAGGGAGGGGTCTATAAAAAAATATTCTCTCTTTGAAAAGTATTTTGAGATGCTTTAAGCTAGTATATGGGTTGAAGGTGAATTTTTATAAAAGTAAATTGGTAGGTGTTGGAGTGAATAAGGAGGAGTTGGCACGGTGTGTGTAACACCCCTATTTTTATTTTTATATTAAAATTTTGAAGGAATTAAATTATGGTTCTTTAGAACTTTTTAATCTACGTATTATTTATGATTTTTTGGAATTTTTTTGGAATTTTGGAATTTTTTAATAAAAATAATATTTTTTTAAATAATTTTAAATTCATATAAGTGACTTAAATTAAAAATATTTACAAGAAAGTGAATTGAAATTATAAGAAAATTTTCTAAAATCCATTTCAAGTAGACTTATCTAAAAATTATCGGTTTGAGAAAAATCTTGATTTTTTCCAATCGTTAAAAAATTTGAAACGTATCAATAAATTTTTATTAACAGAAAATTTTAGATTTTTAAAATTTCAGCTTTATATTACTTATTATAAAATTAGTAGGGACTGATATAATATCGCTAAATTTCAAAAAGGACTCATTTTGAATATTTAAAATATACCGAGTGAAGGGTTACTATTTGACTTAATAATTTTGCCGACAATTACTATGCAAATCACTGTGCATGTATGAAATTTTCAAAAGATGCACAGTAACCTGGAATAAAAAATTCAAAAATGCATAGTACTTTTATATTAAAATAATGGAATGCATAGTAAATTTTTTTTCCTATAAATACCGAAGGATTTCTTCTTTAGAATTCACAATTTCAGATTAAGTTTTCTTAATATAGTAGTGCTAGTGAGATAGTGGTGGAAGTGGGAGAGAGAAGAAAAGTTTTTGGAGAGAAGGTTCTGCCAAAATCCTAAGGTAAGAATACTTCTCTTTTATATTTTTTGGGTTATTTTCATATCGTTTTTAGAAATCTGTTATTATACTGAAAATAATATTATTTTAAGTTACTATTCTGCATAGTAAACACTATTTCAATAGTAAATTACTATTTCAATAGTAAATTACTATTCAAATAGTAAATTACTATTTACTGTTACTATTTACTGTTACTATTCACAATTTACTATTTACCGTTACTATTCACGTTTTACTATTTACTGTTACTATTCACGTTTTACTATTTACCGTTACTATTCACGATTTACTATTCACTATTCACTATTCACTATTCAAAATTTACCATTTCTGTTTTAAGTAGTAATCTTAATCTTCGTCTTATGCTTATACTGAAATAAGATTGGTATTAATATTTTTAGAAATCGGAGGCGCAAAGCAAATCCATTTTGGGTAACAATTCAAGGTAAGGGGGAGTGAGATAAGAGTATAATATGAAAAGACATAAGAATAATGGGAGGAGTCCCCTACTCCTTTTAAATCTGATAATATTATTATTTTAAAATATTAACTTTTTTTAACTTAAAATTTATAATAAATTTTAAATTAAATATCCGGTTTAACTAACTCTAACATACCTATGCAAAGACTTGGACCATTATGACCTATATGGACTGGACAATACCTATGCAAGGACTTGGACCATTATGACCCATATGGACTGAACTATACCTATGCAAGGACTGGATTATATGGACTTACATATACCTATGCGAGGAATTGACCAAAAGGACTAAAATTGACTATATTAATAACCATTAAATTTTGTATTATGATATGTATTAATGATATTTAATTGATTTGATTATGATTTGATTATGATTGATTGATTGATGATATTTAGTTATGATTGATATTGTTTAATTTTGATTGATGATATTGTAATGTGGAGTTTGAGCATATAGCGAGCATGACGGAAAGCTAAAATTCAGTAAGAATTTCTTACCTTACTCTTTAAATTTTATTATCTTTTATTTCTTCTTAGAAATTATTTTTATTAACTTTATTTTCAATATTTAGAATAAAAAAATTAGTATTTATTTTAGAAAGAAAATATTTTATGAGATTTTATTTAATTAAATCTTGAGTTAAAGAAAAATTTTGTAATTTTAAGTATTTTTGGTTAATAATTATTCTCTTTTAATAAAACAAAATTTTTTGAAAGAAAACTATTTTATTTTTTCCAACTTAATAACTAAATATATTTGGAAATAATTGAGATTCCTAAATTTGATTTTGTTAAGATTTAATTTGAGAAAGATTATGTAAAGTTTTATATGATAAAGTTTTTAGATATTTAAGGCTTAGAAACTCAATTTCCGTGAGATTTGAAAACTGTACCAAATTTATTTCTGTGGGACAGAAATTCAGAGAACTGAGAAAATGTACAGTTTATTGAAATGATATTGTAAACCTTTAAGGGATTTAATAATTGAGTTTCTAAAAGCCTTAACCAACTCAATACGCGAGTAGTTCATGCATCATGGATAATGAAAGTGAAATGAAATAATATTGTCTGGGGACGGATTATAGAAACCGAGGATACATTAGAGGAGGCTTAATTACGAGCCTTGGGATGAGAGAGTGTGAAAGGGTGCTTCAGGGGACCTGGGGTAGCTCCCTAGTGTCGGGTACTTTCACAATAAAAACTTTCTCAATCTGACTAGTCTCTAAGTGTTTCCATGCCAGTTGAGCTGTTCATATTATTATTATCCGGACTTATGGAACAGTGTAAACTCCTGGTTGGCCCAGTGCAAATTAAAATTTAAGGGCCCACATATATAAGTAAGTTATGATGAAGATATTGCATAACATTCATGCATTCATAATTGATTGTGTATGTGATTGTGATTGATATTATTATGTATTGGTTGTGAAAACCCTTTGTTGCTTATGTCTTATTCGGAAATATTATATTCTGTTTCTCACTCCTTTCTCCGTGTTTTTGTTTCATATATTCTAAATTGATGGTTCAGAGGGAAGGATCGAAGAATATCAGCAGTAAATATAGCACGTTCTAGAAAGGGAGCTCGGTATGAATACCGTGGTCCAATGAATAAATAATGTTAATTAGTAACTGCTTCTGGGCCATGGAGTTTCCTCTCTTTCTTATAATGTTTAATGTTTATTTTCTTCGGATGAATGTACAAATACTTTATAAAGTTTTTAATAATATTTGTGAGGTATTTCAGAAATAATGTATATAATTTATTCCGATAGTTTCTTTTTAACAATCATATCTTTAGTAAAAAAAAAAAATTACGAATTTTTCTAGAATTTATTAAGGTGTAACAGAGGGTGTTACAAAGTGGTATCAGAGCAGTTAATCCAATAGGCCTGGGGAAAAGGTCTATCTTGCTTTGTCTGTAAACTCTGTATAGGTAGAATATCTGACTTGGTAGTAACTGTGATTGATGTGACAAATCTCAGTTACTGTGAAACAGGAAACTAATGGCTGGAAACGATCTTGCTGGAGTTGTAGAACGCTTAATCAATGCAATGGGAGCACGTGAAGGTCAAGGTAATGATGCCTTGAGAAGACTGGACCTATTCGAAAAGCGCAATCCACCTCGTTTCAAGGGAGGATATAACCCTGATGGAGCACAAATCTGGATTCGAGAGATAGAGAAGATCTTTCGAGCATTGCAATGTAATGAAGCTGATAAGGTAGTCTTCGCTACTTATGCCTTATCTGAGGATGCCGAACATTGGTGGGATAGCATGCGTAAACAATTCGAAGTCAACGACGTGGAGATCACTTGGGACTATTTCAAGGATATGTTTCTGGAAAAATACTTTCCAGCTGATGTTAAAGAGAAAAGACAATTCGAATTCCTGTCGCTGATCCAAGGAAATATGACCGTTGGAGAGTACGCATCCAGGTTTGAAGAGCTATCTCGTTTTCATTCTCATTATAATGATGCTACTAATGAAAGAGATCGGTGTGCAAAGTTTGTAAATGGACTGCGGCCAGAAATTAAGGAAGCTATACGAATGCAGGAAATCCGTGAATTTTCTGTATTGGTAAATCGCTGCAGGATCTTTGAAGAAGACCATAAGGATAGAATGACCAAAAGTCGTGAGCCCATTCACAAGGCAGGAGAAATAAGAAGTGGAGGACCTCACCATCACCAAAGAAGAGATTTCAGAAGGAATAAGCCTTACCAAGCACCATTTCGTCGGTTTGGAGCAGCATCTGTTCCTAACAGACCCCAAGCTTCAACTGGAAGCTATTACCCAACATCTGCACCAAATTTTAAATGTTTTATCTGTGGAGGACCCCATTTGAAAAGGGATTGTCCTAAAAACACTTATGTTTGCTTTAAGTGTAACAAACCAGGTCATCATATCAAGGATTGCCCAGAGATGAAGAGAGAAAACCCTGAAGGTGCAAGTACAAGCATAAATACTCAAGGAGGCGCGCACAGTGCAGTCGGAAGGCCAAAAGCAAAAGGAAAGGTTTTTGCAATCACTGGAGAAGAAGCATCTCATGCTGATTCCATGGTAGAAGGTAAGTGTATCATTAATAAGATTTCTTTAACTGTTATGTATGACTCAGGTGCATCACATTCCTTTATTGCCAATGACTGTGTAGAAAAACTAAAATTACCTGTGATAGAACTTCCATTTGACTTATCTGTACATACTCCTGGAAACAATCCCATTGTCACTTCCAAAGCTTGTTGGAAATGCCCTATTGTCATAGATGGTAGGGACTTTAAGGCTAATCTTTTCTGTTTACCCCTTTCTGGCTTAGAAGTTATTATTGGGCTAGATTGGTTGTCTGACAATCATGTTCTAATAGATTGTCATAATAAAACCATAATGTTTAAAGAACCAGTGAATTTGAATCCTGAGGATTCGAGATTTCTAACCGCCAACCAAGTGAGTGCCTCTTTAAAAGGAGGGGCTCAAGGATTCATGCTATTGCTTTCAACGAAAGGAGAGCAAGAATCAAAAATCAAAAATCTGCCGGTTGTGTGTGAATTTCCTGACGTTTTTCCTGAAGATATCCCTGGTTTACCCCCAGAAAGAGATGTGGAATTTTCCATTGATTTAGTACCTGGAGTTGGACCCATTTCAATTGCACCATACCGAATGTCACCTCTAGAATTAGCAGAGTTGAAGAAACAACTTGAAGAGATGATAGAGAAGCAGTTTATACGACCCAGTGTATCCCCCTGGGGTGCACCAGTGTTGTTGGTTAAGAAGAAGGATGGTAGCATGAGGTTGTGTGTAGATTATCGACAACTGAATAAGGTGACGATCAAGAACAGATACCCTCTGCCAAGGATTGACGACTTGATGGATCAGCTGCGTGGTGCCACGGTGTTCTCCAAAATTGATTTGAGGTCTGGATACCATCAAATAAGGGTGAAGAAAGAAGATGTAACGAAAACTGCTTTTAGAACACGCTATGGCCATTACGAATATCTAGTAATGCCTTTTGGTGTAACTAATGCACCAGCCGTATTCATGGATTACATGAATAGGATTTTTCATCCATATCTAGATAAATTTGTAGTGGTGTTCATTGATGATATATTAGTGTACTCTAAAAGCAGAGAAGAACATGTTGAACACTTGAAGGTTGTGTTGGAAATCCTGAAAAAGAAACAACTGTATGCAAAGTTGTCGAAGTGTGAATTCTGGTTGGAAGAAGTAAACTTTTTAGGACATGTAATTAATCAAGGAGGAATAGCTGTAGACCCTTCCAAGGTGGAGGCGGTTTTAAAATGGGAGAGACCAACCACGATCACTGAGATTAGAAGTTTCTTGGGCTTGGCTGGATACTATAGGAGATTCATTGAAGGATTTTCAAAGCTAGGATACCCATTGACCAAGTTAACACGGAAAGGACAACCTTTTGTGTGGACGACACAATGCGAGAATAGTTTCCAAGAGCTGAAAGATCGACTTACTTCTGCGCCGGTGTTAGTACTCCCTGATCCACATCAAAGTTTTGAAGTTTACTGTGATGCGTCTAAACAAGGACTAGGAAGTGTACTCATGCAAGACAAGAAGGTTGTAGCCTATGCGTCGCGTCAATTAAGGCAACAAGAGATTAACTACCCTACCCATGACTTAGAGTTAGCCGCTGTAGTTTTTGCCTTAAAGATTTGGAGGCATTATCTATACGGTGCAACATTCGATGTGTTTAGCGATCATAAGAGTCTCAAGTATTTATTCGACCAAAAGGAGTTAAACATGAGGCAACGGAGATGGATGGAGTTCTTAAAGGACTACGACTTTGAGTTGCAATACCATCCTGGAAAAGCGAACGTAGTAGCTGATGCTTTAAGTCGAAAGTCTCTACATGCGTCCACGATGATGATTAAAGAGCTGGAATTGATAGAGAACTTCAGAGATCTTAACCTAGCAGTAAAGGTTAATGCTAACAGCTACAGATTAGGAACGTTGCAAGTGACAAATGAATTCCTGAGGCAAGTTTTAGAGGCTCAACGAGAGGATGAATTCCTGCAAGAGAAGAAAGAACTCTTGAAACAAGGAAAAGAAGTCGAGTTCAATGTGGGAAACGACCAATTATTGAGGTATAAGGATCGAGTGTGTATCCCTGATCAAGAGGAGTTGAGGAAAGCAATTTTGGAAGAAGGCCATAAAAGTTATATGAGCATTCATCCCGGAGCTACTAAAATGTATCAAGATTTGAAGAAGTTATTTTGGTGGCCTGGAATGAAGAAAGCGGTGGCAGAGTATGTGGCTGCATGTCTAATTTGCCAGAAGGTTAAAGTGGAACACCAAAAACCCCCTGGAATGCTACAATCAATGGAAATACCAGAATGGAAATGGGATAGCATTACCATGGATTTTGTGACTTCTCTACCCAAAACTCCATTAGGACATGATTCGATATGGGTAATAGTTGATAGACTAACAAAGTCTGCCCACTTTATTCCCATCAACATTCGTTACTCTATGGAGAAGCTGGCAAAATTATACATCGAAGAGATTGTGAGATTGCATGGAATTCCTTCAAGTATCATTTCTGATCGGGACCCTCGTTTTACATCATAATTCTGGAAGAGCTTGCACAAGGCTATGGGAACAAGACTGCGTCTGAGTTCAGCATATCATCCTCAGACGGATGGACAATCAGAAAGAACAATCCAATCTCTAGAAGACTTGTTACGAGCTTGTGTGTTAGAGCATAAAGGAAGTTGGAATCAATTCTTACCATATGTGGAGTTTACCTACAACAACAGTTTCCATGCTAGCATTGGCATGGCACCTTTTGAAGCATTATATGGAAGAAAATGTAGGACCCCGCTATGTTGGTTTGAGACTGGTGAAAACTTGATGCTAGGACCAGAGTTGGTACAACAAACCACGGATAAAATCAAAATAGTTCAGGAAAAGATGAAGGCAACACAGAGCAGGCAGAAAAGTTACTATGACAAAAGAAGAAAGCCGCTCGAATTTCAAGAAGGCGATCATGTATTCTTGAAAGTCACACCTATGACTGGGGTCGGTCGGGCAATGAAATCTCGAAAACTAACTCCTAGATTTATCGGTCCATACCAAATAATTCATAAAGTTAGTCCCCTTGCCTACCAAATAGCATTACCACCTTTTCTTTCTAATATCCATAATGTTTTTCATGTGTCAAACTTGCGAAAGTATATATCTGATCCTACACATGTTATTGAACCTGATGTCATACAAGTTAAAGATAATCTTACATATGATGCACCACCTGTTAGAATAAGTGACAGAAGAATAAAACAATTAAGAGACAAGACAATTCCGCTTGTAAAGGTTATTTGGAGTGAAACGAGAGGAGAAGATGCTACATGGGAACTAGAAACTGAGATGAAAGAGTCTCATCCTCATTTGTTTTACTGATTATGTAAATTTCGAGGACGAAATTTTCTAAGGGGAGTAGAGTTGTAACACCCCTATTTTTATTTTTATATTAAAATTTTGAAGGAATTAAATTATGGTTCTTTAGAACTTTTTAATCTACGTATTATTTATGATTTTTTGGAATTTTTTTGGAATTTTGGAATTTTTTAATAAAAATAATATTTTTTTAAATAATTTTAAATTCATATAAGTGACTTAAATTAAAAATATTTACAAGAAAGTGAATTGAAATTATAAGAAAATTTTCTAAAATCCATTTCAAGTAGACTTATCTAAAAATTATCGGTTTGAGAAAAATCTTGATTTTTTCCAATCGTTAAAAAATTTGAAACGTATCAATAAATTTTTATTAACAGAAAATTTTAGATTTTTAAAATTTCAGCTTTATATTACTTATTATAAAATTAGTAGGGACTGATATAATATCGCTAAATTTCAAAAAGGACTCATTTTGAATATTTAAAATATACCGAGTGAAGGGTTACTATTTGACTTAATAATTTTGCCGACAATTACTATGCAAATCACTGTGCATGTATGAAATTTTCAAAAGATGCACAGTAACCTGGAATAAAAAATTCAAAAATGCATAGTACTTTTATATTAAAATAATGGAATGCATAGTAAATTTTTTTTCCTATAAATACCGAAGGATTTCTTCTTTAGAATTCACAATTTCAGATTAAGTTTTCTTAATATAGTAGTGCTAGTGAGATAGTGGTGGAAGTGGGAGAGAGAAGAAAAGTTTTTGGAGAGAAGGTTCTGCCAAAATCCTAAGGTAAGAATACTTCTCTTTTATATTTTTTGGGTTATTTTCATATCGTTTTTAGAAATCTGTTATTATACTGAAAATAATATTATTTTAAGTTACTATTCTGCATAGTAAACACTATTTCAATAGTAAATTACTATTTCAATAGTAAATTACTATTCAAATAGTAAATTACTATTTACTGTTACTATTTACTGTTACTATTCACGATTTACTATTTACCGTTACTATTCACGTTTTACTATTTACTGTTACTATTCACGTTTTACTATTTACCGTTACTATTCACGATTTACTATTCACTATTCACTATTCACTATTCAAAATTTACCATTTCTGTTTTAAGTAGTAATCTTAATCTTCGTCTTATGCTTATACTGAAATAAGATTGGTATTAATATTTTTAGAAATCGGAGGCGCAAAGCAAATCCATTTTGGGTAACAATTCAAGGTAAGGGGGAGTGAGATAAGAGTATAATATGAAAAGACATAAGAATAATGGGAGGAGTCCCCTACTCCTTTTAAATCTGATAATATTATTATTTTAAAATATTAACTTTTTTTAACTTAAAATTTATAATAAATTTTAAATTAAATATCCGGTTTAACTAACTCTAACATACCTATGCAAAGACTTGGACCATTATGACCTATATGGACTGGACAATACCTATGCAAGGACTTGGACCATTATGACCCATATGGACTGAACTATACCTATGCAAGGACTGGATTATATGGACTTACATATACCTATGCGAGGAATTGACCAAAAGGACTAAAATTGACTATATTAATAACCATTAAATTTTGTATTATGATATGTATTAATGATATTTAATTGATTTGATTATGATTTGATTATGATTGATTGATTGATGATATTTAGTTATGATTGATATTGTTTAATTTTGATTGATGATATTGTAATGTGGAGTTTGAGCATATAGCGAGCATGACGGAAAGCTAAAATTCAGTAAGAATTTCTTACCTTACTCTTTAAATTTTATTATCTTTTATTTCTTCTTAGAAATTATTTTTATTAACTTTATTTTCAATATTTAGAATAAAAAAATTAGTATTTATTTTAGAAAGAAAATATTTTATGAGATTTTATTTAATTAAATCTTGAGTTAAAGAAAAATTTTGTAATTTTAAGTATTTTTGGTTAATAATTATTCTCTTTTAATAAAACAAAATTTTTTGAAAGAAAACTATTTTATTTTTTCCAACTTAATAACTAAATATATTTGGAAATAATTGAGATTCCTAAATTTGATTTTGTTAAGATTTAATTTGAGAAAGATTATGTAAAGTTTTATATGATAAAGTTTTTAGATATTTAAGGCTTAGAAACTCAATTTCCGTGAGATTTGAAAACTGTACCAAATTTATTTCTGTGGGACAGAAATTCAGAGAACTGAGAAAATGTACAGTTTATTGAAATGATATTGTAAACCTTTAAGGGATTTAATAATTGAGTTTCTAAAAGCCTTAACCAACTCAATACGCGAGTAGTTCATGCATCATGGATAATGAAAGTGAAATGAAATAATATTGTCTGGGGACGGATTATAGAAACCGAGGATACATTAGAGGAGGCTTAATTACGAGCCTTGGGATGAGAGAGTGTGAAAGGGTGCTTCAGGGGACCTGGGGTAGCTCCCTAGTGTCGGGTACTTTCACAATAAAAACTTTCTCAATCTGACTAGTCTCTAAGTGTTTCCATGCCAGTTGAGCTGTTCATATTATTATTATCCGGACTTATGGAACAGTGTAAACTCCTGGTTGGCCCAGTGCAAATTAAAATTTAAGGGCCCACATATATAAGTAAGTTATGATGAAGATATTGCATAACATTCATGCATTCATAATTGATTGTGTATGTGATTGTGATTGATATTATTATGTATTGGTTGTGAAAACCCTTTGTTGCTTATGTCTTATTCGGAAATATTATATTCTGTTTCTCACTCCTTTCTCCGTGTTTTTGTTTCATATATTCTAAATTGATGGTTCAGAGGGAAGGATCGAAGAATATCAGCAGTAAATATAGCACGTTCTAGAAAGGGAGCTCGGTATGAATACCGTGGTCCAATGAATAAATAATGTTAATTAGTAACTGCTTCTGGGCCATGGAGTTTCCTCTCTTTCTTATAATGTTTAATGTTTATTTTCTTCGGATGAATGTACAAATACTTTATAAAGTTTTTAATAATATTTGTGAGGTATTTCAGAAATAATGTATATAATTTATTCCGATAGTTTCTTTTTAACAATCATATCTTTAGTAAAAAAAAAAAATTACGAATTTTTCTAGAATTTATTAAGGTGTAACAGAGGGTGTTACAGTGTGCTACTTTGTTGAATTATAAAATTTCAAGGTTGCCTTTTGTTTATTTGGGAATTCCTTTAGGGGCTAATCCAGGGATAGTTAGTACTTGGGATCCTGTGTTTCTATGTTTCGAAAGAAGTTGTCCTCTTAGAATAATTGTCATTTTCCTTTAGTGGTCAGCTCTGTCTCTTAAGATTGGTACTATCCTCTTTACCTCTATTTTTCTATTCTTTTTTTCAAAGCATCTATTACTGTTATTAATTTTCTAACATCTTTGCAAAGATCATTTTTATGGGGTGGTAGTAAGAAGAGGAAAAAATTTTGTTGGGTTGAATGGGATCAGGTATTTCGTACAAAAGAAGCTGGTGGGTTGGGGTAAGGGATTTGGGTAAATTTAATTTTGCACTATTAGGGAAATGGGTTTGGAGGTTGTTAGCTAAAAGAGATGGTTTGTGGGGGAAAAGTCATTGTGTCAAAATACGGTTACAGTGTTTATTCTGGTGATAGGGAGGTGTTTTAAAAAAGGGTCTAGATGGTGGATGGATCTCGGGAGTGTCTTAAAATAGTCAGATGAGATTTAGTGGTTTAAGGACAATGTGAGAAAGGTCGTTGGTGATGGTTTTTATACTCAGTTTTGGTTGAATTGTTGGGTGAGGGAGCGAGATTTAAAGTCATGTTTCCCAAGGTTATTTTTAGTATCATCTCAACAGGATGTTTCTTTGGCTGAGATGGGTGTATGGGAGAAGGATAAGTGAGTCTGAGATTTAAAGTGGTGTAGAGAGTTATTTTTTTGGAGCAAGATTTGTTGTCACATTTTCATCAATTTCTTCATGGTTTTGATGGTTTTCATGATAATTCTCAAGATTCTTGGTCATGGTTGGGAGATCCTTCAGGTAGCTATTCTGTACGATCAACCTATAGTCTTGTATGTCATGATACAGACTTGTGGAATGCATCTTTTATGCGGCTGTTTTGGACTACTAAGGTTCCTCTCAAAGTGGTGGGTTTTGGATGAAGGCTTATGTTTGACCAAATACAATCCAAGCAAAATTTATCTTCTTGTGGTTATGTTTTGGACACTTTATCTTTGCTTTGCGTCTTTTGTGGTGAGTGTGTGGAGACGAGCTCTCATCTGATTTTCTCTTACAAGGTTTCATATTCCTTATGGCAAAAATGTTATGACTGGTTGAGTTTCTACTCGGTTATGCAAAATGAGTGTAAATGTAATTTTGAAGGATTCTTGGGCCTAGGTGCTGGATCTAGAACTAAACATGGTCTTGCTATTGTGTGGTTTGCTACTATATGGACGATTTGAGGATGTCATAATAATGTTATTTTTAGGAATGAAAATATTTGCTTACATAAAATATTTGAACTGATACAACTTAGAAGTTGAGTTTGGCTTAAGTCTCGAATGAAATGCTTCTCTAAAGGTTTTCTTGAATGGTATAAGGAGCCTTTTTTATGTCTTACAAATTTGTAACTCTTTTGATTTTGTATATGGGTCACCCCTTGCACCTTTTTTAATAGTATTTTTTGCTGGTAAAAAAACTACAAATAGATTTATTCAATGTATCTTTGAAAAAAACTATTTCAAGCTTATTTTTTTAAAATTAAGTAAATTGAAACATTTAAGAGAGTTCTTTTGATAACACATATGCTTATAGGCAAAATAAATAATCTCTAACTTGCTTTTTTTCTGTATATTAATTATCTGTGTTTGAGGAGAATTTTATTTTTTAAAAATTTCAAAATGTTTAAATAATAATAAAGAATTTTAATATACGCACAAGCTTGATAATATTTAGTATAAATACGAAGAATTTTAAATGACATACTTAAAAAAATGAATTTTATAATTTTGTTTAACCTTGTTCAATAACATTGACAATACATATATATATATATATATATATATATATATATATATATACACACACACACATCTACTTTTTTATAATAATAACTAATTATTACTTTAACCATTTCTAAAATTCTAAAAATATAATCTAAATATAACATCATGATGTTTTTTTTAGGTTTGACATGCTTTATTTTAGTTCGACCAAACAAGGTCATTATAAATGACAAAATTCCCCCTACAAAAACCTAGTAGTATTAATTGCATTCTTTCTGACTCAAACCCAAACCACATGTAGAGTTAGCACAAACCGCTACCGGTGAAATTACTTATTTGGTGATAACCTTAGCTTGGAGGTTCTTGATGGATTAAATTAAAGTCGATTCAAATCATTATTTTACAAATAATAAAAGTATAAAAAGTTATAATTCTAATTTTATTTCATTTTAAACACTTCGAGCTAATTAGGAGATGTTGTAAAGTTAACTTTTTGAATAAAACTAATTAATCTACTTATCTCGGTGATATAATAGCAGCAATTATGAGACAAATGGTAGTGAAAGCGTGATCAATAACAAATTGTATTAGTGACAACGATGATGATAATGGTGATGACAATGACAATGACAATGATTATTATAATAATCATTAATGACAATAATACAATGACAATGATAATTGATATAGAGAGGTAACTTTGGTGGCGGCAGTGACAAACACAATGAAATTCATTATAAGGTAAAAAGGTAATGCAAGTACCGGTAGTAAAAGTGATTAGTCACATAGTAGATGAATGAGAAGTGATCATACTAAATAGTGAAAGTTACAATAATGGTAGTAGTTAGAGTAAAGGTAACATTGGCAATAACATCTGTAACTATAAATACACACATCGTTCCTATATATTGTCACTTTGCTAGAGTTATTCTTTGGTCATTTTTTTATATTGACAAAGTAGGTTAAAATTTTAGGAGATTATTGTTTTTTGATTTGGTCAACAAACTTGTAGTATTATTTAATGATTAAGAGATCATTAGTTTTGAGTGAATCAAAGAGGTCCCAACCAAAACATGAAACTATATTTCTTTAAGTTATAAAGATCATCAAAGGGACTCTTATCTATCCCAATTAAACCATAAACCACACACATAATAAGATTTAAACAACTAACAACATGCTTAAATGACACAACTACTTGCCAGCTATGTCAAACTTAATTGGTATTACAATTCCATTATTTATAAATAGATTATTAAATATACTTAAGATAGTTTCACTAGTGCAAAATCTGGATATAAACACGGGATATTAACTCGGTTAAAAGGGAACCGTGTCAATATATAATGCGGTGGTATTTTTAGAATTTTAAACGAAAGATATAAACTCATTTATAAGGGAATCGAGTTTAAAATAAAGTTATAAACTCGGTTACAATTACAACCCAATTTATAGGTTTTTATTTATTTATTTTGGTAAACATATAAACTTGCTTAAAAGTACAACCAAGTTTATTTTGATAGAGATATAAACTCAGTTATAAAGGAAACACGTTTAAAACAAAGCTATAAACTTAGTTACAAGTACAATCAAGTTTATAGGGTTTTTTTATTATTTATTTATTTATTTTGGTAAATGTAACATCCTTGATTTTTAAGGCAAACTTCTAACTCTGAGTCACTTATAGACCCAAATATTTATGAGACCCATTATATTGATAATCAATAAAATTATTCCAAACCTATTTATGCTTTCTGACGATTATCGTCGAAAACACCAAAAACCTCGTAGTGTATTCTTCTCTGCCAATTGGGCCTAAAACTCCTAAATTCTTTTCTAAGATGCCCATGACCCATAATCATCACCTCATACCTTATTCCATTCAAGTTTTTCATTCTAAATGTAACACCCCCTTATATGCACGAGACATATATCTATTCTTCTTGCTTTTTTTTGAAAGATATACATATTTATCACTTCTTATCTTGTGTATATAAGGACATATATACATCTGATTTTCTTTGAATTTTGAAAGTAAAAAGTTTCAAATTATTCATAATGATAAAATGAACTTTCAGAAAATCATAAGTGATCAAAGATTACAGTATCATATCCAAAGAATAAGGTTTATTAAAGTTTAACCTTTACATTGATTTACAATCATCCAACTTAATATTGTATTAAGGTAAACTAAAACTAAAGATTTAATACCTCTACTTCGACTGTAACCAATTATTTCCTTATCTTCAAACCATGTGATTTTGAATCCTATTCTTGTCACATCTCTTCTCCTATCCGATTGAGGATGAGACCAATTTACCCTCTTGTAATTTCATCCTTTCATCTTGAACTGCTAGCTATATATCATATAACATAAATTTTGGACACAAAATTCAAACAAGAAGAAGTGAGAAACATAATATAATACTTTACAGATAAGACATAAGCATAAGGGTTTTCGCAATCTAATATAATAATTTCAATCACAATCATATACATAATGAATTATGAATGTAGAGTTTTCATAACATAACAATTATATTTTCCTTCACAACCACCCACATAGAATGCCACAATCACATGAATGTCATGCAATGTTTTTAATACTATCATCTCATTCATCCTATGCATGTGGGCTCTTAAAGTTTTAGTTTGCACTGGGCCAACCAGGAGTTTACACTGTTCCATAAATTCTGGATAATAATAACATAAATGCCTTCATGGCATATGAACAGCTCAACTGACGTGGAAATACTTAGAGACTAGTCAGACTGAGAAAGTTTTTATTGTGAAAGTACCCGACACTAGGGAGCGACCCCAGGTCACCTGAAGCACCCTTTCACACCCTCTCATCCCAAGGCTCGCAATTAAGCCTCCTCTAATATATCCTCGGTTTCTATAATCCGTCCCCAAGCAATATCACATCTCATTTCTCTTTAATGATTCATGATGCATGAACTACTCGCATATTTAGTTGGTTAAGACTTTTAGAAACCCAATTATTAAATACCATAAAGGTTCACAAAATCATCTCAATAAATTGTACATTCCCATAAGTTCTTCTTTGAACTTCTGTTATACAGAAACAAATTTAGTACAGTATTCAAATTCAGATCTCACCAAAATTGAGTTTCCAAGCCTTAAATATATCAAAACTTTCTCTTAAAAAAACTTCACATATTTACATAATCTTTCCAAATTTGAATCTTAACTAGATTGAGTTTAGAAATCTCGACTATAAAATATCCTTTAGATATTTCATTAGCGAAAACCAATTTAAATTTCTGATTTCTAAAAGAATATATATATTTTTTTAAATCATTAATTAAGAATACTTAAAACTATAAAAAAATTTTTTAATTCAAGAATTAATTGTCTCAACCTCTGATTTTCATAAAATAGCTTCTTTCTAATACTAGATTTTATTCTAGAGATTAAAAATAAAGTTAATGAAAATTATTTCTAAGAAGAAATAAAAGACTAGAATAATGATAAAATATTTTCTCTTAGAATAAAAATAAAAATTTTAAGAGTAAGGTAAGAAAATTCTTACTGAGTTTTAACTTTCCGTTATGCTTACTATATGCTCAAACTCCATATCACAAGGTCATCAATCATAATAAAATATTATCAATCACAATATCATCAATCATAATCAAATAATGTCAATCACGATCAAATAATATCGATCACAATTAAATATCATCAATAATAATTATAAACAAATCAATTAAATATAATCCAAATTTTAATGGTTATTTAAATTATTAAAAATTGATTTTGAGTCCTTATAGTCCATTCCTTGCATAGGTCTATGTAAGTCCATATAATTCAGTCCTTGCATAGGTATAGTTCAGTCCATATGGGTCATAGTGGTCCAAGTCCTTGCATAGGTATAGTCCAATTCGTATAGGTTATAAAAATCCAAGTCCTTGCATAGGTATGTTAGAGTTAGTTAAACCAGATATTTAATTTAAAATTTATCAAAAATTTTAAGTTAAAAAGTTAATATTTAAAATAATAATATTTTCAAATTTAAAAGGAGTAAGGGACTCCTCCCATTATTCTTATGTCTTTTCATATTATACTCTTATCTCACTCCCCCTTACCTCTTGTATACTGATTCGTTATTGTAAATCCGTGTACGTCTCATCTCCGAGTTCCAAAACATACTAATTTCATTTTAATATAGTTACAAGATAAAAATTAAGATCACTACTTAAAGCAGAAATGGTAAATTTTGAATAGTGAATAGTGAATAGTAACAGTAAATAGTAAAACGCGAATAGTAACGGTAAATAGTAAATCATGAATAGTAACGGTAAATAGTAAATCATGAATAGTAACGGTAAATAGTAAAACGTGAATAGTAAAGGTAAATAGTAACAGTAAATAGTACTTTACTATTTGAATAGTAATTTACTATTAAAATAGTAATTTACTATTAAATAGTGTTTTACTATACAGAATAGTAACTTAAAACAATATTATTTCCAGTATAATAATAGATTTCTAAAAACGATATAAAAATAACCCTAAAAAATATAAAAGAGATGTATTCGTACCTTAGAATTTTAGCAGAACTTTCTTCCAAAAAAATTTATTTCTCTCTCTTACTTCCACCACTATCTCACTAGCACTACTATATTAAGAAAACTTAATCTAAAATTGTGAATTCTAAAGAAGAATTCCTTCGGTATTTATAGAAAAAAAATTACTATGCATTACATTATTTTAATATAAAAGTATTGTGCGCTTTTTTGAAATTTAAAACCTGGTTATTGTACACCTTTTGAAAATTTCGTACACGCACAGTGTTTTGCATAGTAACTGTCGGCCAAATTATTAAGCCAAATAGTAACCTTTCACTCGGTATATTTTGAATATTTAAAATTAATCCTTTTTAAAATTTAGCGATATTATATCAGTTCTCACTAATTTTATGATAAGTAATATAAAGTTTAAATTTTAAAAATCTAAAATTTTCTGTTAATAAAAATTTATTAGTACGTTTTCAATTTTTTTACGATTGGTAAAAATCAAGATTTTACTCAAACCGATAATTTTTAGATAAGTCTATTTGAAATGGATTTTAGAAAATTTTCTTATAATTTAACTTTACATTCTTGTAAATATTTTTAATTTTAAGTAACTTTATATGAATTTAAAATTATTTAAAATATATTTTTTATTAAAATATTTCAAAATTTTCAAAAAATTCCAGAAAATCATAAATAGTATGTAGATCAAAAAGTTCTAAAGAACCATAGTCTAATTCCTTCAAAATTTTATTTTAAAATTCTAATAAGAGTTAAATCTTAAATATGTAAAAACATAAATATAAGAACATAAAATAAAAATGGTGAATAATAAAGATATTAAAAATTCTTAATATAATTTTCTTAATTAGTGAATACTAATTAAGTCATTTTAAAATTCTCATTCATAAATATTTTCATTTTTTTATTATTATTTTAAAAAAACAAATAATGAAATATAAATACCAAAATTTTTAAAAAATGATAATAATAAACTAACTTATAGTAAGTATTTCTCAAAAAAGATATATTAATATCTATTTTCTATTTGTGTTGAAAATGTGATGTTGCACTAAATACCTAGCTTCTCATTACACGTAAATATAACCTAATGTCTTCTCCGTCATGTTCCAATTTTCTCTCATCGTCTCTACAACCCTCACGACAATAAACCACCACCTCACCACCTTAATACCTCCACGCCACCTCACCCCATTAAAGTGCCACCTATCTTCCCCTTGCCATGACACTTGGCAACTCCATACACCTAAGCTACTTCATGTCGCCACTTTTTAAGCAGTTCGCTCCATGCCTTCTTCATTCTTCCATTTTTCACATTCCACTCTCAGGTTCCCTTGCTCTCTCATTTCACTCTCATTCTCTCCATCTTATCCATAACCACCATAAGCCATAACTCCACTATCTTGCTCTCTTATGTTGTAACCAATTTTACTCTCACTTCTCTTCATGCCCGTGAACCACTTCACCATCACTCTTTCAATCTCGTGCTCTTTCATTTCCTCTACCACTGTGACCATAAACCATAAAATAACCACTATCCTGTTTCTTTCTTTCTCCCTTGGATCCTCTTGTGAGTGTAGCTACGATCGTCAAAAAGCTCAAAGATTTCATCGTGGTTGATCAAACGTTTGATCGGAGGTTTGATTGAAGCCGAAACGAAGGATCGGTATGGAATCGGTGTCGATAAGCTAAACACTCCTCTACCCCCACATGCATGGCCATTGATTCCATTTTTATGCATGTTGGAATTTTGATATCTTTGCATGAGGACCATTAGTCTAGATTTTAGGAAAATCATCAACATAAAAGTTGTTCCTCTTTCCAATGAGCCAAAGAACACCAAAATCTGATGTCTATGCCCCGAACACTAAACATTGTCTTGGCTAGATTTTTGTTATGGGAAGAAAACTTCTTTTGAAAACTGGGGTTATTTGGCTCAAATTTGGCTTTTGGTGTTTTCACAAAAGTTGTAATAGATTTCATTATGAAGATTTTGAGACCAAAATCGCTGAAATCGGACACCTGTAACTAAAGTTGTGATTAAAATACGAGAGCATACGCATATCGTCCTTTCCGATTGCATGCATGCTTTTCTTTTATATTTACATGAAATGAGAGTAATCAATATGAGCAAACGTCTGGTTTTGTCAATATGTGTTAATGATGTGAGTTGTTAATTTAAAGCAATTTTTAAAAATAATAGATAACAATTGTTGGTTCATGAGCACTAGAAGTGCATTTGTTCGTTTGCATCTTTCTTTGTATTATATTGAAGATATATATAAATTGGCTAGGATTGGAATCCATTAAAAAGATGTGGATGACACCAGCACCTGGGAGAAGAAAATTATTATTTTCTTCCCAAAGAAAGCGTAATCGCATGAAGAGTATGCAAGCGTATAGCACGACACGTTATCTCTTTAAAATATATTCTCATTATTTATTTATTTATTTATTAAAACTACAATATGCATTATTTCAAACGTGATCTATTCATAAGATAAAAATTTACTCATAAAAATTTAACAAAAGTTACATATAAAATTTATTCTCCATTTAACAAGTTTCATTAGTAATTTGCAGCTAAGAGTAAAGAATGCAATTGAAAAATGTTAGAGTGATTTACCATTATTCCTGGATAAAGAATTTTAATCCACCAAGAATTCAGGGCTATGGTAATTTACCATTATTCCTGCATATAAAAAATATTAATCTACCAACATGATGTTGCAATAACGAAACCAATAAAAAAATAATGAAGAGACACTAAAACATGTAAAAATACAAATTCACGCTGATAAAATAAAAGTTTAGAAAAGAATTTTTTATAAAATGATTATTTTTAGTCTATGTCGTTTATTATTAACTGTTCAAATATGAAAAAATTATAATAGTTATAAATTATTTCATAAGTTGTTCGTAAACTTTTCTAAACCCTACCAAAAAATGTCATGGCCCCTTCAAGTTTTTATTGCATTGGAGAAAAAGAACTATCCATTAATCTTTATTTTAAAAATATATTTTAAACACTAAAAATATTTATACTATAAACATCATTAAAATCAAGTTACAAAATAAACATTGATTTTTTAGAATCTTGTATCATCATTTTTGTTGAGAGAAAAATTATCAAAATATTTAGTATAGATTTAATTATAGATGAATTTAGCAACAGAAACCAATGTAACTATTAAATTTATCTAATTTTTTTAAAACAAAATCTTATGAAATGATTTAATCATTTTAAATTATCTAATTTTTTATTTTTATTTTATTTTTTCTATATTTATTAATATTTTATCTTTTATAACAAACACTACAAGAAAGTCTTTGTTGATATATAGTTTTTAACTAAAAAGGTGAAATGTTATTGAAAATATTTTAGTATTTTACCAAAAATAAAATGTATTGCAGTAACATTTTATATAGTATTAGTACTAAAAATTTTTTTAACAAATTATTTTTGTTAGTATAATGCATTATGCTATTAGTATATATTTAAGTTACCTATCCTAACATTTTATTTTTTGATAATTAAAATTTATGCTAAGAAAGATTATCCTAACAACTATTAAATTTTGTGTTATTAAATGATATTCCTCCTTGTCCTATTTATAAGATACCATTCCAATTTTATACTTATTTAAATTCTAATTCTACTTTAAAGTTAAAGATAACATTTCTCAAAGTAAGAGTAAACACGAGAAAAAAAAATTAAATGCTTCTTGGTAGTGAGCTTCTCTTATACTCTCTTTAATCTTTTTTATTTGTCTAATTTGATATTTTCAAATAAATTAAGGAATGCATTAAATGTGTTGTTTTTAACTTCTTTGCACTAAAGTATTATTTTCCTCTCCATAATTAATGATTAATTAATGCTCTCATGTTTTAATAAAGTAAATAAAATAATTAAAGATCATAAGGATATAATTGGAAGGCATGTATTAAATGTTACCTTGGATTTATAATTGGGTAGATAATTAGGAACAAATTAAAAAAAAACAAACTAGATAGATAAAAATAAATGAAAGGAATAAGTAAGACCACCAAAACATTTTTTTTCTTTATCTTTAATAAATAAGAACGAGTGGAGTAATTTTTTCATAGTGAAATTTATTTATTCATTAATATACATATTTTATATTTTGTCTCAATTTTTCTAGTCAAAATATATGATCCCTATGACCTCAACTCTCAGTTTCAACTCTTCCATCAATTTAACCAATATGATCGTCACTTCAATCAATTGAACCATTATTTCTTTTCTTTTTGATACTCATTGGGGATTACCTATTCAAGAAAAAACCATTAATCAAAACAAGAAATCATCTTGGTTAGGAAAATTATAAGTGTCTCAAGGCTGCAATGTTTGTGCTTTCTGTTATGATTGATTTTGTTTGAGTCAAGCCCTAGTTTTTAGGGAAGTTGGTTGCAGATATTTATGTTTTAAGTTATGGTATTTGTAGTTACTATTTTTTAAGGATTAGTAGAGTCAAAGGTTGTTATTTCATTCAACACTTAGAGATGTATTTAAGTGTTGCAGTCATAATTAATAAAATATACTTCTTCCCATTTTTTTCACTAAATTTATTTTATTGTGTACAATTGGTACCAAAAGGACGTATTCTTAAGGGGCTTGTGAGTGAAACTAAAAGAGATTCCCAAGCGATACACGTGAGATATTGAATGAAATGGAAGGAAGAGCAAGCAATCTCTCTGCGCTAACTCTACCTGTGTTTGATGGTTATTACTATCAGGGCAACGAGAATGAAGGCATATATGGAGGGCTGTGACTATTGGGAGGTAGTTAAAAATAACTATCAAGTAGCTCCACTTTAAGATAATCCAACCATAAATCAAATCAAGGCGCATATGGAGAGAGTCACCTGAAAGGCAAAGGCTCGAGCTTGTCTATATGATGTAGTTTCATTATCCATCTTTGTTAGAATCATGACTCTTACATCAGCCAAAGAGATTTGGGATTAACTCAAGGTTGAGTATCAAGGAGACGAGAGGATCAGGAGCATGAAAGTGTTGAATTTGATTAGGGAGTTTGAAAGGTGGCAGATGAAGGAGTCCGAGTCAATTAAAGAATACTCAAAAGCTGATTGGCATAGCTAACAAGGCAAGAGTTCTCAGTGATGAACTCTCTGAAGGGAGGATTATTCAGAAGATCTTTGTTTTTATGCCAGAGAAGTATGAAGCAACCATTGCTTCATTGGAGAACACCAAGGATCTAACATAACTCAAAGTGATTGAGTTTGTTAGTGCACTACAAGCATAAGAGCAAAGAAGGCTAATAAGGTAGGAGGGATGCATAAAAGGAGCTTTGAAGAATCAAGTGCAACACAATGAAGGAGGAAGAGATAAGAAGTGCAAAGGGAAAAAAGGTAGTGATAGTAGTGGTTTAGATGTTGTTGTAAGGGATATAGGAGGAGCAAATTCCAACAAGAACTCTTCTTACAAACATTGTGGGAAGCAGAATCATCCACACTTCATATGTTGAAGAAGGCCAGATGTGAAGTTAGAAGGTGTCACTCAATGGAACACATTGATAGGTTTTTATAAGGAAACAAGAACACGACGAAAAGGAGGAGCTCATGTTGTAGTTCAATAGGAAGAAGATCAGTTGTTTATGGCCATCTGTTTCTCAAAGACCTTGACAGGTGATAATGAGTTGCTCAAATACCTTGACAATTCATTCAAGTCAAAGGTGAAGTTTGGCAATGGAAAGTATCTAGAAGTGAAGAAGAAAAGCACAATGTCAGTAGAAAGTTGTGAAGGAACCAAGCTGATTCGTGAAGTATTATATGTTCCATATTGATCAAAATTTGTTAAGCGTTGGTCAACTAGAAGAGAAAGGATTCAAAATTTTATTTAAGGAAGTTAAGTATCTTATTTTTTACTCTAGTGGGAATTAGTTATTTAAGATAAAAATGAAGCATAGGAGTTTCTCATTGGATCCAATTGAAAAGGAATAGATAGCTTTTAAATGTGAAGTGAATGAGACTGAGCTATGACATAAAAGGTTAGGGCATTTTCATCAAAAGGGGTTAGTATTTGCGGAAGATTGAAATGGCATTAGGATTACAAATCCTGGAAGATAAGAAAGAAAAATGCAAGGCTTGTTTGACAAGGAAGCAAACAAGGATACCATTCAAGAAGTTAACCTGGAGAGCAAACAAAAAGCTACAACTTATTTATACTGACCTGTGTGGACCTCAACCAAATATCTTATTGAATGGTAGCAGGTATTTCATTATTTTCATTAATGATTATACTAGAATGTGTTGGATTTATTTCATGAAGTTAAAGCCTAAGGTTGCTGAGATATTTCTAAAGTTTAAGAGTTTGGTTAAAAATTAGAGGGACAGTAGGATTCAAGTGATTAGTTTAGACAATGGAACACAATACACATCACAAAGGTTTAAAAACTTCTGTGAAGAGGCAAGGATTGGGCATTAGCTCACTGTTCCATTCACTCCACAACGAAATGGAGTAAGTTAAAGGAAGAATAAAAGAATTATGGAAATGACAAGATTTATGTTGCTTGAGAAAAACTTGTCAAAGTAGTTCTCGGTTAAAGCAGTAAACACTACAGTCTTTCTATTGAATAGACTTCTTATAAAGGTATTGGAGAAAACACCCTACGAAGCCTGGTTTAACACGAAACCAAATATAAAGAATTTGAAGATGTTTGGATGCTTGTGTTTTTCTCATGTTCCATGAGTGAAGAGAGACAAGTTAAGTGAAAAAGTAGAATTAGAAATCTTTGTGGGCTATAGCATGATGTCTAAAGCCTACAGAATCTATCAACCTAACACAAATAAGGTTGTGATAAGTAAGGATGTTCAGTTCATTGAAAATGAGGAGTGGGACTGGATAGAGGTGAAGCAATAAATGTTCTCTCTAGATTTTGATGAACTAGTTGATGATAAACTAGTTAAAGGAACTAGATTGCTTAGTGAAGTGTATGACATATGTATTGTAACTGTTTTAGAGCTTGTAGGGTATGAAGAAGTCAAAGCAGATCATGAATGAATGAAGGCAATGAAGGAGGAGCTGGGCATGATAAAGAAGAATAAGACATGAGAGTTAGTGGAGAGGCCATCAAATAAAAAGGTGATTGATGTGAAGTGGGTTTTCAAAACCAAACTAAATTTGGATGGTTCAGTGAACAAGGCTAGGTTAATGGTGAAGGGTTATGCATGGGTTTAGGGAGTTGACTTCTTTGAAACCTTTGTTACCAAGTGGCCTCAATACTCAAGAGGGGGGTGAATTGAGTATTTTAAAAATCATTGAAATGCCTTCGAAAATTATTCTTATGTACTTAATATACTTAATACAAATCAATCAACAAAGCAAAATTTAATACTTGGTCAGGACAATACAAACAAAGTGCTTAATTTAAACAAGGCAATAAATATAAAGAGATAGGGAAGAGAAGACTTGCAAACCGATATACTAGTTTCACCACTTCCACTAGTGGTGTACGTTTAGTCCCTAGGTAAACCACTTGGAGAAATTTCACTTATTGGAGATTTGAGATACAATTTTAGGGCAGTTACAGTCTCTCAATGTCCCACACCAAAAACTTAATCCTCACAAAATTTAGGAACCCCACCCAATCTCACAATCTCTTAATAACACACTAAGGTTCAACAACCCAACCTTTAGGAATCACTTAGAATGGTGTACAACAACTATAAACTCTCAATAGAGTGAACGAAACAATTTAAAGCTCACACAACTTGACTCACAGGAAAGTAGAAAGCTTAGATCTAGAAACTTAATAATATGCAAATACCAATTCGTTCTTATGTCTTGTGTCCTTGCGATTTGATCCCTATTTATAGGGTCTTGGAGCTTGAATAGACGAGTGGAGAAGATTAGGGTTTGTGCTCTATTTTGGGAACATATGATCTCTTTCTCTTTTTAAGCCCTGTTTGCATTTTTACGCTGATATTTGTCATTTTTACGCACACTAATCGATTAGTCTCGTGTTAATTGATTATGATAACTTGGCTAATCGATTACACTGTTGTATCGGCCTTTCTTTTCACTTGCTTCCTCATCTAATCGATTGTGATACTTTGGCTAATCGATTACATTGATGTGTTAACCTTTCTTTTCACTTGTTTCATCATCTAATCAATTATGATACCTTGGCTAATCGATTAACGCATCACCAATTGTAATTTTGAGCACTTTTACATGATAGCGATCTTTATACATTATGGTTCTTTTTGCTTATGGATCTTATACATGTAATTCTAAGAAAGTATGATTAACCACAAGTTTGTTTGAACTATCACTCCACTTCTTTTAATCTTGAACTTGATTTCTTGGAGGATTTTTCTTGTCTTTATCAAAACCTATCATGTAAACATATGCAAACACAACTTTTACACTAATATCAAGGATGGACACAATCAGGATGTTGCTTGTTTTCTCAACTTAAAAGGGATAGAAAGTGTGCCAGCTAGATTTGAAGTCAGCATTTCTAAATGGAGTTTTGGAAGAGGAAATTTATTTAGAGCAACCAAAAGGCATCACCTAATCAGGACAAGAGGAAAAGGTCTATTTGCATAAGAAGGCCCTTTATGGTTTGAAGCAAGCTCCAAGGGCTTGATACGACGAAATGGATAAATACTTGTTGAGTCTAGACTTTGTTAAAAGCTTGATTGAGTCTACTCTGTATATGAAGGATTCAGGAGATGGTTTAGTGATTGTCTCTCTATGTAGATAATTTGCTTGTGATAGGTGGTGATGCAACATAGATTGAAATGTTTAAGCAAGATATAATGAGAGTGTTTGAGATGATAGATCTTGGTTTTATGCATTATTTCCTGGGTATGAGGTCAAGCAGGATCTGAATGAGATATTTCTCTATCAAAAAAGTATATGAAGGACATTTTGAAGAAATTCAAGATGGAGGAGTGTAAAACAGTAAGTACTCCAATGAACCAGAGCAAAAGTTGTAGAAAATTGACGGAGCATAACCTGCAAATGAAAAAAAGTATAAAAGCCTTATTGGATGCTTCATGTAACTCACATCCATTAGGCCTGACATTATGTACATTGTAAGTATGTTATCTAGATTCTTTAATTGTGCAACTAAAACTCATATGATTGCTACAAAGAGAGTTTTAAGATATCTGAAGGGCACACTGTCTTTTAGAATCAAGTTTAGCAAGGTTGAAAAGTTTGAGTTGCAAGGTTTTTCAGACATTAATTGGGTTAGGTCACTAGATGATGTGAAGAGCACTTCTGGTTATTGTTTCACATTTGGTTCAATTTGTTTCTCTTGGTGTTTAAGGAAACAAGAGATAGTGGCTTAGTCAATTGTAGAAGTTGAGTTCATTGTAGCAACTACAGTTGTGAACCAAGCAACATGGTTGAAGAAGTTGATGTGTGACTTGCATATGAAACAAGAAGGAAGTGTGAAGGTGTTTGTGGATAACCAAGTTGCTCTAGCTATCTCACTCAATCCAATATTTCATGGAAGAATCAAACACTTCAAGATCAAGTATTATGTGTTAAGAGAAGTGCAAAAGGAAGGAGAGGTGAAACTGATGCATTGCATGTCATAACATAAGAACAAGTTGTAGACATTTTCACTAAGTCATTTAATGTTAGTCGATTTAAGCTTCTTAGAAGCAAGTTAGGAGTATGTAACACTTGAGTCAGGAGGAGAATGTTAATGTCTCAAGGCTGCAATGTTTGTGCTCTCTGTTATAATTGATTCAATTTAAGTCAAGTCGTGATTTTTAGGGGAGTTAATTGTAAATATTTATTTTCAAGTTATGATCTTTGTTAAGGTTGTTATTTCATTCAACAAGTATTTAAGTGTTTTTGTTTTACTGCGAATAGAAATACCAGACAAATCATCCTGAAGAAAATGAACCAAAGATGGACAATAATTTAAGCTAGAGAGAACCAAGTTAATATAAGTGGTCAAAACCTACAATCCCTATACACAATCTCTCTAAAAATAGAAAAACAACGGTGCTTATATTTAAAAGTTTAGATAATTTCATTTCTCATTCAAAGTTCCATGACAATTTGAAAGATACTTAAAAAAAAATTACCGCTAACTTTATGATCTCACGGAAAACCATTTTTATATGAAAAACAGGTGTGATAATATTTATATACATAGAATACATGTTACGGCTGGTAGATGAGTACAAAAGTATACATGCATTAATTGACGTTATATATTCTGGTGGTAGTGGAGTATAAACGTAAAGCCTCTTTACCTGATCTCCCAGTAGCAGTAGCAGTACCAAGCTAAGCAAGAACCTGCTTTTTTCACCATCAAAGCTTGTCACTGCTTCCTCAACTCATCCACTATCTTATATACATCTCTTACACCCCCATTTTCTTCACTTGCAAACACTTTACCCTAACCACTACCTCAAAATGAACAACCATCCATTCCTCATCCTCTTCATCACCCTTTCCTTCTCCACACTCTCCCTCTCACTGCTCACAACCAATAACTACAACCAGTCTCACTTTTTCTCCCTCATTAAGGACTCCCTCTCAGGGAAATATCCACTCAACTGGGGTCTTAACAACAACAACCCCTGCAACTCCACCGGAGTTACCTGCAACACCGAAGGTCACGTTACCAACCTCGACCTTTCCGGTTGGTCCTCACTTTCTGGAACCTTCCCTCCATATATATGCTCTTACCTCCCACACTTACGTGTCCTTCGTTTAGGCCATACCAGGTTCAAGTTCCCCACTGACACAATTCTCAACTGTTCCAACCTGCAAGAGCTCAACATGAACCACATGTACCTCACGGGAACACTCCCAGATTTCTCTTCTTTGAAAAACCTCAAAATTCTCGACCTTTCCTACAACCTCTTCACTGGGCAGTTCCCTATGTCAGTCTTCAACCTCACCTCTCTGGAGATTCTTAATTTCAACGAAAACGGAGGCTTCAACCTGTGGCAATTGCCATCATATATTGACAACCTCACAAACCTCAAGTCCATGGTGTTAACCACATGCATGGTGCATGGCCAAATCCCTTCAACCATAGGGAACATAACATCCCTTGTTGATCTTGAACTCGATGGGAATTTCCTCACAGGACAAATTCCTAAGGAGCTTGGATTGCTGAAAAACCTTCAACAGCTTGAGCTTTACTATAATCAACATCTGGTTGGTAACATACCAGAGGAATTGGGAAATCTCACTGAGTTAAGAGATTTGGATATGTCAGTGAACAAGTTAACTGGGAGAATCCCTGCCTCTGTATGTAGGCTTCCCAAGCTTGAAGTTTTGCAGCTTTACAACAATAGTCTCATAGGGGAAATCCCGGATGCTATTGAAAACTCGACCAGTTTGAGAATGATGTCACTTTATGACAACTTCCTGAACGGACAAGTTCCTAGGAAACTTGGACAGTTCTCGGGAATGGTGCTTCTTGACTTGTCGGAAAACAATTTAACAGGTCCGTTGCCAACAGAAGTTTGCAAGGGAGGTAAATTGCTCTACTTTCTTGTTCTGGATAACATGTTTTCCGGTGAGATTCCTAAGAGTTATGCAAACTGCATGACCCTGCTGAGGTTTAGAGTGAATAATAACCGTCTGGAAGGTTCCATTCCTGAGGGACTCCTTGGTTTGCAGCATATTTCCATCATTGATTTGAGTAACAACAATTTGACCGGTCCAATTCCAGAGATAGGTGGGAATTCTAGAAACTTGTCTGAACTGTTCCTGCAGAGGAACAAGATTTCTGGTGTCATAACTCCCACAATCTCTCGAGCCATTAGCCTTGTGAAAATTGATTTCAGCTATAACTTTTTGTCTGGTCCTATCCCTTCAGAAATTGGCAAACTTAGAAGGCTTAATTTACTCATGCTGCAAGGGAACAAGCTGAGTTCTTCCATCCCAAGTTCACTCTCTTCCTTGGGGTCTCTCAATCTTCTCGACCTCTCCAACAACCTTCTAACTGGTTGCATCCCTGAGAGCCTCTCTGTGCTGCTACCAAATTCTATTAACTTCTCACATAACATGCTTTCAGGTCCTATTCCATTTAAATTGATCAAAGGAGGTTTGGTTGAAAGCTTTGCAGGGAACCCTGGTTTGTGTGTTTTACCTGTGTATGCTAATTCATCTGATCAAAATCTTCCCATATGTTCAAGTGCATACAAGAATAAGAGGATAAACACCATCTGGGTAGCTGGGATTTCAGTGGTTTTGATCTTCATTGGAGCTGCCTTGTTCCTCAAGCGTAGGTGCAGCAAGGAGAGTGCTGTAGTGGAGCATGAGGACACGCCTTCTTCTTCATTCTTCTCTTTTGATGTTAAGAGTTTTCACAGGATTAGTTTTGACCAAAGGGAGATAGTGGAGTCCTTGGTGGACAAGAACATAATGGGGCATGGAGGGTCTGGGACAGTGTACAAGATTGAGCTGAAAAGTGGTGATATTGTTGCAGTAAAGAGGCTGTGGAGTCGAAGGTCCAAGGATTCAGCTCCAGAGGATAGGTTGGTAGTGGACAAGGCTTTGAAAGCAGAGGTGGAGACATTGGGAAGCATAAGGCACAAGAACATAGTGAAACTTTACTGTTGCTTCTCTAGTATGGACTGCAGCTTGTTGGTTTATGAGTACATGCCAAATGGTACACTATGGGATTCCCTCCACAAAGGTTGGATTCTTTTGGATTGGCCTACTCGTTATAAAATTGCACTTGGGATTGCACAGGGTTTGGCTTACCTCCACCATGATTTGGTTTTTCCTATCATCCATCGAGACATCAAGTCAACTAATATCTTGTTGGATGTTGATTACCACCCCAAAGTTGCAGACTTTGGGATTGCCAAGGTTTTGCAAGCCAGAGGTGGCAAGGATTCCACAACCACGGTTATTGCTGGAACATATGGTTACTTAGCCCCAGGTAGTTTCTTTGACTAAAGTCAACCATAATCATCATTTAAATTTGAAGATTGAATTCAATTGATTGATGCAAATTATAATACTTTTAATTACAAAACTATCATATTAGGTTTCTATTTTTTAAATTTTGTATAAGAAACAACACTGAAAATAATTAGAAAAAGTCGCTTTCTGTTTTGAGTTTGAAATCTGAAAACAAAGTAACAGTTTGTAATTAATCTTTAATTACTTAAGTGCATATTTGATTATCTACAGCATTCGGGCTTTTTGTTAAGCTAAAGTGCTGCTTGGATATTCTGGTATAGTACTTATTACTGATTAATGCCTTTTTCCCAAGTAAATAATTTTGGTGCAGGATATAAATATTGAACATAAGTTGTACTTTGTACAAAGAAAAAAAGAGAAAAACATAAGTAGTACATAGGAGTTGGTCTATTAGTCATGTAGATGTGGTAATTTCTCTATCATGATAATATTTTTGGTGTTTTAGTCTATGATGAATATTTATCTCCACTATGTTTTCATGGCTGTTACAGAATATGCATATTCATCAAGGGCCACCACCAAGTGTGATGTGTACAGTTATGGGGTGATTTTGTTGGAACTGTTAACTGGGAAGAAGCCCGTGGAGGCAGAGTTTGGAGAGAACAGAAACATAGTTTTCTGGGTTTCAAACAAGGTTGAAGGCAAGGACGGGGCTAGACCTACTGAGGTATTTGACCCGCGAATATGCTGTTCATTCAAGGATGACATGATTCAAGTTTTGAGGATTGCCATTCGTTGCACATATAAAGCCCCATCATGTCGACCAAATATGAATGAGGTTGTTCAGCTTCTGATTGAGGCAGAGCCACGCAGTTCTGATTCTTGCAAGTTGTCAACCAAAGATAGTGTCAAATGTCTCTCTAATAAAGAGACCAATGTTTGATTAATCTTAAACGGGGCAAAGAGGGGAGCATTGATAATAACTTAGATGATATATATAAATATTATTGTTAACAAAACCGGATGAGATTGAACAGGTCAATTTTTTATTGTTACCGATTCAACAATAATTTTATCTTTAATTTCATTATAATTTGTTAAAATCGGTATTTTTACTATTTAATAATCTGTCCGGTTTTTAAAACAATAATTAATATTGATAAGCAGTTTGAGTATCTCTCACATGAGAGACACTAAATATAGAATAGGAACAAAATTACTATAATCTTTTTTCTTATTTTGTTTTGCTAGACAAGTAGTTTGTAGCTTCGATCTTTTGACTCTGGCTCTTTTCTCTCTATTGCTGCTCCCTTTTACTATTTTGACTTTTGACTTCTGTAAAAAAATATGAAATCAGATTTCTATGATCCAAGCTTTATGGTGATGTACAGTATCCATATATATCTATATATTTCATAGGGTCCACACTTGAAAGCATTGGCCAACTTGCTTTGTGGAATTTGTTTATTTTTTTGGGGGGGGGGGGGGGGGGGGGGTCTTCTATCAATGCTTTACTTTGAGCGATGCAAGATGGCTCCAATAAAAGGAGCATATGTTGTGAGGGAGTGGAAGGGTATTGTGTGATTCGCTAAGGGGTTCTTTTGTATATTTATGAAAAGAAAAATCAAATTGGGTTCCAGATTCTGAATACTATATTATGGCATTATTTGTATGTGGAGGGACCCCTTAACCAAAGCTATCCACTGGAAATAAAAATAAAAATAAAAGATGAATGGAATGATTGATTGATGAGAGCATCTTGTCGCCATTTTAGCCAAAGTAGCAGCATTTTTAAGCTTTTCCTTTTTCCTCTTCCTTTTTCTAGTAGAGATTATTGTTTTGTTAGAATGAGGCCTAGGGGAATAGAGACAGACAGAGGCATCAACCTTGTTTAACCGTAGTTAGTGAACCATGAACCCACTCACAAAAGTTGAATAATGCCCCTTTAATTTATTAAAAGAATTTTTATTCCTCATGTGACATTAGCTTGAACCATTCTCCTAATTAAACAGAAACTTTCTGAACAAACATGTCTACTATCTTAAATTACAGCTCAAGTAATAGTATACAAAGATACGAAATATGAATTTAAATATATGTTGATGATACAAGAAGATCACTAGTTTCACGTGAAAATCAGGAAGCAAACATAGCAATATAATGAAACCTTTATCATGCTTTTAAGGAAAATTATAAGAAGCATAAACACAAAATCATTGGCACATGGTGTGCTACCCTGTATGCAAGAATGCATGCATAATAGTGAGGCACAACTCACACGTGTGAGTACAACACAAGGAGGACTATATACATATATCTGCATTTGTGTGCTTTATGAGTGGATGGAGGGGTCTCTCTAGAAGAATGAGATTCACAAACGCAACATTTCTTTTCTTTAGGCTTGGTGGAGAGCCCATAAAGCAGAAAAGTTATGAGGTTCGATAAGAAGAATAGTTTTGTTAAACAAAAAGACACAAAGGCATCAACTTCCAAAGCATGCTTGGCTGTTAGAGGAAGCTAATTTCAGGACAGGTATGTTCTCATTAAGTACATCAGGAACCAAAGGATTTCAGATCAGACACTCGGATACTCAACAGCAGATTTAATAATAATCACTGCATATTCTATTATTGATATTGTGGACTATAACCAATCACAAAAGTCAGAAGTGTATGTGTCTCAGTCACAGAAGGACAAGGACACATGACTCTGTTTGTTTGGTAACTCAGTTATTAAAATAAAATTTGATTAATGTAATTTCTAACTGTGGTTCACCCATAAATAAAAGCAAAACCCAGTTGTGATTGTGATTACTCCAATAAAAAGTCATTGTTAAACATGAATTTAACCCCAATGGCACGAGGAGGAGTATAAAATGAGTAACTCATGATAACCTAGTAACTGTGCATTACCAGACAAAGCAAAATGATGCACTATAAAGACAAGAATTGTCAACCCGACCAGTTATCGCACATGACATTATCTGTTAATACAATGAGTGCACCCCACAAAGGTTAGTAAGACAAATTAAATTATTTCACGTTTCAATGAGTAATTCATCAATTTGCAATTGTTCACATCACTGGGAACACTGCTAAATGTCAATCTTAGGCACTTCAGAAATTGAAGATGCCAAGTGTGTGCTCACTGTTCATTTCTCAGTTCTCAATAGTAAAAAATTAGTGGCACCCCATATAGAGACCCAAAAATAAGTGTCCGTTTAATTAGTCATTGTGTCAATTAAATTAGGATAAATTAATAAAAAAAGATTTTTATTTAATAAAAAATTAATTTTATAGTGTAAAATTAAGATTAATTATTATTTTTTATTACTCTAACTTCATTTGCACAAACGACTACTAAAATAATTTCCAAATACTACAAATACTGTTGACTGTTCAGTTGTACATCTTTTGGGCTGGGTTAATTAGTCATAGACCAACCTTTTGGGTTTTAGGCCCAGTTTAGCTTTTAAAATTGGTGACAATAAAATCGACCAGAAGTTCACCCCCAAAAAAAATCGACCAGAAAAGAGCTTTAAAAGTCAAAAAAAATTCTGAAGCTGAGATTTCTGAGATTATATTGTCGGTTTACTTTTTCATAAATAAATGTTACCATTACAGATAATAATAAATTTATGCATATTTATCACTAAATTCATAGGTTAAATGATTAAAATATATATAATTATGTCAAAATTCAATTAGAAAGTACCGATTCTAATAATCTTAATTAACTTGGATTAACATCTATGAGAAAGGAACAAGAAACAAAAATAAATAAAGGGTTAAATATGATTTTGGTTCTTATATTTTTATTGATTTTTGATTTTAGTCTCTCAGTCTTTTTTTTATTGGTTTCCTTATGTTATTGAATGTGTTAAAATCTGTCTCTAATATATTAAAATTGGTCCTTAAAATATAACATCGTTAACTCAACAGTTAACTAAATAAACAAAAATATTATGTCATATGTCTCTTGTTTTGTCTCTCCAACTTATTTTATTGCTTAATTTCTCAAAATAAACTTTATCTTCTTCTGGGTCAATGTTTTGAGGGACCAATTTCAATGTATTCACTAACATAAGAACCAAAACCAATAAAAAAATAACTCAAGGAGCAAAACAAAAAATGATAATAACATAAGAAGCAATAACATATTTAACCCAAAAATAAATTATAAATATAAAGGTTTTATATATCTTAAATGTAAAAAACTTAATAGGGGCACAAAAATATATAAATAACCAAACATATATTTTGACTTACCCTTCGTCCGTTTTCTAAATTAAAGGGGTGTTTGGTATACTATATTTTTTGAATATTAGTAACTATGTTTTTCGAAAATTATATTTTATAGGAATTATAATTCTTATAAATGTTATAAATATGTTTGGTATGTTTAAAATAGTTTTGAAAAAATTACATGAATCTTTCAAATTTCAATCACTCTCTTATTTATTATAATTTTGGATGAGAATTCAATGTGCAAAAAAGGTTTAAATAAGTTTATATTTGGGATATAATTACATTTTTACATTATAAAAAAAACTTTTAGATTAGATGGGAATCAGAATTTCCATTCTTTTTGGTAGAAATTATAAATAAAAATAAATTATAAGGAATATTAGTTTTCCAAGAATGTTTTTTTAACATAATTACACTAAATATAAGAATAGAATATTCTTTAAAATTTAAAAAAAAATCCATTTATCAAATACCTCTTAAAAGATAATGAAATAAAAAAGAAAAAGTGAAGTAAAGATGTGTAGAGTAATACAAAGATGAAGATAAAATGAAAGAAAGAGTGATATCCTCTTAAGTTAAGTTAAAATATTAGGAGTATTATTTGAATTTTACCCTACAATACAAATTTAAATATTTGTTAAGTTATTTTTTTCCCTCTTAATTGATTTTAAAATAGAACCTTAACAAATTATATAATATAAATACATATACGATATGATACTACAATATAAATACTCTTAAAATATATAAATACGATACATATATAATATACATCTGCATATAAATAAAATTTCATAAAACATAATTTTTAAAGTTGCAATCCAAATTGAAAATATGAACTTTAGATACAACTAAAA
The DNA here is from genome assembly GCA_037962975.1 of Clitoria ternatea. Taxonomy (NCBI): domain Eukaryota; kingdom Viridiplantae; phylum Streptophyta; class Magnoliopsida; order Fabales; family Fabaceae; genus Clitoria; species Clitoria ternatea. The sequence goes on from CM075670.1 coordinate 291,376,589, forward strand.
TAAAATCAAAATTTATTCATATATTTCTCACATTATAAAATTGAGTTTAAATACTGGATAGAATAATATTGATAAAGTATCTGAAAATATCAGAAGGTCCATGAAATTGAATGCTGTTTTCCTGGACAGCATATAGTATATTTTTTCGCGTTCCATCTCTTTCTTCTGCTCCACCAATACGCATATATGCATACATACAGAGGTAGGTGTTACCGACATAATTCATTTATATTTATTTTATCAACTAATTTTGTGTATTCTTATTTTTATTTAATAAATTATATTTAGAAATATAGAAAATTTTAGAAATTACTATTAACATTCGGGTGATACAAAAATAATACATGCTAATAAGTATTTCAAGACATTGGTTAAAATAGAAAATTTAAAATATATTTATTATGTCAAAATCTGAAAAATAGATTAGGCGTGATTTCAATTCTAATAAATATAACTAATTTCCCTTTTGGTCTGTAATTAATTACTGTGTTAGTTTGCTTTCAATCATTAAAAAATTGAAGTTTTAATATTGTTCTTATCACCTCTGAATAAGATATATGCCAGACAGGTTTGGGTGAACAGTGGGGCTATAATAATTCCATTTTCTTTTCACAGTATGTTTGCTTAATTGGATACTGTACAATCTGTCCAGCAAAAGATTTTTTAATGAGTCTCCCTGCAATTTAATTGTTGGAAATACTCTTAGACATGCTATGTAGTAGATGCTGTAATTTTGTGTTTGAGGACAAAGGGTTTAAGATTTAGGGTTTAAAGTTTATGGTTTAGTTGATGGATTAATCATAGAATTCTCTTATTATTTCTATGTTTCTATTATGAAATGGTGCTCCCAAAAGAAGGTTAGATTAAGTTGAATTGTGAGGGTAAGAAAGCTATTGAAGCACTCGGGAGGAACATGTATAGGAGCATTCTGAATCAAGAATTGTTATATCAAATCTTGCAGATTCTTGGAAATTTCATTCAAGTGGTATGGGCTTGGATCTTAAGAGAGTCAAATAAACTTGTAGATACTCTATGGCTACTTATGGGAAACAAGTGAATGACTTAAGATCTTTAATTATATTCTTAGCTTTTTTTTAACTTTGTTTTATGATGGCTGTGGATCTCATTTTGTGGAGTCTTATAGTTGTTAGTTTTTTTTGGCTTTAACCCTTTTTGCTCACCAAAAGAAATGTGAGGATGACGATTATTATAAGTTTAGATATTTTACATCACTGTAAAATTAACTAAATTTCAATTAAAAATTTTATTATGTTTTTTATTTTATATTAATATTTTTGTTATATTTGTTTGTCTTTCATTAATATAAAATATTTAAAAGTAGTTCGTTATTGATATAATTATTTTGTTTTAGTCCCTTATTTTTTATTAATTATAATTTTTGAATATATTCTCACATTGTTAAATATGTTGTGTAATTATCCTTCGTATTATCTAATTTAGAAGGTATCAACAAAAATGTGAAAAATATAACATGTAACATAAACGTATTGATTACTCTAATAAAAAATACTGTGAGAAGTTGACTGTTTTTACCTCAAAAGCTTCTTATATCGATATTTAAGATATTAGATGACATACCAGTGAATTATATAAAAAATTTACCAAACAAATCAATTGTTAATAATTACCTTTTAATGACAAAAAAAATTTTAAAAATTTTATAATTTAACAAAGACAAAAAAAATGTAGTAAAGGTTTTAAGGGATAAAAATTAAAATTTATTAATTTTACGGGAACGGAAAAACATATTTAACTCTTTGTTATATTTGGCACATTATTAATAAGTGTTAATACGAATTATTTGTTTTTTAAAATGAACTTTATAGAACATTTTTAAGAATTAATTTTAAATTGACTATACTTCTAAGAATAAAAAATTATATGCTTTAGGTTTAAATATGTTTTAGGTTTGTAGTTTTCATCTAATTAGATTTGGTTTCTTTGTTTTTATTTATTTATTTATTTTATTATTATTATTATTATTATTATTATTATTATTATTATTATTATTATTATTATTATTATTATTGGTGTAAGTGTAATCCAGGGTATTTACCATCTATCATGATGACTAGTGTCTTTACTAACTTATGGACATTTCGATAGATGGGATAATTAAACAAAAATTTTAAAGTTGCTAATTTTTATTGTCTTTGATCTTCCTATTTAAGAAATAGGATGGACTTCATCCCTATTTCTAAAACAAAATGACCAAAAACAACAAAAAGTTAATATAACACATGGATGTATTTTAGAGAATTTTTGGAATAAAAATATTACAATGAAATTGAAACAAGGGACTAAGTCTAGTTAGGCGCAACAAATTATCTAGAAAATAATTAACCCCACACATGATCTTTTATTTAAAGGTAATTTTTCTAGTGAAGTTGAATTCTTGATATGTTTATTTCTTTAAAAGCTTAGTTCATCAATTACATTCACTTTAAAGCAATCATTCTTTATATTTGGATGTTACATTGCTTGGAAAACATTGAAGTTGACTTCCTCACCTTGCACTCTAACTTTCAACTGTCCATTATCAACATCAATTAGGGCTCGGCCCATCTTCATGAATGGTCTTCCCAAAATGAGAGGTATATCATATCATATTAAGGATTACGAAATCCACTGGAAAAAAGGACTTGTCAACTTTAACTAGCATATATTCTACCACACCATATGGTCTTTGATGAACCGGTCAGCTAACTATAAAGTTATTTTGGTAGGTTTGATTTCCAGTTCTCCAATCCTTTTCATTGAAGTCAGGGGTATCAAATTAATGCTTGCTCCCAATTCCAACAATATTTTTCCCACATTCATGCTTCTAATGGATACCGGGATAGTGAAACTTCTCGGATCCTTGGATTTCCTAGGAAGATTGCTTTGTATGATTGCACTGCATCCAGCCTCTAACTTCACAGTTTCCAGTTCATCAATGTTTCTTTTTTTTTTGGTTAAGATCTCTTTCATAAACTTAGCACATGTAGGCATCTATTCTAACACCTCTGAAAAAAAGAATATTGATCTGTAATCGCTTGAAGATGTCAAGGAATCTAACATATTGTCTCTCCTTTTCCTTTTTTGATGATGTATAAGGATACAGGAGATTCTTGACTGGTGGAGCTGAAAATTAGATTTTTTTTCTTTTTTAATTGTTTTATCTTCACTTTGTTCATTTTCTTCCTCTTTTTTTCTTTTCTTCATTCACTATTTCATCACTCATTTTACTTTCACATTCCTTTTTACTTTTCTCTTCACTTTTATTTTCATTCACATATCTCTATTCTTTTATATTCTCACCAATACCTTTCCCAATTTCCTTACCACTTCAAGTAAAGATAGACTTACATTACTCTTTAGGATTAGGCTTGGTGTTCGTAGAGAACTTCTTGTTTTCATCATTTGCAATTTTTGCCAATTGTCCTACTTGATTTTCTAGATTTTTAATTGAAGCACTAGAATTCCTTTGATTACTTAAGGATGTTTCCATGAACTGGCCAAACATGTTCTCCAACTCTGAAACTCCATTAGGTTGCTCTTGTTAGAGATGTTGTTGTTATGGAATAAATTGATGTTAAAACATTGTTATCCAGCTCTGAAACCCTATCAGGCCCTCTATAGGTTACAGGAGGCCTAAACCCTAAAAAAAATTTGAGTTTCCTCCCAAGTTCCCAACAATTTTTTTTAATAAAGGCCTCAGACCACCCAAGCTCGTGTAGGCTAGCTTATACTCAACTTGTTTTCTTGGGCTTTTTTGCTATCGAGTTTTTTAATTATTAACTTTGAATTTATTTTTAAGACCCACACATTACGCTTTTGGGGTTGGCTTGGGATGGCTCATTTTGCCAGCTCTAGTAACTAAGCCACAAATAAATGCCTCAAGTAATGCCCTAATTTGTTCTTTTAAACCAAAACAAAACATATGAATTCGAGACTCATCATCAATATGGTGGTTAGGATAACTTTTGAGTAAGCCCTTGAATCTCTCCCATGCTTCACCTAGAGATTCACTGTCACACTATGTGAAAGCATTAATTGTAAACTTAACAAACAAATATTTATCTAAAGAGTAAAATCTTTTTAAAAAATTTTCTACCATCTTATCCTGTGTATCAATACTTGTAGAAGAACAAGTTTTCAGTCAATCATTAGCTCTCTCCTAATGAGAATGAATGGGAAGAGCCGCATGTAAACTTTTTCCTCCTGAGTTGTTGTAAATCCCATAGTTCCACATAACTTATAGAAGGACTGAATGTGAGCATATCGGTCTTCATTATCCAAACCAATGGATCGAATAGTCTAAATAAGATGCAGCATGTCTAGCTTGGTATTGAAGGCTCTTGTTTCTTGCTGAGCTCGGAACATTCTTGATACCTTGGTTAGTCCTTCCACCTTTAAAAAATCATCGAGTGTACACCTTGGCTATGGTTGTTCTTCAGCTATCTTAGCTTGTGGATATTGAGTGGAAGAAGATGAAGGAGATAATTTTTGTTATTGATTTTTCCTTACTTAAGCTTTCTTTGTTTTAGCGTTGTTTCTCATTTCTATCCTTTTTATATTGGATTAAAGAGCAATTTATCAGGAGAAACTATACCTTGTAAACAAATTACACTACAAGAAAAATATTAAAGCAACAAGCTCTTAATAAAACAAAAAGTAATATGAAATTAAACTATTGACAAAGAAAGAAAATTTAACAAATAGTAAACAATACCAATTGCCTAATATTTGGACATAAGTCCTCGGCAACAACGCCAGAAACTTATTAACCTTTTAGTAAGCATACCAAATTTATTGTAGTTTTAAAATAAAGGTTATTGATCCACAGAGACTATATTATAACAATTTGTAATTGATACTAATTCATAGTAGAACATATATGCAGAATTTGTCACTTTTATATACACAGATGGTTTGTGCTTTTGGTGTTTCTCTTAAGTTACGAAAACATGAATTTGATTTACAAGATGAAATATATTGAGGAAGGTATTGGGATTAAACTATACCTATTTAATTCATGGTTCTACAAACATTTAATCCAGTTGCGTAATTAATCACGTTACTGAAACTCAAATTTACCAGACTTGGTTCCTCAGAACTTGGATTCTAAATCCTATTCTTAATCAAAGATTCCTCCAACGATTAATAATAGAACTTGCATTAGGAATGAGTGTTAACGACTAATATCCTTGATCCTATTCCTAGAAATCAAGGATAGCAGGTAATTCAATCCTAAATTCGTTTAAACATATCAAAACACATAGATGATTCATTCTCTTGTATGAAACATGAATTAGATGACAAAATTAAATTACTAATGATGATTGATTACAAAGAATAACTTGAATATTTACAAAAACATAAACTTACTATAGCTGTTCTATCCCAACTAGGGAAGGAAATAAACCACATATGATTACAAGTGATTCAACAAAAGGAAATTGCAAGAGTTCTAAGAAAAAGATGAAGAGTTGATGTAAAATCACACACCATCTCTAATCTACTCCTTCTCTATTTTTTCTCTATTTCACCTCTTCAAAACTCTCTTGGGCTCTATTGTTAGGCCCAATAACAAAGTGGGTCTAAAGTTGCACCGCATGGCTCGCGTTGGTGAGTGAATTTTTTTCTTCCTCTCGCTTAGGCAAGGGTGGCTTGTCTAGGCGTGTTACCAGAGCTTGTCTTTTCTATTTTCCATGCTTTGCTTGCCCCTTTTTATCACTGTCATTTTTTATAGTTCTAGTTTGTTGCTTGACAAGTAAAAAACTATGTCTTTTGGGGTGATTGGGGTCTCTCATTAGAACTGGCACAAGAAGAAAGTGGTAAAAGAATGTCAAGTCCCTACCATAGTACTTTCTTTCTATACTTGTCTTAACTAGGACTTCTTCCAATTAAGCTACAATCATTTAGCTAACCATGAACTTAAAAACTAATTTCTATTACTTTGTTTGGTAATATCTTACTATGTTCCAAAAAGCATGATAGTTCTAGTAATATTAGGTTATCTATTGCTTGCCCGGTTTGAATAATGTTATAGGTATTTTTTGCTTGACACATTTTGGCTAAATGTGTCCCCTAGACTCATGGCTTATAAATTATGTTGTTTGCTAGTCCAAGTCATTGGTATGATACATTATAATGTTGTTAAACTCATATCTCAAATCGTATTTTTGTTTATATGATGATTGGGTAAAAATATTTTATGATTTTAAAATGACATGTATTAATAAATATAATATTATATTTTTTATTTTTTAAATTTTTATTCATTTTTATATTTATCAAATACTGATTGGATAAACTATAAATAATGTGGTGGTCAAAAATCATATAATACATGGGATTGTAGAGATAGTGATGAATTATATGCAATTTCAAAAGAAATTTTCACATCTTTTCTATATAAACTTTAATTTTATTTTGTGAGCAAAAATATATTTTATTTAATTATATATTATATATTTTTAAGGTAATGTAGTCTTATACTTTTAAGATAAAACATTTAAAAAAACATAATATTCAAAATAAACTAATTAATGCAAAATAATTTATTAAAATATTATGAGTAAAAGAATAATAAAGTATAAGTTATAATTTCAGTTCAAATATCATTAAAAGAGTTGTAAATCAATGAATTAAATTTATGTACTAAACACTTCTATCTTAATCAAATAGATGAATAAACTAATAAAAAAACTATAACAGCAAATAATCTCACAAATTAATTTCTGAAACTATATAGATACGACATTTTATTTCTTAAAATTTTAATTCAATATCTATCTTTATAAAATAATTTTTAATTTATTAGTCTTTAATTCATAAAAATGGTAATAAAATTTTAAATTAAAAAGAACAATGTTTTTTCAAGAATAAGAAACTGAGTATAGGGTCCTGTTAGTGTATTGGTATAATATCTTTAATTGACGCTGTTAATTAGCCATCTATATAACACTAATATAATTTTTTTAAAACTTAGACCGTGGCGACTTTTAATTGATTTATTCATGTAAAAATGCACAATTACAAAATATTTACAAATACAATATACCGTTACTATTAATTTGAAGAGTTTGTTTTACATGTGATTCGGTATTGATATCGGTACTCAAATTAAGGGATGATAAACATATTAAAGGTAAAAATAAAAGGTACAGATACAACAAATTTATATAAACTGGCTTTTAATATAACGAGTATGATAATTGTATAGATACCGGTCAAAACATTACAAACAAGTCAAAATCTAACACAGGTTACAAGTTGACTACATAAGCAGCTTAGTCACTTCACACACGTCAAATCATTTGTAATGATTAAGGTGAGTCACTTATTACTTAGAACACTCTGGTATTATTAACCGTGTTAACTTAAGCTTTAGAAAATATTTATAAATACCACTACCATTACCATCTGTTCCAAAGCAAGAACAAAGAGAGTTCCGGACTTCAAGGTTGAAGGCATTTCAATATGTAATATAAAGGATAAGAAATCAAAAGTAGAATTATTTATGTGAGGATCGTTTAGAAATCAATATAAATGAGTATTAATGATATTTTTAAATAAAAACTTTCTATTTTTTACAGGATTAAATAAATCTTATTAATATTGATTTTAAAAAAATTCCTTGAGTACCAAAAATTAAATCATTAATTAGAGTTACTATTTATATTGTTGAGTGAAGAAGACGGGTAACAGAAATAAAAGAAAATAGCTTTTTAATGTCTGTGATACATAAATATAGGAGGACGGCTATAATCATTTATTGTTACCAACACATTTATTAGTTATTTAACAATTAATTAATTACACTCATCTACCTTCTAACGTTTCTTTAAATGTACCATCTTTTTGTTTTGCATGTTTAGATGTCGAAGAAAAAGAAGAAAACGAAAAGATACTTTGCTATAACAAACAAAAATACCCATATGTCTGCCTATACCTGTCTTCTTGACAGCATTTTCTCCAGCAGCATTTTTTAATCACTTTATTTAATACACTTTGACCAATGTCAAATACTCCTCTTATTTTTATTAGATTTTAAATACAGTTTAATTAATTTTTTTAATAAATATTTTTATTAATTCATTTAATATTAGTGTAATAAATTTTTATTCATATTATGAGAGATGGAGTATTAATAAAGGGTAAAATAGTAAAACAACTTGTTGTTCCTTGAAAATTAACAAAATTGATTAGATTTCTAGTTATGTATTTTTCTTTTTTATCTTTGGATAGTTAATTAAAAATGGAAAGAGTAACATCTAAGATTAAATTAAGTATTGGATATTGTTTACATAAATTCATTTTTATAATTGATTATTGAAGGAAAGCAACTACAAAGTCAATCATTTCAATATTTTGAGTAACAATCAAGAGTACCATTGCGTGTATAGAGAAAATTTAATACTACCTCTAATTCTAAATATAAGTAAAAGTAATTAAGTTTTCACATATTGTCTACTAGCCTCTGATACGTGGCGTCATCATTCTTCAACTTGAAGGGCATTACCTGAGAGCAGTAGTTTGCTCCCCCAGTAAGGAAGGTGGTTTTCTCTTTGTTTATCAGGCTCATTCATATTTGGTTATATCTAAAGTATTCATCCATCCTAATACCCTGAAGTACCATCTACTAAACGACCAATGTTAGGCAAAGGATAAGGGTCTTTTAGACATACCTTATTGAGGTCGGTGAAATCCACGTACATCCTCTACTTGCTATTTGCTTTTTCTACCTCGACCACATTGGAGAACCAGGTTAGGTATTTGACTTCTCGAATGAAATTAGCTACCAGGAGTTTGTTTGTTTCTTTTTCCACCATTGCTCTTCTATCGAGTCTGAGTTTACGCTACTTCTGTGTCACTGGTTTAATTTTTAGGTCTACATTCAACGAATGACATATGACACTCGGGTCAATCCTTGGTATCGGAGAGGTTGCGTGCGAAGAGGTCAACATTTTCTCTCAGAAGCTTGACCAAAGATTCTTCTAAGCCTTGATCCAGCATTACATTGACTTGTATTAGACCCTACTTACACCAACTTCAGGGATTTTACTGGTTAGGGACTTTCATGTCCTCCCTCATCTCTAGTGTCAAACCCGGTTTTGATGTCTTCTTCTGCGATGAAAGTTTCCTTGGGTCAGAGACTCTCATGGTAACATTTCGGGCAATCTCTGAGTCGGCATGAACAACTCCGATGCGTCCATCTCTGAGCAGAAATTTTATGGTGAGATTGAGGGTGGAAACAATCGCACCGAGTGCATTGAGCATTGGGTGCCCCATAATGGCATTGTATGAGCTGAGGATGTCATCAACTAGGTACTTGACGATGACTACCCTCTTGTCTTCTCCCAATCCAAAGATCGTCTTTAACTCTACATAACCCATGACCTGAACTAAGTCTTTTGTGAAATTGAATAGTCCTCTGTCACACCTTTTAAGCCAAGTGGGAGGCAATTGGAGTTGTTTGTAGGCCTTCCAATGAAGAATATCTACAGAGCTCCCCCGGTCTACTAGCACTCTCCCCACGATACATTCTGTTATCTCCATTATGACCGCCATCGGCTTATCTTTGTTTGAGACCCCTATGAGGAGGTCTAAGTTGTCAAAAGCGATGGCTTCGGTACTTGGAAGACAGTGTTTGGAGTTAACTTATCCTGCCCCATGTGGTGTGTCAATTCTGCTTCTAGGAAAACATTTAGAAATAATATGGATGATTCTTTGTCCATCATCTCTCACGTCCTCTGGTTATAAGATCGAGAATGTTCACGCCCCTGTCTGGGATGTTTACGTGGTTGTAGTTCTACCTGCCTTAGGGATTCTTTTTCTCTCTTCCACCCAGATTTTTAGAGTGTTTCTTCTTTTTGATCAACAAACTTCTCCAGATATCCTTGTCGGATAAGGTGCTTGATTTGGTTTTTGAATGACCAGTAGTCTTTTGTGTCATGGCCAAAGGTTCTATGAAACTCATAAAATTTGGCCCTATTAGAGCCTTTTGCCTATTCTTCAGGTTGGAGGAGTTTGAGTAGCCCAGTGTTATAGAGTTCATGCATGATTTTGTCCAGCTTGCTGTTTAGAGGGATTAATATGTTGTACTTCGGGTTGAGATAGGTCGTGTGCTTTTGTTCTTTATTTGGTCGAGGCTCTTATTTTGTGGCTCCGCTTTCATAGTCCCCTGCTTGAAATTTCCTACCTGATCGACTCCTCATTTTTCCATATTTATGTATTGAGCCGCTTGCTGCTTGAAATCATCCATAATAAGAGAGGGTCTCTTAGCTAAGGAGTCAGAGAATTTACCTGGGTGTACCCCTATTTGGATTGCGTGGATGGCTACTTCCAAGCTTAGATCTTGGATTTCGATGACTTGCTCGTTAAAGCAAGCCATGAACTGTTTGAGCTTCTCTTCTCTACCTTGCTTCAAATTGACCAGGTTGTGTGAGGTTTGTTGAATCGAATGGATAGAGGCGAACTGGGTCAAGAATTTTCTGTTAGTTCTGTAAAACAAGACACTTCTTGGAGGAATGTGTGAAAACCAAAAGAGGGCGAATTTGGTGAGGTTTGTGGGGAATGTTCTACAGAGTAGGGTGTCAGACGCTCCTGAAATGAGTAGGTTGGAGGTGAACATAGTGAGATGTTCTTCCAGATCGCCTCTTCCATCATATTTTTTTCATCGTTGGATTGTAATATGTTGGTGTTTGGGCTGCCATTATTTCCTTTGTAAACGGGTATGCGGCATATGGGACCAGGGGTTCGGGTTAGTCTGCTTTTTGTCTTATGGTCTGGGTGTTTTGATAACTAGAGGTCTCTCTCTCCTCCGATTGATGATTTTTCAAATCCTTATTTTCTTTCTTTAGTTCTTCCACCTTGCGTTGTAGCATTTTGACGAGGGCCAAAACCTCTCCTAGTTGATTATCCTTATCTTGATGTCCTCCTTGGTTCTCTTGGTGATGTCCATCGTCTCTGCGGCTGAGGTTGTTGTGAGTGGTCACCACCTTCTTCTTCTTTGGGGTCAGTCATTCTCTGTGTGATGTGGGAACCATTTTATCAGGCCCACGGTGGACGTCGAAATGTTCACTCTAAGTACATAAGGTTAAAAACCTTAGAGAATTACTCTAGAGAATTACTAAAAATTGTCACTTGAATTACAATGAGACTTCGAAGCCTTATTTATACAATAGGTAACTAGAGGGCCTCGATTTAGGCCCGACTACTAAGAGGTATGTGTCATTTACTGAAATCAAAGGAGATCAAAATATCTAAGATATTTTCCTAAAAAGTTAAAGGGGTCCAGTAGGGCTCCCTCCTGACCCGGGGGAACAATTTCAAAATCTATAATTTTGTATAAAATTACGATTACAAATAATATACGTATAATATATAATATAATGAAATATATTTTTATATAATATATATATATATATATATATATATATATATATATGTGTGTGTGTGTGTATGTGTGTAACTATGTAAAAAAGTCATCTAAATAGAACTTAGAATTGTGAGAAATATAAAATTACGTGATCTTAGAATTATGTATCAATTTTTATAATTATGTCATGTATAGAAATATTTGATTGCATAATTTATTCTAGTAATTTAAGTTTAACTATTCTCAAAAGGATTGTCCATCATATATATATATATATATATATATATATATATATATATATATATATATATATTATAAAGTAACAACTCCTCTGATAGAAATAAGTATGTTGACCATAAGATCATATTTTATAACTAACATCTTAATTGATAAATTTTCCATAATTAGTAACTAATATCATTTATTATATCTCATTTATTTGAATGTATCTTAGCCAAATATTCAACCCTTTAACATGATTCACATTCTGCTATTGAGGAAGTTGAAAGGAACCATGAAGATAATGGTTCCAACTTCCATGTTTAGGGTTAATTATTATTAAATATTTCTATTAAGAAATTGCTTTTAAATATCAAGTTCCTTTGATTTTTTCTTCTGCGTAAATTAAAAGATACTAATGGCTTTGTATGATGCTTTCTGAAATGAGTCCTAGTAGAACTAGGAAGGTGAAGAACAAAAAATGTAGTACTTCATTTGATTTTGTTAAATGAGTGTTATGTTTTAGGATATTGATATAGGGATTTTTGCATTTTGGTATATTATAAAAATTTAGTGTATATATATATATATTTTTGTAAATCTTTAAGAGGGGGTGGTTTATATTTTAGGGTTTAAATATAGGGATTTTAACCGCTTAGTGTATTCCCTTTGGTATGGTTAGATTACTTCTTAATTTCTTGCTATTCAATAAGAATATGAAATTGTATCAAATTAATTTGATGATTTATGTTGTTTTAGATTTTGTATAGTCTAAAACAACTATTTAGATTAAGATCCGCTTAGATTAAAATTTAAATATAAAAATTATTTATAAAGATTTTGCTTCTTATTTTTTTGTTATTTGTTTATGTTTATGTTTTTTATTTTAATGATAGATATTTCGATGGTTCCTTTCAAATAAAAGGTTTGTTAACTTTTTTCCTATTTTTATTTTAGTTCTTTCTTCTCTCTTTATTTCAAGGTTCTATTTTTTTCTTTTGTTGAAATGCTTTTGCAAGAGTATAATATATATATATATATATATATATATATATATATATATATATATATATATATATATATAAGGAGAGAGAAAAGGATGCACCTTATCAGAAAAGTTATTTTATATGAGAGTGAGAGATACAAATATAAGTCTTACAAGTATACATGGATGGTCATGGTTATGATTAAAAAAATTTTAAAAGTTACATAATCAATATATTTTAATTTTCCTCACATGATAAGATCTAACGGTTTAGATTTATTCACTTAAAAATATCTTTCTCATATGATGTATCATATATATATATATATATATATATATATATATATATATATATATATATATAAAGCTGATAAATCTTGGTTATCAAAGTAATTCAAATACTTTTTATTTCCTCATTCAAATTACTAGGTTTATATTAATGTCTTTAGTAATCATATCCCTCATAAAATCTGTCAATCATTATTAGTTTGATATTTTATTATGTTAATTAAGTAATTAATTAATAACAGTTTTAGAAATGTAAAATGGTTTGAATGAATAAACATGAAAATATTAGACAGATTCAACAAATATTTTATTAACAGAGGCGAATTTAATGAATATAACCATAAATTTATAATTTATTTTATTTTTAATCCAAATATTCATAAATTAATATATCAAGATTAACCGTGAATTAAAACATATCAATTATCATTAATTTCACCATTTTTTTATTGTTTACTATATTGTTAAAAACGATTAAACGAACTTGTTATATATTATATTAATTAATTAATTAATAATATTTTAAGAAATTTAAAATACTTTTAATGAATAAAGATGAAAATATTAAGATAGATTCAATATATATATATATATATATATATATATATATATATATATATATTACTAGAGATGGATGGAACGAATTACTATAATTTTATAATTTATTTTATTAGTTTAATCAAAATATTCACATATTAATATGAATATGGCAAGCCCGTTTATTTTCAATGTATTTTAGGGTTTATATTTAAAATATAAATGGAATCCTGAATATTATTTCATGTTAATACTGATGATCTTATAATTATTTTAATTTATGATTCTGTCACAGTGATAAATTATGGTGATAAATCTTTTTTATTATTATTTCGTATTCATATTTATGATTCTTTTACGGTGATGAAGCAATTGATAGCCACCAATAAAAAATTATGATTATATTCATTGGGTCACTGTTTGTATTTGTCAAAATATTTAGGCACAATTCATTCTAGTATAATTCTAGAAGGATTATCCATCATTCCTATATAATATGGATAATTCCTTTACATTGGAACACATTACATATCACATCATTTTTTTCTCTTTATTTATTATCAGAAATACCATCACATTGTTTTTCTCTCTTTGTTTATCATCAAATAAGATATGGAAAATGAAATCTAGGGTTATTAGACTATGTAAAGTACCTAACAAAAAGTTTTCATCTCAAGACCCAAACCATAGATATGGTTGCTATTAATGAAATGATAATCATTTTATACCTTTTTATCTCGCTTCTAATTTATTTGTTATACATATTATTTAATAATTTCTTTTTTAAAGTTTAACAGGATCTAGGTGTTCATTAAGAATATACATGTTTAAATGTTTAAGAGAGTCATTTCTGGGGAAAATGTATACATATTTTCAAATTTATTGTTGCTCTTAATGTCAATCTCTACAAGCCAAACACTCATGAATTTAGGGTCTTCTTCAAGAAAGACACGCAAGTTCACTAATTAAGGACTTTGATATTCCCAAAAATACATTTTTATTTTTACCATTTTTTGATGTGTTGACTGAAACGTTTGACAAACAAAAATTGATTGGTATGTATCTTCTTCTTGTACGAAGGCATTTTTTTTTGTTAAAGATGTATATATATTATTGAACTGATCGGGGTCAAAGATCCGAAGTGGGGACCAACCTCAAAAGTCAAGAATAGAAATGTTTGTACACCGGTACAATGGGTATCCATTATTATGGTCTGAACTCTCAGTGGGAGAATCCAGTCTTGTTGTCCTAAAGATCCTTCGCACCAAATTTTCGCGCTGAAGATGGGCGAAAGGTGGTGTCACCTGTGAAGATTCTCCGACGCTTAAGCCAGTGAAACAGAATCAGAATTCCAAGGAATTTGAGCAACGTAACAGTAAATAGAGAGTAAGAATAGCGTCACCTTTCCTACGTATGAGATTTGCCTATTTATAGGCGAGCATGGAGAATGAATCGTTAGGTTTAGTGTAACACCCTCTGTTACACCTTAATAAATTATAGAAAAATTCATAATTTTTTTTAAAGATATGATTGTTAAAAAGAAACTATTGGAATAAATTACATACATTATTTCTGAAATACATCATAAATATTATTAAAACTTTATAAAGTAATTTTACATTCATCCAAAGAAAATAAACATTATAAGAAAGAGAGGAAATTTCATGGCCCAGAAGCAGTTACTTAACAACATTATTTATTCATTGGACCACGGTATTCGTACCGAGCTCCCTTTCTAGAACGTGCTATATTTACTGCCGAGATTCTTCGATCCTTCCCTCTGAACCATCAATTTAAAACATGTGAAACAAAAACACAGAGAAAGGAGTGAGAAACAGAATATAATATTCTCAAATAAGACATAAGCAACAAAGAGTTTTCATAAACCAATACTTAATAATATCAATCACAATCACATACACAATTAATTATGAATGCATGAATATTATGCAATATCTTCATCATAACTTACCTATATATGTGGGCCCTCAAATTTTAATTTGCACTGGGCTAACCAGGAGTTTACACTGTTCCATAAGTCTGGATAATAATAATATGAACAGCTCAACTGGCATGGAAACACTTAGAGACTAGTCAGATTGAGAAAGTTTTTATTGTGAAAGTACCCGACACTAGGGAGCTACCCCAGGTCCCCTGAATCACCCTTTCACACCCTCTCATCTCAAGGCTCGTAATTAAGCCTCCTCTAATGTATCATCGGTTTCTATAATCCGTCCCCAGACAATATCATTTTATTTCACTTTAATGATTCATGATGCATGAACTACTCGTGTATTTAGTTGGTTAAGGCTTGTAGAAACTCAATTATTAAATCTCTTGAAGGTTTACAATATCATTTCAATAAACTGTACATTTTCTCAATTCTCTGAATTTCTGTCCCACTGAAATTGAGTTTCTAAGCCTTAAATATTTAAAAACTTACTCATATAAAATTTTACATAATTCTTTCTCAAATTGAATCTTAACAAGATCAAATTTAGAAATCTCAATTATTTCCAAATATCTTTAGTTATTAAGTAAAAATAAAATAAAATAATTTTCTTTTGAAAATTTTAATTAAAAGCGAATAATCTTTAAATCATTAACCAAATTTAAAATTTTTTTCTTTAATTCAAGATTTAATTATCTCAACTTGTTATAAATTAATTTTCATAAAATGTCTACTTTCTAAAATAAATACTAATTTTTTATTCTAAATATAAAAATAATTTCTAAGAAGAAATAAAAGATACAAATTTAAAGAGTAAGGTAAGAAATTCTTACTGAGTTTTAGCTTTCCGTCATGCTCGCTATATGCTTAAACTCCACATTACAATATCATCAATCAAATATTATCAATCACAGTTAAACATCATCAATCACAAATCAATCATAATCAAATCAATTAAATATCATTAATACATATCATAATACAAAATTTAATGATTATTAGTATAGTTGATTTTTAAGTTCTTTTTGTCCATTCCTCGCATAGGTTTATGTAAGTTCATAATCCAGTCCTTGCATAGGTATAGTTCAGTCCATATGGGTCATAGTGGTCCAAGTCCTTGCATAGGTATGTTAGAGTTAGTTACATCAGATATTTAATTTAAAATTTATTAAAAATTTTAAGTTAAAGAGTTAATATTTTAAAATAATATTATTATTAAATTTAAAAGGAGTAGGGGACTCCTCCCATTATTCTTATGTCTTTTCATATCATATTCTTATCTCACTCCCCCTTACCTCTTGTATCTTGATTCGTTATTGAAGATCCGTACGCGTCTCGTCTCCGAGTTCTAAAACATACCAATTTCATTTTAATATAGTTACAAGATGAAAATTAAGATTACTACTTAAAACAGAAATGGTAAATTTTGAATAGTGAGTAGTAAATCGTGAATAGTAACAGTAAATAGTAAAACATAAATAGTAACGGTAAATAGTAAAATGTGAATAGTAACGATAAATAGTAAATCGTGAATAGTAACAGTGAATAGTAAAACATGAATAGTAACGGTAAATAGTAAAATATGAATAGTAACAGTAAATAGTAACAGTAAATAGTAATTTACTATTTGAATAGTAATTTACTATTAAAATAGTGTTTTACTATGCAGAATAGTAACTTAAAATAATATTATTTTCACTATAATAATAGATTTCTAAAAACGATATGAAAATAACCCTAAAAAATATAAAAGAGAGGTATTCGTACCTTAAGATTTTAGCAGAACCTTCTTCCAAAAGAAATTATTTCTCTCTCTTACTTCCACCACTATCTCACTAGCACTACTACATTAAGAAAACTTAATCTGAAATTGTGAATTCTAAAGAAGAAATCCTTCGGTATTTATAGAAAAAAATTACTATGCATTTTATTATTTTAATATAAAAGTACTGTACATTTTTTGAATTTTTATTCCTGGTTACTATGCATCTTTTGAAAATTTCATACATGCACAATGTTTTGTATAGTAACTGTAGGTAAAATTATTAAGTCAAATAGTAACTTTTCACTCGGTATATTTTAAATATTCAAAATCAATCATTTTTGAAATTTAGCGATATTATATCAGTCCTCACTAATTTTATAATAACTAATATAAAGTTTAAATTTTAAAAATCTAAAATTTTCTGTTAATAAAAATTTATTGATACGTTTCCAATTTTTTAACGATTGGAAAAAATCAAGATTTTTTTCAAACCGATAATTTTTAGATAAGTCTACTTGAAATAGATTTTAGAAAATTTGTTTATAATTTAACGTCACTTTCTTATAAATATTTTTAATTTTAAGTCACTTATATGAATTTAAAATTATTTAAAATATATTATTTTATTAAAAAAATTCAAAATTTCCAAAAAAATTCCAAAAAATCATAAATAATACATAGATTAAAAAGTTCTAAAGAGCCATAATCTAATTCCTTCAAAATTTTAATATAAAAATAAAAATAGTGGTGTTACATTTAGCGAGGGGACAAATAGTACACTACTCAGTGTACGATTCTAACACACGACGCGGGAAGAGCCGCGTCTCCCGTGAATCCCCCTTGTGGCTGTACCTTCTGTCGGGTGACGTGAATGTTTTCAGGTGTGCGAAATGCGAACCTGGGCATACCGATATGGAGAGCGCCTCACGCGGGCTTACATTCTGGAGATGTACCTGTGAGACCGGTAGCACAGTGAGGTCGAATAAAATTACATCACTGCCCTGGATATCGATACCGAGACCGGATCAATTATCAAGCAAGGAACTTTCACACAATAATATAAATAATATGTTTTTTTTAAATCTCACAAGATGTACATTTATTTATTCATAAATATAATAATAAAAATATTATTATTCAAAAAACTTTCACACGTTACTATGAATAAAATATTTTCTTAATATCACAAAATATATATTTATTTAAATTTCTCATTTAGATGAAAAACATAAGTTGTTATTTATCTATTTATGCTTTCTATTATTTAAATTTAATAATATGTTTTCTAATAATCAACTACTAGAGACTAAATTCATATTAATTTATAGTAAAAAACTTCTCATTTAAATTTATTATCTTTTGTAAAATTATACTAATATAAAAATAATTTAAAAGCATTTTTTGTTTAAATTATGTATGTGTATATTTTGTTCTGTTTTGTTATTTTCATCTATATTATATATATTATCTTTTATTTATATTTGATATTTAATATTATTAAGTTATTTAATAGTAAATTTGTAATTTAATTAGGCGGAACTATATATGTGGGTTATTGTTGTTGCAAAAATAAAGTTTCACTTATATATAGAATTAGAATAATTCTTTTAGGAATGAAATCATATATTATGAAATAATCATAAGCAAATTAAATTTTCATCTTAAGTTTTATTTAACTTTTTAGAATAATTCTCATTTTTTAATTTTTTTCTATTAATAATTTTAATAATTACTTTATAAAATAAAATTTATAAATTAAAATATAAAAACTCACCCTATAAAAAGGTCATGTGCGTTACACGCGTAAAAATACTAGTTCTTCTATAAAATACAATAATGACATTAAAAGTTAATATGATATAATATTAAATGAGTTCTTCTTGTTATAAAAAGTTCTACTGTTTTCGACATATTTAAAGAAAAAGTATTTTTGAAAAAATATGGGTATATACATTGTACAATTTCTTTCGGCAATTGCTAACACTAAAATTGAGTATTTTCTTTCTATGATATACACTATTCCAACTCTAGTTCAACATGATTATTATTATAGATAGTAAAATTGTTTTAAAAATATATTGTATTTTTTAAGATTTAAACTTCATATCATAAATTAAGTTAGAATAACACTCAAACTTTTTTTACTTGGTGGTTCACTGGTGTAGTCTAGCCTTTCAAATAAAGAATTATTTAATGTCATTTGACTGTTGTACTACTTAAACTGTGGATAGGCCAATAAGAAAAATCTATTGACTTAAAAAAAATAATTTTATTAAATAATATATAAAATCAAATTAACAATTCAATTTTTTAATTTTCATCTTAGTCTCAAAATAAAAGCATCCATTTAGATCAAGAATATAAGAACAGCATTGTCTCAAATCATTCGTACGCGTGGGCCATATGGTGTTGCTTCAATGGGCCTGTTTTGCCAATAATTTTTTTAAAGTCCACCGTTAAATAGGAATTTTGGTTTTTTGGAAAATTAATTAACCATAGCATAAATCCTTTTTCAAAGACAAATCTAGTTTAAAGAGTCGTTTGTGTGATCTAATTCAAAATTTCATTAATTATTATATATTTAGAATATATGTAATTATTAAAGTTATGACACTTGAGAACACAAGTTGAAATTGTGAAAAAAAAAACTTTAGATTTAATTCTTATTAAACATAATCTTTGAAAGAGAAGAGATATGAAATTTTATATGTGACTTAGTTCCAAATAGAATTGCCTTTGAAAAAGAATATGTGTTTAGACTATTTGGGATGGAGGGACATATCCTTTAGTATGGAAGTGATATTCTCTCTTAAATTTTTACAGATTCAGTGGGATCCAGTATTATATCTTTAAGTTCGGTGGGAACAATGAGTCTTTGAGTTCTCGTCTGATATACACACTACTATTTGTGTTGTTGGACGAAATTGTTGTCACATACAAAAACACTCTCAAACGTAAGTCAGTAAAATGCTCAATATCAGATTTAATGCAGATATTAAAGACATTACCTTGTATGTTGTAAATGCAAATATTTGTAAGTGATGGTTGGGGGTGACACGTGTCAGTAGCTGTATTTTCAATACGGAAAGACTGCTAAATATACAATCCTAACTGACACTATTGCAGTTCTATGATCCGATATGCCCCTTAGCTTACCTGTTGTTCTCTACTTGGCTCCAGCCTTAAATGACTTTTGTGCGAGGGATCTGATGCAATGAGGTGTGCTTTAGGATGCTATACCGATTACTATCATCACCTGGTCCCATAGGAGGTTTTAGATGGCCGATATATATCATTGGGATAAAGGCCGATATCAGGCTCAAATCATTTGGCATCTAGCCTGTTGAAGTGACTTGTGTTGCTTTAATGGTCTAAGTCTCTTTGTTTAGTGTTTCGCTGAGATCACAACTTTCACATGTAGTGAATTTTAGAGTCTATGAATGAGGTGGGTTAATTCTTTCGAAGCTTCATTTGATAGAAACTTTAGGAAAACTATCTATTAACCGTAGTGGGGGATTTTTATGGTGGAAGTCTATCAGTTGATGCGTGTCACACGTTGAGGTGACGCGTAATTTCATCTTCTACTATACAGTTGTGTCCCTTGGAAAACTACATTTTGGGCCAAAACATCGCTCTAAATAATGCGTTTTGGTTCATGTTTTTTCATCTCCCGGCTCTTTGCCCTTCAGGCTTGTGCTATAAATAGGGGGCCAATGCGAAGGTTGAAGCCGCTCAAAATTTTGACTATAGTAACTTCGATATTCTTTTTTTGCAAACTAATATTCTCCATAGCTCGTACCAAGAAAATGGCTAGCATAATTCCTCAAGGTAGCCTCTTTATCTCAGCCTTGGCTTTGAATTGCTATTTTCTTACTTTGGATTTATTTTAAAACTTTATAAACCCGGGATATAAGAGACGACCACGCGAGTGACGAGTCAGTGAAGATCCTCTCCGAGCCACCATTGTAGCTATCTATGAAACCTTGACGGAAGCCATGGGTATCACAAACGGATATATGTAGGTAGGTTAGGATGGGGACTAGGGAAGCCCTCGCGGCTATGTCAGAACCTTCCATTATTGGAGTACAGTCATCTCCTGGGATGGTGGAACTTTAGGGGGGAAGAGTCATGCCGGTATCTAGATACCATAATCTTATCCACTGATTCCTCGACAATCTTTAAACCCCTAAAGATTCATTCTTCTATATTGTCTAGATCCCATGCCCAAGATGCAGAATCGAGCTTGGACTTTTATCATGCCGATGATATCGCTTTTTACCAGTGTGTATCATTCTTAAAACACGTCGTCCAATACATATAAAAAATTCTTTTCACCAAAGTAAGGGTGTGATTCCCACTCAACGAGTTCAAGATAAGGTTCTTTTGATTTTTGGACATCCTCTCTTGCCAACTCCATCCAAATGAGTAGGGTCTCTTAGAGGCATTGGAAGTATTGGAGAGCCATTTTGACTTTAAACTAACGATGGCCATGCGTTTTCACTATACAGGGGTGTCCCGACAAGGTAACCTAACTAGTGGATTAGGTTTTGTAAACCTTCAATGTTAGAATAACATCGTAAATTTTAAAGTGTACATAAAATTGGCAAAGATAGTTGGGATTTCTTTTGAGCATTCTTTTTTCAAGGTTTTCATGAAGCTGAACATGTCGATATTTTGGGAGAATTTAAACAGCTCATGAAAGTTATATACCGGATGGATGCACCAACATTTTTGTTTGGAAAATGGAGTGTTTATAGTATAAGATCACAAGTTGAGTGCAGAATCATGTCTTGTGGTTGATGCATTGTATGGATTGTCTTGGCTGGTGTCGTTGAAATGCCGAAGTCTCTTGGGCACCATGGAGAATTGAATGAAGTACCTTGCCCAACTCAGTGAAAATTTTTTATATTCATGTTATATCAGTCCTTTAGACTTGTATGTCAATTTCTAATGCTTTGTTTTGTGTGTTACAAGAAGCATGAGAGAGAGCGCTTTATATCAACTCCGGGGGTGACGAGGGATGTGAACACTAAGGCTGGAGAGTTGGAAAACTGGGTTCCTCTTTAAATGAAGAAAGTCAAAAAGGTTTCACTGCATTCTAAAGCGGCGACGGACTTGGCCTAAAAGGGTACCCCGACTCACAATAAGAAAAGATGATAGAGGAAGGAAGGTGTTGGATCCTGAAAAAGGGGAATGTTGGCCATTTTGACCCTCAGGACAAAGGAAAGGGGAAGGTCTTGAGGGTACCCCAGGTGTGCAAGGTGTTAACCGTGACCAGGTGGAGACCATGGTGATTCCATCAGACTTAGAGAGTGGTCAAGACTACTTGCACTTGCTAGAGTCTAAGGGGTACCAAAGCAAGAAGTTCACCCTCTTTTTTTATTTAAAGGATGGGCTAAAAACCAAAGAGCTGGACTATGCCTTGAATGAGGCAATTCGGTCTGCTCTCAAGAGTTTAATTATTTTTCATTTCTTCACTACGGAAGGGTCTTTAGTTGAGATTGGGCGACTAAGGGAGAAAATGCAAGACTTTTGTGGGAGTAGGGGAAGGTCCATTGCTGGCTGAAGGACATGTTGAAGAAAAACACCAACCTGGAAAGGGCGGTCTCAACCTTAAAAACCTTAAAGCTGGAGGCTCAAGATGAGTTAAAGCAACTAAAGGATAAGGTGAAAGATCTAAAAGAAAAAAATATAGACCATGAGACTAAAATTAATGGGCTAAAGAAGGATATCCAAAATAAAGATGTTAAATACAAGGCCAACATGAGACTGTTTGACTAGGTAACTATGGAGTCCTTCAGCCATGTCGTCCATCAGAAGATTCGTCATAATCGGGGCCTATCACTTAACACCAATGATATCAAATTTTCCAATAAAATCCACTATGGGGAGCTGGTGGTGAAGCATAATAGTGAGGTGTATGAGCCCATGGATGAGCCCTTTCAGTTGCTTCCTCCTCCCGACGATGAAGAACAAGTTCTAGATAAAGCATAGGAGTCGTCTGGTAGGACCAAGGTGCAAGGGAATAAGGACCATGGTGTTATGCCTTTTATTTTGTTTCCATCTTTTGTAATTCCTGGCATTAGTTCTTGTTGATTCTAGCCAAAACAATAATGTATTGAACTTTTTGAATGATCATGATTTTTTTATTGCAAAATAACTTTGGTTGAACCAAGTTAAATAATCATTAGGTCTTGTTTTAATTTTTAATCATAATGCTTAAGTTAAGATGCATGTCAAGCCAATCTTGACATCTATGATTCATGTGTAACCTTTCACTAACGCCACTTTTTGGGTTGGGTATAGCACCTAGAAAGGTGACCAATCCTAACCACTTGTTATGGTTGAAAGACCAACCACATAGATGACCGGGTGCCATTTTTGGGGCTCTGCTAGCTAGCTAGCTTCACTACTATTGGGGTGTTTGTTCTATTTTTATGGAATACATTTTTATTAATATGATATATATCGAGTTATACTAATTTCGTGCCTCATTAAAACCTTCTTAGTTAAAACCAAGTAGGAAAAAAACCTAAGGTAGGAAAAAAGTACATGGCTTGTGATATCGATCAACTACAGTAAACCCGAAGGTTTTGTACATTCCACTTGTTGTTGATGACATCGCCTTGTAGGGTTTATAACTAGTAAGATCCTCCCAGGGTGACTTCAGATACCCAATATGGGCTTTTATAATTAGGCTTTAATTTCCTTTAGTGGGCAAACTTGTTCCCAACATTGGCTCATCATAAGACTAAGTCTCTGACATTAAAACGTTGAAGTTATACCTTTTTTTATACTGGAAGACTACTTTGGCCTTTACTATTTGATCCCAGATAAAAGCTTCCTCTCGTAATTCATGGAGTCCTTCGAGCTCACAACATAATTGTGCTTTGCTATCCTATTGGGAAAAATGTTGGACTTAACCTGAGGTTTTGCTAATTTCTATCGGAATAAAAGCCTTCACTTTATATGTCAACCATAATGGTGATTCTCCTATGGAAGAATGCGGGGTAGTTTGATATGCCCACGGGACATGGCATAACTAGTTAGTCCATTCACCTTGGGCTTCACCTAATCTCTTCCGTAGACCCTTGAGGATTTCCCTGTTGGCCACATCGGCTTTGGTTGTTTATCTAGGGATGCTCGATGGAGGAGAAAACTTATGGAATTTCCAAGCCTTGGAGTAACTCCATAAAGTTTCTATTAGTAAACCGGGTCCCAATATCCATTATAATCCGCCTAGGGACTCTAAACATGGCAATGATATTCTCATATACAAATCGACACATCTTGGTTGATGTGATGTGGACAATGACTTCATCCTCTTTCCATTTATAGGGATGGCAATATGGGCCAGGCCCGTGGGCTAGCTCATTTAGTCTGTTAAAGTGGGTCGAGTCGGGCTAACCTTTGAAGCCTATTTTTTTGAATAAGCCTAGCCTATTTTAGCCCCTACAAAAATGGGCCGTCACGGGCTGGATCGGGTTGGCCCGTTAGGACTATATTAAAAAAATATTAATATATATTTTTTAATACTTAAGTTCCTGTTTCAAAAAAATATTGTTTTGTAAGTAACTTTCTTCTTGCAACGCCGGGCCTAAATTTCCCTTCCTATTGTGATTTTTCCTTCGTAAGACTCACGCCCACACCCAATCAAATCTGCTGCTCTGCACGTCTCACCATACCACGTTGTTGTCCATATTTCTTGCTTGCTTGCTGTCCGCACTGCTGTCCCACCACACGTTGATTGCTGATCATGTTGGGCCTTGCTTGCTCCAGTCTGTAGCAGTGTCTTCTTGTGTTCCACATCTTGCACGCCACATCTTGCTTCACTTCATGTGTATACAAAAAATATGGGTTGTCTAATATAATGGATTCTAGTAATGTTTCATTGAGTGTTGATGGCAATGCTAATTTAAGGGTTGGAGTTCAAGAGTCAATTAATGATGATGATGTTGTTCATGATAATGATGATCTTGTTCATGATAATGATAATAATAGTGTTCCTCTTCCTAATAAGAAGGCTAAGAGTTGCACCTTAGATGTTTGGAAATATTTTACTAAGATAGGAAGAGAAAGTGATGGGATTGAAAGGGAAAAATATATTAGTTGTTTAGTGAAATTTAAAGTGGGTGGAACGACATATGAAACTTCTCACTTGCATAGGTATATTGCTAAATGCAAAAAAAAAAAGTTTGAGGATATGAGTCAAATAATAGTTCTCAAGGGAAATTAAAAGCTAGAAAGATAGATCAATTGGTTGCACATGGGATACTTGCTGCTGCTATTATTGCATATGATTTGCCTTTCAAATTTGCTGAGTTTAGTAAGGTTATGAGTTGGCTAAAGTATTTAAATCCCGATTTGCAAATGATATCTCGTAATAATACAAAGGCTAATGTGTTAAAAATATACTTAAGAGAAAAGGAAAAACTTAAGTATGAGTTGGCTAGTTGTGTGGGTATGATACCTCTGACATTTGATTTATGAACTGCTTGTACTACTGAGGGTTATATAACTTCGACTGCGCATTATGTTGACTTTAATAGAAAGTTAAACAGTAAAATAATTAATTTCCACCACATGCCTCCACCTCACACTTGGATTGAGTTGTTTAAAAAAGTACTTGAGTGTTTGACTGATTGGGGAATTAAAAAGAAGATTTTTAGCCTCACATTAGACAATGCAACTTCTAATGATGTTGTGACATCCCAGTCACTGTTGAGGGCGGGGAGTGATCGCCGGTGCATAGGCACGGACAAGGAGCGGCTCCTGGCAGGCTTTCAGTGGGAAGAACACATGAACGAACCGAATACATACTAGAATAAGAGGGATCTGAAGACTGTATAGGTATGGGACTATACTATCGAGGATAGCTTAAAGAAATGAATTCGTACTATCTATACCAACAAATGCATTAGCCTTTCCGGTGGCCTATCACTTAAGAACTCCAAAACTTAGAGTAATTCTGGGATGGGTGACCTCTTGGGAAGTTCTCGGGAAGTGTGTGATTGAGGACAAAGCACACTAGAAAGGTCTCGTGTTGGTCTGTGGGGTGAGTCGTTCATTCCTGAAAAGCGGCCGGGGCGTTACAGTGGTATCAGAGCCTAGCCTCTCCTAGTACGGTATGGTTCGGGGATGAACCAGGCGGAAGCTGGTGGGCATGTGACATCCCGGTCACTGTTGAGGGCGGGGAGTGATCGCCGGTGCATAGGCACAGACAAGGAGCGGCTCCTGGCAGGCTTCCAGTGGGAAGGACACATGAACGAACCGAATACATACCAGAATGAGAGGGATCCGAAGACTGTATATGTATGGGACTATAGTATCGAGGATAGCTTAAAGAAATGAATTCGTACTATCTATACCAACAAATGCATTATCCTTTTCGGTGGCCTATCACTTAAGAACTCCAAAGTTAAGCGTGCTTAACTTAGAGTAATTCTGGGATGGGTGACCTCCTGGGAAGTTCTCGGGAAGTGTGTGACTGAGGATAAAGCACACTAGAAAGGTCTCGTGTTGGTCTGTGGAGCAATTCGTTCATTCCTGAAAAGCGGCCGGGGCGTTACAGATGTGATGGTTGATAATTTGCAAAATCGGTTGTTATGTGGTGGTCAATTTTTTCATGTCCGTTATTTTGCTCACGGTTTAAATTTGATTGTGCAAGAAGGGTCGAAGGTAATTAGTGATGTTTTTCATTTGATTAGGGAGAGCATAAAATATGTGAAGGGTTCTGAAGGTAGGATGAAAAAATTTAAGGAATGTGTTGACAAAGTTGGTGGTGTTGACACTTCATGTGAGTTGTGTTTGGATGTGACCACAAGATGGAACTTTACTTATTTGATGCTCGCGTTTACTCTTAAATATAAACTTGTCTTTACAAATCTTCACTTCTATGATGATAATTACAGGTTTTATCCCTCTCTTGATGATTGGAAAAGATGTTTATGTTTTTGTTACCTTTTTATAAAACAACTACTTTATTTTTGGGGACATCGTATCCTACTGCCAACTTGTATTTCTTGCAAGTTTGGAAGATTCAATGTGTCCCTCTTGAAAGTTTGAGAGATAATGATGAAGTTGTCAAGAAAATGGGTGAAAGGATGATCATAACGTTTGAGAAATATTGGGATGGGTATAACATTGTGCTTGCTCTTGGTGCAATTCTTGATCCAAGATTAAAACTTGAGACTTTAAGCTATTGTTACATGAAAGTGGATCCTTTGACTTGTGAGAGAAAGTTACATGATGTGAAGATGAATTTGTACAAGTTGTTTAAATAGTATCATGAGAAAGGAGGTCCTTGTTCATAAACTGGAGTGATTAATTTAGCTATCAAGGGATCCGTATCAGATTTTAAGTCCTCATCATCTAACACTATAGCTTACTTATTTAATGTAAGTTTATTATATTTTTGTTTCATTGTTTAATTTTATTAATATTTTTATTTATATCGTTGAAATTAACATCTAATAGGAATTGGCCTCACATAAGACATAAATGCACACAAAAATTAGGAAGTCTCAACTTGATCTTTACTTGGAAGAGCCAACATTGGATTCTAGTTTTTATGGAGAGTTGGATGTTCTTGTGTGGTAGAAGGATAATGCTAGCCGTTTTGGAGAACTTTCAAAGATGTCTCGGGATGTATAAAGCATTCCAATCACAACTGTTGCCTCTAAATCTGCATTTAGCATTACAGCACATGTGCTTAATAAAGTATAGAAATCGATTGTTGTCTAAAAATATGGAAACTTTGATGTGTGCTCGTAATTGGATGCATGGTTTTGTTGATGAAGATGAACTTCCTCCAAAAGTTGAGCTATCAGAGTCCAAGTGTAGCTCGAATGTTATTGAATATTGATGTAGTTGATGAAGATGAACTTCTCACTTTATTTAATGTTATTTACTATGGACTTTTATTATTTTGATTTTAAAATATTGTGGACTTTATTATTGTGAACTTTATTTGATGTTATTTACTATGGACTTTTATTATTTAGGTTTTTATTATTGTGGACTTTATTATTGTGAACCTTATTTGATTCTATTTACTATTGACTTTTATTATTTAGGTTTTTATTATTGTGTATTTTATTATTGTGAACTTTATTTGATGTTATTTATTTTGGACTTTATATTATTAATGTTTGTGTGTTTGATTTTTGTTTTAAATATTGGTTGATTATTTGATTTGGAATTAATTTTGATGACTATTTATTGTTTTCATTTAATGCAAATAAAATTAATTTAAACATTTAATGAAATAAATTAGATTAATTATAAAATTTATCTCTAAAGAAGGTGAAATCTAATTTTTATATCTAATTTTTTTAAAAAAAGACGTAAAAATATAGTTCAAATTTAAAAAAATGGCCCAGCCTATTTTGGCCCGTGGGCCACATGGAATACGGGTCAAGCTAATGTTTTTGGCCTGTTTTTCTATTATGGCCCGACCTAGCCCGACCTGTATTTTGACGGGCTTATGTGGTCCTTGGCTCGACCCATCCTTTTGGCTTGTTTTGCCACCCCTATCCACTTTGTGAAATAATATACTCTTATGATGAGGTACTTGACCTCTCCTAGCACTGTGGGAAATGGTCCTAGAATATTTAGCCCGTATTTGTGGAAGGGCCATGGGACAGCTGTAACATCCCGATTTTTATAAAAATAACTTAAAAAGGATTAAAGAAGAATTTCTAAATGAAATTCCGAGTGGAAAATGAATGAGACAAGATTTTCTGAGTGAAATGAATCAGATTCCGAGTGAAATGAATCTGACTCCGAGTGAAATAAGACAGAACACTGTTTCCAAGTGAAGTTAAGATATTTCCGAGTGAAACATCATTAAGAGAATCATATCTGAACGAAGTAACGCTGTGTCCAATTGAGACACGTTCGAGTAAAGCAAATCCGAGTGAAACGTCTCTGAGAGGAACGTTTCCGATTGAGTTGCCGAGTGAAGTGTCTCTGTGACATTTCCGAGTGAGTCCTTCCAGAAAGAGTGCTTCTGGACAGAGACTTGAAATCCGATTGAGTCTGTTTCTGAATGAATAATTCTGAGGAGAATGAATATTCGAGTAATCCTTTCAAGCGGAATGATTTTCGAGAAAGGAAGTGGACTCCGAACTCCGAGTGACCTTTCAGTGTAGAAACTTCCGAATGACGAAAGAGTAAGATTGACTCGGTAAAAGGTATATCTGAGTGAGATATGCCTGATTAAGGTATTTCCGAATAAGACAATTGTGAAAGGGTCATTTCCGAGGAAGGGAATCCGAGTGTTTCATAAGAAGGAACCTTTCCGAGTGAAGTTCCTCCGAATGAAGGAATTCTAAGAAGAAAGAGGCTTGGATAAGTTCTCTCGGAAAGAGATGCCCAGAATGTGGAAACCAAGTCGGAATACATAGAAACCGAATCGGAACTTAATAAATATTTTACTATGGATGCTTTCCACGTCAACTTGTTCTTCTACGTTCTAGCAAGATCCTTTTTGAGATATTTTCCTAAGAATGGGACCCTTTTTAATGAGCTGTCCCCTTTTCATTAAATATCTTAATCTTTCATTATCATGAAAGAGACGCATGTCAGAATACTTCTATTCATTCACGTCTCTTCTGCATGAATCATAAGTATAAATACTTCCATTGATTGATTAATGGAAGAACTCTTAATCATCAGCCTTTCTTTCCAAACTTTACTGGAAATCAACGAACAAGAAGAAAGTTAAGTCTTCATTTCCTTCTCTTTACAAAGGAAGCTTGGACTGATGCAGAAGTGCAATTCCAGTCGGAATTTTGGAGCAGTGACTTGGTTATAGCTTTTAAAGCTGATGGAACACCTTATTTCCAGGTAGGGGGGACGTACATTTCAAATATATGGTTTATGAATGGATTTGGGGTATCATTGATATGATATATGTGATATATGTATGAAATGTTATTGAGACCCCAATTAAATAACATACTTTATATTAATTATTTTCCATTCATATTGAGTTATATGTGATGTTGTTGTCCATGATACTGAGTTCTTATGAGATTGATGAGGGTGATACGATATGAATTATAGTCATGAATTTTCATGATATATAATTACATGCTATGTTGGTTATTATGCCGAGTGGAATAATATGAGTTGGTGTTGATATGTGATTTGATGATTGATGATTGATATATCAACTGTATTGAGACGCACATAGGACTGCAGGGGACCTGTGTTGCCGGTCTAGTTGTGGACACGCCTGTTGATGGCATAGACCCTGTGGTGGTTCCTATATACCACGAACGCCTTTGAGTGTGACTCAAGGCCG
Source organism: Clitoria ternatea (assembly GCA_037962975.1). Lineage (NCBI taxonomy): Eukaryota > Viridiplantae > Streptophyta > Magnoliopsida > Fabales > Fabaceae > Clitoria > Clitoria ternatea. Next base: position 291,407,032 of record CM075670.1, read on the forward strand.
GCCCGTAGCACTAAGTAGAGGACCGCTATCACTCTGGGAGTGGTACTCGGTGTTACATTATGGGCGCAAAGCGGTTTGGTACCTGTAAAACGGCCGGATCAGCGAGGAGCTGAGTTATGGCTCGGGGAGCCAGTGTTGCAACACAAACAGTATAATGATCCCATTTTGGTTGGTCATGTATACTGATGATGATACATATTAATGGATCCATTTGATTGAGCATGTGCATACACTGATTTATGTGTTATTGAGAGAACATGCTATTTTATGATGAGTATATGTCTCGGTTTGAGAATGAATGACTTGTCATATTTGCCGAGTGAGAAATGCAATAAGTGCCGAGTGCAGTTTGCTATACTTGTCGAGTGAAGTTTGTTATATGTCTTGGTTTTGTGGTATTTTTATGGTGAGCAAAATGAGTATATAATTATTGTGAATGACTTATGATCAGTTTTGTTTTATAGTTATTAATTGGACTTTTAATCCAATTCAATAACTGTTATTTGATATGTTATGCTCACCCTCTACAATTATTATTTTTCAGTGGATGAAGGGCCCAACCATGATATGTGAAGACACTCAGCAGCTCGGGATTGTATTTGGGTAGAAGCCTTGGCCGGCTCCTGAGAATACTGAGTGAAATTATGTATTGCATATTTTAAATGAGCCGGTCGGTTTATGTAAAATAGATATTGAAATTATTTAATTCAAAATCTGTTTGAAATTTAAATAAATTATTTGTATTTCAAATAACCGGTCGGATTGATGTAAAACCGAGCTTGTTATTTATTAAATCCGACTTCTGTTTTGGAAATTTTATTTGATTTATTGAAATTTATTTTAAAAATTAAGGATGTTATAACAGCCAAGGTGAATAGTTATTCTATCGGGACATGGAGCAAATTTGTAAACTTATGGCAAGAGTCACATTTGTTGACATATTCAATAGTGTCCTTTATCATGGAGGGCTACCAATATCTTGCCCTTAGGATCTTTCTCGTTAAACTTCGACTACTAGCACGGTGCCCATAGGTTCCTTCATAGACCTCGGCCAACACACCTTTGACCTCAACTTCATTCAAACATTTTAAATAAGAGACAAAGTGCACTGTATAAAAGATCATGTCATCCACCATGGTATAGTTTGGGGGGTCCCTCTTTAATTTCTTCTTTTCTATGGGATTTATGGGTAACTAATTGTTTGCCATGTAACGCATGATAGAGGCCACCCAAGAATCATCCCTGAGAGCTCTCACCTTAAGTGTATTGACTGAGAGCAGGGGAGATATACTTGGCATTACAAGGATGCTCTTTATAATGGTCATGGTAAACCCTGCCTTTTTATGTTGGCAAGGCGTGAAAGAATATCGATTTCAGTGTTTACTTCCCTCGATACCTTCTTGAATTCAACCTTGTCAAAGTGGCATTCTATCTCTTTAACCTTGGTGAGGTATAGCTACATCAATGGTTATTTTGCTTGATATTCCCCCGAGACTTGTGAGATGACTAATTGGGAATTACTACACAGGGTAGCCATTCAGGCTCCAACATCCATAGCGGCCCTCAATCCCACCGAACAGGCTTCATACTCTACCTGGTTGTTTTAAGTCTTGATGTCAAATCTTAGAGAAATCTTAAGGTGGAAGCCGTCTTCACTTTCTACAATGATCCTGGCTCCACATCCTTTAATACTTTAAGAGCCATTGATATAGATCGTTCAATAGGTTCAACGTTGCTCAGGATTTCACCAGTAAGCTCAGCTATGAAATCAGCTAATACTTAGGCTTTGATAGCTGCTTCGGGCTTATACGTAATATTGAATTCTAAAAACTCAATGACCCATTTTATCATTCTTCCTGCCAAACCAGGTTTATGTAATACCGTCTACAGAGGGAGATCTGTGTACACATAACCAGATGGGCATGAAAGTATTGCCTTAAATGCCAGGATGCCCAAACAATTATCATTGCTTCTTTCTTGATTTTTTGATAACGGAGTTTGGTCCCTTGTAGGATTTTTCTTGTGAAGTTCACTGATTTTTCCCCTTTGAGTGTTTCCTTTACCAACACTACCCATAACTCTTCATCCAAATCAAACAAATAAAGAAAAAGCTTTTCACCGGGACCAGGATTCACCAACATTGGTGGCTAATCTAATACCTCATTCAAACTCTAGAGAACATTTACTGTATGATGATTTTATGATGAACTATACATGTTAGATATGGCACGGTGAAAATGTTGACGTGGCAAGTAGCACTTTTCAAACAAAAAACCAAAGGTCTGCACAAGAGGTTGATGTGGACATGGATGATTGACTTGAGCATATGATTCGTGATGTGTGGGAGTAGAAAGTTTTAAGAGAGCCTATGTATACGAAACTATGTGTGAGGATTTTGAGAAACCCTTGTATCCGAATCGCGCTAATTTCACGAGATTGTCAGCAATTTTACGATTGTTTAATTTGAAGATGATAAATGGGTAGATTGATAAAAGCCTTACTGAGTTGCTTAAATTGTTTAAAGAAATGCTCCTAGCTGGTAGCACTTTGCCAAATTGTAATGATGAGGCTAAAAAGGTTTTGTGTCCTATGGGTTTAGAGTATAAGAAGATACACGTATGCCCAAATTATTGTGTATTATACTAGGGTATAGTGTGGTGTGTCACGATATAGGAAGAAATAGATGGATTTTGATGAAATGTGCACTAGAGGGTTTCTTACGAAGGTATGATGGTATATACCCATAGTTTCAAGATTGAAGCGTCTATTTACCAATGCAGATAATGAAAAGCTTATGAGATGGCATACGGATGAAAGGGTTATTGACGAATAACTTAGGCATCCGACAGATGGATTGTAATTGAAGAAAGTGGATACCTTGTTTTCGAATTTTGCCAATGATCCAAGAAATGTTAGGGTTGTACTAGCCACATACGGAATGAACCCATATGGTAACCTAAGCACAAATCATAATTCGTGGCCTGTTTTGTTGTTTGTTTACAACTTGCCGTCATGGCTCTATATAAAGCGAAAATATATTATGCTATCAATGATGATTTTTTATCCAATACAACCGGGAAACGACGTTGATATATACTTAACTCCATTAGTTGAAGACTTAAAAATGTTATGGGAAGACAAAGTTAATGTATTTGACAAGTTTACAGTGAAGTTATTCAATTTACATACCATGTTTCTGCACAGTCAACAATTTTCCAGTGTATGGTAACCTAGCTGGGATGTGAAAAGGATAAAATGTGTCTTATTTGTGAGGAAGGAACCTGTTACGATCAACTGCATCATGGAAGGAAAACTGTTCATCTTTGACATTAAAAGTTTCTTAAAGTTGATTATTCGTATCACAGTCTAAAAAATTCCTTTAACGGTGTGCTAGAGTTAGAAATGGATCCTCCCCTATTAATTGGTAATCAAGTCACTAGTGGAAAAAAAGGATATAATCACGGTTAAAAAAGGCCTTTATTCACGGTTAAAGAACCGTGGTTGTTGAAGCCGTGGTAGTAGATGATGGTCTTTAACCACGGTTAACAACCGTGGTAATAAATCACATCTAACCACGGTTAAGAACAACTGTGAACATAACTTACTATTTATATTCACGGTTATCGAGAATAACCGTGGATATAGATACATTTTATCCACGGTTGTCCATCAAAACCGTGAATATAAGTAGATTGTAACTGAAACTAAACCATACTTATATTCACGGTTGTGATGGACAACCGTGGATAAAATGTATCTATATCCACGGTTGCCCATCATAACCGTGAATATAAGTATGGTTTAGTTTCAGTTACAAACTACTTATATTCACGGTTGTGATGGACAACCGTGGATAAAAATGTATCTATATCCACGGTTAAGGTAGTAACCGTGGAAAAATCTTGTCTTTATTCACGGTTGTTGCCATAACCGTGAATAAATGCTGAGGTTTTTTTTTTTAATATGCACTCTGTTTTATCGTTGCCCAACCCTGCATTCAGACAAGCCAGTACAGTATACAGTATGCCACAGAAACACTATGCCGAAAGAATCGTATGTATATATATATATAACAATTTATTTTCTATATCAATTCATAACAACCTAAAAAATAAAAGTATATACAATTAAGTTGAATGTAATCTAATAAAAGTAAACCCTAAATCCTACTACATACATATATAAAAGAATAAATATCCTATATCTAGCTTTGCCTAAGTTCATGGAAGTGTGAGGCCCATTGCCTTCTAACATCATCCACAAGTTCCTTTGGGAAATATGACCGGTCATTAAAGTGCTGCAAACAATGCACAAAACAATTAGAACAAAAGCTTTATTTATTACATGAAATTGATGAAATTGGAGAAATTGACACGGTGATGAGAATTACCTCTGTCCATCCATCTACTAAATGATGTTGGACAATGGTCAGCATAGTGTGCATGACGAAATAGCCACACTCAAAGGTACCCTTCTGCCTGTAAGACTACAATGGACATATAGTATGGAATAAGTGAATTCGGAACTTAAAAAACATGTACTGAAGATTTGAATGAATACGATTGACTTACTTTTGGGTACACCCATACAACTGTTCTTCCTTTGTGCTTGTTTCCAATCAGTACATTGTATCCAACCACCGCCCTGCGTCAAACAAAACACAAGATAAGTTAGAATTGTATAGTTCTAAAAATGATGTAATTGAATTTGTGGTTATTGTTTAGGGATGAACTTACCGGTCTACTATATCTCTCAGGTCTTGTGGAGCTGTTTTGTGCAAACTATCAAAGTACAAAGCAAGATAGTCCTTCGGACAGATCACCAGAAGCGTCCAGTGAGCCCTGCAGTTACGAGTGATAACTGAGACTTCAAAATGCAAAATATCATAACAATAATTATGGAATAGAGTATTACCCTTTATGATAGGGGCCCATGTATATAGACTTCTCAGACTCAAACATCCAATTCTGGATGTATGTCTGGGTGTTCTGCGAGGTGTTTCCTTGCCTCTGTATGACAGAGGGCTCTAAGAAACCGTAAGTTCCTTGGAAACCCAAGTCCACTGAGAGTTTTGCCAGATACCTAAACAAGGTAAGACATGGTTAGCGACAAATAACTTGTATAATGAAAAAATTGGACAACACAAGGATATACTTACAGCTCCCACAACTGCAAGATGGAGCCGTTCAGCATCGACGTCCCCGTAATAATGTCACAAATGTCAGAACTTGTAACGTAAACTGGAAAATCACTGGGATAGCCGAACACTAGTGGCTGCCATGGGACCTGAACAGTGTCGTTATCTTCCTCATACCCGATGCGCCATAGCATCCGGACGGGATCCTTGGCCGGGTCTGGCTTCTTCAATGGCTGTTCCTGTTGAACAATTAACAACCATCACATTTTGTACCATAATTGACAAGGAAATAAAGCTAGTTAGTGTTTAGGGTTTTTACCTGTCCAGGGGCAATCACCAGAAGTCTGTTGGGCCACATCAGAAAGTGGCCCAACGCCTGACCGACGGTCTTCACCTCCTGAGTTGCCACTGGCACAGCAGCATCCTCCTCGAGGACGAGCACAACCGAGACCCTGGACATACCATCAGGTAATGTCTGATGGTGAACCACAGGGCCTAAGTTGTGCACCATACCAGTGGCAACTGGCTCCTCCGACCCGTCAATGAACAGGTCACATTGACGGGTGTCTGGTGGCTCGACCCCGTCATCGTCAGGGTCAGCCGCAGCGCACGACCCCTTAGTGCTAACCTTCCGTACCTACATATTTACACATCAGGCAGAAGTTATTCAACAATGAAAGTGATTACAAACAATAAAATTGAGGAAAATAAATAAAGAATCTAACCTGTGGGTCGCTGGCTGGTGTAGTAGTCTCCTGGTGGTGGCTGAGTGAGGCCTTCATCTCCTCCCTGAATCGGGCCATCTCCTGGTGGAGCCTAGATATCTCCTCCTGGTACTCAGCCTTCACAACAGCCACCTTTTGCTCCACTATTTGCTCAAGGGATGGGGCAGGGTCGGGAGCACCGTAATAGGCGCGGAGGCCTGTAAAATGTGAATGATTAGCCCATAATTGTTTAACAGATAACAAAATGAATGCATAGAGTTAGTTAGCACTGACCTACACCTCGACCAACAGCACGCACTCTTCCTGGGTGCTCTGGCCTGCCAATGGCGGTAGTCAATATATCCTCCCGTCCATGGGCTACGAAAGACCCTTGGGTTGATTGCTCAACCAAGGAATCCTGAAACCAAACAAGTTAGTATTCACTTCCTTCACGTAAACTGAAAAACAGACACTGATATAAAGGGGAATACTTACTATACGTGAGGCAACCTCCTGAGCCTGTGAGGAAGTGTATTCCCCACTCTTCTTGATCCTAGCCCGCTTCCATTTGTCGTGGCGCGCAGGTGGGGAAGGGGGATCCACAATACCAGTGTCAGTCTGACACTGACTCAGCCTCTCCTGTGCCAGCCGCTCCTCCAACCTACGGTAACCGCCACGTGACAGTGTGTGTGGGCAGTCATTTAGCTTCCTAGTCTCCTTGGCTTTCTTTCTGGTCTCCTACAACAAGAAAAAAAATATTCACAGTTAGCCGTATAAATTATACATATTATTTAATCATCTAAAAACCAATGTACCTGAAACTCGGCAGAATGTCTAGATGTAACAAAAGCATCCCAGGTCTCCTGATCGATGAATGGATACTTCTCTCCAGGGAACTTTCCTTGGTCGTCCCCGAATACATACCTACAATGAAAGGTACATTTAAACTAAGGATTGGCACAATTTGGTGAAGCGTTGATTAAGAATTTAAAGTTCAATATACCTCGTGGTGAGTATGGATTTGAACGACCTCCATCGCTCAGCCATGATACCGAGGACCTTCCTCCTCGCTATGTCGGAAGATGGTATCTCAAAAGAATCCTACATGAAAGGAGTTAGTCCATAAAGGAGTCCTTATTAAGAGTTACATGAAATAATACACTAAAATAAAACTTAAATAATACATAAGTTACCAGAACATCACTCCATAGCTGGTTCTTCACCACCTCCTCGACACTATCCCAGTCGGGGATAATGATGGACACCTTCGACCGTACGACAACCCCCAGATAACTGCTAAGCTTCGTGGCATGCGGTCCACTAAATCTGCCGGTGTTGACATCCATGTCAACAACTGGCCTCTCTCCCCGGTGACGCCTACGTGCGATGTCTGGCATCCGGGTAACACCTCTACTCTTCCGAGCAGAGGAACCACTGGCCTGTGAGTCGGACCTGGATCGTCCATCCTGGTCAGCCATGAGTATCTGTCCAAACAAGGAAAAAAACTGTCAAATATTTAATATAACATTTAAAACAACGAATAACTAATATAACATGTAATGAAATGAATCACCAACAAGATTAATACCCTATTAAGATGAAATATTTTCCCACAAGCCCTCATGGTGGTCATGACGACTGGCAACTACATCATCTATGTCATGTTCCACGATAGATGTTGGAATACGTGTTGTAGTTGATGGAATGTCCACAATATCAAGATTGGGGTCTCCAATGTGTCTACCTTGGATAACAATTGACCACCGTTTGTCAGCTGGGTCTGCCACATAAAAAACTTGCTTCACCTGCGTTGCCATTATGAATGGTTCTTCCTTATGCCCGATCTTGTTGAGGTCCACCAACGTAACTCCTAAATCATCAGTTGTGACACCGTTCTTATTGTCAACCCATTTGCATTTAAACACAGGAACGGTGAAGGGACCGTAATCAACTTCCCATATATCTTCAATCACACCAAAGTAGCATGACTCCGCCATCACAGGGTTGTTGTCCTTTGCAGTTGAGAAATGCATTGACTGAGCCACAACCATCACTCCACTGTTTTGATTTGTACTCTTTTCATCCTGTGTCCTTGTATAAAACGAATAGTTGTTTATGTCATACCCACAAAAGGTGAGGACATCAAAGTTCGGGCCCTGTGCTAGTCGATGTAATGTCGAGGATGCAGATGCATCTTTCAGGACGGTCTTTTGGAACCACTGCATGAAGCTCTTGTTGTGTTCATTCAACAACCACTTTTCAGTCATTTTAGGGTTGGTTTTCTTGACTAGCTCCTTGTGTGTGGCTAGATACGGTTGCACGTCGTCCGTGTTGTTTAAAATATACAAGTGTGCCTGAAGGACATCAGCACGTGGCATGCTCTTCACTTTTTTTCCAATCGTTCCTTTCCCATCCAATCTCCCTTCATGACGGGTCGTTGGAATACCAATGCTTGCAGCATGTGACATGTATTCAGTGCAAAACTCAATTGCTTCCTCTGCAATATATCTTTCCACAATTGAAGCTTCGGGACGACGTTGGTTCTTTATATACCCTTTCAATATCTTCATATATCGCTCAACGGGATACATCCAATGGAGGAACACTGGACCACAACAACGGACCTCTCTCACCAAATGGATGATTAAGTGGACCATTATGTCAAAAAAAGAGGGCGGGAAATACATTTCAAGCTGACATAATATAAGTGATGCTTCCTGTTCCAACACATCCAATTCGCCGGGCACGATTACCTTGCAACATATGGAATTGAAAAACATACACAACCTTGTTATGACATTTCTCACATTTTTAGGAAGAATGTCACGAATGGCGATAGGCAGAAACTGCTGCATCAACATGTGACAATCGTGTGACTTCAACCCAATTAACTTTAAATCTTTCATGGAAACACAAGACTTGATGTTGGAGCCATAACCAGACGGAACTTTCACACTTCGTAACGATTCACACAGACTTTGCTTTTCTTTTCTTGATAACGTATGACATGCTGGAGGCAAATATGTTCTTTTGCCCTTTGATTGTGGATGCAAATCTTGACGTATACCCATCAACTCTAAGTCCATACGCGAGTTTAGGCCATCCTTAGTCTTCCCGGGTATGTTTAAGAGTGTACCAACTAAACTGTCGCAGACATTCTTCTCCACATGCATTACATCAATGCAGTGTCTTACATCAAGCTCCCTCCAATATGGCAGGTCAAAAAACACTGACCTTTTCTTCCAGTTGTTTTGTGTCGGGTGCTGTTTTTCACACTTACCAAATTGCACGTTGACGTCCTTCACCTTTTCATATGCCTGGCGACCAGATAGTGGTGGAGGAGCCATTTCAAAATCTTGGGCACCGTTAAACGACTTCTTCAACCTTCGAAACGGATGATTCGCTTTAAGAAACCTTCGATGTCGAAGATAAACATTTTTCCTGCCATGATGCAACCGCACAGAACTAGTCCCCTCCTCACATACTGGACAAGCTTTATGACCCTTCACACTGTACCCAGATAAGTTACCATACGCTGGAAAGTCATTGATTGTGCAAAATAACATGGCACGCAATTTGAATGATCGCCCGGTAAACCATCAAACACTTCAACCCCGTCTTCCCACAACCTTTTGAGGTCTTCAACCAATGGAGTTAAATATACATCAATGTCGTTCCCTGGTTGTCGTGGACCAGAAATCATCATTGATAACATCACATATTTTCGCTTCATGCACAACCATGGCGGCAAGTTGTAAACAAACAACAAAACAGGCCACGAACTATGGGTTGTGCTCAGGTTACCAAACGGGTTCATGCCGTCTGTGGCTAGTGCAAGCCTAACATTTCTTGGTTCATTGGCAAACTCTGGAAAAATCCTATCCATTTTCTTCCATTGCGACCCATCGGCCGGATGCCTAAGTAGTCCATCAACAACCCTCTCATCAGCATGCCATCTCATAAGTTTTGCATCATCTGCATTGGCAAACAGACGCTTTAGTCTTGGAACTATAGGTAGATACCACAACACCTTTGCAGGAGACCCTTTAGTGCATACCTCATCAGAATCCGCCTCTTTCTTCTTATACCGTGACACCCCACATCTAGGACATCGATGCAGCATTTCTAATTCACCCCGGAATAATACACAATCATTTGGGCATGCATGTATTTTCTCATACTCCAAACCCATAGGACACAACACCTTTTTGGCCTCATAGTTACTTTTCGGCAAGGTGTTTCCAGCTGGGAGCATTTCTTTCAACAACTTCAGTAAGTCAGTGAAACTTTTATCCGTCCACCCGTTTATGGCCTTCAAATTAAACAACCGCAAAACAGCTGATAACCTCGTGAAATTGACGCAATTTGGATACAACGGCTGCTCAGAGTCCTGACACAGAGTTGTATATACATGAGCTTTCTTAAAACCTTCTACCCCTACATCACAGATCATATCCTCGAGTCGGTCATCCATGTCGACATTGTTGTCATGCATCGGGCTTCGATTTTTAGTCTGAGAGCTGTTACTTGGCACCACCACATCTTCACCATGCCATATCCAACGCGTATAACTACGTAGAAAACCGTCACACAGTAGATGTTCTCGCACCTCTTCCAAGTCTACCCGACGCAGGTTGAAGCATTTAACACAAGGGCAAAAATACTTTCCATTCACCCCCACTGCATTCCTCGCTACGAATTCTATAAATGATTCAACTCCCCCCTCGTACTCCAGACTTAGGCGTGACGCAGAAATCCAACTCCGATCCATACCAACTGTTTACAAGGTGCTATGATCAACCTCACTTTTTATACAAAGGTGGTGGTCCTATACCCATTCAGCATGACAATTATTTTTATACGTCATTCATATATACAGGTTAGGACTTATTTTAAAATTTGATGAAATTTCGGCAGCATTTCGCATTGGTCTCTAAGTACACAAAATGAGAGTGGTCAAATCAAATTCAACCACAACCAAATATGCACCCAGAGAACAACACAAAATACAAGTTACCGAAATTTTATCAAATTTTAAAATAACTCCTAACTTGTACATACTAACAATGACGTATAAAAAATAATTGTTCATCCCAAACTGTCCAAACGGACAATTCAAGATTCAACACAAACGATGACATTAATTGATTTAATGACCATTTGTGTCGAATCTCAAACGGGGAACTACGGTTCACTCATATGCACAACAACTTTCATGCTAAAATATAATGTTTGTAATAACATAAAGATTTTCTATACACATACATGACATGATTCGAACTCTTAATAATATGTCGTAAGAAAATGTTTTGACGTATCGTATGTTAATTAGTTTAGTTAGTGTAAAATGCAAATGATATTTTGTTTTTCACTTTGTGAACTATAATTCAGGAACTGTTAGAGGATGTGGTTGGCAGAAAATTGGTGCCTTTATAAATCTGGGGTCATATTATTTAGTTGGCAGAAAATTGGTGCCTTTATAAATCTGGGGTCATATTGTTTTAAGAGATTTTCTTTTTCCTTCTATTCTTTGTTGTGGTTGTTTTTATCCTTGTCTCTTAAGTAATTTAAAATTATAATAGACCTGATTAAACTGTAGAATCCTTTCCCACTCAGAAAAATCCTAAGGCTTAACATATCCAAGCATATTATATAGGGGCTCTGGTTGGGGATCACGTGTTTCAGAATATCTAAGGCTTAACATATCCATCAATGTACAACAGTAGTAACCTGCACTACCTGATCTGATAGCTGGAATACATAGTATAACTTAAAACCAAGCAGAGAAAGAAAATGAACTTACTTAAACAGAAAAACCCAAGCAACATCTCCCATAATGCTCCCTAAATCATTAGTAACAAACTGATGCCAAACTTATCCTACCATATGGAATCAGATTTCATGTGAACCAACAATGACTTCAAGAACTTGGAAAAACTATTGAAAGGTTCCTACCTAACAACTAAGTAACTATACACATACAGCCAGAAGAAAATAGAACGGGTACATTATACATACAACCAGCAGAGGCAATGATGAACGAAGGGCAACGAAGCACTTACTTGAAAATGGTGCGAAGATGACACGAACGAAAGAGGGAACAAGCAAGTGAACACGAACAGCAAAGAACAACCAGGGAAGTTTCAGAAAGGATGAAGACGACGACCAGCGCGAAGAAGAAGAGAAAGTGAAAAAAGAGTGAAAGGCGCGGCTTTTGAAGTTTCAGAAAGGATGTATATTCACGGTTCCCCTTGAAACCGTGAATATATTACACATATATTCACGGTTTAACAAACAACCGTGGATAAATGTTAACTATATATCCACGGTTACGATACCAACCGTGGATAAATATTAAATCTATATTCACAGTTATAGAAACAACCGTGGACATAGAGTACCCAGTGATTAAACCCTAAAACCTGAACTATATATCCACGGTTGGAAATACAACCGTGAATATTGACATCTATATATATCCACGGTTAACATCATAACTGTGAACGTACCCATCAATATATATTCACGGTTGTGACTAAAACCGTCGATATATATTTCAGGTACTATATATCCACGGTTGACTCCTCAACCGTGAATATATATTGATGGTTACGTTCACGGTTATGATGTTAACCGTGGATATATAGTTTTCTCTGTTTAAAACGTTCACCTTATAATTTCAAAAATGCCACCGCGCATGTTTTTATCACTGATCCTCTTCTACCCGTGAATATATCCCCGTTGTTATATCCATTTTTTCCACTAGTGAGTATATAAAAAGTTAAAGGATATCAACGTGGTTTTTGGTAAGTTTGAAAAGTAGTCAACATAAAAAAAATACATGGAAAAAGAGGCCAATTTTTTTATCTACCTTTTTAGAAGGAACTTGACTTATGTACCTTTTTTTATCTAGATCCGCCATTGTTACTAACTAGTACACTATTTTTTTCTCATATACTAACTAGTACATACTAAGATGCATTATGGACAAAACTCATACTAACTTGACAAGTGTCATAATCTTGACATAAGTGAAAACGCTAACCCAAAAAAAATCAACATCTAATTCTATTCAAAATAATAAATGTGGTAAAATGGGCTAGTCTAACCCATCCCATCATTATACAAGCTAGACTAAGTCAGGACAAACAAATGAAATAGGTCAATTATATCATCTCACACTATTTAGTTGGTAGATTAACACACTTTTTCTTTCTCTTTAAAAAATATATTTTTTAAGAGATTTTGTTTATTAATTTTCTAGAATGACTCACTAAACAAATCATAATATAAAAAATCATGAAAAAACATACATGAGTTTGATGGGTTGGCTTAACAGACCAGACTTATGTTTATGTTTCCATCCCTATAGAATAACCGAGACGAGAAAGGATTTGTCGGTCTATTCTAGCAGGTCATTGGGTCATGTAGAAAAAAATCATAAGTATATATAAACAAACTTGGATAACAAAAATTGATTTTATCCGTGCGAATTGACTTGTATTTCACACATTTAGTACTCAATAAATTACAAACTATGTTCATTTACTTTATCTAGTATCATATTTGTCGGTGCAAATTGACCTGTAGCTCATGCATTTAGTACACAATAAATTACAAACTATGTTCATTAACTTTATCTAGCATCATATTTGTCGGTGTGAATTGACTCGTAGTTCATACATTTAGTATCCAATAATTTACAAACTATCTTTATTTATTTTACCTGGCATCATGTGAGACATTTAAAACAAACTAATTACTTATCTCTCTCCCCGTTACAAGTCTAAATTATTCTTGCATTTTTTAGCTTGAGCCCAGGTCTACAAAACTCAGTAATAGGGCATAAAAATTAGCTTTTATGAGCTTTTGATAAGATCTTATCATTCTTTTTCAATCACACACACAAATTACAAGTCTGAATTATTCTTGCATTTTTGCTTGAGCACACACACACATAAAAATTACAAGTTTGGACAACTCTCATTTTTTAGCCCAAATCTGAGTCTACAAAACTCGTTGAGAGGCCACAAAATTTGGTTTTTATAAGTTTCCAAGCCTGAATTTCACACACATACACACATTACATGTCTGAATTATTCCTCAATTTTTAGCCCAAGCTCGAGCCTACAAAATTATTCTTACTAATTTTTTTATGCAATTATATTTTCAAATATTTGAATTTGAGATAAATAAATAATTAATAAAATATTATGACAATTCATCAACAAATTCGATGACCATAATTTAATTTGACAACGGTGAGGGAAAATGTTGGAAAAATGTATTCCAAAAGACACTAAGTCTCACATCACTTTGGCTTGAGAAACGTTCAGAGTTTATATACCAAGTGGTATGTGAGACTTGTAAACAAAATAGGAAGTGTTGAGCCTCGTGCCCATAAAGACCAAACACAGTGTTGGGAATTTTAGTTCAAAATCATGAATTCCCCCAACTAATTTTAATATTTTATTTAATTATTTTTTTAGCATTTCTTGGAAAACCCTATTTTTCTATGTTTAAATTTTAATTCAAAAGGTTACGGTTGTTTCCCGCTACGCGAACATGATTCTCTATTAAAATGTGAACAACCATTTAGACAAGCATGCCTCCTTGCAAAGAGGCATCTTTCTATGGCAGACTTGCCCTTTGGTGGATGACTCCCTACCCCTTCATTTCCTATTTAAAGCACTAAAACTCTCAATTTTTATCATCCAATAATTTCTTTTTCTTCTCTTCTCCCTCTTTGTTGAGTTAATATAATTTAAATTCTTGTTAGTTTTGATGCTACCCTATGGTAGACGAGTTTGTTGTATCTCGGAGGATTCCACCATTAACTCAACAATCTTTTTAAGGTAGAGCAATCACACGTCTCGGACTTCTTAATTTAAACCATTTATCTTATAATCTAAAAGGATTTATTTTCTTCATCAATGGCTGCCTCCGATGCCAACGATAATAATGGCAATGATATTAACACCAATGCCAATGAAAACATCATCCATGCACAACAAGTTTCCGCTCTTGCTGCATTTGTGAAACCCTTCCCCGACATTTCAAAAATAGAGGTCTTTGATGGTCAAGCTTACTGTAGATGGTAGGAATAATTGTATTCTCTTTTGGACTTGTATTGTGTTGCTTTTGCACTAAACAATGAAAAACCTATTGATCCAAAATTTATTGATGGTTAGTCTAATGTCAATAAAATATGTCTCCACACCATTCTTAGCACTCTTTCTAACGAGTTATTTGAAGCTTATGTCTCCTACAAAGAAGCCAAGGCAATATGGGATTCAATGAACCTGTAGTATACTCTCGAGGATGTTGGTAAGCAATCTTTATTATCAGGAATTTCTATCAATAGACCATGACCGATCATAAAGACATCAAGATGCAAATTAATGAGTACCACAAAATTCTTGAAGATCTCAATACAAAAGATATCGTCATGCAAGATCAACTAGTTATTAAGAAATTGTCAGAATCATGGAAGGACTACAAACAACAACTCAAACATAAACATAGATAACTCTCCCTTGCAGATTTGATAACCCACATTATTATTGAGGACACAACTCGAAGAGAGATTAAAACTGCTAAGGCAAAGGAGTTTACAACAAAAGTAAATCTGGTGTAAACAAACAAACATCCTAAGAAAAGATATGACAAACATAACTCATTTGCTAATCATAATTTTAAAGTCTCCAACCCCCTTACTTTCAAAAAGAAAGGATCATGCTTTATATGTGGAAATCTATGCCATTTTACAAGTACATGTAGATTCAAGAAAATAAGATTCCTCCAACGACAAGTGCCAACTTGGTTGAAGGAGATGACATTGTTGCTACAGTCATATCTCAAGCAATGCTTATGGCCAACGTAAGCAAATGAGTGGTAGACTCTGAGGCTACTAGGCATATCTGTGCAAATAAAGATGCTTTTTCCTCCTATAATGCTATGGGAGAAGGAGAGGAGCATGTTCATCTTGGTGATTCTTAAACCACTACGATGACCGGAAGAGGAAAAGTTCTTCTTAAGCTTACATATGGGAAAACATTTGAACTAATAATGTATTGCATGTACCTAATATTAGAGCCAACTTAATTTCTATGGCTTTGTTGGGAAAAGTATGGGTTAAAGTTTCTTTTGAGTTTAACAAAATTATTATGACCAAAAATGATGTGTTTATAGGCAAAGGATAATGTGATCAGGGAATGTTTGTTCTCAACATTTCTAACGTTATAAATGGAAATACCTTTTTTTTCTTATATGCTTGACCCTTTTGATTTGTGGCATGCTAGATTAGGACATGTAAGTGCACCTTATATTAAGAAATTGCAAGATCATGGTATGATTTTTAGCATTAATACAACATGCCTAAACAAATGTGATGCATGTATAGAATTCAAAATAACTAAAAAAAATCTTGTGTTCATGTACAAAAACATGAAACTAGACTCCTCAATCTAATACATACAGGTTTAGGTGATTTGAAATAAACTATGACTAGGGGTGGTGAGAGGTATTATGTAACATTCATAAATGATTTCTCTAGATATACCAAATTATATCTAATTAGGATTGAGGATGAGGCCTTTGATATGTTTCTATTTTATAAATCTGAAATAAAAAATCAATTAAATAGAAAGATCAAAAGGATTAGATCTGATAAAGGAGGTGAATATTTTCCCTTTAATTAGTTTTATGAGAAAGAAGGAATAATTTATGAAGTAACTCCCCTTTATTCACCAAAATCTAATAGAACAAAAGAAAGGAAAAAATAGAACATTAAAGGAAATGATGAATGTTTTACTTATTAGTTCTTCTACACTTGATAATTTATGGGGTGAAGCCTTACTATCTGCATGTCATTTACAAAATAGGATTCCGTATAAGAAAACAAGAATAACAACTTATGAGTTATGGAAAGGTTATAAACCAAATCTAAAATATGTAAAAAAGTGTGGGGGTGTCTAGCTAAGGTCCTGTTTCTTGATCCTAAAAAAAGAAAATCAGGTTTTAGAACTTTTGATTATTTGTTTATTGGCTATGTTGAACATAGTGTTGCATATAGGTTTCTTGTCTTAAAAAGTGATGTGCTTGATAACAACATAATTATTGAAACCAAAAATGCTGAATTTTTAGAACATGTCTTTCCTTTAAAAGAGAAAATTGTTTTTAAAATACCCGTTGAAATTGTTGATAAAAACTCCTTTGAAGAAACCAATAAAAACTCTTTGAAGAACTAAGGAGGAGTAAAAGACAAAGGAAATAAACCTCTTTTGGAAATGATTTTTACACTTATCTCATGGATAATGACCTGTTAATCTTTTTTGAAGCAATTTCTTCATTTGATACTTTTCAATGGAAAGAAGCTATTAAAATCAAACTTGATTGTAAACTAATTGATTTAGTAGATTTACCTCTGGGATCTAAACCAATTGATTGTAAATGGATTTTCAAAAGAAAGCTTAACATAGATGGTTCTATTGATAAATACAAGGCCTGTTTGGTAGCAAAAGGTTTTAGTAAAACACATAACATATATTATTTTGATACTTTTGCTCCTGATACTAGAATTTCCTCAATAAGAATTTTGATTGCATTAGCGTCTGTTTACAAACTTGTCATTCATCAAATGGATGTTAAAACTGCTTTTTAAATGGTGACTTAGAATAAGAAATTTATATGACTCAACCTGAAGGTTGTATAGTTCTTGGAAAAGAAAAGAAAATTTGTAAACTTCTTAAATCTCTATATGGTTGAAAACAAACACCAAAATAATGGCATGAAAAATTTAACAATGTTTTGATTGATTATGGATTCATTTCTACTAATGTTGTTAAACATGTGTATATTAAAGTAGAAAATTATGAATATGTAATTATTTGCCTATGTGTTGATGATATGCTTGTCTTTGGTACTTGTCTTGATATTGTGATTAGTACTAAGAAATTCCTTGCTTTAAAAACATGAAAGATTTGGGTGAAGCAAATGTTATACTTGGTGTTAAAATTATAAGGAAATGAGATAGCATTATGTTATCTCAAGAACATTACATTGAGAAAACTTCTTAGGAAGTTTGGACATTATGATTCTAAGCTTGTAAGTACACCTTATGATGTTAACACTCAGCTAAAGAAAAATAAAGGAGATCATGTATTCTAGTCGGAATATGCTCAAATTATTAGGAGCTTATTGCACCTAATGAACTTCACACGACTTGACATAACATATGTCATGGGTCGATTTAGTAGATTTACTCAAAATCCCAATAACGAGCATTGGGCTGCAAGAGTCAGACTGATGAAGTATTTGAGAGGTACCATGGACTATGGTATTATGTATAATGGATATCTCACTATGTTGGAAGGATACAGTGGTGCAAATTGGATCTTTGATTCAAATAAGGCCAAATCCACTAGTGGTTATGTATTTACCTTTAGAGGTGGTGCAGTAATCTGGAGATCAGCCAAGCAAACAATTATTGCAAAATCCACTATGGAATCAAAGTTCATTGCTCTGGAGTTGGCTGAGAATGAAGGTGAATGATTGAGAAATTTCTTAACATGTATTCCTTTGGGAATGAAACCAACATTTTTTGTATTGGTGCATTGTGATTCTCAATCAGCGATAGCCGTTGCGAAAAACAAACCAACAATGGTAAAAATAGACATATTTGTCTAAGACATAATATGGTAAAACAACTGTTGAAAGATGGAATAATTTCCATTGACTTTGTTAGGTCAGAAGTGAACTTGACCGACCCTTTGACCAAACCATTGGGTAGAAAATCTATCTACGAAACATCGAGGGGAATAAGACTTATGTCAATAACAAAATTAACTATGATGGACACCCAAGCTTTGTGATTGGAGATCCCAAGAAGAAAGTTCATATATGATAATAACGAGTCATAGTTAATTGCTATAGCACTATAAATTTCCTTATTTATATGATGTGTGCTGTAATAAACATTGGATATGAGGCTAAGCTTATTGCTTTTAATGACTATCATAGCCTTTATAGGTGGTGTGTGACAAAATACATCATACACTTGATGAAGTCACCTATATGAGTGTCAAGTTGGGCCGTTTGTATGAGATTGAGGTAGAATCTCTAGAGCTCTCAAGAAATACTAGGCACGTGCATGACCAATTAACGTAAAACGGTGATAACGACAATAATTTTAGGGGTATGATGTGACATATAAGCCTCTAAAATACGCTAAATGTCTTTAGTTCATAGAAGCTTTACTTCACTAGAGCATTGTACTTTAAGCCTATTTGTCTAGGGTTTGGTTCATAATCCAAAAGATAGTAAACTTGATGCATTGTACTCAATATATTAACTCAACAAAGTTTCTTCTATTTTATAAAGATGTTTTCCTTGATGATTTTTTGAAATATGTGGGGGATTCTTGGAAAAATGTATTCAAAAAAATACCAAGTCCGCATCGCTTGGATTTGAGGAATGTTCAAAGTTTATATACTAAGAGGTATGTGAAAGTTGTAAACAAAATAGGAAGTGTTGGGTCCTCACGACCATAAAGCTCAAAGACGGTGCTGGGAAATTAAGTTAAAAGTCATAATGTCATCATCAGTATAAGAGCTAGCTTTATTGAATAGTAAACATTTTGAACTTGAATAGATTTATTAATTCAACAACATGTGGTTAAACTAAAGATTTATTTATTCTGCTCCTATTTACAAGGTATTTTTCATAGTGTATTTCAATAGATCATTTCACAATGCACATCTATTTTTTTTATAAAAAAATATTTTTAATTTTTAATTAAACCCTCCCTCTTATACGATTAGTGAGACGCTATACTATCTTTTCATTAATATTAAGATAATACTAAAAGTATAAAAAATATTAATTAATTAAATATCATTACGAGAGTAACTGTATTTTTTTCAATTTCTTTTAAGTTAGTTGAGAAAAATCTTAAAGAAAGAAGAGAAAATAGTAAATAATATCCATAATGTATTTGCTTTTGTTTATCAAAGAAATGTGCAAACATTACTCTCGGGGAAAATAACGAAATTAACCACCCACCTCTTGCATTAACCATGGGCACGAGAGGGGTAAAACCCGAAAAGAGTGCCACAATAAAATCTTAGGCTAATGCAATAAAAGCTTAATGTACACAATTTTGGAAGGAAAGTCAAAAATTCCTGTGACACTGATCTCGCGTCATTTCACGCTTTCACAGTCAAAATGGCCAAACAGCCACGATGTTGTTGTACAAACAAATGCCCCTCACCTCACGCCATTCGCCCCCCGCTCTCTCTTACACACTTTATAAATATATATATATATATATATATTATTGAGAATAGTAAATCTGATCATAAAAATTTTATAATTATTTGTTTAACTTCTTTAAAAACTTACATGATTATTCTCAATCATTCATTATATGCTTACATGATTTATTTCTTTCACTTTTGTATAAGAAAACTTTTCTCATATACATTATATATATATACTCACATATTTTATTCACATCGATCCAAAATATAATATTATTAAATAATAAAGTTCTCTTTATTAATATTATATTATAAATTCTAACTCGATATCATAAAGTTAAGTTATAACATTTTCATTTAAGTAGATTTAATGTTTGAGGGTTGTTTCACCTGCGAATGTAGATGCAAATCTACTAGTATTTTATATACTAAGATAGAAGGATGTAAATGTAGATACAAATGAATAAGAACATAATTGATTTTCAATTAAAAAGGATTAGCCTAAATAAATTTTCTAATGTGTTTGATCGAAAAATTTATAATGAAAATTTTTATTTTGACATCTGGTGAGAATAAGTGAGGGACACGAGTGTCAAAACGACCAAAACAAATTTACTAGAAGGCATTTTATTTTCCTCTTGGTATTGTTTTTTTAAAGATAAAAACAGACAGAGACAGAAAGAGAGAGAGCATAGGAGAGACAAAACGGTGAGTATTACCAGAAAGAGGAACAAAGAGAAAGTTGAAAATGGCCTTTCACCGGCCTTCCCCAAACCCAAAAAGCTCAATGCCCGCATAAGCTCTCTCCACTCTCCAACCAATCAAAGTTTCCATTTTGGACTCTCCCGAGAGAGTAGGACAACAACACCCCCAGGGTGTGAAAGCGTCAAGGCAAGGCTTTTGGCTACCATTTTTCTCTCTGATTCTGTGTTTCTTTTGCAGCAATGGGTGTTGTCGTGGACGAGGATGACACAGTGCTCTCTTCTTCTTCTACTTGCACACCATGCAATGACCCTTATGCCCTTTCCCCCACAACAGAGGTACCTGCTCAACTTCTTACCTTTGTAAATCCAACCTCGTTTCCCTCCTTTCACAGATGAGACATGGACATGAGCAGTACAATGTAGCTCTCTCTGTCTCTCCCTTCTCTCTTCCATTGCGTCCAAAAAGGCAGACAGGATGGAGCCAGGCATAAACATATATTATTATATATATTATCTTTATCATTATAAATATATCTATATATTTTCTTCTCAATATAAATTTTGTTTCTTTTTTTTTTGGGGGGGGGTTTTAGTTTTATCAAAAGTTGCTGCCACAGCCAACAGCAACAAACAACACCTTTTTTTTAAGGCTTCTTTTCTTTGTGGTATCCTGGGATTTAAAGAAAGCAAGAGGAGCATGCGACTCGTCATCGATCATGGTTTTGGTTTTGGTTATGCTGCACTTGAATGAATGCCAAGGAGAGACAGTGTATGGAGGATTTTTCATGATTTATTGACTTTTTGCTTATGTATCTATCCTTAAAGTTGTACTCTATTTCATTACTGATGATCACAATGATGATGTATGTATGTTTTTCCTCCATTTTTTTCTCAAAATAGATTAAATTGTTTTATTAGCTCTTTCTTATTTATCCTTTGTTTTCTGTTGTCAGTTTGTGTTCTCTGTTCTCTTCGTGTTCCTGCATTTACGTTTTCTTTTGGGGTGAAGAAAAAACGGTTTTTTTTGAGGGTTTGTCTAATCCAATAAGAGGGGTTCTCAAATTTGCAGAGTGCATTGAGGTTAAAACGATTTAGTTGAGTTCTGACCAAGTAAGATGTCACTGTTTTTTTTCTGTTGTTCTGTGGGAAATGGTGTACGGGAAGAAGGAAAATGGGGGAAAAAAATAAATTATTTGAGAAAATGTGGTCCAAGAATGTCAGGGAGCATTGAGGACTTGAAATTCTTGGTCACTGTTGCAACCTTTATGCTTCACTGATGCAGAAGTTGCAGCATTATTTGACTCTAGTGTGGGGCTTGGTTTGTGTTGCTAGTTAGTGAATTTGTCTGATTAGGGATTTGCAGTGCATTGAGCATCGAGCATGTTCCTCCTGTTCTGTAGTGTATGAACATAATAATAATAATAATAATAATAACCTTCTTATGAAAAGTGCAAGAGCTCTGGGGAAGAATCACTGGGCTACAGTGTTTTGGTCAACCCTTCTGAAAGGATGACCTTGCTTTAGCTGCCAAAAACATTTTGATTGAACTACTTTCACTCACCTTTTTTGATTCATTTATGGTCCAATTCCTTATTCCTTAATAGTTCTTCTTTCGGATTGCATCAGCTTAAATTCCTGTATATGACTTTGTTCCCTCACACATCATACTCTGTGGTATACCTCATCCGTTCTTGGAGCAATTATTTCATCATTTGGTAGTTTCTCTGTTTTAGTATAGCGACATGTATATTGTCAATGACAGAAATTGACATTAGCTTCTGTTATAATAAATACGCATCATGTCAAATGTTTGAAATCCATAGCTTGATGAGTCTCTTCACATATACATTTCTAGTGCATAGACCATTATCAAACAAGAACCTTCATCTATTAGCGGAGGTTAACTGAAATTCCCACAACCAATTAGATTTTGTTGTCAAATTTTGGTTTTTGTTCTTCCAAGAACTCCTTCCTATTCCTTTTATTATTTTATTTCTTCAATTTTCATTATTGAAATGTGTCATTATGTAAGTTATTTATCACGGTTTAACAGTTCAATTGTCCTTGACTCACCTTTTGCCTCAGTAATTGTTTCTTCTCATGCTATTCCTTCTGACTTCTGTGCATGTTAGGTGAGTTGCTTTATGACTGTTAAGGCAGGAAAGCTGTTGTTTCCCGTTTTTAAGTGATAACCTTCAATTTTTTACTTTGAAATTTTCTGCTGTGTTAGTGTCTTTAATCTTTATTATAACAAAGTTAATGCGATCTCTTTACATGCTGTAAAGTGACTCCTTCCTAGTTCCTTCCTCTGTCAAGTTAGGTGGACCTTCATTAGCCATTGATTAATAAATTAGATAGTTAATGTGCTGGTTTTATTAGAACTCTTGTGTGCATGCACTATAGCAGGGTTTCATTTTGAAATTGAGTGATATTTGTGTCATTTTTCTACTAGAAAGAGGGGATGGGGAGTTATTAACTTGGACAGCAGAGGGATCTTTTGAAGATGAAGCATAAATTCTCATCCTGCTGAGATTGTTTTCTTCAATCCTCAAATAAGTGCTGCTACCTTGTCTTGTTTTGAAAGGGTGACATGCACTTTCTGCTTGCTGATACCTTATAACTAATTTCTCTTATTGATATATTATATGCTAACCATGGTACTAAATAATAATCATAATTTATCAGCTAGTTATATGACCTAAGGGTTTGAAGATAATTCTCCACACATATAAGGGGGAGAGGAGATTAAATTGTGAGCTGATGGAATAGTTCCGTTTCAAGAAAGGAAGGATTCCAACAAAGAATCAATCTTTCTTTTAGTTGTTGAATCTCTTTTTGATTGATCAATGTGTGATATTTTGAATCTTTATTACTAATGGAATCAAAATGATCCTTGGATTGATCAGAAGATCCTTTTAATTGGCTAGAATCCGTTACTTGAATGAAACTAGATCTCATGGAATCATATTGAATATTTGATGATACATTCCGTACCTTGCTAAAAAATCGATCCTTGTTTACCAATCACACATTGTCTAAGCAAATCCAATTCTCTCTTGACATGTTCCTAAAAAATCCGATTCGTGCAGATTCTTCCCCAAATAATAACCATAATTTATCACCTGAAATTTCCTATTTTAGTTATATGACCTAAGGGTTTGAAGATAATTCTCCACACATATAAGGGGGAGAGGAGATTAAATTGTGAGCTGATGGGTGTAGAAGTTTTCTTCCTCCAAAAAATAACTTAAAAAATTTCCTACTCATGGCATTTCACTACATAACCTATCATCATATTCATTATTCATAACATGTTGTGTTTTTGTTCCCTAATTTCCTGTATTTGGTACTGGCACATGTGGGAAATCTAGTACTTGTAGTTTTCTCTATGATTCGGTTACCTTGAAATTTGGTTGTTTATCCCAGCAAAGCATATGATATTTGTCCTCCACCCCACCCCACCCGCCAAACAATAATTTACACGATACTATTTGTCCCCTACCATGTTTCATTAAAATGTTGCAAATTTTTGGAGACATAACATGCATGTGGTATTGGAAAAAAAGCAACAATTTCCATTCATCTAACCTGCATACAATTAATAGTTTTTCCGGTGCTGTGACACTGCCTAAAAACCAACACCTACTTAGTTGAAGACACATGGAAATCAATGCCACATGTGTGACTCCGTTCATGTAATATTATGGTGTGCTTCTAGTGGTGGCCTTTACGTTTCCTTCTCCCTTAACAGGATACTATTGTGTGCTTTGAATTTAAATATCATGTTCCAAGGTGGGTATGAGTTTTCATTTTCTCCATCCATGTGAGGTCTAAATTTTTCTATGTAGTGGGCGTACGGTTAATGTTGTTAATGTCATAAAAAGCTCTTTCGGCTGTGGGCGCTACTAGGATCCACAATTATGGGCCGATTCAGTCACAGTGCCACCATAAATTGGATGCTAAAGTTCTTCTGGTTTCATAATAAAGGTCCCTTTTTCTTTGTGGTTTTTGGAAAATTTAGTTTTGGATCATAGTTACTATCTTTGTAATGCGTTACATCCTTTTCTTTTGTATAATTGTCATGCAATGATAACGCGCTATTCAATTTTTAAACTTTTCATATCCAATCCTATGAATATGATGTTGGCCCAACAAACTACAAAGTGTGCTGTCCCCTTTTTGTCTTAACAGAGTTCTAATAATTGTTTGCCGAAAACCAGAGTTCTAATAATTGTTTTTTTTATTAATTTGTTGTTAACAAATAGTTGAAGAGGGTGTTTGGTTTGTAGTTGGGAAAACGGAGTTGAGTTAAAGTGAAAAATTTAAAGGTTGATATTAGTTCTTCACGCCGTTCGAGACAATCAAAACTCCGTTGACCCGTAGGATCAAAAACTTGCTTCTACTTAACGGAGAAAAGCTCCGTTTGAATGCTTCTCCAAACAAGCTCGAAGTTGATACATCTAATCTAACAAATATGCAAGCTTCATTGTTCTGTATGTTAGTTGGAATTAGTCTGTCGCTTACCTGATATTTAATTGTACACATTTATAATTTAGGAAACTACCATATGTGATAAGTGATAACTTACCCATTGGATTTATTCTTTTTCAGTTTAATGATATCATCCTCCTTCAAATGTAATTTTATTTGACTCGAGAACATTTACATTATAGTAGGAATAATTTTTCCATCCATAGAACTTTGCTTAAGGGAAATTAAACATGTACTATTTAAACTAGTAATCTATTATTTCATTGAATTTATTCTTTTTTACAAAATATGTTATATGCTATACAATAAAAACAAATTTTTCTTTTTAAATGAATTTAACTTTTCTCATAAAAAATATTTGACAAATTAGGGGGATTCTTATTCCCAGAGAAAGCGCTGTCAGTCTTATTCTAATTGATATTTTTTCTAAAAATTATTGAGTTTCATTAATTCAACCATTATATCGATGGGTCTTGTAAAATAGATCAAGCATATACATTTCTATGTATTTTAAAAATTAACTCATACTTCAAATAATAATATTTTTTTAAAAATAAAAGTAAATGTCACGTATAGAATAATTACATTATTCAACAATCAAATTTGTAAAATTTGTATTTGGGTTATTAAGTGAAGTATCCTACTCCGGTAACGGAGTGTAAGTAGTATGACACTGATACTTGTATTTGTAGGTATGAGACGAATAACAAGTTTTCATAAGTAAAGGAATGAGTACTTACATGTATTTGTTAATATTTAATATTTTTTAAAAAGAATAAAAAGAAATAAAATATGATATAATGTATTAAATATAATATTATTTTAGTATGATATAATATAAATTAATATTATGTTTTATATTACAACTTTATAAATTAAAAGTATTATCATTAATTTCTTTATCTCATTATAAAATAATTAAAATACTTAAATAATTGATTATATTTAATAAAATAAATAAATATTAAAAATTACTTTAGGTAGTATAATACTAGTACTCATTCATTTAGTGAAAATGTGGATATCCATTATAAATAACTTATAAATTACCCATCAGTACGAGTTTTTTTTGCCACCCATACTCAATGAACGGGTTCTTCCCTTAAGTTAAACCATTCATATATTATATTATGTATAATTTTGCCTATCAATGTATAAACTAAATTATATTAATTTTGATGTATTGTTATATTCAATTGCAAACTAACTTAAATATGACTTTTCAAACTAACAAGGATGTTACATACCACTAAAGGCATACTACGACTTTCGAAAAATAACCACACTTTAAGTTCTGAAAAGGGGACACTAGTTTAGAAAAGAAGCCATTTCAAAAGTTATTGATTTTCACTCATGGGAATTTTAAGAATTTTGATGTAAGCAAAATTATTGGCATATGTAATAATTATATTAACAATAATATTTAGGGTGATTTCTAATTGATTAATTTTTATACCAAGAATATGTTTCAACTAAAGTTTTTGTTTTTTAATTAAAGACAAAGAAGCCAAGCTATAACTAATTATAATAATAATGGAAAATAAAAATTAGCTAAAGAGATGAAGATTTTTTTTCATGTTTTAAAAAATATTATATAGATTTTTATTTGATGGTTAAAAGTGATAGGGTCCACAATGGAAATGTAGGATCTACTAAATGTTGATAGCCCAACAGTCGATGATATAGCATGTGACCTGATTCTGGGCCCATCAATTGTCATCTAACGTGATCCCTTTCCCTTCCTTCTTCTTTACACTTCCTCTTACCATTTTCTTTTTCAGAAAGAAGAAATAGAATATTTTACTGTACAAAATTTATTACTTTAAAAAAATAAAAATAAATAGGGACGTATGATTAAATAACATTTTTTTAGTAATCAGTAATTTTTTTTTGTAGTAAATAGTATTTGTTTTAACTTTTTAAGCCAGTAATTAAAAGTTTCTTTTTCAATATTCGTTCTGATTCCTTAAATACTTTATCATTTATCCTTTTATTATATTTTTAATAAAATAATTGATGCATGTAAGTAAAAAATAAGAATACACCCCCCCGCCCCCAAAGAAATAGAGTATTGTTCAAAATTTTATTTATACAAAATAAATAATTTTACTTTTAAAAAGTGAAAATAGTTTAGTTAAATTTTAATGTATAATTTTCCTGTGAAGAAAATAAATAATTCTAAATATAATATATATTTCCTTTAAGTTGTCCAAAATATTTTCTTAGTGAAATGTAAAAACGGAAAACGTTGTTTGTAGTTGTTGAATTTGTGTTAAAAATAAATAATTGATTATAATCATCAAAATATAAGATTATACTAGATACTAGATTATAATACACTCCCTAAAATTTCTTAAATTATTTTTTTATTTTGAATATAATCAAAATTATCTTTCCCAGCATTATCATTAAGTATTTGGGTACCAATATATCATTCTTAAATATATTTTTAATATAGGTAACATAAAATAAATAAAATCAGAAATTTTTAAAAGTATATAAAATATTTGATAAGATTAATAAAAATAACTATTTTAAACTAATATATTCTTAATTTTTAATAATTAGTATTTAAGACAAGATTAATTTGAGACAAGTATAATTTTTAATCATTTTAAATGAAATAAGAAATCAATTGAAAAAAATAATTTAAAATCAATATCAATATAATCCCATGAGATTTTCAATCCAGATTTAATACATTTTTAATAAAAAAATTTCTCGTCCTATTAATTTCTTATTAACAAATATTTTTTGGTAATATTAAAAAAGATGAACATTTTTTATGATGTGATTCTTCTAAGAAATAAAGAGAGTGACCAATAATGATGATAAAGTTAAATGAGAATGGTTGGTGTTGGGAGAAGGTGAAGCAATGGCAATCCTGGAATTTCGGGGGGAATCAAAATTCAAAAACTCACAACGGTTAGGAAAGCCAGGCTGGGAAACCATGGTAAAGGCAACCCTAGTTAATTCCTAACCCTACATTTCAAATTTATCCCTCTCTTCCCCTCTTATATAAACTCACACCATAACCAACCCTCCCTCACTCACATTTCAAACGGGACAAGGCGTCTTTATAAACGCCGCCCCCAAATTTCTCCGATCCATTTCTAGGGTTTCTCTTCGTTCCATTCCGCCGTGAAAATGAGAGAGTGCATTTCAATCCACATCGGTCAAGCCGGTATCCAGGTCGGAAACGCCTGCTGGGAACTCTACTGTTTGGAGCACGGCATTCAGCCTGATGGACAGATGCCCGGTGACAAGACCGTTGGAGGTGGAGACGACGCCTTCAACACCTTCTTCAGCGAAACCGGCGCCGGAAAACACGTCCCTCGCGCCGTCTTCGTAGATCTTGAACCCACCGTCATCGATGAGGTCAGAACCGGTGCTTACCGTCAACTCTTCCACCCTGAGCAACTCATTAGCGGCAAGGAAGACGCCGCCAACAACTTCGCTCGTGGCCATTATACCAGTACGTCCCATGCCCCTTTCCGATCACCGTTAATATTTATTTATTTAATTAACGTTTGATGATTTAACGATTTGTGTTGTGCAGTTGGGAAGGAGATTGTTGATCTGTGCCTTGACAGGATCAGGAAATTGGCGGATAACTGCACCGGTCTGCAAGGTTTCTTGGTCTTCAATGCTGTTGGTGGTGGCACGGGTTCTGGTTTGGGTTCGCTTCTGTTGGAGCGTCTCTCTGTTGACTATGGCAAAAAGTCAAAGCTGGGTTTCACCGTTTATCCCTCACCTCAGGTTTCAACCTCTGTGGTTGAGCCCTATAACAGCGTCCTTTCAACCCATTCCCTCCTCGAACACACCGATGTTGCTGTGCTTCTTGACAATGAAGCCATCTATGATATCTGCAGGCGTTCCCTTGACATCGAACGCCCCACTTACACCAACCTTAATCGCCTCGTCTCCCAGGTTAGCATTTTCTTCTTCCCACCCTTTTCAATTTCAATCTTATTTACCTTAAATTTGTCTAACATTGATCATTTTAGTATGTGAATTGTCTCATATAGAGATATGTAGTGGTTATTTTGGTCAGAATGTTGAAAATTTAAGAAGTATAGGGACCCTTGCCTTGGAAACATTGTCATCAAAATCGGTTGCACCAACCTGAATTGAATTGATTGAACCTGAACTAGTCATGTGATTGATCCGGTTTTACCCCTTTCTTACTCTTAGTTCAATTATGGTTTGACCTCTGGTTCAATTGATCTAGTGCCCTCACTAGTTTGATTTTTGAAAGCATTGTTTGGGAGATTCAAGGTTTGAGATGCCTGTTGTTGGCAGTTTTAGGGTCTAAATTTGTTCATAATGTTAGGGGTTAAAAATTAAGGTTTATCTATGATGACCTCTGGTTTTGGTGTTTGATGTTACTGAAGTATATTTATGGTGATGGATTTTGCAGGTGATTTCATCTCTCACTGCTTCATTGAGGTTTGATGGAGCATTGAATGTTGATGTGACTGAGTTCCAAACCAACTTGGTTCCTTACCCGAGGATCCATTTCATGCTTTCATCTTATGCCCCTGTTATCTCTGCTGAGAAGGCATACCATGAGCAGCTATCTGTTGCTGAGATTACCAACAGTGCTTTTGAACCTTCCTCTATGATGGCCAAGTGCGATCCTCGCCATGGAAAGTACATGGCGTGCTGTTTGATGTACAGGGGTGATGTTGTGCCCAAGGATGTGAATGCTGCTGTGGCCACCATCAAGACCAAGCGAACCATTCAGTTTGTGGATTGGTGCCCAACTGGGTTCAAGTGTGGTATCAATTATCAGCCTCCTACCGTTGTTCCAGGAGGTGATCTTGCTAAGGTGCAGAGGGCTGTGTGCATGATCTCCAACTCCACCAGTGTGGCTGAAGTGTTCTCGAGGATTGATCATAAGTTTGATCTCATGTATGCTAAGAGGGCCTTCGTGCATTGGTACGTGGGTGAGGGCATGGAAGAGGGTGAGTTCTCAGAGGCTCGTGAGGATCTTGCTGCTCTCGAGAAGGATTATGAGGAGGTTGGTGCTGAGTCTGGCGATGGTGATGATGTTGAAGGAGAAGATGATTATTAGAATGGATTGATAAAAATATCATCCAATATTGTGGATTGCTATTGTGCTTTTTTCGTTTTCTTTGGGGTATATGTATGTGTGACTTTTGAATCTCGCTTGTGATCAATGTTGTTGTGCTGGTCTATAGCACAGAATTTCTATATGACTGTAGTATTACCGTAATTTCTCCCTCTCTTCTTTCTTGGTTGGATGACGCTATTGCGGTGGAATTGTTTAATGTTCTCAATTCAATTCCCAGCCCCTTCATAAAACATTAAGAATATATTTCGCTGGGTGATAAGCGTACGAAAAGGTCTTGAACATGATTTGTTGTTGGCAAAAAAAAGAATAATGATTTGTTTGTGCAATAATTGTTTTTAAGCACCGCTAGCATCTTTTGCAACTGGGGATTGAAGAAATTATGAAACTATTGATGATAATTATGTTTGCAAATGATCTTAATCATCATTCTTGATGAGTAAATATTCAATTACATATTTATAAAATTTGTGAATTTTCCTCTCTTTTTTTTTGTCTTTGTGTATCTCTAAATTTCTCTATTTTCACCTATTTTCAAAGAATAAAAGTGTCTTTAGAATATTTACTTCGATAAAGAAAACAGGAAATATAAACATTAAATCTATAATTTAATTCAAATACGAAAATTTGGGTGGAATGTGACTCTCAAGCCCTTTAATAGAAGAGGGGAATTTTGTTGCCGATTGGATAGCTTACCTACAAATATGGTTGTAGGTAACAAATAGGGGGAAAAAACAAAACCGTGTAACTCAATTTTTAAGAAAAGTATTTTAAAAAAGGAAAATACACTTAGGATATTGGTTAAATAAATACAAGTTTACTTTTATTTAAAAACATAATTACAACTCGGATACCTTAATATTTTTACTGAGCAATTCATATATAATTTTTAATTAAAAGTTTAAAATTTTATTTTTTTCAACAATACCTTCGGTAGAACTCAACTTTAAAAAAATGGTATGCATATGTGTATGTTTAAAAATTTGCATATGCGTAGTGAAATTTTCTGAAGTGAGGTTACTAAGGAGGTTTTTGAGTATAAAAGTGGCATGCACATGTACAAAATACACGGTTAACGCAAGTGAGTCGTAATAGAAAATACTATATTTTGTATTTCTAGTATAAAAGTGAGAAGATATGGTATTTTATCCTTATTATAGTAGAATATTTTCCAGAGTCTGTTCCATGTGTGATTTTTCTCTAATTTTCAAGTTTTTCATGTTAAATTCTTATGTATTGATTACTAAAAAGTATGTTATTGTACATGCTGATGATGTTGAAAAGGTTGTGTCTGTTGTGACCCACCTTTCTTTCCTCCAATGTTGAACACAAGGTTATAATGTCAAAATTTTCAAGTGTAGTGAAGTTTGACGTGAAAGGATTTGATGGAAGAATCAATTTTTGCTTGTGGCAAAGGCAAGTCAAGGATGTGCTGATACAATCAGGATTACACAAAGTATTGAAAGATAAACCTTTAAGTATGGAAGATGAAAAATAGAGGAATTAGATTTGAGAGCTACAAGTACGATACGTCTGTGTTTGGCTAGGAATGTTCTTGTAAACATGTAGAATATTTTAACAACCAAGGATCTTTGGGAGAAACTCGAAGGGTTATATTAGGCAAAACTTATCTCAAATTGATTGTTGAAGGAACAGTTCCACAATTTGCACATGGAAGACGATATGAAAATTTCAAATCGTCTAAGTGCCCTTAATAGTATTGTTTTTTAATTATAGGCTATTGCAGTCAAGGTTGATAAAGATAAAGCTTTAAGGCTCATATGGTCTATTCCGTCTTCCTATAGACACATCAAACCTATTTTGATGTATGGGAAAGAAACTTTGAGTTTTGAAGAAGTTTATAGTAAGATTATCTCTAACGAAAGAAAAATGAAGAATGAAAATAACTCTTCATCAAACTCAGCATTGGTGGCTAGTAATGGGCGTTACGTGAAGAAGAATCATAAGAAGAATTTAACATGCAGGAAATACGGACGGTCTGGGCATGTAAAGAAAAAATGTCCAAGAACAGAAAGAAGCTCTGAGTCAGGTGCTAGCAATGTCCCCCTTGTCATTTGAGATAGTGATGTTCTATTAATATGAGATGTGTATCCTCATAGCATTTCCGTGTTGCCATGAAAGAGGACAAATTATTGCTAGCGAATCCACAATTGCACACAAACATTGGTTGACATTGATGTTGCGGCATCCCGCCTAAGCTCCCAAAATTAATTCCCAGGGATTAACAAAAATTAGAGAAAATTTTTTGTGATTAATCAACCCTGGTGAATGAACCCTAAGAGTCTAGACGACACATGACTTTAATCTAAATAATAATGACAGAACTATGAGTCTAAAACATACTTAGAATGGGTCCTACCCAATACTGCAGGTCCCTAATAGGGTACCCTAGGCTTAGGTGTAACTAAACTTGTAATTATATACTTCAATTAAGCAATTATGAGTCGTTAGACAAGTATGTAATCGATTACACAATGAGTGTAATCGATTACCCGCGAGCAATCTTTGTAGTTTTACAAGTTCTGCTAAACTGCATAATTATGTAGAATTTTGGCCACCACCCAACTTTCATACCCCCTAACTTACCCGTTTGACCTCCGAACGATACTAAATTTTGACACAAGCCTATTCACATTATTTGTGATTTGTTGAACTTGACCGCACTAAAAATCCCTAAAACCAAGGGAGATGTGTGGTAAAATGCAATTTGACCATTTCTATGATATTTGGCCATTCAAAGTTTTCTAATCCCATTCAATTGGGTCCAATTCACTACAACCACATTACAAGTATGGTACATGAGCTATCCAATCTATCCAAAGATCTTAAAATCTCAGATACAGATATCACCCATCCAGTTCCTTAATTCCTACCTAATGTTCACAAAATCATATACCTTACCAAATTCAAGGCAATTCTAACTTACAATTTCTTAACATAAACCATCCCACTCAGATAATCTTCACCATAACCTACCTATCATCACAATGCACAATTCGATAGTCATACCTAGGCATTAAACCATGATTTCACATTATCACACTACACCATTCATAACTAAATCTCTAATGTGGTTTCAGATACCTATTCACTAGCAAACATAAACATATACACATCTAATACTCTAATTGCATACTAACATAACACTGTAAAGTATTCAGAACAGCCAACAACCATAATTACACATTTACAACATCAAGTCATCAAAAGACTAAACAAAATATCATTGTCATCAAGGTTTTCAAATGCCCATTCTTCTTTATGGCATTACATTACTTCCATGCTCCGAATTCACCAAGTGACATCATCATCACCCTGAAAACTCACTGAAATAATATATTCAAGGGTGAGTATCACTCAAAGTAATAAATAGGAATACCAAACATTATTTCAACTAAGCATTCATCAATAGCACTTAATTAAGCAGAATACTTTTCAGCAATCAAATCATCCATTCCAAATTATACATATATTACATGTATCAATTAAGCACATAGACTAATCAAACATCAATTTATATACTCATTTTGTTTCAATTTCAAACATCACCACAACACTTCTAATCTTCCATAACCTAAACATACATCAATACTCTAATTCTCTCAAATGCAACGTCTGTATGCCACGGACTTTGAAAGTTTTATTCTTTTTAAATGCATAAAAGCATACAATACGAATCCGACTTCACGAATGAAAAATCATGATGCCAAAGGATAATCCACATAGCGAATCATAGCGCTATAAAGTAACGGATATCTAGGTAACCACGCAGCAAATCGTAGTGTTATAACTGTGCAACAAATTATAGTGCTATAATTTGGCAGTCTCAAATAGCAAATCATAGTGCTATAGCGAATCATAGCCCTTATTTCAATGCATATGATGTCATGATAATGCAATATGCAAGGATGCAAATCATGGTGCATTTAAGTCAATTCTGACATCACAGCCTACCTCCACTAACCTCAATATGTTTCAAATCACTAATCTTCAACTCATAGATATCAATTCAGTTAAATGGAGCCATCAAGCACAATCCAATACATTATTCATTATAAATATCATCATAGTTTATTACCAAAGGTACACGCCAATCGACACTAACAATGGCAATCCACCATATAAGTCATAAAACATCATCAACCTCATTTATTCAGCGCCAGACTTTAACTTGCAAACATTGATCTATAACACAATTGGTAATCATAATCATATTTTACTAAATATATATTTCTAGGCAATCATTTATTAAGTCAAACAATGTAATTTACAAAACCCAACCCCAGAAGAAAATTCTTATTCGCTACTGAAATAGAAACCCCCTCGTACATAAACACATACCTTTCGGCAATCCAACTTTCCAAAGTTGTTTTCCGATTCACTGATTTCACTTTCGAACACTAATTCTTTATTTTGATAATTCCTAAAATTCACTAACATTTATTTTAACAAACCTTAAGCTATTAAATATATATCTCGAAGCTAAAATCATTAATTCGGTATACTTTCGACAATTTCAACTTATCAGAATGCGTCGCCGCTTGCCGACGGCACTCCGAAACGTAACCGGGACCTCGAACCATCGCTGATTCCCTCTGAATTCACTTCCTAGTTGCTGCCCAAAATAAACCGAAGCATGACTCAACAATTAACATTAATGGGTCTCTGTTTCCTGTAACACCCTCTGTTACACCTTAATAAAATATACAAAAATTCATAATTTTTTTTTACTAAAGATATGATTGTTAAAAAGAAACTATCAGAATAAATTATATACATTATTTCTGAAATACCTCAATATTATTAAAACTTTATAAAGTATTTGTACATTCATCTGAAGAAAATAAACATTAAACATTATAAGAAAGAGAGGAAACTTCATGGCCCAGAAGCAGTTACTTATTAACATTATTTATTCATTGGACCACGGTATTCATACCGAGCTCCCTTTCTAGAACGTGCTATATTTACTGCTGATATTCTTCGATCCTTCCCTCTGAACCATCAATTTAAAACATTTGAAACAAAAACACGGAGAAAGGAGTGAGAAACAGAATATAATATTCTCGATTAAGACATAAGCAACAAAGGGTTTTCACAAACCAATACATAATAATATCAATCACAATCACATACACAATCAATTATGAATGCATGAATGTTATGCAATATCTTCATCATAACTTACCTATATATATGGGCCCTTAAATTTTAATTTGCACTGGGCCAACCAGGAGTTTACACTATTCTATAAGTCCGGATAATAATAATATGAACAGCTCAACTGGCATGGAAACACTTAGAGACTAGTCAGATTGAGAAAGTTTTTATTGTGAAAGTACCCGACACTAGGGAGCTACCCCAGGTCCCCTGAAGCACCCTTTCACACCCTCTCATCCCAAGGCTCGTAATTAAGTCTCCTCTAATGTATCCTCGGTTTCTATAATCCGTCCCCAGACAATATCATTTTATTTCACTTTAATGATTCATGATGCATGAACTACTCGCGTATTGAGTTGGTTAAGGCTTTTAGAAACTCAATTATTAAATCCCTTAAAGGTTTACAATATCATTTCAATAAACTGTACATTTTCTCAATTCTCTGAATTTCTGTCCCACAGAAATAAATTTGGTACAGTTTTTGAATCTCAATGAAATTTGAGTTTCTAAGCCTTAAATATCTAAAAACTTTCTCATATAAAACTTTACATAATCTTTCTCAAATTAAATCTTAACAAAATCAAATTTAGAAATCTCAATTATTTCCAAATATCTTTAGTTATTAAGTTGGAATAAAATAATTTTCTTTTTAAAAATTTTATTTTATTAAAAGAGAATAATCTTTAAATCATTAACCGTAAATACTTAAAGTTACAAAATTTTTTCTTTAATTCAAAATTTAATTATCTCAATTAATTTTCATAAAATGTCTACTTTCTAAAATAAATACTAATTTTTTTATTATAAATATAAAAATAATTTCTAAGAAGAAATAAAAGATAATAAAAATTTAAAGAGTAAGGTAAGAAATTCTTACTGAATTTTAGCTTTCCGTCATGCTTGCTATATGCTCAAACTCCACATTACAAAATCATCAATCAAAATCAATCATTATCAATTATAACTAAATATCATCAATCAATCAATCAATCAATCATAATCAAATCAATTAAATATCATTAATACATATCATAATGCAAAATTTAATGATTATTAATATAGTCAATTTGAGTCCTTTTGGTCAATTCCTCGCATAGGTATATGTAAGTTCATATAATCCAGTCCTTGCATAGGTATAGTTCAGTCCATATGGGTCATAGTAGTCCAAGTCCTTGCATAGGTATAGTCCAGTTTATATAGGTTATAAAAATCCAAGTCCTTGCATAGGTAGGTTAGAGTTAGTTAAATCAGATATTTAATTTAAAATTTATTAAAAATTTTAAGTTAAAAAGTTAATATTTTAAAATATTAATATTATTAAATTTAAAAGGAGTAGGGGACTCCTCCCATTATTCTTATGTCTTTTCATATTATACTCTTATCTCACTCCCCCTTACCTTGAATTGTTACCCAAAAGAGATTTGCTTTGCGCCTCCAATTTCTAGAAATATTAATACCAATCTATTTCAGTATAAGTTTAAGATAAAAATTAAGATTGCTATCAGAATGATAAATAGTAAATGTGTATAGTAATAATAAATAGTACCGGTAAATGGTAAGTCATCAATAGTAACAGCAAATAGTAATTTTTTGAATAGTAATAGTAAATAGTAAATTGTGAATAGTAATTTTTTGAATAGTAGTAGTAAATGGTAAATCATGAACAATAACAGTAAATAGTAAATTTTGAATAGTAACGGTAAATAGTAAATTTTGAATAGTAATGGTAAATAGTAAATTTTGAATAGTAACGGTAAATAGTAAATTTTAAATAATAACAACAACTAATAAATTTTGAATAATAACGGTAAATGATAAATTTGAATAATAACAGTAAATGGTAAATTGTGAATAGTGATAATAAATAGTAAATTTTAAATAGTAACTGTAAATAGTAAAAATAACATAGTGGTAATTTATTTTTACTATAGTAACTTATTCATAATAGTACTAGTATATTAATGGTTTAAGAGTGCCAAAAAAATTAAACTAAAATTATAAAAAGAATATAGAAGAAAGTTATTACCTTACACCTCCGGCAGAACTTTTTTTTACCAAAAGAATTTACTCTCCACTAATTTCTTACGTACTATCTCTCTAGATTCTCTCTCTAATTTTTTGTGTGGAAATGTTGTAAATGAGCCATCTATTTATAGGAAGAAAATTTTACTATTTAAGATTATTTAATTATTTATTTTACTATTCATGATGTAAGCGATGATGTAAGCGATGATGTAAGCTATGATGTAAGTGATGATGTCGGCAGTGGCATTTTGGTCATTAGATGAAAGGTTAAGGGTATTTTTGTCATTCTCAAAAAAATAAAAATAAAAATAAAAAAATAAAAAATTCTAAAAAATTATAAATTATATAACAATCAAAAAGTTCTAAAGAACTATAATCAAATTCCTTTAAAATTTTATTTTAAATAAGAAATAACAAAATTAGGGGTGTTACAACTCTACTCTCCTAAAAAAAATTTCGTCCTCGAAATTTACACTTTTTTTAGTAAAACAATTGGGGATGAGATTCTTTCATCTCATTTTCTAGTTCCCATGTAGCATCTTCCCCTCTCGTTTCACTCCAAATGACCTTCACGAGTGGAATTTCCTTGTCTCTTAGCTTCTTTATTCTTGTGTAAGCTATTCTGATAGGTGGTGCATCATATGTAAGATTATCTTTAACTTGTATGACATTAGGTTCAATAACATGTGTAGGATCAAATATATACTTTCGTAAGTTTGACACATGAAAAACATTATGGATATTAGAAAGAAAAAGTGGTAATGCTATTTGGTAGGCAAGAGGACTAACTTTATGAATTATTTGATATGGACCAATAAATCTAGGAGTTAGTTTTCGAGATTTCATTGCCCGACCGACCCCAGTCATAGGTGTGACTTTCAAGAATACATGATCGCCTTCTTGAAATTCGAGCGGCTTTCTTCTTTTGTCATAGTAACTTTTCTGTCTGCTCTGTGTTGCCTTCATCTTTTCCTGAACTATTTTGATTTTATCCGTGGTTTGTTGTATCAACTCTGGTCCTGGCATCAAGTTTTCACCAGTATCAAACCAACATAGAGGGGTCCTACATTTTCTTCCATATAATGCTTCAAAAGAAGCCATGCCAATGCTAGCGTGGAAACTGTTGTTGTAGGTAAACTCCACATATGGTAAGAATTGATTCCAATTTCCTTTATGCTCCAACACACAAGCTCGTAACAAGTCCTCTAGAGATTGGATTGTTCTTTCTGATTGTCCATCCGTCTGAGGATGATATGCTGAACTCAGACGCAGTCTTGTTCCCAAAGCCTTTTGCAAGCTCTTCCAGAATTGTGATGTAAAACGAGGGTCCCGATCAGAAATGATACTTGAAGGAATTCCATGCAATCTCACAATCTCCTCGATGTATAATTTTGTCAGCTTCCCCATAGAGTAACGAATATTGATGGGAATAAAGTGGGCAGATTTGGTTAATCTATCAATTATTACCCATATTGAATCATGTCCTAATGGAGTTTTAGGTAGAGAAGTTACAAAATCCATGGTAACGCTATCCCATTTCCATTCTGGTATTTCCATTGATTGTAGCATTCCAGGGGGGTTTTGATGTTCCACTTTAACCTTCTGGCAAATTAGACATGCAGCCACGTACTATGCCACTGCTTTCTTCATTCCAGGCCACCAAAATAACTTCTTCAAATCTTGATACATTTTAGTAGCTCCGGGATGAATGCTCATATAACTTTTGTGGCCTTCTTCCAGAATTGCTTTCCTCAACTCCTCTTGATCAGGGATACACACTCGATCCTTGTACTTCAATAATTGGTTGTTTCCCACATTGAACTTGACTTCTTTTCCTTGTTCCAAGAGTTCTTTCTTCTCTTGCAGGAATTCATCTTTTCGTTGAGCTTCTAAGACTTGCCTCAGGAATTCACTTGTCACTTGCAACGCTCCTAATCTGTAGCTGTTATCATTAATCTTTACTGCTAGGCTAAGATCTCTAAAGTTCTCTATCAATTTCAGCTCTTTAATCATCATTGTGGACGCATGTAGAGACTTTCGACTCAAAGCATCAGCTACTACATTCGCTTTTCCAGGATGGTACTGTAACTCAAAGTCGTAATCCTTTAAGAACTCCATCCATCTCCGTTGCCTCATGTTTAACTCCTTTTGGTTGAATAAATACTTGAGACTCTTATGATCGCTAAACACATCGAATGTTGCACCGTATAGATAATGCCTCCAAATCTTTAAGGCAAAAACTACAGCGGCTAACTCTAAGTCATGGGTAGGGTAGTTAATCTCATGTTGCCTTAATTGGCGCGACGCATAGGCTACAACCTTCTTGTCTTGCATGAGTACACTTCCTAGTCCTTGTTTAGACGTATCACAGTAAACTTCAAAACTTCGATGTGGATCGGGGAGTACTAACACCAGCGCAGAAGTAAGTCGATATTTCAGCTCTTGAAAACTATTCTCGCATTGTGTCGTCCACACAAAAGGTTGTCCTTTCCGTGTTAGCTTGGTCAGTGGGTATCCTAACTTTGAAAATCCTTCAATGAATCTCCTATAGTATCCAGCCAAGCCCAAGAAACTTCTAATCTCAGAGATTGTGGTTGGTTTCTCCCATTTTAAAACTGCCTCCACCTTGGAAGGGTCTACAGCTATTCCTCCTTAACTAATTACATGTCCTAAAAAGTTCATTTCTTCAAACCAGAATTCACACTTCGACAGCTTTGCATACAGTTGTTTCTTTTTCAGGATTTCCAACACAACCTTCAAGTGTTCAACATGTTCTTCTTTGCTTTTAGAGTACACTAATATATCATCAATGAACACCACTACAAATTTATCTAGATATGGATGAAAAATCCTATTCATGTAATCGATGAATACGGCTGGTGCATTAGTTACACCAAAAGGCATTACTAGATATTCGTAATGGCCATAGCGTGTTCTAAAAGTAGTTTTTGGTACATCTTC
Source organism: Clitoria ternatea (assembly GCA_037962975.1). Lineage (NCBI taxonomy): Eukaryota > Viridiplantae > Streptophyta > Magnoliopsida > Fabales > Fabaceae > Clitoria > Clitoria ternatea. The sequence continues at coordinate 291,447,588 of CM075670.1, forward strand.
TTTCTTCACCCTTATCTGATGGTATCCAGACCTCAAATCAATTTTGGAGAACACCGTGGCACCACGCAGCTGATCCATCAAGTCGTCAATTCTTGGCAGAGGATATTTGTTCTTGATCGTCACCTTGTTCAGTTGCCGATAATCTACACACAACCTCATGCTACCATCATTTTTCTTAACCAACAACACTGGTGCACCCCAGGGGGATACACTGGGTCGTATAAACTGTTTCTCTATCATTTCTTCAAGTTGTTTCTTTAACTCTGCTAATTCTAGAGGTGACATTCGGTATGGTGCAATTGAAATGGGTCCAACTCCAGGTACTAGATCAATGGAAAATTCCACATCTCGTTCTGGGGGTAAACCAGGGATATCTGCAGGAAAAACCTCAGGAAATTCACACACAACCGGCAGATTTTTGATTTTTGATTCTTGCTCTCCTTTCGTTGAAAGCAATAGCAAGAATCCTTGAGCCCCTCCTTTTAAAGAGGCACTCACTTGGTTGGCGGTTAGAAATCTCGAATCTTCAGGATTCAAGTTCACTGGTTCTTTAAACATTATGGTTTTATTATGACAATCTATTAGAACATGATTGTCAGACAACCAATCTAGCCCAATAATAACTTCTAAGCCAGAAAGGGGTAAACAGAAAAGATTAGCCTTAAAGTCCCTACCATTTATGACAATAGGGTATTTCCAACAGGCTTTAGAAGTGACAATGGGATTGTTTCCAGGAGTATGTACAGATAAGTCAAATGGCAGTTCTATCACAGGTAATTTTAGTTTTTCTACACAGTCATTGGAGATAAAGGAATGTGATGCACCTGAGTCATACATAACAGTTAAAGGAATCTTATTAATGATACACTTACCTTCCACCATGGAATTAGAATGAGATGCTTCTTCTCCAGTGATTGCAAAAACCTTTCCTTTTGCCTTCGGCCTTCCGACTATACTATGCGCGCCTCTTTGAGTATTTATGCTTGTACTTGCACTTTCAGGGTTTTCCCTCTTCATCTCTGGGCAATCCTTGATGTGATGACCTGGTTTGTTATACTTAAAACAAACATAAGTGTTTTTAGGACAATCCCTTTTCAAATGGGGTCCTCCACAGATAAAACATTTAAAATTTGGTGCAGATGTTGGGTAATAGCTTCCCGTTGAAGCTTGGGGTCTGTTAGGAACAGATGCTGCTCCAAACCGGCGAAATGGCGTTTGGTAAGGCTTATTTCTCCTGAAGTCTCTTCTTTGGTGATGGTGAGGTCCTCCACTTCTCATTTCTCCTGCCTTGTGAATGGGCTCACGACTTTTGGTCATTCTATCCTTATGATCTTCTTCAAAGATCCTGCAGCGATTTACCAATACAGAAAATTCACGGATTTCCTGCATTCATATAGCTTCCTTAATTTCTGGCCGCAATCCATTTACAAACTTTGCACACCGATCTCTTTCATTAGTAGCATCATTATAATGAGAATGAAAACGAGATAGCTCTTCAAACCTGGATGCGTACTCTCCAACGGTCATATTTCCTTGGGTCAGCGACAGGAATTCGAATTGTCTTTTCTCTTTAACATCAGCTGGAAAGTATTTCTCCAAAAACATATCCTTGAAATAATCCCAAGTGATCTCCATGTCGTTGACTTCGAATTGTCTACGCATGCTATCCCACCAATGTTCGGCATCCTCAGATAAGGCATAAGTAGCGAAGACTACCTTATCAGCTTCATTACATTGCAATGCTCGAAAGATCTTCTCTATCTCTCGAATCCAGATTTGTGCTCCATCAGGGTTATATCCTCCCTTGAAACGAGGTGGATTGCGCTTTTCGAATAGGTCCAGCCTTTTCAAGGCATCGTTACCTTGACCTTCACGTGCTCCCATTGCATTGATTAAGCGTTCTACAACTCCAGCAAGATCGCTTCCAGCCATTAGTTTCCTGTTTCACAATAACTGAGATTTATCACATCAATCACAGTTACTACCAAGTCAGATATTCTATTCTCTATCACCTATACAGAGTTTACAGACAAAGCAAGATAGACCTTTTCCCCAGGCCTATTGGATTAACTGCTCTGTTACCACTTTGTAACACCCTCTGTTACACCTTAATAAAATATATAAAAATTCATAATTTTTTTTACTAAAGATATGATTGTTAAAAAGAAATTATCAGAATAAATTATATACATTATTTCTGAAATACCTCAATATTATTAAAACTTTATAAAGTATTTGTACATTCATCCGAAGAAAATAAACATTAAACATTATAAGAAAGAGAGGAAACTCCATGGCCCAGAAGCAGTTACTTATTAACATTATTTATTCATTGGACCACGGTATTCATACCGAGCTCCCTTTCTAAAACGTGCTATATTTACTGCCGATATTCTTCGATCCTTCCCTCTGAACCATCAATTTAAAACATGTGAAACAAAAACACGGAGAAAGGAGTGAGAAAAAGAATATAATATTCTCGATTAAGACATAAGCAACAAAGGGTTTTCACAAACCAATACATAATAATATCAATCACAATCACATACACAATCAATTATGAATGCATGAATGTTATGCAATATCTTCATCATAACTTACCTATATATGTGGGCCCTTAAATTTTAATTTGCACTGGGCCAACCAGGAGTTTACACTGTTCTATAAGTCCGGATAATAATAATATGAACAGCTCAACTGGCATGGAAACACTTAGAGACTAGTCAGATTGAGAAAGTTTTTATTGTGAAAGTACCCGACACTAGGGAGCTACCCCAGGTCCCCTAAAGCACCCTTTCACACCCTCTCATCCCAAGGCTCGTAATTAAGCCTCCTCTAATGTATCCTCGGTTTCTATAATCCGTCCCCAGACAATATCATTTTATTTCACTTTAATGATTCATGATGCATGAACTACTCGCGTATTGAGTTGGTTAAGGCTTTTAGAAACTCAATTATTAAATCCCTTAAAGGTTTACAATATCATTTCAATAAACTATACATTTTCTCAATTCTCTGAATTTCTGTCCCACAGAAATAAATTTGGTACAGTTTTTGAATCTCACTGAAATTTGAGTTTCTAAGCCTTAAATATCTAAAAACTTTCTCATATAAAACTTTACATAATCTGTCTCAAATTAAATCTTAACAAAATCAAATTTAGAAATCTCAATTATTTCCAAATATCTTTAGTTATTAAGTTGGAATAAAATAATTTTCTTTTTAAAAATTTTATTTTATTAAAAGAGAATAATCTTTAAATCATTAACCGTAAATACTTAAAGTTACAAAAAATTTTCTTTAATTCAAAATTTAATTATCTCAATTAATTTTCATAAAATGTCTACTTTCTAAAATAAATACTAATTTTTTTATTATAAATATAAAAATAATTTCTAAGAAGAAATTGATCTGTCCTGAACCGGGGTCTAGAGATCCGGACTCAAGTCAATCATAAACAGTATGTAAATACCGTATAGGAGACCGGATGTATGAGTATCCGGTATGAGTATCCGTTGTCTTTGAGCAGAGAGAACGGACTGGGCGTCCTGGAGGTCCTTCTCACCGACCTAACGCGTTGAAGTGGGCGAATGGTGGTGTCACCTGCTAAGATTCTCCGACGCTCAAGTCAGTGATGATATTCCAAGTAAGGAATGTATTTTAGAGAGTAATTGTTCATCAGAATAGTTGAAGATCCCTCACTTTATTAATGAAATGAGTTCATATACCTGATTGGCTCGTTTTTCGAGGACTCGTTAGTGGGGAACCACTAACTCCCATTAGCATTATTTTATTGCGCACTTACCAGCATGATTGGGTCAAGTGGCTATTTTATATTGAGCATGGAGAGTATAGACTAGGATTAGGGAACAAGTTGATCTTTCCCGTGAGCAGAATTTGGCTCGTAGTGTAGGGAATTATTGATCGATCCCTGTAGCAATTATCCTTGTCTTTAGCACAGTGACGTATGTGTTGTCCGGTGTCATGGTGTTATCCTGAACAACCGGTATAGGGAGAACGCCTGATACGGAATTACAGTCCGGATGTATACCGACGACACCGGTTACAGGTTGATGTCTTGACAAAGACGTTGAAATATGTATTACAGGTCGGATACCGGTATTGAGACCGGATCATATGTCCCCTAGCTTGTGTGAGGGACTGAGCGGTTGTTCACATAAGCTACCCAACCTGTGAGAGGTCTGAATACCGGTGAACTTATGCGTTAAATTGTTCCTTAGCAATTATTGGCAAAGAACCGTTTTCAGATAAAGAGATACGGTCTGTTGGTGTCGTCACAACGGATTCAGACAAAGATTCGTTGTACGAGAATTTCAAGAGTTTATTAGAATTGAAAGCTCTTGAAGTTCGTGTAACGGCTGTAAAGCGCGAATTGCGTTGCATGATCAGACATTAATGCTTTCAATCACGTGGGCAAGCAATTATTGCGCCTGAGATGGAAATCTCATTAACCGTCGTTTCGGGCTTAATGGGCCTGAAGTTTTCGAAACTTTTGGGCCTAGTAGATAGGCCCTTCGTCGAATTGTTATTGTTTCGGCGCCCATGAATTTGGAATGGTTGTGTCGTTTCGCTTGTGAACCAATGCGTTTAATTGAGAACGACACAACTTCCAGAGTGAGTGACCGAACCTCTTCGTTTCTTATAAAAGAAACACTTAGTGAGTTCTGAGTTCCACTTGCTTATGTTTTCTTAACAAAACTCTGCAAAAATTTCGCAAGGAAGTTCGTTGCTCATTCTGCGAGACTTTTCTCATTCCTCACCTTCATCGTCGTTACCTGAGGTAATTATCTCTTCTTCTCTTGTAAACCTCGTCTTGTTTTGGGTCTGTTATTCTTGCTTGAAGAGAATGTAGTTTATTTAGGGGGAGAATAATTTCTCGTAACCCTAATAGTCATGGGGAAGAATCCTTGTGATTCTTTCTCGGGTTGAGTCATGTCGCTCAGAAAGGGGATCTTACTCACTGTGGAAAGTGACTTTTCCCTTCTCAGAGTCGTCCTCTGATTGTAGTCGCTTTGTAGAAAATGAAGTGAGTAATGATTATCAACTTTCTGACGACATGATTTCTTATCGTAGATTAAGGAGTTCAGTCTAGATATTTCAAATAGCAACTGGAGAAGGGTCTTCTGGAGATAGTGCCATTTCGAAGACAGCTGAAGGTCTCTACAGCGTCGCTGTTTCTAAGCTGAATTGGGAAGAGCTTCAGGCCAAATGGCCTTTCTGTTGGGTGTCCAGTGAATTCAAGGACTTGGCTTCCCATCATGCAGATGAGGATGGAGCCCGGATTCAGCCTAGGTTCACACTCCATGCGGAAGAGGAAACGAAAAAGTGGTTTAGGGTTTATGCACCGCTCCCTACAGAACGGATATGCCACGTCGTACCAAACGACCGTTCTGTTTATATGTATGATTTTATCTTTCATTACTTGGGAGTTCGTTTCCCTCTAACCGAGCTTCAGATGGGAGTGTTGAGGTTTTTAAATTGTTCACCCTCCCAACTTCATCCCAACGGCTGGGGCCTCATTCGTGCTTTGGAGGTCTTGGGTGAACATTTCAACTTCACGCCTACTGTAGCAATGTTATTTTACTACACCCAAGTGGTTCGGAGGGCGAATAAGCAAGGCGGAGTCGGTTTAGTAACACTCCGGACTCTCTGTTCCTTTGTGAACTTTGAGTCTTACACCGATTTAGCCAAAGTTGACGGAAAGTCGTTTAAGACCTACTTCACCCGGATCTCCATTAAGAAGAGCAAACCGGTATTTTGGAAGGATGAAGAGGGTGTTAATAAATTTCCTCTGAGTTGGACCTATAAACATTTTCTCATGAGCTCCCACGCATATTACGCGGATCAATCCGAACTGTCTCGTGAGTCGTCAAAAGTGTTGTTTGCACTTGAAGCACATACTACACGTCGCAACGTATTTTCATGTAGGCGTCTTTTAAGTAGTTCAAAAGGAGTCCGGGATGATTATCTGCGTAATACTCATTTTATTTCACTCTTTCTCCTTTGTTAAATATATCGAACATTTTGCAGTTGCTAATCTCTTGTGCTTGTTCATGCAGGTGAAATAGAGCAAGAGACTCCGGAAATGAACAAGTTAAAGGGATTTAAGGCAGGGGGTAGATCCGTCGCCCGCGAAAATAAGATCAAGCCTAAGCCCTCCACAAAGGATCGTCCTGAGTTAATCATCCTGACCTCGGATGCTGAAGGGGACATCCCACTGGCTGAGGGCGGTTCATCCGATGTTGGCGCAGCCACGGGTCAGCCCCCGGTCACTGAGAGAAGGAGAAAAATTAAGAATGACTCAGTAGGGGGCCCGTCCAAGAAGCGCAGAACTCCAGAGGATAAGCCTGTTGAAACCTCAAGAGCAGCTGTTGCTTCCTCTGGAAGTAAAGGAATTGCTGCCGGGGTTTCTGGGGCGAAGCCGACCTCCTACCCAACCACCTCGTTTCTCACCCCCTTCCTTTCATATGAGGGTTCTACTCCAGCCACTCTTCCAAAGCCGATGTACAAACTCCGACCTACACTCAGCGCTAAAGAAATTAAAGAAGCATGTGAGGCCGGAAGGTGGCAGTTAGCCGAACTTGCTGGAATGCTTTATTCAGTCAGCGAGTTGGCTGACAACGTCGATAAGGTTGAAGAATTAAGTGACAAATTGGAACAACTCAACCTTTCATCGGGGAAGGACAAAGCCACCATAAAGCTAATGGAGGATCGCCTTGCCAAGTCTAAGGAGTTCGGAGATATCATGAATAAAGAGAATCTCAAGCTTAAAGGTGACTTCAAAGACTTGGAAGGCAAGTTGGCAGAGAAAGAGGAAGAACTCCGTAGCAGCCAGGATAAAAACAAAGCTGCTGCTGAAGAGTGGTCTCAAAGGGAGAAGAAGCTCCTTCTTGAGATTGAAGGACTGAAGTCCAGGAGAGCGGAGTCTGAAGGATCTAGTGGGGAGCTATCCAAGTTACGGGGAGAATTGGCTACAGCGAAAGCTGAGAGAGAAGAAGCAATTGACATATGCAGCCGGGTTGTCGAAGAATCCTTCGGCCTAGCTATACGCCAAGTCTTCTACCGCAACCCCACGGCGAAACTTAACCTTTATGGAATGGATCCTTTCTATGAATTCCATGGGGGAAAGTTAGTCGCAGTGGTTGATGGTCGTCACGAAGATCCTCCAACGTCCCTGTATGGTTTGCCTCCTCTTCCTGAGGGTCAAACTATGGGACCAGATTTCATCCTTCCCGTGTCTGAGGTTCCCTCTTCTGAAGAAAGGACTGAGGCTCCTGGAGGGGAGATTCCTGTGGAGGTCCCGAAGGAAGGGGCACAAGAGCCTGGTGCTGAGGAGGCACAAAAAACTGAAGAACAGATTCCTCCTCCATAGTTTTGCTTTCCTTTATATGTATAGTTGTGTGCCGGGATCAACTCCGGCTTTTAACTATTATGTGTAACTTTGTTTTTAATGAATGAATTTCATTTAAGAAATTTGTCTTCATCGTTTCATGTATATTTAAATCGTTGCTATATCCGTTTTGTATGATTAACCTCGAGGTCGGATTGAAATAACTGCCTCAGAAGATTAAACAACAAATAAATTTAGAACGGATTAATATATACATGTCCCCAAGTGTGTATTAAGAAGAAGGTGCCTATCTTTGGGGCATGGTCCTTAATTCTTTTGGGGAAAAGAGGAGTCGATCCGTTGTTTAGTAAAATAGTATAACAGGACGGATGACTGTTCTTCATTCATGTTATTCTCACCGGAGAAAACAATGTAAGAATATTGTTCCAAGTTTGGGGAACTGCAAAGGTGTAAGGAAGTGGTGTTTTGAGTCCTCCATCATAAGGATAATGATGGGAGTTTTTCTAAGCCAGGAGTTATGTCATTGTATCACAGAATAGGTGATAGAGAATATCCGTCCTGGGAGAATACCACTTGAGAGCGAAAGTGCGGATTGACTTTCAGAGATTTCCATCATAAGAGTGGTTATGGGAATTGTTCGTACCAGGAGTTTTATCGTCGAATCACTTCATAGGTGATTGAGATCATCCGTCTTGGGGATGTGTACGATACCAGGAATTACATCGTCATGTCACATAGTAGGTGATTGAGATCATCCGTCCTTGGGGTGTGTATGGCGCCAGGAGTTACATCGTGAGATCACAGAATGGGTGATTGAGATCATCCGTCCTGGGCAAGTACACAACGTCAGGAGTTACATCGTCATATCATATAATGGGTGACTGAGGATATCCGTTCTGGAAAAGTACACAACGCCAAGAGTTACATCGTCAGATCACAGATTAAGTGATTTAGATAATCCGTCCTGGAGACGCTTTTCAATCGTAGGGGTACGGATTGAATGAATAGTTCTCAGTTTTCAAAAGCTTCCATCGTAAGAATGATGATGAGATTGTTCATACCAGAAGTTACATCATCGAATCACAGAATAGGTGATTGAGATCATCCGTCCTGGAATGATGATTGGAATTGTTCGTACCAGGAGTTGCATCGTCGAATCACAGAATAGGTGATTGAGATCATCCGTCCTAGAGACATTTTTCCAATCATAAGAGTGCGGATTGAGGTGGATGCTTCTCAATCGTGTGGATTCAATTTTCGAATCCGAAATCAGAGACCATCAGTATTCTACTAGCCCCCTAGCTTATGTGAGGAATTAGTAGATTTGCTCATATGAGCTATGTCGATCGTAGTACGTCTGGATTTCAGAATTGTACTGGTGTGTAAATATCCGCTCTGGGAACAAGGTTCCGTTGTGATGGATCGCTTGAGGGCGGATTAGAACAATGAGAATCCCAGGAGTTTATCGAATTTCGCAACCCTTGGCATTCGGGTAATGGTGGCCACGTTTCTCATGATTGGACATTTAATGCCTTTAATCATGTGGGCGAGCCATTATTGCGTTAAATGCGCATATCTTAATAACCGTCATGCAGGGGCTTGTTGGGCCTAGAATTTGGATTTAATAGGCCCATTTAGAAAGCTCTGTGACGAAACGATGGCATTTTGGCGCCTTTGGGTTAAAAACGACAATTTTAACCCACTAAACGGGGAGTCGTTTGAGGGTAAACGACAGGTTGCCTTGAGTCGGTTTTTGAATTTCCATGCCCTGAAAAAGGCATTTTTGACAATCTCAGTTATCATTTCTTCTAACTTTCTCGACGAACCTCTGCAAAAGTTTCGAGAAGATTATCGTGTCTGCCTCTGTGAATCTTAATTCACTATCCTCGTCCATCCTTAGGTAACCACTTTCTTTCCATTTTTTGTGTCTCGTTTTGATATCTGAAAATGTCTAGGAAAGGTGTTAGTCTTAGTGGTATTAGCCCTAGAGGAAGAGGAGGAAGGGCCTTAACTCGAAACCCCACAGTTCGTGGTGGGAGGATTCCAGTGGTCTTCCAATCGAAGCCACTAAGCTCAGAGAGGGAGGCGTCGTCGTATCAGAGGCGAAGGGCGATTATCCCCTTTTTAGAATCCTCCTCTAGTGAGAGTGCTGAGAGTGGTGATTTGTATCTTTCTGACGATGTGGATTTTTACCGCAGCGTAAAAGCTTTCACAATGGTGGTGAAGAAAGCGACTGGGGGAAAATCATCTGGAGGGGAAGCACCCTCTCAACAGTATATATTGAAGACAGCGTCCGGGCTATGTAACGTGGTTGCACACCGGATCGATTGGGTGAAATTCCAAAAGAAGCGCCCATTCAGCTGGGTGGCTGAGGAATTTCGTGAAACGGCATCAGTCCACGCTCGAGAAGATGGAGCGGAGTTGGAACCGCGTTTTACGGTCTTCAAGAAGGATAAATACAAAAGGTGCTTTATGGCGTTAGCTCCGCTGCCATCAGATCGGATTTGTCATACTCCGGATGAAAGATCCTTATATATGTATGACTTTTTATTTTTGAATCTTGGTGTGCGTTTTCCCCTCACAAAGTTTCAGATGGGGGTTTTAAGATTCTTAGACTGCGCCCCTTCACAGCTTCACCCCAACGGATGGGGGTTAGTCCGTTCTCTTGAAGTGCTTGGGGAGCACTTCAACTTCAAACCGACGGTGGCGATGCTTTTCTACTTCGCTCAAGTGGTCCGTCGTGCAAATAAGGAGAAGGGGGGAGTGAGCTTGATATCCCTCCGGACTCTCTCCAAGATTATCAACTTCGAGGCGTACACTGACTCCGCCAAAGTTGATGGTCATTCATTCAAGTCCTACTTCACGAAAATCAGCGTTCATCCTGATGAACCAATTTTTTGGTTGACTGAAGATGGGATTCCGAAGTTCCCAGTGGCTTGGACGCATGAACACTTTTTATTGACCTCCCAGGCGTACTACACTGAGGAGGATGAACTAAGCCCATCTTCAGTTTCTGTTCTTTCAGCCCTTCAATCCTACACCGCCTCGCACCAATTTTTCTCTTGCAGGCGTTTGTTAGGATCGTGGTCCACCCGCGAGGAGTATCTGCGTAATTTTCCTGCCATTTTTTATGTTTTATCGTATCATGCCTTGAAGTCTTTGATTTCTAACCATGTTGTTTGGTTTTGCAGTTGAAATTGAAACTGTGTCACCAGAGATAGAGAAGCTGAAAGGGCTCAAAGCTGGAGTGAATTCCGTAGCAGCTGAAAATGACATCCAAGCGAAACGGAATTCGAAGAAAGCTACAGCTGAGACTATAATTTTAACCTCCTCTGCTGGTGACGATATCCCCTTGCGGATCCGAGGGGGTTGTGGTTGAGAAGGTCGGAGATAAGAAGAAAAGGACAAAACGTGGTTCTTCCAAGACCTCGGATCGTCAACCTTCTCCCAAGAAATCCAAAATTTCAAGAGGGGGTGCTGACCCAGAGCTTTCTAAGGGAAAGAAAGTGGAAGGGCCCACTCCGGATGCAGGATCCACTCCGGATGCCCCAGGTGACGGGATCACTTATGGTGTAAAGCCAATAACGACTTATTTTGCACCCAAAGCTACTCGCCCTCTTGAAAGTAGCTCCGGTCTTGCACAATATTTGGTATACGAGGGTTTTGTTCCTGAGGGCGTTCCTAAAACTCCATACAAGCTGAAGCCCTCATTGAAGAGTGAAGAGGTAACCAAAGCTTGCGATGCCGGACAGAAGCACCTGGCAGAATTATCCAGGCTCCTGAGATCGGTTCGTAAACTTTCAGAAGAGAATGAGAGGCTTAGCTTGTTGGTTGGCAAGGTTAACGATCTTAGCGTTGCTGCTGCTAGGGATAAGGCAAACATCCTCCGTTTAGAAGGTAAATTAGAAGCTTCCAAAGAGGAAGGATATAAGAAGGATGAAGAAATTACCAGATTGATGTATCTTGTCAAGGAGTTGAAGGTCCAAGTACTTGATCAAAAGAAAATCAATTCCGACCTCCATTCTGGTCTTTCTACGGAGAAGGAACGCTCTTCAAAGCTGGAAGAGGAGCTTAAGGAAGTCAAGATTGTCTATTTTCGAGGAGCAGAAGATTGGTCGTGTAAGGAGAAGGAGCTGCTCTCAAAGTTGGCGGACACGAAAGCAGAATTTGACGAGGCTGTTGATATGTGTGATCAAGCAGTCAAGGAATCCTTCGGGTTGGCTGTTCGTCAAGTTCAATACCGGAATCCCAAGGTGAAACTTAATCTGAATGGTATTGATCCGTTTTATGAGTTTCATCAAGGGAAACTGGTGGCCATTGTTGATAACCGTCATGAGAGTCCGCCAGACACGCCATATGAGTTTGCTCCTTTACCTGAAGGCCAATCAATGGGACCTTCTCTTCTAAAGCTCAAAAGTACAGGAACAGGCCCTAGCGTAGATAAAGGCAAGACCGGGGATAAAGGCAAAGGGAAGGAAGGAGATACAAGTCGCAGAAACTAGTGCCTTCCTTTTTCCTTGTTTCTTTTGATTGATTCAAATTCGCTGTGTTCCGGGATCAGCTCCGGATTAATAAACGAATTCTTCCATGTAATATTCATTTGATCAATAAAAGAGCGATTGGCCTTTATATGCATGTGTATCGAGTCATTCCGGATTTAAGTAATGAATATCGGATAATATAAAATCTTCATTCCGGATTTGTACATGCGAGATGAAGAACGGATAGGAGTATATAACTATCGTTTTTCATGTATAGGCGTTTTGATAGCCGAAGACTTGATTTGACTGGAGAGATAGAATATCGTTTTGTCAAATATGAGTAACTTGATATATAAAAGCCTGGTAGAAATCGTATTTTGTTTTTTGAAGGTCAGGCCTTTCGACATGATAAGAATAGCCGTTGTGGGTAAACATGTTTTTGTCATGAGAACGGCTTGTAATGTTAATCTTGAGGGGAAATGATTATGGGATCGTTTCATCAAGAGTTCATTCCCCAAGATATCTGTTAAACTATTAATACTGTCCCCTAGTATTATTGGGTGAGCAGTACCTTGCACAAACTCTGAGTGGTACTTTCACGTGAGAGTTTTTTTTTTTTAAGAGTGAGGATTTTGAGTAGAGATTCCTCTATTCGTTGATTGCGAACATAAATATTTCCGACTGAAAGGTTTCGGGTGAATATGCCTCAGATTGTGGCGTACCCGAATGAATTATTTTTGGGTCGGAGTTTACGAGTCAGACTTCAATTGAAGAATTGATGACTCAGAATTTGAAGCTATAAAACTTCCAAATAAGGAACTTCAAGAGAGAGTATTAATTTGGAGTTCAGTATAACTTACTTGTTGTGTTTGGAGTTCGGTTTGACCCTACAATCCGTATCGTATTTGGTGTTCGGTTTAATCCTACTAACCGTTCTCCAATCGGTTTTTGGTTTTACCGAATGACGATTCTTCACCGACGTTCGGTCAATCCTACTAGTCGTACTCGGAGTTCGGTTTAATCCTACAATCCGAGCCTTCAACACGGGGTTCAGATCAGGGCTAATCCTGAACCTACTGCGCCCGTTACTTGGGGTTCAGCGTGGTCTTGAAGAAGGACTAGCTTACTGCGCCCAAGCCTTCAATACGGTGTTGGGTTCTACCCTTTTACCGCTCTTAGAATGGGGTTCGGTTCAATCCTACAACCCATTTCCTGAGGTTCGGTTTAATCCTACAGCCCAGGTCTTCACCGGTGTTCAGCCAAACTTACTAACCGTACCCAGAGTTCGGTTTAATCCTACAATCCGGGCCTTCAGTTACTTAGACACACTCGAGGAGTTACATCGTCAATTACATAATGGGTAATTGAGATCATCCGTCCTGAGTGTGCTCTTGTATGCTGCACATATTCGAGGAGTTGCATCGTCAACCACAGAATAAGTAGTTGAGATCATCCGTCCTGAATACATTTCTGTACGCCGGATAAACTGAAAATCGCAGCATAAGAAAAACTCGAAAGAGTTAAATTGTTGTGAGAGATTCTTATTAAATCAAAAATAAGAATTACAATGAAAGCGTAGCTGGGAAAATAATTTCTCCAGTATTCAATCCAAACTGAGGATAGGAGAATATGTATTGCTCCAACAGCTAGCTATAATAGATACGCAAGTTTTGGGTGTTCCACTTATTTTGGATTGGAGCGCCATCAAGGTTCTCAAGGCGGTAAGAGCCTTTGCCAATAACCTCGGATACCCTGTATGGGCCTTCCCAGTTTGGGGCTAGTTTGCCTTGATGAGCAAATTTGTTTCCTATACTTGCTTTTCTCAAAACCAAATCTCCGACATTGAAAGTCCTTGATTGAACTCGCTTGTTGTATCGGAGAGCAACTTTGGCTTTGATAGCTTGGTCTCTGACAAATGCATCTTCTCTGAGTTCTTGTATGACATCTATTTCTGACGCCAAATTAGCATTATTAGACTTTTCAGAGAAGTATTTGACTCTTGTGGAAGCAATCTGCAGTTCCACGGGTATCATTGCCTCTACCCCGTATGTTAGGCGATATGGGGATTCGTTAGTAGATGAATGAGGCGTTGTCCGGTATGCCCACAGGATGTGGCATAGCTGGTCTGTCCATCCGCCCTTGGCTTCACCAAGGCGTTTCTTTAGTCCTTTCAGCACTTCCCTGTTGGCCACTTCAGCTTGGCCGTTAGTTTGGGGATGTTCAACGGATGAGAATATCTGGGTTATTCCTAACCCTTCGAGTAAATCTGTGAATTTTCTATCTGTGAATTGGGTGCCATTATCTGTGACAATCCGTGCTGGGACCCCGAACCGTGTTATAATGTTTTCATACATGAAACGACGAGTTCGGGCTGAAGTAATATGTACCACCGGCTCTGCTTCTATCCACTTTGTGAAATAGTCGACCCCTACAATGAGATATTTGATGCCCCCAGGAGCAGTTGGAAAGGGGCCCAAAATATCCAATCCCCATTGGTAGAAGGGCCATGGAACAGCGGATGTGAAGAGTTCTTCCGCCGGTGTGTGGTGAAGATTAGAGAATTTTTGGCAAGCATCGCATTTTTTAACGAAGTCAATGGAGTCCTGCTTCATCGTGGGCCACCAGTATCCAGCCCTGAGGATTTTTCGCATTAAGCTTCTTCCTCCGGCGTGGTGTCCACATTGTCCTTCATGCACTTCCTCCATTACGTCTTGCACCTCATTCTCTTTGAGACAAATCAAATAGGGCACGGAGAGCGCCCTTCTGTAAAGATTACCATCAATCATAGTGAAGTATGGTAATTCCCTCCTTATCCTCGTCTTTTCCTTCTCATCCGTAGGTAGCTGTCCATCGGCCAAATAACGGATGTAGGGGGCCATCCATGTGTCTCCATAAAGAGAGTTTGTCATTATGGCATTTAGAGAAGGAAAAAGAGGAATGCTGGGCGACGTTAATGTGCTTTGAACCAGCGTAGTTGTACTACCTGGTCGTTTGGTGCTTGCTAATCTGGAGAGTATATCCGCTCTAGTATTCTCTTCACGTGGAACATGCTTGAATTCTATTTTTGAGAATTTCTCTCTCAACTCCTTGACACAGTTCAAGTATAATTGGAGTTGAGGTTCGCGAGCCTGATAATCTCCTAAGATTTGTGAAATCACCAGTTGTGAATCACTGCAGAGCGTCGCCTCAGAAGCTCCGATGTCAATTGCAGCTCTCAGTCCGGCCAAACAAGCTTCGTACTCAGCCTGGTTGTTGGATGTTTTGAAATTAAAGCGAAGGGAGATTTCCAGGTGTACTCCGTCATCACTTTCTAGAACTACACCTGCTCCAGAGCCTCTTTGGTTCGATGAACCATCAACATAAATGGTCCAATGGACACGAGGGGAATCTGGATCAGTCCCTGTCATTTCTACAATAAAATCAGCCAGGACTTGAGCTTTAATGGCGCTTCGGGGTTCGTAGGATATATCAAACTCAGAGAGTTCAATAGACCACTTGATCATCCTCCCAGCGAGGTCGGGCTTGATTAAAACAGAGCGGAGTGGTAAATCCGTTCTCACTATGATCGGATGGGCGTGAAAGTACGGACGCAGCCGTCGAGAGGCCCAAACAACAGCGAGGGCGGCCTTTTCAATTTTTTGATACCGGATCTCAGCACCTTGTAAGGTTTTGCTAGTGAAATAGACCGGTCTCTGTCCGTCGGGAGTTTCTTTTATCAAGGCGACGCCCAAAGCTTCATTTGAAATAGCCAAGTATAGGATGAGTGTGTCTTCGGGGTCAGGCTTCGTGAGAATGGGAGGTTTGGATAACACCTCCTTAAGATCTTGGAATGCTTTCTCTTGTTCCTGTCCCCACTCGAACTTCTTGGACTTTTTCAGTATCTTATATAGAGGGAGGGATCTATGAGCCATCTTTGGCATGAATCGTGCCAAAGCTGCCACTTTGCCATTCAGGGATTGGACTTCTCTGAGATTCTTTGGACTTTGCATGTCTAGAATCGTTTGGCATTTCCCTGGATTGGCTTCAATACCGCGTTGAGTTAACATGAAACCCAAGAACTTCCCAGCAGGGACAGCGAAGGTGCATTTCATCGGGTTTAGCCTCATGTTAAATTCTCTCAAACGGGTGAATACTTGGCGTAGGTCTTCAATATGATCACCTCCAACTGGTGTCTTGGCTATTATATCATCTATGTATACTTCAACAAGTTTGGTATGCATACCTTTAAAAACCTTGTTGATCATGCGCTGATATGTTGCCCCAGCATTTTTCAGGCCAAAGGGCATAACTGTATAGCAAAAGACACCACGATCATTTATAAAAGCTGTCTTTTCTTGATCCTCTTCACACATCGGAATCTGGTTGTAACCCGAATAAGCATCCATAAAGCTCAGGTATTGATAACCAGAGGAATCATCTACCATCCGATCTATGTTAGGAAGAGGATAAGGATCCTTTGGACAGCAGCGGTTAAGGTCCACATAGTCAATGCACATTCTCCATTTGCCATTGGACTTACGGACCATCACCACATTCGAGAGCCAAGAGGAATAACGGATTTCTTTGATAAATCCGGCCTTTAACAATTCCTCAGTTTGCTGGCAAGCTGCCTTCTGTTTCTCTGGGCCCAATCTCCTTTTCTTCTGGGCTACCGGTCTCGTCTCTGGATAGACGGATAATTTATGACAGCAGAAAGCGGGGTCTATGCCAGGCATATCGGCTGCAGTCCATGCAAAGATGTCTTTAAATTCTTGCAGGAGCGTCAGTAGTCGCTGTTCCATTTCTGTATCTAGCTTGTCATTAATATGGGTGATCTTTTCTGGAGAATCTCCCAAGACGATGTCCCTGGAACTTCCATCCGGTGTGGGCTTTAATGGGTTGGACGGATCGATGTTCAAATCCGCCCTAGGGTCCAGGTCGACAAGGCTTACAGATCCAGTGGCTGCTCCAGCATCATTGAGTTTCCTCTTTTTATTGGAGGCGTCCAGCTTTGTCATGTTGAGGCTTAGGTTGTAGCAGTACCTAGCCATCTCTTGATCACCCCGGATAGACGAAACAGAATTATCCTTGTCAATGAACTTGATAAGGAGATGTGGGGTTGATACAACTGCCTCCATTGCATTTAGTGTGGGGCGGCCTATGATGCCATTAAATGGTGATTTGACATCAATCACAAGCACTCGGGATTTAACCGTCCTGGCCCCTGGTTCGCCTTCAAACGAAATAAGGGTATCAAGATACCCTTTAGTCGACTGCTTTGCTCCGTTGAAAGCTGTTAGTTCCTGCGTATAAGGCTGTAAGTCTGAGTCCTTAAAACCCATTCTTTCAAAGCAATTATAGAAAATAACATCGCAGGAACTTCCCTGGTCAACAAGGATTCTTCGGACGTCCTTGTTGGCTATCACTGCTATGATGACCACAGCATCATCACCACCAGGAATGGTCGGGCCAAAATCCTCATCGGAGAAAGAGATTGTTGGAGCTTCAATCCCACCTCTGAAAGGGAGATTGTCTTTGACTTTCCCCTACACAGATAGAATCATTCTATGATGATTCTTACGAGCTGTAATTGAAGCTCCTCCTCCAGCGAATCCTCCAGCAATCATGTCAATGACTTCATGCCGACCTTGACGCTGTTGCTGAGGAACGCCGTCTTTGTGCGCTATTTCATCCGTCATCACACCCTTTTGTTTCTCCGAAGCAGAGAATTTTCTGACCGGATTACGATTATTGTCATCCCTGTCATCTGGATCCCTTTCTCTTTTCTCATTCCGCTCTACTCTGTCGAAAGATTTCTCTTTGAACAGGTATTGTTTTAACTTGCCTTCTCTAATTAGCGTCTCAACCGCGTTCTTTAGAGCTTGGCATTCATCAGTGGAATGACCATTCTGTTCATGAAAATTACAGTACTTACGGGGATTTCCTGGTCTTTTCATGGGAGCTGGCCTTCTGATGCCATATATGCTGAAAGCTGGCCATCCGACCTCTCTCAAAATCTGAGATGGTTTGGCAGATAGTTGTGCATAATGGCTAAAGGAATTAACATGTCTTTCTCGAGGTCGAGGAGAGTGGTTATTAACTCTGGGATTGGTGAATGGTCTCTCCATGCGTTCTGACCTCGTTTTCTCCTTACCCTTCTGGGTTTGGGAAGGTGGCGTTGATGGCTTTTTCTTTACAGCTATGGCCTCCAAGTGCATCTCTATACTCACGTATTTCGAGGCTTTTTTCCTGAACTCCTCGAAAGTTATAGGAGGGCTTTTCGCTAAAGAGAGAGCAAAAGCTGATCCTGGCTGCAACGCCTCAATAACGATATGCAGCTTAATAGACTCTGTGAGGTTAGGAACCAGGGCTGCTTCCTTGTAGAACCTCTTCAAGAAATCTTTTAAGCCTTCATTTTCACCTTGCTTAATCTGAGCCAAGGTATGAGACGTCCTGGGCACATCTCTAGAGATGACGAAGTGAGTCTCAAAAGTAGCTGCCATCTCAGCCCAAGAATCTATAGATCCAGATGGTAAACCTTTAAACCATCCGAGGGCCTCCTCAGATAATGTTCGAGGGAACATTCGACACATCACATCTTCATCAGCCCCCAAGTACATGGCTTCAAATACGTAAGCATCAAGGTGCTTAGTAGGATCAGTTTCTCCATTGTATTTTCCGATGAAAAGTGGCTGAGTAGTTTGAAGGTGCTTGGGGATGTGGATGCTCATAAGTCTCCTTGAAAAAGGAACTTTCAGCTTGTAAGAAACTGGGGGTGCTGTCATTGACTCCCTCTTCCTGCGGGAAGCTTCATCTCCAGAATCACGAGTTTGTTCTCCCCCCTCAAACGTAGGGATATTTGAGTATTGGAGAGTGGTGGACTTTTCACCATCAGTTGTGTGGGGAATGTTTCGCGTTCGGGATGATTCTTTATCCTCGCTTTGCTTTCTTTCTCTTCGCAATTCAGCGAGCTCCCTCTGAAGTTGGCTGATCAGCTCATCGCGAGGATCAGGATTAGACACTGTTACTATTTTCTTCGAGCTGCCCCCATGAGAATCAAAGTTGAGCTTCCTGAAAACATTGGGGTTCGTTCTGTCTTCAGGCTGATTCTCCACGAAATCTTGTGCTTCGCCTTCCATTGTGGATTACTTGCTCTTTCAATGGATATGGGAATAACTTTATCGTGTCCCACTGGGCGTGCCAATGATCTGTCCTGAACCGGGGTCTAGAGATCCGGACTCAAGTCAATCACAAACAGTATGTAAATACCGTATAGGAGACCGGATGTATGAGTATCCGGTATGAGTATCCGTTGTCTTTGAGCAGAGAGAACGGACTGGGCGTCCTGGAGGTCCTTCACACCGACCTAACGCGTTGAAGTGGGCGAATGGTGGTGTCACCTGCTAAGATTCTCCGACGCTCAAGTCAGTGATGATATTCCAAGTAAGGAATGTATTTTCGAGAGTAATTGTTCATGAGAATAGTTGAAGATCCCTCACTTCATTAATGAAATGAGTTCATATACCTGATTGGCTCGTTTTTCGAGGACTCGTTAGTGGGGAACCACTAACTCCCATTAGCATTATTTTATTGCGCACTTACCAGCATGATTGGGTCAAGTGGCTATTTTATATTGAGCATGGAGAGTATAGACTAGGATTAGGGAACAAGTTGATCTTTCCCGTGAGCAGAATTTGGCTCGTAGTGTAGGGAATTATTGATCGATCCCTGTAGCAATTATCCTTGTCTTTAGCACAGTGACGTATGTGTTGTCCGGTGTCATGGTGTTATCCTGAACAACCGGTATAGGGAGAACGCCTGATACGGAATTACAGTCCGGATGTATACCGACGACACCGGTTACAGGTTGATGTCTTGACAAAGACGTTGAAATATGTATTACAGGTCGGATACCGGTATTGAGACCGGATCAGAAATAAAAGATAATAAAAATTTAAAGAGTAAGGTAAGAAATTCTTACTGAATTTTAGCTTTCCGTCATGCTTGCTATATGCTCAAACTCCACATTACAAAATCATCAATCAAAATAAATCATTATCAATTATAACTAAATATCATCAATCAATCAATCAATCATAATCAAATCAATTAAATATCATTAATACATATCATAATGCAAAATTTAATGATTATTAATATAGTCAATTTGAGTCCTTTTGGTCAATTCCTCGCATAGGTATATGTAAGTTCATATAATCCAGTCCTTGCATAGGTATAGTTCAGTCCATATGGGTCATAGTAGTCCAAGTCCTTGCATAGGTATAGTCTAGTTTATATAGGTTATAAAAGTCCAAGTCCTTGCATAGGTAGGTTAGAGTTAGTTAAATCAGATATTTAATTTAAAATTTATTAAAAATTTTAAGTTAAAAATTTAATATTTTAAAATATTAATATTATTAAATTTAAAAGGAGTAGGGGACTCCTCCCATTATTCTTATGTCTTTTCATATTATACTCTTATCTCACTCCCCCTTACCTTGAATTGTTACCCAAAAGAGATTTGCTTTGCGCCTCCAATTTCTAGAAATATTAATACCAATCTATTTCAGTATAAGCTTAAGATAAAAATTAAGATTGCTATCAGAATGATAAATAGTAAATGTGCATAGTAATAATAAATAGTACCGGTAAATGGTAAGTCATCAATAGTAATGGTAAATAGTAATTTTTTAAATAGTAATAGTAAATAGTAAATCATGAATAGTAATTTTTTGAATAGTAGTGGTAAATGGTAAATCATGAACAATAACAGTAAATAGTAAATTTTGAATAGTAATGGTAAATAGTAAATTTTGAATAGTAATGGTAAATAGTAAATTTTGAATAGTAACGGTAAATAGTAAATTTTGAATAATAACAACAACTAATAAATTTTGAATAATAACGGTAAATGATAAATTTGAATAATAACAGTAAATGATAAATTGTGAATAGTGATAATAAATAGTAAATTTTGAATAGTAACTGTAAATAGTAAAAATAACACAGTGGTAATTTATTTTTACTATAGTAACTTATTCATAATAGTACTAGTATATTAATGGTTTAAGCGTGCCGAAAAAAATAAACTAAAATTATAAAAAGAATATAGAAGAAAGTTATTACCTTACACCTCCGGCAGAACTTCTTTTTACCAAAAGAATTTACTCTCCACTAATTTCTTACGCACTATCTCTCTAGATTCTCTCTCTAATTTTTTGTGTGGAAATGTTGTAAATGAGCCATCTATTTATAGGAAGAAAATTTTACTATTTAAGATTATTTAATTATTTATTTTACTATTTATGATGTAAGCGATGACGTAAGCAATGATGTAAGCTATGATGTAAGCTATGATGTCGGCAGTGGCACATTCTAAAAAAAATAAAAATAAAAATAAAAAAATAAAAAATTCTAAAAAATTCTAAATTATATAACAATCAAAAAGTTCTAAAGAACTATAATCAAATTCCTTTGAAATTTTATTTTAAATAAGAAATAACGAAATTAGGGGTGTTACATTTCCTACATGACCGAATGAAAAAGGAAGCAAGGACAACTTCGAATATTACCTTTCAGGCTCTAAAATGTGAATTATAGGTTTTCAAAGCTTAACTACCACCTTTCATGGCTGCCACATTCAAGCTTGATGGAGGAGAAAAGAATTTACCATTAATTCATGCTAAGATAAATTGAAAGGTGGAGAGGAGAGAATAGACATATAAAATTTGTAAATTGCCTTAGCTTAATGGAGCGATGATGAAATTAAGAAAGTGATAGATGTGGGCTCAACTTAGTGTAGAGGAATGGCAAAGATGATGGCTATAGGAAAGAAGGCACATGCGGGTGAGAGAGAAAAAGAACAGTGAATGAAAGAAAAGGCAATGAAGAAAGGAAGAAAATTAGGAAAAGAAAAAGAATAAGAGGAAGATTAAGAAAAGAAAAGAAATTAAATTTAATAAACAAATTTAGTTTATCTAAATTAAATTTACCGAGTTCTAGAAATTTTAATCTATCCTAGTATTTTAAAATTAGGATGTCCCAGGTGCAAGGTGTGTGGTGAAGTTTTTTTGATGGCTAAAGAACTTATAGAGGAAGCCAACATGGAAGTTGCAGCATAAAGTTTTAGTAAGGTTTTGAAATTTCCCAATTCAAGTAGGTATACTCTTTATGGTGAAATATGATTGTTCTTTTAAAAAATGTTTATCGATGAAGACAATGGTTGTCAGTATAGACAATGGTACTAGTGATTGTCAATGTAGACAATGAAAACGGAATTGATGAAGGACTCATGTTGAAGTTCTGGTATCAAGAAACTTTCACTTGAGGTGGATTATACCAGATCCAAGATTATTTTTCCTTTGGTTGGAGGGGGAATGGTAGGACCTAGCCTTGGAAAAATGGCATGCATAGTGATTTCACTATGCATGTTTGAAAATTTGCATATGCATAGTAACATTTATGCATTTTGATTATGGTACATGTTGAATTTTGTGAAGAAAAACGCACGAGGTTTCCAGACAAGGAGGTTTTGATGTCCAACATAAGTTCAGAAGCAGAAAATTTATAGTGTTGAGTAAATCCTGAGAGTGTTAGAAAATATATTAAGTTTGGATATCACCTTTATAATTTCTTTATACTGTTAATAATGCTGGAATATGAGTGAATCTCACTAGGGAACACCATATTTTGTATCTCTAGTATAAAAAAGTATGGGAAAGATATTGTAATTTATCCTTATTATAGTGGAATATTTTTTAGAGTTTGTCTTGTGGTTTTTTTTCTCTATTTTTTGAAGTTTTCCACGTTAAATTCTTATGTATTGATTATGTTGTTTCCGTATTTTATTTACTTTTGTTTTAAAGAAAATTCTTTGAAGGAAATAGATCTAATTTCCTAATATCTTAAGATGCTAATTAACTGACTGAAAAAATTAAATAAATAAGCACTAAACTGGTCTAGTCCAGGGTCAAAGATCCGGATTGGGAACCAGCCACAAAAGTTGGTGATTTAAGTGTTTGTACACCGGTACAGTGGGTATCTGGTATTATAATCTGATCTTGTTGTCCGGTCTTGTTGTCCTGGAGATCTTTCACACCAAGCTTTCACGTTGATGGGGGAAAGGTGGTGTCACCTCTGAAGATTCTCCGACGCTCAAGTTAGTGGAGTGAATGAGAACTCAAAGAATACTTGAGCAATGCAATAGTGTGATAAGAGTAAGAACAACATAACCTTGCATGTGTATGAGAATATGCTATTTATAGTTGAACGTGGAAAATGAATCGTTGGGTGCAAGTGGGCCAGGAGGCTCTGGTGCCGTGTACAGCGTATCATTCAAAGTAGTTCAATACTCAGTGTACGATCAGGAGTAGTTCAATGATCAGTGTACGATTCTGACACAGGAATAGGGAAGATCCACCTTTTCTGTATATCGCTCCTGTAGCTGTACTTTGCACCTTTTGACGGGTGACATAGACACTTTCCGCTGTGCAGGGTATCAATCGTGATAAGTGGTAAAGCCACTTATCCTATCGTAGTATAGGTGAAAGGTTATGCGTAACAGAAAAATGAGAACGGATCAGGTTATCCGGTGTCCTAGGTGCTATCGCGGATAAACTCATGAAAGGAGAGCTCTTAGCACGGTATTTTTATAGTCCGGATGTTGACCTGTGATACCGGTTGACCTTCCTGAACAGTGAAGATGACGTCTTAGTCTGGAGGCCGGTATCCAGACCGGATCAAGCACTATATAGGATTATGTTTCTACTTATCTTTAAACACTGTTTTCCCTAATGCACACCATTATGAGGTACCACAGTTGGGGTTGGTAGATATATACATAAAACGTTGTAATTAAAAGTTGTCTAAAATATATATTTAGTAGTTTATATTTGTTTAGTTGTGATGTAGTCCTTTATTTATTTATGGTTTGTTTGGTTAACTTATAGCTAGTACAATTAAATTTAATAAAGTTATTTCAAAATACTCTTTTATGTTTATTTTTAGTTTAAGTTTGTCTTTAAATTTTGTTATAATTTCAATTTAGTCCTTATTATTATATTTTAGTTCTTTTTCTTATAACTATTTGGTCGATCTTCCATGGGGTTTTGATATTCACAATGATTAGTTTTGGATTTCAATGGTAATGAAAATATAGGATGAAAATATAGGATGTTTAATGGTAATGAAAATGAGGTGTAAGTATCACCTGCAGGAACACTTTAGTGTCTAAGTTAGTCCTAAATCCTATATGATTAAAGATACTTGTTTGATAAACTAATTTGATACGTGATCTGATATACCATATATGGTCAAGATCACTATCATTATTTCTTTTATAACTATTATCGTGTGCCAATGCATGTTGTCACCGTTCACCGCCACCATTATGATAGTTAACATACCATCAGATATCCAAGCTTATCAAAATGTGGGAGTCATAAATTAAATAGAATTTTGCAATTTATTTTAACACTAAAACTTGAAAGTAACGAAGAAATTTTCGTAGCCACTTTATTGTATTCACAATTGAGTGAAAATAGCAAGTTAGATATTTCAAAGGCGACCAAGTTTTAGGACGAGATGATTCTCTATCTCAATTCTCTTTTTCATGAAAGAAGCATATTTGGAAGCCAGTTCCTGATCTCCAGCACTCACTGAAAGTTTGCAACTCAAAGATGTTTTCTCCAATTTATCCATATACATCTCTGATATCGCTATAAAACTCCCCTTCTTCTTGCACACCCACCCATGAGCGGCTCTCAATGCAGCTCCCAGTGAAGCTGAATCTGTTATCACGTTCAACAAGAATAACAACAAAATCACAATTTTATTCACAAAAAGATTTTCATTAACATTGGTCCAACTTGAGTTTAAGTCAATAAAAATGATAATTTTACTGGAAATAAATATATTCATTGCACTTCTGTTTTTGTGATTACATGCATTCCAAATAAAAGTTTAGTACTACTTTTTGTGACATTAACTCAACTCTTATAAATAATACTAACCAATGTTTTCAGAACTAGAACGGTCATTAAATCGGTGAAGACACCGGTTCAAGTAAATCGTGATCAAACCAGGGTTCAACCGTGGTTGAACCGGTAATATTAAAGAATTGACCCGAATTGGTCACCTAACCAATTCATGGTTCAACCGGTCGAACCGATTCAGTTTTGATAAATATGATACTAACAAAATTCTTTATCAAAATCTACATATATTTAAAAACAACAATCAATGAAATGTCGTAAAACTTCAAATTCAAATACCCAAGGTCTAATCTTTGTTTAAATGAAAAAGCACATGTGTTTTTGGTCATACATACCTCAATATGAGAATCTATAAAGGGGATAAGACAGGATTCAGAGGTATCTAGATGTCACACGCCAACATGTATATAGGGGTGTCAAACAAATTTTGACATCATTGATAACGCTTAGGTTGTCAAACTTTACTTACCGGGTCTTTGAACTGTATACACATCACAGCCAAAAATTGAAGCTATTGCGTTAAGGATGCTATGATTTGTTGATGCTCCACCAGTGGCTATAATTCTCTTCGGAGGAGAAGGCATGCCAAATCTTTCTGCATGAGCCCGCATTGAGAGAAATTGTCCTTCAATCAATGCTCGTACCTGTGATTTAGCTTATTGCTCGTTTAGTCATTAGAAATGTTTTTATTTAGGATCAAACTCTTCTTCCTCTAAAAATGAGGGAATACCCTTTAGAGGATAAAGTACAATGATAACCGTTAATTAGAAAACTAACCATTGAGATTATGATAAGATACAAAGAAATTTATAACAAACTTTTCAAGCAATTACAATCTCAACCAGTTATTAGTGCACTTTATCCTCTAAAGTATAATTGTCACGCTTCACCCCAAGAAATGCCATGTATTTCCTCACCTCAGATGGAGGATCAAACTCCTCAACTTCACGTTCCTTCTGTCTATCCAATGTGTCGGAGAAATTTTCTATGACATAGCGGTGGAAACCAACTAGGACCATTGCAAAATTTTTAGTAACTTCTTCAGGCAAAGTTATCTTATAATATAATTCACTACAAGTCTTTCATTGATGAAAAAACTAAACAGCTACCTGGAAGAGGAGGCAGAATTTCATGCTCCTTGTAGTAGAAACCTAACTTTCCACCTATTAAGAAAGATAACATTGTGAGAAAGGAGAGTGGATAGCAGAGGAGGAGTTTGTCATACCCACCATTTAAAGGTTGTGTTTGCTGCAGAAATTTATTGAAAACATCCCAGGATTTCTCTGCATAACGGTTGCGAACATCTGACATTTGACATACAATCCAAAGTTAGAAGCTACGAGAACCATATACATGGGTTGTATTTGCAAACAAACAATATATGTATCAGAAAAGGAGTGACAACAACATTACCTTCTCGGGTAAGGGACCCATTTTTGTAACACAACATTACCATATAACTTTCTGCATCAACTGGATTAGGGAAGACATGTCCCTCTAATCCTGGATTAGGATCCTTAGTGATCATAAATACCTGAGAGATAAAGCAGAATGAATTTACAACTAAAAGCAAAGGCGTCAAGACAAATTTTTAAAAATCTTGCTTCGTTGCTCGAATGGTGCACATAAAAATGGGATTTTGTCATTCCCAAAGTTTTTCACTAGAAAATTTGGACAGACCAAGAAAGTTAACATTATGTGTCTAAACCTACAGTGTCACTAGTGCCGAGGCTGATGGCAAGATCTCCTGGAATATTTAGAGTCAAACCTGAAGATCCAAAATGGTTAGTATTTAGTTGAGCAAGGACAAAATATAGACAACATAAATGTTTTTTGGGTAAGCAATAAACACAAAAGGAATGGAGCTTTGGGTCTTCGTTTTTTTCTGAGGAACTTTCATCATTTAAACTTTGAGATAAGTATATATTGAATCTCACTAGAAAGAATATGTAAAAATCAGACATAAAGGACAGAATATGATGGAGGAGAAATTGGCACCTGCCACACTATTAGGATTGTCTCCCGACCATTGAACAACTAAGCAATCCTTGTTGAAGTGATATCTAACACCAAATAAATAAACATCAGTCATCAATCCAGGTATTTTGACACAACTCATGCAACAAATGCGTAGATAAAGAACCATAACAGTTTTAAATTGGAATTTGAACAAAGATTCCCCTGTACATTCAATATATCATGAAACCGTGTGCAAGATAATTAGAGTAGCATGTATTTGATTGGCGGTTATGTAAGTGGTGAATATCTAATGCCATAATTATTTCTAATCTTTTAAAAGGCAATTTCTCATTGAACAAATAAACATCAAGTCCAGCCTATAACAGTTGGCTCTCTGGGTTCTATGTTACTATGTTACCCGAACTTTTTTTTGGTTGTGAATCAACTTAGTGAACTATAAAATTCATTGGAAATTGATAGCAGACATATATAAAATTATATTGGTATGTACAAAGTGTCCTAATTTTGCTTGCATTCCGAAAGGCATATCTATCTATATATATATTGAAAGAAAGTGCAACAGACCTCTCTACAAAATATGGAGCAATATTTCCAGCAATAGCATATGCAGGGGCTAGCTTGCCAAGTTTTGACTCCAAACCAGGAGCAGTTGCCTGCAACAACCATCACAATTCATATTAAACAGGAACAAAGGAACATTAGCCACCAAAACCACTGCCAAACTTGGTGGTGCATCAAAAACCAACACAACAATTGTTAAGGGGAAATCAATAGAAATAAAAACCTCAAGAGCAACTTTAGACCAGGCCTTCTCCTTTATGTCCATTAAATTCATGCCTGCACCATCGGAATGATCAATGGCAGCATAAGAACCAACGAAAAGAGAAGCCATGAAAGAGCTAACAATAGAGATCCTTTCAGTGCTGTTATAAATTTCAGGTTGAGTATCAAAAATTTTCTTGATCTGGGGACCAGTAAATCTTTCATAGGCACGTGATCCAGTGATTCTAGCCAACTCCAAGGCACCCCCACAAGCCTTCTCTATTTCCCTACACTGAGAAGTGGTACTACAATCCATCCAGACTGGGGACTCCTTAATGGAAAATGCATTTCGAAGCTGATCCAACAATGGCTTCTTAGGATCCAATGAAGACAATGTTTGAGAACTACCACTCTTCCAATAGACACTACCATGTTGTTGTCCACTACCGGAAACAGCAACAACCTTGGCAAAATCAAAACTTGATTTTGACAATTTCTGAATCATGAGGTCAAGAGCTTCGACCCACATCAATGTGGGTGACACAATTGTACCATTTCCAGAAGGATCTCTGTACACCCCGTCTTTGGTTTTGTAATGGGGCAAGTCTGAATCAAAGTGAACAAGCTCGGAAGCAACGATGTTAAGGTTAGAGTCCAACACTGTGGCCTTTAACGACCTTCAAGAGAGTAAAAATTGAAAATTTAAGTTGGTGCAGTTCAGATTACATGAAATGAAAAGTGGAAATGAACTTACTGGGTAGAACTGTCGAATCCGAGAAAGAACGAGTCCTTAGGAAGAGATAATGTTGCCATTGGAGCGATCGCTTCAGTGCTGAATTTCGAAATAGTGATTGCGTTATGATTATTATTTATAATTAAGGTTTTGGATTGGATAACCACAGAACTATTTGGATAAAGATTTCAGAAGTTCAAAGATTAAAAATTGTGCTTTGCCAAAAAAAAAAAAAGATTAAAAATTGTGTAACTGTAATTGAAAAAAATTCCAAATGTAAAACATGAAATATAAGTTAAATCACCTTTTTTTTTGCTGGCTTTTTCCGTAAATTTTAGTAAGTTAGTTACCTATTTTTTTAAAATATATTTCATTTAGATTATCTCCTTTCATTTTCTTTGGCATACTTCACTAACAAAGAATCTTAGTGTTCTTGCTACAGGGACTATTACATTTGTTAAATATTGCTAATGTGATCAAATGTTGTTAATATATACTTGTTAACGTGGTTATTATGTGTTAAATATTGCTGATGTGGTTACTTTATGTGTCACATGTTACTAACGTAATTTTTATTAATCTATGTAACAAATTATCCCACGTGTAAAGTATAAATTGTGACTCCATATGTATGATTTTCTTAGTGGACTTAATAAAAATTGGACAAAAAAGACTTGATTGAAACATTTAAAAATTAAAAGATTTATCTAATTTAAAAAGATGTTAGGAGTTTAACTTAAAATTTGCTGAAAAGATAAGATATTAGAATGATAATATGAAAAATAATGTAAGATTGAGGGAAAAAAAGTCAACTGTTATTGATTTATTTTTTTCTTAGGAGAGATTTTGACGTTGTTACAAACCAAACCAAGGATTTATTCAATTAATTAAATATTAAATTCTTAGATAACGTACATGAAAAATAAGATAAGAATTTAATTAAAATAGATGTTATTATAAAGTATAGTCATCTAATTAAGAATCTTAATGTAAGTAAGAAATTTTTATATATATATAAACTATTTTAAACTTCTGTCTAAGATGATTTTTACCTGATTAATAAGTAGAACTTTTTACAATTGAATTTTAATTAAACTCAAATAATAGTATATTGTTTAATAGAGGGGCTTAAAATCCCAATAATTACTAGATATTTTTTAAAAAATAGAAATAGATACTTAGCACATAAATAGGAATATATTAAATGATTTCGTAGGGTAATCTTTTTAAGTAAAAAAATAGATGAATCATTTTAAGTATTTGTAGATCATCAACCAATAAAACTCAATGTAGTTGACAGATAACCAAGTTTTTTAAGCATGCTTTTAGGTTTAAATTCTATCATATTTACATAAAAGACTATATTAGGAAAGAAAAGACCGATTTTGATTATCTTTATGCCTTAAAGAAATTGGTCTCTCACTTTTAATTAGGTGACCCATTTGGGTTCACCCAAAAACAAGATCACCCATCAATAAAATTCTTAAGTATGAAATTCAAATAACACATCCTTAATAAGCAAACTATCAGAATATTATCAAATTTAAAATTTAAAGTAAAATGTTCAAATATAAAAGGATATGATAAAAAAAAGCTCATCAGTCTCAAGTACAAAAAATTATATAAGTTAAAGAATGATTTGAGTATAATAGTTGGTGTTTTCATTATTAATAATGAAAATTAAAATAAGTTTATAAAAATACTTTGGATATTAAAGAAAAATTATAAAATTAAAATATTTGAGTTAAGGCATCATATATATATATTCATCATTTTTTTTATTACGTTCATCGGTTTATTTCGTAACATGTTGTAAATCAATCATACATGTACATTAATTTGATATGATGTGCCAAATTTCAATTTTTAAATAATAAACCAAATTTAAACAGTTATATTTGTGACAAATATAAAATATGGGAGATAAAATAAAATATAAGATGTGTTCTGTTAAAATTCAAATATAAATTACTCGAATGAAATTAGTCAATCTCCTGGTACAGTGATCTTAAATGCATTGTTTCCTCTTTCCTCCATAAGGGATAAGCCAGCGGATGCTATGATAATCTACCCTCCAAAATGTCTTATAATCTTCTTTGTATTTCTGGTGGCTTCAGCTTTGCTGCTCACAAGAAAATACTTTGTACAAAAAATAGTTTTACCCACTATACATAAAATTATTCAATGTCAGTGTTCATATAAACTTAGACAATGTTATAAATAAGGATAATTAAGTAAAAGTTAATTATATGTATAAATGTAGATATGACGTATGAGATTAAACGATTATTTTTTTTATCAAATATGTCAATAACTACTACTTTACGTGAAATTTTTATGCCTAACAACAAAGATACATCGACTTAAACCTACCTAATCAACCAGTTGTGATCAATGACTTATCTCCAAACAGCTCATTTTAAAGAACTTTTTTTAGAAAAATTTCTTGAGAGGCTTCTGTATATATATCCTAAACTATTCTCAATCAAATATATAGTGATCTACCTAACCTAGTATAATTACATAATTGTCCTTGACCCTTCCTAGAGCTATATATGCATACACCTCTTTCAACTACACATCCTGAATGCAAACAAAATATACAACTCAGACATCAATATGCACCTGTCAACCCATTTTTTGAACAACCTGCCACTGAAATCTGAACACTCTTGGTCTCAGAAACTAATACATGGGCGAGAACAACTGAATGCAAAGAAGGCAAATCAATGGAACTGCTATCGAAAAAGATCAGGGAACGACCACATTATGAGCCTAGCAAAAACATCAGAATCCAAAAATTCAATATGTGCAGCCCTCCCGATCATAGTGTCCAGATTCTTGGCACGGGAAGAGGAATCAAAGTTAACATCACAGCGCATGAAAACTCGACGTTCAGTGGAATTGGCACGGATTTGGTCCAAACAATCATTCAAGATCTCTAGGAACAGTTTACCCTTTTTTGAAGAGTCATTTGAAGCAGCCTGGCATGATTCAATTCTGGCAGAATGGTAAGGCACATAACCATCCTGAACAATGCCGTATCAGTTACACCAAACCAAGAAATTTTAAGTCAAAGCAAATGTGAGAATTTGAGACAAAAAAAACAAGGGAAAAGGTAAAATGAGAAGGAACTTGCTTCCTTCAAAATAAATCGTTACCATACTTTACAAATTTTAACATTTCATTGGATTCAATTAGGATAGATTTAGCATAGTCCCAAGCTTCAAAATTTTAGTATTCAAGACAATCAAGTTCATCTGTCAGCATAACATAATGCTAACAGGTAACAACATGGAAAACTTCAAAACCTTGTTTGTATGCAGTGTGGATTCAGATGCACAAAGAACATATAGAAGAACTTTACACATGCAAATTATAGCTTTAAAATCCATGAATAAGTTCAACTTTAAAGCGAGCCATATTAAACTCATGGCGATGCTAGTGTATAACAACTGAATTGCTGATAAGAGTAATAATAATTGACTTACCTAAAAATAATTTCAAGAATCAAGGACAAAACAATACCTGGGGGGAAGATAACAGGATAATATTCCTAAATTGTTCCAAGGTCTTCTGCTGAAAAAGATGCATCGGGAGGGAGGAAACAAAGGAAAGTACAGTATATTAGAACGTCATCAAAGCAAATAATTCCATGTAACATACGGAAAAAGCGTATAACACAATCAAATTTTGGGTGTTTTGGCAAAGCAACACCTCACTTTTCAATTTCACGAATTACTTCCTGCGGCTTTGTGAAAATTCTTATTAGCGGCTTCCATCCATTTTTATTATTCAATTCGTATTCACTGTGTATTTTCCTCGCCACTAATTTTATTTGCACTTTTCATACCAAAAATAGCCACTATGCACTAACACAAAGTAACCATTGAAACATTCATCGTAGATACAGGCTCGAATACCAAATTGAAATTTGAGGGGTCCTATTATTTTTTTCCTAAAATTAGCAGTTCATTCACATGGAAAAGGCCAATATGGAATAAAACCAACCTAATATTATACCATTGACGACAAAATGCAAATCATGCATGCCAGATTTTAAAAATGTCGTCAACAATACTAATGAGTTATTATAATTAAATACAAAGAAATTTTACTTAAAAAATTGTTAATATTCACTAATCCAATTTGACATCAAAATTAGCTTGCAGAATCAAAATAAATAAGCACTTATGAATATGACAGTACGCCCATGGTGGGTAAAATTCACATCTCACAATAAGTCATTCAAGAAATCAAGACTTAGAACTCATGCCTGTCTTGTTTTATCCTAATCTTTGTAGAAAACACTCCCTACCTTACACAGTTTATAGAGGAAAGTATTTTGGAAATCTGGATCATCTGTGAAAGTGAGTTGATGAATGCACTGTGTGCCTTTTAGTTTCTTCAAAAACCACAATCCAGAATTAAACAATGAGTTTGAACTATAAAGATACCCCAAATGTGGACCTGATACTGAAACATATGTATGTAGGTATCTCAGAAATGGCTCCATCACGCTATCTGCAAACACAACACAAAACTTAGTACCATGTGTCAGATTGATGAACAGCATTGCTTCTAGAGTTATGAGCTACCTGCTATTGCTGTTCTAATAATGAGGTTACCAATAGAATGTCCCACAAAACTAAGCCTAATATCTAGCAAATTCCCATATTTTGATGCTCTGTCCATTTTGTTTTTAAGAAAAGAAATAACTTCCTCGGCCAGCCTTTGTCCCATTTCTCTGAAGTCTCCAGTTGTTTTATCTTCATTAGCCTCTGACATAAGAAATTCTACTTGGGGATCTATCAAAACCCATTGATTCCGGATAAGTCGTAGATCCAAATGATGCCCCTGAAACATTTAAACAATGAAGAACAAGCATTGATCAACTTTTTAACCAGATACTGAAAAAAAAATGGACTTAGTGCATCAATATTACTCTTCAATTCTCAAATGAAAAAGTGATACATCTTATATCTAAAGACTTAATGTTCAAAACTCATTCGTATTTTTCATTTTTGCATGCATTCATTTGTAATTGTAAACAATGACAATTGCATAGCTTCTTTTTATTTTCACAAGACGTTTAGGAGATAAATTAAGGGTAACACAACATTGACACATGTTTACTTTATTCTTGTTTTTTTAAAAATGAAAATGCTTACTTTAATTCAATCATTTGAAGAAGACCAAGTTAAGAATCACCCATCATATTCAATCATTTTGTACTTCAGGTTTCTAAATTTAATGTTGTATATAAAATATAGACTAAAATGTTATTAGTCCCTATAAATATAGTCAATTTTGGTTTTAGTCCTTAAAAGGAAAATTATGTGGTAGTTCTCATACAATTTAAAAATTCTGAAAATGATTCCTATCATCTCTTAATAATAAAGTGGATTCACATCACATCAGTGACTATCTTGAAGTAGCATATGGTGTATACATATTTAGATGCATGACACATCATGAACAAAGGATAATAAATGCTATTTTCAAAACATATGATATTTATAAGAATCAATCCAACAAACAAAATTCAAAGAAACAAAAAAAAAATTACCATAACTTAAAACATATTTAAGCCTAAGATGTAGCTGATAAACAGTATTCTGTACATTGGGTTTTTAAAGTTAATATTGTATACAAGAAATATCTGATAAACTTGATCACATTTTGAAGAGAATTACTTTATCGGTTAAAAACATTACTAATTAAGTCTAGTCCTAGTAGTACACTACAAGCACAGGTCCATGCCCACTAACAAGTATAAAACCTATTAAAATAAGAAAACAGATAAGAAAGATAGTCCAAGACAAAAAATATACATCTCAAATGTTCTCTAACACTTCCACTCAGGTAATGAACCCACAAACAAGCACAAAGAGCACTGTTCTATATTGCCAAAGGGCATAGGCGTTAGGTTCCTATCTTAACAACTTGATGAATTACTAGAGAAAAGGTAAACAACTAGAGACTAAAAATTAACTTCATTCATTCTTGTTCCCCAAAGGGAGGCTGCATAACGTTTAAATCCTCTTTCTCCTTAACCGTCCAGCCCCTCCATCACCGGCAACAGGCCCAGCTTCTCCGGCGACTGCCCTTGCGTCTGCTGTGATGTCTGCAACTCCGTCAAGCTCCGTCACGAGTGATTGCCACACTCTAGCGACCTTCCCGGCCACCTTTGCATACTCTGTTGACCTCCAACAGCCATTGGAACTTGGAGATGAAGATGAAGACTATGATTTCTAGAATTTTTAGTTGATATGACTTATGTTTCGCTGCTGCCTAGGGATTTATGAGACTTGAATTCTGAGTTTTATAGTGTTACGATTGTGAATTTATGCATTTCAGACCATGTTTTGAATATTTTGATGTGGATAATATTATATTTCAATTATCTACTATGCATGTAGAGTGGTTTTGGTTATTTTCTCTGTTTTTTAATGTTTTTCTACACATACATATATTTATGTGTCTTACCCTGCAATAGAATCAAATAGCGTCCACAATTTGCTCCGTGACGTCACGATCCCAATTTTGGGCCTGGCCATTACGCTGTGCTATTTAGAATTGACTACTATGGTAGTGTTAGAGTTATGTAAATATAGTAACCATGCATATTAAGATTAATTAGATTGATTCTATATTATGTAATTAATCTTAATTAAAATAGTTGTATATTTTGTAATTATATACAATCTTCTATAAATACAATAGATCTGTTATGGTCTCAACACATAGAATTCATTACATGTCTCATCTTCCTCTATTTCAACAGTTACTATGCCAACAAAATATTCTAACATGATGTAAATACTATACCTTAAATATTTTCTGACAACACTAATGTCTAATGCTACCCATGCCCTTTCTTACACAAAACGTGACCAACTGGTTGTTAGAAAAAATGACTCGGTAAGACCAATTAGTATTATTTGTTACATCCATATTTGAAATCTGACCATGAAGCACAACTTTACCTGGTAATTGACTCGATGACAAAATCAGGTAACAGGACAAACCTATTTAATTCAACTTTTTAATGAGGATTTTCATGTTGTATAACCTAAAGTTTGAACTGACTCAAGGATTCTTTCTGAATCATTTTAGTATTAACTGGGTCTGGGTTAACCCACCAACCATTCAGAATCGGGTGAGGGTTCTCAGTTTGCCAGCTTGATTAAAAGTTAGGCAAACCTTACCCAGTTCTTTTTAGCTTGGTTTGATGAGTTAGACTAGGATAGTCCTTCTAGGCTTCTACAAAATGCTATAAATAGTTCAACAGTGTATGACTTGCCACTAACTCTCTAAAATAAGAGGATAAACTGAACACACTTTCAACCCAACAACCCCCTAACACGCACACACCAACACCCACCCACACACACAACAAAAAAAAAACTAACAAGCTCAAGTCTTACATTAAAAAACAAAATATAGTTTTGCAATAAAATCCACAAGACATGCCTGAAACCCATGAACAAAGACAACAATCTTCAACACACGAGCATTACTTTGTGTTGCAGATTTCTTGCCCATAATAGTATCAGAGTCAGGTTCAAATAGTAAATCTGAATCTACATGGCCAATACTTCTTAGGAATGAATTGTCACTTGGACAACGTCGTGGTACATTCAACACATGCTCAACAATCACAATTGGTGTACGTAGAGGATCTCCAAATATTTGCATGTCTTGAATAGAGTGGTTATTGATCTGTAAAAAAGTGATAGATGTTTCATTAATAGGTCATTTGTAAATGTAACATTCAAGCTTATAGATTACCCGCATCTGTTCAATGCTCTTTCGATGAAGTTCGGCACGTGCAGCTGAAATCTGATGAGGCTGTATGATTTAAAAGACAAAATTTATGCTTTAAAGTCAGCATAAAAAACTGTTTTTCTCAAAGCAACTTGCATGATACTGAGAATATGAAGGAACATATGAGCACATACTTCATCAGGTAACTTCCACAAACTGGAAACCCTTCTGTGCACACCACGGTGGGAAGACCCATCAGTCTTACTGTTTATATAATGATGAGGCATCTCAACCTTAGAATACAACATCCACATTGACCATTCAGCTTTCCGATCCTTAGCCCATACATCACGTAAAAATTCTAGAATCTTTGTTTTGTTATCCCTAGGAAAATGTAAATATCAGCTTATTAAACAAGGTAATATAAAGTTTCATGCACTAGAAACCCATTTGACAATTTGAGTATGAACCATGCAAACACCACGACTTAAAATTCTGCAGTAAATTTAACTAATGTCATGTTATTAGGAGTTAGATATAGGGGGAAAGGAAATTAATTATGATCAGTTTGAATAGTTAGTTAGAGGGGTTAGTAAGATATAAATGTGGGGAAAGGGTAGAAGAACTCATTCAATTTTGTATTATTTGAGAATTGAGCTTTGCTCTGTGAAAGGTAAAACCTCGGAGGAAAGATCTCTACTATATTTTGTTCTTTTCATTCAATTTAACAAAATCCTTTTTTATCCTTTACTATTTCTATTCGGGGTTCATAGCACATGTTATATGCACATCAATGCACAAAATCCTGAAAGCAGATTATGTGATCAAAGAAGTGTTATACAATGGCGGATGACGGTTTATGGCGATCAGCCAAAAAACTGTCATAAAGGTTATGGCGGATGTCATGACCGACATAACCAGAAAAATAGGCCAAAAAACACTGCAGAATTAATTACTATGCAAATCTAACATAATAACTCAATTCAAATCCTACCATAAAAAAATTTCAAGTTCAATCAAGTCAAATGAAACATAAAATACTGTCTAAAAGCTGTATATATGCATCAAAATAAACTAAAAAACCTGCAAAAATTAATAAGTATGTCAATCTAACAAAATAATTCAATTAAAACATACCATTACCGTAACTTAAAAAGTTCAAGCAACATAAATTTGGCTAGATTTGGATTTATTTTCGGCTGGACTTGCAGTGACATTAAATAGGTTCTATTTTTTTATACGAGGAGTATAATTCTTTTTACATTTTTATATATTTATTTAATATTTACAAAAATTAAATTCGTGAAGTTTTATAGTAGTATTTGGCTGTCTTTCTGTGTAGGTATATATGTGTGTTTTTATTTGGCAGATATTATTAACTATTTTTTATAAAATAAATAAAATACTAATACTTAAATATCATGAAAATGATAGGTAAATTTGGGTTAAACTAAAACATAAAATAGTACCCAAAAAAAAAACATAAAACAATAGGGAGTGAAAAAAACTAAAAAGTGAGAAAGAGATTGAAACAAAACGAAAAAGAGAAGTGGGAAAAACAAAGAAAGAGAACGAAAGGGAAGTGAGAAACAGAGTGAGTGAAACAAAGAGACAGAGAGAGAAAAAAAACCAAAAGCAGATGGTGAGAAAGAGAACGAAAAAGAGGGAGAGAAATAGGGTTCTTGCGTCGGAGATGGTGAATAGAGGACCGGAGATGATGATCGGAGGGTGGAGATGTCCGCCGGGGACACGAGATCAACGGAGGCAATGCGGATATGACATGCAAGCAAGTTAGAAGGTTGGGTGTTTGGTTTGAGTGTGCTGTTCGAAGGGTAGGGGAACCATATTTTAGGGTTCCTTCAATAGCAAGCCCACAGGTTTCCAGGTTGGAAAACGGGTCAAAATGGCCCGTTGCTTTTTTTTTTTTCTGAAAAACCCGCCATGGTCCGCCCTGAATCGCCATTTCACCACGACCGCATCAGCGCCATGGCACCGCCACACCATGGGCAGTGCATGGCGACATGTGGAAATTTCACCACGCCATGGCGCCACCATAACTGAAATTTGACAACACCTCAGAGTATTCATGTGGAATTATCTTCTAAAAGACCAAAACAAACCAAAGATGTTGGAAATATTGTAAATATGATAGTTGAGTATATTGTAAATATAGTGAAGTATATTGTAAATAGCATTGATTAGAATCGATTGTGTTATTGTATATCTTGTAATCACTCTCTTATTATAATTAGCTCCTCCACTGTGTATTGAGACATAGATTTCACCATATGTCTCTTGGTTCCTTGTCTTCAAACATGTTATTTAAAGTTTAACGAGAGTCTATCCTAATCATGATTTTCCAGTGGACCACCGTCCACTAAACTGGTTTTCAGATAATCGAGAACATCTTTGTCAAATTGTAATGAATTTCATCATACAGGATACGAAGCAAACCTATGGAACTTTGAAAATATGTTCCATAAATAGAACAACTGATCTCCTAGTGTATGGAAACTGTCCAACAGATCATTCTGAGACAGGGAATGGAGCGTTTCAGCATTCAAAAAATCCAGAGCTCCATCTTCTCCCTGTGCACAAAGCAAACAAAAAATTAAAAAAGAAGAGATGCAAAAACAATATAGATGCAATATACAAAAAATTAATACTCTGTATCATGAAATAAAAGCAAGGACCTCAAGATCATTTTGTGGCTTGCCTTGTCCTAAAACTTCAACATCTGTTGCAAACTGATTTGCTTGCAGCACCAAATTTAATAGCTTCGTATTACTCATTATTGACACAAACTCTGAAATATCTAAAGTTTCACCAATTGCTTTGCTAATTTTTTGTAGATCTTCAAGCAATACATCGCGAGCAGTTAATAATGCCTTAACAAGTATGACATTTTTTATATCTAGAGAAGCAACTCCACTAAAGCCCTGGTCAGCCGCACAAAACACTCTGTTAATGCATGAAAAAAAATCTCTAGAGATCAAAACATAATAGAACATCTTTTTAAAATAAAAAATAGAATCTGCTTCATCCCTGATTACTGAAGTACAAATACAAACAACAAAGCTACCATGCTTCCTATGAAATATAATTTAAATAAATTTCACCCCATTCTCATAGCTTCTGAGAAGCTTTTTACTAAATATCTGAAGGTATAAATCCTCAAAATTCTTTTCCTGTCCATCTATGGTGTAAAGACTAAAGAAGTAATGCATACCATTACCATGGTCACTGCCACCCAGCACTTCATGCCTTCTAAGAAAAACTTTAAGTTAATTTCATAGATATTCTCATGTGACTAAAGTCTATGAGGGGAAATTTAGGAAAAAGGCAGAGGGTTGATGATTTACATAGGCAAGAGATATTAGGTGGAAGAATTTACATGGGAAATACTTTGGTAATTGCTTAGACATGTGGCAGTAGGGAAGGGAGAGGTGTCTGGAGGGTTCAGTTATAAAGAAAATGTTTAAAAGTGGAGAAAGGGATAAAAGGAAGGAGGAAGAATTGAATAGAGGTATTTCCTAAAGCTGGACTCTCCCTAGTATTCTATTTATAATGTAGTTCTCATTTCTGTCTGCTTTGGTTTTCATGAATTCTAGAATTTGCTTTTGATTTGAGGAGATAGTCTCCAATCTCCAATCCTGTTGTTTGGGCATAAAAATTACGTTATATGAAATCTATTCTTCCTTTAACCTAAAGTAACAAACATAATGAATTATGTTTAAAAGAAAGTAATAGTTTATGTGCTATCATTGCATGGTACACACCTTAAGGCTTCATATAATTCAGAAAAGCACAAAACCATTTGTGTGAAAAACAAGTAATGTGCCAGTGTGCTTGAAGCCATGTGTAGACCATTAGGAGGTACGGATGCTTAAAAATGGTTGCTGTACCAGTATCCAATATTATTGTTTGGAGGCTTCTCAAATTCTTTGAGAAACTTATTGCCTACTGTTAAAGGTGGGTAATATGGTATCAGAGCCAATGGTGTGATCCAGTGACCGATATGTGCCACCCATGGTGATTAAAGGCCCCGGCAGAGAGCCGGAGAGCGCCCACATGAGGAGGGAGTGAAAACCCATGAAGTGGTTGCTGAGTAGACGACAGCCCGCGTGGGAGAGAGCAAGTGACGCTTGTGTGTACACCATGATACTCGCGGATGGAAAAAGATAGAGCAAGTGACGCTCAGGTGTACACCATGATAGGTGGACATTCATTCAATGGGTGATTCACACTTGAGGGGAGTGTTGAAAGTCTCACCTAGAGATATCAAAAATATATAAGGTGGAGGGTAATCCTCATCCTATGAGCTAGCTTTTAGAATTGAGTTAGGCCCAATACCCAAATTTAAGATGGTATTAGAGTCTATCCTAGATCCATTGTTAGGTTACCCATATTGTCTACGCTCCATTCCAGAGTGTAGGGGTGTTCTATAAGTCCTATGGGTCACCCGTATTCATCCACATTCCATTCCCGAGCGTGAAGGGGTGCGTTAATAAGTTCCACTGGCCACCCATATTCATCCGCGCTCCATTCCTAAGTGTGAAGGGGCTGAGCGTGAGGGGGATGTGTTGAAAGTCCCACATTGACTAGAGATATGGTCAATCAAAAGTATATAAGGTGGAAGGTAATCCTCATCCTATAAGTTAGCTTTTAAGATCGAGTTAGACCCAATATCCAAATTTAAGACCTACATCTTTAAGTTACATTTTGAACTTCTGTATCAATACAAGTAGAATACCACAGTGATTAGATAATTACAATGTTTTATAATAAACTGGAGTATTGATGTATTTATTACCTCCATCTCCTTTTATTTATCGCTTTTATTTTAGAATATTGACTTATCTCAAATGAATTGTCACTTTAGAATATCAAGACAGTATTTTTTATTCCTTTAATCCTTTTCAATTATACCCTTATTTATTGATATGCCAACCTACATGTTTACTTGTCCAGCACATTAATTTTCCTTCTAAAAACTGTCACCTGACTCGCTTAACTACACTTATGCAACTATATTCTTTACATTTTTAATTTGGATAGTTTAGTCAAAGGAAGTTATTTCATAGAATTTAACTTAATCGATGATTTTTTTAAAATATGTGCATAACCTTAGATGACAAATAAAACAAGACAGGAAATATAATTTAGGATTTACATTTAAATGCTGATATCATATTTATTTCATATGTTGCATCTTACCTTACCATGTCATGTGCTATACTTTTTAGAATTTATCAAATTCATACATCAGTCCCAATGTCATATCAGTGTTCATATTTGTATCCATGCTTCCTAGGTAGAACCGTGCGTTCGGTAAAGAAGTAAACAAAAAATAAAGGAAGATTGAACACTAAGTTATTTATCACTTTTAAGTCATTTGACTTAAGTTTAAATATGTTTTTTGTCCATGTAAAATGATCAAAATTCAGTTTTCACCCCTATAAAAAAATTGTTGTGTTTTTCATCCCTCATTAATATTTAGTTACATTTTTTATCCCACATTAATATAAAATGTTCAGAAGTAATCTCTTATTAATTTAATTATTTTTTTTAGTCCTTCACTTTTTTTTGTTAATTGTAATGTTTTCAATAAATTCTCACGTCATCGCCAGATATGTTGTCTAATTATCCTTCATATCATCTAATTTCTAAGTTATTAATAAAAATATGAAAAATATGATAATATATAACCTAAAAGTATCGATTACCCTAATAAAAAATATTTTGAGCGAGAAGTTAAATATTTTTGCCTCAAAAGCTTCTTATATCCATCTTTAAGATAATTAGATGACATATCAATGAATTATGTCAATGAATTATGTGAAGATTTGTCAAACAAATCAGTTGTTAATAATGACTTTGTAATGACGAGAACTATTTTTGAAATGTTATAATTTGGTTGGGAGGAAAGATGTCACAAAAATTTTATAGGGATGAAATTAAAATTTGCTAATTTTATAGTGACGAAAAACATATTTAACCCTTAAACTTTCAAATAGTTGCAAACTTAATTTTGTCAAACAACTCTAATCCAATTAGCTAGTTACAAAACAATGACCTTCCAGCTAAGCTTCAGTTAGTTTTAAATCTAAAACCCAGAAGCCCACAGTTTTCAGTTAATTTTGCCAAACAGACCCATAAAACAAGCAAAGAGCACAGACGTGACAGAATGCAAATGAATATGTGCAAAAGATATTTTGCACAAAATCAACTAGATCAACACTTCAAAAGTGATTACCAAAAAGAGACATCCAATGTTTAGAACATACTTGATTCGTGTTACAACTTTTATCAGCAGTAACTTCAGTGTTGATCGGACTCCTGACATGGACCAAGTGAACAGGTTACTCTATGTATCAAAGATGGATAGAAATGAATTTGCCATCAGAGCTGCTCTAACATAAACTTCTCA
This sequence comes from Clitoria ternatea, assembly GCA_037962975.1. Taxonomy (NCBI): domain Eukaryota; kingdom Viridiplantae; phylum Streptophyta; class Magnoliopsida; order Fabales; family Fabaceae; genus Clitoria; species Clitoria ternatea. The sequence continues at coordinate 291,490,087 of CM075670.1, forward strand.
ATGAAAAAATATTGCTACAATGAATGTCTGGCAGATTCATACTGAAAATAAGAACAGCTGACAAACCTGGGTGACTTTGATGCAGATGAGAAAGCAGAAGCTTTCATTAGACTGACATGTACACTTACATCAACAAGTACTGCATGTAAAGAATCAAAATGGACAGGACAATACGAATGCAATCCTAAAAGAGCTTTAGGAGGAATTCGGAATTCATGGATAGCAGCAGCATCAGCATCCAGAGAAGCTTGCAAATCAGCACTGTAGATGGTATACTCCAGTCAGCAATCAGCATACCAATTTCACCTAGTAGATATCAACCAAAAAGGACACAATGTCTGGATCATACAATAGGCCAATGAATACACTACTTATATAACTCACCCATTCTCAGTGATGGGAGCATACATAAGCTCAAACTTCAAAATAACAGCAGTTGTAGCTAAATCCTGCAAATATGAGCCACATGAAGCAGTTCAGTTTGGTAAGGATATTTAACTGAAGAACAAAAAGCTGTGAATAATGTAAGGGCTCTGCTAGTTAGTTTCTCATAAAAGGTTAAGTTATTTTTAATGTGGCCTATCTTAGATCCCCCTTGGCCACAGAAGCAAACTAGTACTGTATTTTTCTAATACCTCATTTAAGCTTCAGTATACATGCGGAAATTAAAATATTCCCCATGATGTGTACTTTTTTTCCTGTCAAAAAAGGCGGGGTATTACAACAAGCTACCAAACTATGAGAATTATTAGTTTATGGACAGGGAATAAGGAAAAAAGAAAAAGTAGGCAAACATCAGTAAACTAATAATATAATTAGTAGATGTGATGTGTTACAACATCGCAACTTAATGCTTCTAATAGAACGGGACCCGATAAAAAATAAGGAAGAAAAGAATTTCTTTATTGATCAAGAATCCCACACGGTATTACCCAATGTGGAGGAAAACTGATAAAGGTGTAAAGAACATGAAAGAACGAATTTCCAGGATATGTTTGAGAGTCCTGGTCTCTCCTGCCCTAACCTCCTTTCTCCAACGAAAACCTAACTAGTATTGTTATTTTTATTTATAATCACCCTAATATAAATAATTACAAGAATGGAACCAGCCCAGGCCCAAAACCTATTAATGGTTACAAGTAATTCATCCTCCTTCTCATTAATATTCCCTCTAGTTCTTCTCTTATAGACCTCCGTTGTAGGAGGTCGGCTATCAGCTTCTTCATATACTAAAAGTTAGGTCAACTACTAGTATGGTAGTATTACTAATACAAACCCAAACTATTTGGCAATAAGGCTTATAACCTAATACCCTAATATCTTAACATAAATCTTAAGCAACATCCAAAAATTTAAGCCTAATATCTTTACCTGATTTAACCTGGCTGCTACAATTAATCCCTAAATGAACTACTTCATACTTCATAATAGGTATATGTCCCCCGGGTTTTCTCTGGTGGCTCATATGTTGTCTACAATACATCAATACATGACGATATGGTTGCACACGTGCTAGCATATGTAACTATAGAATACATCAATGCATAGATACATGCATATGTGGTTGTTGCACAATGTGCTAGGATGTGTAACTGTATAGTCTATACAACAATTGAGATGCCAACCTTATTGACAAGGTAGTAACCTTAAAAATAGTTACATGGCACTCAAGAACCAATTTGATACCTACAACGTGTCCTTTCCCCTTGTTACCGACAGAAAGAAAACAAATGGCAGAGATCATTACCACAAATTTACAACGGGATAAGTTGAATGAGATCATCATACAAAAATGAACATCCTGCCTAGCGTATTTGATCCGAAAGGTCTGTGTTGAGAAACTGTTATCTGTATCATCAATCCTCCATCCACCATACATACTGCCAGGATCCAGATCACGAGCTACAAAACCAGAGATTTTCTACCATAGTTATCAGTTGTGCATGTACGTATAAGCTTTCCTTATTCATTTTAAGATAATTGTACATCCATAGTATGTTTTGGGAAAATAATCCACTACATACATACACATATACATGTAGATTAGAAAAAACAGAGATATACAGAAGAGAGTGTCAAGGGTAATGGAACAAGAAACCACAATCTCATGCATGGCTAAGAAACATACTTGGGAAACTACAGATGCAATCACAATTATGGCATGCTGAATAATTTCTAAGTTCTAACTTTCTATAGCTTCCTGTTCTCATTTCCTTTTCAACTACTTTGGACCTTTCAACATCAGTCATTCTACAAGTTGTATTTGGGCGCAGCACCAGAAACGTGATTTAATAACAAAATCAGCTTCTCCGACAATTTGAATGCAACATTACATGTCAAAGTCAATAGATCTAAAAGGTCTAAGGGTTTTCCCAATCAAGGCAAACAACGCTCCATTGCCAAGTGTTCATTGTCACTTTTACAGTTCAACAAACAACTCATAATATCACACAAAATTAACTAATGCACAAAAATAAAACTTACAGGTTATAATGAGAAAAAAAGAATTAATTCTGCAAAAACTACAAATCTACAATGTTAAGGAAATCAACATTTTTCTACCAAAAATATTATTGGTATCGTTGAAATCTTGTCGAAGAAAGAATGATCACATCAATTAATGCAAAAGTTAGCACAGATATTAGGTCAAGATATAATAATACACCTAACAATAGAAACTTGTGCATGAAAGAGCAAAAATCAGATTAAACAGCATAAGATCAAACAGCATGAGTTCAATTTCCATTAAAAGTGATCACCCTGCCATAAATTATGAAATAAACTAAACCAATTATCTAAACATGCCCTTCCATCCATCTTCCTTTAGGTTACTACTAATGAAGGAGTGATATGATATTATTCATCTTTCTTTGATCTTAATCGTTAATTTTATTTTATTATTACTAAATTAATCAACTGCAACCCCACTATATGAGGTCAGCTACATGAATCACACACCATAAAGCTCAATCAAAAACCAAACTCTCATATATTATTTACCCTAAGGTCCGGTTTAGCAATTTCTTCTAATGTCCTTCTTGGGCTCCTTCTTCCCCATTTTGCAAAGTTATAAACCATACAATCTACTCTCCACACTAATGCCTCCAATGGCCTAATATGCACATATCCAAACCAACTTACCCAATTTTCCATCTTCTACTTGATAGGTGCATATCACCTCATATAATCATTCCACACCTTGCCCTTCCTTGCATGGTCACATATCCATCTTAGCATTCTCATTTATGGTACTCCCATTTTTTTTTATCGTTTTGTCCCTTTAAAACTTATCATTTACTACCACAGAATATAGCAGCTTAGTAAAATTTTATTTTAAGCTTAGTATGCATTTTGTGGTCACAAATAACCCCAAATGTCTTTTCTCCATTTTAGTTACCCAGCTTGTATCATGTGTGTAACATCTTCATTAATTTTACTTATTCAAGATAAAAAATAAATAAATAAGATGGTATAGAAGTGATCTTATTTTCCATGGATAATCCTTCATGGTCTTACTCATATCTGCTGGTCCTGTGCAGTGATTAGGAAAAAGTGAAGAACCGCCAAAGAGTCATAGACACTGTTAAATTTGGATATCAGAATCTTAAACGCTAGCTCAGATAATGAAAATTACATTCACTTTTAATTGGTCATATCTCTAAACAATGTGATATTTTCAAACCCCCCCCCCCCCCCCCAAGCTCAAGAATGGAGCATGGACACAAATATGGGTGACTCTGGATCTAGAATAGGCTCTGATACTATGTTAAATTTATTTGGTCATATTTTTAGACAATGCGGAACTTTTGATAGACACAATGAAGAAATGATCAATTACAAAATTAACTCCATAATTTTTATTGTTTTAATCATAAAAAATTATTACTAGTAGTAGTAGTAGTAGTATGCTTCAATTGTAATTGATGCCTTTCATTTGGAATCTCTCGATTCTAAAAGAAGGCAATCCCTTTACTTACCTAATTCTAATATTGTAGCCCTTATATGTTGTTTTATTGGAAATTCAGTCCAAACTTAAGAATTGTAATTGATTCCTTTCCTTTAGAATCTCACGATTCTAAGAGAAGGCAATCCATTTACTAACCTAATTCTAATAGTATTATAGCCCCCCTTATATGTGTTTTATAGGAGAATCAGATCAGACTTAAGAGGCTCATATCATATCTATCGACTACCAAATCACAAAGAAGGAGCAATTTGGAAGAATTTTACATGTGGTCATACAGGTTTTTTATTTAGTTTTTATTTTTCTAATAAAGTCATGAGATTATTTAAAGATGAATGGTGAGCCCTCCATTCAACTTCATAGAGGATGAATGGAAAGACTTATTGGAATAACTATGTAATGACTTAGTATTTATTTGAGAATATATTATTTTTTTAGGAAATCATTGCTTATCTTTTAAAAGCTAGCTCATAAAACTGACAAAACTAAACAATTATTTCTCAAAATAAGTTAAGCCAAACAAGCACTTAAACATAAAGTCAAACCTAAAAGACTAGTCCACTAGTCTGGCTAATGGCTTGAGTACCAAATTATAAAATTCATAACATTGTCACCCCGTTAGGAATTGATGTCTTTGTAGCTTCATCTTATCAATATTGACCAAATGATTGCAGCTCATCTCATCTATTAGTAACAAGGTACATTGCCCCTTAATCCAATGTATAGGTGTCTCTTTCTGCAACTCAACTCTCAATGAAAGCCCTAATTATTATGACTTAAAACACTTGAGGATAGCCTAAACAAAAGTTAAGTCCATTATATGGAAAAGTCCCATGGCTTAAGTAATCACATCGACCTTCCTATTCGGCTGTTGGATTCATAACAAACTGTAATAGCTTTGTAATTAAGTTAAAGATTGTATAATCCATGGTGTCTGATTGCAATTAAGTGAAAGTTTAAAGAATTTAAATGCATGATAGTATTATACCACTCAACTGCAGGTTAAACAATTTGAAAAGTATAAACAAGATATGTGGCAGAGAAATATGTTCCCCATATAACACAGTTTCCTGACAAAACCAACCAGCACATAATTCTGATACATGATTACCTTCATATTGAATAACTCTAGCTGGAATTCCAAAAGATATATTTTCACTGTCCTCCCATCTCACGGTAATCTTAATCTGGTACCATCTATACAAAACAACTCAGACATCAGTTTATCAGGTTAGAAATTCAAGCAAATATTGGGCAGCAGAAAAAGAAAGGGAAAAAAAAAGCAAAACAGATGCATACCCCTGCCTAAAAAGGTCAAGATTGTGAAACCTATGCACATAGACGCCAATCTCCTGTACTGTTTCCAACATAGCCACTGGCTCAACCTTCTCAGAATGTCGCATTACATCAGCCAAACTCTAGACTGGACCCTTCAGTGTTTCAGACCAACACTGCATCCTCACTTAGTTGCTACAACATGCATATACCACAATGACCAATCATCACACACATCTCTCTTTTTTAGTACTAATTTATAATTATAATTAGCAGCAAATTCCGGTGCCCTCTTCAGACCTTAACATATCTCTATTCTCTCAAACATCCCCTAATTCTTTATCAACAACATAACCCTTCGTTGATACGTACACTAGACTGCAATATGTAGAACAAGCAGGAGCAGGGCTAGTGAAACTAAACCTACAAATACAATACAACAAACAAGCAGACGTGAGATTAATAAAAAAAAAAAAAACTGTCACAGCTAGCTCTCAGCTCGTATTAAGTTAATAATTTTTAGTAGCATGTTAATCTAATCATATTAGGTAAATATGACTAGTTTAAATTATTTTAAAGCATTTTTTATAATTTATTTGCCAGACTTAAAAAAAAGTTGTTCCTCACAATAATCCATCTCTTCCTAAACAGTGAATCCACAATTAAAGTAAAACACCCAAACGAGATTCCTTCACGTCCCCTGAGATTTATTTGATAATTTAATTGGGGTAAATGTTGTTACGGTAACAGCAAAAAGAAAAATCGATATCATCACGAAAAGAGAAAAGAAAAGAAGAACTAACATGGGGAATAGTGTAATTAGCAACGTATCTCGCCGACAATGACATAACAATCCACAAAACCAATATTTAACTGGTAACGAAGATCTGAAAGGGAAAAAGGAATTCTAGGGTTCGTAATTGCCACACAATGTGCATGTGCTATGTATCAAATTATTATGAATGAGGATTGCAAAGACATTGGATAGAACGAATGAAGGGTGGACTGAACCTATTACCAATTGTCCAAATCCAAATTTTGTTATACGCGAAATCAAATGTGATGTGAATCCTTGTTACTGTCAACCCCAAAAACACAAACCCCTTTTTTCGTATGGCCTTCACGTTGAAATGAATCCAACTCATAAACATTGAAATGACAAATCCCCATAGTCAATTTGAAGTTCTTTTGTCATATAATCATTGATCGTATATTTCACAGGGTACCTTCGTCCTTCGGACAATGTTGTTATTGATATTTCACTAAATATTATTTTAGTCCTCAATGCGTGTGACTTAATTTCAATTTAGTCCTCAAATGTAAAAAGTTTAAACAAAATTAAAATATTATAGTAGAGTTTACCTTTAAATGTAGATAAGCTTTAAAAGATGAAATTATATTTTATAAAATTAAGATAATAATTATTTTTTTAAAATTATGTTATAATATGAAACTATGGATTCAGTGGTTGGAAAAAATATTTACCATAAATATATAATTTTAAATAATTTAATTATATTTTGCAAAATAATTTAAAAATAGGTAAAAAAGAGTATATCATAAAAGAAGAGGTTGCAGTAGACTATCTTCTTTTATAATGGCGGATTGCTTTATTATTTTTATTTTTTTTAGGTTTTCTTAACCTCAACTTTAAAGGTTGAGTTTATTACGTAAAGTGATAACTTTTTATTAAATAAATATATTTATTGTGCTTGTTAAGATGTAATTCTTACATGTATTTAAATAAGTAGTTTAGGGGTATGTTTGGTTTGTAGTTGGGAAAACGAATTTGGGGAAATGAAAAATTTTTAGGGTTGATCCTTCATGCCGTTTGAGACAGTCAAAACTTCGTTTGAGCGTACAATTTGTTTTTAGGTTGGTCAAACCCTGGATTGACCAACCAAATTGGGTATCCAAACATACCCTAAACTTAGTCTTTAAATTGAGTTAACATAACTTTTTTTTTACAATTTCAAAGTTTTTTTAAGAATTAAAACACATATGGGGTTTACAATAACTAAAGAAAGAGATATTACACCTTATACTCAACTAATTGAACTGGATTCTTTTAACACAATTTTAAAGTCCATGTTAACTTTATTTTGTTGAAAAAGTTTATGTTATCTATGCTGGAACAACATTCTCCAAACCTAGTTTGATTTTGATGAGGACATAATCCTACAATAAATTGCTAAGATATGATTATGGAAGATTGCTAACTAATTTACTAAGTGTGTAACAAATTTTAGAATAAGATCAAATTGAAACATATTATCTCATATGATAAGATCTCATTAAAAATTTTTAATCTCTAATTTATAAGTCTTGAGATCTAAAAGAAAAAAAAAATAATATTGGTGGAATTGACAATCATTTGACTTAACAAGACCCTAAGTTGCTATAAAGATCTTATGTTACAACTAGGGATGTAAACAAGGCAAGGTGGATGCAAGGGAGTGTACTACTCATACTCACGCCTATTAAACTTTGTGGGTACCCGTACTTACAGATATTTATTAATATTTTAAAAAATATAATAAAGAAGAAAATAATATGTAATATACTAAATATAATATTATTTTAGTATGAAATAATATAAATTAGTATTATATAATATAATTACAACTTAATACATTAAAATATTATCATGAATTAATATTGAATAAATTTTATCTTGTTGTAAAGCAATAAAAAATATTAATATTTAAATATATTTAATAAAAAATAAATGTTTATAGGTACGCAGGTACCTACATGATGTGTAGTATAATACTTATATGACGACGCGCGTCAATTTTATCATTTTTCCAAAATAATTTTTCGCGTTTTAATAAAAATCCACTCAATTTTAATGTAAAATAATATCTACTTTTCTCATACGTTCAAAATAATAAAATCATGCTTAAAATAGCAATAACCGACTGAAACCGATCCAAAATACATCCATTAATAGAGTTATTTAGAAAGAGCAGAAGAAAGAAAACAGTCAGGGTTTACTCGGAAATGATTCTCTCACTCGGTCAACTCTCTCTCAAAAACAGCTTACCCATACATCACTCAGAAAAGGTTCATTCAATCTAACATCACTCGGAAAACACCCTAACCTTACTTCACTCGGAAACATTCTATTTTTCTTCACTCGAAACATTTTACTCTTTCTTCACTCGGCATCATTCTACTCGTTCTTCACTCGGAAGTGATTCTCTCAACCCTCGCTCGGACAAGAATAAATCCTCTCGGCAAGATTCGCCCGGTAATCGACTATGCTACAGCACTGCAAATCCACTCAAAATAAACACCGATCACATATAAGAATTTATATTCACCTCATTCAGCATACCGATTCAATTTAGTTCAACATACAGGCAATATGTTGTAGCATCACACACTCAGAAAACTCATTATACACATTACACAATGCATTTCAAAATCACTCAGTGCCTTGGCATCAATCCTCCGCTTGGCGCACCTCCATGGCTCTGACCTCTTCCCTGTCACTGGTTACTAAAAATTGAAAACCACAGCACGGGTGAGTGTTTAGCATCATAATTAATCTAAAACGGAATTTAAATAAAATACGAGTATAAACTCCGTCCGATTCTTTCATCCTCAAATTGAACATTACACTCGACATTTAACTCACATTCGGCAACACACTCACACTCGGCAATCATAGCAATTAACACTCGGCCATATAGTAATTCACAGTCATTTTAACAAAACACAGCAAGTAACTCATTCGACAAGTATAACAATTTACCACTCGGTAAATATAACAATTCACTCGGCAAATATATGAAATTACACTCGGCAAATACTTCAAATCATACTCAACAAATATATCAATTCTCATTCGGCAATTATAACAATTCACACTCAGCAAACATAGCCATTACACTCGGCAAATATAACAAACTTCACTCGTCAAGTATAGCAAACTGCACTCGGCAAATATAACAAACTGCACTCGGCAAATATAACAAACTGCACTCGACAAACATACACATCTCAATTAATAAATTCATCAACTGTCACAACTGACTCTCACATAAAATCGACGCCTAGTATCCGGATACTCATAGGATCGGCCTTTAGCTGGGTGTCCGACTTGACATCCCGTGAACCCGACTTGGTTCACCGAGCCCGACTTGGCTCCCCCTTAACCATTGGGTCATAGACCTCTGGGTAGCTCAACTGGGTCCGACTTGACCACTGAAGCCAAAAACGAGGGTAATACATACCGTTGGCCACCCCATACCACATAATCACATCATATCTCATAATTATTATATATTATCAACAAACAACATATGCAACTACCAGAAACTGGCATATACTCACAACACAGGGCGATCGAATTGTCAAGCTCATTCATCATATTGCCACTGGGCGACCTGCTTGTCAAGCCCGACATCACATTTCCATTAAACACCGATTGTCACAGCATCAATTATTTCAAATTTCAATCGGCTCAAGCCACATACACACGATCAAAAACCGATCGGTGTCCACATACATGCATCCTTACACATTTATATACAACTCATTCAGCATCATCTCAATTATCACAACATCAAATATTTCTCAAGTCACCTACACACGATCAGAAACTGATCGGTGTTCACATACATACATGCATACTCATACATTCGTAGCTTTCATTCAGCAACAACATCAAATATTTCTTATCACTCACACACACACACACGATCCTAAACCGATCGGTTTGCACATCCATACATTCATACACATATTCACATAATTTTCACTCAGCATCATCTCTTACCCGGTTTAGTCTTTCCAACGACTCGGACAGTGTCCTATTCTAATTAATTATAACCTGAACACCCCCTTACCTCTGTTCCACGCTTCAACAGTTTCTGGGTTCACAACTCCTCCGTTCCAGCACCAGCCTCCTTACTCGTTCCACTACCTTGAAACCACTGTCACAGCTATGTAATTATTTCAAGGTGTTGATGTAAAATGAACCTTCCTTTGAAGCTTATAGCTCTCAATCAATGGAGGAAGAAGAAGAAGAAAAGTAGCAGATGTTCTTCACGTGAAAGAGAGTGAATGATTGCGCAAATGATTGAAGAAAGAGAAGGAAACCATTATTTAAACTCATGGCAACCGGTTACCTTCTCAACCGGTCACTTCCAACCGGTAACTTCTTCAACCGGTCATTCTTCCAATTCCTTTACAATTTCTTTAATGATTTTAATTAAACCTCCCTTCTTCTAATCACACCTTTTATAATAAACCAATAATTCATAAAAATATCAAATAAATTCCTAAAAATAATTTTTAATATTTTCTCACTACACAAAATTTCTATAAATATTTGGGATGTCACAACTTATACCTACTTGTTTAGTAAATGTGCTGTACTCGCGGGCACAGGTATATTTGTTAAGCCTAGTTACAACAATATCACGTGACAGGTTTTTCATAACACAAAGGATTTATCTTTTTATGCTTAAGGAATCTTAATAGAAGTTTTCCATTATGCTAAAGGAAATTCGAGATCTCATAAATCAAGATGACAAGAAGAAAAAGTTCAGGTTTTTTTAGAAGCCTGAAGCGTGTCTAAAGCTCAAATCTAGACCAGGATCCTCAAGTGAACTTCTCACTTAAATATGAACCTTTGTGTGAGAAAAGAGTTTCTCTCATCTCACCTAAGTTAAAAAGGACAAATTGAGTAAGAAGCATGTTTTATAGTTATTATAACCTCTTGACTCAAAAAATATCACATATCCATGTCATAAAAAAAAACCTTTATACTACAAGACAGAATCTAATAATTCCTTTTTTTTCTAGTAACTGACTAATAGATAAATGGCAACAACACTGAAGAATAACAAAAAATGAAAAGAAAAGTCCATTCAAAGAGAACACAAGGAAGTTGTTGAACTTTATTTATTCTATTTATCCTTCATGTAATTTATGCATAGGATTATGTTTATTTGTTGTAAATTTAAGTCTTCATCTTCCGGCTAAACTTTTTACCCAAACTCTCCTCATGGCTAAATCAAAGTTTGCAAGGAAAAACTTATCTATTCTAGGTTACACTCGTGTCATGAGTTGTACTCATTAATACTCTGACACCTACGCAAAAATTTATACTTGTAAATGTGTCACAATGTTAATCGAGTTGATTAGTGGTTAAGTTGTTAGAACTTATAGTGTACCGGGATATATGTTGTTGGTGGAGCAAGGCTTTGGTGAAAGGATACCTAGTGGATTCTGAAGAGGCTTTGGTGAAACAATGTCTTTGTTATGGATAGTGGAAAACCCCACAATTGAATGTATTGGAGATAGTTTCAAGTTGTCAATAGGATAATCAATATAATAATCACATGTGTGAATTTCTCTTTCTCTTTTTTATATTTTAAGTTCTTTTACATTGAGAATTTGTACCTCTTGTGAAAATATTTTATAAACAACTTGCTAAATGATTGTTTTCTAAAATCAACCTTTAAAGAATGAAAACAAGTATTCTATGCAAACTAAGATTCTCAAGTTTATGATTCATAGTTTTGGATCTTGACAATTTGTATAAAAGTTTAATTCCACTAGACTATCTTGTTAACTAGCTTCTAGTGTCCATATTTAACAAAAAAAAAACTAAAAGTTTTTAGAAGCCATAATTCAATTCATCTTCTTTTTACTTTTTTAATCTACTTCAAACTAATGTCATTAAAATTAAAGGTGGCAAAACGAGCCAATGGGTCAGGTCGGGCCAAACAAGGAAAACAAGTCAGAAATATTGACCCGGCCCGTATTCTATGTGGCCCGCAGGCCAACAAGCCGGTCTATTTTTTTTTCCAAATTATGCATGCTATTATTTTATTTAAAAGTTGTACTATTTTCAAGCCTTCTTTTAAAAATAACTTTAGATATAAAAACTAAATTTTACCTTTTTTAAAACTAGTTTTTTATAACTAACCCAATTTTTAAATAAATTATATTTGCATTAAACGGAAACAAAACTTTATTATTTATATTTTATAATATTATACTATTGAATTTATAATAATATATATAAATTAAGAAAATAGGAAAGCATAGCTTCTTTAACATATATAAATTATATACTAATATAAATTTATTTTTTTAATATTTTAATGTTGGCCAAACGGGCTAGGCTGGGTCAGGCCATATAAGGCCCATTTTTTAACGGGCTAAAACAGGTCAGACTTATTTAGGAAAACGGGCTCAAATCATTAGCCTGACCCACCTATTTTTAACGGGTCAAGCTCAAATTGTTACCCTTAATTAAAATACTGGTTAGAGGATTAGTAAATGAATTTTTATTTATAGTTCATAAAAATAACTGAAAGCATGCATTTATACATTTTAAATAAAATAATTTATTTTATTTTTTATCCATTATGGTTGGAATAATGATTAACTTTGTACTGAAAAATATTTTAAATTTAACATTTTTTACGCTCCATAAAAAATAATTATTAAAATAATATTTTTAAGTGTTACTATTATAATTTTTATTTTGTACTATTTCATACTTATTTTGTAAAATATTTTATACTTTTTTACACTATAACAACATAAGTATATGTATACATAAATGATATAAACCTAGTATCGGTTCAAACTCCTAAAGAACTAACCAATATATAGTACAATTGTATTCAGTATGGCTCAAACTCATAAATAGTACAATCTAGTATAGCGTCACCCACGCTAGATAGTCTCGCATGAAGTCCCATGAAGTGAGATCCGAAAGGATCCGGTGTTGAGTAGAGGTTGTGGCGAGCTAGGGGCATATCAACGCAAGACTTACAAAAGTGTCAGGAATATTTATCCTTGAGTTAACTTTCTCCATCCCTGATAGAAAAAGTTGACACTATAACATCCCGATTTTTAATTAATTACCGGGTGTGATAAATTTCAGATTAAGGTTATGGTTTGGAAAATTTAATGGTGGATTAAGGATTAATTGCCAATTAGGCAAATTGATTAAATAATAATAATAATAATAATAATAATAATAATACTAATAATGCAAGAATGAACTATGTGCCTTGGTGGAAAATGGGTCCGGTTCCCTCTCTCTCTTTGTCCACGTGGAGTGTGATGATTGCTGATGGGACTTGCATTAAATGTAAAGGTGATGGCTGATGGAGAGTGAGCAGTGTAACACCCTCGGTTAGATAAGACAACCCTTCTATAGGATCATCCTATTTAACTAAGAGTGTTAACAGTTTTCATAAAAAGTGAATATTTTTTTTAAAAAAAAATAAAGAGATGGCAGATCAGTGTAAGCAAATAGTGAATATATCACATAGTCATTCACAAACTTACAAATAATTGTACTCATAACAGAATGGGGCACGCAGGCACCCTTAAATATTATACAGTCATCCGGTGTCTTTGTCATTAATAAATATTCAACTATATAAATTCTATCTTTAATGATCGTTCTCAGTGGGTTCAGCATATTGCTGTTCTTCACACTCGGGTTCTTGATTTTCTAATTCCTCTGAAAAATGGTCAACAGTAAGGGTGAGTATAACCCAAGACCCTGATGGTTAATCCGGTACAGACATAATCCAGTTAACATACAATATCACATAAATCATACAATTAGCATATTCACAATTACAACAATCAAGCATGATGTCATGGAATGCATGAGTTGAATTTATTATGATTTATCTTTCATTAAGTCTCATGATGCATGTAGGCCCAATAAATCATTTCTTCATCTCATTCTTTGGAATATCTCCATTCCATTCTAGAGCGATCAGGGTCCGCCCAAGCTCCCATAAGGTACAAATGAACTCATTGGTTCTCATCATTGATTCATATATATTCTTGGAACTTGGATCCCTACGATTATAGTTACACTCCGTCATTTAGTCAAAGTACACTAAAATTGCATCGTCTCACCCGGCTATCAGGCGCGACTCTGATGCCATTGGGTTTCCGTTCCAGTTGTACTCCCAAGATCCTCTTGGGGATCGAACGTGAATGTCCTCCACTGTACCAAGTGTATGCTCTAGATTTTCTTCTTTAGAAAAATATTTTCATGATGCGGAATGCATTCTTTTTGTCTTTTGATTCTTTGGGTATTTATGTGTTTCCAGTCTCATCATACATATTCATAAGCTCTTGAATCTCATCAATTATTTAGACATGGTAAGTCATTTTATTGTTGTATTTGAGAAAGTATATCAACTATTTATGGGTTGAAATTATACTTTGTAAAGAGTAAAATAATATATTCCTTATTTAATTACTTATATCTAAAGTAATAATAATAATACTAATTAATAATAGTAAGAATAACAATAATAATAATAATAATAAGATTCATAATATTAGTAACAATAGTAGTAATAATAGAAATAAGAACGATAATAAGTGTAACGTCCTAATAATTCAGAAAGAATTAAGAAAGAGTTTCTAAATAAAAATTCAAGTGAAAAGTATGAAAAACAAGGTTTTTTCGAGTAGGACAAGGGTAATTCTGAGTGGAATAAGCATGATTCCGAGTGGAATCATACTGAGAGAGGTTTTCTAAGTGAACTGGTTAAAAATCCGAGTGAAATTGTACTGGAAAGCTGTTTTCCAACTGAAACAGGTCTGATTCCGAGTAAAAATGAGTTTGAATCTGAGTAAAAATGATTTTCAGAGTAAAATGGTTTAATTCCGGGTGAGATAGATACTGGAAGGGATTTTCTAAGTGAAATACCTTAAATTCTGAATGAAAATGAATTTCTGAGTGAGATAAAATATGATTCCGAGTGACATCTGTAACATCCTAAAAATTTTATTCTCATGTATAATCATTTTGATTTAGACCATCAATGATATTATCCATTTTATCTCAACTTTCTACATAAATTTTTGGTTAGGACAACATCTTCAATTTAACCTTTTACCATGGTAAATAATTTTAACTTTATACCTTTGGTAAAAGGTTAAATTGAAGATGTTGTCCTAACCAAAAATTTATGTAGAAAGTTGAGATAAAATGGATAATATCATTGATGGTCTAAATCAAAATGATTATACATGAGAATAAAATTTTTAGGATGTTACAACATCAGTCTGAAAGGAGTTTTCTGAGTAAAAATGTTTGTGAGCCGAGTGAAAATAAGTATCTGAGTGAAATAAAATAGGATTCCGAGTGGAATTAGTCTGAAAGGAGTTTTCTGAGTAAAAATGTTTGTGAATCCGAGTGAAAATGAGTCTCCAAGTGAAATAAAATCTGATTCCGAGTGGAATCAGTCTGAAAGGACTTTTCTGAGTGAAATTAAGATATGTTCTGAGTGAAATATGTTTGAGGAAGAGTTTTCCGAGTAAAATTAAACTGGGAAGATGCTGTCCGAGTGAAAGCAGACTGGGAAAAGTTTTCTGATTGAAATAAGGTTGTTTTCCGAGTGAAATTACTGAAAAGAGTTCTGAGTGAAAATAATTATGTTTTATGATTGAAATAACTATAATTCCAAGTAAAAATGATTGAGAAGAAATTTTTCAAGTAAGAGAGGGTTCTGTCAGAAATATATAATGGTTTACCAAATGAAATCATGTAAAAACCGATTGTATTTATATAAAACTGATTGGATTATATAAAACTGATTGGATTTATATAAAACTGGTCAGATTAACGCAAAAACCGGTCGGATTAGTGTAAAACTGATCGGATTGATGTAAAACCAACTGGAGTGAAGTAAAACCGAGCTTGTTATCATTTATTTCATCTCCTGTTTACAATTCTTTACTGGAATACATATAAACACACATGATACTTAATATTTTCATAGTTCAGCATCAAACATATTCACTCAATCATCAAAATTTATCATAATCAATACAGATAATCGAACGTATTCATTGAATCATGGATTATACAACCAATTGAACATGTTTATAGTAATAAAAATGTATATAAACATACATAAAATTAAAGCATGTTATTCAGCAATTCCTGAACCTGTCCTGAAAAGGTAAGGAACAAGGTTCCTTAGCCCTTTCCTTCACTCGATTTTCCCATAGAGCACCCAAGAATATACCCCCTTACCTTAATGGAGTTCTTGGATGAGGAGAAAATGTTCCCTTCACTGTCCTGTTTCAGATCAAAGTGAGAGGGAAAAGAAAAGAGAGAAAGAACTTTGTGCGAAGAAGAAGAAATAGAGAGCGTTTTTGCTAAGTTCTCTTGGATCTGAAAGTTTCAGACTTGCAATGAGTTCTGTTGTTGATTTAATATTGAGAAAGGAGACAAGTGGGGGACAACTTTTTGTGAGTGGGCTGTTGGTGGACTGTTAGTGGAGATAATGGAAACTTTTGACTCATTTCACTGTCAGCTTTGCATTAATGGGATTAGTGACATATTAAAATATATAAAGTGATCTGAGTGGAGTTAAAAGGTGTTCGGTGTTGGAGGATTTGAAGAGGTCGGTTATGGAGTGAGGTCGGTTTTTAGGTGAGGGACGGTGTGGAGTAAAGAAGTAGAGGACGGTATATGAGGGATTTGATGGACACCGTCTGTGAAAGAGGTCGGTATTGTGGTGTGGGAGGAAAGGCTGTTGTGTGGCTACGAAGAGATCGGTTTTGATGAACACCTAGCTCGGAATTCTTCTAAAACCGACTCAACACTTGCTTTCTCACTCGGTAAAATCAATCAGTGCTGACTCCTATCTTACTTGGCCTTTCACTCGGTATTATATCCTAAATCCGAGTTGTTTCTGATGGTTCTCACTCGGTTAATTCATCCTAAAACCGTATCTGCTCGTAGTCAGTTTCACTCGGTAATTTCAAACCAATCCGAGTCATCTCAGTCAGTCTCACTCGGAATTAGCTTATATACTTAAGACACTCAGTAAGGTTCTCAACCACAATTAACTAATCTCCACTCGGAAGTAGTCCAGTAGAGTATATCTCACTCGGAAGAGGAGTCATACCCATACACTCACTCGGAAATGGTTCAGCCTCCTATATTTCTCTCGGAATGGGCTCCCTCTACCATTTTCCACTCGATTTCCTAATCATACACATACGAAACCATTCGGAATCCTTCCCAAATAATTCCATAACACATTCCAGTCAGTAGGAAACATCAAATCAACATAAACATAAGTATATATGTACTCTTTCACTCGGAATACTTCAATCAGAGGAGTTTCCTTCGGAAAAGGAAGCATTTGGCAAGGTATGACTCGGAAACGAGTCATTCTAGGGTGTTTTGACTCGGAATTTCACCCAGAAGTGGTTCTCTTGAACACACTTCACTCAGAATTGCTTCTCAGGTCAGGACTCCACTCGGTGGTAGCCCTCTCAGTCATGTTTTACTCGGAAAACATGACACTGACTCGGAATTCCATCCTTCACTCAGAATTTATAATTATTCACTCGGAATTCCTCTCTGTTACTCGGAACAGAGCCCTTTTCACTCGGAATTTGCATAATTTCATTAATGGTCTATATAAATTCCATTATTATGCACAAAAATAACATTTCTGAGATACCACAGACCATCAACAGGGTATATATTGACTTATTCTTACTTACAAACCTTCCATAATTCAAAAATTACAAGGGTAAAACTGTTTCTAAAAACAGGGATGTTACAAGCAGCGTGATGATGGGGCTGTAAGGTGATATAGCTCCACTTTTACGTTTTCCCCTCTCACTCTCTTCATTTCTTTTTGGTGCGTGGAGAACCATTCTCCTCTTCTCTCTCGCGTCTTTTCTTCCTCTTTTTGCTGTTCTCCGTCTTCTTCATTTCCTCTTCCACCCAAACACTGCGCAGAGCCTTGAGTGGAAGGAGAACAGCGTGGCTGTGTGAGAACTGAGTGGGAACAGCGTGGTGGCGGAGTAGTATGGTGATGGTTGATTGAGAAGCTGTGGCAAAGCAGCGTGATTATGGGGCTGAGTGGGAGAGTGAGATGATGGAGGTGTGTTGATAAGGCTTCAGCTTTGGTTTTCCTCCTCACTCTCTTCATTCCTCGTTGGTGCATGTTCTGATGAGAGAAGTGCTTCTCCTTCTCTCTAGAACTCTTTGAAGCCTTGCTTCCTTTTCTCCCTGGTGCTTCTTCTTCGCTGTTCATCTTCTTCTTCCACTCATGCATGGTGTAGAACTGAGTGGAATGGTGTGGCTGTGTGAGGAACAGCATGGTGGAGGAAACAACGTGTGGCTGTGTGATTTGGAGGCACGGTGGTCCTCCACTGTTGTCGAAGGTGTATGGTGCTGCTCCTGTGGAGGAAGGCATGGTTGTGTGCCTTGGGAGCTTGGTGGTTGCTGTTCAAGGGTGGAGCAGCGTTTGAAGTCAGAGTTGTGCTTGGTGGCTGGTGCCTTGGAAGCTTAGCATGGGTGTGAGAGCTGCTTCAGAGGAAGCAGTGGCTGGTTCTCCAAGGCTGAGAATATGTGCTGGGACGATTGGGAGCCATGTTGGCTCTTCCTACGTTTGGAAGCTGAGCAGAGTGCTGTTGTGGCTGGGCCGAGTGGCCTATGTGATTGCTGGAACGTCATTCCAGGTAAGGGGGCTTTACATCTCAAATGCATGGCTTATGGACGGATTTTCGGGTGACATAATTGCACTGTGTTGTGTGATATTTGATATGTGTTGCTTTGTTGATTTCCGAGTGAGTAGTAGCCCGGATATGCATGATGAATATGCTTGGTTTGATGTTGTTGAATTCCGTCCATGTAATATGTATTGATGTTCATGATGATGATTATGTTAAGATGCTTGAGATGCATGTTATGTTGATGCTGAGTGCATGGTGTGGTCCTCTATTAGTCCCTGTATGTAATTGTACATTTAAATGTATGTGATGCTTGTTGATGCATATGCTTATGATGAATGAATGAATGGGGACTGTGATGATGAGTGCCGAGTAGGCTTTATATATATAAAGGCATGAGAGCTTATGGTAAAGGATACATCCGAGTGATAGAGGACAATCCGAGTGGAATATTTGTGTAAAAGCATGGGATGTTTATTGAGGATAGATTCTGAGTGGAATTCTATATGAATTAGTGTGGGAGGCTTAGAAATACTAAGGCCTAGTGAATCCCATGAAATAGCATGAGGCTTAGGCTCTTGGATGATGATAGTCCGAGTGAATGGCATCGTGATTGCCGAGTGGATGTGGTGTGAGCCGAGTCATCTGATTCGCTGTGAAAATGTCGAGTGCATAGAGTGTTGAACGCAGATTTTCGAGTGGGCAATCGAATGAATATGAGTTGAATGTATATGCATACGTGTTGAGTATATCACCTTGCGGGGTGCCACGAAGGGTATAATCCCGAGTGAAGAGGACGTGGTCCTAATGTTGAATATGATGAAAGACCTCGAGTTGGACTCGGGGCAGTGCCTGGGGCACTAAGCGTGAAATGAGATGCTTGATGAAATGTCGAGTGCATTGGCGTTGGACGCCGAGTGAATGAAATCGTATGCATCCGATTCGCCACTGGAATGCGTTGGACTTCTATTACCGATCGGCAATCAGATGACAACATATGAATATGATTAAGTCCTGGAGCAGGGCTCAGGCACACTCCTTGAGCAAGGCTCGGAGTTGAGTGAAATCTGAGTGGATTATTATACTTGTTACTGAGTAGGTTGAGCTTATGACCGAGTGAAATGGGTGAATTACCGATCGGAAGATGATTGTGATTGATCATATTGAATGGCAGTGGTTGATGTGCTAATTGATGTTATATGTTATTGTATGTAGAGGATTCTGTGATTAATCCGAGCCAATATCTGTCATTTAATATGTAAAGCTCACCCCTACACCATTTTTCAGTATGTGCAGGTCGGTCGGATTGATGTAAAGGGACTCATGTCCGAGTGAAGTACACTCCGACTGTTGAGTGCATGTGTTGTATATATATATATATATTATGTTTTGGGCAGTGTTAAGCCTTGGCCGGCTCATAATAAAAATGTTGTATAATGAATACAAATTTATATATATTGAATCTGAGTTATTAGAATCCGAGTGTATACCTATACTATATATGTGTTTTACATGGGCAGTATGTATTGGAGACGGCTGGGACTTGATGTTGAATGAATAATGATAAGATAATTGAATAATCCGAGCTCATGTTTATATATATATATGGTTATGAATCGGTTGAAGAGTATTGCTAAATGGGTAGTCGGATTTGTGAATCAGAGAGTGTATATAGATAAGTATTTTATGTTGATTTGATGCTTCATACCGTCGGGAATATAAATGATGTTGTATGAATAATTCTAAGTTAATGAATCCCGTGAGAAGTGTAAGAGGCCTAGATCCATTTCCGAGTGAGGATCACTGGGTGGCCTTTTTCCGAGTGAAAAATATATGGTGAACCCCGAGTGGGGAATGATTTGAATATCCCAAGTGGAAACCCGAGTGGATCTCTTTCGAGGGAAGATCTGTTGTAATGACTTAGATTGGGATATATTCTAAGTATGAAATATATGTATAAACCGAGTGAATAAGGTTCCATATTCCGAGTGATTAAGATCATGTATCACTAGTGGTTGAGCATTGAATAAGTCCGAGTGACTTAACTTGGTGAATTCCTCTGAGTGTTGAGGAGTTTGGATAATTTCGAGTGGAATTGATTAAGGAGGTTATTTCTGAGTAATGGATGGTTAAGGTATTCTCCGAGTGAGATTAGGCATGAATACCGAGTGTGTGACCGAATGAGTATTGGTCGGTATTGGTATTAGTTACCGAGTGAAATACCGCTCAGAAGATGAGTGGGTTTATGAATGGAGTGCCGAGTGATGAACATGTAGAGTACTCCCGAGTGAATTGAGGTTGTGATATACCGGGTGGCGTTTGATTGGGTGATATCCCGAGTGAGGGAAGCTATTGGATGCCGAGTGAGATAACCCTCAGTTGCCGAGTGGATTGTATATGTAATCCTTGAGGTTAGAAAATAAGAGACTAAGTTATGGGACGTATGACATGGGGTCGAGTGATTGGAATCCCCTTATCCTGAGTGGACTAAGTCATTACCGAGTGAATGGTTGTCTCGAATACCGAGTGGTGGATTTGCCGAGTGTGGCTTCTCGCTTCAGCGAATGAAGGATTCGCTCCAGCGAGTGTGGTTCTGATGGAAGGCTTGTGGTGGTTTAGCTTAGGCGAATGAGTGCTCGCCCGAGCGAGTGTGCTGTCTCGCTCAAGCGGAGTCGGATCTCGCTTGAGCGAGTGCACGCTGTTTCTCTTGGGCTCGCTTGAGCGTTGTTGGGTTTCCGCTGGATGGCTTTTGTTTGGCCTTTATTTTTCCTTGCCTTCCATTTCCCCTCCTTCTTCTTGTTGTGCCCGGTTTAATTATTTTGGGCAGATTATGAATGATTTGTAAACTCTAAAAATTGGGAAAAATTTCCCCTGTTTCGGGTTTATTTATTTATTAAAATAAGGGTGTTATAGACACAATCTACGACCAAAACGATCCTTATTCAACCTTTATAAATGCCACTAGTTTACTACGGTTTAAGTTACTTTACCAACCCACTGCTTGATCTGGCATTGACAAAAGTGTCAGAGTGTTTTTGTATATGACACTTTATTTCATCCTACATGAGATACCAGTGTAGTTGTTGGACGTAATCAAACCAGGACCTTGAGATCTCTACTAGACCCGAAGATATAATAATGAATTTCAAATGAATTGGTGCAACACACAAAAACCATATAACCAGTATCTGTACCAAAGTGCATCCCCGTATCGAACCTTAAGATTTTTCTTACTCTTAAATATAATCCTCTAATATTTTTCATAAGGTAGAATTTTAAAGTTTTTTATGACCCCTTTTAAAAGATTTAGTTACAATTTCTATAAATATTTATTTATATTTTTACATTTAGCCTTACTTAAATAACCGCTGTATTATTTAGGGACATCACCAACTAAACCAACACATAAGAAAAATATTATTATAATATTTTCACAATTATCAAAGACATTAATTAAGTTTATATGAATAAACTTATAATGTCGTAATCTCTGTTTATATTTGACTGTCTATCTAAAGATAAAAAATCATGTTTTTATTTATTATCCACTTAGAATCTTGAGATAATATTAATTGTTCTTCTTTCAATAACACGTTAATTGATATAAAAAAATTGAGAGAATGTTAAAAGTTATACCCCTTCAATTTCTTTATATAAGAAACATATGGCAAAACCATTCCAAACAATTTTTCGCTAGATGTGTATAACTAAATAATGTTATTTTCTTATCTTATAAGGTTCTATGTTTTTTCTTTTTAAACAAATTTGATATGATACAATAGAATAAGTAAAAAATATCAATAAAATCCAAAATTTCATGGGCAAATATTTACTCTTTAATTCTTGAATTTCAATATAATATTCCTATATAATATAAGGTAAAACTACTTTAAAAAATGGATTACTTTTTTTATATAGTTTTGTCATCCCACCTAATAAATCATTAAGATTTAAAAAATCTTGGGCAAGGTTCCATTGTTCTCATCGCTTTTTCAATTAATGGTTAGGTCTAGATTCTATCATGGAGATTTTTCAATAACTAATAACATTACTTTTTTTTTCTTTTTACTTGAACCAACCTTCCTAGTTTTTATTGATTAAAAACCCTTGAAAATACCATCATTCTATTTTTTATTCAAGAAAAGTTCACAATATTAAATAATTAAAATAAATGCACAAGAATAAGTGAATGCATTGTTAACATAAATCTTACAATAAAGAAAATGTGTGAAAGAAATTTAACAATTAATGCACTTAAAAAGTTGTTTGTATTTCTTATATTTAGAAATAAAGAAAAGTAACTTTTTGTTTTCTTATATAAAGTAAAAGAAGGAGTAAATAACAAAGATATAAAAATAAAATAGAGAAATAATTACTATCTCTATTTCATATTTATTGTTACTTTAGACATTTTTACACATATTAAAAATTATTAAATTGTAGTTATTTGAGAATATATAACTAAAATATTGTTTCGTTCCTCCAAAACTATTGTCGCTTTAGCGTGTTATATCCTAAAACTATTGTTATTTTAAGAGTTCAAGGTATAACCAATTTATACTTTTCAATTGTATCCTCTTGTAATTAATGTATCTCTCTACTATCATATTTCATTTGATCAATGAATACGACTTAGGAAGTTGAGACATTGTTTGTTACTAATAAAATAATAAAATAAAATTAAGAGATTTTAGTTCATATCAACTCAAATCACTACACATTTAATAATTCATAATTAATTAATCTGTATGAAAAAGGATAAGGCAAAAATAGTTCTGGAAGGGACGAGGTATCATTTAACTTTATCAGTAATAAATAATGAAGTCTTTTTTATTTGTCAAAATTAGAGGTGATAAGAGAGATACATTAATTGTAAGAAGATATAATAGAAAAAAAGAAATTAATTATATCTTGAATTTTTAAAATGACAATAGTTTTAGGATAAAAATAGGCTAAATATATCTATTAGTCCCTTATGTTTCATGAAAATGTTAAGTTAGTCTCCTATGTGGGTTAAAATTTTTCACTTAAGTCATTTTGTCAAGTAGATGTAACGACGTTTGCCACTGTTGTCATCATTTTTTTCAATATAAGGTTTAGGGTCTCATTATTCCATGTTAGAGGAAAGCTAAAATTCATGTGCAAACTCAACTCAATCCTCCAACAAGGCAAACTATATGGATCAAGATTCAGCTATGGAACCAGAGTGCATAAAGATGAGTCTCCTTTGTGTGAATGCCCTAGGAGATTGAAAGTTGTGATGCGAACATCGAAGGCACCCGTAAATTATGGACGAAGATTCTGGGGTTGTGTGAATATACTGTAAGTTTTGGTTGTTTACGAGCATATCTAATTAAGGGTCTGGTTGTTTTTAAATGTTATAATCTAAAGATCATTTTGCAAGGTGGAAAGGATGATAGGAGCTATAATTTCTTCCATTGAGTGACTCAATGATGTTGAAACTAAGAAAGATATGTTAATTCTGAGGAAAAGGAATTGAATAATGGCTTTACGAAAAACTTTAAAGAAGTCATAAACATGTCTCAAGTGGCTTGGTTTTGTTTATGCTCTCTTATGTTCAATGACTATAGTAGTGGTTTTAATGTGATCTTGTTAAGGGGAAAAGATGAGACTAATGTTTATTTTATCTTGTGGTTAAGAACTATCCCTAAGTAAGGGAATTGTATATATTATGTTTGAGTAATGAAATTCTATTATTTTAGTAGAAAAATTGTTGTGGATACTGAATGTGACTAGTACAGATAACTTTATATTCATTCAGATTGGAAAATATAACTTCAAATTCATTCAAAATGTGATCGGTATATATAACTTTAGATAACATTGCAAAAGGAAACAATGTAAACATCCAAATAACAAATTGGAAGTCACATGTTTAACATAACAAAGTGCTAACTATCCTCTAAAAAGAAACATCCTCTAAAATAGATTTACAAATTCAAAATATGACTAATCTAAATCTAAATAGAACATGAAACAACTAAACATAAAAGTTAACAATCAGTCTTTTTTCCTCCTTGGTGTTAATTTTTTTGCCTCCTCATGCATTAATGTTTTTGTTGGTATATGCACTACGAGCTATTAATGTATCAATTTTAACTTATCAATAAAAGAAGTATTTTCAGTTTTAAGATTATTTTAAAACTATTTATCTTGGAATAATAGGTCATATGAGAATTATTCCTAAAACGTCCCTAATCAAGTATTTACATGGGAACATGTAAATACATTAAGACTAGTGTGTGAATATACTGATAATTTGATCTCACAAATCATGAATATATATGATATCAAGTCTTTACATGGGTATACATTAAAAGTAATGTTGTACTGGACAGACCCACCATGAGAACGTTGCATGGATCGTTACATGAGTGTCATAAACGGTTCTCAATGTGATAATGGTATATAGTCCTTCGACCTAAAGTCACTATGATTCCTACATAAGGAGTTTGTTGTTTTAATACAATCAAACGTCATCTGTAATAAGATGACCGTAAAGATTATGATTAGGCAATAGATAAATTATGTAGAGGGATTTAAGTGATGTAGATGAGATTTGTCTCTCCTATGTGATAGGAGTGATATTTATGGGTCACTTGATGGAGTGAGACTAACGAAATGCATGGTTATGTCAGGAAGAATAAATATTAGATATTTAATTTTTAAAGTCTACTTTGGTATCAAGTAAAATGAATTGGGCCATACAAGGATGACAAGGATCATGCCTTGGGCTCAATTAGATATCATAACAAAAGGAATAAATATATAAAATAATTATCACTTATAGGTCATGTCGACGATAAATAATATTCAGACATAATGATGTATTGTTAGATGTTGCTCTTATTTTATATTAATAATAAAATAGTTTATTTTATTAATCTAACCGGATATTTTAGCTATAGGGTCACACACATAGAGTAAGCTCACCAGAGGTTAGTTTTATTTTAGTTGGACTAAAAATAAAACTATTGGACCTAACTCATTTAGAATGAGTCAGGAGCCCAATGTTTAATGAGAGCTTATCAAGTTAAGACATAAGCTTATATATAGAGCATGCGATGCTTATAGGCAGCTGCTTAAAAATATTAGGATTACTCTCTAAACTTTCGTACTAACATTCAATTTCTAGTGGGAGTGCTCATGTGGACTCCTAAGACCGCAGCTACAATTGCTTTGATTGAGGAACTCATTTTGCGTCTACAAGAGGTAAACTCTAAAACGAAAATTTTAATTTTGTATAATGCCTTGAGACATTTGTTTTTGCAATTCCTATTGGGGAATCCTTTGTGTTTCCGCTGCCTGACCCTGAGGAATTTCCTAAAAGTTTTTGCCTTTGGATGGACCTTGCTGGGTTTGAGTTTGAGAGGGGGTTTTGGGATGAGGTTGTTATTTAAGATGTTTGGGTTGATGGTGAAGTCAAATTTAAAGATTGGGCCTGTGATAAATTTTTTGTTTGGTTTGGTGGTGGAATCTCAATTTAGGTGTCTTGTGGTATTGGTTTAGAAGGGCATGTAGTCTTGTTGTGGCTTGGTTCTTACATGTACTGCATTTGGAACTTAAGTCTTTCATTGACATACAAATATCATTAATTTCAACTTGGTCCTTTCTCCTTGACTTCTTTGGTCTATCTGTTTGTCTCTTGTAAGGTGAGGGAAGTATGTTGTTACAGCCAGTTGGTTCCCACATGTTCTGTCCAGGTGTGGGATAGATAATTGGTTTGTAGATGTAGTGCATTTGGCCTTCGAGTAGATTAGGGGGATGTAAATGGTTGGTTCATCATTCACTTCTCTCATACATGCTAGTGCATAGGTGCATGGTATCCCAGTCAGCATCCATCTCCTACATGAACATTCTTTCCCAGCCAAATCAACAATGATTTTATCCCTTCCTCTGTCCAGATGCTTAACCTCGTAAATTTTGTCCCTAGGCCACCTACAACAATAGCACATCATATTCAGCAACTACATCAGGAAATACATGCTAAAATTATAAAAAAAAAACTTACTTCACAAGCCACGTGTCAGTGAACTGTTTTGCCATGTCAACCTTCTTCATTATTCGTGAACACACTTTGCATTCCCCATCACTTTTTTCTATTGTTAGCCCATCTCTCCATCATATAGGTTTTTATTTCCTCAATCATGGTGATTATGGGCTTTCCTCTAGCACCTAGTATCACAGAGTTAAAGGTTTCTAACATGTTGTTGACCAATATGTCACATTTTGCATTGTAACTGAATTTGGACTTGCTCCAATGTCTAGATGGCAGCCTGATCAATTTTTTATAGGCCACTTCATTCACAGTCCTAATTTCTAGCATCTGTTTCTGCGAAGCCTGAGTGTATGTATATTGCCTTTCATATCATGTCCTTTAGTTGCTTGCCTAGGTGCCTTTTCCTAAAATTATTATAGAGGTGTCTCATACATAATCTCTACTCAACATCAGGTATAAGATCCTCTAATGCATGTTTCAGACCCTGGTCATTATAAGTATAAAAGAGTAAAATAAGTCACGATCTCACAAACTAAAATGAAACACTTAAACATAAATAGGGGACCAAAGTGAAACACTTAAACATACATAGGGGACCAAACTGAAACAACTAAATATAAATAGGGGATTGAAATGAAACATTTCATGAAATTACCTTCTGGTTGTCTGATATGAAAGTAAACTCCTAGCATGCCTCTATTCCACCCAGATCCCTTACCAGTAACTCTAAGAACCAATTTCATGAATCAGTGTTCTCACACTCAACCACACCTATGGCTAGAGGAAGCATTTGATCATTCGGGTCTCTCCCAACTGTAAAAAGTAGTTATCCTCCAAATGATCCTTTAAGAAGCAACCATCTAAACCTATAATAGTTCTGCAGTGTTTAAAGCTTCGTTTACATGCATACAGACAAACATACAGCCTGTGGAATAAAGCATCCCCTGTAACTGTACATCCAACTTAACTGTGGAGCCTGATCAATTAGAAGTCAATAGAGCTTGAGTGTAGTCCCATAGCTTTTGATATTGGTCATTGAAATCTCCATCAACAAGTTCAGTTGTTGCCCTCCTAGCCTTGTATGCCTTGGTTCTGGATATTTTTACACTCTAATTCTTATATTCCTTCTCACAAATATCCTCTAACTTGAGCTTGGGATTCTCTCTCGCACCACTGAACATCTCCTTGGATAGCCGCTTTGAACTCAACAATTTGATCCTATGGTTTCTACCACAACTATGTTCACTAATGATAGTCCTAAGTTTCCAAGTTTCCTCATATAGCAACTTACCATAGTAAGCATACCATTCACAACCTTTGACACACCTAAATCTCACCCTCTTTTTATCATTTTTCTTCGAACCGTAAATCTTTGCCATTATGGATAGCATAAGCCATCACAACCTCCTTGAATTGTTCTTTGGTTACAAATATAGTACCATTTTTCCATTTATAATTTTTCATTGTCTTGGGCATCTTAAAGAAAAAGTACTTCTCACTATCACTTCCATTATCACCATTGTATAACTCATCTGAGTCACTGTTCGACTCTGAGTTCACCTTTGGTTGGGTTTTACTAGTCATAGATCCTTCTTTTTTTATATGTCCTTGGAACTGTCTTTCTCTTTTTACCCTTCTTTGGTACCTCATCCTCATCAATATTTACCATAGACTCAGCCATAGCACCTTCAACCATAGAGACGGCTACATCATCCTCAAATATATCCTTCTTATCAATACCCTCATCGTTTGAATCCTTAAATTGTATGTCCAATACATATCCTCATTTCCCCTTCATAGGTGTCTTCCTCTTACACAACCTTCCTCTTCACATCCTGCCCCTTAACACTATCACCATGGTCATGTACAACCTCCACCTGAACATCATCACCATGCACAGCCTCTACCTGAACACCATCACCTTCAGTATCCTTCACTTGAACACCACCACCTTCAGCATCGTCCACCTGAACTCCACAACCTTCAGCATCTCCCACCTGAACACCACCACTTTTGGCATCTTCCACCTAAACTCTATCACCCTTAATACGCTCCCTCTGATCACAAACTAATGATTTTAAGCCAGTTAACTTCAAAACAATTCCAGGAACCTCTATAAGATGTACAATGTACAATGCACTTTCCCTTAAGAATATGTTACCCTTGCCATCTCCATACAACCTTGATAATCTTCTAACAACTTTAATCCAACATGTAGCTTCTTTCCCTATATTTTGTACCACAACTCCTTGATATTTAAATAATTCATTTCCTTCAATATTCCACTAACCTCAAAATAACCCCACCTATCTTCGTCTATATCTCATTCAGATACTTCTCCATTATATCTCTCACCTTTTTCCCATTTTTCATGACAAAGGTTCCCCTATGGAAAATCTCTAACTTAAACCGAGAACTCATAACTACCCTAACTCGTGAACAACAACACAAGAAAGAAACCCTAAAATATAAGAATAATTTCAATTAAACAAAATTATCCCAACCTAAACTTAGAAAATATATGTCAACACCACATATACATTCGGTGACCCCTGTTTTCCAAGCAAACTCAACCCGAACAACAAAACAAAGCATTATACAAACGGAAAAACATACCTCAAATTTTCACTTGTGATTACGATTGCAACAACCACTTTCGTAACCTTCAACCCCTCTCTGGCGAGTTACTTAAAGACAAAGCGACCGTTGTTTTACTCAAGTTACACGAAGAAGGAAATGAACATCATGATTTTCTATTTTCCCTCTCAATAAGCAAAACAACACTATTTCTATCGATGGAACCATTAGCAAATCACATATTGACACGCGGATAATGATATCCAGATTTGAGAACATGTCAGACAACAATGGCAAACGTTGTTACATCCACTTGACAGAAGGACTTTAAGTGGAAAATTTTAACCTACATAGGGAACCAAAGTGAATTAAAAAAATAATAAAGGACCAACTTAACATTTTCATGAAACATAAGAGACCAGTGGATATATTTAGCTTAAAAAATAAAGCTCAAAATGACAATAAATATAAAATAGAGAGAATAATTATTTTATAAAATTTAATAACATTAGTTATATATATATATATATATATATATATATATATATATTCTTTGGACAATTATAGTTAAATAGAAAATTTGAGAATATTATCTTTTAAAAAATCAACAAACTTAACTATAAAATTACCACTATTACTAATCTTAATAATTGAGTTAATTTTGCTTTGTAAAAAATTTCGTTCACACAATTTTTAATTGTCCAAATGGACCGCTAAGTGTAAGTCAATGGCATTCCTTAATTATTTTCCATCTGACCGAATAAACTTTCTCTGTTCAACTTCTGACGTAAAATAAATGACCCGATCGGCCACAAATATTTTCGGAACTGCAAAATTGTTGGACCACAAAAAAAACACACAACTCTCAAGTATTTGACAACTGGCCCATATTTCACATCTGAATGAATAATGATAATTGTCGGCAAAAATTAAATAAAATAAATGATTATATATATCTGGAACTTTCTCTTTTAAATATTAAACCTCATTTCCTCCTTTCTAAAATAAGTTTTTTCAATATGCCTAACTTAAAAAAAGTGTAGATATGAGCATCTATAATATGCCTAACCCAAAAATATTTTACATGCTGCAAAATTTTGGTGTATAATAACAATTTTAATGTTTTTTTTAGTTTGATATTATGGATCACAGAATCCTCACAACTAAAATGTAATACATTTGCATTATTTAAAACTCAAACTCCAGAATAATTCTTTTACCAATTATCCACCATCCGTAATAATAATAGATCCATACTAATTTCTGATAAAATTTTGATCTATTGAAAAATAGAATCACACTAATTACAAAATTATTAATGTATATAACTTATTCATAATAGCAATTTTGTGAGATTGTGAATACTTTTCTTTATTATTAAAAGCTTCATATCTTATCAGTTCAATGAATTTGGGAATCTTTCCAATGTTTTTTTTTTCACGAGGAGATGATTTCAATGTCATGTTTTAGCATAAACTATGAATATGAAACATGTCAAGATTGACAAACCGCCTAGTGGAAGCTTGATTCCTTGGGATGGCCCATGTTGTTCCAAGGAAAACGAAATATGACATTGTATGACTCCATTTCGTTAGAAATAAAGTTATAAAAATAAAAAGATTTATAGATTAATATTAATTTATTATACTGACATGACAAATAAAACTTTATTTAACGGTAGAATTTTTTTCTTCCTACTTTTAAATTTTCATTACAACTACCAAACTTTTAAACAAACATAATGTAAGTGACTACTTTTCAAAACATTTTTAGGGTAAACTTTTAAATACGTTTAATTAATATAAACTTTTGAATACACTTAATTAATATTAAAACAGGAGTATCTATCCCTCATATCTACATGCATTTATCTATTAAAAAACAAAAACAAACTTTTAATATATAAGAAAAATATTCGGAAAGATAAAAAAAAAACGAGGATGAGTTCGAATATTTAATAGATATTGTGTTGATAACACGGAAAGACCCTTAACCATCCAAAATGTTCCTTTATTAAGGTAAAAAGTAACAAATTGACCGATGCTCTATTAATTGTAGCCGCCACAATATCAATTTTTTTAAGTAATGAAATTATAATAATAAAAATATTTAATAATTAATCATTGATTTAACACAAAGATAATTAAACTTTTATTGAATTAATAGATTTTTATTTCATTTGTTCAATATTTATTCAATTAGCTAAATAGTCAACCAAATCCGTACTTTAACATATCTTCTCAGCCATGCCCTAATTTTTTAAAAAATAAAAGAATAACGTGAGTTGGTCAAACGTCGTTATACTAATATTCTGGGAGAGTACACTAGTACTCTTTCAATTTTGTGGCGCATATTGAATAAATTCAGTTTTCATGGATGATTTGCCATTATTTGGTACTGTTGAATAAGACTTGTGATTTTTGTGGTGGGTTTTTCTTTCTAGTTTACGATGCATTATACTATTATACAAGTTTTATTAATTTTTAAAATGGGCATTGCTTTATTCACCGTCGAATCCTTGGTGTTGAATAATAATAATGGCAATAAAACCTTGTTTTAAATCATGAGTATTCAGAGATCGATACTCATAATTCTCAATATTTATTCATCATTAGTACTTTGTTATATACAAATGGGGGGTTTTAGAGAGGGTGTGTTTGGTTTAAAGTTTGTGTAAAGTTTGTGAGACAGGAGTTTAAAAAATTGAAATTTTAAAAACGTGTTTGTGAAAATGAGATTCTAAAAATAGTGATTTGGGTTTGAATATTTTGTTATAAAATTTAGTTAGAAAATAGTGGTTGTGTTTGGTTGGAAAATGTTTTGATAAACTTGGTTTAGGAAAATAGAATTTGAGTGAAAATTACCGAAAAGGGTATCAGTTAAAAGAAGTAATAAGCTAGCGTATTTTTTGTAAATAATATTTAAATTGTATATTAAAATATTCCACTAAAATTTATATAAAAAATCTATTTATTAATAATAATTATTAATAAAGATATATTAAATGCTATATTAAAATATTATGAACAAAATTAAATTACTATTTTATAATATTATAATCAGCATATTCTGAATAATATATGTTTTTAAATGTATATTATTATAATAATATATATTGTAAATAATATTTAATCTTATTAAATATATATTAAATATATTAATAAACGTATTGAGTTTAATAATATTAAATATATTATTAACAATTTACATTATTACATACTAATTGGTAAATTCAACAAGCATAATTTGATCTATAATTGAGTCATAAACAATATTCATGCTCGAAGATGAGATTATGTCAATTTCATCATTTGGTGTATAATGTGTTTGATTTGGATGCTCAACATTGATGTCATTAATATCTGGGATATTGTCAAACAGAGCACATTGTTGTTTGCTTGCCACCAATGGTTGGGTCCTCACTAACCCTCGCTCCTATCCTGCACACCATCTTTAAATCATGGGATGTATTCATTCTCGACAAACATATCAGGTAATACCTCTGACGATAGCGCCTAAGCATATTCCTTTGCCGTTACGTCGCCCTTGAACATGCATGTAGCTCTGGAGCATGGGGGAGGCCCTCATGGCGATACTTCGCAAACCTAGGGTTTTCCTGTATGTCAGCAAAAAAAAAATTAGCGGGTTGTGTCACATACTCAGGTGCTATGACTAGATACAAATTAAAATAACAATTCACAACAGATTTATTTATCTTATTACATACCTGTTCCTTCGCATCCCATCAGTCGTCATCTACGATGAACCTGTATAGTTCACTATCCCATCCTAACCCTGTTGTACTGCGAAATATATTATACCAAGGCACCCACCCTTTTTGCAGATTGTCCCACTTGTTTTTAAACTGGTCTTTTGTGTACCTCCTACGAGTTTTCCCATTGAAATATTGTTCCAACCATCCCAGCCCATTTTTGTAAGGGAGGTTCCTCTGTGTTCTCTATTTTTAATTTGTTCCATTACACCATCAATGAAGACTCTAACTGCGTACTTGTCCCAACTGGTTTTACCAGAGCAAGCGGGGCTTATTCTTTTATCAACGGGTTGGGATGACATTCTCAGTATACTATAGTCAACCATAAAAAATATCAATTTTGTAACTATAATCATTATTTTGATATATGGCATTTGCAAATAACCATGAATAGTCATTAATAATATTTATCATGATGTATATTTTTCCCCTAAACCCTAACATTCTTCAACTAATGTCTCACATGGCTCTTATTTTTTTGTTGAAATATTTATGTTATTAATAACCATTTTCCCCCTTATTAAAAAATCATAATTATGCATATATGATTTTTCTCTAAACCCTAAACATCTATCAAGTTATGGTTCACATTTTTTAAACAACTTTAATTTTTTATATATTTATATTCTTAATAACCACTACCACCCTTAATTAAAAAACCCTAATTATGTATGTTATATTTCCCTAAACCCTAAACATCTATCACCTTAAGTCTCACATCGTTCTAAGTTCATTTTTTATAGTGTTTATTTTCTTAATAACAATGAAAATCCTTAATGAAAAAGGCCCTAATTATGAATATTATTTTCCCCTAAGCGCTAAACATTAATCAAGTTATGCGTCGTATTCTTTAACTCATTTTTTTGCTTCTATATTTTTATTGTAAATTAATATAAATATCCCCTATTTGTGTAATCATAATTTGCATCTAATTTGTGCCTAATGTTTTTTATTAACTTTTTTTATTTAATTTTATACATACATAAACAACGTACCGCTAAAAATTAAAAATGTTATTCCATGTTAATATCCATGTCTTAATCAATCAATTGAAACCCTAAACCCTATCGAATTTTATATCTAAACGTTTTTCCTATGCATTAATCTATCATTGTTTTTCAGTAAAAGTTACGACATATAAACAATTATCATATTAATTTCTAACTTCATATACATAATTACAAACAAAAAAAATACCATAACATCATAAAAAAATAAACCCTAAAAATTGTTACATTTTTTAATTAAATACTATTAGAGTTAACATGCTCCACAACCATGGTTCACACCCATGCACCACCATCCAAACCAATCATCCACCACCGATCCCTATCAATTTTACCATACACCACACACTCTAATCCACACCTGTACACCACCATCTAAACCAATCACCCATCATCAATTGACTTAGATTTTACCGTACACCACAATGAGTGATACACACTCGTGCTCCATCATGCCCAACATCACCATTCACACCCACGACCATCCTCACCACCCTGCAACTGTCCTTACCTCTCACAGCACCATCATCCTTCCCATCACCATCCATATCATCACCTACACCTCCCACGGCTACCAACACAAACCCTTCCAACCACCACAAACTCAGACCTACTGTAACATCCCTGTTTTTAGAAACAGTTTTAATCTTGTAATTTTGAAGTATGGAAAGTTTGTAAGTAAGAATAAGTGAATAAATACCCTGTAGATGGTCTGTGATATCTTAGAAATTTAATTTTTGTGTGTGATTATGGAAATTATATAGACCATTAATGGTATTATGCAAATTCCGAGTGAAAAAGGGCTCTGTTCCGAGTGACAGAGAGAAATTCTGAGTGAAGGATGAAATTCCGAGTGTAAGGTTATGTTTTCAGAGTAAAATATGACCGAGAGGGTTACTTCCGAGTGGAGTCCTAGCCTCGGAGACAATTTTGAGTGAAATGTGTTTGAGAGAACCACTTTTGGGTAAAAGGTCCGAGTGACCCGTCTTCGAATGACTCATTTCTGAGTCAAACGCTTCCGAGTGACTCGTTTCCGAGTCAAACATTTTCAAATGCCTCAATTCCGAATGAAACTTCTCTGAGTGAAAATTTCCGAGAGAAGTACGATTTCGAATGAGTACTTCTCGGATCAAGATGTGTCCGAGTAGTGAAATTCCGAGTGGGTGAGCTCAGAGTTGAGTGTAACAATGCCATGAGAGAGTTCACCCGAGTGAGACATTTTCCAAGTGGGATAACACTGAGTGAAGTTTCAGATTTCGCTTAAACGATAGGGTGCCTCGCTCAAGCGAGTCAGTATTGCAAGCAGATTTCACCTTGTTCGCTGGCTTTGCCCAAGCGAGCCTTGTGCCTCGCTCAAGTGAGTCGGAATTCGCTTGAGCTAGAAGGACCCCTGATGCATAATCATTCATTTCACTCAGTTTTCTTCACTTCGCCCAAGCGAGGACAGTATGACTCGCTCAAGCGAGTCGGAATTCGCTTGAGCGAGATGGAGTTTTTCCTTTGCTGACCAGATCCACACTCAAGCAAGCATTCTACGCTCAAGCGCCTAGGGTCCTGATCCTTCACGTGAAACACTTTTCACTCCAATCATAACACCTTTATATATTTTATTATATATCCATTCCAATCAATGCAAGCTGACAACGGAAGTGGTCAAAAACAGCTCACCTTTTGTCCAAAAGTCTCCATTATTCCACCTAACCTTCAGTCACGGGAAAACTTGTCTCCCACTTGCCTCTTCCTTATTTAATTGATGCCATAATTCATTCCCAAGGCTAAACTTTCAGAACCATCAGAAATTAACAAAATCTCTCTCTTTCTTTTTCTACGTACAAGCTTCTTCTTCTCTCATTTTCCTTTTCTCTCTCACTCGGAGCTGAAGCAAGGACAGTAAAGGGAACGTCCTCAACTCCATTAAGGTAAGGGGGGTATATTCTCGGGTATTCTGGGGAAATCTGAGTGAAAGGAAAGGGTTAAGGTACCCTTGGTCCTCACCTTTCCAGGACAGGTTCAGGAATTGTTGATTAATATGCTTTAATTTTTATATGTTTATTTTTATATATCTTTATTGCTATGAATATGTTCAATTGGCTGTGTTGCTTATTATTAACATGATAATTTAGTGAATATGTTCGATTGACTGTATTGATTATTATTAATCTTGATGATTAAATGATATGATCGGTATTGGACTGTGAAAACATTAAGAATCATGGGTGTCTATGTAAATTCCAGTGAGAAAAATAGAAGTCGAATTCAAAGAATAACAAGCTCGGTTTTGTATAAACTGACCGGACCATCTAAAAATACATAATTTCACTCATCTATTTTACATAAATCTGACCGGTTTACATCAATCCGACCAGTTTTACACCAATAATACTTCAAACAGATTTTGAATTAAATATCTGATTTATAATAACCAACTGGATCTTTTAAAATACAAAAATACATAATTTAACTCGGTAAACTATCCACCTTGACATAATTTCACTCGGTATTCTCATAAACCGGCCAAGCCTTTCACTAAAATACAATCCGAACTGCTGAACAACTTCACATATCATGGTCGGGCCTTTCATTCACTGAAACATCACCCAGATAATTATTCTTGTCGGAATTAATCACTCAGAAACACCTTCAATCGGAATTAGAGTCCTTAAACTAGAAACACCATTCCTGGAAAGACTTACTCGGAATGCTTTACTTGGAAATGACACAGAGACACTTCCCTCGGTAAGCCATCCACCCTGATAAATTTCACTCGGACGTTTACTTAATCAGAAATATCATTCCGAGAGGTACTTCCACATCTCTCGCAAATAACTCATTCAGAAGCATTTCACTCGGAGATGTTTCCATTTCACTCGGATTTTAACTTACTCGAATGTGTTCCATTCTGACAGAACGATTCCTCACTCAGAAAACTCTTTTCAATCATATTTCACTCGGAAAACATCTTAATTTCACTCAGAAAACTCTTCTCAGTCTGATTCCACTCGGAATCATGGTTATTTCACTCGGATTCATATTCATTTTACTCAGAAACTCCTCTCAGCCTGATTTAATCGAAATCCTATTTACTCCACTCGGAATCATAGTTAT
The DNA here is from genome assembly GCA_037962975.1 of Clitoria ternatea. NCBI lineage: Eukaryota > Viridiplantae > Streptophyta > Magnoliopsida > Fabales > Fabaceae > Clitoria > Clitoria ternatea. The sequence continues at coordinate 291,527,301 of CM075670.1, forward strand.
TTCACTCGGAAAACTCATTTTCACTCGGAATCAAATATTTTTACTCGAAAAATCTGGTTTTCAACATTTTCACTCGGAAACAACTCTTTTTACTCGGAAAACCTAGTTTTTAATATTTTTCACTCGGATTTTCATTCAGAAACTCTTCTTTAATCTTTTTTAAATTATTGGGATGTTACAATTATCATTATTGTTCTTATTTCTATTATTATTATCATTATTATTGTTGTTGTTATTATTATTATTAACTATTATTATTGTTATAGATATTATTATTGTTTTAATTACGAGTAATGAAATAAGGAATATATTATTTTACTCTTTAAACAAAGTATTATTTTAGCCAAGATATAACCGATATATTTTCTAGAATAAGAATAATAATAAAAATGACTTGCAACGTCTGAATAGTTGATGGATCCAAGAGCTTGTGAATAAATATTATGAGACTGGAAACACATAGATACCCAAGGATCAAATGATAAAAATAATGCATTTCGCATCATGAAAATATTTTGAAGGAGAAAAACTAGAGCATACACCTGGTACACTGGAGGACATTCACGTTCGATCTCTGAGGGGAATCTTGGGAGTACGACCGGAACGGAAACCCAATGGCATCAGAGTCGCGCCTGAAGCCGGGTGAGACGATGCAATTTTGGTGTACTTCGACCTAATGACGGGATGTATCTATGATCGTGTAGAGCCAAGTCCCAAGATGAAATAATATATATTGATGAGAACCTGTGAGTTCATTCGTACCTTATGATAATGAATGGAGGACTTGGTGAGCTCCGATCGCTCTAGAATGGAAACGTTATGCCCAAGAGGCAACTTGAGCAGGATGAATTCCAAAGAATAAAAGAATGATGATGGTGGATTGATTTATTGGGCCCACATGCATCATGAGAATTAATTAAGATAAATCATAATAAACCATACTCATGCATTTCCATGACAATGTTTGATTGTTATAGTTATAAATATGTTAATTGCATGATTTATGTGATATTATCTGTTGACTGGATTATGTCTGCACCGGGTAACCTTCAGGGTCTTGGGTTATACTTACCCTTACTGTTGAATATTAACAAAGGAAATAGGAAACCAAGAACAGGAGTACGACGAACAGCAATACGTTGAACCAACTGGGAGTGCTCGTTAAAATTAGAATAGAAGTAGTAGATATTTATTAATGAATAATAAGACACTATAATATTTAAGGGTGCCTGCGTGCCCCATTCTATTAAGAGTACCATTACTTATAGTTTGTGAATGACTATGTGATTTATCTACTATTTGCTTCTACTGATCTGCCATCATTTTATATTATTTAAAAAAATATATATTCACTTTTTCTGAAAACTGTTAACACTCTTAGTTAAATAGGATGATCCTATAGAAGGGTTTGTCTTATCTAACCGAGGGTGTTACATTGGTGGTATCAGAGCATAGTCGATTCATTAAGCTTGGGGAGTGGACCATTAGGTTTCTATGTACTCTGATAGAAATATTACACAGTCCATAAAACACCTAAGACTAGATTTTCTGTATGGAATTCTCCACATAACATATACCCTGAACCTTTTGTTGATATTCTTTCAGCAATTTTCTAATGGCTCACCGAAACAATGATCATGTCATGGAGGAACTTCTTTCCCAAATCGTGGAGGTAATAGAACGACAAGAATTACCTCATGCTTCTACTAGGCAGAGCCAAGGACTAGCTGACTTTCAGAGGAACAATCCTACACAATTCAAGGGAGGCTTTGATCCAGAAGGAGCACAATTATGGATTAAACACCTTGAAAAGATTTTTGCCGCTATGCGATGCCCTGACGAGGACAGGATAACCTTTGCCGTCTTCATGCTGGTTGGGGAAGCAGAGCACTGGTGGACTCATGCTAGAATCACATTAACAACTGATGGACATGTCGTTACTTGGGGACGATTCAAGACAGAGTTTCTCGCCAAATACTTCCCTGAAGACATAAGGAGGCAGAAGGAGCAGGAATTCTTTAATCTGAAACAAGGCAATATGACAGTTGGGGAATATGCTGCTAAGTTTGATGAATTGGCCAAATGTTGTCCTTACTACACCCACATGGGAGAAGCGTCAAGATGTGCAAAATTTGAAGCAGGGTTGCGACAGGAAATTCACCAAGCTATATGTTGTCAACAGATCACGCAATTCTCTAATTTGGTTGACCGATGCCGCATCTTTGAAAATACCTCTAATCTTCGACGACCTGGAACGTCTAGTTATGGTCCAGAACGACGTATGCCAGACCGACAACAAAGGAGAGATTTTCGAGCAGATCGACCATATTCCCGACCACCTTACTCAGCCAACCGAATTCCTTCAAGGGATCAAGGGAACAGTCAGAACTTGAAATGATATATCTGCGGAGGACCACATATGGCAGTAAATTGTAGAACCTGCATAATTTGTGGACGGGCTGGACATCGTGATGTTGAATGTTGGTACAGAAATACTAACAACCAGCAACAAGTGACTCAAAGGCAGATAGTGCGACCAACAGGCCATGGGAATAGAGGACCTGCTACAAATACCTCTGCAAGTAATACTCCGAGGATGCAGAATGTTCACCGCAACAACAACTCCAATCAAAACAATAATCCTAGAAGGCCCGAAAATGGCTTGGCTGGAAGACAGGGAGGAAATGCTAGAGTATTCACCATGAATGGTGCGGAGATACCACAAGAGAACGACCTTGTGCAAGGTACATGCTTTATAGGAAATACTCTGTTAAATGTATTATATGATTCTAGAGCCACTCACTCTTTCATATCCGAGAATTATGTAAAACATTTAAAGCTGCCTATAACCTCTCTACCCAATAAGATGATTGTCACAACTGCTGCCAATAAACCTATTTGCCCTTCCTGCATGTGTTTGGAATGTCCTCTCAACATCGAAGGGAAAGTTTATCAAGTAGATCTGATATGTTTACCTTTGATTGATCTAGATATTGTTCTAGGAATGAATTGGCTTGCTGCCAACCATATTCTTATTGACTGTCATAATAGATCCATCTCTCTCGGGTCTGCTACATCTGAATGTGATCAAGTCATTAATTCTTGTCCTGTTAGCTCAGAAAAGGTAATCCCAACAAAAGAAGTCCAACTATACATGATCCTTACTGATACTGAAAGCAAGGACACTTCTCAAATTGATCAGATTCCTGTTGTTCAGGAATTTCCAGAAGTTTTTCCTGATGATATACAAAAGCTACCTCCAGAGCGAGAAATTGAGTTCAGTATTGACATTATACCGGGCGCGGGACCAATCTCTATTGCTCCTTACCGAATGCCACCTAAGGAACTCAGTGAACTCAAGGAGCAAATAGAAGAACTTTTAGAGAAAAGAATGATTAGACCCAGTGTCTCACCTTGGGGAGCACCTGTTCTTCTAGTCAAAAAGAAGGATGGCAGTATGCGGTTGTGCGTTGACTATCGTCAGTTGAATAAAGCTACGATCAAGAACCGATACCCTCTTCCAAGGATTGATGATTTGATGGACCAACTACGAGGAGCCACTATCTTCTCAAAGATTGATCTGTGATCAGGCTATCATCAAATCAGGGTGAAGAAGGATGATGTACCCAAAACAGTATTCAGGACACGATATGGGCACTATAAGTATCTTGTCATGCCCTTTGGAGTTACCAATGCACCTGCAGTCTTTATGGGATACATGAATCGGATCTTTCATGAATACTTGGATAAATTTGTAGTGGTATTCATTGACGACATTCTCGTCTACTCCAAGATCCATGAAGAACATGAGGAACATCTCCGAATTGTTCTAAATACGTTGTGTGCAAGACAATTGTACGCCAAGTTTTCAAAATGTGAATTCTGGTTGACTGAAGTGAAATTTTTGGGACATGTCATCTCTAAAGAGGGAATTACTGTGGATCCTACAAAGGTAGAAGCTGTACTAAATTGGGAACAACCCAAGAATGTGACAGAAATTCGCAGTTTCCTTGGACTTGTTGGATACTATCGTCGATTCATCGAGAATTTCTCTCGAATTGCAGCACCTTTAACTAGGCTGACACGTAAAGATCAACCATTTGAATGGACCGACAAATGTGAAAGCAGTTTTACGGAGTTACGCCAACGACTCACTAGTGCACCTGTCTTGATTTTGCCAGATCCTGCCAAGCCATATGAAGTGTATTATGATGCGTCGAGACAAGGACTAGGATGTGTTCTAATGCAAGAAAGAAAGGTTGTTGCTTATGCCTCACGACAGCTAAGACCACATGAAGTCAATTATCCTACACATGACTTGGAACTAGCTGCAGTTGTGTTTGCCTTGAAAATTTGGAGACACTATTTATATGGCACATACTTTGAAGTCTTCAGTGATCATAAGAGTTTAAAGTATCTATTCGACCAGAAAGAGTTGAATACGCGACAACGTAGGTGGATGGAATTCATCAAAGATTATGATTTTGAACTCCGACATCATCCTGGAAAGGCAAATGTTATAGCTGATGCACTCAGCAGAAAGGCTCTACGCCTATCTTATATGATGACAAAGGAGTTGGAATTGATTGAACAGTTTCGCGATCTGAATCTGGCAGTAACACCTAAAAGGGGAAGCCTTATGGTTGGAATGCTAAGAATTTCAAATGATTTCCTGGAACAAGTTAAGGAAGCTCAAGCCAATGATCAGGAATTACAAAGTCTAGCAGGAAAGACAAAAGAAGAAGGCTCAGAATTTAGCAAAGATGAACATGGGGTGATCAGGTATCAACAAAGACTCTGTATTCCGGTCAACACAGATCTTAAAAGATCCATCCTTGATGAAGCACATAAAAGCAAATACAGTATCCACCCAGGATCAACCAAGATGTATCAGGACTTGAAGAAATTATTCTGGTGGCAAGGAATGAAAAGGGATATCGCTGAATATGTGACAGTTTGTCTGATGTGTCAGAAGGTAAAGGCGGAACAACAACGACCAAGTGGGATCCTTCGACCTTTGGAGATTCCAGAATGGAAATGGGATGAGATTGCTATGGACTTCGTGACCGGACTTCCCAGAACATCAGGTGGATACGATGCTATTTGGGTAATCGTGGATCGATTAACAAAGACCGCTTATTTTATCGCTGTCAATATGAAGTATTCTCTAGAGAAACTCACCCAGATCTATATCAAGGAAATCGTACGATTACATGGAATACCCACTGCAATTGTGTCTGACCGAGATCCTCGTTTCACATCATAGTTTTGGAAGAGCCTGCAACAAGCTCTAGGAACTCGCCTAAAGTTAAGTTCCACATATCACCCACAGACAGACGGACAATCAGAAAGGACAATCAAAACTCTTGAAGATCTGTTACGTCTTTGTGTCTTAGAACATGGGGGAAGTTGGCAAGAATATCTTCCACTTGTTGAGTTCACTTACAATAACAGCTACCATGCTAGCATCGGAATGGCCCCTTATGAGGCTTTATATGGAAGAAAATGTTGTACACCTTTGTGTTGGTATGAGACAGGTGAAAAGACGATAATTGGACCAGAGATTGTTCAGAAGACTACAGAGCAAGTCCGAAATATCCAAATGGCAATGAAGGCTTCGCAAGATAGACAAAAGAGTTACTACGACAAACGTCAGAAGCCATTGGAATTTAAGGAAGAAGATCATGTATTTCTCAAAGTTACCCCTACCACTGGAGTAGGAAGAGCTTTGAAGGCTAAGAATTTAAGCCTCAGATACGTATGACCCTATCAGATTCTGCAAAAGATAGGAACTCATGCGTACCGTATTGCTCTGCCACCCGAGCTAACAAACCTTCATAATGTTTTTCATGTCTCTCAACTCCGTAAATATGTACCAAGCCCTGATCATGTTCTGAGTCCTGATCAGTTTATTCTGAAAGAAAACCTTACCTTTGAAGCATCGCCAGTAAAGATTGTTGACCGACGTCTCAAACAGTTAAGAGGCAAGGAAATCTCTTTGGTCAAAGTAGTTTGGAGTCAAACAGATGATGGAAACGCTACTCGGGAAATTGAGGAGAAGATCAGGGAACTGTACCCTCAATTGTTTCAACTTTGAATTTCGGGACGAAATTCCTAAAAGGGGAGGAGAGTGTAACATCCCTGTTTTTAGAAACAGTTTTAATCTTGTAATTTTGAAGTATGGAAAGTTTGTAAGTAAGAATAAGTGAATAAATACCCTGTAGATGGTCTGTGATATCTTAGAAATTTAATTTTTATGTGTGATTATGGAAATTATATAGACCATTAATGGTATTATGCAAATTCCGAGTGAAAAAGGGCTCTGTTCCGAGTGACAGAGAGAAATTCCGAGTGAAGGATGAAATTCCGAGTGTAAGGTTATGTTTTCCGAGTAAAATATGACCGAGAGGGTTACTTCCAAGTGGAGTCCTAGCCTCGGAGACAATTTTGAGTGAAGTGTGTTTGAGAGAACCACTTCTGGGTGAAAGGTCCGAGTGACCTGTCTTCGAATGACTCATTTCCGAGTCAAACGCTTCCGAGTGACTCGTTTCCGAGTCAAACATTTTCAAATGCCTCAATTCCGAATGAAACTTCTCTGAGTGAAAATTTCCGAGAGAAGTACGATTTCGAATGAGTACTTCTCGGATCAAGATGTGTCCGAGTAGTGAAATTCCGAGTGGGTGAGCTCAGAGTTGAGTGTAACAATGCCATGAGAGAGTTCACCCGAGTGAGACATTTTCCAAGTGGGATAACACCGAGTGAAGTTTCAGATTTCGCATAAACGAGAGGGTGCCTCGCTCAAGCGAGTCAGTATTGCAAGCAGATTTCACCCTGTTCGCTGGCTTCGCCCAAGCGAGCCTTGTGCCTCGCTCAAGCGAGTCAGAATTCGCTTGAGCTAGAAGGACCCCTAACGCATAATCATTCATTTCACTCAGTTTTCTTCACTTCGCCCAAGCGAGGACAGTATGACTCGCTCAAGCGAGTCAGAATTCGCTTGAGCGAGATGGAGTTTTTCCTTTGCTGACCAGATCCACGTTCAAGCAAGCATTCTACGCTCAAGCGCCTAGGGTCCTGATCCTTCACGTGAAACACTTTTCACTCCAATCATAACACCTTTATATATTTTATTATATATCCATTCCAATCAATGCAAGCTGACAACGGAAGTGGTCAAAAACAGCTCACCTTTTGTCCAAAAGTCTCCATTATTCCACCTAACCTTCAGTCACGGGAAAACTTGTCTCCCACTTGCCTCTTCCTTATTTAATTGATGCCATAATTCATTCCCAAGGCTAAACTTTCAGAACCATCAGAAATTAACAAAAGCTCTCTCTTTCTTTTTCTACGTACAAGCTTCTTCTTCTCTCATTTTCCTTTTCTCTCTCACTCGGAGCTGAAGCAAGGACAGTAAAGGGAACGTCCTCAACTCCATTAAGGTAAGGGGGGTATATTCTCGGGTATTCTGGGGAAATCTGAGTGAAAGGAAAGGGTTAAGGTACCATTGGTCCTCACCTTTCCAGGACAGGTTCAGGAATTGTTGATTAATATGCTTTAATTTTTATATGTTTATTTTTATATATCTTTATTGCTATGAATATGTTCAATTGGCTGTGTTGCTTATTATTAACATGATAATTTAGTGAATATGTTCGATTGACTGTATTGATTATTATTAATCTTGATGATTAAATGATATGATCGGTATTGGACTGTGAAAACATTAAGAATCATGGGTGTCTATGTGAATTCCAGTGAGAAAAACAGAAGTCGGATTCAAAGAATAACAAGCTCGGTTTTGTATAAACTGACCGGACCATCTAAAAATACATAATTTCACTCATCTGTTTTACATAAATCTGACCGGTTTACATCAATCCGACCAGTTTTACACCAATAATACTTCAAACAGATTTTGAATTAAATATCTGATTTATAATAACCAACCGGATCTTTTAAAATACAAAAATACATAATTTAACTCGGTAAACTATCCACCTTGACATAATTTCACTCGGTATTCTCATAAACCGGCCAAGCCTTTCACTAAAATACAATCCGAACTGCTGAACAACTTCACATATCATGGTCGGGCCTTTCATTCACTGAAACATCACCCGGATAATTATTCTTGTCGGAATTAATCACTCAGAAACACCTTCAATCGGAATTAGAGTCCTTAAACCAGAAACACCATTCCTGGAAAGACTTACTCGGAATGCTTTACTTGGAAATGACACAGAGACACTTCCCTCGGTAAGCCATCCACCCTGATAAATTTCACTCGGACGTTTACTTAATCAGAAATATCATTCCGAGAGGTACTTCCACATCTCTCGCAAATAACTCATTCAGAAGCATTTCACTCGGAGATGTTTCCATTTCACTCGGATTTTAACTTACTCGAATGTGTTCCATTCTGACAGAACGATTCCTCACTCAGAAAACTCTTTTCAATCATTTTTCACTCGGAAAACATCTTAATTTTACTCAGAAAACTCTTCTCAGTCTGATTCCACTCGGAATCATGGTTATTTCACTCGGATTCATATTCATTTTACTCAGAAACTCCTCTCAGCCTGATTTAATCGAAATCCTATTTACTCCACTCGGAATCATAGTTATTTCACTCGGAAAACTCATTTTCACTCGGAATCAAATATTTTTACTCGGAAAATCTCGTTTTCAACATTTTCACTCGGAAACAACTCTTTTTACTCGGAAAACCTAGTTTTTAATATTTTTCACTCGGATTTTCATTCAGAAACTCTTCTTTAATCTTTTTTAAATTATTGGGATGTTACAATTATCATTATTGTTCTTATTTCTATTATTATTATTATCATTATTATTGTTATTATTATTATTATTATTAACTATTATTATTGTTATAGATATTATTATTGTTTTAATTACGAGTAATGAAATAAGGAATATATTATTTTACTCTTTAAACAAAGTATTATTTTAGCCAAGATATAACCGATATATTTTCTAGAATAAGAATAATAATAAAAATGACTTGCAACGTCTGAATAGTTGATGGATCCAAGAGCTTGTGAATAAATATTATGATACTGGAAACACATAGATACCCAAGGATCAAATGATAAAAATAATGCATTTCGCATCATGAAAATATTTTGAAGGAGAAAAACTAGAGCATACACCTGGTACGCTGGAGGACATTCACGTTCGATCTCTGAGGGGAATCTTGGGAGTACGACCGGAACGGAAACCCAATGGCATCAGAGTCGCGCCTGAAGCCGGGTGAGACGATGCAATTTTGGTGTACTTCGACTAAATGACGGGATGTATCTATGATCGTGTAGAGCCAAGTCCCAAGATGAAATAATATATATTGATGAGAACCTGTGAGTTCATTCGTACCTTATGATAATGAATGGAGGACTTGGTGAGCTCCGATCGCTCTAGAATGGAAACGTTGTGCCCAAGAGGCAACTTGAGCAGGATGAATTCCAAAGAATAAAAGAATGATGATGGTGGATTGATTTATTGGGCCCACATGCATCATGAGACTTAATTAAGATAAATCATAATAAACCATACTCATGCATTTCCATGACAATGTTTGATTGTTATAGTTATAAATATGTTAATTGCATGATTTATGTGATATTATCTGTTGACTGGATTATGTCTGCACCGGGTAACCTTCAGGGTCTTGGGTTATACTCACCCTTACTGTTGAATATTAACAGAGGAAATAGGAAACCAAGAACAAGAGTACGACGAACAGCAATACGTTGAACCAACTGGGAGTGCTCGTTAAAATTAGAATAGAAGTAGTAGATATTTATTAATGAATAATAAGACACTATAATATTTAAGGGTGCCTGCGTGCCCCATTCTATTAAGAGTACAATTACTTATAGTTTGTGAATGACTATGTGATTTATCTACTATTTGCTTCCACTGATCTGCCATCATTTTATATTATTTAAAAAATATATATTCACTTTTTCTGAAAACTGTTAACACTCTTAGTTAAATAAGATGATCCTATAGAAGGGTTTGTCTTATCTAACCGAGGGTGTTACACCTACCACCTTTTGTTACCCAAGTGGCCTCTAAGAAACTCAAGAGGAGGGTGAATTGAGTAGTTGAAACTTATCACTAATGATTATCTCTTTTTATAACTTAGTAAACAATGATAAAAGATTCAAAGCGGAAGTAAATAAATAAACAAAGTTAAGGGATAAGAAAGTGCAAACTTGATTTATACTGGTTTGACCAAACACTTGCCTACGTCCAGTTTCTCTCAAGCAACCCTTGAGAGTTCCACTATAACTGTTAACAGCTACAACAACAGAGCATTCTACACCTCCGGAATACCTCACCCTTATGTGGAGCTTCCAACTTTATAAGGAATACCTTACCCTTAACTTACACCACTAGAGATGCCTCAACCCAAGTTACAAACCAATGTGGAATGCTCACCCACTAAGATGAAGATAATAACACGAGTACACAAATGTATGACTCTTTTTTAGAGTGGATAATACAACTTAAAGTGCACTATGGCTTATCCTCAAAATAGTAAAATAACCTTAGATCATCATAAAGTTTCTCTAAATTTGGATTTAAAGAATGATAGAAATGTTTGTCAAAATCCATTGAAGGTGTGAATGATTTTCTCTCTATTTATAGTAAATGAAGATATGCATTTAATTGACCAAAAGATGCCTTTTGATGTTGAAAGATGCTTTTTCAAATGGATGTGTTCATTCAAAAGTTTGGGTGAAAAATCACGACTCTCCATGCAAGAAATCATGAAGAGCATCTTTTCTTTTATTCTGATGTTGTTGTAATCGATTACCATATTTTTGTAATCGATTACAACATTTCAAAATTTAACCAGATTTTTTTGAAATTTGATTTTAAGCCAACGGTCAAGTGTGTAATCGATTATATGTTGTTTAAACATTTAAAAATCATTTCAAATATGCATGTTTTGAAGGTTTAAGTGTGTAATCAATTACACCAAACTTCTAATCGATTACATGTTGTTTAAACATTAAAAATCATCTCAAATGTGCATGTTTTGAAGGTTTTAATTGAGATTTAAGGTTATGCTTATATTTGAGTAAAACCTTACATAAATTCTAAGTTCTTTTGAGCTTTAATTCTTCATTTCTTCGCTTGTCATTTTTTCTCATCTTTTTGAAACATTTTTCTTCATTTCTTAGTTTCATGATAGATAGGTCCATGTTAGCATTTGCCTTTGTTATTATCAAAACATATATCTTCACCTTTCACGGCCACCACCTGAAACCTCACCACCACCAAAACAATAGTCCAAAAAACCAAAAAACAATCAAAGAAAAGAGAACGAAGGTTACCTATTTAGATTTGTGGCTGTTGACAACAATGGTAGTGGATCAAAGAGGAAGCTTCAAAGGGGCAAAATGGTCTCATGGTACTCACGGAAGTGGAGAATGAAACAGAGGTAGGTTAGAGGTATATGTAGGAGGCCACTGCAAAACGACGTTCACCAACCCTGCAACGGATAACGGAAACGCCAACGGAAAACTTGCGACCCAACCAAATGGACAAGAAAACCACCACGCCCAACAAACACCGCCTTAGAGAAGGAAACAGAGCTCCAACATTAAAGCAAACACACACATGGGCAACATCATAACATCTATATCAACTTTAAATAAGGGGTACTTCTTCATCTATATAGTATTTTTTTTAATTATTTGTTACCCATTTTTAATATTTGGAATTCTAGTGTTAATTTTTATTACATGAACTACTTAAATATATGCATAATTTATATACGTTTTTCATTTTTGAATATTTGTAGTATTTCTTTTTACATTTTTATGATTGTTTAACTTACATATTAATCTATACTCTTATGTGAATCAATTTATTAACCTACATACATATATTTAAATGGGTCAAACATCTTTAATCCGTTTAAATCCAAATCAACTTATCTTGATTTATTTAACATTGACCTTAAACGAGTTGAATTGACCCACTTATTTACTTTCAGTGAATATGATTCCATTAAAAAGTAGATTACAAATGTATATTTTACCATTATTATTTTTCCTTTTGAATTGTTTTTCTCACTCTTACGATGTTGTTTTAACACTTTCAAATTTTTTTAGCCTCCCATCCTTTCTAATTTTTACACTGGAAACTATAAAATTAATATAAGTTTGAAAACGTAGATAGAATTACCTAGGGCTGTCCATCGGTTGGGTTCGGTCGGATTCAGTTAGTTTTAAGTCCACCCGTTGTTATCTATAAAATATAAATAATAACTTATTTTCACTCAATACTATGGTCGGTTTGTTCGGGTTTGGTTAATTGTAGTTCTCGGTTTTTTTGGTCGGGTTTTTCGGTTAAGTTTCTTAGGAATGTTTGATTTTATTTTTTGCCAAAAACTTTTTATGTATAAAATAATTTTAGCAAACACCTTGCATATAAAAATATTTCAAAGCTTTTATAAAGTAAAAAATTCTAATTGAAATATACATTCTAATTCCTTAATTCATAACCATATATAGCACACACCGTTTCTTAATACTCACAAGCATGGCCAAGACTATTCAATATAATCCTAATTTTGCTTAATGAGTATTTGCATAATGCATCCAATAACTAATATTTAAAACTAAAAATTACAGTATGTTAATGTAATGTAATCTAGTAACTAATATTTAAAACTAAAAACTACAATATGTTAATGTAATATAATCCTAATTTATGCGAGACTTATTCGGTCGGGCTTGGGTATGATCGAGTCTCATTTTTTTAAACCGAACCCGCTCGTTCCTACCCAATATAAACCTTTTAAATGACTTTTTTTACCTAAAGACCCGTTACAAACCGACCCGTCCTTACCTTTAAATTCGGATACCACAAATTCACATAGATAAAGTCGAAATTAGACAAGCCTAGAATCACCATCGTTCTTTTTTGTCATCTATCCAACACTATTTTCCTCCTTCAACCAACCCCACATATATGATCGAAACACTTATCTCTCTTTTTCTATTTTGAGTTTAGAGGCACCCCATCCCTTAAAGTCAAACATCTTATTTTCTTCTTTTACTTTGTACATTCTGTTAATGTTTTCAAACATGTTTAATTTACAACAAAAACATTGGCATCGGGTTACACAATTTCGATTTTCTAGGATCGGATTATATATTTCTAGCGAGTTATAGTTGTTTCGATTTAGTATAATTTGGATATTTTAGCTAATACTAAAATTTTAGAACTCAAAAAGTTTTAATAATGATAATGTTTCTCAGAAATATACATTTTCTATTTAAGAAAGTTTAGGAATATATATCAGAAGAAGTGTGTTTTGAGAATTTGTTCAGAGTTTTTTTTACGGAAAAAATTTAGATGAAATTCTTTAGAGTTTTAATAAAGGATAACTTTATAATATTAATAAAAAATATATAAGAGGTGAGAGTAATAAAGAGGTGTTAAAAACAACATCACTTTTTATAACTTTTTTTTTTATCTAACTTATAGAATTTTACAAGAGATAAAAAATGAAAAGTTTTCTTTTAAAAATATTATTAATATTTACTCATTGATTTTTAAAATAATCTCAATACAAATTTTAATAAAATCATTTACCACCAATAAAGAAATCAAATATAAATAACTTTTAAGGAAATTTTTAGGTCTGATAATATAAAAAAATTATACTTTTTTTTATTATTAAATGTTTTTCTATTAAATATGTCCTTTTTATATATGTTTTCAAAACAACTAATGTTTTATGTATTAAATAATATTAGAGGTATTTTAAAATATTACATCAAATATCTGATAACATTAATTTAAATAGCTATTTTTAACCATTACTTTTAATATATAAAAAATAGTTATTTTATTTATATTTTGAACCGAAAATATAAAGAGAGAGAAGTTAATGTTTGTTATTAATTACTTCCCTTTTTCACCACTCCTTTTGTACCTCTTCAAGACTTATTCTTTCTAGTTATCTTTATCAATTCTAAATATAAACAAATTATTAAATATTTATTTACTAAATTTCTCATAATATATATTTTTAATATAATCAATTTTTCACACAACAAATAATTTAAGGGGATTTTATGAAATTATTTTAAATATTTAATTAACTATGTGTGTAATGGCTTTGTTGTATGAATTGAGTAAGGAGAAGTGAAGAAAAGGATGAGAATGAGTGTTTTCGGCATATCTCTTGATCAACTGATCAAGTACTACAGATAATCACAAACCGACCAATTAGCCATGGACCACTTCAAGTTCCAATGTCCCTTTAAAAGCTCTTCTGTTGCATTTACTGCTTAAGATATCCACATCATGCCCATCACTCTCTAGTCATGCTAAATCAATAAAGACCATCCATTTCTGGCCTAATTTGTGATCAAAACCAGGAGTGGACTTGGAGTCAAGGTTAAGCCGAGTCTTTTTTAAAAAAAAAGAAAATTAATTAATATTTTTAGTTCTAGTTAAGCTTTACATACTAGTAATTAAGGTCAACTATCTATACATATAAAAGAGTCTCTTGAAATACTAACTGACAAACACCATGAGATTTTTCATCATTTATGCTAATGCTTATCGTTAAACAACTAATGCTTATTGTACATAAGACTGTTACAGAAAGGAAATAATATTATTATTTTTTTGATGATGATTTAGTGCCTCTGATGTTGGAACCAATGAAATGCAGGTGCCTAGAAACTTAGAAGGCAACTTGGCATTATTATATCATAGTAGGGGTGCACCTGATATGATCTTCATCATAGCTAGTCTTTCAATTACAGATAGAAAAATCAAGAAGTTAGGTCAAAGTTCATTCATAAACCATGGAATTTACATTTTTGCATTGTGTGTGTGTGAATATAAGACCAAAAAGTTAGGGAATCAAATGCAAGAGAGAGGCCATGCATGGTGGCATAGTCAGAGGGATTTTGTACCACTTTCAACAAAACCATGATGACTGGCTGCCATAAAAGAAATTCTCCAAATGGATGGACTAAAACGAAAATATGGACTCGTGTGGGGACATGCCAGTGCAGAATTTGCCACCTTCAATGGTTCTAAGGCTTGTAAAAAATTCCACCATTCCAAACCACCTATCATCTTAACCTCCCAACACACCATTAACTCAATCTTTTCAATTTTATATATTTTCCTTCTCTAAACTTCTATTGCCTTTTCATAAAGTAAACTAGCTACTTCTTTTCTTCTCTTTTTCTCCATATATTCCTCGCCTATCATTTAACTACATGTGCCACACTTCCACTCAACAACTCTCCTTGACTTCTCCTCCCCTCTCTATTTAACCCGTTGTTGATTTCTCACAAACTATCATTATTTCATCTCTCATTTTTTCTTTCCTTCCTCCCTAGTTCAAATATCTTTGTTCTCCAAATCCCTCCACTATAATAACTACTATAAGAACTACCCCACCAAGCACACCAAGTACAAGCAGAGAAACACAACACACACACCTTTTTTTTCTCTCTCACTTTCTTTGATTTTATATTAAGCAGGGCACATTACCAACACACGCCCACTTCTTCTGAGAGAGAAGATGAATCCTGACCAGTTTCAGAAGAATAGCATGTACATAGAAACCCCTGAAGATGGTGGTAAAAACTTCGATGATGATGGACGAGCCAAAAGAACCGGTACATAGTACATACATACATATATTTCATTATACACATCCTATATGAAATTGTACATAATTACTATCGGTTAAAGAATACTAATCTATCCAAAAACTACATGTAAAATCAACACTTACCAACCAGATGTTTAAAATAGAATTTCATTTCCATAACTGAATTACCAATCAGACACTATATAAAACACTTAAATAGAGATGAATACTATAGTCAAAAACCAGCATGAACATATCATATACTATGTGAAGCATTATATTATAGTATAAATTAATTTGGTTATGAATTCAGGTACATGGGTGACTGCAAGTGCACATATCATAACAGCAGTGATAGGGTCAGGAGTGTTGTCACTAGCATGGGCAATTGCACAAATGGGTTGGGTGGCTGGCCCTGCAGTTCTCTTTGCCTTCTCTTTTATCACATACTTCACTTCCACCCTTCTTGCTGATTGTTATCGTTCTCCTGACCCTGTTCACGGCAAACGAAACTACACCTATTCCGATGTTGTCAGATCTGTCTTAGGTAAATTCCATCCCCTTGATGCATTAAAATTTAGTAGCTAGTGTTACATTCAAATCAAAAAACTTCCTTTTGTCAATTTTTGCACCAATTAATACTTCTAATATCAATTTTCTTCTTTTAGTACGTATGTTTATTTGAGGTACATATATGTTCATACAACTCGATTTACATTACATCAAGCACCAAACATCTATGTATGATCCATCTTTTTTAGCACTTATCTTTTTCTTTGTATGTGTGTATATATATATATATATAATTGTTTATTTGGTTCATAGTATATAGGTTTACTAATTGTTACTGAAACTTGAGCATTCAAGATTTCTTGGTACTCTGCCAATAAAATATGGCGATTCTTGTGTTCACAAGGAGACATGTCAAATTACAAAGAGTATATATCCATGCCATTCATTCCCCATAAATTTCTGTCTTTTTTTATTACACGAATATCTACCTATCTATAAGGCTATAACGCATTTATGATCCGAACAACTAAAAGTTGACATATCCACATCCATATCGAAAATTGAATTAAAGTAAAAACCGACCTTAACGTATGTTATATAATTTGTCGTTTTGTCAAATTGCGTAGGAGGGAGGAGGTTTCAGCTGTGTGGATTAGCTCAGTACATAAATCTTGTCGGTGTAACAATCGGTTACACAATAACAGCTTCAATTAGTATGGTGTAAGTTCGATATTTCCATAAATAAATATATTAATGTTGCATATATTAATTAACTTTGGACTATAGCTGTAATAAATTTGTGTTTTTCAATTCAGGGCGGTGAAGAGGTCGAATTGTTTTCACAAGCATGGGCATCATGATAAGTGCTATACGTCAAACAACCCTTTCATGATCCTCTTTGCATGCATCCAAATAGTCCTTAGCCAGATACCAAATTTCCATAAGCTCTCGTGGCTCTCAATTGTTGCAGCCATTATGTCTTTTGCTTACTCTTCCATTGGCCTTGGCCTCTCCATAGCTAAAGTAGCAGGTAGGTATATAAATTGTTGTTAACATATTTTCTTATTTTGCACTTTTGAATTTATGTATAAATGGATGCATGGTTGGTTGATGATGAAGGTGGGAGCGGAGAACATGTACGGACAACGTTAACGGGGGTGGAAGTTGGGGTGGACGTTACAGGATCCGAGAAGGTTTGGAGAACGTTTCAAGCTATTGGTGACATTGCCTTTGCTTACGCTTTTTCTAACGTCCTCATCGAGATACAGGTAATATATTCATGCATGCCTATGTGGATTTATCAACTCGAATCCTTTCAAAATAGAATCAAGCTTTCTTTTGATGGATGCTAGAAAATTCACACACATATGTATGTATATGTAAAGATGATGAAATATCAGTAATTCAGACAGGGCTCCACTGTAGCAAAGTTTTTGGGTGGTGCCAGGTGTCTTTAGCTACGATGCACTAATTTCAATAGTTTCACACTGTAGCAAGGCCCCTTCTTCTTAGGGAACATGATTGCATGCATGCATAATTCAAGAGAACCGTGGTGGCAGTATGGAAGAGTGGCCAAGTTGTGTAAAGATGATATACGCTAGCTGCTTCTACTATGCATTTTGTTTAAAACTTTCGAAGTCTAAGTTAATTATAATGCATACATTATTTATATATTTCTTTCTCATGAATGAGATATATTATATAATATTAGACACTTTTTTAGTCGTATGCAAGTTATTCATTAAAGTGCTAGAATAGAACCTATTCTATTCAAAACTGAAGATTGTCAGTCACATTGTTCAATTTTTCTTAGCAGAAAGTAGAAAAGATAAAAAGACAGCTTTTTTTTTAAAACCAAAAAGTCATTATTCCATCTTTTTTTAAAAGTTCATTATTCTATCTTTGAAAAGATGCTAAGACAAATTATATTTCCTCCTTACGTACGATTATCATTATTTAGTGCATCATTGAAGTTCCCTATATACTGTTAATGAAAAATTAAAAACAAATCTTACATATTATAGTAACATTAAACTCATGGACGGCTATCTTCTATGCAATTTTAAATAAAAAGGGAATCACACTTTCTCGTAACGTCTATTGGCGGTTGGTTGAGCAATGCTATTAATCCTATAAAACTGCAGTGAGGTTCATTTAAAAGGGACGGACTTCATATTCGGTAAACATTACTTAATATTAGTTTATGATCAGTTATATATATAGATAGATAGATAAAAATAGGTTATCATTTTTTAAAAGATAAACCACATCGATTATGCGCTAAATCAAATCCAAAATAATTAGGTAGGGGATATTTTGTGATGTATGTATGCATATAAACACGTTTGTCATCCGAGAACTTCAATCCTTAAGATTAAATAAATAATATATTTTAGTATGAGATTTTAAAATTTTCAAATCGGTTAGCTCTAACATCGAAAAAAGTAATTCAATTTAGTTATTTTATACTTTATTTTTATAAAATAAATGACTAAATTACAATTTTTTTAATCTCAGATTAATGCACATAACTCGTTACATCTCAAGTTGTAACTTTTCACTCCTATTCATTTTCATGTTATGATTATTATCGATGACACGCAATGATATGGGGACCACAAAAATGCAGGATACCCTGAAATCAGGCCCTCCGGAGAACAAGGTCATGAAAAGAGCAAGTTTGATTGGCATCTTGACCACAACCCTGTTTTATGTGCTATGTGGCTTGCTAGGTTACGCAGCATTTGGAAATGATGCACCAGGAAATTTCCTCACAGGGTTCGGCTTCTACGAGCCCTTTTGGCTAATAGACTTTGCTAACGTCTGCATAGCCGTGCACTTAGTTGGAGCATATCAGGTAAGCAACCTTAACAAAGCCTATTTCCTGCCTCTGGCATCTAAGGCATACGTGCATTTTACTCAACGCATGAGTTGCTAACTTCCTATGATGTATATGACAGGTCTTCTGCCAGCCCATATTTGGGTTCGTAGAGAACTGGAGTAAGGAAAGATGGTCCAATAGTCAATTCGTAAGTGGAGAGCACGCTGTGAACCTTCCACTATGTGGAACCTACCATGTGAACTTCTTCAGGGTGGTGTGGAGAACAACATATGTCATCATCACTGCTTTGATAGCTATGATGTTTCCATTCTTCAATGACTTCCTGGGTCTCATTGGTTCACTCTCCTTTTGGCCATTAACAGTTTACTTCCCCATAGAGATGTACATTAAGCAGTCCAAGATGCAAAGATTTTCCTTCACCTGGACATGGCTCAAGATATTGAGCTGGGCCTGCTTGATTGTTTCTATTATCTCAGCTGCTGGTTCCATTCAAGGCCTCGCTCTAGATCTCAAGAGATACCAACCCTTCAAACCTCAGCAATAATAATTATTAGCCCCCCAAAGTTATTGTTTTCTTTTCCAAGTCACTTTTCTTTGTTCTAATAAGTTTCAGCGAGTCCATGGATAATGTATTGTTATCAAGTGCTTATAAAAGAAAAAACATAAACCCAGCTGCAATGTATAAATGTCATAAATAATGTATGAAAGTCAGCACTACCATTTAATATTTACTTCCTACACAGTACATCCACTATTATTAAGCTTGCATCTGCATCAAACGTAAATAGCACAATGTAAACTCTGGACAGTGACGGTATTCAAACTTCACTAACTGGATATGAAATCATGCAAGGGTACAAGTATAATGAAGTTGCCGTTAAGGCATTAACAACTATAACCGTGATTCACAAGTCAGTGCAGAACAATCTAACCTTCGGATGGCAACATTGGCAAGACCAATCCATGTAGACTATACATGTAAATCGGAACACAAATGTCAGATAACAAACTCCAATTTTCAACTGTCATACATATATTGTGTCAATCAAGTCCAATAAAAATGTCCAACAATAACTCTGTATGTTTATTTCCACCAATATTATAAACAGAACACCTCAATAAATCAGATTTTAATATGGTGCGGTCAGATTTATTAAGTACCTTAGGATCATGGTAGTAGTTGAATAGATTACATACAGCGCAGAGCAAATGCTCTTTCCAAAATTTTGGAGGGAGGGAGCGGGATTTTATATGTCCAACGGTAAAAGCACAAATGCTTGGAATAATCAGATACTTAAGATTCTTACATGGCAAAGGGGAGTAAGTTATACACCAATGTGCTTGAGTTAAAAATACCAAAACATGACAGGATCCCTTGATTGGTTGGTTATCTTCTACCAGCCTCAAAACAGTTCTCAATCACTTGATCTATGTGTTTACTGTGAGATTGAAAAAGGCATATATCTTGGACACAGTGAAGATCTATCAAACATAGGATGGAACTTCAAGTTTGGGAAGGTCAAACCAAATGCACATAAAGGAAAAGCTGGGGCACAGTCATATTTCTAAATGATATTTTACACTTTATACCACATTCCTACTAAAAGTTGCAAAATGAACAAAATTAAGCTCAATTACAACTGCAAGACAAAATAAACAAATGTATGAGTGTATTACCAAAAAAAAGAGATCAACCAGACTCCCTCTCACTCATGACAAATGCCTGAATAAGACTTTGTGCAGCGTGAGTTTGCTCTGGGGTTCCAGATATTATAATTTTAGTTTCGACAGCTCCAGGCTTTGGTTCAGTGATAGTAATATTTGCATCAGATATCTGTGTGGACCCCATAGAAAATGTCAAAATCATGAATGTACAATGATTTCATGGACACTAACAACATCCAACAAATTACATTCCAATTAAAATAGAAAAGGTAACAATATATCCATTGTTTTATCCCTACCATGCATATTTAGCTTAGGGTCAGGGGTTTGCATACACTTCTTAAACTTCAATGACTAACAGGCAGAACCTATACAATTTCTCATACATCAATCAAAGCCTTGAGTGTATGGAAATATGAAAATGTAAATTATATCTACAATGTTGGAAGATGTCCCTTTCATGCGTTCCTTGAGAATTTGCACGCACACAAGCATATGCAAGGAAATATTGATGTAGGTGTATGTACTACGTGTATACATATAAGTTGCACTAGCAACTATTCAAATCATAAAGCACAAAAATCATCTGACTAACAGCATGATACAATCTACAAAAATTAACATAATAAATTGTCAAATGCAGTGGTTCACCTGAAGTATTTGTTTCAGGCATTCACCATCTTCCCCATATATTACAGGTACCATTGCTCGAGGAACAACAACTTCAACAGTGGTATTTGTGATAATTGGTTGGCTCCCCCTGCGCAAAAGAAAAAAAAGTTACTCAATTATTAGAAAAATAGATAGAGAATGAGAAAACCTAAGGCGATTTGAAAAATAATGAAGAAAATAAAAAAGGAAACAAAGTTACTAATAATGGTAAACACACCCAGTAAATCCTGAAATTCTTCTAGGAGGCCCTCCAGGAAAGTCTGGCAAGTTAACAGGTACACCGCCTTCAAGTACTCCCTAGAAACCAGATATCCAACACTATTAGGCATATCAGTGTGTGTAGATAACTTTTTTTATATATTAAAAAAAAAGGCTTCTCACAACTAAAGATTAACATTTCATTCCTTCAGAAATTTTAGGGTCATTTGAATAGACAAAAACAAGGAAAGAAGTGAAAAAAAATTCTCTCCGCTTATTTGGACGAATGGATGAGGATGAAAAAATATAAATTTTTTTTGAAAAAACTTATATGAAAATTGTGTAATTTAACCCAAAAACCAAATTGCTTTTATAATAGTTACTCTTATTAACAATAAAATTATTCATTATTTTCAATTTTTTTGGTTAAAAGAAATTTAGTTCCTTAATACACAATATAAAAAAATAAAACACTTAGTTTGGCCTCACTTCATCAAGAAAACCGAGCTTCGTGATGGAGGATAGCAAAAGAAAGGACCCATGGACTTATTGTGAATCCTTTCACATGGACAAATTCACCAAACACGGTAAATTTCTTTATTCAACCCCTTTTACATCTTGGCAAACTCCTTCCTGGTTATTTCAGTGTAACAATCTAAGCCTTAAAATGTTTAGAATTTTAAAAACAAAAGAACATGCATTACCTAAACTTGAAATAACCTATTTTTAACAAAATGTATTATTATTATTACTAGGGTTTATCTAACCTGCCTGTGTAACCTTACGGATGATAAGAAATAAAAAAAGGGAATGCTTTTATTTAAAATTAACATTAGTTCAGTATCATATGATTTCCCAGGTAAGTCTAACACAATTTCCAATGTAAATTTTCCACTTTTTCATTTCTTATCTTGTGCAATGTTGCACAGGTTAAAAAACCCTTATGATTAGACATCTTTATTTTGATATCAATCAAGCCTCTGTAAGACCACTCTTCCCTTTCATCCAGTTTAATTTTAATTTTAACACGACTAATTTAATCAAAAGACATGCAGATATGCACTAAAGACATCAATTATGCCAAAATTTGTGCCATAAAGAGTAATACTAATCCAATACCTGGGGACCCCAAGGCTTCCTGTCAGATATGTGAGGAGGAATGCCTGGTCTATGCATATTATTCACAAAAGGGGGGCGATCATCAAGGGGGAAACCCGTGTGTGGAGGAGGACCTAGGTCAGAATACATTCTGGGAGGTGAAAGTCCCCGCCGTCCTAAATAAGGTGGGAATGGAGGAAGTTGTTCCAGAAATGGAGAGTTTGAGGGATAATTGGCAGATGGATATGCATCACGAAAGAAATGATGTTTTAATCTAGTGGTTATTTGCAAAAGGGCATCATGCACTGCCTCAATTTCTCCACTTATCTGTCAGAAAATAAACAGTATAAGAAACAAACATCTATGTGAAACATTAAATAACACTTGGAGGTAAGAGAAACTTTTTAAACTAATATATACCAATCACCAAACATGTATGTCATGCCAAATAATAGAATTGATAAGTCAATTCCATGTAAAAGTAACTATCAGCATGTTACTCCAACTGCTCATTTTGAAAAGCTACAGGACTCAACACAATATGACTGTATTAGTAGTAGTTTTCTTAATGAATCACAATTAATCTGTTATAAATTTAGGAACCCAAGGGAGGAGTAGTTTAGTTTAATACAAATAATTACTATTTACAGGATATCAGCATTATTACATAAATAAATAATACCATATGGGATAGAATGGAAGCTTTTAAATTTACACCAATATCAAACTCAGCAGAAATTGCACCTGAATTACTTCTTCTTCTTCTGAAGCGCACTTAGGAACCTTATCCTTTCCTAATATACGGATATGGGCCCCGGATAACTTCCTCATTTCAGTTATGATGGAACCACCTTTGCCAAGGAGACAGCCTATTTGATTGGAAGAAACTAGAAACCTTGCTAGCATATTATTCTCTTTAGCATCAGGCATAGCCTTGGCTATTCTAGTTTGCACACGAAATACAGCCTCTTGCACAGGAGATATTCTATCGTCTGGGAACTGCAAATATCAACCTAACATCAGCAAAAATCAAATAGCTCCATAATATCAGCTCTGATGGGAAAACATGAAATTTGCACCATACCGCTGGACCAGATATGGCGACAACACAGTCATCTGAATCTGGAGTTCCTTCTAAAACCTTGATTTCACTAGCTGTCTCCTGCTGCAGAATCCTTATGATTGCACCACCTTTGCCAATCAAATTTCCTACCCTCTCAGCAGGACACAATAAACGGAAAATAAGCATTTCCTGTGAGGGCCTTGTGCGACCATGGATGGCAGCTTCATGAAATTTGGGATTCACAGGAGGAAGGCCAGAATGAAAAGAAGAAATGTCATGAGGCCCGGTAGCAAAAGGTGCTCCTTGTGCAGCAATGGAACGGTTGTGTGGTGGGAATTGACCTAATGACTGAGATGATGGCCCAGTGAAATTGGCAGACAGGGATTCATGATCCCGGGGTGGATTTTCCAAAAGCTGATGAGAAACAGATTGAAGAGCTTTCCTGACAACTTCCACACCCCCTGTGATCTACATCATAACACACAAATGAAAATAATGTTGAAACAAGGTAACAAGCTTTAACAGGTCTTAAAAATTTAACGAGTAAATGCACCAACATTGCAGCTATGGAACTTCACACTTCAGCCTCATATTATGTCACTAAAAAAGCATACTCTCAAAGCACACTCATAGTAGCAATAAAATTAACTTCCAAGTTCTAACATTCCAGCCAGTCAGTTGTTCCTTCAAATAAAACCCCCAATGGTAATTTAAATTCTAAAATAAGAGCATGCCCTCTATCCCTTCATGGCTTAGAAAGCATCACAGACATTTACCTGAACTATCTCATCAGAAGCTGCGGCGCACACGGGAAGCTTATCTCTGGGAAGGATCCGAATCTGTGCCCCACTTTCAGCTGCCATTTTCTTTATCACACTACCACCCTTTCCTAAAAGGCAACCAACCTGAATGGAAAGAACAAGTAACCTAAGAACCGTAGAAGACTTATTACTTTCCTCATCCCCTTCAGTTGTCTCCTCTACTCCCTCAACCATCCTCTCAAAAACTAAAGATATAGCCTTCCGAATGGCCGAATTCACCTTCTCACCCAGCGAACTCCCCTTCTCTCCCAGCAAATTCCCCTTCTCTCCCGGAGAATCATCAACAGGAACAGATTCTTTATCTTCATTATTATCACCACCATTATTCTCACCTCCGTCCTTTGTCTCACTTTCCTTGGTCTCACTCTCCTTCCCTTCCGCTTCAGCCTCATCATTATTAACCTCCCTTCCCGGCTCAGCAGCAGCATCTTCTCCAACCTCTTTATCAGTACCAGAGATAGTGATAACTCTTTCATCACAGCCAGGAACAGGCTCCTCAATCTTAACCCTCACACCGGTTTCCTGGCGAATTTGTGAAACGATGGCACCGCCTTTACCAATAACACTGCCGATTCTGGAAACAGGACAGAGCAAACGGAACACGACACTCCCCGGAGAAGCATCCTTCGGTGAAGATTTCTGGCGCTTCCCTTTCCCATTCGACTCTGTATTACCCCTATCATTTGACCTCTTAGAAGACGTCATTGGAACTTACACAAGTACGAAACAGCGACACACCTACTATATAAAAAACGTAACTGAGAAATTAGAAACACGAAACAATCGATAAGAAATACTGTTGTGTGTGACCTTGTTCAACCATGCGAGTATGTAATTTACAGGAAGAATTGAAAGAGAAAAAGATAATTGCAGTGTGAAGATCTAGAAATATTCCGAACCTTCGGGAATCACGCGGAAACGAAACGTCGCCGGCGTGGAGGATGGAGGGCAGAGTACGACGCGAAACGCTGGTAGAGAATTCTGTCTCCACCTTCGCAGTGTAACCTAAGCTCTTAGAAGTGAAAACGGGCCACTTCTACTCGTCCACCTCAAAGTAGTTGGGTCTCTACTCCCTGAGCCCATAAAATTGGGCCCACACCCGATTTTGCCACTGATTTTTTACATTAAAATTTGCAGATTTGCATCAAAATTTCATACGAACAAACGTTGGTACTAGTGATTTTAATAGAATGTAATATTTGACCAAAAAACATGAATTCAACATATTATATAAACTAAAGGGTAGAAAGTTTTTTATTAACAATATTTTATATTATAAATATACGGGTTATTTTAATTTTTTTACTGATTTTAGTTTTAATGACAAAACCATAACTTAAGAGTGTTCCACAGTTATCTTCTCCAATTAATCTCTTCCAACATAAAATTAATTTTCACAGACTCAAGTTTTATGAATTCTATTGATATATGCTCCAATATAATGTAATATTCCGGATTTATTTTTATTTATACCCTTTTTAAAATAATTTTAAAAAAACACAATTAGTGGAAAGAATAATTTGTATACTTGATCCACTTAATAAAAATTGCAATGTGATATGAAATTTTAAAAAGTGTGTAAATAAAAACACATGTAAAATTTTATATATTTAAACTACTTGTTTATTCAAAAGTTGAATTTACAAAATTTAATAAATAGTTTATATTTTATTATAAATTATAAAAATGAAGTATTGAAAACCTATTCTTAATTTATATTACTATATATATTCCGACACAAATTTCAATGGAAGGTGAGAATTTAAAATTACCATGAAAATAAAAATGTTTTAATCATGTTCATAATAACATGCATTGGAATCTTTCAAATATGCCAAACATATTTATATTTATAAATTTTAAAAATCATGTTCTTGGAACGTTTTCCATATGAACCAGGCGCCTATAGGATGAACTGGCATAAAATGTGAATTGTTATTGCTCCTAATTTTTTTTCTTAATTATAAACGTGTCACTTAATTTTATTAAATGTTTAATCTAATCTTTTAAAATTGATAAAAATAAAATACAAAATGATCAGTCACGGTATTAAATAGCAACATATGACGGTACATGTTTTAACTCAAATCTAAAATCATAACATTAAATTAAAATACAAATTAAAAAATATATAGAATGTGATGATATTGAGAAGAATTGGAATAATAAAATAACAACATAATATAACATTGACCAATTCAAATAATAATTAATTTTTAAATTCTCATATTAAAATTTGAATAATAATGATGTAAAATTTATCATAATTTATACATCAAAGACAAATAAGTTGAAGAAGATGTAAAAATCAGTTAAACATTTTCTTTTCTCTTCTCCAACACGTAAAAGTCATTTGTAATTTTGTTTCTATCTTTCTTAATTTGAAAAAAAAAATTATAAATATGTATTCTTTTAGTATCCCACTTTTTCATAATTGTGTAAGTTAATTTTATTTTAAAAAATTAAATCAAGTTATTTGTTTTAAAATAATCAATGTAGAATATAATCAATATTTGCTAAGATTAAAATCTTATTTATAGAATCAAAATAATATACTATAATACAGTTCTAAATATATTAAAAAGTATAACAACCAAAGTAAGAAACTAAGTTCATATTAAGATTGTAATAGTTATCCCGTTTTAATTTATTTTAGTCCTTTTTTCGTAACTTTTTCATTGGTAACATAATTTAAAAAATAAATAGGCTCCCTTATTATAATTGAATATTAATTATTAAGTTCATAACAACCAATGTTCCACAATGTGATTTTTTATTTATTTAAGTTCATAATTTATTTTAGTCTGATTATGTTGAATATTGATTATTTAATAAATCCATATTAAAAAATAACTTCAACTAAAAATAACATTATATTTTTTTAGGCTCCTTTATTATATCAGTTTATCTGTATTTAGACAATTTTAAATAAATTATCTTTTTATAACACATCCAACAAGAGTTAACTTGTATATTACCTTATCTTGACTGTGTTAAAAATTATATTGTTCCATTAAATGTAAATATTTTTCACTCTTACCTAAAAAATTATTTATTGTAACATACATATTTTATATTATATATATGAGATGTATTTTATGAGAAATGTTATCTTAAGTGAAAGTAAGATGGACGAGTCTATGTCACATAACCATATAATGGATGGTTGAAATTAAAAGTTTTTCAAAGTCACATGATCATTTAAAACGTCATGCATAACTTTTCTAAAACTCACATAATTAATCTCAATTATCTATTGTATATATGGTTGTATGAAATTTGTTGTTTTCATTTTTAAAAAAGAGAACCTTTCTCATATGTATGTATAAAAAAACTCTTTGATGATTGAACATTGAAGGGTGGCTTTTTAAATGCTCATTCCAAAATTATGTAAAGTCATCACGCACACCAAAAGAAAATAAGACTTTAAACTCGTTATCGAAGAGAGAATATCATGAAGCTTTTTTGACTAAATGGCAAAGAACACAACTATTATAAAAGTGATTAATAATTTGTGGTCCCATATACAAAACATCATGGAGACCAGAAAGTAATTAACTAATAATTATGGTGGAGTGTTTTTGTTTCTTGCTACTTTTGTTTTATTGCATGTGGGCTTGTTCAAACAAAACGTTTTGTTTGATGCTAGCTTCAAACATATCAGACACATCCCTGTACTAAAATTCATTATTCATCTGATGTTAGACAACAAAACACCAGTATATATACAGCTGGTGCTTGCATTTTACTCTCAAATTTCAATAGTCAATAGGTGGACAAAGTTTTGTGGCAGTGATAACACACTTTGTCTTGTGTTTCTGCAAGGAAAAAACAGTTTGTGATATAATTGTTTGAA
Organism: Clitoria ternatea; assembly: GCA_037962975.1. Lineage (NCBI taxonomy): Eukaryota > Viridiplantae > Streptophyta > Magnoliopsida > Fabales > Fabaceae > Clitoria > Clitoria ternatea. The sequence goes on from CM075670.1 coordinate 291,555,690, forward strand.
TTTTTTTTCCTTTAGTTTTACCGGAAATCGAACATGCATGGGATTAATAATTATTCACAGACCTGCTTGATGATTGAAAGTTAAGTTTGGAAATAGTAGTTGATGAGATAATGCTACGTATGGGATGACATTACTGAACACGAATATGAGATGCTGTAGCCACTTAAAAGTTGGTGGTTGTAATAGAATTGCATGGAATTAGTGAAAGTAAGGCATAATATAGAGAGTATTTGCAGTTGACTTATTTTATAATTATGGAATGAATATTCTTGACCTTAATCCATTGAGGTGAGTCATGGCACGTTTCTCATTCATTACGCCAAAAAGTTGGAACTTTGTCCCGCAATATCGCTCGGGGGATACCCCACCAATACCATTTTCGTCACATGCTATTCGCCAGATTCGGAACTTACCCTTTTTCTTGACGTAGAAAATTATTTTAAGGAAAAAAATATTCGCCAACATTTTGGAAGGACTTCATCGGTATTAAATTTCGTGTCAGGTAATTTATAAGATGCCCTCTCAGTGTGTTGTTAGAAAAATAAAATAATTAATATTAATCTTTTACAACATTCAACACAATTAAAATTCTATTTGACTGTTAGTTAAAAAAATCTTCTACCAACAAACAATATTTAAAAGTCTTCAACATTTAAGCAAACGAGTGTCTCCCTCTTAATAGAAGGACTTAAAACCTTAGATTTTTTTTCTCTTTTTCTGAAAAGTAGAATAAAAGCGTATGTTATATAAATAAATAAATAAAAATGAAAAGAAAGTTCTCATTTACAAATTTGGAGGAATGGAAAAGAGAAAAATATATTAACTTAGGGTTGGATTTTATTTATACTATACATCTTCCTGAAACCCAAGCAAAAATTAATACTCGGTTATTTAATTGATTCGATCAATTTATTTCATCTAACAAATGAGTTAAACTTCAGCTAAGTACATTTATTTGATTCATCAACTGACTTAATAAATATATAAATGTATAAAATAAAGTTTAAATAAATTTGTAGTATTTAAATTATAAGTGTAAATGGTTTTAAGCTGAACTTCATATAATGCTTTCATTTTAGCCTCGTTCTGTAAAAAAATATCCTATATCTTTTTATTTTATTTTTCAACCAAAAAAAGTAAATATATTTAAAAAAAACGAACCAAACAATTCATAAAGTTGAAACAAACTGTAAAGTTGAAAAGAATTGAACTTGAACTTAGAATTCTAGTTCATTAAAAATTCAACATAAATTTCAATTCAAATAAATTTTTATTTAATCCAAGCAATTCCCACTAATTCATATCTAGGCCTAACCATATCCATCTTTGTTTTGAGTATCTCACTAAAGCCAACATGCTCTTAATTAATTTTCAATATCTCACTAAAACTAACATACTCTTATTTATTTGTGAGATGCTGAAGAGCCATTTATTTATTAGTAATTGGCCTACTTGGATTGGTCGATCTTAGACACCAATGATATAATAATTTTAATAAAGAAAACTGCAAGCTTTTTATCGAAACAACTCATATACATGTCTCTTATTATCCAATCCAACTTTTGGAAAGCATATAAAGTTAAAAGGTACTTTAAAATTTGCCAAGTGCCATTTTTATAATGATGGCTAGAAATCATATGCTAACCTTGGGATAAAAAAAATTTCTTTTCTTTAATAAATTAATGTTTTTAATAACGACGACTATGAATTTTATTACAACTGATATGACTGACACGTATTAGGATTTGTTGATTGACATTCAAACTTATAAATTAAAAGAATTTAAATTGGGTGGGATTTGAACTTAACAAGGAGATGAAAGGAAATAAACATATTTGATATTATTTAAAATACTTAATATATTATATTATTAAGATATATTATTAAAAATAGTTTTTGAAATACATTGCTGAATTTATTTTATAGTTTTAAACATATTAGAACTATTTTTAATAATATGTTTATTATTAAATATATTTAATATTATTTATAATAGTTTAAAATATATTTATTAAAGAAAGTTTTAATAATATTATTCATTAAAAAATATTTTAATAAGATATTACCTATTATAAATAATATTAAACATATTGTAGGTATCCTTCCAACACTTTGTCACAAGTTCAAATATTTTTAATGTTAAACATGTGGTAAAACAAGTTTTCTTCTACCTTTTTGCCCCAATTTTAAATCCCATCTAAAGTAAGTTTTTTAAAATTTCAAATTACATATCAACCAATCTTATATAAATTGTTCCCTTACACATAAATGTGATGTCTTACGCCACATAAGCTTTCTGCGAATTGGTTATTTTACGTTAACATATATATATATAGAAGGTACGTTACGAGAAAAATTCTTTTATTTTAGTGTGAGAATAGTGAATTTGAGTTTTATAAACATATAATGAATGATTGAAATTATAAGTTTTTTAAAATCAAATAATCACTTAAAATATTACATGATTTTTTAAAAAATACATAATTAATCTTAATTATTCATAATTATACAATATGATATTTTATATATATATATATATATATATATATATATATATATATATATATATATATATATATTCAAACTTTACTCACACCAACAACTCATACTTTCCATGGTCTGGCTCACTTTTCCACCTTCCCAACATTTCATTCGATATATGGGTAATCATTTCAATATGTCGTGTTATGAAAAACGTGCTTATCCAAATGCATTTTCCCAACTATCAAACAATGATTTTCGGTACTTTTTTCAATTAAAAAAAAATTAATGTGCGCTATATATTGAAATTCAAGTTAATAAAATTATTATGGGTGATATATAAAATAATTATATCATAAGTAATTCAAATTCTAAACTTAAGTTAGAATAATTCCCTATAAATCAATTTATATGCTCAATAATTGAGTATATATTATTGACCAAAAATCTTATCATATAACAGTTTAATATAAATATAGTTATGAAACTTATTGGAATAAATTTAAAAATTATTTTAATAAACTATATCCAAAAGTATTATTTATGTCGATGTAAGGTTTCTCTAAATATCCTCTAAAATTTTTACATGTATTGAAAAAAAAATTAATGTACGTCAAGTTTATCTTAATAATGCAACCGATATTTTCTTGTATAAGATACAAAGATCAAAGTTAGTCCCACTATCAAATCAAAGTTCAATAAAAGCGCAAATACTTAAAAAGCGTTATCGTTAATTTCGATGTGTTTAAACTACTCTATAAGATAGTATTATTTACAAAGACAAGTGAAATACTGAAACGTGCATAAATAAATATAAATTGAAATCACTTAAACAATATTTCCTAAGAAATGAAAATTTCTTTGTGAAAATGGGAGAGAGAAAAGTTGCGGACTTATTAAAAAAATAACATTCGTTGGTAAAAAAATTCATAGAAAATGAAAACGTCATAAAAATTGATTTAAAAAAACACTCATTATTATTTGTCTTGATCCCTAAATATATTTCTTGAGAGTTTTTTTTACCTCTATTTCTATATACACGGGAAAATTTAAATGTTAAGTCTTTGTTTGGTTAAAAGTTGAGGCTAGTTAAACTTTAATTTAAAAAAAGATTTTATCGTTAAACAGAGTTTCGATTATATAAAATAAAGTGAAAAATTAATATTAATTTTTAATTTTTTTATTTTCATAATTTTATTTTCTCAACTATATATATACCAAACAAACAATAAAATTTTAAAATTACCCGTCCACGGCACTCAGCATGACAATCTTTTGATTTAAAAAGAAGTTATCCCAACTCTATCCATCTCGTCCTTTCTTAATAACAAAGCTATATTTTCTCCGGTTTAGAGCAGGTGATAACAAAGCTATATTAAATCAGTTAAAGTATAGATTTAAATTAATTATAGTTAAATCGAAAAGAAAATCATGGTTGGTTTTGTAGTAATAAAAAATTGATTTAAATAAGTGATATAGGTGATTCAGGATTTAATTAGTTAGATTAACATGTCGATTTAGTTTTAACAATAATTTCTTATATATATGTTTTTAGATAGACACGTGAAAATAAGATATAGTGTTTGTTTGGTATGTAGTTAGAGAAATAAAGTTTAAAAATAAAAAATTTAATGATTAATATTGATACTTTATGTCATTTGAAACAATCAAAACTCGACCGTAAGATTAAAAAATTCATTCTCACAACCTCCGTTTGTGTTCAGCAAACAACCAAGCAAACAGGTTGATAATAATATTAATTAATGCATATGTATCACCTTTTGTTTAATGCTGATATAGTATGAGCAATTGAGGAGGAGTGGTTATCTTGTTGGGTAAGAGTGCATATACATAACTTTCTGATTATTTGTGAATTGTGGTTGGTAGAGTCTTCTTGTTGGGAAATGGCTGCAATCTTCACCAGGAGCTTAAGAATCTTCTCCACAGACTCTTGACTGCGAGAATGTATATTGGGTCCTTTTAAAATCTTTCTTTAGGAAGTGCCCAATGGCTTTTATATTTTTATTCATTAAATAATCGAGGTATTTTTGGTACAATCTAAACTATTATCTGCGCGCGGTCTTCCGCAAACAAACAACGGAAATTTAGGTGATGGGGTCATTTTGTATATATGCGATTGCAATGGCCATTGAAAAACACTAACCCGTTGTGTCCTTACACATAAATATCTATTTTTGTATACACCCATCTTCTCCAAACTGCGTGCTTCTTATTGTGGGGTCTTATGTACAATAATTGACTTTAAAAAAATAGAAATCTAAATTAATGGGTGTTTAATACACGTATATTTTTAAAAATTTAAGGAATTGTGTTTATTTTTTAAGAATGTTATAGATATATTTTGTATGATTAAAATGTTCTTAAGAAATTTTTATGGATCTTTTTAATTTCAACCACTTTCATATTTATAATAATTTTAGATGAGGATTCAATATGTAAAAGAGGTTTCATTAAGTTTATATATGATGCATAATTATATTTTTAATTGAAAAATAACTTTCAGATTGGGCTAGAGTTATAATTCGTACCCCCTTTAATGGAAAATTTTTGGAGGGAATTATTAATAAAAGTTTTGGGTGGATCCATAAATTATGAAAAAATCTGACACCTTGGTAAACATCCTTAACACAACTTGTAAATTAGTTACAACTCTTAGCACGTCTATCAGGTTCACTGTGATACCAATCCTCGAGGACTTCGATAATGGTTTAGGAACATGCTAAGGTGCAACTAGTGTCATTAAGTGTTTCTCGTGGATTGTCTCTACCTCTTGGGAACCTATCAGGTGTTATGCTACCAGGGCTTATGTGTACCTTGGATCAAATGGGTTTATTTTTTTCATTCTTATTAGTAAATGTCCAATTAAAGCAATCAAATCCAAATGTTTTGGAGAAAATACAATTGATTCAACCATTCTAATTGAGCGTTTACTAGTAAATAATGAAAAATTAAGCCTAATTTTTTAATTACAAATTTTATATTAATTTAAATAAAAAATATACCGATACAATGCACTTTTTTATTTTGGTATTATTTGAATGACTGTTATATATATATAAAAAAAGTACTAAATTATCGATTTTTTAAAATCTTTAGAAATGACTAATGCATATTTGTTGCGTCATAACACTTTTAAATGTTTAAACTTTTTCTTTTGAAAAAGTTAAATGTAACATCCCGGTTTTAACTATTGGTTGATTTTATTAATCAAACAATTAAATTAGGAATGCCAAGTTAATTAATGGTGGGATATGTTAATTTCTGAAATTTATTAGGGTGCGTTTCGGATAACCTGAAGCTACCCAATTGGTTTCATAAATTAACTGAATGTGTGAAAGGACTAATTGCCCCTAATTTCTTAATTCCTTATTGCAATTCCACTCTCCTTCACTTTCACTCTCGTGTGCATACTTGCTAAAAAGAAAAAAGAGCTCTATTGCTTCTCCCTTTTGTTGTGGCACACCACCCCTTATTGTTGGTGAGCTTTAAAATGACCCATCCGTGCTTTTGGTTCTGATTTTTAAATTTGAACTTTAATCCTGTTATTCTGTGGCGATAGGTTATGTTCGGAACTACTTCAAAGTTGTGGGTTACATTGAGGCTTGGCGGAGTTGGTTTCAGAACTCGTCGACGCAATTTGGTAAGCCGACGCCCATCGTAACTATAGTAAATTGATGAATCTAGTTTTGAAATAGATAACTAGTGGCATGGGGGTTACTAAAATAATTGTTATTAACTTTAAGAGATTATCGAATTGAGAAATCGATAGCCAAAACGTAATCAGACAGTGTTTTGAGCATTGGAGTCAAGGATTCCAGGTAGAGGCGTTATATTTTAAACGAATGGGTTATGAACAAATAAGGGATATCTATGTATATATGATGATTTAATTGATGTGTTGATGAAAATTGATGATGATGTGATATATGATTGTGTTGATAGCATATCCCTTTTTGATATTATTGTTAATTTGATTGATGATTATCATATGTGTTTGGATTCTTTTCATATGTACATTGAAGTTGAATCTACGGTTATAACGATAAATGATTGAAATTGATTGTTATGCTTTGAATGACTTGAGAAATTGTGATGAATTATGGTATTAATGAAGTTGACAAGCTCTAGATGGCTTAATTAATGATGAGAATTATTATAATTGTTAGTTGTGCATAACATTTGCATAAGAATGTACATAAGACTATAGGGGGACAATGATGTCGGCCTAAATAGGAGGGCGGCCTTGGGAAGAAACAGACCCAGTGGTGGTTTCTTTGGATTTCATAGACACCTTCGAGTGGGACCCAAGGCTAGCCCACAACATTATCGTTATCGCTGGAAGTGGTTGTGTTACAAAAGTGGGCAAGTGGTTTAGTACCTGTAAAATGGTCAAATCAGCTGGGAGTTGATAATGTTATATATTGATGTATTATCCCATCATTAGAGTCGGATCCACATGCATTGCATTATAGTTGCGAGGCAGCCACTGTGACATTGATAAGTCGTGGGGCAACTATTTATGAGCAGTGAGAGCTGTGAGGCAACTGTCATGATTATAAGAAGTTATGGGACAACTATTGATGATGATTGACATTGTGTTGATGATATCTGTGATGATATGATAATGTGCTTATGTATTATGTTAAATGACAAAGGAAAATGTGATGATGAATGTGGTATATTGAATTCTCTAAATAATGTGATGGTCTGGATTAATTGAATGTAATAGGTTATGGCAAATTCGGTTCTATATTTGTCATTTAACATATATATGTTTACCCATGCATCAATTTTTATAATATAGTGAACTTGGATAAAGATGATGCCCCTGAAATGAGTAGGTTGGTGGTGAACATAGTAAGATTTTCTTCCGGGCCGCCTTTGTCTTCGTATTTTTACATCGTTGGGGTCTTATAGTGTAATGGTGTTGGCGCTGCCATTATCTATTCTCTAAACGGGTGAATAGCATAGGGGATCGGGAGTTAGGGCTTGTATTCCTTTTGCTTGGTGGTCTGGATGTTCTAATAACTGGAGGCCTCACTTTCATCCGATAAGTGGTTTTTCAGGTCCTCGTTTTCCTTTCACAGTTTTTCCATCGTACGTTGCAGTGTTTTGACGAGAGTCAAAACCTTCTCCAGTTGATTGTCACAATCCTCACGTCCTTCTCGGTTTTCCTGGAGATTTCCATCGTTTCTATGGTCGAGGTTGCTATGCGTGGTGACCATCTTCTTCTTCTTCTTTGGAGTGAGTCCTTCTTTGTGCAATGTAGAAATCGTTTTATCAGGCCCCGCGATGGGTGTTAAAATGTTCACTCTGAGTATGTAAGACACAAAATCATAGAGAATTACTCTAAAAAGGTTATAGTTTATCACTAAAAAAATGTCACTTAATTTACAAGGTGCCTCAAGGCCTTATTTATACAATGTGTAAAATAAAGGGTCTTGATAATGGCCCAATTACTAAGAGATAATCGTTGTCTACTAAAATCAAGGGTAGTCAGAATATTCAAGACATCTTCTTAAAAAGTAAAGGGAAAACGAGGTCTCGTGGGGGCCCCTCCCAACTCGAGAGAACACTTAATAGTCACTTATAAAAATATTTAAAATTCTTAAATTTTGAATTTTGAATAAGTATCATTTAGAATCTTATTTTTAAAACAATTTTTCTTTATGTAACTAAAAGTAAATTTGTTTTTTATACTATTTCTTTAAATAGGTTTAGAGATGTTTTATTTCATATATTTTTTAAAAAACTATAAAGAATATCCCAATTGTAATATGGGATTAATGTAAATCAATTCCAATTTTAACATATCTGGAAAGGAGCACATAATGACATTAATCCTAAACCTCAAAGCTAAACACATAAATCCTAAACTTTAATCTAAATCGCGGAAAATATATTACGTACTTGTTAAAAGATCAACAAGAACAACTTCAATATAAGAAGAAATTTGTACGATGAATCTTCTCGCTGGATAGAGAAGAGTTGTTAGCAATGCACAAAGCCTAGAGGGAGATGGATTTTGTGGAGTTGGCGACAAACGTTTTTAAAATTTTCAAAAATCTGTTTCTTATGCTATCTTTTATTAATATAAAAATAGATATATTATTTTTATAAATTTGTATATTATTAAAATTTAAAAAATTTCCTTTTTTCCTTTTCTTTATAAAATGAAAGAATTTTATTTCTCAGTGGATGCACATTTTAACATTCTTATGTTCCTGTATCCAAATACATGGAAATATATGCTTTGAGCCTGTTCATATTTATCCTCCCAAATTTTCATTAATATACAAACGATGCCCACAGTAAACCACACTCAATTTATAGATACATACAGGCATCTAGCACATTTGTTAGAATGTCAACGCTCAACGGAAGATATGTAAGAATTCTGTTTTGTTGCATTTAATGCAATTTAAAAATATAACACACTATATATGACACAACTTATACTAAAAGATTAAAAAAAAAACAGTAATACCTATCACACTATTTCATTCAACTCTATGCAGAGTAAAATATATATATATATATATATTCCAACCCTTATGTTATTTATATTCTTTTGTTGCTAATTTAGTCTTCTATATTGTCATTTTAGTTTGCAAGTACATTATTTTATTAACGTATAACTAAAATCTATAACTAAAATCGTTAATACAGTTATTTTAAGTTAATTATTTATGTTTTTGTTTTTTCTTTATTTTATTATGCTAGTTTAATTTTAATCCTATATAAAATTTTGACATTATTTAAAATATTATATCAATTATATGAGTTTGTTTAAGGTTAAAATTAAGTGATTTTTAAAAATAATTTATTTATAAATTAGTTTTATACATAGTAATTATTAAAATAAGTTGGTCTATTTGAATATATGATTATAAAAAGTATTTTTTAAAAATGAATTGGTATATTTTTAGCTTTTTAACAATTTATTTAGAGAAAATATTCAAAATAACTTCTTTAAATAAGTTATTTTTAGTTTTTCATCGCCTTATGTTTTTTTAAAAGAGTTTAAATAAACATCTAAAAAATTACATTAAGTAATTTTTTAGTTTAAAGAAACATCTTTTCTTTAAATAAGGGGTCAGTTTATTTAAGCTTAAAATTAAGTAATTTTTTAAAAAATTATTTATATGTGATTTTTATAAAAAAATATTATTAAAATAAACTGGTCTATTTAGTTAGGACTATAAAGATTTTTTAAAAAAATATATTGGTATTTTATTTCAACCGCTTATTTAAAGAAGTTGTTCAAAATAACTTCCTAAAAAAAATTTAAAATTTTTTCCAGCTTTTTTAAAGTCTAAACAAACATTTAAAAATTCACATTAAATGACTTTTTAATTTTAAAAAACACTTTTTTTTTAAATAAGTTTAAACAAATTTACTCAAGTCTAGACAAACTCATCCATAATGCTCTAGTATCAACAGGGTGTTTGGTAGGAGATAATATTTTTTTTATCAAAAATAATTTTAAAATATAAAAAAATATTTATCTACCTAATTAGCTGAGAAAAAATTTGTCCCAAAAACACTCATCTAAAAAAGAGCTAAAAAAATCTTAGCCACTTCCAAACAGTACACCCACACTGTTCGAATATTATATACCTGTAAGTTGTAATGCAAATAAAATTTGTTCCTGTTCTGTTATATTCTGGATGAAAATTAACAGACAAACTTTAATGAATTTTTCGCACTATAAATATTTTCGAGTGCAAAATTTTTAATAATACTCGAGAAACTACTTATGAAAGTGACGTTCATCCATTAAAATTTCTATTTGTGCATCCTTTTATTTGATTATTAAATCACATAAATGTATCAACTATAAAACGTGTAACTGATATTATTTTTTAAAGTCAACTGTGTTTTTAATCAAATGTTGAAGGCTAATTTATGCTAGACGTAAATATTTTTAAAATGAACTTTATTCTTTCAGTAAAGTATTTTCTATAAACACAATAACATTCAAATAAGACAATATACTTGGAAATGTCAACTATTCACTACCGAATTTGTAGGGTCTTGTTTATGATTTTGCTGCATGGATAAAAAACAAGTGATGAATAAAGAAAACTTTTAAATTTTCTTTTATGAAATCAACTAAGATTTTGTTTGGTTTCTGGTTTCATTTTTTATTTCCAGTTTTTATTATAAAATTGTTATTTTATTTTTAGATTTCAAATATTTATATTGGTAAAAATAAAAATAGATAATAAAATCAGGAAATATAAAATATTATTTTCAATCTTTAGCATATAAACTTTTGTAAATATAAAATAAAGTTTGTAATTAAAATAAAAGTATAAAATGAAAATCAAAACCAAACAAATCATCATAAATTTGGTTCGGAATATTCCATTATGGATAAATATGCTTATTCTCCTGTGTTATTGGACAAAGAATAAAAGCAATCTGCCGTGCATTTGGTTTATCTTATTTTTTCAGCGATCATTTTTTAGGTAAACACCAGTGGTCATTCTTTAAACAATAATAATATTATATCAATTTAGTTGAGATATTTTTTTAAAAAAATTGATCATGCAAAAATATATATATATATATCACAAATCAAATATAATAATTATTTTAAAGATTATATCCGGGTCACTTATAATTAATTAATAATGTAAAAATACTTACCTAGTATCTAAAAGATTATAATTTTTTGGAAGTGAGGGTATTTATAAGGCTTGATATATTTACGGGAGTGGTGTCAGGCAATAATGAGATGTGATGGTTATGGGCTCTGGGTGGGGGAAGGTCTTTAGGTTTTGTGAAGATGTGAGCATGGGAAAGAAGTAGTTGCGAGATAGGAGGGTAGGGAATTTAAGGATGGGTGGGAGGGTTCAAGTGTTTTAAGAGGAAGGTGGGAATCTGGCGTGGGTGTGAGCATCAGTAGGTGACAAGAGGCAATAGAATCAGTGTGAAGCAAGTGGCAAAATTGGGTATAAGTAGAGGGAATGAGGGAAGGATTTGTCACACCTGAAAGTGTAATTAGATGTAACTGGTGGTTGAAAGACATACTAGGACTTGAAAAGTCCGCAACAATAGGGCCTAGAGTACGAAGCCACTCAATTCCCAAAACAACATCAACACCTTTAATTGGAAGAAAGTAAAAAGAGATGGAAAATCATGACCTTGGATTAAGATAGGGACCTAAGGGCAGGGGCCAGAGAAAACTATGGTAGCACCATCACCCATCATTACTAGAAAAGCAGGAACATGTTGGGTCATTAGCTTGAGGTGGGAGGCAATGCAGGGTTGCAAAATGTTATGAGAGTTCCTGGAGTCAATGAGAACACGGACAGGTAAACCTGAAATGTAGCCCTGGAATTTCAAAGTTTGTGAGGATGGTTGGCCAGTGAGTGTTTAGGGGGATAACTTAAAATTAATGGCCTATAAAGGTGAAGTGTCATTAGGGTTAGATGAAAAAGGTTCAGGGTTTGGGTTGAAAGGTTCAGTAGGTGGTAGGTCTTCATTAGTTAACAGTAAGAGAAAACGGCTCAAGGTGTATTTGTGACCAGGGATAAACTTTTTGTCACAGTTGTAACAAAGACCCAAAGCTCGTCGTTCTTGCATTTGGGCTGGGGTGAGTCGCTTAATAGGTAGATGAGTTGGGTCAGGGGAATTAGGCTGTTTCTGAGGCATACTGAGGGGGGGGGGAAGGGGGAAGTTGGAGGTGGTATTGGCTGAGTAAAGCGAGGTTTAGATTCCTTGAGTTTTGATTCAACCAATTTGGCCAACCCAATAGCCTGGGTGGTAGAGGTGGTTGGAGTATAGCCAACTCACACCTAATGTCAGCATGTAATCCTGAAAGAAAACAATTAAGTAACATTTATGGGGAGAGACCCACAACCCGATTGGATAATTTTTCAAAGTGAGCTTAATAATCTGTAACAATCCCTTGCTGGCAGAGTTTAAAGAGCCTTGCTTGGTGGTTCTCATACGTAAAAGGTCCAAAACGTAGCTCTAAGGCTCAAGCAAAGGTATGCCAATCAATGAGTTAGCGATTATGGTACATCCATTTGAACCAATTAAGAGCATCACCACGCATATAAAAAGCAACCATAGACAAACATAGGTTAGGGGGAACCTGGTAAAACATAAAATACTAATAAGCTTGAAATAGCCAATCCAAGGGTACAGTGTAACATCCCAATTTTTATAATTTTTAGAAAAAATAATTTAATAAGGATTAATGAAGAAATTTTGAATAAATTCTGAGTGAAAAATGTCAAAAATAAGATTTTTCGAGTGAAAAGAATCTGATTCCGAGTGAAATGGAAACATCTCCGAGTGGAATGATTCCGAATGGGTTGTTTCCGAGAGAAGTGGAGGTACTTCTCGGAAAGATATTTCTGATTAGTAAACTCCCGAGTGGAGTATATCTGGGTGGATGGTTTGCCGAGTGAAGTGTCTCTGTGACACTTCCGATTGAGATTTTCCGAGTAAGTCTTTCCAGGAAGAGTGTTTCTGGACAAAAAGAGACTTCGACTCCGATTAAGTATGCTCTGAGTGAATAATTCTGAGAAGAGCAAATATCCGGCGATGAAATCATTTAAATTCGTGCTCAGATCAATCTTTAGTGTTTCCGAGAGCTTGTGCTCAAATTCGTTCTTAAAATAGCCTTTAACCCGAGTAATCCTTTCAAGAGGAATGATTTCCGAGAAAGGAAGTGGACTTCGAACTCCGAGTGGTCTTTCAATTGAGAAACTTCTGAATGATGAAAGAGTAAGATTCTGACTCGGAAGGATATGTCTAGGATACTGGAACTGAGTCGGAATACGCAGAAATCGATTCGGAATTAATAAATATTTTACTATGGATGCTTTCCACGTCACCCTATTCTTCTACGTTCTAGCGAAATCCTTTCTCAGATATTTTCTAAGAATAGGACCCTTTTTGATGTGTTGTCCTTTTTCATTAAATATCTTAATGCTTCATTATCATTAAAGAGACGTGTGTCAGAATATTTCAATTCATTCACGTCTCTTCTGCATGTGTAACATCCCAATTTTTATGATTTTTAGAAAAATAATTTAAAAAGGATTAAAGAAGAGAAATTCCGAGTGAAAAATGTCAAAGACAAGAATTTTCCAAGTGAAATGAATCTGATTCAGAGTGAAATGAATATAACTCCGAGTGAAATAAGACAGAAGACTAATTCCAAGTGAAGTTAAGATGTTTCCGAGTGAAACATAATTAAGGAAATCATTCGGAGTTAAGAAAAATATTATCCGATTGAAACACGTTTGAGTGAGGCAAATCTGAGTGAAACAGAAACATCTCCAAGTGGAATGATTCCGAATGGGTTGTTTCCGAGAGAAGTGGAAGTACTTCTCGGACCGATACTTTTGATTAGTAAACTCCCGAGTCGAGTATATCTGGGTGTATGGTTTGCCGAGTGAAGTGTCTATGAGTATGACACTTCCGAGTGAGATGGCACCGAGCAAGTCTTTTCAGGAGGAGTGCTTCTGGACAAAGACTTGAAATCCGATTGAGTATGTTTGTGAGAAAATAATTTCGAGAAGAATAAATATCTGAGTAATCCTTTCAAGAGGAATGATTTTCGAGGAAGGAAGTGGACTCCGAACTCCGAGTGAACTTTTAATTGAGAGACTTCCGAATGACGAAAGAATAAGATTGACTCGAGAAGAGTTATAATCAAAAGAGATAAGTCTGACTGGTGTATTCCCGAATGACATTTGTGAATAGGTCATTCCGAGTGAATAACCTCCGAATGAAGGAATTCTGAGCGGAAAGAGGCTCTGATAAGTCCTCTCGGAAAGATATGCCCAGATGCTGAAACCGAGTCGGAATTAACGACTATTTTAATTACTGAAGCTTTCCACGTCATTCTGTTCTTCCATATTCTAGCAGCTTCACTTTTTAGATATTTTCTAAGAATGGGACCCTTTTTAATGTGCCGTCCCCTTTTCATTAAATATCTTAATCTTTCATTATCATTAAAGAGACGTGTGTCAGAATACTTCCATTCATTCACGTCTCTTCTGCATGAATTATATATATAAATCCTTCCATTGATGGATTAATTTAAGAACTTTTGAAATGGAAATCATCATCAATAATCCTTTCTTTCCAAACTTTACTGGAAACCAACAAACAAGAAGAAAGTTAAATCTTCATTTCTTCTTTTCACGAAGAAAGCTTGGGACTGGTGCAGAAGTGCAATTCCAGTTGGAATTAGTGGACAGCGATTTGATTATAAATTTTAAAGCTACTGGAACTCCTTATTCCAGGTAGGGGGGAGCGTTACATTTCAAATAGATAGTTTATGAATGGATGTGGGGTGATATTATTATGTTATATATGTTGTGTGCATAATTGTTATTGAGACCCCATTTATATGACACTTTATGTTTTCATATATACTCCATTCATATTGTTGGTGTTGATATGATAATGATATGAGATTGACGATGAATATATGAGTGTTATTCATGAATTTTTCATGATGAACATAAATATGGGATGCATATTGATCAGTATGTGATGCTTGTGTGATGAATGAATATGAAATATGATGTGATTTTCATAAAAGACCTTGGGTGGGACTCAAGGCAACCTCTTGAGCGGGGCTCAGGGTTTTAGCCCGTAGCACTGAGTAGAGTTACCGCTATCACTCTGGGAGTGGTACTCGGTGTTACATTATGGGCGTAGAGTGGTTTGGTACCTGTAAAACGGCCGGATCAGCTGAGGGCTGAATTATGGCTCGGGGAGCCAGTGTTGCAACACAAATTTAAAAGACTTAATGGATCCATTTGATTGAGTATGTATATACACTGATTTATGTGCTATTGAGAATAACATGCTGTTATGATGAGTATATGTATATGTCTCGGTTTTGTTTAAGGAATCATTTGTGATGAGATTCTGTGATCGGTTATGTTTTGTATGTATATAGTTATTAATTGGACTTTTAATCCAATTCAATAACTGTTATTTGATATGTTTATGCTCACCCCCTATAGTTGTTATTTTTTCAGTGGATTGTAGGGCCCAACCATGATATGAGAAGTCACTCAGCTGCTCGGAGTGTATTTTGGTAGAAGCCTTGGCCGGCTCCTGAGAATACCGAGTGTTTTACTTATTTATTGTAAATTTAAAAGAGCCGGTCGGCTAATGTAAATTTGAGAATATTATTATTTAATTTAAATTCTGTTTTGGAAATTTGAATTATTTACAAAATTTTATTTGATTTATTGAAATTTATTTTAAAATTAAGGATGTTATAGCATGAAAGATATATAAATACTTCCATTATTGGATTAATTTAAGAACTTTTGAAGTGGAAATCATTACCAATAATCCTTTCTTTCCAAACTTTACTGGAAACCAACGAACAAGAAGAAAGTTAAGTCTTCATTTCCTTCTCTTTACGAGGAAAACTTGGGACTGGTACAAGACTGCAATTCCAGTCGGAATTCTGGAGCAGTGACTTGGTTATAGCTTTTAAAGCTACTGGAACTCCTATTTCCAGGTAGGGGGAACGTTACATTTCAAATGAATAGTTTATGAATGGATTTGGGGTGTTATTAATATATATACATATGATATGTGTGTGAGTTATTGTGTGAGACCCCGATTATATGACGTTTTATGTTTTTATATCTTCCATTCATATTATAGATATTGATATGTGATTGATGATGATGATATGAATGTTATTCATGAATTTTCATGATATGTATAAATGCATGGGATGCATATTGAACAACATGTGATCCTTGTGTGATGAATGAATATGAAATATGATGTGGTTTCCACAAAAGACCTTGGGTGGGACTCAAGGCAAAAGACAAAAGACCTTGGGTGGGACTCAAGGCAACCTCTTGAGCGGGGCTCGGGGTTTTAGCCCGTGGCACTGACCGTTGTCACTGAGAGTGATGGTGTCACATTGGGTGCAAACGGTTTGGTACCAGTAAAACGGCCGAATCAGCTGGGAGCTAAGTTATTATAACATCCTTAATTTTTAAATTAATTTTCAATAAATCAAAAATATTTTACAAATAATTCAAATTTCTAAAATAGAATTTGAATTAAATAATTTACAATATTCATTTTAT
This sequence comes from Clitoria ternatea, assembly GCA_037962975.1. NCBI lineage: Eukaryota > Viridiplantae > Streptophyta > Magnoliopsida > Fabales > Fabaceae > Clitoria > Clitoria ternatea. The sequence continues at coordinate 291,572,294 of CM075670.1, forward strand.
AAAGCCAACCGGCTCTTTAAAACAAAAATAAGTACAATTAATTATATAAAATCACTCGGTATTCATGAGCCGGCCAAGGCTTTCACTAACATAAACTCCAAGCTGGTGAGTGTCTTCATATATCATGGTTGAGCCTTTCATTCACTGAAAAATAAATGTAGAGGGTGAGGATAACATATCAAATAACAGTTATTGAATTAGAATAAAAATCCAATTAATAACTATAATACCAATACTGATTACACTCGGCAAAAATTAGCACTCGGTAATTCTAATTCACACTCGGTAACTACATCAAGTCACTCTGCAATAATTTAAATTTCCACTCGGCAATTACAGCCATATTACCACTCGGTAAATAAAACATCACTCAGTAATTCAATCAAACTGCACTCGGCGAGTAAAACATTTCACCCGGCAGAAACAGCACATCATACTCGGTAACATAACAATCCACTCGGCAGATAACAAATTATTCATTCTCAAAATTGAGACATATACATATACTCATCATAACAGCATGTTCTCACAATAACACATAAAACAGTGTATGCACATGCTCAACCAAATGGATCCATTAAGTCACATACTTAATCAATGACCAACCAAAACGGGATCATGATTAAGTCTATCAAATTTTGTGTTGCAACACTGGCTCCCCGAGCCATAATTCAGCTCCTCGCTGATTCGGCCGTTTTACAGGTAACAAACCGCTCTACGCCCATAATGTAACACTGAGTACCACTCCCAGAGTGATAGCGGTCCTCTACCCAGTACTACGGGCCAGCCTTGAGTCACACTCAAAGGCGTCCGTGGTATATAGGAACCACTCCATCACAGTTCATATTCAAACATCACACATGCATCTCATGCATATAAATATCATGAAAAATTCATGAATCATCATCCATAACATCATCAACTCATATCATTCCACTTAGCATAATAACAATATACATAAACTCAATATGAATGGAAAATATGAAACGTAAATTGTCATATAGTTGGGGTCTCATAACAATTCATACATATATCATATATAGCATATCAACAACAACCCAAATCCATTCATAAACCATGTATTTGAGATGTACGTTCCCCCTACCTGGAAATAAAATCTTCCAGCAAGTTTAAAAGCTTAACCAAGTCACTGTCCACAACTACCAACTGGAATGGCACTGCTACACCAGTCCAAGCTCTTCTTCGTAAAGAGAAAGAACGAAGATTTAATTATCTTTGTTGTCTAACAGCTCCTAGTAGTGAATTAGAGAGAAAGGATTATGATGATTTCACTTTCAACAACTTCTCTATTAATTCAATAGCAGAAGTATTTATATACCTTCCACATGAAAGGGACGTGAATATCTTGAAATACTCTGCCACACGTTTCTTTAGTAATTAATGAAGGGGTAAGATATTTAATGAAAGGAGTACAACACATCGAAATGGGTCCCAACTTAGAAAATATCTAAGAAAGGAATTTGCTAGAAGTTAGAAGATCATAATGACGTGGAAAGCATCCATTAAAATAGGATAAATTCAATTCTGGGGAAAACTTGCTCAGACAACATCAACATAGAGCGCTTGAGCGAGCCTCTAATTCTTTAAGCGAGAAATCTTTAAGCATCAGACCTGATTCTCGCTTGAGCGGACCATTCTCGCTTGAGCGAGAATCACCCAGTAACGAATTCTACTGGCATTCGCTTGAGCGAGGCACCTACTCGCTTAGGCGAAATCCAACCAGAGGCTGTCCTTCGATTCTGCACTCGCCCACTCGGCAAGGCTTCCTAGCACTCACGCCCTACTGTTGTTATTTTTACAGTGGATGTAGGGCCCAACCATGATATGAGAAGTCACTCAGCTGCTCGGAGTGTATTTTGGTAGAAGCCTTGGCCGGCTCCTGAGAATACCGAGTGTTTTATTTATTTATTGTAAACTTATTGAGCCGGTCGGCTAATGTAAATTTGAGAATATTATTATTTAATTCAAATTCTGTTTTGGAAATTTGAATTATTTGTAAAATTTTATTTGATTTATTGAAATTTATTTTAAAAATTAAGGATGTTATATACAGAGCCATCAAATGGGGCTAAATCTAGTTTCAGAGGGTGTAGAGGTGTGGTGTGGGGGTTTATAACAAGAGTTGTAAAAGGGGGAAGGGAAAAACCAGAGGGGAAAAGGTGAAGGTGGTAGGTTGGGTAGAATAAGTAGTTCCAGGGATGGTATAGTTGATGGGAGAGGAGCAGTTAAGAATGGGATTAGGAATACAGGAGGTGGAAGCAGTGGCATATAAAGGGATAGTGTATGGGATAACAACAGGGCTATTGGTAAAAGCAAGAAAAGTTGTAGTAGTTGGTTGAGAGATGGTTGCAGGAGAATGAGGTTGGTGTGTTGGAGATTGAGAGCCCAGCTACAGGGATGCTTCCTGTTCTAGTAACCTACCCATAAAGGTCGTCATAGCGTTGTGCCTAGTGTCCATAGTGGTTTGAAGCGTGTGATGGCGAGTATCCTACAGGAGCTTATGCTCCTCAAGCTGGGTTTATAAAGAACCTAGTTTGTCAGAGATGGACTAGAGGACGTCCTCTAGGTCCTTGGAGAAGGATGGTTTAGGAGGTATGGGGGTAAATGAAAGAACTAAATATTGATAGGATCAATCCTATAATTTCTTAGCTACCAAAGAATTTAGGAAAATCTGCTGAGAAGTTAAATAACTAACAAGACTAAAGAAATAAGAAAGTTCATTCATTGCCATTATAGAAGGAAGATTGTCCCATATATAAGGACTGCATAACTTAGGTTGCCATAATTTTAATTGGGCCTAAATTGTAAGAAGCACATATAAGATTGTCCCAATTTGGTCTCTTTGACAACTGTTTGGACCTGCTAGCAGGTTTTGTGGTACCAGTATAGTGCATCATACTTCAACTCATTATACTTTTATCTTTTTTATAACTTTTCTCATGTATAATTAGATTATTTAGTTTTTCATATTTATATTTTAATTATATTACATATGAAAAATATAAAACAATATTTTTTTCTTAATCTTTAGGTTTATATGTTTAGGAAGAAAATAGGGTAGACAAATAAAATTAAAACCCATAAAAATTTACATAAATGAAAGATAAAATGAGTTATTTAAGTATTTTTGGTATAAGAAATTAAAACTGAGTGATTGTTTGCTTTTAGAAAACATTGTTTTTTTATTTCTTATTTTTAGTGCTAATTACAAAATTGTCGCTTTAATTATAAGAAACAATAAGATAGAATAAAATTATTTTAAGTATTCTCTGAACAAGTTTTTAAAAATAGAAAGCATTATGAAAATTTTGTTTTTAAAAATAAAATAAAAAATTTATTTTCTAAACTCAAATGACCACGCAGGATTAATATTTGACCGGAGAGATGAATCAATTATAAATCATATCATAAAGTATTATTTTAAAGTCATTTTTTATGAGAACTAACAATTTTTCCTTACATAAAAAATAACCATTAAATTATAGCGTATTTTTACTCTAACCGTATATTTTATTTTAGAATAAACTATGAAACTATTGTTTTGTTTTCCACTGGAAATGGGCATATATTGAATCATCTACTCTTTTTATCGATAAAATATTCCATAACAAGAAAAAATAAAATCACCCTCTACTAAATTTACACATATAGTTCCAAATGCATACTGGCCAAATTTTACAAGTTGGAATAGGGAGGGAGAGCCAAGACCATTGTCGACGAAGATAAGCAGGAATACACGTGAAATAACAAGTCGAAAGTTATCTATATACACATCTATCTTAAAACTTATATATATAAAACAAAAGTGAATAAGGATCTGGTTGGATATCAAGTTGGGTTGTTCAAACTGTCAAAAATACATCCTACGGTTAAATGGAGTTTTGACTATCTCAAACGACGTAAATGATCAATATCAACCCTCTTAAATGAGGATTCTTCGATCCTTATACTAACATGAATCTTATGAAGCGTTGTTGTGTTCCTTTTGTAACACTCCTCAAGGTTACTTCATGTCTCATAGGTTAGATCCTACCCTTATAAATGATGGGGATGATGCATGAATTCGAGGCATGCATATAACTAGTTTGCATAGTTGATTGACTCTTTAAATGTTTGGTGTTACCATTACTCACCTTGTCTTTTACTTTAGTGGGGCGACCTAGGTGTTGAAATAACATGGGAAGCGGTTGTGTTATAGGCCACAAGTTGTTTAATTAGTATAATGAATGGTAAAAATTGAAAAGGAAAAGATTGAAATGAAAAATCTTATACAATAAGTAATTATTAGGTGGTTTGAGACTACCACATTACTTATGGTCTCAACAAGTTATTATTTGACAAATATATAAATACGTAGGAATTCAAAAGAAAAAATTAATATTATCTTTGTAACAACCCACTTTTTAAGCAGTAATTAAACAGTGAAAAATTAAAGTTTCTCAAAGAAACAAGAAATGAATCATAGAAAATAGGAAATTTAATACAAGTATATTTTTAGTCTGACTTAAAACGGAAATAAACGAGAATGGAATATAGAATAGAATAATAAAATAAAATAAAAATCTGCTACAGTAAAATGCTACAGTAAAATGCTACAGTACCGTCACATGAAAAATATTGCAGAATGTAGAGAATTCGTGAGAATTCTCCAAATTTCCACCGCCTCATGTCAATTTCGAACTGCTACAGTGATTTGCTACAGTAATTTGCTACAGTAATTTGCTACAGTAACCGCCATTGAAAGCCTATAAATAGAGCCCTGACCTCCCACATTTCCTCAGACCACAAACCTCACAGATCCTATAACCTTTCATCTCCCTCTTCAAGCTCTCAAAACCTTCTTTCTTTAATTTTCGCATAAGGAGAAATTACGCAAACTTGAAGATTTGAAGAAATACCAAGGAGTTTAGCATAAGGAAAGTTTAACGATCTTCACTTGAGGTAAGAAAGAGGGGATAGGATATTAAATACATAGAAATTAAGTTAGAATTGCTTGCTTAATTGTTTAGAAACTCATATAGTTATACTTTAATTTAATTTGAACTAAATTGTGAAATGGATGCAAATGGTTTGGAATATGATATTAAACAATTACCATAACATGGAAGATATGTTTCCATATTCTTTGAAATATGAAATATTATGAAAAATATGTTTTCATAAGTTTGAAATATGATATGAATATTATGAGAAATGTGTTTCCATATGATTGAATTATGATATAAGTAGTATGGAAAATGTGTTTCCATATTCTTTGAATTATAAATAAAGCATGCTTAATTGATTGTCATAATAATTTTATTGTTAAAACTAGTTATAAAGGAATTTGGTAATGAAATGCATTCATGCATCATATGCATTGGCCGTTCAAAGAATCCGCAGAGGGGTTCTTTGAGGGGGTTCCCGGTGGGGGAACGCGCTCTGTTGAGCACAGACCTCTGCGGTGATTTTATACCACGGCCGTCTTAAGGGCTAAGCAGTGTGTCCTTAAGGGGGGTCCCGCAACACTTGTTATTGATATTATGATATTGTTATCCGATGTGGTGTTGCATTATGGGGCGCGGTATCGGTTGGATATCCGTAAAAATGTTATTATTGGAAATCACTGCAGATGTTCCCACCAGAATGGATCCATCATGCATTTTCATTCATATAAAAGAACGTAATATAATACAAAACACTTGTTTGGCATCTGCATCGCATAGCATCCTACTTGTGGTTGTGGTTGTTCTAATTTGATTTCTATTTATTTAGTATTTTATCTCACTCTTTCTGTTACTTGTGGCAACCCTTTTAGTGGTTAACCAGGGAGATATATGACAAAGTGGATAATGCTTGATGTGGATGAATTATGAAGACTTTTGATGCTGATGCTTGCTTGCATGTCTACTGTGGCTGTATTACGTGTATACTATGTTGTTGGTACTGTACGTCTTTATATTTTATAAGATCTAGGTGCCTGTTGTAAAATATAATACGTATGGAACTCTGATATTATGTATAATAATAAGCAGTTAATTATGTAAAAGGTTGCGTACTCTGATATTGTATCAGTAACCTCTGGAATCAGGTTGTGAATCTCTTGATAATTACTATGCGGGAAAATAAGTTATTCATGAGATTTTATATGGAGACAGTAATTATCTTGGGATTTGCAAGTTGGCTCCAGGGTGTTACAATCTTTACTTACACGTGTCATTTTGTGATTGATTTAGACTAATGGTCTAAGAGCATGTAATATTTTCTTCTCCACAATGGTTGCACTAGGCATTGCACTAATTGTTGTCAATTTAGGAGTAGCACAAATGTCAACTTAACAATTTTAGAGTAGCATAATATTTTCTCCACCAAAAGGCTGAATTGGAGGAGTAACATAAATGTCAACTTAACAATTTTTAGTACGTCAATTTAGGAGAAGGAATTAACATTAAAGACTTTTTTTGAATATAAATTACAATCAATGAAAAATTAATATGATAAAATTCCTTTTAAACAATATGATGTAATTATTTCTCAAACAAACAACTTTACTCTCTTAAATATTAAATTGTATTGGTCTTGATTATGAATTAATTTTTATCAACCCACCTGAAGAAATAACAGAGGTCTATACCTCTTGGTCTTGAATGTCCATATAATAATTTCCTAAAATTTTTGGGTTGTCATTGAAACAAGACAATATTGTTGGCAAGTTATACCTACGGAAAGAAGGGGTCTTTGTATTTATGGAATTAAAAAATGGTCTCTTTATATCTTGGTGTGGCAAAGTTAAAATTATCTCCCCCTACTCCTCCATGAACCATCTGAATTAATTGAATTTCACCTTGCTTCCCGTGTTTGTCCCATTGTCGCCGGAGAGAGCTAAACATGCAAGAAGAACTTATATATAAAGGGTGAAGAAAGTAAAACGAAAAAAATGAAGATTGTAAGTTTGTAACTATCACGACATGAGAACCAATTTGATGTAATATTTTATATTATGGACCAAATTGATATAATATTTTAGTTCCCCTTTACCTATTTGGGTTTATCAATGATCAAGACTTCACAAGATAAAAGATCAAAAATAGAATTGTTTTATTGAAACTTTGCTTATAAATTAATGTGAGTGGGTATTAGTGATATTTTTAAATAATTTATTTTATTTTGTTGATCGCTTAATCTATCCAAAGTTGTACATTTTAGATAATTTTTTTATTTAACTGCTCAAAGAGTGAAGATGAATTTGTTTCTTTTTAATCATGTAACATCTTAAATTTTAATTTTTGTTAGTTTTTATTAATCAAATAATTAATTGGCAATGTTAAATTAATTACAAAGGGGTACGTTAATTTTTAGAATTTATCTGGGTAAGTTTTTGGTAACCTAAAGTTACCAAATTAGTTTCAGGAATTAACCGAACAGGCAAAATGACTATATTTGCCCTTGATGCTTAATTAATGTAATTCATTACTACCAATCTTTCTATCCTCACACGTATAGCCTAAGGGAAAAACAAAATTCTACTTCTCCTTCTTCTTCCTCCTCCCACCCGTGACACCATCATCAATTCCACTTTCTTCTTCATTTTCTCTCAAGCTAAGGCAAGAATCAAGGGTCCATTTCTTCCCTATCTTCACAGGTAACAACTGAAAGGCTAGAGGTTCTCCATTTTCCAATTGCCAAGGTGAATCTCAAGAACCCATTTTTATTTTTGGTTCTGTTCTTTAAATTCAAGCCTTGATTTTTTTAATTTCATGCTTTTAGTGAGCTTTGGAACCATGATCAAGTTGTGGGTAGCTTTGTGTGTAACATCCTATTTTTTTAATAATAGTCCCATTTTGTAAATTATGAGGTATAGAAGGTCTATAAGTGTTAATCAATGAATAAAACACTCTATGGATGATATATAATACTCCAAAAATTTTATTTTTGGGTCTAATTATAGGATTTACATAGACCTTTAATGATAAGATTCATTTTTTGAGTGAAACATGCCTTAGAAAGGACTGTCCGAGTGAAAAAGGCACCCTGTTCCGAGTGAAAGAGAAAAATTCCGAGTGACTAAGAGAAATTCCGAGTGAAAAATGGAAATACCGAGTGAAGGTTGTGTTTTCCGAGTGGAACATGGTCGAGAGGGTTTATTCCGAGTGGAATCCTTGCCCCAGAGACACTTTTGTGTGAAGTGGACTGATAGAACCACTTCTGGGTGAAAGAATCCGAGTGACTCACCTTGGAATGACTCACTGCAGAGTCAAACACCTTAGAAAAACTCATTTCCGAGTCAAGTACTCTCCAAAGACTCAATTCTGAGTCAATTATATCTAACTGACTTATTTCCGAGTCAAACATCTCAGAAGGACTCATTTCTGAGTCAAGTATTTCTCCAACTACTCAATTCTGAGTCATATTGTTAAGTATTTTCATTTCTAAGTGAAAGTTTCCCGAGTGCTTTATTTCCGAGAGGAGAGCAAAGGAAAATTCGTTTCCGAATGGAACTTATGCATATGACTTCTTTTCTGGTGAAAGCCTTAAAAGGTTTCCGAGTGAAGAACAATTCAAGGAAGGTTAATCTGTGATGCCAAGAGATGAATAACCAAATGAGTCTCATGTATATAAGCCAAATTCCGAGTGAGACTCGTATGTATGGGCCTTTTCCGAGTGGTAATGGACCTGATGGACTCTGAGTAAAACGTAGTTGAAGAAGTTGGTTTGATCTTGACTAAGTAATGATTAATCGAGTAAAACCCGAGTGGGAAATACTTCTATATTCCTAAGTGTTGATATCCGAGTGAAAAATATTATACATATTCCGAGTGGATAAGATTCGAATAAGTCTGAGTGAGATGGCTTAGTGAATTCCTCCTAATGATGAAAGGGCAGAGTAATTCCGAGTGGAACTCGAGAGTGGAGTGCCTCCGAGTGTGTAATTCCGAGTGGGATGGCACCTGCTGAGGATATACGGTAAAAATTAAGAATAGTTGGTTTTGGAATGAATTAACCGAGTGAGGATCAACCTGATGAGGAGTCGGTTTTGGGATGACATACCGAGTGAGTAATCAATTTAGAGATGAGTCGGTAAGGAAAGGAATTGCCGAGTAATGGCCGATCTAATGTTGATCAGTTCTGGAAGTGAAATGCTGAGTGAATGATGATCAATAAGGATTATTCTACTGAGTAGAAATCTGGGTGTTGGGAATCGATTTTAATTAATTTTACCGAGTGCACAATCGAGTAGAATGAGTCGGTTTGTAGTAATCTGCCGAGTGACAAACCAAAGAGTGTGGATCGGTCTGGAAGATTTAATTGAGTGAAAGACTGCTTGTGATGACTCGGAATTAGAAGAAATAGCCGCGTGATAGACTATGTAAGTGTGAGTCGGCTAAAAGTGATTTGATTTGAAACTGCCGAGTGAGAGACTGATTGAGAGCTGACTCGGTGTCAAGAGGTTCTGCCGAGTGAGATACTTTGAGTGTCCGAGTCAACTCCGACTGAGTTACCTCCAAGGAAGAGAAATCTGACCGAGTTTTCAAGAAGACATAATTCCGAGTGAGTGTCCAATTAGGTGGGAGTCGGTTCTGGATAGATTCTACCGAGTGAGAAACTGAGTACTTGAGTCGGTTTCAGAGGAATTCCGAGCAAGGACAGTATGACTCGCTCAAGCGAGTCGGAAACGCTTGAGCGAAACTCCCTTCTGCCAGTGTTATATATGGCACTCGCTCAAGCGAGAGAAGATTTTGCTTGAGCGAGAGGGACTCGGATTCCCTTCTTCTTCACAACGACTGGCAATTCCAGTCGGCTTAGAGGCTAACCGAGTGGATTCCAGTCGGTATTCAGCGCAGGAGTAACTTTTTGACTCCTTTCTTGTCTCTTATGCATATTTTAATGCATCTAAACCCATTATTCACCTCTAGTGTGTAGGACGGCCAGAAGTGGACCATTATAAGCCCACTTTCTTATTTAATTCCCATTATCAACACACTAACAGCACTAAACATCCACTCAAGGGAAAGTTGTTCCCCACTTGTCCTTACATTATTAACATTTCTTCTGCTCAGACCTACCTTCAGAGAACAAGGCCAGTATACCTTCTTCCTCTCTTTTACTCTTCTTTCTCAATACACCTTCGAACATGAGCAAGGACAGCAAGGAGACCATTTCCAGTCGGCAAACCAAGTAAGAGGGGACAGGGTTGTGAATAACTATGAAATGGGTAGACTTGTATGCTGTTCTAGGATTCCAGAATTAACTTCGTAACATGTTGCTCATTTTTGAAATTAAAAACGTATGAATTTGACTCTGACTTCTTCATGAAAGTTGTAGATCTTTTTGTTATCTAAATTTTGAGACCTGAATCAATTAATTTGAATATGTATAGCTAAAATTATAGCCAAAATACTACAACATGTTCGTGTGGAAGATTTATCCTATGTTTTGTGTATATATTAATATGCTGGGACTTGTATGTGCATAATCAGCCTTTCATGTCTTCATGAAAGTTGTAAATATTAATGTTATGGATCTATAGAAAGTAGTTTCAAGTCAAAATGATTTTTGTAGCTCGAGATATGCCTAAAATACTGAAGTATGTCCAAGCTGTAAATCTGTTAACTTGAGATACGAACTTTATTTTTAAAACTGGGAATTTTGTGGTGAGAATTAGTGATCAGTGTCTTCATGAAAGTTATAGATATTTTTATTATGTGAATTTTGAGACCTTAACCTACTGATTTGAGTATGTGTAGCAAACGTTATAGCCAAAATACTATAGCATGTCCGAGTGGAATATTTATCCCATGTTTTGTGTATATTTTAATATGCTGGGACTTGTACGTACATAATCAGCATTTGATGTCTTCATGAAAGTTGTAGGTATTTATGTTATGGATCTATAGAAAGTAGTTTCAAGTCAAAATGATTTTTGTAGCTTGAGTTATGCCTAAAATATTGAAGTATGTACAAGCTGTAATTCTGTTAATTTGAAATCTGAATCTTATTTTTAAAACTGGGAATTGTGTATTGAGAATTAGTGGTTGGTGCCTTCATGAAAGTTGTAGATATTTGTGTTAAGTATAATTTAGAACTGGTTTCATGCCAAAATCATTTTTGTATCTCCAGAAACGTTCAAATTACTAATATATGTACGTTTTGGAAAACTCACCTTGAGGCAGTGTGGTATTTCGTGAATAAGTGGTAATTCTGTTTGGAATTTGAAATTGTGTTCTTCATGAAAGTTGTAGATAATTGTATTATTAAGCTATAGAAAGTGGAATCACATGAAAAGGTTATGATTTGCTCATGTTATGACTGTTTTACTAGAGTATGTTGCTGTTGGAAATGCTGAAAGTTAATTATAATGGTTATTATGAATGAAAATGATATTTTCTCTATAAGTAACAATTTATTATTAAACTCTTGAGTGATTATGATTTATTATTGATGTTGTTACGTTTTAATGAGTATCATACAGTTGTATATTTTGGTGGTGAATAATTATGAATGATATAATTAATATATATGAGCATGAATGCCTTGTGGTTATTGTTACATGTGGTTGAAACAGTAAATCCATGATTCTGAAAATTATTATATGTGATGTGTCCTTGAGGACTTGTGGTTTTCCAAGTGGTTTTGGAAATATTAATATCATGGTATGTTAAATGATAAAGAGAATTAAAGGCATTCATGCATCATAAGCATTTGGACGCACCATGGAATTTTAGGGGGTTTCATGATTGCCTACCCTGGTGGGGGGTTACTCTATGATGAGTTAAAGCCCTATTTTTACGATGTGTTGGTCATGGGGCTGTAGGGATCCATGACTGTATTAATTCCTACCGGTGTCTCTATGAGATCTTTTACTGCAGTATTCCCACCAAACCAAATGGATCCAGCATGACATCATTTGACTAATTAAAGACTTATTAAATGAACTTGTTTGGCATATTCATCATATCATTATGGTTTGTTGATTGTGTTTGTACAATTTTATTTATTTTATATTTATTCTATATTCTGTCTCACTCTTACATTAATTTTTACAGTGAATGCCACGCAGAATGAAGAGTGATGCCATGATTGATGCCTATATGAATTATTACTTGGACTTTGATTTTATGGGTTGTAATAAGTATAACGTATCATGTACCGTTATTTTCTAAATCGTTTCCGCTACTTAAATGTTTTTTTGAATTTAATTATTCACGACTAGTATGTATGATAATATTCCGCAATTATCAACTGTTACGTGAACTCTGAACTTAATTTATGAATTTTAAAATGATCTTTTAAAAACGCAAAAAATTTATTCGAAAAATTATACGGGGCGTTACATTGTGGATCTTAAGTGACAATTTTTCCATTAATTGGTATGCTACATAAAAACCTATTATTTAATTTAGTTCCATTTCATGGATTCTAGCTTTAATCCTTCTGTCTTCATGGCTATAAATCATTTTAGAGCCATTTCTAAGTTGTGGGTTGCGTCGAAGCTTTGTGGGATCGATTTCAGAGTGCCATCAGCAAGTGGTAATGCATTATCCGGTAAGTCGAAACCTATTGAAACTATAGCGAATTAATGATTTTAGCTTCAAAATATATATCTAGTAGCTTAAGGATTATCAATATAATTGTTATTAATTTTTAGAAATTATTGAGTTAAGAAATTGGTATTTAGAAACTAGTTCTGGAAGGCCAGAGTGTGGTTTTGGGATTGGAGTCATCGATTACAGGTAAAGGAATCATTATATTTTAAATGTACGAGTTATGCATGGATAAGGGATATATCTATGTTTAAATAAATTTGAAATGGATTAATATGATTATATTCAAATAATTGAATATTATTGATATAATTGATGATTATATGATGATGTTGTTTAACTATCCCTGAAGTTATTTGTTGTTGAGATAAGATCATTGATGATATGAATGGAAATTGATAAATTATGAGTTGAATAAGGTATTTGTTATTATGGAATTTGATTTGAATCTGTTCATATGTGTTTGAAAGATTAATGATGATCAAATAATGAAATTGATGCCAGTGACATGGATTATGATGTAAATAAATTGTATAGATGATTGTTGAGGATGAAAATGATGAAATTAATGTCAAAGGTATGACCTATGATGTAAAGGAATTATATTGACAAGTTTTGTGATTGAATTTGCATGCTATGCTTGATGAGAGTGTTTGGATGTGAACCCTTAACAATGGTAACCAAGTGGTGGCCCTTGATGATGGTAATTAGGTGGTTTATTGAGCATTGATAGTTGTTTGACATAATATTTGCATTTAGACGCTCACAGGACTGTAGGGGGCTTATGATGCCGGCCTAGATGGGAGGGCGACTTGATGGTAAGGCACATACCTTGTGATGATTTTTTGAGATTCCATAGTCGTCTTTGAGTTGGACTCAAGGCTGACCCACAACAACTAAGTTGAGGTTCCGTTGTCACTTGAAGTGACTAATGTTGTAAATAGGCGAACGGTTTAGTACCAGTAAAAAATTTAAAGATGGATGTTGAGAAAATTTTAATACTACAGTATTAATCCCATCAGTAAAGTCAGCTCTACATACACATACTTTAGCATATGTGATTGAGATAGAAATGCTGCGGGGCAGCCATTGATGATGATCATGATTGTGAATGATGTGTCTATAATGATATGATGATATTTAAATATGTTAAATGACATTTGATGAGTTGTGATGAATTAAGACAAATAATGGTTGATCATGGTTACATGATGTGATTGATGAACTATATGATAATATAAATATATTGTGAGGTAAATCCAGTTTAATATTTGTCATTTAACATATATATGCTTACTCCTTAACCGTTTTTCTTTCTGTGAACATGGAACGACAAGGGGAACGATGAATTGCCATTGGGAGTGTCATGATGATCTGTTGGGAGTATTTGTGTATACTTGTATAGTTTTGATGTTATATGTCTTTACCGACTATTTTGATTGATGCATATATTTGTATAGTGGACTAGGTATATGTTAATATCACTGAAGGTTTAGTATATGTTTTGATACATAATAATGGAGATTGAATGATGATGAATTATATGTATATATGTTTATGTCTATGAATTGTGCGAGGACTTATATAACGCTATATATGTGAAATGGGCATGTCTGTAACAGCCCAAATTTTTAATTAAATTTGAAGCGGTAATTAAACAGTAAAAAAAATTAAAGTTTCTCAGAAAAATAAGAAATGAATCTTAGAAAATAGGAAATTGAATTCTGAATACAAGGATATTTTTAATCTGACTTAAAACGGAATTAAACGAAAATGGAATGTAGAATAAAATAAAATAAAAAAATAAAATAAAAATCTTCTACAGTAAAATTGCTACAGTACTTGCTATAGTAAATTGCTACGGTATCTGTCACATGAAAAATCTTGTAACTTCACGAGAATTCTTCCTCCTTCGCACCGCCTTATGTCACTTCGATTTGCTACAGTGATTTGCTACAGTAACCGCCAATAAGGCTCCAACCTTCCAAATTTCTTCAAAACCAAAAACATTACCAATTCCACAACCTTTCATCTCCCTCTTCAAGCTTTCAAAACCTTCATTTGCCATACTCAAACTCTTTAATTTTGCATAAGAAGAAACTACACAAACTTGAAGATTTGAGGAAATACAAAGGAGTTTAACATAAGGAAAGCTTAGGGATCTTCAATTGAGGTAAGAAAGAGGAGATAGGATATTAAATACATAGAAATTAAGTTAGAATTGTTTGCTTAATTGTTTGGAAACTCATTTAGCTAGATTTTAATTTAATTTGAATTAAATTGTGAAATTGATGCCAAATAGTTTGGAATATGATATATGATATGTTTCTAGTGTTGTATGATGATTTGGAACCGATTGGCACATTTAATTTGCAATCGAAATCATTAAAACAGCAAAAACAGAAGGAAACAGAGTGCTGTCTTCATATATGGATTATACTTATAAATATGATGAAATGTTATATCTTCTTGAATTTTACCATAAATTCTTATTGTTAAATTATGAATAAATTTAATGATATAAATTTACTGCATTCATGCATCATATGCATTGGCCGTTCAAAGAATCTGCATGGGGGTTCTTTGAGGGGGTTCCCGGTGGGGGAACGCGCTCTGTTGAGCAACAGACCTTTGCGGTGGTTTTATACCACAGCCGTCTGAAGGGCTAAGCAGTGTGTCCTTAAGGGGGTCCCGTGTGACATCCCGGCGCTGTTGAGGCGGGGAGTGATCGCCGGTGCATGGGCATGGACAAGGAGCGGCTCCTGGCAGGCTTCCAGTGGGGAATGTGGCATCCTGGGCACTGTTGAGGGCGGGGAGTGATCGCCGGTGCATAGGCACGGACAAGGAGCGGCTCCTGGTAGGCTTCCAGTGGGAGGGACACATGAACGAACTGAATACATACCAGAATGAGAGGGATCCAAAGACTGTATAGGTATGGGACTATACAGTCGAGGATAGCTTAAAGAAATGAATTCGTACTACCTATACCAACAAATGCATTAGCCTTTTCGGTGGCCTATCACTTAAGAACCCCAAAGTTAAACGTGCTTAACTTGGAGTAATTCTGGGATGGGTGACCTCCTGGGAAGTTCTCAGGAAATGTGTGAGTGAGGACAAAAGCACATTGGAAAGGTCTCGTGTTGGTCTGTGGGGAGAGTCGTTCATTCCTAAAAAGCGGCTGGGGCGTTACAGTGGTATCAGAGCCTAGCCTCTCCTAGTACGGTATGGATCGGGGACGAACCAGGCGGAAGCTGGTGGGCATGTGACACCCCGGCGCTGTTGAGGGCGGGGAGTGATCGCCGGTGCATGGGCATGGACAAGGAGCGGCTCCTGGCAGGCTTCCAGTGGGGAATGTGGCATCCCGGGCACTGTTGAGGGCGGGGAGTGATCGCCGGTGCATAGGCACGGACAAGGAGCGGCTCCTGGTAGGCTTCTAGTGGGAGGGACACATGAACGAACTGAATACATACCAGAATGAGAGGGATCCAAAGACTGTATAGGTATGGGACTATACAGTCGAGGATAGCTTAAAGAAATGCATTCGTACTACCTATACCAACAAATGCATTAGCCTTTTCGGTGGCCTATCACTTAAGAACTCCAAAGTTAAACGTGCTTAACTTGGAGTAATTCTGGGATGGGTGACCTCCTGGGAAGTTCTCAGGAAATGTGTGAGTGAGGACAAAAGCACATTGAAAAGGTCTCGTGTTGGTCTGTGGGGAGAGTCGTTCATTCCTAAAAAGCGGCTGGGGCGTTACATCCCGCAACACTTGTTATTGATATGATTGTATTATTATCCGATGTTGGTGTTGCATTATGGGGCGCGGTATCGGTTGGATATCCGTAAAAATATTATTGCTGAAAAATCACTGCAGATGTTCCCACCAGAATGGATCCATCATGCATTTTTATTCATATAGAGAATGGAATATTAATATAAATATAATACAAAGTACGTGTTTGGCATCCACATCGCATAGCATCATACTTGTGATTGTGTATGTTCTAATCTAATTTTTATTTATTTGATATTTTATCTCACTCTTTCTGTTACTTGTGGCAACCCTTTAGTAGTTAACCAGAAAGACATGTGACAAAGTGAATGTTGCTGAATATGGATGAATTATGAAGGCTTTTGATGATGATGCTTGCTTGTGTGACTACTATTGCTATATTATGTATATGCTATGTTTTGGTACTTTACATCTTTATATTTTATAAGATCTAGGTGTCTGTTGTAAAATATAATATGTATAAAACTCTGATGTTATGTAAAATAATAAGAAGTCAATTATGAAAAGGTTGCGCACTCTGATATTGTATTAGTAACCTCTGGAATCAGATTGTGAATCTCTTGATAATTACCAGGTGAAAAATAAGTTATCCATGAGATTTTATATGGTGACGGTAATTATCTTGGGATTTGCAAGTTGACTCCAGGGTGTTATAATGTCTATGAAAATGACATATAACATTGAAATTGATCATTGATGAGTATGTACGGGTAAATGCATAATAGCCATGTGATTTAAATAGTTTGCTTGTTATTTGGTTAAAGTTTATGCATAAATAAGGAACTGGATAGGTTAGATTTCGATATGTGAGGTTCTGAAATAGGTTTGATAATTCCTATATAGTATTTGAAATGTGTGAGGATTAGAATGACCCAATTTGGATGAGAATTGAATGAGTTGGTTGATAGAAATGACCAAAAATTGCCTAAATGTATTTTTTCCTGCATCTCCCTTGTTTTTACGAATTATTAGGTGCGGACAAGACCAGTAAATCATAACTAATATGAATAAACTTGTGTTAAAGTTTAGTGCATTCAAAGGTCAAACAAACAAATTAAGGTATGAGGAAGTTGACCGATGACCAAAATTTTACATTCTCTTTATCCGGTAATCTATCACAAAACTTGTAGAATCGATTACACAATTGCACCCTGACACGTGTATATTTTTAAAAGTTGTTGGTAATCGATTACACCACACTAGTGTAATCGATTACATAGCCTCTATTGACCTTCGTATTTTTTCAGAAAAGAGTTAGCTTTTCACCTAGCTATCGTCTAACCTTTTTAGTTAATTCAATCAGTATTTTGGGGTATTCGAGCGATTATATTAGATTTGTAAAAATTGAAAAAAAAATTCTTGTATTTTTATTAAATAAGTGTTAAAAATTATCTATTAAAATTTTAAAATAGTAATATTTTTTTTATAATAATTATATAAAAAAATATATTAATTAAAAAAGTTAATGTAGTATAATAAATAAAAGGTAAATAATGAATTTTAATATTAAGAAGAAATAATTACAAAAAATTAAAGTGAATAGAAATGAAACTATGGCGAGATAAACGAGGTATGAAGTGGAAAAGTGTTGCAATTTTAATCCCGATCCAAACGTAGATAGACACTGAAACGCAGCGTGAT
This sequence comes from Clitoria ternatea, assembly GCA_037962975.1. Classification (NCBI taxonomy): domain Eukaryota; kingdom Viridiplantae; phylum Streptophyta; class Magnoliopsida; order Fabales; family Fabaceae; genus Clitoria; species Clitoria ternatea. The sequence continues at coordinate 291,590,271 of CM075670.1, forward strand.
TCTAACGCGTGGAATGATCAAATTTCAAACTCAATACAATACCTGGTAGTACTATCTCCACTTCCATACAGCTCAGCATCACCCGATCTCTCTCTCTCTCCCTCTCTCCGCTCTATATATACCCCTATCGCGGTCCCTCTTCCTTTCATTCGTTCACTCTTTCTCCCACTCTTTTCTTTCTTTCTCTACCAACCATTTCCATTCTCTCATTTCTCGTTCATCAAATTCTAGGGTTGTTACGATGAGGCTGAGGGAGGACGTAGCTTGTAAGAACAACGACGACGTTGTTCCCGACGAAGAGGAAGTAATACAGGAACTAACCCTCGCCCAAAATCAATGGTGTCCCCTCGTTAATGCCACCTTTTCTTCCCCCAAAAGACTCCTTGTTGTTGGTTATGCTCTCACTACTAAAAAGATTCAGAGCTTTTTGCAGCCTAAGCTTCAAGGTTTAGCTAGGTATAACCTATAATCGCTAACCAACGCTGTTAATTACTTCTTTTTTCCTTCGTATTTTTTTGAAAATTTTCCTTAAAGGCTAAAGAAAAATGTTAAGATTAACCGCAATCGTTTTTTTCTTTCGGTAAACCGACTTTTAATTCAATTGTTTCGACAAGATAGGGAATTTTCATGTTTGGTTCTTTTCAATTAATTAGGTTTCAAAACGCGTCGTTTTCATCGGGTTGGCGAGAAAGTGAAAGCCAAAAAAACATGTGATCCTCGGAGTATCCGCCAACAATGGGGAGATATTTTCCCAATTCTTATTTTTTACGGGAATATGGAAATCCGTGTGAAAATCAAATTTCTGAAAAACGTAGATTCGCAGGAGCCTTACAAATTGTGGATACTTTATTCTTAACTTATTTTTTATTTGAGAATGTTGACCGTGTTGTTCAAGTATTCGGTTGGTAGCTGATTTACATAATTTTGTGCAGGAACAAGGGAATACTATTCGTAGCAATTGATCATAATAGGCCTCTTTCAGATCAGGGTCCTTTTGATATTGTGTTGCATAAGGTTATCTTTCTTTCTTTCAAATTTATTTGTATTGCCTTTCTGTTGTTATGTTCAAGGGGGACTGATTCTTATGTTTTGTTTCTCGGAAAAATGCAGTTATCAGGGAAAGAGTGGCGCCAGGTCCTTGAGGTTGGTCTGTTTTTTTTTAAAAAAAAGAATTCCAGCACGTGTTTTTATTTTGTTCATGAACCGGTATAATTATACTACTTGATTTGTTGTTGACTTGTTTTCCCGTGTATTTGATGCTAATTAATTGGGATGAGAAAGAAGAAAAGAAAAGAGGCTGGTCAACGACTAGCTTTTATTTGACTTTCTGCATAATTTGCAGAGTGTTTGTTTGGGTCTATCTCTCGTTATGAATCATGAATCAGTTACTTGAGGTCGAGGCCTCAAGGTAGTGAGGATGGTATTACTTTCATGGCCATCTAGATTTTTTTGTATGGTTTTTTTATGGCTATTCTTTTCAAATCATTTTTCTTTTTTAATTTGTTTAGTTAGGTTAATTTCTCCTGGGTGCAACGATACCCTTCTTCCGTCTGGTTAAGAGAGATAGATACCTTATGCTGATACTCTATGCTTGTAGTGTTTGCTGTACTTCTTGATTGGATTTAGGTGTTATGGTGGCGGAGTATGTATAGTAGTTTGCAGGTTAATGATTTTCTGATCAGTGGACATGAATTGCTGTGACTTGTTACCATCTTATGTCTTTCATTAACCGATATTTGCTGCCTGGTCTATATGTTTGGGACGCATGAGGGTATAGTTATTGAATGGTAGATGAAGGAGATCTCATGATGTGGAACAGAACAAAGAATAGAAACCTAGGTTCAACTAGGAATGATATGGATGCAAGTACCTTGTACTGCAGTCTGAAGTAAGGAGGAGTGAAGAAATCAAGTTGGATTAAGATAGGATTAGTGCATTGACCAAGAAATTCATGATTCTTAAGTTGAATCACTTCAAATTTTGCTAACCCAAATGCTTGCTCTTACTGTTCTGCTGTTAGTCTATAACTGTTTTTCTCTTGTATTTGATGGGGGATAATATTGCAGTATAGCTGGATCCATTTCCCTGATATCTTAGTCAAATTAAAAAATTTATAAATTTATTCTCTAATGTCTTCTCAATAATTTACTGACCTTGATATTTCATGATTGCATGTTAATCATTAAAAAGGTTTAAAAACTTTCATGTTTCAATGAAAGATGGTTGAATCAAGATACCCTCTGTGCACTGTGGCTTGTCATTTTGAACATTGTATTCTAGTGTTTACTCTGGAGGGAACACCATTGTTACTTGTTTCTTTTGAGAGGATGTTTCTTAGTTTATGATTAATGTGGATTGAGCTTAGGTTTCTCTATACATGCATAAACATTTTGAGATTTTTCTAGAGAAAAGAAAAAAATCAATTTGCTCTTGTTTGGCTGTTCACCTTCTCTAGGTAGCTGTTTTTATAGTATCTAGAGAACCAATGACTTCTTTTTTGTAGTTCCTTACTTCTGGATATATTTTAGGACTATAGGCAAACGCATCCTGAAGTTACTGTTCTGGATCCTCCAGATGCCATACAACATTTACGCAATCGGCAGTACATGCTTCAGGCTGTTGCGGATATGAGCCTTTCTGATTCCTATGGTAATTTTTTTTTCCTCTTCACCTTGATGTTAGATTATGGCTGGCTATATCACTCTTTGGCAATGCTGTATGTTCAGTTATGTTGAGTAAATAGATTTTTTTCACATTAATGCAGGCATAGTTGGTGTTCCTCGGCAACTAGTTATCAAGAGAGACGCATTAGCCATCCCAGAGTTGGTCAACAGAGCTGGCTTGACTTTACCCCTTGGTATGTATTTGTTGGTTTTTTCAACTACTTTTAGATGCTGCAGTTATGTGATTTCTCAGAGCATGGACGCATGGACATTTATTGTTACGAGGGTTGTGTTTTTGAGGCAAAGTCATTAGAACTTATGAAAATAGGCATGGTAATCCTATCTTTTTTGTGTCTGGTCAGATTACTTGTTACTTAATTTTGTAATACTGAATTTGTACTTTTTTTCTTATGTTTGCAACTTCAAAATCATTTTAGTTGCAAAGCCCCTTGTTGCTGATGGAAGTGCAAAGTCTCATGAATTATCCCTTGCTTATGAACAATACTCCCTTCAAAAACTGGAACCACCTCTTGTTCTCCAGGAATTTGTCAACCATGGTAAGCAAGTTTGTTTTTTTATCAATTCAATATTCTACTCCTAAAAGGCTAGAACCCAACCCATTATAATTATGTGAATAACACATGCTGTTTTCTTTGTGGTGTAGGAGGTGTTCTCTTTAAGGTTTATATAGTCGGTGATGCCATTAAGGTAGTCAGACGGTTTTCCTTACCTGATGTTAGCAAGTGGGAGCTCTCCAAAGAGGCTGGGATATATAATTTCCCAAGGGTTTCTTGTGCTGCAGCTTCTGCAGATGAGGCTGATCTGGACCCTACTGTTGCTGGTAAGTTATCATGTCTTGAACTAAAGCTTTCTAAAGGTCTTTACTTTTTTCAAACATTTTACATTCTCCCCATTAAATGGAGAAAGGAGCCTCCTTAGAAACCCAGTTCTTCCTTGTCCCAGCCATCCACAAACACGAGAAAAAACTAGTTCTTGGTTGCGTCTCCTGGGTTGATAATTTCCTCATCCAAAATCTTATTGAATATCATAATTCTCACACTATCATTATACATCAATCCATTTTTAATCAAAATAATTATATAATTAATAATTCAGTATTTGCCCGGCCTAATTTGGGATTAAGTGGTAATCTAACTTAGGCAATTGAAATCTAGCAATTGAGTCGTAAAAAGTTTTCATGACTTCACCGCACATGCTAGTTTCTTGATTTTCTTCATTTTTCTCCTGCAGAGCTTCCTCCAAGACCTTTACTAGAGAAACTGGCTAAGGAACTTCGATGGCGTTTGGTAACTTGCACATTCTTTTGGTTGAAGGCTTCATGTTATATCAATACAAAGGAGAAAGGATCTATAGTTAGACTTTGTTGTTATTCTTTTTTATAGGGTCTTCGACTTTTCAACCTGGATATTATCCGTGAGTATGGAACAAGAGATCACTTTTATGTCATTGACATAAACTATTTCCCTGGTAAGAGGAATTTTTTTTTCATATAGAAGATCTAGGTGCTTACTTCTTTCTAGATGTCAGCAAACACAATCTTTAGTTGGTTTTTTGGTTGGCACTCTTTTATTTTGGAGGAATCCTGTACCCCCAGTAATTATTAGTGTGCTCTGGCTACTTGGTAGGCCCAAATTAGAGTTCAGCTAGTAATTAAGAAGTATTAAAAAAGAATTTCAAAAGAGTTTATGTATACTATTTCTTATTTTGTAATCATTCCTTCCTATTAAGTATTTGTATGAATTTCTTTTTATTATACCCCGAATTGGTTATACTCATTCTATTTTGTGAGGGTATCAAGAATTGACTTAGACATAATGTAAAGTTTAAAACTTATGTATTTGTTTAAGGTTAGTTTTAAAATTGTTGCAGGATACGGGAAAATGCCGGAGTATGAACACATATTTACAGACTTCCTGTTGAGCCTGGGGCAGGGGAAGTATAAGAAAAAATCAGGCTAAAATAATTTCGGGGCCTTTGATTTATGCCCTCTCTTAAAAGTAAGTACGTTTGGTTTGAAGCTCCAATCTGTGACTGTATGCTGTATCTTTGAAAGCATCAGTTTTCTAATTTGGTTGCAGTTTTGGTCTATATGTGGTGGCAGTGCCAGGAAAAGACTTGGAGCGACCTGTACAGAACAAGTGCTAGTGTCTTATGTTGTGCTGGAAACTTTCTGCTGCTTTAACACTGTATTCGAAGTCATTGCAAATCCGGAAGTTCCAGCTTGATGACCCAAGGGGTCAATTTTCTGCAAGGCTTCGAATTTGAAGGATTTATCTTCGCATTGGGAGGTTGGACCCTGAATGTTGATAATTTGAACATAGTGTTTGGTAACTTGACGGATTTTCAAATGTACTGACCGTTCTTTGCTGTATATAGGGTATAGATTCTTGACAGTAGGAATCTAATGCAAAATTTCAGTAAAGTAAATCTTCAGTAGTCATGAGATTTCATTCATTTTCTATACTTGGTTACAGTTATTTCATAGAAGTAAATGAAGCCTTTACGTATATGTTGTGTTTATATATCCCTCGTTAGGGACGCTCAACGAGTAATGGGACGAAACTAGGGCGACGCATTGTTTTCATTTTTTTAAAAATACCTTTTTTACTTTCGCTCCTATATAAATATTAATATGAATTAGAGCAGCTTTTTACAATATTATAGCCTACATTTTCTTTCTATAAAATATTCTACATCCCATTTCTTAAAATTTGATTACTCCTTTAATATTGAACTTTTAAGCATTTCTTTCTGCCTTTAAATTTGTGATTATATTTGACATGATTGTTATTCATCATCAAGTAGCACTGTGGAAGTGCATGTGGGTTACCTTTGCTTGATTGAAGAAGAGATGTGGTTTAGGAAAAGAAATAGTTTGGTAGCCTAAAATCTTTAGGTAAAACCATCACATTTATGCCTAGGCTTTAACCTCTCGTTTGGGTAAAAGTTCATTCAAAAGATGAGATATTATTACAATTATGATAGGAACTATTCCTAACTTTCCAATCTTGAATCAGATCAAGATAGCCCGTCTCAACATATACATTAGTGAAACGAAGTTCTTTAGCTATTGAAGAGGCGATATTCAAACACAAGTAATTTATTACAATGATAAGAAGTAAATTAATTTTGATGCTCCATTCAGACACAGGTAATTTACTACACTAATATGTAGCAAATATATGAGCGACCAAAAATCACATTTTATTTTAATTTATTTCCTACTAAAAGAATTTTGCGCATGATTCTTGTTGCTGTTAACTCTAAAACAACACTATTACACAACTTAAGACATCTAATTTTCTTTATCTCTCTCACATTAACATCTATCTATCTATCATGACATCTACCATAGAACAGAGACTTTCAAGTTTCTGATATTCGCGCATAAAACATAAGGAAAAATCAAACAACGGTAAAACATACAATTGTAAAATAAATTCACATCTTTAATTAAAAAGCTAATAAAGTTATTTGAATATTCAGGGATAACAGATTAAGAATTGAGAAACCTTAATCCAACGAAGAAACACAGCAAATTACGTTCCAGATGAAAGCAGGAAACAAATAGAAGCATAATTGAGAAACAGAAAGTGAGTGACTAGGTAGAAGGAGGGGGAGGAGGAACAGAGGAATCAGCAGAAGCAGGAATAATGACTGTAAAATCAGGAGGAAGAGGAGGCAGGGGAGGGTATTCGGTGGGCTTGCGGTTAATGTCCCACGGTTGTGTCTTGCGAGGCCTCGTCTTCATGTGATGCGACGTCGCTTTCTTCTTCGGCCGAGACGAACAAACTATCGTCAATCCACCGTCGTTTCTTCTTCCAATTGGCGCCATCAACGCTCCGCAACCGAACATGCTTGACACCGACGACGACCACATCCTTTCTCTATCTTCTCCAATGCTCCTCAACACTCATCCCTTACCGCTTTATCTCTCTCCATTCTTTTCAAACTTCCGAATTTACCCTTCTACTTTGGGTTTCGGCCTTTTGGGGCACAAAGCCCATCTCTCTGTTGGACTTGCTCACCATTCTTTTTACTTTTTACGCCACCCATATTGGTTAAGTGGTTATAGATTTTGAAATTCATATGTAATACTAATAACTAAAAAGTTTGGTTTTAAAATCGATATTTAGATCATGGGTTTCACGTCATCTGCTAATAAAAACTAACTGAAAATTACGTTATATATTTATTTATATATAAAAAGGCAATTTAGAGCTAGCGGGAGATTTAAATGCCAGAAAAAGAAAAATAGCGTGTCAAGAGTAAATCCGGATGGTGTGAAAAGCAATGTTCCACACTCTTTAACTCTCTTTCTTAGCCAGCGTTGGAACCCAAATTATATCTTTAATTTAACCTTTCTTGCTGGGTGATTGTCTTTAATTTCTTTCACTTTCGGGCTCCCTTTTGCAGTGGAAAAATAAAAAAATTATAAAGACTTGACTTTGAACTCATAAATTAAGATCCATAGGGATGGAAATGAGACAGGTTAGACCGAGCTTTAAGACACGAGTCTAGTCTATATTAAATTTTTAAGGTCTGAGTATTTTTTTTTTAAGACCTGACCTGACCTGTTTAAAGGCCTAACCCGTTTAGAAGTCTATTTAAAATACCTATTTATAGTGAAACTTTTTTATATAATTAGGTTATTATGTGATCCTATTTTTATTTAACTAATATCACTTTAAACATTTTCAAATTGTTATTAATTTGTGCTTATTTTTAAATTATAGGAATCGGAAAAATAAAAATAATCATCTTTAAATTACCATTCATATTATTGTAAATATCATTCAACAAAATTATTATTATTATTATTGCTATATTTGTGTAATATTTTAATACTTTTTATTAGTCTAATAATAATATGTTCATCGGTATTTAATATCCTTACTCTCTATCGGTATAAGTATTTTTTTCAAAAAATTTATTGTTATAAATTTTTAAATGAAAAGATTAATCAAATCGTAATTTATAAATTTGAAGTTATTACAATTACAATCCATATAGACACGCGCACACCACGTATGTATCTTTTATTATTATTTTAAGATTCACAAAAAGAAAATATCATGTTATTTTTAAGTAATTATATTATTGTACATCATGCGGATTGAACTTATAATTTTTATCATTAAAATTTTAAATACATTAATATAATTATTACTATTTTTGTTTGAAATTCAACTTTATATATATATATATATATATTCAATTGGTTTAGGCCGGGATACAAAGTCCGGCGTGACAACTAGCTCTCAAACAATATTTATTTATGTACGTTTTACATCGGTATAGTGGAAATCCGATATTATATGGGGAATAAGAGTCTTGTAGTTTTTTCCATGAGTGTAATTTCATCAACCTTATGCATTGTGGGGCAAAAAATGATGTCACCTGCAAGGACACTTTGATGTTAAGTCAGTGGGATATTTAGAGAATAAGAAGGCTTGAGCGTAAGTTTGTAGTAAGAATGTTCTACCTTTTTTTCGTTGATTCATAAGTTTTATACCTTAAAATAATGGAAAAGTCGTTTTAGGTAGATGAGTTTACCGTACCAAATGTTAGCGTGATGCTGATTATTTGAAGAAAGGCTGACTATACCTTTCCATTAGTCATTTTATAGGTTACTTCCTCAACACGTGATTGCTTAAGTCAACTCTGAACTTCTTCCAGTATTAAGAGAATGACTCATGTCAGTGTTAAGTCATGAGTCTCATACACAATGTTGGGAGCTGATGTCAAATTTCAATAACTCGTACGATGTCGGTCTTGCATGACGATTTTTAGATCGAATGACCTTTTTGTCCATGAGTCGGTATCGAGACCAAATCATATATTTTTAGTTTTAGGTTTCTTTTTTAAAATAATAAATTTATATTATGTATAATATGTCTTTTACTCTTTATTATATATAAAAAATATTTTTATTTGGTTGGTCTTTTATTTAGAAATTTTTTATAATAATATTCTTATTTCAATTTTTAAAAATTTATTCAACTCTATAAATCATCGATAAGTTATATTTCTTCAATATTCTTAAATTTTTAATGATTTTTACTTTCCCTTTACCGTAAGGCATTTGTTTACTTGGCGCGTGTTTGTCGCTTAAGCTAAAGGTTGTTTTGCAGTGTTGATTGATACTATTAATTTTCAATAATGTTTTCACATATAATCATAACTTAAACAATATTTATTAGCTGTAATGTTAATTAACATTTGACAGAACCGTTTATTTTCAAAATACAATAAAAACACTGTTTAATGAACAGTGTTTTTAACGTTGCATATGGTGTTGTTTTTGTACAAGTATAGATTAGCATAACTCAATTTTAACCTTATGTGTGGTAGATTACAAATCATCAAAGGGTTTGACTTATCTCTGTTTTTAAAAACAAGTCTATATCTAAATTATGCTACTTATTTAAGTTCCGTAGTAAAGTATAACTTTTTAATGATTTTTCTAATTGAGGTGTGAATGATTTATTTATTTATTTATTTTGATGACCAGTGCAGACAATATATTAGGTTCAATTATTTTATAGTAATCCCCATTATTTTCTTTTTGCTTCCTAAGAGAAATTTTGTAAAATAAGGAATCATTTGTCAAAATTTTGTTAGATATTTTATAATTAATATTTTAAAATATATGGATTAACATTATTAAATTAATAAGACAATATTGTATTATTCATTATATAGTATAATAATTATATTCATTATTTATTTAGATGACTTTATGTGGTTGAACTTTTGATTTGAATAGATTATGATGAGTTCGTCCATTTATTTAGTGTCTAATAAGTAGTTCATGCTATCTTCTAATTAGCTTCAGATAACTATTTCTCCCATTAAGATAGTTACACATATGGGAAAACAAGCAATCAAAGAAGAGAGCAAGGCACTCATTTTAGAAACTAAGACTGAGGCATGGATCGCGGTCTCTCATCAAGAATGCATTCAACGTATTTAAATAAACATTGGAATTATATCTTGATGTTGTGTTGTGTGTTATGTGTTATATGCGATCAAACAGTATGTAAAACAATGAGATATTCTACCGTTGGAATCAAAACACATATTAATACGCATCATGATATTCCAACCATAAGGAATCAAAATGCTATGATTTTACGTACGAATTTGAATTTTTTTAGGGCTTTTGTTCCTTTTATAATCAGAAACATCATATCCAATAATTGTTAAATTTTGTTGGGTATTTTATGAGAATTTTTTTGTTTTTGTTTTGATCTCTTTATAACCCTAATTTTGTTTTCTCTCAATTGAGTTAATGCTTACGAAAATTGATTATGGGATCTTGTTACACATTTGATTGTGAACAAAACCCTATAAATAATTCAACATTCTGTGCCATTTCCATCAATGATCTTTTTTCATTTTTTTTATTTCATATGAACCTTAGTTTCATTTTTCTTTATCAAATTCTTGAATTCCAAGGCAACAATTTGTGAAATTTTCTTAGGGATATTGTTAGGCATTCCTAGACGATTCTAATAAGCTATTAATAACTCAATTTCGTGTTGTGTATATTGAGAATATGAACAAACAAAATTCAAAACACTAAAGAACCTTTGTTTTCAAAAATGTCAAATTAGTGGTGTTATAGGGAACAATGGTGGCCAATATGTTGGGGCTTCTTCTTCTACACCTCAGGCAGTCAAAATGCCATCGTCTCCATCATGAAAGGTGGCCAGAATCATTGGATTCTGACAAGTCGAGGCACAACCCATTTTGTGGCTGTTAGGAATGTTTTTACTAACGACCACTCTTGGACAAACATGTATTGGTTGTGTGTGGGCTTGTTCAGGCCCTGCCATTCATTTTTCCATTCTAGGCATGGATCAATGGGCGGGAGCTGGCAGCTATCTTGGGCTTCCTAGTGAATGGGGAAGATCCAAAAATAGAGTTCTCACTTGGATCAAGCAGAAAATGATTTCTAAGTTACAAGGCTGGAAAGAGAACCTTTTGAATCAGGCTGGGAAAGAAGTGTTAATTAAAGCTGTCCTGCAAGCTATACCAACATATGCGATGTCCTTGGTTCGTTTTCCCAAAACTTTGGTGAATAGCCTTAATTCTATTATATCTTCTTTTTGGTGGGCCAAGGAAAAAATAGGAAAGGAATACATTGGAGAAAGTGAAAACATGTTACTGTCAGTAAGCATTCAGGAGGGCTTGGCTTTAAAGATCTCTGGTGTTTGAATTCGGCTTTTCTGGTGAAGCAAGCTTGGAGAGTTTGTCAAAACCCCGAGGCTATGTGGGTTAAGGTATTGAAAGGAAAATACTTCCCAGAGTTTTCTTTTCTGAACCAGCCCCGGAGAAGGAATAGTTCATGGGTTTGGCAAAGTTTGGTACAAGGGAGGGATCTTTTACTTAAGTTAGGCCAGTGGTCTATTGGTGATGGCAATGACATTGAAGTTTTCAGGCAAAAATGGCTTTGGAATGGTGAATTCATTTTCAATACTGAGGATTTACAGATGGAATCTGAGTTAAAGCTTTCTACTCTTATAAATAATTCTAGCCATACTTGGAATGTTCCTAAGATTAAGGAAGTGCTCCCCCGACAATATTGGCTACCAGCTTTACAAACTCCTATTTCTGTGACTGGGGGGAAGGATTGTCTAACTTGGCCATTCACTAAGGATGGTGAGTTTACTGTTAAGTCTGGGTATAGAGCCATTAAAAACTCTATGATGAATCAGATCCTGATCCCTCATCATCTTTTTTTCTAGACATGTCCTTTTGGAAAATAATTTGGCAGGCTAAAGTTCCTAAAAAGATCCAAACCTTTGTTTGGAAACTATGTCATAATCTTCTTCCGACCAAGATGAACCTAGCTAAGAGGAAGATTCTAATTGATATTCTTTGTCCTATTTACCAAGAGGCTGAGGAGACATTGGAGCATGTGTTCCTCCATTGTAAATGGACTTCTCCTTTGTGGTTTGCATATAATTTGCAATGTTTTCCTATCGAGGAGTGGACTAACTCTATGATCCAGTGGCTAGTTTCAAAAATTGAGCTCTTTAGTTCGAAAAGGGAGGATTTTCATAGCCTGATTGCTAAATTTTTCTTCACTCTATGGCATATTTGGTTGGCCGGGAATAGAGCTAATTTTAACTACCAACTTCCTAATCCTTATAGTATGGTGGGTGCAGTAAGTGAAGTTGTATCAGAGTATCTCAGTATTAATATATCTCATAAAGATAAGGAAACCAAGGTACCTTCCCCTAAGTTTAACTGTTGTTGGAGACCTCCTCCTGAGGGTAAGCTTAAAGTGAATGTTGATGCCTCTTGGAAGAGTTTTTCAGTTAGAGCTTCTTCTGGAATGGTTATTAGGGACCATAGGGGTGACCTGGTGTATGGCCACTGTTCTTCATTCTGATCCCCTTCAGCTCTTCACGCGGAAGGTGATGCATTGAGGGAAGCGGTTACCCTTGTACATAATCTTGATTTGAAGGATGTTATCTTTGAATCTGATAATCTCGATGTTGTTAGAGCTTGCAGGGGGGAAAGGAATTGTCGCGAAATTACCCCTATGATCATGGATATTTTTCATTTTCGAAGTGCCTTTAACTCAATTGGCTTTCTTTGGACTGGGAAACAAGCGAATAATTCTGCTCATATGGTGGCTAAGCTTGCGGCAGAGAATTCCTTGCAAGGTAGATGGTGGTTAAATCCCCCTTTGGAGTTGCGGAAGGCACTGGCCCATGACAAGCGCAATATTCCTCCCTCATGCTTTTGCTAATTCCGGTTGTGGTTCTCTAATATTTGTGGGCGTAGTGCCTTATCTTCCTCGTGAGAAGAATAGGTTCCATTTGCCCTGTTTTAGCTTGGTTAGAGAATCTTCCTTTGATTGGGGTTTCCTTAGCTTTGTGTATTTTCTGAAGGTTTATTTGTTTTTTCGTGGATTGTACAAGCAGGCCTGAGTTCTTTTTCCTTTCATGCGGCCTTGTGTACTGTACCTGTGGGCTTTAGAGCCCTCTTTAAGTTCAGTAATGAATTGCACGGTTTACCAAAAAAAAAGACTTGTTTCATATCTTTTGATCCACGTTTGCTATTTTAATTGATTAATTTATGTTTAAATTATTTATTTATTAAATTGTTAGAATTTCATACTAAATTTTTTAAGGATGGTTATACTATTATTTATGACATTTTTATACTATTCACTCTTCCAATGGAGTGTCATATTATGATGTTATTTTTTTGTCCTTTATATTAATTATTTGCTATAAATATGACAGAATCCTTGTTTTCATGTATGATACACATGTTAGTTTTAGTTCAGCAATTTATGTTAATACTATATGCGTAATTATTTTGTACAAATGTCATCTCACATATCATGATACCATTTATACAAGATCTGTATGGATTATGTATTTATATATTATGTTGATGATAATTACACCATATTAATGTATTGTTGCTAATATGATTTGTAAACTGCAATGTATGTATGTTTTTTGCTTATGTTAGTTTGGTACTAATACCCTACCCGTGTTGGGATTTTTGTGGCGTAAAATTTTATACATTGTATTCGCATATGTACATTTATTATTTTATATGGTTTGGGACCATTAGGCAGGATCCTAGCAAGTAAGCAATTTTGCCATGGACATATTACTGTTGTACTTGAATATTAAATTCTTCTTTGTTGTTTCCCATTCATTGTGTATGCCCAATTTTAGGAAAACTTTGAAAAAAATAAATTATGAGGATTTGAAAGAATCTTTATATTTATATTTGGCTATAGCCAATATTGACTTAGCAGCTTTGAGGGGAAAATAGTTGCTAGCTTTTACTATTGAATCCACTGTTGATCATAATACTTTTCATGAGAAATGACAACACTCAAATCAAGCATGTTTGATGGTGATAAAATTCACCATGGAGAAGTCTATCAAACATTCACACTAATGAAAATGATGCATCTTTTCTTAAATTTGTTAGGGAGAAGTTTAAGACTTTTGACAAAGCCAAAAAGAGCCATTATTCCTTGCTTTTTGATAGAGCTAAATGTGATGATATAAGTAGGGTTTGTGAGCACATGCTGAAAACAATGCAATATCAGAATAAGCTCAAGGAAATGAAGCTTGAGGTAGATTAGGGTTATCTGGTTTGGAAGATCCTGGAGTCGCTTCCTCCTTAGCTTGATGTTTTGAGGGTTTATTATAATACTTAAAATCGTCAAGAGTGAACTGTTGATGATACTATTGCCATTGTTACATGTAATGCCCTCTGTTACACTTTAATAAATTCTATGAAAATTCGTGAATTTTTTTATAGATATGATTGTTAAAAAGAAACTATCAGAATAAATTACATACATCATTTCTGAAATACCTCATAAATATTATTAAAACTTTATAAAGTAATTTTTACATTCATCCGAAGAAAATAAATATTAAACATTATAAGAAAGAGAGAAAACTCCATGGCCCAGAAGCAATTACTTAATAACTTTATTTATTCATTGGACCACGGTATTCATACCGAGCTCCCTTTCTAGAACGTGTTATATTCACTGCCGAGGTTCCTCGATCCTTCCCTCTGAACCATCAATTTAAAACATATGAAACAAAATCACGCAGAAAGGAGTGAGAAACAGAATATAATATTCTCGAATAAGACATAAGCAACAAAGGGTTTTCACAAACCAATATATAATAATATCAGTCATAATCACATACACAATCAATTATGAATGCATGAATGTTAAGCAATATCTTCATCATAACTCACCTATATATATGTGGGCCCTTAAATTTTAATTTGCACTGGGCCAACCAGGAGTTTACACTGTTCCATAAGTCCAGATAATAATAATATGAACAGCTCAACTGGCATGGAAACACTTAGAGACTAGTCAGATTGAGAAAGTTTTTATTGTGAAAGTACCCGACACTAGGGAGCTACCCCAGGTCCCCTGAAGCACCCTTTCACACCCTCTTATCGCAAGGCTCGTAATTAAGCCTCTTTTAATGTATCCTCGGTTTCTATAATCCGTCCCCAGACAATATCATTTTGTTTCACTTTAATGATTTATGATGCATGAACTACTCGCGTATTTAGTTGGTTAAGGCTTTTAGAAACTCAATTATTAAATCTCTTAAAGGTTTATAATATCATTTCAATAAACTGTACATTTTCTCAATTCTCTGAATTTCTGTCCCACAGAAATAAATTTGGTACAGTTTTCGAATCTCACTGAAATTGAGTTTCTAAGCCTTAAATATCTAAAAACTTTCTCATATAAAACTTTACATAATCTTTCTCAAATTGAATCTTAACAAGATTAAATTTAGAAATCTCAATTATTTCTAAATATCTTTAACTATTAAGTTGGAAAAAATAAAATAATTTTCTTTTGAAAATTTTAATTTAAATCTTTAAATCATTAACCAAAATTGAAAAAAAATTCTTTAATTCAAGATTTAATTATCTCAACTTGTTATAAATTAATTTTCAAAAAATGTCTACTTTCTAAAATAAATACTAATTTTTTACTCTAAATATAAAAATAATTTCTAAGAAGAAATAAAAGATTTTAAAATAATAAAAATTTAAAGAGTAAGGTAAGAAATTCTTACTGAGTTTTAGCTTTCCGTCATGCTCGCTATATGCTCAAACTCCACATCACAATATCATCAATCAAATATTACCAATCACAGTTAAACATCATCAATCACAAATCAATCATAATCAAATCAATTAAATATCATTAATACATATCATAATACAAAATTTAATGATTATTAATATAGCTGATTTTTGGGTTCTTTTTGTCCATTCCTCGCATAGGTTTATGTAAGTCCATATAATCCAGTTCTTGCATAGGTATAGTCCAGTTCATATAGGTTATAAAAGTACAGGTCATTGCATAGGTATGTTAGAGTTAGTTACTTCAGATATTTAATTAAAATTTATTATAAATTTTAAGTTAAAGAGTTAATATTTTAAAATATTAATATTATTAAATTTAAAAGGAGTAGAGGACTCCTTCCATTATTCTTATGTCTTTTCATATCATATTCTTATCTCACTCCCCCTTACCTCTTGTATACTGATTCGTTATTGAAAATCTGTGTGCGACTTGTCTTCGAGTTCTAAAACATACCAATTTCATTTTAATATAGTTACAAGATGAAAATTAAGATTACTACTTAAAGCAGAAATGGTAAATTTTGAATAGTGAATAGTAAATAGTGAATTTTAACAATAAATAGTAAAACATGAATAATAATGGTAAATAGTAAAACGTGAATAGAAACAGTAAATAGTAAAACGTGAATAGTAACGGTAAATAGTAAATCATAAATAGTAAATAGTAAATCGTGAATAGTAATGGTAAATAGTAAAACGTGAATAGTAAAGGTAAATAGTAATAGTAAATAGTAATTTACTATTTGAATAGTAATTTACTATTGAAATAGTGTTTTACTATGTAGAATAGTAACTTAAAATAATATTATTTCCAATATAATAATAGATTTCTAAAAACGATATGAAAATAACCTTAAAAAATATAAAAGAGAAGTATTTTTACCTTAGGATTTTAGCAGAACCTTCTTCCAAAAAAAATTGTTTCTCTCTCTTACTTTCACTACTATCTCACTAGCACTACTATATTAAGAAAACTTAATCTAAAATTGTGAATTTTAAAGAAGAATTCCTTCGGTATTTATAGGAAAAAAATTACTATGCATATCATTATTTTAATATAAAAGTACTGTACATTTTTTGAATTTTTATTCCTGGTTATTGTGCACCTTTTGAAAATTTCGTACATGCACAGTGTTTTGCATAGTAACTGTCGGCAGAATTATTAAGCCAAATAGTAACCTTTCACTCGGTATATTTTAAATATTCAAAATCAGTCTTTTGAAATTTAGCGATATTATATCAGTCCTCACTAATTTTATAATAAGTAATATAAAGTTTAAATTTTAAAAATCTAAAATTTTCTGTTAATAAAAATTTATTGATACGTTACCAATTTTTTAACGATTGGAAAAAATCAAAATTTTTCTCAAACCAATAATTTTTAGATAAGTCTACATGAAATGGATTTTAGAAAATTTTCTTATAATTTAAATTCACTTTCTTATAAATATTTTTAATTTTAAGTCACTTATATGAATTTAAAATTATTTAAAAAATATTATTTTATTAAAAAATTCAAAAATTCCAAAAAACTCCAAAAAATCATAAATAATACATAGATTAAAAAGTTCTAAAGAACCATAATATAATTCCTTGAAAATTTTAATATAAAAATAAAAATAGGGGTGTTACATTACCTAAGATGAGGAGTCTATGAAGTAAGGAAAGTCATATGTTGTTCAATTTACAACAAAATCCCATAAGGATAAGTTTGCTCCTTTTTCTTCTAGAACCAAAATTTTTAATTAGGAGCAAATTGGAAAGTTCAAGAATAATAATAAAAGGACAGAAAAAGGTGTTATGCATATCAGTCCAAACAAAAAAAAATTCAAAGATGAATGTAAGTATTGCAGGAAGTTTGATCATAAGTTAAAGGATTGGTATCTCCTTAAGAAGAAAAACCAAAAGGAAGGTACACTCCTCGATATAGCTTGTTTTGAATCAAATTTTATTGATGGTCCTCCTAACACTTGGTGGTTAGATTCAGGAGCAACAAATCATGTAATGAATTCCTTGTAGGGGTTTATAAGTCTAAGGAAACCAAGTGATTTTGAATCAAAGATCATGGTAGGAGATAGAGATAGAGTACTTGTTGAAGACATAGGAGTAGTTTCTTTATGTTTTCCTCCCGGTCATGTTTTGCTATTGAGAGATGTTTTTTATGTTCCTTATATAAAGGGAAACTTGATCTTTATTTTTGCTTTGGATAAATGGAGTTGCTTCTTTATTTTTGGCAATGGAAAATTAGACATCTATTTTAACTTATCTATATTGGATCTAGAGTTTTATGTGACAATTTATACATGTTGATTGTAGCTGATATGTCTGTTAATTTTGTTATTGGGCATAAGTTGGCAAGATTGATGAGAATTCTTATATGTTATAGCATAGATGTTTGGGACATATTTCTAGGCCTCATATTAAAAAAACTCATCAAACATGAAATCTTGCATGATTTGAACTTCTTTGATTTTGACCATTGTATGGCTTGCATTAAAGGTAAGATTATAGCTAAACTTAGAAATAAGACTGGAAGTTGACATGATGATCTATCGGAGTTTATTTACATTGATATGTGTGGGCCTATTACACCCACCGCTATTGGTGGATATAAGTATTTTATTACCTTCACAAATGATTTCTCTAGATTTGGATGGATAGATATTCTTCAAGAGAAATCCAGTTTCTTGGATGCTTTTAAGTCATTCAAGGTTGTTATTGGTTAAAAATAAGAAAGAAGATAAAATATGTGAGGTCTGATAAAGAAAGAGTATTATGGAGGTATGATCAAACATGAAGAAACGTAAGACTTTTTGCTCTCAAGATACAGTGTCAGATACCCCTAAACTAAATGGAGTTGCAAAAAGAACAAAATAACACACTTATGGATGTAGCATCCTAATTTTAGTTAATCAGGAAATTTTAGAAAACTTAATCGGGTACGTGATTTTTAACAGTTAATAATTAATTAACTGTTTGAAAGTTGATAAATCAAAGCTTAAAATGAACTATTAAAATACGAGGTTAATTTCAAAATGTAACTCGGAGGGTGTTTAGTTTCGGTGGTTAATCAAAAAGGTTAAAGGACCGAACTACCCCTAACCAATCTAAATTAATTAACTTTTTTTATTATCCTTTTTACACTTTATTCTTTTACTCTTTCACTTTTCCCACTTTTTCTCACGTCCACTCTCTTCTCTCTATATCTTTCTCCAACACCATACTCCATCTTCTTCCTTCTTTCCTCTATAAAAATCATGCCTCTCTACCCCCTTTCTATTTCATTTTCATTGAGTTTCATAGAGGGAAATTGGTGGACATTTCTAGTTCCCATTCCTTTTTCTCCATCCCTTAATTTCTCTTAGTATGCATTGACCTCATTTTTCATTTCTCCCTCTAGTCGTGGCAACTACTGATGGTGGTGGGTAAAGCTTGAATCCTCAAAAACCTTACCTTTAAAACTTCTAAGGTAAGGACCTAAGCTTGTGTCATTTCTAATCCCTTTTTTCAGTGATGAAAACCATCAAACCCATTTTCCCATTTCTTGTATGTTTATGATTATAAGTATCGAATGACAGTTAGAGTGTGATTCAAAGGTTCTCGGAAGGAGTTTCAAAGCTTCGAGGTGGTTTTGGTGTTTCGACAACAAGTTTCATAAATATTGGTAAGTAAAACCCTTTCAAAACTTCAACGATTAAATGTTCTAACTTTAATTCTTGTGGTTCAGAGGTTTGTAAGTTATGGGGATAAATTTAGTTAATTTTCAGAATTATTCGAATGTAGGATTTTGACGTTCAAAGTTAAATTGGGATCGAAACTTAATTCGGAAAGTTGGTATCACAATAAGATACGTGTTGACGTATGAGGGGATTTACCATTCAAGTAACGAGTAGGAATTATTATACCGGGGACGGGTCCTTAGTTTAAATAGCTAATTTGAAGAAAAATGCCCAGAAACATTTAAATTACAATATATATATATATGTGTGTGTTTATTTGGTTGATAAATTGTGAGATGAGGATTGATTAAATGGTTGATGTGTTATATATTGGGTATTCCTTGAAGTGTTATTAATTGTGGTTAGTATTTGTACTACATGAATTAAATCTAGAAATAACATTATATGTGATGATTGGCACACTTTGTTATTTATGATCTATGTTGGTGTTGTTGTCAATTATGTTAGATAGCAAAATTATATGGCTCTAATTATTTGATTATGCATATATGAAGTGATGAATGACGAATTGATGAATATTGATGTTAGTGGAGCTAGGCTATGATGTCGATATTACGAGATGACACTCTGATTCGCATTCATACATAATGCATAAATAACTCATGACATCATATGCATTTGTATAAATAGCGTCTTGATTCACTCAGTACTCAGATTTGCTGCATGGGTCTGCCAATTATAGTACTCAGATTTGTTGTGCGGTTCCTAAGGTACCACCATATATAACACTCAGATTTGTTGTGTGGTTACGAGGATATCCACCGATTTATAGAACTCGGATTTACCGTGTGGATTATCTATATATATTTGGCACTTTGATTTGCCACTCAAGTCAGATTTGCTTTATATGATTTATGCATTGGAAATGATGTGATTTTAAAAAGTTAGTGGCATTTGAGTGTTTGTATTAAGAGTATCTAAATATGATAGGTAATAGAAGGTTTGTGAGTAACCAATGATGTTTGATAATGAAAATATGATTGATGTATAGTTTGATGAATTCTATATGATTCTGTTTGATGACAATATATTGGATTGCATGGGTTATTTTATAAATATGTTTGAGTTGTTATTTACTACTTTTAGTGATTCTCACCCTTCAACCTTCATTTTAGTGAGTTTTTAGGGTGATGATGGTTTTTGGTGAACTCAGACGTGTAGGCAATGCAATGTTGCAAAAGGAATTCCGTTTGATTATTTTGCTTTGGTACTTGGTGTGAGTATTTGTATAAAGTATTGTTTCACTGATATATAGAGATGATGGTATTAGCCCTTTGATTGACTTAAGTTGGCAATTACGTGTATATGATGTCAACTGATGATTTTGAGACCTCAGTGTTAACCTTTAATATATATATTGATATGTGAAACTATAATTGTATGATTGCTAGTGAATAGGTAGCTGACACACCATTGGAGGTTTAAATCATGCCTTACAAATGTTTTGTGATGAGGAATTGATTTCCCATATGCCTAGGAATTGTGTAGATCATGACATCAATGAATTGTAATGTTAATGAATGGTTAAGCAACATGACCATGTCAAGTCCAATTGGAATGATATATGTCATGAAGTAGATTATTGATTATTCGAGTATTAAGGAAAGTAGAATTTTGGTGGGTTAGTGTGAATGGGTGTGTGGCTAGTCTAATTGATCACAATAGTCTTAGGTCATTGATGGCAAACTTAAGAATGCAGTGTGGTATTGAATGTGAGAGCATATTGCTTTTAGTAAAGGAAACAAGCCTAAAATAAGAATTCGATAGGTCATATTTTGATTCATGAGGTTTTGGAACTTCTGGATAGGTTAGACAACTTCCATGAGGTATTTGAAAAGTGTTTGGATTATTTTGGACCCCTTTAGACATGTTCGAAATGATTTGGTAGGTCCAAATGACCTATAAATGGATAAATCACATTTTTCATATATCTCCATCGTGTTTGAGAAATTTTAGATATGGTTGGTGACAATAGTTCATAATTAGCACGAATAAGCTTGTGTTAAAATTTAAGGGTGTAACGTCCTGTGTAATTTTCTAAATAAATTTTTCGCGTTTTGGAAAGATCATTTTAAAATTCATCAATTTATTTTAGGGTTTATGTAACAGTCGATAACAGCGGAACAATTACCATGCATGCTAGTCGTGAATAATTAAATTCAAGAAAATACTTAAGTAGCGGAAACGATTTAGAAAATAATGGTACATGACATGTTATACTTATTACAACCCATAAAATCAAAGTTCAGATAATAATTCAAATAGACATCCATCATGGCATCACTCTGCATTCTGCGTGTCATTCACTGTAAAAATTAATGTAAGAGTGAGACAGAATATAGAATAAATATAAAATAGATATAATTGCATAAACACAATCAACAACTCATAATGATATGATGAATATGCCAAACAATTCCATTTAATAATTCTTCAATTAGTTAAATGATGTCATGCTGGATCCATTTGGTTTGGTGGGAATACTGCAGTAAAAGTCTCATAGAGACACAATTAGGGCTTTAGCATATACCATGAATCCCTATACTCCATGGCGCTTACACAATTAGGGCTTTAGCATATACCATGAATCCCTATACTCCATGGCGCTTAAACAATTAGGGCTTTAGCATATACCATGAATCCCTATACTTCATGGCGCTTAAGTACTGAAGTACACAATTATCATAAGTAGGGCTTTGCATAAACCATGAATCCCTACCCTCCATGGCACACAACAAAATAGGGCTTAACTCATCATAGAGTAACCCCCCACCAGGGTAGGCAATCACGGAACCCCTAAATTCCATGATGCGTCCAATGCTTATGATGCATGAATGCCTTTAATTCTCTTTATCATTTAACATACCATGATATCCACATTTCCAAAACCTTTTGGATAATACAAGTCCTCAAGGGACACAATACACATAATAATTCATAAAATCATGGATTTACTGTTTCAACCACATATGTCAATAACCACAAGGCATTCATGTACATATATATTAAATATGTCATTCATAATTATTCACCATCACAATATACAAACTGTGTGATACTCAACAACATTTATAAAAATTCACAATCACTTAATAATTTAATAAATAATTTTTATACATAGAGAAAATATCATTTTCTTTCAAAATAGCCATTTTAAGTGACTTACAGCATCCCCAACAGCAACATACATTAGCAAAACAGTCATAACATGGGCAAATCAACTCCTTTTTAGGTGATTCCACTTTCTATAGCTCAGTAATACAATTATCTACAACTTTCATGAAGAACACAGTTTCAAATTCCGAACAGAAATATTACTTATTCACGAAATATCACACTGCCTCAAGGTGAGTTTTTCAAAACGTACATATATTAGTAATTTCAGTGTTTCTGGAGTTACAAAAATGATTTTTGCATGAAACCAGTTCTAAAATACTCTTAACATAATTATCTACAACTTTCATGAAGACTCAAACAACTAATTCATACCACAAAATTCCCAGTATTGAAAACAAGATTCGGATTTCCAAAATTCCAGAATTTCAGAATTTCAGCTTGCACATACTTCAGTAATTGGAGCATAACTTGAACTACAAAAATTATTTTGATGTGAAACCACTTTCTAAAAATCCACAACTTAATTATATACAACTTTCATGAAGACATCCAAGGCTGATTATACATGTATAATTCCCAGCATATCAAAATATACACTAAACATGAAGCAAATCTTTCACTCGGACCTACAGTAGTATTTTGGCTATAACTTTTGCTACACATACTCAAATCGATCGGTTCAGGTCTCAAAATTCGCATAACAAAAATATTTACAACTTTCATGAAGACACTGATCACTAACTCTTACTACAAAATGCCCAATTTAAACAATAAGTTACGGATTTCAAGTTTACAGATTTACAACTTGTACATACTTCAGTATTATGAGCATAACTTGAGCTACAAAAATCATTTTAATGTGAAACCACTTTCTAAAGATCCAAAACTTAATTATCTACAACTTTCATGAATACATAAAGGGCTGAATATGCACGTACAATTCCCAGCATAGCAAAATATACACAAAACATGGAACAAATCTTTCACTCGGACATGCAGTAGTAATCTGGTTATAACTTTTACTATACTTACTCAAATTAATAGAATTAGGTCTCATAATTTAGATAACAAAAAGATCTACAAATTTTATGAAAAGTCAAAGACAAATTCATACGTTTTCAGTTCCAAAATTGAACTACAAGATGCGAAATTAAGAATGTAATCCTAGAACAGCATACAACTCTACCCATTTCACAAATATTCACAACCCTGTCCCCTCTTACTTGGTTTGAAGACTTTTAGCTGACTGGAAAAGAGGTCTCCTGGCTGTCCTGGTTCTATTCGAAGGTCTTGAGGAAGAAGAAAAATGGTATACTGTAATGTTGTTTTCTCTTAAGAGTTTTTTGAAGAGATATGGTTTTGTTTTAAAAAGCAAGGCAGTGGGGAACAAGCCCTTTGTGAGTGGGTTTGTTAGTGCTGTTAGTGGAGATAATGGAGGATTAATAATAGAAGGTGGCTATCTGAGTGCTCATTTCTGGCCGTCCTACGTACTAGAGCAATTAGTGGGATTAAATATATTAAAATAATGCCTAAAAGACAAGAGAAGGGTCAAAAAGTTACTTCTGTACTTCAAAACCGACTAGAATTCCATTTCCAAGTCCGGTTGAGCATCCGGTCTTGTACACCGGCTCAAAATCATCCGGTGTGTACATCCGTTCTAAGGAAAGCTAACCTTCCTAGCAACCGACAGGTGTTCATCAATGATAATCCGAACTAAATTCATCCGGTCTCACCTGAACCGAAGTCAACTGTCCCATAGCTCATTCAGTAAAACGTTGATCCAGTCTGCTTCACATAAGCTGTCCTCCCTACATCGGTCATCCGATGTGATGTGTCATTAGTTGGCATCCGATCTTCTTCTTTGAAGTCTTGACGTCGTCCTAACTTTGGTGATCAGAACGGATCAGAAGTGGTTTGAGTGGAGTTAAAAGGTGTTCGTTGTTGGAGATTTTGAAAAGGTTGGTATTGCATGTGAGGGCGGAGTGGGGTGTGAGGGCGGTATTGAGTGTGAAGGGCGGTGTTGAGGGTTAAGGGCGGTGTTGAGTGTGAACGACGGTGTTGAGTGTTAAGGGCGGTACTGAGTGTGAAGGGCGGTGTTGAGTGTTTCTTAAGAAATATTCATGTCCTAAGACGTTCACGTTACTCCGCCAAGGCATTTGACCTCGTCAATGCTTATTACTCCGCCAAGGCACGAGACCCCGCCTAGGCTTATTACTCCGTCAAAACGTGTGACTCCGCCTAAGCTTATTACTCCGCCAAGGCATGAGACCCCGTCTAGACTTATTACTCCGTCAAAACGTGTGACTCCGCCTAATCTTATTACTCTGCCAAGGCATGAGACTCCGCCTATGCTTATTACTCTGTTAAAACGTGTGACCCCGTTTAAGCTCATTACTCCGCCAAGGTACGTGACTCCGCCTAAGTTTTTACTCCGCTAATGTACGTGACTCCGCCTAAGTTTTACTCCGCCAATAAGGAACAGTTCAAATACCATCCAACTATTCAGTAAGCAACTAACAACCTCCAATAGCCAACCAGTTCGGGAAACTATACCGTCCAGCAACCAGCAAGACGTCACTCAGTCTTGTGGACAATTAGTAAGCTTTCCGCTTAGGAAAACCGTACCCTTTTATTGTTATCTTCTTTTCTTGAACGGACTCAATTCCGGTCTTGAATATCGGTTCAAAGTTATCCGTCCTACAGCTCATTTGGTAAAGTGTTGATCCGGTGTGCAACATAAAAGACAATCCTATCCACACCGGTTGTCCGGTGTGATGTGGCATTTATTGTCATCCGTTCTTCCCCTTTGGAACCTTGAGGTCGTCCTAGCCTTGGAGATCAGAACGGATCAGAAATGTTTCTTCCAATCTCACTCAATTTACTCCTCTATCTTCATTCTTTCACTCGGAATTTGGATCTTATCAAAATAGATCTATGTAATTTCTATAATTATACCCAAAAATGGAATTTTTGGAGTATTATAAACCATTCATAAAGTGTTTTTATTCATTAATAAACACTTACAAGCCTTCCATGCTTCATAATTTACAAAATAGGGCTATTATTAAAAGCAGGATGTTACAATTCTCCCACCCTAATAAAAATTTCGTCCTTGAAATTTCAAAGCTGAAATCTTTCCGTATCATCATCTGGAATACAATCCTATTACAATATACATATTTATGCCATTAATATACCATCGTAAATATCCTCCTCCAATACTCTTTATCAAATCCTAGCTCGTCTATCTTCAATTTACATGCTCGTGTTAGGCTTTGGGAATTCCCTTCCCAAGTCCAAGATTCCTTAAATCTTACAAGAGCTAATCACATCCGTCAATAATAATACTATGGTCCTTAGTTTTTAAGATCATCACATGAATCATTCAACTATTACTATTTTAACTACTTCAAAGTGACTCTAGTATTTATTACCTTAATTCACTATCAATTGCTGTAACCATTATTAACATCATCATAAACATCAACAATCTAAATTTAAGTCCTCTAATCACTCACATACTCATATACACTCTTCTCCTGATCCCCAATGATCAATACCAATGTTTTAATAATTCGATTCCTCATATATATCATCATCCTAGAGTATTAAAAGTCATCAGAATCATTAACTTAACCAAAATCCTCAACTTATTATACTCTTCATCAAAACTTAATAATCATTTCTAATAACTACTAATCTCCGTTATTAATAACACCTACACACACATTATCATGGGCTTCCACAAAATCACTCTTCATAATATTATCATTCATTTCTCCCAAATCCTAGAGTTAGGGTTTCACTAAAATTAAACAGTCACCCTTAACAGCCATTATCTTCCATCTCAAATCTTAAAATCTTCGTATACCATTTCACACTTATCCAAAGATACTTAAGACATATTCTTCCTTTGGGTTTCACATGAAAAATGATTTCTATTCTTAAACTTATTCATAAAGTATTCTTCTATCACCATAGAAATCAAAACCTAAAAACCAAAAACAACAAAAGAGTATAAGAATTTCACCTTAAGCTCCAAGTTATCTCTAGCCTTAGTATGTCTAAGAAAATGAAGAGAGAATAAGGAGTTTCCAACATTTGGACTATCTTGGTCTCGTTATGTCAGTCTATTAAAACTTAATTCACCGATAACCAATTCATTCCTAGAATTACTTCCATATTCTTTAAAGATAAACAAAATTGACAAGAAAGTTCCTACCTTCTGTGAGTTCAGAATAATCGTTACACATCTTAGTAGTCCTTAGTTATGTACCGTTGGGAATGGAAATAATCAAGTCATATATTATAGGCTTTACGGGTAATTGAAAACGTCTAACTTACTTCTGTTTAGCACCCGAATCAGACAACACAGATAAAATAGTATCATTGATCTTACACTTACTTTGCATGAGGTCGCCTGCTTGGTCTGCCTCTGAGCTGCTAATGTCAAAGACTCTTCCTGTATGTGATCTTTCGTCTGTTGACTCCCTATACTGTCTTATAGGTTGAACAGTGCGAGTATTTCCTCTACAGACTTCTTGATAACCCGAATCTCTTTGTTTCTTCATAGTGTTGTTGATTTGCTGTTTCAGCGGACAATTTGGGCTGATGTGCCCCTTCTGATTGCATTGATAGCAAGTGATATTTTCTAAGCGTCTATTGCAATCACGTACATGGTGATTACCTTTGCACTTATGACACTTTATATTCACATGATTGTTACGTCTCTCAGAAGATGATGATGATCCTCCCTTGAAGCGTTTTGGATAAAACGATCCTCTCCTTTTGTAGGCAATTGACTGAGGTTTCAGTTGTCTGTTGATCTCTTCTCGTGCCAATCTGTCTTGGTGATTTTCTTCGAAAATTCTTAGTTGATTTTGCCTTTCTATAGCTTCAGCCAAACGGTTGATAGCAGCTGCCATAGCGTCGTTCTCGTTCCTTGCCATCCTATATTCATGGTTTGAATTATGCTAATCCTATGGGAAAATATATCGTACGTATATATATATATATAATATTATAACGTAACTACAATTTATCAGATAAGCAATAAGTCATATAACGCACATTTATCATATCATCAAGCTAGTAATCAAACAAATCACTTTGCAGTTTATCAGTCAGGCACAAGTCATATAGCACATATAAGACATATTCTCAAACAATTAATCAAACAATTCACATAGTATATCAAGAATCAATACATATCATAGTAATTGGTCCTGAATTTTTGAAAATGCTCTGATACCAACATGTAACGTCCCGTGTAATTTTCTAAATAAATTTTTCGCGTTTTCGAAAGATCATTTTAAAATTCATCAATTTATTTCAGGGTTTATGTAACAGTCGATAACAGCGGAACAATTACCATGCATGCTAGTCGTGAATAATTAAATTCAAGAAAATACTTAAGTAGCGGAAACGATTTAGAAAATAATGGTACATGACATGTTATACTTATTACAACCCATAAAATCAAAGTTCAGATAATAATTCAAATAGACATCCATCATGGCATCACTCTGCATTCTGCGTGTCATTCACTGTAAAAATTAATGTAAGAGTGAGACAGAATATAGAATAAATATAAAATAGATATAATTGCACAAACACAATCAACAACTCATAATGATATGATGAATATGCCAAACAATTCCATTTAATAATTCTTCAATTAGTTAAATGATGTCATGCTGGATCCATTTGGTTTGGTGGGAATACTGCAGTAAAAGTCTCATAGAGACACAATTAGGGCTTTAGCATATACCATGAATCCCTATACTTCATGGCGCTTACACAATTAGGGCTTTAGCATATACCATGAATCCCTATACTCCATGGCGCTTACACAATTAGGGCTTTAGCATATACCATGAATCCCTATACTCCATGGCGCTTAAACAATTAGGGCTTTAGCATATACCATGAATCCCTATACTTCATGGCGCTTAAACAATTAGGGCTTTAGCATATACCATGAATCCCTATACTTCATGGCGCTTAAGTACCGAAGTACACAATTATCATAAGTAGGGCTTTGCATAAACCATGAATCCCTACCCTCCATGGCACACAACAAAATAGGGCTTAACTCATCATAGAGTAACCCCCCACCAGGGTAGGCAATCACGGAACCCCTAAATTCCATGATGCGTCCAATGCTTATGATGCATGAATGCCTTTAATTCTCTTTATCATTTAACATACCATGATATCCATATTTCCAAAACCTTTTGGATAATACAAGTCCTCAAGGGACACAATACACATAATAATTCACAAAATCATGGATTTACTGTTTCAACCACATATGTCAATAACCACAAGACATTCATGTACATATATATTAAATATGTCATTCATAATTATTCACCATCATAATATACAAACTGTGTGATACTCAACAACATTTATAAAAATTCATAATCACTCAATAATTTAATAAATAATTTTTATACATAGAGAAAATATCATTTTCTTTCAAAATAGCCATTTTAAGTGACTTACAGCATCCCCAACAGCAACATACATTAGTAAAACAGTCATAACATGGGCAAATCAACTCCTTTTTAGGTGATTCCACTTTCTATAGCTCAGTAATACAATTATCTACAACTTTCATGAAGAACACAGTTTCAAATTCCGAACAGAAATATTACTTATTCACGAAATATCACACTGCCTCAAGGTGAGTTTTTCAAAACGTACATATATTAGTAATTTCAGTGTTTCTGGAGTTACAAAAATGATTTTTGCATGAAACCAGTTCTAAAATACTCTTAACATAATTATCTACAACTTTCATGAAGACTCAAACAACTAATTCATACCACAAAATTCCCAGTATTGAAAACAAGATTCGGATTTCCAAAATTCCAGAATTTCAGAATTTCAGCTTGCACATACTTCAGTGATTGGAGCATAACTTGAACTACAAAAATTATTTTGATGTGAAACCACTTTCTAAAAATCCACAACTTAATTATCTACAACTTTCATGAAGACATCCAAGGCTGATTATACATGTATAATTCCCAGCATATCAAAATATACACTAAACATGAAGCAAATCTTTCACTCGGACCTACAGTAGTATTTTGGCTATAACTTTTGCTACACATACTCAAATCGATCGGTTCAGGTCTCAAAATTCGCATAACAAAAAGATTTACAACTTTCATGAAGACACTGATCACTAACTCTTACTACAAGATGCCCAATTTAAACAATAAGTTACGGATTTCAAGTTTACAGATTTACAGCTTGTACATACTTCAGTATTATGAGCATAACTTGAGCTACAAAAATCATTTTAATGTGAAACCACTTTCTAAAGATCCAAAACTTAATTATATATAACTTTCATGAATACATAAAGGGCTGAATATGCACGTACAATTCCCAGCATAGCAAAATATACACAAAACATGGAACAAATCTTTCACTCGGACATGCAGTAGTAATCTGGTTATAACTTTTACTATACTTACTCAAATTAATAGAATCAGGTCTCATAATTTAGATAACAAAAAGATCTACAAATTTTATGAAAAGTCAAAGACAAATTCATACGTTTTCAGTTCCAAAATTGAACTACAAGATGCGAAATTAAGAATGTAATCCTAGAACAGCATACAACTCTACCCATTTCATAAATATTCACAACCCTGTCCCCTCTTACTTGGTTTGAAGACTTTTAGCTGACTGGAAAAGAGGTCTCCTGGCTGTCCTGGTTCTATTCGAAGGTCTTGAGGAAGAAGAAAAATGGTATACTGTAATGCTGTTTTCTCTTAAGAGTTTTTTGAAGAGATATGGTTTTGTTTTAAAAAGCAAGGCAGTGGGGAACAAGCCCTTTGTGAGTGGGTTTGTTAGTGCTGTTAGTGGAGATAATGGAGGATTAATAATAGAAGGTGGCTATCTGAGTGCTCATTTCTGGCTGTCCTACGTACTAGAGCAATTAGTGGGATTAAATATATTAAAATAATGCCTAAAAGACAAGAGAAGGGTCAAAAAGTTACTTCTGTACTTCAAAACCGACTAGAATTCCATTTCCAAGTCCGGTTGAGCATCCGGTCTTGTACACCGGCTCAAAATCATCCGGTGTATACATCCGTTCTAAGGAAAGCTAACCTTCCTAGCAACCGACAGGTGTTCATCAATGATAATCCGAACTAAATTCATCCGGTCTCACCTGAACCGAAGTCAGCTGTCCCATAGCTCATTCAGTAAAACGTTGATCCAGTCTGCTTCACATAAGCTGTCCTCCCTACATCGGTCATCCGATGTGATGTGTCATTAGTTGGCATCCGATCTTCTTCTTTGAAGCCTTGACGTCGTCCTAACTTTGGTGATCAGAACGGATCAGAAGTGGTTTGAGTGGAGTTAAAAGGTGTTCGTTGTTGGAGATTTTAAAGAGGTTGGTATTGCATGTGAGGGCGGAGTGGGGTGTGAGGGCTGTATTGAGTGTGAAGGGCGGTGTTGAGGGTTAAGGGCGGTGTTGAGTGTGAACGGCGGTGTTGAGTATTAAGGGCGGTACTGAGTGTGAAGGGCGGTGTTGAGTGTTTCTTAAGAAATATTCATGTCCTAAGACGTTCACGTTACTCCGCCAAGGCATTTGACCTCGTCAATGCTTATTACTCCGCCAAGGCACGAGACCCCGCCTAGGCTTATTACTCCGTCAAAACGTGTGACTCCGCCTAAGCTTATTACTCCGCCAAGGCATGAGACCCCGTCTAGACTTATTACTCCGTCAAAACGTGTGACTCCGCCTAATCTTATTACTCTGCCAAGGAATGAGACTCCGCCTATGCTTATTACTCTGTTAAAACGTGTGACCCCGTTTAAGCTCATTACTCCGCCAAGGTACGTGACTCCGCCTAAGTTTTTACTCCGCCAATGTACGTGACTCCTCCTAAGTTTTACTCCGCCAATAAGGAACAGTTCAAATACCATCCAACTATTCAGTAAGCAACTAACAACCTCCAATAGCCAACCAGTTCGGGAAACTATACCGTCCAGCAACCAGCAAGACGTCACTCAGTCTTGTGGACAATTAGTAAGCTTTCCGCTTAGGAAAACCGTACCCTTTTATTGTTATCTTCTTTTCTTGAACGGACTCAATTCCGGTCTTGAATATCGGTTCAAAGTTATCCATCCTACAACTCATTTGGTAAAGTGTTGATCCGGTGTGCAACATAAAAGACAATCCTATCCACACCGGTTGTCCGGTGTGATGTGACATTTATTGTCATCCGTTCTTCCCCTTTGGAACCTTGAGGTCGTCCTAGCCTTGGAGATCAGAACGGATCAGAAATGTTTCTTCCAATCTCACTCAATTTACTCCTCTATCTTCATTCTTTCACTCGGAATTTGGATCTTATCAAAATAGATCTATGTAATTTCTATAATTATACCCAAAAATGGAATTTTTGGAGTATTATAAACCATTCATAAAGTGTTTTTATTCATTAATAAACACTTACAAGCCTTCCATGCTTCATAATTTACAAAATAGGGCTATTATTAAAAGCAGGATGTTACAACACATATATAGGTAAGTTATGATGAAGATATTGCATAACATTCATGCATTCATAATTGATTGTGTATGTGATTGTGACTGATATTATTATGTATTGGTTTTGTGAAAACCCTTTGTTGTTTATGTCTTATTCAAGAATATTATATTCTGTTTCTCACTCCTTTCTCCGTGTTTTTGTTTCATATATTCTAAATTGATGGTTCAGAGGGAAGGATCGAAGAATTTCGGCAGTAGATATAGCACGTTCTAGAAAGGGAGCTCGGTATGAATACCGTGGTCCAATGAATAAATAATGTTAATAAGTAACTGCTTCTGGGTCATGGAGTTTCCTCTCTTTCTTATAATGTTTAATGTTTATTTTCTTCGGATGAATGTACAAATACTTTATAAAGTTTTAATAATATTTATGAGGTATTTCAGAAATAATGTATGTAATTTATTCTGATAGTTTCTTTTTAACAATCATATCTTTTAAATTTTTTTTACGAATTTTTATATATTTTATTAAGGTGTAACAGAGGGTGTTACATATGGTATCAATGATCTTGACCCTCTACATTTGAATTTGAGGTACTTCACACCTTTATATGGGGTCTTTATCTCTCTTAGACCAAATACATTAGAGACATTTAACAAGTTAATATATCTCATTCCAAACCTCATCTGGCTTATAGGTTTGTTGGTCTATAACTAAAATTGAATGACTCACATCCCATTGTTGACCATTCACCTTTATCACTTTGTTCTTGGCCTCTTTAGTGTGTTACTATAAGAGACTTGAGTTGGCCTAGCTAGTGAATAAAGTGTGTCGTTTATGCATGTTCCTCAAAAACACCATTTAAAGTAAGGATGTTCAAGACTAACTCCATAACTATATTAATCCAAATTATCATTCACGAAAATAACCAACTGCACCAACTACTTAAGTTCCCCCATTTTGCAGACTGGCCCGACCTATTTTGACAGCTCCATTTGTACCTCTATTTTTTTTAAAGTATTGACATTTTAACTAAAGTCTTTTTTTGCACTTTTAGAAGCAAACTCATTATAAACTGATCCGGTCTGGATACCGGCCCCGATCTTGTGACGTCAGAGTGACCTCATGTAAGGAAAACCGATGTCCTGGTTCAACATTACCACACTGGATATCCGATGTCTGGCCTTCCGTTCTCATCTCACAACCGCCCCACTTATTTTCTCTATAACGGATCATTGTTCATTTTCACAGAACATTTATATAACTGTTAGTTTCTCAGTCACAGCGAGATAAGAGCCCCTAATAACTTATCAGCGAAGATACTGTATGTAGCAAAATATGTCACGTCAATGGCCTCAGAAAGCAAGTACATGTGTCAGCAGATTATGCGGAAAGGTGATTATCCTCTCTTCTTCCTATGGGATCGTACTCTGATAATTGACCTACCCCCCTGACACACTCTGAGTACTGAGCCACTTTGATTGACACACTTCACACGCTATCAGAACCAAGGGGGCCCACTTGCACCCAACGATTCATTTCCTACGTTCAACTATAAATAGCTTATTTCAATACACATGCAAGGTGACGTTGTTCTAACTTACACTTTACTATTACATCGCTTGAGCATTCACTGAGTTCTTACACTCTTCTAACTTGAGCGTCGGAGAATCTTCGCAGGTGGCACCACTTTTCGCCCCCCTGCAACGCGAAACGCTGGTGTGAAGGATCTCCAGGACAACAAGACCGGCATCTCCCATTTAGAGACCGGATTAATACACCGGATACTCACTGTTCCGGTGTGCAAACCCTAAAAACACTTATATTCTTGTGGCTGGTCCCACACCGGATCCTAGACCCCGGTTCAGACCAGTTCATTGGCACGCCCAGTGGGACTCGTTAGAGTTATTCCCATTTTCGCAGAAGTTTGGTTGTCACGATGGAAGGTGATGGGAGAGATTTCCTTGATGGTCACGTGGAGGATGTGACCCATCAACAGACTGGAAGGAGACTTGTCTTTGAGTCCCCTGTAACTCAAACCCGGAGGATGGTGTAAGTGCAAACGCCTGACCCTCGCGATGAGGTTATCAGGCAACTTAGGGAGGAGCTGATGGAGTTGAAGCGGGAGAGAGGAGGAGCTGGGGACAGGGTAACGTCCCATGCAGAAGAGACTAACCACGCATCAGCGAGGGGCAGGTCTACAGCCCTCCAGTATTCAAAGATCCCCACGTATGAAGAGAGAAAATAGACTCAAGACTCTGGTGATAGAGTCAGTACCAGGAGAAGGGAGCAGGCGGTGGTGACTTCAGGGACGTACAAGCTCAGTGTCCCTTTCTCAAGAAGACTGATGAGCATTGCCATCCCAAAACATTTGCAAACAACTCAGCCACTGTCGATAGGGAAGTATAATGGAGAAACCGATCCCACTAAGCATTTGGATGCTTATGTGTATGAAGCTATGTATTTGGGAGCAGATGAAGATGTTATGTGTAGGATGTTCCCAAGAACACTAACGGAGGAGGCTCTCAGCTGGTTTAAAAGCTTACCCTCAGGATCTATAGACTCTTGGGAGGAAATGGCCGCTGCATTTGAAAGCCATTTTGTCATCTCTAGGGATATCCCAAGAACTTCTCATACCCTAGCCCAGATAAGGCAGGGGGAAACTGAAACTCTTAAGGAGTTCTTGAAAAGGTTTTATAAGGAGGCAGCTTTGGTCCCCAACCTCACGGAGGCCATACAACTTTATATTGTAGTGGAAACTCTTCAGCCTGGTTCAGCCTTTGCCCTATCTTTGGCAAAGAGCCCCCCAATAACCTTCGAGGAGTTTCAAAGGAAAGCTTCCAAATACGTGGGCATAGAGATGCATCTGGAGGCAACCGCAACAAGAATGAAGCCTTCAGCACCTACTCAGCAGCCACGGAGAGAAAATGAGAGAGTGAGACCTGAGAAGCATGCCTTTAGAGAAGACTTTGTAAACGCTCGCCCGCATCCACGAGATAGGCGTGTATCATCGTTCAATAACTATGCTCCGTTGAACACCAGGCACTCCCAAATCATGAGGGAGGTTGGTTGGCCAACGTTGAACGTCTTTGGTATAAGGAAACCACCCCCAGTCAAGAGGGGTGGTAACCCACGCAAGTATTGCACTTTCCATGAACAGACAGGACACAATACTGATGAGTGCAAGGCATTAAAGAATACGGTGGAAACTCTCATTCGAGAAGGAAAGCTGAAGCAGTATTTGTTCAAGGAGAGATCTGTAGACGAGCCTCAGAGGATGGAAAAAAGGAGTAGAGATCCTGATGATGAAGATGATAATACACGTAATCTAGCAAGGAAGTTCACTGCAGCTGAAAAGCAGAAAGGAGTAGTGATTGCTGGAGATGCCCAACAAAACAACATGCCCCAGCAGCAGAGGCAGGGCAGACGGGAAGTGATTGAGATGATAGCTGGAGGATTTGCGGGAGGAGGAGCGTCAATCACAGCACGAAAGAATCACCACAGGATGATTCTGTCTGTCCAGGGCAAACCAAGGGATAACTGCCCTTTCAGGGACGGTATGGCAGCTCCGACGGTGTCATTTACTGATGATGACTTTGGCCCAACAATTCCAGGAGGTAATGATGCAGTAGTTATCGTGGCAGTCATAGCCAACAAGGATGTCAAGAGGATCCTTGTCGATCAGGGAAGTTCTTGTGTTGTTATCTTTTATAATTGTTTCAAACGAATGGGTTTCAATGATGCAGATTTACAACCTTACACGCAAGAACTCACAGCGTTTAATGGAGCCAAGCAACCCACCAAGGGGTATCTTGACACTCTGATTTCTTTTGAAGGAGAGCCTGGAGCGAGAACAGTCAAGTCAAGAATTCTGGTGATTGATGTGGAATCCCCATACAACGGTATCATAGGCCGTCCTACACTGAATGCGATGGAAGCAATTGTATCCACTCCTCACCTCTTGATCAAATTCATTGACAAGGACAACGGTGTGTCCTCTCTCCGTGGTGATCAGGAGATGGCTCGATATTGTTATAACCTGAGCCTCAACATGGTCAAGTTGGAAGCATTCAACAAGAAGAGGAAGCTGAACGACGGAGGAACAGTGGCAGGGTCTGTCAGTCTAATTGATCTGGACCCCAGAGCGGAATTGAAGATTGATCCACTCAATCCCTCTAAGCCCACACCGGATGGTGGTTCCAGGGATGTTGTCTTAGGGGATTCCCCAGAGAAGGTCACGCACATTAATGATAAGCTGGAGTTTGCTATAGAACAACGCTTATTAGCCCTTCTGCAGGAGTTCAAGGATCTTTTCGCATGGACAGCAGCAGACATGCCTGGGATGGACCCTGATTTCTGTTGCCACAAGCTTGTTGTGTACCCTGAAACGAGACCGGTGGCCCAGAAGAAGAGGAGGTTGGGACCGGAGAAGCAGAGGGCAGCTTGTGAGCAGACAGAGGAGTTGTTGAAAGCAGGCTTTATAAGGGAGATACGCTACTCTTCTTGGCTTTCTAATGTAGTTATGGTGCAGAAAGCTAATGGCAAATGGAGAATGTGCACAGATTATGTGGATCTTAACTGTTGCTGCCCCAAGGATCCATATCCCCTGCCCAACATTGATCGCATGGTGGATGATTCATCTGGTTACCAGTACCTCAGTTTCATGGATGCTTATTCGGGGTATAACCAGATTCCGATGTGGGAGGGAGACCAAGAGAAAACTGCCTTTATCAATGACCGTGGTGTTTTCTGCTACACCGTCATGCCTTTTGGATTGAAGAACGCCGGCGCTACCTATCAGCGCATAATTAACAAAGTCTTTGAAGGGATGCACACCAGGCTGGTCGAAGTTTATATCGATGATATTATAGCCAAAACGCCCGCTGGAGGAGACCACATTGAAGATCTGCGCCAAGTTTTCACTAGGCTTCGACAGTACAACATGAGGTTAAACCCCTTAAAATGCACCTTTGCCGTTCCAGCTGGGAAATTCTTGGGATTCATGTTGACCCAGCGAGGCATTGAGGCTAACCCTGGGAAGTGTCAAGCAATCTTGGATATACAGAGCCCCAAGAGCCTGAGGGAAGTCCAATCACTGAATGGGAAGGTAGCCGCTCTGGCTCGTTTCATGCCCAAAATGGCACACAGATCCCTTCCCCTGTATAAGGCGTTGAAGAAACACAAGAATTTTGAATGGGGAGAGGAGCAAGAACAAGCCTTCCAGTAACTCAAGGCCGTTCTCTCGAGTCCACCAATTTTGGTTAAGCCTGACCCTGGTGAGACTTTGATCTTGTATTTAGCAATCTCTGATGAAGCCCTAGGCGTGGCCTTGGTTAAAGAAACCCCTGAAGGGCAGAGGCCGGTGTACTTTACTAGTAAGACGTTTCAGGGGGCGGAAGGAAGGTATCAGAAGATTGAGAAAGCTGCTCTGGCAGTCGTGTGGGCATCACGACGGTTGAGGCCCTATTTCCACGCGCACCCAGTACTGGTGAGAACGGATTTGCCTCTCCGATCAGTGCTTAGCAAGCCAGACCTCGCCGGAAGGATGATAAAATGGTCTATCGAGTTGTCTGAATTTGAAATTTTGTATGAGCCTCGAGGAGCCATCAAGCCGCAAGTGTTGGCTGATTTTGTTGTGGAGATGACTGGGGCGGACCCTGCCACCCCTCGAGCGCATTGGACCATTTATGTTGATGGATCGTCGAATGGCAAAGGTTGTGGAGCAGGTGTTGTAGTAGAAAGTGATGATGGTGTGCACCTTGAAATTTCCCTCCGATTCAATTTCAAGACCTCCAACAACCAGGCTGAATACGAAGCATGTTTGGCCGGTCTCCGTGCGGCGATTGACATCGGAGCATCAGCAGTCACACTGTGTAGTGATTCTCAATTGGTGATTTCGCAGATCCAGGGGGAGTACCAAGCGAAGGATCCGCAACTTCAATTGTACTTGAATTGTGTTAATGAGTTGAAGGGAAGATTTGAAGTTTTAGAGTTCAAGCATGTGCCCAGAGAGGAAAACACCAGAGCGGACATCTTGTCAAGACTTGCAAGTACAAAGCAGCCCGGCAGCACAACAACGGTGGTTCAAAGTACTTTGGCATCACCTAGCATACCTCTGTACCCTTCTCTGAATGTTGTGATGGTGAGCTATCCATATGAGGATTCTTGGGTCATCCCCTATATTCGCTATCTGGCTGATGGTCAACTTCCCACTGATGAGAAGGAGAGGAGACGAGTGAAGAGGGAGTTACCATATTTTACTATGGTTGATGGTGTTCTCTACAAAAGGGGATTCTCTGTCCCATATCTTTTGTGTTTGAGAGAGGATGAAGTTCAAGCGGTTTTGGAGGAAGTGCACGAGGGGCAGTGCGGGCACCATGCTGGGGGTCGAAGCCTAATGAGAAAGGTCCTCAGGGCTGGATATTGGTGGCCCACCGTGAAGCAAGACTCTGCAGATTTTGTAAAGAAATGCGACGCTTGTCAAAGATTTTCCAACCTCCACCATACACCGGCACAAGAGCTTTCCTCGTCCGCTGTGCCTTGGCCGTTTTACCAGTGGGGCCTTGACATTTTGGGCCCGTTCCCCACTGCGCCAGGAGGTATCAAATATTTGATCGTGGGAGTGGATTACTTCACCAAATGGATTGAAGCTGAGCCCGTAGTGCACATTACTTCTGTGCGAACAAGGCGTTTCATGTATGAAAACATCATAGTTCGATTCGGGGTGCCAGGGCGGATTGTGACTGACAACGGCACCCAGTTTACAGACAAGAAGTTCACAGATTTGCTTGAAGGACTGGGGACAATCCAGATATTTTCGTCTGTCGAACACCCTCAGACCAATGGCCAAGCGGAGGTAGCCAATCGAGAAGTGTTAAAGGGGTTGAAGAAACGTCTGGGAGAAGCGAAGGGAGGATGGACTGACCAGCTATGTCATGTTTTATGGGCATACCGCACCACGCCTCATTCTTCAACTAACGAATCCCCATACCGGTTGACGTACGGGGTTGAGGCGATGATTCCAGTGGAGCTACAAACAAGATCGGCTCGTGTGGAGTATTTTTCAGCTGAAGATAACAACGCCAAATTGGCATCAGAACTGGACGTCCTCCAAGAGTTAAGGGAAAAGGCTTTTGTCAGAGATCAGGCAGTAAAAGCAAAGGCAGCACTCCGGTATAATAAACGTGTCCAGTACAGAGCTTTCAACACCGGAGATCTTGTTTTGAGAAAGGCGAGTGTGGGGAATAAATTCGCTCACCAAGGAAAGCTAGCACCGACGTGGGAAAGTCCTTATAGAGTTTCTGAAGTGACTGAAAAGGGGTCATACCGGTTGGAAGAACTTGATGGAACTCCAATCCGCAACAAATGGAACACTCAGAACTTACGTGTCTATTACAGCTAGTTGGTAAGACGGCGTGTACTCTTTTTCCTTACTTGAGTTTTTTCCCATTGGGTTTTCTCAAGAAGGTTTTAACGAGGCATGACCCCAACTACGCTCTCCATGTAATGTACTTTCAATCTTAATGAGAATACATTTTAACCGCCCTATCATTCTCACTTTTCTTATGTGTTGCAATTTATAGCCGTAGCTTAACACGCATACACCTCAGGACGGAGGAATCTAACTACCAATTCTGTAGTTGATGATGTAACTCCTCGAGGGACTGATGAAGACCCCTCAGGACGGATGATCTCAATCACACAACGTGTGTTTTGACGATGTAACTCCTTGAGGTGGAATGGGTTGTAGGGCTGGTCTTTTCTCAAGGCCACAAACCGAACCCCATTCGAAGACCAAATGGGTTGTAGGGCTGGTCCTTTCTCAAGGCCACAAACCGAACCCCATTCGAAGACCAAATGGGTTGTAGGGCTGGTCCTTTTTCAAGGCCACAAACCGAACCCCATTCGAAGACAACATGGGTTGTAGGGCTGGTCCTTTTTCAAGGCCACAAACCGAACCCCATTCAAAGACAACATGGGTTGTAGGGCTGGTCCTTTTTCAAGGCTACAAACCGAACCCCATTCGAAGATAACATGGGTTGTAGGACTGGTCCTTTTTCAAGGCCACAAATCGAACCCCATTCGAAGACAACATGGGTTATAGGGCTGGTCCTTTCTCAAGGCCACAAACCGAACCCCATTCGAAGACCAAATGGGTTGTAGGGCTGGTCCTTTTTCAAGGCCACAAACCGAACCCCATTCGAAGACAACATGGGTTGTAGGGCTGGTCCTTCCTCAAGGCCACAAACCGAACCCCATGCGAAGGCTTGGGTGCAGTAGGCTGGTTCATACAGAAAACCACGCTGAACCCCGAGTAACGGGCGTAGTAGGTTCAGGATTAGCCCTGATCCGAACCCCGTGTTGAAGGCTTGGATTGTAGGATTGCACCGAACTCCAAGTACGGTTAGTAGGATCGAACCGAACACCGTGTGAAGACTTGAGATGTAGGACCAAACCGAACCTCAAGAGAAAGACGTAAAGCTTACCCTTGTCAAAGCTGTACTAAAATTCAAAGGCAATGTCCGTCCTCAATTATGGAATATCCACCACAGAGCGGTTGAATGCTAACGTACCCGCTCTACATCTTCGAGGACAGATGAGCATTTCTATCTTTTTAAGAAGTTAAAAGGTAATTCTTGAGATAAAATTTCCCTTCCCAATGTACTTATACTTGGGGACAGGGCATGCTTTAACTTAATTGTCACTTCTTTGTTACAATTTGTTATCTTAATCCGGTGTGATAAGTACGCTTTAAGCAGCTAGGTAACCACACAGAACGGATTCACAAAGCATTGAAAACAATAAAGTGTTTTGTATAGCACTAAGTTATCTAGCAATCATACATTCAACGCAAGCAGTTGAAGAGAAGCAACAGTAAATTTTATTTCCAAAAATAAGAAATTATGCAGGTCACAAAGTAGTTAAAGACTGAAGCTGATCCCAGTACACAGCTATGAATAAAGCATAAATTAAGAGGCCGGTGCCTGATCCTCTGTAGTGGGCACTCCTGTCCTCTCATTTTTATCCTCTGCTCCAGCTTGGGCACCTTCTTGCGTTTCAGCTCCAGAGGCAGCGGTGGACGTTGTTGGCTCCATACTTTGACCTTCTGGAAGGGGAGGCAGTTCATACAGAGATGCACGGGGTTCATGGTGCGAGCCGTCCTTATGTACTTCGACAAGTTTTCCCCCATGGAATTCGAAGAACGGATCCAATCCGTACAGATTCAGCTTCACTCCAGGGTTACGATAATAAACTTGACGGAGGGCCAGGCCGAAGGATTCATACGCCACATTTTTGCATATCTCCAAGGCTTTGGCAGCCTTGGCCTTCGCAGCAGTTAATCTTCTTTGAACCTTGGCAAAATCCTCTTCTGAAGGCCCAGCACTCGCACCACCCTTCTTGAGTTCTTCAATTTGGGCTTACATCTCCTTCCAAAGGATCTCCCACTCCCCAAGGTCTTTGTTGCGACTGTCCTCCATAATTTTGAGATCGTCAGCAAGCTTAGCCGATCTCTTCTTCTCCAGTTGTAATTCTTCTTTGAGGAGGGGTATGGATTTGTTCTGTTTCTAAAGGTCGGCAACTTCCCGCTCTAGAGCCTTGTTGGCAAAATGAACTTGGCTTGCCTCCTCAGTTTTCCTCTGGAGCGTCTCCTTGGTTTTCTTCAATTCCGACTCCACGCCTCTTTGAACTTCAGCTTGTTTGGCCGCCCATGTCTCCTTCACCGTGAGCTCGATTTCAAGTTTTTCAACCTACTCCATATAATCTGCCTTCTAGCTCAGGGAATCAAGGAGGCCGGACAGTTCATCCAGCTGCCAACGCCCGGCCTTACAAGCACCTCGAACCCCAGCAGTGTCGAGGGAGGGGCAGAGATAATACCTTGCTTTTGGAAGAGTGGGGGGCATGGACCCTTGAAACCATAAGTATGGGGAGAGGAAGGAATCGCGTGGAGGGTCAAACGCTGGAGGAGGACCATTCCCGGAGTCCGGCTCTGAAGCATTCTGTGTAGAAGGGGTAGAGGATTCAGGAACGGGCTTCTTTCCCTTATCCTTCTTCAATCCAGTTTCTTCGAGCGTTTTCTGACGCTTCTTCACAGGGTCATCAGAGGAGGGCTTTTCTTGATCTGCCTTTTTAACAAGGTGCCTCTTTTTCTTCTTCTTCTCTGGGACGGCCTCCTCGTCGCCCGCTTCAGTGGCCTCAGCTTGTTTTTCTGTTTTCTCCTCATCAAAGAGAGGAACCTCTTCACATACTGCAGAGGTCAAGGGAATGAGGGGAGTTTTGGTGGCGTTCCTCTTCGC
This sequence comes from Clitoria ternatea, assembly GCA_037962975.1. Taxonomy (NCBI): domain Eukaryota; kingdom Viridiplantae; phylum Streptophyta; class Magnoliopsida; order Fabales; family Fabaceae; genus Clitoria; species Clitoria ternatea. The sequence continues at coordinate 291,632,315 of CM075670.1, forward strand.
CTGGATCTCATTCTCCTCAGAGGAGGAATCACCGTCAGCCATCATGGTCTTTAGTGATAACATCTCTGGGCAGGCTCTTTCGATTTGTTTTGCAAAACAAGAAAGGTCGAGTTAGCACATAAGAAGAAAAAATAATCAGGACGGAATAACTATACAACACAAATAGAGTAAGAGCGGATATTACGGAGGTAGGTGTTTCGGATGTCATCCTCTGCCAAGAGGAGCCTGCTGGAAAATCCTTTGAGGGTCTTCAAGGCCGTCTGTATGGCGCTCAAGACCTCAACAGAATGAGAGGAGAGTTCACTCTCATCTGTGTAATAAGCACGGCTCATGAGGAGAAAATGCTCGTGCGTCCAGCTAAGAGGAAACTTGGTAAATCCCTCCTTGTTTCGCCAGAAGACCGGCTTATTCGGTTGAATACGGACCCGCGTGTAGTAATGCTTGAAGGAGCGTCCATCCACCTTCGCGGATTCCGTATAAGATTTGAAATTTATCACCCTTGAGTCACTACGGAGGGTAATGAACCCAAGGCCGCCCTTCTTATTAGCACGGCGGACCACTTGGTAATAGTAGAACAGTTTGGCCACAGTGGCGGAGAAGTGGAAATGCTCCCCCAGAATCTCCAGAGCCCGGACCAGACCCCAACCGTTGGGATGCAGTTGTGTAGGGGCGCAGTCTAAGAAGCGTAGAACGGCCATCTGGAATTCCGTCATGGGGAAGCGTACCCCCAATTTCAAGAAGACGAAGTCGTACATATAGACAGACCTCTCATCAGGGACTCTGTGGCATACTCTCTCAGAGGGACGTGGTGCCAGCACAGCGTATCGCGCTTTGTATTTCTTGTCTGAGTATATTTTGCAGCGGAAAGAGACCGTGCATTCCTCCTCACTCGCATGGTGCGAAGGGATCTCTAGGAATTCCTCTTCCACCCAGCAGTAGGGTTTCTCCCTGTTGAGCTTTTCCCAGTCAAGCCGGTGTGCCACAATGTTGACACATCCTTCAGCAGAGCGGAGAACTGGTGTTTTTCCATGTCCCGGAAGATCTATAGTTGTGCAGGCACGGTGGAACGCGTACGTGCTGTGGTAAAAAGCAACATCGTCAGAGAGATAACCTTCAACACTTGACCCTTCATCAGAGCGGCTGGTAGCCCTCGAGTCAAGGGGAACCTCAGAGCGGCGTTGGGAAGAGGACGCTCGTGAGGAAGAAGCTCCAGCTCTCTCTAAGCGACGAGGCCCAGCCATAGGAAGATTCACTGGAATCCTCCCACCACGGTGGCTAAGGGGGACACGAGAGCCAAAACTCCCCCTGTTTGAAGGACCAGCGTTGCCTGCTCTAGGGCGCATGGTGGAAACAGAATGAACAAAAATTGCAAGGAGTTAAAGGAAAGGGAGGTTACCTAAAGGAAGAAGATCTTTGAGAAGTTTGAAGACGGCAGAGAAATTTCCAAGAAATTTGAGCAGAGGTTCACTAAGCTTGAAAACAAGAGTGGATTCCAAAATCTGCTAAGAGCCCCTTTTATAGGTAACGAGGAGGCATAGTGTTCCGTCGAAGGTCACAATGCTTGCCTCAAAACGCAACCGTTCAAATTGAAACGACTCCGTCGTTTCGTCACGTATGAGCGCGAAAATGGTAACGTTTCAGTAAATGTTTTGGCAAAATGGGCCCCCCTTTCAGTTTGAATCCAGGCCCAATAAGCCCAATCGACGGTTACACTCTTGGGTAATGATGGCTCGTGCGTAAAAAATGCATTTAATGTCCAATCATGCCATGCGCATTTAATGCCTTTCAACCACTTTTCGAATACCAAGGGTTTTGATTCTCAAAGACTCTTGGGATTTCCATCATTATTTTACGCTGTCTGAATCCGTTGTACGCAGCGCAAGAAGAGCGGTCACTCATTTATTAGAGCGGATACCACAGAGCTTCCAGAGACCTTTTAGAATGTACCACCGGCATCCAGACTTCTCCAGAGTTATGTAGCTCATATGAGCAACTTAACAGTCCCTCATACAAGCTAGGGGACAGATGATCCGGTCTGGATACCGGCCCCGATCTTGTGACGTCAGAGTGACCTCATGTAAGGAAAACCGGTGTCCTGGTTCAACATTACCACACCGGATATCCGATGTCTGGCCTTCCGTTCTCATCTCACAACCGCCCCACTTATTTTCTCTATAACGGATCATTGTTCATTTTCACAGAACATTTATATAACTGTTAGTTTCTCAGTCACAGCGAGATAAGAGCCCCTAATAACTTATCAGCGAAGATACTGTATGTAGCAAAATATGTCACGTCAATGGCCTCAGAAAGCAAGTACATGTGTCAGCAGATTATGCGGAAAGGTGATTATCCTCTCTTCTTCCTATGGGATCGTACTCTGATAATTGACCTACCCCCCTGACACACTCTGAGTACTGAGCCACTTTGATTGACACACTTCACACGCTATCAGAACCAAGGGGGCCCACTTGCACCCAACGATTTATTTCCTACGTTCAACTATAAATAGCTCATTTCAATACACATACAAGGTGACGTTGTTCTAACTTACACTTTACTATTGCATCGCTTGAGCATTCACTGAGTTCTTACACTCTTCTAACTTGAGCGTCGGAGAATCTTCGCAGGTGGCACCACTTTTCGCCCCCCTGCAACGCGAAACGCTGGTGTGAAGGATCTCCAGGACAACAAGACCGGCATCTCCCATTTAGAGACCAGATTAATACACCGGATACTCACTGTTCCGGTGTACAAACCCTAAAAACACCTATATTCTTGTGGCTGGTCCCACACCGGATCCTAGACCCCGGTTCAGACCAGTTCATAAACTATAAGTAAGTGATTGGATAACACTTGTACCCTCCAAGATGTTCTATATTGTCCCCACGAAAACATCACCCACCTCCAATATCGACAATCCCTTCTTAATGCTCGAAGTGTAGTACGTCTCTAGATGTAATGTCACATGAACCGGCATAAGATCCGGGTTGAAATTTCCAGTGTCATCATGTTGGGTCATATTAGCAAAAAATGGCACCTCGAAACCTTCAATAGCTTGGGTTCCCTTGCCTTCATTTTGGCTATCTTTTTTCCCATTTTGACGCATTTTTTTCTTTCGTAGGACAGTTCTTCCCTGAAAAATGCATTTTTCATTTTTCTTTGGAGGAAATAGTAGCATAAGGTTTTTTGTGCTTTTTAGTTGCAATTGTTGCCAACGTGCTAATTATTTTGGGCTTGTCAGGCTCTTCGCATTGGATGTCTTAGAGTTCTCTATTTTAACTTGCTAATGGAGTGTCTTTAAAATATCATTTTTGATCTTATATGCAAAGGCAAATATACAACTCATTGGTATATCAGATAATAAATTTAAAAAGTTAGTAAATTTCAATAAAGAGAAAATAGAAGTTAACCAAGGTATTAATCTCGTTCTTGATGGTTTCCTATTAGAATCTTACACGTTGAATTTTGACGACCCGGCTGAACCTTCAACTACTTTTTTCGACCTCTTTGAAAGATAAGCAATCTTCAAATTGACTAAGCTTTATTACAGAGCAAGAATTACTCATGTCTCCACCTAGTATACAAGTGTCGAGAGCTGTTAGTATTCTTTTAGAATATCGGCCTTCCTTCCCTCATCGTTATTTTCATATTGACATTCTTAAGACTAGCTCCATCAGTCTTGGTGAATTCAGTATAAGATTCGAAGTTGACAATAATATTCAAACACCAGAAGTTGACATAGTTTAATCCTTCTATAAGATTCCCTCGCCTAAGCACCCTTGCATATTGGAAAAATAATGCAATAGTTAAGGTGAATTTGAGGTACTTTCCTAGCATTTCTAACAAAAGCATCAACCCCCAACCAGTAAGATGGAGTTGGCTGGAGACGATGTTCAAAAAATTCAGCACCCTCATTTCAAAATTGTTCAGTGGAAACTTGGATACCGATCTCCGAGAAACAAATCTTATACATGAATAAATATCTTGACCCCGAAAGTGACAAATTTTGTTTGAGATCAATGGAGAGATAATAACAAAGTCCCCCTTATTCTCTTCAGTGGCGCAAATAGCCAAATCATCTATTTTCACAATGTCTTCTTCCTTTACATACTTAGATGAGAGATTAATCAGGTTTGCATAAACCTAGAAGTATTGATCCTTCACTAGTTTGGCTAGCCAATCAATTTTTTGAGCCAACACGTTAGTGTTAATATTGTTCATTGCGACCACTTAACAACTCCTCGCGTTAGAATAGTATGAGCCTTTGGACACAATGGAAATTACAGTGTGTCATAAAAAAGGAACACAATTATAGAACTCTGCATTGATAGAGAGGTACTACTTGCAACTAGAGTAAGAATCTCCAAAGGAAGACAATGATCTAAACGGAGAAGGAGGTGGCTTGGAAGAAGAATTCAAAGACAATCTATATGGGACACATACCGACAAAGCTCTTCACTAGTTAACTTCCTTAAACTTTGAGGAGGCTCTGGTAAGGAAGCTAAAATTTTTCCCGGATCTATTGTCATATACTAACTTATAATCATTTGTGCAACCCGCGGCTTGCATTGAGGCCCCACAGACGACTATAACAATTGTCTAGATAGGACCTTAATAGATTTGTCACTCATGTAAACGTCCCTCATATCTTAATTTTCACAAAAAATGCTAAATACATAATTTACAAAAATGGGCGATGAGATAAGACAATATCTATGGAGATGAGTTAAATCGTCTTGCGTGTTCAAGCCATAGATATGAAAGATAGGGGTGGGAAGATGATATCAGAGCTTTCCCAAAATGATACAAGTGAGAAATATAAAGGAGTGAGCCTTATTTTATATTGAGCCTTGGAAGGAAAAAAGGTGCTATAATGAAGACACAATGAATACAACATGTAAGTGTGACGTTTCACATATTGAACGACAGACACATAGAAAACAAAATGACATACCCAATTAAATATTTCCTCATGGAATTTTCAAAGATTCATTAACAAAAGAGGACAACATTGGATTAACGTCCAGAGCAAATTGAGAAAAAGTTTGAAAGATAATCCACTATATAGGAAAATGATTTTCTTGAAGGCTTATGACTTTGAAGCAACTCCCGAGTCATTTTAATAGGATGTGGGCAAATGATTTAGGATTGATACTGATACTGACATGATAAGGCATATACCAATATTTAGACAACGTTATTCTATATCAATGAGACCCTAGGACAATATAGCCATCACATAACCTATGACAATCGATATGGAGGTTATATTTTGTATCAGCAAGAGGTTAAAGGCTTATCTAGGAGGATACCACAAAATGTCTGGAGATGTGTCAAGTCCTCAGACTTTACACGGGCATCATTACAAGGATCTACCCTTGACTCATATACATATCCCTCATTCAATACGTTTGAAGCATATTCAATCTAACTTTTATACTTGAGCATTAAAGTATATTTACTACTACACCATAATTCATTCTATAATACAAGGATGTTGGATTGGAGAGAATACTAAAATAAAACTCTTGATCTCTATTGGACTTAATAATACTAAATTTTTATTGAATTGATATGTCTAAATACAAAGACAACATTCTTAAAATAAAAAGAGGTAAAAGAAAATAATGGAAATTACAAATAAAAAAAACAAATAGACTTGGCAGTGAGATATTATTGAAACATAAAAAGAAAGAAAATTAGAAATGGTTGAATTTATAATAAATAATTGTGTTGAGGAGTAAAAAGGGAGTGTAGAGTAGAGTAGAGTAGAGTAGGTGTGAGTGGGAAGTCCACGTGTGGAGTGGCAGGTGGCTTACCCCTAGGAAGTAATAGGTATCACGATAACAGAAAGCGAAGGGGCAATTGCGAGAATTTAGATAAAAAGAAAAGAAATCCGATGGGCAGTAGTGTCTGGTAAGAAGAGGGTATGGTGTGGAGCCCAGAAAGAGAGGGACCTCACCTCAACTCAACTCGACTCGGGTTCCCCAGCCACTAGAGTCACGACACCCTGTACCCAGCTGTATCCCACCCTTTCCCTTTTCCTTTAACTCCATTCTCCCATACACTCTTCTTTTCCGTTATCTTCCATTCCATGTTCCTTACTCCACCACCATGGATCCTTCCCCTTTCGTTAGGATAACCGTCGGTAACCTCGCCCTCAAGATTCCCGTCGCTTCCAAGCCTGCTCGCTCCCTCGTTCACCCTTCTTCCTCTCCATGCTTCTGCAAAATCAAACTCAAAAACTTCCCTCTCCAATCCGCCCTCGTTCCCTTCATCCCCCCCGAAAGCAACCTCCCTGACTCCCATGTTCAACCCATCGCCGCCACCTTCCACCTCACCAAGTCCCATCTCGACACCCTCGCCGCTAAATCCATCTTCGCCCCCAAACTCTGCCTCAAAATCTCCATCTACTCCGGCCGCCGTGGCACCACCTGCGGGGTTAACTCCGGCCGCCTCCTCGGCAAAGTTTCCGTGCCTTTGGATCTGGCGGGAACGGTAGCCAAGGCTACCGTGTTCCACAATGGTTGGATTACCGTAGGCAAAGAAGCCAAAGGCTCTTCCGCCCAGTTCCATTTGAATGTTAAGGCTGAACCTGACCCTAGATTCGTCTTCCAGTTCGACGGTGAACCAGAATGCAGCCCTCAAGTTTTCCTGATCCAAGGCAACATTTCCCAACCTGTCTTCACTTGCAAGTTCAGTTTCAGAAACACCGGTGACCGGAACCACCGTTCTAGGTTAGTCCCTTTCACGACATTGCATTTGAATTCGAGTCAAAAAGTACCCGTTCATCTTCACTTAGTTGCTACTATGCTTACGCATTCCGAGAACTTCATGATTATGACAAGAAAATTTGAATGGAAAACTTGAGTTTGAGTTGAATGCGTAGTTATCGAACTTGTCACAATTGCTTGTGATGAGGGAAATCTGAATGCGATTGCTTCTAAATTGAACCCTAATTTACTAAATTTAGAAACGGTTCAGTAGTCAATTTTAGGGATTTGATATGATTTTTTCTGAGACTGGAACAGTTTCTGTTATGTATTGTGTGCGCGCGCGTGTTCAACTCTTGCTAACAATGTGGTTATTCTGTTTCGTACAGATCGTCACAGTCAGAGCCGGCGAGTTCTAGAAGCTGGTTGAGTTCGTTCGGTAGCGAGCGCGAGCGTCCAGGGAAGGAACGTAAAGGATGGTCCGTAACGGTTCACGATCTTTCCGGTTCACCGGTTGCCGCTGCTTCCATGGTCACGCCATTTGTGGCGTCTCCCGGTTCGGACCGAGTTAGCTGTTCCAATCCCGGTTCATGGCTTATTCTTCGACCGGGTGACGACACGTGGAAGCCATGGGGGAGACTCGAGGCGTGGCGCGAGCGCGGCGGTTCTGACGGCCTTGGTTACCGATTTGAACTCATTCCGGACACTAGTAGCGGAATGAGCGCCGCCGGCATAGTTCTCGCAGAGTCTACGCTTAGCACGAACAAAGGAGGAAAGTTTGTTATCGATTTGAGCAGCCGCTGCGGTGGTGGATCCAACGGCCGCATCACGCCGGGGAGTGCGACGTCGCCCGTGTGCAGTCCGAGGAGCAGCGGGGACTATGGATACGGTCTTTGGCCTTATTGTATGTACAGAGGTTTCGTTATGTCGGCGAGCGTGGAGGGTGAGGGGAGGTGCAGCAAGCCGACGGTGGAGGTGAGCGTGCCGCACGTGAATTGCACGGAGGATGCGGCGGTGTTTGTGGCGTTGGCCGCTGCTGTTGATTTGAGCGTTGATGCTTGCAGGCTTTTCTCTCAACGGTTGAGGAAGGAGCTGTGCCCGCAGGTGGATTTGCTTGGCTGATTGATTCCGCAGTTTTTTTTTCTCGCTGTCGTTTCGTGGTTTTGCCCCTGTCGTTTTTTGGAATTTTTTAATGGGGTTGTTCATTGAGTGAGGCGTTTTTACTACTAACAAACAATTTACAGGCTGTACAGGAATGAGGGTATTAGAGAGCGTGGGCGCTGTGTATTCACGTGTGGCTTTTTGCTGATTTTCTCTGTTTTTTAATCAATTATGGGAAATCCAGTAAAAGCTTTTTTGTTTTAAATATTTTTTTAGCAAGCTGTTACACATTCGTGTTTATATAATTTTTTTTCCTCTTTAGATTCTCGGTGTATCCCTTGGCTTTGTTTAAGCTGTAAGTATCGGTAATCTCGGAATATAGCAACTTCGTTAATACAATAATTAATAGAGAACCTTACTAGCCATTACTGTTATTTAAGTTGATAGACTGCAAATTGGGTAAGTTGTTCAGAATTGAAGTGTTGTAAAGAATCTCTTAAATGCTCTATATTCAATTGTAGGTTAAAAGAAAAAAAAACGCCGAACTCTATAAAATATATTTTGTTAATTACAAAGATTATTGAAAATTTTGTTAAATGTTATGTAAGCGAGTGATTTTCTTACGTTCAAAGTTTCCAGTTATCACAGAAGAATTACATTTTCTGGAATTAATGTGGTAATAATTTTTGGGTTATGATGAGGTTAGCACTTACGTAAGATCTGCGAAATATGTTTGTAACCAGCTTGGCGTAGAATTAAACGAGCTTAATAATGAAAGTTGCTAGAATGAGTGGTGCACGCATTGTTGGAAGGAGAAATGGATGATAGCTGTAACGCAGTTCCGGCGTGGTTTAAGGGAGTTGATAATTAATTAGTGAGATAATGATGAGTTGGTGTGGCACGCACAAGTCATGGGACTGGGAGGGAACCGTAAAGCGTATATTGAATTGAAAATGGGTTGCACGAGGAGGAGGATTTAAACAAAAAGTATGATGAAGAATTAAAATAAATTATGAGAGTCAGAGATGAGGTTGGTGTTGGCGCACTGTTGTTGTTGTGGTCCAAAGCTAAGAAAAGAAGGGAAGATTATGTGGAAAATTAAATAAAAAGGTCAATTTTCTTTATTAGTAGAGTGAGAGGGGGCTGTGGGTACATATAGTACAGGTAATAGGGTTAGGTTAGGGAGCTAACACAAGAACGTGATCTATGTTCACCACTCATGCTGCCTCATGTGCTTCGCCTGCTCTGTGTCAGCTCACCAATTTTTTCTATTTTCACTGTTATCAACTTTCTCAGTCTCTGTTTTTGTTGGGGTAATAAGGTTTAAAACTCTTTGTTCATTGATTTGATCGAGTTTACCCAACCTTCAATGTTACGTAGGTTTAATATTAATTATTGAATAATTTCTTTTTTACAATTGACTATAAAATGGGTACTAAAATTATAAGTATGAATTATGTTTGGATATATTAGTATAGAATATAAAATATTAGTTTGGCTTTTGGTAACATAAAGTTTAGTAACTTGGTAGGCTAAATATCTAATATTTTAAAAATAATTTAATCCAATAAAATATTTAATATTTATATTACTAAAATAAACTCATTTATTAAAGAAAATTTATTTTGTCTAGTAGACTTTTAAGCTAAGAAAATAAATTATAAACTAGCTTAAATCGTTATTCATAGTCTTGTCAAATATAGTTAAACACTACCTTAATGTTTTTCAAAAAAATGTTACAAACTACTAAAATAAGAACTAATTTCCTTGATTTGTAGATGTCTCGATAATGTGACAACTTGCCCAAAGTTCTCAAGTTATTTTATCCTTAAGACGAGGCAAGGATCAAACTCTCAAACATTTAGTTAAGGGAGGATGAACCTTTTCCACTCAACCACACATTTGGATCACATGACATCTATTATATTCTTTTTATCATCATTATTATTACTTCTGTCTCTTACTATAAAAACCTCTTAACTAATGCCAATTTTTAAGAAAAATTATTTAATATAGTTAAAATTATTTAATTTGCCTACAAATGATACTAGTTTTCCAAAATTATCCTTTTACTTTTATTGGTACTTACAAATATTACTCTCTTTCTAATTAATTAATGCTTATTTTATTAATGACTAATAAGAGTATTTTAATAAAAAAATAATTAATGCTATTAATTTTTTAATGTGGTTTCTATGTTAAGAAAAAAAATCTAGGGAAAAAAGTAGGATTATTTTAATCAGCTTTTATCATCTACTGTATTCATACTCTAAGGTTCCATTGCCTTCCTTTATATATTGCCAAAAATCAGCGTCGTTAGTGTCATATGGTTTTTTTTTTTTAAATGAGTGTGTTTATTTAAAAAAATTAACATTCTGGTGTAGTTTCAGAAATATTTGTGTGTCTGGGTGAAAAAATATCATGTCAATGATTATATTTTGCACAATTGGTATAAGAAATGTCAGAAATTTGTTTTTCTTCAACCCAACATATGAAATATTACAGAGGTTGACAAGTGTCATGTGCACAAGTATTTCGCCTGTTAGACAGGAGAAACACTGGGCAATGTCACTTCAGTCTGCATTTCGCATAGTGGACTTAAGAAATCCCGGTCATGTCACGTCGGTCACACATTTCTCCTGGTGGACTTAAGAAATCCAAGTCTTGTCAAATCTGTCACACATTTCTCCTAACGAGTATAAGAAATGTCAGTCGTTAGTGTCATTTCTCCTGCTGGTTGTGCGAAATTGGCTCTATTTATACCACCCAAGATCGATAACAAATTGTCATTTATGTAATCTGAATTCTCAATTGTGCTTCAGAGTTAAACTACTACCTCTTGCCTATTTTCCTTGTTGTAAGTGTAGTTTTTTTTTACACTTGAAAGGTATGTAAGTAAACTATGTTTTATATTTTATTTATTGAATTTACTTTTGAATTTTTTTGTGTTAGAGTTTTATTTAAAAATTTACAACGTATAGTATGCTGTTATTGGGAAGCTCATAAGATTTTTTACAGCAATGGCTCCTCAAATTATGGTGATCCTGTATACAAATGGGCGAAAGTTTGAAGGGCCAAATGGTTTTTCATTTGAGGGGGACACCAAATTGATACAAATTAAACGTGGTATTACAGCTAAACAGTTGAAAGAGAAGATTTTTGCTAAGTTGAAACTTCAGGCTAATCACGTTATAACAAAGTTAACTACTAGATTAATAATTGATAAAAGGACAAAAAAATTTCCAGGTTTACAAATAGATGATGATGAAGAGATTGATGTTGTGTTACAATTTTTTGAGAAACAATCGGATATAGATGCACTTGAGATATTTGTTGAAGTTGATGTTCTTGGGTCTTCGTTGCCGCAAATTGAGGGAGGTGTTTCACAATGTATCATGTGACGTCCCGTGTAATTTTCTAAATAAATTTTTCGCGTTTTCGAAAGATCATTTTAAAAATTCGTCAATTTATTTCAGAGTTTATGTAACAGTTGATAACAGCGGAAAAATTTTCATACATGCTAGACGTGAATAATTAAATTCAAGAAAATACTTAAGTAGCGGAAACGATTTAGAAAATAATGGTACATGACATGTTATACTTATTACAACCCATAAAATCAAAGTTCAGATAATAATTCAAATAGACATCCATCATGGCATCACTCTGCATTCTGCGTGTCATTCACTGTAAAAATTAATGTAAGAGTGAGACAGAATATAGAATAAATATAAAATAGATAAAATTGCACAGACACAATCAACAACTCATAATGGTATGATGAATATGCCAAACAAGTCCATTTAATAGATCTTTAATTAGTCAAATGATGTCATGCTGGATCCATTTGGTTTTGGTGGGAACACTGCAGTAAAAGTCTCATAGAGACACAAATAGGACTTTAGCATATACCATGAATCCCTATACTTCATGGCGCTTAAGTACCGAAGTACACAATATCAAAAGTAGGACTTTTGCATAAACCATGAATCCCTACACTCCATGGCACACAACAGAATAGGGCTTAACTCATCATAGAGTAACCCCCCACCAGGGTAGGCAATCATGGAACCCCTAAATTCCATGGTGCGTCCGAATGCTTATGATGCATGAATGCCTTTAATTCTCTTTATCCTTTAACATACCATGATATCCACATTTCCAAAACCTCTTGGATAATACAAGTCCTCAAAGGACACATTACACATAATAATTCACAAAATCATGGATTTACTATTTCAACCACATATGTCAATAACCACAAGGCATTCATGTACATGTATATTAATTATGTCATTCATAATTATTCACCATCATAATATACTAACTGTGTGATACTCAACAGCATTTATAATAATTCATAATCACTCAAGAATTCAATAATAACTCATTACTCATAGAGAAAACATCATTTTTATCCATAATAACCATCATAAGTAAATTTCAGCATTTCCAAACAGCGACATGCATTGGTAGAACAGTCATAATATGAGCAAATCAACTCCTTTTTAGGTGATTCCACTTTCTATAGTTCAATAACATAATTGTCTACAACTTTCATGAAGAACACAATTTCAAATTCCGAACAGAAATATTATTTATCCACGAAATACCACACTGCCTCCAGGTGAGTTTTCCAAAACGTACATATGTTAGTAATTTCAGTGTTTCTGGAGTTACAAAAATGATTTTTGCATGAAACCAGTTCTAAATTAATCTTAACACAAATATCTACAATTTTCATGAAGATCATAAATTCAAATTCTAAGCAGAAATACCATTTATCCACAAAATACAACACTGCCTCCAGGTGAGTTTTCAAAACGTACATATATTAGTATTTTCAACGTTTTTAGAGCTACACAAATGATTTTAACATGAAACCAGTTCTAAAATACTCTTAACATAATTATCTACAACTTTCATGAAGACACCAACAACTAATTCATACCACAAAATTCCCAGTATTGAAAACAAGATTCGGATTTCATAGTTAACAGATTTGCATCATGAACACACTTCTGTATTTTAAGGATAACTAGAGCTACAAGCATCTTTTTAACTTGAAACCACTTTCTATAAATCCCTAACATGTATATCTACAATTTTCGTGAAGACATCAAAGGCTGATTATGCAAGTATAATTCCCAGAATATCAAAATATGCATAGAACATAGCTTAAACATTTCACTCGGTCATGTTGTAGTATTTTGGCTATAATTTTTGCTATACATATCCAAATCAGTTGAATCAGGTATCAAAATTCACATAACAAAAAGATCTACAACTTTCATGAAGAAGTCAGAATCAAAATCACACGTTTTCAATCTCAAAACTGAACAACAAGATACGAAAATAAAACTGGATTCCTAGGACAGCATACAACTCTACCCATTTCACAGTTATTCACAACCCTGTCCCCTCTTACTTGGTTTGAAGACTTTTAGCTGACTGGAAAAGAGGTCCCCTGGCTGTCCTGGTTCAGATCGAAGGTGTGTTGATGGAGAAGAATAATTGGGAGTTTCAGAATCAGTGGTATGTTTAATAATGCAAAGGCAAGTGGGGAGACAAGCTTTCCCGTGATTGCAATTTAGTGAGCTGTTAGGTATGTTTGATTGTGGAAATAATGGAAGTTTAGATAAGAAATGAGCTGTAACATTGTCCATTTCTGGCCGTCCTACATACTAGAGCAATTAGTGGGTTCAAATGCATTAAAAAAATGCCTAAAAGACAAGAAAAAGGTCAACAGTTACTTCTGCACTTCAAAACCGACTGGACTACCACTTCCAAGTCCGGTTGAGGAGAACTTAGCAGTCCCTCAATTTCTTCTTGGGCGGATTTCACCCGGTCTTGTACATTGGTCCAAACGTCGTCCTAACTTTGGTGATCAGAACGGATCAGAAGTGGTCTGAGTGGAGTTAAAAGGTGTTCGTTGTTGGAGATTTTGGAAGAGGGCGGCATTGAGTATATGGGGCGGTGTAGGGTGTGAGGGCGGTGTTGATTATGAAGGGCGGTGTTGATACATCTTAGTGTATAAGTAATTCCTAAGAAATGCCCATGCTCAAAAAGACGTTCACGTTACTCCGCCAAGGCATTTGACCTCGTCAATGCCTATTACTCCGCCAAGGCACGAGACCCCGCCTAGGCTTATTACTCCGTCAAAACGTGTTACTCCGCCTAATCTTATTACTCCGCCAAAGCATGAGACCCCGTCTATGCTTATTACTCTGTTAAAACGTGTGACCCCGTTTAAGCTTATTACTCCGCCAAGGTACGTGACTCCGCCTAAGTTTAACTCCGCCAATGTACGTGACTCCGCCTAAGTTTTAGTCCGCCAATGTACGTGACTCCGCCTAAGTTTTAGTTCGCCAATGTACGTGACTCCGCCTAAGTTTTACTCCGTGACTCTGGAGTGAATCCTTTGAAGGACTTGACTCGGAATTTGAGTCTTATCTATGAGAATCTATGAAATTTCTAAATTTCATCCAAAAAATAAAATTTTTTTAAGTATAATAGACCATTTATAAAGCGTTCTATTCATTGTTTAACACATATATAGACCTTCCATGCTTTATAAATTACATAATTGAATTATTATTAAAGTAGGATGTTACATATCACGCAAACAAGAAATAAGTATAGTTGTAATTTTATATATTGTTAATATCTTTGAAGCTTTTTTTTTATAAATAGGTAATTAATAAAACTGTTATGTGTTGGTGTTGGAAGATGAAACAGATGTTAACTTAGCAGATGATGAAGATTTGGATCTTAATGTTCACTTGGAGTATGAAAGTAGTGATGACGAAGGAGCAGATGAAACTTATATTCCCAATGACAGTGATGTGGACACTGATGTTGATGGAGATTTTGAGGCTATACCAGAGTCTTCAACTTTAGGAAATTCACATGGTGTTGGTGCCGTTGTACCAGGTTAGGTGAATTTTTATAACATGGTGGATTTAGTTAAGGATTAAGTTAGTTAATCACACTTGTTGATGATGTCGAATTGTAGGGGATGGAGGAATGACATTTTGGAGGTCTTCACCGTATTACACTGATGTTAACTTGGAGCACGTAGATAAGGGTGAAAATAACGCCGGGTTTGACAATGTATCAGAATGGCAGGTTGGAGATGAACTTTGTATTGGTTTGAAATTTCAATCAAAAAAAGCAGTTCAAAGTGCGTTGAAGCAGTATTCCATGAAGATGCATCAAAGTTATGTGGTGGTTGAGTCAAAGCTAACATTCTTTACTGCACGGTGCCCGAACCACTTTGATGGTTGCCCTTGGAAAATGAGGGCTATGTTATCGAAGAAAAGGAACGTTTGGGTGGTTAGTAAGTAGGGGGCCCTCATACTTGTGTGAATATTAGCATTTCGCAGGACCATTCGAAGTTGGACTCAGAGTTTATCTGCTCGTGCATTTTAGGTTAGTATCGTTGTTGTTTGTGTGTTATGTTCATTATATGTAGTTATTATGTTTCCAGTTAAATATTGTCCAATGGTTGTTGTTTGTGCAGGTATGGTTAACCAAGATCCGTCAGTTACCATTGCATTGATACAAGAGCAGATAACAACTCAATTTGGGTTCAAAGTGTCTTATAGTAAGGCATGGAAGGCAAAACAAAATGCAATTGTCCATGTCTTCGGTGATTGGGACGAATCTTATGCACTTTTGCCTCGCTGGCTTTCTCGCATGCGTCAGGTATCACCCGGGTCGGCTTACGAAATCGTTACGACCGACTATGTGCTAGGAGCTGATGTTGACAATAGGTTTCGTACTTTCAAACGTGTTTTTTGGACTTTTAAACAATGTGTCGACGCATTTTCATATTGTAAGCCGCTTCTACAGGTGGATGGCACTTTCCTTTATGGCAAGTATAGACATACTTTGCTTATCGTGACGGCCCAAGATGGTAATAATTCAGTTTTGCCTGTTGCATTTGCAATAGTTGAAGAAGAAACTTTGCAGGCATGGAGTTGGTTCTTGGTTCAGCTTAGAATCCATGTCACACAAAAGCCTAACATTTGTCTTATCTTTGATAGACACCAAAGCATCAAATCCGCTTGGCAAACCCCCAAACAGGATGGCAACCACCTAATGCACACCATGTGTTTTGTATCAGGCACATCGTAAGCAATTTTAATAACAAGTTTAAAAATGTCGCGTTGAAGGAGGATTTAGTAAAACTTGGTAAATGGTTTTTTTGATATTTATAACACGATTTATGTGTTTTTCATTACATTGACACCACACTGAATTTTGTCTTTATGTCAATGACAGGATACACCGCGTGTAAAGGCGTCTTTGATAGGAAATTGGAAAAGTTCCGTGAGGTAAAGCCTGAAATTGCAGCATGGATTGATGCAATTCCTAAGGAACAATGGAGCATGGCATATGATGCTGGTGGTCGTAGATTTGGCCACATGACTACAAATTTGTCTGAGTGTGTCAACAAGATACTTAAGGGTGCTCGAAACATGCCGATAACTACATTGGTTAAGTGTACTTACTCGCGTATGGTTGAGTATTTTGTACAACGAGGTGCCAGGGCAAGGGCGGAGTTCGGTGATGGGATGAGATACACCAAAAAGTTGATGGATATGATGTCCAACAACCAGGCAAGTGCCTACACGCACCAGGTCCGTAGGTATGATGTACAAGGTAACCGATTTGAGGTTGAAGAAAAGTTCAACCCAGTGCAACAACGAGGAGGTCGTAAATTTTCAGTGATATTGTCCAATAATCCTCATTGTGATTGTGGTTGATTTCAGGCATTAAAGTACCCTTGTTCACATGTCATTGCAGCTTGTCAGGTGGTAAGTGTTGACTATTTTCAGTTCATCCATCCTGTGTACACTCAAGAGTGGATTCTAAATGCATATTCTGGTCAATGGTACCCAATTGGTAATGCTGAAGACATACCTATCACTAGTGATAGTTGGAAATTAACTCCTGATCCATTGAGGTTACGACCGAACGGTCGCCCAAAATTATCCCGTGTAACACCCTCTGTTACACCTTAATAAAATATATAAAAATTCGTAAATTTTTTTTAAAAGAAATGTGATTGTTAAAAAGAAACTATCGGAATAAATTACATACATTATTTCTGAAATACCTCATAAATATTATTAAAACTTTATAAAGTATTTGTACATTCATCCGAAGAAAATAAACATTAAACATTATAAGAGTGGTAAGTGTTGACTATTTTCAGTTCATCCATCCTGTGTACACTCAAGAGTGGATTCTAAACGCATATTCTGGTCAATGGTACCCAATTGGTAATGATGAAGACATACCTATCACTAGTGATAGTTGGAAATTAACTCCTGATCCATTGAGGTTACGACCGAAGGGTCGCCCAAAATCATCCCGTGTAACACCCTATGTTACACCTTAATAAAATATATAAAAATTCGTAAATTTTTTTTAAAAGAAATGTGATTGTTAAAAAGAAACTATCAGAATAAATTACATACATTATTTCTGAAATACCTCATAAATATTATTAAAACTTTATAAAGTATTTGTACATTCATCCGAAGAAAATAAACATTAAACATTATAAGAAAGAGAGGAAACTCCATGGCCCAGAAGCAGTTACTTATTAAAATTGTTTATTCATTGGACCACGGTATTCATACCGAGCTCCCTTTCTAGAACGTGCTATATCTACTACCGAAATTCTTCGATCCTTCCCTCTGAACCATCAATTTAGAATATATGAAACAAAAACACGGAGAAAGGAGTGAGAAACAGAATATAATATTCTCGAATAAGACATAAGCAACGAAGGGTTTTCACAAACCGATAGATAATAATATTAGTCACAATCACATACACAATCAATTATGAGTGCATGAATGCTATGCAATATCTTCATCATAACTTACCTATATATGTGGGCCCTTAAATTTTAATTTGTACTGGGCCAACCAGGAGTTTACACTGTTCCATAAGTTCGGATAATAATAATATGAACAGCTCAACTGACATGGAAACACTTAGAGACTAGTCAGATTGAGAAAGTTTTTATTGTGAAAGTACCCGACACTAGGGAGCTACCCCAGGTCCCCTGAAGCACCATTTCACACCCTCTCATCCCAAGGCTCATAATTAAGCCTCCTCTAATGTATCCTCGGTTTCTATAATCCGTCCCCAGACAATATCATTTTATTTCACTTAATGATTCATGATGCATGAACTACTCGCAACTTAGTTGGTTAAGGCTTTTAGAAACTCAATTATTAAATCCCTTAAAGGTTTACAATATCATTTCAATAAACTGTACATTTTCTCAATTCTCTAAATTTCTGTCCCACAGAAATAAATTTGGTACAGTTTTCAAATCTCACTGAAATTGAGTTTCTAAGCCTTAAATATCTAAAAACTTTCTCATATAAAACTTTACATAATCTTTCTCAAATTAAATCTTAACAAAATCAAATTTAGAAATCTCAATTATTTCCAAATATCTTTAGTTATTAAGTTGGAAAAAATAAAATAATTTGCTTTTGAAAATTTTATTTTATTAAAAGAGAATAATCTTTAAGTTATTAACCAAAAATACTTAAAATTACAAAATTTTTCTTTATCTCAAGATTTAATTATTTCAATTTGTTATAAATTAAATTTCATAAAATGTTTTCTTTCTAAAATAAATACTAATTTTTTTATTCTAAATATTGAAAATAAAGTTAATAAAAATAATTAAGAAGTAAAAATTTAAAGAGTAAGGTAAGAAAATTCTTACTGAGTTTTAGCTTTCCGTCATGCTCGCTATATGCTCAAACTCCACATCACAAAATCATCAATCAAAATCAAGCATTATCAATTATAACTAAATATCATCAATCACAATCAATCATAATCAAATCAATTAAATATCATTAATACATATCATAATACAAAATTTAATGATTATTAATATAGTCAATTTGAGTCCTTTTGGTCAATTCCTCGCATAGGTATATGTAAGTCCATATAATCAAGTCCTTGCATAGGTATAGTTCAGTCCATATGGGTCATAGTAGTCCAAGTTCTTGCATAGGTATAGTCCAGTTTATATAGGTTATAAAAGTCCAAGTCCTTGCATAGGTATGTTAGAGTTAGTTAAACCAAATATTTAATTTAAGATTTATTATAAATTTTAAGTTAAAAGGTTAATATTTTTAAAATACTAATATTATTAAATTTAAAAGGAGTAGGGGACTCCTCCCATTATTCTTATGTCTTTTCATATTATATTCTTATCTCACTCCCCCTTACCTTGAATTGTTACCCAAAAGAGATTTGCTTTGCGTCTCTGATTTCTAGAAATATTAATACCAATCTTATTTCAGTATAAGCATAAGATGAAGATTAAGATTACTACTTAAAACAGAAATGGTAAATTTTAAAAAGTAAATAGTGAATAGTGAATAGTAAATTGTGAATAGTAACAGTAAATAGTAAAACGTGAATAGTAACGGTAAATAGTAAAACGTGAATAGTAATGGTAAATAGTAAAACATGAATAGTAATGGTAAATAGTAAAACGTGAATAGTAAAGGTAAATAGTAATAGTAAATAGTAATTTACTATTTGAATAGTAATTTACTATTGAAATAGTAATTTACTATTAAAATAGTATTTTACTATGCAGAATAGTAACTTAAAATAATATTATTTCCAGTATAATAATAGATTTCTAAAAACGATATAAAAATAACTCTAAAAATATAAAAGAGAAGTATTCTTACCTTAAGATTTTAGCAGAACCTTCTTCCAAAAAAATTTACTTCTCTCTCTCACTTCCACCATATCTCACTAGCACTACTATATTAAGAAAACTTAATCTGAAATTGTGATTTCTAAAGAAGAAATCCTTCGATATTTATAGGAAAAAAATTTACTATGCATTCCATTATTTTAATATAAAAGTACTGTGCATTTTTGAATTTTTTATTCCTGGTTACTGTGCATCTTTTGAAAATTTCGTACATGCACAGTGTTTTTCATAGTAACTGTCGGCAGAATTATTAAGCCAAATAGTCACCTTTCACTTGGTATATTTTAAATATTCAAAATCAGTCCTTTTTGAAATTTAGCGATATTATATTAGTCCTCACTAATTTTATAATAAGTAATATAACTTTTAAATTTTAAAAATCTAAAATTTTTTGTTAATAAAAATTTATTGATACGTTTCCAATTTTTTAACGATTGGAAAAAATCAAGATTTTTCTCAAACCGATAATTTTAGATAAGTCTACTTGAAATAGATTTCAGAAAATTTTCTTATAATTTAAATTCACTTTCTTATAAATATTTTTAATTTAAGTTACTTATATGAATTTAAAATTATTTTAAAAAATATTATTTTATTAAAAAAATTCCAAAATTCCAAAAAAATTCCAAAAAATCATAAATAATACGTAGATTAAAAAGTTCTAAAGAACCATAATTTAATTCCTTCAAAATTTCAATATAAAAATAAAAATAGGGGTGTTACAACTCTACTCCCCTTAGAAAATTTCGTCCTCAAAATTTACATTATTCAGTAAAACAAATGAGGATGAGACTCTTTCATCTCAGTTTCTAGTTCCCATGTAGCATCTTCTCCTCTCGTTTCACTCCAAATGACCTTTACAAGCGGAATTATCTTGTCTCTTAATTTTTTTATTCTTCTGTCACCTATTCTAACAGGTGGTGCATCATATGTAAGATTATCTTTAACTTGTATGACATCAGGTTCAATAACATGTGTAGGATCAGATATATACTTTCGTAAGTTTGACACATGAAAAACATTATGGATATTAGAAAGAAAAATTGGTAATGCTATTTGGTAGGCAAGGGGACTAACTTTATGAATTATTTATTATGGACCAATAAATCTAGGAGTTAGTTTTCGAGATTTCATTGCCTGACTGACCCCAGTCATAGGTGTGACTTTCAAGAATACATGATCGCCTTCTTGAAATTCGAGCGGCTTTCTTCTTTTGTCATAGTAACTTTTCTGCCTGCTCTGTGTTGCCTTCATCTTTTCCTGAACTATTTTGATTTTATTCGTGGTTTGTTGTACCAACTCTGGTCCTAGCATCAAGTTTTCACCAGTCTCAAACCAACATAGCGGGGTCCTATATTTTCTTCCATATAATGCTTCAAAAGGTGCCATGCCAATGTTAGCATGGAAACTGTTGTTGTAGGTAAACTCCACATATGGTAAGAATTGATTCCAACTTCCTTTATGCTCCAACACACAAGCTCGTAACAAGTCCTCTAGAGATTAGATTGTTCTTTCTGATTGTCCATCCGTCTGAGGATGATATGCTGAACTCAGACGCAGTCTTGTTCCCAAAGCCTTGTGCAAGCTCTTCCAGAATTGTGATGTAAAACGAGGGTCCCGATCAGAAATGATACTTGAAGGAATTCCATGCAATCTCACAATCTCCTCGATGTATAATTTTGCCAGCTTCTCCATAGAGTAACGAATATTGATAGGAATAAAGTGGGCAGATTTGGTTAATCTATCAACTATTACCCATATTGAATCATGTCCTAATGGAGTTTTAGGTAGAGAAGTCACAAAATCCATGGTAATGCTATCCCATTTCCATTCTGGTATTTCCATTGATTGTAGCATTCCAGGGGGTTTTTGGTGTTCTACTTTAACCTTCTGGCAAATTAGACATGCAGCCACATACTCTGCCACTACTTTCTTCATTCCAGGCCACCAAAATAACTTCTTTAAATCTTGATACATTTTAGTAGCTCCGGGATGAATGTTCATATAACTTTTATGGCCTTCTTCCAGAATTGTTTTCCTCAACTCCTCTTGATCAGGGATACACACTCGATCCTTATACCTCAGTAATTGGTCATTTCTTACATTGAACTCGACTTCTTTTCCTTGTTTCAAGAGTTCTTTCTTTTCTTGCAGGAATTCATCATCTCGTTGAGCCTCTAAAACTTGCCTCAGGAATTCATTTGTCACTTGCAACGCTCCTAATCTGTAGCTGTTAGTATTAACCTTTACTGCTAGGTTAAGATCTCTGAAGTTCTCTATCAATTTCAGCTCTTTAATCATCATCGTGGACGCATGTAGAGACTTTCGACTCAAAGCATCAGCTACTACGTTCGCTTTTCCAGGATGGTATTGCAACTCAAAGTCGTAGTCCTTTAAGAACTCCATCCATCTCCGTTGCCTCATGTTTAACTCCTTTTGGTCGAATAAATACTTGAGACTCTTATGATCACTAAACACATCGAATGTTGCACCGTATAGATAATGCCTCCAAATCTTTAAGGCAAAAACTACAGCGACTAACTCTAAGTCATGGGTAGGGTAGTTAATCTCATGTTGCCTTAATTGGTGCGACGCATTGGCTACAACCTTCTTGTCTTGCATGAGTACACTTCCTAGTCCTTGTTTAGATGCATCACAGTAAACTTTAAAACTTTGATGTGGATCAGGGAGTACTAACACCAGCGCAGAAGTAAGTCGATCTTTCAGCTCTTGGAAACTATTCTCGCATTGTGTCGTCCATACAAAAGGTTGTCATTTCCGTGTTAACTTGGTCAATGGGTATCCTAGCTTTGAAAATCCTTCAATGAATCTCCTATAGTATCCAGCCAAGCCCAAGAAACTTCTAATCTCAGTGATCGTGGTTGGTCTCTCCCATTTTAAAACTGCCTCCACCTTGGAAGGGTCTACAACTATTCCTCCTTGACTAATTACATGTCCTAAAAAGTTCACTTCTTCTAACCAGAATTCACACTTCGACAACTTTGCATACAGTTGTTTTTTTTTCAAGATTTCCAACACAATCTTCAAATGTTCAACATGTTCTTCTCTGCTTTTAGAGTACACTAATATATCATCAATGAACACCACTACAAATTTATCTAGATATGGATGAAAAATCCTATTCATGTAATCCATGAATACGGCTGGTGCACTAGTTACACCAAAAGGCATTACTAGATATTCGTAATGGTCATAGCGTGTTCTAACAGCAGTTTTTGGTACATCTTCTTTCTTTACCCTTATTTGATGGTATCCAGACCTCAAATCAATTTTGGAGAACACCGTGGCACCACGCAGCTGATCCATCAAGTCGTCAATCCTTGACAGAGGATATCTGTTCTTGATCGTCACCTTGTTCAGTTGTCGATAATCTAAACACAACCTCATGCTACCATCCTTCTTCTTAACCAACAACACTGGTGCACCCTAGGGGGATACACTGGGTCGTATAAACTGCTTCTCTATCATCTCTTCAAGTTGTTTCTTCAATTCTGCTAATTCTAGAGGTGACATTCAGTATGGTTCAATTGAAATGAGTCCAACTCAGGTACTAGATCAATGGCAAATTCCACATCTCTTTCTGGGGGTAAACCAGGGATATCTTCAGGAAAAACGTCAGGAAATTCACACACAACCGGCAGATTTTTGATTTTTGATTCTTATTCTCCTTTCGTTGAAAGCAATAGCATGAATCCTTGAGCCCCTCCTTTTAAAGAGGCACTCACTTGGTTGGCGGTTAGAAATCTCGAATCCTCAGGATTCAAATTCACTGGTTCTTTAAACATTATGGTTTTATTATGACAATCTATTAGAACATGATTGTCAGACAACCAATCTAGCCCAATAATAACTTCTAAGCCAGAAAGGGGTAAACAAAAAAGATTAGCCTTAAAGTCCCTACCATCTATGACAATAGGACATTTCCAACAGGCTTTAGAAGTGACAATGGGATTATTTCCAGGAGTATGTACAGATAAGTCAAATGGCAGTTCTATTACAGGTAATTTTAGTTTTTCTACACAGTCATTGGCAATAAAGGAATGTGATGCACCTGAGTCATACATAACAGTTAAAGGAATCTTATTAATGATACACTTACCTTCCACCATGGAATCAGAATGAGATGCTTCTTCTCCGGTGATTGCAAAAACCTTTCCTTTTGCTTTTGGCCTTCCGACTGCACTGTGTACGCCTCCCTGAGTATTTATCCTTGTACTTGCACCTTCAGGGTTTTCCCTCTTCATCTCAGGGCAATCCTTGATGTGATGACCTGGTTTGTTATACTTAAAATAAACATAAGTGTTTTTAGGACAATCCTTTTTCAAATGGGGTCCTCCACAGATAAAACATTTAAAATTTGGTACAGATGTCGGGTAATAGCTTCCAGTTGAAGCTTGGGCTCTGTTAGGAATAGATGCTGCTCCAAACCGGCGAAATGGCGCTTGGTAAGGCTTATTTCTCCTAAAGTCTCTTCTTTGGTGATGATGAGGTCCTCCACTTCTCATTTCTCCCGCTTTGTGAATGGGCTCACGACTTTTGGTCATTCTATCCTTATGATCCTCTTCAAAGATTCTGCAGCGATTTACCAACACAGAAAATTCACGGATTTCCTGCATTCGTATAGCTTCCTTAATTTCTCGCCGCAATCCATTTACAAACTTTGCACAGTGATCACCTTCGTTAGTAGCATCATTATAATGAGAATGAAAACGAGATAGCTCTTCAAACCTAGATGCATACTTTCCAACGGTCATATTTCCTTGGGTTAGTGACAGGAATTCGAATTGTCTTTTCTCTTTAAGATCAGCTGGAAAGTATTTCTCCAGAAACATATCCTTGAAATGATCCCAAGTGATCTCCATGTCGTTGACTTTGAATTGTCTATGCATGCTATCCCACTAATGTTCGGTATCCTCAGATAAGGCATATGTAGGAAACACTACCTTATCTTATTACATTGCAATGCTCGAAAGATCTTCTCTATCTCTCGAATCCATGTCTGTGCTCCATCAGGGTTATATCCTCCCTTGAAACGAGGTGGATTGCGCTTTTTGAATAGGTCCAGCCTTCTCAAGGCATCATTACCTTGACCTTCGCGTGCTCCCATTGCATTGATTAAGCGTTCTACAACTCCAGCAAGATCGTTTCCAGCCATTAGTTTCCTGTTTCACAGTAACTGAGATTTTTCATATCAATTACAGTTACTACTAACTTAGATATTTTATTCTCTATCACCTATACAGAGTTTACAGACAAAGCAAGATAGACCTTTTTCCTAGGCCTATTGGATTAACTGCTCTGATACCACTTTATAACACCCTCTGTTACACCTTAATAAAATATATAAAAATTCGTAAATTTTTTTAAAAGAAATATGATTGTTAAAAAGAAACTATCGGAATAAATTACATACATTATTTCTGAAATACATCATAAATATTATTAAAACTTTATAAAGTATTTGTACATTCATCCGAAGAAAATAAACATTAAACATTATAAGAAAGAGAGGAAACTCCATGGCCCAGAAGCAGTTACTTATTAACATTATTTATTCATTGGACCACGGTATTCATACCGAGCTCCCTTTCTAGAACGTGCCATATCTACTGCCGAAATTCTTCGATCCTTCCCTCTGAACCATCAATTTAGAATATATGAAACAAAAACACGGAGAAAGGAGTGAGAAACAAAATATAATATTCTCAAATAAGACATAAGCAACGAAGTGTTTTCACAAACCAATACATAATAATATTAGTCACAATCAATTATGAGTGCATGAATGCTATGTAATATCTTCATCATAACTTAACTATATATGTGGGCCCTTAAATTTTAATTTGCACTGGGCCAACCAGGAGTTTACACTGTTTCATAAGTCCTGATAATAATAATATGAACAGCTCAACTGACATGGAAACACTTAGAGACTAGTCAGATTGAGAAAATTTTTATTGTGAAAGTATCCAACACTAGGGAGCTACCCCAGGTCCCTTGAAGCACCCTTTCACACCCTCTCATCCCAAGGCTCGTAATTAAGCCTCCTCTAATGTATCCTCGATTTCTATAATCCGTCCCCAGACAATATCATTTTATTTCACTTAATGATTCATGATGCATGAACTAATCGCAACTTAGTTGGTTAAGGCTTTTAGAAACTCAATTATTAAATCCCTTAAAGGTTTACAATATCATTTCAATAAACTGTACATTTTCTCAATTCTCTAAATTTTTGTCCCACAGAAATAAATTTGGTACAGTTTTCAAATCTCACTGAAATTGAGTTTCTAAGCCTTAAATATCTAAAAACTTTCTCATATAAAACTTTACATAATCTTTCTCAAATTAAATCTTAACAAAATCAAATTTAGAAATCTCAATTATTTCCAAATATCTTTAGTTATTAAGTTGGAAAAAATAAAATAATTTGCTTTTGAAAATTTTATTTTATTAAAAGAGAATAATCTTTAAGTTATTAACCAAAAATACTTAAAATTACAAAATTTTTCTTTATCTCAAGATTTAATTATTTCAATTTGTTATAAATTAAATTTCATAAAATGTTTTCTTTCTAAAATAAATACTAATTTTTTATTCTAAATATTGAAAATAAAGTTAATAAAAATAATTAAGAAGTAAAAATTTAAAGAGTAAGGTAAGAAAATTCTTACTGAGTTTTAGCTTTCCGTCATGCTCGCTATATGCTCAAACTCCACATCACAAAATCATCAATCAAAATCAAGCATTATCAATTATAACTAAATATCATCAATCACAATCAATCATAATCAAATCAATTAAATATCATTAATACATATCATAATACAAAATTTAATGATTATTAATATAGTCAATTTGAGTCCTTTTGGTCAATTCCTCGCATAGGTATATGTAAGTCCATATAATCCAGTCCTTGCATAGGTATAGTTCAGTCCATATGGGTCATAGTAGTCCAAGTTCTTGCATAGGTATAGTCCAGTTTATATAGGTTATAAAAGTCCAAGTCCTTGCATAGGTAAGTTAGAGTTAGTTAAACCAGATATTTAATTTAAGATTTATTATAAATTTTAAGTTAAAAGGTTAATATTTTTAAAATACTAATATTATTAAATTTAAAAGGAGTAGGGGACTCCTCCCATTATTCTTATGTCTTTTCATATTATATTCTTATCTCACTCCCCCTTACCTTGAATTGTTACCCAAAAGAGATTTGCTTTGCGCCTCTGATTTCTAGAAATATTAATACCAATCTTATTTCAGTATAAGCATAAGATGAAGATTAAGATTACTACTTAAAACAGAAATGGTAAATTTTAAAAAGTAAATAGTGAATAGTGAATAGTGAATAGTAAATCATGAATAGTAACAGTAAATAGTAAAACGTGAATAGTAACGGTAAATAGTAAAATGTGAATAGTAACGGTAAATAGTAAAACATGAATAGTAATGGTAAATAGTAAAACATGAATAGTAAAGGTAAATAGTAACAGTCAATAGTAATTTACTATTTGAATAGTAATTTACTATTGAAATAGTAATTTACTATTAAAATAGTATTTTACTATGCAGAATAGTAACTTAAAATAATATTATTTCCAGTATAATAATAGATTTCTAAAAACGATATAAAAATAACTCTAAAAATATAAAAGAGAAGTATTCTTATCTTAGGATTTTAGCAGAACCTTCTTCCAAAAAAATTTACTTCTCTCTCTCACTTCCATCACTATCTCACTAGCACTACTATATTAAGAAAACTTAATCTGAAATTGTGATTTCTAAAGAAGAAATCCTTCGGTATTTATAGAAAATAATTTACTATGCATTCCATTATTTTAATATAAAAGTACTGTGCATTTTTGAATTTTTTATTCCTGGTTACTGTGCATCTTTTGAAAATTTCGTACATGCACAGTGTTTTTCATAGTAACTGTCGGCAGAATTATTAAGCCAAATAGTCACCTTTCACTTGGTATATTTTAAATATTCAAAATCAGTCCTTTTTGAAATTTAGCGATATTATATTAGTCCTCACTAATTTTATAATAAGTAATATAACTTTTAAATTTTAAAAATCTAAAATTTTTTGTTAATAAAAATTTATTGATACGTTTCCAATTTTTTAACGATTGGAAAAAATCAAGATTTTTCTCAAACCGATAATTTTTAGATAAGTCTACTTGAAATAGATTTCAGAAAATTTTCTTATAATTTAAATTCACTTTCTTATAAATATTTTTAATTTAAGTCACTTATATGAATTTAAAATTATTTAAAAAAATAGTATTTTATTAAAAAAATTCCAAAATTCCAAAAAAATTCCAAAAAATCATAAATAATACGTAGATTAAAAAGTTCTAAAGAACCATAATTTAATTCCTTCAAAATTTCAATATAAAAATAAAAATAGGGGTGTTACATCCCGCATCCGAAATGAGATGGATTGGAGTGACTCACAACAAAGGAAGGTTACTTGCCAACAATGCAAGCAGACTGGGCATAACAGTCGTAAGTGCCCGAGAAACATAGGGGAAAGTAGTTCTCATGACAATGAGTAATCTTTTTATTTTAGCTTACTAAGCCTACTGTATTTGGTAATCATATATGTTTATGGATGTATTTCTTCATGGTGTAATATCATTATGCCCAATGAATTAACAAGCAATTATCAATTTGAGAAATAAAGATGTTCAAACAAACATTACATGGTAATTACTAGAAAAATAACAACCAACTATCACATGCTTTTAAAAGATGTTCATACAGCCATTACATGATAATTACACCAAAAAGTGATGAGATTACACTAATCCCTATGGGGGTTACGAGCGTGGGGGTCAGGTGAAAGAATACATTGACGTGTAAAATCTCGCACAACGCGGTGTGGGTTTCTTCTTGGGTTTTCCTCTATAGTATCAGCTGCTGCAGCTAAATCCATGTTAAGGTCTAACCCTTGTCCAACATAGTGTAAAGATCCTTCCCCTCTGTGCGTAACAAGTGGTGTGTTTGGTATAACACCCCTGATTTTCTGTACTCGAATCCCGATGTAATCATCATAATTAATAAAAATACGAATAAATTTTTCGCGTTTGAAAACATTTCCGAGACACCACCATGATCACATTAAGACCCGAATCGTAGAAAACCAAAGAGTGAGATTAAATAACCTATAACTGGATCGATAGATAGTTTGCCCATTCGGTATACAAAAATAACAGAGTTTACAGCGGAAGAAGAATGTGTATACCGGGCACACGCCTAGTCCCATATATGAAGATATGAGAAAAGGCTCAGCAAGAATGCAATGGCATATCATAAGCCTAATATACAACCATCATCATTTTACATAATCACATAAGCATGCAATGCCTACGATATAAGTATATACTCATCTATATGGTCATGCATCATACATCATCAAGGTTCATATTCATAATAGACCATAATCGGTCCAACCTCAATTCATATATCTCCACTATTAGTACATCATCCAAATGTATAATTATATTCACAATTCGTCCATCAACAACACGAATTAGCAACAACATAATATTCATTTTATACATAACACATTAAATTACAATGCTGCCTGCCAAGGCATTCCTTTACAACTATTTACCTTCCCAAAAGCTTTACTTTTAAAAACATCCTCTTCCCATGGCATTCCTGCATCAATACTAAAAAGTAGACCACATGAGAGAGTGAGTTATACATTTCAAATGATGATATGAATACAATTGAAATTATATGCATATGCATATCAACATCATGTATGCTTTGCTAAACACATCAACATTCATCATATATCATTAACTCATCAATATATACTTATGCGTCAAATCATATACTTATACGTCGAATCATAGCAAAGTAAGCATATACACATTCATCACACCGCCACAATGGGCCAACACATATCTATCACATCGCCACAATGGGTCAACACATCAATATAGACCATTCTGGTCTTTCATCAAAGCCACCATGGGCTAACATCATCATTATCAATCATAAACAAATACGCCCTTCATTACATTAGGCCATAATATACATATCGTCATATCCAACATAATTTCATATATTCATAACATTTATTACTTTTATGTGGTCTTTCGGTATATTAATTACCCTTCTCATCAACACCATCTCATCACCTCAATCATCATCAATCATCATCATATTCTGGCATATCTTCATGCTATATGCAAATGCTCTTATGGCTAATGCATATGCACAATGGAATAGACAACAAATGCGGATCCGACTATGGGAATAAACACCAGGTTGTGGGTCGAGCATAGGTGTGCTACTATGCCTCTACTGCAGTAGAGAAATGTGTACACATATCTCAAAGCATGCATGTATCTCAACAACATCTTTTACTGGTACCAAACCGCTATCGCCCATCTGTAGCACTAGTCACCCCGTGGCTTGTGGATCAATAACATGGCCTCACTTGCCAAAAGTGCTACGGGCCCCTCCCGAACACACATCGAGGGAGCCGTGCCCCATCAGACACTGAGGTAACTCGCTCACCATAGAGCCGCCCACCCACTGGGCCCGCCACATAGGATGCCTCGTCACCAAACTATGGACAGCTTCGTGACTCACACACCGAGTCACAGGGGAAAACAACAATACGCTCGTGCACTAAGCCGCCCTCCCACTAGGCCCGCCTAATGGAACCCCCTAATATTCCACATAGACAGCGATCGATATGCCATGGATGCAATGCAATGCAAATCAAATGCATTCTCACTCTGTGCATCCTAAATGCCACTCATCAAACATCATCATCATAATCACCATCACCACCATACACCTTAGTGGATTTTATCATTGTTTGTTTCTTAGTCATAGCTTTCAAGTTTTAATGTGGCATTTTCAATAATCATATAATTATGTACTAGCCCCTCAAGGTGTAACACCCCTAATTTCGTTATTTCTTATTTAAAATAAAATTTCAAAGGAATTTGATTATAGTTCTTTAGAACTTTTTGATTGTTATATAATTTATAATTTTTTAGAATTTTTTTATTATTTATTTATTTATTATTTTTTTTTGAGAATGACAAAAATACCCTTAACCTTTCATCTAATAACCAAAATGCCACTGCCGACATCATCGCTTACATCATAGCTTACATCATCGCTTACATCATCGCTTACATCATGAATAGTAAAATAAATAATTAAATAATCTTAAATAGTAAAATTTTCTTCCTATAAATAGATGGCTCATTTACAACATTTCCACACCAAAAATTAGAGAAAGAATCTAGAGAGATAGTGCGTAAGAAATTAGTGGAGAGTAAATTCTTTTGGTAAAAAGAAGTTCTGCCGGAGGTGTAAGGTAATAACTTTCTTCTATATTCTTTTTATAATTTTAGTTTATTTTTTTGGCACTCTTAAACCATTAATATACTAGTACTATTATGAATAAGTTACTATAGTAAAAATAAATTACCACTGTGTTATTTTTACTATTTACAGTTACTATTCAAAATTTACTATTTATTATCACTATTCACAATTTACCATTTACTGTTATTATTCAAATTTATCATTTACCGTTATTATTCAAAATTTATTAGTTGTTATTATTCAAAATTTACTATTTACCATTACTATTCAAAATTTACTATTTACCATTACTATTCAAAATTTACTATTTACTGTTATTGTTCATGATTTACCATTTACCACTACTATTCAAAAATTACTATTCACGATTTACTATTTACTATTACTATTCAAAAATTACTATTTACCGTTACTATTAATGACTTACCATTTACTGTTACTATTTATTATTACTATGCATATTTACTATTTATCATTCTGATAGCAATCTTAATTTTTATCTTAAGCTTATACTGAAGTAGATTGGTATTAATATTTCTAGAAATTGGAGGCGCAAAGCAAATCTCTTTTGGGTAACAATTCAAGGTAAGGGAGAGTGAGATAAGAGTATAATATGAAAAGACATAAGAATAATGGGAGGAGTCCCCTACTCCTTTTAAATTTAATAATATTAATATTTTAAAATATTAACTTTTTAACTTAAAATTTTTAATAAATTTTAAATTAAATATCTGATTTAACTAACTCTAACCTACCTATGCAAGGACTTGGACTTTTATAACCTATATAAACTGGACTATACCTATGCAAGGACTTGGACTACTATGACCCATATGGACTGAACTATACCTATGCAAGGACTGGATTATATGAACTTACATATACCTATGCGAGGAATTGACCAAAAGGACTCAAATTGACTATATTAATAATCATTAAATTTTGCATTATGATATGTATTAATGATATTTAATTGATTTGATTATGATTGATTAATTGATTGATGATATTTAGTTATAATTGATAATGCTTGATTTTGATTGATGATTTTGGAATGTGGAGTTTGAGCATATAGCGAGCATGACGGAAAGCTAAAATTCAGTAAGAATTTCTTACCTTACTCTTTAAATTTTTATTATCTTTTATTTCTTCTTAGAAATTATTTTTATATTTAGAATAAAAAAATTAGTATTTATTTTAGAAAGTAGACATTTTATGAAAATTAATTGAGATAATTAAATTTTGAATTAAAGAAAATTTTTTGTAACTTTAAGTATTTACGGTTAATGATTTAAAGATTATTCTCTTTTAATAAAATAAAATTTTTAAAAAGAAAATTATTTTATTCCAACTTAATAACTAAAGATATTTGGAAATAATTGAGATTTCTAAATTTGAATTTGTTAAGATTTAATTTGAGAAAGATTATGTAAAGTTTTATATGAGAAAGTTTTTAGATATTTAAGGCTTAGAAACTCAAATTTCAGTGAGATTCAAAAACTGTACCAAATTTATTTCTGTGGGACAGAAATTCAGAGAATTGAGAAAATGTACAGTTTATTGAAATGATATTGTAAACCTTTAAGGGATTTAATAATTGAGTTTCTAAAAGCCTTAACCAACTCAATACGCGAGTAGTTCATGCATCATGAATCATTAAAGTGAAATAAAATGATATTGTCTGGGGACGGATTATAGAAACCGAGGATACATTAGAGGAGGCTTAATTACGAGCCTTGGGATGAGAGGGTGTGAAAGGGTGCTTTAGGGGACCTGGGGTAGCTCCCTAGTGTCGGGTACTTTCACAATAAAAACTTTCTCAATCTGACTAGTCTCTAAGTGTTTCCATGCCAGTTGAGCTGTTCATATTATTATTATCCGGACTTATGGAACAGTGTAAACTCCTGGTTGGCCCAGTGCAAATTAAAATTTAAGGGCCTACATATATAGGTAAGTTATGATGAAGATATTGCATAACATTCATGCATTCGTAATTGATTGTGTATGTGATTGTGATTGATATTATTATGTATTGGTTTGTGAAAACCCTTTGTTGCTTATGTCTTAATCGAGAATATTATATTCTGTTTCTCACTCCTTTCTCCGTGTTTTTGTTTCACATGTTTTAAATTAATGGTTCAGAGGGAAGGATCGAAGAATATCGACAGTAAATATAGCACGTTCTAGAAAGGGAGCTCGGTATGAATACCGTGGTCCAATGAATAAATAATGTTAATAAGTAACTGCTTCTGGGCCATGGAGTTTCCTCTCTTTCTTATAATGTTTAATGTTTATTTTCTTCGGATGAATGTACAAATACTTTATAAAGTTTTAATAATATTGAGGTATTTCAGAAATAATGTATATAATTTATTCCGATAGTTTCTTTTTAACAATCATATCTTTAGTAAAAAAAATTTATATATTTTATTAAGGTGTAACAGAGGGTGTTACACAAGGCATGTCATTCATATAGTTGGCATCTCAATGGCCACAAACAACATTTCATATCAATCCATACATGGAGATAAAAAGACATAGTAAACAACATAATATTAATCCACACATGGAATCATTCGAGGCATATTCATCACCTCACATACACGGCAATTACACTTATGTTCAACACCATCATGTTCTTGACTTTACATTTCAACACATCACACATATATATATTCCGCACCATGTGGCAAGTCAATAATTGTATTTAACCACGATGGTCTTACAACATCACAAAACGTCCATCAGCAAACCTTATTTATCATTCCTTTATACTTTATCTTAGTAGTCAACAATTTTGTGTTTCATTATGTATTATGGGCATAACCAAGTTATCCCAACATTTTAATCATTCGCCAACACCATCACATTATGTCATTAATAATTATCCCTATGCATCCCCTTAAGCATCTTACAATATAAGGGAAGAAGGTCCACAATACTATTAAAACCGAGAAAAGAAGAGAAAAAAAATCCCATCAGAGGTCACTCGCTCAAGCGAGACCCACATTCGCTTGAGCGAGACAGCCCATCTCGCTTGAGCGCCTCAGCTCGCTTGGGCGAAACCATTCCAGTAAGCATTTCCAGGTACATTCGCTCGAGCGAGGCTCCCTTCAACTAGCCACTCGCTAGGGTGAAATTGCTCCAGTAAGGAATCCCACACTCACTCGCTTGAGCGAGGTATCCACTCGCTTAAGCGAAATCCGAATAGAGGTCGTCCTTCCCATCACTCGGTTTTTCACTCTGCAATTCATTCAAAACCGACTCATCTCACTCGGTTGTCCACTCGGTAAAATCAATCAAAACCGACTCCCAACATTCAAGTTTCCACTCGGCAGAATTTCCCTGAAACCGGCTCAAAGCACTCAGGTTTTCCACTCAGCGAGATAATCCTGACCGACCCATCATCCACTCAGTCAATTAATTCCAAACCCGAGTCATCTCTCAATCAGTTTTTCACTCGGCAATTTCATTCCAAAACCGAGTCATCTCAATCAGTATTCCACTCGGTAAATTCATTCTAAATCCGAATCTTCACTCACACAGGGTACCACTCGGTAAACATTCTAGAGACCGACTCACCACCTAATTGGTCACTCACTCGGCATCTCATTTCAAAACTGACTCATCACTGGACCAGTTCTCACTCGGCGTTTCGTTCCAAATCCGATTTCCTTTCTTTTTCACCCAAACGGAGTTATTCCAGAGTACTTTTGGACAAACTCACACTGAGTAACCCCAATCGGTATCATACTACTCGGAATTGCATATTCGGAGGCACTCCACTCGGGACAGGTTACACTGGACTCGAAAATTCCCTATTCGGGACTCTACTGCCCAGATCATCACACTCAAAATGCCTTCTTACTCGGATTACGTCCGTTTCCTCACTCGGAAGATCCTGACTCGGACATAGCTCACTCGGATTTCACTCGGAAATTCACCATATCTTAGTTTATTTTCACAACACCCACTCGGACGGGATTCATCCAGGGTCTCACCCATTCACTCGTCACGCTCGGTTAAGACACAACCATATCAGTCACTCACTTGAGTGAGCACCATCCCAGCATCAGACTTCACACTTTCGCTCAAGCCACACACACACGCTTGGGCGAAACATGTCCAGTGACCATTCCTCACTAGCTCGCTCAAGCGCGGCCATGCCCGCTTCAGCGAGATTCGTCCAGTAGCTCCCCTGATTGCATAATATGCAGATCGCTTGAGCGAAAAGCTAGCTCGCTTGGGCGAGATTAGTCCAGAAGCTAATTCTCTAAAGCAGGGGACTCTCGCTTGGGCGGAATCCCATCTCGCTTGAGCGAGATCACTCGGACATAAGCAGAATCAGCAATTCTTACAACTTAAACACCTGAAATCTCACTCTAGGCCAACTGATTCACCACTAATACATCATACTCATCTCATGAGGCATATAAAACTCGCTCTGACCATTCATACTTAGGAATTCTCATTCCAACTCATCAATTACCCCTTTTGATCCGGTCTCAATACCGGTATCCGACCTGCAAGACATATTTCAACGTCTTTGTCAAGACATCAACGTGTAACCGGTGTCATCGGTATACATCCGGACTGTAATTCCGTATCAGGCGTTCTCCCTATACCGGTTGTTCAGGATAACACCATGACATCGGACAATACACACGTCACTGTGCTAAAGACAAGGATAATTGCTACAGGGATCGATCAATAATTCCCTGCACTACGAGCCAAATTCTGCTCACGGGAATGGTCAACTTGTTCCCTAATCCTAGTCTATATTCTCTATGCTCAATATAAAATAGCCACTTGACCCAATCATGCTGGTAAGTGCGCAATATAATAATGCTAATGGGAGTTAGTGGTTCCCCACTAACGAGTCCTCGAAAAACGAGCCAATCAGGTATATGAACTCATTTCAATAATGAAGTGAGGGATCTTCAACTGATTTTACGCACAATTACTCTCTGAAATACATTCCTTACTTGGAATATTATCACTGACTTGAGCGTCGGAGAATCATTGCAGGTGACACCACCATTCGCCCACTTCAACGCGTTAGGTCAGTGTGAAGGACCTCCAGGACGCCCAGTCCGCTTTCTCCGCTCAAGGACAACGGATACCTACACCGGATACTCATACATCCGGTCTCCTATACGGTATTTACATACTATTTGTGACTGACTTGAGTCCGGATCTCTAGACCCCGGTTCAGGACAGATCATTGGCACGCCCGGTGGGACGCGATAAAGTTATTCCCATATCTATTGAAAAGAGCAAGTAATCCACAATGGAAGGCGAAGCACATGATTTCGTAGAGAATCAGCCTGAAGACAGAACTAACCCCAACGTCTTCAGGAAGCTCAACTTTGATTCTCATGGGGGCAGTTCAAAGAAGATAATAACAGTCTCTAATCCTGATCCTCGTGATGAGCTGATCAGCCAACTTCAGAGGGAACTCGCTGAATTGCGAAGAGAGAGAAGGCAAAGCGAGGATAAAGAATCATCCCGCACACGAAACACCCCCTGTACAACTGATGGTGAAAAGTCCACCACTCTCCAATACTCAAAGATCCCTACATTTGACGAGGAAGAACAAACTCGTGATTCTGAAGATGAGGCTTCCCGAAGGAAGAGGGAGTCAACGGCAGCACCTCCAGTGTCTTACAAGCTAAAGGTCCCTTTTTCAAGGAGACTTATGAGCATCCACATCCCCAAGCACCTTCAAACTACTCAGCCACTTTCCATCGGAAAATACAATGGAGAAACTGATCCTACTAAGCACCTTGATGCTTACGTATTTGAAGCCATATACTTGGGGGCTGATGAAGATGTGATGTGCCGAATGTTCCCTCGAACATTATCTGAGGAGGCCCTAGGATGGTTTAAAGGTTTACCCTCTGGATCCATAGATTCTTGGGCTGAGATGGCAGCTACTTTTGAGACTCACTTCGTCATCTCTAGAGATGTGCCTAGGACGTCTCATACCTTGGCTCAGATTAAGCAAGGTGAAAACGAAGGCTTAAAAGACTTCTTGAAGAGGTTCTACAAGGAAGCGGCCCTGGTTCCTAACCTCACGGAGTCTATTAAGCTGCATATCATTATTGAGGCGTTGCAGCCAGGATCAGCTTTTGCTCTCTCTTTAGCGAAAAGCCCTCCTGTAACTTTTGAGGAGTTCAGGAAAAAAGCCTCCAAATACGTGAGTATAGAGATGCACTTGGAGGCCATAGCTGCAAAGAAGAAGCCATCAGCACCACCTTCCCAAGCCTAGAAGGGTAAGGAGAAAACGAGGTCAGAGCGCATGGAGAGGCCATTCACCAATCCCAGAGTCAATAACCACTCTCCTCGACCTCGAGAAAGGCATGTTAACTCCTTCAGCCATTATGCACAACTATCTGCCAAACCATCTCAGATTTTGAGAGAGGTTGGATGGCCAGCTTTCAGCATATATGGCATCAGAAGGCCAGCTCCCATGAAAAGGCCAGGAAATCCCCGCAAATACTGCGATTTTCACGAACAGAATGGTCATTCCACTGATGAATGCCAAGCTCTAAAGAACGCGGTTGAGACGCTAATTAGAGAAGGCAAGTTAAAACAATACCTGTTCAAAGAGAAATCTTTTGACAGAGTAGATCGGAATGAGAAAAGAGAAAGGGATCCAGATGACGGGGATGACAATAATCGTAATCCGGTCAGAAAATTCTCTGCTTCGGAGAAACAGAAGGGTGTGATGACTGATGAAGTAGCGCACAAGGACGGCAATCCTCAGCAACAACGTCAAGGTCGGCGTGAAGTCATTGACATGATTGCTGGAGGATTCGCCGGAGGAGGAGCTTCAATTACAGCTCGTAAGAATCATCATAGAATGATTCTATCTGTGCAGGGGAAAGTCAAAGACAATCGCCCTTTCAGAGGTGGGATTGAGGCTCTAACAATCTCTTTCTCCGATGAGGATTTTGGCCCGACCATTCCTGGTGGTGATGATGCTGTGGTCATCACAGCGGTGATAGCCAACAAGGACGTCCGAAGAATCCTTGTTGACCAGGGAAGTTCCTGCGATGTTATTTTCTATAATTGCTTTGAAAGGATGGGTTTTAAAGACTCAGACTTACAACCTTATACGCAGGAACTAACAGCTTTCAACGGAGCAAAGCAGTCGACCAAAGGGTATCTTGATACCCTTATTTCGTTTGAAGGCGAACCAGGGGCCAGGACGGTTAAGTCCCGAGTGCTAGTGATTGATGTCAAATCACCATTTAATGGCATCATAGGCCGCCCCACACTAAATGCAATGGAGGCAATTGTATCAACCCCACATCTCCTTATCAAATTCGTTGACAAGGATAATTCTGTTTCATCTATCCGGGGTGATCAAGAGATGGCTAGGTACTGTTACAACCTTAGCCTCAACATGACAAAGCTGGATGCCTCCAATAAAAAGAGGAAACTCAATGATGCTGGAGCTGCTGCTGGATCTGTAAGCCTTGTCGACCTGGACCCTAGGGCGGATTTGAACATTGATCCGTCCAACCCATTAAAGCTCACACCGGATGGAAGTTCCAGGGACATCGTCTTGGGAGATTCTCCAAAAAAGATCACCCATATTAATGACAAGCTAGATACAGAGATGGAACAGCGGCTACTGACGCTCCTGCAAGAATTTAAAGACCTCTTTGCATGGACTGCAGCCGATATGCCTGGCATAGACCCTGCTTTCTGCTGTCATAAATTATCCGTCTACCCAGAGACGAAACCGGTAGCCCAGAAGAAAAGAAGATTGGGCCCAGAGAAACAGAAGGCAGCTTGCCAGCAAACTGAGGAATTGCTGAAGGCCGGATTTATCAAAGAAATCCGTTATTCCTCTTGGCTCTCGAATGTGGTGATGGTCCGTAAGTCCAATGGCAAATGGAGAATGTGCATTGACTATGTGGATCTCAACCGCTGCTGTCCAAAGGATCCTTATCCTCTTCCTAATATAGATCGGATGGTAGATGATTCCTCTGGTTATCAATACCTGAGCTTCATGGATGCTTATTCGGGTTACAACCAGATTCCGATGTGCGAGGAGGATCAAGAAAAGACAGCCTTTATAAATGATCGCGGTGTCTTTTGCTATACAGTTATGCCCTTTGGCCTGAAAAATGCTGGGGCAACATATCAGCGCATGATCAACAAGGTTTTCGAAGGTATGCATACCAAACTTGTTGAAGTCTACATTGATGATATAATAGCAAAGACACCGGTTGGAGGTGATCATATTGAAGACCTGAGCCAAGTATTCACCCGTTTGAGAGAATTTAACATGAGGCTAAACCCGATGAAATGTACTTTCGCTGTCCCTGCTGGGAAGTTCTTGGGTTTCATGTTAACTCAACGTGGTATTGAAGCCAATCCAGGGAAATGCCAAACGATTCTAGACATGCAAAGTCCAAAAAATCTCAGAGAAGTCCAATCCCTGAATCACAAAGTGGTAGCTTTGGCACGATTCATGCCAAAGATGGCTCATAGATCCCTCCCTCTGTATAAGATTCTGAAAAAGTCCAAGAAATTCGAGTGGGGACAGGAACAAGAGAAAGCATTCCAAGAGCTTAAGGAGGTGTTGTCCAAACCTCCCATTCTCACAAAGCCTGACCCCGAAGACATACTCATCCTATACTTGGCTATTTCAGATGAAGCTTTGGGCGTTGCCTTGATAAAAGAAACTCCTGACGGACAGAGACCGGTCTATTTCACTAGCAAAACCTTACAAGGTGTTGAAATCCAGTATCAAAAAATTGAAAAGGCCGCCCTCGCTGTTGTTTGGGCCTCTCGACGGCTGCGTCCGTACTTTCACGCCCATCCGATCATAGTGAGAACGGATTTACCACTCCGCTCTGTTTTGATTAAGCCCGACCTCGCTGGAAGGATGATCAAATGGTCTATCGAACTCTCTGAGTTTGATATATCCTACGAACCCCGAAGCGCCATTAAAGCTCAAGTCCTGGCTGATTTTATTGTGGAAATGACAGGGACTGATCCAGATTCCCCTCGTGTCCATTGGACCATTTATGTTGATGGTTCATCGAACCAAAGAGGCTCTGGAGCAGGTGTCGTTCTAGAAAGTGATGACGGAGTACACCTGGAAATCTCCCTTCGTTTTAATTTCAAAACATCCAACAACCAAGCTGAGTACGAAGCTTGTTTGGCCGGACTAAGAGCTGCAATTGACATCGAAGCTTATGAGGCAACGCTCTGCAGTGATTCACAACTGGTGATTTCACAAATCTTAGGAGATTATCAGGCTCGTGAACCTCAACTCCAATTATACTTGAACTGTGTCAACGAGTTGAGAGAGAAATTCTCGAAAATGGAATTCAAGCATGTTCCACGCGAAGAGAATACTAGAGCGGATATACTCTCCAGATTAGCAAGCACCAAACGACCAGGTAGCACAACTACGCTGGTTCAAAGCACACTAACGTCGCCCAGCATTCCTCTTTTCCCTTCTCTAAATGCCATAATGACAAACTCTCTTTATGGAGATACATGGATGGCCCCCTACATCCGTTATTTGGCCGATGGACAGCTGCCTACGGATGAGAAGGAAAAGACGAGGATAAGGAGGGAATTACCATACTTCACTATGATTGATGGTAATCTTTACAGAAGGGCGCTCTCCGTGCCCTATTTGATTTGTCTTAAAGAGAATGAGGTGCAAGACGTAATGGAGGAAGTGCATGGAGGACAATGTGGACACCACGCCGAAGGCAGAAGCTTAATGCGAAAAATCCTCAGGGCTGGATACTGGTGGCCCACGATGAAGCAGGACTCCATTGACTTCGTTAAAAAATGCGATGCTTGCCAAAAATTCTCCAATCTTCACCACACACCGGCGGAAGAACTCTTCACATCCGCTGTTCCATGGCCCTTCTACCAATGGGGATTGGATATTCTGGGCCCCTTTCCAACTGCTCCTGGGGGCATCAAATATCTCATTGTAGGGGTCGACTATTTCACTAAGTGGATAGAAGCAGAGCCGGTGGTACATATTACTTCAGCCCGAACTCGTCGTTTCATGTATGAAAACATTATAACTCGGTTCGGGGTCCCAGCACGGATTGTCACAGATAATGGCACCCAATTCACGGATAGAAAATTCACAGATTTACTTGAAGGGTTAGGAATAACCCAGATATTCTCATCCGTTGAACATCCCCAAACTAACGGCCAAGCTGAAGTGGCCAACAGGGAAGTGCTGAAAGGACTAAAGAAACGCCTTGGTGAAGCCAAGGGCGGATGGACAGACCAGCTATGCCACGTCCTGTGGGCATACCGGACAACGCCTCATTCATCTACTAACGAATCCCCATATCGCCTGACATAGGGGTAGAGGCAATGATACCCGTGGAACTGCAGATTGCTTCCACAAGGGTCAAATACTTCTCTGAAGCGTCTAATAATGCTAATTTGGCGTCAGAAATGGATGTCATACAAGAACTCAGAGAAGATGCATTTGTCAGGGACCAAGCTATCAAAGCCAAAGTTGCTCTCCGATACAATAAGCGAGTTCAATCAAGGACTTTCAACGTCGGAGATTTGGTTTTGAGAAAAGCAAGTATAGGGAACAAATTTGCTCATCAAGGCAAACTAGCCCCAAACTGGGAAGGCCCATACAGGGTATCCGAGGTTACTGGCAAAGGCTCTTACCGCCTTGAGAACCTTGATGGCACTCCAATCCGAAATAAGTGGAACACCCAAAACTTGCGCATCTACTATAGCTAGCTGTTGGAACAATACACATTCTCCTATCCTCATTCTTGATTGAATACTGGAGAAATTATTTTCCCAGCTACGCTTTCATTGTAATTCTTATTTTTGATTTAATAAGAATCTCTCACAACAATTTAACTCTTTCGAGTTTTTCTTATGCTGTGATTTTCAGTTTATCCGGCGTACAAAAACGTATTCAGGACGGATGATCTCAACTACTTATTCTGTGGTTGACGATGCAACTCCTCGAATATGTGCGGCGTACAAGACCATACTCAGGACGGATGATCACAATTACCCATTCCGTAATTGATGATGTAACTCCTCGAGTGTGTCTAAGTAACTGAAGGCCCGGATTGTAGGATTAAATCGAACTCTGGGTATGGTTAGTAAGTTTGGCTGAACACCGGTGAAGACCTGGGCTGTAGGATTAAACCGAACCTCAGGAAATGGGTTGTAGGATTGAACCGAACCCCATTCTAAGAGCGGTAAAAGGGTAGAACCCAACACCGTATTGAAGGCTTGGGCGCAGTAAGCTGGTTCTTCTTCAAGACCACGCTGAACCCCAAGTAACGGGCGTAGTAGGTTCAGGATTAGCCCTGATCTGAACCCCGTGTTGAAGGCTTGGGCGCAGTAAGCTGGTTCTTCTTCAAGACCACGCTGAACCCCAAGTAACGGGCGCAGTAGGTTCAGGATTAGCCCTGATCTGAACCCCGTGTTGAAGGCTTGGGCGCAGTAAGCTGGTTCTTCTTCAAGACCACGCTGAACCCCAAGTAACGGGCGTAGTAGGTTCAGGATTAGCCCTGATCTGAACCCCGTGTTGAAGGCTTGGGCGCAGTAAGCTGGTTCTTCTTCAAGACCACGCTGAACCCCAAGTAACGGGCGCAGTAGGTTCAGGATTAGCCCTGATCTGAACCCCGTGTTGAAGGCTTGGGCGCAGTAAGCTGGTTCTTCTTCAAGACCACGCTGAACCCCAAGTAACGGGCGTAGTAGGTTCAGGATTAGCCCTGATCTGAACCCCGTGTTGAAGGCTCGGATTGTAGGATTAAACCGAACTCTGAGTACGACTAGTAGGATTGACCGAACGTCGGTGAAGAATCGTCATTGGATAAAACCAAAAACTTACTGGAGAACGGTTAGTAGGATTAAACCGAACACCAAATACGATATGGATTGTAGGATCAAACCGAACTCCAAACGCAACAAGTAAGTTATACTGAACTCCAAATTAATACTCTCTCTTGAAGTTCCTTATTTGGAAGTTTTATAGCTTTAAACTCTGAGTCATCAATTCTTCAATTGAAGTCTGACTCGCAAACTCCGACCCAAAAATAATTCATTCGGGTATGCCACAATCTGAGGCATATTCACCCGGAACCTTTCAGTCGGAAATATTTATATTCGCAATCGTCAAGCAGAGGAATCTCTACTCGAAATCCTCACTCTCAAAAAAAAACTCTCACGTGGAAGCATCACTCAGAGTTTGTGCAAAGTACTGCTCACCCAATAATACTAGGGGACAGTATTAATAGTCAAACGAATATCTTGGGGAATGAACTCTTACTGAAACGATCTCATTATCACTTCCCCTCAAGATTAACATTACAAGCCGTTCTCATGACAATAACATGTTTACCCACAACGGCTATTCTTTATCATGGTATTTACGACCAAAAGGCCTGACCTTTGAAAAACAAAATATGATTTCTACCAGGCTTTTATTACTCACATTTGACAAAAAGATGCTCTATCTCTCCTGTCAAATCAAGTCTTTGGCTGTCAAAACGCCTATACATGAAAAACGATAGTTATATACTCCTATCCGTTCTTCA
This sequence comes from Clitoria ternatea, assembly GCA_037962975.1. Lineage (NCBI taxonomy): Eukaryota > Viridiplantae > Streptophyta > Magnoliopsida > Fabales > Fabaceae > Clitoria > Clitoria ternatea. The sequence continues at coordinate 291,675,880 of CM075670.1, forward strand.
TCTCGCATGTACAAATCCGGAACGATGATTTTATATTATCCGACATTCATTACTTAAATCCGGAATGACTCGATACACATGCATATAAAGGCAAATCGTTCTTTTATTGATCAAATGAATATTAGACGAAGAAATTCGTTCAATAATCCGGAGCTGATCCAGGAACACAGCGAATTTGAATCAATAAAAAGAAAAAAGAAAAAAGGAAGGCACTAGTTTTTGCGGCTTGTATCTCCTTCCTTCCCTTTGCCTTTACCCCCGGTCTTGCCTTTATCTGCGCCAGGGTCCGTTCCTGTACTTATAAGCTTGAGAAGAGAAGGTCCCATTGATTGGCCTTCAGGTAAAGGAGCAAACTCGTATGGCGTGTCAGGCGGACTTACATGACGGTTTTCAACGATGGCCACCAGTTTCCCTTGATGAAACTCATAGAATGGATCAATACCATTCAGGTTAAGTTTCACCTTGGGATTCCTGTATTGAATTTGACGAACAGCCAACCCAAAGGATTCCTTGACTGCTTGATCATACATATCTACAGCCTCGTCAAATTCTGCTTTTGTGTCCGCCAACTTTGAGAGCAGCTCCTTCTCCTTACACGACCAATCTTCGGTTCCTCGAGAATAAACAATTTTAACTTCCTTAAGCTCCTCTTCCAGCTTTGAAGAGCGTTCCTTCTCCGTACAAAGACCGGAATGGAGGTCGGAATTGATTTTCTTTTGGTCAGCTACTTGGGCCTCCAACTCCTTGGCAAGATACTTCAATCTGGCAATTTCTTCATCCTTCTTATATCATTCCTCTTTGGAAGCTTCTAATTTACCTTCTAGACGGAGGATGGTTGCCTTGTCCTTAGCAGCAGCAACGCTAAGATCGTTAACCTTGCCAACCAACAAGCTGAGCCTCTCATTCTCTTCTGAAATCTTGCGAACCGATCTTAAGAGCCCGGATAATTCTGCCAGGTGCTTCTGTCCGGCATCGCAAGCTTTGGTTACTTCATCGCTCTTCAATGAGGGCTTCAGCTTGTACGGAGTTTCAGGAACGCCCTCAGGAACAGAACCCTCGTATACCAAATATTGTGCAAGACCGGAGATACTTTGAAGAGGGCGAGTAACTTTAGGTGCAAAGTAAGTCGTTATTGGCTTTGCACCATAAGTGATCCCGTCGCCTGGGGCATCCGGAGTGGATCCTGCATCCAGAGAGGACCCTTCCACTTTCTTTCCCTTAGAAAGCTCCGGGTCAGCACCCCCTCTTGAAATTTTGGATTTCTTGGGAGAAGGTTGACGATCCGAGGTCTTGGAAGAACCGCTTTTTGTCCTTTTCTTCTTCTCTCCGACCTTCTCAACCGCAACCCCCTCAGATCCGCCCTCAAGCAAGGGGATATCATCACCAGCAGATGAGGTTAAAATGATAGTCTCAGCTGTAGCTTTCTTCAAATTCCGTTTCGCTTGAATGTCATTTTCAGCTGCTACGGAATTCACTCCAGCTTTGAGCCCCTTCAGTTTTTCCATCTCTAGTGAAACAGTTTCAATTTCAACTGCAAAACCAAACAACATGGTTAGAAATCAGAGACTTCAAGGCATGATACGATAAAACATGAAAAATAGCAGGAAAATTACGCAGATACTCCTCGCGGGTGTACCACGATCCTAGTAAGCGCCTGCAAGAGAAAGATTGGTGCGAGGCGGTGTAGGATTGAAGGGCTGAAAGAACAGAAAATGAAGATGGGCTCAGTTCGTCCTCCTCAGTATAGTACGCCTGGGAGGTCAATAAAAAGTGTTCATGCGTCCAAGCCACTGGGAACTTCGGAATCCCATCTACAGTTAACCAAAAAATTGACTCATCAGGATGGACGCTGATCTTCGTGAAGTAAGACTTGAATGAATGACCATCAACTTTGGCGGAGTCAGTGTACGCCTCGAAGTTGATAACCTTGGAGAGAGTCCGGAGGGATATCAAGCTTACTCCCCCCTTCTCCTTATTTGCACGACGGACCACTTGAGCAAAGTAGAAAAGCATGGCCACCGTCGGTTTGAAGTTGAAGTGCTCCCCAAGCACTTCAAGAGAACGGACTAACCCCCATCCGTTAGGGTGAAGCTGCGAAGGAGCGCAGTCCAAGAATCTCAGAACCCCCATCTGAAACTTCGAAAGGGGAAAGCGCACACCAAGGTTCAAAAATAGAAAGTCATACATATACAGGGACCTTTCGTCCGGAGTATGACAAATTCGATCTGATGGCAGCGGAGCTATCACCATGAAGCACTTTCTGTATTTGTCCTTCTTGAAGACCGTGAAACGCGGCTCCAACTCCGCTCCGTCCTCTCGAGTGTGAACTGATGCTGTTTCACGAAACTCCTCAGCCACCCAGCTGAATGGGCGTTTCTTTTGGAATTTTACCCAGTCGATCCGGTGTGCAACCACGTTACACAGCCCGGAGGCTGTCTTCAATATATACTGCTGAGAGGGTGCTTCCCCTCCAGACGATCTTCCCCCAGTCGCTTTCTTCACCACCATTGTGAAAGCTTTTACACTGCGGTAAAAATCCACATCGTTAGAAACATACAGGTCACCACTCTCAGCACTCTCACTAGAGGAGGATTCTGAAGAGGGTATAATCGCCCTTCGCCTCTGATACAGCGACGCCTCCCTCTCTGAGCTTAGTGGCTTCGATTGGAAGACCACTGGAATCCTCCCACCACGAACTGTGGGGTTTCGATTGAAGGCCCTTCCTCCTCTTCCTCTAGGGCTAATACCACTAAAACTAACACCTTTCCTAGACATTTTCAGATATTGAAACGAGACACAAAGTATGGAAAGAAAGTGGTTACCTAAGGATGGATGAGGATAGTGAATTAAGATTCACAAAGGCAGACACGATAATCTTCTCGAAACTTTTGCAGAGGTTCGTCAAGAGAATTAGAAGAAATGGTAACTGAGATTGCCAAATATGCCTTTTTCAGGGCATGAAAATTCAAATACCGACTCAAGGTACCTGTCGTTTACCCTCAAACGACTCCCCGTTTAGAGGGTTAAAATTGTCGTTTTTAACCCAAAGGCGCCAAAATGCCATCGTTTCGTCACAGAGCTTTCTAAATGGGCCTATTAAATCCAAATTCTAGGCCCAATAAGCCCCTAAGTGACGGTTATTAAGACATGCGCATTTAACGCAATAATGGCTCGCCCACGTGAGTAAAGACATTAAATGTCCAATCATGGGGAACGTGGCCACCATTACCCGAATACCAAGGGTTGCGAAATTCAATAAACTTCTGAGATTCTCATTGTCCTAATCCGCCCTCAAGCGATCCATTACAACGGAACCTTGTCCTCAGAGCGGATATTTATACATCGGTACGATTCCGAAATCCAGACGTACTACGATGGATATAGCTCATATGAGCAAATCTACTAATTCCTCACATAAGCTAGGGGGCTAGTAGAATACTGATGGTCTCTGATTTCGGATACGAAAATTGAATCCTTACGATTGAGAAGCATCACCTCAATCCATACTCCTATTGAGAAGCATCACCTCAATCCGTACTCCTACGATTGGAAAAATGTCCCTAGGACAGATGATCTCAATCACCTATTCTGTGATTCGATGATGCAACTCCTGGTACAAATAATTCCAATCATCACTCCAGGACGGATGATCTCAATCACCTATTCTGTGATTCGATGATGCAACTCCTGGTATGAACATTCTTACGATGGAAGCTTTTGAAAACTGAGAATTATTCATTCCATCCGTACTCCTACGATTGAAAAACGTCTCCAGGACGGATTATCTAAATCACTTAATCTGTGATCTGACGATGTAACTCTTGGTGTTGTGTACTGTTCCAGAACGGATATCCTCAGTCACCCATTATGTGATCAGACGATGTAACTCCTGACGTTGTGTACTTGCCCAGGACGGATGATCTCAATCACCCATTCTGTGATCTGACGATGTAACTCCTGGCGCCATACACACCTCAAGGACGGATGATCTCAATCACCTACTATGTGACCTGACGATGTAATTCCTGGTGTCGTACACATCCCCAAGACGGATGATCTCAATCACCTATGAAGTGATTCGACGATAAAACTCCTGGTACGAACAATTCCCATATAGAAATCTCTGAAAGTCAATCCGCACTTTCACTCTCAAGTGGTATTCTCCCAGGACGGATATTCTTTATCACCTATTCTGTGATACAATGACATAACTCCTGGCGTAGAAAAACTCCCATCATTATCCTTATGATGAAGGACTCAAAACACCACTTTCTTACACCTTTGCAGTTCCCCAAACTTGGAACAATACTCTTACAATGAACGACATAGTTTTCTCCAGTGAGAATAACATGAATAAAATACACTCATCCGTCCTGTTACATCATTCTACTAAACAGCGGATCGACCCATCTTCCCCCAAAAGAATTAAGGATCATGCCCCAAAGACAGGCACCTTCTTCTTAATACGCACTTGGGGACATGTATATATTTATCCGTTCTAAATTTTATTTGTTGTTTAATCTTCCGAGGCAGTTGTTTCAATCCGACCTCAAGGTTAATCATACAAAACGGATTAGCAACGATTTAAATATACATGAAACGACGAAGACAAATTTCTTCAATCAAAATTCATTCATTGAAAGTGAGATTACATATAATAGTTAAAAAGTTGATCCCGGTACACAACTGTACTTATAAATGAAAACAAAACTATGGAGGAGGAATCTGTTCTTCAGTTTTCTGTGCCTCCTCAGCACCAGGCTCTTGTGCCCCTTCCTTTGGAACCTCCACAGGAGTCTCTCCTCCAGGAGCCTCAGTCCTTTCTTCAGGAGAGGGAACCTCAGACACAGGAAAGACATAATCCGGTCCCATAGTTTGACCCTCAGGAAGAGGAGGCAAACCATACAGGGACGTTGGGGGATCTTCGTGACGACCATCCACCACTGCGACTAATTTTCCCCCATGGAACTCATAGAACGGATCCATTCCATAAAGGTTAAGTTTCGCAGTGGGGTTGCGGTAGAAAACTTGGCGTATAGCTAGGCCGAAGGATTCTTCGACAGCCCGACTGCATATGTCAACAGCTTCTTCTCTCTCAGCTTTCGCTGTGGCCAATTCTCCCCGCAACTTGGACAGCTCCTCACTAGATCTTTCGGACTCCGCTTTCCTAGCCTTCAGTCCCTCAATCTCAAGGAGGAGCTTCTTCTCCCTTTGAGACCACTCCTCAGCAGCAACTTTATTTTTATCCTGGCTGCTACGGAGTTCTTCCTCCTTCTCTGCCAGTTTGCCTTTCGAGCCTTTGAGGTCGCCTTTAAGCTTGAGATTCTCCTTAGTCATGATATCTCCGAACTCCTTAGACTTGGCAAGACGATCTTCCATCAGCTTTATGGTGGCTTTGTCTTTCCCTGAAGAAAGCTTGAGTTCTTCCAATTTGTCACTCAATTCTTCAATCTTATCGACGTTGTTAGCCAACTCGCTGACTGAAGAAAGCATTCCAGCAAGTTCGGCTAACTGCCACCTTCCGGCCTCACACGCTTCCTTAATTTCTTTAGGACTGAGCGTAGGCCGGAGTTTGTACATCGATGGTGGAAGAGTGGCTGGAGTAGAACCCTCATAGGAGAGGAAGGGAGTGAGGAACGAGTTGGTTGGGTAAGAGGTCGGCTTCGCTCCAGAAACCCCGGCAGCAATTCCTTTACTTCCAGAGGAAGCAACAGCTGCTTCCGAGGTTTCAACAGGCTTATCCTCCGGAGTTCTGCGCTTCTTGGACGGGCCTCCCACTGAGTCATTCTTAATTTTTCTCCTTCTTTCAGTGACCGGGGGCTGATCCGTGGCCGCACCAACATCGGATGAACCGCCTTCAGCCAGTGGGATGTCCCCTTCAGCATCCGAGGTCAGGATGATTAGCTCAGGACGATCCTTTGTGGAGGGCTTAGGCTTAATCTCGTTTTCACAGGCAACGGATCTACCCCCCGCCTTAAATCCCTTCAGCTTATGCATTTCCGGAGTTTCCTGTTCTATTTCACCTGCATGAACAAGCACAAGAGGTTAGCAACTGCAGAATGTTCGATATATTTGATAAAGGAGAAAAAGTGAAATAAAACGAGTATTACGCAAATAATCATCCCGGACTCCTTTTGAACTACTTAAAAGACGTCTACACGAGAATACGTTGCGACGTGTAGTATGTGCTTCAAGTGCGAACAACACTTTTGACGACTCGGGAGACAACTCGGATTGATCAGCGTAATATGCGTGGGAGCTCATGAGAAAATGCTTATGAGTCCAACTCGGAGGAAATTTGTTAACACCTTCTTCATCCTTCCAAAATATTGGTTTGTTCTTCTTAATGGAGATCCGGGTGAAGTAGGTCTCGAATGACTTTCCGTCAACTTTAGCTGAATCGGTGTAAGACTCAAAGTTCACAAAAGAACAGAGAGTCCGGAGTGTTACCAAACCGACACCGCCTTGTTTATTTGCCCTCCGAACTACTTGAGTATAATAGAACAGCATCGCCACAGTGGGAGTGAAATTGAAATGTTCACTCAAGACCTCCAAAGCACGAATGAGGCCCCAGCCGTTGGGATGAAGTTGGGAGGGTGCACAGTTTAAAAACCTCAACACTCCCATTTGAAGCTCGGTTAGAGGGAAACGAACTCCCAAGTAATGAAAAATGAAATCATACATATAAACAGAACGGTCGTTTGGTACGACATGGCATATCCGTTCTGTAGGGAGCGGTGCATAAACCCTTAACCACTTCTTCGTTTCCTTTTCCGCATGGAGTGTGAACCTAGGCTGAATCCGGGCTCCATCCTCATCTGCATGATGGGAAACCAAGTCCTTGAATTCACTGGACACCCAACAGAAAGGCCATTTGGCCTGAAGCTCTTCCCAATTCAGTTTGGTAACAACAACGCTGTAGAGACCTTCAGCTGTCTTCGAAATGGCACTATCTCCAGAAGATCCTTCTCCAGTTGCCATTGGAAATATCTAGACCGAACTCCTTAATCTACGATAAGAAATCATGTCGTCAGAAAGTTAATAATCATTACTCACTTCGTTTTCTACAAAGCGACTATAATCAGAGGACAACTCTGAGAAGGGAAAAGTCACTTTCCACAGTGAGTAAGATCCCCTTTCTGAGCGACATGACTCGACCCGAGAAAGAATCACAACGATTCTTCCCCATGACTATTAGGGTTACGAGAAGTTATTCTCCCCCTAAATAAACTACACTCTCTTCAAGCAAGGATAACAGACCCAAAATAAGACGAGGTTTACAGAGGAAGAAGAAATAATTACCTCAGGTAATGACGTTGAAGATGAAGAATGAACAAAGTCTCGTAGAGTGAGCAACGAACTTCCTTGCGAGATTTTTGCAGAGTTTTGTTAAAAAAACAGAAGCAAGTGGAACTCAGAACCCACTAAGTGTTTCTTTTATAAGAAACGAAGAGGTTCGGTTACTCACTCTGGAAGTTGTGTCGTTCTCTATTAAACGCATTGGTTCACAAGCGAAACGACACAACCGTTCCAAATTCATGGGCGCCAAAACAATAGCAATTCGACAAAGGGCCTATCTACTGGGCCCAAAAGTTTCGAAAACTTCAGGCCCATTAAGCCCAAAACGATGGTTAATGAGATTTCCATCTCAGGCGCAATAATTGCTTGCCCACGTGATTAAAAGCATTAATGTCTAATCATGCAACGCAATTCGCGCTTTACAGCCGTTACACGAACTTCAAGAGCTTTCAATTCCAATAAACTCTTGAAATTCTCGCACAACGAATCTTTGTCTGAATCCGTTGTAACGACATCGACATACCATATCTCTTAATCTGAGAACGGTCCTTTATGAATAAATGCTAAGGAACGATTTAACGCATAAGTTCACCGGTATTCAGACCTCTCGCAGGTTAGGTAGCTTATGTGAACAACCGCTCAGTCCCTCACACAAGCTAGGGGACATATGATCCGGTCTCAATACCGGTATCCGACCTACAAGACATATTTCAACGTCTTTGTCAAGACATCAACGTGTAACCGGTGTCATCGGTATACATCCGGACTGTAATTCCGTATCAGGCGTTCTCCCTATACCGGTTGTTCAGGATAACACCATGACATCGGACAATACACACGTCACTGTGCTAAAGACAAGGATAATTGCTACAGGGATCGATCAATAATTCCCTGCACTACGAGCCAAATTCTGCTCACGGGAATGGTAAACTTGTTCCCTAATCCTAGTCTATATTCTCTATGCTCAATATAAAATAGCCACTTGACCCAATCATGCTGGTAAGTGTGCAATATAATAATGCTAATGGGAGTTAGTGGTTCCCCACTAACGAGTCCTCGAAAAACGAGCCAATCAGGTATATGAACTCATTTCAATAATGAAGTGAGGGATCTTCAACTGATTTTACGCACAATTACTCTCTGAAATACATTCCTTACTTGGAATATTATCACTGACTTGAGCGTCGGAGAATCATTGCAGGTGACACCACCATTCGCCCACTTCAACGCGTTAGGTCGGTGTGAAGGACCTCCAGGACGCCCAGTCCGCTCTCTCCGCTCAAGGACAACGGATACCTACACCGGATACTCATACATCCGGTCTCCTATACGGTATTTACATACTATTTGTGACTGACTTGAGTCCGGATCTCTAGACCCCGGTTCAGGACAGATCACCTTTAAATTCCAATTCATCAGCTATAATCACTCATTTCAAAATAATCCTCTATATTTTAACTCGTTCATTCATAAATTTTCACCATCATTAGTTCACGTCCAACCAAGGGGCCATCAACCACTTGTCATCAATATGATATAAATACATATATTTTTATAACATTCAAAATAAGCTAAGCCATTATTCATCACTTCATCAAATTAATCATATAAAACATTCATGGCAAGGCATTGCATGAGTTTAACATATACATAATTAACAATGAATTCACTCATGCGATTTGAAATGCAAACTCCTCTCCTACCTCGAGAGAAGAACCGCAATTCCAATGCTCCGATTGCTTTGATTATTATGCATCATCGTCCGGAATAAAATCCTATCAACAACACACATATGTACATGAAATTAATAAGCCATCACAAGGCATCCAATTTCAACTTAAGTCACCATGGATTTTCTTAAGCCATCACTAATCAATAAACCCTTATGGCATTTATCATGGCCTAAGACTTCATCAAGTCAAGTATCCATTATCAATGGTCATCCACCATTATTGTTATCACCAATAACATCACTCAACATTGCCTATCATTTTCCTATTCTCAAGATTTATTCCTCAAGTCATCAAATCTACTCACATGCAAATATCATCAACCTCATTAATCAATCTTAATGATTCTAAAAATCCATTCCTCTCATATACTCCATTCATAGACATCCATAATCATCAAAATCATCAAGTGGGTCAAAAATCCCCAAATTATTAATACTTAGGGTTTCCTTTCCAAACATTTAAGCCTAGGATTTCCATTTCCACCCACATGCAAGGTTTCTAACATTTACAACTCCACTCAACAACCCAAAACCATAAATAAAACAAGGTAGAGGTAAGAAATCTTTACCTCAAGCTTAAGCTCCACCAAAACGAAAATGAGAGTGAAGAAGAGAAAGGAGATGATCCCACAAGCTCCCAAGCTCCATAAATGCTTCACAAATCCAAGCTTAGTTTTCATTTTTGGGCAAGAGAAAGAAGAAGAATGGAGGTGGGCGGTTTTTACCATGGAAGGAGGAAGAAAGGAAGTAAAAGTGAAGAAAAGGTAAGGAGGAGGAGGTGTCACCGAAAAATGAGAGAAAGGAGAAGGAATTTGCGTAAAAATTGGACATTGTCCAATGGTTAAAACCTTGCTTTGTGCCATTTGTCCATTGGGTCATAAAACCCCATTAACCATTGTATAATAGCATGAAAAGTAGAAATGGGAAAGAGAGAAGAAGTGGACAACTGAAATGAAGAGAAGAAAGGAAATTTTCATTTTCTTTTTAATCCCATTTGGTTCGTATTTTCCCCGGTTATTATCATTCGTCGAGTCCAATTAATTATTTCTTTGACACCAAAAATCATTCTAACTATACCATCTTAACCACAATAATTTTCCAAACATTCTAGACCCATTAAACACCTAATTAAGTCAAGTGGGTCCCACGTCATCCGTTAATTCACCCGGTTTCGGTAAATCTTAATTTACCAATAATTCACCTCTAATGTCTAACAACATCTCCGATAATTATTTGACCATAAATGATTAATTATCATTATCCAATAAATTTATTTTCCTTAAAATCCGGGATGTTACATTTGGCGTCAACAAATCTTGTACAAAAGCAGTCGGTGACGTGATTGGGAATGGAACATAGCCACTACCCCTCGTACTATCTGTGTGCCCTGTGTTCCAAAAATAGAGTCACCACGGGGACTGTAGTAGAAATATTGGCTGGTGCCATCACCTTGGGAAGGATAATCATACGTTGACCAAGGAGTTTGCGATGACCCACATTGTGAGGGAATAAAGTATGAACCATGTTGTCTGGGTGGTATTGTAGGTAGGTTATACACCTCACGTTCCTCGTGCGTCCTACCTCTTACAATCCCCTGACGCTCATTTCGTGTACCGGGCATGTTAATGTCAATTTCAACTTGAGGGGCTTCATGCATTGGCACCGGTGGGATCTGTCTCGCTTCTAAAAGCCTAGACTATTCTCCCCATATCTGCATTACATTTAAAGTTTGTTGTCTTATTTGATCAAAGACTAATGCAGGTGATTGTGATGGGACTTGTGTGTAACACCCTCTGTTACATTTCAATAATTTCTAAAAAATTTATGAATTTTTTTTACTAAAAATATAATCGCTAAAAGAAACTATCAGAGTAAAATTACATACAATATTTCTGAAATACCTCATGAATATCATTAAAATTTATAAAGTAATTTTACATTCATCCAAATAAAATAGATATTAAACATAATTAGAAAGAGAGGAAACTTCCATGGCCCAAGAGCAGTTGCCTAATGACATTATTTATTCATTGGACCACGGTATTCATACCGAGCTCCCTTTCTAGTACGTGCTATATATACTATCGAGATTCTTCAATCCTTCCCTCTGTACGAACCATCAATTAAAACATATGAAACAAAACACGGAAAAAGGAGTGAGAAACAGAATATAATATTCCCAAATGGGACATAAGAAATAAAGGGTTTTCATAAACTAGTATAATAATATCAATCACAATCATATACACAATCAATTATGAATGTTATGCAATGTCTTCATCATAACTTACCTATATATGCGGGGCCCTTAAATTTTAATTTGCACTGGGCCAACCAGGAGTTTACACTGTTCCATAATTCTGGATAATAATAACATGAACAGCTCAACTGGCATGGAAACACTTAGAGACTAGTCAGATTGAGAAGGTTTTTATTGTGAAAGTACCCGACACTAGGGAGCTACCCCAGGTCCCCTGAAGCACCCTTTCACACTCTCTCATCCCAAGGCTTACAATTAATCCTCCTCTAATGTATCCTTGGTTTCTATAATCCGTCCCCAGACAATATCATTTTGTTTCTCTTCGATGATTCATGATGCATGAACTACTCGCGTATTTAGTTGGTTAAGGCTTTTAGAAACTCAGTTATATTATCGAGGCCTACGAATCGCGACATAGCCACCCCAGTAAACTGTACTTTTTCAACTTCTCAAATACACACATAGAATTTTAGTACAGTTCCTTTCAAACACAAATCAAATCTCCTTATAATTTGAGTTTCAAAGCCTTAAATATATTTCACAACCTTCTTTAGAAAGTTTATAGGTCAATTCAAAATCAATTTCTAAAAACTCGAATTCGGAATTATCAATCTTTAAAACCTTAGTACTTGAAAATTTTGTATAATATTTTATACATTTTGAAAATAATATGTATATATATATATTAAAATTATTAGTAAAAAATTATTTTTATAAACTAATTTCTCTTTCTTTTTCTTTCTAATAAACTAACTAAAAATCTAAATTTTAGTAAATATATATACATATATATTAAAAGATAAAAAGAGATTTCTAAAAACTTATGTAGTTTTATTGAAATCTAAGAAATTTCTTAAAAGTAATTTGAATAAAGATGAATAAGTAAATAAAGAAGTAGGAGATAAGTAAATTCTTACTGAATTTTAGCTTTCCGTCATGCTTGCTATATGCTCAAACTCCACAGTACAAGATTATCAATCATAATCCAACATTGTCAATCACAATCAAACATCATAAAGCATAAATAAATATTAACAATCATAATCAAATCAAATAATTAAACATCAGTTATAAATATGATAATTTAAAATTCAATGATTATTTAAATTAATAAAGTTTGTTTTAAGTTCTATAGTCAATTCTTCACACAGGTCTATGTAAATCCAAGATAGTTCAGTCCTTGCATAGGTCTAGTTCAGTCCATATAGGTCATAAATAGTCCAAGTCCTTACATCGGTTCAGTCAAGTCCATAATAGTTCAAGTCCTTGCATAGGTTCAGTCAAGTCCATAATAGTTCAAGTCTTTATATAGGTTCAATCCAGTCCGCATAGGTCATAATAGTTCAAGTTCTTGAATAAATATTTCATATATTAAGTTACACAAGATGCTTAATTTATTAATAACAATTATCATAAATTTTAAGTTAAAAGTTATTATTTTAAAATAATAATACTGTTATGTTTAAAAGGAGTAAGAGACTCTTCCTAATATTCTTATGTATTTTTATATTATATCCTTATCTCACCCCCCTTACCTTGATTTGCTACCAAAAGTGAATTCGCTCTGCGCCTCCAAGTTCTAACAAAATATTAATACTAATTTATTTCAGTATGAGCATAAGATGAAAATTAAGATTGCTATCAGAATGATAAATAGTAAATATGCATAGTAATAGTAAATAGTAATGGTAAATGGTAAATCATCAATAGTAATGGTAAATAGTAATTTTTGAATAGTAACTGTAAATAGTAAATTGTGAATAGTAAATTTTGAATAATAGTGGTAAATGGTAAATCGTGAACAATAATAGTAAATAGTAAATTTTGAATAGTAACAGTAAATAGTAAATTTTGAATAGTAATAGTAAATAGTAAATTTTGAATAGTAACAGTAAATAGTAAATTTTGAATAGTAGCAGTAACTAATAAATTTTAAATAATAATGGTAAATAATAAATTTTGAGTAATAACAGTAAATGGTAAATAGTGAATAGTAACAGTAAATAGTGAATAGTAACAGTAAATCATAAAATAACGCATAGTGATAATTTATTTTTACCATAGTAACTTATTCATAATAGTAATAGTATATTAATAGTTTAAGAGTGCTAAAAAGAATAAACTAAATAATCATAAAAGAATTTAGAAGAAAAATATTATTACCTTACACCTTCGGCAGAATTTCTTTTTACCAGAAGAACTTACTCCCCACTAATTTCTTACGCATTATCTCTCTAGATTCTCTCTCTAATTTTTGATGTGGAAATGTTGTAAATGAGCCATCTATTTATAGGAAGAGAATTTTACTATTTAAGATTACTTAATTATTTATTTTACTATTTATGATGTAAGCATTCACCCATCGGTCACTATTCATGATGTAAGTATTTACCCACCGATCACTATTCATGATGTAAGTATTTACCCACCGGTGATGTAAGCGATGATGTCGGCAGTGGCATTTTGGTTATTAGATAAAAGGTTAAGGGTATTTTTGTCATTCTTAAAAAATTAAAAAAATATAAAAATTCTAAAAAATTATAAATTATATAACAATCAAAAAGTTTTAAAGAACTATAATTAAATTCCTTTGAAATTTTATTTTAAATAAGAAATAATGAAATTAGGGGTGTTACATTGTGCGTCCTCTGTAGCAAGATAATGAATAGTTTCTAACGCATCAACCTGAAAATCAACAAATACAAGGCTTTATTAAAAATTTGAAAGATAAGTAGAAGCATTGTTAGAGTATTAATCAACCTAGAATTACTAATATGACTTACCGAGCGACCAATCATGACATTGTTTCGTGCAATCCATCGTCGAGTATGTAGGTTATACCAACGCATATAGTCTAAATTTGCACTTAGTAAACCTTCTTGTGCACCGTTTGTATGCAGAAAGTTGGCACGACTTTCCCACATGGCAATTAATGGCATGTAAATCTGACTCCAATTCTCTCATTGTTTCCCTTTTTGAGTTAACCCGTGTAGGTGTTCAGGTTGACGAGAGCTAATGGGATATGTTGCTGCATGCTGAACTGCCGCATAACACGGTCCGGTTGATGCCACTCAACTATGTTTATGCACAGTAGTGGAACTACGGCTCTCCAACCATCTTGTCCTTGTAGACAAATAGTCGGCAATGTTTGTAAGACTTGTTGACTGTATGGGGTCCAAACAATCTACTCAACCAATATCATGTTTTGTTAGAAAACTTCAATTTTGAAAACCGATTAAAATGTAACAGAATAAGAAATTCTTACTACCCAATAAAAACAACACACATCTGTCTGTTTCATCTGATCAAATGTACGTCTGCAAAAGTCTAAGTCTTGTCTGACCGCCTTGAAGCTGTTACTACCCAACCACCTACACTTGACACAATTGGTACAGATTATATGTAAACCTTGCATTGTAAAACCCATACTGTAATTGAATATATACCTACTAAGACGGTCAGTTCATTTTCCTTGCAGCGTATGGTGTACCCGGTAGTCTGGCATTTTGTGAGGGAGTTGGAGCTATCGTAGGAAACCTGTCCCATGCCCAACATTGGACTAGCAAAAGAAGACCACCTATTGACACACGCTCATACTTAGTGTAACATCCCGGATATTTGTAGTGAAATTATGAGTAGCGGGAATTATTAATAAATGTTTTAGAGATTTATTGGGTATTTTTATGAATGCAATTATGAATAATTAACTATTGTGGAAATAAATAAAATTTATTTGATTGATTAATTTTAAAAGGGTTAAATGAGGTGTGATTAGAAGAAGAGAAAAGTTTAATTAAAACTTTTAATGAAATTATAAAAGAAATGGGGAAGTGACCGGTTTGCCCCTGAGCTTTAAATAAAGAAGGTTCCTTTCTCCCTTCCTCATTATCCATGCGACTACTTCTTCATCTGTTTCTTCTTCTTCTTCTGTTTCTTCGTCATCTCCGTCTTCTCCTCCCTCGCTGCCGAGTTGTATGCTCCAGGGGAAGGCTCGTTCCGTGTCAGAACTTCGAGTGAACCCCATTTCCGTGACCGTGGTTTCGAGGTGAGTCCAATGAACCATTTGATTTGAGTTATCTCGTCTCTTTTCATTTTCACTCCCTGACCGAATGGCCATGCATGGCGGAGTAAGGTTCTGTTTTCCACTCCTCTAGTGAGTGTAAGCTCGAAAATGGTCTTTAGACTGTGAGGGTGGTACGACATTAATGGGTTTTGTATTCCGACCCCGTAGGTAGCAACACGAACATCGGAGGACTGATTGACGAAGCTGGTGCTGGATTCGAAGGTGGAACCATGAATCCAGCGCTTAGAGGACGTAATCGGCACCAAGATTAGATCGTTGAAGCTTGGAATAGAGGTGAGAGGGGTGTTCGGGTTATAATTAATTAGAATAGGACATATTTTGGGTCCGAGTCGTTGAACTGATTGTGAACATGGTAAGAAATATTGCTAGATGAGTTGTATATGTATGCATGTATGAATATGGACACCGATCAGTTGAGGATCGTGTGTGGCTTATGATGACTGAGTTTAAAATACTTGATGTTGAGATAAATTGAAGTATATAGTGGCAGTGTGATGCCGGGCTTGACAAGCAGGTCGCCCGTTTGATGAGTATGTGTTGTTGATGGCCACTCGTGATATGATGAGAAATGTAAATTGTATATGTATGATAAGTATTTGCTATGTGTGGCATGGTGTGTATTGTTTTAGTGAGGGGTAACATGATAAGAATAATGAAAGAGACTAAGAAAAGGTACAACATGGCTTGTGTTGATGGGTTTGACAAGTAGACCGCCCGACTGGTGATCACATATTAGTTCTAACATTTGTGCATGAGATTGTTAATGTTTTAATTATATTGAGTTACATATTGTGTATGAGATACTCTGTATACTGTTGAGGGCGGGGAGTGGTCGCCGGTGCGTTGCACGAGCAAGGAGCGGCTCCTGACAGGCTTCCAGTAAAAGGATTGTATGATTATGCTATGTGATTGACTATGTGTGAGGACATTATATTGACGGGCTTGACAAGTAGGTCGCCTAGTGGCAATGTGATGGATGGGCTTGACAAGTCGGTCGCCCTGTATTGTGAGCACATGCCAGTTTCTGGTGGTTGCATCTGTTGTTTGTTGATGATATGTAATGATTATGAGATATGATGTGATTATGTGGTGTGGGACGGTCGACGGTATGTATAGCCCCTTATTTCCGGCTCCCGTGGTTTTTGTGCCCAATTGAGCTACCCAGTGGTCAAGCAGGACCCAGTGGTCGAGGTGGAGAGTCAAGCAGGACTCGGTGAACCAAGCAGGGTTCACGGGGTGTCAAGTAGGACCCCCAGCTGAAGGCCGATCCTTTAGTATCCGGATGCTAGGCGTCAATTTTATATGAGAGTCAGTGGTGACAATTAATGAATTATTAGTATTGTGATGATGTGTATGTATTTAAGTATATTTGCCGAGTGTGATTTGCTATAATTTCCGAGTGTGAATTGTTATATTTGCCGAGTGTGAATTGTTATACTTGCTGAGTGTGAATCGTTATATTTACCGAGTGTGAATTGTTATATTTACCGAGTGTGAATTGATATACTTGCCGAGTGTGAATTGTTGTATTTACCGAGCGTGAACTGTTATATTTGCTGAGTGTGAATTGTTATATTTGCCAAGTGTGATTGGCTATATTTGCCGAGTATGATTTGCTATATTTGCCGAGTGTGACTTGCAATATGATGATAAAGTAATTGGACGGAGTTTATACACGTATCTTGTTATTTAATTTCCGTTCTAGATTAATTATGATGCCAAACACTCACCCTTGCTGTGGTTTTCAATTTAGTAACCAATGACAGGGAAGAGGTCGGAGCCCTGGAGGTGCACCAAGCGGAGGATTGATGCCAAGGAACCGAGTGATTATGAAATGAAGGATGTGTGTAATGCATAATGAGTTTTCCATATATGTGATGCTACATGTTGTGTGTTGAACTAATTTCGAATCGGTACGTTGATTAATCGGATATGAATTTATGTTGCTATGTGATCGGTATTGATTTTCATGAGTGAATTTGTGTTTGCTGTAATAAAGTCGATTACCGGACGAATCTCACCGAGCGGATTCAGTCTTGTTCGAGCGAAGGCCGGGGGAATTAATCCTGTGTCTATTTCGCTCAAGTGAGTATCCCTTGTCCACTTCCGAGTGAAGATTAGAATGTTTCCGAGTGAAGATTAGAATGTTTCCGAGTGAAGATTAGAATGCTTTCGAGTGAAGATTAGAATGTTTCCGAGTGAAGATTAGAGTGCTTCCGAGTGAAGATTAGGATGTTCCCAAGTGAGATATGACCGAGTGGACCCATTTCCGAGTAAAAAACTGATTTGTTAATTTTCCTTGCATGTCTCGTGTTTCACTCAGGTTTGAAATGTAGGATTCGCTCAAGCGAGTCGGAACTCGCCTAAGCGACCTTCTCGAGTTTCGCCTAAGTGAATCAGGGTCTCACTCAAGCGAGTGACCCCTGTCTTCATCTTTCTCCTTCCGCTGATTCTAATCAATCCCATTTTATTAATGGATCTATTTCCGAACGGTTATTATTTTGAGTATGCTTAAGAAAAGTAAATATTATTTTATATTAAGACCTAATTAATTTTCATTAAACATGAAAAATTATTACGAAAAATGATTAACCGGGTGTAATAAAATGGTAAATTAACGTGGGTCGTCACAGTTGGTATCAGAGTGGTTCTTTCTAGAGCCGGGTGCATGGGTCAACCCAGTGATTTGTGTGAGTCCTATACTAGGCTATTTTTGCATTCTATTGCATTGTGTTTGTGGTTGTTTGTGCAGCTTGGCATCATTCTCTTAGCACTCCAGCGGCGTTGTATTTTATGTGTGAGGTAAATATCTGACTCCCTGGTAGAGCATTGGTTATTAATGGTGATGTTTTTGTTCATTGTAGAATTACATTATGGCTGAAGAAACTAGTTCTGGTGGAGGAGATGACTTCTTCTCAAAGTTTTCCCAATTGATGAGTAGGACCGAATCTGGTCCCACTCTTGGCAAATTCCTGAAAAGGAATCCCCCTACTTATAAAAGAGGGGATGAGCCTTTTGTAGTGCTTCTATGAGGTAGTTTAAATAAACGTCACAGGTATATTATATTCATATTGTTAGACGATTGATTGATGGATATTAAGAGAAATTATGAGTAATTGATGAATGACGGTGTAAGAATGCCTGTATAAGTTGAAGACAATAAAAGAAGAGTGGTTAGTAATGATTTTCAGTGATATGATTGACGAGGCGATAATTCCCTCAGGAAAGGATTAAAGGAATGTATTATATGAATGATGGTCAAGGGAAGTATATATATATATATATATATATATATATATATATATATACTGGACTGTTACGTACGTGATAAGAGAAGTAGTAAGTGAATGACACTAAAAGGAGTGATTAAAAAGTAATTAAGCAGATAGGTAATGAGGATGAAGAAAAGTTTTACCTAGTCGTTTGGACTTTGCACTGATATTAGTGTTACGTGGGAATCATAGCGGCTGGCCACCGTGGGTTCCTTTTAACATTAATTCATTGTGAAGTTGCCAATAGGCATAGGTGAATGAATTATGATGTAAACAGCTTGCGTATCGATCAATTATATGAATAGTTGGACTGTATACCCGACTTTCACCTGGCTTAACTACGAAGTGTTGAACTCCTGAGACTGATCACCTCAGGTAGTTGCACTAGTGGTTGAGGTCGTGTGGATTCGAAGGGAGAGACGTGTTTTAGTCAATCTTGGGTGATCATATTTAGAGAGAAGAAGTGTATAATTCGTATTTCTGAAGTTGGTAAATGATTAGAGATGAGGAACAAATAGAGATGAGATTTGGTAACTGACGAATAATGAGTATAGAAAAGTAAATGTTATGACATGGTAGTCGTTATGAATTACTGCTAGATTTTGAGGAGAAGAGATGGCCTTAAAAGGAAATCAGATGACTTGAGTTCCTACTAAAGTACACTGAGTGGAGAATTGATGAAGTATCGATAGAAATTAAGGAAACAAGATAAACCAGAGGAGAATCCGTTCGTATGGACGGAAAAGTGTAAATTGAGTTTCCAAGCTTAGAAGCAAGAATTGTTGGAAAGCTTTCGTGATATGAACATTGGGGTTGTTATGAACGCTCTGAATCAAATGATAGTCGGAATGCTGAAGATCTCCAATGAATTTTTGGAATCTTTAGCTGTGGCTCAAGAGGGCGATGAAGAGTTGTTGGAACTACTTGACACTCAAGTAAGAGGTAAAGGTATGGAATTAACCAAAGGTAACGATGGGATTTAGAGATTCGGAGACCGAGTGGTGGTGCCTGTAAAAGGTGATTTCAGGCAAGCCGTGTTAGCTGAAGCACAGGAGTTCTTTGAGTATTCGTCCCGGTGTTACAAAGATGTACCACGATTTGAAGAAGGAATTCTGGTGGTCGGGAATGAAGAAAGCAATAACTGAGTATGTGAAGTCTTGTGTGATATGTCAGAAATGTAAGGTTAAACACCAGAGACCCCCAGGCTTACTTCAACCTCCTGAGATTCCGATTTGGAAGTGGGAGAATATTACTATGGATTTCGTATCCGGGTTACCTCGTACCCAATCCGAGTGTAATGCAATCAGGGTGATTGTAGACCGATTAACCAAGAGTGCTCACTTCTTGGCTATGAACATGAAATGGTCATTGGACCGACTGGCTAGGTTGTACATTACTGAGATTGTACGATTGCATGGCGTACCTTCGAGTATTATTTCCAATCGGGATCCCCAATTTACTTCTAGATTTTGGGGAAGTCTGCAACAGGAATTGGGTACCGAACTAAGACTGAGTTCAGCTTATCATCCTCAGACTGATGGTCAGTCCGAGCAGACTATTCAGACTTTGGAGGATATGTTTAGAGCATGTGTATTGGAGCAGGGTGGCTCATGGGAAAGGTACTTGCCATTGGTGGAGTTTGCGTATAACAACAACTATCATAGTAACATCGGTATGGCTCTGTATGAAGCTCTATATGGTCGGAGGTGTCGTACACCTTTGTGTTGGAATGAAAATGGTGATGCCATTCATTTGGGGCCCGAGTTAATCCAGGAAATGAATGAACAAGTTGCTCTGATCCGAGAGAAAATGAAGATTGCCCAAGACCGACAGAAAAGTTACTATGACAATCAACATAGACCACTTGAGTTTCAGGCGGGTGACTGTGTATTCCTGAAGGTTTCACCGACCAAAGGTGTAGGTCGGATATTGAAGAGTCACAAGCTTAATTCGAGATACATTGGGCCGTATCAAATTTTGGAGAGGATCGGTGATGTTGTTTACCGACTGGATCTTCCCCAGTCGTTAACTAATATTCACAATGTGTTTCACATGTCACAACTCCGGGCATAAATTCCGTGTGACTCCATGATTGTGCCGAGTGATTCTATCGAATTGAAGGAGGACCTGACGGTGGAAGTTACACCGATCGATATTAAGGAATACCAGACTAAATGGCTAAGGAACAAATAGGTGCCATTGGTAAAGGTGAAGTGGCAAAATTTAAATGGGATAACCTACATGTGGGAATTGGAGTCGGACATAAGACGGGTGTACCCCAATCTTCTTCAATAGGTGTGTTGATTTCGGGGACGAAATCCCTTTTTAGGGGGGGTGGATGTAACATCCCGGATATTTGTAGTGAAATTATGAGTAGCGGGAATTATTAATAAATGTTTTAGAGATTTATTGGGTATTTTTATGAATGCAATTATGAATAATTAACTATTGTAGAAATAAATAAAATTTATTTGATTGATTAATTTTAAAAGGGTTAAATGAGGTGTAATTAGAAAAAGAGAAAAGTTTAATTAAAACTTTTAATGAAATTATAAAAGAAATGGGGAAGTGACTGGTTTGCCCCTGAGCTTTAAATAAAGAAGGTTCCTTTCTCCCTTCCTCATTATCCACGCGACTACTTCTTTGTCTGTTTCTTCTTCTTCTTCTTCTGTTTCTTCGTTTTCTCCTTCTTCTCCTCCCTCGCTGCCAAGTTGCATGCTCCAGGCGAAGGCTCGTTCCGTGTTAGAACTTCGAGTGAACCCCATTTCCGTGACCGTGGTTTCGAGGTGAGTCCAATGAACCGTTTGATTTGAGTTATCTCGTCTCTTTTCATTTTCACTCCCTGACCGAATGGCCATGCATGGCGGAGTAAGGTTATGTTTTCCACTCCTCTGGTGAGTGTAAGCTCGAAAATGGTCTTTAGACTGTGAGGGTGGTACGACGTTAACGGGTTTTGCATTCCGACCCCGTGGGTAGCAACACGAACATCAGAGGACTGATTGACGAAGCTGGTGCTGGATTCGAAGGTGGAACCGTGAACCCAGCGCTTAGAGGACGTAATCGGCACCAAGAGTAGATCGTTGAAGCTTGGAATAGAGGTAAGGGGGGTGTTCGGGTTATAATTAATTAGAATAGGACATATTTTGGGTCCGAGTCGTTGAACTGATTGTGAACATGGTAAGAAATATTGCTGGATGAGTTGTATGTGTATGCATGTATGAATATGGACACCGATTGGTTAAGGATCGGGTGTGGCTTGTGATGACTGAGTTTAAAATACTTGATGTTGAGATAAATTGAAGTATATAGTGGCAATGTGATGTCGGGCTTGACAAGCAGGTCGCCTATTTGATGAGTATGTGTTGTTGATGGCCACTCGTGATATGAAGAGAAATGTGAATTGTATATGTATGATAAGTATTTACTATGTGTGGCATGGTGTGTATTGTTTTAGTGAGGGGTAACATGATAAGAATAATAAAAGAGACTAAGAAAAGGTACAACATGGCTTGTGTTGATGGGTTTGGCAAGTAGACCGCCCGACTGGTGATCACATGTCAGTTCTAACATTTATGCATGAGATTGATAACGTTTTAATTATATTGAGTTACATATTGTGTATGAGATACTCTGTATACTGTTGAGGGCAGGGAGTGGTCGCCGGTGCGTTGCACGAGCAAGGAGCGGCTCCTGACAGGCTTCCAGTAAAAGGATTGTATGATTATGCTATGTGATTGACTATGTGTGAGGACATTATATTGACGGGCTTGACAAGTAGGTCGCCTAGTGGCAATGTGATGGATGGGCTTGACAAGTCGGTCGCCCTGTATTGTGAGCACATGCCAGTTTCTGGTGGTTGCATCTGTTGTTTGTTGATGATATGTAATGATTATGAGATATGATGTGATTATGTGGTGTGAGACGGTCGACGGTATGTATAGCCCCTTATTTCCGGCTCCCGTGGTTTTTGTGCCCAATTGAGCTACCCAGTGGTCAAGCAGGACCCAGTGGTCGAGGTGGAGAGTCAAGCAGGACTCGGTGAACCAAGCAGGGTTCACGAGGTGTCGAGTAGGACCCCCAGCTGAAGGCCGACCCTTTAGTATCCGGATACTAGGCGTCAATTTTGTGTGAGAGTCAGTGGTGACAATTAATGAATTATTAGTATTGTGATGATGTGTATGTATTTAATTATATTTGCCGAGTGTGATTTGCTATAAATTCCGAGTGTGAATTGTTATACTTGCTGAGTGTGAATCGTTATATTTACCGAGTGTGAATTGTTATATTTACCGAGTGTGAATTGTTATACTTGCCGAGTGTGAATTGTTATATTTGCCGAGCGTGAACTGTTATATTTGCCGAGTGTGAATTGTTATATTTGCCGAGTGTGATTGGCTATATTTGCCGAGTGTGATTTGCTATATTTGCCGAGTGTGACTTGCAATATGATGATAAAGTAATTGGACGGAGTTTATACACGTATCTTGTTATTTAATTTCCGTTCTAGATTAATTATGATGCCAAACACTCACCCTTGCTGTGGTTTTCAATTTAGTAACCAGTGACAGGGAAGAGGTCGGAGCCCTGGAGGTGCGCCAAGTGGAGGATTGATGCCAAGGAACCGAGTGATTATGAAATGAAGGATGTCTGTAATGGATAATGAGTTTTCCGTATATGTGATGTTACATGTTGTGTGTTGAACTAATTTCGAATTGGTATGTTGTGTTGGAAATATGCACTAAAAGCCTATATATAGGTTCGCATCATTTTGAATAAGTCATTTTTTGTTAAATAGTTTAACAACCTTTATTTATCCTTGGAGTAATAGGTCATATAAGAGTTATTCCTAAAACGTCCCTAGTCAAGTATTTACATGGGGACATGTAAATACATTAAGACTAGTGTGTGAGTGTACTGATGATCTGATCTCACAGATCATGGATATAAATGATATCAAGTCTTCACACGGGTACACATTAAGAGTAATGATGCACTGGATAGACCCACCATGAGAACGTTGCATGGATCGTTACATGAATGTCATAAACGATTCTCAATGTGATAATGGTATATGTAGTCCTTTGACCTGAAGTCACTATGATTCCTACATAAGGAGTTTATTGTTTTAATACAATCAAACGTCTTCTGTAATAAGAGGACTATAAAGGTTGTGGTTAGACAATGTACAAATTATGCAGAGGGATGTGAGTGATGTAGATGGGATTTGTCTCTCCTATGTGACAGGAGTGATATCTATAGGCCACTTGATGGAGTGAGACTAAGGAAATGCATGGCCATGCTAGAAAGAATAAATATTGGATATTTATTCGGATAAAGTCTACTCCGGTATCAAGTAAAATAAATTGGACCGTACAAGGATGACACGACCATGCCTTGGGCCCAATTAGGATATCGTGACAAAAGGAACAAACATATAAAATAATTATCACTTATAGGTTATGTTGTTAATAAATAATATTCGGACATAATGATGCATTGCTAGATGCCGCTCTTATTTTATATTAATAATAAAATAGTTTATTATTAATATAACCGAGTATTTTACCTATAGGGTCACACACATAGAGTAAGCCCATCAGAAAATAGCTTTTTATTTTAGTTAGACTAAAATAAGACTATTGGGCCTAACTCATTTAGAATGAGTAAGGAGCCCACTCTTTAGAGAGCAAATTAGGTGAAACCTAAGCCTATAAATAGAGCATAAGATGCTCATAGGCGGCTACCCAAAAGAGACACAAAAATACGCAAAAGTTGCAAAAGCTACACGCCGTCAAACTAGCATTTGGAAGGTGTAGCATTTCTGGTGGGAGTACTCGTGTGGACTCCTAAAGGACGAGGCTACGATTGCTTTGATATTCTTCAAGAGGTAATCCTAAAACGCAATTTTTGTATGTTTGTCTTATGCTTTGAAACACGGCGCTTTGCAAATCCTATGGGAATCCTTGTATTTCCGCTGCTCATACACTAGGGATTCCCTAACAGTGGTATCAGAGCCTGGTTGCAAAACCGTGTTTTGGGCAAACATTTGTTTAAAGAACATGTAAAAATAAAATAAAATTTCTTTTATGAAAAGAATTGTAAAGGTTGAATCCTTTTGCAAAGGTTGCATCTTTTATTAGCTATGTTGCAAAGGTTGCATTTTTAATGAGATATTATGTAAAGGTTGCATTTTTATGAGATATGTTGCAAAGGTTGCACCTTTTGAAAGCTAATATCAATATATTTTTGCTTTATGTATATTGATTTCTTTTCTCAACATTTTAATTAAAGAACATGTTTTTAGGATGTGCTTTATTATATGAACATGTTGTATGTTGCAATGGTGATTGTTTTATATGTGTTCTAATTATAAGGCATGTTTTATGTTTATTTAGTTAAATTAAAATCAAGGGTTGTATGCAATGACGTCTATATGTTTTCTCTTTTCTAATATGAATTGTTCATGTAAGATTGTGTTTAGAAAGTTTAAGAGTTAAACCCTAGCCGTAATGAAAACTAAGATTCAAAAGTTGAAACCTAGCCGTAATGGTATTTTATTTATTTGTAAATGTTACAAATAAAATATTTGATTTTAATATTATATTTTAAATTCGATTTGTAAAAGTTACAAATCAAATTTTAATTATTTGTTAAAATTAAAGTTTGTAAGAGTTACAAATTTAAATAATTTATTCTTATTAATTTTAATAGGATTTGCATTGTTTGTGATCCTTTTAAAATTAATGTGATTTGTAAGAGTTACAAATTTAAATAATTTATTCTTATTAATTTTAATAGGATTTGCATCATATGTGATCTTTTTAAAATTAATGTGATTTGTAGGAGTTACAAATTGATTCATATTTATTAAATTTAATATGATTTGTAATTGTTACAAATAGAAGATAAGATCTTTATTAAATTTAATAATTTTAAAATCAAATATTTAATCCTTAATAAATTTGATAGGATTTGTAAAAGTTACAAATTAAAGATAAGATCTTTATCAAATTTAATAGGATTCCAAATAAAATATCTTGAACTCTAGAGATAAGGTCTAAAATTTAAACCTTGATCGTTCCTAAAAATTAGGATGATTGTTGAGACTCTAGAGATAAGGTTTAAAAGTTAAACTTTGATTATTCCTATTTTAGGATAATTATAAGGGTCAAAAGATAAGTTTTAAAAGTTAAATCTTGGCCGTTTCAAAATTAAAGATTTCAAATTGTTTGAAATCATAACCGAATATTTTGAGCTGTTAATGGTCAGTGGGACGTTCTGGCTAGGAAAGACTTGGTACTTAAGCGGTCACTCCGGACCCACCTCTCTTTCCTGGGAACTAACCTGATTACAGTACTAAATATTTGGGTTGGAACACCCCTTGACCCTGTCTGTTGAACGGTCAACAGAGCCGCCAAACTTCTTTGCGTAGTTTTCCTTTTATGACCCCGTGTGTTTAATTATGTGTTTTAAAATTTATTTTATTTTAAATACAATTGATTACTCTATTAATTGATTAATTAACACGTCCAGCGGTGAATGGTTATGGTCTTAGATTTTTTTTATTTAATTTTAAATACAGCCTGTGTGCTGTGCCTTTCTCTATTCTTAAATTTCTTCTCTCAACCCTTCACTCGTATGTAAAACGAGTTTTCTTTATTACATTGTAATCTTGGAAAAGCCAACAAGGTGGAGACCTAGAAGAAACCTAGAGTGGTGATGGATATGACCTTGAAAGGAACAAAGGAGTGGTGACTCTAGGAGGATGGTAGTTTCAAGAAGTAGGACTTCATGAAGTCAAAACACCATAGTTCCTTTAGGTTTATTTTATTTTATTTTATTTTCTAGGAAGACCATAACCATCTCACAATTTTGATTGCATGTTTTTGGGGTTTTATTTTGCGTTAAAGCGTTTAATGAAAGTCGGTAATGAACAATAAGAAAATTAAAATCCCTCAAGCCCGACAATCATACCTTCCAATAAGTAATAACGTCTAACTTGATATAAATAAAGTGCAGGTCACGTCATAGTTGGGTGCCTTTATTTATGTTTAGTAGGACATGATTGGATAATTGGATTATCCAAGTATTATTAAGTTTTATTCAAATAGACTTTTTTTCAATTGGATTGGAAAAGCCTAAAGGTATGAACAGTCTAAAACGCGTTCTAATAAACAACAGTCATCAATGCTAGTTTCAATAAAGTGTAGGTTCTGCCAAAGCAGGGTGCGTTTATTGATATTAGTAAAGGATGATGGATAATTGGATTATCCAACCATTTTTATTGGACTTATCTAGGTAACTTTAATCAGATTGAAGAACCTAGAAGCGTTAATATTAAGTTTAAACGCCTTCTAATAAATAACACTCGTCGAGACTAATGTCAATAAATAGTGGGCCTGCCAAAGCAGGGTGCTATCATTTATATTAGTAAGGCGCGATGGGATAATTGTAATATCCAAATTGTTTTTATTAGGCCTAAACTTAACTAAGTTTTTCAATTGGATTGAAAATAACTTAGAGGAGTAAGGATTGAGCTTAAATTCATAAGATGAATAAGGGTAAAGAGTTACCCACTCAATCATCCAAGAGTTGCATGAGATGCAATTGGAAATGTGTTTCCTACCTAAATAACCAAGGGTTGGGCGATCAGCCAAAGCTGACTCAACACTAGGCCAAATATGGATCTTGGCCCACTAGAAAAAAATCTTCCAATGGGATTTTTTTTTATGATTCAGTGAGGGTATTTGTTTTGAATCAAAATAGTGGGAGACAACATATTTATTTAATGACCAAAATTTAAATATGTTTTAAATATAAGTGATAGATTTGCATGTAATTTGTTTTAGAATAACCATGATATACCAAATATTGTTTTGTTGCAATCTGTCCTTTGGAAGGACACTTTATCTAAAAAAAATGCCTAGATAGGTATTGAGGCTTGAGAATTATCTTCATTAAAGATGAAGCGGCAGTGTGTGATGTTTGGCTTATATGTCATCTATGGTTGGGTCTTGAATACCCTATGGAGTCTGCATAAACTCTGAGCTGTAAAAGGCAATATGAATATATGGGAGATATACGATATGATCGTATACAGACTTTATTAAGGCCAAGTTAATCTAGAAGTCTAAAAGGTGATCAAGAAAGGAAATTGTTTCCAGTTTTAGCCAAAATAAGACATTGAAATAATTTATCTAAAGAACTTGAAGGAGTTCAAAAGAAAGGGAAGTAAGACTTCTACTACAGGTCATGTTATAGAAGTCAAGTTATTTTACTTCACTAACATTAGTATCAGATACTAGTAGTAGATCTCAAATTTTGAAAGATCAAGGAAGTAGATCACTTGTTAAGGGTGGAGAAGTCCATGTAAAATTGAGCAAAAGTTGCTACAATAAAGATAAGATCTTTTACCTATTGGGCTAGTTAGTGAACTAGACATTGTGCATATTGTTTCTTGTTGGACAAGAAATGTTTTTCTTATTATAAAATAACTTTGTTTCTTTAAATGGATGTTGATGCACAATTGAGTAATGGATTCCACATCCTAAATCTCAAAACTCCCATCTATAACAACTGTCAAAGTAGGTTAAAATAAGTGATTTTGAACCTTACTTACATGGTATTGTCTCCTAAGGCAAATGGATAAGAAACACATTTCTAAATACCATTAATGTGGTTATATGGACTCTTTTGATTTTGGAATCAATAGAGACATGTAAATCTTATTCATTGGAGAGATAATTGAGACCTCATTCATTAAAAGATGAGTAATCTATTATCTAATACATGACGATGTATGTGGGCCTATTGGAACAATAACTAGATATGTTTTTCAATACTTCAACATACTAATTGAAAAGTCAATGAGTATGGATTTATGTAACATAAGTTAGAAAGTCTTTGAAAAGTTTAAAGAATTCATAATGAAGTGAAAAACCAAATTGGCAAGACAATTAAAGCTATTGATTAGATCAAGATAGCAAATAATTTGAGCTACAAGTTTGATAACTATCTAATAGAGTGAGAGATTACCTCTTAACTTATTCCTCATGGAATGCCTTAATAGCATCTCTATGGGGAAAAGTCAAACCTTGTTGGACATAGTTTGATTATTGATTATTATCAAACATCTCTAACTCCTTTAACGTTTCTTTATTAACAAAAATTTCCATACTTAACCATGTTCCATCTTAGACTTTCTTAAAGAAACCATATATGATATGGACTAGGAAGAAACCTAGTATGTCTTTACTAATAATTTGGAACTACGATGCTTCTATAGAGCATCCAACTCTGACAAGGTCGGATCCAAATTAGATAAATGTCTTATGTGAGATACCCAAAGAAAGCCAAGGGTTATCAATTCTACAATCCATCTGAGAATAAAAGGCTTGTTGCTTAGAATATTGTATTCTTGAATAAGAGTATATCCCTTAAAGAATCAGTGGGAGGATGATAGAACTTGAAGAAATTCAAGTATCACAAAGCATTTAAAAGTCAAGGATGGACTTGGAGCAGAAATCACAAAGTGTTGTGACATCATTAGCTCCGGTAGCACAAGACTTGCATAAGATCAAATAGGATATGTCACCAAACCTGAAAAATATGGATATCTTATAAATCAGGAAGGAGACATATTGCTAAATGACCAAGCTTCTTATGAAGAGGCCAATGCAAGTTTAGATTCTAAGACATGGCATAAGACCATGGGATTTGAAATGGGTTCCATGTATATTAACAAGGTATGAACCTTGGTTGACACACCTAAAGGGTAAAGCCTATAGGATGCAAGTGGGTTTTCAAAAGGAAAACTAAACATGGATGGTAATAAGAGTACCTTTAAAAGCAAGATTGACAAAATTCAATTAGCTTAAAAACCATTTAGATCCTGCTTGTTGTAGCAGTATACCACCATTATGAGATATGGTAGATAGATGTCAAGATGAAAATCATCTTGAGGATGTGTATATGACACAACCTAAAGGCCTTTTATGCCTGAAACATCTAAGAAGGTATGTGAACTACAAATGTTCCATTTATGGATTGAAGCAAGCTTTTAGAAGCTAGAATCTTCATTAAAGAACGAAGATAAATCTTGTGACTATAAAAGGGTTAGTAACTACACAATTATAGTTCTAGTATTACATGCAGAAGACATGCTTCTTCTAGAACTAATAATATTCTCATTCTATAGTCAAGAGTATACTTAAACACTTAAGAAGGACTAAGGATTTAATCTTGATAAATGGAAGATGAGCTCGTTGTAAAGGTTACATCGATGTCAATTTTTAGACCTAAGATTGCAATCAAAATATATGTGTTGTCAAGATGGTTACGATGTATGCTTGAAAGGTTCAAAGCAAGAAACAATCGTTGGTTCTACTAATAAATCTAAGTATTTTGCTATGTTAAATTACAAAAGAAGTCAATTTACATTTAATCATTCCAAATGTTTTGTATCCTATGAGTTTCCACTGTGATGACAATGGAACCATAGAACAATATAAGGAAGTGGATTAATCCAAGCATATACTTAAATAGTTCCATCTTTGGAAGATGTGAAAATATGCAATATGCATACCAATAAAATTGTTGGGAACCCACTAGTAAAACCGCTTACATAGTAAAAGCATAAGGGCACTATAGACGTCATTGGGCATTAACCTTATCGGCTCTAAGTGCAAGTGGGAGATTGTTGGAAATATGCACTAAAAGCCTATATATAGGTTCGCATCATTTTGAATAAGTCATTTTTTGTTAAATAGTTTAACAACCTTTATTTATCCTTGGAGTAATAGGTCATATAAGAGTTATTCCTAAAACGTCCCTAGTCAAGTATTTACATGGGGACATGTAAATACATTAAGACTAGTGTGTGAGTGTACTGATGATCTGATCTCACAGATCATGGATATAAATGATATCAAGTCTTCACACGGGTACACATTAAGAGTAATGATGCACTGGATAGACCCACCATGAGAACGTTGCATGGATCGTTACATGAATGTCATAAACGATTCTCAATGTGATAATGGTATATGTAGTCCTTTGACCTGAAGTCACTATGATTCCTACATAAGGAGTTTATTGTTTTAATACAATCAAACGTCTTCTGTAATAAGAGGACTATAAAGGTTGTGGTTAGACAATGTACAAATTATGCAGAGGGATGTGAGTGATGTAGATGGGATTTGTCTCTCCTATGTGACAGGAGTGATATCTATAGGCCACTTGATGGAGTGAGACTAAGGAAATGCATGGCCATGCTAGAAAGAATAAATATTGGATATTTATTCGGATAAAGTCTACTCCGGTATCAAGTAAAATAAATTGGACCGTACAAGGATGACACGACCATGCCTTGGGCCCAATTAGGATATCGTGACAAAAGGAACAAACATATAAAATAATTATCACTTATAGGTTATGTTGTTAATAAATAATATTCGGACATAATGATGCATTGCTAGATGCCGCTCTTATTTTATATTAATAATAAAATAGTTTATTATTAATATAACCGAGTATTTTACCTATAGGGTCACACACATAGAGTAAGCCCATCAGAAAATAGCTTTTTATTTTAGTTAGACTAAAATAAGACTATTGGGCCTAACTCATTTAGAATGAGTAAGGAGCCCACTCTTTAGAGAGCAAATTAGGTCAAACCTAAGCCTATAAATAGAGCATAAGATGCTCATAGGCGGCTACCCAAAAGAGACACAAAAATACGCAAAAGTTGCAAAAGCTACACGCCGTCAAACTAGCATTTGGAAGGTGTAGCATTTCTGGTGGGAGTACTCGTGTGGACTCCTAAAGGACGAGGCTACGATTGCTTTGATATTCTTCAAGAGGTAATCCTAAAACGCAATTTTTGTATGTTTGTCTTATGCTTTGAAACACGGCGCTTTGCAAATCCTATGGGAATCCTTGTATTTCCGCTGCTCATACACTAGGGATTCCCTAACATGTTGATTAATCGAATATGAATTTATGTTACTATGTGATCGGTATTGATTTTCATGAGTGAATTTGTGTTTGCTGTAGTAAAGTCGATTACCGAACGAATCTCGCCGAGCGGATTCAGTCTTGTCCGAGCGAAGGCCGGGGGAATTGATCCTGTGCCTATTTTGCTCAAGTGAGTATCCCTCGTCCCCTTCCGAGTGAAGATTAGAATGTTTCCGAGTGAAGATTAGAATGCTTCCGAGTGAAGATTAGAATGTTTCCGAGTGAAGATTAGAATGCTTTCGAGTGAAGATTAGAATGTTTCCGAGTGAAGATTAGAGTGGTTCTGAGTGAAGATTAGAATGTTTCCGAGTAAAGATTAGAGTGCTTCCGAGTGAAGATTAGGATGTTCCCGAGTGAGATATGACCGAGTGGACCCATTTCCGAGTAAAAAATCGATTTGTTAATTTTCCTTGCATGTCTCGTGTTTCACTCAGGTTTGAAATTTAGGATTCACTCAAGCGAGTCGGAACTCGCCTAAGCGACCTTCTTGGGTTTCGCCTAAGCGAATCAGGGTCTCGCTCAAGCGAGTGACCCCTATCTTCATCTTTCTCCTTCCGCTGATTCTAATCAATCCCATTTTATTAATGGATCTATTTCCGATCGGTTATTATTTTGAGTATGCTTAAGAAAAGTAAATATTATTTTATATTAAGATCTAATTAATTTTCATTAAACGCAAAAAATTATTACGAAAAATGATTAACCAGGTGTAATTAAATGGTAAATTGACGCGGGTCGTCACACTTAGTAGCCAAACTTAACTCCCGATACAAATAGCTAAGGGCAGCAGACCCCCAACTATATTGCCCACAAATATCAAGGTCTTCAAGCAACGGCAAATACTTCAGTGAAACCCCACTACTAGATTGTTCAGGGAATACAACACCCCCAATTAAGCGCATGATATATGCCCTAGTGAACCTCAATAGTTGTACCTCGTTCTCTAAATGGTCTTCAACATCAGCAAAGTTATCAGACAACCATTTCATTTTCAAGCAACCTACATGAAATGCATCATCGGGAGGGTTTATGCCAAACAAATGTTCAATCAATGCTTTCCAGTCATGAGGAGATGTGTCTGTTATGAGAGGCACACCATCCACACGCAAGCCAACCTAGATGGCGATATCTTGAAGTGTGATCGTACATTCACCAGGTGGCATGTGAAATGTATGCGTCTCTGGCCTCCATCTTTCAACAAGAGCAGAAATTAGGCCAGCCTCTACTGTAAAAAATGACAATTGTGCTACACCAAGAAATCCTGCCCTTTGCAAAAACAACACAATTTTAGGCGGGACCCCCGCTCTACAAAAAACCAACGCGTGTCTACATTTCAAAATCCGATGTGGTTTTCTATTCCAAACAGCCTTTGACACGTGCACACTTTGAAATTTTAATAATGAAGGATCCTCGGGACCGGGGTTCACTTCATATGGTCCAGACATTGATGAAGACGAAAAACTAATCCTACAATAAGAAATCCTATCCCTGTTATTTTTATTTTCAAATACTAATATAATTTTCAAAATACGTATGAATCAACAAATACAATTTACAAATACAATTTCAATACATATTCAAAATAAAAATTACATGCATTACTAAATAAAAATCTACATATATTACAAATTGACTATTGCATTCATTTCCAAATACAATTTCCACAACTATTAAAAATAAATATTAAATGTATTTCTAAACACAAATTCTACATATATTAAAACTACATATTACATGCATTTCTAAATAAAAATTCTACATATATTAAAAAATCACTATTACAATCATTTTTAAATACAATTTCTACATATATTCAAAATAAATATTAAATGCATTTCTAAACAAAAATTTGAATATATTAAAATGAAAATTCTAACTACAAATTCTTATTTATTTTAAATTTCATAATTTCTATTAACTTTACTTAAAATCTCAATAGATGTATGTATTTTAATATTTTTAATAACAAATAATTCAAAATAAATTAACCTTATGAAAATGTCAATTATTTTTTAATATATATAAACCCTAAAAATTACTAATATTCAAGTGAGACAATTTATCTAACTTATCATTAATTTTTACCAACTTATAATTTTAAAATTCCTAACACAATAATAAAACAATACACACAGAAAATAAACAATACATAATAATTGACATTACTTTCAAATATAATAATTATCACAATCAAATAACACTAAAAATACAACTTAAACACATACCTTTCACCTCTTAAAAAAAACAACTTCACTGCACTATGGGTTAAGAAACTGGGACCTTCAAACATTCAATCTGCGAAATGGGAGGAGGGAAATTCGGAATTTATACAGAAACCATTTCTTCAACTGGCCAGGCGAAATTCTGCATGGAAGCCGCGTGTCAACACCCCACGCGTTTCTCCCTTCTGACCGGCGAAATGCAGACTGCACACGCCTGACCCGACGTGACTACACACTGACCTGTTGACTAATGTTTCTCCAAATTGGTATGCGAAATGCGAAGAACCCCGTGCCTGCAACGACATGACAAGATTCTGGTCGGAATCAGTAAACGTGGCACACTCTGGAGGGTTTCTTATTTTGAGTAGACGAAATACAAAGTTGATGGGATGGTTTTTAACCCAGACACAAAAATAATTTTAAAACTACCCTAATCTTTGAATTTTTTTAAAAATACGCATTATTTTTAAAAAAAAGCCGTCATATGGAGTGCTACAATAAAATATAAATTCCACAAAATCAGCCTTCTGGGCCGTGTTACTTTCACTTCATGCCAACGTAAATATCCATTGAATGCAATAAATGGTTAAACTAACTCTGCTTTGCATGTGACGTCTCATTTCATAATGTTCATTTTTTTTGTGTGGTGCTTATTTTTTAAATAAGTATTTCAATCTGTTCCCACTTAAAATTATAGTAAAAATAAAAAACATAAGTATATATCTCTTTTGGTCACAATATAATTATATATCTTTAGAATACAAAGACAATGAGCACTCTCCTTATTTAGTGAATGTAAAAATTAGTATAATTATCTCTTTTTTAATCGATGTATAGTAATAATATTTTTAGATGAAAAATTTATCCTTTTAGATGAAAAATTTATCCTTTAGCTTTGTTAAACAACGTCCTTAAGGTATTAGTTAAGATTTTCTGAAAAATTATCATTTATTAGGGTGCACATAATTTAGAAATTTTTAAAAATATTTTATTGATATAGTTTTTAACTTTTAGAAAATAAAGTATTGGTAAAAATAATATACTAAGTTTATACTATTGTAAGTATATATATATATATATATATATATATATATATAATGCAAATTAGCTATGTGCACTAACATTTTATTTTTTGGTTACTTAAAGTTTATGCTAACAAAAAATTATTCTATGAGTAAATAATAATTTTTGTAGTATGATAATTTATTCAGGTCTGATACCCAGCCAGACGTACCAACTTAAAGACGATGTTCTCCGGTGTGAGACACCTCCTAGTGAGCAAAAACAATGTCAGATTAGCCATTCATGCGTCACCCACCCAAGGCTTTCTTGACCAAAGTCAACATGACCAATGTCAAGAGGGGTCATGGGGAATGCTAGAGACATACCGGACAAATACTTATAAAGGGTGTCAGAAATGTCTGTAATCGTGTCAATTTTATCTATATTTTATGGAATCTGTAGACTGATTCATGCCTCGTATGATGTTTTCACCACCCAAGTCTATAATACCACATATTAACTCGTCATTAAGGTACGTTCACAAACTACGCTTAAGTTTTGATATTAACTTATTCAACATTGGCTTGAGTGTCGAAGTGTCTTCGCACACCTTATTTTATCTCTCAACGTGAAATATCATTGCGTTGGTTGGACGAAATCACAACAAGACTTTTTGTTCTTCATTGGATTGAGAGAGATAATAATACTGGATCCCCATTAAATCGGTATAATAGACAAAGAGAGATAACCTAATATCAACACAGAAGCTTTGTCCTTCACACTGGACACATTGATAATTTTTTAAATTGATACACTGCCAATATAATTTTATGGGAATTCAGTAGTATTGATTGACAAAGTGATATAAATGTTAATAATATTCGTGAATTAGATTGGATTAAATTTGAGGAAAAAAACCATTTAATCTAATCAAAAAATTATTACACAATTTAAATTAAACCAGTTAAAATGTAACACAAAATCCAATCCAATCAAATATATATCAGTACATGAAACAAAGTGCTCTGGACATTAAATCAACAATAATGTCCTTTAGGCTAACTAGCTTTCGGAACCTTCAAGGATCATTTTCTTGTTTTCTTGTAAAAACAAAAGTATCCCCTCCAAATTTTTAATTCATTGGTGTTTACCCTTTCAAACCGTAACAACTAACTAATGCACACATGAAAATAAAAAGACCATTTCCAAACATTAAGAAAGGAATCACTCCTCAAAATAAACTAGGAATTTGGTTATTATGCGTGGTACATTTTTGATTTCCAGTTGAGATGTGATTTAATTAGTTTAAAATTAAAATTTATTATTATTTTATAATGTCTCTCAATTGAAAACTTAATCTCTATTATAATCTCAAAGTTGTAAATAATTGTTTCCCCAAGCTAAGGATCCCTCAAAACACAAGTTGTCGTAGAGACTACATAACATTGGCTAATCCAAAATAAATCTTTCAATCGATTTCTAATGGTGAACCGATATGCAATTCAATCAAACTAAAATTTTGTTTTCTTTTACACTTTTTTAATTTTTTTTATTATTAGTTATTTTGGTTCAATTTAACGGTGACTTTGAATTGAATTGGAGAATTGACAGAATGAGAAATACATTATTTTATGTGGGTGGTAAATCATTTTAGCCAACTAAAAACTTATTCCATAACCTATTTCATTAACTAAAATTTCATTTTTCTCAATCCACCTAAACTCATTTTTAATAAGCACTTTTTATTATTAGTTTCTTAATTAATGTCGTATAGACACTAATTAATAAACCTTAATTTTCTAATAGGGTAAAGTCAATTGATTGCATGGATTGGTGAGAGTTGTACAAATGGAATGGCCAGACCATATACGACTCATGACATGAATGGACGAAAATCTAACGTTTTCTGCTGCGTTTTCTTTCTGAAATTGAGAATCAATTTCGTTATTTTCCTTAATTAGATGAGTCCTGAGTTGGAAAGAACATGTGTATTTTTCTTATATATAATAGCTATTTATTTTATACGAACCTGTCTTGAATAGTGGATAACGATAACCTGTCTTCAATGTCATGTTTGTTTGTACTTGAGTCCAACACATATGCTCGGAATGTTCCATTAAATTAAAGGTTTATCCTAAAAATTATCTAATAATTTCATATCCAAATAAAAAGAATAAAAAAATGCGACCATGAAGAAGTCCTTTCACAGATTGCTATTGCTAGACAAAAAACAAAACAGTCCATGACATATGAATCGTGACTAATTGGAACAGCTGGCGATCAATATTCACAAAAAGAATATAGTTACGTTTTAGGGGAAGCATAAACTGGATTGGGAAAATTTCTGATATACTTGAATAA
Organism: Clitoria ternatea; assembly: GCA_037962975.1. NCBI lineage: Eukaryota > Viridiplantae > Streptophyta > Magnoliopsida > Fabales > Fabaceae > Clitoria > Clitoria ternatea. Next base: position 291,713,126 of record CM075670.1, read on the forward strand.
GAATCTGTCAAGGGAAAGCAATGAATTGTAACAAGCACTTGAGGTAAAACGGTTATTCAAGAATTTTAACTTTAGTCCTTGTTTGGATGGATGCATTATTTGATTTTCCAGCTATTTTGCAGGAGAAATCATGTTCTTTGGGTTGTTCTAGTAAAATGAGGGTTTTTCAAACCCTTTACAAGTTGACAACAAAAAAAAAAGAAGCCTTAACATGGTTTACAAAATATAAATGAACATGGGGTCTTTCAATTAACCATGCTATGAAGGAAGGCTAGTGGGATCCGGTGCGTGTGTTTAGAATGGACTAGGGCATTTCATCTTTCTTTCTTTTTTTTTTTTTTGACAATGATGTTCTCTTATTTATGAAGACAAAATCATCTCAGGTCTGATGGAGTGATTTTTGCCAAACTTAAGTTTGAAGATAATTTTTCACAAATCCAAGGCTTTTTGGTTTTAAATTTCTCACAGCAAAAAAGAGAAGGAAATTCATTGATATTACAGGGATTTTACTTACCACTCGAGTTAACAAGTTTCCTAGGATTCCCAAATACTAGTGGTATATTATGGAAAAGGTGAAACATCATTTAATAGAGTGGGATAAAAGTCTCTTGTGCATTCTTTTCATCATTATCCAAAGCCTCATCATCCTCACGTCGGCTCCTTGATGCAGGCAACAACATCACTAGAACTGGGAAAGTAAAAGCACGATGTGGCGTTGTCTCAAACACCAACAACTAGTTGTGACTTGTGTCCAAAAGCTTTTATTCTGCTCACTCTTTTGAATAGTTGCTTATATGCAAAACAACAAATAAGCTTATGTAAACAACATAGTCATTTTTTTTAGTTGGTAAGCCAGTTTAAACACTATGTTCCTTAAAAGAACATTGTTAATGTCTGTGGTGTCGTCAATGTTTTTGATGGTATTGTTGAGCATAAGTAAAGCAAGGTCAACTTGCCACACCTTTTGTCCCATGAGTTTCAGGTAATGTTCTACATACTTTTCTTTGAGTTTGGGAAAACTTTTAACCCCGATGATATTTTTCTTAGCCTCAGAGAAAGATTGGATACGTTGTACAAATCATAATGATGGTTTCACGTTAAGCGTGATATGAAAGGGAATAATATGAGCAACAAAGGGACTAGGCTCAGAGGGCGCTAACAGGCGTGGGTTCTAAAGACGTGTGCGTAATGCACGCTTGAAGATTGACATGGCGTTAAAGACCAAGCGTGGGATTCCAAAGCTGGTTATTACTTGGGCAATCCAAATGAAACTTATGTTGTTGACGATAACATGTAGTGGGTTTGTTTTAGAGGAATGATTGGACTTGATGTTCTAGAAGCTTCACAATAGAAAGTGTGTTTCTTAATTTGGAAAATTCACCATAACTTTTTACCTACAAATGAGGAGGGTTACCATTATAACTTGTGTGTCAAATGATTGTGAAAGGTGCCATAATGGAGTGGAAACAACGTTACATTTCCTAAAAGATTGCAATCATGCTCGTTGATTTTCACATAGAATGGAATACGTGGCAGGCTTACAAATGAGGCTTTCCTCCAGGGCATCCGCAACCTCCTTATCATTGGTTACTAAAAAGAAATAAACCACAGTAAGAATGAGTGTTGGAAATCATAATTAATGTAGAACTCACAAATTAGTGAAAAGGGTAAAACTTAACCTTAGTCACCCATACCTTCTTCGTTAAACTCTCATTATTTCGCTTACCATAATAATTCAAACATGTATATATGTGTATATATATAATTCAGCATCAATGCTAAGTAATCATAATGAAATCATTAACACACGCCATCGCAATTTCATCACCACAAATCCCTTCGGGCTATCACAAGTTTCCTATACGCCAATGTAATTCATTTCACTTCTAAATATTTCATCACTATGATTCATAATTAATATGGAATGGAATATATGTGTATAAACAATTTAATATACTTCATCAATTGCCAACACTCAATCACACTCAATATAGTTTCACATATGCATCTATTTTCAATCATCGTTGACACCTCACCATGTTAAAAATTACCGCAAGCCCTATCAGGCCATATCAACACCACATATATCAATCTAGTTCAATTTCTTTCAATTGCATCATCTAAATCAATAATCATCAGAACACACCATTTTATTAATGTCACCACGAGCCTAGAGGACTATCAAAAATATCATATGCATCAATATATATTCATTTCATTTCAATACATCACTCAATATAGTAATCATCATTTCATCATCAACGTGAGATCAAATCATGCAAGACACAACTATATCTCAAACAAATATAACGACTCGTTGGTATCCGGATACTAAAAGGACTGGCCTTCAACTGAGGATCCTATTTGACACCCTGTGAACCCGACTTGGTCCACCGAACCTGATTTGGTTCTTCATCACAACCACTGGGTCCTACTTGACAACTGGGTAGCTCAACTGGGTCCTGCTTGACCAAGAGAGCAAAAAACGAGGGGCGAAATATATTGTCGGTCGTCCCCAACCACATAAACCACATAAGTTCATTTTAAATTCTCTTTCTCTTTATTAATGAGCACAAAGGCCTCACGTTTTAATTATGCAGGGCGGCCACGCAGACCCGACCTACAACACCCACCAGGGTAGCCACACAAACCCGACCTCAATAATAACTTCTGAGGTCATTAAATCACCATTAGATATCAATTTTAACACAAAAGGGTGGCCACACACCCCAGACCAACAATGCATAATTCAAATCACATTTCACACCATCATTAAATCACATTAATACAATCATCACAATTCACCACCCCAATTCATCTCATTTATATTACATAATTGGAATCATAAGCCACACAATCCGAATTCACATACACAACCTACTAACCATTGTAATCCATATATCTATAAAGCACCATTTCCTATTCACAATTCATATCGTACTATTCCTTTATTAATTCACATAGTTCATCATATCATTCTATTATTGCATAAGTAAAATAAATTCCTTATCAAACTCCTACGCCAAAAAATTTAAATCAACATCAATTCATTATGTTAATGACATTCCACTTATTTCACATATCATTTCTCATTTACACCCAATTGATCATTAATTCACATATAGCTTAATAAGTCACCAATTTTCCCTTAAACTTATACCATATTCACTTATTTTACAATAATCGACATTATAATTAATCATTTATCAACATAAAAAAACCATTTCACAATTATAATTGATCCGGTCCTGATCCGGGGTCGAGAGATCCGGTGTCAGGCCGGTCATAAAAGTTAAAGACTGAGTGATGCTGGAGACCGGTTCTGTGAGTATCCAGTCTGTGAGTCCAGTGTCTCTGTATGAAGAGAGCGGTCTTGGCATCCTGGATGTCCTTCACACCGGCCTCACGCGTTGGTGTGGGCGAAAGGTGGTGTCACCTGCGAAGATTCTCCGACGCTCAAGTCAGTAATATATTCCAAGTATGGAATGTAAATGATCACTCTATGGGATCAGATAGATGCATTAGGGAGAGAAAGTGTTGAATCGAACCCTTCTCCAGTAAACTGAAGTGAATTCTTATACCTGTTTGGCTCGATATACGAGGACCTGTTAGTGGGAAACCATTAACCTCAATTAAGCAAGTATATTATTGTTTAATGCGCACTCACCAGCATGATTGAGGCAAGTGGCTATTTTATATTGAGCGTAGGGAAAGTAGGGCTTGTCTTAGGGAACAAGTTGATTATTTCCAGGAGCAGATTTGGCTCATAATGTGGAAAGTGGCATCTTTGTCCTTGTCCTTGTAGCAATGCCCATTATCTTCTATATGGTGATGTGCCTTGCCCGGTGTGTATGGTGTTATCCTGGACCGACCGGTATAAGGAGAATGCCCGACTCGGAATTAGAGTCTGGATGTATACCGATGACACCGGTGACACATTGAAGAACGGTCGAATTTACAGACCGGGTCAGTATATTTGCCCACTGGACCATTATCCTAGGATACCGGTTGACCAAAGTCGACCTCTTAACCTTAGAGCCGCTATCCAGACCGGATCAATATATTTATCGACTGAACCATTATCCTGAGATACCGGTTGACCTCTAGGACGGCTAAGATGATCTCTTAATCTTTAGGGCCGGTATCCATACCGGATAACCTTGGGGCCGGTATCCAGACCGGATCATATGCCCCTTGGCTTGTATGAGGGACTTATGAAGTTGCTCATATAAGCTATACAACTTGTGAGAGGTCTGGATGCCGATATCACCTGCAAAAATATCTTTGCAGTACCCGTTAACCGTTGAATATTGTACCCGAGCATTATTGAGTCGTCGGTTCTGAGTGAGTGACTCTGAATCGGTAAATGACTCTAAAGGAGCGACTCCAAGTGAGGTAGGTTCTGGCTTTATTACCAGGGTAATTCCATTACCTGGAGCCTCCTCGTTCCATTTGGTGAAAGTATGTGCGTGTCATTTGAGTCTTCTATTTTTGATATTGAGGGCTTATGCCCGGACTCGTCTTAAGAAATACCGAGTGATTCTTCCGTATAGAAGATTTCCGATTGATCCTTCATGGGTGGAAGATTTTAGATTGATCCTTCCGAGATGGAGGATTTCCAAGTGATCCTTCCCGGGTGGAAGATTTCCGATAGATCCTTTGACGACGTTCGGTTCAATCCTACTAATCATACTTGGAGTTCGGTTTAATCCTACAATCCGAGTCTTCATTCGGGTAGGAAGTTTCTGAGTGCAACGTTCCCGAGTGGGGTGTCTCCGAGTGTGACACTTCCGCGTGGGATGGCACCAAGTGAAACATTTCCGAATGGGATAGCACCGAGTGAGACATTTCTGAGTCCCGCATGGTATGGCACCGAGTAGAACATTTCCGAGTGGGCCATTTCCAGGGGAAGTATTTCTGGACAGAGAAAGGCTTTGACTTCGAATGAGTACGTTTCAAGTAGAGATATTCTCGAGTGAATAATTCTTGATTGTAACTTCGAAGTAAGATACTTTCGATTAAAGAATTCGCGAGTCTGACTTTAGTAGGAAATTTCTGACTGAGGAATTCACGAGTCTGACTTCGAATTTGAGGTGTTTCTGAGTGAAGGATTCTCGGGGGAAGTACCTTTGAGCGAATTCAATGATGAGAATGACGATTGATTCTTCTTCAACATTCAGCCAAACCTACTAGTCGTAATTGGAGTTCGGTTTAATCCTACAATCCAAGCGTTCGACTAGGATTTGGTTTGGTCCTACAACCCAGGTCTTCAATGGCGTTCAGTTTAATCCTACTAACCGTACTCAGAGTTCGGTTTATTCCTACAATCCGAGCCTTCAAATGGGGTTCAGATCAGGGCTAATCCTGAACCTACTGCACCCGTTACTCGGGGTTCAGCGTGACCTTGAAGAAGAACCAGTTTACTGTGCCCAAGCCTTCACTGGTGTTGGATTTTACCCATTCACCATGCTTCTTAATCCGTGTTGGATTTTACCCATTCACCGTTCTTCTTCAATCGGTGTTGGATTTTACCCATTCACCGTTCTTCTTTAATCAGTGTTGGATTTTACCCATTCACCGTTCTTCTTTAATCGGTGTTGGATTTTACCCATTCACCCTTCCTCATACTCGGTGTTGGATTTTACCCATTCACCGTTCTTCGAATGGGGTTCGGTACAATCCTACAACCCATTTCCTGAGGTTCGGTTCAATCCTACAACCCAGGTCTTCATCGGTGTTCGGTCAAACCTACTAACCGTACCCAGAGTTCGGTTTAATCCTACAATCTGGGCCTTCGACACGGGGTTTAGATCAGGGCTAATCCTGAACCTACTGCGCCCGTTACTCGGGGTTCAGCGTGGCCTTGAAGAAGGTCCAGCTTACTGCGCCCAAGCCTTCACCGACGTTCGGCCAAACCTACTAGTTGTACTCGGAGTTCGGTTTAATCCTACAATCCAGCCTTCACCGGTGTTCGGCCAAACCTACTAACCGTACCCAAAGTTCGGTTTAATCCTACAATCTGGGCTTTCAACATGGGGTTCAGATCAGGGCTAATCCTGAACCTACTGTGCCCGTTACTCGGGGTTTAGCGTGGCCTTGAAGAAGGTCTAACTTACTACGCCCAAGCCTTCACCGACGTTCGGCCAAACCTACTAGTCGTACTCGGAGTTCAGTTTAATCCTACAATCCGAGCCTTCACCGGTGTTTGGCCAAACCTACTAACAGTACCCAAAGTTTGGTTTAATCCTACAATCTGGGCCTTCGACCAGGGTTCAGATCAGGGCTAATCCTGAACCTACTGCGCCCGTTACTCGGGGTTCAGCGTGGCCTTGAAGAAGAACTAGCTTACTGCGCCCAAGCCTTCATTGGTGTTGGATTTTACCCATTCACCATGCTTCTTAATCGGTGTTGGATTTTACCCATTCACCGTTCTTCTTCAATCGGTGTTGGATTTTACCCATTCACCGTTCTTCTTTAATCAGTGTTGGATTTTACCCATTCACCGTTCTTCTTTAATTGGTGTTGGATTTTACCCATTCACCGTTCTTCATACTCGGTATTGGATTTTACCCATTCACCGGTCTTCATACTCGGTGTTAGATTTTACCCATTCACCAGTCTTCATACTCGGTGTTGGATTTTACCCATTCACCGTTCTTCGAATGAGGTTCGGTACAATCCTGCAACCTATTTCCTGAGGTTCGGTTCAATCCTACAACCCAGGTCTTCATCGGTGTTCGGTCAAACCTACTAACCGTACCCAGAGTTCGGTTTAATCCTACAATCTGGGCCTTCGACACGGGGTTCAGATCAGGGCTAATCCTGAACCTACTGCGCCCGTTACTCGGGGTTCAGCGTGGCCTTGAAGAAGGTCCAGCTTACTGCACCCAAGCCTTCACCGACGTTCGGCCAAACCTACTAGTCGTACTCAGAGTTCGGTTTAATCCTACAATCCAGCCTTCACCGGTGTTCGGCCAAACCTACTAACCGTACCCAGAGTTCGGTTTAATCCTACAATCTGGGCCTTCGACACGGGGTTCAGATCAGGGCTAATCCTGAACCTACTACACCCGTTACTTGGGGTTTAGCGTGGCCTTGAAGAAGGTCCAGCTTACTGCGCCCAAGCCTTCACCGACGTTCGGCCAAACCTACTAGTCGTACTCGGAGTTCGGTTTAATCCTACAATCCGAGCCTTCACTGGTGTTGGCCAAACCTACTAATCGTACCCAGAGTTCGATTTAATCCTACAATATGGGCCTTTGACACGGGGTTCAGATCAGGGCTAATCCTGAACCTACTGCGCCCGTTACTCAAGGTTCAGCGTGGCCTTGAGAAGAACCAGTTTACTGCACCCAAGCCTTCACTGGTGTTGGATTTTACCCATTCACCATGCTTCTTAATCGGTGTTGGATTTTACCCATTCACCGTTCTTCTTTAATCGGTGTTGGATTTGACCCATTCACTGTTCTTCTTTAATCGGTGTTGGATTTTACCCATTCACCGTTCTTCTTTAATCGGTGTTGGATTTTACCCATTCACCGTTCTTCATACTCGGTGTTGGATTTTACCCATTCACCGGTCTTCATACTCGGTGTTGGATTTTACCCATTCACCAGTCTTTATACTCGGGTTCACCCCTTTGTACCTTCAAAGAGGTTCATCACTAACAACAGATACGTTGTTAGGATCGTCCGTCTTGAAAGTATCTTGTCATAATAGTGTTGTGCATCGAATAAAATCATAAAGAAAATGGGTGAACATACAATGTATTTCATTAATTATGAATTACAAAAAAGGGAAAGAGAGCAGAGTTGGGGTTATGCCTCGTTAAACCTTCTTGGTAAAACCCGATCGGAAAAAGCCAAGTAAGGAAAAAGAGTGCACACCGTCTTACCGACTAGCTATAATAGCAAAAGGCGTTATTGGCTTTGATAGCCTGATCCCTAATCAATGACCTCTCGATGGCCCTGATGTTGTTGTGGGGGCATAACATTTTGCTGTGCAGGCTCACCAACCAGAGGTCCCTTTTGCTTCCCAGAAGTAGTAAATCTTCTGATCGGAGTGGGATGATCATCATCACCGTCCTCGTGATATCTTCCCTTTTTCTCAATCCGGTCTCGTTCATCAAAAGTACTTTCTTTGAAAAGGTACTATTTAAGTTTACCCTCTCGAATCAAGGTCTCGATAGTATTCTTTAGTGTCTGGCATTCATCTGTCGAGTGGCCCTTATGCTCATGGAATTCGCAGTATTTCTGAGGGTCACCATGTTTACGAAGCTGGGGCGGCTTCCTGACCCCATATGTAGTAAGCATTGGCCATCCGATCTCTCTCAGAATCTGTGACCGCTTAGAATTTAACGGGGCATAATTGCTAAATGCATTTACCCATTTTTCCTGGTGCTGTGGAGCAGGGTTATCGAAGGTGTTGCCACGAAACGGTCTCTCCAAAAGTTCCGATCGGGGCCTTTCCTTCTCTCTCCGTTGTTATGGCGTTGGGGATTTCCCTCTCGCTACTGTTGCTTCCAAGTGCATTTCAATGCCCACATACTTGGATGCTTTCCTCCTAAATTCTTCAAAACTCACCGGAGGACTTTTTACCAATGACAGGGCAAAAGCAGAGCTCGGTTGCAAAGCCTCTATCACGATGTGCAACTGTAGTGCCTCTGCCAAGTTTGGAACAGCAGCTGCTTCCTTGTAAAACCTCTTCAAGAAGTCCTTGATAGTTTCATGTTCCCCCTGCCTAATCTGGGCCAAAGTATGAGATGTTCTGGGAATATCTCTGGAAATGACAAAGTGGTCCACAAACGTTGTTACCATTTCTTCCCATGAGTCGATGGAACTTGATGGTAGCCCCTTGAACCAACTAAGGGCATCATCAACAAGAGTCCGAGGGAACATCCTACACATGACATCTTCATCTGCCCCCAGGTACATGGCTTCAAATACATAAGCATCAAGATGCTTAGTAGGATCAGTTTCACCACTGTATTTTTTGATGGAGAGTGGTTGAGTAGTCTGCAGGTGCTTAGGGATATGTACACTCATAAGTCTCCTTAAAAAAAGAACTGTGAGCCTATAAGTTACCAGAGAGGCTGTCATCAGCTCTTTCTTCCCTTTAGCAACTCTCTCATCAGAATCGTGAATCTGTTGCTTCCCTTCAAACGTGGGGATGTTTGAATACTGGGGGGTTGAGGATTTTTCTCCCTCGGTTGTTTGATGTGTCCCCTTTGTCTGAGACATGGCTCTCTCCTCCATGATCTTTCTTTCATGCTTCAATTCCATCAGTTCTTCCATCAACTTTTGTATCATCTCATCCCTTGGATCTGGTGCAGACACCTGCACCATCCTTCTTGAACTTTTCACAGGCGACTCGAGAACTAAGCGCCTGTTCACTGGTTGTTCTTGGGCAGTGATATCTTCTACGTGCCCATCAGGTATATTTCTCCCATTGCCATCCATGTTGTAAGACAAGGCCTCGTAAACGAGGGGTGGGAATAACTTTAACGTGTCCCACTGGGCGTGCCAATGATCCGGTCCTGATCCGGTGTCAGGCCGGTCACAAAAGTTAAAGACCGAGTGATGTTGGAGACCGGTTCTGTGAGTATCCGGTCTGTGAGTTCGGTGTCTCTATATGAAGAGAGCGGTCTTGGCGTCCTAGAGGTCCTTCACACCGGCCTCGCGCATTGGTGTGTGCGAAAGGTGGTGTCACCTGCGAAGATTTTCCGATGCTCAAGTCAGTAATATATTCCAAGTATGGAATGTAAATGATCACTCTATGGGATCAGATAGATGCATTAGGGAGAGAAAGTGTTGAATCGAACCCTTCTCCAGTAAACTGAAATGAGTTCTTATACCTGTTTGGCTCGATATACGAGGACCTGTTAGTGGGAAACCACTAATGTCCATTAAGCAAGTATATTATTGTTTAATGCGCACTCACCAGCATGATTGAGGCAAGTGGCTATTTTATATTAAGCGTAGGGAAAGTAGGGCTTGTCTTAGGGAACAAGTTGATTATTTCCAGGAGCAGATTTAGCTCGTAGTGTGGAAAGTGGCATCTTTGTCCTTGTCCCTGTAGCAATGTCTATTATCTTCTATATGGTGATGTGCCTTGCCCGGTGTGCATGGTATTATCCTGGACCGACCGGTATAAGGAGAATGCCCGACTTGGAATTAGAGTCCAGATGTTTGCCGATGACACCGGTGACACATTGAAGAACGGTCGGATTTACAGACCGGGTCAGTATATTTGCCGACTGGACCATTATCCTGGGATACCGGTTGACCAAAGTCGACCTCTTAACCTTAGAGCCGCTATCCAGACCGGATTAATATATTTGCTGACTAGACCATTATCCTGAGATACCGGTTGACCTCTAGGACGACTAAGATGATCTCTTAACCTTTAGGGTCGGTATCCATACCGGATAACCTTGAGGCCGGTATCCAGACCGGATTAATAATCAAACTCATAATTCATGCAAACTCAATTTCATAACACATAATCTGAACCAAAAGTCACACCACTCAGCTCATTATGCGTCACATGATAATCGTCATAATACACAATTTTCTAAAATCATTGTTTTCTTATTTATGATTCATTTCATACTATTGTTCTTTAACTCACATCAATTACTCATATTACCATATATTGCATAAACATAATTAAATCCCCAACTATCATCAACTACGTTATTTCATTTTTCATCCCGATTAGGGTCAATACCTAATTTTAATCAATTACAACTCTGGACACTCCCTTACCTCGATCCCACGGTTTTGTTAGTTGTTCTTGGTGCCGATTATGCCCCATGACTCGACATTCTCTGCTCTGAGTCTGATTCCGACTTCCATTATACTTAACGACCTTCCGAAAACATCCTAGAAATTTGAGTAAAATTAATTAATTGGAGCAAATAAATAGTACAACTATAGGAAATAACTATTTGATGTCCTATACATGTAGAAAAGTTAATTATGGACCCCTTGAGTTAATACGGCGAATACGGCGATTACTGCCGTCGTTTAATTGACGAACGACGTACGAGCAGAATACAGAGACGGGCCCAACGGGCCGAGAAATGTTAGATAATTATTAGGAATAAATATTTATGTCCTAACGATGAGTTAAAATTAATTTTAGTGTTCCTGTGGTTTATTGTGAATTATTCAGGATTTATCGGCGTTGTTTAACATCAGAAACGACCGATTCGGGCAACGGACCTCAATTGGGCCTCAAAAATTTACTAACCCAAAAATAATTATTGAGTATTATAAAACACTCAAATAAATATTTTAAACCCAAAAATAAACCTGAAAAAATTTATAGGTAATTAATTAGACGTAAAAGGGGCCCCGGGCGGCCAAAACGCTTCGTTTTTGAGCCAAACGCGCAACGATTCTTCCCGTACACCTTGGGCTGCATGTTTTGAGCATCATGGGATGTCCTAAATCTGAATCCTTAAGCCCAAATCAGATTTTGCCAAAAATTTAGGCCTTGGAGCCAAAAATTTTAAATGAAGGGCAATATGGTCATTTCGCGCATAAGACAAAAGACTCCTCCTCTTCCCCTTCACTAATTGCACGCTGGAACAGCCCCTTGGCTGAATGAAAAACTGCAATTTTCTTCTCTCCTCTTCCTCCATTGACGTGAATTTGGAGCTATCTTCCAAGGGGTTTTGTTGAAACTTTTTGAAGGGAAAAGGCTAAGGTAAACACCCTTAGCCCTAAGCATCATCTTCTCCATCTTCTCTTCTCCTTATTCCATTCATTTTCTCCTCTCCACCATGACCCCCCAAAACCGAAAATCCATCTTTAACTCACTCAAGCTTGTGACAAAATTTTAAGGTTCTTGGAGGCTTCTTTTGCATTTTGGAGAGGCTTGCTCAAGCTTTTGGTGTTAGGGCTTCTCAACCTCCATTGCCATTGCTCTCTTGAATTTGGGTTTAGGGTCACTTTGGGGTAACCTTATAAATTCATGATGGACATTAAATTAGTAGCTTAATATGATGTAGATTATGTTGTTAGTAATGAAAAGTATAGGATTTTGCATGTGGAACCCAAACCTAGGTTAGGAGACCATTGGGAAATTGTTGTTGTTGTTGTTGGATAATTGTTTTTATGACTTGAATTTGACATAAATTAATTGTTGAAATGAGAATAATTATTGGTGGAATGAATGGATTGGCTTTGGAAAGTATTAGGTAAAAAACTAGAATTTGATGCTTACTTTAATTAGTGGGAAAATTTGTAATTAGGAGACTTAAATTATTGTGGATGACTTTATAATAATTGTGAAGTCTAAATTAGGGCATTGAAATGAATTGGAGATGTTGGATTGAAGAATAGGAAAATTGGTTAAGTTAGGAGCCATTATGGATAAAATGGAAATGCCAAAGGGCTTATATGTGAATTTAAGTGTCTTGGCTTGTTTGAGTACTAATGGAACAATAGGAAAAATAGATTAAGAATTAGAATTGATGTTAGATGATTTAAGTAAGAAAAAGTGTAGTATTGAAGAGAAATTAAATTAGGAACTTGATTACTAAAGTGAGATTGATGGATTATAGTTTATGGAGTTTCATTGGAGTACAAAAAAAAAGATGCTAAATGAAATTAAAAAGTGTGGATGTGTATGATTGGAAATCTTGGCATAATGGTGAATTAAAAAGAGCTTAGGTCATAGTTAGGACATAAAAATGATTATGGTCTTAGAAATCTTAATTTTGACAAAAAAATGAGTAAGTGGAGGTATTGTGGTATTTATTAGTGGTTGGAAACAACTATAATGGAAAAAGTGTGAAGTTGGTCTCTAATAGGTAAAGGAAGCATGAAGTTGTGAATTATGGGTAAATAGGACAAGTGTAGGAATTATGCTTGTAGTGAAGCCACACTCATGAAATTTAATTAGTAGGCTAGTGAGGAAAAAGTAACTTGTTGGTGAGAAAAGAATTGACATCTAGGTGATAATGGGTAATGTTTATGTCTTAGGTAAATGATAGGTACAAAAATCATTTAGGATGATTTGCCTTAGCATGGAAACCATTACTAAGATAATTGGGACATTTAAGAAGTAAAGGAATCAACTAGCTAAATTATTAGTAGAGAAAGACTTGTCACTTTTTAGGGATATGAAACACTATAAATAATTATAATGGCTTAGAAAGTTACTTAGAAAACTTGTGAAGCTTAGTAACTAATCTTTAGGCTTTTGGCTCATTCCAAACCATGGTTATAATTCTTTAAGATGTTGGAAAAGTGTATGAGTGATGACTTTAATTTCAAATTTCAAAGAGGAGAATGGTTTAAATCTAATGTGACCTTGTATATATATATATATATATATATATATATATATAAATATGAACTTATAGAAGAGAAATGGTGATTAACATCAAAAGTGTAGTGTGGTGTTTGATATAGCTTTATGCATATTAATGTAGGCTTTGACCATTCCGGTGAAGTGGGACCATCTAACTCTTCCAACCCCACGGAATACTTCTCTTGAGGTAGGAGAGGAGTTTATTTTCTAAATGCATGACCTTGATATTGATAGTAAATGTATGTGTGATGTATATTTGCATATTGGTCTTGGTTGCTTCTAGTGTGGCCATGTGTGATGAATGTGTAAAGTAGGACTCTTGAATGACATTGAGGGTAAATTGATGTTTGAGATGGTGATACACCTTGATGTGTCTTCTTGGTTTATATATGATAATGAAGTGGGGTTATGTGATAACTTGAGACCATTATGTGCACTTTTGCATTTCATGACATGCATAACATATCCAATGTGTGATAAATATGATCTTGCGTTGATCTTGAAAATAACAACCTTGCGTTGGTTGGTTTTATAAACGACTATGCGTGGTCTAATGTGACATGTATTATTGATCTTGCGTTGATCATGAGAAAGAAACCTTGCGTTAGTTCTATATATTAAACAACTATGCGTGGTTGTAAGTCACATAAGTGAAATATGCACATAGAGAGGGGATGAAAATTATACAAGTTGGTCTCATTGCATATGCATTACTTATTGGGTAACATATGCATTATTTGTGAGTACATGGCATGTGAATTTGAGTGCCTAGAATGATTATGACTCGTGAGTATCTTGAATTGGGTATTGATGCTAGTGTTGTTGGCTATTGTATAAATGTAGTGATGATCATTGTTAGTGACATGAGAATGATATTTAAGGCTTTTGGCATGAGTTGGCATTATGATATATGATGTATATATTTGATTGTCAAATTATGGCCTATATGTTGTACCAATGAGATTGGATATGTTGAAGGAAAATATGTATGATTGCTTCACTATGCATGACTTATCATTATAATTTCTCATCATTGAGAAAATATACTCACTCTCCATGTTGTCCATTTTAGCCTTGTGATGTAGGTTGGATTGGAGGAGTGATGCTCTCTTTGGAGGGGCAGCGTGGTGTGAAGAGGGTACATTGTTTGCCTTGGCCGACAATCTTTTTGAAAATGATGATTTAAATTCTTGGTAGAATTTATTGTGTATAGGAATTATTTTGTATAGCTTGACTATTGATGTATATGCCTAAGTTTTGGAACTCCTGAGTTTGTTAGATTAATTATTAGTACATTTGAATTTAGAGATTGAACTATGAACTTATTGGTATATTAGTGGTTGATGATCATGAATCTTTATGAAAGAGGAATTATGCATGAAAGTTGATATTATGTCACAAAATGGTGTATGTTGCATAGATGTAGTTATGGAGTGAATTTATGAAGCTTTGTTCATGATAGTGTAAATGCTGAATTTTTATCATACAATTGGTACAAGGTATGTAGGATGAGATAATATGATATATACCTCTTAGTTATGAGTATATTGGGAGGCCTAGTTGATGAGGAGAAAAGATTGATGATTTATTAGTATGAATGGATGGTATTGTCACCTAATTTGACTCTTGGAAAAACTTTGATGTGGGTGTTCATGATTATGGCTTACTAGGCTTGAATGTGTGTGACTATGGGTAGGTATCTTGAACTTGAAGGATTAATAATCAATATGAGAACTAATGAAATTGGTGCACGACAATCTTATATATATACATTGATGTGTTTAATTAGGTACTTGCATGGTTGTTAAAATCGCGTTTTAACACGTAGAATCGGACGATTCTACGATTCTAGGTGCGTTTTTGAGTTAAATCGGAGCTAGAATCGTTTTGGAGGTGGAATCGGTAAAATCGGAGGTAAAAACAGTAAAAACGGTAAAAACGGACCGTTTCCATAGATTCCACCGTTTCTAGCATATTTTTTTTTGGACTGAGAAAAGCCCAAAACGACGTCGTTTGGGTGTGCAAATTTTAAAACCCCAAATCCCTAACCCCCCTTCGATTTCGCGTCGCCATTCTCTCCATCGAGCTGGTCTGCTTCTGTGTGCCCCTCCTCCATCCGCTCTGCCTCCTCCTCTGTTCTTGGGTCGTGGGGTCGGCGTTTTCCCGTCGTGGACCGGTGGGTGGGCTGCCTCTCCTCCGTTCTCTGGTGGTGCGCGTGGTGGGTACATCTCCATCATCTTCTTCATTCTCTGTTTTAGTGTGCAAGCCCACAGTGGTCAAGTAACATCTCCTCCCATCTCTGCCTCTATCGTGCTCCTCTTTCCCGTGTCCTTCTCCTCTACTCCCTCACGGTATGTTGAAGTCATACCTGCACTGTACCTGCTGCTGTTGTGTGTTGTTGCTGTTGGCTTATACTGCTGCTGTTGGATAGAAAATGATTGCTTGCTGTTGCTGAATAGAAAATACAAGTTATAAATTGTTGCTTGTTTTGTTGTTGTTGGATACAAAATTTTTGCTGTTTGTTTGTGTTAGAATAAAAATGTTGTTTTTGCTGTTGGATATAAAATAATGTTGTAATTGTTGTTTGTTCTGTGCTGTTAGAATAGAATAGAAATTATATTGCTATTGGATAGAATAAAAATTCTGCATCTGTTGCTGGATAGAAATTTTGTTGCATTCTTATTATGCAGCTAAGTTGTGTGTTTGGATTTAGATCATGTCTACACCTACTCCTACACCTCCAGCTGGTAGTGGCACAGATTCATCCTTAGCACGGATTCATTTTATGTTTTATTTTATGTATTGGTATGTAATTTTATTTTATTTTTATATTTTTTTAATTAGAGGTAGAAAGATTCTACCTAGAATCTCGATTCTACGAGTCGTTGGAGCCTCCACGATTCTAGGTAGAATCTCGATTTTGACAACCTTGGGTACTTGCTTAACTTTCACCTTCTCATATATTCACATATGGGTTGGTTTCTAATTAGATCTAGGGTAGTTATTATAAGTCTTGAATTGTGGTATGCCGACGAAATAAGCGCGAAAAAAAAATCCCTACTTTTTATTAATTAGAAGTAGATAACTATAATATAGAGTGCCACAACGACCACTAAAACGCAAAACCTGTGAATCGTTCGCCATACCCATTGCCATAAACATGCATAAACCGAAACCCCACACCAAAAAGTCATGCACGGTCTAGAGAGGGAAAGGGAGAGGGAGAGAGAAAACACGAAATTGAAGTTACACATAGGCTTACCTTGCTTCCATGACTTCGAAAACGTGATCAATTTTGGGTTCTGCTAAGAAATTAGGCTCCTATTGCTCCCTAGAGGCTCATGGCCATGGAGAGTGAGAGAGGAAGAAGAAGGAATATTTGATTTTAATACCCCAAGGGTAAGATTGTCATTTCACCTTTTTTATCTTTTCTTTTATAACCTTTTTAATAAACATTTATTTTTTACCCTTTGGTAACTCAAAAATTTCCACACTCTTTATTTTAAACTAACTTTCAATTTACCACTTATTTTAATTTAATTTAAAAATTAAATTTTATCACCTTTAACTATTGTTAATTATTTTGAAAAAGAAGAAAAAGATCCAATTTAAACCCAAATAAATTTATTTGTAAATTTCATATATTGTCATTAATTAATTAATTAATTAATTATCGCTTTAAACAACTGTTAATTAATTTATAATAATTTTTAAGAAATCCAAATTTAAAATTCAAATAATTTATTTATTATTTTCTTCCTATAGTCAATAATTAGATTAAATATTCAGTATGTTACGCAATTACTACAATGTCATAAACTAATATGGAACAAAGACAACATCACGAACCATAATGCAAATAAACAAAACAAATTGTGCTAAACAAAAAACATGAGGGACCATAATGAAACCCATACTAGCAATAAGGAACCGAAATTTGGTACAAATTCAATAAAACTTAAAAGATAGAGGAGTAAGGGATATATTTAAAATTGGGAAAATTGCACGTGAATTACCGGAAGGTTTGAACGGAGATGGTTTATTGAGGGTTGAAGAAGGGGACAGAAAAGAGAAGAGGGGAAGAAAATGAAGGCGTTGGGATGGTGGCTGATAGCAGTGGGCTCACTTCGTTTGGCCTCCGTTTGGTTCGGTTTCTTCGACATTTCCTATCTTCGACTCGCCGTCTTCTCCAACACCACCAGTAACTCTCTCTCTCTCTCTCTCTCTCCCCTTGCATTCATTCACTTCACCGAAAACCACTGTTCGTTTATTCACTCACACAAATTACTAGATCGATCCTCGCTACTTTTGAGGCTAGATTTTGTCGCTTCAATTGCTTCCTCGCTCTTTCAGATTTGTGTTTTCTCATTTCTTACTCAGATTTACCGAAACGTTAGATCCAATGCATGACAATCAGATCTTTTCGATCCCTATGCACCGGATTTTATTCACTACCTTTATTTATTATTAGCTTTTTCAACCAAACATCACTGTTATCCCTTTTGCACTTCACAAGCAATCAGAATGCTTCCAGAATGGAATAGTTACGCTTCTACATCAACTGTCTTTTTCAATTTCCATCTTGATGTGCACTATGCGTCACGCAACCATTTCAGGATTAGAAAATGAAAGTGTAGGAAAAAATATTAGAAAATTTTGTTTAGGTTATGATGTGATAAGGCGTGATGTTCCAGATAGTGTATTGTTCTTTTATATTTTCTCTTTTCATATTGGTTTTCTAGGCATTTTAGAAAGCATTCTAGATGACAACATGTATTATTGCAATAGATATCTGGTTTCGCTAAGTGTCTGAGAGCCCGTTTGGATTTCTATTAGTTTGACCAACCCCAAAAATAAATCCTAGGGTCAAACGGAGTTTTGACTATCTCGAACAGCGTGAAGGATCAATATCAACCCTTAAATTTCTCTATTTCCCCAATTCCGTTTCCCCAACTAGAAACCAAACGGACCCTGAATTCCGTATTCCCGATATGGGTTTGGCCAACATCACCATCCAATGCTCAAAGTTAGTTGTGCATGTTTGAGACATATTTCAACTCTTGCCTCTAGTTAACCATAGTTAGATAACCCTAACTTATAAACACTAAGTAGTTAACCAAATAGCACCTAAATATGCAAGTTGGATTTTGATTGAACATACAATAGCTTGCCAGAATAAAACAGTGAATCTACTTTGAATCTCATGAATAAATTATAAATATATTGGCAATCTCCGTCAATGTGAATCTGATTTATTATCTTTTTTGAGCTTGAACTTGAGTAGCTTTTAACTTATGCGGACCTTGACAATGTAGTATTGCAATTTGTTTGCATGCTCTGCTCATTCCCAATGTATACAATCAAAGTAATTGGAATCCTTTTATCTACGGTAACACTCTTGCAGAGAGTAGCACATGCTTATGACGTGAATGCCCAATCAATCAAAACATAATAGGCACCCTTCTTCTAAGTTTAGTTGAATCTTTACTATAAGTAATGATTAGGACTGGCAGAGCAGGCTTTGTTTTCACCCTGTTAAAATTACATGACATGGTATTGTTATTAGTTATTACCCAAGAGAATCCTGTAATGAGAGAATAAATTTTCAAACTTATAAAATTCAACAATGTTCATCACAATGCATCAGCCAAATTGTGTTTGCTGCACCTGTTTAAGCTTTGTATTAATTATAATTTCGAGCATGATGCTAATATGAATTTCAGAATTATGAAAACTGATAGGAGTTTATTAATTTTGCAGTGACTGAAGTTCATGGGCGCACATTTGGAACCTGGACTCTATTGACTTGCACCCTTTGCTATATCTGCGCATTCAACCTTGAAAATAAGCCTCTCTACTTGGCTACTTTCCTTTCATTCGTCTATGCATTTGGTCATTTCTTGATGGAATACCTAATTTATCGTACAATGAAGATCTCAAATCTCACCACTGTTGGCATATTTGCTGGTACGAGATTTTATTCTCATGTCTCAACAGTCTCATCAAATTGACATGCATTACATTCTTTAATTTTAAACCAAAACTGTCCCATTTCTCGCCAATTATTTTTCCTTATACTGTGGGATATCTGTTTAATCATGTGTGCTAAGTTTAATCATAGGCAATGTGAATAAGTTGGCTTTCTATGGTTTCTATCCTAATTTTATGCTACTTTCTTAACTATTCCGTTGTCTTCTTGTATGAATTATTTGCTACTTTCTTTGTGCTCTCCGCAAGTCAAAAATCTTAAAGGAAAGAGAGAGAATCTTGCACCATAATACATGTCTACAAATGTGTGCCTTTCGCCCCATTATTATTTTGGAACGACCTCAGTTTCTTTTGTTATTGTTTACTGCATTATTTACTCAAGAAACGTTTTAACATCTTGGTTTGCTGATAGGAACATCGATATTATGGATGCTGTTGCAATGGAATGCGCACTCAAGAGTCCACTTGAAGCACTCTTTAAGAAAGGATTAGCAAGCAGAAGTGTGATAATCTGATTGGTGGTATTGGATCGTATTGGGTACAAGAGACGCAGCTCTAGATATCCCATTCTTCTATTTGATTTTATTTAGAAGTCATTTAATGTGGATACGATTTAAGTTCTGCTACCGATTGCGGCTTACCAAATCATGGATGCAGTGCTGTACCATGTTTAAAGCTGTAGTTGAAATTTGAAAATACAAGTCATTATTGGCTTTGTATGGAAACGGAGAATTTTGCACTAACTGATTTTGAAGATATGAGATCCCTGGTGTTTGAATTGGATGATGAATTCTAGAATGTATTATTTCCCTGATTCACAAGTTTCAAATACAGCAGAACGGGTTGCATTTGTAAGTAGGAGCATGATAATTTGTGAACAAAACTTATGTTAGAACAAATGTTTTTAAAACTGGATTGACAATTGAGCTAGTGGAGTTAGTAGTTCATAGTTCAATGTTAAACCGTGGTTAAACTGAAGTTGAACCGGTATGATAATGTACATAGAAAAATGTTATATACCTATGGAATATAATTGACAATGATTACATGTGTTGATTGATAGGAAACTTATCATTTTTTTGTTGTAGTAACCAACCCTGTCAAATATAGACTGATGGCTTAGCAGAAAACTTGTTATTCTTATACATGACTAATGTTCGGGTTCTTGTATAAATTTTGAGAAATAGGTGAGGCAATTTGATGGTTTGATTGGAATGATCAATGGTTTAGTTCCTAGTTTATCTGGTCGAACCGGGTCTGTTTTTCAGAACAAAGGTTAGTGCTTCACTTTTATAGGGTAATTTGTTTTGACTTACTGTTCAAAGCTCATAAGCTAAGATTTTAATGTAATATCTTCAATTTTGCTATCATTTCCTCAGTTGTTATCAAGTAATGCCACCGCCAAGTTACTTATCGTTATGTATCTATCTTGGAATAAAATTAAGATGTTCTGTTCTGCCAAATTCGCATATATTGATTCAACACTCTAGGTGTGAGACCACAGCTTCTGTACCTATAGGCATTTTTGTTGCTATGTATCACGTGTGTAATCGAATCTGAAGGAAGTGGACCTTCCAATACTACAAACAAAAGCTTTGGGCCCAGCTTGGCTTCGGAAAATGGAAGCCTTTCCTTTTCAAAACTAACTCAAACTAGCTCCAAAATGGAGGGCCAGGAGAAAAAGAGGGGAAGGAAGCTAAAATCCATATGAAACAATATTTATCAACAGCTATTCAGTATTCACTTACTAAAACATCTCCTCTACACTTCAACTCTATTTGAATAGTATCTCAACTTAAGTTTTTAACCCCAAGTTTTTTTATAACACGAGTGTGGAACTTGCAGACTTTGCATTGATGAATTTGAGAATTGACTATAATAATGTCTTAGCACGTACAAGGTTTACAATCTGAAAAGAAAAGCAGCAGAAAATAAACAGATATTATTCTCAAGTAGTTAACTTGGTTGGCTGTAACGCCTCACTGGACACTTTCCTTGCATCCCTTGTGTCGTGTCCCTGAAACTGCCTGCTTATTTTTCAGAAAGAAGACATGTTTGATGTTTCTAACTATAACTTCTTCCTTTGTTATTGATAATTTGATACCATACTTTTTCCAAATTCTACTCTTTGTAAATTCCATATCACTTTTAACTTCACTCTCACGCAGTTACTTTTGAAAAGAAACAAAATCTTCTTACAGCATCCATGTTAGATTATGTCCTACCCTGGGTTGTTCAATCAAATTCCTGTTTCAAGTAACGAATCAGCATTTGATCTAGCATCAAAATCATCCACATCATCTATTCCTTTTGTAAGTAAGACATTTGGATACGAGCCATGTTTTATTGTCACATTGTCTACCACTTTAGGACTTGAATTTGAATCAGTGGCGTGAACAATAACTCTGCTAGGGTCCATGATTTTCTTCAGCTGCTTTACTGTCCCAAACTTTTCTGAATTTTCTACCTCTTTTACTTTTCTTGAACCTCCAAATTCAAATTCAGAACCTAAACTTTGTGTCACTCTCATGACAACCTTTGATGCACCAATCTCTTTGTAATGTTTCTCACTTGTTGCTTGTGTGTCTTTCTCACCTTCATCATGGCCTTGATCTTCTATCAATTTCCCCATTTCTTTTTCTTCTTCTCCTTCTTCATCATCATCATCATCATTTTGCTCCTCCTTCTCCTGGTCTTCTTCATCAATCAAATCTTCCACTTCCTCTGGTTCTTCCTCATGTCCAACAATGTCCTCATCCCCTCCACTGTTTTGTTCCTTTACCCTTTCCGGTTCCTTTTTTTCTGCACCATCCATCAATTCATATGGCTTATTTATCCATGGCTGGAACCCTTTTCTTCCGAGATTTTTGGTTTCAGGACCAACCTTGAGATTTTCAAATACTTTTGGAGAGCTTCCCTCATACGACTTCTTGTCATGTGAGTGTTTAAGTTGGTAAAGTAACCATATCACAAAAGCGATCAAAGTGAATATTTTGAAACCTCGTTTCACCTTTAATTCTTTTGTCCTCTGATTTCTGTTGGGTGATTGCTTAAACATTGTTTATTCATGAATTTCTCCACCTAGTACTAGTATCAGCAGAATCTGTATAAAAAAGAACCATTCATGTGACTAAAAAGCATATCAGAAACATAAAGCTAACAAACATAAGCCAGAGTCTTCCATAGAGTAAAGAAGTCTTAATATGAAAAAAAAATTAAGCATTCAACCCGACAAAGAAAATAAATAATATTTTATGTCTATTCAGCAACTAATTATGCAAACTGAGTTTTGCCAGCAATTCCATTCAATAGTTAGTCTTGATTTTATATGTTATTTGAGATGTCTTTCAATTCTGTTGAACTAATAAATCAAAAACTTGCTTCTAGCGGACTCCAATTACACAACCCCAACTGAAACCAACCAAGCACTTTTCTCCGGAAAAATCAAGTGAAGGCAAAATGAATGGTATGTTTCTCCCTCAAAATGGCAATGATAGTCTTCTTTTCATTTGTTTTTCACAGAAAACTTTAATTTGGATTAAGTTGAATTGATAATTATTAGTGATAATCATAGTCCTCAAAATAGTCTACAAATTGGAAGCAAAGTAATATCATGTTTTTCTAAAGCTTTTGCAGGTTATAAAAACCGACAAAAAAAAACGAGCAATTCAATTTAACTGTTTCATCAATGGCAACCTAGACCTCTAAAAAAAACATTGGGCTACAACAAATCAATCTTCATAAACCACAGAATCGTCAGGTGAATCAAAAGCTAAAAGAAAGTTTTCCAATTCAATTAACATTAATTAACCAACAGAAATATATGAAAAAGAAATCCGTATTTGAAATTAAACACACATTCTACTTAAATGTTGGATGGTGAGATAGGTTCAGACATATATGATTCAAGTCCCAATAGCTCAATGAACAACTAATATTTATAGTGTTAAAAAGAGAAAGCAAAAGTGTTGTAGGGAAAAACAGAAGCAAGTGAGAAAGAGTGAATGTATATATACATACATACATGCTTCAAGAGTGATGGTGTGTTTGAAGAGGATGAAGGATTATGTGAGAAAAAATGCGGAGTGAGAGAAAGAGAGAAGAATGTGAATGAAAAAAATGCTACGAGTCACGGGCCAGGTTAGCCATACATGATGTACGTGCTTGTTTTAACACTTTCTGGCATTAAAACGGCCTCGTTTTTATGGGAAAAGGGTCTTTGTTTTATGGTTGATAAGAGGATTTTTCATCTTTAATGACAGGGTGTACCAGGTTTCATTTTTTCTTTTTATAATCATCGACCAAAATTAAACTAACCAGGTTTCTTTTACCTAATACCATAGCCGGTCTCTTGTATAAGATGAAATTTTGAAGAGAAAAAAAAATGGTCTTAAGACGGAGATGCATTTTTCATAAAATATTTATTAATTTATTTTTATTTGTCTTTACTGATTAGTTTAGATATTTTATATGACATTTAATATACTCTCAATCTTTAATAATATTTAATTAAGTTTATAAAGGTAAAACTATAATTTCATTTTATTTTTTTAGAAAACTAATACATTTAGTTATAACTTTAACATTATTATTGATTTTTATAATTGATTAACTTTGTCTTACATATGAAATCGAGTTGAAGTATTACAGGTGTCCCATTGTAAAACTTATTAAAAAAATATGGACTGTAAAACCTATTTGAAGGGGGGAAAGTAAAGATTGAATTAATTGAAAACAACACAAAATAAGTGGTTATTTTTTAAAAACCGAATTAAATTTTGAGTCTGACTTTAAAAATTGATACAAGTTAATTCAAATTAAAGTTATACAAGTTAAAATTTGATTCAAGTTAATTCAAATTAATATTGATTCAAGTTATTTCAAATGCCTTCACAATATAATTATAAGTTTATTAATTTTAATATTAATTCAAATTTAATTGTATCTCACTTTTTTTATTTAAATTTTGTGTTTTGCATGAAAATTAAGTTTTACTTATCAAAACAATTTATTTATCACCTTTTAAATAAATTAAAATATAAAAATATAAACAAATCAAGAATCCAATTCAACCTAAATCGCAATATAATTTTATGATTGACTCGTATACTTTTTTATGTCTAGTTTAATTCAATATGTGAACACATTCAATTAGACGCTGATATTATCTATTTTTGTATAGGATGTTATTTTTACTTGTTATATTTTACAATAATGATATAAAGTTATGATTGTTGTTCTGACCGGTATGGGGGTCCGAAGTTACCCTCTTAGAACCGGTGTCAAATATCTCACACATTCTTGTTTTACACCATCTCACACTAGTGCAAAAAAGAGCTATAAGGACGGGCTACGAATACGGTTATCCAAAAACCGTGTTTAAAACCACGCGGTGGCAGTTTTGTAAATTTCAAAACACATCTACGAACACGGTTAAAATTAAACCGTGCTTAAAAGATATATATAAACACGATTCAGATGGAACCGTGCTTAAAGGGTATCATAATTTTTTTAAAAAATTTTAATCTCGCATATACGAACACGGTTGTAACTAACCGTGGTTAAAGCCCATATATGAACACGGTTCGGAGGGAACCGTGCTTAAATGGTATTTTTTAAAAAAAACTAATAGGATATACGAAGACGAGTGGAGGTCTAACCGTGTTTAAAGGTGTGATATAAACACGGTTCCCCTTTAACTGTGTTTATAAGTGGATAAGTTATTTTCATTTGACGTTTCTTCTTCCTCTGCACCCGCCCACATTTTCGTCTTCCCTCTATTTCACTTTAACAAAATTCAAAAGCTTGAGAGGCTTTTACGCTTTCCTTTTCACTGCAGTTTCATTTCCTCACTTGTCTCCCAACTACTTCTCCTTCTCATCCTTACTTTTCTCTACAGTTTCAATTCCCCTTCCTACCCACGATTCCCTTCCCCCTCTCATCCATCACTTTCTCTTCTCCCACAAAATCGCCACCACCCTCCCCCGCAACCATAAATCACCCCCCTTAACCTCTCCCCTTCCCTCCTCCTCTCCATCGGCCTTTTCCGCCTCGCCATTGGCTCCGATTCTCCCAAAATCGCCTCCCGATTCTTCGTCCCAACCCTGGCTTCATCCACGAGGACGACGACAATGAGGAAGTCAATGAGGATGATGAAGAGGATGACGACGACGAGGATTTCGATGGCTGACGTGGTGGTGGTCGGAGGCGCCAGTAAAAGAAGGCTTCCGTTTCAAATTTCTTCAATGAGGAGGTCGTCGTTGATAGCGACGAGGAGGAGGAAGATGAGGAAAGAGAAGATGATACGTTTTCCATGCCTTGCTGTTTTCTTAATTTTCTTTTATGGTTATACGAATTGGGGAGACATTAGGATTGGAATTGGGAATTTAGGGTTTGTGTTAAGGTTGTGGTTGATTTGAACCTATATCAGATTGGGTATCTTGTATTTGCAATTGAGGGTGTTTTAACCGACTCTGTCTGTTTACAGTATCAATCTGATATTTTGGATTGTGTTGATTATCCTTTCTGTGTGGAAGAAGATTTGAAATTTGTGGCATCTTCTTTTGGTTTATTTTCTGGCTCTGGTAGGATTGGAATTTGCCATTCCTGATAACTCATGATGGATGGATATATTATTTGTTACAGATACTGCAGTTTGTTATTATCGGCATTGGGATGCAATTGTGCTCACCAATTATGCCCTATCTACGAACACGGTTCAGAAGAACCGTGCTTAAAAGTTAGACTTACGAACACGGTTCATAATTGTGCTTAAAGGTGACCATCTACTAACACGCCGGCAACAAACACGGTTGTCCAAAAGAACCGTGCTTAAAACCCCTTTCTCCACTAGTGTCAATTGAAGTACAGTATTATACACACAAGTCCAGTAGGGATCCTGTGCTTTTCGTGTCAAGGTATTAAGCTTGAGTCAATTCCAACTGTATTTGAAGGGACACACCAAAGGTGTACCTGAAAAAGAGGCTCTGATGCATGAGTTAGTACGGGTATTACGAAAGAAAAAAGGATTACAAAAGTATTAAGTCGAGAGTAATGAAAAAATATGTTATGTCTTAATGAATGCGTAGTATTTATAGTTCTTTCTTATTCCCAAGTGGTGATTTGACCTCTCTTAATAGGGTTTTGAGACTGCAGCTTTGGCAAGTGTAAGTTGTCCACTTGCATCTGACTCTAATAGCAGCAGATTACCTGACTGGGGTCTATTTACTCATTCCGTACGGAACCTCGGGTGTTTATTAATGTTTAAATATTTTGACTGGTGTGATTACATCGATGCTTGTTCACCTAGTCCAGATTTCAGCCAGTTTTCTATTTATTTCGCATGTTCCTTAACCGGTGTAACTTACCCTGTTGGCCGGTATTCACACCGGATCAATTGTATTCAATTAAAGTAAGGGTAATGGTCTGGTATGAGTACTTAGATATCAAGACTGTATGGGATGAGGAATGAAGTTGTTAACCAAGCGATTATGACACCGGTCCAGGTAATTTTTTTGACACATGAGTTAGGATACGTACTATATAGTTTAAACTTGTTTCAAGAGATAAATGTTTTTTAATTTTAAAAAGGTACTTATTTTAAATTTTTATGTGTTTGTTTGAAATTTTAAAAATAAGCAGAAGTTAAAAATAAGAAGATTTCTGCTTATTTTAAGAAGCAACTCTGATCTGCTTACTAAAAAAAGTACTTATAAAGAAAATATTTAAAAAAAAAACACTTAAAAAGAAGTTTAAACAAACAAGCCCATAATACCTTACATAAATCTGTGTCAATGCCATCCATAGATAGGAAGGTAGGCCTCCGTCCATCCCTTATAATTTTTAAAACAATTATATATGTATTTTAAAAATTTTAGAATATATATTATTACAGTCCATATAATTTATCCAATATGGGGCATCAGACTTACGTGTTCAGTGTCTTATAATAGTCCACCTTAAGTTCAGTAGGGATCTTAAGGTCTTGTGGTATTTTGTACAACGCACATCAGTATCTCGCATTGAGGGGGCAAAATAAGGTGTCACCTATAAAAAATACTTCAATGCTCAAGTCAATACGATATAAATAACGGAGCTTAAGCGTTTTGTTAAAATCAAGTCTGAAGTCAAGACTAAGAAGTCTGAACCCCTGGGATATGTTAATAATACCCATCAAGACTTCTAGTTAAAATGAAGTCTGCACGTATGGTTTGTTTAACTATTTTGTTTAGTGTGACAGAAAAGTCTGTAATGCTTTAGTCGTAAGAAACAGAGGGAGTCCGTAAATTTAAAATCACTCATGAAGTAGAGTCTGTACTCATCAGAGGCTTCTAAGAATTGAGTTTGATTGAAGCTATAAACCCTGGGATGATCACTCCTATCTCCACTAAAAGCGTTTGAAAAGAATATTTCCTTTCTGTATAAGGGACTACAAGGACTTTCATATATCAACTCTATGTCTATCATCAAAAAGGAAGCAAATGGAAAAGCTGAAGAACTGTTCACTTCTATCCAGAAAACTATTTTGCGTATCCCAAAATGTCAGTAAAAGTTGAACCTGACCAAATCAGAAAGCCTAAAGGTCAACGACTATAAAGATATACCTGATTGCTTAAAATGGATAAGCAAAAAGATACCTTTGATAAAGACTATCAAGGCAAAGTATTTTGGTGTATATCTCTAAAGCTCGACAGATTCAAGCTCCTGCATATGCATGGTTATCCTGTCCTGAAGAAATCAACGGGTTCATTCCCATCGGTGGCTGGATCAATGATTATCTTAAGGAAGTCTATAAATACAATAAGATTTCAAAATATGTAGTTGTTGTTGTCATTAAAAAGTTTTTGAACATTCTTTGATCTCTTACAAGAACAAAAGTCTGAAAGACTTTCTCTGTAAAAGTTTCTAAGTCCTTGTATCTTGCGTAAGTCTTCTTTGTAGTTCTGCTTCTAGCAGATCTTGACTTATCACTGTTTGTAACTCAACATACTTGTCTTCATATTTTATATCTCTGTATGCTGAGCTATCGGTTGTAACACAAAAACTCTTTATCACTCATCTCTATGTTCTGTGTCTGGTGTTGTTCACCAGCTCGTAGTCTAAGTGGGAAACACTTTGTGGCCTGAAGAGACGTTTGAAAGAATACTTGGGTGTTTTAAGCCAGGAATGACTTGTTGAAACAATACTTAGGTTTAAGTCAGAAGTGACTGGAGTCAAGAATACTTGTAGCACTAGTCTGGTGCTGTTGTTGTAAAAGGTGATTTTGCAATAGTAAATATCCTTCATGTCTGAAGGTACTAGATGTAGCTTCTGCTTTGGAAGTAAACCAGTATAAATCAGTTGTGTGATTCTTTCTTTACTCTCAAGGTCTGTTCACAAATATTAATTGTTTAGAGTCTGTAAAATCGTGTAAAACTAGTTAAGACTTATTCAACCCCTTCTTATAAGTCTGACTTTGAACCATCACATTTGAGTTAGATTGAACGTACCTCATGGATAGTAAATGAGTGGTGAGTTTGTCTTCATGCTGCCTGTGTCATGACATTTTTGTAAAGTGCGGGGAAAGTTGAATAGACGTGGATATCTATAACATAATTATAGGTGTTAGCCTGTATGCACCCAGTATGTCCCTCAACCTCTATCTGATACTAGCTCATTAGTGACACCCGTTATCATGGGTTCTTTAGGGAAAGTCACTGCGGAGCTTATGTTGACATCGGTTATAACATCCTTAATTTTTAAAATAATTTCCAATAAATCAAATAAATTTTTCACAAATAATTTAAATTTCCAAACAGGAATCGGATTCAACATTAAAATACCAGTTACACATCAGTCCGACCGGCTCATTTTAAGTTACAAATAAATACAAATAAACTTTTCACAGTAATTCCAAGATTAAAAACGAAATCTGAATTAAATAATATTACTGTTGCTGTACAAAAGCCGACCGTCCACTTTAAAATACAAAGAAAATACAACACTCGGTAATCACATGAGCCGGCCAAGGCTTCTACCCAAATAACTATGCACACTATGTATTGCGTATGCTAATACATAATACTCCAGTCAGTTGAGTGACTTCAAGTGCCATCACTGTATCTCTTATCCACTGCAAAAATAGTAAGTAAGAGGTGAGCATAAACATATCAAATAATAGTTATTGAATTGGATCCAATCCATAACTATACAAATAACATATACCGAGCCATATGAAGCAACATAAACAGTATGCTATTTTCAACAACTTATATATCAATACACACAGGTACTCATTCGGATAAATCCATTATTAAGTCTTTTAATTGTGTTGCAACACTGGCTCCCCGAGCCATAACTCAGCTCTCAGCTGAACCGGCCGTTTTACTGGTACCAAACCGTTTACACCCTTATGTGACACCATCACTCTCAGTGACAACAGTGAGTGCCACGGGCCAAAACCTTTTACACCCTTATGTGACACCATCACTTTCAGTGACAACGGTGAGTGCCTCGGGCCAAAATCCTGAGCCCCGCTCAAGAGGTTGCCTTGAGTCCCACCCAAGGTCTTTTGTCTTTTGTGGAAACCACATTATATTTCATATTCAATCATCACACATGCATCTCAAGCATATACATAGATATCATGAAAAATTCATGAATCATCATCCATCACATATATTCTATAGCATCTCATGCATAGAATTTATCACAACACATATATCTCTCATGAACTCATTATCATGAATGGAATGCATGTAAATGTAAAATATCATTTAGCCGGGGTTTCTATAACAATATATGTACATAACACATATAAACATCACAATTATAATACCCCACATCCATTCATAAACTATCTATTTGAAATGTAACGCTCCCCCTACCTGGAATAAAAAGTTCTTGCAGCTCTTAAAGCTATATTCCAATTCACAGCTTGTAAATTCCGACTGGAATTTCGGCTTCGTGCCAGTTCAGAGATTTCTTCGTAAAGAGAAGAAATGGAGTTTGATTCCTTCTTCGTTAATGGCTTTTAACAAGAGTTTGAAGAGAAAGATTGTGGATGATGTTTTTCACTTTCCAAAGTCTTTAATTGATCTAACAGTAGTTGATATTTATATTGTTCATGCAAAAGAGACGTGAACAATAAAAAAGATATCTGTTGTACGTTTCCTCAGATGATGAATAAGGAATAAGCATTTAATGAAAAGGAACAGCACATCATAAAGGGTCCCATTTCAGAAAAATATCTGAAGAAGAATCTGCTGGAAGCTAGCAGAATAGAGTGACGTGGAAAGTATTCATAATTAAAATAATCAATAATTCCGACTCGGTTTCATTTTGGGCACATCCTTTCCGAGTAAGCCTCTGTCCGCTCAGAATTCCTTCATTCGGAGGAAAGGTTCCATCCCATGGAACACTCGGCTTTTTCTCCTCGAAAATGTCCTACACGGTAATATCTCATTCAGACATATCCAACTATATTTATGTCTGAGTCAATCCTTTACTTACGTCACTCGGAAATCTTCCATCTAAAAATCACTCGGAGTTTGAAGTCAACTCTCTTTCTCGGAAGTCTTTCCATTTGAACGAATCACTCGGGGTTAAGGACAATTCCGAAGACAAACCCGAGCACAAGCTTTTTGGTCATTATTAAATATTGACCCGAGCATAAATTTAACGAGGTTCACCACTCGATAACTCACCACTCGGATATTTACTTTCCTCAGAAATTGTTCACTCGGAACTATCCATTTGGAAACATACTCACTCGAAACCGTTTCACTCGGATTTTCCTTATTCGAAAGTGTCTCATTCGGACACTATTTTCTTAACTTAGAAATAATTTGCTTAATGATGTTTCACTCGGAAACATCTTAATTCCATTTGGAAATAGCTTCCTCAGTCTTACTTCACTCGGTGTTGCACCATTTTCACTCGGAATATCATATTTCAAACGGTATTCACTCGGAATTTTATTCAGAATTTCTTCATTAATCCTTGATGAATAAATTTTTGAAAAATTACAAATTTTGGGATGTTACATTTCTCCCTCCTACAAAAATTTCGTCCTCGAAATTTAAATACAAAAATCATACATCAATGAAATAACTCAGGATATTGTTCCCTCATAGCGTCTTCTCGTTCCCAAGTATGCATGATACTCTGATCCTGCTGCCATGCAACCTTGACCAATTGAACATTCTTGTTTCTCAATCGTTTCACTGATTGGTCCACTATACCAGCGGGCTCGGCTATAGTGGTCAGGTTCTCTTGGATTTCAACATCATCATCCGGCATTTCATGAGCAGTTTCCGACATGTACTTCTTCAATTGAGAAACGTGAAAGACACTATGTAAATTTGCCAAATGAGAAGGCAATGCAATCTGATAAGCTACAGGTCCGACTCTCTTCAATATTTCATACTGACCAATATATCTTGGACTCAATTTCTTGTTTTTCAATGCCTTTCCAATGCCTTTGCTCGGAGAGACTTTCAAAAAGACTTTATCATCGATCTGAAATTCAATCGGCTTCATCCGGTTGTTATAATAGCTCTTTTGACGGTCTTGGGATGCTTTCATTTTGTCTTTGATCATTTGGATTTGCTCGGAGGTCTGCTGCACAATCTTTGGTCCTAACATTAGATTCTCACCCGATTCTGACCAGCAAAGAGGAGTTCGGCATTTCCTCTCATATAAAGCCTCATATGGAGCCATACCGATGCTACTGTGATAGCTATTATTATAAGTGAATTCAACCAGTGGAAGGTATTGCTCCCAGCTTCCACCATACTCTAGCACACAGGACCTCAACAAGTCCTCCAAACTCTGGATAGTCTGCTCGGATTGCCCATCTGTCTGAGGGTGATAGGCTGAACTCAATCGGAGCTTCGAACCTAACTCTTGATGCAGACTTCCCCAAAATCGGGAAGTAAACCTCGGATCTTTATCCGACACAATTGAAGATGGAACACCATGCAGTCGGACTATCTCGCTAATGTACAATTGTGCTAGTCTCGGCAAGGAATAACTCATGTTAATCGGCAAGAAGTGTGCAGACTTTGTCAATCGGTCCACGATAACCCAAATAGCATCATGACCACTCCGAGTCCTTGGTAATCCCATTACGAAATCCATAGTTATAGCATCCCACTTCCACACGGGAATTTCCAAAGGTTGTAAACCACCGGTCGGTTTTTGATGCTCAACCTTTGCTTTTTGACAAATTATGCAATGGGCCACAAAGTCGACTACATCTTTCTTCATTCCGGGCCACCAGAAATGCAACTTCAAATCATGATACATCTTAGTAGTACCTGGATGAATACTTAGCATGCTTTTATGTGCCTCATTAAGCACTGATTGTCGTAAATCTTTCGAGTCAGGTACATAAATCCGACCTTTCACTCGGTAAATACCATCTGAGCACTCGGTTAGAAATTGATCCGGTCCTAACACCGGCCCCCAAGAGCATGGCTTTAATGCTTTGCCAGGACAGCATTTCGAACGAGATAAATACGCTTCAAATACGGAGTATATACGACGAAGGCAAGTAACTCCGCCTAGGCATGTCACTCCGCCAAGGCATGACACTCCGCCTAGGCATGTCACTCCGCCAAGGCATGACACTCCGCCTAGGCATGTTACCCTGCCAAGGGTCATAACTCCGCCAAGGCATGTAACGCCGCCAGAGTGCATATTACTCCGCCAAGCCATAGGCTCAACACAGGCGGAATATTGAACTTCCCATGCTGCGTAGTGAACCCATACTCACAACCCCGGCACGAGGTTGACTCTGTCTTGAGAGGTTAATAATGGGAATCACGCTGTCACGCATAAAGGGGAATAACAATAAAATAATAAAGCATTCACGCTTCCCAAGTAAGTGGAAATACCTACTACAATAATGGTGCTCGTGAACAACACAGGGACCCACTGTCTTTCTTGCTTTATGCTAGAAAACAAGGAACGGGCCCTACCAATAATGCAGCACCAGTGACAGGTATATAAACCTCAGCAAAAAGGTATACAGGGGCTCTCTCCCCATTTCTGAACCTTACTCTCTCTTACTTGCATAATTCTCTCTGATCGTCTTTCTAAGTCTTAAAGTATTCTGAAATACTGACTTGAGCGTCGGAGAATAATTGTAGGTACCACCCCAAATCGGGTCAAGGCTGAGAGGACTCCTCCAGGCGGACTGGGACACCGCCCCAGCGTATACTGCACTCCGTCTCAAAGCATAGGAGGCAATTCCAGGCGGACTACTATATCGCCGTAGAGTGAGTTACACTCCGCCCCAGTGTGGTCCAGACTCCGCCTCAACACACGAAAACACTCCACATCTGAACATTTACGCGCATCGCCTTGTATCAGATTGAGCTGTTTCAAGATCATAACTTTACACCCCCCGTAAAGGACGGATCATTGGCACGCCCGGTGGGACTCGATAAAGTTATTCCCACCTCTCGTTTAAGAAGTCTGGTCTCTTATTATGGAAGAGAATGGGAGAAACCAACGAGATGGGCACGTGAAAGAAATCACTGCCCAAGAACAACCAATGAACAGGCACTTAGCTTTCGAGTCACCTGTGGAAAGTTCAAGAAGAATGGTGCAGGTCTCAACACCAAATCTAAAGGATGAGATGATAAGAAAGCTGAGGGAGGAACTGATGGAATTGAAACGCGAAAGAAAGAGCGTGGAGGAGAGAGCCATGTCTCTGATCAAGAGGACACATCACACAACCGAGGGAGAAAAATCCTCTACCCCCCCAGTATTCAAATATCCCACAGTTGAAGGGAGGCCATGTACCTGGGGGCAGATGAAGATGTCATGTGCAGGATGTTCCCTCGGACTCTTGTTGATGATGCCCTTAGCTGATTCAGGAAGCTACCATCAGGTTCCATTAACTCATGGGAAGGAATGGCAGCAGCGTCTGTTGACCACTTTGTCATTTCCAATGATACTCCCAGAACATCTCATACCTTGGCTCAGATTAGGCAGGGGAAGCATGAAACTCTCAAGGACTCCTTGAAGAGGTTTCATAAGGAAGCAGCTGCTGTTTCAAACTGGGCAGAAGCACTTCAATTGCACATAGCAATAGAAGTTTTGCAACCAAGCTCTGCTTTTGCCATGTCATTGGCAAAGAATCCTCCAGTGAATTTTGAAGAATTCAAGAGGAAAGCATCCAAGTATGTGAGCATTGAAATACACTTGGAAGCAACAGTGGGAAGAGAGAAATCCCCAACGTTACAACGGAGTGATAAGAGCAGATCCAGATCGGGTTTTACCAAGAAGGTCTAATGAGTCATAACCCCGACTCATCTCTCTTTCTCTCTTTTGTAATTCATAATTAATGAAATACTCTAAATGATTCACCCATTGTCTTTATGATTTTATTCGATGCACAACACTGTTGTGACAAGATACTTTCAGGACGGATGATCCTAACAATGTATCCGTTGTTAGCGATGAACCTCTTCGAAGGTACAACTGGGTGAATCACCCCATTTGAAGGCCCAGATTGTAGGATTAAACCGAACTCTGGGTACGGTTAGTAAGTTTGGCTGAACACCGGTGAAGGCTCGGATTGTAGGATTGAACCGAACTCCGAGTACGACTAGTAGGTTTGGCCGAACGTCGGTGAAGACCTGAGTTGTAGGATTAAACCGAACCTCAAGAAATGGGTAGTAGGATTGCACCGAACCCTATTTGAAGGCCCAGATTGTAGGATTAAACCGAACTCTGGGTACGGTTAGTAAGTTTGGCTGAACACCGGTGAAGGCTCAGATTGTAGGATTGAACCAAACTCTGAGTACGACTAGTAGGTTTGGCCGAACGTCGGTGAAGACCTGAGTTGTAGGATTAAACCGAACCTCAGGAAATGGGTAGTAGGATTGCACCGAACCCTATTTGAAGGCTGGTGAATGAGTGAAATCCAACACCGGTTGAAGAAGAACGATTGAGACTAATTTCCCCAGGACGAATGCTCTCAATCACATATTCTGTGAGTTGACGAGGTAACTCCTGGCGCGGACAATTCCCATCATCATCCTTATGATGGAAGCCTTTGAAGACTCAATCCGTACTCTTACGATTGAGATACACTTCCCCAGGACGGATGCTCTCAATCACATATTCTGTGAGTTGACGAGGTAACTCCTGGCGCGGACAATTCCCATCATCATCCTTATGATGGAAGTCTTTGAAGACTCAATCCGTACTCTTACGATTGAGATACAGTTCCCCAGGACGGATGCTCTCAATCACATATTCTGTGAGTTGACGAGGTAACTCCTGGCGCGGACAATTCCCATCATCATCCTTATGATGGAAGTCTTTGAAGACTCAATCCGTACTCTTACGATTGAGATACAGTTCCCCAGGACGGATGCTCTCAATCACATATTCTGTGAGTTGACGAGGTAACTCCTGGCGCGGACAATTCCCATCATCATCCTTATGATGGAAGTCTTTGAAGAAGACTCAATCCGTACTCTTACGATTGAGATACATTTCCCCAGGACGGATGCTCCCAATCACATATTCTGTGAGTTGACGAGGTAACTCCTGGCGCGGACAATTCCCATCATCATCCTTATGATGGAAGCTTTTGAAAATTGAGAAGCATTCACACAATCCGTACTCCTACGATTGAAAAATGTCTCCAGGGCGGATTATCTCAATAACTTAATCTGTGATCTGACGATGAAACTCTTGGCGTTGTGTACTTTTCCAGAACGGATAACCTCTGTGAGATCCTAACTTAAAAAAAAAAAAAACAAACCCAAAATTTCAAGAAAATTTTTCGCGATTAAAGCCGAATTCGAAATATGGATTTAAAAACACTTAATTATATTATCAAATTGGGGTAGTAATACGCTCATGACACCATTCAACCTTAAATCATAAGAAAAATTCATTTTGAAAATTATAATTATCTTCAAAATATCACCTATTAGTTCCAATTTGAAAATTATAAAAAGTTGGGTTCAAAACCCTCTTAAACTTAAGTTTTACCATGTAATAGGTCCGGTCTTTTATGCCTCATAAGAGTTAGAAAAGTCCAATTGAAGTAAAACCAATTTTCATACCTCCGTAACATAATTATCTACAACTTTCATGAAGAGGTCGGAGGCTAAAAATGTCATTAAGATGCTCAAACGGGCCAAAAACAGTAAGAAAAACAGAGCAGTTGGAAAAACAGCACGACAGCAGCCATGACAGGGCTCTGAATCGATTCAGGTTCGTGTGAATCGATTCAAGCATACTAAAATCTCAAAATTTGACAAACAGAGGGCCTTGAATCGATTCAAACTCGTATGAATCGATTCAGGCACTTCCAGAAAGCCTTGAATCGATTCAAAACTCATGTGAATCGATTCAAACACGTCCAGGGACCCTTGAATCGATTCATGACCATTATGAATCGATTCAAGACAGTAATTATGCAGAAATTATGCAGATTTTTCACTCGAAATGAACTTCTTCACTACCAAAACCCATGTAAACGATATCGGAATGCCACCAAATTTTAACACAAGCTAAAACACATCAATTGTGACGTGTGGCAATTGGCCGCACTCAAAAATTCCTAAAAATGAGTGATTTATGCGTATAAATGTGTTTATCTCATTTTAAGGCATTTTGTGGTAGTTAATGAGTCCACTTGTGGCAAAATGGACCCATTCCAATCTTCACAAACCACAATTAACATATCTAAGCTATTGCATTCCTTCCACTACATCAAAACCAAATAAGTCATCATTTGACCATGCTAGTTCCTAGCTCATGCATAAGACAACTATCCAAAAGCTTAAAACACACCACCTAAGGAGCTTTAATTCACACTCCCTACCTCCATTCTCCATCAAAGAATCAAGACCTGCCCATAAACATTTATGTCTAATTTATGAAGCTTATAATGAATTCTCTTTTCCATCCCAACATACAATCTCTATCTAATACTTATTACAAACCTTCATAACTACATTAATCACACATGAATTAGTCTAACACACATGGAAGGCATATATCAACATAACACATATAAATCACCACACACACACATTCTTCAATTCATAATTCTCTGCACTCCTTGGCATCAACTCTCCGCTTGGCGTGTCTCCGGGGCTTCCATCTCTTTCCTGTCATTGGTTACTAAAATTAAAGAAACAACAGCAAGGGTGAGTGTTTGGTATCATAATTAATATAGAATGGAAATTCAATAACAAGATACATATTCACTAGTTGTAGTTTCTGCCATTTATCTTACCTCTTGTCCTAAATTTCCACTTACCAATCAAATTTGATTCCAATCTCTTGATCCATAATTTGCCAATCACAATCAACAATTATCATGAAACACATTCATATCATTCTACAATGCTAACAATGCATCAAATAACACAACTGACTCTCATATTAAATCGACGCCTAGTATCTGGATACTAAAAGGATCGGCCTTCAGCTGGGGGTCCTACTTGACACCCCGTGAACCCTGCTTGGTCCACCGAGTCCTACTTGACTCTCCACCTCAACCACTGGGTCCTACTTGACCACTGGGTAGCTCAACTGGGCATAAACACCACGGGAGCCAGAAACGAGGGGCTGTACATACCGTCGGCCGTCCCCACACCACATAATCATACATGTATAATCATATTCCTCATATCGAATCGCAAGTGGCCAGTAACAAAACATATACTCATCAATTGGGCGACCTACTTGTCAAGCCCGTCATCACATTGCCACTATACTCATCAGCTCATCGCAACTCATGTCACGTCATCCTCATAATCATCATAAACCATACACAATTTATATTCATACACATACAATTATTACACATTATCAAATTCCATTGTTTCCATGTTTCATTCAATGATTTAATTCAATCGTACTTACCTATTCTAATTAACTATAACCCGAACACCCCCCTTACCTTGGTTCCGAGCTCCGACGACTCGTTCTTGATGAGATTGGCGTTCTCTCGACGCTATGTCCAATGTTCCACGTCCGAAATCAACGCCCACTTCTCCGTTCGATCCTCCGACGACTGTTTCGTCACCTACGGAGGTCGAAACGCAAAACCCATCAATGTTAAACCATCCTCATTACTCTAAAAGTCATTTTCAAGCTCCCATGCAATAGAGGAGTAGGAAATCGAAGCCCCCACCTCCATGCATGGCCATTGTCTAGAGAGAGAAAATGAAAAGGGGAAGATAACTCAATTTTGATGGGTCCATTGAACTCACCTCGAAGCCACGATCCCGAAAACGTGATTAATTTGAAGTTTTGACGCAAGATGGAGCTTCCCTTGAAGCATGCAAATCACGGCAAGCATGGAGAGGAAGAAGAAGGTAATCGCGTGAATGAAGAAGGGGAAGGAAATGAAACTTAAAGTTTTAATATCCAAGGGCGATTTGGTCATTTCATATTTCAATTACTTTTTCCTTCAAAAAGTTTAATTAAAACTTTTACCTTTACCTTTCACCCTTCACCTTTTACTCCAAGGTAACTTCAAATTTATCTTCCTCTATTCATCTTCATTTAATCTTCTATAATTAATTAATCAAATAAATTTATTTATTCCCACAGTATTTAATTATTTCTAATTGCATTTTTAATACTAATAATTCCCAAAATTTCCATAAATCCGGTTGGGCAATTATTAATATTTTTCGTCAATTAAAACTTTTCTAAAATATTAGGGATGTTACAACCTCAGTCACCCATTATGTGATATGACGATGTAACTCCTGACGTTGTGTACTTGTCCAGGACGGATGATCTCAATCACCCATTCTGTGATCTGATGATGTAACTCCTGGCGCCATACACACCCCAAGGACGGATGATCTCAATCACCTAATATGTGACCTGACGATGTAATTCCTGGTGTCGTACACATCCCCAAGACGGACGATCTCAATCACCTATGAAGTGATTCGACGATAAAACTCCTGAACTTGTTCCCATGCAGATAAAACAACGGCTCCAAACTGAAGCACAGATGCATAACCCTTTATTCCATAAAGATCAACCAACATGCAACAACGCTTCGTAAACGGAGTCAATAAAAACTCCTTGGGGGGAAAGGATTGGTGTCTCAGCTATATGCTGCACCATACCGACCCTAAGGTCCTGCAGGCCGTCTATGGGAACAACTGGTGTCACAGCTGTATGCTGCACCATACCGCCTCAAAGGTTTAACCAATTTCTTGCAGGATGAACTGGTGTCACAGCTATATGCTGCACCATACCGCCTCAAAGGTTTAACCAATTTCTTGCAGGATGAACTGGTGTCACAGCTATATGCTGCACCATACCGCCTCAAAGGTTTAACCAATTTCTTGTAGGAACAATTGGTGTCACAGCTATAGGCTGCACCATACCGCCTCAAAGGGTG
Source organism: Clitoria ternatea (assembly GCA_037962975.1). NCBI lineage: Eukaryota > Viridiplantae > Streptophyta > Magnoliopsida > Fabales > Fabaceae > Clitoria > Clitoria ternatea. Next base: position 291,752,826 of record CM075670.1, read on the forward strand.
AATTGGTGTCACAGCTATATGCTGCACCATACCACCTCAAAGGTTCAACCAAGTTCTCAAAGGATAAATTGGTGTCACAGCTGTATGCTGCACCATACCGCCTCAAAGGATGAATTGGTGTCACAGCTATATGCTGCACCATACCGCCTAACTACCAACGTTTTACGGAGTACATAATCAACAAGTTCAAAAGTTCAACACTTGTAAAATTGTACTTCATTGAGATTCCTAAGAGGCTACTCCGCCCTCTTACGGAATACAACTCATTGGAATTCCTAAGAGGCCACTCCGCCTTCTTACGGAATCCAACTCCTTGGAATTCCTAAGAGGCCACTCCGCCTTCTTACGAAATCCTACTTCATTGAAATTCCTAAGAGGCTATTCCGCCTTCTTACGGAATTCAACTCCTGGGAATTCCTAAGAGGCCACTCCGCCTTCTTACGGAATCCAACCTTATGGAAATTCCTAAGAGGCTATTCCGCCTTCTTACGGAATCCAACTCCTTGGAAATTCCTAAGAGGCTACTCCGCCTTCTTACGGAATCAACTCCTTGGAATTCCTAAGAGGCCATTCCGCCATCTTACGGAATCAACTCCTTGGAAATTCCTAAGAGGCTATTCCGCCTACTTACGGAATCCAATTCCTTGAAAATTCCTAAGAGGCCACTCCGCCTTCTTACGGAATCAACTTCATTGGAAATTCCTAAGAGGCCACTCCGCCTTCTTACGGAATCCAACTTCATTGAAATTCCTAAGAGGCTACTCCGCCTTCTTACGGAATACAACTCATTGGAATTCCTAAGAGGCCACTCCGCCTTCTTACGGAATCCAACTTCATTGAAATTCCTAAGAGGCTACTCCGCCTTCTTACGGAATACAACCCATTGGAATTCCTAAGAGGCCAATCCGCCTTCTTACGGAATCCAACTTCATTGAAATTCCTAAGAGGCTATTCTGCCTCCTTACGGAATACAACTCCTTGGAAATTCCTAAGAGGCTATTCCGCCTTCTTACGGAATCAACTTCACTGGAAATTCCTAAGAGGCTACTCCGCCTTCTTACGGAATCCAATCTCATTGAAATTCCTAAGAGGCTACTCCGCCTTCTTACAGAATCCAACTTCAATGAAATTCCTAAGAGGCTACTCTGCCTTCTTACGGAATCCAATCTCATTGAAATTCCTAAGAGGCTACTCCGCCTTCTTACGGAATCCAACTTCAATGAAATTCCTAAGAGGCTATGCCGCCTTCTTACGGAATCCAATCTCATTGAAATTCCTAAGAGGCTACTCCGCCTTCTTACGGAATCTAACTTCAATGAAATTCCTAAGAGGCTACTCCGCCTTCTTACGGAATCCGATCTCATTGAAATTCCTAAGAGGCTACTCCGCCTCCTTACGGAATCTACTCCGCCTCCTTACGGAATCTACTTTGAAGTTCCTAAGAGGCTATTCCTCCTTCTTATAAAAGCTAAACTTAAGTGTTATAGCTCATTACAGTGACTCCGCCAGTCACTATAACAAGCTAGGGGGCATATGATCCGGTCCTAACACCGGCCCCCAAGAGCATGGCTTTAATGCTTTGCCAGGACAGCATTTCGAACGAGATAAATACGCTTTAAATACGGAGTATATACGATGAAGGCAAGTAACTCCGCCTAGGCATGTCACTCCGCCAAGGCATGACACTCCGCCTAGGCATGTTACCCTGCCAAGGGTCATAACTCCGCCAAGGCATGTAACGCCGCCAGAGTGCATATTACTCCGCCAAGCCATAGGCTCAACACAGGCGGAATATTGAACTTCCCATGCTGCGTAGCGAACCCATACTCACAACCCCGGCACGAGGTTGACTCTGTCTTGAGAGGTTAATAATGGGAATCACGCTGTCACGCATAAAGGGGAATAACAATAAAATAATAAAGCATTCACGCTTCCCAAGTAAGTGAAAATACCTACTACAATAATGGTGCTCGTGAACAACACAGGGACCCACTGTCTTTCTTGCTTTATGCTAGAAAATAAGGAACGAGCCCTACCAATAATGCAGCACCAGTGACAGGTATATAAACCTCAGCAAAAAGGTATACAGGGGCTCTCTCCCCATTTCTGAACCTTACTCTCTCTTACTTGCATAATTCTCTCTGATCGTCTTTCTAAGTCTTAAAGTATTCTGAAATACTGACTTGAGCGTCGGAGAATAATTGCAGGTACCACCCCAAATCGGGTCAAGGCTGAGAGAACTCCTCCAGGCGGACTGGGACACCGCCCCAGCGTATACTGCACTCCGTCTCAAAGCATAGGAGGCAATTCCAGGCGGACTACTATATCGCCGTAGAGTGAGTTACACTCCGCCCCAGTGTGGTCCAGACTCCGCCTCAACACACGAAAACACTCCACATCTGAACATTTACGCGCATCGCCTTGTATCAGATTGAGCTGTTTCAAGATCATAACTTTACACCCCCCGTAAAGGACGGATCAGAAATAAATCTTTACCTTTAGCCTGAGTTTCTTTCATCTCGGCTAAATAAGAATCGGTCATTTGCTATACATAAACAATCTTCAAAAATTCATTAGCTATCTTTAATGTACCGAGAGTCACTTTCCAAGACGAAGACACATCTACTTGCAAGTTCATGTCTCGGAATTGTTCAAGCAACTCCATCTCTTTAACCATCATTGTCGCCATGTGAATGGACTTCCGACTCAAGGCGTCGGCTACAACATTGGCCTTTCCTGGGTAGTATTTCAAGTTGAAGTCATAATCTTTCAAAAATTCAATCCACCTCCTCTGCCTCATATTCAATTCCTTTTGATCAAACAAATATTTTAGACTCTTGTGGTCACTATACACTTCAAACTTAGAGCCATAAAGATAGTGCCTCCAAATTTTCAGTGCAAAGACCATTGCTGCCAATTCCAGATCATGGGTCGGGTAGTTTTGCTTGTGTGGTCATAATTGTCGTGAAGCGTAAGCAATCACTCGGCCATTCTGCATCAGTACACATCCTAGGCCGAGTCCGGATGCATCACAGAAAACTACCAACTTTCCTGCAAATTTGGCAAAGCCAATACAGGAGTAGAAGTCAATCGGGTTTTCAATTCTTGAAAACTCTGCTCGCACTCGAAGGACCACACAAAAGAGACATCTTTCCGGGTTAGCTTGATTAAAGGCAAGGCAATTTTGGAGAACCCCTCAATAAATCTCCGATAGTAACCGGCTAAACCCAGAAACTTCTAACCTCGGTAACCGACTTAGGTCTCTCCCAAGTCATCACAGCTTCGACCTTTGAAGGATCTACCGAGACACCTTCTCTAGAAATGACGTGACCCAGGAATTGAATCCTATCCACCCAGAATTCACACTTAGACAATTTGGCAAACAATTTCTTCTCCTTCAACACTTGGAGTACCAATCGGAGATGCTCTTTATGCTCTTCATAAGACTTTGAATAAACTAATATATCATCAATAAATACCACCACAAACCGATCCAAGTAAGAATGAAAAATATTGTTCATATAATTCATGAACACAGCCGGAGCATTTGTCACTCCGAACGGTATTACCACGTATTCATAGGGACCATACCGGGTCCTGAATGTCGTTTTAGGAATATCGGTAGCTTTCACTTGGATCTAGTGGTATCCCGACCGTAAGTAAATATTTGAAAAGACCGACGCACCACGTAGCTGATCAATTAAATCGTCGATCCTAGGCAATGGGTATTTATTTTTGATGGTCAGCTTATTCAATTGGCGGTAATCAATACATAACCGTATGCCACCATCCTTTTTCTTGACGAGTAACACCGGAGCACCCCACGGTTATACACTTGGTCGGATAAATTGTTTTTCAAGCAGCTCATCAACTTGCTTCTTTAGCTCAGCCAACTCAATCGGGGACATTCTATAAGGAGCTCTAGAGACTGGCTCGGCTTCAGGGATTAAATCAATAGAGAACTCAATCTCTCTATCGGGAGGAACACTAGGTACATCCTCTGGGAATAACTCGGGAAAGTCACAAATAATAGGAATATCTCGGATTCGAGACTCACTCTTCCCATCAACCATACAAAATAGCATAAGCAATTGAGATATACCTTGGATTTCATATTCATCGGCTTTTTGTTTAGGAAAAATCACTTGCCGATTCCGACAGTCAACTAGGACTTTATTGGCTGATAGCCAATCCATACCGAGAATGATGTCAAGACCTCTCAAAGGTAGACATATTAAATCAGCAGTAAAATCCCTATCACCGAGAGTGAAGGATACGTTCTCACACATCATGGAAGTCCACAATTTAGCACCAGTTGGATTAGACACATTTAATGGCTGATTCATAGTAACAACAAGCAATCTCATTCGCATGACACAATCATTAGAAATAAATGAGTGAGTAGCACCCGAGTCAAACACCACATCAAGAGTAGTATTTCCGAGTAAGCACTTACTTTGAACCAAGTCGTTGGCTTGAGCAGCTTCCTCAACAGTGGTAGCATACACTCGGCCTGCTGCCGGTGAACTAGAACTTCCAGCCGGATCGTTCCTTGGCATCAAAGAGTTATTGCCACGTTCCCCATTGCCTCTACCTCCTCTGTTACCATTTCCACGGCCTCGTCCTCTGAAGCCTCCACGATTTACACTGGCATGTGACTCAGTCGGTTGGAGAAAAGGACAATTAGGACGGACATGTCCTTTCTTGTTGCAATGGTAGCAAATAACTTCCTCATCTTTGTCACAATTCTTAGCATAGTGATTGCCCCCACATCTAAAACATTTGATGTCCCTCGGTTTATTCACCAGTCGACCACCAGCATTCCCTCGACCTCTGGATTTAGAGGAAGATTATCCTCTAACAGACTTTCCTTGCTTCTTAAAGCTGATTGGTGGTAACCTTGAAGAACTGTCCGACTTACTGCTCGAGCCGGTTGAAGCTTATCGTCCTCCTCATATATTCTGCATTTATTAACAAGGATCGGAAAGCTTCTAATCTCCTGGTGTCGGAAAGCTTTCTTAATCTTTGGGTTCAAACCACTCTCAAATTTGATACATTTTGAACCTTCTGTGCCCGGCATCTGGAAAGGAGGATAGAACAGGCACAGCTCCTCAAATTTTGTTGCATATTCTTCAACGCTCATATTGCCGTGTCGGAGTTCCATGAATTCCAACTCCTTCTGACTCCTAACAGTATTTGGGAAATACTTTTCAAGGAAGCATTCCTTGAAATTCTCCAAATTCAGTTCAGTTCCCATGGCAACCAATCGGCCTTTTTCCATTCTCCACCAGTTTTCAGCTTCTTTTCGAAGCATGAAAACAGCATACTCTACCTTATGTGCTTCAGAGCACTGCAAACTGCCAAAGATTCGTTCAAGATTCTGGATCCAGGCATAAGCTTGATCAGGCTAAAATCCCCCATGGAATTCAGTCGGTTTTCTTTTCAAGAAACAATCAATGCTTTGATTGTCACTCGGCTGGGGCTGATTCTGCCTTTCTAGAATATCAGCCACACGCTGAAAGGTAGCAGCCATTGCGTCCATACCATGAGGGTCCATTCTTATCCTGAAATAATCATCATACTTTAGTACCACTCATGGATATGAAAGCAATTTATTTATAGTTGATCTCCTCAACTACATTATATAACAACAACAGTGATATGACTTCACTCAATCATAGCATTTAGTAGCTTAACCTTGGCCTTGGACTTTTCAAGTCTGCTCTGATACCAAAATATAACATCCTTAATTTTTAAAATAATTTCCAATAAATCAAATAAATTTTTCACAAATAATTTAAATTTCCAAACAGGAATCGGATTCAACATTAAGATACCGGTTACACATCAGTCCGAACAAATAAATACAAATAAACTTTTCATAGTAATTCCAAGATTAAAAACGAAATCTGAATTAAATAATATTACTGTTGTTGTACAAAAGCCGACCGTCCACTTTAAAATACAAAGAAAATACAACACTCGGTAATCACATGAGCCGGCCAAGGCTTCTACCCAAATAACTATGCACACTATGTATTGCGCATGCTAATACATAATACTTCAGTCGGTTGAGTGACTTCAAGTGCCATCACTGTATCTCTTATCCACTGTAAAAATAGTAAGTAGGGGGTGAGCATAAACATATCAAATAATAGTTATTGAATTGGATTAAAAGTCCAATCCATAACTATACAAATAACATATACCGAGCCATATGAAACAACATAAACAATATGCTATTTTCAACAACTTATATATCAATACACACAGGTACTCATTCGGATAAATCCATTATTAAGTCTTTTAATTGTGTTGCAACACTGGCTCCCCGAGCCATAACTCAGCTCTCAGCTGAACCGGCCATTTTACTGGTACCAAACCGTTTACACCCTTATTTGACACCATCACTCTCAGTGACAACGGTGAGTGCCACGGGCCAAAACCGTTTACACCCTTATGTGACACCATCACTTTCAGTGACAACGGTGAGTGCCACGGGCCAAAATCCCGAGCCCCGCTCAAGAGGTTGCCTTGAGTCCCACCCAAGGTCTTTTGTCTTTTGTGGAAACCACATCATATTTCATATTCAATCATCACACATGCATCTCAAGCATATACATAGATATCATGAAAAATTCATGAATCATCATCCATCACATATATTCTATAGCATCTCATGCATAGAATTTATCACAACACATATATCTCTCATGAACTCATTATCATGAATGGAATGCATGTAAATGTAAAATATCATTTAGCCGGGGTTTCTATAACAATATATGTACATAACACATATAAACATCACAATTATAATACCCCACATCTATTCATAAACTATCTATTTGAAATGTAACGCTCCCCCTACCTTGAATAAAAAGTTCTTGCAGCTCTTAAAGCTATGTTCCAATTCACAGCTTGTAAATTCCGACTGGAATTTCGGCTCCGTGCCAGTTCAGAGATTTCTTCGTAAAGAGAAGAAATGGAGTTTGATTCCTTCTTCGTTAATGGCTTTTAACAAGAGTTTGAAGAGAAAGATTGTGGATGATGTTTTTCACTTTCCAAAGTCTTTAATTGATCTAACAGTAGTTGATATTTATATTGTTCATGCAAAAGAGACGTGACAAATAAAAAAGATATCTGCTGTACGTTTCCTCAGATGATGAATAAGGAATAAGCATTTAATGAAAAGGAACAGCACATCATAAAGGGTCCCATTTCAGAAAAATATCTGAAGAAGAATCTGCTGGAAGCTAGCAGAATAGAGTGACATAGAAAGTATTCATAATTAAAATAATCAATAATTCCGACTCGGTTTCGTTTTGGGCACATCCTTTCCGAGTAAGCCTCTGTCCGCTCAGAATTCCTTCATTCGGAGGAAAGGTTCCATCCCATGGAACACTCGGCTTTCTCTCCTTGGAAATGTCTTACACGGTAACATCTCATTCAGACATACCCAAGTATATTTATGTCCGAGTCAATCCTTTACTTACGTCACTCGGAAATCTTCCATCTAAAAATCACTCGGAGTTTGAAGTCAACTCTCTTTCTCGGAAGTCTTTCCATTCGAACGAATCACTCGGGGGTCAAGGACAATTCCGAAGACAAACCTGAGCACAAGCTTTTTGGTCATTATTAAATATTGACCCGAGCATAAATTTAACGAGGTTCACCACTCGATAACTCACCACTCGGATATTTACTTTCCTCGAAAATTGTTCACTCGGAACTATCCATTTGGAAACATAATCACTCGGAACCGCTTCACTCGGATTTTCCTTATTCGAAAGTGTCTCATTCGGACACTATTTCTTAACTTAGAAATAATTTGCTTAATGATGTTTCACTCGGAAACATCTTAATTCCATTTGGAAATAGCTTCCTCAGTCTTACTTCATTCGGTGTTGCACCATTTTCACTCGGAATATCATATTTCAAACGGTATTCACTCGGAATTTCATTCAGAATTTCTTCATTAATCCTTAATGAATGAATTTTTGAAAAATTACAAATTTTGGGATGTTACACCGGTCATAGCCATCTCGATACCAGTACCGGCACCAGTATTAGGCTTAGATCATTTGCCTTGTAGTTTGTTGGAGTGACTTAGGAATTACTTCAATGGTTTGATATACTTATGTTTTGACCAATATCATGAGTACCAATGTGCACCACTATGATGATGCTCCACATTGGAATACACTCCCTTTTGGTGTCGAGCTTTGATCATGACACATGTAAGCTAGTAAGTGGGTATGTCGCTTTGATTTATATGTAACCATCATTCGATATGTAAAGCAATGCACATGCCCCATGTTATTAATGTGTCTGACCATCCATGCCCTTTCACCCCTAAAACTCACTTGTAAAAATGGGTTTATTTCTCACCATTTATCACTTTGCAACTAAAAATCCTCTTCTGCTTCAATATTGTTTTTGCGACAACATCATCCTGGCTCATATCTGAAGAACTATTCTCATAATCTCACCAAGTATCCTCCCTATTCTGTCAATTTAACTTCTTTCGTAAATACTATTTTCCATATGTAAGCAAATGCACAACACAATATCACTTACAAGTACTACTTATTAATATTTCTCAAATACACTAGTACTCCCTCCCTCCATCTGCCTTTGTTTGTTTATTCGTTTTTATCTAACTAATTTTGAAAAAAAATTATTATCTTTTATTTTTAGAATTCTAAAAAATATTTATTATTTATTTTTTCATATCATTACTTTTTAAATAAAGGCTGCAATTAAACTTTAAAATAATTAAGGAGATAAAGAAATACAAGACTAATCTAAAAAATTATATAATAAAATTATATATTTAGTATCATTTAATAAATTTCTAAATCTATATATTTATTAAAATTATACTAGATATAAAAACAAACTAATATTCTGGCTAATATGATCTGACTTCTAAGAGTTTGTGACTGTTTCCATTATTAACTTTAACACGTGTTCTGATCATAAAATACTGAAAGAAAATATTTTTTTATTAAGATAGAAAATACTTTCGTTCTCTGGAACAACTGAGAACAATATCTAATAGGAGGTACTAATGAAAAAAACATTTTTCTAATTCATTTATTGAGGGCATTAATTTTGCTACCTACCATTTTGCATCCTTGTTGCCACATCCTTCACCCATATATCCATTTCCATCTTTTACTGCCTCCTATTCTAAACATACACAAAACTAAATATAAATAAAAATAATTAATTTACTATATATTAAGAATAAGTTCTTATATGTATTAATATTATTAAATTAATATACTTTTTAAAAATATATATAATTACATAAAATATTAGTTGTTTTGAGAACATGTACTATAATAATAAATTTAATAGATAAATATTTAATGAATTAAAAAAATATAATATTATTATAGTACAAATAATTTCACTAAAATTTAGTTTATATTAGGAAGTGAAGTTAACATATTTATATGAAATATGGACAAAGTATTTTAAAATTTAAGGAGGAAACTGAAATGTATTAATATAAATATTTTAAAATTATAAAGAGAAATGTTTAGAATTATATATGATGTAAGTAAAATTTATCTTAACAAGTAAATGAACAAGATGATTTAAAAGATAAAAAATTATGTGAAATTATTAATTAAATTATTTTGAAAATATAATAAACCACATGTTTTAAAAACAACAAAATAAAATAAAAATATATACTTTTAATTTTAAAGTGACGTGAAGATTTAAAATCATAATAGAAATGCATTATCTTATATTTCTATACTCGTGAGGGTCAAATATGTTTTTAGTTGTTTTCTTTCTATTTTTTTTATTAATTTTTGTTCTTATATTATTTAATATGTGAAAGTTGATTCATAAGCCATTGAGGATAAGTAGAGTCTATTTTGAATAGTTAAAAACTAGAATAAGTTGAAGAGACTAGATAGGAGGTAGGCAATGTAATATTTATATTTGCTAAGTTAGTAATTGTATTAATAGTGTTATATTTTAGGGATTAATTTTATCATATTAGGGGCCAATTTTAATATATTAAATAACATAAAGACTAAAGCTGATAGAAAAAGTCTAAGAGAGTAAAACCAAAAATTGATGAAAACACATTACCAATAACAGGTTTAACCTTTTTTTTCTATAATGTCTAGTATTTAAATATAAATTTCAATACGATATTTTATTAGTTATTTAAAAATTAATTATAAAATTTCACCTATGTTTGTAAGTAAGATTTTGTTTATTTAATATATTTTATTCAGGCTTAAGTTGAGACATGATCATTGTAAGTGACAAAACAAATCTCATTACTAATACTTAATGTAGTTGTATTCCTCAATACTCAAACTTGAGATTATATATGGTAAGAATAATTCTTGTTTCAAGTCATTTATGGTTAATTCATTTAAACATTTTTAATTAATCTAATAATTTAAGTTACAAATTATTTTCAAATCCGTCTATTTTTTAACCAATCTAGGTCTGGGTACACAATCCGACGTGGTAACCAGCCCTCAAACTGTGCTTGTTTGTATCTGTTTTACACCGGTTCAGTGGAGATCTAGTATTATCTCTTATACCAGTGGGGAAACAAGACTCTTGGAGTGTTCCCTCGATCAAATACCACTAACCTCACGTGTTGTGGGACAAAAGAGGGTGTTACCTATAAAGACACTCTGACACTCAAGTCAGTGGGATATTTAAGGAGCATAAAAGAGCTCGAGCGCAAGTTTGTAGTAAAAATGTTCTACCTTTTCATTGTGATACATAAGTTTTTATACCTTGGAGAAGTGGGAGAGTCTTTTCGAGTAGGTAAGTTTACCATACGAAATGTCAGCGTGATTCTAATCATTGCAGAAAGGTTGACACACAATAGTGACGCTACCTATTATCGACTGTACGTGCCCATTAATCACTTTGCACCTCAACGCGCGATTGCATAAGTCAAATCTGTCCTTCCGATTTTGAGAAAATGACTCATATTAGTGTTGGGTCATGAGTCTCATGTTCGATGTTCGAAGGCAATATCAGATTTTAGTCATATGTGTGATGTCGGTCTTGCATGACGACTTTTAGGTCTAATGACCTTTCTATCTATAAGCTGGTATCAAGACCGCATCATTTGTTAAAGTTACAAATGATGTTAACTCAATTGATGACATGTTAATTGTGAACTGTTTAATTCGATATGAAATTTTAATAGTTAGGATGAACCTCTTAATATTACCATTGTTACCCCCTTTTTAGAAAATCTCTATTAACGGTAAGATTCATCCTTAAAATCTGTTATCTTACTCCTTCAATGGTGTATTTTAAGGATGGAAATTACAGAACAAATAGAGAAATTTACAAGTTGAAAGAAGAAAATAACAGATTTTGATGACAATAATGATGATTTTTTTCACTAACAGGAGTTTTATAAATGTCATGATATTACCAAGTCACACATAAGTAGTGGTGAATTATATGATAATTGTTTCATGTTTTTCTCCATGCTAAAATGACCTTGTCATCTCTCTCCAATATACCTCACCATCTCATCCAACAATATTGTCCAATATCAAAAGGTTTTAGAAATACAATAACATATATTCTAAAGGTTGGGTACTTAAATAAAAAGGAAGTTATGATCAATAATATGCTTACTATGGGGTCATGACTATAGTCGTCCACCCATGCATTAGTGTGTCGTTGGTGGCTCAATCGATAAAGTTGTTTAGAAGTAATGACCACTAGGACTACAAACAAAAAACCAAAGAACTCAATTAAAATCTAAATTAACCTAGATAATTTTGACATAGTTATGTATGCATAAAGTTGTCGGTTGATTTCTAAAATTTATTTCTCTAAATTTTAAATGAATAAACCAAATTTGTCTCAAATCCTAAAAAAATTGTATAGTGTGCTTTGTAATATGAACAAACCAATTTCTAACTTAATACAATAACATTACAAATCAATAGGAACAAAAATCAATATTTTTCAAATTATCATAATATACATCATCTATCCTAGTGTTCTCTTACCAATTTCCTAATAAATCTTAAAACATAAAATCAAGAGAAGTAAAAAGGCTACTAACCTTCAACGGAAAACAAAAATTGGTTGGTTCAAAACCAATGAGGAGCATAATGGTATCACCAATTTTGAAATTTGGTAGAAATTAAGAGAAGATAAAAGTTCTATAAGGAAAAAGTGGGGAGAACAATTGGGCGCTAGTTTCTTATTCAAAATTAGCATCAATTTTATCTAACACTAGAATTAAAATGAAATCCTAACCATTCGTGTTAAAAATCCTAAACATTGGCACCATTTTAGCTTTTTCTAAACTTTATTTTATAATAAATGTTAGGAATTAACCTTCATGTCAACTTTCTTGATGCTACATAGTGTCAGTATCGTGACCGTCGTTATGTCCAAGTTTCTAAATACATGTTTCTTGTAATGGAGATGACAAGAAAGAGAAGAGAGAAATGAGGATCAGGATGGAAAAATAGAGTATGAGTGAGAAAAAGAGGAAAGAAGGAAAGAAAAAATGAGTTGAGTGAGAGTCAAATATGGCATGTGGTGGGGCTAAAATGACTCTTAGTCACATTAGTAGATAATAAATCCCACTAACCACAAAAACTAACTACAAATGCTTAAAAAAGATATAAACTTATTTCAAACCAAAAAATATATAGGAACTAATTTTAAATCTTGAAATTTTATAAAGACTAATCACTCAATTAAGCATTTATAAATAATAGGTATCCATTTTAAATTTTACTAGTACTTTTCCTAAAAAATTTGATGTAAATAAATGCCAAAATAAAAGGGAAATCTCAATTGAGAAATGCTAGCAAGACTTTCTCTAATATTCCCTTTTAAATATATTGTTTTCATTAGCTAAAATTTATCATAAAATGTAAAAAATATGAGATAAGGTTCATTTAATGGTAAGTGAGGCCATATGATTTCATATTTTCCAAAAATGAAAAAGTGTATTTGGAGTATTATGTTAAAACTATTTCTCAATCTCACCTATAATTTGTTTGCTCAATAGTTAAAGTGATGACACAGAGTTAAGTTGTAGGCTTCTTTGACATTAGTTGGCTCAACAAGAAAAGATCATTTCTCGAAAAGTATGTTATTGCAATGTCATATGTTGAATTAGTTTTATAATTTACTAACCTACCAAACACTTATTCTTCTCAAAAACATTATTCATAACATGATAGAATTTATTGACGAGTAAATCTAGAAGATGCCCTAAAACACTATCCATAACTTTTTTGGGAGAGTAAATCTAGAATTCATATAGTCTATTAGATGATGTGTATTTTACTATATATTTTATTGAAAATTTCAAATTGGCCTATATCTAATCAAGAAGAAGGAAAAATATAAGTTGGTGGACTTAAACTCAAGAGCCTATGGGATCAATTTCTGGAATATAGTTCTAGATGCCTTGTCTAATGCAAGAGTGAATAACTTTGTGGGATCAATTTACGGGTGATTACCTCTTATCTAGGGTTAAGTGAAGATTAATTATTGTGACAGTTGGCTTCCTTATTGCAATCATAATCATATGGGTGGGGAAGGTGTTATACCTGATTTAACTAGTGCTTGGATCTTTGGGCTTTCAAGCTTCTTTGGTTTTGGCAATGCCCTCTTGGCCAAGCTTTTGACAATGAAGTACTTTATTCAATTTGCTTGGGAGTTACAATATCGGAATGTGATTGTTGAGAATGATTATAGAGAAATTTTCTCGGTCCTCATATAGGATGATTTGACCTTTTTTTCCTTTTCAAGAGGAGATTGAAAAAATTCTTGACTTAGCTGGTAGAGATTGGTTGATTTCTTTTTCCCTTGTTAAAAGGGATATTAATCTTATGTTGATTGCTTGGTTAGGAAAGATGTTCGTTTAGATGTTCCTTTTGTAACATCCCTGATATTTTAGTAAAATTTTGATTAGCAAAAAATATTAATAATTGTTTTAGAGAATTATTTGATATTTTTAGGGATTGTTATTAATACAATTATAAATAATTAACTATTGTGGAAATAAATAAATTTATTTGGTTGATTAATTACAAAAGGGTTAAATGAGGTGAAATTAGAAGGAGGTAAAAGTTTAATTAAAACTTTCAAAGAAAATATAAAAGAAATAGAGAAAAGACAGTTTTGCCCTTAAGTCTTAAATAATTAAGATTCCTTCTTCTTCCTCATTCATTTCACGCCAACTTCTTCTTCTTCTTCTTCTTCTTCTTCTCCCTCACACTACCGAGAGTTTCATGCTCCAAGGGAAGGCCTATTCCACGTCAAAACTTTGAAATAACCCCATTTTTGAGATCGTGGCTTCAAGGTGAGTTTAATGGACCCTTTAAATTGAGTCATCTTTCTCCCTTTTCACTTTCTCTCTCTAGCAGATGGCCATGGATGATGGGAGAAGCTTCCGTTTTCCACTCCTCCAGTGCATGGGAGCTTGACAACGATATTTAGAACAATTAGAGTGGTATAATGTTGATGAGTTTTGCATTTCGACCTCCGTAGGTAGCAAAACGAACGTCGGAGGATCGAGTGTCAGAGCGGCTGTTGAATTCGGAGGTAGAACCTTGAACCCAGCACTTAGAGGATGCAACCAGCACCAAGAACGAGTCGTCGGAGCTCGGAATCGAGGTAAGAGGGGTGTTCAGGTTGTAATTAATTAGAATAGGTGCTTATTTTGGGTTCGGGTCATCGAACTAAGTATTAAAATGGTAAGAAAGATTACTAGATGATAATTGTATGTGTATGGATGTATAACTGTGAATTATGTATGATTTATGATGATTATGAGATTAAACTATTGTACATTGTGATAAATCGATGTGTATGGTGGCGTTGTAATGACGGGCTTGACAAGTAGGTCGCCCACTTGATGAGTATGATTTGTTATTAATGGTCACTTGATCTATGATATGAGGAATCTGATATATACATGTGTGATTATGTGGTGTGGGACAGCCGACGGTATGTATAACCCCTCGTTTCTGGCTCTCGTGGTTTTTATGCCCAGTTAAGCTACCCAGTGGTCAAGTAGGACCCAGTGGTTGAGGTGGAGAGTCAAGCAGGACTCGGTGGACCAAGCAGGGTTCACGGGGTGTCAAGTAGGACCCCCAGCTGAAGGCCGATCCTTTAGTATCCGGATACTAGGCGTCGATTTTATGTGAGAGTCAGTGGTGATGATTGATGAAACTATTGGCATTGTGTGATGATGTGTATGTACTATCTTATATTTACTGGTCGTGATTTGTATCTTGAGAATAATGAATATGTATCTTGTTAGTTAATTACCATTCTAGATTAATTATGATACCAAATACTCACCCTTGCTGTGGTTCTCTTTTAATTTAGTAACCAGTGAAAGGGGAGAGGTCGGAACGTAACACTCCGGCCGCTTTTCAGGAATAAACGACTCTCCCCATAGACTAACACAAGACCTTTCCAGTGTGATTTGTCCTCAATCAGACACTTCCCGAGAACTTCCCAGGAGGTCACCCATCTCAGAATTACTCCAAGTTAAGCATGCTTAACTTTGGAGTCCTTATGTGATAGGCCACCGAAAAGGCTAATGCATTTGTTGGTATAGGTAGTACGAATCCATTCCTTTAAGCTATCATCGACTGTATAGTCCCATACCTACACAATCTTTGGATCCCTCTCATTCTGGTATGTATTCGGTTCGTTCATGTGTCCCTCCCACTGTAAGCCTGTCAGGAGACGTGCCTATGCACCGGCGATCACTCCCCGCCCTCAACAATGCTCGGGATGCCACATTCCCCGCTGGACGCCTGCCAAGAGCCACTCCTTGTTCGTGCCCATGCACCGGCGATCACTCCTCACCCTCAAGAGCGCCAGGATGTCACACAGAACCCCGGAGGTGCGCCAAGCAGAGGATTGATGCCAAGGAGCCGAGGAATTATGAAATTAATTATGTGTGTAATGTATAATGAGTTTTCTGTGTATGTGATGCCATAATATGTTGCTTGTGTGTGTTGAACTAATCTAGAATTGGTATGTTGATTAATGTGGATGTGAATTCATGTTGCTGAAGTGGTATGGTAGTAATGCTAATATGATCGGTGTCGAATTTCATGAGTCTGATATATATATATATATATATATATATATATATATATATATATATATATATATTGGCACGGAGCCAATAGTAGATGTAAATGATAAATTGCTATGGGCAGGTTTTGTAAATAATTGTGGGTCATGAATGAATTGTGTTTGCTGTAGCATAGTTGATTACTGGACGAATCTCGCCCGAACGGATTCAGTCTCGTCCGAGTGAGGCATAACCGAGAGAATCTCTTCCGAGTGAAGGAAGGTTAAAATGTTTCCGAGTGAGGCATGACCGGGAGAACCTCTTCCGAATGAAGGAAGGTTAGAATGTTTCCGAGTGAGGTATGACCGAGAAAACCACTTCCGAGTGAAGGAAGGTTAGAATGTTTTCGAGTGAGGTATGACCGAGAAAACCACTTTCGAGTAAAGGAAGGTTAGAATGTTTCTGAGTGAGGTATGACCGAGAGATCCACTTCCGAGTGAAGAAAGGTCAGAATGTTTCCAAGTGAGGTATGATCGAGAGATCCATTTCTGAGTGAAGGAAGGTTAGGATGTTTCCGAGTTAGGCATGACCGAGAGAACCCTTTCCGAGTGTAGGAAGGTTAGAATGTTTCCGAGTGAGGTATGACCGAGAAAACCCTTTTCGAGTGTAGGAAGGTTAGGATGTTTCCAAGTGAGACATGACCGAGAGAACCCTTTCTGAGTGAAGGTTAAGATGTTCCCGAGTGAGATATGACCGAGAGGACCATTTCCGAGTAAAAGACAATTGTTATGAATTTTCCTTGCATGTTTCGTAGTTCGCTCAGGTTTAAAATGTAGAATTTACTCAAGCGAGTCGAAACTCGCCTAAGCGACCTTCACTGGTTTCGCTTAAGCGAATCAGGGTCTCGCTCAGGCGAATGACCCCTGACTTCGTTTTCTTCTTCCGCTTATTTTAATTAACTCTATTTTATTATTTGATTTATTTACTATTGTTTATTATTTTGAGTGTGCTTAAGAAAAATAAATGTTGTTTTACATTAGGATCTAATTAACTATCAGTAAACGCGAAAAATTTATTGTGAAAAATAATTAAACAGATGTAAATAAATGTAAAATTGACGTAGGACGTCACAGGTGGTATCAGAGCGGTTCTTTCTAGAGCCGGGTGCATGGGTGAACCCAATAATTTGTGTGAGTCCTATACTGGACTGTTTTTGCATTCTATTGCATTGTGCTTATGGTTTTTTGTGTTATTAACAGAATAGCTTGGCATCATTCCCTTGGCACTCCGGTGGCGTTGTATTTTATATGTGTATGAGGTAAATATCTGACTCCCTGGTAGATCATTGATTATTAATGGTGATGTGTTTGTTTATTGTAGAAGTACTTTATGGCTAAGGAAACTAGTTCTGGTGGAGGAGATGACTTCTTCTCGAAATTTTCTCAATTGATGAGTAGGACTGAATCTGGTCCCACTCTTGACAAATTCCTAAAAAGGAATCCCCCTGCTTATAAAGGAGGGCATGACTATGATGGAGCGAATGTTTGGATACGGCAAATTGAACAAGCTTTTGAGTATTTGGAGTGTTCGGAGGAGCAGAAAGTACAGTTTGTAACTTATCAGCTGAAGGACGAGGTTAGGATATGGTGGTCTAGGACCAAGGTGCAAATGAATGCAGCAAGTGAACCGCTGGTGTGGGCGAATTTCCGTAGAAGGTTTCTTGTCAAATACTTTCCTGATAATTACAAAATCCGTAAAGAGATGGAGTTTCTGAGATTAGAACAAGGTAGAATGTCAGTGGCTGAATATTCTACCAAGTTTGATGAATTGTGTGACTTCTATCACCCTTTCTCCTTGGAAGGAACCGAGGGTAGTAAATGTGCTAAGTATGAAGCTGGATTACGAATTGAACTTCGCAATGTGATTGTGCCTATGGAGATTCGAGATTATCCTACTTTGGTGAATAAGGCTAGGCTGACTGAGGAAGTACAATTACAAAGAATATTTCAACCAAAAGATAAGAGACCGTTGAAGGCAAGAGGATTCAGCTTTAAGAAAATGGGTTAGTTCTTTCGTGGCGGTAAGTCTTCCGCTACGTCTTCTTCCTCTTCTGGTCGTGGTTCTACTGGCCGTCCTAGTAGCCATTCGGGTAGCCGTGCATGCTATAATTGTGGCCAGGAGGGCCATATTGCGAAACATTGTCCGGCTAGTCAAATTGTTTGTTTCCAATGTGGACAACCGAGGCACCTTAGGCCTGATTACCCACAGAGGAAGCAACCGAGTGGACACGGTAACCGAGCCAATGCTTCTGTGACTCGTGGTGCTAATCTTCAGAGGGGAGGTAGAAACGGTGGTGGTCGTGGGGGCTAACACTCGGGGAGGTCTGATGCTCAATCCAGTGGTGCTCAAAATGTTATGGCTGGGCGAGTATTTGCCTTTGATGCTTCTGAAGTTGCAAGGACTGACAACTTGGTGCAGGGTAAGTGTATTATTCATGGCTATCTGGTAAATGTAATTTATGATTCTGGGGCGACCCATTCTTTTATCTCTGAGAGTTGTGTACGACGGCTTGGTTTGCCGGTGGTGTTAATGGAGAATGCTCTTAGTGTCTCCACTCCTACCAGCTCCACTTTCCATGCAACCACTATGTGTGGGGAATTGCCAATGCAAGTTGAAGATCGCACCTCTCTCGTGAATCTAATTTATATGCCATTGAAGAACCTAGATATTATTTTAGGTCTCGATTGGTTGGCTGCTAACCATGTTATGGTGGACTGCTATCGGAAGACCATAGTTTTCTCCCAAGAACTTGACACAAAGAACGTGGTGAGTGATGTCTCCACAACTTATGTTATTCTATTTACTTCGGAAGGACGATATAATCTTATGCCTAGTGATATTCCGGTAGTGTGCGATTTTCCTGATGTATTTCCGGAATAAATTTCAGAGTTGCCTCCCAATCGGGAGATTGATTTTACCATTGATTTGATTCCCGGGGCCGAACCTGTGTCCCGTGCGCCCTATAGAATATCTTCTGTAGAATTGACCGAAGTGAAGAAGCAAGTGAACGAGATGTTGGAGAAGGGGTTTATCCGACCGAGTGCTTCACCTTGGGGTGCTCTGGTACTATTGGTGAAAAAGAAGGACGGTAGTATGCGGATGTGTATCGACTATCGACAGTTAAATAAGTTGAAGGTTAAGAATAAATATCCTTTGCCACAAATCGATGATTTGTTGGATCAGTTGCGAGGCACTGTAGTATTTTCCAAGATTGACTTGAGGTCGGGATATCACCAAATAAGAGTGAAGTCGGAAGATATTCCAAAGACGGCGTTCCGGACTTGGTATGGACACTTTGAGTATGTTGTAATGCCCTTTGGAGTGACAAATGCTTCTGCTATCTTTATGGATTACATGAACCGGATCTTTCAACCATACTTGGATCAATTTGTGGTAGTGTTCATCGATGATATATTGGTGTATTCGAAGTCGATTGAGGAGCATGCACAACATCTTCAAGTTGTTCTGTAGATATTACGTGAGAAAAGGTTGTATGCTAAGTTATCTAAATGTGATTTCTGGGAAGGAAGTGTACAATTCTTGGGACATGTGATTTCCCGAGATGGCGTATTTGTTGATCCATCTAAGATTGAAGCAGTTATGGCTTGGGAAAGGCCTAAATCGGTGACTGAAATTAGGAGTTTCCTTGGATTGGCTAGGTATTATCATCGCTTTATTGAAGGATTTTCTCGTATTGCGCTTCATTTGACTCAGTTGACGAGAAAGGAGAATCCATTTGTATGGTCGGACAAGTGTGAATTGAGTTTCCAAACTCTTAAGCGGTGTTTGACTACTGCCCCTGTACTTGCACTACCAGATGTGACGAAGGAATTTGTGGTGTATTGTGAAGCATCTAAGTTTGGTTTGGGATGTGTGCTGATGCAAGACGACCGGGTGATCGCCTATGCCTCAAGGCAATTGAGACCGCATGAACAGAATTACCCGACTCATGACCTTGAACTTGCGGCGGTAGTATTTGCATTAAAGATCTAGCACCATTATTTATATGGGTCTCGCTTTGTGGTATTTAGTGACCACAAGAGCTTGAAATATTTATTTGATTAGAAGGAACTAAACATGAGACAAATGAGATGGGTGGAGTACCTAAAGGATTATGATTTTGATTTGAGGTACCATCCTGGTAAAGCAAATGTTGTTGCCGATGCTCTGAGTAGAAAAGTATTACATGCAGCTTTCTTGATGGGTAAAGAGCAAGAATTGTTGGAAAGCTTTTGTGATATGAACATTGGGGTTGTTATGAACGCTCCAAATTAAATGATAGTTGGGATGCTGAAGATCTCCAATGAATTTCTGGAATCTTTAGCTGTCACCCAAAAGGACGATGAAGAGTTGCTGGAACTGCTTGACACTCAAGCAAGAGGTAAAGATATGGAATTAATCAAAGGTAACGATGGAATTTGGAGATTCCGATACCGGGTGGTGGTGCCTGCAAAAGGTGATTTTAGGCGACCCGTGTTAGCTGAAGCACATAGGAGTTCTTTGAGCATTCATCCCGGTGTTACGAAAATGTACCACGATTTGAAGAAAGAATTCTGGTGGCTGGGAATGAGAAAGCAATAACCGAATATGTGAAGTCTTGTGTGATATGTCAGAAATGTAAGGTTGAACACCAGAGACCCCCTGGATTGCTTCAACCACCTGAGATTCCGATTTAGAAGTGGGAGAGTATTACTATGGATTTTGTATCCGGGTTACCTCGCACTCGTTCTGGATGTAATGCAATCTGGGTAATTGTAGACAGGTTGACCAAGAGTGCTCACTTTCTGGCTATGAACATGAAATGGTCATTGGACCGATTGGCTAGATTCATTACTGAAATTGTACGGTTGCATGGCGTACCTTCGAGTATTATTTCAGATCGTGATCCCCGATTCACTTCTAGATTTTGGGGGAGTCTGCAGCAAGAATTGGGTACTGAACTAAGATTGAGTTCAGCATATCATCCTCAGACTGATGGTCAGTCTGAGCGTATAATTCAGACTTTAGAGGATATGCTTAAAGCCTGTGTATTGGAGCAAGGTGGTTCATGGGAAAGATACTTGCCATTGGTGAAGTTTGCGTATAATAACAGTTACCACAGTAGCATTGGTATGGCTCCATATGAAGCTCTATATGGTAGAAGGTGTCGTACACCTTTGTGTTGGAATGAAAATGGCGATGTCATTCATTTGGGACCCGAAATAATCCAGGAAAAGAATGAACAGGTTGCCTTGATTCGTGGGAAAATGAAGATTGCCCAGGATCGACAGAAAAGTTACTATGACAATCGTCATAGACCACTTGAGTTTCAGGTGGGAGATTGGGTATTTCTGAAGGTTTCACCTGCCAAAGGTGTAGGTCAGACACTGAAGCGTCATAAGCTTAACCCGAGATACATTGGGCCATATCAGATTTTGGAGAGGATTGGTGATGTTGCTTACCGATTGGATCTTCCCCAGTCGTTAACTAATATCCACAATGTATTTTATGTGTCATAACTTCGAGCGTACATTCCTTGTGATTCCATGATTGTGCTGGAAGATTCTATCGAATTAAAGGAGGACCTGACGGTGGAAGTTACACCTATCTGTATTGAAGAATACCAGGCTAAACGGCTAAGAAACAAAGAAGTACCATTGGTAAAGGTGAAGTGGCAAAATTTAAATGGGATAACCTACACGTGGGAGTTAGAATCAGACATAAAGCAGTTGTACCCCGATCTTTTTCAATAAGGTACGTTGATTTCAGGGACGAAATCCCTTTTTAGGGGGGTGGATGTAACATCCCTGATATTTTAGTAAAATTTTGATTAGCGAAAAATATTAATAATTGTTTTAGAGAATTATTTGATATTTTTAGGGATTGTTATTAATGCAATTATAAATAATTAACTATTGTGGAAATAAATAAATTTGTTTGGTTGATTAATTACAAAAGGGTTAAATGAGGTGAAATTAGAAGGAGGTAAAAGTTTAATTAAAACTTTCAAAGAAAATACAAAAGGGTGATGATTGATGAAACTATTGGCATTGTGTGATGATGTGCATGTACTCTCTTATATTTACTGGTCGTGATTTGTATCTTGAGAATAATGAATATGTATCTTGTTAGTTAATTACCATTCTAGATTAATTATGATACCAAACACTCACCCTTATTGTGGTTCTCTTTTAATTTAGTAACCAGTGATAGGGGAGAGGTCGGAACCCCGGAGGTGCGCCAAGCGGAGGATTAATGCCAAGGAGCCGAGGAATTATGAAATGAATTATGTGTGTAATGTATAATGAGTTTTCTGTGTATGTGATGCCATAATATGTTACTTGTGTGTGTTGAACTAATCTAGAATTGGTATGTTGATTAATGTGGATGTGAATTCATGTTGCTGAAGTGGTATGGTAGTGATGCTAATATGATCGGTGTCGAATTTCATGAGTTTGATGTGTATATATATATATATATATATTGGCACGGAGCCAATAGTAGATGTAAATGATAAATTGCTATGGGCAGGTTTTTTAAATAATTGTGGGTCATGAATGAATTATGTTTGTTGTAGCATAGTTGATTACTGGACGAATCTCGCCTGAACGGATTCAGTCTCGTCCGAGTGAGCCATAACCGAGAGAACCTCTTCCGAGTGAAGGAAGGTTAGAATGTTTCCGAGTGAGGCATGACCGAGAGAACCTCTTCCGAGTGAAGGAAGGTTAGAATGTTTCCGAGTGAGGTATGACCGAGAAAACCACTTCCGAGTAAAGGAAGGTTAGAATGTTTCCGAGTGAGGTATGACCGAGAGATCCACTTCCGAGTGAAGGAAGGTTAGAATGTTTCCGAGTGAGGTATGACCGAGAGATCCACTTCCGAGTGAAGGAAGGTCAAAATGTTTCTGAGTGAGGTATGACCGAGAGATCCATTTCTGAGTGAAGGAAGGTTAGGATGTTTCCGAGTTAGGCATGACCGAGAGAACCCTTTCCGAGTGTAGGAAGGTTAGAATGTTTCCGAGTGAGGTATGACCGAGAAAACCCTTTTCGAGTGTAGGAAGGTTAGGATGTTTCCAAGTGAGACATGACCGAGAGAACCTTTTCTGAGTGAAGGTTAAGATGTTCCCGAGTGAGATATGACCGAGAGGACCATTTCCGAGTAAAAGACAATTGTTGTGAATTTTCCTTGCATGTCCCGTAGTTCGCTCAGGTTTAAAATGTAGAATTCACTCAAGCGAGTCGGAACTCGCCTAAGCGACCTTCACTGGTTTCGCTTAAGCGAATCAGGGTCTCGCTCAGGCGAATGACCCCTGACTTCGTTTTCTTCTTCCGCTTATTTTAATTAACTCTATTTTATTATTTGATTTATTTACTATTGTTTATTATTTTAAGTGTGCTTAAGAAAAATAAATGTTGTTTTACATTAGGATCTAATTAACTATCAGTAAACACGAAAAATTTATTATGAAAAATAATTAAACAGATGTAAATAAATGTAAAATTGACGTACGTCACACCTTTTAAGGAGTGAAATTCTTCGCCTATGAAGACTACTTATTTTCTAGTTTGGCTATAGTTAATTTCCTTTGTTACAAAAAAATTAAAAATACACAATATCTTTTTTATAAGGTAAAATTAAACGAATCATTAAAACTAATAAAAGTGGCTAATTGATAATTAAGTTTATTGTTTTTTTTAAATAACATGACATTCTAAGTTTACCCAATGAACCTAATTCATAAGTTTGATAATAGTGAAGATAGTAATATCTCTCCTAATTTGATTGGTTGGTTTATATAGTCATATCACCAAATAATTTATTATTTCTTGTAATTAATAAGAGTAAATATGAAAACAACAATAAAGGTTTTATAAAAATTCTAACTATACGGAAAAAAAACTTTACAATTATACCTTATTAAAAAAGAACAAAGGAAATATATATTATTAATTTTGTATGCATTCTCTATATATTTAATGCAATAAATATTAACAAATATTTTTATCATATTAGTTAAAAAATTAAACAAACAAAATTGTAGAGGGAAAATTTCATTAACACGATTATGCAACTTTATCGTAATTGAAAAAAAATTACTCATCAATTATTTAATAATTACTCTAAGATACTCATTGAAATTGGATTTTTATTCCTAATATCTATAACCTTATAAAAGATAAGAAGTCAAAATGAGAAATTTCATCTTAGAAAATATATCAGACTCATATAAAAAATCATAAGATACTACGATAATAATATTAATTTTGAACACAACTTTTTTCTTTTAATTTCTGATCCTGTGATTAAGGGAAAGAAAATAAAAAGAAAAAATTTTAAATTTAAATTGAAGAAAAAATAAAGAGATAACATATTTATCCCTAAAAAACCAATTTTCCTCTTATTCTTCTTCTATTTTCTCTTCAACTAAATAAAAAAATCATAATTTTGAGTGTTTTCTCTACTATCTAATTTCATTCCACTCTTTTTCTTTCTACCACTGTAAATTATATAATATTCACACCATTGAATATTATAAGAAAAAAAAAAGTTAGTTGGACTATTGTAACATCCACCAGACTCTGGATGAATAGAAGTAAGACCCACACGTATTGATGACATAGAACACATTAAAAACTATTGTTTTGGTGGCATTTATTTTGTCATTCCATCAAGTTTGAATTTTATGAATGAGTGATGGCAGGGTTGCATAACAGAACACAGACCGGCAGCATAAAAGGTGGTGATGACGATTATGAATTGCAAGTGGCCCTTACAAAATGGTACTCTACCAGCAAATAAGAGTGACATTAAATTACCACCCTACAGTGCTTGGACCAAAAGAGATAAACATGTAAAATTAATGCAACTCCTCATTCAATGTTATATGTTCCCTCTTCAAACCAAAACCTCCTTCAATGCTTCAAATTTCACTTCATAAATATTAATAACACTTGATTAATGAACTATATATGCATTTAAAGATGTTTCAAAATTTTCTCATCACTAAAATAATTGTCAGTTAATAATCAACAAACTAGTGTGGTAACTAAAATCTAAAAAAAAAAAATTGAACATGTAATAAATGTTAAATGAGATCCCTAGGGTGTCATAGACGTTTATCTATTCGAGGGGTGACATTAGCTCATCCTCTCTGAATTCTGATGTAAATCTTAATCTTGTAGAATACGAAAACAGGACTTTCTGACACACTACTTCTCATCATCCTCACATCTTCTTATCTCCTTTTGCAATGCTTCTTTCCCCTCAAAGATATCCCTTTGTTCTTATTTCTCAAACAACATAAAAGGAAAGAAAATTTTGTGCAGAAAACATACCCAGATATCCTGAGGTCTTATCATAATAATTGAAAAAACTCCTTACAACATGATTTTTCCTTGTGAGGTGAAATTGTAATATATAATGAAAGAAAGAGAATAAACAGATATACATGGAGATGTTTCTGATATACATAAATAAGCTATAAATATGTACTGTAAATAACAAATATCTACCATGTACAAGGTGAAAGGGGATGGGACAAAGAAGGAACCTATATATATGTAGTTGATTGAAGTAATACATGTTTTGATTCCAAAACAAATATGGGTGTTATATATTCCCTTATTATGGATTGAAAAAGTAGTCACCACATTTGCATTTCCAACTCATTGGTTTGTAATTGGAAAGGTCATCACTTCTTGATGAGTAGGTAACAACTGTGACTGCTCTTGCTATGGAAAAATAATGGCTCCTTTGACTTTGAATTTGAGGGACAACAGGGACTTGAACTGCTTCACAATGCCCACATGCTCTGCATCTGTTCTCACACTTTGGAGGCCTTGACCCTATCTGATGCTTTGCCACCATGATTCCTTCCCTCTCTTTCAACTCCTTCTGCATACATATACAACATTAACATTAGCACCCCATGTTAAATATATACATATTAATACCACTAGAGCACAAAAGAATTCATCTTTATGATTAGATAATTTTGTACCTTGTTTACTTCATACTCATGATTGAGAATTGCTCTTCCTGCATGCATATACACATAAAAACAAGTAAAGTTAGATTTTTTTGAATAAGGGAAGAGAATTGGAGTTAAAGGGGAAGTGGTGGTGATAAATTACCTTGAGCCGTGAAGATAGAAGAAGTTGAAGCAAAGAGAATGAGCAAGAAAATGGTTTGTCTATATTTGTTAAAGCAGACAGACATTTGAGTTCTGCCCATCTTCTGAGAGGAAGAGAAAGAGACCGCAGAAGAAAGTAGCAGTTGAGTTAATTTGTGTTTGAATGTAACTAAATACTAAAACCTTGATAGAATATAGATAGATAGAGGGTGGAAAGGAACAGTGAAATAGAGAGAAGAAGAAGGGGGAGGGTATGTGGCAGTGAAGCTGAGATTCTGAAAAAGGTGTCCTAAGTGGGTCAGATATTGAATTGAATGCCACCTCTATAATGACTCTCTTATTATTTCCTCATCACAAAAGGTGTTTATGATTTATGAAAAATAATGGACTTTGAAATGGAGCATGTAATTGCAAGGGAAGGACCTTACTCAGACAGATACCTCGTTTGTTGAGCCTAAGAAACCTACAAGTTGTGTCAAATGGGGACAATTCTTCAACTGAGGTGAGTGAGCTCACATCACAGGCATGGAGTAATGTCAAAATACTTGCAAGAGAAAAACCAAAAACCACGTTACCAACTTCATTGATTTTGGTTTTATACACATTTTCAACACGCCAACCCTGTCTCCTAATGTTTCCCAGGCTAGGAATCTCACATTTGGTAAGTGCTTAAGATTGTGTTTGGTTAAAGAAAAAGTTGGGTTAGTAGATGGTGGTTTGGTGAGAAATTACCAAAAAGGGTATTAGTAAAAAATATATTGAATATGTATATATATTAATAATATAAATATATTTTAATTCTAAAAATGTAAATATGTATATATATTTAAATAATATTATGTATAATTAGGTTTTTTAGTTAACAAATTAAATTATTTTAAATTTATTTTTTAATTATTTTTCATAGATATTGAATATATTTCAAAATTCTCACTTTTATTTTAAATTTTTTTTATCAGACTAGTAAGGGTTATTTTTTAAAAATAAATTACTTTAAAATAGATAATTTATAAAAATTAACAATTATAGATTATTGTTTTAAGAAAATAAAATATTTTTATAATATTACATTTAATATTACAATAAATCAGAATTAATATATTAAATTTAATATACATTACAATTAATATATTAAATTCAATACCCATTATAATACACTTAAATTACATTCCAATAAATCAGAATTATATTCCAATAAATTATAATTTAATACAAATTACATTACAATCAATCAGAATTTAATACACATTATATTACAATAAATTAGAATTTAATACACATTATATCACAATAAATCAGAATTTAAATTTAAAAAATACCAAAAAAAACTTTACAATACACTCTAACCAATTTGGTTCCACCCATTTCTCCGTTCCGTCTCCGTTTCGTCTCCCTCAACGCCAAAATCCTCCGTCTCCCTAACGGCTCTGTTTGGTTCACCCTGCGTTCTGGAAACCTCCGTTGAAGCTCCGTTCGCGTCCCCAAAACTCCGTCCGCGTGAAGGTGCCTCTCCCTTCCCTCAACTGAACGCGTTTAGGCGAAAAGACCAGCGTACCCTCCAATTTTGCTTGAAAACTCTGTCACCTACCCTCAAAGGTGACTCCTTTACACGGTTGGAGGCCAAATCTCGCACAAAGGCGCAACCTTGGATCCCTCATCTTCTCCGATTTTCTTTTGTTGGTTTTCTGTTGGGCTCTTTGTCTCTTCTTCTTCTTTGGCTCTCTGTCTCTGTTTTCTTTGGCTCTCTGTTTCTATTTTTGTGGGGTGGGTTCTGTTGGGGTTTCTTTTCTGGTGTGGGTTTGGGGTTGGGTTGAAGGGAGGTGGTGAGTTACGGGTTTGGGGGGTTTCAGGGAAGGTAGGCCATGGGGGTGGGGTTACATGATGGGGCTGTGAGGGGATGGTTGATGGTGGTGGAGATGGGTGGGGGATGGGTTTAGGGGGACGGTGATGGGTCACGGGTGGGTGGGTGGCGTGGGGATGTGGTGGTGGTAAGGCTATGAGGGTGGTGCTGGTGGACTGTGGTGGTGGAGGCTGAAGTGGGTGGTGGACTGTTCCACCCATTTCTCCGTTCCGTCTCCGTTTCGTCTCCCTCAACGCCAAAATCCTCCGTCTCCCTAACGGAGCTCTGTTTGGTTCACCCTGCGTTCTGGAAACCTCCGTTGAAGCTCCGTTCGCGTCCCCAAAACTCCGTCCGCGTGAAGGTGCCTCTCCCTTCCCTCAACTGAACGCGTTTAGGCGAAAAGACCAGCGTACCCTCCAATTTTGCTTGAAAACTCTGTCACCTACCCTCAAAGGTGACTCCTTTACACGGTTGGAGGCCAAATCTCGCACAAAGGCGCAACCTTGGATCCCTCATCTTCTCCGATTTTCTTTTGTTGGTTTTCTGTTGGGCTCTTTGTCTCTTCTTCTTCTTTGGCTCTCTGTCTCTGTTTTCTTTGGCTCTCTGTTTCTATTTTTGTGGGGTGGGTTCTGTTGGGGTTTCTTTTCTGGTGTGGGTTTGGGGTTGGGTTGAAGGGAGGTGGTGAGTTACGGGTTTGGGGGGTTTCAGGGAAGGTAGGCCATGGGGGTGGGGTTACATGATGGGGCTGTGAGGGGATGGTTGATGGTGGTGGAGATGGGTGGGGGATGGGTTTAGGGGGACGGTGATGGGTCACGGGTGGGTGGGTGGCGTGGAGATGTGGTGGTGGTAAGGCTATGAGGGTGGTGCTGGTGGACTGTGGTGGTGGAGGCTGAAGTGGGTGGTGGACTATGGGTGTGTTTTTTTGGTTAGAGTGTATTGTAAAGTTTTTTTTGGTATTTTTTAAATTTAAATTCTGATTTATTGTGATATAATGTGTATTAAATTCTAATTTATTGTAATATAATGTGTATTAAATTCTGATTGATTGTAATGTAATTTGTATTAAATTATAATTTATTGGAATATAATTCTGATTTATTGGAATGTAATTTAAGTGTATTATAATGGGTATTGAATTTAATATATTAATTGTAATGTATATTAAATTTAATATATTAATTCTGATTTATTGTAATATTAAATGTAATATTATAAAAATATTTTATTTTCTTAAAACAATAATCTATAATTGTTAATTTTTATAAATTATCTATTTTAAAGTAATTTATTTTTAAAAAATAACCCTTACTAGTCTGATAAAAAAAATTTAAAATAAAAGTGAGAATTTTGAAATATATTCAATATCTATGAAAAATAATTAAAAAATAAATTTAAAATAATTTAATTTGTTAACTAAAAAACCTAATTATACATAATATTATTTAAATATATATACATATTTACATTTTTAGAATTAAAATATATTTATATTATTAATATATATACATATTCAATATATTTTTTACTAATACCCTTTTTGGTAATTTCTCACCAAACCACCATCTACTAACCCAACTTTTTCTTTAACCAAACACAATCACTATTTCTCAACCCACTTTTACCCAACCAAAATTTTTCACATCCAAACACAATTCCGTTTACAAAACCCCAGTTTTCTCAACCCCAGTTTATAAAACCTCAGTTATCTCAACCAGGTTACCCCAACGGGTAACCAAACGGACCCTAAATATAGTGATTTTGATAATTCTACAATTTAAGAAAAATAAGATATTGGTGCTTTTTTTTCTTAGTTTTTTAATTTCCTATGTTTACCGGTGAAGAAATAATAAATGTTTTACCTATTTACTAATATCAGAAAGATATTATAAGATAGTTACTAATTTTATAAATATACTCTTAAAATTACAAATCATTCAATGAGTTTATTTAGAATACATTATTAGTTAAAGCTTATAACATCTCGGACTAGTTCGGTTGAATTAAAAACTGTTGTGAGTATTTTAATGTATGTTGAATTCTTAATAATAAAAAGTTAAATATAAATGTCATACAATCATAAATTTAAATATGTTTATATAAATTATTTACTTGAATAATAATCACATTACAAGTCATATATACGATGAAATCTACTCGGTATAAGATACAATCGCTATATTTACATAATTATTAAATTTATTACTCTTTTTAAATCTTTAATTGTTTTTATATGACTCTAACTTTACCAAGATTAAAAAATCTAATTATTTTAGTCAAATATATTAAAATTTATCAAATACTTTTACTATAATTTTAAAATTACCTTAATAATAGTAATAAAAAGTAAAACAAAAATTATAACATCCTAATTTTAATTATTGGTTAATTTTATTAATCAAATAATTAAAATGGGAAGGTTAAATTAATTAATGACAGTTACGTTAATTTCTGAAATTTATCGGTGTAAGTTTTGGGTAACCTAAAGTTACCCGATTGGTTTCAGAAATTAACCAAACGTTAAAAAGGACAATATTGCCCTCCATTTCATTAATTCAATTTCACTCTTCCTCGCCATTCACTCTCGCGTGCCAAAGAAAAAAAAGAACCAAAGCAATTTTCACTTCCTCCTCCACCTCATTTCCATCGCGAGCAACACCACCACACTCATCCTCCATTTTCTTCAATTTCACCAATACAAAGCAAAAACTCAACTCCATTTTCCTCCTCATTCCCACGGACAATAAGGCTTCATACACGTTTTTGTTTTGGCTTGCTTCTTCTACCCAACTCTTTAAATTCCTTCAATTTTATGAGTTTTAGGTCGTTTCAAAGCCAATTACAAGTGTGGGCAACTTTGGGCATTTGAGGTTTCTCAAGTTCTCAATTTTAAGTAAGTTTAGAATGACTCATTGCTTCAAGTAGCCCTGTTTCATGAATTTGAACTTAACCTCTTTGATTTCCATGGCTTAGGGACTATTTCAGAGCCATCTTGGTAAGTGGACAGCATTCAAGTTTAGCGAAATTAGGTTTCAGAACCTGTTGATAATTATCGAAACCATAGGAAATTGATGAACTTAGCTCTAAAATGAGTAACTGCTACTGTAAGAGTCATTAAAAATGATTGTTGTTAATTTTAGGAATTTTCATATTTGGGAACTAGTGATTTAGAATAGAGATCTTGGATTCCTGGTAGGGGAAGCATTTATATTTTAAATGTATGGATTATGAACGGATAGAGGATATAGATGGGTTATGTATTTATATGATGATTTATTGATAATTAGGTGGAAATTGATAATGTAGATAATTGATTTGATTATGGGTATATCCCCTGATGTTATGGTTATTTATATGATTGATGTTTATTGGATGTCGTTCATATGTCTTTGCTTGATGGTTGATGATGATGTAAATTGATGGTGTTATGTGATTGATGATAAATATAATGATTGAACAAGCTTTGGATAGCTTAATTGAAATATTGAATGTTGATTGCAATTAAATGATCTTGTGGCATGCTATGCGTAATTGATGAATTGAAATGTGGACCCTTGGTGATGGTAACTAAGTGGCGACCCTGTTGATGGTAATCAGGTGGTTTAGTGATAATTGATGATTGCTTGACATATCATAGCATTAAAAGGACACACACAAGACTGTAAGAGGATTGTGATGCCGACCCAGATGGGAGGGCGACCTTTGGATAAACATAAACCCTGTGGTAGTTTCCTTTGGATTCCACGACCGCCTTGGCTTGGCTTCAAGGTCGGCCTATAACACCTGAGTTGAGATGTTGCTATCACTAAGAATGACTGGTGTTATAATATGGGTGAGCGGTTTGATACTAGTAAAAGACTTATGAATATATATGTTGAGACTATTGAAGCAAAGTTGGTTTTGTAAAGAAACAATAAGTCATTACATGATCAGACCCCAAAACTACGTGTTATTATCAGACCCTGGATTTGCTAATAACAAACACTAATGATTGGTCAAAAGAAGTTCGCTCTCATGTTATCTAACCCGTTTGTCTAAGTATTTCAAGAACTACACAAGTTACAAAACATAGGGGGAGTATGTATCAACAAAAGTCTGATCTAACTTTTGTTAGACCTTAAAAAGTCTGATACAACCATCAGCTCCATGTTCTGATGAAACAGACTCTTAGGTATTCTTAATCAAACAAAGTAGAACATTACTTCAAAAACCAAATCTCAACGTTTGTAAATCTATTTTTATGATGCCTTGAAACTCATACACTTATTAAGACAAATGTGCTTATCATAAAAAAAAACAAGAGACAAATCAACAGAGCAGCCAACTTAGTGATCAAAGTTCCCAACATAATCCTTTATGCAGAAGTACAAAGAGATGGTACAAGTCAACATTTGTGTCAGCTCAGTTTCAGAGGATTACAACTTTATCTTCTTTTCTCTGTTCCAATCAAATAAAGCAAGAAAATAACTTTATTTGTTAACGCTACATAAGGAACCATTTTTATGCAAGAATAGAAGAACCCAAGTATCAGACTCTTTATTCACCTAGCTGGAACAACAAAAGTCTAATACCCCTCAAAGCTCAAAGCTCACAATTCCTTCACGGAATTTCCAATGGATATATCTCCTTTTAAGAGGCAGCAACGATTACCACTTGCTCCCTATAAATTCTCTTTCGAAGATTGACAGAAAGACAAGAAACAAACTTACAAGAATCATATTTGCAAACCTTGATATTGTGTCTTTTCAACTTAGTGTATACACTCTTCTTTGTATATCCTGAAACACTAAGTTCTATGAGTTACACTCTTTCATTCTTCCAAACTCAATTTGTAAGAATCTAGTGTGTTACCAGCCTTAGTTTTTAGTGTGGGAAACACTGTTGGCCTGAAGAGGCTTTTAAAAGAATACTTAGGTGTTTGGAGCTAGGAGTGGCTTGTTGAAACAATACTTGAGTTTAAGTCAGAAGTGGCTGGAGTCAAGAATACTTGTTGCACTAGACTGGTTCTATTATTGTAAAGGAGATTTTACAATAGTGGAAATCCTTAAAGTTCGAAGGGACTGGACGTAGCTTCTGTGTTGGAAGTGATCCAACATAAACCTTGTGTGTTGTTTTCTCTTCCTTGCTTTCATAAGTCTTATTATCTTTATTTTATTTGGTTCATTCCGTGAAAAGAGTCCATGACTTATTCAACCCCCTTCTAAGTCAGACTTTGAACCATCAGAGACAATTTATATACTACAATACAAATCCCATCAATTGAGTTCAATTCACATGCATATGCATTTGCATGTAGATATTAAGATTGAGATGCTATTGTGTAACTTATGATATGTATTATTGTGATTAATGCATTTATGATGATGCAATTATGTTAAATGGCAATGTGAATAACGATGAATTACGATGATTAATGTATAATGTGATAGTTGTAGAACTAAATAGGTTATTGAGTATGTTGTGATTAAGTCCAGTTCAATATTTGTCATTTAACATATATATGTTCATCCCTAAATCTTGTTATTTTTTACTGAACCTAGATAGGGAAGATGAGTGATGATTGGTCACATGAGGATCATTTGGAAGTTATGTGCATTTGTACATATATGTATAGTGTAGTTTTGATATTTTGTACCTTGCTCGGCTTTTGATATGGATATATATTTTTTATAGCAGACTAGGTATCTGACAACCCCATTAGATGTTTAGAATTGATTTTGATATCAAATAGTGAGTTTTAATGATGTTGATATGCATGATGATAGCTTGAACTTGGATAGACATGAATGGATTCATGATGATGAATTTATGATTGAAATGTCCAAGAACTGTCATATGTTGCACCTACTATTGAATTGATATGATGGGCAGAAATTATATTTGTCACATTGCATATGAGATGCTTGAATGAGATAAAGATGGTTTAGAAATCTAAGTGTCATGTTAGAGTTATGTGAAAAAGATGATACTTCCTTCGCTCTCATATATAAAATCAAGTATATTATTTTTTTAAAAATCAATAATATTTAATTTTGTTGTATAGACTTAATAAAATATTATTACCAATTGAGAATATATTTAATGTAGTTAGAATATCTAAATTTATCAATAAAGAAAAATAAACAAATAATAAATATTTTGTAGAAACTAGAACTCGTTAAACAAAAAGGGATGTTATTTTTTTATATATAAAAAAAACTTCACTTATATATAAGACTAGAGTAATACTACATTTTTGTTCATCGCTAACTTTTGAGAGTACACAAAACATTAATGCATCTCCTTTCACTTCGGACTCTCTCTATGCAAAGTTCGGATACACGTTTATGTTAGGTACTTTTATTTTATACTTTTTTAATTTTTTATAAGTCTTTAAAATTAAAAAATGATGTTAGTTTTTTTGTAAATTCCTGAAGAAAACAAGCATTTTATTATATTTTTCTTAATCTATTCTCAAGACTTTAATGTTTTTAAATTTATATAATTAATATAAGATGGTAAAGTTTAACTTTAAATATGGATATAATTAAAAAAAAACTGCTTTTTTATAAAATTAAAATAATAATTACTATTCTAGAACTATATATTTTTAAAATAAAGACTTATAAAAAATAAGAAATAAAGTACATATTAATATTAATTTTTCTCATAAAATATAATATCTCTTGCATTTATATCAGTGACCAATACCATATTCGTGTCTCTACTGCATAGGTTCAAAGATGTTGAAAACTGGGAATGGTAGGTCACTTGAAGAGCCTAGGAGCCACTGTATTGTACAGTTGCTTACTGTTATCACACCATGATTCATGTGCCACTGCTCTTTCTAATAAATTCAGGTGGAAAATAGATTGGTTTGATTTCTTTTATCAATATCTAAAAAATTGGTAATTTTCAAGCCATCACCAACTCTACTTTTGTTTTCCTCCTCAAGATTTACTTCTTGCTGATTTGTAATACGTAGTTACGTACAAACTTTATTGATGATATTCAATACTATATAGATCAAATTACAATAAGGTTACCTTTGTCTTAATTAGACTTGATAAGGTTAAGTTAAAGCTCCACCACTTTTTTTAATTAATCCAAATAAATGGATTTACACTGCAGCTAAACAATAGAATTAGTAACATCTTATGGTACAATTATACGCCCCAAGTCATCAATTTATCCAGCCCTTTCTTCTGTTCTATAAACCTTAATCTGTATTCTTTCCAGGTTGCATTAGCAAAACTCAGACAGGTCATGGAATGTCCTGAAAAGCCCCCTTTCTCTTCCTTCATTTCATGGCATTCTGGCATTACCCTGTCATGTTAGAATCCGGAAATATAAGCGGGAACATGAAGATTCTATAACTGAAAATTGTCAATCATGTGTTGGATGACATCTTCTCCATCAGAATTCATACAGTAAGTATTCACCTGGATATAACACAGTATTGTTAATCATGTATTTAAAAGATCTTATAAGAAGCTTACAAAATAATATATAACTTTTATAAATTATTTTTAACTTATTTTAATAAATTACTTGATGTAACTTATCAAAATAAGTTATTTTCAACTTATTCTAATAACTTTTACAATCAAATTTACAGTATAAGTTCTTATTTAAAAATAACTTTTTCCATAAACTCTTAATTAAGTTACTATAAAAACACAAATTTAAAACAAGTCATAATAAGGCTTAGCCTATCATCATAAATTTTCAAAACAAAAAATTTGTGACATTGAAGACCCCACCTCAAAGTTTTCAAGTCAGTTCTAAGTTAGCTCTAATAAAATCGATTCACTTAAGCCTCTTAAAGTGTACACAAGTCATATTACTAATTAAGGGTAGACGTTTTAACACATCTCTTAATGCCTTATACTAAATACTTAGTGAGTGAAGTTTGCACGATAATGCAGGTGGTCTAATACGGACCGAATAGGCTCTGATATTAGAAATATATTAGGCCTAACTTACTTCCAAAAGCTGGTTTTGGAGAGGAGAATTGTGTAAAGTCTTATAAAGAGTGTTCACGCCATATTGATGGTTAACATAGAACATTTTAAACAAAAGTGGAGAAATTGAGGGATTATGTTTCTACAAGACGTGTTCCAAGAGGTATAAACTTGCCTGAATGGTGCTATGTGCGAGGTATTTCTGCCTACTACCTCTGAAGCTGACATCAATCCGGTCCCAGCTCATTGTTGTTAAGCTTCTGATCATTTCTTCTGCAAGTGGTGTTAATTTGTTATAAGACACATTTTAGTATAGCTCCAAAATATAAATCATCAATTCTTCCTCTTCAGTCAGAAGCGGAAACATGTAAACTCCAAAAGCAAACAAAAAACCTACAGGCTTGTTTCTCCTGGTTCTTAATCATTATAGGATAAGTACTTATATGGCTTTTCCAAATAAGAAACATGGGTCCACTATACCCTCATAGATGCCACCTTTTTACCTCAGCATGTACACAAAATTACGGCTCTCTAAAGATTGCACTTGTAGTAAGCAGCTAACAACAGCAGTATTCTTTTGCTTCAAGTACACACAAATTGGTTTGGTTTGAAAATTTCCTTCCTTTAAGGTGTCGATAATAATGAATAATTATTGAATCACTTGTTATAAAACTGTTTCTCATGTCTAACAGAAAGAGACAATTAGAGTGCTAGGATGTGTCACTTAACCAAATACCTACTATAATGAGAATAATTAACTAAAACAAAGCCAATGCATTATCTTAAAATGACATCAACTTTGATTTTTTCTATTTTTCCCTTTTCCATTTTTGCTTTCATGGGCCATCTGCGTGCACAAAAGTCCACAAAAGTGCTCATCTTTTGAGCTTGAGCCAATAACTCGCCAATATCTCAGGCCATAACAGACAAAACCATGCCATGTTATCATAGTAGATTTACCAAAAAAAGTATTTAGATCTCGGCAGGTACAAGATGAGGTTCATCAGTTCAAAAAGGAAATACCTTCCATGTCAAGTTTACCGGATTCACCACTCACTTTGGATTCAGTAGGAACTTCCTCAGCAGCATGAATAGATTTTGCTGATTCTACATTTACAATATGTGGATAGTTCTCGTGTCTTGTAAGATGCCGGCGCTGAATCAGATACTAGTTAGACATAACAAATTATATTATGTATTGTACGGCAGAAGCTTGATACATTCATTACCTTTGGAAGCTGGCTTCTACGCCTTATAGATGACGTACTCCATCCAACAAGCTCTACTTAAGAGTTAAGTTCCTCATGTAATGTAACCAGAAGTACAGAACAGTGAGAAAAAATTGTGTAGTGAAAGATAAATTCAGTGAAATTAGTAATGGGCAAATTTGATCCCTTCTAAAAATTGGTCTTTTGATGCCACTGATTTATTTGGGCTCTAACATCACCAAATCAATGAATTTAATAACAACCATGTTCGATTTGATTCTTGAATTTGACAAAAACCAAATTGATTAATACATTATGCATATCAAAGTCATTGCCAAAGTAAAGAATCAAAATGATAATCTCGTCCTGTGAGATCATCACAGTCCCTTGCTTCCCTCACTTCACTTCTTGACTCCCGCTCCCTTTTACCATTATTCCAAAAAAAAGTGATAATCCCAACCTTAGGGATTGAAGTAGTTGGTAATTGTCAATTTCAAGGATTAAAATCTTAAGGTATTGACTTAGTGTTTTACCAACATATATTGTGATGAGAATACCCTATTATGAATTCTTCTGCATTAAAACAAAGAGGATACGATCATAGCGAATGTTAGCATAGGCAGCACGGCGTTTGAAAGACCTCAAAGCAGACCTATGGAGAAAGCGTAGTCTTGTTATGTATTCATGGCTCAGAAAAGTCATTAGTCAATCACAAAAACCAAACTATATATAAATCTTACATGAATTTCATATCTTCAGAGTCACGAACCATCTGCAGAAGCAGAGGAGGTTTTCCATCCTTGTTACCATCCATTAAATATAGATGTTTCCCTGTTCTACCAAAAACCCATGAAACACGAGATATTGCTTTCTCCAGAGAGTGAAATCCACAAAATAAAGGAACCTGATTCATGCAAAATTACAAAACCATGTCATGAAACCATTATCAACAAAGATTAGTAGCTCCTGTTTTTCCAACCTTTGTAACATTACCCAGAAATCAAAGAAAAAATATTTTTACTTGAAATTAACATTAATGTAATTTTCATATGATTTTCACCACAAGTCTAATACAATTTTCAATAAAAAAAAATCTTTTTTTTATAGCACAGTTAAAATTTAAGACAGTTACTTATTTAACACCATGGTGTTGCAAAGTACTACATTTAGCTATCACTAATGGCCATCAACTGCTGCAGTGTAATCACACATAGTAAAACAACAAATCAAATAACATATAAAAGAATGACCTGTTTATGCCCTCTAGAACCAAGGTGTGGCGTTGCAAAAGTAATAAAATTTATGGGCTCTAGTCCTGCAATTTTCCCTTGATCTGAAACCTGAATCTCACAATGTCCATTCTCCTTTGAAATGTCTCTCCCATAAAGCTTGGCTATTGCATACCTTGCTATCATGCCACCTGAAGAGTGACCGACGAATGATATTTTCTCAACACTAGGGTGACGTTTTATAACTGATATAACCTGAGAAAAAGAGAAGAAAAAGAGATATTTTTATCTTTCAGCAGATGGCTAGTGAGGAATGAAAGTATAGCATTAACTGCACATGCAATGATGCAGTACAAAGATCAACAAATGAATATCAAAGGCGTAACACACCTCCTCTGTTAATCTCTCTCCCATTACATCAACACCATCAAATGTCAACATTGAAGAATTACGTTCACTACCTGCATTGCATAATGGTGATACACACATTCCATTAAACGATGGAAGCTAGCTTAGCTGTGAAAGAATTGAAGATAATTGAAACTCCTTCACTTTTTAGCCCATTCAAATAAGAGCAGGGGAAAGAGGTTGGTTCTGCATAATACAAGATCATCTATTTTGTAGATAAGAATAACCAGATTTTAATATAGACTCAATCTAGAACCCTTTTCGTAATCAAGTTGCAGGTCGTAACTGTGAGAGAAAAATGAGGATTTTTTAAAATATTTTATGCCCTTTTTGTTGGAAGTAGTTTTTTGAATTAAGATTATCAAATATTTGATATAATTTCCTAAATTCCTCTAATATTATTTATTATACAAAGCATTAGTGATCTTACAAATATATACAAAGAATACATATTTAAGAGACAAACATTTAACGACATTAAAAATATATAATTTTTGTTATATTATAGGACAAAAAATTCCATTAAAATGTACTTATATTTGGAATCAGAATTAGTGTTTCTTATTGTCATGTTCTGTTTTTCACTTTTAATAACTATAAAAATAAAAACATTTTCTGAAATCAAATACCTTTTATTTTTCATTTCTTCTTTTCACTTGTCATTACATTAATTTTTTCTTTTGTTTCTTGATTTCAGGTACTACTTTTTTTATATCAACAAAGGTTATTTGTTAATTTTTGTTGAAACTTGGAAGTGTCACTAGAAGATTTGAACTCACCAACCTCTCCCATTCCCTTCTCCCTTCACACTTTCCCAATCAATATTGGGCCAATCTTATATCCTTAAATTGATTTCAAGTACTTGTATACAAACAGAGAACATTTTCTTAGAATTGAAGCACTGATTTAATGGCGCTAAGTACCAACTGAACACAGTTAAGAACACAAGAGACAACAAAGCAAGCAACCAGGTTTGTGCGGACTCACAGTGAACAACAGCATCCTCTGGATACCTTTTCAGAAACTGCTTTGCAGCAAATTTCCAATTCTCAGCACTGCAATAGAGAGGTATATGGCTACATTACTTAAGGGAAACTGGAAAACTAACCACACAACCAAGTGTTTTAGTGGATGATCAAGTTTCACAAAAATGGTTAAATTAAGACATAAAAAGTTGTAAAAGAAGTAAGACAAACCTGCCTACGAGACCATTGACCATTATGATCAAGTGAGTGGGGTTAGGACGGTGACCAGACGCATCAACAACCTCAATATCAAAACCACCCTCCGTGGCATCATGTTGGATTCTGAAACAACCAAACTTGGGGAAATACGAACTCTTCTTTTTCTTTTTCTTCTTCTTAATGCGTATTTCATTGTTGATCTCAGTCTTCTTGGCCTCTCTTTCCTGGGGTGGTTGTTCGGAATCCATGGAAAAGGAACCAAAGTTTGAAAAGGTTATTGATTTGGTGGTGGCGTGGAAAGGGAAAAAGTAAAAAAGCGGTTTAAGTAGTTATATTAATATAAGATGCACATGTTTGTGTTTATGATTCTGAATCTAATGCACTAGAAATCAATCAAGTGCTTCAATGGCAAGGGACTCGCACCCAGAGCTGCCTCTCTATGACTTTTAGCTTCAACTACTTGACTCTGACCCTTCCATTTTTATTATAAACTATGCTAGATTTTGTTTCTATGCTTTCGTACTTTTATCTCTACTTATATATTCTGTATATTTTATGTGGCCAATCAACCACATTTCACATCTAGATTTTAGAATTTTTTATTTTTTGGTCAATCAGATTTTAGAATGATTTGAAACTTTTTTTTTTATCTTATCCTTTATTATTATTAGGCCCGTTAAGCTTTTTCTACTGTTGGATCTAAAACTTTTTGCTGGATTCTGGACTCTAGACTAGACACCTGATGTATTTTATTGCATGTTTGTTTTTGACAGTGAGTTGGGTTAGGATGGTTTGCTAAGATCAAGACAAATTTTAAAATTCAAGGATATATTTTTTGGTTTGAATGTTTGTACCAATTACAGTGTAAAATCTGTCTTACTGTGATTTGGATTTAGGTTAGGGAACTATGCATGGATACTCCATTCAGGGAAGGTGCAGATTCCTTGAGAGAAAGTAAAACAGGAGAAGTAAAGAAAGAAATTGAATTGAAAGGGAATCGTTAAAAAGTGATGAAAATGTGTTTAGATGGATACTTATTTCTTTAATTTTTAAGACATTTTCTTAATTTTTTATTTTCTAAAAAAGTATGAAAACCTGTGAATTATACTGATTTTTCAGTTTGAGAAAACATATTTAAATGTAATTAGTTTTTATTTTATTTCTTATTTTTTTCTTTCACATCATAAAAAAATGAAATATTATATTTTTCATTATTCTTATTTTGAAAATTTTAAAATATTAACCTCTTTTTACAATGAAAATTTTTTAAAAACTATTTTAAATAATTTTTTGAATAGTAATTATTTTTTAAAAAATTAATTATAATTTTTTTATTTTTCAAACATTTTCTTTAAACAGTTAAGTATATACACAAGTTTTCTATTTTTCTGCGTAATCTTATAGTATTTTTTATTTTTTATAAAAAGCATGTCAATTAAACACATATTTAAAATATCTAAAAATGATGTGACAGAAAAAAAGGCCTAAATATGAGGTTAACACGTAGCACCTTAACAGCTGTAATTTCCTCTGCCTGTGCGTTACTCAAACCTTACTTGCATCTCCTCCATTGTCACATTTTCCCTTCTTTTTTTTTTATAATTCAAGTATCCACCATCGATTAATATTAATTAATCCATTTCACTAAGTGCTCAGTTGAAAGAATATCAATTATTTTTGTGAAACAGACATATTTTAACATATAACGAATGAAAATAAATTTCTTATCCATTCAATACAATTTAATAATGTCTCGAACCGACATCAAATCAAATAAAAATAATGAGTTGTCCAAATGTATTTATTTTAAAAAAAACTATAAAATTTAGGCTAAATTACACTTTTGGTCCTCTAACACGTGTCACCCCACCAGAACTTAAGACATGTGTCAGATTTTGATTGAGTGATGATTTTTTTTGAAATTAAAAGAATTTGCCTTAAGTAGGACTTGAACCCATGACGCTTAAGTCAAATACCACATCCATCAACACTAGGCCACATGTAACTTTAATGATTCAAATGACAATATTTATATATAAAGGTAAACTTTCAATATCTAAAAGTGTATTTAATTTAATTATTATAATAAAATATTTACAGGTATATTTAATTTATTTATTACAAATAAAATATTTAAGACTATATTTAATTTTATTATTGTTAATAAAATATTTAGTTATTTTTTAATTTAATTATTTTGATAAAATATTTAAGAATATACTTACTTATTTATTCTTAATAAAATATTTAAAGGTATATTTAATTTTATTACTATATATTTAAATTATCAATAAAATAACTAAATATTTTATTAATAATAAATAAATTAAGTATATTCTCAAATATATTAATAATAATAAAAATAATTAAATTAGATATATTTTTAAATATTTTTAAATATTTTATTAATAATAAATAAATTAAATATATTTTTAATATTTAATAAAAAATAATTAAATAAAATATTTTTAAAAATATTTGATTAATAATAATTAAACTAAATATATTTTTCAATATTTTATCAATATAATTAAATTAAATATATTTTATATATTTTCTTAACAATACTAAAATTAAATATTTTTTAAAATATTTTTTAAAATAATTAAATATACCTTTAAATATTTTCTTAATAATAAATAAATCAAGTTTATTTTTTAAATATTTATTAGTAATAACTGAAATAAATATATTTTTAAATATTTTCTTAACAATATTAAAATACCTTTAAATATTTTCTTAATAATAAATACATTAAGTTTATTTTTTAAATATTTATTAATAATAATTAAACTAAATATATTTTAAAATATTAAATAAAAAATAATTAAATTAACTATATTTTTAAATATTTGATTAATAATAATTAAACTAAATATATTTTTAAATATTTTATCAAAATAATTAAATTAAAAATAATTAAATATGTTATTAACAATAACAAAATTAAATATAGCCTTAAATATTTTTGTTGCAATAAATAAATTAAATATACCTTTAAATATTTTATTATAATAATTAAATTAAATACACTTTTAGATATTGAAAGTTTACCTTTATATATAAATATTATCATCTAAATCACTAAAGTCACATGTGGCCTAGTGGTGATGGATGTGGTATTTGACTTAAAGGTCATTGGTTCAAGTCCTACCTAAGACAAATTCTTTTAATTTCGAACAAAATCA
Source organism: Clitoria ternatea (assembly GCA_037962975.1). NCBI lineage: Eukaryota > Viridiplantae > Streptophyta > Magnoliopsida > Fabales > Fabaceae > Clitoria > Clitoria ternatea. Next base: position 291,796,078 of record CM075670.1, read on the forward strand.
TCACCCAATCAAAATCTGACACGTGTCCTAAGTTCTGGTGGTGACACATGTGCTAACAAGATTGTGACACGTGTCCAGGTGTAACGCCCTCTGTTACACCTTAATAAATTCTAGAAAAATTCGTAATAATTTTTTTTTACTAAAGATATGTTTGTTAAAAAGAAACTATCGGAATAAATTATATACATTATTTCTGAAATACCTCAATATTATTAAAACTTTATAAAGTATTTGTACATTCATCCGAAGAAAATAAACATTAAACATTATAAGAAAGAAAGGAAACTACATGGCCCAAGAGCAGTTGCCTAGTGACATTATTTATTCATTGGACCACGGTATTCATACCGAGCTCCCTTTCTAGAACGTGCTATATATACTGTCAATGTTCTTCGATCCTTCCCTCTGTACGAACTATTAATTTAAAACATATGAAACAAAAACATAGAGAAAGAAGTGAGAAACAGAATATAATATTCCCAAATGGGACATAAGCAATAAAGAGTTTTCACAAACTAGTATAATAATATCAATCACAATCACAAACACAATCAATTTATGAATGTATGAATGATATGTCATATCTTCATCATAACTTATCTATATAAGTGGGCCCCTTAAATTTTAATTTGCACTGGGCCAACCAGGAGTTTACACTGTTCCATAATTCCGGATAATAATAACATGAACAGCTCAACTGGCATGGAAACACTTAGAGACTAGTCAGATTGAAAAGGTTTTTATTGTGAAAGTACCCGACACTAGGGAGCTACCCCAGGTCCCCTGAAGCACCCTTTCACACCCTCTCATCCCAAGGCTCACAATTAAGTCTCCTCTAATGTATCCTCGGTTTCTATAATCCGTCCCCAGACAATATCATTTTGTTTCTCTTCAATGATTCATGATGCATGAACTATTCGCGTATTTAGTTGGTTAAGGCTTTTAGAAACTCAATTATATTATCAGGGCCTACGAATCGCGACATAGCCACCCCAGTAAACTGTACTTTTTCAACTTCTCAAATACGCACATAGAATTTTAGTACAGTTCCTTTTCAAATTACAAATCAAATCTCCTTATAAATTTGAGTTTCAAAGCCTTAAATATATTTCACAACCTTCTTTAGAAAGTTTATAGGTCAATTCAAAATCAATTTCTAAAAACTCGAATTTAGAATTATCAGTCTTTAAAACCTTAGTACTTGAAAATTTTGTATAATATTTTTATACATTTAAATAATATGTATATATATATATATGTATATAGTAAAAAATTTATTTTTATAAAATAATTTCTCTTTCTTTTTCTTTTTAATAAACTAATAAAAAAATCTAAATTTTAGTAAAGATATATACATATATATTAAAATATAAAAGAGATTTCTAAAAACTTATGTAGTTTTATTGAAATCTAAGAAATTTCTTAAAAGTAATTGGAATAAATATGAATAAGTAAATAAAGAAGTAGGAGATAAGTAAATTCTTACTGAATTTTAGCTTTCCGTCATGCTTGCTATATGCTCAAACTCCACAGTACAAGATTATCAATCATAATCAAACATTGTCAATCATAATCAAACATCATAAAACATAAATAAATATTAACAATCATAATCAAATCAAATAATTAAGCATCAGTTATAAATATGATAATTTTAAAATTCAATGGTTATTTAAATTAATAAAGTTTGTTTTAAGTTCTATGGTCAATTCCTCGCACAGGTCTTTGTAAATCCAAGATAGTCCAGTCCTTGCATAGGTCTAGTTCAGTCCATATAGGTCATAAATAGTCCAAGTCCTTGCATAGGTTCAGTCAAGTTCGTAATAGTTCAAGTCCTTGCATAGGTTCAATCCAGTCCGCATAGGTGATAATAGTTCCAGTTCTTAAATATTTTAGATATTAAGTTACACAAGATGCTTAATTTATTAATAACAATTATTATAAATTTTAAGTTAAAAGTTATTATTTTAAAATAATAATATTGTTATGTTTAAAAGGAGTAGGGGACTCCTCCCAATATTCTTATGTATTTTCATATTATATCCTTAATCTCACCCCCCCCCCCCTTACCTTGATTTGCTACCAAAAGTGAATTCGCTATGCGCCTCCAAGTTCTAACAAAATATTAATACTAACTTATTTCAGTATAAGCTTAAGATGAAAATTAAGTTTGCTATCAGAATGATAAATAGTAAATATGTATAGTAATAATAAATAGTAACGGTAAATGGTAAGTCATTAATAGTAATGGTAAATAGTAATTTTTGAATAGTAATAGTAAATAGTAAATTGTGAATAGTAACTTTTTGAATAGTAGTGGTAAATGGTAAATCATGAACAATAACAGTGAATAGTAAATTTTGAATAGTAATGGTAAATAGTAAATTTTGAATAGTAACGGTAAATAGTAAAAATAACACAGTGGTAAATTATTTTTACTATAGTAACTTATTCATAATAGTACTAGTATATCAATGGTTTAAGAGTGCTAAAAAAATAAACTAAAATTATAAAAAGAATATAGAAGAAAGTTATTACCTTACACCTCCAGCAGAACTTCTTTTTACCAAAAGAATTTACTCCCCACTAATTTCTTACGCACTATCTCTCTAGATTCTCTCTCTAATTTTTGGTGTGAAAATGTTGTAAATGAGCCATCTATTTATAGGAAGAAAATTTTACTATTTAAGATTATTCAATTATTTATTTTACTATTTATGATGTAAGCGATGATGATGTAAGCGATGATGTCAGTAATGGCATTTTGGTTATTAGATGAAAGGTTAAGGGTATTTTTGTCATTCTCAAAAAAAAAGAAAATTCTAAAAAATTATAAATTATATAACAATCAAAAAGTTCTAAAGAACTATAATCAAATTCCTTTGAAATTTTATTTTAAATAAGAAATAACGAAATTAGGGGTGTTACAACTCTACTCCCCTAAAAAAATTTCGTCCTCAAAATTTACACTTTTTTTAGTAAAACAATTGGGGATGAGACTATTTCATCTCATTTTCTAGTTCCCATGTAGCATCTTCCCCTCTCGTTTCACTCCAAATGACCTTCACGAGTGGAATTTCCTTGTCTCTTAGCTTCTTTATTCTTCTGTCAGCTATTCTGATAGGTGGTGCATCATATGTAAGATTATCTTTAACTTGTATGACATCAGGTTCAATAACATGTGTAGGATCAAATATATACTTTCGTAAGTTTGACACATGAAAAACATTATGGATATTAGAAAGAAAAGGTGGTAATGCTATTTGGTAGGCAAGAGGACTAACTTTATGAATTATTTGATATGGACCAATAAATCTAGGAGTTAGTTTTCGAGATTTCATTGCCCGACCGACCCCAGTCATAGGTGTGACTTTCAAGAATACATGATCGCCTTCTTGAAATTCGAGCGGCTTTCTTCTTTTGTCATAGTAACTTTTCTGCCTGCTCTGTGTTGCCTTCATCTTTTCCTGAACTATTTTGATTTTATCCGTGGTTTGTTGTACCAACTCTGGTCCTAGCATCAAGTTTTCACCAGTCTCAAACCAACATAGCGGGGTCCTACATTTTCTTCCATATAATGCTTCAAAAGGTGTCATGCCAATGCTAGCATGGAAACTGTTGTTGTAAGTAAACTCCACATATGGTAAGAATTGATTCCAACTTCCTTTATGCTCTAACACACAAGCTCGTAACAAGTCTTCTAGAGATTGGATTGTTCTTTCTGATTGTCCATCCGTCTGAGGATGATATGCTGAACTTAGACGCAGTCTTGTTCCCAAAGCCTTGTGCAAGCTCTTCCAGAATTGTGATGTAAAACGAGAGTCCCGATCAGAAATGATACTTGAAGGAATTCCATGCAATCTCACAATCTCCTCGATGTATAATTTTGCCAGCTTCTCCATAGAGTAATGAATATTGACGAGAATAAAGTGGGCAGATTTGGTTAATCTATCAACTATTACCCATATTGAATCATGTCCTAATAGAGTTTTAGGTAGAGAAGTCACAAAATCCATGGTAATGCTATCCCATTTCCATTCCGGTATTTCCATTGATTGTAGCATTCCAGGGGGTTTTTGATGTTCCTCTTTAACCTTCTGGCAAATTAGACATGCAGCCACGTACTCTGCCACTGCTTTCTTCATTCCAGGCCACCAAAATAACTTCTTCAAATCTTGATATATTTTAGTAGCTTCGGGATGAATGTTCATAAAACTTTTGTGGCCTTCTTCCAGAATTGCTTTCCTCAACTCCTCTTTGTCAGGGATACACACTCGATCCTTATACTTCAACAATTCGTCGTTTTCCACATTGAACTTGACTTCTTTTCCTTGTTTCAAGAGTTCTTTCTTCTCTTGCAGGTATTTATCCTCTCGTTGAGCCTCTAAAACTTGCCTTAGGAATTCACTTGTCACTTGCAACGCTCCTAATTTGTAGCTATTAGCATTAACCTTTACTGCTAGGTTAAGATCTCTGAAGTTCTCTATCAATTCCAGCTCTTTAATCATCATTGTGGATGCATGTAGAGACTTTCGACTTAAAGCATCAGCTACTACGTTCGCTTTTCCAGGATGGTATTGTAACTCAAAGTCGTAGTCCTTTAAAAATTCCATCCATCTCCGTTGCCTCATGTTTAACTCTTTTTGGTCGAATAAATACTTGAGACTCTTATGATCGCTAAACACATCGAATGTTACACCGTATAGATAATGCCTCCAAATCTTTAAGGCAAAAACTACAGCGGCTAACTCTAAGTCATGGATAGGGTAGTTAATCTCATGTTGCCTTAATTGGCGCGACGTATAAGCTACAACCTTCTTGTCTTGCATGAGTACACTTCCTAGTCCTTGTTTAGACGCATCACAATAAACTTCAAAACTTCGATGTGGATCAGGGAGTACTAACACCGGCGCAGAAGTAAGTCGATCTTTCAGCTCTTGGAAACTATTCTAGTATTGTGTCGTCCACACAAAAGGTTGTCCTTTCCGTGTTAACTTGGTCAGTGGGTATCCTAACTTTGAAAATCCTTCAATGAATCTCCTATAGTATCCAGCCAAGCCCAAGAAACTTCTAATCTCAGTGATCGTGATTGGTCTCTCCCATTTTAAAACTGCCTCAACCTTGGAAGGGTCTACAGCTATTCATCCTTGACTAATTACATGTCCTAAAAAGTTTACCTCTTCCAACCATAATTCACACTTTGACAGCTTTGCATATAGTTGTTTCTTTTTCAGGATTTCCAACACAACCTTCAAATGTTCAACATGTTCTTCTCTGCTTTTAGAGTACACTAATATATCATTAATGAACACCACTACAAATTTATCTATATATGGATGAAAAATCCTATTCATGTAATCCATGAATACGGCTGGTGCATTAGTCACACCAAAAGGCATTACTAGATATTCATAATGGCCATAGCGTGTTCTAAAAGCAGTTTTTGGTACATCTTCTTTTTTTACCCTTATTTGATGGTATCCAGACCTCAAATCAATTTTGGAGAACACCATGGCACCACACAGCTGATCCATCAAGTCTTCAATCCTTGGCAGAGGATATCTATTCTTGATCGTCACCATCTTCAGTTGCCGATAATCTACACACAACCTCATGCTACCATCCCTTTTCTTAACCAACAACACTGGTGCACCCCAGGGGGATACACTAGGTCGTATAAACTGCTTCTCTATCATCTCTTTAAGTTGTTTCTTTAACTCTGCTAATTCTAGAGGTGACATTCGGTATGGTGCAATTGAAATGGGTCCAACTCCAGGTACTAGATCAATGACGAATTCCACATATATTTTTGGGGGTAGACTAGGGATATCTTCAGGAAAAACGTCAGGAAATTCACACACAATCGGCATATTTTTTATTTTTGATTCTTTCTCTCCTTTCATTGAAAGTAATAGCATGAATCCTTGAGCCCATCCTTTTAAAGAGGCACTCACTTAGTTGGCGGTTAGAAATCTCGAATCCTCAGGATCCAAATTCACTGGTTCTTTAAACATTATGGTTTTATTATGACAATCTATTAGAACATGATTGTCAGACAACCAATCTAGCCCAATAATAACTTCTAAGCCAGAAAGGGGTAAACAGAAAAGATTAACCTTAAAGTCCCTACCATCTATGATAATAGGGCATTTCCAACAGGCTTTAAAAGTGACAATGGGATTGTTTCAAGAAGTATGTACAGATAAGTCAAATGGCAGTTCTACCACAGGGAATTTTAGTTTTTCTACACAGTCATTGGCAATAAAGGAATGTGATGCACCTGAGTCATACATGTGATGACCTGGTTTGTTACACTTAAAGCAAACATAAGTGTTTTAAGGACAATCTCTTTTCAAATAGGGTCCTCCACAGATAAAACATTTAAAATTTGGTGCAGATATCGAGTAATAGCTTCCAGTTGAAGCTTAGGGTCTGTTAGGAACAAATGTTGTTCCAAACCGGTGAAATGGCATTTGGCAAGGCTTATTTCTCCTGAAGTCTCTTCTTTGGTGATGGTGAGGTCCTCCACTTCTCATTTCTCCCGCCTTATGAATGGGTTCACGACTTTTGGTCATTATATCCTTATGATCCTCTTCAAAGATCCTGCAGCGATTTACCAATACAGAAAGTTCACGGATTTCCTGCATTCTTATAGCTTTCTTAATTTCTGGCCGCAATCCATTTACAAACTTTACGCACCGATCACCTTCGTTAGTAGCATCATTATAATGATAATGAAAACGAGATAGCTCTTCAAACCTAGATGCGTACTCTCCAACAGTCATATTTCCTTGGGTCAGCGACAGGAATTCAAATTGTCTTTTCTCTTTAACATCAGCTGGAAAGTATTTCTCCAGAAACATATCCTTGAAATAATCCCAAGTGATCTTCATATCGTTGACTTCGAATTGTCTACGCATGCTATCCCACCAATGTTCGACATCCTCAGATAAGGTATAAGTAGCGAAGACTACCTTATCAGCTTCATTACATTGCAATGCTCGAAAAATTTTCTCTATCTCTCAAATCCAGGTTTGTGCTCCATCAGGGTTATATCCTCCCTTGAAACGAGGTGGATTGCACTTTTTGAAAATGTCCAACCTTCTCAAGGCATCGTTACCTTGACCTTCACGTGCTCCCATTGCATTGATTAAGCGTTCTACAACTCCAGCAAGATCGTTTCCAGCCATTAGTTTCCTGTTTCACAGTAACTGAGATTTATCACATCAATCACAGTTACTACCAAGTCAGAGATTCTATTTTCTATCATCTATACAGAGTTTACAGACAAAGTAAGATAAACCTTTTCCCTAGGCCTATTGGATTAACTGCTCTAATACTACTTTGAAGTGCCCTCTGTTACACTTTAATAAATTCTAGAAAAATTCGTAAATTTTTTTTACTAAAGATATGATTGTTAAAAAGAAACTATCAGAATAAATTACATACATTATTTCTGAAATACCTCATAAATATTATTAAAACTTTATAACGTAATTTTACATTCATCCAAAGAAAATAAATATTAAACATTATAAGAAAGAGAGGAAACTCCATGACCCAGAAGCAGTTACTTAATAACATTATTTATTCATTGGACCATGGTGTTCATACCGAGCTCCCTTTCTAGAATGTGTTATATTTACTGTTGAGATTCTTCGATCCTTCCCTCTGAACCATCAATTTAAAACATGTGAAACAAAAACACGGAGAAAGGAGTGAGAAACAAAATATAATATTCCCGAATAAGACATAAGCAACAAAGGGTTTTTACAAACCAATACATAATAATATCAATCACAATCACATACACAATCAAGTATGAATGCATGAATGTTATACAATATCTTCATCATAACTTACCTATATATGTGGGCCCTTAAATTTTAATTTGCACTGGGCCAACCAGGAGTTTACACTGTTCTATAAGTCCAGATAATAATAATATGAACAGCTCAACTGACATGGAAACACTTAGAGACTAGTCAGATTGAGAAAGTTTTTATTGTGAAAGTACCCGACACTAGGGAGCTACCCCAGGTCCCCTGAAACACTCTTCCACACCTTCTCATCCCAAGGCTCGTAATTAAGCTTCCTCTAATGTATCCTCGGTTTCTATAATCTGTCCCCAGACAATATCATTTTATTTCACTTTAATGATTCATGATGCATGAACTACTCACATATTTAGTTGGTTAAGGCTTTTAAAAACTCAATTATTAAATCCCTTAAAGGTTTACAATATTATTTCAATAAACTGTACATTTTCTCAATTCTCTGAATTTCTGTCCCACGGAAATAAATTTGGTACAGTCTTCGAATCTCACTGAAATTGAGTTTCTAAGTCATAAATATCTCAAAACTTTTTCATATAAAACTTTTACATAATCTTTCTCAAATTATATCTTAACAAGATCAAATTCTCAATTATTTCCAAATATCTTTAGTTATTAAGTTGGAAAAATAAAATAATTTTCTTTTGAAAATTTTATTTTATTAAAATAAAATAATCTTTAAATCATTAACCAAAAATACTTAAAATTACAAAATTTTTCTTTAATTCAAGATTTAATTATCTCAATTTGTTATAAATTAATTTTCATAAAATGTCTACTTTCTAAAATAAATACTAATTTTTTTTGTTCTAAATAATTTCTAAGAAGAAATAAAAGATAAAAATTTAAAGAGTAAGGTAAGAAATTCTTACTGAGTTTTAGCTTTCCGTTATGCTCGCTATATGCTCAAACTCCACATTACAATATCATCAATCAAATATTATCAATCATAGTTAAACATCATCAATCACAAATCAATCATAACCAAATCAATTAAATATCATTAATACATATCATAATACAAAATTTAATGATTATTAATATAGTTGATTTTTTTGTTCTTTTTGTCCATTCCTCGCATAGGTTTATGTAAGTCCATATAATCCAATCCTTGCATAGGTATAGTTCAGTTCATATAGGTTATAAAAATACAGGTCCTTGCATAGGTATGTTAGAGTTAGTTACATTAGATATTTAATTTAAAATTTATTATAAATTTTAAGTTAAAGAGTTAATATTTTAAAATAATAATATTATCAAATTTAAAAGGAGTAGGGGACTCCTCCCATTATTCTTATGTCTTTTCATATTATTCTGTTATCTCACTCCCCCTTACTGTAACACCCCTATTTTTATTTTTATATTAAAATTTTGAAGGAATTAAATTATAGTTCTTTAGAACTTTTTAATATACGTATTATTTATGATTTTTTGGAATTTTTTGGAATTTTTGAATTTTTTAATAAAATAATATATTTTAAATAATTCTAAATTCATATAAGTGACTTAAATTAAAAATATTTATAAGAAAGTGAATTTATATTATAAGGAAATTTTCTAAAATCCATTTTAAGTAGACTTATCTAAAAATTATCGGTTTGAGAAAAATCTTGATTTTTTCCAATCGTTAAAAAATTGGAAACGTATCAATAAATTTTTATTAACAGAAAATTTTAGATTTTTAAAATTTTAGCTTTATATTACTTATTATAAAATTAGTAAAGACTGATATAATATCGCTAAATTTCAAAAAGGACTCATTTTGAATATTTAAAATATACCGAGTGAAGGGTTACTATTTGACTTAATAATTTTGCCGATAGTTACTATGCAAAATACTGTGCATATATGAAATTTTCAAAAGATGCACAGTAACCAGGAATAAAAAATTCAAAAATGCATAGTATTTTTATATTAAAATAATGGAATGCATAGTAAATTTTTTTCCTATAAATACCGAAGGATTTCTTCTTTAGAATTCACAATTTCAGATTAAGTTTTCTTAATATAGTAGTGCTAGTGAGATAGTGGTGGAAGTGAGAGAGAGAAGTAAATTTTTTTGGAAGAAGGTTTTGCTAAAATCCTAAGGTAAGAATACTTCTCTTTTATATTTTTAGAGTTATTTTTATATCGTTTTTAGAAATCTATTATTATACTGGAAATAATATTATTTTAAGTTACTATTCTGTATAGTAAAATACTATTTTAATAGTAAATTACTATTTCAATAGTAAATTACTATTCAAATAGTAAATTACTATTTACTGTTACTATTTACCTTTACTATTCACGTTTTACTATTTACCATTACTATTCATGATTTACTATTTACCGTTACTATTCATGTTTTACTATTTACCGTTACTATTCATGTTTTACTATTTACTGTTACTATTCACGATTTACTATTCACTAGTCACTATTTACTATTTAAAATTTACCGTTTCTGTTTTAAGTAGTAATCTTAATCCTCATCTTATGCCTATACTAAAATAAGATTGATATTAATATTTCTAGAAATCGGAGGCGCAAAGCAAACTCTCTTTTGGTAACAACTCAAGGTAAGGGGGAGTGAGATAAGAGTATAATATAAAAATACATAAGAATAATGGGAGGAGTCCCCTACTCCTTTTAAATTTAATAATATTAATATTTTAAAATATTAACTTTTTAACTTAAAATTTTTAATAAATTTTAAATTAAATATTCGGTTTAACTAACTCTAACATACCTATGCAAGGACTTGGACCATTATGACCTATATGGACTGGATTATACCTATGCAAGGACTTGTACCATTATGACCCATATGGACTAAACAATACCTATGCAAGGACTGGATTATATGGACTTACATATACCTATGCTAGGAATGGACAAAAAGAACTAAAAAAATAAAAATAAAAATCAACTATATTAATAATCATTAAATTTTGCATTATGATATATATTTAATGATATTTAATTGATTTGATTATGATTGTTTTATGATTGATCATGTTTAGCTGTGATTGATAATATTTAATTGATGATATTGTAATGTGGAGTTTGAGCATATAACGAGCATGACGGAAAGCTAAAATTCAGTAAGAATTTCTTACCTTACTCTTTAAATTTTTATTATCTTTTATTTCTTCTTAGAAATTATTTTTAGAATAAAAAAAATAGTATTTATTTTAGAAAGTAGACATTTTATGAAAATTAATAACAATTTGAGATAATTAAAATTTTGAATTAAAGAAAATTTTTTGTAATTTTAAGTATTTATGGTTAATGATTTAAAGATTATTCTCTTTTAAGAAAATAAAATTTTTAAAAGAAAATTATTTTATTTTTCCAACTTAATAACTAAAGATATTTGAAAATAATTGAGAATTTGATCTTGTTAACATTTAATATGAAAAAGTTTTGAGATATTTAAGGCTTAGAAACTCAATTTCAGTGAGAATTAAAAATTGTACCAAATTTATTTATGTGGGACAGAAATTCAGAGAATTGAGAAAATGTACAGTTTATAGAAATGATGTTGTAAACCTTTTAAGGTATTTAATAATTGAGTTTCTAAAAGCCTTAACCAACTAAATACGCGAGTAGCTCATGCTTCATGAATCATTAAAGTGAAATAAAATGATATTGTCTGGGGACGGATTATAGAAACCGAGGATACATGAGAGGAGGCTTAATTACGAGCCTTGGGATGAGAAGGTGTGAAAGGGTGCTTCAGGGGACCTGGGGTAGCTCCCTAGTGTCGGGTACTTTCACAATAAAAACTTTCTCAATCTGACTAGTCTCTAAGTGTTTCCATGCCAGTTGAGCTGTTCATATTATTATTATCCGGACTTATGGAACAGTGTAAACTCCTGGTTGGCCCAGTGCAAATTAAATTTTAAGGGCCCACATATATAGGTAAGTTATGATGAAGATATTGCATAACATTCATGCATTCATAATTGATTGTGTATGTGATTGTGATTGATATTATTATGTATTGGTTTGTGAAAACCCTTTGTTGCTTATGTCTTAATCGAGAATATTATATTCTGTTTCTCACTCCTTTCTCCGTGTTTTTGTTTCACATGTTTTAAATTGATGGTTCAGAGGGAAGGATCGAAGAATATCGGCAGTAAATATAGAACGTTCTAGAAAGGGAGCTCGGTATGAATACCGTGGTCCAATGAATAAATAATGTTGTTAAGTAACTGCTTCTGGGCCATGGAGTTTCCTCTCTTTCTTATAATGTTTAATATTTATTTTCGTTGGATGAATGTAAAATTACTATATAAAGTTTTAATAATATTTATGAGGTATTTCAGAAATAATGTATATAATTTATTCCGATAGTTTCTTTTTAACAATCATATCTCTAGTAAAAAAAAATTACAAATTTTTCTAGAATTTATTAAGGTGTAACAGAGGGTGTTACACTTACCTCTTGTATACTGATTCGTTATTGAAAATCCGTGCGCGCCTCGTCTCCGAGTTCTAAAACATACAAATTTCATTTTAATAAGATGAAAATTAAGATTACTACTTAAAGCAGAAATGATAAATTTTGAATAGTGAATAGTGAATAGTAAATTATGAATAGTAACAATAAATGGTAAAACGTGAATAGTAATGGTAAATAATAAATCGTGAATAGTAACGGTAAATAGTAAATCATGAATAGTAACGGTAAATAGTAAATCATGAATAGAAACAGTAAATAGTAAAACATGAATAGTAAAGGTTAATAGTAACAGTAAATAGTAATTTACTTGATCCGGTCTGGATACTGGCCCCAAGGTTATCCGGTCTGGATACCGGTCCTAAGGGATAATGATCCAGTTGGTTAACACATTAGGCGAGTCTCTCCTACACCGGGTGGCTTATCCGCTCTCCTACACTGGGTGGCTGATCCGCTCTCTAACCGACTGCCCCGGTGTCATAGCGAGGAAGGTACTCTACACAGCGGAATATGTCCCTTTCATTCACCGACAGGAGTGGGTACAATCACTAGCGAAATTTACAGAAAAGGTGATTATCTTCTATCCCTGTGTCAGAATCGTACACTGATAATTCACCTACCCTCCTGACATACTCTGAATACTGGGCCACTCGGATTGTCCCTTTATACACGTTATCAGAATCTACGGGCCCACTGGCACCCAACGATTCACCTTCCACGCTCAATTATAAATACCATATTCCAATACACACAAAAGGGTACGTTGTTCTTACTCTCACTCTTACTATTACACTGCTTGAGTATTAAGAGAGTTCATTTTACACTCTTCTAGCTTGAGCGTCGAGAGTCTTCGCAGGTGGCACCACCTGTCGCCCACGTCAACGCGTGAGGTCGGTGTGAAGGATCTCCAGGACAAAGAGACCAGTTTCTCTCACTGAGAGATCGGATTACAGAGACCAGATACATACAGAACCGGTCTCCAACCTCATTCAACCCATAACTCTTGTGGCTGGACCAACGGCGGATCCTAGACCCCGGTCGGGACCAGATCATTGGCACGCCCAATGGGACTTGGTAGAGTTATTCCCACTTTCTGCATAAGTTAGTAGTCAACCATGGAAGGTGATGGACGCGATTGTGTGGATGGTCATGTGGAAGACGTGACCCATCAACAAGCTAATAGGAGATTCGTTTTCGAATCACCAGCAACCCACTCAAGGAGAATGGTACCAGTGGCAACCCCTGACCCTTGAGATGAAGTTATAAGGCAGCTCAGGGAAGAGTTGATGGAGTTGCGAAGGGAGAAAGGAGGAACTGGGGATAGAATGATGTCTCAGGTGGAGGATACTCGCCATACATCTGCGAGAGAGAAGTCTACAACTTTCCAGTATTCTAAGATCCCTACTTACGAGGATAGAGAGCACACTCAAGATTCTGGGGACAGAATCAGGGTAAGGAGGAAGGAGCAGGTAGTGATGACTTCCGGGGCATACCAACTTAATGTCCATTTCTCAAGGAGGCTTATGAGTATACTCATCCCCAAACACCTACAAACAACCCAACCACTTTCAATCGGAAAGTATAATGGGGGGACTGATTCCACTAAACATCTCGATGCTTACACGTATGAGGCCGTGTACCTGGGAGCCGATGAAGATGTGATGTGCAGGATGTTTCCACGAACCCTGTCAGAGGAGGCTCTTAGCTGGTTCAAAAGTTTACCCTCGGGGTCAATAGACTCTTGGGAAGAAATGGCGACTTCATTTGTGAGCCATTTCATTATCTCTAGAGGCGTTCCAAGGACTTCCCATACCTTGGCTCAGATAAGGCAAGGAGAAAGTGAAACTCTCAAGGAGTTTTTGAAGAGATTTTATAAGGAGGCTGCTTTGGTGCCTAACCTTACGGAGGCTATTCAGCTTCACATCATTGTTGAAGCCCTACAACCTGGATCCGCCTTTGCTTTGTCTTTGGCAAAGAGTCCTCCGACGACGTTGGAGGAGTTTCGAAGAAAAGCTTCGAAGTACGTAGGTATTGAAATGTACTTGGAAGCAACAACGGCGAGAGAGAAATCCCCAACGCCACATCAACCATAACGGAGAGATAAGGACAGACCCTGATCGGAACACATGGAGAGGCCGTTCGGTGGTAACACTTTTGATAGCCCTGTTCAGCAGTACCAGGAAAACCGAGTAAGTGCGTTTAGCAGTTATACTCCGCTAAACTCTAAGTGTTCACAAATTCTGAGGGAGATCGGATGGCCAACACTTAGTACATACGGGGTCAGAAAACCGCCTCAGTTTCGCAAACATGGTGACCCTCGGAAATACTGTGAATTCCATGAGCAAAATGGCCATTCGGCAAACGAATGTCAAGCCTTGAAAAATACTATTAAGACCCTAATCCGAGAGGGTAAACTCAAACAGTACCTTTTCAAAGAAGGAACTTTTGATGAACCAGACCAGATTGAGAAAAGGGGAAGGTATCATGAGTACGGTGATGACGATAGTTCCACTCCGATCAGAAGGTTTATTGCTTATGAAAAGCAAAAGGGAGTTCTGGTTGGTGAGCCTGCACAGCAAAATGTTATGTCCTAACAACAATATCAGGGCCGTCGAGAGGTCATTGATTAGGGATCAGACCATCAAAGCTAAGAACACCCTCTGCTGCTGTAGATAGTCGGTAAAACGGTGTGGACTCTTTCCTTACTTGGGTTTTTCCGATCGGGTTTTACCAAAAAAAAGGTTTAACGAGGCATAACCCTGAATCGGCTCTCTTTTGTATTGTAATTCATAATTAATGAAATATTCTCTCTGTTCACCTATTGCCTTTATGATTTTATTCGATGCACAACTGTGTTATGACAAGATACTTTCAGGACGGATGATCCTAACAACGTCGTTAGTGATGAACCTCTTCGAAGGTACAACTGGGTGAACCATATTTCGAAGGCTCGGATTGTAGGATTAAACCGAATTCCGAGTACGGTTAGTAGGATTAAACCGAACACCGGTGAAGACCTGGGTTGTAGGATTAAATCGAACCTCAGGAAATGGGTTGTAGGATTGCACCAAACCCTATTCGAAGACCGGTGAATGGGTAAAATTCAATACCGAGTATTATGACGACCCGCGTTAATTTTCTCATTTTTCAAAATAGATTTTTCACTTTTAATAAAATCATCCACTCGGTCTTAATATAAAAATATTTACTTTTCTTAAGTATATTTAAAGTAGTAAAATCACACTTAAACTAACAAATTCCGACTGAAATCGATCCATAATACCATTAATAAAATAGTTATTTAGAAACAGCAGAAGAAAGAAACAGTTAGGGTTCACTCGGAAATCATTCTCTCACTCGGTCATCTTTCACTCGGGTCAGCTTAACTTCCACTCGGAGAAGGTTTACTCATCCTCATTCAGAAACACTTAGAACTTCACTCGGAAGCACTCTTATCTTTCTTCACTCGGAGTTTCAGCCACAACTCACTCGGAGACTGTAACATCCCGGATATTTATAGAAAATTTTTGTGAAGTGGAAAATATTAAAAATTGTTTTTAGGGATTTATTGGATATTTTTAAGAATCATTGGTTTATTATGAAAGGGTGATTAGGAGAAGAGAGGTTTAATTAAAATCATTAAAGGTATTATAATGAAATGGAGAAATGACTAGTTGTGCAGGTGACCGGTTGCCATGGGTATTAAAGAAAAATTTCTTTCTCTTTCTTCAATTATTCATCTTCTCACGAGAATCTTCTTCTCCTTCGTCTGTTTCTTTCCTTCTTCCCCTTCCTCCATTGTTGAGAGCTGAAAGCTTTGAAGGGAGGTTTCTTTTTGCATCAAACCTTGAGATAATTACGTAGTTGTGGTTGTGGTTTCAAGGTAGTGGAATGAACACTGGTGAAACGCGTAAGAAGGCTGCTACTGGAACGGTGGTGGAACGGTGAACCTAGGAACTGTTGAGGCGTGGAACAGAGGTAAGGGGGGATTGAGCATTTCTCCCCTCCGTGCATGCAATCAGTCTTCTTCTCTTCATCAGCCATGGTTGTGGTGCCTTGGAGGCTTGAAGTCCTCCACTGCTAGTGAGGGTCGGACTGCGGGAGAGAGTGAGCCACTTCTCTTCGTGCATGCAGAGGTGCTATTTGTGATCAACCCAAGCTTCTTCTACTTCGCCTTCTTCTTCCACTCGAAGGATGTTGGAATCTCGAGTGGAAGTATGCAGCATTAAAGTGCCTCAGAGTTGTAGAAATATCCCACTGATGGTGAGACGGAGTTGCTCAAAGGAGAAAACAGCGTTGTGTCTTGGAGGCTTGGAATCCTCCACTGTCTTGCATGCAGAGCGTAGAGTGTCATGGGGGCAGAGCTGTTCGAGATGATGAATGGCTCAGAGTTCCTCCAAAGCAGAGTGTTGTGTTGGACAACTGGAAGCAGGGTCACTTAATTGAGAAGAAGCGATCGGAGAGCAACCGATCGGAGTGGAGAGCTCGAGGATCTTCTGGAAGCTTTATCCCAGGTAAGGGGGTGTTCGGGTTATAATTAATTAGAATAGGACTTACTGTCTGATTCATTGGAATGACTGTGAACCGAGTGAGACTTGATGCCGAGTGAAAACTGTATGTGTGTATGAATGTTTAATGCTGTGATAATAGAGATGGTGCTGGGTGAAAGTTATGAATGTGTATGCATTTGTGTGCACCCCGATCGGTTTAGGATCGTGTGTGTGTGACTTAAGGAAATATCAGATGTTGACGTTGTGAAAAGGTTGTGAATGTATGTATATGCATGTATGAGAACACCGATCAGTTTCTGATCGTGTGTGTGGCATATTCCGAGTGGAATTCAATTATTTGATGCTGTGATGAGATGATGCTAAGTGAGTTTGTATATGCATGTATGTGGACACCGATCGGTTGAGGATCGTGTGTGTATGTATAAACCGATTGAAATTAAAATATTGATGCTGTGACAATCGGTGTTTAGTGGCAATATGATGAATGGGCTTGACAAGCAGGTCACCCGAGTGATAATGTGATGGATGGGCTTGACAAGTCGGTCGCCCTGTGATGAGAGCACATGCCAGTTTCTGGTAGTTGCATTTGTTGATTGATGATGATTGATAAATCAATTTTAATACACTTATTATAGTTTTACACTTGGGGTTTATTATATAATTACTATGTTTAATAATAGTATTTTAATTAAGTTTTATGTTGTTTAGTTAAATTGAAGTATTATGTATATATGTTTCAATTTTCGTTTTTTGTATGTATCTTGAGTATCTTGCCTTATTTTGGCCATAACTTGGGCTTTTGTAATCCAAATGGGCTAATCTTGGAGCCCATGGAAAGCTAAGACAGAGGGCTACATCATGATGATCAAATTTGGTTATTTTACATTTGGAAAAAATAAAGAAATGGAGCTTGAATCAATCATCCCTCATATGTCCCACCAGCATTGACATAGTTCACCAAAATACACATATCTGGAGCTCTAGGTGTCCAAATGACCTCATTCTTGCGCCAAATTCTCAATAAGATAGAGATATACAACTTTCATGTTGAAGGTTTTTCAAAATTCGGCCATCTAGAAGGTCATATTGGACTCGCAAGGTGGAGAAGATAAAGAGGAGAATGCATTTCAACACCTACCATTATCTTCTTTTGAATTATTGTAATTTCAAGCCCACCAATGTTGAAAAAATGCATTAATAATCAGAAAATGAATGTATAGTATCATCATATCTTGCCTATAAATAGATGCTTGAAGTTGTAAGGAAGATACACAAGAAATACATAAGAAATACATGCTTTAGTTTCCATTATAATTCTATATCTTTGTTTTAGCTTCTTAAGTTTTAGTTCTTTCTTTTGCTTTATCTCCTTGTTCTATATTCCATCCTTCAAGTTATGGTTTTCATTTCCCTTCCTCAATATCAAGTAAGTTAATTTTATTATTTGTTATTTACTTTTATAATCAAAGTTTTAGTAAATTTAATATTAGCTTTCATTGTTAAAAATTATCATGGAAGCTTAATCTTTTAAAATCAACTCAAGGAATTTAATTTTTCTTTATGTTAACTTTGAGTTCTTGCTCTTAATATTTTGATTAAAGATAATTACTTTTCTTTGTTTCTCAAGCACTTATAATGGTAGATTATTTAAGTGTATAACCGATTGATATATAATTAAACAATCTATAATCTAAACTGATGTTGGTTGGTTAATCAATAATCAATTTGAGAACAAAGATTAAGTTACTAAATAAGAGATTTCTATTTAGTTTCTTAACTCAATCAAATTATGGTCTTAAAGTTATTTTAGTAATTAATAAGAATATATCGATTGATTATTCTTATTAGTTCATTAATTCAATTCTAGAAGATTTTCTAGAATATAATCATTTAGGGATTCCAAATGATTCAAGATTGAGAAATTAATTATATTTAATCATATTTGTGAACAATGATTAGTTAACTAAAGATTTATTAATTCCTTGGGTTGGTTGTTTCTAAATTTGATTATTCCTACTCATAAATTTACTTTTTGCACTATCATATAATCACTTAATTTTCCTTTCAAGCTCAACACAAACCCCCCCTTTATTATAACTAAATTGAGTGTAACTAATTGAACTAAGGTCCTCGAGAGACGACTAAGGTTGTTCACCTTATACTATATTAATTTAACTTTTTATTTGACCCGACAACGACAACGTGTCAAATTTGGCGCCGTTGCCAGGGACCTTTGGTCCTAATTATTTACATTCAATTATCTAATATATTTTACATTTTTGTTGTAGGTGTGTTGAAGATATTCAGGTTTGGTTGAATATGAGCATATAAAAAAAATTGAAAAAAAAAATTCCACTTTATTATATTCTTATTTATTCTCTAGTAATCTCATTTTTTTAACCATTAAAAAAAATATAAATATAAAAAAAATCTTTAAATTTTTAAACATATGTTCTAAGCATTTCATAATTAAAATGATAACTTTTTCCTTTTATTACATAGTTGTAGTATTTTGTTACAATATATGTAGATGTATTATGTATGACTAGATCTAATCCCAAACCACTATATTCTTTTGATCCTGAAATAGATAGAACATTTCATCAATTAGTTAGATCATCTAAGAAACTATTAAATAATAATAATAATAATAATAATAATAATAATAATAATAATAATAATAATAATAATAATAATAATAATAATACTCTACCTAATAGCATAAATAGTGAAACTAAACCTTCAACTTCTGAGTATTTGCATAACATGGCTGAAAAGACATAAAAGAACTAGCTACACCAGATGTCACTAATCAAACATCATGCATCTTATATCCTGAGGAAGATGTTCCTTTTGTGCTTAAAACTGGTTTAGTTCATTTGTTACCAAAGTTTCATGGTCGTGCAGGTGAAGATCCTCATAAACACTTAAAAGCATTTCATATCCTTTGCTCTACCATGAAACCTGAAGGGGTTTCAGAAGAACATGTAAAACTTAAAGCTTTTCCTTTCTCCCTAGCAGATATCGCTGAGGATTGGTTATTTTACCTTCCTCCTGGCTCTATTACAAGTTGGGATGACCTAAAGAAAATGTTTCTTGAAAAATTTTTCCCCGCTTCAAGAACTTCCTCAATTAGAAAAGAAATATGTGGCATCCGGCAACATGACCGGGAAAATCTTTATGAATACTGGGAAAGATTTAAAAGATTGTGTGCTAGTTGTCCCCATCACCAAATTACGGATCAACTTCTCATACAATATTTCTATGAAGGTCTTAATCCAATGGATAGAACTTTGGTTGATGCAGCTAGTGGTGGTGCTTTGCAAAATAAAACTACAAATGCAGCAAAAACTTTAATTGAGAACATGGCTGCTAATGCTTAACAACATGCCACTAGAAATAATTCTGTAGTAATTAGAGGAGTCCATGAAATTGAAACTACTAATGATGGAGATAAAAAATGGGAAAGTAAATTTGTTGAACTAGCAACACTTATGAAAAATATTATTGTGTCTCAAAAACAACAACCTGTAACCCCTGCTAAGGTATGTTCTATCTGTACTTCATCGGATCATTATACCGATTGTTGTCCTTCACTGCAGGAAGCTAAAATTCCCGATGAAAATCCTCAAGTATGTGCTGCTAACTTATACAATAACAGACCGCCACAACAACAAAATAATTATGATCTTTCTTCTAACAGATATAATCTTGGTTGGAGGAATCACCCTAATTTAAGATGGGGTAATTCCTCACAACAACCTCATGCACCTTTTCAGGCAAATACTGGACCAAGCAGACCATATCAACCTCCTCATGTACAACAACAAGCTACACAAATAGCTGCACCTTCCACTGAGAAATCAAATTTGGAGGAATTGATAAAGCAAATGTCAGTAGATAATCTGAATTTCCAAAAAAGAACTGAGGCTACAATTCAGACTCTTGAAAATCAGATTGGTCAATTGGCTACATCTTTAAACCATTTGCAGTCTCAAGGTTCAGATAAGTTGCCCGCTCAGACAATTGTCAATCCTAAAAATGTAAGTGCAATTACTTTAAGATCTGGTAAAGCTATCCATGGACCAGAAAAACAACAACAAACTGAAAATACTATTGTCACAGAAAAACATGCAGAAGAAGTTTTAGATAGTTCAAGTAATAATAGTAATAATATATCTCTTACAAATCCTCCTTCTACAGCTGGTCCTGATAAGCAACATATCCCTCTTCCATTTCCACAAAGACAAAAATCTATACAAAATAAGAAAATGGATGAGGAGATCTTGGAAACATTTAGAAAAGTAGAGGTAAATATACCTTTATTAGAAGCCATCAAGCAAATCCCAAGATATGCCAAATTCCTTAAAGAACTATGCACTAATAAAAGAAGACTAAAAGGCAATGAAAGGATTAATATAAGTAGAAATGTGTCTGCATTAATTGAAAAACCTTTGTCACATATACCAGAAAAATGTAAAGACCCTGGGACGTTTACCATTCCATGCATAATAGGCAATAACAAATTTGAAAATGCCATGCTAGACTTAGGTGCATCTATTAATGTTATGCCTATGACTGTATTTACTTCACTTTCCCTTGGACCTTTGCAAACTACAGGTGTGGTTATACAATTAGCAAATCGAAGCTCTGCACATCCTGCAGGAATTATTGAAGATGTCCTTGTTAAAGTTAATGATTTAATTTTTCCTGTAGATTTTGGAAAGTGAGAATTCCACCAATAAAGCTCCAATAATTTTAGGTAGACCATTCTTAAAAACAGCTAGAACAAAGAGAACAAAGATAGATGTGCATGCAGGAACACTTTCTATGGAATTTGGAGATAGTATGGTTAGATTCAACATTTTAGATGCTATGAAGCATCTTACTGAGGATCATTCTGTTTTTCAAATTGACTTAATAACTGATTTAGTTGAGGATAATATTATTAAGTTGTCTGATGATGTTAATTTTCCTGTATTGTCTGATTTTTATGATTCATTTGTTTGTGATTCATGCATGGATTCTCATCAATGCAATGTGTGTGCTGAAATTGAGAAATATTTACTTAATGATAATAATGATCCAAACTTCCTTAAAACAGAAAATATAGTTCTAGATGTTGTTTCAAAAGAATCAGAGTGTGATAATTTAATTAAAGTAGTTACAAATACATCTGATTATGTTGAAGTACAAGTTGCTGAGACAAATTCAACCAAGTTGATTCCTTCAATAATGCAGCCTCCTATGTTAGAGTTAAAACCTCTTCCTGAACATTTAAAGTATGCATATTTAGAGGAAGATAAGAATCTTCCAGTGATTATTTCTAACA
The DNA here is from genome assembly GCA_037962975.1 of Clitoria ternatea. Lineage (NCBI taxonomy): Eukaryota > Viridiplantae > Streptophyta > Magnoliopsida > Fabales > Fabaceae > Clitoria > Clitoria ternatea. The sequence goes on from CM075670.1 coordinate 291,818,203, forward strand.
AATTAAATGTTGATCAAGAAACAAGGTTGTTGCAGATTATTAAGAAGCATAAGAAAGCAATTGGTTGGACTTTGGCAGATATCCCAGGTATTAGCCCTTCCATGTGTATGCATAGAATTCTATTAGAGGAAGAAGTTAAACCAGTAAGGCAACCACAAAGAAGACTTAATCCTCAGATCCTTGATGTAGTTAAAAAAGAGGTAACAAAATTATTACAAGCTGGCATTATTTACCCTATATCAGATAGCACTTGGGTCAGCCCTGTACAAGTGGTTCCCAAGAAGTCTGGAATCAAAGTGGTTAAAAATGAAAATGATGAACTAATTCCTACCAGAATCCAAAATAGTTGGCGAGTATGCATTGATTACAGGAAACTTAACAAAGCAACTCGAAAGGATCACTTTCCTTTACCTTTCATTGATCAAATGTTGGAACGACTGGCAGGTAAGTCACATTACTGCTTTCTAGATGGATTTTCAGGTTACTTCCAAATTTATATTGCACCAGAAGATCAAGAAAAAACAACATTTACATGTCCTTTTGGCACTTTTGCTTATAGGAGGATGCCTTTTGGCTTATGCAATGCCCCTGGTACCTTTCAACGATGCATGATTAGTATCTTTGCTGATTTTCTTGAAAATTGCATGGAAGTATTTATGGATGATTTCACAGTATATGGTTCATCATTTGATGCTTGCTTAAATAGTCTAGATAAAGTATTACATAGATGCATTGAAACTAACCTTGTTCTTAATTATGAGAAATGTCACTTCATGGTAGAAGAAGGAATAGTTTTAGGCCATGTGATATCTAAAAAAGGCATAGAAGTAGATCCTGCAAAAATTACTGTAATTTCTCAATTACCTTATCCCTCTTGTGGTCAACAAATCAATAAGCCCTCGCTCGGATAAGGAATTACTCGGATAAATTCACCAGGTGATCAACTCTGCTATAATGCAAATTCATTCATAAATTAAACACCGATTCATAACATCACGAATTCATATTCAACATACAGTCATCATCATCGAACACTCAGAAAACTCAATATATATATATATATATATATATATATATATATATATATATATATATTACACAATTCATTCTGTTTCACTCGGTGCCTTGGCATCAATCCTCCGTTTGGCGCCCCTCCATGACTCCGACCTCTTTCCTGTCACTGGTTACTAAAAATGTAAACCACAGCAAGGGTGAGTGTTTGGCATCATAATTAATCTAGAATGGAATTTAAATAATAAAATACGAGTATAAACTCTGTCCGATTCTTTCATCCTCAAATTGCACATTACACTCGGCATTTAACTCACATTCGACAATACACTCACACTCGGCAATCATAGCAATTAATCAATCGGCAATATAGTAATTCAAACTCGGCAATACAACAATTCTCATCCGGTAATTTTAGCAGTTCACACTCGGCAAACATAGCCATCACACACGGCAATTGTAACAGTTCACACTCGGCAATTGTAACAATTTACACTCGTCAAATACAATAAATTGCACTCGGCAAATATAACATCATACTCATCAATTATAATGCACTTAGCAAATACGTCAAATCATACTCATCAAATATATCAAATTCTCATTCGGCAATTATAACAAATTGCATTCAGCAAAACCATCAAGTCATCAATTGTCACAACTGACTCACATAAAATCGACGCCTAGTATCCGGATACTAAAGGATCGGCCTTTAGCTGGGAGTCCGACTTGACATCACGTGAACCCGACTTGGTTCACCGAGCCCGACTTGGCTCCCCCTCAACCACTGGGTCAAAGACCTCTGGGTAGCTCAACTGGGTCCGACTTGACCACTGAAGCCAAAAACGAGGGTAACACATACTATCGGCCATCCCATACCACATAATCACATTTCAGTCATTTCATATCATCATCAATCAACAAATGTAACTACCAGAAACTGGCATGTGCTCTCATCACAGGGCGACCGACTTGTCAAGCCCATCCATCACATTATCACTTGGGCGACCTGCTTGTCAAATCCGACTCATTAACAATATCACTCAGGTAACCTGCTTGTCAAACCCGACTCCACATTGCCACAAAACACCAATTGTCACAGCATTAAATATTTCAATTTCAATCGGCTCAAGCCACACACACGATCGAAAACCGATCGGTGTCCACATACATATACATGCATTCATTCATATTCATATATAATTCATTCGGCATCATCACAATTATCACAATATCAAATACTCCTTTAGTCATATACTCACGATCAGAAACTGATCGGTGCTCACACACATGCATACTCATACATTCTCAAATTTCATTCAGCAACAACATCAAATACTTCTTCATTCACACATACACACGATCCTAAACCGATCGGTGTACACATCCATACGTACATGCATACACATATTCACACAATTTCACTCGGTATCATCTCTTACCCGGTTTACAGTCATTCCAATGACTCAGACAGTATGTCCTATTCTAATTAATTATAACCTGAACACCCTCTTACCTCTGTTCCGAGCTTCAACAGTTGCTGGGTGCACCGTTCCACCTCCGTTCCAGCACCAGCTTCCTTAATCGCTCCATCAGTGTTCGTTCCTCCACCCACTGTTCTTGAAACCACTGTCACAGCTATGTAATTATTTCAAGGTTTGATGCAAAAGAGACCTTCCTTTAAAGCTTACAACTCTTCGACGATGGAGGAAGGAAAGGAAGAAGAGAAACAAATGCAGAAGAAGAAGAAGGTTCTCGTAACAATGAATGATTGAGAGAGAGAAACCTTTATTTAAACCCATGGCAACCGGTCACCTGCCCAACTGGTCACTTCCAACCGGTTACCTACTCAGCCGGTCATTTCTCTATTTCCTTTACAATTTCTTTAATAACTTTAATTAAACCTCTCTTCTTCTAATCACACCTTTCATACTAAACCAATAATTCTTAAAAATATCAAATAAATTCCTAAAAACAATTATTAATATTCTCCATTTCTCAAAATTTTCTATAAATATCCGGGATGTTACAAGTATGAGGACCGGTTGTAACATCCCAAGTTTTTGTAATATTTAGCAAATTCATTTATGAAGGATTAATAAAGAAATTCTGAATAAAATTATGAGTAAATGCTGTTTGAGATATGATATTCCGAATGAATATGGTGCGATACCGAGTGAAGTAAGATCGAGGAACCTATCTCCGAATGAAATTAAGATGTTTCTGAGTGAAACATCATTAAGCAAATTATTTCTAAGTTAAGAAAATAGTGTCCGAATGAGACGCTTTCGAATAAGGAAATCCGAGTGAAACAGTTCCGGATGGAATATCTCTGAATTGAAAAGTGAAATGTTTCCAAGCACGACATTCCCGAGTGGAATGATACCAAGTGAGAAAAGACTCGGTCTGGATTATTTTGCCGAATGGAAACCCGAGTGAAAGATGGTCGGTCTTGGAATTAATTGCCGAGTGAAAGACCACACGCGAGAAGAGTCGGTTTTGAATTAATTCACCGAGAGAAGATCGATCAAGTGTTGAGTCGGTGTGAGGGTGAATTACCGAGTGAATGATCGATTGAGTGATAAGTCTGCTTAAATGTAAATTACTAAGTGAAGGACCAAATGAGAGGAATCGGTTCTGGAATAACTTCCCGAGTGAAAAACCGAGTGTTGGGAAGGACGACCTCTGGTCGGGTTTCGCCTAAGCGAGTAGATACCTCGCTCAAGCAAGTGAGTATAGAATTTGTTACTGGACATTTCTCGCCCGAGCGAGTGGCTATTTGGAGGGAGCCTCGCTCGAGCGAAAGCATGGAAAATGGTTACTGCGCAGTTCTCGCTTGAGCGAGAGAGAGATCCGCTCAAGCGAGAATCAGGTCTGATGCTTTCCACGTCAACCTGTTCTTCTACCTTCTAGTAAAGTCTTTTTCTGATATTTTTCTAAGTATGGGACCCTCTCTAATGTGTTGTCCTTTTTCATTAAATGCTTATTCCTTATGCAGCATCTGAAGAAAAGTACAACAGATATCTTTTAGTCATTCACGTCTCTTTGTATGAATGATATAAATACCAATTTCCACTGTTAAAGGAGTTTAGAAAAACTTTTAAAAGAAAAGATATCATCTGTAATCATCCTCTTCTAAATACTGCTGAAAAAGCCATTAACAAAGAAGGAATCAGTCTTCATTTCTTCTTTTTATAAAGAAAACACTGGATTAGCACAAAGTTGAAATTCCAGTCAGCATTTATAAGTTGTGAATTGGATAAAGCTTTAAGTGTTGCAAGAGCTCTTAATTCCAGGTAGGGGGAGCATTTTATTTCAAATAGATAGTTTATGAATGAATGTGGGGTGATTCTATTATATTGTATATATGTGTGTATAATTGTTATTGAGACCCCATTTATATGACACTTTATGTCTTCATATATATTCCATTCATATTGTTGCTGTTGATATGATAATGATATGAGATTGACAATGAGTATACGAGTGTTATTCATGAATTTTTCATGAATAAATGCATGGAATGCATATTGATCAGTATGTGATGCTTATGTGGTGAATGAATATGAAATATGATGTGACTTTTATACAAGACCTTGGGTGGGACTCAAGGCAACCTCTTGAGCGGGGCTCGGGGTTTGGCCCGTAACACTGAGTAGAGGACCGCTATCACTCTGGGAGTGGTACTCATTGTTACATTAGGGGCGTAGAGCGGTCTGGTACCTGTAAAACAGACGAATCAGCCAAGTTCTGAATTATGGCTCAGAGAGCCAATGTTGCAACACAAAACTAACAGTCTTATGGATCCATTTGTTTGAGCATTGGTATGCACTAATTTTTGGTGTGTATGCTTTAATTACTGATAGGAAATGCTATTTATGTTGTATGACTCGGTTTGTGGTAAGTGTATAGTTATGGATTGGACCTTTAATCCAATTCAATAACTATTATTTGATATGTTTATGCTCACCCCTTACTCATTATTTTTGCAGTGGACAGAGGACACGGTGATGGCATTTGAAGTCACTCGACCGACTGGAGCATTATGTATTAGTATGCACAATACATAGTGTACATAGTAAACTGAGTAGAAGCCTTGGCCGGCTCTTGTGTTTACCGAGTAATATATTGATTACCGAGTGATATACTTTTTGTATTATGAAATGGTCAGTCGGCTTTTGTAATATGACAATAATCTTATTAATACAAATTTTGTTTTGATCATGAAATATTTATGAAAAGTCTATTTATGTTTAAATTGCATTCCAATGGGTCAGTCGGATTGATGAGAAATCGGTACTTTTAATGACTGAATCCGATCTCTATTGAAAATTTAAATTATTTGCGAAAAATTTACTTGATTTATTGAAAATTAATTTAAAATTAAGGATGTTATACTTGTTCTTCGTTAAGGCATTTTAAAAGTGGCATGGTGAAACCCCATTTGTAGAGTTATCCCTCTAACAAGGTATAGTTGGCCGCTTGTACCTGGAGCTTTTTGGCTTGTTGAGGGTCTTCTGAGAGGATCCCTTGATGAAGGAAATCAATGATCGGGGTCATCCACGTGTTTCCCGACGATTCTTCATTTATCTGAAGTGTTTGCTGAACATCTTGTGTCATTAGTTTTTCTAGAATGACTTGGACAATTATTTTTAGGTTTTTTGCTCTAAAATACTAGCCAGTTTAGAGAGCAGATTGGTCCATTCGTTCATTACTCGTGGGATGTGAACCACTCAAAAATGCTTAAGCTCACTTGCCAGTTGATTCACTTATGCCAAATATTTTACTAGAGTTGGGTTTTTCACCTGGCACGATCCCTCTACTTGCCTGGCAACCAATTGCGAGTTAGTTTTTGTCTGGGCACATCGAGCCCCCAAATCTAGAGCTATTCGCAGTCTGATAATAAGGACTTCGTATTTTGCCTGATTGTTGCTGGCCTTGAACATAAACCTAAGTGATGTTTCCACTACCAATCCCATAGGGGATTCTAGTATGACTCCTACCCTACTACCTTTCATGTTAGAGGACCCATTGATAAATAGGGTCCACAGATCGTGTGCAACGTCACAACCTTCCTTGTCATCCCCGAGTTCCACTAAGAAATCTGCCAGCACCTGAGCCTTGATGGGATCCCTAGCTTCGTATCAGATGCCATACTCTATGAGTTCAATTGCTCAGGCAACTATTCTTCCTACAAGTTCGGGTTTTTGGAGTATCTTACCGAGTGGTTGATCGGTTCTCACCATAATTCGGTGGCTGTGGAAATAAGGTCTGAGTCAGCGTGCAACCACAACAAGGCTATATGCGAACTTTTCAACTTTCTGGTATCGTACTTCTTCCCCCTGTAATGTTTTACTAGTAAAATACACTGGTCTTTGAACTAGGCCATCTTCTTGGACTAAAACTAAGCTGACCGCATCTGCCCCTGCAGAAAGATAAATGATTAACTCTGATTCCGGGTCTGGTCATGTCAGGATCAGGAGAGATGATAAATAGGCTTTTAGATCTTGAAAAGCTTTCTCGCATTCGGGAATCCATTCAAATAAGTCCGTTAGAAAGGCATGGATTTTTCAGCGAACTTTAAGAGGAATCGGGATAAGGCAACGACCCAACCAGTGAGGCACTGGATCTCCTTAATATGTTGAGGGCTTCGCATTTCAAGCATGGCTCAACATTAGTCTGGATTAGCTTCGATGCCACAGTGAGTAAGCATGTATCCTAGGAATTTCCCGCCCTGGACCCCAAAAGAACATTTCTCAGAATTTAGGCGCATGCTGTGCTTGCGCAGCTCGGTGAATGTTTGCCTGTTTGGTTTTAACAACCATATCATCTATGTATACTTCCATGTTTCGACCAATTTGCTTAGCAAAGATTTTGTCAACCAGCCTTTGATAGGTGGCTCCCGCGTTCTTTAGGCCAAAAGGCATCACTCGGTAACAAAAGTTTTCCCCGCCTGTGATGAAGGTGGTTTTCTCTTCATCCTTGGGGTCCATTCGGATTTGGTTGTAGCCCGGGTATTCGTCCATGAAACTCAAAATCCTGCAACCTAAAGTACCATCCACCAAATGATCAATGCTATGTAAAGGATAGGGGTCCTGAGGACATACCTTGTTTAAGTCGGTGAAGTTGACATACATCCGCCATTTTTCACTCGAATTTTTCACCATGACCATGTTGGACAACCATGTTGGGTATTTGACTTCTCTGATGAAATTTACAGACATGAGTTTGTTTGTTTCTTCTTTCACTGTGTTCTTTCAATCGGGACCCATCTTCCTAGGCTTCTGGGCTATAGGCCTCACATCCGGCTCGATGTTGAGCGAATGGAAAATTATGGAAGGGTCAATGTCGGGCATGTCAGTGAGGCTCCAGGCAAACAAATCTGTATTGGCTCTTAATAATTTGACATCCTCAAGGTCGGGGTCAAGTATCGCACTGAGCCATGTAAATTGGCTCTGATGGGGACCGACTTGGATAAGTTTCAAGGATTCCACTAGTTGGGGTCTCTCGTAATGCCTGTCGTCACGGGGATCAAACCCTGTCTCGATGTCTTCATCAATTATGAAAGTTTCCTTGGGACGTAGATTTTCGTATTAGCACTCCTGCGCTACCTCCAGGTCTGCTCGGACAACTCCAGCTCTCCCGTCTCCGAGTGGGAACTTCATAGTTAGATGAATGGTGGAAACCATTGTCCCGAGGGTATTAAGGGACGGTCGCCCTAACAGTTCATTGTAGGAGCCGGGAAAATTGACGACCAGGAACTTTACCATGATGGCTCGACTATCCCTTCTTGATCCGAAAGTGGTTCTCAAGTTGATGAACCCTAAAACTTGTACAGAATCACCAGAAAAACTGAGTAAAGTTCCGCATACCTCTTCAACTAGCAAGTGGGGATTAGGTTTATTATTTCTCTATAATGTGTCACTTAACCTAAAAAATGCCTTTACAAAACATATTTATACATAGGTCGGAACTAAAGGAATGAGGCCCAGACCCATTAAGCCTTAACTAAAAGAGAATCAATCTCCTGCAGGAATAAAGGGAATTAAAAGGCCCTGTGAGTCCTCTTCCGATTCTGGGGGAACAATATGATTTCTTAATACTAATAAATATTTTTCAAATAATTAATACTAAAATATTTATTTAACAGATACTTAATATAATTTAAAAATTATTTGATAATTTTATTATAAATAAATAACATATAAAATAAAATATTATTTTTTTGGTAACTTTTTTTTAAAATGTTAATTACTTGATAAACCAACGTGCTTGTTGAAAATCTAGTTTAAACATAAGATAATATAGATGATGGTGAAATAAATTGTCTGTCTCTGTATTAAATAAACTGTACGAGATTTTTAAAACAAAGTGTGTCTGAAAAAGGTTGTTGCCATGCTTTGTCCATTGTCCAAATAAAACATGCTGCAGCAGCTGGATGAGTAAGCTTGTCATGGCGCTTCCAAACGTAGACGCGTGTACTCTTTATCTTCCGTCCACTCTGACGCCGCTGCGGCAACCACATCCACGGTGGCGCCGCCGCTGTCCCCACGCGTGACTTCCACGCAAGCACTAACCTACCCTTCTTGTCGCTTTTCACTTTCACATTCCACATGGCTTTCGTCCGTTAATTATTTTCATTAATCAGATTCAGGGGTGTGTCTCTGACGCTCCTTTAAAGCGGCGTGAGGTTCGGTAAACCAAGATAAAATCCCCAACGGTTAAGTCCTCAGTAATTTCTTATACCGGTCCAATCACGTTCGTCCAAGTGAAAGAAAGTCACCATCCAGAAAGACCACAAAAGGGTTCACGTGAACCCTCACCGTATTGGAACACTCCCTTTTCCTTTACCATAAAGCTCGCTCTTCCCCCGCTGTGGTGTCTTCTCTCTAATTCCTTTCGATCTTTCTCCCCGTGTGTTTCAGAGAGATTTCTAGGGTTTTCAGCGAGATTGAGTTTCCCTACGCACGCAGAGACTAGGGTTTTTAATTTTCCCTCTTTCTTTGGTTTCTTCCATGGGTCATTGCATTGCTTTCTGAATCAAATTTTCACTTCACAAATCCGAATCTCAGTTCCTTCAATGTGATGACTTCTGTCGCCGCCGGTGAATGGCTCGATTTCGTTTCCGGCGCCTCCGATTCCTCGCCATCTTCGCCCTTGTCGTCGTCGTCTTTGCGAGACAGTGCCCGTGCGATGACTGGTCGACGAGCAACGAGTTGGAGCGCGATGATTTAGATTGGAACCTTTTCCATCAGGATTACTCGCCGCCGGCTCCTCCACCTCCACCGCCGCATCCTCCGTCGGTGTCCTGCGTGGACGATCTCGGCGGGGTAGGGTCTCTGGACACGACGTGTAAGATTGCGAGCGATGTGAACCTCACCCGCGACGTGTACATAGCAGGGAAGGGCAGTTTTAACATCCTACCTGGGGTGAGGTTTCACTGCGAGATTCCTGGGTGTTTATTAACCGTTAATGTTACTGGTAATTTTAGTTTAGGTAACGGGTCCTCGATTTTCACCGGAGCTTTTGAGTTAGAGGCAGAGAATGCTGCTTTTGGGAACGGTTCGGTGGTTAACACGACGGCTATGGCGGGGCAGCCTCCTCCGCAGACGAGTGGCACTCCTCAGAGTGTTGATGGGGGTGGTGGGGGCCATGGAGGGAGGGGTGCCAGCTGTCTCGTGGACACCACCAAGCTTCCGGAGGATGTTTGGGGAGGAGATGCGTATTCATGGGCTTCGCTGCAGGACCCTTATAGCTTCGGGAGCCGTGGTGGGTCCACGACCAAGGAAGGTGACTATGGTGGGTTGGGTGGCGGGCTTGTGAGGATGGTTGTTCATAAATTTGTTGAGATGAATGCAAATGTATTGGCTGACGGGGGTGAGGGAGGGACCAAAGGTGGAGGTGGCTCTGGAGGCAGCATCTACATCAAGGCTTACAGAATGTAATACTTTTTTTTACTCGTTTGTGTATTTTGTCTTATTTGGTTGACATTAGCATAGTCTTGTTGAATCTGAATAACTGTTTTTCAGTTGGCATCTTTCTATACATCTTGGAATCTCCATTCTTGCTGTATTCGTTTTTTTCTAAATACTTTTCTAACCTCCTTCCGAATATTGAGTATATACCCTGTCTGTATGTTTCATTGTGATTTTAGTAATGATTCAATTTCTTTTTGAATTTAAGACACACTTATGATACGATCGAGGCAGTTTGTTAACTTATTGTAAGTCGACACTACGTTTTCCCTGGTTACACTAGGGACATGATTGATACAAACTCCTACATTACTTTCCTTTTGGAATCTTTTCTGAGTCTTTTTCTCCTTTTCCTTTTGTTGAATTCCAGACGTGGTTGTCTTGTCTGTGTATTATATTAGTAACTCACCATAATCGCAATTAATGTGATGTGATTGTATATGTTTAAATTCCCAGCTATAACCTATGCCATGTAGGAACCTGTCACTGAAAGCCTTTAACCAATAGTCAGCCGGTGAATGTATGTGTTTAAAATATACATTCGAAGGATCTTTTCTCCCTAATCTCCTTATTCAAATGTGTAGGCATATTTCCTATAATGGAATGTTTAAAATAAGTCTCGTGCTTGATTGCAATGGAAATGTAATGTGCTTTTCATGAATGATGAATCTAGATTTTGTGCCTTTTCATTGATCTGTTTTTTGTTTAAAAGAGCAGGATTGGTAATGGGATGATAAGTGCCTGTGGAGGTAATGGTTATGGTGGAGGTGGCGGTGGCAGAGTTTCAGTTGATGTTTTCAGTAGGCATGATGAGCCCAAAATTTATGTGCATGGTGAGGATTTTTTGTTTATGCACTGGTTATCGGTTTCTAGATATACTTTGCAAATAATCTTCCCTGCAAATTCAGTACTTATATGCATAAGTTCTTAATATATGGGGAAATGTAGAGAGCACCTGATTGCAGTTGAGTGACATTCTCTTCAATTTGTTTGTGGATAATAAGACAAATGCTAAGAAATGAACCATTTTTTTTTCCAGTATTTCGAATTAAAACCTAGGATGGGCAAATAGGATTTAATGATCTACTTTCTTGGCTATTCATCAACCCATATCCTATTTTTTGGGCAATTCCGGCAGGCATGGCAAGAGGTCATCACTAGTTGAATGGGTCCATCTCCCTGGCCTATTGTTAGATGATTTGAAATCCTCATATTGCTGTATTGTTGTGTTTAGCTATTTTTGGACTCCAAACCTATCACCAGTTACGCTGACTGCTGTGCACAATTAATTCTTATTTCAGGTGGCAGTAGCCTTGGCTGTCCTGAAAATGCGGGTGCTGCTGGGACTCTTTATGATGCAGTTCCTCGAAGCCTTACTGTCGATAACTATAACAAGACAACTGATACAGAGACACTTCTCTTGGAGTTTCCAAATCAACCACTTTGGACTAATATTTATATTCGAAATAAGGCTAGGGCCACAGTTCCATTACTTTGGAGTCGAGTACAGGTTCGTCATATGCAGATCTATATGCTGGTTAATCCAGTGCTGGCTTTCTGTTAATCAACCCCCTTTCCCCCTTCCTTCTTTTTTTCCCAAAAGATGAGCATATGAATACTTAAAAGAGTACCTAATCATCTAATGAAATAGTTTAAGAAGGAAAAACGAATTTAGGAAATTAAGTCATCCAATTGAGTGAGGAACTTTTGAAACAAAATTTAATATTATAATTATTGTTCTTCTGCCTAGGTTGAGCAGACAATCTGCTAAATTCTGATTACCCTTCTTTTCATGCAATGTACTGAATGAGGCATAGCTTTAGTATTTTATATTGGTTTAATTATGTAATTAGTCCCTACCTTGACACAATTTTTTGTTTTAGTTTTAGTCCCAAGTCCCAACATGAAAAATCCTACATTTTCGTCCTAGTATGAAAAACTGTATATGAATTAATTTTTTAATGAAATTTAATTCCTATATTTGACACAAATTTTCATTTTGGGCGTGATACAAAAAATTTTTGGTCCCTCCCATAAAATACTATATTTTTTAACCTAAACGTGGTATTATTTTTTATTTTAGTCCCTATGAAACAAAAAAAACTCTGAAGATTGATATAAAATTTCATTAAAGTGATTGTTTTTTTTTTTCATCTAAGAACCATTCATGTAGGGAGTAAAAAGAAGAATAATGTCATGTACTCAATCAAGTATAGGAACTAGTTCTATAACTTAACCTTTATATTGTGAATATGTCATTATTTTTCTAGCCGAAGTTGACTCCCTTCAAGAAGCCAAATGCTGAAGCAACTCTTAAATGTAGGTTTGCATATTTTTAACTAACTGATGAGCCAGAATGACTAAGTCCCACTGACAACCTGTAGTATTCCTTCTTAGGGCTGCTTCTCAGAATATACCTGATTTGTTTTCTCTGTAGCTCCTTTCCTTTCTAATGAATTCTTTAACCAAAATAAAATAAAATGAAGCTTCTTCCCGGTCTTCTCTTCATTTTAGTGATGGTTATTCTGTTCCCTTTTTAACCTGTTATGAACGGAAGTCTTTGGCATGTAAATCTGTTCAACTATCTTTCTCTTTATTTCTTCATTATATAGGTGCAAGGACAGATAAGTATATTGCAGGGTGGGGTGTTGAGCTTTGGTCTGCGTCACTATGCTACATCAGAATTTGAGTTGTGGGCTGAAGAACTGTTGATGAGTGATTCTGTGATGAAGGTAGTTGGAATCTTTAAGTGTTTGCTTAGTATATTTTGTTTCTTGATGCATTGTTGAGTCCTAGTTCCAGTATCTGTTGCATCTTTGACTTGTGCTTTGGAACTATCAAACATATAAGCAATCAGAAATATGGGGCACTATATTTTTATACTGCTATTAGCCATGGTCCAATCTCATTTATTGATGCTTTACCCTTAATTTGTATGATAAAGGTATATGGTGCACTACGCATGTCTGTAAAAATGTTCTTGATGTGGAACTCACAATTGCTCATAGATGGCGGGGAAGATATAACTGTGGCAACTTCATTACTTGAGGCCAGTAATTTGATTGTTCTCAGGGTATTTAACAAGTCCTTAACTGCAGAATGTTATTGCATGCTTTACCTTTGCTTCTTCATATTTGACAAATCGGGTTTTATTAACAGGAGTCTTCTGTAATACATTCCAATGCAAACCTTGGAGTTCATGGACAAGGTCTGCTTAATTTATCAGGACCAGGAGATTGGATTGAAGCACAGCGATTGGTTTTATCCCTATTTTATAGTATTCATGTGAGACATTGTTTTCTTTTTTACTATTGATCATTTGTGTAGTTTTTAAACACTTGTTTTGATCTTTTTGCCATCTGAATCATCTATATTATTGCGTTAGGAGGTCTAATTTCTGTTTCATTAGACTAGTTTTTTCCCCTATCAATCTTTTCATATTAATTTGCATTATGTTTCTTCTAATTTTATTATTACTGTTTAGTTGTGGAGAATTTTTTAGTCAACCACTATAGATTAGCAGTTCGATATGTGCTATTTTATCCAGTTATTCTGTTTGAATTTATTTTAAAAAATCTAATAAATTATTGTAATTGTTCTGAATACGGTTTTGTTGTTATTCGTACATTGAAATGATACATTGAAGTGTAACTTCTGGTAACGTAACAAAAAAAACAATAAAGCTCTTGTATTCTCTGAATATTCATCAGTTAAGCTCTGACAAACCTTGAGCAGAGATGCCATGTAGACATTTTTATCACATGATAATATACTCCTATAATTTTAACCACTCTGATCCAACAAAATATCCCAAAACAAGCAATGTATATAAAATTCATATGTACAAATTTTTATCTTTGTCTTCTGAAACTTATATAATTAATCCGAAGAACCTGGTTATTTGTAGTTATGCTCAAAATTTGATGAAAGCAGAAGTGTCAGGAAAAAAGCATACTTATTACTGATTATGGACTCTGGCTCTATTCACATATTGTCAGAATCTTGGGCTCTATTTAGTGTTTAATCAATTTTCTGCATTAGGGTGCAATGGACTGTTTTTGTATCTTCCCTTGTGCCGTTCATTTGTGACTCAGTTTTGCACGCTTCTGAATATTCTTGATTTCCCTGCTCTGGTTCTTATTATTTTTCTCTTTTAGATGGAACCATTGTGGTGATAGTAATGTGCTTTTGTTATACTTGGTCCCACCTCTACAACTTGATTTTCCTTTTGACGTTTTATATAGGTTGGACCTGGATCTGTGTTGCGTGGTCCATTGGAGAATGCAACAACTGATGATGTGTATGTTTGGATGTTGTTAAAATTATTTGTTGATTTCTTGTTCGCTTTAGTTTGTAGCTCTGCTAAATTTCTATTCACTTATGATTTATTGGCAGTACCCCAAAGCTTTACTGTGACAACAAAGATTGCCCCACTGAATTATTACATCCTCCTGAAGATTGTAATGTGAATTCATCCTTGTCATTCACACTTCAGGTACTTTTAAATTTTTTATGGGAAATGCATTTTGCTACGCCAATATGTCTACCATTGAAACTTGAAAATTATGTGTGTTGCCTGTCTAGATCTGCAGAGTTGAGGACATACTTGTTGAAGGCCTTATAAAAGGTTCTGTTGTTCATTTCCACAGGGCAAGGACTGTAACTGTTGAACCTTCTGGAATAATATCTGCCTCTGGAATGGGTATGCTTTTTTTTTACCCATGAGGTGGTTATTATTATTTTTATTCAAATAACTGCATTTCCTGTAATGGTGACAAAAAATGAATTGTGCAGGATGTACTGGTGGTTTGGGCCATGGAAATATTTTAAGCAATGGTATTGGTAGTGGTGGTGGGCATGGTGGTAATGGTGGGGATGCATGTTATGATGATAATTGTGTTCCTGGTGGTACATCTTATGGGAATGAAAACCTGCCCTGTGAACATGGAAGTGGAAGTGGAAATGACAGCTCCATTGGCACAACCGCTGGGGGTGGTATTATAGGTAAGTTTATGTTTGAGTTGGTTAAGGTGTTTTTCATGAATGAATAATGGAAGATGTTGAAGACTGCAAGACTTCTTATTTATTTTACTTTTTTGTGTTGTATCTGTTGAACAGTCGTTGGATCATTAGAGCATCCTTTGTCAAGTTTGTCCATTCGTGGTTCTGTAAGTGCCGATGGAGAGAATTTTGAACCAGTAAGCAGAAACAAAAAAATTGCAATTTTTGATAATTTAACTGGAGGTCCTGGGGGTGGGTCTGGTGGCACCATACTATTGTTTCTCCATACACTTTCCATTGATGAATCAGCTATGCTTTCTAGTATGGGGGGATATAGCAGTTATAGTGGTGGTGGTGGTGGTGGCGGTGGAAGAATTCACTTTCATTGGTCTGACATTCCCACCGGAGATGTGTATCAGCCAATTGCTTGTGTGAAAGGAGACATTCATACCGGGTATGTCCATTACATGCTGTTCTGATATTCTACTATATGTTTTTAATTTGAATTTGCTTAATATCTCTGGTCGCAATGACGCTTGCAAGAAAGCATTTGTCGCAGAGCTTAAGGATTTTATCTTTATTATGATAGGGGAGGAAATGGTAAAGGCCAGGGTGGCTCTGGAGCTAATGGGACGATAACTGGGAAAGCTTGCCCTAAAGGGCTATACGGTATATTTTGTGAGGTATACTTTCCACTTCCCTCAATTCTGTTATACTTCTATATATTATTTATTTGTGTGCTATTGTTACTAGCCTTGTGGACATGGTTCCATATTTGCTGAGGGTATGACTGTATTCTTCATGTGCTGGTTTGTCCAAGCCTTTTGATGGTTGAATGTGTGTGAAGGAATAGCAGTACAACACTCATGGTCATCATCACCATTTAGGTTATGCATTATTTTGTTTCAGCCTCAACGTGGTGGCAGGTTGATGAGAGTCTGGCATGTTGATTATGTTTCTGACAGTGATATAGTGATATATCCAAGGATAGTTTACTTCAAGCTACAGCAAGCTTGAAAGTTAAAGGCAACATCTAATTGTTAAAAAACTTGAACTTGTGTGGAGGATAATTGAGTGGCACTCATTATGGTCTTTAAGTTCTACAATATCTATACTGTCTGTAACCTCAATTCTATATGGTATCATCAAGTTGACAAAGAGTCTCGTATTTTGAGCATGTTTCTGACTGATATCTTGATAACTCTAAATGGAAGTTGACCTTCCATCAGTTGGGAGAATCTATAATGAAAAGATTGATGAAACTAGTTCAAGTTTCTGTGGTAGAGCGGTGTTGTCAAAAGCAAAATATGGATTTATGCTTGTGCAGCAAGGTGGGGCAACCGTGTCGATGCAAATGGCTAGTCTATAAAACATATAATTAACTCATAAAATAAAGACTCTTTTATAGGTAGATCTTATTAATCGGTAAAAGTGATAAATGAAAGTGATAAATATCCATTAGTTTAGTTAGTCAGTTACATATCTAGTTAGCTAGGTAAGTTGGTTGCAGAAATAAGGTTTGTTAACTATAAATGAGGAGAGGAATTCAAGAGATATCCTGTAATTTCTGAGAGCATTGGGCCTTTGGGAGTTGCAAACCCTCGACATTCTACAGGGTTCTATCTTGTAATTGGGCTTTTATCCATATTTCTTCCCAATAAGATAACCAGATTTGGAAAGCATGAAAATTCAAGCTTGATGAGCATGATCCAGCAATAGGTGTCCCAGGGCAGCTGACTGCTGCTATACAAGGCCAATGTGAAAAGTCATGACAAGGTTTCTAGAACACAACCTATTCCAAAGAGATATGCTATGCATGAACAATTTAATGTTTGCAAAGTTTGACATTAGGGAGATCAACAGATTGTTCATGGCAGTTCTCAACTTGTAATTATGTTTGGATGGATGGAATGACATTAGTTGCCATAAAAAATATTTAAAAAGGTGTGTTAGGTGTGATATGACTACCTCATTGAGGACAATGTAAGGCGCAGAGGGAAACTCAGACTGTAAATAGCTGTCACAATGGCAAGGTGCTCGGGGAAAGGGGGGATTTGGTTAGGAGTAAGGATAAAAGGGGTGGGGGATTATATACAGTAGAGAATGATGAGATAAAGAGGAGGGAAATTCTCTTGCTTTAGATTTCTTGACGACTGATTAATGCTTCTACTTCAAAATTTTCCACTCATGCTTTTATTCTTCTTGCTTATTTCCAGGAATGTCCGGCTGGAACTTACAAGAATGTTACTGGGTCTGATAAATCTCTTTGTCGCCACTGTCCTGTTGACGACCTTCCTCATCGTGCTGTTTATATTTCAGTCCGAGGTAGATTTTATAATTCTATAGATGATTTATAAACACAATACACATATAAGATACTATTCCATGTAATTTAAACTTAGGTTAAATATGTTTTAAGTCTTTATGTTTTTATCAATTTTTTGTTTTGGTCCCTCATATATTTTTTTATTGGTTTTGGTCCTTATGTTATTGAATATGTTGAAATTGGTCCCTAATTATGTTAGAATTAGTCATTAAAATGTGACACCGTTAACTCAACTGCTAACTAAATAAACTGAAATATTATGTCATATGTCTCTCATTCCGTCTCTCTAATTTATTCCACTCTTCTCAAAATGGACTCTATCTTCTTCTCTTGTCAACGTTTTTTGGGACTAATTTCAACATATTCAATAACATAAAAACTAAAACCAATAAAAAAATAACTCAGGAACCAAAACCCAAAATTGATAAAAACATAGGGTCCAATAACATATTTAACCCTTTAAAACTTCAAAGCGATATATGCTGGAAGCTGAAGGATTTGTATGTGTGTCATTTAAATATTAATTTATATTTGGGGCTGTATGGATAGTGAGCCCCTTGTTCCTTTCATGGTATCTTCTAAAAGATACCCAGCTTATTGTATTTATAATATCTGATGTATCAATGAATAAGTTGTTATGTGGTCCTTTTGGACAGGTGGTATTACTGAAACCCCATGCCCTTATCAATGCATTTCAGACAGATATCACATGCCCAACTGTTATACGGCTCTTGAAGAGTTAATTTACACATTTGGCGGGCCTTGGTTATTTGGTCTTTTTCTTATGGGTCTCTTGATCTTGTTAGCATTGGTGCTTAGTGTTGCAAGAATGAAATTTGTTGGGGTTGATGAATTGCCAGGTCCGGCACCCACCCAACATGGTTCTCAAATAGATCACTCCTTCCCTTTCTTAGAGTCACTGAATGAGGTTTTTCTCAAATCCATGTGGTGCCTGTTTTGTTTCTTTATTCTGATATTTGTGAATTAAGATTGTCATACCTATTTACAGTAGCCGTGTTTTTCCTCCAAGAAATCTTTATTAATAGCATGATGGTGATG
The DNA here is from genome assembly GCA_037962975.1 of Clitoria ternatea. NCBI lineage: Eukaryota > Viridiplantae > Streptophyta > Magnoliopsida > Fabales > Fabaceae > Clitoria > Clitoria ternatea. The sequence continues at coordinate 291,836,575 of CM075670.1, forward strand.
ACATGTTTCTGCATTCCTAGGTCTTGGAAACAAACAGAGTTGAGGAATCCCAGAGTCATGTTCATAGAATGTACTTTATGGGACCTAATACTTTCAGTGAGCCCTGGCATCTGCCACATACACCTTCAGAACAAATACAGGATATTGTGTAAGCAAAACATTTTTCTGTTTAATCCTCAGGGATAATGTGGTTGAAATTTGAGGATGTTAACTTTTCTATTTTGTTAATTATATTATTTGGTTATGATATTGAGATGGAAATCTTTCAACACTTGACATTGCAGTTATGAGAGTGCATTCCATACATTTGTGGATGAGATTAATGCTATAGCAGCTTATCAATGGTGGGAGGGAGCAATATATAGCGTTCTTTCTGTTCTTGCGTATCCACTTGCATGGTCCTGGCAACAATGGCGCAGGAGATTGAAGTTGCAACGTTTGCGTGAGTTTGTTCGATCAGAGTATAATCACGCTTGCCTTCGTTCTTGCCGATCACGAGCCCTTTATGAAGGGATCAAGGTTTGACTTGTTCAGATATGTTTTAAACCTGTGAAACTTTCCATTTGTTGAAATCATACTAGATTTAAGGATTTAATGCTGTGTCAGCATGTTAATTGACCTGTAAAAATACATAGGTAAATGCAACTTCTGACTTGATGCTTGCATATGTGGACTTCTTTCTTGGTGGGGATGAGAAGAGGGCGGATCTTCCTCCTCGATTACATGAAAGGTTCCCAATATCATTACTTTTCGGAGGCGATGGAAGTTATATGGCTCCATTCTCCCTTCACAATGATAATATCCTTACCAGCCTCATGAGTCAGGTTTGTTTATTGATTATAGAAAATTCAAATTATATGCCTTGTTACTTTTTGTTCCATTCTTGTCAGAATTAATTATATGAATATTTTTATTGTTGCTTGCAGTCTGTGCAACCTACAACATGGTACCGATTGGTTGCTGGGCTGAATGCACAATTGCGGTTAGTTCGTCGTGGGCGACTAAGAGTAACATTTCGACCTGTCCTCAGATGGCTTGAGACTCATGCCAATCCTGCATTGAGTGTCCATGGTGTGCGCATTGACCTGGCCTGGTTTCAGGCTACAAGTAGTGGCTATTGCCACTATGGGCTTGTGGTTTATGCTCTTGAGGAAGAAGGTTATGCAGCCACAGGAGGAAGTACAGACGGAGCTGTAAGAACTGAGGACAGACTGAGGTAATTCTTTGTACTCTTTGCACGCGACCATATTGACATGTAATCTTCAGGTGGAGCATTAAAAAAATGATGTTCTGATTATGTTCTAGAGAATTTTCTGGTATGGGTTTGATGTATCATACTTGATATTTTTATGTTTCTGTTACTTTGTATGATGGCTTCCAGAGTTCAGAGTGTTAAAAAAGAACATCCTTTGGGGCTTGCAAGAAGTAGAGCTCATTTAAGCTCAGGTGCAAGAGTTGAGGACAATTATATCAGGCGAAAAACACATGGAGCTGCTTTGGATGTAAACAATTTGCAGATGCTTGATGAGAAGAGAGATATCTTTTATCTTCTCTCTTTTATACTTCAGAATACAAAACCTGTTGGGCATCAGGTATCTTGTAGTGATAGTTTTTACTTACTAGACAAAATTGCTGATTCTTGTGCTTGCATCATTTGATAACTGACTTTTTCCCTGCTGCTTCTCCTTTATGTATTGATTGCAGGATCTTGTTGGTTTAGTAATCTCAATGTTGCTTCTAGGAGATTTTAGTTTAGTATTACTTACCCTGCTTCAGTTGTATTCAATTTCTTTGGTGGATCTTTTCCTTGTGTTGTTTATATTACCTTTTGGCATTCTTCTCCCGTTTCCTGTTGGAATTAATGCTCTCTTTAGCCATGGGCCTAGGCGTTCCGCTGGCCTTGCACGTCTTTATGCTCTGTGGAACCTTACATCCTTCATAAATGTTGTGAGTTATCTATCAAATTTCAGCTGATTGGTTTGAGCCTTCTTTTCCTGAATCTTTCCATTTCTAAGAGTGAATACATATATATTTTTGGTTTAATTGGGAACCCTGTGCTATTATCTTTGCTGCTAGGTTGTTGCATTTCTTTGCGGATATATACATTACAACTCCCAATCTTCCAGTAAAAGACACCTTCAGCCATGGAGTATCATGTAAGGGCATTCTTAGCTTCAATAGGAGCTCTGCTTATTTGGGGAAATTCACTAGTTATTTATTTCTCAACTGTTTGGGGATGCAGGGATGAAAGTGAATGGTGGATTTTCCCTGCTGGATTAGTTTTGTGTAAATTATTCCAGTCTCAACTCATCAATTGGCATGTTGCCAATCTGGAAATTCAAGACCGTTCCTTGTATAGTAACGATTTTGAGCTGTTCTGGCAGTCATGATGGTATGTTCACAGCATATATTCAACATTAACTTTTTACCCTCCTTCCCTCCTCTTCTCTCGATCCATCACATGATCAATTGAGTACGGTCATGTAGAATTAGGTCAAAGATTGACAGAGATGGTAGGATAACTTGAGGTGGGAGCAATAGAACTACAGAAATTCAAAGTAGATGTTGTAGAGTCATTCATTACTGTAACACCTAACGTTCCATAGCTCTTTTTTTAAGAGGAAAAAAAATTAAAATTATTTTCCCCTTGAATTCACCTACTGTGTAAATATCAAGTAACTATGTTGTATTGACTCGTGCCCACCCTTTTTTTATGTTCCGATTTTGCAGTTGAGTCAAATTATCGAAGTGAGAATTTGGGTGTATTGGGTTGGGATAATCTGGGCAAAGTTTTCACTCCTTCCCTCTCTCAAAACACACTTCGTTTTTTGCTTGTGGCAGTGGTCGGTTTGTTTTATATCTCGTTGATATCAGACTACCTGAATTATATTCTTAGTTTTTCCTACTTTATGTGAAATGATTAAGTGGTAGTTGGCATGCCACTTGAACGTGGCAGTTATTATATGCTCCTTTCGGTCTTGATTATAATCAGTCAGACAAATTTTGTATAGATTAAAAAAGTTGATTAAAAGTTGTTATTTACATTAATGTTATTAAATATTTGATTTATTTATCTAAAGTGTCATTAATTTTATTTATTGCATAAAACATTTAATTGTCTTTAAAATATATTTTAAAAAACATTTAGTATTATATAAGATGATATTGAAAATAGATATTTTTGTTTATATTTGAGACTAAAAAGATGTTTTAGAATATGTTTATAATCAGGATTGAAGGGAGTATTGTTTATTCCTGGTGGCAGTGTTATTTTTGTTACTTGTGTTCTTTGCTTTCCAGATGTTTTGTTTACTAGGTTAAATTTTAATGTATTTCAGATATCAGATCATGGTGTTTTTATCGTGCAATTGGTTTTTTTAACGAATTTTCACCAGGTTTTGAATATTTTCATGTGGATATTGGTGTTCTTGACTTTTACTTGAATCATTTTGAGGAAATTGGCAGTTACTAATTGAAAGTTTTTGTTGGAGATCAAATTGAAGGTTTTGTAAAGCAGTTTGAAACGAAGTCCCTTTCAGTACACTTTAAATTTTTGAGTTCTATAATATTTGTGGAAGTGAGACAAATAATTTGGTAGGATTTGTAGATTTCAACGGATCATAATGCTGAAAGAAGTGTGTTGGTGAGTTTCTAATATGGACAAAATAACCGTTTTTCTAACATTTTTCTTAAAAAGATATAATACTTTGTTACAAAACTCGACTATTTCTACAATAGAAAATATATAGTAGATTTATGAATGGATGTGGTAGTAGTGTAGGTGTCGTTTTTCATGTGACCGGAAATGATACTAAATGAATAAACATAGCAAGCTTAGTACTTGTAATGTGACTGTACTTGGTTATTATTGAATTTTATACCAATTAGTTTTGGTTTTGTTTACGCGTCGTCTGGGTTTTGTTTAACCACTATTTTAAAGATGCTGGTAAAATATATTCGATTAATGTTCTTTTTTTTTTTAACCTTTTTAATGCAAGTTTAATTTGTATTGACGCAGGTGTCAAAGTTGTGCTAAAATATTTTTATGATGTTTAGTGACCTTCGTGGCTTTTTAAATTTTAAAATGTTGTATAAGCTTGTCTGGATCTTGTTTCATTTGTGCATTAACCAATTTTTTCCATACTATCTTATTAACTTTAAGGTGTATAAAGTCTCATTTCCAACTTAATCCTTCAGTTTCAGATGACCTAATTAAAGTTAATCATTTTTTGGAACATTTTAATTTTAGTAAACCTATGTTAGAAATAATATTTCTTTCAAGAGGACAGAATCATTTCTACACTTTAAAGAAAACAATGCTAGATTAGCTCATACTTCATGTTTAGTCTTTAAATTTCAAATAACTTTGATAACAATTATATTAGCGGAATAATTTTAAAATATTAAATGAAGATTTATTATCTCAATTATTTGTTATAGTCCAATTTATGCAAAGGGTTTTCTTGTCAACTTCATTTTGATTCAAAAAAAGCCGAACGGCACTCATCTCACTATACTTCATGAAACTCTCTTTAAAATGACTTTAAATGTCTTATTATTTTAATTTATAAAAATAATTTTATCTTTTTAAATAGTTTTATTTAACATCAAACTCAATCATCTTATAATAAATGCATAAATTTAAAAATATTAAAATTTTAAAGGTAAATCAAGATAAAGTAACATAAATACTTCTAATATTTTTTAGGAATTTATAAAGAAAACATATTTTTCATTACAGGAGTTTATAATCAATTTGCTCATGCTACCAAGATAAACAGAGCCAAGAAAAAAGAAAAAGGAGTTCTAATGCCGCCACCGTAAATATCAAAATCAATGAGCTGGATGTTGATATTTTTGTTCCCTTGTTTTTTTCTTTTTTTGTTTCCTTGGCACTAGGTACACTTTTTTGGTTGTCCAAGACTTGAAACAACAATTTTGAGCATAAAACAGGCACTTGATAAATTTACCAAAAAAAAGGCACTTGATATCTCAATCACAACAAAACACTCATCAGAGTTCAATAAACCGTGGAAGTCATAGGGTTCGTAACAGAAAGTTATGTAAAATGATGAAAAGAAGGGGAAAAGGCGGATAAAAAAAATTAGAGAATGAAAAGGCTAATGGATTGAAGAGAGAGAAACAAAAGAAAAAATCTTAGGTGCTAGAACCAAGTCTATTTTTAAAAAAGACTCTGATGATTGATGGTTCTTATTCCAAGATTTATTAATAATACATATTAAGACATTAAATAAGAGTATGCATGCGTGTTATCTGACTCATTTAATTGAGTATTTCAGGACAAAAATTTGTATAACATAAGCTATAAATAAAAAGGGATCTTATCATAAAAAGTCTGATATTGATACTAAAGTCTGTATGAGACTAAAGAGAAATTCAAAAGAAGTCTAACCCTAATCGCATCATGAGGGTCTAATATACCAAGCCTTGTCTGACACAACATATTATGTTCTCTTCAGACTTTAGAATCAAGACTTCCAAATATATAAAGACGTTACTCTTGTCTTTATATTATAGCTAAACAAAGATGCTCCAGAACGGATCTTTTTCTTTGGAAAGTGCTTATATTATCAAAGAAGATAACAAGACAAGTATCTGCTTAAGAACCAAGGGATACACAAAATATCATAGTTTATTTTGATAATGTTCTAAAGTGAGTACATATCAAAGAAGACTTCACTTATCATCAAATAAAGTAAGGAGACAAATCAATGTAAATGCCAAAGCCTCGTATAGGAAGAAACCAAGAAGTAGTTTTGCGCATTTCAGTGTTTCAGTACGCGTGTCAGAATCCTTTCAGAAGGTTACCTTTTTTTGCTCTGCGCACTAAATGATGAAATAAGAATAACTACAGAAAGACTTTTTCTCTGAAACTCTCAAGGAACACATATCAGTGCAAAGCTCTTATGACCCTTTATACAAGGCCTTTGTTCTCTATTCGCTTCTTAAGGTCTCGTGGTTACGATCAAGTAAAACTCCTTCAAAGGATTTTCAACGGTTATATCTCCTCAACAGAATATCAAATGGTCATCTTGAGTGGCCTATATATATATTTGAAAAGATTCAATTCCAAAATTACGAGTAGTAAGAGACATCAACGTGAACAACTGTGATCAAAGCCCTTTCAATCTCTTCGCAGTTTTTCATAGACAAAGGCCTTCTTTGTTGTTCTGCATCTAGCAGACCTTGGCTCTTTAGTATATCTTAACTTAGTGTATCTGCTCATTCTTTGTATCTTTTCATACACTAAGTTCTTTAAAACACCTTACACTTTCTCTTCTTACAAAGCTTTGTTGTGTAAAGGTTTGATGTGTTGCTAGCCCTTAGTTTCAACGGGAAACACCTTGTGGCTGAAGAGACTTTTGAAAGAATACTTGGGTTTGAGTCAGGAGTGACTTGTTGAAAGAATTCTTAGGTTTAAGCCAATAGTGACTAGAGTCAAGAATACTCGTGTCACAAGTCTAGTGTTGTAATTTTAAAGAAGATTTTACAATAGGAAAAAATCTTTCAAATTTGAAGAGACTGGACGTAACTTCTGAGTTGGAAGTGAACCGGTATAAATCTCTTGTGTTTATTCTTCTCTATCCTTGCTCTCATCAGTTTGCTTCAAAAGTTTGATTACCTGCTTTTTAAAGTTTTTATTTCCGTGAGAAGAGTCTAAGATTTATTTAATCTCCTTCTAAGTCTGACTCTGATCTATCAAAAAGATAAAAATTCTCATAAAAGAGAGAAAAAGACCATCGGAGAAGGATGGATAGACCCTATTGGGGTGACTGTTATATTGCTAAGTTCTTTTTATTGTTAGGTTTTTTAGTTTTCAGAAATATAATTTAGGAAAATTACAACTTAACACTTGAGATTTGTGTCACGTACAACTTAATTTTTGAAATTTAAAAAGGTCTAATAATTGAATAAGCTAACCTAAACCCTATCGTATAGGTATAATCTTTCACTTAATATTAAAAACTTATATAGACACTATTAATTTAGGATATGATAAAAGAAACGGTAAAATACATTTACATTTCCAATGGTTTGATAAAATCATACTTAGTATTCTTATTTTTTAAAGATTACTCATCTCCTCTCTCCTATATTTTGATAAAATCATAAAAAAAAAGTCAAGGGAAGTTCTTGGAAATGATAAAAGTACTCAACATTATGTTTTTATATAAATTAGGAAAGGTTTATTTAAAATGATAGACACTTCATGAAATTTTATTAAATGTTGGGAAATGTGAATGTAACTTACTCTATAAGTTTTATTTAGGGTTAAATATGTTTTTATCTTTATATTTAGTTTTGATCCCTAATTATTTTTTATTGGTTTCAATTCTTATATTATTGACTATGTTAAAATTGATTCCTAAAACCTTGATGGAAAACTAAAGTCCATTTAGAGAAGTTAATGAATGGAATAAATTGAAGAGACAAAAGAAAAGACATGTGAGACTATATTTCCTTTTATTTAGTTAACAGTTAAATTAATAATGTTACATTTTAAGAATTAACTTTAATATATTAGGGATCAATTTTAACATATTCAAAAACATAAGAATCAAAACTAATAAAAAGATAACAAAGGGATCAAAATTAAAAATTAATAAAAATACAAGAACCAAAGTCATATTTATTCCTTTTATTTATAAATTTCACTCTAACAATTTTTAAAGTTTAGGGTTTAGAGTTTAAGGTTTACAAAAGAGAAAAGTACTATCATTCAAAACGTAACGTAATCTTTAACCAATTCTATACTTAATATAATTATCAAGGAAAAGGGATATGGCTATTAACAATATTCAAAATATTCTTATTTTCAGCAAAATATCTTCCTTAAAGATTCAATTCTATTCTTCAACCTAATTATCAGTAATAAGAGCTATAACTTGTTTATAATATTCAAAGTCTCCCGGTTTTATACCATTGGAATAGATGAGTAAATATCTACCTTCAGAACCATACTTTAGTTTGCTACAAATTTTAAATTTTGCTAATAACCTTCTAAAGTGTTATATCATACAGGCAATCTGAAGTAATTCTGCCACTAAAATTAAATTGTGTTTAAATCCATCGCCTCCAATTTTTTTTTTTTTAAAGGACAGAAGATATCACAACTTCAAGTTGCTATGTACAGCCATAATGTGATGAAGATGAAAACGATACATGCGTCATCTTATATGCCTCTAATAGAATCATATTTACATTTGTTTTCTTCACTAAAATAGGATTTACAAGCCATATTTCTCTCTGTACACCTTGAAGCTAGACTGTGAAGCAGTTAAACAGCTACCATTACAATAATCAAATTCGGAGTCAATGTCCCTGTGTATCTCCATCATGGACTATCAAATTACTTCTTTCAGCATCGTTTGTGGTACATTGATGCAATTGGGGAGAAGTAAAGAGATTCTTCTGAATCTCATCGGAGGAAACTGAATTAATAAAATTTGTGGTACCGCTGCTAGAAAATGAACCGCACCCCACTGTTATGACAGGGGTAGAATCAAGGTCATTGCCTCCGGCAGAATTAAAATTAGATCCGTTTTTACCGCTACCTATAACCAACATAAATTGTTAAACATCATTACCCTAGTTTTTTATAGACTTTTCTTTCCAGGAACTAAACAAGACCCAAAAATCATTGAGGATACTAACCTGGAAGAGTAGGGGTAGATGTGTTTGAAAACGCAGGTGACATTCCACTTCCTCTTTTCACCTTTGGCTGCACAACAGAACCACAAGTTAAGACTGACGGTCAGCTGATAACAGGAAGGAACATCATTCATCTGCAATTTTAACTATGCTTGGCAACAAAAATTGTACAAATTCAATTGTCATGAAAAGATTTACCCTTAATTTATAAATTTGTGAAAAATCTCACATTAACTAGTAATATGACCAATTAAAAATATATAAAAATATATAAGGTGGGGTTAATCCTTATCATATGAGTTAGTTATTGAATTGAGTTAAACCCTCTTATTTTCTAATAAAATTCAAAGGAGAAAAGCTGAAGGTCAATTAAGAAAGAATCGGATGTCAAGCACCTTTATTGAGGATGCAATCCATCATGGTTTGTTCTTTGCTAATAGATGTTATGGTACAGCAAAGAACTTCAGTTAGCCTTTAGCATACCTTTGCTATTTCTTCACAATGTTTTACGACAGTTGAGATATTTACACAACGTCCATGTAATAGCACGTAGGCCCACAAGAGAAGCTTCCTTGGTATGCTCAGATCAAGTGCTTCAATCCCAGACGTACTTGGGTTGAACGGTGTCTCTGTTACTAATTGAGATGGAATCAAATAAAAGCAGAGTCCAGAGGTAAGGACTGCAGATGAACTCTCCCGGTAGAAGTTATAGCAAGCTCTGAGCAAAGTGTTTGCAGTTTCCCAATGTTCATCAGAAGCTTTTGTGATTATTATATTCTTTATTTTTCCTAAAATAGCACACCACTTTGTTTCAATCTTTTCCAAATGAGGTCGATCTTCAAAAGCTGTACTCAATAATTCATTTGGTAGCAAATCAATACAGAGCAACTGGCTATCCGTCCCACCATCAGTCAAATTAAGGGCCTGAATCCCATTTGAGAATCCACATGATAATGGAGTTATTTGTGCCAAATTATATATAAGAGATCGGCACCAAGCAACAGAAGCATGCCTGCAAACTTTTGCACAATTACTATTTGACAATTTTGGATTCTTAAAACGTTTCCGAATCTTCTCATTTATTGCTTCAAGAGTTTCCAGTTTTCCATTTTTCTCTAATAGTAAGATATATTCATGGAGATACCTGCGAATATTAGAGGATCTGAATTAGCTTTTACTAATGAAAAACAGAGACAAACACAATTGACAAACACAATTCAACCTAAACAAGTTTAGTGAACAATTTGTTAAAAAATGTCACATCAAAATCTTATTACCCGTAAATAATACTATCCGATGCATCTGGGCTCTCAACTTCAGGCAAGCTGCATATTTCTGGCCATAAGCTCCCTTGCTCAATGAACAAGGCAAAAATTTTCTCCAGCATATTATCAGAACTGCTCATTGAACCAGAGGCAGTAGTCTGAGAATGGCACATAGTTGAAATCAGGGCTTTTAAGTACCTTCCAATAGCCACCGGTACAAGATCTTCAATGCATAATGAAAACTGCATTTGTGGAGGAGGTGAAAGAGAAAAAAACAAATAAAGTTTACAATGCTATCAGATCAGAGGATAAGATGACAGGGGAAATGGTGCAGGGTGTAGCTGACAGGCTGCTAATATACAATACTAGATTCTAGACAATAATAATATAGGAATGTTTGCCCCTTGTTTCTTAACTTTAAGGGGCAAGGAGAGGCTTGTGCACCCAACATAAAAAGAAGATATTAAGTAAAAATGTCAAATGTTGTTTAAAAAATACATTTGAGATTTCTAGGGGAGGAAGGGGCAAATGATTAGTGTGATTCATTCCATTATTGTTGAGGTATGCATAGTCGAATTAATTGGCAACAGGAACCTCCCGAATTTTTTCGAGGTAAAATCAATTCATTTAGGTTATCTTCATATAGATGAATAAATTCATTTAGACTAGGGAAAAATTGCCAAGAGAAGGGAGGACAAGTCCACCTGAGCCAGTGTACAAAACATAAAACAAAAGAAAAAAAAATTCAAAGAAACAAGTCTGGATGGTATCAATTTCCCCCCATGATAAATCTGATCCTAAATCTTTCCATTCAAAATCAAATTTGCTTTGGTCTTTTCCATTTCAATAAACGAAACCAATCATTGTCTTACTATCTAAAAGGAAACTAGTCAAAATCATCAAATGATTCACATTAATCAAGCGTGTTGAAAGTCCCACATTGACTAGAGATATAGCCAATGAAAAGTATATAAGGTAGAGGGCAAACCTAATCCTATGAGCTAGCTATTAGGATTGAGTTAGGTCCAATACCCAAATTTAAGATGGTATTAGAGTCTATTCTAGATCCGTTGTTGGGCCACCCATATTGTCCATGCTCCATTCTTTAGTGTGGGGGTGTTCTATAAGTCCCACAGACATTATTAACAGCCCCTCCCCCCTCGCCCCCCTTCACGTTTAGGAATGGAGCGTAGACAAATACCAGTGGCCCAATAGCAAATCTAGGATAAACTTTGATACTATCTTGAATTTGGATATTGGACCTAATTCAATCCTAAAAGCTAGCTTATAAGATGAGGATTACCTCCACCTTATATACTTTTAATTAGGCATTTCTAGACAATATGAGATTTTCAACAAGAACAAGAGAAGCATAAACTGCAGCAGTTATCAATTACTGTCGAATAACTTAGTTTAAGCAGTAAATCAGATTCTTTGGATTTTACCCGTTTATCTCCCCGAAGAGAAACATATGCCCGTTCAAGAGTACATCTATCTCCAGTCTCCTCCAACAGTTTTAGATAAAAGAGCAAATACTTCCGAATGCAAGTAATAAACTTTCGAGAACTTTCTGGTAAGTTAACCTCAAGGGCTTTCTTATTCCCAGCAGAACCTGGTGTCTTGCGCCTGGTATCATTGAAGGCAACATAGGTTAGCTATTGCTGTTTGTTTCGTCCAGATAGCAATGGATAACAAATCCATCAAATTTTACTTTATTGAGGAATGAAGCTCTCAAAGTTACATAAGGCAATTTGGGTGAAATTTCTCTTCATTTGAGTAAAAACAAAGGTTCCAATTCAAATCACCAAAGTTTGTATTATGCAACACTAACTAATATTACCAAAGTATTAGTCATGCGTTCTTGGAAAGTACCCATAGTATGAGCTCCCAATTGTAATTTTGTTAATTTCATTCATTCTTAGTTTAATCAAAAGTTAAACATGAAAGGATCAAAACAAAATTGTACCTTCCCTTTTTTACCATGCTATCAATTTCCCACATGTTTATTGTAAAGGATGAGCGTGAAGATTTGAAGCAGAAAGATAGATGATCTTTAGCCCTCTCTATATCACCACTCTCACCTCTTTTATACAGCCCTTGAGCCAGCATGTATCTTGCCTTATGGAAATGTTTGAGATCCCCCTCTACACAAGTTTCAAGAGCTGAAAGGCAATCATTATAGAGCATGGCCCATACCATATCTAATTTGATCAACCCTTCATGCTTTGAATCCACAAATTTGGCATGAATACTGCTTCTCTCCTTAGTATTTAAAAATGAGCTATCCATACCACCAAGGATACTTGTAAGAGCTTCTTTTACAGATCGATCAAAGGAGTTTGCTGAAAGAACCTGGTTGAGAACCAAACAACAGTCAAGAGCATAGATCAAGCGCACAAATCAACTAGTCAATTAAAAAATTGAAGGTTAACCTTTGAATTAGTGCAACTGCGAATGACAGAAAAACAAGAGATATGACAGTTAATGCAATCAGAACAGATGGTCCGTGGCAAAGACAAATAAATAAAATAATACCGCAATAGAGTTCAGTAAACAGAAAGAGGGAAAACCTTCAAAATCTCCAAATCCTTTTTGCCACACTTAAATAATAACTTCAAGCGTGAGGCATGCATCCTATATACAGGATCAACAGCTGATGCGTTCAAAGTAATAGCTTTATTGTAATATGATAATGCAATTTCATGAGAATATCCAAGTTTTTCACTGAGTTTGCCCAGGTAAAATGCATGCAACCAATCTTGCCTGTACAAGGAATCAAAGTAGTTCATAAACATCATATAAAAAATAGAGAAGTGCAGAAAATAAGAATACAAAAGAAAAGATGATATACTTAAGTGTGAAGGCTTTCTTAAAATGTTTCATTGAGTTCTCACAAAACGTCACCCATGCTGCATCCTTTAAGGGCAAAACAGATCTCTGGTCGTAAAATGGGACTACATTTTGAAGGCTGTCGTAGTACACCAATGCCAATAACTCATGTATTTCACACTGGAAATACAACAGATACGAGAGAAAGTTACACACAATCAATACTTTTACCAAGCAATGATATCCTGTATCAAGATTTCAGAGTCTAGTGTATGCATTTAAGTAAACATAGAAAGCATATAAAGTTGCAAATCTGTAACATAAACCTTGAACATTACAGCTCAAAGATAAATTTTTATTGCACAGTTTATTAGCCTTATATATTATCAGACATTTAACTTAATCAAGTAGCTAGCATAAACAATGAATGGCACCATGTTAACAATCAGCAGTGTAGATAACATTTGGAGGGAAATTTTTGGGGGTATAAGCCCTTTGCTTTTCAGCTAAATTCTCATTGTGGTTAAACCCAACTAAGTTAACCAGATGGTAGTTACCAAAAAGGATGAATTTAGTAAGGAGAAAATAGATGCAAAACCTGCTGAGCAGATGTCTTTGCCAAAGCTAGACTTATTAGTAAGCACCGTCTACTCCTTCTTCGGCTTGTTTCAACTCTCTGGGATAAAGTAGGATTCTTCCTCCATCCTACTACATTAATGTGCTTGCTACCATCATTGAGCAACAAATCTACTTCCTGGCTCAGTGCAGCAAAGAAACACATACATAACTGTATAAGGCAATATATTTAGAAATTAAGACATCATTGTTTATCTGTAAATTTCACAGCATCCATAAGTCAAATAACATTTGAAACTAACCTCATCATAAATATTCCCAAGCCGCTGCCAGCTATCAAAGCGCAGAGGATTGTACATGAGATCATATTTAAAGAGCTTTGCATTTTGTTCAACAAATTCTTCCCCTTCCTTGGTCAACACAAATCCAGGCCATTTATCTGTGGCACTCATTTCTTCAGATAGAGCCAAGAAATAATACAGGTTACAAAAGACCTCCAAATATGGCTCAGACCTGAAAGTTAAATACACTTGGAGATAAACATAAGAAACAAAAACATGGAATATCATGGATACATTGTAGCTATTAGAAAATGGTGGGCCTAACTTCACCAAAAAACTAGTTCATGAGTTAAGGGTTGTCTCAAACTTTATAAGGAATATACTAGTCATATTTTTAGCCAATGTGACACTTATCTCAACATCTTAACACACACCCCTCATGCTCAGGACTAGATATCTGGTATGTGAAGTTAGCAGGACTAGAAATCTGCAGATGACCTAAAATTCCAAGCAGGTCAAGCTCTGATACTATGTTAAATTTGGGTATAGAACCTAACTCAATTCTAAAACCTAGCTCATAAGATGAAGATTACCAATCACTTTACATACTTTTGATTGGTCATATCTCTAATTAATGTTGGACTTTCAACACACTCTCTTACATCCAAGAATAAACATCTCACCTTACATACTTTTGATTGGTCATATCTCTAATCAATGTTGGACTTTCAACACACTCTCTTACATCCAAGAATATACATATGGAACGTGGACAGATACGAGTGGCCCAATAACAACTTATAACACATCCACTCATGGGTGGCCCAACAACTTATAAAACATCCCCTCATAGGTGGCCCAACAACAGATCTAAGATAGGCTTTAATACCATATTAAATTTGGGTATTGGGCCTAACCCAATCCTAAAAGTTAAGTAGGATGAAGATTACCCTCCACCTTATATACTTTTGATTGATCATATCTCTAATCAATGTGATACTTTGACAGTAGCCATTAAATATAAACCAGGAGACAGGTTCAGAATTAAATAAATTAAAACCGAAGCACAAACAGTACTGTGCAAGCTATACCTCCCAAATAATGTTGCGGTATACTGTGCTAGGCCTCCCACATCAGGAAACATGATCTTAGTAATAGTTTCAAGAAATCCATCAGACCCAGCCTCCTCTGAGAGTTTATCTTCACATAGATTAGGATCATCTAGGAACTTATCTATAGGGTTTCCTGCCAAAAGGTCCTCTGGTGGCTGCAGAAAATGCCTCCTGATAGCTCTTAAAACTCTACGAAGTTTGACGAGTCCAGTTCTCTGATACATACAAAATTTTTAGCAAAATGAAATTTCTGCACAATATTCTGTAGACAAACTGAACTATACAAATTAACAGAGTACTCACAGAAGATGCCTTTGCATAGGGAAGCACATACTTGAAAACATCAGCACATTGTTCCTTACTTTGGTAATCTCCCCGGCTTGTATTTTTGTGCATCACAATATCATCCTCATAAGATGAGTCATTTCTTAGATTTAATCCATATAAACAGAAGAAACACTGATCTAAGGCACTGTCAATTTTAGACTCAAGTTCCTCCCTTTCATCTTCAGAAAATTCATTTTCACAGTCAATCAATTGATTGCTTGAAGTTTCACCCTTAACGGACTTACTGTCAGTCCCAGCTCCTCCATGATTTTTACATTCTACTTCCTTACTGTCTTTATCATGAACTCTGCTAGATGAGATGCCTTTGGATATTATTCCTTCAGAAACATCCCCTTTCACAGAATTAATTTCATCAATTTTGGCCCAACCCATCTGGTTATCTAATGTGTCTGATTTTGATTCTACAACAGAGATTTTGACAAGACTGTTTTTGGACAGTTCTTCACATTGCATCGATTCTTTATGGTTAAAGCTGGATTTAAGCTTCATATCCAAGCCCAAGAGATGCTTTATTGCAAATCTAAGAAATGTTCCTTCTTCACCTTTGCCACCTTCACCCACACAGCAAATCCCATATTCCGCAAGCAAGTCATGTGTTGCAACAATTAAATCAACCTGAGTATCAAATGCAAGAACAAATAGTATAGGTTTTCAAATATAAGAAAAAAAATTCGCTAAAACCACCAAATCACTTTAATGTAAAATTCTTTCAAAAAGGAGATAGCTCACCTGAGTTTTGATAGGTGTGGTTGGGCTCAGATGCTGGAGTTTGCAGAAGACAATGGCTGCATCAACAAAACAACTGCTTTCAGCTTGATCAGAAACTACTTGTGCTGAGGCTTTGTTGTACACAAGTATGTTGGCAACATAGCTCATGGTTAATAACAGCAGAGATTGCATTTGACAAATGCTGCTTGTTGGAACAGTAAGGCAATCCTGTAAACAGAAAACATAAGAACACAGATGCTTTCACCACAAATGAAACTCTTCTACAGTAACATATTGAGAAAAAGGTTCTGTAAGTATAACCAAGTCATACGAAACCATTTTCACATGTAAGGAGGACAAGCTTTTTCTTTAATTGTAATGGAAAACTTTTTTACCATGCTTCTGATGTCTATCAAGTTTATTCAAAAAGAAGTAATTGATATATCTATATGATCATTGTTAGGGTAAAATATTTGCAGTCATAGATAACAAGTAAGATACATTATAGTTAACTGATTTGTTTGTGTTCAGGGAGAACTAAGGGCATATATCGTTCATGAACTTCATGGATGAACAAGAAACTGAATTTTAAGAAATACACTTCATGGCTATGACCCATGACAGCTTAGAATCCAAAACTACTGAGAATGATATTACTTACAGAATCTCCACGATTATCAATAATTTTCTTCACTTGTGAGATACAGTCAGAGAGTGCCTTCACTTCCTCTACAACTACATGACTACAGTGCTGGCTAGAACTTTCCTTTGAATCAATATCAAAATGAGTAGATGCGCTTAAAGTAAGTGTTTGATCTGAAGATTTAAATGATTCAATACGTTTATTCAAACCCATCACTGCCATAAGTATTTTGAGTTTTCTATAATGACAATTGAAATACATCTCTACATCCATTGGCTGTGTCTTTTCACATGCTTCTATCAGAACATCTAGAGCCATGAGTTCAATGGATGTTATCTTTTCATCCTTTTTATCTGCAATGGATGAAGAGAATGAATCGGGGTAGACATCCCTTGTGGAGAACAGAAGTGGAGAAAGCAGGGATACACACTCCAAAAACTTTTCTTGTTCCATCATCCTAATAATAGACTTCTCCATCAAGAAACCGACCTTCAATATATTGATTTCATAAAGAACTCTATCGATATTCAGCTCTTTTACAGCCTTGCAATGTGGGCGTGGAACTGAACATTGAGAATCTTCAATATTTTGTCTCTTTGCCAAAAGTGACAAAGCAATACAAAATTCTTCACAAGCTTTTGCCCTCTTGCCATCAAAAATAGACAATCTCCCACTTAGCCAGAAGAATTGAGCCCAAAAGGAACTATTTTTTATCAGAAGTGAGCTGTCTAAATTTGAATAACTCTCAGTTGAGGTATCTATGGTTGTTCCACTAGTCTCTTGGATACTATCAATCAAAATAGAACCTTCATTCAAGGCATGAGTCATGTGAAAAGGGTAATCTAGAGCTACAGATTCTATGATCTTACAAAGATGATAAGATGTTTCTGAAATAAACTCTGATTGTTTAGAGCCAGTGGGAGAGCATGATCCAAAGTCGTAACAAAGCTCAGCGAGAAAAATATTACATTCGGCAGATCGCTCCTTTCCCCAATGCCTCGTCAACTTTTCCAAGTCCAGAAATTTCACAAATGCATCCTGATAAGTGATGCCTTGCCTTGCAACCGCTTCTAAAAGCAAGTGCCCCATATGGTAAGCACCATAATTGTTTGAGTTTTCTCTTAAAAATGCAGAAACATTATTATACTCAGAATTTCCAAAACAAGGTAGTGTTGTGGTCTCACTATCCATAGTATCTCGACCATCCAATCTGCTAGAAATAAATGGTTCTAGATATTGAATGACAACCTTGGCACAGTCCTTGCCACAAGAAGACTCTGATTCTTCTTTCTCAGGTTTACGACTCCGGAGCCTTTCAAGTCGAGAACTTCGCCTTTCATGCGGTTGTTCTTCCTGGATATTTCCTTCTTTCTCTTTAAAAGCACTCGATCGTTCTATGTTACAATCACCAAAAGCACTATTTTCAACATTGGATCCTTTCATCTCCACAGTGTTCATCACAGCTCCCGAGCTACAGGGCAAGTTTATGCTTAGCCTAATATCAGGAGAACTGCATGCTTTTCCAGGATCCATCTCAGAACTTCGCGGTGATAAGATTTCTAGAAGTGCATCAGCGAGAGCCACCCAGGAAGCTTCTCTCAGGCTCAGTTCTTTGTTCTGATTCTGTTTTTTGAAAGCAACATCCTCATCTACATTCTCATTGGTAGCTTTTCTCTTGTCAGGAAATTTGAGCCTCACATGTTTAGGTTCCAATTTGTCTATGCCTCTAGGAGCAAACGGCAATGGCTCTGATTCTTCAATGGCATTTCTAACAAGCAAAGCACGAGAATGAGATGGCCAGTGCCTCAGAATCAACTCAGCAACAGAAAGGCAAGCAACCTCATCGCCAATAACAATAAGAACTTCCAAAAGCTTCTCCATGCAATTCCCTGCAGACACAGATTGGGGGGCAGGGGTGTGGAAGGATCACATATACATAAATACATGTGTGTGTATACACTACAAGCGTGTTTTCATATTTGACATAGATTTAATACTGTAAAGAAAGTATTTTGAAAATTGAAAAACAATTATCAACGGATGAACTCTATTGTTGAAAACGATTTCAAAGGAACTAATTTTGTTTAGATAAGAGTGAGGTTTGTAGCAATTCCCACAGGGGTGAGAGGCTATACATGTCTGATCTTCCCCGTATCCCATAATTGTGGAAGCATAGTGCACTGGGATGACAACTACTATTGAAAAAATGTTTAAATTACTTTAAACTAGTATTCATACCCGTGCACCGCATGAAAATAAAAAAGTAAAAATATATACAAAGTAAAAATAAAATTGAATATAAAATATGTATACATAAGTTTAATTTACAAAATAACAAAATTCATCACGCATGTAAGATTAGTTATTAAAAGTACATAAATATGTAATGGTAAATTATAACTAAAATCTTACCCAAAATGTCATCATTTATAAAAATTATGGTTAACTCAACTAAAATCTTAACAATGATGTGGAACTTGCTCAGTTTCTTCTTGCAGCTGCTGAGAGAGTAGGGAGCAACAATATGAACATGCATGCATGTTGCTTCACCATTTTCAGTGGAACTATTATGGCATAGAACCTAAGCTATTACTTCACTGCTTCAAGCAAGATGAGTTGCTATTACAATACCATGCCCTAGAACTTGAGTTGTTACTTCATTGTTTGAAACTTCTGAGTTTTACTTTATTTGCTTTGGTAAGAATTAAATGAATGTTCCTAGTCTTGTGTTTTGTTTTAGTTTCTAGCGACAATGTTTACATGAAGCATTTTATCCATTGTCTGTTATAATATAGGAAGTTAACTTATTTAGAGATCTATTCTTGTTAATGGGATTTCAACGTTAGAATTGGACTTCTAAAATCTTACCTCCATTGCTTTTTTCTCATTTGTTGTTGACTCAACATGCACATTTGGTATCAGGAATATTTCATTTCTCTGTATATTATTTCCTTGAGAGAATGATATTCTTAGAAATAGGATTCCTAGGAAAATTCATGAAGAAACATTTTTTGTATTAAATGTCACCCAAAGGCTAAACATATTTCATGTGATAAGTAAATCACATATTGCCTAATGCCTCTGACAAATTATTAGTTGAGTCTGAGCTGTATTGATTTATTTCATTTTTTCATGCATCCTCATGATATCAATTGTAGTTTTAGATATAAATCAGGTGGCCTAACTAGAAAACCCTAAACCCTAATGAATAAGGACATAATTGTAAGACTACAAGCCGCAACCGGAAAAAATTCTTGGTGATATCCATTCAGCTAGAATCAACAAAATATAACTTCTGGCAGAATGGAAATTCACACTGCTAAATATGTTCTTTAGTTTTGTAGCGAAATGAAATAAAAATGTGCCAAAAGTAAATCTGTGGTCCAAAATGCATTTCTACAGTGCAGAAACCATTCCTCACTTTCATCCAACATGAAGAGATTGATACAGTTCAAAAGACACCCAACTGGAATATATGAAGGGCAGAGTAAAACCCAAAGAGGTCAACAAAAATCTGAATTTCAGACAATAGATACTAATGAGCACTCCATTAAGTAACCATTAGAAAATTACTTATTAAGAATATTAGGTGCTTACAGTTATTAGGGCTACATAAGAGGCCTTGCTCAAATGCCCAACGTGAAATACTCAGTGAGCCCATTGAGCATGATAATGTTCCCAGCTGATTCCAGACAACAGAATCTTTTGAATCAATCTCCACAGCTTGGAGATAACAGCGTAGAGCATTCTCATAATGTATAGAACCTTGCTGAAGAAAAACAGCAGCAAGGTTTTTCAATGCCAAAAATCTGCAGAAACCAGTTACCAGTTACCACTGTAAGTAACACTCACGAGTGCATATCAAATGAGCAATACGTTAAGGAACTTACTTATCCAACCAGTCAACTGATAAAACACTTGTTACAAAAGGCTAATTATCCTAACCATAAAGCAAACAACAATGCTAAGCTATTATTGAATTGACACAGTCTAGAATCAGAAAACACATACACAGACAGGAGAATGGAAAACTGCAACAAGAATAAGACAAGTGAATATAGGTTTTACCTAAATGATGACACATAAAATGGTATGATTTTTTTTAGCTAAGATTCCCAGCTGGACAGGTAGTTCTACTTAAAACTAACATTCACCAGATAGCTATGTGCTTTTGTGAAAAATCACAGAAGTAATAGAATTATCAGGATATGAGAATCAATAGTGCCCTATAGCTTAAGGCAAAAGGAACTTATTGCAGTATATTCATGTCAAACATTACTTTAATAGACTACAGATTGAAAGGAGACTTGAAAGTTGAGAATAGAATGAAAATGTATTACTTGATTCAATACAGAAAAGATTACATCTATATATAGTAAAAAATCTACCTAATTTCTATCTAATCTTTACCTAATTTGTACCTAATTTCTACCTAAATTTGACCATTCTATTTCAACAACTCTTTCACCTAATTACTGCCTAACTTTGACCATTTTATTTCAACACTCCCCCTCAATCTGGTGAATGGATGTCAATCATTCCCAGATTGCTTGCAAGAAACTTAAACTGCTTTGATGGAAGTCCCTTTGTTAGGATGTCTGCTAACTGTTCATTGGAAGGAACATATGCCGTTTCTATGAGACCACTATCAAGTTTCTCTTTGATGAAGTTTCCGTCAATCTCTATGTGCTTTGTTCTATCATGCTGAACCGGATTATGAGCAATGCTGATAGCCGATTTGTTATCACAAAACAGTTTCATAGGTGCCTTGTATTGGATCTTGAGATCATCCAATATGTTTCTAATCCATAAAAGTTCCATTATTCCTTGTGCCATGGATCGAAATTCTGCTTCTGCACTTGACCGAGCCACTACATTTTGCTTCTTGCTTCTCCATGTGACCAAGTTTCCACCTAAAAACATACAATATCCTGAAGTAGATCTCCTATCAATAATAGAGCCAGCATAGTCTGCATCTGTATAAGCCTTCAATGACAACTCACCTTCTCTTCTAAATAACAATCCTCTTCACGGGTTTCCCTTCAGATATTGAAGGATTCTAGTTACAATTTGCATATGCCTTTCTCGGGGTTCATGCATAAATTGGCTAACCACACTAACAGCATAGGCTATGTCAGGTCTAGTATGAGCCAAGTAAATGAGCTTTCCAACAAGTCTTTGATATTGAGTTTTATCAACTACTGGACTTTCTTCTTCATTCCCAATACGATGATTCTGTTCTATTGGAGTTTCAGCGACTTTGCATCCTAGCTTGCCTGTTTTCTTCAAGAGATCAAGAACATATTTTCTTTGAGATATAAAAATGCCTTGTCTGAAACGAGCAACTTCAATCCCTAGGAAATACTTCAGTCTTCCAAGATCCTTCATCTCAAACTGTGCTGCTAATCTTTCTCTCAATGTGTGCTTTTCTACTTCATCATCACCTGTAATGATCATGTCATCCACATAAACTAAAAGGAGAGTTAGTTTTCCATTCTGAGAGTGTTTGATGAAGAGAGTGCGATCACCCTGACTCTGCTTATATCCCAAGGACACCATAACTTGAGCAAATCTTCCAAACCAAGCCCGAGGTGACTGTTTTAGCCCGTACAAAGCTTTCTTCAACCTGCACACATGGTTCTTTTTGTCAATCAAATCATTTCCTGGAGGAATCTCCATATACACCTCTTCTTCTAGTTCTCCATGTAAGAAAGCATTCCTAACATCGAACTGGTGTAATTCCCAATCAAAGTGAGCTGCCAATGATAGGATCACCCGTACTGTATTCATCTTGGCTACTGGTGCAAAAGTTTCTTCATAATCGATCCCATAGGTCTGGGTGTATCCTTTTGCAACTAGTCTTGCTTTGTATCGATCTATAGTGCCATCAGATCGATGCTTCACAGTGTAGACCCATCTGCAGTCTACTGCTCTTTTATCCTTAGGCCTTTTGACAATTTCCCAAGTCTCATTCTTCCTTAAAGCACTCATCTCCTCATTCATGGCTTGAACCCAGTTCTCATCTTTTAAGGCTTCTTGAACTGTCTTGGGAACCTGGACAGACTCAATGGCTGAAAGGTAACTTTGGTGTTGTTCAGAGAGATGCTTAGTGGAAACAAAATGGGAAATAGGATATTTGACACAAGATCTCTTGGTTTTTCTCAAGGCAATAGGTAAATTATCAAGACTTTGAGAATTACTTACCTCTGGTTTAGACGATTGGAGTTGCTGTTGGACTACCATAGGTTTTTGCCTTCTCTGGTACACAAGTATTGATCCATTTAAGGGTTCTTTCTTATCATGCTCTATGGGAACTTCTTGTTTATCATGTTCTACCTGAGTTTCAGAAGGAGATGCCAAGACTTGCATAGGTAAAAAAATAAAAGGACAATTAGACTGAGACTCGAGAGATTTTTCTGACATAGACTCGGCTTCCAACCGATTCTCCCCCTGAAGCTGAGGACTGGAGTAGAAGGATTCAGTTTCATGAAATGTTACATCCATAGAGACATAGGTATGACGACTCAATGGATGATAGCATTTGTATCCTTTTTTGTTCGGATGGTAACCGATGAAAATGCATTTTAATGCTCGTGGATCAAGTTTACCACGATGTTGATTATGAATATGTACAAATGCAGTACACCCAAATACTCGACATTCAATACTGTTAAAAATAGGAACAGAAGGAAAGAAAGAAGACAAAAATTGGACAGGACTTACTCCGTTGAGGACACGGGTAGGTAACCTATTGATCAGACAAGTGGCTGATAAAACTGCTTCTCCCCAATATGATTGTGGAACAGACATTTGAAAAAGGAGAGCCCGGGCCATTTCCAGAAGATGACGATTTTTTCTTTCAGCAACTCCATTTTGTTGTGGAGTGTTAACACATGTGAGTTCATGTATTATTCCATTTTTATGAAGGAACTCAGATAGATTTTGATTAACATACTCAGTTCCATTATCACACTGTAACCTTTTTATTTTTTTGGAAAACTGAGTCTGAATCATATAGTAAAAATTTTTAAACAATTGTACTACCTCAGTTTTATCCTTCATTAAAAAAATCCATGTTGTTCGTGAACAATCATCAATGAAAGAAACAAACCATTTAGCACCAGAAATATTAGCAACAGAAACAATTATGACAATGATTGTTTTCCAGAAGATGTATAGGTAAGAAAACAAGAGGAATAAGGGGTCATATGATCAGTAGCACCAGAATCAATTATCCATAGATCCTCAGGAACTATACCGGAAACATTAAAAGAAAAGAACTGAGGGTTCTTACCAGTCATGGCTAGGGAGTAAGAGCTAGAGGGCTTACTAAATGACTTCATGAGGTTTTTTAACTGCTCCATTTCTGCCTTAAGTGTAGACATCTCATCATTTGACTGTGCAGGTTGACTGTTTTCTTCCTCAGAACTAATGCCAACATGATGAGCCTGCTTAGGAGCTAGTCCTCTGAATCCTCCCGATCGTCCAAGGACTTTATCCTTGCCATGTAACTTGAAGCATGTTTCTTTGGTGTGACCGGCCCTTTTACAGTAAGTACACCACCGGTCATCCTTTCTATCAAAAGGATTTCCAAATCCTAAAGTACTGAATCCAGTTTTAGAGATCCTTCTAGATGTCAAGGCTGAACTTGCACTGTCAATGGATTTTTCATCCATCATTACCATCCTGCGAGTCTCTTCTCCTCGAACAATAAAGAAGGCCTCGGAAAGGGAAGGGAGTTTTTCTTTCCCAAGAATTTGTGCTCGTACTGGATCATATTCTGGAGTGAGTCCAGAGAGAAACTTAAAGAGTCGAGAGCTCTCAATCGAGTTAGCATATGCAATAGCATCATCGCTATCTTTAAACTTCAAACAGTGATATTGATCTAACTCCACCCATAAGCCGTATAGACTTTCATAATAGTCAGTAACTGAGAGGGCCCCTTGTTTGACATTGAAGATTTTACTCTCCAATTCATAACGTGTGGCAATGTCCTGCTTCATGGAATATGTCTTGCATAAACTATCCCATATCTCCTGGGTAGTTGAGAGGAACATGTAATTTCGACTAATCTCCGGAATCATTGTACCCCATAACCAGGTCATGATTAGGGAGTCCTCATCGTCCCATGTTTCAAAATCAGGTTGACCCTTATTGGGGGCTTTTCCTTCAATATGATTTAGCCTTTTCCGACACTTCAGTGTCCTCTTAATAAATTGAGCCCACTGAAGGTAATTCCGTCCATTAAGTAGATTAACAGAAGGAATTGTTGGAAGATCGTGGGCATTCAAAGGTACAAGTGGAGTTGGCTTGGGTACTTCAGCAGCCATAACGTCAAACAGAATGTGTGGAACAAGTGCTGAAAGGTCCGATGGCTGTTTATGTGTATGTGGCGGAACAAACGTTGGTGGGGAAGTGCAATAAAGGCAAAAGTGCAATGAAGGCAGCAGTGCAATGAAGGCAGCAGTGCAATGAAGGCACAAATGGCAGAAAAGCTTTGCCAATTAGATCGCAATGAAGGCAGTTAACAAAAAATAGCGGAAGCAAAAAAAAAACAGAGCCCCAAGATTGGAAGCTCTGATACCAACTTGAAAGTTGAGAATAGAATGAAAATGTATTACTTGATTCAATACAGAAAAGATTACATCTATATATAGTAAAAAATCTACCTAATTTCTATCTAATCTTTACCTAATTTCTACCTAATTTCTACCTAAATTTGACCATTCTATTTCAACAACTCTTTCACCTAATTACTGCCTAACTTTGACCATTTTATTTCAACAAGGAGTAAATCTTGCATGATGACAGTACCAATCAAAAAATCAATAAAATATCTGAGTAAATCTAGCACAAACTTTAACTTGGACTCTAGCCATTTTTAATGAGCTTTCAATTGGTTGTACCTATAGGTACGTTCATACAAGAATTGCACAACTGAAACAACAATAACAGGACAGAGAGGCCATCTTATCATATAGATTACATAGTATAGTAGTAGCATAGATCGAAACCTGAGTTGCAATAGATGACCGTCGCTAGCACTGTTATTCACCTGACAACAAAAAATCCATCATACTACTAATTCAAAGTGACATTAAAGATAGAAACGAAATTTATATTAGGAAGAAACCAAAACCTGAGCATTAGCAACAAGAGGATCTTTAAGGACGGATTCTAAGAGCTCACGAGCCTTTTCATATTCCTTCGCTTGTAACTTGAGAAGCCCTTCATGATACGTTTGGGAAAGATGAAATTCCTGAAACAACGTTTATTTTAAAAAAGGAACATGAAATTGAATTAATAATGGCAATGTAGCATGTAGCACTCGAATATGAATCCTTCAAAGAATAACGTGCAATTAAAGCCCAAACAAAATTAAATAAAATCGAATAGCATCATAAATCTTAAGCAACCAAATAGGTTAACATTATCATTTATCATCGAAAAGACGAAGAGAAAGTAAGAAGAAAATGTGCCTGAGCTTCTTTCGTAGGAGCTAGTGGCTCCCACTGGGTTTTAGAGTCAGTATCATTGATAGCTGAAATTGAGAACTGAAAAACCAAAAACAAAAACCTTTCATCAGAATGAATAATTCAACACTGCGAATTCGAGTAGTAGCTGCTACAAACGAGAACGATGAAACTGTGACAGTAGGTAATGGCGATGAAACGAAGAAGCGTGGGACATCGAATGTGCTCTCATACCATGTTCGATCTTCAGAGCGTTAAGTGTTCACGCGGTTTGCATCGCTTCGCTGAAGATTCAGAAATTAGGGTTCCGATTCCGAAGTTCGATTTTGGCTTCCCATTATTCCGGCGGTTGCTTTTAAGCGATGGAGTTCGAGCGCGCTCTCAGAACCAACCCTGCACCATTCCGCAAACGACGTCGTCCAACAGTATTCAATGCTTTTAACTTTTCAATGGTAATTGGTAGGGATGGAAATGGGTCAGGTCGTCCGTCGGGGGCCTATGGTCCAACTCGTTTAAAGCCTACATAGGCCAAGCTTATCGGGCTAGAAGGCCTTTTAAAAAGGCTTTTTTAACTAAACAGGTCAGACCACAAGCTTTCTAAAAAGCCTTTGAAACCCAACAGGCCGACCTATTTAATTAGATTAATTGTTAATTAGTTATATATATATATATATATATATATATATATATTAGATATTTACATTTATATAATATAAATTAATATTACAAATTTATAATTAAAAAAATTAGGAGGGAATGAAACACAAATTTTTTTTAGGTTGGTTTTGGCGTTTTAAAAGTTTCACTATAAAGAGACCTTTTAAACAGGCCATACTTTCAAAAAGGCCTTAAAAAAATGTCTATGACAGGCTAATAGGTCAGGCTTAGGCCTTAAAAATTTGATGTAGGTCAGACTTAGACCTTTCAAAACCCGGTCTGACCCATTTCCATCCCTAGTAATGGGTAATCCATCTTGATTTTGATTTTGATTTAATGAAAAAAATTTGTTTTGACCGGATTTATAAATCCAAACCCAATTGGTACGGACAGGACATGTTTTAAAATATAAGTATCACCTCAAATTCATTAATTTTAATTATAATAATTAATAATAATAACAAAATAATATATTTTCTTAAAATATAACCGTTATTAAGTTAATTATATTATTTTATTTTTTAGAACTTTTATTATAATGTATTAAATATATATCACTTTTATTAAAATATATATTTATGTTGTTAAAATTAATAAATTTAAAAAACATAATAAAATATAAAATTGTTTGTTTCCCCAAACTTAACACGGATGAGTTTAGAATATATTCAAACTCATCTCTTTTAAACTCACTTGATGTTTTTTTTTAGTTTCTGATCCGGTTTGGATACCGGCCCTAAGACTAAGAGATCATTATCTTAGCCGGCCTAGAGTTCAATCGGTATCACAGGACAATGATCCAGTCGGCAAAAATATTAGCTGTCCTAGACATTAACCGGTATCACATAATACCGACCCGGTCTGCAACTATATGCTGTAACCGGTCATCCAAAGTAGTTTTTGAGACATCAGATACCTCATCCGTTCTCATTTCACCCATCACTTATGACCGATTGCCTCAGTCATTTCGAGAGGTTGATCCGGACCGATCAACCGGTTTCTATTATATCACATGCAACCGGTGTCATCGGTATACATTCGGACTGTAATTCCAAGTCAGGTGTTCTCCCTGCACCGGTTAGTCCAGATAACACCATGCACACCGGATATCATACACGTCACCCGACAAAAGACGATGGGCATTGCTACAGGGACCGATCAATAATTCTCCACACTACGAGCCAAACTCTGCTCCAGGGAATGATCAACTTGTCCCCTAAGTCTAGCCCATACTCCCTACGCTCAATATAAAATAGCTACTTGCCTCAATCATGCTGGTGAGTGCGCATTAAATAATAATATACTTGCATAATGAAGGTTAGTGGTTCTCCACTAACGAGTCCTCGTAAATCGAGCCAATCAGGTATAAGAACTCACCTCAGTTTGCTGGAGAAGGGTTCCTAGTTTTGGTTCTTCTCTCTTGAATATATCCACCTGATCCCATAGAGTGATCATTGACATTCCACACTTGGAATATATTACTGACTTGAGCGTCGGAGAATCTTCGCAGGTGACACCACCTTTCGCCCACACCAATGCGTGAGGTCGGTGAGAAGGACCTCCAGGACGCCAAGACCGGTCTCTTTATACAGACACATCGGATATTCACAGAACCGGCCTTCAGACATAGACTTTTCTCACTACTTGTGACTGACCTGACACTGGATCTCTTTGACCCCGGTTCAGGACAGAACATTAGCACGCCCAGTGGGACGCGCTAAAGTTATTCCCACCTCGTTTACAAAGCCTTGTCTTGTATCATGGAAGGCAATGGGAGAAACCGACCAGATGGGCACGTGGAAGACATCACTGCCCAAGAACAACCAGCGAACAGACGCTTGACTTTCGTGTCACCTGTAGAAAGTTCAAGAAGGATGGTGTAGGTGTCTGCACCAGATCCAAGGGATGAGGTGATACGAAAGTTGATGGAGGAACTGGTGGAATTGAAGCGTGAAAGAAAGAGCGTGGAGGAGAGAGCCATGTCTTAGACCAAGGGGACACATCACACAACCAAGGAAGAAAAGTCCTCAACCCCCCAGTATTCAAACATCCCCACGTTTGAAGGGAAGGAACAGACTCAGGATTCTGATGAGAGAGTTGCTAAAGGGAAGAGGAAGCTGATGACAGCCTCTCCGGTAACTTATAAGCTCACAGTCCCTTTTTCAAGGAGACTTATGAGGGTACATGTAATATCCTGTTTTTAATAATAGTCCCATTTTGTAAATTATGAGGTATAGAAGGTCTATAAGTGTTAATCAATGAATAAAACACTCTATGTATGGTATATAATACTCCAAAAATTTTATTTTTGGGTATAATTATAGGATTTACATAGACCTTTAATGATAAGATTCATTTTCCGAGTGAAACATGCCTTAGAAAGGACTGTCCGAGTGAAAAGGCACCCTGTTCCGAGTGAAGAATGAAAATTCCGAGTGACTAAGAGAAATTCCGAGTGAAAAATGGAAATACCGAGTGAAGGCTGTGTTTTTCGAGTGGAACATGGCCAAGAGGGTTTATTCCGAGTGGAATTCTTGCCCCAGAGACACTTTTGTGTGAAGTGGACTGACAGAACCACTTCTGGGTGAAAGAATCCGAGTGACTCACCTTGGAGTGACTCACTGCAGAGTCAAACACCTCAGAAAGACTCATTTCCGAGTCAAGTACTCTCCAAAGATTCGTTTCCGAGTCAAATGCTTCCGAATGACTAGTTTCCGAGTCAATCATAGTCAGACGTTGCAATTCTGACTGAAAGTTCACTGAGTACCTTCATTTCCGAGTGAAGTATAGAATATACTTTCGAGTGGAAGGATTCCGACTGGGGACACACGGTGTATGATGGCCAGATATGTCAATCCTGGAATGAGATTCCGAGTGAGTGGACAACTATGAGGGAGAATCGGTTTCTGAAAAGTCTTACCAAGTGGAACCGAGTGTGTATGGAGACTCGGATTTGGAATGAGGAACCGAGTGTTGAAGACTGTGAAGGGGGACTCGGTTTGGATTATTTTACCGAGAGAAGAACGAGTGAATGATGATCAATAAAAAAGAAAAAAAATTATTTTTACTGAGTGACAAACTTGAGTGCATGAGTCGGTCTTTGAAATAAGTAACCGAGTGAGTCTCATGTATATAAGCCAAATTCCGAGTGAGACTCGTATGTATGGGCCTTTTTCCGAGTGGTAATGGACCTGATGGACTCTGAGTGAAACATAGTTGAAGAAGTTGGTCTGATCTCGGCTAAGTAATGATTAACCGAGTAAGAACCCGAGTGGGAAATACTTCTATATTCCTAAGTGTTGATATCCGAGTGAAAGATATTATACATATTCCGAGTGAACCATGTAAACCGTATTCTGAGTGACTATGTATGGTGTAAGTCCGAGTGGGACTTGACTTGGTGAATTTCTCCAAGTGATGAGGAGTGGGATAATTCCGAATGGAACCTGATTGGGGAGTTTATTCTGAAGAAGGATTAGTTAAGGCATTATCCGAGTGAAATGGAGGCATGAATACCGAATAGTGAAGGCCTTAAAGGATTCCGAGTGAAAAGTATTTCGAGGAAGATTAGTCTGTGTTGCTAAGAGATGAATAGCCGAGTATAATTCTGAGTGAGAATGACACCGATTGAGAGTATGTAGTGTGTCTGTCTAGAAGCACTCAGGAATAACTTTGCCGAGTGAAAGACAGTGCTAGGAAACTTCACTCGAGTGAAAGAAAAGGGAGTGAACTTTGTGACAAGTTTACCGAGTGGAAAACCAATAGAGTGATGGTCGGTTTTAGAGTAATTGCCAGAAAACCAATAATGGTCGGTTTTAGAGTAATTGCTGAGTAAGAGAATGATGAGAGCTGGATCGGTCAGTAGATTCTGCTGAATGGGAACCTGAGAGCTTTGAATCGGTCTCTGGAATATTTACCGAGAGAAACCCATGTGATTGAGGGCTCGGATTTGGAATGATTCTACCAAGTGGTAGTTGTGTAAGAGAGGACTCGGTCTAGGCTGTTTTACTGGATGGAAGACTGATTGAGTGCTGGTCAGTTGTGGAATTAATAACTGAGTGAACGCTGAGCAATGAGGATCGTCTCGCTGAGTGGTAGACCCGAGCGAGGAGTCAGTTTTGGTGGCACTTGCTGACTGAAAAACCAAGTGTTGAGGAGCCTAATTAAACGAGAAGGACTCAGATTCTTTTCCCTTCATGTTACTAACAAATTCCAGTCGGCATATATGCTGACTGGGTAGAATTCCAGTCGGTTTAGAGGCTGACCGAGTAAATTCCAGTCGGTTTTCAGTGCCAGTAGTAACTTTTTGACTCAAATCTTGTCTCTTGCGCATAGTTTAATATATCTAAACCCATTATGCACCCCTAGTATGTAGGACGGCCAGAAGTGGACCATTATAAGCCCACTTTCTTATTTAATTCCCATTATCAACGCACTAACAACACTAAACATCCACTCAAGGGAAAGTTGTTCCCCACTTGTCCTTACATTATTAACATTGTTTCTGCTCAGACCTACCTTCAGAGAACAAGGCCAGTATACCTTCTTCCTCTCTTTTACTCTTCTTCCTCAATACACCTTCGAACAGGAGCAAGGACAGCAAGGAGACCATTTCCAGTCGGCAAACCAAGTAAGAGGGGACAGGGTTGTGAATAACTATGAAATGGGTAGAGTTGTATGCTGTCCTAGGATTCCAGCTTTAATTTCGTATCTTGTTGCTCAGTTTTAAAATTGAAAACGTGTGAATTTGATTCTGACTTCTTCATGAAAGTTGTAGATATTTTTGTTATCTGAATTTTAAGACCTTAATCAATTAATTTGAATATGTATAGCAAAAGTTATAGCCAAAATACTACAGCATGTCCGAGTGAAATATTTGTTCTATGTTCTGGGTATATATTGCTATTCTGGGAATTTTACAAGCATAATCAGCCTTTGATGTCTTCAGTAAAGTTGTAGATATTTGTGTTATGGATCGGTAGAAAGTGGTTTCAAGTCAAAATGATTTTTGTAGCTCGAGTTATGCCTAAAATACTGAAGTATGTTCAAGCTGTAAATCTGTTAACTTGAGATACGTATTTTATTTTTAAAACTGGGAATTTTGTGGTAAGAATTAGTGATCGGTGTCTTCATCAAAGTTGTAGATCTTCTTGTTATGTGAATTTTGAGACCTGAATCGACTGAATTGGATATGTATAGCATGAGTTATGATCAAAATACTACAGCATGTCCGATTGAAATACTTATCTTGTGTTTTGTGCATATATGAATATTCTGGGAATTATACATACGTTTTTAGACTTTGATGTCTTTAGGAAAGTTGTAGATATTTATGTTAGGGATCTATAGAAAGTGGTTTTGAGTTAAAGAGATGCTTGTAGCTCTAGATATGCTCAAAATACAGAAGTATGTTCATGATGAAAATCTGTTAACTATGAAATCCGAATCTTATTTTTAAAATTGGGAATTTTGTGGTGAGAATTAGTGGTTGGTGCCTTCATGAAAGTTGTAGATATTTGTGTTAAGAATAATTTAGAACTACTTTCATGCCAAAATTGTTTTTGTAGCTCCAGAAACGTTGAAAATACTAACCTGTGTACGTTTTAAAAATCCTCTTTGAGACAGTTTTGTATTTTGTGAATAAGTGATGTTTCTGTTTGGAATTTGAATTTGTGGTCTTCATGAAAGTTGTAGATATTTATGTTATTGAGCTATAGAAATTGGAATCACATGAAAAGGATTTGATTTGCTCATGTTATGACTGTTTTACTAAAGAATATTGCTGTTGGAAATGCTGAAATTCGTTTATAATGGTTATTATGGGTAAAAATGATATTTTCCCTATGGGTAACAATTTATTATTGAATTCTTGAGTGATTATGAAGTATTATGAATGTTGATGAGTGTCTAATGAGCATCATTCAGTTTGTGTATTTTGGTGGTAAATAATTATGAATGACTAAATTAATATATATATACATGAATGCCTTGCGGTTATTGATATATGTGGTTGAAATAGTAAATCCATGATTCTGAAAATTATTATATGTGATGTGTCCTTTGAGGACTTGTGGTTTTCCAAGTGGTTTTGGAAATTGATATATCATGGTATGTTAAATGATAAAGAGAATTAAAGGCATTCATGCATCATAAGCATTTGGATGCACCATGGAATTTAGGGGTTCCATGATTGCCTACCCTGGTGGGGGGTTACTCTATGATGAGTTTAAGCCCTATTTTCACAAGAACCATGGAAGTGTAGGGATCCATGGTTGTGCAAATTCCTACTGGTATACTTATTCGTGCAGGAGCCATGAAAGTGTAGGGATTCATGGTTATGCTAATTCCTACTTGTGCACTCAATTTCGCAGGAGCCATGAAAGTGTAGGGATTCATGGTTATGCTAATTCCAATTGGAGTCTCTATGAGACTTTTTACTGTAGTATTCCTACCAAACCAAATGGATCCAGCATGACATCATTGGACTAAATTAAAGACTTATTAAATATAAATGAACTTGTTTGGCATAATCATCATATCATTATGGTTTGTTGATTGTGTTTGTGCAATTTTATTTATTTTATATTTATTCTATATTCTGTCTCACTCTTACATTAATTTTTACAGTGAATGCCACCCAGAATGAAGAGTGATGCTATGGTTGATGCCTATGTGAATTATTGCTTGGATTTCAAATTTATTCTAATTTTATGATTTGTAATAAATACAATGGGTTATGTACTGTTATTTTTAAAATCGTTTCCGCTACGTAATTATTCCTTGAATTTTATTATTCACGACTAGTATGCATGATAATATTCCGCTATTATCGACTTTTATGTGAACTCTGATTTTAATTCATGAATTTTAAAATGATCTTTTAAAAACGCGAAAAATTTATTCAGAAAATTATACAGGACGTCACAGTACACATCCCTAAGCACCTGCAGACTACTCAACCTCTCTCTATCGAAAAATACAGTGGTGAAACTAATCCTACTAAGCATCTTGATGCTTATGCATTTGAAGCCATGTACCTGGGGGCAGATGAAGATGTCATGTGCAGGATGTTCCCTCGGACTCTTGTTGATGATGCCCTTAGGTGGTTCAAGGGGCTACCATCAGGTTCCATCGACTCATGGGAAGAAATGGCAACAGCGTTTGTGGACCACTTCGTCATTTCCAGTGATATTCCCAAAACATCTCATACTTTGGCCCAGATTAGGCAGGGGGAACATGAAACTCTCAAGGACTTCTTGAAGAGGTTTTACAAGGAAGCAGCTGCTGTTCCAAACTTGGCAGAGGCACTACAGTTGCATATCGTGATAGAAGCTTTGCAACCGAACTCTGCTTTCGCTCTGTCGTTGGCGAAAAGTCCTCCGGCGAGTTTTGAAGAATTCAGGAGGAAAGCATCCAAGTATGTGGGCATTGAAATGCACTTGGAAGCAACAGCGGCGAGAGGGAAATCCCCAACGCCACAACAACGGAGAGATAAGGACAGGCCCCAATCGGAACGCATGGAGAGACCGTTCCGGGGCAACATCTTCGATAATCCTGTACCTCCGAGTTAGGAAGAACAGGTAAATGCATTTAGCAATTATGCTCCGTTAAATTCTAAGCGGTCATAGATTCTGAGAGAGATCGGATGGCCAACGCTTATTACATATGGGGTCAGGAAGCCGCCCCAGCTTCGCAAACATGGTGACCCTTGGAAATACTGCGAATTCCATGAGAAAAAGGGTCACTCGGCAAACGAATGTCAAGCCCTGAAGAATACTATTGAGACCTTAATCTGAGAGGGTAAGCTCAAACAGTACCTTTTTAAAGAAAGGTCTTTCGATGAATCAGACCAGACTGAGAAAAGGGGGAGGGACTACGAGGAAGGCGATAATGATCATCCCACTCCAATCAGAAGATTTACTGCTTCTGAAAAACAAAAGGGAGTTATGATGGGTGAGCCTGCACAGCAAAATGTTATGCCCCAACAACAACATCAGGGCCGACGAAAGGTCATTGATTAGGGAACAGGCCACCAAAGTCAAAAAACACCTTTCGCTACTATAGTTAGTCGGTAAGACAGTGTGCATTCTTTCCTTACTTGGGTTTTTTCGATCGGTTTTTACCAAGAAGTTTAACGAGGCATAACCCCGACTCGGCTCTCTTTCTCTCAGAGTAGGAAGAGCTCTAAAGGCCAAGAAGTTAAGTCCCAGATACGTAGGACCCTATCAGATTCTGCAAAAGATAGGAACCTATGCGTACCGTATTGCTCTGCCACCCGAGCTAACAAACCTTCATAATGTCTTTCATGTCTCTCAACTCCGCAAATATGTACCAAGCCCTGATCATGTTCTGAGTCCTGATCAGTTTGTTCTGAAAGAAAACCTTACCTTTGAAGCATCACCGGTTAAGATTGTTGACCGACGTCTCAAACAGCTAAGAGGCAAGGAAATCTCTTTGGTCAAAGTAGTTTGGAGTCAGACAGATGATGGGAACGCTACTTGGGAAATTGAGGAAAAGATCAGAGAATTGTACCCTCAATTGTTTCAACCTTGAATTTCGGGACGAAATTCCCAAAAGGGGAGGAGAGTGTAACATCCTTGTTTTTAGTAGCAGTCTTATTTTGTAAATTATGAAGTTTGGAAGTTCTGTAAGAGTTAATAAGTAAATAAAATACCCTGTGGATGGTCTGTAATATCCCAAAAATTTTATTTTTGTGTAAAATCATGGAATTTATATAGACCATTAATGATATTACCCATTTTCCGAGTGAAACATGTCTTAGATAAGATTGTCCGAGTGAAGAAAGGGATCTGTTCCGAGTGACCAAGAGAAATTCTGAGTGAAGATATGTTTTCCGAGTAAGACATGACCGAGAGTGCCACTACCGAGTGGAGTCCTGGCCTCGGAGACATTTGAAGTGAAGTATGTTCGAGAGAACCACTTCTGGGTGAAAGGTCCGAGTGACTCGCCTTCGATTGACTCATTTCCAAGTCAAAAGTCTCCGAGTGACTCGTTTCCGAGTCAAAACCTTTGAATGACTCGTTTCCGAGTCAAATGTCCTCGAATGACTCGTTTCTGAGTCAAACGCCTCCGAGTGACTTGTTCTCGAGTCAAACCTCGTCAAGTGCTTCCTTTCCGAATGAAATTTCTCAGAGTGCAACGTTTCTGAGAGAAGTATGTCCAACCAAAGGAAAATTCATTTTCGAGTAATAAATATCCGAGTGGGTTATCTCCGAGTTGAGTGTAACTTTCCTGACGCTGACTGGAATATATACCGAGTGAGTCATTTCAGGTGAGGTACTTCTCGAACAGATAAAGGTTGACTCTGAATGACCTTAGTTGTAACATTTCCGAATGACAAATTCTGAATAATCCTTCCAGTCATATGAATTCTGAGTTATGCACCTCCGAGAGAAGTATTTCGAGTGATAGGAAGCCTCGCCGAGCGAGCGAGTGTGGAAGGGAAGGATAGCCTCTGGTCAGATTTCGCTTAAGCGAGAGGGTGCCTCGCTCAAGCGAGTGCTTGAGAAAATGATTACTGGAACAATTTCGGCCGAGACACATACAGGGACTTTTACTCCAACCATAGCATCTTTTACATATTTTAATATATCTACTCCAATCATACAAGCTTCTGCAAGTAGGCTGCGGAAATAGACAAAAATACAGCTCACTTCTTATCTAAATCTCCATTATTCCCATAATTAACGCACCTAACCTTCAATCACTAAAAAACTTGTCCCCCACTTGTCTTTTGCATTATTAAACCAATACCACAACTCATTCCCAAGTCTGAACTCTCAGAACCAACGAAAATTAGCAAAGGCCTCTCTTTCTTATTTCTTCTCTACGTACAAGCCTCTTTCTCTCTCATTTTCCTTTTCTCCTCACTGTGAGCTGAAGCAAGGATAATAAAAGAACATCATCTAGTAATCAAAGATCTTCCATTAAGGTTAGGGGGTATATTCTCTGGTATTTCTGGGGGGAACCGAGTGTTAGGAAAGGGTTAAGGTACTTCTAGTCCTCACCTTTCCAGGACAGGTTCAGGAATTGCTGTTAAATTAAATGTTTTAATGTTTATATATTTGTTTTATATATTTTTATGTATATGACTAATTGGTTGTGTTGATTATTATTAACCATGATGAATTAAATGATATGATTAGTGTTGAATTGTGAAAATATTAAGAACCATGGGTGTCTATGTGAATTCTGAAACATCCTAACTAAATTAAATAAAATCCGAGACAAGGGAAAAAATTTTCAAAAAAATTCTGAACGGCTAAAAGGGGGAAATCGGAACAGGAATCCGACCAAAGAAAGGAAGAACCGGGTCAGGATGCCCCCACGTTGGCAAGACCCAGTATCGATTAAACAGTAGCCAGCAGAAGAAAGCGCCTAAGCGAACCATGATCGCTGGAGCGAAACCTTATTCGCCAAAGCGAACAAGGCACTCGATAACCTCATCACTCGGAATCGGAACCTAAGTTCACTCAGGAAGGCCCCTACACATACATGCTTCCTTCGGAAGTTTACACAATACTCTCTATTTTCATTCTTGAAGGTCACAGATGTTAACTACTCGGGAAATGATCCCTCAGCCATTTCACTCGGAATCTATAAGTTTTCCTCACTCGGAATATTTTCCACAGTCTAGTATCACTCGGAAATGTTTCACACGTTTTCACTCGGCATATTTAATCTCCCTTACCCTGAGAACTCTCTACAAGGTCAAGTCTCGCTTAAGGATTTCATAGCTTCGTTCACTCAGAATACTTTAGTTTCTCTTCACTCGGGGAAATTCTAATAAACTCTTACTCGGGAGGTTTTCAAGTCAATTCCCACTCGGAATTGCATGACCTTCATTCACTCGGAAGTTAGTTTAACTCTTCTTCATCCGGAAGAGGATTCCCCAATTTAACCTCACACTTCTTTACCTATTTTTCATTCACTCGGAAACTCTTCCTCAATCACGTTTCACTCGGAAAATATCTTCTCAGTCTGATTTCACTCGGAATCATATTTATTTCACTCGGAATCAAACTCATTTTACTCGGAAAAACATCTTCTCAGTCTGATTTCACTCGGAATCATATTTATTTCACTCGGAATCAAAGTCATTTTACTCGGAAAATCTGGTTTTCGACATTTTCACTTGGAATTTCATTCAGAAATTCTTCTTTAATCCTTTTAAATTATTTTTATAAAAATCATAAAAAATTGGGATGTTACAATTATCATTATTATTCTTATTTCTATTATTATTATCATTATTATTGTTATTCTTATTATTATTATTATTATTAACTATTATTATTGTTATTGATATTATTATTGTTTTCATTATGAGTAATGAAATAAGGAACATATTACTTACTCTTTAAATGAAGCATTATTTTAGCCAAGATATAACCGATATATTTTCTAGAATAATAATAAAAAAATGACTTACAACGTCTGAAAAATTGATGGGACCCAAGAACTTGTATGAGACTGGAAACACATAGATACCCAAGGATCAAATGATAAAAAATAATGCATTTCGCATCATGAAAATATTTTTGAGGGAGTAAAACTAGAGCATACACCTGGTACGCTGGAGGACATTCACGTTCGATCTCCGAGGAGAATCTTGGGAGTACAACCGGAATGGAAACCCAATGGCATCAGAGTCGCGCCTGGAGCCGGGTCAGACGATGCAATTCTGGTGTACTTTGACTAAATGACGGAGTGTAACTATGATCGTGTAGAGCCAAGTCCCAAGATAATATATAATGATTAGAACCTGTGAGTTCATTCGTACCTTATGATGATTAAATAATGAATGAGGGACTTGGTGAGCTCCGATCGCTCTAGAATGGAAATGATGTGCCCAAGAGGCAAATTGAGCAGAATGACTACAAAAGAATGAGATAATGGTGATGGTGGATTGATTTATTGGGCCCACATGCATCATGAGACTTAACTAAAGATAAATCATAATAAATCAAATTCATGCATTCCATGATAACATCCTTGATTGTTATATTTGTAAATATGTTAATTGTATAATTTATGAGATATTATCTGTTGACTGGATATGTCCACACCGGGAACCTTCAGGGTCTGGGGTTTATACTCACCCTTTCTGTTGATTAATAACAGAGGAGCTAGGAAACCAAGAACAAGAATACGAAGAACAGCAATATGCTGAACCAACTGGGAGCCCTCATTAAATGAAGATATATGTAGTTGAATATTTATGAATAATAAGTGTGAACACCTCTTTTGGTCTGGTCCAAGTGGAACGAATCTTTTATACTGAATTCCGATGTAGAATGGCTCAAAAATAATCAAGTTCGAACGGGATAACTCTGATTGAAGCATTTCCGAGTTAAAAATAGCCCTGTTGGAGATAAATCCGAGTGGAATGGCTCCAAAATGATCAGATCCGAGCAAGATGGCCCTGAAGGAAGCTTTTCCGAGTAGAGTATGTCCCTGTTGAAGAGAAATTCGAGTGGAATGACTCAAAAAATGATCAAATCCGAGTCGTAATGAAGCATTTCCGAGTGGAATAGGCTCCTGTTAGGGAATCCGAGCGGAATGACCCATAAATGATCCAATCCGAGTAGAATTACTCAGAATGAGTCATTTCCGAGTGGAATACTATTGCTAATTGAAGTGAATCCGAGTGGGAGCTTTCTGAATGCGAGAAATCCAAATGAAAGAATACTGATTGAAGTGAATCTGATTGAGGAGTGTGTTTTTCTGGGCAGAATCGAGTCCGAATAACCAAGTCCGAGTGAGCACATCCGAGGGTCAGATGTTGAATGGAGCTCTCCTGACTGAAGTAAAAAAGACCGACTCCGAGTGTAATTGAGTGGTCAGATTCAGACTGGAAAAAAAGTCTAACTCTAAATCTATCTGAGTGGTCAGATTCTCTCAAGTACCAACTTCTGAGAGAAAAGAAGATCGAGTCCGAGGGAATATTTGCCGAGTGGGCCATTCTACAACCATTTTCAGTCAGATTTCCGAGCCAATCTTCACTCATCCTTCAAATAAGGGGCCAACTGAATCATTTGCCACAATGCCGAGTCATCACCCTTCAAACCAATTCCGAGTCAATCCCTTCAAATCAATCTTGAGCCATCACTCTCCAAACCAATTCCGAGCCACCGATTCTGAGCTATCCTTTTAGCCATTACCGAGCCACCATTTTCACCAAATTCTGAGCAACTTTTTCAATCAATTCTGAGTGACATTTTTCAGTCAGCAAGGAGTCCTTTTCAAACTAATGCCGAGTCATCACCCTTCAAACCAATTCTGAGTCAATCCTGAGCCATCACTCTTCAAACCAATTTCGAGCCACCGATTCTGAGCTATCCTTTTAGCCATTACCAAGCCACCATTTTCACCAAATTCTGAGCAACTTTTTCAATCAATTCCGAGTGACATTTTTCAGTCAGCAAGGAGTCCTTTTCAGCCAATGCCGAGTCATCACCCTTCAAACCAATGCCGAGTCATCACCCTTCAAACCAATTCCGAGTCAATCCCTTCAAATTAATCCTGAGCCATCACTCTTCAAACCAATTCCAAGCCACTGATTCTGAGCTATCCTTTTAGCCATTACCGAGCTACCATTTTCACCAAATTCTGAGGAACTTTTTCAATCAATTTCGAGTGACATTTTTCAGTCAGCAAGGAGTCCTCTTCAACCAATTCCGAGTCACTTTTCACTCGGTCTGATTGAATGTTTCAATCAGAATTGCTTTGTCCCCTGAATCCAATTGCTTTGCTTTTCACTTGGATTCTTCTCATAAATAACCTAACACCGAGCAAAACCTTCACTCGGCCTTCCATGACAGAGCTCCTCTCAGAAGAATTCTCACTCGGCAAAAGACCATTATCACTTGGTTTTCTATTGGAAAACCTTTATTCCTCTCAGAATTCTCTCCCTCTGTGGATGAACATTGATTGAGAGGGCAATCTGAGTCGTCCTCTCTCGGATTTCCACATCCTCTCTCAGATTTCCACATTGTCTCTCGGATTTCAATATCCTCTCTTGGATTTCCATCAAGCTCTCTTAGATTGCACATGCTGACGTGGATTCCCACAATCCAAGTGGATCCAGGAATCCTGGGAGTGGCAAACAGCTGGGCGAAAGTGGAGAAATTAAAAATTCTCCACCAGCCGCTGTCCCCCCATTATTTTAACAGCCAGGCTGTCTCCACTAGGCACATGGGCGAGTGTAGACTCGTGCTGTCAAAGCACTCAACCCATGTCCTAAAGCCTCTATAAATTCCTCAATCGAAGAGGCACAAGGGAGGGCTGGAGGAGAGGGGAACCTCTGGCAAAAATTCACTTCAGAGACTTGAACCTAAAGAACTCATCCCCAACACACTTATCTTCTCTTGAAAACGGAAGCACCAACTGCACACCGACCCATAACCAAGTCCACCACACCGATACTGTTCTAATCCACCTCCTAAATCCACACCACACCGTCCCTTCCTCCTTTAAGTCCACTCCATCCGACCTCTCCTAAACCCGTACAGCCCCTCACTCCTTACCCACACCATCCGACCTCATCCTCCCAAAACCGACCTCCTTCTCCTCACCCAAAAACCACACCGTCCTTCCCCTTAAACCTCAAAACTGACCTGCTCTTCACTCACCAGCACTCTTCCCTCTCCCTCCAACACTGTCCAAGTTCCTCATAAATCCTTTACACCGTCCAGAGTCCAGCTCTCCTGCTCCACCACTCGGTATTTTCAACTTCCACTTGGTATTTTCAACTTTCACTCGGCATTCTTAATTTTCACTCGGTATTTTCATTTTTCACTCGGTATTTTCATTTTTCACTCGGTTCTCTATTTTTTTACTCGGTTTTTCCCTTTTTCTCACTCGGTTTTCTCTTCTCCCACTCAGTTTTCGCTCATTTTTCCCTCTCTTTTCCGAACTTACTGTTTCCCTTTCTCTCTTGTAGCTTCTGCTACCCTCCCTCTTTTGCTTCGTAGTAAAAAATATATAATAAAGGGAAATAAATGTTTCCTGTGTTTTCTTTCAGATCTAAATAAAATCAAAAAAAGAAATAAATCATTTTTAGTTAGTGTCGTACGGAAAATACTTCTGTCTACACATCCTCTATAGGATCCGTACACGTGCGAAAAACTTCGTCTTGTATGGGTTCCTCACCAAGATGATACCCACCAACATTTTCCCAATCTCTTCCTAAAAGAAAAACACAAAGAACTACGTAACCCTGATTTCTTGGTAACTCAAGAATACGTAGGAGCGGGACTTTAAATCCTGTCGGGCCCATCTTTTTTTATCCCCACCTTTCCCATTTTATTTTCTTTATGTTTCCTTTGTAACCGCCCTTTTATCAAGCCCATGAAAATCAATTTAGACGTGACGTCTTGTTGATTTTCCCATAAGGAACGGGATATTTGGGACGAGACGTCCCGTTTATCCCCTTCCCATCTTTGACCCCGTGTCTTGATTAAATTCCATGAAAATCAATTTAGACGTGACATCTTGTTGATTTTCCCATAAGGAACGGGATACTTGGGACGAGACATCCCGCTTATCCCCTTCCCGTTTCTAACCCCGTATGTGATTAAAGGATGACTAATTTAGACGCGACGTCTTATTAGCATCCCCCTCTTTCTCTGTTTTTATATCAAAGCCGAATTTAACTTGGATGCGACGTCCTGTTGACCTACACCCTATGTTTGTCCAGTTTGTTCCTTCCATTTCCTTCTATTTTTTTTACACAAAGTACAACAATAAAAGGGAAGAAATAAAACATCTTTTGTAAGGCTATTTATATTGCGCTTTCAATCTTGGTACTGTTTCTGACAGGCGATGTAGGGTGCTAATACCTTCCCTACTCGTAACTGACTCCCGAACTTGAATCTCATTTTAAACCAGTGCTTTACTGAACTTAGTTTTTTTTCCAATGTTTTTCTTATGGACAAAAACGTTGGTGGCGACTCCCTGTTTCGTACTCGTTTTCATTCTCGCCGCGCCGTCGCGATCCAGGTTGCGACAATAAGACAATGGATGACTGTATAAATATTTAAGGGTGCCTGTGTGCCCCATTCTGTTAAGAGTACAATTACTTATAGTTTGTGAATGACTATGTGAATTATCTACTATTTGCTTCCACTGATCTGCCATTATTTTATTTTAAAAAAATAAAAATAAAATATATTCACTTTTTCTGAAAACTGTTAACACTCTTAGTTAAATAGGATGATCATATAGAACGGTCTATCTTATTTAACCGAGGGTGTTACATGTTACACCCAGCACCGGTTAGTCCAGGATAACACTATACACACCGGATAACATACATATCACCCGACAGAAGACGATGGGTATTGCTACAGGGACTGATCAATAATTCCCCACACTACGAGCCAAACTCTGCTCCAGGGAATGATCAACTTGTCCCCTAAGTCTAGCCCATACTCCCTACGCTCAATATAAAATAGCCATTTGCCTCAATCATGCTGGTGAGTGCGCATTAAACAATAATATACTTGCATAATGAAGGTTAGTGGTCCCCCACTAACAGTTCCTCATAAACCGAGCCAATCAGGTATAAGAACTCACTTCAGTTTACTGGAGAAGGGTTCCTTGTTCTGGTCTTTCTCTCCCAAATGCTTATATCTGATCCCTGTGATCATTTACATTCCATACTTGGAATATATCACTGACTTGAGCATCGGAGAATCTTCGCAGGTGACACCACCTGTCGCCCACATCAACGCGGGAGGTCAGTGTGAAGGATCTCCAGGACGTCAAGACCGTTCTCTACATACAGAGACATCGGATACACATACCGGATATTCACAGATCCGGCCTTCAGACATAGACTTTTCTCACTACTTGTGACTGGCTCGATGTAATATCCCAATTTTTATGATTTTTAGAAAAATAATTTAAAAAGGATTAAAGAAGAATTTGAATGAAATTCCGAGTGAAAAATGTCAAAAACAAGATTTTCCGAGTGAAATAAGACAGAAGACTAATTCCAAGTGAAGTTAAGATGTTTCCGAGTGAAACATCATTAAGAGAATTATTCCTGGACGAAGTAACGTTGTGTCCGATTGAGACACAATTGAGAAAAGAAAATCCGAGTGAAACTCCAAGAGGAAACTTCTCGAAAAAATATTTCTGATTAGGAAACTCCCGAGTGGAGTATATCTGGGTGGAAGGTTTGTCGAGTGAAGTGTCTCTGTGACACTTTCGAGTGATACATTCCGAGTGAGTCCTTCCAGAAAGAGTGCTTCTGGACGAAGACTTCAACTCCGATTATGCTCTCTAAGTGAATAATTCTGAGAAAGATAAATATCCGAGTAATCCTTTCAAGTGAAGTGATTTCCAAGAAAGGAAGTGGACTTGGACTTCGAGTAATCTTTCAGTGGAGAAACTTCCGAATGACGAAAGAGTAAGACTCTAACTCGGAAAGAGGTATAACCGAGTGAGATGTCTGATTAATATATTTTCGAATAAGATAGTTATAAGTAGGCCATTTCCGAGGAAGGAAAGCTGTGTTTCATGGATGAAACTTTCCGAGTGAGAGGCTTCCGAATGAAGGAGTTCTGAACGAACAGAAGCTTTCTTCGAGTCGGAATACACTGAAACCGAGTCGGAATAAATAATTATTTTAAGTTTTCCACGTCATTTTGTTCTTCCATCTTCTAGCGAAATCCTTTCTTAGATATTTTCTAAGAGTGGGACCTTTCTTGATGAGTTGTCCCTTTCATTAAATATCTTAAACCTTCCTTATTATTTAAAGAGACGTGTGTCAGAATACTTCCATTCATTCACGTCTCTTTTACGTGAAAGACATATATAAATACTTCCATTGTTGGATTAATGAAAGAACCCTGGGAAGTGAAATTATTATCTAAAATCCTCTTATTTCCAATCTTTACTAGAACTATTAAACGAGGAAGAATATCAAGTCTTCATTTCTTCTCTTTACGAAGAAAGCTTGGGACTGGTACAGAAGTGCAATTCCAGTCGGAATTCGTGGACAGTGACTGGATTATAGTTTTTAAAGCTACTGG
This sequence comes from Clitoria ternatea, assembly GCA_037962975.1. Lineage (NCBI taxonomy): Eukaryota > Viridiplantae > Streptophyta > Magnoliopsida > Fabales > Fabaceae > Clitoria > Clitoria ternatea. Next base: position 291,881,202 of record CM075670.1, read on the forward strand.
AACTCCTTAATTCTAGGTAGGGGAACGTACATCTCAAATAGATGGTTTATGAATGGATTTGGGGTGTTAATATGTTATATGTATAATATGTGTGTGAATTGAGACCCCAACTGAATAACATATTTTATGTTAATTACTTTCCATTCATATTGAGTTTATATATGTGATGTTGTCGTTCATGATATTGAGGATGTTGGTATGAGATTGATGATTATGATATGAATTATATTCATGAAATTGTCATGATATATAACTGCATGTTATGCCTATTATTATACCGAGTGGAATGATATGAGATGGTGTTGATATGTGATTAATGATTGATATTTATTTGATATATCAATTGTATTCAAACGCACATAGGACTGCAGGGGGCTTGTGATGCCGGTTCAGATGAGTGGACGGCCTAATAAAGGCATAGACCTTGTGGTGGTTCCTTTATACCACGGACGCCTTTGAGTGGGACTCAAGGCCGGCCCGTAGCATTGAGTAGAGGACCGCTATCACTCTGGGAGTGGTACTCGGTGTTACATTATAGGCGTAGAGCGGTTTGGTACCTGTAAAACGGCCGGATCAGCGAGGAGCTGAATTATGGCTCGGGGAGCCAGTGTTGTAACAAAAAAATTATAATGATCCCATTTTGGTTGATCATGTGTACTGATGTTGATATATATATATGATTATTGAGAATGAATGATTGGATCTATTTGATTGAGTATGTGTATGCACTGATTTATGTGCTATTGAGAATAACATGTTGTTATGATGAGTATATGTATATGTCTCGGTTTTGAGAATGAATGATTTGTGATGATATGTATATGATCGGTTTTGTTTATGAATATAGTTATTAATTGGACTTTTAATCCAATTCAATAACTGTTATTTGATATGTTTATGCTCACCCCCTACAGTTGTTATTTTTCAGTGGATGAAGGGCCCAACCATGATATGAGAAGTAACTCAGCAGCTCGGAGTGTAGTGTGGTAGAAGCCTTGGCCGGCTCCTAAGAATACCAAGTGTTTTTATTTATTTATTGTAAACTTAAAAGAACCGGTCGGCTTTTGTAAAATTGATTTTGTAATTTTTTAATTCAAATTCTGTTTTGGAAATTTGAATTATTTGCAAAATTTTATTTGATTTATTGAAATTTATTTTAAAAATTAAGGATGTTATACCCGACACCGGATCTCTTTGACCCCGGTTCAAGACAGAACACATTTTACTCGGAATCAGACTCATTTCACTCGGAAAATTCTTGTCTTTGACATTTTTCACTCGGAATTTCTTTCAGAAATTCTTCTTTAATCCTTTTTAAATTATTTTTCTAAAAATCATAAAAATTGGGATGTTACAAAGACAATCTTGAAGACAAACCCGAGCACAAGCTCTCGGCAATCTTTAAATATCGACCCGAGCACGAATTAAATAAAGGGTTCACCACTCGGGAACTCACCACTTGGATATTTACTTTCCCTGGGAATTATCCACTCGGAAACGTACTCATTCGAAGTTAAAGTCTCTCTTTCCAGAAGTACTCTCCTTGGAAAATACTCACTCGGTATGTATCAATCGGTGCCATACCACACAGAATTCAAAAATATCACACTTGACGCTATCCACTTGGAAACGTCTCACTCGGTGCCATCCCACTCGGAAGTGTCACACTCAGAGACACCTCACTCGGAAAGTCACAACTCGGAGATACTCCACTCGGTCACTATTCAAAAACATCTCGGCCCGAGAAGTGCTCATTCGAAATTAAAGCTCTTCTTCGCTCAGAAGTACTTCTCTCGGAAACGATCCATTCGGAAACGTTTCACTCGAATTTGACTCACTCAAAAGTGTCTCATTCGGACACAGTTTTTCTTCACTCAGAAGTGATTTCCTCGGTCATGTTTCACTCGGAAACATCTTAACTTCCCTACACTCGAAAGTATTTTAACTTCCTACACTGAAGTAGTTCTCTCAATCATGTTTCACTCGAAAACATAGAACTTGGGAGCGTCTTTGCCCGAAAGGTGCTCATTCGAAGTCAGAGCTCCTTTCACTCGGAATTATATCCATTTTTCACTCGGAATGTCTTGTCTCAGACATAATTTACAACGTTCTTATTTTTAAATTAAATTATAATAAACAAATAAAGTTTTTTACAAATAATTTAAATATCAAAACAGAATTTGAATTAAATAATAACACAAGTCAGTTTTACAACAGCCGACCGGCCCATTTAAATACACAAATAAATATAACAAGTCGGTATACACAGGAGCCGGCCAAGGCTTCTACAAAAATAACTATGTGCACTATGTACTGTACATGCTAATACATAATGCCCCAGTCGGTTGAGTGACTTCAAATGCCATCACTGTGTCCTACATCCACTGTAAAATAAACAACAGTAGGGTGAGCATAAACATATCAAATAATAGTTATTGAATCGAATTAAAATGCCAATTCATAACTATATATATAAAACATAACCGAGTCATACAAACTCATCATAAAACAGCATGTTATTCTCAAATACATATATCAGTGCATACTGTAACACCCTCGGTTAAATAAGATAAACCCTTCTATAGGATCATCCTATTTAACTAAGAGGTTAACAGTTTTTAGAAAAAGTGATTTTTTTAAATAATAAAATAGTGGCAGATCAGTGGAAGCAAATAGTAGATAATTCACATAGTTATTCACAAACTATAAGTAATTGTACTCTTAACAGAATGGGGCACACAAGCACCCTTAAATAATTATACAGTCATCCATTGTCTTATTATTTATTAATAAATATTCCACTACATATATCCTATTTTTAATGAATGCTCCCAGTTGGTCCAACGTGTTGCTGTTCTTCGTACTCCGGTTCTTGGTTTCTTAGCTCCTCTGTTATTATTCATCAGAAAGGGTGAGTATATACCCAAGACCCTGAAGGTTCCCGGTGCGGACATATCCAGACAACAGATAATATAACATAAATCATACAATTAACATATTTACAACTATAACAATCAATAATGTTGTCATGGAATGCATGAGTTAGGTTTATTATAATTTATCTTTAGTTAAGTCTCATGATGCATGTGGGCCCAGTAAACCAATCCACCATCACCATTATCTCATTCTTTGGCAGTCGTCCTACTCAAGTTGCCCCTTGGGCACAAGGTTTCCATTCTAGAGTGATCGGAGCTCACCAAGTCCCCCATTCATTATTTAATCATCATAAGGTACGAATGAACTCACAGGTTCTCATCATTATATTATCTTGGGACTTGGCTCTACACGATCATAGTTACATTCCGCCATTTAGTCAAAGTACACCAGAATTGCATCGTCTGACCCGGCTTCAGGCGCGACTCTGATGCCATTGGGTTTCCATCCTGGTTGTACTCCTAAGATTCTCCTCAGAGATCGAACGTGAATGTCCTCCAGCGTACCAGGTGTATGCTCTAGTTTTACTCATTCAAAAATATTTTCATGATGCAAAATGCATTATTTAAGTTCTATCATTTGATCCTTGGGTATCTATGTGTTTCCAGTCTCATAATATTTATTCACAAGTTCTTGGGTCCCATCAGTTTTTCAGACGTTGTAGGTCATTTTTATTATTTTATTTATTCTTATTCTAGAAAATATATCGGTTATATCTTGGCTAAAATAATGTTTCGTTTAAAGAGTAAGTAGTATGTTCCTTATTTCATTAATCATAATTAAAACAATAATAATAATAATAATGATAATAATGATAATAATGATAATAATAATCATATTCATAATTATAATTATAATTATAATCATAATCATAATAATAGCATCAGTGATATAAATGGTGACCCTTCATCATTATTTCCTCGTTTATCTCATCTTTCAAGACTTCCTATAACATCCTTAATTTTAAAATGAATTTCAATAAATCAAATAAATTTTTCACAAATAATTTAAATTTCTAAAACAAGAATCGGATTTAACATGAAAATACCGGTTACACATCAATTCGACCGGCTCGTTTAAGATACAAATAAATACAATGAAAATACATAAGTCGGTATTTACAGGAGCCGGCCAAGGCTTCTACCAAAAATAACTATGTACACTATGTATTTCACATGCTAATACATAATGCTCCAGTCGGTTGAGTGACTTTAAGTGCCATCATTGTGTCCTCTATCCACTGTAAAAATAATAAGTAAGGGGTGAGCATAAACATATCAAATAATAGTTATTGAATTGGATTAAAAGTCCAATCCACAACTATGCAAATAACACATACCGAGCTATATAAAACAACATATATATCAATGTACACAGGTACTCATTCGGATACATCCATTATTAAGTCTTTTAATTGTGTTGCAACACTGGCTCCCCGAGCCATAACTCAGCTCACAGCTGAACCGGCCGTTTTACTGGTACCAAACCATTTACACCCTTAGGTGACACCATCACTCTCAATGACAACGGTGAGTGCCACTGGCTAAAACCCCAAGCCCCGCTCAAGAGGTTGCCTTGAGTCCCACCCAAGGTCTTTTGTGGAAACCACATCATATCTCATATTCAATCATCACACATGCATCTCAAGCATATACATAGATATCATGAAAAATTCATGAATCATCATTCATCACACATATTCTATAGCATCTCATGCATAGAATTTATCATAACACATATATCTCTCATGAACTCATTATCATGAATGGAATGTATGTAAATGTAAAATATCATTTAGCCGGGGTTTCTATAACAATATATGTACATAACACATATAAACATCATAACTATAATATCCCACATCCATTCATAAACTATCTATTTGAAATGTAACGCTCCCCCTACCTGGAATAAAGAGTTTCAACTATTCTTCAGTCGTTATCAGTCACAGCTTCGAGAATTCCGACTGGAATTACAGTTTCAAAAGCCTCTTACTTATGAAATCCAAACATTCACACGAAAGAGAAGAAAGGAAGATTAGCTTGTTCTTCGTTAATAGCTTTCAGCAAAAGTTGGAAGAGAAAGATTATAGATGTTATTTTTCACTTTTCCATAGTCTTTTATTAATCCAAAGTAGTTGATATTTATATTGTTCATGCAAAAGAGACGTGAACAATAAAAAGATATCTGTTGTACGTTTCTTCAGATGATGACTAAGGAATAAACATTTAATGAAAAATGACAGCACATCTGAGAGGGTCCCATACTTAGAGAATTATCAGAAAAAGAATCTGTTGGAAGGTAGAAGAACAGAGTGACGTGAAAAGTATTCTTAATTAAAATAATCAATAATTCTGACTCAGTTTCGTCTTGGGCACATCTTTTCCAAGAAAGCCTCTGTCCGCTCAAAATTCCTTCATTCGGAGGAAAGGTTTCATCCCATGGAACACTCGGCTTTCTTTCCTCGGAAGCATCCCACATGATAATATCTCATTCAAACATACTCAGGTATATTTATGTCCGAGTCAGTCCTTTACTTACGTCACCCGGAAGTCTTCCTTTAAAAAATCACTCGAAATTTGAAGATAATTCTCTCTTTCGGAAGTCTTTCCACTGGAAGGAATCACTCGGAGTCAAGGACATTTTCAAAGACAAACCCGAGCACGAGTTCTCGTACCTCTGAGTATCGATCCGAGCACCATTTAACGAAGTTCACCACTCGGTAACTCATCACTCGGATATTTTTTTTCCTCGGGAATTGTTTACTCGGAACATACTCAATCAGAGTTGAAGTCTTCCTTCGTCCAGAACACTCTTCCTGGAAAGACTCACTCGAAATGTCCCGATCGGTGTCGTTCCACTCGGAACTAAAAATGGTTCACTTGGCACCTTTCCACTTAGAAACGTTTCACTCAGAAATGTCGTGCTCAGAGACATTTCACTCGGAAGAATCTCACAACCCAGAGATACTTCACTCGATCAATTCTCAAAATATTCCTAACCTGAAGTACTTATTCAATTTCAAATTTTTCCCACTCAGGAGTACTTCTCTCAGAACCGTTTCATTCGGTTTTTCCTTATTCAAAAGTATCTTATTCGGACACCATTTTCTTAACTTAGAAATAATTCGTTTAATGATGTTTTACTCGGAAACATCTTGACTTCTTTTGGAAATGGCTTCCTCGGTCTTACTTCACCCGGTATCGCACCATTTTCACTCAGAATATCATATTTCAAACGGTATTCACTCGGAATTTCATTCAGAATTTCTTCATTAATCCTCAATGAATGAATTTTCGAAAAATTACAAATTTTGGGATGTTACACTTCCTCACTGGAATCCACATAGACACTCATGGTTCTTAATATTTTCACAATTCAATACCGATCATAACCATTTTAATCATCATGGTTAATAATAATCAATCACAGCCAATTAATCATATACATATTAATAAAAATATATAAAACAAATATATAAACATTAAAGCATCTTAATTTAATAGCAATTCCCGAACCTGCCCTTGGAAAGGTAAGGACCAGAAGTACCTTAGCCTTTCCAAACACTCGGTTCCCCCCCAGAATAAAAGAGAATACACCCCCCTGACCTTGATGGAGAATCTTAGATTAGTTGAAGACGTTCTCTACTATCCTTGCTTCAGATCAAGGTGACTTGACGGAGAGAAGGAAAATAAGAGAGAGATTTTTCTAATTTTAGTTGTTCTGAGAATTCAGACTTGGAAACAAGATGTGGTATCGATTTAATAATGTAAAAGACAAGTGGGGGATAAGCTTTTCATAGTGGAATGTTAGGTGCGTTAATTGTTATAATAATGGAGGTTTTAGATAAGAAAATGAGCTGTATTTTGACCATTTCTGCCGCCTACATACAGGAGCTTGTATGATTGAAGTAGATATATTATAATATGTAAAAGATGATATGATTGGAGTAAAGTGTAACATCCCAGATATTTATAGAGAATTTTGTGAAGTGGAAAATATTAAAAATTGTTTTTAGGAATTTATTTGATATTTTTATGAATTATGGGTTAATTATAAAAGGTGTGATTAGAAAGAAGAGAGGTTTAATTTAAATCTTTAAAGAAATTGTAAAGGAAATGGAGAAATGACCAGCTGAGTAGGTAACCGGTTGGAAGTGACCGGTTGGGCAGGTGATCGGTTGCCATGGGTTTAAATAAAGGTTTCTCTCTCTCAATCATTCATTGTTACGAGAACCTTCTTCTTCTTCTTCTTCATTTGTTTCTCTTCTTCCTTTCCTTCCTCCATCGTCGAAGAGTTGTAAGCTTTGAAGGAAGGTCTCTTTTGCATCAAACCTTGAAATAGTTACATAGCTGAGATAGTGATTTCAAGGTGAGTTCTTTGGACCGTTTAAGTTTATTATCTTGTCCCTTTTGTTTCTTTTCTGGACCAAATGGTCATGCATGTGGGGGTACTGTTCCGATCTCCACTCCTCTTGGCTGTGAGCCTGGAAATGGCCCTTTAACCGTGTGGGTGGTGGTGTGACGTTAATGTTCCAAACCTATAGGTGGTGGAACGAACACTGTGGAACACTTGAGGAGGCTGGTGCTGGAACGAAGGAGGAACAGTGAACCCAACGATTATTGAAGTGTAGAACAGAGGTAAGGGGGTGTTCGGGTTATAATTAATTAGAATAGGACATACTGTCCGAGTCGTTGGAATGACTGTAAACTGGGTAAGAGATAATGTACGTATGAATGTGCACACCGATCGGTTTAGGATCGTGTGTGTGTTGTGAATGTATATGCATGTGAATGTGCACACCGATCGGTTTAGGATCGTGTGTGTGTGAGACTTGAGAAATATTTAATGCTGTGATAATAAAGATGATGTTGGATGAGTTGTTGTGTATGCATGTGTATGGACACTGATCAGTTTCTGATTGTGTGTGTGGCATATTCCGATTGAAAAGTGAATTATTTGATGTTGTGATGAGATGATGCTGGGTGAAAGATAATGTATATGCATATATGTATTTGGACACCGATCAGTTGAGGATCGTGTGTGTATGTGTAAATCCGATTGAAATTGAAATGATGCTGTGACAATCGGTGTTTTATGGCAATGTGGAGTCGGGTTTGACAAGCAGGTCACCCGAGTGATGTTCTTAATGGCCACTTGTGAAATGATTATATATGATTATGTGGTGGAGGACGACCAACGGTATGAATTACCCTATTTTTGGCTTCAGTGGTCAAGTCGGACCCAGTTAAGCTACCCAGAGGTCTTTGACCCAGTGGTTGAGGGGGAGCCAAGTCGGGCTCGGTGAACCAAGTCGGGTTCACGGGATGTCAAGTCGGACTCCCAGCTGAAGGTCGATCCTTTTAGTATCCGGATACTAGGCGTCGATTTATGTGAGAGTCAGTTGTGACTTGTAATTTGATGAATTATTAGTTGTGGTGTATATTTACCGAGTGCAGTTTGTTATAACTGCCGAATGAGAATTTGATATATTTGATGAGTATGAATTATTGTACTTGCTGAGTAAGATGTCATATTTTTCAAGTGAGAATTGATGAGTATGATGTTGTATTTGCCGAGGGCAAATTGTTGTATTTGACGAGTGTAAATTGTTATAATTGCTGAATAAGGTTGAATATAATTACCGAGTGTGAAGCATTATAATTGCTGAGCATGAATTGTTATGATTGCTGAGTGAAGTTTATTATAATTGCCGAATGAGAATTGAAATATTTGCTGGGTATGATTTGATGAATTTGCCGAGTGTAATTTCATATATCTGCCGAGTGATTGTTATATTTTAAGAGTGGTGTCCTGTTATATTTGCCGAGTGGAAGTTACTTGTTGAGTGTGATTAGCTATGTTGGCAGCGTGACTTACTATAATGTCGAGTGATAATGAATAAATTGCCTAGTGTGAATGTATTGCCGAATGTGAGTTAGTTGCTGAGTAAAAGGTGTAAATTGAGGAGAAAGGATGGAGTTTATACTCGTATTTTATTTAAATTCCGTTCTAGATTAATTATGATGCTAAACACTCACCCTTGCTGTGGTTTTCAATTTTTAGTAACCAGTGACAGGGAGGAGGTCGGAGCCATGGAGATGCGCCAAGTGGAGGATTGATGCCAAGGAACCGAGTGCTTTGAAATGAATTCCGAGTGTAAAATATATATATATATATATATATATATATATATAGTTTTCTGTGTGATGCCACATGGGTGTGTTAAATTCAAATCGGTATGTTGATTAAAGAGGATATAAATTTTTGATGTTATATGATCAGAGTTTATTTTGAGTGAACTTGCATTATTGTAGCAAAGTTGATTACTGGGCGAATATTGCCCGAGTGGATTTATTTTATCCGAGCAAGGGCCGATTGATTTGGTGCCCATTATAGCTCAAGAGAGTACCCCTTGTTTTTGAGAGAAGAATAACCGAGAGACTTAATTCCGAGTGAAAAGATAAGAGTGCTTCCAATTGAAGGTTCAAATGTTTCTGAGTGAGGATATGAGTGAACCTTTTCTGAGTGGAAGTTAAGCCATGTCCGAGTGAGAGATGACTGAGTAAGAGAATTATTTCCGAGTGAACCTTGACTGTTTCTTCCTTCTGCTGTTTTCTAAATAACTATTTTATTAATGGATGTATTTTGGATCGGCTTCAGTCGGTAATTGCTAACTTAAGTATGATTTTATTATTTTGAATGTATTTAAGAAGAGTAAATGTTATTTTATATCAAGGCCGAGTGGAATTTTTATTAAATGCGAACAATTATCTTGGAAAAATAAGAAAATTGACGAGGGTCGTCACATAAAGTGTGCAAGTTTCGCTGCCTGTGGCTCGTCCGTGATAATATACTCGGATTTGCGTGAACTAGCGGACCAGTCACTAAGTGGGGATGCTCCTTCCAACGATCCTTTTCGAAATTGGTTAGGAATGGCGTCACTATCCCAGCCCTGATCCAGTCGGGTTCTATTGATCATGTCCCCTATCAATTCTGACACTGTTTGGCATATCTTTTCCGAGAAGTTTCCATCAGTCTCTTTCGTTCAGAATTGCTCCACTCGGAGGGGATTTGCTCGGAAATGTATCTACTTGAAACACTCGGACATAGCCTTTCCTTCCTCGGGATGAATCACTCAGAAATATCTCACCCGGACTTATTCAGTAATATCTCACTCGGATATATATATCTGTCTGAAAAGTGTTTTCAAAGTCAGCCACTTTTCGTTCCGAATTGATTCACTCGGGATTTATCCACTCGGATATATCTCTGACTGGAAAGTACTTCTTCGAAGTCAATCTTCACTCGAAAATACTTCTCTCGGAAGTGCGTTACTTGGAAATCTTATAACTGAGAGATCATTCGGAGTTGTGTCTCTCAGAAATCTTACAACTGAGAGATCATTCGGAGTTGTGTCACTCGGAAATCTTACAACTGAAAGGATCATTCAGAGTCGAAGTTTAGTCCTCTCGGAAATCGTTCCACTTGGGAATATCACTCGGAGTCGAAGGCAATCTCGAAGACGAATCGAGCACAAGCTCTCGGCAACTTTGAATATGGCCCGAGCACAGGCTCTAGGCAACCTTTATGACACCCGAGTACGAATAGAATGAAGGGGTTCATCACTTGGATATTTACTTCCCCCGGAAACTTTTCACTCGAAAACGTATTCATTCGAAGTCAAAGTCTTTCTCTGTTCAGAAGTACTTCCCCTGAAAATGACTCACTCGGTATATTTCAATCGGTGCTATACCACGCGGTAATCGGAAATCTCACTTGGTGTTATCCCACTTGGAAATGTCTCACTCGGTGAAATCCCACACGACAGTGTCGTACTTGGAGACACCCTACTCGGGAATTCACTTATTGGAAATATTTCAGTCCGAGAAGTACTCATTTGAAATCAAAGTTTTTCTTCGTTCGGAAGTACTTCTCTCAGAAACGTTTCACTCGGATATGTTTTATTCATAAATGAGTCACTCGAAGACGTTTGACTCGGATACGTTTCATTCGGAAACGAGTCACTCGTAGACGTTTCACTCGGAGACACTCCACCCGGAAGTATGGAACTTGGAAGCGTCTTTGTCCGAAAGGTGCTCATTCGAAGCCAGAGCCCCTTTCACTCAGAAGTGGTTCTCTCAGACACGCTTCACTCAGAAATGTCTCCGAGGCCAGGGCTCCACTCGGAAGTGGTTCTCTCCGTCATACCTCACTCGGAATTTCTCTTGGTCACTCGGAATAGATTCCTTTCCTCACTCAGACAGTCTTATCTAAGACATGATTCACTCAAAAAATGGGCAATATCATTAATGGTCTAGATAAATTCCATGATTATACACGAGAATGAAATTTTTGGGATATTACAGACTACCTGCAGGGTATTTTATTTACTTATTATCACTTACAGAACTTCCATTGTAACATCCCGGATAATTATAGAAAATTTTGTGGAGTGGAAAATATTAAAAATTGTTTTTAGGAATTTACTTGATAATTTTATGAATTATGGGTTAATTATGAAAGGTGTGATTAGAAGAAGAGAGGTTTAATTAAAATCATTAAAGAAATTGTAAAGGAAATGGAGAAATGACCGGTTGAAGATGTAACATCCCAATTTTTATGATTTTTAGAAAAATAATATAAAAAGGATTAAAGAAGAAATTCTGAATGAAATTTCGAGTGGAAAAATGTCAAAGACAAGATTTTTCGAGTAAAATGAATTTGATTCCGAGTGAGATGGATGTGATTTCGAGTGAAACATGACTCAGGAGATCATTTCCAAGTGAAGTTAAGATGTTTCTGAGTGAAACATCATTAAGAGAATTATTCCTGGACGAAGTACCGCTGTGTCCGAATGAGACACGTTCAAGTGAAGAAAATCCGAGTGAAACAGAAACATTTTCGAGTGGAACGACTTTCCGAGTGAAGTGTCTCTGAGTGTGACACTTCCGAGTGAGAAGATATTGAGTGAGTCTTTCCAAGAAGAATGCTTCTGTTCTGGACAGACTTCAACTCTGATTATGTTCTCTAAGTGAATAATCCCGGGAGAGTAAAATATCCGGGTGATAAAACCATTTAACTCGTGCTCGGATTGGTCTTCAGTTTCCGATAGCTTGTGCTCGGATTCGTCTCCAAGGCTATCTTCAATTCCGAGTAATCCTTTCAAGAGGAATAATTTCCGAGAAAGGAATTGGACTTCAAAGCTCCGAGTGACCTTTTAGTTGAGAAACTTCCGAATGACGAAAGAGTGAGACTCTGACTCGGAAAGAGGTATAACCGAGTGAGATGTCTGATTGATATATTTTCGAATAAGACAGTTATGAGTGGGCCATTACCGAATGAAGGAATTCTGAGTGGAAAGAGGCTCTGATAAGTCCTCTCGGAAAGAGATGCCAGAATGAGGAAACCGAGTCGGAATACACTGAAACCGAGTCGGAATAAATAATTATTTTAAGCTTTCCACGTCATTCTGTTCTTCCATCTTCTAGCGAAATCCTTTCTCAGATATTTTCTAAGAATGGGACCCTTCTTGATGTGTTGTCCCTTTTCATTAAATATCTTAATATCATTAAAGAGACGTATGTCAGAATACTTCAATTCATTCACGTCTCTTCTACGTGAAAGACATATATAAATACTTCCATTGCTGGATTAATGGAAGAACTTTTGAAAGTGAGATTATTATCTAAAATCCTCTTATTTCCAAACTTTACTGGAAACCAACGAACAAGAAGAAAGTTAATTCTTCATTTCTTCTCTTTACGAGGAAAGCTTGGGACTGGTGCAGGATTTACAATTCCAGTCTGAATTCTAGAGCAGTGACTTGATTATAAATTTTAAAGGCTGTTGGAACTCTTTAATTCCAGGTAGAGGGAGCGTACATCTCAAATAGATGGTTTATGAATGGATTTGGGGTATTAATATGTTATATGTATGATATGTGCATGAACTGAGACCCCAATTAAATAACATACTTTATGTTAATTATTTTCCATTCATATTGAGTTTATATATGATGTTGTGGTTCATGATACTGAGTTCATATGAGATTGATGAAGGTGATATGATATGAATTATATTCATGAATTTTCATGATATATAATTGCATGCTATATTGGTCATTATGTCGAGTGGAATGATATGAGTTGATGTTGATATATGATTGATATTATTTGATATATCAATTATATTCAGATGCACACAGGACTGGATGGGGCCTGTGATGCCGATCCAGTTGTGGACGACCTGATGAAGGCATAGACCCTGTGGTGGTTACTATATACCATGGACGCCTTTGAGTGGAACTCAAGGCCAGCCCGTAGCACTGAGTAGAGGACCGCTATCACTCTGGGAGTGGTACTCAGTGTTACATTATGGGCGCAGAGCGGTTTGGTACCTGTAAAACGGCCGGATTAGCGAGGAGCTGAATTATGGCTCGGGGAGCCAGTGTTGCAACACAAAATTTGAAAGACTTAATAATGATCCCATTTTGGTTGATCATTGATTAAGTATGTGTATACACTGATTTATGTGCTAGTGAGAATAATATGCTGTTATGATGAGTATATGTATATGTCTCGGTTTTGTTTAATGAATGATTTGTGATGATAATTGTGATCAGTTTTGTTTTATAAATATAGTTATTAATTGGACTTTTATCCAATTCAATAACTGTTATTTGATATATTTATGCTCACCCCCTACAGTTGTTATTTTTACAGTGAATGAAGGGCCTAACCATGATATGAGAAGACACTCAGCTGCTCGGGAAGCCTGTTAGAGGCGGATCATCCTCTAACTTCCAAGGCCGAGTGAATTTTGGTGGCCGATCGATGAGTCGTCCGAGAGACGTTAAATGTTTTAAATGTGGCGGTGATCATTTTGCTCGGGATTGTGATAAAGAAGAAGGGGTTATTTGCTTTCATTGCAATGAGAAGGGACATATTCGTCCTAAGTGTCCTCTTTTGTAACTTACCGAGTCAAATGTTAGTGTAAACCGAGGAGGCTTCCGAGGACGAGGCCATGGAATTGGAAATAGGGGAGGCAGAGGAAATGGTGGACGTGGCAATAATTCCATGATGCCGAGAAACGATCAAGCTGGGGCTTCTAGTTCACCAGCTGCAGGGCGAGTGTATGCCATCACTGCTGAGGAGGCTGCTCAGGCCAATGACCTTGTTCAAAGTAAGTGTTTACTCAGAAATACTACTCTTAATGTGGTGTTTGATTCGGGTGCAACTCACTCATTTATTTTCAATGATTGTGTGATGCGTATGAGATTACCTGTTATTGTTATGAATAGGCCATTGAGTGTATCTAACCTGACTGGTGTTAAACTATGGACTTCGATGATGTGTGAAAATGTTTCCTTCACTTTGGGTGATAGGAGTTTTATGGCTGACTTGATATGTCTACCTTTGAGAGGTCTTGACATTATCCTCGGTATGGATTGGCTGTCGGCCAATAGAGTCCTAGTTAACTGTCAGAATCGGAGGGTGATCTTCCCTAATCAGAAAGCCGATGATCATGAAATCCAAGGTATATCTCAACTATTTATGTTATTCTGTATGACCGATGGAAAGAGTGAGTCTAGAATCCAGGATATTCCTGTTGTATGTGACTTTTCCGAGTTATTCCCGGAGGATGTACCTGGTATTCCTCCTAATAGAGAAGTTGAATTCTCTATTGATCTGATTCCTGGAGTCGAGCTAGTCTCCAGTGCTCCCTATAGAATGTCCCCTGCTGAGTTAGCAGAACTAAAGAAACAAGTTAACGAGTTGCTAGATAAACAATTTATCCAACCGAGTGTATCACCGTGGGGTGCTCCGGTGTTACTCGTTAAGAAAAAGGATGGCAGCATGCGATTATGTGTTGATTACCGACAATTGAATAAGCTGACCATCAAGAATAAATATCCATTGCCCAGGATTGACGATTTAATTGACCAGTTGCGTGGTGCATCAGTCTTTTCTAAGATTGATTTACGATCGGGATACCATCAAATTCGAGTGAAAGCTGCTGACGTTCCTAAGACGGCATTCAGGACCCGGTATAGTCATTATGAATATGTAGTGATGTCGTTCGGAGTGACTAATGCTCCGGCTGTGTTCATAAACTATATAAACAACATCTTTCATCCCTATTTGGATCAGTTTGTGGTGGTATTTATTGATGACATATTGATTTATTCGAAGTCTCATGAGGAGCACGAAGAGCATCTCCGATCGGTACTTCAAGTGTTGAAGAAGAAGCAATTGTTTGCCAAATTGTCTAAGTGTGAATTCTGGATGGACAGGATTCAATTCCTGGGTCATGTTATCTCCAGTGAAGGTGTCTCGGTAGATCCTTCAAAGATTGAAGCTATGATGAATTGGGAGAGACCTAAGTCGGTCACCGAGGTCAGGAGTTTTATGGGCTTAACTGGTTACTATCGGAGATTTATTGAGGGATTCTCCAAAATCGTTTCGCCACTGACCAAGCTAACTCGAAAGAATGTTCCTTTTGTGTGGTCTTCCGAGTGTGAAAAGAGTTTTCAAGAATTGAAGACCCGACTGACTTCTACTCCTGTATTGGCTTTGCCAAATCTGCAGGAAGGCTTTGTAGTTTATTGTGATGCATTCGGACTCGGTCTTGGATGTGTGTTGATTCAGAATGGCCGAGTGATAGCCTATGCCTCGCATCAATTATGACCACACGAACAAAATTATCTGACCCATGATCTGGAGTTGGCAGCTGTCGTCTTTGCACTGAAGATTTGGAGGCATTATCTTTATGGCTCTAAATTTGAAGTGTATAGTGACCATAAAAGTCTAAAATATTTGTTTGATCAGAAGGAGTTGAATATGAGGCAGAGAAGGTGGATTGAATTCTTGAAAGATTATGATTTCGACTTGAAATACCATCTGGGAAAGGCAAATGTTGTAGCCGATGCCTTGAGTTGGAAGTCCATTCACATGGCAACGATGATGGTTAAAGAGATGGAGTTGCTTGAACAATTCCGAGACATGAGCTTACAAGTGGATATTTCTTCACCCGGAAAAGTAACTCTCGGTACATTGAAAATAGCAAATGAACTTTTGAAGCTTGTTTATGTACAGCAGATGTCAGATTCCTATTTAGCCAAAATGAAAGAAACTCAGGCTAAAGGCAAGGACCTATCCTTAACCGAGGATTCTGATGGCATTTTCCGAGTGAAAGGTAGAATTTATGTACCTGATTCGGGTGATTTACGATGATCGGTACTCAATGAGGCACATAGCAGCATGCTAAGTATTCATCCGGGTACTACTAAGATGTATCATGATCTGAAATTGCATTTTTGGTGGCCCGAAATGAAGAGGGATGTGGTAGACTTCGTGGCTCACTGTATAATTTGTCAGAAAGCAAAGATTGAACATCAAAAACCGTCCGATAGTTTACAACCATTAGAGATTCCCATGTGGAAGTGGGATGCTATTGCTATGGATTTCATAATGAGATTACCCAGGACTCGGAGTGGACACGATGCTATCTGGGTTATTGTGGACTGATTGACATAGTCTGCACACTTTTTGCTGATCAATATGAGTTACCCCTTGCCGAGACTAGCACAATTGTATATTAGTGAGATAGTCTGACTGCATGGTGTTCCATCTTCTATTGTGTCGGATAGAGATCCGAGATTTACTTCCCGATTTTGGGGAAGTTTGCATCCGGAGTTAGGCACGAAGCTCTGATTGAGTTCAGCCTATCATCCTCAGACAGATGGACAGTCCGAGCGAACTATCCAGAGTTTAGAGGACTTGTTGAGGTCCTGTGTGCCAGAGCATGGTGGTAGCTGGGAGCAATACCTTCCACTGATTGAATTTACTTATAATAATAGCTATCACAGTAGCATCAGTATGGCTCCATATGAGGCTTTATATGGCAGGAAATGCCGAACACCTCTTTGTTGGTCGGAATCGGGTGAGAGTTTGATGTTAGGACCTGAGATTGTGCAGCAAACCTCCGAGCAAATTCAAATGATCAAAGATAAAATGAAAGCATCCCAGGACCGTCAAAAGAGTTATTATGATAGGCGGACGAAACCGATTGAATTTCAGGTCGGTGACCGAGTCTTTTTGAAAGTTTCTCCTAGTAAAGGCATTGGGAGAGTGTTGAAAAGCAAGAAATTGAGCCCGAGGTATATTGGTCCGTATGAAATATTGAAGAGTCGGACCTGTAGCCTATCAGATAGTGTTGCCTTCTCATTTGGCAAATCTGCATAGTGTATTTCACGTTTCTCAACTGAAAAAGTACTTGTCGGATCCTACTCATGAAATGCCGAATGATGATGTTGAAATCCGAGAAAACCTGACCACTATAGCCGAGCCCATTGGTATAGTGGACCGATCGGTAAAACGCTTGAGAAGCAAGGATGTTCAATTGGTCAAGGTTGCATGGCAGCATGATCAGTCTATTATGCATACTTGGGAACGAGAAGATGCTATGAGGCAACAATATCCCAAGTTATTTCATTAAGGTATGCCTATGTTTAAATTTCGAGGACGAAATTTTTTTATAGGAGGGGAGAAATGTAACATCCTAAATTTTTGAATGTTAGAAAATAATTCATTAAGGATCAGTGGAGAATTTCCGAGTGAAATTCCAAGTGAATTATGTATTAGACAGGACATTCCGAGTGAAAATGGATATAATTCTGAGTGAAAGGGGGCTCTGACTTTGAATGAACACATTTTGGGCAAAAACGCTCCTAAGTTGTACGTTTCTGAGTAAAACATGATCGAGAGAACTACTTCCGAGTGTAGGAAGTTAAGATACTTTCAAGAGTAAGAAGTTAAGATACTTCTGAGTGTAGAAAAGTTGAGATACTTCCAAGTGTAGGGAAGTTAAGCTGTTTTCGAGTGGAGCATCTCTGAGTTGTGTGACTTTCCGAGTGAGGTGTCTCCGAGTACGACACTTCCGAGTGGGATGACACCGAGTGAGACGTTTCCAAGTGGGACAACGTCAAGAGACATTTCTGGTTTCCGAGTGGTATGGCATCGATTGAGACATATCGAGCGAGTCTTTCCAGGAAAGGTGCTTCTGGACAGAAAGACTTCAACTTTGAATGAGTATATTCCAAGTGAATAGGTATCGAGTGGATAATATCCGAGTGGTGAGTTCCCGAGTGGTGAACCCTTCATTTAATTCGTGCTCGGATGTTTTAAAGAGTTGCTGAGAGCTTGTACTCGGGTTCGTCATAGAGATTGACTTCGACCTCGAGTGATCCTTTCAAGTGGAAAGATTCCGAGAGAGGACTAAACGTCGATTCCGAGTAATAATTTCAAATGAAAGACTTCCGAGTGACGTAAGTGAAGGCTTTGACTCAGACAAAAATACATATAACCGAATGTTATTTCTAAAGGTATTTCCAAGTGATATATTTTCGTGTGGGACATTTCCGAGGAAGGAAAGCTGAGTGTTTCATGGGATGAAACCATTCCGAGTGAATTTCTTCCGAATGAAGGAATTCTGAACGGACAGAGGCTATGTTGAATCCTCTCGAAAAGATGTGCCCAGAATACCAAGACCGAATCGGAATTAATAATCACTTCAATTATTGCGGCTTTCCACGTCACTATTCTAGCAGATTCTCTTTCCTGATTTTGCTAAGTGGTGGACCCTCTCTATTGTCCTATCCTCTTTTCTTTTATTATCTTGTTTCATCCTTATATTTTAATATACGCACATCAGACTTCTTTATTCGTTCACGTCTTTTTCATGAACGAATTATGTCAAATCCTATTATTAGATTAGCTTGGAATTATGTGGGTGTCAACATCACCTTTAATCTTTTTCTTTTCCAATCATTATTGGAAATTATCGATAAAAAGAGGAGACCAATCTTTATTCTTCTCTTTAACGTGAAAAGTTTGTAAGAGCTTTAAGAGAGAAAGCTGTGGACTGTTCAGAACTGAAATTCCAGTTAGAATTTGTGAGCTGTGTTTGGGTATAGCTTGAGGAACTCCTTATTTCCAGGTAGGGGGAGCGTTATATTTTAAATGCATGGTTTATGAACGGATTCAGGATAATATTATTGTATTTAATAAGAAATCCTGAATATATTTATACATATTTGTGATAATTGTGATATTTCCGTTCATATGTAATTGATGTTGTTATGTGATGTGTGAATTGTGATTACTCCTATGCATGAGATGCAGTAGAAAATATGTTATTGATATGTGATTGATGATGATATGAATGTTTTTCATGAATTTTTCATGATATATGATTGCATGGGATGCATACCGATAAAGCATGGGATGTTTTTATGATGAACAAATATGAAATATGATGTGGTTTCGAGGATTCCACAAAAGACCTTGGGTGAGACTCAAGGCAAAAGACAAAAGACCTTGGGTGGGACTCAAGGCAAACCTCTTGAGTGGGGCTCGGGGTTTAGCCCGTGGTGTAACATCCCTGTTTTTAGTAACAGTTTTAATCTTGTAATTTTGAGGTATGAAAGGTCTGTAAAGTGTTAATAAGTGAATAAATACCTTGTGGATGGTCTCTAATATCCCAAAAATTTCATTTTTTGGGTATAATCATAGAATTTATATAGACCATTAAGGATATTATTCATTTTCCGAGTAAAACATGTCTTAGATAAGACTGTCCGAGTGAAGAAGGGATCTGTTCCGAGTGACAAAGAGAAATTTCGAGTGAAGGATTAGAAATTCCGACTGAAGGTTGAAATTTCGAGTGTAAGGTTATGTTTTCCGAGTAAAACATGATCGAGAGGGTTACTACCGAGTGCAATCCGAGTGAGTTTGTCCAAGTCAGGACCTCCCTAGTGAGGAAGGGGATAGCATTCCGGGTAGAAAGGTCTCCAAGTGTGGTATTTTGGGCAGTGGAGTTCCGAGTAGGGGCATATCTGAGCCCAGTGTAACCTGTCCTGAGTGGCATGCCCCCGAATATGAAATTCTGAGTGGAATATAGTGATGGGAGCCCATTTCGAGTAGAATATATATAAGGCTTAGAGCCATTTTTGAGTGAGGCTTATGTTTATGACTCCTTTTCCGAGTAGTGAAGGCCTTAAAGGATTCCGAGTGAAACGTATTTTGAGAAAGGTTAGTTTATGTGTTTCTAAGAGATGAATAGCCGAGTGAACCCCGAGTGGGGAAGGAGTTAAATGCTCCTGAGTGGTAAAATCCGAGTGAACCTCTTCTGAGGGAAGAAGGGTTGTGATGGTTTTGATTGAGGTATACTCTAGGAGTCATATTCTGAGTGAACGATGTTATATGTATATTCCGATTGATTAAGGGTACCTATTCTGAGTGAATAAGGTAACATGTATTCCGAGTGGCTAAGTATGAAATAAGTCCGAGTAGGACTTCACTTAGTGAATCCCTCCGAGTGATGTGGAGTTTGAATAAATCCGAGTGGACAAGATTTCATTAGGTCTGAGTGAGACAGTTTAGTGAATTCCTCTGAGCGATGAGAGGTCAGAGTAATGCCGAATGGAACTTGATGGTGGAGTCCGAGGGTGTAACTCCGAGTGGGGGATTGGCACCTATGGGGATTTATGATGTGTTGTCCAGAAGTATTCTGGAATAACTTCCCTCGTGAGAAAATAAAAAGGGAGTCAGTTTTTGAAGTAAATTACCGAGTGAGAAAAGACTAGGTTTGGAATGATTTAACTGAGTGAGAACCATCAGAAATGACTCAGACTTGAGTGAAGTTGCCGAGTGAAAGACTGATTGAGAAATGACTCGGATTTGGAATATATTGCCGAGTGAAAGGCCAAGTAAGAGACGAGTCAGCTCTGATTGATTTTACCGAGTAGAAAACCAAGCAAGATGAGTCGGTGTGAGGGTGAATTACCGAGTGAATGATGGGTCGGTCAGGATTATCTTGCTGAGTGGAAAACCTGTGTGCCTTGAGCCGGTTTCAGGGAGATTCTGCCGAGTGAGATACTTTATGAGTGAGTCCAAGTGAGGCAACTCCGACTGAGTCACCTCCAAGGAAGAGAAATCTAACCGAGTGTTTTAAGAAGAATCAGTTCCGAGTGAGTAACCAATAGGTGGAAAGTCGGTTTCTGAAAGGCATAACCGAGTGGAACTCCGAGTGAGTGAAGACTCAGATTCGGAATAAATTTACCAAGTAGGAAGTCTGAGTGAGAGAAAGAACTCAGTCTGGATAGGTTCCGCTAAGTGAGAAGAGGAGTACTTGAGTCAGTTTCAAAGGAATTCCGAGCGAGAACTGGATGACTCGCTCAAGCGAGTCGGATTTCGCTTGAGCGAGAAGGACCCTTGATGCATAATCATTCATTTCACTCAGTTTTCTTCACTTCGCCCAAGCGAGGACAGTATGACTCGCTCAAGCGAGTCAGAATTCGCTTGAGCGAGATGGAGTTTTCCTTTGCTGACCAGATCCACGCTCAAGCAAGCATTCTACGCTCAAGCGCCTAGGGTCCTGATTCTCGTTCTCTTCACGTGAAACACTTTTCACTCCAATCATAGCACCTTTTATGTATTATATATATATATATATATATATATATATATATATTCCCTTCAAATCACACTAACTCTTGTACGTAAGTGGCAGAAATGGTCAAATACAGCTCACCTTTTTGTCCATTATCTCCATTATTTCTCATCTAATCTTCAATCAATGGAAAGCTTGTCTCCCACTTACTTTTCTCATTATTAAACCAATACTACAACTCTTAGACTCTCAGAACACACGCGGAAAGTTAGTAAGACACCCTTTTCTTATTTCTTCTATACGTGCAAGCCCCTTACTCTCTCATTTTCCTTTCTCCTCACTGTGAGCTGAAACAAGGAAATAACATGACATCTTCTACTAATCAAAGGACTTCCATTAAGGTAAGGGGGGTATATTCTCTAGTATTTCTGGGGGAAAACTGAGTGAAAGGAAAGGGTTAAGGTACCTTTGGTCCTCACCTTTCCAGGACGGTTCAGGAATTGTTTTTAATTAAATATTTTAATGTTTATATATTGTTTTATACATTTTTATTGAATATGTATATGATTAAATTGGTTGTAATGATTATTATTATACATGATAATTTAGTGAATATGTTCAGTATTGAATTGTGGAAAAGCTGATCGGTATTGACTGTGAAAATATGAAGAACCATGGGTGTTTATGTGAATTCCAGTAAGGAAATTATAATTTTGAATATGAATTATTATTATTATCATTTTTATTATTCTGAATATTATTATTATTTCTATTATTATTAATATTATTATTATCATTATTCTGTTATTATTATTATTATTATTGATGTTATTATTATTATTATTTTGATTATTATTATTATTATGATTAATGTTATTATTATTATTATTATTATTATTATTATATTTGTTGTTATTATTATAATTATTCTGATTATTATTATTATTATTATTATTATTATTATTATAATTACTCTGCATATTATTATTATTGCTGTTATTATTATTATTATTGTCATTATTCTGAATATTATTATCATTATTATTATCATTATTATATTTATCCTTATTCTAATTATTATTATTACTATTATTATTATTGATGTTATTATTATTATTATTATTCTGGTTATTATTATTATTATTATTATTATTATCATTAAATATGATTATTGTGATTCTTATTATTATTGTTATTAACTATTAATATTATTATTATTATTGATTTAATTATGAGTAATGAAATAAGAAACATATTATTTACTTCTAAAATAAAGTATTAATTTAGTCAAATATAAATAATATATTTTCCAGAATAAGCATAAATACGATTTACAACATCCAAAAAATTTGATGGAACCCAAGGACTTTGGAATAAATTTTATGAGACTGGAAATACTTAGATACCCAAGGATCAAAAGATAGAAATAATGCATTTCGCATCATGAAAATATTTTGAGGGAGTAAAAACTAGAGCATACACCTGGTACACTGGAGGACATTCACGTTCGATCTCTGAGGAGAATCTTGGGAGTACGACCGGAACGGAAACCCAATGGCATCAGAGTCGCGCCTGAAGCCGGGTGAGACGATGCAATTCTGGTGTACTTTGACTAAACGACGGAATGTATCTATGATCGTGGAGAACCAAGTCCCAAGAATATATATATAAATGATGAGAACCAATGAGTTCATTCGTACCTTATGATGAAATAATGAATGGGAGCTTGGTGGACTCCGATCGCTCTAGAATGGAAACGTTGTGCCCAAGAGGCAACTTGAGCAGGATGAATTCCAAAGAATGAGATAATGGTGATGGAGGATTGATTTATTGGGCCCACATGCATCATGAGACTTAACTAAAGATAAATCATAATAAACCAAACTCATGCATTCCATGACAACATGCTTGATTGTTATATTTGTAAATATGTTAATTGTATGATGTATGTGATATTATTTGTTAACTGGATATGTCCGCATCGGGAACCTTCAGGGTCTGGGGTTTATACTCACCCTTACTGTTGATATTTTCAGAGGAATTAGGAAATCAAGAACCCGAGTACGAAGAACAGCAATACGCTGAACCAACTGAGAGCGCTCCTTAAAAATAGAATTCATGTAGTTGAATATCTATTAATGAATAATTAGACAAGAATGACTGTATTAATATTTAAGGGTGCCTGCGTGTCCCATTCTGTTAAGAGTACAATTACTTATAGTTTGTGAATGACTATGTGATTTATTTACTATTTGCTTCCAATGATCTGCCATTATTTTATTTAAAAAAAAATATTTCACTTTTTCTGAAAACTGTTGACACTCTTAGTTAAATAGGATAATCCCACAGAAGGGTTTATCTTATCTAACCGAGGGTGTTACACATGGCACTACCGTTGTCGCTGGGAGTGATTGTGTTACATGAGAGGGCAAACGGTTTGGTACTAGGAAAATGGCCGGATCAGCTGAGAGTTGAGTTATAGCTCGGGGAGCCAGTATTGCAACACAAAATTAAAAGACTTAATGGATCCATTTGATTGAGCATGTGTATGCATTGTTATATATGAGAATAACATGATGAAATGAGAACGAATGATATATGATGAGTTTCTGTGTATTCTGATATGATTTATATATGTAGTTATGAATTGGACTTTTAATCTGATTCAATAACTATCATTTGACATGTTTATGCTCACCCCCTACTGTTGTCATTTTTACAGTGGACATAGGACCCAGCAACGACGTGTGAGATCACTCAGCCGTTCGGAGCATTATGTATTTATGTGTATTGTACATAATGCATATAGTTATTTGTAGTAGCCTTGGCCGGCTCCTGTGTATACCGATATTTGTAAACATAGATGAGCCGGTTGATGTAATGCCGACTGCATTATTATGTTAAATTGAAAATTCTGTTTTAAAATTTAAAATATTTGCGAAAAATTTATTTGGAAATTTGGGATGTTATATGAGCCGATTGAAATTTGAAATAATTGATGCTGTGACAATCGGTGTTTAATGGAAATGTGATGCCGGGCCTGACAAGCAGGTCGCCCAGTGGCAATATGATGAATGGGCTTGACAAGTCGGTCTCCCTGTGTTGTGAGCACATGCCAGTTTCTGGTAGTTTCATTTGTTGATTGTTGATAATTTGATTGAGATGTGATTATGTGGTATGGGATGGCCGACGGTATATGTTACCCTTGTTTTTGGCTTCAGTGGTCAAGCAGGACCCAGTTAAGCTACCTAGAGGTCTATGACCCAGTGGTTGAGGGGGAGTTAAGCAGGACTCGGTGAACCAAGCAGGGTTCACGGGGTGTCAAGTAGGACCCCCAGCTGAAGGCCGATCCTTTAGTATCCGGATACTAGGTGTTGTAACATCCTGAATTTTTGAAAATAATTTATTAAGGATCAGTGAGGAATTTCCGAGTGAAATTCTGAGTGAATATTATTAGAAATAAGCTATTCTGAGTTAAATGGTATGATACCGAGTGAAAATAGAAGTAATTCCGAGTGAAAAGGGTCTCAAACTTTGAATGAACACCTTTCGGGCAAAGACGCTCTTAAATTTTATGTTTCCAAGTGAAACATGATCGAGAGAGCTACTTCCGAGTGTAGGAAGTTAAGATACTTTCGAGAGTAAGAAGTTAAGATCCTTCCGAGTGTAGGAAAGTTGAGATACTTCCGAGTGTAGGGAAGTCAAGCTGTTTCCGAGTGAAACATGACCGAGGGAATCACTCCCGAGTGAAGAAAAACTCTGTCCGAATAAGATACGTTTGAGTGAGGCAAATCCGAGTGAAATGTCTCCGAGTGAAACATTTTCGAGAGAAGTACTTTCGAATGAAGAGAAGCTTTGATTTTGAATAAGTATTTCTCGTGCCAAGATAATTCTGAGTAGTGAAATTTCTGAATGATATATTTTGGTGTGGGACATTCCGAGGAAGGAAAGCTGAGTGTTTCATGGGATGAAACCATTCCGAGTGAATTTCCTCCGAATGAAGGAATTCTGAACGGACAGAGGCTATGTTGAATCTTCTCGGAAAGATGTGCCTAGAATACTGAAACTGAGTCGGAACATACTGAAACTGAGTCAGAATTGATAATTACTCCAATTATTGGAGCTTTCCACGTCACTATTCTAGCAGATTCTCTTTCCTGATTTTGCTAAGTGGTGGACCCTCTCCATAAATCTATCCTCTTTTATTTTATTATTTCATTTTGTCCTTATATTATAAATGCGTGTATCAGTGCTTAATCAATTCACTTATTCAATTCGTTTATGTCTTTTTCATGAACGAATTATGTCAAATCCTATTATTAGACTAGCTTGGAATTATGTGAGTGTCAACATCACCTTTAATCTTTTCTTTTCCAATCATCATTGGAAATTATCGATAAAAAGAGGAGATCAATCTTCATTCTTCTCTTTAATATGAAACTTGGTAAGAGCTTTGAGAAAGAAAGCTGTGGACTGTGCAGAACTGAAGTTCCAGTCAGAATTTGTGTACTGTGGTTGAATATAGCTTGAGGAACTCCTTACTTCCAGGTAGGGGGAGCGTTACATTTTAAATGCATGGTTTATGAACGAATTCAGGATAATATTATTGTATTTAATAAGAAATTCTGAATATATATATATATATATATATATATATATATATATATATATGTTATGTGTGACATATTTGTGATGATTGTGATATTTCCGTTCATATGATCTTGATGTTGAAATGTGATTGATGATGATGATATGAATGTTATTCATGAATTTTTTACGATGTATGAATGCATGGGATGCATATTGATAAAGCATGGGATGCTTTTATGATGAACAAATATGAAATATGATGTGGTTTCGAGGATTCCACAAAAGACCTTGGGTGGGACTCAAGGAAAAAGACAAAAGACCTTGGGTGGGACTTAAGGCAAACCTCTTGAGCGGGGCTCGGGGTTAGCCCGTGTCACTAGGAGTGATTGTGTCACATGAGAGGGCAAACGGTTTGGTACCAGTAAAACGGCCGGATCAGCTGAGAGCTGAGTTATGGCTCGGGGAACCAGTGTTGCAACACAAATTAAAAGACTTAATAATGGATCCATTTGATTGAGCATATGTTTATACTGATATGTTATTGAGCAATAACATGATGAATTGATCGGTTGATGTTATGAGATTATATGATGTGTTTATGTTTTATATATAGTTATGAATTGGACTTTTAATCCGATTCAATAACTATCATTTGATATGTTTATGCTCACCCTCTACTGTTGTCATTTTTACAGTGGACATAGGACCCAGCAATGACGTGTGGGATCACTCAGCCGATTGGAGCATTATGTATTTGTGTATTGTACATAATGCACATAGTTGTTTGTAGTAGCCTTGGCCGACTCCTGTGTATACCGATTGTGAAACATTTGTAAACATTAAATGAGCCGGATGATGTAATGTCGACTGCTTTATTATTTTAATTTGAAAATTCTGTTAAAATTTTCATTTATTTGCGAAAAATTTATTTGAAAAATTTGGGTGTTACAGGCGTCGATTTTATGTGAGTCAGTTGTGACAATTGATGATTGGATGATTTTGCCAAGTGCAGTTTGTTATAATTGCCGAATGAGATTTGTTATATTTGCTGAGTATGATTTGATTTATTTACCGAGTGATTGACTGTATTTACCGAGTGATTGGCTGTATTTGCCGAGTTTGAATTATTATAATTGCCGAGTATGAATTATTGTACTTGCTGAGTAAGCCTTGCCATATTTGCCGAGTGAGAATTGATGAGTATGATGTTATATTTGCTGACTGCAATTTATTGTATTTGACGAATGTGAACTGTTATAATTGCCGAGTGTGATGGCTATGTTTACCAAGTGTGATGGTTATAATTGCCGAGTGTGAAATGTAATAAGTGTCGAGTGTATTGTGCAATTTGATGATGAAAGAATCGGACGGAGTTTGTACTTGTATTTTGTTAATTAAATTCCGTTCTAGATTAATTATGATGTTAAACACTCACCCTTGCTGTGGTTTTCAATTTTAGTAACCAGTGACAGGGAAGAGGTCGGAGCTATGGAGGTGCGCCAAGCGGAGGATTGATGCCAAGGCACCGAGTGATTTGAATAAATTGTGTAATATATATATATTGAGTTTTCCGAGTGTTTGATGATACAATGTGTTGACTGTATGATGAATTAAAATTTGAATCGGATATGACTTTGTGATGTTATGTGATCGGTGTTTATTTGATAGATGAATTTGCATTGTAGCAGAGTTGATCACCTGATGAATCTAGCCGAGTGGATTACTTATCCAAGTGAGGGCTTATTGATTTGGTACCTGAGTATCCTTCATTCCTTTCCGAGAGAAGAATAACCGAGAGACTCAATTCCGAGTGAAAAGGTTAGAGTGTCTCCGAGTGAACTGTGGCTAAGACTCTAAATGAAGAAAGATAAGAGTGCTTCTGAGTGAAGGTCAAAGTGTTTCTAAGTTAAAGTTAAGCTGTCCCGAGTGAGATATTAAGTCATTAATTGACATTAAGTACAGTATCATAAATTTAACTTACAAAAACTTAAACATAAGGTTATTAATTGACAAACAAAAGCATTCATCAAACATCCTTCATACATGTTATAACCCTGAAATCTGTTTCTGTACAACAAAACACTATCAAGTAGGGTTCAATTCAAGTAAGATTAAAGGTTATTATATTTTCTCTGTTCTTTACTTCTTCTTTTTTCCAGTATTTCCTCTTAACCAAACAGACCATCAGTGTCTAAGTCATCAATGTAAGATTTTTCACATTACTGGTGAATTATACATTTTTTTTGGTGAATGAATTATACATTTGAAAAAACGAAAACATGTAAAGTCAACACTTCGTATGGCCCAAAAGATATAAACTAAAGCAGAGTAAACAAAAACAACAGGCTTTCACCAAAAAAAAAACAAGAAGCTGAACAGAAGCAGCCAAGTAGCATGAGATGCAGTTTTCTATCAAATGGTCCGAATAATTAGCCAGTTGGCACAATAATTTTCCTCATCAAGGGTAAGCCACATGCAAATATTAATGTTTCTAAAACAGAATGCAAGCAATAGGCTAATACGCATAAATCTCATCAGTATCACCTGTTACTGACCTTCCAATAATAGTTGTGCTATATTCATTTCATTATAATATTTAAGAAAAGAGATGCCTGAACATAATATAGTCTAATCAAATTGCCTCATAAAATCATAACACAAAATCGGATAGTTCAAATGCGATGATACAGCATGAATAAAATGTAGCCTGTGATGCTATCTTATCTTCTATGTATGTACAAAAGATTGCTGCTACAGATAACATATTCTAGAAGTCGGAATGATATACACAAATTAGACTTGAGTGTGTGATGGGGGTGCGGCAAAGAGGGCACTCTGGCTTTTCATTGCACCATTCCATGATACAGCTCCTACATGGATCACACAAATCAAACAGGTGAGACAGAGAAACGAGCAGGACACATGGAAAGCGGTAAGGATGCACGAGATAATACCAGCAGAATACATGGCCACAGGAAGTAGCAGTTGGGTGTTGGCGAATACTAAGGCAAAGTGTGCATTTGCTAACCCCACTAGTTGCGAGATACTGCAAGCACAAATAGAAAAAGGATTCATTGAAACACAGTGAATGCTCGTGAGATGACTTGATTGGGCTACCCAATTTTCATGAGGCTTTTCTTTAATTATTCCATGGTAAAACAGCTATTTTTAATAGATAATAATAGTTATATCTTGGCATGTCAATGGACATAATTAGGCATGTTCTTTATCAACACCATTCAAACCAACAAAAGAAGGGATGATTTGGAACGTAACCCAAAGCACAATACTCTCTTCACTAGGACCAATAAGGGTTGAAGGAAACACACTAGCATTATAATAAGAAAAGCAATACTATACAAATTTGAATTCGTTACGGAACAAAACCAGTTCAAACAAATTTATGTAATCAAACTATACACTTTCAACCTTTGTAAATTTTTGTTAAGTACTATCCTAGGGTATTGATTAAGGAACATTTAATTAATAACTTTCTATATAGACACCTATGGTTATAGAGGAGTATCGAACATGTCACACAAGTGCCGGGGAGGCGTCTGTGTTGAGAACAAATAAATTGTGTACCCAAATCTCAATATAATTAATGTTTTACTTTACATTTAATTCTTCTCAGTTTGTTTCCTAAGGACACACTCCCAGAATAACCATTTTTTTATATCCTTTCAAAAAATAAAATTGACCTTCAGATTCCAAAACTTATTCCTTTGGTGCTACACCAAAATATAGGCATTTCAAACCAGAACAGATCAACACAACTGTGTAAGTGAAGAGCGTGTTTATCCCATAGCAGATCCAATATCTACCAAGTAACATGATACCTTACCTCACTCAAAGTAACAACATACACTAAAACATCATACCATTTAAAGGGGGGAAGAAAAGATAGTCTGATGAGAGAATTGAACCTCAGAGGATGAAGAATCAGGGACTGAACTTCCTTTGTCAATATCTGGAGTTGCCAGATTACCCTCTTCATTTAAAACAGGTAAACCATGTCCTATAATCCATGACGGGGAATCAGGCTATGATAAAAACTAACTGAGAAGGCAGAAAAATTCCCAAAGCACATTGGTAGACATAAAAATTAAGAAAATGCAAAATAAAAAAATAACTGAATAAATAATAAGTTGTTGAAGAATTATCTGAGAACAATAACCTGCTGAACTATGGTGGCTTGCTAAGGATGTCTGATGAACAGAACCAGCAATTGAAGTAAAATTTCTTCGACGCAGTCCTTCAGCAGCGATTATACAAAGCTGAATCAACAGAAATACTCCAAGTATTTGGTATCTGCAAAGAAGCAAAATTATGGAGAACAGGTTCTCTAAATCTATAACCTCAATACATGTTTACTAAACGACTGATAAGAAATGATAAAAGAACTTAGGTCCATGGAATCAAACAAGGGTAGTTTGCAACCTCTGAAGCACGGGTACGGTAAAAATGGTGACGTACCGGCACCGGGTACGTGTCGGGTACGGGTACACTTCGGGTACGCCTCAGGTATGCACCCAATACGCACCAGAAACAGGGGAAGAAAACTGCGGCTTAGGCACGGCTCCGGTACGTTTTTACCAAAACACACCGTTTTGGTCAGGAAATTTAGGGCTTTCGAGAGGGGGGGGGGGGGGGGGGAATCAAATTACTCAGAATCAGAGATTACCTTTTCTCCTACATCTTCTCTCAGTCTCCTTCATCTTTTTTGTTCTCCTCAGTCTCAAGCTTCTCTTGTGTCTCGTGCTTCTCTGTGTCTTGCGCTTCTCTGTCTCTGTCTCGTGCTTCTCTCACCCCACCGTGGCAGTCGTGTCTCACCCCACCGTGGCAGTCGCATCTCACCTCACCGTGGCAGTCACGGGTTGTCTCACTCACCGTGGCAGCTCTGTTTCCTCCTCTTCCAAGTTACGTTCCCTTCCTTTTAAATTTTAGGATTTTGCTTTTGTGACGAAAATAATAATCTGGACAGCAAACCTGAGGGGGATTTTTTTTATCAATTTATGATTGTGAAATTGATATAAATTATTTATTGTGGACAACAAACCTGAGGGGGATTTTTTTTATCAATTTATTATTGTGAAATTGTGATAGAAATTTATTGTGATAGAAATTATTTATTGTGGACAGCAACTTAAGGGGGATTTTTTTTATCAAATTATTATTATGAAATTGTGATAGAAATTTATTGTGATAGAAATTACTTATTGTGGACAGGAATAATGCTTGTGCCTGTGGATTTGTTTAAATTTAATTTATTGGGATAGTAATTAGAATTAGAAATTGAATACAATGATTTTTTTTACAGATGTCTTCCTCACAATCTTCCTCACACACAGTTACTGGTTCTACAAGCAATCTTGTGTCTAGTAGATACACAACTGGAAATATGGAGGGTAGTAATCCCCTTTGGGCATATGTGACTATTTTACAAAATAAGAAAGATGGGGGAGGGAATGTTAATTGGCGTTGTAATTATTGCAATATATCCTATAAGGGTTCTTATTCTAGAGTCAAGGCTCATTTGTTGAAGGAAAAAGGGAAAGGGATTGCAAGTTGTGCACAAGTATCAAATGAATGTTTAGAAGAAATGAAACTAATTGAAAGTAGGGCTGTTGACAAAGCAAAACCAGTGCAAGTTCCTTTACCTACTAGTTTGAATTCATCTCTTGGGGTTAAAAGAAGAAAAGCTGTTGAAACCCCAATAGGAAAGGCTTTTAATAATGAGGCTAGGGATCATCTTTCATGTGAAATAGCTAGGCTATTCTATTCTGCTGGCTTGCCATTCAATGTTGTTAGGAATCCATACTTTATAAGTGCATTTACATATGCTGCAAATAACCCCATCTCAGGTTTCCTTCCACTTATAATTCTATAAGAACTTCTTACTTACAAAGAGAAAAAGCCAACATAATGAAACCTATGAAGGATACATGGCCAGAAAAAGGTGTTAGCATAGTGACTGATGGTTGGACTGATGTACAAAGGAGACCATTAATAAACTTCATGGCAGCCTCTTCCTCGGAACCTATGTTCTTGAAAGCTATTGAAGGCTCGGGTGAGTACAAGGACAAGCATTATATAGCAACTCTAATTTTGGCTACCATTGAAGAGGTGGGACCTCAAAATGTAGTCCAAATTATTACTGATAATACACCTGTTCGTAAGGCAGCTGGTTCTATTGTAGAATCTATCCATCCTCATATTTTTTGGATTCCATGTGTAGTTCATACATTGAATCTTGCTCTAAAAAATATTTGTGATCCAAAAAATACACCAAACAATGAGGTTGTCTTTGGACAATGCCAATGGATTTGTAACATTGCTGAAGATGCTTGTTTCAAAAAGAATTTTATCTTGAACCATTCAATGAGACTAGCCATGTTTAATAAATTTGTGCATTTGAAGTTGCTTGCTATTGCCGAGACTAGATTTGCATCGACCATTATCATGCTTAAAAGATTCAGAACCATTAAACATGGTCTCCAATCTATGGTTATTAGTGATGAATGGTCTACTTATAAAGAAGATGATGTCGGGAAGGCAACTTCTGTGAAAGAAGTCATTCTCAATGATTATTGGTGGGATCAATTTGATTATCTTCTTGCTTTCACGAAGCCTATTTATGACATGCTTCGTGCTTGTGATACTGATGAGCCGACCTTTCATTTAGTATATGAGAAATGGGATTACATGATTGAGCAAGTGAAATTAGCAATCTATCAACATGAGGGCAAGGAGTTGGATCAACATTCTTCATTTTATGAAGTGGTTTACAATATCCTTATAGATAGATGGTCAAAGAGTTACACTCCACTCCATTGCTTGGCTCATTCCTTAATCCTAGATAAATTGCTATTGTTTCAATTTATTTTGTTTTCTTTCATGGTGTCATTCACTTGAACTAATTGCTTATACTTTGTCAAATAGGTATTATTGTAGGCAATGGCTTGATGAAGCTACAAATCGAGTTGCTCCACATAGGGACAATGAAATTTGTATAGGGAGAAATAAGTGCTTGGGAAACCACTTTTCAGATTCAAAGGAAAGATTAGAAGCAGTACAAGAGTATGCCAAATTTTCATGTGGAGGGGAGGAGCTTGGTCAATTTAATGCCTTACAAGATAGATGGAATCTTAATCCTATTGATTGGTGGGCGGTGTATGGTGCTTCAATCCCTAAACTTCAAGCCCTTGCCTTCAAACTCCTTTCACAACCATCATCATCTTCTTGCTGTGAAAGAAATTGGAGTACATATTCTTTCATCCATTCCATGAGAAGGAATAGGCTTAATCCAAAGAGAGCGGAGGATTTGGTTTTCATACATTCAAATCTTCGTCTTCTCTCGAGAAAGAGCAAGAGCTATAATGAGGGTGAGAGCAAGATGTGGGATATTGGTGGAGATGAATGGGATCCATTTGAAGGAGCTGGAATTTTAGAAGTTGCATCTCTTTCTCTTGATGAGCCAGAGATTGAGGTTGTTTTATTTACTAATGATGGAAATGGAAATGATGACATTGACACTATTAGAGTGTGACATCTTTAGTTATGTTTAGAATTTATGATGTTTGTTTTTATTTCATGATGCTAGTTGTTATTTTGATGAACAATTCGTGTATTATAACTTCTTGTTGACATTATGAGTTATGACTATGTTTTGTTGTTTAATTTGGTGTTATTTACATATATTTAATTTTTATTATTAAATTAGTATTTTATTATATTAACGTATCCGTACCCTGTATTTTTAAAATTTCCTGTACCCCCGTACCCGTACCGTACCTGTATCCATGTAACATAGTTTGCAACCAACTATAAAAAGATACATTTATGCTTCCATGAGAAATGAAATTGATTGAACAACAAAACAAACAAAATAGTGATTTAAATTAGGCTAAAACCCCTTTTTAACCCTCTTAAAGTTTAGGTATTAGAAAAAAGCCCCTTTAAATAAAACCCTACGATTTTGACCCTTATAAAGTTTTAGGGTTTTTGAATTTAAGGAAACCGTTAGCCTTGGCTGTTAACTGATGAGGCGGCTAACGTTTGTCTCACCTCATCAGTGTCACATGGCAATTTAAAAAAAATAAAAATAAAAAATCCACATCATCATTTCTAATAATATTCTTAAAAGATAATTTTTTCCCTCTTCTCTCCTCATTTCATCAAACAACTTCTGTGCACCATTAAAGTTCCTAACTTCTCTATGCGTTCCTCACCAATTCACACAACCTTTCAAGAACGGTGGTTACAATGTTCTCCCCTGTTCCAACAGCTGATGAAACAGAATCAACTACTGACGTTCGGGAAGATGAAGATTGAATAACCCCACATTTCTTCTTGCGAGAGTGGTTAATTCCCCCCTCCTTGACAAGCCATTACAATTGATAAAATCTTTCAGCACCAATCTTACTAAACTCTTATGAAGCTTTTGCTGATGATTAACATTACTCGAATAAGACTGGTACTAATAGCTTGGTGATATACTTCAGCTGCCATCATTTGAAGTTGAAAAACAAACAACTCAGTAAGACAAAACCTCTTAGAGTTGCAATTCAAGCATTCTAACATGTCGTAAAAGAGCATTCAAACATGCCATAACAGAGTTGACAATTCAAGCTCGGGGTAACAGAGCATTCAAGCATTCCAGCATTCAAGCTCATGATATATACTTTATCGTAAAATTAAAAATCGTGCCCGACATTCAAACATGCCGTAATTGATTGAAAAATGGTTTTAAATAAAGAGATTGCAGATCTATAAAAAGTAGACAATGAAACGAGAAATCCCACATAGAACTTAGGCACGTATATAGAAAAAAATGAAAAAATCTCTTTTATACGTTATTTGCAAAAGATATTGTGCAGAGAATCAAGAATACAAATGGAATCAGTACAGCCCGGATGCAAATAATCGAAAAAAATAGAGAAAAAGGACGAAGCATGGAAAATGTAACCATGTCAGAAATGGAGAAAATAGGAAGGGGGATTTATATACCTGGTAGTACCGAGGAAAACGAGGTGGAAGGAATGCAAAAGTGCGCAGCTTGAGATTATTACAAGAAGAAGAAGACGGAAAAAGAAATTATTATAGAAGTTTGGAACGCGTAGAGAAGTTAGGAATTTTTGGTGCACAGAAGCTGTTTGATGAAATGAAGAGAGAAGAGGGAAGAGGGAAAAAATTGTTTTTTAAGAATATTATTAAAAATGATGATGTGGATTTTTTATTTTTTATTTTTTAAAAAAATTGCCATGTCGCACTGATGAGGTGGAACAAACGTTTGCCACCTCATCAATTAACAGCCAAGGCTAATGGTTTCCTTAAATTCGAAAACTCTAAAACTTTATAAGGGCCAAAATCGTAGGGTTTTATTTATTAAGAGGGCTAAAAAAGGGTTTTAGTCTTTAAATTATATAAAAAGAAAACATAATAAGTAGGAACAGATAAGTCTTGCAATCAGACCATGTCTATGGCCCTGATTCAACAGGAAAATTTCCCAAATGTGATAGGAACATGGAAGTGGATAGCCTTGAAACTCAGAAAGGGGAAAGGATATGAACGTGACACTTAATAAAGGGATGAGAAAGTGAGTGATAAGATTGGTTTGATCTCTACAATTAGTTTCCTTGATAAGATTGAGATTGATCACCGCAAGACAAGTTGCTTTGATGACATCAAACTTAGTTTTTTACCTAAGAAACAAGGTAACTCTCACAATAGATAAAACTAAGAATTCAATTTAACTTTCAACTTCATACTTTATATATTACAGAGTCCCTATTTCCATGCTAAGTGGATTGCTTATACATTAAATTGCCTCTGCATATTCCACTAGCCATTTAGTATTCACTAAGTACTAGGTATTTATTTTTCCATGAACATTATGATTGAAATTTAATTTTCACTATTATACTAATGAGGTTTTTTTTTAGCAACATGTTATACTAATGACTTAGGAACTCATAAAAACAACAAAAATAAAAACCCACCTAAGGAAAACTAATAGAAATATGAAAAATATACCCAAAAATAGTGACGAAAACTACATTAAAAAATAGAAAATTGGACTCATTGACCAGACCCACATAAAATTAAACTAATAAGGATTGTTAATTGCCCTTTTAGATTCAAATCAAAATGCTCACACATTTCCCAAATTTTAAAATTTCAAAAAATATATTACCTGGGTCTTTGATTTGATGCTTTTCCAATGAAGACATATCGAATGCCTGCAGCTCGTTTGGATATATGATAATAGAGGCCTACAAAATGAAACAACGGCAAGATTTAGAAAACTTGTTTTCACACATTTTGCTACTGACATGAGCCCATCAGGCAAAAGAATCACCTTCAAAGTAGAATAACATGAGGTTAGCACGAAGAATTAACTGCAACAACTCACGAACAAAAGGTAGCATCTGGTAGGGGGTATAAAAATAAGATTAAGCAAAGAAAGAAAAATAAAATGCATTCACTCAAGCCAATAGTCAGTTTGTTAACAAAAGCTGTTCCACAAGAGTAGCCAGTTATGATCTAACTCATAAATTTCCTCAACAATTAAAAAGTGAAAACAACGGTATATGGCTATAACAGCTTTTCTATAAAACTTAATTGTGTTTGGATGAAGAATTTTAAATTCTAGAAATGTTAAACTAATAATGGGAAGTGATTATAAAAAGAGTCTAACATGGAAGTAATGATAATAGATGATAATATAAGATGCGTTGGACAAAAAGGGGGAATTTTGAAATTCTCTTCCAACATGTGTCATTTGAAAGTCCTCCTATTTATACTAAAATTTGTCATGTTGTAATTCCATGGTAATCTTAAAATGCTTCCTTGTCATTCAAATGCATTGTAAATATTACATTTCTCTAGAATTTTAAAAATTCTACATCCAAACACAACGTAAGTGTTGACTTGAAGACCAGTGTTTAATGGGTAAAAGGTCAACTAGATTAACATACGGAGGGCCATCTCTGAACCAAATGCAACCAAAATCCACTCAGCTTCCCCTTCAACCTAGTAAGAGTTGTAACAGATTGTCGTGACATGGAAGAAGAAGGAATCTCATTGGCACCAGATATCCTAGAACTACTGCTCCTATGCACATCTTCACCATAACCCTCAGCAGACTCTAAGTCAGTAAGGGCGATGCCTCTTGAAGCAATTCTCGAACTGTAAAATCGACATACAACCATCACAAAATTCAATATGAACACAACTCATTAACATTCAAAATTGAAAAGAACATGAAATCCATAGAGAAAGTAAAGAAATGAAACAAGCATTCCATAATAAACCTAATTCGTTCCGCAATATACGGAATAGCTGTCTGATATACGATGAAAAGTGCACGCCTGGCAGGTGTAGGAGGAAGTCCATAACTTCCTGCAACCTAATATTCCAATTCAAGTTCAACAAACATCAGATGATGTATAATTGTAAAGTAAAACAGTAAGGAATTCTGAATTTCAACAAACAATTCTGCAATTCACAAGAATAGTACGAATTCTACACCAATACACTTGGAGGTTTTTACCGGTTAGGTCGTATTACTCATTAACAAATCAGTGCAAACAAAAAACAAAATGCAAATTCAAATAACATATCCAAAATTCTCTACCGAAAGAGTCAAAGAAGAACGAAGGAAAAACCTGAGTGATGTCACAGTATTCTTCACCAAGGGTTTGTTGTCCAGAACCAGTTGTGAGAACATAATAGAGCATTTGCCCTAAAAGTTTCGTCTGCAAAAAGAATCGGCATGAATACGCGGTAACTCACTTGACGTTCAAAGTTAAAACGCAATCTCCATTTTCGGATGTAAACGACTGAGGTTACCTCGTTTTGATAAGCCACGGCGACTCTGGTACCTGTGCGCCAATACAAAACATAACCGTAAATTGAAAATTCTTCATTCGTTAATTAGAGAGAGAGAGATAGAGAGAGAACCGAAGAGGTGGCGAAAAGCGTCGCGACAGGCTTCGTAAACGAAAGAGGCGTATTGATCATCTTTTTCAGCGGCTCGCATCATTTCGGGTTGAGCTGCCAGAGGGAACCGCCGTGGCGAGGTGGTGGCGGTGGCTGTGCTTGGAGCTGGCTCCGATGCGTCAGCGGAAACTGAGCCATGCCTTCTTGCACCGAGGTGACCCCACCCCATGGCCTTTTCTTTCAGCACTGTTACTATCTATCTAGCACCTCCTGTGTTCTAATCTAATCCTTTTCTTTTCGACTTAGCAGCAAAGTAGGAAAAAAAAAACAGTTTCACAATTTAAATTGGATATCGAAAAGATTTTGGCAGTCAGATTCTGAGGACAAACCCTAATTCTCTGCTTTTCGCGGAATAAATTATCTTAATACTGCAGGGATACGGTGCGTAATAATTATACCAAACTTTGTATGTAATTGGTAGAGTATTTCTAGTAAAAAGTCAAAGATAAATTCTTCAAGGCATGGGACATGCTTAAATATCCGTTTCTGTATATAGTGTCTGAGATTTTTTTGGGTAAAAAAAATAAACAATGATATGTGATTGATGGAACTTAGGAGTGTTGGACATTTACCGTGATGGAGAAATCAGAAGCAGCGAATGAATAGGTAAAGCAAAAAGGTAGGAGTGAATTATCGCTCCTTTTCCCACTGGATTTCTTGAACCTTCTCGCCTCCGAAAAACAAAAACCCAAATGGCGTATGGTTCATCCCAGAGCCTTAATGGGCTCCCTTTGCGAATTCTTCTTCCAATGGATCGAAATGTGAAACGAAATCAATTAGATCTGTGTTTGGGTGTGCGTGACGACGAACAAGAACAGAGACAGAGAGATATTTGTGTTGTGGTTTTATGACTGAAAAATTTTCCAATCATTGGAAGGGTTTGGTAATTTGTAATTATTCATTTACCGACTTATACGTACTCTAGACACCTGTAAAAGATTCCATTTATCAAGAAACTAGCTATGTACCCATGCGGACGCATCTCGGACATGATTTACTCGGAAACATCTTTAGCTTTCCTTCACTCGGACATGGTTCTCTCGGACATGCCTCGATCAGAAATGTCTCATTCGGGACCGAGCTTTCCTTCACTCGGAATGGTTCCCTCGGACATGCCTCAATTAGAAATGTCTCATTCGGAATTAGAGCTTTTCTTTCACTTGGAAATGGTTCTCTCGGACATGCCTCGGCCAGAAATGTCTCCGAAGCTAGAACTTCCCTTCACTCGGAATGTCTTATCTCGGACATGATTCACTCGGAAACATCTTAGCTTTCCTTCACTCGGACATGGCTCTCTCGGAAATGCCTCGATCAGAAATGTCTCATTCGGGACCGAGCTTTCCTTCACTCGGAATGGTTCCCTCGGACATGCCTCAATCAGAAATGTCTCATTCGGAACCAGAGCTTTTCTTTCACTCGGAAATGGTTCTCTCGGACATGCCTCGGTCAGAAATGTCTCCGAAGCCAGGATTCCCTTCACTCGGAACCTGTTCTCTCGGATAGGCTTCACTCAGAAATGTCTCATTCGAAGCCAGAACTTCTCTTCACTCGAAAGTAATTCTCATTCGGACTTGCCTCACCCAGAAGTGTCTTGTTCGGACCCAGAGCTCTCCTCCACTCGGAAATAGTTCTCTTGAACATTCCGAACTCTGAAAAGCCCTCATTTGGAAAAGCCTCATTCGCAACCACACTTATGTAGCCACTTCGCTTGACCGATCGCTCAAGACTCGTGGCTGGGGGGCTCCTGTTCCCCCAGAAATTAAGGGGTGGTCCCTGTAACATCCCAAAGATTTCAATCTCATGTATAATCATCTTTAATCTAGATCATTAATGATATTATCCAGTTATATTAACTTTCTACATAAGTTTGGCTGTGAATTGAAGCATCTTTTGATTCGTTCAAGTAGTTTTCTTTAGTATTAACCTCTGGTAGCGCTCTGATTCGGTCATTACCGAGTAAAATATTAGTGAACAAGAAATTCCGAGTGAATCAGGTCAGAAATAATATTTTCCGAGTGAATAAAAGAATCTGTTTCCGAGTGAAGGTTATAACCGAGAGTAATTCCAAGTGGAGTCCTGGTCTCGGAGACATTTCTGAGTGAAGTGTGTCCGAGAGAACCACTTCGCGGTGAAAAATCCGAGTGAAATGTCTTCGAGTGACTCAATTCCGAGTCAAATGTCCTTGAATGACTCGTTTTCGACTCAAATGTCTTCGAGTGACTCAATTCTAAGTCAAATGTCTTCGAATGACTCGTTTCCGAGTCAAATGTCTTCGAGTGACTCAATTCCGAGTCAAATGTCTTCGAATGACTCGTTTCCGAGTCAAATGTCTTCGAGTGACTCATTTCCGAGTCAAACATCTCCGAGTGAGTAATACTACCTGTAACACCCCCTTATATACACGAGATAAAAAAAAACTTTTAGAAAGATATACATATTTATCACTCTTTATCTCGTGTATACAAGGACGTATATACATCTGATTTCCTTTGAATATTGAAAGTAAAAAAAAATTGTCTTTCAATATTTATCCATAATGACAAAATAATTTATAGAAATCATAAGTGATAAATCATTACAATATTATATCCGAATGAAAGAGTTTATCAAAGTTTAACCTTTACCTTGTTACAATTATCTACTTGATATTGTAATAAGGCAAAATAAAACTAAACTATACCTCTACTACAAATGTGAACAAACATTTCCTAGTCCTTGAACCATCGAGTTTTTGAATCCTACTCTTGTCATATCTTTTCATCTAATCAATTGAGGTTGAGACCACTTTATCCTCTTGTAATTACATATCCTTCCATCTTGGACTGCTAGCTATATATCATATAACATATATTTTGGACACAAAAATTCAAACAAGAAGGAGTGAGAAACAAAATATAATATATTACAGATAAGACATAAGCATAAGGGTTTTCACAAACTAATATAGTAATATCAGTCATAATCTCATATACAATCAATTATGAATATAGGGTTTCCACATACATAACACTTATATTTTCATTCATAACCATCCATATAGAATGTCACAATCACATGAATGTTATGTAATGCTTATGCTACTATCTCATTCAGTTTATGCATGTGGGCCCTTAAAGTTTTAGTTTACACTGGGCCAACCAGGAGTTTACACTGTTTCATAAATTCTGGATAATAATAACATAAATGCCTTCATGGCATATGAACAGCTCAACTGGTGTGGAAACACTTAGAGACTAGTCAGACTGAGAAAGTTTTTATTGTGAAAGTACCCGACACCAGGGAGCGACCCCAGGTCACCTGAAGCACCCTTTCACACTCTCTCATCCCAAGGCTCGCAATTAAGCCTCCTCTAATGTATCCTCGGTTTCTATAATCCGTCCCCAGGCAATATCACATCTCATTTCTCTTTAATGATTCATGATGCATGAACTACTCGTATATTTAGTTGGTTAAGGCTTTTAGAAACTCAATTATTAAATACCATAAAGGTTCACAAAATCATCACAATAAACTGTACATTTCCATAAGTTCTTCTTTGAACTTCTGTTATACTGAAATAATTTAGTACAGTCTTCAAATTCAGATCTTACCAAAATTGAGTTTCCAAGCCTTAAATATCTCAAAGCTTTCTCTTAAAAATCTTCATATATTTACATAATCTTTCTCAATTTGAATCTTAACTAGATTGAGTTTTTGAAATCTCCACAAAATATTCTTTAGTTATTTCGTTGGGGAAAACCAAAATAATTTACTTTAAACTTCTAATTTCTAAAGAAAATA
The DNA here is from genome assembly GCA_037962975.1 of Clitoria ternatea. Taxonomy (NCBI): domain Eukaryota; kingdom Viridiplantae; phylum Streptophyta; class Magnoliopsida; order Fabales; family Fabaceae; genus Clitoria; species Clitoria ternatea. Next base: position 291,922,962 of record CM075670.1, read on the forward strand.
ATTTAAAATCATTAACTAAGAATACTTAAAACTATAAAAATTTTCTTTAATTCAAGGATTAATTATCTCAACCTCTGATTTTCATAAAATAGCTTCTTTCTAATACTAGATTTTATTATAGAGATTAAAAATAAAGTTAATAAAAATTATTTATAAGAAGAAATAAAAGACTAGAATAATTACAAAATACTTTCTCTTGGAATAAAAATTTAAAGAGTAAGGTAAGAAAATTCTTACTGAGTTTTAACTTTCCGTCATGCTTGCTATATGCTCAAACTTCATATCACAAGATCGTCAATCATTCATCAACCACAATCAAGTATAGTAATCTCATCAATCACAATCAAATATCATCAATCATAATTGCATATTATTAATCACAGTCTAATATTATAAATCACAATATCATTAATCGAAATCAAATATAATTAATTATAATCAAGTCAAATCAACTAAATATCGCTTATAAATATAATTCAAATTTTTAATGGTTATTTAAATTAGTAGATTTGATTTCGAGTCCTTATAGTCCATTCCTCGCACAGGTCTATATAAGTCCATATATCCAGTCTTCGCATAGGTATAGTTCAGTCTAGACATGTCATAATAGTCCAAGTCCTTGCATAGGTTTAGTTCGATCCATATAGGATATAAAAATCCAAGTCCTTGCATAGGTTTAGTTCAGTCCGTATAAGTTATAATAATTCAGATCTATGTATAGATATTTCAGAATAAGTTACACAATATATTAAATTTATTATAAATTTTAAGTTAAGAAGTTATTACTTTGAAATAATAATATTATTAACTTTAAAAGGAGTAGGGGACTCCTCCCTTTATTCTTATGTCTTTCATATTATATTCTTATCTCACTCCCCCTTACCTCTTGTATACCGATTCGTTATTGAAAATCCATGCGCGCCTCGTCTCCGAGTTCTAAAACATACCAATTTCATTTTAATATAATTACAAGATGAAAATTAAGATTACAACTTAAAATAAAAAATGGTAAATTTTGAATAGTGAATAGTGAATAGTAAATAGTAAATCGTGAATAGTAACAGTAAATAGTAAAACGTGAATAGTAACAGTAAATAGTAAAACGTGAATAGTAACAGTAAATAGTAAATCGTGAATAGTAACAGTAAATAGTAAAACGTGAATAGTAACAGTAAATAGTAAATCGTGAATAGTAATGGTAAATAGTAACAGTAAATAGTAATTTACTATTTGAATAGTAGTTTACTATTGAAATAGTAATTTACTATTGAAATAGTGTTTACTATGCAGAATAGTAACTTAAAATAATATTATTTCCAGTATAATAACAGATTTTTAAAAACGATATAAAAATAACCCAAAAAATATAAAAGAGAAGTATTCTTACCTTAGGATTTTGGCAGAACCTTCTCTCCAAAAACTTTTCTTCTCTCTCTCACTTCCACCACTATCTCACTAGCACTACTATATTAAGAAAACTTAATCTGAAATTGTGAATTCTAAAGAAGAAATCCTTCGGTATTTATAGGGAAAAAATTTTACTATGCATTCCATTATTTTAATATAAAAGTACTATGCATTTTTGAATTTTTTATTCCAGGTTACTGTGCATCTTTTGAAAATTTCATACATGCAGAGTGATTTGCATAGTAATTGTCGGCAAAATTATTAAGTCAAATAGTAACCCTTCACTCGGTATATTTTAAATATTCAAAATGAGTCCTTTTTGAAATTTAGCGATATTATATCAGTCCTTACTAATTTTATAATAAGTAATATAAAGCTGAAATTTTAAAAATCTAAAATTTTCTGTTAATAAAAATTTATTGATACGTTTCTAATTTTTTAACGATTAGAAAAAATCAAGATTTTTCTCAAACCGATAATTTTTAGATAAGTCTACTTGAAATGGATTTTAGAAAATTTTCTTATAATTTAACTTTACATTCTTGTAAATATTTTTAATTTTAAGCAACTTTATATGAATTTAAAATTATTTAAAATATATTATTTTATTAAAATAATTCAAAATTTTCAAAAAATTCCAAAAAATCATAAATATTATGTAGATCAAAAAGTTCAAAAGAACCATAGTCTAATTCCTTCAAAATTTTATTTTAAAATTCTAATAAGAGTTAAATGTTGAATATGTAAAAAAACAAAAATATAACAACATAAAATAAAAATGGTGAATAATAAGGATATTAAAAATTCTTAATATAATTTTCTTAATTAGTGAATATTAATTAAGTCACTTTAGAATTCTCATTCAGAAATATTTTCATTTTTTTATTATTATTATTTTAAAAAACAAATAATAAAAATATAAATACCAAAATTTCAAAAAAAAATAATAATAATAATAAACTAACTTATAGTAAGTATTTTTCAAGAAATATATATTAATATCTATTTCCTATTTGTGATGAAAATAGGATGTTACACTACCGAGTGAAGAGTTTCCGACGAAGGAAATATCCGAGTGTTGAACCCTTCAGACTATTCGTACTCGGATGTCTTGAAGTTGTCGAGAGCTTGTGCTCGGGTCGGTCTTCAAGCTTGCCTTCGACTCCGAGTGATACTTCAAATGGAACGATTTTCGAGGGAGGACTGAACAACTCCGAATGATATTTCAGTTGTAAGATTTCCGAGACACAACTCCGAATGACCTCTGTTGTAAGATTTCCGAGTGACTTAGCTCCGAATGATCTTTCGGTTATATGATTTCCGAATGATTCACTTCCGAGAGAAATATTTTCGAGTAAAGACTGACTTCGAATAAGTACTTTTCAGTCAGATATATCCGAGTGGATGATTCCCGAGTGAATCAATTCTGAACGAAAAGTGACCGACTTTGAAAAGAACACTTTCGGACAGAGATATCCGAGTGAGATATTTCTGAAGGAGTCCAGGTGAGACAATTCCGAATGAGTCATTTTCCGAGGAAGAAAGGCTATATCCGAGTGTTCAAACAAAAACACGACCGAGCCAATTCTCTTCCGAGTGAGCAGTTCTGAACGAAGAGACTGATGAATTTTTCTCGGAATGACCGGTAGAGTTCCAGCCGGTAAATATACCGACCGGTAGAGTTCCAGTCGGCAAATATAGCTAGTATAGAGTAAATAGACAAGGCCCTGACAATCCACATGTCAACCTGTTGTTTTTTTCTAAAAAAAATAATTTATTAATAATCATCCATCAACTTGATGAACCATCTAAAACCCTTGTTCCTTGATCTGCTATGCGCTAAGGTTTAAGGTTAAGGTTTCACCGAAGGTTATGGCGTCCATGGTAACCAGCAAGGCTAGCCAGCTTCGCTATTCTACCCGCTTTCTCTTTTCTAACCTTCTTCGCTATGGCAGGCTTCTACCACCATTCTCTCACCTTTCATCCCAACCACCCCATCACCCTCACCTGGTTCACTTTTCCTTCCCTTTCTTTCATTATCATTGACCCACAAAAGAAAAATTCATGTTTTGTTCTCTTTAGATGCAGTTTGCACATCAAGTTCATTGCTTTGGTTCTAATTTCAATTGGGTTGGTTCCAATTTTCATTTTCTTTCACTTTTTATTGAATTCCTAGGTTGGGAATCGAGTTTGTGGTAATGGGTCTTTGGGGTTGTGTCAGAGGTTTCTATCTGATGCTGCTGCTGCTGCTACTAATGCCTTTAAAGAAAACCCTGTATCAGATAACACTGCAAAAGATGGTTCTGGCCCATGTAAAGAGTCTGGATAAAAGGATCAGAAAAGTGATTCTGCTGCTGCTACTAATACCAATAAAGAAAATCCTGCATCAGATAACGCTGCGAAAGATGGTTCTGGCCAAGGTAAAGAGTCGGGAGAAAAGGATCAGAAGAGTGATGATGGGAAACCTGTTCGTAGATCGGTGTGTATCTAAAGTTTATCGGTAGCAATTTAGCTCTTCGTCCTTTAGCATTTTCAATTAATGTAAATTTTATGTGATGGGGTTCGACTTATGGGGTGATTTGATGTTGTGTCTTTGCAGCCTGTTTCTTGGTTGAGCTTTCTTTTGCTGGTTCTCACTGGAGCTGGATTGGTACTCTACTATGATAGGGAAAAGAAACGGCATATTAAAGGTAGATTACTATGGTGAGTTGAGTATGTTGTGGTTTTACATGTGGCTGTGTATATGTAATTTCATGTTTCTTGAGTTCTTAATCTGGACTAAGTTATTGTTTGCTAACATTATCATATGAATTTTTTAAGGGATTCTTAAGAGAAATCATTGTGTGATTCCTTGTGTGTTCGATTGACCTAGCTTGAAGATGAAGTTTGTGTACCATATATATGGTGCCACATTTATTTTTTACGAGTAGGATGAAGTTTATTTACTATATATATTGTACTGCATCTTTATTTCTTAGGGGTAGCATGAAAACAAATCATATCAAATAGAGCCATTTCATGTTGCACTCAATATGATTCTGTAGTATCATATGGATATTTTCTTCCATTTTATCAGATTCTACTTTTTTGGTGTAGGTATACAAGATGCTTCAGAGGCAGTTAAGCAGGGACCTTCTGCAGGAACAGCTGCGGGGGTCCATTTCACCTTATCAACCACCATGGGAAACATGTAACTGACAAGGATTTCTTGGGAAATTGGACATTGTTATATTTCGGCTTTACTCACTGCCCAGATATCTGTCCTGATGAACTACAGAAATTAGCAGCTACAGTAGATAAGATAAGTAAGTTTTTGTAGGTGGTTTGTTGTTGGTGTATGGCATGCTGAGCTTTATGCTTTTTGGAGAAAGATATTCTCTAGTTCTCATTATAGTAGTTAATGAATTCATACAATTAAAATACCGTGTGAGGTAATGTCTGAAACAGTGAAATTCATGAATTACATGGTATTGGGTTGACTTTAATAGCAAGGATGATTAAACCAAAGTTTCAAGGCTTCGTTGGCTAATCGATTTAACCTATGGACTAGAGGAGCTTTTGTTAAGATGTCCCATATTGGCTAGGAATATAGCATGTATATACTCCTCATAAGATTTGTGACAATCCTTAACTCATGAGCTAACTTTTGAATTGGGTTAGGTTTGTCATTTCTAACATGGTATTAAAGTCTCATCAATCTTGAATGTTGGACAAACTTAACATGTTAATCCCGGGCGTGAGGGGAGTGTGTTAAGATATCTCATAGCTAGGAATATGACCTACATACTCCTTATAAGGCTTGTGGCAACCTTTAATTCATGAATTAAGTTTTAGGCTAAGTTAAGCCCATAATTTCTAGTACCTTTTTTTCCCTCCAAGTCCATGGCAACTAAGCCAACACCTATACATGTAAGGGTGTGTATAGTGAGTGCTCTAGTTTATTGTGGGTTGGAGTGAGAGTGAACTTTGAAGGTTTGACCATTGTTTCTTGCATGAGTTGTCGAGATTTAAAGACCACTTGTGAAAGTGTGTACAGTTAAAGTTTTTTGATTTTAACTTTTGATTTTGTGATATATTGTACTAATGGCAATTATATCTATGTCTCTTTTGGTTCCCTGCAGAGGAAAAATGTGGTCTTGAAACTGTGCCAGTTTTTATTTCTGTTGATCCTGAGAGGGATACTGTTGAACAAGTTGGTGAATATGTCAAAGGTGCTTGCATTGTACTTTATTAAATTACCTTTTATGTTTCATTTTTTTTTGGAAGAATGGACAAGGTATGTAGATTTAGGTAGTATTGCAGAATTCTAAGGTCATCATGTTGATTCGTATTTTTAGAATTTCATCCAAATTTAATTGGATTAACTGGTAGTCCAGATGAGATAAAGAATGTTGCTCGTGCATACCGCGTCTATTACATGAAGACAGCAAAGGAAGATTCAGATTATCTTGTTGATCACTCCATAGTAATGTATGTAATTTCGTTTCTGCTTCATACATGCTACATTCTGTTCATCAATTGCACTTGGTGCTGTGTGCCAAGTCAGTGTATGAATTTGGAATCTTGATTATTGAAAATGAAATTTGTGAATGACCTAATCTTTGAAATATTTTGAAAGTAATGATTCGGAGGTAATGACCGATTGACCATAATACCCATCATGACAGATTATAAAGCACTATTACATGCATGTATGTATAATATATGTATGTATATCCATCATGTTAGGAACTTCGAAAAGTCTATGGCTACCAAACAAATTCTTAATTACTTTGACCGTATTGAATTTGTAAATGATTTGAATACAACAACAAAGCTATATCCCATTAAGTAAATTTTTTTTAGTAATTCTAATAAATTTCTATTAATATTTGAATTGTTAGTGTTACTGTTTTCATACCAGAAAGATGAAATTTGGCTCTTTGTTCGGCAATTAGCATGCATGGTCAGAATTCAAATGATTTTATTTTCCTGGTTACCCCTATTCATTGATTCTTACCAATTATGCTGTGTTTTCCTTGTTATATGTGCATATGTAATTGTATGTTCTGTTGCATCTGCAAGATTATATAGCTCTCACGAAGGATGATTGATTCTTGTTGAATAATAATGCTTACTAAATTGAATTTGATAATATGGTCATTATTTCCAGATACTTGATGAATCCTAAGATGGAATTCGTGAGGTTTTTTGGCAAGAACAGCGATGCCGACTCAATTGCTGATGGAGTAATTGAAGAGGTAAGGAAGTACTTGAGGGAGAAGCGGCAAAGGGAATAACTTGCACACCCGTGCTACATTGGTACCCTCAACATGTCTAAATTTACGTCTTGAGGGCAGTTCCTTTTTAGGTGATTATGGAGATTTGATAGCTTTAAAAAGCAACTTAATTGCTGTCATTGTGTTAATCGTTAGCAACTTGATGCTACACGTGAAATTTTTTTGAGGGTATGTTGTTATTTGAGTGGATTTTGAGATGCAAAGGTATCACAATTGCCATGTTCAACATCTGACCGTGGTAGCTTAATAAGAGATAGAGGTTTATATACAATTCATTGATGTCAGTTAATAAAATCATTATAAATCCTTTTTGAATGTTGCACTCTAGTCTCTACATTGGTCAGATATTGCAATGTTTTACACTTTTTTTTTGTTGTTACAGGCTGCTTTACACATATAGGATTACTTAAGGCCTGTTTGGGGTGGTTACCAATTTGGGGTGCTTATGAGTTTTTAATTTTTATTTTTAAAAGTTAATTTAAAAACAAAACACATTTGTTAGAAATTGTGCTAAGGTGAGTTTTTATCATTTTTAAAACGGTTTAGTCATTTTTAAAAATAAGAATTTTTTTTTTTAGTTTTATAAACTTTTTATTTTCATTGTTCACCATCATCACCATCGTTACAACTACCCTTGTTGTTCCCATCATCACCACACCTTTCACCATCATCACCACTAGGGATGGAAATGGGTAGACCAGGCTGGGCTTTGAAAGGCCCGTATCTAGAACTTATAATCACCACTAGAAGAAGCAACTTCCTTATAATCCTCTACTTCACAAGTTTGGCCTTCATGTAAGCTTGGAGGTTTTGGAAGAAGCCCAAGAACTTTAAACATGAGTTGATCAGCATCAAAATCATTGTTAGGAGTAGTGAGAAGCTTTTCACCAGTGAATATAGAATTTGCGCCAACAAGAAAGCACAGTGCCTGCTCTGGCATGGAGAACCGAACTCTGCCAGCTGATAACCTTACCATTGCTTTTGGCATTATGATCCGCGCTGTCGCTATCATGCGAATCATCTCCCATATTTCAACAGGCTGAAAATAGAGTAGATAGTCCTTTCAGTCACATAGACAATTCAAAACAATGTGTCAAATGCACCTAAAATGGTTAGTTTGAGGCAATTCCTGTGATGATGCTGACAATCCAAATATGGTTTAAAAGCAAACATTAACTACCAATCCTGCATAACAGCTACATACAACTTTGATGCCTGTTACTTAATAATGCTCATGGGCAATACATCCTATACAAGATGGGAATATGTAGTCATTAAAACAAGGCCCACCTGTTGTTTTTTTTGTTTATTTGTTACTAAAAAATTAAATTAAATTTATCTATCTATCTTATATGTAAAACAAGGTCCTGACAATCCACATGTCAACCTGTTGTTACTAAAAAATTAAATTAAATTAAATTTATTAATAATGTAAAACAAGGCCCACCTGTTGTTTTTTTTTTGTTTATTTGTTACTAAAAAATTAAATTAAATTTATTCTAATAATGTAAAAGCAAGGTCCTGACAATCCACATGTCAACCTGTTGTTACTAAAAAATTAAATTAAATTAAATTAATCTATCTTTATATGTAAAACAAGGCTCACCTGTTGTTTTTTTGTTTATTTGTTACTAAAAAATTAAATTAAATTTATCTATCTTATATATAAAACAAGGCCCTGACAATCCACATGTCAACCTGTAAAACAAGGCCCTGACAATCCACATGTCAACCCGTTGTTACTAAAAAATTAAATTAAATTAAATTAAATTTATTAATAATGTAAAACAAGGCCCACCTGTTGTTTTTTTTGTTTATTTGTTACTAAAAAATTAAATTAAATTTATTAATAATGTAAAACAAGGCCCACCTGTTGTTTTTTTAATTTATTTGTTACTAAAAAATTTAATTTAATTTATTTTAATCATGTAAAAACAAGGCCCTGCCAATCCAAATGTCAACCTGTTGTTACTAAAAAATTAAATTAAATTAAATTTATTAATAATGTAAAACAAGGCCCACCTGTTGTTTTTTTAATTTATTTGTTACTAAAAAATTAAATTAAATTTATTTTAATAATGTAAAACAAGACCCTGACAATCCACATGTCAACCTGTAAAACAAGGCCCTGACAATCCACATGCCAACCTGTTATTTTTTTGTTTATTTGTTTCTAAAAAATTAAATTTATTAATAATCATCTATCTATCTTCTATTAAATTAAATTAAATTTTTATTATCTATCTTATAACAAGGCCCTGACAATCCACATGTCAACCTGTTGTTTTTTTGTTTATTTGTTTCTAAAAAATTAAATTTATTAATAATCATCTATCTATCTTATAACGTCCTTAAATTTTTAAAATTAATATTCAAAAATCTAAATAAATTTTTCATAAATAATTTAAATTTTAAAACAAAATTTTTGGATTAATATAATAACGCAGTCGGCATTACATCAACCGGCTCATTCATGTTTACATATATATAATAAAACTGGTGTGACGACCCGTGTCATTTTTCTTATTTTTCGCAATAGATTTTTCGCATTTAATAAAATTTTCACTCGGTCTTAATATAAAATAACATTCACTTTTCTCAACTACATTCAAAATAATAAAATCATACTTAAAATAGTATTAACCGGCTGAAATAAATCCTTGAATAAAAGCATAAAAACAATAGCCGATCGGAATATTTCATCATAAAATAAGATTTAGAATCAGCGGAAGGAAGAAATCATAGTCAGGGTTAATCGCTTGAGCGAGACTCTGATTCGCTTGGGCGAGATCCGACTCGCTTGAGCGAGATCCGACTCGCTTGAGCGAATACTACTTCTTAAGCCTGAGCGGACAAGATATACAAGGAAGTCAACAAGTCAGGTTTCACTCGGAAAAAGGAGCCCACTCGGTCATTTATCACTCGGTAGCAGCTTAACTTTCACTCAAAAAAGTTCACTCATATCTTCACTCGGAAGTACTCTCATCTTACTTCACTCGGAAATGATTCCCTCAGCCACAGCTCACTCGGTGACACACTAATCTTCCACTCGGAAGTGGGTCTCTCGGTTATTCTTCACTCAGAAATGTGGGATACTCTTGATTGGAAATGGGCACTAATCCAATCGGCCCTTGCTCGGATAAGAATAATTCCACTCGGCTAGTTTTGCCCGGTAATCAACCATGCTACAGCAATGCAAATGTACTCATAAAATAAACCGATTCAATTTTAATTCAAAACAGAACACATTATAGCATCAAACACTCGGAAAACTCAATATATACATATATTACACAATTCATTCAAATTCACTCGGTGCCTTGGCATCAGTCCTCCGCTTGGCACACCTCCATGGCTCCGACCTCTTCCCTGTCATTGGTTACTAAAAATGTAAACCACAGCAAGGGTGAGTGTTTAGCATCATAATTAATCTAGAACAGAATTTAAATAAAATACGAGTATAAACTCCGTCCGATTTCTTTCTCCTCAATTTACACCTTTCACCCGGCAATTAACTCACTCAGCAATCATAACAATTAACAGCCATTTTAACAAATCATTCAACAAGTAACTCACTCGACAAGCATAACAATTTACCACTCGGTAATTATAACAATCACTCGGCAATATATAAAATTACACTCTGCAATTACATCAAATACTCAATAATTATTTCAATTCTCATTCGGCAATTAAATCTAATTACACTCAGCAAAATTATTAAATCAACTTTCATAACTGACTCGAAAAATTGACACAGTATCCGAATACTCAAAGGATCGACCTTCAGCTAGGGGGTCCTACTTGACACCCCATGAACCCTGCTTGGTTCACCGAGTCCTGCTTGACTCCCCCTCAACCACTGGGTCATAGATCTCTGGGTAGCTCAACTGGGTCCTGCTTGACCACTGAAGCCAAAAATGAGGGTAACATATACCGTCGGTCGTCCCACACCACATCATCATATAATCATTTCATAAGTGGCCATTAACAACATCACTCGGGTGACCTGCTTGTCAAACCCGACTCATTAATAACATCACTCGGGTGACCTGCTTGTCAAACCCGACTCCACATTGCCACAAAATACCGATTATCATAGTATCATTTTAATTTCAATCAGATTTACACATACACATACACGATCCTTAACTGATCGGTGTCTACATACATGCACACATAAATTTTCACAGCCTCATTTCATCACAGCATCAAATAATTGAATCTCACTCGGAATATTCCACACTCGGAATATGCCACACACACGATCAGAAACTGATCGATGTTCTCATTCATCCATATACATTCATAACAAATATTCACACGATCCTAAACCGATCGGTGTGCACATAAATACATGCATACACATTCACAACTTTCATTCAACACCTCATTTCTTGTCATACACACACGATCATAAACCTATCAGTGTGCACATTCACACACATATACATTCACAACACACGGTTTTCATTCAGCATCAACTCTCACTCGGTTCACAGTTATTACAATGACTCGGACAGTATGTCCTATTCTAATTAATTATAACCTGAACACCCCCCTTACCTCTGTTCTACGCCTCAACAGTTTCTGAGTTCATTGCTCCTCCTCCATTCCAGCAGCAACTTCTTTAAACGTTCCATCAGCGTTTGTTCCACCACCTACGGGTTTGGAACGTGAAGTTCATTAACATCACACCATCATCCACACGGTCAAGGGCCATTTACAGGCTTACTGCCAGGAGGAGTGGGATCAAAACAGTACCCTCCTCCATACAGACGACCATTCGGTCCAGAAAAGAAAGGAAAGAGACTTAAACGGTTCAAAAGACTTACCTCTGTCACAACTTTGTAAAATGAACCTTCCTTCAAAGCTTATAGCTCTCAATCAATGGAGGAAGAAGAAGAAAAGGTAGCAGAAGTTCTTCACGTGAAAGAGAGTGAATGATTGCGCAAATGATTGAAGAAAGAGAAGGAATCCATTATTTAAACTCATGGCAACCGGTTACCTTCTCAACCGGTCACTTCCAACCGGTAACCTCTTCAACCGGTCATCTCTCCATTTTCTTTACAATTTCTTTAAAGATTTAATTTAACTTCTCTTCTTCTAATCACACCCTTTATAATTAACCAATAATTCATAAAAATATCAAATAAATTCCTAAAATCAATTTTTAATATTTCCACTTCACAAAAATTTTCTACAATTATCTGGGATGTTACAACTGGTATACACAGGAGCCGGCCAAGGCTTCTACAAATATCTATGTGCATTATGTACTATAAATATAAATACATAATGCTCCGAGCAGGCTGAGTGACCTCTGTAACACCCCAAATTTTTAAGGTAGGAAGTTAAATTAAGAAAATAAATGTTGAATAATTAAATGTGGGCTAACTAATATCCTAAAATTCTTGAAATGATTTAAACAAGACTTTTAGAGACTGTTGGTGAATCATTATGACCGGATAGGTTAAAAACTGACCCAGATAGAATATGAGTGTCGGACCAAGTATCTCCGATTGAGATGCTGTTGGTCAGGGTTGTAGATGATATTATGGGGAATCCGAATATATATTTGGAATAATTTTTAGAATAAGTATTGAGCCTAAACTGGGAGCCTGTTTAATAAAAAACGGAAGAGTTAAAATAAAAGGGGAAGAAAAATAAAAAGGAAACCTTCACTCTTTCACTCTTACTTCCGTAACTTACTTTTCTTTTAGGTAAAAACACACTTCTTCTTCTTCCCTCACTCTTCTCTTCTTCATATCTTCTTCTTCCCCATGAGCTTAAACAAATTGGTGCTCTTTTCCCTCTTATTTTCATCCACCCTTGAAGCTTGAAGGAAGGTATTGTGGTTTGAAGTTTCTCCCTTCCTCCCCTTCATTTTCGTCATCCTCCTTCTCCCTCTTAAACTCCATTTTCGTTTTAGAGCAAGGTAAGCTTTTTACCACCACTTTTATGTTTGGAGCCTAGGGTTAGAGGATGTTAACTTGGAGGAGTATTAAATATTGTGGGTAGAGAAAAGAAGCATTAAAATGCATGAACCCTAAGGTGTGGGTGGAATAAATAAGGGTATTTATGAGTAAGAAATGAAGTATGTGAAGATGGGGTTGAAGAATGATGAGTATTTATGATGGATGATGGATTTGGTGAAAACCCTAACTTATAGAAATTGGGGGAGATGTATAATATTGAAGAGTTAACATTTATTGATGAGGGAAGTGTAATAAATGATGAGATATTGTCATTATGTGATGATTAGAGATGGAGGTTGAGAACATTAATAAAAACCTACTTGGGAAATAATTAAATGTAAGTGGGGTAATTGGCATAACCTAACAATTTAGGTTGTTACTTTAATAATAATGAATGGTGAGTTAAGGGAAGGAATTCCCGAAGCCTAAGTAAGCAAAGGAATAAATTTATGATAGCTCCCACATGATAAGAACCATGTGTACATAGAAATATATATGTATATTGAAATGGCTTTTGAATGAATAATTGATAAGGTCCTATAATGATTGGTGTAGGACTTGATAACTCCGGTGAAGCGGGAACGTCAAACCCGGAGGTGTACTTTTCTTAAGGTAGGAGAGGGGTGTATTTTCTAAATGTATGAGAATTGTGATGATAATGTATGTATAAATGTAATATGGCATATTGTTTTGAATGGATGTGTTATCATGTGGTTGAAATGGGAACTGTGTATGGTGTTCTTGAAATAAGTATTTATAAGATGAAGACTAAATGAGGCTATGAATGGCATGTTATAAGATGAGATGTTATTGACTTCATGAACGATATGATGATATTGTGAATTGATGAGTATATCACCTTGCGGGGTGCCACGAAGGGTAAATCCCGGAGTGATGATGATATTGTGAATTGATGAGTATATCACCTTGCGGGGTGCCATGAAGGGTAAATCCCAGAGTGATGATGATATTGTGAATTGATGAGTATATCACCTTGCGGGGTGCCACGAAGGGTATATCCCGGAGTGATGATGATATTGTGAATTGATGAATATAACACCTTGCGGGGTGCCACGAAGGGTAAATCCCAGAGTGAAGACGATGTTGTCGTGCTTATGAATATATCACCTTGCGGGGTGCCACGAAGGGTATATCCCGGAGTGATTATGTTAATTTATATGACTGAAATCGGATCTGTGCATTCGTATTGTAAACGCTAACACACGTATTAGTCGTAGAAGCAAGGCATAAAGTGATACTTTGTTTGTGAGGTTATGAGAGGAATAGGTGAAACCCTTTTTATTTGAAATATTAATCTTGACTATGATATTAGTTATTGTGAATTTGAGAATAATTGTATTGCATTTATTCATATGTTATTTTATTTATTGGATTTTCATCATTGAGAAAGTATACTCACTCTCCCTGTGGTATATCTTTTAGCTCCTGTGTTGTAGGACTTGTCTTGGAGCTGTTTTGTGGAGGAGGAGTGTGAAGGAAGCCTCTCTTTTGGTAAAGAATGCCTTGGCCGGCAACGCATGATTTTGTAATTGTGGAAATAGTTGTAAGGTGTTGATGTTATGTGTATGTTGACTAAACTTGATTTGTCAGATAATTGTATGGGTAAGGGGAATTCCATGGGTCATGAAGGAAAATAAGAGTTTTTGTGTAGGGCTTATTTTCGTTTCTGACCCTATGGATGTATGTGGAATGAACCTGGTATGAAACTCCCCTCATGTTTGGGTGTATGAATGAAAAATCTTAATTGAGTATAAAACTGTGGAGTAGAGTATGTAATGAGGTAATTTGGTGGTCATATAATGAATTGTAATATAAGTATATGAGTCGGCTTATAAGGAGCAAAATTCAATTGGCTGATAGGATGATTGTAAATGGGATGAATTAAGTAGAATTGGCTAAAAGGGTGTTCTCACAGGATATGTTGTTTAAATTCCACGCCCTGTATGTTTCCTGATTTTCTCACTCGAGCGTGATGGGTCCTCGCCCAAGCGAGAGTCTCTTCTGAATAACAATTAACTACTGGGCAATTCTTGCTTAGGCGAGAGAGAATCTCGCTTAAGCGAAATTGACCCAGTATCAGAGTTCTGCTTACTGGAGGAAATTCGCTCAGGCAAATGGGGCTTCGCCCGAGCGATGGTATAGGAATTTGCTACTGGACAAATATCGCCTGAGCGAGGGACTTTGAGGAAGGTATTCGCTCAAGCGGGAAGGATTAATGGAGAATGGATAAGATCCTAGATGAATCCCATCCAAGTAGGAGTTTTGGAATATAACTTAGGATGTGGTGAACTTTCTGAGTGAGCTTGTCCGAGTCAGAATTCTCCGTGTGAGGAAGTAGGTGTCAATCCGAGTAAAAAGGTCTCCAAGTATGATAATCTGGGTGGTGGAGTCCGAATGAGGAAATTCCGAGTCCAGTATAATCTGTTCCGAGTGGAGTGCCTCTAATGTGCAATCCCGAGTGGGATGGCACCGATTGTGAGTACTCGGTGTGAGTTGTCCAGAAGTACTCTGGAATAACTCCTCTTGAGTGGAAAAGAAAGGTGGTCGGTGTTGGAAGAGATTGCCGAGTGATTAAAATCTGACCATCCCTACAGATCATAGAAAGGTCGGTTAAACACCTGAGAAACAAGAATGTACCATTAGTGAAGGTTACATGGAAACAAGGAAATAATG
The DNA here is from genome assembly GCA_037962975.1 of Clitoria ternatea. Classification (NCBI taxonomy): domain Eukaryota; kingdom Viridiplantae; phylum Streptophyta; class Magnoliopsida; order Fabales; family Fabaceae; genus Clitoria; species Clitoria ternatea. Next base: position 291,938,320 of record CM075670.1, read on the forward strand.
TAACTCTGACTTGGGAGTGTGAAGATGCTATGAGGACGCAATACCCAGAATTGTTTCACTAAGGAGTGCGTTATGTTAAATTTCGAGGACGAAATTTTTATTAGGGTGGGAGAAATGTAACATCCTATTTTTAATAATAGTCCTATTTTGTAAAGGCTAAAAGGTAAAATTAGCCCCTAAGAAATATTCAATTTTGTTATAGCCCCCTAAAATAATTTTTCCCAGTTTTAGACCCCTCTAATATTTTATTTAGTAGTATTAAACCCCTACTTTTAAAAAGTGCTGAGGTGGAGCCTGTCTTTTTGCCACTGGCTTCACACGTGGCATGTGACTCAGCCTCATAATGCTGACTAGGATTAAATGGAGAATTAATTGAGATTAGTAAGGATTAATTGAGTTAATTATAATTGTTTATTAAAAGTAGAAAGGTTTCTTTCTTACTTTATCTTCCCCACCTTGCGCTAGGGCTATACGACGTAACTTGTCTTCCTCCCCAGTTATCCCAACACCATAAAAGGTACTGAAGCAAAGAAGGTGTGGTACACGATGAGTTCTTCCATGTCTACAAGGTCTAGTGCATCATTTTCAAGGGTTCCAATTAAGAAGCTATGTAAGTGTAATGAACCCGTGTTGATACTAGTGTCCAGGAGCCCAAAAAATCCTGGTAGAACATTCCTCAGATGTGCTAATTGGATGGTACGCATAGTATTTTCTTTTGGGGTTAACGATTTGTTGTATTTCATTGAGTTTTTTCATAGTGATAATTTCCTTCAATCCTTTTGCAGAACGAAAAGTCGTGTGGGTATTTCGAATGGGTTGACAGTGGGCAACAAGACTTTTCAAGGTGTGCCAGCTTGTCTAACAATGACAATGGAGTCCTCTATGAGGGGATGGACAGAGTTGTAAGGCTCGAAGAAAGATTAAAAGAATACAAAACAATGAATTTCATGTTAATGTGGTTGTGTGCAGTCTCATGGGCCATTGTCTTCCTCACCCTGGTGTTGGTTGCAGTGAAGGGTTGATGAGATGATTGAGTGCAGTTTCATTCCCTGATAATATAGGCATAGGCCCCCAAGATTTTTTGTTTTGTTGAGTTAGGCCCCTGTATGATTAGGGGTTGGTGTCCTTGAGTTTTTGTGTGAATGTTAATGTATCCTTATGTTCAGTATTAGTGTCTGTAATTTTTAAGTATCAACGGATATGCCAACTTTTAAAGTCTTTACATATGGATTGTTAACAGTGATGCTAGTTTATTGGAATTACCAAAATTATGAGAATATGATAGATAAGTTAGATGGGAAAAAGTAACATTGGCTTGCTGCAGGTCCATAATGTACTTAAAGATGAACATAATATTTTAGAACAACTGACAATCAAAACATGAGATTGTACTTAAAAGTTGTTAAACATTGGACTCTAAATGAAACTAAGACTTTACATAATGTCATCTTAATTACATGGTCTGAACTACACTAGATTGTGTTGGCTCCAGAACTGTATTTCCATCTCCCTCTTCCCCTTCACCTGGCCCTTCCCTTGCCTCTTCCTGTTCCTCTTCCTCTTCCTCTTCCTCTTGTGGATGCTGTTGGGGTGGCTGGGGTAGGTTGGTCTGGTTTCTTAGGAGGCCTTCCCCTCTTCTTCTTGATAGGGACATCTGTAGCTGCTGGTAAAGTAAAGGTCCCTTATATTGTTGTTGACTCAGTAGGTGTAGCATTGTCTACAGCTGCTGGTTGTTGTTCAGGTTCAGGTTCAGGTTCAAGTTCAGGTTCAGTTTGTGTTGGAGGCAGTTTGCATGTAGACTTGTTGTGGCCAGTTTCCCCACAGTTTCTGCATTGGTATTTTGCAGGACATCTCCTTAGTTTGTTAGGAGGACTGTCCTCATTAATTGGATCCCTTCTCCTTAGTTTCTTTGGCCTTCCGGGTCCACGCTTATAAATTGGAGGTAAGGTTTGTGGGTGTTCAGTTCTTGGCCACAAGTCTGGGCCATTTATTGCACCAACAACATTGGCATAACATTTTTCATATGTTTCCTTGAAGTAATAAGCATTCACATACTGAATTGGTTATTGTCCTCTCTCTAGTATGCAACATATAGCATGTCTGCATGGCATCCCTACAAGTTCCCACCATCCACATGCACAACTCTTCTTGTGAAGGTCAACTACAAACTTCTCATTCATCATTGTATGTGTCACCTCAAATACACCTCCTCCAGTCCACTGTGGGAACCAATTCCCAGAAAACTCTTGCTCTCTTTCTAACCTCTTCATGGGCTTAGGCATAACTTGTCCATTAATGTTGACAGCTTTGGTCCTCAGCCTCACAAACCTAACCATAATGTAAGTCCTTATCCACTCTAGCATACTCAAAATGGGCTTATCTCTTGCTGGTAAGATCACACTGTTAAATGCTTCACAGAGGTTGTTCATAACCACATCACATTTGGGGTAATGTGAGAATTGGTGCCTACACCAAGCTTCTTTAGACAAAGCCATAAGCCATGTCCAAGCCCCTTCATCCATGTCCTTTATCTGGTTCATTTTTGTTTCCCATACCTGTGAACAGATGATAAAAGTTCAATCACAAACATGATAGATAATGCATACATGTATGATTGTATTCATACCTGCACATAAGTTGCCTTACTTGCACCCATCATAAGGTCCCTTAGTATTGCACCACCACCATGCTTCTTCTTCAAGTTGCTGTGTAAGTGTCTTACACAATATCTGTGTTCACTCCTCAAGCCCAGGTCATCAATTGCTTGCAACAGTCCCTGTGCAGGAAATAATTAAAGTTCAATATACATAAACAACTACATATTTAATTACATAAACAACTACATAATTAATTACCAAAATTTAGATTATACCTTTTGTTGATCAGAAATAAAAACAATTCTTTTGTGTGTTCCAATGTCCTCCATCAACAAGTTCAGAAACCATGTCCATGCATCCTTATTCTCAACCTCCACAACACCTACAACCAGTGGAAAATACTGATCATTTGCATCCCTACCTACTGCTGTTAAGAGGATTCCACCATATGCTGTCTTCAAGTGATATCCATCAACCCCTATGATTGGCCTACATCCACTCAGGAAACCCTTCTTACACGCATCAAGGCAAAGGTAGTAACTGCCAAACCTTGGTTGCAACCCATCATCTGGGGTAACTAACTGAACCTTGCAAGTAGTAGCACCATCACTAACTCTCCTCAACTCAGCACTGTAGTTCCAAAGCAGGTCATACTGTTTGCTTGCCTCTCCTTCCATCATCTCAATTGCCATTCGTCTAACATTGTATGCTGTCCAGCCACTTATACCAACCTGGTGACTAAGCCTCAACTCAGCCTTAATCTCCTCCAACTTCATGTTTCTGTTACTTTTCATCTTTGGCAATATCACTTTTACAACCCACTTGGCATTAACATTCTTGTTCTCATACACCCTGCCACATGTATGATTATTGATGAATGTCTTTAACCTGATAATATTTGTCTTCCCAACACGACTAGCAAAGGCCAGCCATAAGCATCCTTCCTGACTGCAAGCCACTCTACACCTATATAGCTCATTCTTTATGTACTTTACTTGCTTTCCCTTATGCACATTGTATTCCAGTATAGCTTGTCTGAACTGAACCATGGAAGTGAACTCCATCCCCAACTTGAGTTCAAACTTCCTCCCTAACCTGTCTTCCTCAAATGCCAGAAACTGAAAATCCACATCATCACCATCCTCATCTGAATCCACATAACTACTAACACCATCTGTTTCATAGTCAAACTCAATGTCACCACAATGCTCCTCATCTATAAAACTATTCCACTCTGCACCTAAGCCTGCACCTTCTACATCATAGTCCTCATCCTTATCAGTCTGCTCATCATAGTCTTCATCTTCAACACCCTGGTTGTCATTCATACCAGATTCAACTCCCTCCATGTTATCAAAACCCTCTATAACACCCTTTCCCCTATCAGAAACAGCTTCAACCCCCTCCACTTTGTCAGAAACACCTTTAACCCCCTCTACTTTATCAGATACAGCTTCAACCCCCTCCACTTTATCAGAAACAACTTCAACCCCCTCCACATTGTTAGAAACAGCTTCAACACCCTCTCCCCTATTAGAAACAACTTCCACCCCCTCTCCCCCATCACAAACAGAATCAACACCATCTCCAATGTCAGAAACAACTTTAACACCTTCTGATTCATCACCTTTCTCAGTTTCCAACCCCTCTTTTCCTCCATTCCCAGTATGAGTCCCCTGAATATCAAGTTTTTCTTCACCACAACCAAATAAGTTGTCTTTCCTACTTTTATAAATTTTTTGTCTAGTCTTCACCTTTTTGGGTGGGCCAAATGGCCTCACCATGGGCCTAGATTTGCTTTTTCCAGCTTTGTTAACTGGGCCATCTTCCCTCTCCACAACCTCTTTCTCAGCCCCCCTTCTTTCCTCTTTGTATGTTAACTCCAGTACAATGTCACCATCTATAACTAAATATTCAATAAAAATATCCACCTCACAACCATTTTTTATAGCAAACTCACCCACTTCCAATGCATGACAATCCCATGTAATCCCAACAAACTCCCCAGAACCTTTTTTCCACCACATTTTAAAGTTTCCCCTTTTATAACCCAATTCTATAACCAAAGCCTCACACTCAAAATAAGACCACCTATCAATATCAATGTTATGGATGACTACAATTTCATTCTCTATGTACTCCATTGGTGGACCATCAGTAAACCTCCCCTTGTGATAAAAAACGACTGCAAAACTCATCTTACCCGTTTGTTAGAAAATAAAAATAACTGTCACACATGCACATTGAGACAATATTACAAAATGTTTCACATGGGGTTCATAAACAAGAATACTATAACCCTTTCATGGTCCCCACTAACAATAAAACAATTCAAAGTTCTCACTGAAAAAACATAAGTAAGGAATCTTACCCGTTTGTTGCCCTCTTAACTCACGCGCAACACCTTTTTCCTCCAGACACGCACACGACCACTCCACTCTAGATTTCACTTTCGTACTGGGTGCCAAAGAAACGTGTGAGGAAGACGAAGGAAGAAAGAAAGAAAGAACTTTAAAAAAAAAAATTACAACCCTGCAATATTTTTTAAACAAAACCTTTCTACTTTTAATAAACAATTATAATTAACTCAATTAATCCTTACTAATCTCAATTAATTCTCCATTTAATCCTAGTCAGCATTGTGAGGCTGAGTCACATGCCACGTGTGAAGCCAGTGGCAAAAAGACAGGCTCCACCTCAGCACTTTTTAAAAGCAGGGGTTTAATACTACTAAATAAAATATTAGAGGGGTCTAAAACTAGGAAAAATTATTTTAGGGGGCTATAACAAAATTGAATATTTCTTAGGGGCTAATTTTACCTTTTAGCCTTTTGTAAATTATGAAGTATGGAAGGTCTGTAAGTGATAATCAATGAATAAAACACCCAGTGGATGGTTTGTAATACTTCAAAAATTCCATTTTTGGACATAATCATGGAATTTATATAAACCTTTAGAGATATTATTCTTTTTCCGAGTGAAACATGCCTTGAAGAACTGTCCGAGTGAAAAGGGACTCTGTTCCGAGTAAAAGGTAGAAATTCCGAGTGAAGGTTGTGTTTTCTGAGTGGAACATGGCCGAGAGGGTTTCTTCCGAGTGGAGTCCTCGTCTCAGAGGCACTTATGAGTAAAGTGGGTTTGATAGAACCTCTTCTGGGTGAAAGGATCCGAGTGACTCACCTTGGTTTGACTCACTGCCGAGGCAAATTGCTTAGAAAGACTCGTTTCCGAGTCAAATGTCTTCGAATGACTCATTTTCGAGTCAAGTATTTTCGAATGACTCGTTTCCGAGTCAAATGCTTCCGAATGACTCGTTTCCGAGTCAATCATCATCAAGAGTCTCATTTCCGAATGAAATTTCTCCGAGTACAACGTTTCCGAGAGAAGTACGTTCAACCGAAGGAAAAATCATGACTGAGTAGTTAAATTCCGAATGGATTAGCTCAGAGTTGAGTGCAACTCTACCGAATGAAAGATTTTCGAGTGTGACTCCGAGTGGGTAGACACCGATTGAGGAGATTCATGTGAGTCTATCCAGAAGAACTCCAGAACAGCTTCACCCGAGTGGAAGACCTTGTATTAGGAAGATCACTCGAGTGAACGGGAAAAGAGTCATTTAGAGTAATTACCGAGTGAAAAACTGAGAGAAGGATGACTCGGTTGGGAATAAATTATGCCGAGTGAAAAACGAGTAAGAGGAGTCGGTTTGGATTAATTTGTTGAGTGGAAACCGAGTGGATGAAGGGTCGGTTTTAGGGAATGACGACCTCTGGTCGGATTTCGCTTAAGCGAATGAATTCCTCGCTTAAGCAAGTGAGAGTGGAATAAGTGAGGCTTGTGTGTCTCGCTCAAGCGAGTCGGAATTCGCTTAAGCGAAACTTCCCTCTGCCAGTGTAATGTATGGCACTCGCTTAAGTGAGAGAGGATTTCGCTTGAGCGAGAAGGACTCAGATTTCCTTCTCTTCATGTTACTGGCAATTTCCAGTCGGCATATATGTTGACTGGGTAGAATTTCAGTCGGTTTAGATGCTGACCGAGTGGGATTTCAGTCGGTATTCAGTGTCAGAATTAAGTTTTGACACCAATTTTGTCCTCTTATGCATATTTAAATATATCTAATCCAATCATACCCACCCTAACATGTAGGCGGCCAGAAATGGACAATAATATAGCTTACTTTCTTATCTAAAACTCCATTATTTCCACAATCAATCCACTAACAGCCCACTAAAAATCCACTCACGAGAAAGATGTTTCCCACTTGTCTTTGCATTATTAACACCACCTCTTGACCGGTACTCTTAGAACAAGTTAGTGAATTTTCTCCCTTTCAATACCTCTTCTCCATCAATACACCTTCGAGCTGAAGCCAGGACGGTAAGGAGGACTTTTCCAATCAGCCAAGATCTTCAATCCAAGTTAGAGGGGACAGGGTTGTGAATAATTATGAAATGGGTAGAATTGTATAATGTCCAGTACTTTCCAGCTTTATTTTCATATCTTGTTGCTTAATTTTGAAGCTGAAAACGTATGAATTTGATTCTGACTTCTTCATCAAAGTTGTAGAACTTTTTGTTATGTGAATTTTGAGACCTGAACCGTTTGATTTTAATATGTATAGCAAAAGTTATAGCCAAAATACTACAGCATGTCCATGTGGAATATTTATCCTATGTTTTGTGTATATATTAATATTCTGGGAATTATACATGTATAATCAGCCTTCGATGTCTTCACGAAAGTTGTATATATTTATGTTGTGGGTCTATAGAAAGTGGTTTCAAGTTAAAAGGATGTTTGTAGCTCTAGTTATGCCTAAAATACTGAAGTATGCTCAAACTGAAAATCTGTTAACAATGAAATACGAAATGTATTTTTAAAACTGGGAATTTTGTGGTGAGAATTAGTGATCGGTGTCTTCATGAAAGTTGTAGATATTTGTGTTAGGAGTAATTTAGAACTGGTCCCATGCCAAAATTATTTTTGTAGCTCCAGAAACATTGAAAATACTAACATATGTATGTTTTGAAAACTCTCTTTGAGGCAGTTCTGTATTCTGTGAATAAGAGATGTTTATATTTGGAATATGAAATTATGGTCTTCATGAAAGTTGTAGATAATTCTATTATTGAACTACAGAAAGTGGAATCACTTAAAAAGGATTTGATTTGCTCATGTTATGGCTGTTTTACTAACGTATGATGCTGTTAGAAAATGCTGAAACTTACCTATAATGATTATTATGGATGAAAATGATATTTTTCATATAAATAATGATTTATTATTGAAGTATTGAGAAACTATAGATTATTATGGATGTTATTGAGTGCTCTATACTTGACTTACAATATGAATGTTTTTGTCATAAATAATTATGAATGGCTAAATTAATGTATGTATGAATGCCTTGTGGTTTATTGAGTTATGTTATTAAAAACAGTAAATCCATAATTCTGAAAATTATCATGTGTTGTGTCCTCTGAGGACTTGTGATTTTCCAAGTGATTATGGAAATATTGATATCATGGTATGTTAAATTGATTAAAGAAAATCAAAGGCATTCATGCATCATAAGCATTTGGACGCACCATGGAATTTAGAGGTTCCATGATTGCCTACCCTGGTGGGGGGTTACTCTAAGATGAGTTTAAGCCCTATTTTCGCAGGAGCCATGGAGTGTAGGGATTCATGGTTATGCAAATTCCTACTCGAGTATTTATTTTGCAGGAGCCATGGAATGTAGGGATTCATGGTTATGCTAAGTCCTACTTGTGTACTTCGGTACTTAAGCGCCATGGAGTGTAGGGATTCATGGAATTATGCTAAGTCCTACTTGTGTCTCTATGAGACTTTTTACTGCAGTATTTCCACCAAACCAAATGGATCCAGCATGACATCATTTGATTAATTTAAGATTTATTAATTATAAATAAACTTGTTTGGCATATTCATCATATCATTATGTCTTGTTGGTTGTGTATGCGCAATTTTATTTATTTTATATTTGATCCGGTCTCAATACCGGTATCCGATCTGCAAGACATATTTCAACGTCTTTGTCAAGACATCAACGTGTAACCGTGTCATCGGTATACATCCGGACTGTAATTCCGTATCAGGCGTTCTCCCTATACCGGTTGTTCAGGATAACACCATGACACCAGACAACACACACGTCACTGTGCTAAAGACAAGGATCATTGCTACAGGGATCGATCAATAATTCCCTGCACTACGAGCCAAATTCTGCTCACGGGGATGGTCAACTTGTTCCCTAATCCTAGTCTATATTCTCCATGCTCAATATAAAATAGCCACTTGATCCAATCATGCTGGTAAGTGCGCAATAAAATAATGCTAATGGGAGTTAGTGGTTCCCCACTAACGAGTCCTCGTAAAACGAGCCAATCAGGTATATGAACTCATTTCATTAATGAAGGGAGGGATCTTCAACTGAATCTATGAAAGATTACTCTAAAAAATACATTCCTTACTTGGAATATCATCACTGACTTGAGCGTCGGAGAATCTTTGCAGGTGACACCACCATTCACCCACTTCAACGCGTTAGGTCGGTGTGAAGGATCTCCAGGACGCCTAATCCGCTCTCCTCATTCAAGGACAACTGATATTTACACCGGATACTCATACATCCGGTCTTCTGTACAGTATTTGCATACTATTTGTGATTGACTTGAGTTCAGATCTCTAGACCCCGGTTCAGGACAGATCATTGGCACGCCCAGTGGGACACGATAAAGTTATTCCCATATCCATTGAAAGAGCAAGTAATCCTCGATGGAAGGCGAAGTACAAAATTTTGTGGAGAATCAACCTGAAGGCAGAACCAACCCTAACGTCTTCAGGAAGCTCAACTTTGATTCTCATGGGGGCAGCTCAAAAAAGATAGTGACAGTGTCTAATCCTGATCCTCGTGATGAGCTGATCAGTCAACTCCAAAAGGAACTCGCTAAATTACGAAGAGAAAAAAGGCAAAGCGAGGGTAAGGAGTCATCTCGCACAAGAGACACTCCCCATACAATTGATGGTGAAAAATCCACCACTCTCCAATACTCAAATATCCCTACGTTTGAGGGGAGAGAACAGACTCGTGATTCTGAAGATGAAGCTTCCCGAAGGAAGAGAGAGTCAACGACAGCACCCCCAGTGTCTTACAAGCTAAAAGTTCCTTTTTCAAGGAGACTTATGAGCATCCACATCCCCAAGCACCTTCAAACTACTCAGCCACTGTCCATCGGAAAATACAATGGTGAAACTGATCCTACTAAGCACCTTGATGCTTACGTATTTGAAGCCATGTACTTGGGGGATGATGAAGATGTGATGTGTCGAATGTTCCCTCGAACATTGTCTGAGGAGGCCCTCGGATGGTTTAAAGGTTTACCTTCTGGATCCATAGATTCTTGGGCTAAAATAGCAGCTACTTTTGAGACTCACTTTGTCATCTCTAGAGATGTTCCCAGGACATCTCATACCTTGGCTCAGATTAAGCAAGGTGAAAACGAAGGCTTAAAAGATTTCTTGAAGAGGTTCTACAAGGAAGCAGCCCTGGTTCCTAACCTCACAGAGTCTATTAAGTTGCATATCGTTATTGAGGCGTTGCAGCCAGGATCAATTTTTGCTCTCTCATTAGCGAAAAGCCCTCCTATAACTTTTGAGGAGTTCAGGAAAAAAGCCTCAAAGTACGTGAGTATAGAGATGCATTTGGAAGCCATAGCTGCAAAGAAAAAGCCATCAACACCACCTTCCCAAACCCAGAAAGGTAAGGAGAAAGCGAGGTCAGAACGCATGCAGAGGCCATTCACCAATCCCAAAGTTAATAACCACTCTCCTCGACCTAGAGAAAGGCATGTTAATTCCTTCAGCCATTATGCACAACTATCTACCAAGCCATCTCAGATTTTGAGAGAGGTCGGATGGCCAGCTTTTAGCATCTATGGCGTTAGAAGGCCATCCCCCATGAAAAGACCAGGGAATCCCCATAAGTACTGTGATTTTCATGAACAGAACGGTCATTCCACTGATGAATGCCAAGCTCTAAAGAACGCAGTTGAAACGCTAATTAGAGAAGGCAAGTTAAAGCAATACCTGTTCAAAGAGAAATCCTTTGACAGAGTAGAGCGGAATGAGAAAAGAGAAAGGGATCCAGACGACGGGGATGAGAATAACCGTAATCCGGTCAGAAAATTCTCTGCTTCAGAGAAACAAAAGGGTGTGATGACTGATGAAATAGCACACAAAGACGGCATGCCTCAGCAACAGCGTCAAGGCCGGCGTGAAGTCATTGACATGATTGCTGGAGGATTCGCTGGAGGAGGAGCTTCAATTACAGCTCGTAAGAATCATCATAGAATGATTCTGTCCGTGCAAGGGAAAGTCAAAGACAATCGCCCTTACAGAGGTGGGATTGAGGCTCCAACAATCTCTTTCTCCGATGAGGATTTTGGCCCAACCATTCCTGGTGGTGACGATGCTGTGGTCATCACTGCAGTGATAGCCAACAAGGATGTCCGAAGAATCCTTGTTGACCAGGGAAGTTCCTGCGATGTTATTTTCTATAATTGCTTTGAAAGAATGGGTTTTAAAGACTCAGACTTACAGCTTTATACGCAGGAACTAACAGCTTTCAACGGAGCAAAGCAATCGACTAAAGGGTATCTTGATACCCTTATTTCGTTTGAAGGCGAACCAGGGACCAGGACGGTTAAATCCCGAGTGCTGGTGATTGATGTCAAATCACCATTTAACGGCATCATAGGCCGCCCCACACTAAATGCAATGGAGGCAGTTGTATCAACCCCACATCTCCTTATCAAATTCATTGACAAGGATAATGTTGTTTCATCTATTCGGGGTGATCAAGAGATGGCTAGGTACTGCTACAACCTAAGCCTCAACATGACAAAGCTGGACGCCTCCAATAAAAAGAGGAAACTCAATGATGCTGGAGCAGCCGCTGGATCGGTAAGCCTTGTCGACCTGGACCCTAGGGCGGATTTGAACATTGATCCGTCCAACCCATTAAAGCCCACACCGGATGGAAGTTCCAGGGACATCGTCTTGGGAGATTCTCCAGAAAAGATCACCCATATTAATGACAAGCTAGATACAGAAATGGAACAGCGACTACTGACGCTCCTGCAAGAATTTAAAGACCTCTTTGCATGGACTGCAGCCGATATGCCTGGCATAGACCCTGCTTTCTGCTGTCATAAATTATCCGTCTATCCAGAGACGAGACCGGTTGCCCAAAAGAAAAGGAGATTGGGCCCAGAGAAACAGAAAGCAGCTTGCCAGCAAACTGAGGAATTACTGAAGGCCGGATTTATCAAAGAAATCCGTTATTCCTCTTGGCTCTCGAATGTGGTGATGGTCCGTAAGTCCAATGGTAAATGGAGAATGTGCATTGACTATGTGGACCTCAACCGTTGCTACCCAAAGGATCCTTATCCTCTTCCTAATATAGATCGGATGGTAGATGATTCCTCTGGTTATCAATACCTGAGTTTCATGGATGCTTATTCAGGTTACAACCAGATTCCGATGTGCGAAGAGGATCAAGAAAAGACAGCTTTCATAAACGATCGCGGTGTCTTTTGCTATACAGTTATGCCCTTCGGCCTGAAAAATGCTGGGGCCACTTACCAACGCATGATCAACAAGATTTTTGAGGGTATGCATACCAAGCTTGTTGAAGTGTACATCGATGATATAATAGCCAAGACACCAGTTGGAGGCGATCATATTGAAGACCTACGCCAAGTATTTACCCGCTTGAGAGAATTTAACATGAGTCTAAACCCAATGAAATGCACTTTCGCTGTCCCTGCTGGGAAGTTCTTGGGTTTCATGTTAACTCAACGTGGTATTGAAGCCAATCCAGGGAAGTGCCAAACGATTCTAGACATGCAGAGTCCAAAGAATCTCAGAGAAGTCCAATCCCTGAATGGCAAAGTAGCAGCTTTGGCACGGTTCATGCCTAAAATGGCTCACAGATCACTCCCTCTATATAAAATACTAAAAAAGTCCAAGAAGTTCGAGTGGGGACAGGAACAAGAGAAAGCATTCCAAGAGCTTAAGGAGCTTAAAGAGAAAGCATTCTCACAAAGCCTGACCCCGAGGATACACTCATCCTATACTTGGCTATTTCAGATGAAGCTTTGGGCGTTGCCTTGATAAAAGAAACTCCCGATGGACAGAGACCGGTCTATTTCACTAGCAAAACCTTACAAGGTGCTGAGATCCGGTATCAAAAAATCGAAAAGGCCGCCCTCGCTGTTGTTTAGGCCTCTCGACGACTACGTCCGTACTTTCACGCCCATCCAATTATAGTGAGAACGGATTTACCACTCCGCTCTGTTTTATTCAAGCCCAATCTCGCTGGGAGGATGATCAAATGGTCTATTGAACTCTCTGAGTTTGATATAGCCTATGAACCCCGAAGCGCTATTAAAGCTCAGGTCCTGGCTGATTTTATTGTGGAAATGACAGGGACTGATCCAGATTCCCCTCGTGTCCATTGGACCATTTACGTTGATGGTTCATCGAACCAAAGAGGCTCTGGAGCAGGTGTAGTTCTAGAAAGTGATGACGGAGTACACCTGGAAATCTCCCTTCGCTTTAATTTCAAAACATCCAACAACCAAGCTGAGTATGAAGCTTGTTTGGCCGGACTGAGAGCTGCAATTGACATCGGAGCTTCTGAGGCGACGCTCTGCAGCGATTCACAACTGGTGATTTCACAAATCTTAGGAGATTATCAGGCTCGCGAACCTCAACTCCAATTATACTTGAACTGTGTCAAGGAGTTGAGAGAGAAATTCTCAAAAATGGAATTCAAGCATGTTCCACGTGAAGAGAATACTAGAGCGGATATACTCTCCAGATTAGCAAGCACCAAACGACCAGGTAGCACCACTACGCTGGTTCAAAGCACACTAACGTCGCCCAGCATTCCTCTTTTCCCTTCTCTAAATGCCATAATGACAAACTCCCTTTATGGAGACACATGGATGGTGTAACGCCCCGAAACGTTGATTAAAATTTTTCGAATAAATTTTTCACTTTTTCGAAAGATCATTTTAAAATTCATCAATTTATTTCAGAGTTTATGTAACAGTTGATAACAGCGGAAAAATTATCATACATGCTAGACGTGAATAATTAAATTCAAGAAAATACTTAAGTAGCGGAAACGATGTACATGACATATTATACTTATTACAACCCATAAAATCAAAATTCAGGTAATAATCCAAATAGACATTCATCATGGCATCACTCTGCATTCTGCATGTCATTCGCTGTAAAAATTAATGTAAGAGTGAGACAGAATATAGAATAAATATAAAATAGATATAATTGCACAAACACAATCAACAATTCATAATGATATGATGAATATGCCAAACAAGTCCATTTAATAATTCTTCAATTAGTTAAATGATGTCATGCTGGATCCATTTGGTTTGGTGGGAATACTGCAGTAAAAGTCTCATAGAGACACAATTAGGGCTTTAGCATATACCATGAATCCCTATACTTCATGGCGCTTACACAATTAGGGCTTTAGCATATACCATGAATCCCTATACTTCATGGCGCTTACACAATTAGGGCTTTAGCATATACCATGAATCCCTATACTCCATGGCGCTTAAACAATTAGGGCTTTAGCATATACCATGAATCCCTATACTTCATGGCGCTTAAACAATTAGGGCTTTAGCATATACCATGAATCCCTATACTTCATGGCGCTTAAGTACCGAAGTACACAATTATCATAAGTAGGGCTTTGCATAGACCATGAATCCCTACACTCCATGGCACACAACAAAATAGGGCTTAACTCATCATAGAGTAACCCCCCACCAGGGTAGGCAATCACAGAACCCCTAAATTCCATGATGCGTCCAATGCTTATGATGCATGAATGCCTTTAATTCTCTTTATCATTTAACATACCATGATATCCACATTTCTAAAACCTCTTGGATAATACAAGTCCTCAAGGGACACAATACACATAATAATTCATAAAATCATGGATTTACTGTTTCAACCACACATGTCAATAACCACAAGGCATTCATGTACATATATATTAATTATGTCATTCATAATTATTCACCATCATAATATACTAACTGTGTGATACTCAACAGCATTTATAATAATTCATAATCACTCAAGAATTCAATAATAAATCATTACTCATAGAGAAAACATCATTTTTATCCATAATAACCATCATAAGTAAATTTCAGCATTTCCAAACAGCGACATGCAATAGTAAAACAGTCATAATATGAGCAAATCAACTCCTTTTTAGGTGATTCCACTTTCTATAGTTCAATAACATAATAGTATACAACTTTCATGAAGAACGCAATTTCAAATTCCGAACAGAAATATTATTTATCCACGAAATACCACACTGTCTCAAGGTGAGTTTTCAAAACGTACATATATTAGTATTTTCAACGTTTTTAGAGCTACACAAATGATTTTAACATGAAACCAGTTCTAAAATACTCTTAACATAATTATCTACAACTTTCATGAAGACACCAACAACTAATTCATACCACAAAATTCCCAGTATTGAAAACAAGATTCAGATTTCATAGTTAACAGATTTGCATCATGAACACACTTCTGTATTTTGAGCATAACTAGAGCTACAAGCGTCTTTTTAACTTGAAACCACTTTCTATAAATCCCTAACATGTATATCTACAACTTTCGTGCAGACATCAAAGGCTGATTATGCATGTACAATTCCCAGAATATCAAAATATGCATAGAACATAGCTTAAACATTTCACTCGGTCATGCTGTAGTATTTTGGCTATAACTTTTGTTATACATATCCAAATCAGTTGAATCAGGTATCAAAATTCACATAACAAAAAGATCTATAACTTTCATGAAGAAGTCAGAGTCAAATTCATACGTTTTCAGCTTCAAAATTAAGCAACAAGATACGAAATTAAAACTGGAATTCTAGAACAGCATACAACTCTACCCATTTCACAAATATTCACAACCCTGTCCCCTCTTACTTGTCTGAAGATATTAGGCTGATTGAAAAAGGCCTCCTTGCTGTCTTAGTTTCAACTCCGAAGTTGCTTTGATAGAGAAGAGGAATTGAGAGATAAAAGGTTCAATAATTTCCTTGTTCTAAGGGTATTCGGAAGAGGTGTGTTAGTTTAATAATGCAAAGGCAAGTGGGGAGACAAGCTTTCCCGTGATTGCAATTTAGTGGGCTGTTAGGTGTGTTTGATTGTGGAAATAATGGAAGTTCAGATAAGAAATGAGCTGTAACATTGTCCATTTCTGGCCGTCCTACGTACTAGAGCAATTAGTGGGTTCAAATGCATTAAAAAATGCCTAAAAGACAAAAAAAAAGTCAAAAGTTACTTCTGCACTTCAAAACCGACTGGACTACCACTTCCAAGTCCGGTTGAGGAGAACTTAGCAGTCCCTCAATTTCTTCTTTGGGCGGATTTCACCCGGTCTTGTACATCGGTTGAAGGATTAGGTGGGATAATGGAGCCTTTTGATTCCTTTCACAGTCAGCTTTGCATTGATTGGGATAAAATATATAAAAGTATTATAATGGATGTACTTTCCCCTGTGATTGGTTCGTTGTGCCACTTATTTTTGGATTCATGTGATTAAGTGGGCTGATCACTAGTTGAAGTGGAATTAAAAAGGTGTTCAATGTTGGAGGATTTGAGGAGGTTGGTATTGCATGTGAGGGCGGAGTGAGGTGTGAGGGCGGTATTGAGTGTGAGGGCGGTCTTGAGGGTGAAGGGCGGTGTTGAGGGTTAAGGGCGTTGTTGAGTGTGAAGGGCGGTGTTGAGTGTTAAGGGTGGTATTGAGTATATGGGGCGGTGTAGGGTGTGAGGGCGGTGTTGATTATGAAGGGCGGTGTTGATACATCTTAGTGTATAAGTAATTCCTAAGAAATGCCCATGCTCAAAAAGACGTTCACGTTACTCCGCCAAGGCATTTGACCTCGTCAATGCTTATTTCTCCGCCAAGGCACGAGACCCCGCCTAGGCTTATTACTCCGTCAAAACGTGTGACTCCGCCTAAGCTTATTACTCCGCCAAGGCATGAGACCCCGTCTAGGCTTATTACTACGTGTGACTTCGCCTAATCTATTTACTCCGCCAAGGCATGAGACTCCGCCTATGCTTATTACTCTGTTAAAACGTGTGACCCCGTTTAAGCTCATTACTCCGCCAAGGTACGTGACTCCGCCAATAAGGAACAGTTCAATTACCATCCAACTATTCAGTAAGCAACTAACAACTTCCAATAGCCAACAGTTCGGAAAACTACACCGTCCAGCAACCAATAAGACATCACTTAGTCTTGTGGTCAATTAATAAGCTTTCCACTTGGCTTTGTAGGAAAGCCGTACCCTTTCCACTCATTATTATCTTCTTTTCTTGGACGGACTCAATCCGGTCTGCATCATACTGGGTCTTTTCTTTCTTTCATCAGCATTCCAATGTAAGATAGAGGACATCGGGTGGTTTCTGACATCGGATTGCTCAAACGAGCAAGGGTCCTTCTCGCTCAAGCGGAATCCCGCTTGCTTGAGCGACTCAACCAGTTCTCGCTCGAAATTCCTCTGAAACTGACTCAAGTACTTTGATTTCTCACTCGGTTTCTGTCACTCGGCTAAGATTGATTCTAAACCGACCCAAGACATATATGTTGTCAATAGGAATTTCTTCGTTCAGGATTGCAACTTCTGATCCTAATTGACTCGGAAACGAGTCTTTGAAATATGCTTGACTCAGGAATGAGTCTCCCTGGGATGTTTGACTCGGAAACGAGTCACTTAGGAATAATTGACTCTGGGGTGAATCCTTTGAAGAACTTGACTCGGAATTTGAGTCTTATCTATGAGAATCTATGAAATTTCTAAATTTCATCCAAAAATAAAATTTTTTGAAGTATAATAGACCATTTATAAAGCGTTCTATTCATTGTTTAACACATATAGACCTTCCATGTTTTATAAATTACAAAATAGAGCTATTATTAAAAGCAGGATGTTACAATTCTCCCACCCTAATAAAAATTTCGTCCTCGAAATTTCAAAGCTGAAATCTTTCCGTATCATCATTCGGAATACAATCCTATTACAATATACATATTTATGCCATTAATATACCATCATAAATATCCTCCTCCAATACTCTTTATCAAATCCTAGCTCGTCTAACTTCAATTTACATGCTCGTGTTAGGCTTCGGGAATTCCCTTCCCAAGTCCAAGATTCCTTAAATCTTACAAGAGCTAATCACACCCGTCAATAATAATACTATGGTCCTTAGTTTTTAAGATCATCACATGAATCATTCAACTATTACTATTTCAACTACTTCAAAGTGACTCTAGTATTTATTACCTTAATTCACTATCAATTGCTTGCAACCATTATTAACATCATCATAAACATCAATAATCTAAATTTAAGTCCTCTAATCACTCACATACTCATATACACTCTTCTCCTAATCCCCAATAATCAATACCAATGTTTTAATAATTCGATTCCTTATATATATCATCATCCTAGAGTATTAAAAGTCATCAGAATCATTAACTTAACCAAAATCCTCAACTTATTATACTCTTCATCAAAACTTAATAATCATTTCTAATAACTACTAATCTCCGTTATTAATAACACCTACACACATTATCATGGGCTTCCACAAAATCACTCTTCATAACATTATCATTCATTTTTCCCAAATCCTAGAGTTAGGGTTTCACTAAAATTAAACAGTCACCCTTAACAGCCATTATCTTCCATCTCAAATCTTAAAATCTTCGTATACCATTTCACACTTATCCAAAGATACTTAAGACATATTCTCAAACAATTAATCAAACAATTCACATAGTATATCAAGAATCAATACATATCATAGTAATTGGTCCTGAATTTTTGAAAATGCTCTGATACCAACATTGTAACGCCCCGAAACGTTGATTAAAATTTTTCAAATAAATTTTTCGCTTTTTCGAAAGATCATTTTAAAATTCATCAATTTATTTCAGAGTTTATGTAACAGTTGATAACAGCGGAAAAATTATCATACATGCTAGACGTGAATAATTAAATTCAAGAAAATACTTAAGTAGCGGAAACGATGTACATGACATATTATACTTATTACAACCCATAAAATCAAAGTTCAGGTAATAATCCAAATAGACATTCATCATGGCATCACTCTGCATTCTGCATGTCATTCGCTGTAAAAATTAATGTAAGAGTGAGACAGAATATAGAATAAATATAAAATAGATATAATTGCACAAACACAATCAACAATTCATAATGATATGATGAATATGCCAAACAAGTCCATTTAATAATTCTTCAATTAGTTAAATGATGTCATGCTGGATCCATTTGGTTTGGTGGGAATACTGCAGTAAAAGTCTCATAGAGACACAATTAGGGCTTTAGCATATACCATGAATCCCTATACTTCATGGCGCTTACACAATTAGGGCTTTAGCATATACCATGAATCCCTATACTTCATGGCGCTTACACAATTAGGGCTTTAGCATATACCATGAATCCCTATACTCCATGGCGCTTAAACAATTAGGGCTTTAGCATATACCATGAATCCCTATACTTCATGGCGCTTAAACAATTAGGGCTTTAGCATATACCATGAATCCCTATACTTCATGGCGCTTAAGTACCGAAGTACACAATTATCATAAGTAGGGCTTTGCATAGACCATGAATCCCTACACTCCATGGCACACAACAAAATAGGGCTTAACTCATCATAGAGTAACCCCCCACCAGGGTAGGCAATCACGGAACCCCTAAATTCCATGATGCGTCCAATGCTTATGATGCATGAATGCCTTTAATTCTCTTTATCATTTAACATACCATGATATCCACATTTCTAAAACCTCTTGGATAATACAAGTCCTCAAGGGACACAATACACATAATAATTCATAAAATCATGGATTTACTGTTTCAACCACACATGTCAATAACCACAAGGCATTCATGTACATATATATTAATTATGTCATTCATAATTATTCACCATCATAATATACTAACTGTGTGATACTCAACAGCATTTATAATAATTCATAATCACTCAAGAATTCAATAATAAATCATTACTCATAGAGAAAACATCATTTTTATCCATAATAACCATCATAAGTAAATTTCAGCATTTCCAAACAGCGACATGCATTAGTAAAACAGTCATAATATGAGCAAATCAACTCCTTTTTAGGTGATTCCACTTTCTATAGTTCAATAACATAATAGTCCACAACTTTCATGAAGAACACAATTTCAAATTCCGAACAGAAATATTATTTATCCACGAAATACCACACTGCCTCAAGGTGAGTTTTCAAAACGTACATATATTAGTATTTTCAACATTTTTAGAGCTACACAAATGATTTTAACATGAAACTAGTTCTAAAATACTCTTAACATAATTATCTACAACTTTCATGAAGACACCAACAACTAATTCATACCACAAAATTCCCAGTATTGAAAACAAGATTCAGATTTCATAGTTAACAGATTTGCATCATGAACACACTTCTGTATTTTGAGCATAACTAGAGCTACAAGCGTCTTTTTAACTTGAAACCACTTTCTATAAATCCCTAACATGTATATCTACAACTTTCGTGCAGACATCAAAGGCTGATTATGCATGTACAATTCCCAGAATATCAAAATATGCATAGAACATAGCTTAAACATTTCACTCGGTCATGCTGTAGTATTTTGGCTATAACTTTTGTTATACATATCCAAATCAGTTGAATCAGGTATCAAAATTCACATAACAAAAAGATCTATAACTTTCATGAAGAAGTCAGAGTCAAATTCATACGTTTTCAGCTTCAAAATTAAGCAACAAGATACGAAATTAAAACTGGAATTCTAGAACAGCATACAACTCTACCCATTTCACAAATATTCACAACCCTGTCCCCTCTTACTTGTCTGAAGATATTAGGCTGATTGAAAAAGGCCTCCTTGCTGTCTTAGTTTCAACTCCGAAGTTGCTTTGATAGAGAAGAGGAATTGAGAGATAAAAGGTTCAATAATTTCCTTGTTCTAAGGGTATTCGGAAGAGGTGTGTTAGTTTAATAATGCAAAGGCAAGTGGGGAGACAAGCTTTCCCGTGATTGCAATTTAGTGGGCTGTTAGGTGTGTTTGATTATGGAAATAATGGAAGTTCAGATAAGAAATGAGCTGTAACATTGTCCATTTCTGGCCGTCCTACGTACTAGAGCAATTAGTGGGTTCAAATGCATTAAAAAAATGCCTAAAAGACAAAAAAAAAGTCAAAAGTTACTTCTGCACTTCAAAACCGACTGGACTACCACTTCCAAGTCCGGTTGAGGAGAACTTAGCAGTCCCTCAATTTCTTCTTTGGGCGGATTTCACCCGGTCTTGTACATCGGTTGGAGGATTAGGTGGGATAATGGAGCCTTTTGATTCCTTTCACAGTCAGCTTTGCATTGATTGGGATAAAATATATAAAAGTATTATAATGGATGTACTTTCCCCTGTAATTGGTTCGTTGTGCCACTTATTTTTGGATTCATGTGATTAAGTGGGCTGATCACTAGTTGAAGTGGAATTAAAAAGGTGTTCAATGTTGGAGGATTTGAGGAGGTTGGTATTGCATGTGAGGGCGGAGTGGGGTGTGAGGGCGGTATTGAGTGTGAGGGCGGTCTTGAGGGTGAAGGGCGGTGTTGAGGGTTAAGGGCGTTGTTGAGTGTGAAGGGCGGTGTTGAGTGTTAAGGGCGGTATTGAGTATATGGGGCGGTGTAGGGTGTGAGGGCGGTGTTGATTATGAAGGGCGGTGTTGATACATCTTAGTGTATAAGTAATTCCTAAGAAATGCCCATGCTTAAAAAGACGTTCACGTTACTCCGCCAAGGCATTTGACCTCGTCAATGCTTATTTCTCCGCCAAGGCACGAGACCCCGCCTAGGCTTATTACTCCGTCAAAACGTGTGACTCTGCCTAAGCTTATTACTCCGCCAAGGCATGAGACCCCGTCTAGGCTTATTACTATGTGTGACTCCGCCTAATCTTATTACTCCGCCAAGGCATGAGACTCCGCCTATGCTTATTACTCTGTTAAAACGTGTGACCCCGTTTAAGCTCATTACTCCGCCAAGGTACGTGACTCCGCCAATAAGGAACAGTTCAATTACCATCCAACTATTCAGTAAGCAACTAACAACTTCCAATAGCCAACAGTTCGGAAAACTACACCGTCCAGCAACCAATAAGACGTCACTCAATCTTGTGGTCAATTAATAAGCTTTCCACTTGGCTTTGTAGGAAAGCCGTACCCTTTCCACTCATTATTATCTTCTTTTCTTGGACGGACTCAATCCGGTCTACATCATACTGGGTCTTTTCTTTCTTTCATCAGCATTCCAATGTAAGATAGAGGACATCGGGTGGTTTCTGACATCGGATTGCTCAAACGAGCAAGGGTCCTTCTCGCTCAAGCGGAATCCCGCTTGCTTGAGCGACTCAACCAGTTCTCACTCGAAATTCCTCTGAAACCGACTCAAGTACTTTGATTTCTCACTCGGTTTCTGTCACTCGGCTAAGATTGATTCTAAACCGACCCAAGACATATATGTTGTCAATAGGAATTTCTTCGTTCAGGATTGCAACTTCTGATCCTAATTGACTCGGAAACGAGTCTTTGAAATATGCTTGACTCAGGAATGAGTCTCCCTGGGATGTTTGACTCGGAAACGAGTCACTTAGGAATAATTGACTCTGGGGTGAATCCTTTGAAGAACTTGACTCGGAATTTGAGTCTTATCTATGAGAATCTATGAAATTTCTAAATTTCATCCAAAAATAAAATTTTTTGAAGTATAATAGACCATTTATAAAGCGTTCTATTCATTGTTTAACACATATAGACCTTCCATGCTTTATAAATTACAAAATAGAGCTATTATTAAAAGCAGGATGTTACAGTGGCCCCCTACATCCGTTATTTGGCTGATGGACAGCTACCTACGGATGAGAAGGAAAAGACAAGGATAAGGAGGGAATTACCATACTTCACTATGATCGATGGTAATCTTTACAGAAGGGCGCTCTCCGTGCCCTATTTGATTTGTCTCAAAGAGAATGAGGTGCAAGACGTAATGGAAGAAGTGCATGAAGGACAATGTGGACACCACGCCGGAGGAAGAAGCTTAATGCGAAAAATCCTCAGGGCCGGATACTAGTGGCCCACGATGAAGCAAGACTCCATTGACTTCGTCAAAAAATGCGACGCTTGCCAAAAATTCTCTAATCTTTACCACACACCGGCGAAAGAACTCTTCACATCCGCTGTTCCATGGCCCTTCTACCAATGGGGATTGGATATTTTGGGCCCCTTTCCAACTGCTCCTGGGGGCATCAAATATCTCATTGTAGGGGTCGATTATTTCACTAAGTGGATTGAAGCAGAGCCGGTGGTACATATTACTTCAGCCTGAACTCGTCGTTTCATGTATGAAAACATTATAACATGATTCGGGGTCCCAGCACGGGTTGTCACAGATAATGGCACCCAATTCACAGATAGAAAATTCACAGATTTACTCGAAGGGTTAGGAATAACCCAAATATTCTCATCCGTCGAACATCCCCAAACCAACGGCCAAGCTGAAGTGGCCAACAGGGAGGTGCTGAAAGGACTAAAGAAACGCCTTGGTGAAGCCAAGGGCGGATGGACGGACCAGTTGTGTCACGTCTTATGGGCATATCGGACAACGCCCCATTCTTCCACCAATGAATCCCCATACCACCTGACATATGGGGTAGAGGCAATGATACCCGTGGAATTGCAAATTGCTTCCACTAGGGTCAAATACTTCTCTGAAGAAAACAATAACGCTAACTTGGCATCAGAAATGGATGTCATACAAGAACTCAGAGAAGATGCATTCATCAGAGATCAGGCTATCAAAGCCAAAGTTGCTCTCCGATACAACAAACGAGTCCAATCAAGGACTTTCAACATCGGAGATTTAGTTTTGAGGAAAGCAAGTGTAGGGAATAAATTTGCTCATCAAGGCAAATTAGCCCCAAACTGGGAAAGCCCATACAGGGTATCCGAGGTTGCTGGCAAAAGCTCTTACCGCCTTGAGAACCTTGATGGCACTCTAATCCGAAATAAGTGGAACACCCAAAACTTGCGCATCTATTATAGCTAGCTGCTGGAACGATACATACTCTCCTATCCTCATTTTAAACTGAATACTGGAGAAATTATTTTCCCAGCTACGCTTTCATTGTAATTCTTATTTTTGATTTAATAAGAACCTCTCACAACAATTTAACTCTTTCGAGTTTTTCTTATGCTGTGATTTTCAGTTTATCCGGCGTACAGAAGCATATTCAGGACGGATGATCTCAACTACCTATTTTGTAGTTGACGATGTAACTCCTTGAATATGTGCAGAATACAAGAGCATACTCAGGACAGATGATCTCAATTACCCATTCTGTAATTGACGATGTAACTCCTCGAGTATGTGTAAGAAACTGAAGGCCCGGATTGTAGGATTAAACCGAACTCTGGGTACGGTTAGTAAGTTTGGCTGAACACCGGTGAAGACCTGGGCTGTAGGATTAAACCGAACCTCAGGAAATGGGTTGTAGGATTGAACCGAACCCCATTCTAAGAACGGTAAAAGGGTAGAACCCAACACCGTATTGAAGGCTTGGGCGCAGTAAGCTGGTTCTTCTTTAAGACCACGCTGAACCCCAAGTAACGGGCACAGTAGGTTCAGGATTAGCCCTGATCTGAACCCCGTGTTGAAGGCTCGGATTGTAGGATTAAACCAAACTCTGAGTACGACTAGTAGGATTGACCGAACGTCGGTGAAGAATCGTCATTGGGTAAAACCAAAGACCGATTGAAGAACGGTTAGTAGGATTAAACCGAACGCCAAATATGACATGGATTGTAGGATCAAACTGAACTCCAAACACAACAAGTAAGTTATATTGAACTCCAAATTAATACTCTCTTTTGAAGTTCTTTATTTGGAAGTTTTATAGGTTTAAATTCTGAGTCATCAATTCTTCAATTGAAACCTGACTCATAAACTCCGACCCAAAAATAATTCATTCGGGTACGCCACAATCTGAGGCATATTCACCCGAAACCTTTCAGTCGGAAATATTTATATTCGCAATCATCAAATAGAGGAATTTCTACTCGAAATCCTCACTCTTAAAAACTCTCACGTGAAAGCATCACTCAGAGTTTGCTCAAAGTACTGATCACCCAATAATACTAGGGGACAGTATTAACAATTTAACGAATATCTTGAGGAATGAACTCTTAATGAAACGTTTTCACAATTATTTCCCCTCAGGATTAGCATTACAAGCCGTTCCCATGACAATAACATGTTCACTCACAACGTCGGTCCCTATTATGATATTTACGACCAAAAGGCCTGACTTTTAAGAAGCAAGACATCTTTTACCAGGCTTTTATACCAAATTATTCATACTTGACAAAAGGAACTCTATCTTTTTTGTCAAACCAAGTCTTTGGCTATCAAAATGCCTATGCATGAAAACGATAGTTATACGTCTCTATCCGTTCTTCATCTTGCATGTAAAAATCCGGAATGAAGATTCTACGTTCATACCCGATCTTCACTACTTAAGTCCGGAATGATTCAATACACATGCAATCCCTCTATTAAAGTTGTTTTCTACTAAACAAGTATATAAAGGCAAATAGCTCTTTTATTGATCAAATGGAAATTACATGAAGAAATTCGTTTAGTAATCCGGAGCTAATCCCGGAACACAGCGAATTTGAATCAATAAAAAAGAAAATACAGGGAAGGCATTAGTTCTTCTGACTTGTATCTCCTTCCTTCCCTTTGCCTTTATCTCCGGTCTTGCCTTCGTTAACGCTAGAGCTTGTTCCTGTACTTCTGAGCTTCAGGAGAGAAGGTCCCATTGATTGGCCTTCAGGTAAATGAGCAAACTTGTATGGCATGTCAGGCGGACTCTCATGACGGTTTTCAACAATGGCCACCAGTTTCCCTTGGTGAAACTCATAGAACGGATCAATACCATTCAAATTAAATGTCACCTCGGGATTCCGGTATTGAACTTGACGAACTGCCAACCCGAAAGATTCCTTGACTGCTTGATCACACATATCTACAGCTTCAGCCAATTCTGCTTTCAGGGTTTTGACTTTGTCAGTCGAATCTGCCAACTTTAAGAGCAGCTCCTTCTCCTTACGCGACCAATCTTCTGCTCCTTGAGAGTAGACAATCTTGGCTTCCTTAAGCTCCTCTCCCAGCTTTGAAGAGTGTTCCTTCTCCGTACAAAGACTGGCATGGAGGTCGGAATTGATTTTCTTTTGGTCAAGTACTTGGACCTCCAGCTCCTTGGCAAGGTACTTCAGTCTGGCAATTTCCTCGTCCTTCTTATATCCTTCCTCTCTGGAAGCCTCTAATCTACCTTCTAAACGGAGGATGTTTGCCTTATCTCTAGCAGCAGCAATGCTAAGATTGTTAACCTTGCCAACCAATAAACTGAGCCTTTCATTGTCTTCTGAAAGCTTGCGAACCGACTTCAGAAGACCGGATAACTCTGCCAAATACTTCTGTCCGGCATCGCAAGCTTTGGTTACTTCTCCGCTCTCCAATGAAGGCTTCAGCTTATACGGAGATTCAGGAACGCTCTCAGGAACAGAACCCTCATATACAAGGTATTGTGCAAGACCGGAATTACCTTCAGGAGGGCAGGGAGCTTTAGGTGCAAAGTAAGTTGTTATTGGTTTTGCACCAAAAGTAATCACGCTGTCTGGGGCATCCAGAGTGTGCCCTTTCACCTTTTTTCCCTTAGAAGACTCCGGATCAGCAGCCCCTTTCGAGGTTTTTGGTTTCTTGGGAGAAGGTTGAGAGTCTGAGGTCTTGGAGGAATCACGCTTTGTCCTTTTCTTTCTCTCTCTGACCTTCACAACCGCAGCCTCAGAGGCTGGCTTCTCAGATCCGCCCTCTAGCAAAGGGATATCATCACCAGTAGATGAAGTCAAGATTATAGTCTCAGCAGTGGCCTTTTTAGAGTTCCGTTTCGCCTGAATGTCGTTCTCAGCCGCAACAAAATTCTCTCCTGCTTTGAGTCCTTTCAGCTTATTCATCTCTGGTGACTTGGTCTGGATTTCAACTGCAAAACCAAATAACGCAATTAGAGATCAAAGATTTCGAAGCATGATATATAAAAGCGTGAAAAATGGCAGGAAAATTACGTAGATACTCCTCGCGGGTAGACTTCGATCCTAGCAAACGCCTACAGGAGAAAAATTGGTGCGAGGCGGTGTAGGATTAGAGAGCGGAAAGAACAAAAACCGAAGATGCGCTCAATTCATCTTCCTCAGTGTAGTACGCCTGGGAGGTTAATAAGAAATGCTCATGCGTCCAGGCCACTGGGAATTTCGGAATCCCATCTTCGGTTAACCAAAAAACTGGTTCGTCAGGGTGGACGCTGATCTTCGTAAAGTAAGCTTTGAATGAATGACCATAAACTTTGGCGGAGTCAGTGTACGCCTCAAAGTTGATAATCTTGGAAAGAGTCCGGAGGGATATCAAGCTCACTCCCCCCTTCTCCTTGTTCGCACGGCGGACCACTTGGGAGAAGTAGAAGAGCATAGCCACCGTTGGTTTAAAGTTAAAGTGCTCCCCAAGCACTTCAAGAGAGCGGACCCACCCCCATCCGTTGGGGTGAAGCTGCGAAGGGGCGCAGTCCAAGAATCTCAGAACCCCCATCTGAAACTTTGTGAAGGGAAAACGCACGCCTAGATTCAGAAACAGAAAGTTATACATATATATGGACCTTTCGTCCGGTGTATGACATATCTGATCTGATGGAAGCGGAGCTAACACCAAAAAGCACCATTTATATTTATCCTTCTTGAAAACCGTAAAACGCGGTTCCAGCTCCGCTCCGTCCTCCCGAGCCCAGACGGATAGTGTTTCACGGAATTCCTCAACCACCCAGCTGAATGGGCGTTTCTGTTGGAATTTCACCCAATCGATCTGGTGTGCGACTACATTGCACAGTCCGGAAGCTGTCTTCATTATATACTGCTGAGAGGGTGCTTCCCCACCGGATGTTCTTCCCCCAGTGGTCTTCTTCACCGCCATTGTAAAAGCTTTCACGCTGCGGTAAAAATCCACATCGTCAGAGAGATACAAATCAGCACTCTCAGCACTCTCACTAGAGGAGGATTCCGAAGAGGGTATTATCACCCTTCGCCTTTGATATGGCGACGCCTCCCTCTCTGGGTATTGTGGCTTTGATTGGAAGATCACTGGGATCCTCCCACCACGAACTGTAGGGTTTCGAGTTAAAGCCCTTCCTCCTCTTCCTCTAGGGCTAACACCACTAAAGCTAAAACCTTTCCTAGACATTTACAGATACTGAAACAAGACACAAAAAATGGAAGGAGAATGGTTACCTAAGGATGAAAGAGGATAGTGAATTAAAATTCACAGAGGCAAACACGAAAATCTTCTCGAAACTTTTGCAGAGGTTCGTCGAGGGAGCAAGAAGAAGTGATTACTAGAATTGCCAAATATGCCTTTTTCAGGGCATGAAAACTCTCAAATACTGATTCAAGCAACTTGTCGTTTACTTTCAAACGACTCTCCGTTTTAATGAATCAAAATCGTCGTTTTTAACCCAAAGGCGCGAAAATGTCATCGTTTTGTCATAAAGCCTTCTAAATGGGCCTATTAAATCCAAATCCTAGGCCCACCAAGTTCCTATATGACGGTTATTAAGACATGCGCATTTAACGCAATAATGGCTCGCCCACGTGATTACAGGCATTAAATGTCCAATCATGAGAAACGTGGCCACCATTACCCGAATACCAAAGGTTGCAAAATTCGATAAACTTCTGAGATTCTTAGTGTTCTAATCCGCCCTCAAGCGTTTCATCACAACGGAACCTTGTTCCCAGAGCGGATAATTACACACCAGTACAATTCCGAAATCCAGACGTACTACGATCGATATAGCTCACATGAGCAAATCTACTAATTCCTCACATTAGCTAGGGGGCTAGTAGAGTACTACTGATATCTGATTTCGGATACGAAAATTGAACACTCAATCCATATGATTAAGAAGCATCCACCTTAATCCGTTCTCCTACGATTGAAAAAATGTCTCCAGGATGGATTATCTCAATCACTTAATCTGTGATCTGACGATGTAACTCTTGGCATTGTGTACTTGTCCAGGACGGATGATCTCAATCACCTATTCTGTGATCTGACGATGTAACTCCTGGCGCCGTACACATCCCAAGGACGGATGATCTTAATCACTTATTATGTGATCTGACGATGTAACTCCTGGTGTCATACACATCCCCAAGACGGACGATCTAAATCACCTATAAAGTGATTCGATGATGTAACTCCTGATACAAACAATCCCCATCATCATTCTTATGATGGAAGATTTTGAAAGTTAATCCGCACTTTCGCTTTCAAGTGGTATTCTCCCAGGACGGATACTCTTTATCACCTATTCTGTGGTACAATGACGTAACTCCTGGCATAGACAAACTCCCATCATCATCCTTATGATGGAAGGCTCAAACACCACTTTCTTACACCTTTGTAGTTCCCTAAACTTGGAACAATATTCTTACAATGGACGACATTGTTTTCTCCAGTGAGAATAACATGAATAAAGAACAGTCATCCGTCCTATTACACTATTTTACTAAACAACGGATCGACTCCTCTTTTCCCCAAAAGAATTAAGGATCATGCCCTAAAGACAGGCACCTTCTTCTTAACACGCACTTAGGGACATGTATATATTTATCCGTTCTAAATTCATTTGTTGTTTAATCTTCCGAGGCAATGATTTCAATTCGACCTCAAGGTTAATCATACAGAACGGATTAACAACGACTTAAAT
Organism: Clitoria ternatea; assembly: GCA_037962975.1. NCBI lineage: Eukaryota > Viridiplantae > Streptophyta > Magnoliopsida > Fabales > Fabaceae > Clitoria > Clitoria ternatea. Next base: position 291,968,011 of record CM075670.1, read on the forward strand.
ATACATGAAATGTTGAAGACAAATTTCTTAAATGAATTTTATTCATAAAGGACGAAATTACACAATTGTTCAAAACCGGAGTTGATCCCGGTACACAACTTTACATATAAATGAAAACAAGACTACGGGGGAGGAACCTGCTCTTCAGCTTTCTGTGCCTCCTCAGCACCAGGCTCTTGTGTCCCTTCCTTTGGGACTTCCTCAGGAATATCCCCTCCGGGAGCCTCAGTTCCTTCCGCAGATGAAGGAACCTCAGACGTAGGAAAGACGAAATCCGGTCCCATACTTTAACCCTCAGGAAGAGGAGGCAAACCGTATAAGGACGTTGGAGGATCTTCATGACGACCATCAACCACTGCAACTAACTTTCTTCCATGGAATTCATAGAACGAATCCATTCCATAAAGGCTAAGTTTCGCAGTGGGGTTGCGGTAGAAAACTTGACGTATAGCTAGGCCGAAGGATTCTTCAACAGCCTGGTCGCATATATCAACAGCTTCTTGCTTCTCAGCTTTCGCTATAGCCAATTCTTCCCGCAACTTTGACAGCTCCCCACTTGATCCTTCAGACTCCGCTCTCCTAGCCTTCAGTCCTTCGATTTCTAGAAGGAGCTTCTTCTCCCTTTGGGACCACTCCTCAGCAGCAGCTTTGCTTTTATCCTCAAGGTCAACCTGCTTAGCCTGGCTGCTGCGGAGTTCTTCCTTTGCTTTGTTGAGAACTTCCTCCTTCTCTGCCAGCTTGCCTTCCAAGTCTTTGAAGTCACCTTTAAGCTTAAGGTTCTCTCTGTTCATGATGTCTCCAAACTCCTTAGACTTGGCAAGACGGTCTTCCATTAATTTGATTGTGGCTTTGTCTTTCCCTGATGAGAGGTTGAGCTGTTCTAATTTATCACTCAGCTCATCAACCTTATCGAAATTGTCAGCCAACTCGCTGAATGAATAAAGCATTCCAGCAAGTTCTGCTAACTGCCACCTTCCAGCCTCACACGCTTCCTTAATTTCTTTAGTACTAAGTGTGGGCCGGAGCTCGTACATCGGCCGTGGAAGAGCTGCTGGAGTTGATCCCCGATATGAGAGGAAAGGGGTAAGAAACGAGGTGGTTGGGTAGGAGATCGGATTTGACCCAGAAACCCCGGCAACGATTCCCTTATGCTGTCCGGAGGAAACACCAGTTGTTTCCAAGGTTTCTACAGGTTTATCTTCTGAAGTTCTACGCTTCTTAGATGGACCCCCGAATGAATCATTTTTGATTTTTCTCCTCCTCTCAGCTACTAGGGGCTGACCCGTAGCTACGCCGACATCGGATGAACTGCCCTCAACCAGCGGAATGTCCCCTTCAGCATCCGAAGTCAGGATGATCAACTCAGGACGATCCTTTGTGGAGGGCTTAGGCTTAATTTCATTTTCGCGGGCAACGGATTTACCCGCCGCCTTAAATCCCTTCAACTTATTCATTTCCGGAGTTTCTTGTTCTATTTCACCTGTATGAACAAGCACAAGAGATTAGCAACTACAAAATATTCGATATATTTGACAAAGGAGAAAAAGTGAAATAAAATGAGTATTACATAGATATTCATCCCGGACTCCGCTTGAACTACTTAAAAGACGCCTACACGAAAATACGTTACGACGTGTAGTATGTGCTTCAAGTGCGAACAACACTTTTGACGACTCGGGAGACAGCTCGGATTGATTAGCGTAATATGCGTGGGAGCTCAAGAGAAAATGCTTATGGGTCCAACTCAGAGGAAATTTGTTAACACCCTCTTCATCCTTCCAAAAGACCGGTTTACTCTTCTTAATAGATATCCAGGTGAAATAGGATTTAAACGATTTTCCATCAACCTTGGCCGAATCGGTGTAAGACTCAAAGTTTACAAAAGAACAGAGAGTCTGGAGCGTCACCAGACCAACACCGCCTTGCTTATTCGCCCTCCGAACTACCTGAGTGTAGTAGAATAACATCGCTACAGTAGGCGTGAAGTTGAAATATTCACCCAAAACTTCCAAAGCACGGATGAGGCCCCATCCATTGGGATGAAGTTGAGAGGGTGCACAATTTAAAAACCTCAGCACACCCATCTGAAGTTTGGTTAAAGGGAAACGGACTCCCAGGTAATGAAAGATAAAATTGTACATATATACAGAACGGTCATTTGGGACGACGTGGCATATCCGTTCTGTTGGGAGTGGTGCGTATACCCTATACCACCTTTTTGTTTCTTCTTCCGCATGGAGCGTGAACCTTGGTTGAATCCGGGGTCCTTCCTCGTCTGCGTGACGGGAAGCCAAGTCCTTAAATTCACTAGACACCCAGCAGAAAGGCCATTTAGCCTGAAGTTCTTCCCAATTCAACCTTGAAACAGCGACGCTGTAAAGACCTTCTGTTGTCTTCACAATAGCATTATCTCCGGAAGTTCCTTCTCCAGTGGCCATTTGAATCGTCTAGACCGAATTCATTAATCTACGATAAGAAATTATGTCGTCAGAAAGTTGATAATCATTACTCACTTCATCTTTTACAAAGCGACTACAATCAGAGGACGACTCTGAGAAGGGAAAAGTCACTTTCTATAGTGAGTAAGATCCCCTTTCTGAGCGACATGACTCAGCCCTAGGAAGAATCACAAGGATTCTTCCCCATGACTATTAGGGTTGCGAGAAATTATTCTCCCCTAAATGAACCACATTCTCTTCAAGCAGGAATAACAGACCCAAAATAAGACGAGGTTTACAGGGGAAGAAGAAATAATTACCTCAGGTAATGATGATGAAGATGAAAAATGAAAAAGGTCTCGTAGAGCAAGCGACGAACTTCCTTACGAAATTTTTGCAGAATGTTGTTAAGAAATCAAAAGCGAGTGGAACCCAGAATCCACTAAGTGTTTCTTTTATAAGAAACGAAAAGGTTCGGTTACACACTCTTGAAGTTGTGTCGTTCTCGACTAAACGCATTGGTTCATAAGTGAAACGACACAACCATTCCAAATTCATGGGTGCCAAAACAATAGCAATTCGACGAAGGGCCTATCCACTAGGCCCAAAAGTTTCGAAGACTTTAGGCCCATTAAGCCCTAAACGACGGTTATTGAGATTTCCATCTCAGACGCAATAATTGCTTGCCCACGTGATTAAAAGCATTTAATGTCTAATCATGCAACGCAATTCGCGCTTTACAGCCGTTACACGAACTTCAAGAGCTTTTAATTCCAATAAACTCTTGAAATTCTTATACAACGAATCTTTGTCTAAAATCCGTTGTGACAACATCAACACACCAGATCTTTTAATCTGAGAATGGTTCTTTGCAAAATGATAATAAATGCTAAGGAACTGTTATACGCGTAAGCTTACCGATATTCAGACCTCTCGCAGGTTGAGTAGCTTATGTGAACAACCACTCAGTCCCTCACACAAGCTAGGGGACATATGATCTGGTCTCAATACCGTTATCTGATCTGCAAGACATATTTCAATGTCTTTGTCAAGACATCAACGTGTAACCGTGTCATCGGTATACATCCGGACTGTAATTCCGTATCAGGCGTTCTCCCTATACCGGTCGTTCAGGATAACACCATGACACCGGACAACACACACGTCACTGTGCTAAAGACAAGGATCATTGCTACAGGGATCGATCAATAATTCCCTACACTACGAGCCAAATTCTGCTCACGGGGATGGTCAACTTGTTCCCTAATCCTAGTCTATATTCTCCATGCTCAATATAAAATAGCCACTTGATCCAATCATGCTGGTAAGTGCGCAATAAAATAATGCTAATGGGAGTTAGTGGTTCCCCACTAACGAGTCCTCGTAAAACGAGCCAATCAGGTATATGAACTCATTTCATTAATGAAGGGAGGGATCTTCAACTGAATCTATGAAAGATTACTCTAAAAAATACATTCCTTACTTGGAATATCATCACTGACTTGAGCGTCGGAGAATCTTTGCAGGTGACACCACCATTCGCCCACTTCAACGCGTTAGGTCGGTGTGAAGGATCTCTAGGACGCCCAATCCGCTCTCCTCATTCAAGGACAACGGATATTTACACTGGATACTCATACATCCGGTCTTCTGCACAGTATTTGCATACTATTTGTGATTGACTTGAGTCCGGATCTCTAGACCCCGGTTCAGGACAGATCAATATTTATTATATATTCTGTCTCACTCTTACATTAATTTTTTACAGTGCATGCTACACAGAATGACGAGTGATGCCATGAATGAAGCTTTTATGAGTTATTGCTTGGACTTTGGTTTTATTTTAATTTTAATGGGTTGTAACAGTATAATGTACCATGTATTATTATTTTCTATATCGTTTCCGCTTTATAATTGTTTCATGCATTTAATTATTCCCGACTAGTATGCATGATAATATTCCGCAATTATCAACTTTTACGTGATTTCAAAAATTAAATTACGAGTTTCAAATGATTCTTTAAACGCGAAAAATTTATTCGGGAAATTATTAAGGACGTCACATACCCGGCTCTAGAAAGAACCGCTCTGATACCACCTGTGACGTCCTACGTCAATTTTACATTTATTTACATCCGTTTAATCATTTTTCACAATAAATTTTTCGCGTTTACTGATAGTTAATTAGATCCTAATGTAAAACCACATTTATTTTTCTTAAGCACACTCAAAATAATAACCGATAGGAAATAAATCAAATAATAAAATTGAATTAATTAAATAAGCGGAAGAAGAAAATGAAGTCAGGGGTCACTCGCTTGAGCGAGACCCTGATTCGCTTAAGCGAAACCAGTGAAGGTCGCTTAGGCGAGTTCTAACTCGCTTGAGTGAATTCTATATTTTAAACCTGAGCGAACTACGAGACATGCAAGAGAAATTCACAAATTCAGTCTTTTACTCGGAAATGGTCCTCTCGGTTGTAACATACCAGATAATTGTAGAAAATTTTTGTGAAGTGGAAATATTAAATATTGTTTTTAGGAATTTATTTGATATTTTTATGAATTATTGGTTAATTATAAAGAGTGTGATTAGGAGAAGAGAAGTTGATCCGGTCTCAATACCGGTATCCGATCTGCAAGACATATTTCAACGTCTTTGTCAAGACATCAACGTGTAACCGTGTCATCGGTATACATCCGGACTGTAATTCCGTATCAGGCGTTCTCCCTATACCGGTCGTTCAGGATAACACCATGACACCGGACAACACACACGTCACTGTGCTAAAGACAAGGATCATTGCTACAGGGATCGATCAATAATTCCCTGCACTACGAGCCAAATTCTGCTCACGGGGATGGTCAACTTGTTCCCTAATCCTAGTCTATATTCTCCATGCTCAATATAAAATAGCCACTTGATCCAATCATGCTGGTAAGTGCGCAATAAAATAATGCTAATGGGAGTTAGTGGTTCCCCACTAACGAGTCCTCGTAAAATGAGCCAATCAGGTATATGAACTCATTTCATTAATGAAGGGAGGGATCTTCAACTGAATCTATGAAAGATTACTCTAAAAAATACATTCCTTACTTGGAATATCATCACTGACTTGAGCGTCGGAGAATCTTTGCAGGTGACACCACCATTCGCCCACTTCAACGCGTTGGGTCGGTGTGAAGGATCTCCAGGACGCCCAATCCGCTCTCCTCATTCAAGGACAACGGATATTTACACCGGATACTCATACATCCGGTCTTCTACACAGTATTTGCATACTATTTGTGATTGACTTGAGTCCGGATCTCTAGACCCCGGTTCAGGACAGATCAGAAGTTAAATTAAATCTTTAAGGAAATTGTAAAGAAAAGGGAGAGATGACCGGTTGAAAAGGTTACCGGTTGGAAGTGACCGGTTGAGAGGGTAACCGGTTGCCATGAGTTAAATAATGGATTCCTTCTCTTTCTTCAATCATTTGCACAATCATTCACTCTCTTTCACGTGAAGAACTTCTGTTGCCTTTTCTTCTTCTTCCCCCATTGATTGAGAGCTGTAAGCTTTGAGGGAGGTCCATCTTTGCATCAAAGCTTGAGATAATTGCGTAGCTGTGGTAGTAGTTTCAAGGTAAGTCCTCTAAACCGTGTGAAACTGTCACCTCATCCTTTCGTTTCTTTTTGGATGAATAGCCATGTGAGGAGGAGTACTGTTCTGATTCCACTCCTCCTGGCAGTAAGCCTGTAAATGGCCCTTGACAGTGTGGATTCTGGATGATGGTGGGATGTTAATGAACTTCACGTTCCAAACCTGTAGGTGGTGGAACAAACGCTGGTAGAACGATTAAAGGAGTCGCTGCTGGAACGGTGGTGGAACGGTGAACCCAGACACTGTTGAGGCGTGGAACAGAGGTAAGGTGTAACGCCCCGTCTAATTTTCTAAATAAATTTTTTGCATTTTTAAAAGATCTTTTTAAAATTCATAAATTAAAATCAGAGTTCACATAAAGGTCGATAATAGCGGAAAAATTATCATACATGCTAGACGTGAATAATTAAATTCAAGAAAATACTTAAGTAGCGGAAACGATTTAGAAAGTAATGGTACATGACATGTTATACTTATTACAACCCATAAAATCAAAATTCAGATAATAATTCAAATAGACATTCATCATGGCATCACTCTGCATTCTGCGTGTCATTCGCTGTAAAAATTAATGTAAGAGTGAGACAGAATATAGAATAAATATAAAATAGATATAATTGCACAAACACAATCAACAATTCATAATGATATGATGAATATGCCAAACAAGTCCATTTAATAATTCTTCAATTAGTTAAATGATGTCATGCTGGATCCATTTGGTTTGGTGGGAATACTGCAGTAAAAGTCTCATAGAGACATAATTAGGGCTTTAGCATATACCATGAATCCCTATACTTCATGGCGCTTACACAATTAGGGCTTTAGCATATACCATGAATCCCTATACTTCATGGCGCTTACACAATTAGGGCTTTAGCATATACCATGAATCCCTATACTCCATGGCGCTTACACAATTAGGGCTTTAGCATATACCATGAATCCCTATACTCCATGGCGCTTAAATAATTAGGGCTTTAGCATATACCATGAATCCCTATACTTCATGGCGCTTAAACAATTAGGGCTTTAGCATATACCATGAATCCCTATACTTCATGGCGCTTAAGTACCGAAGTACATAATTATCATAAGTAGGGCTTTGCATAGACCATGAATCCCTACACTCCATGGCACACAACAAAATAGGGCTTAACTCATCATAGAGTAACCCCCCACCAGGGTAGGCAATCACGGAACCCCTAAATTCCATGATGCGTCCAATGCTTATGATGCATGAATGCCTTTAATTCTCTTTATCATTTAACATACCATGATATCCACATTTCCAAAACCTCTTGGATAATACAAGTCCTCAAGGGACACAATACACTTAATAATTCATAAAATCATGGATTTACTGTTTCAACCACACATGTCAATAACCACAAGGCATTCATGTACATATATATTAATTATGTCATTCATAATTATTCACTACCACAATATACAAATTGTATGATACTCAACAGCATTCATAATAATTCATAATCACTCAAGAATTCAATAATAAATTATTATTCATAGAGAAAACATCATTGTTATCTATAATAACCATCATAAGTAAATTTCAGCATTTCCAAACAGCGACATGCATTAGTAAAACAGTCATAATATGAGCAAATCAACTCCTTTTTAGGTGATTCCACTTTCTGTAGTTCAATAACATAATTGTCTACAACTTTCATGAAGAACACAATTTCAAATTCCGAACAGAAATATTATTTATCCACGAAATACCATACTGCCTCAAGGTGAGTTTTCAAAACGTACATATATTAGTATTTAGAACATATCTGGAGTTACAAACGTGATTTTGACATGAAACCAATTCTAAATTATTCTTAACACACATATCTACAATTTTCATGAAGACACCAACCCCTAATTCTCACCACAAACTTCCCAGTTTTAAAAACAAGATTCGGATTTCACAATTTTCAGAATTTCAAAATTTCAGCTTGCACATACTTCAGTAATTTGAGCATAACTTGAGCTACAAAAATTATTTTGAGGTGAAACCACTTTCTAAAAATCCACAACTTAATTATCTACGACTTTCATGAAGACATCCAAGGCTGATTATGCATGTATAATTCCCAGCATATCAAAATATGCACTAAACATGAAACAATCTTTCACTCGGACAGGCAGTAGTATTTTGGCTATAACTTTTGCTATACATACTCAAATTAATTGAATCAGGTCTCATAATTTAGATAACATAAAGATCTACAATTTTCATGAAGAAGTCAAAGGCAAATTCATACGTTTTCAGTTTCAAAATTGAGCCACAAGATGCGAAATTAAGACTGGAATCCTAGAACAGCATACAACTCTACCCATTTCATAGTTATTCACAACCCTGTCCCCTCTTACCTTAATGGAGTCCTTTGTTTAGCAAGATATGTCTTGTAGTTTCCTCGTTCCAGTCCGCAGTGGAAGAAATGAATATGGAAAGAAAAGCCTCTGAACGTATAAAATGAGAAGAAGAAGGGTGTGTGATTTGCTAAGTGGTTCGTATGTAGGAGTGTTCTGAGAGTCATATCACTGGGTTAATAATAAGAAAGTGGGGAACATCGGTTGGAGGATTAGGTGGGATAATGGAGCCTTTTGATTCCTTTCACAGTCAGCTTTGCATTGATTGGGATAAAATATATAAAAGTATTATAATGGATGTACTTTCCCCTGTGATTGGTTCGTTGTGCCACTTATTTTTGGATTCATGTGATTAAGTGGGCTGATCACTAGTTGAAGTGGAATTAAAAAGGTGTTCAATGTTGAAGGATTTGAGGAGGTTGGTATTGCATGTGAGGGCGGAGTGGGGTGTGAGGGCGGTATTGAGTGTGAGGGCGGTGTTGAGGGTGAAGGGCGGTGTTGAGGGTTAAGGGCGTTGTTAAGTGTGAAAGGCGGTGTTGAGTGTTAAGGGCGGTATTCAGTGTGAAGGGCGGTGTTGAGTGTTTCTTAAGAAATATTCATGCCCTAAAAGACGTTCACATTACTCCGCCAAGGCATTTGACCTCGTCAATGCTTATTACTCCGCCAAGGCACGAGACCCCGCCTAGGCTTATTACTCCGTCAAAACGTGTGACTCCGCCTAAGCTTATTACTCCGTCAAGGCATGAGACCCCGTCTAGGCTTATTACTCCGTCAAAACATGTGACTCCGCCTAATCTTATTACTCCGCCAAGGCATGAGACCCCGTCTAGGCTTATTACTCTGTCAAAACGTGTGACTCCGCCTAATCTTATTACTCCGCCAAGGCATGAGACCCCGTCTAAGTTTCCCTAAACTCCGCCAATAAAGAACAGTTCAAATACCATCCAACTATTCAGTAAGCAACTAACAACTTCCAATAGCCAACAGTTCGGAAAACTACACCGTCCAGCAACCAACAAGACGTCACTCAGTCTTGTGGTCAATTAATAAGCTTTCCACTTGGCTTTGTAGGAAAGCCGTACCCTTTCCACTCATTATTATCTTCTTTTCTTGGACGGACTCAATCCGGTCTGCATCATACTGGGTCCTTTCTTTCATCAGTATTCCAATGTGAGATAGAGGACATCGGGTGGTTTCTGACATTGGATTGCTCAAATGAGCAAGGGTCCTTCTCGCTCAAGCGGAATCCCACTTGCTTGAGCGACTCAACCAGTTCTCGCTCGAAATTCCTCTGAAACCGACTCAAGTACTTTGATTTCTCACTCGGTTTCTGTCACTCGGCTAAGATTGATTCTAAACCGACCCAAGACATATATGTTGTCAATAGGAATTTCTTCGTTCAGGATTGCAACTTCTGATCCTAATTGACTCGGAAACGAGTCTTTGGAATATGCTTGACTCAGGAATGAGTCTCCCTGGGATGTTTGACTCGGAAACGAGTCACTTAGGAATAATTGACTCTGGAGTGAATCCTTTGAAGAACTTGACTCGGAATTTGAGTCTTATCTATGAGAATCTATGAAATTTCTAAATTTCATCCAAAAATAAAATTTTTTTAAAGTATAATAGACCATTTATAAAGCGTTCTATTCATTGTTTAACACATATAGACCTACCATGCTTTATAAATTATATAATTAAACTGTTATTAAAGCAGGATGTTACATTTCTCCCACCCTAATAAAAATTTCGTCCCCGAAATTTCAAAGCTGAAATCTTTCCGTATCATCATCCGGAATACAATCCTATTACAATATACATATTTATGCCATTAATATACCATCGTAAATATCCTCCTCCAATACTCTTTATCAAATCCTAGCTCGTCTAACTTCAATTTACATGCTCGTGTTAGGCTTCGGGAATTCCCTTCCCAAGTCCAAGATTCCTTAAATCTTACAAGAGCTAATCACACCCGTCAATAATAATACTATGGTCCTTAGTTTTTAAGATCATCACATGAATCATTCAACTATTACTATTTCAACTACTTCAAAGTGACTCTAGTATTTATTACCTTAATTCACTATCAATTGCTTGCAACCATTATTAACATCATCATAAACATCAACAATCTAAATTTAAGTCCTCTAATCACTCACATACTCATATACACTCTTCTCCTAATCCCCAATAATCAATATCAATGTTTTAATAATTCGATTCCTCATATATATCATCATCCTAGAGTATTAAAAGTCATCAGAATCATTAACTTAACCAAAATCCTCAACTTATTATACTCTTCATCAAAACTTAATAATCATTTCTAATAACTACTAATCTCCGTTATTAATAACACCTATACACACATTATCATGGGCTTCCACAAAATCACTCTTCATAACATTATCATTCATTTTTCCCAAATCCTAGAGTTAGGGTTTCACTAAAATTAAACAGTCACCCTTAACAGCCATTATCTTCCATCTCAAATCTTAAAATCTTTGTATACCATTTCACACTTATCCAAAGATTCTTAAGACATATTCTTCCTTTGGGTTTCACATGAAAAATGATTTCTATTCTTAAACTCATTCATAAAGTATTCTTCTATCACCATAGAAATCAAAACTTAAAACCAAAAACAACAAAAGAGTATAAGAATTTCACCTTAAGCTCCAAGCTATCTCTAGCCTTAGTATGTCCAAGAAAATGAAGAGAGAATAAGGAGTTTCCAACATTTGGACTATCTTGGTCTCGTTATGACAGTCTATTAAAACTTGATTCACCGATAACCAATTCATTCCTAGAATTACTTCCATATTCTTTAAAGATAAACAGGATTGGCAAGAAAGTTCCTACCTTCTGTGAGTTCAGAATAATTGTTACACATCTTAGTAATCCTAAGTTATGTACCGTTAGGAATAGAAATAATCAAGTCATATATTATAGGCTTTACGGGTAATTGAAAACGTCTAACTTACTTCTGTGTAGCACCCGAATCAGACAACACAGATAAAATAGTATCATTGATCTCACACTTACTTTGCATGAGGTCGCCTGCTTGGTCTGCCTCTGAGCTGCTAATGTCAAAGACTCTTCCTGTATGTGATCTTTCGTCTGTTGACTCCCTATACTGTCTTATAGGTTGAACAGTGTGAGTGTTTCCTCTACAGCCTTCTTGATAACCCGAATCTCTTTGTTTCTTCATAGTGTTATTGTTGTTATTGATTCGTTGTTTCAGTGGACAATTTGGGCTGATGTGACCCTTCTGATTGCATTGATAGCAAGTGATATTTTCTAAGCGTCTATTGCAATCACGTACATGGTGATTACCTTTGCACTTAAAACACTTTATATCCATATGATTGTTGTATCTCTCAGAAGATGATAATGATCCTCCCTTGAAGCGATTTGGATAAAACGATCCTCTCCTTTTGTAGGCAATTGACTGAGGTTTCAGTTGTCTATTAATCTTTTCTCGTGCCAATCTGTCTTGGTGATTTCCTTCAAAAATTCCTAGTTGATTCTGCCTTTCTATAGCTTCAGCCAAACGGTTGATAGCAGCTGCCATAGCGTCGTTCTCGTTCCTTGTCATCCTATATTTCATGGTTTGATTTATACTAATCCTATGGGAAAATATATCGTATGTATATATATATATATAATATTATAACGTAACTACAATTTATCAGATAAGCAATAAGTCATATAACGCACATTTATCATATCATCAAGCTAGTAATCAAACAAATCACTTTGCAGTTTATCAGTTAGGCACAAGTCATATAACACATATAAGACATATTCTCAAACAATTAATCAAACAATTCACATAGTATATCAAGAATCAATACATATCATAGTAATTGGTCCTGAATTTTTGAAAACGCTCTGATACCAACATGTAACGCCCAGCGGAAACGATTTAGAAGATAATGGTACATGACATGTTATACTTATTACAACCCATAAAATCAAAATTCAGATAATAATTCAAATAGACATTCATCATGGCATCACTCTGCATTCTGCGTGTCATTCGCTGTAAAAATTAATGTAAGAGTGAGACAGAATATAGAATAAATATAAAATAGATATAATTGCACAAACACAATCAACAATTCATAATGATATGATGAATATGCCAAACAAGTCCATTTAATAATTCTTCAATTAGTTAAATGATGTCATGCTGGATCCATTTGGTTTGGTGGGAATACTGCAGTAAAAGTCTCATAGAGACACAATTAGGGCTTTAGCATATACCATGAATCCCTATACTTCATGGCGCTTACATAATTAGGGCTTTAGCATATACCATGAATCCCTATACTTCATGGCGCTTACACAATTAGGGCTTTAGCATATACCATGAATCCCTATACTCCATGGCGCTTACACAATTAGGGCTTTAGCATATACCATGAATCCCTATACTCCATGGCGCTTAAATAATTAGGGCTTTAGCATATACCATGAATCCCTATACTTCATGGCGCTTAAACAATTAGGGCTTTAGCATATACCATGAATCCCTATACTTCATGGCGCTTAAGTACCGAAGTACACAATTATCATAAGTAGGGCTTTGCATAGACCATGAATCCCTACACTCCATGGCACATAACAAAATAGGGCTTAACTCATCATAGAGTAACCCCCCACCAGGGTAGGCAATCACGGAACCCCTAAATTCCATGATGCGTCCAATGCTTATGATGCATGAATGCCCTTAATTCTCTTTATCATTTAACATACCATGATATCCACATTTCCAAAACCTCTTGGATAATACAAGTCCTCAAGGGACACAATACACTTAATAATTCATAAAATCATGGATTTACTGTTTCAACCACACATGTCAATAACCACAAGGCATTCATGTACATATATATTAATTATGTCATTCATAATTATTCACTACCACAATATACAAATTGTATGATACTCAACAGCATTCATAATAATTCATAATCACTCAAGAATTCAATAATAAATTATTATTCATAGAGAAAACATCATTGTTATCTATAATAACCATCATAAGTAAATTTCAGCATTTCCAAACAGCGACATGCATTAGTAAAACAGTCATAATATGAGCAAATCAACTCCTTTTTAGGTGATTCCACTTTCTATAGTTCAATAACATAATTGTCTACAACTTTAATGAAGAACACAATTTCAAATTCCGAACAGAAATATTATTTATCCACGAAATACCATACTGCCTCAAGGTGAGTTTTCAAAACATACATATATTAGTATTTAGAACATATCTGGAGTTACAAACGTGATTTTGATATGAAACCAATTCTGAATTATTCTTAACACACATATCTACAATTTTCATGAAGACACCAACCCCTAATTCTCACCACAAACTTCCCAGTTTTAAAAACAAGATTCGGATTTCACAATTTTCAGAATTTCAAAATTTTAGCTTGCACATACTTCAGTAATTTGAGCATAACTTGAGCTACAAAAATTATTTTGAGGTGAAACCACTTTCTAAAAATCCACAACTTAATTATCTACGACTTTCATAAAGACATCCAAGGCTGATTATGCATGTATAATTCCCAGCATATCAAAATATGCACTAAACATGAAACAATCTTTCACTCGGACAGGCAGTAGTATTTTGGCTATAACTTTTGCTATACATACTCAAATTAATTGAATCAGGTCTCATAATTTAGATAACATAAAGATCTACAATTTTCATGAAGAAGTCAAAGGCAAATTCATACGTTTTCAGTTTCAAAATTGAGCCACAAGATGCGAAATTAAGACTGGAATCCTAGAACAGCATACAACTCTACCCATTTCATAGTTATTCACAACCTTGTCCCCTCTTACCTTAATGGAGTCCTTTGTTTAGCAAGATATGTCTTGTAGTTTCCTCGTTCCAGTCCGCAGTGGAAGAAATGAATATGGAAAGAAAAGCCTCTGAACGTATAAAATGAGAAGAAGAAGGGTGTGTGATTTGCTAAGTGGTTCGTATGTAGGAGTGTTCTGAGAGTCATATCACTGGGTTAATAATAAGAAAGTGAGTGGGGAACATCGGTTGGAGGATTAGGTGGGATAATGGAGCCTTTTGATTCCTTTCATAGTCAGCTTTGCATTGATTGGGATAAAATATATAAAAGTATTATAATGGATGTACTTTCCCCTGTGATTGGTTCGTTGTGCCACTTATTTTTGGATTCATGTGATTAAGTGGGCTGATCACTAGTTGAAGTGGAATTAAAAAGGTGTTCAATGTTGGAGGATTTGAGGAGGTTGGTATTGCATGTGAGGGCGGAGTGGGGTGTGAGGGCGGTATTGAGTGTGAGGGCGGTGTTGAGGGTGAAGGGCGGTGTTGAGGGTTAAGGGCGTTGTTGAGTGTGAAAGGCGGTGTTGAGTGTTAAGGGCGGTATTCAGTGTGAAGGGCGGTGTTGAGTGTTTCTTAAGAAATATTCATGCCCTAAAAGACGTTCACGTTACTCCGCCAAGGCATTTGACCTCGTCAATGCTTATTACTCCGCCAAGGCATGAGACCCCGCCTAGGCTTATTACTCCGTCAAAACGTGTGACTCCGCCTAAGCTTATTACTCCGTCAAGGCATGAGACCCCGTCTAGGCTTATTACTCCGTCAAAACGTGTAACTCCGCCTAATCTTATTACTCCGCCAAGGCATGAGACCCCGTCTAGGCTTATTACTCTGTCAAAACGTGTGACTCCGCCTAATCTTATTACTCCGCCAAGGCATGAGACCCCATCTAAGTTTCCCTAAACTCCGCCAATAAAGAACAGTTCAAATACCATCCAACTATTCAGTAAGCAACTAACAACTTCCAATAGCCAACAGTTCGGAAAACTACACCGTCCAGCAACCAACAAGACGTCACTCAGTCTTGTGGTCAATTAATAATCTTTCCACTTGGCTTTGTAGGAAAGCCGTACCCTTTCCACTCATTATTATCTTCTTTTCTTGGACGGACTCAATCCGGTCTGCATCATACTGGGTCCTTTCTTTCATCAGCATTCCAATGTGAGATAGAGGACATCGGGTGGTTTCTGACATCGGATTGCTCAAACGAGCAAGGGTCCTTCTCGCTTAAGCGGAATCCCACTTGCTTGAGCGACTCAACCAGTTCTCGCTCGAAATTCCTCTGAAACTGACTCAAGTACTTTGATTTCTCACTCGGTTTCTGTCACTCGGCTAAGATTGATTCTAAACCGACCCAAGACATATATGTTGTCAATAGGAATTTCTTCGTTCAGGATTGCAACTTCTGATCCTAATTGACTCGGAAACGAGTCTTTGGAATATGCTTGACTCAGGAATGAGTCTCCCTGGGATGTTTGACTCGGAAATGAGTCACTTAGGAATAATTGACTCTGGAGTGAATCCTTTGAAGAACTTGACTCAGAATTTGAGTCTTATCTATGAGAATCTATGAAATTTCTAAATTTCATCCAAAAATAAAATTTTTTTGAAGTATAATAGACCATTTATAAAGTGTTTTATTCATTGTTTAACACATATAGACCTTCCATGCTTTATAAATTACATAATTGAACTGTTATTAAAGCAGGATGTTACATAAGGGGGTGTTCGGGTTATAATTAATTAGAATAGGACATACTGTCCAAGTCATTGTAATGACTGTGAACCGAGTGAGAATTGATGTTGAATAAAAACTATGTGAATATGTATATGAATGTGCGTGTGAATATGCACACCGATCGGTTTATGATCGTGTGTATGTATGACAAGAAATGAGGTGTTGAATGAAAGTTATGAATGTATATGCATGTATTTATGTGCATACCGATCGGTTTAGGATCGTGTGAACATTTGTTATGAATGTATATGGATGAATGAGAACACCGATCAGTTTCTGATCATGTGTGTGGCATATTCCGAGTGTGGAATATTCCGAGTGAGATTCAATTATTTGATGCTGTGATGAAATGAGACTGTGAAAGTGTATGCGCATGTATGTGGACACCGATCGGTTGAGGATCGTATGTGTGTATGTTGTATAAATCTGATTGAAATTAAAATGATGCTGTGACAATCAGTATTTTGTGGTAATGAGGAGTCAGGTTTGATAAGCAGGTCACCCGAGTGATTTTATTAATGAGTCAGGTTTGACAAGCAGGTCGCCCGAGTGATGTTGTTAATGGCCACTTGTGAAATGATTATATGATGATGTTGTATGGGACAACCGACAGTATATGTTACCCTCGTTTTTGGCTTCAGTGGTCAAGCAGGACCCAGTTGAGCTACCCCAAGGTCTATGACCCAGTGGTTGAGGGGGAGTCAAGCAGGACTCGGTGAACCAAGCAGGGTTCACGGGGTGTCAAGTAGGACCCCCAGCTGAAGGTCGATCCTTTGAGTATCCGGATACTGTGTCAATTTTGACTGGGTCAGTGGTGATAAATGATGATTTGATAATTCTGCTGAGTGCAATTGGTTTTAATTACCGAATGAGAATTGAAATAAATGTTGAGTATTTGATGTATTTGCAGAGTGTAAGTATATTGCCGAGTGTGAGTTAATTATTGAGTGAAAGGCGTAAATTGAGGAGAAAAGGAACCGGACGGAGTTTGTACTTATATTTTATTTAAAATTCCTTTCTAGATTAATTATGATACTAAACACTCACCCTTGCTGTGGTTTACATTTTTAGTAACCAGTGACAGGGAAGAGGTCGGAGCCAAGGAGGTGCGCCAAGCGGAGAATTGATGCCAAGGCACCGAGTGAATTAAATGAATTATGTAATATATATATATATATATATATATTGAGTTTACCGAGTGTTTGATGCTACAATGTGTTTTCTGTATGATGAAATAAATTCGAATCGGTATGCTGTATGAAGTAAGTATAAATTCTTGATGTTGAATGATTGGTGTTTATTTTATGAGTAAATTTGCATTGCTGTAGCAGAGTCGATTACCGGGTGAAGCTAGCCGAGTGGATTCCTTTTTATCCGAGCAAGGGCCGATTGAATTGATGCCCCTTTTCGTTCAAGTAAATATCCCTCGTTTCTGAGTGAAGAATATCCGAGAAACCACTTCCGAGTGGAAAGGTTAGAGTGTCTCCGAGTGAGCTATGGCTGAGACTCCGAGTGAAGATATGAGCGAACTATTTTGAGTGAAGCTTAAGAACGTATTCCGGGTGAGATATATCCGAGAGAAACAGTTTCCGAGTGAAAGAAAGCTAAGAGTTTTCCGAGTGATGAAATTGTAAGATGTTACCGAGTGACACACAACCGAGTGGTCCTTTTCTGAGTGGAACTCGACTCGTAAGATTAGTTTGCCGTGTGACATTCGCTGAAGCGAGTCGACACTCGCTTAAGCGAATCAGGGGCTCGTTCAGGTGATTGACCCCTGACTCTGTTTTCCTTCTTTTGCTGAATATGAACAACTCTATTTTATTAATGGTTTCAGTTTCAAATGATTTCAGTCGGTTATTACTATTTTAAGTATGATTTTATTATTTTAAATATATTTAATAAAAGTAATTATTATTTTATATTAAGACCGGGTGGATTTTTATCAAAAACGAAAAATTTATTGCGAAAAATGAGAAAATGACACAGGTCGTCACATCGGTCATATCTCACTCGGGAACGTCTTGACCTTCCTTCACTCGGAAAGGGTTCTCTCGGTCATGCCTCTCGAAAACATTCTAACCTTCACTCAGAAAGAGTTCTCTTGGTCATACCTCAATCAGAAACATACTAACCTTCCTTCACTCGGAAGAGGTTCTCTCGGTCATACCTCACTCGAAAACATTCTACTCTCTCTTCACTCGGAAAGGGTTCTCTCGGTCATGCCTCTTGGAAACATTCTAACCTTCATTCAGAAAGAGTTCTCTCGGTCATACCTCACTCGGAAACATACTAACCTTCCTTCACTCGGAAGAGATTCTCTCGGTCATACCTTACTCAGAAACATTCTAACCTCTCTTCACTCGGAAAGGGTTCTCTCAGTCATGCCTCTCGGAAACATTATAACCTTCACTCAGAAAGAGTTCTCTCGATCAGGCCTCACTCGGACGAGACTGAATCCGCTAGGGCGAGATTCGTCCAGTAATCCACTATACTGCAGCAGACATAATTCATTCATGACCCACAATTATCTACAAAACCTGCCCATAACAATTTATCATTTACATCTACTATTGGCTCCGTGCCAATATATATATATATATATATCAAACTCATGAAATTCGACACCGATCACATCAGCATCACCACCATACCACTTCAGCAACATGAATTCATATCCACATTAATCAACATACCAATTCTAAATTAGTTCACGCACACAAGCAACATATTATAACATCACATACACAGAAAACTCGGTACACATTACACACATAATTCATTTCATAATTCCTCAGTTCCTTGGCATCAATCCTCCGCTTGGCGCACCTCCGGGGTTCCGACCTCTTCCCTGTCACTGGTTACTAAATTAAAGAAAACCACAGCAAGGGTGAGTGTTTGGCATCATAATTAATCTAGAACGGAAATTAAATAACAAGTACATGTGTATAAACTCCATCCGATTGCTTTATCCTCAAATTGCAAATCACATTCGGCAAATATAATTAAGTACATACACATCATCACACAATACTAGTAATTCATCAATTATCACCACTGACTCTCACACAAAATCGACGCCTAGTATCCAGATACTAAAGGATCGGCCTTCAGCTGGGGGTCCTACTTGACACCCCGTGAACCCTGCTTGGTTCACTGAGTCCTGCTTGACTCTCCACCTCAACCACTGGTCCTACTTGACCACTGGGTAGCTCAACTGGGCACAAAAATCACGGGAGCCGGAAATAAGGGGCTATACATACCGTCGGTCATCCCACACCACACAATCATACATATATAATTCACATTCCTCATATCATATCACAAGTGGCCATCAACAACAGCACATACTCATCAAATGGGCGACCTACTTGTCAAGTCCGTCATCACAAGGCCACTATATACATCAATTCATCACAATGTATAACGCTTTAATCTCACAATCACCATAAACCATACACAACTCACATTCATACATACATACACATGCAATTATCATCTAACAATCTTTCTTACCGTTTTAATACTTAGTTCGACGACCCGAACCCAAAATACGCACCTATTCTAATTAATTACAACCCGAACACCCCTCTTACCTTGATTCCAAGCTTCAACGATTTGTTCTTGATGCCGATTGCGTCCTCTAAGTGTTGGGTTCTGATAAGTGCTTTTTAATACAATAAAATAGATTTAGTTTGCTTAGAATTTAGTCATTATCCACTGTATTTCCTTTTATTTATTGCGATTTTTACTTTCTTTCCACTCTATTCTACTTGGGTATGTTATTTTGCAGGAATTAAGGAAATAAAGGGTCAAAAACAAGAGAAAACCGACCTACTCCACAAACTCCGTCCTCAATCCAGAACACCGCCCAGACTTTTCCCCAACCAACACCGCCCAGACTTTTCCCCAACCAACACCGCCCAAGTTCCTAATCCATGACACCGCCCAAGCTCCTAATCCATGACACCGCCTAGATTCTTCACCCAACCAGACTCCTCTCCTTTCCATCAACAACACCGTCCCATTCCCTATCCGCTGTCCCCTTCTAATCTATACCACACACCGTCCCACTTCACCTCTCCTTTCCAATACTCCACACCGCCCAACAATCCTCTTCAACACCTACACTGCCCATACTCATTTCCTTTCCAACACTCTCAACTCCACCCAATCGTCCTCACCTCTCAACACCGCCCAACCGTCCTCACCTCAACACACCGCCCAACTTCCCAACACTGTCTCCCTTTCTTCTTCTAATACATAACACCGCCCAGTAACCCTCTCAACTCCGCCCAGACTCTCAAACCACAACACCGCCCAGACTCTTAAACCACAACACCGTCCAGCAGTACTCTCCACACCGCCCAGACTCTCTTCACAGGCCCAACACCAGATCAATTGAACACCGCCCAGTAACTCACTCAACACAACACCGCCCAGCAACACCGGCTCCATCCACCACACCGTCCAGCAACTCCACTGTCCCTCATATCACCATACCTGCCACATACAAACCAACAACGCCCAGCAACTAATACCAAACAGCAAGCTTTCACTCGGTCTTGTAGAATTCCAGTACTTTTCCATTCAGAATTTGCCCAGCTGAATAAATCCAAGCACTGAATTATTGGAAATATTAAAATAATGCAAATTGGAAACAAGTTGGCACAGCTGGAATTCACATGCACCGAAAGTTTCTTCCACTTGCAAATTGAACGCGTTTTCATTGCTGGAATCCTCAATCCATTTGCCTATAAAAGCAGCAGCAACCCATCAGCAAACAACAACTTCTTCCCAGTCAATTACCATCAGATTTCTTTTCTTTTCTTCGTTACTTTCTCTCTTTTTCTCTTTAGTTTTCTTCTTTTCTATTTTTTCTTTCTCTGTCCTTTTTCTTCTCTTTCTTTTTATTTTCTTTTCTTTCTTTTATTTTGTAAGAGTGTGAGGGATGTAAAAGTGAGAATTTAAATTTGTAATTGGTGGAGAATATTGCAACAAGGAAATACAAGTGGTAAATTATTTTGAGCTTTTGGAGAAACCCGTAAGTCTTTATTTTTACCATGTCTTGTATGTTTTATTTTTCCATTATTTACATGAATTTAAATTATTTCATGAGTAGCTAAATTAATTATCTTGGGATGAAGAGGGTATGATAATATTTTATTTTAATGTTATTTTGACTTGGAATTAAATAAATTTCTGTTTTCCATTTAGTTCAATTATGCTTAATGCTTTTAGTAATTCCTAACAAGAACCTAAATGATAAAACTATATACTTACGGGTATATTAGTAAATTTAGGTAATAAATAGAATCGAGAGATTTATTTTTACCAGAAAGCTTTGAACTAAACCTAAGATTTTTAAAATGCTTTATGTGACCTCGGTAAAACCGTGAAAGTAATCAAAATTCTTTTGAGGAAATAAAAGGGATTTTCATAAAACGATAATGGGCCTTTCTGAGGATTAAGCAGCGCTTTCCATAGGTTAGGTACATTAATAGGATTCCGAAAGGAACATATTAATTAGCTTTTGGAAAATTCGCCTTGGAAAACTTAATTCGATTCTTATTTATGAAAAGTTAAAATTCATTAACATAAAATAGAATCTTGATCCCCCGAAATCCCAAGATACTCTCAACTCTGATTTTTAAGTGTCAAGTAAATTTTATTTTGTTTGTATTTATTCGTATTCTGTGCAACTTTAATTTGTACTTTATTTTATAAAAAATCTTAAAAACTAATTGTGTGGATAATTAAATTTCAATATGCTGGTACTTTGAACACAGTCCCTGTGGAGAACGATAATCTTTTATATTACGCGACATAACCCGTGCGCTTGCGGGCCCTGTCAAGTTTTTGGCGCCGTTGCCGGGGACTGTTGTCCCTCAAATATCGGCAATATTGAAATTCGATTAGATCATACTTGTTAATATTTTTATTGTTATTTTTTATTTTTATTTTTATTTTCTTTGTAATTTTGTATTTTGTTCTATATTCTGTGTATCTGTTTTATTTTTGTAATTGTTTGTTTTATTTGTCATTTATTTTCTATTTATGCGACGAAGCCGTAGTGTCGATCTAAACTTAGGATTTGACCCTGAGATAGAACGTACCCTTAGAGCTTTGAGAAAACAACAAAAACAACAAAAAGAACAAAAAGAAAAACAAATGGCAGACCAACACAGACCCTTAAGAGATTTTGCCGCTCCAAGCACTAATGGGAGAGGATCTAGCATCCTTAGACCCACAGTGGAGGCTAACAATTTTGAATTGAAGCCTTCACTACTCTCAATAGTTCAACAGAACCAATTCGGAGGTTTACCCTCTGAAGATCCAAACCTTCACCTTCAAATCTTTCTTGAATACTGTGACACCCTGAAGATGAACGGAGCCACCAATGATGCCATTCGCTTAAGACTTTTCCCTTTCTCCTTAAGAGATAAAGCAAGGGCGTGGTTATACTCTCTTCCTGAAGGATCCATCATGACTTGGGAACAATTGTCCAGTGCTTTTATCAATAAATGGTACCCAAGGAACAAGACTGATGTTCTGAGAAAACAAATCATTAATTTTTCACAAAAAGATGATGAATCCTTGTATGAAGCCTGGGAAAGATACAGAGAGTTGCTAAGAAAATATCCTCACCATGGGATAGAAAGGTGGTTGACAATCCATATTTTCTATAATGGACTAACTTCCATACAAAAGATCTCTTTAGATGCTGCAGCTGGAGGAGCCTTCATGAGTAAAAATGTTGATGAAGCTGAGAACCTGATCGAGGAAATAGCTCAAAACACTCACCAATGGAACTCTGAGAGAGGTTCTAAAACACCAGGTAAGTACTCTATTGATGCTCTTTCCTTACTTTCTGCCAAAGTTGAAGCATTAACATTAAAACTTGATAAAATAGGGTCAACAGGTGCTACTAATATTGTTTGTGAAGTTTGTGGTGTTTCAAGACACGGAGCTACAAACTGCCATTTAGCAATGACCCCTAATCAAGAACAAGAAATGCATCAGGTGGACGCTATTGGAAACTATGGTGGAAACTATCAAGGTAACTACAGACCTCCACAAGGTCCACCTGGCTTCCAAAATAGGCCACCTCAATTCCAAAGTAACTACAAACCTCAACAAGGAACCTATATTCCACAAAAATCAAAGCTAGAATCCTTGATGGAGACATTTGTAGCTACTCAACTTAAACAAAATGATGAATTCTCTGATGCAATAAAAAACTTGGCTTCAAAAGTGGACTCTCTTGCCACTCACAACAAAATATTGGAGACTCAAATTGCCCAACAGGCCTCATACTCTCAAAGAGCACCAGGAACGTTTCCTGGGAAACCTGAGGCTGGACCTTCCAACCATGCAATGGCTATCACTCTTAGGAGTGGTACTCAATATGATGGTCCAGTTGGTAAGACTGAAGAGAAAAAGAAATTGGATGATTCTCCATCTCACCCGATGAATAAGGAAGAAAAACCACAAGAAAAGAAAGAAAAGGTTAAGCCATATCAACCTCCTATTCCATTTCCTCAGCGCCTGGCTAGAGCAAAGTTGGACAAACAATTTGGTAAGTTTCTTGATGTTTTAAAGAAATTGTATGTCAATATTCCCTTCATAGATGCTTTGCAGCAAATGCCTATCTATGCGAAGTTCTTGAAGGATATTTTGTCCAACAAAAGAAAGCTTGAGGAAGATGAAACTGTGGCACTCACTGAGGGGTGCAGCGCTCTAATTCAAAAGAAAATGCCTCCAAAACTTCATGATCCAGGTAGCTTTTCTATTCCTTGTATGATTGGTGGCATAGCTATAGATAGAGCATTGTGTGATTTGGGAGCGAGTGTGAGTTTAATGCCATTATCTGTTGCTAAAAAGTTAGGATTGGGAGAGCCAAAACCTACTAGGATATCTTTACAGTTGGCTGATAGATCTATCAAATATCCTGTAGGAATTTTAGAGGATGTTCCTATTAAGGTAGGAAAACGTTTTATACCTGCTGACTTTGTTGTGCTTGAAATGGACGAAGATTCTTTGATTCCTATTATTTTAGGCAGACCATTTTTAGCAACTACAGGTACTGTGATCGATGTCAAAAATGGTAAGTTGTCTCTAACTGTTGGAGACCAAAAGGTTGATTTTAATTTAAAAAATGTTTTAGAAAAACCTTTTAATGATGTTTGCTATGGAATTGAAATTGTTGATCAAGTGGTGAAGGATGAAACTCTTCTTAATGACCCACTTGAATCTATTTTTCTGAATAAGTTTGCAGGAACATCAAAAAGCAGTGAAGGTGACATACCATTGAGACATGACACTGAGGTCATGGTGAGCCCAAATGTTAAACTTAAATCTTCACCTTCCATACAAAGGTATGAGTTTCTAGGCCCTAATCGATTCTTGACTGTGATTGAGGGATAGAGTCTGGCTGAAGACGTTAAACTTAGCACTTGTGGGGAGGTAACCCCATGTCTTTATTTTTAAGCTTTAAAAAAAAAAAAAAACCAACTATGTCAGATGCTGGTTTGGGGTTATTACAGGTAAGTTTTCTTATCCTGTTATCATCCATTTTAACATTGAGGACAATGTCAAATTCTGGTTTGGGGTGGTAGGTAAGAAAACTTAACTGTTTTGTTTACGTTGTGTGATTGTCATTTTATTATGCATGTGTGTTTTCCTTGTTTGTAATCTTGTAATTTACCATGATTGCATGATAAATTTACTTTGAACACAAGGCTAAAGTATCTAAGGATCCTAAAATTTTGAGTAAAATTTTCAAAATTTAATTGTTTAAATGCCAAATAAATGCTTAAATGAACCTTATGTGATTAAAATTTTCTTTGAAAAGACTTTCCATGGTTAGACTTGAGCCTGTTAACCAAGTGGCCTCAATTACTCAAGAGGGGGGGTGAATTGAGTATTAAAAATTTTCTTTGGAATGCTCTTGAAATTGATTCTTTTGGTTGCTATGTTTATTTAGGATAATAAACTAGATTGTAAGTAACAACAAATAATACACAAGACAAACTAATAACAACTTAAAGAGTTTAAGAGAGTGAATCAAATAAGTTACAAAGCAATTTATGGAACCTTAGAAAGATTGATTCAAGATTGTTGCTTAAGCCCAAGTTCAACAAAGCTATTCAAAAAAGGTTTTCAACTTAATATATCATGCACTTAGTCCAATTAATGAAGCAATGAATTAAGCAAACAAGTTAAGTGCACAATTTAAAAGAGTTTAGGGAAGAGAGATTTGCAAACCGATGTATACGAGTTCCACCACGCCGGTGTACGTCTCGCCTCTAAGCAACCCACTTAGAGGATTTCCACTATTGTAGATTAGAGATACACTTTGAGCAATTGCAACTTCCTAGTGTCCCACACTCAAGAATCCAATCCTCACAAGTACAAGGGCACCCCACCCAATCTCTCAATCTCACAATTACAAGGTTGAAACCCAACCCAAAATTTGTATGAAGTTTGATGTTTAAGTGTACAAGGAAACTCTCTCACTAGAGTGGATTTACAATTCAAAGCTTTCACAAGATAGTAACTCTCAAAGAGAGGATATGCAAGTTAAGTACACAAATATAATTTCTCCAAAAATTAACTCTCAAAAATAATCTCAAGAAATATGCCAATCAAGAATAAAGAGAGTAAGTAGAAGAGCAAGAGAATGGAGGAGGAAGAAAGCAAATGGAAATGCTTCAAATGCTTGGTGTGTTTTGCTTCTTCAATTTCCTCTCTATTTATAGCCTCCAGCAACATGGAATTTTCACTTAAAATATTCCAATGGATCCATGAATCATGTAATGGAGCTTGTCTTTGTCTGCTTAGTGGTCCATTATTCATGAAGTGCGATCTTGAGTTTTCCACTGTGCAATTCCAGCTTGTAACGCATGTTTAACAATCATTTGAACTAAATGAATCAATTCATTTCATAAAAGAATCGATTCTTTTAGTGTTATTTATGCACTTTTAGCTCTTCCAGACGTATGAATCGATTCACTTTGGTTATGAATCGATTCAAGTGATCAAAAAGGCTTCCTGGGCACATTTAAAACCGTGTGAATCGATTCAACTATAGAAAGAATCGATTCAAGTATTTAAAAATCACTTCCTGGAGCATTTCATTCGAATGAATCGATTCATAAGGCTATGCATGGCTGTGTGAATCGATTCAACTACCTGATTCATGCATTTTGGCACTTTGTTTCACCCTTTTTGATATTTGTTCAATCATGGCTCCAATCCTTTGATCTTTAGGCATTTTGTTGATCATTTTTCACTTGTTTAAAACCTCTATAAATGCCTTGAACATGTGTCCTTGATTATTCATCAAGCTTAAATATCAAACATTTTAGATTCCACATCAAACATAATTAATGCTTGATAACATCCTTGATATTTCTCCATTTGTTGTGTCATTATCAAAACCTACATCAACATAAAAATACATTCTCCCCCTTTTTGATGATGACAACAAATGTTTGTCTCTTGGGATGTTAGTATCATAATAGTTCAAATACAAAATAACTCCCCCTATCACATGTAATTAGATACCATATGTATATGACATTAAAGGCACAAATTTTCAAGAGAGTGTTTAAGAAAAAAAATCTCTCCCCCTTAATATATGTTCTCTCTTTTTTAATCAACTCTTATCTATTTACAAGATATTCCATTTAGAGTGTAAATCTACTCCCCCTTTCTTATATATTTCTCTCCCCCTAGACATGTATGTATTTCTCTCCCCCTTTGGCATCATCAAAAAGACTACCTTATTTGATAAGCATACATCATCAAAAACATTACCACTTAAAGGTACATGCATACAATTCAAAGTAAGATGACAATGCAACATACATCACGAAATCATTCATAGCATATAGGCACATAATGTCTCATGGGAATCGATTCATCTAGCTATTTTTGCACGAGTAGGAGGAATCATGTTACTAAAGGATTTATACACGGATTTAGATTTTGCAAGTTGCCAATGATTTTGTTGCACAAGAAAGTCAAGAAAATCAAAGGTTATTTGCCATTTATTTTTGAGATCCATGATGTATATAGGAGATTATTTTTGTGTCAAAATATGTTTAAAAAATAAGTGGGGACTCTACGGGGTCTTAAATAAGACAAGAGATTTGTAGAGCATTAAGTTGATTATTGAAAAAGTGAGTATGAATTTTCTAAAAAAAATTGTATTATATCACAAAGTAAGGTATTATGTTCAAGGAAATAAAAATTTTATGAAAAATATTATTTTGAAATCTTTAAGTTAAAGATTTGCAAAATTTTGTTCAAATAGTAAGAAAGTGTGATGAAATAAACCAATTAGGAAATTTCCAAAATTCCTAACTCCCTTCTAATATTTATAAATTGTTCTTTTGGAAGGGGTTTTGTAAAGATGTCCGCCAATTGTTTTGAAGTTTCAACATATTCAAGTACACAATCTCCTTTCAAAACATGGTCTCTAATGAAGTGATGTCTTATTTCAATGTGTTTGGTCCTAGAATGCATGACCGGATTCTTAGAAATATTTATTGCACTAGTGTTATCACATTTAATGGGGACTTTATCCAAGGTAATACCAAAATCAAGAAGTTGTTGTCTCATCCAAAGAATTTGAGCACAACAACTACCGGCTGCCACATATTCTGCCTCAGCCGTTGACAATGCAACACTTGCTTGTTTCTTGCTATGCCAAGAAACAAGGGAACTACCAAGTAGATGACATGTACCACTAGTACTTTTTCTATCAAGCTTACAACCCGCAAAGTCAGAATCAGAATATCCTAAAAGATTACATTCAACGCCTTTGGGATACCACAAACCAACATTTTGAGTACCCACAAGATATTTCAAAATTCTTTTTACGGCAGTTAAGTGTGATTCTTTAGGACATGCTTGATATCTAGCACACATACATACCGCAAACATAATATCGGGTCTACTAGCAGTTAAATAGAGTAACGAACCAATCATACCTCGGTATTTAGTTATTTCAACGTTCTTACCCTTTTCATCTTTGTCTAAATAGCAAGATGTACTCATGGGTGTTGCTATTTCATTTGCCTTGTCCATTTCAAACCTTTTGAGTAGTTCTTTACAATACTTTGTTTGACTAATGAACGTTCCTTCACTCGTTTGTGTTATTTGTAATCCAAGGAAGAAGGTGAGTTCTCCCATCATGGACATTTCAAACTCATCTTGCATAATCTTAGCAAACTCTTGACAAAGACTTTCATTAGTAGCACCAAAAATTATGTCATCAACATAAACTTGTACCAAAAGAATGTCATGATTTTTACGCCTTATAAATAGTGTAGTGTCAACCTTTCCTCTTTCGAAATTATTTTCTAAAAGAAATTTGCTAAGTCTTTCATACCAAGCTCTTGGAGCTTGTTTCAAACCATATAAGGCTTTTCTCAATTTAAAAACATGATTTGGAAATTTATGATTTTCAAAACCGGGAGGTTGATCTACATAAACTTCTTCTTGAATATAGCCATTTAAAAAGGCGCTTTTGACATCCATTTGATAAAGTTTAAAATCCATACAACAAGCAAAAGCTAATAATAATCTAATGGCTTCTAACCTAGCTACGGGAGCATACGTTTCTTCATAGTCTATTCCTTCTTCTTGATTATATCCTTTAGCAACTAGCCTAGCTTTGTTTCTAGTTATTATTCCATTTTCATCTAGTTTGTTTCTAAAAACCCATTTGGTGCCTATTATTAGATGGTCATTGGGTCTTGGCACAAGCTCCCAAACTTCATTTCTTTCAAATTGGTTTAACTCTTCTTGCATGGCCAACATCCAATGTTCATCAATAATGGCTTCATCAATGTTTTTGGGTTCAATTTGAGATACAAAAGCTAAGTGATTGCATGCATTTCTAATGGCATTTCGAGTACTTACCCCTTTGGTTATTTCTCCAATGATTTTGTCCAAGGGATGATCCTTTAAAGTTACCCAATTTTGTTGTTTATCAAGTTGAGTTGTACTTCCTTCATTGTTGGCTTCTTCTTTGTCTTCCAAGTTCATTTCTTGGAAGGTACCTACAAGATCATCAACTTCCTTTCTCGGAGGATTTTGGTTAAGTTCATCAAATTTAACATGTATGGACTCTTCAATTGTATAGGTTCGTTTGTTAAAGAGTCTATATGCTTTACTAGTAGATGAATAACCTAGAAAAATTGCTTCATCAGATTTTGCATCAAATTTGCCAAGATTTTCCTTTCCATTGTTTAAGACAAAGCATTTGCATCCAAAAATGTGAAAGTAAGAAATATTTGGTTTTCGTCCTTTATAAAGTTCATAGGGGGTTTTCTTTAATATAGGCCTTATCAAACAACGATTCATAACATGACAAGCGGTGTTCACCGCATCGGCCCAAAAATGTTTTGAAATATTAGCTTCATTCAACATAGTTCTTGCAAGCTCCGCTAAAGATCGATTTTTCCTTTCAACTACTCCATTTTGTTGTGGAGTTCTAGGAGCCGAAAAATTATGTTCAATGCCAAACTTTTCGCAAAATTTCTCAAAAGATTGGTTTTCAAATTCTCCCCCATGATCCGTTCGAATGGATGCTATTTTTAAATTTTGTTCATTTTGGATGATCTTGGCAAGTTTCTTAAATGCTTGATATGCTTCATGTTTATGAGTAAGAAACAATGTCCATGTATATCTAGAGTAATCATCCACAATCACAAGACCATAATAGTTTCCACCAAAACTTTTGATTTTTGAAGGCCCAAATAAATCCATATGTAAAAGTTGTAAAGGTCTTGTTGTTGAAACAATATTTTTTGCTTGAAAAGAAACCTTTACTTGTTTTCCTTTTTGACAAGCGTCACAAAATTTATTTTCAAATTTCAATTTTGGTAAACCAATAACTAAATCTTTTGAAACAAGTTTATTTAAATGGTCTACATGAATGTGAGCGATTCTTCTATGCCAAAGCCATGATTCATCCTCTTTAGTTATAAAGCATTGTACATCATTTGAAGCAAGACAATCTAGATTAATCATGTAAATGTTATCTACTCTTTGACCAACAAACTTAATCTCCTTATTTAGTTTATTTTCAATTATGCAACCGTTTGTTTCAAAAACAATTTTATAGCCCTTGTCACATAATTGACTAATACTAAGCAAGTTATGTTTTAGTCCTTCAACATATAATACATCATTTATGGAGGTGGAAGAATTTTTACCAACATTTCCGATTCCAAGTATTCTTCCCTTTGTGTTATCTCCATAAGTAACAAATCCTTTGCTTCGTGGAGTAAGTGATATAAACTTACTTTTGTCTCCCGTCATATGTTTAGAACACCCACTATCCAAGTACCAATGGGTGTTACTTGCCTTAAAACATACCTACAAAACAATTTAAGTTAGAGAGCTTGGTACCCATTTTATGTTGGGTCCTTGTAGGTTAGTTTGTGAAAATGTTCCTTTGGGAACCCACACCTTTCTTAACACCTTTGGTCCTAGTTTTCTAACTCTACACTTATAAGCACTATGTCCTTTGGAACCACAATGATTGAATTTCATAAAAGGTGAGGAGGATTTGCTTGAAGGTACAAAGAAATTTTTATAGTGTTTTTCCATTTTGTGATTGCTATGTTCTTGGTCATATCCCAAACCGGTTTTACTAAACATGCATTTTTGTTGCCCAAGTAGGATATTCAAATTATCTCTTCCATTAGTAAACTTTTCTAATGTCCTATTTAGGTCTACAACCTTGGTTTCTAGCATATCACATTTCTTTACAAACTCACAAGGTTTGGTCCTAGAGCATGCTTGAATATTAGCTAATTGTTCTTTTAAGCCTTCATTTTCTTTACAAACTTCCATAAGATGCATCTCTAGAGTATTACTAGTTTTTCTAGACAACTTAAGTCTATTAGAAACTTTTATGAATTTTTCATACAAATGTTCAAGAGCATCAAGTAATTCTTCCTTATCTAAGTTATGAAAGTTTACCTCATCTTCTTCATCTAGGTGATTGGCCATGAGACAAAAATTTGCTTCTTCATTCTCGGATTCGTCCGAACTACTCACCTCATTTTCATCCCATGCTATGTATGCTCTCCTTTTTCCTTTTTGATCCTTGTGTTTCTTTTTGAGATTTGGACAATCCACTTTGAAATGTCCTTCCTTTCCACATTCAAAACAAGTTGGTGAAATAGAATTTTCTTTAGGTATAGATTTCTTACCTTGTGATTTGAAGTGCCTTTGAAAGCGTTTGTTCTTCATGAGCTTTCCAAACCTTCTTACAAATAGGCTTAACTCTTCATCTTCGTCAAGTTCACTCTCGATTTCATCTTCAACTATTGAAGTAGCTTTGAGAGCTAGTCCTTTCTTTTTGGAGACTTTCTCTTCTTCTTCCGCCATCTTCAATTCTTTTAGCTCTTGTTCTTGTTCTTGCAACTTACCAAATAGTGTAGCAAGAGACATTTCATTGATAGTAGGCGATTGTTTGATGGCCGTGACTAATGGTTGCCATTCCCTATTAAGACTTTTCAAGACTTTGTGAATAAGCTCTTTATTAGTATAAGTCTTTCCAAGTGTAATGAGTTGATTTATAATGAGTGTAAAACGTTTTTGCATATCAACAATTGATTCATTGGAATTTAGCCTAAAGCACTCATATTGACTAGTTAATGTACTAATCTTAGAGTCTTTAACATCATTGGTACCTTCATGGGTTACTTGTAAAGTATCCCACATCTCTTTAGCCGTTTCACATGTTATTACTCTAAAGAATTCATCGGGACCTAAGGCCGAAGTAATAAGATTTTTTGCCTTATAACCATATTGCACTTTCTTTTCTTCTTCACTAGACCAAATGTCCATAGGCTTTTCAACTTGTTTATTATCCACAATATGCATAGGTATAAAGGGACCATTTTCAATAGCATTCCACACTCTTAAATCTATTGATTGTACAAAAATTTTCATTCTTGCTTTCCAAAAAGCATAACCCTCACCATTAAAAGCGGGAGGTCGGTTTGTAGCACCACCCTCGGGAAACATGTTATATGAGGTTGAGGCCATTTGTTCTCTTGAAGCCGTTAAGCTTGATTTACCAAGAGTCAAGCTCTAATACCACTTGTTAACCAAGTGGCCTCAATTACTCAAGAGGGGGGGTGAATTGAGTATTAAAAATTTTCTTTGGAATGCTCTTGAAATTGATTCTTTTGGTTGCTATGTTTATTTAGGATAATAAACTAGATTGTAAGTAACAACAAATAATACACAAGACAAACTAATAACAACTTAAAGAGTTTAAGAGAGTGAATCAAATAAGTTACAAAGCAATTTATGGAACCTTAGAAAGATTGATTCAAGATTGTTGCTTAAGCCCAAGTTCAACAAAGCTATTCAAAAAAGGTTTTCAACTTAATATATCATGCACTTAGTCCAATTAATGAAGCAATGAATTAAGCAAACAAGTTAAGTGCACAATTTAAAAGAGTTTAGGGAAGAGAGATTTGCAAACCGATGTATACGAGTTCCACCACGCCGGTGTACGTCTCGCCTCTAAGCAACCCACTTAGAGGATTTCCACTATTGTAGATTAGAGATACACTTTGAGCAATTGCAACTTCCTAGTGTCCCACACTCAAGAATCCAATCCTCACAAGTACAAGGGCACCCCACCCAATCTCTCAATCTCACAATTACAAGGTTGAAACCCAACCCAAAATTTGTATGAAGTTTGATGTTTAAGTGTACAAGGAAACTCTCTCACTAGAGTGGATTTACAATTCAAAGCTTTCACAAGATAGTAACTCTCAAAGAGAGGATATGCAAGTTAAGTACACAAATATAATTTCTCCAAAAATTAACTCTCAAAAATAATCTCAAGAAATATGCCAATCAAGAATAAAGAGAGTAAGTAGAAGAGCAAGAGAATGGAGGAGGAAGAAAGCAAATGGAAATGCTTCAAATGCTTGGTGTGTTTTGCTTCTTCAATTTCCTCTCTATTTATAGCCTCCAGCAACATGGAATTTTCACTTAAAATATTCCAATGGATCCATGAATCATGTAATGGAGCTTGTCTTTGTCTGCTTAGTGGTCCATTATTCATGAAGTGCGATCTTGAGTTTTCCACTGTGCAATTCCAGCTTGTAACGCATGTTTAACAATCATTTGAACTAAATGAATCAATTCATTTCATAAAAGAATCGATTCTTTTAGTGTTATTTATGCAATTTTAGCTCTTCCAGACGTATGAATCGATTCACTTTGGTTATGAATCGATTCAAGTGATCAAAAAGGCTTCCTGGGCACATTTAAAACCGTGTGAATCGATTCAACTATAGAAAGAATCGATTCAAGTATTTAAAAATCACTTCCTGGAGCATTTCATTCGAATGAATCGATTCATAAGGCTATGCATGGCTGTGTGAATCGATTCAACTACCTGATTCATGCATTTTGGCACTTTGTTTCACCCTTTTTGATATTTGTTCAATCATGGCTCCAATCCTTTGATCTTTAGGCATTTTGTTGATCATTTTTCACTTGTTTAAAACCTCTATAAATGCCTTGAACATGTGTCCTTGATTATTCATCAAGCTTAAATATCAAACATTTTAGATTCCACATCAAACATAATTAATGCTTGATAACATCCTTGATATTTCTCCATTTGTTGTGTCATTATCAAAACCTACATCAACATAAAAATACAGAGCCAAAATGGGTTATTTATCAAATAAATTTTCAAAACCGATATTTTCTTGATTGAGTGAATCTCATACTCATTAATATTCTAGAACTTGTTTTTCAACCGATTCAAAATGGTTTTTGATTGTATGTCTTAGGATGATAAAGGCACAATTAGGTCTTATTCTTAAGCCTCAGAATTTTTGCACAATTTGACCTCTAGTTGCCCCTTTTGAGCCTGAAAGTGAAAATTTTTCTTTGAAACCTTTCATTGACTAATATCCTCTATAATGGTGAAAAAGTTGGAAATTTAGTGGAGCAAAGAAATAAAAAAAAAAGGACTTAAGAAAAATATGTATTGAATGCAAAGAAAAGCAAGAAAAAGAAAAAGAAAATCAAAAGGATGATATTGAATGAATTCTAAAAAGTCCATAAAAGTTCAAAAATTTGCTCTGTTAAAATTATAATGGTAATTTGAATCATTCATGATGTTAAAGCCCTTTTGTATTCCATTTTTCTTGAAATTCCTACCAATACAACCCAAGGCCGCGTTACAACCTTTGAAAGACCTTTAGACTTTGACATATTTTCTATCTAAACTGTGGAGTCTCTGGTTTATTAACAAGCTTATGGTAATGTTTTTTTTAACTATGATGATTTGAGAGATACACAAACCTTGAAACACTTGAGTGAAAATTGTGAGAAGAGTATCTCAAGTCTTGACATTGAAATTTGATTCACATAAGTAAATAAAAATTGGCATTTGAATAAATCTATTTCTCTATTTTGGATTCCTTAGTTTATTAAGTTTAGTGTTTTCTGTATTTTATCTTGTGAATATGGTGATTGCTTGAGGACAAGCAATGTTTTGGTTTAGGGTATTTTGATAAGTGCTTTTTAATACAATAAAATAGATTTAGTTTGCTTAGAATTTAGTCATTATCCACTGTATTTCCTTTTATTTATTGCGATTTTTACTTTCTTTCCACTCTATTCTACTTGGGTATGTTATTTTGCAGGAATTAAGGAAATAAAGGGTCAAAAACAAGAGAAAACCGACCTACTCCACAAACTCCGTCCTCAATCCAGAACACCGCCCAGACTTTTCCCCAACCAACACCGCCCAGACTTTTCCCCAACCAACACCGCCCAAGTTCCTAATCCATGACACCGCCCAAGCTCCTAATCCATGACACCGCCTAGATTCTTCACCCAACCAGACTCCTCTCCTTTCCATCAACAACACCGTCCCATTCCCTATCCGCTGTCCCCTTCTAATCTATACCACACACCGTCCCACTTCACCTCTCCTTTCCAATACTCCACACCGCCCAACAATCCTCTTCAACACCTACACCGCCCATACTCCTTTCCTTTCCAACACTCTCAACTCCGCCCAACCGTCCTCACCTCTCAACACCGCCCAACCGTCCTCACCTCAACACACCGCCCAACTTCCCAACACCGTCTCCCTTTCTTCTTCTAATACATAACACCGCCCAGTAACCCTCTCAACTCCGCCCAGACTCTCAAACCACAACACCGCCCAGACTCTTAAACCACAACACCGTCCAGCAGTACTCTCCACACCGCCCAGACTCTCTTCACAGGCCCAACACCAGATCAATTGAACACCGCCCAGTAACTCACTCAACACAACACCGCCCAGCAACACCGGCTCCATCCACCACACCGTCCAGCAACTCCACTGTCCCTCATATCACCATACCTGCCATATACAAACCAACAACGCCCAGCAACTAATACCAAACAGCAAGCTTTCACTCGGTCTTGTGGAATTCCAGTACTTTTCCATTCAGAATTTGCCCAGCTGAATAAATCCAAGCACTGAATTATTGGAAATATTAAAATAATGCAAATTGGAAACAAGTTGGCACAGCTGGAATTCACATGCACCGAAAGTTTCTTCCACTTGCAAATTGAACGCGTTTTCATTGCTGGAATCCTCAATCCATTTGCCTATAAAAGCAGCAGCAACCCATCAGCAAACAACAACTTCTTCCCAGTCAATTACCATCAGATTTCTTTTCTTTTCTTCGTTACTTTCTCTCCTTTTCTCTTTAGTTTTCTTCTTTTCTATTTTTTCTTTCTCTGTCCGTTTTTCTTCTCTTTCTTTTTATTTTCTTTTCTTTCTTTTATTTTGTAAGAGTGTGAGGGCTGTAAAAGTGAGAATTTAAATTTGTAATTGGTGGAGAATATTGCAACAAGGAAATACAAGTGGTAAATTATTTTGAGCTTTTGGAGAAACCCGTAAGTCTTTATTTTTACCATGTCTTGTATGTTTTATTTTTCCATTATTTACATGAATTTAAATTATTTCATGAGTAGCTAAATTAATTATCTTGGGATGAAGAGGGTATGATAATATTTTATTTTAATGTTATTTTGACTTGGAATTAAATAAATTTCTGTTTTCCATTTAGTTCAATTATGCTTAATGCTTTTAGTAATTCCTAACAAGAACCTAAATGATAAAACTGTATACTTACGGGTATATTAGTAAATTTAGGTAATAAATAGAATCGAGAGATTTATTTTTACCAGAAAGCTTTGAACTAAACCTAAGATTTTTGAAATGCTTTATGTGACCTCGGTAAAACCGTGAAAGTAATCAAAATTCTTTTGAGGAAATAAAAGGGATTTTCATAAAACGATAATGGGCCTTTCTGAGGATTAAGCAGCGTTTTCCATAGGTTAGGTACATTAATAGGATTCCGAAAGGAACATATTAATTAGCTTTTGGAAAATTCGCCTTGGAAAACTTAATTCGATTCTTATTTATGAAAAGTTAAAATTCATTAACATAAAATAGAATCTTGATCCCCCGAAATCCCAAGATACTCTCAACTCTGATTTTTAAGTGTCAAGTAAATTTTATTTTGTTTGTATTTATTCGTATTCTGTGCAACTTTAATTTGTACTTTATTTTATAAAAAATCTTAAAAACTAATTGTGTGGATAATTAAATTTCAATATGCTGGTACTTTGAACACAGTCCCTGTGGAGAACGATAATCTTTTATATTACGCGACATAACCCGTGCGCTTGCGGGCCCTGTCAGGTTCAAGGTTCCACCTCCGAATTCAACACCCGCTTCATCACTCGGTCCTCCGACGTTCATTTTGCTACCTACAGAGGTCGGAATGCAACCCATAAACGTGATATTACCCTCATTGTTTCAAATACCGAGTTTTAAGCTCACACACACTAGAGGAGTGGAAAATAGAACCTTACCCCGCCATGCATGACCATTCGGTTAGGGAGTGAAAATGAAAAAAGAGGGGATAACTCAATTCAAATGGTCCATTGTACTCACCTCGAAGCCATGACCTCAAAAATGGGGTTATTTCAAAGTTTTGACGCGGAATAAGCCTTCCCTTGGAGCATGCAGCTCTCGACAGTGAGAGGGAGGAAAAGAAGAAGAAGAAGAAGAAGAAGAAGAAGAAGAAGAAGAAGTAGGCTCGCGTGAAATGAATGAGGAAGAAGATGGATTTTTATTATTTAAGGCTCAAGGGCAAAATAGTCATTTCTCTATTTCTTTTATAATTTCTTTGAAAGTTTTAATTAAACTTTTACCTCCTTCTAATTACACCTCATTTAACCCTTTTGTACTTAGTCAATCAATTAAATTTATTTATTTCTAAACTAGTTGATTATTTATAATTGCCTTTATATCAAATAAATCTCTAAAACAATTATTAATATTTTCCGCTACTCATAATTTTACTAAAATATTAGGGATGTTACAGTTTGAGCGTAAGTTTGTAGTAAAAATGTTCTACTTTTTTTGTTTATTCATAAATTTTTATACCTTAGAGCAATGGAAGAGTCGTTTCGAGCAGGTGAGTTTACTATACATAAATGTCAACGTGATTCTGATCATTGCAGAAAGGTTGGCATGCAACAATGATGCTACCTACCGACTGTACCTTTTCATCAGTTACTTTACAGGTTACTTTCTCAACACGTGATTGCATAAGTCAACTCTGACCTTCCGGTATTAAGAGAATGACTCATATCGATATTAAGTCATGAGTCTCATGCGCGGTGTTGAAAGTCGATTTCAGATTTCAATAATTCGTGCGATGCCAATCTTGCATGACGACTTTTAGGTCAAATGATCTTTCTGCCTATAGGTCAGTATCGAGATTGGATCATTTGTCCTCTAACTTGTTTGAAATATACCGGTTACTCAAATGAGGGATTCTTAACTTGGAAAATTTTCAATTTGTGTCATTTTGTGACTTTGACTCATCTCCTTAATTGTCGCGTATTCATTGGCCTTATGCCAAAACGCGGTGTTGCGCGCAATACAAGTCACATAAATCATTGTGACGATTACTCTTCGATCAATGCGATGGTTTCATTTCAATCATCATATGGTGGTTA
Organism: Clitoria ternatea; assembly: GCA_037962975.1. Classification (NCBI taxonomy): domain Eukaryota; kingdom Viridiplantae; phylum Streptophyta; class Magnoliopsida; order Fabales; family Fabaceae; genus Clitoria; species Clitoria ternatea. Next base: position 292,006,199 of record CM075670.1, read on the forward strand.
CCTTTTGGACATGGGCCTTGAAAATTGAAATGATGCGGCCTAAAAAATTTGAATTGAGATGTTGCCATATTTGCCCCCAGCCACGTCTATAAATAAGTATCTGGAAGAGCTTCGAAACACTACTTAAACTTTTGCATGTTGAAATTCTGTTAAAATCTCTCTTTTCTCGCACTCACCGTCTTTGAAGTCCTTGCCTTCAGAGACCTTTAAGATTCTTCAACCAACTTAGGTACTCATCCCCACCTTCCTTTTTTCTTTTTTCACTTATTTGTATTTACCAGTTTGTATGAGTGAAAATAAGGACTAAAGGAGGACAAAGAGAGGGTCATTGTGACGACCCACGTCAATATTTCTCATTTTTCTCAAAAGATTTTTCAATTTTAAATAAAATCCACCCGGTCTCAAAATAAAATGATAATTACTTTTCTTAAAAACATTTCAAATAGTAAAATAATACTTAAAATTGTAATTTCCGACTGAAACCATTCGGAAATACGTTCAATAATAAAGGATTTAGAAAACAGCAAGAGAAAGGAAAACAGTCAGGGTTCACTCGGAAATAACTCTCTCACCCGGTTATCTCTCACTCGGGACAACTTACCTTTCACTCGGAAAAAGGTGCACTCATCTTCACTCGGAAACACCATGACCTTCACTCGGAAGCACTCTTAACTTTCTTCACTCGGAATCTCATCCATAGTTCACTCGGAGACCCTCTAACCTTTTTACTCGGGATTGAGGCTCTCGATTATTCTTCTCTCGGAGAGAATAAAGGATACTCAAATGGGCATCAAATCAATAAGCCCTCACTCGGATAAGGAATTAACTCGGTTAAATTCACCAGGTGATCAACTCTGCTACAACAATGCAAATGCATTCATAAAATAAACACCGATCACATAGCATCATAAATCATGACCATCTCAAATTTATTCCAGCATTCATTCACACACTCGGTAAAAACTCAATATATATATATATATATATATATATTACATAATTTCTTTCAAATCACTCGGTGCCTTGGCATCAATCCTCCACTTGGCGCACCTCCATGACTCCGACCTCTTCCTTGTCACTGATTACTAAAATTGTAAACAACAGCAAGGGTGAGTGTTTAGCATCATAATTAATATAGAACGGAATTTAAATAAAATACGAGTATAAACTCCGTCCGATTCCTTTCTCTTCAATCTACACCTTTCTTTAACCAATCACACTCGGCCTTTATTCATTAACACTCGGCATTAAGCTCACATTCAATAGTACACTCACACTTTACAATCTTAGCTATTAACAGCCATTTTAACAAATCACTCATTCGGCAATCTTATCAATTAACACTTGGCCATATAATATTAGCCAATCAGCATTAAACTCACTCTGTAATTTACTTACACTCGGTAATACCTTCATTAACACTCTGCAATTATAGACAACCACACTCGTCAAATACAATAAATTACATTCGGCAAATATGGCAGATATTTACTCGGCAGAACAACAAATCTCACTCGGCAAATATGACATCTCACTCAGCAAGTACACCAATTCATGCTCAACAAATATAATACTTCACACTCGACATTTATATTCAACTTCATTAATATAACAAATTGCACTCAGCAATACATCACACAGCAAGTAACTTTCACTCGGCAAATATAACAATTTCCACTCGGAAAGTATAACAATCGCTCGGCAACTTCAACAAATCATATCCAGCCATTATTTCAATTCATTCAGCAATCATCATAAACTACACTCGGCAAATCATTAAATGTCACAACTGACTCGGAAAAATTGACACAGTATCCGGATACTCAAAGGATCGACCTTCAGCTGGGGGTCCTACTTGACACCCCGTGAACCCTGCTTGGTTCACCGAGTCCTGCTTGACTCCCCCTCAACCACTGGGTCATAGACCTCTGGGTAGCTCAACTGGGTCCTGCTTGACCACTGAAGCCAAAAACGAGGGTAACATATACCTTCGGTCATCCCATACCACATTATCACAATCACATTTCACATAAGTGACCATTAACATCACTCGGGTGACCTGCTTGTCAAACCCGACTCGTTAACAACACTCGGGTGACCTGCTTGTCAGACCCGACTCACATTGCCGCAACCTCATTAAATTTCAATCGGATTTACACCTCACACGATCAGAAACTGATCGGTGTCCACATGCATGCATATATATTAACTTTCACTCAGCATCATCTCATCATAGTAGGGGTGATCACCGGTCGGGTTCGACCGGGTTCGATTGATGAAGACTTCAACCAATGTTAACCGAAAATAATTTATTTTCAACCAAACCCGACCAAATGACCCTACGGTTTGATCGGGTTTCGGTTGAACGATTTCAGTTAAGTTTGGATGGTTAACTTCGATTTAATCTTATAATAAATTGAAATTTTTTGTGGTTAAAATTTACTTTTTAAACCTTTTTTTACACATTTTTCTCATTAATTCGATAGTATGTACTGCATATATATAGTTCCTATAATCAATTTTACTTATTTGACTTCTCATTTAATAAATAATAATAATATATATGCTCTTAATATTGTATATTTCTTATATACTTAAGCTTCAATTTTCTTTATTACCGGTTTTTTAAAAATTCAGCAACTAATTAATAGAACTATGACGATTTTCAAAATTATTAATAAAATAAAACTAACAAATAAAGATTATATATAGACAATAAAAATAAATTTATATCACGTTGCATTTTGCTTCTGGTACTATATAACTTTAATATGCTTGTAATATCCATTAAGTAACTTTAATATGCTTGTTATAACTTTAATTGTACAAAGCTAACCATTTAATGACTAAAGTTGGGCCTGAAAAATGAAAAACCCAACCCCTAAACCAAAGTTAACCGGTCGGGTACGGTTAATTCGGTTGGGAGAAATTAAAACCGTACCCGTCCAAACTTACCCAAACTTAACCGGTTATTTTACCCGCTTACCCGTTTACCCGCCCAAACCTAACCGAACTCGTTTTTTATTCCCGGTTTTCACGGTTTGTGGTCGGGTGGGTGGATATTGCTCACCCCTACATCATAGTATCAAATAATTCACCTTCAATCGAAATATGCTATACACACGATCAGAAACTGATCGGTGTATACGTACATTCATATACATATTCATACATTACTTTCAATCGGCTTAAATCACACACACGATCCTCAACCGATCGGTGTGCACATTCATACATACGTTCAATCAACTTTTCACTCAGCATCATTATTTCTTAGTCACCCACATACACACACACGTGCATACTCTCATTCTCAAATTTCATTCAGCAATATCCATACACATATTCATATACATTCATACTGTTTTCACTCGGCTCGGCATAATTTTCACTCATCATCAACTTTCACTCGGCTCAGTCATTACAATGACTCGGACAGTACGTCCTATTCCAATTAATTATAACCCGAACACCCCCTTACCTCTGTTCCACGCAGCAACAACTTCTGGGTTCACTGTTCCTCCTCCGTTCCAGCAGCAGCCTCCTTACGCGTTTCACCAGTGTTCGTTCCACCACCTGCGGGTTTGGAACGTGAAACACATCAACGTTACACCACCACTCACCCGTTTAAAGGGCCATTTTAAGGCTCATAGCCAGGAGGAGTGGGGATCGGAACAGTACCCCCTTCCATGCCCATGACCATTCGGTCCAGAAAAGAAAGAAAGAGGTGAGGAAGCAGATTTTAAACGGTTCAGAGGTCTTACCTTGAAACCACTGTCACGGCTGCGTAATTATTTCAAGGTGGATGGACCTTCTTTCAAAGCTTAAAGCTCTCAACAATGGAAGAAGAAGAAGAAGAAGCTTCTCGTGAAAAGATGAATAATTGAAGGAAGAGAAAGAAACCTTTCTTTAATACCCATGGCAACCGGTCACCTGCACAACAGGTCATCTCCAACCGGTTACCTTCTCAGCCGGTTATTTCTCCCTTTTTCCTTTATAATTTCTTTAATTAAACCTCCTCCTTCTAATCGCACATCAAATAAATTCCTAAAAACAATCTTTTAATATTTTCCTCTTCACAAAATTTTCTATAACTATCCGGGATGTTACAGTCATGGGGGACGAATCTTTGTTAGTGCCCAGGGGCCTGGGCCACAGGTTCTAGGGAGGGGAGTGAGGGGACAAAGATAGAGAATTGAGGCGGACCTGTGCGTTGGTATTTTAAGAGGTGTAAGTTAGGTGCTTGCAACTATTTAGACAAATGGAAAGACAACACATACAAAGCATAACATAGATTGCTTGAGAAATGCTTGTGAAGAACAATGAACAAAAAATAAAGTATTAGAGAGTAAGCTTCACCATTTTCAAGAATGACAAAAAGCCTGAGTGTAGGTGAAAACCCCAAAAATAGCAAAAGCCTCGAGAATAGTTAATAGTCTTGAGAGCGACAATAATTAAATGAGTTAAAAAAATTCAAAATGATAATAGCCCTAAGGACAACAACAATTAATTATACCATTAGATCATTTGATATGAGTTCGACCTCGTAAAGCGACAAAAATCAACTGAGATAGCTAATTTTTTCCCAAAGAGTGGTTGTAACCCCAAGAGTGGTAAGAATCGTATATCGCTAGATCATCCAGTATGAGTATGATTAACAAAAGAATTACAATACACGAGGAATAAATTGAGCCCTTTTTTAGCTAAGTCTTGGGGCGAAATGGATACCAATTATAAGACACAATGATTATAGCATGTAGGCACGGTGATTCAAATATCGAACAACGACTGCATAAAAAAACAAAGCGTCATAACCAATCAGAAACTTTTACGTTGCATTTTTAAATACTCAACCATAAAAAAAGACAACCCCAAACTAACACTTGAGGGCATATTAGAAGAAAATATCATATGGTCATTTACTACGCCAAAAAGTAAAATTTTCACAGACTTTAAACATCAACCCATTAAATCAACTCTCAAATCACTTTAAAAGGTTATGAGGCATATGATATGGACCCGATGTTATCTCAGATGCCTAGAGACCCATATCAATAGCAGAAGTGTAACATTTGGTATGACAACTATATATCAATACTCATATAGCTGTACAATATCATTCTTGTATAAACCCCCCAATAGCCAGTATTGGATAGAGGCCGAGGAACGTGTTGAGGCCTACCGGTCATTACCTGAATGTGTCAAAAATGTCAATATCTATGTCTATGTCATCTTTTCCTGATCTTTACAGAAAAATACTAACACGTAACCAAAACATTTAATCACCACTCCCTTCTATGAGACCAAATCGAGATAAAAAAAAAGTTTGGGACCAAACCATGACCTAAAATAAATGTAAGAGATCAAACATACATATATTAGCCAAAAAAAATCGAGAAAAAATGTTTATTGAATTTGAGTCTCATCCCACCAGAGGTCGGAGAATATGTCATTCGACGAGCGCTATTGCATGTTTTAGCCTCATTCCAGTAAAACTGAGCATAAAAGCTCAAGCCCCTGCTCGAATACATCGAACGGAAATCTCGAGCCACTACTCGAATACATCCCCCCAAAATAACCAGATAAACTAGTCCCTTGAAATACCTCGTGGTCAGAAAATAATTCCGTTCCATTCTTAATGTGCTGGAAGTTGAACAACAAAAACCTGTGAGTAGGATCATGCAAGAAGGTAGTCTTCATACAAAAAGACGTACCAACTTGCAACACATGAGAAATGGACAAAACTAACAACTCCCAATGCTCTATGCTTTGGAGGTTATCGGGCTTGGGTCAAAATGATAATACATGTTAACAATTGTAGACAAACAAGTCCGTATGACGCATCTAATTTTCTGTCTTGGTACCATTGCCAGCGTGGCTTCCTGATTCTTGTTCATATTTGAGATTGTCCCCCTCTAATAATTGAGTGGGAAGTTGTTCTGTTTTCTCGGCTTCATCAACATCGTTGCAATTGTCCCCGTCTAACAATTGAGTAGGAGGTTCTTCTGTTTTCTCGGCCCCATCAACATCATTGCAATTGTCCCCCTCTAACAATTGAGTCGGAGCTTGTTCTGCTTTCTTGGCTTCATCATAATCTTTGGGGCTCAAAAAGCTAGGCTGGTTGGTTGAAGAAAGGAGTCTTGCCCACATCCTGTCAGTAATCACAACCTTGTTCTGCCTCTCAATGATTCTCTGGGTATCAAAATTTGAACATACATTTTCTATTGTCAGAAAAATTCAGATTTTGGGAAAATACAAACCATCAAATATAAAATTGGAGAAGTGACAGATTGCAAATAGGCATGTTCATGCACAAAGGCATAACGGTAACATAAAACAATTATGTATATAACAAATATCATTCTTCTATCTCAATGATAGTAGCTATATAGCAGATATGCCTGCATTCTTTATTTACAAGCAAGTGATATAAGAAAAATACTAGCCACACACTCTCTTAACATTCTCTTTCAAATACACTTCCTCTCGTGGCTGGAGATCATTGAAAAATGTGAAATCATAACTGAAATTCGTTAAACAATGAGTAGGGCCCACATGATTTCACATTCTCCAATAGATTTCAACCAATGAGAGGGTGTATCTAAAACAGGGAGTTAGAGAGCGTGATGCTAGCACTTGTATTGATATAAAATGAACAAAAAATAATTGTACACCCAATGAAACAATTCAAATTTGGGTAAGGATTTAGTAACCTACGTTGAATGGAATATAAGTATGTCTGCCATTGACCAGCCCAACTGTAAATCCAGTATACCCTGCCATTGCACCATGGACGGCACTCTGAGCAAGAAGTGTGCAGTAGACATTGTCTGATGCATTGCTTGGAATTGCCCGGATCATGTAAGTTGGATCTGGAGTAGTAGTTAAAAGTTCAAGACATATTGTCCAAGTCAATTTTTAAAACCCCCCTCAAATTCCAAATGAAAAAGGATGACTAAATGAGATACAAAATAGTTAAAAAAGGATGAGAATGCAGCAACAGAAACTTACCTATATATTTAAGATTGATGGCCATCTTATTTTTCCTTGCAAAATGATCCTATTACAGCATAGGATTGTTCATTAAAGGAGAGTGAGAGAGTTGCACAAATTGATTGTTCAGGCTAAAAAGATTTATAATACATAGACATGTAAACATAAAGAAATGCACAAACAATAAACAACTACATACAAGAATGCCATCTAGCACTAAGCTCAGATGGGAAGGAATATGATAAATGGTGTCAATTTAACTGAAACGCATGGATATGCATAGAATAGTAATGAATGATAGTGCAGAAGAAAGAAATCAGGTGAGACCAACTCAAATAGTTCATTAAGGGACACTTAGAAAATCTGTTTAGCAGTACAATCATTCAAAAAAAAATAGTAATCAGCCACAGGTGGAGGTTAGATTGTTATAGGCAACTATCTATGGGGAGTGAATACAAGTCTCCTGAAGGTCCAAACCAATCTAAAGAACATTGCTAAGCACTATACAAGCAGATAATAATAATTGGCAAGAGCACACAATTCGTCATTGAGATGTATAACTGGGCATATAGATATTACACATCAGGAAAAGAATAATGTGGTAATACCTTGATCTTGTGAGATATCCATAAACCAACATCTTGAAGTAGTTTGTTTCCAGAAGCATCCTTCTCGTCCATCGCTTGCATGCTTTCTGTAAGAAGATCTTGTCCTGCTCCCTCAGCTATGACAATAACCATATGTCCATTTTCTTTCAGCCTTTTCTCAATAAATTCAAAAAGTCCACCCTTTCCTTCAAGATAGAAGGGCGACTCGGGAATCAAGCAACAGTCCACATCTCTGCTAGCAAGAGTAGCATACATTGCAATAAAACCTGCAGTCATAGTCTCCATTATAAAACACTTTAGTCATCTACATTTGAAATAGCTGAGAAAAAAGGGTTTAAACTTTAAATAATCAGCATTAGATGCCTAAAAGATATCAAATATAAATGTGAAGTATATATACCACTATAACGCCCCATTAGCTTTACAACACCAATGCCATTCTCAATACTTTCAGCTTCAACATGTGCTGCATTAATGGCACGTTGAGCCTCCTCAACCGCAGTATCAAAACCAAAGGACTTGTCAATAACCTAAAGAAGAAGAAAATCCACATGAAGTTTCTCCAAACACAGATAACGAACCCTTCAGATGTGTTTTCAATGATAAGATTAGAGTTCAGGAGAATCAAAGCAATGACATACTGAGAGAGCATACCGGGATGTCATTATCTATGGTTTTAGGAATTCCAGCAATTGCTACTTTCAAACCCCGCCGTCTAACTTCCTGCGTGATAACCAAAATTTATTCATGAAGCTCACTTCATTTCATACATCAAAAGATGTCAAAAACAATACCAGGTTAATCAGGTAATTATAAATTTATGCAACCAGATTTATTTTAGAAAACATCATGTGCTACTGGTTGTCCCTTGAAAACTACCATCAAGCTTGCCCTAACCATAAAAGGTAATACTGCACCATAAGGCAGGATGATTGTCCAAGTCTTATAAGGAACATTTTGCCACATTTCTAGCCAACATGGGACATTTTAACACATCCTCTCACCCCCCAAGAATGGGCATCTAGAGTAGGAAGTATTTTAGACTGGATAGTTGAGAGTAACATAACATCAAGATTGAATACACTTGGGAACTATACTAGAACAGACAAAGCTTAACTAAAAAAAGCTTAGTCTAAGAGAGGAGGATTGTTCAAATCTTATAAAAAATATCATGGTTATATTCCTAGTCAAAGCGGAACACCTTTACAAAGGTTGTATTGATTTGAACTCATAGACATGGGTCAACATTGCCACTCCATTTTCCAAACACATTTACACCAGAGGTATAAATTATCACCATTTGAGCCATTTTTGTAAAGGAAAAGGATAAGAACAAAAAGGAGCGAAGGACTAGCAAATATAAGAAATCAGAAGTGTGCATACATAATAAAAAATTCAGTTCCAAGAGATACTGATTAATAACTTCCCTCAGACTTGGAGAAATAGAAGACATGAATATGATACTCATCAGTAATTATTTACATTGTAATTTCATGAATATGATACTCATCAATAATTATTTACCCTACTATTGATGATCAATTGAATTGATTTGTGCGGGGTTGCAATTAAAGAACATATGAAAGTTTATGAAGGCAAATTAAATTTGGAGCAACTGATTAGTCGTAAGGATACCTACCTAGAGTCTTTAGACATAATCAAACAACTAAACAAACATACATTACGCCCATACGTAGATTTGAAATCTTAAAAAGGTGTATATTAAACACATTTCTCCTTGAATGAGATGATGTTTTTATTTTTCTTAAAAAGGTGTTAAAATTTAAAAACTTTAAATCACAAATTCACAATACCTCATAAATTACAGCTGCTCCTCTCTGTGTTCCATCTCCTCCAATAATATAAACCTGTAACCATGACCTACTCAATGAAAACCCATGCCATGACCAAAACCTACTCAGATTAGGTACTTTGCTATAGAAAAACTCAAAATTGATGATTGCAGCATTCATCATCATTGGAAAATTCATTAGAATACAGTTGACAGTGACACATAGTAAACCTGATTGATTCCTCGATCTTGGATGCTATCAACTATCTTGCTTGTATCATGACCCCCTCGTGATGTCCCAAGAATTGTACCGCCGCGCTTATGGATGTCATTGACCACTTTAGGTGTTAAAGTAATGGTGTTTTTGGAATAAAAGCCTCTATATCCACCCTGTGTAACATGTTGGATACAATTTAGAGGTGAAGACAATGGATCAAAAATTGCAACTCGGGTGAAAAGGCTAAGGGGAAATAAAATAAAGAGAATTGACTCCATGGAACCCATAAGAAGTTTTCAGTTTAACAGGTATCAACAGGAAGTTCACATTAAACACCTGAATTATTTTTTAGAACTCACAAAACAAGAAAATTTCGATGTTTCATGTAAACACAATACACTTTTGTAATCATGATGCTGTCTTATAAAGGTGAATGCCAAAATGTAGGATTTATCAAACCTCCCAATCATAGTAATACTGTCATATCAGCTAATTAATCTTTCCCTCACCAGTGTCATGTTTCATTCACATATGTTTATTGTTTAGTATCATGGCAAGAATCAATTAAGAAAAAAGGTACATCACAGCAATGTAATGAACATAATTCAAAAGAGAATTTCCCACTCACATCTATGCCAAGGACTTTGTTAACACCGTACATGTAAGAAAGGCCGCAGACAATTTCCCTTATGACAGTGTTGAGGCCAGGGCAGAGGCCACCACACGTGACAATGCATGCGTGCACGTCATCTGAGTTAAAGTATACCTGAATAGCATATTACTAGGTGTAAATTGAATCGAAATAGAATGTATATTCTTAATAATACAAGTACACACAACCAAGAGAAATAACCTTTTGCCGAGGTCCTGCACGTCGAAAATGCACTCCTCTTGGACCATCCTTGTGAACAACAACCTATTTAAAGGCCAAATAAAAATTCAAAAACCACTGCACCTTGTTAATGTCTGATATAGAAGAAATAAATCGACTGTTCTCATTATTATTTTCTTTTCTTGTTCCGCATAAGAAAAAACTAAAACAGAGATTCCGTTTATTCTTTCCATAATTGAGAATTAAATTAAGTATTAGCATCAATAGAACGATTTTCTTTGATCCCCCTGCTTATCCCTAAAACACAAAGCAAACAAAGGGATAATATTGTAAATCAATAACAAATTAGTTTAAACTCGATACATCGAGTAAAGCAGAAGAATGCATAGCAAAAGCGTTTGAGATTGATTATTAATGAGACAGAGAAACAAACAAACAAACAAACATGTCGCCAACGCAACCAGGCTTAGATAGAACCTTCTGAGGAACAGTGTCGTCCATGTGCACGAAATACTGCCTGAAGATGCAAAAACAGAGAATCAATACTTAGAACAAAGCACATTCCACACTCAGATCACAATCGCAACACTAAATAAACCGATTCACTTACTTCACAACCGAGTAAGCTGGATTGGATCGCAGTGGATTTGGAAATGTCTACACAAAAAGAAAAGTATCACAAGTAAATGCGATGAAGTTTGAATATGCAAGTGAATAATTACAGGATAAAGAGAGCGAAAGGTACACGAAGATTTGGAATATAATCGGAGAAGTGAGGAACGTCTTCGAGTATATAACCAGCTTCGCCATGAACGATCTTCAACTGCGAATCGGAATCGCTGGACGCCATTGTTGTTGCCCTCTGCGGAATCTTCGTGACTTCCCTGTGTTATCTTTCTCTTCACAGATTTTAGTGTTATTTTGGAGTGAATGAAGAAATGGAGAGAAATAAATGAGAAACGAAAGAGGGTTGAATGAGTGTGAAAACAGAAGGAACGCTTGGTTGGGTTGGGTGTGGCGAATTGGCGAATAGTTTAATTTTCTATGGGAATGAGAATCTTGATGCTGAGTCACGTTTGATCTGAACCGTACGTGTCTATTGTTCTCGTGATCGTGGAGATTAAGTTATGTGTGCGCGAAGAATGCTTCTGGAATCCAAAAGAGTCACTTTTTACATAGACACATGGATTGGTCACTTAAAACCGGTGGCGCAGTTTTACCGACTACTGTTTTGAAGTGGCGTGCAACCCCTGTTTTGCACATACACTTTAATCAAACGTGGGTTAGACTGTGTTTGATCAAACCAATCCATTGACTTAAATAGTTCATGGGAGGAAATTGAGTTATTTGGGTCCGGGAGGACTAACAGGCCGAACTGCTTGCTAGTTTTCGGATACGAGATATCCACCCTAGTCACTATGGACGCATTTGTCCAATTGACACGTCTGAAGGAATCAATGTTGGACTTATTGGATCCCTAGCAATTCATGCGAGGATTAGTAGTTGGGAGTCTATAGAAAGTCCATTTTATGAAATCTCTGAGAGATCAAAAAAAATACGCATAGCTTTTTCTCCTCAAACTGTAGCAGTGATTCTTTAAGTTTTTGAATTAGAGTATTTTTGGTTTGTAGTTAGGAAATGAAGTTGGGTAAATGGAAAAAATTTAAAAGTTGATATTGATCTTTCATACTATTCGAGACAGTCAAAACTTCGTAGTTTTGACTGTAGGATTTATTTTTGGGTTAGTCAAACCGGGGTTTAACCAACCAGGTTGGAAAACCAAACACACGCTTAGTCTCGATTTCTAAACTTTTTTTACTCAAAAACACTTTGGCATTTTTTAAATTGGTCTACATCTATTAATTTAGTTAGGGTAATGATGTGGTGGACTTGTTCCATCTTGGTTTATGGTGCGTTTATATATGATGACTTTTTATAACAGGTTAAACTACTATTTTATGTTTTAGACAATTTACACATATTTTTTATATATTATATTAAGACACGTGTGGAGGTTGATTTTAGAATAATAAAAAAAATTAGACTAAATATATTTAAGTTAAGCTAAAACTTGTAATACAAAAAACTAATCAAATATTAAATAATCTCAAATACATGAGATGTCCATTATGTAACTCATATCTTTCCTTGACCTCATTTTGTTAGCGATTAAATAACCTACTTGCTATCAATACTTCAAATGCATCAGAAATACACATGCATATTTGGCCCTACATTATTGTCAACGGTTAGAGAATAAAACCGTTAACAATAAACACACATGTGATAGTCAAAGCACGAGTATCCAAATTTCTATTGAATTAATCATCTTGTTTAAAAGAATGAGGGGGTATAAAAACTATAAAGGGCTTTTTACATTTTGATGGAAAAGAGTTAAAAAAAGAAGAAGACTACATCTACCAAAAAAAATAGTAATAACAACAGTTTTAAACAAGTACATATTTAATTCACCAATCTTCATACAAAATTCAACATAGAACCAAAACATTGTGTCACCGTTTCTTTCAGATAACTCTTTCACAGTTTCTATCTACAAATAAATAAATCAAGCATAAGTCCTAATGCATTGATTTTGCTTTTCATTTCTTGTACATTTACACCTTGCCTTACAATCTAAGAGTATTTGTAGAGGATGAATGAAATTTAGTTATATAATATAGACTTTGGTGGAATTTAATTTATTTAGTCTCTTAATGAATAATGATAAGAATAATTATTCTGTTGTGGTGGTTCTTGTTGAACAATTTCCACTATTTCCTGCTTTATAGGCTTGCCTCCAAAATCCTACAAAGGTTCTGATTTGCTCCATCTATTGTTGGATGACACCAATTTGGACAACATGGTCTGTATTTGGACAACATGATGCTCACTTGTGAAACATTCCCCATTGACATAACCATTAATGTTGTTGTCAATAAGGCTTCCAACAATGAACTTGGAGCAGAATGGTACCTCATTAGACTATAATTGGGCTGGTGACAGTGTTGTTGTAGATGTCCAAACATTGAATCCATTTATTGGTTTAGGGTTTATTGACACGAGGTGAGTCTAGAATTTTGTCCAAAGGTTGCAAGCGTCCAACATGTTGCTTCCAACAATTTTCCTGTCATTCCATACAAAGTTCAGCTTAAGCAAAGAACATATGAAATGATATTTATTTAATCAGTCACATAACATAGCTGATATAATGCACAAATTGGATCCATAACCATGTACCATAGTAGAAAACAAATGATTAGCATTAATTTTTAGAATCAAATTCATCAAAATCAAATTAAAATCGAAAAAAAACAACCTTAATGTTCCTAAGAAAAGGATATGGGATTTTTCCCGACGAAGGTGAAAACTTCATTGTTATTAATGTTCCTAAAAACCCTAATGTTGCCAATGACATACATAATAGGGCGCACAACCTCCATGATGTTGCTGGTACCGACTTCTCCCTTGTAGATGAAGGTGGCGCATTCGTGGATGCGGTAGAGGGCTATAGATGAAAAGGATCTGGGTTTTCATCCACATAATCAATTGCAATAACTTTAGGGATTTGGTCCTCAACGAAGTGGAGAAAGAATGAAGGTGTAGATGTTGTTGCCAAGGGGAACTCGTGCCAACCGACAACTTTGAGGATGTTGGACTTGTTGCTACCCTAGTTGCTGCCGCCAACAACTTAAGGGAGGTTCTGGGATGATGTGAGTGAAGATGTCTTGGGACCATCACAAATGCAAAGCTCCCTCCATTTGGCCATCACCAAAACCTCTTATCATCATCGCGAACGCCGCCCACTAATGAGACTTTATTGGGACGGAGATGGTGAGACGCAAGACATCTCGATAGAGAATGGAGGATGAAGAAGGGAAGTTGGTGATGATGTTTTCTATATGGAGGATGGAACTTGGTAATGATGGCCGGCGATGATGGCTAGAGATGATGCTTATTAGAGGCAGAAGGAAGATAAGGCAAACAAAAAGGGAAAAGTACGTAAGGTTAAAATTAGATTTTTAAACAATGGAAAGGGGAAAGTATAATATTAAACATTTCAATCGGTAACCTGTTTAATAGGTACCCATCAATTGATATGGATCATTGATGAACATCTAACGGTAGATATCTCTTGAACCTATCATACACCTAAAAAATAATGCCCACCGCAACCTTTACCATTCAGTTAATATAATTTGCATATGTGGCAAGACACAAAGAAATTAAATCTATGTCAATTCATTGGCATAAAAAACAAAATTTTTCGGTAAAAATAATGCTAAACTGAGTTTTTACATATTTTTAAAACAATTTTAAATTATTTTTAAAATCAAGAAAATGATTTTTAAAATAATAGTATGATTGTCAGTCGGTTGGGGTCGGTTCTGCCTTTCTAAAATATCAACAATATGCTGAAAGGCAGCAGCCATTGCATCCATACCATGAGGGTCAACCATTTCTTATCCTGAAAATAATCACTATGCTTTAGTACCTCTCATGGATATGACGACAATTTATTTATAGTTGATTTCCTCAACTATAAAACTTAACAACCATGATATGATTTCACTCAATTCATAGCATTTAGTAGCTTAACCTTGGCCTTGGACCTTTTCAAGTCTGCTCTGATACCAAAATGAAACATCCTTATATTTAAAATTAAATTTTCTAAGATCTAAATAAATTTTTCGCGAATAAATTTAGATTTAAAACAAAATTTGAATTAATATAATAACACAGTCAGCAATACATCAACCGGCTCATTCATGTTTTGCATATACATAATAAAACTGGTATACACAGGAGCCGGCCAAGGCTACTACAAACAACTATGTGCATCATGTACTATACATATATATACATAATGCTCCGAGCAGGCTGAGTGACTTCATATATCATCGCTGCGTCCTATATCCACTGTAAAAAAAATAACAATAAATAGGGGGTGAGCATAAACATGTCAAATGATAGTTATTGAATCGGATTAAGTGTCCAATTCATAACTACATATAAACCATAACCATATCACACAATCTCATCATATATCATTTATTCTCATATCATCAAATGATAATATCATCATGTTATTCTCAATAACATAAATCAATGCATTCACATGCTCAATCAAATGGATCCATTATTAAGTCTTTTAATTTGTGTTGCAACACTGGCTCTCAGTCATAACTCAGCTCTCAACTGATCCGGCCGTTTTACTGGTACCAAACCGTTTACCCTCTCACGTGACACAATCACTCCCAGCGACAATGGTAGTGTCACGGGCTAAACCCCGAGCCCCGCTCAAGAGGTTTGCCTTGAGTCCCACCCAAGGTCTTTTGTGGAATCCTCGAAACCATATCATATTTCATATTTGTCCATTACACAAGTATCCCATGCTTATCAAATGCATCCCATGCATTCATACATCATGATATATTTCATGAATAACATTCATATCATCATCATCATCAATCACATATCAATACCATATTTCCTACTGCATCTCATGCATAGGAATAATCATAAATTCACACATCACATATACAATTCATATCTCATATAAATTCAATATCAATACCACTCATATGAACAGAAAACATCATATCATACATATTCAGGATTTCTCGTTGAAGATAACAATATTATCCCCGATTCCGTTCATAAACTATACATTTAAAATGTAAACGCTTCCCCTACCTGGAATAAAGACTTCCAGTAGCTCTTCAGGCTATATCCAATCACAGCTTACAAATTCTGACTGGAATTTCTAGCTTTGAACCAGTCCAAAGCTTTTTTGTGAAAGAGAAGAAGTGAAGATTGATTTCCTCTTTGATCGTTAATTTCCAGTAAAGATTGGAAAAGAAAAGGATTAAAGATGATGTTTTACACTTCCAAAGTTCCAAGCTAATCCAACAGTAGAAGTTGATATAAATCGTTCATGAAAAAGAGACATGAACGAAGTAAAGAAGTACACATACGTGTATATTAAAAGATAAGGAAGAAACAAGATATTTAAAAGAAAAGAGGATAGGACAAAATAGAGAGGGTCCCATGCTTAGAAAAGACAGAAAGAGAATCTGCTAGAATTTAGAAGAATAGAGTGACGTAGAAGAGCCTCAATGATTGAAGTAATTATCAATTCTGACTCGGTTTTGGTATCTTGGGCATATCCCTCTTTCCGAGAAAGATTCATCAGAGCCTCTTTCCGTTCAGAATTACTTCACTCAGAGGAAATTCGCTCAGAAAGGTTTCTACATGAAACACTCAATCATAGCTTTCCTTTCTCGGAAATGATCCACTCAGGAATCTCTCACCCGGAAATACCTCATTCAGACATATCTCACTCGGATATATATCTGCCCGAGTCAAAGCTTTCACTTGCGTCACTCGGAAGTCTT
Organism: Clitoria ternatea; assembly: GCA_037962975.1. Taxonomy (NCBI): domain Eukaryota; kingdom Viridiplantae; phylum Streptophyta; class Magnoliopsida; order Fabales; family Fabaceae; genus Clitoria; species Clitoria ternatea. Next base: position 292,023,036 of record CM075670.1, read on the forward strand.
ACAACCGAAAAGATCACTCGGAGTTCGAAGTTCAGTCCTCTCTCGGAAATCTTTCCACTCGAAAGGATCACTCGGGGTCGAAGACTATCTCGAAGACGAACCCGAGCACAAACTCTCAGCAACTCTGAATATGGACTCGAGCACGAATTAAATGAATTCACCACTCGTATATTTACTTCCCTCGGGAACTATTCACTTAGAAACATACTCATTCGGAGTTAAAGTCTTTCTCTGTCCAAAAGTACTCTCCTTGGAAAAGACTCACTCGGTATATCCCAATTGGTGCCATACCACACGGAAATCAGAAATATCTCACTTGACGCTATTCCACTTGGAAACATCTCACTCGGTGCCATCCCACTCAGAATGTTGCACTCAACTCGAAGATGCCCCACTCGGTCACTATTCAAAAATATCTCGGCCCGAGAAGAACTCATTCGAAATCAAAGCTTCTCTTCATTCGGAAGTACTTCTCTCAGAAACGATCCATTCTGAAATGTTTTACTCGGATTTGCCCCACTCAAAAGTGTCTCATTCGGACACAGAGTTTTTCTTAACTCAGAAATGATTCTCTCAATCATGCTTCACTCGGAAACATGTTAACCTTCCTTCACTCGGAATCATATCTATTTTTCACTCGGAAGGTCTTGTCTCAGACATAATTCACTCGAAATTTCTCCACTGATCCTTAATGAATTATTTTCTAAAATTCTAAATTTTAGGATGTTACAATGTGTATCATCATCAACTAAATTATTGCTTAACATCACAATTTCATTTAAGATACTTATAACACTATATATATATATATATATATATATAATTTAATATATTTAAACTATCCTACCATTTTTCCCATAAGCCGGAATTACCGTTAAAATTATTTTCATTAATTCATACACCGAGCACACCCCCTTACCTCACATCCGCGCTTCCAGGCTTTTCTTCACAATACCGAGCACTTCAAGAGTCTAAAATCAAGGGTTTACAAAAGGGTTTAGCATTCCAATCCTCCAACCTGTAATTTGATCCGTCGAAATAACTTAAATTCTATGTTAAAGGTTCCCGAAGCTTACCATTGTCAATTTTGACCTATGCTTCAAGACCCGTTTCTTTTAACGACCTTCCGACTCTCGGTTCATCCCCGTTAGTTATTCATCAACACTCATCATACGTAGTTCCATTTCCAAGCTTCAAATTGCCATAAAAATGAAAAACAAAAACCCTTCATGAACTTGCCATTTTCGGGTTAGAGAGAGAAGAGAAGGAAATATGAAATTGAACATGCCAATTGACTCACCTCACTTCCCAGATCGTAATTGTGCCGTCAATTTCAACTTCCGACGAGAAATCGAGGGCCAGTCGAGCTCCTGCGCATACAACCATGGACGAGAGCAGATGAGGAAGAAGCACACATGTGAGTGATAAGGAATGAGAAAAAAATTGAAAAAAGTTTTATGCATTAAGGGTATAATCATCATTTTTCCCTGTTCTTTTATTTTTTTGAATTCATTTCTCCTTTCTTTTATTTATTTAAATAAATACATTTTACTTTTACCCTATGGTAATTAATATTCTACCATCACAATTTAATTTAATCTAATTTTATAATTAATCACCCTTAATTAATTATTCAAATTTTTATTGCCACTCAAAATTTCCCCATTAATTTAATTTAATTCTCAAAAATATTTAAATAATTCATTCATTAATTTTATGATCCGGGGTGCTAACTGGACTCCATAATTCATGGACGAGGTCCTATTATGCGACTCCACGTCATCAAAATTATTAGGAGAGCCTGGTTTGACTATCATTACCGGAGTCTAAAACTAACATAACTACGGTCCTATAGATAAAACTTCAGTTTATCCCTGACAGTGAGACAATAAGTTAGAATCAGTATGAGCAACATGTCCTTACAAACACTGGAGCTACAGTAAGTTAGGAGAATGGTCAAATCACTTCTCCTCCGTAGGTATTCACTATAAATACATCTCATTTATTACTGTAAAACGGAACTAATCTAAGAGTTACCTCTATAATACCCATATTTCCTGTAATTCTGTTACTGACTTAAGCATCAGATAATCTTTTACAGGTACACCTTTGGTGTGTTCCCCTGACCTCGGTACAGATTAGAACACCAATTACACTTTGTACTTTAACTTAGGATTCCCACTGAACCTAAGTGTAAAATATTGTACTCCATTGAGACGGTGTAAGACTGGGAGTAAGAGAAGTAACTCCGGATGTAACACCCTCGGTCAAATAAGATAAACCTTTCTGTAGGATCATCCTATTTAACTAAGAATGTTAACAGTTTTCAGAAAAAGTGAATATATATATATATATTTAAAACAAAATAATGGCAGATCAGTGGAAGCAAATAGTAGATAAATCACATAGTCATTCACAAACTATAAGTAATTGTACTCTTAACAGAATGGGGCACGCAGGCACCCTTAAATATTTATACAGTCATCCATTGTCTTTTTATTCGTTAATAAATATTCCACTACATATATTCTTCATTTAATGAGGGCTCCCAGTTGGTTCAACATATTGCTGTTCTTCGTATTCTTGTTCTTGGTTTCCTATTTCCTCTGTTAATATTCAACAGTAAGGGTGAGTATAACCCAAGACCCTGAAGATTATCCGGTGCAGACATAATCCAGTCAACAGATAATATCACATAAATCATACAATTGATATATTTATAACTATAACAATCAAATATACTGTCATGAAATGCATGTGTTTGGTTTATTATGATTAATCTTTAATTAAGTCTCATAATGCATGTGGGCCCAATAAATCAATCCACCATCACCATTTTCTCATTCTTTTTGCAGTCATTCTGCTCAATTTGCCTCTTGGGCACATCATTTCCATTCTAGAGCGATCAGAGTCCACCAAGCTCCCATTCATTATTTAATCATCATAAGGTACGAATGAACTCATAGGTTCTCATCATTATATTATTTTGGGACTTGGTTCTACACGATCATAGATACATTCCGTCGTTTAGTCAAAGTACACCAGAATTGCATCGTCTAACCCGGCTTCAGGCGCGACTCTGATGCCATTGGGTTTTCGTTCCGGTCGTACTCTCAAGATTCTCCTCGGAGATCGAACGTGAATGTCCTCCAACGTACCAGGTGTATGCTCTAGTTTTTACTCCCTCAAAATATTTTCATGATGCGAAATGCATTATTTCTATCTTTTGATCCTTGGGTATCTAAGTATTTCCAGTCTCATAAAATTTATTCCAAAGTCCTTGGGTTCCATCAAATTTTTCGGATGTTGTAAATCGTATTTATGCTTATTTTAGAAAATATATTATTTATATTTGACTAAATTAATACTTTGTTTTAGAAGTAAATAATATGTTTCTTATTTCATTACTCATAATTAAATCAATAATAATAATAATATTAATAGTTAATAACAATAATAATAAGAATCATAATAATCATATTTAATAATAATAATAATAATAATAATAATAACTAGAATAATAATAATAATAATAACATCAATAATAATAATAGTAATAATAATAATTAGAATAAGGATAAATATAATAATGATAATGATAATGATAATAATAATAATAATATTATTATTATTATTCAGAATAATGACAATAATAATAATAATAACAGCAATAATAATAATATGCAGAGTAATTATAATAATAATAATAATAATAATAATAATAACAGTAATAATAATAATAATAATAATCAGAATAATTATAATAACAACAGCAAATATAATAATAATAATGATAATAACATTAATCACAATAATAATAATAATCAGAATAATAATAATAATAACATCAATAATAATAATAATAACAGAATAATGATAATAATAATATTAATAATAATAATATTCAGAATAATAAAAATGATAATAATAATAATTCATATTCAAAATTATAATTTCCTTACTGGAATTCACATAAACACCCATGGTTCTTCATATTTTCACAGTCAATACCGATTAGCTTTTCCACAATTCAATACTGAACATATTCACTAAAATATCATGTATAATAATAATCATTACAACCAATTTAATCATATACATATTCAATAAAAAATGTATAAAACAATATATAAACATTAAAATATTTAATTAAAAACAATTCCTGAACCGTCCTGGAAAGGTGAGGACCAAAGGTACCTTAACCCTTTCCTTTCACTCGGTTTTCCCCCAGAAAGACCAGAGAATATACCCCCCTTACCTTAATGGAAGATCTTTGATTAGTAGATGATATTTTTGCTTCAGCTCACAGTGAGGAGAAAAGGAAAATGAGAGAGAAAGAGGCTTGTATGTAGAGAAGAAATAAGAAAGAGAGAGTTTTTGTTAATCTCCGTTGGTTCTGAAAGTTTGGACTTGGAGATGTGTTGTGATATTGGTTTAATAGTGCAAGAGACAAGTGGGGGAACAAGCTTTCTCGTGATTGAAGAGTAGGTGAGTTAATTATGGGAATAATGGAGACTTTTGGATAGATAGAGAGCTGCATTTGACCATTTCCACCGCCAGCTTGCATGATTGAAGGGAATATATATTAAAATATATAAAAGGTGCTATGATTGGAGTGAAAAGGTGCAAGTTTGTGGAGCGTCTGTGATAAACTTTTGGATTATGTAAGCTAGTGGACTGGTCACTAGCAGGAGCGTCTCGGTTTAGCTTGTTTCAGTCGGTTTCAATAGAACAGTGAAGTGAACGCTGGAGTGCAAAACCGGTCGGATTCTAGCTGGTGAGTGCACCAGTCGGTCGGATTTCCATTGATCAAGTCCCCTTTCCATTCTGACATTGGTCGGCTAATTGTTTCCGAGAGTTACTGGAAACAGACTCATTTGAATCACGCTTAAGCGTGGCCTCTCGCGCTTGAGCGTGAGTGTGCTATCACTCTTGGACACGCTGCCTTCACGCTTGAGCGTGAGAAAGAATCAGGACCCAAGCGCTTGAGCGCAGAACGCTCGCTTGAGCGTCGTTCAGTATAGCTTCGCTCGGAAGGGATTTCGCTCGGAAGTGTTTCTGCTTGAAACACTCGGTCGGATTTCCCTTCCCTGGAGATGGCTCAGTCGGCATTTCCTCACTCGGACTCACTCAGAAAATATCTCACTCGGATATAGATATATATCCGTTTGACAATGTTCTCAGTCGGCCACTTATGCTTTCTGAATGGATCCTCTCAGAATTGTCCACTCTCTCGGGAAATGCATAACTCAGAATTTATATTACCGATGGTCATTCGGAAATTGTCACCCGGACATGTGACAAATAAGGTCATTCGGAGTCAACCTTTCTCTGTTCCAGAGTACCTCACCTGAAATGACTCACTCGGTATATATATCTCAGTCGGCGTCAAGTAAATTACACTCAACTCGGAGATAGCCTACTCGGATATTTATTACTCGGAAATGAGTTTTCCTTCAATTGGACGTGCTTCTCTCGGAACGTTGCACTCAGAGAAGTTTCATTCGGAAATGAGGCACTTGATGATGTTTGACTCAGGAACGAGTCACTCGGAGGCGTTTGACTCGGAAACGAGTCATTCGAGAACATTTTGACTCGGAAACGAGTCATTCGAGAACATTTTGACTCAGAAACGAGTCATTCAAGGGTGTTTGACTCGGAAACGAGTCATTCTAGGGTGTTTGACTCGGAAATTTCACCCATAAGTGGTTCTCTCGAACACACTTCACTCTAAATGTCTCCGAGGCCAGGACTCCACTCGGTAGTGGCTCTCTCGGTCATGTCTTACTCAGAAAATTCCACCTTCACTCGGAATTCCAAAATTCAGTCGGAATTTCCAACCTTCACTCAGAATTTCAACATCCAGTCGGAATTTCTCTTGGTTACTCGGAACAGATCCCTTTCTTCACTCGGAAAGTCTTATTTAAGACATGTTTCACTCGAAAAATGGGTAATATCATTAATGGTCCGTATAAAATCCATGATTATACACAAAAATGAAATTTTTGGGATATTACAGACCATCCACAAGGTATTTATTCACTTATTAACTCTTACAGAACTTCCAAACTTCATAATTTACAAAATAAGACTGCTACTAAAAACAAGAATGTTACACCGGACACCGGTCAAGACAGTTAACTCTTACCCCGATTCTAGGACAGAACATTTTATACAACATAAATAATTATTTTTAATACTGAGATATTACATGCACCCTTATAAGGAGTTTCTAATTCATTATTATATTAGGAGTAATATACTCAATGTAGAACTTTAAAAAACTAATTTTTCTCGATGTGAGACTTAAACACTTACATTGTATTGTGTATAAGAAGTAACGCTTAATATATATGTATATATATATATATATATATATATATATATATATATATAGTCTGCTATTTCCTCCTATAAATATATTTCTTGATGTGAGATTTTATTGTCAAGGAATGAACAAATGTGTATATAAAATAATGTAAGAGGTTTATGATTAATGATATGTCATCCACCATCTAGTGCTATTAAAATAGGCTTAGATCGACCGGTCATATCAGTTAAACCATAAATTGTATGACTTGGGTCATTTCCATTAAAAATTTTGAACTAATTTTAACTATAAAAAAGTCCACCATATATGGTGTAACATCCTGCTTTTAATAATAGCTCTATTTTGTAATTTATAAAGCATGGAAGGTCTATATGTGTTAAACAATGAATAGAACGCTTTATAAATGGTCTATTATACTTCAAAAAATTTTATTTTTTGGATGAAATTTAGAAATTTCATAAATTCTCATAGATAAGACTCAAATTCCGAGTCAAGTTCTTCAAAGGATTCACTCCAGAGTCAATTATTCCTAAGTAACTCGTTTCTGAGTCAAACATCCCAGGGAGACTCATTCCTGAGTCAAGCATATTCCAAAGACTCGTTTCTGAGTCAATTAGGATCAGAAGTTGCAATCCTGAACGAAGAAATTCCTATTGACAACATATATGTCTTGGGTCGGTTTAGAATCAATCTTAGCCGAGTGACAGAAACCGAGTGAGAAATCAAAGTACTTGAGTCGGTTTCAGAAGAATTTCAAGCGAGAACTGGTTGAGTCGCTCAAGCAAGTGGGATTCCGCTTGAGCGAGAAGGACCCTTGCTCGTTTGAGCAATCCGATGTCAGAAACCACCCGATGTCCTCTATCTCACATTGGAATGCTGATGAAAGAAAGGAAGGACCCAGTATGATGCAGACCAGATTGAGTCCGTCCAAGAAAAGAAGATAATAATGAGTGGAAAGGGTACGACTTTCCTACAAAGCCAAGTGGAAAGCTTATTAATTGACCACAAGACTGAGTGACGTCTTATTGGTTGCTGGACGGTGTAGTTTTCCGAACTGTTGGCTATTGGAAGTTGTTAGTTGCTTACTGAATAGTTGGATGGTAATTGAACTGTTCCTTATTGGCGGAGTAAAACTTAGGCGGAGTCACGTACCTTGGCGGAGTAAAACTTAGGCGGAGTCACGTACCTTGGCGGAGTAAAACTTAGGCGGAGTCACGTACCTTGACGGAGTAAAGCTTAGGCGGAGTCACGTACCTTGGCGGAGTAATGAGCTTAAACGGGGTCACACGTTTTAACAAAGTAATAAGCATAGGCGGAGTCTCATGCCTTGGCTGAGTAATAAGATTAGGCGGAGTCACACGTTTTGACGGAGTAATAAGCCTAGACAGGGTCTCATGCCTTGGCGGAGTAATAAGCTTAGGCGGAGTCACACGTTTTGACGGAGTAATAAGCCTAGGCGGGGTCTCGTGCCTTGGCGGAGAAATAAGCATTGACGAGGTCAAATACCTTGGCGGAGTAACGTGAACGTCTTTTTGAGCATGGGCATTTCTTAGGAATTACTTATACACTAAGATGTATCAACACCGCCCTTCATAATCAACACCGCCCTCACACCCTACACCGCCCCATATACTCAATACCGCCCTTAACACTCAACACCGCCCTTAACCCTCAACACCGCCCTTCACCCTCAAGACCGCCCTCACACTCAATACCGCCCTCACACCCCACTCTGCCCTCACATGCAATACCAACCTCCTTAAATCCTCCAACATTGAACACCTTTTTAATTCCACTTCAACTAGTGATTAGCCCACTTAATCACATGAATCCAAAAATAAGTGGCACAACGAACCAATCACAGGGGAAAGTACATCCATTATAATACTTTTATATATTTTATCCCAATCAATGCAAAGCTGACTGTGAAAGGAATCAAAAGGCTCCATTATCCCACCTAATCCTCTAACCGATGTACAAGACCGGGTGAAATCCGCCCAAAGAAGAAATTGAGGGACTGCTAAGTTCTCCTAAACCGGACTTGGAAGTGGTAGTCCAGTCGGTTTTAAAGTGCAGAAGTAACTTTTGACCTTTTTCTTGTCTTTTAGGCATTTTTTTAATGCATTTGAACCCACTAATTGCTCTAGTACGTAGGACGGCCAGAAATGGACAATGTTACAGCTCATTTCTTATCTGAACTTCCATTATTTCCACAATCAAACACACCTAACAGCCCACTAAATTGCAATCACGGGAAAGCTTGTCTCCCCACTTGCCTTTGCATTATTAAACTAACACACCTCTTCCGAATACCCTTAGAACAAGAAAATTATTGAACCTTTTATCTCTCAATTCCTCTTCTCTATCAAAGCAACTTCGGAGTTGAAACTAAGACAGCAAGGAGGCCTTTTTCAATCAGCCTAATATCTTCAGACAAGTAAGAGGGGACAAGGTTGTGAATATTTGTGAAATGGGTAGAGTTGTATGCTGTTCTAGAATTCCAGTTTTAATTTCGCATCTTGTTGCTAAATTTTGAAGCTGAAAACGTATGAATTTGACTCTGACTTCTTCATGAAAGTTGTAGATCTTTTTGTTATGTGAATTTTGATACCTGATTCAACTGATTTGGATATGTATAGCAAAAGTTATAGCCAAAATACTACAGCATGACCGAGTGAAATGTTTAAGCTATGTTCTATGCATATTTTGATATTCTGGGAATTGTACATGCATAATCAGCCTTTGATGTCTCCACGAAAGTTGTAGATATACATGTTAGGGATTTATAGAAAGTGGTTTCAAGTTAAAAAGATGCTTGTAGCTCTAGTTTTGCTTAAAATACAGAAGTGTGTTCATGATGCAAATCTGTTAACTATGAAATCCGAATCTTGTTTTCAATACTGGGAATTTTGTGGTATGAATTAGTTGTTGGTGTCTTCATGAAAGTTGTAGATAATTATGTTAAGAGTATTTTATAACTGGTTTCATGTTAAAATCATTTGTGTAGTTCTAAAAACGTTGAAAATACTAATATATGTACGTTTTGAAAACTCACCTTGAGGCAGTGTGGTATTTCGTGGATAAATAATATTTTTGTTCGGAATTTGAAATTGTGTTCTTCATGAAAGTTGTAGAATATTATGTTATTGAACTATAGAAAGTGGAATCACCTAAAAAGGAGTTGATTTGCTCATATTATGACTGTTTTACTAATGCATGTCGCTGTTTGGAAATGCTGAAATTTACTTATGATGGTTATTATGGATAAAAATGATGTTTTCTCTATGAGTAATGATTTATTATTAAATTCTTGAGTGATTATGAATTATTATAAATGCTGTTGAGTATCACACAGTTAGTATATTATGATGGTGAATAATTATGAATGACATAATTAATATATATGTATATGAATGCCTTGTGGTTATTGACATGTGTGGTTGAAACAGTAAATCCATGATTTTATGAATTATTATGTGTATTGTGTCCCTTGAGGACTTGTATTATCCAAGAGGTTTTGGAAATGTGGATATCATGGTATGTTAAATGATAAAGAGAATTAAAGGCATTCATGCATCATAAGCATTGGACGCATCATGGAATTTAGGGGTTCCGTGATTGCCTACCCTGGTGGGGGGTTACTCTATGATGAGTTAAGCGCTATTTTGTTGTGTGCCATGGAGTGTAGGGATTCATGGTCTATGCAAAGCCCTACTTATGATAATTGTGTACTTCGGTACTTAAGCGCCATGAAGTATAGGGATTCATGGTATATGCTAAAGCCCTAATTGTGTAAGCGCCATGAAGTATAGGGATTCATGGTATATGCTAAAGCCCTAATTGTGTAAGCGCCATGAAGTATAGGGATTCATGGTATATGCTAAAGCCCTAATTGTGTAAGCGCCATGAAGTATAGGGATTCATGGTATATGCTAAAGCCCTAATTGTGTCTCTATGAGACTTTTACTGCAGTATTCCCACCAAACCAAATGGATCCAGCATGACATCATTTAACTAATTGAAGAATTATTAAATGGACTTGTTTGACATATTCATCATATCATTATGAGTTGTTGATTGTGTTTGTGCAATTATATCTATTTTACATTTATTCTATATTCTGTCTCACTCTTACATTAATTTTTACAGCGAATGACATGCAGAATGCAGAGTGATGCCATGATGAATGTCTATTTGGATTATTACCTGAACTTTGATTTTATGGGTTGTAATAAGTATAATATGTCATGTACCATTATTTTCTAAATCGTTTCCGCTACTTAAGTATTTTCTTGAATTTAATTATTCACGTCTAGCATGTATGATAATTTTTCCGCTGTTATCAACTGTTACATAAACTCTGAAATAAATTGATGAATTTTAAAATGATCTTTCGAAAAAGCGAAAAATTTATTCGAAAATTTTAATTAACGTTTCGGGTCGTTACATATGGACTTAGTGCTTTATAGTTTAAAAACCTCTTTCTCTTTCATGTATATATAATATAATATAAACACAATGTTCATTTGTGCACATGAGTAATCTACTTGATGTGAGACTTTATTTTCAACAACCAATGTTATATATTTTTAGTAAAAAACACTTATATATAATGCTTATCATCAACGCATACAAGCATATTTTTTCATGTAAGACTTCAACATCATTTAAGTAAAATTCAAATGTGAGATTTTTTTCTAACTTTTTGATAAAAAGAATTAGAGGTTGCTTATAATTTTATCTTCAATCATATAATTTTATGTAAAACTGACTCATTAGCCGGTTAAACCAGAAATCACGTGACTTGATTCCTTTTTATAACCAACGAACATGTTATTAAAAATGACATGGACTAGTCAGTTAAACTAGACACTGTGTGACTCGATCCTTCTTTATTGAACCAATGAGTTAAGCGGGTTTCAATTAAAAATTTTAAACTAATTTTGATTAGTATAAAAAAGAAAGGGCATCATATTGATCTTAAATGTTTTATAGTTTAAACAATCCATATCCATATATAAACACAATGTGCAGACCTTTACATAGAGTCTTTCATTCATGATAATAATATTTTCAATGTTGGAATTCAAAAAATTAATTTTAAAATCTTATAAAGAGTCTTTCATTTGTGTACATGGATAATCCACTCAACGTTAGACTCTGTTTCCAACAACGAATATTATATTTTTAATAAAAATTATATATTTTTTGATTCGAGACTTCAACATCATTTGAGCAGTATATCAATTAAAGAATGTGCATAGAGGTTGCTTATAATTTTATCTTTGATCGTATAATTTTACATTTATTATGACGACCATTATTAAAACTATCTCGAACCAGTTGGTACGTCATCATATATGAACTTAGATGTTTTATAGTTTAAACAACTCATATATAAACACAATATGCATACCTTTGATGTAAGAATTCAAAAAACCTAATTTTCCATACTTATAAAAAGTTTTTCATTTATGTCCATTAGTAATTTACTCGATGTGAAACTTGGTTTCCAATGACCAATTTTATACTTTGAATATCTATATATGAAGTTTATCATCAACTTACAAGAGTATATTTTTCGATGTAGAACTTCAACATTGTTTAATCAATATATCAATTAAAGATTACATACATATTCCAATTCAAAAGATTGGTATTGTGGTAATTTCATTTGTTTTGGTGTGAAGAGAGCGTGAGTTCAATTTCTATATACATTATCTTTCTTGTAACTTTTACTAAAAATAATGAGTTATAAAATTAGAAAGCTGGGTGATGAATCTTGAAAGGAGATGTATCTGCTCATATTTGTCATAAAATAATTTTATCTTTTATATCTAATGGGTGATGGACTATTTGAGGTAGTTACTTTGAGATATTAGGTCAAGTCTGAAGTTTTATTTTTTTTACAGGTTTTAATTGGTTTTATCAAACAAAAGAAAAAAGAACTGAGTGGGGATGATCTTACGTAAAAAATGACATTTTTGTGTTAACATTAGATTAGCTATTATATGCTATATTTTTATAATTTTAATCATATTTTACGTGTACTAATTTAAATTTTAAACTTTAGTTAAAATAATCGCACCTTAGTTTGGAATATACGAGAAAAGAACAGGGTGGAAAGCAACACAGTGGAGAGGAGATCTGAAATTGAAAGTTCTAGTCACAAAACAAGACAAAATAATTGTTTTTCTCAAAACACCTCAAGCATAAATAATGGAGTGGAAGTGAGAGAAAAATCATTTTAAAAAAAGGGAAGAGTAGTACAGGTGGGATGATCGGAGTGGACACAACACCGAAGTCCGCTCCGTCTAATAAAAATCGGTTTTAAAACTCACACGAATTAAAGAGATTATTCCCAAACGCTCCCTTAACCCCCACCCAAACCCCAATTCTAAATCCAAATCCAGATCAACCCTATTCCTCGTTCCAATTGGGGGAAATCTCCTAACTGGAACATTCACATGCCAGCGATTCGCGACACGCGCAGTGAAGGCCTCTAGTTGCTTCGGTTTCTCTGAATCTCGGTCTTTATGGTGGTTTCCGGTAGTCCCAACGGTGGTTCCACACCACCACCACCACCGCCACCGCCACAAGAACAAGCCAACAAGTATGGCTTCACCAAACCCATCTCTCTTGCCGGTCCCACCGATACCGATTTACAGCGTAACATCGAATTGGAGAAGGTAATTATTTTCTAATTGATCTCATCTTCAATTATTTAATCCCATTCCCACGCTTTCTCATTCTCGCTTTTTGTAAAATGAAAACCCTAATTTGTTTTCTTTTGATCCAGTTCTTGCTTGATTCGGGGCTCTACGAGAGCAATGAAGAAGCCGCCACCAGACGAGAGGTTCTTCACCGCCTTGATCAGGTCATCTACTTCTTCGATCTTATCTTTTTTATTTTTTTACTTATGGTTTTGTTTCGCTTGTCTTTGGAGATATTCGTCCAAGTGCTAAAGGAGCATTGTGAAATTTGTTTTATTTATGTTGTTACGTATTGAAGAGCATGTTTTGGAATCTTGCTAGATTGATGCCTGTTCAAGATTCATTATCTACTTCAACCCCAATGGTGCATTAGCTTGGGGATGGTACCCTTTCTTGATGTGATTGAGGTGTTTCACTGTTTATTGAATTTAGGTTTTATAATGATTAGAAGTGAACTTGTGATGTAGATTGTGAAAAGCTGGGTGAAGCAGTTGACACGCCAACGTGGCTATACGGATCAGATGGTTGAGGATGCAAATGCTGTCATTTATACTTTTGGTTCTTATCGTCTAGGGGTGAGTATGCCATTGTTACCTTTTTTCTGACCCATAGCAATTAATTGCTAATCTCTTGATTGTTTGTTGTTTGTTGTCTAGAGAGTTTTGGTTCAAGGCTTGCATTGCTTGGGTTGAAATCTGCTAATTTCTCCCCAATATGCATGACTTGTCTTGACTCACCTTAGGCTATACTTGGATTCATGGAATATAATGGGAAGGAATGGAGTGGATTAAAATGGAATAGAACAGATTGAAATGTAGTAAAAATTTCATTCTATTGTTTGGATATGTTAAGACTTTAGATGGAACGGAGCAAAAATTTCATTCTAGCGTTATGATAGTGAATTGAAAGGAATGGAATGCATTATATTTCTTTTCCAATATTACCCTTCTTTTAGTCAGAAGCTTCTTCGTTGCTCATTTAAACAAGGATAATATGGTACTGTCACAATTAGAAAAAGAAACTAATAACATGCTCCATCTCATACACCCCAATTTGGAGGAGATGGAAAATGCTTTAAAAGGATGGAATCAGATGGTTTGCAATCCATTGCCTTCCATCCTATTCCATTTATTGGTTTGCAATCCAAACAATGAATCTCAAATTTATGCTGTAACTGTTCCATTCCATTTCACTCTATTATCTTCCATCACTCCAAACATACCCTTAGAAGTTGATGACGGCATGGGTTTACAGTAATGGAAGGAGCTTAAATCTTGATATTGAGAAGATTTAGAAGGAAGTGAGTATACATGAGTCATTATAAAATAGAAGTTCATTTATTTGTTGTTGCTGGGAATAGTCTGAGGATAATTAGTCTAGTGACCTTTATGCTTAACACTTCATAATTTACTGCTGGCTATCAAGAAAGAGACACCTGATGTTCTAATTGCTGATGTTCTAATCAATGTTCAATTCTCCAGGCCCAGAGCATGTTGAAGTTTAATTATATCAGCTTGTTGTTTGTAACAGTAGTCATGTTTCAGTAACTGGCAACAGTTGACTGATGGATGATGACTTATTTTGAATATCACTTCCAATCTAATCATAAAATGCCTTAATCTTTCTATACATTCTTCTAGCACAGAATGGTGTTCTGTTATAAAGAAAATAGTTGGACACAGAAAATTGTTGTTTATATGATACCATTTTATCCGTTATGTGAGTGGCTGTTCTATAAATATTTGAATATGTAACAACAATCCTCAATCATTTGCAGGTTCATGGACCTGGAGTTGACATAGACACTTTGTGCATTGGCCCTTCTTATGTGAGCCGAGAGGTGACAGTGCAACTGGTTACTTTTCCTCAATTAAGTAAAGTCCTTGTCATTTGGTTATATTTTATCCAATATATCTCTATTTTGCAGGAAGACTTCTTTATTATTTTGCATAACATCCTTGCTGAAATGGAAGAAGTTACTGAACTTCAACCAGTTCCTGATGCACATGTACCTGTAATGAAATTCAAATTCCAGGGAATATCTATAGATTTGCTGTATGCGAGTGTATCTCTTTTGGTCGTGCCAGAAGTAAGTATGATTACTCATTCTGCAGGGCCTTCATATGTTCTGAGAACTTTTGGAAAATTTCATTAAAACATTCATAGGTTGAGAATTTGAGGGCTTCCCTAGCATAAGCACACCATCGTTTACAAAGACAAGTTCCCTATCACCTTTAGAATTTGATGCACCATGTCTTTGATTATTTGTCCTACATATGTATTGCTATCATTATGTTATTTTTCTATGTTATTAGCACATTTCATTTGAATTGTAGGATCTTTATCTTTTCACCCCCTTTCTATTGATCAGTGTTGGAATTAGAAAGTAGTAGTTGTTTTTGTTATTCAAGGTAATTATATATTAGAATATTGAATATTAAATTATTATACATTAAGTTAGTTGCTGACTGCGGACCTTTATTTGACACATTAAATTTTCTAATTGCGCATTTTTATTGTTAAGCTAAATTTATCTATGTGGTTTGTTAAGTTTGATACATTGTATTGGAAAAAAGTTGTTAATCAGGATTGTAGTTTCTTACTATCCATTGACTTCATGCTGCCTTATGATTGTAGTTTCTTATGATTCCAAGAGAAAAACATGTTTTTTTTTGTTTTTCTTCATACTTTCTCATTTTTGTGCCTCATGATCTAAATTTCTTTTAAAGTTGACTTCAATTCATATGTCTTTCCCACACACTTATCTACAGGACATAGATATCTCACATGGTTCAGTGCTGTATGATATTGATGAACCTACTGTTCGAAGTCTTAATGGCTGCCGGGTGGCAGATCAAATTCTTAAACTTGTTCCAAATGTTGAGGTTAATATATACGTTCTTTAGTTTTGATTAAATGGTGTGTTAGATTTAATGGTTGTTCATCTTATTAATTTGATAGTCCATTAACCCTTGATAATGATAGCACTTCCGAACTACACTGAGATGTTTAAAGTTTTGGGCTAAAAGGCGTGGTGTTTATTCAAATGTAAGTGTTGCAACTACAATCTTGATAGCTTTTCCCCCACCAATGGCATTAGCTTTTAAATTTTTCTTAATTACGTATTTTGGTATGTTTAGGTTACTGGATTCCTTGGCGGTGTGAATTGGGCTATTTTAGTTGCTCGAATTTGCCAGCTTTACCCTAATGCAATCCCTAGTATGTTGGTTTCTCGATTCTTCAGGGTCTATACACAGTGGCGGTGGCCAAACCCTGTAATGCTATGCTCTATAGAAGAGAACGAACTGGGTTTCCCTATATGGGATCCGCGTAGAAACCCGCGAGACAGATTTCACATTATGCCAATAATCACTCCTGCATACCCTTGCATGAATTCAAGCTACAATGTCTCTGCAAGCACTCTTCGTGTTATGATGGAACAGTTCCGATATGCCAATAAGATTTGTGATGTAAGAGAAGTCTATCATTCTTTAGTTTTTTGTATTAAAATTTTGTTACTATCTCTTTTTATTTATACTTCTACTGTTAGGAAATTGAGCTTAATAAAGCCCAGTGGAGCGCACTTTTTCAGCCATATGTCTTTTTTGAGGCATACAAAAACTATTTACAAGTGGACATAATTGCATCAGACACTGATGATTTACTACCATGGAAGGGTTGGGTAGAATCTCGGTTGAGGCAGCTTACCCTGAAGGTACAGTCTTGTCATAGTTTGGTATAAGACTTTGCTTGGTTCATGCTTGTTGAAAATATCTAATCTTTGATAAATTTGGTAAATTACTTTTTCATGTATTAACACATGCTTATGCTTTTCAATTATCTATGAGTAGATAGAGCGGGATACGAATGGGATGCTACAGTGTCATCCTTACCCACATGAGTATATAGATACATCCAAGCTTTGTGCACATTCTGCATTTTTTATGGGCTTGCAAAGAAAAGAGGGAGTAAGAGGTCAAGAAGGGCAGCAATTTGATATACGTGGGACAGTTGATGAATTCAGACAAGAAATAAACATGTATGTATATTGGAAGCCAGGGATGGAAATTTTTGTTTCTCATGTTCGACGAAAGCAACTCCCTGCATTTGTTTTTCCTGATGGATATAAACGCACTCGAATACCAAGGCATGTAAGCCATCCAGCTGAAAGAATAGGTGATGATGCCACAAAGTGCTACTCTGGATCTGTGTCTTCGGAAAAATGCATCAAGAGGAAAATTTACCCTGAAGCAGTGGGCAGGGATCAAGAGAAACCAGAGAAGCGTGCATCTATTAGCCCACAGAGGTTAGAATGTGTTTCTCCTGAAAGTTGTACTGGTAAATCAGGTGGTACAGCTCAAATGAGTATTGAGTGTATTGAAGGGGTAAGGTTAGCTGGTTCGACAACCAAGGATGCTGATTGCAATTGTGAAATTAAATCATCTGATGCACTCCCAGGAAGTGGAATAAGTACTGATGTAGCTGACATGCAGATTAGTGAACCAGACTTCATTGACTCCACAAATGATAGGCTGAAATCAAGGAGTGAAGTTCCAAATGAGGTAAGCCTGTTGAACCAGTGGAGGAACATTTGGAAATTTGTATGGTTATGTGAAGTTCGTTAATTAGAAGTTGGTGATGCATTTCAGAGTGGAGTTGTCAATGGGGACAAAGCTCGGGATCTGGCTTTAGACTGCTTGGAAAGTGCTGAAACTGAGTCAACCAAAAACTTATCAAACTGTAGAGAAGGTGTCATTGATACTAATCAACGACTAGACAAAGTGTGTAATTTCATCTCAAGAGCTGAATGTTCAGATTGTGTACCAAGTGCCAACACTCAGACCCTCAATTGCGAGGTGAGTTATTTCATTTGAGGACTTTTGGATTAGGAACTGTTCTGGATGGCAGTGAAAAAAACTGAAGTCTGGGAGATAGTGAGAGTCAGGGATCTTTGCAGGGTGATGTTTGTGTGGCTGATCCAGATCAGTTCTGAAGAGTGGGTGTTTTCTTGGAAATAGAGTATTTCAAATTATCATGGCTCAAGAATATAAGGTTTTGATTTTTCTAATCTCTCTCTGTTTTCTGGGTAATAGAGATTATGTGATCTTATAATAATCCTATTCACCTCACCCTCTTTGCTTCAATGACAGTTGCCAAAAATTTATATTTCATGGATTTTCAGAAGAAAATAAGAGCCTAATCTTGTTTTTGTTTTTGATTGATTTGATTGTGTTATTTTTTCAGTTATAGCTTGTTTGTATATTATAGCCAATCTAAATGCAGTCTTCTCTCCCTTTTTTGTCTTCCCATCTCATTTCTTTCAAGATAATTGAATTTTTTAGTCAATTTTCTGACCGGTGAATATGTGGTCGCAGGTTCTGCACCACTATACGTGCTATGTTTCCAGTAACTCTGCTTAAGAACCTGACTTGTTTTGTGTATAGAGAGGCTCAGAGATCAGACCTTCCTTTTGTTTCATCCTACAATTTTTTTTTTTAATGTAGGTTCCTGATGATTTTCTTTTTCTCTATTTTGTATGTTGTGTATAGCCAGATGTCAGACTCCGAAGTGTTGTATAAATTGAAGATGGGGCTAGGTCAGAATCTTTGCAGAAGCTTGCTTTCCAACACTCGGTATGAATAAGAATGTCTTTATACTGTGTTCTTTGATTTTGGTTTTGTAGGAGGATGAGTTTGGAGTGAATCACATGATCTTTGGGAGGTGAATCGGTGAAATTGCTGTCTACACTGCTAGCTACTCTGCTATGCTGTGGCTGTTGCTGGGCCGAGATTCTTTAAGTGTGACCGAGGCTATATTTGAACAGTGAGAAGCTGATACAAATATTATGATGGCAGTGAAACATTGGGGTTTCGGGTATGGCATTGTGATGATCGTTTGTGTACATAGATGAACAGCATGATGAAGATGCTTAAAAATGTGCTCAAGTCATGTGTGTGAGACATGGGCTCATCTCATCTTCAGAGCTGTGAATTGTCATAAATCTTAACTTATTAACTTGGATTTTAAAGAAGTGGGAAACTTGTTTGCTTGTGAAGTGGATGTGCTCCATACAATATGTAAATGTAAGCAAGCAGATAGCTAAAGCTATTTCTGCTAGGTGGTTTTGAAGAGAAAGCGGTAAAAGAAATGTTTTGGCGGCAGAGTAGGGTAGTCTTCCTTGTCTATCCTCACTTGGAAGTTTAGATGGTTGGGAGGTTCAGGTTCATTCTGCCCATGGCCTTCTTTGGTCTTTCAATTTAGTGACAGTATCTTGTGCAAACGGTTTCTTTCATGAGTGTTCTCACATGGTTTTCTTCTATGTTTTGCCTACTTCTTGTTTGGCGTTTAATTTACTTTATGGGTGATAGACACACTGAAGCAGAGATTATGCGCTTATCACTCGAGTATTAAAGTAGTAATGTTGAAAATCTATAAACTAAGTTAATCATATCTTAAACGATTCCCCCCATTGAAAGTACGATACGAATTCTCAGATAAGGATTACTAGGATTTCTTTTTTCATTCTTCTACGATTCTCTTTTCAGAATGTTACTACTACATTATTTTATTGGAAAGAAGGTTGTAATTACATTGTCATTCTTTCAAATTATTGTTGGCGCTGAATACCATCTTACACACTGTACAAACTGCAATCTTCGTTTTCGCTAACAGCGTTACTGTCCTTGTAACTTGAAATGTACCTTGGATCACCAAGAAGAGGACTGATGTCAAACTCGGGTGCCACTCTTTTACGTGCAGTACCTGAATGACAACACTGGCGAAGAACTTGCAGAATTTCCTTCATGGAAGGCCTAGTTGAAGGCAACGTGCTTGTGCATATGAGGCCCAATCTGAAGACACTAGCTATCTCTTCTGCGTAACGTGTTTCTTTAATATCCTCATCGAATGCTTCAGATAAGCACTTCCCTTCACTGTAATGCTGCCATGCCCATTCAACTAGGCTGTCTGCATGCTCGCTTACTTTATTAGGCTGTCTTCCCGTTACAAGCTCTAGGAGTACAACTCCAAAGCTATACACATCAACTTTTTCGTTAATCTTCGTTGAATATGCATATTCTGCAATGCAAGTGAAACACATAATCAGATTTTACTCAACAAAGAATCAATTGAGTTCAGTATCAATATCAAAGTTGTTTAGTTGCCAATTGGGCATAATTTACCTGGTGGAATGTAGCCAAATGACCCTGCTAGAGCAGACATAGTGTGTGGCTCCCCAGGCTTTGCCAACATCTTCGCGAGTCCAAAATCTGCTATTCTAGCTCTGAACTCTGAATCCAATAGTATATTACTAGACTTGACATCTCGGTGGATGATTGGGGGTGAGCAATCATGGTGCATGTAACACAGGCCTTGTGCAGCCCCAATGGCAATATTCAACCTCGTTGGCCAACTCAAGATCAGATGATTCTTGTTGGGTGAACTCAACTCAGTAGTAGCTGGTCTTTTATTCTTTCGATGAAGCCATTTGTCAAGGCTCTGATTTTCCAAGTACTCATATACAAGAAGTTTGGAGTTCTCACTCGAATAACAACACAAAAGCTTCACTATATTGGCGTGCCGAATATTGCCTAGGACGTCAACCTCAGCCATGAATTCCTTCTCCAGCCTGTCATCCAAATCTTTGCCATTCCAAATCTTCTTCACTGCAACATACTCACCCGGGCGGTTTGAAGCAATACGGTAAACTTTCCCAAACCCTCCACTTCCTATGATGTTATTGTCTGTCAAACTTGAGAAGAGATTTATTTCCGTGAGATCAAGCCTTTGGAATGAGGTAAGCCTCCATGTTGAAAGCTTATGTCTGCAGTGTTTTTTGCCCCATTGCTTTTTCAACTTGTATAGGACTAAAAAGGCTGAGGCCAGCAACACAGAGAGGGTGACAACAAGAATCAAGGCAAGGGACTTTGAAGACAAATTGCTCGAGTGTGGTGGGGCATTGGTCAAGCAGTTAGGAAGGTTGAGTTTTGGATTGTAAGCACATAGATGAGGATTGTTCAAGAAACTGTTTTCAAATGCAAAGTTATTAAACTCATCAGGGATGTTCCCTGATAGCTGGTTGGAGGACAAGTTGAGAAAAATGAACCTCATTTTGTCAAACTGAGCTGGGATTCCACCAGACATGTTATTTTCAGACAAGTCCAAGTAAACCAGGTTAGGAAGATTAGCCATTGTTTCTGGGATTTGGCCAGAAAGTTTGTTTCTTGAGAGTGTTAAAGTGTTCAATGCTTTCCATGACACTATCTCCATTGGAAGTGCACCAGAAAGTTGATTACCATCAAGCATGAGACTAGTAAGCTGAGAAAGACCTGTTAATTCCCTCGGAATCTCACCCGAGAGCATGTTGTTTCTTGCATCAAAAACAACAAGATTTGCCGCAGAAGTAATTCCTAGAGGTACCTGACCTGAAAACTTGTTGTTCCTTATCTCAAGCCTTGACATATTCCAAGAAAGCTTACTTGGAAGTTGACCCGAAAATGTGTTGTTACTTAACATCAAGGCAGAAAGGTTCCTCAAAGTCCACAAACCCAAAGGAACCTCCCCTGAAAACTTGTTGTCAAAAAGCTGAACCATGATAAGAGAAGAACAATTGCCAAGCCATTCAGGCAAGTTCCCACTAAGATTATTGGAAAAAACAATAAAACCCAACAAAGCATCACCTGCACACAAATGCTGAGGCAACCCACCAATGAGTTGATTATCAGAAACTTCAAAATATTTCAGCTTTGAATACAATCCCATTTCTTGAGGCAGTGTTCCATTCAACTTATTGCTGAAAACCCTCAAGTTCACAAGACTTGGAAGTTGGGCTAAGCTGCTTGGAATTTGCCCAGACAACTGATTCAAATACAAGTGCAACCTCGTCAAATTCTTCAACTTTCCAAACTCTTCTGGTATAGAACCCGTCAAGTTATTCATAGCCAAATCAATTTCGGTCAAATTCAAAGCATTTACCGAACTGGGTATCTCACCCGATAAACTATTGCGGTACAGGTACAAAAGCTGCAACTTCCTGAGCAAGAACAAACTTCTAGGAATCCCACCTGTTAAGTTGTTTGTTGACAAATCCAACCGTTCCAAACTCGTGAGATTCCCGAAACTTTCTGGAATCTCTCCCTCCAAGTTACACTGTGCTAACCACATGAAATTCAAGCTCCTTAACTTTCCAAACTCGAAAGGGATATTCATGGGCACAAGCCTATGGTTATAAGCAAAACCCAATACTTCGAGGTTGGACAAGTTTCCGATTTCCTTGGGGATGGTTCCGTTGAAATTGTTTTGAAAAAGGTGCAACGTTTGCAGCTCCGACAGGTTTCCGATTGCCGCCGGGATGTCGCCGGAGAAACTGTTGGCGCCGAGGTTGAGATAGTTGAGAGCTTTGAGGCGGTCGATATCGGCGGGGATTGCGCCGGCGAAGTAGTTCTGGGACAGGTCGAGGTATCGTAGGACGGAGCAGTTGTACAACGCTGTCGGAAACTCGCCGGCGATGGAGTTGTTGGAGAGGTCTAGTTTGGTTAGGTTCTTGAGGTCGCAGATTGTGGCAGGCAGTTTCTCTGTGGTTATGCTTTTGTTTGCAAGGAGGAGCTTTGTCACAGCGCCGCCATCGCTGCACCGGATCTCCGGCCAGTTACACGGCGAGGAGGGCGACGGTTTCCATGATTGGAGCGACGGTGGGTCCCCCAATTGGCGTTTTAGGGTGAGAAGAATGGTTTGTTCTGTGCTTGGAGTTTGCGAAATCACTTGGAAGGGTAGTAGAATGATGAGTAAGAGGAACAAATGAAAAGAGAATTTTAACACGAAGAGGGGTATTCTGGACATTTCGAATGTACGGTTAAGGAATTTGCCGGGAAATTACGGTGGTCAGAATTCAAACATGGTGTGTTGGTTCTGTCTTTCTCTATACTCTAGGTGGGTGTCTTGTTAAATTCTAAGTTGTACTATGTGACATGTTTGTGATGTGTGAATTTGGGTTATGTATTATTAAGTAGTCACAGCCTCACATGAATAACAAGAAGAAAAGGGCTTTAAAGACGTATAGAAGAAAGAAAGACACTGGCAATTCTTAAATTGCACAACCGTTTTATCATGTGAAAGTGATGGAAGCAAGAGAACAATCGATTTGATTAAACTAAAGGAATGAGTTTCGTTCAAACACGGCTGGTAAAGATATAATGATGGCTATTGATGGAGAGTGGAGATCTTGGGTTAGTTAAAATTACACATATGATATACCATAATTGTTTCTTTCTATTTTTTCTGTCCCCTCCTTTTTATATATTGGATCTATTGTAGTTTGTAGATAATCAAAATTGCTTCTCTACATATTTCATCTTACTGGTTTAATCCCCATCCCAGAAAGGATGAAAAACGATAGAAAGTTAAGTCAACACAAGTGAGTAGCATTTTGTCTGTTTGTTAATAAAGCATGCTGTTTTCTGAAAATAATATTTTTTCATTAATAAAAGTTATGATGACTTAAGTTTCAAAAGTTTATCAGATTTTAAACTTTAATAAATATTTATAGATTATTAATTGGATAAATTTTTATTGGTAGAGAAGTAATTTTTAACTATTCAAAATCACTAAAAAAATATATTGCATGCCCATACACAAATTTTACTTGTAAGGTAAAACATGTGATACTTGAGTTTAATGGTTGATGTGTTACTTATTGATAATAGAGTATATTAATTTTTATATTATCAACTGCTTAGAAACTAATTTAGATGTAATTTTTGAAATAATTATTATAAAAGTTAACTTATGTAACATTTTAAAATTTAGTGAGTCTTTTTTACTATGAATAATTAAATTACACTATTATAACATTAACTAAATTGTTACGTCTAGTATATTCCAAATAAATTCCTATATATTTCACTACTTTAGGACTACTTTATATATATATATATATATGAGGGACCACCTTTCTTGACTATTACATCCGATTGGTCTTACATTTACGACTACGTAATGGGAAAAGAAGACCTACTTATTATGTAAATCGGGGGGATTGGTCTGGTATGTGGTTTTTCCTACCATTGTGTAAATGAAATCAGGAACTATGATTTGATCAAAACAAGTTGCTGCTCCCTGTGGGTTTATATGCATTGTTTTCTCACCCTAATCTTTATACCCCAACTTTTTCATTTAGTCATCACGATATTAACATTGAAGCAGCCATTTCCATGTCACTTCTGTACTATGCTCATGCTCCCATTGAGAAAAAAAGGTGCTCATTATTGCTAGCTCGTGTATGGTTGATGAGAAGAAAAGTATGACATTTTTCATTTAATGAAAAATACTGTGAAAAAAACCTCTTCTCCAACGTTTGGTTTACAGAGAAGTTGATATGTCTATTTATTAAATAACTGAGTTATCCTTAAGTTAAACTAATTGATAAAGCTGAAAAAAAATCACGCACAATCCAACCTATAAAAACTCATGCATAGATAATAAAACTATAAAAATTATGACTAAAGAAAGGCTAGGAATGTCAGGTTTTCCAACGTTTCCTCATCACATAATGCTAGACGAAAATGAATATAAAAAGTGATTATTTCATACAATTCTCATAGTATTCATATAATCAAAAGATAAACTCAGCATTAACATATAATTTATATGGAGTAATTATCTTGATACATGATCAAATCAACATCGCTGTTGTCTTATAGTTGGAATAACAATGATGAATGCTTCAGTTTTAATGATCTTATAAACGGCAACTTGAATGTATGCCCTGAGTCGAACTATTTAGCCTTTGAAGACTCTTCAAATTGAAATTCCAATTAAAATCATAAGATTTTAACTAGAATTTAAATAATATTAAAATTATTATAATGTATAAAAAACACAATATTATATTTTAAGTTTAAAATAAAACAAGTGATAAAAGTTTTAAATCCAACACAAAAATCCTTAGGATAAAAATGAAGACGTAATGCACGATGAAGACACACAAAATTAATGCAAAAGACATGCATGTAGTGATTGTAAATAATAAGGTCACGAACATAAAAGATGCGTGTGTTTCAACATAGACTGAAAATAGCCTCTGAAATATTATATGATGCACCTATCATAGGCCATGTTAGAAAAGTAAAAACGCATTCGTTCTAGTAAAAAAAACGTCAAGCAAACGATTTTAACAAATTCAAGAAAGATTCTAGTAAGTCTAAATGAGCTAGATTTTAAGTAAGAGTCAATTTGTTTTTGGAGTTAGACACTCATGAGTTAATTGCAGTTTTTTTTAATTGGAATGTTGATCTACATCTACTAAACGAAGTGAGTTTACAGAGTTTTGTTTTAATTGGAATGCGCAATGCGTATACTATAGATAACTAACAAGTTCAGTTATTTTTTTCTTCAGTAAGTTCAGTTTGTTCTTTAAGCGAGTTTGTTCCTTAATCTTTATATATAAAACTAAAGTTCCTTTTTAAGTGAATAATATATATGCAACCAGATTAAGATAAACTCTTTATAAAATGGGATTTTTAATCAAAGTCAAACATTGTCCCTTCCTTTATAATCTATATACTCACATCAGTTAGCAGTAAATTAACTTAGATTGCGTTATCTTCATTTTTTTAATATTTCTAGTTTGTTTCAATCAATTTAATCTTTGTCAATCATAGCAAAGAAAACAAGGAGTTCTTAATCCTTATACATAGATTATTTGTTTCATAGCAAAATATTTCAGAAAAATCAGACATTTGTAATATGTTGTCTCCTCGTTGATATTTTAGGGTTTATCTTGTTCAAATGAGCAGACTTGTGGACTTTCAATAGAATATAATTTTATATATAAAATTTTATAGGCTTGATTTGTTTTATAAAATTTGTTTAACTTGGAGTTATATTCAGGATCCCGATGAAAACACATGTAATAAGAAAAAATATTAATGTTGAAAATCAAATCTAAATTACAATTTGTCTCTTAAAGGAGTAAAGTTGAGTTTGCAGGTAATCCATATTAGTGAATTAGTGGAAAAAAACTCATGTTTTCAGGTGACTATGATTCCTTTTGTTTGAATTTGATCAGCCACAAATCTAACCAAAGAAAATTTTCACCAAATCGCGAGACTATGCTTTCGTCAATTCTCACGAGGCAACCATGAAAAACCAATTGAGATTAGTGGCGATTAATTGAAATGTCAAGTTGTGGTTAGGAAAGTTCCCATTTCATTAGTATATTCTAAGTGTAGCCCCTTTTCTTTTCTTATGTTTTGCTTAGTCAAATCTTCAAAAGCCAGCATCGTTTTAACACTTTCCACATTAAAGTAGTCAAATACTCGTGCTTGATGCTCTTCTTAGCATCCATATTTTTCTGAAAAGTCTTCAAGAAGCAAAATAACTTCATTCAAAAGTGCCTTTAACCTTGTACTATATAATTATGCATTTTAGATTGAAACTTATATTCCTTCAAATTACATTCGAATACGACATTTTGTGATATTTTTTCTTTACCAAAAATTAGACATTAAGTTTCGTATATCTAAGTCAATACTATTAGTGCTAATTAAATTATATCCCCCACTAAGGGGGGTTAGTGTTATCAATAATTACTAGTGAGACTCTTTTAACAATTTGGTTTGATCTTACCACACCAACCACATAACTGAAGACTTTTTTTTTTTGACAAACCCCACTTACTAATTTGTTTTAGTATAATGTTCATATAGTTCTAATTAATTAGAAGGTGCTTATTAAATTGTTTGATTGTTTAATAGCAACCTCTTAATGTCTAGAATAAGTGCTCCAATCTAGAAGGAAAATGACCCCAGAAATTATCTGGGGAATTTGCGCGCGAGTTGTTGATATTTTAGTTATGTGCAGTGATGAAAACACACGCAAGCGCTGATGTTTATACAGCAACACACAGTTTCAATAGCAGCCAACTCCATTTCTTTGTGTCATCTAGCAACTCATTCTGTTACTCCTCTCTCACCGAGCATATCTACACTTGAAGAATGTAAGAACCAACCAACACACTCTAATTTTAATTTCAGTCCAGAAATAACACTAATTGAGAGAATAAATCTTCGAACAAATGCATGAAACCAAAAGAAGCGTAAGAATCAAGTAATTAGGTTCGACTTGGCCTACAATAAAATCAACTAAGGACATTATCTGTTGCAAAAGCTATAGGAATCCATTTTTGTGACGCTGATGTCAAAATTAGGAAAGATAATTAATTAGAGGAGAGAAACCTATTTATTAGATTATTTGTCACTAGAAACAACATAGCCTTGAAAACATTTCACAGAAAGTGACCCATAACCTACTCCGTGAAGCATACTTTTCAGTGTCACAGACAAAGAACGAATGAATTTGAAAAGTATATGGCTATTAGGTGTGCCGTGACTGAAATATTTTGTTCTACTCTGCAGCAGCAGCAAGGTAACATAGTACATACACAAGTCAAAATAATGTTACAACTTAGTGTTAAATAAAATAAAATTAGTAAAGAATATAAAAATGACAGAAGTACTATTTATTTATAATTTCTTAAAATTTTATGATTAAGAGTCTCTCGTATAATAAACTCATATTATTCTCTTAAATATATTAGATATGTACACTACTAAATATTCTAATATTATTTATTCAAATTTTATAAGAAGGAGAACATGAACTACTACAATATATACTTTAGGAAGTGAATGTCAGGTAAAAATATGAAAAAGAAACTACGAAATCAGAAATAATAAATGTGAATCTTGTTTAGTTTAATCTCAATGCAATTTTATTTTTTTAATGCATTTTCATAATTTTGTGTAATATAATTCAACACATATTTTGAGTCATTAAAGAAGTTCTATTAACTATTGTATAAGAAGTTAATTTTACTAAATATTCTAACATTTTGCAATTTTATCTATAATTAGATACATATAATATTCCTAATAACATATCATCTTAACATATGAAATTATAAATAATGTTCACTACTCTAATTAATTACACTTTTCTTAAGCCTCAAGCAACAGATGCAATGTATAACGCTTGGGAGAGACGCAACACAATGGTGTTGTCCTAGATTTTACATTCTTTAAAACCTTCAATTTCTTAAAGTGTCCTATGGGTGAACATTGCTTTTGAAGTTTGGACATATCTTGGAGATATATACTAATAAGTAGATGCTTTTAGAATATTTGAATTGTAAGAAGAGATATATGGCTTGAAACAAGGTGATTTATCAATTACAACTTACTTTACCCAATTGAAAGGGTTATAACAGGAATTGAAAAATTCTCAACCAATTCCTAATTGCACTTGTGATGTGAAGTGTTATTGTCAATTGATTCCTACTATTAGGAAACAAAGGGAAGGGGATTATGTCATTCAATTTTTGAAAGGTCTTAATGACTAGTATTCCACTATGAGATCACAGGTGATGCTTATGGATCTCTTGCCATCACTGAGTAAGGTCTTTTCCTTACTCATTCAGCAGGAAAGATAATTTGGAATCCATGTTCCCGAACCTCAGGCTTTGGCATCTTCTTGGAAGAGGCAATGGTAGAGTAAATTTTAGAGGTGGTGGAACTCAAATGAATAATCTGGTTGTAGAGGTCGAGGTGGCAGGGGATACAATGGTAAGGTGTGTACCTATTGTGGGAGGACTAGACACACCATTGATTTTTGTTATAAGAAGCATGGATATCCTCCACACTACTTCCAGAAAAGCCATTCCATTAACAAGTGTACTCTTGATAGTGGAGACAATGAGTTTGAAGATAAGATTAGTGTTTGTTCTTAGAAGGTGGTGAGTGAAAGTTCAAGTTTGGGTTTCACTCTAGATCCGCACAAAGCTATCTTGGCATTTTTGCAACAGGCAGACACTCATAATGTCAATCAATTGGTTTCTTTTCAGTTTTGAATTTTGGTTTTCAAGCATCAGTTATGGTTTGTACTCTTACTAATTTTTCAAATGCCAACTCCTAGATCATTGATACAGGAGCTATTGATCATGTTTGTAACTCCTTAGATTTCTCTCATACACATAAGAAAATTAAACTTGTCACAATTTGATTACCTAATGGAAATAAAGTTTTTGCTTTAGTTTCTAGTACAATGGCTTTAGTGCAGTTTTTGCTGGATGGAAATTCAGTTTTTGCTTTAGTTTTAGTGTCAATTTACTTTCAGTTTCCAAATTAACAAAAACCTTATCTTACAAATTTGTTTTTCTAAGTTATCGTTGTCAGATCTAGAGTGCCATTCATTGAAGATGATTGGTGCAACTAGCATGTGTTCCAACCTATATATGATGAGTCCTTCAATGCAACAAGTTTCTTCTAAGATTTGAATCAACCATTTTTACTTATATGATAATGAATCTTGGCATCTCAGATTTGGATGTCTTTCCCATGAAAAGATGAGCCATTTACAAAAACGTTACCTTTTTATTACTTGTAAACCAAATAAACTTCCCTGTGAAATTTGTTACCCTAGCAAACAAAGAAAACTTCCTTTTTGCAATAGCAACACTATAACTTCTGCAATTTTTGATACAATACATCTTGACATTTAGGGGCCTTTGTCCATTCCATCTATTTTTGGTCATAGATACTTCCTTACTATAGTTGACAATACTAGTAGACACACTTGGATTTATATGATGAAATAGAAAAATGAAACCAGTGCATTAGTTCAATCCTTTGCTGCTCTTGTAACAAAAAGATTAAAATCATAAGATATGATAATGGAAAGAAGTTTCTTATGAAGGATTGGTATGCTATCCAAGGTATTGTACACCAAACCTCTTGTGTTGAAACTTCACAACAAAATGACATTATGGAAAGGAAACATTATGTTGTTCATCTTATTAACAGACTTTCCATAAAACTCTTGAACCCTCGGTCACTATATCATGTTCTATTCAATGCCATTCCTGACATATCTAACATAAGAGTCTTTGGTTGCTTGTGTTTTGCTTCAAAATTTATGTCTAACAGACACAAACTTGATTCCGAAGTAAGAAAATGTAACTTCTTAGGCTTTAAAACTAACACCAAATGCTACCTTTTATATGACCTCAATAACAGAGAAACTTTTCTCTCCATAAATATGCACTTTCATGAAAATGTTTTTCCTTTTATCCCTACAAACCCTGCTAATGGTTCCAATCCTGTTACTAACCATACCCTTCCAACATATTCTCATTCTCAACTTCTTTTTGATCATGACATAATCAATTATGCTCAGGATCGTCCTTTTACCATTCCTCCATCACCTATACCACACCATCCTTATTCACAACATCCACCAAACCACCATAATGTTACTCCTTCATCCACACCAAACAGTGCTTGCCACACTTCCCCTACCAATCCTACAACTGGTCCAGAATCTGTGTCAATAAATGTTCTAGAATATGTGCCAATAATCACTATAGGTAATAGAAGATCCCAAAGGGAGAGTCACCCTCCCTCATACTTGAAGGACTATCATTGCACATTGGCTCTCACAGGCTCTACACACCATCTTTCATCTGACAAGTATCCTCTTTCTTCATTCTTTTCTTATGATTCCTCGTCCACTTCACACAAACATTTTTATCTTGCCATTTATTCTACTTGTGAACCAAGTTCATACAGAGAAGCCATCAAGGATCCCTGCTGGAACAATGCTATTTTAGCTAAACTGTAAGCTCTGGAGAAAAATCAAATATGAACCCTAACTTCTCTCCCACTTGGAAAGAAACTAATCAAGTGTAAATGGGTTTTTAAGCTTAAACATCATTCTGATGGCTCAATTGAGAGGCGTAAGACCAGGCTTGTGGCCAGGGGTTTCACCCAAATAGAAGACATTGACTACCTTGAGACATTTAGTCCTGCAGTGAAAATGACCACAATCTGGTTTGTTACTTCTTTTGAAAATTGACATTTACATTAGTCTGATGTTAATGTTGCCTACTTACATGGCAATCTAGATGAGGAAGTTTACATGGAAGCTCCCCAAGGTCTCCATCTCCCAGATTCCTCTTTTGTTTATCGACTCACCAAGTCCATTTATGGACTCAAATAGGCCAGCAGGCAATGACATGTTAAACTGATTAAAACTCTCATCAATTTCAAACAGTCTAAGGCTGATTATTCATTGTTCATTAAGCATTCCTCTAAAGATTTCACTGTGATCCTTACCTATATTGATGATTTAGTCCTGGCTAGACGGGACTTGGAAGAAATCCAATTTATCAAACTTCTCTTGGACAAATTATTTGGCATTAAAGATCTTGGAAAACTCAAGTTTTTCCTTGGCTTTAAGGTGGGGCAATCATCTAAAGGTATTTCTCTTTATCAAAGAAAATATGCTTTAGAGTTGTTACAATTAGTTGGTCTCCTAGCCTCCAAACTAGTCACAACTCCAATGCAACATAACCTTAAACTTAGCTAATCTTGTGGAACTTCCTTGACAGATATCATATGTTACAGGAAATTCATTGGAAAACTAGTTTATCTGACTCATATTAGACTTGATATATCCTTTTCTATTAGTAAATTAAGCCAATACTTGGCTGCTCCTACTTCTACTCACTATGATGTTGCTATTTGTGCCCTTAAGTACATTAAACTTGCTCCTGCCCAAGGCCCTTTCTTTCTTGCTTCATATGAACTCAAACTCATTAGTTTCATTTATTCAGTATGGGCCACATGCCTTGACAGTCATAGATCAATTTCTGGATTTTGTTTCTTCTTGGGGAAGTCTCTCATTTCATGGAAGAGCAAAAAATAATCAGTCGTGTCTCGCTCATCCTTTGAAGCCGAATATTGAGCATGTGCTCAAGCTACATGTGAATCACAATGACTCATTTCCTTACTTAATGATGTCCACATTCCACATGATTTCCCTATTACCATTTTTTGTGATAATCAAGCTACTCGCCACATTGCTTCAAATTTAGTTTTCCACGAAATAACAAAGCATATCGAAGTTGATTGTCACACCATCCGAGACCAATTTTAGTTAGGCTTCATCCATCTCCTTCTCATATCCTCCAGGGAGCAAGTTGCTAACTTTTTTACCAAACCTCTAGCCTCGAGTTCATTCAATTTTCTCATGGGCTGTTAAATTACTCTAATTAATTAGTTTGTTAATTAATTATTAGTTAGAGTTTGGTTGGAAACTGTTAGAATTAGTTTGTTCCCTTTTTCCCCCTTTCCTCTTATATATAAACTAATTCTCATTCTATTTTTCAGTTGAATGAATGAATCATATTTTAATATCTTGCTTTTGTTTCTCTGAGTTCCTTTCTCCCTGGTTTTTTCTTCCCTGACAGAGCTTCCTCTTCATGCAATGCATTCATGGAGGGTGCAGGATTTCATAAATAATGAATAGAAATAAAAGATTACTACAAAATGTTTTGTTAACAACATGTTGTCACTATGGTTTTGAAGTTTTTTTTTAATATGTATATATGAAAAGATGAAAATAAAAAAGATAGAGATAATTATATACGATACAGGTTTTTGTTTATAATGTTGAAAATTAATTCACGAAAATAATGGAAAAACTTCCCCTTCATTTTATTCCTAAGGAGAGTCTGAAAGTTGTAGGTCATCAAATTAAGCATAGTACTATGCCTTATACATGAAGGGTTTGTATTTACCAAGAGCATGACCAAACCCATGAAGGGCTCCACATGCTGCAGCCAAAGATACAAGCAAACACACAAAGCTCAACATTTGAAGTCCAAACCATCGACATGATCCTTTTCTGATCTTCTTTTTGACAATGAACATCTCCACTGGAAAATACACTACTGTAGGCCAAAACCCAATGGCCCCTAAAAGGGCATTCATGTCATTGAAAAATGGCATTGCCATCGCCAATACAGTCAATAACACCACAAACATGGACCTCCAAACTAGCCTGAAGAAATTGATGCTGAATTTCATTTTGCCAAGCCTCACAATGTGTTCCCGTGTAACAAAACTTGAACTTGGCCACCTTTGCTCTACCAATATTTCAATTACACGATAAACAGGTTGGACCAATACCTGTCCACAGTTTATTCAACATTAGTGGCCATTTCACTGGAAAATGAAGTAAAAAAAACAAACACGTAATCAGAGTAAAATTTAAAATCTATGATCACAACATGGAGAGATCATCATCATACACCAGGAGAGAACTTGTCCACATTAAACATCATCATAAGGAGGTATATACCTATTTATTCAATATGTAGGATAGGAGTTAACACATTCAATCAACACATTGATGACAGGAGCCAAGTGTGTGAATTAAAACCTTAAAAAGTATTAAGTGTATGTAAGAGTTTATTCATTTATAAACCTATCAACTTATTCATATTAAATGTAAGACTTAACATTTGAACTTCAACACTAACCATCCTCTGCACACCAAGGACACAAGCCAAATGAGTGAGCACACAAACGTAACATGCTTTAATACAACTCCTGAGTCACAATTTGTAACATACTGTAATACAATTCAAAACCTTAAAAACACAAGGACATGAGCCAAGTGAACGAGCACACAAACATAACATAATATAATACAACTTAAAACTCAATACAACTTAAAACCTTAAAATATATAAGTCCATCAATTTATAAATCCCAAAACTTGTTCATATTCGACCAATATAACTCTCACATTTAATCTCAAACAAAATTTATTGAATCTACATCTAATATCTCAGAATGCACAACAAATATACATTCATACTACCATATGTTTTAATGATAAAATAGAAAACTACCATATGTTTGGAAAGAGCAGAAATTGAAAATTCTGCAAATGCAAATTTATGTATCAATATGATAGGTTTGGGCATGGTATTATGAATTAAGTTAAAAAGGGGGAATATGTGTGAGAACCTGATATGCTCCAACAAGATGCAGTATAATGAAGATATTGGCCAAGTCCACTAGCCAAAAAGGCTTGAGAAAGCCAGAGCTCATGAGAATGTTGCCAAGAGTGTGTGACCCGAATGCAGCATAGCCAGAGCATGCACACAAGAGGAAGATAACTGTCATCGTCAATAAACCAAACATGTTTGCCCTCTTCATCACTTTAGTTTCATCTTCCAGTGGAGATGACTTTAAACTATCCTGTTTTTCATGTTATCAACATTTCTAATGTGTTAACAATTATTCTATTTTAGCAAATTCATTAAAGGAGCTAAACATGAACCTAAATCAAATTCATTTTACTATCTTGTTCTACTTGACCAACTCCATGGGTTAGGAGAGATTATGTTTAGTTATTAGTAAATCGTGTGAAGACACATAAAAGGATTAATGTTGGTCACATGTTCAAATCCTCTGCTAACAATTTTAATCATTAAATTAATAACTAAAACTCGCGGATAATACAAAAAACAAACACAGAACAGTTTTTTTTATTATTAAAAAGGTGGTTAATTATAACGTGTACCTGTATATCTATGGAAATTTGAGTAAAGCCACTGGCAAGTGCAATGTTTCCAAGTGCAACGCAAACATTCCAGAATCTGTCTGCTGAATTATGTTCCATGCCACCGAAAACAGAGGTACTCTTTCCATTTCCTGTTCGGATCCATGCCCAAATACATTTTTTTATATATAAATCATCGTAATAATTCCGTTCATTTCAAAAGCAATTTTTAGCCCTATAAAATACTTAGGCTATTTGGATAGAAAGAAGAAATAAGATAAAAAGAAATAGAAAATAAAAAAAATGAAAGAAAATAATAAAACACAGTCAAAATAAGATGAAAAAAATATGTTGAATCGTAAATCCTTTAAGTGATTGATTCAGAATATTTTATCACCACCAGTTCAATCACAGTTTGATTGACAGTTTAGCCATAGTTCGCTTATACTGATATTTTTATTGGTTCAATAATCAGTTTGATTTTAAAAATATTGGTATGAAAAGATAAAATTAAAAGAGAAAGAAATGAGAAATAATTGTTTTCTTTAAAAGAATAAAAATAGGATTTACTATTAAAACGAGGTTTAAAGAGGGATTTAAAGGCAAATGGGGAATTAATTTGAACAATTATGAAAATGACGATTTCATCCCTAACAAATGCCAAAATGACGGATACGTCCCCAACAATTGCCATAATGACGGACGCGTCCCTAAATGTTTTTAAAATTGAAATTTCACTTCTATCTTTCTCAAACTTTCGAGAGATTGAGAGAGAAGTCATTTCTTTCTTCATCTTCTTCTTCTTCTCATCCAAAATTATTGCCTCTAATCCCCTCTTTTTCAATTTTCTTCCAAGATTTCCAAAAATTGAAGTGAGGGAATTATACTCGATAGCTCGAGGAGCTTCTAGAATCGTTTATTCTAGGTAGGGGGAGCGTTTACATTTTAAATGTATAGTTTATGAACGGAATCAGGATAATATTGTTATCTTCAATGAGAAATCCCGAATATGTATGATATGTGTGATATATTATGAAATATGATGTTTTCCGTTCATATGTGAGTGGTATTGATATTGAATTTCTATGAGATATGAATTGTATATGTGATGTATGAATTTGTGATAAAGTCTATGCATGAGATGCAATAGAATATATGATTGATGATGATATGAATAATATTCATGAAGTTTTCATGATATATAAATGCATGTGATGCATATTGATAAAGCATGAGATGCTTATGTGATGAACAAACATGAAATATTATGTGGTTTCGAGGATTCCACAAAAAGACCTTGGGTGGGACTCAAGGCAAAAACTTCTTGAGCGGGGCTCGGGGTTTAGCCCGTGACACTACCGTTGTCGCTGAGAGTGATTGTGTCACGTGAGAGGGCAAACAGTTTGGTACTAGTAAAACAGCCGGATCAGCTGAGAGCTGAGTTATGGCTGAGAGCCAGTGTTGCAACACAAATAAAAGACTTAATAATGGATCCATTTGATTGAGCATGTGATTGAATTGATGTATGTTGTTGTGAACAACATGAGTTTATGATCATTGTGAATGAATGAAATGTAATAAGATTATGTGATATGATTCTGATTTATATGTGGTTATGAATTGGACACTTGATCCGATTTAATAACTGTCATTTGACATGTATATGCTCACCCCTATTTGTGGTTATCTTTTTCAGTGGATATAGGAAGAAGTGAAGGCATATGAGATGGTATTCAGTAGAGATTGAAGTGTTATGTACATGTTTGTACATAGTATGTATGGTAGTATATTATGCCTTGGCCGACTCTAGATGATATTTTATGATATGTATGAAGGATTTAAAGTTTTGGAAGATGGATAGCTTCATTTAGAGGCTTGAAATCTAAATATGATTATGAATATGTATTTGATGATATAGTTATGTTATATGAGATAATATATGAGTTGATTTTACAGAATTTGAAATTATGCATATACATAAGATGAAAATTAGGAACCGGAAGGGTGAAATGATGATCTGATGAGTTTTTGAGTCATTGGAAGGGATCGATAGATTCCCTATATTATATATGACTTGTTTAAATAGGTGTTGATGTGTTTGAATGGAATTAAGAGGGGTTGATGCATTTAAATTGCATAATTGGACCATAATGCATTTTTGTGCATAAGTTGGTCATATGTCCAAATTTTGACAAACGAACAGCGCCAATAGCTCCGGAATGGTGAAAATATAATGCCCATGAAGTTTCGTAGTAATCAGAGTTGAAACGGGCAAAATAGGTAGGTAGGAAGTCAATTTAGAGGTTTAAAGCTGTCAAACTCGCTCAAGCGAGTCAAATTTCGCTTGAGCGAGCCATTATATGAGTTTGGGTATGTATTTTGGTCAAATCTCGCTCAATCGAGCCTAATTTTGCTCAAGCGAGTGCCAATTTCGCTCAAGCCATTGCCAATTTCGCTCAAGCGAGTTGCAGGCTCTCATGCTGTTGCTTTTTGCTCAAGCGAGAGCCTGGGCAAAAATATCGCTTAAGCGCCCAAAATCTCACTCAAGCGAGATGATTCAGCTGTTTCTCTCTTCATTAAAGTTGTAGATAATTTAGTCGCCGTCGTTTTGATACCCAATTTACATCAATCGGAGTTTGGTAGCCCGAGTTATGACCAAAATACTAAAGGGTGTTCATGCTAAAAATTTCAACAGGGCTGATTTTATAAATTTATGAATTGGGCAATCTTCGGGGCATAATTGGACCTTGACTTCTTCATAACAATTGAAGGTATTTGAGTTACGAATCTTTACAAACCAGATTCATCTTGATTGGAGTTGTGTAACTCTGATTTGACTCAAATTATCGAGTGGTGCGCAGGGAGCCGACGTGCTAAAAAATTTTCTTTGGCCCATTTTGAAGCCCCAAACTCTAGAATATGTTATGAGGGACCCATTGAGTCATATAGGGACATTCTAAGATGGGTGTGAATAATAATAAAAATATTTTCCATATTTTATTTATTTATTTATTTGTTTATTATTATTTTTAATTAAGGATTGGATGTTTTACTTTCCGTTGATTCTTATGATAATCTCCATTTTGATTATCCAAGATACATCTTAATTATTTTTATACCTTCTCATATCACCATATATGGGAAAGGTTTATTTAGATGGTCCAGGGGTATTGATTAAATATTTATTTTACGACCTTTTCTATAATTTAATTGATTTGATAAACCGCGAAAAAAAATTTACCCTTAATTTTATTATTCTAATTAATTATATTGGAATAATTATATTAAGGGTTAGGATGTTTTATGGATACTTTGCGATTCATAGGTTCTTTTTGTTTTGGAAGTAATTCAGAGCTTGGGTGTTGTTGGAGGCAAATATCGAAGGCTATCGGCCGGTAAATTATAAAATACCGAATAAGTGTCGATTAACAAGCTTTAGCGTAAAATTGTGAAATTAATAGCTTACGAGTTATTAAAATTAGTGTTGATGGTTTTTAGGAATTTTTATAGTTTACTAGTTGATGATCAGATAGTGTTGCAAGGCTTTCTGAGCTTCTGGGATTATCTATTCCAGGTAGGGGGAGCAATTATATCTTAAATGTATGGTTTATGGACGAGTTAGAGGTATTTTGATATGTTATGAATTATAGACTTTGTGAAATATGATGAATGGTTGTGAAATGTGATGAATGGAATCATTTGATCAATGAGATGCTAATGATATACCCCTTGTTGTATGATGATTGAAGATTATTGTGGATTGTGATGAATGTCGTCTATCGTGCCATAATTACAATGCATGAGATGTGATAAAATAATTAAATTGAGGTTATTATTAATGCATGAGATGCAATGAAATATTTGTTACGTTGTGATATTGCATGAGATGCAAGTAAACGATTGAATGAATGTTATTGTATAGCATGAGATGTTTATTGTTGTTGGGAAAATATGAAATGAGAATTATATATTAGTGGTTTCGAGGATTCCACAAAAAACCTTGGGTGAGACTCTCAAGGTAAGCTTTTTGAGTGGGATGGTTGAGATAACATATGGGTTGATTGATATTGAGGATATCTAATGAAATGTGATTATGTTGAATGGAAGTGTCTTATGTGTTGAATTGTGATATATGGATATATAATGTAGAATTGGATAAGTTGGTTCAATTCAGCAACTCTTATTTAACATATAATATGCCCACCCCCTATTATGTGGCTATTTTTCAGTGGGATTGGATTGTGATGGTGATAGGTGAGATGTCACCAGACTTGCGTGGAAGGCATTGTATATATACGCACATGCTTGTATACCTTTTGGTGATGATATAGCCTTGGCCGACTTGTTGTTCCTAGTTTGTTTGGGTTGTACATATACTGTGTAATGGATCATAGGTAACTAACAGCTTCACTGGAAGTCTAGACTATGTTTTGTATTCATGTTCATGATGATGGTATAGATCATGTTGATATTACGTAGTGTTATACTGTTTCTTGGATGTGGAGATCATGGATGGTCTCATATTGTGCATGAGATTCCTTATATCCAGGAATTGTGGTCGTGAACCCTTGATGCATTGCATGAATGTTATGGATAGGATTTGTACATGCATTGCATTATGATGAATTATGCATTGGAACCTAGTGCAATGATGAATAATTGAAATTGGATGCTTTTCATGTTGTTTTATGCATAATCATGGAAGTGATGAGGTCATATTGCATTTTATGAGGCTTGGATGTCATGAGATGGTTCCAATAATATATATGTATGATTTAAAACTTGTTTGGACTTGGAATGGTCCAAATCTAATGAGAATTGGCTCTTGAGTTGCATATTTTTGCCTTAAAATGGTCAAAACGTGCTTTCGAGTGAATTTTTGAGTGTGGCCAATTGCCACGCGTCACAAATAATGTATTTTAAGTGGTGTCAAAGTTTGGTGATGTTTGGAGGTCACTTGGAGAAGTTATGTCATGTAGAAGTTGGCTAGAAAACCAAATTCTGCATAATTTCTGCATTCTAGTGTGGCTAATCGATTAAAACCATTCTGGATGAGTGGTATTCGATTATGGTCATTCTAGAATGTGGTAATTGATTAGCTGGTCAACGTAATCGATTAACATAATCAATTAGCACCCTAGTAACATATTAGCGTAATCGATTAGGGCCATTCTGCGGTCTTGGTAATTGATTACCCATTTGGTGTAATCTATTACCATGCCTTTGTGACCTCCAATTGAGTTGAAAATGTAACACCCTCTGTTACACCTTAATAAATTCTAGAAAAATTCGTAATTTTTTTTTAAAGATATGATTGTTAAAAAGAAACTATCGGAATAAATTATATACATTATTGCTGAAATACCTCATAAATATTATTAAAACTTTATAAAGTAATTTTACATTCATCCAACGAAAA
This sequence comes from Clitoria ternatea, assembly GCA_037962975.1. Lineage (NCBI taxonomy): Eukaryota > Viridiplantae > Streptophyta > Magnoliopsida > Fabales > Fabaceae > Clitoria > Clitoria ternatea. The sequence continues at coordinate 292,062,904 of CM075670.1, forward strand.
TAAATATTAAACATTATAAGAAAGAGAGGAAACTCCATGGCCCAGAAGCAGTTACTTATTAACATTATTTATTCATTGGACCACGGTATTCATACCGAGCTCCCTTTCTAGAACGTGCTATAGTTACTGCTGATATTCTTCGATCCTTCCCTCTGAACCATCAATTTAGAATATATGAAACAAAAACACGGAGAAAGGAGTGAGAAACAGAATATAATATTTCCGAATAAGACATAAGCAACAAATGGTTTTCACAACCAATACATAATAATATCAATCACAATCACATACACAATCAATTATGAATGCATGAATGTTATGCAATATCTTCATCATAACTTACCTATATATGTGGGCCCTTAAATTTTAATTTGCACTGGGCCAACCAGGAGTTTACACTGTTCCATAAGTCCGGATAATAATAATATGAACAGCTCAACTGGTATGGAAACACTTAGAGACTAGTCAGATTGAGAAAGTTTTTATTGTGAAAGTACCCGACACTAGGGAGCTACCCCAGGTCCCCTGAAGCACCCTTTCACACCCTCTCATCCCAAGGCTCGTAATTAAGCCTCCTCTAATGTATCCTCGGTTTCTATAATCCGTCCCCAGACAATATTATTTCATTTCACTTTAATGATTCATGATGCATGAACTACTCGCGTATTGAGTTGGTTAAGGCTTTTAGAAACTCAATTATTAAATCCCTTAAAGGTTTACAACATTATTTCATTAAACTGTATATTTTCTCAATTCTCTGAATTTCTGTCCCACAGAAATAAATTTGGTACAGTTTTTAAATCTTACTGAAATTGAGTTTCTAAGCCTTAAATATCTAAAAACTTTATCATATAAAACTTTACATAATCTTTCTCAAATTAAATCTGAACAAAATCAAATTTAGGAATCTCAATTATTTCCAAATATTTTTAGTTATTAAGTTGGAAAAAATAAAATAATTTTCTTTCAAAAAATTTTGTTTTATTAAAAGAGAGTAATTATTAACCAAAAATACTTAAAATTTCAAAAGTTTTCTTTAACTCAAGATTTAATTAAATAAATTCTCATAAAATATTTTCTTTCTAAAATAAATACTAATTTTTTTATTCTAAATATTGAAAATAAAGTTAATAAAAATAATTTCTAAGAAGAAATAAAAGATAATAAAATTTAAAGAGTAAGGTAAGAAATTCTTACTGAATTTTAGCTTTCCGTCATGCTCGCTATATGCTCAAACTTCACATTACAATATCATCAATCAAAATCAAACAATATCAATCATAACTAAATATCATCAATCAATCAATCATAATCAAATCATAATCAAATCAATTAAATATCATTAATATATATCATAATACAAAATTTAATGATTATTAATATAGTCAATTTTAGTCCTTTTGGTCAATTCCTCGCATAGGTATATGTAAGTCCATATAATCCAGTCCTTGCATAGGTATAGTTCAGTCCATATGGGTCATAATGGTCCAAGTCCTTGCATAGGTATAGTCCAGTCCATATAGGTCATAATGGTCCAAGTCCTTGCATAGGTATGTTAGAGTTAGTTAAACCGGATATTTAATTTAAAATTTATTATAAATTTTAAGTTAAAAAGTTAATATTTTAAAATAATAATATTATCAGATTTAAAAGGAGTAGAGGATTCCTCCCATTATTCTTATGTCTTTTCATATTATACTCTTATCTCACTCCCCCTTACCTTGAATTGTTACTCAAAATGGATTTGCTTTGCGCCTCCGATTTCTAGAAATATTAGTACCAATCTTATTTCAGTATAAGCATAAGACGAAGATTAAGATTACTACTTAAAACAGAAATGATAAATTTTGAATAGTGAATAGTGAATAGTGAATAGTAAATAGTGAATAGTAAATCGTGAATAGTAACAGTAAATAGTAAAACGTGAATAGTAACAGTAAATAGTAAAACGTGAATAGTAATAGTAAATAGTAAATCGTGAATAGTAACGGTAAATAGTAACAGTAAATAGTAATTTACTATTTGAATAGTAATTTACTATTGAAATAGTAATTTACTATTAAAATAGTATTTACTATGCAGAATAGTAACTTAAAATAATATTATTTCCAGTATAATAACAGATTTCTAAAAACGATATAAAAATAACCCAAAAAAATATAAAAGAGAAGTATTCTTACCTTAGGATTTTGGCAGAACCTTCTCTCCAAAAACTTTTCTTCTCTCTCTCACTTCCACCACTATCTCACTAGCACTACTATATTAAGAAAACTTAATCTGAAATTGTGAATTCTAAAGAAGAAATCCTTCGGTATTTATAGGAAAAAAATTTACTATGCATTCCATTATTTTAATATAAAAGTACTATGTATTTTTGAATTTTTTATTCCAGGTTACTGTGTATCTTTTGAAAATTTCATACATGCACAGTGATTTGCATAGTAATTGTCGGCAAAATTATTAAGTCAAATAGTAACCCTTCACTCGGTATATTTTAAATATTCAAAAAGAGTCCTTTTTGAAATTTAGCGATATTATATCAGTCCTCACTAATTTTATAATAAGTAATATAAAGTTGAAATTTTAAAAATCTAAAATTTTCTGTTAATAAAAATTTATTGATACGTTTCAAATTTTTTAACGATTGGAAAAAATCAAGATTTTTCTCAAACCGATAATTTTTAGATAAGTCTACTTAAAACGGATTTTAGAAAATTTTCTTATAATTTAAATTCACTTTCTTATAAATATTTTTAATTTAAGTCACTTATATGAATTTAAAATTATTTAAAAAATATTATTTTTATTAAAAAATTCCAAAATTCCAAAAAATTCCAAAAAATCATAAATAATACGTAGATTAAAAAGTTCTAAAGAACCATAATTTAATTCCTTCAAAATTATAATATGAAAATAAAAATAGGGGTGTTACAGAAAACACATTCTAAATCCACCTAGCTTTTGCCTAACTTTCTAAATGGATTAAGTTAGCGTTTTGGAGTTCCAAACAACCAATTAAAGGTTAAATTAAATCGGAAAAATTTTTCTTTGAATTTTCACTATTGTTTTAAACCCTAGGATGTTTTATTCTTTTTTCCAACTCCAACAATGTGTTTTTTTATAGTCACCAAAAAGGTGTTTTTTTATATGATAACCGAGGTTCTAATATAAGATTTCAAATTAGACCGGTTGAATCTCCTACCACAACAAATCAAATGTGTTTTATCAATCATTATATATATTGACCAAAATAGTAATTTTATCTATTTGTGCTCATTTTACTGATCATTATATACTTACACTACATTTTTTTCACATATCTATTTAACATTTTTCTTATTTTTCATCCTTTCTATTCTCTCAATTAAATCACATATTAAATTCCATTTTTCTCTATCTTACTTTATGTGTGTATATATATATATATATATATATATATATATATATATATATATATATATATTCCTACAATCTAATAACACCAGAAAAAAATGCCAGTCCAATACTAATGTTAAATGGTTTGTTTTATTGACAAGAGTTTAAAACTAAACCATTAATGTGACATCCTGGCGCTGTTGAGGGCGGGGAGTGATCGCCGGTGCATGGGCACGGACAAGGAGCGGCTCCTGGCAGGCTTCCAGCGGGGAATGTGACATCCCGAGCACTGTTGAGGGCGGGGAGTGATCACCGGTGCATAGGCACGGACAAGGAGCGGCTCCTGACAGGCTTCTAGTGGGAGAGACACATGAATAAACCGAATACATACCAGAATGAGAGGGATCCAAAGACTGTATAGGTATGAGACTATACAGTCGAGGATAGCTTAAAGGAATGAATTCGTACTACCTATACCAACAAACGCATTAGCCTTTTCAGTGACCCAGACTCCAAAGTTAAGCGTGCTTAACTTGGAGTAATTCTGGGATGGGTGGCCTCTTGGGAAGTTCTCGGGAAGTGTGTGATTGAGGACAAAGCACACTAGAAAGGACGAACCAGACGAAAGTTAGTGGGCATGTGACATCCTGACGTTGTTGAGGGCGGAGAGTGATCGCCAATAATCAACAATGTCAGTATCATGTTAGTATATATTATCCTAACTAATCAACAATAATCCTTTATATTTTCAAATAACAGAAAAACTTAAACAAAGTTCTTATTTATGGATTTTAGGATAAAATTATCTTATATAGTTATTAAAAAATTTGTAATATATATTCAATGAAAATGATTCATTGTTAAAAATAATATTTACACGGCATCATTTAAATAGATAAATAGAAACTTGAGATGAATTGGGTCAAGCCCAACATAGAACAAGGCAAATAGCAAAACTACCAAAAACCTCAGAGTGAAGAAAAAACAGAGTGCAACTGGTCAACTAAAATCCATATAGAAAAAAGAAAGAGAAGAAGCTAAAATCCATATATATAGAGAAATGATGAAAGACAAATGAGAAGGGAAAGTGATGGAACCTTTGATAACGGTTGCAAGGGAAAGGGCAACAGCGATGAGTGCGTACCCAAAAGACGTGATAGCTGCTATGATTGAGAGCAGAGCCAATTTGTGAAAACTTGGGATTTGAGACAAAATTATCTCAATGGCTCCAAGACTCATCATGTATGGATTGCTTGAAAAATAACATCCACCCTTATTCCCATTTTTCTGCAGGCAATTGTTCTTTAGTATCGTCCTGGAATATTCAAATACTTTTAATAAATCACAATGGATTTGCCACATCGATAATCATGTAAAAAGGAATGCTTTTAAAATTATCGTGCCTTTTAGATAACAACTTACACTACACTCAATGATGTAGTTATTGTGAAGCCAATACAATATCCAGAAAGATTGCCGTACAGGATCATTCCAGAAAGCACATACATTTTTCCACCTAAAAATTACCCAACAGATAATTAATTACCACACAACACAGGATAAAATCAAATTGATTACCTAAGTGAGTTTTGACAGCGTCCATGTAAGTGTAGTTTCTCTTGCCAGTAACAGATCTGTAACAATCGGCTAAGAGATTTGAAGTGAAAAGAGTAACAGAGGCGAAGAAGAAGATAGAGAAAATGCCAAGGATCCATCCCAATTGTGCCACTGCCCATGCTAAAGACAACACCCCCACAGCAACCACTGCCGTTATGATATATGCGCTTGCACTCCACACTGTCCCTGTTCATATCATATCATCTTACTCACTGCTAATTCCTTTTATCTTCTTCCTCACACAGATTAAACTATCATAATGATACAACAATCAACTTTTATTTTCATCATTCAAAAGTTCCATTTGGTACACAAGAAAGATAAAATATAATAAGATATTGTATCCAATGTTTGGTTGAGTCAACAATGTATAAATTAAAATAAATTTACTCTATTAATTATCTATATCATGTCTAGTGCGAAATATGACTCTGAAGTAGGCTAGACCAGATATAATGATGATGTATTTAACTATATGTAATGAGATAACATATAATATTCTCCTTCCGTTTTTATTTATAAAATAGAGAAAAAATATTTTAGTTGTTATATTTATAAGATAAAACTAACGTATTTATAAACATTTAATATTTTTTCTTATGTTTATTTTTATTTTAAAAGATGTTACTATTATTAATATTGATATAGAATTTAAATCTACTTAGAGATAAAATTAAAATGTTATAATATTTTTCTATAAAAATCAAGCTATTAATATATATATTTAATATGTATGCTTTATTTTGAATTATCTTAGAAAAATATAAACAAATTGGTATTTATCATCATTCAGTGAGTAAATTAATGAGCTAGCCTATAGCATGATATATTTATTAGATGCATGGCGCGTGTCATTAACAAGTGATAACAATTAATGACTGTTCTTAATTTCAAAATTTTTAAGAATCAAAATTAATTAAAATTTCAAAATAAAACAACTTACTTATTAATGAATATATATATTGAAAAACTAACTTACTGTAACTTTGAATTTGAGAATATTTATAACAAATATTACAGTTTTCTTTTAAACTTTATAGATATGTTTTCCGATTAACATTGTTTTTGGTGGAAGATTTATAACATTGTTTAAAAGTATTGTAATTGCAAGTAACTCTCCCAAACTTTTACTAAACCAACCCCCATTCAATAGTAGTTTGACCATAATCGTAACTGTCTGGTCAAAACAATGAACATATTTTATTATTTTATTAGTTTGTGTTAGAAATGCAAGTCTGATATTCGAAACACAAAAGATTTTCATGTGATTTGAGACATTGTTTTTGTTACAGCAAAAATAAGAAAAGAAAAATGAAGTCTAGCATAAAAAATGAAATTGGTAAATGTTAGTAAAAGAAGAGTAGAAAAACAAAAAAGAGAATTTGCATGCAAGAAATTGAGAGAGATAGATGAAAGAAAAGAGACCAGTTCTTTTGGGCTTGCCATCGTCGTCCATAAGAGCAGGTGAAACTGGGCCAACAGGAGATTCCACTTCCATATCTGCTTTGGTATGGCACTTTGGGAGTTTGGAGGAAAGTGACTGATAATTTAATGACAGTCTAAGAGGCTATTAAGTAACCGTCATGCCATTTCAGTTATGTCAACGCTTTCACATTCATGTCACCCTCTCATTCGCAATATTCCCTGCATTTGACACTTGTGATACATCTTCCACTTCTGCCATAATTCTTCATTCTAACATTTTTAGATACCCAAAATGTGATAGCACATGATATCACAAAGAGAAAAAAACACACAGACATGGAAATAAAGAGTAATTATAAAAAATGTAAAAAGTTTAATTTTAAACTATGGAGTCTTTTATATGGTCTTGAATGGATACTGAATTTATATCGTTTCTAAACATTATTATTAATTATTAAATAAAGAAATTCAAAATTCTTAAGAGTGTTAAGTGTACACTATCTTATAATTTTCATTATTCCTTAATAATTATATGCATAGCTAATAGATGTTTATAGTTATTTAATTTATTATAACACAGGTACACTTGTATTTTGTTCGTTTTCGATTATTTACTTTTTACTTTTTGAAATAAAAGTAAAATGAATGAGATAAGGGTTAGGAAAGTAGGGTTGAAAGTTTAAACGTTATCTTCACTATTTAAATATTAATGTTAAATATCAAATTAATATGTTGGCTTCACATAGTTGTTTTCAATTCTTTTGATTAACTTGAAAGTTGAAATGATATATAATTGATCCGGTCCTAACACCGGCCCCCGAGAGCATGGCTTCAATGCCCTGCCAGATCAGCATTTGGAATAAAGAGAAGTATTTTTCAAATACACTACAAATACAATACGGGGTGCACACCGCCAGGGCAAGTAACGCCGCCAAGGTTCATAACTCCGCCCAGGCACGTTACCCCGCCAAGGAACGTAACTCCGCCCAGGCATGTTACTCCGTCAAGGAATGTAACCTCGCCAAAGTTGTTACTCCGCCAAGCCATAGGCTCAACTCAGGCGGAATACTGAATTTCCCACACTGCGTAGCGAGCCCATACTCACAACCCCGGCACGAGATTGACTCTGTCTTGAGAGGTTAATAATGGGAATCACGCTGTCACGCATAAAGGGAAATAACAATAAAATATTAAAGCACTAACGCTTTCCAGACAAGTTGTGATACCTACTACAATAATGGTGCTAGTAAACGGCGCAGGGACCCACTACCTTTTCAGCATTATGCCTGGAGACAAGGAGCGGGTCCTACCAATAATGCAGCACCCGTGACAGGTATATAAACCTCTCTTGAAAAGGTATAAGGGATCTTTTTCCCATTCTCTGAACCTGACACTCTCTTACTTGCATAGTTCTCTCTGATTGTCTTTCTAAGTCTCTAAGTATTCTGAAATACTGACTTGAGCGTCGGAGAACGATTGCAGGTACCACCCCCAATCGGGTCAAGGCAACGTAGATCCCGTCAGGCGGACTGTGACATCGCCTCGCAGTACATTACACTCCGCCTCAACATACGAAGACTCTTTGTATTTACATTTATACATACATTGCTTTGTATCAAAACACACTTATATGTGTATTTTGAGTTGTTCTACAAGCACACTTCTACACCCCCTGTAAAGAACAGTTCAATAATAAATTAAGAGTTTAATTTTGATAAATGATTAGAAATCACTATAAATATAATCTTAAAAGTGGTTACCACATGAGATAATGATTTTCTTTTCATGAATAGATGAAATTAAAAAAAGAAATTTTTGTATTGTTAGTTTTTTTTTTCAATACCCCACCTTTTTAAGTTTGTTTCATTATAGTCCCTTATTTTTTTTTTCATTTCATTCAAGTCCCCTAACTTTTAACTATGTGTCAAGTTTTGTCCCGTTTATGGAACTAGATGACATGACACCCATGGACACACGATAAATTTTAATTGGCTAATGAAATTAATTTTTTTTGGCTCCAACAGGTTTCAAACTTAGGTCCTCTAAGTAAAACACTAACAAGACTACTAAGTCATAACACACTATCATTGCATGAATGGTAATATTAATATATAAATGATATAATTCATATTCACATATGTTTATCAATTATTAATTAATTCTTATATTTGTTGATAATATATATTAATTAAATATATTTTTAATAATATTATTTAAATAATAATTTTTGTAATATAATTATATATTTTAAAAATATATTTTTATGAATATATTTAATGATAAATTTTAATAATAAATGTATTTAATATATATTATTATGTAATTTATTATTATATATTTGAATATTTTAAATATATTAGTATTAAAAATATATATTGAAACATATGTAATTATATTATTAAAAGTATTTTCAAGTATATTTCATTATATTATTATAATTAAATATTTAAAAATATTTTTTATTATATTAAAAAAATATTTAATAATAATAAAATATTTAATAATATATTTAAAAATATTTAATAATAAAACATTTTACAAATATTTAATTATATTATTAAAATAATATTTAAAAGTATATTTAATTATATTGTTATTAATTAAACATTTAACAATATATTTAATAACTAAATATTTAATAAAAATATTTTATTAATAAAAATTGTAACCTCCTATATTGATTAAGATTAATTGTATGAGTAATTAAATAAAAAGGAATGATTATGGTTAATTAATTACAATGGGTAAAGTTACCATTTTACCCTTAATGTAAGAAGCCAAAAAATGTAATTCCTTTCTCCCTCTCAATTCTAATTTCAAGCATGCAACAGAGAGGTATCGGGCTTGGCTTCTCCTTTTTCTCCCACGGCATCATCATCTAAATTCCTTATCTTCTCACTTGATTTCATCAAATTGGAAGCAAGAATCATCAATTCCTTCCTCATTCTCTCACGTGGCAGCCATGAATGCTTGAGGAAAAGTTTGGATTTCATCAATTTAAGGTAAGTAATGGAACCCATTTTTGGTTTTGGGTAGTTCATGGAATCCATTCCATAATTCTCCTATTTTATTGAATTTAGAAGCATTTGTGAAGCTTTGGTGATTATGGGCAGCTTGGGAGCCATTGGAATTTTGATTTCTCTAAATTAAAGCAAGTTGGAATGACAACCCATGACTTCTAAATTTCATTCCCATGAGCTTGGAGCTTAACAATGGCTGGTTTCATGATACTAGGTGATTTCAGAGTGTATTCGTAACCCGGGAAGCCTTGGACACCTTCCGGATTATAGTTTTGGTGATCGTCGGAGTAATTCGTAACCATTTCAGAGTGATTTCGGTGTTTAGGCTAATTCAGGGTTCTTTCAGAATTGAAATCCGGAGTCGTCGGCTTGAATCGGTAAGTCATTAATTAATTAAAATAATTATTAATGGTTCTTTTGGCTCCATTCTATGAAATTTAGGATATTAATTGGGTTAATTATAATTTAGGAATTGTTTTGGAAGTGTTTTGGAGCATGGGTGTTGACCAGAAGCGAGTATTGGAAGTTTGTAGCACTTATCGGTAAGTTATAATTATCGAATATCAAATATAATGTTAGTTATAAGCTTCAGAGTATGAATTTAATAGTGTGCAGACTATTAAAAATTAAATACTTATGTTTTAGAATTTTTAGAGGCTTTAGATTGATGATCGGATAGCATTTGACTAGCGTTGTGGACTTCTGGGATTTATTATTCCAGGTAGGGGGAACTTTTATATTTTAAATGCATAGTTTATGGATGGGTAGAAGTATTATTCTGTCCTGAACCGGGGTCAAAGAGATCCGGTGTCGGGCCAGTTACAAGTAGTGAGAAAAGTCTATGTCTGAAGGCTGGATCTGTGAATATCTGGTATGTGTATCTGATGTCTCTGTATGCAGAGAACGGTCTTGACGTCCTGGAGATCCTTCACACCAACCTCCCGCGTTGATGTGGGCGACAGGTGGTGTCACCTGCGAAGATTCTCTGACGCTCAAGTGTAACATCCCAAATTTTTATGAAGGTGAAAAATATGGTAAAAGACTTAGAATGGGAATTGTTGTGTATGAGCATTGGAGACAAGTATTAAATAATTATTATAAGGCATATGAAGTATAGAATTGAGTTAAATTGGCCTTGAATGGATTTTGATATGTGTGGTTGTTGAGGACTCATGTTTCTGCCCAGGTTTTGACATTCTCGCCCAAGCGAGAGGGACTCTCGCTCAAGCAAAGAATCCTTTGTGTTGGTTACAGGGGCTCTGGCCCGCTCTCGCCCAGGCGAATGATATACTCGTTTAAGCGAGTCAGGTGTGAAGCGAGACGTGTGATGTGTTATCAGTGGAGATTCTGGTCGGTTCTCGCTCAAGCGGGAGTGGCCGCGCTCGAGCGAGAGAAAGAGAGAGGAAATTCATACCGAGTGTCTTTCGCTCAAGCGAGCTTGGGACGCTTGAGCGAGTGAAGGGAGTCTGATGCTGGGACTCTGGGCGAAATTCACTAAGAGGAAAAATAATAATGATGATTATGATAATAAGGCCAAACGACCACACATGTGCATGGTGGTGAGTGTGTGAACTTCGGTTCTCTCTCTCTCTCTCTTTAATCACGCTGCAATGGGAATAATGATGGCTGATGAGGCAAGTCCTAATGGTGAGGTAATGGGCATTAAATTAAAATACGATAGGAGTGGAGAGCTGCTGCACAGAGCATTGGAATGATGAATGCTTCCACTTTATATGTGTACCCCTGCTCATCATTCTTCCATTTTCTCTAGACTCTCTGGAGACTCTTCTTCACTCTCTGCTTCGTCTCCTTCTTTTTACCGTTCTTCTTTATCTTTTCATTCTACTCAAAGACTGAGTAGCACTTGAGTGGAATATGAGTGGGTTGAGTAGAGTGTTTGTGAAGAGGAACAGCGTGGGATTGTTGCTTGATGATTGAAAGAGACCTGTGTGGTGGTTGGAAAGACTGCATGGTATTATGTGTTATGGAGGCTGAGTTCTCCTCTGAAGCAACGTTGGACGATTGGAGCTGGTGATCTTTTCTTCTTCTTCCACACATGCATTGTGTAGAACCGAGTGGAGCATGGTGGGAATCAGCGTAGATGTGGTGGAGGAACCAACGTATGGCTGTGTATGGAGGCTGGGTTCAGGGTTCTTCCCTGTTCCCTGGTGATCCTCATTCTTCTCCTTCTTCCTCTATGTGGTGAGCTGTTTGTGGCTTGGTTGGGAGCCAGCAGCGTATTGGTGTGTCTCGGTTGTGGAAAGATGATCCACTGTGTGAAGCTGTGCTGTTTGTGTGATGAAGGCAGAGATGGATGGTGCATGCATGGAAGCTTGGTTGTCCTCCATGGTGGGGAGGATGGTGCTGTTCGAGTGAGGAACAGCTTTGTGACGTGTTTGGTGGTTGTTGTTCTTGGGGTGGAAGCAGCGTTGGAGTTCTTCACTGAGCCGAGTGAGGACTGTGGTGCCTTGGAAGCTTGGCATGGTGTAATTGGTAGCTGATCTGCTTCGAGGGAAGCCATGTTGGCTCTTCCCATGTTTGGAAACTGAGCAGAGTGCTGCTGTGGTAGGGCCGAGTGGCCAATGTAGTTCCTGGAAGCTCCATTCCAGGTAAGGGGAGCTATTGCATCTTAAGTGTATAGTTTATGGACGGGTTTTCCAGGTGAAATTCTTATATTGTGATGCGTGGTATTCAATATGTGTTTGTTTGATTGATTTCTGAGTGAGTAGCAGCCCGGATATGCAAGATGATTATATATTGCTTGATGTTGTTGAATTTCGTCCATATATGTGTTGATGTTTATGGTGATGACTATGTTAAGATGCTTGAGATGTATGTCATGATAATGCTGAGTGCATTGTGTGATTTGTTATTGGTCCCTACGTGAGTAATGATATGATTGTATGCATGTGATGCTTGATATTGATTATGCGTATGCTGAGTGCATAGGATGGGGACTGGCATGATAATTCCGAGTGGAATGCGTAAGAGAAACCATGGGATGATTGCTGTAAAGGATAAATCTGAGTGATAGAGGATAAGCCCGAGTGATAGAGGACAATCTGAGTGGAATATTATGTGAGAAAGCATAGATACTTGTTGTAAACAATAAATCCGAGTGGATCAGTATACTTGTGACTGAGTGAATTGAGCTTATGACCGAGTGAACTAGGTGATTTACCGATCGGAAGATGATCGTGATTGTTCATATTGAATGGCAGTATTTGATGTGCTGATTGAATATATATATTATTGCATGTTGTGGATCATGTGATTAATCCGAGCCAATATCTGTCATTTAATATGTAAAGCTCACCCCTACACCATTTTTCAGTGTATGCAGGTCGGATTAGCTGATGTGAGGGCCTTTAACCCTTGTGGTGGGTGTTTGTGATAATGGCTGTGTATAAAATGTAGTGTACCGAGTACATATTGTTATATTAAAGCCTTGGCCGGCTCATGACAATAATGTGTAATGAATACAATTATGTATGTATAGGAATCCGAGTGCCAATTTATATATATATATATATATATATATATATATTTGATTTACAGTGATGACAGGCACTGGTATCGGATTATAAATGTTGATAATGAATATTGATAGCATGTATTGAAATTGGCTGAGTATTGGTGAATAAGTAAAGTTAAGTTGAAATTATTCGAGTGTATGCGTATGTGTATATATATAAATAAGTTATATTGATGATCTGGTTATGAATCACTGGAAGTGTACTGCTGTATGGGTAGTCGGACTTAGAATTGGAGAATATGTTTATATAAGTGATTTATGTTGATTTGATGCTTCATACCGACTAGGAAATGATGTTGTATGAATATTCCTAAGTTAATGAATCCTGAGTGAAATGTAAGTGGCTTAGTTGCTTTTCCGAGTGAGTCTTGTGTATGTGACTCCATATCCGAGTGTGACTCTTGTGTGAGCCTCTTTCTGTGTGTTAGTAGCTTTTGTGGATTCCGAGTGAAAAATATAAAGTGAAACCCGAGTGGGGGATGGTTTTGTATAAACCCGAGTGAAAGCCCGAGTGAACCTCTCCGAGGGAAGAGTTGTTATGATGGGTTAGATTGGACATATTCTAAGTGTTTTATTTATATGATCCGAGTGAAGTTATGCATGTATTCCGAGTGAGCGTAGGTACCTATTCCGAGTGAATAAGGTAATATGTATTCTGAGTGTTTAAGTATGAGATATTGTCCGAGTGAGACTTGATGTTGTGATTCCTCTGAGTGTTGAGGAGTTTGGATCATTCCGAGTGGAATTGATTGGGGGTTATTTCTAAGTAATGAATGGTTAAGGTATGCTCTGAGTGAGAATGGGCATGATTGCCGAGTGTAAGGCTGAATGAGTGTTGGTCGGTCTTGGTATCAGATACCGAGTAAGTTACTGCTCGGAGGAAGAGCTAGTTTATGAATGATGTTCTGAGTGATGATCTTGTAGAATGCCCCCGAGTGAATTGAGATTGTGTTATACTAAGTGGCGTTTGATTGGAAGATATTCCGAGTAAGGGGTTGATAGAATCCGAGTGGGATAACCCTCGTTCCCGAGTGGATCCTTACGATTGACTCTGTGGATAAAAATTGAGAGATTAAGTTATGGGTTGCTGAGTGAGGCAATTATTGGGGTAGTTCCCGAGTGATTGGGATTTCCTTATACCGAGTGGGCTAAGTCATTACCGAGTGAATGGCTGTCTTGTTTTCCGAGTGGTGGTTTAGCCGAGTGTGGCTTCTCGCTTCCGCGAGTGAGATCTCGCTCCAGCGAGTATGTTGTGTGGGAAAACTCTTGTGTGGTTTCGCTTAAGCAAACGTGACCTCGCCCGAGCGAGTTGTGCTGCTTCGCTCAAGCGGACCTGTGTCTCGCTTGAGCGAGTGTGCGTTGCTTTTTGGCCTTCGCTTGAGCGCTGATGGTCTTCTGCTGGGCTTCGTGCTCGGTTCTATTCCTTTGCCTTCCTTCCAATTTATATTTCTTCTCCTCGGTTGGCATTTTGCCTTTTTGCCTTGGGCTATTTGTTTTCTTGGTTGGTCATTGGACCTAGCTCTCATATCTTCATATATGGGAGTGGCTTTTAATTATTATAGATCTAGGTATTTTCTGAATAATTGGCCCGGTTCTTCATGATTTATTTTGGGAAAAAAATTTCCTTTGTCCCGGGTTTGTTTTATTTTAAATTAAGGGTGTTAAATTTGGTATCAGAGTAGACCAAAAGGTCCATGGCCAAGGTATGCTTATCGAGTGTAAGCGGTTGTGAGCATGATGACTGGTTGTCATCATTGCTTGTAGTATTCTGTTAGAATTGGTGCATGTTTAATCATGATTTGTATGACTGTGTGCTTATGTGTTTGCTGGGGACAATAGTTAAAGGTATAACTGTTGTGATATTAATTTTGGGGGTAGAAGGATTTATTAATACCCTGACTCAGTGGTTCATAAAATAGTTGAGGTTATTTTAAGCCTGGGTTGATTCGAAAGGAAATGAAATGATATATGCTGAGACCCCTTTTTGGGTGGAGGTCGGATTATTGGGCTAGGACTTTGGTGTATGCCATGCTAGTGGTTCATGGCCGAGGCATAATTGTTGAACGGATTAGAACTCACATATTCGAATTAATTAAGTGAAGGATAATGAAAGAATCCCTAGTGTGTTGGATTTAAATTCTGTGATTGGTTGTGCCATTTTTAAAAGATGTTGTGTACCCTTGGCACGTGAATCTTATATGGTATATGATGTAATTGATTGGTTGCAGATTTCTAAATTTGGGGAATTTGAGTATGCGAATGAATTGTATGTGTATGCATGTATGTATATGGGCACCGATCGGGTGAGGATTGTGACTTATGATAATGATGATTTTGAAATAGTTGATGTTGTGACAATCGGTGTAGTGGCAGTGTGAAGCAGGGCTTGACAAGCAGGTCGCCCAGGTGATGAGTATGTGTTGATAATCGCCACTCGTGATATGATGAGAAATGAGAATTGTATATGTATGATAAGTAATTGCTATGTGTGGCATGAGATTGATAATGTTTGTTATATTGAGTTACATATTGTGTATGAGATACTCCGTATACTGTTGAGGGCGGGGAGTGGTCGCCGGTGCGTTGCACGAGCAAGGAGCGGCTCCTGACAGGCTTCCAGTAAACGGATTGTATGATTATGATATGTGACTATGTGGTGTGGGACGGCCGACGGTATATATAGCCCCTCATTTCCGGCTCCCGTCGTTTTTGTGCCCAGTTGAGCTACCCAGTGGTCAAGTAGGACCCAGTGGTCGAGGTGGAGAGTCAAGCAGGACTCGGTGAACCAAGCAGGGTTCACGGGGTGTCAAGTAGGACCCCCAGCTGAAGGCCGATCCTTTAGTATCCGGATACTAGGTGTCCATTTTGTCTGAGAGTCAGTGGTGATAATTGATGAATTATTAGCTGTGACGTGTATGTGATTGATTATATTTGCCGAGTGTAATGTGATGTTACGATTGAGAATGCATGTTATTGTGCAATTTTCGATTGGATGTGACATTGTGAATGAAATCCTTAATATAGTTTGGAATTGATTTGAGTAAATCCGATTGGATGAGCATATATATATATATTGATGCTATTGTTAAGTATGGGGTTATGGTTATGGTGCATGCTGTAGTGAACAATAATATAGCCATGAATAATTGGTATGAAATCCGATTGAGTGCCTGTATGTACATTAGTGCCGTTGCCGAGTCCACAGCGTGTTATGATAGCATATGTGATTGTGAATTACTTAATCCTGATTGAATTGCATGGACCCAAGTAAGTGATGTTGCCATATAGCTGAGAATTGAGAATTTAATCCAAGCCATGGTTTTGTGATGAATAAGATTTAGAGGAAACATTTACTCGGTGTTGGCTAGAAGCCGATTGTCGTGTTGCTATCATACTATTTTCAGAAGTGATAAATAATTTTCATGATTGTTATTGCGTGATGTACCCTAGGTGATGCATAATGTTGATGTAGTTGCATTGCTTCTAATGTGTGTGTGAACTGCCATTAATTACTGTGTGAATTAGTATTAATTGAGTGAGTCTGGTCAGTGTGAGGCATGTTGTCCTGAGATGACTCTTCATGTCATAGGCATTGTGGCAGCGTACACGTTGCAGTGACTGTGTAATTGTTGTAACCCTATAGGAATGAGACGTCATCCTATAAGTTAGATGCAGCAATTCATGAGTCGGGCAGGTGAAGTTGTGGCTGCTTATGGTGATGGTAAGTCTTTCAGGCGGTTCTGAGCGAGGATGAGAGTTATATTAAATGAATATTATGTGGTTATGTATCAAAATGAAGATAGAGGGTTTTGTTTAACCTTGATATGTTACCTCCGAGAGGATTAGGGGCCGTTGGGTATTAATTGGTTGCTAAAATGATGATTAGTTATTGAAATAAGAGGGGTGACCAAGTCTGTCACTGAAATTGGAGTTTTATAAGGTTGACCAAGTGATACTGTAAGTTTAACAAGGGGACTAGGATCTTGGACCAAGATAAGTCGTAAGGTGAGGAGTTGCTTGGGAAAGGTTAGTATTCCGAGTGGGTATTTGCTGTATGTTATGCTTGAATTTCGAGGACTAAATTCCTTAAAGGTGGGGAGGGTGTAACATCCCAAATTTTTATGAAGGTGAAAAATATGGTAAAAGACTTAGAATAGGAATTGTTGTGTATGAACATTAGAGACAAGTATTAAATAATTATTGTAAGGCATATGAAGTATGGAATTGAGTTAAATTGGCCTTGGATGGATTTTGATATGTGTGGTTGTTGAGGACTCATGTTTCTGCCCAGGTTTTGACATTCTCGCCCAAGCGAGAGGGACTCTCACTCAAGCGAAGAATCCTTTGTGTTGGTTACAGGGGCTCTGGCCCGCTCTCGCCCAGGCGAATGATATACTCGCTCAAGCGAGTCGGGTGTGAAGCGAGACGTGTGATGTGTTATCAGTGGAGATTCTGGTCGGTTCTCGCTCAAGCGGGAGTGGCCGCGCTCGAGCGAGAGAAAGAGAGAGGAAATTCATACCGAGTGTCTTTCGCTCAAGCGAGCTTAGGACGCTTGAGCGAGTGAAGGGAGTCTGATGCTGGGACTCTGGGCGAAATTCACTAAGAGGAAAAATAATAATGATGATTATGATAATAAGGCCAAACGACCACACATGTGCATGGTGGTGAGTGTGTGAACTTCGGTTCTCTCTCTCTCTCTCTTTAATCACGCTGCAATGGGAATAGTGATGGCTGATGAGGCAAGTCCTAATGGTGAGGTGATGGGCATTAAATTAAAATACGATAGGAGTGGAGAGCTGCTGTCACAGAGCATTGGAATGATGAATGCTTCCACTTTATATGCGTACCCCTGCTCATCATTCTTCCATTTTCTCTAGACTCTCTGGAGACTCTTCTTCACTCTCTGCTTCGTCTCCTTCTTTTTACCGTTCTTCTTTATCTTTTCATTCTACTCAAAGACTGAGTAACACTTGAGTGGAATATGAGTGGGTTGAGCAGAGTGGTTGTGAAGAGGAACAGCGTGGGATTGTTGCTTGATGATTGAAAGAGACCTGTGTGGTGGTTGGAAAGACTGCATGGTATTATGTGTTATGGAGGCTGAGTTCTCCTCTGAAGCAACGTTGGACGATTGGAGCTGGTGATCTTTTCTTCTTCTTCCACACATGCATAGGGTAGAACTGAGTGGAGCATGGTGGGAATCAGTGTAGATGTGGTGGAGGAACCAACGTATGGCTGTGTGTGGAGGCTGGGTTCAGGATTCTTCCCTGTTCCCTGGTGATCCTCATTCTTCTTCTTCTTCCTCTATGTGGTGAGCTGTTTGTGGCTTGGTTGGGAGCCAACAACGTATTAGTATGTCTCGGTTGTGGAAAGATGATCCACTGTGTGAAGCTGTGCTGTTTGTGTGATGAAGGCAGAGATGGATGGTGCATGCATGGAAGCTTGGTTGTCCTCCATGGTGGGGAGGATGGTGCTGTTCGAGTGAGGAACAACTTTGTGACGTGTTTGGTGGTTGCTGTTCTTGGGGTGGAAGCAGCGTTGGAGTTCTTCACTGAGCCGAGTGAGGACTGTGGTGCCTTGGAAGCTTGGCATGGTGTAATTGGTAGCTGATCTGCTTCGAGGGAAGCCATGTTGGCTCTTCCCACGTTTGGAAGCCGAGCAGAGTGCTACTGTGGCAGGGCCGAGTGGCCAATGTAGTTCCTGGAAGCTCCATTCCAGGTAAGGGGAGCTATTTCATCTTAAGTGTATAGTTTATGGACGGGTTTTCCGGGTGAAATTCTTGTATTGTGATGCATGGTATTCAATATGTGTTTGTTTGACTGATTTTCGAGTGAGTAGCAGCCCGGATATGCAAGATGATTATATATTGCTTGATGTTGTTGAATTCCGTCCATATATGTGTTGATGTTTATGGTGATGACTATGTTAAGATGCTTGAGATGTATGTCATGATAATGCTGAGTGCATTGTGTGATTTGTTATTGGTCCCTACGTGAGTAATGATATGATTGTATGCATGTGATGCTTGATATTGATTATGCGTATGCTGAGTGCATAGGATGGGGACTGGCATGATAATTCCGAGTGGAATGCGTAAGAGAAACCATGGGATGATTGCTGTAAAGGATAAATCTGAGTGATAGAGGATAAGCCCGAGTGATAGAGGACAATCTGAGTGGAATATTATGTGAGAAAGCATAGATACTTGTTGTAAACAATAAATCCGAGTGGATCAGTATACTTGTGACTGAGTGAATTGAGCTTATGACCGAGTGAACTAGGTGATTTACCGATCGGAAGATGATCGTGATTGTTCATATTGAATGGCAGTATTTGATGTGCTGATTGAATATATATATTATTGCATGTTGTGGATCATGTGATTAATCTGAGCCAATATCTGTCATTTAATATGTAAAGCTCACCCCTACACCATTTTTCAGTGAGTGAGATCTCGCTCCAGCGAGTATGTTATGTGGGAAAACTCTTGTGTGGTTTCGCTTAAGCGAACGTGACCTCGCCTGAGCGAGTTGTGCTGCTTCGCTCAAGCGGACCTGTGTCTCGCTTGAGCGAGTGTGCGTTGCTTTTTGGCCTTCGCTTGAGCGCTGATGGTCTTCTTCTGGGCTTCGTGCTCGGTTTAATTCCTTTGCCTTCCTTCCAATTTATATTTCTTCTCCTCGGTTGGCATTTTGCCTTTTTGCCTTGGGCTATTTGTTTTCTTGGTTGGTCATTGGACCTAGCTCTCATATCTTCATATATGGGAGTGGCTTTTAATTATTATAGATCCAGGTATTTTCTGAATAATTGGCCCGGTTCTTCATGATTTATTTTGGGAAAAAAAAAATTTCCTTTGTCCTGGGTTTGTTTTATTTTAAATTAAGGGTGTTACATCAAGTGAGTGATATATTCCAAGTATGGAATGTAAATGATCACAGGGATCAGATATAAGCATTTGGGAGAGAAAGACCAGAACCAGGAACCCTTCTCCAGTAAACTAAAGTGAGTTCTTATACCTGATTGGCTTGATTTACGAGGACTCATTAGTGGGGAACCACTAACCTTCATTATGCAAGTATATTATTATTTAATGCGCACTCACCAGCATGATTGAGGCAAGTAGCTATTTTATATTGAGCGTAGGGAGTATGGGCTAGACTTAGGGGACAAGTTGATCATTCCCTGGAGCGGAGTTTGGCTCGTAGTGTGGGGAATTATTGATAGGTCCCTATAGCAATGCCCATCGTCTTCTGTCGGGTGACGTGTATGATATCCGGTGTGCATGGTGTTATCCGGACTAACCGGTGTAGGGAGAACGCCTGACTCGGAATTAGAGCCCGGATGTATACCGATGACACCGGTTGTATGTTATAGAATAGAAACCGGTTGATCAGTCTGGATCAGCTTTTCAGCACCGGGTGAAAGGAGAACGGATGAGGTATCCGATATCTTGGTCACTACTTCGGATAACTGGTATAGTTGCAGACTGAGTCGGTATCTTGTGATACCGAATGAGGCCGGCTAACATTTTTGCCGACTGGATCATTGTCCAGTGGTATACCGACTGGATCATTGTCCAGTGATACCGATTGAACTCTAGGCCGGCTAAGATAATTATCTCTTAGTCTTAGGGCCGGTATCCAGACTAGATCATATGTCCCCTAGCTTATATGAGGGACTTATGAAGTTGCTCATATGAGCTATACAACCCGCGAAAGGTCTGGATGCTGGTGTAACCTGTAAAAATATCTCTGCAGTACCCGTTAACCATTGAATATTGTCCCCGAGCATTATTGAGTGATCGGTTCCGAATGAACATTTGACTCTGAGTGAGTGATTCTGAGCGAATATTCGACTCTGAGTAAATGACTCCGAGTGAGGTTGGTCCTGGCCGTGTCACTTGGCAAAATTCCTTTACTTGTAATCTCCTCGTATTACTCGGTAAAAGTTTGTACGTTTTATCCGAGCCTTTTATTTTTATGTCGAGGGCTCGTGTTTTGTCTAGGAAATTCCGAGTGGAAGATCTCCGATTGATCTTTCTAGGAGCAGGATTTTCTGAGTAAACCCTCGAGGGTTACTTCCGAGTGAATCGACGGCGTTCGGTTTAATCCTCTTAACCGTACTCAGAGTTCGATTTTGCCCTACAATCCGAGCTTTCATTCGGGTGGGGAGTTTCTGAGTGCAACTTTCCCGAGTAGGTGTGTCCCCGAGTTGAGTGCAACATCCAATTGGGATTGCACCGAGTGAGACGTTTTCGACTTCCACTGGGTAAAGCACCGAGTGAATAATTTCTGACTTCCACGTGGTATGGCACCGAGTGAAGAAATTCCGACCTCCACGTAGCATATGACGCCGAGTGAAGGATTTCCGAATGGGCCATTTCCAGGGGAAGTACTTTTGGTTAGAGGAAGGCTCTGACTTTGAATAAGTATGTTTAGGGTATATATATTCCAGAGTAAATAATTCGAGTCTGACTTGGAATGTGAAGTGTTTCCGAGTAAGGAATTCCAAGGGAAAGCATTTCTGAGTGAGGAATTCTTAGGGGATGTACTTCTGAGTGAATTCGAAGTCATGCTTGGAGTTAGGTTTGACCCTACAATCCAAGCCTTTGACTGAGGTTCGGTTTGATCCTACAACCCGTCTTCAATGGCGATCGGTTTAATCCTACCGTACTCGGAGTTCGGTTTAATCCTACAATCCGAGCCTTGGAATGGGTTCGGTAAAATCCTACAACCCATTTCCTGGGGTTCGATTTAATCCTACAACCCAGGTCTTCACCAGTGTTGGATTTTACCCATTCAACGTTCTTCTTCACTCGGTGTTGGATTTTACCCATTCACCGGTCGTCTTTAAGCTACTCGGGGTTCAGCGTGGTCCTGAAGAGAAAACTTCACCCAGCTTACTGCACCCAAGCCTTCACCGACGTTCGGCCAAACCTACTAGTCATACTCGAAGTTCGGTTTAACCCTGCAATCTGAGCCTTCGACACGGGGTTCAGATCAGGGCTAATCCTGAACCTACTGCGCCCATTACTCGGGATTCAGCGTGGCCTTGAAGAAGGTCTAGCGTACTGCGCCCAAGCCTTCAATCGGTGTTGGATTTTACCCATTCACCATTTTTCTTCACTCGGTGTTGGATTTTACCCATTCACCGGCCTTCTCAATCGGTGTTGGATTTTACCCATTCACCGTTCTTCATACTCGGTGTTGGATTTTACCCATTCACCGGCCTTCATAATCGGTGTTGGATTTTACCCATTCACCGTTCTTCACTGACGTTCGGCCAAACCTACTAGTCGTACTCGGAGTTCGGTTTAATCCTACAATCCGAGCCTTCTCCGGTGCTCAGCCAAACTTACTAACCGTACCCAGAGTTCGGTTTAATCCTACAATCTGGGCCTTCAATCGGTGTTGGATTTTACCCATCCACCGTTCTTCTTCATACTCGGTGTTGGATTTTACCCATTCACCGGCCTTCATAATCGGTGTTGGATTTTACCCATTCACCGTTCTTCACCGACGTTCGGCCAAACCTACTAGTCGTACTCAGAGTTCGGTTTAATCCTACAATCCGAGCCTTCAAATTATGGTTCACCCCTTTGTACCTTCGAAGAGGTTCATCACTAACAACAGATACGTTGTTAGGATCGTCCGTCCTAAAAGTATCTTGTCACAACAGTGTTGTGCATCAAATAAATCATAAAGACAATGGGTGAACATATAGATTATTTCATTAATTATGAATTACAAGAGAGAAAGAGAGCCGAGTCGGGGTTATGCCTCGTTAAACCTTCTTGGTAAAACCCAATCAGAAAAACTCAAGTAAGGAAAGAGTGCACACCGTCTTACCGACTAGCTGTAATAGCGAAAGGCGTTTTTTGGTTTTGATGGCCTGATTCCTAATCAATGACCTCTCGACGGCCCTGATGTTGATGTCGGGGCATAACATTTTGCTGTGCAGGCTCACCAACCAGAATTCCCTTTTGTTTTTCAGAAGCAGTAAGTCTTCTGATTGGAGTGGGATGATCATCATCGCCTTCCTCGTAATCCCTTCCCCTTTTCTCAATCCGTTCTGGCTCATCGGAAGTACCTTCTTTGAAAAGATACTGTTTGAGTTTACACTCTCGGATCAGGGTCTCAATAGTATTTTTCAAGGCTTGACATTCATTTTTCGAATGGCCCTTTTGCTCATGGAACTCGCAGTATTTCCGAGGGTCACCATGTTTACGAAGCTGGGGCGGCTTCCTGACCCCGTATACAGTTAGCGTTGGCCATCCGATCTCTCTCAGAATCTGTGACCGCTGAGAATTTAACGGAGCATAATTGCTAAATGCATTTACCCGTTTTTCCTGACTCGGAGGTACAGGATTATGGAAGATGTTGCCCTGGAACGGTCTCTCCATGCGTTCCGATCGAGGCCTGTCCTTATCTCTCCGTTGCTGTTGATGTGGCGTTGGGGATTTCCTTCTCGCTGTTGTTGCTTCCAAGTGCATTTCAATGCCCACATACTTGGATGCTTTCCTCCTGAATTCTTCGAAATTCACTGGAGGGTTCTTTACCAATGACAGGGCAAAAGCAGAGCTCGGTTGCAAAGCTTCTATTGCTATGTGCAACTGTAGCGCCTCTGCCAAGTTTTGAACAACAGCTGCTTCCTTGTAAAACCTCTTCAAGAAGTCTTTGAGAGTTTCATGTTCCCCCTGCCTAATCTGGGCCAAAGTATGAGATGTTCTAGGAATATCTCTGGAAATGACAAAGTGGTCCACAAACGCTGTTGCCATTTCTTCCCATGAGTCGATGGAACCTGATGGTAGCCCCTTAAACCAACTAAGGGCATCATCAACAAGAGTCCGAGGGAACATCCTGCACATGACATCTTCATCTGCCCCCAGGTACATGGCTTCAAATGCATAAGCATCAAGATGCTTAGTAGGATCAGTTTCACCACTGTATTTTTCGATAGAGATAGGTTGAGTAGTCTACAGGTGCTTAGGGATGTGTACACTCATAAGTCTCCTTGAAAAAGGGACTGTGAGCTTATAAGTTACTAGAGAGGCTGTCATCAGCTTCCTCTTCCCTTTAATAACTCTCTCATCAGAATCGTGGATTTGTTCCTTCCCTTCAAATGTGGGGATATTTGAATACTGGGGGGTTGAGGATTTTTCTCCCTCGGTTGTGTGATGTGTCCCCTTGATCTGAGACATGGCTCTCTCCTCCACGCTCTTTCTTTCACGCTTCAATTCCTTCAGTTCCTCCATCAACTTTCGTATCATCTCATCCCTTACATCTGGTGCTAAAACCTGCACCATTCTTCTTAAACTTTCCACAGGCGGCTCAAGAACTAAGCGCCTGTTCACTGGTTGTTCCTGGGCAGTGATATCTTCCACGTGCCCATCTGGTTGGTTTCTCCCATTTCCTTCCATGATAAGAGACAAGACTTCTCAAACAAGAAGTGGGAATAACTTTAACAAGTCCCACTGGGCGTGCCAATGTTCTGTCCTGAACCGGGGTCAAAGAGATCCGGTGTCGGGCCAGTTACAAGTAGTGAGAAAAGTCTATGTCTGAAGGCCAGATCTGTGAATATCCGGTATGTGTATCCAATGTCTCTGTATGCAGAGAACGGTCTTGACGTCCTGGAGATCCTTCACACCGACCTCCCGCGTTGATGTGGGCGACAGGTGGTGTCACCTGCGAAGATTCTCCGACGCTCAAGTCAGTGATATATTCCAAGTATGGAATGTAAATAATCACAGGGATCAGATATAAGCATTTGGGAGAGAAAGACCAGAACCAGGAACCCTTCTCCAGTAAACTAAAGTGAGTTCTTATACCTGATTGGCTCGATTTACTAGGACTCGTTAATGGGGAACCACTAACCTTTATTATGCAAGTATATTATTATTTAATGCGCACTCACCAGCATGATTGAGGCAAGTGGCTATTTTATATTGAGCGTAAGGAGTATGGGCTAGACTTAGGGGACAAGTTGATCATTCTCTGGAGCGGAGTTTGGCTCGTAGTGTGGGGAATTATTGATCGGTCCCTGTAGCAATGCCCATCGTCTTCTGTCGGGTGACGTGTATGATATCCGGTGTGCATGGTGTTATCCGCACTAACCAGTGCAAGGAGAACGCCTGACTAAGAATTAGAGCCCGGATGTATACCGATGACACCGGTTGTATGTTATAGAATGGAAACCAGTTGATCGGTCTGGATCAGCTTCTCAACACCGGGTGAAAGGAGAACGGATGAGGTATCTGATATCTTGGTCACTACTTCGGAAACCGGTATAGTTACAGACTGAGTCGGTATCTTGTGATACCGATTGAGGCCGGCTAACATTTTTACCGACTGGATCGTTGTCCAGTGGTATACCGACTGGATCATTGTCCAGTGATACTGATTGAACTCTAGGCCGGCTAAGATAATTATCTCTTAGTCTTAGGGCCGGTATCCAGACCGGATCAAGTATAATGACATATGATGAATTATGAGTTTGTGAGACATGATGCTTAAATTGTTTAAAGTCTGAATTGATATATATAATTATGAGATAACTATGAAATACCTCGTTTTATGTGATATCTAAGAGATATTGTATGTTGTGTTGTTATCCATCCATAATGATGATAGTAAATTGCATGAGATGTTATTAGTGACTAAATTGATGATTATATATTATATGAAATGTATGACTTGATTGGATTAGTATCTATATGCGTGAGATGTGATAAAATCTATATTAAATTGTGATTTTGCATGTGATGCAAGTGAATGAATAAGTTGATACCATTTAATAGCATGAGATGCTTGTGTGGATGATTAAATGGATAATGATTTAAAGCATGGGATGTTCATTAATGATATATGCATATGAAATGTGATTTATATGATTAATTGTGGTTTTGAGGATTTTATAAAAAAACCTTAGGTGCGACTCAAGGCAAGCCTATTGAGTGGGACTCAGGGCTAGCCCGTAACACTCCCGTTATTGCTGAGAGTCATTGTGTTACGTGAGAGGACAAACAGTTTGGTACTAGTAAAACAACCAAATCAACTGAGAGTTGAATATATGGTTGAGAGCCTTGTGTTGCAACACTAAATCATTGAATGTACAATTGGATCCAATTGAATGATTATGTAAATGCATTGGTGTAAGTTATAACGTTCTTATTTTTTTTAATCAAATTACAATAAAGAAATAATTTTTTTTTTGCAAATAATTTAAATATCAAAACAGAATTTGAATTAAATAATAACACAGTCAGTTTTACAACCCATTTAAATACACAAATAAATATAACAAGTCGGTATACACAGGAGCCGGCCAAGGCTTCTACAAAAATAACTATGTGCACTATGTACTGTACATGCTAATACATAATGCCCTAGTCGGTTGAGTGACTTCAAATGCCATCACTGTGTCCTACATCCACTGTAAAAATAACAACAGTAGGGGTAAGCATAAACACATCAAATAATAGTTATTGAATCGGATTAAAAGTCCAATTCATAACTATATATATAAAACATAACCGAGTCATACAAACTCATCATAAAGCAGCATGTTATTCTCAAATACATATATATATATATATATATATATATATATATATATATATCAGTGCATACACATGCTCAATCGAATGGATCCATTATTAAGTCTTTTAAATTATGTTGCAAAACTGGCTCCCCGAGCCATAACTCAGCTCTCAGCTGATCCGGCCGTTTTACTGGTACCAAACCGTTTGCACCCTCATGTGACACAATCGCTCCCAGCGACAACGGTTAGTGCCACGGGCTAAAACCCCGAGCCCCGCTCAAGAGGTTACCTTGAGTCCCACCCCACCCAAGGTCTTTTGTCTTTTGCCTTGAGTCCCACCCAAGGTCTTTTGTGGAAACTACATCATATTTCATATTCATTCATCACACGAGCATCTCATGAAAAATTCATGGAAACCATTCTCATCTTCGGTCACACATATATACAATCATCACATCAATATCAATAATATGAATGGAAGATATGAAAACATAAAATGTTATTCAATCGAGGTCTCAATAACAATTTATGCACATAACATATATACATCATAACAATATCACCCCACATCCATTCATAAACTATTCATTTGAAATGTAACGCTCCCCCTACCTGGAAATAAGAGTTCCAACAGCTTTTTAAGCTATATCCAAGTCACTGCTCACGAATTCCGACTGGAATTGCAGTTTTGAACCAGTCCAAAGCTTTCTTACTTATGAAATCCAAGCTTCTACGTGAAGGAGAAGAAATGAAGATTGATTTCTTCTTCATTTGATGGTTTCCAGTAAAGATTGGAAAGAAAAGGATTTATAGATGATGTTTTTCACTTTCAAAGTTTCTAAACTGATTCAACAGTAGAAGCTGATATATATATATATATATATATATATATATATATAATTCGTGCAAAAGAGACGTGAACGATAGAAAATTGTCTGCTACACGTATCTTCAAATGATAAGGAAGGAATAAGCATTTAATGAAAAGGGACAGCACATCAGAGAGGGTCCCATACTTAGAAAATATCAGAAAAGAATCTGCTGGAAGGTAGAAGAAGAGAGTGACGTGGAAAGCTTCAATAATTAAAATAATTATTAATTCTGACTCGGTTTCAGTATTCTGGGCACATCTTTCCAAGAAGATTCATCACAGCCTTTGTCCGTTCAGAATTCCTTCATTTGGAGGAAATTCACTCAGAAAGGTTTCATCCCATGAAACACTCAGCTTTCCTTCCTCGGAAATGTCCCACACGGAAATATCTCATTCAGACATCTCACTCAGATATAATTCTGTCCGAGTCAAGCCTTCACTTGCGTCACTCGAAAGTCTTCCATCTGAAAAGATCACTCGGAGTTTGAAGAGAATCCTCTCAGAAATCTTTCCACTCGAAAGGATTACTCAGGGTCGAAGACTATCTTAAAAATGAACCCGAGCACAAACTCAACAACTCTGAATATGAACCCGAGCATGAATTTAATGAATTCACCACTCGGATATTTACTTCCCTCAGAAACTATTCACTCAGAAACATACTCATTTAAAGTTGAAGTCTTCTCTGTCCAGAAGTAGTCTCCCTGGAAAAGACTCACTCGGTATGTCCCAATCGGTACCATACCACTCGGAAATCGGAAATACCTCACTTGACACTACTCCAATTGGAAACATCTCACTCGGTGCCATCCCACTCGGAAGCCTCTTACTCGGAGACACCCCACTCGGGAAAAGGTACACTTCACTGGGAAATTCCCCACTCGGAATTCACAACTCAGAATTATCTCAGCCCGAGAAGTACTCATTTTGAAATCAAAGCTTTACTTCGTTCAGAAATACTTCTCTCGGAAATGATCCATTCGGAACCGTTTCACTCGGAGATGTTTCACTCGGATTTGCCTTACTCAAAAGTGTCTCGCTCAGTCATAGTTTTTCTTAATTCAAAAATGATTCTCTTAATGATGTTTCACTCGGAAACATCTTAATCTTCACTTAGAAGTAGTTTTCTCGGTCTTATTTCACTCGGAATCATATCTATTTCACTCGGAATGACTTATTTTAGACATTATTCGCTCGGAATTTCATTAGGAAATCCTCCATTAATCCTTAATAAATTATTTTTCTAAGAATCATAAATTTTAGGATGTTACATAAGTTATTGAGAATAACATGATGGTATAACCTATGTGATGTATTATGGTGAATGACATAATTATGATACCTATGTGTATGATGTTGAGAATATTTGATATAGGTGAACTATATTGAATGACAGTTAATATTATGTGTTAGAGAATTGGATAGGTTGATTCGATTCAATAACTGTCATTTAACATGTATTATGCTCACCCCTATTTATGTGGCTATATTTTAGTGGATTTGGGCCGTGATGGCGATTGGTGAGACGTCACCGTGCTTGTGCGAGGAGTATTTTTATATACTTGTATAGTATTTTGTGGTATAGCCTTGGCCGGCTCCTGTAGATATCCATTTTAATGATGTATATGCTTGTTTAGAGGATTTTTAGGTAGCTGATGGTTTCATTGGAAACCTAGATTACATTTTGATTGTATATGATGAGATCATGGATGATGTTATATATGATGTTGATGATATATGGATGTGGTGACCATGGATGGTCCTATTTTACTGTATGTGATGCATTTGATATCCAGGAATCGTAATTAATGTGATTGTGTATGGAATACCATGGATGGATCTATCTGTTAGTGATGCATTACATTTAATGTCTAGGTGATTGTTGCATTGTATACATGGGCAATATAACGTTCTTATTTTTAAAATTAAATTTCAATAATCAAGTAAATTTTTCGTAAATAATTTAAATTTCCAAAACAGAATTTGGATTAAATAATAACACTATCCTTTTTACATCAACCGACTGGCTTATTTAGGTATACAAATAATTATAAATACTTGGTATGCACAGGAGCCGGCCAAGGCTACTACAAAAAACTATGTGCACTATGTACAATACATATAATACATAATGCTCCGAGCGGCTGAGTGACTTCACATATCATTGCTTTGCCCTATATCCACTGTAAAAATAACAACAAGTAGGGGGTGAGCATAAACATGTCAAATGATGGTTATTGAATCGGATTAAACATCCAATTCATAACCACATATAAATCAAACTCATATCATACCAACTTATCATAAAATAGCATATTATTCTCAATAACATATATATATCAGTGCATACACATGCTCAATCAAATGGATCCATTATTAAGTCTTTTAATTTGTGTTGCAACACTGGCTCCTAGCCATAACTCAGCTCTCAGCTGATCCGGTCGTTTTACTGGTACCAAACCATTTGCACCCTCATGTGACACAATCGCTCCCAGCGACAACGGTAGTGCCACGAGCTAAACCCCGAGCGCCGCTCAAGAGGTTTGCCTTGAGTCCCACCCAAGGTCTTTTTGTGGAATCCTCGAAACCACAATAACATTTCATATTTGTTCAATACACAAGCATCACATGCTTATCAAATGCATCCCATGCATTCATACATATCATGAAAAATTCATGAATATTATTCATATCATCATCATCAATCACATATCAATATCATGTTTCCTACTACATCTCATGCATAGGAATAATCACACATCACATATACAAATCATTTCTTATATAAATTCAATATCATATGAATGGAAATATCACAGATATATCACACATACAATATATATATATATTCAGGATTTAATATTATCCTGAATCCGTTCATAAAACATACATTTAAAATGTAAACGCTCCCCCTACCTGGAAATAAAGAGTTCCAACAGCTTTTTAAGCTATATCCAAGTTATTGCTCACAAATTCCGACTGGAATTGCAGTTCTGAACCAGTCTAAAGCTTTCTTACTTATGAAATCCAAGCTTCTACGTGAAGGAGAAGAAATGAAGATTGATTTCTTCTTCGTTTGATGGTTTCCAGTAAAGATTGGAAAGAAAAGGATTATAGATGATGTTTTTCACTTTCAAAGTTTCTAAGCTGATTCAACAGTAGAAGCTGATATATATATATCGTTCATGCAAAAGAGACGTGAACGATAGGAAGATGTCTGCTACACGTATCTTTAAATGATAAGGAAGGAATAAGATATTTAATGAAAAAGGGACAGAACATCAGAGAGGGTCCCATACTTAAAAAATATCAGAAAAGTGAATCTACTAGAATGTAGAAGAACAAAGTGACGTGGAAAGCTTCAATAATTAAAATAATTATTAATTCTGACTCGGTTTTAGTATTCTGGGCACATCTTTCTGAGAAGATTCATCACAGCCTTTGTCCGTTCAGAATTCCTTCATTCGGAGGTAATTCTCTCGGAAAGGTTTCATCCCATGAAACACTCAGCTTTCCTTCCTCGGAAATGTCCCACACGGAAATATCTCATTCAGACATCTCACTCAGATATATTTCTGTCCAAGTCAAGCCTTCACTTGCGTCACTCGGAAGTCTTCCATCTGAAAATATCACTCGGAGTTTGAAGACAATCCTCTCTCGAAAATCTTTCCACTCGAAAGGATCACTCGGGGTCGAAAACAATCTCGAAGACGAACCCGAGCACAAACTCTCAGCAACTCTAAATATGAACCCAAGCACGAATTAAATGAATTCACCACTCAGATATTTACTTCCCTTGGAACCATTCACTCAGAATATACTCATTCAAAGTTGAAGTATTTCTCTGTCCAGAAGTACTCTCCCTGGAAAAGACTTACTCGGCATATCCCAATCGGTGCCACACCACTCGGAAGTCGGGAATATCTCACTTGACGCTATTCCTCTTGGAAACATCTCACTCGGTGCCATCCCTCTCGGAAGTATCACACTCAGAGACACTTCACTCGGAATGTCACACAACTCAGAGATACTTCACTCGGTCACTATTCAAAAATATCTCAGCCTAATAAGTACTTATTCAAATTCAAAGCTTCTCTTTATTCGGAAGTACTTCTCTCGGAACAACCCATTCGGAAACGTTTCACTCAGAGACGTTTCACTCAGAGACGTTTCACTCAGATTTTGCCTCACTCAAAAGTGTCTCATTCGGACACAATTTTTCTTAACTTAGAAATGATTCTCTTAATGATATTCCACTCAGAAACATTTTAACTTCACTTGGAAGTAGTTTTCTCGGTATTACTTCACTCAGAATCATATCTATTTTCACTCGGATTGTCTTATCTCAGACAGTATTCACTCGGAATTTTATTCGGAAATTCTCCATTAATCATTAATAAATTATTTTTCTAAGAATCATAAATTTTGGGATGTTACAGGCAACTTATGTAATGAGTTGCATAAGTGTGTTGTGATGATGAATGTAACACCCTCTGTTACACCTTAATAAATTCTAGAAAAATTCATAATTTTTTTTAAAGATATGATTGTTAAAAAGAAACTATCGGAATAAATTATATACATTAATTCTGAAATACCTCACAAATATTATTAAAACTTTATAAAGTATTTGTACATTCATCCGAAGAAAATAAACATTAAACATTATAAGAAAGAGAGGAAACTCCATGGCCCAAAAGCAGTTACTTATTAACATTATTTATTCATTGGACCACGGTATTCATACCGAGCCCCCTTTCTAGAACGTGTTATATCTACTGCCGAAATTCTTCGATCCTTCCCTCTGAACCATCAATTTAGAATATATGAAACAAAGACACGGAGAAAGGAGTGAGAAACAGAATATAATATTTCCGAAATAAGACATAAGCAACAAAGGGTTTTCACAAACCAATACATAATATCAATCACAATCACATACACAATCAATTATGAATGCATGAATGTTATGCAATATCTTCATCATAACTTACCTATATATGTGGGCCCTTAAATTTTAATTTGCACTGGGCCAACCAGGAGTTTACACTGTTCTATAAGTCCAGATAATAATAATATGAACAGCTCAACTGGCATGGAAACACTTAGAGACTAGTCAGATTGAGAAAGTTTTTATTGTGAAAGTACCCGACACTAGGGAGCTACCCCAGGTCCCCTAAAGCACCCTTTCACACTCTCTCATCCCAAGGCTCATAATTAAGCCTCCTCTAATGTATCCTCGGTTTCTATAATCCGTCCCCAGACAATATCATTTTATTTCACTTTAATGATTCATGATGCATGAACTACTCGCATATTGAGTTGGTTAAGGCTTTTAGAAACTCAATTATTAAATACCTTAAAGGTTTACAATATCATTTCAATAACCTGTATATTTTCTCAATTCCCTGAATTTCTGTCCCACAGAAATAAATTTAGTACAGTTTTCGAATCTCACTGAAAATTGAGTTTCTAAGCCTTAAATATCTAAAAACTTTCTCATATAAAACTTTACATAATCTTTCTCAAATTAAATCTTAACAAAATCAAATTTAGGAATCTCAATTATTTCCAAATATCTTTAGTTATTAAGTTGGAAAAAAATAAAATAATTTTCTTTTAAAAAAATTTTGTGTTATTAAAAGAGAATAATTATTAACCAAAAATACTTAAAATTACAAAATTTTTCTTTAACTCAAGATTTAATTAATTAATTCTCATAAAATGTTTTCTTTCTAAAATAAATACTAATTTTTGTATTCTAAATATTGAAAATAAAGTTAATAAGAAGAGAAGATTTAAAGTAAAAATTTAAAGAGTAAGGTAAAAAAATTCTTATTGAATTTAGCTTTCCGTCATGCTCGTTATATGCTCAAACTCCACGTCACAAAATCATCAATCAAAATCAAGCATTATCAATTATAACTAAATATCATCAATCACATCAAATATTATTAATCACAATTAAATATCAATCAAAATCAAGTCAACAAAGCATTATTTATAAATATTATAATTCAAAGTTTAATGGTTATTAATATAGTCAATTTGAGTCCTTTTGGTCAATTCCTCGTATAGGTCTATGTAAGTCCATATAATCCAGTCCTTGCATAGGTATAGTTCAGTCCATATGGGTCATAATGGTCCAAATCCTTGCATAGGTATAGTCCAGTCCATATAGGTCATAATGGTCCAAGTCCTTGCATAGGTATGTTAGAGTTAGTTACACCGGATATTTAATTTAAAATTTATTAAAAATGTTAAGTTAAAAAGTTAATATTTTAAAATAATAATATTATTAAATTTAAAAGGAGTAGGGGACTCCTCCCATTATTCTTATGTCTTTTCATATTATACTCTTATCTCACTTCCCCTTACCTTGAGTTGTTACCAAAAAAAGATTTGCTTTGCGCCTTCGATTTCTAGAAATATTAACACCAATCTTATTTCAGTATAAGCATAAGACGAAAATTAAGATTAATACTTAAAACAGAAATGGTAAATTTTGAATAGTGAATAGTGAATAGTAAATAGTGAATAGTAAATCGTGAATAGTAACAGTAAATAGTAAAACATAAATAGTAACGTTAAATAGTAAATCGTAAATAGTAATGGTAAATAGTAAATCGTGAATAGTAACGGTAAATAGTAACAGTAAATAGTAATTTACTATTTGAATAGTAATTTACTATTGAAATAAAAATTTACTGTTGAAATAGTATTTTACTATGCAGAATAGTAACTTAAAATAATATTATTTCTAGTATAATAACAGATTTCTAAAAACGATATGAAAATAACCCAAAAAATATAAAAGAGAAGTATTCTTACCTTAGAATTTTGGCAGAACCTTCTCTCCAAAAACTTTTCTTCTCTCTCTCACTTCCACCACTATCTCACTAACACTACTATATTAAGAAAACTTAATCTGAAATTGTGAATTCTAAAGAAGAAATCCTTCGGTATTTATAGGAAAAAATTTACTATGCATTCTATTATTTTAATATAAAAGTACTATGCATTTTTGAATTTTTTATTCCTAGTTACTGTGCATCTTTTGAAATTTTCATACATGCACAGTGTTTTGCATAGTAATTGTCGGCAAAATTATTAAGTCAAATAGTAACCTTTCACTCGGTATATTTTAAATATTCAAAATGAGTCCTTTTTGAAATTTAGCAATATTATATCAGTCCTTACTAATTTTATAACATGTAATATAAAGTTGAAATTTTAAAAATCTAAAATTTTCTGTTAATAAAAATTTATTAATACGTTTCTAATTTTTTAACGATTGGAAAAAATCAAGATTTTTCTCAAACCGATAATTTTTAGATAAGTCTACTTGAAACGGATTTTAGAAAATTTTCTTATAATTTATATTCACTTTCTTATAAATATTTTTAATTTAAGTCACTTATATGAATTTAAAATTATTTAAAAAATATTATTTTATATAAAAAAATTCCAAAATTCCAAAAAATTCCAAAAAATCATAAATAATACGTAGATTAAAAAGTTCTAAAGAGCCATAATCTAATTACTTCAAAATTTTAATATAAAAATAAAAATAGGGGTGTTACAATGAACAAATGAGGAATGATATGATTGATAAGCTGATGAGATTGATTATGTTGCATAGCGTTGTAATATTTCCTAATGTGGAAATTAGGAACCGGAAGGGTGAATTTGTGACCCGACAGGTTTTTGGACCCTCGGAAGGGATCCTTAGGTTTCCTTACACTATTTATGAGTGGTGCATATAGTCTTTACCTCATTTGAAGGTAATTTGATGGGTTTGGTGCATACAATTTCCATATTTTGACCAAAATACATTTTTCTGCATAAGTTGAGCATATGTCAAAATTTTGGCAAACGCATAGCGCCAACAGGTCTGGAATGGGGAAAACATGTGGCCTGTAAAGTTTCGTGGCAATCGGACCTGAAACAAGCTATTTGAGTAGGTTAGAAGTTGGCTAAAAGGCCTAAATCCATGACAGCAGCATTGTTGTTACTGTCATGCTGACGCTACGCGTGGGGTTGACGCCTAGCGTCAGGTGTGAAAATTTGGGCTGATGCTACGCATGGGGATAATGCGTAGCGTCAGGCCCCAGTTGCTGTTTTGCATATTTCTTTGCCGGTGGCTATTTTGGGACTTTAGGCATGCTGTATGGTGTTGTTTTAGGCCCTTATGTGTGACATTGATGTTTAAGTAATTAATTAACATTAAATTAATCACAAAAAATTTTCCTTGGCTTATTATCATTATTATTATTATTATTAAGGAATGGATGTTTCAAAAATAAACTATTTAAATAATACCGTTAAAAATATGTCGTAGGTTTCGAACTTAGGTCCTTTAGGTAAAACATTAACAAGATAAAACCATTAATATTCTTAGTATATAGTCTTTATATATTATATAATATTGTTAATTATATATTTAGCCTTTATATTCTTAGTATTCTTTTGTTTCCCATTGTCTTGCCACCCTATTAGCAAGATAGAAAACCAATCTTTTAAACATAATTAGGTTTATTCTCCCTCTCCTAGGTTTAAACCATGATTCTTATATTAAGATCATAATATGTCTTTATTACTACGTGAACATCCTTATTGTTTTATTGTTAGTGTATCCTACCTAAATTAGTAGTTTAATATATTTAATGTTAAAAGTAATAAGCAGAGAAGAAGAAAACTGAAAAAATATAAAAAATGTAAATTATATATCATGAAAATTATTGAGTTTTGTATTAATTATGATAAAAGTCATATACTTTATGAAATATGTTAATTTATCTTTTCAAGTTGATCTTACAAATCTATACTAGCTACGGTGAATTAAAGGAAAAATATTACAAAGGTAGAATATGACGGTTTTATTTGAGTTGGATGATGATGTAATGATGGAGCAACTGTTCAAAGGTTCAAATGAATATGTCCCCATGGTGAAGGAGATGTTTGTAGTTCTCATTGTAAAGATCAATGAGTTAAAGAAAAACCATTGCAATGAGATCATGGATGGTGGTGCAAAGATAATGCAAGTCAAGTTTCTTCAAGTGCAACAATATACGAAAATTCATATAAAAATATGAATAAGGAGTAGAAGATTCAATGTAACGATAATGAGACCCCAAAAATTCAACCTCAACATGCATCTTCTAGGTTGTTATACATATTTAATTAATTATATATTTGTTAGGAATACTACAAGTTAGAAACACCTCAAATGTTTTTAATACTTTATGGATGTAAGCGAAAACGTGACCAAATTTGTAGAGACATGTTAATAAAAATTCACAACTACTAATAGAACAATGATACATAAATATTATCTGAAGCTACTATCACTATTTTTACCAAAGGAAACTATGGAGTTGTCTACTAGATTTAATATGGAAATCATTGATAACTATGAGGGAAAAATCATAAGACAAACTCTTACATAATTCACTATATTAAACTGATTATAATATAATTTATACTAGTGATGCCCTATCCTACTACAATTTTAGTGTTAAGTACTATAAAGTAACTCAAAAAATCCTTAGGGTATACTCACACTACACTTTTTAGATTTTTTTACACTATATTATTTTCACTACGTAGATAAATAATTCTCTCATTATAGAAGGCTTCATAAATTGTCTCCATCATAAATTTCTTCTTTTAATCTCACACCATGTATTTATAAAGAACCAAATGTGTGTGAATACTCCAAACAACTATAACTACTTCCCAATACATGTTGTTTGTTAATTTTCAAGGTTACTATGCATCGATTTGTTGGTGCAATAAAATAGCATGTCAAAATTAATTTTTTCATCAATTCCCCACCTTGGTTTGTATTTTAATTCTAGAGTACTCAACATGGTGGCATTAAAGCTTAGGCTTTACTGTAAATGCTTTATTCAACTTGCACCACTATAAACTTATATTAACAAAACTTGCTACTTGAACTTCATGTGGTCAATAAGACTGTTGATATAAGAAATCCTGACATAGGTTTACAACCAAATCCACAACTATAGAGCTTATGTTACTTCTGACTCCATTGTCTAAATCAATCATCATTAACCTTTCATTTTTCAAAAGAAGAATCATATTCCACTATAAAGAATCTATTTCCTTATAACAAGGAAATTCTAAGAATTTCTTCCTAACACATGTTGAAACCAAGTTGAAACTTTTTTATGGTGTAACCTTTGAATTTACTTTCTTTAGAAGTTGCTCAACCATCAATGTAACCTAATCATACACCTTGCATTAATGTCAATCATTACCCTATATAGTTATGGATACTTAGTAATAATTCATCCTTTTCCATGACAAAATAGTATTTCCAAGAGGGTACATGTAACACCCTCGGTTAGATAAGACAAATCCTTCTGTAGGTTCATTCTATTTAACTGTGTTAACAGTTTTCAGAAAAAGTGAATATTTTTTTTTAAAAATAATAAATACGTGGCAGATCAGTGGAAGCAATATTATATAGATCACATAGTCATTCACAAACTGTAAGTAATTGTACTCTTAACAGAATAGAGCACACAGGCACCCTTAAAATATTATACAGTCATCCAATTTGTTCATAAATATCTATTACCTCTATTCTAATCCTAATGAACATTCTTAGTTGGATTAGCGTATTGCTGTTCTTCGTGTTCTGGTTCTTGATTTCCTAATTCCTCTGAAAATTGTCAACAGTAAGGGTGAGTATAACCCAAGACCCTGTAGGTTACCCGGTGCGGACATAATCCAGCTAACAAGTAATAACATGTAATCATACAATTCACATTTCTAAGATTATAACAATCAAATATGTCATCAGGGAATGCATGAGTTTGTTTCATTATGATATTTCTTGATTACGTCTCATGATGCATGTGGGCCCAAGAAATTATTTCTTCTTCTCTTTCTATGGAATATCACCATTCTAATTCTCTAGAGCGATCAGGGTCCGCCCAAGCTCTGGTACAAATGAACTCATTGGTTCTCATCATTGATTTATATATATATATATATATATATATATATATATATATTTGAGACTTGGATCCCTACGATCATAGTTACACTCCGTTATTTAGTCAAAGTACACCAGAATTATTTGTCTCACCCGGCTATCAGGGCGCGACTCTGATGCCATTGGGTTGCCGTTCCAGTTGTACTCCCAAGATTCTTCATGGAGATCGAACGTGAGTGTTCTCCACTGTACCAACTGTATGCTCTAGAGGTTTTTCTTCTTCAAAAATATTTTCATGATGCGAAATGTATTCTCTTTCATCTTTTGAGTCATGGGTATTTATGTGATTCCAGCCTCATCATATTCGTTCACAAGCTTTTGATTTAATGGATCAAACGTTGCAGGTCATTTTGATAAAATATATCGTTTATAACTTAGTTGAAATTATACTTTGTATAAATAATAAAATATAATTCATATTTATTTACTCATAGTTAATAAAATAAGATATTTATAGCAATAATACTAATTATAATAATAGGAATAACAATAATAAAAATAATAATGTAAATAATAATAATAATATTAAGAATAGTAATAGGGAAAAGACCAATAATGATATTTATAACATTTTAATAACTCAATAAGGAGTATAGAAGGGATTCTGAATGAAAAATCCAAGTATAAAACGTTAAGACTGTTTTTCCAAGGAGAAGGAGTTAAATACCGAGTGACAATTAGGTTTTTCCGAGTGAAATCAATTAAATACCGAGTGAAATATAATTATCCGAGTAAGAGAAGTCTATTTCCGAGTGAAAAATGAATTTTCCGAGTAGAAATAGATTGGTACCGAGTAGAAATGAGTTTTCCGATTAAAACACAAGTTATGTCCAAGTGGAAATGTTGATAACCAGACTTTCTGAGTAAAACTTGGATAAATACCGAGTGCAAAAGTTAAGATTCCGAGTGAAAATAAGCAGGATTTCAATAAAATCAAACTGAGAGGATTTTCTGAATAAAACAAATCTGAATCCGAGTGAAATCAATTTGAAAGAGTTTTCTCAGTGAAGTTAAAACGCTTTTCTGAGTAAATCATAATGAAGAAAGAGCTCTCTGAGTGAAATAATTATTTTCTGAGTAATTTCTGATTAAAAAGAGATTTTATGTGTGAAAAGATTATAAATCCGAGTAGAATCATACTGATGAAGTTTTCTGAGTTAAATAAGATGTTTCCCGAGTAAAAATCAAACTAGGTAAGTTTTCTTGAGTGAAATAACTGATTTTCCGAGTGAATCAAAAATGAATAAGTTGAGTGAAATAACTGTTTTTTTTTAGTGAAATAAGTTTTATTCTAGTTCAAATATATATATATAGCTCCAAATGAAATCAATTGAAAAGAGCTTTCTAAGTGAAATACTGATTTCCGAGTGAAATCAGCTTGAAAAGATGTTTTCCGAGTGAAATTAAGGTGTTTATCAAATGAAATATAGTTCTGTTTGAAAATTTAAATAAGAAACTTGTATTCTTCAGATAACCAATCGGATTAATATATAACTGGTCGAATCACTGTAATCTCTGAGTGAATTTGTGTATTCTTTAACTGCTCTGGTTGATTGGTACAATACCGAGCTTAATATCATAATATCCGATGTCAGTTCATAACTTTTCACTGGAGTCCTCATAAATACCCATGATACTTTAATATTTTTACAGTCCAGCATCAAACATATACACTTATTCATTCATATTAATCAATAAAATCAACATATTCACTGAATTCTCATGGTTAATAATAAACAACGCTGTAATTAAACATGTTCAATACATTATATATACAAATATAACAAACAATTAAAACATTTAAATCACAACAAAACCAGATCTGTCCTGGAAAGGTGAGGACCCAAGGTACCTTAACCCTTTCCTTTCACTCAGATTTCCCCAGAATACCCGAGAATATACCCCCCTTACCTTGATGGAGTTCTTGGAGGAGAAGAAGAGCTGTCCTGCACCAATTCCGAGTGAAACAGAGGAGAGGAACTTGAGAGAGAAAGAAAGAGGTTGGTGCTGGTACGTAAGAGAAAGAGAGAAGAAGGAAGAGGAAGAAGTTCTTAATTTTGGTTCTGATAGTTTGGCTTGGAGATGCATTGATTTAATAGTTGCAGGAGACAAGTGGGAGACACCAATTGGAGGATTAGGTGGGATAATGGAAACTTTTGACTCATTCCACTGTCAGCTTTGCATTAAAGGGGTTAGTGATATATTAAAATATATAAAGTGGTCTGAGTGGGGTTAAAAAGGTGTTCGTTTGTTGGAGATTTTGAAGAGGGCGGTATTGAGTATATGAGAGTGGAGTGTAGTGTGAGGGCGGAGTGCAGTGTGAGGGCGCTATTAAGTGAGGGCGGTATTGAATGTGAGGGGCGGTGTGGAGTGAAGAAGGCTGTATTGAATGTGAGGGGCGGTGTGGAGTTCTTATCCGGTCTGCATCATACTGGGTCCTTCCTTTCTTTCATCAGC
This sequence comes from Clitoria ternatea, assembly GCA_037962975.1. NCBI lineage: Eukaryota > Viridiplantae > Streptophyta > Magnoliopsida > Fabales > Fabaceae > Clitoria > Clitoria ternatea. Next base: position 292,103,762 of record CM075670.1, read on the forward strand.
ATTCCGATGTGAGATAGAGGACATCGGGTGGTTTCTGACATCGGATCGCTCAAGCGAAATTCTACTCGCTTGAGCGAGTCCTGCTATCCTCACTTGGGCGAAGTGAGGAAAAGACTATCAGGGTCGAGTGCGCTTGAGCGTAGCTTGCTCGCTTGAGCGAAGTAGAAAATATTCATCAGGGGTCCTTCTCGCTCAAGCGGAATCTGACTCGCTTGAGCGAGTCATCCAGTTCTCGTTCGGAATTCCTCTGAAACCGACTCAAGTACTTGTTTTCTCACTCGGTTTCTGTCACTCGCCTAAATGTTTCTTAAACCGACTTAACCTCAAATCACTTTTCACTTAGGATTTCATAACATCCTACTCATTCGGAAGTGGTATCCCTGTTTACTCGGTTTATATTTACAGTTTCCACTCAGAATAATTATAACATCCTTCATTCAGAAATCAACACTTTCTCCACTCGGTCCACTCATATTTCCCTCTCGGTTTGAACCAAATTCTTCAACTACAATTTCAATCGAAGCCTATTAAGGTCATTACCTCTCGGAAAAGACACACACGTATGAGCCTCACCCGGATTTGGTCCAGTAGAGTACCTCTCACTCGGAAGAGGAGTCATACTCATAGACTTACTCGGAAATGGCCCTGCCTACTGCAATTCACTCGGAATGGGTTCCCTAATACCATTTTCCGCTCGGTATCTACTCAATTAGCATTATTTATTCATCACCACTCATAATCAAGCCAAGTAATGCTTTAACCCTACAATATATATATATATATATATATATATATATATATAACCACTCGGAATCCATAACTTAATCACTATTTCTTCCATCAACACTTCCCAATAATTTCAATAACACATTTCAGTCGGTAGAAAGCTTCAACTCAACATAAAACACATATGCACTCATTCACTCGGAACTCCTCATCATTCACTCGGGTTTATTTCACGCTTAACCACTCAGGTAAAACTTATTAAGTCAGGCTTCTCTCAGACTCATTTCATACTTAGACCCTCTGATTACACATTATTTAATCTACTCGGGAAATATCATTACATTAAGTCCAACTCAGACTTGTTCTAACCCCATCCACTCGGATTTATATATGGATCATTCATTCGGTTTATCATATACTTAGAAATTTTCCAATCTAAGCCATTATAACCAATCTTCCCTCGGATTTTATACTCGGGAATATCCAAATTCATTCTTATACACATATTTCACTCAGTATTATTTTCCACTCGAGCATATCTTACTCGGGAATATTCAAACCCATTCACTCGGAAAGGCTACATATTTAATCCTACTCAAAATGGCTTTCAACCTACTCGGATTGCTACCTTCTATCTTATTAGGGAGGTCTGACTTGGACAACTTTACTCGGACTGTATCAGTTATATCCCTGCCTGAGTCTATTCACTCGGTATACTGTAATCATAGAAATTTCCACTCGAGAAAGAAGAAATTGGCAAGGTCTGACTCGGAAATGAGTCTCTCAAGGGTGTTTTCACTCGGAATATTCACCCAGAAGTGGTTCCCTTGAACCCACTTCACTCCAGCTGTCTCTAAGACCAAGATTTCACTCGGTAGTATCCTTTTTAGTAATGTTTTATTCGGTCAACCTAACTTTACACTCGGAATTTCATTCCTCACTCGGATTCTCTTTCTATTACTCGGAATTGCTCACTGTCACTCGGATCAGAGTCCCTTTTCACTCGGAATTTGATTAATTTCCCTAATGGTCCATATAAATTCCATAATTACATACAAAAATGAATTTCTTATGATATTACAGTCCATCTACATGGTATTCATTCACTTATTACCACCTACAGACCTTCCAAACTTCAAATTTGACTTAATAGGACTGCTACTAAAAATGGGGATGTTACAGTACATACTTCATCCACAAACAAGGTCAACTTCCCCCATAATAAGGAAGACATTCCCTACATTTACATGCCCAACTTGTACTTTAAAATCTTGAAAATACAAACATATGTTGCACATGGTAAGTTGTTCATCAAATAAAATCACAAGATAGAAAAGTGCATCACAATGGACACACTGACACACTTAACTATTAATTATTTCCTAGCCAGAACAGTCCAAACTTGTAATTAGAAAAAATATATCTTTTTAAGGAAATCCAATATTTTCATTCATTGCTATAACTTATTGCTTTGACACTTTATTGTTTACTACATCATCATAAGTAGATGATTGTCTACTACTACATCACCAACCATAACAAGGGAAATGACTATAGGATCTGCATTTAATTAACTTCTCAAGTGCACAAGTAACATAATTCAGATATCTTTGAGGTTTTTGAATTTGTCATTCTTCCTTCCTAGTAGCAATATGGTATGAATCTTCTTTGGATTCTTCATCATCGTATCTCTTATCAGGATCATCTTGTTACTCGACTATTTTGTATATTCTTTTTGCTTCATCTTTCCATCGTCAACCTCCAACTCCATTTGTTTCTTAGCACTATGATATATTCTACTTGACCTATGTTGGACTCTTACTTATGATTTAACCTTATTGTTTCATCAAATGTGACATCTCTACTAATAATGATTTTAGGTGAACAGGACTTTTCTGTACACCATAGTCTTGAGCCATTCATCCCTCATGCGTACCTAAGAAATATACACCTTTTAGTCCTTGCCTTAAGTTTACTATCATTCACATGAGCATACATAGGACAATTAAATATATTCACATTAGAATAACTTATGGTTCAACCAGACGATACTCAGATCAATTGCAGTTAATGAAGATTTGTTTACCAAGTATAAAGTTGTGTTGATCACCCTAACCCTAAATTATTTGAAAAATATAGTGTTGTTTCCTATGCATCATGCACACTCTAGAAATGTTATGCTCATATATTCTACAACTCAATTTTGATATTGTGTTCCATGTAAAGTAGGGTGCCTCACTATTACTAATTTTTCTATAGAACTCATCAAATTCTTTGTTGCAAAATTTTCTGCAATTGTTGATTGAGTAATTCATGACTAATTGCTTGATTTTCTTTTCAACCATGACCTTATACTACTTGAATTTGTTGACCACCCCACCTTTTTAATTTAGGAAATAAACTCAAACCTTAGCAGAATAATAATATATTAGAGTAAGGAAATAACATGCTTCACCCAATGAGTCAACAAGGTTGGACCCTAACATTTGAAAGAACTTACTCAAATGTTCCCTTGGTGTTGTGTTTTGCATACTAAGATTTACTCATTTCTACTCTCAAAATACATGTTTTTTCATAGAAATTGAATTTATAACTCTTTAAGCCTTTTAGCAATCCTCTATGAACAAGTATTCTCATTCCCTTTCTCATTCATATACCAAGTCTCATGTGCCATACTCTTGTATGTAGTATCTTCATGTGAGAGGATGTAACAACAATGGTTCCTATGAATGTACTTCCTAACAACAAATAGATCCCTCATTTTAGCTTGCCTTTCATCACCAACATCAAGCTGGTTATAATCTTTAAGTCACCAGCTCTAGAGAACTTGGACCTAGTAGGGTTGTTCATAATCCAATCTAATCCAAAGCAAAACCACTTAACCAAATCAAAATAGCTAATCATCAAAATAGCTCATCATCAAAATAGCTCATAACTGAACTAATCGATAGTCATAAAATATTGATTTCTTATAGGGTTTGATTTCAGTTCCATCTTAAGGAATTGATCTAATCTAAACTAATCCAAAGTTTATGTCATGTATTACAAAAACTTTGAATCCACATTCATTCATTTATGTTTACCAAAATCTGAATGCCCAACATCACTTTAGTTATGGTCCATAGTTCATTTTATCGAGTATAAAAAAAATGCATAATTCATTCTTCCTAAAAAGTGATGAATTATGCTTGGTGTTTTAGGAATAAATAATGAAACATGATAATTCATTCTTCCTAAAAGAAACATAATTCATTCTTCCTAAAAACATATATATATAAAAGCATAGCACATGAGTGTTCACAGGTTAGATTTGAGGAAAACACCATTTGACCCGATCAAGAAATCACCAAGCGATATAGATTGAATCAGTTAGAAAATACCACAAAATCCTATCCAATAAATATCAGTTTGGATTGTGTTGGATTTCGGCAATTTAGATTGGATTGGATTTCGGCTTTCAAATAAGCCTTAAAAATAAATCACATACCAAAAATAAATCATCATGTTTTAGGAAGAATGAATTATGCATTTTTTTAGACACTCGATAAGTGAATTATGGACCTTAACTAAAGTGATGTTGAACTTTCAACTTTTGGTAAACATAAATGAATGAATGAGTTTAAGATTTTTGTAATACATGACATAAACTTTAGATTGGTTCCTTGAGGTGGAACCAAACCCAATCTAATAAAAACATTTTAATTTTTTTAAGATTATCAGATATTTCAATTAAGGATTTTCATAAATCAATCCAATCTAATGCAAACTGTAAAACCGATCCAAAAAAATAAAAATTAAATTAACCAAAAATCGTAAAAATTGAAATCTTTTATTGGATTGGATTGGATTTTGGATCTATGTTTTAGAGCCAATGCGATCCAATATGAACTTATATATATATATGTATATATATAATAAACTTATAAGATTTTATTACTCAATTATTTATCAAATTTACTTTTAAAATACTGAACTATCTTGTATAAGGGAATAACACTACCGATCTGAGTTCTCCCAAAACAACAACTTGCCTTCCTTCATCTTCACCTTCATAAACATGTGCTTGAAGCTAACACCGTATGTTTTGGTGGACTCTATGTAGGCTTCAAAATCTACCATGTTGGCATTACATCGAAGGTTGATGTAATGAAGGCCGCCACCCCTTTTCCCGCGGCACATCACACTACAGTAGCAAAAACAACATAGCTACTATGGGGAAGAAATGGAAGTACTTCCAATGCATTTTTTAAAGTGTATCCATTTAGGTGCAGTTGGTTGGGGGCGTAGTCCAAGTACCATAGTACACCAATCTCAAACTCCATCAAAGGGAATCAGATGCCGATCTTGGTGATGATCATCTCATGGATGAACAAATAACGTGATCCCAGTTGGTAGCAGATCCACTCAATTATCAAGGGTGAAGCGACATAAGAATAGTCCTGTATTCTTCACCGGAGTGAATTATCAAGTTTGGTACTTTGATATCGTCCCTCTCCTCAATATACTTGGAAACTGTGTATAAAGGTTTGTCATGCACCTTTAAGTAATGGTCTCTAGCCTTCTCCATGATCTAGTTAATGCGATGCGCCACCATGTTTGTTCGAAGGGGATCAATTGCTACGACTCTCAGAGAGTTTGTTTCAAAGTGACCTTCAGATGCCATTGTCCTTATTGTGTGTTGAAGAAAGAATATAACTATAAAAAGCCACGTCGTTTGTCAAAACATTTGGCACTAGTGTCGGGCTCACTAGTAGAACTTAAAGGGTTAAAAGACGATGTGGGGGACTATGAGGTTGAAGTAGAAGAGGTGTCTAACTCCTCTAAATATTGCCTCATTTCCTTATGGCTCAACATCTATGTGGGACTTGAATCCCAAGGTTTTCTCTCTGGTGTGGCGCCACCCCGAAGGCAGCTTGCTCGTTGGTTCAAATCATTTGATAACGCTCATCCCACCTCACCCATGGCTTGTGTCAAGATAACATTGATAGTGGTCTTGATAGAACCCTCACAGACTCATCATTTGAGACTTTGTCCCCTATACCCCTCTATGTTAAATCATAAGTAAACTGGCTAAATATTTAAAAAAGGAGAAGATATAGGTACCTTTAGAGAAAACGACGCATGCAGTTTTCTTTATGTGAGCCAACGAATATTTCAGATCACACGGTGAAAAAACGTTCATATTGGAGCAACAGAGGTTCGACTCAAAATAAGTGAAATGACATAAATCCTCTCCCCTTTTTATAAGCAAGGTTGGGGGACCGCAAGGGTGCGAAAACAATTGCAACACAATAATGGTGGCGTTTCACATACTATTTGGCAGGCGCGCAGGAATTGAAATGTCACAATGAATCAACGACTGCCATGTGTCATGTCAAAACCTTACCTACCAAAAGCCTGTGAAGCCAATACTATCAATATCTTTGGTTGCGCTACTTCGAAAACAGTAGGTAGCTCATTAAAGAAACTCTCAAGTCATTTCAATAGGCTAGGAGGCAAATGATCTGTGCCACACACTGGCCCTAATGGTGCGGCACCAGAACGGTCCCCCTTGAGGTGCAGGCCTGTGCAAATGTCTCATGACACTGATCAAATCCCAACGTAATCTCGATACCATGACCGGAGTCCCTGCAGACTCGTGTCATGGAAAATCTGACAGATTTGTTGGGGGCATATCGGTAAGTAACTTGTAGAGGGTGTCAGGAATGTCTACAAATGTGTCAACTTTTCTCGCAATTTATAAATTCGCACTTACACAAAGCCACGTAAGACTCAACTGCTACCCAACTCTATAAATGTTCCTCATTATGACTCATTAAGGTATGTTACTCTATCTTACTTACACTTGAGATCTAATTTTAAGTATCCGGAGTGACTTGAGCGTTGGAGTGTCCTTGTAGGTGGCACCATCTTTCGTCTATCAATGTTACTGACTGGTGTGATAACCGAAAAGGAGATATCAAGACTCTTTATTCCCTACTGGACTAAGATATAATATCGAATCCCTACTAGTGTAAGACACAAGAGTTGACACTGATACTCATAGCTATTCCCCCATACAGGATAGTTTAACATCTTAATGTATATACATGTTTATTATTTTTAATTTCAATTTAAACGTAATTTTGTCTTATTCCTTTCTTTACTATTTAATTTTTTCATTTTGTATTAACATTAATGATTACTAATGAAATAAAATTTATCATTTTTACCTTCTAATTAAATATATAAAAATATAAAAACTAGAATCTAATCCAATCCAAACAGTATTTTATCAAATCGAATTGGATTGAATTTGAAAAATTATTCCAACCAATTCAATATAAACCACATTATAATTTTGTGATTGAATCAAATGACTTTTTGTTTTAAAATTGATCCAATCCACAAATACCCCTAATTTTAATTATTAGTTTAGTTAAGCAGTTTGTTTTGGATTGGATGATGAACACCCCTACCTGCATGGTTTGTTTTCCAAAGCACTTAATGGTATTAGATTCTTGACATATGCTTTCAATTCTAACATCTAATATGATTCGTGTTTCTCATTCTCTGATAATATTGATTACTGTGTTGTCACATAGTCTTAATGTCTATTGGGTGTCATGTGAAAAGATGCACCAAAATCCAAGATCCACTCTTTACTTGAGTCAATGGTGGAAATTGTTAAAGCTAACTAAGCATCACCATCTTATGAACTTTTAAATGATACAATGGCAAAATCTCTTGCTTTCTTCCTCTCAGGACAACTTCTTTGGATATGCCAGTGACAATGAAAACACTCTAGTCATTTATGATTTTTGGACTTGGACTTTTTCTCTTTTCCCCTATCTCGTCTTTCTTGGCTACACCTCAAAGTTTCGAAACAATCTTTCATCGGGATTATTAACACCAACTCCATGTACTAATTTTTATGTCTTTCTTTATCAACACCTTTTTTTTTAACTATTACAGAGGTTCTACTATACATTATAGTATGACCAAAATTATCATCATCCGATTAAAGTCATAAATATAATCTCAGGTTTTTCTTTTTGAAAATTTGACCGTGTACAATCTCATTCTTGATAAAGTTTGTTTTACAATGTTTTACATAATACTTCTCTTGCAAAACATTCTATAGTGAATATGCAGTCTTTTTATTCATCACATCTTTTAGTAGATAGTTTTTTAGGCTTAACTAAATTGTACTTCATGCTTTAGCCATCATCTTCTACTTTTTACCATTACTTATGTTTTTGGCAATTTGGTCTCCTTGTCCAATGCCTTTGTTGGACCTTGTTGATCCAAAAATGATTGTAGCTTTAGCTTTCGTAATATGAAATCATCATATCCATGAAAATTCTCTACTTTAAACTTGAGCATCAACATTCTTAAACCAACTAGCCAGCTACGATACCACTTATTATGAATTGTCAACACCTCAAGTGTCTTTAACACTTTATGAATACAAGCAAATGCATGACCGAACTCACAGAGAAACACTAATTTAAAAATTCACAACTATAAACTGTACCGTGAATACTAACATAAATAGTATTGTAATTGGTACCATCAAAACCATTACCACTATATTTACCAACAATGAACTAAGAAACCATACCCCATATTTAAAGTGGAAAAACCCTACAGGACAAACTCAAAATAAATTATTGTATTAAGCTGATTTCAAACTGTATACTAGTAAGAGATTTTCCTATAATGGTACTAGAAAATAACCCAAAAACTCTTCGGTGTATGCACCCACACTACACTCTTTATAATTTTCTTGACGAACAGGGTAGTTATTGACAGGAATAAAGCTAGTATTGATTGAAAATAACGAGTGCCTGCTTGAAAAGCTAATGTTAATGGGCAATGAATTTAAAAAGTCAATTAACAGAGATTATGAGTTTTACACATTTTACTATATGAGTTGATCCGAAACGATTTTTTTTTTCAAATGTAAGAATTGATTTTGGGTCTTTAATAATAGATTATTTAATAAACAAAAATTTGATTCAGTTGGTTAAAAATTAAATTTGTATTTATAAAAATTCATATTTAAATCATACCAATGTAAATATGTTATTGGTGAGTGATCTATGAGTCAGTTTATAAATTCTCATCAAATCCAATTTTAAAAGAGACACTAGTTAACGGAAAAACAAATACACTAATTTAACAATGCACCAAATATTCATTATTAAACTATTTGATGCAATATTAGCTTACCTATCATATCAGGTACCTCTATTGCGACCTATTGCCAGAAAAATATGGTCTAAGCCTCTGAAGCAAAATTTTGCAAACAAAATGTTCTCCCTGTAATTAAACATTAAACAGCATTTAAGGGTTGCAGTGTAACTAAGATGGAACAATTTTGTTCACATGTATATTTTATTTGGATAAGCTTCAGTACCTGATTACAAGTTGTTCCCTTTCATTTGATGCCTATCTAACTATACTGACATAAATATCTCAAGTGTGAATATACGTGCAACCAAATAGCCTATTGTTTATACATGAAAACTTTGTATTTACTGATATTCTTGCTAATTCCACGGATGGAACCAACCGCTGCAGCTAGTGAAATTATGAAACACAAGAAGCTTATTAGGTGGAGCACACACCACTTGAGTGATATTGTTTTTATCTGCTTTTGTGCAATGTGCATTTGAATAGGGAAGAAGACGATGAGTGGCCAAAACCCAATTGCTCCAAGTAAGGCAAGAAACTCGTTGAAAAATGGCATCGCCATAGCAACAATTGTGGCCAATATCACATATATTGTCCTCCAAATTAGCCTAAACAAGTTGATATTGAATGTTAGGGAGCCAATTTTGGTTGGATATTCCATGGTTATGAAAGTTGAATTCGGCCACGCCATGTTAGCACCCATCTCAATTATCCGAAATAGTGGTTGAGCCATCACCTGTCGCATATTGGTAACACATCATTGTATTACTACTTCTGGTGAAAGGGTGAAAGCATTAAATAAAACTCCATCATTATTCATTTCATTTTGTACATAGAATGAGATTAAATTCAATAAATTAGATGATCAAACCTGAAATGCTCCCACCATGTGGATCACAATGCACACATTTCCAAGGGCAACCAACCAGAATGGCTCGTAAAATCCAAAGCCAGTGAGGATGTTCCCTGGTGTGTCATCGCCGAAAGCAGCATAGCCAAGGCCACCACATAGCAGGAAAAGTATTGTCATTGCTGTGATCCCAAGCACATTAGCCCTTTTCATCTGTTTGTTTTCTGGTGGATATGACTTCAATGTATCCTAAATAATGCACACAGAAAATCAAATTATGTTACACTGCCCAAGTCTATTTCTGTCTCTCTCTCACTCTCTTATTTAAAGTGTTGGTATAATTAGTAAATAGTGTTATTTTACCATTATATCGTAAACAACAGTAGCAAAAGAGCAAGCAAGTGCAATGTTTCCCAGAGCACTGAAAACCCTCCAAACTTTATCTGTTCCAGATAGTTCTGGTCCTATTTTGTTCCCAAATAACCTGGTTGTTTCTCCTTTCCCTGTTCAAAGACAGAAATGTAGTAAATACACAATAGGAGGAAAAGGGTCACAATATACAACGAATTATATGTTTACAAAAAGTACCCTTCTTATTCTTCATTCAGGGGAAAGCTCACTAAAAAAATGGTGTAAAGTTCTAATAAGTTGACGGCTTTCTCTGGAAATATTTAGTATCAAAACATTGGAATTATTGTGGGAAATTTTTCCGAAGTATATGGGTAGAGTTATATGTATACCTGAGGCCACGACTGCAAGAGAAAGCCCACTTCCAATTAATGCATAACCAAAAGAGGTGATAGCAGCCAGGGTTGAAAGCCATGTTAACTTGTGGAAATTTGGGATTTGAGACAATAATATTTGCACAATCCCAAAACCAATCATGTAGGGATTATTCGAGAACTTGCAATAAGCTTTATGGCCTTTTTGGTGAAAGCAAATGGCTTTCTTAATAGCCCTGCCATTTTACACATTAAGTCATCATCACTGGTCAGAAAAAAACACGAGTAATGTAATTCATAGACACTCTTCTCCCTTGCATACTATTAACATAATCTACCACATAATAAAAAAATAATTTACGAATGTAATAACGTACACCAAGCTTGTAGATGTAGTAATAGTGTAGCCCACTGTAACCCCAGCAAGCTTCCCATATAGGACTAGTCCGCAAAACACGTACATTCTCCCACCTAATTGTTTATAAAGAAGTAAGGAATTAATCAAAACATTATAAACAGTCAAATAGTTAGTGAATTTCTTTTGATCATTTAAAATCGCCGTAAATGAGAGAAGGATAAATACTAGAGGGTGAGAGAATTTAGTTCGAACCATACATCAATATTCTATGTTCATATCATACACTAACTTTACTCATTTTAACAGATAAACAGTCAATGATTTTTAAGCACTATACAATAACATATAATTATAAAAGGTACCCAAGTTGATATAACAATATTTGATTAGTTATATTATACTAGTAATAAAAATGTTTACATGGAGATTATAGATAGAAATAGAATCCTTTAATTAATAAGGAGGAGTGGAGTACTAGTATGATGATACCAAGGTAAGCTTGGACAGCCTGCATGTAAGTGTAGTTCCTTTTGCCAGTGACAGGGTCAGGATATCTGTAGCAATCAGCTATAAGATTGTAAGTGTAAATGGAAATGCTTGCAAAGATGATCATACTGGCTATGCCAGCTAACCATCCTAGCTGAGCCATTGCCCAAGCTAGAGCTAACACTCCTGCTCCCACCACCACCGTTACTATGTGTGTTGTTGCTGTCAACATGTTCCCTGCAACCAACCATCCCAATCCACATAAATTGTTTGACTCAAACCACATAAAGGATATCATTAATTTAAATAACAAGTTTACTGTATATTGATCCCCCTGTTGTTGGGGGTCCATAGATGGTTAAGAAGAGTCAACAATTATTTTTGTTAAAGAAAGCTGCTTAAACTTTTAGTTTGTGTTTGGATGCAAGTAAAGGAATAAAATAAGAAGAGAAAGAAATTTTTCCTTTGTTTATTTAGGAAAAAGAGGGGGAGATGAAAAAATGAAATGGAGTCAAATGGAAATTAATTTTCTCTTGAGATAGAAGAAAAAAAGAGAAAATATAGTGAGATTTTTATTTAATAAATATTATTTAAAATTAAAAAAAAACTAAAAAATTATAATTAAAATTTATTATGATAAAAAAATAAATATTTGTATATATGATTTAATTTATTTTTATATAATTAATTTATTTCCATTTATATTTTTTATGCATTTAAATAAAAAAATTATTTTTTTATTTTTTTAATCCATCCAAAAACGGTTTTTTTTTGTTTTATTCTTACTTTATTTCCTATTTCTTTATATCTCATTTCATTTTTCTATTTATTTTGGAACACGGAATACATTGGACAGGGATCATTTCCTGCAGAAATGGAGTGAAAGATGCATTTCCTTCATTTGAGAGTGATGGAAATGAAGGGAGATGAAGATTTAATTTCCCTTACTCCACCAGATGATTTGGATGGAATTTGGGGACTGAAGCATTACATGACCAAAATGTCTTCATAGTAGACCTGAGCTCTGAGCTCCATTTTTATGGTGTCTCTTGCACAACGAAATTTATCACATGCTTATTTCTTTTATATTTACTACACGTTGAAATGAATATGTGCAGTTTCAAGTGATATGTTAAAGTGTATTAATGCATATTAGTTTCATTTGATATGTTTCACTGCGTGAATCGACTTCCCTTTCCATTGAATCTATTAGATAAATGGGCGAATCTGGTGGGGGATTTTGGATAGGAATGGGTGGAAGATGACCGGAGTGATTTTGCAAATTGTAAAAAAGGGTATTTTGGACTTCGAATGTTGTAGTTATTTTATTTTATTTATCTAAATAAGAAAATATTTTTCCTCTCTTATTTTCTTTCATTTTCTATTCATTCAAATAACATTTTTTTTTTATTTTCATTCTATTTTTTTCCTTCTTAATTCCTTTTATTTCATTTCTTTTCTTTATTCAAACAAAGCCTAATGGTTTGTTTGGAATGAGAGGGAAATGAGAAGAAAATAAATAAGAAACAAAGAAATATGATGAAAATAGGTAACTGAATAGTGCTCTCTCATCTTTGTCCCCATAAAAATCAAGACAAATTCAAGGTTATAAGCGGATTTGAGATTTTATAACTCATCCCAGCCCCACATGTTTCATTAAAAGAAACTTGAGGAGATTTTAATATTTTTTTTTCTTTCATCTTGATAACTTAAAAATATAATTTCAAATAAATTATATATAAGACATTTTAGTTAAAATAATTACAAAATAAAAATAAAAATTCTCTACAAATAAAAAACCTCATAGTTATATATTTTAAATATATATATATATAAACTCATTGTTACCATTTAATTATAATTATAAATAAAATTATTTAATTTGTATACAATAGTGAATTTGGATGCGGGTGAAGGTGAGCAGTTGCTTCCTCACACCCGCCTTATCCCCATCAAATCAGGTTGTTGTCCGGACAAATTTTTATTTATTCCCAATGAGAATGGATTTTATCCATCAAATTTAGGATGGAAGGAGTTGGTCCCCACAAGTTTGGGTACAATTGTCATACCTATGGAAAAGTGTATATTGTTTTGATGAATAGAAATAAATGAGAAAACAATGAAAACAAAGTTTTCTTATTTGGATAGATAAAAAAATGGGTGGAAATAAATTGTTTGTTTAAGAAATAAAATAAATTTATGTATAAAAAATTATTTTTAAATTTAATAATATTTATTAAATTTTAAACATTTATTACAACCATCTTACCATATTTTTTAAATTTCATTCCATATTAAAGTGAAATTAATTTCCACTAAGACCTAGTTTTTTTTTCTCTTTTATCTTCTTTTTCCTTTTCTGATAAAAAAATTCTTTTCCATTTAATTTTCATCCATCTTTTTCTCCTGATCCAAATTAAGGCTCGGGGACAATTATGAGTTTCTGATGTCAAATGTATGTAGTCTCTCTCTCTCACTATTTCTCTCTCTCTCTCTCTCTCTCTCTCTCTATATATATATATATATATATATGAAAGATATTCAGAGTTAATTTTATAATTTGATTTCGTTTGAAAGTGATTATTATAAAGTTAACTGATATTTCGATCTTTTTAAATATTTGTATAGTGTACAATATACTACTTAATAAATTTGTATATGTTAAAAATAAAGCTAGAGTTTAGTTATAATTCATTGTTAAAGTCAAATTTTTAAAAATATATCACTTCTTAACAGCTTTGTTTAACATAAAAAAAAATACTTATTACATGAAGGTTTTTTTTTTGGGGATAACATTACATGAAGAATTCAAAATTATAATAACATGATAGTTAATTGCCCAAAGGCTTCTTAGAAAAAAAAAAACACTTGCCCAAAGGCAAAGATGTCTAACACCTGTTGATTTTTGATTTTTTTTTGGTAAAAACACCTGTTGATTGATATCATTAGATATGTGGATTGACCTAAAAAGAAAAAAAATCTTGGATTATTGGGTCTAATAATAAGGCCCACGTTTAAATGAGTTAGGCTTCTTACGATGGACAAAATGACATTGACTATTCTATATAAAAAAAATGACATTGACTATGGGTATATTTCTTTTGAGTTGATAAAAATTTATAATAAAAGAATTTTTTTATTTTTACTAGTAAATATTTAATTAAAATCATCAACAAACATTCATTTAAAATAATCAAATTCAGAGTTAGGAAAACAAAATTATTTATCTTTAGAGTGAACTAACAATGTTTTCGTTGATCAAAACTCAGTTTGGTTAACCACTAATCAAATTTGTGAATGACAAATTAGGGAGGCCAACATAAAACAGACGTCAATTTGGCCTCATTTGGTTCCTTATTGGTCAAATGAAGTTTTTAATATCTCGAATTATATAAATAATCAATATTAATTTTTAAATTTTTTTAATTTTATTATTCTATTTCCAAATGGCTTCAAAAAAGATTAAAGGAATCATGGCTGCATTGACCCAAATAAAAAGGGGGATTCCATTTTCATGGCTGGCTGCAACATTTTCTTGCTTTTGCTAAAAGTGCCTCCGACCACAGTTTTCCTTGGTTTCTATTTTTCTTCCCACGCGGAGTTAAAGCAGAAACGACTAAACGTGACCACACGTGGTTGGGTCGAAACTTGGACCAATTTTCCAAATACAGTTGATTCCCTGGACCCCCTTCATAAAAATAAAATACTACTATGTTTATGGTATCCTTTTTTATTATTATATTTATTTGTCTTTTCTCTGTGTATCTATTTCGAACGAATCCGATAACATCTTTTCAACTTTTTTTTTTTAAAAAAAAAACAAAAGCTTAGATGACTTTAAACATTAAGATTAATTAAAGTTAAAACATACGTTAAGATTTAATGACCACATAATCTTATTGTTATAAATTTATTTACACAAATAACGTAAAGCATATAAAAATTCTAAAAAATTTCTTTAGGAGAAATTGTTATGAATTGTGTTACTTGAATTATAATGAAAGTTTATAAGTTGTATTTATACAACAAGTTAAACAAAAAAAGGCAGGGGAATCCAAGTCCAAACTCAATAGGTGAAGAAATATCCCTTTTTTATGAGATAATAATTAATCGTAATTTTTATTATTATATGCTAAAATAAAGAGACAAAGGAATACTCATGGGACCCCTCTAATCCGAGAGGGAATAAAATTCAATTCAATTATTGAACAACTTAACTAATTTTTATTTTTAACCTTTTGTTTGGTTTTTTTTTTGGTAAATCTTTTAAAAACAAAATAAAGAGATTTTGCTGAACACCACATAGAATATGCTACACGGCGCAGAAGCAAGAGATTTTTTATTGGAAAGAAAATATATAGTATTATTATTATTTCATTAAAACATTTAAATTTGTGAAATTAGGTGTAGGACAAACCTTAATTAGGATAAACACATAACACAACATGAATTGCTCTGACCATAGAAGATGTGTTGGAGAGATTCGAATAATAAGGGAGTTAACAAGACACGTGTGTGGGAAATTAGGAAGAATGAGAGAGAAAAAGGGTGTGAAATGTGTCAAGTTAATTCATACGAACACGTGACCGGATCTGAATCACATTATTCATCCGCTCACACGGAAACTCGTGAAGACGTAGTTTTCAATTATTAAGAGAAGCTCAAGTTCAAATTATTTTCAACATCTAAAAAGTGAAGCACAGTAATGGATCTAATATTTGTAATCACATTTGAATCCCCAGCAGAAACATAAAAATGATGTGAATAAAAACGAATAAGAGATAGTAGGAATCTGAGAGGTACCAGTTCTTTTGATTCTGCCATCATCATCGAGTTCCGAGGGTAGGTATTTGCGAGCTTCAACGTCCATCTGATAGCTTAGAAGAAGCAGCAGCACCTAAATATGAATTGAGGAAAGAGAGAAGAAATCAGCAGCGGTTAATGAGTTGATGATTTTCTGTGACAGAATGCTTTCCAGTATTACTTGCTTCCCCTTCTTATCCCTAACGCTCTGATGCAAATACCTCTCTTTTATCTCATCACTATTTATACTGCCTATTTTCTAATTTTAGGAAATTTTTTAAATCTACATTTTATTAATATATTTACATATAATCTAATAGGCTGATCTATTTCAATAAATCTTAATAATAATATTATAATAATTGTAGTATAATATGATTTTATCTTAACGACATGTTTTGATTAAGAAAAGGAAAATTGGGAGAAAACAGTTATATGGAAAAGAATTTTTTTATTTATTATTTAAAAGGAAAAAGACAGAAAAGTGAAAGAAGTGAGTCAGGATATAGAATAATTCTCTTGTTAGGTTGATGGAAATCATTAAAAAATTTATAAATATTATATATAATTTAATTTATAATTTACAAAATAAAAATAGTTTTTGTTATACAATTAATTAATTTATTTCAATTTTTTTTATCCATCTAAATAAAAAAATTATTCTTCTATTTTTATTTATCCAATCACCGTATTTTTCTATTTTAATTTACCCTATCTAATTCCTTCTTATTTTATATCTTGGTGGAAACGTGTCATAAAGTAATCTTACTAAATCCATACTTGATTTCACCTCTTTTCTTTTCTTCCCATTGATGTGTCATAAAACTGATTTTTTTTTTTATCTTCTAGTGCTCCCAAAATGTGATTTTTATAGTTCCTTAACAAATGTCACCTCCATCAAATTATTGTTTATGAAAAAGTTCAATCCATACTTGATTTCACCTCTTTTCTTTTCTGCCCAATGGCAATGTAAAATGATATTTTATCATCCAGTGCTCCATAATGTGAATTTTTTTTTATATAGATTCGCCTGATAAATGGCATCTCCATCAATTCTTATTTATGAAAAAATTCCCCCTTAGTACTTATTGTGATATAATTTTAATCAATTATTATATTCTTAACAATTTATAATTTAATCGTTAAATTTAATTAAAATCAATATAAACTTGTTTTCATATATTTTTTAAAAAATACTACATTGTTTTATTTTTTTATATAAATATGATTTACGAAATGAACTTTGAATTTGAGAAAAATTATCAGATAGAAGCTATTAAATTGTTACTTTGTTATATTTGGATGTGTACTTCATTAAGCTTTAACATGATGGGCAATTACTTTCTTATATTTAAAGTGTGAAATAATTTTCTAACATATTAACACTAATTTAAATAAATATAGCAAAGTTGAAAATCAACCTTTTTTTAGGTTACTTTGAACCAATATTTATAAAATCGAATCATGATTGAATGATGGTAAACAAAATATATATATATATATATATATATTATGATAATAATAAATAAATTAATATAAATTTATTAAAAATAAGGTAAGAATAATTTGTTATAACATACAAAATATAAAAAAAAATAATTGAATAATAGTAATTTATACTTATATCTCATGCATGATTTTTTTAACGTATTATGAACATATTTTAGAAAATTTGTTAGAAAAAAGCAGAAAAAAATTTAAAAATGATTTTTAATACATACTAGTTTATAACCAATTTGACCATTTTTTATTCTATTGGATTTCTTGAGTCATCGAGACTAGTAACTTAACCTTTGAACTAATTTTCCAGTTAAATTAACTCATTTGATCTGATTTTATAAACATTAATTCTTAATAATTCATTTTGGTAACCCAAATTACCAATCCTGAGCGTAAACAAAATCATCTGAAACTCTATTTTAGCTTACGTGGTTGCAGATTATGCACCCAAAAAAAAAAAAGATTACGTTTCATTGACACGAACTGACGTGGGAATTAGATAACGAAAGTGTTTTTCTTTTGTTTTCACAGAGATGTATTTTTTTTCCCAAATAATTCATTTTTTAAAATTAATTGTTAATATGAGATTGTATTTGTATGAAAAAACACAGCAGTGGGAGTTATTTTCCGTGACGCCTACAAAGTGTGCATTTTATGAAGGAGAAGGGTCATTGGTTGAGTTTCTGTTTTTAGATTTGATTATAAAATCGCCATTTTTTTGTTTTTTTAATATTTTTCTATAAAATTTAATAAAAAAATAAAATAACAAATTTATAATTAAAGCTAAATACAAAAAATAAAAATAAAAACAAAAATCAAACCCCTTATACCGTCTGCTAGTCCATTGTGACAAAAAAAAACTGAATGGAATAAGAAAAAAGAGAAAATATTGATCACAACAATTGTTTTTCATTTAATGGAAGGAAAGTTTAAAAAGAAAATATGATTTTATAAATAAAATTTCAAATTTTATTATCTTATTTAATCTTGCATTTAAATTTCATTTCTTCAGTTTTCCTTTATTTTTTTCACATTTATTAAAAAAGTATACTCATTTAGAATTTTAAATCAATGCAAAGAAAAATTATACTTGAAAGGAAAAGAATAAAAAATAGAGAGAAATTGAATTTTTAAAAGCATTTATTTTTAACCACTTTCTCTTTCAATTCAATGTTCTTTTTCCTTTTATTTTTTTCTCTCCCATGAAACAAACAAAACTTTAAATTTCATAATGATGCATATAGGCTTATATTATATAAATAAAATTTTAATTCTAGTAAACATTTAGGCATTAAAAACCAACAAATTAAATTGAACACAATTGTTACTTCACTAAGTAATTTACATATAATATTGGGATTCAAATCATATATCGAAAAGATTCTATCAAAAGAAATAAAAAGTTTACTTCAAAAACATGTAAGAAATAAATTTAATAATTAAATATATAAATATGCAAGTTTTCTTCGTTAGGGTTTTCCTTTAAACGATTAATAAGTTACGCCTTAGGTTTAAAACACCATTTTGGTATCACATTCCATTTCCCGCTTTGGAGAATATTTTTTAATGGCAACCCTAAATGTAAAAGCATGTAATATTTTATCGTTCAAAACAAACATAAAAATAGATGTTAACATTAATATATATATATATATATATATATATATATATATATAATATCAAAGGAATTTACACTTAAGTTTTTAAAAAAAGACTAGTCGTTCATTATCATAAGTGTTGTTCTATATACAATATTCTAATGAAAAACAAAGAGAGCGACAAAAAAGAATTCATCTTCAATCTTCCCCATAACACCAAAGTCTTGTCATAGAGTTCAGGGGATTCACCTCGGCTCAAGCGAGATTAACTAAGTCTATTGCCTTTGATACTAAAGCTAGGGAGGTTTAGATGGAGAAACTAACAAGTATAGGACGTACCTCACAACCAAAAATCAATTAGTATTAAATGCATGGATCCATTTACTTATAGTTTGTCCATCTCTTTTTGATGTGGACTTTTTTATCCATACTATTCACATTTGATTTCTAACAATATTAACATAAATAACTAATTCTAATCATTATTTTTAATATATATTTTACTTGTAAGTAAAATTATAAACTAACAATGGCGCATGTGTTTTGTGCAGCACTGATGACACTCAAACAATGATGTGTAAGTTTTGTGCGCCAATGGGTATGTAAGTAAGATGCAGCTTGCTATATGTCAGAGTTGTTACACCCACATCTCATGCAACACATAAAACACAACCTTTTTAGGTGCCATTGTTAACAACTCCAGACAAAAATTCCTTTTTATACTAATCTATATTAATTAGTTTTAAAAAATGCATTATTAGAAAAAGCCGAAGTTAATGATTATACCCAATCCTGAATAGTGAGAAAGTATGATTATACCAATCCTAAATAGGATGGGATGAATTTCATCCTTTAATTTTCCACAAGGCAGTCACTGTAGTGGAGGGAGGTAATGATTATAAGAGTGAGTGGGGGCATTGGTGGGAGTTCAGATTCACTGCACCAACTACTCCATGCGCTTATTACAATCACGTAAATCGGAATGGTTAAATAACTAGATTTTAATTTCAAAAATGAAAACTTCAAATATGAGTCATGAGATTTTTATTCAATAGTGAATGCAAGAATTTTCAATTGCAGCAAATCCGCTCACACCACTAAGGAGTGGGTGAACACTGAACAGAGAAGCAAAGGAGGGATGGGTGGTGTAAATGCAATTTGAACGCTGACTATGAGATATCTATATTTGACCCATCATTCTGTGAATTGCATAATTAAGTGGCACTGCGAATATTTTACATCCCGAATACCACAACACGAAAGCGCCATCAAATACTCCTTCACTTTCTTTTCATTTGATGCAGTTTTTTTTATCCATCATTTTTTGTTTACGACTTTTAAAAAATATTTATTATTTATTTTTATCATATTTTTACTCTTTAAATAAATAATTATATTTAAAAAATTATATAAATTTCAAGATAATTCAGTATCTAATTTTTCAGTGTCTCATTCGATTTGACTATTTAACTGTGTGTTTTTTACTTTCATGTTCGACAAAATTAAGATAACATTACCTCTCACAAAATATAAGTAAAATTATATTTTTTTAATATTATTAAATATTTTTCTATTAAATATATCTTATATTCTTAAAATAACTAATGTTTGTGTAATATAAATAATATTAAAAGTATTTAGGATATCACATTAAATATTTGATTATATTAATATAAATAATTACTTCCAACTATTACTCTTAATAGGTGTTGTTCACTCTGAGTATGTAGATACCACAACCCTAAAAAATTACTCTAGAAAAATAAGGTTTTTTACTTAAAATGTCACTTGAATTACAAAGATAATTCCTAAGATAAGAGATATAGATAACTTTTTAGAATTAAGGAGATAGAGATAATCTTCTAAAATAAGGGAATAAAGGGGACCTTAGCTAATTCGGAAGGAACAAGAGCCCCTAGTCATGAGCTCTCGACCATTGGGCGAGCCGAGTGATTAAGTACCGAGTGGTTGTATGTCGAGCGTTCATACACCGAGTATTTTGTATTGCATGTGATTTCTAGTCGTGAGCTTTGTTGTTCCTCCGGTCGGGATTCCAATATTTAAGGTAATTTGATAAGGTGAGTCATATTTGTCTTATTGTTATTCTGGTGGGCCTCGTTAAAACCTCCCAAGAGAAAAACTCAATGGGAAAAAAACCCCTCGAGTAGAAAAAGAGTGTTCCCGTTACATTCAATTGTAATACACCTTTAAATGTGTAGCATTTTACGTCTATGAAAAATGTTTCTTCCTTTTAACTCTTCAACTAGGTATGATCATTTGCTGATAACTTCTCTTACCCGATGTGAGCCTTCCTAGTTGGCTGCTAGCTTCCATTCCCCTCTAATTCTTCTGTTGTTGTTAGCTAATCTTAGGATTAGATCTCTTCTTCGAAAAAGTCATTCCTTAACAGTGTGTTTATTTGCTATTACCCTCGAGCCAACACTCGAAGTTTTTTGACATAGTAATTTTTTGTCATTAGCCCCGAGCTGTCACTCGAAGTTTTAAGACTTATTTATCGTTACCCCAGAGTCGTCACTCGAAGTTTTAAGACTTATTTGTCGTTACCCCCAAGCCCTCACTCGAAGTTTTAGGACTTATTTGTCGTTACCCCCAAGCCATCACTCAGAGTTTTAAGACTTGACGTAGTAATTATTTGTTGTTACCCTCAAGCCGTTACTCAGAGTTTAAGAAAATTTAATAAAATTCCTAATTAAATTTGAATATTTTATTTATAATTATTTACATATCGCTAATAATTAATTTAATTACTCGAGATGTTGGCCGCTAAGTATATAAACATGGAGAAGCGTGAGGTTGACCAAGTAGGAAATTCTGAATACACCACTATCAAGATGGACCAGTGAAGGAAAAGTCCCAAGATGAATAAGGAACAGAGGAACGCGGCTTATCCCAACCCTAAGTACAACACATTCACCCCCTAAACAATAGGAGGGATCGGATCATGCACGAAGCTTACAATACAGGATTGCTCAAGCTGCCTTTGCCCAGAGAACACCCAAAGGGCTTAGATAGGACAATGTTCCGTAAGTTCCATCGCACTTTTGCCCATGGCACAGAAGGCTGTTGGTCACTCAAAAACTAAATTGAGTACTTGATCCGTCAGGGGTACTTTGAAAAATTCATTAATCGGAGGGGAGAGGCACCACAAGAAACTGGGCGAAAGAGAGAATGAAAATCCCTTGACAACTAAAGGTGCAGCCGCAAAATTACCCATGGTAAGAATATGAACATTCTCGATTCCGCAAACTTGATGATGTAAGAGATGACAGAAAGAGAGTCATACATACTATCTTAAGGGGGCTTTCCCGGGTGCAAAGCTAGAATCCCGCATGGAGTTGAGCAGGTCAACTCTATATAATGCCTCCCAAGTGTTGAAGTTATTACCTTCGACAGCTCAGACCTTCCCAGGGGTGTCCCAAACAGGGACGAATCGATAATGGTTACTATGGAAATTATAGAGTGCATCGTGGGAAGAGTACTAGTGGATCAGGGGAGTTTCATAGACATTCTCCACTGGAAGGCCTACAAGCGACTTCAACTGCCTCTTAAATGACTTGAAAGGTATGATGGTGCTTTACTTAGTTTCACAGGAGACTCTGTGCAGGTGATGGGCTATGTCAGATTGAAGATGACCTCTGAATTGGGAGAGGATAGTAGGGCGGTGATGGTGAAATACCTGTTGACTCCCCAGCTCGTACAATGCAATTATGGGGCGTCCGTCCCTCAATTCACTTGGCATAATCGTCTCAACCCTACACCTCACTATGAAATTCCCATTAGGAGACGGGCGCATCAGAGTTGTTCGCACCGACCCCAAGGTCGCTCAGGATTGCTGCCATGAAAGTCTCCGACCTAAAGAGACCTTTATAGTAGAAGAATATATGAAAACAGGGTTTGACCATAGGAACGAGAAGGAGCACAAATGCCCACAGCTATTAGAATCCTTGAAGCTAATATGTGGGATCTAGTCCCAGTCAATGCACCCATGTCAGTGCAGTGCTAAACCTAAAATGGAAAACAACGTAAAATCTTGATAAGGAGAGTATTGGTGAAAATTAGTTGTTAAACTAACAATAATACTCCTTAATTTTCACTTATATCTATCCACCTAGAATTCTAAACTAATATTAATTGTTCTTTTTTTATAGTAGTTTTTGTAATTTTTGATAATATCCTTGTTGATATTAAAAGTTGAGAGAATTTTAAGATTAATACTAGTAAATAAAAAAGATAAAAATAAAATAGAAAAATTTACTTTATAAAAATAAACAAGAATAATTATATGTATTTTTTTGAGTTAAATAAAAATGGAGATATTATTTTTTTTCCCTTTCCTCTCCTCTCAATAAAAACACTACAAGCTAGAAGTAAAAGTAGAATCAAAACTTTCAAAATACGTTGAAAAGGTAAAACAGTTGCTCTGCAAAAGGAGAAATGACCAAATACTCTCGTGTTTCTTATATAATTATATAAGAAATTATATAATAAACATATGATTAAATAAAGTAAAAGCTTGATAATCATAATATCAATAAACAATATTTGTTAGAATTTTAGTGGTTACATGGAGTTACCTATCATATAAAACCTAAACATTAAAAATGGGTGGATTCTTTAGTTTTATTTTATTCAATGTGAGATTTTGTAACACTGTTATCAATTTAATATTTTATTCTAAAAAATATTTATGAAATTAAATAATAAAAATAATTAAATAAAAGCATCGTTAACATGAATCTCACCGTACAAGTAAAATCATTGTTTTTTCTCACGGGAAAGGAAATGAAGGGGGAAATAATTTCCGTATGAGTACAATCTAAGTGACAGCTACTTTAATTTAAGTTCCTTGCATGTATATTGACAGTCACACATGTCAAACATTAACGATGGTAATGTGCTAAATGGCCTATTGTTTATACATGAAAAGCTTGTATTTGCTTATGTTCTTCCTAATTCCTCGGATGGAACCAACTGCTGCGATTACTGAAACAAGGAAGCACATGAAACTCAATAGTTGGAGCAGAAACCATTTCAATGACAGTCTTGTTATTTGTTTCTGCGCAATGTGCATTTGTATTGGGAAGAAAACGATGAGAGGCCAAAACCCAATTGCCCCAAGCAGGGCAAGAAACTCATTGAAAAATGGCATTGCCATGGCAATAACTGTTGCCACTATCACGTATATTGTCCTCCAAACTAGCCTAAACAAGTTAAAACTGATTGTCAATGATCCCATTTTGGTTGAGTATTCCTTGTTTATGAAATCTGAACTTGGCCACACCATGTTAGCACCCATCTCAATTATATGAAAAAATGGTTGAGCAAGCACCTATCCCATGCAATATTGATATTTCACATTAGATTCTACAATTTGATACACATACACATAGCTAGGAAATGTTCCATGTAAGAGGTTAGAACATCTAATTAAATAATAACACTACTTAAGTACTAAATTATGAAAAATCAACAGAGAATGTTAAAAATTCAACATCTTGCTCAATTACAAAAGAAAACCGAACCTGATATGCTCCCACCATGTGGATTACAATGCACACATTCCCAAGGGCAACCAACCAGAATGGCTCATAAAATCCAAAACCAGTGAGAATGTTCCCTGGTGTGTGGTCACCAAAAGCAGCATAGCCAAGGCCACCGCACAGGAGAAAAAGTATTGTCATTGTTGTGATCCCATACACATTGGCCTTTTTCATCTGTTTGCTTTCTGGTGGATATGACTTCAGTGTGTCCTAGTTAATATATACACATGATTAAATTAAATTCAATGACTAATACTTTAATTTCAATTTACTATAGCAGCATGGTCTATCCTTTTTTATTTTTTAATTATTATTATTACTAATACAATGATTGATGATTATATAATAGTATGTTACCATTATATCATAAACAACAGTAGCATAAGAGCAAGCAAGGGCAATGTTTCCCAAAGCACTGAACACCCTCCAAATTTTCTCTGCTTTAGATAGCTCTGGCCCTATTTTGTTTCCAAATAAACTCGTTGCTTCTCCTTTCCCTGTTCACAACCCAAATGGCTTAGTAATATATGCACAATTGGCAGAAACTATCAAACAGAATTCATTAGTGTAAATGAATCTATTTCTGATCATGTTGAATTCCAACCCTTGCAGGGGATGTACCAAAGAGCAACAGAGTAGCAAAAGACCAACTAAGTTTATGGATTTCATATGAGAAGAATATTCCTAGTCTTATGGGTAGAATCATTAGGAATGTGTATAGTACAGGCTGTCATAACTGCTCAACAATGTTTTGTTATGGTTTTGTGATCCTTTTTTTCAGTATTGGTTTTTAACAAACCTCTAATAGATTGGTGACTTTCCTATAAACATATATATTGTATTAAAATTTGGGATTAAAGTTAAGATATTTTAGGAAAAATATAGATGAAAGTCATACCGGAGACTAGGATTGCCAAAGAAAGCCCACTTCCAATTAATGCATATCCAAAAGAGGTAATTGCAGCAACGGTTGAAAGATATGTTAACTTGCTGAAATTTGGGATTTGGGACAATAAGATTTGCACCATCCCAAAACCAACCATATAGGGATTGTTTGAAAACTTGCAATAAGCTTGATGGCCTCTTCGATGGAAGCAAATGGCCTTCTTAATAGCCCTGGCACAACAAAAGGTTTTTGTCATTTAATTTTGAGAATATTATAATGAGGAACACAAGTAACAACTCACAGCATGCTTGTAGAAATTGTTATAGTGTAACCCACTGTAAGGCCAGCAAGCTTGGCATATTGGACCAATCCGCAAAAGACATGCATTGTTCCACCTAGGTATGCATCAACGGCTTGCATGTATGTGTAGTTCCTCTTGCCATTGGTTGGGTGAGGGTATCTGTAGCAATCAGCAATGAGATTGTAAGTGTAAATGGAAATGCTTGAAAAGGTTACCATAATGGCTATGCCTGCTATCCATCCAAGCTGAGCCATCGCCCAAGCCAGAGCTAGCACTCCTGCCCCCACCACTACGGTTACTATGTGTGTTGTGGCCGTCAACACGTTCCCTGCAACACAATTCCATCCCAAACAACACAAATATTATTTACCTTAAATTTCCCTTCCACTACATTAATATTCATTAACATTTTTTCGGTGAATTCAAGTCGAAAACATTTATTTGTGAGATGTACCCTTCTAACAAAAATGTTTTCTATTAGATTTGAATCTAAACCTTATTTAAAAAATTATATATGTACATCTTGAAATATCTTTTACTATTATTTTAATATTTACTTCATATGTTCTTTTTTATCCGTATCTATTTAAAAAAAAAATTATTTTTTTTATCTGTCTCTTCAAAATTTTAATAACAATTTATTTATTTGTTGCTATTATACCTTACCCCTTAATATAAATGCAATAGATAATTAGCTTTTCCAAATTTTAAAAATTATTTTAACGACAATTATATACTTCATAGTCTGTTGCAATTTTTGAGTGGCAATTACGCTTAGTTGTTTACTCTATTATTTAATGGTTTTTATTCTTCCATTTAAAAGAAAGGGTGCTTCTTATTCCAGGAGTAAATTAAAATTAGTAAAGATTCTCAAAAACTACACTTATTTTTTATGATGACAAAAACAATTATTTCCTTTTTACTTATCATATATAAATGATACACAAGTGTCTTAAAAGAGTTAAACATATTTTTAACTATTCATTAATTCTTTATTATAGACAACAAGAAAATAATTATTCTTATAAATCAAAATTTTTCATAGATCATCTAAAAGTAGTTATATAATCAATGCCGGAACAAATAACAAAAAAGATATTTTCACACATTAAAACAACAATAATCATAATAAATTTGTCTATACATAATCACTAAATATAATTAAAACAATATTAAATTTCTTACTGACAAACATATAACATTTATGACAATAATATATAACTTAATTTTCGCAAACAACATAATACTACTATAAAATATTTTCCATCTTAGTTGTAGTAATTAATAGCAAACCGTTAAAATAGACAAGGACCACCACATAAAGTATAATTAATTAAAAAAGAAACTTGTCCTTAAAATGTTAGAATCATGGTTGGACTAATATACGTGCATATAATTGGACCGCTTGATCCCTTGCTCTTTGCTTACATCTATGGCAATTATAAGGATGGTACTGTAGTTGAGTACTTCAACGAAACAAAACACCACCATGTTTTTGAAGGTTTTAACTTGTAATTGCAAGGGTGATGAACACTGGAGCTTTCGCTCATGCACTAAGCAAATACATCATCATTCAAACTGGAAATCCAACCGCAATTCAATTAGTAATAACATTAACTTTAACGGTTCAGAATTCAACCAATTTAAGTAGATGGTCATGGTCCAACTGATGATTTCAACAAGGATGAATTAATCTAGTGTACCAAAAAACCACCACTTTATCTGTATAGTTGAAACTTTCACATTATCTAAACTGTATGAACAAGTAGTCTCGAAAATGTTAAGAATGCAAGAAACGTAGAAGGTGAGAGCATACCAGTTCTTTTGATTCTTCCATCATCATCGAATTCCGCAGCTGAGTCTCTTATAGAAATGCCCTTAGTAGCTTCAGTGTCCATTTAAGATAAGCAAGTAGAGTTCAAACCCAAAATGCTCTCTAAAATTTCTGTTACAAAATGCTTCTCCTGTGATACTGATATTCGGCTATATATTGCTCCCTTACCTACCCCTTATCCTTTAACTTATTTTGTGCCATCCCCTCCTTCTTACTCCTCTCTTTTTCTTTTTTGTTTAGTATTAGAATTACTCAATTCACTATTTTCTCTTTCGAAAGGACATTATTTTCTTTTTAACAAAGGAATCAAGTAAAACTTTTAACATTACACCTTTTCAGTAATCTTTTATGATTATATCAGTAACAGTTTTAATTAATTTAAAATTATTTAATACATGCTTTTAAAAATATATAAAAGTAAAACTCTTTTATTAAATACTGTTTGATTTTAATAAAATTTAACACAAATCATTTACATTGTATATAAACATAACTTAACATTTAAATGTGTAAGAATTACTCAATTCAGGTTAAATAATAATAAATTTTTTTATTCGTTTTGAATGAAATATGAAAGCTGGAACTCCATTTCCATTACAAGTTTCATGAGCATGCTTTTCTCCTAAAGATTCCTCTTATCATCTAAATGGTTTCGCATTCGAATTTGCGATTTCGAATATATGTTTCTCTTTATTAATAAGAATTATGGTGAAAAGATGTATAAAGTAGCTTATCAGTTGAGGTATCGAATTTGGGCTCTTTTAAGCAATCATATCAACATGTTATATATGGAAAGGATTTTCAATCATACGATTTAAATCTGAAATCAATTGTTAAGATAGAACTAACTTACTATTTTGGTTATTCTTTGCGTTCAAGGATTTGCAGATGAATTAAAAAAAATGGTTGAGTTTTCTGATATTTTAAAATTTATTATCTAATTTGCTATCATAACCCTTGAATCTCTTCTCATTTATTCTACTAAATCATGACTCAAGGCGGTCACATATTGACTACAATGCTTAATAAATTAACATGAAAAAATATTTAATAAAAGACACGGATAAAATTGTAGAAAAATTAAGTGTTTTTTTTTAATTTTAAAAGCAACAGAGTAAAAATAAGGAGTATAATTTTACTTTTTTATACTCATACAAAGAGAGGTATCATTTGGAGGAAAAAATCAGTTTTAAGTATATGAACTATTAAATCTTATTGTAAATAGTCTTTAATTAAATTTTTAATTGGCTTAATTGATAATTGGAAGTTTTAAATGAATTTTAAGTTAGTTGTTTTTGTCAACACAAAAAAAGTTTGTAGAAACTGTATTTTTTTAATTGGAAAGAATGAAGAGTTATAATATGGTTTAATTTTAAAATAAACAAACAAAATTATTATCTGGATATAATAATTATCAAGATATATAAACATTTAAATCTAATCCTGAATAGAAAATATTTCATTCTTTCATGATCCGAAAGTACAATTTCAACGTTGTTGTAGTAAGTAGAAAATGACACCATTACTTCTTTACAGCGATTTATGCCTTTTTCTTTCAACAACAATTTATGCTTTTTTCCATCAAATAATAATTGCTTAGCAGCAATTCTTTATGCTATTGTTCACATTAAACTAGGTTACACAAAACCTAGAAAAGTACTTTAGTAACTAGGATTTATTAGCTCAAATGTGTTACTTGATTATATAACGGGGTTACGTGGCCATTTATACAATTATGCATACATGGGGAGGGCCGGTTGCAAGGCCCCTTAGGTCCGGGCCCAATATGGTGTGAGTGGAGGGTGTAACACCCCCTTATATACACGAGACATATATTTCTTTTTGCTCTTTTTTTTAAAGAAAGATATACATATTTATCACTTTTTATCTCGTGTATACAAGGACGTATATACATCTAATTTTCTTTGAATTTTGAAAGTAAAAAGTTTTAAATTATTCATAATGATAAAATGAACTTTCAGAAAATCATAAGTGATCAAAGATTACAGTATCATATCCAAAGAATAAGGTTTATTGAAGTTTAACCTTTACATTGATTTAAAATCATCCAACTTAATATTGTATTAAGGTAAACTAAAACTAAAAATTTAATACCTCTACTTCGACTGTAACCAATTATTTTCTTATCTTCAAACCATGTGATCTTGAATCCTATTCTTGTCACATCTCTTCTCCTATCCGATTGAGGATGAAACCAATTTACCCTCTTGTAATTTCATCCTTTCATCTTGAACTGCTAGCTATATATCATATAACATATATTTTGGACACAAAATTCAAACAAGAAGGAGTAAGAAATAGAATATAATACTTTACATATAAGACATAAGCATAAGGGTTTTCACAATCTAATATAATAATTTCAATCACAATCATATACATAATCAATTATGAATATAGAGTTTTTTATAACATAACAATTATATTTTCATCCACAACCACCCACATAGAATGTCACAATCACATGAATGTCATACAATGTTTTTAATACTATCATCTCATTCATTCTATGCATGTGGGCCCTTAAAGTTTTAGTTTGCACTGGGCCAACCAGGAGTTTACACTGTTCCATAAATTCCGGATAATAATAACATAAATGCCTTCATGGCATATGAACAGCTCAACTGGCGTGGAAACACTTAGAGACTAGTCAGACTGAGAAAGTTTTTTATTGTGAAAGTACCCGACACTAGGGAGCGACCCCAGGTCACCTGAAGCACCCTTTCATACCCTCTCATCCCAAGGCTCGCAATTAAGCCTCCTCTAATGTATCCTCGGTTTCTATAATCCGTCCCCAGGCAATATCACATCTCATTTCTCTTTAATGATTCATGATGCATGAACTACTCCCATATTTAGTTGGTTAAGACTTTTAGAAACTCAATTATTAAATACCATAAAGGTTCACAAAATCATCACAATAAACTGTACATTCCCATAAGTTCTTCTTTGAACTTCTGTTATACTGAAATAATTTAGTACAGTCTTCAAATTCAGATCTTACCAAAATTGAGTTTCCAAGCCTTAAATATCTTAAAACTTTCTCTTAAAAATCTTCACATATTTACATAATCTTTCTCAATTTGAATCTTAACTAGATTGAGTTTTAGAAATCTCGACAAAATATTCTTTAGTTATTTCGTTGGGGAAAACCAAAATAATTTACTTTAAACTTCTAATTTCTAAAGAAAATAATTTAAAAATCATTAACTAAGAATACTTAAAACTATCAAAGTTTTCTTTAATTCAAGAATTAATTATCTCAACCTCTAATTTTCATAAAATAACTTCTTTCTAATACTAGATTTTATTATTGAAATTAAAAATAAAGTTAGTGAAAATTATTTCTAAGAAGAAATAAAAGACTAAAATAATTATAAAATACTTTCTCTTGGAATAAAAATTTAAAGAGTAAGGTAAGAAAATTCTTACTGAGTTTTAACTTTCCGTCATGCTTGCTATATGCTCAAACTTCATATCACAAGGTCATCAATCATTCATCAACCACAATCAAGTATAGTAATCTCATCAATCATAATCAAATATCATCAATCATAATTGCATATTATCAATCACAGTCTAATACAATATCATTAATTGAAATCAAATACAATTAATTATAATCAAGTCAAATCAACTAAATATCGCTCATAAATATAATTCAAATTTTAATGGTTATTTAAATTAGTAGATTTGATTTTGAGTCCTTATAGTCCATTCCTCGCATAGGTCTATATATAAGTCCATATATATAATCCAGTCTTCGCATAGGTATAGTTCAATCTAGACAAGTCATAATAGTCCAAGTCCTTGCATAGGTTTAGTCCAGTCCGTATAAGTTATAATAATTCAGATCCATGTATAGATATTTCAGAATAAGTTACATAATATATTAAATTTATTATAAATTTTAAGTTGAGAAGTTATTACTTTAAAATAATAATATTATTAAAATTTAAAAGGAGTAGGGGACTCCTCCCTTTATTCTTATGTCTTTCATATTATATTCTTATCTCGCTCCCCCTTACCTCTTGTATACCGATTCGTTATTGAAAATCCATGCGTGTCTCATCTCTGAGTTCTAAAACATACCAATTTTATTTTAATATAATTACAAGATGAAAATTAAGATTACTACTTAAAATAAAAATGGTAAATTTTGAATAGTGAATAGTGAATAGTAAATAGTAACAGTAAATAGTAACAGTAAATAGTAAAACGTGAATAGTAATAGTAAATAGTAAATTGTGAATAGTAACGGTAAATAGTAAATCATAAATAGTAATGGTAAATAGTAAAATATGAATAGTAAAGGTAAATAGTAATAGTAAAGGTAAATAGTAACAGTAAATAGCAATTTACTATTTGAATAGTAATTTACTATTGAAATAGTAATTTACTATTGAAATAGTGTTACTATGCAGAATAGTAACTTAAAATAATATTATTTCTAGTATAATAATAGATTTCTAAAAACGATATAAAAATAATCCTAAAAAATATAAAAGAGATGTATTCGTACCTTAGAATTTTAGCAGAACCTTCTTCCAAAAAATTTATTTCTCTCTCTTACTTCCACCACTATCTCACTAACACTACTATATTAAGAAAACTTAATCTAAAATTATGAATTCTAAAGAAGAATTCCTTCGGTATTTATAGGAAAAAAATTTACTATGCATTCTATTATTTTAATATAAAAGTACTATACGTTTTTTGAAATTTAAAACCTGGTTACTGTGCAACTTTTGAAAATTTCATACATGCACAGTGTTTTGCATAGTAAATGTCAGCAGAATTATTAAGCCAAATAGTAACCTTTCACTCGGTATATTTTAAATATTCAAAATTAATCCTTTTTGAAATTTAGCGATATTATATCGGTTCTCACTAATTTTATGATAAGTAATATAAAGTTTAAATTTTAAAAATCTAAAATTTTCTGTTAATAAAAATTTATTAGTACGTTTTCAATTTTTTTACGATTGGTAAAAATCAAGATTTTACTCAAACCGATAATTTTTAGATAAGTCTACTTGAAATAGATTTTAGAAAATTTTCTTATAATTTAACTTTACATTCTTGTAAATATTTTTAATTTTAAGCAACTTTATATGAATTTAAAATTATTTAAAATATATTATTTTATTAAAATAATTCAAAAATTTCAAAAAATTCCAGAAAATCATAAATATTATGTAGATCAAAAAGTTCTAAAGAACCATAGTCTAATTCTTTCAAAATTTTATTTTAAAATTCTAATAAGAGTTAAATATTAAATATGTAAAAACATAAATATAAGAACATAAAATAAAAATGATGAATAATAAAGATATTAAAATTTTTTAATATAATTTTCTTAATTAGTGAATACTAATTAAGTCATTTTAAAATTCTCATTCAGAAATATTTTTATTTTTTTATTATTATTATTTAAATAAAACAAATAATTAAATTTAAATACCAAAATCAAAAAAATAATAATAATAAACTAACTTATAGTAAGTATTTCTCAAGAAAGATATATTAATATCTATTTCCTATTTGTGATGAAAACGGGGATGTTACAGAGGGGTGTAACCGCAAGTACGCTGACTTACTGCCTTGAATTCCGGAAGAGGGGTATCATGGGACCTCTCTCTCGGGCCCGGGGGGAACAACTATTTTGTCAACACTTTTTAGGTTGTGTTTGGTTTTCTAATCCGGTTGGTCAAACTGGGGTTTGACAACCCAAAAATAGATCCTACGGTAAAACGGAATTTTGACTGTCTTAAACGGCGTGAAGATTCAATATCAACCTTTAAATTTTTCCATTTTCTCAACTTCGTTTCCCCAACTACAAACCAAACATACTCTTATTTGGTATATAGAAATTAGAATGGAGTTACATGTCATTATTTTATGGATAGTCTAGTTGATTCTATGAGTCACCCACCTCACATAAGTCCATCGTCTGTGTTTTAAATGGGCTTAAAAATTTTAGACTCACATAGGCTCTCATAGACAAATTGTCTAAACAATTAAACAAAAAAATTACAAAGATTACTTTTTCTTATGTTTTGATATTCTCAAGTTTAAGTTGAATAATGAATATCTCTTTATCAAGATTAAACAAAACTATGCTTCCTAGGATTTGAACCCTATGATACACGGAAATGTCTTTTATGTGTCGTTTCTTGTCTTGAAAACGTTTCAAGAATAGTAAATGCGAAGAAATGACAAGGAAACGTTCTAGGAGAGGGGGACAACAGATCCTTCTTGTGGAAATGTTTTCAGGTCATTTCAAGGCCCAAAATTAAAAACCAATTCTTAATGTTTCTTCCCTTTTGAAATCCTTAAAAATCTTTCATGTTTCCTTTGTTTCTTTCGTACAACCTATGTAACATCCTAGATTAATTTACCTTTTTCTTTTCACACGACAGATTATTTTCACAATAAATTTTTCACGTTTAATAAAAATTTAGATCTTAATATAAAATGATATTTACTTTCTTTAATAAACAACCCACTCGGCCCTGATGTAAAATAATATTCACTTCTTTTAGTTACCTTCTAAATAATAGAATCATACTTAGTGTAAGCAAAACCGATCGAAATTAAATCTTTTAGTAAAGGTATGTTAAAAAAAATAACCGATCGGAATTGATTCAGCTCGGTCTTGAAATAAAATAGTATTTACTTAAATATATTCAAATAATGATAAGAGCGTACACCAAATAATGTTCGATCGGGAACATCTCTTTTAATAAAGTGAAGTTAAAACAACAAGAGAAGAAGAAGAAGGAGAAAAAGAAGAAAAAGAAGAAGAAGAAGGAGGAGAAGACAGGGGTCACTCGCCTAAGCGAGACCCCAAGGTGTTGAGGCGAAATCCGTGAGTCGCTTAAGCGAGTGCCGACTCGCTTGAGCGAATGCCACACATTAAGCCTGAACAAAACGTACACGGGAACTCTCATCAGTGTTTCACTCGGTAAAGGGTTTACTCGGCAAAAGGGTTTCACTCGGGAAACACTCAACCTCCATTCACTCGGGCATACTACACTTGACTCATTACTACCCTTCACTCAGAAAGGTTCGCTCGGTCACAGCTCCCTCGGGAGTAATCTAACCCCCTACACTCGGTAAGAGTTTCTCCGGATATCCTTACTCGGGAAAATACCCCAACCTTACTTCTCTCGGAAGAAGCTCTCTCGGCCCCATTTTACTCAGGAACATTCTCACCTTCCCTCGGAAGTACTCAAATTTTCACTCGAAAACATTCTACTTTTCTCCACTCGGAATCATGATACACCTTCTTCACTCAGAATCATTATCCTCTTTCTTCACTTGGAACATTCTCCCAACCAATCTCACTCGGGACACTCTAACCTTCCACCCGGAAGGGGGATCTCTCGGTTATTCTTCACTCGGGAATGAATCCGCTAGTTAATAGGCAGTCACAGCAAACATGAGAAAATATATACCAAGCATAATATAAATTCGCATCCAATTCAATTTAAGTCAACACACAGCTAATATTATACACTCGGAAACTCCTTATACACACATATACTCTACACAATCACTCAAAATCACTCGGACCTTGGCATCGATCTCCCCCTTGGCGCGACTCCATGGCTCCGGCCTCCTCCTTGTCACTGGTTACTAAATTGAAAACAATAGCAAGGGTGAGTGTTTGGCATCATAATTAATATAGAACGGAATTTAGCAAGTTATATATATATAAGTTCTGTCCAATTGCATTTTCATCACTTTGCAAATCACACTCGGTAATTATAATACATCATACTCTTTAATTAATTCACACTCGGCCAATATAACAAACTTCACTCGGCAAATATAACAAATGTCACTCGGTAAATATAACAAATTTCACTCGGCGAATATAACAATTTCACTCGGCAAATATAACAAATTTCACTCGGCGAATATAACAATTTCACTCGGCGAATATAACAATTTCACTCGGCAAATATAACAAATGTCACTCGGCAAATATAACAAATTTCACTCGGTAAATATAACAAATTTCACTCGGTAAATATAACAAATTTCACTCGGCAAATATAACAAATTTCACTCGGCAAATATAACAAATGTCACTCGGCAAATATAACAAATTTCACTCAGCAAATATAACAAATGTCACTCGGCAAATATAACAAATTTCACTCGGCAAATCTACACATCACAACTAATAATTCATCAATTATCACAACTGAATCTCAGATAAAATTTGACGCCTAGTATCCGGATACTAAAGGATCGGCCTTCAGCTGGGGGTCCTACTTAACACCCCGTGAACCCTGCTTGGTTCACCGAGTCCTGCTTGACTCTCCACCTCGACCACTGGGTCCTACTTGACCACTGGGTAGCTCAACTAGGCACAAAAGCCACGGGAGCCAGAAATGAGGGGCTATATATATCGTCGGCCGTCCCACACCACATAATCACGTATCATAATCATACAATCCGTTTACTGGAAGCCTGTCAAGAGCCGCTCCTTGCTCGTGTAACGCACCGGCAACCACTCCCCGCCCTCAACAGTATACGGAGTATCTCATACACAATATGTAACTCAATATAACAAACATTATCAATCTCATGCCACACATAGCAATTACTTATCATACATATACCATTCACATTTCTCATCATATCACGAGCGGCCATTATCAACACATACTCATCAGTCGGGCGACCTGCTTGTCAAGTCGGCTTCACACTGCCACTACACCGATTGTCACAACATTAACCATCAAAATCATCATTATCATAAGCCACACACACACCCGATCCTCAAGCGATCGGTGTCCACAGTCACACATGCATAATCATACGCATACAACATCATTCAATAACATTTTCTTACTCTGTTCACACAGTTTAACGATTCGGATACGAAGTAAGTCCTATTCTAATTAATCATAACCCGAACACCCCCCTTACCTCGGTTCCAAGCTTCTATAATCTACTCCTGGTGTCGGTTACGCCCTCTGAGCATTGGGTTTACAGTCTCAGCTCCGTCAATCGGCTTCTCGTTGTTCGATCTACTTCCTACGGGTCAGAGTACAAAACCTGTTAGCTTAACATCCTCCTCAGTTCTAAGGACCATTTTCGAGCTCACACTCACCAGAGGAGTGGAGAACAGACCCATTCACAGCCATGCATGGCTACTCAGTCACCAAAGAAACGAAAGGGAACAGGGAAACAAAATGCAACGGATCAGTGGACTCACCTTGAGGCCACAGTCACGAAACTGAGCTTAGCACCCGGTTTTGATGCAAATGAGATCCTCTCCTAGAGCATGCAACCAGCGATGAAGGAGGAAAAAGATGAACAGGAACAGAAATAAGCGAAGAAGAAGAAGGAGAAATAGTAGCTTGCGTGTGAGTGACAATTGGGAGAGAGAAAGAAAAAGAAACCTTTTTAAAGTCCAGAGTGACCGGTAACCTTTTCAACCGGTTGCCACCCCATTTCCTCCTCAAACACTTCTCTTCTCTCAACCGGTCTTCACTTCATTATTAACCAACCAATTAAATAATTTTATTTACATTCATAATATTTAATTATTCATAATTGTCCAATGATTCATAAAAATTCCAAATAATATTCAAAAACAATTAATAATATTTTCTACTACACGTAATTTTTCCTAAATTGTCAGGGATGTTACAACCTAATAGCAACGATGACCACCCTTTCAACACTGATGATCGAGGTTGTGAAAATTAAACCGAAGCGTCAGTTTAACCGGTTGGACTGAGAACTATTCAGGGTGCCCATCTAGACACGTGGAAACATCGTCAAAGTTCATAATCAGTCAGAACCATCCAAAACCAGTGCATAAAACCATAGATGAACTGGTTTGTGCTAAAAAAATTTATTTTTCTATTTTTTATTTCTAAAAAATTATTTCTTATAAAATATTTTTGATCTAGTATCCATATTGGTCCCCAGACTAAAGGAAAAGGTAAAATCATTGATTTGACCAGGAGGCGATATGAAGGCACGATCCAATGAATTAACATTCAACCGGTCTTTGATTCGACTAGTATAATGGAGCAGTTCCCATGGATTTTGGCCAAAAGCCTGAAAGCAGGCCAGAGCCTCTGAACACAAGCTGCAGCTTTATATATAAGCAACTTAGTCATCAGACACACATCAAATCATGAGTTGAACCTTCACGATGGCTATAAATACTATCACCTATGATGATTAAAGTAAGTTGTTTTTTATTTTGAATGCTCCGGCATTGAGAACCGTATTGACTAAG
The DNA here is from genome assembly GCA_037962975.1 of Clitoria ternatea. NCBI lineage: Eukaryota > Viridiplantae > Streptophyta > Magnoliopsida > Fabales > Fabaceae > Clitoria > Clitoria ternatea. Next base: position 292,141,859 of record CM075670.1, read on the forward strand.
GCTTCGAAAAATTTTTATAGGTACCACCACTTCTTGTTCCAAGATGAGAGAAGAGAATACTAAACGCGCCGAAGTTAAAGGAATTGTGCTCCCACTAAGCCAATGTGATATAATACTAGATCCCTACTGGACCAGCGTAATATTAGAGTGATGAACATATTTAACACCGGTTGCAAGAGCGGTCCCGCTACCGCATGAATACCAAACAATTCAATTTTTAAATACATATAAGACTTATAAAAATACTTATCTTCAATATTTACTATTTAATATTTATTATGAACTTTTCATCTTAAAAAACACATAATATGACCATTTATACAACTTTCAACTTTTACTTAACTTAATTTTTAGATAATTTATTATTAATATCATAAAATAAACTATATTATATTAAAAATATGTATTTTATTATCACTGATTTGATCATGGTTCAACCATGATTGAATCAATGAACTGTGAACTCGTGCTTTTATTGGTTCAATCAATAGTCTTATTTTCAAAACATTTTTGATGACAGACGCTTTCACTTAGATGACCACCATCTCTAACCCACGACCCTTTAGTCCAATGATTGTCTTGGAGCTCTGTCTTGTTGGACTCTCGATTAGTTTCTATTTTAATTTTGATATAGTATTGAATCTACTTAAATATGAGGGATATTTCTATTTGTGTTATTGTGTTGTTTCATTTTATTGTTTTTAAATCTAGTCTAGATTGTCGTGAAGATTAAGGCTATTTCTATTTCTATCTCTTCCTAGGTTTTTTATTTGTTAACATAAGAAGTGAAAATTGGATTTATGAATTTGAAAATTGGTTGTTGATTGTTAGGTTAGGGGGTTTTGCAAGGTGGGTGGGTTGGGTTTAGTGGTTGATAATGGATTTTGGGTAAGGGTTAGGCAACAAGTTAGGGAAGTGGGTGGTGGTGTTAGGTTAGGGGTGAATGGTCAGTCAAGCTGTGTGTCGTGAGACTTATATTGGTTGTATATTTCACAATGGTTTTGATCTGACCAGTGTACAGGGTCAAAGCTATTGACTTCTGTACCGGTGTCGAACCTCTCTCTCTCACACCTTTTTACACCGTCTCAGTGGGAGTACGGTATTATAAACTTGAGTTCAGTGGGAACTCTGAGCCCTTCGAGTTAAGATAAATAAAATCAGTTTCAGCCGTTGTCCTTGAGACCACACTGGAGATGTACCTACAAAAGGGACTCTAATGCTTAAGTTAGTACGGTTATAACGGAGAAATCTGTATTACGGAGTAAGAGCAAGAGAGTAAGAGTGTTCTATGATTTGCTTAAGTGTGTTTGTGTTAATGAACGAGCTATTTATACATGGTTTCCTTCAAACACAAGTGGGTGATTTGACCTGTGCCAGAGGTCAGAATTTGCAGCTTTTGCAGGTGCAAGTTGTCCATTTGCCTCTAGTGGTCGGGGTCGTAATTATATGTTCTGTACTGAAAAAACCTTTGATTCTGGTATGCTTGAGAGACAGTCCGGTTCTACTGGTGCCTTTTGCAAGTAAATTTCATATTTTATATTATCCGGGGTAGCTAGTTTAAGGGGCCGGTATCTACACCGGATCATGTTTGATTCCATTAACCGCTACATTCAATCTAGCATTGAAGGTCTATCGTGGTAGTGCAAGGAAAATAGAAAGAGAAAGAAAAAGAAAAAAACAATTAAATGTATGACATGCTGCATCTATGGGTCATGGATGAAACAACATTAACAACAGAGACTTACGACAAACACTTGAAATTTTATAGGAACTACCTTACAAAAAAAATTACATTTTTTTGATAAACTTAACAGTTGTTTCAACTAATATTTTAAAAATCTAAATTAACATTAAATATTCTTCTAAATATTAAACATTTTTAATGTATATGAGTTGTTGGGCACTGATATAACAAAATAGTATAACACAAAAAATACAGATAAAAAATAATATTCTCCCATAAAATTTTCATAGGTAAATCTCTTTTGTGGCTAAAGTCAAAAGCCTAAGTAGCTAGTTTTGTGGTTTATTCATGTAGAAGGACTTTGCTTTTAGCCATAAAAGGACTTTACCGCATCAAAGATTTATATATTTCAAAAAGCGGCAATAAGAAGATATATTAATTGCAACGCTGAAGCCAAGAGTTCCGTGTCAAATATATAGTATATATTTTTATCATTTGAAATAATAATAATAATAATAATAATAATAATAATAATAATAATAATAATAATAATAATAATAATAATAATAATAATAATGGTTCCAGTCTATTTTCAACCTTTTGTGTGTATGTTAGAATCATGCTTTTAAAAACCGAGTCGATTCGACTGGTTGGAATGAGAACCGGTCAGGGTATCAGTCTGGACAAAGAAAAAATTGGGTATTTTAGAACCAGTCAAAATCGGTCAAAGTTTTAAAATTGTTTTTTCTCTTTTTTTAAAAAATATTTTTAAATAAATAAAAACTTATATATAATATTTACATATTATTTTTATTTATTATAATTTTGTAATTAAAACATCCTAACTTAATAAAAACAAACCTGAAAACACAAGGAAATTTTTCGTGATTCAATCTAGAATCGGAACAAGGGTTTAGGGATCATACAACTTAATATCAGTTGTAGGTGGTGATTTGGTAGGTTTCATAAGCCCAAATAATATAAAAATTTGCATAAAGAAGTGAGGGAACCACCCAAGATTTAATATACATCAATTAGGTTCCAAACAGGAGCAAATTGGAATTTAACAGGACATTGACAAATCTCAACATTTGGACATATGAGAGAGTTCATTTTCAATCTTAAAAATAGTGGGATATGTCACAAATATCACCCATTAGTCCCAATTTGACAACCATACAAAATTGGGTTCAAAACCTTCTTAAATTCAAGTTTTACCACGCAGTGGGTTCGGTGTTTTATGCCTCATGACAGTTAGAAAACTCCAATTAAGGTAAGACCAATTTTCATACCTCCGCAACATAATTATCTACAACTTTCATGGAGAAGTCAGAGGCCAAAAATGTCATTAAGATGCCCAAACAGGCCAAAAACAACAAGGGAAAAGCAGCAGTTGGAAATTTCTAACAGTGGGGAAATCCACTGGCCGTGGGAAATTCCACTGGCCATGGATCCCACTGTCTGGACCACCCAAAATGGTCATTTTTCCCACGTTTTGAGGCAGAACAATCCATTGGCCGTGGGAATTCCCACTGGCCGTGGATCTCTCTGCTGCAAACACTTTTCTGCAACTTTTTGGGCCCTTAAGTTTTTACTAACTTCTAGACACCCTATCTCTTTCATTTTAAATCCAATGATCATGAAATTTTAACACAAGCTATATTACATCATTTTTTATGTGTATCCACTAGCCGCACTTAAAAATTCCTAAAACGAGGAAGTTATGCGTAAAAACGTGTTTGGCTCGTTTTGGGACATTTTTGGCAACCAAGGAGTCATTTCTCAATGGAATTGACCAATTTCAGTTTCTACAAGTCACAAGTCATGCATAGATGCTATTAAAACTATTCTATGCCATCCAATCCTCATAATTTGATATTTGACTACCTCAGTTACTCAATTATGCATAAAAACCATACAATTGTCACACTTTCAAGGCTTTAACACATGGCCATTGACATTTCTCATACAACAACAATTCCTGGACATTTCATGCATCAATATAGCATCATATATGTGTCCAAAATTCTTGGATATTTCAAACTTATATATATATATATATATATATATATATATATATATGGTGGGACCATCCATGGTCTCCACTATCCATCATTATCAAGTATCATTATCATCCATCCAACAACATGTATATACTCAAAATGGATTCTAAGCTTCTAATTAAAGCTGTAAACTATCTAGTCCATTACATATTCATATATACACATATTCACATACGCATAACAAAACGGTATACATAGGAGCCGGCCAAGGCTATACCACTACTATATACAAGTATGTATACTACATTTGTACAGGTGCTCCTCGCACAAGCCTGATGAATCTCTCATCAATCGCCATAACGGCCTAAGTCCACTGAAAATATAGCCACAAATAGGGGTGAGCATTATACATGTTAAATGACAGTTATTGAACCAGATCAATCATCCAATTCTCAATCATACAATATGATGTCACATTCACTCAACAACATAAACTGTTACTCAACATGGATCACTCACCACTCGTATTCTCATCAATATTCACATATCAATTATCATCAATTTACTCATGATAACTCATTGTAAGGCTATATCATCATGTTATTCTCAATATCATACACATATGCATATACATTCATATCTCATTCAATTGGATCCAATCATATATATCATTAGTTTTGTGTTGCAACACAGGCTCTCAGCCATATACTCCGCTCTCAGCTGATCTGGCCATTTTACTGGTACCAAACTGTTTGCCCTCTCATGTAACACAATCACTCTCAGCGACAACGGTAGTGTTACGGGCAGCCCTGAGTCCCACTCAATAAGCTTTCCTTAAGTCCCACTCAAGGTCTTTCATAGCATCTCATGCATATAATTATCATTAATTCACCAAATTCGTTTTAATCAATAAGCACCCCACGCTATATGCTCTCAGCATTTATCAATTTGCATCTCATGCATTCACATAATCATCAGTCTAACTCTCCTATCACATCTCATTCATAGGGCTATACGATCAAGTTATCACAACTCATATAACATATAATTACTAATCAAATCACTTAATTGCATCTCATGCCATTTCAATATCAATAATATGGAAGGGAAATATCACAACACAAGATATATCTCATATATCAATAAAATAGGGTAATATGTCGATCATTCACATCTTCAACAATTCAAACATCAAGGTTCATAAATACATAATTTACAATCATTCATCATACCCCTTAACCCATTCATAAACTATACATTTAAAATGTAAAAGCTCCCCCTACTTGGAATAAGAAATCCCAGAAGCTTCTTGAGCTATCAAACGCTAATCGATCGCTCTTCGATCACCCTTTTCTCAATCAAACAATCTTCTAAAAATAACAATTAACCGAATCAATACTTCAAATTTCATAAAACGGGGCTAAACAACTTCTAATTATTATTTCGATAGCTAACGACTTACCGATTCAAGTCGTCGACCTTTGAAGCTCAACTCCGCTGAAACCCCAAGCTGTCCGCTATTCCAAACAACTCCGAAATCACCTATTTTCATGAAATTAACTATCGTTAAGCCTTAAAATCCATGGAATAGCACCTTACAAGCCATGGGTATCAATTTACTTACCAACAATAGAGGATTTCAAAACCCCACAGCAATCCAACGCTGCACCACTTCAACTAAACCCTATAAATGCCCTAAAATTCAAGGATTAGTAAGAATTAGAAGATGGGTCCTAAAACTTTCCAAGTCCGAAGATGGGGTTCCAAAAACCATATGAATTCTCACGTTAATGGAGGAGATTGGAGCCCCCAATTCAAACCCCAAGGATGCCACGTGATGGAGAAGGAAGAAGATGATGATTCCTTGCTTCAATTTGATGAAGTAATGAGGATGAGAAGTTGGTGCCGCTACATGCATAAGAGAAGAAGCAAATGAAGTTTTGTTTTTTCCTTCCTTGTGAGCAGCGTGAAATATGATGAGGGAAGAAGAGAATTGGACTTTTGCCTTACATAAGTGACCAAGGGCAATTAGGTAACTTCCCATTTATTTTAGTTAAATAAATCCCCATTTTAACTTCTAATTAGTTAATCAATAAATTTATTTGCCAATAGATGTTTAATCAGGATGTTACAGTAATCCTATAAAACATGTAATATGATACTTAATTAACTTAATTTTTATATAATTTATTGTTAATATATCAAGAAATATATTATATTATATTAAAAATATATATTTTATTATAAGCGGTTCGACCACGGTTGAACAATGAACCTTAAACTAGTACCTTCACCGGTTTGATCATCGATCTGGTTTTTAAAACCTTGGTTAGAATATATAGAATAATGTATATAGATTTTTTAATCAACGGGATTGAGTCAAGTATAATAATTAAATCAATAAATTGCTATGAAATATAAGATATCAATAAAATAAAAATTTAAGAGAAAGCTAGATAAATTTTAAAATAGTTAGATTGTATAAAAAAACTTTTAAGAAAAGTATTTGTTCTGTCTTAGAACCGGGGTTAAGAGTTGACCATCTTGACCGGTGTTCAGGGTTACCTCACTAGCTCTCAACTTTACACCATTTCAGTGGAGTATGGTATTTTACACCTAGGTCCAGTGAGAATCCTAAGTTTTTCAGGCATAGGGTGAATTTGGTGTTCAATTCCGTACCGAGGTTTGGGGAACACACCGGAGGTGAACCTGTAAAAGATTCTCTTATACTTAAGTCAGTACGTGTATTACAGAAAATAAAGGTATTACAGAGGTAACTCTCAGATTAGTTCAGATCCTTGTTCAGTAATAAATGAGATGTATTTATAGGTAATACCTGAGTAGGAGAAGTGATTTGACTCTTCTCCTAACTTACTGTAGCAACAGTGTTGTAGAGACATGTTGCCCATACCGATTTTGACTCATTGTCTGAGTGTCAGAGTAGGACCGGAGTCTTAGACTATATGCCTGTAGTCATACTGGTTTTAGACTCCGGTTATGACAATTTTCCCAGGCTTTTCTGATAACTCTAATGATGTGGCATCGTTCAGTAGGTCCCCATCCTTGTGTCATAGAATCCAATTAGCACCCCAGATCAGTATTATTGCAAGAAAGTTATATATTTTTTCTAAGTTGTAAAATTCATTTGTAATAATACATGAATATTTATATTAGTAATAGTAAATAATGCTTTAGAAAGTCGTCTTTCATTTTCTTTCAAAACTTAGTTTCAAAGATTTTAATTCATAGTAAAAAAATGAATGTTTACAGTTGTTAAAAAATGAGTAAACTCAATACAAATTTGATTAACATGCAGATAAATTGATATACTTTTAAAATTTTTATTTTTACCAACCATTAACATAAATTTGATACTTAAGATAATTTATAAAATTAACTCTTTCTTTACTATAATGAGAGTGACACAATTACACTTTTATTATCATTTTTAAACTTTGATAGGTGAACTAATTATATCTTCTTTATTTAAAATACATTAATTAGTGATAATGTATTATTTTTTACCATCTTAATATATAATATTCCTTTTTTTGAAAATAAAAAATGAAGGGGGACCATGGCCCCTTGTCCTGACATGGCTCCGCCTATGATCAAGGAGGAAAATTTTGTGTCACTGATTTTGAACACTAGTTTATCATGAACTCAACTTTTAACACCTCTACACAGTAACACACTCTTTTGCTTTCGTTCTATACAAATTGCATAACTCAAGCCACAGATGAAGCTATAAAATATAGCGAATGATGGTAAAAAAACAAAAATTGAAGGACATGCAAGTTTAATGAACTTGCATGCATTTTCTTACACGTCATGATCTCATCAATTTAAATGATACCATATTTATACTAAAATTGATATATTTAAATAACTAATAGCATAATAAAAGGTTACATTACATATATACAAATGTTTTCATTAGTACACGTTGAAGTTGAGAATAGTGGGAATATGATGAAAGAGGGTACAATGATTATATTTAAAGGGAAGAAGCAAAGGATAATGTTGGTGCAATTTATGCGGTCAGTGTGCACTGCTTGCTATTCAATCCCACCTTTTTTTTTCTTTTGTCGTGATTTATCACCTTGAATAAAACAGCACAATTAAATTCACAAAACTACAGTAGTGGTGAGAGTGAAAATGAAATAACTAGCTTTTCTCGTGTTGAAGGGTCATTTTCCCTATAGGACATGATAATCATTATTGTCATTGTTGTACTCTTTCTCTTATAACATTTTATATGATTTAAATACATGTTAAATTATTTTAATCATCGTCAATTAGTTTTAAGGTGAAACTTTTAACATAGTATCAGAGATAGAATATTCTTTTTGGTTGTTATAAGCTAAGAGTTACCTTTCGTTATGGGTCAAAAGTTACCATTTACCTAGTTTGGCACTTCGTTGCAAGAGGCGTGTCTCACATCGTCTACTTCATAATATTTCGTATAGTTTAAATACTTGTTGGGTCACTCCAACTATTGTCAATTACGTTTTGTATGAACCTTTAACGGTTATCAAAAATGAAATTGGATTAATTTAAATCAATTAGTTCAACCTTCTATTTTATCATGGTTTATTTAAACTGCTACTCTCACCAACTCAATAACATTCCAGTTTTGAAAAGATTGATAATGAAAAAAAAAATAGTTCTCTGCCGCTTGAGTTGAATGTGTTTATTTTAAGTTAGTGAATTATAAAATTTAGTTAAAACAATGTCAAATATGGACAAAATTCAAATGGAAAAAACTGGTAAAAGAAATATTTGCGTTTGACATCCCTCAAAGAAACATTGCACATCTTGAAATGGCCATACTTCATTATTTTTGTATGCTTTTACTTGTTCGATACGAAAATAAATGGAAAGAATAAGTAGAAAGAAAAAGAATGGCCAAAAGGAGAAAATGGAGGAAGCAATGAAAAATCATCTTGTTTTTATTTTAAAAAGTTTGTATAAAAATAACTTATTTCATTTAAAAAATTCAAAAAATGTTTGCAATCAAAAAAATAAGAAGTTAATTTATCTTACCAAAAGGAAGACAAAACTAATGCAGTCAGGAAATTAGCTGGGTGTTTTGATGATATGCAATTTATTCAAGACAATTAAAATTAAATTAAACTATTAAATTTATTATTTTATTGATAAAATTTCGATTTAATTGACGGTTGAACATACTAAAGAGCAAGTTTGCTCTAGAGTTTTTTTTTTGGACAATAAAGTTTGCTCTAGAGTTGTGTCATATCTGTTGATGAATAAATTGGGCTATTCTACTTCTTAAAAAAAAACAAAAACCCACGTTTGGATTCCTAGCTATTTTTGTTGTTTTCTAATTAAAATTAGTTTCGTCACATTAACCTGCAAAATTCAGGTCAATATTAATAGTCAATTAGTATGAAAGGCTCCAATTCTAATCAGAAAACAAAATTAAGAAACACTTAAAAAACTATACCTAAGTTTTTCCCTTAAAGATATTAAAATTGGATAAGCTTTTATTATTTTTTATGCATGATAACATAATTTAAAAAAATTATGATTATTTCCTTAATTGTGCCACTAATAAGTAATAACAAAAAAAATATTCATTTACTCTCCTTTTTGTGCAGACCCGTTCTTCTTGTTGTTTTCTTTGCGGTTGAGATTAATTAGCGTAATAAGGTCGTTTTATGATGGTTAAAAAAGATTATTAAAGCAATTAGAATCAACCACAGTTTTTTCTGCTCACACATGAAAACTAAAGGTTAAAATTTAGGATCTTTTATATATATATATATATATATATATATATATATATATATATATATATATATATATATATCCAACCTCTGCCACCAGGCCACTCTTGGACAATTAGCGACAATTTTGAAACCGGTCTAATATTTTTAAAAAATTGACATTAGAGATAATTTTTAAGATTATGAATTTTTGAAAAGGTTTTAAGGGTTGAGTTCAAGTTTTTGGAAAGTGGTAACTTTCCGATTAAAATGAATACGTATTCATTGCATTTTCATTTTTATGATACAATGATTCTATACATTTTAAAGAAAAGCTACTATTTTGAGTAAATTGAACTTAGTCTTTAAAAAAAAAGATAACTTAGCCCCTAAATACTAGGTTAATAAAATCTTTTTCAAAATATTAATACGGCTAAATCCATTCATTCTAATGATCAATTTTTGTTTGAACCACCTAAGTAAATCCAGTTTCAATGATAACATGGGAAGAGTCCTAATTAACACTGGCGAACTTCGATTTGGGCCTATACCTATTTATTCATATGGCCATACAGTTTTTTTTTCCCTAAAACAGAAACTGAAGATTTGTGATGAGAATGAATACAGGCTTTTTTACTATGAAAGTTTGTTTCAAGGTGTAACATCTTTCCCAAAAAAAAGGTGTAACATCCTTTCACAAAAAAAAAGTGTAACATCTCAAAACTTCAATTTCTGAAAAATAAACTTGAGGAGTAAAAAACTTAATTAATTACTTCCCTTAGGTTAAAATTTAACTAACTAATTTTAATAGAACTACTTTATATTCTAAAATGCCTAAATTATTTTATTTTATTTTATTTTCCAACTCTAAATTCTTTTCGTTTCTTACTCCCCTTTTTTTTTCATTTTTCGTTTTGCATTTACCTTGGTCCTTTTCAACCGTAACTTCCTCTCCTCCCACCGTGCATGTGATTTCTTCTTCTTCTCTTTCGATATATCTTCTCCCCACGGTGCCATTTCCCCTTACATCTCATCAAATCCGTCACCCACCGTCAATGGTATGTGCATGCATTTCAAACTCTTTCTTTCCTTCTTCTTTTATTTCCGAAACCTCTTGGCCAAGCTAAAACCATGACTTCCCTCTTTTTCAGCTTGACCATGGTTGTCATTTGAGGCTTGTGAAGTGTTAGGGTTTCATGTTTGGAGCTTCAAGAAGGTTGGATACTATTTGCCTTTCTCATTTGTTATCTAAGGCGACGAATTAGTAGATACTCATCTTGTACAAAAGCTAAATTCTGCATGATTGTTGTTGTACAGCAGCTGAATATTTCATTTCGGAGTGAGTCTAAGAGGTGTAATGAGCATTGAAGCCATTCAGAGGTCGTAAGGTAAGCGGGGTTCTTCGCTTCCTTAATTTTCAGCAACTTGAACTTGCCCCGTTATATGTGGGGGCTGAATTTTTATGTATTTGGTGAAAAATAGCATTTGTGGATTTATTTCAAAGGCAATTGGTCATTGTTTGACGTATCAAAATAATCAGAGTAGGAATTATTGCGTCTACTTGATTCCGGTAAGTTCTAGTAATTCATAACCATGCCTAGCAATTTTTATAAATTGTGCTATATATTTAAAACTACCAGTAAATAATTTTAGGACATTCGTAATTTTCCTGATAATAGATCGGAAATACGATCAAAGTAGCAAGTCGCTTTTAGGTACTTTTATACGTACGAGGGGTCTACAATTTAAAGGATAAACGAGAATTAGAATTTGGGGATTTTATTCATTCCATTTAAAAGCCTTATACATATAAATTTATACTTATAATGATGAATTCTTTAGCGATAATGATGTCTAATGATTATGTTGTTGGCTGTTGCTATATTGAGAGCCATATCATGTTGGTAAATTTCGCTTGACAATGTTAATTGTATGGTTGCTTGAGGATTGCGCTTTGGTTCATATTTTTTAAAAAACATGGATTGTCATTTAATACCATCATATGCATTTCCAGCACTATGGTTTGTTGATGAGGCTGTCACATTATAGTGTTATGGTTCATGTACAGTCTGTAGCATGTTGCTTTTGAGGCTACTAATTATAGGGCTATGGTTCACTAGTAGTCCTCGGGTACCACCATTGATAGTGCCTTGGTTCACTGTATGGTTACCCAGATTCTCCTCAATTGGAGTGCTTTGGTTCACTGAGCGAGATATCTTGGCACTTGCTCTTATTGATAAGACGGATCCACATTTCATGATTTTTATACATGATCAAAGGAAAGGTTTCTAAAATAACATGGCATGTTTGTGTTACATTTAAGTTTTCAATAATATTCTTGATTGATGAATGTGAAAGAATTATGTACGTAATTGAAACATGCTGCATGCAATTTGTTGGATAATAAATTACCGCTCATTACTTAAATTGTACTCACCCTATGAATGTGTGGAATTTTGCAGTTAATGTTCAAAGGGATGAATTCACCCTGTGATCTAGTTATGGAAAAAGAATCACAATGCCATAGTGGATCCCAACTTTGTAGATACATGTTTATAAATTGCTTAGTCGTATTTGGTGCGTTATGAGCTTTTTGATACTTGGCCTTGATGTGATCATTTTAATTTTCTTTTGATGGGTATGGTTAGTATATGATATTAGTAAATAATCTCAAATTTGTTTTGACTTGAACTGTGTGAATTTGATTGGGATATCTTTAGAATGGCTGGTTACAATGAGTGCGTATTGGCCGAAATATACTTACATATCTATGTGTGTGTATGTATATATCATGTTTTGTGGAAAATTGGCATGGATCCATAATCTTGAATGAATATTATAGAATGAGGTTGATGAATATTGTCCTTAATGAATTGTAAATTGTCTAAAATTTTGACATGGAACCTTATATGTTAGTTCAACATGTATATTAATACATATGAAACTTAGACACATGAACGAGTGGAATTATGCATTTAGAAACATATAGGTACTGTTATGGACTGCAAGGATTGAAAATTTATATTAAAAACATTATGGGAAGGTCATTGTAAATCTTAAGCTTTATAATGAATTGATTATGCCATGGTTATGTGTTATGTAGTGGTCCCTTTGTTGATGGAATATCTCTTGTTGAAATATTAGAATTGAGTGGCTTGTAATATGTGGATGTGGATTTAATTGTATGGATAGGTTTGACAATTGTGTGATTTGCCTTATTTGTGTATGTTGAGTCTAATAATACATCATTGAAAGATACCCTAAATATGGAATCAGACACACTAAATTGCATCATTGTAGGAACTGCATTTTCTCGGTTGATTTTTCTTCTTAAATTAGACACATTTAAGTTATGTGTAGGTTCAGATTTGAGTTTGAAATGCATAAAACTATTTTGGTTCTTTAATAGTGTTTAAGTAAAAAGAATTCAATGTGTTGTGTAACTTCAAATGGTCAGAATTTGGGCGAACCAACTTCACCAACAACTTTGAGATATCGAAGACATAGGATTGGTAAAGTTTCATAAAAATTGGACCACAAATGAAGATTTTAGACACCCAAGAAATTGACAAATGTTGTGCAGGGACCAAAATGCAAAAATTGTAGAGATCAGGTTCTAATGTGGGCGTTAACACGCTCATGGGAGCATACCCACGCTACTGGGTGCCTTGGGCTTGCGCGCACAAACGCCTAGAGCAGTGTAGAATAATGAACCAAGACTCATTGTGCTCCTTCATGCACCATGCTATTACGCTCAGTGTGCGTACTAAAGCCAAGACGTTATACCCTCAAAATCTCCTTATGTTGGATCCCTCTTCATGTGTGCATGTTTGAATACTAGGGAGCCTGTGCCACGCTCCTCGCGAGACAGCATTACAAAGGCACCTCCACTTTCGCGCGTTGATACGCCATGCAGGCATACGTACGCTTGTACCATATGTGGTTCATTCTACCCACTTGTCCAATCTGTACCCCTCCTTGTCCAAACAACAACAATAACAACAACAACAACAACAATAATAAATTTTATCCATGCAATGGTTAAGCAAGGATACTACAGCTAAGATGTCATTAAGATAGTTTAGTAAATTCTAAAATTTTAGTTATTAAAAATTAAAATTTTTAACTCGAAAAATTTCCTTCCTAAATTTCTTGATTAAGGTGTTCATAAATTGAATTTAATAAGATATTTGTAGGAATTGATGAATTAGGAAAGGACTTGACACAAAGAATAATTTTATGTTTTAATGAATAATATTGTTAAGAATAGTCAAGATTCCCCAAATAGTGCAGATCCCACAATTACAACATAGAAAAAGATAAATCAAGTAAACCATTGGAAGATAATTTGCACAAATCTCTTGCCTTGATTCATGGGATTAAATCAATTAATTATCATAAAGTGTCCTAAATATATTTCCTCTTATATATTATTACCCTTGTGTTGTATACCTATAAATCTATACAAGACCTCTTGTAAATATAGTGTAGTGAATATATATTTTAGAAAAAATTCTGCAGCACCCTTTCTTTCTTTATGGTGTCAGAGCTTGGCTCTTTAAAAAACATGTCCATTGAATAACCAAAACTCTCAATTCAGTTCCTTTACCAATGCTCTAGTCTAGTTTCCATCAAATTATCCACCATAAATTTCTTTCTTTAGAAATCCCAAATCCTACCATTGATTCTGAGTCTCAACCTAGAGCATCATATCACAAGCCCAAAAAAACCCATTGAGGAAGTAACCGATTCAACAGGAAACAAAACAAAAAATGCAGATAAAGAGCAATGGGTGCAGAATGATAGATTACTTTCCTCATGGTTTTTGGCAATATAAAAGAAAAAATTCTTAGCAATATCTACGGAGGGGATATAACTTACTCAATTTGGAATGCTCTTCATGACCAGATATTTCCCAACACTGAAGACAACGAAGCCCAATTGAAAAATAGCCTTTACAGCCTATCAAAAGGGACCTTGTCCTTAGATGAATACATCAAAAACTTTAAAGAAATCTATAATAAACTTGCAGCCATTGGTAAACTAGTCTTAGATGTGGATAAAGTTTTTCAAATCTCAAAAGGGCTTGGAAGCAAATACAAGGATTTTCGAATTGTCGTTCTATCAAAAGCTTCACCCTTCTTTTAATCAATTTATTATGTATTTGCAAAACTTTGAACATGTTTATCTTCTTGACGAAAAGCCCTTTGTTGATCATAATCATGCCTTTCTTAGTCTCCGAGGAAGAGGAAGAAACATGTGAGGAGGTAGAAGTAATTTTAGAGGGCGTAACTCAAACAACTCCATGCAAAATCATCCTAGTCACAGATACACCTATCAGGTCCCTAGCTCTAGAACTCCATCAATTTCTAGTAATCATTGGAAAGGACCACCAAGGCAACAAACCAAGGAAGCTTGCCAATCTGTGGTAAAACAAATCACATTGCTACAAAATGCTATTATAGGTATGAATACAATGGTGCGGACAAAAACACCCAAGAAGCACTGGCTGTATTAAACCTGAATGGCAATGATGATCGAAATTTTTACATTGACTCTGGAGCAACTACTCATGTGACAAACCAAGGACAAGCTTTACCCATATTTTGGTACTGACAATGTTTTTATTGGAAATGGACAAGCTTTACCTATCACCCATAAAGGTAAAGCTTCTCTTAAAACCATACAAGGTAAACTTCACCTAAATAATATTTTAGTAGTGCCTAAACTTAAAAAGAATTTGTTATCTGTGAGTCAACTTATAAATGATAATAATTGCACTTTTGAATTTAACTTTGATGGTTTTGTCATTAAGGATAAAAAACAAAGGACATTGGCCAAAAGACATAAACAAGGAAATCTTTATGCACTCAAAAGAGAAAAAATTAAAGCTCTTGCAGCAGTCAAAGAAGCATCTCCTGAGATATGACATGCTCACTTAGGTCATCCAAATTTAAAACTCTTATAAACTTTAGAAAATAAGCAAGCTATTAATGTTTCAAATTGGTTAACCAAAAATACTTTATGCACTAGTTGTTATTTGGAAAACGTTGTAAGCTACCTTTCAACAAACCTACTTATGTTTCAAGTTATCCTTTAGAAAAAATTAATAGTGATTTATAGGGTCCTACTCCTACCCTTTCCTCTAAAAATTTAAGTACTATACAATCTTTGTTGATGATTTTACACATGGTTATATCCTTTAAGAAACAAATCTGAATTTTATACTTGTTTTCTTAAATTTCAAGCCTTTGTTGAGAAACACTTTGATAGAAAGATCAAAATATTTCAAAGCGATGGTGGTGGAGAATTCACTTCCAATGTTTTTACAAACCACTTGGCTTATAGTGGCATTGCTCAACAACTCTTATGTCCCCATACACCAGAACAAAATGGACTTGCTGAGCGCAAACATCGCCACATTGTCAAAACAGGATTAACTTTACTTTTCCATGCAAATGTTCCCTTGAAATTTTGGGTTAATGTTTTCTTAACTGCAGTTTATCTTATTAATCGACTGTCTCTCTCATCCATTGGTAAGGAAACTTCATACTTTAAACTCTTTGGTAAAAATCTTGATTACTCAGTATTATAAATTTTTGGTTGTCAATGCTTTCCTTATTTAAAGACACCTGGATTACATAAATTTTCCAGAAAACAACTTCTTGTGTCTTCTTAGGGTACAACCCACTTCACAAAGGATATCGTTGTTTGGATCCACATGCTCACCGTGTCTATATTTCACAACATGTAGTATTTAATGAAAATCATTTTCCTTATTTTTTTAATACAAACCCTACACACTCCTAATCCTATGATTCATCCATTACTACATTTTGTAATTTTGATGAATGGTTTTCAGGTAATAAGAATGAACCACACCCCTGATCCTTGGTCCTAACAGCCCCTTTAAACCTCTGATCCTTGATCTATTGACCTTCCCTCACCTAATTTAATTACCAGACCTTCCTTTATCACTCCGGATTCAGTTCCCACTACTGTAGACACATCCCCACCACCCTTTAGTTCTTTTTTACCTACTCTTGATCCACATTCTGTTACTATTGACACTTCCATCACCATAAATAGACCCATTAGGAACAAACACCTTCCTTCTTACCTAAAAGACTATGATTGTCCAACCATCCAGAACCCTTCACCATCCCCCACTGCCCTTATCACCTCTATTCAAGAGCCCAAAACCTATAAAACTGCTCTCAAGTACACAAATTGGAGAACTACCATGCATGATGAAATTGATGCGCTTCATCACAACCATACTTGGTCTCTTATTCCTTGCCCACCTATAGCTAATGTTGTTGGTTCTAAATGGATTTTTCAAACAAAGGTTAAAGAAGATGACACTATAGACAAGTTTAAAGCTCGTCTGGTTGCTAAAGGATATACACAAATTCCTGACATTGACTTTGGAGAAACCTTTAGTCTTGTTGTTAAAGCCCCAATCATTCATGTTATCCTCTCTCTGGTTATGCGCTTCAAGTGGCCTCTTAAATAATTAGATGTCAAAAATGCCTTCATATGTGGCACACTAACGGGTTTATATGGAAAACCTCCAGGCTTTATGCATTTGCAACCGTGATCATGTTTGTCTTCTCTATAAATCTATTTATGGGCTCAAACAAGCCCCTCGTGCTTGGTTTGCAAAATTATCTACTTGTCTTACTTCAATTGGATTTGTATGTGGTAAAACAGATTCCTCACTCTTTATTTATTGTCATGGCATTAACTTCACTCTTTTTACTTGTTTATGTAGATGATGTTATCATTACTGGAAACACTCCAACCTTTATTTTTGATCTTACTCAACGACTCCGTACAGAATTTGCTCTCAAAGACCTTGGCCAATTACATTACTTCCTTGGACTTGAAGTTCGTTGCTTCTCTGGCGGACTTACAATTTCCCAAGTGAAATACGCGGGAGATCTTTTGGCCAAAGCTAATATGCTTGAATCCTCAAAGATTACCACTCCAATTGCTCACAAAGCACTTAAACTTAATGATGATCACGAGCCCGTGGATCCTAATGAGTATCGTCAACTGTGTGGTTCTCTCCAATATCTTACTTTCACTAGACTGGACATCATACATGTTGTCAATCTTGTGTGCCAACACTTTCAGAATCTAACCAAAAAGGATCTTCGTGTTGTCAAACGCATACTGCGATACATAAAAGGAACTCTAACACATGGTCTTCGTTACTTATCTCAAAGCTCTCTCACTCTCAATGTTTTTTATGATGCAGATTGAGCAGGATGTCCAACCATTAGACGAAGCACCATAGCCTATTACATCTTCCTTTGCTCAAACTATGTATTGCGGGCGTCAAAGAAACAACCAATTGTCTCTCATTTTAGCACTGGAGTTGAATACAGGTCCCTAGTAACCACAGCTGCTGAACTCACGTGGCTTCAATACCTTTTTTTCAACCTTGGCATCACTCTTGAACGTCGTCCCTTGTTTTTTTTGTGACAATCAAAGTGCTATTCACCTATCTCACAATCTAGTGTTTCATGCTCATATAAAACACATTAAAATTGATTACCACTTCATTCGTGAAAAGGTCACTACTGGTGACCTCTAACTCCGTTACATCCCTACAACTCACCAAATTGCTGATGAGTTTACTAAAGCATTGTATAAAGATTCCTTTGTTACTTTTCTTAACAAGCTTGACATTCATCCTTCCCCATAACCAACCTTGAGAGGGATGTTGAGAATAGTCAAGATTCCCCAAATAGTGCAGATCCCACAATTATAGCATTAGAAAAAGATAAATCAAGTAAACCATTAAAAAACAACTTGCACAAAAGCCTTGCCTTGATTCATGGGATTAAATCAATCAATTATCATAAAGTGTCCTAAATATATTTCCTTTTATATTTTACTACCATTGTGTTGTATACTTATAAATCTATATAAGACCTTTTGTAAATATAATGTAGTGAATATATATTTCATAAAAAATTCTACAACACCCTTTCTTTTTTTAAATATATCCAAGAATAATATAGTCGGGAATATCATTTCTAAATAATTTTAAAATATATTTGATAAATTTTAATATACGTTAGAATGTTTTTTAAAAGTCAGATAATAGAAAAGAAAATGAAAAGAAAAATAAGAATTGTAGTTAAAAAAAGAATGTAAATTCTTTTATTTCCGTGAGAATTTCACGTTCTCACCCTTCCTCTTGAAAATAAAAAGTTAGTGAAACGTATAATTATAGTTTATTCAAGAATAAGATAAATTTGAGGATAAAAGTTAATAACCACCTAACAAATATTACCTTAGAAATATATACAGAATTATGTGCGTTGGGTCAGGAACCACCATCTGAAGTGTTAGAGGTTGGTGTTTGGTTAGAAGTTGGAGTTGGTCAAATTAATTTTAATTTTTTTTTTATAATCAAATAAAATTTTAATTGTCTCAAATGACGTGAAAAATTAATATTAAACTTTAAATTTTTTATTTTTAAAACTCTATTTTCTCAATTACATACCAAATAAAAACACATTCGCAGCTTAATTACTTAGGATTTGAACATAAAATTATGGGTGATGCAAGCCTACAGAGAGACAGACAAAGTATTCATATGGTTAGAATCACGTCCAATACTTTTGTTTTACTCTAGGATCAATGATCCTCAACCGAAATCGAAAGTCGAAAACTACCTTTTGAAATATAAAAATCACCTGCTTTGTCTTTTAACAAATTTATTATATATACACACATAATTTAAATTCATAGAAAATATTTGAAAAATCAAACTACTTATTATATTATATTAGATTTTGTTGATGTATCCAATGCTTTTTAAACAGGTTGTGATGAATATTTTTTATTGTGTTGTTATTGGAAGAAAATTGTGTAATAATGACACTGAAAAGTATGTATAATATCATTTTGTTTTATTGCATGATAATACATACACAGCACTGCTGGAATGGAACGATTAAGATAAATATATATATATATATATATATATATATATATATATATATATATATATATATATATATATATATATATATATATATATATTCTGGAACGGCCTCAAATAGGATACGCATCACCACCCTGTGATTTAATTTGAGGAGCTTTCCTTTGATAACTGAATATGTTAACACAAATTCTATAAGGAAACATAATTAACTAAATTCACTGCATTCTTTTAAATAAAAGAAATATGATTAAATTAATCAAATTTTTAGTTATGTCATGATATCACGATGATTACACATACAAAATTTAAAAAATAATATTTTATTTGTATGATAAATTATATAAATTTTGTTAAAATAAAAATTAATTAATGAGATATAAAAAATTATTAAATTGTACAAATTTTCATATATTTAATCCATTTAATAAAAATAATTTATTCAATAGTTAAATTAAAAAATTAATAAATAATTTATATTTTATCGTAAATTGAGAAGTAAAAGAAGTCTTAAAGACTTACTTCGCCTCTATATATATAAAATAAAAGGAAAGTTTTCTTTCGACACGTGTCGTCATATTATGATTTACAAAAAAATTCCGTTCATAAATTCTCTCATTGTTTGAATAATAATAATAATAAATCTTGCTCATGAAACTAAATTAATTACTTGCAACCATAATCATTAAAAAATGAAAAAAGATTTACCTGTTCCATTTTGTTTATTTTCATATCCTCAATTTTCTTTTCAAATTAATTCTAACATCTATTCTCACCTATTCTTTTTAATTTTAATCTAAATTACATATTAAATTATAATAGATTATCTTCATTAGATATTTCTTTATTTGATTTAACTTCAATTTTTATTATCTAAATGGTAATTTCTATTATGAAATATAAGATTCATTTTTCTATTATTTAAGTTTAAGCAATAAGTGGGATGTAAAAGAAAAAATATTTAATATAAGTTGGATGTAAAATAAAAAAAATTATTTTTATTTAGAGACAAGAAAATATTTTCTTAAACAGTTTAGTATATATTATATAGGTGGATTTAACTTTCTTTCATTATATTGTATGATAAATATTTTGATATAAGTTTACGCATAAGAATATACATTCCTTATGTATCACTAGAACTATGCAATGCTAAGGTTCAATTGTTCAAGCTTAAATTATTAATTTATGCAATAAAATATAATAATTATATTTCCTATTATTTTATATCATACGTTTTATATATTTTCTATAACAAGAATAAATATAATAGACTATAAGAACAAAATTTTAAAATTTGATTTTAATTACTTATAATGATCAATTTCATATTTTTCGGAAATAAAATTGAACATAATGGATTAAGTATAAAAAAAATTAATTTAAGTTACTTAAGTCGATTTATCATTCTTATATTAATTTTTTTGCATCAAATAAAAATTCATATTAAAATATAAGAATCAATTTTTGGTTATTAAAGTTTAAACATTTTATATTCTTTAAGGAATAGTTAATTGGACACAATGAATTAGTTAGGTATGATTATTATCTTTTAATTTGATTAATTTATAAAATTATCCATTAGTTATTATATTTTAAATTTCCTTTTTCATTTCTATTATATTCCGAATAGTAAAAGGAAAACTATTCAAATTAAGTTGGATGTAAAAAAATATATTCAACATATATTTGATTTAAAAAGAAAAATTATAGGGATTAAAATTAAAAGACTTTCATTTTGTAGAGATAAAAAAATATATTTAATCATTTAAATTAAGACGTATTAAATATTTTAATACATAATTTTTTATTTAAATAGATTTAACTTGCTTTAACTTTATTGTATCATAAATATTTTAATTAAAATAAGTTTACACATAACAAAATATACTCCCTATATATCACGAAAAATAGAGAATCCTAAAGTTCAATTCTCTAAACTTAAATACCTAATTTTTACAATAATATCTAAGAATCATATTTCTTATTGTTTTAGTTTAGACATTAAGTTTATACTTTTTCTGGCCCGATAATTGAACACAATAGAAAAGCATAATTATTTTATTTTTATTTTAATTACTTATTAAATTATGGTGATGCGTTTTTACTAGAGATTTCTCCAAACAACTTTAACTTTTTTTCAATTTTTATTATATAAGCTTACAATATATATATATATATATATATATATATATATATATATATATATATATAATTCCTTATCTTCAGTTAAATTATTTAATCTTGAAAAACATTGTATTATATAGGGGTGAGTTTGGAATTGAAACTCAATTAAAAATTTATGTATTAAGTTATTTTAAAATGAGAAGTTATACTATAAATTTGATCGTAAAACTTACTGAAATAAGTTAAAAATAACTTATTTTAATAAGTTATATGAAGTAATATATTAAAATAAGTCAAAAACAACTCATAAAAGTTATAAATTATTTTCATAAGTTTTCTATAAACTCTTCTAAACTTACCCTATATAATTTATAAATCATTTTTCTATTAACCTAAGATATTTTGTAGTGTTAATATTTATTTATTTTTTAAATTGTTCACATTATCCGATATGCATTATAGCAATGGCATCAATGGTACCTGAAAATGACAGTAGACGTTATACCTGAAAGTAAGTTTGGAGCTTCTTCTTCAAAGTCGTATACTCCAGATTGATCTGTTGGAAAGTCCTTAAGCATCTGAAATTGTTATTCTTATACTCACATTAATCATCTAAAATATATTAGTAAAAGAAAAAATCGAGATAGGTTAGAAAAACTTTGTTAACCAGTGATATATATTTTTTTGATGTTGTCTTTATATCTTTATTACAAAACTAAATAAAAAAACAAAATGTATAAAAATGCGTTTCATACTTTATTATTGAATGAAAAGTATAAAAATAACATTGTTTATTAAAATATTTAAATAACATTATTTGCGTGGCTCAAGCAAGGAGGAAAAAAACTCATAATTATATAGTTACCCCTCATAGTTTTCTGCTGCGCAATACTCACTGAACCTTGTACATTCACTCTTAACCTTCTTTGCTCCAATGCTGTCAATATTAAATCGATAACTTCAGGGAAAATTATTTAATGCTTTAATTGAAACAATATGTTATGATTAAGATTTTGATTAAGGGAAAAAAAGATAATCATATTCTTAATGATCAGATCAAGCATTTCACCTTGAGCAACTACCCTTGAATTGATGCATGTAATCTTCCAGTTTGGTGAAATTCGGGGGGTTACTCATCCTGTGTAGTGTAGCACACTAGAGTAAGCATACGAGAACAAGAGAACTTGAAAGTAATAATTAGTTAATTGCTGAGTAATTAATTACTTACAGTGCTCGTTCTATGTTGCAGATAAGTCTTACAGAGTCACTGTAGAAAAGGGTCACAATTTCTTCCACAAAATTGGGATTAACATCGTCTTGCAATTCCTCTAATTGAATGAATTGCTCATCAAGGTAACCCTGTATATATACCAACATGAATAAAGTTAAATTCAAAGTGTGGATAGGAAAATATATTCCCAAAAAGATTAAAGAAAATGAAAGGGAAACTGCTTAATGAGATTAATATTTAATTACTGCATTTATGCATATAACCTTTTTTAAGGTAGTGATTACTCTCCTGATATTGAAGCTAGACCTTATTTAGAGATTCTCAATCTAAAAGAAGTAATAGAAAAAATAAAGAGAAGACTGAAGACCGACACACAGATATCTGAAGATATTCATAATCCACCTTAGCAGTAGAAAATTAAAAAGAGAAAAGAATAAATGCTATATACATAGGAGATTTTTTTGACGGCCTACAGAGAATTATTCGAGATGTAAAATAAATTTTCATGTTTTTTGCGATAATTTAATGTATAGGACTATTGGATTATATAAGTTTATGTGTAACTCATAATATAGGGAAATATATAAATGATATTTTAAGTACATAGACCTTTCACGTGTTTAGATTATGAGTTACTTAGTGGTAATAGTTGAAATTGGAGGTGAAAATATAGCGTTATAATCTATACGTTTGTTATTTAAATAAAATAAAATTCATTCTTAAATTTCAAGGGCAAAGGATTCCTTACTCTAAATTCTTAGTCAATCAATGAAAAAATAACTCCCGCCATTACAATACAGAAAATTTTGTGACTTTTTCAGACAAAGGAGATAATGGTGTTTGTAAAGTGATAGAGACAAGTTTATGTCCTAATAAAAGATATTAAATAATAAGATAATAATAATAAGAGTTTTGACAGCAAAGACCTCATCAAGGAGTGAACTTCGCATGAAGAGTGCCTGTTGTTTGAACATGTCTCTTTTTGTTGAGAGTGATGAAAGGTATTGACAGAAAAAGAAGGGTATGTGGGTTGTTGATTTGTTCTAGACGTGGCAACTAATATTTATAGCATTGGGATGGTATCGGTGCAGAGGAAAACCAGAGAATATCATTCACTAATCATTCATCCTTTCCCTTTTTTTTGTCCTCTCTACTGCCCTTATAAATTGATTGCTCCAAAGTATAAGATGCAATTAAAAAGCATATTCCCTATGGAACATATTATTATCTACTAGTTTAGATTTTTTTTTGAGTCTTTTTCATACATAAAGTACTTCCCACACGGCATACATTAAAAAATCTAAAGTAGAATTATTTTATTAATAACCGAATACTTCAATTAATATAATTTTTTAAGTAAAGTTTTGAGTTTGAATTATCTATTAAAAGAGTTAACTTAACCATAATATGAATATTTTTTACTCGAAAAAATTTGTCTTGTTTTAAAAAAATCCTACTTAAAATATACATGCCATTGTATCGAAGTCCCAAATATCTACCAGTTTTGAATAATGAATCGTGTTTCTTATGTTAATAAATCATTATTCATATACATCTTTACTAATCAATTGAGAAGATGGAATTATATAATAATTAATATTGATTATAATACCATTAAAAGATGGAACCATATTCATACATTTAAATGTTCTTCTTGCAGCTGAAATTTTTAAACATTTTTCTGTATAATTTCCTATATGCTTATAATACCATTAAAAGATATTATTATGAAGTAAGTTATTCTCAGCATGCTTATATAGATACAATGTTATAACATCCTCTTCCGGGTTTCAATGTTTTTTAAAATTTGTTCCTGTATAACAATGTAGTTGAAGGAGGAGGTAGTGCATCAAATGATTCCAACCATAATGTTTCCTTACCAATTGCTCCTATTCAAATAAAAGGTTAATGTTTAATCTTATTTTTGTTAAGAAAACTGAAAATGTTGCAGACCATTGATACGAACCATCAGGTGATGAGAGCATGATGATACCAACATGAAATTTTAAGATATTGTTCTAGCTTTTAATAATATTAAACAACATATTTTATATAATATTATGATGTTTACATGGATAAAATGTTCAATATGGTTCAACCAGCAAGGAACATAGCAACAGGTTGCAATGATGATGTCTTTTTATCAACTGTTGGTGTTCAAATGAAAGGTGAGTATATAATTTTATGTTTGTTACTCATACTAACATCATAAAATCAAAAAGTTTGATCAATCAATTTTCTTTACTTTAGGAAATGGAGCATTAACATTATTCATGACCCCAAATTTGATCCAACCTTCGATGAATAAAACCTCATTATCAGACATAACAAATGGTATGATAAATTTCATATTTTGTATAATTTTATGATCGTTATAAACCTACCAATAAATGTGCACTATGCTTTTATGAGCGGGTAACACAGTAACAGGTTCCAACCATGATATCTCTCTATCAATTGGTGGTGTTCAAATGAAAGATGAATATATAATTCTATGTTTCTTAGTAATACTTGAATGTCATAAAAGTGGTATGACTTAATTCTTATTATTGTAGGAAATGGAGAATTAACATTTTTCATGACCCTAAATTTGGTTCAGCCTTCGATGAATAGAACCCTTTTATTAGACATAACAAACGATATGATAACCTTTTCCTATTTTTTGTGTTTTCGAAATTACTTCAACAAATATATATACGAAACATTAGTGGTTTTTATATCTGATTAAAGGAAACAAGTTTGAAAAAAAGACTTAACATTGGTGGTGCAAATCAACCTGCCAACATAAATAATATTAAAGATGGGTTATCTATGATTATTTTCCAACTTAATACAAAGTAAAGTGATGTTTATATTCATTTGATAACTATTTTTCTTTAACATATTTGGCACACTATTCAAACAGTATGTCCGAAGTATGTAATGTTTTCCAAAAGAAAAGGTAACCTTATTTTTATTATGGTTATATCAGGTCATCAAATACACCTTCCTTAAATCATCCTATCTTATTGTATCATTTGAATAATATCATGTTGTTAATGTAGGATTGTTTCATGATGAACCTACATTATGCATGCAGTTCATTACAAGCAGTGAAGCATAAAATTGTTCACTCTAGAGTACTTTATAGTGATACCTCAAAGAACCTATCATCACTGTTTGAAGCAGAAGTTTCTAATGACAATAGAAACTTTCAACATCGAGGATTTGATCAAGCAATGAATAATAAAGGTTTTCTCTTCAACTGGTTTATAAATTTATTTTACCTTTTAATAAGTGCCATAAATAGACCATGCTTAATCATGCACATATTCATAAGGATTTTATGAAATTGTTTAAATTGATTAGATGACATCAATTTGTCAAATACATCAAATTTGATGTCATTATTAAATGGAGTTGAACTTCATGAGTTAGACCACCTTCCTGAAAATAGTGAATCGGAAATTGGAGCATTGGAAGCAACTGTCACTAATGAAGATGACTTGATGATCACTTAACAACTATTATGATTTGTATTTTTTAATGCAAATTTCTTTACAAATTTTTTCAAACAATTTTTGTTTTGATGTTTAAATTAACCACAGTTTGTAATGCAAATGATGAATGTAACTTGGATCAAAACATTGATGAGGTTCTTATGTATGAAGAAAATGAAGAAGGTAAATGAAGATAATGATCACTATGTCCTTCAATATGTTGATGTGTTATTTGCTGCAAACTAATTAATTACTACATTCCTTCATCAGATTATTTCAATGAAATTATTTATCAACCGCATTCTCAAGTTATTTTTTACAATTTTCATTTTTCTATGTAAACATAATTTATTTTATTTATTTGTATTATTGATTTTAACAATGCTTAAAAGTTAATTTAATCATATTTTGTTTTCATGTTAAAATTAACCACAGTTTTTAATGCAAACGATGAATCAAACTTGAATCAAGATGTTGATGGGTTTCCCATATTTGAAGGAGATCAAGAAAGTTATTCAACTTAATGATGAGCATGTCATTCAATAGAATGTTATCCTATTTTATAAAAACTAAGTGTTTACTTAATAAATGGATCAGATGGGTACAATGAAATTAATTATCAACCCCAACCTCAAGGTATTTATTTCACTTTTCATGTATCTTATGAAATTCAAAATTGTTTGACATATGTTACATATCAAATGTTTAATGACTTTGTTTTCTCAGAAACTTGGGACATAGGTAACCCTATTTGGCAGTGTCAGTACTACAAGGCTTTTATGTGGCTGGATGAAACATTGGCCAAATCAAGAAAGCTTAAGACACTATTATTCTCTCTTTGTTGTATGTAAGAAAAAGTTCACTTCCCATTACTGAAAATAGCTCCACAGACTCTTATTGATCTATATTTAAATACTGATGATTAAAGTGTTCATTTCCTAAAGAATATTAGAGCTTTTAATGCTATGTTTGCATTCACCTCCATGTCTGGAAAGATTAATCATGGCATTAGTGATGGGACTGGCCCCCTAATTTTGGTATTGGGTGGACAAAATTTTCACTCAGTCGGAAGCCTGTTGCCTGTAAATTTAGAGAGGTTAAGGTTTGCACAGTTATATATCTACGACACAGACCATGAAGTTAAAAATAGAATTAATGTCTTCTGGTACATGTATATGTTGAAAAAGATTTGACTTTACAAGATTTTTCTGCTATATTATTTTCTTTGATACATATATATTTCTTAACTTCACTCTTATATAGGTCTGGAAGAACTTCACATCAACTGGATTTTGATATAGTCACAAACATTAAGAACATGTTTGATGAATATAATGTTCTCATAAAACGTTTCTGCTATGCAAGAGACCATTTCAGCAATGAAAATTATAGTGATGTCAGTTAAAGTTAATCAAGAAAAGGAATACTAACAGAAAGACTTATAACCTTCCATCAGTTTCTGAGATTGCAGCTTTGGTGGTAGGTGACATTGATTATGTAATTGTTGATTGAGACATAATACTTGAAACAAAATCCAGAGGTCTTCCATATAGATCCTCTCCACCCATTGTACCTAGGATTGCAATATCCTTTACTCTTCCCTTTTAGGGAGGATGGGTTTTGTCCTGATATCTCATGTGATAATTCTTTGCCCAGGAGATCATCATTAAAGTTGTCAAAAATCATAATGAGTGAATTCTTTGCATATAGATTTCAAGATAGAGAAGGTGATTCTCCAATATTGTTGAAATCTAGATGTTTGTTCCAACAGTTCTTAGTGGACACATACATCATGGTTAAGTCTGAGAGGCTGAAGTACATTAGATTCAAACAACCAAAATTAAAGGCAGAACAGTAGAACATGCTTTAAACAAGTTCAATTAAGTACCTATTTAAATATGTTCACAAAGGGGGTGATAGAGTCACTACAACATTACTACCAGGAGGGTGTAATCGATGAAATCAAAACATACTATAATTGCAGGTACATCTCAGCCTGTGAAACAAGTTGGCAATTATTCAGTTTTGATATACAATTAAAAGAACCACTGGTTATTCGACTCAAGTTTCATCTTCCTGGTGAGCAATCTAAAGTGTATGAAGATGGGAAAACATTAAGAATGTTTTGAATAGGGTTAACTTAAAATATACAATGTTCATTGGGTGGATGAAGGCAAACAAATTCCGTCCTCAGGAAAGAACATTGACATATACTAATTTTCCTACAAAACTTATTTGGAAACAAAATTATGGAATTTGGTTGCCGAGGAAACAAGGGTATGCTATTGGGAGAATATCACATGTTCCACCCACCGTTAGAGGACAATATTATCTCTGTTTATTATTAAATGTGCAAAAAGGGTGCAAGGACTTTGCAGAAATTCATAGGTTAATGGCATAACATATAATACCTTCAAAGAAGCATGTTATGCACTTAGATTATTACATGATGATAGAGAGTTTATGGATGCTATCAATGAGGCCTCAACATGGGCATCTGGCTATTATCTCTGAAAATTGTTTTCAATCTTATTGGTCTCTAACAACATTTGTAGGCCTGGGGCAGTTTGGAATAGTTGTTGGAGATAATTATCTGATGATGTCATCTATAAACAAAGGAGATTGATGGAATGTCATGGTCAGTTTATTAGGTGTATACAATGCATAAATATGATTAAATTATTTCATTTTATGTTTATAATTATAATTTCTCTCTTAATGTTTACAGAAATTCATTTGGGGATACAACTTTGTCTGGCAGATATAGAACAAATCATGCAAAGCAATGGTAGAAGCCTGAAGGAGTTCCATGGAATGTCATATCCTCCAACCAACTTGGTTGACAACTTACAAGAAAGGGTAATTGTTGAAGAACTTAATTTTAGTTGTGCTGATTTATTGACATCCCTTGATAGATATCAATCATATCTAAATCCAGAACAAAATTATGTTTTTGAGATTATAAGAATGTTGTCAATCAGAATAGAAGAGGGTTTTCTTATTCTATATGGATATGGGGGGATAAGGAAAACATTTGTCTGGAACACTCTATCTACAACAATTATATCAAAAGGTTAGATTTGCTTAAATGTTGCCCCAAGTAGAATTGCATCCCTTTTATTGCCAAATAGTAGGACCGCATATTCTAGATTCAAAACCCCCTTGTTTGTTAATGAGGATTCAACCTATAATATTAAACAAGGATCTATTCATGCAAAGTTAATTTAGTAAGCAAGACTGATTATTTAGGATGAAGCTCCCATGGTAAATAGATTATGCTTTGAGGCTTTGGACAAATCTCTAAAATACCTTCTCCCTTGTTCATCTTCATTTGATCCTACACTACCTTTTAGAGGTAAGGTTGTTGTTCTTGGAGGTGACTTTAGATAAATATTGTATGTTATTCCCAAAGTGTCCAAACAAGACATTTGTCTTGTAACAATTAATTCATCTTATCTTTGGTCTTCTTGTCAAGTTTTAAGGTTAACAAGAAACATGCATCTTGATCAAAGAAACTAGTGTCAACTTGATACCAAGCAATTCAGTGATTGGTTTCTTAATATAGGTGATGGCCTCATTGGAGATTCAACCGAAGGGGAATCTGAATTGAAATTCCATATGATATTCTTATACAACACTCTGATTTAACTTTTGATGAATTGATTAGCTTTGTGTATCGAGATATGTTACAACACCTAAAAAACATATCGATATTCAAAGACAGATCAATCTTAGCTCTTACATTGGATGTTGTTTCTAAAGTGAATAATTACATCATAGGGAAGATACAAGGACAATAAAAGTCATACCTCATTTTAGACTCAATTTGTAGAGAAAAAAATTGTTCAAAATTTGAATTGGAGACCTTCACTCCAGACGTTCTTAATGCAATAAATTGTTCTGGTGTTCCTCCTCATGAATTGATCCTAAAGATAGGTGTTCCTGTGATATTGTTAAGAAATTTTTTAGACCAATCTAACAGATTGTGTAATGGTATAAGGCTGCAATTCAAAAGATTCAGGAATAATGTCCTTCGATGTCAAGCGTTAACAAGGACTAAATTAGGGACATCGTTCGCATTCCAATTATAAGCATGATACCTTCCTTGGAAACTCTTACCATTAAATTTTAAAGGAGACAATTCCCCATCATGGTGTCATTTGCAATGACAATAAATAAGTCTCAAAGACAAACTCTTTCAAATGTTGAGTTGTATCTACCTCAGCCAGTCTTTACACATAGGCAATTATATATTGCATTGTTAAGAGTCAGATCAAGAAAGGGTCTAAGGATCCTACTTGAAATCCATGATGATATTTCTCCAAACGACACCATCAATGTTGTGTATAGGGAAATATTCTCTAAGTTGTCTTAGGTATGTATTTTCTACATTGTAATTTTAAACTCAACTTATTAACAGTGTCTTTCTAAAAGCATGTATAAAATCTTATAATAAATTTGCTTTATTTCAGTTTTCTATCTACATGGAAATCCATCAATCAGGTATCGTCAAAGGTATGTTCATATTATCATTTTTTTATATGAAAAATAAGAATGAAGTTTTTTTTAGTATATGAAAAATAATCATTTTAAATCGAATAATCACAATTCAAGCATCATAAAATACAATATTTGAATCAAGTACGTGAAAAGGAAAAAGATATTTGGATTGTATCACTCTACCGTTGAAAGGTTAAATCATGAGATCAAATAATGTTTGTCCACCAAACATCCTTTTATTGAAGTAAGAAATCATCAAAATGGTTGTATATTTCCATCACTTATTTGAACAAATTTTAGAACTTCTTCCCATATATATTCTTGTCTTTGTATCATTGAACCCATAATACAAAACATTTATATTTTTATTCTCCCGTATTAGATAATGTGTAACTTCATGCTTATTTTTTTCCAAAATGTATTTTTTACTTAAATTGTTTCGTTATCATAATGAGTTACTAATGTTTCATATTCCTTTAATGAAGTAATTATTCTTCTAACGGTATATCATCTAAAATGAATTGTTAAGTTAACTATTTCTGTAACAATTATTTTTATGTAAGTCGAAAAAAGTTGTCAGACAACGCATAAGTTCTAAAACTAGTTTTCATTTAAAAATATTATTAATACCCACTTACACAGAATTCTAAACAATCTTTACATAAATTTCAAATAAAGAATTCTATTTTTAATTTCTTATCTTATATATAATCACACAAAACTTTTATTACATAATTAAATATTTTTTCCATGCATCATAATCTATGACATTACGTCACAAACTCAAAAAAACTTTATTTAGACTTAAGTAAAAAAAATTATTATAAATGACAAATTATCCTACAGATATTTAATGTAACTATATTTCTCGATGGTCGAGACCATAAAAATAACTTTATGACACTTAATTTATGTGCTTGGTAGTTAAAAAAAAGTTTTTATAGATGAGTTTATTCTAATTAAATTGATTTTTATAAATAAATAATTTTATTAGCATCTTATACCATGAAAAGGTATAATGGGGTGCCTAGATTAAATTATTTTTAAAAAATGTTTCAATAATAAATTATTTTTTGTCTAAATGTATATATTAGGTGAAAAGTGCGTGATTTTAAACTATATTCTATTCCTTTAAAAAAAATATCGTATTCATCTAAATTGTTCAAAATAATAGATTACTTTTAATAGTAAAATTATAGAAAGACTATATGGTATAAATTAGATTATTCACCCAATTAATCAGGTCTGTAGTTATTTTATTTTATATTAGCATTGGAGGTTATAATGTATTGATTTTATATTACCAAAGAGTATATATTTGGTTTATAAATAGAATAATGTAAATAGTATAGAATTATTGTCCAACAAAAGCCAACATGCTTTGATATGATGAGGATTGAGGACAAGAGAGAAAAAAAATCTTACAGAATATAAAATAGATATTTGAACTGATCCTTCCCGTTTGGCAAGAATATATAAAAGAAAGCATAAAAAAAGTGTTTAGTTCTTCATTTAGGTTGGTTAAATTTCGATTTAATTAACTCTAAAAGAATCATAATCAAACGATGTTTTGACCTTTAACTCAATATTAACTTTTAAATTTTTTTATTTTTATAACTTTATTTTTTGTAATTATATATTAAACAAACTGAATAGTGCAGTTTATCTGTGTATAGGTAGATTGATTTAGTTTAGCATACATTTTATTAAAAGTTACTTCCTAAAAGAACACGAACAATCATGCGTTGTGTCATTTTCAGTATAAGAGTTGTTTGCCAATTGAATTGGAGGGTGACACGAGCTACTTTTTTTTTATCCAAACTCTCTTTTTATTCATAGAATAGATATAAAGTAAGGAAAACAAGCTGAATAATTTATATACCATAAATATCTATGATCATGAATCCAAAAGATGACAACACTCATTAATCATCATTTTCTCTTAATTTCAATTTTGGAAATAAGCTCTAAATTTCGACTCATTGCACAATAATAATAATAATAATTTAATTAAACATATGAAATATTTCTTTGTTTAAATTTAGTCCTTAATATTTTTTAGGAGTTAATCTCTATCAATAATTTATAATAAGGCCTAACAACGAATTTGCTCCGTGTATATATTTCTTTGTTTTTAGTCCCAAACAATTTTTTTAATATTGTGAAAATGTTTTAATATGTGATTTGCCTAATTAAAACTTTATCTCACTTATTGACTTCACTATCAAAGGACCCATCACGACTTGTATTAACCAAACCAATATAGTTAATGAAAATCAATAATGATACAAACTAAATTTAAATATTTTTAAAATGTTAAGCAATTTTTTATAAAGAAACTAAATTTGAATTAAAAAATATTTGTAAGGACCAAATACTTAAATTAAATTTAGTAATAACACTTTATTTTTATTTTTTATTGTTATTATTATTTTACACTGATTTGTTTATATTCATCTGGCATAATTACAGTAACCCGTTACTTTTAACTTTTTTTTATGCGTTACACTGTTTGATTCGTACCTTAAAAAAACCAATGAAAATTGATATCGATGGAGGCGAATAATTGAAAGTTGGAAAGGAGATTGGAGGTTTGGTTGACAGTTAACTTAAAAAAGATTTTACAATTAAAGGGAATTTTTATTGTTTCAAATGACATGTATTAATCTTTAAATTTTTTTATTTTTATAACTTCATTTCTTCAACTGCAAACCAAACGAGTGTAAATGACGGTGACACATGCATGCACCCAAGGTTTTGTGTTCCAATCCCTCCGAAGAATGTCAACATAACACTTGACAACTAATGTTGTATGCACAATATAGGAAGTGTAGTGGTAGAAACATTACATCAATTTTTAGTTGCATTGGAGAATCCTACTTTCAATAAACAAATGGTGGACCCTAATATGTCTTTTCCCAGTTCACCCCAACCTACACAAGTCAACGTAATGTGGAAACAAGTAACTGAAAAGATGAGTACATGAAAATTCATTCGATATCAATGGCTGTCCGTTAAAGGGAGTTCTAGTTCTGAAATACACAAACACAGGGTAAAATAATTGTTCAGAACAAAGTCATACTACTACTGTCTTAACATTTACGTCACACTCAAAAAAAAAATGGTCTCCATTTTACTAATAGGGTGTTTATTAAATAGATTTTTTTATTTTATTAATAGGGAGTTTATTAAATGGATTTTTTTTATTCCCATAAATTTTAAACGAGCAATCTAAACTTTTGATTGTTTGAATAAATATTTCTAGTAAACTAAGAATATTTTAAATAAACCAAATGTATAAATAACATTCTTAAAAAATATAATTTGTGAAGGATCAATATCAACCCTTAAATTTCTCCATTTCTCCAACTCCGTTTCCCCAACCCTTAAAGGCTTGTGTATATAAATTTTAATTTAAATATGCAAACATATATCTAATAAAAATACCAAATAATTTTAATATGTAAACATAGAGGAAGCTGGAAAGTCAAGTCTCATATGAAATGATTTTTTTAAAATTATCAAAGTTAACTTTTTTTGGGAGCCTTTCATTTATGAATTTAGTGTTTGAGCATCTTTGGACTCCCTTCAAGACTAGCGCCGCAACGGCTAGATCAATGGTTGTCTATGCAACTAACAACTTTAAGATAGATATACATGACCACCATAAATTGAAGTACCAAATTGTTGGTTTACTCTAAAAAGTCTACTTATGATTTTAGGTTATGTTTCAATGTACATATGAAATTAGAAAATTGGTAGAAAATAATTAAAATGGAAATAAATAAGGTAGAAACAAGATTATATATATATATATATATATATCGTTTAGATAGATATAAATACAAGAGAATGAAGTAAAAGAAAGTAATATTTTCTTATTTAGATTGATGAAATGAAGTTGTGTAAAAATTATTAATATTTTCAATTTTATATATAAAAAATTACTTTTTTTACTAAAATATATTTAACTTCTTATATATAAAAATTACATTTGTATGAGAATTTTATTATTTACTAGAATAGTTCTTGTACCAAAAACTTTATTTTCTTTATCTTACTGAAAAACTTTTTAGTATAAGAAATACTTCTAATAAAGCAATATGGTGTGAAAAGTAATAGGATACATCCTATCATAATCTATTAACTCATTAAATATAAAATAACAAAAAGATATAATAATTTATCTCATCTTAACTCCCTTATTCTATCTATCAAATACCCTTAATATCAAGTTGTCTTAAATAGGGGTCTATAGAATCATAAGTCTACTATAATATAATATCTGTTTCCCAATAGCCTAAGTTTGCTATCAATTTGAAGGGACAAACTAAAAACAAACATTTTTTTCTTGTTAGGTCATAAAATCTTGAAGTTTATTATAAGAGAGTTGAAAAATGCTTAACAAAAAATCCACTTTGAACTTCTAGACAATTAAGAATACCATTTATGTTTGCAAAACTATTCATAACCTTTAACTTGTACCACCCAAGGTGTTAATAACTTCTTATTTTGCACTAATTTTTAATGAAATAGTATAATTAATTATCGTGTTACATACTACAATAAATGTAGCATTTATTTTATTTCATTAACCCTTCCAACCAAAAACAGACATTAAAATTTATAAAAGTTTTTATAAATAATAATAATAAAATATACATACATAAATCTAACAATAACGATAATAATATAAAATTATAATATTAATAATAATTAAGTTATTATTTTTAAATTTTAAATTTATACTTATAGAAAATAAAAAAATAATAATGATAATATTTTTTATATTGAAGCATGAGCAGAGCATCTCTATATAAGTATAAAATGATCGTGGTCAATCATTATGATTTTAAGGTCCCTACTCCATTTTTTACGTAAAATCAACAAATTACCAAAACAATCATTTTCATTGCTTTGATTCCATGTTCCTAATACACCGTACACGCAAACTGTTATCAACCATCCGATATGAATCAATGGTTACTATTAGTGGGAGGACCATCCTCAGGATGTCTTCAAGAGGACCAAAGAATTTTCCTCGAAAAGAGGCTTGTAATTTATTCTCTGTTGCCCATCAAATAAAGAACAAAAGTAAGCAGACTTTGCAATGCCACTGACGTTAATCTGCATTTCTCTGAATCGGTTTCTGCAGATGCTCTATCACATTCACATCTATCCATGGAACTGATTCTGTGGCGTGTCAAAAATACTCCGGAACGAGAAATACATATGCTCTCTGTATGTGTGTATCTATCCGTTGGATGTGACGGTTTTTGATATTCTGCCTCGTAGTAGTATTCGATATTGATAAGAACGCCACTATGGCCTCAATAAACCATCGATCAGATGTTACTTCCAGCATCTTCATAAAGACGTGTACATATTTTTTACTACTATGACATACAAACAACGGCTCTGTAAGTTTACCCATATTAATGTTTTGATTAGAATATTTCCTGTGCAGTATCGTCGAACTGGAATGAAACTGAAAAAACGAGAATGTTCAATTCATTTGCTCGGTTAAAAAACAAGCACACATGAAGCGAGTTACTCTGGTTGATCAGCATTACCAGTGAAGATACATTTCACGAGCTTAAACAAAAAGAGCTGTGACACCGTTGAGATTCACGTGGATTCTGGAAAGGACATAATCAAATACAATGGCAAAACCATTTATCAAGTTGGTGACTTCGTTACACAGTACGAATAAATAATGGACAAGATTTTATTTGTTTTTGGAAAAAATGAATGCACCAAACCAAATTATGAGGCCTTTAGGCTTTACATCAAATAATTTCTCCACTTCCAGTAATCATGTATAAGTCCATAAGATATTGCTCCAAAATTTAGAGCCCGGTCATGAATCATAGAAGGTTAGCCTTTAAGTCGCTGTCTCGCATATCTTAAGCATCGATTACCACTATCTCTTCAAAAATCCCATTGCTTGGTAAACATTATGAAGTGTAGTATCTGCTATATCAGCTGCATTTCTAGCACCTTGTGCCAAAACTTCATCTAAATAACCTGAATCAGACATAATTTCCTCGTAGCGAACCTGTCAAAAAGAAAAAAAGGAGTGACAACGCGGGACTCATGCCCATTAAGAAAAACAAAAATACGGGACAAACTGTCCTATAAGGGAAACAGATAGTATATAACTATGTCGTTAGTTGATAAATGGAATAGTGAGACTAAATAATAGAGGAAAACGGAAAACCTACGAGGAATAACTAAATGCTTCTTGACAACCTGAATGTAGTTCTTGGTGCTACCGTGCTAGACCAAATGACTACGGTGAAAAGCAACTAACCACAAACTTATGCAGGCTCTGGAGATTGATAGATAATACTACCTTCATTCCTATTTAACTATCCACACAGATAGAGAGGGGGAAAATTTATTTTTATTTAACTGTTTATTTAGAATTTCAAAACACTAATAATTACTTTTTTTCAATAATACTCATGAAAAAGAAGAAATAATAAATAGGGATAATGTGGTGTAATAAATAAAAGGTAAATTAGGAATTTTGGTATGTACCTAAAATAAAATTATTACATTTCTTGGTTTGTATAATTTTTTTTCTCTTTGAACAATTAGTTAAATAGAAACGGAGGTAGTATCAACACATTTTTTTAAAAAAATAGCCTCACATTTTTTTAAAAAAATAGCCTCTATAACTGATATCTCATTACAGTCAAATTTCCACTACTGTGAACTGCGTTGAGTGCATCAACAAGCACCGCTGAAAGACCCAGCCAAGACCATCCTCCCTTTCAGGACTGATCAAACCCTCAAGTAACACTAGTGAAAAAAATGGATATAATCACGGTTAAAAAAGGCCTTTATTCACGGTTAAAGAACCGTGGTTGTTGCAGCCGTGGTAGTAGATGATGGCCTTTAACCACGGTTAACAACCGTGGTAATAAATCACATCTGACCACGGTTAAGAACAACCGTGAATATAACTTACTATTTATATTCACGGTTATCGAGCATAACCGTGAATATAAGAACTAAAAGGTTTCAGTTACAAACTACTTATATTCACCATTATGCTAATAATCGTGGATAAAGAGTATCTATATTCACGGTTGTCCAGTATAACCGTGAATATAGATTCTATGTATCCACGGTTGTCCATCATAACCGTGAATATAAGTACTAAAAGGTTTCAGTTACAAACTACTTATATTCACGGTTATGCTACTAACCGTGGATAAAATGTATC
Source organism: Clitoria ternatea (assembly GCA_037962975.1). NCBI lineage: Eukaryota > Viridiplantae > Streptophyta > Magnoliopsida > Fabales > Fabaceae > Clitoria > Clitoria ternatea. Next base: position 292,179,807 of record CM075670.1, read on the forward strand.
TATATCCACGGTTGTCCATCATAACCGTGAATATAAGTAGTTTGTAACTGAAACCTTTTAGTACTTATATTCATGGTTATGATGAACAACCGTGGATAAATAGAATCTATATTCACGGTTATGGTAGTAACCGTGGATAAATATAGTCTATATTCACGGTTGTTGCCATAACCGTGAATAAATACTGAGGTTTTTTTTTTAATATGGTTTCTGTTTTATCGTTTCCCAAACCTGCATTCAGACAACCAGTAAAGTATACAGTATGCCACAGCAACACTATATCAAAAGAATGGTATGTATATAACAATTTATTTTCTATATCAATTCATAACAACCTAAAAAATGAAAGTATATACAATTAAGTTGAATGTAATCTAATAAAAGTAAACCCTAAATCCTACTAGATACATAAAAGAATAAAGATCCTATATCTAGCTTCGCCTAACTTCAATGAAGTGTGAGGCCCATTGCTTTCTAACATCATCTACAAGTGCCTTTGGGAAATATGACCGGTCCTTAAAGTACTGCAAATAATGCACAAAACAATTAGAACAAAAGCTTTATTTATTACATGAAATTGATGAAATTGGTAGAAAAGTAGTCCAAATGATGAGACTTACATCTATCCATCCATCTACTAAATGTTGTTGGACAATGGTCAGCATAGTGTGCATGACGAAATAGCCACACTCGTAGGTACCCTGCTGCCTGTAAGACTACAATGGACATATAGTATAGAATAAGTGAATTCGCAACTTAAAAAATATGTATTGAAGATTTGAATGAATACGATTGACTTACTTTTGGATGCACCCATGCAACTTTTCTTCCGTTGGACTTGTTTCCAATCAGTAGATTGTATCCAACCACCGCCCTACGTCAAACAAAACACAAGATAAGTTAGAATCGTATAGTTCTAAAAATGATGTAATCGAATTTGTACTTATTTTTTAGGGATTAACTTACCGGTCTACTATATCTTTCAGGTCTTGTGGAACTGTCCGATGCAAAGTATCAAAATGCAGAGCAAGATAGTCCTTCGAACAGATCACCACAAGCGTCTAGTGAGCCCTGCAGTTTCCAGTGATAAGTGAGACTTCAAAATGCAAAAATTCATGACAATAATTATGGAATAGAATATTACCCTTTATGATAGGGGCCCATGTATACAGGCTTCCCAGACTCAAACATCCAATTCTGGATGTATGCCTGGGTGCCCTACGGGGTGTTACCTTGCTTCTGTTTGAGCGAGGGCTCTAAGAAACCATAAGTTCCTTGGAAACCCAAGTCCACACAGAGTTTTGCCAGAAACCTAAACAAGTTAAGACATGGTTAGCGACAAATAACTTGTATAATGAAAAAATTAGACAAAACAAGGATATACTTACAGCTCCCACAACTGAAAGATGGAGCCGTTCAGCATCGACGTCCCTGAAATAATGTCACACATGTCAGAATGTGTAATGTAAACTGGAAAATCACTGGGACGGCCGAACACTAGTGGCTGCCATGGGATCTGAACAGTGTCCTCTCCTTGCTCATACCCAATGCGCCATAGCATCCGGATGGGATCCTTGGCCGGGTCTGGCTTCTTCAATGTCTGTTCCTGTTGAACAATTGACAACCATCATATTTTGTACTATAATTGACAATATAACCAAATTAGTTAGTGTTTAGGGTTTTTACCTGTCCAGGGGCAATCACTAGAAGTCTGTTGGGCCACATCAGAAAATGGCCCACTGCCTGACCGACGGTCTTCACCTCCGGAGTTGCCACTGGCACAGCAGCATCCTCCTCGAGGACGAGCACAACAGAGACCCTTGACATACCATCAGGTAATGTCTGATGGTGAACCACAGGGCCTAAGTTGTACACCTTACCAGTGGCAACTGGCTCCTCCGACCCGTCAACGAACAGGTCACATTGACGGGTGTCTGGTGGCTCGACCCTATCATCGTCAGGGTCAGCCGCAGCGCACGACCCCTTAGTGCTAACCTTCCATATCTACATATTTACACATCAACATGTGACAATCGTGAGACTTCAACCCAACTAACTTCAAATCTTTCATGGAAACACAAGAGTTGATGTTGGAGCCATAACCAGACGGAACTTTCACACTTCGTAACGATTCACACAGACTTTTCTTTTCTTTTCTGGATAACGTATGACATGCTGGAGGCAAATATGTTCTTTTGCCCTTTGATTGTGGATGCAAATCCTGGCGTATACCCATCAACTCTAAGTCCATACGCGAGTTTAGGCCATCCTTAGTCTTCCCGGGTATGTTTAAGAGTGTACCAACTAAACTGTCACACACATTCTTCTCCACATGCATTACATCAATGCAGTGTCTTACATCAAGCTCCCTCCAATATGGCAGGTCAAAAAACACTAACTTTTTCTTCCAGTTGTTTTGTGTCGGGTGCTGTTTTTCACACTTACCAAACTGCACGTTGACGTCTTTCACCTTTTCATATGTCTGGCGACCAGATAGTGGTGGAGGAGCCATTTCAAAGTCTTGGGCACCGTTAAACGACTTCTTCAACATCCGAAACGGATGATTCGCTTTAAGAAACCTTCGATGTCGAAGATAAACATTTTTCCTACCATGATGCAACCGCACAGAACTAGTCCCCTCCTCACATACTAGACAAGCTTTATGACCCTTCACGCTGTACCCGGATAAGTTACCATACGCTGGAAAGTCATTGATCGTGCAAAATAGCATGGCACGCAATTTGAATGATTGCCCGGTAAACCCATCAAACACTTCAACCCCGTCTTCCCACAACCTTTTGAGGTCTTCAACCAATGGAGTTAAATATACATCAATGTTGTTCCCCGGTTGTCGTGGACCAGAAATCATCATTGATAACATCACATATTTTCGCTTCATGCACAACCATGGCGGCAAGTTGTAAACAAACAACAAAACAGGCCACAAACTATGGTTTGTGCTCAGGTTCCCAAACGGGTTCATTCCGTCTGTGGCTAGTGCAAGCCTAACATTTCTTGGTTCATGGGCAAATTCCAGAAAAATCGTATCCATTTTCTTCCATTGCGATCCATCGGCCGGATGCCTAAGTAGTCCATCAACAACCCTCTCATCAGCATGCCATCTCATAAGTTTTGCATCATCTGCATTGGCAAACAGACGCTTTAGTCTTGGAACTATAGGTAGATACCACAACACCTTTACAGGAGACCCTTTAGTGCATACCTCATCAGAATCTGCCTCTTTCTTCTTATACCGTGACACCCCACACCTAGGACATCGATGCAGCATTTCTAACTCACCCCGGAATAATACATAATCGTTTGGGCATGCATGTATTTTCTCATACTCTAAACCCATAAGACACAACACCTTTTTGGCCTCATAGTTACGATTCGGCAAGCTGTTTCCAGCTAGAAGCATTTCTTTCAACAACTTCAGTAAGTCAGTGAAACTTTTATCCGTCCACCCGTTTATGGCCTTCAAATTAAACAATCGTAAAACTGCTGATAACCTCATGAAATTGACGCAGTTTGGATACAACGGCTGCTCAGAGTCCTCACACAGAGTCGTATATACATGAGCTTTCTTAAAATCTTCTACCCCCACATCACGGATCATATCCTCGAGTCGGTCATCCATGTCGACATCGGTGTCATGCATCGAGCTTCGATTTTCAGTTTGAGAGCTGTTACTTGGCACCACCACATCTTCACCATGCCATATCCAACGCGTATAACTACGCAGAAAACCGTCACAAAGTAGATGCTCTCGCATCTCTTCCAAGTCTACCTGACGCAGGTTCAAGCATCTCACACAAGGGCAAAAATACTTTCCGTTCACCTCCACTGCATTCCTCGCTACGAATTCTAGAAATGATTCAACTCCCCCCTCGTACTCTAAACTTAGGCGTGATGCAGTTATCCAACTCCGATCCATGCCAACTATTTACAAGGTGCTATGATCAACCTCATTTTTTCTTCAAAGGTGGTGGTCCTATACCCATTCAGGATGACAATTGTTTTTATACGTCATTCATATATACAGGTTATGAGTTATTCTAAAATTTGATGAAATTTCGGCAGCATTTCGCATTGGTCTCTAAGTACACAAAATGAGAGTGGTCAAATCAAATTCAACCACAACCAAATATGCACCCAGAGAACAACACAAAATGCAAGTTACCGAAAGTTTATCAAATTTTAAAATAACTCCTAACTTGTACATACTAACAATGACGTATAAAAAATAATTGTTCATCCCAAACTGTCCAAACGGACAATTCAAGATTCAACACAAACGATGACATTAATTAATTTAATGACCATTTGTATCGAATCTCAAACGGGGAACTACAGTTCACTCATATGCACAACAACTTCCATACTAGTTAACTAGTTAACTAGTATGAGCCTACGAGTTTGCAAGATTGCAAAACCACATACATACAATAGACAGAAATAACATTATATACGAGCAACCAACAACAACAGCAATAAAAGTAAATGAAGGTTGAGCTTGCACACAAGGTTGATACTTGATGTTGTTGCTAAACTCTAATAAAGAAATCGGGTCAAGCAGGGTGCATGCATGACGTATTAGAATTCTGTATTCAATTGGTTGTTTCTGTGATTTTTTAGTCGGTTGTGTTCCTGGGCGAAACAACCGTTGTTTAGGAATTTGGTTTAATTATATATGTCCGACTCAACCCCTAACTCATCCATAATCTATTAAAAATTTAGCATTTATTCTCTATTAATATTATGATTCACCTCATGCTTCATAGTTCACCAAATTTTAACAACTATATCCATTAGTAATTTAGCATCCCATCTCTATTCATATTTTAATTTATCTCATGCATCACAGCTCTTAGAATATCAGTAACCAACATAGAACCAGACCAATATAGTCCCTATAAATCTGCCTATGTAGCCAACATCCCATCAAAATATATCAACTACATCTGCAATCTCCATTTTCACAACCATGTTTCCCCAACTGATTATGAAACTGACACAAAATCAACTTATACACCTCAATTTTTTCAGCAAGTCCCTCATCCAACACCAATAAAAATTGAATGTCTAATAAAAATTGAATGTCTACCTCAGCAACCAACACCAATCTTTAATCCAACCTTCATTACACAAAAATAAAAGTGACCCAGAAATATTACCAGCAAGTGTAAAAGGAACAGAGACACAGATACAAGCTTTAACAGAGACAATGTCACAGGCATACAACATTGTTACAAACACAGTGTCACAGGCAATGTCAAAATGTCACAGGCATACAACATTGTTACATACACAGTGTCACAGGCAATGTCAAAATACCAGAGACAGAGTTCACGTCGAATATAAAAACATAAACTCTCAGACAACGAAGCTTTCTCTGTGAACGAAAGAAGAAGCGCAACGAAGCACTTACCTGACAATGGTGAACGAAGAAGAAGAAGGGCACACGAAAGAAGAAGGAAGGGAACCTAGAAGCCTTCAACCAGCAAAGAGGAGGACGAGGAAAACGATGATAACCAGCGCGAAAGTAAGGAGAAAGTGAAAAAAGCCTGAGAGGCGCGACTTTTGAAGTTTTAGAAAGGATGTATATTCACGGTTCCCCTTGAAACCGTGAATATATTACACATATATTCACGGTTAAACAAAAAACTATGGATAAATGTTAACTATTTATCCACGGTTACGACCACAACCGTGGATAAATATTAAATCTATAATCACAGTTGTAGAAACAACCGTGGACATACAGTACCCAGTGATTAAACCTAAGACCTGAACTATATATCCACGGTTGGAAATACAACCGTCATTATAGACATCAATATATATCCACGGTTAACATCATAACCATCATCGTACACGTCAATATATATTCACGGTTGAGAAGTCAACCGTGGATATATATTTCAGATACTATATATCCACGGTTGACTTCTCAACCGTGAATATATATTGACGTGTACGATGACGGTTATGATGTTAACCGTGGATATATAGTTGTCTCTGATTATAACGTTCACCTTATAATTTCAAAAATACCACCGCGCATATTTTTATCACTGATCTACTACAACCCGTGAATATATCCCGTTGTTATATCCAATTTTTGCACTAGTGTAACCATTAATATTGGCAGTGTTCGAATTAATATAGGCAGTGTTTGAATCTACTCAAACCTGTTTGACCCACTTGAGTTGTTCAACCTAGCAACAGGTGTAATATAAGCAGTTCTTGCATAGGATTTTTGTCTACCTCACATAAAACTATCCAAAATCTTATTCTGATAGAAAGAAATCCAAAATTCCAAACATAAAACTCATTCTTACAAAATTGAATTTTTCAAAAGTAACTAAACACTACTTATTGAATCATACATTATGTCAATTAGAAATGCTGACTAAAAGAGTAAATGGGTCTAAGTTGTTGTGTGCTCAGTCATAAGATTATCGTTCAGAAGCTGAGGATATAAGATGGATTCTAGAAATACCATGGAAAATTTAAAAATAACTAATGCTGCACCATGAAATCTTAGCAAATGTAACATTTAGCAGGTGAAACCTGAATAGGATGCAAATGATCAATCAACACATCTGTTAAAAGAGCTTTGAATGTGCCCCAGTTCATGTTTTGGCATTCCTGTGCAACTTCCTGTATACAAGAATGAGTGTCAAATAGAATATGTCTGAAGTGTTTGAAAGCCAGGAATTACTGCAACTGCATGATTTGGAAATATTTTAAATAAATATCACACTTTCAAATCTAAACAGTATTTAGTCTATGAACATAAAACTTCAATATATATATTCTGACCTCTTTTGTCTTTCCTGAAACAAGCTGGTATATGGAAAGAAGATTGTTACATTCAGGCCTCTCAGAGTTGTCAAATTCCAAACTGTAAGATTCACCATGAAGTGCATAAAATTGATTTGAGAACTTACCAATACCAAAAAAATATTTAAAGAAAACAAGTAAATGAAGAAAAAGAGAAAGCATTTATACTAAACCTCTAAGGATGAGGATCATCGTAAAACAATATTACAGATGGGATAATAACAATGCTAACCTTGGAAATGAATCAGTTTTGCAACGTTTGATCTTGTTTGCTATAAGCTACAAAATAAAATAACCAAATTCAGTAAAAGAAAGCGAAGGAAAACTAGTATTGACAAGACAAATAAAAAAACTTGCATTCATGGTTAAATAGTCATATATTAATGCACTGGTTGCAAGGAACACTTCACTCAATCTGGGTGACAACAAAAAGATAGCAAAGGCTACTGTGGTGTTGTTGTCAATGCCCATATAATTTATGTTGTTATACTTCAAAAAATATTACATAAGAAAAAATAATAGACAAACTCTAAATCAAGTTTGTCATTTTCTGCTCTATATTACTTAAAACAACCAAAAATGTCACTGTCATCTGACTCACATGCATTGCATCATATAGATAACAGGTGCCCCTGATTATTTCCTTTTTTATATAAATTAAAAATTATTGTCAAGATACTAAAAGAACACAATGAGCTAAACATAGGATAAAGGGGAAAACAAATAATTAGTGAGTGTAAAAAGAAATAGAAATTAAATCACTAGAATATCCTATGAAACCAATAATAAATAGGAGAGAACCCTTTATTTGATTCTCCAAAGATTAAGTGCTCACCAACTAGGTCCTCAAAAGATTTTGGTCCAAATAAGTCCTCAAATGATTTAATTGGTCACCATGTTAGTCTTTTGTTAGTGACTAGGTTAATAGAAATTGACGTGGCACATGCCACTTCAGCAATAATGGATCGTAAGTGTGTGGCATGGCATGTGCCATGTCAGCAATATTGGTGGACTTTATTTTCTTTTTCTTTTTCTGTTTCATTTTCATTTTCAGCTTCATTATTAACCTGCTCAGTTTCTTGCACTATTTCTTTTTCTTTATCTTTTTCTGAGTTTATTTCCTGACTCGGAGGTGGAGAAAGAATTTTTCCACTCCTAGTGGTTATAGCCTTGCAATGTTCCCTTGGATTTACCTCGGTATCTCCAGGGAAATTGCCTGCTTGCCTCTCAGCTAATTGCTTAGAAAGCTGTCCGACTTGATTTTCTAGATTTCTTATGGACGCTTCCTGATTTTTAAAACTGGCCTGAGTGGCCTGGATGAACTGAGAAAGTACATTCTCAAGTTCTGACTTTTCTTTAACAGGAGGGTGAGAAGGTTGTTGTGGTCTATTTGTGGGTTGATTTTGTGGGATGTTCTGATTCAAATGTGGACCTTTCTGCCAGAAAAAATTAGGGTGATTCCTGTAATTAGGATTAAAGGAATTAGAAGGATAATTCCTTTGATATTGTTGCTGCCCCATATAGTTCACTTGCTCGGAAGGCACATTTGGATCACACATTCCATTTTCATGGTCTCCACCATAAAAGTCACAACTTATCATAGAAACTTAACTCGGCTTTTGGAGTTCTGAAATCTGTATGCTTAGTTTCTCCAAAGCCTGAGTCATCAGCTTACTCTGAGCCAGATAAGCATCTTGTGCTTCTAGTTCTAATATCCCTCTCTTAGGGACTTGGCTCCTCTCACTAATCAGACATTCATTAAAAGCCATAACGTCAATCAGCTCTATGGCTTCTTCTACAGTTTTAGTTGTTAATGAGCCTCCAGCCGAGGCATCAATCAGGACCCTGGTAGCTGGCCTAACACCATTATAGAAAATAGTGACCTGTTGCACATCAGAGATTTGATGATGAGGACATCTCCTCAAACTCTCTTTATACCTATCCCATGCTTCCATCAAAGATTCACCTTCTCTTTGTTGGAAACACGTGATTTCATTGCGCAACTTCGCATATTTAGAAGGAGGAAAGTACTTAATCAAAAATTTTCTTTGCAAGTCCTCCCAAGTAGAAATACTGCCTCTCGGTTGACTCTGCAACCAGGCTTTAGCTCGGTCCCTCAGAGAAAACGGAAACAATCTCAGTCGGATTGCCTCTTCAGGGACTCCGTTCATTTTTACTGTATCACAAATTTGGAGGAAGGTTGCTAGATGCAAATTTGGATCCTCAACCTCACTTCCTCCGAACTGTTCATTTCTTACCAACTGCAGTAAAGCTGGTTTAAGTTCAAAATTATTTGCTGAAATCGGTGGCCTAAGGATGCTAGATTGCGATCCTTCTTCAGTCGGCCGGGAGTAGTCACCTAGTGTAACTCTCCTCTGTTCCATTTCTTTTTGTTCTTTTTGCTTTTTCTCTTTTCTCAGTTTACGTTCTAACAAATCGATATCAGGATCAAAGAAGAAAGGCTCTCCTCTGTTCCTTGACTGCATACAACAAATGTTAAACAAAAGAACAATTCACAGCTACACTACAGCTACACGAAAACAACAACTACTACTACTAAAAACAAAAATCAAACTACGTATTAAATGCAAACAAAAGTAAACGGTTCAGTCTAGTACCGATCCAAGGATTATTGATATTACTCAACAATCCCCGGCAACGGCGCCATTAACTTGATGCTAAATCTCCGAGTCATTATTTTGATATGTAATTCTCAGAAGATTTACGCTTTGGCAAGCGTACAAGTCGTTAAAATTGTATTATATTTGATCTTCCCACACGGATTGTGGTAAGTACCTCAATCTCAGACTAGTACAAGCTGAACCAACACAAGCACAGAAAGTTCATTCGGTTTTTGTTGTTTTAATGTTTTCTAGTTTTTTTTGTATTTCCAGAAACAGTGTTAAGATGAGATGTGAAAGGTGATTAATAGAAAATAGGTCAGGATTGCTTCAGTTCACAAATTCATCAAGAAACATGCAATTAAAGTATAATCAAACTTCATAATCCAGAGGACAATCCGCTTGTGGTTATTCCCTAATTCCTTAGGTGAAAAACACTAATCCTTAAGCATTGGACCTTAATTCCTTAAGTGCTCAATTAACCTAAGAATCTAATGCGAAATTGGAGGTTGAACTCTAACTATTCACCTAAATTGATTAGGCCTGAACTAGTTAGAAAGCTGGAAGTTACCTAAGCTTCAACCATGATTCCTCACTAGCGAAGTTCTTCATCAGTTCTGGATTTATCAATCCAGCAAGACAGATTCACTCCTCAGCTTGTTCGCCTCAGGATCTAGAAGTTGATTTCCTCGCTCACAGCTTCAAGATTCCATTGCTAACTTTCGCAATCCCAACCTTAGGAATTTAGAACTCCATCGACTTTGGTTCCATCGAAGGATTGTGGAACGTCATGGAGGAGAGGATTTAGAGAGAGAAAGAAAGTAGAAAGATGTTGGAAATGGAAAATGAATTGTATTCTATGTACTCTGTTTTCTATTTTTTTTACAGAATATGTACAAGCATATATATAAGCATCTACCTAACTAACGAACTTAACTAATCACTAGGAAAGCTGAGTTAATAATTAAATTAACTAACTAATTACATAATTACTGAATAACTAACTAATTACAGCTCAGCTCTTAACAAATTACAGCTCATCATTAGCTAATCACAGCGCAACACTAACTAATAACAGCTCAATACTTAAATTACTAAGGTGCAGAAGTAGGAAAAAAGGCAGCAGGAAACAGCACTGGTACCGAGTGTCTTCTGGAGGGAACAATCAGTGTTTTAAATAACAGCCTTCTCGCTTGAGCGAACTTGGCTCTCGCTTGGGTGAGCTCGAGATATGTACTGCAGTATTGCTTTCTCGCTTTAAGCGTTATGGAAAAGCTTGGGCGAGGGGTGATGTTTTGGAGTCACGCTTGAGCGAACTTTTTTGCTTGAACGAATTTTGACTCACGCTTAAGCGAATTTAACTCTCGCTTGAGCGAATTAATTATTCAATCAGCATTCTGAAGTTGACGCTTGGGTTCTTCTTTTTTTCAGTCTCGCTCAAGTTCTTCATGCAATATTCGGTTCCCTGTTCTATTTTGGAGTCGGTATCTTGGGAGTCTTTTAAGTCGGACTTGTGAAGTCTCACTCGGATTTTCCAAATCTCGCTGGGCTTTTTCCTTTCAGCTTGAGCGCTCTTTTTCCTGCACCAATAAACAACTAATTTGCTCAGCGTTTGTTCACTGATTGTCCAGTATTTGTACGCTGGATTAATGAAAACTCAATTTCTTAACTAATTAATGTTTTAATCAGTTTCTTACATAAATTAAGCACTTTTGAAATAATTAAATAAATTATAAATTATAAGCAATTAATTAAATAATAAGGCTAAACTAATCACTAAACAATGAATTAAGTTAAATAAAAGGCAGAATAATTAAGTCTTTTCAAGACTTATCAGTTGTATATGAATGTGTGTATGAATGCATGTATGTGTATAGACACCGATCGGTTTAGGATCGTGTGTGTGGCTTAAGCCGATTGAATTTGAAATATTTAATGCTGTGACAATCGGTGTATAGTGGCAATGTGATGTCGGGCTTGACAAGCAGGTCGCCCGAGTAATGAGTATGCGATGTTGTTAATGGCCACTTATTTGATGAGAAATGTGAATTTTATAAGTATGATAAATGTTTGCCGTGTGAGAACATTATATTGATGGGCTTGACAAGTCGGTCGCCCTACGTTTTGAGCACAAGTCAGTTTCTGACAGTTGCAATAATGATCGTAATGAAATGGCTGTTTATATAATGGAATATATGATTATGTGGTGGAGGACGACCGACGGTATATGTTAACCTCGTTTTTGGCTTCCGTGGTCAAGTCGGACCTAGTTGAGCTACCCAGAGGTCTATGACCCAGTGGTTGAGGGGGAGCCAAGTTGGGCTCGGTGAACCAAGTCGGGTTCACGGGGTGTCAAGTCGGACCCCCAGCTGAAGGTCGATCCTTAGTATTGTGATGTATGTAATTTACTATATTTACCGAGTACAATTTGTTATATTTACCGAGTGGTGAATTGTTATACTTGCCGATTGAGTTACTTGCTGAGTGTGAATGGTTATATTTGCTGAGTGATTTGCTAAAATTGCCGAATAAGAATTGTTATATTTGCTGAGTAAGATTGGTTATATTGCCGAGTGTTAATTGCTATAATTGCTGAGTGTGAGTTAATTGCCAAGTGTAATGTGCAATTTGAGTATAAAGCAATCGGACGGAGTTTATACTCGTATTTTGTTATTTAAATTCTGTTCTAGATTAATTATGATGCTAAACACTCACCCTTGCTGTGGTTTTCAATTTAGTAACCAGTGACAGGGAAGAGGTCGGAGCCATGGAGGTGCGCCAAGCGGAGGATTGATGCCAAGGCACCGAGTGATTTTGAATGAATTGTGTAATATATGTATATAATGAGTTTTCCGAGTGTGTGATGCTACAACATGTTGCGTGTATGTTGAACTAAATTTTAATCGGTATGCTGATTGACGTGAGTATAAATTCTTGATGTTTTATGATCGGTGTTTATTTTATGAGTGAATTTGCATTGCTGTAGCGTAGTCGATTACCGGGCGAATCATGCCGAGTGGATTCATTCTTGTCCGAGCGAGGGCCGATTGATTTGGCGTCTGTTTCGCTTGAGTATTCCTCGTTCCATTCTGAGTGACGGTAAGAATGTTTCCGAGTTAATTATGCCCGAGAGCCTCTTTCGAGTAAAGTAAGGTGAGCGTATTTTCTGAATGATACATGACCGAGTGAACCTTTTCTGAGTGAAGTAAGGTTAAGTTGTTCCCGAGTGAGAGATGACCGAGTGGACTTATTTCCGAGTGAAACCCGACTTGTTGACTTTCCTTGTAAATCTTGTCCGCTCAGGTTTAAAGAGTAGCATTCGCTCAAGCGAGTCGGATCTTGCCCAAGCGAATCAGGGTCTCGCTCAGGCGAATGACCTTGACTCTGTTTTCTTTCTTCCACTGATTTTAATTGAATCCTATTTTATTATTGATTTATTTCTGATCGGTTATTGTTATTTTGAGTATAATTTTATTATTTTGAATGTATTTAAGAAAATTAAATATTATTTTATATTAAAACCGGGTTAATTTTTATTAAATGTGAAAAATCTATTGTGAAAAATGATTAAATTGACGCAGGGCGTCACATCTGTGCTTTATCATCAGGCCGCCTTCCCATCTGGGCCGGCATCATAGGCCCCCTGCAGTCCTGTGTACGTCTGAATGCAAATCCTATGCCAAATAATGATCAATCATCAATAGACCACCTGATTACCATCATCAGGGGCTACCACTCGGTTACCATCACCAAGGGTCTCAACTCAATATAACAACAAGCATAGCATGCAGTAGTCAATCACAACCACATATACTAAGCTATTACAAGCTTAATAATCATTAATTAATATTATCAATCATTATCATAATCATCACGTAAGCATCTCATGCTTTATCAATATGCATCACATGCATATATATATATATATATATATATATATATATATATATATATATATATATATCATGAAATCTTCATAAATATCATTCATATCATCATCATCAATCACATATCAACATCATATTTCCTACTGCATCTCATGCATAGGAATAATCATAAATTCACACATACAATTCATATCTCATATAAATTCAATATCAATACCACTCACATATGAACGGAAAACATCATATCTCATATTATATCACACATATCACATATATTCGGGATTTCTCATTAAAGATAACAATATTATCCCGATTCCGTTTATAAACTATACATTTAAAATGTAACGCTCCCCCTACCTGGAAAATAAGAATTCCAGCAACTCTTCAAGCTACTAAATACAATCAGCTCGTTATTCACAAGCTCTGAATCAACTCTTAGTTATGAAATCTTCCACAGCTACCTTGAACTAAGGAATTTAGAGTTCTTTCCACTCTTAAAATTTCAAGCTGATCTAGCGGTGGGATTGACAGAGATCGTTCATGGAAAAGGCATCCACGAAGTCAGGAAGTGCTGATATATATCTATATTAAGAGATAAGGAAGAAACAAGATAAGAAAAAAGAATAGGACAATAGAGAGGGTCCCATACAGAAAAGAGAATCTGCTAGAGTTTAGAAGAATAGAGCAACGTGGAAGAACCTCGATGATTGAAGTAAATATCAGTTCTAACATTGTTTAGATATTTTGGCATATCTCTCTCATATCTTAATGAATTTTAATAAATTTAGTCTTGTTGGAAAGCTAAGACAACGAGGAATAACTTTATAGTTGACCATATTTCCAAATTCCGACTCTAACATGGTAAGAAGAGTAAATTGAAAGTACTCGGGAATATCTCTTTCCGAGAAGGATTCACCAGAGTCTCTTTTCGTTCAGAATTGCTTCACTCGGAGAGGATTCACTCAGAAATGTTTCTACTTGAAACATTCAGTCATAGTTTTTCTTTCCTTGGAAGTGACCCACTCGGAAATGTCTCACCCGGAGACACCTCATTCAGAAATATCTCACTCGGGTATATCTCTGCCCAAGTCAAAGCCTTTCTTTACTCGAAAATATTTCTCTCGGAAGTGCGTCACTCGGAAGTCTTACAATCGAAAGAATCATTCAGAGTCGAAGTTCAGTCTTCTCTCGAAAATCTTTCTACTTTGGAATATCACTCGGAGTCGAAGACAATCTCGAAGACGAACCCGAGCACAAGCTCTCGTCAACTTTGAATATGGCCCGAGCACAGGCTCTAGGAAATCTTTAAGACACCCGAGCACGAATTGAATGAAGGGTTCACCACTCGGATATTTACTTCCCCCGGGAACTATTCACTTGGAAACGTACTCATTCGAAGTTAAAGTCTTTCTCTGTCCAGAAGTACTTCCCCTGGAAAGACTCACTCGATACGTCTCAATCGGTGCCATACCACACAGAGTCAGAAATGTCTCTCTTGGTGTTATTTCACTTGGGAATGTCTCACTCGGTGCCATCCCACACGGAAGTGTCGTACTCGGAGACACCCCACTCGGGAAAGTTGCACTCAACTCGGAGATACCCCACTCGGGAATTCACTACTCAGAAACATCTTGGCCCGAGAAGTACTCATTCTAAATCAAAGCTTTTCTTCGCTCGGAAGTACTTCTCTCGGAAACGACCCATTCGGAAACATTTCACTCGGATTTTCCTCACTCAAGTGTCTCATTCGGACACAAAGTTTTTCTTCACTCGGAAGTGATTCTCTCAGTAATGCCTCACTCGGAAACATCTTAACTTTACTTCACTCGGAAGTAGTTCTCTCACTCAGAAAGATCTCACTCGAAATCAGATCTATTTCTTCACTCGGAAAGTCATATCTCAAACATGATTCACTCGGAAACGTTTCACTCGTCCGAAATCAGACTCGGAAATTCTTCACTGATAACAGATGTCTAGCGCTTTTTAATTAAAAAGAAACTCCACCGATCCTTAATGAATTATTTTTCTAAAGTTCTCAAATTCAGGATGTTACAATTGAAGATGAAGACATAGGCATTGGTGGCGAGTTAAAGGAAAGATGCATGAAGACTAGCGATGGTGTTGAGATGGACTTTCGGTAGTCACCTTGGTATTTAATGAAGAGTGATCAACGACGTGAATTAAAATTAAACATTTTAAATAGCTTAAGAAACTAAAAATGTAAACAAAATTAAATCATGGATTGAAATGAAAATGAGGAGCAATATCAAGGACTAATAACTTAATTAGATTATCAATTATTTATTTTGCTCTAAGACTCTCAAATTAAGGTTATCTTAATAAAAACCGAAAAAAGTATCGTCTTTACGCTTTAAGATTGTCTTTATACGTTCTCTTTTAAATCATCAAAAGTATTAAGATTTCTATGAATGTGTGAATGTAAGTAGGTGACGAATGATCTTTATACCTTAATATTATTTATGCTATAATTACTTGTGTTGACACATAAAATTAGGGGTACCAACTCGTAATGTAATAATACGTTATAGACTAGCCATAAATTTATCTCTAGCATGCCAATTGTCTTATTATCCATTAGATGCCTCATTTCGTAGTGTTGGATGGTCACTTGAATAAAGTAAATAATTAAATATCTGCTCATGAATGACATCTATGGTTGATTTGTGTGTTTATAGGAGAGTGTCACAGTCATATCAATGACGTTGCTAACGAAACATTGTATAACTAACAATAAAAGCTCCTACTGAACATATTTTTTTCATATTCAAATGTTTAGGAAGAGTTAATAAAAAATTGTTTGGGAAGAACGATCATTGTGGGAATTGGAGGAGGGCATGGCTGCATCAATGATGTGGAAAAACCGACTAGACGAACAATGCTAATGTATGTAAAGTGTAGGCTTACTTTGGGCGTTTAAATTTCTTCAAAGTAATATTGTCAAAGGCATGATTTAGGCACGTATGTTCGAAAGCATCACTCATAGAAAGGGACAAACTAACTAGTGCAAGAGGCTAGCCAATTCACTTAGGCCCCGTTTGGTTCCCCATTCGGATTGGTCTCGAACAGTGAATAATCAATATTTACTTTTAGATTTTTTTCCATTTTTATATTTTCGTTTCTTTAACTACAAACCAAACATATACTTAACCTAATATCTAACTAAGTTTTTATATGCAATATGAAATGTTTAGAATTTTGGATGATTCTACATTGCCACTAAGCGGGTTTAGTTATCTTCGCAGCATCCAGCACCGAGCATATTTTCAAGATCTTTGCAAACCAATCAAATTGTACAAGACATGTTGGATATGGGGATAAAAACATCATATAAGTTAACATTTTAAAATTATTTTTTTAAAAAATATTATATGTATTTTACTTTTTAAAAAAATTTTAAATCATATACTTTAATTAAAAAGTTTTCAAATTCCAAAAAAAAAACATCTTATAAGATTTTTAAAAAATACATATTAGACCAATAGAAATGTAGTAGCATGTTTTTTTCTAATAAGAAAGGTTAAAAGATTAAAAAAAAATGTAACCTGTAAGGATATGTGGCACAGTATGATAAAAGTTTACCCATGTTGTCATTCATTTTGAAAGTGAACAAAAATTGGGAAGTTGTTTCAACTGCCTCTAAATGGCCAGGAATAATTTTAGGTACCTCAAATTCATGCTTTGTCGTTTCAACTACATAAAATACAAGTTTTCAGGTGAACAAATTAGAAAGTCGTTTCAACCACCTCTAATTCATTTAAGTGGTACAGAAAGTGAAACTTGCAAGGATATATGACATCGCCGTTCCTAGGGAGCTTGGTGATCATAAGACGATGTTTTTTCATGCTTCCATTGTCATCGAGAGGAAGAGAAATGTGATTCACAAGCTTATAAATGATGAGGATGACTAGATCAATGATGATTTTCTTTTGGAAAAGGTGTTTGTGAACCTTTTTAAAGTGAAGTCCAATAATTGTATGCTCATTTCTCTTATTCCCAACACCGAGAAGGCTTTATCTATTAAGCATTTTTAAATGGTAAGTCTTTGTAAGGTCATTACAAAGGTTGTTACAAACCGCTTAAAAACTATTATGAGTAAGCTAGTCCATCCAGCTCAAAGTAGCTTTGTTCTAGGTCATCATATCAAGATAAAGTAATTATTTAACAAGAAGTTACGCACCCCATAAAGAATTAAAAATGCCTTAAAGGTTGGACAATGATCAAAATCGATCTTGAGAAAGTGTATAAGATCAATGGAATTAAGAGCTTATGGTTCACGTGCTTCAAAATGTTGGGTTACTAGATGAGTTGGTTCAGGTGGTGAGTCATTGTATTTCCTCACTAGTTATGCAAGTTATTTAGAATAGAGAAACAATTTATTCTTTTCGTCCAAGAGGCATTTTCTCTCCCTACTTGTTTGTCATGTGATTGGGGAAGTTGGCTCAACTTATTACGATAAAAGTCTTTAACAATGGTTGGTTGGAGTCATATTCACATCTCTTATAGAAGGCTTATTTTGTCTTTTTTTACAGATAACATTCTCCTTATCTCATAAGCTACTCTTGGTTAGTGGAAGTCATAAAGCATTGCTTGGGTTTGTTTTGTTTAGCATTAGCCCAGAATGTAAGTCGTTAGAAGACTTGTGTGCTTTTTTTCGATAATTGTTCATTTTATGGTTCGTAATGAAATTGGTGAGGCACTAGGTTTTGTTAGAACTGGTGACATGGGTAAGTATCTCAGAGTGCCTTTATTTCATAATAAGGTTTCTCAAGATTAATATCATTATACTATTGACAATGTAAAGAAGAGACATTACTCATGGAAATCCAAGGTCCTCTCTCTATCCAAGTGCAGGTAGTCTAAATCTTCATATAACGTCCTTATTTTTAAAATTAAATTTTAAAAATCCAAATAAATTTTTCGCGAATAAATTTCAGATTTAAAACAAAATTTGAATTAATGTAATAACGCAGTCGGCTCAGTTTCAAAACAAGATTTTGGATTAATATAATAACCTTGTTATTATTACATCAACCGACCGGCTCATTTAAGTATACAAATAAATACTCGGTATGCACAGGAGCCGGCCAAGGCTACTACAAAATAACTATGTGCACTATGTACCATACATATATATACATAATGCTCCCTGCAGGCTGAATGACTTCATATATTATCATTGCGTCCTATATCCACTGTAAAAATAACAACAGTAGGGGTGAGCATAAACATGTCAAATGACAGTTACTGAATCGGATCAAGTGTCCAATTCATAACCATATATACATCATAATCATATCACACAATCTCATCATATATCATTCATTCTCATATCATCAAATGATCATGCGATCATGTTATTCTCAATAACATATATCAATGCATATGCATGCGGATCCGACTCTAATGATGGGATTTACACATCATAATATCTCAGCTCCCAGCTGATTCGGCCGTTTTACAGGTACCAAACTGCGCGTCCATAATGTAACACCAGTCACTCTCAGTGACAGCGGTAACTCAACTCGGTGTTACGGACCGGCCTTGAGTCCAACTCGAAGGCGTCTGTGGAATCCGAAGAAACCACCACAGGGTCTGTGCCTTATCATCAGGCCGCCCTCCCATCTGGGCCGGCATCACAGGCCCCCTGCAGTCCTGTGTACGTCTGAATGCACATGCTATGCCAAATAATAATCAATCATCATCATAATCATCACGTAAGCATATCATGCTTTATCAATATGCATCCCATGCATTTATATATATCATGAAAAATTTATGAATAATATTCATATCATCATCATCAACCACATATCAATATCATATGAACGAAAATCACAATCATCATAAATATATCACATGTAACATATATATATATATATATATATATATTCAGGATTTCATATTAAAGATAATAATATTATCCTGAATCCGTTCATAAACCATGCATTTAAAATGTAACGCTTTCCCTACCTGGAATAAAGAGTTTCAGCAGTTCTTCAAGCTATATTAGCTTACAAATTCCGACTGGAATTTCAGCTCTGTACCAGTCCAAATTTTCTTCGTGAAAGAGAAGAATTAAAGATTGATTTCTTCTTTGCTTGATAATTTCCAGTAATGATTGGAAAAGAAAAGGATTACAGATGATGTTTTTCACTTTCAAAGTTCCAGGCTAATCCAACAATAGAATTTGATATATATATATATATATATATATATATATATCATTCATGCAAAAGAGACGTGAACGAATTGAAGAAGTCTGATACGTGTATTAAATAATGATCCGGTCTCAATACCGGTATCCGACCTGCAAGGCATATTTCAACGTCTTTGTCAAGACTACAACGTGTAACCGGTGTCATCGGTATACATCCGGACTGTAATTCCGTATCAGGCGTTCTCCCTATACCGGCTGTTCAGGATAACACCATGACATCGGATAATACACACGTCACTGTGCTAAAGACAAGGATAATTGCTACAGGGATCGATCAATAATTCCCTACACTACGAGCCAAATTCTGCTCACGGGAATGATCAACTTGTTCCCTAATCCTAGTCTATATTCTCTATGCTCAATATAAAATAGCCACTTGACCCAATCATGCTGGTAAGTGCGCAATAAAATAGTGCTAATGGGAGTTAGTGGTTCCCCACTAACGAGTCCTCGGGAAACGAGCCAATCAGGTATATGAACTCATTTCATTAATGAAGTGAGGGATCTTCAACCAATTCTAGACACAATTACTCTCTGAAATACATTCCTTACTTGGAATATTATCACTGACTTGAGCGTCGGAGAATCATTGCAGGTGACACCACCATTCGCACACTTCAACGCGTTAGGTCGGTGTGAAGGACCTCCAGGACGCCCAGTCCGCTCTCTCCGCTCAAGGACAACGGATACTAACATCGGATACTCATACATCCGGTCTCCTATACAGTATTTATATACTATTTGTGACTGACTTGAGTCCGGATCTCTAGACCCCGGTTCAGGACAGATCATTGGCACGCCCGGTGGGACTCGATAAAGTTATTCCCATATCTATTGAAAAGAGCAAGTAATCCACAATGGAAGGTGAAGCACACGATTTCGTAGAGAATCAGCCTGAAAACAGAACTAACCCCAACGTCTTCAGGAAACTCAACTTTGATTCTCAGGGGGGAACTCAAAGAAAATAGTAACAGTGTCTAATCCTGATCCTCGTGATGAGCTGATCAGCCAACTTCAGAGGGAACTCGCTGAATTGCGAAGAGAAAGAAGGCAAAGCGAGGATAAAGAATCATCCCGCACGCGAAACACCCCCCGTACAACTAATGGTGAAAAATCCACCACTCTCCAATACTCAAATATCCCCACGTTTGACGAGGGAGAACAAACTCGTGATTCTGAAGATGAAGCTTCCCGAAGGAAGAGGGAGCCAACAGCAGCACCCCCAGTATCTTACAAGCTAAAAGTTCCTTTTTCAAGGAGACTTATGAGCATCCACATCCCCAAGCACCTTCAAACTACTCAGCCACTTTCCATTGGAAAATACAATGGAGAAACTGATCCTACTAAGCATCTTGATGCTTACGTATTTGAAGCCATGTACTTGGGGGCTGATGAAGACGTGATGTGCCGAATGTTCCCTCGAACATTATCTGAGGAGGCCCTCGGATGGTTTAAAGGTTTACCTTCTGGATCCATAGATTCCTGGGCTGAGATGGCAGCTACTTTTGAAACTCACTTTGTCATCTCCAGAGATGTGCCCAAGACGTCTCATACCTTGGCTCAGATTAAGCAAGGTGAAAACGAAGGCTTAAAAGACTTCTTGAAGAGGTTCTACAAGGAAGCAGCCCTAGTTCCTAACCTCACGGAGTCTATTAAGCTGCATATCGTTATTGAGGCATTGCAGCCAGGATCAGCTTTTGCTCTCTCTTTAGCAAAAAGCCCTCCTGTAACTTTTGAGGAGTTCAGGAAAAAAGCCTCCAAATACGTGAGTATAGAGATGCACTTGGAGGCCATAGCTGCAAAGAAGAAGCCATCAGCACCACCTTCCCAACCCCCAAAGGGTAAAGAAAAAACGAGGTCAGAACGCATGGAGAGGCCATTCACCAATCCTAAAGTCAATAACCACTCTCCTCGACCTCGAGAAAGGCATGTTAATTCCTTCAGCCATTATGCACAACTATCTGCCAAACCATCTCAGATTTTGAGAGAGGTTGGATGGCCAGCCTTCAGCATATATGGCATCAGAAGGCCAGCTCCCATGAAAAGACCCAGAAACCCCCGCAAGTACTGCGATTTTCACAAACAGAATGGTCATTCCACTGATGAATGCCAAGCTCTAAAGAACGCGGTTGAGACGCTCATTAGAGAAGGCAAGCTAAAACAATACCTGTTCAAAGAGAAATCTTTTGACAGAGTAGATCGGAATGAGAAAAGAGAAAGGGATCCAGATGACGGGGATGACAACAATCGTAATCCGGTCAGAAAATTCTCTGCCTCGGAGAAACAAAAGGGTGTGATGACGGACGAAGTAGCACACAAGGATGGCATGCCTCAGCAACAGCGTCAAGGACGGCGTGAAGTCATTGACATGATTGCTGGAGGATTCACTGGAGGAGGAGCTTCAGTTACAGCTCGTAAGAATCATCATAGAATGATTCTATCTGTGCAGGGAAAAGTCAAAGACAATCGCCCTTTCAGAGGTGGGATTGAGGCTCCAACAATCACTTTCTCCGATAAGGATTTTGGCCCGACCATTCCGGGTGGTGATGATGCTGTTGTGATCACAGCAGTGATAGCCAACAAGGACGTCCGAAGAATCCTTGTTGACCAGGGAAGTTCCTGCGATGTTATTTTCTATAACTGCTTTGAAAGGATGGGTTTTAAAGACTCAGACTTACAACCTTATACACAGGAACTAACAGCTTTCAACGGAGCAAAGCAGTCAACCAAAGGGTATCTTGACACCCTTATTTCGTTTGAAGGCGAACCAGGGGCCAGGACGGTTAAGTCCCGAGTGCTAGTGATTGATGTCAAATCACCATTTAATGGCATCATAGGCCGCCCACACTAAATACAATGGAGGCAGTTGTATCAACCCCACACCTCCTTATCAAGTTCATTGACAAGGATAATTCTGTTTCATCTATCCGAGGTGATCAAGAGATGGCTAGGTACTGTTACAACCTTAGCCTCAACATGACAAAGCTGGATGCCTCTAATAAGAAGAGGAAACTCAATGATGCTGGAGCTGCTGCTGGATCTGTAAGCCTTGTCGACCTGGACCCTAGGGCGGATTTGAACATTGATCCGTCTAACCCATTAAAGCCCACACCGGATGGAAGTTCCAGGGACATCGTCTTGGGAGATTCTCCAGAAAAGATCACCCATATTAATGACAAGCTAGATACAGAGATGGAACAGCGGCTACTGACGCTCCTGCAAGAATTTAAAGACCTCTTTGCATGGACTGCAGCCGATATGCCTGGCATAGACCCTGCTTTCTGCTGTCATAAATTATCCGTCTATCCAGAGACGAAACCGGTAGCCCAGAAGAAAAGGAGATTGGGCCCAGAGAAACAGAAGGCAGCTTGCCAGCAAACTGAGGAATTGCTGAAGGCCGGATTTATCAAAGAAATCCGTTATTCCTCTTGGCTCTCGAATGTGGTGATGGTCCGTAAGTCCAATGGAAAATGGAGAATGTGCATTGATTATGTGGACCTCAACCGCTGCTATCCAAAAGATCCTTATCCTCTTCCTAATATAGATCGGATGGTAGATGATTCCTCTGGTTATCAATACCTGAGCTTCATGGATGCTTATTCGGGTTACAACCAGATTCCGATGTGCGAGGAGGATCAAGAAAAGACAGCTTTTATAAATGATCGTGGTGTCTTTTGCTATACAGTTATGCCCTTTGGCCTGAAAAATGTTGGGGCAACATATCAGCGCATGATCAACAAGGTTTTTGAAGGTATGCATACCAAACTTGTTGAAGTATACATTGACGATATAATAGCAAAAACACCGGTTGGAGGTGATCATATCGAAGACCTACGCCAAGTATTCACCCGTTTGAGAGAATTTAACATGAGGCTAAACCCGATGAAATGCACCTTCGCTGTCCCTGCTGGGAAGTTCTTGGGTTTCATGTTAACTCAACGCGGTATTGAAGCCAATCCAGGGAAATGCCAAACGATTCTAGACATGCAAAGTCCAAAGAATCTTAGAGAAGTCCAATCCCTGAATGGCAAAGTGGCAGCCTTGGCACGATTCATGCCGAAGATGGCTCACAGATCCCTCCCTCTGTATAAGATACTGAAAAAGTCCAAGAAGTTCGAGTGGGGACAGGAACAAGAGAAAGCATTCCAAGAGCTCAAGGAGGTGTTGTCCAGACCTCCTATTCTCACGAAGCCTGACCCCGAAGACACACTCATCCTATACTTGGCTATTTCAGATGAAGCTTTGGGCGTTGCCTTGATAAAAGAAACTCCTGACGGACAGAGACCGGTCTATTTTACTAGCAAAACCTTACAAGGTGCTGAAATCCGGTATCAAAAAATTGAAAAGGCCGCCCTTGCTGTTGTTTGGGCCTCTCGACGGCTGCGTCCGTACTTTCACGCCCATCCGATCATAGTGAGAACGGATTTACCACTCCGCTCTGTTTTAATCAAGCCCGACCTCGCTGGGAGGATGATCAAATGGTCTATCGAACTCTCTGAGTTTGATATATCCTACGAACCCCGAAGCGCCATTAAAGCTCAAGTCCTGGTTGATTTTATTGTGGAAATGACAGGGACTGATCCAGATTCCCCTCGTGTCCATTGGACCATTTATGTTGATGGTTCATCGAACCAAAGAGGCTCTGGAGCAGGTATAGTTCTAGAAAGTGATGACAGAGTACACCTGGAAATCTCCCTTCGCTTCAATTTCAAAACCTCCAACAACCAAGCTGAGTACGAAGCTTGTTTGGCCGGACTGAGAGCTGCAATTGACATCGGAGCTTCTGAGGCGACGCTCTGCAGTGATTCACAACTGGTGATTTCACAAATCTTAGGAGATTATCAGGCTCGCGAACCTCAACTCCAATTATACTTGAACTGTGTCAACGAGTTGAGAGAGAAATTCTCAAAAATGGAATTCAAGCATGTTCCACACGAAGAGAATACTAGAGCGGATATACTCTCCAGATTAGCAAGCACCAAACGACCAGGTAGCACAACTACGCTGGTTCAAAGCACACTAACGTCGCCCAGTATTCCTCTTTTCCCTTCTCTAAATGCCATAATGACAAACTCTCTTTATGGAGATACATGGATGGCCCCCTACATCCGTTATTTGGCCGATGGACAGCTGCCTACGGATGAGAAGGAAAAGACGAGGATAAGGAGGGAATTACCATACTTTACTATGATTGATGGTAATCTTTACAGAAGGGCGCTCTCCGTGCCCTATTTGATTTGTCTGAAAGAGAATGAGGTGCAAGACGTAATGGAGGAAGTGCATGGAGGACAATGTGGACACCACGCCGGAGGAAGAAGCTTAATGCGAAAAATCCTCAGGGATGGATACTGGTGGCCCACGATGAAGCAGGACTCCATTGACTTCGTCAAAAAATGCGACGCTTGCCAAAAATTCTCTAATCTTCACCACACACCGGCGGAAGAACTCTTCACATCCGCTGTTCCATGGCCCTTCTACCAATGGGGATTAGATATTCTGGGCCCCTTTCCAACTGCTCCTGGGGGCATCAAATATCTCATTGTAGGGGTCGACTATTTCACTAAGTGGATAGAAGCAGAGCCAGTGGTACATATTACTTCAGCCCGAACTCGTCGTTTCATGTACGAAAACATTATAACACGGTTCGGGGTCCCAGCACGGATTGTCACAGATAATGGCACCCAATTCACGGATAGAAAATTCACAGATTTACTCGAAGGGTTAGGAATAACCCAGATATTCTCATCCGTTGAACATCCTCAAACCAACGGCCAAGCTGAAGTGGCCAACAGGGAAGTGCTAAAAGGACTAAAGAAACGCCTTGGGGAAGCCAAGGGCGGATGGACAGACCAGCTATGCCATGTCCTGTGGGCATACCGGACAACGCCTCATTCATCTACTAACGAATCCCCATATCGTCTAACATACGGGGTAGAGGCAATGATACCCGTGGAACTGCAAATTGCTTCCACAAGGGTCAAATACTTCTCTGAAGAGTCTAATAATGCTAATTTGGCGTCAGAAATAGATGTCATACAAGAACTCAGAGAAGATGCATTTGTTAGAGACCAAGCTATCAAAGCCAAAGTTGCTCTCCGATACAACAAGCGAGTTCAATCAAGGACTTTCAACGTCGGAGATTTGGTTTTGAGGAAAGCAAGTATAGGGAACAAATTTGCTCATCAAGGCAAACTAGCCCCAAACTGGGAAGGCCCATACAGGGTATCCGAGGTTACTGGCAAAGGCTCTTACCGCCTTGAGAACCTTGATGGCACTCCAATCCGAAATAAGTGGAACACCCAAAACTTGCGCATCTACTATAGCTAACTGGTGGAACAATACACATTCTCCTATCCTCATTTTTGATTGAATACTGGAGAAATTATTTCCCAGCTACGCTTTCATTGTAATTCTTATTTTTGATTTAATAAGAATCCCTCACAACAATTTAACTCTTTCGAGTTTTTCTTATGCTGTGATTTTCAGTTTATCCGGCGTACCAAAACATATTCAGGACGGATGATCTCAACTGCTTATTCTGTGGTTGACGATGTAACTCCTCGAATATGTGCAGCGCACAAGAGCATACTCAGGACGGACGATCTCAATTACCCATTCTGTAATTGACGATGTAACTCCTCGAGTATATCTAAGTAACTGAAGGCCCGGATTGTAGGATTAAACCGAACTCTGGGTACGGTTAGTAAGTTTGGCTGAACACTGGTGAAGACCTGGGCTGTAGGATTAAACCGAACCTCAGGAAATGGGTTGTAGGATTGAACCGAACCCCATTCTAAGAACGGTAAAAGGGGCAGAACCCAACACCGTATTGAAGGCTTGGGCGCAGTAAGCTGGCTCTTTTTCAAGACCACGCTGAACCCCAAGTAACGGGCGCAGTAGGTTCAGGACTAGCCCTGATCCGAACCCCGTGTTGAAGGCTCGGATTGTAGGATTAAACCGAACTCTGAGTACGACTAGTAGGATCGACCGAACGTCGGTGAAGAATTGTCATTGGGTAAAACCAAAAAACCAATTGGAGAACGGTTAGTAGGATTAAACCGAACACCAAATACGATATGGATTGTAGGACCAAACCGAACTCCAAACGCAACAAGTAAGTTATACTGAACTCCAAGTTAATACTCTCTCTTGAAGTTCCTTATTTGAAAGTTTTATAGCTTTAAATTCTGAGTCATTGATTCTTTAATTGAAGTCTGACTCGTAAACTTCGACCCAAAAATAATTCATTCGGGAACGCCATAATTT
This sequence comes from Clitoria ternatea, assembly GCA_037962975.1. Classification (NCBI taxonomy): domain Eukaryota; kingdom Viridiplantae; phylum Streptophyta; class Magnoliopsida; order Fabales; family Fabaceae; genus Clitoria; species Clitoria ternatea. Next base: position 292,206,668 of record CM075670.1, read on the forward strand.
GAGGCATATTCACCCGAAACCTTTCAGTCGGAAATATTTATATTCGCAATCATCAAGTAGAGGAATCTCCAATCAAAATCCTCACTCTTGAAAAACTCTTACGTGGAAACACCACTTAGAGTTTGTGCAAAGTACTGCTCACCCAATAATACTAGGGGACAGTATTAATAGTTAAACGAATATCTTGGGCAAAATGCCATCGTTTCGTCACAGAGCTTTCTAAATGGGCCTATTAAATCCAAATTCTAGGCCCAACAAGCCCCTACGTGACGGTTATTAAGACATGCGCATTTAACGCAATAATGGCTCGCCAACGTGAGTAAAGACATTAAATGTCCAATCATGGGGAACGTGGCCACCATTACCCGAATACCAAGGGTTGCGAAATTCAATAAACTTCTGAGATTCTCATTGTTCTAATCCGCCCTCAAGCAATCCATCACAACAAAACCTTGTCCTCAGAGCGGATATTTACACATCGGTACAATTCCGAAATCCAGACGTACTACGATCGATATAGCTCATATGAGTAAATCTACTAATTCCTCACATAAGCTAGGGGGCTAGTAGAATACTGATGGTCTCTGATCTGATTTCGGATACGAAAATTGAATCCTTACGATTGAGAAGCATCCACCTCAATCCGTACTCCTATGATTGGAAAAATGTCTCTAGGACGGATGATCTCAATCACCTATTCTGTGATTCGATGATGCAATTCCTGGTACAAACATTTCCAATCATCACTCCAGGACGGGTGATCTCAATCACCTATTCGGTGATTCAATGATGCAACTCCTGGTATGAACAATGTTATCATCACTCTTACGATGGAAGCTGTTCAAAATTGAGAACTATTCATTCAATCCGTACTCCTACGATTGAAAAGCGTCTCCAGGATGGATTATCTAAATCACTTAATCTGTGATCTGACGATGTAACTCTTGGCGGTGTACTTTTCCAGAACGGATATCCTCAGTCACCCATTATGTGATTTGATGATGTAACTCCTGACGTTATTTACTTGCCCAGGACGGATGATCTCAATCACCCATTCTGTGATCTGACGATGTAACTCCTGGCGCCATACACACCTCAAGGACGGATGATCTCAATCACCTACTATGTGACCTGACGATGTAATTCCTGGTGCCGTACACATCCCTAAGACGGATGATCTCAATCACCTACAAAGTGATTCGATGATAAAACTCCTGGTACGAACAATTCCCATAATCACTCCTATGATGGAAATCTCTGAAAGTCAATCCACACTTTCACTCTCAAGTGGTATTCTCCCAGGACGGATATTCTTATCACCTAATCTGTGATACAATGACATAACTCCTGGCTTAGAAAAACTCCCATCATTATCCTTATGATGGAGGACTCAAAATACCACTTCCTTACACCTTTGCAGTTCCCCAAACTTGGAACAATATTTTGTCATTGTTTTCTCTAATGAGAATAACATGAATGAAGAACAGTCATCCGTCCTGTTACGCTATTTTACTAAGCAACGGATCGACTCCTCTTTTCCCCAAAAGAATTAAGGATCATGCCCCAAAGGTAGGCACCTTCTTCTTAATACACACTTGGGGACATGTATATATTAATCCGTTCTAAATTTATTTGTTGTTTAATCATCCGAGGCAGTTATTTTAATCTGACCTCGAGGTTAATCATACAAAACGGATTAGCAACGATTTAGTTATACATGAAACGTTGAAGACAAATTTCTTAAATCAAAATTCATTCATTGAAATTGAGATTACATATAATGGTTAAAAGCCGGAGTTGATTTCGGCACACAACTATACATATGAAAGAAAACAAAACTAGGGAGGAGGAATCTGTTCTTCAGTTTTCTGTGCCTCCTCAGCTCCAGACTCTTGTTCCCCTTCCTTTGGAACCTCCACGGGAACCTCCCCTCCAGGAGCATCAGTCCTTTCTTCATAAGAGGGAACCTCAGACACAGGAAAGACGTAATCCGGTCCCATAGTTTGACCCTCAGGCAGAGGAGGCAAACCATACAGGGACGTTGGGGGATCTTCGTGACGACCATCCACCACTGCGACTAACTTTTCCCCATGGAATTCATAGAACGGATCCATTCCATAAAGGTTAAGTTTCGCAGTGGGATTGCGGTAGAAAACTTGGCGTATAGCTAGGCCGAAGGATTCTTCAACAGCCCGGCTGCATATGTCAACAGCTTCTTCTCTCTCAGCTTTCGCTGTGGCCAATTCTTCCCGCAACTTGGATAGCTTCTCGCTAGATCCTTCAGACTCCACTTTCCTAGCCTTCAGTTCCTCAATCTCAAGGAGTAGCTTCTTCTCCCTTTGAGACCACTCCTCAGCAGCAGCTTTATTTTATCCTGGCTGCTACGGAGTTCTTCCTCCTTCTCTGCCAGTTTGCCTTCCAAGCCTTTGAGGTCGCCTTTAAGCTTGAGATTCTCCTTAGTCATGATATCTCCGAACTCCTTAGACTTGGTAAGGCGATCTTCCATCAGCTTTATGGTGGCTTTGTCTTTCCCCGACGAAAGGTTGAGTTCTTCTAATTTGTCACTCAATTCTTCAACCTTATCGACGTTGTTAGCCAACTCGCTGACTGAGGAAAGCATTCCAGCTAGTTCAGCTAACTGCCACCTTCCGGCCTCATACGCTTCTTTAATTTCTTTAGCACTGAGCGTAGGCCGGAGTTTGTACATCGGTGGTGGAAGAGTGGCTGGAGTAGAACCCTCATAGGAGAGGAAGGGGGTGAGAAACGAGTTGGTTGGGTAGGAGGTCGGCTTCGCCCCAGAAACCCCGGCAGCAATTCCTTTACTTCCAGAGGAAGCAACGACTGCTTCCGAGGTTTCAACGAGCTTATCCTCCGGAGTTCTGCGCTTCTTAGACGGGCCTCCCACTGAGTCATTCTTTATTTTTCTCCTTCTTTCAGTGACCGAGGGCTGACCCGTGGCTGCCCCAACATCGGATGAACCGCCCTCAGCCAGTGGGATATCCCCTTCAGCATCCGAGGTCAGGATGATTAGCTCGGGACGATCCTTTGTGGAGGACTTAGGCTTAATCTCGTTTTCACGGGCAACAGATCTACCCCCCACCTTAAATCCCTTCAGCTTATGCATTTCCGGAGTTTCCTGTTCTATTTCACCTGCACGAACAAGCACAAGAGATTAGCAACTACCAAATGTTCGATATGTTTAACAAAGGAGAAAAAGTGAAATAAAGCGAGTATTATGCAAATAATCATCCCGGACTCCTTTTGAACTACTTAAAAGACGTCTACACGAGAATACGTTGCAACGTGTAGTATGTGCTTCAAGTGCAAACAACACTCTCGACGACTCACGAGACAGCTCGGATTGATCGGCGTAATATGCATGGGAGCCCACGAGAAAATGCTTATGAGTCCAACTCGGAGGAAATTTGTTAACACCTTCTTCATCCTTCCAAAATATTGGTTTGTTCTTCTTAATGGAGATCCGGGTGAAGTAGGTCTTGAACGACTTCCCGTCAACTTTAGCTGAATCGGTGTAAGACTCAAAGTTCACAAAAGAACAGAGAGTCCGGAGTGTTACCAAACCGACACTGCCTTGCTTATTTGCCCTCCGAACTACTTGAGTGTAGTAGAACAGCATCGCCACAGTAGGAGTGAAGTTGAAATGTTCACTCAGAACCTCCAAGGCTCGAATGAGACCCCAGCCGTTGGGATGAAGTTGAGAGGGTGCACAGTTTAAGAACCTCAACAATCCCATCTGAAGCTCGGTTAGAGGGAAACGAACTCCCAAGTAATGAAAAATGAAATCATACATATAAACAGAACGGTCGTTTGGTACGACATGGCATATCCGTTCTGTAGGGAGCGGTGCATAAACCCTAAACCACTTCTTCATTTCCTCTTCCGCATGGAATGTGAACCTAGGCTGAATCCGGGCTCCATCCTTATCTGCGTGATGGGAAACCAAGTCCTTGAATTCACTGGACACCCAACAGAAAGGCCATTTGGCCTGAAGCTCTTCCCAATTCAGCTTAGAAGTAACGACACTGTAGAGACCTTCAGCTGTCTTCGAAATGGCACCATCTCCAGAAGATCCTTCTCCAGTTGCCATTGGAAATATCTAGACCGAACTCCTTAATCTACGATAAGAAATCATGTCGTCAGAAAGTTGATAACCATTACTCACTTCGTTTTATAAAGCGACTACAATCAGAGGACGACTCTGAGAAGGGAAAAGTCACTTTCCACAGTGAGTAAGATCCCCTTTCTGAGCGACATGACTCAGCCCTAGAAAGAATCACAAGGATTCTTCGCCATGATTATTAGGGTTACGAGAAATTTTTCTCTCCCTAAATAAGCTACACTCTCTTCAAGCAAGAATGACAAACCCAAAATAAGACAAGATTACAGGAGAAGAAGAAATAATTACCTCAGGTAATGACGTTGAAGATGAAGAATGAGCAGAGTCTCGTAGAATGAGCAACGAACTTCTTCGCGAAATTTTTGCAGAGTTTTGTTAGGGAAACAGAAGCAAGTGAAACTCAGAATCCACTAAGTGTTTCTTTTATAAGAAACGAAGAGGTTCAGGTACTCACTCTGGAAGTTGTGTCGTTCTCGATTAAACGCATTGCTTCACAAACGAAACGACACAACCGTTCCAAATTCATGGGCGCCAAAACAATAGCAATTCGATAAAGGGCCTAACTACTGGGCCCAAAAGTTTCGAAAATTTTAGGCCCATTAAACCCAAAACGACGGTTAATGAGATTTCCACCTCAGGTGCAATAATTGCTTGCCCACGTGATTAAAAGCATTAATGTCTAATCATGCAACGCAATTCACGCTTTACAGCCGTTACACGAACTTCAAGAGCTTTCAATTCCAATAAACTCTTGTAATTCTCGTACAACAAATCTTTGTCTGAATCCGTTGTAACGACATCGACAGACCATATCTCTTAATCTGAGAACGGTCCTTTATGAATAAATGCTAAGGAGAATTATCAAACTTGGGAGCGTCTTTGCCCGAATGATGTTCATTCGAAGTCAGAGCTCCTTCCTTTTCACTCAGAATCAATCCACTTGGAATTATTCCTTTCCGATAAAAGCATTCGTCTGAAGTCGGACTCGAAAATTCTTCTCAGACATAATTCGCTCGGAAATTCACTCAAAATTTCTCCACTGATCCTTAATGACTTATTTTCTAAAATTCTAAATTTTAGGATGTTACACTTCACATATATTTTTATTTCGTCAAGTTTCTCTCCAAGATAGTGCCCAAATCATTATGCATTTTATAAGGGTCAGAACTTACCCAACAAAGAATTTTGTTACCTTAGGACCGTTATAGTTACTACTGTTATTCACTATGGCTTTAGTCACTAGCTCTCTAATTACCAGGTCACCAACTTTTTTAACCTTCCGAAATTAGGTAGGTGTTAGCCCTTATACATGGTCTTATAACTTTATGGAAACCTGTGCTTTTAGTAAATGATCATTTAGGTCTAGTCACTGCAACCCTTTTGTGACATATGTGTTATGCTTACTCAAGTGGTGATTAGTGTCATTCACTCATGCGCTATAAAAATAACTTGAGGTTGCTGGTGGTGTATGAGAAATTAGATAAGATGAGTTGTAGATTCCTTTAGGAGGACGAGGATAGAGATGTAAAGATGTATTTAATTAGATGAGATAAAGTGTGTAGGTTGAAAAAACAAGTTGGTTAGGGCTTCTTAAAGCTCGTTTTATGAATCAAACCTTTCTCATAAAGAATTATTGGACGCTAGTTACAAACCACGAGGCCTTATAGGTTCAAGTGATTCATTCCTCAAAGTGTAACCTAAGCCCATTAGGTCTTCTTTTTAGAGAGATCTTTATGGGGTGTGACCAAAGTTTAGGTAACATGTGGGATAGTGTGTAGGCTCAAGGAGTGAGGTGTTGTTTTGGTCTGATAAGTAGGTTGAATGATGTATCCCCCTGGAATCCTACGTATTGACGTATGTTAATGAAGCTCATTATCTTGCTTTGGTGTGTGACTTTAGTTTTAATGATGGTGGCTTAGATATGAGAAGTTGAAGGGTGTCATGGATATGAGAGGTTGAAGGGTATCATGCCACTAACAATTCGTCAAAAGATTCTAGTTATTCCTTCTGAGTTAGGATCAAGGTGACTTTAGCTCGGGTTCCTTCTTAAGATGGTGAATTTTTAGTTTCTTTAGCTTACCAAATGTTGAAAAGGGCACTTAAAGGAGTCAATGGAAGTTGGCTTCAATTGGTTTGGAATTGGAGAGGTCCTCACAACCTTAAATTCTTCTTGTGAAAATTTTATGACAATGGTCATCTTACTAACCTAAAGTGTAAAGGTAGGCTCTTCATTCAAGATGCGAGTTGTAGAGCATATGGTTCTTATTAGGAGGATGCCTTACATGTGTTTTGTGATTGCATTAACATGTGTGAGGCTTAGCTTTTGGATTTGCCAATGATGACATTTTTTGGAGGTCATCTTTCCTTGAATGGTTAAGCATTGATTTACGTAATAATTATTACATGAATCATGAATGGGGTTTGGAACATGGTTTATGGTCATACTTGATTTTTTTGTTTCTTAGAATAAGCTTGTTTTTAGCCATCAAAACATTAATCCTAATATCTCACAAGTAGTTATTACATTATTGCTAAATATCTCACAAGTTCTTGTGGACACAAATACTTATCGAGACTATTGTGAATTTAGCACACTGGCCAAAGGACCAACAAAAACTCCTCAAAAGGACTGAGATAAAGATTTTACATTTCGTCCCAAGGAAAATAAAACGTTTAAATTTAATCATTATGCCTCACTAAATGCTAGGCCAAGCCAAATTCTAAGGGAAATTGGCTTCCTAGGGTTAAGTATATACAGTGTGAAGAAGCCAGTGTTAGTTAATAGACTTGATAACCCTCCCAAGTATTGAGTTCCATAAGCAACCCTGTCATGCAATTGACAAGTGCAAAAAACTTAAAAATGCCATTGAAGTTTTGACTAGGGAAGGCAAGTTAAAGCAATACTTGCTCAAGAACTGGCTTTATGACGAGCATGATCAGAATGTAAAGAGAATGAGGGATAAGTCTCTTGATAGTGATAAAGGATAAGGTCTAAGAAAAACCACAATGACTAAAAAGCTCAAGTCTAAGGTGGTAGAATCCATAGAGGAAAATGAGTTCCTAGATCCTCCTCCCAATAAAAAAAAGGAAGTCATAGATATGTTTGATGGCGGATTTGTAAGGGTAGAGTTTTTAACATTACTAGAAAGAATCATCTACGGTTGGTCGTGTTTGTTCAAGCCAAGCTTGATAGTAGACCCTTTCGATATGGAGTTCAAACCTCTCATATCTTATATTTCTAACAATGATTACGACCCCATCATCCCTGGTGGTGGTGATGTAATGGTGATTAAGGCTATTGTAACTAATAAAAATGTGAGGATACTATTGGTTAATTTGAGAAGTTCTTGTGATGTTTTTTATGAATGTTTTAAGAATATGGACTTAACCAATATGGATTTGTAGTCTTACACACAATACTTAACAACATTTAACGAAGCCAAAAAAATCCAACAAGTAGTACCTTAACATAAGAATCACTTTCAAAGATGACCCCAATGCAAGAATGGTGAAGACAAAAATCCCTAAATAAACAGGCGAGTGGATGTGACAAATAAAGTGATCTTGAAAGGCCTCAAAAAGGATTGGTGAGACTAAAGGCAAATAAACCAATAACCTATGCCACATGTTATGGCCATATTGGAACATACCCTACTCGTCTACAAGAGAATCTTCATTCAGTCTCAACTACGATGTCAAGGCAGCCATACTAGTCGAGATAAATAGAGTTTTATGTCGAACCCAACAATTCTTAGAAGGAACTAATGGTGATCACTTAGGAAATGAGCTAGACAAATTGATTAAGTTACGTAAGGAAGATTTTTTTAGGATCAGGTAAGCAAGGACAAAGGTATATACTGATATAATAAGAAGGTGCAACTCTGGTATTTTAATGTAGGAGACTTGGTCCTGAAGAGAGCTAACATAGGTAACAAGTTTGCCCATCAAGGAAAGCTCGCTCCCAACTAAAAGGAACCATACAAGGAAATCAACGTCACTCGTGGAAGAGCATACTGGTTAGAAACTCTAGAAGGCGATCCTATAAAAAACAAGTGGAATATTTTAATTTGAGAGTTTATTATAGTTAACTGATATCAAATAGTATGTACTTTTGTTCCTACCTTGGAGTTTTCTCCTATTTGTTTTTCTCTAAGAAAGTTTTAACAATGCATGCTTTAGTATGACATGATGTAATCCCAATTAACACAAAAAGATTTCTAAAACAAAAGAGAACCCATCTTTTATGATCACGTGTTGTAGGGTGGTATTAACACACTGAGTTACCATTTGTGCTCAACCTTACTTGAGCAGTATGGGCCAAATAAGATAATGTCCCAATGAGTAGCACAATTATATGATTCTAGTCACCCGATATGAGTTTAGCTGACACCTAAGCCCTAACGAGTAGCAAGGCTAGTTATCTGTTATAAGCATAACTATGCATACCCCTAACGAGTGGTAAAACTAACCATACAATATGATCATGATTAGAAACTTGGATCCAACAAGTGGCAGGGCTAGATATCTATCATGAGCATAACTAGTCAGACCTCAATGAATGGTAAACTAATCACCTGATATAAGTGTGATTAGTAACTTAGCCCTAACGAGTGGTAAAACTAGTTATTCGTTATGAACATAACTAGTCGGACCCCAATGAGCAGCAAAACTAATTATCTAATATGAGTGTGATTAGTAACATAGCCCAGATGAGTGATAAAGCTATTTGCTCAATATAAATGTAACTAGTGAACCCCCAATAGTGGCGAAGTTCAATAGCCGATATAAACACAATCAATATCGTAACTTCGACAATTGGAAGATTAAATCATAAGGTATGCAAGTGAATAAGTACCCCCTCCCAGAACGCTAAGTTACAAGGTTAAATTATAAAAGAGTTCTAATATATGAATATCAAAAAACTTAGAAAAATATGTAGTAAATGGAAATTGTCATTCGAGAAACACAAGTCTACTACTCAGAGTATGAAAAAGTTAAACAAAGTATAGGTACATCTAGAGTTGGCAAAATAGGTCGATCCGCACGGGCGGACCCAAGCCTACTGTCAAAAGCGTAGTGAGCGGGCCTTAGAAATAAATCCAAAGTTAATAATTGAAAAACATCCAGATAACAAAAAGGCTCGTAGGCCCAATCGGCCTAGGCGGCCCGAGGCCTTTGTTAAAAAAATAAATTGTTGAGAACTTGAGAAGGAACTTAACAAAAACAAACATATTTTTTACAAGTTATTGATTTTATAGGATTATCATGTTTCTCCTAGACGTCCTTCATCTTCTTTTTCACCCCAACTAGCTCTTCCCTGGCTCTCTATTTTGGTGAGGTCTTATCAAATACCACCCTTTCTAGATGGGTTATCTTATCCCTAAGCTCTTGGTTTTTCCTCAAAACCTTCACCTGATCTTCTTACAGCTATTTCCTTTCCTTTTTCAACCCTTTAGCCTCGCCTGAGGTGCCATGTTACATATTGAGGGAATGTAACACACTCAAGCTCTTTATACCAAACCACATGGCACCATCATGTACATATTTGATCTTAATTTCATTCAAGCCACCCTTTAATCGAAATGACATGGTGTAATGTTTGGCGTAATTGCCAATAGGTTCTAAATAATGCATATAATCCAGCCCACTAGAGAGATCAGACAAAACCGTGATTGAATATCATTAACTAACATTAGCAGCAACTTCCTTCTTTGGTGTGGCCTCCCCAATACTGACATTAGCAATTTGCTTGCCCTTATTCCTAAGCCTGCTTTAATCCTTAGGCATGTCATTACCCTTGTTTTTCTTCTTTATGCAGAACTTCTACCCTTCCCCATGGTGTCTCTTCTTCATCTCCGACTCCGCTTGATGAAGACATGGCTAAGGACAAGGACAACAAAGCATTTGGAAGGCTTAAGGGGACAACAACAAGAGCAAAAGCTGGGAAAGCAAATGGGGCTTTACAATAAGTGGTAGCTGTTAGCCAAGGCCTCGATACTCAAGAGGGGGGGTGAATTGAGTATTTCAAATTTTCGCGTGGAATCCCTTTCAAAACGATTAGTAGTACACAAATGATGCAAGATAAAGGATATGATAATTATGAAGCACATTTCATAGTAAAATACTTTAAGTTAAAAGTACAATATTCAAGAATTGATTTTGATAAATAAGGCAAGTTATTAACTTAGGCAATTCTTGAAGTTCTTAGCATGGTATAATTAATTTTAATATAAGTATAATTTCAACAACTCAAATTAATTAAGCATGATAGTTTACTAATTTGTTAACACCAATATTCTTCTTCCTCAATAATCAAATCCAACAATGTTTAAGTCAATTGATTCAAGGATTCAATTTTACCAAATCAATTTGATATAAGTATTTAAGCATGCAAATTAAGTTTACAATAATAAAGAGTTTAAGGGAAGAGAGAATTTGCAAACCGATATAACGAGCTCCACCACCCCGGTGTACGTCTCGCCTTCAAGCAACCCACTTGAAGGATTTCCACTATTGAGAATTTGAGATTACAAGCTTTGAGCAATTGTCTCCTAGTGTCCCACACTCAAGAACCCAATCCTCACAAGCAAAGGGCAACCTACCCAATCTCACAATCTCTCAATACCCAAAGGTTGAACCCCAACCTTTGTGACCACTCAACCTAGAGTGAATACCTTGGTGTATATGGTGTTTGGTTTACAATCAAATAACTCTCTCACTAGCGTAGATACACAATTTAAAGCTCTCACCAAATAATAACTCTCAAAGAGAGGATATACAAATTTAGCTCACAAATTACTTTCTCTCTAACTCTTAAATAACTCACTAAGAGAATATGCCAATATAGAACAAGAGAGAATGAGTAGAAGAGAATGAAGCAAGGAGGAAGAAGTAAGCAAATGGAAATGCTTCAATTGCTTGGTGTATCATTTGCCTTCAACTTCTTCTCTATTTATAGGCTCCAATGGCATGTCATGTTGCAATATTAAATTCCTTGGGAGCTTGAACTTGGAACATGTGTGTCTCCATTCAAAATGGCATTGCAATTCCAATGAGCTTTTAATGTCTCCAAGAAGAACATGGCATGTGCATCAAGAAGCATGTTTCTCTAAATTCAAATTAATTACATTTCCAATGTGACACATGCATGTGGAGAGGGACAAAGTGTGAAGCATTGCCTTGAACTTTCCAATTTGATTCAACCGAAGGAAGCATTGAGTCTATGCATGAATTTTGCCTTCTGACAGCCTTAAGAATCGATTCAAGATGGAGGAGAATCGATTCATCCATGGTAAAATCACATTCTGGGCACATCATCACGCGTGAATCGATTCAAATGAGAGGGGAATCAATTCAACTCTTTAATTTTCACATCCTGGGACATTCTGTACGCATGAATCGATTCAAGTCATTATGCCTTGCCATGTGAATCGATTCAAGTGTCTGTTGCATACATTCCAGCACTTTGTTTCACCCCTTTTTGATATTTAATGAATCTTAGTTCCAAACCTTTGATCCTTAGGCACATTTGTTGATCATTTTCACCTAATTTAAGCTTCTTTAAATGCCTTGAACCATTTCATCAATTTTGCCTCATCAAACATAATTAATTCATCCATAAATATATATGTTTGATCTTGATCCTTCATTTGTTGTGTCATTATCAAAACCTACATCAACATAAAAATACATTCTCCCCCTTTTTGATGATGACAACAAATGCTTGTCTCTTGGGGTGTTAGTATCACAATAATTCAAATATATTTCAAGAAAGACTTGCCCTATCATATACAATTTGATACCAATTGTTGATGAAATCATAGGCACAAGTTAAGAAGAGAATATTAAGGATAAAAGGTCTCTCCCCTTTGATAAGGTCTCTCCCCCTTAATATATATTCTTTTCCTCTTTAATCATTTCCCCCTTAATCATACAATAGATACCAATCATACAATAGATACCACAAAATAATTCATCTAATTTTTAGAGCATAGTGGTAGTGTATATCTTCTCCCCCTTTCTTATATATTTCTCTCTTTATATCTTTCCTTTTGTAAAAGACTTTATTCCATTTAGGGTGTATATATAACTTCCTATAATCTTCTCCCCCTTTGGCATCATCAAAAACTTTCCTTATGATAAAACAATAATCATATTAAATATTCTCTTTTTGGCATAAATGACATTGTATTCTTTTTACTAATCCTTTCACTAAACTCTCCCCCTTTGGCATCATCAAAAAGATCATCATCTTAATTGTATTCTATGCCATCAACATATAAACTCATGTATTTGAATTAGAGAGATTTAGAGCAAGTATTTCATGAAAAGGATTTCAAATCAAAGCTCATGATCAAGGATATATGCCAATTTTATGCATTTAGAATCAATAATCAATCACATAATTCATTTATCAAATAAACATATAATTGATTACAAACTCATTTTCAATCATGTAATTGATATTACTTTCAAGTATGGTAAGCATCACATGATTCTTTCTAATTAAGTACACATATCATTTCAAGTAAGCACATATATCATTACTTGCACATTTGTAAATAAGTCAAATATAAGTAAGCAAGTAGTTTTTCTCCATTATGATAGGCACATAATCATCTCAAATAAGCATATAATTTTCTCCTATTTTGGCATTATCAAACACACAAGGATATTCTTCCAAGTAAGCATATAGGTGAGTAGAATTGTAAGCATAAATGCCATAAACATAATCATAGAGAGGTAAAATGATGGATATTCATTCATGTGTATGCTCCCCCTTACTATTGTAATTGATGTCACTTATAAAAACATATACCACTTATTAACATGTGAAATCAATTTGATGAAGTTTGATACCAATTGTTGAACACATGTCATGCATTTAATTGATAGTAATTGTTGAAAGATATACCAATTGTTAGAAGATCATAATGTATCATGCAAGATAATATCTCCTCCTTAGTCATTTAAAAGATACTAAGATATCATCATGATATTTTCTCCCTCTTTCACGTCTATTTTGATACCAATTGTTATGAACCCAATTATACCAATTTGATCAAGTCTAATACTACTTGTGAGTCAATTCAATCAAGTTTAACACCAAATATTATTAACACATGTAATTGAATACCAATTGTAATTTGAATACCAATTGTTAAGCTAATTGATGTAATTCTTAAGCTAATTGATACCAATTGTTCATGTTGGTCTATTTAGCAAGTTTGATACCATTTGTTTATTTCTTAAGCACATGATCACCTTTTAATAGATACCACTTATGCAATGAATAGAAGTCACATGTGAATAGATACCACTCAAAATTTAGATACCAATTGTATATAAAATTCACTAGTCAATCTTCAATCAAAGTGGTAATCATAGAAGAATTTTCAACAATATGCACTCAAATGTAGGTATCATAGCAATAGTAGAATGATTAATACAACTTATTTGCTTACTCATGCATTTGTATTTTAACACATTCTAATATATTTATGACCCTTTTTATGTCAAACATTCTTTTCTTGATCAACACCATTTATTTCTTATTCATTGTTCATACCACTTGTTACTAGTATCTAGGCATGATATCACTAGATGGATTTGCCAATTTAAGTTCTTGATATCAATTATAAACATTTAAGCATATTATCACAAGATTGTTGATATTCAAGCATACATCATAATGTTGTTCAAACATTCTTTTCAATCTCAACGATGCATATATTCAAGTTTCTTTTCACATTCAAGATCATGCATCATCAAACATATATGTTACTTAAGATAGATGCCAATTTGCTCAAGCATGGTGTATCAAGGAAGGTCATGTCATGTATTATAATGCTTTGTCCTTTAATATACCAAGTATTATGACATATCATACATTGTCTCTTAGCGTATGCCTATAATGTTACTAGTTATTTAAAGTCTAGGCAATCATACATAGAGCATACATACTTTCTCCTTAGGCATTATCAAAACCAACATATAATTGCATTGAAAATATTTTGCCTAAGATTGTCAACTTTGTAAAACATGTAAGCACAACATAGTCCTAACTTAAAGCAACTTTAAGGTTTGTCATAATCAACTTGTCATAACATTTTCTTAATATGAAGTTCAATGCTACTTGTTATGAAAAGATACATGCTTGTTAGGAAAATGACATACCACTTATTAAAACAAAGTTATGCATAAATTATCAAAGCATGAATACCACTTGTATACAACATATGTATTTATCATCAAAGCATAGTGGCAAGTATATAATCAAGAATATGTCCTCATGATCTCTTCCTCTTACTAATTCAATTGATACCATTGTTAAAGGAAGATGTTTGTCACTTAGATACCACTAGTTAACTAACATATTTCTTGTTCAATAAATGATACATCATCAAGAATTCATATTTATTCATGCATCATTAAGCAATTATACATTATCAAGGATACATACATCATATATCATCAAGAGTTTATGCATCATTTAAGACTTTGAATTTAAGCATCAAGATTTAACATTTCCATGTTTCAATCCTTCCTAACACACATGGATGCAAACAACTTTAATCATATCTCTTGTTTTTCATAGAATCAAACATATTATCCAAGTAATCATTCATCAAACTTTATACCAATCATTTAAATCAAAGTTTGATTTTCACACATCTAAATTCATTATGAACAAATATGGAATTTGGCTTTACAAAAATTACTTAGACACTTCAAAAAAAAAAATTATCAATCAAGTCCATAGATGTTTTAACATAATCAAGCATACAAACACATAGCAAACATGATAATTGATCAACTAGAGTAAGGATCCGATCGTACCTTGTAGATGTGTGAAGCCTACGTCCTTATCCTTTTCATCCCTTGTTCTTTGAGTGAAGATTGTGATTCTTGATTCCTTGGTAATTCGTCAATGAGAAATTGCCGATTGAAAGTGTTCCTACAAATTGTCAAGTTTTATGGTACCCTTTAAAAGTTGGGTCCTTTCTTGTTAGTTTAGGATTTCAAATTTGTTTTTGGAATCCATATCTTTCTTATACACTTTTGACGAGATTTCTTTACAAAGCAATTTGAAGATATATGACCAAATGTTCCACAATAAAAACATATTGCATTCAAAGAGTAAGTCACTTTAGAATTATAATGGTTCATATTATGTTCTTTCCTTTTACAACAATTAGACATAGAGTTTCCTTTTCTTTCATGGTTTGTGCATCTTAGAATGGGTTTAGATTTTTCTTTGTAGGATGCAAAATGGTTCTTGTAATGATCTATTTTTCTTCTATCAAGTGTATGCTTTTGATCTTCAAGAGGTGCACTTAGATTCTTTTGACTACTTGTAAGCTTACTAAGTGTTTCTTTTAATTCTTTATTCTCATTTTCAAGAAGCATACATTTATCAATAAGCATGCAATCATTATTACCATTACACGTCCTAGGTGATACATTTGAAGCTACTAATTCATCATTTTGAATCTTAAGATTTTCTTTTTCTATGTGAACATCATGCAATTCTTTTTCAAGCTTCAAAATGGTTTGTTTTGAGCATGCATATTTCTTTGATAACAAGACAAATTTTTCATGCAATTCTTTAAAAGCTTCTAGCAATTCATCTTTATCAATTTCATCATCACTATCATCACTAAAAGCATTTAAAGAGCATACCTCATCATCTTGAGAGTGCTTTGTCATTAGGCATGCAATTTCTTCTTCCTTCTCGTTGGTCTCTTTTTCAATGCTTCTTTCGAATTCTTCATCTTGACTAGAAAGAGTACTAATTCTTGCATCTTTATCACCATTAGTATTTCCATAAATTGTTTCAAGAGTTTCCCACATTTCTTTAGCATTGTTACAAGTAATAACTCTAGAAACATCATTAGGTTCTAATGCTAATGTGATAAGAATTTTAGCTTTAAGATTAAATTGTACCTTTCTTTCTTCTTCCTTAGTCCATAAGTTCATGGGCTTCATACATTCTATATTATCAACTATGTATTTAGGAATAAAAGGACCAAATTGAATAGCATTCCATACCTTGAGGTCATAGGCTTGGATAAAGATTTTCAACCTTTCTTTCCAAATAACAAAGTCTTTACCATTGAAGATTGGTGGTATATTTATTATTTCACCTTGTGGAAATGCATCATAAGAAGTAGAGGCCATCTTGATCTCTTGAAGCGGTTAAGCTTGATCTTCTAAGAGTCAAGCTCTGATACCAATTGTTAGCCAAGGCCTCGATACTCAAGAGGGGGGGTGAATTGAGTATTTCAAATTTTCGCGCGGAATCCCTTTCAAAACGATTAGTAGTACACAAATGATGCAAGATAAAGGATATGATAATTATGAAGCACATTTCATAGTAAAATACTTTAAGTTAAAAGTACAATATTCAAGAATTGATTTTGATAAATAAGGCAAGTTATTAACTTAGGCAATTCTTGAAGTTCTTAGCATGGTATAATTAATTTTAATATAAGTATAATTTCAACAACTCAAATTAATTAAGCATGATAGTTTACTAATTTGTTAACACCAATATTCTTCTTCCTCAATAATCAAATCCAACAATGTTTAAGTCAATTGATTCAAGGATTCAATTTTACCAAATCAATTTGATATAAGTATTTAAGCATGCAAATTAAGTTTACAATAATAAAGAGTTTAAGGGAAGAGAGAATTTGCAAACCGATATAACGAGCTCCACCACCCCGGTGTACGTCTCGCCTTCAAGCAACCCACTTGAAGGATTTCCACTATTGAGAATTTGAGATTACAAGCTTTGAGCAATTGTCTCCTAGTGTCCCACACTCAAGAACCCAATCCTCACAAGCAAAGGGCAACCCACCCAATCTCACAATCTCTCAATACCCAAAGGTTGAACCCCAACCTTTGTGACCACTCAACCTAGAGTGAATACCTTGGTGTATATGGTGTTTGGTTTACAATCAAATAACTCTCTCACTAGAGTAGATACACAATTTAAAGCTCTCACCAAATAATAACTCTCAAAGAGAGGATATACAAATTTAGCTCACAAATTACTTTCTCTCTAACTCTTAAATAACTCACTAAGAGAATATGCCAATATAGAACAAGAGAGAATGAGTAGAAGAGAATGAAGCAAGGAGGAAGAAGTAAGCAAATGGAAATGCTTCAATTGCTTGGTGTATCATTTGCCTTCAACTTCTTCTCTATTTATAGGCTCCAATGGCATGTCATGTTGCAATATTAAATTCCTTGGGAGCTTGAACTTGGAACATGTGTGTCTCCATTCAAAATGGCATTGCAATTCCAATGAGCTTTTAATGTCTCCAAGAAGAACATGGCATGTGCATCAAGAAGCATGTTTCTCTAAATTCAAATTAATTGCATTTCCAATGTGACACATGCATGTGGAGAGGGACAAAGTGTGAAGCATTGCCTTGAACTTTCCAATTTGATTCAACCGAAGGAAGCATTGAGTCTGCGCATGAATTTTGCCTTCTGACAGCCTTAAGAATCGATTCAAGATGGAGGAGAATCGATTCATCCATGGTAAAATCACATTCTGGGCACATCATCACGCGTGAATCGATTCAAATGAGAGGGGAATCAATTCAACTCTTTAATTTTCACATCCTGGGACATTCTGTACGCATGAATCGATTCAAGTCATTATGCCTTGCCATGTGAATCGATTCAAGTGTCTGTTGCATACATTCCAGCACTTTGTTTCACCCCTTTTTGATATTTAATGAATCTTAGTTCCAAACCTTTGATCCTTAGGCACATTTGTTGATCATTTTCACCTAATTTAAGCTTCTTTAAATGCCTTGAACCATTTCATCAATTTTGCCTCATCAAACATAATTAATTCATCCATAAATATATATGTTTGATCTTGATCCTTCATTTGTTGTGTCATTATCAAAACCTACATCAACATAAAAATACAGTAGCAATAATTCTTAAAGATACATCTAATGTAAAGGGTTTGGAACTAAAGCTATTTCAATGCATGATCATTTTTGAAGGCCTTTAGGGCTCCACGACCATAGTGGGTACCACTGCTTGGTTATGGGACGTTTTGACTTAAAAATGGAGAGTTTATGGAGAAGCCAATGTGAACCATGGTCTGGATGTGGTGGCTACCATGACTGTGGTTCAAGACTTTGTTGTAATAGACCTATTACTTTTATTTGCCTTTTTGTTTATGTATTTTCATTTGCATCATTAAGAGGTTATGAAACTCATAAGCCTAATAATCATTATTAGTAACTGATGCCTTTATTTTATTTTCTATATATTCTTATTAAGGGAATAATGTAATGAGACTCACCTTTTTAATCAAAGTTATCTTGTGAGAGTGTTTTCTCTTAGGTTCTTAGCTGAACCATCTCTGACTTATCAAGGGTTATTCCATCTCCCTTTTGGCGTCTTGTGACTTATCTTCCTTCCTACAAGTGGCATCACCCATTTTACCTTCACATATCTCCCAATTTGCATTCTTCTCTATACATTGTTATTTTTTCTAATCCTAATTTTCAAATAGCAACAGCCACCAAAAGCTTAAACCTAATTGTTATTATTTGTGTATGAATACATTGCCCTTAGTCTTAGTAGGTCCATTCAGAATCCATGGCAAATTGATTCACATCATTGCTTCTTTTCTCTTATGGAGCTCAACCACCTTATCAGAAGGAAGGCTAACAGTCTTAGCCTTCTTCATATTTGCTTGGATCTTGTTTTTGACCCTGGTTGTGTTAGTGTTGGCGCTCTTCATATGCTTTTGTAAGGAAGTAAGAGCATTGATCCCCATGGAGGCTGCATGGTCAAAACAATAATAAAATTAGCACACCGATCGAGATTATAAAGCAATGTTTAATATAAAATGAAAATAAATTAGAATTTAAGCAAAAGTCCAGATGTATTCACCTTGTTTCTTGGTATCCCCCTATAGCATCTTGCACTTTATGGGATTGAACTAAGGAGTTTCAGACAACACTTCCACCACATTTTTTGTTCCTAACAATAACTAACTTTTATTCACAATGTAGGCTATATTCTTCAAAAGAAAATACTCTTATGTCCACTTCATATAGAACTTTCAAGATCCATTTAAATTCATCTAGAATATTAGTCGTCTTTTGTTCATTATAACTTTATAATAAGAGTGTTTGAAAGACAAACCCCCTACCTTGTCAGATTCCACAAAAGGCACAGAATTTACAATGTCGCTCTGGCAACAGATTGACAAAATCCATCCTATTGTCAGGGTTACCTCGCCTAAGTATGCAAGCATACCGAAAAACATTGCCATAGATGGCTCGAAATGGAAATGTTTCCCAAAACTTCTAAGGAGAGAACCAAGCCCCAATCGATTGGATGAAGTTGGTTAGGGGCGATATTCAAATGGTTAAGCACCCTCATCTCAAATTCATTTAGAGGAAACTTCATGTTGACCTTTGTAAAGCACATTTTGTACAAATATAAAAAACACAACACTGAATAATGGCAAATCCAATCATTTATCCGTGGTGCCATAATTGAAAAATCGTCTTTGTTTTCTTCATAGGCTTGGATAGAGACTTTGGTCAGCACCACTCCATCCTCCTTTTCAATATATTAGGATATTGTTCCCAATGACTCCTAGTGAACCTAAAAATACTATTTTTTGCTTTTTTATACAGTTAATGCGATCTGCTATGGCATTGATGTTGATAAGATCAATGGCTATTATTTGTCTGCTGGCAATATGAGAGTGGTGAGAACCTTCAAAAGTCATAGTTTGTATTACGTGTTGAAAAAAAGGGATCCGCCGCTAAAAAAGGATGTCATCATAATGGTAATATGCGAAAACTGGAATGACAAAGGTATAGATACCTATAATGCATGAGAAGGTTTTGGTGATGGTGGAGATGGTTCTGAGGATGAGTCAGATGAAGGCATAATTTGCTATATATAACGATGAAGGCAAAATGACGTTATGACTTTCTTTGGTTCCATACTTAAGAACTGACTATATCTACTTGTGACATGTAACTTGCATCTGGATCTCACAGATGACCATATAGGTGGCTTAGAAAGAATTTCAACTAATTTGTCACTCGTGTAACCGTCCACCATATCTTGGATTTAGAAAAAAAGTATAAATTTACAAAAAATTTAGAGACGAGATGTAAATGATACCTGGGTAGATGACTTGAGCGATTTGATGGGTACGAGTGAGGGAGTCGGTATGCTTATTCAATATCGGAGCAAAAAGAAAGATTTTATAAGAGAAATACCAAATTGTAACATCCCGGATATTTATAGAAAAATTTTGTGTAGTGGAAAATATTAAAAAATATTTTAAGGATTTAATTGATATTTTTATGAATTATTGGGCAATTATAAGTAATTAAATATTAGGAGTATAAATAAATTTATTGATTGGTTAATTATAAAAGGGTTGAATGAGGTGTGATTAGAAGAAGAGAAAAGTTTAATTAAAAGTGACCGGTTGGGGAGGTGACCGGTTGCCCATGAGTTTTAAATAAAGGTTTCTTTCTCTTTCCTCAATCATTCACTCTTTCACGTGAATCTTCTTCTTCTTTATCTGTTACTTTTCTTCTTCTCCTTCCTCCATCGCTACGAGCTTCATGCTCTGAAGGGAGGTTCATTTTGCATCAAAACCTTGAAATAGTTACATTTCCGTGACGGTGGTTTCAAGGTGAGTCCATTGAACCGTTTAAATTTGTTACCTCGTCTCTTTCGTTTCCTTCTCTGGACCGAATGGTCATGTATGGCGGGGTACTGTTCTGATCTTCACTCCTCTTGGCTGTGTGAGCCTGAAAATGGCCTTTTGACTGTGTGGGTGGTGCGACGTTAACGGGTTTTGCCTTCCAACCCCGTAGGTAGTAGAACGAACACCGAAAGGTTGATTGACGGAGCTGGTGCTGGATTCGAAAGTGAAACAGTGAACCCAGTGCTTAGAGGACGTAATCGGCACCAGGAGCAGATTGTTGAAGCTTCGAACCGAGGTAAGGGGGTGTTCGGGTTATAATTAATTAGAGTAGGACATATTGGGTCTGAATCGTTGAACTGATTGTGAACATGGTAAGAAATGATGTTGGATGAAAGTTGTATGTGAATGAGTTGTATGTATATGCATGTATGTATATGGACACTGGTCGGTTTAAGATCGTGTGTGTGTGACTTAAGATGATTATGAGTTTGAAATATTTGATGCTGTGATAATCGGTGTATAGTGGCAATGTGATGCCGGGCTTGACAAGCAGGTCACCTAGTGGCAATGTGATGAATGGGCTTGACAAGTCGGTCGCCCTGTATTGTGAGCACATGCCAGTTTCTGGTAGTTACATCTGCTGTTTGTTGATGACATGTAATGATAATGAGATATGATATATAATTATGTGGTATGGGATAGCCGACGGTATGTATTACCCTCGTTTTTGGCTTTCGTGGTCAAGTCGGACCCAGTTGAGCTACCCAAAGGTCTATGACCCAGTGGTTGAGGGGGAGCCAAGTCGGGCTCGGTGAACCAAGTCGGGTTCACGGGATGTCAAGTCGGACTCCCAGCTGAAGGCCAATCCTTTAGTATCCGGATACTAGGCGTCGATTTTATGTGAGTCAGTTGTGACAATTGATGAATTATTAGTTGTGATGTATATATTTACCGAGTGCAGTTTTCTATATTTACCGAGTGCAGTTTGCTATATTTACTGAGTGTGATTGGCTATGTTTGCTGTGTGAATTGCTATAATTGCTGAGTATGATTGGTTATATTTGCCGAATGTGATTGGCTACGTTTGCCGAGTGTTAATTGCTATAATTGCCGAATGTGAATTACTATATTTGCCAAGTATGACTTGTAATTGATGATAAAGCAATCGGACGGAGTTTATACTCGTATTTTGTTATTTAAATTTCTAGATTAATTATGATGCTAAACACTCACCCTTGCTATGGTTTTCAAATTAGTAACCAGTGACAGGGAAGAGGTCGGAGCCATGGAGGTGCGCCAAGCGGAGGATTGATGCCAAGGCACTGAGTGATTTTGAATGAATTGTGTAATATATGTATATAATGAGTTTTTCCGAGTGTGTGATGCTACAACATGTTGCCTGTATGTTGAATTAAATTTGAATCGGTATGTTGATTGACGTGAGTATAAATTCTTGATGCTGTGATTGTTTATTTTTGAGTGAATTTACGTTGCTGTAGTAAAGTCGATTACCGGGTGAATCTTGCCTGAGCCGATTCATTCTTGTCCGAGCGAGAGCCGGTTGATTTGGCGTTTATTTCGCTCAAGTGAGCATCTCTTGCCTCTTTCCGAGTGAAGAATAACCGAGAGATCCACTTCCGAGTGGAAGGTTAAGATGTCTCCGAGTGAGCTGTGGTCGAGAGAATCTCTTCCGAGTGAAGAAAGATTAGAGTGCTTCCGAGTGAAGAATAGAGTGCTTCCGAGTGAAGATTAGTATGCTTCCGAGTGAAGAAAGATCAGAGTGTTTCCAAGTGAAGTATATCCGAGTGAACCTTTTCTGAGTAAAGTAAGGTTAAGCTTTTCTGAGTGAAGAAAGATTAGTGTTCCCGAGTGGACCTATTTCCGAGTGAAACCCGACTTGTTGACTTTCCTTGTAAGTCTTGTTCGCTCAAGTTTAAAGCGTAGCATTCGCCCAAGCGAGTTGGATCTCGCCTAAGCGACCTTCTCGGCTTTCGCCTAAGTGAATCAGGGTTCCGCTCAGGCGAATGACCCCTGACTCTGTTTTCCTTCATCCGCTATTTCTAACTAAATCCTATTTTATTATTGAAATATTTCCGATCGGTCATTATTTTGAATATGCTTTTATTATTTTGAAGGTAATTAAGAATAGTAAATATTATTTTATATTAAGACCGAGTTAATATTTATTAAACATGAAAAATTATTTCGAAAATAATTAAACAGTTGTATTTAAATGGAATAATGACGCGGGTCGTCACACAAATGGTTGGAAATGACCCCCTTCTATAGGAAAACCTCGGGGGTGAAGAGGTGAGAACAATTGGATGCAATGATGATAGCGAGCATACGCGTTGTAACACCCCTAATTTCGTTATTTCTTATTTAAAATAAAATTTCAAAGGAATTTAATTATAGTTCTTTAGAACTTTTTGATTGTTATATAATTTATAAATTTTTGGAATTTTTATATTTTTTTCATTTTTTTAGAATGACAAAAATACCCTTAACCTTTCATTTAATAACCAAAATGCCACTGTCGACATCATCGCTTACATCATCGCTTAATTACATCATCGCTTACATCATGAATAGTAAAATAAATAATTAAATAATCTTAAATAGTGAAATTTTCTTCCTATAAATAGATGGCTCATTTACAACATTTCCACACAAAAATTAGAGAGAGAATCTAGAGAGATAGTGCGTAAGAAATTAGTAGAGAGTAAATTCTTTTGGTAAAAAGAAGTTCTGCCGGAGGTGTAAGGTAATAACTTTCTTCTATATTATTTTTATAATTTTAGTTTATTTTTTTAGCACTCTTAAACCATTGATATACTAGTGCTATTATGAATAAGTTACTATAGTAAAAATAAATTATCACTGTGTTATTTTTACTATTTACTGTTATTATTCAAAATTTACTATTTACCGTTACTATTCAAAATTTACTATTCACTGTTATTGTTCATGATTTATCGTTTACCACTACTATTCAAAAAGTTACTATTCACAATTTACTATTTACTATTCAAAAATTACTATTTACTGTTACTATTAATGACTTACCATTTACCGTTACTATTTATTATTACTATGCACATTTACTATTTATCATTCTGATAGCAATCTTAATTTTCATCTTAAGCTTATACTGAAATAAATTAGTATTAATATTTTGTTAGAACTTGGAGGCGCAGAGCGAATTCACTTTTGGTAGCAAATCAAGGTAAGGGGGGGTGAGATTAAGGATATAATATGAAATTACATAAGAATATTGGGAGGAGTCCCCTACTCCTTTTAAACATAACAATATTATTATTTTAAAATAATAACTTTTAACTTTAAATTTATAATAATTGTTATTAATAAATTAAGCATCTTGTGTAACTTAATATCTAAAATATTTAAGAACTTGAACTATTATGACCTATGCGGACTGGATTGAACCTATGCAAGGACTTGAACTATTACGAACTTGACTGAACATATGCAAGGACTTGGACTATTTATGACCTATATGGACTGAACTAGACCTATGCAAGGACTGGACTATCTTGGATTTACATAGACCTGTGCGAGGAATTGACCATAGAACTTAAAACAAAATTTATTAATTTAAATAATTATTGAATTTTAAATTATCATATTTATAACTAATGTTTAATTATTTGATTTGATTATGATTGTTAATATTTATTTATGCTTTATGATGTTTTGATTATGATTGACAATGTTTGATTATGATTGATAATCTTTTATTGTGGAGTTTGAGCATATAGCAAGCATGGCGAAAAGCTAAAATTCAGTAAGAAATTACTTATCTCCTACTTCTTTATTTATTTTTTTTATATTTATTCAAATTACTTTTAAGAAATTTCTTAGAAAACTACATAAGTTTTTAGAAATCTCTTTTTATCTTTTAATATATATGTATATATCTTTACTAAAATTTAGATTTTTAGTTAGTTTATCAGAAGAAAAAGAAAGAGAATTTATTTTATAAAAATAAATTTTTTTAATATATATATATATATTATTTAAATGTATAAAAATATTATACAAAATTTTCAAGTACTAAGGTTTTAAATATTGATAATTCCAAATTTAAGTTTTTAGAAATTAATTTTGAATTGATAGGTTATGAAATATATTTAAGGCTTTGAAACTCAAATTTATAAAGAGATTTGATTTGTGATTTGAAAAGGAACTGTACTAAAATTTTATGTGCGTATTTGAGAAGTTGAAAAAGTACAGTTTACTGGGGTGGCTATGTCATGATCCATAGGCCCTGATAATATAGTTGAGTTTCTAAAAGCCTTAACCAACTAAATACGCGAGTAGTTCATGCATCATGAATCATCGAAGAGAAACAAAATGATATTGTCTGGGGACGGATTATAGAAACCGAGGATACATTAGAGGAGGCTTAATTGTGAGCCTTGGGATGAGAGGGTGTGAAAGGGTGCTTCAGGGGACCTGGGGTAGCTCCCTAGTGTCGGGTACTTTCACAATAAAAACCTTTTCAATCTGACTAGTCTCTAAGTGTTTCCATGCCAGTTGAGCTGTTCATGTTATTATTATCTGGAATTATGGAACAGTGTAAACTCCTGGTTGGCCCAGTGCAAATTAAAATTTAAGGGGCCCACATGTATAAATAAGTTATGATGAAGATATGACATATCATTCATACATTCATAAATTGATTGTGCTTGTGATTGTGATTGATATTATTATACTAGTTTGTGAAAACCCTTTATTGCTTATGTCCCATTTGGGAATATTATATTCTGTTTCTCACTCCTTTCTCTATGTTTTTGTTTCATATGTTTTAAATTAATGGTTCGTACAGAGGGAAGGATCGAAGAACATTGACAGTATATATAGCACGTTCTAGAAAGGGAGCTCGGTATGAATACCGTGGTCCAATGAATAAATAATGTCATTAGGCAACTGCTCTTGGGCCATGGAGTTTCCTCTCTTTCTTATAATGTTTAATGTTTATTTTCTTCGGATGAATGTACAAATATTTTATAAAGTTTTAATAATATTGAGGTATTTCAGAAATAATGTATATAATTTATTCTGATAGTTTCTTTTTAACAAACATATCTTTAGTAAAAAAAAAAAATTATGAATTTTTCTAGAATTTATTAAGGTGTAACAGAGGGTGTTACAAAGTGGTATCAGAGCAGTTAATCCAATAGGCCTGGGGAAAAGGTCTATCTTGCTTTGTCCGTAAACTCTGTATAGGTGATAGAGAATAGAATACCTGACTTGGTAGTAACTGTGATTGATGTGACAAATCTCAGTTACTGTGAAACAGGAAACTAATGGCTGGAAATGATCTTGCTGGAGTTGTAGAACGCTTAATCAATGCAATGGGAGCACGTGAAGGTCAAGGTAACGATGCCTTGAGAAGGCTGGACCTATTTGAAAAGCGCAATCCACCTCGTTTCAAGGGAGGATATAACCCTGATGGAGCACAAATCTAGATTCGAGAGATAGAGAAGATCTTTCGAGCATTGCAATGTAATGAAGCTGATAAGGTAGTCTTCGCTACTTATGCCTTATCTGAGGATGCCGAACATTGGTGGGATAGCACGCGTAGACAATTTGAAGTCAACGACGTGGAGATCACTTGGGATTATTTCAAGGATATGTTTTTGGAGAAATACTTTCCAGCTGATGTTAAAGAGAAAAGACAATTCGAATTTCTGTCGCTGACCCAAGGAAATATGACCGTTTGAGAGTACGCATCCAGGTTTGAAGAGCTATCTCGTTTTCATTCTCATTATAATGATGCTACTAATGAAAGAGATCGGTGTGCAAAGTTTGTAAATGGATTGCGGCCAGAAATTAAGGAAGCTATACGAATGTAGGAAATCCGTGAATTTTCTGTATTGGTAAATCGCTGCAGGATCTTTGAAGAAGATCATAAGGATAGAATGACTAAAAGTCGTGAGCCCATTCACAAGGCAGGAGAAATGAGAAGTGGAGGACCTCACCATCACCAAAGAAGAGACTTCAGGAGAAATAAGCCTTACCAAACGCCATTTCGCCGGTTTGGAGCAGCATCTGTTCCTAACAGACCCCAAGCTTCAACTGGAAGCTATTACCCAACATCTGCACCAAATTTTAAATGTTTTCTCTGTGGAGGACCCCATTTGAAAAGGGATTGTCCTAAAAACACTTATGTTTGTTTTAAGTGTAACAAACTAGGACATCACATCAAGGATTGCCCAGAGATGAAGAGGGAAAACCCTGAAGGTGAAAGCATAAATACTCAAGGAGGCGCGCACAGTGCAGTCGGAAGGCCGAAGGCAAAAGGAAAGGTTTTTGCAATCACTGGAGAAGAAGCATCTCATTCTGATTCCATGGTGCAAGGTAAGTGTATCATTAATAAGATTCCTTTAACTGTTATGTATGACTCAGGTGCATCACATTCCTTTATTGCCAATGACTGTGTAGAAAAACTAAAATTACCTGTGATAGAACTGCCATTTGACTTATCTGTACATACTCCTGGAAACAATCCCATTGTCACTTCTAAAGCCTGTTGGAAATGCCCTATTGTCATAGATGGTAGGGACTTTAAGGCCAATCTTTTCTGTTTACCCCTTTCTGGCTTAGAAGTTATTATTGGGCTAGATTGGTTGTCTGACAATTATGTTCTAATAGATTGTCATAATAAAACCATAATGTTTAAAGAACCAGTGAATTTGAATCCTGAGGATTCGAGATTTCTAACCGCCAACCAAGTGAGTGCCTCTTTAAAAGGAGGGGCTCAAGGATTCATGCTATTGCTTTCAACGAAAGGAGAGCAAGAATCAAAAATCAAAAATCTACCGGTTGTGTGTGAATTTCCTGACGTTTTTCCTGAAGATATCCCTGGTTTACCCCCAGAAAGAGATGTGAAATTTGCCATTGATCTAGTACCTGGAGTTGGACCCATTTTAATTGCACCATACCGAATGTCACCTCTAAAATTAGCAGAGTTGAAGAAACAACTTGAAGAGATGATAGAGAAACAATTTATACGACCCAGTGTATCCCCCTGGGGTGCACCAGTGTTGTTGGTTAAGAAAAAGGATGGTAGCATGAGGTTGTGTGTAGATTATCGGCAACTGAACAAGGTGACGATCAAGAACAAATATCCTCTGCCAAGAATTGATGACTTGATGGATCAGCTGCGTGGTGCCACAGTGTTCTCCAAGATTGATTTGAGGTCTGGATACCATCAAATAAGGGTGAAGAAAGAAGATGTACCAAAAACTGCTTTTAGAACACGTTATGGCCATTACGAATATCTAGTAATGCCTTTTGGTGTAACTAATGCACCAGCCGTATTCATGGATTACATGAATAGGATTTTTCATCCATATCTAGATAAATTTGTAGTGGTGTTCATTGATGATATATTAGTGTACTCTAAAAGCAAAGAAGAACATGTTGAACACTTGAAGGTTGTGTTGGAAATCCTGAAAAAGAAACAACTGTATGCAAAGTTGTCGAAGTGTGAATTCTGGTTGGAAGAAGTAAACTTTTTAGGACATGTAATTAGTCAAGGAGGAATAGCTGTAGACCCTTCCAAGGTGGAGGCAGTTTTAAAATGGGAGAGACCAACCACAATCACTGAGATCAGAAGTTTCTTGGGCTTGGCTGGATACTATAGGAGATTCATTGAAGGATTTTCAAAGCTAGGATACCCATTGACCAAGTTAACACGGAAAGGACAACCTTTTGTGTGGACGACACAATGCGAAAATAGTTTTCAAGAGCTGAAAGATCGACTTACTTCTGCGCCGGTGTTAGTACTCCCCGATCCACATCGAAGTTTTGAAGTTTACTGTGATGCGTCTAAACAAGGACTAGGAAGTGTACTCATGCAAGACAAGAAGGTTGTAGCCTATGCGTCGCGCCAATTAAGGCAACATGAGATTAACTACCCTACCCATGACTTAGAATTAGCCGCTGTAGTCTTTGCCTTAAAGATTTGGAGACATTATCTATACGGTGCAACATTCGATGTGTTTAGCGATCATAAGAGTCTCAAGTATTTATTTGACCAAAAGGAGTTAAACATGAGGCAACGGAGGTGGATGGAGTTCTTAAAGGATTACGACTTTGAGTTACAGTACCATCCTGGAAAAGCGAACGTAGTAGCTGATGCTTTAAGTCGAAAGTCTCTGCATGCGTCCACAATGATGATTAAAGAGCTGGAATTGATAGAAAACTTCAGAGATCTTAACCTAACAGTAAAGGTTAATGCTAATTGTAACATCCAATTTTCATCACAAATAGGAAATAGATATTAATATATATTTCTTGAAAAATACTTACTATAAGTTAGTTTATTTTTTTTTTTTTAATTTTGGTATTTATATTTTTATTATTTGTTTTTTTAAAATAATAATAATAAAAAAATAAAAATATTTCTGAATGAGAATTTTAAAGTGACTTAATTAATATTCACTAATTAAGAAAATTATATTAAGAATTTTTAATATCCTTATTATTCACCATTTTTATTTTATGTTGTTATATTTTTGTTTTTTTACATATTTAAGATTTAACTCTTATTAGAATTTTAAAATAAAATTTTGAAGGAATTACACTATGGTTCTTTTGAACTTTTTGATCTACATAATATTTATGATTTTCTGGAATTTTTTGAAAATTTTAAATTATTTTAATAAAATAATATATTTTAAATAATTTTAAATTCATATAAAGTTGCTTAAAATTAAAAATATTTACAAGAATGTAAAGTTAAACTATAAGAAAATTTTCTAAAATCCATTTCAAGTAGACTTATCTAAAAATTATCGGTTTGAGAAAAATCTTGATTTTTTCTAATCGTTAAAAAATTAGAAACGTATCAATAAATTTTTATTAACAGAAAATTTTAGATTTTTAAAATTTCAGCTTTATATTACTTATTATAAAATTAGTGAGGACTGATATAATATCGCTAAATTTCAAAAAGGACTCATTTTGAATATTTAAAATATACCGAGTGAAGGGTTACTATTTGACTTAATAATTTTGCCGACAATTACTATGCAAATCACTGTGCATGTATGAAATTTTCAAAAGATGCACAGTAACCTAGAATAAAAAATTCAAAAATGCATAGTACTTTTATATTAAAATAATGGAATGCATAGTAAATTTTTTTCCTATAAATACCGAAGGATTTCTTCTTTAGAATTCACAATTTCAGATTAAGTTTTCTTAATATAGTAGTGCTAGTGAGATAGTGGTGGAAGTGAGAGAGAGAAGAAAAGTTTTTGGAGAGAAGGTTCTGCCAAAATCCTAAGGTAAGAATACTTCTCTTTTATATTTTTTGGGTTATTTTTATATCGTTTTTAGAAATCTGTTATTATACTGGAAATAATATTATTTTAAGTTACTATTCTGCATAGTAAATACTATTTCAATAGTAAATTACTATTTCAATAGTAAATTACTATTCAAATAGTAAATTACTATTTACTGTTACTATTTATCATTACTATTCACGATTTACTATTTATTGTTACTATTCATGTTTTACTATTTACTGTTACTATTCACGTTTTACTATTTACTGTTACTATTCACGATTTACTATTCACTATTCACTATTTACTATTCACTATTCAAAATTTACCATTTTTTATTTTAAGTTGTAATCTTAATTTTTATCTTGTAATTATATTAAAATGAAATTGGTATGTTTTAGAACTCGGAGACGAGACGCGCATGGATTTTCAATAACGAATCGGTATACAAGAGGTAAGGGGGAGTGAGATAAGAATATAATATGAAAGACATAAGAATAAAGGGAGGAGTCCCCTACTCCTTTTAAATTTAATAATATTATTATTTTAAAATAATAACTTCTCAACTTAAAATTTATAATAAATTTAATATATTGTGTAACTTATTCTGAAATATCTATACATAGATCTGAATTATTATAACTTATACGGACTGAACTAAACCTATGCAAGGACTTGGATTTTTATATCCTATATGGATCGAACTAAACCTATGCAAGGACTTGGACTATTATGACCTGTCTAGACTGAACTATACCTATGCGAAGACTGGATATATGGACTTATATAGACCTGTGCGAGGAATGGACTATAAGGACTCAAAATCAAATCTACTAATTTAAATAACCATTAAAAATTTGAATTATATTTATAAGCGATATTTAGTTGATTTGACTTGATTATAATTAATTATATTTGATTTCGATTAATGATATTGTGATTTATAATATTAGACTGTGATTAATAATATGCAATTATGATTGATGATATTTGATTGTGATTGATGAGATTACTATACTTGATTGTGGTTGATGAATGATTGATGATCTTGTGATATGAAGTTTGAGCATATAGTAAGCATGACGGAAAGTTAAAACTCAGTAAGAATTTTCTTACCTTACTCTTTAAATTTTTATTCCAAGAGAAAGTATTTTGTAATTATTTTAGTCTTTTATTTCTTCTTATAAATAATTTTTATTAACTTTATTTTTAATCTATATAATAAAATCTAGTATTAGAAAGAAGCTATTTTATGAAAATCAGAGGTTGAGATAATAAATTCTTGAATTAAAGAAAATTTTTATAGTTTTAAGTATTCTTAGTTAATGATTTTAAATTATTTTCTTTAGAAATTAGAAGTTTAAAGTAAATTATTTTGGTTTTCCCCAACGAAATAACTAAAGAATATTTTGTGGAGATTTCAAAAACTCAATCTAGTTAAGATTCAAATTGAGAAAGATTATGTAAATATATGAAGATTTTTTAAGAGAAAGCTTTGAGATATTTAAGGCTTGGAAACTCAATTTTGGTAAGATCTGAATTTGAAGACTGTACTAAATTATTTCAGTATAACAGAAGTTCAAAGAAGAGCTTATGGAAATGTACAGTTTATTGTGATGATTTTGTGAACCTTTATGGTATTTAATAATTGAGTTTCTAAAAGCCTTAACCAACTAAATATACGAGTAGTTCATGCATCATGAATCATTAAAGAGAAATGAGATGTGATATTGCCTGGGGACGGATTATAGAAACCGAGGATACATTAGAGGAGGCTTAATTGCGAGCCTTGGGATGAGAGAGTGTGAAAGGGTGCTTCAGGTGACCTGGGGTCGCTCCCTGGTGTCGGGTACTTTCACAATAAAAACTTTCTCAGTCTGACTAGTCTCTAAGTGTTTCCACGCCAGTTGAGCTGTTCATATGCCATGAAGGCATTTATGTTATTATTATCCAGAATTTATGAAACAGTGTAAACTCCTGGTTGGCCCAGTGCAAACTAAAACTTTAAGGGCCCACATGTATAAACTGAATGAGATAGTAGCATAAGCATTACATAACATTCATGTGATTGTGTCATTCTATATGGATGGTTATGAAGGAAAATATAAGTGTTATGTATGTGGAAACCCTATACTCATAATTGATTGTATATGAGAATATGACTGATATTACTATATTAGTTTGTGAAAACCCTTATGCTTATGTCTTATCTGTAATATATTATATTTTGTTTCTCACTCCTTCTTGTTTGAATTTTTGTGTCTAAAATATATGTTATATGATATATAGCTAGCAGTCCAAGATGGAAGAATATGTAATTACAAGAGGATAAAGTGGTCTCATCCTCAATCGATTAGATGAAGAGATATGACAAGAGTAGGATTCAAAAACTCGATGGTTCAAGGACTAGGAAATGTTTGTTCACATTTGTAGTAGAGGTATAGTTTAATTTTATTTTGCCTTATTACAATATCAAGTAGATAATTGTAACAAGGTAAAGGTTAAACTTTGATAAACTCTTTCATTCGGATATAATATTGTAATGATTTATCACTTATGATTTCTATAAATTATTTTGTCATTATGGACAAATATTGAAAGACAATTTTTTTTTCTTCAATATTCAAAGGAAATCAGATGTATATACGTCCTTGTATACACGAGATAAAGAGTGATAAATATGTATATCTTTCTAAAAAGTTTTTTTTTATCTCGTGTATATAAGGGGGTGTTACAAAGTGGTATCAGAGCAGTTCAATCCAAACCGGCTTGTGGTATGGTCTTACTAGCGTGTTAGTGTACTCTGATGGTTGAGTTTGACAAGAGATTTTATGGTTGAGAAAAGAGGAAATTTTATTAGAGTAAATGGTAAGAAGTAAGTGAAGAAAAATTAGGAGTATAGAAAGAAGGAACTAATTTTAAGTTCATAAGAAGTATAAGTTAGAACTTTATAGCCTGTTACTTGAAAAATGTTATTGCAGGGATTATCAGAAACTGGCCATTCTGAAGTCTTTCTTGACATTGTTTAAGTACGGGCCTTAATGTATGGTGGAATGATACGGTAAATTAACTAATGCAGTTATTTCCTTTTATTCCAAATGTATTGTATGGTGTTTGATTCTCTGATTAATATGTGATAGTGAAATATTCTAACATTTTCCTGTTTTACAATATGGTATGAGACAACAAGGGAGATAAGACAATAGAAAATTCTTAGAAATATTTTGGTATGAATTCTAGACTGGAGCTGTCGTGACTTTGACTACTTAGTTATAAACTATCGGGACTGATCACCCCGAATGATTTGCACTAAGTAGTGAAAGACATGTCAAAAGAAGGATGTTAAGATGAACGAATTTAACCTTGGGTTAATGTGGTATATGGAGAAATGGAGATAAACTCAATAAATTCTATTAGGATATTCCTTACCATGTCCTTGAAGTTGTAAGAGATACTTATGTGAATTAGAATTCCAATGGGTAGATAACTGTTGTAATCCCAAACTAGTATAACAAATTGTTTAAGATAGAATCATAGTTTTGTCCTTTGGTGATATATTTTGAAAAGAAAAATGTGTGGATGTATGCTTCATGAAAGAAATATGATAATTTATAACTTGTTTGATATAACAAATAATCATATTAGGAATTGTATCTCTGGCTATTTGTATTGATTCTTCTTTTGTATGACATATAAAATATGTTAATTATTGTTTGATTTGATGAGGTTTTCATTTATGATGTCTACGATTGAATAATATATATAATGGTTATGTGTGTAAATATATGAATTAATGAAACTTTTATGATTGTGACATCGAATGTAATTAACCATATATTTTTGATTTTTTTAATTGATTTATTGTGATAAATATATCAATGAATGACCTAAAATAAGCATTATAGATCTTTGGAAGACATTGATATTGGTTTAATATTTAGAAATTGTGGCATAAAATATTTTTGTGATTCCTAACAATATGATACATGTTTATCAAGTTATTTTCTTTTAGTCATCGATTTTGTTCGACGAATATACATACCTGATATAAATCATTGTTATGTAATGACCATTGTAGATTTAGAATAAAGAAATGTGTTAGTAAACCATGAGGAAGTATATATGAACCTTTACTTATTGATTTTCCTATAAAGGGAATTACATAAGTCTTAGTTACCCATAAAAAAAAAATTCAAGTGAGTATTTCTAAGTCAACGTAGTGATTTAAGATTGGAGAATTTATCAATTATATGTAATGGTTGTAGTCAATTATAATGGAATGTACAATCACTTAGTTAAGGAATATTTAATTCATTATAGAAGACAATAAGAAATGATTACATACCCTGGATTATCATGAAACAAAGACCACAAGGATTTAACTAGATAAACAAGTACAACATGGACTAAGACATATTTATCCTTTCTCACTAGGATAATTTATTATACACGATTACATTAAGGAAAATAAAATAGAACATCTAGTATATCATAGATAGAGGTCTAAGAGTCTTGGCAATACAAAAATTATCCAAACTAGAGAAATAATCATAACGATTATAAGAAGTGAGGCACTTGTTACCACAACCTGTAGTCCATCCCGACTTCGTTCTTCCTTACTTCTAGGAAGGTTAGCCATCGAATAGTATGATAGTACTTGAGAAAAAGATTGAAGAAATTAGATAGAAGAGAGAAACTAAGAAATCTTGAAGTTGTGATAGGAAGTGAGAATGGAATGAGAATTTATAAGCAAGCAAGGGAGGGAGAGTTGCAACGGTCATAAACGGCTAGTCCAACGGCTAGTCCAACGGCTAGTTGCTAACGGCTAGTTGTCCAGTAATTAATTCTCAGCAGTCCATTTTACTATGTTATGAGTAGGAATTTTAATTAATAGATGTTATGGATTATGTTAAGTAAGATTTTAATAGATTGAGAAACGTAATTATTGAAGTGTTTGGAGTTAACCATCAATTTATGATGAGCATGGTTGACAAAATTAAGACGAGTAATATTTTTGAGTTAAGGAAAAAAAAATACTGATATGATTAAAAAAAAGAGAGATAAATGGCAATGTTAAGGAAAATGTACACAATTGTCAAGGAAACTAGAAATATATTTTAGAATAGTTCAGTTAGTTTATCTATGGTAAGATTTATTAACAATATTAAATTTCGAGGACGAAATTTCTTTTAGGGGAGTAGAGTTGTAACATCCAATTTTTATCACAAATAGGAAATAGATATTAATATATATTTCTTGAAAAATACTTACTATAAGTTAGTTTATTATTATTTTTTTTTAATTTTGGTATTTATATTTTTATTATTTGTTTTTTTAAAATAATAATAATAAAAAAATGAAAATATTTCTGAATGAGAATTTTAAAGTGACTTAATTAATATTCACTAATTAAGAAAATTATATTAAGAATTTTTAATATCCTTATTCTTCACCATTTTTATTTTATGTTGTTATATTTTTGTTTTTTTACATATTTAAGATTTAACTCTTATTAGAATTTTAAAATAAAATTTTGAAGGAATTAGACTATGGTTCTTTTGAACTTTTTGATCTACATAATATTTATGATTTTCTGGAATTTTTTGAAAATTTTGAATTATTTTAATAAAATAATATATTTTAAATAATTTTAAATTCATATAAAGTTGCTTAAAATTAAAAATATTTACAAGAATGTAAAGTTAAACTATAAGAAAATTTTCTAAAATCCATTTCAAGTAGACTTATCTAAAAATTATCGGTTTGAGAAAAATCTTGATTTTTTCTAATCGTTAAAAAATTAGAAACGTATCAATAAATTTTTATTAACAGAAAATTTTAGATTTTTAAAATTTCAGCTTTATATTACTTATTATAAAATTAGTGAGGACTGATATAATATCGCTAAATTTCAAAAAGGACTCATTTTGAATATTTAAAATATACAGAGTGAAGGGTTACTATTTGACTTAATAATTTTGCCGACAATTACTATGCAAATCACTGTGCATGTATGAAATTTTCAAAAGATGCACAGTAACCTGGAATAAAAAATTCAAAAATGCATAGTACTTTTATATTAAAATAATGGAATGCATAGTAAATTTTTTTCCTATAAATACCGACGGATTTCTTCTTTAGAATTCACAATTTCAGATTAAGTTTTCTTAATATAGTAGTGCTAGTGAGATAGTGGTGGAAGTGAGAGAGAGAAGAAAAGTTTTTGGAGAGAAGGTTCTGCCAAAATCCTAAGGTAAGAATACTTCTCTTTTATATTTTTTGGGTTATTTTTATATCGTTTTTAGAAATCTGTTATTATACTGGAAATAATATTATTTTAAGTTACTATTCTGCATAGTAAACACTATTTCAATAGTAAATTACTATTTCAATAGTAAATTACTATTCAAATAGTAAATTACTATTTACTGTTACTATTTATCATTACTATTCACGATTTACTATTTATTGTTACTATTCACGTTTTACTATTTACTGTTACTATTCACGTTTTACTATTTACTGTTACTATTCACGATTTACTATTCACTATTCACTATTTACTATTCACTATTCAAAATTTACCATTTTTTATTTTAAGTTGTAATCTTAATTTTCATCTTGTAATTATATTAAAATGAAATTGGTATGTTTTAGAACTCGGAGACGAGACGCGCATGGATTTTCAATAACGAATCGGTATACAAGAGGTAAGGGGGAGTGAGATAAGAATATAATATGAAAGACATAAGAATAAAGGGAGGAGTCCCCTACTCCTTTTAAATTTAATAATATTATTATTTTAAAATAATAACTTCTCAACTTAAAATTTATAATAAATTTAATATATTGTGTAACTTATTCTGAAATATCTATACATAGATCTGAATTATTATAACTTATACGGACTGAACTAAACCTATGCAAGGACTTGGATTTTTATATCCTATATGGATCGAACTAAACCTATGCAAGGACTTGGACTATTATGACCTGTCTAGACTGAACTATACCTATGCGAAGACTGGATATATGGACTTATATAGACCTGTGCGAGGAATGGACTATAAGGACTCAAAATCAAATCTACTAATTTAAATAACCATTAAAAATTTGAATTATATTTATAAGCGATATTTAGTTGATTTGACTTGATTATAATTAATTATATTTGATTTCGATTAATGATATTGTGATTTATAATATTAGACTGTGATTAATAATATGCAATTATGATTGATGATATTTGATTGTGATTGATGAGATTACTATACTTGATTGTGGTTGATGAATGATTGATGATCTTGTGATATGAAGTTTGAGCATATAGTAAGCATGACGGAAAGTTAAAACTCAGTAAGAATTTTCTTACCTTACTCTTTAAATTTTTATTCCAAGAGAAAGTATTTTGTAATTATTTTAGTCTTTTATTTCTTCTTATAAATAATTTTTATTAACTTTATTTTTAATCTCTATAATAAAATCTAGTATTAGAAAGAAGCTATTTTATGAAAATCAGAGGTTGAGATAATAAATTCTTGAATTAAAGAAAATTTGTATAGTTTTAAGTATTCTTAGTTAATGATTTTAAATTATTTTCTTTAGAAATTAGAAGTTTAAAGTAAATTATTTTGGTTTTCCCCAACGAAATAACTAAAGAATATTTTGTGGAGATTTCAAAAACTCAATCTAGTTAAGATTCAAATTGAGAAAGATTATGTAAATATATGAAGATTTTTTAAGAGAAAGCTTTGAGATATTTAAGGCTTGGAAACTCAATTTTGGTAAGATCTGAATTTGAAGACTGTACTAAATTATTTCAGTATAACAGAAGTTCAAAGAAGAGCTTATGGAAATGTACAGTTTATTGTGATGATTTTGTGAACCTTTATGGTATTTAATAATTGAGTTTCTAAAAGCCTTAACCAACTAAATATACGAGTAGTTCATGCATCATGAATCATTAAAGAGAAATGAGATGTGATATTGCCTGGGGACGGATTATAGAAACCGAGGATACATTAGAGGAGGCTTAATTGCGAGCCTTGGGATGAGAGAGTGTGAAAGGGTGCTTCAGGTGACCTGGGGTCGCTCCCTGGTGTCGGGTACTTTCACAATAAAAACTTTCTCAGTCTGACTAGTCTCTAAGTGTTTCCACGCCAGTTGAGCTGTTCATATGCCATGAAGGCATTTATGTTATTATTATCCAGAATTTATGAAACAGTGTAAACTCCTGGTTGGCCCAGTGCAAACTAAAACTTTAAGGGCCCACATGCATAAACTGAATGAGATAGTAGCATAAGCATTACATAACATTCATGTGATTGTGTCATTCTATATGGATGGTTATGAAGGAAAATATAAGTGTTATGTATGTGGAAACCCTATACTCATAATTGATTGTATATGAGAATATGACTGATATTACTATATTAGTTTGTGAAAACCCTTATGCTTATGTCTTATCTGTAATATATTATATTTTGTTTCTCACTCCTTCTTGTTTGAATTTTTGTGTCTAAAATATATGTTATATGATATATAGCTAGCAGTCCAAGATGGAAGAATATGTAATTACAAGAGGATAAAGTGGTCTCATCCTCAATCGATTAGATGAAGAGATATGACAAGAGTAGGATTCAAAAACTCGATGGTTCAAGGACTAGGAAATGTTTGTTCACATTTGTAGTAGAGGTATAGTTTAATTTTATTTTTCCTTATTACAATATCAAGTAGATAATTGTAACAAGGTAAAGGTTAAACTTTGATAAACTCTTTCATTCGGATATAATATTGTAATGATTTATCACTTATGATTTCTATAAATTATTTTGTCATTATGGACAAATATTGAAAGACAATTTTTTTTTCTTCAATATTCAAAGGAAATCAGATGTATATACGTCCTTGTATACACGAGATAAAGAGTGATAAATATGTATATCTTTCTAAAAAGTTTTTTTTATCTCATGTATATAAGGGGGTGTTACACTAATAGCTACAGATTAGGAGCGTTGCAAGTGACAAGTGAATTCCTGAGGCAAGTTTTAGAGGCTCAAAGAGATGATGAATTCCTGCAAGAAAAGAAAGAACTCTTGAAACAAGGAAAAGAGGTCGAGTTCAATGTAAGAAGTGACCAATTGCTGAGGTATAAGGATCGAGTGTGTATCCCTAATCAAGAGGAGTTGAGGAAAGTAATTCTGGAAGAAGGCCATAAAAGTTATATGAGCATTCATCCTGGAGCTACTAAAATGTATCAAGATTTGAAGAAGTTATTTTGGTGGCCTGGAATGAAGAAAGCAGTGGCAGAGTACGTAGCTGCATGTCTAATTTGCCAGAAGGTTAAAGTGGAACATCAAAAACCCCCTGGAATGCTACAATCAATGGAAATACCAGAATGGAAATGGGATAGCATTACCATGGACTTTGTGACTTCTCTACCTAAAACTCCATTAGGACATGATTCAATATGGGTAATAGTTGATAGATTAACCAAATCTGCCCACTTTATTCCTATCAATATTCGTTACTCTATGGAGAAGCTGGCAAAATTATACATCGAGGAGATTGTGAGATTGTATGGAATTCCTTCAAGTATCATTTCTGACCGGGACCCTCGTTTTACATCACAATTCTGGAAGAGCTTGCACAAGGCTTTAGGAACAAGACTGCGTCTAAGTTCAGCATATCATCCTCAGACGGATGGACAATCAGAAAGAACAATCCAATCTCTAGAGGACTTGTTACGAGCTTGTGTGTTGGAGCATAAAGGAAGTTGGAATCAATTCTTACCATATGTGGAGTTTACCTACAACAACAGTTTCCATGCTAGCATTGGCATGGCACCTTTTGAAGCATTATATGGAAGAAAATGTAGGACCCCGCTATGTTGGTTTGAGACTGGTGAAAACTTGATGCTAGGACCAGAGTTGGTACAACAAACCACGGATAAAATCAAAATAGTTCAGGAAAAGATGAAGGCAACACAGAGCAGGCAGAAAAGTTACTATGACAAAAGAAGAAAGCCGCTCGAATTTCAAGAAGGCGATCATGTATTCTTGAAAGTCACACCTATGACTGGGGTCGGTCGGGCAATGAAATCTCGAAAACTAACTCCTAGATTTATTGGTCCATATCAAATAATTCATAAAGTTAGTCCTCTTGCCTACCAAATAGCATTACCACCTTTTCTTTCTAACATCCATAATGTTTTTCATGTGTCAAACTTACGAAAGTATATATCTGATCCTACACATGTTATTGAACCTGATGTCATACAAGTTAAAGATAATCTTACATATGATGCACCACCTGTCAGAATAGCTGACAGAAGAATAAAAAAGCTAAGAGACAAGGAAATTCCACTCGTGAAGGTCATTTGGAGTGAAACGAGAGGGGAAGATGCTACATGGGAACTAGAAAATGAGATGAAAGAGTCTCATCCCCAATTGTTTTACTAAAAAGTGTAAATTTCGAGGACGAAATTTTTTTAGGGGAGTAGAGTTGTAACACCCCTAATTTCGTTATTTCTTATTTAAAATAAAATTTTAAAGGAATTTAATTATAGTTCTTTAGAACTTTTTGATTGTTATATAATTTATAAATTTTTGGAATTTTTATATTTTTTTCATTTTTTTAGAATGACAAAAATACCCTTAACCTTTCATTTAATAACCAAAATGCCACTGTCGACATCATCGCTTACATCATCGCTTAATTACATCATCGCTTACATCGTGAATAGTAAAATAAATAATTAAATAATCTTAAATAGTGAAATTTTCTTCCTATAAATAGATGGCTCATTTACAACATTTCCACACAAAAATTAGAGAGAGAATCTAGAGAGATAGTGCGTAAGAAATTAGTAGAGAGTAAATTCTTTTGGTAAAAAGAAGTTCTGCCGGAGGTGTAAGGTAATAACTTTCTTCTATATTATTTTTATAATTTTAGTTTATTTTTTTAGCACTCTTAAACCATTGATATACTAGTGCTATTATGAATAAGTTACTATAGTAAAAATAAATTATCACTGTGTTATTTTTACTATTTACTGTTATTATTCAAAATTTACTATTTACCGTTACTATTCAAAATTTACTATTCACTGTTATTGTTCATGATTTATCGTTTACCACTACTATTCAAAAAGTTACTATTCACAATTTACTATTTACTATTCAAAAATTACTATTTACCATTACTATTAATGACTTACCATTTACCGTTACTATTTATTATTACTATGCACATTTACTATTTATCATTCTGATAGCAATCTTAATTTTCATCTTAAGCTTATACTGAAATAAATTAGTATTAATATTTTGTTAGAACTTGGAGGCGCAGAGCGAATTCACTTTTGGTAGCAAATCAAGGTAAGGGGGGGTGAGATTAAGGATATAATATGAAATTACATAAGAATATTGGGAGGAGTCCCCTACTCCTTTTAAACATAACAATATTATTATTTTAAAATAATAACTTTTAACTTTAAATTTATAATAATTGTTATTAATAAATTAAGCATCTTGTGTAACTTAATATCTAAAATATTTAAGAACTTGAACTATTATGACCTATGCGGACTGGATTGAACCTATGCAAGGACTTGAACTATTACGAACTTGACTGAACATATGCAAGGACTTGGACTATTTATGACCTATATGGACTGAACTAGACCTATGCAAGGACTGGACTATCTTGGATTTACATAGACCTGTGCGAGGAATTGACCATAGAACTTAAAACAAAATTTATTAATTTAAATAATTATTGAATTTTAAATT
Organism: Clitoria ternatea; assembly: GCA_037962975.1. Classification (NCBI taxonomy): domain Eukaryota; kingdom Viridiplantae; phylum Streptophyta; class Magnoliopsida; order Fabales; family Fabaceae; genus Clitoria; species Clitoria ternatea. The sequence goes on from CM075670.1 coordinate 292,248,644, forward strand.
ATCATATTTATAACTAATGTTTAATTATTTGATTTGATTATGATTGTTAATATTTATTTATGCTTTATGATGTTTTGATTGTGATTGACAATGTTTGATTATGATTGATAATCTTTTATTGTGGAGTTTGAGCATATAGCAAGCATGGCGAAAAGCTAAAATTCAGTAAGAAATTACTTATCTCCTACTTCTTTATTTATTTTTTTTATATTTATTCAAATTACTTTTAAGAAATTTCTTAGAAAACTACATAAGTTTTTAGAAATCTCTTTTTATCTTTTAATATATATGTATATATCTTTACTAAAATTTAGATTTTTAGTTAGTTTATCAGAAGAAAAAGAAAGAGAATTTATTTTATAAAAATAAATTTTTTTAATATATATATATGTATTATTTAAATGTATAAAAATATTATACAAAATTTTCAAGTACTAAGGTTTTAAATATTGATAATTCCAAATTTAAGTTTTTAGAAATTAATTTTGAATTGACAGGTTATGAAATATATTTAAGGCTTTGAAACTCAAATTTATAAAGAGATTTGATTTGTGATTTGAAAAGGAACTGTACTAAAATTTTATGTGCGTATTTGAGAAGTTGAAAAAGTACAGTTTACTGGGGTGGCTATGTCATGATCCATAGGCCCTGATAATATAGTTGAGTTTCTAAAAGCCTTAACCAACTAAATACGCGAGTAGTTCATGCATCATGAATCATCGAAGAGAAACAAAATGATATTGTCTGGGGACAGATTATAGAAACCGAGGATACATTAGAGGAGGCTTAATTGTGAGCCTTGGGATGAGAGGGTGTGAAAGGGTGCTTCAGGGGACCTGGGGTAGCTCCCTAGTGTCGGGTACTTTCACAATAAAAACTTTTTCAATCTGACTAGTCTCTAAGTGTTTCCATGCCAGTTGAGCTGTTCATGTTATTATTATCCGGAATTATGGAACAGTGTAAACTCCTGGTTGGCCCAGTGCAAATTAAAATTTAAGGGGCCCACATGTATAAATAAGTTATGATGAAGATATGACATATCATTCGTACATTCATAAATTGATTGTGCTTGTGATTGTGATTGATATTATTATACTAGTTTGTGAAAACCCTTTATTGCTTATGTCCCATTTGGGAATATTATATTCTGTTTCTCACTCCTTTCTCTATGTTTTTGTTTCATATGTTTTAAATTAATGGTTCGTACAGAGGGAAGGATCGAAGAACATTGACAGTATATATAGCACGTTCTAGAAAGGGAGCTCGGTATGAATACCGTGGTCCAATGAATAAATAATGTCATTAGGCAACTGCTCTTGGGCCATGGAGTTTCCTCTCTTTCTTATAATGTTTAATGTTTATTTTCTTCGGATGAATGTACAAATATTTTATAAAGTTTTAATAATATTGAGGTATTTCAGAAATAATGTATATAATTTATTCCGATAGTTTCTTTTTAACAAACATATCTTTAGTAAAAAAAAAATTTACGAATTTTTCTAGAATTTATTAAGGTGTAACAGAGGGTGTTACACGCGTCGTTTCATATACTCAACAATGGTTGCACAAAAAACAAAGTGTCACATCCACTTACAACCTTACGCATAACATCTACAAAAATCGACTTTAAAAGAGGTCTCATTTTGATATCGAGTCCAATCACATCGGCCTAAAGCATTGCAATATTTTTTTTGCCACAACAGTTTTTGAAAGACCAATACGCATAACATATCAGCTCGTTGAAACAACCTTTAAGTCACTCTAATAGGTTAAGGGATAAATGATTTGGACTAGATATCGATACATGTAATGAAAGACTCATACTAATACCTATGGTACCATAACTGGTGTCAACGTAAGCCCCATAATAGCAATCCTACAATGACCTATGATCACTAGCAATCCTACAATAGCTATGGGGAAAATCAATCTATACTCGTAAGAGTGTCAGAAATGTATACGCCTATGATAGTTCTTCACGTACTCTATGGAAAGTACTGACACAGGCCACACATTATATAGCCACCACCAAACTCTATAAATATCACTCATTTAAAAAAGTATAAGATACACTAACCAACACATCACCTAAGCTCTAATATTAATTATCTGGCATTGACTTAAGCGTCAAAGTATCTTTACATGTGACACTCTATTTCACCCTAGAATATGAAATATCGGTGGTTATTGGACGAAATCATACAAAGACCTTGAAGTCCCACTAGACTCTAGGACATAATACTAGATCCCTACTGGACAAGTATAAGAGGTAAGAACTTACATACTTGAAAGTTTGTCCCTCATTCTATATGTTATTAATAATTATAGGGTTAAATATGTTTTTAGTCCTTGTGTTTTTATCAATTTTTGGTTTTGATCCCCCATTTATTTTTTTAAAAATTTTGGTACTTATATTATTGAATATGTTGAAATTGATTCATAATATATTAAAATTGATCACTAAAATATAATATTGTTAACTAAACAACTTGAACTGGTCTAATTTGGGGTCAAGGATTCGGAGTGGGGACCAGCCACAATAGTCAGTGATTTAAGTGTTTGTACACCGGTACAATGGTATCCGGTATTGTAATATGAACTCTTAGTGGGAGAATCCGATCTTGTTGTCCTGGAGATCCTTCACACCAAGCTTTCACGTTGATGAGGGGCGAAAGATGGTGTCACATGCAAAGATTCTCCGATGCTCAAGTCAGTGAAAATAATGAGAAAAATTAGGAAACTTAAGCAATGTAATAGTATATTAAGAGTCAGAACAACGTAACCTTTTGTGAGTATGAAAATCGACTATTTATAGATGAGCATGGAGAATGAAACGTTTGGCACAGGTGGGGTCAGGAGACAAATAGTACAATGCTCAGTGTACGATTCTAACACACGACGTAGGGGAGCCGTATTTCTCGCGTATCACTCCTGTGGCTGTACCTTGTACCTTCTGTCAGGTGACGTGGATACTTTCCAGTATGCAGGGTATCAATATGTGCACACCGGTTTGAGCACTTGGCCCACTTCAAGTAACGATGATTTGGGTAGTGGAGCAACCATTTATTCTCTCAAAGTATAGGTGAATGATTATGTATAATACAATAGGGAGAGTGTAAGTGTTGGGTGTAACATCCCAAAATTTGTAATTTTTAGAAAATTCAATCATTAAGAATTAATGAAGAATTTCCAAATGAAATTCTGAGTGAATACTGTTTGAAATATGATATTTCGAGTGAAAATGGTGCGATACCGAGTAAAGTAAGACTGAGGAAGCTATTTCCAAATGGAGTTAAGATGTTTCCGAGTGAAACATCATTAAATGAATTATTTCTAAGTTAAGAAAATGGTGTCCGAATGAGACACTTCTGAATAAGGAAAATCCGAGTGAAACGGCTCCGAGTGAGATGTTGTCGAATGAAACGTTTCCAAGAGAAGTACTCCTGAGTGGGGAAAAATTTGAAATTGAATAAGTACTTCTCAGGGTAGAATATTTTGAGAAATGACCGAGTGGAATATCTCCAAGTTGTGTGATTTTCCGAGTGAAATGTCTCTGAGTACGATACTTCCGAGTGACGTAAGTAAAAGAATTGACTCGAACAGAGACTTTCTCGGAAAGATGTGCCCAAAACGAAACCGAGTCGGAATTAATAATTATTTTAATTATTAAAGCTTTCCACGTCACTTTGTTCTTCTACCTTCCAGCGGATTCTTTTTCTGATATTTTTCTAAGTATGGGACCCTCTCTGATGTGCTGTCCATTTTCATTAAATGTTTATTCTTTATTCATCATCTGAAAAAACGTACAGCAGATATCTTTTATTGTTCACGTCTCTTTTGCATGAACAATATAAATATCAACTACTGTTGGATTAATTAAAGACTTTTGGAAAGTGAAAAACATCATCTACAATCTTTTCTTCCAACTCTTGCTGAAAGCTATTAACGAAGAAGAAATCAAACTTCATTTCTTCCCTTTACAAAGAAAGCTCTGGACTGGTACAAAACTAAAATTCCAGTCGAAATTTACAAGCTGTGAATTGGATATAACTTTAAGAGCTGCAAGAATTCTTTATTCCCAGGTAGGGGGAGCGTTACATTTCAAATGAATAGTTTATAAATGGATTTGGGGTGATATTGTTATGATGTATATATGTTTTGTGCATAAATTGTTATTGAGACCCCAATTGAATAACATATTTTATGTTTTCATATCTTCCATTCATATTATTGATATTGATGTGATGATTGTATATATATGTGTGACCGATGATGAGAATGGTTTCCATGAATTTTTCATGAGATGCTTGTGTGATGAATGAATATAAAATATGATGTGGTTTCCACAAAAGACCTTGGGTGGGACTCAAGGCAAAAGACAAAAGACCTTGGGTAGGACTCAAGGCAACCTCTTGAGCGGGGCTCGAGGTTTTAGCCTGTGGCACTAACCGTTGTCACTGAGAGTGATGGTGTCACATGAGGGTGCAAACGGTTTGGTACCAGTAAAATGGCCGGATCAGCTGAGAGCTGAGTTATGGCTCGGGGAGCCAGTGTTGCAACTGTAACATCCCAAATTTTGTAATATTTAGAAAAATTCATTCATTAAGGATTGATGGAGAAATTCTGAATGAAATTTCGAGTGAATGCTGTTTGAAATATGATATTCTGAGTGAATATGGTGCGATACCGAGTGAAGGAAGACCGAGGAAGCTATTTCCAAATGGAATTAAGATGTTTCCGAGTGAAACATCATTAAGCAAATTATTTCTAAGTTAAGAAAATAGTGTCCGAATGAGACACTTTTGAATAAGGAAATCCGAGTGAAACGGTTTCGAGTGGAGTATCTCCGAATTGAGACTTTTCAAGTAAAATGTCTCCGAGTATGACATTTCCGAGTGGAATGATACCGAGTGAGACTCTTCCGAATGGAAAGGTGTTAAGTGAAAAATTATTAATTTCTAAATGACGTGTCACCAAATAGGATATACCGACTATGTTTCTAAATGAGTAGTTCCAAGTGAACAATTCCCGAGGAAAGTAAATATCCGAGTGGTTAGTTACCAAGTTGTGAACTTCGTTAAATTTATGATCAAGTCGATATTTAATAATGACCAAAAACTTGTACTCGGGTTTGTCTTCGGAATTATCCTTGACCCCGAGTGATTCGATTGAATGGAGAGATTTTCGGGAGAGAGATTTGACTTCAAACTCCGAGTGATTTTTAGATGAAAGATTTCTGAGTGACGTAAGTAAAGGATTGACTCGGACATAAACATACTTGGGTATGTCTAAATGAGATGTTACCGTGTAGGACATTTCCGAGGAGAGAAAGCCGAGTGTTCCATGGGATGGAACCTTTCCTCCGAATGAAGGAATTCCGAGTGGACAGAGGCTGTGATAAACCTTCTTGGAAAGATATACCTAGAAGGCTGAAACCGAGTCGGAATTAACGATTATTTTAGTTACTGAAGCTTTACACGTCAATTTGTTCTTCTACTTTCTAGCAGCTTCACTTTTCAAGATATTTTCTAAGTATGGGACCCTTTCTTATGTGCTGTCCCTTTTCATTAAATGCTTCTTCCTTATTCATCATCTGAAGAAAACGTACAGCAGAGATCTTTCTATTGTTCACGTCTCTTTTGCATGGACAATATAAATATCAACTACTGTTAGATCAATAAAAGACTTTTGGAAAGTGAAAAACATCATCCACAACTTCTTCTCTAACTCTTGCTAAAAAGCTATTTACGAAGAACAAGTAAATCTTCCTTTCTTCTCTTATGCGTGAACATTTGAAGCTTCTGAAACTGTACTTCCAGTCAGAATTCTCGAAGCTGTAACTGATAACGATTGAAGAACAATTGAAAACTCCTTATTCCAGATAGGGGGAGCATTACATCTCAAATAGATAGTTTATGAATGGATGTGGGGTGATATTATTATGTTGTATATGTGTGTTATGTGCATAATTGTTATTGATACCCTGCTTGTATGACGCTTTATGTTTTTGTATATATATACCATTCATATTTCTGATGTTGATACCGATAGTGAGATGAGATTGATGATGAGTATATGAATTCTTCAAGATATCTATGTATATGTTGGAGATGTATAAGTATGAGGTATGTTATGACTTTCATCAAAGACCTTGGGTGGGACTCAAGGCAACCTCTTGAGCGGGGCTCGGGGTTTGGCCCGTAGCACTGAGTAGAGGACCGTTATCACTCTGGGAGTGGTACTCAGTGTTACATTAGGGGCGTAGAGCGATTTGGTACCTGTAAAACGGCCGAATCAGCCAAGTGCTGAATTATGGCTCGGGGAGCCAGTGTTGCAACACAAAAATTAAAAGACTTAATAATGTATTATCCGAGTGAGTGTCTGTGTACATTGATATATATATATATATATATATATATATATATATATATATATATATATTGTTAAGAATAGCATACTGTTTATGTTGCTCTATATGGCTCAGTAGATGTTTTGATATAGTTATGGATTGGACTTTTAATCCAATTCAATAACTATTATTTGATATGTTTATGCTCACCCCTTCCTCATTATTTTTGCAGTGGATAGAGGACACAGTGATGGCACTTGAAGTCACTCGACCGACTGGAACATTATGTATTAGTATGCTCAATACATAGTGTACATAGTAATTTGAGTATAAGCCTTGGCCGGCTCTTGTGATTACCGAGTGATGTACTTCTTTGTATGAAGAAATAGCCGGTCAGCTTTTTGTAAAATGACAATGATATTATTAATACAGATTTCGTTTTAATCATGAAATTATTTATGAAAAGTTTATTTATATTTAATTGCATTCCAATGGGTCGATCAGATTGATGTAAAGTCGGCACTTTTAATGGCTGAATCTGATCTCTATTTGGAAATTTAAATTATTTGCCGAAAAATTTATTTGATTTATTGAAAAATTAAATTAAAAATTAAGGATGTTATAGCAACACAAATTAAAAGACTTAATAATGGATCCATTTGGTTGAGCATGTGTATGCACTGATATATATATATATATATATATATATATATGTGTTATTGAAAATAATGTGCTGTTCATGATGTGTTATATGGTTCGGTATGTGTTATTTGCATAGTTATGAATTGGACTTTTAATCCGATTCAATAATTATTATTTGATATGTTTATGCCCACCCCCTACTTATCATTTTTACAATGGATAGAGGACACAGTGATGACATTTAAAGTCACTCAACCGACTGGAGCATTATGTATTAGCATGTACAATACATAGTGTACCTAGTTATTTTGGTAGAAGCTTTGGCCGGCTCCTGTGAATACCGAGTGTTGTATTTTCTTTGTACATTAAATGGTCGGTCGGCTGATGTAAATTTAATGATATTATTATTTAATTCAAATTCTGTTTTGATATTTAAATCATTTAAAAAAAATTGTTACGTGAAACCGACTTCTCTTTTAAAAAAATTAAATTATTTTAGAAAAATTTATTGGATTTATTGGAAATTATTTTTAAAAAAAATTAAGGATGTTATATTGGGTTAGGAGATAGAAAGAGCGTTGCGTAGAGCATGCTTCTGACACATAGTATGGGAAGAACAGTGTCTTTGCCAATGTCCATGTGACCACAAAACGGATAATGTCCGGTGTGTGAGGTGTTGTCTTGAACATACCGGTATAGGAAGAACGCCTATACGGTCTAGTAGTCCGGTGACCAACTTGCAGTTTCGGTAGCATGTGGAAAACAGATAAAATGACACCCTTGCCCTGGTACCGGTATCTAGACCGGATCACAACTAATTACATAAATGAAAATATTATGTCATATGTCTTTTATTTTGTATTTGTCTCTCTAACTTATTCCACTCTTTAACTTTTTAAAATAGACTCTATCTTTTTATCCCTAAAATTTTTTAGAGAATAATTTTAACATATTCAATAACATAAAGATCAAAATCAATAAAAAAAACTCAAAAACCAAAAAAAAATTTAGTAAAAATAAAAATATAGAGACGAACCACGTATTAACCCATAATTATAACAAAAATTAATGTTTTTTTTTTGGGGGGGCATAAGGATGCTTCCTAATTGAGTCACCACGGTTCATAATCCAAACCGTGCAACGTTGAACAGTAATAAACTACTAGTACCTTCTCTGCGTAACCCTTCATTTTGACGCGGTTCAGTCTTTAAGGGCATAATCTTCCCTCGTCTTAGAAGTTCCAACAGCGACACTGGAGAAAGCCCTAACAGTGGAAAATGGACGAAGAAGAGAGAGAGAGACTCCTAGAGAGGGAGAGATACCAGATCCAGCTCATTCGCCAACTCGATCTCGAGGACCTCGTCGTCGAAGAAGTCGATCAATCCGATGACGACGACGACCCTCCCGATTTCTATATTGCTAGTGGCGGTGTCGCTGGCGGCGATGGTGACGGCGCTGCTGATTCTTCCGGTGAATTCACTTTCAATACCTATATAGCGCCGATGCACACATATCTTGGTGGTACGTTTGTGTTTGAATTTATAATCTGTGTTTATCTGGATTGTCTCTGCATGTGTTTGCATTGGTTTGCAACTGAGTTTTTTTGGTCGTAGATGTTGAAGACACGCGCCACAGAACTGCTTTCTTGGACGGTGGTGCTGTATTGAACCTTCCGTTGTTCAGTCTCGAAGGTATGTTTATGTATCTCTCGTCTAGTGGTTATACGTTGATTATTGTACTGATTTTGTGGATGAGGGGGAACGAATTCAAGCTACAGTGAAAATTTCTTAGGAACTCTGCCCTTACACGGGTTAGGGATGTGGATGTTACTGCCGGAATAAGATTGTCTCTGATGAAGGATAGTTATGTTTAAACAAAATAGAAAAAAGCAATTCACTTATGATCAAATGAAAATATATAATCCATCCAGTAATGTTTGCCATATATTTTTAATAATTAAAGTAAAAAATGGCACTCAAGAACAATAGGAAAAAGAGCCTTCGTGATCCTTTTTTGATGGTTTAATAATCCAATGGATGGGAGAGAATAAATAGATGAATCACTAATTATCCATTTACTTTTATTTTCAAAGTGTATAGATTGAGTTGATTTAAGTATGGATGAATTGGTTGGATTGCAGATGAATGTATTGTTTTGTCACCCCTATACGAGGTTAGCAATTGTATGGGCAAATAGAGATTGTATATGTTGAAGGTCCTATATTGACTAGAGATATGACCAATCAAAAGTATATAAGGTAGAGAGAAATCCTCATCCTATGAGCTAACTTTTAGGATTAAGATAAGCCCAATACCTAAATTTAAGATGGTATCAAAGCCTATTCTAGATTCATTGTTCGACTACCTATATTGTTCACGCTCCACTCTTGAGTGTATGGGGGTGTTCTATAAGTCTCACGGATCACCCATATTCATCCACGTTTCATTCTTGAGCGTGAGGGGGGTGTGTTGAAAGTCCCATATTGACTAGAGATATGGCCAATCAAAAGTATATAAGGTGGAGGGTAATCCTCATCCAATGAGCTAGCTTTTAGGATTGAGTTAAGCCCAATACCCAAATTTAAGAGTATAGTTTTATGGACTCTACTTACACTCTTATTAATTTATTGTTTTAACAATATTCAATTCCAAAACACTTTGGTGTTGCTGTTATGTTTTAATTAATTATTCAGTGTCCCCCCCAATTTGTGTAGTGCTTGGGTGGGAATTGAGGTTCCCATAGCCTTATCATTCAGTGGCACTCTCTTGAGGTGATTTTGGCAGTTTCATTTTTACCCTTGATTCTGAATCCTTTATTGAGTATATTTTTGAGAAACGCTATAAATATTTCCTCCTAGCATAAAAAAAGTGGCAAACTGTTGTCTTATCCTTCTTAGGCTCAATTTATAGTTTTTCAACTTGAATGTGAATAACTTCAACTAGTCCTTGCAATATTCAGGAGTTGTACTTTTTCCCGGAGCCACTCTTCCCCTCAGAGTTATTGAAACCCATTACGTGGCCGCTATTGAGAAAGCTTTGAGTCAAGTTGATATTCCTTACACCATTGGTGTGGTAGGTTAACTCCTTGTGATGGCTCTCTGTGGTTTATTCATGCTTGGGTTTGTTTTTTAGCTTTCCTCATAAAACATGAATATGCATTTACATGCATTCGCCATTCAGATTCAAAATTACAAGGACACTGCAACTCGTAGGCGGAAATTAGCAAGCACTGGGACTACTGCAGAGGTAGTATTACATCTCAAACTGATACTATTTATAAATAGTTTTCAATTACATTGGTACATATTTATGCCCTCATATAACACTTTAAATTTGGTAGTAATATCTGCTTAATATATGAATATGAATAGTGCCTTCCATATACCCGAGAATGAGTCCATAGAGAGATTATAAAACAATAGCTAATTATTTTCCTTGGCACTGATACATATCATTCCGCATGTGTCTCTGCAAAAACCTTTCTAATGTAACTGAATATTGCAATGAGCATAGCCGAATTAATTTCTTACTTACATAACATCCCATTCATTAATACTACGAAGCCTGATCTTGAATGCAGCAGTCAGCAGCCCCACGTTCCTTCAGGGAGAGAAAACAAAAGGAAAAAAAATAAATGATCCATATTTATTAGTTATAGTCTTCTTTTCGTAGTCTCACTACTGTTCGAGATCGGAGGCAATATGTCTGTTGGTTTATTTTGCTAACTAAATCATCTGCAGATTCGACAATTTGGCCGCTTCGAGGATGGTTCCCTAAATGTGGTTACCCGTGGCCAACAACGATTTTACCTTAGAAGATGTTGGCATGATGCGGAAGGAGTGGTTAGTAGATTATTACTATGTTTACTGTCTTTATTTCTATGTACTTGGGCAATAGCTTTGTTATTGTAATTAATGTCTGATGACTCTTTTTTCTTTGTTTGGTTGTGGCACGTTGTTAAGCCTTATGGAGAGATCCAAATTATTGAAGAAGATGTACCACAGAGAACTCCAAGGGATGCTTTTGACAAATTTTCAGCTTCGGGTAACATACTACGTGGCCAAGCTGTCTCACATGCCTTGTCCCCAAAGTATTCTAATCTTAAAACGCATGGGTTAAGAAATGAGGGAAGTGATTCAGAAGCAAATTCAGAAGAGAGTTTTGAGAGCGAGCTCTCACTAATGGAAAGGAAAATCCATCAATCAGTTATTGGCTCCAGTTATGTGCATGCTATGATGGATGAATCAACAAACGATGCTGATGTTGAATCCATGCAAAAGTCAAATCAGGAAATTAGATCCAATCTAGATTTGGGAACTGGGAACTGTTCCACTTCTGGAAAGTATCCATCAAAGCAAGAGCTTTATAAATGTTGTAAAAATGTATATTCCCACCCATCTCATAAGTTTTCAAAGGCATTCTGGCCTCACTGGGCATATCGTATGTTTGACTCTTATTGTCTTGCACAAAGGGCTGCAGGTAGTTTTACTTTGCTTTTTCTGACTCTTTATTAGATGTTCCTTGCATGTTTTTACCTTTCATTATGATATCACCATTATTGGCTATATAAAATTTGTTTTTCTTTTCTACATGCTGGTTCATTAGTTAGGATTGATATTAATTTCAAACAACTACCTCAATGGAAAAATTCATAAGCAAGTTATGTGTATTTGTATAATTTTCAGAAATGATTTTGTGATGAATAATATCAAGTTTCAAATATGTTTTTAGTCACTCTAGTTTCTTTCAATTTTTGTTTTGATCCCTATACTTTAAAAGTTTGGTCGAGTCCTTGTAGTTTCAAAACCACTGATAATTGGTTGATATAATCAAAAGCCCATATTTCGGTTTTGGTCCCTACGTACATGGACCAATTCCTAGTGGTTTAGATCTTAGAAAATATAGAGACTCAAATTTGAATGTGTACACAATAGGGACTAGACATTCATTTAAACCCTATATTAATACATGCTATTGTCCTTTATATATATATATATATATATATATATATATATATTAATGATTGAGTTAGTCATTTAGATGATATAACTCTCTACTTGCTATTTTAATGAAAACTTTAGTATTGTATAAACAATTCAAATTAGGTTAATCACTGAATTTTGACATTTATTGAAACAAATATGTTACTCATGAATAAAAACTAAAATTGTGTTGATAATCTGTAGATATGTGGAACCGGGTAGTTGGGATGCCCAAAATGGATGGTCTCATCAAGAAGCCAGATGTTTTATCATTTCACATCGCCAGTAAAATACCTGTGTCTGTGTCTACAAGGCAGGAGCTTTTGGATATTGATGGCATCACATACAGGCTACGCAAAGAAATTGAATTACTTGAGAGCATTGATATTATCCGATGTAAAAACTGTCAGGTAATCATTTCCTCACCAAAGTAGCAAAGCCCACAATTTGTGCTTCATCTTGCATGTGAATAAGTAGAGATAATGTTGGATATACATTTCTTTTTCAACTTCATCAAATACAGAAACTTATTGATGTTTCTTTCTCTTAAATTTTGCAGACTGTAATTGCAAGACGAAGTGATATGCTGGTGATGTCAAGTGAGGGTCCTCTTAGTGCATATGTGAATCCAGGTGGTCATGTGCATGAAATAATGACTCTTTACAAGGCAAATGGCTTATTTCTCTTTGGGCCAGCAGTTGCAGAATACAGTTGGTTTCCTGGGTAAGTGTTTCTGTTTCTCTTATATATGTTTGTTTAATAGAGAGAACTTAGCTTATATGCCTATGTGCTACTTTTGGCAGGTATGCGTGGACAATCGCTAATTGTGCAACATGTAAATCCCATATGGGGTGGCTTTTTACAGCCAGGAAGAAAACACTGAAACCAAGCTCGTTTTGGGGGATTCGGGGTTGTCAAGTTGCAGATGAAATACGCCAAAACCTTTGATTCTGCTGATGTTGTAACCATATAGTTACAAGTTTGATGTGTTTGCTTCCTAGATCTAGTGTGGAAAGTAGAAACCCATGCTGACGGAGCACTGCTTGGTGATATTATGTGTATAATAATAATAATGCTGATTCATGTAGCACCACCCATGTTGATATTACGTATATTGTATATGCTTGCAACAGCCGTAAATGTGATGTTTTCACAGGTCAGAAGCAGCAAATTTTGCTTTCGTTTTAAAGAGCCGTCTATATTTAAACGTGGCCTGCTTTGTTTTTTCAGCTTGGGCCACTTAAGTAATTAGTTCGCAAAAACAAAGTGTAGTTAAAAGTTTTAAAAATGTTTCATTTTGATCCTTCTGAATGTTGAATTTTCGCATTGTGGAAATTTCATGAGCTAATTATTATATGTTAGAAGAAAGAAATACAGATTTTATCAAATAAAGTAATTGATCCGGGGTGGTAAGCCAAAACTGGACGAGGTCCACCAAATACAAACGCCACGCCATCCAGATGATAAGTGAAAACCGGAGGCCTACGCGTCTAGTTGACTACGGACATTAACGGTTGACACCGGTTGATTACTGACAATCCGACAATCAGTCAGAAGAAGTATGGGCAACCATACCCTGCAGGTATTGTATTAACAGTAAGTTGGGAGGATAGTCAAATCACTTTCAGAGCTAAGGTAAACACTATAAATACAAGCCATTTATTACTGAATAGAGCTCTGATGTAAGTTATCCGTAATCTATCTTCGTAATTCGATATTATTTTAAATATTGTCCTGACTTAGGCATCGGAAAATAATCTGCAGGTACCTCTCCGGTGTGGTCTTAAAGTGTCAGAATGGAGTTAATATCAATCACAACCTTTACGGAAAGAACCTTGGATTCCCACTGAACCGGGGTACAGAATACCGTACTCCACTGAGACAGTGTAAAATTGAAACTGAGAGGAAAACTCAAGAGTCCGGTCAACTGTCATCTTTGACCCCGGATTCTTTAGGACAGATTAGTAATAAAATTTAACACACAAGGACTAAATTGGGATGTATTTATTGTCTAAAATTTAAAAGAATTAGAATGTATCAAATTAAAGTTTGACAACTAAAGTAAAATCAACCAGATCAAAATATTATGTTTACCTTATTTAATTGGTTCTAAAGTTCTCTTTATTGGAAATTGTTCGAAGAGGTTTTGGTACTTGTTATAAGAGATTACAATTTTTTTATGAAGGTCTTTTTTTGTTTTTAATAAATAAAGTTGGTGGAAATTTGTTACTAAGTGGTATTTAGTTCAATGGTATTAAAGGGTTAGTTTGGATGGAGACCTAAATGATAGGAAATAAAGAAATAGTACGAAAAGAAATAGGAAAGATAAAAAAAACAATGCTGTTTGGAAGAATAGAAATATAGAAGAAAACAGTTGAAAATGAAATCATTTTTTTCTTTGGATTAAAAAAAAGAAGGTGAATGCGAATGAAAATAAATTAATTATAAAAAATAAATTAAATTTTATATACAAAAAATTATTTTTTATTATAGTAAATTTTAATATAAAAATTTATTTATTTTTATAATTTTTAATATTAAATAAACATCTCACCACGTTTTCTTTCATTTTCTTCAATATAAGGAGAGAACTAATTTCATCATGTCATGTTTCTTTTTTTCATTTCCTTATCTGTTTTTCTACCAACAAATAAGAGAAAACTTTCTTTTTTTATATTATTTATCCCCCTCCTGATTCCACCAATCCAAACAAAGTGTAAATGAAAGTAAAATCAACATATTATAAGATATTTTTAAGGTTAAATAATAACTTGTGTATCTTATCTCATTTTTGTTTTATTTTTGTTTCAAATAGGTACCTTATCACTAAAAAGCATGTCAAATAAGTCCCTTTGGTTAAATTTCTTTTGCAACACCTTATTAAAGTTGATGTGGCACTAAGGGAAATAGTCTGGACTTCCCACCTCAATTCAAAACTCATGCCAACCTTTAATGATGTGGAAGAGACCATTAGGAACCCGTTTTCTTTCTACTGTTGGGGCTCTTCTCCATTTCAACCCCCCAACACTATTGTGACCAAACCATCACTAAATCACAACTATCTCTTCATCACCAATAATGACAAATAACCTATTTCTCAACCAAAGAAACAAAACCTAAATCATATCCTTCACAAAATAATGCATCTTAATTCATAACACCATTCTTCTCACTATATCAACCGTAACCCACCTTTATCTCCCAACAAATTCCATATATGAGCAATCAACTATAACCATAACTACACGTCCTTAATCAAAGCCCTTTAATCTCACACCTCATGAAAAAAGGAAACAAGATCAAACAAAAATTAGAACTCAACCTCAAGTGAAGTTCCAATCTCTACAATGAAACCACAACTATTACACTTTTGAAGCCATCACACCAAGTCCACAAAGCCATCGCGCTGCTCATACCTACAATAGAACTACCACACACCTTTCCTCTTCATGCCACCCTTGTCAAACTAACTAAACATAAGCCATCGTCTTCATCGAAAATCTTTGTTTGCAATGTTGTCTTCTTGAATCCTCTGATTGTGTCGTCAAGTTTGACACTCCTAATCGCATCCTCCAATCACATCGTCAAGGCAAGAATACGCATATCTGATTTTGTTTTTCAATTATTCAATTTTCATGGAAAGGGAGACTGAACGAGGCAGGGCAAGAGCGTAGTGAGTTATGTGGGCACGATTTGGATAAAGAGATGTAAAGTTGCAAAGGTTTGACAATGGAGATGGAAAGGATGTGGTGATGGAATGACAACAATAGAAATAGCCGCTGTGAGAGGTACATGTGGTCATTCAAAGGGTTCAAGTGGGTTGTTGTTTGTTTGTAAGAAGAGAGTTTTGTTTTGTGATGTCTAAGTATGTTTATTTTGTTATTGAGCGGGGTAGGATTGTTATGTTACTATAGCTCGACTTTGAGATTATTGGTTTGCTTATTGAGAGAAAGTGGTGAATATGGTTGATGATGACCTTATTTAGTTGAGAGAAAGATGATGAAAGAAGGGTGAGAAGGAAGATGGTGGAACAGGGGAGAGAGAATTATGAGAGAGAGCTAGATAAGCTAATGAGTAGAATATACTTTAATTAGGATGACAAGTTCAGACTATAATCTTTGATGTCACATCAACTTCAATAAAATGGTGCAGAAAGAAATTTAATAAAAAAGACTTGTTTGATATACTTTTGAGAAATAAAGAACCTATTTAGAAAAAAATATGGGGCTAACTTGAAATAAATTAAAAAGATAAAGATTTAAGTAATTAATGATTTATTTTTTTAAGTAAATACAATATAACTGTAATTATTTTCATTGGTCTATGAAATGAATTACAAGTCTTTAAGACTACAGACAGTATTATTTTCAACTAATTAAATAATTAAATTTATTTTCTATGAATCAACTTATTAAATAGTTAAATATTTATTTATTATAATTAACCATTTAATTAAATAATTGAATAATATGTGCAAGATTTTCATTTGATGATAAAATTAAAAAAAATTGAGAAATAAATTATTGGTAACTATCTTTTCAAAGTAAAATGTTATGTTAATAGTTTTACAACAATAATTTATTGGTCACTTGATATAGTTCTATAAGCTGATTGAATTTGTATAAATTACAACCAAAAACTAGAATCTCTCTACTAAACAAACTCAAAGTTTACGTGTAAAACAAAAAAATAAAATTTGTTGCAACTTCCACGATGTGTAGCCTGGTATTATGTTTTTTAATATCTCAAATATACTCAAAAGAAACTTTTAAAAAGAAAAAAAAAACAAAAAGAGCATATACAATTAACAAATTAACAATTAGAAACTTTCCTCTCTTTTTTCTCCTCATTTTTTAATAAAATGTTATGTCTTCCGAAGTTTCAAGATATTCAAAGAAAACAACTCCTAAAAAATAAGTTGTTTGTTTAATTAAAGGAAACTGTAGAATAATATACTTTAACTTCGATATAAATAGAAAAGATATCAAACAAGATACAGTTACTATGAATAGTCTCAAACTTATTAGACTATTAAAACCTAATCCAAAGTGCAAAATTTATATTTCATTAAGCTTAATTTGGAATTGGAACATCAATAATAATATACCCTCTTAATACAAGTCAAAGTTTTGAAAGAATTGGCAACTTTCCAAAGTTCATATGGCAATGCCTTATACAACAGCACTATAATAAGCAACAAAATAAATCTGTTCCTAGAAAGAAGCTCATAAGCAAACATAATGAAATCGCTGTAGAGTGTAGACGAGACAATATTCAAAACTCAACGGTAACTTCTGTAGCCAGGGCTGTACATGCAACTTTCTGCATATCTGACAAGATCCTTAGGTCGAGGTAGATGAGAAGCCAGACCTGTCCATCAAACATACAAGTCAAAATTGAGTATATATAAAATAAAAAAGAATTAGTGTGCTCGAGTTTCATATAATAATGCGATTCTGTTAAATCTTATTAAAAGTGACTTTTATTATCGGTAATGGTTTTACCTAGGATGTATAAAACCAAAAATTAATGTTCTCTAAATTAATTCAACACATTTCATTGAAACATGGTATTCTCTTGACACACTGTTTTTGATTCGTTGAAATTTACATGTATATTCCTATTTATCAAGGCACCTGTAAATTTCAACCAATTATGTATGATGTGTTGAAAAAAGGAATGTCAAAGAGTGTTAGTAGTATTTTATTTTATTTGGTTGAAACTCACCAAGATCGTATGCCTTAGCTGCGACATTAGCAGCAATGTGAGCTGAAATCTTTCTGATGTTTGAGAATGGAGGGTAAATCAATCCCTTATCATAGTTCTCCTGTGATACTTGTGCAGCCAAAGCTTCAGCTGTTGCAAAACATGAATGGTTCAGTCAATGCACATATATTGTACAGTTGTACCAATGTTTCATTTTTGTTCTGTGGCATTTTTTCACGCTACTCTATTAGGCACTGATATCAATTGCAGTAATTCATTCATGCAATACATTATCATGTTCTAATGATCTAATCTCTCTTATATAGTTTTTGCATGTACTCACAGGCTGCCAAAAGCATCTCATCGCGCACGCGGATTGCACCAGAGATGATCAAACCCAGACCAAAGCCAGGAAATATGTAAGCATTGTTGGCCTGAATTGCATAGTTTAGGAAAACAAAATAAGAAGTTGCAGCATTTAATTTTGGTAATGTGTGATTGTTGAATATGAAAATGCTAAGAAAGTATTATATGATATCAAACCTGTCCAGGAACAAAAACTTTTCCTTCATATTCAACAGGATCAAATGGGCTTCCACTGGCAAAGATTGCTTTACCCTGTAAATAATTAGAAGAGACATAATATGGTAGATAGGTAAGAGTTCTGATTGTTTATAACTCTATATGCTTTATTAACTCAAAAAAGTTGTGTTTCCAAAGCTAAGTAAATAAGAAAGAAGTGATGAAAAATATACCTTGCTCCATGTATAAGCTTCTTCAGCTGTGCACTCAGATTGTGAAGTTGGGTTGGAGAGAGCAAGAATGAGTGGTTTCTACATGCCAAGAAATAAGACAAACATTAGAAATAGAATCTTAACATCTGGTAGTAAAAATATTACTAGAGGAGGCAAGAAAGAACCTCATTGAAGGATGCCATGGCTTCAACCACCTCCTTGGTAAATGTCTTCCCTACTCCAGATGTTCCAATCAATACGGTCGGCTTGATTGCCTGATAGAGTGAATTGTAAGACAATGTGTAACAGAATCAACTAATCAAGGGTAACATATATTTTACAAAATCTGAGACACTTTCTTCACCTTGACAGCATCTAGAAGCCCCTTTACAGGTTCATGCTCATGGGCCCAAGGCTTCTTGAAGTGCTGAAGTGATTCCAAACGAGATCTAACAATAAGTCCCTGGAAAAGAACAAGCTTGTTATTAGAGGTTTGGTAAGAAAAGAACAACATGTATCAAGCCAAAGTAAGATTATGGGCCCATTCCTGTTTGCCAGGAACCTCAGGCATTTTACCTTTGAGTCCACAAGCCAGATCTTCTTGCGGATCTCTTCCACTGGACCTTTTATCTGGCATACAAGATATTGAGTTAGAAACTTTATAAGATGAATACCATTAATAAAGGAGAATACAGATACCAAGTTATACCTGCTTTGAAATCTCAAGAGCTATCAGCTCTGCTATACCAGTTCCAGCCTTCAATAACCAAAAGATAAAAGTAAGAACATATCTCCCAAAGAAAAAAAAAAGACACAATTTCATAAGTCATGTGTTATTAAAAGATTATAGGCCTAGAGGGAAGGTACTAATAAAGATTAAGGTAAGTATAGTTAACAGGAATTATTTTTCCCTTTCACACATATTGACTTTATGGAAAACACAAACAAGTCTCCCTCAGGCTCATACCTCTCCAGCACCTAGGAATAAGAAGGTATGGTCAGCTAAGGTTCCTCCAGCTAATTTCAGGGATGAGAGCAGTCCTGCTAATACCACTGATGCAGTACCCTGCATTAAACCAAACAAGGTCAGAATCAGTTACCTGAATTAAAGTAAGAAACTGTGGAAAAGTCAAAAGCTTTATTCAAGCATGCTACCTGTATATCATCATTGAAAACAAGATGTGATGAGCTGTACTTTTCCAGCAGATTGAATGCATTATGATTGGCAAAATCTTCAAACTGAAAAATAACCACGAAAATTAGGAAAACCATAGATTCAACCAAACCAAACCCACCACAGAAGTTGAATCTGATATATAACCTGTATGAGAACTTTCTCCCCATAGTTCTGCTTAACTGCACGCATAAACTCATCTAGAAGCTCATCATATTCCTAAACCAAGGTAAACAAATATCATGTTAACAGAAGGGAAATGTCACACTCAATAAATAAAACAAAAAGTGTGCATTCATTTGCATGTTTGTGAGAGTGAGGAAGGATGATGAGACCTTCCCCGTTGCCCGCTTTTGTCTAAGCCCAATGTAGAACTCATCATTCAGCAACTTCTCATTGTTTGTGCCAACATCAATGGTTATAGGTAAGCACTGAAATCATATAAGATCCGAATAGCAACTCTTTAGTTGATAAATAATGAGTGAAGGAAAGGTAAAAGAGAAAACAGCATTTGGTAATCCTTACTGATGAAGGGCGAACACCTCCTAATGCAGTGTAGAGAGAAAGTTTCCCAACAGGAATCCCCATTCCCTAACAAAAGGTATAAAATAATTATGTTGTTAATTATAGTTGTTTCATTTTTCTGTGTGTAATGCAGATTAAGGGACTAATGCTATATTTTACCTGGCTACCAAGATCTCCAAGTCCTAATATTCGCTCACCATCAGTCACAACAATAACTTGAATAGTCTTCTCGGGCCAGTTTTTCAGTACTTCAAGGATCTTGCCTCTGAAGAATTCAAAATACTTAGTATTTTCTCACATGCTAAGTGAAACAAAAAAGGAAGGATAAAGAGCAGTGCCATGAAACATCATACTTCTCCTTCAAACTGATATATAGACCCTGAGGACGCCTGAAAATGCTTCCATATTTCTGGCATGCTTCCCCAACCGTTGGAGTGTAAACAACAGGAAGCAGTTCCTCAACGTTATCAATCAGAAGCTTGTAAAACAGCCTTTCATTCCTCTCCTGTTATGTCAGAAATGGTGAGAAATTCCTTTGTGTTAGTTTTTTGTTTCTTACACCAGCAGTTTATGTGTTTGTATTTATATGTAGTGGCCTAATTTACAATTTTTGAAATAAGTATGATACATGCACTCATCATGAGAAAGATCGAATGTTAGTTGGTAAAGAGTACCTGAAGATCCATCATGGCCGTGTACCTATGCAGAGGAACCTCATATTGACGAAGATTGTGCATCAACCTCTTTTCCTGAACACCAAAACAAGCAGTAAAGTTAGCCAAAAGTCCCCTAGACCACAAAGCATCTAAGGTTTCATTTATGTAACCAAGTGTCCATTTGGTTTATAATCAAACCAATGTAACATGTTACAATGATAAATGGATGATTATAATTTGTTACGACATAGAATGACACAGATCTCAACATCATTAGATGGAAGTGAAACGGTTTATGTTGAAATGGTGCTTAACTTCGAACATGCTACAAATAATTGAATACATCGAACATTTTACATGCAATCTAAGTAACCTGAAGTTCCTGAGTGAAGACAGCTGGAGGCAAAAGACCACGCAAGTAATGAGCATCTCTTTCATTCTCAGTGAAGGCCAGCCCTTTGTTGTAGCGTGGATCTCTCAGCAAACTGCAGCCACTGTAACACAAAATGCTTGATTAGCACACAAACTCTATGTAAGAGCTCAAGTAAGTTCAGTAAATTAAATTGAAATTGGTTCCTCCTCCAAAATCAGTTTATAGGACTAAAGCCAAGATCATCAAACCGAAGTACATGGTGTGAAATCTCAATATTGGATCATTGCCATTCAATGAGACTGAAAAATCGATTAATTGAGCATAACATTATAAGTCCCATGAATTCTTCCAAATAAAATAGTGTGTTAGATTTTATGTTGGATTCAATTAGAACGTACAAACAAACACACACTATAACACAGAGCACTTCTTATGCAGATCACATCAAAACAAGTGAATAGAAAAGGCTTCAGAGCAGTACAACATTAAACAACTCCACTCTATGTTGATCTACCAAACCCAGTGGTCCAAACCACAAAAAATCAGTTTTCCTCCAAAAATCAAAATGGGTAAGATCAGAAAACAAGTCTCGCATACCCAAAACTTAAAAGTCCAGCATTTAAGAAAGACCAAATACAGATAGATCCAAACAGCTACAAAAGACAAGTTCCCTTGTTGTCTTTTTATGACATGTGAGATGAGATGTTAAGAAGCAATCACCTGGCCACTGAGAAAGTCCATGGAGTGATAAGTTGGTCCTCTGTGGCACTATCCTCACCATACAAGTCCCTAACACCACCACCATGACCATTGATATAATCCTCTGACACACCGTTCATCATCTTCTTCAATTTTTTTTCTCTGCAACCCCCGCCTAACACCTGTAGTAGTAGTAGTACTCTCTGCCAAAGCAAGTAATTCACCACAAAGAAAGGGTAAAAGAAAGAAATGTTTCATAGTTGCTACATTAATATATACAATGAAAAAACCATCAACACCCAGTTGTTAGAATTCTAGTACCACAAAAACAAGCATAGATGTTCACCTGTTTTAACTATGCAGCTGAAAAACAAAATGCAAGGTTGGTATGTTATCTTTTCAAAACAACCTTGTATCCATATATATATGCATATAACCTTTTATATTTTATATTTTATATTTCTGTTTTATTTGGTTTGGTTGCTTTAAAGGTACAAAATGGAGTTAGATTTCAACGTGGACTAGCACGTGTATATTACATTTGAATATTAATTATGTCATAGTATTAATTAAAAAAATATAAAGAGGAATGATAATGGGAGTTTACTTTTGTAGGTGGTGCCAGAGAATTGTAGGTGTGCTTGTGCCTATTGAGCCACATCATTTTGACTTGGCGGAGGTTGTAAGTGAAAGAAAGAAAGAACTTGTTGACAGAAGATTTCCAGATTCTCCGCGTTTTCTTAAAGTCAATATTCTACCGCTGGCTAAGGCCTTCTTGTTTTTTGATTTTGATTATAAAATTGTATTTTATTTTTTATTTTTCAAATTTTGTACAGAAATACTAAAAATAATTTTTTCTATTTTTTTATTTTTTAATATAATTTTTTTAAAATAAAAAATATAATAACAATTTTATAATTAAGACTGAAAATAAAAATTGATTACACCGTCTCATTTTTTCAAGTAGAATATTTTTAATTTTTTCATCTCAAATTTGAGTTGTATGAATTAAAATTTAGAAAAAAAAATAAACTCTATTATTATCTGATATTTCAACTCTGAATAAAATTAGATGGTAGTAATATAGATAAAAGCCCGAGAAAAAGTAAATTTTTAATGTGTTTTATTCTATTTCATACAGCATACATTTCCCATTTTGATGTCCACCCATTCCACTAGCTTCCTACCAGAAAAATCAATCATATTTGTTTTCTAGAATTAACTTTCCATTTGCTTATTTGAATATTAATGTTCTACTCTTCAAATTAAAATATGTATTATTATATTCATATTTTAACCTTGTGTAAAAATCAAAATAACATTGGAAATAATTTTATTCTTTTAATAGATCAAAATTGACAAATAATTTATATCATCAAGAGAAAGTTGAAACAACCTCTCCTTTGTAAACTTACCACCTCACTACCTTATTTGTCCTATTCAAATTTATAAATTTAGGAACTTAATGTAGCGCCCTAAATTACAAATTAAGATTTTTGTGAATAAATTTTTCATAATGTATAATTACATCACCACAACATAACTCGACATGCTACATAAATGATAAACAATAACAGATTGATAAACAAACACATTTCTCATATATAATGATATGAAAAGGCACACACACAAGTCATATATATATATATATATATATATATATATATATATATATAAGTTATACACAAAAGCATAGTGAAAGGAAATAGTTTATGTTTTTACTGTGTCATCCAAAACATAGATTTACAAAGTTGCCGACTAAGACATTCCTACCACTATTTTACCTTTGACCACAAAAGCGCTACCCTCAAAAGAAGGCTATTCGCTTACCATGATACCTACATCACAAGTCTAAAAATGGTCCACATGGGAGAGTGAGTTACACATTTGAAATGATAGATACATTACAATTGTGATAACATATACATTTGCATATAAAATCCATATACTTCCCCAAAGAGAATCAATTCGACAATTACACAATACAACGACGCATTAATTATGTCACAAGCACATGTACAGACATATAATCATGTTCATAACATATTCACAAGTATCAACTCGGATATGAGTGAATGTATATAATTCAATAATCATAGATGTTAGACCATTTCTCGCGCTTTCTCATCAATTCTCATTTGCCACATATGGGCATCTCTTTCTTATTGATATTCATCTTTACTGGCATATCATTGAACCATACATTAAATGCATATGTTCATCACAGTAATATCAACAATAATAATGTTGGTGCAATTTGATTGTGGGAATATAAGTGTGGTAATTATACGTAAGTGTGTTATTACGTATATACTGTAGTATAATAATGTGTACACATATCAATACTAACGTATATCTCTTTTACCGATACCAAACTGCCTTGTTCATATGCAACACTAACAACCACCCAAGGTGACATGCGGTATAAACATGACCATAATATCAATATGTTGCGGACCTCCCTTGAACATACATCAAGGAAGACGTGATCCATAAAGGAATCATCGGGGGTTACACTTATTCATTGAGTCACCCTACCACTGGGCCTCCTCATAGGATTTTCATCCAATCACTATTGTGAGAAGCTTCGTGATTCTACCAAGGAATCACTAGGGTAATTAATAACAATGCTCGTGCAAGGCGCCCCCTCCCTTACCAGGCCTTCTTGCAAAACCTCTAACATTCCAAACTGAGAAACAACTGTGATATGTCTTCCAACTTTAATATCTCAACAACCACTAACTCTCAGGGTCTTACCCACATTCAACACCATTCCATGGTGGAGTTCTAATCACGTACCTCACCATTACTCTCAGTAGGTTTCTAAACTCATACCCAGAGGTTAGTGGCACACAATAATCAAGCAATTCATATTCATTATAAAATAATAATTAACAAGGGATCATGTCTATCAATACATTTCACACGATGTGCATAGGGTTTAGTACCCAACTCAAAATCAACATCATCACATATGTAATTATTAACACATATAACACACCACACATATTCTAAATGCAATCAATTTACATATTTGCCAGCACAGATCAATCATTAGCAATCCACATATGCGAATTAGGAAACATATATTCCATTCAAGGCAAATATGACATATATCTTCACATATATATTATCAATAACTATGTATCATGCATTTAGAGTATGGAACTTTGACTCTCCATGCCTTAAGAGAAGTAATCCAGGAGATTCAACACTGATTTCGCACCAATCGGTGGTCGAGATCCTTTATTTTGACTCTGATCAAACACTCGATTAATGATGAAAAAACCTTTGAGCTTTTCAACGATTATAGCTATGCTCACAAGAGGATTTGAGGAAGGACAAGGAAAAGAATAAGGGTTGTTTTGGTGTTCATAGTGACAAATTAAAGAGAAAATGGTCATGGAGGAAGAAAAGTATGAGTAATGGAATTGATGGAATCAAATGGGATGACAAAAGTGTAAGGGGTGGTCACAGTGATGATGAAAATCTTGAAGAGATAAAGGAATGCAAAATGTGTAATTGAATGAGTGAATTTGTGGAATTGAGAGGTGAGATAGAGAAAGCCATCCAGTGGAAATGATGATGATAATTTTGAAGAAGTGATGAAAGCTTATATTAAGGGAACAATGGCTTATGCATGTGGTGCGAAAATAAAGCATATTGTACAGGGTAGCGTGATGTTGTGTCATGGCATGATGACTATATGGTAACGAGACACATGGCGTGAGATGAAGTGATAAGGTGGTAATAATCTTGGGTGAGGTGGCACGGTGGAATGAGGTGGCAATGATGGTAGTGCTTGGCTGTGAGTGGTGGCAGAGATTTGCGATGGAAATTAGAACAAAACAAACTAAGGTACTAGGTTAAATTTACAAGAAATTCAACTAGGTATTTAGGAACAACTTGAATAAATTAAGGTACAAGATAATAGTTATGAGTCTTAGAAAAAATTGATGTGCGTCAAGACCAATCGGTAGGAATTTATACATACCACAAAGCTTTCGACGTTTTCCAATAACAATTATCAAAATAGAAATACACTCAAATAATCTCGAAATTAATTTTTTGACCTAATGGGTCGTTATAAACTTTTAAATATATCGACCCTCAAATAATTAATTAACAGTAAAAAATAAATCAAATATCCGATTTATTTTTCTAAAATAGTCCAACTAGTTAAAATTGAGGTGTTACACTTAAAGCCCATATTTATTGTATATTAAATACGTCATTCCACTCCCTTTAATAAGATACCGATTCATATATTGTAAGAGAAGTTTAATTTTTCCAAATTAAAGTGAAACTCCATCATTAAATATTAATTACATAAATATAAAAATATTAAATGCTTAAGGATAAACTAGAAAAAAAATAATAAATACTTCTAATTTTTTTAGAGATTTATAAAATGAAACATTCTCTCTTTTTTTAAGGGCTTATAATATAAAATGAAAGGAGTATTATCTAATTTTGTTCTACCTAAAAAATATTATCTAATTTTACTGAAATTAAAAAATAGAGTTAATTTAATCAAAAAATTAAATTTATCAATTATTTTTAGTATACTTCTATAAATATTTTTAATATAGTAATAAAAATAGAGAGTCTACCTAAACCAAAATATATTAAAATTAGAAAATATAATGAAAATTTTAAAAATAGTCTTCTAAAAAACGAAACTGGTAACTAATTAATAATATTTTACTTTTAAAATATGATTTTTATTTACACAAAATTTTATAACCAAATATATTTTATTATATTATTACTTAAGGAGGGTGTATTGTCAGTTGTAATAAAGATATTCTTATTTCTCTTAAAAAGATAATTTAGATAAACATTTACTTATATATAAATAATAATAATAGAAATTTTGAATTTCCTGGTTCATTTTTGGCTTAAAAAATTAAACTGTCTTATCTTGTAATTGGATTTTTGTTCACAGTAACTTCAGTCTTTCTTTTTATCATGAGGTCGGAATTTGATTTCCACTTGCACCCCGTTATCTGTTGGCTTTTCAATTACTTTTCTTAAAACCATTAAATACTGTACTGGATTAACAAAGCTTTATTTAAAATAAAATATTCTCAACATTAATTACTGGTCTTTTAATATACTAAATGAAAATTCCACACCTAAGAATTAGTTTGAAATTATACCTTTCTCAAAATAAATCTTGCTACAACCACTTTTGATTTAAAAGATAATTGTATGTCAACGGGGCTAATTCAATTTAGCAGATTACGTAAGTTTTATAAACTTTTGATATGTGATTACTATCAAAAGAGTACGTTGTAAGTTTTCAAGTAAATAGCAGATCAAATAAAATTTATCAAACACAATAAATACGATAATAACTAAAACAATTGTCTCTTTAATGTAAACCGTAAATATTACTAGATATCATTATTTCTATATAATAGAAAGAATGATGTTTAATAACATTTCTCATTTGCACCAAGGAGACAATTGTTTCAATAATTGTTATGTCTTGTTGTGTTTAATGAGTTTTATGTTTGACTCTTATTGCATGTAATTTTTATTAATAATTTTGATCTGACAATTGACCAGTCTATTTAAATGGTATAAAAATATTTTGCAGATCACCCCATTTTACAAAATATTTTTTTGTTTGTAGATAAAAATCTTTATTAAGATAATTCGTAGTCTTACTATGATATGGTTATTTATAAGTCAAACATAATTGTCCCGTGAAAAATATACCTTGTAAAAGTAATTAAAGATGGTAGATAGACAAAAGAATATCAATAATTTCACCTTGTAAATTGGTTAAAACCATCCATTACATTTTTTTAATTAAATTTTTATTTATTAAATTTATATATAAGTATACATGACTTTATATTCTTAATTAATTTAACTTATTTTTAAATAAATATAATGTACTAAAATTTTCGACTTTTAATGTATATGACTTTTACCTCAGCCTTTGATAGTAAATATTTAAGAGAATTGTTATCTTATATTTTTTTAAGATACTATTTTGATTAACTTTAAGTTCCATTTTAATTCTTATGTTGGTTCTCTAGATTTAGAAACATCACAGGTTGGTTCATGTATATTTAAGAAGACATAGCATTACGTTTAATTAAATAAATTATTTTGAGAAAATATATATTCAACGAATAACCCATCTTCTAGTCCATATATGAATTCGATTCTAAGTTTTTTCTGTATTCAAACTGTTTTTGGTTTTCAACGCTGTTAGTTACATTACAGCAAAAGTCCAATGTTCCAGAATTTGACGTTGTGTGTGTAAAAGTAAGTAGAATAGAAAGACAAACAAGATCATTGAAATAATCTACCCTTATGATTCATAAAATGTATAACTTCACATTTTAACATCCACTCATGGAATCTCATTACTTCACGATTTTTGTTTTTCTAAGATTTTAATCTAAACTTTTAGGGTTACTAATTGATTTCTGGCGGGTTCAGACTTTTTTGACCAGCTTAAAGATATCTGTTTTAATTTTGGGCTTTATTATAGGACCTAGCCAGTATTGATATGACAAGTTTAGCAGGCTAATTGCTTTTCTTGCATTTTTTTTGCTTATTTTTAAAAAAATTATAAAAAAATATGTTAAAATTTTGTAAAACCTACAAATCAACTATAAAATCTAATTCAAGTAAAAAAGTTATAAAGTAATTCTTTTCATGTTAGTAAAAAAAATTAAAAAATAACATGTGAGCTACATTCTAAGTTGGCCTATCAAAAGTCTTGCTACGATTTTAATTCAGGTTTATTTTTAGTGTCTAAACCTATCATTTTGTGAGACGATCTGATATGTTTTGATAAATCTATAAAATTTCTTATAACCTGCGTATTTAGACCAATTTTAAGTAGTAATTAAGAGTGTTTGAAGTTATTAGGGGCATTATTTGAAATAGTAAAATTTAAATGTCAGGTTAATTTATTAATAAGATTTTAATTGAAACATATGGGTAATTTAAACTCTTTTTTGCATACATTCATGTAATGTATGTAGATGAAAGTTCTTGATTATAATAATAAATAAGAAATATTTTTAATTAGTCAATTAGACATTTAGACTATACATTCCACTTCAAAAGAAAAATATACTACATATTAATTTCATTCAACTTTCTAAACAAATGCATGCGCCAAAAGTCTACCCTAAATTAATAGAATTGGTACTCAATTTGCTTTCGAGCACAGTAGGTCTAATAGCAACAAAAATACACTTTCTTCTTTTATTTAGTATTTTCCTTATTTAGCCTCTACAACTTTTTAACTATATTGGCTAATCAAGGTGGTGTTGCTAATTACACTTCTTGCGGTTGAATTACGTCATGACGATGACCTCTAAGAGAAAAAATATTAATTAAATTGGGATTGAGTTAAAAAGATTGATGATTTAACAAAAAATTGATTATTTAACATAATCAATACTAATCATTAAATTTTTTATTTTTATAACTGTAATTTTACAATTGAATACTAATCATATTCAAAAAGTTTAGAGTTTAAAATTTTTCAATTATAATTGATCGAAAGTATTCTAATAGAGTTTGATAAATATTGAATTATATGCTAGATCAATTATTTTATTTCTACAAATTTCTTCTCATGAAATGATCCACTAACACATGTCACAAAAGGATAATTTGGAGGAGGGTAGATTGTAATTGTAGACCAATTCCTACGTTGATCTTCTTGCTAAATAAATAGGAACTGATCATAGTGTGAAAACCCCTTTTTATATGGTAAGAAAAGGTATGAAAATGTTGATTAACCATATTAGTCAAGGAAAAGTGGTAACACGGCATTGAAATCACAACAAAAGAAGTCTTCAAATGAGACTCTTCTTTTCCTGTAGAAACCAAAAAAGTGACTCTATTTAAGATAAAGTAAATAATAAGTCAGTGCCTGGGATTATATGGGGACTATTTAGGTTTTTAATAATTTAAAACCTTATTTTGATTTATGATTTTACAGGATGATATTTAATTTGTTTGGGAATTTTAACTCAATAAGTAAAGTGGAGTGTGTGAGATAGTATAAATCTTATGATATCGTCTTTATTCTTATTGTAAAAAAAAACTATGTTTAAATTAATTATTTTTAATACAAATAACATTGAAAATAAAATATAAAATAATAAAAATGAGTTCCTTCTGTACGCTGGAATCAGTGCTTGTCTTACCAACACACCAGCGAATGTACGCTGTGTAACGCCCCAGCCGCTTTTACATTTCCTGAGAACTTCCCAGGAGGTCACCCATCCCAGAATTACTCCAAGTTAAGCACGCTTAACTTTGGAG
Organism: Clitoria ternatea; assembly: GCA_037962975.1. Lineage (NCBI taxonomy): Eukaryota > Viridiplantae > Streptophyta > Magnoliopsida > Fabales > Fabaceae > Clitoria > Clitoria ternatea. Next base: position 292,278,793 of record CM075670.1, read on the forward strand.
TTCTTAAGTGATAGGCCACCGAAAAGGCTAATGCATTTGTTGGTATAGGTAGTACGAATTCATTCCTTTAAGCTATCCTCGACTGTATAGTCCCATACCTATACAATCTTTGGATCCCTCTCATTCTGGTATGTATTCAGTTCGTTCATGTGTCCCTCCCACTGGAAGCCTGCTAGGAGCCGCTCGTTGTCCGTGCCTATGCACCGGCGATCACTCCCCACCCTCAATAGCGCTGGGATGTCACACGCTGGGGGAACGTTAGCATGTCAAGCAGGAATTGGACCAACACCAAGCACCAGCGTGGGCATGCTGGTGGGTGTTGGCACGCATACATAAAGGACCATGGGACAGAAAACTGACGTAGGAACGTTAGGCTGGGTGTGGGTACACTCATATCAAACCCAAAAATCTCAAATTCTGCAATTTAGTCTCTGGCCTTTGATTTTCCAACTTCGGACACCCCTAAATTGTCTGTTTCAACTCTGAATAACACCAAACTTCATAGGCACTATGTTTTTCCCATTTCGGATATGCTAGCGTAGTCCATTCGTCAAAATTCATTCGTATGACTAACTTATGCGCTAAAATGAAATCTAACCATTTATTAAACAACTTATGATACCAATTCCATGAGATACCACTCAAACCTCATTTCAATCATGCACACACACTTAATATGTACCTATGGACTTATTAAGACTATCCAGGGAGTCTAATTCCCGCCGAAACTCGCAATGACCTATTAAGTTCCATCAATGCAATAGAAATTTCTTATAAAACTCATTCCGTTATATTTCACCTTAACTCTAACTCATTAGTTCAGTCACAACAATGCAAACATGCCTATAACATTCATATTACAATATTAAAAATGGATCACTACCCTAATTTATCCCATACACAATTCCTGGATATACTTTTCAATACACTTCATTATGCTTCATCATCTTCATCCTTTCACACACACACACACACAGATATATATATATATATATAACACAATGACTTGCCAATATAAACACACACATATCAAGTAGCTCAGTGCCACACATAATTAACAGGACTAACCCATATCACATTTAATTATCAACAAGGCTCATTGCCTAACTATAATCGGTAGGACCTAGATATCAACACCCAATCACGGTCATAATATTTCATCATCACACTTAGTCATCACCAGCATGATCACCACCAAAATAACATTACCTCGTCAGTTTTATCATCACATTTTATGATTTCAGCGTCACATAAACATCATTATATATATATATATATGCACCTAATCTGAAATTCAACAATTCACCAATATCATCATCATGCATAAACTCAATACCCAATCCCATCATCATCATTAGAACAATTCAAGTTTACTCCCACCAATCGTCATATATATACATACTACGTAATTACAATCTTAATATAACAAAATATACATCAAAACAGAGTCTTGACATTGCTCCCAAATCACTTTGCACTGGTATCTGAGGCGTCGACGATATCCCTGTATTCAGTCACTAAAAACAGTTGTAAGGGTGAGTGACGGGTCATATAATTCAATGCAAATAATTTTAAATAAGAAGAAATATACAACAATGGGTACATTAATCATTCTTCAACAATTATCATTCTCATCATAATTAGCAACATCATCAGCATTCACCAATTGTCATCATAAATCATCATCAATAAACTCATCAACTATCATAAGAATCATCAACAATATATTTCATCACTGACTCTTAAACAATCAGGATATGAGACGGTCTAGTATCTAAATACTTAAAGAATCAGCCATCGGGTGGGAGTCCACCTAATATCTCATGAACCCACCCGATCCACAGAGCCCACCAGGCTCCCCACCTCAACCACTGGGTTTTACTTGACCACTAGGTAGCTCAACATGGCCATTAACGACCACGAGTAAAAAATGAGGGGTAAAATATACTGAGTGGTTGTCCCCACCATACAACAGGAATAAATAGCATGTAATTATCAAAATCATCCTTGACATAATGATTCGGTCTGGATATCGGCCCCAAGGTTATCCGGTCTGGATACCGGTTCTAAGGACAAAAGGTCGTCTCAGCCTTCCTAGAAGTCAACCGGTATCCCAGGATAATGATCCAGTCGGTAAACATGTTGATCCGGTCTCACCTAAAGTGAAGTCATTATAGCCGTCCTAGTGTTTAGCCGGTGTCGAGAATACCAATCCGGTCTGCAACACACTCGGCAAATCTCTCTTACACCAGTCGTCCGAGGTGACATCCGAGACACCGGGTGACTTATCTGTCCTCTTACACCGGGTCACTGATAACCGACTGTCACAGTGTCATAACAAGGAAGGCACTCTACACAGCGAAATATGTCTCTTTCATTCACCGACAGGAGTGGGTACAATCACCAGCGGAATTTACGAAAAAGGTGATTATCCTCCATCCACGTGACAGAAAAGTACACTAATAAGTCACCTACCCTCCTGACACACTCTGAATGCTGGCCTCCTCGGATTGACTCTTTATACACGTTATCAGAACCAGTGGGCCCACTAACACCTAATGATTCATCTTCCACGCTCAACTATAAATAGCATGTTGCAATACATGTCAAAGGTGACACCACCTGTCGCCCACACCAACGCGAGAGGTCGGTGTGAAGGATCTCTAGGACAACAAGACCGACCTCCACACACTGAGAGGCCGGATCACAGAGACCGGATACACACATCCGGTCTTCAACTTCATCCGATCATCAACTCTTGAGGCTGTCCTGACACCGGATCCTAGACCCCGATCGGGGACAGATCAAGAGCCATCACTTTAGGATATAAAAATAAACCGCGCTTAACATACATTTCAACTTAATACTCATCATTTCATATTGGTTCATCAATCAACCACACCGACATCACTTAATCAATAGCCATATATTCATAATTAAACAAAAATTTGATATTCACACATCACAATCATAACATTATCTCAATAATCAACATAAGTATCATGTCAATCATCAACTTGTAAACTAAAATCATATTTCATCTAATATTCAGTTTATAGAATACCCCCATTAATTTTAATCTCTTTAGCTACACATGTTTATATTATATATTTCCACTAGATAGGTATTTGTAGAATGCTAATGATTATAATAATTGAATTTGTTGATATGATATTATAGAACTAGATAGGTATTTGTAGATATCATGGTAGAATCTAGTTTAATATCTGTCATTTAACATATATATGTTCACCTTTAAGCTTGTGATTATTTTTCAGTGGACTTGGATCGAGGCAAAGAATGGTGAGGAGTCACCAAGCCTTCAATGGGATATTAGTTGGAAAATGTTTTATATATATAGATGTTTTTATAGCTATACAACTTTTGGTATAGTAAGCCTTGGTCGGCTCCTGATGTATATTTGTATTTTGTGTAGTAAACTAGGTAGCTGACAACCTCATTGGAGGTTTGGAATTAACTTTTGACATATACTTGTGAGTTTTGATGATGTTAATATACATGATGACATTCTAGACATGGATGCATCCATGATAAATGAAATGATGTGGATTATGCCTAGAAATTATCGTTGATTACTTATACTATTGAATTGATATGATGGGTAGGAATTGTGACTATAGCATTGTGTGTGAGTTGTTGAATTTGATGGAAATGGTTTGTGTGACGACCCTCGTCAATTTCCTCATTTTTCACAATAAATTTTTCACTTTTAAATAAAATCCACCCGGTCTCAATATAAAATGATAATTACTTTTATTAAATATATTCAAAATAATAAAATCATACTTAAAATAGTAATAACCGACTGAAACCGTTTGGAATTGAAACCATTAATAAAATAGTTATTCAGAAACAGCGAAGGAAGGAAAACAGAGTCAGGGGTCAATCGCCTGAGCGAGCCCCTGATTCGCTTAAGCGAGTGCCGACTTGCTTGAGCAAGTGCTACTTTTAAACTTGAGCGCACAAGACATACGAGTAAAGCCAACAAGTCAGATTTCACCCGGAAATAGGTGAACTCGGGTATTTCTTGCTCGGAAACAGCTTAACCTTCACTCAACAAAGGCTCCCTCGATCTGATATCACTCGGAAAATAAGTCCACTCAGAACTACTGGTCTTTCATCACTCAGAAAAGCTTAACTTCCCTTCACTCAGGAAAGATTCACTCATATCTTCACTCGGGAGTACTCTTATCTTTCTTCACTCGGAATCTCTGCCTTAGTTCACTCGGAGTTGCTCTAACCTTTCCACTCAGAAGTGAGTCTTTCGGTTATTCTTCACTCAGAAAGAAACGAAGAATTCTCACTTGAGCATAATGGGAACCAAATCAATCGGCCCTTGCTTGGATAAGAAGGAACCCACTCGGCTAGCTTCACTCGGTATACGACTCTGCTACAGTAATACAAATTCACTCATGAAATAAACACCAATCATTTAACATCAAGAATTTATACTCACTTCACACAGCATACTAATTCGAATTCATTTCATCATACAGGCAACACTGTAGCATAAAACACTCGGAAAACTCAATACATATAAATTACATTGCATTCACATTCACTCGGTGCCTTGGCATCAATCCTCTGCTTGGCGCACCTCTAGGCTCCGACCTCTTCCCTGTCACTGGTTACTAAAATTGAAAACAACAGCAAGGGTGAGTGTTTAGCATCATAATTAATATAGAACGGAATAAAATACGAGTATAAACTCCGTCCGATTCCTTTATCTTCGAATTGTTCATTACACTCAGCATTTAACTCACATTCGGCAGTACACTCACACTCGGCAATTTACTCATTAACACTCGGTATTATAGTAATTCACACTCAGCAATATAACAGTTCTCCTTCGACAATCTTAACAAGTAACATTCAGCAATGCACACACTCGGTAATCATAGCAATTAACACTGCCAACCTAGCCAATCACACTCAGCAAGTAACTTCCACTCGGAAAATATAACAATCACTCGGCAAATACATCAAATCACTCAGCAATGATTTAAATTTTCATTCGGCAATTATAACCAATTTACCACTCGGTAAATATAACAATTCACTCGGGAAATATATGAAATTACACTCGGCAAATACTTCAAATCATACTCAACAAATATATCAATTCTCATTCGGTAATTATAACAATTCACACTCAGCAAACATAGCCATCACACTCGGCAAATAAAACAAACTTCACTTGGCAAGTATAGCAAACTGCACTCGGCATACATACACATCTCAATTAATAAATTCATCAAACGTCACAACTGACTCTCACATAAAATCGACGCCTAGTATCCGGATACTAAATGACTGGTCTTCAGCTGGGTGTCCGACTTGACATCCCGTGAACCCGACTTGGTTCACCGAGCCCGACTTGGCTCCCCCTCAACCACTGGGTCATAGACCTCTGGGTAGCTCAACTGGGTCCTGCTTGACCACTGAAGCCAAAAACGAGGGTAACATATACCGTCGGCCATCCCATACCACATAATCACGTCTCAATCATTTCATATTATCAACAATCAACAAATGCAACTACCAGAAACTGGCATGTGCTCTCATCACAGGGCGACCGACTTGTCAAGCCCATCCATCACATTATCACTCGGGCGACCTGCCCATTCAAACCCGACTCATTAACAACATCACTCGGGTGACCTGCTTGTCAAACCCGACTCCACATTGCCACACAAAACACCAATTGTCACAACATTAAATATTTTAATTTCAATCGGCTCAAGCCACACACACACGATCGGAAACTGATCGGTGTCCACATACATGCATTCATACTCATTCATATACAATTCATTCGGCATTATCTCAATTATCACAACATTAAATACTTCTCAAGTCACATACACACGATCAAAAACTGATCGGTGTTCACATACATACATGCATACTCATACATTCACAGCTTTCATTCAGCAACAACATTAGATATTTCTTAAGTCACTCATACACACACACGATCCTAAACCGATCGGTGTGCACATCCGTACATACATTCATACACATATTCACATAATTTTCACTCAGCACCAACTCTCACTCGGTTCACAGTCATTACAATGACTCGGACAGTATGTCCTATTCTAATTAATTATAACCCGAACACCCCCCTTACCTCTGTTCCACGCTTCAACAGTTTCTGGGTTCACAGCTCCTCTGTTCCAGCACCAGCTTCCTTACTCGTTCCACTACCTACGGTTTGGAACGTGAAATACGTTACCATCACACCACCATCCACACGATCAAGGGCCATTTTCAGGCTCACAGCCAAGAGGAGTGGAGATCGGAATAATACTCCTCCTCACATGGCTATTCATCCAGAAAAGAAAGGAAGAAGGTGAGATAACAATTTTTAAACGGTTCAAAGGACTTACCTTGAAACCACTGTCACAGCTATGTAATTATTTCAAGGTGTTGATGTAAAATGAACCTTCCTTCGAAGCTTATAGCTCTCAATCAATGGAGGAAGAAGAAGAAGAAAGGTAGCAGATGTTCTTCACGTGAAAGAGAGTGAATGATTGCGCAAATGATTGAAGAAAGAGAAGAAAACCATTATTTAAACTCATGGCAACCGGTTACCTTCTCAACCGGTCACTTCCAACCGGTAACCTCTTCAACCGGTCATTTCTCCAATTCCTTTACAATTTCTTTAAAGATTTAATTAAACTTCTCTTCTTCTAATCACACCCTTTATAATTAACCAATAATTCATAAAAATATCAAATAAATTCCTAAAAACAATTTTTAATATTTCCACTTCACAAAATTTTCTATAATTATCCGAGATGTCACAGTTTGGTACCATTAGAATTGAAATTGGCAAATAGAAATATGTGAAATCTTACATAAATAGGAATTGAACAGGTCAAAATGAGGTCCGGTGAAACATCCTTATATTTAAAATTAAATTTAGAAATCCAAATAAATTTTTCACAAATAATTTAAATTTCAAAACAGGATTTGGATTAAATAATAACACTATCATTTTTACATCAACCGACCAGCCCATTTAAGTATACAAATAAATATAATAACTCGGTATGCACAGGAGCCGGCCAAGGCTACTACAAAATAACTATGTGCATCATGTACTATACATATATATACATAATGCTCCCTGCAGGCTGAGTGACTTCATATGTCATCGCTGCGTCCTATATCCACTGTAAAAATAACAATAATAGGGGTGAGCATAAACATGTCAAATGATAGTTATTGAATTAGATTAAGTATCCAATTCATAACCACATATAAATCAAACTCATATCACACAATCTCATCATATATTATCATGTTATTCTCAATAACACATATCAATGTATTCATATGCTCAATCAAATAGATCCATTATTAAGTCTTTTAATTTGTGTTGCAACACTGGCTCCCAGCCATAACTCAGCTCTCAACTGATCCGGCCGTTTTACTGGTACCAAACCGTTTGCCCTCTCATGTGACACAATCACTCCCAACGACAAGGTAGTGTCACGGGCTAAACCCCGAGCCCCGCTCAAGAGGTTTGCCTTGAGTCCCACCCAAGGTCTTTTTGTGGAATCCTCGAAACCACATAATATTTCATGTTTATTCATCATACAAGCATCCCATGCTTATCAAATGCATCTCATGCATTCATATATCATGAATATCATTCATATCATCAATCACATATTCTATAGCATCTCATGCATAGAATTTATCACAAACACATACATCACATATACAAATCATTTCTCATACTAAATTCAATATCATATGAACGGTAATATCATAATATATCACATGTAACACATATATATATATATTCAGGATTTCATATTAAATACAATAATATTATCCTGAATCCGTTCATAAACCATGCATTTAAAATGTAAACACTCCCCCTACCTGGAATAAGGACTTCCAGCAGCTCTTCAGGCTATATCTAATCACAGCTCACAAATTCCGACTGGAATTTCCAGCTCTGAGCCAGTCCAAAGCTTCTTCGTAAAAGAGAAGAAGTGAAGATTGATTTCCTTCTTTAATCGATAATTTCCAGTAAAGATTGGAAAAGAAAAGGATTAGAGGTGATGTTTTACACTTTCAAAGTTTTCAAGCTAATCCAACAGTAAAAGTATTTATATATCGTTCATGCAAAAGAGACGTGAACGAAATGACGAAGTCTGATACACGTATCTTAAATGATAAGGAAGAAACAAGATATTTAAAAGAAAAGAGGATGGGATAAAATAGAGAAGGTCCCATGCTTAGAAAAGACAAAAAGAGAATCTGCTAGAATGTAGAAGAATAGAGTGACATGGAAGAGTCTCAAGGATTGATGTAAGTATCAATTCTGGCTCGGCTTCGGTATCTTGGGCATATCCCTCTTTCTGAGAAGATTCATTATAGCCTCTTTCCGTTCAGAATTACTTCACTCGAAGGAAATTCACTCGGAAAGGTTTCCACATGAAACACTCAGCTTTCCTTCCTCGGAAATGACCCACTCAGAAATATCTCACCCGGAAATACCTCATTCAGACATATCTTACTTGGATATATCTCTGCCCGAGTCAAAGCCTTCACTTTCATCACTCGGAAGTCTTACAACCGAAAGATCACTCGGAGTTCGAAGTTCAGTCCTCTCGGAAATCTTTCCACTTGAAAGGATCACTCGGGGTCGAAGACAATCTCGAAGACGAACTCGAGCACAAGTTCTTGGCAACTTTGAATATCAACCTGAGCACGAATTAAATGAAGGGTTCACCACTCGGGTATTTACTTTCCCCGGGAACTATTCACTCGGAAACATACTCATTCGAAGTTGAAGTCTTTCTCTGTCCAGAAGTACTCTCCTTGGAAAAGACTCACTCGGTATGTCCCAATCGGTGCCACACCATACAAAAATCAGAAATTTCTCACTAGACGCTTTCCCACTTGGAAACGTCTGACTCGGTACCATCCCTGTGACGTCCTACGTCAATTTACCTTTATTTATATCCATTTAATGAATTTTCACAATAAATTTTTCACATTTAATAAAGTTTAATTATTTCTCATTTCAAAATAATATTTATTTTTACTAAACATACCCAAATAATAATTATATAGTTTGACAAAACCTTAGAGTGCCTCTAATTTAGAAAACAGTCAAAATATGAAACAGGGGCCTGACGCTGCGCGCCAGTCCCACGCGTAGCGTCATCCCTCTGCTGCGTACCTCACGCTACGCGACAGACTCACGCGTAGCGTGGGCATGACAGTAGCAGCACCTGATGCTGTTACATATTTAAACCATTTTACTAACTTCTAATCTACCCAATTGGCCCGTTTTAGATCCGATTGCTACGAAACTTCACGGGCCACCTGTTTTCCCCATTTCGGAACTGTTGGCGCTATCTGTTTGCCAAAATTCCAACATATGCGCAAGTTATGTACAAAACGCAATTTAATTCAAATAGGTGCAACACCTTGACACCAAACACCCTAAATGGGTTCCAAATAACCTAAGACCAATACACATAAATTCTAAATATTCTAAGGAACCTATTCATGCATTCCAAGGGTCCCAAAACCCACCAGATTTCTAATTCACATATCCAGTTCCTTTAAATTCATAAAATCAACTATATGCATAACTTCCTAAATCAATCCTAACTATCAATTAAGCATCAATCACACAACACACATATCAATCATGCATTCAATACGACACCTGCCCATTGCATTCATCATTCACACATCATTGGCTCCGTGCCGCATAACACACAGACACACTAAAGTATTATCGTACTACATCAATATATCTTCACACCAACAAGTAATATAATCCTACATTTTATAAATCAGCAAGCAATTATATATATATATATATACATCTCTTCTAAATTCCACATCGCCCTGGCCTCATTTAGCTCTTGTCTCCGCGGTGTGCACCCATATCTGCAAACAGTCACTAAAACCACAAATACAGGGGGTGAGTGACTAGATTTAAACGTTAATATAAAAATAACCAGCAAGAATGGAAAGAGTACTCTAGTTACACTTCAATTATATATATACACATATATATAGATGTATATAAGTAGGTCAATTATTATGATTTGCCTTTCACCTACTCCATCATTTATCTTGCAATTCGTTATCCAAGTACATTACACACAAACGCAACACATTAACCAATGATCAAGACCATGAACTTACCATCACCAACTCAAACTAGCATCTTACATTATGTTATACAAGCTTCATCGTAAATATACACATATAGGCCAAGGAGTGTAAAACACAACTGACTCTCATATAAGCAGACTCCTAGTATCCGGATACTAAAAGGATCGACCTTCAGCTGGGAGTCCGACTTGACATCCCGTGAACCCGACTTGGTTCACTGAGCCCGACTTGGCTCCCCCTCAACCACTGGGTCATAGACCTCTGGGTAGCTCAACTGGGTCCGACTTGACCACCGAAGCCAAAAACGAGGGTAACACATACCGTCGGTCGTCCTCTACCACATAATCACATATCATATATCATACATCATGGCATACTATTACAAGCATCATATGCAACTGTTAGAAACTAACATGTGCTCACAACATAGGGCGACCGACTTGTCAAGCCCATCAATATAATGTCATCTCGCATAATCAATCATATAGTATAAACATACAATCCCTTTACTGGAAGCCTGTCAGGAGCCGCTCCTTGTCCGTGCCCATGCACCGGCGATCACTCTCCGCCCTCAACAGTGTCTAGGGTACCTCATCCTTAATATGTAGCTAAATATAAACCATTATCATCAATCACATACACAAATGTCGGAAACTGACATATGTTTACTACTCGGGCGGCCTTCTTGCCAAACCCCTCAATACAATACATATCACATGATCAACATACTAACATAACTTATCTCAATACAGTTAAACATATTTAATCTCAGGTATAATATCAAAAGTTGACATATACTCACCTCACGGGACGGTCACCCAATCAAACCTTCATAAATCACGTTAATACCTATATACTCATCTTATCCATAATTCATCATAAAATAGTCATAATTCCCAACCGACAAATATAACAATGATACAATCAACATAAATGTTATACCATTCACAGCAGACATCTTAACTCACGGGCATTATAGAATCCCATTTCATTCAACATATCATATCTATACCATCTTACTGTTTATCACCATTACCAATTTCTTTTATTTAATCATCATTCCTATCATAGCTCTCAACATCAATTCTCAATTCCCCATTTGTCATATTTCATATTATTTAATTCTCACATACTTACCCCACATATTCATACATCTTATATCATATCATATTATTTCATTTCATTCACTTTCTTATTCCATGTAAGTTAGTACATTCTAAAACTCCCTTAATCATTTCACATCGACACATTCACTTTATATATTCACTTATCCATTTATTCTCCACTCACAATGATTATAATATGCGTCCTTATCTTTTTGTTCTCCAACCTTTCATATAGGTATTTTCTAAACTCAATTAACATATTTACAATAGCTATAGTATATCATTTTTTTCTAGTCGCCAATGATGCAGACAAATTTCTAAATTAACCTTAACCAGCACACCCCCCTTACCTTTATTCTGAGCTTTCTAAAGCCTCCAGCCAATTGTCGGGTTCCTCCGAAGTCCATCAAAACTCTAGGATTTCATTTAAGAAAACTCCCATTAAATATTATAATTACTAAAACTATAATCCATAACCATAAAGTAACTCTGAACCCCAATCTTAAATTATCAAAGCTTACCATTTTCATTTCCGGTCTCCGTTTCCAAGCTCCATAACTTCGAACGACTTCGATCCTTGATTTAACAACATCTTTTGAATACCTAACGCTTTAAGGTTCTCATTTACACCTCAAACACTTGTTCCATCCAAGGACTTAGCTCTCCTAACACATACTAGTCTCAGGTAGGGAGAGAAAATAAGAATGGGAGAAAGAGAACCATGAAATTAAAGGTTCTAGGATGCTTACCCCACTGCCTCGACGCCATAAATGTATTTTCGTCCAAGAATCCATCATCAATTAGCTTCAATTGAGCTCCTAGGGTTTAAGAGAAAAGGGAAAGAAAGAAGAAGAAGGATTATGCATGTCTCGGGTCTGTCTCTATTTCAGCTTTTAATTCTGACTCGCGATGTTGACGCTACGCGTCACACTTACGCTACGCGTCAGCTCACTAATTCGCACCTGAAGCTACGCGCCACAGCCACGCTACGCGTCAGGGTCCCTGATACCCATTCCTCAAATATTCATTTTAATGTACCTTAACCCTTTAGAATGCCATTTAAAATCATATATTCACTTAAGAATCCTATTTCCTTTAGTTTTAACTCAATTAAATATTTAATTTACCTTTCTCAATATTAAATTACCAGGGATGTTACATCCACCCCTCCTAAGAAAGGATTTCGTCCCCGAAATCCATCGGTTAGGAAAACTCCAATCACTATCAATTCTTTCACATTATACTATTATTTCATAGTCCAGAAATTCTCTTGTTCACGTCCCTTAAATTTATGGCTCCATCTGGCATTTGTAGTTAACATCCCATACACAACAACTATGAATACCTTATCTCATTTTCTTACTTTTTGTTAAATATGCTTTGATTCCCTTCCCTCTTATATCTGAACCATTCAACTACTCTTTCACTTATCTTTCATGAACTACGAAGTCACAACTCATTCTCCTCTGGTTTATCTTATTTCTTTAATTTCCATCAAATACTTATCAATTCCTTTCTCACTATACCTTAATAAGTACTCAATTTATCCTATTTCCTCATCTTTTATCAATTCTAGGATTAAGAATCATACACTTCTCTTTTCTAAGTCTGATTATCCAAGCTTTGCTAAAACACATTTGTCTCCTTGACCCCATATAACCTCAACTATTAGTACAACTACCTGAGGTGATCAGCCTCAAGAGATCAACACTCCGTAGCTAGACCATGTAAAAGTCAAGTATACACCCTAATTATTCACTTTATCAATCGATATGTCAGTCGACTACATCATAACTTGTTTACCTCTGGCAACCCTACAATGAATTAATGTTAGAAGGAACCCAGGGTAGCCAGTCGCTATAATTTCCACATAATACTAATATCAGTGTAAAGTCCAAACGGCCAGGTAAAATTTCTTATCATCTTCATTATCTTCTTACTCAACTACTTTCAATTACCTTATCCCTTATCTTTCATTCACTACCCTCCTTATTGCTTACGCAATAGTCCAGTAGATACTTTACTTGACCATCAGTTATGTACTATATTCTCTTGACTCTTCCTTGAATAAATTCACGCTTCGCTGATCATTCCACCAAAATTATCAATAATCACCCATCGACCCCTATCTTTAAACTTATTCAGGCATTCTCGTACCATTATTTCTCACTTATTCATAATTTTTCTTTAATGTCCATGAGTCAATCACCCACAGCTTGAGCATAATACCCGACAATGCTTATTTAAACCTACTTCGTAAAAACAATACATGGGTTCACCCCTCCTAAGAGAATTAACCTTATCAATATGTTGTTAATTCGCATTACCTATCATTCGTCTATTCACTTCTCTATTCCCCAGCTTTAGGAAATCAACATCATTTGATCACAAGTACCACTGCACATAAATTTATTTTATTATTATTATTATTATTTTAACGTCCTAACAATCTCTCAAATTATGTCCAACCATCTTTTCTTGATTTATTCATAAACCCCTTCTATTTACTTATACCACCAATGCATTCACATCTTTGGTTGCTTTACTCAATGCTACTAACATACCATCAATTGTTCTCTAATTTTAAACTCAATACAAGGCAGTCTATTACTACAACTCATTCCTTTATTCTGAGAGTTTTTCGTTTTGTCCATCAAATATATTCAACACAAAAAAAAAATGAACACTAATACCTGTCGTCGGTCAGATAAGGTAGAAGGATATAGGGAATTCACTCTTCCTAAGAATAATCATATCAGAGCATTTATCAACTTATTTTATTCCAAATTTTCTCATTCAATCATTAATGTCACAATACTGCTGAGTACAAATATCACCATATACCAGGAAATTCCTAACATTCCATAAATCTTGAAATTTAGTTGTCCTTTCTCGATTGATTAACAAATCTCTTTTATCTAACAATTTCAATATACATCATCATCACAATGTCATTTCATTCAATATAATATCGAACTTTATTATTCAAATAAATATCAATGGCTACCAAACAATTATCAGATTTATGGTATAGACTATTTACCACCACTAGGTCTCAATTATCTTAACATCTTAGCAACTACTGACAACTAAATTGGCACTACCCATTGGCATAGTGATCAACTTACTCAATAGTGTGCATATATACCAATGTAATATTTACCTGTCATTTTATATCATGCACGCATAATAACCCCATCACTCCATGAGGCTATCATATAATCATATTCCTCTTTTAAATTAATTTGTAATATAAATTCCGAAACAACAATCTTAAAAGTCTTACCTTAAGCAGGAATGCCACAACCGACGGAGCTACTAAATGAGGTCAACGCCAGGGTACCTAGAAGATCTTCATATAATATAATACAAACACCACTCATGTATCACATTGATTAATCAACATACAAGACTAGCAAAAGGCTCAATTAACCTCACCTTCAATCACCCGTCAACTTATCATACATTACAAATTATCTGCATTCAAGTTTTCACATGTATACTATAGTCCTCAACTTGATTCATTAATTTATTTCAATCAACCTTTCAACATAATTTAGTACACCACCATAATACATTGGAAACATTTCACTCACATCATAACTATAACCTCACTCGCCGATTTGTATTGGGTATATACCATTCAAACAATTAATTAGTGCGTCATACAATTTGTACTAGCTTGACACAACATGCAATTAATCACTCACAATTGTGATGAAATACAAAATAGTTCGTAATGGGACTCACACAATCTACTATATCTACCCATTTACCCAGTCCTGAAAAGAACTGCTCTGATACCACCTGTGACGTCCTACGTCAATTTACCTTTATTTATATCCATTTAATGAATTTTCACAATAAATTTTTCACATTTAATAAAGTTTAATTATTTCTCATTTCAAAATAATATTTATTTTTACTAAACATACCCAAATAATAATTATATAGTTTGACAAAACCTTAGAGTGCCTCTAATTTAGAAAACAGTCAAAATATGAAACAGGGGCCTGACGCTGCGCGCCAGTCCCACGCGTAGCGTCATCCCTCTGCTGCGTACCTCACGCTACGCGACAGACTCACGCGTAGCGTGGGCATGACAGTAGCAGCACCTGATGCTGTTACATATTTAAACCATTTTACTAACTTCTAATCTACCCAATTGGCCCGTTTTAGATCCGATTGCTATGAAACTTCACGGGCCACCTGTTTTTCCCATTTCGGAACTGTTGGCGCTATCTGTTTGCCAAAATTCCAACATATGCGCAAGTTATGTACAAAACGCAATTTAATTCAAATAGGTGCAACACCTTGACACCAAACACCCTAAATGGGTTCCAAATAACCTAAGACCAATACACATAAATTCTAAATATTCTAAGGAACCTATTCATGCATTCCAAGGGTCCCAAAACCCACCAGATTTCTAATTCACATATCCAGTTCCTTTAAATTCATAAAATCAACTATATGCATAACTTCCTAAATCAATCCTAACTATCAATTAAGCATCAATCACACAACACACATATCAATCATGCATTCAATACGACACCTGCCCATTGCATTCATCATTCACACATCATTGGCTCCGTGCCGCATAACACACAGACACACTAAAGTATTATCGTACTACATCAATATATCTTCACACCAACAAGTAATATAATCCTACATTTTATAAATCAGCAAGCAATTATATATATATATATATACATCTCTTCTAAATTCCACATCGCCCTGGCCTCATTTAGCTCTTGTCTCCGCGGTGTGCACCCATATCTGCAAACAGTCACTAAAACCACAAATACAGGGGGTGAGTGACTAGATTTAAACGTTAATATAAAAATAACCAGCAAGAATGGAAAGAGTACT
Organism: Clitoria ternatea; assembly: GCA_037962975.1. Classification (NCBI taxonomy): domain Eukaryota; kingdom Viridiplantae; phylum Streptophyta; class Magnoliopsida; order Fabales; family Fabaceae; genus Clitoria; species Clitoria ternatea. The sequence goes on from CM075670.1 coordinate 292,294,959, forward strand.
CTAGTTACACTTCAATTATATATATACACATATATATAGATGTATATAAGTAGGTCAATTATTATGATTTGCCTTTCACCTACTCCATCATTTATCTTGCAATTCGTTATCCAAGTACATTACACACAAACGCAACACATTAACCAATGATCAAGACCATGAACTTACCATCACCAACTCAAACTAGCATCTTACATTATGTTATACAAGCTTCATCGTAAATATACACATATAGGCCAAGGAGTGTAAAACACAACTGACTCTCATATAAGCAGACTCCTAGTATCCGGATACTAAAAGGATCGACCTTCAGCTGGGAGTCCGACTTGACATCCCGTGAACCCGACTTGGTTCACTGAGCCCGACTTGGCTCCCCCTCAACCACTAGGTCATAGACCTCTGGGTAGCTCAACTGGGTCCGACTTGACCACCGAAGCCAAAAACGAGGGTAACACATACCGTCGGTCGTCCTCTACCACATAATCACATATCATATATCATACATCATGGCATACTATTACAAGCATCATATGCAACTGTTAGAAACTAACATGTGCTCACAACATAGGGCGACCGACTTGTCAAGCCCATCAATATAATGTCATCTCGCATAATCAATCATATAGTATAAACATACAATCCCTTTACTGGAAGCCTGTCAGGAGCCGCTCCTTGTCCGTGCCCATGCACCGGCGATCACTCCCCGCCCTCAACAGTGTCTAGGGTACCTCATCCTTAATATGTAGCTAAATATAAACCATTATCATCAATCACATACACAAATGTCGGAAACTGACATATGTTTACTACTCGGGCGGCCTTCTTGCCAAACCCCTCAATACAATACATATCACATGATCAACATACTAACATAACTTATCTCAATACAGTTAAACATATTTAATCTCAGGTATAATATCAAAAGTTGACATATACTCACCTCACGGGACGGTCACCCAATCAAACCTTCATAAATCACGTTAATACCTATATACTCATCTTATCCATAATTCATCATAAAATAGTCATAATTCCCAACCGACAAATATAACAATGATACAATCAACATAAATGTTATACCATTCACAGCAGACATCTTAACTCACGGGCATTATAGAATCCCATTTCATTCAACATATCATATCTATACCATCTTACTGTTTATCACCATTACCAATTTCTTTTATTTAATCATCATTCCTATCATAGCTCTCAACATCAATTCTCAATTCCCCATTTGTCATATTTCATATTATTTAATTCTCACATACTTACCCCACATATTCATACATCTTATATCATATCATATTATTTCATTTCATTCACTTTCTTATTCCATGTAAGTTAGTACATTCTAAAACTCCCTTAATCATTTCACATCGACACATTCACTTTATATATTCACTTATCCATTTATTCTCCACTCACAATGATTATAATATGCGTCCTTATCTTTTTGTTCTCCAACCTTTCATATAGGTATTTTCTAAACTCAATTAACATATTTACAATAGCTATAGTATATCATTTTTTTCTAGTCGCCAATGATGCAGACAAATTTCTAAATTAACCTTAACCAGCACACCCCCCTTACCTTTATTCTGAGCTTTCTAAAGCCTCCAGCCAATTGTCGGGTTCCTCCGAAGTCCATCAAAACTCTAGGATTTCATTTAAGAAAACTCCCATTAAATATTATAATTACTAAAACTATAATCCATAACCATAAAGTAACTCTGAACCCCAATCTTAAATTATCAAAGCTTACCATTTTCATTTCCGGTCTCCGTTTCCAAGCTCCATAACTTCGAACGACTTCGATCCTTGATTTAACAACATCTTTTGAATACCTAACGCTTTAAGGTTCTCATTTACACCTCAAACACTTGTTCCATCCAAGGACTTAGCTCTCCTAACACATACTAGTCTCAGGTAGGGAGAGAAAATAAGAATGGGAGAAAGAGAACCATGAAATTAAAGGTTCTAGGATGCTTACCCCACTGCCTCGACGCCATAAATGTATTTTCGTCCAAGAATCCATCATCAATTAGCTTCAATTGAGCTCCTAGGGTTTAAGAGAAAAGGGAAAGAAAGAAGAAGAAGGATTATGCATGTCTCGGGTCTGTCTCTATTTCAGCTTTTAATTCTGACTCGCGATGTTGACGCTACGCGTCACACTTACGCTACGCGTCAGCTCACTAATTCGCACCTGAAGCTACGCGCCACAGCCACGCTACGCGTCAGGGTCCCTGATACCCATTCCTCAAATATTCATTTTAATGTACCTTAACCCTTTAGAATGCCATTTAAAATCATATATTCACTTAAGAATCCTATTTCCTTTAGTTTTAACTCAATTAAATATTTAATTTACCTTTCTCAATATTAAATTACCAGGGATGTTACAATCCCACTCGGAAATGTCGCACTCGAAGACACCCCTCTCGGATAAGTTACACTCAACTCGGAAATTCCCCACTCGGGAATTCACTACTCAGAAATATCTTGGCCTGAGAAGTACTCATTTAAAATCAAAGCTTCTCTTCATTCGGAAGTACTTCTCTCAGAACCGATCCATTCAGAAACGTTTCACTCAGAGACCTTTCACTCGGAGACGTTTCACTCGGATTTGCCTCACTCAAAAGTGTCTCATTCGGACATAGAGTTTTTCTTAACTCAAAAGTGATTCTCGCAATCATGCTCCACTCGGAAACATGTTAACCTTCCTTTACTCGGAATCATATCAATTTCTTCACTCGAAAGGTCTTGTCTCAGACATAAATCACTCGGAATTTCTCCATTGATCCTTAATGAATTATTTTCTAAAATTCTAAATTTTAGGATGTAACATTTCTCCCCTCCTACAAAAATTTCGTCCTCGAAATTTAACCATAAGGACATACCTTAACGAAATAACTCAGGATATTGTTGCCTCATAGCGTCTTCACGTTCCCAAGTATGCATGATACACTGATCCTGCTGCCATGCAACCTTGACCAACTGAACATTCTTGCTTCTCAAGCGTTTTATCGATCGGTCCACTATACCAGTGGGCTCGGCTATAGTGGTCAGGTTTTCTCGGATTTCAACATCATCATCCGGCATCTCATGAGTAGGATCTGGCAAATACTTGCTCAATTGAGAAACATAGAACACGCTATGTAGATTTAACAAATGAGAAGGCAACGCTATCTGATAAGCTACAGGTATAACATCCTTAATTTTTAAAATAAATTTCAATAAATCAAATAAAATTTCTAAAAACAGAAGTCGGATTCAATAAATAACAAGCTCGGTTTTACATCAATCCGACCGGTTATTTAAAAATACAAATAATTTATTTAAATTTCAAACAGATTTTGAATTAAATAATTTCAATATCTGTTTTACATAAGCCGACCGGCTCATTTAAAATATACAAATACATAATTTCACTCGGTATTCTCAGGAGCCAGCCAAGGCTTCTACCAAACTACACTCCAAGCTGCTGAGTGTCTTCACATATCATGGTTGGGCCCTTCATTCACTGTAAAATGACAACAGTAGGGGATGAGCATAAACATATCAAATAACAGTTATTGAATTGGATAAAAGTCCAATTAATAACTATAAACAAAACCGATCACATAAATATCATCACAAATCATTCATTCTCAAAACTGAGACATATATATTCATCATAAAATAGCATGTTCTCTCAATAACACATAAATCAGTGTATGCACATGCTCAATCAAATGGATCTATTAAGTCTTTTACACATACTTAATCAATGATCAACCAAAACGGGATCATTATTAAGTCTTTCAAATTTTGTGTTGCAACACTGGCTCCTCGAGCCATAATCCAGCTCCTCGTTGATCCAGCTGTTTTACAGGTACCCAACCGCTCTGCGCCCATAATGTAACACCGAGTACCACTCCCAGAGTGATAGCGGTCCTCTACTCAGTGCTACGGGCCGGCCTTGAGTCACACTCAAAGGCGTCCGTGGTATATAGGAACCACCACAGGGTCTATGCCATCAACAGGCCGTCCACTCATCTGGACCGGCAACACAGGCCCCCTGCAGTCCTGTGTGCGTCTCAATACAGTTGATATATCAAACAAATATCAATCACACATCAACATAATCATCATATCATTCCACTTGGTAATACAATAGGCATAACACATAATAATTTCATGCCTATAATTCATACCACATCACCTTCATCAATCCCATATAAACTCAATATCATCACATGTAAACTCAATATGAATGGAAGATAATTAACATAAAGTATGTCATTCAATTGGGGTCTCAATAACATTTCATACATATATCACATATATCATATTAATAACACCCCAAATCCATTCATAAATCATCTACTTGAGATGTAACGCTCCCCCTACTTGGAATAAGAAGTTCCAGTAGCTTTTAAAACTTTATCCAGTCACTGCTCCCAAATACCGACTAGAATTGCACTTCTGCACCAGTCCCAAGCTTTCTTCGTAAAGAGAAGAAATGGAGATTTAATTATCTTCGTTGTTTAACAGTTTCCAGAGAATTGGAAAGTAAGGCTAATGATTCCACCTTTCAAGAGTTCTTCCATTAATCCAACAATGGAAGTATTTATATGTGTCCTTCACGTAGAAGAGACGTGAATGACTTGAAGTACTCTGACATACGTATCTTAGATAATAAAGAATTAAGATATTTAATGAAAAGGGGACAACACATCAAAAAGGGTCCCATTCTTAGAAAATATCTCAAAAGTGAAACTGCTAGAAGGTAGAAGAACAAATTTACGTGGAAAGCATCCATAATAAAATATTTATTAATTTCCGACTCGATTTCTGTGTATTCTGACTCGGTCTCAGCATATCCCGACTCAGTTTCCTCATTTTAGGCATCTCTTTCCGAGAGAACTCATCAGAGCTTCTTTTCGCTCGGAATTCCTTCATTTGGAGTTCATCCCATAAAACACAGCTTTCCTTCCTCGGAAATAACCCACACAGAAATGTCATTCGAAAATACCAATCAGACATCTCACTCGGTTAAACTTCTTTCAGAGTCAGAGTCTCTCTTGCATCATTCGGAAGTCTTTCTGCTCAAAGATCACTCAGAAAACATAATTTGGAGTTGAAGTCTCTTTGTCCAGAAACACTCTTCCTGGAAAGACTTTACTCGGAAAGTCTCACTCGGAAGTGTCACAGAGACACTTCACTCGGCAAAGTCCCACGACTTGAAAGTACTCTACTCGGTCTCTATTCGAAAATGTCTCAGCCTGAGAAATACTTATTCAAATTCAAACTTCTCTCGGAATAGCACATTTAGAAACATTTTCTCTCGGAGACAAATCCCTCGGAGGCATTTCACTCGAATTTGCCTCATTTAGAAGCGTCTCATTCAGACAGAGCTTTTCCTCACTCGGAAATAACTCTCTCAAACATGTTTCACTTGGAAAACATCTTAACTTCACTGAGAAGGTCTTCTCAGTCTGATTTCACTCGGAGTCATATTTATTTTACTCGGAATCAGACTCATTTTACTCGGAAAATCTTTGTTTTTAACATTTTTCACTCGGAATTTCATTCAGAAATTCTTCTTTAATCCTTTTTAAATTATTTTTCTAAAAATCATAAAAATTGGGATGTTACAACAGGGACAACTCTCTTCAAGATTTCATACAGATCAATATACCTTGGGCTCAATTTCTTGCTTTTCAAAGCTCTCCCAATGCCTTTACTAGGAGAAACTTTCAGAAAGACTCTGTCACCGACCTGAAACTCAATCGGCTTTGTCCGCTTGTCATAATAACTTATCTGACGATCCTGGGATGCTTTCATTTTATCTTTGATCATTTGAATTTGCTCAGAAGTTTGATGCACAATCTCAGGTCCTAACATCAAGCTCTCACCCGATTCCGACCAACAAAGAGGTGTTTGACATTTCCTGCCATATAAAGCCTCATATGGAGCCATACCTATAATGCTATGATAGCTATTATTATAAGTAAATTCAATCAGTGGAAGGTATTACTCCCAGCCACCACTATGCTCTAGCACACAGGACCTCAACAAGTCCTCTAAACTGTGGATAGTGCTCGGACTGCCCATCTGTCTGAGGATGATAGGCCAAACTCAATCGAAGCTTCGAACCTAACTCCTGATGCAAACTCCCCCGAAACCGGGAAGTAAACCTCGGATCTCTATCCGACACAATAGAAGATGGAACACCATGCAGTCGGACTATCTCACTGATATACAACTGTGCTAGTCGGTGCAAGGGGTAACTCATATTGATCGGCAGGAAATGTGCAGACTTTGTTAATCGGTCCACAATAACCCAGATAACATCATGACCACTCCAAGTCTTGGGTAATCCCATTACAAAATCCATAGCAATAGCATCCCATTTCCACACGGGAATCTCTAAAGGTTGTAAACCACCAGACGATTTTTGATATTCAACCTTTGCTTTCTGACAGATTATACAATGAGCCACGAAGTCAACTATATCTCTCTTCATTCCGGGCCACCAGAAATACAATTTCAGATCATGATACATCTTGGTAGTACCCAAATGGATACTCAGCATACTCCTATGTGCTTCATTGAGTATCGATTGTCATAAATCACCAGAATCAGGTACATAAATTCGACCCTTCACTCGGTTAATGCCATCAGAACCCTCAGTTAAGAATAAGTCCTTGCCTTTAGCCTGAGTTTCTTTTATCTCAGCTAAGTAAGAATCAGACATCTGCTGTACATAAACAAGCTTCAAGAACTCATTGGCTATTTTCAAAGTACCGAGAGTTACTTTTCTGGGCGAAGAAACATCTACACGCAGGTTCATATCTCAGAATTATTCAAGCAACTCCATCTCTTTAACCATCATAACTGCCATATAAATGGATTTCCGACTCAAGGCATCAGCTACAACATTTGCCTTCCCCGGGTGATATTTCAAGTCGAAATCATAATCTTTCAGAAATTCAATCCATCTCCTCTATCTCATATCAACTCTTTTTGGTCAAATAGATATTTCAAACTTTTATGGTCACTATACACTTCGAACTTAGAGCCATAAAGATAATGCCTCCAAATTTTCAGTGTAAAGACCACAACTACCAGCTCCAAATCATGCGTAGGATAGTTTTGTTCGTGCGGTCGTAATTGACGCGAAGCATAAGCAATCACTCGGCTATTCTGCATCAATACACATCCTAGACCGAGCCCGGATGCATCACAATAGACCATAAAACTTTCCTGCAGATTCGGCAATGCCAATACAGGAGTAGTAGTCAGTCTAGCCTTCAATTCTTGGAAACTCTTTTCACACTCGGAAGACCACACAAAAGGAACATTCTTTCGGGTTAGCTTGGTTAATGGCAATACAATTTTAGAGAATCCTTCAATGAATCTCTGATAATAACCAGCTAAACCCATGAAACTCCTGACCTCGGTGACCGACTTAGGTCTTTCCCAAGTCATAACAGCTTCGATCTTTGAAGGATCAACCAAGACACCTTCACTGGAGATAACATGACCCAAAAATTGAATCTTGTCCATCCAGAATTCGCATTTAGATAATTTAGCAAATAATTGCTTCTCTTTCAACACTTGTAGTGCCGATCGAAGATGCTCTTCGTGCTCCTCATGAGACTTAGAATAAATTAAAATATCATCGATAAATACCACCACAAACCGATCCAAATAAGGATGAAAAATATTGTTCATATAGTTCATGAACACAGCCGGAGCATTAGTCACTCCGAACAACATTACCACATATTCATAATGACCATACCAGGTACTAAATGCCGTTTTAGGAACATCAGCAGCTTTCACTCGGATTTGATGGTATCCCGATCGCAAATCAATCTTAGAAAAGACTGATGCACCATGCAACTGATCAATCAAGTCCTCAATCCTAGGCAATGGATATTTATTCTTGATGGTAAGCTTATTTAATTGGCGGTAATCAACACATAACCGCATACTACCATCCTTTTTCTTAACAAGTAACACCGGAGCACCCAACGGTGATATACTCGATCGGATAAAGTATTTTTCTAGCAACTCATCAACTTGTTTCTTTAACTCTGCTAACTCAGCAGGAGATATCCTATAGGGAGCACTGGAGACCGGTTCGGCTCCAAGAATCATATCAATAGAGAACTCAATTTCTCTATCAGGAGGAACACCAGGTACATCCTTTGGAAATAACTCGGGAAAATCACACACAATAGGAATATCTCGGATTCTAGACTCACTCTTTCCATCAGTCATACAAAATAACATAAATAGCTGAGATATACCTTGAATTCCATAATCATCAGCTTTCTGATTAGGAAAGATCACCCGCCGGTTCCGACAATCAACTAGGACTCTATTGGCTGATAGCCAATCCATATCGAGGACAATGTCAAGACCTCTCAAAGGTAGACATATCAAATCAGCCATAAAACTCCTATCACCCAAAGTGAAGGATACATTTTTACACATCATTGCAGTCCATAGTTTAACACCAGTCGGGTTAGATACATTCAATGCCCGATTCATAGCAATAACAGGTAATCTCATACGCATCACACAATCATTAGAAATGAAAGAATGAGTTACACCCGAGTCAAACACCACATTAAGAGTAGTATTTTTGAGTGAACATTTACTCTGAACAAGGTCATTGGCTTGAGCAGCCTCCTCAGCAGTGATGGCATACACTCGGCCTGCAGCTGGTGAACTAGAAGTCCCAGCCCGATCATTTCTCGGCATCATAGAATTATTACCACGTCCACCATTTCCTCTGCCTCCTCTATTACCGTTTCCACAGCCTCGTCCTAGGAAGCCTCCACAGTTTACGCTAGCATTTGATTCAGTCGATTGTAAAAGAGGACAGTTAGGACGAACGTGTCCTTTCTCATTGCAGTGATAGCAAATAACCTCTTCTTCTTTATCACAATTCCGAGCATAATGATCACCACCACATCTGAAACATTTAATGTCTCTCGGACGACTCACCGATCGGCCACCAGAGTTCACTCGGCCTCAGGATTTAGAGGATGATCCACCTCTAGCAAACTTCCCTTGCTTTTTAAAATTGATCGGTGGTAACTTTGAAGAACTATCCGACCTACTGCTTGATCCAGTAGAGGCTTTGTTATCTTCTTCATATATTCGGCATTTGTTAACAAGAATAGGAAAGCTCCTAATTTCTTGATGTTAGAAAGCCTTCTTAATTTTCAGTCTCAGACCACTCTCAAACTTAATACACTTCGAACCTTTAGTACCTGGCAACTAAAAAGGAAGATAAAATAAACAGAGTTCCTTGAATTTTGCCGCATACTCTTCCACACTCAGATCGGCTTGTCTGAGCTCCATAAACTCCAGTTCCTTTTGGCTTCTGACAGTGTTTGGGAAATATTTTTCAAGGAAACATCCCTTGAAATTCTCCCAAATTAGCTCGGTTCCCATAACTATTAGTCGGGCTTTGGTCATTCTCCACCAATTTTCAGCTTCTTTTCGAAGCATGAACACAGCATACTTAACTTTTTGTGCTTCTGTGCACTGCAGACTATTAAAAATCCTTTCTAGATTCTGAATCCATGTATAGGCTTGGTCGGGATGAAAGCCTCCATGGAATTCAGTCGGTTTTCGCTTTAGGAAACAATCAATACTATGATTGTCAGTCGGTTGGGGTTGGTTCTGCCTTTCTAAAATATCAGCAACACGCTGGAAGGCAGCAGCTATTGCATCCATACCATGAGGGTCAACCATTTTCTTATCCTGAAATAATCATCATACTTTAGTACCTCTCATGGATATGAAAGCAATTTATTTATAGTTTATTTCCTCAACTATAATACTTAACAACCATGATATGATTTCACTCAATTCATAGCATTTAGTAGCTTAACCTTGGCCTTGGACTTTTCAAGTCTGGTCTGATACCAAAATGAAACGTCCTTATATTTAAAATTAAATTTAGAAATCCAAATAAATTTTTTACAAATAATTTAAATTTCAAAACAGGATTTGGTTAAAATAATAACACTATCATTTTTACATCAACCGAACGGCCCATTTAAGTATACAAATAAATATAATAACTCGGTATGCACAAGAGCTGTAACATCCCATTTTCATCACAAATAGGAAATAGATATTAATATATTTTTCTTGAGAAATACTTACTATAAGTTAGTTTATTATTATCATTTTTTTTATTTTGGTATTTATATTTAATTATTTGTTTTATTTAAATAATAATAATAAAAAAATAAAAATATTTCTGAATGAGAATTTTAAAATGACTTAATTAGTATTCACTAATTAAGAAAATTATATTAAGAATTTTTAATATCTTTATTATTCAACATTTTTATTTTATGTTCTTATATTTATGTTTTTACATATTTAATATTTAACTCTTATTAGAATTTTAAAATAAAATTTTGAAAGAATTAGATTATGGTTCTTTAGAACTTTTTGATCTACATAATATTTATGATTTTCTGGAATTTTTTGAAATTTTTGAATTATTTTAATAAAATAATATATTTTAAATAATTTTAAATTCATATAAAGTTGCTTAAAATTAAAAATATTTACAAGAATGTAAAGTTAAATTATAAGAAAATTTTCTAAAATCTATTTCAAGTAGACTTATCTAAAAATTATCGGTTTGAGTAAAATCTTGATTTTTACCAATCGTAAAAAAATTAAAAATGTACTAATAAATTTTTATTAACAGAAAATTTTAGATTTTTAAAATTTAAACTTTATATTACTTATCATAAAATTAGTGGGAACTGATATAATATCGCTAAATTTCAAAAAGGATTAATTTTGAATATTTAAAATATACCGAGTGAAAGGTTACTATTTGGCTTAATAATTCTGCCGACATTTACTATGCAAAATATTGTGCATGTATGAAATTTTCAAAAGTTGCACAGTAACTAGGTTTTAAATTTCAAAAAACGCATAGTACTTTTATATTAAAATAATAGAATGCATAGTAAATTTTTTTCCTATAAATACCGAAGGAATTCTTCTTTAGAATTCACAATTTCAGCTTAAGTTTTCTTAATATAGTAGTGTTAGTGAGATAGTGGTGGAAGTAAGAGAGAGAAATAAATTTTTTGGAAGAAGGTTCTGCTAAAATTCTAAGGTACGAATACATCTCTTTTATATTTTTTAGGATTATTTTTATATCGTTTTTAAAAATCTATTATTATACTGGAAATAATATTATTTTAAGTTACTATTCTGCATAGTAACACTATTTCAATAGTAAATTACTATTCAAATAGTAAATTACTATTTACTATTACTATTTACCTTTACTGTTACTATTTACCTTTACTATTCACGTTTTACTATTTACCGTTACTATTCACGATTTACTATTTACCATACTATTCACGATTTACTATTTACTATTACTATTCATATTTTACTATTTACTGTTACTATTTACTATTACTATTCACTATTCACTATTCAAAATTTACCATTTTTATTTTAAGTAGTAATCTTAATTTTCATCTTGTAATTATATTAAAATGAAATTGGTATGTTTTAGAACTCGGAGACGAGGCACGCACGGATTTTCAATAACGAATCGGTATACAAGAGGTAAGGGGGAGTGAGATAAGAATATAATATGAAAGACATAAGGATAAAGGGAGGAGTCCCCTACTCCTTTTAAATTTTAATAATATTATTATTTTAAAGTAATAACTTCTCAACTTAAAATTTATAATAAATTTAATATATTGTGTAACTTATTCTGAAATATCTATACATGGATCTGAATTATTATAACTTATACGGACTGGACTAAACCTATGCAAGGACTTGGACTTTTATATCCTATATGGATCGAACTAAACCTATGCAAGGACTTGGACTATTATGACTTGTCTAGACTGAACTATACCTATGCGAAGACTGGATTATATATATGGACTTATATAGACCTGTGCGAGGAATGGACTATAAGGACTCAAAATCAAATCTACTAATTTAAATAACCATTAAAATTTGAATTATATTTATGAGCGATATTTAGTTGATCTGACTTGATTATAATTAATTGTATTTGATTTCGATTAATGATATTGTATTAGACTGTGATTGATAATATATGATTGATGATATTTGATTGTGATTGATGAGATTACTATACTTGATTGTGGTTGATAAATGATTGATGACCTTGTGATATGAGGTTTGAGCATATAGCAAGCATGACGGAAAGTTAAAACTCAGTAAGAATTTTCTTACCTTACTCTTTAAATTTTTATTCCAAGAGAAAGTATTTTATAATTATTTTAGTCTTTTATTTCTTCTTAGAAATAATTTTCACTAACTTTATTTTTAATTTCAATAATAAAATCTAGTATTAGAAAGAAGTTATTTTATGAAAATCAGAGGTTGAGATAATTAATTCTTGAATTAAAGAAAATTTTTATAGTTTTAAGTATTCTTAGTTAATGATTTTTAAATTATTTTCTTTAGAAATTAGAAGTTTAAAGTAAATTATTTTGGTTTTTCCCAACGAAATAACTAAAGAATATTTTGTCGAGATTTCTAAAACTCAATCTAGTTAAGATTCAAATTGAGAAAGATTATGTAAATATGTGAAGATTTTTAAGAGAAAGTTTTGAGATATTTAAGGCTTGGAAACTCAATTTTGGTAAGATCTGAATTTGAAGACTGTATTAAATTATTTCAGTATAACAGAAGTTCAAAGAAGAACTTATGGGAATGTACAGTTTATTGTGATGATTTTGTGAACCTTTATGGTATTTAATAATTTAGTTTCTAAAAGTCTTAACCAACTAAATATGTGAGTAGTTCATGCATCATGAATCATTAAAGAGAAATGAGATGTGATATTGCCTGGGGATGAATTATAGAAACCGAGGATACATTAGAGGAGGCTTAATTGCGAGCCTTGGGATGAGAGAGTGTGAAAGGGTGCTTCAGGTGACCTGGGGTCGCTCCCTAGTGTCAGGTATTTTCACAATAAAAACTTTCTCAGTCTGACTAGTCTCTAAGTGTTTCCATGCCAGTTGAGCTTTTCATATGCCATGAAGGCATTTATGTTATTATCATCCGAAATTTATGAAACAGTGTAAACTCCTGGTTGGCCCAGTGCAAACTAAAACTTTAAGGGCCCACATGCATAGAATGAATGAGATGATAGTATTAAAAACATTGCATGACATTCATGTGATTGTGACATTCTATGTGGGTGGTTGTGGATGAAAATATAATTGTTATGTTATAAAAAATTCTATATTCATAATTGATTATGTATATGATTGTGATTGAAATTATTATATTAGATTGTGAAAACCCTTATGCTTATGTCTTATCTGTAAAGTATTATATTTTGTTTCTCACTCCTTCTTGTTTGAATTTTGTGTCCAAAATATATGTTATATGATATATAGCCAACAGTTCAAGATGAAAGGATGAAATTACAAGAGGGTAAATTGGTTTCATCCTCAATCGGATAGGAGAAGAGATGTGACAAGAATAGGATTCAAGATCACATGGTTTGAAGATAAAGAAATAATTGGTTACAGTCGAAGTAGAGGTATTAAATTTTTAGTTTTAGTTTACCTTAATACAATATTAAGTTGGATGATTGTAAATCAATGTAAAGGTTAAACTTCAATAAACCTCATTCTTTAGATATGATACTGTAATCTTTGATCACTTATGATTTTCTGAAAGTTCATTTTATCATTATGAATAATTTCAAACTTTTTACTTTCAAAATTCAAAGAAAATTAGATGTATATACGTCCTTGTATACACGAGATAAGAAGTGATAAATATGTATATCTTTCTTAAAAAAAAAAGCAAGAAGAATAGATATATGTCTCGTGTATATAAGGGGGTGTTACAGGAGCCGGCCAAAGCTACTACAAAATAACTATGTGCATCATGTACTATACATATATATACATAATGCTCCCTGCAGGCTGAGTGACTTCATATGTCATCGCTGCGTCCTATATCCACTGTAAAAATAACAATAATAGGGGTGAGCATAAACATGTCAAATGATAGTTATTGAATCGGATTAAGTATCCAATTCATAACCACATATAAATCAAACTCATATCACACAATCTCATCATATATTATCATGTTATTCTCAATAACATATCAATGCATTCATATGCTCAATCAAATGGATCCATTATTAAGTCTTTTAATTTATGTTGCAACACTGGCTCCCAGCCATAACTCAGCTCTCAGCTGATCCGGCCGTTTTACTGGTACCAAACCGTTTGCCCTCTCACGTGACACAATCACTCCCAGCGACAACGGTAGTGTCACGGGCTAAACCCCGAGCCCCGCTCAAGAGGTTTGCCTTGAGTCCCACCCAAGGTCTTTTTGTGGAATCCTCATGGTTTACTAACACATTTCTTTATTTTAAATCTACAATGGTCATTACATAACAATGATTTATATCAGGTATGTATATTCATCGAACAAAATCGATGACTAAAAGAAAATAACTTGATAAACATGTATCATATTGTTAGGAATCACAAAAATATTTTATGTCACAATTTCTAAATATTAAACCAATATCGATGTCTCCCAAAGATCTATAATGCTTATTTTAGGTCATTCATTAACATATTTATCACAATAAATCACTTTAAAAAATTCAAAAATATATGGTTAATTACATTCGATGTTACAACCATAAAAGTTTTATTAATTCATATATTTATACACATAACCATCATATATATTATTCAATCGTAGACATCATAAATGAAAACTTCATCAAATCAAACAATAATTAACATATCTTATATGTCATACAAAAGAAGAATCAATACAAATAGCCAAAGATACAACTCCTAATATGATTATTTGTTATATCAAACAAGTTAGTGAACAAATCATCATATTTCTTTCATGAAGCATACATCCACACATTTTTCTTTTCAAAAATATATCACCAAAGAAAAAACTATGATCTTATCTTAAACAATTTGTTATACTAGTTTGGGATTACAACAGTTATCTACCCATTGGAATTCTAATTCACACAAGTATCTCTACAACTTCAAGGACATGGTAAGGAATATCCTAATAGAATTTATTGGGTTTATCTCCATTTCTCCATATACCACATTAACCCAAGGTTAAATTTATTGATCTTAACATCCTTCTTTTGACATGTCTTTCACTACTTAGTAAAAATCATTCGGGGTGATCAGTCCCGATGGTTTATAACTAAGTAGTCAAAGCCATGACAGCTCCAGTCTAGAATTCATACCAAAATATTTTTAAGAATTTTCTATTGTCTTATCTCCCTTGTTGTCTCATACCATATTGTAAAACAGACAAATGTTAGAATATTTCACTATCACATATTAATCAGAGAATCAAACACCATACAATACATTTGGAATAAAAGGAAATAACTGCATTAGTGAATTTATCTTATCATTCCACCATACATTAACGCCCGTACTTAAACAATGTCAAGAAAGACTTCAGAATGGTCAGTTTCTGATAATCTCTGCAATAACATTTTTCAAGTGAATAGTAAAGAAATGTGTTAGTAAATAATTTTATTTTAATAAACTTCGTAAAAATTATAAACCATTAACCATACAATGATATATTTCGGGAGAAAATATGTTTTTAAAGGTTAAGAGGGTTGAGAATTATAATTCAAACCCTACTCAAAATATTTTTTTGGCACGACCTACTCTAAATATTTTGTTCTAAAACAACACTTAAAATGTACTTTCATTATAAACAACAATTAATTGAAAATTATTTAAATTTATGTGAGTCTCGATTTTAATTTGATGAATGAATGTGTCTCCGTTTTTTTTTTCTGCACGCGTATTAAAAAATGATTGAAATTCTAATTTTTATTAAATTTCTATTATACCTTTTATTTAATATAAAACGACACTTTTCCATCTATTAAATTCACCTGTCTCTATTAGTATTTTAGTAAATATAATAAAAAAATATCTATCTATTAGGAGAATGGACAATAATGATAGTAGAATATTGAAAGCATATATCTTTTGATTGACGTAATTGAAACTAGCAATTATTAAATACATAATCAAACGAGATTAATTTTTGAGAAATGGCTATTTTAAAAATATTGTAACATATATTTTTGTTGGTGAGGGTAAAATTATAAAATGAAACTTAATTCTACATTAATTTCATAAGTTAACAATAAAAAATTAGCTAACCTGTGAAAAAAATGAAGGAAGTAGTACTTACATTTTATATTTAAATGAAATTCAACCAACAACTAAAACTGTTTTTCAAAAAATTGTCTTAAGGGGAGTGCATTATTAAGACTCTTCATTTTTTATAATATTTTTATCACTGTGCAATAAAACTATGTTAACTTTCTTATTACATATCGTACATCAAATATTAAAATTCCATTAAATAAATATAAAGTTGTCGGAAATACAAATAAAAAAAACAAACACAAAAGAAGTATGTTACCATTTTCAATAATAATAATAATAATAATAATAATAGTTGTATTTCATTTTGTTCATCCTTTAAATAACCAGAACTCAGGTAACCCCCAAAGAAAATGAAGTTGCTAGGGTTTTCAGTGCACTAGTTGAGGTTCTTAGAGAAAAAATTGATGTAGCAACATTACAATTTTGAACGAAAGCGACGAACTTTGAGTTCATGGATCGCTTGCGTCCCCGGAACAGAGTGGTCTTTTCTGGATTTACTCATGCCGAGGTACTATTGTTATAATTGTAAAGCCACGCCTTTCGCTTTTGAATTTTGATTCTTTGAGCTTTTTCTTTGCCCTTCTCTCTAATATCAATTTCCAATACAAAAACTAATGTTATACGTTTTCTTTCTGTTTCAAGTTAGCAGCTTTTGGCTTTGATGGTGTTTGTTTTTGTATGTGTAATTTTTCCTATTGTATTCTGTGCTCTACTTATGTTACTTCATGGTTGGTTATGGTTCTATGAAGATTATGGAATAAGATGGGTATGTTTTTGCTTGAATAAAAATCATTCTACTCCCAAGTTTTAGGTGTGTTAGGGCGGATGGAAGAGAGAGATAGAAAGAAAAAAGAAAAGGAAGAGAGAGAAAGCGAGAGATGTGATATGACATGAAAAGAGATGGATGTAATGAGGTGGAAATAGGTAGAATTGTTGGGTTCCAAATTCTTAATGATTTGAAGTTACTGTGTTATTATGATAACAGATTCAGAGAATGGAGAAATTGCTAAGGGAACCTAAAGGGGAATCACTGGATAGGGAATTTTACCAAAAACTGGCTGGAAGTTTCAAGTGAGTTTTCCTTTACAGTGGCTGATGATTTGTTTTCTAGTAATAAATGAAGTATTGTCATTGAGGAGTTGTTTTTGGAATGTTATGTTTCTGCAGCCGTTCCTCTGGTCGTGCTGGGAAACCTATTGTAAAATGGACAGAGGTTGGTGCATTTTTTTTCATACTCATGTATTTAATTTCCTTAATTTTCAGTGCATCATCCTTCAAAAACTTTTACTAATTTCTTTTTCTCTGATTGGAGAGCTAGTTTGTCTTTGTGGCTTTTCTTATTTTTTTGATACTTTTCCTTTTAAAATTATTTTTTTAACACTCACTTTATTATGGTGTAAATTTTAGATTCAAAGTTGGTTTCAGACAAGGCTTCAAGACTTTCCGCAAGTCCCAAACAGTGAGTTGATGTTCCCTAAAAGCCTTGAAAGTAAAGAAGGTGAGAGGCCTTGCATGCCTCAAGGTTTTTAACGTAGTTTACTGTCTTCCACCATTCAAATGGTCAGCATGAGATTATTTAATATACAGCTTGTAATGTATATCATTACTGCTTAAGTCTATTGTGGCTGGCTACCCTATTTTATGTTTCATGTGTCTGGCATCTATGCTTCAGTTTCTTATTTTTTATAATTGTATTAAAATGGTATGTAGTAAAGGTTACTGTATCTCTGTTTTGTAGTTGCTTTATTTTACTATGATGGGCATGTTTGGTAGAAGAAAATATGACATTGAAGATGAGGATTGACTTGGTGTCAATGAATGAAATATGAAAGTGATATAACAGTCCACCATGGGCTCTTTCTCACTTTCTGTTTTCCTTTTATTTCTTTGTTCAGTTTGCTACTAAGCTACACTTGTATTTATCATTACTTTTAGTAAACTTCTAATCAATGATATCAAATGAATTCATCTTGTGAGATCATGCCTGAATTTGCTTTGCAGGAAAAATAATGCGAGACCCATCAGAGTTGGAATTTGAAGCCAGGTCATCAAAAGATGGAGCATGGTAAGCATGTGCAGTGTTGCAGTTAGCTCAAATTCTCTCGGTAGCAGAGTGCTTGATATAAAGTGTTTTAAATTTTTAATGTCACCAAGGTTTTGACTTTCGATAAATATCCTGGACACATTGAAGAAAATTAATCTCAAGTACACTTCCCCAATTATAATCCAAATTTATTATCTTTATTACTATGCTCACCTTGGAGGTCCTTCAATTGTTGATAGCTTCATTATATATCACAGTATCCTCTCTCCATGCATTAAATGCCGGTAGGTTGCATGAAATCTTCGATAATGGATCAAAGCTGTGGCTTTAGCTCATGTAAAATCATAAACACATCTAAGGTTGTTAGAATCGAGATTGCACCGAGAATTGTTGAGCCTCCGCAGACTCATAAAATCAAGATTTTAGGTAGAATGATTCTACCTATTATTAAAATAAATAATATACTAATATATAGACAAAACACAAAACACTAAAAATTATGGATAGACAAACAACATAGATTGTGGATGTTGTTGCTGCCACTCTAGTAGAGATGGTTGAGACGTCAACCTTTAGGTGAGGCGTGTTAGGCAGAGTTGCTTGTCGTCAGTGGCATGAACCTCACTCGAGAAGAGAGGGGGTTGCACTGCACTTGCAGCAGAGGATGCACTGGAGAGAGAGAGGTTAGGGATGCATTGCACATGCAAAAAGTTAGAGTTCCCCTTTTTTATTTCTGAAATTTTATTTCCCTCTCCAAAATGATGTCGTCTTGATCTTTTAGAAGGTCTACAAATAAAAGCCCTTTAAATTTGGTAGAATCTTAAGATTCAATAAGATTCTACTAAATCCACCTCTAATTCTACCAATTCTACCTAGCTTTGATTCTACCTCTGATTTAACTCAAAATCCTAGGTAGACTCAGAATCCTTCGATTCTACAAAGAGTCTAGATTTTAACAACCATGAACACATCCAATTGAGTGAAGTGGGAAAGGTAAATTAAATATGGATGCACCCATTTCGTTTCTCCCTGTCTTCTTTTTGTTGTTAATTAATAATGGAGACACATTTTATGTGGCATGAATTATGTTCATATTTCATAACTGGCTAAACTTATTCATGTCTATAGTAGGGTTGAGTTGTGTTTTATGCATTTGATCTGTTCTATGATATTCTGGCGATGGAACTTTTTTGTGAGATTTTGTGATAGATATTCTGAAAAATTGTGAGGCTCTTGTATCTGTATAATTTGTAGACTTTGCTTCTCTTTTTTCTCATTGGTAAGCAGCATATATTCATTTAATTAGATTGGTTTTCCTCTTTTCAGTAAAGAGACAATATTTTCTATTTCGTTGTAAGTTAATAGGCTCTTGTATCTGTATAATCCCTATGTCTACATTTAATCCCTATGTCAAATATAATCCCTATGTCTATATTTGACATTACTGTTCCAATCAGTTACATAATCTTCAAATATTTTGTGTCTAAGTCAAAGTTATTGTTGTAGGTATGATGTTGAAGCATTTCTTGCTCACAGATTTCTTAGCACAGGGGAAGCTGTAAGTTTTAGCATCATAACTGTTTATAACTTAGTGGTGCAAGCCTTGATATTGGAATGGTGAATTGATTTGTAAAAAAAGCGAGGCATAAGATTTTGCCATCTGATACACTTTTCCCTTTTGTTAAAGGAAGTCCATGTCAGATTTGTTGGATTTGGAGCTGAAGAAGATGAGTGGGTCAACATAAAATCATCAGTCCGAGAACGCTCTGTTCCTTTGGAAAACACAGAATGTTCTAACCTGAAAGTCGGAGACCCTGTCCTTTGCTTCCAGGTGAATTAGCCTGAATTTCCTCACTGAAGTGTAGCTACAGACATCACTTTATTTAACTTGACAATTTAAACTGGTCTTTAGGAGAGGAGAGATCAAGCAATTTACTATGATGCTCACATTTTAGAGATCCAAAGGAGAATGCATGATATTAGAGGTTGCAGGTGTCTCATCTTAATTCGTTATGATCATGACGACAGTGAGGTGGATATTATTTCTGCACTTGTGTTAAGCATTTAATGTGTAATTTTAAGTTTTAATGTTATGTTTACCATTTCCAGGAAAGAGTTCGCTTGAGGAGACTTTGCCGCAGAGCAAGATGTTAGAAGTATTTTGGGATCATGCAAATTTAAAATGTAATTCTTGGATGGAAGCTGTACAAGTTGAATAGCCAAACTTTTGGTAAATTGTTATAGTTGAAACTCGAGCTTTTTTTTTCCTATCATTCAATAGAGCAACGCAGTAAACGATAAAAGAGCAAGCTTTACAATTATTGCACTGGATAAAATTTGTATATTCCGTGCGAAGTTAAATACGTAAAAGTTGAAGTATGTATTTGACAAAGTTAATTTAATTAATATATTCGTCTAGCTTATGGTGTCAGTTAAACTTGGATATAAAATTCTATCTGGTGAAAATTAAAGGTGAAACATTATCCCTCCGAAAGGAGGGACTTTAGGGGAGGGGGCTGGTACACGATGGATCACACCTTATACATATTTTCGGTACTAAGGGGAAGTATTAGAATAAAGTATTCTTTCTTCATTTTAATAAATGCATTTCATGTAAAATCAGATGACAATTGAAACTTTAAAAATTCATGTTCACGGTTCAATAGTTTTGTCATGATTGCATGGTTTAGAGATATTATCCAGACTTCCTAGCCAACATGGGTATTATGCAATCTTGAAAGCTGGTCATTTTTTCGTATCCTCCAACTGCTCATCTTGCCTTCATGTCTTGATTAGTTTCCTTTCTTTGCTTCTGCTTGTTTTTAGCATTCTCAATGTAACAAAAAAATATCATAAATAATAATTTGAATAAAACTAGTACAACGAAATATTTTTTAAGTTAATATGCAATATAGTATTAAACAGAAAACTGAAAATTATTTAAAAGATCATAATAAATAATAAATAACAATAATCTATACCTATTTTTGTTTTTATATTTAATTTATATTTATATTAAAAATAGTTTAGAATTACAAATCTTTATAAAATACTGAAAAATAACTATTTTTTAGAACAAACAAAACAGCACTACATTATCAACGATTTTCTCTCCACTAGATTTCAGGATTTTCTCTCTAGTGTTTCAATTGAACTGATCAATACAACATTTAGTTTTGGTGAAATCAGATTTTCTGAACTATAATGCAAATTATGGTTCCTCATCGACCTACATGGCAGCTTTTACATAGACCCGTATCCTTAAATCTGTACTCAATAAATGCTTATTACCAACCCATTTAGTTACAGTTTGCAGTTTTACATAGCTAGGGTTCGAATGTTTCAAGTTCATAAAACAATTCTTGGAACATCCAAGTAACAAGAGAAACCTACTTAATAAAAACAATTGGAAAATATAGTTGCTTCCTAAAACTTCAATAAAACGGAGGATTTAAAAAGAATGTCTTGGTGCAGAAATTTGCTCAACGACAAGTGGCATAAGAAAATAGTGCATAAATCCTAAAAAAACGAATTGAATAGTTTTAGTACCGAATTCCATCACGATATACAAGTTATTCCCTCTTATGAAATAATTAACTAAGTTATGTGGTCTTGTATACTTGATTTATTCTAAACCAACTGTTAATAAATTGGTATATTTTCAGATAAAAACAAAGGATGACCCTAACCCTTAAATAATTTAGGCATTAGCAAATTAAACAGTTTTTTTAAACTCAAGTTCATGAAATAGTACATAGCTATTAGCCGACTCCCTTTTTAAGGTGGGGAGCTAGTTTTCCCTTTTTATTTGGTTGATTGAAAACCATCCACTCTTTCAAGTCCGGAAGGCTGAGCTGAACAATTTGGAGCTTTCCGGTTGGTTAATGGCTGACAGCCACACAACTAAATTGAAAAAACAAAATGATTAAACAAATAAATTACATAAATTGGAGCTATACCTGATCCACACACATGGACACAAACATCGCGCACAATTAATTTAGTAGACAACCGATGTTCTTTTTACCACAGCACGCCCAGCAACATATTCCATTAGTCATCGTCGTAACCGAAGGCATAGCAACTGGCTCGGTTCAATAAGCATCAATGCAGCAACCCAAATCTATAATCATGTCTGCGGAAGTCCTTTTCCTTGTTTATTTTAAGCAGAAAGCTGATATTAAGCATGTTATCTAACTCCATATTTCCAAAAAAGGACAACAAAATGTCTCCAAAACAAATTGTGTTCAATAGTTCATACTTCTTTATCCTTAACTGTTAAATGTCTTAAAATATTAGCATTTGAATAATGAAAATAAAAGTTGACATTTTTCTATGATGTTACTAGAAACACAATAAAAGAAATAAGATGGCTGGCTACTGTTTCTATGCATGGCTTATCTTTCTGTAAAGAAAAATCGGGCCAAGCACAAGTTAAAAAAAAAAAAAAACTTTTTCAACAAAGAGACTTAAAAGCAAATTTAAAAAAGCTCCTGTAGAGGGAGGCCCAAAAGATCTATGCCAAACACTACTAAAATCTCATGGAAGCAAAGTTAAATATTAGACCACCAATGTAGTCATGGTGCAAATTAATTTGGTAAATTATCACCACAATCTGACAAATGGAAGCCATGAGGATTCAATTACAACCCCTCCATCTAGAATAGAAATTTCAGATATATAAAAGATGAGAGAATCACATACGGAAATTAGTTCCAAAAACACCAGTTCCTTGAACAGCTTCATGTGACTATGAAATGTGGGTTGCTCCAGCAACATAACAATCAATGTCTGGACCAACCAAAATCTGCAAGTTATCACCAGCCACATAAGTTAAACATACCATCTAAACAACCTGGATTCCTATTGATGGCAATATCAAATGTTTGCTCCCATATATATAAGTATATCCAGATCAAACTACATGAACTTTCAGCTGCACAATATAAGTTGAAATAATAGCAGCAGAATAAAATACCTGGTCCATATGTCCAAGTAAACTTTCAAGGAAGACAAATGATGAGGTACAAGTTATCAGCCAAAATGAGCTTCAACATATAGCCAACTTCTCATAAGAATCAAAAGTGCATCTTGCAATGTTTGGTGTTAGAACAAGAATCAAATAAGATGAGCACCCAGTCATGTAGAATGACTGACCAGGAGAAACCCATCAGGTAGACTTCAGATACTGGAAGTGAGACATGGTCAGAGCCATAGACATGTAAATTTAAAAGTCATTAACTACATGAATCAAGGGAATTATCTGCAGCTGATAGTAACTGGGCTTATGCTTACATAGTTCTCATTTAAAAACAATCGAACAGATTGAAATGTATATACCACAAGCTTCCAAAAATATAGTCATGGAAAAGTACCCAAAATATTTGGCAAATTGACAATGCAAACTACAAAAACAAAATTTCAAAAGCACAATGGAAAAAGGGTTTCACATAATTCTTGAATGAAAAATGAAACTACAGGATCCTCATCTTTCATTTCATTTAGACTAACCCCATTTAAAATTTATGAGTGACCACAAACAATCATAGCTGGAAGTAAATTATCAGAATGAAAGACAGTATCAGCAGCAATGATGATGATGATGATGATGATGATGATAATAATAATAATAATAATAATAATAATAATGAAATTATAATGATTAAACTGTTACAAACTGCCACCAGAGTATTAAATTTGTCAGTCAAATTAAGATACCGAGAAGCACAGATGTAGCTTTAAGTCAAAAGTGATCAGGATTTAAAGAGATCCAAGTACAGGACTGCACATCTTAGGTCCCACTGGAAAATCATAGTTGCATATTTGCAAAATACCATCAATAAACAAAAACCTAACCTGTGCACATGGCTTCAACATAGTAATTACTGTTCAGATCTGTACAAACTTTATACCAAAAGATTTGTCCCAATTGACATGATCTAATTTAACTAATAATTCAAGCATTTTTTTTGACAAGTTGAAATACAGGGCACAGGTTTTGCGTTATATGATATGTGATGGTGACCATAAAGAAAGGTATAGCATACATCAGCACTGAACTGCATCGTTCAGAAAATTCATCAGAGCACATCTTCATCCCCAACTAGAACATGTAAGTTCAGCAGAATTGTGCCAGAGGTCAAAATAGATGTCAGTGGGAATCTCAACTTCAGCAGTTTATGACACTGTTCTCCCATAACAAATAGACGCAATATAGAGGTTCTTCGCCCATTTTTCCTGCCAACACAGAATATAAAATATTTAAATTTATGATCATCAAATGACAATCAATGGGAAAATCAGCTCCGTTGTTACCTTGACATGAGTACTAGGAAAAGCTGATGTGCGGAGTGTCTCTTGAGTTTCATCAACTGGTTTTCTTCTTGGGATACTAAGAACAAAAGCAGCTTGGTCCCATGTCGCAGCAGTTGAGGTAATGCGATAACCATGATCCCACCTTCGATGAATACCTTCACTAGGATACAAGAAATCAAGTTCCACAACCTGTCAATTAAAATTGGGGAGAATAAACACATCAGATGGAACTCTTCAGCACCCCAAGGACTTTCAATCATAACATTTTTTTAAAAGGTAAGACCTGGTCCGAAAAACCAGCCCCACGGGACATAACAATTGCCCATCTAGTGCCAGCTGTGGCCATAGCAGTGACATAGAAACCTTCTCTCCATTTTTTGTTGATCCACTTGAACGGAAATGAATCACTGACTTTATATGATTGCTGTAAGTATGGGGTACCTGAAAGGAACAATCCAACAATAGGTGGGATGATAACTTAGAAGTTAGACACAAGTCACATAAGACTACACCTCAAATATGTCAAATGAATTATCATCAAAAGTCAACTATTTCCATCCCAAATACAGAATGCAGGAAGGATAAAGATTTCAGGGATGCTAACCTTTAGACATTACAACCAATGAGGACCCATTATTAGCTCCAGCTATGGCAGTAATGTAATAGCTCTTCTCCCACTGTTCCATAATCCATTCCTATTAAAATAAATGAATTTGTCAGCTTGCATTAAATCCAAAAGAAAAATGGAGATGACATTATAATAGTTGCATGATATCACCACACACATAATCCAACATAAACTAGCCAACCTTGTGAAGAAAGTTTGAAGAGAGTTCATAAACTTGTGAAGAAAAACCAGTGCCAGCATCCATTATGAGTGCCCAAAGATTAGAACAAGAAGCCACACTGCTGATAAATAAACCATCTTCATTTCCTTTCTCAATGTGTTGGGACAACCGCACATCAGCAACATTATAATGATACCTACCAAAAGTAATAACTTCAGCTTTCACATGTTAAAATCAAATGTAAAAACTAATTTGACAACAAAAGAAAACCTTTGCTTCATTGGTCGACGAGCATTATACACACTAATCCATTGTGTTGCTGGCATTCCCATTCGAACCTTCTTCTTTGGTTGCTCATCATCATCCTCTTCCATGGTCAACCGCCCCCTCTTATGTCCAACCTGACATATAAGCTTCAAGATACAAGGCCCAAAAGAGGGCAGCAAGAGGTAGCCATTAAGTATTATGTAAAAAAAACACACATTAAACTAGTACTAGTAACAAGTACCTTCTGAGCACCCTCAGTGTTTATAGGTCTGATGTCCGGATTTGGACCCACAATTCCATCAAAAAGGGATATATATTTTGCATAATTTGGTTCTTCATCAAACTTCAAATTCACTACATATTCAATAAACTGCCGGAAAGGTACAGGACAAAAGCAACACAAGGCTTCTGGAGAAGTGGCCATCTTTTTCTTGCAGACAAGAAATCCTTTATTTTCTCCCTGCAACAAAATTTCATGAGGAACATATTTCATATATCAGTAATACTAAAAATGATTATATTTGAAACAATGATAACCTGATATCCTTGCCAAGGTAGTCGACCACGGAGAAGGAAGACAAGGGTGTAAGCCAGAGATTCCAAGTCATCTCTCCTACTGCCTGTTCTACCGAGATGTGCATGCACACTAGCATAACGAACTGTGCCCCTGTGCAAGAATACAGTTTATAAAATCATTCAAAACAAAAAGAACATTTTAAGGCTATATTACCTAAAAACATCTGGACGTTGATCATAGTCAACATGAAGGCCAGTTGAAGTATCACGCCACCGAGTTGCTGGGTAGATAAATTGGAGTGGAATGAGTGGCCAAATTAAGAAAAATTAGGGATATCATAATTAACAAAAGATGTATCAAAGTTTCAAGGGTAATGTAGTGCACTTACCTAATCCAAGATCAACCAGAAACAACTTCTTCTCATCAGGAGTTCCAGGGGAGCCAAGCAAAAAGTTCTCAGGTTTCACATCACCATGCACATATCTGCAATAATGGAAGCAGAATAATGAAATGTTCTTGCAACAAAATTTTGATCCCTATGTACTACGATCCATGTAGTAACATTCTAACTTACACTGGTATGGTATGGTAAAGCAATGATAACTAAGTAACTCCTAATTAACAATGATGGCCACAGGGAGAACAAATAATTCTTTAATGACATGCTTTATATTTCTCTGACTGGATACATTATGTACTAGCAGTTACAGCAAAAATTATATAATGATTTACTCAAAATATGTACAGAGTCAATATTAGACAATCAATTTTAATAAGGGTTGCGTGTGTGCGCATTCTAGATGGAATCACACCGGTTTATCTAATAGATCATAATAAGTGGAACTTGGATTGATTCCTGCACTTGCAGTGGAACTAATATGAAAATTTTGGGAAGGTACAACTAACACAAAATGGTTAACAGTGGGGGGCATATTGACCCTGGTAATCCTTTTTCAACAGTATTCAATTCAGTAAAACAGAACACATCTAAAATAGCATATGGGGCATCCAATCAGAAAGAAGAATAGTATCAGGTTTAATAGTTTCCAACTCATTTTTATATTAAAAAAATGTTCCTCGGCAAGAGGAATAAGACACATTTCTCCCTCATCATGTCACCAAAGATAATAACAAATGACTGGCCATGTTTCTGTCACAACGAAGAGTGAGAACACCAAACAATAAAATAAGGTGACATCAGTCAGGAAGCATTCTGAACTGTAACCAATCTGTTAAAGAAAATAAAATCCAGAAAAAATCATGAACATGATAAGGAAAATGAGCATCACCCTCTAGAATGCATCTTCTCTAATATGGAGATAGCCTCAATTGCAATACATGCCACCATTTCAGTAGACATCCTGCAACCAAAGAGAAGAAACAAGGGGCATTCAATATTCACGACAATATTAACAAAAATAAGAGGCAATGCATTTCAATAACATTCCAGATGAATACGTACGTGTGTGAGTTGTTGTTCCATACATCCCACAGACTAGGGCCAAGTATGTCCATGACCTGCATGCAAGGTTACATTGCAAAAACAATCAGAGACAACCACAAGCACCCATCCATCTATTAAAAAAGTTAATCATGATCACTCACCATAATATAGTAGTCACCTTGCCGCCCCTTGTAATGAACTCTTGGAACACCGTGACTACCACCCAATGCACTACAAGATACAATCATGGCAAGGTAAACACTTAATATTCACAACTAAGATAGAAATAAGCTGAGCAAACTCCATTCTGTGGAAAGAAGACAGTCAACTCACTTGTAAACCTGCCACTCATATGGAGGTCCATAATTGCACCCCTTGCTGCTTCTATGCTCAAATTTTAAAGCTACCTGCAATCATTAACGCAATGTGTAGATAAGAACAAAACCAATGTGCATCAGACAAGCTTTAAAACCAAACATGAACACGTTAACACCATACCTCAACAGCATGAGGACCAGTTCGTTCACTCAAAGGTGTAGCTCCTAAACGACGACCAACATAGACTTGCCCAAATCCTCCTTTACCGAGTTTTCTGTCAACTCTGTATAACGGGGAACCCCCAACTTGGACCTGCCGTGAAGAGAATACACAATACAATAATTTTCCAACACACGCAAACATCATTTCTAGCTAAATCACCAGACATTAGAAACAGTAAGTTCTACACCATAGAAGAAGAAAATAAATTGAAGAATCAAACGGAACCAGGTTAAAAAAAAAAGAAAAAGAAAATCTTTCATGCGTAGAAAAACAACAAAGAAAAAGAAATGAAAAACCAAGTAACGATGTTAGTGCATTTCTTCATAACTCAAACCACACCTTCTCAGGCAAAGGAGCGGTGGTGCCTTCTTCTTCAGCACCAGGAGCCTTATCAGGGCTGCGGCCACCACTATCGTACTCATCCATAGCTTCCACGCCCAAAACCCTAACCGGTAGCTTCTTATTCTTCTCTTCTCCTTGCTCGTCCTTCAACTTCCTCGCTCTGGTTTCACGTACAGCACAGACGTTTTCGTTTTTCACGATATCATCGGCAGCGATCGCGTCCTTCTTCTTCCGATTCCTCCTGGTCGGAGCAGCGGTGGCAGCAGCTCCTTTCCTCCGACGGGCTGCCGGCGAGTCTGGTTGGGGAATCGGATTCTGGTTAGCGTTATCTAAGAGGCGGTTTCTGCGTGGTCGTGTTCGCAGTTCAGGCATCGTAAGGAGGGTGGCGATGGTCCATGAAGAAGAAAGAGATTCATGAATGTTCTAGAATCATCGATCAGTCAAGACGATGAAGTATAAACAGAAGCAACAGAAATTTGAAAACACTTTGGCGATGGATATATAACGAGGGCGATACGATCACAGGAAGAAAATTAGGGTTTGGATGAGAGGGAATTTTAGAGATCTGTGGAGGGAAACCGAAAAAGAATGGGATT
Organism: Clitoria ternatea; assembly: GCA_037962975.1. NCBI lineage: Eukaryota > Viridiplantae > Streptophyta > Magnoliopsida > Fabales > Fabaceae > Clitoria > Clitoria ternatea. Next base: position 292,324,074 of record CM075670.1, read on the forward strand.
CTTTCTATGTTCTAGATTTCTTTCTTTCTAGTACAAAGACACGGAGAAAGATAGATAGAGGTAGGGATCTCAAAGGAGGATTGACCCGTCGGGCCGACCCGTTAGTTCGTTTAAAAAATAGTAAAGTAGGTTAATAAAATTTATAATGTAATTGTATTAAATTTGATTTTTCTCCTCCCAATGAGTATTTAGTGAAATGGGATGTGTCAACCAAAGGGTCAATAACTCAGTTTTTTTTATAATTATTTTAGTAAATTTAATAAATTTTCCTTTACTTATTTTATATTTTTTTAAGTGAATCAATTCATTAACTCGTTACTAAAAAAATTTTATGAATAATAAAAATATTTTAAAAAATCTATTTTTGAAGTGAATCATCCTGTCACTAAAATGGGAAGAGTCAAAAATTCTAGCCAACCTTCGATAGGGACCGGACCCGTGTCAACCTTTATTTGATGAGTTGAAGGCGGGTCGGGACAGGTTGCTCTGTATTGACCTCGCTGGATAGAGGTTAAAGAGAGACCAAAAGAGAGAAACTTTTTTTTTGCCGTTATCCAAAATTTAAAAAAAATATAGTAAAATGTTATATGTAATGCATTACCTTATCAACATAATTGATCCAAATGGTGAGCAGTTTAATATCTTTTAAGTAAGGTATCGATTTCAAAATCTTGTGTATGTAGAAAATTGTGTTGGGAGTTTTGTCTATTATATTTAGATTTGTAATACTTAAACACAAGTCAAAGTTCAATCTTTAAAGCAACATACAAGTGGTAGTTCACAACCTCGACACTTAAACACATATTGAGTTTCGATCGTTAATTTATGTAAATGAAATAAAATAGCAAAATTTGTAGATACGAGAATATTGAGAGAAAAACTTTTAAAAAATATTAAATTAGTTATAGATTTTGGACCAAACTCATTATATATATATATATATATATATATATATATATTAAAAAATATTATGGGTCTATAGGGTGTTTGGTAATAAACAAAAATATAATATGATAATCAGTTCTTAGGTTTTATTCTTTAAATAATTTTTTTTGAAATACTGATTTGTCTGATTATAACTCGTATTTATCATTTATTTATCACATTTTTGAGACAGCCAAAAACTTGAGCAGTAGGCTTCTTAAGTCCAATTCCACTTCAAACTATATGTAATTTTAATTATTCATGATTATTATTTTACCAAAAATTATCTATGATTATTTTATTATATTATAGTGTATTTTCTTATTGTGAATCGGATTGTGAATTGATTATTATTACTATTCTTTATTAACTGTGTTAATGGTGTGTATCTTTCCTATAATTTCTCTTTCAAGGTAGTTTTATTTGAGATTTAATTGTAATTAAAAAATGTTACTTCTTAAAAATGTGTTTTTGTGAAAATTAAATTCTTTTCACAATTTCAATTAAATTATCAACTGAATTATAGTAATAATAATAATTTTTTTGTTAAAGTTATTATTATTATTTGTAAAAGTTATGCAATAAAATCTACACTGTTTTTGTTAGTAATTAGTGAATATGTTATATGTTATTATGTTTTAAAGCTGCTAAAATGTCTACTTAACTTGAAGATTTGTAAATCAACTAAATAGTTTATGTTCTTTTAAAGTAATTTATTACTCCATTATATTTGCAGGCAGCATTGTGGATCTTTCATGTTTGGTTACGGAAAAATTACAAATCGTGACAAAGACAAATTAAAATATACATCACATCCCCTCCATGTATGATAGCAGGGAGATTTCTTACACAAATGTTCTTTTTTATATATAATTTCAATATTAATGAAACCATGCCTACATGATTATGGTGAATGTTCCCGGAAATTCCCGTTGAGGGCCCAAACACCATGGACCATGAAATCGACACAATGCTTGTGAAGCCATCTTCTTCCTAACATCACAGCAGCTGCAATCAAGGAAAAGAATAGAGAATGTGCTTTGAAAAGTAGGCAAAGCTAGGTGAGAGGGCAATGCAAGTCTTAAAAATTTGAGTTTTTTTACACAACTTTCATAGTTTTACAAGAAAAATATCAAGGTTGTTCAATTGACACTTGCGAGCAGGTAAAAAAATTCTCACTAACCTGGATTTCAATTTTAGATGCCCAAACACATTTATTTTATAGACAGGACAATTTTGTAGGCTCTACCATCCCTTATATATTTTTTAAAAAAATTTCAATTGTAGTCACATGCCACTCATCTATATATTGTTTAACCTATAAAGTTATGAAAGTAAATTTTATTAACTAGGTTAACATATGGAAATGACCAACCAGAATCAACTTCAAAAATATTACATTTTTTGGTGAAAAATACATAAGAGACTAACTCGAGTTTGACCAAAAAAGTAAGAGACCAAAAGTGTAATTTGACCAAAAAATTTTACGTTTTAGCTCATCCAACTCAATTGTTTCAAGTTTCTAAACATTTTTTTTTGCTTAACCACATGGATCATCTAATAAAGACATGCTTGTCCAAATAAAAAATATCCACATTATGTTAGGTTAACTTTTTTAATAAATTTCTATTATATACAAGTTTAAACTTGAGATCTTCCTTAAGGAGAATAAAACATGTACAACTTAAATCAATTATTCATTAAAATCGTTACAAATACCAACATAAATATAAATACATGTAATTTATATTCCAAGTGTCAATGTTAATATGTGCTAATAATAAATATAATAGATAAAAGTTCTTCCACTAGCACATGTTAGCTATTTTTTATCCAAATCTTTTATTTTTTAAGAAATTATTTAAACTTATTACTTAATTTTATTATTATTGACGGTTCATTTTCTTCATTTAATTCTTAACCCTTTTGTATTTTTAGCCAATTCTTTTGAATTGTTATATTATTATCCATATAACCTCTGAGGTTAAAACCTATAAGGATGTCAGTGTCTGGCAGTTAAATGTGTCACATAACTGATTTCGCTTGTCATATAAACATGCTAATGTGATTTTATGTTTACTATATTAGCACTTAAAAGACCTTCATCAATGACATATACTAAATCTAACAATTAAAAATTAAGGACCAAAACTTAATATTTTTTATAGGGATTAAATCAAAATTTTAAAATCTTCATGGAGATAATTAATTTAATTAAACCAATTTAAAATGGATTATATATAAGGACTAATATATGTGTATATATATATATGAATTTCTGGTGACAAAATAAATAAATTAAAATATAAAAATAAAAAATATTTTTAATTTTTTAAAATTATTAATGGAATATTTTTTACTAATAATTTGCAGATCAATTTTTACTTAATCTTTATTGAAATATTCGAGTAATGTTAACCACTATTTTTTTAAGTTGTTTCTTTTCATTTTCTTCTCCAAACTAAAACAAAGTATAAATGAAAAAAAATAATATCAAAGACAAAAAAAATAGAAATTTCCTTTATTATTTTATTTTCTGTTTATTCAAATTTCAGTTAAGTTGTTTCTTTAACTTCTGGTTAAATAATAAAAAATAGGATTAACTATATATTTATTGAAAAATTATAATTATAATCTATAATAATAATAATAATAATAATTTTTTATTTTAAAAAATAGTTAATAAAATTTTTTTAAAAAATATAAACTATTTCCAAAATAATTATCAAACAAGGTCTAAATTTATGGAAGAATTTCTAAAAAAAAATAGAAATCTAAAAATCAAACACGTTTAAGAAAATGAAAATTTCGGAAGTTGAGTTATTATAAAATAAAGTATTTTAATCATATTTTTAATTTCTGGAACCTTCTCAAAAATTATTTTCGGATTTTTTTAAAAAAAGAAATGTAGTGAGAGTGAATAATGAAAGGGCTATTGAAAAAGTTGACTACCCTGTTGAAACAGCCCAGTAGAATAGGTTTTGGGCCACGAAGCCCAAAATCTACATCTTTGAAGAACCGTGTACCCTCTCACCCTTTCACGTCTTTGTCGCAGCAGAGAGCAGAGAGCGCCCCCAAATTCAACATGGTCTGTTCTTTCACTCACCATCCCTTAATCTCATCTTCAATTTGGCTTTTCATCATCTTTTTTCTTTCTTAATTGCATTTTACTCTAATTGATTCTTCATTTTCTTTGAATGAAGTATGTGACTCTGTTTATAATTTGGATCACAGAGTTAAAATCACGTTGTTCCTATTAGTTTAATCAAGGGGCTTCTTTAGATTTCTCGTTGCCGAGGATTTGGAGTGTTTTTCTTACACTAAACCCTATGTTATGTTTAGCTAGTGTTAGATTTGTATTTAACTTTTGTTTGAAAATTGTTGTGATGACTTTAACAGGCAAGAGGATTGAAGAAGCATTTGAAGAGGCTCAATGCTCCGAAGCATTGGATGCTTGACAAATTGGGTGGTGCATTTGTAAGTGAAAAAGTTTCAATTTTTTTTGACAAGTTTTGAAGGGTTTATTTAAAGATTGATATGAACTTATTTTTACCCCTTGTATTGTATAGGCTCCTAAACCCTCATCTGGACCTCACAAGTCCAGGGAATGCCTCCCCCTCATACTTATTTTGCGAAATAGGTTGAAGTATGCTTTAACATACCGTGAAGTCATTGCTATTCTGATGCAACGACATGTCCTTGTTGATGGCAAAGTCAGAACAGACAAGACGTATCCTGCTGGTTTCATGGGTATGTATGTGGCATGTTAATTTTTTATCATGCTATTTCGAAAAGTCAGAATTTTTGCCTGTATTATCATCATGTTATCATGTTATTGTTGTAATTTTTCTTTGCTTTGAGGTTATACAATTTGCTGAATGCTTATTATTATTGTTTTTTGAGCTTTGATGAATTTTATGTATTCAGCAAGATCTGTTAGACTGGCCATGATTAATTTTTAACCGAATCTCTAGATTTACGCTCAAAGTTAAATCATAGATGTAGGATATGGTTGTCACTCTGAGATTACATTGTCATCGATAACCATTATTTCCATCATTATCCGATGACTTGTATTGTGAGCTGGAATCTGGATTAATCAAATTAGTTCCAGTCCTGCTGAGGCCTCTATTTCCCTCCTCACCCTAGAGTTTGTTTGTCCATTTTAACACCAAGATTTTATAGTTCTATTGATTTGGCCAAAGGCACTTTTTTCTAAGATTGTTTGTTGTTACAGATGTTGTATCCATCCCTAAAACAAATGAGAACTTCCACCTGCTTTATGACACCAAAGGCCGATTTCGCCTCCACTCAGTTAGGGATGATGAGGCTAAGGTACTTTTATTTGGTCACATTGAATAGTTTTCACGATGCAATTATACCATTATATATATGATACGATTGTGGACTTTTGATTCATTGTGTGAGCTCTTCTACATATTTTCAAAGAAATTGATTTTTATGCTAGTGATGCCAATTTCTGGATTTTTTGTAGTTGTTTTGAGTTTGAGTTGCAGCCTTGTAAATAATTGATAGTTATGGTTTAATGGGATTTCCTTGAATGTGTTGTATATGGCAGTTCAAGCTATGCAAGGTTCGATCTGTGCAGTTTGGGCAGAAAGGTATCCCATACCTGAACACCTATGACGGTCGCACTATCCGCTACCCAGACCCTCTCATCAGGGCTAACGACACCATTAAGCTGGATTTGGAAGAAAACAAGATCGTTGATATGATCAAATTTGATGTTGGGAATGTAGTTATGGTAACAGGTGGAAGGAACAGGGGGCGTGTTGGAGTGATCAAGAACAGGGAAAAGCATAAGGGAACCTTTGAGACTATCCATGTCCAGGATGCCACTGGTCATGAATTTGCAACTCGATTGGGCAACGTGTTCACCATTGGGAAGGGGACAAAACCATGGGTATCACTTCCCAAAGGTAAGGGTATTAAGCTGTCAATCATTGAGGAAGCTAGGAAAAGGATTGCAGCCCAACAAGCAACTGCTGCTTAAACCCGTTTTGGATGAGTAGACTTGAGTGCTTAGTAGTTTCATTCTATGATTTTCGTTTCTAGTTTCTTTTGTCTTGAGATTTTATCCCGTTGAATTTTGATTCTTGTACTATATAACTTTAATATGTTTGTTATATCCATGAAGTAATACTTTCATTCCCTAATTTCAATTTGGCTTATTGTAGTAGATGACAATTGAGTCATGTCCACCTTGGGATCGTGCAAATTTTCAAATGAATTGTTTTCTTTTTTTGCGTACTATTTTAATGATTCATCGAAACTTAATTGTTGTTGAGTTGTGCTTTGCTGTGACTAGTATTTCCAAGTCTTTTTTGTTTTACATAAATTCTCCATTTGTTTTCACGGAATTTTGATGTGTTTCACGTGGTGTTATATAATTCTTGCCAATCTGATATGTTGCAGAATGCAGATGGTAAATTTTTTTCACATGTAGTTGATAATATGGAAAGCATTAGCAACACAAACTAATCCCTGTACCATAATCATAAAATCTGCAGCTTCTGAAACTTGTCTTCTCTCGGATGAAATTTTGGTACCTCTGAAGTTCTGGTGTGTTAATTCATGGTTCTTTCATAAATACGAAAAATTAAGGGCTTGTTTAATTTTAGAAAATATTTTATGTTTTTATTTTAAATCACAAAATTATCATCTTAGTTTTAATATTAAATTTGTCATATTACTTTTTTTTAAAGTTTATATAGGAAATAATGAAAATATAAAAAAAATTATTTTTAATGATTTTTGTATAAATTTTTAAAAATAGAAAATAATGACAATTTTATAATTAAAATTAACATAATAATTTATTAATGATTAAAGTAAAAGCAAAATAAAAATTGACGATAGTCTTGTTAGACTTATGATTTAGGGTGAGTTTGGAATAATGTATAAGCAACTTATAGAATTAGTTTATGACTCTCATAAATTATTTTTGACTTATTTTGATAAGTTACTTAATACAACTAATCAAATTAAGTTATTTTTAACTTATTTCAATAAATTTTGTATTCAAATTAATAGTGTAAACTATCATTTAAAATACTTTATTATATAAGTTTTTAATTAAGTTATGTATTTAAACACACTGTTATAATTTTAAGTATACCTAATGAGAGTTGCATTCGTGTTAGTAGGATGTAAAAAATGAAGTCTAGATGTTTTTGTCTAGAGGTGTCAATTTGGGTTAGAATTGGTAGGTTAACCTACCTTACTATAAGTTTTATGTAAGTTGGATTGAGAAAAAAAATAACTTAAATTTGAAGTGAGTTTTTTTTTTATAGTTCGATTTACAAAATTCGGCTCACACTAGACCAAATTTGTGGTGAGCCGGATTGCCTCGCAGGTTATTACCTAAAAATAAAACTCTCATCTGTATTATCACATAAAACAAAAAAAAATGAAAAGAAGTTGGAGATTATGGATTATGGAATGTTAGTTTTATTATGGATTGTGAACTATGGATTTATTTACTATGAAATATGTAATTTGTTTGTATTTTCATAGTAATTATTGTAATGTTTGTTGATTGTGTATTGTATGAAATTTGAATGTAAGGAAAATTTATTCTTTTTTTTTTTGCATTTTCACCACTTTTATTTGATTTTCTAATTTTTAAAAAGTTGGGTCAACCTGGGAGCCATCCGATGGGTTGGTTGGTTAAGTTGGGTTGAAAAAAATTAACTCACTTTGGAAATGAGTTAGGTTGAGCTAAATCGTTAATAATGTCAACTTGAAATAAGCCAACCCACATGGCTGGATTGGTCTGTTTTAACAACTCTAATAATTACTAATAAAAAATAATAAAGTATTGTTTTGGTAAAATCATACAACAAATAATCGATGGAGGTCACAAGAGAGTGTGAGGTTTATAACTATTTCAATGAAAAACTAACTCTTTTTTATTCAGGCTCCCTTTCTAAAACCTCTCCATTTTGATCACTAACACACATATTCTAGCATGTACCAACATTGACAACATGATGTTTTTTAGCCAACTCATCATTCATCAACTTGGCAATCCAAAGTAGAAGTGAAACTATGATTATGTGTAGAATATAATCGTGTCAAAAGAATGATTGTGATAGTAGTATCATATTAAGTAATTAAAGGAGTTTAACATGGTACTTAAGCTATGTGCTTTCTCATATAATAAATTAATCTTTTGGGTCGAGTTCTCCATATGTGTTTGAATCTTGTCAATTGATGTTTTTATTGAGAGTCACATTTACAAAAAAGCTACCTATCAATATTGATAGGTGAGTAAAATTATTAAAAGAGGAATAACTATCATCAAGTCAATATCAATACAAAGAAAGCCGACGTGGACGTAAGCTCTTAAAGGGACATCAATAATAGGTGTCTCACATCGACTAATTAAGAGAGTTCAATATGATACTTAAGTTATGAAACTCTCTAACCTAATAGACCAATATTTTGAATTGATGATGTGATTAACTAAATTCTATTTTCCATGATTTGATGATTTGATTACTAAATTCAAATATCTAAAACTAATTTAAAACTCAATTATCATCAAACAAAAATCATAACATTAAAGGGGTATAAGGAGCCAAACCATTACAAAGTTCAAAGATTACAAACAATGCATTGCAAAATACAAAAGACTTGAATAATGAGGTGTGTGGGAAGACTTGAAGTTGGCTTAGGCAAAGGTTTGATTAATGTATAATCTGTCATAATCGTTTTTTAAGAAATTTTCAGTCAATCCATTCATCTTGCTAAAAGGACATCGATTTACCATAACCCACATTCCAACCCATGCCCTCATCAAACTAGTTGCTATCTCCTATTTTGTTCAATACATCTTTCCACCAAATTGACACATTAGATTCCATATTTTCCATTAAGAACTCTATATAATATTGTTTCTTAGCTGTCAAAAATTTCCACCTCCACTATGTTAGCAGAACAAGATTAAAGCTCTCATGATCTTTAATTCCCACAACTCCCTCATTTTTTTTGTCTACAATTACGTATAGTTTTCTAATCTACCCAAACAATTTTCCTCTTATTCTCTTCCCCACCTCACAGTATTCTTTGTAAACAAGAGTTATGTATCGAGCATTCCTTTAGGAGGAAAAAAGGAAAGAACGAATGAGGGAGAGAAATAGATGATAAATTTTAACAAACTAATGTGTCCAACAAAGGAGATGAACCTCTTTTTCCAAAGGGACGGATTGTTCATTTTTTTAACAATTGGATTCCATGCATGCATGTAGATGTTTTTCTTAGATTTGCTCCAACTGGTATTCTAAGAAAAAAGATATCTTTCACCTGACAATAGAGGTATGTTGCAAAATCATTTCGATCCAAAAAAGGTACTAATATTCCTATTAGCTTATTTTTGTAGAACTTGATTCTTGTGCTCGGAGCATCTTAGGGCATATTTTAAAGTTTTTAATTCTTTCATTCTTTGATGTAGAAAAATAAGGTGTCATATGTAAATTATGGATGAGAAGTATATATTCTATTTTGACTCGTCTTATATCTCTTAACGAATCATTTTTTAGTTACAACTTTTCTTAGACTAAAGTTTAAGATTAACTCTTAGTATTTACCAGAAAGAGAAAAAATATATAAGAAAATTTCCTTATCTAATTATTTTTTAAAAAGTTTAAATGATTTTCATCGAATAAATTTAACACCGTAACAAACTCAAGACAATCATGAACTCTAACATTGGTCCATGAACTTTCCTTTTTGGGAAATAATGCCACAAACATGAAATTACTACCCGTAGGAAATCTTCCAAAATCACTCAACCTTTTCATCGAACCATACTTTAGCGTGACGGAGGAGTCATGTGATTTGGCTGTACAGTGAAAAACTATGTATAATTGATCAAATTTTGAATGGGGTAATCAAAACACAAAAATTATAGACTGATTTTATAAAACATAACAGTGAGATATACAAGTTTTTCTTCACATGGAATTACCAGCAACATTTGCTTATGAAAAATGCATGTGTATAGGCTTTCAGTGGATAACATCGTCATTTTGTCAAGCCGCAATTAATTAACAAATTAACTATAGTGTGCTGATGAAGTCAAGATTATAATCCCATATATGAAAAAGCACAATGATTACAAAATTTTAGTTATACCAACTTTATTGTTTTATAATATTTATGGCTTTCATAGTTCTATTTGTATCTTTTGTGGTGCTTATGTTGTGTGTTTGGCGGCATCAGTACATTGGTAAAATTTCTGAAAAGGAGTTCCCCACTCACTCATCAGTAGTGGTGGCCACTTCTAAGTTCTAACCAAACACGGTTCTATTCTATATTGACTTTAACTACTCAAAAATTTCACAGTACCCACAAGTTAAAAATTACCTAACCTATTTAGGCATAATTATTGATCACTAGAAGAGGTTTAAAATTATTTTATTTTTCACGCATATCTATCCCTTTGGTTACATTGAAAGGGGATGGTTTTGTTGAATTGTGAAGTTATTGAATTGATGATCTGGTTACATCTTGGGTATGGATTAAGCATAGAGTGGAGCAATTGAAATTTTCCCGCGCATTCGTAATAATATACTATGTACAGAAATTAAAATGTAATTAAATAATATGATAAAATTTATTTTTTAAAACTATACAATTGCAATTATAAACATAATTATAAAGTTTTATACGGTATAAAGTTGATCATGAATTCAACTTTATATTGCTAACAAAAAATAACAAATTAACAACTAACATTTGTTTATTAAAAAATACAAAATTTTAAAATAACTGTAAAATTATCAAACTAATTATGAAACTGACTAGTTATTTTTTTAATTTTTTTTTCTCAATTTATTCAAGTAAGCTAATTATATCTTTTTAAACTTTTTCATGTTTTTAAGTATAATTTTTCAAAAAATCAAAAATGTTAAAGGGGCCATCACCACCTATGGCCCAGTGTACCTTCACATATATTAAAAATATTAATTGAAAGTAGTTATTTGTATTTTAATGATATCAAATACTTGATGAAGTTGATTAAAATGCTCTTAATAACATTTATTGCTTAAAACATGAGCTGTATTGGAAATATATATAAGAATGATATAATATGTAAGCATTTAATAATATTGGAAAAACAGAATTTTGTTTAAATTTTGAGACAAAAGAATTTTATTTAAATTTGCAATGTAAGTTGTTTGAGTTAGTATTAATCTTTTTTTATTTAAATTAGTCCTTAGACCACAAATTAAAAACATCTGTAAAAGTTCTATTGCTATTTCGTAAGGCATTCCATATCGATGTACGATCAATATAGCCAAAACTACACCTAAAACCCAAGTTAATTCATGAGGTTTTTTAAAACCACATGTGATTAGCATTAAGACCATCATACTAGCTGACTGATTTACTTTTATATCCCATAGCTTCGGCAGACTGCTTAGCCCCCATTCATCTTCGGCACAAAAGTGCTTGATTAGTGAACTATTACGTACTCTTTTAAGGGTGACTGCTTCTAGGCAAACCCCCGACTGTATTTGCACCCTTACATTCCTTTATCATTGAGCGGCCATTTAGAGGCGTTAGTTGGTTATTCGGGTTGTTTCCCTCTTAACGATGAATAAAAGATTTCTTACTACTTGAGCAAATATAATGGTAGCCTAGGCTTCACCTATTTCTATATGTTTCTTTTCCTCATTTTGATTATTTTTTCTTCAACTTTTTTGTCACCTTGTTTTTTCTTTTCCTTTGAATAATCTAAAATTTGAAATTTTATTTTCTTTCGTATTTAATTTTTGTTAAAAAAACTAAATTATTGACTCAAAACTATCAAAACAAAAAAATAGGTGTTCATCAATTTTGTCCAAAAGAAAGGGAGAATACACATTTCTTTGAAAAAGTTTCCAAGTAACTATTTTTCGCTCCTTCTAGTTTGGAATATAAACAACAAAATTTTGAAATGTTTAGGTCTAAAATATAAGTAAAAGCTAATTAATTAGACGTCATTTAATGATACAATTCCTATAATACCTTTCTATAACCTTTCTATCGACGAAGGGAAATAATGTGAATGAATTTTAAAACGGAGAGAGAAATCATTGTTTATTTAACAATTATAGTCCACTATTTAATAATATTAAATAAGATAAACTAACATTCTTAACAATTAGCGTGAATTAGTTATTTGTTTACTTATATTCAAGATTGGAGGAGGTATATGTTTTAGAAATGTAACGTTTTCATTTTCTTCTTCATTAAAAAAATCATAAAATGTTTCGCGTTAGTCTCTAAATATATTTATGTATACTTAATAAGTTCACAAGAGACCATTCTATCTTAGTCTAAGATATTTACATTGATGAAACTAATTCTTCTAACAAAATTCTTTTCATCCATAATATATACTCAAACCTAGGATCTTATTTACTTATGAACAATCAAACATGTACATTTATTTCTCCCAGCCAACTATTTTACCCGAATACTCCCTATATCTTCTCCCCACTAACTTGACCAAAACACACCTAATCCTGTCCAGCCACCAAAGCTTCAGCTCTTACCCTTTGAAGGTAAGCTAACCAATACTTTAACTTCTACAAATTCCTCCCCAACAATGCCTAGAATTTGCTTTCTTTTACATGAAAATAGATATCCTTAGGTGGTACAAATGGATGTATATATCAACCATCAACTCTTTACATAGGAGGCTTTAACTAAAAACCTATTTTGGTCTATCTTCCTATGATAACCACCAAGCTCCCTATTTAAACTTCAATAAACCACCTTCATACCTAATTACTAAGTGGCCTTTGAAAAACTTTGCAACCAAATAGTTGGGCTCTACCTTGAAATTACCCTAGATTGCTTTATCTTTAGGTTCAAACCTGAAATCCAACGCAAACTCACCATTCTCCGTCCTTATTCTATCTCCCATGTTATTAGCCTCCCCAAGATGGTCAAGAGCAAACTACTTGACACCTCATCCACCTCCTATAGACCACATCCCCAACTCCCAAATAGCTTAACCAATACTCAAACCTAACCAAACCCCAACCCAACAAGATCATTCAACCATTGTCCTCCATATCTACCCTCATCCCCACACCCCTAAGCCCTATTTCCCTATAAAAAACTCACTACGACCCAAATGTAGAAGTGACACGCTCAAGGTCCCTAATAAAACCGTGCTTCCAAATATAACTTTGGGCATAAATGTCAACCCAAATTATTCCTATTACTTTTGGATGATGACAACCCTAATGATAATGATGCTTCCCCTTCACCCTTAACCCCACCACCAATCCAACCCGCACCTGTTATACCTAACATCCATTTCAAACTTTCCCACCTAGCCCTTAGTGAGGTAGTCTCCCCTAAAACCCTACGTCTCATGGGGGCCATTGAGGGCCACCTAGTCACCATCCTAATAGACACTGACATTTCCCATAATGTCATCCAACTTATATTAGCTAATGTTTTAGCCCTCCCTTTTCATCCATACCTTATTTCCCTGTCATGGTTGATAACGGGGCTGATATTTCCCTGTCATTTACTCCTTATTACAATCCTACTTGATTGTTTTTACTAAACCATAATGCCTGCCTCCAATCCCTATGACCACCACATTCGTCTCTTACCCAATACACCACCCATTGATGTCAAACCTTGCCGTTATCCCTATATCTAGAAATAGGCCGTGACCAAGCTTATTTCTGACCTATTACAAAATGAGCTCATTAGACCTAACATTAGCCCATTTTCTTATTCCCTAGTTTTACTGGTGAGGAAGAAAGATGATACCTGGTGTCTTTGTATGGACTTATGGCTTTGAATGTTGTTATTGTCAAGGATAAGTTTCCCATCCTTATCATAAATGAACTACTTGATGAATTAAGGGGAGCATCCTTCTTTACAAAGATTGATCTTCATTTAGGTTTCAACCAGATCAAGGTTGCCCTAGAAGACATCCACAAGACAACATTTAGGACCTTTAATGGTCACAATGAATTTTTAGTGACGCCCTTTGGCTGGCCTCACCAACGCTCCCTCAATATTCTAATTAGCCATGAATAACTTGCTATGTCCCTACCTTTATCGATTTGTTCTAGTGTTTTTTTTGACATTTTTAATTTTTAGTTCCTGCCTAGATGACCATTTGGGTCATTTATGGTTAATTTTACAACTTTTAGTTAACAATTGTTTCTTTACTAAGATTACTAAATGCGTTTTTGCTAAAGAATCCATTGACTACTCAGGCCACATTATTTCAGCTTAGGGTGTGCACCAAGATCCAAGAAAAATCCAAGCTATACTTGATTGGCTCGAACCACGTTCACTCTCAAAATTACATGGTTTCATCGACCTTGTTGGTTGTTATTGACGTTTCATATATGCCAAACTTGTCTCTTGCCTCCCTGATTTACTTAAGTCATCAAGTTTTACATGGAGTTTAAAGGATTCTTTGGCCTTTATAGAGCTCAAGAGACACCTATGTCAGCTACCCACATTGGCCCTCCTTGATTTCCCCTATCCTTTAATGTGGTGATTGACATATCTTCCATTGTCCTCAGTGTTGTTCTTTCCCAAAAAGACATTTCTTTCCTTTTTTTTGTAAAAAGCTTTCCACCAAGCAAGAGCAAGCCTTCACCTACTCCAGGGAGATGTTAGGAATCAGATATCTATCAAAAAGTGGAGGCATTACTTAATAGAAAACTATTTCAGAATATTTATGAACCAAAAAAGTTTGAAAAATTTAATGTCTCAAGGTTTTCACACCTTTAAGCAACAACAATGGGCACTTAAGTTACAAGTATTCGTAGGCTCAAGAAAGAGAATTGTGTTGCCGATGCTTTGTCCAGAGTATCCATACCATCTGATCAACCATCACTCGAGACACCATTATTGCAGGCCCTATCATCTTTTGTTCCTCTAATACATGATGATCTTTGATAATTTTACCTTTCAAAATGAAAAATAACTAGTTCAAAAACTTTATGGGGACACCTCATGCAAACTACAGACACAAATAGGCACTCATTTACCATGGAAGAAAACTATACATACCTGATAAGTCTTTTTAGCATTCATCACTTATTCATGAGTACCACTCCTTACCTTTTATAGGGAATTATAGTATTAAAGCATATGTTGCTCGCCTCGCCCCTCGTTCTTTTGGCTTTTCCTCTTAAAAGATATTGACAAATATGTTCAAGCTTACCAACAAAATAAATGTCAATCTATGTACAAGACTGGTCTCCTTCAGTTTTTCCCAATACCTAGACAAGTCTAAGAGGACATTATTATGGATTTTATAACAAATCTACCTTCATCTTTTAAGCACACAACTATCTTTGGGTTATGGTTGATCATTTGTCTAAGTACACACATTTCATCATCTCACCCATATCATTCACACCCTGGTGCTTGCTCAACGGTTTATGGTAGAGATTCATTGTCTTCATGGTACCCGATCCACAAAGATCGAGTTTTTTCTTAGTAACTTTTGGCAAAACATTTTCAAGTTACAAGAAGCTCATTTGAAATTTAGTTCCTCCTATTACCAATCAGAGGTGGTCAACAAATAACTCGAAGCATACCTGAGATATTTTGCCAATGGTTATCCTAGGGGTTGGTTCCGCTTCTTGCACTTAGCAAAATTCTGGTATAACACAACCATCTATTCAACGATTGTCATGACATCGTTTCAAGCTCTTTATGGCTGCCTACCACCCACTGTCTCTGAATTTGCTTTGAACAACACCACTCTTCCCTACAGGAAATACAACACCTTTTAACCTATTTAAAAGAAACATTACAAAAAACCCAACAACGAATGTGCTCACAGGAAACACAAGAAACACAAATGTTACCTTTACTTAGGTGTTCCTCCACCTTTGACCTTATCACCAAATCTTCATGGGGCGTCGCGCTTCTTAGAAATTAGCAAAGCTATTTTGTAGCCTAGATATCCCTAAAAAATAACTCTTCACTTCCCTTGATATCCCCATTTCACATGTCTTTGACACTCCTTTGGCCCCACCAACTAATGACTTTCCCCGCATGCCCTATTTTTCAAACCTGCGCCTAGAAGCCTCTCACAACCTTATGGACAAGGCCATTTTGGATGGGTATGACATTGATAAACCCAAAAGAAACATGACTAAACCTACTTGGCTTGTGGATTATGTGACTCCTTGAATTATTTAGCTCCCCTAATTCTTGATTTCTTTTAATTAGCAAGGTTATTGGACTATTAGTTGTTGCTATTTACCTTTTCATTGTTGTTCTATGATGTTAGGCTTGTTTGCTTTATTTCAGCTTCTCAGTATTTAGTTCCTGTTTTACTTGTTTGTTTGGTATGAAAAAGAATTATATATGAATTTTGTTATTTCTCTCTTTGATTTTTCTTTCCTTCTCCTCGTAACCCTACTTTCCTCCTCTCTGAAGCTACCATTTGATGGATTTGCATGGCCTCTTTGACAGCTAGCATTTGATAGGCCAACTTTTACCTATCAGTGGCAGAGATGATGCGAGAGTAGAGACATGACCAGAGGTGGGATTGGAGGGGATGCTTGCGGTTTTGAAGTAAAAAAATATTATTTTTATGTTGGACAAACCAACGATATATAGAGTCCACTTCAAAGCCGATGCTACATTATTACATCAGTCAATCCAACCGATGCTTGACGTTTATAATAACGGTTTTAGCATATCGGTCCCAACGCCAATGCTTCATTAGCATTTGCACCAATTCTCTGCACGTTTTGTGTTACACACTAACTCATGAATTTCTTGTTCAAATTATTATGGAGAAGACAGCCATATACCATCCAGTAATAAACGTTGACCTAATTATTTACCAAATTAATGTCCCGATGGTTTCCACGAACCATCCAACAGTAGCTTTTCGTTGTCCTTCATTAAATTTTATAACACAAGAGGCAAGACAAGATTATTTTTTGATTTTGTTTCCTTTTCTATTTACGAAGTTTATATTTTCTTCTTTCCTTTCTCTAACCCTTCCCTTTCCTCCAAAAATTTCAAACACAATAACATTGACATAGATTTCAGGTTGCGATAGTAGGATCCGTGTAAGGACAGAAACGAAAAACGTGTAGAAATTGTTCATATATAACAAGTGATGCCACTCAAGAATTCTCTTTTTGGTGACAATTTAATTAATTAATTAGCTAGCCTAGCCTCTTACCAGAGTGCCGTTTCAATTTAAAGGAACTTGTAATTTGCTCATGATATATGTATATATATATATATATATTCCGACAACATCCATATATAGCTAGTTAACGTACAATAACATACATGTAAGAGTAGAACCAAGATGAATTACAAGACGAGATTTATAGTTACGTGAGATAAACCTTGAGGCTTCAGCTACACACGTCACCAATAACACTGATCCAACCACTTCTGCACCCTCAAATCTCTATAGAACCTTGCTATGAACTCTTCCGCAGCCTCATCCACGTGGAAATCTTTTTCCACCCTGTCCTTCAACATCGTACCCCCCATCTTCACGCGCCTCTCTATCGGCACATAATGCCCCACCACCGCGTCGCTCTCGGCGCCACGGCACAGTCTCACCGCGCGGTGCGACGGAGACATCTTCCTCTGGCTGAGGCGAGGCGGGCTGCCGCTGCAGCTGAACTGGTACTCGAGCGGCGACACGTGGGCGTCGCGTGGGCGACACGTGAGCGCTTCGTGGTGTCGCAGCATGGCGTGGTTGAGTGCCTTGCCAATGTTCTTCCCTCGCTTCATCACGTGTTGCACGTCGTGCACCACTTTGCTTTTGTACACGCCGTTTTGTATGATGATGCCTAGCAAACGCAGCGTTTTGCACACTTCTGCCAGTACTGGTGCCCGGTTGGGATCCATACATGTGATGTCTGTGACGTTTGGAAGATAGTTATCTGTGCGTAGTTTCATTCTGGGTGTGAAGTTAAGGGAGAAGAGTTTAAAGATAAGGGCAGAGAGGTTGGTTTGATCCATGTTTGCCGTTAGGGATATATAGTAGTAGTGAAGTGTAATCATTACGGTTTTATTGTGGATTTCCTCTTTTTACTTTCTTTCCTTGTTATTGGATGTTCTTTTGCAATTATTATCTTATTATAACGCCTACACTTGTTCCTTTTCCTTTTCCCTATACTTTATTATTTTCTTCATCTATAATGTTCTTCAACAGTTCCCTGACTTGCCGCTACATTTACTCTCTTTTTTTCTCGTTTGTTGTCAACTAATGGTTATTGGGTGTGTGTATTAATGGGTAAAATGGTTTTTTTTTAATTAGCTTGAGTCATTGGAAATAACAAAATTATGACTACCCGGATTTAGCAGTGCTGTAGTAATTGGAACTAGAACTCGAATTTAAAATTTGTTGAAAATTTTAGCATGTATGTAATATCAAGAGTGAGGCTTTGAAGAATGACAGTAGAATAGTTAGATGGGAATTGATTAATTTGAAGATATATGGCACCAACCGAAACACAAACAGATGTGTTGTGGACCCAGCGGCGTGTGTTGATGGTGTAGGAGACTAGTACTAGTACACTTGAGTGAGAATTTTCTTTTCTATATTTTATTAGGATTGTGGATATAAATATATGAAGAAAAGCAACAGTAATATAAATTAGCAGTGGAGGGGTCTCCAAATGACAACTTTTGGTTAGGCGTAAGTCTTCCTTTAGCCCTACATTATCCATATTTAATTTCCAACTTACATGTAAAAGATACACTAGCCAATATATACACCGCACACTCTCTTTATTTTATTTCCTCACATGGCCTACGATCATGATGATAGTATCAAATTATCAATCCTCAGGAATCCTATAGTCGGTGATCGAATAATGTTTTTATAATTAACTCACACTTCAATTATTTAATCTGAAAATCCTTCATTTGTACTTATCGAAAGTAGTCATCAATTTTAAATAATTAATGCTAATATCCTTAACATTTTTGAATTTTCTTTCCCTCTTTTTTTTGCCAGGGATTGCGAATATGTTGTTAACATAGGCCATGACTTAAGGCTAAAATATATTTAAAATTAAGTGAGTAAATGTGATATATAATTTTATATCTTCGTATTAAAAATAGGGACCTACCATAACAGTGTATGTGCCCCGCGAGGGTGTGGGGATGCATGGTTAATGTTTTATCAATTATACTTGCAGAGCACATACGTATGATCCTCACAGAAAACCAGAACAACGATGTCAAGTTATTTTCAGTTGGTCGTGATCATAATACCGTTCAGCTGATTCTTTCAGTCATCATCAATTGTCAAGTTACAATTATTAATATCCTCGTACATATATTCAACAAGTTATTTAATTTCTACATAGCCACAACTAGAAGAAAAGGAGACAGGTATGTAGATACTGTGAGTACACCGAATTTTCAACTTTTTTCCCCTTTGAAGTACCACATTTAAAGTTTTCATCTTAATCATTATATATATTCTTGCGAATACATTATTATATGTTTGAGATTTCTAATCAAACCCTATTACTTGTCCACCATCCAACTAGCTAGGTTGAGTCAAAAGGTTAGAAAAACTTTTTTTCTATCGGATCTTTCTCTTTTTTTATCTTTGTAAAAATATGTTGTAAGTGTCCATCTTGATGATTTTTTTTGCCCATTTTAATCCTTTTTAGGGCTTATAAAATGGCTCAACCAATATTTTGAAACACATCTAAGAGAGCAGATCATTTTTCTCCTTTTCCCCCGTCTCTTAGCTCCTCTAGCTAGTGTTGTTGAATTTTCAACATGTGAGTTTCGGAGTGTACTAATTCCTACATGTGATTATGTAAACTTTTTTAGGAGCAATATCGACATTTGTTTGCACTACGGGTGAAATAACATTTTGAAACTAAAAGTTGCATCTTTGTTCGTTGCCTTTTCTAATTCCGAGAACTTTGTTCACCAACGAGCATGCGTTGCTTGACTTCTCTGAAGTTGTTTTTGTTCTTGTGGAGGCAACTTTGGTGGACAACATAGCCAAATGGGTCCTAGATAAAATGAGCTACTAGATATATCTACGTAACCAAAGAGTCGTTTCAAGAATTTGAAGATACAACAAATAGTGACATGGGTAATTTTGCAACTGCTAAAGTATATGGTAAAGGAAAAATTCTTTTCAAATTAACATCTACTAAAACTCTAGCTTTATCCAATGTGCTTTATGTTTCCTCTATGCGTAGGGTTTCTGATGTTTTACTTAATAAGGTTGGACTAAAAATAACTTTAAAATATGAGAAAATAGCTTTAGAATCTGTTTGTGTTAAACACTGCTGATAATAATAATAATAATGCTTCTTCTGTTTATGTTACGGGAGTTTGTTGATATTTGACATGGTAGACTAGGACATATTATGCATCAATAAAGAGACTCAATCAATGGATATGTCTGGTATTGTATCCCTAAGTCTAGTGGGGATCTCAAGATCTAGGTGTGTTGTCCAATCCAAACCGATATCTCGTGTTAATGGGTGAAATATGATGTCACCTACAAGAACACTCAAATATTTAAGTTAGTAGGATACACAATACTAAAGCTCAAACGTTAGGTTAGATTGAACGTACCTCAAATGTAATGATTGATATATATATATATATATATATATATATATATATATATATATATATATATGATCAATCTTTTGTAATGATGTATGTATCAATACTTTTCCATAAAGTGAGAGGAAAATTGACAAAAGCACAATCATTTTGACACATCTGCGTGCATTCTGTGATATGCTCCAAGTGTGGGTCTTTAACCTTTGTTAGATATGTGCCTTTGAATGCCAGTATTAGGCCCAAATCACCATCCCTTTTTGAAACTGCTGATTCTAAATGTCAAATTTGTGTAGAAGCAAAATACATAAAACCTTTCAAATGAGTGGGTACAAGATAAATTGAACTTTTAGAATTAATACACTCAGACTTGATTGATTTTAAAAGTTCTACGAGTAATATGTTACATTTGTAGATGATTCCTTGTGGTATATGCTACAAAAAGTGAAATACATTTAATAATGAATAATCATACATGAGAACTTGTTGACTTGCTTAGTAATTGGATTTTTAAAAGGAAAATACTAGCTGATGGGTAAATTCAATAGTTAAAACAAGATTACCTAAATTATTGTTAAATTTTAAACTGTATCAAAACTGTTTAAAAATTTTAAAATATTTTCCTAAAAAAATACCGCATTTAAAAAAATTGTTGGGACAATTCTTAGTTTTGTCATGTTATTTTAAGATTTGTTTGCTAACTTTAATCTTCAAATTTTTAATGCTTGCAAATAAATACTCGGTAATTTCTGTTAAAGAATTCTTACATTTTTCAAGACCAAGAAAAATTTTAAACTTAAACAATTTCTGCTTTATGGTTTTAATTTTTTAAGTCTTTTAAACAATTATTATCTTTAAACTTTATTGTTTACCATTGTAAATTTAATTTAAATTATTATAATGTTTCAATCACTACAAAAATCAAACAGTGACGAACGATTTTAATTCAAATTGTTTTAATCACTACAAGAATCAAACAATGACGAACGATTTAAGAGTAAAAATCCATGTTAAAATCTTTAGATATGGGGCACTGGATTTAAATGCATTTTTTGAAATTTCAAAATATGATATTAGTGCGGTTTCATTAGTAACCGCACCAATATAGTATTTAAAGTATAAAAAAAACCCACACTTGAATTCTCACCCCAACACTGCACATCGCTATTCTGCAGCACTTCATACCAAACGCCTTTTAATTTTATCAGTAGCAAAGCATACATATAAACATGAAACTTTTATATTTAAAAACCAATAGTAAGTGCACATCTTCTAATTCTAGATAACCAAAGGGCGTTTGGACAAAATTACAAACTATGATCTAGGTCCACAAGAAAAAAGGCATCATTCCCTTACGCTTGCTGATTAAAATTAAACTAGGATCATAGTAGCCTCTGGAAAGATTTCTCCTGCTATATTTTATTTTCCCTCAGAGTCACAATAGGCTAACTATAATAAGGGAAGAGAGGGGGACTTTAAGAATGTGGAGGTAGTGCAAGATACCATGACAACATCACCAATAGTCAGCTCAATTTCATATATGCCCGAGAGATAAAAAAGTTTATCCACAAAACCAAGAAAATCCTACAAGCCAAAATAAAATGCAAGGGAAAAAAGAACAAATAGAGGAAGATGATCCATGGTGAAATTTAAAAAATACAGCTAGAGTATGAAAATTGAAAAAAAAATTCCCAGCCAAAATAAAGCTTCTAAACTAGTTATTAAGAATCGGTAGTTCGACCTCTGCCAAGCTAATATGAGAACGAAGAAAGATGATTGTAATTAGAGTGTAATGGTCAAGTCCCAATGTTAGGAGCACTTGATTGGGATGCATTCAACCAGATAAAGGAATCAAAATTCCAATATATTCAATTATATTGTTAAATCTTATCATATAAGCTTGTTAATGTTAATATTGACACCCAAAGTAAGACCTTAAGCAGAATAATAAAAAAGAAAAAGGCAAATAGAAACATGCCAAATTTAACATTGCTTCTGGAACCTCAATTCTACTAAAAACTTTTCTCAAAACTCCTATTTATATAAACGACACATCTCAAAAAAAGAAAAGTAAATATGAATGCAGTTTTTACAATCAGAATGTCATTATCTTTCACATTTGAGGAAATCATGTCATTGTCAATGGTGAAACATAATGGAACAGATCTCAGATGAGAACATTACTTAGTTAACTATAGTTTATCCGGTATGAATGGTGTATATAACAACAAATTATAAGAAAATTACTTTCGTAAATCGAGAGTATAGAAATAAAGATGCTCAAATCAATTCCTTTTTTAAGCAGACAATGTTATTAAGATAGGAATTCTTCTTACAATCAGTTTTAAGTAACTATTGAGTCATTTCATCCGATTTGATATGGCCACATATGTGCATCAATCAGCATCATTATCTTGTATGCCATAGTTAATGTTCTACATCAACTCAAATTTCAGTACCAACAGAGTTAGTAGTAACAATCATCAGAAGCAGTGAAAGTGTGAAATGCAATAACTAGTAAACCATTTTCAATACCTTAACAATAGGTCTATGTTCTCCTTCAACATTGTAGATGTTAGCAGCTGCATACTACCCAATTCCACCAACAATCCCAAATTTCAGCAGCGCAGAGGCTGCACGGCCACCAGGAACGTTCGGAACTTTCACATTCTTCAGATTCATTTTTTTTTCCCGAATAAAATAGAAATGCAAACGCAAATGCAAGCAACATCAAGTACAATTGCAGATTCCATAGTGAGGAAACAAAACACAAACACACGATACAGAATCAATAAACTTGAAAAGAAGAGAAATAAAAATAAAAATGTCAATCGATTTTCCTTTTCTTCTTCTTCTAATAGACTGATGATAGTAATAAATTTTTTGTGTTGATTGTGCCATCAGTATGCTTTTGGTACAATTACAGAGCAACCCAAAGGACTACAGCATCATGCGGTTGATCAATAAAGGACTACAGAAATCTGAATCCTAAATTGGAGCAAGCATATGGGATCCTAAGACTGAAGATATTCTTCCTTTTTTTTTTTTTCCTTTCAATATATATATATATAGATATATAATGTGATTTCAAATTACTTTCTTTATCCTCTGTAGAAACAATCAATAAATAAACTTTAAAATTTTAAAATAGTAAAAATTTGTATAAAACATAGTCTATGTGTAATTTCTAACCTAAAAATTATATAGATTTGTTTGTTTATTTATTTATTTGTCATACGAGCTCATGAATTAAATAAGTTGAACTATTTATTTATTTGTTATACCGAGTTCACGTTATTTAGTTGACGAACTTCAATTCTTAGATTAAGTTTAACTTGTTTGATTCGTGAACTAAGTTGATCAAATCAATCAACAGATTGAATGCTGAGTTGATTCTTCATATCTTACTAAAATATAGACGAAGAAGAGAAACATAACAAGTTTGCAAATGGCGACAATTAAGGCCGAATTTACAATTTCACACAAATTAGTGTCCAATCTTAGTTGCTAATTTTTATTATTACTATAGTGCACACAACCAAAAGGTTTGAAGAAATTACGCAAATAATTGAATGGTACCAAAGGCGAGATAAAAAGGAGCTAGAGATGGAGAAAGTGCTAATAATTTGAAATGATAAAAAGAATCCAAAACAGAAATGTCACAATATTTATTCTTATTATTCTGATCATGTTTACAACACATGGATGCCAAATTATTAAACCTGAATCCTATTGGCCATGAACAGGAGAGAGGAATGAATGTAGTCATTCAAATCTTGGAAGCTCCAGCCTTCAACAGGATCACTAACAAAGCCCCATTCAATCTGGCAGGAACCCCCATTGATGGGCAGCACTTTGAGGGTGGCAACATAAGACTTGAATCCAACGTTGTTGTCAAGAACTTCATAGGACAAACAGCGTTGGATGGGATCGATTGAGAGTAGCTTCTCTTTGGCCCACTTGATGGCTGTTGCGTCTTCAACATTGGAAGCACAATAGCGGATTAGGCCAGGTTGACCAAGAACCCCTTCAACTTGGTAACAAGTATCTATGGGGATCCACTTGTGTAGGTTGCAGAAATCCTGTATCACGGACCATGCTTCTTCTGCACCCACGCCTCCTACCTCAACACTCACTTTGCCTTCCCATTTTGGTTCTCCCATTCTTCTTCACTCACTGTGTCTGTGTGGGGACAAAGATATATATATATATATACACTTCAAGTATGATATG
Source organism: Clitoria ternatea (assembly GCA_037962975.1). Taxonomy (NCBI): domain Eukaryota; kingdom Viridiplantae; phylum Streptophyta; class Magnoliopsida; order Fabales; family Fabaceae; genus Clitoria; species Clitoria ternatea. The sequence goes on from CM075670.1 coordinate 292,348,830, forward strand.
AGGAATTATTGGGGAACTGCGCTTACTCTTGCAACCACACTTTTTTTCTCTCGAAATTCAAGAAGATATTTTATTTTTGTCCATTTTGGGATTGTCATAATTACGAAGATTCTCTTTAATTAAGAAATCAATATTTCAATTTTTTTACTCCCTACTGTTCCCATCACTTAGTTTTGATTTTTTCCGTAAAATTATAATTTCTATGAAGTATTTATTAAAGTTTTATTATTATTTATTTTTTAATTATAAAAAATAATATATCATTTGAGAAATAGGGATATAAATCAGCTAGTTTGTTCGTTGGGTGTCTATAACTTTATCATATTTAAGGTCTATCTAGTTTAGACGACTTGTTAAAAAATATTAGGTTTAGGCTTTTTAAGAAACTTATTTAATTAAATAGGTCAGTAGCTTTTAGAAAAGTCTAAGAAACCTATTAGGTCAGCCTGTTTAGTTTGTCTGTTATGTTAAACATATATATATATATATTTAATGTATTTATAATATAATAAAATAATTTTAAATAAAATATTTATAAAAAGTTTAATTATATAACTTAAATAAAATAAGAAAGTCTTAAAATTATGATTAATGTGTTATGTTTGGTTGGATATACACTTCAAGTAGGAAGAATTATTAGGGATGGATATTATCATTTCCCCGTATAAACAAAAGTAACTCTAATTAATTTCACACATATTAAGAATAATGATTGAAAGTAATTATTTACATTAATGTTATTAAATATTGATATAGTTTCCTAATATATATCATTTAATTAATTATTTAATTTTAATGTTATTAAAATATTAAAATTTAATATTAATTATTTATAATTAATGTTTAATATTTATTATTTACTAATTCATATTTTGTATTTAGTATTTAATATTTATATTTAGTAATTAATATTTATTATTTATTATTTAATATTAATATTTAATATTAATATTTAATATTTAAATTTTTCTAAAAATTCATTGACCTAACTTTTTTGGTTGAAAACAACCCCTTCATTAATCATTTTCACCCAACGTATGTTTCCTAAATCCAACTTAGTTTGGTTCATAGAAAAAAGCACCCAAGTAGGGAAATACACATTTCAAAACTTGATTTGGTTGATATCATTTTATTTAGGTTGCGCAACTTGGTTGTGGTAGTAATGACAATGAGGCGGGTTGGAAGGTGGGTTTAGGTCTTCTAGACCTTAATCTTGTGAAAGTTAGGGGTGATTTATTTCTTCCCAGCCTCAACCACATGAAAGTCAAAGTGGGTTCCAGTGCAGGTTTAAAAGAGGCAGATTTAAAATTATGCAACATAAACATATCTCTATGAGTCCTTATTAAGTTTACGAAAACCCATGAGTTTCACATATTATTATATTAATTAAATTTTTATTAACTTTAATAACAAATATATATATATATATTAATAAAAGTGATATATATCTAATACATTGTAATCAAAGTAATATTTGAAAATAGTCTTGAAAATAAAATAATAATAATAAACTGAAAAATTATCTCATATTTTTTAAAATATATATTACTTTATTACTTTATCATTCTTATTAACTATTATTATAATTAAAATTAGTTAACTTTTATAACGAGGCAGGTTCGAGGCCGACTTCAGGGCGGATACTTTCTCAAACCTGGCTCATCCCTACCAAAATCAAGTCGAGGTCATGTTTCCCTTGATCCCAGTTAAAATGAGTTTTCCTCGTCAAAGTTAAAACAGATGTGGTCTGTACTCACGAGTTTGAGTCTCATTGTCATCCCTAATTGGGGGTTTCTAACTTTTATCCAAAACTGCAATTAAACCTAAAACTAATAATGTGAATCGACACTATACATACATATATAACAATTTAATTTAATTGCAATTTAATTTTTACCAATAGACAATTCATCCTAAACCGATACTTATTGAATAGTAATTATATTTTCCTAATAATTTGTTGAAAATATATTAAATGCAGTTGATAAGTGAATAATTAATTTAAGTAGTGTATGTTTTATTCCCTTTAAGTAAGGTCTCTTATGTTTAAGTTTTGTTGATAAACAAATCACCATTAAGAGAGTTAATTTCACTATGTTGTGCATGCTCTTAGTTTAAACAATTATTTTTAGTAGAAGATACCGTGGTTAAAAAATATTATATGTAATTGTTTCACATATATTTAAAAATGATTTATATTATATTTTATTCATGTACATATAAAATGTAACGTCCCCTTAGCGATTCTTAGAATTTATCTACGGTTACTGTATTTATGTAACTCTAACACTTTCCCTCAAGCTGGAGCATATAGGTCATATGCACCAAGCTTATTACATATGTAGTTAATTTAGGGATCCTTTAGAGATTTGATGAAAACATATATTAACTGTCATTAAAGCTAACAAAACTAGTAAATATTTCCCTAGACATGAGTTTCTTTATGATAAAATGGCAGTCAACTTCAATATGTTTCTTCCTTACATAAAAAAAATTGGATTTGATGCAATATGTATGATAGTCTAATTATCACAAATAAGTGACATTTGTGCAACCTCTCCAAACTTGAGTTTTTAAAGTAACTAGTTTAACCATATCAACTCCTGAGACGCTATAGCCATAGCAAGGTACTCCACCTCCACACAGGACCTAGCTACGACACTCCACTTATTGCTTCTCCAAGAAATAAGTTTACCCTCGACAAAAACACAATACCCGGAAGTAGACCTTCTATTATTGGGAGAACCTACCTAATCAACCAAAGTATCCTACAACTCGAGTATGTCCTCTGTCTTCATATAACAAACTCTTTCCTAGAGCTATTTTGACATACCAAACAATACGAGTCATCGCATCCCAATGTTCCTTACCTTGAGTGTTCAGGAATTGGCTTACCACACTTACTGTAAAGGAGATATCTGGGCGAGTGACAATGAGATAGTTTAACTTGTCAACTAAGCGTTTGTAACTTTTAGGCTCCAAAAGTGACTCCCATTTATTTGATAAGAGCTTGATATTAGAATCTATGGGAGTGCCGATTGACTTAAAGTTTAGTGATGGTAGAAAGAAAAGGAAAAATGATTTATTACTGATGATATGATTGGTGGCCTCAAAGTCAAAGACCCAAGGGCCCAAAGAATGGAAAATGTCAGCAAAGAAATTACCAATGTCTGCAACAATAGTAATGAAGCTGGAGGCCTGGCGTGCTTCAAACCACTTTAGGAAGTCAAGTCATTATAGGATGGCAATGAAGTCACACTCGGTAGCAACGATGGAGCAAACAACAACACAAAGGCACAAAAGTGTGAGCAGCCTAAGTAGTGCAAAAAGGTGACCATGAAGAGTCTAACATTTATCAATGGTGTGCCCTGATCTATGAAAATGGTCGCAATAAGGTCGTCACTTACCCATTTTGTGACGTCCTACGTCAATTTATATTTATTTCTACTATTTTAATTAATTTCACAATAAATTTTTTCGCATTTAATTAAATTTAATTAGATCTTAATTCAAAATGATATTTATTTTTCACTAAACATGTTCAGAATAATAATTATATAGCATCATAAAACTTTAAAGCTCAATTAAGTATGGAAGAAACCAAAAACCTGAGACAGGGCTCTGACACTGTGCGCCAGCCCCACACATAGCGTCTGCCCTCTGCTGCGCACCTCACGCTACGCGTCAGCCTCACGCGTAGCGTGGGCATGACAGTAACAGCATCTGATGCTGTCACACATTTTAAACCATTTAACCAACTTTTAACCTACCACTTTGGCCCGTTTTAGATCCGATTACCATGAAACTTCACGGGCCACATATTTTCCCCATTCCGGAACTGTTGGCACCATCCGTTCGCCAAAATTCCAATATATGCGCAAGTTATACGCAAAATGCAGATTTACTCAATTAGGTGCAAAACTCTTACACTAAACCTCCTAAATTGTTTCGAATTGTGCCAAAGCTAATACACATACATTCTAAATGTCCTAGAGGAGCTATCGGTACCTTTCAGGGTTTCCGAAACTCGTCGGATCTCAATTTCACCTACCCAGTTCCTTAAATTCATAAAATCAACTATATGCATGACTGCCTAAATCAATCCAAACATTATTCTAGCATCAGTCACATAACACACGCATCAATCATGCATCATTCAGAACCTGCCCATAGCATTCATCATTCACGCACATTGGCTCCGTGCCACATTTCATATCATACACATTAAACACATTATCATAGTTAATTCATCTCATCACACATGGTCTAGTACTCATCACACACCATAACAATCTATTGTTTATTACACACCTAAGCATGCACATTTATATATATTACATTCATTCATTCATTCCTTCTCCTTGGCATCAATCTTCCACTTGGCGCACCTCCGCGACATTAGCATCGTCCCTGTCACTGGTCACTAAAATGAAACAACAACAAGGGTGAGTGTTTGGAACATCATAATTAATATAGAACGAAATATATTAAACTTATTAATACCCACAGTTCATATTACATGAATTCTTAAGCATTCTGCACTTGTCCGTGTCAATATAAATACACATATACTTACTAATCTTTAACCCATTCAATGACACAAACTCGTTATAATTTCCATAGTTCATTCAAAACTATACACTCATTAATCCATATCATATTTTCAAATTCATAATTCATTTTCAATCATTAATCAATCATCAAATCCATATATATATATATATATCACAACTGACTCTCATATAATTCGACGCCTAGTATCCGGATACTAAAGGACTGGCCTTCAGCTGGGAGTCCGACTTGACATCCCGTGAACCCGACTTGGTTCACCAAGCCCGACTTGGCTCTCCACCTCAACCACTGGGTCTGACTTGACCACTGGGTAGCTCTACTGGGCACAAAGACCACTGGAGCCAGAAAACGAGGGGTATACATACCGTTGGCCATCCCATACCACATAATCACATCATATCTCATAAACATGGCATATCATCAACAAACAACATATGCAACTACCAGAAACTGGCATGTGCTCACAATACAGGACGACCGACTTGTCAAGCCCACCAAACATCATCACATATACACATATATGTTAATTCGCCAATAATCCATAACTCCACCATCTTAGTCATACTCAAATATGCATATACATTTCAAGGTGGAAATATCACACACATATGTTACTTTCATCATTCAAAGTAATCATCAATTTACATAATCAACATAATCAATATATTTCTTCATCGTTTCACCGTCTAATCTTACTTATACATACCCACATAATTATAACAATTATATTTAACTAACCTACATTATTTTTAATAACTTAGAATCAAATTCTACTCTCCCGTAATTTGTTCTCATATCGATTCTAATCAAGTATGACTCGAACACCCCCTTACCTATATTTCGAGCTCCGAGAGTTTGCTCAAGAGGTAGGTGGCGTTCTACAGCAGCTGGATTCATCGTTCCTCTTCTGCTTCCGACGTCCACTTCGTCGATCGCTTGCCTAACACTTGTTCCGGTACCTACGGTCACTGAAACATCAATTTAATTAGTATATTGCCTTTTTTACACTTCCAAACTCATTACCCAAGCTTCACAAGCCACTGAAACTTAGAATCAAAACCCCAATCACCACATGCGAATTCGGATTTCATGAGAGGAAGAAGAGAACAAAAGAGGAAGTTAGCAATTGAAGGTTCCTAGCACTTACCTTAGCCTCCAATTGCCCAAAACCACAAGAAATCCACAAACCCTAGCTGAAACGCCTCAAAGGAAGAGAGGAAAAGGAAGAAGAAGATTGCGGGTTCTGTTCTGTGTGACCCTGTTATAGAACAGGTCGCGATGCTGGCGCTACGCGTCAGCTCATTAAATCGCACCTGACGCTACGCGTCAGGGTCCTGATGCCATTTTCCTTAAAATTTTATTTAAAACTTCATTTCCCACTTAATATTTCATATACCATTTTTATTTTACGTCAAATAATAATTTACTCGCTTCCAATTTATTTTCTATTATTAAAACATCAGAGATGTTACACATTTTCCCTGGGGTTTTGGTGTTATTGTGGGAAAGTAAAGAAGAAGAATCAATGGGAGAAACAAATGGAGAAGTAGAAAGAGGCACCAAGGGGGAGGTTGGGTTATTAATGAAAAATAGAAGGATAGTGGCCAAGACATTATCTAAAGTAACCTTTATGGAACAACCCAGGGCCTAATCAGACCATACAAGGTTAGGGAATATAATAGTGCTATAGTAATTATATGGTAATAATAATATAGCAATATTATATTAAAAGAAATATAAGTAATATTATAAAATATAATGTATGTTGTCATACTTGTAAAAGGAATAAAAAGATCCAACAATTATTGATATATCCAGTATAGGGATAACAAAATCGATGTCAGTATCGATATCTATTTTCACTTATGTATTACACTCGTCCAGTGAGGTCTAGTATTGTATCTCCTAGTCCAGTAGAGAGACAAAAGTCTTGGTGTCGCTCTCCGATTATTACACTTGTCTATCACATTGTTGGGCAAAAGATGATGTCACCTGTAAGGACACTCTGACGCCCAAGTCAGTTTGGATAATCAATGTCAAAGCTTAAGCAAAGGTTGGTGAACGGACCTTATTGAGGCATGAACGAAATACATTTATAGAGTGTAATGGTGGGAGTGTCCTACGTGACATGTGTCAGTAAAGATTCCATAAATCATGGATAAGCTAACATGCTTGCAGGCGCTCTGACATCTTCTATAGGTGAATGGTCAGTGTCCCCTGTACATCTCCTGAGATTTTCTCTGACTCTAGTCACGTGCCACTCCAATCATTCATGACTCTAAGCAATACTGACTCTGGTCAAAGAGATCTATTATGGAGTCTTTGTATGAGGGTCAACTGAGGTCAACTGTGGCTTCCTTTGCAATGCCTCATATCGGAAGCTTTATCCCCAGCGGAAGCCCTTGGGCCAGTAGCCTTTAAGCCGACATCAAGCTTAGATTAGTTATCTATATCATATTCTTTTTATTTTAGTACATGTGTAACAAATGATTTATGGTTGTGATGTTCCTTCTTTGTTGAATAATCACGCCAAAATTATTATGTTCTCATAGTTATCAACTTTCTTTAAAGTCACATAACCAAGTTCACTATCATCGATATTTCAAGAAAATATCTCATATATAATCAATTGATTATTGTAATATTATTTTACTTTGTTGTTGAATTAAAAAATATATATTTTTATCTACTTCAACAATTAAAATATATCATTAATTAAACAACTACATTATTATTCAATTTTTGGTAGAATTATGTTTATATTTTTTAGTAAATCTCATATAGTTTTATTCAATTAAATAATCAATTTTAAGAATAATTTGATATTTTAAAACTTATAAAAATTTTATGAGAATTAGACAGAAAAATAACAATGATAATTTACACATAATACATAATTTAAAAAGTACAATTTTTTAATTACATTTAAAAATAATTTAAAATCATAAAATTAATAATATAATTTGATCCGGTCTTAATACCGGTATCCGATCTGCTATACATATTTCAACGTCTTTGATAAGACATCTACGTGTAACCGGTGTCATCGGTATACATCCGGACTGTAATTCCGTATCAGGCGTTCTCCCTATACCGGTTGTTCAGGATAACACCATGACACCGGACAACACACACGACACTGTGCAAAAGACAAGGATTGTTGCTACAGGGATCGATCAATAATTCCCTGCACTACGAGCCAAATTCTGCTCACGGGAATGGTCAACTTGTTCCCTAATCCTAGTCTACATTCTCTATGCTCAATATAAAATAGCCACTTGACCCAATCATGCAGGTAAGTGCGCAATATAATAATGCTAATGGGAGTTGGTGGTTCCCCACCAACAAGTCCTCGTTAATCGAGCCAACCAGGTATATGAACTCACTTCATGATTGAAGGGGGGGTTCTTCTTCAGCTCTTTTACGACTGATTCCTCTCTGAATACATTCCTTACTTGGAATATAATCACTGACTTGAGCGTCGGAGAATCTTTGCAGGTGACACCACCATTCGCCCACTTCAACGCGTTAGGTCGGTGTAAAGGATCTCCAGGACGCCCAATCCGCTTTCTTCTCCCAAGGACAACGGATACATACATCGGATACACATACATCCGGTCTACTAGACGGTATTGACATACTATTCGTGACTGGCTTGAGATCGGATCTATTGACCCCGGTCCAGGACAGATCATTGGCACGCCCAGTGGGACCCGATAAAGTTATTCCCATATCCTTTGACAGAGCAGGTAATCCACAATGGAAGGCGAAGCACAAGACTTCATGGAAAATCAGGCTGAAGGCAGAACCAATCCTAACGCCTTCAGAAAACTCAACTTTGATTCTCATGGGGGCAGCTCAAAGAAGATAGTAACAGTGTCTGATCCTGATCCTCATGATGAGTTGATCAAACAACTTCAGAAGGAACTCGCTGAATTGCGAAGAGAAAAAAGGCAAAGCGAGGATAAAGAGTCATCTCGCACGCGAAACACTCCCCACACAACTGATGGTGAAAAGTCCACCACTCTTCAGTACTCAAAGATCCCAACGTTTGAGGAGGGAGAACAAACTCGCGATTCTGAGGATGCAGCTTCCCGAAGGAAGAGAGATTCAACAACAGCACCCCCATTGTCTTACAATCTGAAGGTTCCTTTTTCAAGGAGACTTATGGGCATCAGCATCCCCAAGCACCTTCAAACCACTCAACCACTTTCCATCGGAAAGTATAATGGTGAAACTGATCCAACTAAGCACCTTGATGCTTATGTGTTTGAAGCCATGTACTTGGGGGCTGATGAAGACGTGATGTGCCGAATGTTCCCTCGAACATTGTCTGAGGAAGCCCTCGGGTGGTTTAAAGGCCTGCCTTCTGGATCCATAGATTCTTGGACGGAAATGGCAGCTGCCTTTGAAACCCACTTTGTCATCTCCAGAGACGTACCCAAGACGTCTCATACCTTGGCTCAGATTAAGCAAAGTGAAACTGAGGGCTTAAAAGATTTTTTGAAGAGGTTTTATAAGGAAGCAGCCCTGGTTCCTAACCTCACAGAATCTATCAAGCTGCATATCGTAATTGAGGCATTGCAGCCAGGATCAGCTTTCGCTTTTTCATTAGCAAAGAGCCCCCCAGCAACTTTTGAGGAGTTCAGGAAAAAAGCCTCAAAGTATGTGAGCATAGAGATGCACTTGGAGGCAATGGCTGCAAAGAAAAAGCCACCAACACCATCTCCCCAAACCCAGAAGGGTAAGGAAAAGACGAGGTCAGAACGCATGGAGAGGCCATTCACCAATCCTAAGGTGGATAACCACCCTCCTCGACCTCGAGAAAGGCATGTCAATTCCTTCAGCCATTATGCACAGTTATCTGCCAGACCATCTCAGATTTTGAGAGAGATCGGATGGCCAGTTTTCAGCACATATGGCATCAGGAGACCAGCCCCTATGAAAAGACCAGGAAATTCACGAAAGTACTGTGATTTTCATGAACAAAATGGTCATTCCACTGATGAATGCCAAGCTCTAAAGAACGCGGTTGAGACGCTAATTAGAGAAGGCAAATTGAAGCAATACCTGTTCAAAGAAAAATCCTTTGACAGGGCAGAACGGAATGAGAAAAGAGAAAGAGATCCCGACGATGGGGATGACAACAACCCCAGTCCGGTTCGAAAGTTCTCTGCTGCAGAGAAGCAAAAAGGTGTAATGACCGATAATGCAGCACAGAAAGACAGCATGCCCCAGCAACAACGTCAGGGCCGACGTGAAGTCATTGACATGATTACTGGAGGGTTCGCTGGAGGAGGAGCTTCAATTACAGCCCGTAAGAATCATCACAGAATGATTCTATCTGTGCAAGGGAAAGTAAAAGACAATCGCCCTTACAGAGGAGGAATTGAGGCTCCCATAATCTCTTTCTCTGACGAGGATTTTGGCCCAACCGTTCCTGGTGGTGACGATGCTGTAGTCATCACTGCTGTGATCGCCAACAAGGACGTCCGAAGAATCCTTGTTGACCAGGGAAGTTCCTGCGATGTTATTTTCTATAATTGCTTTGAAAGAATGGGTTTTAAAGACTCAGATTTACAGCCTTACACGCAGGAACTAACAGCTTTCAATGGCGCAAAGCAACTAACTAAAGGGTATCTTGACACCCTTATCTCGTTTGAAGGCGAACCAGGAGCCAGGACGGTTAGGTCTCAGGTGCTAGTGATTGATGTCAAATCACCATTTAATGGCATCATAGGCCGTCCTACTCTGAATGCAATGGAGGCAGTTGTATCAACCCCACATCTCCTTATCAAGTTCATTGACAAGGATAATGCTGTGTCATCTATCCGTGGTGATCAAGAGATGGCTAGGTACTGCTACAACCTTAGTCTCAACATGACAAAGCTGGACGCCTCCAATAAAAAGAGGAAACTTAATGATGCTGGAACATCGGCTGAATCCGTAAGTCTTGTCGACCTGGACCCTAGAGCGGATTTGAACATTGATCCGTTCAACCCATCAAAGCCCACACCGGATGGAAATTCCAGGGACATTGTCTTGGGAGATTCTCCAGAAAAGATCACCCATATCAATGACAAGCTAGATACTGAAATAGAGCAGCGACTGCTGGCTCTCTTACAAGAGTTTAAAGACCTCTTTGCATGGACTGCAGCCGATATGCCAGGCATAGACCCTGAATTCTGTTGTCATAAACTTTCTGTCTATCCAGAGACGAAACCTGTGGCCCAAAAGAAAAGACGATTGGGCCCAGAGAAACAGAAAGCAGCTTGTCAGCAAACTGAGGAATTGCTGAAGGCCGGATTTATCAAGGAAATCCGATATTCCTCTTGGCTTTCGAATGTGGTGATGGTCCCTAAATCCAATGGTAAATGGAGAATGTGCATTGACTACGTGGACCTCAACCGCTGCTGTCCAAAAGATCCTTATCCTCTTCCTAATATAGATCGGATGGTAGATGATTCCTCTGGTTACCAATACCTGAGCTTCATGGACGCTTATTCTGGTTACAACCAAATTCCGATGTGCGAAGAGGATCAAGAGAAGACAGCTTTCATAAATGATCGTGGTGTCTTTTGCTATACAGTCATGCCCTTTGGCCTGAAAAACGCTGGGGCGACATATCAGCGCATGATCAACAAGGTTTTCGAAGGTATGCACACCAAACTTGTTGAAGTATACATTGACGACATAATAGCAAAGACACCGGTTGGTGGCGATCATATTGAAGACCTGCGCCAAGTATTCACCCGTTTGAGACAATTTAACATGAGGCTGAACCCAATGAAGTGCACATTTGCTGTCCCTGCTGGGAAATTTTTGGGTTTCATGTTAACTCAACGTGGTATAGAAGCCAATCCAGGGAAGTGCCAAACGATTCTAGACATGCAAAGTCCTAAGAATCTCAAAGAAGTCCAATCCCTGAATGGCAAGGTAGCAGCTTTGGCACGATTCATGCCGAAGATGGCTCACAGGTCGCTCCCCCTGTACAAAATACTGAAAAAGTCCAAGAAATTCGAGTGGGGACAGGAACAAGAAAAAGCTTTCCAAGAGCTTAAGGAGGTGTTGTCCAAACCTCCCATTCTCACAAAGCCTGACCCCGAAGACACACTCATTCTGTACTTGGCTATTTCAGATGAAGCTTTGGGCGTTGCCTTGATAAAAGAAACTCCTGATGGACAAAGACCGGTCTATTTCACTAGCAAGACCTTGCAAGGTGCTGAGATCCGGTATCAAAAAATTGAAAAGGCCGCCCTCGCTGTTGTTTGGGCCTCACGACGGTTGCGTCCGTACTTTCACGCCCATCCAATCATAGTGAGAACGGATTTGCCACTCCGTTCTATCTTAATCAAGCCCGATCTTGCTGGGAGGATGATCAAATGGTCTATTGAACTCTCTGAGTTTGATATATCCTACGAACCCCGCAGCGCTATTAAAGCTCAAGTCCTGGCTGACTTTATTGTGGAAATGACAGGGACTGATCCGGATTACCCTCGAGTCCATTGGACCATTTACGTTGATGGTTCATCAAACCAAAGAGGCTCTGGAGCAGGTGTAGTTCTCGAAAGTGATGACGGAGTACACCTGGAGATCTCCCTTCGTTTCAATTTCAAAACATCCAACAACCAGGCTGAGTACGAAGCTTGCTTGGCCGGGCTAAGAGCTGCAATTGACATCGGAGCTTCTGAGGCGACACTCTGTAGTGATTCACAGCTGGTGATTTCGCAGATCTTAGGAGAATATCAAGCTCGCGAACCTCAACTCCAATTATACTTGAACTGTGTCAAGGAGTTGACTGAGAAATTCTTAAAGGTGGAGTTCAAGCATGTTCCACGTGAAGAGAATACGAGAGCAGATATACTCTCCAGGTTAGCAAGCACTAAACGACCGGGTAGCACCACTACTCTGGTTCAAAGCACGCTAACGTCGCCCAGCATCCCTCTTTTCCCTTCTCTAAACGCCATAATGACTGACTCCCTTTACGGAGATACATGGATGGCTCCTTACATCCGTTATTTGGCTGATGGACAGCTACCCACAGATGAGAAGGAAAAGACGAGGTTAAGGAGAGAATTACCGTATTTCACTATGATTGATGGTAATCTCTACAGAAGGGCACTCTCTGTGCCCTATTTAATTTGTCTCAAAGAGGATGAGGTGCAAGGTGTAATGGAGGAAGTGCATGGAGGACAAAGTGGACACCACGCCGGAGGAAGAAGCTTAATGCGAAAAATCCTCAGAGCTGGATACTGGTGGCCCACAATGAAGCAAGACTCCATTGACTTCGTCAAAAAATGCGACGCTTGCCAAAAATTCTCTAACCTACACCACACACCGGCGGAAGAACTCTTCACATCCGCTGTTCCATGGCCTTTCTACCAATGGGGATTGGATATTTTGGGCCCCTTTCCAACTGCTCCTGGGGGCATCAAATATCTCATTGTAGGGGTCGATTATTTCACTAAGTGGATAGAAGCAGAGCCGGTGGTGCATATTACTTCAGCCCGAACTCGCCGTTTCATGTATGAAAACATCATAACACGGTTCGGGGTCCCAGCACGGATTGTCACAGACAATGGCACCCAGTTCACGGATAGAAAATTCACAGATTTGCTTGAAGGGTTAGGAATAACCCAAATATTCTCATCCGTCGAACATCCCCAAACTAATGGTCAAGCTGAAGTGGCCAACAGGGAGGTGCTTAAGGGACTAAAGAAGCGCCTTGGTGAAGCCAAGGGCGAATGGACAGACCAGCTGTGTCATGTCCTATGGGCATATCGGACAACGCCTCATTCATCCACCAACGAATCCCCATATCGCCTAACATACAGGGTCGAGGCAATGATACCTGTGGAACTGCAAATTGCTTCCACAAGAGTTAAGTACTTTTCTGAAGAAACCAACAATGCTAACTTGGCATCTGAAATGGATGTCATACAAGAACTCAGAGAAGACGCTTTCATCAGAGATCAAGCCATCAAAGCCAAAGTTGCTCTCCGGTACAACAAACGAGTCCAATCAAGGACTTTCAACGTTGGAGATTTGGTTTTGAGGAAAGCAAGTATAGGGAACAAATTCGCCCATCAAGGCAAATTAGCCCCAAACTGGGAAGGCCCATACAGGGTATCCGAGGTCACTGGCAAAGGCTCTTATCGCCTTGAAAACCTTGATGGCACTCCAATCCGAAACAAATGGAACACCCAAAACTTGCGCATCTACTATAGCTAGCTGTTTCTACACTCTCCTATCCTTATCTTGGATTGAATACTGGAGAATTTATTTTCACAGCTACGCTCTCCTTGTAATTCTTATTTTTGATTTAATAAGAATCTCTCATAACAATTTAACTCTTTCGAGTTTTTCTTATGCTGTGATTTTCAGTTTATCCGGTGTACAAAAGCATATTCAGGACGGATGATCTCAGCTACTTATTCTGTAGTTGACGATGTAACTCTTCGAATATGCGCAACGCACAAGAACATACTCAGGACGGATGATCTCAATTACCCATTCTGTAATTGACGATGTAACTCCTCGAGTGTGTAAATATTGAAGGCCCAGATTGTAGGATTAAACCGAACTCTGGGTACGGTTAGTAAGTTTGGCTGAACACCGGTGAAGGCTCAGATTGTAGGATTAAACCGAACTCTGAGTACGACTAGTAGGATAAACCGAACGTTGGTGAAGACCTGAGTTGTAGGATTAAACCGAACCTCAGGGCATGGGTTGTAGGGCTGGTCCTTCTTCAAGGCCACAAACCGAACCCCATTCGAAGACTACATGGGTTGTAGGGCTGGTCCTTATTCAAGGCCACAAACCGAACCCCATGCGAAGGCTTGGGCGCAGTAAGCTGGTTTTTCTTCAAGACCACGCTGAACCCCAAGTGACGGGCGCAGTAGGTTCAGGATTAGCCCTGATCTGAACCCCGTATTGAAGGCTCGGATTGTAGGATTAAACCGAACTCTGAGTACGACTAGTAGGATTAACCGAACGTCGGTGAAGAATCGTCATTGGGTAAAACCAAAGACCAATTGAAGAACGGCTAGTAGGATTCAACCGAACACCAAATATGACATGGACAGTAGGATCAAACCGAACTCCAAACACAACAAGTAAGTTATACTGAACTCCAGATTAATACTTTCTTATGAAGTTCTTTATTTGGAAGTTTTATAACTAACTCATGAACTCCGACACAAACAATTCACTCGGGTACGCCACAATCTAAGGCATATTCACCTGAAATCTCTCAGTCGGAAATATTTGAGGAGGAATGTCTATTTTAAATCCTCACTCTTAAAAACTCTCACGAGAAAATTTTACTCAGAGTTTATTCAAAGTGATAATCACCCAATGATACTGGGGGACAACATCAACGGTTTAACGAATATCTTGAGGAATGAACTCTCGTCTAAACGATCTCACAATCATTCCCCTTAAGCCGTTCTTGTAACAATGATGTGTTCCCTGACAAGCGGTGATCTTATTGAGAAATCCATCTCGCATGTATAAGTCCGGTATGGAGATTTTGTTTTACAAACCGATCTTCATTACTTAAATTCGGAATGATTCAATACACATGCGATCCCTCTATTAAAGTTGTTTTTCACTAAACAAAAATGGATTAAGGCATTAAATGTCCAATCATTAGAAACGTGGCCACCATTACCCGAATACCAAGGGTTGCGAAATTCGATAAACTTCTGATATTTCCATTGCCGAATCCGCCCTTAAAATTTCATCACTACGGAACATGGTTCCCAGAACGGATATTTACACTTCGGTGCAAATCCGAAATCCAGACGTACTATGATCAATATAGCTCATATGAGCAAGTCAACTGCTTCCTCACATCAGCTAGGGGGCTAGTAGAAGTAAGACTCGGATTTCGGATGGAGCGAAAATTGCCAATTGAATCCGCACTCCCTTGATTGGAAAAATTCACCAGGACGGATGATCTCAATCACTTATTCAGTGATTCGATGATGTAACTTCTGGTACGAAGAACTCCAATAATCACACCAGGACGGATGATCTCAATCACTTATTCAGTGATTCGATGACGTAACTCCTGGTACGAAGAACTCCAATAATCATTCCAGGACGGATGATCTCAATCACTTATTCGGTGATTCGGTGATGTAACTCCTGGTATGAAGAACTCCAATAATCATTCCAGGACGGATGATCTCAATCACCTATTCAGTGATTCGACGATGTAACTCCTGGTATGAACAATTCTCATCATCATTCTGAAAGTATTCACTCAATCCGTATTCCTACGATTGAAAAATGTCTCCAGGATGGATTATCTAAATCACTTAATCTGTGATCTGACGATGTAACTCTTGACGATGTGTACTTTTCCAGAACGGATAACCTCAGTCACCCATTATGTGATATGATGATGTAACTCCTAACGCGGTGTACCTGCCCAGGACGGATGATCTCAATCACCCATGCTGTGATCTGACGATGTAACTCCTGGCGCCATACACACCCAAAGGACGGATGATCTCAATCACCTAATATGCGACCTGATGATGTAGTTCCTGGTATCGTACACATCCCCAAGACGGATGATCTCAATCACTTATGAAGTGATTTAATGATAAAACACCTGGCATGATCAATACTCATAATCATCTTTATGATGGAAAATTCCGAAAGTCAGTCCGCACTTTCGCTTTCTAGTGGTATTCTCCCAGGACGGATACTCTTTATCACCTATTCTGTGATACAACGACGTAACTCCTGGTGTAGAAAAAACTCCCATCATTATCCTTATGATAAAGGACTCAAACACCACTTCCTTGCAGTTCCCTAAACTTGGAACAATATTATCATCTCCTGTAAGAATATTACGGATTAGAAGCAGTCATCCGTCCTGTTACACTACTTTGCTAAACAGCGGATCGACCCATCTTTCCCCAAAAGAATTAAGGATCACGCCCCAAAGACAGGCACCTTCTTCTTAATACACACTTGGGGACATGTATATATTTATCCGTTCTAAATTTTATTCGTTGTTTAATCTTCCGAGGCTATTATTTCAATCCGGCCTTAAGATTAATTATACAGAACGGATTAGAAACGATTTAAATATACATGAAACGACGAAGACAAATTTCTTCAATCAAAACTCATTCATTGAAATGAAATTACATACAATAGTTTAAAATCCGGAGTTGATCCCGGTACACAACTATACATGTAGATGAAAACAAAACTACTGAGGAGGAATCTGTTCTTCAATCTTTTGTGCCTCTTCAGCACTGGGCTCTTGTGCTCCTTCCTTTAGAACCTCCGCAGGAGTCTCGCCTCCAGGAGCCTCAGCCCTTTCTTCAGAAGAGGGAACCTCGGACGCAGGAAAGACGTAGTCAGGTCCCATGGATTGACCCTCAGGAAGAGGAGCCAAACCATATAAGGACGTCGGTGGATCTTCGTGACGACCATCCACCACTGCGACTAACTTTCCCTCATGGAATTCATAGTACGGATCCATCCCATAAAGGTTAAGTTTCGCAGTGGGATTGCGGTAGAAGACTTGGCGTATGGCTAGGCCGAAGGACTCTTCAACAGCCCGACTGCATATGTCAACAGCTTCTTCTCTCTCAGCTTCCGTTGTAGCCAATTCTCCCCGTAACTTAGACAGCTCCTCACTGGATATCTCAGGCTCCACTTTCCTAGCCTTCAGTCCCTCTATCTCAAGAAGGAGCTTCTTCTCCCTTTGAGACCACTCCTCAGCATCAGCCTTATTTTTATCCTGGCTGCTGCGGAGTTCTTCCTCCTTCTCTGCCACTTTGCCTTCCAAGTTTTTAAGATCGCCTTTGAGTTTGAGATTCTCTTTAGTTATGAGATCCCCAAACTCCTTAGTCTTGTTAAGACGATCTTCCATTAACTTCATGGCGGCTTTGTCCTTGTCTGAGGAAAGGTTGAGCTCTTCTAATTTATCACTTAGCTCCTCAACCTTGTCGACGTTCTTAGCCAACTCACTGACGGAAGATAGCAATCCAGCAAGTTCGGCTAGCTGCCACCTTCCGGCCTCACACGCTTCTTCAATTTCTTTAACACTAAGCGTAGGCCGGAGTTTATACATCGGTGGTGGAAGAGTGGCAGGAGTAGAACCTTCGTAGGAGAGGAAGGGGGTGAGAAACGAGGTCGTTGGGAAGGAGGTCGGCCCTGATCCAGAAACCCCAGCAGCAGTGCCTTTATTGAGACCGGAGGAAGCACCAATCCCTTCCGAGGTTTCAACGGCTTTATCCTCCGAAGTCCTTTGCTTCTTGGACTGACGCTTCGAAGGATCATTCTGGATCTTTCTTCTCCTCTCAGTAACTGGAGGCTGACCCGAGGCTGCGCCAACATCGGACGTACCGCCCTCAACCAGTGGGATGTCCCCTTCAGCATCCGAGGTCAAGATGATTACCTCAGGACGATCCTTAGTTGAGGGCCTGGGCTTCACCTCATTTTCATGAGTAACAGATTTACCAGCCGCCTTGAATTTCTTCAATTTGTCCATTTCTGGAGTTTGCTGTTCTATTTCACCTACATGAACAAACACAAGATGTCAGCAACTACAAATATTCTATACATATTTGATAAAGGAGAAAAGATAGAATAAAACGAGAAGTACGCAAATATTCCTCCCGGACTCCGCTTGAGCTACTTAGCAGACGCCTACACGAAAAGACGTGACGACCTGTAGTGTGCGATTCAAGTGCGAACAACACTCTCGACGTCTCACGTGACAGATCAGATTGATTAGTGTAGTACGCGTGTGAGCTCAAGAGGAAATGTTTGTGTGTCCAACTCAGGGGAAATTTGTCAACGCCCTCTTCATCCTTCCAAAATTTTGGATTGCCCTTCTTAATGGAGATGCGGGTGAAGTAAATCTTGAAGGACTTCCCGTCAACCTTGGCAGAATCTGTATAAGACTCAAAGTTCACAAAGGAACAGAGAGTCCGGAGAGTCACCAGACCAACTCCGCCCTGCTTGTTTGCTCTTCGAACTACCTGAGTGTAGTAGAACAGCATCGCTACAGTTGGCGTGAAATTGAAATGTTCACCAAGGACCTCCAGAGCCCGGATGAGGCCCCAACCATTGGGATGAAGTTGAGAGGGTGCACAGTTCAGGAACTTCAGGACGCCCATCTGGAGTTCGGTTAGAGGAAAACGAACTCCCAGATTATGGAAAATAAAGTCATACATGTATACAGAGCGGTCATTTGGGACGACGTGGCATATCCGTTCTGTCGGAAGTGGTGCATAAACCCTATACCACTTCTTTGTCTCTTCATCCGTACTCAAAGTAAACCTCGGCTGGATCCGGGATCCCTCCTCATCCGCATGTCGGGAGGCCAATTCCTTAAACTCACTAGACACCCAGCAGAAAGGCCATTTAGCCTGAACCTCCTCCCAATTTAGCCTCGAAGCAATTACGCTGTAGAGACCTTCTGCTGTTTTCGAAATGGCGCTGTCTCCAGAAGATCCTTCTCCAGTTGCCATTGGAAATATCTAGACCGAACTCCTTAATCTACGATAAGAAATAAAATGTCGTCAGAAAGTTGCAATCATTACTCACTGTATTTTGAAAGCAATTACAATCAGAGGGCGACTCTGAGAAGGGAAAGATCACTTCCCGCAGTGAGTAAGATCCCCTTTCTGAGCGACGCGGTTCAGTCTTAGGAAGAATCACAAGGATTCTTCCCCACGACTATTAGGGTTGAGGGAAACTGATTCCCCCCCTTTAGATGAAGCCTACTTTCTATAACTACGAGTAGCAAGTCAAAGCGAAACTAAAGCGACAAGGAAAAGATAGTTACCTCAGATGACAGTGATGAATTTGAGGAACGAAGAAACCCTCGCAATGTAGATGATAAACTTCCTTGCAAAATTTCTGCAGAGTTTCGTTGAGAAAGCAAAAGCAAGTGGAACCCAGAATCCACTAAGTATTCCTTTTATAGGAAACAAAGAGGACCGGTTACCTCCTCTTGAAGTTGTGTCGTTCTCGATAAAACGTACCTGTTCACAAGCGAAACGACACAACCGTTCCAAATTCTTGGGCGCCAAAACGATAGCAACTCAGCAAAGGGCTATCCACTGGGCCCAAAAGTTTTGAAAACTTCAGGCCCATTAAGCCCAAAACGACGGTTAATGAGATTTTCATCTCAGACACAATAATTGCCTGCCCACGTGATTAAAAGCATTAATGTCTAATCATGCAACGCAATTTACGCTTTACAGCCGTTACACGAACTTCAAGAGCTTTCAATTCCAATAAACTCTTGAAATTCTCACACAACGAATCTTTGTCTGAATCCGTTGTGACAGTACCGAAAGGTCTTTTCTATTAAATTCAGAGCGGTTCTTTACGAATGACAACAGATGCTAAGGAACTGTTACACACGTAAGCTTACCGATATTAAGACCTCTCGCAGGTTGAGTAGCTTATGTGAACAACTATTCAGTCCCTCACACAAGCTAGGGGACATATGATCCGGTCTCAATACCGGTATCCGATCTGCTATACATATTTCAACGTCTTTGATAAGACATCTACGTGTAACCGGTGTCATCGGTATACATCCGGACTGTAATTCCGTATCAGGCGTTCTCCCTATACCGGTTGTTCAGGATAACACCATGACACCGGACAACACACACGACACTGTGCAAAAGACAAGGATTGTTGCTACAGGGATCGATCAATAATTCCCTGCACTACGAGCCAAATTCTGCTCACGGGAATGGTCAACTTGTTCCCTAATCCTAGTCTACATTCTCTATGCTCAATATAAAATAGCCACTTGACCCAATCATGCAGGTAAGTGCGCAATATAATAATGCTAATGGGAGTTGGTGGTTCCCCACCAACAAGTCCTCGTTAATCGAGCCAACCAGGTATATGAACTCACTTCATGATTGAAGGGGGGGTTCTTCTTCAGCTCTTTTACGACTGATTCCTCTCTGAATACATTCCTTACTTGGAATATAATCACTGACTTGAGCGTCGGAGAATCTTTGCAGGTGACACCACCATTCGCCCACTTCAACGCGTTAGGTCGGTGTAAAGGATCTCCAGGACGCCCAATCCGCTTTCTTCTCCCAAGGACAACGGATACATACATCGGATACACATACATCCGGTCTACTAGACGGTATTGACATACTATTCGTGACTGGCTTGAGATCGGATCTATTGACCCCGGTCCAGGACAGATCATTAATTCTTTATATAAAATAAAACATTTCAATTGTTAACAATTAGAGTGACTTGTCTTTGTGGTTGTAAAAGTTATTTTAAGTAATGGTTAAGAGGTTCTAATCTTATAGCTTGCATTTATTATTATTATTTTTAAATAAATGTTTGACTTTATGATAGTGACTGGTTTGACCGATAGTCATGATAAATTTAATCCATTTTTTCTCACCAAACCAATCAAACACTTCATATTAATGTATAAATGATGTGATCATTAATGATTCAAAAGTTACTAGGTTCATTGAAGTTGACAACTACAAAAGATAAATGATCCATGTGAAACTATATTATGGGTCCAACTAACAGATGTTCCAATACATCTCTAATTGTCAAAATTCCATAGATATCACCTCAAAATTTATATAATAAATATTAAAAAAAGTTTTTAATTTTATATCTTCATATCTTGTTTTTAAAACAGAAAATAAACACAAATATCAAACAGATTCAGGATTTTCATATCAATGTGAAGAAAGATATATGATGTGGGTTTTTAATTTTGTGAGGCATCAATTTAATTAGAGATGATGGTGCTAAACAAACAATGTACCGAGAAATAGAAAGCCCGTAGTGCTCATATATGTTAATTTAATATCTTGTCTTGAAATGATGTTCGCTTTTTCTTTACATGTTCATATTCAGAAAAAAGTTGTGATCGTGATCATCACTTATGGCTTTTAATAGGTTCTTAATTGTTACAAGTTTAGTGAATTTTGGTCGCAGTCTCTTTTTTTTATTCCCGCTTTAATCTTTCATTAAAATAAAATTTTAGAAATAGTCACCCAGTATTACTTTTTAATATTTTGATCTCTTTTTTTTAACAAATAATTTATCTAAATTTTTTTTACTTAATTATCTATGGGTTATATCATGTGACAATTGCCTTTACAAACTTATTAATTTCTTCTCTCATATATAATACTCTTACATAGACATATATGGTGTACTATAATGCATACATAATTGCTCCTACTTCTTTCTTAATTTTCTTTTGCCTCTACAATATAAATTTTCTGGATTTGTCACTATAGTTTTATCAAATATAGAAATTCTAAATAAAAATATGAAAATGTAGCCATAGGTAAGTTAAACATACTAATCAACACAACTAGGGATGGAAATAGGCTAGGCCGGGCCGGGCTTTGAAAGGCCTGAGCCTGACCTACATTAAATTTTTAAGGCCTGAGCCTGGCCTATTAGCGTGTCATAGGCCTTTTTTTAAGACCTGTTATGGCCTGTTTGAAGGTCTGACCTGTTTAAAAGCCTGTTTAAAAAGTCTGTTTATATCCCTAAACACAACTAAAAAAATTCTAAAGGATGAAGCATTATAACCATATGAGCTACTTATATTCAATCTTACCATAATCATATGATATTTGAAAATATTGCGAAGATCTATTCTATAATTCAGCAGGTCATTCGCAGTTTTTTTAAACGTTTTATATAAAAACAAAGTGATGTTGTCACATGCCTAAGTAATTCTGTAGGTAAGAATTGCCCTTGCACATACATTACTTTGATATGTTTTAGACCGTTTCTTGAATATCTAATCATTAGCCTGTTATAAGAACTTCAACAAATTATATAGTGAACTTTTTAAAAAAATCATAGAAAAATTAAAAAAAATAATCTAATAACTATATAAAGTAAATTCATCCATTCAAAACTTCTTAAGATTATGTCTTAAGTTTTAATCTCTATAAAATAAAGTCATTTTGATTTTAATCCCTATAAATTTTTCTTTTTTTACATACACCTTCTATTGAATAGTTTGTTTTTAATCTTTACATTAAACTTGAATTCTTTATAAATTAGTATTTCTAACTACTTCTTAACACACGATTGTGACTCTACGGGTTAAAACCAAAATATTCAATAAAAATATTTTAAGAAATCAAAACAATAAAACCCATATTTTATCAGGGTCAAAAACATTTAAACCTTAAAAATTTATAAAAAAATATTAAAAACAACTTTATTCTATTTATATTATTTGTAAAAGTTTTTAAAAATACAAAACAAAATAACAGTTTTATAATTAAAATTAAAAAAAATTGTTTTCTCAATCCAAAACGTCCTTGTGTTGTTTTTAAGATACACCTTCTATTGAATAGTTTGTTTTTAATCTTTACATTAAACTTGAATTCTTTATAAATTAGTATTTCTAACTACTTCTTAACACACGATTGTGACTCTACGGGTTAAAACCAAAATATTCAATAAAAATATTTTAAGAAATCAAAACAATAAAACCCATATTTTATCAGGGTCAAAAACATTTAAACCTTAAAAATTTATAAAAAAATATTAAAAACAACTTTATTCTATTTATATTATTTGTAAACGTTTTTAAAAATACAAAACAAAATAACAGTTTTATAATTAAAATTAAAAAAAAATTGTTTTCTCAATCCAAAACGTCCTTGTGTTGTTTTTAAGATGCACTCCATCTTACTTGACCTAACATGTCATTTGGATTGTAAAAGTCTAGCAAAAATCTTTACTACACGAAGTGAACTTATGCAAGACATTGCACCACGGACAACAAATTGAAAGAATGCAAGAAATAGGAAGATTAAAAGACTACCTATACACGTTTTTTTAAAAAAACACCGCGCTTCAGTTCAAACATTCCATAATCCAGCAGCACCTAAAATAATAGATGAATAAACCTATCTGTTTCCGTCTTCCCCCCTTCTGGGTTGACTTCGGTTTTCTACATTTACCAACCTTTGCATCCCATTTTATGTTCTTGACTCCTTCCTTTCCTTATAGCACCCCATTGTTGAACATTCTCAATTCAAATGGTGAACAATCTCTTTTCCATCCAGTTGATGATGTCCTGAGCCACCTCTTCACGCTCAGGCTCAAATAGAAGGTCATGCAAGAAGCCTTCATAAAGCTTTATGTCCTTGAACTCTGAAGCTGCCTTGTTGTAAAGATCTTGTGAGGCCAGTGGATCGGTTACCTTATCAGCGGTTCCATGCAGGACGAAGAATGGCACTGTCACAGACTTGAAGTTTCGCATTAAGTACGATGATATCCGCAATATTTCATGCCCAGTCCGGACCCTTATCGGTCCTGTGTAGACCAAAGGATCAGAGTACTTCGCCAACAAAGCTGCTGGATCCCTTGAAACTGGAATGCCCCTTTTGTTTGCTCCTTTAAATTGGAACTTGGGAGCTACCAGAGAAAAAAATGGAGCTACAGCCTGCGCCAACACATGAAACGTGTTCAAAGAATGGTCCATAATTACAGCATTAATATCTTGAGATTTTTGAAGTTGATTGGTGAGAATTCATTGCTCATATTTATGCACTTCATACAATAAGGATGTAAATTGAAAGTCTGAGTGTCTTCATAGTATACATAATTACAAAGTAAAGTATTCTGCTTCCAATTGACAACCATCAAAAGGGTCAAGAGCTCTATGTGTAGCTAGAAGTCATATCATACTGACTGTTAAGAGGATAATATAAAACATGCACAAGCTACTAATATGAAAACTTACACCAACAATTGGATGAGCTGGCTTCACACGCAAAGCTGGCGAGGTTAATATAATTCCTTCCACCATTACTTCAATGTGAGGGTGGGAAGCAGCCTAGAAAAATTGTGAAAAATAAATATCAAACTACAACAAAGACTAACTTATTGGCAGAAGATATGCAGAAGATTTTAGCTCTTACTTTCAAGACCACAGCCCCTCCAGTGGAATGACCAAAGAGAAAGCAGGGTATCCCAGGATTCTCTGATTTAATCATTTCCAAGAAAGCCCCCTGTTCAATATCAAGCCATTATCATCAGTATGCAAAGTACAAATTCAAAATCACCAACTGATATTTGAAATATAGTACTGCAATAGATCTATCTCCAAAGGAAACAAGTAAAGAACAGCATAAAATTTGAAATTCTTGATGGAAAAGTTTTCAAATGGCAACGAAAGTGACCGGAAATAACAATTACATAGAAATTGAATGATGGATGACACTTAGTATAGTAAACAGCATGCTCAAAATAATGGTAAGCCAAAGCAAGAAAAACTAGCAAGTTATCTGAACACCACTTCCTTATGCTCTAAGAATAAAAGGTTAACATGCATTTAAACTTCATGGAATAAACTTATTTCAATATTTATGTCCCAAGATTCAAAAACCAAAGAACTATGGGTGCCTAAAACTTTTACCATTTGATGAAATACTGTCACAATCAAGAAGACATGCCATTAGTCCATATTTATACAAACTGAAGAAAGTGAAATCATACTTACTGTGTCTGCAACCACATGATCAAGAGAAGGAACATAACCATGCAATCCATCACTACCTCCATGACCTGTAACAATAAAACAAATTATTCCAACCCATCACAAAATGACAAGGACAGACAGCAAAACTCAAGAAGCAAAATTAAATTTAGGATAAAAAATACATACACTATTAAAGGGATATAAACATGCACATTGCCACATAAGCCAATAGCAGGAATTTTACTCCAAAAAAGTCTAGGTAAACACACTAAAGAAAAGGAAAGAACTCTGTGCCAAAGAGGATATCTAGACGCCAAATGGAGAAGGAAATCTTAAATTACCTATCCAGTCCATTGCATAGACACCAAAGTTGCATGATGTTAATTGTCTTGCAAAGTCCGCATATCTTCCACTGAAGAATAAATAGAAAGACAGAAGTGAGAGAATGAAAGATAGATCTTATATTAGAAACAACAGCAGGAAATATTTAAATAAATGCTTTGACAGTCAGTTGAAAAATCAAATTTTGGTCAAATAAAAAGTTTAATAGACCAGTCCAACAACAAGAAACAACCATTAAGCGCTTAATAGCGTGTTTAGAAATTTGGAGTTGGAGGCAAAAACCTTAAAGAATGTAATTTATCAAAAAACTAGACAAAGCAAGATTACCTGTGTTCATTAAGCCCGTGAATGATGATGAGAATGCCCCTGATAGAACAAAAAAAAAAATCAGCCAAGTGTTAAACAAAGCAGCACAACCGCAAGAAGCAGAACAGACAGCTAGTTACACGTGCTAACAAGAAAAAATGCAAAGAATGAAAACCAAGTAAAGAGAGCAGAGGAAATAAGCAAGATCTTTCTAACCATCCATTTGTCAGACAATGTCTCATCTATCGTCACAAGAAAAATATATATACAGAGAGAGAGATCTTAAAGAAAAGGACATACAACAACTAAATCCTGTGAACACGACTGCTATAAATTATTGAAGCTTAAAACTCTGCATTTTGTTAAGTGCTCAATACAGCACAGTACCAACAGAATAATACACTGGCAAATTTTATTCAGCACAGAAAAAAATAATAATTCTAGAGGAACAATGACATGTAGATACCCTATCACCACCAACACTCATTTGAACACCTCTCATCTCTCTCTATCTCTATCTCTATCTCTCCTTGACATAACCTATATTTCAATCACTTACAAAACATTCCCCCTTTCCTCTTTCAGTCTTGCAATTTCAATCACTTAAATTTTCTTTCATCACTGTTCAATTACTCTATCCCTTAGACAGTACTCAATTCTAAACACACCTTATTGACCCGAATTAGGTTCCAAGTTCTGGAAATGGAAGAAAGAGCCACCCAAAAAGAAACTCCAATTAGTTACTTCAATAAACCAACAGTGGACAAAAACACGGTTTCCCCTGAAAGAAAATTACCAAGCTATCCAATGCTAAACACACAAGGCCAAGAAATAAATTAACAAATAAAACTCAAAAACAGAATTAGAATTAAAAAAAAAAGAGAGGAGGAAAATGTGAGAAACCTTACTTAACATTACCGGAGACCGGGAACCATGAGCGGCAAAAGAGAGCGTTGTTTCTAACGCCGTAGAAGATAGAAGTGCTGCAGCGGCACCAGCCTTCGTCGCGACCCATTCCAACGTCTTGCGCCAACGCTCTTCTCCTGCATGTGTCCTCCTCCTCCCGAACCAGCCACCGTCTTTTCAGATGCTTCTTCGGAGAAGGTGGCGCCGCAGCCGACGAGGAGAAGCGGCGGCGGCGTGGGAGAATGAACAAAATGAACGAGAGGAAGAAGGTGTAGACGAAGATCAGCGAGGCCCTGAGGGCTTTCATGAGCGGAATTATGCGGTTGCTTGCCCCCGACGTCAGTGGCTCCATCCCCGTCTCGACGGAAGACATCACGGCGGCGGACGGAGAAAACGGGAAACGAATTCGGATTCAGATACGCACAAGACAACACAACTCAACACAAGAAGAACCACAACGCAACCTTGTTTCACAAGGTGTGCGTATATTTATACATGTTTTTCTAATTAATCAGAAAAAGATCCAACGGCGCAGATCGCGTGATGGTGATGACGTGTGGTTTGGACAAAACGTTGTTGGCATCGAAGGCTGAGCGGTGAATTCTAATGGTACAGCAAATACTCGTTTGGTTAATGAGATTATTCGCTGCAACTCGACACGTGGGGTTCTTTCATTTGTTGGACCAGGCGGGGAAAAACGCGTTGCGACTTGCCAGGTGATTTTTCGCTTACAGTTGCGGAAAATCACCGCTTGCTTCGCAATCGCATCATTTTTCTGCTCTTATTTGTAGAAAGCAATGTGGATTCTCTTTTACACTTAGAGTTTCAGTAAAATCTCTGGATTCCACCCGCGATCCCTATAGTTAAATAAATGATTTGATGTTGTCAAAATAAATAATTAAGCGCATGAAGGATTTGACTAGTACTACTGGAGGCCGAGATTTCGGTTCCAATAAATTGGATCTTTATGAATTGCACGACGTGTTCCTTTGTTTGTATCGGATTCCCATTACGTCGAAGAAGAAAAAAAAACACTAGATTTTTGTTTAATCGGTTGTATGAATTAAATTGAGATTGAACTAACAAAAAATTTGACTTAATTAAATAAAATACAAATTAGTATTGATTATTAATAATAGATATTAAACTTCTTTCGCTTAAGTTTCCTTTCACTACCTCTTTTAGCATAGAATATTATTATTCCTCCGTTGAGCAATTTAATTTATTTAGATTTTTTAATTTAGAACTCAATTCAAGTACATGGATTATGCTGTTTTTCTTTTTAATTCGGCTTCGGGTGACATGACAGGGAAGTGTCTCATTTTTGGAACAGAAACCATATATGTGAACCACATAATTTTGGTCTAAGTCACACGTCTAGAACTAAAAAGGTCACTTGAACAGTTGAATTGGTTAATTAATGTATTCAAATTCAGTTACCCGTAATCTCCACTATTTGCCGTGTAAAGTCCAAAGAATACTCTTAAATTGCCGCGTACAGGATCGTGAATTTTTTTTCCTAGTAAAAAAATTGATTATTATAAAATAAGAATGACCACAATCATTATTCTTATAATCAAAATAAACATCATTATTTATATTGCTTACAAGTAGGCCAACAGATTTCAACAGTATTATAGCGTTTCTTTCTTTCTATACTTTTTTATTAAGATCAGAACACTATCATAGTTTTTAAAATGGTTGAATGGTAAAAGACAAAGAGGGGCTTGTTTTTTTCAGCCATTTTGCAAGTGACTACTTGGAACTTTCTTTTTGGTACAGGAAAAATAAAGAGATGTTAGCCTCTGAATTCCCTGGCCTCCTCCTGTCCATTACTTTTTGTTGGACCACATCAATAGAGTCACAATCAAGATTTTCTGAACGTACTCAAACTTTTTGGTTTTTGTGAGTATTTCCGGCTTCTATCTATAATACAGTGATAGTCCTTGTTAAGTCCTTTCCACTGAATCATTGATGGCCTGCTCATGATGCAGATTCTGTAGGATTCATTGCGATAATAGTAACTTGTTTATTCATTTCATCTTAATTTTAATTGAATAATAATATTGCTTTTAACTTCCATCACCGAACAAAATAAACTATATTCGAGATAAGGTTATCATATTTTGGAATTGATTTCCAACTTTGCTCACCACCAGAAACATAGGGTTTAGAGTCGGCTAAAAACTGACACAAATACTAAAAAATTAATTTCATTTAACTTACAACATCGGTTTCGAGACGAAAGTTAAAACATAGTATCTGCTAATAATCCAATGCTATCTGGTATCTTCCTCATAAGTTGGTGCTGGTAGTGTTAATTTGGCAGACGCTATATGAAATAATATAAATAAATAAAACGTTAATACTCATATGGTCGGTGGCGATGATGAGTAAAGCAGTCACAACTTATTTCAAGATGAGCCAATTTGTTGTTGTCGAGAATGATCTGCCTCAGTTGTGCTACTTCTTCCATTAGTTGACACAACCCTACTAAATTCAAACCTTGGTATAGGTAGAGCTTATGCGAATGTAGGCGGTCAAAGTCACCGGTAACATAAACTTTATAACCTTCCTTCTAATAATTAGAGTTTAAATAACGTGTTTATACTCTTAATTCAAAACAGCTCAATGGTATCCCCTTGGTAGCTTCCATGATTTGCCTCAAGGTTGAATGAAAACAGGGGTAAAATTTTTCGCCTTGGTCCTCCGATAACAAACCAAAAAAAACTAAGGGGAGCCAATTATAACAACACGGAATACGCGGGCACAAAACTATATACAGTGAGAAAAGTGCAAGAGAAAATACAAGAGTCCCAACAATGAACATACAATGGATTAAGAAAAGTAAGAAAAAGCCAATCAGGCTTAATCTCGCTCAAGCAAAATCCCACTCGCTTTAGCGAGCACAAACATGGGCAAGAAACGAGCTTTTGCTCAAGTGGGTCCCTTCTCGCTTGAGTGAATGACAAACAAAACAACACATGACCCTCTCACTCAAGCGAGACACCACTCGCTCAAGCGAGGACAAACAAGGAACAGATATGGCTCCTTCGCCTAAGCGGGATTCTACTCGCCTAGGTGAAAAAGGAACATGGAGAAACCACGTAATTTCACTTAAGCGAGGTTCCGCTCGCTCGAGCGAGGAACATATAGAACCAAAGTGCATCATTTCACTCAAGTGGAACACCACTTGCTTGAGCAAAACCCACCCAGTGGCAAACCATGATAGACTCGCTTAAGCGAGGTGACACCCGCTTAAACGAAAAGAGGGCAAATTGCTTCTGTTAAGCGTGAAGCTCAAGAGAAAGGTTGACTTTCCCCTCCTCCAGGTTCTATTACTGGTCTTTATGTTATTTTTACTTTTTGTTTTCCATTTGTTTGATTAATTTTGATAAAGTGATTCCACTATTGCAGCGAAGGACAGAAGATAGTAGCCCTATTGTTGTTTAGTACGAGATCGAAGGGAAAGGAAGTATGTAGGCACCTGTTCCTTAACTTAATAGAATAGAAACTGCATTTCTACCTAGCCCGGTATTAAGCACTAGCTCAATCACTGCTACAGCTTCTTACCTTGGGGACAGGATTCCACGACTCTCTTATTTGAATGAGAGCCCTTATCTCGTTGCGGTATACTTTTGCTCCGACTTCCACTCTTTGTCTTACTTACTGTGCTCAGACTGCTTGAGCAAAAACTATAAAAAAAATGTCGGGTCCAGGAAAAGCGGATTCTCGGTTAGCTGCTTTTTTTAGCACAGGAGTCGTAGATCAGCTGATAAACTCATTTGGAAACTGAAGAACTCCACAAGCACTATCTCGCTCAAGCGAGGCCCATCTTGCTTGAGCGAATAACACACAGAATCAGTAACTGAACCAATGGGGTGGCTCACTTGAGTGAAGATGCTCTCGCTCAAGCGAGAAATGCAGGTTACCAAATTTCAGGGTTTCCAAGGCATCTAACTCCTTTGTTTAGGCTTCGATTGGTACCAAATTTTATAGGCAACATGTTTTCACCGTTTCAGAGCTGTTGGCAAAGTCCATTCACTAAAATTTCATCGTATGCACAAGATATGCGTAAGGATGCATTTAAGGCAAAGTGACATAAACCAATGCATGAAACCTACCCAATGAACATCAAACTAGGTGGAACCTATATGCACAAGTTATAAGTGAGGTCGGGAACCTAACAGTCCCTTCCGAGGGTCCCAAAATCCACTGAATCATAAAATCACCTAAACAATTCTTAAATTCCACATAACTCCACTTATTTCCATCAATATGCATTTTCAATCATCATTTCTCACATTCCTTTACATTCACACACACAATACAATACTTGCCCATTTCAAATTTATTAATCAAATGGCTCCGTGCCATAACCACACATAGTATCATAACACCCTACACCTTGCTAATATATCTAAACCACGATTTCATAACATAAATACTATTTCATCATCATTACTTCATCACGCATGCAAGTATTAAGCACACATCACCACACCACACTTAGCTCCCGAAATCTAACGAATATATGAGTCTAATTATCAATCAATCCAACACATATATGTTTATATCTAAAGCATTTTACTAAATTATTACATAAGGCATAAATTCCACAGCTTTCTTGGCATCAACTCCTCACTTGGCGCTTTCCTCCGGGGCATCCACATCTTCCCAGTCATTGGTTACTACAAGAAAGAAAACCACAGCAAGGGTGAGTGTTTGGAAACAAAATCATAATTAATATAAAATGGTAAGCACAATGCAAAAGTGACAATTTCAATACTTTACCATTATTACCACTTAACTTTTCAAGTCTGTTACACGCCTACACATATATCATATTATAACAAACCACCATTAATGTCATGTTCTCAACCACTTTACCAACCGCTAGTTCATACATTATCACAATTACATTAAGAAACATCACTGACTCTCAACATGTAATATGATGCCTAGTATCCTGATACTAAAAGGATCGACCTTTAGCTGGGGGTCTTACTTGACATCCTGTGAACCCGACTTGGTCCACCAAGCCCGACTTGGCTCTCTACCTCAACCAATGGTCCTACTCGACCACTAGGTAGCTCAACTAGATCTCAAATGACCATGAGAGCCAAAAATAAGGGGCAAAACATACCGTCGACCGCCCCACACCACATAATCACATAAACATATCTCAAATCGCATAGTTCTTTATTGATAAACAATAATCACTCGGGGCGACCACACAGACCAAGCCCCCTTAACATATATTTACGTTACCTCAATATATTAAATCATCATCATTTATCATTATAACGTAATCTACCATAAAATTTCAATTCCACAAACACCAAGATAGTTACACATATCCTATACAAACCAATTTATTAGTTAATAGCATATTCACATTATATATATATATATATCATTTAATCATACTCCTAAATTTCTCACATTCCATAAATATTATTGAACTGGTCTGGACCGGGGTCTAGGATCCGGTGTGGGACCAGCCACAAGGATGCAGGTGTTTTTAGGGTTTGCACACCGAAACTGTGTATATCCGATGTATTAATCCGGTCTCTCAGTGGGAGAGGCCGATCTTGTTGTCCTGGAGATCCTTTACACCAACGATTCGCGTTGTAGGGGGGCGAAAGGTGGTGCCACCTGCGAAGATTCTCCGACGCTCAAGTTAGAAGAGTGTATGAACTGAATGAATACTCAAGCGTAGTAACAGTAAAGTGTGAGATAGAATAACGATACCCTGCATGTGTGTTGAAATATGCTACTTATAGTTGTACGTGAGAAAATGAGTCGTTGAATACAGGTGGGTCCCTCAGCTCTGATAGCGTGTATATTGTGTCAATCAAAGTGGCTCGACTTTCCGAATGTGTCAGGAGGGTAGGTCAATTATCAGAGTTCAATCCTCTAGGGAAAGGAGAGGATAATCACCTTTTCCGCATAATCTGCTGACACACCCACTTACTTTCTGAAGCCATTGATGTGACGTATTTTGCTACAAATAGTGTCTTCGTTGATAAGTTATCAAAGGCTCTTCTCTTGCTATGAGGGAAAAGCTAACAATTATATTAATATCCTGTATCAATGAACATAGAACCGTTACAGCGAAAATGAATGATGCTGTCGTGGAGTGAGGGCGGATGACCAGACAACGGATATCCGGTGTGGTAACGTTGAACCTGGACACCGGTTTCCTTATATGAGATCAGTCTGACGTCACAAGTATGGGATCCGGTATCTAGACCGGATCATCTGTCCCCTAGCTTGTATGAGGGACTGTTAAGTTGCTCATATGAGTTACACAACTCTTGAGAGAAGTCTAGATGCCGGTAGTACATTCTTGTAAGTCTCTGGGAGCTCGGTGGCGTCCGCTCTAGTAAACGAGTGACCACCCTTCTCGCGTTGCGTACAACGGATTCAGACAGCATAAAAATGAGCAGCGGAAATCCCAAGAGTCTTTGAAAATCGAAACTCTTGGTATTCGAAAAGTGGTTGGTAGGCATTAAATGCGCTCAGCATGATTAGACAATAAATGCGTTTTTTATGCGAGAGCCATCATTGCCCAAGAATGTAACCGTCGATTGGGCTTATTGGGCCTGGATTCAAACTGTGTGGGGGCCCATTAAGCGAAAATGTTTGCTGAAACGTTACTGTTTTCGCGCCCGTTTGTGGTGAAACGACGGAGTCGTTTCAATTTGAAAGGGTTGCGTTTTGAGGCAAGCCTTGTGACCTTCGATGAAACACTGTGTTTCTTCGTTACCTATAAAAGGAACTCTTAGCAGATTTAGGAATCCATCCTTGCTCTCAAACTTAGTGAAACTCTGCTCAAATTTCCTTGGAATTTCCTTGTCGTCTTCAACTTCTCAAAGATCCTCTTCCTTTAGGTAACCTTCCTTCCCTTCAACTCCTTGCAATTTTAATCATTCTATTTCCATTATGCGCCCTAGAGCTGGACACGCTGGTCCTTCAAATAGAGGGAGGTTTGGCTCTCGTGCCCCCCTTAGCCACCGTGGTGGGAGGATTCCAGCGAATCCTCCTGTGGCTGGGCGCCATCGCTCAGAGAGAGCCGAAGCTTCTTCCTCACGAGCGTCTTCTTCATCTCGTCGCTCTGAGGTTCCCCTTGGTTCGAGGGCTACCAGCCGCTCTGATGAGGGGTCAAGTGCTGAGGGTTATCTCTCTGACGATGTTGCTTTCTATCACAGCACCTACGCATTCCACCGCGCCTGCACAACCATGGATCTTCCAGGACGTGGAAAAACGCCGTTTCTCCGCTCTGCTGAAGGGTGTGTCAATGTTGTGGCACACCGGCTTGATTGGGAGAAACTCAACAGGGAAAAACCTTATTGCTGGGTGGAAGAGGAGTTCTTAGAGATCCCTTCGCACCATGCAAGTGAGGAGGAGCGCACGGTTTCTTTCCGCTGTAAGATATACTCGGATAAGAAGTACAAAGCACGATACGCTGTGATGGCTCCGCATCCTTCTGAAAGAATATGCCACAACGTCCCTGACGCGAGGTCGGTCTACATGTACGACTTCGTTTTCTTAAAGCTGGGGGTGCGCTTTCCACTGACGGATTTCCAGATGGTCGTCCTGCGTTTCTTAGACTGTGCCCCCTCACAATTACATCCCAACGGTTGGAGTCTTGTCCGGGCTCTGGAAGTCTTGGGGGAGCATTTTGGCTTCTCCGCCACTGTGGCCAAGCTATTTTACTATTGCCAAGTGGTCCGCCGAGCTAATAAGAAGGGCGGCCTTGGGTTCATTACACTCCGTAGTGACTCAAGGGTTGTAAATTTCAAGTCTTATACGGAATCCGCAAAGGTAGATGGGCGCTCCTTCAAGCACTACTACACGCGGGTCCGGATTCAACCAAATAAGCCGGTCTTCTGGCGAAATAAAGAGGGGTTTACCAAGTTTCCCCTTAGCTGGACGCACGAGCATTTTCTCCTTATGAGCCGTGCTTATTATACAGATGAGAGTGAACTTTCCCCTCATTCTGTTGAGGTCTTGAGCGCCCTGCAGACGGCCTCAAAGACCCTCAAAGGGTTTTCCAGCCGTCTTCTCTTGGCCGAGGAAGACATCAAAAACACCTACCTCCGTAATATTCGCTCTTATTCTCCTTGTGTTGTATGGTTATACCGTTCTAGTTATTTTCCTTCTTGTATGCTTATTCAACTCTTTTTGTTTTGCAGAACAAATTGAAAAGGCCTGCCCAGAAATGTTGTCGCTAAGGTCCATGATGGCTGACGATGACTCCTCTTCTGAAGAAAATGAAATCCAGGCGAAGAGGAACGCCACCAAAACTCCCCTCATTCCTCTGACTTCTGCAGTAGGAGATGAGGTTCCTCTCTTCGAGGAGGAGGAGACCGAAGAAGCATCTGAGGCCGCTGGAGCGGGTGGCGAAGAGGCCGTCCCAGAGAAAAAGAGGAAGAAGAGGCATCTTGTAAAGAAGGCCAATCAAGAGAAGCCCTCCTCTGATGACCCTGCGAAGAAGCGTCAGAGGACGGCCGAAGACGCTGAATTGAAGAAGGACAAGGGAAAGAAACCCGTTCCTGAATCTTCTGCCCCTTCTTCTCATAATGCTTCGGAACCGGACTCTGGGAATGGTCCTCCTCCAGCATTCGATCCTCCACGTGACTCCTTCCTTTCTCCTTACTTGTGGTTTCAAGGATCCATGTCTCCTACTCTCCCAAAAGCACGGTATTGCCTCCGCCCTTCCCTCGACGCTGCTGGAGTCCGAGGTGCTTGTAAGGCTGGCCGTTGGCAACTTGATGAACTGTCCGGCCTGCTTGAGTCCCTGAGCGAGAAAGCTGACTATATGGATCAGGTTGAAAAACTTGAGACCGAACTCGCAGTGAAGGAGAAATGGGCGGCCAAGCAAGCTGAAGTTCGCAGGGGAGTGGAATCGGAATTGGAAAAAACTAAAGAAACACTCCAGAGGAAAACTGAAGAGGCAAGCAAAGTTCATTTTGCGAATAAGGCCCTAGAACGGGAAGTTGCCGACCTCCAAAATAAGAACAAATCCATACCCCTCCTTGAAGAAGAATTACAACTGGAGAAGAAGAGATCGGCTAAGCTTGCTGACGATCTCAAAGTTATGGAGGATGGTCGCAACAAGGACCTTGGGGAGTGGGAGTCTATTCGGAAGGAGATGCAAGCCCAAATTGATGAACTTAAAAAGGGTGGTGCGAGTGCTGGGCCTTCAGAAGAGGATTACGCCAAGGTTCAAAGAAGGCTAGCTGCTGCAAAGGCCAAGGCTGCCAAAGCCTTGGATATATGCAAAAATGTGGCGTATGAATCTTTCGGCCTGGCCCTTCGTCAAGTCTACTATCGTAATCCTGGAATAAAGCTGAATTTGTACGGATTAGATTCGTTCTTTGAGTTCCATGGGGGAAGACTTGTAGAAGTTCACAAGGACGGATCGCACCATGAACCCAATGCATCTCTATACGAACTGCCTCCCCTCCCAGAAGGTCAAAGTATGGAGCCTACATCGTCCACAGCTGCCTCTGGAGCTAAAGCACAAGAAGGTGCCCAAACTGGGGCGGAGGACCAAACGGAGAAGGCGGGAGTATCCACTGTGGAGGATCAAGCACCGGCCTCTTAATTTTATGCTTTCACTCATAGCCGTGTTCTGGGATCGGCTCCAGCTTTAAAACATTTTGTAACCTGCATATTTCCTTATTTTTGAAAATAAGATTCATTATTACTTTTCCTCAACTGTTTGCATCGAATGTGTGAGTGCTGAATAACTTGGTGTTATACAAAACACTTTATTATTTCCAATGCTTTGCGAATCCGTTCTGCGTGGTTACTTAGTTACTTAAAGCGTGCTCATCACACTGGATTAAGATAACAAATTGTAATGAATAAATAACAATTAAGTTAAAGCACGCCCTGTCCCCAAGTGTAAGTTCATTGGGAAGGGAGAGTTTATCTCAAAGATTACCTTTTAAATTCTCAAAAGATAGAAATGCTTATCTGTCCTCGAAGATGTAGAGCGGGTACATTAGCTTTCAACCGCTCTGGGATGGATATTCCACAATTGAGGACGGATATTGCCTTTGAATTTTGTATAGCTTTGGCAAGGGTAAGCTTTATGCCTTTCTCTTGAGGTTCGGTTTGGTCCTACACCTCAAGTCTTCACACGGTGTTCGGTTCGATCCTACTAACCGTACTTGGAGTTCGGTGCAATCCTACAATCCAAGCCTTCAACACGGGGTTCGGATCAGGGCTAATCCTGAACCTACTGCGCCCGTTACTCGGGGTTCAGCGCGGTTTTCTCTGTGAACCGGCCTACTGCGCCCAAGCCTTCGCATGGGGTTCGGTTTGTGGCCTTGAAAAAGGACCAGCCCTACAACCCATGTTGTCTTCGAATGGGGTTCGGTTTGTGGCCTTGAGAAAGGACCAGCCCTACAACCCATGTAGTCTTCGAATGGGGTTCGGTTTGTGGCCTTGAGAAAGGACCAGCCCTACAACCCATGTAGTCTTCGAATGGGGTTCGGTTTGTGGCCTTGAGGAAGGACCAGCCCTACAACCCATGTAGTCTTCGAATGGGGTTCGGTTTGTGGCCTTGAGGAAGGACCAGCCCTACAACCCATGTAGTCTTCGAATGGGGTTCGGTTTGTGGCCTTGAGGAAGGACCAGCCCTACAACCCATGTAGTCTTCGAATGGGGTTCGGTTTGTGGCCTTGAGGAAGGACCAGCCCTACAACCCATGTAGTCTTCGAATGGGGTTCGGTTTGTGGCCTTGAGAAAGGACCAGCCCTACAACCCATTCCACCTCAAGGAGTTACATCGTCAAAACACACGATGTGTGATTGAGATCATCCATCCTGAGGGGTCTTCATCAGTTCCTCGAGGAGTTATATCATCAACTACAGAATTGGTAGTTGAGTTCATCCGTCCTGAGGTGTATGCGTATTAAACTACGGCTATAAATCACAACACATAAGAAACGTGAGAATGATAGGGCGGTTAAAATGTATTCTCATTAAAATTGAAAGTACATTACATGAAAAGCGTAGTTGGGGTCATGCCTCGTTAAAACCTTCTTGAGAAAACCCAATGGGAAAAAACTCAAGTAAGGAAAAAGAGTACACGCCGTCTTACCAACTAGCTGTAATAGACACGTAAGTTCTGAGTGTTCCATTTGTTGCGGATTGGAGTTCCATCAAGTTCTTCCAATCGGTATGACCCTTTTCCAGTCACTTCCGAAACTCTATAAGGTCCTTCCCACGTCGGTGCTAGCTTTCCTTGGTGAGCGAACTTATTCCCCACACTGGCCTTTCTCAAAACGAGGTCTCCGGTGTTAAAAGCTCTGTACTGGACACGTTTATTATACCGGAGCGCAGCCTTTGTTTTTATTGCCTGATCTCTGACGAAAGCCTTTTCCCTTAACTCTTGGAGGACGTCCAGCTCTGATGCTAAGTTGGCGTTGTTATCTTCTGCTGAAAAATACTCCACACGAGCCGATCTTGTTTGTAACTCCACTGGGAT
The DNA here is from genome assembly GCA_037962975.1 of Clitoria ternatea. Classification (NCBI taxonomy): domain Eukaryota; kingdom Viridiplantae; phylum Streptophyta; class Magnoliopsida; order Fabales; family Fabaceae; genus Clitoria; species Clitoria ternatea. The sequence continues at coordinate 292,386,976 of CM075670.1, forward strand.
CATCGCCTCGACCCCGTATACCAACCGGTATGGGGATTCGTTGGTTGAAGAATGAGGCGTAGTGCGGTATGCCCATAGAACATTACATAGCTGGTCAGTCCATCCTCCCTTCGCTTCTCCCAAACGCTTCTTTAACCCCTTCAGTATTTCTCGGTTAGCTACCTCTGCTTGCCCATTGGTTTGGGGATGTTCAACGGATGAGAATATCTGGATTATCCCCAGTCCTTCAAGTAAATCCGTGAACTTTTTGTCTGTAAACTGGGTGTCGTTGTCAGTCATAATCCGCCCTGGCACCCCGAACCGAGCTATGATATTTTCGTACATGAAACGTCTTGTACGTGCAGAAGTGATATGCACTACTGGTTCTGCCTCGATCCACTTGGTGAAATAGTCTACCCCCACGATCAAGTATTTGATTCCTCCTGGCGCAGTGGGAAACGGACCCAAAATATCAAGGCCCCATTGGTAGAACGGCCAAGGCACAGCAGATGAAGATAACTCTTGGGTTGGTGTATGGTGGAGATTGGAGAATTTTTGGCAAGCGTCGCACTTTCTCACGAAGTCTGCGGAATCCTGCTTCACAGTGGGCCACCAGTATCCAGCCCTGAGGACTTTTCTCATTAAGCTTCGGCCTCCAGCGTGGTGCCCATATTGCCCCTCGTGTACCTCAGTCAAGACCGCTTGAACTTCGTCTTCTCTTAAACATGAAAGATACGGGACAGAGAATCCCCTTCTGTAGAGAACACCATCGACCATAGTAAAATATGGCAACTCCCTCTTTACTCGTCTTCTTTCCTTCTCGTCAGTAGGAAGTTGACCATCAGCCAGATAACGAATATAGGGAATGACCCAAGAATCCTCATATGGATAACTCACCATGACAGCATTCAGAGAAGGATACAGAGGTATACTGGGTGATGTCAAAGTGCTCTGAACCACCGTTGTTGTGCTACCAGGCTGCTTTGTACTTGCCAATCTTGACAAGATATCTGCTCTGGTATTTTCTTCCCTGGGCACATGCTTGAACTCTAAAACTTCAAATCTTCCCTTCAGCTCATTAACACAATTCAAGTACAATTGAAGTTGTGGTTCCTTCGCCTGGTACTCTCCCTGGATTTACGAAATCACCAGCTGAGAATCACTGCAGAGGGTAACTGCTGATGCTCCGATATCAATTGCCGCACGGAGACCGGCCAAGCATGCTTCGTATTCAGCTTGATTGTTGGAGGTCTTGAAATTGAATCGGAGGGAAATTTCTAAGTGTACGCCGTCATCACTTTCTACCACCACACCTGCTCCACATCCTTTGCTGTTTGACGAACCGTCAACGTAGATGGTCCAATGCGTTCGAGGGGTAGCCGGGTCTGCCCCAGTCATTTCCACTACAAAATCGGCCAACACTTGTGCCTTGATGGCTCCTCGAGGCTCATATGAAATCTCAAATTCAGATAGCTCAATAGACCATTTTATCATCCTTCCAGCGAGGTCTGGCTTGCTGAGTACTGAACGGAGCGGCAAATCCGTTCTTACCAATACTGGGTGCGCATGGAAATAAGGCCTCAACCGTCGTGACGCCCAAACAACTGCCAAGGCGGCTTTCTCAATTTTCTGATACCTTCCTTCCGCCCCCTGAAACGTTTTACTAGTAAAGTACACCGGTCTCTGCCCTTCAGGGGTTTCTTTCACCAAGGCCACGCCTAGAGCTTCATCGGATATTGCCAAGTATAAGATTAACGTTTCATCTGGATCAGGCTTAACAAGAATTGGTGGGCTCGAGAGAACGACTTTGAGCTGCTGGAAGGCTTGCTCTTGTTCCTCTCCCCATTCAAAACTCTTGTGTTTCTTCAACGCCTTATACAAGGGGAGGGACCTGTGCGCCATCTTAGGCATGAAACGAGCTAAAGCGGCCACTTTCCCATTCAATGACTGGACCTCCCTCAAACATTTAGGACTCTGCATGTCCAGGATTACTTGACATTTCCCGGGGTTAGCTTCAATGCCTCGTTGAGTCAACATGAATCCCAAGAATTTTCCTGCTGGAACGGCGAAAGTGCACTTTAAAGGATTTAACCTCATGTTGTACTGCCGAAGCCTAGTGAAAACTTGGCGTAGATCTTCAATGTGGTCTCCTCCAGCGGGCGTTTTGGCTATGATATCATCGATATAAACTTCGACCAGCTTTGTATGCATCCCTTCAAAGACTTTGTTAATCATGCGCTGATAGGTAGCGCCGGCGTTCTTCAGTCCAAAAGGCATGACGGTGTAGCAGAAAACACCGCGGTCGTTGATAAAGGCAGTCTTCTCCTGGTCTCCCTCCCACATCGGAATCTGGTTGTACCCCGAATAAGCATCCATGAAGCTGAGATATTGGTAACCAGATGAATCATCCACCATGCGATCGATGTTGGGCAGGGGATACGGATCTTTAGGGCAGCAACGGTTAAGATCCACATAATCAGTACATATCCTCCATTTGCCGTTAGCCTTCTGCACCATGACCACATTAGAAAGCCAAGATGAATAACGTATCTCCCTTATAAAACCTGCTTTCAACAACTCCTCTGTTTGCTCACAAGCCGCCCTCTGCTTCTCCGGTCCCAACCTCCTCTTCTTCTGAGCCACCGGTCTGGTTTCAGGATACACTGCAAGTTTGTGACAACAGAACTCAGGATCCATCCCCGGCATATCTGCTGCTGTCCATGCGAAAAGGTCTTTGAATTCCTGCAAAAGGGCTAACAAGCGTTGCTCCATAGCAGACTCCAGCTTATCGTTGATGTGCGTGACCTTCTCTGGGGAATCTCCCAATACGACATCCCTGGAGCCACCATCTGGTGTGGGCTTAGATGGATTGAGTGGATCAATCTTCAATTCCGCTCTGGGGTCTAGGTCAATAAGACTGACAGACCCTGCCGCTGTTCCTCCGTCGTTCAACTTCCTCTTCTTGTTGAATACATCCAACTTAACCATGTTGAGGCTCAGATTATAACAATATCGAGCCATCTCCTGATCTCCGCGGAGTGAGGACACAACGTTGTCCTTGTCGATAAATTTGATCAAGAGATGAGGGGTGGATACAATTGCTTCCATAGCGTTCAATGTTGGACGGCCTATGATACCGTTGTACGGGGATTCCACATCAATCACCAGAATTCTTGACTTGACTGTTCTTGCACTGGGCTCCCCTTCAAAAAAAATCAAAGTGTCGAGGTATCCCTTAGTGGGTTGCTTAGCTCCGTTAAACGCTGTGAGTTCTTGTGTGTATGGTTGTAAATCTGCATCACTGAAACCCATTCGTTTGAAACAATTATAAAAGATAACATCACAAGAACTTCCCTGATCGACGAGGATCCTCTTGACGTCCTTATTGGCTATGACGGCCACAATCACTACTGCATCATCACCTCCTGGAATTGTTGGGCCGAAGTCATCATCTGTAAACGACACCGTCGGGGCTGTCACTCCGTCCCTGAAAGGGCGGTTATCCCTCGGTTTACCCTGGACTGACAGAATCATCCTATGGTGGTTCTTTCGTGCTGTGATTGATGTTCCTCCTCCCGTAAATCCTCCAGCTATCATCTCAATCACTTCTCGTCTGCCCTGTCTCTGCTGCTGGGGCATATTACTTTGTTGGGCACCTTCAGCAATCACTACCCCTTTCTGCTTCTCAGCCGCAGTGAACTTCCTTACTGGGTTGCGTGTATTATCATCTTCATCATCAGGATCTCTATTCCTTTTCTCTATCCTGTGAGGCTCATCCATAGATTTCTCCTTAAACAAATACTGCTTCAGCTTTCCTTCCCAAATGAGAGTTTCCACCGTATTCTTTAACGCCTTACACTCATCAGTGTTGTGCCCTGTCTGCTCATGGAAAGTGCAGTATTTACGCGGGTTACCACCCCTCTTGGCTGGGGCTGGCTTCCTTATACCAAAGACGTTCAGAGTTGGCCAACCAACCTCCCTCATGATTTGTGAGTGCCTGGTGTTCAACGGAGCATAGTGATCGAACGATGATACGCGTCTATCTCGTGGATGCTGACGAGCATTCACAAAGTCTTCTCTAAAGGCATGCTTCTCGGGCCTCGCTCTCTCCTTTTCTCTCCGTGGCTGCTGAGCGGGTGCAGAAGGCTTTACTCTTGCTGCAGTTGCCTCTAGATGCATCTCTATGCCCACATATTTGGAAGCTTTCCTTCGAAACTCCTCGAAGGTTGTAGGTGGGCTCTTTGCCAAAGATAGGGCAAAGGCTGAACCTGGCTGAAGAGCTTCCACTACAATATGGAGTTGTATGGCCTCCGTGAGGTTAGGGACCAACGCAGCCTCCTTGTAAAACCTTTTCAGGAACTCCTTAAGAGTCTCAGTTTCTCCCTGTCTTATCTGGGCCAGGGTGTGAGAAGTTCTTGGGATATCCCTGGAGATGACGAAATGGCTTTCGAATGCAGCAGCCATTTCCTCCCAAGAGTCTATAGATCCTGAAGGCAAACTTTTAAACCAGCTGAGAGCTTCCTCCGTCAACGTCCTTGGGAACATTCTGCACATGACATCTTCGTCTGCTCCCAGATACATAGCTTCATAAACATAAGCATCCAAATGCTTAGTGGGGTCGGTCTCTCCATTATACTTCCCAATCGACAATGGCTGAGTTGTTTGCAAATGTTTTGGAATGACAATACTCATCAACCTTCTTGAGAAAGGGACACTAAGCTTGTATGTCCCTGAAGTTATCACCGCCTGCTCCCTTCTCCTGATACTAACTCTATCACCAGAGTCCTGCGTCTGCTCCCTCTCTTCATATGTGGGGATCTTCGAATACTGGAGGGTGGTAGATCTATCCCTCGCTGATGCATGGTGAGCCTCCTCTGCATGAGACACTACTCTGTCCCCAGCTCCTCCTCTCTCTCGCCTCAGCTCCATCAGCTCCTCCTTCAGTTGCCTGATAACCTCATCGCGAGGGTCAGGCGTCTGCACTTGCACCATCCTCCGGGTTTGAGTTGCAGGGGATTCGAAGACGAGTCTCCTCCCAGCCTGTTGATGGGTCATATCCTCCACGTGACCTTCCACGAAATCTCTCCCATCACCTTCCATTGTAACCACTTAACTTCTGCGAAAATGGGAATAACTCTATCGAGTCCCACTGGGCGTGCCAATGAACTGGTCTGGACCGGGGTCTAGGATCCGGTGTGGGACCAGCCACAAGGATGCAGGTGTTTTTAGGGTTTGCACACCAGAACTGTGTATATCCGATGTATTAATCCGGTCTCTCAGTGGGAGAGGCCGATCTTGTTGTCCTGGAGATCCTTTACACCAACGATTCGCGTTGTAGGGGGCGAAAGGTGGTGCCACCTGCGAAGATTCTCCGACGCTCAAGTTAGAAGAGTGTATGAACTGAATGAATACTCAAGCGTAGTAACAGTAAAGTGTGAGATAGAATAACGATACCCTGCATGTGTGTTGAAATATGCTACTTATAGTTGTACGTGAGAAAATGAGTCGTTGAATACAGGTGGGTCCCTCAGCTCTGATAGCGTGTATATTGTGTCAATCAAAGTGGCTCGACTTTCCGAATGTGTCAGGAGGGTAGGTCAATTATCAGAGTTCAATCCTCTAGGGAAAGGAGAGGATAATCACCTTTTCCGCATAATCTGCTGACACACCCACTTACTTTCTGAAGCCATTGATGTGACGTATTTTGCTACAAATAGTGTCTTCGTTGATAAGTTATCAAAGGCTCTTCTCTTGCTATGAGGGAAAAGCTAACAATTATATTAATATCCTGTATCAATGAACATAGAACCGTTACAGCGAAAATGAATGATGCTGTCGTGGAGTGAGGGCGGATGACCAGACAACGGATATCCGGTGTGGTAACGTTGAACCTGGACACCGGTTTCCTTATATGAGATCAGTCTGACGTCACAAGTATGGGATCCGGTATCTAGACCGGATCAATTATATTAATTAATAGTGATTGCCAAAAATTCAAAAATTAATTTGAAGACAATTGTTAATATTTTCCACCAAGCACATATTTTGAATTAATTACCTGGGATGTTACAAACTCGACCCAGGTGTAACATGTTGGCCGCTTATTCAAGATTGACAACTGTCCCCATAACACTAACACGAGACTTTTGAGTGTGTTTTGTCCTCACCCACTTTCACTAAGAAGTTCCTGAGAGATCACCTATCCCAAAATTGCTCCAAGTCTAACATGCTTAACCTTGGTGTTCTTAAGTGATAAGATGAAAAGTAAATGTATTTTGTTGTAAAGGTAGTACTAATCAATTCATTTATGGTATCCCAATGTATAGTCTCGTACCTATACAGTCTTCAAACCTCTCTTATTACTATGTATATTTGATTCATTCATGTGTCCCTCTCATTGGAAACCTATAAGAAGTCGTTCTTTGTCCGAGCCTCAACACTGTCGATTACTCCCTACCTTTGTTAATGCACAGGATGTCACACCTGGGACCTTATGCCAACCACTTTAATCTATATGCTTGTCTTGGTGGCCTAGTCTATAGCAACATCAGGTTTGGTAACCTTATGTAGTCATTGTTGGTAAGCATCATGCTTAATATCTAAAAGTTATAGATTTCTAACAGTGAATATTATGAAGGTTAATATTATAATTCAAAAGAAGTTACGATTAATAATAAATTTACCATAGTCTCTTGGTTGCATTATCCACCTATGCACTAATTTGTTGTTGGTGGGTTAGAATAGAAAACTCATTAAGACAAATGGCCTTACGAGCTTGTTGAGACTACAAATAAAAAATAAAAAAAAACTTGGTTAAAATCTAAAGTAACCTATATAACTATGATGACTAGAAGATCATAATAAGTTACTTACACTTCCAATATGTTAGAGTGTGCTCACCTGTTTGAGGCATGCCCAACATCGCCCATGGCACTCCTCTTGATATCCATGTTGTAGTGCGCAACAGGCATAGACGCAAGCTTTACATACTTTAGTGAGTAGGTCATGCTAGGTGTGTTCACATACCCAGTAAGTATATGTAGGTTTTGGTTGTTTCGACTCCGCTTCCTAGTCTTCCTGAGCATGTTGCTAATCAAGCCACACTTGTTTATTTGAGATGGAAAGATAAAAAAGAATGGTGTTTGAATAGATTGTGTTTGAGAAAAGGGTTGAAAAAGATATTTTAGTGATTTTGAAAAAAGTGGGGGAAAAAGTAAAAGAGTAGGGGGTTCGTGATAGGCAGGGATGGAAATGGGTCAGGCCAGACCAGACTTTGAAAGGCTTGAGCCTGACCTACTTCCAAATATCAAGGCTTGAACCTGACCTATTAGCTTGTCAGAGGCTTTTTGTAAGACCTGGTATAGTCTGTTTGAAGGTTTGGCCCGTTTAAAAGCCTATTTAAATGACCTTTTTACAATTAGGCTTTCAAAAGGCCAACAACCACCTAAAAAGCCTTTCAAACTACATAGGTTAATAGGCCTATTATTGTAAACAAGTTTATTAATATAAACGGACCTATCAATACAAATGAGTAAAATGTACTTGATCTTAAATTTAGAAAGATAAATACAACTTCTCAAATAAAGCAAAAGTAATTAAATCCAAAATAAAATTTATTTTATTCAAATTATAAAATAAAATTTTATATTATAAAAATTATTACAGCTGTAATATTAATTTATATTATGTAAATATGTAATATATATATATATATATATTATTTTTATGTTATAAATATATAAAAATAATTAATAGTTAGGTCAATTAGATAGGTCGGCTTGTTAGAATTCAAAGGCTTTTTAGAAAGCCTATGATATGGCCTGTATACTTAAAAAAGTTTTTTTAAAAGCCTAGGCCTAACCTTCTAGTTTGACAAGTCTGACCTATATAGACTTTAAAAAGGCCAGGTCACGGGCCCCCGACGAACGACCTGATCCATTTCTATCCCTAATGATAAGGTTTGTGTTTGAAGCAATAAACGAGTCAATTCGCCTAAATTTATGGTTTGATTTAGTTTGATTGAAATAAAATGTAAAAACTAAACCAAACTTTTGTTTTGAAACATCAAATGTCTAAGTATATAATAAAAATAAATACTATAATAAAATGATTTAGAACTCAAATAAACAAGTGTGGCTTGATATAATAAAGAAACTATAATCCAAGTTGACAAAATTTTTACTCAAAATACAGTTCATACATTTATTGATATGTTAAAAATATAAAATAAAGAGGTTTGAACTTACAAGTCTCGTTTTTCCTTCCCCTCTCAACTCCTTCTGTAACCACTAAACCAACCTTACAACTCTTTTAATTATACTTATATATATATATATATATATATATATATATCCAATATCATGATAAAAACTGTTTGTTTAATTTTTTCTTTTACAGTATATATTTTAAATTATTTATATATTAATATTTATTTTAGATATCTATTTATTAAACTCAACATTGATCAATAATTTTATTTATTTCAAATTTATTAAATGTTTTCTTTGTTTTGTTGTTTGCTTAAAAATATATAAAATTAAAAAATTAAAAATTGAAATGAGAATAAAATGAATAAAGAATATTTTTCATTGATAAAATTTTTTTCATTTCAGATTCTATTTAATTAAATAAATTTTTTTATTATAATATTGGTCCTAAAAATATTTTATTGTTGACATTTTTTATATAAAATAACATATTAATAATATTTTTATACCGTACACATTACATATACCTATAGTTTGCACTAAAATAAAGGATGTTTTGTTTATGTAATTGGCAGTTTTTACGGGTTTCAATTCTTATTGATTTAGTTCTACGGTTTTGTCCTCGGTTCTTGAAGAGCCCAAAATAAATCACTTTTAGTTAAGAAGAAATCCCCTTATTAAAGAATTGAAAACTTATTTAATATACTACCCATAAGACGCGTTTTAGTCCGTTGATCAGAAGAAGAAGGCATTTTAATCTCTTCTGTGAGTAGCTGATTGTAGGGCCTGGGCCCAGCTTTCCTTTGGGCTTTTATGGCTTTATCTAGTGAATAAAAGACACAAACAGAATAACACTCATTAATCTTTGACCTAAATAACAAGACTCGTTAATGTTTCGGGCCTATTATCAACCCAAGAAAAAAGAAAAAGATTCGGGGCTTATTATATATATATATATATATATATATATATATATATATATATATATATATATATATATATATAATATGATGTATTTTATGAGAAAGGTTTTCTTATGTCTAACTGAGATGAGTGAATCTGGATCGTATAACCATACAATAGATGATTGAGATTAAAAGTTTTTTAAAGTCACATGATCACTTAAAAAGTCACATAACTTTTTTAAAAACTCACATGATTAATCACAATCATCTATTGTATAGTTGTACAGTACAAATTCGCTACTCCCAATTTTACATAAGAGATCCTCTCTCTCTATATATTAATCACATATTGTTTTTCTAAAACAGACATGTTTAATCTAAGAATATTACATCATGATGAGATTAACTCTTCAAGTGAAAATTTCCTAGATATCTTCCCACTATTTTATCAAGTAGAATACAAATCTATTAATGTGGGGTTGGTTGTTTGGTCCTTATACTCTTGTATAGTCTTTTATGGGGTGATTAATATAAAATTTTAGTTAAAAAAAGTTAAATACAAATCTTTGGAGTTAGGTTTGAACTTTGAATGTTAGTGTAAAAGGTATTTAAATTAAATTCCCCATATAATTTGGCAAAAAACTTATTCTCTTACATTTAATTTCCATGGATAACAATAAGCTGAAATTAATAAATTTATAAATAGGTATATACATGTGAGTAGTTTGTGCTAATTAATGTTAATAATAAACCACTGATTGTAAATGAATAATAACATAATAATTTTATTTCATTTAAATAAAAGGAAATAAGTATGATAAAAATAACTAATAGCATATTTAAATTTTGCGACCTATAAATAATATATCATTATTTTATTTAGATGAGGTATTTTATATTTTTAAATTTCTGATTTGATTCTTTATAATATATATGTTAATTAATTTGATCTTTTTAAGTTTTAATTTTTTTTAAATTTTCCTTTTTTCTTTAACTTGTTTTATTATCATCACTTTTTTTCTCTCTTTTCATAGCTATCAAGTGTTAACTTTTTCTTCTTGTCCCTTCTTAACCAAAGAATTATATTCAGATCAATTACTAATCTAACATCTTTAATCACCAACAATACTCCACGTTGATTAATTGAATCTCCAATGAATAAGATGTTTTTTTTTGTCTTTATTAGATTGGAAAATGTTGTAATGCTAATGTGAAAAAAAAATTATAAGGTGAAGCAAATGTTGACAACCATGAGAGGGGAAGAAAAAGAGGGGCGACAACACATGAGATTGGAAAGTAAAGACAATAATTATGAAAAAGTAAACAATGTTAATGAATTTAACAATTAAAGTAAAAACTCTGTAAAAAACCAAAAACATATATATATATATATATATATATATATATATAAAATTGTTGGAAGGATCATCAACCTATACAATAAATATATATATAATGAATAGTTAACTCAATTAGACTTGATATATAAGTAATCCTTGATAATTAATGAGTTTTTAAAGGTGCATTGTCCGGTGTGCAAGGGGTATTCTTAATACTCTCATAACTGGTGTTAAATCTCTCAATCTCTATCTTTTATGCCGGTTCAGTGAGAATCTGATATTATATTACATTGGTTTAGTGGGAACACAATGCCTTCGACTATTAGATCTGGAGTATTCCAAATGTCAGCTCAAGGACAGGTAGTGGGGGTACCTGCAAGGACTCTCTGATGTTTAAGTTAGTATGAATTTAAAAGATACCGGAGCATTAAGAGTAATAAATAACTTACTTAATTCTTCATAAGTGGTGATATATATAGCCTCAATGAAGGTCAAACTCTTGATTTAACATATGACAGGTGACCAGACTACTTTTTAGTCATGTTGCATCCTATGTTCAGTGGGTCTGACTTTCTAGCAGGCCTTTGACAAGTATTCGCCAATAGGAATATCAGTCATAAAGGGTGTCGACCTTATGCCATCTTTCTGGCTCTGTGCTTTTTGCCTTGAACTAAGTTTAGGGGTTGGTATCGACCTGAGATCATTTGCCCCTTAGTTTATTATAGTGACGATGTCGTTATAATAAGCTATGCTCGATGTTGATTTACCTCTTAGTTAACTTGGTAACTTGCTAGGCCAAGGTGTTATAAACTCAAACCTTTTCAAGAATGATCAATAGAAAATAAAATGAAATAATAAGTAAAATAAGATAGAGTAATGGCTTTGTCAGAATGCTATGTGGCATTCTCGTATTGGTGTGATGCTTGGTCTTCTAGGGTGTCAGAATAGCCTCATTGTTTTGCAATAAAACGTTGTCCTTCTTCAGTATGCATGGACCGTGTCGTATTCCATTGTGTCCTATGAGCCGCGTTTGTTCACCTTCTGGCCTGTTGCTCCCAAAATCTCTATAAATAGAGGGTGATGGCCAGAACAACCTTACTTCTGCTTGCGCTTTTAGAGAAATTTAGCTGCTCTGGTTTCTTGTTGCTTTTCACCCCAGCTATTGACCTGGCCCATACCAAAAAAATAGCAAGGGTAATCCCACAAGTAGCCCTTCAACCCCGACCTTTTTCTTTTATACTTATTTATTTTTTTAAGCAATGTCAAACCGGGATTCGATGGATGATCATGCGAGGGATGATTCTACGGAAATGCTTTTTGAGCCACCGTCGTGGTTGTCTATGGGACCCCGACGTGAGCCGCGGGTTGCACAAGCGGGTTTACATAGGTGGATTAGGACTGGGCCAAGGAGAGCCACCTTAACTATTTTAAGGTTGGCGAGTCTTAGGGACTTAACTCTTTCATCAAAATCGTCAACTGCCTCTTTTGATCCAACATCAACTTATTCCCCATTGTTCAGTCAATCCTGGGACCTGCGCAGCTTCCTTGTAGAATCTCTTCAAAAACTCTCTCAAACTTTCTTCTTTGCCTTGTTTTATTTGGGCCAATGTATGAAAGGTCTTTAAAACATCTTTGGATATGATAAAATGACCTAAAGAAAGCCCGGGCCAATTATTCCCATCAGTCTATGGATCCCGGCGGGAGTCCCTTAACCAAACTAAAGCCTTTATTGTTAAGGTTCTAGGGAACATTTCACACATCACATCTTCCTCAGCCCTTAAGAATAAGGACTTGTTGGCATAGTCATCCAAATGCCTTCCTGGGTCTATTTGCCCTATATATTTTATAATGGAGAATGGTTGAGGTGTTTGGAGATGTCTTGGTAACATTCATCAACCTTCTAGAAAATAGTATATCAAAACGATATTCTCCAAAGCCTCTAGCGATATGTAAGGCCCTTCTTTGACTTCTAGGATGCTCCATCCTCATGGTGGATTCTTGGTTGTCATCATAGGTTGGGATCTGTGAGTAATCTGGAGATGCCAAAATTTCTATTGGCAGCCTCTGAGGTGTAGCAATAACTTTTTCCCTTGTCTCCTTAACCCTTGTTTGCTTGAGCTCTTAGAGTTCAGGTTAGAGTTTTCGAATCAACTCATCTCTTAGATCGGGATGGACTATGACCATTGTCCTTTCCTAGGTAGAGTTAGATCCCGGAGTCTCTACGATCCCAGTGTTGTACTCTAGCACACGTGGCTCTACTCGGGTTACGTCTTGGATATGTCCCTCTTGAGTGGTATGTCGTCTCGATGGGTCCATTCCCAACTTTCAAGACTTGACCTCTTGTTTATATGCTTTGAAATGTGGGGCTTATTTTATAGGTCCTATCAGACATGCCAATGGATTATCCGGTGTAAGGGGTATTCTTAATACTCTACAACCGATGTGAAATTTCTTAGTCTCTCTCTTTTACACTGGTATTATAGGAATCCAGTATTATATCACACTAGTTTAGTGGGAACACAGTACCTTCAACTGTTAGGTCCAGAGTCTTCCAAACGTCAACTCAAGGACAAACGGTGGGGGTACCTATAATGACTCTCTGATACTTAAGTCAATCAGTATATATGGATATAAAAGATACTAGAGCATTAAGAGTAATAAATGAATTATTTAATTCTTCATAAGTGGTGATCTATATAGCCTCAATGGAGGTCCAACTTGTGATTTGACATGTGACAGATGACCAAATTGCTTTCTAGCCAAGTTACATCCTATGTTTAAAGGGTCTAACTTTTTAGTAGGCTTTTTTCCTTGAGTGTCATTCATAAGTCTAGGGGCCAGTATCAACCCCGGATCAAAAAGGAATTTACATATTGTTTGAACCACATTGTAAAGTTATTACATATGATCGGTGACATCGGATTGTCAACGATTCTATATTGTTGCATGAAGATGCCAACATAGAGAAAATAACTATTGTTGACAATGAATTTAAGCATGTTCATTGAATATAAGCGTTGCTTGTATAGAAACTTACTAAAAGTAAGATTGGACCTTAATGCAGTCGATTAAAACATGTGCGTGGGCTTATTTGTATTCTTGATAATCTCTTCATGCTCTTTGAATGATCTTTTGCTAGTATGGAAATAGTGTTCTTCTGGTAGGAACCATTGATAACAGTCCAACTACTAACCGTTGATCCATACATGTTGGGAAAACCAACTTTCAATGCGTTCTCCATCTAGACAACATATCATAAGTCTACATTAGACATGTCTTTATAATGAAATTTTTTCATTTAAACATATCATAAGTTAGAGCACCAACATGCCATAAATTTTACAATTCATCAATTAAAAGTTGCATAAAGACATCAATTTTAATTTTAGGATTTTTCAGCTCCAGAATAAGACAAGAAAAAACTATAAACTACTTCTTCATGCATATTTTAGGTGAAAGTTTATAAGGGACAAGCCATACTAGCCAACAAGACTATGATGTAGTTGAGGCTTGAATGTTGATCCGGTCTCAATACCGGTATCCGATCTTCTATACATATTTCAACGTCTTTGATAAGACATCTACGTGTAACCGGTGTCATCGGTATACATCCGGACTGTAAATCCGTATCAGGCGTTCTCCCTATACCGGTTATCCAGGATAACACCATGACATCGGATAATACACACGTCACTGTGCAAAAGACAAGGATTGTTGCTACAGGGATCGATCAATAATTCCCTGCACTACGAGCCAAATTCTGCTCACGGGAATGGTCAACTTGTTCCCTAATCCTAGTCTACATTCTCTACGCTCAATATAAAATAGCCACTTGACCCAATCATGCAGGTAAGTGCGCAATATAATAATGCTAATGGGAGTTGGTGGTTCCCCACCAACGAGTCCTCGTTAATCGAGCCAATCAGGTATATGAACTAACTTCATGATTGAAGTGAGGGATCTTGATCCTTTTCCTCAGCTCTTTACGACTGATTCCTCGCTGAATACATTCCTTACTTGGAATATAATCACTGACTTGAGCGTCGGAGAATCTTTGCAGGTGACACCACCATTCGCCCACTTCAACGCGTTAGGTCGGTGTGAAGGATCTCCAGAACGCCCAATCCGCTCTCCTCATTCAAGGACAACGGATACCTACATCGGATACACATACATCCGGCCTACTAGACAGTATTGACATACTATTCGTGACTGGCTTGAGATCGGATCTCTTGACCCCGGTCCAGGACAGATCATTGGCACGCCCAGTGGGACACGATAAAGTTATTCCCATATCCTTTGACAGAGCAGGTAATCCACCATGCAAGGCGAAGCACAAGACTCCATGGAGAATCAAACTGAAGGCAGAACCAATCCTAATGCCTACAGAAAGCTCAACCTTGATTCTCATGGGGGCAACTCAAAGAAGATAGTAACTGTGTCTGATCCTGATCCTCGCGATGAGTTGATCAGACAACTTCAGAGGGAACTCGCTGAACTGCAAAGAGAAAAAAGGCAAAGCGAGGATAAAGAGTCATCTCGCACGCGAAACACTCCCCACACAACTGATGGTGAAAAGTCCACCACTCTTCAGTACTCAAAGATCCCAACCTTTGAGGAGGGAGAACAAACTCACGATTCTGAGGATGCAGCTTCCCGAAGGAAGAGAGATTCAACAACAGCACCCCCATTGTCTTACAATCTTAAGGTTCCTTTTTCAAGGAGACTTATGGGCATCAGCATCCCCAAGCACCTTCAAACCACTCAACCACTTTCCATCGGAAAGTATAATGGTGAAACTGATCCAACTAAGCACCTTGATGCTTATGTGTTTGAAGCCATGTACTTGGGGGCTGATGAAGACGTGATGTGCCGAATGTTCCCTCGAACATTGTCTGAGGAAGCCCTCGGGTGGTTTAAAGGCTTGCCTTCTGGATCCATAGATTCTTGGGCAGAAATGGCAGCTGCCTTTGAAACCCATTTTGTCATCTCCAGAGACGTACCCAAGACGTCTCATACCTTGGCTCAGATTAAGCAAGGTGAAACAGAGGGCCTAAAAGATTTTCTGAAGAGGTTTTATAAGGAAGCAGCCCTGGTTCCTAACCTCACAGAATCTATCAAGCTGCATATCGTGATTGAGGCATTGCAGCCAGGATCAGCTTTCGCTCTTTCATTAGCAAAGAGCCCCCCGACAACTTTTGAGGAGTTCAGGAAAAAAGCCTCAAAGTATGTGAGCATAGAGATGCACTTGGAGGCAATGGCTGCAAAGAAAAAGCCACCAACACCATCTCCCCAAACCCAGAAGGGTAAGGAGAAGACGAGGTCAGAACGCATGGAGAGGCCATTCACCAATCCTAAGGTGGATAACCGCCCTCCTCGACCTCGAGAAAGGCATGTCAATTCTTTCAGCCATTATGCACAGTTATCTGCCAGACCATCTCAGATTTTGAGAGAGGTCGGATGGCCAGTCTTCAGCACATATGGCATCAGGAGACCAGCCCCTATGAAAAGACCAGGAAATTCACGAAAGTACTGTGATTTTCATGAGCAAAATGGTCATTCCACTGATGAATGCCAAGCTCTAAAGAACGCGGTTGAGACGCTAATTAGAGAAGGCAAATTGAAGCAATACCTGTTCAAAGAAAAATCCTTTGACAGGGCAGAACGGAATGAGAAAAGAGAAAGAGATCCCGACGATGGGGATGACAACAACCCCAGTCCGGTTCGAAAGTTCACTGCTGCAGAGAAGCAAAAAGGTGTAATGACCGATAATGCAGCACAGAAGGACAGCATGCCCCAGCAACAACGTCAGGGCCGACGTGAAGTCATTGACATGATTGCTGGAGGGTTCGCTGGAGGAGGAGCTTCAATTACAGCCCGAAAGAATCATCACAGAATGATTCTATCCGTGCAAGGGAAAGTCAAAGACAATCGCCCTTACAGAGGAGGAATTGAGGCTCCCATAATCTCTTTCTCTGACGAGGATTTTGGCCCAACCGTTCCTGGTGGTGACGATGCTGTAGTCATCACTGCTGTGATTGCCAACAAGGACGTCCGAAGAATCCTTGTTGACCAGGGAAGTTCCTGCGATGTTATTTTCTATAATTGCTTTGAAAGAATGGGTTTTAAAGACTCAGACTTACAGCCTTACACGCAGGAACTAACAGCTTTCAATGGCGCAAAGCAATTAACTAGAGGGTATCTTGATACCCTTATCTCGTTTGAAGGCGAGCCAGGAGCCAGGACGGTAAGATCTCGGGTGCTAGTGATTGATGTCAAATCACCATTTAATGGCATCATAGGCCGTCCTACTCTGAATGCAATGGAGGCAGTTGTATCAACCCCACATCTCCTTATCAAGTTCATTGACAAGGATAATGCTGTGTCATCTATCCGGGGTGATCAAGAGATGGCTAGGTACTGCTACAACCTTAGCCTCAATATGACAAAGCTGGACGCCTCCAATAAAAAGAGGAAACTTAATGATGCTGGAACATCGGCTGGATCTGTAAGTCTTGTCGACCTGGATCCTAGAGCGGATTTGAACATCGATCCGTTCAACCCATCAAAGCCCACACCGGATGGAAGTTCCAGGGACATTGTCTTGGGAGATTCTCCAGAAAAGATCACCCATATCAATGACAAGCTAGATGCTGAAATAGAGCAGCGACTGCTGGCTCTCTTACAAGAGTTTAAAGACCTCTTTGCATGGACTGCAGCCGATATGCCAGGCATAGACCCTGAATTCTGCTGTCATAAACTTTCCGTCTATCCAGAGACGAAACCTGTGGCCCAAAAGAAAAGACGATTGGGCCCAGAGAAACAGAAAGCAGCTTGTCAGCAAACTGAGGAATTGCTGAAGGCCGGATTTATCAGGGAAATGCCAATCCAGGGAAGTGCCAAACGATTCTAGACATGCAAAGTCCTAAGAATCTCAAAGAAGTCCAATCCCTGAACGGCAAGGTAGCAGCTTTGGCACGGTTCATGCCGAAGATGGCTCACAGGTCGCTCCCTCTGTACAAAATACTGAAAAAGTCCAAGAAATTCGAGTGGGGACAGGAACAAGAAAAAGCTTTCCAAGAGCTTAAGGAGGTGTTGTCCAAACCTCCCATTCTCACAAAGCCTGACCCCGAAGACACACTCATTCTGTACTTGGCTATTTCAGATGAAGCTTTGGGCGTTGCCTTGATAAAAGAAACTCCTGATGGACAAAGACCGGTCTATTTCACTAGCAAGACCTTGCAAGGTGCTGAGATCCGGTATCAAAAAATTGAAAAGGCCGCCCTCGCTGTTGTTTGGGCGTCACGACGGTTGCGTCCGTACTTTCACGCCCATCCAATCATAGTGAGAACGGATTTGCCACTCCGTTCTGTCTTAATCAAGCCCGATCTCGCTGGGAGGATGATCAAATGGTCTATTGAACTCTCTGAGTTTGATATATCCTACGAACCCCGCAGCGCTATTAAAGCTCAAGTCCTGGCTGACTTTATTGTGGAAATGACAGGGACTGATCCAGACTACCCTCGAGTCCATTGGACCATTTACGTTGATGGTTCATCAAACCAAAGGGGCTCAGGAGCAGGTGTAGTTCTCGAAAGTGATGACGGAGTACACCTGGAGATCTCCCTTCGTTTCAATTTCAAAACATCCAACAACCAAGCTGAGTACGAAGCTTGCTTGGCCGGGCTAAGAGCTGCGATTGACATCGGAGCTTCTGAGGCAACACTCTGTAGCGATTCACAGCTGGTGATTTCGCAGATCTTGGGAGATTATCAAGCTCGCGAACCTCAACTCCAATTATACTTGAACTGTGTCAAGGAGTTGACTGAGAAATTCTCAAAAGTGGAGTTCAAGCATGTTCCACGTGAAGAGAATACGAGAGCGGATATACTCTCCAGGTTAGCAAGCACTAAACGACCGGGTAGCACCACTACTCTGGTTCAAAGCACGCTAACGTCGCCCAGCATCCCTCTTTTCCCTTCTCTAAACGCCATCACGACTGACTCCCTTTACGGAGATACATGGATGGCTCCTTACATCCGTTATTTGGCTGATGGACAGCTACCCACAGATGAGAAGGAAAAGACGAGGTTAAGGAGAGAATTACCGTATTTCACTATGATTGATGGTAATCTCTACAGAAGGGCACTCTCTGTGCCCTATTTAATTTGTCTCAAAGAGGATGAGGTGCAAGGTGTATTGGAGGAAGTGCATGGAGGACAAAGTGGACACCATGCCGGAGGAAGAAGCTTAATGCGAAAAATCCTCAGAGCTGGATACTGGTGGCCCACAATGAAGCAAGACTCCATTGACTTCGTCAAAAAATGCGACGCTTGCCAAAAATTCTCTAACCTACACCACACACCGGCAGAAGAACTCTTCACATCCGCTGTTCCATGGCCCTTCTATCAATGGGGATTGGATATTCTGGGCCCCTTTCCAACTGCTCCTGGGGGCATCAAATATCTCATTGTAGGGGTCGATTATTTCACTAAGTGGATAGAAGCAGAGCCGGTGGTGCATATTACTTCAGCCCGAACTCGCCGTTTCATGTATGAAAACATCATAACACGGTTCGGGGTCCCAGCACGGATTGTCACAGACAATGGCACCCAGTTCACGGATAGAAAATTCACTGATTTACTTGAAGGGTTAGGAATAACCCAAATATTCTCATCCGTCGAACATCCCCAAACTAACGGTCAAGCTGAAGTGGCCAACAGGGAGGTGCTTAAGGGACTAAAGAAGCGCCTTGGTGAAGCCAAGGGCGGATGGACAGACCAGCTGTGTCATGTCCTATGGGCATATCGGACAACGCCTCATTCATCCACCAATGAATCCCCATATCGCCTAACATACGGGGTCGAGGCAATGATACCTGTGGAACTGCAAATTGCTTCCACAAGGGTTAAGTACTTCTCTGAAGAAACCAACAATGCAAACTTGGCATCTGAAATGGATGTCATACAAGAACTCAGAGAAGACGCTTTCATCCGAGATCAAGCCATCAAAGCCAAAGTTGCTCTCCGGTACAACAAACGAGTCCAATCGAGGACTTTCAACGTTGGAGATTTGGTTTTGAGGAAAGCAAGTATAGGGAATAAATTCGCCCATCAAGGCAAACTAGCCCCAAACTGGGAAGGCCCATACAGGGTATCCGAGGTCACTGGCAAAGGCTCTTATCGCCTTGAAAACCTTGATGGCTCTCCAATCCGAAACAAATGGAACTCCCAAAACTTGCGCATCTACTATAGCTAGCTGTTTCTACACTCTCCTATCCTTATCTCGGATTGAATACTGGAGAATTTATTTTCACAGCTACGCTCTCCTTGTAATTCTTATTTTTGATTTAATAAGAATCTCTCATAACAATTTAACTCTTTCGAGTTTTTCTTATGCTGTGATTTTCAGCTTATCCGGTGTACAAAAGCATATTCAGGACGGATGATCTCAGCTACTTATTTTGTAGTTGACGATGTAACTCCTCGAATATGCGCAACGCACAAGAACATACTCAGGACGGATGATCTCAATTACCCATTCTGTAATTGACGATGTAACTCCTCGAGTGTGTATGCATTGAAGGCCCAGATTGTAGGATTAAACCGAACTCTGGGTACGGTTAGTAAGTTTGGCTGAACACCGGTGAAGGCTCAGATTGTAGGATTAAACCGAACTCTGAGTACGACTAGTAGGATTAAACCGAACGTCGGTGAAGACCTGAGTTGTAGGATTAAACCGAACCTCAGGATATGGGTTGTAGGGCTGGTCCTTCTTCAAGGCCACAAACCGAACCCCATTCGAAGGCTTGGGCGCAGTAAGCTGGTTTTTTCTTCAAGACCACGCTGAACCCCAAGTGACGGGCGCAGTAGGTTCAGGATTAGCCCTGATCTGAACCCCGTATTGAAGGCTCGGATTGTAGGATTAAACCGAACTCTGAGTACGACTAGTAGGATTAACCGAACGTCGGTGAAGCATTGTCATTGGATAAAACCAAAGACCAATTGAAGAACGGCTGGTAGGATTAAACCGAACGCCAAATATGACATGGACAGTAGGATCAAACCGAACTCCAAACACAACAAGTAAGTTGTACTGAACTCCAGATTAATACTCTCTTATGAAGTTCTTTATTTGGAAGTTTTATAGCTTATAGTTCTGAGTCATCAATTCTTCAATTGAGACCTGACTCGTAAACTCCGACACAAACAATTCACTCGGGTACACCACAATCTAAGGTATATTCACCCGAAATTTCTCAGTCGGAAATATTTGAAGAGGAATTTCTATTTTAAATCCTCACTTTTAAAAAGCTCTCACGAGAAAATGACACTCAGTTTATTCAAATTCATAATCACCCAATGAAACTGGGGGACAGCATCAACGGTTTAACGAATATCTTGAGGAATGAACTCTCGTCTAAACGATCTCACAATCATTCCCCTTATGCCGTTCTTGAGACACTGATGTGTTCCCCCACAAGCGGTGATTTTATTATGAAATTCATTTCGCATGTATATGTCCGGTATGGAGATTTTGTTTTACAATCCGATCTTCATTACTTAAATCCGGGGTAATACAATACACATGCAATCCCTCTATTAAAGTTGTTTTTCACTAAACAAGAATGGAGGTAAAAAACTCTTTTATTGATTCAATAAGAATCACAATTCGTGTAATAATCCGGAGCTGATCCCGGAACACAGCGAATTCGAATCGATAAAACGAAAAAGAAAACAAGAAAGGCGCTACTCTTTCTGGCTTGAGTCTCCCTCCTTCCCTTTGCCTTTGTCTCCGGTCTTGCCTCCTTCAGTGCGAGAGCTCGATCCTGTACTCGAGGGTTTCAAGAGGGAAGGTCTCATTGATTGACCTTTAGGTAAGGGAGCAAACTTATAAGGTGTTCTAGGCGGACTCTCTTGACGATTGTCAACGATGGCCACCAGTTTCCCTTGGTGAAACTCATAGAACAGATCAATACCGTTCAAATTAAGTGACACCTTGGGATTCCGGTATAACACCTGACGAATTGCCAACCCGAAAGCCTCCTTGACTGCTTGATCACACATGTTTACAGCATCGTCCAGGTCTGCTTTCAGGGTCTTGACTTCGCCATTCGAATCCGCCAGCTTTGATAGCAGCTCCTTTTCCTTACGTGTCCAATCATCCACTCCCAGAGAATGGACGACCTTAGCCTCCTTCAACCCCCTTTCCAGCTTTGAAGAGCGTTCCTTCTCCGTGCAGAGATGAGCATTGAGGTCAGCATTGATTTTCTTCTGATCAGAAATTTGACCCTCTAGCTCCTTGGCAAGACTCTTCAACTTGGCAATTTCTTCATCCTTCTTCTGATTTTCTTCTTCGGAAGTTTTTAATTTTCCTTCTAATTGGAGGATGATTGCCTTGTCCTTGCCAACCACCGAGGTGAGCCTCTCATTTTCTTCTGTGAGCTCGCGAACCGACTTGAGGAGCTCAGATAAATCAGCCAAGTGCTTCTGTCCGTCGTCGCAAGCTCTGATCAGTTCTTCGTTCTTTAACAAGGGCTTCACCTTAGGTGAGGATTCAGGAATGCCCTCAGGAACGGAGCTCTCATACACCGGATTTTGAACAAGACCGGAATTACCTTCAAGAGAGCAGGGGGCTTTGGGCGCGAAATAAGTCGTTATTGGCTTCGCCCCATGTGTTATAACACCACTTGGAGTATCCGGAATAGACACTTCCGCTCTCTTTTCTTTAGCAGGCCCTGGCTCAGCAGCCCCTGGCTCAGCAGCCCCTCTTGAAGTTTTTGGCTTTTTGGGTGAGGATTGACGGTCTGAGGTCTTCGGAGGATCACGCTTAGTCCTCTTCTTTTTCTCGACCACCTTCTCAGATCCGCCCTCAATCAGAGGAATATCGTCACCAGCAGACGAAGTTAATATTATCGTCTCAGCAGTAGCCTTCTTTGAGTTCCGCTTTGCCTGAATGTCATTTTCAGCTGCAACGGAAGTCTCTCCGGCCTTGAGACCTTTTAGTCTATTCATCTCTGGTGATCCGCTCTGAATTTCACCTGTACAATTCAAAAACACAATCAGAAACGAAAAAGTTTCAAGACATGACATAATAACGCATGAAGAATGGCAGGGAAATTACGTAAATACTCCTCGCGAGTAGACTTTGATCCTAACAAACGCCTGCAGGAGAAAAATTGGTGTGAGGCTGTGTAGGACTGCAGAGCCGAAAGAACTGAGATTGAAGTTGGGCTCAGTTCGTCCTCCTCGGTATAGTACGCTTGGGAGGTCAACAAAAAATGTTCATGCGTCCAAGTCACTGGGAATTTTGGAATCCCTTCTTCAGTCAACCAAAAAATTGATTCACTCGGATGGACGCTAATCCTTGTGAAATAGGACTTGAATGAACGTCCATCAACTTTGGCGGAGTCAGTGTACGCCTCGAAGTTGATGATCTTGGAGATAGTCCGGAGGGATATCAAGCTCACTCCTCCTTTCTCCTTATTCGCACGACGGACCACTTGAGTGAAGTAGAAAAGCATGGCCACCGTCGGTTTAAAGTTGAAGTGCTCCCCAAGCACTTCAAGAGAACGGACCAATCCCCATCCGTTAGGGTGAAGTTGCGAGGGGGCGCAGTCCAAAAATCTCAGGACTCCCATCTCAAACTTCGTCAAGGGGAAACGCACACCCAAGTTCAGAAATATAAAATCATACATAAACAAGGACCTCTCGTCCGGTGTGTGGCATATCCGAACCGATGGAAGGGGAGCATATACATGAAAGCACCATTTGTATTTGTCCTTCTTCCATACGGTAAACCGCGGCTCCAGCTCCCCTTCATCCTCCCGAGCGTGGACGGACGGTGTCTCACGAAATTCCTCAGCCACCCAGCTGAATGGGCGTTTCTGTTGGAATCTCACCCAGTCTATCCGGTGTGCAACTACATTGCAGAGGCCGGATTGGGTCTTCAAGATATAATTCTCGGAAGAAGACCCCCCTTCAGATGATTTCCTCCCAGTCGCTTTCTTCACCACCATTGTGAAAGCTTTTACACTGCGGTAAAAATCCACATCGTCAGATACATACAGGTCACCGCTCTCAGCACTCTCACTAGAGGAGGATTCTGAAGAGGGTATAATCGCCTTTCGCCTCTGATACGGCGACGCCTCCCTCTCTGAGCTTAGTGGCTTCGATTGAAAGACCACTGGAATCCTCCCACCACGAACTGTGGGGTTTTGATTGAAGGCCCTTCCTCCTCTTCCTCTAGGGCTGATACCACTAAAACTAACGCCTTTCCTAGACATTTTCAGAAATTGAAACAAGACACAAAGTATGGAAAGAAAGTGGTTACCTAAGGATGGATGAGGATAGTGAATTAAGATTCACAGAGGCAAACACGATAATCTTCTCGAAACTTTTACAGAAGTTCGTCAAGAGAATTAGGAGAAATGGTAACTGAGATTGCCAAATATGCCTATATCAGGGCACCGAAATTTTTCAAATACCCACTAAACATAACCTGTCGTTTACCGCCAAACGACACCCCGTTTAGTGGACCAAAATTGTCGATTAGTACATCAAGGCGCGAAAATGCCATCGTTTCGTCACAGAGCTTTCTAAATGGGCCTACTAAATCCAAATTTTAGGCCCAACAAGCCCCTACGTGACGGTTATTAAGACATGCGCATTTAACGCAATAATGGCGCGCCCACGTGAATTAAGGCATTAAATGTCCAATCATTAGAAACGTGGCCACCGTTACTCGAATACCAAGGGTTGCGAAATTCGATAAACTTCTGATATTCCCATTGTCGAATCCGCCCTTAAAATTTCACCACTACGGAACATGGTTCCCAGAGCGGATATTTACACTTCGGTACAAACCCGAAATCCAGACGTACTACGATCAATATAGCTCATATGAGCAAGTCAACTGCTTCCTCACATCAGCTAGGGGGCTAGTAGAGGTAAGACTCGGATTTCGGATGGAGCGAAAATTGCCAATTGAATCCGCACTCCCTTGATTGGAAAAATTCATCAGGACGGATGATCTCAATCACTTATTCAGTGATTCGATGATGTAACTCCTGGTACGAAGGACTCCAATAATCACACCAGGACGGATGATCTCAATCACTTATTCAGTGATTCGATGATGTAACTCCTGGTACGAAGGACTCCAATAATCACACCAGGACGGATGATCTCAATCACTTATTCAGTGATTCGATGATGTAACTCCTGGTACGAAGAGCTCCACTAATCATTCCAGGACGGATGATCTCAATCACATATTTTGTGATTCGATGGTGTAACTCCTGGTATCTCAATCACTTATTCAGTGATTCGATGATGTAACTCCTGGTACGAAGAGCTCCACTAATCATTCCAGGACGGATGATCTCAATCACATATTTTGTGATTCGATGGTGTAACTCCTGGTGTGAATGATTCCAGGACGGATGATCTCAATCACCTATTTCAGTGATTCGACGATGTAACTCCTGGTATGAACAATTCTCATCATCATTCTTACGATGAAAATATTCACTCAATCCGTACTCATACGATTGAAAAATGTCTCCAGGATGGATTATCTAAATCACTTAATCTGTGATCTGACGATGTAACTCTTGACGATGTGTACTTTTCCAGAACGGATAACCTCAGTCACCCATTATGTGATATGACGATGTAACTCCTAACGCGGTGTACCTGCCCAGGACGGATGATCTCAATCACCCATGCTGTGATCTGACGATGTAACTCCTGGCGCCATACACACCCAAAGGACGGATGATCTCAATCACCTAATATGCGACCTGATGATGTAGTTGCTGGTATCGTACACATCCCCAAGACGGATGATCTCAATCACTTATGAAGTGATTTAATGATAAAACACCTGGCATGATCAATACTCATAATCATCTTTATGATGGAAAATTCCGAAAGTCAGTCCGCACTTTCACTTTCTAGTGGTATTCTCCCAGGACGGATACTCTTTATCACCTATTCTGTGATACAACGACGTAACTCCTGGCTTAGAAAAAACTCCCATCATCATCTTTATGATAAAGGACTCAAACACCACTTCCTTGCAGTTCCCTAAACTTGGAACAATATTATCATCTCCTGTAAGAAAGCAGTCATCCGTCCTGTTTCACTACTTTGTTAAACAGCGGATCGACCCATCTTTCCCCAAAAGAATTAAGGATCATGCCCCAAAGACAGGCACCTTCTTCTTAATACGCACTTGGGGACATGTATATATTTATCCGTTCTAAATTTTATTTGTTATTTAATCTTCCTAGGCTCTTATTTCAATCCGGCCTTAAGATTAATTACACTGAACGGATTAGTAACGATTTATATATACATGAAACAATGAAGACAAATTCCTTCAACCAAAATTCATTCATTGAAATGAAATTACACACAATAGTTCAGAATCCGGAGTTGATCCCGGTACACAACTATACATATAAATGAAAACAAAAATTACAGAGGAGGAATTTGTTCTTCAGTTTTTTGTGCCTCCTCAGCACCAGGCTCTTGTCCCCCTTCCTTGGGAACCTCATCAGGAATCTTCCCCCCAGGAGCTTCAACCCTTTCTTCAGTAGAGGGAACCTCGGGCATAGGAAAAACATAATCCGGTCCCATGGTTTGACCCTCAGGAAGAGGAGGCAAACCATACAGGGACATCGGTGGATCTTCGTGACGACCATCCACCACTGCGACTAACTTTCCCCCATGGAATTCATAGAACGGATCCATTCCATAAAGGTCAAGTTTCGCAGTGGGGTTGCGGTAGAAAACTTGGCGTATAGCTAGGCCGAAGGATTCTTCGACAGCACGGCTGCATATGTCAACAGCTTCTTCTCTCTCAGCTTTCGCTGTAGCCAATTCTCCCCGCAACTTGGACAGCTCCTCACTAGACACCTCCAAATCCGCATTCCTAGCCTTCAGTCCCTCTATCTCAAGAAGGAGCTTCTTCTCCCTTTGAGACCACTCTTCAGCATCAGCCTTATTTTTATCCTGGCTGCTGCGGAGTTCTTCCTCCTTCTCTGCCACCTTGCCTTCCAAGTTTTTAAGATCGACTTTGAGTTTGAGATTCTCTTTAGTGATGAGATCCCCAAACTCCTTAGACTTGTGAAGACGATCTTCCATTAACTTCACGGCGGCTTTGTCCTTTTCCGAGGAAAGCTTGAGTTCTTTCAATTCGTCACTCAATTCCTCAACTTTATCGGCGTTGCTAGCCAACTCGCTGATTGAAGAAAGCACTCCAGCTAGTTCGGCTAGCTGCCACCTTCCGGCCTCACACGCTTCCGTAATCTCTTTAGGACTGAGTGTAGGCCGGAGTTTGTACATCGGAGGAGGAAGAGTGGCCGGAGTAGAACCTTCATAAGAGAGGAAGGGGGTGAGGAACGAGGTCGTTGGGAAGGAGGTCGGATTTGACACAGAAGCTCCAGCAGCAGTTTCTTTACCCTCCGAAGTTTTGCGCTTTTTGGACGGGCCTCCCACTGAGTCATTCTTGATTTTTCTTCTCCTCTCAGAAATTGGAGGATGACCCGTGGATTCATCAGCGGCAGAAGAACCGCCCTCAACCAACGGAACGTCCCCTTCAGCATCCGAGGTCAGTATTATTAACTCAGGACGATCCTTGGTTGAGGGCCTGGGCTTCACTTCATTCTCACGGGTGACGGATTTACCAGCCGCTTTGAATTTCTTTAATTTGTCCATCTCCGGAGTTTGCTGTTCTATTTCACCTACATGAACAAACACAAGATGTCAGCAACTACAAATATTCTATACACATTTGATAATGGAGAAAAGATAGAATAAAACGAGAAGTACGCAAATATTCCTCCCGGACTCCGCTTGAGCTACTTAGCAAACGCCTACACGAGAAGACGTGACGACCTGTAGTGTGAGATTCAAGCGCGAACAACACTCTCGACGTCTCACGAGATAGATCGGATTGGTCTGTGTAGTACGCGTGCGAGCTCAAGAGGAAATGTTTATGTGTCCAACTCAGGGGAAATTTGTCGACGTCCTCTTCGTCCTTCCAAAATTTTGGTTTGCCCTTCTTGATGGAGATGCGAGTGAAGTAAGTCTTGAAGGACTTCCCATCAACCTTGGCCGAATCTGTGTAAGACTCAAAGTTCACAAAGGAACAGAGAGTCCGGAGTGTCACCAAACCAACTCCGCCCTGCTTATTCGCCCTTCTAACTACCTGGGTGTAGTAGAACAACATCGCTACTGTTGGCGTGAAATTGAAGTGCTCCCCAAGCACTTCAAGAGCTCGGATGAGGCCCCAACCGTTGGGATGAAGTTGAGAGGGTGCACAGTTCAGAAACCTCAAAACACCCATCTGGAGTTCGGTTAAAGGGAAACGAACTCCCAAATAATGAAAAATGAAGTCATACATATATACTGAGCGGTCATTAGGGACGAGATGGCATATCCGCTCTGTCGGAAGTGGTGCGTAAACCCTGTACCACTTTTTCGTCTCTTCATCCGAACTCAGCGTGAACCTCGGTTGAATCCGAGATCCCTCCTCATCCGCATGACGAGAGGCAAGGTCCTTAAACTCGCTGGACACCCAACAGAAAGGCCATTTAGCCTGAACCTCCTCCCAGTTTAGCCTCGAAGCAACTACGCTATAGAGACCTTCAGTTGTCCTCGAAATAGCGCTATTTCCAGAGGTTCCTTCTCCAGTGGCCATTTGGAAATATCTAGACCGAACTCCTTAATCTACGATAAGGAATAAAATGTCGTCAGAAAGTTGCAATCATTACTCACTGCATTTTTAAAGCAATTACAATCAGAGGGCGACTCTGAGAAGGGAAAGGTCACTTCCCGCAGTGAATAAGATCCCCTTTCTGAGCGACGCGGTTCAGTCTTAGGAAGAATCACAAGGATTCTTCCCCACGACTGTTAGGGTTGAGGGAAACTGATTCCCCCCCCTTTTGATGAAGCCTACTTTCTATAACTACGAGTAGCAACTCAAAACGAAACTAAAGCGACAAGGAAGAGATAGTTACCTCAGATAACACTAATGAATTTGAGGAACGATGGGACCCTCGCAATGTAGGCGATAAACTTCCTTGCAAGATTTCTGCAGAGTTTCGTTGAGAAAGCAAAAACAAGTGGAACCCAGAATCCACTAAGTATTCCTTTTATAGGAAACAAAGAGGATCGGTTACCTCCTCTTGAAGTTGTGTCGTTCTCGATAAAACGCACCCGTTCACAAGCGAAACGACACAACCGTTCCAAATTCTTGGGCGCCAAAACGATAGCGACTCAGCAAAGGGCTATCCACTAGGCCCAAAAATTTCGAAAATTTCAGGCCCATTAAGCCCAAAACGACGGTTAATGAGATTTTCATCTCAGGCGCAATAATTGCTTGCCCACGTGATTAAAAGCATTAATGTCTAATCATGCAACGCAATTTACGCTTTACAGCCGTTACACGAACTTCAAGAGCTTTCAATTCCAATAAACTCTTGAAATTCTCACACAACGAATCTTTGTCTGAATCCGTTGTGGCAGTACCGAAAGGTCTTTTCTATTAAATTCAGAGCGGTTCTTTACAAATGACAAAAGATGCTAAGGAACTGTTATACACGTAAGCTTACCGATATTAAGACCTCTCGCAGGTTGAGTAGCTTATGTGAACAACTATTCAGTCCCTCACACAAGCTAGGGGACATATGATCCGGTCTCAATACCGGTATCCGATCTTCTATACATATTTCAACGTCTTTGATAAGACATCTACGTGTAACCGGTGTCATCGGTATACATCCGGACTGTAAATCCGTATCAGGCGTTCTCCCTATACCGGTTATCCAGGATAACACCATGACATCGGATAATACACACGTCACTGTGCAAAAGACAAGGATTGTTGCTACAGGGATCGATCAATAATTCCCTGCACTACGAGCCAAATTCTGCTCACGGGAATGGTCAACTTGTTCCCTAATCCTAGTCTACATTCTCTACGCTCAATATAAAATAGCCACTTGACCCAATCATGCAGGTAAGTGCGCAATATAATAATGCTAATGGGAGTTGGTGGTTCCCCACCAACGAGTCCTCGTTAATCGAGCCAATTAGGTATATGAACTAACTTCATGATTGAAGTGAGGGATCTTGATCCTTTTCCTCAGCTCTTTACGACTGATTCCTCGCTGAATACATTCCTTACTTGGAATATAATCACTGACTTGAGCGTCGGAGAATCTTTGCAGGTGACACCACCATTCGCCCACTTCAACGCGTTAGGTCGGTGTGAAGGATCTCCAGAACGCCCAATCCGCTCTCCTCATTCAAGGACAACGGATACCTACATCGGATACACATACATCCGGCCTACTAGACAGTATTGACATACTATTCGTGACTGGCTTGAGATCGGATCTCTTGACCCCGGTCCAGGACAGATCAAATGTATAGTGTGAGACCATCAACACATAGTTCCAACCTAACATTTATTGGGTCACTAACAAAGTCCTCATGTACATCATCAAAGTGTTGTCAAGCCTCACCATCACAAGGGTTAACATCATCTGTTCTTTTGTTTTCATAAATTTCACGTCATATGCTTAGAAGACACCTCAAACATATACAACATCTGCAACCTTAAAGTGATAAGAAAATGTAATATTTTTATATATAGAACGTCACACTACCAACCTGTTAAGATAAATACCTTGACTCTTCACATAACTTGCACTAAATTAATTGATGGTTTTCCTTCCAAAAAAGCATACACATGTTGCAACAATAAATAGTTTCTGCTTTTAACCTTAACTTTCCTAGTAATCTAGTGGCTTCATTGTAATTACTAAAGATATTTTATGGGGTCTCAACACAGTCATGCAACATTTGTGCAAATAAATCAATACATTTTTTGGAAACTCTTTAGTTAGATTTAACAATCAACAATAGACAACTTGGACTCAGTTGCACCCTCACAAATAGGTTCATTAGGAGACATCAACTCTTTAAAGAATTTTTGACATTGAGGATTTAGTTCTCCTAACACATTTTCCATATAATCATCACACACATCATTAGTGACATAATTATTATCATCATCACAACCTAACATTACATTATATATCATGCTATTCATGTTGTTAGAATTATTATTATTCACTATTGAATTGGAAGCGCTAGTGCTATACTGTGACAAATCAGTATATGTTAAATATTCAAACACCTCACCATGCGAAGTTCAAACCAAATAATTTGGTTGAAAACTTGACTTATACAAATAAAATCTAACATAATGTTTTTTTGGTATTTTCAAGCAACGACACAAGAGCATCTAATATCACCATCAAATATGACAATTGCTTGTTGTTTAGTTTTGTTGATAAATTCTTTAAACCCTTTCATAAACTGATTTTTCAAACTTTTATCAACATTAATTCTATCATACATCAATGCACAATCTATTTCTTTTATATTAATATATTTAACCATTTAGAATAAAAAATATAATTATTAACATTGAATTTAATTTTAATTCACAATCATATAATATTTTTTTTAAATTAGACAATATAACCTTTATAATATGAGCATCAAAAAAAAAATTTAACATTAACAAAGAACCACCAACAATTCAAAGAGACTACTAATTTTTGTAAATTACTAATCAGACATACAATAATCATCTACCATAATGTTTAAATCAATTTCAAATATTATGCTATCTAATTTTAGTCCTACATTCCCAATCAGCACAATATATGTAAACTAAATAAGAGTTACAATATAAGCAACCTCTTGCCAAAATATAAAATTAATCGATCATGAATGCTTTTTGTTGTGAACAAAATGGCACCTTGGTCTCTTGAAATAGAACACTCAACAGGGTGATTAAGGAGATGAAATAATGAGGGGAAATGATAAAGGGGTTCAGTTTTGTTGAGAGAGGAAGAGAATGAGAGGAAATGACACAAATCACTTTGAAATTCAATTTGTGGGAAGGATATTTGGGGGGTGGGGGTAAAAAGTTTAAAAAAGAATATTGAGACCACACTCAAGAAATAAATGAGAAGGTGGTGATAAATCATGAAAGAAAAGCATCACAATCAAATATTGATAAGTTTAAGATCATTGCAAGAATGAAAACTCCTGATAAGATAAAAGAAAGGTTTATTCAAGAATCTAAGAGAAACTCTCACAAAGAGAAAATGTTGATTTTAATCAAAATTCAAGTTGATTTATTTGCTTTATATGAGATCTTATTTATAAGTTTTAGTAAACTATTAAAGTCCTAAAGGAAATAAATTTCCATTGATGTTCATATTATATTCCATTAACTATTTAACTTCCCTACCATTAAGACTTGAAATAAACTCTCATTAACTATTATAATGACCCAAATACTTAAAAACGTTCAAAAATCACCTAAAAGAAATCTAAAAAAATGTTAAAATTAAATACAAAAATTATAAAAAAATAGAAAAATTATTTTTTAATCATTGTCTCCCTCTTTGAAATGATTCGTCCCGAATCATCATTCTTTTTTTGTTACAACGTATCTTCTCCTAAGTCAAAAGTCACGTATTGAAACTATTTTTCACTTGAATTCCTCACACATGTTCAATCAAGTTCTAAAATATTTGATCTTCAAAGAAAAGATCACAATCACTCTTGAACTCTTTTAGAAACTCAATTATCAAGATAAATGACACTTCAAACTTGTGAGAATTTTGGTAAGTTTTTTGCTTGAGCTGTTACAATATTAGGACGTTAGGATGTATAATCGTTAGATCAAAGGAAGAGACATCATTTTGATATTTTCTTTCCATTCCCCATTCATAATTTTCAATTCACCCTTATTTTGATCTTTGCTCAATGTCTTTTCTCTGAATATCTTTTTCTTCTTCATTTTCTCTAGTAACAACACTCAATGAATGTAACTCCTCTATTTTTCTTTCTTTATTTTTTATTTTTTCTCAAACTCTTCATCTCTTTTTCCATCATTTTTCAACACCTCTTTGAAATTTCTATCTATCTCATTTTTTATCCTCTCAAAATTTTTTTCCACTTCTTTGTCTATCCCTCTCAATTCTCCATTCTTAATAAGCCTTGGTATCACTTTTTTCATAGACAGGTGGTATTGTACCATAATCATATACTCTTTTGATTTTTTTCTAGGCTTTCTTTCTGTTTTCTCAACTGTCTCATGAAATCTGCTAATTCTCTCACAATGTTTTTCATCATCTTTTCAATTTCGACAAGAAACAACCTTTTATCATCGTTAAGAAGAAGCAAATCATCATTTATTCTTGCCATAGTTGGAAAGGAAGGAGCCATAACTTTGATACCCAATGGTGCGAATGAAAATGGGGATCGCCTTGAAATTCAATTTGTGGGAATGAGGTTTAAAGAAGGATATTAATGCCACACTAAAAAATAAATGAAAAGGTTAGTGATAAGTCATTAAAAAGAAGGTGCAATAATCAAATATTGATAAACATAAGATATAACCACAATGATAAATTTTTTTGATAAGATTAAAGAGTGCTTTATTCAAAAACCTGAAAGAAGCTCTCATAAAAAGAAAACTGTAATTCCACTCTAAACTCAAGTTAATTTATATAAGATTATATTTATATACTTTAGTAAACTATTAAAATTTTAAAGAAAATAAATTTTTATTAATGCTACATTATAGTTAGATAATAACTAATGCTTTTTGAATTCCTATTAGGAAATTATGGTGGAGGAGGCTCCTACCAACACAAAACACAGGTTTGATGTGGAACTATCACAACCGTTAAAGTCATACACCAACTCTACTTATTTCTTTTTTAAAATTGTGAGCTATGATGTGTGACACTATTCCAAGTTATAACCACTGTTGTCCCATGCTAAACCCCCCGTGTTAAATCCAACTATTCTTGTGGTGTCTAATTAGTGCATATCATAGAAACCAACTTAGCAAGTTAATTACTAAATTCCTATTAAAAAGTAGGGTATTCCCGAAGAACTTATAAGCTTTGTTCTTTAAATTTTTCTACTGTAGTTAGTTACTATTTAAGATAAAATTTACGTACAGTTGAATATGTATTTTTTTAAGTAATATCATAATTTTATCTCGATAATGATCATATACTAAAAGTTGGTGCAATTTAAACCAAAATAAAATATTAATTTTGATAGGAACAACATGTAATATATTTGAGGGAGTATGTACCCAAACTTCACCTTGACGTAGTCACTCGTACCATATATATCAGCTGGAAAAAGTTCACATCTCTAAGTAAGAGTATCAACCCATTGTTATTATTGTTTTGTATTCAATATTAATGAGGTTGCATAGCATCATCAGATTTTAATGCAGAACTACATATCTGCTTCATCGACTGAACATGTTGAATATAAGGGAAAACCTTGCTATCTTAGATTAATTTACATGCTATATATATCCATATGGCAATATTTTACTGTTAGGATTGAGACAACAGCAGAGCACTCAATGAGTATATATAAAACCCAAAACGTTATAACAAGCTTCTTTATTCAAATATGTTCAAGAAACTCGTGAATGTTAATTACCTTTGTTTTCCTTCCAATAAATTTAACTCCCTCTCTCTTCACATGGACCTATGTGAATCTTTTTTCTCACATGATTTCGGATTTCTTTCTGCTGATTTTTAGGCGACATATATATCATAATTTTCTGTTTTGTCTCTGCAATATGTCATTTTCTGTAACTCTATCAAAAGGTCGAAGTTGTACACTCTCCCTCCCTCTAAAGAAAGACAAGTATATAATATACTAATTATATATGCAATCACATACTTGTGACAATTAATTAATTTGATTTATTGATTTGCATATTACTTTTCTTTAAATTTAACTTTCGACATTTCATTTTCATTTAGATGCTAAAATATTTTCTCTTACTTAATCCCTAAGATTCACTTTAAAAAAATTATCATTTACTAACACACAAAATTTAAGTTATTAACAAAGACTTTGTTAATGTAACCTTTAATTAACACTAAAATGTATTAATCAATATTTGATGTAATATTAGTACAACGGTATATTAATAAGACTATTTATTAATATAGTTCATTAAATTATTAATGTAAATCTAAACTACTTATTTTAATTTTTTTAAAAGTTATACCAATAAAAACTTTTTTAAGCATTTTTAGTTTTTTTCTTTTTAGTAAATGATAATTGTTTTTTGGCGTATTCTGTATAAGTTTAATGTACGTTGACTGGTATTAATACATGTATGTGTTAACATTATTTTTATTGTATAATCATCTAGAAAAAAGTAAAGTATATTAGCCTTATTTCCAGTAATAAGTACGTGTTTGCTCCAGGAAAATCAAATAGTTAGTATATCGATCACATGTGACGTGACCCTTATACGCGCTCAAGTTTATACCTTGATATTTTGTTACAGTACCTTAAATTTTACCCGGACCACGTGTTCTTTGTGATGGTATTCTAGAACATTTCATTGCTACGAAATCTGCAATGTCGTTGCTTGTATAAATATCTTATAAAAGTAAAAATAAAACAGAAAAGAAAGAGGAAAATAATTTATAAAGTCATCTTCTCCTGGTTTTTTTTTGGTGAATCATCTTCACCTATTATATTTGTGAATAAATATTATTTTTTTCTGTATAATTTACGAAATTTATCATGTCTTTAAAAATTTTAGGTAAGATAGTTTTTAAATTGTCATTAAAATAATTGATGTAGAATTTTGATTTTTTTTTAAAAGTGGTTGAGCTGTTTTACATAAATTATTTTAATTATTGATTTGAAAAAGAGTTTTTATATTGATTATTAAAATAATTGGTATAGGATTGATAACAAAATGGACAGCTCTCCGTCAGTTTGGTTCGGTAGGATACAATAGACGAGTATTGAATAATTATTATTGAATAATAATTACCAACATTATTAATTATTTGGTTGAAATAGTTATTACCAATATTTAAACGGGTATTGAATAATGAAGTTATTAATTTAAAATTTAGTAATATTGAATTATGGCCGAAATGATATTAATAAAATAACAATTTTAAAAAAATTAACTTAAATACAATGATAGTGTAAAATTTGTTTACACTGACAATTATGAATTGTCATGTAGATTATCAATATTGATTTTCGTAATAATTGTTTTAAAATGTTATAATTAGGATAAATTTTAATTAGTTGTCTATATAAAACTTTTTACATCAACAATATCAATATATAATAATTAAATTCTTAAATACTTGGAATATAAGGAAAAAAATTCTAAAATATAAGAAAATCAAACTAATTAGTATATTTCATTAAATGTGGAAGTATATATTCTTAAGATGTCTTTATTTAATAATCTCCCCGATCTTAAATATAATTCACTTCTAATTGAATCATCAAAACCAATAAATCACAATTAAATCATTAAATTTGCCTCAAAATAATCTATCAAATCCTTGACATAAATGTGGACACAACAAACTCCACTAGTACTTAATACATGTTTCTCTCTTGTTACATGAGAAACATTCCCCTGTTAATGGAATATCTGAAAAGTATACAAGGTAAAAATAGAAAAATTTAATTAACACTATAGTTTGTGACTTATATGTAGGACCAAATAGTTCTTTTAGAATGTGACTTATATTTATGACTGGAATAGGTGCACATTTTAATTTTCAATGGGAGAAACTAAACTATCTTTACAATTCCCATAAAGAGCTTCAAAGTAAAACATGTATATTTTTAGATGAAATCAATGATGATAAATGAGAATAACATTTTTTTTTGGGTGAGAGGTGCAACATCTTGATGTTCAAAATTAATTAAGTGTTATTGGGTATTAAATTAAATTAATTCAGATTTAATTAAAAATCCTCCTAAGTTATTATAAATTAATTAGGAGTTGTAAATAAAATGATAAAATTCAAATAATCAATTTTAGTGAATTAAATTTAAATTAAATTGTGATGGTAAAACATGAATTACCATATGGTAAAGGCAAATTTTATTTAAAAGAAATAAAAAAAATGTAGAAAAGAAATGGTAAAAGAACTAAATTGCCCTTGCCTTTAAAACATATTTTCCTTTCTTCTTTGTTCTCCATATGCACTTGCCATTGAAGAACAACAATAGAGCTTCTCTTTTCTCATTTCCTCTATGCCTGTGAGCTTGGTAGCTTGATTGGAGCCCAATTTCTTGATGAAACTTAAAATCAATTGTATATTTGTAACAGTGGAAGCAATGTGAGCATTATGGTGGTTTCAATTTTAAGTTTCAGGGTGTTTAACTCAAAACTAAAAATGCATACATGATGGGGGGTTTTGAGTTTCCTTGAGATTTTGTAATTTTCAACTTGTAAATGGAAGCCTTGTATGGTGGGTATTGATAATTCATTAACATGTTTCTATTTCAGTGCCTGTAGGTTACAAACTAAGTAATGGTGAGACGTTAGTCGAAGTGGAACTCGGAACCAAGAGTGAAACTAGTCGAGGTAAGCTTCTGAAGCGTTGAAAGTGTATTTGAGGTTGTTTCGATAAAGTGATTTTTGGTTTTAAAGGTTGAAACACTAATAACTTTTGTAAATTTATTAAATTTTAGATATTAGACGTACCCGGCATCGAGAGCAAGTCTTGGAAGCGTGGAGTCAAGGTAAGAGAGTGTTCAGGGTACAAATTAATTTATAAATCTTATTTGACATCAATTGACATTCAAAAAAGAGATAGAATTAGCGTTAAATGGTTAAATTAATTATTATGTATGAATTATAACATTTTCTAGTATGTAATGTGGTGAAAATAATGAGATGATAATTAATTAGTATTGAAATTGAGTAGATGATGTATATTATATATATATATATGTCAAAATGATATTCAAGCGTAGGATGATGAAATTGATGTTATGTGAGAATTTATAATTGAAATTGCACACACACACATACATACACAGCGGGTGCACGCGCGCATGTGTGTGAATTTGTACCTGAGTGGTTAATGTTTGGTTGAGTATTAATTATGCCTGAGTAACCATGTGTTGATGAGAAAATACTATATGTTGAATAGAGAGTTGGTGTGTGGTGTGTGCCTAAGTGGCTGTTATTTTATTTAAAATAGAATGCCCGAGTGGCTAGTTATGGAATTAAAAGTCATTGATGGCTTGAATATTTGTAGTCATTGGTGCTAAATTGTTAAAGAGAATTGATTACATAATCTAGATAAAGTGATTAAAAATGAATATAGATATATATATATATATATAATTATTGGTTTGGATGACTGTAGCTGTGTGGTATATTCGCCCCTTAGTTTTGGCTCCAACGGTCCAGTAGGATCCCGTTAAGCTATCTAGTGGTCAAGTAAGATCTAGTGGTTGAGATGGAGAGCCAAGAAGGGCTCGGTGGACCAAGTAAGGTTTACGGGGTGTCACGTAAGACCCCTAGCTGGCGGTCGATCTAGTTTAGCATCCAAATACTAGAAAGTCTAATTAAACCTTTAGGGAGAGTCAGTTATGTCATTATGTGTTTGATGAATGATAATAAATGCATTATGTGATGTTTTTGTGAATATTCTGAATGATTAAGGGTGAATATATATATATATATATATATATATATATATATTTATGTGTGTGTGGATTTCCATGTGTAGCCTGAGTGGCTCATGATGTTTGAAAATAAAATTGTGTGCAATCAATATTTCAGCATATATATTGTGATTGAAATATAAGAAATTAGAAAATGATAATGGAATGTGAAGTGGATATATATATATATATGGGATAATATCTTAAGATAAAAGTTCTCTTATATGAAAGTGAGATAAGCAAATTTGGGCCGTATAACCATATAATAGATAGTTGAGATTAAAAGTTTTTCAAGGTCACATGATCACTTAAAAAGTCACATGACTTTTTAAAAAACTTACATGATTAATCTCAATCATCCACTATATGGTTATACGACCAGAATATATATATATATATATATATATATATATGTGTGTGTGTGTGTGTGTGTGTGAGTATGTTGTAATATAAGGTTAATATTATGCCTTTCTTTTTCATTATAATTGAGTTTCTATATTAATTAGTTATTTCAACGTTCAACCTTTCTGTTATTATTTTTAGTAACCAACGATAAGGATGCCACAGATAACGCGGAGGCGAGCACCAAGTGAGCTAGGAATGCCAAGGAATGGAGGATGAATTTATTTTGTTTGTAATGATATTGAATTATAAGTATGTTTAATTTAGTATCTATGTTTTGATACTTAAGTATGTTTGTGCTGGTAATTAGTAGATGATACTTGATATGGACAGATACTGCTTTATGTGTGTGCTAGTGGATAATCTTGTTGTGTCTATGTGCATATAATGAAACCTAGCACAAAGCCACGAATTATTATGATTTAAGTAGCTGGATGATAATGTGATGTTTTATTTTGAAAAGTTTCTGAATGTGGATATATCTATATATATATATGTATATGTATATGTATATATATATATATTATGCTGGGAATTTTCTAACTGTAACATGTCAAATTAAAATTTAGGGATCTAATTTATGAGACTTGATCCGGTCTGGATACCGGCCCTAAGGTTAAGAGGTCGTCTTAGCCGTCATAGAGGTCAACCGGTATCACAGGATCTTGACCCGGTCTGTAACTATATGATGTAGGAGTCTCTCCTACACCGGTCGTCCGAAGTAACGTCCGAGACACCGGATCCCTTATCCGCTCTCATTCATCCGTCACCTATAATCGTTTGCCTCAGTGTTACAATGAGATAAGGGGGGTTATAACTTATCAAGTGTGGATACCCTGCACAGCGGAATGTGTCAATATCACTTGCAGAAAGGAGTAGGTACGATCGCAGGCGTGACGTACAGAAAAGGTGATTATCCTCCATCCCTGTGTCAGAATCGTACACTGATAATTGACCTACCCACTGTCACTCTCTGAATACTGAGCCACTGTGATTGACACTCTATACACGGTATCAGAACCTATGGGCCCACCTGCATCCAACGATTCATTTTCCACGTCCGACTATAAATAGCACATTCTAATACACATGCAAGGTTACGTTGTTCTATCTCACATCTTACTATTGCGTCGCTTAAGTCTTCATTGAGTTCATATACACTCTTCTAACTTGAGCGTCGGAGAATCTTCGCAGGTGACACCACCTTTCGCCCACTCCAACGCGAAACCCTGGTGTGAAGGATCTCCGAGACAACAAGACCGGTTTCTCCCACTGAGAGACCGGATTACAACACCGGATACCCACTATACCGGTGTGTAAACACTAAAATATATACTTTTGTGGTTGGTCCCACACCGGATCGTAGACCCCGGTTAAGACCAGTTCAAGACTCTGTCAAAATTTTGGTAGGCCATATAGGAATTGATGAAAAATTAATGTATGCATAAGAATTACATACACACACGTGTACGAGAATGACTTTGAGTCAGGAGTAAGGTGTATATAGAAACTAGAAATTAAGGATGTGAATTTGGAAATTAATAATTAAAATGTGGCTGGGTCTATGATCGAATTAAATAATTATGAAAAATTTTCTAATGAATGTAATTGTTCACTCTTAACATGTAAATATTAAATCCTAGAGAATTATTCTAAAAAAATATGATTTATTACTCAAAATGTCACTTGAAGTATAAAAAGAGCTTTGAGACCATATTTACATATCAAAAAAGGGCTTTGATCTTAGTCCAATATCTAATAGATAGAGATAATTTCCTAAGATAAGGATAGAGATAACTTTCTAGAATTAAGGAAATAGAGATAATTTCTTAAAATAAGAGGAATCTTAACTAATCTGGAGGGAACAGTAATTAAATTGGGGACAAGTTTTTATTAAATTAAATGATTAGACGGGATGTTATAAGAGGTAGTATATATTTTTACTTATATTTATATTAAAAAATGAAGTAGTATATATGAAATAATGTTATTAAAATAATATTTTTAATAAAAATTATATTTTATATAAAGTGATATTAATAAAAAACATAAAATAATTATTTCAAAATGTGTCGTCCTTCGTCATTTTATAATTATTTTTAGGTGATTTATAATTTTTACAATAAATTTTTCACAATTAAATAATTTAATTAATACATAATATAGGAAAAATATTCTTTTTCACCAAAAAAATCCCAAAACAGTAATTATATAATCATCTAAGAGTGTAAAAATACCATTTAAAATGTAAAATCCAAAATTTGGAAACATGGGGCCTGACGCTATGCGTGATACCCAGAACGAGCCCTGACGCTGCGCACCAGGCTGACGCTGCGTGTCAGCATACCAGAAACAACACCTGATGCTGTTACATTTAGGCCAACCGGCCAACTTCTAACCTACCCAAATAGCCCGTTTTAGGTCCGATTGTCACGAAACTTCACGGGCCACATGTTTTCCCTATTCTGGAACTGTTGGCGCCGTTCACTTGCAAAAATTGCAACATATGCGCAAGTTATGTGTAAAACGCAGTTTAAACCCTTTTTGTGCAAAACCCTTGCACCAAACACCCTAAATGGGTTTCAATTGGCCCAAGGCCAATACACACAGTTCCTAAATGTCCTAGGGGACTTATTGGTATCTTTCGGGGGTCCCGAAACCCACCGGCTCTCAAAATTACCTATTCAGTTTCTTAAATTCACAATTATCACTATATGCATAACTTCTTAAATCAATCAAGTTCATCAATCTATCATTAACCACATCACACATAATATTCATACATCTCAACAGAATTTACCCATCACACTAGATCATACTATACTGGCTCCGTACCAGGATCCATTAACATAGTTATCAACCATCATTATCATCAATAGTCATTATCATTAACTATTCAATATGTAGTCACACTTCACATATCATTTAAGCATGCATATATCTCAAGACTTGCTCATATCATGCAATCATACAGTGGCTCTATGCCTTATAACACACAACGTAATAAAATGCCACTACATCAATACACATTCATGCTAACAAATCAACATAATTCAACATCTCTATAAATCAACAACAACACACAATTATAAATATCTCTTCTTCTCACTTCCATATTGCCCTGATCTCATCTAGCTCTCGCCTCCGCAGTGCGCATCCATACCTGCCAATAGTCACTAAACCACAATACAGGGGGTGAGTGACTGGAATTAAGCATTAATACAGAAATAACTGACAAGAATAGAAAAGAGTAATCTAGCTACCCTCTAAATTATATATATATATATATATATATATATATATATATATATATACATACATACACAAATATGCCAATTATCATCATTCGTCTTTCACATTCTCCAGTTCTTTGCCATTCTAATTATCATACCTTCTTGATTATGTTTGTTACTAAAGTTAACACCATTATTACTTACGATGACTATTTACTGACCTACTTGTTCAATCATTTATCTTACAACTCATTACCCAATTACATTACACACAAACTCAACGTATTAATCAATACTTAAGATCACGAATTCACCATCACCACCTTAAATTAGCATCATACATTACATCATACAAACATCATCATAAATACACATATATAGGCCAAGGAGTGTAAAACACAACTGACTATCAAATAGATAATATGACGCCCTAGTATCCGGATACTATAAGGATCGACCTTCAGCTGGGGGTCCTACTTGAAACCCCGTGAACCCTGCTTGGTTCACCGAGTCCTACTTGACTCCCCCTCAACCACTGGGTCCTACTTGACCATTGGGTAGCTCAACTGAGCTCAAAAACCACGGGAGTCAGAAATGAGGGTAACACATATCATCGGTCATCC
This sequence comes from Clitoria ternatea, assembly GCA_037962975.1. Lineage (NCBI taxonomy): Eukaryota > Viridiplantae > Streptophyta > Magnoliopsida > Fabales > Fabaceae > Clitoria > Clitoria ternatea. Next base: position 292,429,258 of record CM075670.1, read on the forward strand.
TCCACCACATAATCACATAATCAATCATGTATAAATATAAGCATAGCCATACAATCCCTCTACTAGAAGCCTGTCAAGAGCCACTCCTTGACCGTGTAACACACCGGCGATCACTCCCCGCCCTCAACAGTATCTAGGGTATCTCATCTGTAATATATAACTTAATATAGTTAAAACATCATCAATCACATACACAAATGTCAGAAACTGACATATGTCATCACTCGAGCGGCCTACTTGCCAAGTCCATCAACACAAGTCATGTTATACCTTTTCATAATTACCATTTCATTATTCTTATCAAGTTATGCATCACTAAAATAATACACACCATACTACACATCGTTAATACTCATCATAATTCATAATCATAAATCAGCTCATCACACGTACATCTATCACATCTTCAATAAATCATCAATTCACCACAACTATCAACATCAATCATATTGTTCATTACCATTACTATGGAGACACTTCTAATCGCATTAGCTCATTTAATTTATATCCTTATATACAGTAAATTGAATCATTATGCTTATAGACTTTACACTTGCATATATATATATATATATATATATATATACATATCATCGCATCTCAATTACTAAATTCCAAAAACAATTAGTATTATAAAACTACCTTTCAACCTCGTAACCTTTTATTCATGTTTTACCATCATTAATTCATTATAATTTTATCCCTACTAATTGCTTATCGAGCTGTTCATTATAATTTATAACCTCACATCTCCTCACCTAGTCTTGTTATCATACTATTATCATTCCTGCACATATTGTCACTTACCAATTATCTTATTTTCCACTACCGGTTCCACTTCTCTCACTTAATATATACATGTGTTCATAAATGCACCTAGGACACCTAACTCGCCTTCTATTTCATAGCCTACCATATCCACATTTCACCCTATATCCCGATATTTCACAAATGTTACTTAGTTCACGTAAGCTATCCTATACTTTTATGATCGCCACATATCCACATTTTTGATTACCTGCTCATCTATTTATTTATTTCTTATTTATCATTCCAAGGCTTATAATTTACCCTTACCTCCTCATTTTCAAGCCTCTCATTGGCATAATACTAATATACCACTTAACCATTTAACAATTTATCAGTTATCCCGCCTTGTTTACTTTAATGATTCCATTTACTTCCATTTCACATACTTGACAATTTATTATAAGTTATATCAATTAATTTAAAGTGATTAAGAGTAGCTATGACATACACTTTTTCCTATACGCCGTTGGCGTCATACATTTCTATATTAACCTTAACCCAACACACCACTCTTATCTTGATTCCGAGCTTCCCAAATCTTCCAATCAATTACCGGGTCATTCCTGAAATCCACTGAACTCTAAAATTAAAATTAAAGAAAATTGAAGGAGTTACAATTAATTCCATAATCATCGAAACCACGACCCACAACTTCAAAACACTTCTGAACTTTAACCCAAGGTTATCCAGACCTACCATTTCCATTTCTAGTCCTTGGTTCCGAGTTCCACTGCTTCGAACGACCTCTTGAATCTTCGTTTTGAATCTTGGTCCCCACAAGTCCACAACGCAATTGGCCTTAAGAATCCACCAAAAATCACTTTGAATTGAGAGAGGAGGAGAAGGAAAATGGGTATGCTTTGCATGCTCTAGGGTTCAGCTGTCCAAGTTTCTTAAAACATATCACGACGCTAATGTGCACCTACGCGTCAGGTCACTAATGTGCACCTGACGCTACGCGTCAATGCCACGCCACTTGCCAGGGCCCCTGATGCCACTTCCCTTGAAAATTTATTTTAAATCTTATTTTCCTTCCAAAATCCTTATTTATTATTATTTTAAGCCACATTCACATTTTTATTTTATTTCTAAATTATCAAACATCCGGGATGTTACACACAACGCTAAAAATAAAAATAATACGCCAATATTTATAGATTATTTGTTAACATTCAAAAACCAAAAAAACTACTCAAACACAAATAAAAAAACCTAAAACACGTTTTTTTAAATTAAACTAGTCACAACCGATAAACCACCAATTCAAATGATTTTCATCAATTCAAGACAAGTTCAATCATAAACTAGTGCTCTAGTTTAAGCAGACTAATCTTGTTACCGGTTTACCAATTCTTAAGTTAAACATATCTATCCAAATTTTGAAACACTCATTATTTGAAAAGAAAGAATTAGATACAGACTACCATGTTTGAGGGTGGAAGTGATCATTGATAATTTTTTGTATCTATTTGATATGTAATCAGAGAAACAAAAGTATGAAAATGGAAAAATTTAAAAATCAATATTGATCATTTATACTGTTCGAGACAATCAAAATTTCGTTTAATCATAGAATTTTGTTTTGGTTAACCACTCTAAACTCTAAACCCTAAACAACCCTAACTAAAACCAAACAACCCCTTACTCATTTTTGTCAAGCTAGCCAGATCATTTGGTGTTGGAAGCGTTGAAGATAATATATATAACGTCAAATTATTGTCATACACAGATAGAACTGCTTAATAACACGAATTACTTTCGAACCATTTAGCATTTATATAGCTCGTAGTATTCTAATTTTTCCAATTTTACGTACGCAGCGCTTCCTCACTTATAATCAGTTAATTAATTTGTTTGTGCTTTTTATGGGAACTAATACATGCTGTTGGATACGTGAACCAGTGAAGTATATATGTTGAACCTTTATAAGTGTCGTTTTGGGGGGTTTGAAATTAAATTAACGTAAAGTTGACATCCAAGAATCCTGGGCAGATCTTAATTTGTTGGGAAAAAACTTGAAGTCATTATCTGTGCATGTGGCAAGTTGTTGGTGAAATATCTGTCATGGGGTGGGTTTAATATTGTAATGTTAATGGAACCGAACCGTAAAGGCTGAGTTAACAATCCCCTTTAATTTCCTCGACCTTTTCATCGTTAATTAATTAGACAAAACAGTTGAAGTCCACATACATCTGCTCTTAGGTTTATAAAGATTAAAAAGATCATGACAGTACAGTATAAATTTGGACTTTATATATATAGTTCCCTTCCTAGGTAGTAGTAGTTACTCCATACTCAATTAAACACAAATCATATCATAAGATGGCACCACATAATTCAAACAGTATTGAGGTTGGCTCTGCTTGGAGCGCATGCACGAACAAGAATAATAATGATAATGATTTTCGAAGCGGTGTTGAAGAGTTACCAACAAGTAGTGCTAAGTGCGAGTGTTGTGGAATGTGTGAGGAGTTCACGCAAGAGTACATAAAGCGAGTGCGTGAGACGTTCCTGGGGAGGTTAATATGCGGGTTGTGTGGTGAAGCTGTGAATGTGGAGATGGAGAAGAATGGTGGAAAGAGAGAGAAGGGTTTGGAAGAGCATATGAGTGTTTGTGTGAAGTTCAATAGCCTTGGTAGATCATGTTCTTGGTTGTACCTAGCTGAGGATGTCAAGGAGATATTGAAGAAGGCTTCAAGAACCAACCCTCCTCATCCAACACGCTGAAAATATTCTACAATATCCATCTTTGGTAATTTTAGAGAGACTATTGAAATGTAAAAACTAGGTGTTAATTATAAGGTGTTGTACTGGAGAGTTAGGAAGAAAACGAAATATATGTCTCTTGATGAAAAAAGGCAATGATAAGTAAGAATATTATACAAAGTATGAAGATATGAAAATAATTTGATAAATTTAAATAAGTATATATGTTACTCAACTTTATTGATGCAATGTGAAGTTTTAAACTCATACATGTCACTGGTCCCTTCTTCTTCCTTTCATAACTACTCAATAACCTATATTGGTGACACCGAATATAATTTTAATTTATACTGTTTAATAACTTAAAAATTTACAGTTGAATTTAAAATGATCATATTATGTAAATTAATAAAAATTTAGACTAATATAAAATTATTATTTGATTTATTATTCATGTCTATTAAAATCATAATATGTGATTTTAATAAAATTTGACGTATATCATCTAATATATATATATATATATATATATATATATATATGTAATTCAATGGTAAATTATCAATTTAATCTTTAAATTATAACTTATTAATGCATCAAATGGTTAAAGTTATTAATATAAATTTGATCTCTCCTTAAATAAATCGATATCCATACTAATTTTTTATTTTATTTTATCATTTTAATTTTTTTACCACATTATTCATCAAATTATTTTCTTCTGTTTTTTAATTTTTGTCGCTTCAGATAGAGTAGAGTAAGAAAACATATATTTTCCTTATATAACATGGACAAAGATTGTTACCCGCCTTTTCTTTTATACCCAAAATAAAAATTCAAACAGAGAACTCAAAGTACCCAGAAGAAATATAAATTACAAAATGTAATTATATAGAGCCTAACAAAATTACAATAGAAAGATTAAAAACGATGCGGAAAAATAAAATCACAAAGTTTTAAAAAAGAGCTGAAAGAACAAATGTTTTTACAACTCGATCAACCATTGATTTAATTTCACCCCTTTTGTTTTTTTAGATAAAAAACAGATGGAGGAAAATTAAAAGGGAGAAAAATATGAGATGATTTTTTTTTATTTATTAGAAAGGAAAATTGAGGAAATAAAAAAATGGAAGTGTAAGAAATTACTTCCTTGTTTAGATGGAAGGGAAATATGATGATTGTTTTTAATAAATATTATTAAAAATTATAAAATAATGTTATATTAAAACTTATAAAAATTTAAATTTTTATACATAAAATTTAATTTATTTGTAACCACTTACTTTTCATACAGCTAAAGAAAAAATATTTAATTATTATTTTTTAAATTTTCTCAATCTAAATAATATATTTTTCATCCTATTTTCATCATATATTTTTTCATTTGTATTTCTTTTCATCTCTCTACATTTAAACAAAACTTTTATATGTTTATGATACCAATCTACCAAGAATCCCTAACCTTTTTGTCAACCATTGATTTCTTTTTTTTTTTGCGCCTTTAATGTTTCCCCTCTTGTTCTCTTGTTATTATATCGTAAAGAATGTATTTATAAAAAAAATCACTACAACAAAAATGTCAAAAAGATGCGCTAGTTTTGTCAGCGCTTTGACGGAACCGCAGAAATTATTGAGCAATTCACACTAATATCTGCGGTTGTTAACTGGAACCGCTGATAATACTCTTAATCACTTTAGTCTGCGGTTCTACACAGAACCGCTGACATTAGTTTATAAACCAACCGCTAATTTTGATGTGTCAAAACTTAGATGCATGAAACGACGTCATTTCAAGTATTGTGTTTTTTTAAAACAATATCAACTCTCTCACTCGGTTCACTCTCTTTCTCACACCCCTAACATTCCCTCCTTCCTTAACTTCTTTGAGGTTGTTTGGTTCCTCTCCGCGTCTCCCTTGCGTTGACGTGAACGGTAAAAACCTCTGAACCTGGTAGCGGTGTGTGGTTTGGTTTCCATCTTCCCTCCGTTTTGTTGTGGCAACCTCCATTCAACCTCCGTTCTGTGAGGCAAATCTCTGTTCGAGTCTAGGTAAGCCCCTCCTCCTTTCACTTAATACGATTTGGCCAAAAGACCACTGTACCCCTATATGCCACACAGAAGACCATCATCAACCCCAAAGGCCTAAGCTTGATGTGGTTCCAGCCAAGATCCAAGAGAAAGCCACAAGCTTTAACACGATCTGTCATAGGAGGTAAGGTTTCTGACTCTGCTTTCATTTTTTTGGTTGTTGGTTTACTGATGGTTGATGGGTGGGGGGGAAGGGGTTTTGGGTGTAGGTGAATATGGGTTATAGGGGTAGATGCCGTGGGGTAGGTGTGGTTTCAGGTCTTGACGAGGGTGTGAGGCTGGTGGTGGGTGGGGGTGAAGGCGTTGGGGGTCGATGGTGTAAGAGTGTGAGGTTGTGGTTGTGGTGGTTGGGACCCAGGGGGTGGTGGTTTGGTGATTGTGGTGGGTGCATAAGGGGTCGTGGTGTAGGGGATGGCGGTGGATCCGTGTGGTGTTGGTGTGGGTCTGAGTGGTTTTCATGGGGAGACAGTAATGTTGTTACAGTATTTGACTATGATTTTTAATTTTTTTATATGAATACAAGTTTCTTAAAAATTGAAATAAATCTGAACACAATACTCCTAAAGATGTGGGTTCTTATGTTGACCATTAATGTTGCCTAAGTTTTATTCCTTCTTATACTGTGATATCATATCTTAACATTTTTGTCGTTGATGGGGATTTCTAAAATACAATTATGACTGTGGGTTAGTTTGAGATGCAAATAATTATATGTTTGTTAACTTTAGAAAGAGGCAGAAGGAGAAACATAAAACAAAATATTTTAGGGAGAATTTAAAATGAAAAAAAATTCTTGTTGAAGATAATTGTTACATAGGTATATAGATTCTTAATAGTTAATAGTTAACCAAATAGACACTTTTGTGAAATGAAAATTACTTGGGGTTAGTGAAACTCCATTGCTAACTTTAGATAAGGTTCAAGTTACTCTTTTGTGGCGTAAATAACAGGAAAAAAACTAACAATGGACTTAAATGACTTGAGCTATGTTTATTTCTCCATTTGATTTGAAACTGTTATATGGAATTGAGTTTTTTTGCTGTCAAACAAAGTGTACTAGGAATCTGGAACTGAGTTTTCTCAGTTGTACTGTCAAATACAAACAAGTAGTTACTTTTTGTAGTCAAGATTAAATTGAGTTCTCTAGGATTTAAGGGGACTAAAATGTTTGACCTATACAATTTTGATGATTAACATGAGGATTTACTCCTAATAAATTTATTTGTACTTTGTATGCTATGGTTATGATTATAATTCATAATAAATGCTTACTGTTATAACATTAAATCTACATATATGCTGCTTATTTAGTTAGTTTTGGATCACCTTAACCAGACCAGTCTATGGTAGGAAAATTCCTATTTGTTAGTTTTCTGGTCTTTTTTTCTTGGTATGATTTGGCTTATGAAAAGGCTAAGGTATTGAATTAACATGCCAACACTTGTTGATGATTTTTGTAACTGGAGTTGTTGAGTATGGTTGTTGTATTGTATGACCCTGACTTTGACAGGCCGCAGGAGAATACTTGTTTTATTTTTGGTGCCATTTTCCACTTTATTTGTTAATTATGTCCCTTGTCAAACTGTCAAAATGTTGTGCATGTTTAATTTTTTATTTAACTTCCCATTATCTTAGCATGTTTATTTTCTCTGATTGTTCTGTTTTACTCATCTCATGTACAGATTGGGCAATACATAGCATCTAATGGTGGTGTTGTTACAGCCGAAGAACTTGCTCCGTATCTTGACATAAATTCTATAGAAGGACTTAAGGTAATTTATTTGTTTAAGAAAGATGTAACAAAGAAGTTTCTTTATTTTTGCATTGGCATATATAAGTTTGCTGTTCAGCCCATGGATTTGTCCAAGCTACATATTTATAGCACTTTCCATTGCGAATTGAACATGATAAACTATCATGAAATATTTTATGTACGCATGACAATTGAAAACCTGCCTGATTTGGAACTGATGCGATTATATTTTTACCAATTTTACATGTTGAACAAACTTGTATTTAGATATTTAAATTTTTCTTTAATTGTGATCTTAATTTTGAATTTATTGGAAACTTCCTGATGACAGGTTGTATCACCTTTCCCACCTTCTGATAAGATCGGGAATAACTCTAGAGAGGTTGAAGAGATAAATCCCATGAAACAAATGAAAATGGATTTCGTTCCTTATATTCCTTTAAAGAACAAGTGCTCATCCTAATTTGTCTGTATTTGGTGGGTTTTTGTTTTTGAAACTTTATCTTATATGAAATATTTTCAAGCTTGGTGCAGTGATGTTTATGGGAGTGACAGCTGGTGCATACACCCTTACTCTTTTTACAGTATGTATCTATCAACTTCAAAAATCAAAAACCATTATTAAAATTAGTGCTTTACAGTTCTAAAACTTCTAAAGTGAATTTGGTATGTTTCTACATATGAAATATATAAAGGTGCTCTTGGTTTGTACTTATGCAAAGCACTTTCATGGACCGAAGGGTTTTATAACAAAGTTCATTTTAAATCCTTGCAAATTGGCCATCAATGAATTATACAATCTGATAACATACTCAACCACTTGTAATTTTTAGTTGATGTCACTTTTGTTATATTTCTACGGCATGTGAAGTTAAAAGCTTAAAGCAATTGAGCTTATGATCTCAAAATTAAAATAGAAGTTTATTTAAAATTATATGTATTTATCTATTTATTTACTTATTTTTTGATTCATGTCCAGTGGTGATTGGAGCTGCAGGGAACTATGATGCTCTGTGAGTCTCATACTATTTTAACTTATGCATAAATGGTCTCAAGTTTAAGAACACACACCTAGGATTACTAATACTTGAATCTTTTGCTACTGGCTTATGTATATTTATGTAAGTTAGGAAAATAAGTTCTTTAGTAGGATCCAGAGGCTAACCAAACTCATTCTGCTTTTATGAGTAGGATCCAGCGAAGTCACTCTGTTGGCGAGGATGATGTGGGCTCATCCTTCATTTAATTAGTGTAGATTATGTTATTATCTTCTTTAGTTTTCATTCTGGAAGTGCTTGTACTTTTGAACTCCTTGCTTGACAAATTTAACTAGTGAATTTGTTTTTTTAAATACTTAAACTTAAACGTATAGTATTTTTCTATTTTATGTTAATGTTAGAGTTGTATACCTGACTATTTTTTATACTTAGTTTATAATACTTTTCATCAAAATCTACATTTCACTATATGATTTTTTTAGCAAGTTATGTAAAATGTGTCGGTTCATGAGTTACTTGTGTGCAAGTTTTAAAAAAACTAAACAAACTAAAATTAAAAAAAAAAACAAACTATTGTCAGCGGTTCCCAGCTATAACCGCAGACAATGTTGTAACTATTGTCAGCGGTTACGCACTACAACCGCTGACATTGTTTGCCTATTGTCAGCGGTTCTAAACAACAAGCGCTGACATTGTTTGACTATTGTCAGCGGTTCCGCACCATAACCGCTGACAATACATAGCTAATGTTAGCGGTTTAAGCGCTGACGTTGTTTTTAGTGCTATTATCAGCGCCTCTATTGTTAGCGTTTGTACCGCTGACAATAGCAGTAGCGGAACCGCTGACAATAGCCTTTTTTGTAGTAGTGAATCCACCCCTAAAAATAAGAATACATAACACAAAACAGAAAATGGCTCCTGTATAGGGTAAGATTATAGTGCTTGTTTGTATAAAAACTTGCAAACGGAGGTTTGTAAGTGGGTAAAATTATATCCTACGGTCAAGCAGAGTTTTGATTGTCTCTAACGTCATGAATGATTAATATTAATCTTTAAATTTCTTCCTTTTTTAAACCCCGTTTTCTCAACTACATACTAAACAGACCCTTAGAGTCACAATTAACATGATATTTTTGATTTATTTGAAATATCTACAATATACCTTTCGAATTTAATTTCCATATAAAGAAAACATAATCATCTGTAAAATGTGTTTGATTGATATTTTATTGAAAATTGTTATTTATTTACCTCAACAACTTCCGATTATAAGGATATGTATGTGCAATGGAGTGCAGGAACCTTTTCTTCATAGCAGTTGCTCGTGTTGTTGCTATCGGGTAGTTAGCTAGTTAGCAGTTTCTCTCCTTAATTATGTGCACTAAATAACCTTTTAATTTATCGCTATTTTACCTAAAAGTTGATTAATTAATAACTTTATTGATTTATCTACTTATTGCGAATGCAATATGTAAGGAGTATTTATTTATTTATCAGCGCAACAACTAAATTACATAGATTATAGGTACCGAAAATACTCAAACCCACAAAGTCTAAAAGACTGCATTGTAAAAATTTCTTAAGGAGTATTTATAAATTTTGTTTCTCAAAAGGTGTCACTGCGTGGGATGATTGACATATAGTTGGATTATATTTTAAGTTACAAATTAATATTCTATTAATTCATTCATAATCCATTAAAAGCATACTAGAATTATTTAAGTTATCCATAACCTATATTTAATTAAAATAATTTAAAAGATCTATTATTTATTTTTAATAGATTTATCCCACTGATCACCCTTTTGAATGATAATTGTAATATATTTTAGAAAATATTTTGAATAATAATGGTATCATTATCAATGATAAGCATTACAAAAAAAAAGTAACTGACACCCCATGCTTATGATTTTCTTACTTTTATTTTTCAAATGAATGAATTAAGTTAAATTTAACTTTGAAATAAGAATTAAAATTTAAATGCATATATAATTTGTCATCCTTAATTATCACAAACTAATTAGGAAGGCTGAAAAAAATACACCTAACCAGGTTTTATCAAAGTTAATCCATGAGAGTTAGAAGAAAGAGAGAGTGTGTGTGAGAGAGAGAGAGTTGAGGGAGAAAGAGATTCTGTTATTCTATTATAATAATGAATAAGTGCAATGTGTGTTGAGATATGATGCTTTCAATGTAAGCAAAATTAACTGACTTGACTTAACTTAACTTAACTCAAATTGACTAAACTTAACTCATATATACTATCATTCCCCCCTCGAGCACATAGAGGCAATTACAACTCTAAGCTTGTCCCGAGAAGAGAGAACCTTGACAAAGGTTTTACGAGAACATCTATAATCTACTCATGTGAGGGAACATGGGTGACAATGAGAGACTTCTCAAGAACTTTGTCTCTGACGAAGTGAATGTTAAGTTCCATATGTTTTGTTTGGGGGTGGAGTATAGGGTTGTGGCATAAGGCAATTGTGCTTTGATTATCATAGGATACAATTGGAGAAGTGTAGGGAATGTGAAGCGCTTTGAGTAAGGATTGAACCTAGACAACTGTGAGAGCCAAGCTTTGGTACTTTGCTTTTGTACTCAATCGGTCTCCTACATGATACAAGTTTGGGTTTATAAAATATGTTAGAGCCTAAAGTTGAGCGTCTGGCATTCGAATTTGTGGCCTAATCAATATCACAGAAAGCTTGAAGTGTGAAATGGTATAACTATAAGAAGAAAACCATGATGGGGAGTGCCAACCAGATAGCAAAGTATGTGCTTTATTGCTTGTCGATGACCAAGGTGGTCAGGGATCAGAGATGAATTGACAAATAGCCAAGCTAGAGCAAGTAACATTAACATACTTAGTGAGTCTGCATGAACCTATCATGGCTGAATCAATGCCTTTGGCCTTATGCATGTTTGCCTTAGTGAGCAAGTGTTGAATGTACTATGTTTGATAAAGTAAGAGAGAGGTAGAGGAGAGACGATTGATATAACATCCTTAATTTTTAAAATAATTTCTAATAAATCAGATAAATTTCCAAAAACAGGAGTCGGATTCGGTGAATAACATGCTCGGTTTTTTTTTCATCAATCCGACCGGGTATTTAAAATGCAATTAATTTACTTAAATTTCAAACAGATTTTAAATTAAATAAAATTTCAATATCTGTTTTACATAAGCCGACCGACTCTTTAAAAATATACAAATACATAATTTTCACTCGGTATTATCGTGAGCCGGCCAAGGCTTTCACTATAATGAACTCCGAGCTGCTGAGTGTCTTCACATATCATGGTCGGCCCTTCATTCACTGAAAAATAATTGTAGAGGGTGACCATAACATATCAAATAATAGTTATTGAATTGGAATAAAAGTCCAATTAATAACTATAAAATCAAAACTGATCACACTCGGCAATTCTAACTCACTCGGTGATTACATCCAATCACTCGGTAAATATTTAGATTTCCACTCGGCAATTACAGACATGTTACCACTCGGTAAATAAAACATCACTCGGCAGATACAACACATCATACTCGGAACATAACAATCCACTCAGCAATTACAAATTATTCATTCTCAACACTGAGACATATACATATACTCATCATAACAGCATGTTCTCACAATAACACATAAAATAGTGTATGCACATGCTCAACCAAATGGATCCATTAAGTCACATACTTAATCAATGACCAACCAAAACGGGATCATGATTAAGTCTATCAAATTTTGTGTTACAACACTGGCTCCCCGAGCCATAATTCAGCTCCTCGCTGATTCGGCCGTTTTACAGGTACCAAACCGCTTTGCGCCCATAATGTAACACTGAGTACCACTCCCAGAGTGATAGCGGTCCTCTACCCAGTGCTACGGGCCGGCCTTGAGTCACACTCAAAGGCGTCCGTGGTATATAGGAACCACTCCATCACAATTCATATTCAAACATCACACATGCATCTCATGCATACAAATATCATGAAAAGTTCATGAATCATCATTTATAACATCATCAACTCATATCATTCCACTCAGCATAATAACAATATACATAAACTCAATATGAATGGAAAATATGAAACATAAATTGTCATATAGTTGGGGTCTCATAACAATTCATACATATATCATATATAGCATATCAACAACACCCCAAATCCATTCATAAACCATGTATTTGAGATGTACGCTCCCCCTACCTGGAAATAAAATCTTCCAGCAGCTTTAAAAGCTTAACCAAGTCACTGCTCCAGAATTCTGACTGGAACTGCAGTGTTGTTCTTCTCCAAGTTTTCCTTCGTAAAGAGAAGAGAATGGAGATTTGGTTTCCTTTTTCGTTTATTGGTTCCAGTGAAGATGAAAAGTATAAGAATGATTTCACTTTTAACAACTTCTCTATTAATTCAATGGCAGAAGTATTTATATACCTCCCACATGAAAGAGACGTGAATAATTTGAAGTACTCTGCCACACGTTCCTTTGGTAATTAATGAAAAGGGTACAACACATCAAAATGGGTCCCAACTTAGAAAATATCCAAGAAAGGAATTTGCTAGAAGGTAGAAGGTATAATGACGTGGACAGCTTCCATCAGACCTGATTCCTCGCTTGAGCGAACCACTCTCGCTTGAGCGAGAATTACCCAGTAACTAATTTCCATGCTTTCGCTCGAGCGAGACTCCCTCCTGCTTGCCACTCGTTCAAGCGAGAATTGTCCAGTAACGAATTCCACTGGTATTCGCTTGAGCGAGGCACCTACTCGCTTAGGCGAAATCCAACCAGAGGCAGTCCTTCGATTCTGCACTCGCCCACTCGGCAAGGCTTCCTAGCACTCGGGTTTTCACTCGGTAATTTATTCAGAACCGATTCATCTCGTTCGGTTTTTACCTCTTTCCAAGTCAGAGTCTTTTTCCTTTCTTTATTCAGAAATTTCCTCGGAATTACTTACTCAGTAAACTCAATCAGAGTTGAAGTCTTTGTCCAGTAGCACTCTTTCTGGAAAGACTTACTCGGAATATTTTACTCGGAAGTATCTCTGTGACACTTCACCCGGAAAATCACTTCACTTAGCAACTTAATCGGAAACGTTCCTTTCAGAGACGTTTCACTCGGATTTATTTTACTTAAACGTGTCTCAATCGGACACAGTGTCACTTCATTTGGAAATGATTCTCTTAATGATGTTTCACTCGGAAACATCTTAACTTCTCTTAGAATTGATCTTCTATTTTATTTCACTCGGAGTCAGATTCATTTCACTCGAAATCTGATCCTTTTCACTCGGAAAATCTTATTTCTTTCATTTTTCACTCGGAATTTCATTCAAAAATTCTTCTTTAATGATTTTTAAGTTATTTTTATAAAAATTATAAAAATCAGGATGTTACATTTCTCCCCCTCTATAAAAATTTTGTCCTCGAAATTTAATAAATTTCTTAGGCACAAACTGCACATGAAACCCATAAGTATAAATATATACAACTCTCGTTTTACATAACAACGAGTACTTACAAAATATAACAGAATATAACATACTTTTTAGAAATAAAAGTCGTATGGCACCCGGATTTAAAAATTTCCGCTTATTCTCTTTGTGCCATATCACCAGCTTGTTCAGCCTCTTCCGTGTGAATGTTAAACACTCGACCAGCAGCTTGTGGATTAACATCCCTTTCCTGGTCGTCTCTTCCAATCATCAGATTACTTTGTTCACTATTTCCTCCTCCAACTCCTCTATTTCCGATTCCCTGACCTCTTCTTTGAAAACTTTCTCGATTCATGCTAGCATTAGACTCGGTCATTTGTAAAAGAGGGCAATTTGGATGAGTGTGTCCTTCTTTATTGCATTGGAAACAAACAATTTTGTTTCGGTTACAGTCACTCGAAAAATGGTCTCCTCCACACTTGAAACATCTAACGTCTCTCGGAAAACTCATTGATCGGCCACCAGAATTCACTCGGCCTCAGGATTCAAAGGATAATTCACTCTTGATCGTCTTCCCATGTTTCTTAAAATTAATCGGGGATAATTTTGAAGAACCATCCGATCGGCTACTTGCTCCAGGGGAAGCTTTATCATCTTTCTCATATATCCGGCACTTGTTGACAAGAATCAGAAAAATCCTGATTTCTTGGTGTCGGAATGCCTTCTTAATATTTGGTCTCAGTCCACTTTCAAATTTGATGCACTTGGAGCCCTCAGTGCCCGACATTTGAAAAGGTGGGTAAAACATGCAGAGCTCCTCAAATTTAGCTGCGTATTCCTCCACACTCAGATTTCCCTGTCAGAGTTCCATAAATTCCAACTCCTTCTGGCTTCTTACAGTATTCGGAAAATACTTTTCAAGGAAACATTCCTTGAAATTTTCCCAATTCAACTCGATTCCCATGGCTTCCATTCGGTTTTTGGCCATCCTCCACTAATTCTCAGTTTCTTTCCGAAGCATAAATGCAGCGTATTCAACCTTCTGGGCTTCGGTGCATTGTAAACTGCTAAAGATCCGTTCAAGATTCTGGATCCAGGCATACGCTCGGTCGGGCTGAAATCCACCATGGAATTCAGTCGGTTTTATTTTGAGAAAACAATCAATACTATGATTGTCACTCGGTTGAGGGGTATTCTGCCTTTCTAAAATGTCAGCCAAACGCTGGAAGGCAGCAGCCATGGCATCCATACCATGAGGGTCCATTTTCCTATCCTGAAACAATCATCACACAATTTATTACTCAAGTCATCTAACTGTTCTAGAAAATATCCGGCATTACAAGGTAATGACCCAGTTTGGTAATACACAAATCTCTCACACCAACACATGAGGCCGGTGTGAAGAATCAAGACCGGTTTCTCTTTCAGAAAGTTCGAATTACATAGACCGGATACACAAAGCCGATCTTCAATTTCTCCCAATCCTTACACTTATAGGTGGCCCAACACCGGATTACAAGCCCCGGTTTTAACCATGATTTAACTCAGCTCATAGTATTTAGTAGCTACACCTTGGCCTTGGACTTTTCAAGTCTTGCTCTGATACCAAAATATAACATCCTTAATTTTTAAAATAATTTCTAATAAATCAGATAAATTTCCAAAAACAGGAGTCGGATTCGGTGAATAACATGCTCAGTTTTTTTTCCATCAATCCGACCGAGTATTTAAAATGCAATTAATTTACTTAAATTTCAAACAGATTTTAAATTAAATAAAATTTCAATATCTGTTTTACATAAGCCGACCGACTCTTTAAAAATATACAAATACATAATTTTCACTCGGTATTATCGTGAGCCGGCCAAGGCTTTCACTATAATGAACTCCGAGCTACTGAATGTCTTCACATATCATGGTCGGCCCTTCATTCACTGAAAAATAATTGTAGAGAGTGACCATAACATATCAAATAACAGTTATTGAATTGGAATAAAAGTCCAATTAATAACTATAAAATCAAAACTGATCACACTCGGTAATTCTAACTCACTCGGTGATTACATCCAATCACTCGGTAAATATTTAGATTTCCACTCGGCAATTATAGCCATGTTACCACTCGGTAAATAAAACATCACTCGGCAGATACAACACATCATACTCGAAACATAACAATCCACTCAGCAATTACAAATTATTCATTCTCAACACTGAGACATATACATATACTCATCATAACAGCATGTTCTCACAATAACACATAAAATAGTGTATACACATGCTCAACCAAATGGATCCATTAAGTCACATACTTAATCAATGACTAACCAAAACGGGATCATGATTAAGTCTATCAAATTTTGTGTTGCAACACTGGCTCCCCGAGCCATAATTCAGTTCCTCGCTGATTCGGCTGTTTTACAGGTACCAAACCGCTCTGCGCCCATAATGTAACACTGAGTACCACTCCCAGAGTGATAGCGGTCCTCTACCCAGTGCTACGGGCCGGCGTTGAGTCACACTCAAAGGCGTCCGTGGTATATAGGAACCACTTCATCACAATTCATATTCAAACATCACACATGCATCTCATGCATACAAATATCATGAAAAGTTCATGAATCATCATTTATAACATCATCAACTCATATCATTCCACTCAGCATAATAACAATATACATAAACTCAATATGAATGGAAAATATGAAACATAAATTGTCATATAGTTGGGGTCTCATAACAATTCATACATATATCATATATAGCATATCAACAACACCCCAAATCCATTCATAAACCATGTATTTGAGATGTACGCTCCCCCTACCTGGAAATAAAATCTTCCAGCAGCTTTAAAAGCTTAACCAAGTCACTGCTCCAGAATTCTGACTGGAACTGCAGTGTTGTTCTTCTCCAAGTTTTCCTTCATAAAGAGAAGAGAATGGAGATTTGGTTTCCTTTTTCGTTTATTGGTTCCAGTGAAGATGAGAAGTATAAGAATGATTTCACTTTTAACAACTTCTCTATTAATTCAATGGCAGAAGTATTTATATACCTCCCACATGAAAGAGACGTGAATAATTTGAAGTACTCTGCCACACGTTCCTTTGGTAATTAATGAAAAGGGTACAACACATCAAAATGGGTCCCAACTTAGAAAATATCCAAGAAAGGAATTTGCTAGAAGGTAGAAGAATATAATGACGTGGACAGCTTCCATCAGACCTGATTCCTTGCTTGAGCGAACCACTCTCGCTTGAGCGAGAATTACCCAGTAACTAATTTCCATGCTTTCGCTCGAGCGAGACTCCCTCCTGCTTGCCACTCGTTCAAGTGAGAATAGTCCAGTAACGAATTCCACTGGTATTCGCTTGAGCGAGGCACCTACTCGCTTAGGCGAAATCCAACCAGAGGCAGTCCTTCGATTCTGTACTCGCCCACTCGGCAAGGCTTCCTAGCACTCGGGTTTTCACTCGGTAATTTAATCAGAACCGATTCATCTCGCTTGGTTTTTACCTCTTTCCAAGTCAGAGTCTTTTTCCTTTCTTTATTCAGAAATTTCCTCGGAATTACTTACTCAGTAAACTCAATCAGAGTTAAAGTCTTTGTCCAATAGCACTCTTTCTGGAAAGACTTACTCGGAATATTTTACTCGGAAGTATCTCTGTGACACTTCACCCGGAAAATCACTTCACTTAGCAACTTAATCGGAAACGTTCCTTTCGGAGACGTTTCACTCGGATTTATTTTACTTAAACGTGTCTCAATCGGACACAGTGTCACTTCATTTGGAAATGATTCTCTTAATGATGTTTCACTCGGAAACATCTTAACTTCTCTTAGAATAAATCTTTTATTTTATTTCACTCAGAGTCAGATTCATTTCACTCGGAATCTGATCCTTTTCACTCGGAAAATCTTATTTCTTTTATTTTTCACTCGAAATTTCATTCAAAAATTCTTCTTTAATGATTTTTAAGTTATTTTTATAAAAATTATAAAAATCAGGATGTTACAATTGACATGTAAACCAATAAAGTAGTTAAGATCCATCAAGGCAAATTAATTGTTGAGTTTAGAGATAAGAGACTAAATAAAAGGAGTGGAAGAACCAATGAGGCTTATGTCATTGACGTAGATTAAGACATATACAGTGCCTCGAGAAGTAGTGAGAGTGAACAGTGAAAATCACATCTACTTGAAGCAAATCCAAGATGAACCAAAGTGACTTTGAGTCACTCAAATCAACCCTAAGGAGTTTGCCTTAGGTATATAGAGAAAGCTTAAGATGACAGACTAGTTAGGATTTGAGCACTCAAAACCAGGTGGTTGGTATGTATATACTTGTTGCTCGATTTAGCCATTAAGGAACACATTCTTCATGTCAATTTGGTAGATTGGCCACTCATTTGTAAGAGAAATTGTAAAGATTATTTCAACGGTGATAGGTTTAATAGTTGGAGAAAAGGTTTAATTAAAATCAAACCCAACATGTTGATGGAATCCCTTGAAAACAAGGTGAACCATGTACCTACTGATGGATCCATCAGGATTTTATTTGATATAAAATACCCACTTATAGCCTATGGGTTTCCTTTGGGGTGGTAAAGGCATAAGTTCCCAAGTGTTGTTGTTGAGTAGGGCCTGATATTCTTTACGCATAGCCTGCTGCCAATGAAAGCTAGATTGTTTCACTATTTTTGGTTCTCTATGTGAAAGAAGTAAGAGGGGATGTAGACAAGGACAAACAATGCCCTCCCACGCAACAACTAAATGTTAGCTTTGTGTAGGATGCCTCTCTTACATAACAACCAAACCCGATGTACATTTTCGTATCTTTAAATTTACAAGGGGCATGTTCCATGCTGCAGTCATTATAAGTCCTAAAAAGCCAATATTTGTTGAAGTCCCAAATAACGACCCCCAAAACATATTCTTCTTAGTGATTAGGTTTGACTCGTTTAGTCCTACAAAACACAAGTAATACACTAAAATAAAAATGCCAAAAAGATGTGTTAGTTTTGTCTATGCTGATATTGGTTTACAAAGGACACCTTTTGTCAGCGGTTTCATATAATAACCGTTGACATTGATGTGTCAAATTCAAAGTTTCAATCTCCTACATGTATGTACGTTTAAGTGATGTTAATATTAAATCTACCCGCATCCTTCACTCCAAGCCTAAACTATTCTTTCTCCCCCAAAACCCTCTCACTCTTGTGCTTGATTTGTTTTGTGCCTGGCCACTATGCTCGTTCCCGCAATTTGTTCATGCCCACTAACTACACAACATGACAACCCCATTCTGCTCCTACAAGAAAAGTAAGTGACTGCTCCTACATATTTCTCCATCTTCCTCTTTTCTTCTTCCCATATCCTTCTTTCAAGTTTCAACTTCCTACAATATGTTTCTTTGTGTATGAAGGTAGTGACTGGACCTTCCTTATATCATTCATTCTGGCCTCCATCCACTGCTAGTAGCAAGAAAGGTAAGTCTTTTCTTCCTTGTCTCTCCCGTCGTCTATTAAATTTAAATAATTGAATATTTATACTGCGTGAACACAGATCCCCAATTTATGGTTGTAAATTTAGCTTCATATATAGTGCTAAGAATTTAAGGAAATGAGATTAAATTTAGAGACGAAACAGGGCCACATGTTTGGGTATATTGATAAATATTGTTTGGGGTTCCTCTCATAACCGATGACAATACATAGGAAATGTCAATGGTATGATCGCTGATATTGTTATCAGGGTCATTATCAACGTCTTTATTTTCTGTGCCTGAACCGCTAACTATAGTAGTAACGAAACCAGTGACAAAGGTAGTAGTGATAAGTTTGATTGGGCTATCGAGCTCACAATATTATTTTTAAAAATAATAAGGTTTTTCATTATTTTTGTATGTTTTTTATGAGCCATGTGAAAAATGGGTCATTACAAAAAAAAATCAAAAATTATATTTTCTTCAACAAATTATATTTTTGATTTTTTTTAAAAAAGGAGAAAATATGTTAGATCATATGTCTGTCACCTTAACGAAGTGGGTTGGCATTTCAAGACCACCTCTTCCATTAACCAGACCTAAACCATAGTTTAGCAAACTTTAGTAGGTTGGCCCATTTTACCAGCTTCTCCTACTTGTTTTCTAATTTGCAAGTTATATCTTTAAATGCATTTTAAAAAACTTAAAGTTAAAATTCTCTGACATAAACGTTAAAATAATAAGTCACTGTATTTTAACAATCATATATAAATGTTAATTTATAGTGAACTACTTATTTTCTAAAGTGAGTTTTTGTTATTAGTCAAACAAATAAAGGAATTAAATTAATATAATAAATACAAGAGATATTTTAACCCATTATAAAATTCTATCTTAACTGGGTTCTAGCTTTAAATAACCATCAAACAAGAAGTACATAACACCTTTCATTCTCCCTCTAAGCTAAGTCCATATCAAAATTTTAAAAAAATTTTAAACCTGTTCATGCACCATGATGGTTGGTGGTTGAGTGATTCTAGAATGAGTAAGTTGTCAAACAAGTAAAACATAATAATAAATGTTTTTCTTTGTTGATAATAAATATTTTTTATACTCTATTCAATCTTGAGTCGATCAGGACTCCTATGGATGACATTTCCACTATTAGAAAATGCATATTTAGCGGAAACCCATACTAAATGGCTTTAGCATAAGACTCAAACTCACACACTAGATTTACCATGCAAACACCACGTGGGAGCCCGACTCCCATGCTAAATTGGGGCGATGGGATCAATTTGGATTCATGACTTAGTGAAATTTTTGGTTCCCTTGGCCACTCAACACATCACCACTTGCCCTAAGCAACATTTGAACACAAAATTGAAATAAAAGGCAAGGAAAATCTTATTCTAACCTAAATAAAATCTCTACACACAAACTCAAAACTTAACACAAAAATTAATAAAGAACATACATACACACACTCAAGCATCGCTCGCACAAACTCATATTCACTTCACATAATTTGACAAATTCAAAGAGCACAATACTTCATATTAACACAACATCCACATAGACAATCACACAAGACACACTCACACACATCAAAGCAAATTATTGAAAGAAAGTATAGAGCAAATGCAAGAAAACTATATTTCTTTCTAGCAAATGTTCGGTTTAACATTCGTCAACGAGACATTACCATGGTGCCTTTAAGGCGCTCCTAGCTCCATCAACTTGTAATGGTGGACCGCATCCTCCTCAACATAAGGCATTAGACCTTTCCCGTCCGCTATCCACTCCTTCTTACTGAAAGGGTTTTCTATATGCTCTTGTGCCCTTGCTCTTTGATAAATTCCATGAGAAATGGCTTTAGCCATTTGGGCTTGAAATTTCCAGATAAAGTTTTGAACCTAGATTTTGGTGCCCTCACAAATTGGTCTGATGAAGGCTTTAAGGGTAAGTTTTCTCCATTGTACACCTCGCTATTTCTCAACTTCTTGGAAGGATAAGCTGGACAAGAATATGTCTCCTCAAATGAGTCACCAGAATCCTCATCTTTCTCTTTACTCTCTTTTTAGTTTTTTCCCTCTACTACCTCTCCATCATTTATTTCTTTTTCTTCAATAAATCTACTTTATAATTGATCTGTCCTGAACCGGGGTCTAGAGATTCGGTGTTGAGACAATCACAAATAATGAGAAAATCACGTCTCTAAAGACCGGCTATGTGAGTATCCGGTGTCTCTATGTGAAAGAGCGGTCTAAGCGTCCTGGAGGTCCTTCACACCGTCCTTACGCGTTGATGTGGGCGAAAGGTGGTGTCACCTGCGAAGATTCTTCGACGCTCAAGTCAGTGATAATATTCCAAGTGAGGAATGTTTTCAGAAAGTAATTGTAAGTTGAAAAGTAGTTGAAGATCCCCCCCCTCTTTAATGAAGAGAGTTCATATACCTGATTGGCTCGATATTCGAGGATTCGTTAGTGGGGAACCACTAACCTCCAATAATATTATAAATTGTTATTTTATTGCGCACTTGCCTGTATGATTGGGTCAAGTGGCTATTTTATATTGAGCGTAGGGAGTGTGGGTTGGAATTAGGGGACAAGTTGATCATTCCCGTGAGCAGATTTTGGCTCGTAGTGTAAGGAATAGAATCTTTATCCTTGCCCCTGTAGCGATGCCCTTTATCTTCTGTATAGTGATATGTATGTTATCCGGTGTCATGGTGTTATCCTGGACAACCGGTATAGGGAGAGCGCCTGATACGAAATTAGAGTCCGGATGTATACCGATGACACCGGTTGCATGTTGGCCAGCTGTCAAAGACGTTGAAATATGCCTTGTAGATCGGATACCGGTATCGAGACCGGATCATATATCCCCTAGCTTGTGTGAGGGACTGTGTAGTTGTTCACATAAGCTATTCGACCTGCGAGGGGTCTAGATGCCGGTATGCTTATGCGGGAAATGTTTTCTTCACAATATAAAGAACCGTTCTTTAAATGAATGTTCCGATGTCATGATGTTGTTACAACGGATTCAGACAAAGATTCGCTGCATGAGAATTTCAAAAGTTTTTTGAAACTGAAGACTCTTAAAATTCGAGTAACAGCTGTAAAGCATAAATTGCGTCGCATGATTAGGCATTAAATGCCTTTAGTCACGTGCGCGAGTAATTATTGCGTCTAAGGCGTATATCTCAGTAACCGTCGCTTAGGCCTTAATAGGCTTACAATCTTTAAAACTTCTGGGCCCAATGGAGAGGCCTTTTGGCAAATCGACATTGTTTTGGCGCCCACAAATTTAAAACGACTGTGTCATTTGACTTATAAATCGACGCGTTTAGTCGTGGACGACACAACCCCGAGAGTTGGTAATTGAACCTCTTTGATTTTTATAAAAGAGGCACTTAGTGGATTCTGGGAACCGCTTACTTCTGATTCCTTAACAAAACTCTACAGAAATTTCGTAAGGACGCTCGCTACTTGTTTTGCGAAGCTTTTCTCTATCTCCACCTTCCTTATTGCCCTAGGTAATCTTTTTCTTCCCTCTGTTATTTTCGTCTTCTTTTGTTCTGCCATTTTTGCTTGAAAAGAATGTACCTTAAGAGGGGGAGATTAACTTCTCGCAACCCTAATTATCGTGAGGGAAGAATCCCTGTGATTCTTCCGAGGGCTGAGTCATGTCGCTAAGAAAGGGGATCTTACTTACGGTGGTGAGTGACTTTTCCCTTCTCAGAGTCGTCCTCTGATTGTAGTCGCTCTTCGAAAAGTGAGATGGGTAATGATTGTCACCCTTCTGACGATGTGACTTTTTATCGTAGAGCAGAAATTTTTATCCACGCGACTCAAACGATGACTGGAGAAGGAACCTCTGGAGATCAAACTGTTCTGAAAACAGCAGAAGGTCTGTACAGCGTTGTTGCCTCTCGGCTAAACTGGGAAGAACTTCAGGCCAAATGGCCCTTCTGCTGGGTAGCTGATGAGTTTAGAAATTTGGCTTCTCATCATGCGAACGAGGACGGATCTCAGATTCAGCCAAGGTTCACAGTTCACGCAGAGGAGAAAATGAAAAAATAGTTCAGGGTGTTCGCACCGCTCCCTACAAAACGGATTTGCCACGTTGTTCCAGATGAGCATTCTGTATACATGCACGATTTTGTATTTCATTATCTAGGAGTTCGTTTCCCCTTATCTGAGTTTCAGATGAGTGTATTAAGGTTCTTAAATTGCACACCCTCTCAACTTCATCCCAACGGATGGGGATTGATCCGTTCTCTGGAAGTATTGGGTGACTACTTCAATTTCACACCCACCATGGTGATGCTGTTCTACTACACTCAGGTAGTTCGGAGGGCTAACAAGCAAGGTGGTGTAGGTCTAGTCACACTCCGGACTCTATGTTCCTTTGTGAACTTCAAATCTTATACTGATTTGGCTAAGGTTGACGGGAAGTCTTTTAAGTTTTTCTTTACCCGAATTTCAATTAAAAAGAACAAGCCCGTCTTCTGGAAGAATGAAGAGGGTCTTAATAAATTTCCTCTGTGCTGGACTCATGAGCACTTTCTTCTGAACTCTTCAGCATACTACACTTATCAGTCCGAGCTGTCTACTGAAACGGCGACGGTGTTATTCGCCCTTGAAGCATATTCTACATGCTTTAAAGCATTTTTGTGTAGACGTCTTTTAAGTAGTTCGAGCGAAGTCCGGGATGAATATCTACGTAATTCCTGTTTTATTCCTTTTTTTCCTCCTTTGTTGATTGTATTGAGCATTTCTTTGTTGCTAATACGTTTTATTTATGCATGCAGGTGAAATAGAACAAAAATCTCCAGAGATGAAAAAGTTAAAATTCTTGAAGGCAGGAGAGAAATCAGTAGCTGGTGAGAATGAAATCCTACCAAAGGAGAATTCTAAGAAAGATCGGCCTGAATTGATTATTCTGACCTCGGATGTAGAAGGAGAGATCCCACTGGTGGAGGGAGATTTAGCTGGTGCAAATGCGGATCGTCCCAGAATAACGGAGAAGAGGAAGAAGATCAAGAATGACCCCTTAGGAAAATCGTCCAAGAAATACAAACCTTCAATGAGTCCGGAAAGAGCCAAGGCCTCCAAAGGCAAAGCTGTAGAAACATCGGACATAGCTAGAGTTTTGTCCGGACTCCATAAGGGTATCCTTTCGGGGGTCTTTGGATCTAGTCCGATCTCCTCTCCAACCTCTTCGTTCCTCACTCCTTTCCTCTCATACCGGGGGGCAACTCCAGTGATCCTCCCTCAACCACTATATGAACTCCGGCCCACACTTGAACCTAAAGAAATTAAAGAGGCGTGTGAGGCCGGGAAGTGGCAGCTAGCAGAACTTACGGGGATGCTTAATTCGCTCAGCTTGTTAGCTGATAATGCCACTGAGGTTGATAAGCTGAGTGATAAAGTAGAACAGCTCAACCTTTCAACGGAGAAAGATAAAGCTGCCCTGAAACTAGCTGAGGATCGCCTAACCAAGTCTAAGGAGTTCGGAGATCTTATGAACAAGGAGAATCTCAAACTTAAAACCATACTCAAAGACTTGGAGGGTAAACTGGCAGAGAAGGAGGAGATGCTTAGTAAGTCACAAGAAGAACTCCGTAGCAGTCAAGCTAAACAAGCTGATCTTGAAGATAAAACCAAAGCTGCTGCGGAGGATTATTTTAAACAAGCGGAGGAATGGTCCCAAAAGGAAAAGAAGTTCCTCCTTGAGATTAAGGGACTAAAGGCTGGGAGCGCGGAATCTCAAGGATCGGGTGGAGAACTTCTGAGGTTGCGGGAAGAACTGGCTGTGGCTAAAGCTGAGGCGAAGGAAGCTATTGACATATGCACCCAAGTTGCAGAAGAATCCTTCGACCTAGCTATACGCCAAGTTTTCCACCGTAACCCCACTGTGTCGCTTAACCTCTATGGTATGGATCCGTTCTATGAATTCCATGGAGGGAGGTTAGTCGCAGTGGTTGATGGTCGACATGAAGATCCTCCGGAGTCCTTGTACGGTTTGCCCCCTCTTCCTGAGGGTCAAAGTATGGGCCCGGATTTTATGTTCCTATACCGGAGGTCGCCTCATCTACAGGAGGTGCGAAGGCTCCAGAGGAGAAGACTCCAGAGGAAATCCCTAAAGAAGGGACACAAGACCTTGGGGAAGGGGAAAGACAGAAAGAGACTGAGGAGTAAGTTCCCATTCCGTAGTCTTGTTATTTTTCATATGTAAAGTTGTTTATCGGGATCAACTCCAGTTTTGATCAATTACATGTAATCTTACTTTTCATGAATGAATAAAATTCCCTTCAGAAATTTGTCTTCAATACTTCATAAAGTCTTAGATGTATATATCGTTTCAGTAATCGATAATCCGTTCTGTATGGCTAACATTGAGGTCGGATTGAAATAATTACCTCAGAAAATTAGATCATATAAGATAGATAAATTTAGAACGGAGAGATATATACATGAATACTGTCCCCAAGTACAAGTATGTTAAGGAATAGGCACCTGTCATAGGGCATCAACTTTAATACTTTTTGAGGAGAAAAGGAGTCGATCCGTTGTTCACAGAAGTGGTGTCACAGGACGGATGACTAGTATTAATTCGTATTATTCTCACTGGAGATAAAAATGTCGTCCAATGTGAGAGTATTGTTCCGTGCTTGAGGAACTGCGAAGATATATAAAGATGATGGTTGGGTCTTCCATCATAAGGATGATGATGGGAATTTTCCACACCAGGAGTTACATCATCAAATCACAGAATAGGTGATTGAGATCATCCGTCCTGGGGAAATGCACCACGCTAGGAGTTACATCATCAAATCACAGATTAGGTGATTGAGATTATCCGTCCTGGGGAAAATAGATCTCAATCGTAAGAGTACGGATTGAGTCTTCAATTTCGTTATCAAATCCGGTATCGAGACAGGATCATCACTCTACTTGTCCCCTAGCTTGTGTGAGGGACTAGTAAAGTGGCTCATATAAGCTACGTCGTCTGTAATAAGTCTGGATGCCGGATGATATACGTCGTTTATAAAAGGCATTACGTTGTCACGTAAATATCCATTCTTGGAATGAAGGTTCCGTTGTCGTAGCGCTCCTTAGGACGGATCCGTACAAAAAGTTTTTTGTGTGGGAATCCCAGAAGTTATTGAAACTTGCAACCCTTGGTATTCGAGTAACAGTTGCAACGTTTCTCATGATTGGACATTTAATGCCTTTAATCACGTGGGCGAACCATTATTGCCTTAAATGCGCACGTCTTTATAACCGTCACTAAGGAGCTTCATGGGCCTGAAATTTAAATTCTGAGGCCCATTTGAGAGGCCTTTTGACGAATCGACGCTGATTTCACGCCTTAGGATTTGAAACGACAGCCTTGTGTTTACTAAAAAGGTGTCATTTGGTGGTAAACAACATAACCATTGACCCAGTAATTGAATTTATTACTCCCTTATAAAAGGAATACTTAGTGAATTCAGAAATCACTCAGTCTTGCATCCCTGACGAAACTCTGCAAAAATTTTGAGAAAACATTCCTGTTTTCTTATGTGAAATTTGATTCACCATCTTTCTTCATTCTTAGGTAACCTTTCCTTCGTCTTCTCGTATTTTCATCTAGTTTTTCTAAATGTCTGGGAGGGGTTTTGCTGGTTCGAGCCACGTTGGCCCTAGGGGAAGAGGAGGAAGAGCCTTGTCTCGAACTTCCTCAAGTCGTGGTGGGAGGATCCCTGTGATCTTCCACTCAAACCCACTTCACTCAGAGAGGGAGGCGTCACCCTACTCAAGGAGAAAGGTGATAATACCCTCTTCAGAATCCTCTTCTAGTGAGAGTGAGGAGAGCGCTAATTTATACCTCTCTGATGATGTGAGTTTTTACCGCAGCGTGAAGGTGTTTAAATTAGCTGTAAAGAAGATGACTGGAGAAAGCACCTCTGGCAGCGGAGCACCATCTCAGCAATATATCTTAAAGACAGCTTCTAGACTGTGCAATGTAGTTGCACATCGGATTGATTGGGTTAAGCTCCAAGAGAAGCGTCCTTATTGCTGGGTTGTGGGTGAATTTCTCTCAACACCGTCTATCCACGCTCGGGAGGACGGTGCAAGGTTGGAGCCTCGCTTCACAGTCTTCAAAAAGGAAAAATTCAAGGAGCGTTTTATGGTGTTGGCTCCCCTTCCCTCAGAACGGATTTGTCATACACCGTATGAGAGGTCAATATTCATGTATGACTTCTTATTTTTAAACTTAGGTGTACGCCTTCCTTTGACAAAATTTCAGATGGGGGTCTTGAGGTTTTTGGATTGCCCCCCCTCTCAGCTTCACCCCAATGGATGGGCGTTGATCCGTTCTCTTGAAGTGCTTGGGGAACACTTCAATTTCACGCCGACGGTGGCCATGCTTTTTTATTTTACGCAAGTGGTCCGTCGTGCGGATAAAGAGAAGGGAGGAGTAAGTTTGATAACTCTCCGGACTCACTCCAAGGTCGTTAACTTCGAGTCCTACACCGACTCCGCCAAAGTTGATGGGCGTTCCTTCAAATCTTATTTCACTAGGATTCACATGAAGCCTGACGATCCAATTTTTTGGCTGAATAAAGATGGGATTCAAGAATTTCCCGTGGCCTGGACACATGAGCATTTTTTGTTAACCTCCCAGGCCTATTATACCGATGAAGATGAATTAACCCCAACTTCGGTCTCCGTTCTTTTTGCTCTTCAATCATACACCGCCTCGCACAAATTTTTCTCCTGCAGGCGTTTGCTAGGGTCGAAAACTACCCGCGAGGAATATTTGTGTAATTTTCTATCATTTTCCGCTTTCTTTCTTTTTATGTCTTGATATCTTCTGTTACTGATGGTCTTCTTATCTGATGATGCAGTTGAAATCGAGGCCGAGTCGTCAAAGATGGAGAAGTTGAAAGGGCTTAAAGCTGGAGGGAAATCCGTTGTGGCTGAGAACAATATTCAGGCAAAACGAAATTCCAAGAAGGCTACCTCTGAGACCATAATACTTACTTCATCTGCTGGTGACGATATTCCTTTACTGGAGGGCGGATCTGAAAAACCGACCTCTAGTGTTGAAGGCAAGAAGGCCGGGGAGAAAAGGAAGAAAGCAAAACATGACTCCTCCAAGAAAACAGAGTCTCAGCCTTCCCCTAAAAAACTAAAAACTTCCAAATGAGCAGCTGATTCGGAGGCTTCTAAAGGAAAGAAGGCAGAAGGGCCCACACTGGTTGCCCCAAGCAGCGTTCCCACCTCGGTTGCCAATCCAATAACTGCTTACTTTGCGCCCAGGGTCTCTTGCCCCTCTCCAGGCAATTCCAATCTCGCCCCATATCTAGTGTATGAGGGTCCTGTGCCTGAGTGCATCCCTGACTCTTCGTACAAGCTGAAGACTTCGTTAGAGCCTGGAGAAATAACTCAAGCTTGTGACGCCGGACAATGGCAATTGGCTAAACTGTCCGGTCTTCTGAGGTCGGTTCGTAGGCTGTCAGAAGATAACGAAAGACTTGGCAAATTGTCGGGCAAGGTTAATGACCTTACCGTTGCCTCGGCAAAGGACAGAGCGAACATTCTTCGCTTGGAAAGTCGGTTGAAGGCTTCCAAGGAAGAAGGGGACCAGAAAGACGAAAGAAATCTCCAGGCTAAAATACCTTGTCAACGAGCTGGAGGCCCAAGCACTTGACCAGAAGAAAATCAATTCCGACCTCCATGCCAGCCTCTGTACGGAGAAGGAGCATTCAACCAAGTTGGGAGAGGAATTGAAGGCAAACAAGGTCGTCTACTCCCAAGGAGTTGAAGACTGGGCTCGTAGGGAAAAGGAGCTGCTTCTGGAAATTGAAAACTTAAAGCTGGCGAGTTCGAATGACGTCGTTACCGCTCTAAAAGCGGATTTAACTGCTGCCAACGCCCGAGCGAAAGAGGCTGTGGATATTTGTGTCCAAGCAGTCGAGGAATCTTTCGGGTTGGCTGTACGTCAGATTCAATACCGGAATCCCAAAGTGGAACTTAATCTGAACGGTATTGATCCGTTCTATGAGTTTCATGGAGGGAAACTCGTAGCTGTTGTTGATGACCGTCAAGAGGACCCGCCAAATACTAAGTACGAGCTGGCTCCTCTTCCCAAAGGCCAATCAATGGGGCCTTCTCTCCTGGCTCCTATCCCCAAGCAGACCAACAACGAAGGAACCACTCCTGGTCATGGGGGGAGCGAGGTCGGAGGTAAAGGCAAAGGAAAGAGCGGAGAGACAAGCCAACAGAGATAGTGCCTTCCTTGTCTTATAGCTTTTATTGAATTAAATCCACTGTGTTCCGGGATCAGCTCCGGATTATTGAATCAATCTACTTATGTAATTCAGGATTTAATCAATAAAATGACAACTTCCTTTGTAAGTCTGTTTGTTGAAAATAACTTCGATAGAACCGTTGTATGTGTAATGATCCAATCCGGATTTAGATGCGTAAACATTGAATTGGATAACAACAAACAAGTTCTGTCCCCATGTATGGGCACTTTAATGACTAAAGGCTTGGTCTGATAGAAAAGATAGAATATCTTTTGTTGTATCGATATTGTAGTGTGATGAAGTCGTTTATTTTAATCACACGAGAATGGCTTGAAGTGTTAATCTTGAGGGGAAGTAATCGTGAGGACGTTTTACTAAGTGTTCATCCCTCGAAATACTCGTTAGCCATTCGATACTGTCCCAAAGTATTATTGGGTGATCAGTTCCGAGTGAATAGTTGATTCTGAATGAGTGACTCTGAGTGAGGTTGGTTCTGGTCGTGTAACCTGGGAAATTCCATTGTCCCTCGTGTTGCTCAGTAAAAGCATGTACGTTTTATCTGAGTCTTATTCTATGTCAAGGACGGGTACTTTGTCTTGAACAAATTCCGAGTGATACTTCTGAGTGGAAGTTATTCTGAGTGAGAACTCCGAGTGGGAGTTCTTATGAGTGAAAACTCCGAGTGGGAGTTCTTATGATTGAGAACTCCGAGTGGGAGTTCTTCTGATTGAGAGCTCCGAATGGGAGTTCTTCTGATTGAGAGCTCCGAATGGAAGCTCTCAGATTAATTCTTTCTGAGTAAAGAGTTCTGATTGAACCTTCCTGGGTGGAAGGTTCCGAGTGATCCTTCAGCCGCACTTGGTTTGATTGTACTCACTACACTCGGAGTTCAGTTTAGTCTTACAATCCGAGTTTTCATTCAGGCTCGAATTTTGAGTGCAAATTTTCCTGAGTGGAGTATTTCTGAGTGGGCTACTTCAGGGGAAGTATTCTTGGTCAGAAGAAGGTTCTGACTTTGAATGAATACGTTTCGGGTTGAACCCGAGTAAATAATTGCTGATTGGAACTTCGAAGTGAAATATTTTCGACTTAAAGAATTCACGAGTCGGACACTAAATTTGAAGCGTTTTCGAGTATGGAATTCTAAGGAAAAGTATTTCCGAGCAAAGTCAATGAGAATGATGATTGATTCTTCGTGAGTCGGATTTCAATGAAATATTACCGACTGAAGAATTTTAAGAGTCTAGCTTCGAACTTGATGTGTTTTCGAGTAAGGAATTCCAAGGGAAAGTACTTCTCAGCGATTTTGAATAATCTCTGAGTGTGACACTTTAGCGTGAGATTATACTGAGTGAAACACAACCGAATAAGATAGCTCGGAGTGAAGCATTTTCGAATGGGATATTCTTGAATGAAACGTTTCTGAGCGGGATATGACCGAGTGAAATATCTCCGATTCCCGCGTGGCATGGCATCGAGTGGAGAATTTTTGAATAGGAAAAACCCCGAGTGAATAGGATATCACCGAGTGAAATATCTCCGACTCCTGCATGGCGCGGTACCGAATGGAGAATTTCCGAATAAAATTCTTCGGGTGAATACGCCTCAGATAGAGACATACCCGAGTGAATTATTCCTGATTGCAACTTCAAAGAGATAATAAGGATTCCTGAGTCGGGCTTCGATAAAACATTGCCGACTAGAGAATTCATGACCCGAACTTTGAAGTTAAAATATTTCCAAATAAGGAATTTTAAGAGAAAGTATTACCGATTGAAGAATTTCCAGGAGAAGTGCTTCTGGGAAATTTAGAGTTCGGTGTAACTTGTTGTATTTGGAGTTTGGTTCGATCCTACAGTCCAAGCCTTTCATTGGGGTTCGGTTTTGATCCTACAACCCATGTCTTTCTTGGCGTTCGGTTTAATCCTACTAACCGTTCTTCAGTCGGTGTTAGGTTTTATCCATTCACCGTTCTTCACCGACGTTCGGCCAAACCTACTAGTCGTACTCGGAGTTCGGTTCAATCCTACAATCCGAGTCTTCAACACGGGGTTCAGATCAGGGCTAATCCTAAACCTACTGCGCCCGTTACTCGGGGTTCAGTGTGGTCTTAAAGAAGAACCAGCTTACTGCGCCCAAGCCTTCTCCGGTGTTCGGCCATACCTACTAACCGTACTTGGAGTTCGGTTTAATCCTACAATCCAAGCCTTCAACGGTGTTCAGCCAAAATTAGTAATCGTACCCAGAGTTCAGTTTAATCCTACAATCTGGGCCTTCGAATGGGGTTCGGTACAGCCTTATGAAAAGGTCTGATCCTACTGCGCCCTTTTCTTGGGATTCGGTATGGTTTTTACAAGAGGACCAATCCTACTGTGCCCAGGTCTTTAATTATTCACACATATTCGAGGAGTTACATCGTCAACTACAGAATGGGTAGTTGAGATCATCCGTCCTGAATATGTTTGTGCACGACGGATAGACTGAAAATCACAGCATAAGAAAAACTCGAAAGAGTTAAGTTGGTGTATGAGATTCTTATTGAACAAAAATAAGAATTATAATAAAAGCGTAGTTGAGATCATGATATAAAGATTTCTCCGTTGAACAATCTCAAGTGAGGAGAGAAGAGTTTGTATCGTTCCAGCAGCTAGCTGTAATAAATGCACAAGTTCTGGGTATTCCACTTGTTTCGGATTGGAGTGCCATCAAGGTTTTCAAGGCGGTAAGAGCCTTTGCCAGCAATATCGGATACCCTGTATGGGACTTCCCAGTTTGGGGCTAGTTTGCCTTGATGAGTGAATTTGTTTCCCACACTTGCTTTCCTCAAAACCAAATCTTTGACGTTGAAAGTCCTTGATTGGACTCGTTTGTTGTATCGAATGGCGACTTTGGCTTTGATGGCCTGATCTCTAATGAATGCGTCTTCTCTGAGTTCTTGTATGACATCCATTTCTGATGCCAAGTTAACGTTATTGCTTTCTTCAGAGAAGTACTTGACCCTAGTAGAAGCAATTTGCAGTTCCACAGGTATCATTGCCTCCACCCCATAGGTCAGGCGATATGGGGATTCATTGGTGGAAGAATGAGGCGTTGTTCGATATGCCCAAAGGACATGGCACAACTGGTCTGTCCATCCGCCCTTGGCCTCACCAAGACGTTTCTTCAGACCTTACAGCACCTCCCTGTTGGCCACTTCAGCTTGACCGTTAGTCTGGGGATGTTCGACGGAGGAAAATATCTGGGTTATTCCTAACCCCTTGAGTAAATCTGTAAATTTTCTATCCGTGAATTGGGTGCCATTGTCTGTGACAACCCGTGCTGGGACTCCGAATCGTGTTATGATATTTTCATACATAAAACGACGAGTTCGGGCTGAAGTAATATGCACCACCGGCTTTGCTTCAATCCACTTAGTGAAATAGTCGACCCCTACAATGAGATATTTGATGCCCCCAGGAGCAGTTGGGAAAGGGCCCAAAACATCCAATCCCCATTGGTAGAACGGCCATGGAACAACGGATGTAAAGAGCTCTTCTGCCGGTGTGTGGTGAAGATTAGAGAACTTTTGGCAGGCGTCGTATTTCTTGACAAAGTCAATGGAGTCCTGCTTCATCGTGGGCCACCAATATCCCGCTCTGAGGATTTTTCTCATCAGACTTCTTCCTCCGGCGTGGTGCCCACATTGTCCTTCGTGCACTTCCTCCATTACTCCATGTACCTCATTTTCTCTTAGACAGATTAAGTAAGGTACTGAGAGTGCCCTTCTGTAGAGGTTACCATCTATCATAGTGAAGTATGGTAATTCCCTCCTTATTCTTTTCTTTTCCTTCTCATCTGTAGGCAACTGCCCATCGGCCAAATAACGGATGTAGGGGGCCATCCATGTGTCACCGTAAAGGGAATTGGTCATTATGGCATTTAGAGAAGGGAAAAGAGGAATGCTGGGCGACGTCAGTGTGCTCTGGACCAACGTTGTGGTACTGCCTGGCCTTTTGGTGCTTGCCAATTTGGAAAGTATATCCGCTCTGGTATTCTCTTCGCGTGGAACATGTTTAAATTCCATTTTTGAGAATTTCTCTCTCAACTCCTGGTCACAGTTTAAGTACAATTGGAGTTGAGGCTCACAAGCTTGATAATCTCCCAAGATCTGTGAAATCACGAGTGTTGAATCACTGCAGAGCGTCGCCTCAGAAGCTCCGATGTCAATCGTAGCTCGTAGCCCAGCCAAACAAGCTTCGTATTCAGCTTGGTTGTTGGAAGTTTTGAAATTAAAATGAAGGGAGATCTCCAAGTGTACTCCGTCATCACTTTTAAGAACTACACCTGCTCCAGAGCCTCTTTGATTCGATGAACCATCAACATAGATGGTCCAATGAACACGAGGTATAGCTGGATCTATCCCTGTCATTTCCACAATAAAATCGGCCAGGACCTATCAAAATCTGAGAGTTCAATGGACCATTTGATCATCCTACCAGCGAGGTCAGGCTTGATTAACACAGAGCGGAGTGGTAGATCCGTTCTTACCATGATCGGATGTGCGTGAAAATACGGACGTAATCGTCAAGAGGCCCAAACAACAATGAGGGCGTCCTTTTCAATCTTTTGATACCGGATCTCAGCACCTTGTAACATTTTGCTGGTGAAGTAGACCGGCCTCTGTCCATCAGGAGTTTCTTTTACTAAGGCAACGCCCAAAGCTTCATCTGAAATAGCCAAGTATAGGATGAGCGTGTCCTTGGGGTCAGGCTTCGTTAGAATAGGAGGTTTGGACAACACCTCCTTAAGCTCTTGAAATGCTTGTTCTTGTTCCTGTCCCCACTCAAACTTCTTGGACTTCTTCAGCACTTTATACAGAGAAAGTGATCTGTGAGCCATTTTTGGCATAAACCGTGCTAAGGCTGCTACTTTGCCATTCAAGGATTGGACTTCCCTCAGATTTTTCGGGCTCTGCATATTGAGAATCGTTTGGCACTTCCCTGGGTTGGCCTCGATACCGCGTTAAGTTAACATGAAACCTAAAAACTTCCGAGCTGGGACAGCAAAAGTACATTTCAATGGGTTTAGCCTCATGTTAAATTCTCTCAAGCGGGTAAACACTTGGCGTAGGTCATCAATATGATCACCTCCAACCGGTGTCTTAGCTATAATGTCGTCGATGTACACTTCGACAAGCTTGGTGTGCATGCCCTCAAACACCTTGTTGATCATGCGTTGGTATGTGGCCCCAGCATTCTTCAGGCCGAAGGGCATAACGGTGTAGCAAAAGACACCACGATCATTGATGAAAGTTGTCTTCTCCTGATCCTCCTCACACATCAGAATTTGGTTGTAACCTGAGTATGCATCCATGAAGCTCAGGTACTGATAACCAGAGGAATCATCCACCATCCGATCTATGTTAGGAAGAGGATAAGGATCCTTTGGACAGCAACGGTTGAGGTCCACATAATCAATGCACATTCTCCATTTGCCATTAGCTTTCCGGACCATTACTACATTTAGTTCCTTGATAAATCCGGCCTTCAACAATTCCTCAGTTTGTTGGCAAGCTGCTTTCTGTTTTTCCGGTCCCAATCTTCTCTTCTTTTGGGCAACCGGTCTCGTCTCTGGGTAGACGGATAATTTGTGACAGCAGAAAGCAAGATCTATGCCAGGCATATCGGCTGCAGTCCATGCAAAGAGGTCTTTGAACTCCTGTAGAAGCATCAACAGTCGCTGCTCCATTTCTGTATCTAGCTTGTCATTAATATGGGTGACCTTCTCTAGAGAATCTCCCAATATGATGTCTCTGGAACTTTCATCAGGTGTGGGCTTTGATGGGTTGGACGGATCAATGTTCAACTCTGCCCTAGGGTCCAGATCGACAAGGCTTATAGAACCAGCGGTTGTTCCACAATCGTTAAGCTTCCTCTTTTTGTTGGATGCCTCCAATTTAGTCATATTCAGGCTTAGGTTGTAACAATACCTGGCCATCGCTTGGTCACCTCGGATGGATGAAACAGCATTGTCCTTATTGATAAACTTGATAAGGAGGTGTGGAGTTGACACGACTGCCTCCATAGCATTCAAGGTGGGGCGGCCTATGATGTCATTGAATGGTGACTCAACATCAATCACCAGCACTCTGGATTTAACTGTTCTGGCCCCTGGCTCACCTTCAAAAGAGATAAGGGTGTCAACGTACCCCTTTGTTGGTTGCTTTGCACCATTAAATGCTGTTAGTTCCTGTGTGTAAGGCTATAAGTCTGAGTCATTAAAACCCATTCTCTTAAAGCAATTATAAAAAATAACGTCACAGGAACTTCCCTGGTCAACAAGGATTCTTCGGACGTCCTTGTTGGCTATCACTGCAACGATGACTACAACATCGTCTCCACCAGGAACGGTTGGACCAAAATCCTCATCAGAGAATGAAATTACTGGAGCTTCAACCCCTCCTCTGTAAGGACGATTGTCTCTAACTTTTCCTTGTACAGACAGAATCATTCTATGATGATTCTTACGG
The DNA here is from genome assembly GCA_037962975.1 of Clitoria ternatea. Lineage (NCBI taxonomy): Eukaryota > Viridiplantae > Streptophyta > Magnoliopsida > Fabales > Fabaceae > Clitoria > Clitoria ternatea. Next base: position 292,465,363 of record CM075670.1, read on the forward strand.
GCTGTAATTGAAGCTCCTCCCCCAGCGAACCCTCCAGCGATCATATCAATGACTTCACACCGGCCTTGACGTTGTTGCTGAGGCATATCATCTCTGAGTACTATGTCATCAGTCATTGCACCTTTCTGTTTCTCTGCAGCAGAGAACTTTCTAACCAGATTACGGCTATTGTCATCCCCTTCGTCTGGATCTCTTTCCCTTTTCTCATTCCGATCTACCCTGTCAAAGGATTTTTCTTTGAACAAGTATTGTTTTAGTTTGCCTTCTCTAATTAACGTTTCGACTGCGTTTTTTAGAGCTTGGCATTCATCAGTGGAATGACCTGTCTGTTCATGAAAATCACAGTACTTACGGGGATTCCCTGGTCTTTTCACAGGGGCTAGCCTCCTAATGCCATAGATGCTGAAAGCTGGCCATCCTACTTCTCTCAAAATCTGAGATGGCCTGGCTGTCAGAGGTGCATAATGGCTAAAGGAATTAACACGTCTCTCTCGACGTCGAGGAGAGGAGTTGTTAACTTTGGGATTGTTGAATGGCCTCTCCATGCGTTCTGACCTCATCTTCTCCTTATTTCTCCGTAGTTGTGAAGGTGGTGTTGGTGGCTTTTTCTTCGCAGCCATAGCCTCTAGGTGCATCTCTATACCCACATACTTCGAGTCTTTCTTCCTGAACTCCTCAAATGTTGTTGGCGGGCTTTTTGCTAGTGAGAGAGCGAAGGCTGATCCTGGCTGCAATGCCTCAATTACGATATGCAGCTTAATAGATTCTGTGAGGTTAGGAACCAGGGATGCTTCCTTGTAAAACCTCTTCAGGAAATCTTTTAAGGTTTCGTTTTCGCCCTGCTTGATTTGGGCTAAGGTATGAGATGTCCTGGGAACATCTCTAGAGATGACGAAATGAGTTTCAAAAACAGCTGCCATTTCAGCCCAGGAATCTATGGACCCTGAAGGTAAACCTTTGAACCAGCCGAGAGCCTCTTCTGACAATGTTCGTGGGAACATCCGATACATCACGTCTTCGTTAGCCCCTAAGTACATAGCTTCAAATACATAAGCATCAAGATGCTTAGTAGGATCGGTTTCACCATTATACTTTCCAATGGAGAGTGGCTGAGTGGTTTGCATATGCTTGGGGATGTGGATACTCATAAGCCTCCTTGAAAAGGGAACTTTGAGTTTATAAGTTACCGGGGGTGCTGTAATTAGCTCCCTCTTCCCTCGAGCAGCTCCATCATCAGAATCGTGGGTATGTTCTCTCCCCTCAAACGTGGGGATGTTTGAGTATTGGAGAGTTGTGGATTTTTCTCCATCAGTTATATGATGTGTCCCATCAGTTTGGGATGTTGATTTCTCTCCCATGCTCTGTCTTTCACGTTTTAACTCCACTAACTCCTCCATCAGTTTTCGTATCATCTCATCTCTTGGATCGGGTAGAGATACTTGCACCATTCTCCTTGAACTCCCAACAGGTGACTCAAAAACCAAGCGTCTGTTCGCTGGTTGTTCTTGGGCGGTAACATCTTCTACGTGCCCATCAGATATGTTTCTTCCATTGCCTTCCATGACACCAAATCAGACTTTGTAAACAAGAGGTGGGAATAACTTTATCGTGTCCCACCGGGCATGCCAATGATCTGTCCTGAACCGGGGTCTAGAGATCCAGTGTTGAGACAATCACAAATAATGAGAAAATCACGTCTCTGAAGACCGGCTATGTGAGTATCTGGTGTCTCTGTGTGAGAGAGCGGTCTAAGCGTCCTGGAGGTCCTTCACACCGTCCTCACGCGTTGATGTGGGCGAAAGGTGGTGTCACCTGCGAAGATTCTCCGACGCTCAAGTCAGTGATAATATTCCAAGTGAGGAATGTTTTCAGAGAGTAATTGTAAGTTAAAAAGTAGTTGAAGATCCTTCCCCTCTTTGATGAAGAGAGTTCATATACCTGATTGGCTCGATATTCGAGGATTCGTTAGTGAGGAACCACTAACCTCCAATAATATTATAAATTGTTATTTTATTGCGCACTTGCCTATATGATTGGGTCAAGTGGCTATTTTATATTGAGCGTAGGGAGTGTGGGCTGGAATTAAGGGACAAGTTGATCATTTCCGTGAGTAGATTTTGGCTCGTAGTGTAAGGAATGGAATCTTTATCCTTGCCCCTGTAGCGATGCCCTTTATCTTCTGTATAGTGACGTGTATGTTATCCGGTGTCATGGTGTTATCCTGGACAACCGGTATAGGGAGAGCGCCTGATATGGAATTAGAGTCCGGATGTATACCAATGACACCGGTTGCATGTTGGCCAGCTGTCAAAGACGTTGAAATATGCCTTGTAGATCGGATACCGGTATCGAGACCGGATCAATAATCTAGTAATATTTTTTTTCTAATTCTTCCTTTCTTTTATTTTCTTTTTTCTTTCTCAATCTTATTCTTATTAGTTTCCTCTTCTTCAAGAGAGAATTACAAATAACCACAGAACTCATAGAATGTGAAGTGATGAGCAATAGGTTCTTTATAGTCTAATCCACCAAATTGATTTAACATGACAAGGTAGAGAATAACGCGATTGAGCTCAATACGCCCAAGTGAGACATGTGTTTGAAAGTGTTGTAGAATTGCCCGACCCCTTAAAAATTTACATATTCACCCAAACTTTACCTATGGTAGCCACCTTAGTTCATAAATGGTGAAATTGTTAAGCATTGGACTTCAGAAGTGTAGACATATTATCTTGTATTATAATCATCTTTGTAACTATACATACAAACTGAAACAACTGACAAATAAGGTGAGTGCAACCAATTCACAAAATAAAGAAAACTGACATAAAACTAAAACTATATAAAGAACACATGATCTAATGAGAATAAAATATCATTTTTCCATTTATCGAAATACAAGTCCTCGACAATAGTGTCAAAACTTGTCAGGATTTGGCAAATGAACAATATCTATTGTAGTTTCAATAAGTATTGGAGATAGTAAAATAGTAATCTATACTTGTAAAATCACTATAAAACTATATACAATATATTCACAATTGTTATTGATAGTGGGAGATATTGTGGTAATAAAAGCATAAAAACCAAAGTAAATATAAACAAAGGCGTTGGGATTAGGTTTCACTATCCTCTCCCCTCAAGCATATGTTATCCTACTTAGCATGTCTACACAATCATTTATGTCAATGTAATATAAATTTCACTAAACCTGATCCCTCGATGAATAGATTCTAAGTCTTTTCTTGAAATATCAATCCATTGACTTTTTGGCAAAAGTTTTTGCATTAGGCATTAGCCTTAACAACTATTAAATTCAACTCAATTCCTAGATAAAGATATTAATGGCTATTTTGTTTCTCAACTCATTCAGAAACCCTTAAACACACACGTGAAATGCTCTCTTGTTCGAAACACGCATTAAGCATATGAAATGAAATACAAACATTAATTGAAAGCATAAATCATACAAAGTATTCAATTACATAGCAAGAAAGAGAGTGGGTTGCACTCAAACCTAACAGAAAGAGAGTTTAGTCATCTATTTTCATGAGAGCTACCTAAATTCAAAAGAAAATACAAAAGATTAATAAAAAATAAGAGGGAATGAAAGGAAACTGGAAGAGATCTATTATCTTTGAGTTTTCCTATAGTGCTAGGGGGACTCTGCACAGTGCTCCTAGACTACCATAGTTCAAAAATACCTCAAAAAAAATACTTTTGGGGCTTTAAAAAGAGCCTTGCTACGAACCAACTGCTTGAGCGACAAGTCTGTAGCTTGAGCAGTTTTCCAAAACTTTCAGGAAATGGCATGAGCTGTCAATTTCTTGCTTGAGTGGTAGGCCTTTAGAGGCCAAAACTCAACTTTTGCTGAAAACTCAATTTCTTGCAATTTTTATGCTTATTTCAAGCCTCCAACATTCAAAATGAAGTGTTGGATGTCAAGAACATCATGTCAAAATTTCATCCCAATCTAATGGTGAATGAATAGAACTAGAAAAATTAACTTTGTTAGTTTGGAGTAAAGCGAAAATAAAGCTTTTTCTCCTTTTCCCTCCTTTTGGCCTTCCCAACCTATAAAAACATAAAAAAAACCCACCTAAATCAACTAGTGAGTTGTCAATTAGGACATCGATTTAAAATGATCAAAATAAGTGTAACGTCTTGGATATTTATAGAAAAATTTTGTGTAGTGGAAAATATTAAAAATTGTTTTACGAATTTATTTGATATTTTTATGAATTATTGGGTAATTATAAGTAATTAAATATTGTGAATGTAAATAGATTTATTGATTGGTTAATTATAAAAGGTGTGATTGGAAGAAGAGAAAAGTTTAATTAAAAGTGACTGGTTGGGGAGGTAACCGGTTGCCATGAGTTTTAAATAAAGGTTTCTTTCTCTTTCCTCAATCATTCACCTAATCATTCACTCTCTCACGTGAACCTTCTTCTTCTTCATCTGTTTCTTTTCTTCTTTTCCTTCCTCCATTACTGCAAGCTGCATGCTCTGAGGGGAGGTCCATTTTGCATCAAAACCTTGAGATAATTACATTTCTGTGATCGTGGTTTCAAGAACGAACGTCAGTAAGCTGAGTGACGAAGCTGGTGCTGGATCCGGAGGTGGAACCATGAATCCAGCGAGTAGAGGATGCGATCGGCATTAGGAGCTGATCGTCGAAGCTTGGAATCGAGGTAAGGGGGGTGTTCGGGTTATAATTAATTAGAATAGGACACATTTTGAGTCCGAGTTGAATTGATTGTGAACTGGGTAAGAAATGATGTTGGATGAGTTGTATGTGAATGTGTATGAATGCATATATGTATATGGACACCGATCGGTTTAGGATCGTGTGTGTGGCTTAAGCTGATTGAATTTGAAATATTTGATGCTGTGACAATCGGTGTTTAGTGGCAATGTGATGGCGGGCTTGACAAGCACGTCGCTTGAGTGATGAGTATATGATGTTGTTAATGGCCACTTATGATGAGAAATGTGAATATATATTATTGTGTGGTATGGGACGGCCGATGGTATGTTTAGCCCCTCATTTCCGGCTCCTGTGGCTTTTGTGCCCAGTTGAGCTACCCAGTGGTCAAGCAGGACCCAGTGGTCGAGGTGGAGAGTCAAGCAGTACTCGATGAACCAAGCAGGGTTCACGGGGTGTCAAGCAGGACCCCCAGCTGAAGGCCAATCCTTTAGTGTCTGGATACTAGGCGTCAATTTTGTCTGAGTCAGTGGTGACAATTGATGATTTGATAATTTGCCGAGTGTAATTTGATATATTTGATGAGTATGATTTGATAATTTTGCCGTGTGCAAATTTGTTATATTTACCGAGTGGTAAATTGTTATACTTGCTGAGTGTGAATGGCTATATTTGCTGAGTGATTTGCTAAAATTGCCGAATGAGAATTGTTATATTTACCGAATATAATTGGTTATATTGCCGAGTGTGAATTACTATATTTCTGAGTGTTAATTGCTATAATTGCCGAGTGTGAGTTAATTGCCGAGTGTGATGTGCAATTTGATGATAAAGCAGTCGGACGGAGTTTATACTCGTGTTCTGTTATTTAAATTCTGTTCTAGATTAATTATGATGCTAAACACTCACCCTTGCTATGATTTTCAATTTAGTAACCAGTGACAGGGAAGAGGTCGGAGCCATGGAGGTGCGCCAAGTGGAGGATTGATGCCAAGGCACCGAGTGATTTTGAATGAATTGTGTAATATATGTATATAATGAGTTTTTCGAGTGTGTGATGCTACAACATGTTGCCTGTATGTTAAATTAAATTTGAATCGGTATGCTAATTGACGTGAGTATAAATTCTTGATGTTATATGATCGGTGTTTATTTTATGAGTGAATTTGCATTGCTGTAGCATAGTCGATTACCGGGCGAATCTCACCGAGTGGATTCATTCTTGTCCGAGCGAGGGCCGGTTGATTTGGTGTCTGTTTCACTCGAGTATCCCTTGTCTTTTTCCGAGTGAAGAATAACCGAGAGAATCACTTCCGAGTGAAGAAAGATTGGAGTATTTCCGAGTGAAGATTAGAATGTTTCCGAGTGAGGTATATCCGAGTGAACCTTTTCTGAGTAAAGTGAGGTTAAGCTTTTCTGAGTGAAGAAAGATTAGTGTTCCCGAGTGGACCTATTTCTGAGTGAAACCCGACTTGTTGACTTTCCTTGTAAGTCTTGTTCGCTCAGGTTTAAAGCGTAGCATTCGCCCAAGCGAGTCGGATCTCGCCTAAGCGACCTTCTCGGCTTTCGCCTAAGTGAATCAGGGTTCCGCTCAGGCGAATGACCCCCGACTCTGTTTTCCTTTTTCCGTTGTTTCTAACTTAATCCTATTTTATTATTGAAATATTTCTGATCGGTCATTATTTTGAATATGCTTTTATTATTTTGAAGGTAATTAAGAATAGTAAATATTATTTTATAATAAGACCAAGTTAATATTTATTAAACGCGAAAAATTATTTCAAAAATGATTAAACGGTTGTAATTAAATGGAATAATGACGCGGGTCGTCACAATAAGAACTTCAAATTACATTAACCAAACATTTTAGCATCGAATTCAAGATAAAATTCATATAAAAAATAACTTAAATTGGCAACTAACATGGTTCCTTCCACCAACATCGTCCATCCAAAGGTCTATCCTTGCAACAACGTCAAAAGGCTCCCCTCCAGCCTCAAGCTCATCTGAACACCACTGGTACTTATCCTGCTTATTAAAACATTTTAAAAAAATATTATGAATGCATATACTTTGTAAGTTGATTAAATTTTAAATGGAATTAATGTTGAATATAACTTACGGTCTTTTAACATGATTGGTTAACGATGTAGTCCCCCTTGCCTAGTTTGTGTTGATAAGTCACCAAAAATAGCTTAGTAGGGTTGATAGGGTGCCCATAATCTCCTTATACAAAAAAATAATTAAGCAACTTTTAATTGTTGAATTCATGTTATAAAATAGATTAAAAAACTTCTACAATGAATTATTTGTTACTTACTAGTTGTCAAACATTATCAGCATGTGGTCAGCTAGTTTTGGTGTATAGTGCTTTAGCCTTGATGCTACTCCGATTACGCTGTTACTCCCCCAAAGTGTCTTAGACTCGGGCCTTGTCCATTCAGTCACTAGGCCAGCCCATGTTGATTCCCAATCTACTAGGGACAATTAAGGGTCTAAAGATCTTAGCCCATCTACGGGCCTTATCGAGGATGTCGCTAAGGTATATCTTCCCCCTCCTTTGTGAAGATTACCTTCATCTCCTCTTAATGCTCTAAGGTGAATTTGACATACTTTTGTAGTTGACATATAAGATATAAGATATTAAAAGACATTATAAACATTAACAAATAACAATATTAAAAGTAGCTTACCCACCATTTATTCCACAATAACTTTAAAATTGTGTCTAGAATAATTGTCTAGTCCTTTCATGGTCCTTGGAAGTGAGATTGAATCACCATTGTAAGCTTCAAGGTGTTTTCATTTTCTAGTATGAAGGTACTTAATTCAAAATACATATTTGTCAATCTGAAAAATTTAATCAAATATTAAATATTAAATTCAAAGGACACTAATTTAAATTAAAAAAGTACTTACCCATCTTTAAGAATAAGAATGATCTTCCCAGAAGTGTCCTTTTGTGCAAGAGGCTTATCACGAGCACATACCCTCAAAGGCGCTAGAGGATCTGAAGGACCAACATCCTAGTCCTGATGATCCTCAACAACATATGGAATCTCGCTATCCCAAATGAAATCCTGTCACTAATGATCGTCATCTGAATTGGAGGCGGAGTTGGAGACTAGGTTGTAATCAGCGTCCTCAGGGTTCCCTCGCCATCCAGGTGTCTACATCATCTGGATGACCAGTTCAAGACACTTATCTTTAATGGTGTCATGAAGATTTTTGAGCATGCACAAATCACCTGTTGGATCACTATTTTCATCTCACCACGAATTGACAATTTCCTTCTCTTAATCTCTTCGTGATGATCATCTCTTCCATCAACCATCTAAAAACATATTAAACATTAAAAAATGATTATAAATTAAATTTCAGACAGCCTCCTACCTCATTTTTCTTGTGATGTGGTCCCATTGAATTAGAAGGTTGTTGCTCAACATTGGCCTTAAAATAGTCAAAGTTATTCACGACTTAAGATATGATGATTCTTCTAAATTTTACCTCATTATGGTAGGGCCAAACCTAGTAGTTGAGTTTGAAACCAAACTTGTAGAAGTGAAATGTAACCCCATTTTTATTCAAAATTTTACAACACCTATATATTGTGACCTTATACCACTCTCTTAATAGTAATATGATTACTCTATAGCCTTATTAATAAACCCCTTAACTCATCTAATAAACTCGCTTTTTAAACTTCTCATATGGGATACACTCTATCATACATTCATAAATGGTCAATTAAAAAATTTGCATTGTCAACACACCACTAAGTTATAACACATGTATTATTCAAAATTCATACTAAACCTAAATTAATTATGGAAAAATTGGATACATATTTAATTTGTAGATTTTTATTTCTTATTTTCTAAAATTCTAATTTAATTTTTTTATCTTCCTAAACTCTAATTATAAATTACTAAGTTATTTATTTTCTAAATTATAATTTTAAAATTAAAAATTTATTATTGCCAGACCTAAATTAATTATATAAAAATTAAGTATACATTTAATTTGTATGTTTATATTTTTTCTAAATTCTAATTTAAAATTTCTTAATTTTTTATTTTCCTAAACTCTAATTAGAAATTTCTAAATTGTTTACTTTCTAAATTATAACTTATAATTTTAAATGTTAAATTTGTATGTTTCTAATTTTTTATTTTAATTCTAATTTTAAATTTCTTAATTTTTTACTTTTCTAAATTCTAATTAGAAATTTCTAATTTATTTATTTTTAAATTATAACTTAAAATTTTATGATTGTTCTCAAATTCTAATAAACATGTGTAAAATTCTAATAAACAAACTTTATAATAAATCTTCTATCTTAAGGTTCTAACGTTAATATTTTCTAAAACGTGATAATATAAACCATTTATCCTATAGATCCTTCAATTATTCTACATAACCTTAAACCATAAAACTAAATGAACTAAGTAGGACATTAGAGTTCTCTTTTTGTGTTACGATCATAATGACACAAATATGGAACGAAATAGATTCCTTTGTGTTTTGAACAACACAAAAGCAAATTAGGAGATTGAGAGAATATTTGAGAGAAAGATTTGGATTTGAGAAGAAATAAAAGGGGGAAAGGGCTTTTTACACACATATATCATTTTGATATCTCATGCCTTATCCCATACTTAGATTTTAAAATTCTGACCCACTATTTATTAAAATATGAAAAAACCGGGGATGTTTAAACATAGAGTGAGACAAAAAAATCTCATGCACTAACCACCATTTAAAAAAGGTCTTGGACACTTCGTCTTATGCCAAAACTAAATAGTGTGTGCCTTTTGAGATTTCAAGCATCAGGTTGTCCCATGTTAAGTCATTCAATCTCATGTTATTATTGGATGTGAGATAGTGTTCCACGCAAAACCCCTAAGTTAAATTTCAATGTTCTTGTAGTGTTTTATTAAATTTAACAAAACTACATTCTTATTACTCGATCTTAAGACCACGGGTGAAATTATAATAGCCCGTGTTAATTAATCTACTTGTTTGGTGATACTTATTTATTTATTTATTTATATATAAGTGTACTTTATCTTTTTAACAATTTTTTTATACACACAATAAAATTCAAACTTTGACAACATCGTTAAGAGATCTAGTTATTACCAATTATGACGGACTTTTTTGATTGAAAATAAATTATTTTGTTTGAATCACGACGTATATTTGCATGTCAATTTGGTGTGATGCTTCAGATTATGATCCATACTCAAAAAGTTAAAGTACAATAATCTTCAAGTTTGGTTTATCTCGAAACTATATATTTAATTTGATATGACGTATTAACTGATATTCAAATTTTGATATTGAACCTAAATTTAAAATGAAATTATTAAATAATATAACATCGTAAAGGTTTTTTTACATAATTATCATTCGATTACAAATTATCATAGAAGTAAAAATTATTTAACCAATTTAATAATATCATCAAAAATTAAAGTTATATTTAGGGTAATTTCTTATTGGTTAATAATGTATAACTTTTTACACTAATAATATATTACAAATATAGTTTAAAAATAAAAAATAAACAAACTTATTTAAGAATAACTCTAATTAACTTCACGCAGAAATCATGTTTTGACGAAAAAGCGTACACTTACCATGACTCTTATTTCCCTTTAGCATAAAAATAAAAGAAACCAACTTATTCAAGAATAATTCTAGTTTGAAGGGTTGATTATCTATGTATATCACAGAACCAAAGGGCGCATATCACACAAAAGCGAACGGGAGCTCTAGAGAAAGAGGAAGAGGAAAACTGAATATTCTCACACTCTAACAAAAACAATGTACAACCACCAATTTGTAGGAAAGCAGAAAAGTAAAGAGTGAAATTAGAAAAAATAACAAACTCTTTAAGTAACAATTTGCACCCCACACTTATCACCCTACCACAAGCTGGCATTTGGATGAAAGATGTTCCCCATGCCCAACTTGAAAACCAGAAAGCGGAAAACATTGGGATGAGAAGCCTTGGCAAAGAGGTCAGCCACTTGGTCCTTGGTGGAAACGTGTAATAATTTGAACAAGCCACGTTGGAGGCGTTCCCGCACAACATGACAATCGATGTCAAGATATTTCGTGCGATTATGGAAGACCGGGTTGGAAGTAATATGAATAACACTCTGATTATCACAAAATAGCATAGGAGGACGCGAAAGCTGCAAACACAAATCTTGAAGCAAGAAAGTAAGCCATTGAAGTTCGCAGTTGGTGGAGGTGAAAGCACGGTATTCAGCCTCAGATGAAAAACAGGCCATAATTGTCTGTTTCTTGGAATGCCTAAAAATAAGAGAGGTGCCAATGAGAAAACAATAAGTAGAGATGGAGCAGTGGGTGAGAAGACATGAACCCCAATCTGCGTCACTGAATCCTCGAAGGTTAACATGAGAAAAGGAGAGGAGAAGAATAAGCCAAGGCCAGAGGAACTCTTAAGGTAGTGAATGATATGAAGGGTAACTTGAAAGTGTTTCTCCTGGGGAGCACTGAGAAACTGGCTGAGTTGGTTGACAACAAAAATGATGTCAGGGCGGGTGGTGGTGAGATAGAGGAGACAACAATGAGGTTACGATAGCTAGAGAGATCAGAATAAAGAGCACCAAAATCAGAAGTCAAGGAGATGGTAGGATCCAAGGAAGTGGAGGTAGTTACAACCAATAAGGCCGGTGTCACAAAGTAACTCAATACAATACTTGTGTTGGCACACAAAAATGCTAGAGGCCGTACGAGCCACCTCCAGGCCAAGGAAGGACTTGAAGGGACCCAATAGTCTTTAATGCTGAAAGAGGAATGAAGTTGGGATTTGACCCTGGAAAACTCATCCAGATCATTCCCAACCAGCAGGACATCATCAACACAGACTATGAAGGTAGTGAATAAGGACCCATAGAAATGTAGAAATAAGGATGAATCAGAGTGGGTAGGGAAATATCCATAAGAGGTAAGAGTGCAACCGGGTTTCTCGAACCACGTACGGCTGGCTTGTTTGAGCCCATACAAGGATTTGACAAGCTTACAGACTTGATGGGGATACAAATAAGAGACACTATCGGGAATAGTTATATATACATCCTCGTGTAAGTCACCATGAAGAAAAGCATTATCAATATCAACTTGATGCAAGTGACACCCATGGATAGCTGCAAGAGCCAACAAGGAACGGATAGTGGTTATTTTGACTATGAGGGATAACGTGTCAAAATATCAATGCCTTTGACCTGAGAATATCCTTCACAACGAGACGAGCCTTGTAATAGGCAATGCCTCCATCGACATTTCATTTGAGCTTGTAGACCCATTTAGAACCAATGGGCTTAGCACTAGAAGGGAGATCAGTGATGACCTATGTGCCATTGGAATTGAAAGCATGCAACTTAGAGTTCATGGCTAAAACCCAATTAGGATCAGTGGAGGCTTGAGAAAAAGGCTCAGGTTTGGATGTGAAGGTGAGGGCTAAGGTGAAGGAATGATGATGATAGCTGAGATGTGAATAGGAAAGAAAAGAAGAGAAGAGATGAGGGGTAAAGAGTGGGATAGAAGTGGTGGAACAAATGTAATCGTTGATGTGAGGGGGTCAAGGAATCCTGGAGTAGCGTCGAAAGAAAGGGGGAAAGTGGTTCAGGTGCAAGGGCAGGGGCAGGGGAAGGAAGGGATGTTGGCTCGAATAAAGGTGAGGGAGTAGGATTGGAGGGGGTAGAGTTTAGGTTAAGGTTAGAATAGGAGGAAGTATGGGTGGTAATGGTGGTGAAGAGAAGGATCCGTTCATGGAACACTACATCTTTGGAGACAAATACATAGTGAGTAGAGAGATCTTAAATAAGGTAGCCTTTGATGCCTGGTTTAAAGTCAGGGAAGACGCCTTTCTTGGCCCTGGTCTCAAATTTTCCTCTGCGAGCATGGAGGGTGGAAGCATAATAGAGACAACCAAATACTTTGAGTTAGGATAAGTCAGGTTCCTGCCATGTAAAACACAAAATGGAGACAAGTTCTACAGGACAAGCGTGAGAGTTTCTGTTATGTAAATAAGTGGCATGACCAATGGCATAACACCATAGCTTCTTTAGAGCTTGGGAGTGAAGGAGAAGAGCTCTAGCAATATTGAAAATGTGTTGGTGCCTCTTTTTAAATCGACTATTTTGTTGGGGGTTTGCACACAGCTAGTTTGATGGAGGACGCTCTCGGAAGCATATAATGAATGCATCACAAATTTAGCATCATTGTCAGTCCAAACTATTTGACTCCAAAGTAAATGGCCACCATATGAACAAAGCTTTGAAGGGCAGAGCTAGCTTTAGATTTATCCTTCAACATCACAGTCAACAATGTATTTTCATGTTGTAGATACACAAAAGAATACACAAAATGAATTTGATGTACTCAAATCAAAGATTCAAGGAATCATGAAGAACATGCTCTCAAATAGATAAAGAATTCAAGAAAGTAATGCATAAGGATCAAGGAAAGGAACCATGACTTAAAACACTTCAAGGAAACATCAAAAAGCATGGAAAAATACCAAACAATATTGCTTGAATCGATTCACACATGTATGAATCGATTCAAAGGCCTGGAAGTCTCAAAAACACAAAATAGAAAAGCTTGAATCGATTCACCAAAAGCTTGAATAGATTCACACATTGCTAGAAGCCCAAAATGCCAAGTCAGAATGCTCTGAATCGATTTAGAAACATATGAATCGATTCAAGTAGTGAGAAACATTAATAAAAAAACATTTTTAAGTGGGAAACATAGATCCAAAACCTACTATACACAGAGACAAGTTGGAACCATGATGTGCAACGGCTATGAAGACCTCCAAGGCTCTATAAATGGATCTCTAACGCAAGCACAAGCAACAATAACCAGGAGAAATCAATCAAAGCTTGTATTTGTGCTTGGTGAGTTATTTTTTCTGTATAAGTTTCATTGTTCTAAAACTTTGAGCTAAAATTTGTATATCCTCTCTTCTTGAGAGTCACTAGATTTGTGAGAGCTTTCAATTGCTTATATACTCTTTTGAGAGAGTTAATTGCTTGTAAACACAAACACCAAGTTTCACTCTAGGTTGAGTGGTTACAAAGGTTGGGACTCAACCTTTGGGTATTGAGAGTTTGAGAGATTGGGTGGATTGCCTTTGTGCTAGTGAGGATTGAGTTCTTGAGTGTGGGACACTAGGAAGATGCAATTGCTCATAGCTTATATCTCTAAACTTCAATAGTGGAAATCCTTCAAGTGGGTTGCTTGAAGGCGAGACGTACACCGGGTTGGTGGAACTCGTTAAATCGGTTTGCAAGCTTCTCTTCCTTACTCTCTTGCATTAACATACAACATCTGGCTGGGTTATTATTGTTGTTTGTGATAGCTTCTCTTAAACTTGCTTGAATAACTTGTGTTAAAGTTCTTGCTACCAAGTGTTTGATAAATTGTGTAAGTGATTTTTGCATATTGTTTCACATTGCTTCCTACACCACATTTGCTGTCTCTTACATACAAACATCTTTTGTGAAAAAGGAATCAATTTCAAAGGCATTCCAAGCAAAGTTTTTAAACACTCAATTCACCCTCCCCCCCCTCTTGAGTATTGAGGCCACTTGAATAACAAACAAGTATCTACTATGATCATCTAAAATTGTCAGAAAATATCTATGATTGTGTATTTTATTGAATGGATATGGTCCCTATATGTCAGCATGTATATATAATGCCAAAATAGTGAACAACTCTACCGTGGCTAAGAGAAAAGGAAAGTGGTTTTGTCTAGAGGCATGACAAGAATCACAAATAAGATCTTTATTTAGAGAAATAAAATCATGAGTATCAGCTAACAACTGAGTTCTTTTGTGTGATAAATGTCCTAATATAGTGCCACAATGCACTATTAGGCAAAACAATGAGTGAGGATACATAATTAATGAAATTAGCAAATTTATTGATACTATGACTTAATGTATCTCCTTGCAATTGGTATAACCCTACTTTTGTCTCAATTGAACCAATTATCTCTTAAGTAGTATTTTTCTGTAACACACATATTCTTGTGAAAAGTGATATTGATATCATGTTGGGCAGTCAATTTACAAATGAAAATTAAATTGAAGGTGAACTGGGGCAAGAACAGAATATCTTGTAGTATTAGGTTAGGCCAAACTGTAATACTTCCACTCTGAGAAGTGAAAACTCGAGATCCATTAAGCAAATACACAGTTACAAGATCGATTTGCTTGAAGAAATCAAATGCTTCTCTATGAGCAAAGATGTGGTCTGTGGCTCCAGACTCTAGAATCCAAGTGAATTGACTTTGTTGGGAATTACAAGAGAGAACAATGGAGAATACCTTATTAATGCTTGGTAGTGGTTCCATCAACAACACCTGAGACCGTACAACTACAAAATTGTCATTCAATCCCATTAGAAATCTGATAATGTAATCCTGCGCATAATATTTCTTAGGGTTTTCACCAACATCACATCTACACTTGACAGAATAAGAACACAAAGTTACCGGCCTGTAATTATCGAACTCCTCCCATAGAACTTTCATCTCTGTGAAATAGTTGGTAGACATAGATCCTTGCTTGAATCCATAAATTTCCTGTTGAAGCTCAGAGATCCTAACCATATCTCCCCACGAAAATTATTCTTGTAGTTTGTCCCACACTTCATAGGTGTAATCATTGAACATCACGCTCTGGCCAATTGTTGGAGCAACAGAATTGGCAATCCGAGTATGAACTATGTTGTTGCATCGCTCCCAAGCTTCAAAGAGAGTATCAATGCTATCCAGTGTTGCTATGCTTCCATTCACAAACTTTCACTTGTTCTTCGAAATCAAAGCTTGCTTCATAGCACGAGCCCAACTATGGTAATTTCCTACCATCAAAAATCGGATTAACCAATGCGCTCGAGGTTGATTCGTTTTGATGTGCATAATACAGACTTGCTTGATTGGGAGTTAGACCCAACAATGGCAGGGGAGGAGGAACGTGCAGCGTATTGCCTCTTGCCATGGCGTTCTCTGTCGATGGCAGGGCCCTTGATTAGGGCTCTGATACCATCACAGAACCAAATAACACATATCGCACAAAAGGGAACGAGAGCTCTAAAGAGAGGAAGAGGAAAACTGAATATTCTCACACTTTAACATAAACAATGTACAACCACCAATGTATAGGAAAGCAGAAAAAATAACAAACTTTTTAAGTATCAATTTGCACCCACTCTTATCTGTATAAGTGTATGCTGCAAAGCAAAATCATACGTGCGGCGGATTGTGAAGGATGTTAAATACAGCATAGTTGAAGGTAACATTTCAACTCCTTGTACCCGTATATAAATCGTTGAAAATCTGAAGTGTTAATGTTACGTTGGATAAAAATAAAATAAAATATAAATGTATGAAGATAATACCTTAAAATTTTAGATTGGTGGTGATGTTCTACATTTAATTGGCCGATTCTCTTCCGATACGGTCACGATTCTTACATAAATTTACTTCTCATAATTTATTTACATTTGAAAGATAGACAGCTGTGCACGTAGTATGTCAGTACCACTTGCTCTGCATACACATGCAACATTTTCTGAATCTTCACGAGTTGGAGCTAAGCCAGCAAGAGACAAAATATTAATTCGAATTAGTTTCAGATTTCTTGGTAAACAGGGAATAGCTATTAGCTAGCTATAACCTATTACTATTTGATCATATGAGTGTGTGCGCGTGTGAAGTGCATAGATTTAATGCTCAACATGTAGATGTAGATGTAACATACTTCTTTATTTTGCTTGCTAGCTAGAGCATAGGAAGAGCAATAAACTTGTTGCAGGGCTAGTGGACCAATTAATAAGTACCGATAGGAGACTTTATATGTACAAATACAGTTACCCTTAGTCTGTAAAGGCCTTCCCTTGTCACTTTTCAATCAAATGTATGGTAATAAAAAATCTTATCATCAACTTCACTTTATGTTATTACTCTCAACCACAACTTATTATGTATAAATATGCACATGCGACGTAACAAAGCAGGCATCATCAAAAAACACCAATTAAGCTAGTTAATTTCTTACATACAAACATGGTACGCTCTAGCTAGCTACCCAAATTACATTTATTGATTCCTGTTTTCTTCTTCAAATAATAATGTTATTTGACACTTTGTGTGTGTGTGTTAATTTCCATATAGGAGGGGAATCAGCAAAGGCTTCGAAAGGTGGTTTCGGACGTGTCCAAGGAAATTGAAAAATACTACTGTAGGTTGGAACTTGAAAGGGATGAATTTGGTGCTATTGAAGAAGTGGAACAAGCTGAATGCCAATGTTGTGGGTTAAAGGAAGACTGTACCGTTGTTTATATCAGAGAGGTAGAGAAATGTTTCTATGGGAAATGGGTATGTGGGCTTTGTTCTGAAGCTGTTAAAGAAAGAGTAGGGAAAGTGGGCATGCAAGATGCTTTGAACTCTCACAGGGATTTCTGCCAGGAATATAATGACACCACTAGACTTAACCCCAAACTCTCATTAACTCTTTCTATGAGGGAAATTGCCAAAAGAAGTTTGGAGAATCGGAACTCTAAGGGGTTAAAGCTTAGTCGGACCATTAGTTACCCCTAAAGTGATTGATATAATAATATTGATGATCTCCAACCTTGTTTATATTAACATTCACATACTTTTTCCCCAACAATAAGATACAGACTTTGTTATATGCTGCAGTTCTGTGTCTTGAAGACATACGAAGGTTGTTCGAGCCTTAAGTTGGCTATGTTCAAGCTCAAATAGTGCATCATGTATATGAAAGAATATCCATATATTGATTTGCAATAACAAAGTTTCAATTTTCTTTTAGGCCAAGGTGACAGGCAATCAGAATTCATTTCATTATTAAGTTATGAATACAAATGGGATAAGAGTGAAGAGTAGCCAAAGCAGAGAGAAGGGCGCTGCAGTTACGAAGATTGGAAAACGTTACGTTGGATCGGAATGAATGTAGGTCTCCACCGTCCCACCCTTATTAAAATTGGGACATATTTGATAGAGGTGAGTTTTAAATTATGTAATTCAATTATATTTTCATCGGAAATGAAATTTCTGACTTTAATACTTTACTATATTCTTTATTTCATTAACAATATATGTTAATATAAATAATATATATCTAATCAAATCAATATTATAATTAAAATTATTTAATTTTTACAATAGCCATTGTTTAAAAGTTAAGGATTATTATGTTAGTTTTATCAAGCCATTGTTTAAAGTCCCATTTTTTCCAATTGTCCACCGTAGCATATTTATCCACTTAGATTTGACCAATGTGTCACACAATTGGTCATTCATAAACTACCATATTTATCTTGACTAGGTTTGACCAATAATTTCTTAAATTGTAGTTTGGCCCAATACTTTCTATAATTGTGAGGTAACCTTTACATTTCCCTGTATCTTAATTTTACTTCTCAAATTTTGAAAATTATAGTTTTGCCCTTAGAAGTTTAAATTTTCAATTTTACCCTAACATTTTTAATATTCCATTATTATTCCTAGCTTTTTGAAATTACTAGTTTATTCCTATGTACTTCCTAAAATTACATTTTTATTACACACACTCTAAAAGAACCCAAAGAAGCCTTTTAGACTCATACCTATCCTAAATCTTTAACCATGAACCTTCTCAAAATGTCTCTTAGAAGTCAACCCAAAAGAAGCCTTCAAGATATCGAATTAAATGACATGTAGTGACAGATCCAAAGCATGTAGGAAATAGTTGAAGCGTAAAAAGCTCAACTTAATCAAATAAGGAATAATTTGGTTTACGGTTTTGATGATACTGAATTCTCCTTGTTCAATAGTTATCAATGGAGAAGACTATGACAAAAAAGTGATGACTTTAGAATGGATTGATAAGATTTTGTTAAGTATACTAAATTCGTGTAGTTTTTAAGTATTTGGAAAAGAAGTTGTTATGTCCATAGGGACTTGTGATAATATAGGCAATTATGCAAGTGTTACTTGTAATCATAAAAGAAATATGCATAAAATGTTCAAGAATTTGTTCCAAGTTTGATTATTGAAATGGGTTTCAAGTTAGCTAAGCTAGATTCGAATTACAGTTGAGAAAATCGATTAAAAAAGCATTAGGATCAAACTCTCCCCATTCAAGTTAATCTATCAAGCTTTTATCATAATTATTTTTGCAATTAAACCATGTTAATATAGCATAGGTTCATTAACTCTAATCCCTTAGAAGTTAAATTCTAAGCCCTAACATCAAAACTCAATTCCTTGATTTTTAATGATAAAACTTGCATTAGGAATGAGCCTTAACATCCACTTATCAAAACCCTATTCCTACGAAAAGATATTAATGGACATTGCTACTAACAAAACCCATTTAGAATCCCAAATACATACATTATTATTGAACTAGTCTGAATCAACGTTTAGGATCCAGTGTGGGACTAACCACAAATGTTCTCTGTTTTAGTGTTTTAGTACACCGGTCCAGTAGGGATCCGGTATTATTCTAATAGGGAAGTAGGGGACTTGGAGTCCTGGAGATCCTTCTCACCAAGCTTTCGCGTTGACGGGGGTGAAAGATGGTGTCACTTGTGAAGATTCTCCGACGCTTAAGTCAGTAATCAGGAATACAAGGTTCTCGAGCTTAAGTTTTAGAATGAGTCTAACGTACCAGTGTTGTGGAAATGTTGGTATTTATACGTTCATGTGAAGAATGCAAGAGTCCTTTAGGGCTGGGGGATAATTCGTACACTATGTCAATACGATTTTTCCAGAATTTGACACATGACGCGGGCTCCTCCACGTCTCCAATGAACGTCCCCCCATGGTTGTCGGGTGACATAGATGCTTTCTGGTGTGCATGGTGCTGACCTAGACTTTCCGGTATAGAAGGGTATCTGATACGGGTTCACAGTCTGAAGGTCTACCTGCGACACCGGTAGATGAGTGAAAGTGAGTGAAATTGCCTTGTTGTCCACGTGCCGGTATCTAGACCGGATCAATTATTCTTCCATTTGAAAATGCACTAGGTTAAGAAAGACGAATGCTAACAATGGAATAACAACTTAAATATTCATTAACAATCACAAGGGTTTCATAGCATTGAATGTGGTTTGTTTAATCCTAACAAAAGTGGTGACTAGCCACATATTTTAAAAATGACACAAATCACATGCATTGAATAAAAGAATGGAAAGGTAGAAATTACAAACAAAAGGCCAAAGAACCTCAAGCTACAAGCCCTAACACCCTTGAATATAACATAAATTGTAAGGCTCACACATACGCTACTCTTGTAAGTGCACCTAAAAAAAGATATGCTCATAAGTGTGAGACCTACTTGCAAGTGCGAGTTGCTCCTTTCAGCTCCCCTACTGACAAGCTCTCATTCTTCATTTTCTTAGCATTTTTCTCTACAAAATCAAACCAAAACAAAAAATATAAATGGAAGGATGTGATGTCTGTAATTATCAAAATTAAGGACTTCTAACGCATATGGAAACGAGTGAAACAAAGTACAAATCGAGGTCAAATCCCTAAGTAAAATAACCTAAAATTGGCTAATAACATGAACATACTTGAATTTGAAAGGACATTAGAACCTAACAAATTCTTGGATTTACTCTGTATTTATGGAAGAATATTTCATCTAAAGGATACTCCGGATGAGCAAAAGGTAAAAATAGTCACCATCAAGTTAAAGAGACATATATCCATTTAGTAGGGGAACCTAAAAAAATCATGCAAAAGACGAGGAAAGTAAGATCAAGACTTAAGAGAAAAATACAAAAACAACTCACTAGTAGGGTTTTACCTTCTCATTATCATCATGATACTTACCTATCATTTGTTAATCTTCAACAAAAGAGTCTTATAGTTGAACAGTACACCAGGGAATTTAAGTAGTTGAAGATAAAATGTGAGCTAGATGAAGATGAAGAATATACCACAACTAACTACCTTGGTAGACTAAATACATAAACTACTCATCTAGTGTAACTACAACAATATTTGATCATAGATCATGTAACCTAACTTTCTATCAAGATTGACAAGCACATTTTTAAGAAACCTCAATCATCCTCCAGGTCCTCATTCCGACCTTCCTCTTCCAAAAATCCTTCCTACTCCTAAAAAACACAAGCCACCAAACCAACTACCACAAACAAAATACCAACCAAACCATCCAAAGACAACAACCCAAACCCACTCCCTAATCCAAAACCACTGTGAAATGCTTTAAATGTCAAGGCCTTAGGTATATCTCCTCTGGTTGTCCAAATCAAAAGGTTATAACAATCATTGAATAAGAAACATACATTGGTATCAAAAGAAGAGGTAGCAAAACTTGTGTATGATTATTATGAATTACTAGTTGTCAGGTGAAGTATGCATACAACAGAAGTAAAACAGAACTCATGGTTGAGACACAATATCTTCCACAATATTGCTCTTTCTCAATTTAAATGATTCATCTCAATTAAGTCTCAGCATAACAGTCATCGCCCTGGGACATCACATAAGCCAATTTGGCAGTTTAATACCATCATATCATTATACCGCTTTACAATTCATAACATCATCACTTAATTTCTTTAACATTACAGTCCATCACACCATTTCATCATCATAAGCTAGCATCTTGAGGCATATGGTTACAATACACAACTCATCACAACACGACTACATACCAGCCGCCATATTAATTTACTACCACACATACAGATGTAAATATGCATCAACAACATGATCATCGCTCTACCATACAAGACTATAAGGTCATTTCATCATATTACTCAACAATTCACCATTAATTAGATTTTCATCACTATTACTCAATTAAATTCATGTATATCATACAATTTCACATTTCATACCTGGAAACACACCTATACATACATACATACATACATACATACATACATACATACATACATATATACATACATACATACATACATACATACATACATACATATATATATACATATATATTAAATTACATAACTATGCTACCTTTTTCCCACGATCACCAAACGGCTTCAATTCATATTTCTATTAATATATATGTCTGGTACACCCCCATTACCTTAACCTCGAGCCTCTGAAACTTTAAATCAACTGTCGGCTCCACCAAAACACTAAAATTAAGGATTAAAGAATTCCAATTAACGTCGTAATCTCTGAAACCATAACCCGCTACCTCGAAACCATTCCAAACTTTGATTTAAGGTTACCAAAGCTTACTGGTATCACTTTTGACTCTCATTCTCAAGTTCTACCGTGTCGGTCAAGCTTCCGACCCTCCCTCTGTAATCTATAATCAACGAATAGAACCTTGTTGGTTACTTAACAACACCAGCAAGGTTTAGGACAACTCAAAAGCTTCAAAATACCATGAGGGTAACAAAAATGAAAACCCCCATGGATACCCCATTTTGGCCCCAGAATCGGAAGAAGAATGATAGCGAAATATAAAATTGAAGGTATATGTAGGTCTCGCTTTCGGGGTTTTGAATTTGCATTCAATTTTAATTTTCGACGACGAATAGTCTCCAATCGAAGCTCACTAGCACGACAATGGTGTTTCTTTCTCTCGGCTTTCACTGTCTCTTTTTCTTATGCGCGAGGAAGATAAGGGAAAAAAGGAGAAATGAAACTTAAGCACTAAGGGCGATTTCGTTATTTCATTTTTTTATTTTCTATTTCCTTTTCCAATTTCTTTTATTTCCTTAATCCTTTTCTATTTTCTTTTAATTCTAATCTTACTTTAAATAATTATAATTTACTTTCACCCTCCAGTAATTAATATTTTACCATCACAATTTAATTAAAAGTTAATTTCTCAATTAATCTCCCTTTTTAATCAATTTTCATCCTCCAAATTGCCATTTAATTTAATTTTAATTATCTAGGATGTTACAATATTGACATCGGCATGACGGTTTTTTTAAAAAAAACAGATATTATTTTTTAAAAAAGTTGACACAATTTGCAATTATTGTGAAGCATACACGAAGTCTTCGACTTTAAAATGTGTTTTTTTTACAGTGAAAGTTAGAGCCTATGAAAATGAGAAATCAAGAGAAATGAAGAGTGAGTTGTAGCATGGTTACAAAAGTTTGTCAGCATGGTAATACACGTCTGAATGTACGTTCTAGAATTTACGTATCTATGTAGAAACTTAATGTGCTTAGGTAGTCATGCAACTTAGTATGTAAGTGCAAATTGACGTGATTTTTTTATATAAAAAAAATCGATCTTTTGGTGATTTTGACAATCTCTAATCATTTCCATAGAAATTGTCACCCTTTTCATTCTCTTCTCTTTTGAAGCTTAGAGCTTGTAAACAAGATCAAGCATCAGGATTTCACGAATCCCTTAAGATTTCTTATGATTCTAGATATCTATAGCTTTAATTAAGGTAATTACTACCCTATTTGACACTAGAAAAGATGTTAATTTGATTAAAGCTTCTAAAGAAAAATGCATACATCCATCAACATGCATAAATATAAGATTATGTGAGAAAGAATAAAATAAAGCATGCTAGTTTGAGTGAATTTCATGAACTAAAAGATGTTAATTATGAATCAAGGTTGGTTGATTATAGGCAAAAGAAATTTTGTTTGCTGATAGTGTCATACTGATTGAAAATCTTGATGTCAATGTATGAAGAGTAGTACACATCATAACAATAAAAAATGTATTGTGGCGACTCAAGACACACATACTAATATAGATAGATATTGTCAACAGAAATAACAAACTTTTCCCTATTTTTAATTAGATTTCCTCTATAAATTCTCTCCTTGAATCGTTAAGCTTATGGGAACATGATTTCCTTTTAGATTGCACTTAGTTCATCGTGGCTTTCCCTATGCATTTACTTCTATCATTTTACTCTTTTCTTAATTTTGATATTTATTGACACTTGTGACTTCAGATGTTAGTTTGTTTTAGATCTAGTTACAATACTTGTTAAACTCAAATATTAATGAAATGAGATTGATGGTACTTGAACCACAACTTCCAATGGACAATATGCGTCAATTTTGTCATCAATTTCTGATATCTTCTATTTCTACTAGTACACATCGAACAAACCTCAATGTTTGTTTGATACAACGTTTGGTTGCCAGCGTGAGGTGTTTGTAGATGGGTTTCATGTGAAGGATTAACAGAGGTATTGACTAAATTCAGCACTTTTCTGAGAGGATATATATATATATATATATATATATATATATATATATATATATATATATATATGGACTTTTGACACCATGACTCGGGTTAACACCAATGGTGCTCAATTTGGTTCATCCGTCCACTAATCAATGTTAGTGAGTTAGTCACCATCGTAGTGGGTCTTTTAAATAGTTCAACAAATCAACATTAAAATATCATACTAGTGCTCCTTTATGAAAAGAAAAATTAATGAATATATATTTTCTGTACGTGTTACTTCAATTTATTCTCTTTAAAAGTGCATTATAGTGCTTAATCTATCAAAGAATAGGTGAGTGATTGAAGTGGACCACTAGTAAATAAGAACATGAAACCCTACAAATTGATTTTAAAGAGATGCAGACCCCCATCACGTCATGCATACCTCACTTTATTGAATAAACAAAAAATGTGAGTAAAATTATTACGAACGTCACAAATATTATATACGTACTGCTCAAAAGTAATCCATATAGGTACAAATGAATGTACTAATTAACGCATATGCTCTTTACAGCATGTTTTCACAAATCCACTTTTCTAATTAAATGGATCAATTATTGGATTGAGTATTGTGTTTATTTATAAGAGTTGCACATAAATATATTTAACCTCCTTTCTAGCGCATCCTTAAAGGGAAGACATCGCTCCGGAATAATAGACTTATAACCATTTAATATACTTATGACATAAACAAGAGAGTCATGGTGTTAGAATATTTTTTTTAAAAAAAACAATCTCTCTTAATATAATAAAATATTAAATGTTATTATTATTTAACTATACTGCTTTCATCTCTAATTATAAGATGCTTTTTCAGAAAAAAAAAGTCCTTTAATATAAAACTCTCTTTTAAATTTTCATGTCAATAATTATTTTTGACTGAAATATCCCTATTAATGTTTAACTTTTTTCTTCAACTTATATGATAATAAATGAGATACATCAATTACATCATTTATCTCTCATATGATAAATGGGTAACAAGTGGAGAAAATTAAATGATAAGTTATAACCCTAAGGGAAATTTTAAAAAACTACAATAAATAAAATAAATTTAATAATTTTAACTAAATAAACCAACTTTTTTAATACACATGAATTAGGTGAAAAATGTTATATTTAGGAACAGGATAGTATCTACCTATAATACATACAATTTCAAGGAAATAAGACTACCAAAGTGAAAACCTTATATATATATATATATATATATATATATATATATATATGCATTCTTTAAATATTAATATACTAAAAGAACAAAAAATTAATATCTTTAAGTCTCACATCAAATATATTACTCTTCAGTGTGGATGAAAGACTAGTTTGCATATTGTGTTTATATACGAGTTGTTTAAGTTATGAAATGGCAAAGCCCATATATAATAAACTTTTTGTTTTATGGTTCAAATTAGTTCAAAATTTTTAATTAAGATCCGATTGACTTGCTAGTTTAGTCGAAAGGGATCAAGTTACATGATTTCTGTTGAATCTTCTTCATCATTATCTCAAATACCAGTATAATTTTAAAAAATCATTTTATTCACATCAAACTAATATTTACATATGTTTGTTCGTTACTTGACATTGAAGTCTCACCTCATGAAGTATACTTGTTTGGGGAAATAATAAATTCTATATATATCTAAAATTACTTTTCATACACAATATAGTGCAAGTGTTGAAGTCCTACATTGGGAAATATACTCGTGTAGATTGATAATAAATTTATATATAAGTATGTTTTACTCAAAATATAGCATTAATTGTTGGAAACAAAGTTCCATGTCAAGTAGATTACTCATTGGTTGGCACAAATGGGAGACTCTTTATAAGATCAAAAAATTAAATTTTTTTAAGTCTCACATTGAGTATATTACTTTTGACAAGAATTAAAGACTCAATATATGAGTATATTAGTTTTTTTTGTCTCACATTAGTATATTACATAAGTTTTTTATTTTACTTTTTTCAATAAACATTGAATATTGAAATAATTAAGGGCAATTTTGAACAGTTAAACTATTTTTTTATGAATCAAAGCTCCCTTAGTTTAAATTATACTGAATTACAGAATTCACCCTTAAATTTAGTAATATTATATTTCATCTCAAACTTTTTTAAATTAATGTTACACTCTACCCAAAAACTCTAACTTTAATAGAATATTTTTATAATATATTTATATTAAATATTTTGAACTTTATTTACTTTTTAAAATATATACAATACTATGATGTTAGCCACTACATATTTCTGGGCTTATTAAAAATAAAAACATCTAACACAATTTTAAAAATTCAAAAAATACGAATATATTTTATCCTTCTCTCTAATAAAGGAAAACAGAAAAAAGAAAACATTAAAGTAAATCTCCGATTAAAAAAAATGTAAAACACTACTTTTAATTAATTTTATTTTGAAAATATTTGTAATTAAGAACAAGCTAGACGTCTATTTTGTTTTCAATTTTTTCTCCTTAAGATTTGATTTCTTTTAAAAATTATTGTTGTATACTCAAAAATAAATAAAATACAATCATAATAATTGATTTGAACATGAAAATATGACATTGTGATAAAATTTAAGTTTATTTGTCTTGTTAAGATTATAATATATTTAATTTTAAAAAAGATTATAACTTTATATTATTCTCATTTTGTTATTTTAAATCATAACATGACATATTTAGTTTAGAGTGGAATGGTGATATATAGAGAAAATCAAGATTTTTAAAAATATTATTCATCATTTCATCCGCATCTTTTTTATTGATATAATAGGGCATGTATTAAAAATAAATTATAAAATTATATAGCAAGTATTTTCAAAATAAAATTAATATTATGGATGAAAGACAGTATTTAATTTACATCTGGATTCCTTACGTTAATTAGGAACACATATAGCCTTGTAACAATAGGTTAAGATACAGTAGTCTTAAATTTAAGCAATTCTCTTTTAAATATGTTCTAAGGGAAAATGTTGCCATATTTACTAAAAAAAAGGTGAAAATGTTGCCATTAAAATCCTTTTAATAAAACTTACAAATAAACTAATTAAAAGTTGATAAACTAAATGAAAACTGAAAGTTAATATTAGTTAACTTATTTAATTGAAATAAATGATACAAAAGATATGTTTTTTTTTTAGATTTAGAAGTTTTTACTGCAACTACGTGTTACATTAGCTCTATTGACATCATAGGTATCCTTCTCTAACAGCTAGCTGAATATAAATTTTAAATTTTCCCCGCATGAAAAGTGTGTTATTGAACATTCTTTAGGAAAAGTCATCTTTAAAAACTGATGTTAATTTATAAGTTTTTAAAATTTGAAGATGTTTAATAATTAAAGATCCTGTGTAAAAAATCTACTTACACGGATTATTCTGCGCGTTTTACTTCAAGTATAGAAAATATTGTGATGGATATTTGATAAGTTAGGGAAGTGACCCTAATTAAAGACCCTCCGTCCACGGTTTTACTATATTGTGATTTCTGAAGTATAGTATGTGAAGCAACAAATTTAGAGTACACTAGTGCAAAATATGCTTACGAAGACAGGATTTGAACACGGTTATGAGGGAACCATGCTTAAAGAAAACGCGGTGGCATTTTTGTGATTTTAATGAACGTTTTTGAGCACGGTTGAATTGTAACCGTCTTCGTAGGTAGGATACGAAGACGGTTTTCCACCAACTGTGCTAAAAGGGTCCTTAAAAAAACGACGGTGGCATTTTTGTGATTATGCTAAAGCTTTTTAAACACGGTTGTAACGCAACCGTGTTCGTAGGGTCAGGGATATTAACACGGTTCCTAGTAACCGTGCTTATAGGTCCAAGCGTGTCATTTTCCAACACGGTTTTATGCGTAACCGTGCTTAAAGGCCTCAGATATTAGCACGGTTGATTGTTACCCGTGCTTAAAGGTCATATATGAGGACGGTTGGTCTATAACCGTGCTCGTAGCTTCGCGCGAAATTCGAAACTCACTTAAAACTTGTACCCTTCGTCTTCCTCATTTCATTTCAGCTCAAATTTTCTCTCCCTCCATTCAGTTTCCTCTCAAACCCCCCTCTCCCTGCATTTTGAAAACGCAAATCCCTCCCTCTCTCCCTTCATTTTCCTTACGAAAAGCTTCCTCCATTGGGTTCCCTCTCAAAAATCGAATCCTTCCCTCCCTCCCTCCATTTTGAAAACTTGAATCCTCCCTCCCTCCCTCCATTTCGAAAAGTTGAATCCTTCCCTCCCTTCCTCCATTTTCCTTACGAAAAGCTCCGTTTCCTTCTCCGTAGGTGTGCTTCACTCCATTCGGTTCACTCCACCAAGGGTTCACTCCGTGGTGCTTCTTCTTCCTTTCTCCGTTTCCATTCACCTACACGCACGTACGGGTTCCTATTTTTACTCCTCATTTTATTATTATTTATTTGTTAGGAATTATATATGTAGTTTTTGGAAAATGAAATGCTATATATTAGGAAAATCTGATTTGGGGATTTAAAATGTTGTTAGCTATAGATAACGAGTGTTAGGATTGATTGTTAAATTTATTGTGTATATATATGTTTATTAATTTGGTTAATTTAAATTAATATTAAAGTAAAAAAATGATATTTTGAACTAAATAAATACATAAACATTAGTAAAAAAAATTAAACACATGAAAATTGATATTTTCTAGTAGATAAAAATTTAGTTGTAAATGTAAAATAATAAATTATATGAATTGTAACAAAATAATTAATAGGAGTTATTTTTGTTGATTAGGCAATTAAAAATTTTAATTACATAATTTAGTTTATTATACATTGTTTACTTTCTTTAATTGCTTTTTATTAGGTGTTAATAATTTTATGGATATAATTTATATGTGTAACAATTTTAGAATTTGATAAGTTTAGAATTTGATATGTTTATTTAGTCCCCTTTATATGAGTTTGTGATTTTTTAAATTGTAAACAAGTGAACCATAGTTTCCCGTTTGAGATTCGACACAAATGGTAATTAAATTAATTGATTCCATCGTTTGTGTTGAATCTTGAATTGTCTGTTTAGACAGTTTGGGATGAACAATTTTTTTATGCGTCATTGCTATGTACAAGTTAGGACTTATTTTAAAATTTGATAAAGTTTTGGTTAGTTAAGTTTTGTATTGTTCTCTGGGTGCATATTTGATTGTGGTTGAATTTGATTTCACCACTTTCATTTCGTGTACTTAGAGACCAATGTGAAATGCTGCCGAAATTTTATCAAATTTTAAAATGACTCCTAAGTTGTATGTGGTTATGAGGTATAGAAAAATTTTCATCCTGAATGGGTAGGACCACCACCTTTGTGAAGAAAGTAAGATTCATAGCACCGTTAAATTTACGGGTATTGTAAACAGAGAGTATGGATCGAAGTTGGATAGCTGCATCACGTATAAGTCCAGAATATGAAGGTGGAGTTGAAACATTCATAGAGTACGTGATACGAAATGCTGAAGAGGTGAATGGAATGTATTTTTGCCCTTGTGTTAAATGCTTAAACATGCGCCGACTAGAATTGACAGAGGTGCGAGAACATCTGTTGTGTGATGGATTTCTTCAGAGTTATACGCGATGGATATGGCATGGTGAACATGTTGAGGTGCCAAGTACTAGTTTTCAAACAAAAGACCAAAGCTTTGCTAATGAGGTTGATGATGACATGGATGACCGACTTGAGGATATGATCCGTGATGTAGGGGTAGAAAGTTTTAAAAGAGCTCACGTATATGCGAGTCTATGTGAGGATTCTGAAAAGCCGCTGTATCCGAATTGCTCTAATTTCACGAGGTTGTCAGCAGTTTTACGATTATTTAATTTGAAAGCGATAAATGGGTGGACAGATAAAAGCTTCACTGACTTGCTTAAGTTGTTGAAAGAAATGCTCCCAGTTGGTAACACTTTGCCAAATCGTAACTATGAGGCTAAAAAGGTGTTGTGTCCTATGGGCTTGGAGTATACGAAGATACATGCATGCCCAAATGATTGTGTATTATACCGTGGTGAGTACGAAATGCTGCATCGATGTCCTAGATGTGGGGTGTCACGATATAAGAAGAAAGAGGTTGATTCTGATGATTTCTGCAAAAAGGGGTCTCCTGCGAAGGTGTTGTGGTATCTCCCTATAGTTCCACGACTAAAGCGTCTATTTGCCAATGCAGATGATGCGAAGCTTATGAGATGGCACGTTGATGAAAGGGTTGTTGACGGATTAGTTAGGCATCCGGCAGATGGATTACAGTGGAAGAAAATGGATACGATGTTTCCAGATTTTGCCTGTGACCCAAGAAATGTTAGGCTTGCACTAGCCACAGATGGCATGAACCCATATGGGAACCAAAGCACAAACCACAGTTCTTGGCCTGTTTTGTTGTTTGTTTACAACTTGCCGCCGTGGTTGTGCATGAAGCGGAAGTACGTTATGTTATCAATGATGATTTCTGGTCCACGACAACCAGGGAACGACATTGATGTATACTTATCTCCGTTAGTTGAAGACCTGAAAATGTTATGGGTAGAGGGGGTTGATGTGTTTGACGGGCTAACAGGACAATCATTCAATTTGAGGGCCATGTTATTCTGTACGATCAATGATTTTCCAGCGTATGGTAACCTCTCGGGCTATAGCGTCAAAGGACATAAAGCGTGTCCTGTATGTGAGGAGGGAACTAGTTCTGATCGACTACATCATGGAAGGAAAAATGTTTATCTTCGACACCGTAGGTTTCTCACACCTAATCATCCACTTCGTAGGTTGAAAAAGTCGTTCAATGGTGCACAAGAGTTTGAAATGCCTCCCCAGCCGTTGTCTGGTCGACAAGTATATGAAAAGGTGAAAGAAGTGAATGTGGCTGAGTTATGTTATTTTGGTGTCATTGAAGATATATGGGAAGTTGATTACGGTCGTTTCACAGTGCCTGTTTTTAAATGTAAATGGGTTGATAGCAAAAGTGGTGTCAAAATAGATGATTTTGGTTTTACGTTAGTGGACTTAAACAAGGTTGGTCATAAGGAGGAGCCGTTCATTATGGCAGCTCAAGTAAAACAAGTTTTCTACGTTGTTGATCCATCCGATAAACGGTGGTCAGTTGTTCTTCAAGGTAGACACAACATTGAGGATCCATGTCTTGATGTCCTAGACATACCTTGTCTAACAACACGTACACCAACAGATGTTGTGGATGATCTCATAGACGATATAGTTGCGACTCGAAATGACCACCAGGAGGGTCTATGGGAAACATAGGGTATGGTTATATATTATGCATCATGTTTATATATCATTAAGTTATGGTTTCAATAATCATAAGTTGCTTCTAATTTTTTAACTATTTTAACAGGGTGTTGCCCCATCAAAGAAGCCAGAGCCCCCCCTTGATCCGATAGAACGACTATGGGACATATCGGCTGGGCTTCGCAATTGCACTATCCCGGTCCCATGGGAGGAATCCGTTTTTGGTTTCCCTAGTGCTATCCCAGTGTACATTGCACGACCTGACTTGTGTGAGGTCCTAGTGGGGAACATGATGTTGAACATTTCAGTGATTCAGTGTTGGGAGCTGTAAGTATAATGTATTTTATTCAATGATAGTGTCAATTAAATTTATATTTTTACAACACTAAACGTCTACAAATTTGATTAGGTTTTTACATAGACTTTGCATAGAGAGAGGTGTCGATAACACTTATGGTTTCCTGGAGCCCTCTCTAATACAACTTCGTGGGAACAGCAAGGAGGAGATTCAGGCATACATCCAGAATTGGATGCATGCCTCGAACAAGACTGTGTACCTTGCACCACTTCATAGAGAGTAAGAGTCTAATAAATATTTAGTTATTTATGTCAATTTAATAATGGATTATGTTGTTAATATTCAATGGTACATTGCAGCCTTCACTGGCAACTGTTGGTCATTTGCCCGAAGGACGGCATTGCTGCATGCTTCTGTTCGTTGTATGGGAGTCCTGGTGCGGACTACATGAAAATACTCGACGGGTAAGTTGATTTTTAAAAAATAAAACAACTTAACATAATTGATTAAGTCATTCCATTAACTAAACTGATGTTTTATTCTCTTACAGGGCTTTAATTGGGTACCATCTACTACGCGGCAAAGTGAGCAAGAAAAGACTAGAGTGGGTCTTCCCAAAAGTAAGCACTTCAATAATTAATAAGAATTACTTTTAAAGTTACCTCAATTAGTAACAAAAACAATAACTAATTATGAAATCAATGTATGGTACCTTGTAGTCTTATCGGCAGGATGGCAGCTTTGAGTGTGGGTATTTTGTGATGAAGACGATGCTCACCATTGTCCAATCT
Organism: Clitoria ternatea; assembly: GCA_037962975.1. Lineage (NCBI taxonomy): Eukaryota > Viridiplantae > Streptophyta > Magnoliopsida > Fabales > Fabaceae > Clitoria > Clitoria ternatea. The sequence continues at coordinate 292,497,708 of CM075670.1, forward strand.
GGTATAGTAGACGGATGGACAACTGTAAGTTTTTGCTGCCTACTTTAATTTATTTGGTTTTGACATATTACTATTACAATTTGTTGCTCACTTATTAATGACATTGTTGTCTTCTTTACAGCACTTTCGAGACTCTTCCTCAATGTTTCCTGAAGGATACATTGACGAAATCAGAAACCAATGGGCCACCAGCCTTCTTCAACTCAAGGAAGGAGCCCAATAGACTTCTGTCATTTATTATATTGTTACTGTGTAGTTATATATCTATTAGTGTAGCTTAATTACTTATTGTGCATTTTATATACCATATTTGATGTTTAGACAATTTGATTGAATTTTTTAAAACGTTCATTATTATTTATCATTGGACTGTCTGGGACTGTTTACAGGTTTCTGGGAAAGAATAAAAATCAAATAAAATTTTTTTAAAAAAAAATTAAACTTTTAAGCACGGTTATGGTGTTAACCGTGCTTAAAAGTCACACTTTTAAGCACGGTTATGCTTTAACCGTCCTTAAAAGTCCAGCAGAAACAAGCACGGTTCAAAAGGAACCGTGCTTAAAAGTTCACATACGAGCACGGTTCAAGAGGAACCGTGCTTAAAAGTGCCCATCTACGAAGACGGTTCAGATGGAACCGTGCTTAAAAGTGCCCCCTACGAGCACGGTTAATTTCAACCGTGCTTAAAAGCCCACCTACGAGCACGGTTGGGGAACCGTCCTTAAAAGCCCTTATTTACAAGCACGGTGGGAACAAGCACGGTTCGGGAACCGTGCTTAAAACCCCTCCAGAACCGTGCTTAAAACCCTTTTTTCCACCAGTGGTACAATTTTGAGTCGTTACTGCGATCATCACCATAAATAAATATATGTACATACTTTTGTTGGGTAATTGCATCACACTCCCGGCTACTATCATTTTCATCACTAACAAATCAATTCCATCAACCTTGGGGAATAGGTAGGTATCCATATGCATTTGCCTCAAATTTATTTATTAAAATTAATAAATATAGTTGAACACAAAACTCGCATATTTATTCAAATCAATAGGGACTTATAAAAATAAATTTAAGTTATATAATTTCAAACTCGCCTCCTTTAAACCTATTATGGCTTTTATAAAGTTGGGGTCAGAAGAATTAATCCCAACCTCGTTATCAACACTATCACCCTGGCTAATATTTACTTTCAATCCCAATTAATCCTTATTTTGCTAGCTAGCTAGATAGGTATATATACTGAATCGTATATGAATACTCTTTGAATATCCACGATCAGGTTTAAAATAGTGTGTGTTACATATGCCATAAAGTTTGTGAGTGGTTTCAGCATCATACCAAAATCTTAATAAATATGTATATAGACACCAATTTGGCATAGTATACGCATGAGAGTATATCCACTAAGTAATAAAAATATACATAATGGTGCCGTTTTTCTCTCTGTATGTTTATAGTTATTATAATGAATGGAAGGTAGTGGGAATGAAGGACAAGGAAAAGGGAAAAGAAAATGGGCCGGCGTGGAGGTAGAGTATGTGATAGGAGATTGATGAATTGAGATTTATGATATGATATGAATGAGAGTGTAAAACCCTAGAAAATGGAGATGGCCAAAGCATGCCGGGTATGACAAGGACTACACACTGTATATTCCTTCGAGAAAGACACACTGGGTCCATTACTGCTCAAAGCATATAGAGGGAACCCTTTTTTGTTTTTTCATATAATAAATAACAAAACTTTTTCTATTAAAATTTAAGTGCATATTTTAGAGTTAAATCCAAAATCACATACATTATATTTGAATAATCATCTGCTAGTTGATCCACGAAAAATATTGAATGTTGAATAAGAAAGAAAAAGATTGTCATTATTATAAAGTGAATGTGGCCACGAGCTAAGTACTAATCAGTGTTTGCAACGTAAAAGACTCGCAACTTTTTTTTTTCTTTTATTACATTCTTCTCCTACTTTAGAAAGCCTCTGTTTTATTTTCCCTATTTCCTTTCTGCATTCATTGCCTTTGCCCTCTGTTCATTCCTCTTTGCCTCGCTTGTAACTCCTATTTGTGTTACTTTCTATACACATATTCTTTGCCTTTTCTCTCCCTTAAAGTTTATTTTCTTTCTCTCTGCACCCCTTTCCACTGTGTGAGAGAGCGAGAATCCAAGATAACAAAATAAAGTCCAAGCAAAAGCGGTTCAAGAATCTTGCTTTTTAACATGCCAAGGGTGTATCCTGCGCTCCACTTACCTCTGCCTCCATTCCATCATAAAATTACACTATCGCCCCTTCGTTGTTGTTATTTCAAGTGTTGGTTTAGTTTTCAGTTAGATTTACCAAAACATGGTTCACTAAAAATAAACATTCAATGAAGTTGTATGAATGGTCACCATGTCTCTGACAGAATAATGTGTGACTTAAATACTAGGATTTTGAGTGAGTCCAAGGTAATCTGAATCAGTAATTTGTTATGAATGTCTCTGAAAGATAATAATTAATAATAAGCCGCCAAAGCATATGAGTCCCTCATGATTCTTTTCAATACAAATAGAAACCCCACGTAGAGAAAAAAATATATGAGTTAATTAGTCACAACAAATTCCATATCGCGAGAAGTGTTGCACTGAAAAAAAATACTGGAAAATGGCGTGAAGTTTTGTTTCTAGTTGTTTCCCTTTTCATTTTCAACGAAACAGTTTCGTCAAGAAACAACTCTTTAACATGAAAGGCATGCATGGAACGTGTTGTCCCTGTCTAAAGGAATAGAATTCGATCAGCTATATATTCTGTTCAAATATCCTTGCTTTCTTTGCATGGTTGTGCCTTTTCCTATCAGGAATGATCAATTAATCTCTAATTTGGTTTACAAAAGCGTCAATCTTCATAATTAAACTTGATTAATTATAATGGACAAATCTTTCCAAAAGCATAACTCCCGTTTCACTATCATTGCTTATTTGTCCATCAGACAGAATATTAGAATGCAACATCAAATAAAAACCACACACAAGACAAACATGTAGGAGTTTACCTTACTAAATTCAAATTTCTGATAATGCAATTGTCTTAGCTTTATATTCCTACAATAATACTGCTGCATTAAAATTTGATAACAAAAGATTTCTAGGCCAAAATAATCTAACTCCAATATAAGGTGGTGGCAACATAAAACAATCACCGAGGTACCGAGATAGCCAAAACTTCAGCAAAAGCAAATTTAGACCCTCTGATGCAGCCTCTATAGACCATATTATATCTTGGTTATAAGAACTATAGTCAGCCAGTAAATAAACATAGCAAAATCAAAAGCTTTCACATCAACTCACCGTTAATTAAGCATTTGAATTTCATATGTAATGGAACATGAAACTGATGTGGCATGTGATCATTAACCAAATTACATTTTACCAAATCTTGTGTTGTGTGCTTTGCATCTTTCCGTCAGTTTGTATGTTGTTGTAATAATATAATAATGGAAAGAGTTTGAAGTGTTTGTTTTCAACGGTTACAGAACTTCTTTGTCACTTTCCCAAGTGCTCTGCCAGTGAGTCAGTCAAAAAAGAGAATTTTGGTAACAATCCGACAAAATCAGAGCCTTTTACCAACATCTGTCCCTGTTTCCCTTTCAACCGTTTGTGTTCAAACACCAATCTCAAAGAAGTCAAGGTGCATTTTCGTAGTTATCTTTCAACCCAGTGCCCAATTGCAAGCCCCTTACCATTTCCATCTATTTAAGCACACACACATCCCTCTCCCTCACGTCCAACCCATCCTCTTCAAATAGTATTTCAACAAATTCACCCCCCCCCCCCCCCCCCCCCCTTCCTTTGCTTTCAATCCAAGTTCTTCCCTTCACTCAATTCACTTTGACCCAGAGCATCATCCACAACACAATAACTAAGTACCCCTTCAATTATGATAGTTAGGTACGTATATAATAATACCTTTTCATCATCTATGCTACTTTTGCAATTAATTTTCTTCTAGTTTTCATATCCTCGCGCATGCATGTTCCTTAACATCAACCTATACTCATATGAAATCAATTTTAGCTAGAAGTCAAATTATCACTCATACCCTCCTGCAAAAAGTTGCATGTTTTTCATTTTTGTCACAAATACACAAATATTGTTCCCTTGTCATTTTTGTAAGTATAAAGGGAAAAAAAGGAGAAATCACAATATTTTAATGCATATTTATGTAATCTTTCTTTCTGACCATGATATTTTTATTGACATATATACTATTGAACTTTGATCACCAATCAGTAACATAATTAAAAAGTTAAACTAATGATTCTATGCACTTTTTTACAGTTTGGGATCCGAGGAGTTAAATGCAAGGCAGATAGAAAACTGAAAACTGTGTGAAGAAATTAATAGAACTAGTAAGAAGAAGCTAGAAATGGCTAAAGGAGCTTCAACATCATCAAAGATAATAAAATTGACATGCCTCTTCATGTTCATGCTCAACTTCCTCTCATCCTATGGGGAACAAGAAGTGCAGCTTCTGTTATCCTTCAAAGGTTCCATTCACGACCCACTTCACTTTCTCTCCAACTGGGTCACCTCCTCTGCCACCACCACTCTCTGCCACTGGCACGGCATCACCTGCAACAACAATTCTCACGTTAACTCTGTGGTGCTCTCGGGACAGAACATAACCGGCGAGGTTTCTTCCTCAATTTTCGAACTCCCTTACGTTACAAGCCTCGACCTTTCCAACAACCAGCTTGTTGGGGGAATCAAAATCACTCTAAACTTTTCCCATAATAATAATGCTCTGTCTCCACTCCGTTTCCTTAACCTCAGCAACAACAACCTCACGGGTTCTCTGCCTCAAACCTTGTTTTCCGTGTCTTTTTCCAGCCTCGAAACTCTTGATCTCTCCAACAACATGTTTTCAGGGAACATACCACACCAAATCGGGTTGCTTTCCAACCTAAGGTACCTTGACCTCGGTGGAAACGTTTTGGTGGGAAAGATTCCAAATTCAATCACCAACATCACCACTTTAGAGTACTTTACCTTGGCTTCAAACCAGTTGGTGGGTGAGATCACAAAAGACATTGGCCTAATGAAGAGGTTAAAGTGGATTTACTTGGGCTACAACAACCTTTCAGGTGAGATACCAAGTAGCATTGGGGAGTTATTTTCGTTGAATCACCTTGATCTTGTTTACAACAATCTCACTGGTTCTATTCCTCAATCTCTTGGACACCTCGCCGAGCTTCAATATCTCTTTCTCTACCAAAACAAGCTCACTGGTCCTATCCCCCCATCGATTTTCGAGCTGAAAAAGCTCATTTCACTTGATCTAAGTGATAACTCTCTCTCTGGTGAGATTTCTGAGCTTGTGGGGCACCTCCAGAGGCTAGAAATTCTTCACCTTTTCTCAAACAAGTTCACTGGGAAAATTCCAAAGGCCATTGCAACTTTGCCACGGCTTCAGGTTCTTCAGCTATGGTCAAACGGATTAACAGGTGAGATTCCTGAGGAGCTAGGAAAGCATAGCAATTTCACTGCTTTGGACCTCTCCACAAACAACCTCACTGGGAAAATCCCAAATAGTTTATGTGACTCTGGCAATCTCTTCAAGCTCATCCTCTTCTCAAACTCTTTCCAAGGCGAAATCCCACATAGCTTAACCTCTTGCACAAGCCTACGCAGAGTGCGCCTCCAGAACAACATGCTCACGGGAAAACTAGCACCGGAATTGACCAAACTGCCCCAGATATACTTCTTGGATATCTCAGGAAACAAGTTCCATGGAAGGATCGATGACAGAGAATGGCACATGCCATCGCTTCAAATGCTGAGTTTGGCTAACAACAACTTCTCGGGAGAAATTCCAAACTCTTTCGGGAGTGATAAAATGGAAGACCTGGACTTATCAATGAACCAATTCTCAGGCTCTATTCCCAGTGGAATCAAAAACTTACAAGAACTCGTGGAACTAAAGCTGAGCAATAACAAACTCTTAGGTAACATCCCTGAAGAACTCTGTCTGTGTAGGAAGCTAGTGGCTTTAGACCTAAGCCACAATCAACTTGAAGGTGAAATTTCTAGTAAATTTTCCGACATGCCGGTTCTCGGCCTCCTTGACTTATCGGAAAACCAATTTTCCGGTGAGATTCCGGAGAATCTGGGAAGTGTAGAGTCTCTTGTTCAGATAAACATCTCACACAACCATTTTCACGGAAGTTTACCTTCCACCGGAGCTTTCCTTGCCATCAATGCAAGCGCGGTCACCGGAAACAACGTCTGTGACGGCGGCGACACTTCATCAAGCGGTTTACCACCGTGCAAAAACAACAACCAGAGCCCGACTTGGCTGTCCATCATGCTGTGTTTCTTATCCGCACTAGTAGCGTTCGCGGCGGCTTCTTTTCTCGTGTTCTTTGTTCGTAGGAGGAAGAGATTGTCGAAGGTTCTAAGAAGAGTGGAGGAGAATGAGGATGGAACATGGGAGATACAGTGTTTTGAATCGAAGTGTTCGAGGTTGATTAACATGGAGGATGTTTTGTCGTCGGTTAAGGAAGGGAAAGTGGTGTTGAAGGGGAGGAACTGGGTTTCGTACGAAGGGAAGTGCATGGAGAGTGAGATGCGATTCATGGTGAAGGAAATTAGTGAGTTGAATTCTCTTCCGTTTGGGTTCTGGGAAGAGACGGTGAAAATTGGAGGGCTTAGGCACCCTAACATTGTTAGGCTTATTGGGACATGTAGGTCTGGGAAGAGAGGGTACTTGGTGTATGAGCACGTTGAAGGGAAGAAATTGAGTGAGATTTTGAAGGGTTTGAGTTGGCAAAGGCGAAGGAAAATTGCTGTTGGAATTGCGAAAGCGCTTAAGTTTTTGCATTGTAACGGTTCCTCCATGGTTTTGGTAGGTGAGTTGTCACCGGAGATTGTTTTGGTGGATAACAAGGGTGTCCCTCGTGTTAAGGTCACCCCTTCACCCTACGTTGCACAAGGTACGTACTTAATTGATTTTTTTCAGATATGAACAAAATTTGGATAATCCCATAACACAATGTCTTATTTTCAGAGGCGGGTGTTACAGAGAAGAGTGAGATACATGGTTTCGGAGTAATGTTGATTGAATTATTGACGGGAAGAAGAGCGATGGACACAGAAGCAGGGAATGGAAATGGCATGCACAAGAGCATTGTGGAGTGGGCCCGCTACTGTTACACCGATTGTCACCTTGACACGTGGACAGATCCTGTGATGAAGGGTGGAGATCGAAACGACATCGTTGAGACAATGAATCTGGCGCTGCACTGCACCGCCACTGATCCCACCGCGAGGCCATGCGCAAGAGACGTACTCAAAGCCCTAGAGTCTGTTCACACCCACTTTTTCCTCCGGACCCTTTTTTGAATTTCAGTTTTCACTTTTTTGTTTTCTTTTATGGTTTTTAAAGTATTTTAGTTTAGTTTAAGTAAGTTGTTGTTGATCATGAAGAAGGGATTGCTATAGGGAAATGTTTGCTTGATATTTTATGCATATGCTTGACATACTGCTGATGAGTGTAAAACTAAATGTAAATAACTTGAATGTGATTAATAAATTAATTATATGAAATTATTAATTGCTAATCAAGTTCACGATCTCCATTCCCTCCTTAACCAAAAAGCTAGCTCATTAAAATTAAATCCCCTAGGAATTGAACTTTTGCTATGAGCATCTTTTTTCGTAACTTGAGATTAAGTTTGAACTTCTTAATATGATACCCGCTAATCCGGACTAGCTAGACCAGTGTGATTTTGATAACTCTAATAAAAATTAGTTAACTATTAAGTTTGTTTGATGCTTTGTCTGTCGTTATTCTTTTGTTTGGTAAGATAAGATTATAAGAGTTATCTTGTGCTTATTTTATTGCTTTTTTATAATTTGATTAATGTTTTCGAAATGAATTGCTTATTAAACCAGTAAAAGTAATTAGTGATCGGTCATTAAATTAATAGTAATAAAAACTTGATCTAAACGAGTTATTTAACCGGTTTACGATGTAACTAATCGGTTTGGTTAAATTTTGATAACAATAATTTTTATCTTAATGAAAAAGTTGGGTTAGAAATAAGTATATAATAGGATAATGAGTCTCTCTATCATGAAGGGATTGCTAGGATTGAGCTATATCCAAATTTTCTACATTCCTCAAATATACATACAGTAGATTCCATTTTTATATAAAATTATCTTTAACATATATTAAATTTTAATATTTTAAACAATTTAAAAGGTTAAAATAAAAGATTATTAAACACAGTATTTGGATAAAAATATAATTAAAATTAACTCTTAATATAATTAGGGGAATGTTTGCTTGAAATGAAGTTGTTTTGTAAAATTAGTTTAAATTTTGTTAAATGTATATAGTATTTTAATTATGTGAGAGATAAAATTTATTATTTTTTAAAAATATAAAATTAAAATAATAATTAAGTAATTAATGAGAGAGGTTATAGTTTTAATTAAGCTTCTATTTTTTGTGTTCATCAATCAACTCGAATATTAAAAAACCCAAAAATCCATACTATATTGACTCTCTTTATTTAAGATATTTTCTCTCTCATATAAGTATTATTAGAAAGAAAAAAAAGTAATTATACGTACATTAAACTTCTAGTAGGACAAGGAATATAATTTCTCTTCTATCTAGACAATTAAATAAAAATGAAAAAAATATTAGCATTACTAATACTCCCTACATTCCTATTTAAGTATCAAAGAAAAAAAATTACATAAATCAAGATATGCATTTATATTATCTTAATATTTTCATTTATTACGCCACATTAATAATCTTTATTTAACATATATTTTCGCTCTCAGATATTGTTAGAAGAAAAATAAGATTATTATGGGTAGAAGTAGTATTATTTAGAAGGAGTTTGGCATTAATAAAGAAAACAATGGGAGCAAAGAGGTAGCCGCATCAGATTGTGGAAACGCAACAACAACACTCATTCTATTATTTATTCATTTTTTGTCCCATTCTCACTACTCCTCCACAAATTTCCCATACAATACACAGGCCAACTAACTAAGAAAGCCAAAATACAACAAAGATGGTTAGTTTAATTGATATATTTTGAACTCAATTCAATTGGGAAAAGAGTTATAAATATGAAAAAATTTTAATGGTTATATACTATTAGAAACAATCAAAATTTCATTAAATTAATAATAATTTTTTTATTAGTTAAATCTCAGTTTAGTTGACGCTTTTTTGTTATTTGGATTCTAATGGAATTGTTTGTGTTGATAGCGAAAGATGCAAAGGCAAGGAATTCTGGGATACACGATGCTGGCTTCATGTCTCCAAAGCCATTCCCGCACTTTCCTCTGCTTTAGTATTCTCTAAATGTAACTCAATTTCAAAAACCAGCCAGTGCTCTCACATAGAGTACCAGATACTTTTCCTTAACTAAATTTGTCACAAAAATATCCTATATTTTCAATGATGTGTGACTTTATGATTAATAGGTTACTTGAGACCTATATCAATATTTCCGATGTAATTAAACATATCATAATTAAGACATATTATCACATCTAAATACACAACATACAATAATTGACAAAATAAATGTATATCCGATGTGAAACAATTCATGAACTTTTCTGAATCAATTGAGTGTTTACTACTCCTAGTTTGATTTGCCTTAATTTTTACTATGTGATATTCGTCTAATGAGATAATGTTCTTAGACATACAAACTAGATAGGATTAGAGCTGTCAAAACGGGTCAACCCGGCTCACATGGGTTGACCCATCACGAGTTGAAAAATTTTGTAACCCAACCCGGCTCGCTTTCTTGAGTGAGCCAATTTTCTCAACCTGGTCCAACCCACTAGGTGGCTCACGGGTTGGCCCATCTTTTAAAAAATAAAAATAGGAAAATGTTAAAAAAATATTTTCCTCACATTCCAATACCAATTTTTTTATTTTTCTCACATTCCAATACCAATCAAAAATAGAAAAATATCATAATTCATTAATCCATAATCCATATAAAATAGGAAAATAGAAAAATGGCAACATTCGAAGCATGACTTGACAAATTAATTTCAACTTCCTCCATTTTTTGTTCATCAATTTCATTCTCTCCTACAAAATTCAAACACAAACATATAATCAAAATATTATAATTTGTTAAAAAACTAGAAAAAGGCTTCATGTTCCAATGTTGTGCGTCACGGAACGAGGGATAGAAGGTCTGGTCAACACGTCAGTAGAGAGGGGAGGAGAGAAGGTCGTGTCTCGTGTGTGGACGGTGAAGAACGCAAGAAGCAGAAGGGGGAACTTGAGTCTCATGCGAAACTGGAAGACAAAGTTGGAAGTAAGAAAAAATTAAGGCGACTTGTAAGTTGTGATGTCAGTGGAGTCCCCTGAGTCTTGACCCCATGTGTCTCTGATTGTGTCATGTACCCGCCCGTGTGTTGCCATTTTATTTTTTTATTCACCAACCCGTGGGTCAACTCGGTTCACCATAAGTTTAGCCTACCGTAAGTCGGGTTTAATTGGTCGAGCCAGAAAAAGCTTTGGTTCGAAAATGAGTCATATTTTTCAATCCAACTCACCTAAAATCCACCTCGAGTCGGGTTGGCTCATGGGTTGGAACCCATTTTGACGCCTATAGATAGGAGTAGGAACCTCTCAATAAGCACTAGGATATGTTAACCTATCACTAATCTATCCTATTAACAAGCCCAATTACAATACTTATTTGAATAGATAATTCTATTTAGATTGTTATATATTATAATTAATAACAAAATATAGATATAATAAACTAATAATGTTTATCCATAAATATTAATATAATAATATATTAATTCAAATATTAAAACTAAAAATTCCAACATTCTCCCACTTGGATAGCATTATTAAATTATAGAACACAAAAAATTCTATTCTTCGAACAAGTTATTAATTATTATCTGGAAAATAATTATAATCATGCAATAGTATATAATCATATACGATAAGGATAATACACCACAACAATTTATATCCCATCATGATATAGATAAGGAAATATGAATTTTATTTCCACAAGTTTCAAATATCTAAAATGCTATAAAAGATATGTCAATAAAATGATGTCAACGAAAAAACATATCTCAAAAATACAATATACCATTTGAAACTCTCACTCTAAACACTAAAACACTCAACAAATATCATATGAGCTACACAAATTCAAAAGCTCCAAAATAAGTCTTTAGTTACTGGATGGTATTATAACAAATAACCAAAACAGAATTCATTTTAACTTAAGTGCTTATAATAGCTCAAGAAAAAAATGATTGGGCTAGTCCAATGACATAAGTGATCACAAATGAGCTAAATAAACTGCTCTACAATATGACATCCAATTAATCCAACTTATACGAATTACAAACTCTAGAAACGTTTCAACTGCAATCCCATACTCTTCACTTATATGTGGTACATTAATCCAACTTCTATCTATAAATTTGGCTCAATGCAATACTTGAGGTGTGACACTATTCAACACACAATACATCTAGTCAATTGGAATAAAGAATGAATCCTGTAAAATATTATTGCTATTTATATTTTAATGAAATTATTACCTAAAGTAAAAGATTAAAGTAAAATTATAACCAGTTCATGAAATTCAAACATTTGAAAATTTATATGTATATAGATATGTTAATTACTCATAATAATGGTTTAGATTTATTTCTCTCACTCACACCCTAAGAATGTCTTTTTCATTTATGATACATCGTCTATACTAATTACTTAATTAATTATACACATGTCAATGAAATTTGAATTTGTTGATAGATAACCGAGTTAAGATTTATTTGAGTGGCTTTTATGTTTTAAAAAAATTGGATTGGTGTGTGTATAAGAAATATTAGTGAATTAGGGCTAAGAACCAATTACGTTGATGTTATGGGAGTTATGTATTTTAAGTGTTTTTGAATATTAATATGTATTAAAATTACAAGAAATATGTGTGATTTTTAAAATAAAATTAAAATATTGAAGTACCTTTATAATATAAATTCAATAAGAAATCCTTCAATTAATCCCAAAAAGAAAGAACTCCTCTTGATATCACTTGTTTGGCTTAGTGTATATGATTACAAATACAATAAGAAATAGTACACAAATTTCAAACTTTTATTGGTATCAAATACATCTTCATGCTTTATTACAGGCTCCCCTAAAGGTGCTTGAGAAGGTCGAATCGTAGCGGCAAGGACTAAATCTCAGTGGATCGTGGTAGCAAGACCACTCTACCACTTACAATACCCAACCACGTATTTAAGTCGTCTGCAAAAGATTCTACCAGCTGCTCGATGGGAATTACCCTTTATGGTGTCTCACACAGCTCATTCACCATGTGAAGCTCACCAAGAGTACCACCACGGGTAGGCAACACAAGGACCAAGGGTAAAACACCAAGACCAAATAGGCACAAGGTGAAAGAGAATACAAGTTGCTTGCAAGTTGTTCAATGCACATTAAGCATGGATCAGGCAAGCACCTTCACCAACCACAACTCACATTAATGAAAACATCCTTGGAAAATGCTTTCGTAGTTGTTTGTCTTTCATAAATCCAAGAATTTCACCGCTGGCTATGAAATACGAATGCCCACAACTGTCCCTATTAATCATTACTTCGATCTCGAAGGCCAACACAATAAGATCAGAATCCTATGATGTTATCACATGTTAATATATCCAGAGCGTAGGCTTGCTTTGAGCACTCTAATTTCTTCAAAGTAACAGCGCCGGAGGCACGACCCGACTGACCATTACTTCATCTTAATACTAATTTAATGCTTTATTTCGTGCTAGTTAAATTTTATACTAATAAAATTTATCCTATCAATCTATAAATTGTGTTAGGAAATATGATAATTTTTTATACAGTGGTGTCATATGTGTAGTGGTATGTGTATGAATTACTACATCAAGGGAGGCATTTTATCAAACACATGGTGTGTAATGCGCATCAACGTCTACTCATGCTATGTCTCAATACATAACCTATAGTCAATACAATGGTAAGCAAAGAAAACACAGATTCAGACACCCTCAACGCAACGACAAAGAAGCACGAAGAGTATAATAACTGCTCGTGTGTCAAGGAAGAAGAAAACACCACCAACTTCACGCGCAACGCGGGTTCTAGTAGGAAACGAAGTAATGGATGCAATGCAGGTTCAAGGACTCACGTATGTAGTGTTCAGGGTTTAAAGGGTGTAAAAACACAAAGGGTTTTAAGCAATGTAGAATGTGACTTTAAACGAAGTGTGTAGGACACTCTACTGAACCGAGTTCATAAGGATCTAAGAACTTGATTCAAACAAGAACTTCCCCTAGAATCGAGTTCATAGGCGTATTTAAAAAACACAATAAAAGGTGCGGCCAAACCTACCTACAAACACGGTTCCCCCCCCCCCCCCCCCCCCCCCCCAAAACCAAGTTCATAGGTTTATTTAAAAATAAAAAAAAGTACGGCCTAAAAACTCGGTTCCCTTAGAACTGTGTTCTTAGATACTCGTTTCCTAGATAATCAAGTTCGCATCATGTGTTTGTAGACCATTTTTGCACTAGTGATTATAATTAATAACAAAATATAAAGATAATAAATTAATAATTTTTATTCACTAAATATTAATATAATAATGTATTAATTCAAATATTAAAATTAAAGTTCTAACAATGACATCTTATTTAATGGACATATTATTTTCACATAATTGTCTATTGAGCCTACGAAGGCAGGCTAGCTAGCTCAGGACCTTCAAGTTCAGCGTGATAATAGCTTAATCTTAAAAGTTAATTAGTTGAAAATATAAGGTTTAGAAGGAGCCATACTTTGAATTAAATTGGGACATCAAACGTTTACACAAATGGTTAACATTTGGTATTGCTGCGACTTAATTATTGATGCATTCACATTCAACGTTCGCATTGTCATAATAATACAATCACAAAATCTAACCGCTGACAGACATTCAACAGAAACTTTTGATATTATATTACAATGTATACAATGATAAGGCGACGCATTTTTTCTTTTTGGTTTGAATGCAAACTGTAAATGAGACCTTTAGCGAGGTTATGATTATAGACACTGATTAGATTTCTTCCTTATGGGAGACTCCATTCGTTTTTCTGTTCAACGATGCAATTTTGAGTCCATGATTATGGCTGTACATTGCCAATCACTGGTGATGCCTCTTGTTTCCATCCATACATAATAAGCTTAAATCATAATAACAATGGATTAATTTAACTTTTGTGAATTGGCTAGAGAAAGCAAATGATCCCAGTGAATAATATTTTTGAAATTTTAATTTTTGATCGAGTTTAGCATCATATAATTCATGTAGTTACTCAGTAAAAGACTAAGAGAAATACACAAGTATCTTGTTGTTAGCATTGAGTTTTTTAAAAGTATAAATTTAGATGAGTTGGATTCTGAAATTAGTATTAAGTTGTTGATGAATATAGGTTATTGGAAATTACATTATTTGATATCCTATACCTTAAATTAAAATAAGTAACTACTGGGAAAGTGTTGGTTTTAACTTATACAAACTATGTTGGGTGAGTGTGGTGAATTAAATTTTTATGAATGAAAAACATCTAGTCACTAACCCCTATCATTTTATACATTGACAGTTAATATAGAGAATTAGTTGTAGGGTTACCGGCAGTAAACAATCCAAAACAACACTCACACATGTTACTTTCTAATTAGGAGATGGAGATATCTGATTTTATTGAGTAATTAATTACGTGATCATGACCAATTACATTTCTTAATATTTCTTTCTTTATTGTCACAGAATAAGCTGCTATATGCACTATATATGGGAAGAAAATAATCCTTATCTTGATTTGGGCAAGTGTGTGATTAAGCACTAAATGCATTCCACTTGGGAGGTAAAAGTAGTAGTACATTGGGGAGCTTCCCAAAACCAGGCCAGACCACAAACTTTCTTGTGACCCACCTTCCTTCCATGTTATGATGATAGTGCTGAGAGTCTTCCTTTTTTTAATAAAATTTCCCTTCTTTTCCCCTTTTTCTTTAATACAAGTTCAAATTTCTTTCTCATGTAATGGCCTCTAAGCAATGATGGCTGTGCAAGAATCCTTTTATCTTTTGTTCAATCAGAACTCTTGGAGGGTTTCCACAGTTAGAAGATTCCATCAGTAAAGATGAGTCTAAGCATAAAAATATAAACTAGGTGACATTATGAGGAACAAACCAGCTCAGTCTGGCTGGCATGGATATGATCAGCTGCAATGTTTGTTTTTCTCAAAAGCCCCCCAAGATTTCAATTATAGCCCTCGGAGACCATGCAAAAGGTTCTTTGGCTTCATTCTTTCAAGTCAAAAAAGCCCCTTTTCCCCTGATTTTTGTTTTCGTAAAGTCCTCTTCTTTGCTAGTAACAAGTGTTTGAATTGTTAATGTCTTCATCACATTTTTCTCTTCTTTTCTCGCTCTGTAGATCACAATAAAAACAATTTTCATGTATGTATATGCTTCTTTCATAAAAGACAGCTGGCTTTTGTTTTCAGACTTTAATGTACTTAATCATAATATTGGATCCACGTGCAACCCCTCGGATATTGCAGAACACACCCACCCACTTGACACATTTTATGGAGAAAAGGGGTCACCCTATAGTGCTGTTGACTCATGCATTACAAGTACGAAAGCTATTGCTATTCTTTAGAGTGAAACCAAGCATGGTATGCAACAGGAAAAGGAATACTTTAGGAAATAGTTAAGCCATCACAGGACATCTAATTTCAGAAAGCTGCTTAGAAAATTCAAATGCTGCTATATATATTTTTTAATTGTATTAAATTTTCATTAAATTGTCTCAATTATGCATTAGGCTACTTAAGGAAAGATGTAAACAATTTAATGTTACAAGAGGATGGTTATGATTAGTTAGATAATTACTGATGTGTTGATAAATGAAGGTTGGAAGATTTGGAAATTGACTTTGAGCATGTGGCAGCACTCTTGCTTAGCTGAAAATGCATACTGATATGCTAATTATTGTGACTTTCACTTAATCCGAGGAATTGAATTGAATGGTTACAGAGATCTTGCTGTGTTTAAATCTAGTCAATTGAAAGTAGAGATCCTATAGTAATGAATCTAAAAAGATACTTTACTTTTGTCTCTAATTTGTACTTTATTAATTCATAAGACTTTGGTTTGTCTCTCATTCGTTAATGGGCAGGGTCAAAGATCACATCAATATCCCTATATACCACTTCAACAAACAAAAGAAAGACACTTTCAGGAAACTTTGGGGTCGATTCCCTTTCAATGGACAGTAACTCTGGTAAAGTAAAATACAAATTGGGAGTCCTTTTGTTATATATGCCCTGTTATCCTAACCTGCTCTTGAGTTGAACTAGGCTTTGTTTCTTACATGTATATGCCTAACCAGTCTAACAGTGGAGGGATAGCTTTGGAAAAACAGACAAGTAACTTTCTTTTCATTTTTTTGGGCAATTGAGAAATTAAAGCCGCACATCAAAACGTATTTTATTAGTTTTAAGATATTAATTACATAGCGAGTGGTATATGAAAGGGAGGGAATACTTTCAGGACATTCAATATTTGTATGCAGCTTTTGTTTGGAATATAAAGAATGGTTATTAGAATTGGACCGGATTAGTCGGTTTATGTCCCAGTGTTTTTATTAGTTTGGATGTATTAAAAAATTGATTTTTTGTTAAACTAGTCAAAAACTAGAAAATCAGTCAAAATACGGTTTTCATCCTTCAGTAATTTAATTCATTTTTTAAAAAATGAGATTTTTTTATTTTATTTGGTTTGAATTAGTGTGTTTTAAACATTTTAAGTATGTTATATAGTGTGTATTATTTTTAATCTTTCTTGCTATGTAATGTTTAAATTTTAATACACTTGTAGAATTTTGATTGGATAGGTTCCTATGTTCTCAGGAATGGTTAGTGTCTTTTCCAAATTGTGTTCAAATGACTCTAAATAGAACTTTATCTAATCATTGTCCTCTGTTGTTAAAAGCGATGGATGTGGATTGGGGCCTAAACTGTTTAGGGTTCTAGATTGTTGGTTGCGTGATCCTAATTTTAAGTCTTTTGTCGAGGAGTTTTGGAGAAATCTAAATGTTGAGGGATGGGGGTGTTGTAGTACTTAAAAAAAATTGAAGAGACTGAAACAACTAATAAAGGTGTAGAATTGGTTTGGTTCAGACAAAGTTGAAGGAGATGGAGGCCAAAATTAAAAATTTGGACATAGAAGAGGAGAGAGGCGATTTAGGTGAAGAGGGTGTGTTGCTTTGTAAAAACATGCTAGCAGAATTGTGGAAATTATCTAGTATGGAGGAATTGATTATGTTTCAAAAATTTAGACTGCGTTGGTTACAGGAAGGCGATTCTAACACTAAATTTTTCCATGTAGTTATTAATAAAAGGCAAAGGAGTAGTGTAATTGTGGTTGAACGATTTATGGGAGGAAGCCTATTAAGGTGAAGAAGGGTGTAAAATCTTTTTTTAGCAGAAATTTATGCGTGATCATTGGAATAGGCTAGTGTTGGACGGTGTTGCATTTCCATTGTTAAGTGAGGAGGATAACTTGAAAATCAATGAGAAATTTACGGAGGAGGAGATTCATTTGGATGTTTAGGAGTGAGAAGGGTCGAAGAGTCCATGTCCTGATGGGTATAATTTCAATTTTATTAAATCTTTTTGGAGCCTATTGAAGGGTGATGTTTGTAAAATGATGGATGATTTCTATGTATCTAGGGTGTTACTGAAAGACATAAATGCTTCTTTTTCAGCTTTAATTCCAAAAGGAGTATCTCAATCAGGACTAGGTGACTATAGGCCTAGTTTTTTGATTGGGTGCTTATATAAAATTATTGCTAAAATTCTAGCTAGATGTTTGAAGGATGTAATTGGTGGATTAATTTGTGAGAACCAATCAGTCTTTATGGGTGGCAGAAATATGTTAGATGAGGTGGTTATTACAAATGAGCTTATTGATGATGTAAAGAGGATACGTAAATCATGCTTGATTTTTAAGGTTTATTTTAAGAAGGCATATGACTCAGTTTGTTGGGATTTTTTATTATATATGTGGAGATGGATGGGGTTTACAAGTAGATGGAAGTGTTGGATCGGGGGATGTCTATAGTCTTCGTCTATAACGGTTCTTGTTAATGGGAGTTCAACAGTAGAATTTGTTATGAGAAGGGGTATTAGACAAGGTGACCATATGGCTCCCTTCTTATTTCTAATTGTTACAGAGAGGATCAGTGGATGCGGGAGGCTATGAATCAGAATTTTTTCAAAGGAGTTTGTGTGAGGGAGCAATAAATTTACATCTCATATCTGTAATTTGTTGTTGATACTCTTTTCAAAGGGTAAGTGTTTGGAAATCATAATTAATATAAAACAGTAAATATAAACCAATAATTAGCAATTTATCGCTATGTCATCGTCATATCCAGTTCACCAAGCTTTCAGTAATCTCATACATACTAGTATGAACACATTTCATATAATACTCAATTCATCCATAATTCAAGAGTCAACCATCACACATGAA
This sequence comes from Clitoria ternatea, assembly GCA_037962975.1. NCBI lineage: Eukaryota > Viridiplantae > Streptophyta > Magnoliopsida > Fabales > Fabaceae > Clitoria > Clitoria ternatea. The sequence continues at coordinate 292,516,342 of CM075670.1, forward strand.
AACAATATCATTATTTAAGTCCATATTTAACACAATTGAATAATCGCCAATATAAACATCATCCTCATCAAATCAAATATAACACAACTGACTCCCAAGCACTTATTATGATGCCTAGTATCTGATACTAAAAGGATTGACCTTAAGTTGGGGGTCCTACTTGACACCATGTGAACCCGAATTGGCTCTCCACCTCAACCACTGGCTCCTACTTGACCATTGGGTAGCTCAACTGGGTCTGACTTGACCATGGGAGCCAAAAGCGAGGGGCAACATATATCGTCGGTCGTCCTCAACCATACAACCACATAAGTTCAATTACTTTCTTTAATTTCTGATTCAAATGGCATGAAAGTCTCACCTTGTAATTATTCAGGGCGGCCACTCAGACTTGACCCCAAATATACTCTAACGCCTCATATTATTATATTATCACCAGATATCACAATCATCAACTTATGAGCAATTAACAACGTCAATCATATAGTTCACCATCGATATTTCACAATTCTAGTCATATCAGATCATTTGATTTTCATCATCACAATCATTAACTTATATCAGATCATTATGCTTATATATATATATATATATATATATATATATATATATATCAACATTTACATCATCATTATTAATATGTACATTTTTCTCTATCATTACTCATTAACATGAGATCATCCCCATCTCAACTTACTATCATATATTTACTTAGTCCTCATTAAAGAAAATACAATTATCTAATTCACCACACTTAATTCTTGCTATCATCATCATGATGTCAATTTAAAATTTTACATTACTCTTCAACATATATAAATAAAAGTGTCAACATACTCAATTTTCATCATATTCCTTAATTTATCATCGTATCTTTCATTCACCTCATTGTTACTTATAATTAGATTATAACTTCCACCAATCTCTATTTCTTATCAAGGTCATTGCTACCATTTATGATTTCATGTCAATTCATACAGTCTTATTCTTACATGGATATGGTTTATAGGTTTATAACCATAAGTTATCACGTTTTATTTTATCTTTCAATCAATCATTATGTACAACATTTCCATTCATGTACAAAATCATAGATTCACCATTTAATCCCCACATAATTTAAATTATACTATATGCCATATAAGCCAAGCTTCTAACTCATATTATTTAATTTATCTCACATCATTAACTAATCAACACCATTACATATATATCCTAAAGTCACCATTTTCATGTTTCTTCAATCAAGTTCACTTCCTATCCACAATGGACATATATATTCTTCATTTACTAATTATCTTATACCTAATATTATTTCACATTAAACATCCATTATAATTCTACAACCCCATTTCATTTGTGAATCACAAATCTAAGATTTAAATCGCCATACATTTTAACTTACAAACACCAAGATAATAGTTCATACATAATTCATACAATTTAATCAATCATACCCCGTTAACTAAGTAGTTAGCTTCAAATAGTTCTAAAAATCCTCAATCCTTCTTATTTATCAATTTATGCCATATTCATATATATATATATATATATATATATATATATATATATATATATATATTGCCTAACCACGCTCTGAATTCCTCCTATTCCATAATCGCACTATTTTCCTTTTGAACCTACTTAGGCGTTAGTCGATTCTAATTAATTATGACTCAAACACCCCCTTACCTCGATTCCAAGCTTTCGTTAACTATTCTTGATGTCAATTGTGCCCCACGACTTGATAATCCATCGACTCACTTCCGACTCTGAATTTCGATATCCACTTCACTTAACGATCCACTGAAACTCGTTCTGACACCTACGATCATCGAAACATATAACCCATTAGTCATTAACGTTACCCATGCCTTCTAAAACCTCAAACAAGCTCTACCTTGCTAAGAAAATCTGAAATAACCCTTTCCCCCCACAATACCATACACAACCAAGTGGGGGAAGATGAGGGAATAAGCGAATTGAAACCCATTGTCCCAAAAATCACATTTATGCCTCACATTACCATAGAATGCAAAACAAAACAAACTTCTCCCGATGGAACCACCCCATGCACGACTAGATAGAGAAAATGAGAAAGAGAGAGGAAACTCAAAATTGTGAGTTCTAAAATGCTCATCTTACTCTCCCGATCTCAAAAACGTAATTGATTTCAGATTTCGCCAATGAATGGTCCTCCGATTTTTAGCTTGAAGTTATGAAAATAAAAGAAGAGAAGAAAGCCATTCTCTGCCTCACGTTAACGTATTCGAAGAAGAAGAAAGATGAAGTTTTGAATTTTATTTCATTAAGGGTAATTTTGTCATTTGCCTATTTCTTTTCCATTTTTCTTTTATAACTTAATTAAAACTTTTACCTTTACCTCTTTGATAATCAAAATTTACCATCACCTCATTATTTTAATTTTTAGATTTAACAATCACCCAATCGGATTAATTTATTTAATTCCACAACTTTAATTATTTAAAATTTATTTTATAATTAATAATGATTTCTAAAAATTCTAAATTAACTTAAAATAATTTATTTATAAATTTTCGCCAATCACCAATTTTTAAATTAATAACCCGGGATGTTACATAGTTTGTGGGGCAATGTCATTTAGTCAAAATACGAGTATGATGTTCATTCTAGTGACTGGGAGGTGTTTAGAAAAGGTTCTAGATGGTGGAGAGATCTGAGGTGTGTCTTAAAACAGTCAGATGATGGTGTATGGTTTAGGGATAATGTGAGAAGAGTCGTTGGTAATGGTTTTCATATTATGTTTTGGTTGGATTTTTGGATAGGGGAGCGAGATTTAAAGTTATGTTTTCCAAGATTATTTTTAGTATTATCTCAACAAGATGTTTCTTTAGCTAAGATGGGTGTGTGGGTAGGGGATAAGTGGGTATAGGATCTAAAATGTCATAGAGAGCTATTTGTTTGGGAGCAAGATTTGTTGCCATATCTTCATTAGCTTCTCCATGGTTTTGATGGTGTACGTGATAATGTTCAAGATTCTTGGTCATGGTTGGGAGATCCTTCAGGTTGTTATTTTGTAAAGTCAGCCTATAGTCTTGTGCATCAAGATATAGATTTATGGGATGCATCTTTTGTGTGGTTGTTTTGAACTACCAAGGTTCCACTCAAAGTGGTGGGTTTTGGATGGAGGCTTTTGTTTGATCAAATATAATCCAAACAAAACTTTTCTACTCGTGACTATGCTTTGGATAATTCATCTATGTTTTGTGTCTTTTGTGGTGATTGTGTGGAGACAAGTTCTCATCTACTTTTCTCATGCAATATTTCATATTCCTTGTGGCAAAAGTCTTATGCTTGGTTGAGTTTCTATTCAGCTTTGCAAGTTGAGTGTAAAGGCCATTTTGAAGGTTTTTGGGTTTGGGCAATGGTTCTAGAAGTAAACATGGACTTGATGTTGTTTGGTTTACTACTGTTTAGACGATTTGGGGATGTCATAACAATGCTATTTTTAGGAATGAAAATGTTTGTTTGCATAAAATGTTTGAATTAATACAATATATAGGAGTTAGGTTTGACTTAAGTCTCGAATGAAAGACTTTTCTACAGGTTTTGTGGAGTGGTATAGGGAGCCTCTTTTATGTATTTCAGGTTTGTAACTATTTGGTTTTATATGTGGGTTAAGGTACCCCTTATACCTTTTTAATGTTATTTTCTTTTGCTGATAAAAAACACTTGTAGAATTTTCAACATTTTATGTTATGGTATAATGTGTATTATTTCAACCACGATTCGACCATTAATTTGATTAGTGACCCTTGAATTGGTGTCTTCACTGGTTTAATAATCGATTTGAAAACATTGATATAAAGTGTTGTTGATGCTTCGATAAAAAATGTGCTAATAAAATAGTATATAATTGTAATTACCTTAAGGTTCTCTGTTATTTGTGTTAGGTAATTTTGATTCATGATGAGCTGAGACGTGTTATGATAACACTGCCCTTAAGGATTTATTCACCTAGGACGTATCCCCTAGGATTTAACACCTCCTTTTAGGAGACCTAGGATCAGAACTAGTAGAAATAAATTAAATATTTTTATGTAACCCGATACCAGAAGAATTGTATTTGTATCTATATGTCTCCTTAGGGAGAGAGAAAACCATTAATTAAACAGGAGTATAAGTCAATTAATTTTACAAATAATATCTGAATAAGTTGCAGATAATATCCAACCAACTTAGAGATAAGATTTAACTAAGTTTAAAAATAAGATTTGACTTAATCAAAGTTTATCTATAAGTTATAAATAATATTTTATAATGATAAAATAATTTGTTACTCTTTTTTAATTTAAAATAAGATAAAACTTTATTTAAAACTTTTGAAATATAATATAATTTTCAACAATCCCCCACATATTTCAAAAGCTTTAAATATATGTAATCTTTCAAAATAAAAATATTTATTTGGGTTAACAATATGGATGTTGATGCATCAAATCTGGTGTCTTTTGGACTATGAACCAGACTCTAGAATAATAAACTTAACATACAGTGCATCGATGAAGCAATGCTTCTATGAACCAATGACACTTTAGTGTATGATACAGGTTTATCAATCACATTACACCCTCTCAATTTCTACCATTATCATTGTTTTGAATTAATAGGTTGTACACATGCCTCGTAATTTATGAGTGCTTTAAAAATTTTGCCATTTAATTCCATAGAAGCATCCCCACTCCATACTCACATAGGTGTTTTCATCAAGTGTATAATTCACTTTTATACACCATCCATAAGAGATATGAAAACCATTAAAAGCTTTTAAGCTTAACCATTTTCAGTATAGTCTAGCACTTCTCACATACACCGTAGGAAAAGAAAAAAAGGAAAGAATGCTAGCAATACCAACTAAGTAACTTGTTATTACCTATATAAACCTTCGTCATGGGATCTCCTATCATAAAAATTAGGTTGTCATCACTGTTAGTTATAAATGGCTCAAGTCTTATTCCCCTCAGTGTTTGACTCACTAGCTTTTCCCTTTGTGAGACTCAAGATCAAAATAATTTTGATCCATGATTTATAGCTACATTACTTAATTATAATATACATGTACATATCTCAAGATCTCAATATAAATACTATTATTTGTTTTTTCTATTGGCAATCACAACATACAACTTAGGAAAACACATTTCTTCCATATATGTGCTAAGAAAAATTTCTTAGCTAATTAGCCTTAAATTTTACCAAGTGATAAACCATGACCTTCAATTCAATTTAGGTTACATGGGTCTACTTGATAAATTTCAAGTAATAAATTTTCTTCAGAGTAAACTAAATCTACATGAAATGAAATTTAGTCTCGACTAAATTAAATTAGTCAACATCACTGTGTCAATAACGTAGTGGAAAACTCAAAATCGACTAAATTAAATCAGCTAGTCCACATGACTATGTCAATAACATAGTGGAAAACTCAAAAGTAAGGAATATCATAACTCATCTTTTTCAAGAGTAAAATAAATTCAATTTGAATTTATTCTCGTTTAATATTGGATTCAAGTAACGTCACCATAACTTTAGTATGATGGAAATTCTCAACATACACTATTATGACACCATAATTTATAGTATCTCTCAAACACTTTATGAATCCAGTAAACATAACCATAAAAATTTATGATTTTGTAAAAATTAATAAACTCATTATAAATAATACCAAAGTTCTTCGTACCTCTCAAGTATAGTGGTTATACGGGTCATCCCGCCCTACAATAGGCTGGCCTGCGGAAATGGGTTGATTTTTTGAGCCTGTGTCAAGACCACGAACCTATGGGCCAACCCACGGGCTAACCTGCTTATGGGAAAATGTTTTTTTGTTTTTTTTCTCTTTTGAAATTATTTGGCCTTAATCATTTTTTTATGAAACCAAAAACATATATAATTAAACATATTTAATTATCCAAAATCTCAACAGTCCAACCATGATTCATGAAATAAACTTATGAAATTTTAAATTTGAAAGTTTTATTATCCAAATATAAACCTTAAATACAACAAATAGGTTTCAAATGCATGATAATAATTAATAACATCACTAATATCTTAAAAACTCCAAATATAATTACAAAATACATAAAAACAACAATAGATACAATAATTCCATGAGTCAAATAATCATTGTGCTTGAACAAATATGCTCATTCTTTTTATAAATTATTTTAAATATATATTTTTTATTTTTACTTGGCCCACGAGTTGGCCTGTAAACCCGCGGGCTAGACCCGTTTTAAACCGTGAGTTACACGGTCCCAACTCATGAGCCCGTATTTTAAATGGTTTAATTTTTTTACACGCAACCCGCATAAAGAGTAACTAAATAGGTCGGCTCGCGAGTCCGGACCGTTTACCCAGCTCTACTCTCAAGTACTTTATGAGTTCTACATGCATAGTAAAATTTTCATACTAACTCATAAGTACATAGAATTTAATAAATATTAATTATGACATGCTCATACCTAAGCAACAAAACATCCACTATATTTTCCTTTTATTGATATTATCGTAAGGAATCTTCATTAATTAATAATTCAAATTTCATGAGAATTTTTCAAAACAAGATATATGACAAGCATTACGCAACCCACTTGCTTATGATCAAACATTCAAAAACATATTTGTTTTTCACAAAGATAATGTACACATTTTCAAGTATCTAATTACATATAATATTTCTACATATACATATCTTTATGTTTGAAATTCAACATTTAAAATATAATGCAACTCTATGCCACACATATTCTGCATAATTATAATTCATAACTAAACCAAAATCAATTAAATTTGACAGACTCATTTGTGTCACATGCTAAGAAATTTCAAGCATATTCAAATCAACCCATAAGTATAAGTCATTATCGATCTTTTTATTTACCAATCAATTGATGCAACGATATCACTTAGTAAAGTCATCACATAAAGACATTTCCATTTTACACAATTATAATATGATAAAGTTATTTACTATGATATAAGATTCTATCAATAAACAAAATTAAGTTATTGCAAAATACAAGCTGATAAACTAGAGATGACCTTTTTTAATATTATATAATTCTGCTACATTTTCTATAACTCATCCACTACCGATGACCATAGTGATGAGTGCTTACTATCTTTCAGTAATACCTACTTCACATTTCATCAATACATTTTAAAGTCAACTATGTGAAACCATATATTTGTGGCATGTTATTGTCACCGATTGTAAAATTTCACCAAGTAATATAAAGAATGTTTCAAGAAATTTCACAAAAAAATTTAATATGAAATGAAAATTTTCTTATGTTCATGACACTTCACCCAAATACTATAAACAACCATTCTCTAGAGCAAAATAATTAAAAATAATAATGAAGATAAACACTTTTTCTCAACTCAATATATTATAATATTTTAGTCATTTAATTATTATTTATATATATTATTGAAATAATTATGCTCACAATGATTGTAATCCAACAACCATGTCAAAAATTATTGTCATCTTAATTAATAGCATATTTTAACAATAAAATCATGAGTTCATAAAACTCAATAAGCTCTCAACAATTTGGATGTACACATACTAGGCAACAAATCTATATTTTTTAATTGAGTGGTATCTTTATAAGGGATCCCATTGATATTGTATTTCATAACTCAAACTTCTTGAGAAGTTTCTCAAAATCATCGTTTATGATAGCTTTACACTATCACACTTAACATATTTGTTGCCCTCCAAGTTTATTGAGTTAAGCTCTCCAATGGTATAATAAACTAGTTCAAACTCTATCTTTCCTTTATGAAAATAGCCATAAATGTCATACCTCTTTTTTTATATCATCATTCATATGTATAGAAAATAAGCCTTTTCTATATTGTATCAACCTTACATGCATATGCATCAAATGGTTAAAAAAAACATCAGAGGTAAACTAGAGCATAAATAATAACATAAAGCTTTATATTCATCATTAAAAAATAATGATAATAGAGCTGTAATTCATCTACTTTCATTCCAACATCATTTACACATGCTCTCCAATAGACAATATATAAATTTCACATAAATTATCTAATTAATTAATAAAATAAGACTATATAATTTTAGGAATTATATACTATCAATAATTTATGTTCAGGACTCTATGCACCATTGAAGACCAGTCGCCTTAACTTGTTAACCAAGATAGATCAAAGCTTTTAGTCCATCAATCAAAATAAACATAAGAGATTTTAACAAAAGAACTAGTTATTGTTATAAAATATATGAAGGGAACTTATCAAATATTGATAAGAGTCACTATAAGGCATGAACCTTGGCAATTGAAATTTGTTGCACATTAAATATAAAGAAACATATTTTATTGCAACGTAACATGACTCTGTGAATCTCGTCATATTAACTATATAATCATATAACAACATGCACTTCCACAATAATTTCATGGATTAAAAAATATTTATAACCACAAAATTGAATTAAAAAAATTACAATTTAACAAATAGATTGTAGACACATTCAAAAATCAATTACACATCAAATAAAACCAACTAAAAAAATAAGTATTATCATACCTGCCTGTTGATCAATAGAACCCCCTAGGTGGTTTATTGGTTTACGCGAGCCAAGCTACATTGAGTGGCCTAAGCACTAGCTAAACAGGAAAGCTCGTTCAGGCTCACAATTTGCCAAAGGTCCATGACACTTGAGAACCTTGGCATATGAGCATGATGGCTATTACTGTCCTTACAACGAACGGAGAGAAGAACCTGACCAATGTTTACCCTGACACACGTCCCTTGCATTTCCCACCCTCAAGAAGCATTTTGTTGATGTGCAGGACATGGTAAAGGTGGACCCTCACGCGCAAGTGGAACACGTCCTTCCCCGTGTTTGCCTTGTACTTGTTGCATATTATTTGAGCAGCTTCAAGTTCTTCGCTCGGCATATTCTTTTTCTCTCAAGATACCAAGTGTACACAAAAGGGAAACTCATCCACGTTTTTCTTCTTCATCGTCTTCATGCGCACGTGACCCATCCTTGAAGCCAAAAAGAAATGCACACAGATAGGAGCAGAGTTGAGGCAACAGAGATGTGAGAGGAGTTTTTTTTTCTTTTGTACCGACAAAATTAATGCTTCAAAAATCAAAACAAAATTTTAATTTTGATTGGGGAAAAGGAAATTAAGATCAAATTAGGGAAAAGGAAATCAAGAATAAATCAAAAAAGAAAATCAAATAAATCCTTAAGATTGTTGGGTAATTTCAATTCACGATGAGCTGAGACATGTTATGGTAACACTGTCCTTGTCCTTAACAATTTATTTACCTATGGCGTATCCCCTAGGATTTAACAGCTCCTTCTAGATCTAGGATCATAACTAGTAGAGAAAAATTAAATATTTTTTATGTAATCTAAGACCAAAATGTATTTGTATGTCTCCTTAAGGAGAGAGAAAATTGTTAACTAAATAGGAGTATAAGTCAGTTAATTTTAGAGAAAATATCTAACTATGTTGCAGATAATATCTAACCAACTTAGAGATAAGATTTGACTAAGTCTAAATATAAGATTTGACTTAATCAAAATAAATAATATTTTATAATGATAAAATAATTTGTTACTCCTTTTTAATTTAAAATAAGATAAAACTTTATTTAAAATTTTTGAAATATAATATAATTTTTATAACATCCTTAATTTTTAAAATAAATTTTAATAAATCAAATAAATTTCCAAAAACAGGAGTCGGATTCGGTGAATAACATGCTCGGTTTTTCATCAATCCGACCGGTTATTTAAAATGCAATTAATTTACTTAAATTTCAAACAGATTTTAAATTAAATAAAATTTCAATATCTGTTTTACATAAGCCGACCAGCTCTTTAAAAATATACAAATACATAATTTCACTCGGTATTATCGTGAGCCGGCCAAGGCTTCCACTAAGACAATTCCGAGCTGCTGAGTGTCTGCACATATCATCGTTGAGCCCTTCATTCACTGAAAAATAAATGTAGAGGGTGAGCATAATATATCAAATAACAGTTATTAAATTGGAATAAAAATCCAATTAATAACTATAAAACCAATACTGATCATACTTGGCAATTCTAACTCACTCGGTAAATATTTAAATTTCCACTCGACAATTACAGCCATGTTACCACCCGGTAAATAAAACATCACTCGGTAATTCAATCAAACTGCACTCGGCGAGTAAAACATTTCACTCGGCAGAAACAGCACATCATACTTGGTAACATAATAATCCATTCGGCAGATAACAAATTGTTCATTCTCAAAACTGAGACATATACATATACTCATCATAACAGCATGTTCTCACAATAACACATAAAACAGTGTATGCACATGCTCAACCAAATGGATCCATTAAGTCACATACTTAATCAATGATCAACCAAAACGGGATCATTATTAAGTCTATCAAATTTTGTGTTGCAACACTGGCTCCCCAAGCCACAATTCAGCTCCTCGCTGATTCGGCCGTTTTACAGGTACCAAACCACTCTGCGCCCATAATGTAACACTGAGTACCACTCCCAGAGTGATAGCGGTCCTCTACCCAGTGCTACGGGCCGGCCTTGAGTCACACTCAAAGGCGTCCGTGGTATATAGGAACCACTACATCACAGTTCATATTCAAACATCACATATGCATATAAATATTGATCCGGTCTAGATACCGGCCCCCATACTTGTGACGTCAGACTGACCTCATATAAGGAAAACCGGTGTCCAGGTTCAACGTTACCACACCGGATATCCGTTGTCTGGTCATCCGCCCTCACTCCATGACAGCATCATTCATTTTCGCTGTAACGGTTCTATGTTCATTGATACGGGATATTTATATAATTGTTAGCTTTTCCCTGATAGCAAGAGAAGAGCCTTTTGATAACTTATCAACGAAGACACTGTTTGTAGCAAAATACGTCACATCAATGGCTTCAGAAAGTAAGTGGGCGTGTCAGCAGATTATGCGGAAAAGGTGATTATCCTCTCCTCTCTCTGGAGGATTGTACTCTGATAATTGACTTACCCCCCTGACACATTCTGAAAGTCGAGCCACCTTGATTGACACAATATACACGCAATCAGAGATAAGGGACCCACCTGCATCCAACGTCTCATTTTTTCTCTTACGTTCAACTATAAGAGGCCATATCAACACACATGCATGGTATCGTTATTCTATCTCACATTTTACTGTTATCACGCTTGAGTATTCATTCAGTTCATACACCCTTCTAACTTGAGCGTCGGAGAATCTTCGCAGGTGGCACCACCTTTCGCCCTCCTACAACGCGAATCGTTGGTGTGAAGGATCTCCAGGACAACAAGACCGGCCTCTCCCACTGAGAGACCGGATTAATACATCGGATATACACAGTTCCGGTGTGCAAACCCTAAAAACACCTGCATCCTTGTGGCTGGTCCCATACCGGATCCTAGACCCCGGTCCAGACCAGTTCATTGGCACGCCCGGTGGGACTCGATAGAGTTATTCCCATTTTCGCAGAAGTTAGGTTGGCACAATGGAAGGTGACGGGAGAGATTTCGTGGAAGGTCACGTGGAGGATGTGACCCATCAACAGGCTGGGAGGAGACTCGTCTTCGAATCTCCTGCAACTCAAACCCGGAGGATGGTGCAAGTGCAGACGCCTGACCCTCGCGATGAGGTTATCAGGCAACTGAAGGAGGAGCTGATGGAGCTGAGGCGAGAGAGAGGAGGAGCTGGGGACAGAGTAGTATCCCATGCAGAGGATGCTCACCATGCATTAGCGAGGGATAGATCCACCACCCTCCAGTATTCGAAGATCCCCACATATGAAGAGAGGGAGCAAACGCAGGACTCTGGTGATAGAGTCAGTATCAGGAGAAGGGAGCAGGCGGTGGTAACTTCAGGGACATACAAGCTCAATGTCCCTTTCTCAAGGAGGTTGATGAGTATTGTCATTCCAAAACATTTGCAAACAACTCAGCCATTGTCGATTGGGAAGTATAATGGAGAGACCGACCCCACTAAGCATTTGGATGCTTATGTTTATGAAGCTATGTATCTGGGAGCAGACGAAGATGTCATGTGCAGAATGTTCCCAAGGACGTTGACGGAGGAAGCTCTCAGCTGGTTTAAAAGTTTGCCTTCAGGATCTATAGACTCTTGGGAGGAAATGGCTGCCGCATTCGAAAGCCATTTCGTCATCTCCAGGGATATCCCAAGAACTTCTCACACCCTGGCCCAGATAAGACAGGGAGAAACTGAGACTCTTAAGGAGTTCCTGAAAAGGTTTTACAAGGAGGCTGCGTTGGTCCCTAACCTCACGGAGGCCATACAACTCCATATTGTAGTGGAAGCTCTTCAGCCAGGTTCAGCCTTTGCCCTATCTTTGGCAAAGAGCCCACCTACAACCTTCGAGGAGTTTCGAAGGAAAGCTTCCAAATATGTGGGCATAGAGATGCATCTAGAGGCAACTGCAGCAAGAGTAAAGCCTTCTGCACCCGCTCAGCAGCCACGGAGAGAAAAGGAGAGAGCGAGGCCCGAGAAGCATGCCTTTAGAGAAGACTTTGTGAATGCTCGTCAGCATCCACGAGATAGGCGCGTATCATCGTTCGATCACTATGCTCCGTTGAACACCAGGCACTCACAAATCATGAGGGAAGTTGGTTGGCCAACTCTGAACGTCTTTGGTATAAGGAAGCCAGCCCCAGCCAAGAGGGGTGGTAACCCACGTAAATACTGCACTTTCCATGAGCAGACAGGGCACAACACTGATGAGTGTAAGGCGTTAAAGAATACGGTGGAAACTCTCATTCGGGAAGGAAAGTTGAAGCAGTATTTGTTTAAGGAGAAATCTATGGATGAGCCTCATAGGATGGAGAAAAGGAATAGAGATCCTGATGATGAAGATGATAATACGCGCAACCCAGCAAGGAAGTTCACTGCGGCTGAGAAGCAGAAAGGGGTAGTGATTGCTGAAGGTGCCCAACAAAGTAATATGCCCCAGCAGCAGAGACAGGGCAGACGAGAAGTGATTGAGATGATAGCTGGAGGATTTGCGGGAGGAGGAACATCAATCACAGCACGAAAGAACCACCATAGGATGATTCTGTCAGTCCAGGGTAAACCAAGGAATAACCGCCCTTTCAGGGACGGAGTGACAGCCCCGACGGTGTCGTTTACAGATGATGATTTCGGCCCAACAATTCCAGGAGGTGATGATGCAGTAGTGATTGTGGCCGTCATAGCCAATAAGGACGTCAAGAGGATCCTCGTCGATCAGGGAAGTTCTTGTGATGTTATCTTTTATAATTGTTTCAAACGAATGGATTTCAGTGATGCAGATTTACAACCATACACACAAGAACTCACAGCGTTTAACGGAGCCAAGCAACCCACCAAGGGATACCTCGACACTTTGATTTCTTTTGAAGGGGAGCCCGGTGCAAGAACAGTCAAGTCAAGAATTCTGGTGATTGATGTGGAATCCCCGTACAACGGTATCATAGGCCGTCCAACATTGAACGCTATGGAAGCAATTGTATCCACCCCTCACCTCTTGATCAAATTTATCGACAAGGACAACGCTGTGTCCTCACTCCGCGGAGATCAGGAGATGGCTCGATATTGTTATAATCTGAGCCTCAACATGGTTAAGTTGGATGCATTTAACAAGAAGAGGAAGTTGAACGACGGAGGAACAGCGGCAGGATCTGTCAGTCTTATTGACCTAGACCCCAGAGCGGAATTGAAGATTGATCCACTCAATCCATCTAAGCCCACACCGGATGGTGGCTCCAGGGATGTCGTATTGGGAGATTCCCCAGAGAAGGTCACGCACATCAATGATAAGCTGGAGTCTGCTATGGAGCAACGCTTATTAGCCCTTCTGCAGGAATTCAAAGACCTTTTCGCATGGACAGCAGCAGACATGCCGGGGATGGATCCTGATTTCTGTTGTCACAAACTTGCAGTGTATCCTGAAACCAGACCGGTGGCTCAGAAGAAGAGGAGGTTGGGACCGGAGAAGCAGAGGGCGGCTTGTGAGCAAACAGAGGAGTTGTTGAAGGCAGGTTTTATAAGGGAGATACGCTATTCATCTTGGCTTTCTAATGTGGTCATGGTGCAGAAGGCTAACGGCAAATGGAGGATGTGTACTGATTATGTGGATCTTAACCGTTGCTGCCCTAAAGATCCATATCCCCTGCCCAACATCGATCGCATGGTGGATGATTCATCTGGTTACCAATATCTCAGTTTCATGGATGCTTATTCGGGGTACAACCAGATTCCGATGTGGGAGGGAGACCAGGAGAAGACTGCCTTTATCAACGACCGCGGTGTTTTCTGTTACACCGTCATGCCTTTTGGACTAAAGAACGTCGGCGCTACCTATCAGCGCATGATTAACAAAGTCTTTGAAGGGATGCATACCAAGCTGGTCGAAGTTTATATCGATGATATCATAGCCAAAACGCCCGCTGGAGGAGACCACATTGAAGATCTACGCCAGGTTTTCACTAGGCTTCGGCAGTACAACATGAGGTTAAATCCTTTAAAGTGCACTTTCGCCGTTCCAGCAGGGAAATTCTTGGGATTTATGCTGACTCAACGAGGCATTGAAGCTAACCCCGGGAAATGTCAAGCAATCCTGGACATGCAGAGTCCTAAATGTTTGAGGGAGGTCCAGTCATTGAATGGGAAAGTGGCCGCTTTAGCTCGTTTCATGCCTAAGATGGCGCACAGGTCCCTCCCCTTGTATAAGGCGTTGAAGAAACACAAGAGTTTTGAATGGGGAGAGGAACAAGAGCAAGCCTTCCAGCAGCTCAAAGCCGTTCTCTCGAGCCCACCAATTCTTGTTAAGCCTGATCCAGGCGAAATGTTAATCTTATACTTGGCAATATCCGACGAAGCTCTAGGTGTAGCCCTGGTAAAAGAAACCCCTGAAGGGCAAAGACCGGTGTACTTTACTAGTAAAACGTTTCAGGGGGCAGAAGGAAGGTATCAGAAGATTGAGAAAGCCGCCTTGGCAGTTGTTTGGGCATCACGACGGTTGAGGCCTTATTTCCATGCGCACCCAGTATTGGTAAGAACGGATTTGCCGCTCCGTTCGGTACTCAGCAAGCCAGACCTCGCTGGAAGGATGATAAAATGGTCTATTGAGCTATCTGAATTTGAGATTTCATATGAGCCTCGAGGAGCCATCAAGGCACAAGTGTTGGCCGATTTTGTAGTGGAAATGACTGGGGCAGACCCGGCGACCCTTCGAACGCATTGGACCATCTACGTTGACGGTTCGTCAAACAGCAAAGGATGTGGAGCAGGTGTGGTGGTAGAAAGTGATGACGGCGTACACTTAGAAATTTCCCTCCGATTCAATTTCAAGACCTCTAACAATCAAGCTGAATACGAAGCATGCTTGGCCGGTCTCCGTGCGGCAATTGATATCGGAGCATCAGCAGTGACCCTCTGCAGCGATTCTCAGCTGGTGATTTCGCAAATCCAGGGAGAGTACCAGGCGAAGGAACCACAACTTCAATTGTACTTGAATTGTGTTAATGAGCTGAAGGGAAGATTTGAAGTTTTAGAGTTCAAGCATGTGCCCAGGGAAGAAAATACCAGAGCAGATATCTTGTCAAGATTGGCAAGTACAAAGCAGCCTGGTAGCACGACAACGGTGGTTCAGAGCACTTTGACATCACCCAGTATACCTCTGTATCCTTCTCTGAATGCTGTCATGGTGAGCTATCCATATGAGGATTCTTGGGTCATCCCCTATATTCGTTATCTGGCTGATGGTCAACTTCCCACTGACGAGAAGGAAAGGAGACGAGTAAAGAAGGAGTTGCCATATTTTACTATGGTCGATGGTGTTCTCTACAGAAGGGGATTCTCTGTCCCGTATCTTTCATGTTTAAGAGAGGACGAAGTTCAAGCGGTCTTAACTGAGGTACACGAGGGGCAATGTGGGCACCACGCTGGGGGCCGAAGCCTAATGAGAAAAGTCCTCAGGGCTGGATACTGGTGGCCCACTGTGAAGCAGGATTCCGCAGACTTCGTGAGGAAATGCGACGCTTGCCAAAAATTCTCCAATCTCCACCATACACCGGCCCAAGAGTTATCTTCATCTGCTGTGCCTTGGCCGTTCTACCAATGGGGCCTTGATATTCTGGGTCCGTTTCCCACTGCGCCAGGAGGTATCAAATACTTGATTGTGGGGGTAGACTACTTCACCAAATGGATCGAGGCAGAACCAGTAGTGCATATCACTTCTGCACGTACAAGACGTTTCATGTACGAAAATATCATTGCTCGGTTCGGGGTGCCAGGGCGGATTGTGACTGATAACGGCACCCAGTTTACAGACAAAAAGTTCACGGACTTACTTGAAGGACTGGGGATAGTCCAGATATTTTCATCTGTTGAACACCCCCAGACCAATGGGCAAGCAGAGGTAGCTAATCGAGAGGTGCTGAGGGGGTTAAAGAAGCGTCTGGGAGAAGCGAAGGGAGGATGGACTGACCAGTTATGTCATGTTCTATGGGCATACCGCACTACGCCTCATTCTTCAACTAACGAATCCCCATACCGGTTGGTGTACGGGGTTGAGGCGATGATCCCAGTTGAGTTACAAACAAGATCGGCCCGTGTTGAGTATTTTTCAGCAGAAGATAACAGCGCCAACTTAGCATCAGAGCTGGATGTCCTCCAAGAGTTGAGGGAAAAGGCTTTCGTCAGAGATCAGGCAATAAAAGCAAAGGCTGCACTCCGGTACAATAAACGTGTCCAGTACAGAGCTTTTAACACCGGAGACCTTGTTCTGAGAAAGGCCAGTGTGGGGAATAAGTTCGCTCACCAAGGAAAGCTAGCACCAACGTGGGAAGGACCTTATAGAGTTTCGGAGGTGACTGGAAAGGGATCATACCGATTGGAAGAACTTGATGGAACCCCAATCCGCAACAAATGGAACACTCAGAATTTACGAGTGTATTACAGCTAGTTGGTAAGACGGCGTGTACTCTTTTTCCTTACTTGAGTTTTTTCCCACTGGGTTTTCTCAAGAAGGTTTTAACGAGGCATAGCCCCAACGATGCTCTTTGTGTAATCTATATTCAGTTTTAATAAGAATACACTCTCACCGCCCTATCATTCTCACTTTTCTTATGTGTTATGATTTAAAGCCGTGGTTTAATACGCATACACCTCAGGACGGATGAACGCAACTACCTATTTTGTAGTTGATGTGATAATTCCTCGAAGAACGGAGGGAGACCCCCCCAAGTCAGACGATGTAATTCCTCGAGGTGGAATGGGTTGTAGGGCTGGTCCTTTTTCAAGGCCACAAACCGAACCCCATTCGAAGACAACATGGGTTGTAGGGCTGGTCCTTTCTCAAGGCCACAAACCGAACCCCATTCGAAGAATACATGGGTTGTAGGGCTGGTCCTTTCTCAAGGCCACAAACCGAACCCCATTCGAAGACAACATGGGTTGTAGGGCTGGTCCTTTCTCAAGGCCACAAATCGAACCCCATTTGAAGACAACATGGGTTGTAGGGCTGGTCCTTTCTCAAGGCCACAAACCGAACCCCATTCGAAGACTACATGGGTTGTAGGGCTGGTCCTTTTTCAAGGCCACAAACCGAACCCCATGCGAAGGCTTGGGCGCAGTAGGCCGGTTCACAGAGAAAACCGCGCTGAACCCCGAGTAACGGGCGCAGTAGGTTCAGGATTAGCCCTGATCCGAACCCCGTGTTGAAGGCTTGGATTGTAGGATTGCACCGAACTCCAAGTACGGTTAGTAGGATCGAACCGAACACCGTGTGAAGACTTGAGGTGTAGGACCAAACCGAACCTCAAGAGAAAGGCATAAAGCTTACCCTTGCCAAAGCTATACAAAATTCAAAGGCAATATCCGTCCTCAATTGTGGAATATTCATCCCAGAGCGGTTGAAAGCTAATGTACTCGCTCTACATCTTCGAGGACAGATAAGCATTTCTATCTTTTGAGAATTTAAAAGGTAATCTTTGAGATAAACTCTCCCTTCCCAATGAACTTACACTTGGGGACAGGGCGTGCTTTAACTTAATTGTTATTTATTCATTACTATTTGTTGTCTTAATCCGGTGTGATAAGTACGCGTTAAGCAGCTTGGTAACCACACAGAACGGATTCGTAAAGCATTAAAAACAATAAAGTGTTTGGTACAACACTAAGTTATCCAACAATCATACATTCGACGCAAGCAGTTGAAGAAAAGCAACAGTGAATTTTATTTCCAAGAATAAAGAAATTATTCAGGTTACAAGGTAGTTAAAACTGGAGCTGATCCCAGTACACAGCTATGAATAAAGCATAAATTAAGGGGCCGGTGCTTGATCCTCCACAGTGGGCATTCCTCCCTTCTCCGCTCTGTCCTCCATTCCAGTTTGGGCACCTTCTTGTGCTTCAGCTCCAGAGGCAGCAGTGGACGTGGTAGGCTCCATACTTTGGCCTTCTGGGAGAGGAGGCAGTTCGTACAGAGATGCATGGGGCTCGTGGTGCGATCCGTCCTTGTGAACTTCTACAAGTCTTCCCCCATGGAACTCAAAGAACGAATCTAATCCGTACAAATTCAGCTTTATTCCAGGGTTACGATAGTAGACTTGACGAAGGGCCAGGCCGAAAGATTCATACGCCACATTTTTGCATATATCCAAGGCTTTGGCAGCCTTGGCCTTTGCAGCAGCTAGCCTTCTTTGAACCTTGGCGTAATCCTCTTCTGAAGGCCCAGCACTCGCACCACCCTTTTTGAGTTCATCAATTTGGGCTTGCATCTCCTTCCGAATAGACTCCCACTCCCCAAGGTCCTTGTTGCGACCATCCTCCATAACTTTGAGATCGTCAGCAAGCTTAGCCGATCTCTTCTTCTCCAGTTTTAATTCTTCTTCAAGGAGGGGTATGGATTTGTTCTTATTTTGGAGGTCGGCAACTTCCCGTTCTAGGGCCTTATTCGCAAAATGAACTTTGCTTGCCTCTTCCGTTTTCCTCTGGAGTGTTTCTTTAGTTTTTTCCAATTCCGATTCCACACCCCTGCGAGCTTCAGCTTGTTTGGCTGCCCATTTCTCCTTCACTGCGAGTTCGGTCTCAAGTTTTTCAACCTGATCCATATAATCAGCTTTCTCGCTCAGGGACTCAAGCAGGCCAGACAGTTCATCAAGTTGCCAACGCCCAGCCTTGCAAGCACCTCGGACCCCAGCAGCGTCGAGGGAAGGACGGAGGCAATACCGTGCCTTTGGGAGAGTAGGAGGCATAGATCCTTGAAACCACAAATAAGGAGAAAGGGAGGAGTCACGCGGAGGATCGAAAGCCGGAGGAGGACCGTTCCCAGAATCCGGCTCTGAAGCATTTTGAGAAGAAGGTGCAGAGAACTCAGGAGCGGGTTCCTTTCCCTTGTTCTTCTTTAATTCGGTTTCTTCAGCCGTCCTCTGACGCTTCTTCACAGGGTCATCAGAGGAGGGCTTCTCTTGATCGGCCTTCTTTACAAGATGCCTCTTCTTTTTCTTTTTCTCTGGGATGGCCTCCTCGCCACCCGCTCCAGCGGCCTCCGTTGCTTCTTCGGCTTCCTCCTCGTCGAAGAGAGGAACCTCATCTCCTACTGCAGAAGTCAGAGGAATGAGGGGAGTTTTGGTGGCGTTCCTCTTCGCCTGGATTTCATTTTCTTCAGAAGAGGAGTCATCGTCAGCCATCATGGACCTTAGCGACAACATTTCTGGGCAGGCCTTTTCAATTTGTTCTGCAAAACAAAAAGAGTTGAATAAGCATACAAGAAGGAAAATAACTAGAACGGTATAACCATACAACACAAGGAGAATAAGAGCGAATATTACGGAGGTAGGTGTTTTTGATGTCTTCCTCGGCCAGGAGAAGACGGCTGGAAAACCCTTTGAGGGTCTTTGAGGCCGTCTGCAGGGCGCTCAAGACCTTAACAGAATGAGGGGAAAGTTCACTCTCATCTGTATAATAAGCACGGCTCATAAGGAGAAAATGCTCGTGCGTCCAGCTAAGGGGAAACTTGGTAAACCCCTCTTTATTTCGCCAGAAGACCGGCTTATTTGGTTGAATCCGGACCCGCGTGTAGTAGTGCTTGAAGGAGCGCCCATCTACCTTTGCGGATTCCGTATAAGACTTGAAATTTACAACCCTTGAGTCACTACGGAGTGTAATGAACCCAAGGCCGCCCTTCTTATTAGCTCGGCGGACCACTTGGCAATAGTAAAACAGCTTGGCCACAGTGGCGGAGAAGCCAAAATGCTCCCCCAAGACTTCCAGAGCCCGGACAAGACTCCAACCGTTGGGATGTAATTGTGAGGGGGCACAGTCTAAGAAACGCAGGACGGCCATCTGGAAATCCGTCAGTGGAAAGCGCACCCCCAGCTTTAAGAAAACGAAGTCGTACATGTAGACCGACCTCGCGTCAGGGACGTTGTGGCATATTCTTTCAGAAGGATGAGGAGCCATCACAGCATATCGTGCTTTGTACTTCTTATCCGAGTATATCTTACAGCGGAAAGAAACTGTGCGCTCCTCCTCACTTGCATGGTGCGAAGGGATCTCTAAGAACTCTTCTTCCACCCAGCAATAAGGTTTTTCCCTGTTGAGTTTCTCCCAATCAAGCCGGTGTGCCACAACGTTGACACACCCTTCAGCAGAGCGGAGAAACGGCGTTTTTCCACGTCCTGGAAGATCCATGGTTGTGCAGGCGCGGTGGAATGCGTAGGTGCTGTGATAAAAAGCAACATCGTCAGAGAGATAACCCTCAGCACTTGACCCCTCATCAGAGCGGCTGGTAGCCCTCGAACCAAGGGGAACCTCAGAGCGACGAGATGAAGAGGACGCTCGTGAGGAAGAAGCTTCGGCTCTCTCTGAGCGATGGCGCCCAGCCACAGGAGGATTCGCTGGAATCCTCCCACCACGGTGGCTAAGGGGGGCACGAGAGCCAAACCTCCCTCTATTTGAAGGACCAGCGTGTCCAGCTCTAGGGCGCATGATGGAAATAGAATGATTAAAATTGCAAGGAGTTGAAGGGAAGGAAGGTTACCTAAAGAAAGAGGATCTTTGAGAAGTTGAAGACGACAAGGAAATTCCAAGGAAATTTGAGCAGAGTTTCACTAAGTTTGAGAGTAAGGGTGGATTCCTAAATCTGCTAAGAGTTCCTTTTATAGGTAACGAAGAAACACAGTGTTTCATCGAAGGTCACAAGGCTTGCCTCAAAACGCAACCCTTTCAAATTGAAACGACTCCGTCACTTCACCACAAACGGGCGCGAAAACAGTAACGTTTCAGCAAACGTTTTCGCTTAATGGGCCCCCACTCAGTTTGAATCCAGGCCCAATAAGCTCAATCGACGGTTACACTCTTGGGCAATGATGGCTCTTGCATAAAAAACGCATTTATTGTCTAATCATGCTGTGCGCATTTAATGCCTACCAACCACTTTTCGAATACCAAGAGTTTCGATTTTCAAAAACTCTTGGGATTTCCGCTGCTTATTTTTATGCTGTCTGAATCCGTTGTACACAACGCGAAGAGGGCGGTCACTTGTTTAGTAGAGCGGACGCCACCGAGTTCCTAGAGACTTACAAGAATGTACTACCGGCATCTAGACTTCTCTCGAGAATTGTGTAGCTCATATGAGCAACTTAACAGTCCCTCATACAAGCTAGGGGACAGATGATCCGGTCTAGATACCGGCCCCCATACTTGTGACGTCAGACTGACCTCATATAAGGAAAACCGGTGTCCAGGTTCAACGTTACCACACCGGATATCCGTTGTCTGGTCATCCGCCCTCACTCCATGACAGCATCATTCATTTTCGCTGTAACGGTTCTATGTTCATTGATACGGGATATTTATATAATTGTTAGCTTTTCCCTGATAGCAAGAGAAGAGCCTTTTGATAACTTATCAACGAAGACACTGTTTGTAGCAAAATACGTCACATCAATGGCTTCAGAAAGTAAGTGGGCGTGTCAGCAGATTATGCGGAAAAGGTGATTATCCTCTCCTCTCTCTGGAGGATTGTACTCTGATAATTGACTTACCCCCCTGACACATTCTGAAAGTCGAGCCACCTTGATTGACACAATATACACGCAATCAGAGATAAGGGACCCACCTGCATCCAACGTCTCATTTTTTCTCTTACGTTCAACTATAAGAGGCCATATCAACACACATGCATGGTATCGTTATTCTATCTCACATTTTACTGTTATCACGCTTGAGTATTCATTCAGTTCATACACCCTTCTAACTTGAGCGTCGGAGAATCTTCGCAGGTGGCACCACCTTTCGCCCTCCTACAACGCGAATCGTTGGTGTGAAGGATCTCCAGGACAACAAGACCGGCCTCTCCCACTGAGAGACCGGATTAATACATCGGATATACACAGTTCCGGTGTGCAAACCCTAAAAACACCTGCATCCTTGTGGCTGGTCCCATACCGGATCCTAGACCCCGGTCCAGACCAGTTCAAATATCATGAAAAGTTCATGAATCATCATCTATAACATCATCAACTCATATCATTCCATTCGGTATAATAACCATCATATAATAACTCAATATGAATGGAAAATATGAAACATAAAACGTCATATAGTTGGGGTCTCATAACAATTCATACATATATCACATACAGCATATCAACAACACCCCAATTCCATTCATAAACCATGTATTTGAGATGTACGCTCCCCCTACCTAGAAATAAAATCTTCCAGCAGCTTTAAAAGCTTAACCAAGTCACTGTCCACTAATACCGACTGGAATGGCACTACTACACCAGTCCAAGCTCTTCTTTGTAAAGAGAAAGAATGAAGATTTAATTATCTTTGTTGTCTAACAGCTCCCAATGGTGAATTAGAGAGAAAAGGATTATGACGATTTCACTTTCAACAACTTCTCTATTAATTCAATGGCAGAAGTATTTATATACCTTCCACATGAAAGAGACGTGAATAACTTGAAGTACTTTGCCACACGTTGCTTTAATAATTAATGAAAAGGGTACAACACATCAAAATGGGTCCCAAACTTAGAAAATATCTAAGAAAGGAATTTGCTGGAAGGTAGAAGAACATAATGACGTGGACAGCTTCCATCAGACCTGATTCCTCACTTGAGCGAACCACTCTCGCTTGAGCGAGAATCACCCAGTAACTAATTTCCATGCTTTCGCTCAAGTGAGACTCCCTCTTACTAGCTGCTCGTTCGAGCGAGAATTGTCCAGTAACAGATTCTACTGGTATTCGCTTGAGCGAGGCACCTACTCACTTAGGCGAAATCCAACCAGAGGCTGTCCTTCGATTCTACACTCGCCCGCTCGGCAAGGCTTCCCAGCACTCGAGTTTTTACTCGGCATTTCGCTCGCTCGGTTATACCTCTTTCCGTGTCAGAGTCTTATTTCTTTCATTATTCGGAAATTTCCTCGGAATTACTTACTCAGAAAACTTAATCAATTAGAGTTGAAGTCTTTGTCCAGAAGCACTCTTTCTGAAAAGACTTACTCGGAATATTTTACTCGGAAGTATCTCTGTGACTCTTCACCTGGAAAATCACTTCACTTAGAATTAATCTTCTATCTTATTTCACTCGGAGTCAGATTTATTTCACTCGGAATCTGATCCTTTTCACTCGGAAAATCTTATTTCTTTCATTTTTCACTCGAAATTTCATTCAAAAATTCTTCTTTAATCATTTTTATGTTATTTTTATAAAAATCATAAAAATCAGGATGTTACAATTTTCAACAATTTGAAGGTGTCCTACACTTGTATGTTAACTCGGTCAATCGGTTTATTCTTAAAGTGGTGGATTTTTCTTAGTGACGCAAAGAGAAAAGGGGTTGTTTTGAATTTTAGTTTGAGGTAAGAATATATTTGTTGGGTGAAAGGGATGTCTTACAGCTGTGCTACATTGAGTATTATTTATAGGCTTAAATTGAAATCTTAAAGAAAATAAATATTCTTTCATGATCGTATTAATTTTTAAACTATTTAACTTCCTAGAATTAAACCTAAAATAAATTCTTTTAGACTATTATAATGACTAAAAAACTCATAAAAATATTAAAAACTGATCAAAAGAAAACTAAAAATATGTTTAAAATTAAATGCAAACTTACCGTTTTCGATTCATATATTAAAATAAAAGAATTATGACAAGTTTCCTTTTTTTATCCATATATCACTTGGTGATGGCTTACCTATTGCTACAACTATTTTTTTTCTTTAAGGGTTCAGATTCAAACCTAAAGTTTACTATTTTTATTGTAAACAAAAAAGTAAATTTCTTCTTATTTTTCTATATTGTTATTCAATATAAAATTTAATTATATAAAAATACATAATAAAATTTGTCTAAGTCTTGAAAACATATTCCGTTTTGTAATTTACAATAAAATTCTAATTACACATTAAATTCTGTTAATCTAGATTAAATATATAAATTCTTATTTAATTTAATAATCATTGAATACCTCGTCACTCAATTTAATTTGAACAAAATTTATATAATTTATGGTATAAATAAATGTTGGATATAAATATGATACGAAAAGAAGTAGTGACGTCTTGTTTTAGGGTTTTAAAAAACAAAATAAAGATTCAATCTTTTAAAATAAAATAAAGGGTAGTAATAATAATTATTAAAAATATATAGGGACAATAAAGGAAAAAAAAGACTTCAACTAATAACTGAAATTAAAAAAATGTTATCACCTAATTGAAAAATGACATTTCAGCTACTCAACCAAATACCTATAATTTATTTTGTGACATTTTAGTTATTGATTTCAACTTTCAGCTAGCTAAAATGTCTTACCAAATAAACATTTAGTATGCATGTTTCATGTTTTTCCAAGTTGGGTATTTGTTATAATATTCCAAATAATAGGTAATTAATAGACAAAATAATAATTAATTTTTGAGAACTAAAATATTTCATAATAATTTATTTAAGTAATTTAAAATAACTAATATATATCTAGAGGCGTAAGGGTTTCTATAGTAATTTTATTAATTTTAGGAATTTTTCAGATTAAGAAATTGGTAATCGTAGCAGAATCAGAGCGTGTTTAGCGAACAATTTTGTGATCGGAGTCTCGGATTCCAGGTAGGAGGAGCATTATATTTTAAATGTATAAGTTATGAACGGATAGGAGATAGGTTATGCTTATTTATGATGATTTTGATTGATGTATGCGATTAATGTAATGATTATGTACTTGTTTTGAAAACCATCCCCTTGTTTATTATTGTATGAAATTTGATGATATGATGTAGATTCCATTCATATGTGATTATTTAATAAATTAATGATTTGGTGAATATTGCATTGGATTGCAATGGTTGATAATGATATGGAAATGATGATGAATATATTGATGATGTTCGAATAAGCTTGAGGTAGCTTAATTAATGTTGTGAATTAATTGCGATTGGTCTTAGTATGCTATGCTTGAAAATGAAATGGAATATGTGGACCCTTGGTGATGGTAACCAAGTGAAGACCTCTGGTGATGGTAATCAGATGGTTTATGGATGATTGATGGTTTATAGATGCTTCTTGGTTTCTTCCAGTACGAGGCTTTGGCAAT
The DNA here is from genome assembly GCA_037962975.1 of Clitoria ternatea. Taxonomy (NCBI): domain Eukaryota; kingdom Viridiplantae; phylum Streptophyta; class Magnoliopsida; order Fabales; family Fabaceae; genus Clitoria; species Clitoria ternatea. Next base: position 292,542,051 of record CM075670.1, read on the forward strand.
TGCACTGATTTATCTCCTTACTTTATTTGATGATAAGTGCAGTTCTCTTTTATATGAACTCAGTTCAGAACATTATCAAAAATAAACTAAGGTATTTTTTGTTGTATCCCTTGGATCTCAAGCAGATGCTTGTCTTGTTATCTTCTTTGATGATATGAGCATTTTCCAAAGAAAAAGATCCGTTCTAGAGCATATTTATTAAGCAATGATATAAAGACAAGAGTAATGCCTTTATATATTTGTAAGTCTTGATTCTGACGTATGAAGAGAACATAACATGTTCTGTGTGAGACAAAATTTGGTAGATTAGACCCTGATGGTGCGATTAGTGTTGGACTTCTTTTGAATTTATCTTTAGTCTCATACAGACTTTTTATGATAAGCTTCCTCTTTTATTTATTGTTTGTTCACACAGACTTTTGTCCTGAAATACTCAATTAAATGGGTTAGATAACACGCAGGCAGACTCTTACTTAATCAAATGTCTTAATGTGTGTTTTTGACAAATATTAGGATAAAAACCATCAATCATCAGAGTCTTTTTTATTTAAAATAGACTTGGTTCTAACATAAATGATATGGATTTTGCCCAGGAATTATGATATATAGTGATGTATTATTTAAATTATATTATGGGCACATGTTATAGTGATCATGTTGTGTGCAAGGTGAATTGATAATGTAAGAATAGTCATTTAGCATTGAACTTGGTTGATGCCATGTTGAAGTGTTGAAAATTCATGCGCAGATAGGAATTGAACAGGTCAAAATGGGATCGTGAGGTTTTGAAACCTTCAGATAGGTTTAATAGCTCATGTATGGTGCTTAGAGTATGGGAGAATCAGAATGGTCCAATTTGAATGGGAAATGACTGTCAAGTTGCTTGAAAATGGCCTAAAACGGCCTAAATACATTTTAATGCATAACTATGTCATTTTAGAATCTTGGAGTGTGGCCGGTTGTCACAAGTCATAAATAGAGTGTTTTAGCTCGTGTTAAAGTTTGGTAGGGTTTGGAGTCAAATAAAGAAGTTAGGTTGTGCGAAAGTTAGCCTAATGGCTAAAATTCTACATAATTCTACAAACTGACACTCTAGTAATAGATTGCTTCTGAAATCTTACGTAGGCTCTTTCGGGTAATATATTAAGGATAATAATAATTATGAGCTCTATGAGATAAAGAGTTTTCAAGATAAATAACCATGATTATAAATATAGTTAGTATAATATATTAAGGGTAATAATAATTTTTGGATACATATATTTAAATAAGAATCATAACATTATAACATATTTGAGATAAGCCCTAAACTACAAAAACTTGTTTCATTCAATATTTACTTTTACTGTTTCGTACAATAGCACCGATTATCAAAAACTTATATAAAGCTATCGCCTAAGTAGATGAAAGGTCCAATTTAAAGAATCCCTTTATCTGTGGGTATAGGAAGCAGAACAAAGTTCAACTTTATTTTTATTATTTTGAATCACGATAAGAATTAATATTAATTATTAAATTTATTTTATAGTTTATTTTTTAATTAATTACTAAACGGAAATAAAATTAAACATGTTCCACTTTAGATTCCTGCGTTTGGTATAGAACACAAGTGGAGTGGGTATTTTCCATGAATTCGATAAGAAGGATTTTGAAATTGATCATATTAGTTATGCTTCACATTTCTTCTTCTATTCTTGGCTTTTACTTTGCCCGTGTGTATGTGCGCGCACGTGCCCGTCTGTGTGTGTGTTTGATTTGGACACAACACATTTACCACTTTAAGAATAGATTTCTTTTTCTTTTCAAAGGGCTTGTATTATCTTCACTCCCATCATTTTATATAACCATTTAGAGTAAATATATTCAACCTAACCCTTCTAAGACTAGGAATGTTCGACCTACTCCGGAAGTCAGCGTTATTCCAGAAGACCATGCTACATCTCCTCTAGCAAACTAGGCTTTTCCCCCTGACGAAGACCATGCCCCCTCCCCTCTTATGACTATCTTCTTTCTTGGTCAATTCAAACCTTTATTTGCCTTTTTTATGGTTGAATCAATATAGATAGCCTTGTACTGGGATGAGCTCTGATTTTTGAATTTTTTAAATTACATGAATGAAATCTAACTTGTTATCTTCATTGTTAGATTGCTTTACTCCGCTTTTTTCATGAAACTTAAACGTAGTAATATAGACAATATCGCTGTCGGGGTTGCAATACTTTAAGTGTTCCGTTAAAAGGTTTAGGCTATGCTTGGCATACCACCCATTCAAATCTTTAAGACATCATTTTGTACATAAAACTTCGGTCCTTTTCTATTAACTGGACCTAAAAGGACTACGTAAATAATGAGGTAAAGACTTGTCAACTTAGTTCCTTAGGATCTACTTGCACCACTCATTGGGGCTCGGTATGGTTTCGATAGAAACCAATCCTTGTCATTCATTGGGGCCAAGTAACCAATCATTAGTTCAGGTGCCACTCATTAGGGTCTGATACGACCTCAATGAGGTCGTATCCTCGCCACTCATTGGGGCTTAGTTGTTCTACTTGCACCGCTCGTCAAGGTCCAGTGTGGTCTTAAAGAGAATCAATCCTTGTCACTTGTTGGGGCCAAGTAGCCAATCCTTTTCTAAAGGACTGAGGTGCCACTATTGGGGTCCAGTACGGCCTTAGTGAAATCGACATTGATTCATTTGAATGCATGTAAAACGGACTTCACGGATTGAATGATAAATCCAACAATAGTGGTGGAAATATGTTTGAACTTCCAACAAGAACCATATTGACATGAATGCAACAGCTAGAGGCGTCAAAATGGGTTGTAACCCTGAGCCAATCCGGCTCGATATGGGTTTTAGATGAGCCGGGTTGAAAAAAATGACTCGTTTTTGAAGTGAAGCTTTTTCTGACTCGGCCCACTGAACCCAACTCATGGTAAGGCAAACCCGTAGTGAGTCGGGTTGGCCCGCGAGTTAGTAAATTAAAAAAATAACTATAGAATGTATTTAAGTTATGACTTTAAGTTAAATTTTATCAATAGATACTTTAGACTTTTATTCAGTATGGTACTTTTAATTTATATCATCTTAAAGTTGAACTATAGAATGTATTTGGTTTTGTATTATGGATTATGGATTATATGAATTATGAGTTTAATTTACAATGGAATATGTTATGTGTTTGTATTTTCATAATAATAGAATTATTATATGATATAATATTTATATGGAATTTGGTATTGGAATGTCAGGAAAATAAAAAAAATATTCTTTTTATTTTCTCTATTTTTAAAAATTTTTTTTGTATTTTCTTTTTTATTTGATTTTTAAATTTTTTAAAAAAAAGATAGGTCAACTCTTAAATTACCTAATGAGTTGGTGGATTGAAAAAAATAACTCACTCTACAAAAGAAAATCAGGTTAAGTTATAAAATTTTCAACCCATAACCACCATGAGAAAAAAGAAGGAAGATGAGAGTGAAAAATGAATGCGTCAGTTTGTATAACATATGGCGTAGCTTTATATACAGGGGAAGCTAACAGACTGCATCTAACTAATTTCTACATTCTGTAATTATTTAGCATTAATACAACTGTCAGTTTTCAAGATAAATAACCGTGATTATAATTATAGTTAGTATAATATATTAAGGGTAATAATAATTTCTGGATATCATTTTAATTTAATACATATATGTAAATAAGAATCATAACATTATAACATATTTTTGAGATAAGCCCTAGACAACAAAAACTTGTCATTCAATATTTACTTTTACTGTTTCGTATAATAGCACCGATTATCAAAAACTCCTATGAAGCTATGGCCTTGCTAGATGAAAGGTCCAATTTAAAGGGTGCTTTATTTACATTTTTAAGAATTAATATTAATTATTAAATTTTTATTTTTATAATTTATTGTTTAATTAATTACTAAACAGACACAAAATTAAACACGTTCAGTTTAGATTCCTGCATTTGATATAGGACACAAGTGGAGTGGGTACTTTCCATCAATTCGATAGGAAGGATTTTGAAATTGATCATATCAGTTATGCTTCACATTTCTTCTTCTATTCTTGCCCTTTACTTTGCCCATATATGGATATGAATATTTGATTTGGACACAACACATTTACCACCTTAAGAATAGTTTTCTTTTTCTTTTCAAGGGGCTTGCATTATCTTCACTCACATCATTTTATATAACCATTTAGAGTAAATATTGATAAAGGTTCCCTCATTGAAAATGAAATTCATGACAATGATGACCAATATTCATGGTGAGATTTTTTTTCTTTTCTGATTAATATGATCTCACAAAAATCTAGACTGAATATTTACCATTAAAAAAAAAAGTTAAAGTTACTCCCTCATTTGTCGTTCCAATTACTAATTAAATACATTATCAAAAATATAAAGTATCTACTGGGGAAGGGAGGGAGTGGAGAATTTATTTGCAAGTTCTCCATTATCTCTTTTTCATTTTTTGAAAACTAATCACTTTTTTTTAATTGGAAAGCTAGCAAAAAAACATTTCTAAAATAAGTTAAGGTCGTGCTAATACGCTTCTTTAATACATTACTTAAATAATGAAAAAATATATATTAATATTTATGCTAAGAGTATATTGATAACAAGTACTTGTAAAGTTTATATTTTATTAACTAATATTTTTTAAATAGTAATTACCTTTTTGTTAATAAATTAGGCCAAAAATGCACTACACTAAAAAAATCCTACCATTATTCAAGTAAGATCTTGAGTCATGCACCCTTATCAATTAAATTGGACTTAATTAATCGAAGCCTCATATATTTGTGTATTTTTTATCTTTTTATTATAATTTATTGTTTACATAATATAATAAAATATAAAGTTCAAGGACCTTATTTAGCTAATTACAAATACATTTTAGGTCAACTTAAATGAATCAATTATTTATATTTTGATTTAACTTAATATAATATAATTTAACTTGCGATCAATACTCAATAAATTAATTCATACAAACGGTTTCCTGAAATCTAGCCCATGCATGCCTAAATTCATTATGAGACCAATGCGTATCCTTAAGATAATAAATGGAGTAAAGTAACCCATATCTTATCTCATGTCTTACAATTAAAGGTTTAGCCTATTCTGTTGGCCCAAAGAAAAAGGTTAAGCTATTCTTATTAACTTGGAATCAAATTTTAGGGGCACCAGTTTTCCCATATTAACCCCATAATTGTAAAAGGTAGTTGAAATTTTGAAAATCAACTAAATCAAATTTCTCTTATTGATTTGGATCATATATTTTGAATATGTGTTTTCAAATTAATCCAAACCAAATTTATATATAAATTTATTTATAAAATAAACTTGTCATATTTTAATGCATTTATAAAACCTTAACAATTTTAATATTATAATTTAAACTTAATTCAATGTGTCATTTTCTTTTACTATTTAACTTTCATATATTGTATTAAAATTAAATTTTACAATGAAATAAAATTTGTTTATTATCTTCTAGTTAAATAAAATTTAAAAATGTAACTTGTGATTAGATTAAATGACTTTTCAGCTAAAAATCAATTTAGTCCAATATCAAACACTCTTATTTACACACAAACTTATTCATCAACAATTTGCAAATAGAAAAAGAAAAACTGAGTTTTACTTCAACCTTCCTTGCTGAAGATTGTTTGAAGGCATTCAATTAGCCAAGGAAATGAAGTGGACAAAGTTAAGTGCTCAAGTGGATTCCTTGGTTGTTTTTTCAACAAATTTCACATGACCTAAAAGGAGTAAGCCATGGTTGATGAATTTTACAGAGAATCGGAACTATAATACAGGAATTTGATCATTTAAAATTCACATGGCTAATAGAATTTGTTATCAAAACTTTGGAATTGTCCTTTTAATTCTCCTCCCTCTAATATCATGTTTCAAGTAATGAATGATTCTTTTTTTTGGGAAAAGTAATGAATGATTCTAATAGAGTTTTTTTTTTTGGAGAAGATTCTAATAGAGTTGTAAAATGGTTTTTAATAATATGGGCCTAGCCCGCAATATCTATATCGAAAAATTCATTTGTTGGCTTCCATGTTTTCTTTTGTCAAGGCATTTATAAGCTTAAGAGGGAGGAACATTGTGCAAAAAACAAGAGTTAAATACCACATTTAACTGGAGAATGATTAGTATTGTGTATAGTTTGCTCCTTAAAGAGAAATGTTAAGGAAAATTGGAGAATGATTAGTATTGTGCATGGTGCATATTTTGTCGGAGGATAAATATGAAATCATAAAATTCTGAATATTATTATGTTAAGTTTTTATTTAGTTGAGCACCATAGATCAAACGGTAAAAGTTCATACCTCAGTACAAATGTTGCTGCATTAAAATCGGATCGAAAACTTTTAAACATGGTACCTTCACCTACTAAAAATTAAGGTACGCTAAGTGGTCTATAATGGGAGCCGATCCGGGCCCACAAAGTTCTTTCAAAATAAATAAAATACTAGTATTTGAAGAAAGTATATATTTGGATATCTGATAAGAAAGATGTGCATCCAGAGATAACATGGGGTATGGACCATAGATGTTCAATAAATAATGAAACACAAAGATGAAGAAAAGAAAAAGAAAAGTGAGTGATATGCACGAATATTCAAGAAGCATAAAGGAAAATAAGGAGCCATTATATTAAAAACAAATGTGGCCACATATGGATCATGGAGGCGCATATATAAAGGCCACTATAGAAGTAATAAATAGTATTATAGCATTCTAGGGATTCGCCAAAGTTAAAAGTACTCTTATGTTCTACTACTTTTCCAGTTTTCCTACCTTCTTCTTCTATACTGTTTTAATCTGTCAGACAAAAGACCAATTGATGAACATAAAACAGATGCAATGTGCTGATTCTTCTTCGTTCAATACTTTCCATGCAACTGCTCTCTCATACGACACTGGCCTCCCCATGCTTGACAAACATATACCTCCTTGAATACACATGAAACCCTGTTCCAAAACCCATTCACTTCATATTGTTATTAACTATCATCAAATGTTAAGCATACCATACTCTTTATTAGGCCCAAAACAACACAATACCTGCTGCATTATCTGGGGGAACTCAGAGCACAGTGTTTTCTTTCCATTGTCATCAAATATTTTTTCCAGGGTGATGTCTTGAAGTGCTACCAAGGTTGTTTCTAGCATGTCAAGACCCGCTTGATTTGCAAATGTAAACACGGGTAATGCCTGGTAGAGAAAAAAACATACTAAGTTATTTTTTTTTAATATTATGCTGCAGAAAATAATTAGCATTAAGCAGGAGAACAGAATTCTGATTAGAATAAAAGAGATTGCCTTTAATGAGCAGCATAAAACTGCATCTGAATGATGCCAAAGGGATTTGAGAATGGTCTCACTGCCTTCATTTTTTAGTAGTTCCACCCCTAGATAGAATCTGCAGAGAATTATGTCAGTATTTTGGAATCATACTTCATATACACATTTAGAAATTAGAAAGGATGAAAAGTAGTGATCAGGGCATAGAAAAAAAGTTTCATAAGTGACTTTATGACACACCTATAGCTGTTACAGATCCACCGAGCAAGTGTTTGTGCCTCAGGAGTGCCAGGTGGTAAGTGAAAAGCACTGTGAGAACCAAAACGTGAAGGAGAAAGTGCTAAGGAAACCCTCTGAACAGATGCAATAATACTGCGAACATATTGTCGGGCCATAGTTGCTATGTTATCCTGAAGGTGGACCTCAAATGCAAACTGGAATGCTATTGTCATCACAGATTTTGTGCTCCCAGAATGACCTGAATTTTCACCACCTGCTTTGTTCGCTGTGTTTCCAACCTCAAGTGCAGAGGCAAGATCAAGTGTACGGTTTGGACTAGCAGCATCCTGCATCAGATCATATCATATATATACCAAAACAAATTTAAAAAAAATCAGAATCCTCACTTACACAAGAAAGGGAGCAAACAACCAGATTTATAAAACAAATACAATCAAATTATATGTCGAGTTAAAAGACTTGCCGTAGCAGAATCAAGAGGTATGATGCGAAAACCAGAAGGTAAAATGGGTGCATCATCCGAGAAAGATGCATCTATTGGAGCAAAAACAAGTTCTGCACTGGTGCCAACCGCATGCTCATCCACTCCACTGCAAAGCTGTGGACAGGTGTAACCACAAGGACTGTTAGCAATGGACTTGAGGTTGGAAAGAACCTTCTCAACTATATGCAGATACCATTGTTACAGCTATTCAATTAAAATTCAAATTAATTCGTTTCATACTTCAAATGCATAGAAGTAGATCCTTAAGTCTAAATATTCCAATAACTATGCAAATTCCCATTCCAGATATGTGATGCATCTTACTTTTTGCAGAGAATCCAAGGATGATTAGTTAGCAAAAAAAGAAAATGATTAATCAACATCAGAAAATTCTTAAAAGTGTTCACTCAATTAGATTGAGCAACTGGAAATGAATATGTTAAAGAAAAAAATGGTACTGTGAAAGAATTGCTTACTTGCAAGAGGAAAATATCACCAGGAAGAGTCATGTCGTCCCTATAGTAGCCCATATTTTCAAGCTTGATTACCTCCATGAACTGTTTTAGAGATCAAGTGTCAGCAAGTAAGCAATTCATACTCGAAGAAAACCATAAGAATATTAATCCATAAAGTGCTTTATATTGAAATCAAGAAGAAAAAATAAAGCTAAATTGTAAGTGGTAATATGCAATGCATGAGACTATGAAATTAGAAGCAAATAACTTGCCTCTTCGTGCTCAATTGTGTGAGCTAGTGGAAGAATAACTTGACCCCCAAAACCTCCTCCTCGGGCCCCTGGCAAGCTACAGGGACCAGCTTTAATGGCAGCAGCTGAGTAAGCATCAATACTGCTATCTGCCCATTCTGATCTGTGCTCCCGCAAGAATCTAAGAAGAATTGCTGGAGGGACATTCTACAAGGACAGAAAGAGAACAAAAGACAACTAAATAACATGAAAATTGATGAAAATGAAAAGCAAATCCTAGTAGCTGGTCTATGAGTGGCATTCAAATGTTCACCTGTAGCAACATGGATGCTTTGGCACATAGCACAGAACTGCTCACAGAAGGAAATCCATTATTATTATAACCAAGATTTAGTCCCATAATCTTGCTTGGTGATGAATTCACAAGAAGGGTGACATCATCAATGCCATCACTCTCTAACATGGACCAACCATCATCTGCAAAACCATTGACAGCTTCATTGAAGCCCCTGCAAAATAGAAGTTAAGTTAGATTACCATAACTAGCACTTAATTATGTCAAGCAAAAGATTATGGTACAAACTTGCTCAATCTCTGACTCAGTGCACGTAGAGCTGCAGGTCTTCTTCCCCACCCTGTGACACTTGGTTGAGAAACTTCTTGAGAAATCTGCCTCAAATGACGTAAAGCCTAAATGACAATTAACATTACAACACTCCTTAGCCAGTTAATATACAAAAGCATATAAAAGCTTTACAATTATGATCCCAAATCATTATGCATCATAGTGTGTTATAGTGAAAGTTAATAAGCAGAAACAATAATCTTACCGCCATAGTTGCCCTTTGAGCAAGCAGCATAGATGACTCATAAAGTGGGCGCAAGACTTCAGGTACACTCCATGGCTGATATCAAAGAGCAAGCAACTCAATTGTAAGTTATCAAGCAAAGAACAAAATTGGCATCACTTTATAAATGTTTTTACTTATTTACAAACCTCTAAAACCATATGATCAACAATGTGAATAATTGATCCTCCCCCTTCACAAGGTCTAATCAGGTACCCACTTGGCAGCATGTCAGCTCTAACAAAATGCTGCACTGGGGGCATAGCAGGACCATTCTGAGTGTTGTTAAGTGATCTTTCACAGATCTGAGATTGTTGAAATCACATTAGCATATTAGAGAAAGTTTGAAAGGGTAAAAGAAAACATGAGAACCATACACTAACAATAATTAAGAACCATAGTTACATTACATACCACAAGACTACCATCCTCCAAAAGAGATGTGTAGCGCAGCAACCAGAAGTCTCGACCAGGTGCCAAAGTTGTTGGCGCATACAACTAACCAACCAAGATAACATACATTAAAATATAAAACAACTAGTCATTAGTTACATAATTATTTATTAAGAGAGACAGATTATATTAATTAGCTATTAGCTATAGGTAGAATACCTGCATGTAAAGCAGCTCAATGGTTCCTCCATTTCCAGTGGACATCACATTTAGAACATCCACAGTTCGGCAATCACGAAACCATGAGAGCCTATCTTTGAGGATTTCGGCTACCTGCACACATTTTCATTTTCATTTTTATTTTCATTTTCATTTTCAATCAATGCCTCTCCACTTGGTACTCTAAATAAATAAAAAAAAAAAACAAAGGAAAGGAACTTACCCTGGCAGGTTCTAGACCCACTAGGCCGCAAGCACGTGCAGCCACTCCAGGGGAACCGTGAGAAATAGCAACGATTCCAATGGAATCCGGACCAGGCTACAAACATTTAAAAAAAAATTACACAATGTAATTAAGAAAATAACAAACCATACACATCTATCTGGTCTTTTATATTTTCCTTGCATGACCAACAAACTACAATAGTGCATTCCAACCAAAGTGAAGTAACACACCCAATTACTGAATTATTTGAAGTGCATCACTTTTCTCTTCACATTTACCAGAAACCCAATAAATTGTTTGATTGATGCCATAGAATAAAACAGTTTAGTTTTACCAAGTTAATTTTGCTTAATTAAGATGCATGCACTTCCACCAAATGAAAATGGAATTAACAGTTGAACAGAGAGAGAAGGGATCAGTGAAAAGAAAAGTGCGGTAACCTTCATCCCAGGCATTTGGACCCACTCCACAGCAGTTCCAGTGGCCTTTGAAAGAAACTCTGCTAAAGTCTCCTCTGCAATGGACAAAAGTCTGCAGAATAGAGACAAAGACAACGCAAAGCACGAGAAGAATAATATTCCATTAGCACAATTACGACATAAAAAAATAATAGAATCCAACAAGAAGAAATGTAAAAAAAAAAAAGCCTTTTCAGTTTTACAGTTTCACTAACCCTGCAGGGCTAGCATCCCTTGGTGGATGCTGCGGTGTCAAGTGCCTCTGACCACTCGTTACCACCGACTCACAGCTCGTATCCGTCGTGGCAAGGGTCGTCTGTTTCACATCACATGATCAAATCATTCGAATACTAATCACAAAAGATATAAGGTTGGTTGAAAAGCATAAAAAAAGAAATAGAGAGGAGTTTAGAATTCTTCTACTAATAAAAACTGTTAATATTTACCTATTTTAAAAAAATGACAAAACTTGTTATATTCAACCAAACAAACTAGGAATCATAAGAAAATTATGTTATAAGAAAATTAATCAAAACTTGTTATATTTAGTATTTACATTCTGTGTCTGTTGGCGGAAAAAGCTGTTCTCATACACCAGCTGTGACACCTGCTTCTGCAATCTGTCGTTTTCCTCCATCAGCAATTTATTCATTGCTGTTAGCTTCCTGTTCACAGCTTGCAGCCGTGACGCTTCTTTCCTCTGCTTCTCTCTGCACCTGCAACAACAGCCACCCAAAAAAAAAAACACCATTATTAGGCCCTCGAATAACTGCTTAGTTAAGGTGGTGTAAAAACAAGACCAAGAGGAAGGTAGAGTAAAAATAGGAACTTTGATCTTCTTTCAGGTAGGTTGGTCATGGGAAATGAAAAATTAACATGTTATAAAAAAATAAAATAAAATCAAAGAGAAATAGAAAATTAAACCTTCGTTAAAGAAAAAGAACGTCAGAATCAGATTTAGACATATCAAACAACCCTTCTGAGTTTTGATCAAGTGGATTCAATTAAATTACTCTCAAGTTTCAACATGGTTCATATAGTATATATGAAATCAAAGTGAAAAGTAAAATTATAGCAAAGTATAATTAGTTAGTTGGTGGGTTACCTTCGGTTCTGGAACCAAACCTTGATCTGCTTAGGTTCGATGTTGGAGAGAATGGGACACTCTCTGATGAGTTGTTGGCGGCGCAAAGAACTTGGTTTGGGGCATTCATGGTAGAGCCTCTCAAGTGCCTCCACCTGTTCAGGTGTGTAACGCACGTACTTGCCGTTATCCATTGCAATCTTGCTCCCATCTTTGCAGGCTGAACTCACCGCCATCATCCCTTTCAAATCCAACCCAGTTCGAATTTAAGTGTGTTCCAATCATAAAATCCAAAAAAACAGCAAAAAGAAAGCAACTTTGATAAAGGGTATTCTAGTAATATTTGATTAGAATATTAGACATTAATTAGTCACCTTATGAATGAATGACTATGGCACTGGTTTGAGGGGAAGGGTTAAGAGCAAAGAAGCATGAGATAGGTAGTAGATCACTGGGACATGAAATGAAAGAGAGAAGCGAGGAGAATGAAAGTGGGAAACTTAAAAGAGGTACTACTACTCAGAGATTGTCTGTGACAGTTGTTGGCTGTATTGAATCATATATGGCAGAGGGGAGAGAGAGAGAGAGAGAGAGATGGGAAAGTGAATGGAAAACGTAGTTTTTCTTTTTTTATGTGTGTCTGTATAAAGAATGGAAAAGGACGAGTGGAAGGGTATGTTGGGATTGGGACAGAGATGGGGTTGCTTATAAGAGAATAACCCCAAATATCAGACAGAATAAGCGAACATTTTTTGTTTTCACATCATTCTCTATTCTGCTTTAGCTGTTTTGCCTCTTGCTTTTCCTGTTGCTTTTCTTGCACTACTTCATTTTGGCACTTTCCAACACAATGGAGATGCAACCAAAATGCGTCCCACACTCTCACTCAGGACGCGTGCTCTCTGAAACTGTAAAGTATTTCACGTTCCACATTGGACACTGAATATAAATAAATATACACAAAAACAAAAGCCGATACCGTTTCATCTGAATGCCACTGCCACTGTCAAAAATGTGTGCTTCCTTTGCCCCCATCCTGCATTATAATTACATGGTCCACACTCCACTATTACTTTTCTTTTTTCTCTTTAATTTTCAATCAAATTTTACAAATTACCTTGATGCGTTGACATCACAAGTATAGATACCTCAAACAATGATCGCCATTCATCATACATAGATCACGTGATCTATACAGGCTACCGTATTTTTTGTTGTCTTCTGATTACCTACGTATATTAATAAAACATAAGTTAGTTCTAACTATCTAAATGCAAGACATACATAGCATTCGTTTTGTTTATTCAAAATTAGCCTGATTAATTAATTAATTAACTAACTAAAGATAAATCATTTTAAGAGACTCAATCTCATGCATATGTATGTATGAAATGAGGGAGAATAATAGTTAGTTGAGATGTAAGTGCTAGGTTAAGAAATTAATGTTGGTTATAATTCATATATAGTTATATATATAGGAATAAGCTCATTATTTTTTCTTGACTCCATAATTATATATGTGTCGCCTTAATATGATATTTGGATGAGTTGTTAATAAGTTTGTACAAGTATCACTAAGACACTATAATTAGGGTTTTTGCATTTAGACGAGTTAGGAATTCAATTTCTTTTAAATTACCAATTCACCTTACGTCTCTATATACACACGCATATTTTTGACAAACTCTTCCTACAATAAACCATGCCATAAATATTCACAATACATAACATAGCATGTTTTTTTACCATTCCTAAGATTTTATATATATACATACATAAAAAGAAGATTAACTTAGTTGTGGTGAGTTCCTGATACAAGTTTGATTCTTAGTGAAATTTTAAAAAATAGTATAATTAGTATATTCTACATTCGCAATGATATGGTTCTTTAAGGAAAAAAGGTTTGTTCAAGTTTACATATACAAAATGTCATGTCAGCCTTTAATTGGTCGACATTGTTGCCATACATATCCTGATTTTATGATACTTTGGTCAAAATACATATTTCTATACATGTTGCTAATTTCAAATGGCTTGTTAATTTATGACTAAAAGCACGTCCGTGATGGTTAAGACTAAGAGAAACGCAAATCCTGGCTCATACAATTAATTGTCAATTAGGTTCCTACACCATACAGCATGCACACTTTTAGACATGAATCTTTTTTCTTTTTATTTGGTGAATTGTCTTTGAAAAATCCTTGTAAATAAGAATTTTTCCTTTCTAGCATTAATTTTTTGAAGAAAAATTTATTAGAATTAATATTCATTACAATATCATAGCTCTCCTTTAAGAAAAACAAAGATCAAGAGTTTGGTACATGCACCGAAATAGAGACCTACACAATATTTATTCGATTATGGCGATTTCAATTTTAGCAAAATACATGGTGACATTTCTGGCAACATCGGGGGTATATTGTAATGTTTTGATCAATGTCGATAAAAATGATGTTTTCTTTGTTTTCACCGCCTGCAAGTGTTTTAGAGATCACTACACAAATAGCAACTTTTTTTGCATTCTACGAAAAAAAAGTATTAACACAGACATCATTACAAGGGAATTACCATTAACCTCGATAAATACCAAATATTCATTACATATAAGGTACGCTATATCCCTTGCACTTGAGCTCTAGTATTGAGTATTATAGTGACATGAGCATTACTTTCAAGTTCTATTTCCATAACCATTTAAGTGGGTATCAATTGGGTTTTCCACCATATTATGTTACGAGTTTAATTAATTCAACTCAAAACTAACTCATAAATAAATGGTCTCAAATAATATAAGATGTATCATTCCTAGTCGATGTAAAAATCATTTTAAGACCCCCCCCCCCCCAAATACCATTGAGCTGGACTACATGAAGTTTGTAGAACTAAACATCTAACGAGTGATACAATATTTAAACGAGTGAAATTTTGATACCATTATATACATTAAAAATGGTAAATCTATTTTACTTAATCTAAAAGCTAGCTCATTAATTTAATTACACACATCTAATATTCGACAAAGCTCTTAGAAATTATGAACATAATTAACTTTAAAAAACTAGCTCATTCAACCCTAAACACTAGGAAAGACAAAAAAAACACGTAGCAAAAACACTATCCAAATTAAAATTTAATTTGTAAATTTAAAATGCACTATATATACTAATAAAGTTAATTTGTCTCCTTTCTCAGTGAATGGAAATGCTAACTTGGTGTGTGTATTGAGAGAAGAATTTGGTTTGGGAAATTAGGGTAAATAGATAATGGATTGGTCAACACGCTCTCTTACCAACAAATTATTGAGTCTCTAATTGCAGCTAATGTATGACATTTTGATAGTTGCCGCTCAACATATCATCAAATAAACGAAGGACACGCTGGTAGAAGAAAACTACATAAACTTAAAACAACTTTAAAGTGATTATGCTCAATTATCCATATTATTGCTATATGAATGATATTAATTGAGGTCCACGGATCATTTGAATTCTAAACCCACTGAACCATCGGTCATTTCAGTTAGGTTTATGGGGCTTAGTACGCGTCAATTTTTTTTTTCTTCGGCAAATTAAGAAAATTATTAGGAAAAACCTAACCAGAGTGTTAAAAGCATTATTCATTAAGTATGTAAAAATAAAAAAGATTTTATTTACGTATGGTTGGATGAAATAAGTGTATAACTTATATATTACTTATAATTTATAATTTATAGTCCGTAATATATGAAAATTAGTTTAAATTATATTAAATAATTTTAAAGGATATAATAGTTTAATTACATGAGAGATAAAAGTTATTATTCTAAATATATAAGGGTAAAAATAATAACTAAGCAATTAATGATAAAACTTGTAATTTAAAAAAAACATAAGTGATCTTAAATAGTTTTAAAAGTCTATAAATTTTTTTATGTTCACCAAACCAAACAGTTGTGGTAGCATTTGAAAAGTCATAAGTTATTTACGTCAATTACACGCTATAACTTTTCAATATAAGCTCTTCATATTTTGTGTTACTAAACAACTTTAGTAGCTTCTCTAAAAAGCTATAAGTTACATTTATCAAACAAAAAATTTTAAAAAAATTCATTAACACTTGTTTACCTTAATTTCTAAACAATCTCCACACAATTTTTTGTGAAAAAAATTACTCCCTATTTCATTTTATCTCGTCTTTTAAGGGGTTTGAATTTGTTTCAAATTATCTGTACTTTTAAGAATTCAAGGCACAATTAAATGCTCATTTATTAATTATACGCTTATCTTTTGTTTAAATCAAGAAAACATTAATTAAAGAATTGATATTAAGTATAGAAAGAGAACATACATATCAGGAGGATAGATGGGTAAAAATACACATTAATTGTATTTCTTAAGGGATGTACCATAATCTTAAAAGATAAATAAAATGAAATGAGGGAATATGTTTCTGCAAAAATGCCCTTAAGACACTAATTAATTAATAGGACCCAACCTATTATTATACGGATAATAAAGGGAGTATCCAAAGTCAACTTATATGATTATTCTATACACATCATAATAAAATTTTAAAGCATGACATGGTCCATTTCGGTTCCGAACACTCTCTTATTTTGCTCCAAATAAATGTACCAAATAGTTGTCATGCTTGATGTTGCTTTACACCTCCCGTAAAATGAATGTGTTATAGCAAATGACCTTTCAGATATACCACAATTGATTTTCTATGACCTATCTAGTTATAACACTTGTTCCATTATCCATTTCAAATTTGTTGGTAATTAAAGTATAAGTTGTGTTCTTTTGTTGTTTTATGTCTTTGCACATAAAGCACATTATGTATCTTGAATATGAGAACCCTTTTTTTTAGAAAGGTTGTCAAGTGTCTAAATTCTATTTTGAATAGCTTTACACATGAATATGATAATTTTTGGAGGAACCAATTTATTCCTGATTTTCTTTAAACCCTTTTTTGTTATTTTCACTATCATTCTTTTGAATTAATTTATATGTTGATTTGACCATGTATTGTAACGCCCCAGGCGCTTTTCAGGAGTGAACGACTCTCCCCACAGACCAACACAATACCTTTCCAGTGTGTTTTGTCCTTAATCACACACTTCCCGAGAACTTCCCAGGAGGTCACCCATCCCAGAATTACTCCAAGTTAAGCACGCTTCACTTTGGAGTCCTTATGTGATAGGCCACCGAAAAGGCTAATGCATTTGTTGGTATAGGTAGTACGAATTCATTTCTTTAAGCTATCCTCGACTGTATAGTCCCATACCTATACAGTCTTTGGATCCCTCTCATTCTGGTATGTATTCGATTCGTTCATGTGTCCCTCCCACTGGAAGCCTGCCAGAAGCGGCTCCTTGTCCGTGCCCATGCACCGGCGATCACTCCCCGCCCTCAACAGTGCCCGGGATGTTACATTCCCCGCTGGAAGCCTGCCAGGAGCCGCTCCTTGTCCGTGCCCATGCACCAACGATCATTCCCCGCCCTCAACAGCGCTAGGATGTCACATGTATGATATAGTCTTTCTAGCATTTTCTTTATAACATCCTTAATTTTTAAATTAATTTTCAATGAATCAAGTAAATTTTTCGCAAATAATTTAAGTTTTCCAATAGAGATCGGGTTCAGTCATTAAAATTACAGATTTCTCATCAATCTGACTGACCCATTGGAATGCAATTTAAACATAAATAGACTTTTCATAAATAATTTCATGATTAAAACAAAATTTGTATTAATAATATTATTGTCACATTACAAAAGTCGACCAACCATTTCATAATACAAGAATTTATGTCATTGGTAAACAATATATCACTCGGTAAACACAAGAGCCGCCCAAGGCTTTTACTCAGTTTACTATGTACACTATGTATTGTGCATACTAATACATAATGCTTCATTCGGTCGAGTGACTTCAAATGCCATCACCGTGTCCTCTATCCACTGCAAAAATAATGAGTAGGGGGTGAGCATAAACATATCAAATAATAGTTATTGAATTAGATTTAAGGTCCAATCCATAACTATGCACAAACCGAGTCATATAACACAATATGAACAGCATTTTCTATCAATAAACAGGGCGTGCACACAAAATTAGTGCATACACATGCTCAAGTAATTGGATCCATCAAGACTGTTAGTTTTTGTGTTGCAACACTGGCTCCCCGAGCCATAATTCAGCACTCGGCTGATTCTGCCGTTTTACAGGTACCAAACCGCTCTACGCCGATAATGTAACACCGAGTACCACTCCCAGAGTGATATCGGTCCTCTACTCAGTGTTACGGGCCAAACCCCGAGCCCTGCTCAAGAGGTTGCCTTGAGTCCCACCCAAGGTCTTTTGTGATAATCATAACATACCTTACACTCACACATTTCAAGCATATACTCATCACGAGTCTCATATCACTGTCGGTATTAATATCAGAAAATATGAATGGTATATGTGTATATATATATATATAAACATAAAGCATCATACAAGTGGGGTATCAAAACACATAACACACATATATAACATAATAATATCCCCCCATATCCATTCATAAATTATTTATTTGAAATGGAATGTTCCCCCTACCTGGAATTAAGAACTCTTGCAACACTTAAAGCTTTATCCAATTCACAGTGTGCGAATTCCGACTGGAATCTCAGCTTTGTGCTAATCTAGTGTTTTCTTTATAAAAGAAGAAATGAAGACTCATTCCTTCTTCGTTAATGGTTTTTTCAGCAGTATTTGGAAGAGGATGATTACAGATGATATCTTTTCTTTCAAAGGTTTTTTCTAAATTCCTTTAACAGTGGAAATTAGTATTTATATCATTCATGCAAAAGAGACTTGAATGACTAAAAGGTATCTGTTGTACTTTTCTTCAGATGCTGAATAAGGAGTAAGCATTTAATGAAAAGGGACAGCACATTAGAGAGGGTCCCATACTTAGAAAAATATCAGAAAAAGACTTTACTAGAAGGTAGAATAATAGGTTGACGTGGAAAGCATCAGACCTGATTCTCGCTTGAGCAGATCTCTCTCGCTCGGGCGAGAACTGCCCAGTAACCATTTTCCATGCTTTCGCTCGAGCGAGACTCCCTCCTAATAGCCACTCGCTCGGGCGAGAAATATCCAGTAACGAATTTCATACTTACTCGCTTGAGCGAGATATCCACTCGCTTAAGCGAAACCTGATCAGAGGTCATCCTTCCCAACACTCGGTTTTGCACTTGGGAAAGTCATTCCAGAACCGATTCCTCTCATTTGGTCCTTCACTCGGCAACTTACATTAAGGCAACTTACATTCACTCGGTAATTCACCCTCACACCGACTCAGCATCTGATCGATCTTCACTCGGTGAATTATTTCAAAACCGACTCTTTTCTCGTGTGGTCTTTCACTCGACGATTAATTCCAAGACCGACCATCATCACTCGGGTTTCCACTCGGCAAAATAATCCAGACCGAGTCTTTTCTTACTCGAAAATGTCGTGCTTAGAAACATTTCACTTGAAAAGTTTCAATTCAGAGATACTCCACCCAGAACCGTTACACTCGGATTTCCTTATTCGAAAGTGTCTCATTTGGACACTATTTTCTTAACTTAGAAATAATTTGCTTAATGATGTTTCACTCAGAAACATCTTAATTCCATTCGGAGATAGGTTCCTTGGTCTTACTTTACTCGGTATCGCACCATATTCACTCGGAATATCATATCTCAAACAGCATTAACTCGGAATTTCATTTAGAATTTCTTCATTAATCCTTTATAAATGAATTTGCTAAATATTACAAAACTTGGGATGTTACATTCTTCACATGGATCTATCTTAAAGGTAATTTCCAACCTTTTCAGTCTTCAAACATCATTAAACTCAAGTCTCTTCCATAGTATATGAGTTGACCAGACCATATATAAGGTAAAATGGTGAAAATCCTATGCAAAACTAAGAGAAGAAAATATAAAAGATAGAGAGGAAAGGGATGGTTAATGGCAATACTTAGTGTAGAACTAAGATTAGCCTATGTGGATCACCATAATGGAGGTGCTCCGATGAGTAGACAATCTAATTTTCTCACAAGATTCTTAAGAGAATGAAGAGTTTCTCATTCTAAAAATGCCCTTGCATTTAAAAGGTGATCAAAGATTATACATTTAGAAACCATAGCTTTATTTAAAGGTAAACTATTAACTTGTCTAACAAGCTACCTAAACTAACCCTAGTTAAGCTAAAACAACGTAACTCTAGACCTTAGTGAGGTGGAATTTTACTCAAACCAGAAAGCTTAGTGATCTGGTCTAGATACCGGTCTCCAGACTATGGCGTCATTGAATCTGTTCTGGAAGGTAAACCGGTATCACAGGTTAACGTCCGGACTATAAAATACTGTGCTAGGTGCTCTCCCTTCACTGGTTTGTCCGCAATAACACCCAGAACATCTGATAACCTAATCCGGTCTCACTTTTCTATTGTGCATAACCATTACCTATACATCGAGAGGATAAGTGGCTGTTTTACTTCCATATTGATACCCTGCACAGCGAAAGGCATCTACGTCACCCATCAAATGGTACAAAGTACAGCTACAGGAGTAATACACAGAAAAGGTGGATCTTCCTCATTCCTGTGTCAGAATCATACACTGAGCAGTGAACTACTCTTGATTATACATTGAACATTGAACTACTCTTGATGGTACGCTGAACACTGCATCAGAGTCTCCTGGCCCCACTTGTATCTAACGATTCATTTTCCACGCTCAGCTATAAATAGTTGATTTTCATGCACACACAAGGTTACGTTGTTCTTACTCTTAACATACTATTGTATTGCTTAAGTATTCTGAGTTTTCATTCTCTGCACTGACTTGAGTGTCGGAGAATCTTCGCAGGTGACACCATCTTTCGCCCCCATGAACGTGAAAACTTGGTGTAAAGGATCTCCAGGACAACAAGACCAGACTATCCCACTAAGAGGTTAGATTATAATACCAGATACCCATTGTACTAGTGTATAAACACTCAAATTTCAAACTTTTATGGCTGGTTCCCAATCCGGATCCTTGACCCTGGACTAGACCAGTTCACTTAGGTTCCTAAGGCCCAAACACAAAAATAAAGTTATGTAAGGTCCAAAATCCTAAAGTTCATAGTAGACCCAACTTTACAATGAAAAATAGTTTTTAAGCTTAAGGATGACTCTTTAACTATAACAATAAAATCCTAAGAAGCAATGCAACTCAAATGATCTAAAGGTGACCCTAACAAAAGGTCCTAAGTCCTAAGTTATGTTGGATTCTCTTCACTGTATGCCTCTAAGGTGTCATGCTTCCATAACTTGTCATCCTCCTTGTCCTCTACCCATCTTTTAAAAGCTACATATATAATTTGTCATCCTCTCTAAATAGAATATTAAATTTACCGAACAAAGATGTTTATTAAGCGAGATGTGCTTCCTCTTATAAGGGAACAATTTTTGCTGCATCTTTTCCATAATAAGATCCTAAGTATTGATTCGCCTCAAATTGGTGCCAACTGGAATGCCTAGATAAATAATTGGAGCATCTTCCATTTGACAACAAAAATATGATGCATAACCATATAATTCAGACATAATTATTGAAAACCAAGCCAATTTACTATCTTAAAAGTTCACTTTTATCCTTGACACAACTTAAGAAACTTCAACATATTTTATTGCTTTAATATGTTTGTTAGTCATCTCCCCAAAAAATAAGGGTACCATATGTGCACTACATATGGGAAATGTTTAAATTTTCCTTCTAGATTTTGTATATGAAAAAGAACCCTTTCTCCTCGACTTTCATTATTAGGCTAGAAAGACCTCCATGTAGCCACCACTATGAATAAAAAGAAAGCAAGAGATTCAAATTGTCTAGCTACCTTAGGCATATTGAACTCCTTGGTCGTACATCCATTAACCAACATAAAGATTGATCTCATCTAATCAATACCTACCATTTTCACTAAACCTCATCCTACCAACATGGACAACTAAAAGTTTCAAATTTTTGAATCATAAGCCTTTTTGAAATCAATTTTGAAAATTAGATGAGGATTTTTTTGTTTTTTATTCATGCACAATTTCATTTTCAATCACTACATTATCCAAGTTATGCCTATTTTCAATAAAAATGGATTGGAAGAAACATCATTTATCCTTTGGTGATCCTTTTTTCTTGGGAAATTTTGTTCTATCTTTACTTTCCATTATCTATATTCTCTTTCTTCTTAGCACCCAAAATTATGGTAAATAATATTATGGGATTACAAAGAGATTTATTATGAAGGGGTGATGATAGAAACAAAAAAAACTAGGGTAAAGTGAGAAAATGTGTGTAAATCAAAAAGTGAAAGGGGGTTGGGTGTAAGGAACCTTTTCAACTTCAACAAAGCCCTTTTAAGGAAATAGAGGTGGAAAATGCTAACTGAAAAATTAAGTTTGGTTTGCATGGTATTAAAGGCAATGTATGAGTCATTGAGCGGGGTTAAGAGAGTAAAAAGTACTGCTGGAGGCTTACTTTGGTGGAAAGATGTGTGGAGCATTATTGGAGAGGAGATGGGTTAGTTTGAAGAAGCTGTAAAATAGAGTATTGGGGATGGAAAACAAATCTCTTTATGGGATTATGTGTGGGTAAATGAAACACCATTAAAATTGAATTTCTTAGATTATTCCTAGTTTTAGTTTTGAAGAAGGGGATATATTGTGAATTTGGGAATAAAGAGATGGGGTTTGGGAGTAGGATGTGCAATGAATAAAATCTTTTTTCCTTTAGGAATCTAATTTGGCAAGTCATCTTTATCTTTACCCAAAGCTTCAAGCTTGACCAAGGAAAGTAAGATCAGGTGTTTTGTGATACCCCAGGCCCCAGGTGCATAATCAACAAAGATTAAACAAACTCATTCAGAACAAAAGTGTAGGGGAGAAACTAGAACTTCTTAAGAACTTACAATCGAAACAAAACCTTACCAAAGTAGCGGCTTTTGTGTGGGGATGAAGAATGATATAAGAGCTCTTATAAATTTGGCCAAGAGATGAGTGGTCCAATCAAGTACATACAATAATCATCTTTTGTGTAATGATAGAGATGAAGACTCTTCCCAAGTTATTTTCCTCACGTGGTTCTCTTATTGTTAGCATGTTGTCATTGGATTAAAGTTAACATTGTTCTACTAGATAATGGTAGGGTTTACTTGTAGATTTTTATTAAAGAAAAAATCATTAGAGGTGTGGTGAGGTTACAATTGTCAAGATGGGTTGGACTTACCAACTTAGCCTAAATTCACTCATAAAATGGACGGGTTTGGTCAATAAAAGTGAAAGATTGAAAAAAATAGGCTTATCTAGCCCAACCTAATAAAGCTTGAGCTCGAACATAAAAAATTTGGTCGGGTCTGGGTAGTCTGCCCAACTCGGGGCTCAAAACAGATTGGGTTTAGATAATAATATTAGAAGCTTGAATTTTCCTGGGCCTTTTTAGTCCAGCTTATTAAAGCCCACATCTTAGTCAGGTCCTAGACAACATGTATTGACAACTCTAGGTAAGGTATATATGGGTTGCTATGTTGCGGGGAATATGAATAGAAAGAGATAATAGAATCTTGACTCTTTAGGAATGCATATTCCTCTCTTGAAAATGTTTTTATTCTTGAACGATATGCTTGGATATGACTAACGACTTACAATGAAAATGAAGGGTTTTGTGTGTTTTTTTGTTTAAGTAGTCAAATAAACTTTTATCATGTTAAAAGACTATGTTGAATTATATTTTACCTTTTTATTTAATTAATATATGTGTGTACTGATTAGAAAAAAGAAGTTAATTAATTGCTCTACATATATAAGATTTGATTATTGAGTGGCGGTATCTGTGAAGAAATCCGAATAGAATTTGACAATAGTTTATGAAAATTAAAAATAACAATAGAATAAGAAAAAGCAACAACAACGGTTCACTAATGTAATAATCAGTGATAATTTCAATGTATTAGCAAAGATGCGCTGAATGGAAACATTTTTGGTAATTACTTGATGTGGTGGATCTTGCTGGGTAGTAGTAGGGCATGAATATGATGAAGTTGGTGAATCCAAATTACCTGTTTTCTGTTACAGGACTTGCTGGGTTGAAAATAAAGAATCTTTGAGCTTATTATAACTTGCTTTACAACCCCAATGTTGTGTTATCATATTTATATAAAAGTTGTCAGGTAAATTTTATTATTAATTATTAGAGGAAAAAAGAAGCGCGGCAAGTCAATGTTATTCGGCGAAAATGAATGTGTAAAGTCAATAAAAAAGGTAATGGCCCATATTCCTTCTTTTCCAAACTTGTGAGGGTAAAATAAATTAGTAGAATACAGTGTAATTGGCTAAAGTGGAGTTTGATTCTTCAACATTCCGCATTCTAATGGAATCCATCCGAGTAATAAAGTCTTAATCACCATAGCTTAAAAGAGAAGGTTTATGGCAATAAAGGTGAGGGGAGGGGATATGTTTATTTAATTTAACCACATGTTGAGATTGGGTGTGTGTGTGGCGTGTAATTAACGGGAGCATGGGTGGGTGTGGTCCAAGGAGAAAGAGAAATATAATGTGGCCTCGCACGCGTGAAGCACTGCCACTGCGTGCAATATACTCATCCTCCATCCATCGGGATGCCCTAAACCTCCCATCCTTCACCCTTATCATTATAATTCATTTTATCCATTATTTTTTTTATTAATAAATATCTTTAAACATACTACCTTTTTTAAATATAACATACAATCATTACTATTACTATATATTTAATTTAGTTTCCTAAAATACCCCTACTATCATTTATTATACTATAAAGAATTAATAGCCTTTGAAATATATATAAGGAAAATATATTTGGTAAACAAACATTTAATAATATTAGAAAAGTATAACTTTGTTTATATCAAAGGAGAAAAATTCCACTCAAATTTACTTATATTTTGAAACGTTCCTTTATCAATTCCTATAGTTTATCTCAGGGAATGATTTAAATTGAAAAAAAAAATTTCGCGATTGAAACTTCCCCGGTCATAAACGACAAGAACTGAAAGGCTACGCTACATAGTGTTGCCTTAACCCTCTCAAAGTTCCTCAAACTTAGGCATGCTCACCCTACATCTCGCTCGAGCGAGCTAGGAGTCTCGCTTGTGCGAGCTCCTTCTTGCTTGAGCGAGAATCAACCAGAACCTTCCCTATGAAACCTCGCTTGAGTCATACCACCCTCACTTAAGCAATAATGCTACAGAAGCGCCCCCTGACTATCGCTCAGGTGAGCCCACACTCGCTAGCGAGATTCTCACAAACATCATTTACCCATTTCCATAAGGACTCGCTCAGGCGAGACTTGTAGAGTTTAGCCTCCAAGCCAACTTCCTTACTCCATATCTTGCCCAATTTAACTCTGATTTCCGCAAATCTTCATGGGTTTTACCTAAAACTCATTTCGGACCTACAGGCGCAGTTCGTACTCAAAATCTCATATGGATCACAAAGTTATACACAAAAATATAATTCAACTACTTTATGACAAACTCAACTCTCTACCCATATCAAATGGGCTTCAATTCAGTCAATGACGATACACACAAGTCCTAAATGGTCTTGGGAACCTATTAACACCCTCTGAGGATTCAAATTCCCATCGAATCTCAATTTCACCCTTTCGGTTGGCTAAAATCACCTATTTCCCATTTCCATCCACCCTTTTACTTGTAAATGCAACATGTTTATGGCATAACTTCTATTACTAAGCATCTTTCACTCTAACCAGCATTCACATTCATTTGGCTCAAAGCTACGCATCATAACCTATACACATATGTTATATACTATGATCATACTCTATAATAATTTCCGGCCAATATACATACAATATCAATCCAATGGCTCGGTGTTGTGTATAATTCCTGGACATATACATCATTGAAGGCATTTATCATCACATTCTTATATCATCCTTAGATATACAACATCATTAATCATAATCATCACCAGTATACTGGCGTGACCACCATACAGGTCCTCAACATCGTACTCGAATCCTCAAAATGGTCATATATACCAACCAAATAGCAACAAGCATCATAAAATACCATGCACGTATATAAATACATAAATCATCATCATAGCCATAAATACTCTAGGCATAACAAATTTACACATTTACATAAATACATTATCAACCCAATTTCCTTGGCATTGCTTTTGGCTCATCGAGCACTGGTCTTTGCAACGTCAACTATGTTCCTATCTTCAGTCACTAAAACCACAGTAAGGGTGAATGACTAACAATACAAATCATAGTATAGTCAAGGATTCTTTTAACCATTTCTCATTAATTCATTTTCACTTCACTTCAACACCATTCATAATTCTTCAATCTTGGCAATTAATAATTAGCCATTCACATCATAATATCTTAATCAATTCATCACATTCATCATCAATTCAAAGTAATTCCACATAGTTCACACCTGACTCTCAGGTAATAATTCAAGACTCTCTAATATCTAGATACCAAATTAGATTGGTCGTCAGTTTAGGGTACTACCCGTAAACCCTACCTGGTCCACCGAGCCCTACCTGGCTCCCCACCTTACCATTGGGTCCTACCTGACCACTAGGGCGGCTTAATTGGACCACGCTCAACTACGAGAGTTAAAACGAGGGGTAACTATACCGATCGACCATCCACGCCATATAATAATCATTTACAACATCTTTATCATATATCACTTTGGATAAAATCTCAATAATCTCACCCCGACACTATGACCATCAAAATGGGATTTTAACCCGCCATTGAAGCGCATCATTTCTCATATCTTTTCATTCTCAACATCTTAACTCATCAATTTACAACATCATTTACAATTCATCGTTATTCCAATTCATCATCGAACATCAATCATGGAATCATCATCATCCAACATAGTAAACATGATAACATCATTATTATTCACAATACAATCATCATCATGAAATATATATATATATATATATATATATATATATATATTTATGCAATCCATCAGCACATAATTAATTCTCACTATCATCATCATATCAATGTAACATTCACAATATCCATCAATATATATACACATAAACACACATATCAACATACATATTACATAATTTAGATATTCTCTATTCTATTTTACTATTTTATCACTGTCGAATTTGACATTAATATTGTTTTCATTAATTTATACACCACATACACCTCATTACCTCACTTTTATGCTTCTGAAACCTTCAGTCAAAAGTTGACTTCACCAAATCCATAAAACTCTACAATCAAAGGTTTTCAAGAAATGGTTTAACATTTGAAATAACTTGAATCTCATTTCAAAGGTTCTTGAGGCTTACCTTTGTCACTATCAATTATCGTTGTTAAGTTCTGCGCCGCTTAATGACCTTCTGATGTTTGGTTTAAAACCTAGCGGCATCGAAACAACACCTCGTTAGTCATTATTCGACACCCACCATATTGAGAATGATATTCAAGCTTCAAAGTGCCATAGAATGGAAAAATGAAAACCCTCATACAATCCTCATTTCAGTTTAGAGAGAAGAAGAAAGGAAACTCAAATTTGAATATGCCAAGATATTTGATCCAATCTCGATACTGGCCTATGGGTAAAAAAGTCATTTGACCTAAAAGTCGTCATGCAAGATCGACATTACACAAGCATTGAAGCACAACATCGGCTCCCAACACTGCGCATGAGACTCATGATATAACTCTAGTATTAGCTATTCTCTCAATACAGGAAAGTCAGAGCTGACTTATGCAATCACGTGGCTAGGAAGTAACCTGTAAAGTGATTGATGGGAAGGTGCAATTGGTAGGTAGGGTCACCGTTGCATGCCAGCCTTTCTGTAATGATCAGAATCACGTTGACACCTTGTATAGTAAGGTCACTTACTCGAAATGACTCTTTCATTATAAATACTCATATATAAATAACAAAATATAGAACATTCTCACATGGACTTACGCTTAAGCTTTAATATTCCCCTTGAATGTTCACTGACTTGGGCGTCGGAGTGTCCTTATAAGTGACACCCCTTTTCGTCCCACGACGCATAAGGATGGTGATTTTGGTACAAGAAATCACTCTAAGACCTTTATTTTCCCCTTGGAATAAAGGGTATAATACTGAATCCCCACTGTAACGGTGTAAAATTTGAACACATACATCTTTGAGGACTACTTACTACCCGGCCCTTGCACCCTGGCAACGACTAGTGCAGTACTCACCTCACTTTCCCGATCACAATATACGCTTAATTACAAGTTCTAACATAGAATTAGGCTTCAATTTGACACCACCATCACACGGCCATGAGAACGGAAAAGGGAGGAAGAAACCTCGTGTGAAGAAAGAAGACGGAAGTGAGAAAGATGTTTATAGTCATAAGGGCAAAATGGTCTTTTCGCAATCCCATTTTCCTTTTCATTTTCTTCTCCCTTTTCACTTTCATTTCTCTTTTATTTTAATAAAATATATTTTACCTTGAGTAATTTTATCTTTTCACCTTTACCACATAGTAATTAATAATTCGCCATTCACAATTTAATTTAAAACTACTTGCTTAATTAGTCACTTTTAATTAATTAAATCAACCTCATTTCTAATTATAATTTCCACAATTCATTTAATTTAATTCACACCACTCTCAAAAATTTTATTTATTAATTCTTTATATCGCAAATTATTAAATTTTAATGACTGAGATGTTACATATTTAGTATCAAAAATGGTATTCTTTTAAAAATACATAATATATGAATTAATAGCATAATATAATCCTATAATATTCTCTTCCCTCAAACATGTTAGGTTTAAATATAGATTAAAAATATGAATTATTATCCAATATATAACCGTTTGTCATATATAATTTTAATTGATGATGTAGTTTAATGGTTGAGTTGTGATTTTTTATGTAACATGTTATAAGTTTAATCATTATCTAATGTATTTCTTTTTAATTGTACTCATCAATCAATGAACATTTAACACAAATTAAAAATTTAATTAATTTATTACAAACACAAAATATAGAGAATTTTTTATTATAAAAGGAATAAAAAACATTTACACTGAAATAGATATGAACTAACAATATCATGTGATTGTATTAAAAATTGTTGACTTTTTTAATAGCTAATTATTTTAAAACTTAATTTTTTGGTCACGGTTATATTTAAGGTATTGTCTGCTTTTCTTTCTATGTAGCTCCTTTGATTAACAATATAAAGATATTTTACAATAACAATGTAATCATCATATAAAAAAGTTTTATACAAAAATCGTTTTAAAAAAAACTATTCGTTAGTGGATATTATACAGCACGGAACAAGTTTTAGGTGGGTAATGGATTTTCATGTATTCCTATTTAAAATTGGGGAGGAGCATAAATGACAATAAAGGTTTTCCTCAGAAAAATTTAATACAATTACATTATATTGTATTGATGTATTGCCTTGACTAATATAAGTCTTATACTAACTATTTTTGTAAGTGCTCGCGAATTTTAATGAGCCTTTGATATATATATATAATAATCAAATGGGTAGTTAAGGTCTTGCGGAATTCGTTAATGTTGGTGCGTAATAACTGAAATCAAAAGTAAATTACTTTCAAGATGGAAGTCGTAACAATTGAATTTACAAGAAAATTAATGAGTTATATCTTTTGTTATTCTCTTAACTTTCCTATAATAATGGTATCTTTTAATAATCTTATAGCCAATTATCGTGTAAAAATATTTTCTCCCACCTATTGAAAGTGAAAATGTTTTACTTTTATTTAGGGTAAATATTACTTACCCACCAAATTATAATTAATGTCAATAATTTGAGAAATTTAACAATTTAAGTAAGGGTAAAAGTAGTTAAGTTTAACCGAGTTTTACTTAAATAGATTATACATATTTAAAATATTTAAAGTCCTAATCACTTATTTGTTATAGTCTTTTAAAAAAACATTTCTTATTAAAAGTTTATTGGACATTATAACATATATATTTAAAGATCTATTTCATAATAGAATTTTAATGGTCTTTTTACTAAGTAATTGTATAAATGAAGTTATACAAATAAAGTTATCTAATAATTCCTATTAATCATGTATATCGGTTGACATTGGTCAAATTCTATTTCATTAACATATTAAAAAGTTACATTTGACCAATCCCATTTGAGAAGCCTCCAACTTATAACCAAAATAAATATTTAGATAGGTTATGAAACTTTTTTTTTCTCTAAATAAATCATTAAACATTTTTCTTGAAAACGATCACATCACAGTACATTCTAATATATTACTTCTATTTTTATTAGGATTATATTATCACTATTATATGTTTATAATTACTATTTTATTTTTAATTTTTATATTACTTATAATTAAAATAATATAAATAAATATTTTAATATTATTTTACTTGCTATATATAAACATTTAAATAAATAATAAAAACATTTTATTATTATAAAATCTTTTATTAGTATTATTTATAAAATATTCTATAAATATTTATTTATATTTTTTGAAAAATTTTAATAGAATAAAATAAATTTTAAATTGTACCCATATGTAACATATGTAACATAAGGATTATACTAGTTTTAAATATGTCAAAATTCAAAAACACTCACAAAAGTTAAAACCATTTTAATTGAATACTTCAAATTTTAACCTCATGATTGGATTTTTAATTAATATCACAATAAGGAAATAATATATTGTTATGGCTAGAAGACATAAACTTTAATTTATTTAAAGGAAATAATACATGACAATAACATAACACAATCAATTAATTATTATATGAAATTAAATCAAAAATTGAATATAAATTCTATATTTATAGGATTTTTGTAATAATATATTCATAGTCTGTACGGTATATTTGTGAATAAAAATATGATATAATATATTATTTTATATGTTATGTATCATAAAATTATCAATAATTAAGTATTTTTATGAGATCAATACTATAATAAACATTTTTATTTAATTAGATAGAATATGAAAGAGAGAAAAACTTACAATTAAAAAATATTATTTTTACACATTATTCTCATTTCAGTATATAATATTTTTATTTTATATTTTCAAGCAAATAAAAAATTTTAAAAAACTCAACAAAATTAAAATAAATAAAGTTACCAACCAATGTTGAGTTTAACAAATAGATATATAAAATAAATATTCATATGTAAATAATTTAAAATAAATGCATTATCATAAGACAATGTCAAGATTGCTATAAGAATTTCTAAACTCAACTTAATTTAAAATCCTTATTGGTTTGAGGGGGAGCTAAATAAAAGTTTTCACTAAGACTCTATTT
This sequence comes from Clitoria ternatea, assembly GCA_037962975.1. Classification (NCBI taxonomy): domain Eukaryota; kingdom Viridiplantae; phylum Streptophyta; class Magnoliopsida; order Fabales; family Fabaceae; genus Clitoria; species Clitoria ternatea. Next base: position 292,573,467 of record CM075670.1, read on the forward strand.
AATAAAAGACTTAATATTTGCTATCAACAAATAGGAGGAGAATGTTAGAACCAAGTTTGTTTTAAAGGACTTTGTAGAACCTAAAATTTGTTTTAGAAACCCCAAGATTTGTTGTTAACACATGTCAAAAATTTTAATTAAATAAAGTCTGTTTAAGTGTTATTTAACCATTTACTTGAAATGTTTCAAAATACAAAGTCTCTTGTGCAAGAGTCACAATTTAAAAGGGGAGTCCATCAATTTAAAGCAACTTGTAGGACTCATTCAAAATATTTCAAGTCTGACCCAACCTCAAGTCTACGTTAAGGACAACTTTCAAAAGAAAATTCTTTAAAGTCTGTTGAGCCATGTCCTTCAATCAACCCACGCTCTAGACTCAACATCTTTCTTTCTCACAAGATCTTCTATCGAAGCTTCAAAACACACCAGACTCAGACCCTCCTATTTCAAGAACAACTCTCTTATTAGTTTGAATGAAAATATGTAAAGCTGTCTCAGTTCTAACTTCTTCAAGCTAAGTCAGCTCTTGTTCATAAATGCACAAAGTGATAAACCTCCTAGGAAAACAAACATTCGCATAGGAAGAAAATAAGGAAGCCATCTAAGTAGTTCAAAAAGCTGACAACAAACATAGCCTAAGTCATAAGCCCTCTAAAGGTCAAATAAGCCTTTTATAATATTCCATGTTAGACAAAAGAGAACAAAAAGACACTTTCTCTCTACAATATTTGAGGCACCCTATTTTTTGTGCAATACCTGTCTATCCTCCAAACCAAATGTTGTCCTTTTCTCTCCTCTTGTGCTCCCATGCTCAAACGGCTACTCTTCTCCAATGGAACAGTAACAACTATATGGAGGAGCCGTTAAAAAGAAGAGACCTCAGACCAATGAAAAGAAAAGAATAAAGAAACCAAAAATAGTGATTTTATCTCAAATTTTATCAACACTATTACTCGTAGTCTTAGTTTGTGTTTTTTAGCTCAACTTAGTATGTACCTTTGCTCCATTTTAAAATCTCTATACACAATATCTAAGTTATCAAAAACAATCTCTCTTTTATCTCAGTTCAAGACTGATTGAGTATTAGTCTTAGTTGCTTACAGGAAACAATTTTGGCCTGAAGAGGCTTTTGAAGGATACTTAGGTCTGAGTTAGGAGTGACTTTTGAAAGAATACTGAGGATAAGCCAAAAGTGCTGAAGTCAAAAATACTTGTGGCATAAGAGTGCTGATTGTGTAAAAGGAATTTTACATAGTGAAAATCCTTTAGACTAAAGAGACTAGACGTAGCTTCATGCTTGGAAGTGAACCAGTATAAAATCCACTATGCAATTTCTTCTTCCCTTTCTATTGTCTAAAGTCTGAGTTTATGTCTGTTAAGTCTGTTGTCTTATTTATTTTAAATAAGGTTTTTATTTGAAAAAGAGTTTATGGACTTATGCAACCCCATTCTAAGTCTGACTTTGAACCTTCATTTTTGTTTATGGTTAAATAGAGGAATCATTGATAATGATTATTTGTGCATTAGTGTCTTTGTTTTTGTTTGCAATCAAATACAAGAATTGCTGACATCAATGTATACATTGGTCTAGTAGGGATGTGATATTATACCCTTAAGTAAGGATCTTAAAGTTTTGTTGTATTCCGTCCAACACACACCAGTATCTCACGTTGAGGGTCAAACTAGGGTGTTACCTTCAAAGACACTCTGATACTCAAGTAGGTACGATGTTAATTTTGAAGCTCAAGAGTTAGGGTTAGTTGAATGTACATCATGCATAATAATTGAGTTTTATTTATAGAAGTCGAGTGATGATTGAATGTATTTGGCTCTTGTATTAGTATTTTTTTGTAGAGTTCAGGGAAGCTGACATAGACACAGGCATTTGACACAGTTGCAGGTGTTGATCAATATGTGTCTCAACCTCTATTTGATATAGACTTGTTGTTGATATTGGTTATCAAGGGTTTTGCGGGACAATGACATTGTTGTGGGGTAAATATTGCGAATGAGGTAGATCCCCAAAATAATTACACTTGTAGGGTTGTTTCTGTTGATTTTACGCTGTCTGGGGCTGTTTCTGTGTCGTAGAAACTTGCAGCGACGACGGTGTCGGAAATTCTCTGGGCGACACAAGAGGGTTGTGCCACGTGGCACAACGCAGGAAAAGTAAACTCTGTCACAGGAACTTGGTACGACATAACTAAAGGGGTGTCGGCTAGAAAGGTGACGACACAACGTGATTGGCTCTTCTGCGCGGTGGTCTGACACGGGGGCTGTGTCGTTGTGTTTTAAAACGACACAACTTTCGTTTTCCCTCCACACCTGGAAGCAAACCCCACCAGTGCCCATTTTCATCTGTTTGAAACGTTGTTTGTTGGCGAGAAGAAGGAGGGAAACGTGGTTGGCGAGAAGAATGAGGAAGAAGGAGGAGAAATATTGGAGTGGTCCCTGAGGTATGTCGTAAAAACTTCTTCAGCCATTCCTTTTTATTATTTTGTTTAGATATTTTTTCAATGCTTAACAGTAGTATTGTAGGATATTATTTTTTAATTTTTCTTTTTAAATGTGTGTGTATAGGACTGTTTTGTAGTTAGGAAGTGACATTTTGAAATAATATAGTTAAAAATATAATACTCTTTTTAGAATGCTAAAGTATAAAATTAAATATTTAAAAAAAAAATTTGAAATTAAAAAAGTTCTCATAAATAAAGTGTATTATAATATAAATATTTGTAAAGTTAATTTTCCAAAAGAAAAAGTTTCAAATTCTGTCCAGAAAAATAAAATGCATAAAATGAAATTTTAAAAAAAATTATGTAATAACTTTGTTGTATGCGTTAAGTTATTATCAAATAAAATTTATGATGATATAACATAAAACTGTTTTAGAAATGTAAAAATTGTATATTCATGCCGTAATAATATTTGGTAAATAAAAAGAAAAAGTATTTTATTTTATATGTTCTGTATGTGTTAAGTTAATTTTAGAAGAATATCATTGTTTGATACATAATTTGAACGTTATAAAATTCCGTTATTTGTGAAGTTGTTTTTTTATAAATTCATTGATTGTATAATATGTATTACAAATTTTTGATTTAGAAATTTTATAATTATATTTGTTAAAATATATTTAATAGAATTTAAATTTAATAATATTTTATTTCATATGTTGTATGCGACATAAGTTATTTTATTTAAAAAATCATACCATAGTATAATATATATAGGAATTTTGAAATTTAGAATTTTTATAATTATATTTGAAAACTTCAAATTGAAATTTGAAATTGTTTAAGTCTATACATGTTTAGTTAGATTTATGTGATTCATATTTTTAGAATGAGTAAAATTTGAAAAGGGTAATGATAATGAGTTAGTTTTTTACACATGTTAGGTGATTTAAACTATTTAAATGTGTTTACAACAATATTAGTTTTCTTGTACAAATTTAAATGCAGTATGGCAGCGGAGAGGAAGATCAATCCTGGTCCGTTAAACCCACAACTATTAACATTACAAGAGAAGCATGTATCCACGCATGTTTGGAATGGAAAACCAGATCGGGTACTACGAATTAGAAAAGCACTACGCCTAAGATGTGATCAAATACCAGAGGAAATCATACCATATTTACGAAGAGCTAGTTTCTATCACTTTGCAAAGCTTGCGCATTTACCGGTGTCTGCGGAGTTCATCACCGCAATGGTAGAAAGATGGAGACCAGAGACACACACGTTCCATCTTCCTGTTGGAGAGTGCACCATCACGTTGCAGGATATTGCTATTTTGTTGGGACTCAGCATTGATGGGATCGCAGTTGTGGCGATAGCCGGTTCACGTGATTGGCAACAATATGTGGAAGCACAACTAGGAAGACGACCCCCTCGCAGTGCACTTCATGGTCAAAGTCTTAAGATGTCCTAGCTGCAGGAGAATTTTGGTGACATTACAGGTCATAATCAGGATGAGGTTGCCATTGAGAGGTTCGCTCGGGCCTACATTTTACGATTGATTGGTGGGTGTATTTTCTCAGACCAATCGTCTAGCAGGGTCCCTCTCAGGTACCTTCAAATGTTGGAGAATTTTGACCTTTGTGGTGGTTATGCGTGGGGCGCATCTGCACTCGGATATCTATACCGACAGCTATGTACCGCCACTGATTATGCTCAAAAGGATATGTGCGGCTTGACACTGTTGGTTCAGGTGTGGGGTTGGGAGCGTATGCGACACCTAGCCCCAGCAGGACCTGCCGTAAGGGATGCAGAAAGCCCTTATGGAGGCAGATGGATACACCCAATGGGGAATAGGTATACGCAGTATGATTTGCATCATTTCAGGACACAGTTGGACTGGTTGAGTAAGGATCAGGTAAAATCGCATTATTTTTAAATGTTTACAAATGTTACTTGCATTAATTTATAGTATTTTGCGATTGTTTGATGAAACCTTCATGATTTAGTTGTTTATTGTCTTGTAGTTTATATGGGAGCCATATGGTGGGACGGTCACTAATGGCTTACCAGAGATTTGTCTTCGTGGCCAGGGGGCTTGGCGAGCAGTTGTTCCATTACTGTGTTTTCAGATTGCAGAGTGGCACCAGCCTGACAGGGTAATGCGACAATTTGGGATGGAGCAACACATACCCACCGCACCATCCCAACCCGAAGACTTGCACGCTATCACGCTTAAGGGAAAATCAGATGAGAACTGGCCCACAGTTATGGAACCTCTATTACATTTGTGGAATGGGAGGCACGGACACATTTGTTCTGGTCAGCTACTGCTTGGAGAGATGTCAGCAAACCATGAGTACTTCAGATGGTATAAAATGCGCACTCGTCGATGGATTACCAGACAAGGGGCAGTCAGGGGATCAACGGTAACAATTTCATGGGTTGTTATCTTGTAGTTTATAACGCACTTACTGTGTTTTTTCCTCACATGTTTATTTTTTCAGATGGACAGCGTGGAGGTTATTCAGTACTTGTCCTCGCCTGAGAACTCCGAACAACCAGTTGCTTTCGCTATGGATAACATTCGTCAAGAAACAGAGAGGATACTAATGTCAATGGGTGAATGGGATAGGATTGTACAAGCCAGGGTGCATGCCCCATTCCCGACAGAGGTGGCCCTGGACGTAGAAGTTCATGTCGACATGCCTGGTAACCGCGTCGAAAGAGCGGGGTTACAAAGGCGTAGGTATAGAGAGGCAGAAGAGGACTATATCATCCCAGATATTCCCACCAGACAAGCAGGCCAATACTACGTTCCATCACAACCGTCGCCTCATTCGCCCTGGCCGACATACGAGTACCCATCTCAGCCGTCACAACAGAATCCTATACACACAAATGAGTACTTTAATGTTCAAATGTTTACAGGGGAAGGCGCCTCATTCATAGGGGATGTTGGTGGTAGTTTCCATAGGGGATCGTCACTTGGACAACCTAGTACATCTCACATCCCTGTGTCTGAATACATTCCGGACCCCCCATTCCTTACCCCACCACCGTATGTCCCACACATGATGACCCCGCCTGTTCCATCCCGAACACATTGGGAGACCGACGTTGGTCCTTCTTCTGAGTTCTCACTGATGGTGTTTGACCTAAACACAGCTGCATCCGAGACTGCTGCACGTGAAGAAGATATTTCTGCACGTGAAGAAGATATTTCTACACGTGAAGAAAATATTTATGCAAATGTGGTTCCACCTGAACAGGAGGACTCACAGATTGAGGACGAGGTTGAAGCTGTTCGTCGACTCCCTCCTCGAGTTAACCGTGGTGTCCCCCGGCCTTGCCTTTTTTCCCCGCCTCCGCCCCGAGGTCACCATTAGGATTCCTTTTGATTAAGCTTGTATTTGTTTTTTAGAAAGTATGTTGTTGTTTGTATTTGTAATTATTTAATTATTATGCGATGAAACATCATGGACTTTAATATATTCATGTAGACATTCATGGACTTTATTACTTCATCATTATTTTTACACATTGACCCTAGAACCACTTAATACAAACATGTAAGTCTCATCAGTCACTATTATTAATGAAACCAGAAGCAGAAGCACTGCCAACAGAATTAGGACACGTTGAGCGCTTATGACCTCTTTGTCGACAAATACCACATCTATATGGAGTCTCTGACTCGACCCAGTCCATTTCATTTATAATCCTTGAGGCCTTCGGACGTCCCTTTGCGCGTAGCATGTCATCGTCAGGAACAACTATGTACGATTCTTGAAGCTCCGGAATTAAGTCATCACTCCCAATGGGATACCATTGCCCTACGTAAGCCTGACCAACGTTGCGTAATGTGTAACATTCATCGACGTACTGGAAAAAATTGACGTTCACGGCGTTACAAGCAGCAATCACGTGCATGCATGGGTACTTGAACGCTTGAAACCTTCCGCACTGGCACCATCTTTCCGTTAGGTTCAACGCCCATACAAACCCACCCTTTTGGGTGGTTGGGTTAAACCTTTCCTCAACCTCAAATCTGGTCGACTCCGCATCAAATCTTTTAGCATCGATAGAACCAGCTTGTGCCTGATACAATGCCAGCTTCTCAATAACCTTTGTGCAATAAATCTGCCCAGCAGTCATTTCTGACACAACACGCCCAGTGTGATTAACAAAGTACTCAACCAAACGAGAGTAGGTGAACTTCACCAAAGCTGTAATAGGTAAGTTACGAGCGCCTTTGAATACTTTGTTCACACACTCAGAAAGATTAGTTGTCATATGGCCAAACCTACTTCCATTTTCATCATAGGCCAACGACCACATAGCTTTGGGGATTGAATCCATCCACCTGGCAATTTCAGGGCTAGCTTCTCTGAACTTTTGATATTGTCGATCAAACGAATGCTTGCTTGGATTATACGCTGTGGTACACAATAATTAGTTACCATAAAAAACTCAACAGTTTGCAACGTATAGAAGAATATATATAACTTACCCATTTTAATCAGGTCCTTCTTCAACTCTTGATTCTTAAACTTGTGGTTGAAGTTACTTGCTATGTGGCGTATACAGTACATATGATATGCAGCAGGTGGAGTCCAAGCCGCCCCTGAACCCCGGATTGCACTAAGAATGCTCCTATGTCGGTCCGAAATTATACAAATTCCATTCTTCTGCGTCACATACAACCGCAAGTTAGAAAGAAACCAACTCCAATCCTCCAAGGTTTCGCCTGCCACAATTGCAAATGCTAATGGTAACACCACACTATTTCCATCTTGGGTTGTTGCCACCAATAAAGTCCCTTTATATTTTCCATACAAGTGAGTTCCATCTACTTGAATTATGGGTTTACAATAGCTGAAGGCATCACAACAAGGCTTGAATGTCCAAAACACCTGACGAAATTTACGATGCCTTTGATGAACCTGGTCTCCAATGACAATGCGGCTAGTTTGCAAAACACTTGCGGACCCTACAATAACTTCTTTCATATGATTTAACCATCGTGGCAAGAAGGCATACGAATCTTCCCAATCTCCCCACACCTTTGCAATTGCCTTTTGCTTAGCCCTCCACGCTTTTTGGTACGAAACAGTAAATCCATATTCTCCCTTTACTCTCTCTTGAATTAATGATATAGGAACCGACGGCTCCTTCTTTATCATGCCTGCCAAAAACATAAACATAAAAATAAAAATAATATTGAAAAATATTCATTTGCAAAGTCACATTGGTTTACCTAAGATGACAGAGCAGATCAAGTCCGCATCTAGTTTCTTATGATCTTGTGATAATTCACTGTTAACACAACTGTGTGGCCCTTCGTACTGCGATATAAGCCATTTGTACACTCTCTTAGACAAAATTGCACGCATCCTCCAACAACATGCACTGACTTGATTAGGACACTTCACCACAAATTTAGTGGGCTTCGACTCCACAACAATATAACTTTGATGCACCTTCATGCACCATTGTTTTAACGCATTTTGAACATCACCCTTGCACTCAAACTTTAACCCAACGTACAGCTCGTCCCCGACATTCCAGTTATCATCATCAATTTCAATTTCTTGATCTGGATGCTCCATATTGATATTTTGAAAGTGGGATGCTTCGTTCCAAAATGGAACTACACCAGTACCTATGTAAATCCCAACAATTTTAAATCGTAACCCTTTAAATATTTATATATATAAATGTAAAAACCAAACACCATAAAATACAAATTACCATGGTGCAAATGTTGTTGGATAGGCTGAACCTGGATTCGGTTCGAAGCACCAGAATTAAAGGTCGCCTCTAACCCACCAACATCATCATCATTATCAGAATCAATCATCAACATTTCATCATCTGCACAAGAGTCACTTAACACCTCATCTGATGGTATGCTATAGTTAGCAGAATCATCATCAGACCAAATACTCATTTTAATAAAATTTTCAACCAACACGGCACAAATATTTCACTGGAAAAATGGGTATACACGCATGATGACAATGAACATAATTTATAATGGGGAAGGTGAACTAGTTACGTATAAACTACAACCGACACAACACTTGTGTCGTTTAATTTTGTGGCGCCACCCAACCTGTGTCGTATGCTTTCTTGGCGCCACCCAACATGTGTCGTATTCTTTCTTGGCGACACAGATGTGTCGTGGATTGTTGAGCCGACAAAGCCACGTGTCATACCCCCAGTGTGTCGCCTCTACTCTTTGCGTTTTATGTGTCGGTTTCATTTGTGACGACACACAAAAATGACCCCAGACACGTAAATTCTTTACAAACAGCCCCATATTTAAAAATATTTCACCTAAAGGGACCCATATATGATTTTTAGTCCATTGTTGTGCATATGTTGATACTAGACTCCGCCGTGTGTAGCTAATTGTATTGGCCCTTTGATGCTGACATTGTTATGAGCCTTAAATCAAAATATTTATGATTTAATATAATAATCATAATATATTTAAATATATTTTTATTATATATTTATTAAATATATTTTTAATGATAATATATTTATTAAGTAGTAATATATTAAAAATATTGTTAATAGTTATTTTTCAATAAAAGTTTTATAAAAATATATAATAATTATATTTTAATAAATAATTATATTTGAGAATATTAAAAATACATAAAATAATGATGTGTTTACTAATAATATTTTTTTAAAAATATTTTATTAAATAGTAGTATGTTTAATAGTAAATAGTAACATATTTATTAAATATTAATATATTTAGTTTTTAAAATTAAGTTATATAAATGCGTAAAATAATATAAATTATTATATTTTATTATTATACTAATTTTATCCATGTTATATTAAACTAACGCTAAATATAAATTATCATATATAAATAAGAATTACCACCTAAAATTTTTAAAATTTTTTGTCTATTAATCTATTAACAATTTTTTAAAAAATTATTGTTTAGGGGTTAGATGATCTTTAACGATAAATCATGAGTTTAATCGTATCAAATATAATTTTTTGAATGATTTATGTATACCATTTGTATTTTGATCCAGCGTAAAAATTCATGTGTCGAATGAGTTACAATTAATTAGAGTAGTATAAAGTAGTTTTTCGGATTCATTGAAAAAAATAAAAGGTGTATTTTTCACATAATTTTATAAATACGTAAAAAAAAAGATGGAGTGCACCATCCTGAAACCGTGATGAATGCGAATAGGAGTTGAGGGAATGGGGACCACTACCAACCATGCGCGTGTTTCCTTTCGGCGTTCTCTCTCTTTTCGATAACATTTTCTCACTCTATCAACCCGTTTAGTTTTCAGTCGAGGAAATGAAAAAATTTAAAGGTTGATATTGATCATTTACGTCGTTTAAAATAGTTAAAATTTTGTTTGACCATAAAATTTTTTTAGATTAATTAAATTGGGATTTGACTAACCAAAATATCCAAATAGACAAGTTTTAAACTTAATTTGATTTTATTTTATTTACTATTATTTATCATTCAATCGGTTGAATTTTGATAGCACTCAAACCGTATTTTCTATAGAATAAAATAAAATAAAATAACTCCATCTTTGTTTTTTCGACGCTCATCGTCAAGGGAACGCACTTCTCATCTCATTCTCCACTTAAAGAACAAAGTATCAACTTCGTAATTTTACACTTACATACACCTCAATTTTGCCATTATTTTATATAATAAGCAATGAAGTTAATAGGGGCATTACATTTGAAAAAGAGCACAATTCAAGTTTTAAAGAGGATCTATCTCAATTAGGAGACTAGACGAGATACATGCAACAAGAAGAATATACGTTTTTACTCCATCATTGCTGCCTGAATTATAATGAAAATAAGACTTTTAAAAAACAAATTGAAAATTATTATTAATGCATTTTCACTCTATTGTTTAATATGTTTTTAATAATAAAAAAAGCAAGCAGCATTTATTCCTTAATCAATGTTTTTGTGCCCGGATAAGTGTAGACAATGCATTGAAAAAGGTTTTAATTGTGTAAGGAAATATTAATTAATTGAGGAGAAGAGTTAAAGAAATGGAATCAGTGGTTTGCTTTTACCCTACATCCCGAAGCACGAGTTAAAGGTATTGGGGATTGGGATTTGGTAGACAGCAGTAAATAACACACTGGCCCCCCCTCCCTTCGTTACCCAAAACACTCTCCACGCCTATTGCTATAAACATTATCTGTTTTATTCAACGTTTTGATTCTTCTAAGATTAAACTCATTCTAAATTAATTAAAATCCATCAAATTCAAACCACAAAAAAATCCTATTATATGTCAGATCTATCTCTTAAAAACAAACCAAATTCAACAAATCTGTAACTTTTAGTATATTACTTATATATTTATATTATCTTATTAAATTAGATACACTACTTACTCTTAAAATGAAACCTAAAGACTATGTACTTATTCATGATTTTTTATTATAATAAATTTTTTTAAAGTGATTATTATGTTTTTGAAATAGTTATTCTTGATTTTATTAAATTGAAACGAATCAAGTTGGATGCTAGTATACATTCAAACTGAATCAAACTGTAACTTAATAATATAATCAGATCAGATGATATTTTGTTTAAAAATCAAATCAATCTGGACCATAAACACCCCTAGTTGCTTTACCACTATACCAAACCATAATTTAATAGCATAGAAGACAATAACTATTTATATAGCATACCCCTACCTTGATTATATTTATAATATTTCAGACATAATAATAAATATATATTAAATATATTGTTAATAATATTCTTATTATAAAAATTATTAAATATTAGTTTAACATTTTAATAATAAAATTTAAAATATTTAATAACATTTATTATTAAAAATACATTGCTGATAATATACTTATAATGGAATTATAAAATATTAATTTATATTTTTCTGATGTATCTTTTAATAATATACTAAAAATATTTAATTATTATTAACTTATTACTAAATATATTTTTAAATAAATGATATCATACATTATTATTATTATTATATTGTTAATAATATATATAATTGTTAATATAATTTTTAGTGATATCTTTAAATATATATTTTAAATAATATCAATTATTTTTAAATAATTCTAAAATATATTATTAAATGAATTTAATTTAATAATGTTAAATATATTACTTTATAATTACTTAAACATTAAATATATTTAAATATTTGATATATTAGTATTATATATAATATAATTTATTTAATAATACATTTTAAACAATAAATATAATTAATTTTAGAACTGATCCGGTCTCAATACCGGTATCCGATCTGCTATACATATTTCAACGTCTTTGATAAGACATCTACGTGTAACCGGTGTCATCGGTATACATCCGGACTGTAATTCCGTATCAGGCGTTCTCCCTAAACCGGTTGTTCAGGATAACACCATGACATCGGATAATACACACGTCACTGTGCAAAGGACAAGGATTGTTGCTACAGGGATCGATCAATAATTCCCTGCACTACGAGCCAAATTCTGCTCACGGGAATGGTCAACTTGTTCCCTAATCCTAGCCTACATTCTCTATGCTCAATATAAAATAGCCACTTGACCCAATCATGCAGGTAAGTGCGCAATATAATAATGCTAATGGGAGTTGGTGGTTCCCCACCAACGAGTCCTCGTTAATCGAGCCAATCAGGTATATGAACTAACTTCATGATTGAAGTGAGGGGGGGGGGGGGTTCTTCTTCAGCTCTTTTACGACTGATTCCTCTCTGAATACATTCCTTACTTGGAATATAATCACTGACTTGAGCGTCGGAGAATCTTTGCAGGTGACACCACCATTCGCCCACTTCAACGCGTTAGGTCGGTGTAAAGGATCTCCAGGACGCCCAATCCGCTTTCTTCACCAGAGGACAACGGATATATATCAGATACACATACATCCGGTCTACTAGACGGTATTGACATACTATTCGTGACTGGCTTGAGATCGGATCTATTGACCCCGGTCCAGGACAGATCATTGGCACGCCCGGTGGGACCCGATAAAGTTATTCCCATATCCTTTGACAGAGCAGGTAATCCACAATGGAAGGCGAAGCACAAGACTTCATGGAAAATCAGGCTGAAGGCAGAACCCATCCTAACGCCTTCAGAAAACTCAACTTTGATTCTCATGGGGGCAGCTCAAAGAAGATAGTAACAGTGTCTGATCCTGATCCTCGTGATGAGTTGATCAAACAACTTCAGAGGGAACTCGCTGAATTGCGAAGAGAAAAAAGGCAAAGCGAGGATAAAGAGTCATCTCGCACGCGAAACACTCCCCACACAACTGATGGTGAAAAGTCCACCACTCTTCAGTACTCAAAGATCCCAACGTTTGAGGAGGGAGAACAAACTCGCGATTCTGAGGATGCAGCTTCCCGAAGGAAGAGAGATTCAACAACAGCACCCCCATTGTCTTACAATCTGAAGGTTCCTTTTTCAAGGAGACTTATGGGCATCAGCATCCCCAAGCACCTTCAAACCACTCAACCACTTTCCATCGGAAAGTATAATGGTGAAACTGATCCAACTAAGCACCTTGATGCTTATGTGTTTGAAGCCATGTACTTGGGGGCTGATGAAGACGTGATGTGCCGAATGTTCCCTCGAACATTGTCTGAGGAAGCCCTCGGGTGGTTTAAAGGCCTGCCTTCTGGATCCATAGATTCTTGGACGGAAATGGCAGCTGCCTTTGAAACCCACTTTGTCATCTCCAGAGACGTACCCAAGACGTCTCATACCTTGGCTCAGATTAAGCAAAGTGAAACTGAGGGCTTAAAAGATTTTTTGAAGAGGTTTTATAAGGAAGCAGCCCTGGTTCCTAACCTCACAGAATCTATCAAGCTGCATATCGTAATTGAGGCATTGCAGCCAGGATCAGCTTTCGCTCTTTCATTAGCAAAGAGCCCCCCAGCAACTTTTGAGGAGTTCAGGAAAAAAGCCTCAAAGTATGTGAGCATAGAGATGCACTTGGAGGCAATGGCTGCAAAGAAAAAGCCACCAACACCATCTCCCCAAACCCAGAAGGGTAAGGAAAAGACGAGGTCAGAACGCATGGAGAGGCCATTCACCAATCCTAAGGTGGATAACCACCCTCCTCGACCTCGAGAAAGGCATGTCAATTCCTTCAGCCATTATGCACAGTTATCTGCCAGACCATCTCAGATTTTGAGAGAGGTCGGATGGCCAGTTTTCAGCACATATGGCATCAGGAGACCAGCCCCTATGAAAAGACCAGGAAATTCACGAAAGTACTGTGATTTTCATGAACAAAATGGTCATTCCACTGATGAATGCCAAGCTCTAAAGAACGCGGTTGAGACATTAATTAGAGAAGGCAAATTGAAGCAATACCTGTTCAAAGAAAAATCCTTTGACAGGGCAGAACGGAATGAGAAAAGAGAAAGAGATCCCGACGATGGGGGTGACAACAACCCCAGTCCGGTTCAAAAGTTCTCTGCTGCAGAGAAGCAAAAAGGTGTAATGACCGATAATGCAGCACAAAAAGACAGCATGCCCCAGCAACAACGTCAGGGCCGACGTGAAGTCATTGACATGATTGCTGGAGGGTTCGCTGGAGGAGGAGCTTCAATTACAGCCCGTAAGAATCATCACAGAATGATTCTATCTGTGCAAGGGAAAGTCAAAGACAATCGCCCTTACAGAGGAGGAATTGAGGCTCCCATAATCTCTTTCTCTGACGAGGATTTTGGCCCAACCGTTCCTGGTGGTGACGATGCTGTAGTCATCACTGCTGTGATCGCCAACAAGGACGTCCGAAGAATCCTTGTTGACCAGGGAAGTTCCTGCGATGTTATTTTCTATAATTGCTTTGAAAGAATGGGTTTTAAAGACTCAGATTTACAGCCTTACACGCAGGAACTAACAGCTTTCAATGGCGCAAAGCAACTAACTAAAGGGTATCTTGACACCCTTATCTCGTTTGAAGGCGAACCAGGAGCCAGGACGGTTAGGTCTCGGGTGCTAGTGATTGATGTCAAATCACCATTTAATGGCATCATAGGCCGTCCTACTCTGAATGCAATGGAGGCAGTTGTATCAACCCCACATCTCCTTATCAAGTTCATTGACAAGGATAATGCTGTGTCATCTATCCGTGGTGATCAAGAGATGGCTAGGTACTGCTACAACCTTAGTCTCAACATGACAAAGCTGGACGCCTCCAATAAAAAGAGGAAACTTAATGATGCTGGAACATCGGCTGAATCCGTAAGTCTTGTCGACCTGGACCCTAGAGCGGATTTGAACATTGATCCGTTCAACCCATCAAAGCCCACACCGGATGGAAATTCCAGGGACATTGTCTTGGGAGATTCTCCAGAAAAGATCACCCATATCAATGACAAGCTAGATACTGAAATAGAGCAGCGACTGCTGGCTCTCTTACAAGAGTTTAAAGACCTCTTTGCATGGACTGCAGCCGATATGCCAGGCATAGACCCTGAATTCTGCTGTCATAAACTTTCTGTCTATCCAGAGACGAAACCTGTGGCCCAAAAGAAAAGACGATTGGGCCCAGAGAAACAGAAAGCAGCTTGTCAGCAAACTGAGGAATTGCTGAAGGCCGGATTTATCAAGGAAATTCGATATTCCTCTTGGCTTTCGAATGTGGTGATGGTCCCTAAATCCAATGGTAAATGGAGAATGTGCATTGACTACGTGGACCTCAACCGCTGCTGTCCAAAAGATCCTTATCCTCTTCCTAATATAGATCGGATGGTAGATGATTCCTCTGGTTACCAATACCTGAGCTTCATGGACGCTTATTCTGGTTACAACCAAATTCCGATGTGCGAAGAGGATCAAGAGAAGACAGCTTTCATAAATGATCGTGGTGTCTTTTGCTATACAGTCATGCCCTTTGGCCTGAAAAACGCTGGGGCGACATATCAGCGCATGATCAACAAGGTTTTCGAAGGTATGCACACCAAACTTGTTGAAGTATACATTGACGACATAATAGCAAAGACACCGGTTGGTGGCGATCATATTGAAGACCTGCGCCAAGTATTCACCCGTTTGAGACAATTTAACATGAGGCTGAACCCAATGAAGTGCACATTTGCTGTCCCTGCTGGGAAATTTTTGGGTTTCATGTTAACTCAACGTGGTATAGAAGCCAATCCAGGGAAGTGCCAAACGATTCTAGACATGCAAAGTCCTAAGAATCTCAAAGAAGTCCAATCCCTGAATGGCAAGGTAGCAGCTTTGGCACGATTCATGCCGAAGATGGCTCACAGGTCGCTCCCCCTGTACAAAATACTGAAAAAGTCCAAGAAATTCGAGTGGGGACAGGAACAAGAAAAAGCTTTCCAAGAGCTTAAGGAGGTGTTGTCCAAACCTCCCATTCTCACAAAGCCTGACCCCGAAGACACACTCATTCTGTACTTGGCTATTTCAGATGAAGCTTTGGGCGTTGCCTTGATAAAAGAAACTCCTGATGGACAAAGACCGGTCTATTTCACTAGCAAGACCTTGCAAGGTGCTGAGATCCGGTATCAAAAAATTGAAAAGGCCGCCCTCGCTGTTGTTTGGGCCTCACGACGGTTGCGTCCGTACTTTCACGCCCATCCAATCATAGTGAGAACGGATTTGCCACTCCGTTCTGTCTTAATCAAGCCCGATCTTGCTGGGAGGATGATCAAATGGTCTATTGAACTCTCTGAGTTTGATATATCCTACGAACCCCGCAGCGCTATTAAAGCTCAAGTCCTGGCTGACTTTATTGTGGAAATGACAGGGACTGATCCGGATTACCCTCGAGTCCATTGGACCATTTACGTTGATGGTTCATCAAACCAAAGAGGCTCTGGAGCAGGTGTAGTTCTCGAAAGTGATGACGGAGTACACCTGGAGATCTCCCTTCGTTTCAATTTCAAAACATCCAACAACCAGGCTGAGTACGAAGCTTGCTTGGCCGGGCTAAGAGCTGCAATTGACATCGGAGCTTCTGAGGCGACACTCTGTAGCGATTCACAGCTGGTGATTTCGCAGATCTTAGGAGAATATCAAGCTCGCGAACCTCAACTCCAATTATACTTGAACTGTGTCAAGGAGTTGACTGAGAAATTCTCAAAGGTGGAGTTCAAGCATGTTCCACGTGAAGAGAATACGAGAGCAGATATACTCTCCAGGTTAGCAAGCACTAAACGACCGGGTAGCACCACTACTCTGGTTCAAAGCACGCTAACGTCGCCCAGCATCCCTCTTTTCCCTTCTCTAAACGCCATAATGACTGACTCCCTTTACGGAGATACATGGATGGCTCCTTACATCCGTTATTTGGCTGATGGACAGCTACCCACAGATGAGAAGGAAAAGACGAGGTTAAGGAGAGAATTACCGTATTTCACTATGATTGATGGTAATCTCTACAGAAGGGCACTCTCTGTGCCCTATTTAATTTGTCTCAAAGAGGATGAGGTGCAAGGTGTAATGGAGGAAGTGCATGGAGGACAAAGTGGACACCACGCCGGAGGAAGAAGCTTAATGCGAAAAATCCTCAGAGCTGGATACTGGTGGCCCACAATGAAGCAAGACTCCATTGACTTCGTCAAAAAATGCGACGCTTGCCAAAAATTCTCTAACCTACACCACACACCGGCGGAAGAACTCTTCACATCCGCTGTTCCATGGCCTTTCTACCAATGGGAATTGGATATTTTGGGCCCCTTTCCAACTGCTCCTGGGGGCATCAAATATCTCATTGTAGGGGTCGATTATTTCACTAAGTGGATAGAAGCAGAGCCGGTGGTGCATATTACTTCAGCCCGAACTCGCCGTTTCATGTATGAAAACATCATAACACGGTTCGGGGTCCCAGCACGGATTGTCACAGACAATGGCACCCAGTTCACGGATAGAAAATTCACAGATTTGCTTGAAGGGTTAGGAATAACCCAAATATTCTCATCCGTCGAACATCCCCAAACTAATGGTCAAGCTGAAGTGGCCAACAGGGAGGTGCTTAAGGGACTAAAGAAGCGCCTTGGTGAAGCCAAGGGCGGATGGACAGACCAGCTGTGTCATGTCCTATGGGCATATCGGACAACGCCTCATTCATCCACCAATGAATCCCCATATCGCCTAACATACGGGGTCGAGGCAATGATACCTGTGGAACTGCAAATTGCTTCCACAAGAGTTAAGTACTTCTCTGAAGAAACCAACAATGCTAACTTGGCATCTGAAATGGATGTCATACAAGAACTCAGAGAAGATGCTTTCATCAGAGATCAAGCCATCAAAGCCAAAGTTGCTCTCCGGTACAACAAACGAGTCCAATCAAGGACTTTCAACGTTGGAGATTTGGTTTTGAGGAAAACAAGTATAGGGAACAAATTCGCCCATCAAGGCAAATTAGCCCCAAACTGGGAAGGCCCATACAGGGTATCCGAGGTCACTGGCAAAGGCTCTTATCGCCTTGAAAACCTTGATGGCACTCCAATCCGAAACAAATGGAACACCCAAAACTTGCGCATCTACTATAGCTAGCTGTTTCTACACTCTCCTATCCTTATCTTGGATTGAATACTGGAGAATTTATTTTCACAGCTACGCTCTCCTTGTAATTCTTATTTTTGATTTAATAAGAATCTCTCAACAATTTAACTCTTTCGAGTTTTTCTTATGCTGTGATTTTCAGTTTATCCGGTGTACAAAAGCATATTCAGGACGGATGATCTCAGCTACTTATTCTGTAGTTGACGATGTAACTCTTCGAATATGCGCAACGCACAAGAACATACTCAGGACGGATGATCTCAATTACCCATTCTGTAATTGACGATGTAACTCCTCGAGTGTGTAAATATTGAAGGCCCAGATTGTAGGATTAAACCAAACTCTGGGTACGGTTAGTAAGTTTGGCTGAACACCGGTGAAGGCTCGGATTGTAGGATTAAACCGAACTCTGAGTACGACTAGTAGGATTAACCGAACGTCGGTGAAGAATCGTCATTGGGTAAAACCAAAGACCAATTGAAGACCTGAGTTGTAGAATTAAACCGAACCTCAGGGCATGGGTTGTAGGGCTGGTCCTTCTTCAAGGCCACAAACCGAACCCCATTCGAAGACTACATGGGTTGTAGGGCTGGTCCTTCTTCAAGGCCACAAACCGAACCCCATTCGAAGACTACATGGGTTGTAGGGCTGGTCCTTATTCAGGGCCACAAACCGAACCCCATGCGAAGGCTTGGGCGCAGTAAGCTGGTTTTTCTTCAAGACCACGCTGAACCCCAAGTGACGGGCGCAGTAGGTTCAGGATTAGCCCTGATCTGAACCCCGTATTGAAGGCTCGGATTGTAGGATTAAACCAAACTCTGAGTACGACTAGTAGGATTAACCGAACGTCGGTGAAGAATCGTCATTGGGTAAAACCAAAGACCAATTGAAGAACGGCTAGTAGGATTCAACTGAACACCAAATATGACATGGACAGTAGGATCAAACCGAACTCCAAACACAACAAGTAAGTTATACTGAACTCCAGATTAATACTTTCTTATGAAGTTCTTTATTTGGAAGTTTTATAACTAACTCATGAACTCCGACACAAACAATTCACTCAGGTACGCCACAATCTAAGGCATATTCACCTGAAATCTCTCAGTCGGAAATATTTGAGGAGGAATGTCTATTTTAAATCCTCACTCTTAAAAACTCTCACGAGAAAATTTTACTCAGAGTTTATTCAAAGTGATAATCACCCAATGATACTGGGGGACAACATCAACGGTTTAACGAATATCTTGAGGAATGAACTCTCGTCTAAACGATCTCACAATCATTCCCCTTAAACCGTTCTTGTAACAATGATGTGTTCCCTCATCAGCGGTGACCTTATTATGAAATTCATCTTGCATGTATAAGTCCGGTATGTAGATTTTGTTTTACAATCCGATCTTCATTACTTAAAACCGGAATGATACAATACACATGCAATCCCTCTATTAAAGTTGTTTTTCACTAAACAAGAATGGAGGTAAAAAACTCTTTTATTGATTAAATGAGAATTACAATTCGTGTAATAATCCGGAGCTGATCCCGGAGCACAGCGAATTTGAATCAGTAAAATGAAAAAGGAAACAGGGAAGGACGCTACTTTCTCTGGCTTGAATCTTCTTCTTTCCCTTTACCTTTGCCTCCGACCTTGCCATCTTCAGTGCAAGAGCTCGTTCCTGTGCTTATGGACTTCAGGAATGAAGGTCCCATTGATTGGCCTGCAGGTAAAGGAGCAAACTTATAAGGAGTGTTGGGCGGACTTTCATGACGCTTATCAACTATGGCCACCAGTTTCCCTTGATGAAACTCATAGAACGGGTCAATACCATTCAGATTAAGTTTCACCTTGGGATTCCGGTATTGAATTTGACGAACAGCCAACCCAAAGGATTCCTTGACTGCCTGATCGCACATATCCACAGCCTCGTCAAATTCCGCTTTTGTGTCCGCCAACTTTGAGAGCAGCTCCTTCTCCTTACGCGACCAATCTTCGGTTCCTCGAGCATAAACAACTTTGACTTCCTTAAGCTCCTCTTCCAGCTTTGAAGAGCGTTCCTTCTCCGCACAGAAACCGGAGTGGAGGTCGGAATTGATTTTCTTTTGATCAGCTACTTGGGCCTCCAACTCCTTGGCAAGATGTTTTAGCCTGACAATTTCTTCATCCTTCTTATATCCTTCCTCTTTGGAAGCTTCTAATTTACTTTCTAAACGAAGGATGGTTGCCTTGTCCTTAGCAGCAGCAACGCTAAGGTCATTAACCTTGCCAACCAACGAGCTCAGCCTCTCATTCTCTTCTGGAAGCTTGCGAACCGATCTTAGGAGCCCGGATAATTCTGCCAGGTGCTTCTGCCCGGCATCGCAAGCTTTGGCTACTTCATCGCTCATCAATGAGGGCTTCAGCTTGTACGGAGACTCAGGAACGACCTCAGCGTATACCAGATATTGTGCAAGACCGGAGTTACTTTGAAGAGGGCGAGTAACTTTTGGTGCAAAGTAAGTCGTTATTGGCTTTGCACCATAAGTGATCCCGTCGCCAGGAGCATCCGGAGTGGACCCTGCATCCAAAGTGGATCTTTCCACTTTCTTTCCCTTTGAAGGCTCCGGATCAGCACTCTCACTTGAAATTTTTTGTTTTTTCGGAGAAGGTTGACGATCCAAGGTCCTTGAGGAACCGCGTTTTATAGTTTTCTTCTTTTCTCCGACCTTCTCAGCCGCAACCTTCTCAGATCCGCCCTCCAGTAAGGGAATATCGTCACCTGCAGATGAGGTTAAAATGATGGTCTCCGCTGTGGCTTTCTTCGAATTCCGTTTCGCCTGAATGTCATTTTCAGCTGCCACGGAATTCGCTCCAGCTTTGAGCCCCTTCAGTTTTTCCATCTCTGGAGACGCAGCTTCAATTTCAACTGCAAAACCAAGCAACACGATTAGAAATCAAATACTTCAAGGCATGATGCGATAAAATATGAATATTAGCAGGAAAATTACGCAGATATTCCTCGCGGGTAGACAACGATCCTAACAAATGCCTGCAAGAGAAAAATTGATGCGAGGTGGTGTAAGATTGAAGGGCGGAAAGAACGGAAACTGAAGACGGGCTTAGTTCATCCTCCTCAGTGTAGTACGCCTGGGAGGTCAGCAAAAAGTGTTCATGCGTCCAAGCCACTGGGAACTTCGGAAGCCCATCTTTAGTTAACCAAAAAACTGACTCGTCAGGGTGAACGCTAATCTTCGTGAAATAGGACTTGAATGAATGTCCATCAACTTTGGCGGAGTCAATGTACGCCTCAAAGTTGATAACCTTTGAGAGAGTCCGGAGGGATATCAAGCTCACTCCCCCCTTCTCTTTATTTGCACGACGGACCACTTGGGCAAAATAAAAGAGCATGGCCACCGTCGGCTTGAAGTTGAAGTGCTCCCCAAGCACTTCAAGAGAGCGGACTAATCCCCATCCGTTGGGGTGAAGCTGTGAAGGAGCACAGTCCAGGAATCTCAGAACCCCCATCTGAAACTTCGAAAAGGGAAACCGCACACCAAGGTTCAAAAATAAAAAGTCATACATATACAAGGACCTTTCGTCCGGGATATGACAAATTCGATCGGATGGCAACGGGGCTATCACCACGAAGCACTTCTTGTATTTATCCCTCTTGAAGACCGTGAAACGCGGCTCCAACTCCGCTCCCCCCTCTTGAGCATGAACTGATGCTATTTCACGAAACTCCTCAGCCACCCAGCTGAATGGGCGTTTCTGTTGGAATTTCACCCAATCTATCCGGTGTGCAACCACATTGCAGAGGCCGGATTGGGTCTTCAAGATATACTTCTCGGAAGGGGATTCCCCTTCAGACGACTTCCTCCTAGTAGCTTTCTTTGTCACCATTGTGAAAGCCTTGATGCTGCGATAAAATTCCACATCATCAGAGACATATAAATCCCCACTCTCGACACTCTCACTAGAGGAGGAAGACCCTGAAGAGGGTATAATCACCCTTCGCCTTTGATATTGCGACCCCTCCCTCTCTGTATTTCGTGATCTCGACTGAAGGATCACTGGAATCCTCCCACCATGAACGCTAGGGTTTTGAGTCAAAGCCCTTCCTCCTCTTCCTCTAGGGCCAACGCCACTGAAGCTAACACCCTTCCTAGGCATTCTCAAATATTGAAAAGAGAAACTGAGAACGAAGGGAAAGTGGTTACCTTAGATAGTGAATTGAAATTCACAGAGGTGGATACGAAGAACTTCTTGGAACTTTCGTAGAGATTCGTCAAGGAAGCAAGAAGAAATGGTAACTGAGATTGCCAAATATGCCTATATCAGGGCACCAAAATTTTTCAAATACCCACTAAACATAACCTGTCGTTTACCCCCAAACGACTCCCCGTTTAGTGGACCAAAATTGTCATTTAGTACATCAAGGCGCGAAAATGCCATCATTTTGTCACAGAGCCATCGAAATGGGCCTATTAAAACCAAATATTAGGCCCAACAAAACTATGCATGACAGTTACTAAGACATGCGCATTTAATGCAATAATGGCGCGCCCACGTGAATTAAGGCATTAAATGTCCAATCATTAGAAACGTGGCCACCATTACCCGAATACCAAGGGTTGCGAAATTCGATAAACTTCTGATATTTCCATTGTCGAATCCGCCCTTAAAATTTCATCACTACGGAACATGGTTCCCAGAACGGATATTTATACTTCGGTGCAAATCCGAAATCCAGACGTACTATGATCAATATAGCTCATATGAGCAAGTCAACTGCTTCCTCACATCAGCTAGGGGGCTAGTAGAGGTAAGACTCGGATTTCAGATGGAGCGAAAATTGGCAATTGAATCCGCACTCCCTTGATTGGAAAAATTCACCAGGACGGATGATCTCAATCACTTATTCAGTGATTCGATGACGTAACTCCTGGTACGAAGAACTCCAATAATCATTCCAGGACGGATGATCTCAATCACTTATTCAGTGATTCGATGACGTAACTCCTGGTACGAAGAACTCCAATAATCATTCCAGGACGGATGATCTCAATCACTTATTCAGTGATTCGGTGACGTAACTCCTGGTATGAACAACTCCAATAATCATTCCAGGACGGATGATCTCAATCACTTATTCAGTGATTCGACGATGTAACTCCTGGTATGAACAATTCTCATCATCATTCTGAAAGTATTCACTCAATCCGTATTCCTACGATTGAAAAATGTCTCCAGGATGGATTATCTAAATCACTTAATATGTGATCTGACGATGTAACTCTTGACGATGTGTACTTTTCCAGAACGGATAACCTCAGTCACCCATTATGTGATATGATGATGTAACTCCTAACGCGGTGTACCTGCCCAGGACGGATGATCTCAATCACCCATGCTGTGATCTGACGATGTAACTCCTGGCGCCATACACCTAATATGCGACCTGATGATGTAGTTCCTGGTATCGTACACATCCCCAAGACGGATGATCTCAATCACTTATGAAGTGATTTAATGATAAAACACCTGGCATGATCAATACTCATAATCATCTTTATGATGGAAAATTCCGAAAGTCAGTCCGCACTTTCGCTTTCTAGTGGTATTCTCCCAGGACGGATACTCTTTATCACCTATTCTGTGATACAACGACGTAACTCCTGGTGTAGAAAAAACTCCCATCATCATCCTTATGATAAAGGACTCAAACACCACTTCCTTGCAGTTCCCTAAACTTGGAACAATATTATCATCTCCTGTAAGAATATTACGGATTAGAAGCAGTCATCCGTCCTGTTACACTACTTTGCTAAACAGCGGATCGACCCATCTTTCCCCAAAAGAATTAAGGATCACGCCCCAAAGACAGGCACCTTCTTCTTAATACACACTTGGGGACATGTATATATTTATCCGTTCTAAATTTTACTCGTTGTTTAATCTTCCGAGGCTATTATTTCAATCCGGCCTTAAGATTAATTATACAGAACGGATTAGAAACGATTTAAATATACATGAAACGACGAAGACAAATTTCTTCAATCAAAACTCATTCATTGAAATGAAATTACATACAATAGTTTAAAATCCGGAGTTGATCCCGGTACACAACTATACATGTAAATGAAAATAAAACTACTGAGGAGGAATCTGTTCTTCAGTCTTTTGTGCCTCTTCAGCACTGGGCTCTTGTGCTCCTTCCTTTAGAACCTCCGCAGGAGTCTCGCCTCCAGGAGCCTCAGCCCTTTCTTCAGAAGAGGGAACCTCGGACGCAGGAAAGACGTAGTCAGGTCCCATGGATTGACCCTCAGGAAGAGGAGCCAAACCATATAAGGACGTCGGTGGATCTTCGTGACGACCATCCACCACTGCGACTAACTTTCCCTCATGGAATTCATAGTACGGATCCATCCCATAAAGGTTAAGTTTCGCAGTGGGATTGCGGTAGAAGACTTGGCGTATGGCTAGGCCGAAGGACTCTTCAACAGCCCGGCTGCATATGTCAACAGCTTCTTCTCTCTCAGCTTTCGCTGTAGCCAATTCTCCCCGCAACTTAGACAGCTCCTCACTGGATATCTCGGGCTCCACTTTCCTAGCCTTCAGTCCCTCTATCTCAAGAAGGAGCTTCTTCTCCCTTTGAGACCACTCCTCAGCATCAGCCTTATTTTTATCCTGGCTGCTGCGGAGTTCTTCCTCCTTCTCTGCCACTTCGCCTTCCAAGTTTTTAAGATCGCCTTTGAGCTTGAGATTCTCTTTAGTTATGAGATTCCCAAACTCCTTAGACTTGTTAAGACGATCTTCCATTAAATTCAATGCGGCTTTGTCCTTGTCTGAGGAAAGGTTGAGCTCTTCTAATTTGTCACTTAGCTCCTCAACCTTGTCGACGTTCTTAGCCAACTCACTGACGGAAGATAGCAATCCAGCAAGTTCGGCTAGCTGCCACCTTCCGGCCTCACACGCTTCTTCAATTTCTTTAACACTAAGCGTAGGCCGGAGTTTATACATCGGTGGTGGAAGAGTGGCAGGAGTAGAACCTTCGTAGGAGAGGAAGGGGGTGAGAAACGAGGTCGTTGGGAAGGAGGTCGGCCCTGATCCAGAAACCCCAGCAGCAGTGCCTTTATTGAGACCGGAGGAAGCACCAATCCCTTCCGAGGTTTCAACGGCTTTATCCTCCGAAGTCCTTTGCTTCTTGGACTGACGCTTCGAAGGATCATTCTGGATCTTTCTTCTCCTCTCAGTAACTGGAGGCTGACCCGAGGCTGCGCCAACATCAGACGTACCGCCCTCAACCAGTGGGATGTCCCCTTCAGCATCCGAGGTCAAGATGATTACCTCAGGACGATCCTTAGTTGAGGGCCTGGGCTTCACCTCATTTTCATGAGTAACAGATTTACCAGCCGCCTTGAATTTCTTCAATTTGTCCATTTCTGGAGTTTGCTGTTCTATTTCACCTACATGAACAAACACAAGATGTCAGCAACTACAAATATTCTATACATATTTGATAAAGGAGAAAAGATAGAATAAAATGAGAAGTACGCAAATATTCCTCCCGGACTCCGCTTGAGCTACTTAGCAGACGCCTACACGAAAAGACGTGACGACCTGTAGTGTGCGATTCAAGTGCGAACAACACTCTCGACGTCTCGCGTGACAGATCAGATTGATCAGTGTAGTACGCGTGTGAGCTCAAGAGGAAATGTTTGTGTGTCCAACTCAGGGGAAATTTGTCAACGTCCTCTTCATCCTTCCAAAATTTTGGATTGCCCTTCTTAATGGAGATGCGGGTGAAGTAAATCTTGAAGGACTTCCCGTCAACCTTGGCAGAATCTGTATAAGACTCAAAGTTCACAAAGGAACAGAGAGTCCGGAGAGTCACCAGACCAACTCCGCCCTGCTTGTTTGCTCTCCGAACTACCTGAGTGTAGTAGAACAGCATCGCTACAGTTGGCGTGAAATTGAAATGTTCACCAAGGACCTCCAGAGCCCGGATGAGGCCCCAACCATTGGGATGAAGTTGAGAGGGTGCACAGTTCAGGAACTTCAGGACGCCCATCTGGAGTTCGGTTAGAGGAAAACAAACTCCCAGATTATGGAAAATAAAGTCATACATGTATACAGAGCGGTCATTAGGGACGGCGTAGCATATCCGCTCTGTCGGAAGTGGTGCATAAACCCTATACCACTTCTTTGTCTCTTTATCCGTACTCAAAGTAAACCTCGGCTGGATCCGGGATCCCTCCTCATCCGCATGTCGGGAGGCCAATTCCTTAAACTCACTAGACACCCAGCAGAAAGGCCATTTAGCCTGAACCTCCTCCCAATTTAGCCTCGAAGCAACTACGCTGTAGAGACCTTCTGCTGTTTTCGAAATGGCGCTATCTCCAGAAGATCCTTCTCCAGTTGCCATTGGAAATATCTAGACCGAACTCCTTAATCTACGATAAGAAATAAAATGTCGTCAGAAAGTTGCAATCATTACTCACTGCATTTTGAAAGCAATTACAATCAGAGGGCGACTCTGAGAAGGGAAAGATCACTTCCCACAGTGAGTAAGATCCCCTTTCTGAGCGACGCGGTTCAGTCTTAGGAAGAATCACAAGGATTCTTCCCCACGACTATTAGGGTTGAGGGAAACCGATTCCCCCCCTTTAGATGAAGCCTACTTTCTATAACTACGAGTAGCAAGTCAAAGCGAAACTAAAGCGACAAGGAAAAGATAGTTACCTCAGATGACAGTGATGAATTTGAGGAACGAAGAAACCCTCACAATGTAGATGATAAACTTCCTTGCAAAATTTCTGCAGAGTTTCGTTGAGAAAGCAAAAGCAAGTGGAACCCAGAATCCACTAAGTATTCCTTTTATAGGAAACAAAGAGGACCGGTTACCTCCTCTTGAAGTTGCGTCGTTCTCGATAAAACGTACCTGTTCACAAGCGAAACGACACAACCGTTCCAAATTCTTGGGCGCCAAAACGATAGCAACTCAGCAAAGGGCTATCCGCTGGGCCCAAAAGTTTTGAAAACTTCAGGCCCATTAAGCCCAAAACGACGGTTAATGAGATTTTCATCTCAGACACAATAATTGCCTGCCCACGTGATTAAAAGCATTAATGTCTAATCATGCAACGCAATTTACGCTTTACAGCCGTTACACGAACTTCAAGAGCTTTCAATTCCAATAAACTCTTGAAATTCTCACACAACGAATCTTTGTCTGAATCCGTTGTGACAGTACCGAAAGGTCTTTTCTATTAAAATCAGAGCGGTTCTTTACGAATGACAACAGATGCTAAGGAACTGTTACACACGTAAGCTTACCGATATTAAGACCTCTCGCAGGTTGAGTAGCTTATGTGAACAACTATTCAGTCCCTCACACAAGCTAGGGGACATATGATCCGGTCTCAATACCGGTATCCGATCTGCTATACATATTTCAACGTCTTTGATAAGACATCTACGTGTAACCGGTGTCATCGGTATACATCCGGACTGTAATTCCGTATCAGGCGTTCTCCCTAAACCGGTTGTTCAGGATAACACCATGACATCGGATAATACACACGTCACTGTGCAAAGGACAAGGATTGTTGCTACAGGGATCGATCAATAATTCCCTGCACTACGAGCCAAATTCTGCTCACGGGAATGGTCAACTTGTTCCCTAATCCTAGCCTACATTCTCTATGCTCAATATAAAATAGCCACTTGACCCAATCATGCAGGTAAGTGCGCAATATAATAATGCTAATGGGAGTTGGTGGTTCCCCACCAACGAGTCCTCGTTAATCGAGCCAATCAGGTATATGAACTAACTTCATGATTGAAGTGAGGGGGGGGGGGTTCTTCTTCAGCTCTTTTACGACTGATTCCTCTCTGAATACATTCCTTACTTGGAATATAATCACTGACTTGAGCGTCGGAGAATCTTTGCAGGTGACACCACCATTCGCCCACTTCAACGCGTTAGGTCGGTGTAAAGGATCTCTAGGACGCCCAATCCGCTTTCTTCACCAGAGGACAACGGATATATATCGGATACACATACATCCGGTCTACTAGACGGTATTGACATACTATTCGTGACTGGCTTGAGATCGGATCTATTGACCCCGGTCCAGGACAGATCAAGAACATATTATAAAAAAGTTAAATTAATATTTAAAATTTTTATAATAAGTCTATTATGAAATAATATATTATACATATAATTATGTTGGGTATATGTTTTATAAGGAAATATTCTCTCCATTACTAAAGTTTACTTTGGTTTAGTGGCAAGGTAATTTTCTTTCCACTAGGTCGAGTAAGATTCAAATTCTAGAAGGGTCAAAAATTTTTAATTAAAATCGATCAGGTTAAAAGCGTACATGATCAAGTTTTGGTTGAGTTGGACCGGTCCCGAGTAACCCAGTACATACTTCCCTCATTTTTCTAACTAACATGAAAATACAAATTTCTACAATTTTTTAAAATAAGATCTTATAGTTGATTTGATTAAGAAAATTCAAAAAATTTAGTATATTTTGATGTTTGTAGTTTTCTTATTCTTTGAAGCAAAAAAAAATAATACGCACCTGCCAAAAACCCATAAAAAGCCTACACAAGCGTATGACTCTTTTTTTTTTTTGGATAGCAGA
Source organism: Clitoria ternatea (assembly GCA_037962975.1). Lineage (NCBI taxonomy): Eukaryota > Viridiplantae > Streptophyta > Magnoliopsida > Fabales > Fabaceae > Clitoria > Clitoria ternatea. The sequence continues at coordinate 292,602,136 of CM075670.1, forward strand.
AGCCTATGACTTGAAAATAAAATAAAATGGTTGGATCACATAAAAGTTTAACACGGCATTGAAAGATAATTAGGCTTGGCCTATGGGCTTGTATATAATTTTTGTGGGCTTCATACATCCTTTCACTGTCGAACCCACCATTGACCAAAAAGAAATGGTCCAAGCTCGAGAAATGAATGTGTCTTGTCCAAAAAAGAAAAACAAAAAACCTCCAACTCAACGATGCATGCTACCATGTAATTGTCCAAGTCATCTTGTAACCTGTTTCTGTGCAATGCATATCTGTTTCACCAAAACAAAAACGATGCATGCTACCCAACAAACATGTGATCATAGTAATATTTTATCTTGTCTGAAAACATAAATATACTGCTGATGTTGTAAAGGGTTGTTAAAATTAGTATGGGTAATGTAACCATGTCAAATTTTAGTTTTAAAACTTTTTTTTAGTCAACCATAGTAAAATTAAGAAGGACAAAGCTCAATAGCCACAACAACAACATTAAAACTGGCAATTCAGACAACTATTCAGGCCAATCAATGTGTGTAGAGGGCATTACAGGATGTGCCTCAAAAATTCTAATTGTTATTTGATTCTTGAAATTAAAAGTTTTAACTCCATCCTATGCAGATGGTGGATTTATATATGTTCATTTCTTTGTTTACTTTTTTAACAACTGTATCTTTATCAAAAAGAAAACTACTCGTGCCAAGAAGAGTAAATAATTTGGGAAGTTTAGATCTTTTAAGTTTAGAGGAAAAAAAAACTTAAATTTAATTAATATCATTAATTAAGCTAAAATTAGAAATACACAACTAGATTTTATTTGTAACTTCAGTTTTAGAGACTATGTTATTTATTAAGAGCGCCTCTAGGTATGTTAAAGTTTGCCACACGGAAATTTTTTGTTCCAAAAAGGTATATTGGTACCTTTTCACTCTTCATTTTATTGTTTCTTTAGTTTTGTTTTTTGTTTTTGTTATATAAAAATTAATTACCATATGTTTTTGCTCAATGTATTAATAACCATGTATATAGTTTAGACCAACAGTTGAGGGCCTAAACGCACTTAAACCCATTACCATTTTTTTGCATCCTAATTATGGATGGGCCTTAGCCCAAAATAAAACTACTAGCATATGCATTATAATATTCCATTTACATTTTTGTTTTCTAATTTTAATTTACTTTCAATTATAAATTCATTTAAAACAAAAATTAGCATTATATTTAAATTTATTTCATCCGTGCATCACATGAAATATTGAAAGAAGTGAAAAAAAAATCAAATTAAATATTTTTTATTCATACAAAATTGCAATATCTATGACTATGACTTCTTAACTTTTTCTTTTTATCGTTTTCTTAACAACATTTTCAGTACATTAATATCATACAACAAAAACTAAACATGAAAATTTTTTGTCCCTTTATATAAAAATTGAATGCACTTTTTGAAATAAAATAGAAACACCACAACAATAAAAAGGCAACAAAATAATAACATAATTTTATCTTTTAAGTTGATAAAACAAAATTAAACTGATTAATAATCCAGCATAAACAATAAACAATTGAAACTCTTCATCTTTTTCTGTTATTGTTGACACCTTGTAGAATTATAAAATAACTAATAAATCTCAATAAGGAGAACATTTTCTCCGATAATAGTAATGTTTGAGTCAAATCCAAATTGGGTACATTTAAAAAATGCTTAAAATTTTCAGTACTTGTTAAATGCAAAAAACAGACAATAAACTATATTATTTAACTTTCCTTTCCTTTCCGTTCTCATCCTCTATTTTTCTTTTACTTAACTTAAGTAAAAAAAACTATGATAAATACTTTATTTTTTCATTTTATAACTAAAATTACATTAAGTATTTTCATAAATGGGAGATAGTGCTTTTGTTTACTTTCCGTTCTAGCAAAAAATCCAATGATATATAGTATTTTAAAAAATATAATATTGTTGTTAAATATTATGTTTATTTACCATGCATATTAATTAAATTATATCATCATATTTATATATATTTTTGTTCTTTGTAAATAAAAATAATAAGTGATTATTTTATAGTGTTTTAATCTTAAAAAAATAAAAGGTTTGTTGGTTGCTTAATTAAAAGGTTAAAATAGTGGAGCATTGAGGATTGAACAAGAAATCATTTGCCTTTTAATTTTGCATGTCTAAGGAATTGGTTGTACTTGTATTGACTCTCCTCTTTCACGCTTACTATCACATTGGGCCATCAAATAAATTGTTGAGACTTGTGTCCCACCATTTCCATAAATTAAAATTTCCTGTCACTTAGTTACTCTACAAATCAACTTCATATGAATTGAAATATAATTTTTACATTAATTAACGTAAAATCAGATAAGAACTGTTGATTCCTCTAGTTTTTTTTAAAATACTGTTAAAAAAAGTTTCCTAACCAAACCAAGATATTACGTAATCAAATAAGAGTATTAGAAAGAGGTTCAATTTGATCTTATTCTGTAACCAAATTAGGGTGCTTATAACTAAACTTGGTTGGTACAATATGATTGATTTTGATCCTTAGTAATGAATAAACATGCCTCCAGAAGAAACTAAGGTGACGGTTGTGACATCCATCAGTTAATTAGGATAATTTCTTTTAATAAATTATCTTACTTAAATAAGGTATCACAAGTTTGTAAGAAAATGTAGAAGTTTTTTTTTTTACGATAAAATCATGGTAGATCCAAAACTTTAATAAATCATTTCATACATGACATGGTCTCAACAATGTTTTTACATACTCTGAATAAGCAGGAACACTTAGGCTCCCACACAAAAATATAGACTCAATCCAACAAAACAACCTATATATTCTAGAAATTAAAATCCTATTACTACTCCTCATTAGAGGAGGATGTCTCGAAACTGGAAAACCAACAGCTTCTAAAGTTCTCACGACAGTTCTTCTGACAGCTCGACCAATGACACCTCCACTCCTTGCGGACTAAGGGAATCCAACAGGGCTTCCATGGTGTAACTCTGACAACAACCTTTTTTTCTAATCCATCTTGCCTAAGGTTTTTACGTAGAACAACCATAATTCACAAAACAAGAGGGGTGGATTTATCTCACTACAGTCTTATTGGAAACACATGCAAAAGTGCATCGTACTACTTGACGGATTTCACACACAATCATATCATCAAACAAGTCATACATTGATCATAGATGCACACTATAGCCATACTTAACAAGTATCCTTATTTCATTACTACTAGTTCAACATCACCACCAGATCATGTACAAATACATATACTGACTACAATTTACTATGACACGTAGCCTACCAATTCATTACTAAGGCAACATACAATTACATTCACTAGTTAATTATGATTTTAGCATGCTCATTCTAGTATTCAATCATTATTATATATCCTAGGGTTCTCTAATCAATCAAGACTAGCACTTGTTCATTTCTATACTAGTTATAGTATATCAATCATGGATCAATTATTATTAAAGCAATCTAACAATCAATCATCATTGCAAAAGTTACACCTTATCAAATCATGCTAGCCAAACATAGATATTTTTATTATCACACAATTCACAATCATAGTCAAAATGTGGTTAGTCATTCAAGATGTTATGCATAAGTCAGACGTCTTATGATTATCTTATCATTAAGTATTTCATGAATGCGAAGAAGGCCCATACAACAACTTTCTCATCAGATTCGTCCTGTCACAGTACGAATACTAGACACAACGCTTCTGTACTAGAGCGACCAGAGTACACCAGTTCCCCATAAAAACGCATATACGGATAACACAAACATAGTCCCAAAAGCTCATAATTCGTGATCACATTAAAATGGAACTGGCTCTCCACGACCTTAAGAACACCCGTCTTTTGTTAAAGTACACTGGGCTCGCATTGGGATTACTCGGTTTCGGGCACGAATATGAACTATCTAGGGCCCCGATCAGTTCTACTCCTAAGATCCCAACTTCGCGAGTCGAACAAACATGTCCTCCATGTACCCCTCATTGTAGCTCTAGTATTGAGACACAAATCACTATCCTAATGCATATGATGCGTGTACGATGCACAATTATTTTATCTTAATCTTTACTAATCCTCATTATCGTCACCGGGCAAGGTCCTTCCTCGATAAGTCCTTTGTCCTTAATGCCAAGGGAAATCCAACAGACAAGTCCTTATTACTTAACGTAATCATACTTATATATTTCTTACTCTATTTATTTATACTTAATTAACTTAGTTATCTGTGTACACTTTAAGCTCCACTATATGTATATTATATATATATATATATATATATATATATATATATATATATATATATATATAAGGTTGGATCTAAGAAATACGTTAAAGAAATCAATACCCTTTTTAAAGTAAGTTGTCATATGAATAAAATAACTCTTATATAGAGAAAATAGTTTTTTAACTAATTAACACTTCTTATATAACAAAATCTTGAACTATATAAATAGTTATGCACATATATACCTATATCCTCATTCTCAGGTCCCTAATCTTTATTGAGTATACATGCTCTTAAATACTATTGAATATATATTCTCAGGTACAGGAAACTTATTATTTTTATCCTTGGATCATTATAGCGGACGTTGTCCCATAACACTGTTTCTACAAAACTTTGTCCTCTAGTCTTAATGGTTAAAACTTCTGAATTAGTTTAAACTTCAAAATACTTCTATTAAAATTTAGAAAATGATTTAACTTCAAAATACTTCTTTTTATTTAATCAAACATTTAAATCAATTAACCAAAATTCATCCTTAGCCAGATTATAAGCAAAAATATGGTAGATTCTCATACAAAGCAATACATTTCACAGATTTTCACATAAACTAACATGTATCTTCATATACATACACCACATCACTATCAATCATTAAATACACCTTCCAAATCAATCAAGTTCAGCATTTCACTCACAACGCATGCTCTGACTAATTTTCACATTTGATTTACCAAATTCATTATTTAACACTTGATTGATTCCTTTTTCCTACCAATTTCATATATAACCTCAAGAACATGTCACATGCCGTTTTTACTTAATCATCACTATTATTTATATAAAACAATTCCAACCTTCAAAATTCAGAACTTAACCCCATGTAAAAATCTTATCTTAATTGCTAAAAAATTGTATTTTTGCCTAAGTCTTAAGCATTATTTCTCCAAAATTTCACATATGACTTTATAATTAACCAATACACTATTTTTACTTTGAACATAACAATTTCAATCCTATTTTTACTCAGTTTATAAATTTTCTAGCACTGCCAAATTTATTAAAGTCACTCCTTAATAGCTAAAGAACCAATTTTCTTTACTTGAACCTAAGTTCCAATTTCTTAATTTCTCAACAGCATTTAAGTCCATTTTCCCAGCATGCACCACACATTTAAATTCACACTAAATCAACACATAAATTTCAAAGTTTATCATGCACTAAAATATATATACATACACACCTATAAATCACATTTTTAGGGTATTAACTTAACATGCATGAGTTTTAAGCATGGATCTCTCTCCACTTCAGCCCTTCCACAAAAAATTCAACCACTAGTATATATGTTTTGCATGTTATATTTATCTCAAAAATGGAGAAAAATCTCATGCATTTAGAAGCTCAAACCCTTGGTAGAAAATAAGGGTTTTTCTTAGAGATTTTCAAGCAAAATTTAGGGTTTCTAAAATAAATCCTTTTCTTCAATTCAGAGTTCTAAAATTTAAATGCTTACCATATTTCTACCATAGTTTTGGTGATGGGAACTCAAGGGAGGTTCCCACACCTTTGCATGCTAAAAGTTCCAATTAAGATAATGGAGACTCCTCCCTTTACTTAGGGTTTTCCATGCAAGCTCCCAAGGCAACACCTTGGAATTCTTTTCCTCGGTTTCTTGGCTCTTAAAATAGTTCCAAAGACTTCTTTTAGTTCCTGGACTCAAGGCCAAAGATGGTGGCTCCTTAGGTGGTGGTGGCTATAGCTAAAGTGGTGGAAATGTGGAGGTTTTACCCTTCAAAGCATGCAAAACTAAAAATGGAGCTTGCATGTGAATGTGTTAAGGAAACAAAATGAAGAAAAAAAGATGATGAAGAAGGTGGCCATAAAGCTCTCAGCCAAGCAAGAGAAAATAGGAAGTTTAGGTTTTTACCTTCTAGTTGCATGCATGGATTTCTTGACCTCCAAAATTGGACACGCATAAAGAGAAATGAAAGGGTGGCGGTATGATGGTTCTGATCATAGTGGATAGTGGAAGAAATAAAGGTGAAGTTGGTGGTGGTGTTTTGGCCTAAAGAGGGAAAATAGAGGGCTTAAGGCTTTGCCTTTTTTAAGGGTTCAAGAAGCATGTGATGGCTTAGGCAGAGCATGAAGAGAGTAGGGTGATGGTTGATCATGGTGGTCGGAGGAGGAGATAGAAGGTGCTAGAGAATAAAGTGGTAAAGAGGAGAATTGGAGAGGGGCTTCTTGGCTATAGAGAAAAACAAGAGAATAATGAAAGTAATTTCTTTTTGCTTAAGTTCCCTACTAGGTGGTCAAAAGAAAACTGAGTGAGAGTTATGCTTTCAGCATGGAGGTAGCTATCATTGAGTCAACTTAGTGGAGTTCTAGGTGTTAGGCTAGAATTTCACATGGGAGAATAGCTCATGAGGTGTGACACATGGCTTGGTAAGTGTCACTTTTGGTGATACTTAGCTGTAGAGGCAAGGCCATATTTCGATGTGATTTTGGTAAAATGATGAACATGAAATTTATTTCTTATTCTTTCCTTGTTACAACGAGCTAAAAAATGTCTAATTCTGACAACTAGAGTGAAAGTTAGATCCAAAATACCGAATGCGGTTCAGGCGGGATGCGAGATTACAAATTAGTGACTTGTGTTGCAAACTAGGAATTTGGGGCTTAGAACTAGCTTTTGGTGTCTGCATAAAAGTTATGGAAAATTTTGTTATGATGATATCAAGACCAAGATTGTTCAAATCGGACATCAGTAGATTAAGTTATGCTAAAAACAATGGAATATAAGATAAACAGGACCTAAGAAAACAAAATTTGGTTTTTGACAACTTTTGAGGGAATTAACCAAAGAATAAATTTTAATTAGTTGGTACAACCCCACAACTTTCTCTTCTCCTCAAGGTCTTCTAAAATCCTTAGCGTAGGGTCTCGAGCCCAAAACACAGTGCCCGTATGATATACAAATAATTAGAAGTTAATTTACATTTTTCAATGTAACTACGTTATTTTAAGTGTGTTTATTATTAATTACCACTACGACCATCCCTATTTCCATTATTCATCATATTTCTCAATATCATATATTTTTCCAAAATTTATAATTGCTTCCTTTGAAGCCACACACCCACAAAATCATGTCACAGAATCGGCTTAAGCCTAGATTTTTCACAAAGAATACACAACATGACCTGATCTTGTAGATTCAGGGCCTTAGAGATTTATCCTAAAAATCAGAGGTGTTACAATGGTGATGTGGAATTCTTTTAACGGATCTCATTAAGTATGTCAAATGATTGAGTTTGAAGTTAGATTTGGTTGATGAGTGTGTGTTTCAATGTAAGAGGTCTAAGATCTTAAGTTAGATTCAGTTGATAGGTGGGTGTGCTACAACATAAGAGGCCCGAGGTAAGTAGGAAGCTCCGGGGGTGACACCACCTCAATGCCTCCTGCAACAATACGAGGAGGGATCTTCTGGTGATCTCGTATGTGAAATCCGTGGTCCAATGTCCGAATAGCTACACAAGAGTCTCAGTGACAAAAAAAATGGGTGTGGCCTTTAAGACTTCTCTAATGGCTAAGTCAATGTATGTCAAGGGTGTATGTAACATGTGTCCATAGTTTTGGGATACAAAATGAACATACTTTGTACTTGTATGGTTGTTTATAATTGAGAATATATACAGATGTGATGATTGTTTTGTCAATAACTTTTTCACACTTATAAGGATTTAAGGTTTAGGGTTTAGGGTTCCAGAACCGTGCTTGTTGTCACCGTGCTTATAGATAGAGACTTTTAAGCACAGTTATGAACCGTGTTCGTAAGTAGCTTTTAAGCACGGTTCCTTTGAACCGTGCTCGTAGGTCACAGGAAGGTTCGAGACAAACGTAAACCCGCTTTCGAATTTCTGTGCTTGTTCTTTGCTTAAGCTTCCATGGCAAGTTGTGTCCTCGCCGGTGCAACTGAAGGTTCTGGTCTCTTTGAATTCCTTTGTTGCATATCTCACACATGAACCTGTTTGTTGCCATTAGCGTTGTTGGTGATAGAGCTATAACTTCAGCACTTGGATCTACATCACATACGCGAGCGAGTGAGTGCCAAACACTTGTTTTCCTAACAAAACAAAGTAAATAAAACTAACAAAATAAAACAAAAGAAATGGGGGAGCAATTACTAACTCATTCTCATTTTCCAAATACCACTAATATTGCATCAACTAAAAATATTTCTAACCAAGATAACTATAGGAGGAAAATGAGTTTTAGAAAGAACCTAAAGAAGCGTGTAAAGAAGCAGCGCTGCTGGAGGGAAAGAGGGAGGAGAAAGAGAACACAGTGAAATGGAGGTAATGGAGGGAGGAGGAAGAAGAAGAGATAATGGAGGGAAATGAAAATAAAGCGTGAACGAGTTTCGAGACAAGGACCCTATAAGCATGGTTCCCCTCAAAACCGTGTTAATAGCTCCATTATTTTACTACTTTTAAGCACGGGTCCCTTGACAACCGTGTTCGTAGCTTGACGTTTAAGCACGGTTCCCCTTAACCATGTCCGTAGGCTTTTTTTAAAAAAATTTCACAACCTTTAAGTACGGTTAACATCAACCGTCTTTATAAGTCTTTTAGAAAAAAAATTTTAAAAAAAATTTACCAGTCTTTAAGCACGATCCACTAGTAACCGTGCTCATAGATGGTTTTTTAGGACGGTTGCCAGTCAACCGTCCTCGTATGTAACTTCAAAAATTACAAAAATGCCACCGCCTTTTTTTTAAACATGGTTTTGACATAACCGTGCTCGTATCCTGTCCTTGTAGCCATTTTCTGCACTAGTGGACATTAAATCTAGGATATATTGAGTTGAATGATATTACCAATCTAAGGTTAAGGTTAAATCTAGGGTATATTAGGTTGGATGAGGTCATCAATTCAAGATGAAACATGAATCTAGCATATGCTAAGTTGAATGAGAGTGCATTAATTAATTCTACACATACCGATATATAATGTGTGAATCAAACAAGTTGATTGATTCTATTGCAATTTAAAGTGATTACATCTTAAAATACTCGAGTTTAGCATTAATAATGTATCTGGGTCAAATTAAGAAACATATTTAATAAATAAATAATAAATTAGAAGCTAATTAATAATTACATTAGCCATTAACGTTCTATTTAGAATTTTTAGAATAAGTAGTTTCGTCCAGATTCCTGGTCTAGGTGGAAATTATTCAGAAACAATTTAATAGTGATGGGGGTTCAAATGCTAGCAAAACTCAGGTGAAACCTGAAGAACGGAATGCTGAGCAAAAAAACTAAGTATAATTCCGATAGCTGGGTCATTATGAGTAAAGTTTTACAAACTTATCATAGTCATCATTGATCACACATGCTGTATATTGCCTTAATTAATTACGTTGTTAAGCAGATAGAGAGAAACACAAAGTTTTAACTTGCATCATGGGAAACAATTGCCTCTACAGAATTGGAATTAAGTCGTTAATTCAAAGTTGATTACTTATAATTATGCATGCACGCAACGTTTCCCAACCTTTCTTCCTTAATCTAAAACGTGCATGAGAATCTTTTCCATCCTTCTACCACTGCATTGATTAAGCTTAATTGAATTTTAGTCCCTCTAATTTGGTGCTTAACTTTTTAAAAACTAATCAAGTATTTCTGTTTTGTGAATTAAACAAATTCGTTTCTTTGTCAAAATTTTCAGCCAAAAAACTTTCATTTTCTATTTAGAATATTTATAAAGTAAGTTAATTAAACTATTTTATAGTCAAAACTCATAAAGTAAAACATTAGATTTCAATGTGTGTATATCACTCTCTCTAGATTTTCCTCCGATCTCCTGCATTTTCCAAAGTTTTCTCTAAATTTTTATGCCTAAATTCTTTTAAAAAATCTATATCCTAAATTTATCACAATTAAACTTTTAAATATTTGGATACAAAATAACAGTTTAATAAAAAAAACAAATATATCACTTTATTTTAAAAATAAAAGAATTTAATTAACATTAAAAGAAGTTAAAAAAATTAACATGGCACGTGATTTAAATTAAAGTGATAAAGAAAATGCAATTAAAATATGTTTGCAGCAAAATAAAAAGAGTTTAATAATAATACATTTTCTATGTAAAAGTTTACGCTCACAACCAATTAGAATTTATATATTTAAAATAATTATTACTAAATTGATTGTTTTTATAAAAATATATGAATGTAAGTATATTTAAATTAAATTCTAATAAAAAATTATGTTGCCTCTAACCACGAAGTACTAGGGATGCTTCTTAAAGTGAAGAGATTACTCAGGATCGTTCTTAGCAACAAAATTCATCAATGGTAGTATCAAACTCTCTTATAAAATTCAACCAAATGTTTTTTTTCCTTTAAAAGTATAACAATACACACACACACTCTCATTCATATAAATATATATATATATATATATATATATATATATATATATATATATATATATAATATGCTATGAGCTTAATTTTAAATGTATGTATATACTGTAAAATTTTATAAATGAATCGTGCATCAATTTATTACAGAAGAGTCATGAATTATATCTATATATTTGATTCTTTTTAAACAAGATTTTGAATTATGCTTTTATTAATAAAAAAATTCTTATTAAAAGAGTTAAATTTATCATAATATAAATATTATAAACTCCGAGAAAATTTCCTCTTATAGTATAAAATATAATGTAGTTAAAGCTAAAAATATAAAATAGTGAAATCAATCACTGAGTTTGCCTTGAGAATTGTCATTAGTCATAAAAAAAAGAATTAGTATCAAAAGATATAAATTTTTATATCATTAATAAATTAGAAATCATATAACATATATTTTCTAAGTACAATTATTATGTGAATTAATAATTTTGATTAATATAACATTCATCGTCGTATAAGAATGCATTTTGTTTGATTTCTATTGGAATACTCTTGCACTAATTATTAGCGGTGCAGGGACCCAAGTTCTTAACACATTTTGATGTTTAATAAAATAATGTATTTTCATTCCATTAATGATTGATTTTCCAAACTCTAAAACACAATGTAACTCCGAAAATATCGACTAATAATTTTTGTAAAAAAACATTAATTAATAAGTTCATTTTCTAAATCCAATTGATAATTTTTTTAAAATTTAACAGAATTTTGACTATTTTAAACAGTATAAAAAATTAATATTGATTATTAGATTTTTTTAATTTTTATATCTTCATTACCTTAATTGAGTACTAAACAAGTATTAAATTAGTTTTAAAAAAAGAATTTGCCTCCAACAAAATGACTAATGTTAAGTATTGCTGAAATTTGTTTTTATACTGATTTTAAAGGTCACAAATTTTAAAACTAATGTTTATCATGATTTTTATACAAAAAATTTTAAAATATGTTTTCTACATCAATTATAAAATCAACCAAACTAAAATAATAATTTTAAATAAATAAAAGGTTTAGTAAAGGATTGGTGTTGGAAAGAGATGAAAGGCACGTGGTGTCACGTTATGGTAGGATATTTAAAAAAACTCGAGGGAGATAAAAGGTAGTAGCGTATAGATCCTTGACACGTGTCATTGACCACCGTCAGTTTTGGCTTTTGACACGAGCGGAGCACTCACATGGTCGCTGACACAGTCACACAGTAGTAGTACCCATCCCCCTCTCAATCACGTGCTCCTTGTGGCCCCACCACTAAAATAATCTCATCTCAAACATAAGCTCATTACCATAATACCATTCTTCTAGTGACGCGGTTTGAATTTTTCCCTTCCTAATGAATTTCTCAAATTTTTAAATTCAAAATCTAAGTGTACAAAATATACATCTAAACGTCTGGAAAATTATTCTTTCTTTTACTTAAATATCTTTTTAGTTCATATAAATTAAAGGTCTTTTGGTTTACATTCATAAATAAATATTTTTTCATTCTTCTTATATTGAATTTTTTAATTGTTGATATGACTAACTAAATTATATGTTAATTTATCCAGATAGTCATAATGCGTTTAAGTGATTGTTAACATGTGACTTTATTGAGTTAAAATACCGGTTTTAGTTGTTAAATTGCTTTCAAAATAGTTAGAAAATGAAATCATTGAGGTTTAATGGGTAAAGATTGGATTTTAACTCTAACATGTAATTTAATTACTGATTGTATCAACAATTAACAAATTTAAATTCAAGATAGAGATTAAAAATAAAATATTCAATATAATAAAGATGTAGGAGGAAAAAAATTCATAGGAACCAAAATCATAAGACTCTTGTTTCATAGGGACTAAAAACATATCTAAAACTTTTTTTTTCCTTGAAATATAATTTTTACATGTTAAACCTCAATAGTTTCATCAAGTCTAGAGTTACGGGGTATCTCGAGGCTCAACAAACATTTAGTTTAATCTTTTTAGCTTTAATTATGAGGCAAATAAATATTGATACAAAGTAGTATATCTTTTTTTATTATTAAAGAAATGCCAAAGCCAAAATAAGCAATTAGCCTACATAGCCCTTACTCACTCCCGATATGTAAAAATCAAACCTTAAATAAAGTTATAAGTGCACCAATCATTTAATCGAGTTGTGAGATTAGTTATCAATATGAGTATAACTAGTTCAACCTCGACGAGTGACAAAACTAATCACTTGGTATGAGCGTGATTAGTAGATTAACCCTAACAAATGGTGAGACTAGTTATCCAATATCAACATGACTAGCTCATTGGCGAGTGACAAAATTAATCACCCGCTATGAGTGTAATTAGTAATTTAGCCTCCAGTTAATGGTGAAACTGATTATCCGACATGAGCGTAACTAGTTATACCCTAACGAGCGTCAAAACTAAATCACATGGTATGAATGTGATTGATACCTTAGCTTTAACAAGTGGTGAAATTATTTACCTGATATAAGCGTAACTAGTTAAACCTCAACGAGTGGTAACGCTAAATCACTTAGTATGAGTGATAACCCTCGCAAGCGTGTAGGTTCTATCATGTAATAAAAATATTGATCTCACAAGGACTATGTCACTGAGCACTAGTTGGGCCTTTGAACTTTAGTTTGAATAGACAAAGATTGTGATTTTAAGGATTAAATCATAAACATCAACAAATAGAGTACTTTAAATAGTATGAATTCAATTAAGAAAATACTCTCAGGAGTTTCATATCATCTCAATTATCAAACTAATAACCAGTGAAGACTGCATCAATCATGCTTAGTTAAGTTGCTCTTAGGTGCATCACTCTTAAAGGTCCACTTGTCGGGATTATTCCCACGAAATTAATTAACTCTTTTAAGGTTGTCATAGTTCCTTATTAGAAATTAACTAAATCTAGAATAGGTATACAATAAGCATAAACATGAAATCAAATAGACAATTATAGGCTACATAGTTCTCTAATTTCTATTACTCATATATCCCTAAGAGTAAATAGAACTATAGTGGAGGTCACACAAAAGCCTATATCATTCATTATTATGAATGAGCAAAAGAAAAATGAAAGTAATGGATGAATACCTTGAGAAAAGAAAAGGAAAGAATGTTTCTCCGTAATTCCCCATAGTACTTTATGAATAACTTTAAAATAGGATTACCCTATCCCTACTAACTCTAGAAAGTTAATACAAATCGAGCTCAGTTTAAACAGGATCAAATAAGAGAACAAAATCTATTTAGCCAAACTCCAACCAGGACATGCGCCCACGACCAGAACGTGGAGTCCTGTAGAGGTTATGGAGTGTTTCTGGTGCTCCATTGGGTTTAAGTTAGACCAGTTTAACTCTTCTTGGAGCCTCTTTTGACCTTGTTAAATGTTTTTCATCCTTTTTTAGTCCAAAATGGGGTCTTTTTCACTTGTTTTCCTATAAAACACAAGAACAACATATAGATAGGCCAAATACAAAAATAAAAGAAAATTAAACAAAAATGATACAATTTGTAAGATATTTATTAAAAATCCAAACAAAATATAACTAAAAAACAGCATTTTGGGAATGCATCAATGAGTGGCAAAGCTAAATCACCTGATGTGAGTATCGCTAAGATCGTTCAATATGAGTACGAGTAGGAAAACTTACCATTTGAGTCTGGTCTAAGAACACCAATAATCAAATGAGATAGTTGAGTTTGGCACAAAAGAGACGACAAATAACTATATTATCTAAATCAACCGATACGAGTATGATTAACAACAAATTTGAGAATTTATTAGTTTAGTATAAGATTAATAAATCCATCAAGCATATATGAATTAAAAATTATACAATATCAACCCGCCATGAGAAATACAAGTGATCAAACCCTCTTTTATAGTTGGGCCTTGGGAGTAAAAGGGCGCCAAACAGTGAACAATATGATAAGGGCACATAGCCACGACTGTCAAATATTGAATAATGGTTACACAGAAATCGAAAGGTCATAACCAATCATGGAATGTCACGTGTAACTCTCAAACTTAGGTCATAAAAGGGATCTTATTCTAGAACAATAAAAAGTTACATCGGTTGGAAATTTTGTAAGTAAAAATTACAATACTGGTGTCCTATGAATAGGTACATAGCTTGGGTGTATCAACCCATCGAAACAACTCCAATTCACTTCAATAGACTGGGGGCAAATGATATATACTTGATATCAATGTTGGTATTCGTAGGCCCTTGCTGATGGCTACATATGGCGTTTGGTATCAATATATTCACAATAGTATCGCTCCCTTACAGAACCTTTAATAACTGTTCTTGTTAACAAATCAGTATGAAATAGAGGTTGAGTAGCATACTGGGCGCATATAGATAACAACACACAACATATAATATTAGTATGAGTACCACAATATTGCTCCCCCGCGGAACCCATAATAACCGATATTACTAATGAGCTAATATCAACTAGAGGTTAAGGGGTACACTAAGGGCATACCAGTTAACAATTGCAATATTAAAAGTGTTCTTGCTTGTGTCAACTTCCGCAAACACGGAAAAATATTGACATGGGTACTAAGACATTCAATCACCACTCGACTTCTATAAATAACACACATTTACTATACATGGGGTAGATCCAACCAACCATAACGCTTATACTCTAATACTAATATCAAACTAACTTGAGCATTAGAGTGTCTTTATAAGTGTCAACCTATTTTATCTATTAATGAGAGACACTGATGTGCGTTTGATGAAATACTATAAAATTTTAAGATTCTTATTGAACTTAAAAAGATAACACCATATCTCTATAAACCATATAAGATATTAACACATATACTTGATATCTATACCAATAGTTTGTCCCGAAATATTTATGAATGAAAGTTTACTTTTTCTGGAACGAGTAATTAATTGTAAATTATGAAAGAAGTCGATGGTGATATAATTTAAAAGGGTGAATGCATGAATAGTGAATTGTTTATGGTAGAGGAAATATAATTACTTTCCCATGAGGCAACAGAGTAATTAACACCTTATCCATTCCACAATTCTATATACGATGATTAATTAGAAGGCTCGCAAACATAGGGATTGGCATCATGCCCCATCCACTTGTCGGTGCACGCCACGTGGCAGTGTGCATCGGGATAGATCTCTGCACTCACATCACATCACATGCACGTTCTCCTTTTATATGAAATTTTCATCAAATGAGGCGGTACAAGACAGAACTAAAAATGAATACGCGATAAATAACGGGGTAGCAAAGAAAGATAAAAAAAATATGCTTGAATACGTTTTAAATCTGATAAATATGTATCTATACCATTAACCACTTAAATGCTTGATGCTTAAATATGTTTTATTTCTTATAAAATAAAAATTTTTGTTTTCGTCTTTATAATTTTTTTCCTTTTATATTACTTTTATATTGAATGTTTATTTTAAGTCTTAAAAAAAATTTAAATTTTTTAATTGTTTATTTCAATAACTAACTTATACGTTAGGTTGTTCAAATAGTTTTAACATATTAATTTGACTATTAATATGTGAATCAGATAAGATAAAATATAGTTTTTGATCATGAAAATTTTTAACAACAATTGTATATCAAACAATTTTTAAAGCAACTTTAACAGCCAAAAATTATATATTATAATAGAAAAATCATGTATTAACGGTAGTTAGACTTGTCAAAATGATCTTAACAAGCTTATATATAATTTAGTTATTAATATCAATAATTAATGAATTCAAGTTAAAAATATGGACTAAAAACAGAATATATAGAAGAGCTTTTTTTTATGGGGATAGAAATCAAAACACCCTTATTTTATTGGGACCAAAAACCTATTTAAGGCTACTTTTAATTTTTTCAAGAAATAATTATTGATTTTAGTGATTATAAAATTTAAATATTTAAAAATTTAAAGTAGTTATTATTATTATTGACGAATAATGTGCCATACATGTATAGATGTTGAAATGTCTAGTATGTAAAGGGTAGCTTTGACTACTCTCTCAACCGGTATGGAATCTCACTCTCACTCTGATATTACGTCAATCCACTAGGGAATCCGATATTATAATGCCTTCAACTCCGATATCCAAGATTCTCATGATACTTGCTCTAGAACAGGTGGTGATGATATATACAAAGACTCTCTAAAGCTTAAGTCAGTACGAATTAGTAATATCACAACATTTAGAATAATAAGTGACTTATTTGATTCATCATAAATGATGGTATTTATAGCCTTAATAGAGGTCCAACTCTTGATTTAACGTGTGACAAGTGACTAGATCCATTACAAGTAAATATATCATAGCAACAATAATAAAGAGATGTCAAAGTGATATAATATATATAGAGAAAAAGAAAAAGACAGAGCGATTAACGTATAGTTGTTAAGCAAGAAAAAAATGAATTAAGTCATTAGTAAATAGAACAAAAACAATTTAGAAAATGACTATAGATATAGAGAGTTAGTTTAATACTTTCACCCCAAGAGATTCATCTTTAAGCAATAGTGCATCATAAGACGATTTGTAATTTTTTCTAAGAGATTGTTACTAGAGTAAAAATATAATTGTGAGAGCAAATATATATTGGCAAGATGTGCTAAATCGCATTAAATTTCTATAATAATTTATTTTCTATTCTTTTTTTTTCATAATATATAGGTGCTTCACATGGTCATCTTAAAATTTTTGGAAGTCTTGTTCTAATCATGAAAATATGGCCCTTCCACCCTAAATATTTTAAAAAATGAAGGCATAAATTTAATAAAAATAGTTAAAAATTTGTGGGCTTTTAAATTATAAAGACCTTTAATAACAATTAGTTCAGTGCATGAAACTAAGGGAATAAAGAAAAAAATAGGCTAATCATATGAAAGATTGCTGCTGTTATAGATATTAAAATCATTCTTAGACATCCATCTAACAAATTAAAGCTAGTCTATATCGTTATATGATTCATTTAAGTGAGTTGGTTTGAACTTTGACTTATAATTAGACATACAATATTATTCTTATTAGACTATTTCTAGTTTTTTGTTTGTATTATTTGTAATTTGTTTTGACTGAGACTTACTATTTTCATTTTCCTTGTTCTTTTTGTATGATTTCTTTATTATAATATATGAATTGGTTGTGGCTGGGGTCCAAGGACCGGCCTCACGTCTAATCCCCAAAGTGCTTTGTTCTCTCAGATTTTACACAGATCTAGTAGGGATCCAATATTATAACCTTTATTCCAGTGGGAAATAAAGGCCTTGTAGTGATTCTTCATACCAAATCACCAGTCTTACGTGTTGTGCGGTGAAAGGTGGTTTCACTTGCAAGGACGCTTCGACAATCAAGTCAGTGAATCTTCAAAGAGAATAATAGTGCTCAAGTGTAAGTTCAAGTGAGAATGTTCTAACTTTGAAGATTGTTACGTGAGTATGTATATCTAGGGCAACAAAATATTCGTTTCGAGTAGATGGGCTTCCCATACAGGGTGTCAGCGTGATTCTGATCATTTGCAGAAAGGCTGACACGCAATAGTGACTCTACCTACCAAGTGTACTATAACGTCCCAATTTTTAAAATTAGATTTCTAAAATCCAAACGAATTTTTCGTAAATAATTTAAATTTTAAAACAGGATTTTGGATTAATATAATATCACTGTCAATATTACATCAACCTGCCCAATCATATATACAAAAATTTTTCAAAAACCGGTGTACACAGGAGCCGGCCAAGGCTACTACAAAATAACTATGTGCATCATGTACTACACATATATATATACATAATGCTCCCTGTAGGTTGAGTGACCTCATATATCATCTCTGCGTCCCATATCCACCGTAAAAATAACCACAAATAGGGGGTGAGCATAAACATGTCAAATGATAGTTATTGAATCGGATTAAGTGTCCAATTCATAACTACGTATAAATCATAATCATATCATACAATCTCATCATATATCATTCATTCTCATATCATCAAGTGATCATATCATCATGTTATTCTCAATAACGTAAATCAATGCATATGCATGCGGATCCGACTCTAATGATGGGATTTACACAACATAATATCTCAACTCTCAGCTGATTCGGCCGTTTTACAGGTACCAAACCGCGCGTCCATAATGTAACACCAGTCACTCTTAGTGACAGCGGTAACACAACTCGGTGTTACTGGCCGGTCTTGAGTCCAACTCAAAGGCGTCTGTGGAATCCGAAGAAACCACCACAGGGTCTGTCTTATAATCAGGCCGCCCTCCCATCTGGGCCGGCATCACAGGCCCCCTGCAGTCCTGTGTGCGTCTGAATGCACATGCTATGCCAAATAATGATCAATTATCAACAGACCACCTGATTACCATCATCAGGGGCTACCACTCGGTTATCATCACATAAGCATCTCATGCATAGAAATCATCACAAATACATACATCACATATATAATTCATATCTCATTAATTTAATATCAATACCACTCACCTATGAACGGAAAACACCATATTTCATAATATATCACACATAGCACATATATTCGGGATTTCTCATTGAAGGTAACAATATTATCCCGATTCCGTTCATAAACTATTCATTTAAAATGTAACGCTCCCTCTACCTGGAAATAAAAAATTCCAGCAGCTTTTCAAGCTATATCCAATCACAACTCACGAATTCCGACTGGAATTTTAACTCTGAACTCTTCCAAAGCTTCCTTACTCCTTAAAAGCCAAACTTCCACGTTAAAGAGAAGAAGTGAAGATTGGTCTCCTCTTTTATTGATAATTTCCAGTAATGATTAGAAAAGAAAGGATTAAAGGTGATGTTGACACTCTCAAATTTCCAAGCTAATCTAATGATAGGATTTGACAGAAATCGTCCATGAAAAAGACGTGAACGAAGTGAATAAGTACTGATACATGCATATTAAGATATGAGGACAAAACAAGGTAATAAAAGAAAAGAGGATAAGACAATAGAGAGGGTCCCACACTTAGAAAAATCAGAAAAGAGAATCTGCTATAACAGAGTGACGTGGAAAGCCTTAATAATTGAAGTAATTATCAATTCCGACTTGGTTTCGGTATTTTGGGCATATCCCTCTTTCCGAGAAAGATCCATCAGAGCCTCTTTCCGTTCAGAATTACTTCACTCGGAGGAAATTCGCTCGGAAAGGTTTCTACATGAAACATAGTCAGTTTTTCTTTCTTCGGAAGTGATCCACTCAGAAAGGTCTCACCCGAAAACACCATTCATAAATATCTCAATCAGATATATCTCTACCCAAGTCAAAGCCTTCACTTGCGTCACTCGGAAATCTTACATCCGAAAACATCACTCGGAATCGAGGTTCAGTCCTCTCAGAAATCTTTCCACTCGAAAGGATCACTCAGGGTCAAAGACTATGTTGAAGATGAATCCGAGCTTAAGCTCTCGGAAACTCTGAATATAGACCCAAGTACAGGCTCTAGGCAATCTTTAAGACACCCGAGTATCAATTAAATGAAGAGGTTCATCACTCGGATATTTACTTCCATCGGGAACTATTTACTCGGAACGTACTCGTTCGAAGTTAAAGTCTTACTCTGTCCAGAAGTACTCTCCCTGAAAAAGACTCACTCGGTATGTTCCAATCGGTGCCTTACCACACGGAATTTAGAAATGTCTCACTTGACGTTATCCCTCTTGGAAACGTCTCACTCGGTGCCATCCCACTCGGAAGTATCGTACTCAGAGACACCTCACTCGAAAAGTCACACAACTCGGAGATACTCTACTCGGTCACTATAAAAACATCTCAGCCCGAGAAGTACTCATTCGAAATCAAAGCTTCTCTTCATTCGGAAGTACTTCTCTCGAAAATGATCCATTCGAAAACGTTTCACTTGGAGATGTTTCACTCGGATTTGCCTCACTCAAAAGCGTCTTATTCGGACATGGAATTTTTCTTAACTCAAAAATGATTCTCTTAATCATGCTTCACTCGGAAACATGTTTACTTCACTCGGAAGTGGTTCTCTCGTTCATGCTTCACTCGGAAACATCTTATCTCAAACATGTTTCACTCGGAATCATATCTTTCTTCACTCAGAAGGTCTTATCTCAAACATAATTCACTCGAAATTTCTCCACTGATCCTTAATAAATTATTTTTCTAAAATTCTAAATTTTAGAATGTTACATGTACCCTTCAATCAATCACTTTGCAGGTTTCTTCCCCAACGCGTGATTGTATAAGTCAACTCTAACTATCCAGTGTTGAGAGAATAGCTCACACTGGAATCAAGTTGTGAGTCTCATACGCGGTGTTCAAAGCCGATGTTAAACTTCAATGCATTCAGCGATACTGGTCTTGCACAATGGTTTTTAGGTTAAATGACCTTTCTGTCCAGGGGCCTTTATCGAGACTAAATAAAACATCTCAAGTTTTAAACAATTCAAACTCAAATATAAAATAAATAAAGTACTACTTAAATAAGGTTCAATGTAAAATATAACATAAATATTAAAAACTAAGTGTTTCCACCAAGTTTTAGTCTTCTAGCTCTTTCTCTAACCTGGGCAGATTTAAAAAAAAAATAAGTGTTACTATATAGTTTAGACAAAATTAGAAAATAATGCGCAAAACATGTAAAAGGCGTGGTTTTTTTTTTATTTTCACAGGTAAAACCGAAAACCAAACCGAACTGATCATGAAAAGTGTTTTTTTTATGGTTCCTTTTCGGTTTTTTGTTTGATCGGTTTCAGTTGTTTTTGGGTTGGTTGAGCAGTTTTTAACGGTCCGAATCAGTTGATAAACACCCCTAATCAAGGCCAGATTATTTTCCCCTAGCTTGTTTGAGAGATAGTGCCAATTGCTCAAATAAGCTATATCCTTCATTGAGGCATCTATTATAGGCATAGTAAGAAAAATGTTTTGCTTAACTTAGAAAATTTTCATTTGCCTTTATGCATCTTCATAACTATTTCACATTTATTTCCCTCTTAAAACATAACATTACATTTATCGAGGGTTACACCAATCATGTATCGATCACTTTCTATCATGTGTAGCAGTTACACTTTAATTATAACTTTAGCAGTTACCTTTGGACAATGGGCCTTGGAAATTGAAACGGTCCAAACACCATCAAAACGCCATCATTACTTGCCCTCATCCACGTCTATAAGAGGTGGTTCAAGAGAAGTTACAGAACACTTGTGTTTTATGCGTAATGAGACTCTGTTAAAATCCAGAGAGAAAAACCTTGCTATTTAGAGAGTTTGATTTTACACCTGAAACTTTACTTAGGGTTTTTGTGCCTCCAAAGTTTTAAGAGAAACACACTCGTTCGTGAGCCGTAGGATTCCATCATAAGTTTCAAGTTATGAACCCTTACCTTTAACTATTACTTTATTCTTTTCATATATCTTTTTGCTTTGCTTTATATTTACCCTTATAGTGAATGAAAGGATGAGGACTAGAGGAGGGCCATTAGTATATTGGGTGGGGGTGTAAGGATTTCCATATGGAGTCAGAGGCCTGGGTCGTAAGGTCCAGGGTGAAGGGGAAGCTTTAACACTTGGGGTATGGACATTTTTGGGCCATTCCCATCCGACAAGGGCCAGTTGAAATTCCTCCTGGTTGTAATTGTTTTTTTTAACAAAATGGATCGAGGTAGAACCCTTTGCCATTATTACTGTAGCTAAGGTCCAAACTTTCACGTGAAAGCACATAATTTGACGACACGGGCTCCCTCACACTATCATCTCTGATAATGGGTAGCAGTTTACCAACAAAAACTTTGTCCAGTTTTCAAAAGGAGATTTTCCTCTGTTGAGCACCCGTAGACAAATGGGCAAGTTGTGGTAGCTAAAAAGGTAATTCTTGAGGAGTTGAAATAATGGTTAGGACAGGCTAAAGACAGATGGGAAGAAGAGCTTCCAAGCGCTCTGTGGGCTTATCATACGACTCCACATTCCTCAACCCATGAGACCTCATTTTGACTCACCTACGGGGCTGACGCCATGATCCCAGTAGAGCTGGGAGAACCATCTCCTTGGCAAATAGCCTATGATGAGGAAAACAATGATGAAAGAACATGGGAAGACTTGGAAGTTGATCTGTTCCAGAAATCCAGGGTCGAGGTTGACTGCCTTGACCGGACTCTTGGTTCAGCCTTCTGACCGAAATTACCTCTCGTGCTTTTAATTTTACACCGCCTCAATGGCGTACGGTATTATATACCTCGGTTCAGTGGCAATCCGAAGTTCTTCAGGTAAAGGTGGCTATCGATGTTAAATCCGTACTAATGCTTCAAGACCACACCGGAGGGGTACCTGCAAAATATTCTTCGATGCTTAACTCAGTACAGTTTTTAAGGTAATATCATGTTACAGAGGTAACTTACGAAAAGCTTAGATCAGATCCTTGTTCAGTAATAAATGACTTGTATTTATAGTGTTTACCTCAGTTTTGAAAGTGATTTGACTACCTTCCTAACTTACTGTTGATACAGTGCCTGCAGGGTAAGGTTGCCCATACCTCCTCTGACTGGTTGTCGGATTGTCAGTAGTCGACCGGGGTTAATGGAAAGGTCCGTGGTCAACTAATGGTTTCGAACTCCGGTTATAGCTTGCCAAGTCATAATGACGTGGCGTTGTATTTTCTGGACCTCGTCCATCCTGAGTTGCCACCCCGGATCAGAAGTTAGCCTAGAAGAGCGCGACATAGCCTTTTGTCAAAATCCAAGCCTCCAAACAAAAGTCTACCCAAAAATGGAAGTTCCATACAAACAAAAAAGAAATTGAAGGGAACAGAAGCAGCGAAAGTGAAAGTGAAAAAAAGGAGAAAAAAAGACATATTTATAAGAGTAAGTCATGACCTTTTAGTACAAGAGATCTAACGGTTGGGGCCAACGGTCACAAATAAAGGGTCATGATGGTCCAAACACCTCTTTAATGATGCGACGTCCCGTATCCCAAAAAACGCGACATTAATAGCCTAGGGATGAAGAAACATCACAATCATTAAGACTGCGTACAAACAACGTTTTGGAAAATTGTCATGACAGTTAGTAACCCCTAGCCATGTGGCAAGCGAGTATTTATAAAAAATTTCTCTAACATGTCTAATAGGAGAAACACGCCTCTCTGGATTCCCTGTTAACTTGGATTCCTCATAAGTGGTTCCTGCTCGGTGGAAGACTGGATGAAGTAAAACTAAGTTACTCGGATCTTCATCCATTATGCCTAGAAAGATTAAGTTGCTCGGATCTTCAACCACTTAGCCCAACAAGTTATCTTAAATGAGTTTTCAACCATTCGGCTCTTGCCTACCCAGCCTCTGAGTCACTCAACTTAAGCCCATGCTTGACACTCATGACTAGGGAGCTCGTGTTCCCTCCCACGGGTTAGTGGGGGGCACCTACGTGCGCCTCACCCTCTCATGTTAGGCTAGAATATAGGGAAAGTCTAAAGCCAACTCATCCACGATCCCACACGGTTATATCGTACGATAGTGGACTCGAGTCATGCATCCCACTTTTCCTCTGACCCTTTTACTGTATAAGTGACCTAAAAGCCCTTTTTTTTTTATAATTAAGTGACATATTTGATAGAGCAATAATAATACTTTCAATTCCCTAGAATGATTCTCTAGGACTTTCCTATATTTGCACTCTATTCGTGAACATTAATCAAACCAAAATGAACTACAACTTAATAAAATGATCAAATCAAATGATATTTTTTATTAAATTGAACCGATATAAACCATAAACACCCTATTTTTATCGGTAATACCTAAAACATCTTAAAAGAGGTGTTGAAATGTTAAGAGAAGAACTTTGTGTTCCAATATCCTAATTGAAAGCATATCTTGAAGAAGGGAGAAACGAGAAATTATTTTATTCAATATCTGTTTCGATGGAATAGTCATGCACCGATTAACTTGCCCGATACTTTTCCATGTTGAAGCAGTCAAATGATTAAAAGGAGTTCGTAAATTGTGATAGTAAAAGAATACTCGATTTGTTTAATTACTAAAGCTTCAAAAAGAGACAACTAAATTAAATGAGTTAGATACCGAATATTCGACTATCGAAATTGTATCTCGACAAACACTTATATAAGTAATACTTGTAAATCATCTATTAATAAAACTTTTATACCGATAAAATTTAAATATGTAATCTTATAATAAAATTAAGTCATTAATCAACTTGATTAACTTTTTTTGACTTTTAATTACTAAAGCTTGTCAAAGAGAATCATATCATATGCTTTTTTTTTTTCTTTTTTGTTTTCCTTCTTGTCTCTTGTGTTTATATTTTTCTTTAATTTCCCATCCCGGGGGAAGGTTTAGTGTTCTGGCCATGGCATGTGTGTTATAGGTTTCACCTGCCCTGGTGAATTAATAAACATTATCCTTTAAAATTATTTTTTTTCCTTATATATAAATTGTTTTAAGAGCTGTTTCACCCATTGACCTTAATTAACATGCCAAATTGATATGCGCCATGAAGAAACGCGCTTGCCACATTCTTAACTACCCTTCATCTCATCCAATTGAGTTGTAAATGTTGTGATTGCTACTGGGTGCATGTTCGATTTTAATCAACGTTCATAAGTGTGTAAAAGTGTTGTTAATTAATTGGCAAAAGAAAACAAACAAATCAGAAGAAACCCGGGTCCCGAGAATCAAAGGAAAAATGAAAAAGAAAAAGCAGAGGAATCAGGTTGTAAACTTGGACGCTAATTAATGTTCTCTCTAAGCGATACACCTGCTACATCACTACCAAATGGGTTGAATTTTAACATAAAGTGTCACCCTTAACCCTTTATTTACTATTTTAACTAAATCATTTATACGGATACCAATTAATTAATACATAAATTACTTACAATTTAATATAAAGCTTTCATCCTTCAAATAAATTTAAATGCCCATCCTATCATAATTTTTTGTGAGGATGAATATACTATCATGCTCAACTAACCCTAAACTCGCACGACCCCGCACGTATGGTTATCTATTTGTCATTCAATTAATTAATCCGATATTTTATTTTATTAATTTGTTAAAAAGCTATTGAATATTATATGTATTTAATTAAAATGGGAATAAGGAAAAGGAATAAAGAAATATATGAACACATGCACCTATACCTATATATGTAGACATTAAAGCTACTACGTTGGTGAGAAAAAGATCTGAGTGTTCGCTTATATTATATAAATACAATTGAGTATTTTCTTAAGTCTAAAACGGACATATAATTTAATACACCCTTCATGATCATACATGCATTTTTTAAAAGAGCTTGCTGAACAACAATTAACAAATAAATAATTGCGTGTTACATCCAACGATCATTTATACAATTTGTTTCTGTACAACTCGTACGTGCTGATCGATAACTTCCATTGCACTGGCTCCAAATTTATATACATTCTTACGTATTTAAGTATAGTAAGTGGAAATTTTCAAATTTCATTAAATTAACAGGACAGTGGTAGAGAAATAAAATCAATTATATCACGTATGATAAAATACTAGTATTTGAAATAAGATACTAAGGACTAATATTTGTTGATTAAAACAATATAAGATTCCATCACCAAGTACAAAAGTTGTCATTGTATTGATTGATGTTTACTTAACCTTGGAACACAGTATATGATCCAACATAATTGTAATATTTGTTATGGTTTGAATAACGCAAGGACAAGGCATGAAGTCAGAACCTTACATTACGAAAAAGAAGGAAAAAGGATACCAAAGTAACTTGAATGAAAAATTCTCGCGGTTTCTTTTAACTCAATTAAAGTCTCTGGTTAATTATTTATATGTTACGCTTTATTATTGTTTTTAGGACAAGAAACTTTAAAATAAAAAATGAATAATTTTGTTAACAATAATAAATAAAAAAAAGAGAGAAGTCCAAACCAATTCCAATATAGGTGTCCGTTTGTCCCCTTTAAACGCAAATAAACCCTCTTCTGCTTTTCTCTCTCACCACTCAAAACCACAACTTTGTCACACTTTGTGTCTCCAACTCCCTATACTTTCTCACTTCACCCTCACCCGTAACGTTTTTGCTTCAAACTCCAAAACAAACCATGGAAGCGCAGGAGTTTTTCCAGACCAGCTTCTGCCCCCAATTCCCCTCCGACAACATGACAACCACCAACGTTAACCCCTCCGCCGCCACCGACCATTTCATCGTCGAGGACCTCTTCGACTTCTCCAACGACGACCCTAACATCACCGACACCACCACCACCTTCGAGTCTCTCCCCGCCGACGATTATTCCACCACCGTCACCCCCGTCGACACCACCACCACCCACTCCAATTTCCCCCCGACCGACGCCCATTTCTCCAGTGACCTCTCTGTTCCGGTACACACGTGTCCCTTCTATCTCAACATGTGTTGCCTCATTTATCAACTAACAAACACAATTCATGCCCATGTGTAACGTCCACAAATTTTTTCTTTTTTCTTTTCTCAATTTCCTAGTCAAATTCCTTTGTCTTTATTATCCTCACCTTATGTAATGTAATTTGTTTAAATTCTTACCACCAAATTCAAACAACTTCTTTTCATTTTTCTAAAGGTTAAATTAATAGTAATTTTAATTAATTTGAGAACATGCAGTACGATGACCTGGCGGAATTGGAATGGCTATCCAAATTTGCGGAGGAATCGTTTTCCAGCGAGGACTTGCAAAAGCTGCACCTCATATCCGGAATGAAAGCGCCAAACGACGCCGTTTCAGAGACCCGTGAACAAAACCCGGTCTTCAACCCGCAAGTGTCGGTTCCGGCAAAAGCCCGAAGCAAGCGCTCGCGTGGGCCCCCATGCAATTGGACATCCCGCCTGGTTGTTCTCTCCCCGACGCCCTCTCGTACCGACGCTGCCGCCGTCAAGAAGCCTGCGTCGAGGAGGAGGGACTCCGCCGACGGAGGGGGGGAGGGTCGGAAGTGTCTGCATTGTGCAACGGATAAAACGCCGCAGTGGCGGACTGGGCCCATGGGCCCAAAGACGCTATGCAATGCTTGCGGCGTGAGGTACAAGTCGGGGCGGCTGGTGCCCGAGTACAGGCCCGCTGCGAGCCCAACGTTTGTGCTGACAAAGCACTCGAACTCGCACCGTAAAGTGCTGGAGCTGCGGCGGCAGAAGGAAATGATGAGGGCCCAGCAAGATCAGTTGCTCCAATTGCAACATCAGCAGAGCATGATGTTTGATATCTCATCCAACGGTGATGATTACTTGATTCATCAACACGTGGGACCTGATTTCACGCATCTTATGTAGTAAGTTGTAGGAAATCAATCTCCTCTTTGGGTATTTTGTAGCTACACTTTTTCCCCCTTTTTCCTACCTAATTTTGCTAGAGATTTATTTAATTTCATTTCATTTCTTCTCCCTGTAACTTCATCATTTTCAGTTTATTTTACATCTAGACTCCTCAAACTCAAATGTTTCTTCAAGTCATTTTGACAGACTTGAAACTCACAAACTCAAAATTTTCATAAAATGCAGGTTTTTTTTTAATTATTAAATTCTTAGTACATTAATTAATTGATGTCATACGGTATACAGTAGTTGAGTCAACAATGACATATTAGTTACTACTGAAGTCACATATATAAATTATGCCATTTGTGTCCAGTATTAAATTTAATTCGATGCTTATAAGTATGTGAAGTTATTTTCATTTGGAGCTCCAATGAAATTAACTGTGCTTTCTTATATCACATGTTATTGTGGAGAAATTCCTTGAAGAAAATAATTGAATAGCTTAATGATGGTTAAACACTCGTTTTTGCATGGACCACTTGAAGAAAGTCTTTTTCAAGATTTTTTTTCCAGCACATAACTACGTACGTTGTTGGTGTAACGATGTTCAAGCATTTAAAGACTTGAGCTACCACGCTACCGCTCCAAACCTTGTAAATCTGAAATATATATTGTTTGTGTTTTGTATGATAGAGGATAAGCATTAGAAATAGGTAGGAAATTTTATTATTTTAATAGTAGAAAAGTGATAAAAATCGCATGCATAGCTTCATGTCAGCGCATTATTGGTGGCAAATCTAAATGCAGTCATGTTCCTGAGTGAGTAGTCAGTGTATATAATTTTTTCAGTTTTAGGTAAATGTTCCTTTCTCTTATCTCATCTCTACTTACACTGCCCAACTAAATTTGTTGAGTACTTCAGTATTTTACTCATTACTATTACTATTTGTTATATTTGGTAGTTTATTTGTATCGATCATTACTTCTATCAATTATCATATCATAATAATTCCTATTGAAATTGAATATCACATTTTTATGAAGTCAACACATTTTCCTTAATGAAAAAAAGACAATATATTAAAACTGACCAGCTTGTATACAAAACTAGAAATGATTACATTACATGCTATGATAAATTAGTGACTTTTTTGTACTGTTCTACATGAAAAGTAAAATCAATAAAATCTCTTCAGCTAAACTCTAAATTAAGTCCAACTTCTAAAACGGCCACCAAACAAGTCGCTGCATTTTTAACGACACTATTTTCATCACCATACATACATACAAGAATATAGAAAACCAAATCAAAATTAAAACATCTGTCGCAGATTTCCCCCTCAACAAACTTGAATGGTGCGTAAAATTTACTGTTCTTAAAATGCTATTCAAAATTGATGTTCAATCACATGTAGCAATCCCGCCAGATTTTATAGAAAAAGTCACACCTAATTAAACATTTCATGATTCCCCTGCACAAAATTGGATTTGCAAAGTGATACTGATAATATATATATATATATATATATATATATAGGATTTATCTAACTTATGCATGAGATGAATAGGTTAGAAGATTAAAAAGAGAATTGTTTTATTGAAATTTGTATAGAAACTTATATGAGTAAGTGTTCATGATATTTTTAAATGAAAATTTTTCATTTCTTGATCCTTTAACTTCTAAGATACTGTTTTTAAAAATTGATTCTTTATGTATATCAAGTATGACATTTACAAATGAGTAGCTAGATTGAATTTACTAGAGTGGTAATATATTTCTTATGTTTTAAAATAACATTTAATCATTTAAGAGTTTAATTAAATTTTTTAAATTAAAATATTAGTATTTGTTAACTTTGTTATCTAGAATGTTTTTATATGTTTAAATAGAAGAATGATAATTTAATTTAATATAATTATGTTTTTAATGTAAAACATTTAACAGTGTTATCAATGCTTTTAAGCATTTGATACAAGAGTATTAAGAGTTACAGTGAAACGTTCGTGACAAAAAGTTCGCCCCTCTTACTGTTGTATATATATGGTCATGCATAAATATTAAAAATTAGTCATAATGTTGATTATTTTTTCGTCAGAAAAAATTAATTTTTCTATCAGATCATAATTTCAAATCAGGAAAAAAACAATAAAAAAATACCAAAATTTATATTAAGATGTCCATATCACGAAATTAGAACTTGAAATTTTTAAATATAAAGAAATAAATATCTAAACGAGACTCAACTACATAGATTAGATGATTATTTTAACAAAAAAAAAGTAATAATAAAATCTTAAATTTCTTTTAAAACAAACGTAATTAAAAAAATATTATATGTATTTATTTATTTATTTATTATCATTATTATTATTATTATTATTATTATTATTATTAAGATGGTGGCTGAATACATGTGGGTTCTATGGCTTCTAGGTCGCTTCTGAAATCCAAAGCTATGATCATATGTGAAGAGTGTAAACTTTCTTTGTATCTGATGTTATCATCAAAGTGTCAGTGCTTGAAGCATAATAACTTGATTTTTTTTTTTATGCACGTGAAGGAATTTGTTCTTGCTTCCTCCTAATCAAGTTAACAATGCATGTGACATGAGCTACAAAAGGGAAACTTCACAGTCATTTCTCCATAGCTAGCTACACCAGCCCCATGTGATCAAAGTATTTTGAACTAACCATGCCATTAATTTGGATTATTACTTAATTAAAGTAAGAAATGGAAAGAGGAAAAAGGATTTAATGGATACGATTTATACTGTAGTGGGAGTGTATGTACGATCTCAGGCAACACAAATCCAGAGGACTATTATATAATTTCTTCCCAAGTTAATTGCCTTATCATGATTAAATTAATCATTTAAGTATAAGCAGCCAAATATGAATCTTTTTTTTTCTTTTTGCTGAAAATTGTATGTTGCGTTTGTTGTTCAGTCAATATATTATAAAAAAATGTCAAAAGAATATGCAGAGAATAAAGCAAAAAAGAAAAGGGGACTGGGGGAAGTGATTTAATTGAGCTAAGTTTTAGTTATAAACAAATGTTGAAAGTATATTAAATTAATAAGGTTTGCATTATTAGAGTGAGATGAAGCTAAGATTGCGGTGGTCACATGACACAGTTTCTGAATACATCATATGTTACCACCGTCCACTAGTGACTGGTTAGTAATTGCTTAGCCACCTTACTCTCAGCACAATGTTTGTACATCTATCGCATAATCTTACTCACAAGATTGTGCTAAAAAATTTGTTACTCACATTACCTACATGCATTTATTTAAGGCCATCACCAATGTTATTTTGTATCCCCACCCATTAAATTCGTGCTATTTTCCCCCCTCGTGTTCCTTTATATAATTGGTCAATGGACTTATTACATTTTAAAAAAAATTAAGATGAGTTATATTAGATAAAAGATATTTAATCATAAAATCTTAAGATAATATAAGTGGTGCTCTCAATTTTTTATATACTTTTTATGTCGTTCAATTATATTCAATATAAAACTTTTAACACTTACCTAAGAGATGAGAAAGAATAAATTTATGAAATGAGATTATTATAGGTTACATGGTTGATATATAAGATAATAACAAGGTCAGATAAAGATTCTTTGACAACGCATTTTAATGAAAAATGAAGACAGAAGTTGACAGGAAACCAATAAAATAACCATTAAAGTTTCATTTTGGCCCCGTAAACATGATTGAGATTTAGATGCGTGTTTTCTTTTTTTGATACATTAGATGCGTATGTTTGTTATTACTGAGGGGCGTTTTCATTTTAACTTCTAAACGTGAGAACGAAATATAGAAAGAGTTCATTAAAGTAAATGTAAATGATAATTAAAATGAGTTAAGACAAAGTATGCGAGAGAAAAACCCATGTACATGCAAAATATTATGAAAAATGAAACTTTCGAGAAAAATAAGCAAGAAAAGAATAATGAATAATTTTTTTAAAAAAAATGCAATCAAATCTGCATAAACAAAAGCAGGAACATCAACATTTTAATGAAAAATCACGTCGATGAAATTTTTTTTCATTTAAATGACTGGAGAAACAACATGCAGATGAGTTAAAAAAATGACAGTATTACTTTTTTTTTGGTGAAACAATATTACTTAAATAAGCAGGAAAAAACTATGGATAAGAGGAAAATATCTAAATAAGTATAATAGTTAGAAAAATAATTTGAGTGAGTATTAAAAAAAATGCAAATAGACAAACAACGCATTGCAATAAAAATGGGTCGAAAATTGCATTGGATGGAAAAGTTGGTCTAAAAAATCTCAAATGAGCGAGAAAAAGTGTCATGCAACTAGCTGAAAATGAAAACTGGGGTGGGTTGAGCCCCCTCTTTCACCAAAAAAGTATATAAACAGTAATAAAATAACCTATATAAATAGTTTTTTGATATATTTAAAATAATACTGTAAAATAATTTATGTAAATAGTCTTATGGAATAATGTTCATCTAATATAAGTGAAGTTGTTGACATAGAAGTTGTCATTTTTTCTGTGATCCCTAGGATGTCCCCAAATTGTTAATTGATAGTTAATATTTCAAGATGTATAAATTATTAAAGTGGTACTTCTCCCAACAATTTATTTTATACATATAGTAAAATTTAAATTCGTAACATTTAAAAAATCCAACCATCACCAATCAACTCTTGGTAACAAACAACAATGTTGATATAGAATTTAATATTTATTTCAATACAACGAATGTTGATATAATACATCAAATCATATTTACATTTATATGTAAGATTTGAACGTCATTAGATAAAAATTATACCACCAAAGACAATGTCGGTGCATGACATTTCTTTTTGTTTACTAATAAACGGCTTTGGTTTATTGGCAATGACATTAAGAAGATTTACAACCATTCTTTAAATAACTATAAACATTTAACAATTAGTAAGATATATATTTACTCATCTTCATTATTATTACTTTCACCAGTCTTACAACAGAAATATTTAATATAGGGAAAGCCAAAGTGGCCACACACGGTATGTCTTCTTGGGCATTTGATCAAGTGAAGTAGAGACTACGAGGTACAAAGGAGTGATGCTCTCACATGCTCATGTATCGTTATCATGGAGACATAGTCTCTTTAGTCAAGGCTGTTTACACAGAACCTGGAAACATTGTCATTTCTTTGTCTACCCTGCACATCGTGTCACCTAAAAACCATACTCATCAACTACTGCATGTTTTGGCACATGCAATCCCTCTAGTTGGATCGTTTCTCTAGTGTTTGAGAGTACATGCCTTGTCTAAGGTAAAGTCAGGAACATGCACGAGTAGACATGATGGTGAAGTGAATCACCAAGTTCTTTTTTATTCTTCAATTTGGCAAAGATTGATCTTTAAACAATTTATTACCAAAATCAAACATTTTGTAGGAATCATTGCAACAGTCACCAGAAGATCAAAAGATTCTCAATCTATATGGAATTTCCAAAGTTATTAATAGAAGGTAAACCTTGACAAATTGAAGAATTACCCAACTATATTATACCCGTTACAGTTGAGTGTCAAGGAAACTTAACAACAATAGAGCATCCCAGCAAAGCAAATAATGACTCTAATAAACTGATCAATGGTCTTCAAAATCTCTTATCGGGGTGTGCTGAGTCCCATTTCTGAGGAAAATTGAGAAACATATAAATTAATCAGCACTGGCTTATAACAGGGAAGTTTTTTCCCACATGAGCATGACTAAGCAAAGCAAGCAACATATTTTAAACAATCATTTGCACAGCAACACTAGAAAGTGGCATTACCTATGGTTAAAATGGATACGAGTATGTAAAAGGGCGTAAGGTATTAAAAAAAACTGATGTCTCACAAGGACAGCAAGAGCATACAAGCTAGCAACAATAATACAATATGAGGCAATGGAGTGAGCATGAATTTGTTGCACCTTTGGTTTTGAGCGGGAAATTGAAAAGGAGAACTACAGATGAGTTGCTTAATCACATGGATATGGTCAACAAATTACAGGTATAATGTTGATATCATCTAGGGACTAGGGATATTCCAATGCATAGGTAAAATGTGTAATATAAAGAGAGGATTTTCAATATCCTGAAGCAAAAGTAAGAAAACTAAACACCGCTATTTCTTTCCCCAACATCCCCTTTCCCCTGCTTCCTTCCCTACTGAAAATGGATTGCAAAAGTAATTGCATCCTTTATGGTAAGCTGTGAAACTAATTAAACTAATCTAACCACACAATTCCATGCTGAAAGTTGTAATAACAAAGTTATAACCAACATTGGTACTCGAAAGAAACAGACTAACTAGACCAGTTCTTTATTTAGTGTCACAATCAAAAGGTGAACTGCATACAAAGTCTTCATAACAGCATAAAAGTGAACATTGATTAAGGTAAGTTTGACCCTGCAAAAGCTCGACTCTATGATAAGGATCACCACAATGGCAAAATATACATTCATTTCCAAGATACAAAAAAAATAAGCACAACAGTATTAAGTAATGCTCTGATCTTGGTAATACTTTATTATTGCTCCAAATATGGTCTATTCTACTGTTTTAATAGCATCTAGGTACAGATCTTGTTCATATGAAACCTTAGTAAGGTTCTTAGTCAAATCCAAGAGCAATTATGAAAGGTTTGGAAGGGGAAGTCAGCAAGCATGTTTGCCCGAAAGAAAACAAAGGACAAATAATTCAATCATCATGCCAAATCCAGGCTTTCCTAGTTCCTATGGATGCCCTTAAAAAGATGACAAACACTAAACAGAGGAAGCAAGCACAGACAGCTCAGAGCTTTGATAGATTGGGATTATACTGCAACCACATTGTTAGGCATTTCAAATTGCTAAACAAATGAGTAAACCCACAAACTGGTCCTGAAGACTATATGAATAGGGTATTTTAGCCCTTGAAATTTTTAAAAAATCCTTTACTAGCCCTTGACTTTGCAAAAAATCAAATTCCATTTAGTTTTTTCACTTTATTTTGCATTGACATTTTGTTCAAAACAAGACTAAAATGATTGTCGTGCAAAATCAATGGCTAACAAAAGGGGTTTTAATCTTTCAAACTAACATGCCTAGTTTATACAATGTCAATGACTCATTTGATGGCTTTGTCACTGACAAATTGTCTTCTCAATATAAATTTGTTTCATGCTAATATTTAACTTTAACATGTAGAATGGAACTTCACCTTTATTCATCTCCAATTATCAATTGTTCAGAATGACTTCGTGTGTGTTTGTAATATGTTTGTAATTCAGTTCTAATTTCCGAAACTTGGTTGAGTGGAAGAGAAAATTTTTTCCATCCATTGAACGTGCCTAAAACTTTAGGTTCTACACATAACAACCATTGATCTTTTCAATAAAAGGAAGTTCAATTTAACCAACTTTATACCAAACGGACAATACATAACTATGAACTGATCTTCTCAATAAAAGGAAACTTAGCTGAACAAACTCTATACCAACCAGACACTGCATAAATATGAACGACAGTAGTTCACAGGCATCTCCCGAAGCAAAATTATAATCTTACATAGTCAGTTAAAAATATCCAGATACCAATTTCCTTGTGTAGCAAAAATATAAACTCTGACTCTCTCGCATAACAGATTGGGACCATGTGTCATTTCCAATCTCAGAGGAGTACTCTAGGTTTATTGTTACGGGAAACACTTCATGTTACTTTTCTACATCATTCTGAAGCTAAACATGTATACACGCCTTCGTTTCTCTTCCGTTGACATTACAAACAGAAATTTGTAACAAGAGAATGCCGTGTGAGCATTATTTAGATTGAAAATCGTGAAGTTTTAAAAGTTATTCAAGAGGTTTAAAAAAAGAGAAAGATAGAGCAAAAGTTGCAATGCTTACAGATAAGGAAAGGGTAAAAAAGAATTGGAGAATCAAACTCCGGGGTTGGCACTGCAGAGCATACCCTGAGACAAGGACCTTGACCTCCTAGAATCGATGCCAAGACACGAAGTGAGGCGTGCTGATGACACTGCAGAGTGCAACGGAAGCAGCGACTGCACGCAAGCAAGCTCACTGACCCACCTGAACAAAATAACATAAAATTCAATTGGATCAAAGAAAGGAGATAACTTTATATCTTATCTGTGAAGGGAACGAAGCGAAAAGGACTTACCTCGCCGAAACCGAAGAACGAGTTTTGAAGAGAGAAGGTGAGGGGTTGGGTCTCGAAGCTGGTTTGGTGATGGTGGATTTAATTAGGGAAATTGCTGGTTGAGACATGGATCTGTAACGAGATGCCATTGTAGCCAGAAATCGGCACCACCCAAAATTTCAGTGTGTTACTAGGGCTTTCAAACAGGTGGGGAATGGAAAAGGGGTTTTGCGAAGGGTTTTGTCCTTTTCACTATTCTTTTTTTTTCTTTAACCCTCATTCTTTCTTTCTGTCTGTCTTTAAAATGCAATGAAAATTACAGGATTTGCAGGAGTTTGTAAAAACAAAGAGCATAAAGTATGTTTATTATGTTATTATTATCTAAGGTATAAACTAGCGAAAGCAAGTAAAAATAAAAGTTTTTTTCATTATTGAAAATGGTACTAGGGCTGCCCTTAACAAAAATTCGAATCTATAGTTTTAAAATGATAAACAATACACTTTGTCTTTAAACCACATATTTCAAACAATACATAAGTGTCACTTTTAAAGAGTAATGGATAAATTTAACCCCTAATAAATTTTGGATTTTGGGTTTACTCCCTAGAGTAAAGAGTAAAAAGGAAAAAAACAACGTGTTTATTTCAATTTTTTAATATGCT
Source organism: Clitoria ternatea (assembly GCA_037962975.1). Classification (NCBI taxonomy): domain Eukaryota; kingdom Viridiplantae; phylum Streptophyta; class Magnoliopsida; order Fabales; family Fabaceae; genus Clitoria; species Clitoria ternatea. The sequence goes on from CM075670.1 coordinate 292,639,025, forward strand.
AATTAACCTTGATTAAGTTTTAGTTATATTTCTTAATTACCAATTTCATCCTACTAGGCATTTAAAATTCTGATGTGCCTTATCTACAGCTCCCTCTTTCTGCACGTTCTGGTCATCGGTGTCCAGAGCGTGCTCTTGAGCATTTGGAGCGGTATTATGCTAAATCTTACTGGTTTAGGTTTACCAGCCGGCCTCCAGACAAAATTCCTTTCTCTGTAAAAACCTGTTGATCCAGGAGAACTAAATGCTCAGATTAGAGGTAAAGTTTATTATTTGAATATTTCCCTCGATTGATTCAATTCTCGGGAGGTTTTCCTCGAAGATCGCCTTCGATCGAGAATGAGAATATCTTTTTTGGCGACCACAGGGGGAGGTCAAACCAAAATGCCTAGAAAGCCACTAGGAGTATGGCATCCCTTCTTGATGAAGGAGAAGACCCGAATGTTAATCTCCAAAAAGACTATGTATGAAATTCCTTCATTGTCTCAAGTAGGGGATCAGGCCCTCGAAAACACTAGAAATCCCCAGGGATCTGACTTAGAAAGGAATTGAATAGCACGCCTATTAAACGGAAAGAATTGAGAAATAGGAGGCTGGTAAGCCCGAATAGCTTCCTCAAAAGCATGATGTAGCGACTTACTATTAATTAATAATGCGAGCTAGCATTTGGAGCTAATGTCTGTAGATGTGATACCTCCTGGTCAGAGACGGAGAATCACTGTTATCGGATCTGGTAATAAACGTCACATGACACGTATGCACTCAGTACGTGTCATGTGAGTCAACTACACCTCATCACTTAAGAGAGTCTGTTATCGGCAAATGTTACATACTATAAATAAAAATATTACAGGGACACTATATTAGGAAAAAAACATTCTAGGGGTAAACCCAAAATCTGAAATTTGTTAGGGGCTAAATTTACTCCACTTTTAAATTATACAACATGATTTCTTACATGTTTTCATTATAACTTCTAACACAACATGAAATATATTAAATATATATCTCTTAAGTATATTTAAATTTCTAAATAGATATTTAAAATAAATTTAATGTATTTAAAATTTTAAAATATACATTTCTTTTCATACGCTCCAACTTATAATATATTTTAAATAAATTATAGCAAATTAAATGTATTAAAAGTTTAATATTTAAATAATTTTTTAATATATTTTATATTTGATCCGGTGTGTATACCGCACCCTAAAAACTAGTGACACCGGATCATGTTGAATAATAGTAATAATTAACAAGACAAAAAAAATAAGGACGGAGTATCTAAAAAGCCGAACTAATAATCACACCTTAGTACGGATTCACAGGCTTGACCTTGGTTGAAAAAGCTGATACGGAGTTAGAGTCAGGTGCAAGTGGGCAACTTGCTTCTGAGCGAGACTTGCTACATTGACAAAGTTCAAATCGCAAGTTGCACCAAGGGTAGTTCTATAAATAGAAAGCATTCATTAACTCATATATATTACATTGATTACACTCATTAATTGCTCTCAAAACCTCATTATTGCTCCATATACATATTACTGACTTAAACATCAAAGACCCTTTTGTAGATACAACTCATGTGTGTCCCAATCAGTTCAGATCATACAAAGACATAAACAAGAAGGGCACAATGATCCCCACTAGACCTGTGTTTTACAATACCGGACTCCCACTGGGACGATGTAATAAAAGTGAGAAAGTGAGCTTTGGACACTAGTTACGTAAGGAGTGCACTACCACCTGCACACCGGACATAACAATATTAAAGTATAATATTCAATATATTTAATAATATATTTTAATATATAAAAACATTTTGTTTTAAATGCCTTTATCATACTAACATATATTAAAAATATTAAATGTTTTCAATATATTAAATATAGACAAAATTACCTATTTGGTCTTTTAACTTTATTCAAAGGTTCAGCTTTGTTTAAAAAGGTTTCAATTTGATCTCATAGATTGTGGGTTAACATCGTATGTTAAACTTCAATCCATGACCTTTTACCAAAAGATCATGGTCTCTATCGGTAGGATGACAAAACAGGTTAACCCACCATACCAAGTTAAAAGGGCCTGGTAATAAGGTCTGTCCCACCTAACAACAGGTCCATGAGTTGACTTGTCAAAGTGAAAAAAAATGTTTTTTAGGAGAAGATGGTATGTTGATGTATCAATTTTTAAAAAAATATATGTTCAATTAATATAAAAATAAAAAAATCTAAAAATAATTTTTGGCTAAGAAATCAAAGAAAATAATTAGAGGAAAGTGAGAGACTTGACTTTTAAAAAAATTAAAAAATAAAAGTATAAATTAAAATATAGATTATTTTATTAATAATATTTATATTATTTTAATTCTTAAGCAACACCCATCACATTGGTCCCGCCCAGCCAAGGTCCTGACCCCAGGTTGGCGGGCTGAAACTTGATGGATAATGGGTTGAATTTTTTTGTTTGTCTTAACATTTTTATGAGTCTAGTCTGTTTTGTCACCCCTATATGTGAGACCAAAGTTCACCTTATGCATCACTTATGTCCTTTAATATAAGAATCTCTTAAGAGATTTATTTGATCCTTAGTATAAGAATCTCATTAAAATGTCAACAACATTAATTAATTTCTTACCAGAATATCCTTACTAGTCATTAATAAAATAAGCACTAATTAAATAAAAAGATGGTAACATTTGTGAGTTCCAATAAATTTATAAGGGTACTTTTAGAAACTTAATCTAATTTGTAGATAAATTAAATGGCTTTACTATATTAACCTTTTTTTTTCTAAAGAACTATTTGAGATGTTCTTATATTAAAAGAGAGATAACATATGATGATGTCTATATATATAAAGGATAAAATATTTCTTATATTTTATAAAAAAAATTATATATTTCTTATAAATATATTTAATAATATATTAAATATATAATAACAATAAATATCATTAAAAATCTATTTTAAATGTTTTATTATAAATATATTATTTTTGTATATATTATCATTATTATTATATCCTATTATTAATACATTTAATCATATTACTTAATTTTGAAAGATTAAATTAGGAAATTTATTCACAAAATAACAAGGGACCATTTTTTCCTCTGGTTAATTTTTTTTTTCCTTCTGCAAGTTTGAATCAAACAAAAGAGACTTATTCCTCTTTTAACAGAAAATAAAAAGTCAAATGAGAGAGACAGGTAAGTTTTGTATCAGGGGAAGTAAATTTAGTTTTACTATTTCTCATCATTGTGCTACTGACTAAATTCATGAGCTCAGATGCAACAATGGGAGGTGAGAGTGGAGGAGGCAAATTCTTATGCAGAGCATGGTTCTTCTCATTTAGATCATGTTTGTTTGTTTATGGAGGATTCTTGTGCCCCGACTTTGTTTTATACTTGTTTATCTGATACTATGGATGTAACTCATACTCTTCCTTATGTTTAATTCAGCAGCGTAAAAAAATTAGTTTTACTATAAATGTATTTTCCATTTAAAAGGTTTTACTTATAAATTACTTTACTTCGAGCTCAGTTCCAATCAAAATCAATCATGCAAATCCATCTGAATTCAAGTTTATAAATATTTATCTATGCACACACTTTAAAAAATTATTTTATTAAAAATTTAGAAGGCAAAAGAAGAAAAATGAAGAGATGTTATAATATAATTTGCCTCCTTACAATACTAGGAAGTTCTCGTGGGGGAACGAGACATTTCATTTTGAAACCTTTTATTGAAACCACATTCTTTGCCGGAGTATATTATTGTCCAAAAAATTATCTTCTCTAGCGAGACTCATTTTCCACAATAAAGTAATGGGTTATAGTTACTAATTATGAAGACAACAAGAGTTTAAACAATGGTGAAATGCATGCATAGGCATCGAGGTGTAAATGAAAAAAGGGCTCCAACTATGAATTGCTCCTATTGAACACTACAAACTATAAAACCACCTTATCCATGTTGCAAAGGGCACAATAAGGGTACACTTAAGAGCCAAGAAATCAACAATAAACCAGTCAGAACACAGATCAAGTGATAACAAACAAGGTTGGGTGATTTATCATATTAGGACATACTTCTTGAATGCTTTCAAAGCAGGGCCAACCTCCCAGTCACAGAATCCACAGAAGATTTTGGTCCTGACGTAATATGTACAGACATTCAATAAAAAAGCAGTATATTATTTGTCAAGTACTTAAGAGAAAAGATGTCTACAAAGGAGCAACTACAATAAACATCAGCATCAAATTCAAGACTGTAGCATTCGATTGTTCAGTCAATTGCATAAGTATTTTTTACTTTCTTGCATGTGCTTATGGTCAAATATGATATACAAGCAACAAAAACAACTCAAGCACAAAGCAACACAAAGCTTACCGGGTCCAACCGCAAGAACAGTCTTTGATCCTGCCAAAACCTGAAGACATAAATGGCTTAGCAATAATAATACTAACGAACACCACCACCAACAAGGATAGGGCATGAGGAGATGAATGCAAACTGTTGAACTTCGACACTCTTGCATTGCTAAGAAGTTACTATTAACAATTTCACATTGACTTTGTTACCAAATACCAAGTACCGATTCCGTGCTAGATTTTTAAGGTATTACTCTCTATTTTAAGCCCCATATCAAGTATTACCTGTGTTCGTCCTGCATCAGCAACAACAAAAGTAGGAAGGCCAATATTCCCAGCTGCTTCCTTTAGTTTATTCCTGGTTAAAATTAAAATCAACAATGTCAGTCTCTGAACAAGAAGTGAATTTATAGTAGTCAGAAGAATAAAATAATCTGCTTACATTTCTTGTTGATTTTTGCAAGTCACCACAATTTTGGGCTGGCCACACTGTTCCCACTTTCTCAAAAGATACCGGTCACTGCAAAAACACATGGTGGTGGAGTTTATTACACCAACAAGGATAACAACCAATGAACATATTGCTTGAATGAATCACTATTAATGATATAATAGCATAGCTGTGAAGTATTGTAAAACCACTGGTATAGAGGATCATCATTTTTCAAGTCCAGTGTGACACTTTTTAAACACGTAACGTTCCCATTTGCCTTAGATTTAGAGGTAAAGCAAGTTATTTCCTTCTGCACAACCAAGATCTACAATATGTATTCCCCAACCCCCTCCCAGAAAAAAACTGACAACAAAGTCATCCCAGTACCGTACCGGATTATGTAAAGTCGTAACTAAAGAGGGCATTATACAATTGCCAATAAAAGCTGGCTTCAAAGTTCAACAACATGGAGGAATTATTTTAAACATTATGTTAGGCTATTTGCGGTCTTGTTTTTTTTTTTGCAAAATGTTGCAAGTGAATTGGCAGGAGGGCTACCGATTCAGAATTAAAAGCTATCCAAATGCTCAAAAACGGATACTTATCAGAACAAAAATACCTTTGCATTAATTCAGCATACATGCCAGTGGCAGCATCTGCAACAAAATGCGAATGTAAAGGCATATAGTAATATACAAAAAGGATGGGAAGGGAAAATAAAGAAATTGGTAATGGGTGGAAAGAGAGCCTTGCCATATGTGAGAAAAAGAACAGATTAGAAAATTAGTAATAGTTTCATATCTTACGAGCACATTGGGATGCAATCTTTCCAGATTTCATCTTTAGGTCTTGCCTAACAACCAGAACCTGACACAATACAGTTTAACATTGAAATCAGAAATTTCTCAAAATCCAACGGAAGAAGCTCCGACAATTAAAAGGAATCCATATTACATCTATTTACCCTGTCCATAAAATTTCTGAAACATAAGAGTTCAATTAAATGAGTTACTGAATAACAAGTCTTCAGAAAGTTTTTTGTATATCAACTACTTCAATCTTCAGAAATTTCTTTAAGGTTAAAAAAAAATAACAAAACTCAAAACAAATCCTGTGTTCTGTTTAGTGATTTCAGTTCTTATAAGCATTAAATAGCATTTTGTTTTCTAATAGTTCATTGATTAAACAAAGAGGATTGTAGAGAGGAACTGTTGAGATTCACACTGATATATATACACTGTATGAATGTAATCATCAAATAAATTCATTGGGCATATGAGCAAGATACAAATTGACAATAAACGCACCATCAATCGTGTATATCCTACCAAGAAACTAGAATAACTGTTATACAAAATGCAAAAATAATCAACTACAGCAGAAGGACATGCATTGCATAATAACCATTGAAAGGTCAAGCTCCTATAATATGATATGAGACAGCAACAAAAGACAATGAGATGAACTAACCATTTTAAGCTCCTGATCACCATTGCTAGAGACTGAGAGCTGCTGTTGAATCTTGCCAGATAGGATACTTTTCTTGGGCAAGTGATTTCTATTGGGCTTTGTAAAATCTAGCAACAACCCAACAATGAAACCTATAACAAGACCTGGAATGAAGTTCTCTGGCTTGAAACTTCCTGCTAACCATTCTCCTTTTTGCTTTTGCTGTTGCTGTGTTTACATACAAACAACATCATTATTACTTAGGCAAACAAATTGAACATTCAAGGCAGAGACATCATACACCATAGAATCAATATGCTTACCAATATAAGGGTACAAATAAGAAACTTCAAAAGATAAAATTTTGGGGCAGCCCCTTTCTGGGAGAGAGAAAAGGAAACACTTTTTTGCTCACATATCAAATAATCATTGAAAATAATTGAATTTACATAAACATTCAATTACGGGTATGTAGTGAAAGAGGTGAATCCCTGTTTTGCTCTTAAAGGAAATTGTTGGAACAGAAAACCCGGGAGGAGGAGAATGAAGGAGAAAAACAGACCTGGTCCCGAAGTTGATTAGATTTTAGGAACATTTGGGTGTTGAGATTGAGGGAAGAAGGGACATGAATGAATGGGTAAAGGTTGACTTTTTGAAGTTGAATTGAACTGCTACGTTCTCTCAGCACAAAAGGGTGTGCTAATGGATATGAAGAAGAGAGAACAGGATAGAGAAAGCTTACTATACAGTTCTTTATTTGGGTGTTATGCAATTGTTCAAATTCAAAGACTAAACCTAGGATTTAGTCATGTGGTTTTTATTTTTTATTTTTTATTTTTACCAAAAATCATCTAATCTACTGGTTACAATACAGCAAGAGAATGTCCCGAAGGTATACACATGTCATCCAAAAATAAATTCCACTCAAGTTTTTCATTTTTCTTTTTAGTTTGTTAAATATAAAAATCTGTTTGGATATATAATTTTATAAAGCTGTTTTTATAAATAGTTTCTGTTTTTTATTTTAAAAACTAAAAACCCGAAATATCTCAATCCTATTTTCATTCTCAGTTTTTCAATTTTGATTTTGAAAATAACACATTTTTTAACCTGCTTTAATTTTTTTATGAAAATATTTTAATATAAACTTTACAAATAGTAATATATATTACAATATTTTCATGAGAAACATGTAATAACTCATTTTTCTTTTCTCTCGTAGTATTTCCTTACTTTTCTGTTTATATACCTATCTCTCTTTTCTTATTCTCTCTCACACACTCTATTTTTCTAAAGGAGTGAAGAATTATTATTTGTGATTTTTCTTGAGTTATGCCGTAGAGGAAGGAAATAGTCGTTGGATGGCCGTTAAGAGAAAATACAACAGTTAAGAGGTGTTTTGTTCAACAAACAAGGGCTCTTAGTCAAATAGAATCGTTCTGCACATGGAGCATAGGGCAGAGAGCTTCGAGACTCGTGCATGCAGAGGCAGAGTAAGATTAGTATAAATTTCACAAGAGGAAATTTCTTATTCAGAGGTTTTATGAGATAATAAGGTATAAGTGAAACTAGATGTTTTAACATGTATCTTGATCTGCCTTGCTTGGATACTCTCTTTATCGTAAATACCTTCTTCATGCTTTGATGTGAGACTCATGAAACAAGAGCACATCTATTCAGGCTCTTGCTTGAGATATTTCATAAGATCTAGATCAGTTATAGCTTGAAGATGTAGAAAGAGTTTGGTTACTGAAAAGCTTCGCTTTAAGGAGAGGAACTCTTGCACAAAGTGTTATATGGAGCATGTCTCAACAAGTCTAGGTCTGTTATAAGTCTAGATGTGATGAACTTCACTCTGGAGCAAATTTTCAGACGTCTTTACTTCAACGGATGCTTCTTTTGCAGCTTAATGATTTGAAGTGTCTTGATGTGGAGTGATCATTGACCAGACTTTTGGTTGTTCTATCAGATTTTGAATGCAGGGACTCCCTTTTTGTTTTATAATCCAAGCCTTTTAATCTCTGAAACACTTAAACAAACTTTCAGATGTTAACAAAATAAGACTTGATTTAAATTAGAATACGTAATGTTAATTATCAACAAATCTAAGATTCCTTCAAAGTCTTATTGACTCTAACAGGTTTGTTAACATATCCAAATTATGGAAATTAGAAGTACTTAAATCAAGCAGGATTAAAAATTTTCAGTAGAATAATTAAGAAATGCTTAATTACTACTCTTTATTGTATTGATGTTACCAAAAAGTAAAATTGATAAGTTAGCCCGTCAAGCCCTAAAAATTAATAGGGAGGACAATAAATCTTAACCTGCTATCCACTATGGTTCGACTCGCTCAAACCCACAAGCCTGCTCAGACCAAAAATAAATCGAATTAAGACAAATTGATTTTTAAATTAAATTTAGATAAGTTAAACGAATCATATAATACAATTTTTTCCATTTTTTTAAAAAAATTAGCATTAACAAACTATATTTTCCAATTGGTTTATCTTAACGGATGAACAACTAAGATGGACCATCTGACTGAAAAGTGATATTCATTTGAATAGCTTTTTGGAATGGGAAAATGAATAATTGTTGAAGTTATGGCAAAAGTATGGAACTTCTTTGGTGGATCCACTAGTGGAAAAAATGGACATAATCACGGTTAAAAATGGCCTTTAATCACGGTTAAAGAACTGTGGTTGTTGCAGCCCTTTAACCACGACCGTAGTAATAAATCACATCTAACCACGGTTGTCGATTATAACCGTGAATATAACAGAGAATTTATATTCACGGTTATAGTAGAAACCGTGGATAAAGAGAATCTATATTCACGGTTGTTTAGCACAACCGTGAATATAAATAGTAAAAAAAATTCACTTACAGACTATTTATATTCACGGTTATAGTAGAAACCGTGGATAAAGAGAATCTATATTTACGGTTGTTTAGCACAACCGTGAATATAAGTAGTAAAAAAAATTCACTTACAGACTATTTATAATCACGGTTATGGTAGTAACCGTGGATAAATAGGGTATATAATCACGGTTGTTACCATAACTGTGAATAAATACTCTGGTTTTTTTTAATATGGTTTCTGTTTTATTGTTTCCCAAACCTGCATTCAGACAACCAGCACAATATACAGTATCCCAGCATATCCAGCAACAAACCATATATAAAAAGAATGGTATATATATAACAATTAATTTGATATGAATTCATAACAACCTAAAAAATGAAACTATATACAATTCAGATGAATGTAACCTAATAAAATGTAAACCCTAAATCCTACACTAGATACATATTTAAGAGAATAAAGATCCTATATCTAGCTAAGTTCTTTTGCTGATTTCAATGAAGTATGAGGCCCATTGCTTTCTAACATTATCTACAAGTGTCTTAGAGAAGTATGATCGGTCCTGGAAGTACTGCAAACAATGCACAAAACAATTAGAACAAAAGCTATATTTATTACATGAAATTGATGAAATTGTTAGAAAAATAGTCCAAATGATGAGACTTACATCTGTCCATCCATCTACTAAATGTTGTTGGACGATGGTCAGCATGGTATGCATGACGTAATAGCCACACTCGAAAGTACCCTCTTGCCTATAAGACTACAATGGACATAAAATATAGAATAAGTGAATTCGCAACTTATAAAATATATATTGAAGATTTGAATGAATACGATTGACTTACTTTTGGGTGTACCCACACAACTTTTCTTCCGCAGGACTTAACTCCAAGCAGTCGATTGTATCCAACCACCACCCTACATCAAATAAAACACAAGATAAGTTAGAATCGTATAGGTCCAAAAATGATGTAATCGAATTTGTACTTATTTTTTAGGGATTAACTTACCCGTCTACTATACTTTTCAGGTCTTGTGGAACTGGCCGATGCATAGTATCAAAGTACAGAGCAAAATAAGCCAGAGGACAGATCACCACAAGCGTCCAGTGAGCGCTGCAGTTACTAGTGATAAGTGAGACTTCAAAATGCAAAAAATTAATGACAATAATTATGGAATAGAATATTACCCTTTATGATAGGGGCCTATGTATACAGTCTTCCCAGACTCAAACATCCAATTCTGGATGTATGCCTGGGTGTCCTGTATAACATCCTTAATTTTTAAAAATAAATTTCAATAAATTAAAAATATTTTCCAAATAATTCAAATTTCCAAAACTGAGTTTGAATTAGATAATTTACAATATTCATTTTACAAAGCCGACCGGCTCTTTAAAACAAAAATAAATATAATTGATTATATAAAAGCACTCGGTATTCATGAGCCGGCCAAGGCTTCCACTAAGACCAACTCCGAGCTGCATGAACATCTTCACACATCATGGTTGAGCCCTTCATTCATTGAAAAATAAATGTAGAGAGTGAGCATAACATATCAAATAACAGTTATTGAATTGGAATAAAAATCCAATTAATAACTATAATACCAATACTTATTACACTCGGAAAAAATTAGCACTCGGCAATTACAGCCATGTTACCACTCGGTAAATAAAACATCACTTGGTAATTCAATCAAACTGCACTCGGCGAGTAAAACATTTCACCCGGCAGAAACAACACATCATACTCCGTAACATAACAATCCACTCAGTAGACAACAAATTATTCATTCTCAAAACTGAGACATATACACATACTCATCATAACAGCATGTTCTCACAATAACACATAAAATAGTGTATGCACATGCTCAACCAAATGGATCCATTAAGTCACATACTTAATCAATGACCAACTAAAACGGGATCATGATTAAGTCCATCAAATTTTGTGTTGCAACACTGGCTCCCCGAGCCATATTTCAGTTCCTCGCTGATTCGGCCGTTTTACAGGTACCAAACCGCTCTGCGCCCATAATGTAACACTGAGTACCACTCCCAGAGTGATAGCGGTCCTCTACCCAGTGCTACGGGCTGGCCTTGAGTCACACTCAAAGGCGTCCGTGGTATATAGGAACCACTCCATCACAATTCATATTCAAACATCACACATGCATCTTATGCATACAAATATCATGAAAAGTTCATGAATCGTCATTTATAGCATCATCAACTCATATCATTCCACTCAGCATAATAACAATATACATAAACTCAATATGAATGGAAAATATGAAACATAAATTGTCATATAGTTGGGGTCTTCTAACAATTCATACATATATCATATATAGCACATCAACAACACCCAAAATCCATTCATAAACCATGTATTTGAGATGTACGCTCCCCCTACCTGGAAATAAAATCTTCTAGCAGCTTTAAAAGCTTAACCAAGTCACTGTTCTCAACTACCTTTTTGGAATGGCACTGCTACACCAGTCCAAGCTCTTCTTCGTAAAGAGAAAGAACGAAGATTTAATTATCTTTATTGTCTAACAGCTCCCATTAGTGAATTAGAGAGAAAGGATTATGATGATTTCACTTTCAACAACTTCTCTATTAATTCAATAGCAGAAGTATTTATATACCTTCTATATGAAAGAGACGTGAATAATTTAAAGTACTCTGCCACACGTTCCTTTGGTAATTAATGAAAAGGGTACAACACATCAAAATGGGTCCCAACTTAGAAAATATCCAAGAAAGGAATTTGCTAGAAGGTAGAAGAATATAATGACGTGGAAAACATCCATTAAAATAGGATAAATTCAATTCTGGGGAAAACTTGCTCAGACAACATCAACATAGAGCGCTTGAGCGAGCCTCTAATTCTTTAAGCATCAGACCTGATTCTTGCTTGAGCGAACCGCTCTCGCTTGAGCGAGAACTGCCCAGTAACTAATTTCCATCCTTTCGCTCGAGCGAGACTTCCTCCTAATAGCCACTCGCTTGGGCGAGAATTGTCCAGTAACAAATTCTACTATCATTCGCTTAAGCGAAATCCAACCAGAGGCTGTGCTTCGATTCTGCACTTGCCCACTTGACAAAGTTTCCCAGCACTCGGGTTTCATTCGGCAATTCAATAAAAACCGACTCATCTTGCTCGGAATCACTTACTCAGAAGACTTAATCAATCATAGTTGAAGTCTTTGTCCAAAAGCACCCTTTCTGGAAGGGCTTACTCGGAATATATCGCTCGAAAGTGTCACAAAACACTTCACTCGGCAACTTAATCGGAAACGTTCCTCTCGGAGACGTTTCACTCGAATTTGCTTTACTTAAACGTGTCTCAATTGGACACAATGTCACTTTACTCGGAATTGATTCTCTTAATGATGTTTCACTCGGAAACATCTTAACTTCTCTTAGAATTAATTCTTCTGTCTTATTTCACTCGGAGTCAGATTCATTTCACTCGGAATCTGATCTTTTTCACTCGGAAAATCTTATTTTTTCATTTTCCACTCGGAATTTCATTCAAAAATTCTTCTTTAATCATTTTTAAGTCATTTTTATAAAAATTATAAAAATTAGGATGTTACATCCTACGTGGTATTTCCTTGCTTCTATATGAGAAAGGGCTCTAAGAAACCATAAGTTCCTTGGAAACCCAAGTCCACACAGAGTTTTGTCAGAAACCTAAACAAGTTGAGACATGGTTAGCGACAAATAACTTGTATAATGAAAAAATTGGACAAAAAACGATATACTTACAGCTCCCACAGCTGAATGATGGAGATGTTCAGCATCGACGTCTCTGAAATAATCTCACACATGTCAAAATGTGTAATGTAAAGTGGTACTGCACTTGGACGGCCGAACACTAGTGGCTCCCATAGGACCTGAACAGTCTCCCCTCCTTGCTCATACCCGATGCGCCATAGCATCCGGATGGGATCGTCGGCCGGGTCTGGCCTCTTCAATGGTTGTTCCTGTTGAACAATTGACAACCATCACAGTTTGTACCATAATTGACAATATAACAACATTAGTTAGTGTTTAAGGTGTTTACCTGTCCAGGGGCAACCGTCAGAAGTCTGTTGGGCCATATCAGAAAGTGGCCCACCGCCTGACCGACGGTCTTCATCTCTGGAGTTGCCACTGGCACAGCAGCATCCTCCTCAAGGATGAGCACAACAAAGACCCTGGACATACCATCAGGTAATGTCTGATGGTGAACCACAGGGCCTAAGTTGTAGACCATGCCAGTGGCAACTGGCTCCTCTGACCCGTCAATGAATAGGTCATATTGACGGGTATCTGGTGGCTCGAACCTATCATCGTCAGGGTCAGCCACAGCGCACAACCCCTTAGTGCTAACCCTCCGTACCTACATATTTACACATCAAGCAGAAGTTATTCAACAATGAAAGAAAGTGATTACAAACAATAAAACTGAGGAAATTGAATAAGGAATCTAACCTGTGGGTCGCTAGCTGGTGCAGTAGTCTCCTAGTGGTGGTTGAGTGAGGCCTTCATCTCCTCCCTGAATCGGGCCATCTCCTGGTGGAGCCTAGATATCTCCTCCTGATACTCAGCCTTCACAACAGTCACCTTCTGCTCCACCAACTTCTCAAAGGAGGGGGCAGGGTCGGAGCACCATAATAGCTACGGAGGCCTGTGAAATGTGAATGATTAGCCCATAATTGTTTAACAGATAACAAAATGAAAGGATACAGTTATTTACAACTTACCTACACCTCGACCAACAGCACGCACTCTTCCTGGGTGCTCTGGCCTGCCGATGGCGGTAGTCAAAATATCCTGCCTACCATGGGCTACGAAAGACCCTTGGGTTAATTGCTCAACCAAGGAATCTTGAAACCAAACAAGTTAGTATTCACTTCCTTCACGTAAACCAAAAAACAGACACTGATACAAGGGGAATACTTACTATCCATGAGGCGACCTCCTGAGCTTATGAGAAAGTGTATTCCCCAGTCTTCTTGATCCTGGCCCGCTTCCATTTGTCATGGCGTGTAGGTGGGGAAGGGGGATCCACAATACCAGTGTCAGGCTGACTAGTCTGACACTGACTCAGCCTCTCCTGGGCCAGCCGCTCCTCCAACCTACGGTAACCCCCAAGTGACAGTGTGTGGGGGCAGTCATTCAGCTTCCTAATATCCCGGGCTTTCTTTCTGACCACCTACAACAAGAAAGACAAATATTCATAGTTAGCCATTTAAATTATACATAATTTAATCATTTAAAAACTAATGTACCTGAAACTGGTCAGAATGCCTAGATGCAACGAAAGCATCCCAAGTCTCCTGATCAATGAATGGATATTTTTCTCCGGGGAACTGTCCTTTGTCCTCCCCGAATACATACCTACAATTCAGGTACATTTAAACTAAGGATTGGTACAATTTGGCAAAGCGTTGATTAAGAATTTAAAGTCCAAATATACCTCCTGGTGAGTATGGATTTGAACGACCTCCATCGCTCAGCCATAATACCGAGGATCTTCCTCCTCACTATGTCATGTGATGGTATGTCAAAAGAATCCTACATGAAAGGAGTTAGTCCATAAAGGAGTCCTTATAATGAATTACATGAAATAATACACTAAAATAAAACTTAAATGATATCTAAGTTACTAGAATATCACTCCATAGCTGGTTCTTCACCACCTCCTCGACATTATCCCAGTCGGGGATAATGATGGACACCTTCGACCGAGCCATGACTCCCAAATAACTGCTCAACTTCATGGCATTTGGTCCTCTAAACCTACCAGTGTTGACATCCATGTCAACAGGTAACCTCTCGCCCCGGTGTCGCCTAAGTGCAACGTCTGGCATCTGGGTAACACCTCTACTCTTCCGAGTAGAGGAATCAGTAGCCTGTGAGTCAGACCTAGATTGTCCATCCTGATCAGCCATGAGTATCTGTCCAAACAAGGAAACACAACTGTCAAATATTTAATATAACATTTAATACAACAAATAATTAATATAACATGTAATTCAATGATTCATTAACATGATTAATACCCTATGAAGATGAAATATTTTCCCACAAGCCTTCATGGTGGTCATGACGACTGGCAACTACATCATCTATGTCATGTTCCACGATAGATGTTGGAATCCGTGTTGTGGTCGATGGAATTTCCACAATATCAAGATTGGGGTCTCCAATGTGTCTACCTTGGATAACAATTGACCATCGTTTGTCAGCTGGGTCAGCAACATAAAAAACTTGCTTCACCTGCGTTGCCATTATGAATGATTCGTCCTTATGCCCTATCTTGTTGAGGTCCACCAATGTAACTCCTAATTCATCAGTTTTGACGCCGTTCTTATTGTCAACCCATTTGCATTTAAACACAGGAATAGTGAAGGGACCGTAATCGACTTCCCATATATCTTTAATCACACCAAAGTAGCATGACTCGGCCATCACAGGGTTGTTGTCCTTTAAAGTTGAGAAATACATTGACTGAGCCACAACCATCACTCCACTGTTTTGATTTGTACTCTTTTCATCCTGTGTCCTTGTATAAAATGAATAGTTGTTTTTGTCATACCCACAAAAGGTGAGGACATCAAAGTTCGGGCCCTGTGCCAGTCGATGTAATGTCGAGGATGCGGATGCATCTTTTAGAACGGTCTTTTGGAACCACTGCATGAAACTCTTGTTGTGTTCATTTAACAACCACTTTTCAGTCATTTTAGGGTTGGTTTTCTTGACTAGCTCCTTGTGAGTGGCTAGATACGGTTGCACGTCGTCCGTGTTGTTTAAAATATACAAGTGTGCCTGAAGGACATCATCACGTGGCATGCTCTTCATTTTCTTTCCAATCGTTCTTTTCCCATCCAATCTCCCTTCATGACGAGTCGTTGGAATACCAATGCTTGCAGCATGTGACATGTATTCAGTGCAAAACTCAATTGCTTCCTCTACAATATATCTTTCCACAATTGAAGCTTCAAGACGATGCTGGTTCTTCATATACCCTTTCAATATCTTCATATATCGCTCAACGGGATACATCCACCGTAAGAACACTGGACCACACAAACGGACCTCTCTCACCAAATGGATGATTAAGTGGACCATTATGTCAGAAAAAGAGGGCGGGAAATACATTTCAAGCTGACATAATATAAGTGATGCCTCCTGTTCCAACACATCCAATTCGTCGGGCACGATTACCTTGCAACATATGGCATTGAAAAACATACACAACCTTGTTATGACATTTCCTACATTTTTAGGAAGAATGTCACGAATGACGATAGGCAGAAACTGTTGCATCAACATATGACAATCGTGAGACTTCAACCCAACTAACTTCAAATCTTTCATGGAAACACAAGAGTTGATGTTGGAGCCATAACCAGACGGAACTTTCACACTTCGTAATGATTCACACAGACTTTTGCTTTTTCTTTCTGGACAATGTATGACATGCTGGGGGCAAATATGTTCTTTTGCCCTTTGATTGTGGATGCAAATCCTGACGTATACCCATCAACTCCAAGTCCATACGCGAGTTTAGGCCATCCTTAGTCTTCCCGGGTATGTTTAAAAGTGTACCAACTAAACTATCGCACACATTTTTCTCCACATGTATTACATCAATGCAGTGTCTTACATCAAGCTCCCTCCAATATGGCAGGTCAAAAAACACTGACTTTTTCTTTCAGTTGTTTTGTGTCAGGTGCTGTTTTTCACACTTACCAAAGTGCACGTTGACGTCTTTCACCTTTTCATATGCCTGGCGACCAAATAGTGGCGGAGGAGCCATTTCAAAATCTTGGGCACCGTTAAACGACTTCTTCAACCTCCGAAACGGATGATTCGCTTTAAGAAACCTTCGATGTCGAAGATAAATATTTTTCCTACCATGATGTAACCGCACAAAACTAGTCCCCTCCTCACATACTGGACAAGCTTTATGACCCTTCACGCTGTACCCGGATAAGTTACCATACGCTGGAAAGTTATTGATCGTGCAAAATAGCATGGCACGTAATTTGAATGACTGCCCGGTAAACCCATCAAACACATCAACATTGTCTTCCCACAACCTTTTGAGGTCTTCAACCAATGGAGTTAAATATACATCAATGTCGTTCTCCGGTTGTCGTGGACCAGAAATCATCATCGATAACATGACATATTTCTGCTTCATGCACAACCAGGGCGGCAAGTTGTAAACAAACAACAAAACAGGCCACGAACTATGGTTTGTGCTCAGGTTCCCAAACGGGTTCATGCTGTCTGTGGCTAGTGCAGGCCTAACATTTCTTGGTTCATGGGCAAATTCTGGAAAAATCGTATCCATTTTCTTCCATTGCGATCCATCGGCCGGATGCCTTAGTAGTCCATCAACAACCCTTTCATCAGCATGCCATCTCATAAGTTTTGCATCATCTGCATTGGCAAACAGACGCTTTAGTCTTGGAACTATAGGCAGATACCACAACACCTTTGCAGGAGACCCTTTAGTGCATACCTCATCAGAATCCGCCTCTTTCTTCCTATACCATGACACCCCACACCTAGGACATCGATGCAGCATTTCTAACTCACCCCGGAATAATACACAATCATTTGGGCATGCATGTATTTTCTCATACTCTAAACCCATAGGACACAACACCTTTTTGGCCTCATAGTTACGATTTGGCAAGGTGTTTCCAGCTGGGAGCATTTCTTTCAACAACTTCAGTAAGTCAGTGAAACTTTTATCCGTCCACCCGTTTATGGCCTTCCAATTAAACAATTGCAAAACTGCTGATAACCTCATGAAATTGACGCAGTTTGGATACAACGGCTGCTTAGAGTCCTCACATAGAGTCGCATATACATGAGCTTTCTTAAAACCTTCTACCCCCACATCCCGGATCATATCCTCGAGTCGGTCATCCATGTCAACATCGGTCTTATGCATCGAGCTTCGATTGTTAGTTTGAGAGCTGTTACTTGGCACCACTACATCTTCACCATGCCATATCCAACGTGTATAACTATGCAAAAAACTGTCACACAGTAGATGTTCTCGTACCTCTTCCAAGTCTACCCGACGCAGGTTCAAGCATTTAACACAAGGGCAAAAATACTTTCCATTCACCTCCACTGCATTCCTCGCTACGAATTCTATAAATGATTCAACTCCCCCCTCGTACTCCAAACTTAGGCATGATGCAGTTATCCAACTCCGATCCATACCAACTGTTTACAAGGTGCTATGATCAACCTCACTTTTTCTACAAAGGTGGTGGTCCTATACCCATTCAGGATGACAATTGTTTTTATACGTCATTCATATATACAGGTTAGGACTTATTTTAAAATTTGATGAAATTTCGGTAGCATTTCGCATTGGTCTCTAAGTACACAAAATGAGAGTGGTCAAATCAAATTCAACCACAACCAAATATGCACCCAGAGAACAACATAAAATGCAAGTTACCGAAAGTTTATCAAATTTTAAAATAACTCCTAACTTGTACATACTAACAATGACGTATAAAAAATAATTGTTCATCCCAAACTGTCCAAACGGACAATTTAAGATTTAACACAAATGATGAAATTAATTAATTTAATGACCATTTGTGTCGAATCTCAAACGGGGAACTACGGTTCACTCATATGCACAACAGCTTTATGAGCCTACGAGTTTGCAAGATTGAAAACCACATACATACAATAGACAGAAATAACATTATATACGAGCAACCAACAACAACAACAATAACATTATATAAGTGAAATGTAACTTTTGATTACAACTCAACTCAAAAATCTAATAATGAAATATCAAAATTTTAAACTAAACTTCAACAGAACAAAATTCATAAATGGAAAATGTTTTAAAGGGAATGGTTAACAATGATGAAGTGAAAATTTTCCATTTAAAAATATTTAACTTGAACTTAGGAATACGTTATGTTCATATCTAACAATGATGAAGTATGGATTTATGGATTATGGATTATGAATTATGGATCATGGATTATGAGATATGAATTATGGATCATGTTAAGCTTTCCCGTTTACATAATTTGTAGATATTCATACTTCAAACGCGTATAACTACATCTATATGTGTTTGATGATTTTCTTTTCTAATGTTTAATTATGATCCAATAGTATTTATCTATTTTTTTATGTAGGACTGAACTCACCATATTTTTTTAAATCTGAAGGGGATACAAAGATTATTCAATAGTTTGTTTCCCTATACACTAAGGTGATTAATTTCTAATTTGATAGCCTAAAGCTTCTTATTTTATTCATCCTTTACTTGGTTTCCATAAAGACCATTGAATGTAATTTTGAAGGAAATGAAGTCTTCAAAAAAGATTAATCTTGATAAACTGAGTTGAACACTTTTCAGGTCCCATATAGGCTATAATTAATTTTATTTCACACAAGGGATGTGTCAGAGTGAAATGGCCCATAGCCACAAGACGTTGCTAAGATGCTTAGGATTTCCAACTCCATACAGTGTTGCGTATTTTAGGGATATAACTTTTTTCTTGCATGTGGATATACATTAAAAAGGTATCCTTAGTATATTAAATAGATGATTATGTGTATTATATGTAACATCCAAAATTTATAAAAATGATTAATTAAGAGGAATACTCAGAACCAGCAAGCTTGCTTTAATTGTTACACAGATATTATCTAATCAGATATCTTATACATATATAATATCTATACTACAGGGAATGTCACAGGCAATGTCACAGGTAATGTCACAGGCAATGAAAACACAATGAGATTGAAAAAAATGAAAACACATGTCTAATCAGATATCTTGTTGCTCCCTTTTTACAATTTTTCATTAAATAGATTGAAAAAAAAATTACCACAACAATGAAAACACATGAAAATAGAGGCAATGTCACAGGCAATGTCAAATAAGCAGAGACAGAGTTCAGCTTCAACAATGAAAACACAAACTCAGAGACCTATATTCGTTCATGTTCGACTACACACAAACAGAGAGACAAGCTTTCCAGACAATGGTGATAAAGCATAATAACAAAGCAGGGCTAAAAAGTGAACGAAAGAAGAAGGGCAAGGGAGCACTTACCAGACAATGGTGAACGAAGAAGAAGAAGGGCACACGAAAGAAGAAGGAAGTGAACGGAGAAGCCTACGACCAGCAAAGAGGACGACGAGGAAGAAGACGACAACCAGCGCGAAAGAAGAAGAGAAAGTGAAAAAAGGCTGAAAGGCGCGGCTTTTGAAGTTTCAGAAAGGATGTATATTCACGGTTCCGCTTGAAATCGTGAATATATTACACATATATTCACGGTTGAACAAAAAACTGTGGATAAATGTTAAGTATATCACCACGGTTACGAGCCCAACCGTGGATAAATATTAAATCTATAATCACAGTTATAGAAACAACCGTGGACATACAGTACCCAGTGATTAAACCCTAAACCCTGAACTATATATCTACGATTGGAAATACAACATGATTATAGACATCAATATATATCCACGGTTAACATCATAACCGTGAACGTACCCATGAATATATAGTCACGGTTGTGCACACAACCGTGGATATATATTTCAGGTACTATATATCCACGGTTGACTCCTCAACCGTGAATATATATTGATGGGTACGTTCACGGTTATGATGTTAACCGTGGATATATAGTTTTCTCTGATTATATCGTTCATCTTATAATTTCAAAAATGCCACCGCACATGTTTTTATCACTGATCCACTTAAACCCGTGAATATATCCCGTTGTTATATCCAATTTTTGCACTAGTGATCGTTTCTCTGCCATATTATAAGGGCCTAATTCTTACTTTTCCCTTAGATAAGATTAATATGTCAGCATTAGGGAAGACTTCATCATTCATATAATAGTGAAGTCTAAGGGATATCCACCAAAAATGTCACACGTTTTACTGTTGAGTTTATTTGCTCCCATCTCAATCTGTTCGTACACTATAATGCAAACTCCACAACAACTCCTGTGGCAGAGATTTCCAATTTTAAGTCCTCGGATCAGAATCTCGAAAATATACATACACACATTTATGGTTTAAATTAGGAGTCTCATAAAAAGTTACCTAATACCGCCTAATTGGTGCAAGTGTAACCAAAATTTTTATTTCGAGTTTTGTACAAGAACAAACTTTTTATTTGAACAGTTAAAATTATGATGGTGTGAATGTCTCAGTTTGAATATAAGAATTCCTTGAAAAGAATACACATGATTAAACTCTATCTATATATATATATATAAATTTATTTATTTTAAATAAGTTTTTAAAACTCATCCGATTACATAACTATGGATAAAATATAAAACCGTTAAATTATATTATAATATGATGATGATTATATATTTAAAATTTTAAAAAAATTAAACATGTATAAATACATCATTTTGATAAACAATATTTATTTATATATTAAATTATATAAATTTCATTAAAATAAAATGATTATTAAATTATATGAAATGTTATAAACTTATTTGACTTAAAAATAATTTATTGAAGGATTAGATTAAGTAAATTGAATGAATATTTTGTATTTTATGGTAATGAATAGACCCAGTGGGAGGCTATAGTATACAAGGTAATAACAATATGTGCAATATAAGTTAAAGATACAGGTTTTGGGGCGATTTGCTAAAGCGTGGTGCATGGTTTACCACCATTCCTATGACGCAAGGGAAGTTGGCAAGTTAAGGTTTGGAATTGTTCACAATTCCCTCACCAATCACCCATCGATATTCCTTCACGTGTCCCTCAAAAGCACACAAGGAATCCCAACCACATTCCACCTACATAATCTGTACCAAACAACATATTCCCCTTAATCCTAAGTCCTTATTCAACTACCAACTACCATCCTAACCGTCCCAATCTTCAATGGACTCGTTCCCCTCCAATTCCAACAACCATCACCACCACCACCACCCACGGTTCAAACCAAGCCAACCAATTTCCGACCGAATAGTCCGCGCCCTCCGGCACCGCCTCCGCCTCCTCCACCGCGCCGGCTCCTCCTTCTTCATATTCGGTGCCACGGGAAACGTGTACACGGTGAGCCTATCATGCACACCCTCATGCACCTGCCCTGACCGCACAACACCATGCAAGCACATTCTCTTCGTATTGATTAGAGTTCTGGGTGTGTCCCTCGACGATGTATGCCTAAGGAGGAGGACCCTTCGTCCATGCCAGCTTCAACGCCTTCTCGCCATGGCCACATTGCCGGAGGCGGTGGCAGGGGCCACCCTGAGGCAGAGGTTTCACCAGCTCTTCTTTGGTGCAACCTCAAGGGGGCCTAAAGTTGACATGGAAGAAGGTGCCACTTGTCCTGTTTGTCTTGAGGAAATGAGGAAGGAAGAGAAGGTGGTGGCTTGTGGAACGTGTAGGAACCCCATTCATGAAGAGTGTTTGGCGAGGTGGAAGAGAAGCAAGGGGAGAAGAACAGCGAGTTGTGTGATATGCCGAGCAAGGTGGAGAGACAGGGTGGAACAGGACAAGTATTTGAATCTATCTGCTTATGTTAGTGAAGATGATATGGCACAACCTGGTGGGGGTCTCTGCACTGGCTAATTAATTAATCAAACAAAGTCTTATTATTGTTGTAGATCGTAATGCAAAAGATCTTCCAATCAAATCAAAGTAATAAATGTTTGGCGTGTCTAAAGAAGGGCCACAAATGGTTCATTGTAATTGGTTAGAAACATTGTCTCTCCGTAGTTGTTAATTAAAAGTGCTAGTTTGTTTAGTAGTACATATATAGAAATCTATAAATGATGGACTCAATTTCTGTAAGTTGAATCTAACCACGAGGATATATGGTTGTGATCTGCAACAGTAACGATCTTGCAGAAAAGTTTCCTTCGTTTTGATTTCACTGAACTCGAGGCACCATGGTTTTCCTTCTTGTCAATAAATTTTATGAGCTTGCATTGCATGTCGGCATTTTGACAAATACGGGGTAGTATCTAAAAGTATTTAGAGGTTTAGGGTTGATCAGGAAAAATTTTTGAGGCGGGAAAGTTCAAATCAATATTTGAAAATCGTAGCTAAAAAATAAGTTTTCTGAAACCGTATGCTAAAGAAACGGTTTCTTTCTGAGCGTGTCAAGTGTTATGGTGGGATGAAACTGTATCATGAAAAGACGCTTTTAGTGTCCAAAATGTCTTTCAACGAAGTGGTTTATTAGACGTCCTGTCAAGCATAAACTATCTCATGGGGAGGCGGTTTCTGTTCACATAAACCGTCTCCCCCACAGCGATTCTACTCCCCCTACAATTTAAACCTTATTTATTCACCAAGTTACACATACACTTTATATGCATTTTCACTTTCAGTATAACCTACGCATTTCTCCCCGTGTTTCCATTTTGAGGATCAGATTGTTATTGTTAGGTTGAAGGTTTGACTTTTGCCCTTTTAATTCCTTTAAAAGGTAAGGTTTATGGTTTTTTTTAGAGAATATTGTGTTTATTGTATTAAATATATATTTATAGAGAAATTATTATTTATATAATAATAATATATAATCTGTTAAATTTTATTTATTATTTGTATATTTATAGAATATATATTTTATTATATATTATTTATTGTTTATAAGTTTATAGAATACGTATTTTGTTTAGGGTTGTTTTTTATATAACAATGATAATATATATTCTGTTAAATATTATTTATTTTTTATATATTGTATTTGTAGAATTTAAATTCTTATTAAATGTATATTCTGTTAATCTTGTTTATTGTTTATATATTTATAAAATATATATTCTGTTAAATATTATTTATTATTTATATATTGTGTTTACAGAATTTAAATTCTTATTAAATGTATATTTTGTTAAATTTTGTTTATTGTTTATATATTTATAGAATATATATTTTGTTAAAAGTTATTGTTTGTATAATAATGATAATATATATTTTGTTAAATTTTGGTTATTCTTTATATGTTGTGTTTGTAAAATATATATTTGTTCTATGTAAAAGTAATCCAATAGTTTTTGTCCGAGTTATTCAATTAGTGGTTGCAGGAATGACATCTTCGATATTAGTGACTCTATACACTAATGAGCAAAAATATGAAGGCGTAGAAGGGTACACATTTGAGGCTGATATAACGTTGATGCAGGTTAAACACTAAACAAATGAAATACAACTCATCTTCTTTAATGAAGATTAAGATTTTTTTTACTAAACACAACATAATACTAATCATAGTTTAATTTCATTAAGTTATAATATTATCCCTAAAATAATTAAACACTAATATAATACTAACAACATACAAATAATTAAACATTAACCATAAAAAACAACTAACCTTTTTAAATAAAGCAAAGTGGACCACAAATGGAATGCAACTTTCACTAGAAAATGGACCGCAGCTTTGAATACTCAAGCAAGCAAAAAAACAAGATTGCAGTACACAACAATGCCTACCCTAGACTATAACAATGGCTGCACTGGACCACAAATGCCTTCTTCATCACCGTGAGAGCTTCATGTTTAAAAGGTCGAGTTTTGGCTCCGGTTCCCGTGCAAAACCGCAGGTCCACCAGGTGGTTTACTGATAGCGAGCAGGTCTGAAATCACCTATTGGCAGTGCTGTTTCTCACCGTTGACCGCCTGTAAAATTGCCTCTTCAGGGGACGGTTTCTGTGCACGGATGACACGTGTCCAACATGCGAAAACTCATCCCTTTGGCCTACGTCTTTTAAAACTCGTCCCCCCATCATGTGGTTTACAAACCTTGAGTTGACACTTAACACCTCAGACCACGAATTTGTTTGGAACTCACCCCTTTCCTGTATATATTTTTCAAAACTACCCCAATCCTACCAAAATCCCTTGCATGTCATTATCAAATCCAATGGGAAGGTAATCTTCTAACTTAACTGACGCTCAAGTTGAATCCTCTCCAACATAATTGTGTTAAAAGTTGATAACAAGGTTGCAGTAATTTTATTTAATTATTGGTTTCTTAATTAACTTTCTTTTATATAATCCATCCATCCTATTTTTATTTTTGCTTTAGAATTTTTCATATAAATATATACTCTTATTTAATCTAATTATTTTATTAATAATAAATAATTTCTTAATTTTCTAAGTCTTATTTATTATTAAAAATGAGAAGTGATAATAGAAAAATATATTAACTACAGGAGGGTTCAAATAAAAAACAAATTAATTATACATTGAACTTTTAAACTAACAATAATTTTAATTTTAAGGTAAAAAATAAAGTCAAATACAATAATATATACAAGCCGCATGAGTATTTTATCTAGAGTGAAACCTCACAAAGCAATTACTAAAGAGAGAGATTTCTCTACTAAAATTTAACAAATCCGTTTGGTTAAGAAAAACTACATGAAGAAAAAGGTAAGAAAAAAATATGAAAAAAATAATATGAAAAATATAAGAAAATAGGTATTGTTTCATTATTGATTAAAAAATGCTATGAAAAGTATGAGTTTGTTTTTGTATGCTTCATTAAAAAGGGTACAAGAAAAAATGTAAAAAATATTAAAGTTAGTAAAAATAAACATAAAAATCATTATAATAGATGAGTTTTAAAAAATCACATAAAATAACGCATATGATCTTACCATAAAAAAAAGTCCATAACATAAGACAAAAATTGCGAAGCAGAAGAAAATATTCACATATCAAAAATTTTTCATATCATAAATTTTTTTTAACACTTTCTCACCAAAAAAATTTCATGCTAAAATTTTTTCATATCATAAATTTCATATCTTTAATAAATTTTTGTTTAATATTAAATAAAAAATTAACAGTAATAATTTTATGAAATAATTAATAAAAATTATTGCCGTTAATCATTAATATAATATTTAATGTTAAATACAAAATTATTACCGTTATTCTTTAATATAATTATATATATCATTAATAAAAATAAATAAAACTCATAATATCATTCTTTAATATTATTATATATATTATCAATAAAAATAAACCAAATTATAAACTTCAATCATTAATAAATATAATTAAATATATTTCAGATTGTTGTTAACATTATATTTATTGAATTTTAATTTTTATTAACAATATATTTATTAAATTGTAAATATAATAAACATTTTATAAATTATTATTATTAAAATATATTTATGAATATATAATAAAAATATATTTAAATATATTATGTCATGATTGTTATGTTTAAAAAATATATGATATGAATTTATATTATTTCATACACACTCACCTTATTCATGTTGTATGTAAATTAAAAAATATAAGTTATTTTTCACTCTCAACGTGTAAATGCAAAACCTTAGAGAATTACTCTAGAAAAATAGGGTTTATTACTCAAAATGTCACTTGAATTACAGAGGGGGCTCTGAGACCATATTTATACATCAAAGAAGGGTCGTGATCTTAGTTCAATATCTAATAGATAGGGATAATTTCCTAAGACCGAGGATAAATATAACTTCTTAAAAATTAGAAGATAGAGATAATATCCGAAAACAAGGGGATAAATGGGACCTTAACTAACCCGAAAGGGACAGGAGCCCCCAGTCACGAGCGCTCGACCATCGGGAAAGTCAAGTGACTATGTATCGAGTGGTTGTATGTCGAGCGTTCGTTCACCGAGCGATTTGTATGTCATGTGATTTCTAGTTGTGAGCTTTGTTGTTCCTCTGGTTGGGATTCCAAGATTTAACGCAATTTGATGAGTTGAGTCATACTTGTCTTATTACTGTTCTGGCAGGCCTTGTTAAAAGCTTTCGGGAGAAAAACCCAGTGGGAAAAAACCCCTCTAGTAGAAAAAACCCTCTAGTACGACTGTTTAACTCTTCAAGTTGGTATGCTCCTTTGTCGATGACTTCTCTTACTCGGTGTGGACCTTCCCATTTAGCTGCTAGTTTCCCGCCCTCTTTGATTCTTCTATTGTTGTCAGCTACTCTTAGGATTAGATCTCATCTTCGAAAAGGTCGTGGCCTGAGTAGTATGTTTATTTGTCGTTACCCTCGAGTCATCACTCGAAATTTTAAGACTTATTTGCTATTACCTTTGAGCCATCACTCAGAGTTTTTAGGACTTATTTGGTGTTACCCCCGAGCTATCACTCGAATTTTTAGGACTCATTTGTCGTTACTCCCGAGCGTTACTCAGAGTTTTAGGACTTATTTGTCGTTACCCCCGAGCCGTCACTTGGAGTTTTAGGACTTATTTGTCGTTACCCTTGAATCATTACTCAAAGTTTTAGGACTTGACATGGTAATTATGTGTTGCTATCCCCAAGCCGTCCCTCAAAATTTTATGACTTACTTGTTGTTACCTCTAAGCTGTCACTCAAAGTGTTAGGACTTATTTTTGTAGCTTGCATATTCTGATAACTAGAGGCCTTTCTCTCCTCCGATCAGTGATTCCTCGGGTCTTCGTTTCCTTTTCTCAATTCCTCAATGGTGTGCTATAGTGTTTTGACGAAGGCTAAAGCCTCCTCCAATTGATTGTCCCTGTCTTGGTGTCTTCCTTGGTTCTTGTGAGGGTTTCCGTCATCTCTACAACTGAGATTGCTATGTGTAGTCACCATTGTTTGCTTCCTTTGAGCCCTTCCTTTTCTCTATGATGTGGGAATAATTTTATCAGGGTCCATGGTGAGTGCCAAAATATTCATTATAAGCGTGTAAATGCAAAACCCTAAGGAATTACTCTAGGAAAATAGGGTTTATTACTCAAAGTGTCACTTGAATTACAGATGGGGCTCTGAGGCCAGATTTATACATCAAAGAAGGGTTATGATCTCAATCCAATATCTAATAGATAAAGATAATTTTGTAAGATAGAAGATAGAGATAACTTCCTAGAATTGAGGAGGTAGAGATAATATCCTAAAATAAAGGGATAAAAAGGACCTTAACTAATCTAGAGGGAACAGTTGCTATTATATATATATATATATATATATATATATATAATAATTGGTTCTTATACACATTAGGATTATGTAATTGTTCTGTATATACGTCGTGAATTCAACTCTAATAAAGAACTTTTTTCCAAATTTTAACAGGACAATAAGTGAGTGGCAATTTAGAGTTTTAGCATAAAAAAATTGAAATGTGGAAGAGAGAGGTTCTGAAGATGTTACTTTGTTAGCACGTAATAGACTGCATGAATGAATCTTGACCCTTCTTACACATTATCTCTTTTTTTCATTGTTATCAAAATCGGTTCAACACGTTGAACTGTAAACTGGTTAAATAATCAATCTAGATCAATTTTTTAATACTACCGATTCAACCATAGTCCAACCTCAATTTAATTATAATTTACTTAAACCAATGTCTTTACTAATTCAATGACGAGTCTAATTCTGAAGACATTGTTTTTTACAACTTTATCCATTGAAACCAGAAACAGAGTACAATGTCAGAAGTTATCGTAGATGGAATCAAGAAGTGTGATGAGGAAGCTGCCACTGCCAGTGTCTATATTGCCATGCGTCTTACCCAGTAATCATTGTTTCTTTCTTCCTTGTTTCTACTTCTACTTTCACCCTCATCATATTTGAATCACCATACTCATCGGACTTCTTCTATTTTGGTTCCTGCCGCCTCCGCCACTTCAACCCTATTTGAAAATGAACAGACCACACCCTCAACCAAAATCTCTATCTCCTTTGCTGTTCCAACTTCTTCTCCATACATGGCTCTACCAGAAACATCTACATAGTCATCGTTGCTCACGTACCCACCCGCACCTGCCCCGTCAACATTGTACCATGTAAGTATATTCTTTTTGTACTGATTGAAGTTTTGTGTTTATCCCATGATGACCCTTGTCTTACGAGCAAGACCATTCCTCAATCTCTTCTTGAATGCCTTATTGCCACTCAAAGCCAAGAAGGTGCAATGTGTCTCGTTTGTCTTGAGGAAATGAGTAGGGAAGATAAGGCGGTGGCCTTTAGAATGTGTCATGACCCCATTCATAATTATTGCTTTCAGTTTTCGAAGAAATGTAAGGCTAAGAATGGAAAACACCCCGAGTTGTATATTATGTGCAACAAACTGGCACAATTGATCACTATCTCAATCTCTCTCGCTGCTTCATTGTTTTGTATATTGTGCCCAGGAATCTAAACCAAAGTGAACTTTAGGATATTCGATATTTATCTTTATCGTCTTGTCTTTTGTGTGTAGGAATCAAAGTTAAAGATATTCATGTGTTTTACTACTAATGAGAAGTGTTGATTAGTACATATGTTTGGAAATTATTATTCATATTCAAGATATTCGGGTTCAAGGGTGGAGATAGTAACTCTATCTATCTCTCTCTGCATCTCTGGTGCTGCATTCAATTTCATCATTGTTATAACCAAAATGTGTTGCACTTAACATTATTTTGTCATAAGGTTATTCTAACTTTCATCTGACTGAACTCATGTGTCTAATGGCAAGGTAATAATATATTTTGCAATGTTGCTTTTAAGGGGCTTGGTTCGATGGTGGTACTAGTAAAGGAGATTGAGTATAAGGGTTTGGTTCAATGGTACTTACAAAGGAGATTTGGGGGGAAATGTTTTCACTTAAATTAAGATTATGGGAAATACTAAATAATGTTGATGCATGTTCATCACAGATATGATATATACTAAAAATAAGAATGGGGGAAAATCAAAGTTCAATTTTGGTGTCAAGTGCAAGGAGTTTGTATGTTATTATTGCCTTTAGCTGACTCTGCTATTTGACTTTGGACTGATCAGTTAGTACTGGAATCCTTAGATGTGTAAGACACTTCACAGTTCACACTAGGGTTTGAAATTGCTACATAAGGTTTACTCTTTCTCCTACTTAATGATGGGTATTATAGAAATGGAACCATTAAAGATTTGAGTTCTGTTCTGATGATGCTATAATGCCTAAGTTTGCCCGGGCATAATGTGTATATGCTCTTGTGGTGAAAACAATAATTTGAGAAGAGTACTTTTGAATTGAGAGAATATGTATATGTTCTTGTGGTGAGTCTTTTGTCTATTCTTTGCTACATTATTAAAAATTGGACTAGATCAATTAGTTTGACTAGTTGAACTGTAAATCGATTAAGTGAACGGTCTGAGTTAATTCTTTAGGGCAATTAATTCAATCACAGTTTCACCCCTAGTCTTATCATGATTTATTTTTTTAAGACCAAGTCTGGTCTAAAAGAGAAATTTATAATATTCTTTGACAAGACCCCATGTTGCATCGTTATAACCAGACCTCGGGATTTGTTAATAACACATATCAATGTATTTAAAATAATGAGGTATGCCCATGTGTGATCTGACCTGTTTATTTAAGTGTTTCAAGAAACATAAACTAAGTACACAGGTTACAAAAGAAAGGGGGAGTCCATCAAATCAAAAGTATGATACATCAAAAGTTTGATTCTAGACTTTACCCTAAAAGAGTCCGATTTAAGAATTTTCAGACATATGGACTAACAAATCAAAACTCTGACTTTTTATGAAACAAGATCATGAAACATGAACATTACTTCAAAAGTACCAATCATACAACGTTCTAAAACCTTTTGACGGTGCTCTGAAAGTCAAGCCCTTATCAAGAAAACAATGCTTATCATAAAAAAGGATAAGAGACAAATGAGTGAATCAACCAAAGTAGTTTTCGAAGATATCAGCGTAGCTACTTTACACATTTCAAAAAAGCTAAATCAAGTCAGCTTTTATGTCAAGAAGTTACAGACGGATAACAACATTAATCTTTGCTCGATTGCTAGAAGAAAGAAAGTCAACAATTGGCTTTATGCACTAAAGACCTCAAGGAACACTATATTCATGTAAATGTCAAAGTTTCTTAATACTAGACCTTTGGCATCTCATTAGTTTATTGATGTATATCTAAAAACACATCATTTTAGGTTGCATTTTGTAGGCATTTTTAGGATAAATTGTATGAAGTCCCCTAAATCCCTATCATATTTGCTCATTTCCCACTTGTGCTACTTGGTTGCTAGTTTTGCAAAAGTTATAGGTTTGAAGATCTTTTTAGACTATTTCTAGATCATATATGAAAAGTTTTGCATAACAAAGCGACCACATACCAAAATAATTAAGAAACAAAGAAAAAGAAGGCCCAAAATAGAGCATTCCACGACTTGGCCTTGGTAGGGACCAAGGCCATAGAACAAAAAGGCCCAAATTTTGCATAGGAAGGTCTAGAGCGAACCACAATTGTGGTTCAAGACTGACACTCCAAGATCATATTTTTCAATCTATAAATAAGGGTAGAAGGACTGTGTTTTAAGGGACTCACCTCTAGGAGTAAGAGGCACTTGTATAGGCATAAAGGGTGACCTAGGAGGACTCTTTTTAAAGATTCTCAAGAAGGAGAACGCTAAGGGAACGAAGGATTGAAAACTTTACATGTGTTGTGGTTTGTCTTAGATTCTTGGTATACCTTTAGTTTAATTCTTTGAAATCCTTGTTTTATGAGTTGTATGGATTCAATGAACCTTTGTGATTATTTGTTTACTATTAGTGGCTAGAATCCTTGTTCTTGGGATTTAGGGTGTGACTTATAATGTAATTGATGAAATCTTTATTGCCTTATCAATGAAATTCATGTTTTCCTTTAATTCTTGAATGCCTTATTTGCTTGTTGGCCTAGACATAGGTATGGGTTATCTTTAATTAATTCAAGGGATGAACTTAATTGTGAACCTAATTAATCTAACTCAAGAATTGAACCTTGATCCGGTCTCAATACCGGTATCCGATCTACAAGACATATTTCAACGTCTTTGTCAAGACATCAACGTGTAACCGGTGTCATCGGTATACATCCGGAATGTAATTCCGTATCAGGCGTTCTCCCTATACCGGTTGTTCAGGATAACACCATGACACCGGACAACACACACGTCACTGTGCTAAAGACAAGGATCATTGCTACAGGGATCGATCAATAATTCCCTGCACTACGAGCCAAATTCTGCTCACGGGGATGGTCAACTTGTTCCCTAATCCTAGTCTATATTCTCCATGCTCAATATAAAATAGCCACTTGACCCAATCATGCTGGTAAGTGCGCAATAAAATAATGTTAATGGGAGTTAGTGGTTCCCCACTAACGAGTCCTCGTAAAACGAGCCAATCAGGTATATGAACTCATTTCATTAAGGAAGTGAGGGATCTTCAACTGATTTTATGAACAATTGCTCTCTGAAATACATTCCTTACTTGGAATATCATCATTGACTTGAGCGTCGGAGAATCTTTGCAGGTGACACCACCATTCGCCCACTTCAACGCGTTAGGTCGGTGTGAAGGATCTCCAGGACGCCCAATCCGCTCTCCTCGATCAAGGACAACGGATACTTATACCGGATACTCATACATCCGGTCTCCTATACGGTATTTACATACTGTTTGTGATTAACTTGAGTCCGGATCTCTAGACCCCGGTTCAGGACAGATCATTGGCACGCCCAGTGGGACACGATAAAGTTATTCCCATATCCATTGAAAGAGCAAGTAATCCACAATGGAAGGCGAAGCACAAGATTTCGTGGAGAATCAGCCTGAAGACAGAACTAACCCCAACGTCTTCAGGAAGCTCAACTTTGATTCTCATGGGGGCAGCTCAAAGAAGATAGTAACAGTGTCTAATCCTGATCCTCGTGATGAGCTGATCAGCCAACTTCAGAGGGAACTCGCTGAATTGCGAAGAGAAAGAAGGCAAAGCGAGGATAAAGAATCATCCCGCACACGAAACACTCCCCACGCAACTGATGGTGAAAAGTCCACCACTCTCCAATACTCAAATATCCCTACGTTTGAGGGGGGAGAACAAACTCGTGATTCTGAAGATGAAGCTTCCTGAAGGAAGAGGGAGTCAACGACAGCACCCCCAGTGTCTTACAAGCTAAAAGTTCCTTTTTCAAGGAGACTTATGAGCATCCACATCCCCAAGCACCTTCAAACTACTCAGCCACTTTCCATCGGAAAATACAATGGAGAAACTGATCCTACCAAGCACCTTGATGCTTACGTATTTGAAGCCATGTACTTGGGGGCTGATGAAGATGTGATGTGTCGAATGTTCCCTCGAACATTATCTGAGGAGGCCCTCGGATGGTTTAAAGGTTTACCTTCTGGATCCATAGATTCTTGGGCTGAAATGGCAGCTACTTTTGAGACTCACTTTGTCATCTCTAGAGATGTGCCCAGGATGTCTCATACCTTGGCTCAGATTAAGCAAGGTGAAAACGAAGGCTTAAAAGATTTCTTGAAGAGGTTCTACAAGGAAGCAGCCCTGGTTCCCAACCTCACAGAGTCTATTAAGTTGCATATCGTTATTGAGGCATTGCAGCCAGGATCAGCTTTTGCTCTCTCATTAGCGAAAAGCCCTCCTGTAACTTTTGAGGAGTTCAGGAAAAAAGCCTCAAAATACGTGAGTATAGAGATGCACTTGGAGGCCATAGCTGCAAAGAAAAAGCCATCAACACCACCTTCCCAAACCCAGAAGGGTAAGGAGAAAACGAGGTCAGAACGCATGGAGAGGCCATTCACCAATCCCAGAGTTAATAACCACTCTCCTCGACCTCGAGAAAGGCATGTTAATTCCTTCAGCCATTATGCACAACTATCTGCCAAACCATCTCAGATTTTGAGAGAGGTCAGATGGCCAGCTTTCAGCATATATGGCATCAGAAGACCAGCTCCCATGAAAAGACCAGGAAATCCCCGTAAGTACTGCGATTTTCATGAACAGAATGGTCATTCCACTGATGAATGCCAAGCTCTAAAGAACGCAGTTGAAACACTTATTAGAGAAGGCAAGTTAAAACAATACCTGTTCAAAGAGAAATCTTTTGACAGAGTAGAGCGGAATGAGAAAAGAGAAAGGGATCCAGATGACGGGGATGACAATAACCATAATCCGGTCAGAAAATTCTCTGCTTCGGAGAAACAAAAGGGTGTGATGACTGATGAAATAGCGCACAAAGACGGCGTGCCTCAGCAACAGCGTCAAGGTCGGCGTGAAGTCATTGACATGATTGCTGGAGGATTCGCTGGAGGAGGAGCTTCAATTACAGCTCGTAAGAATCATCATAGAATGATTCTATCTGTGCAAGGGAAAGTCAAAGACAATCGCCCTTACAGAGGTGGGATTGAGGCTCCAACAATCTCTTTCTCCGATGAGGATTTTGGCCCAACCATTCCTGGTGGTGATGATGCTGTGGTCATCACAGCAGTGATAGCCAACAAGGACGTCCGAAGAATCCTTGTTGACCAGGGAAGTTCCTGCGATGTTATTTTCTATAATTGCTTTGAAAGGATGGGTTTTAAAGACTCAGACTTACAGCCTTATACGCAGGAACTAACAGCTTTCAACGGAGCAAAGCAATCGACTAAAGGGTATCTTGATACCCTTATTTCGTTTGAAGGCGAACCAGGGGCCAGGACGGTTAAATCCTGAGTGCTAGTGATTGATGTCAAATCACCATTTAATGGCATCATAGGCCGCCCCACACTAAATGCAATGGAGGCAGTTGTATCAACCCCACATCTCCTTATCAAGTTCATTGACAAGGATAATTCTGTTTCATCTATCCGGGGTGATCAAGAGATGGCTAGGTACTGCTACAACCTAAGCCTCAACATGACAAAGCTGGACGCCTCCAATAAAAAGAGGAAACTCAATGATGCTGGAGCAGCCGCTGGATCTGTAAGCCTTGTCGACCTGGACCCTAGGGCGGATTTGAACATTGATCCGTCCAACCCATTAAAGCCCACACCGGATGGAAGTTCCAGGAACATCGTCTTGGGAGATTCTCTAGAAAAGATCACCCATATTAATGACAAGCTAGATACAGAAATGGAACAGCGACTACTGACGCTCCTGCAAGAATTTAAAGACCTCTTTGCATGGACTGCAGCCGATATGCCTGGCATAGACCCTGCTTTCTGCTGTCATAAATTATCCGTCTATCCAGAGATGAGACCGGTAGCCCAGAAGAAAAGAAGATTGGGCCCAGAGAAACAGAAGGCAGCTTGCCAGCAAACTGAGGAATTGCTGAAGGCCGGATTTATCAAAGAAATCCGTTATTCCTCTTGGCTCTCGAATGTGGTGATGGTCCGTAAGTCCAATGGTAAATGGAGAATGTGCATTGACTATGTGGACCTCAACCGCTGCTGTCCAAAGGATCCTTATCCTCTTCCTAATATAGATCGGATGGTAGATGATTCCTCTGGTTATCAATACCTGAGCTTCATGGATGCTTATTCAGGTTACAACCAGATTCCGATGTGCGAAAAGGATCAAGAAAAGACAGCTTTTATAAATGATGGTGGTGTCTTTTGCTATACAGTTATGCCCTTTGGCCTGAAAAATGCCGGGGCAACATATCAGCGCATGATCAACAAGGTTTTTGAAGGTATGCATACCAAGCTTGTTGAAGTATACATTGATGATATAATAGCCAAGACACCAGTTGGAGGTGATCATATTGAAGACCTACGCCAAGTATTCACCCGTTTGAGAGAATTTAACATGAGGCTAAACCCGATGAAATGCATCTTCGCTGTCCCTACTGGGAAGTTCTTGGGTTTCATGTTAACTCAACGCGGTATTGAAGCCAATCCAGGGAAATGCCAAACGATTCTAGACATGCAAAGTCCAAAGAATCTCAGAGAAGTCCAATCCCTGAATGGCAAAGTGGCAGCTTTGGCACGATTCATGCCAAAGATGGCTCATAGATCCCTCCCTCTGTATGAGATACTGAAAAAATCCAAGAAGTTCGAGTGGGGACAGGAACAAGAGAAAGCATTCCAAGAGCTTAAGGAGGTGTTGTCCAAACCTCCCATTCTCACAAAGCCTGACCCCGAAGACACACTCATCCTATACTTGGCTATTTCAGATGAAGCTTTGGGCGTTGCCTTGATAAAAGAAACTCCCGATGGACAGAGACCGGTCTATTTCATTAGCAAGACCTTACAAGGTGCTGAGATCCGGTATCAAAAAATCGAAAAGGCCGCCCTCGCTGTTGTTTGGGCCTCTCGACGGCTGCGTCCGTACTTTCATGCCCATCCAATCATAGTGAGAATGGATTTACCACTCCGCTCTGTATTAATCAAGCCCGATCTCGCTGGGAGGATGATCAAATGGTCTATTGAACTCTCTGAGTTTGATATATCCTATGAACCCCGAAGCGCTATTAAAGCTCAAGTCCTGGCTGATTTTATTGTGGAAATGATGGGGACTGATCCAGATTCCCCTCGTGTCCATTGGACCATTTACGTTGATGGTTCATCGAACCAAAGAGGCTCTGGAGCAGGTGTAGTTCTAGAAAGTGATGACGGAGTACACCTGGAAATCTCCCTTCGCTTTAATTTCAAAACATCCAACAACCAAGCTGAGTACGAAGCTTGTTTGGCCGGACTGAGAGCTGCAATTGACATCGGAGCTTCTGAAGCGACGCTCTGCAGCGATTCACAACTGGTGATTTCACAAATCTTAGGAGATTATCAGGCTCGCGAACCTCAACTCCAATTATACTTGAACTGTGTCAAGGAGTTGAGAGAGAAATTCTCGAAAATGGAATTCAAGCATGTTCCACGCGAAGAGAATACTAGAGCGGATATACTCTCCAGATTAGCAAGCACCAAACGACCAGGTAGCACAACTACGCTGGTTCAAAGCATATTAACGTCGCCCAGCATTCCTCTTTTCCCTTCTCTAAATGCCATAATGACAAACTCTCTTTATGGAGACACATGGATGGCCCCCTACATCCGTTATTTGGCCGATGGACAGCTACCTATGGATGAGAAGGAAAAGACGAGGATAAGGAGGGAATTACCATACTTTACTATGATCGATGGTAATCTTTACAGAAGGGCGCTCTCCGTGCCCTATTTGATTTGTCTCAAAGAGAATGAGGTGCAAGACGTAATGGAGGAAGTGCATGAAGGACAATATGGACATGCACTTCATTGTCCTGACAATGTGGACACCACGCCGGAGGAAGAAGCTTAATGCGAAAAATCCTCAGGGCTGGATACTGGTGGCCCACGATGAAGCAGGACTCCATTGACTTCGTTAAAAAATGCGACGCTTGCCAAAAATTCTCTAATCTTCACCACACACCGGCGGAAGAACTCTTCACATCCGTTGTTCCATGGCCCTTCTACCAATGGGGATTGGATATTCTGGGCCCCTTTCCAACTGCTCCTGGGGGCATCAAATATCTCATTGTAGGGGTCGACTATTTCACTAAGTGGATAGAAGCAGAGCCGGTGGTACATATTACTTCAGCCCGAACTCGTCGTTTCATGTATGAAAACATTATAACACGGTTCGGGGTCCCAGCACGGATTGTCACAGATAATGGCACCCAATTCACGGATAGAAAATTCACAGATTTACTCGAAGGGTTAGGAATAACCCAGATATTCTCATCCGTTGAACATCCCCAAACTAACGGCCAAGCTGAAGTGGCCAACAGGGAAGTGCTGAAAGGACTAAAGAAACGCCTTGGTGAAGCCAAGGGCGGATGGACAGACCAGCTATGCACGTCCTGTGGGCATACCGGACAACGCCTCATTCATCTACTAACGAATCCCCATATCGCCTGACATACGGGGTAGAGGCAATGATACCCGTGGAACTGCAGATTGCTTCCACAAGGGTCAAATACTTCTCTGAAGAGTCTAATAATGCTAATTTGGCGTCAGAAATGGATGTCATACAAGAACTCAGAGAAGATGCATTCGTCAGAGACCAAGCTATCAAAGCCAAAGTTGCTCTCCGATACAACAAGCGAGTTCAATCAAGGACTTTCAACGTCGGAGATTTGGTTTTGAGAAAAGCAAGTATAGGGAACAAATTTGCTCATCAAGGCAAACTAGCCCCAAACTGGGAAGGCCCATACAGGGTATCCGAGGTTACTGGCAAAGGCTCTTACCGCCTTGAGAACCTTGATGGCACTCCAATCCGAAATAAGTGGAACACCCAAAACTTGCGCGTCTACTATAGCTAGCTGTTGGAGCAATACATATTCTCCTATCCTCATTTTGGATTGAATACTGGAGAAATTATTTTCCCAGCTACGCTTTCATTGTAATTCTTATTTTTGATTTAATAAGAATCTCTCACAACAATTTAACTCTTTCGAGTTTTTCTTATGCTGTGATTTTCAGTTTATCTGGCGTACAGAAACATATTCAGAACGGATGATCTCAACTACTTATTCTGTGGTTGACGATGCAACTCGTCGAATATGTGCAGCGCACAAGAGGATACTCAGGACGGATGATCTCAATTACCCATTCTGTAATTGACGATGTAACTCCTCGAGTGTGTCTAAGTAACTGAAGGCCCGGATTGTAGGATTAAACCGAACTCTGGGTACGGTTAGTAAGTTCGGCTGAACACCGGTGAAGACCTGGGCTGTAGGATTAAACCGAACCTCAGGAAATGGGTTGTAGGATTGAACCGAACCCCATTCTAAGAACGGTAAAAGGGTAGAACCCAACACCGTATTGAAGGCTTGGGGGCAGTAAGCTAGTTCTTCTTCAAGACCACGCTGAACCCCAAGTAACGGGCACAGTAGGTTCAGGATTAGCCCTGATCTGAACCCCGTGTTGAAGGCTCGGATTGTAGGATTAAACCGAACTCTGAGTATGTCTAGTAGGATTGACCGAAGGTCGGTGAAGAATCGTCATTGGATAAAACCAAAAACCGATTGGAGAACGGTTAGTAGGATTAAACCGAACACCAAATACGATATGGATTGTAGGATCAAACCGAACTCCAAACACAACAAGTAAGTTATACTGAACTCTGAATTAATACTCTCTCTTGAAGTTCCTTATTTGGAAGTTTTATAGCTTTAAATTCTGAGTCATCAATTCTTCAATTGAAGTCTGACTCGTAAACTCTGACCCAAAAATAATTCATTCGGGTACGCCACAATCTGAGGCATATTCACCCGAAACCTTTCAGTCGGAAATTTTTGAAATATTTTAAATCCTCACTCTTAAGAACTCTCACGTGAAAGTCTCACTCAGAGTTTGTTCAAAGTACTGATCACCCAATGATACTGGGGGACAGCATCAACAGTTTAACGAATATCTTGAGGAATGAACCCTTGATGAAACGATCTCACAATCATTCCCCCTCAAGATTAACATTATAAGCCGTTCTCATGACAATAAAATGTTCACTCACAACGGCGATCTAAAAGGCCTGACTTTCAAGATGCAAGATACGCTTTCTACCAGGCTTTTATATCAAATTGTCCATATTTGACAAAAAAGATACTCTATCTTTCCTGTCGAATCGAGTCTTTCGCCATCAAAACGCCTATACATGAAATACGATAGTTATATACTTCTATCCGTTCTTCATCTTGCATGTATAAGTCCGGAATGAAGATTTTATGTTATTATCCGATCTTCGTTAATTAGTCCGGAATGAGTCAATACACATGCAATCCCACTACCGAAGCTATTTTCTACTAAACAAACATACAAAGGCAAATAGTTCTTTTATTGATCAAATGCAAATTACATGGAGAAATTCGTTTAATAATCCGGAGCTGATCCCGGAACACAGCGAATTTGAATCAATAAAAAGAAAAAGAAACAGGGAAGGCATTAGTTCTTCTGACTTGTATCTCCTTCCTTCCCTTTGCCTTTATCTCCGGTCTTGCCTTCGTTAACGCTAGAGCTTGTCCCTGTACTTCTGAGCTTCAGAAGAGAAGGTCCCATTGATTGGCCTTCAGGTAAAGGAGCAAACTCGTATGGCATATCAGGCGGACTCTCATGACGGTTTTCAACAATGGCCACCAGTTTCCCTTGATGAAACTCATAGAACGGATCAATACCATTCAAATTAAGTTTCACCTTGGGATTCCGGTATTGAACTTGATGAACAGCCAACCCGAAGGATTCCTTGACTGCTTGATCACACATATCTACAGCTTCATCCAATTCTGCTTTCGAATCCGCCAACTTTAAGAGCAGCTCCTTCTCCTTACACGACCAATCTTCTGCTCCTTGAGAGTAGACAATCTTGGCTTCCTTAAGCTCCTCTTCCAGCTTTGAAGAGCGTTCCTTCTCCGTACAAAGACCGGCATGGAGGTCGGAATTGATTTTTTTTTGGTCAAGTACTCGGACCTCCAACTCCTTGGCAAGATACTTCAGTCTGGCAATTTCTTCATCCTTCTTATATCTTTCCTCTCTGGAAGCTTCTAATCTACCTTCTAAACGGAGGATGTTTGCCTTATCCTTAGCAGCAGCAACGCTAAGATCGTTAACCTTGCCAACCAACAAGCTGAGCCTCTCATTCTCTTCTGAAAGTTCGCAAACCGATCTTAGGAGCCCGGATAATTCTGCCAGGTGCTTCTGTCCGGCATCGCAAGCTTTGGTTACTTCTTCACTCTTCAATGAAGGCTTCAGCTTGTACGGAGTTTCAGGAACGCCCTCAGGAACAGAACCCTCGTATACCAAATATTGAGCAAGACCGGAGCTACTTTCAAGAGGGCGAGGAACTTTGGGTGCAAAATAAGTCGTTATTGGCTTTGCACCATAAGTGATCGCGTCGCCTGGGGCATCTGGAGTGGATCCTGCATCCGGAGTGGACCCTTCCACTTTCTTTCCCTTAGAAAGCTCCGGATCAGCAGCCCCTCTTGAAATTTTTGGTTTCTTGGGAGAAGGTTGACGATCCGAGGTCTTGGAGGAATCGCGTTTTGTCCTTTTCTTTTTCTCTCCGACCTTCTCAACCGCAACCTTCTCGGATCCGCCCTCAAGCAAGGGGATATCGTCACCAGTAGATGAAGTCAAAATTATGGTCTCAGTTGTAACTTTCTTCGAATTCCGTTTTGCTTGGATGTCATTCTCAGCTACTACGGAATTCACTCCAGCTTTGAGTCCTTTCAGCTTTTCCATCTCTGGTGACACGGTTTCAATTTCAACTGCAAAACCAAACAACATGGTTAGAAATCAAAGATTTCAAGGCATGATACGATAAAACATGAAAAATAGCAGGAAAATTACGCAAATACTCCTCGCGGGTGGACCACGATCCTAATAAACGCCTGCAAGAGAAAAATTGGTGCGAGGCGGTGTAGGATTGAAGGGCTGAAAGAACAGAAACTGAAGATGGGCTCAGTTCATCCTCCTCAGTGTAGTACGCCTGGGAGGTCAATAAAAAATGTTCATGCGTCCAAGCCACTGGGAACTTCGGAATCCCATCTTCAGTTAACCAAAAAATTGGTTCATCAGGATGGACGCTGATCTTCGTGAAGTAAGACTTGAATGAATGACCATCAACTTTGGCGGAGTCGGTGTACGCCTCGAAGTTGATAATCTTGGAGAGAGTCCGGAGGGATATCAAGCTCACTCCCCCCTTCTCCTTATTTGCACGACGGACCACTTGAGCAAAGTAGAAAAGCATGGCCACCGTCGGTTTGAAGTTGAAGTGCTCCCCAAGCACTTCAAGAGAACGGACTAACCCCCATCCGTTGGGATGAAGCTGCGAAGGGGCGCAGTCTAAGAATCTCAAAACCCCCATCTGAAACTTTGTAAGGGGAAAGCGCACGCCAAGATTCAAAAATAAAAAATCATACATATACAGGGACCTTTCGTCCGGAGTATGACAAATCCGATCTGATGGCAGCGGAGCTAACACCATAAAGCACCTCTTGTATTTATCCTTCTTGAAAACCGTAAAACGCGGTTCCAGCTCCGCTCCGTCCTCTCGAGCGTGGACTGATGCTGTTTCGCGAAATTCCTCAGCCACCCAGCTGAATGGGCGCTTCTCTTGAAATTTCACCCAGTCGATCTGGTGTGCAACCACGTTATACAGTCCGGAAGTTGTCTTCAATATATACTGCTGAGAGGGTGCTTCCCCTCCAGATGATCTTCCCCCAGTTGCTTTCTTCACCACCATTGTGAAAGCTTTTACGCTGCGGTAAAAATCCACATCGTCAGAAAGATACAAATCACCACTCTCAGCACTCTCACTAGAGGAGGATTCTGAAGAGGGTATAATCACCCTTCGCCTCTGATACGGCGATGCCTCCCTCTCTGAGCATTGTGGCTTCGATTGGAAGACCACTGGAATCCTCCCACCACGAACTGTGGGGTTTCGAGTTAAGGCCCTTCCTCCTCTTCCTCTAGGGCTAACACCACTAAGACTAACACCTTTCCTAGACATTTTCAGATATTGAAACAAGACATAAAAAATGGAAAGAAAGTGGTTACCTAAGGATGGATAAGGATAGTGAATTAAGATTCACAGAGGCAGACACGATAATCTTCTCGAAACTTTTGTAGAGGTTCGTTAAGAGAGTAAGAAGAAGTGGTTACTGAAATTGCCAAATATGCCTTTTTCAGGGCATGGAAATTTTCAAATACCAACTCAAGGCAACTTGTCGTTTACCCTCAAATGACTCTCCGTTTAGTGGATTAAAATTGTCGTTTTTAACCCAAAGGCGCCAAAATGCCATCGTTTCGTCACAGAGCTTTCTAAATGGGCCTATTAAATCCAAATTCTAGGCCCAACAAGCCCCTGCGTGACGGTTATTAAGACATGCACATTTAACGCAATAATGGCTCGCCCACGTGAGTAAAGGCATTAAATGTCCAATCATGAGAAACGTGGCCACCATTACCCGAATACCAAGGGTTGCGAAATTCGGTAAACTTCTGAGATTCTC
Organism: Clitoria ternatea; assembly: GCA_037962975.1. Lineage (NCBI taxonomy): Eukaryota > Viridiplantae > Streptophyta > Magnoliopsida > Fabales > Fabaceae > Clitoria > Clitoria ternatea. The sequence continues at coordinate 292,681,944 of CM075670.1, forward strand.
ATTGTTCTAATCCGCCCTCAAGCGATCCATCACAATGGAACCTTGTTCCCAGAGCGGATATTTACATACCAGTACAATTCCGAAATCCAGACGTACTATGATCGATATAGCTCATATGAGCAAATCTACTAATTCCTCACATAAGCTAGGGGGCTAGTAGAATATTGATGGTCTCTGATTTCGGATACGAAAATTGAACCCATACGATTGAGAAGCATCCACCTCAATCCGCACTCCTATGATTGGAAAAATATCTCCAGGACGGATGATCTCAATCACCTATTCTGTGATTCGATGATGCAACTCCTGGTACGAACAATTCCAATCATCACTCCAGGACGGATGATCTCAATCACCTATTCTGTGATTCGATGATGTAACTCCTGGTATGAACAATTCTCATCATCATTCTTACGATGGAGGCTTTTGAAAACTACGAACTATTCACTCAATCCGTACTCCTACGATTGAAAAGCGTCTCCAGGACGGATTATCTAAATCACTTAATCTGTGATCTGACGATGTAACTCTTGGCGTTGTGTACTTTTCCAGAACGGATAACCTCAGTCACCCATTATGTGATATGACGATGTAACTCCTGACGTTGTGTACTTGCCCAGGACGGATGATCTCAATCACCCATTCTGTGATCTGACGATGTAACTCCTGGCGCCATACACACCCCAAGGACGGATGATCTCAATCACCTACTATGTGACCTGACGATGTAATTCCTGGTGTCGTACACATCCCCAAGGCAGATGATCTCAATCACCTATGAAGTGATTCGATGATAAAACTCCTGGTACGAACAATTCCCATAATCATTCCTATGATGGAAATCTCTGAAAGTCAATCCTCACTTTCGCTCTCAAATGGTATTCTCCCAGGACGGATATTCTTTATCACCTATTCTGTGATACAATGACATAACTCCTGGCGTAGAAAAACTCCCATCATTATCCTTATAATGGAGGACTCAAAACACCACTTTCTTACACCTTTGCAGTTCCCCAAACTTGGAACAATACTCTTACAATGGACGACATAGTTTTCTCTAGTGAGAATAACATGAATAAAGTACAGTCATCCGTCCTGTTACACTATTTTACTAAACAACGGATCGACTCCTCTTTTCCCCAAAAGAATTAAGGATCATGCCCCAAAGACAGGCACCTTCTTCTTAATACGCACTTGGGGACATGTATATATTTATCCGTTCAATCCGACCTCAAGGTTAATCATACAAAACGGATTAGCAACGATTTAAATATACATGAAATGATGAAGACAAATTTCTTAAATGAAATTCATTCATTGAAAACGAGGTTACACATAATTGTTTAAAGCCGGAGTTGATCCTGGCACACAACTATACATTTAAATGAAAATATAACTACGGAAGAGGAATCTGTTCTTCAGTTTTCTATGCCTCCTCAGCACCAGGCTCTTGTGTCCCTTCCTTCGGGACTTCTACAGGAATCTCCCCTCCAGGAGCCTCAGTTCTTTCTTCAGAAAAAGGAACCTCAGACACAGGAAGGACGAAATCCGGTCCCATAGTTTGACCCTCAGGAAGAGGAGGCAAACCATACAGGGACGTCGGAGGATCTTCGTGACGACCATCAACCACTGCGACTAACTTTCCCCCATGGAATTCATAGAACGGATCCACTCCATAAAGGCTAAGTTTCACCGTGGGGTTGCGGTAAAAAACTTGGCGTATAGCTAGGCTGAAGGATTCTTCGACAGCCCGGCTGCATATGTCAATTGCTTCTTCTCTCTCAGCTTTCGCTATAGCCAATTCTTCCCGCAACTTCGACAGCTCCCCACTCAATCCTTCAGACTCCGCTCTCCCAGCCTTCAGTCCTTCGATCTCAAGAAGGAGCTTTTTCTCCCTTTGGGACCACTCCTCGGCTGCTGCGGAGTTCTTCCTTTACTTTTTTGAGAACCTCTTCCTTCTCTGCCAGCTTGCCTTCCAAGTCTTTGAAGTCGCCCTTAAGCTTAAGGTTCTCTTTGTTCATGATATCTCCGAACTCCTTAGACTTGGCAAGACGATCTTCCAATAGCTTGATGGTGGCTTTGTCTTTCCCCGATGAAAGGTTGAGTTGTTCCAATTTATCACTCAGCTCATCAACCTTATCGAAATTGTCAGCTAACTCGCTGACTGAATAAAGCATTCCAGCAAGTTCGGCTAACTGCCACCTTCCGGCCTCACATGCTTCTTTAATTTCTTTAGTGCTGAGCGTAGGCCGGAGTTTGTACATCGGCTGTGGAAGAGTAGCTGGAGTAGATCCCTGGTATGAGAGGAAGGGGGTGAGAAACGAGGTGGTTGGGTAGGAGGTCGACTTCGCCCCAGAAACCCGGCAGCAATTCCTTTATTAAGTCCGGAGGAAGCAACAGCTGCTTCCGAGGTTTCAACAGGTTTATCCTCCGAAGTTCTACGCTTCTTGGACGGACCCCCCACAGAGTCATTCTTAATTTTTCTCCTTCTCTCAGTAACTGAGGGCTGACCCGTGGCTGCGCCAACATCGGATGAACCGCCCTCAGCCAGCGGAATGTCCCCTTCAGCATCCGAGGTCAGGATGATTAATTCAGGACGATCCTTTGTGGAGGGCTTAGGCTTAATCTCATTTTCGCGGGCAACGGATTTTCCCGCCGCCTTAAATCCCTTCAACTTATTCATTTTCGGAGTTTCTTGTTCTATTTCACCTGCATGAACAAGCACAAGAGATTAGCAACTGCAAAATGTTCGATATATTTGACAAAGGAGAAAAAGTGAAATAAAATGAGTATTACGCAGATAATCATCCCGGACTCCGCTTGAACTACTTAAAAGACGCCTACACGAAAATACGTTGCGACGTGTAGTATGTGCTTCAAGTGCGAACAACACTTTTGACGACTCGGGAGACAGCTCGGACTGATCAGCGTAATATGCGTGGGAGCTCATGAGAAAATGCTTATGGGTCCAACTCAGAGGAAATTTGTTAACACCCTCTTCATCCTTCCAAAATATTGGTTTGTTCTTCTTAATGGAGATCCGGGTGAAGTAGGTCTTAAACGACTTTCCATCAACTTTGGCTGAATCGGTGTAAGACTCAAAGTTCACAAAAGAACAGAGAGTCCGGAGCGTCACCAAACCAACACCGCCTTGCTTATTTGCCCTCCGAACTACTTGGGTGTAGTAAAATAGCATTGCCACAGTAGGCGTAAAGTTGAAATGTTCACCCAAAACCTCCAAAGCACGGATGAGGCCCCAACCGTTGGGATGAAGTTGGGAGGGTGCACAGTTTAAAAACCTCAGCACACCCATCTGAAGTTCAGTTAAAGGGAAACGAACTCCCAGGTAATGAAAGATGAAATCGTACATATATACTGAACGGTCATTGGGGACGACGTGGCATATCCGTTCTGTTGGGAGTGGTGCATATACCCTATACCACTTTTTCGTTTCCTCTTCCGCATTGAGCGTGAACCTTGGATGAATCCGGGATCCTTCCTCGTCTGCATGACAGGAAGCCAAGTCCTTGAATTCGCTGGACACCCAACAGAAAGGCCATTTAGCCTGAAGCTCTTCCCAATTCAGCCTGGAAACAGCGACGCTATAAAGACCTTCAGTTGTCTTTAAAATGGCACTATCTCCAGAAGTTCCTTCCCCAGTAGCCATTTGAATCGTCTAGACCGAATTCTTTAATCTACGATAAGAAATTATGTCGTCAGAAAGGTGATAATCATTACTCACTTCATCTTCTACAAAGCGACTACAATCAGAGGACGACTCTGAGAAGGGAAAAGTCACTTTCCACAGTGAGTAAGATCCCCTTTCTGAGCGACATGACTCAACCCTAGAAAGAATCACAAGGATTCTTCTCCATGACTATTAGGGTTGCGAGAAATTATTCTCCCCCTAAATAAACTACATTCTCTTCAAGCAAGAATAACAGACCCAAAATAAGACGAGGTTTACAGGGGAAGAAGAAATAATTACCTCAAGTAATGATGATGAAGATGAAGAATGAAAAAGGTCTCGTAGAGCAAGCAACGAACTTCCTTGCGAAATTTTTGCAGAGTCTTGCTAAGAAATCAGAAACAGGTTGAACCCAGAATCCACTAAGTGTTTCTTTTATAAGAAACGAAGAGGTTCGGTTACCCACTCTGGAAGTCGTGTCGTTCTCGATTAAACGCATTGGTTCACAAGCGAAACGACACAACCTTTCCAAAATTCATGGGCGCCAAAACAATAGCAATTCGATGAAGGGCCTATGTACTAGGCCCAAAAGTTTCTAAAACTTCAGGCCCATTAAACCCAAAACGACGGTTAATAAGATTGCCATCTCAGACGCAATAATTGCTTGCCCACGTGATTAAAAGCATTAATATCTAATCATGCAACGCAATTCGCGCTTTACAGCCGTTACACAAACTTCAAGAGCTTTCAATTCCAATAAACTCTTGAAATTCTCGTACAACGAATCTTTGTCTGAATCCGTTGTGACGACATCGACAGACCAGATCTCATAATTTGAGAACGGTTCTTTACGAATAAATGCTAAGGAACTATTTTACGCGTAAGCTCACCGGTATCCAGACCTCTCGCAGGTTGTGTAGCTTATGTGAACGACCACTCAGTCCCTCACACAAGCTAGGGGACATATGATCCGGTCTTAATACCGGTATCCGATCTGTAAGACATATTTCAACGTCTTTGTCAAGACATCAACGTGTAACCGGTGTCATCAGTATACATTTGGAATGTAATTCCGTATCAGGCGTTCTCCCTATACCGGTTGTTCAGTATAACACCATGACACCGGACAACACACACGTCACTGTGCTAAAGACAAGGATCATTGCTACAGGGATCGATCAATAATTCCCTGCACTACGAGCCAAATTCTGCTCACGGGGATGGTCAACTTGTTCCCTAATCCTAGTCTATATTCTCCATGCTCAATATAAAATAGCCACTTGACCCAATCATGCTGGTAAGTGCGCAATAAAATAATGTTAATGGGAGTTAGTGGTTCCCCACTAACGAGTCCTCGTAAAACGAGCCAATCAGGTATATGAACTCATTTCATTAAGGAAGTGAGGGATCTTCAACTGATTTTATGAACAATTGCTCTCTGAAATACATTCCTTACTTGGAATATCATCACTGACTTGAGCGTCGGAGAATCTTTGTAGGTGACACCACCATTCGCCCACTTCAACGCGTTAGGTCGGTGTGAAGGAACTCCAGGACGCCCAATCCGCTCTCCTCAATCAAGGACAACGGATACTTATACCGGATACTCATACATCCGGTCTCCTATACGGTATTTACATACTGTTTGTGATTGACTTGAGTCCGGATCTCTAGACCCCGGTTCAGGACAGATCAAACCTAATATGGAATCTGGAATGGCGATATTATTGCACATGAATCTTTGTATTTGTTAGAACATTAGAAATGACTGACATCCAACTCCACACCATCTTCTCCCTCGAAATGATGACTGAGGATGTCAAGAATTTCCTTTTGAACCCAAAGCTAAGGGTTTTGGGCTTTACGGGCCATCCAGTCTATCCCTTCGACCAACATATTTGTATCCTCAGGGTGGGTCCTCACTGTGGATGATCTGATGGCCATTAAAATTGTATGTTACAAAAATGGAACAGTTGCATAAAAGACAAAATCCTCAACGAAGTAGTGCACTATGCTAGAGTTAGTGTCATGTGCTGGTGACAAGACCGGGAAAGGAGACCGAGGTGCAGATGGGTTGAAAGAAGAAGAGGATGATTCTAGGGAAGAGGCTAAGTTTTCGTAGTTCATTAGCCTAAAATCTAAGAAAGGACGCCTCAGAATCCCATCCTTACCCACCTACATATATCTGCTTGAGAAACCCGCAACCTAGGTCAGGGTCCCATATATGACTACGACGATGGTTTGGTGAGAACTTCCATAGAATCATCCCTCGTATAGTCGTCCTCTGAGGTTAGGTTTGACATGATAAACGAATAAAAAAGAAAAGCAAGTAAAAAGGTTGAGATTAAAGTAGAGGCTACCTGAGTAAATATATCTCGCAGTTTTTCTAGTTCGGGGTAGGATGAAGCGATAAGCAAGTAATAAGATAACAGAGCAGTAGTCTAGAGGGATGATGGAGAGTGTGAAGAAGTGGCTGCCACAAACTCCCTTTTTATAGAGCTCAGGGGTGTTATGGGTTGAAGGCCAACTGTGGCGGCCCAAAAATGCAAGAGAAGACAAACGATGTGACCCATAAGACGAGTGTCATTTCAACTTCGAAATGGTCTAACCATTTTGAAGAGACAGAGAATCAGTTAACGCACCAACAGTGATGCGCCACGTGTAACCTCCGATGATAATCAAACAATAATCATGATTAAACTTTCAATTTTTGTTAATTAACATTAATTGATGATTAATTTACTTCAATAAGAACAGGTGAACATCAATCATAAAATCATATCCCAGCTCATAAACATAATGCTACAAGAAATGTCAAGGCCTTTCAGGAATTAACTCATTATCATAACATCGCCACAAAAATAAGCTAGGGGCCAAATGATCCGCTGTCCACACCGGCCCCCATAAGCAGATGACACCGAAGGGTCAAAAAGACATGAGCCCCATAAAAGCAAGAGTCAGACTGTCAAAATGACCGGTATGCCTCAAAAATAGACACCGGTCTAAAGGCTGTTATTGTGTCAAGACCAGAGGCAAGTGACCAACTTGCTTCTAAGCAACGTTTGCAGACCTGTCAGGGGTTAAATCACTAGTTGTACCTCATAAAGAATTATAAATACTAAGCATTTATTAACAAATATGGGGATTCACCTTTTGCATTTATCGTAGCTTAATCATTATTTTTGCTCTGTTATACCGTGTACTAACTTAAGTATCAGGGTGTGTTTGCAGGTACAAGCCCAGTTCGTCCCAGCTCACCTTGGATCAAGTTGTTTAAGTATCAAAGACTGGAGGGCATAATATTCCCCACTAGACCCGTGTTTATAAAAAATCGGATTTCTACTGAACCGATGTAATATAAGTGTGAGAGTGATATTTGATATAGGTTGCGAGAAGTATTTCTTACCCCCCCCCCCCCCCCCCGCAAAGGGTTGTTTCTCAAAATTATGATTTGCAGTTCAAATGTTTAACCGCTGAGAGAAAATACACACACCTATTTGATGTTGCAACTAAGGAAAGGGTGGGAGAGTCATTGTTTGTTTTTGGAATGCTTAACCGTTAAGAATGTATGTCAACATTGGTTAGATTTCACTCTTCAAAGGTGCAAAATTCCACCGACATTTGTTATTTCCACTTGTGAATTACTGCTAATGTGACACTCTTCAAAACCCCATGTATTTCACCTGATACGAGTGTGAAATGCATATTTCGTAATGTGACAATACAAAATACAATGATGGAGATGATACATTTCACCTGAGACAAGAAAATATTTTTGGACCATCCTATTTTATAATTTTTTATATTAAAATGTTCAAAAATCCATGAAAAAAAGTTGTTAACTAGAATATAAAATAATTTAAAAAAATGTATCATTTAAAATTCATATAACTTATACTAAAAATTATTAAGTGAAAATTATGTAATATCCTTAAAACTTTTTTTGTTAATTTTAAAATTTTGAAATTATCATCTAAACACAATGTCTAAAGAGCATAACCTTAGTTATAAACTTTGATTGGACCCAATGGGCGTAACCACTTACCCAATAATCTGAATGAATTGAGTTTATTATCAGATCAATTAAACTTAAAAGCTAGTGAAAATAAGGATTTTGATAGATAGGTTAAACTTATGATTTTTTTTAGTTGAATCAATTATTTATACTACATATAATTCTTTTAACCGTGCAGTATATGTCAAATTAAGTAATTCAACTAAAAACTTATTATGAGTTTGTTTATTAAGTCTTTAAGGTTTGGTTTCCTATCAACATAGGAGTTTTTACTAACATGAATGATTAATTTAATCTTTAAATTGTTTTATTTTCATAATTTTATTTTCTGGTTAATCAACCAAATGAATCCTTAATTCAACTTAATCATGGGTCAAATTTCAATATCCCTCTGGAAATTTAGTTTTTATTTTATTTTATTTTATAACCTCTGGAAATTTAGTTGAGCGGGAAGAGAAGATTAGGATAGGGGAGGGCAAAAGAGGGATTCTTGACCCCAAATGATAAAGGTGAATTGTGATTGATAGAAACTCTTTCTTTTCCCCCTTAATTCTAGTTTCATCTTTCAGTTTCTATCATTTCTGAAATATTACCCACAAATCATGGACTCATTTTATTACGGTTCCCGCCGCCGCAACAGCCCTATTTCAGACCGAATAGACCGTGCCTTAAGCCAAGACCTCCGTGTCCTCCGCCGTACCGGCTCCTGCTTCGCCGTACGTGGCTCCACCGGAAGCGTCTACACCGTCAACATATCACGCACACCCTCTTGCACATGCCCTGACAACACAGTACCGTGCAAGCACATTCTTTTCGTATTGATCAAAGTTCTGGGTGTGTCCCCCGATGACGCCTCTCTCAGGAGGAAGACCATTCGTCTCTCTCTTCTTCAACACCTTGCCACGCTCCGGTCACCAGAGCCACTGGTAGGGGCCTCCGTCACTCCGATGTTGCGCCGGAACTTACCTATTTCAAGACAAAAGGGGTCAAACTCCTCAAAGAAAACAAAAGTAGAGATTAAAGAAGGTGACACGTGTCCCGTTTGTATGGAGGAATTGAGTAAGGAAGAAAAGTTGGTGGCTTGTAGAGAGTGTCGTAATGCCATTCATCACCACTGCTTCCAGACTTGGAAGATTAATAACACTATGAAGGGTAAACCCGCGAGTTGTGTGCTTTGTAGAGCAAAGTGGCATGGTTGCTGACTGTTTCAATCTCTTTTTCTGCTTATAATTAGTTAACATCGCATGGCGCAATCTGGTGGTGGGGGTCTCTGAAACATGGTTAAGTCTTGATCTTCATCGTTTTGTTTTTTGTGCCGATGAATCACACTCAAGGTCAACTTTAGAATATTGGGTATGTGTGTGTAAAGATATTACGGCTTTTTAACCGTGCTATTAGTGTCAAAGTTTACCTTTTTCAGTATTTGGTTAATGCTTGATTACTTGTATTGTTGATAGATGTTTAGTTTGTGACGTGTTTTACTAATGAAATTTGTCAAATAGTAAATATGTGTGGTTCTCGCTGTTACAATTAGATATTTAGAATTAGATACTTCTCTCTATGTCTCTCCCCCTGATTGCTGGTGCTGCGTTCAGTTTCATCACTGTTGGGACCAAAATGTGTTTCTGTCAAACCACTATTTTTTTTTCACAAGATCATTAATCAAACTGAACTCATGTGTCGGATAGCAAGTTAATAGTATATCTGACAAATGTTGCCCACAAAAAAGAAGAAAATATTTGGCATTGGTCCTTGTAATGGGTTTGGTTAAATGCTACTCGTAAGTGTTTCTTTGTGATCTAGTTCTGGAAACTGAGTTTGGTTGATGTTATTATCTAATAACTAAGATTGATTGTAGACTTTGGTTAAGATATTTTTTAATTCTGTTTTGATGAATGAATCAATTTTTTATTTCTGGTCAACTCCTATTAGGTAACTTCAATGGAGAAGCAAACTAACGTTGCAGCTGCTTGAGTGCAGGGGTTTGGTTCATTGGTACTGATAAGGAGATTGAGTGTAGAGGTTTGGTTTAATGGTACCTGCAACTGCAAGGAAGATTCAGTGCAAACGCTTGATAGCACTCAAAAAAAAAAATAATGGGCAACGCCTTTCTCAGAAATTGAGAAATAATTGCTATCATTCAGAGTTGCACGAAAATATTTCAGTGATAAATAATACTGAATGTTCATCACAGATATGATTATATACTAAAAATAAGAAAGGAAAAATCAAAGTTCGAGTGTTCTTTTTATTATGTGAATCTTTTGTGGTGTCAAGTGCAAGGTTTTGTGTGTTTGCCTTTAGCCAATTCTTCTCTTCGATTTTGGAGTGATCAGCTGGGACTTGGATCCTTAGATATGTTAGACACTTCACAACTACACTGTTGGTTGAAATTGATACGCAAATGTCTCCATTTATCTTTTAGTTTGCTCTTTCTCTCACTTAAGTTAATGATCATTATATAAGCGAAACGTTAAGTACCAAAAAGGAAACCATCAAAGATTTGGAGTTCCGATCATGCTATAGTGCACATTTTTTTAAGAGTTGGTGTTATAAGACACTCAATCGAATTTTGTGTTGTCTTGTGAATGTGGTGATAATTAGCCTAATTTTAAATTTATCTTCATTATTAATAAAAAAATAGAAAAGTTAAAAAGAAAACAAAAATTAAAAAGAATATTTTTAAATTAAGAGAATCTTGTGCTAAATGTCTTGGCTATTCTCCGCTAAGGGTTAAGGTTGCCTTATCTGTTACTGTAAGGGTTATTATTCTAGGAAGTTCTAGAGATTTGTTGGTTGTGATGTTGGAATTGAAAATATCAACTAGAAGAGTGTAGTGCATTCAGTCACTAATATCCAAGTTAATGTGTAGAATGTCCTAGATGTCCAAATGACCGACATAGCAAGGCTATAGATGGCTTATCCATGTGTGTGCAAATCGTGAGTTGGAGAATTAATGTGAATTTCAACGAGAGATTAGTGAGCTAGTGTGCTAGTGTAAGAAAAAAATAAAGAATGAGTGTTTTATAGTATAAGGTTATATAATGAATGTGTATTTTTAGTGTTGGAAGTGTGTGGGAAATATTAAGAGGTGATGGACATTATTGTAATTATATTTTTGTGATAATGATATTTGTTCATTTTCTTAACATTTGGTATTAGAGCAAGCGGTTGGGACTAGTTTGTTCGAGTCAGTATGAAGTTATAATCAAGGATTGTATATGGAGATTCTATAAGTGTATAGTCTCAGACTGTGATAGGATTAGTCTGGGACTAAGCTAAAATTGGTTTAGTGTTGGGCGCTAACGAGTTACTACAACGAATCTCATATCTTCAACTAGCTCAATTGAAAGGCTTAAGAATAATAGCTACAACACTTGGAGCATTCGCATGAAATACCACTTGCTCGGGCAAGACTTGTGCGGTATTGTTGGTGGGTCAGAAATGAACCCTCCAAGTGTTGAAAAGGGAGAAGTAGAAATGAAAGATCTAAGCTGGCAAGGCCATGTACGTGTTGTTTATCAACGTGGATGACGAACTCTTATGACGGAGAACAGACTTGTCAACCTCGAAGGAGGTCTGGGACATTCCAAAGACCTTATTTGCAAGGAAGAACAATGCTAAGTTACAATTGCTTGAAAATAAGCTAATGTCCCTTATACAAGGAGATATGTTGGTAAATCAATATTTTATAGAAGATAAATCTATTTACAATGAAATTACAAAATTAGATCTGTTGAATGCAATTAGTGACACAAGAATGTGAAGAATTATCATCTTGAAATTAATCCCAAAGTATAATGGAATTATTATTGTTATTCGAGGTTGGCCACGCTAACGGAGTTGGAGAATATTTTAGCCAACCAAGAAGTTGAAAAAGTTCAAGACGAAGGCAACAAAGTTGACATAGAGGTTGACGTGGGGGAGGTCCACATTGAAGGGGAGCCATACAGCCATGATATATAGATAAGGAAGAAGAAAAGAGATACCGTTGTTAGGATACTCATTGTTATCAGTGTGATAGGAAAACCACTTTGCTTAAGACTATTAGGCTAAGAAAATAGAAGGTAATATTGTCATACTAAAGCTAAATAAAAGTGAAGAATAATAAAACTTCCACGTACCTTTTACAGTCAAGAATTAAATTATGGAGCACAACACTAAAAAACAAAGATAAAAAATTGTAGCATTGTACATTGATTAACTATGATGGTTAGATTGTTGGCTTTGGTTCTCTAACCATATGAAGATGGTTAGTTTCGCTAGCCACCAAAACTTGTTTATAAATGATAGTGAACTATAGTACAAGTAACAAGTAATTAACTTAACCAAATAAAAAACAGAATTGTCTTTTCTAAAGTATATATATAAAAAAATGAAGTCACTTTCAGCTGGTATATTTTAATTAATATGAAGCATATAACTTAATAATCAAAATAAGTAAATAAAATTATGAACGATAAGTAATTGGTCGAAAATTATTATGAAAATAAAAATAAAAACTTTTAAAACAATGAATATGAAACAACATTCAAATTCATAATTTAATGAAATATGATTTAAAGTGTGGCTGAACTATGATTTTATTATGAATATTTTAACCAAAAATGGATGTCCATTGGCCTATAAAAGGGGACATATCCCTCACTATGAAGGTAGAGTTTTGCTCTCTTCATTTCTCTCTTTTGCTTCATTCTCTTCTCTATATTTCTCTATATTCTGCATTTAGAGTTTCATTTATTTATAACACGTTATCAGCACGAGGTTCTGATCAACTGAGATCTAGTCAAGACTAAGAGAGGTAATATATGGTGATTATTTTTTTTATAATTTTAATTTATATTATATATATATATATATATATATATATATATTATAAAAGGTTCCTGAAGAACTTATATTTTAAACATTCCAGAAGAATGTATAAGATTATACCTATATCATAAAAAAAAAAAATAGGTTCTTGAAGAACTTATTTATAAACATCTTTGAGGATGTATAAAATTAATAGTCAAATAATTTAGAATTCTTAAAGAATTCTTAAAAATATTTATTGATAGTTCCTAGAAAATTATTGAAGAATAATATTACTGATCATTAACTTTAACAATTGTATAATTTAACTTATAATTGCTCATCATTCCATTATTATTTTAATAACTTCAATTGCTAGTTTATTTGCGTCTGATCCCACTTTAATTGCTTTGATTATTTTATTATTTTGCTTCCACTTCAATTACTTTAATTATTTTATTACACTATATGTTTGCATCTGATCCACTTACGTTTCCATTGCTATATTTCCATTCTTCCGCCAAAACTTATTTTATGCTATATTTTATTACAATTGCTGGTTATTTTATGCTAGTTATTTTATGCTAATTACAACCTGTGTTTCTATTTTATTTTATGTTGATCCATAATACAATGCTAATCCATTATTTGTGATTATTTTATATATGTTATGGGATGCTATATATTATTTTATATTATTGATCAATTGCCATTATAACTTTACATATATGCTAAAGCTGATCCATTACTTCACACTTCACGCGCTGCCACTATATTATATATATTATATGCTACCTTATATAATATTTTTTGCCTTATATAATTGCTTTTGCACTTCTTCACGTGATTGCTACTTTGCTTTTGCATATCTTACTTGCTTCACAGATAGTGCTGCGTTATATATTTTTTAATTGTTATATAATTTTTAATTGTTCCTTATATTGTTTACCTTCACTAATTGCTACCTTGCAATAATATATATATTAGCACGCTGCCCTGTAATTTGCTTCACGTTAATGCACTACCACACTAGCTTTGCTTTCCTCCTTTATTTTATATTCATGTATCTATTGGAATCCATTGCATTAACTATTTTACATGTACTAATTATTAGATATTGCTTCACCTGAGAATCCATTACTAATTTTGTTTTTGCTTTGCCTTGTAGAGATTAATTTCTCATAATTAGTATTTATAAAAAAAATATAATATATTTTATATAATATTTATATAAATAAAGGAGTTAATAAAAAGGATTCAAACCTAAGACTTATAACATGATAAGTTATCACTCTACCACTAGGCCACTTGTACTTGAATGATATTTCATGAAAATTTTTAAATTTTTATTACCAGATTATTTATGTGAAATTTTATTTATACTTGTCTCCTTGTGGCTGAAAAAAAAAATAATGAATTACTTATGCAAAATCATGAGTCTCGTCCAACTATTACTGCTCCATTCCCATAAGTGAATGTAACAACACATGATCATTATACTTATTGTCATGGTCTTAGTCGAAATGATAATAAATTATCATTTGTATGGAAAAAATAAAAAAAAACGTATGAAAAAGGGAAAAAATGTTCAAAGTAGAGAACAAACTGAAATATTTGTTATCGTTGTGGTAGCCAAGGCCACTGGTATCGGATTTGTCGCACACTAAAACATCTGATTGATCTATACCAAAAAAAATCCCTTATAAATAAAGAGAAAACAATACAAACAAATTTGATTGGTATAGATGATGCTTATACTCACTTTGATGTTGATAATTTCCTTACTCTTCCTGAAGAAGATATTGACCACTCGGTTGGAAAGAGGAGTGCCCCTAAATAAATTATTTTATATTTCATGAAATTTGTTTTGTTATGAATTTATGTTAAATATTTATTGTTGTTAATTATATTTTCACTCATGATTTATTTATTATTTAATGAAGAATGAATGCTCATATGAATGACAAATATATATGTCTCGTAGACAGTACAACAACTTATACTATTCTCAAATAATGAGAAATATTTTTACCATATACTAAAACAAGAAGTCAGTGCTAATACTATATCTGGTAGTATAAATATAATTGAAGGCTTCGGTAGAGTCAGTATTTTGTTACCTGGAGGAACAAAATTGCACATTAAAAGTGCATTATATTCTACGAAGTCTCAAGAAAATTTGTTGAGTTTTAAGGATATCCGCATAAATGGATACCATCTTGAGACCACAAATGAAGGAAATGATGAATATCTTTACATCACAAAGTTAATTTCCGATAAAAAAATATATATTGAAAAAATTGCCTTCATTTTCCTCCGGTTTGTACTACACATATATTAGTACAGTTGAAACAAATGTTATTGTAAACCAGAAGTTTACAAATAAGAATAACTTTGTTATTTGGCATGAACGGTTAGGCCATCAATAATGATGCGAAAAATAGTTGAGAATTCAAATGGCCATTGCTTGTCCAGCAGACAAATTCTCCAAACTAATAATTTCTCATGTGCTGCTTGTTCTCAAGGGAAATTAATTACTCGGTCATCACCAATGAAAATTGGAAGTGAATCACTCACATTTTAAAGCGTATAAAAGGTGATATTTGTGGACCATTTAGATATTTTATGGCTTTGATTGATGCATCAACTAGATGGTCACATGTTTGCTTATTGTCAACTAGAAACTAAGCGTTTGCGAGATTACTAGCTCAATTAATTCGTTTAAGAGCTCATTTTCTTGATTATTTAATTAAGAAAATACGCCTTGATAACGCTGGTGAGTTCACATCTCAATCTTTTGATGATTATTGTATGTCCATCGGAATTAATGTTGAACATCCTGTAGCATATGTTTATACACAAAATGGACTTGTTGAATCATTGATTAAACATTTGAAATTGATAGCAAGACCATTGTTAATTAAATCAAAACTCCCAATTTCAACTTGGGGACATGCAATCTTGCATGTAGCGACACTGATTCGTATCAGGCCTACAAGTTATCATGAATATTCCCTTTTACAATTGGTTTATGGTAAAGAACCAAATATTTCCCATCTAAGAATTTTTGGAAGTGCAGTATATGTTCCTATTTCTTGTCCATAACGCACTAAAATGGGACCTCAAATAAGGTTGGGAATATATGTTGGATATGAAAGTCCATCCATAATCAAATATCTTGAACCATTAACAGGAGATTTATTTACAGCTCGTTTTGCTGATTGTCATTTTGATGAATTTGTTCTCCCACTATTAGGGGGAGAAAGTAAACAGTTGGATACAAGGATTAGTTGGAATGAGATATCTCTATCTCATCTTGATCCTCAAACAAAGCAATCTGAACTAGAAGTTCAGAAAATAACTAGTTTGTAAAAATTTAGCAAACCAATTGTCAAATACATTTACTGATCCAAAAGGAGTGACTAAGTCACATACCAGCTGTTAATACCCTAATAAAAATTGATATCCCTGCAGGACAATCTAAAATTACAAATGAGTCTGAAGCCAAAATAAAACGTGGCAGACCTGTTGGTTTTAAAGATAAAAATCCTCAGTAAATAAAGAGGATGGTCGAATCGAGGATATAATGACTCTAGAAGAGTCTCCTGACATAATCAAGGTTTCAAATCCAGAAGATACCAAGGTACCTAAAATTGATAAGAATAAAGAGATCTCTATAAATTATGTCATGGATGGAATATAATGGAATCGACATGAAGTCGATATTGATGAAATTTTGCATTTAAAGTAGCTCTTGATATTATAAATGATGATAAGAATCATGAGCCAAAATCTGTTAAGGAATGTGCATAAAGAAATGATTGGCCAAAGTGGAAGGATGCAATGCAAGAAGAGTTAAACTCACTTGCAAAATGAAAAGTTTTTGGACCTGTAGTCCAAATACCTGAAGGTGTAAAACCAGTTGGGTACAAATGGGTCTTTATGAGAAAAAGAAATGAAAATGGTGAAATTGTGCAATATAAAGCAAGGCTTGTTGCACAAGGTTTCTCACAAAGACCTGGTATTGATTTCGATGAAACATATTTACCAGTGATGGATGCAAGTACTTTTCGATACTTGATTAGTTTGGCAATTCATGAAAAACTTGATTTACGCCTAATGGATGTTGTTGTAGCATATTTATATGGCTCACTTGAAAATGACATCTATATGAAACTCCCTAAGGGATTTAATTTGCCTGAAGCAAAATGACATCTATATAAAACTCTCTGAAGGATTTAATTTGCCTGAAGCAAAATGACATCTATATAAAACTCCCTAAAGAATTTAATTTTCCTGAAGCATACAAGACAAATTCTTGAGAAAATTATTCAATTAAATTGAATAAATCCTTTTATGGACTAAAGCAATCTAGACGTATGTGGTATAATTGTCTCAGTGAATATTTGTTGAAAAAAGGGTATAAAAATGACTTGATTTGTCCATGCATTTTTATGAAAAGATTCGGGAAAGAGTTCGTTATAATTGCTATCTATATAGATGATTTGAACATCATCGAAACTCCTGAAGAGCTTTCGAAGACTGTAAATTGCTTGAAAAGGCAATTTGAGATGAAAGACTTGAGAAAAACAAAGTTTTGTCTTAGATTACAATTAGAATATTGAAAGGAAGGAATTCTAATGCACCAAAAGACTTATACAGAAAAGTGCTAAAGCGGTTCTATATAGACAAATCACACCCATTGAGCAATCCAATGGTTGTAAGGTCACTTGAAGTGAGCAAAGATCATTTTCAACCTAAGGATAAAAGTGAAGAACTAATTGGTCCTGAAGTACCATATCTTAGTGCAATTGGTGCACTAATGTATCTTGCTAGTCATACACGACCTGATATATCAAAGCAAGACATAGTTCTTTTCCTACAAAAGGCATTGGAATGAGATTAAGCACATATTTTGCTACCTTAGAGGTACAATGGACATGAGTTTATTTTTCCCATATGCATCTAAGGCAAACCTAATTGGTTATACAGGTGCGAGGTATTTGTCTGATCCTTAAAATAGTTGATCACAAACAGGATATTTGTTCACATGTGGTGGTACAAAAATTTCATGGAAATCCATAAAACAAACGATCACAACAACATCATCTAATCATGCTAAAATTCTAGCATTACATGAAGCAAGCCGAGAATGTGTTTGGTCACCAACAATCTTATATGAAGATAATGCAGCTTGTATCTCCCAATTAAATGAGGGTTACATTAAAAGAGATAGGACAAAACATATTTCACCAAATTTTTTATACTCATGATCTTATAAAGAATGGTGAAATAAATATCCAACAAGTCCGATCATGTGAGAATCTAGCAGATATCTTTACAGACATAGATGTTCTAATGAGGGGGAGAATTAAATACTTGTACATTTAATTATTTATTTTCTTTGTAAAGAATGTTGTACTCTTTGTTTTTATCCCACTGAGTTTTTCCTAGTAAGATTTTAACGAGACATATTCTAAATATATGGACATCCAAGGGGAGTATTATAAATATTTTAACCAAAAATGGATGTCCATTGGCCTATAAAAGGGGACATATCCCTCACTATCTCTCTTTTGCTTCATTCTCTTCTCTATATTTCTCTATATTCTGCATTTAAAATTTCATTTATTTATAACAGATTTTAATTTTTAAGAATATTTCACGAAGGAAACACATTTTCTTAGACTATGCCCATTTTCGGTGATCTAGGTGTTCGGCTTCGAGGTAAAAAAACAAATGTCTTTTTTCATGAGTTCGGATAAATAGAGCTCGTGTTCTGCATTTGCCCATTCTCGTCGGAAGCAATGGAAGTCGCCGGCAAATCTCAAAACTCCGGCGATATATCGCGCAAGGTCATTGACGTCGCTGCGGGTGAAGCACACACACTCGTTCTCTCTGGTAAGCTAATTCAACAGTTCTCAAATTTCAGTGATTGGAAATTGAAAGTCTCACACTGCATCTGTGGAAAATTTGTGTCTTTGCTGTGATTTTTATGGGTTTGAATTTTGTGGTGTGCAGGGGATGGCAGTGTGTACTGTTGGGGTAAAGGAGTGTTTGGGCGCCTTGGGATTGGGTCAGAAAAAGATGAACTTTTTCCAGTTCAAGTCAAGTTTGGTAACCCTAATGAAACAGAAGACACTGTTCAAATAGTGGGGATTGCTACTGGTGCTTATCATAGTCTTGCTCTAGCAGGTTCTGCAATTAACACTTTATAGTTCATACCCTTCCAATTTACCTATTTTTTAACTTTTTAGTAAATGTCTAAATTAGGCCTTATAAATTTAGCATGGGAAATAATAGGTTAAATTAGTCTTGCAAGGATCTATATGATATTTACTTATGATTTTTAGGGCCTAAAATGAAATTTTAACATTTTTAAGGATTGATGTGTTGCTCAAATTTTTTCAAGGATCAAATTGTGTATTTTCTTTGTTTATAGTAGTGTAGTATACATTTTTACTGTCGAAACTTGAACTTTTTAGCATTCATATACGTGTGAGGTCAGTGAAAAATGGAACCGTTTCATTAATTTTTATTGTCCCTCCTACTTTCTGCTCTACGGGGTGGCCCTTTTGTTTTATTTTTATGTTGGACATTAGTATGGTGATGTTATTTTAAACTTCCACATGTTGTAGTGTTGTACCTTATTTCTATTTAGCAGAATTCTTAGTCATTCGGAGAAAATTAGTAATAATAAAAACTATATTAAAATGTACTAACTTGCTTGCTTGGCTTATGCATTATCAAATCAAAAGGAAAACAGTTGAACTTTTTTTTTCCCAATTAACAATAAATTCTCATCTTACATGCTCAATAGCCCATAACGTTCAAGGGATCTCTTCTCTTGTGGTATAATTTCATATCCATTGTTATTCTTGTTGCTTAAATGAAAATGCAGAGGTCAAAGCATAAGGCGTCATTTGTTAATATATTACCACAATTTTTTCAACACAGATTGATGGATATCTGCTCTGTTATCGACTGTGCTTTTAAAGCTAAATAGACATTCAAACAAGCTTCTTTTGCAACAGTAGTAATAGTGGTTAAGATCAAGTCTATGAAAATAAGCAAGAGGAGATAATTTAGAATATTTGACACTATATCTGCATTATCTCAATTTTGGTGCAAGTGCAATGAACATATGTGTGTTCATCTTTTTACATTTTTTTCCTTAGTAGTAGAGAGCCTGACTTTGATAACTACAGAGAGGGATTTCTGGATTTGATTCTCTATTCCCCTTGATGGGGAACTGAAGCTAAAGTGGCCTAATTATTATTAACCCTGTAACTAACTAAACTTTAATAAGAGTGATTAGTGTGTGCATGCAGTTAGATTTGTCAAACAGATATGAAACACCTTGAGTATTGGTTATCTAGACTAAAGTCAGGTTGGTTCATCTTATCTGAATTTGAAGGTTTTTCCCACATCTAAATTCTTCAGTGTGTGTGTGGACAGGAGACGGAGCTGTTTGGTGTTGGGGTTACAATCTCTGTATCCTTAATATGCTTGGAGTCCCTTGGTAAGTCTCAGTTACAAATACTACTTATTTTTACTTCTAGAAGTTGATTTTGTACATATACTACTATCCACACCCTTGACTACTGTATGGATGGTCAACTGGGGATTAATGGAGAGGAAGCACATGATTATATATATGCTGCTGGAGACTATTCTATAGTGCCGTGCTTGCTGAACAAGTTTCCTGAGATGCTCCCCCCTGATTCTTCAACAGGCATGTCTGAAGCAGATGGCGAAATGTCACCTAAGGTATAACATGAATGGAATTGGTTTTCTTTTTAATCTGAAACATTAGCCAAGGTGGCTGCACCATTGATGTCGTTCTCAGCCGTTCAACTTTCTCAGATATGTGCTGTCAAAGCTGGAGGAATGATGTCTCTGGCTATTGATAACCGTGGGACCCTGTGGATGTGGGGAAACTGCCCACAGCAAAGCAATGAAGGTGGGTTATCTTTTCTAAGAAGTTTCACTCCAACACCAGTTTGGGACTTTCATGGTCACGCTGTTGTCAAGGTTGCATGTGGAAATGAGCATGTTGTAGCATTGGTTAGTGCTGGAGAATCATACAATGGTGAAGATCTAGTGTGCTACTCTTGGGGTTATAACAGCCACGGCCAATTAGGCTTGGGGGATAGAGAGAGCAGGCTACATCCAGAAGTTGTTAAAACATGTGATGAGGAGTCCTCTTTGACAATTTATGAGGTAGCGTGTGGTGCTTTTCACACTGCTTTGCTCACTCACAAAAAGAAACCTGATGACACATTGGAAAGCGCATGCTGGACTTTTGGCTGTGGGGATAATGGCCAACTTGGGCATGGAACAACACAAAGCACATTATTACCTACACCTGTTAAAGAATTGCCACAACACATATACCTTAGTTGTGTTGACTGTGGCTTGTTTCATACAAGTGTTGTTTCCTCAGCTGGGGATGTGTGGTTGTGGGGAATGGAGAAAGGCCTTGGCTTGTGCCCTGATGCTAGTCACGTTGAAACAGATTCTGGCGATGCCCTCTCTCCCCGTCTTATGTCATACAAGCCATATCAACCTAAATTTCCAGATCCAGTTAAAGTCGTATGCGGAGCTGCCCATACTATTATTGTTGCGCAGGGAGGATATAGAATGTGGTCTTGGGGTAGGGGAAGGAGTGGAGTTCTTGGAGATGGTAAAGGACTAGATTGTTACACTCCCACGATGGTGCTATGGCCACCAACGATGGAGGATTTCAAGGAAGAGGAAGAAAAAAGTTTTGGTGAGCAAGATAAGGCTAGAGAAAAGGATACCGAAGTGAAAACAGAAACAGAAGAGAAATTATCGTCAGCATTGAGTGAGCTGAAGCTGCTTCAAACAAAGGTATCTACAATGGAAAAGTATGCAAGTATACTTCATGGTTCTATTTTTGGAAAACCTTTTGATGAGCAAGATATCCCAGTTTCATTGCGGGATTCAGGCTCATTTGACATTGCAAAAGAATGGGAGAAGATGTTAGAGGCAGCAGATCAAAGGAAGCTAGTTCGGTTGGAAATGTTTTACCGCAACATGCTTGCTGGAGTGAAAGATGAACTGATGAAGAGGAGGATCAAGGAAATGATAAAGGAGTGTCTCCAATCTTCAGAGGTGAAAAAGTAGTATCTATTAAAACGAGATGTATCCCTTTCCAAACAAAGGATTTCACATAAAAAGTATAGATTGTCATACACCATGTTTTGTTACGATTGGTTTAATTGGTTCTGGGCATTTTTTTAAAATTTAGGCATGTTCTCTAACACTGTTTAAGGTAACTTATTTTTTTAATGTAATAAATGATATTAAGAATATTTTAAGAAATTACATAAAATATTTGATAGTTTTATTGAGAATTTATACTATAAATTTAATTTTAAATTTTGTTGAAATAAGTTTAAAATAATTTATTTTAATAAATTACATAAAAATAACCTATTAGAGTCATAAATTATTTTTGCTTGTAAGTTCTTCCAATCTCATCATTATAAATTTGATGTAAAATCTATGTCGGAATAAATTAAAAGTATTATTTTTTTATTTCATTAGGAATCGAATATGTCAGGGACTCACAACAACTCAAACATCCTTATTTAACCAAATGAGTTAGTTTCCCTTGACATTAAAAGTAATATTTTAATAAGCTACATAAAGAAACTAATTAAAATAAAAAAATATATCATTAGAGTTATAAACCATTTTCATAAATTGCATATAAGTTGTAATGTCTCCTTAAAGATTCCTAGAATTTATCCGGGATCTTTAAAAACAGAGTAAATTTTTCGTGTTTAACGTTCTCGACAATAAATAATAGGACCCTAAGGGTCACACAACTCAAAATAGCTCAAAAATCTTAGTTTTAGGCTCTGGAAATCGATTACAATGTAAAAAATGCAAATTTCTCATTTCTGACAGCTGATAATCAATTACCAGAATGTGGTAATTGATTACAACCAAAACAAAATCAGCAAAAATGTAAAATTTTACATTTTCGCCAACTTCCGGTCTACCTAAAACGACCGTTTTAACTCCGATTAATATGAAACTTCACGGGCCCTATGTTTTCCTCATTTTGAAACTGTTGGCGTAGTCTGTTTGCCAAAATTCCATCATATGAATGAGATATGCATAAAAATGCATAAAATCCATTTTCTAGTAAATACCATGCACCAAACCATTCAAATGGGTTCCAAATTACCTAAGGCCTATATGTACAAGTCCTAAATGATGTGGGGAGCCTATTGGTCCTCGTCAAGGTCCTAAATCCCGCCACTTCCCAAAATCATTTGCTCAGTTCCTTATTTGACATGATTTCGCCTAAATTGCAACATAAAGCCTTATTAACCATCACTCATCAAATTCACTCCTTATTCTCACACAATTTCATGATTACTCATTAACACATCAAGTACACACACGTGCACGCGCGCCCACATACAAACACACACATATATACAATACTTGCCTATAATAATTATGAATCAAACATGCTAATCAGTCAACTAAAAGTGGCTTCATGTCAATCAACACCTAGATTCAATCACATGTCATGCATATATCATATCAATGTATCAATTCCACATAACTAATTCACCAACCATAAGTCCCTAACATTTACCAACACAACTTAATCTAAATCTAGGGATTAAATACGTCATTACAACCACCAAATCTTAATTATCATACATAACTAAATTCATTTGAATCATCACTATAATTACATCGATTCCATTTTCTTCCTTGGCATCGATTTCACCTTGGCCTCATTTAGTGCTTGCCTCCGCGGTATTCATCTGCAACCTACTACCAGTTACTAAAAACCACAACAAAGAGGTTAGTGAATAGAATTAAGAATTAATACAAAAACATATAGACATATACTAGGAAAAACGTAATCGAACTACTTTCCTAGTCAAAGCATCTACTTAGATATTACACTTCTTATTACACTATAACCCCTATTAGTTTAATTACGTCAATCTCCTTATTATTTAATTAGCTTCAAGTCATCATTAAGTTAATTCACATTAATGACACTTACTCGTGCCAACCATCATCACAAGATTACGTTAAATTCACAATTCAAGCATACACAACAGTTAATCATATCAAAACATCACTAACACACCGGGCCATTCATAGCATTAGGCACACCAACATAATGTTATTCATTCTCATTAATTCATTCAATCAATAATCATTACCACGCCACTTCATCATCAACATCAGTCAAGTCATCATTGACTCTCAAACAATAAAATGACGCCCTGGTATCCGGATACTAAAAGGATTGACCTTCAGCTAGGGGTCATACTTGACACCCTGTAGACCCGACTTGGCTCCCCCCCTCAACCACTGGGTCCTACTCGACCACAAGAGCCAAAAGCGAGGGTAACATATGTCGTCAATCATCCTTAACCACACAAACCATATAATCTTATTTCACATTCTCCATTTTCTTTATCAAATGGCATAAGGCCTCAATTCAAATAAACAGGGTGGCCACACAAATCCGTCCCGTGTTCTACCATCAGGGCGGCCACACAGACCAGACCCCAAATATAACACCTCTTATTATGGAATTATCACCATGTTATCACGATCATTAAACCATCAACGATTATCAACAACCATGTACCACAATTTTAATCACCTCCGCTCATTTGATCATCACAAGTTATATAATTTATATATGTCAATCCACATCATATATCAACAAATAATGCTATAAGTCAACATCATATACATACAGTCATGCTTGATCATTACATTTTTTTATCAGCCAAAGAAAAAACATTAAATTAAAATAGGTACAAGGGGTACCTTAACCCATATACACAAATATTTTAATTACAATTCTGATAAACATAACAAGGCTCCATATACCATTCAACAAAGCTTTTAAAAAACTCATTCATGCAAAACTTTAACCATAGCCAAGATCTGTACTGAACCAATTCAAACATATTCTCGATATTCACATTTCCTCCTTTGAAAATGACACCATTCCTTACGTCCCAAATGGTTCAAACAATATCAAACCACATCATAGCCAACCCAAGTTGAATCACATTATTAAACCCATATCCCAAAGTATATTTGAAATGTTCCTTACCATAATGATGCAAAACCAAACAATAGCCCAACCAATAAAACACTTCTGCCATAATGAATAAGAAACTTTTACACGAAAAGAAAAGATGAGAATAATTCTCCTCACATTCACCATAGAGAACACAAATGCCTGATGGATTATCAAACATAATACCACATGATGCTAAATTATCCATGGTTTGAACCTGATCCAGAATTAGCCTCCATCCAAATCCCCTAACTTTAAGGGGCACAATATTGTTCCAGAACAAACGCACAAAATGTGAATCCCACAACACAGATTGCTGCAGTAGAAGATTGTAAGCTAACTTCACAGAGAATTGACCAGAAGAAGATCCCAACCATGTCCATGAGTTAGGCTCTGCCACATGCAGACCACTAAAACTTCCAAGATCATGAAGAAGAGATGTTAACAATTCACGTTCCTAAATAAAGAAGTCTCTTTACCATTTTAGATCCCATACCCATGTATTATCCACCCACACACTCATATCAACTACAGAAGCATGTTGTTATGATGACATTGAGAACAACCTGTGGTATCTTGACTTTAACGATGTATCCCGCAACCAACAATCAGACTAAAACCTTATTTTTACCCCATCACCCACTATCCTCCTCACATTAGACCAAAACCACCCAAACTCATTAGAAAGTTTCAAAACACTCCCTAAATCCCTCCACCATTTTAAACCTTTCCTAAAAACCTCCCAATCTCTAGACCAAACACTATACCCATATTTAAATTTTAATATTCTTCCCCACAAACACTCATGATCCCCCAACAACCTTCACACCTATTTCCCTAATAAAGAAAAATTAAAATTTTCTAAATCCCTCACACCAAATCCACCCGTCTTCTTACTCTTACATACTTGTTCCTATTTTACCCAACATATGTTTTTCCTCTCTTCACCCTTTCCCCACAAAAAAGATTTTTGAAAAGAAGTTAATACTTTTAAAACAAACATGTGCCTTAAAAAAAGAAAAGAAAAAGAGAGGATACAGAGAAAGTACTGATTTAAGAAGACAGAAATGACCACCAAAAGATTAATAGTGCTGATTCCAAGGGGACAATTTCACCTAAGTTTCTATTCCATCACACCCATACAAAATTTTATCTTGTTAAAATCATCAGTTTACAATCATTGTTTTCACACCAGGGTATATGCATTACAATAATAACATTTCCATGATTTAAACACATCGACAATTCTCATTTTTTTCTTTGCCAGTTCATATTGACATCACAACTACCTATATCATATATACATATTTTCATCACTGAAATGATTATCACAATTTTTAAACTTTTGTTATACTTGGCATACCAATATCGTAATCAATAAAGATTATAATCTATCTTCCATCACTCTCATTTTCAATTATATTTCCTTATCACTTCTCATAACTTGTTGAGCTCTTAATTATTTAAACTTCCTTTTCCCCTAATTTATATCAATACCAATTTATACCATTTCATTCTCATATTAAAATAACTCACATACTTATGATCACAAATCAACCTTTACATATTCATATACATCAATTAACTTGAATTACCCATTCATAATATAATCTACTATCTATATGATTACAAGCTTTGATCATATTGTATCACTTTTCTAGTTTGAATTAATTACTATAACTGTTATATTACTTTCTCAATTTCTCAATCACTATTGCTATTAATCATACATCATTTCATTAATTCACTTTACCCTCACAACTCTTAAGGCATCATACTACCCACATTTTACATGCACCATTTGTCCTTATCATACTCAAAATGTAATCATCTAATTATCCCTTTTTAAATTGTTCACCAACTCTTTAGTCACTTATCACAAGCCATCATAATTAATTTAAAAATAGTCGATAGTGGTCAAGATATACCCTTTTCCTATATGCCAACGGCGCAAGTAAATTTCTATATTAACCTGAACCCAACACACCCCCTTACCTTGTTTCCAAGCTTCTGCTACGAGTTCTTAATGCCAAATGCGCCCAACAACTTGCGGATTTACCGTTCTGCTTCTGGTTTCGGCACCTCCCACATTCAACGACCTTCCAAAGCTTGTTCTAATACCTACAAGCATCAAAACACAACTCATGAACCGTACGATATATCTATCACCTTAAATATCAATTTCAAGCTCCAATTTACAACAAAACGCAGAATGACACCTTCCATCCAAACAAGATCACATTCAACTCAAAGAGGGGGAGAAGAAAACTCAAATTTTCAAAGCACCCGTTACTTGTTTGCCACACCCATTACATTTAAAACTATTACCCAACTCCAAATGGCCAAAGAATCGCTAAAACCAAAACCCTTGTGCATGCACCCCTACACGGCCATGGGAGAGAAAGGGGAAGGGGGAGAGAAAAACATAAAATTGGGCTCACATACAAGCTTACCTCATTACCACGATTCGAAATATGCGTTCAATTTCGAATTTCACCGTCGAATAGACCTCTGATTTGAGCCTCCCACGTGCGGTTATGGAAAGAAGAAGAGACCGATTTCTGCCTCACTTCCTCGTGCGTGTAATTATGAAGAAGAGGAAATTGGAGTTTTCAATGCCCTAAGGGCATTTAAGTCATTTTACCCCTTTTAAATTTCATTTTTATTTTCTTTTCTAACCATATTCTTAAACCATTTTACTTTTAAATTTACGATAAATCAAAACTTACCATCATGTATTTATTTTAAATTTGTACACTTTAATAATCACACTCAATTTAATTTATTTAATTAATTCCACCACCGTCATCAATTATAAATTAATTTATAATAATCCATAATAATTTCCAAAAATCCTAATTTAAATCTAAATAATTTATTTATTAATTTTTGTCAATCACTAATAATTAAATTAATTACCTAGGATGTTACATAAGTTTTTCAAAACTCATTTTAACCCACATAACTTTTATTATTTTCAAATACTGTTAATTAATTTTTATTTAAATTCAAAATTGATTTGGCTTTTAAATCGTGATAGTTAATTAATACTCCCTTCGATTCTTTTTATAAGATAAAATTAACCAACACCAACAAAAGTAGTTAATTAGCAGTTTAATTCATTGATTTCTTAAAAAATAATATAGCATTCCAAGTTTGCCCCTTGATAATGACAAAGATACTAATATCCTCTTTTGACTGGTTTATATGATCATCACCTTATACAATTTATTGCTTCTTGTAATCAACAAGAGTAATTAAGCAAACATCAATAAATGCATCATAGATTTTGTAACTGTGCCTTATAAAAAGGATCACAAAAATCTTTAAAGGTTAAGGCTCTTTGTCCCTCCCGATAAATGTGATTAATAAGGAGTGAAGTCGGGACTCTTCCCACAATCTCACTATGTTGTCAAATGAACCACAATGGATTAGTAATATGTTTTTTAGATAAGCGGAATCTAAAGATTATCATAATCCCAATCAATTTTCACTTTAATTTTTTTTATTACATTAATAAAAATAATGCATCTTAATTTATACATTTTTTTTCATAATCACCTCAATTTTAAGTTTTATAATTATCTATAAAATGCTTATAATTTTTTTATCTAATGTAATGAAATATTTATTATTAGCAGGTAAAAATACCTAGTATTGTGTTTATTTTGAAATCAAAATACAAAAGAATTATAATATTTTTAAAACATCCTAATAAAAAAATAATGAATTAAATCAAGGGAGAATTTTTCACGCGGAAATAAGTCTCATACAACGATCCTGACACATAAAATAATCCACGGAATGCGTGATGAGAGGCCTGACTCATCCCAAGAGCCCATAAACCATAAAACCCAAACAGCACAGATTCGCTCAAGCAAAATTCAGTTCACTTGGGCGAGTACCCATATTCGCTTGGGCGAGTCCCACTTGCATAAGCAATAATGAGACAATAGCATTTCCAATTTAATTCGCTCAAGCGAAGCCTCCACGCTCAAGCGAATACAAGTCAGTGACATTCCAGGCTCATTTCGCTTAAGCGGGGCTCTCATCGCTTAAGTGAAAATGAGGCAGTAGCAATTTAACATTTATTCGCTCAAGCAAAATCCACCTCGCCTGAGCGAAAATCACACAGTGGCTTCCCAGTGCCGATTCGCTCAAGCGAAAACTTCTCGCTTGGACAAAATTGAGACAGTGGCCAATCCAATGGCCCTCGCTTGAGCGGGATATCCCTTGCAAGAGAAAATACAACAAAATCAAAATTGTGTCAACTCGCTCGAGTGAAATTTACTTCACTCAAGCAAAAAAAAAAACAGAATGCATATTGATCATATGGGGGGAAATTAGCTCAAGCGAGGTAGGCACCTGCCTGAGGGAAAATACCAAAAAACACACCTAAATCAATTTTCACATCCCCAAAACCTATCCAAACAATATCTAATCATCGCCAAACTTTGTCATCACCTAATATACAACATTTGTGACGCATGGCCACCGGCTGCACGCAAAGACACCCACAAACGAGGGACCTATGCGCAAAAGTGCATTCTAGGCATCTTAAGGCAAAAGTATGCAATTCAAGGGTCAATTCTCCATAAATTTGACCATACCACTTTCTACAAGTCCTAAATCATGCACATATGCTAATGGAACCACCCCATGGCATCCAAACCTCAAAATATGCAATGTGACCCTGTCACTTCCATGTTATGCATAAAACCCACATGAAAATATCAATTTGCATAGATCCATCATCTAACTAAGCTCTAATACATAATCTAGCTTAATTGCAATATATACACAAGTCCTGCCCATAATATTCATACAATGCATCAAGCTTTACAAATACAATTCTTGGACATATCAATGTATCGCATGCACAATATGGGACCATCCATAGTCACCACAATAGAATATCATCATCATCACCTATATCATCATTCCATATGTACAATAAAAATATGATCTAGGCTTCAAGTGAAGCCGTTAGCTAC
This sequence comes from Clitoria ternatea, assembly GCA_037962975.1. Taxonomy (NCBI): domain Eukaryota; kingdom Viridiplantae; phylum Streptophyta; class Magnoliopsida; order Fabales; family Fabaceae; genus Clitoria; species Clitoria ternatea. Next base: position 292,711,541 of record CM075670.1, read on the forward strand.
CTAGAATCCCCTACATAGTTTTTACACATCATCAAAATAGCTATACACAAGAGCCAGTCAGGGCTACATCACTAAAATATTATACAACAAATACATCTATGCACAAGGTGCCCCCGGTACATGGTGACCTCTCACCAATCACCATCGCGGTCCAGTCCCATTGAAAAATAACCACGAAATAGGGGTAAGCGTCATATATGTTAAATGACAGTTATTGAATTGGATCAACCTATTCAATTCTAAATCACATATCACATCATTACAATCGATCAACCACATTCACTGCCATTCAACTCAATTTATAATCCATCAAATATTCTCAACATCATACAATTCATATACTGTCATAATTATGTTATTCTCAATAACTCATAACAATGCATATGCACATTCATTCACACGGATCCAATTACATATAATATACAGTAGTGTTGCAACACAAGGCTCTCAGCCATATAATATATAGCTCTCAGCTGATCCAGCCGTTTTACTGGTACCAAACCGTTTGTCCTCTCGCTTAAAACAATCACTCTCAGCGACAACGACAGTGTTGCAAGCTAGCCCTAAGTCCCACTCAATAGGCTTGCCTTGAGTCCCACCCAAGGTCTTTTGTGGAATCCTCGAAACCACTAACATAGAAATCTCGTTTCATATGTAGACATCAACAACAAACATCACATGCTATAAAATAATATTAAATCATCCATTTATTTGCATCTCATGCATCAATAATAACATCCATTTAATTATCTATCGCATCTCATGCATAGAAACATTCGTTCAGTCAATTCATTACATTTTATACAATAAAATAACATCAATTCATTCACTTTGTTGCATCCTATGCAAAATAATAATAACACTATGGACGGAATTTATCATAACAAACAATATCTCTCAGATATCACACAAAACGGGTATACCTCTATCATCTCACAATTAAATACATCAAACCATCATGTTTCACAAAGTCTATAATTCATAACAAATCAATGTACCCCTAACCCGTCCATAAACCATGCATTTAAAATATAATTGTTCCCCTACCTGGAATAGACAATCCCAGGAGTTCACAAAGCTTTCCGAACGTTTCAATTGCTACCCCTTAGCCTCGACATTCCTAGAAACCATCAAATAATTATTTTAATTACCCATAGCTATCAAATTCACAATTTGACGCCACAATTCGCAACCCATAAATACATTCGGTAATTTATACTTACCAAAACGCGTCGATGAACTCCGAAATAAATCTTTGAAGCTCCGAAGCAAGCTCACAACTTCCAATTAGCTTAACTTAAACCTCAAAACCAAGAATCCCACAAAGCTTCAACCGCTGCCCATTAACAAAATTTAACTTAGAAACTCTGAAAGGTCATAGGAATCATGCAACTAAGGCTCAAACTCGTGAAAATAGAAGCTAAACACCACGGGTACCTTCATTCACCAATAATGGCAAAAAAAAACCCAAAATCTTAACACCAACCAAGCTGCCCACAACCACAAACGCGCTCCCAAGGGTTCTAAATTCATGAAAATAGAAGAATTTAAGTGTGGGGTTCATCGTCTACACAGCCAAGTTTGGGTTCAACCATTACCTTCACAATTTCAAGAAATTGGAGCTTCCCCTTCATTAACCACGGTTGCCACGTGAAGTAGGAAGAAGAATGAGATGGAATCTTGTTCTAGCTTGAGTGAATTTGGAAGGAGAAGATGGATAAAGTGGAGATTGGAGCTGCGAGAGGGAAAGAGAGCAAAGCACCAGTTTTCTCTTCCTATCACATGCATGAATGTGAGGAGGGGAAGTGGAATTGAGATGTGTAAGTGATGAGGGCATAAAGGTAATTTCACAATATTTTTAATCAATTAATTAATAAACCATCCATTCTTAATTATTAATTAACATGTAACTTAGTCTTTATTTCAAGGTTGGGATGTTACAATTTTCCTATATCTTAATTGAATTCAATGATCATCAATATATTTAGTTTAATTGTATATCTACATATATCAAAATCCTAGGAATAATTTACTTTATTGAAATTTTGTTTTCAAACCATTGTTCCGATACCTTTTCCCCACATTTTGTCATTCAAAACTATCGCATACTATATAAAAGTAATATGTATAGTAATTTTACATTTGAACACATACTAGTACATTTTTCGGGTATATTTCTCATTCTTACCAAACGTTCAATTGGAACAAATTCAATCGCATTTGCTCCAAAATAATTTTGAAGTATGAAAAAACCAAAAAAAAAAAGATTTTGTTTTTTCAAGGTCCAAATATTTTTTTTAGTTTTTCAAGCAAAATACATTTGGATTTGTTTGCTCCAATTGAACATTTACTAAGAATGAAAAAAATAACCCAAAAGAAATTCTTCAATTCTAAATTTTACATTAATTTTAACAAAAAAATACATCAATACATGCTTAAATACAAAAGTAGCATAGAAATCATGCTCATTATATAAATTTTTTATTTTTATTATCATTATTAAAACGAAAATATATATAATATACCAATAAATAATATTACATATTATATTATTCACAATCTATAGAATAATAAATAATATAAAAATGTTTTACTGTTATTAATATAAAACATTTTCTCATGCATACATAAAATGTTTACACCGGAATACATCATTATTTAACTCTCATAGTCACAGACATATATAAGGTAACCCTTTGTACCAGTGTATAAAAATTCTCTAGAAAATTGTATTTCACTAATTTATTTTGTTTTTATTTTCAACATTGATGAAAACAACACGCAATAGTCAGCAAAAAAGAGCATCGGGGGTCAGCAAGGTGAAATTTTTACGTAACAACTTGAATTCTATGAAGTATGAAGTACATGGCATTCAATAAATCAGGTGGCCCTAGATAATGTGTGTACTCGTTCTTTGCGTATTACAGAATCGAGAAGCCAAAAGTGCTTCTGGCACATCTGATCACTCCCGACCGGAAACTTCGCTAGAATATGTAGCAAAACCATGTGTGAATAAACAAAGATTGGTATAAACACAAAATAGAACTGAATTAGCATATGTACAATGTTAAATCCCATCTTACTATCATCGCCGGCCTTATCATTCATACTAATATATAATGGCATAAACTTCCAACAATTGATAAACGGGGCTTTTATACAATGCCTGCATTTCATACTCGTAAAACAGGGACACAACCCAATCCAAAAGAATAATGAGTACATAGATATCATTTTCATATAATATATAGAGAGTGAACTCTCAAAAGGTAAAAGAAAAAAAGCTAAACACAGAATAAACAACCGTGAGATAACTCTAATCTTCCAATAATTAATGAATCAGAAAGAATATTTAACTACCTTCACAAATAAGTAAGCCATATACTCAGACACGGCCAACATTTATGCTGCCTCGCTCCAGACTTGGAGAATATGCCTGTAGCACACCCTGAGGAAATCTAACTCAACAATGCAGATAAATTACCGGCTGCTGGGTGATGTTGTACTAGATACAAGCAGAACCAGAGTTAAACAGAATGCATCTCCCCCTCCAAGTATATCCCGGTTTGTCATTCCATTAACTGGTTCTCAAGGTTGTCAAAGTTTTTTAGGTAGATCATATGTCTTTTTAAGAAACTTAGAGGCTGATTCATCGTTTCTATAGCATAAAACACGTAACAATGTGTTTGCTTCAGATGGATTCCACTGTCCAGATGTTGGAGGCAATGGAAGTTTAGACCTGGCAGAGGATTTATATGTCTCCAGTGTCACCCGTCTAAACTGCTCAATGAGGCTCTCTGTGTCAGTTCTGAAAAGGGGAAGGATAGACCTCACAGTAGTTGAAAATTTATCAATTAATTCAGAAGGCAAACCATCTCCATTTGCCCAAAACAACTCCTTAAGAAATTTGAAATCATCCTCTATGATTTGAGAATCCTTCCGTGTAAAAGTACGAGATGGGCCTCCAGCAAGCAATACAAGTAAGAATCCATCAAAGGAAGCTCTCATTATTTCAGTAATAATCCGAGTCCGAATTCTTTCATGAACAGTGTCTGAAATGAACATTAACTTCCGCTCAAGTTCCTGAAGAAATGGATCAATTCTGGAAGATGATGGATCCCCAACATACAAACCATCCCACAGAACATGGCTTAGATCACGGAAGACAATTCTATATGCTGCAGCCTCACAGAGTTGCTGAATTCCTTCAACACATGCAGCCGGAGATAGTTCAAACTTCTTCGCGAGTCCATTTGAAAAATCTTCAACATGAGCAGATTCAGAGTTCCGTAAAAGGGTAATTATTCTTTTTTCCAGAACATCAAATTCACCAAGGATCCATTGCAAAGTATTTATGCGAACACAGAGTTGTGGGATCCCAAAAGAGCCATCCCCATTTGTCGCCACCTGAGGGTTTCTCTTCTGAGCATTTGGAGATTTATCTTTTTTCTTCCCAAAGCCTTGAAACTTTGACCCAATAGCACATCTAGTCAATGCTGGCATTGTTGGAACAAATGTATTTCGTGATCCTGAACATTAGAAAAAAGAACAGTTATTACAGATATCAAATATCATAAGCTCAACTACAAAATTTCATCATCATTTACCACAGCCAGATTTTGCCTTGGTAACATAGTACTGAAGGCATCTGTCAAGGCCATTCATCACTTCAGGAAGCAATGCAGGATGCATTGGTATTGGAAGCTGAAAGAATGCATCCAAAGTTTCATTTATGATACGCAAAACTTCAACAGCAGATGGGGCATATCCCTCCTGATTTGCTTGAGAAGTCCAAAGCTGGGATATTGCAGCAAACTAGGTTAGTTAAAAATAAAGGCATCCAATTAATGCATGTGATCAGAACTCATGAAAATTAATCATGTGCAGACTGATGAACATGTACAATTTATCAATAAAAAGAATCTCCAAACATATACATGCACACTATTAACAAATGATTAACAATGACCTTATGAGGTACTGCTATAGGCTACAAATTCCTAATCTAACCCTAATTAACTCAAGGAGTAGTTGAACAAACAACACTTATTCAATAAGTTCTTACCACGAGCATATGCAATAAATTGATCATAAAAATTATTGAAATAAGATGAGAAGAACTTATTTTAGTATGCTTTACTGAGAATATTATTTAAATAAGTTAAAAGAAGCATACAAGTGTCACAAGCTATTTTCGTAAGTTTAAGCTCTATAAAATCGCTTCCAAACACCTAATTTAATCAAATATTCATCCTCAACTTTCTTAATAGCTAATGAAGTCACAATGAAAATCAACTAGTAGCAAAGGAAAAGATGATGAATGCTTACCTCTTGCTGCAGGTTTCTATCAACCCATTCCTTCAGTCTGTCTATTCTAGTCTTAATCCATATTTTCACAAGATTAGCAATTGCACCTTCAGCCTCATAAGGAGGCATCTCACGGATAATTGCTTTACCGCCATCATCACTTTCCACTGAATCCTCAACTGCTATCTGCACAAGGTCTTTCTCCAACTGATCCGCAGCTCTCAACGCTTGAACAGCATCAGGTGTCAACTCTGTGATACCTGAAATGAATTGCTTCAATTCATTCCCATAGCATGCATGAAGGGTGGCCACAGCAAGACCTGCTGCCAAAGGATGCCATCTCTTAAGTATTGGACTGAAGACTTGCTTTTCATTGACTGCCAGGCTACCTACATCCTTTGCAAGAATCGCAAGGACAGGGAGGGCATTTGGCTGATTTTTGGAGGCTCTCCGGCTGGAGTCAGCTTTCTCCATTATCTATGCGTAGAAAAACAACTATATTTCAGCATATGCATGTATCAGTAAATATAAAGTGGCAGAGAGACGAAGAATTTAACACCAAAACTGAAGCATCAAGGTAATAAAGATCACAATTTATTACTGCAACCAAACTATCCATTAGACACCATAGGAACATCCAAACTTGGGATCCCTATAAACCATCTATATTTTAGCAGCAAGTTTAAATATGCAATACTCATCACCAAGAATTGTGGTTCGTACACTGATAAAATAAAATCTCACCGATTTTATAATTAAAAAAATGTGCAAGCGTTGCATTGCCAAGCACAACCAACTCGAAAGTTAAAGAGTTGTTTTCTAAAACCCAAAAATTCCAAGCGCTATTTTCACCCTAGTAGATGATAAACCTCAAGTCTGGAAAAGCCAACAGTAGTCAATAAGAACTTGCCTGGGCAAAAGCAGTACGTAGTGATGACCTGATGTAAGTTTCAATTCTTTCACGTGCCACATTGACTTCATTTCTTCTCCTCCGACGATACTCATTAGATATGTCTTCAACCAAAATCTTAGCTGCTGCAACCCCTAAAGAGACAATGCCCTGCATGGTTTCAACATTTCCACGGTCAAAGGTTTCATGATAAGCAAGGAGCCGTTTCTCAGCCCACCCCAATATTGAAGTCAATGTAGAACTCAAAACTTTGGAATATTCTGCATCTTTCATTGTCTTTGCATCCTTTGCAACTTCAGCTAGCTGGCCGTCAGCAGCAGACAGCAGGTCCAAATCCACCTGGCCAGTAGCAACAAACCGGTGGAACAAAACCCAAGTAAAACATAGATTATGAAGTGTTTGATTCAATCCAAGGATCCCCCAGGTCTTCTTGATTTGTTCCATCAGCTCATCAAACTCCTCGATAATCGAGGATTCTTCATTAGCGTCAAAGCAGGATTGAAGAAGCATTTCGTAAAGCCGTAGATTCAGAGGAATCCCATCTGCCCAGTGGCACGAATCCATCAGAGACCCATCATACGACCTATTAGCAAGAGACATGACAGCACTACGAAGAACCTGCATAGACTCATTATTCTTCCCAGTTTCAATAGGCCTATCCAAAGCAGCATGAATAATCTGCCGCAGACGCTGTGCAGCAGAATTCGATTTTTCTAGCGGCATGTGAGGATGCAAGATTAAACCCGCCTCAAGAACCTTCAGTGTTCTCTTCTGCCACTCTTCATACTCTTGCTGATCAGTAAAATCCGAAGACTTGAGTTGCTGCAACAACTCAAGCGGAACTACCACAGACTCAATCCTTCTTCCAACCTGCAACAAAGTTCACATAACATAAAACACTCTTCAATCCAAACATTTTAAAAGAACCCAATAACATTCATAAATTTACACGCAACAATTAACAATAATCTAATCAGCACTTCTTGGAATTTAGATTCCGACACGTGCTATAATTGGATCGAAGTGAAATTACACTTATCAATCCACAAAACAAGTAGAATAGTATAATCGAATAGCAGATCAAAGGTGAAGGGCAATGAACAAGTAAAATTGAAGCGAAGAAACAGCTCGCAAAGCCAGATCAACAACCATTTCCTACATGCATTGCAAATACACACGAAAGCGTGAAAAACTTCGGAGCAATGGCGAAAAACGAAGAGTGTTATGGATAAGAAAGCGACCTGTCCAGCTGAAATCCTGAGAAGCGCGCGTCTCACGCGTGAATCCATGGCTTCGGAAACCCTCATCTGGTTCCTCATGAGTTCTCCAACCGTGAGAGGGCGTTTCGGCTTTCCCTGACCGGAACCTGAACCGGGGCAGGAACCAGGACTCTTTCTGGAACCGGAACCTGGCGATTTCAAGCCAAAGGCCTTCTTGACCTTGCTAGCAGCAGTGGAAGTGATGGATCGCTGGAGAGCGGGCGAGTTAGGCGAGTTGTGACTCGGCGAGTTGGAAGAGAGGTTGGAGGCGGAGTTCGGAAGGGAACTAAGAGGCTTGCCGGAGGAAGTGCGGCAGGCGGCGACGAAGATCTCATAGGCGGTTAGAGCGAGTTCGGAATCGGAGAGGTTGGCAGCGAGTTGACCAAGCGGTGACGGAAGGTCGTCGGCGATGGGGGACGATTTAGGAGGCATTATCGTCGGCGGTGGCGGTGGTGGTGTTGTCTCTCTCTTGGAATGGCCCAATGAAAGGTCTCTGAAGAGATGAGCCATTGCGAAAAACAAAGAGAAAGAAAGAAACAAAAGAAAAGAAAGAAAAAGAAGAGCAGAGAGAGTCAAGAGTATGGACTACATACATACACGGTAAAAAAAAAAGTGACGAGTTGAGAAAGATCAGAATCCGAAAGGGACACTGCCTCTTCTTTCTTTCTTTCTTCGTTTCTTTCCCTTTTACTTTTCTTTATTATTACAAATTAATAACATTCTCTCTTCTCCTTGGTAACAGTCAATTACTGGTCTTATTATTTTTTTAATTTTGCTTCTAGGTTTTAGATATTTCCTATCTCTGACTTTGAATAAAAATTCAGTCTATCTCGCCGCAGAGAGGGAAATTGTTCAGATATTAAATTGTATTTGTTGATGATTCGAAACCAATTGGTTGGGATTTTTGTTCAAAATATTAATAACCGAACGATCCTCGGTTCGGTAATAACTATTAACTAATATCCAATCCAATGGGCAATTGATATACGAAAGTTATGGATCTCGAATTGCATGATTTTATTATAACTAATGTTATTTCATGTTTTTATTTTCCCTTGCTTGTCTTCGTTTTTAGTGCGGAGTCATATAATATCATGAAATACTACTATAATCTAAACACCACATGGTTGTTATATTTTAATTGAAAATTTTAAGAATTTAATTATTATACACATATATTTAAAGTAATTATTACATGAATCAATGATTTTTGATTAGATATTGATATAAATTTTTTTACAATGATAGTATCTTTAAATTGAATTTCAATTTTAATCCAATTCTTAAACATATTATTTAGTATCTATATGATAAAACCAACTCAACTGGTAGGGTGTTTGATCCAATGTGATGACCAACCATCAAATGAAGCTTTTTGTATTTATTTTACAGCGGTCTAGTAAGAATCTGTTATTATATCTCTATTCCAGTGAGAAGGTAGAAGTTTTGGAGTGCTCTTTTGAATAAATATCACCAACCGCATGCATTGTGAGGCAAAAGGGGTGTCATCTGCAAGGAGACGCTCAAGTCAATGAGAAAGAGAAGTTCTATCATTTTGTCGTTGATTTGTAAGTTTTTATACCTTAGAGCAACGAAAGAGTCGTTTCGAGTTGGTAAGCTTCAACGAAAGAGCAATGAGAATGATTCTGACCATTGAAAAAGACTGACACGTAACAGAGACGCTACCAAATAACTGTACTTTACAAGTTACTTTCTTAACACGTAGTTGCATGAGTCAACTTTGACTTATCGATATCACGAGAATGGCTCGTACTGGTATTGGATTGTAAGTCTCATGCACGATGTTGGAAGTCACTATTAGATGACAATATTATATGAGATGCCGATTTTGCATAACAGAATGACCTTTCTGTCCATAGACCGATATTGAGACTGAATCACTAGTCAATAGTTGTATATGAGTTATAATACCCTTTGTACATTTTTCTTTAATGTTACTGTTTTTGTTGATAAAAAAATTAGCTTAAAGTTGAAAAACTGCTGAAATTTGATAAGTTAGCTAATTATATTAAAAATGTTTAGTAAACTAGTTATCACAATAGTTGATAAATATAAAAGGACGTGCTTAATTGTCTAGGTAAAACTCATGAAATTTTTTATACATAACTTGTAATTTTTGAGATATTTTAATTAAGCTCAAATTTAATAAATTAATTTTTATTGTTTATTTTAATTTTTATAAAAATTCATGAAATATTAAATATGAGAAATACATACATATAAGTACTTTTTATAAAAGTCTTAACTACATGTGATGAAATTTTGATGAAAGAAATATACAATAATAATAATAATGTAAAAATTCATTAAATAATTACGTCATTTAAAATAGAATAAAATTGAACTTTTAAAAATAAAAATAGGTAGTATTATGAATTATTAAAAATATAAAAGGATAATAAAATAAAATAAGATTTCAGCTCATAGCTGAGATTGGAAAATGTTGAAGTAACGTTTTAGAAAAGGGTAGTAGTTAAGTAAAAACATTACTCATCCAAACACTTTAAATTAATTTTTTAAAATAACATTTTAACTATTAATATTAACTTTTAATTAATTAAAATATTTTATCAACATAGTTGTTGTCTGTCTCTTATTCAAACTCAAAATATTATATGTCAGATAAAAAAGATAAAAAAAAACTTAATCTAAAGCATTGGTGCATATTTGGTATGGTTTAAAGAAATCATACTTATAATTAGATTATATCTTGTCTGACCGTTTTTCTTAAACTCATTGTAATGTATAAAAACTATATGAGAACTTAATTTTGGAAATTAATATTATAAACTAAAGATTATTTTTTTTTTCAACTTTCATTTTCTTTTTCCCTTATTAATTTATTAATTAAGTTGTATATTAATTATTACAAATAATTTTATTACTGTCTTGTATGTAAAATTGAGTTGATTAACATAATTTTGGTTGGGTGTAAATATAACTGAAATTATTCATCAACAATCATGATGATCAATCCCTTCAACTTAATAACCATGAGACTATCCTGTGATTTACATGTTTGATGGATATATTTTTCTCTTGGTTGTTGATTTATCTTTATCATTTATGTTTCTCCAAGAGTGAATGTTTTGGCATGTAAGAAATATGAAAGGCTTCTCATGCCTGATTTAAGATCTTATTAGTATATAAGCATGGTTAATTTGGAATTAGAAAAAAAAAACTTTATTTTAAAGTTTTCTCTTAATTGGATATGTGTGCTTGTGTTTTTTTTTTCTTTCAACAATTTTGAAATGTTCTCCTTTTCTTTTCAATTATTAGTCGTAGAGATTTGTTCTACTATTTATAAAGAGGGCAAGTTCGTTAGGGTGAAAGGCACAACCAGGCTTGAAGACAAAGATATTGTAAATTTATTAAATGTGGAGACTAATTCTTTTAATTAAAAAGCATAAAAGTTTGGAATTATTTTTTATAAAGAATAATTTCAAATCATAAATCATTCCAAGGGCTAAATACTTAAAATAAATTATAATTTCATAGCATTGCATAATAACAACAATGACCTACACTTAAAAAAATGACCTAAAAAACTACAGTAATAATAATTATATCTACTAATATACCTATAATGTTATGTTATACTATTTTATTATGGGCACTAAGCAAGAATGAACTTTTTAAAAATATTACACCTATCTTAATTTTAAGGTAATTTTTAATATAAAAATTTCATTTTTATTTTCTTAAATAATGTCTTTAAGGCACTAATTAAGAGAATTTTTTTATTAATTTAAATAAATCAACATGGTTTTAAAATTTATTTGTTGATTAAGTCTGACAAATGACTTCAGTAGTATTACAAGTTTTATTTATTTTTATTTTGGTTAGACGTTGCCGATGGAAGTTTACGCAGTTGCGAATTAACGCGGGGCAAAATTGAATTGAATGGTTCAATTAAAGTTAGGTCCAATTTGTTTAAGATGCTCGCAAGTAGCAATATTAATAAATGTTTGAAACAAGAAAAACCATAAAACATTAATTAATTTGAATGCGGGGCGAATATGATTTGCTTCACCATCCCCAAAAACTTAATTATATTTTTACTCTCTTATTTTATAGAATAATTATTTTTATTCCTTAACTTTTAATTATATGATTTTTATATTTAAATCATTATCTCTGATTTTAAATATAAATAAATTTTAACAAAATCTTTTAATCTCTTAATATAAATAAAATTATATCTTCCCAATGTCATTAAATATTTATTTATCAAATATGTGATAACATTAATTCTTTGTATAATAAATTAAGGGTATTTTAAGAAACTAAATCACATATGTGATAACATTAATGTAAATAACTACTTCCATTAATTATCCAAAATAATTATGAAATTAGTTATTTTTACTATATTTAGAACATGTTGTAGTATTTGATTTATTGATATTTGGTCCTTTGACTTTTAGTTGCATGTTTTTTTTAATCATTATACTATTTGATTTGTTGATAAATTTATCCCCCTATTTATTGATATTTGGTGCACCAATTAAGTTTTGCCAAGGTCTAAACTAGCCTTTTAGTCATATCCCCGTCCCTCCTTCATTAGCCCAATTATAAGCTCTGCCATAGGCTCCTAAATTTAACAAGCCATAAGCATATACCACTCTAGCAAATCTCATAGCCTTTCTAAGACACAAAACCCTTTCTTAAACTTTTGAATATAGTAGAATTTCATTAAAAATTCCCTACCATTATCCAAGGATCTCCTATATCTAAGCATACCTTCTCCAAATTTCCCCATAAGCATTCCCTAAGAATAAAGAGTAAGATTTGCATAAACACCAGAGCAAACCCAAACTCCCGTTCCCTTTGTTATCTTAACTATGATAACATTTTGTTATCTTAACTATGATAACATGTGGATAAGTAAAAGAATATCAAAACACATGCTCATTAAGTCATCCTTCAAAACCTTTAAAGCATCTTCCTCTAAAGCATATAGAGAATACCCAAGCATCTTCCAAAAAGTACTAACCAAACAAAACTCATAATTAGTTTCCATTGTAATGCATAAAAAAGGCTTCTACCTTTTGACCATACTAGTTAAATAACGTTGCCTATCTTTTTTTGTGGCACCCCTACAATTCCACTAAAGAATCCTAATATCATCACACTCCATAAATCAAGATTTGGTAGATTATTTTTTGAACCCAACAATCTGAAATCACCAAAGCATCATGGGGTCCTGTATCAACTTGGGAAGCATCATCAACCTTTTCCCCATAACCCACTTGGCTGCTCATTCACATTAATCAAGTCATTTTCAACTCCCTAAGGAATTTCATTTAGCTCACACTCCTTCTCCATGAACATAGTAAATCCGATACTAGAAGAAGGCTCAAAGTTTAAACTCGACTTTGTACCTCTACCATAGTCATATATGTCGTACTTCAACAATAACCACTTTAGGAGTGCATACATTCTCTAGGCCCACCTTATTCACAACCTCCAATGAGGATGAGGTATCCTTTTTCGTATTCACGACAAAAGAAACCTTTTGTCCCTTATGAGGCATCTTCTTTTATCAAACCGTAGGTTAGATGTTATCCTCCTTGCTTCTTGACACTCTTCCCATGGCATATGGGCGTGAATTAACATGTCATGGAGTTCCCTCTAGTAGAGATTTAATTATTCCTTTTAAAACGAACTCCTTTAATGTCACCTTACTACCTTTATTATGTTGTTTTCCTTTGTCTTTACCTTTTTTACATGTGACATTTATCTACTCCCCATGTAAATCATTTGGGGCTATATTATCACCCTCCTTCAACACGATTTCACCATGCTCACCTGTTAAACTTCTCCCTACATACTAGCCATATTCAAAGGTTTAGAAACTCCATGATCCATCAGTTGTTGATTACAAGATCACCATCTACTTGGAACACAAGATCTTGATACATGGTTGTAGCAAACACATATGGGATAAATGAAATGAAGCCATTTATATTCAACTCCTAACCACACACCTCCCCTATGACCAGTTTATTAAGAGCTATCTCCACACACACACACACACATATGAGTAAACCTCCAATGCATCGTATTTAGCGTCTTTGTATCCATCCTAATTGGTTAACCCACCATTGATGCAATGCACATCAATATGTCCTTCTTATAGGAAATGAGTCTAAGACTTGGAAACCTCACCCATGTCATCATCTTGGTAGTACTTTCTTCAGAAGACACAAAATTTACAGTTTAATTCTAAATACATAAGTAATAATCATATACCATCCATGGTCCTTTGTTGATCTCCCTTTCTCGGCCATTCTCACGATCAAAATAAACCATGAAATAATCATTATCAACATCGAGAACCTCCATACCTCATTTAAGTTTCCGTACTCCCTGTATTTTTCCTTCATTAAACCATATCTAGGATTTATTCCAAATAACTAATCAATAAAGACACCGTTCCATGGTTGACTCAACTCTTCAATGAAACTTTTATTAAATACACACTAGACATGAGCAGTTGCCATTATTCAATGCGAATTAACTAGTTTTGACCAACTAGATCTATCTTCACTTTCACAACAACAAAAGAAGAAACTCCAAAGACTTTATCATGAACAATAGGTATATAGGGATCACTCTTCCTTCTGATGTTTGATGGTTTAAAAGAGGGACCATTAGGGTCAACATTGTTAGAGTAAACCTTAACTATAACTTTGATGAATTTAATAACACCATATATATTGAAGAAAAGTCTGGTTGAAAAAGAAGTTTTAAAATAATACTGAACCAGACCTTAGTTTACGTTTTATCTTCAGACCATAGATTTGTCAACAACATACATCAAGAATTCATTGTTAAATAAAGTCTGGTGTTGTTGTAATTGAAGTGTGCATTTAAGTGTTCTAGGATAAATAATACAAAGGTTATAAGACATAGGGGAAGCCCATGAAATTAAAATCTGAACCTTAAGTTCTTAGGAAATGATCAAAAGTCTGTTAGAAGAAGCCTTCATGTTCAAGAAGACTCTAGATTTATTGGCATCCAAAATGATGAATGTTAAATCAGAAGCCAAAGCACAACGTTTTAAAATCTATTTACATGATGCTTTGGGACTCATGATCTTAACAAGTATGCGTGCTTATCATCAAAAGGAACAAGAAACAAACCATGCTAAACAGCCAAAGTCAGCTCACCTAACTCTACGCACGAACAGAAAAAGCGGAATCATAGTTAGCATATGTGTCAGCCTGGATTCAGAGGATATTGACTTCTGCTCTCTTCATCAATCGAATGAAGCAAATAAACAACTTATTTGTTGAAGATGTAACAGCGACCATTTTCATGCAAGCTCGGTCAAGCCCAGCTACAAGACTCTTGAGCACCGCTCTCTAATTTCAAAGTTTGGTACCTGAAGCTTATGAAAAACTCATTCACAGGATTTCCAACGTTCATATCTCCTTTCAAGACATAACAATGGTCATATTTCAACACCTATAAAGAAGATTGAATGCTAATTACAACAAGATATAAAGAAAACTCTTAAGAAACTTTATATTCTTCTCTATATTCAATCTTTCTCTCTCATACAAAGACCTTCGTTGTTTGTTCTGCCACTAGTAGATCTTGGTCTTGTGTCATTTACATCTCAGTGTTTTATCTCTTAACTGTTTATCTTTCAAACACCGAGTTCTATTTCATACCTTTCAACTCTTACAATCTACTTGTAAAAGTCTGGTGAGAATAATTCCTGATGGGTCTATTTTCCTTTAATTAATTTTCGTGTGTCTTTGTTTTATTTTGATCAGTTTTATATCGTTACTATTTAATTAGAAAACTCCTTTTTACTACAGTAAAGTTAATTTAGATGAGATATCCTGTTAATCTTTTTAATCATATTTTATTTCATTCTATTTTATTTATTTATTATTATTATTATTATTATTATTATTATTATTATAATTATTATTATTTTCTATTTTTATTTTGTTTGATTAAAGATTAATTTGGACGAGACGTCTTGTTAATATTTTATTTTTTATTTATTTTTATTTATTTATAAATTTTTTATTTCTCATCTTTTTTAAATGTTAAATTTAAGATTAATTTGGACAGGTTGTCCTGTTAATCTTTATATATATATATATATATATATATATTATAATTCTTATTTATTTTCTATTTTTTAAATGTTTGATTTAAGATTAATTTGGACAAGAAGTCTTGTTAACCTTATTTCAAAATTTTCTTTTTCCTCATTCGTGTTGTTCGTTTCCTTTCTTGGGAGGTTAAATTAATTTATAGGCTATTTAAAGTGTGCGCAATCAATTTGAGGTGACCGTTTTATAACGGACAGCGTGGGTGCTAATAAGTTTCTCACTTGTAATTTGACTCTTTAATTTCAAAACTTATTTTTTTATTACCAGTGCTTTAATAAATGTTTTTCCTGATATTTTACCTTTTAAAAAATATTGGTGGTGACTCCCTGTTTTTTGAAAGGATTTTGAAATCGTTTCTTTTATTTCCTTTTTACGGTTGACCTCCCGCCGCGGTTCTGGTGGCGACAAATATTATATATGTGTATGTGTGTATGATTTTAAGTGCCATTTGGTTCTGATTGATTAAAATGTGTCATTTTTTGTATATACGAATTGTATGCTTTTTTTTCAAAGATGAAATACCGCTTGAAAATGTACATTATTTTCGCACAAAAAGTAATTTTATCCGTGGGAGTATAAAACTTTTTAAGGTTAAGTATGTCTTTGTCCTTATGTTTTTATTAATTTTGTTTTTATTTTTTATATTGGTTCCAGTCTTTAAGTTATTGAATATGTTAAAATTGATTTTTAATAAGTTAAAACTGGTGTCTAAAATGTAACACCATTAACTCAACTACTAACTACATAAACAAAAATACTATGTTATATGTCTCTTATTCTGTCTCTTGAACTTATTTCACTCTTTAATTTATCAAAATGAACTTATGTTATTTTGAACGCTTTTTAAGACCAACTTCAACATATTTAATAATATAAGGACAAAACCAATAAAAAATAACTTAGAGATAAAAATAAAAAATTGATAAAAATATAGGACCAATAATATATTTAACCCTAATTTTTATGGTTAAATATGCCTCCAGTCTTTATGTCTTGATTCATTTTTTTTTGGTTATTTAGCTTTTTTTTTAGTTTTGGTTTTCATATTATCAAAATTGTTGTTTTAAAATTTTATAACATAATTTCATTTGAATATAACTCATCAAATAGAAACTAACATCACCTTAGTGACTGTACATGACACATGGTTAAATGTATCTTTAATTCCTACAATTTGACACACACACACACACACACATATATATATATATATATATATATATATATATATATATATATATATATTATTTTAGTCCTTTAGTTATGTTTTGATTGTGGGGCAGTAACTATTGCTTTCTCTAGTGCATTCCTTTAATAATTTGATTTAAAAAATTAAAGTAAAAAAATTAGGAGATGAATTATTCCATGTGTCATATCAATAATGTATTATATCATCTAGATGATGTTAATTTTTTGTTTGGCAAATAAGCATTTTTTAATTTGAGTCATGTTTAGGGATTTAAAACAATAATTTAGATAAAATATGAACTAAAACCAAACAAACAAAAAATAAAGAGACATACTGAAAAAAAAAACTAAGGCACAAAAAAAATGTCAAAACACATGGAAAAAAACATATTTAACTACAAAACATTTCACATGTCATGTACACTCAGCAATGTAATGTCAACTTTTCGTTTGATGAGTTACGATTTTTAAATGGAGTTGCATTTTAAGAACTTAAAACAATATTTTTAACAACAAAGGAACCAAACCCAAAAAAAAAACTAAAAAAACCAAAACCAAAAAATGAGTCAAAATACAAGGACCAAATATATACACACAGAGAGATAAAGTGTCAATGTATGAATTAGAATCTTGATTTTCACTTGCCCTCCTCCCGTTTACCCATTTACCGTTATTTTAAACGACACACAATTTAATAAATATAATATCCTATGTAGCTACTAATATTTTAAAATATGTTACCAAATATATATTTAAATTTATTAATAACTTGAGAACGTTATTTAATTCTATTTTTTATATATAAAAATTTGACAACACAGCAGAAATTAAGTTTAAAAATAATACCAGTAAATTATTAACTTTATCATTAATCAATTATAGATCCACTTCGTAAATTTTCATCTATGTCCTTTATAATTTTTTTTTATCGACAAATTGTGTTATACGATATAATGTTCAAGATTTCTGCACATTCTACTAGGTATTTTTATTTTCTTCAGTACGAAAAATTTTAGGTGAAGAAAGGATGCTTTCATTCCACATGTTACGAATTCTAATAATGAAAATGAATTAAACACTACCAACGTTCTTACAAACATTTAATAAACAAAACGAGGACAATAAGATGAAAGCTATAATTAGACAGAGTAAGAAAACTACTTTTGGTTGTATGCTGCCAGTATTTTGAAACAAACATGAAAGGGAAGTTACGGGTACTGAATTGTATAACCATTGGACGTGTGAACAAAGAAAGACACGTAATGTATAGACAGAACAGCATCACATGTTTTTTTTTAAAATTATTAATATTAAAATCAGTTGGGCCCGGTTACATCGAAATAAATTGATCATATGACTAATCTTAATTATTTTTTTATTTCATTCAATTCTTAGTTTAACTATAGTTTATTTGAATTGGTATTTTCATTAATCTAATCACCGGTATAATTATGAAAAAAACAAAATTGAAAGTAAAATGCTAATAATAAATAAGATATTAAATTAGTTGGAATATGCAGGGAAAGACAAGATTCATGCAATGTGCTGTTTAATTCCTGGAATAGGTGGCTGGTGGGGACGTTTCATGTGGCCATTCATCTCTACGTCTAATCTATACCGTTGATTACTCTTTTGTGTACATGGGTGTTCCAAGTCATAGAGAGATTCCTTAGTTATGCTAAGACTATGGTGATAAATTAGGATTATGGATAGAAGTAGATGAATAATATATAATTATTGCATAACTGGCACAAAAATCTTGTTGGCATTTTTTAACTACTGAATCATTATTTGCTTCAATCATGCCAACCACCAGCCGCCAATACACTTTAACGCAAGTCATGGAAAAAAATTGTTGTTCCTCCCATTTACTATGATTATGAAGAGAACATCTTTATTAATCGACAGTTTAACTTACTAAGAATGATTCCGTATAGCCTTCCCCCATTTAAAAATTACATTTTAAAAAATAAAATACACCCTTCAGTATTTAAGAATGACTTACAGGGAAATGAGTATGCACTAGTACAAAAACAGCTTTTCACATCGCAGAATTCACCACGGTTTATCAAAATCCGATGTGAAATATAGGGCGGTGGCATTTCACATCGGTTTTTATTAAAAGCCGATGTGGAAAACAATTTATCACATCGGTTTTATCAAAACCGATGTTAAAAATATATGCGGTGGCAATTTTGAAATTATACACAAAATTTTATAAACAACATTAGACAACGGTTTTTATAAAACCGATGTGACATATGCTTAAAAAATAAAATATAAAATAGATATTTTTCATTTTAAATGAAAAAATTTAAAGTTTAAATCATTGTCACATCGGTTTTACTTAAAAACCGATGTGGTAGGTTCCAGCGTGATTGCAACATCGGTTATGGTTAAAAACCGATGTGGAATATGTGTGGCAATGTGTTATCACATCGGTTTTTTAAAAAAACCGTTGTGGAAAATAGTTTAATCCAAAAAAATAGAAAAACATGGAATTTTGATCTGATTTTTTACGTCATGACTTCTTTTGGTACTTATTAGCTATTCGAGTTGGAATTTTTGAAAAATCAATTTTTGAGTGAGAGATACAAAAATTTTGTGACGACAAAAATGGGCAAACTTCAAACGAGCATAACTTGAGCTAGAAAACTCAGAATTCTTATTGCTGCATATGATTTTGGGGTAGAAAAAAAATCCGTATTCATTCCAACTTGCTACGCCAGTTGGGATTGCTCAGATTTCCAAAAAACCCTTGTTTTCTCAAAATTTTTTATTTTTTGTGATTTATTTGCTTATTTTTTGGATTTTTAGGCTTCTACTTTACCTACCAAATATTTGATAAATTCAAAATTTATGATTACTCGTTAAAGATAAATATAAATGTAATATTTCACATCGGTTTTA
Organism: Clitoria ternatea; assembly: GCA_037962975.1. Classification (NCBI taxonomy): domain Eukaryota; kingdom Viridiplantae; phylum Streptophyta; class Magnoliopsida; order Fabales; family Fabaceae; genus Clitoria; species Clitoria ternatea. Next base: position 292,731,274 of record CM075670.1, read on the forward strand.
CTAAAAAACCGATGTGATAGGTGCTAGAAATTTAAACAAATTTGAGCGCGTATGTTAGAATGTTTCATATTTCACATCGGTTTTATTGAAGAACCGATGTGATATGTGCTAAAAATTTAAACAAATTTGTGCGCGTTAGAGCAAATTATATATTCACTGAACTTCATTCGAGTGTCTTCTTCGTCATCACGGGACAGTGGTTTTAGTCCCAACTCCTAACTCTCTCTCTCTTCTTCTGCAACTTCGTCTCTTGCTTCTTCTTCCCGAACAACGGTGTCATTTTCCAGCTTCTCTGCCAACGTTCTGCTTCGCATTCTCCGCTCTGTGACTTCTCTTCCTTCTATATTATCCTTCCCTTGGATCCGCTCTACTTCACCTTGCTTCTTACAACCACCGACTCATTCAACTTAGGTGCATTTTGCCTCTTTCTTTCATTTCTTCTTCTGATTCCACTTTCCTCGTTGCTTTTTATTCTAGATTTTTTTTCTGCTTGGAAGTTTACTTCGGTTTCACTGTTTGTATTTACTTCGATTTTGATTCCTCTTCCTTCATTAAACTCCAGAGCACCATCAAGTTCAATGGCGGAGGTCTCTTTCCCTGTTTCTCTTCCTTCTTTTTGTTCGATCATATTTCCCATTTTAATTAATTAATTGATAAATTATGTTAATGTTTAGGTTATTCTGGATGATTAGTTAGTTGACCTTTATTGATTATAATTAATAAGATTTAAAATAGAAACAGAGGATTGGAAGTTTGCTTAAAATATCATTATAAAAATAATTAAAAATTAAAAATCCTAGTTACCACATCGGTTTTTAACAAAACCGATGTTATAAGTTCCATAATTCACATCGGTTTTTAAGAAAAACTGATGTTAGAAGTCCAATATTCACATCGGTTTTTAAGGAAAAACCGATGTTAGATTCCTATTTCACATCGGTTTTAAAACCGATGTGAGATGTACCTATATTTCACATCGGCCAGATCCACATCGGTTTGAAAACCGATGTGATAAGCCTAAAAAAACCGATGTTAAAAGCTGTTTTTGTACTAGTGATGGTTTTCTTGCAAGTTTAAGTTAAATTCAATAACGAATAAAAATGATTAACTAGCTATTGGTATAAAAAATACAAATGCGTTTAATTGTGTTGAAATTGTCGCGACCGGGATTACAACAGGTGACCGAATGTAAAAAGAAAATGAAAAAGGTTTCAAAATCCTTTCGAAGAAAAAATAGAGTCACCACCAATATTTTTTAAAGGTAAAATATTGGGAAAATCTTTGTTAAGATACTAGTCATAAAAATGAGATTTGAGTGGGCCTTTGGGGCAGTATTTGGGTGGTGATCGGCGGTCTGGCTAGGGTGGCGACCGGTGGTGTGACGACTAGTGGCGCTCAAGGTAGTGAGGAAAAAATCTCTTATCTTTGGCTATTCTATTATTTTTATGGTTGTCTCCCTTTTTTTTTTGGTTGAGGGTGTTTCTTTTATATTTGTTCTCATTTTCCTCTTTGGTGTTCCAAATCAAATTTCAGGGTTTCTCTTTTTTCAATTCATTGTGTTTTGCCATTTTTGTTTCTCTTAAAGCCTTAACCATTGACTCTAGGATATATTGCTTTCAGTTTCCAAAAAAATGAAAGGGGGAACGAGACAAAGAAGGTGAGAGGTCAGAGAGCATTGGAGGGGAGAGAAAGGAGAAGGAAAAAAATAAAAAATAATAATAGTAACAACTAATAAAAAAATGAAAGAAAATAAATACAAATGGACAAAAGATGGGATTCCTAGCTGCCCTTTTTTACTCTCTTTCTGCGGGAATATGAATCGCTTATTCATGTTGTTGTGGCAGAAAGGAAGTAAAAATGTGGACATCGAAACTAGAATCCTTAGACTAAACTCTTGAAATTCGTACCAACAAAATATTGAAAAAGATGTCAAGTTTGGTGACAAAGAAACTAAATTAATGCCAGCTATGACAACCAAGGAATTTAAAAGAAATCCACCTTCAGCAATAAGGAAATTTAAAAAGGTGTCATCTTTAGCGACAAGAAATTTAAAGAGATGCTAGCAAGAAATTTAAAATGTGTCAACTTTGGCAATAAGAAATTAAAAAAGCATAACTTTGACAATAAAAAGCTTAAAGAGGTGTCAACTTCAGCAACAAGGAAACTTAAAAGGTGTCAGCTTTGGCGACAAGAAAATTAAAAAATGCAATCTTCAACGACAAGGGATTTAAAAAGGTGCCAACTTCGGCAGCGAAAAATTTAAAAGGTGCCAGCTATGGTGACAAGAGATGTAAAGAGTGCCATATTTGGCGACAAGGAATTTAAAAAGGTGTCAACTTTAGCGATTGAGGCGTCGAGACCTGACACGATCATCTGCTTGTAGCAAAAAGGTAAGCGATGCAAAGATAAAAAAACAAATTGAAATTCAAGGAGAACCCTTTAAAATTGTAACCCTTACAGATTTAAGGTGACCCATGAATGAAACAAAATGAATAGGGTAACCTTAGCTTCGAAGTGTGTGTCCAGATCAGTCCTCATGTCACTTGCCTGAGGCGAGATGAGTAACAAGAGCATCTTGCCCTCATGACTTTAAATAGTTATTATTGCCTTGTTTTATTTTGCAGGGAAACGCATATGTTTTATCACATCAATGAAACTCACAATGTAAACACGTATTGAAAATGGCAACAATTTATTCATATATGTCAAGCAAGTACAAAGAAAGAAAAGCAAAAAGAAATAAGTGTAGTCAAGTAGAAGGGTCAGTAGTGGGCGAAGCAGGAAATGTTCACAAACCCTCTAGTAAATCCTTTAGAACAACATGCCTCTCAATCCCATATCACGACTTTGAGTTCACCCTTTGATTTTGCTTCCGAGAAGATGGATCGACTGTGATTTATGTGCCTCAATTTGGACTCGTACTGTTTGCATGGGAGGTTTCAGTCATATTGCTAGAATCTTAATTTTTGCCTGAGCCGCCTTTTCAGGTTTTCGACTCATCGGGTCACTCTAACTTTTGCCTAGGCTGCCTTTTCAAGTTTTCAGCGTAGCGAGCATCTTTTTTACTTTTTTTTTACTTTTCTTTTTTTGTTATGGTGTTCTTTTTTATAGACGAAGTATTTCTTGACTGCGTCTGCATTTATGGGCATCGTCAGGTTCTCCCTATCCATATTGGTTAGTACTAAGGTTCCATCAGATAAAGGCCCTCTTTAAGACATGTAACCCTTCATAATTAGGTATCCACTTGCCCCTGTGGTCCTTTCGGATTGATAGAATTTTCTTGAGGACCAGATCCCCTTCTTGAAATTGTCGAGTTCTTACCTTCTTTTCAAAGGCCTTTTTCATACGCCTCTAATACAACTGCCCATGGCAGAAATTGATTAGTCTTTTCCCATTTATCAGGTTTAGTTAGTCATGTCAAGCTTGGACCCATTCAACTTCTTCCAACTTTGCCTCTATGATCACCCTAAGGGATGGAATTTCTACCTCAATAGGTAGGACTGCTTCCATGCCATACACTAAAGAGAATGAGGTTGTCCCTGTCGAAGTCTAGACTAAGGTGCGATATCTGAAAAGGAGCATCTCATTGCAATCTTTGTATGTTACAACCATTTTCTACACAATGATGTTCTTGTTTGCCGCCTCGACTGCCCTATTCATCTTTGGCCGATAAAGGGAGGAATTATGGTGACGAATGTCAAAGTTTTCACATTATCCTTTCATCATCTTGTTATTTAGATTTGTATCATTGCTAGTAATGATTTGACTTGGTAAGCTATATCGGTAAATCTAACCATGACGCTCCTTATTACACTAGTGTAGGTAGCTACTTCCACTTGGTGAAATAATCAATGACGACTAAGATGAAGCAACGACAATTCGAGGTCTTTGGCTCGATGGGCCCAATGACGTTCATGCCCCACATTGAGAAGGGTCACGGTGTTGATAAGACGTTCAAGGATGATGGATGTGTGTGAATATTGTCAGCATATGTCTAACACTTGTGACACTTCTAAAAATAGCCAAAGCAGTCAGCTTCCATGGTCATCCAATAATACCCAACCCTCAGGATCTTCTTTGCCATGGCGTGGGTTAAAAAGGAGCCTTCACGAATATTCACCATGATCTTGGTTGCCTTAACGATGTTGACACAACGGAGATGGACAGAGTCATGATTCCTCTTTTAAAGCACATCACCATTCAAGAAGAAATCCATAGTGATTCGTCTTAGGGTTCTTTTGTTGTTCTCTGTGGCACCCTCGAGGTATTCTTGATTCTAGATATATCTCTTGATATCGTGGTACCACGACTTCTTATCTTACTCCCCATTTATTACTTGGCAGTATGCGGGTTTGCCATGTTTTTCATCTTAATAAGGGGTATATATAGTCATTGCTCACTTTAAACATTAATGCTAGAGTGGCCAAAGCATCGGCCATTTGATTGTCATCCCAGAAAACATGGTGAAAAGAGATATCGTCAAACTCTTTGATTAGCTCTTTGATGTGAGCGTGATAAGGAATTAACTTGCTATCCCTAGTCTCTCATTCGCCTTTTAGTTGGTGAATAACCAAGGTGGAATCCCCATAGACTTCTAACGACTTTATTTTTGCATCTAGTGCTGCCTGGATCCCCAAATAACATGCTTTATATTTAGCAATGTTATTGCTACAGTCAAAACACAGCCTTGCAAAAATAGGGATGAACTTTTTATCTGGTGAAATCAGAACGACCCTAATTCCATGCCCTAGTGCATTAGAAGCTTTGTCAAACCTCAGGATCCATCTATCTTTCTGGGTATCTTCTTCATTAAACAATGCCAAGATATCCTCATATTGGGAACTCAAATTGCATGGGTTGGTACTCACTCACAAGTTGATGCACCAATTAATCTTCCAGAGCGCTCCCTCTTATAGTGTTTTGAGTGACATATATTAAGTCGTACTCAATTAACAGAACTTGCCATCGAGCGATCCTTCCAATCAGGGCAGGCTTTTCAAAGATATACTGAACGGGGTCCATTTTGGCCACCAGCTAAGTGGTGTGACATAAGATATACTACCTCAAATGTCGGGTTGCCCATGCTTATGCGCAACAAGTTCGTTCTAGCACAGAATATCTCATTTCAAACTTAATGAACTTCTTGCTCATGTAGTATGCATACATCTGATGCAGGGTCATCTCGTCTGAGCGAGGGCCACTCTTGCTTGAGCGAGAATTGGCCAGAGGCCATATAACTGATGTAGGGGATTCTCGCTTGAGCGAGATTATCAGTACATGCGCAGAAACATACATAATTTCACAACTCCACATACCAAAACCCATACTAAGCAAAATTGATCAAATCCAACACATCATATACATCATTTTAGGTATTTAAAACTTGTCTCAAGCATTCACACTCAAAAATTTTCATTCCAATTCATTAATCATATCAAAACCAAGCCTATCACTTCACAGACTACATGAAACACAATTTCTCATATAAGTCTTCATTCATTCATTAAAATCTACATCAAATCCACATTATAGTTATCATTCATACATTATCAAGGTCATTAATGAAAATTAGCCATACACATAAGGTCTAATTTTCCTACATGACCTCCAAAATCAACTATCATCAAATTAATTACAAAATAAGCATATACACACTATATGCTATACAAAATGAGTATATATATGCCGGTCAAGGCTCACCCACATTCCTTCCATATTTACCTTCATCAATCATCCACCTCCAAAAGAGTAGGATTTTACATCATACCTACATCAAACTTAAAAATGGCAACCAGGAGGTGAGTAACATAATCCAAATGAATCAAAGTCATACATTATGATGATATCCATACATATTCACACATGATACACTTCACAAGAACACCAAAATTTTCATTCATATACTATATCATTCATAGCGACAGGCTACATACTTAAGACACACATCCACAACACATATATTCAAATCATTGGTATTCTCAATAATATCATCATACACATAATGTTAGTACCACATTTCTCCACTCTTTATATCTCAATCATCCATCACCATCACAGGCTTTCAACTAGACATATCTTCGGCTATATGCAAATGCTCTTATAGCTAATGCATATGTACAATGAATTATTATCAAATGCGGATCCGACTGTGGGACACAACAACATATCAAATGTGGGATAAGCATAGGTGTGCTACTATGCCCCTACTGCAGTAGTAAAATGTGTACACATATATCTCAATTTATGCATGCTTACAACATCATACTTTTACTGGTACCAAACCGCTCTCGCCCATCTGTAGCACTAGTCACCCCGTGACTTGTGGATCAACATTATGGCCTTACTTGCCAAAGTGCTACGGGCCTCCCCCAAACACACATCAAGGGGGCCGTGCTCCGTCATACACCGAGGTAAACTACTTATCATAGAGCCGCCCTTCCATAGGGCCTGCCACATAGGGTGCCTCGTCACCAAACTAAGGGCAGCTTCGTGATTCCCCGAATCACTAAGGAGCAATAACAGTATACTCGTGCACTAGGTCGCCCTCCCACTGGGTCTGCCTATTGGAACCCCTAACATTCCATATAGATAGCTTATGATATGTCATGAATACAAATACCGATTAATGCATTCTCACATTGTGCATCCGAAATGCCACTCAATCAATCGTCCATCCACTACTACCACTTAGTGGATTTCAATATTCTCAGTCTTTACCAATTCTTGTTGGAACTTATACACATCGATAGTTAGTGGCAATCACATTTATCAATTCACATATACATATTTGGGATATTTCACATCATTGATTTTAATTCAAAACATGGTCTTAAACCATCATGACATACTTCATCATCATGTTCAACATAATATCACATTCATCATCCCAAACACATGCCACACAATATCAATCATTCTAAATGCACTTAAATAATGAAATCATCACATCATCCACCCAAGCAATCATCAAACACAATCATATATATATATATATATATATTGTCACATCATCAATGGATGAAATCATGCATTTAGAATAGTTACACCCTCCTACCTCAAGAGAAGTAGTGATCAACACGGTTTGAAGGTCCTGCCTCGTCAATGGGGTTATTTCCTACATCACAATATATCACACAATCAATTTTCCATTTAAACCACCAAGATTTTAATGTTTATTTATTCATCACTTGGTGTTTTCTAGCATCTTAACTCTCAAGTCCTATTTATCTCATTCAATCCACCATAACCACCATGGGTTAGGTGCCTAAATTTATTATTATGCATTTTTAATGTCAAACTCATTAATGGGTTCCCACATTAATGGTTCCCAACAACCATTATCAACTATTAACTTCATTAATGGTCATTCACCATTTATAACATCGCTTCACCTCATTAATAACATTCATCTCACACAATAATGCTTCTCCACTCTTATTTCATAATTCCTCCAAATCCTAGGGTTAGGGTTTTTATTAAAACCCAACAACCAAACAAATGCTCATCATTTTTCCATCATCTCCCTTGCCATATACACACACCCATAAATTCTTATTTACAACTCTCATTAATGTCACCCCACCTAATGGCTTCACATAATAAATGTATTCTACTATCATCCCCATATACATTGCCTTCTCTAAACCTTAAGAACCTATAACCAAGGGTTTAAGCTCATGAAAACAACCAAGAGCTTACCTTAGGATAAGAAAAGAGAGGTTTCCTCAAAGGAGGATGAAGCCACATGAAATTGAGAAGAGAGGGAGGAGAGTCTTCAAGATCCAAGCTCCCCCTTTGCAAGCTCCAAGGACGAAAATAGGAGAGAAGAAATGGTACACCACCTTTGTTAGGGTTTTTAGAGAAGAGAAGAGGGGAAAATGAAGAGGAAATAGAGAGAAAGAAGAAGCAAGTGTGTTTGCCCAAAAGCTTCAGCAAAACTCACGAAAATGGGAAAGGAGAAATGGGCTTTTGCCTTTAAAATTTTTATCCCCTCATTAAACTTTCATTGTTTTATGACAAACAGGGTCTCTATTTGGGCTCAATACTTTATCTAAAAATTATTCTGAATACATATTCAGATTTCCAATAATATTCTTAACAGACCTGACCAATATCGCCCCAATCGAAGATACTTGGTCTGACACCCATATTTTAATCGGGTCAGTTTTAAGCTTATTCGGTCCTAATAAATTACTAACAGTCTCCAAAAATCTTAATTTAATTATTTCCAATATTTTGGGATATTAAATAATCCACATTCAATTATTCAATATTTATTTCCCCTAATTAATCATTTATTTTAAAAATTTAGGGTGTTACAATTGTCATTTCCTCTTTTTCAAAATTCTTTTCTATTCATTCTCTTTACTTTTACTTATTTTAAGTAAACAAAATTTTTTTCACTACTTGGTAACTGATATTTTACCATCATCATTTAATTTAACTTTAACTCTACAATCAAATTACCAAATTTAATTATTTGGACTTTATCAATTTATTAATAATTCTAAATTAATTTAATTTAACACCTAATAATAATTCATTAATTTTATACAGTAAAATTAATTTAATTTAACATCAAGGATATTACAAAGTAGTGAATCTTCAACTGGGATCTATGTAATGATATATCATGTATGCTTGCTATTTTAATTAATGTTAGGTTATATTTCTGTAGTTAATCCTTGCCTTGCATGAGAAGAATAGTGCATGATTTCTATGTTAACGTCACTATTGAAAAGCACTTCTTAGGATAATGCATTTGTAGAATTACTCATGCCATTGTATGATAACAAGAGGATAGTCGTAGTTAGAAAGCTCCTTTTAAAACTTGAAAATGAAATAGATTTCAAACATTTTATTTATCTAGGAACATAGCTTAAAGGGATTTGTTTCTTAAAGGTCTATTTGATAAATACAGAGTCTTTCTTGTTAGGTTGTGAGGGAATTGAGACTCACGAGAATTAAATCTAGAATCTATCTTTGAAGGAATTGGGTTTAGTGAATACCATACCACATTATCATATCAAACAGGCAAGTATGCTTAACATGATGTACTTGATTCTTTGGTGAAACAAAACTTTGTCCCAACACCATTTTGATGATTTGATTTCCATTCTTTTACTTTATTTCTATTTTATTTAAAACCTATTTTTACAAACCAACCAACTTCGTATATTGTTTTTATAGTGTTTGTTGTGACCAGGATCACAACCGGCCATGGAAAATTGAATCGCCACCAATATTTTGTTTCTAAGGAAAATATCAAGAAAACCTCTTGTTAAGACATTGGTTATATAAAAATGAGATTTGAGTTTAGGAGTCGTATTAAAGATGGGGAAGGTTTTAGTATCCTACACTGTCCATTACAAAACAATCACCCCAAATTGATTTTGCACATTTTAAATAACCTAGAAATTAAGAAATTAACTTCACTTCTTTTAAAAAGCAATAACAGAAAAAATGACACATGAATCGACTTGAAACAACGAAAGGGAAAAAAGAAGATCTCCAACGCGAGATTAATAAAATGTCTTGTGCAAATGAATCCCTATTAACAACGCGTCCCGCAAAGATTAATTTTTAGAGACACTTCCCAATTGGAAATGTTTTAAAAATGGAGAGATTAACAAGTCGTTTCATCTAAATTAATCTCTTTATGAAAATTTTATTCATAAAGAAAGTGACAGGATTTGTTCCCGCTCCTACGTATTCCCAGCAACACCAGGAAACCAGGATCACGTAGTTCTTTGGAGGTTTGAAAATTGATCTTTTAGATCTTTGTAAATGATTTTTAGTTTCTTTTTAGAAATTTTTATTTTTACTTGAAGAAAATATATTGATTTTATTTTTTTTTGAAATGGAGTTTGAATATTTTTGGATTTTTTGTTTAGGAAGAAACTTTATCTAAAATAGGTTGATACATAAAGCTCAAACACATACAAAGGGAGAGAGAGTTTATTATTATTTTTCTTTTTTCTGCGATGAGATAAATAACATACGAAACAAAAATAAAATAAAATAAACTTACATCTATATTATAATGAAAAAAATAGATCGAGCCTCAGCCCATGGAGACTTTATGGCCCAAACCTACGCCTAAGAAAAAAAGGAAGAAAAAAAAGGGAAAAAAGAAAGAAACAAGTTGGAGAGTGGATGTGGTTCAACCTAACGCCTACTCGCTCCTAAGGTGTCACCCTTACCATAAGGACAGTCGTGCGGGTTTATGCGAGCTGGCCCAGCCCAGTCTAGAAAAAAATCTGACCGGGTATGGGCTTTTATGGGTCTGACTAAAAAAAGCCCAACTTTTAATTAAGGTTCATTTTTTGAAACATGAACCATCCATTTTGACAACTCTAATAATATTCAAAATAACTAATTCTTCCTCATAATATCAAGAGTCACAAACTAAAGATTTGTCATTTTTATCACTAAAAGAGGGGGAAATAATAAAGAATACAAACCAATTAGTAAATATTAAATCATAAGTATTATGAGGAATATTTTATATGTTGTTTTTATTTTTAAAAAACCAGTATTTTGTCTATAATATCACGATATCAAATTTTAAATATTTTAATTAGATTTGTTTCAATTATTATTTCAAATTGAGCCATAATATTATTTTAATAATATTATAAAATGATAATTTAATCATGGAATGAATAAAAAAGACTATATTTTGAAATAGAATGTGTGGATTGCTAATGGTTATAATATTAACTTTTATGCTTCAATTTGAAATAAAATTATAAAATTATTAAATTGAACCAGCTGTATGTTATAATATTTATAAAATTTAGCGTAAACAATAGTAAAAGGAATTGTAACTACATGTATACCATATCTAAGCGCAAAAAGAATAAAAATAATTTCAAATAGCAAGAAATTTTACTTCACGTATATATAACAAGAAACAATCATAACCCAATTCTTTTCATATTTTCATTTTTTAGGACTCAAATTATTATTTGTTTGTGCTATAGTTATTTAGGACTCATAGATATGTTATGGTTCTCATGGACTCATAACTTTTAGGACTAATAACAAATTTTTTTCATGCGATAGTTCTATTTGACTCAAATAATTTATAAATTTAGATGTTTTAAAAATAATGAGTATGTAAAAAAATAAAAATTAAAAGATTATCTTAAAAAAGTAAGTTTTGCAAATAAGAGAGAATAACCAATCCTCAATTAGTTAAAGCATCGTATTGATAATATGATATGAAATAATATAATTACGTATCAAAGATTAGAGAAAATGGTACAAAGAATATATACAGAGAGATAAATAATAAAATAGATAGAGAAGATGTGTGTTGTTTCATTCATATAAGAGGTATTTATATAAGTATAAAGTATTATTAATATACTAAATTTAATAATATAATATTCCCTTAATATTTTAATATGCATAATAAAAAATAACATATTAAACAAACTATATTTCTTTTAAAAAAAGGAATCAATCATATTTGATAAACGATGAATACCAACGAAGTATTATCATCTAAAAAATATTTTCACACTTTTAAGTACTCGGATCCAACGTTACTACGAGTCAATAAGAATTGCATTTTCCCCTTTTAATTTCTCTCTAACAATTGATTATTACTTTAGTTATATTAGCTATTTTCGATTATAATATTTATATATAGTATCATGGAAGACTTCAGCAGATTCAATGGCAACAAATGGGAATCCATAGTATCTTAAAGTAAAAGTCTTATTAAAGGCTCAATGGTGAGAAAAACAAACTACCCATGCATGATGGATACGATTAAGCACATACTAATCACGACCAAATTGCATAGAAAGAGAATACCTAGTCATTGGAATATTAAAGCATAAGGCACTTGTGATGTTGACAACAAACTTTAGAAGTTTCCACAGCCACTCTTATTAAATGGAGGAAAAGAAACATCACCAAAATCTTCCATCACCACCATTTCCACCTACGTTATAGACAAATGGATTAGTATGGTTTCCTTGGTATTAAATTGGAGGGGTTAAGGTAAAGGCATCACTACCATTTCCTCCATCATTCTCTCTATTTGCATTATCGTATGCAAATGAATTATCTCCTTGGGGTTGATTTGAAGAGGCAATGACAAGGTCACGAGTGGGACTCTCATTTGCATCATCAAGGTTGAGTCCTTGTGTTTGATTTGGAAGACATGAAGTGAAAACAGGTTGTTCACCACCACAAACTTGCTTCTTGGGAGGATAAACAATATCAAACAAATCCCCTCTACTTTCACCATATGGAAAAAATTTGAAGTCTTGCTCTTCATTTGTGGGGTTCAAAGAAAATTTTGGCAAAACACTCCCACTTTCACCAACTCCATTGGTTTCATTATTGTTAGCACCAAAGACACCTTCGGATATGCTAGGACATGGATTGACTCCATTATTCATTTGATCTATGGGACCTAAAGCAATGCAGCAACAAAAAAAAAAAAAAAACCATTTGCAATTAAAAAGTGAGATTAAAAATTAAGCATTATGAAATGAAATCATTAATCAAATCGAATACGACTAATTAACAAGAAAAGGTTTGGTTTCTCTACTAGTCACTTACTCAACTTGCGAATGAATGATTTAGATTCAAATGTAATAACATTGTCCAATTAAAAATCGTTTAGAAAGTTAAACGTTAATAAAATGAATTAATCAATAGACCTTACAATTATAAGCATTCTCTTCCTCTCCACCAAGCTTGTTTAAAAGCTCGTTTTTCACCTTTTTTTGGAGTTCCATGTAAGATGCCTGCATTTTCTTGGCTTCTTTACTGCTAAGATCATTCACATCGGTCTCCCACCACCCGCTTTCATTCCATGTCATCAAAACATTGTTAAGCTCCTTCTCTCGTTCGGTCATTTCATCCCTTTGATCCAAAACTACATCATACTCTTCATGGAGTTCATCGAATATCTCAGATTGGGTGTGATCCGGGTTTTCTTCTCCACGAGACCTTGTGATGGACTCTTGAGATGGTTCCCCGTAAGTATGGCATACTCCAGAGGGAGAAAACAAGATTATATTAGTTTGTGCTCCACAATTTGCAGTTAACTCGTTGGCCTTCTTGTAAATGCCTGTTTTTCGCTTTGTGAAAGCAGCCACAACTTGGCTCTCATTCTCAATCTTCTTCATCTCCCGCTTCTGTCTCCCCTTAGTTTTTTTCTTCCCGTCCATTATGCAATGGTGGAGTGGTGCATGTTATTTGGCTTGTGACTTAATATATACAAAGCAAAATATGCGAAATTTAATGCTATAATTAATACACATATAATATTATTATAAATATATTACTTTGGTTATTCTTACATTTAACCTGTTAGCTGTCAAAATATAATTTTACTTTATGTTTTAATAAAAAGTGTTCTGAATTAATTTTATTCACGTGGTTGAATGAACTATCAAGTTAATAAAAATTAATTGTTTATTATATATATATATATCTAAAAGGAAGGTTATTTTGCATGATTATATAAAAGGCAGGTAATATTATATACGATTTTTCTGCAATTTAATATATTTAATACCCATTTGAACTAGAGAATATGTTACTATAAGTGATAAATTTATCCTACTAAAATTTAATGCAATTACATTTTTTAACTTGAATTGAAGACCACAGTAAAATCAAAACACCTTTCATCATTAAATTATGTGCCCGTGGTCTAAACAAAATTCAAATTAGAAAAAGTTTAATTTTTGTGTATTAAGTTTTTTTTATTGTGTATGGTTTAATTTTGTGTACCAAATATATTAAATTAGATAAAAGATATTATTACATTAAAAGAATATCAAATTAAAAAATGAATTAGGGATGATGATTTAACAACTTTTCAAAATTTTTAGAAGATAAGATGTTGTTTTTAGTTAGAATAAGAACAAGTACATATATTATTTTTAATGTAAATTAATCATGTCTTTTGATCCGATCTAAATGGTCATTATTAATTGTTCTCATCTCACTATATCACTATGTTCTTAATATATATATATATATATATATATATATATATATATATATATATAACGAGAGAATGTTCCATATTTTTTCAATACTTGTTAGTCTAAGATTCATATATACATAATCTTGATAGCTAATATTTGCTTTTATTGTAAACTACCTAAATTTTATTAAAATTAAGTTGATTGATGAAATATCAATTGATTATTAAATTATAAAAATTTTATACACATGATACACTTAATGGTAATTGTTTATTCAATGGTTAAATTAACAAAATTTAATGTGTAATTCAGGTTTTATTATAAATTATAATGTAGAGTGCGTCTTGAATACTTATTGAGTAAATGTATCCCTCATCATGTGTGTATATGTATATATTGATTGTGAGGGTATAGATGAAATTATTAAAAATAAAAATAAAAAGGAGTTCATTTGATCCATTACCTAATTAACATGTTTGAATTTGCTTGTTATTTTTAACTTTATAAATTTCCTTTTTTGTGTAGGTTTGTTGAAGATGCATCCCCTTTACCCAAGTTGTTTACAAGGTTGATTCTTATTTTTTTTTGAGTTCAAAGTGTAGTAAATATAAGTGACTATAAGATAAATAAATATTTTTTATTAACAAATGAAAGAATCTCATAATAAAGTAACAAATTTTATATTACTTAAAATCTAAAATTTAATTATATATAGCACCATAAAAAATTAAAATACTTTTCATATATGTCATTCAATCATTCATTTGAGATGAAATTTTTTCTCATGTTACAAGGTAGTTTTTTGTTTTAATCATTTTATAAAAAGTCGACAAGGAATATAAGGCAACTACAAGACATTTAAAAAATGAATTAGGGACGATGATGTAACAAATTTTCAAATTTTTTAGAAGATAAGATATCATATTTTAGTATAGAAAGAATTACTTATATTATTTTTAATTTAAATTACTCATATTTTTTAATCTGATCTGAATGGTCATTATTAATTGTTCTTATTTCCCTATATCACTATGTTCTCACTATATATATGTATATTAAGTGAGAATAATCCGTATGTTTTCAAGACTTTTTAATTCATTTTATATCTTACAAAAAATTTTAAATTAAATCAATCCAATAGTTGAATTATTGCATAATATTATCATTGGTGATTTTTACATATAAAATGTTGGAAAAGTCTAACATTCATAAGTACATAATCTTGATAGCTAATATTTGCTTTTATTGTAAGTTACCTAAATTTTCTTAAAATTAAGTTGATAGATAAAATATCAAATTATTATTAAATTATAGAAATTTTATACATATGATCTATTTAATGGTAATTGTTTATTCAATGGTTAGGTTAACAAAATTTAATGTGTAATTCAGGTTTTATTATAAATTACAAAGTAGAGTGAGTTTTGAATACTTATTGAGTAAACGTATCCCTCATTGTGTGTATATGTATATATTGATTGTGAGGGTGTAGAAGAAATTATTAAAAATAAAAATAAAAAAGAGTCCATTTGATATGTTATCTAATTAAAATGTTTGAATTTGCTGAGTTATTTTTTAACTTTATAAATTTCCTTTTTCTGTGTGGGTTTGTTGAAGATGCATCCCCCTTACCCAAGTTGTTTACAAGGTTGTTTCTTACCATTTTTTAAGTTCAAAGTGTAGTAAATATATGTGCCTATAAGATAAATAAATATTTTTTATTGTCAAATGAAAGAATCTCGTAATAAAGTAACAAATTTTATATTACTTAAAATCTGAAAAACTAAATATACATAGCACCATAAAAAATTAAAATACTTTTCATATATGTCATTCAATCATTCGCTAGTAGTAGTAAGAAGACATAATAAAATAGTCTAACAGTAACGATATCAAAGCGATGGAATGGTGTTTAAAAAATTAATTTTTCACTGATATTTAATTATAAGACATGATTCTATCTAGTTACTTGATATAGACTATATTTTCAAGTTTGATCTCTCAAAAACTTGAATTTTCTTGATAGTCTATATAAAAACTCGATTTTGACATCAAAATAAAAATACAAACAAACAAATATTAAATATTAATGAACCCATCTTAAATTATAAAAAAATGAGCCTCTAAAAGCTTAATCTATACAAAATATATATTTAATTATCAATTTTACATATTTAAGTTAATTTTAATATATTTTAATATCATCATAAATTTAAATTTAATATGGAAAATATAATTTGTATTTGTAAACTATAATATATCATAAATTATGATTCATTTTAAATTATGGTTTATTTTAGAAAACCATATAAAAGTTAAAAGAAAATTGTTTTGATATGTTAAAAATAATTTTTTTTGTCAAAAGTTCAAATTCAGCTTCTTTAATTAAATAGTCTTTTTAAAGAGCCTTAACCTAGTCTTATTATTAACACTATACCTTAAATAAGTTAGGCATTACGCCTAAATTGGCAATCTCACTTATTCTCACCCCTAACAAGTGAAATGTTATTATAAACATTATTTATACGTGCCTTGAAACTCTCAAATTTAAAAAAATTCTATTTTTTTTTAACTAATATACACAGAAACTTCTAAAATTGATTCTCCTTTATTTATGAGCCCTAAACGGGGCAAACCTTACTGACCGTCAGTGCCGGCCCTTGTTGGTTGAAATGGGAGAGCTCAAAATCCTAGTTTGAAACCTTAATTTTTCTTTTTTTAATGCATTTGTTATTTAACTATCTTACTTTACATAATCTATAAAATAATAAATTTTTAATTAAAATCATTCTTTTGATTTATTATCTTTAAAGGTGGATAAGATTTGATATCTTATCTTTATCTTTATCTTTATGGTTTATTTTCTTTAGTGCATTATTTTTTTATCCAAGTTGGTCTTTTATATTTTTAAATCCATCCCACATTTTCCTTCCTTTTGCTCCATTAATTACCTTAACAAAAATTTTGTCATTCCATTTTATTTCATTTTGTATGAAGTGTCTATTTCTTGTTTAAATTTGGGTTATTTTTACTCACAATTAAAAACAGATATCACGAATCTTGTTTATTTAAAAATATAATTTTTGTAAGTTTTATTTTTTTATTAAAGATGGGAAAATGTATTTTCCCATGAAATTTTTGTTCAAAGACCGACATGAATTTTTTTTAAGTATTCTTTTCATCTATAGGTAATCTAATTTAATTTTCAAATATAACCAACAAAATAACCTAGAAATTAAGAAATTAAGTTAACTTCTTTTAAGAAGCAATAACAAAAAAACGACACATGAATCGACATGAAACAATGAAAGGGAAAAAGGAAGATCTCCAAAGCAAGATTAATAGAAAGTCTTGTGCAAATGAATCCCTATTAACAATGCGTCTTGCAAAGATTAATTTGCAGAGACATTTCCAATTGGAAATGTTTTAAAAATGGAGAGATTAACAAGTCATTTCATCTAAATTAATCTCTTTATGAGAATTTTATTCATAAAGAAAGTGGAGCTGACAAGATTTGTTCCTACTCCTACATATTCCTAGCAACACCGGGAAACCAGGGTCACGTAGTTCTTTGGAGGTTTGAAAATTGATCTTTTAGATCTTTGGAAATGATTTTTAGTTTCTTTTTAGAAATTTTTATTTTTACTTGAAGAAAATATATTTTTGAGGTTTTGATTTTGAAAAGAGATTTTATTTTATTTTTGAAATGGAGTTGGAATATTTTTAGATTTTTTGTTTAGGAAAAAACTTTATCTAAAATAGGTTGATACATAAAGCTCAAACACATACAAGGGGAGAGAGAGTTTATTATTATTTTACTTTTTTCTATGATGAGATAAATAACATATGAAACAAAAATAAAATAAAATAAACTTACATCTCTATTATAATGAAAAAATAGATCGAGCCTCAGCCCATGGGGACTTTATTGGCCCAAACCTACGCCTAAGAAAAAAAGGAAGGAAAAAAAGGGGGAAAAGAAAAAAAGAAAGAAACAAGTTGGAGAGTGGATGGGGTTCAACCTAACGCCTACTCGCTCCTAAGGTGCCACCCTTACCATTGGGACAGTCGTGCGGGTTTATGCGAGTTGACCCAGTCCAGTCTAGAAAAAAATCTGACCGGATATGGGCTTTTATAGGTCGGACTAAAAAAGCTCAACTTCTAATTAAGGTTCATTTTTTGAAACATGAACTCATCCATTTTGACAACTCTAATAATATCCAAAATAACTAATTCTTCCTCATAATATCGAGAGTCACAAACTAAAGATTTGTCATTTTTATCACTAAAAGAGGGGGAAATAATGAAGAATATAGACCAATTAGTAAATTTATCCTACTAAAATTCAAAACACCTTTCATCATTACATTATGTGCCCATGGTCTAAAAAAAATTCAAATTAGAAAAAGTTAAATTTTTGTAAATTAAATGTTTTTCTTATTGTGTATGGTTTAATTTTGTGTACGGAATATATTAAATTAGATAAAAGATATTATTAAATTAAAAGAATATCAAATTAAAAAATGAATTAGGGATGATGATTTAACAACTTTTCAAATTTTTTAGAAGATAAGATGTCGTTTTTAGTTAGAATAAGAACAAGTACATATATCATGTCTTTTGATCTGATCTAAATGGTCATTATTAATTGTCCTTATTTCTTACTATATATTACTATGTTCTCTCTCTCTCTCTCTCTCTCTATATATATATATATATATATATATATATATATGTGAAGAGAGAGAATGTTCCATATTTTTCAATACTTGTTAGTCTAAGATCTATATGTACATAATCTTGATAGCTAATATTTGCTTTTATTGTAAACTACCTAAATTTTATTAAAATTAAGTTGATTGATGAAATATCAAATGATTATTAAATTATAGAAATTTTATACACATGATATACTTAATGGTAATTGTTTATTCAATGGTTAGATTAACAAAATTTAATGTGTAATTCAGGTTTTATTATAAATTACAAAGTAGAGCGCGTCTTGAATACTTATTGAGTAAATGTATCCCTCATCATGTGTGTACATGTATATATTGATTGTGAGGATATAGATGAAATTATTAAAAATAAAAATAAAAAGGAGTTCATTTGATCCATTACCTAATTAACAGGTTTGAATTTGCTTGTTATTTTTAACTTTATAAATTTCCTTTTTTGTGTAGGTTTGTTGAAGATGCATCCCTTTTACCAAAGTTGTTTACAATGTTGATTCTTACTTTTTTTGAGTTCAAAGTGTAGTAAATATAAGTGACTATAAGATAAATAAATATTTTTTATTATCAAATGAAAGAATCTCATAATAAAGTAACAAATTTTATATTACTTAAAATCTAAAACTTTAATTATATATAGCACCATAAAAAATTAAAATACTTTTCATATATGTCATTCAATAATATCAATGTAGTATTAGATGATTAATTACAATTCAATCATTCGCTAATAGTAGTAAGAAGAGATAATAAAGTAGTCTAATAGTAACAATATCATAACGATGGAAAGGTGTTTAAAAAATAAATTTTTTCACAGATGTTTAATTATAAGACATGACTCTATCTATTTACTTGATATATACTATATTTTTAAGTCTGATTTGTCATATGTAGAAGCTTGAGTTTTCTTGACATTCTATATAAAACTCAATTTTGACATCAAAACCAATAAAAATACCAACAAAAAATATTAAATATCAATAAACTCATCTTAAATAATAAAAAAAATGAGCCTCCAAAAACTTAACCTATACGAAATATATATTTAATTATCAATTTTACATATTTAAGTTAATTTTCATATATTTTAATATCACCATAAATTTAAATTTATATTTAGAAAATATAAATTATAATATATCATAAATTGTGATTCATTTTAAATTATGTTTTATTTTAGAAAATCATATAAGAGTTTAAACAAAATTGACTAGATATTTTAAACATATTTTTTTTAAAAGCCCAAAATTAGCTTCTTTAATTAAATATACTTTTCGAAAAGTCTTAACCTATACCTTAAATAAGTTAAGCATCAGGCCTAAATGGGCAATATGACTTATTCTCACCCATAATAAATGAAATCTCATGATTTACACATGTCTTGAGACTCTTAAATTTACAAAAATTCTATTTTTTCTAACTCATATACATAACAACTTCTAAAATTGGGTCTCCTTATGAACCCTAAACGGGGGCACACCTTGCCCTCCGTCAGAGCTAGCCTTTGTTGGTTGAAATGGGAGAGCTCAAGATCCTAGTTTGAAACTTCAATTTTTCTTTCTTTTAATGCGATTTTTATCTAATTTTCTCACTTTACAAAGTATATACAATAATAGCTCTCTTAATTAAAATCATTCTTTTGATTTATCATCTTTAAACGTGGAAAAATTTGATATCTTATTTTTATGGTTTATTTTTCTTTAGTCCATTATTTTTTAATCCAAGTTGGTCTTTTATATTTTTAAATCCATCCCACATTTTCCTTCTTTTTCTCTTTGCTCAATTAGTTCCCAGAACAGAAATTTGTCAACAAAATAATGTCATTGTTTAACTTCTTTCTTTTTTATTTATTAGTACAATTCAAATAATTTGATAATTTGAGATGAAATTTCTTCCCGTGTTACAAGGTAATTTTTTGTTTTAATCATTTTATAAAAAGTCAACAAGGAATATAAGGCAACTACAAGACATTTAAAAAATGAATAAGGGACGATGATGTAACAACTTTTCAAATTTTTTAGGAGATAAGATAAAGAATTACTTGTATTATTTTTAATTTAAATTAATCATATTTTTTAATCTGATCTGAATGGTCATTATTAATTGTTCTTATTTCTCACCATATCACTATGTTCTCACTGTAACACCCTGGTGCCAACTTGTAAATCCCAAGATAATTACCATCACCATAAAATCTCTTGGATAACTTACTTTTCGCCTGGTAATTATCAAGTGATTCCCAACCTGATTCCAGAGGTTACTAATACAATATCAGAGTGCGAAACTTTTTACATAACTAACTTTATTTTATTATACATAATATCAGAGTCTCATACATATTATATTTTACAACAGACACCTAGATCTTATAAAATATAGAGATATAAAGCACCAAAACATAGCATACACATAATACAGCCAAAGTAGCTATGCAAGCAAGTATCATCATCCAAAGCCTTCATAGTTCATCCATATCAAGCATCATCCACTTTGTCACTGTTATTCAAGTGGCCTCAATACTCAAGAGGGGGGTGAATTGAGTTTTTAAAACTTAGCTTGGAGTGCCTTTGAACTTGATTCTTTTATCACAAGTTTAAAGATTATGCAAGTGAAGTCAAGTTTAATGCAAGAGACAATGCAAGACAAGAAGTAAATATGTTAAGGCAATTTGTCAAACACTTGGTGTGCAATGTTTAAAGTTAA
Source organism: Clitoria ternatea (assembly GCA_037962975.1). Taxonomy (NCBI): domain Eukaryota; kingdom Viridiplantae; phylum Streptophyta; class Magnoliopsida; order Fabales; family Fabaceae; genus Clitoria; species Clitoria ternatea. Next base: position 292,752,674 of record CM075670.1, read on the forward strand.
CTAATTTAAGCAAGATCAAGTAAGCAAATCACAATCAATCAACACAAATCAATTAAGTGCAGAATATGAATGTAAAAGAGTAAGGGAGAAGAACTTGCAAACCAATTTAACGAGTTCCACCAACCCCGGTGTACGTCTCGCCTTCAAGCAACCCACTTGAAGGATTTCCATTATTGAAGTTTAGAGATTACAAGCTATGAGCAATTGCAGCTTCCTAGTGTCCCACACTCAAGAACTAAATCCTCACTAGCATAAGGGCAACCCACCCAATCTCTCAAACTCTCAATACCCAAAGGTTGAACCCTAACCTTTGTGACCACTCAACCTAGAGTGAAAAGCCTTTGTGTTTTGTAGTGTTTAAAAGAAGATGACTCTCTAAATAGAGTAGATATACAAGTGAATGCTCTCTCAAACTTTTAACTCTCAACAAGAGAGGATATACAAGTTAAATTTCTAAGTTTCAGAAAAATGAAACTATGCAAGAGTAAAACTCACAAGACTCAAGAATTTATCTCCCTTTGATGGATGTAATTGATTGCTTAAGTAGCTTGAAGGAGTCTTGCATTTATAGAGCTTGGAGATAAGCATAATGGAGTTTCTAGCCGTTGCAGCTCGTGGGTGCCTGAGAGATGTGGAGAAATGAGTTGGTTTCCACTTAAAAACACTTTCCCTAATTTCTGGCACTATCGTAATCGATTACACCTCGAGCTGTAATCGATTACACTTTGAAATCTTCAGTATAATTCGTGCTGTAATCAATTAGCCAATACCTTGTAATCGATTAGCTTCAACTCAAAACCTTGGTAATCAATTATGTCTTGTCTCGTAATCGATTAGTGATGGCACCTGATGCATTTAATTAGGTTATACAGTTGGGTAATCGATTATATCTTCACTGTAATCGATTAGTGTCATTCCAGCAGCCTTGTAATCGATTGTCTGAAGTCTTGCAATCGATTAGCATAAGTACCTGATACATTTAAATCAATTTTTCATCTTGGTAATCGATTAGGGTTAGGGTGTAATCGATTATTGTACAAACAGAAACTATGTAATCGATTATTCTTGTGTGTAATCGATTATTTGTCAAAATAGAAGCCATCTAATCGATTAGATATGTCTTCCTAATCGATTAGCCTGCGTGTTTTTGCAGGTCTGATGCATTTTCTTGTTTCTCCAATTTTTCTTCAAGAGTCCTTTGTCATTATCAAAATCTGTGAACCTGAAAGCATATTCAAACACAGTCACATGTCTTCCTGATTAACCACTAAATGGTTGCCACAAGTAACAGAAAGAGTGAGATAAAATATTAAATAAATAGAAATTAAATTAGAACATATACAATCACAAGTAAGATGCTATGTGATGTAGATGCCAAACAAGTATTTTGTATTATATTTATATTAATATTTCCATTCTCTATATGAATGAAAATGCATGATGGATCCATTCTGGTGGGAAAATCTGCAGTGATTTCCAACAATAATATTTTTACGGATATCCAATCGATACCACACCCCATAATGCAATACCAACATCAGATAACAACATCATAATATCAATAACAAGTGTTGCGGGACCCCCCTTAAGGACACACTACTCAGCCCTTAAGACGGTTGTAGTATAAAACCACCACAGAGGTCTGTTACTCAACAGAGCGCGTTCCCCCACCGGGAACCCCCTCAAAGAACCCCCTTGCAGATTCTTTGAACGGCCAATGCATATGATGCATGAATGCATTAAATTATCAAATTCCAATAAAATTTTTATAACAATCAAATAAGCATACTTTATTTGTAATTCAAAGAATATGGAAACACATTTTCCATAATATTTATATCATAATTCAAATATATGGAAACACATTTTCCATAATATTTATAACATAATTCAAACATATGGAAATATATTTTCCATAATATTTAATAATTCAAAGAATATAGAAACACATTTTCCATGTTATAGTAATTATTTAATATCATATTCCAAAGAATATATTTTCCATGATATAAAATTATACTACTAAAATAATTTAAAAACAAGAGTTTTCTCCCTTTAAATGTTTAAATAAACTTCTAAATCTAAAATAATAAAAATCCAATAAAAAATTCAGATTTTTTTAAAATCATTATTTTAAGTTTTTAATCATATTTACAAAAATACCACTGGTCTTATTTACAAAAATACCATTATTCTAATTTATTAACAAAAATGCCACCGCTTTTGATGTATTTACAAAAATGCTACAACACGTTTTTATTTACGAAAATGCCACCGCTTCCAGTTTTTAACACCGATTGAAAATGTCCGCTGTTAAAAGGTCTGATTCTGCAGAATGCAAACAGCACCTCTGTTTCTCTGTTTTTATTGTTTTAATTGATTTTAAATGCAAATTAAACATACCAATTGATTTCAAATCATCATACAACATCAAAAACATATCATATATCATATTCCAAACCAATTAACATCAATTTTACAACTTAATTCAAATTAAATTAAAATCTAATTATATGAGTTTTTAAACCATTAATCAATTAAACAAGCAATTCTAACTTAATTTCTATGTATTTAATATCCTATCTCTTCTTTCTTACCTTAATTGAAGATCCCTAAGCTTTTCTTGAGCTAAACTTCTTTGTATCTCCTCAATTCTTTAAGTTTGAGTAATTTCTTATTATGCAAAATTGAAGAGCTTAAGTGTAGTGAACTGGTCTGAACCGGGGTCTAGGATCCGGTGTGGGACCAGCCACAAGAATATAGGTGTTTTTAGGGTTTGCACACCGGAACAGTGAGTATCCGGTGTATTAATCCGGTCTCTAAATGGGAGAAGCCGGTCTTGTTGTCCTGGAGATCCTTCACACCAGCGTTTCGCGTTGCAGGGGGGGCGAAAGGTGGTGCCACCTGCGAAGATTCTCTTACGCTCAAGTTAGAAGAGTGTAAGAACTCAGTGAATGCTCAAACGATGTAATAGTAAAGTGTAAGTTAGAACAACGTAACCTTGCATGTGTATTGAAATGAGCTATTTATAGTTGAACGTAGGAAATGAATCGTTGGGTGCAAGTGGGCCCCTTGGTTCTGATAGTGTGTGAAGTGTGTCAATCAAAGTGGCTCAGTACTCAGAGTGTGTCAGGGGGGTAGGTCAATTATCAGAGTACGATCCCATAGGAAGAAGAGAGGATAATCACCTTTCCGCATAATCTGCTGACACATGTACTTGCTTTCTGAGGCCATTGACGTGACATATTTTGCTACATACAGTATCTTCGCTGATAAGTTATTAGGGGCTCTTATCTCGCTGTGACTGAGAAACTAACAGTTATATAAATATTCTGTGAAAATGAACAATGATCTGTTATAGAGAAAATAAGTGGGGCGGTTGTGAGATGAGAACGGAAGGCTAGACATCGGATATCCGGTGTGGTAATGTTGAACCAGGACACCGGTTTTCCTTACATGAGGTCACTCTGACGTCACAAGATCGGGGCCGGTATCCAGACCGGATCATCTGTCCCCTAGCTTGTATGAGGGACTGTTAAGTTGCTCATATGAGCTACACAACTCTAGAGAAGTCTGGATGCCGGTGGTACATTCTGGAAGGTCTTTGGAAGCTCTGTTGCATCCGCTCTAATAAACGAGTGACCGCTCTTCTTGCGCTGCGTACAACGGATTCAGACAGGGTAAAATAAATGATGGAAATCCCAAGAGTCTTTGAGAATCAAAACCCTTGGTATTCGAAAAGTGGTTGAAAGGCATTAAATGCGCATGGCATGATTGGACATTAAATGCATTTTTTACGCACGAGCCATCATTATCCAAGAGTGTAACCGTCGATTGGGCTTATTGGGCCTGGATTCAAACTGAAAGGGGGGCCCATTTTGCCAAAACGTTTACTGAAACGTTACCATTTTCGCGCTCGTACGTGACGAAACGACGGAGTCGTTTCAATTTGAAAGGTTGCGTTTTGAGGCAAGCATTGTGACCTTCGACGGAACACTATGCCTCCTCGTTATCTATAAAAGGGGCTCTTAGCAGATTTTGGAATCCACTCTTGTTTTCAAGCTTAGTGAACCTCTGCTCAAATTTCTTGGAAATTTCTCTGCCGTCTTCAAACTTCTCAAAGATCTTCTTCCTTTAGGTAACCTCCCTTTCCTTCAACTCCTTGCAATTTTTGTTCATTCTGTTTCCACCATGCGCCCTGGAGCAGGCAACGCTGGTCCTTTAAACAGGGGGAGTTTTGGCTCTCGTGCCCCCCTTAGCCACCGTGGTGGGAGGATTCCAGTGAATCTTCCTGTGGCTGGGCCTCGTCGCTCAGAGAGAGCTGAAGCTTCTTCCTCACGAGCGTCCTCTTCCCAACACCGCTCTGAGGTTCCCCTTGACTCGAGGGCTACCAGCCGCTCTGATGAAGGGTTAAGTGCTGAAGGTTATCTCTCTGACGATGTTGCTTTTTACCACAGCACGTATGCGTTCCACCGTGCCTGCACAACTATGGATCTTCCAGGACGTGGAAAAATACCAGTTCTCCACTCTGCTGAAGGATGTGTCAACGTTGTGGCACACCGGCTTGACTGGGAAAAGCTCAACAGGGAGAAACCCTACTGCTGGGTGGAAGAGGAATTCCTAGAGATCCCTTCGCACCATGCGAGTGAGGAAGAATGCACGGTCTCTTTCCGTTGCAAAATATACTCAGACAAGAAATACAAAGCGCGATACGCTGTGCTGGCACCACGTCCCTCTGAGAGAGTATGCCACAGAGTCCCTGATGAGAGGTCGGTCTACATGTACGACTTCGTCTTCTTGAAATTGGGGGTACGCTTCCCCATGACAGAATTCCAGATGGCCGTTCTACGCTTCTTAGACTGCGCCCCTACACAACTGCATCCCAACGGTTGGGGTCTGGTCCGGGCTCTGGAGATTCTGGGGGAGCATTTCAACTTCTCCGCCACTGTGGCCAAACTGTTCTACTATTGCCAAGTGGTCCGCCGTGCTAATAAGAAGGGCGGCCTTGGGTTCATTACCCTCCGTAGTGACTCAAGGGTGATAAATTTCAAATCTTATACGGAATCCGCGAAGGTGGATGGACGCTCCTTCAAGCATTACTACACGCGGGTCCGTATTCAACCGAATAAGCCGGTCTTCTGGCGAAACAAGGAGGGATTTACCAAGTTTCCTCTTAGCTGGACGCACGAGCATTTTCTCCTCATGAGCCGTGCTTATTACACAGATGAGAGTGAACTCTCCTCTCATTCTGTTGAGGTCTTGAGCGCCATGCAGACGGCCTCGAAGACCCTCAAAGGATTTTCCAGCAGGCTCCTCTTGGCAGAGGATGACATCCGAAACACCTACCTCCATAATATCCGCTCTTACTCTATTTGTGTTGTATAGTTATTCCGTTCTGATTATTTTTTCTTCTTATGTGCTAACTCAACCTTTCTTGTTTTGCAGAACAAATCGAAAGAGCCTGCCCAGAGATGTTGTCGCTAAAGACCATGATGGCTGATGGTGATTCCTCCTCCGAGGAGAATGAGATCCAGGTGAAGAGGAACGCCACCAAAACTCCCCTCATTCCCCTGACCTCTGCAGTAGGTGAAGAGGTTCCTCTCTTTGATGAGGAGGAAACAGAAAAACAAGCTGAGGCCACTGAAGCGGGCGATGAGGAGGCCGTCCCAGAGAAGAAGAAGAAAAAGAGGCACCTTGTTAAAAAGGTAGATCAAGAAAAGCCCTCCTCTGATGACCCTGTGAAGAAGCGTCAGAAAACGCTCGAAGAAACTGGATTGAAGAAGGATAAGGGAAAGAAGCCCGTTCCTGAATCCTCTACCCCTTCTTCACAGAATGCTTCAGAGCCGGACTCCGGGAATGGTCCTCCTCCAGTGTTTGACCCTCCACGCGATTCCTTCCTCTCCCCATACTTATGGTTTCAAGGGTCCATGCCCCCTACTCTTCCAAAAGCAAGGTATTACCTCCGCCCCTCCCTCGACGCTGCTGGGGTTTGAGGTGCTTGTAAGGCCGGGCGTTGGCAGCTGGATGAACTGTCCGGCCTCCTTGATTCCCTGAGCGAGAAGGCAGATTATATGGAGCAGGTTGAAAAACTTGAAACCGAACTCACGGTGAAGGAGACATGGGCGGCCAAACAAGCTGAAGTTCAAAGAGGCGTGGAGTCGGAATTGAAGAAAACCAAGGAGACGCTCCAGAGGAAAACTAAGGAGGCAAGCCAAGTTCATTTTGCCAACAAGGCTCTAGAGCGGGAAGTTGCCGACCTTCAGAAACAGAACAAATCCATACCCCTCCTCAAAGAAGAATTACAACTGGAGAAGAAGAGATCGACTAAGCTTGTTGACGATCTCAAAATTATGGAGGACGGTCGCAACAAAGACCTTGGGGAGTGGGAAAGCCTTCGGAAGGAGATGCAAGCCCAAATTGAAGAACTCAAGAAGGGTGGTGCGAGTGCTGGGCCTTCAGAAGAGTATTTTGCCAAGGTTCAAAGAAGATTAATTGCTGCGAAGGCCAAGGCTGCCAAAGCCTTGGAGATATGCAAAAATGTGGCGTATGAATCCTTCGGCCTAGCCCTCCGTCAAGTTTATTATCGTAACCCTGGAGTGAAGCTGAATCTGTACGGATTGGATCCGTTCTTCGAATTCCATGGGGGAAAACTTGTCGAAGTACATAAGGACGGCTCGCACCATGAACCCCGTGCATCTCTGTATGAACTGCCTCTCCTTCCAGAAGGTCAAAGTATGGAGCCAACAACGTCCACCGCTGCCTCTGGAGCTGAAACGCAAGAAGGTGCCCAAGCTGGAGCAGAGGACAAAAAGGAGAGGACAGGAGTGCCCAATGCGGAGGATCAGGCACCGGCCTCTTAATTTATGCTTTATTCATAGCTGTGTACTGGGATCAGCTCCAGTCTTTAACTACTTTATGACCTGCATAATTTCTTATTTTTGGAAATAAAATTTACTGTTGCTTCTCTTCAACTGCTTGCATCGAATGTATGATTGTTGGATAACTTAGTGCTATACAAAACACTTTATTGTTTTCAATGCTTTATGAATCCGTTCTGTGTGGTTACCTAGCTGCTTAAAGCGTACTTATCACACCGGATTAAGATAACAAATTGTAACAAAGAAGCAACAATTAAGTTAAAGCATGCCCTGTCCCCAAGTATAAGTACATTGGGAAGGGAAATTTTATCTTAAGAATTACCTTTTAACTTCTTAAAAAGATAGAAATGCTCATTTGTCCTCGAAGATGTAGAGCGGGTACGTTAGCGTTCAACCGCTCTATGGTGGATATTCCATAATTGAGGACGGACATTGCCTTTGAATTTTGGTACAGCTTTGACAAGGGTAAGCTTTACGCCTTTCTCTTGAGGTTCGGTTTGGTCCTACATCTCAAGTCTTCACACGGTGTTCGGTTCGATCCTACTAACCGTACTTGAAGTTCGGTGCAATCCTACAATCCAAGCCTTCAACACGGGGTTCGGATCAGGGCTAATCCTGAACCTACTGCGCCCGTTACTCGGGGTTCAGCGTGGTTTTCTGTATGAACCAGCCTACTGCGCCCAAGCCTTCGCATGGGGTTCGGTTTGTGGCCTTGAGGAAGGACCAGCCCTACAACCCATGTTGTCTTCGAATGGGGTTCGGTTTGTGGCCTTGAAAAAGGACCAGCCCTACAACCCATTTGGTCTTCGAATGGGGTTCGGTTTGTGGCCTTGAAAAAGGACCAGCCCTACAACCCATTTGGTCTTCGAATGGGGTTCGGTTTGTGGCCTTGAGAAAGGACCAGCCCTACAACCCATTTGGTCTTCGAATGGGGTTCGGTTTGTGGCCTTGAGAAAGGACCAGCCCTATAACCCATTTGGTCTTTGAATGGGGTTCGGTTTGTGGCCTTGAGAAAGGACCAGCCCTACAACCCATTCCACCTCAAGGAGTTACATCGTCAAAACACACGATGTGTGATTGAGATCATCCGTCCTGAGGGGTCTTCATTAGTCCCTCGAGGAGTTACATCATCAACTACAGAATTGGTAGTTAAATTCCTCCGTCCTGAGGTGTATGCGTGTTAAGCTACGGCTATAAATTGCAACACATCAGAAAAGTGAGAGCGATAGGGCAGTTAAACTGTATTCTCATTAAGATTGAAAGTACATTACAAAGAGAGTGTAGTTGGGGTTATGCCTCGTTAAAACCTTCTTGAGAAAACCCAATGGGAAAAAACTCAAGTAAGGAAAAAGAGTAGACGCCGTCTTACCAACTAGCTGTAATAAACACGTAAGTTCTGAGTGTTCCATTTGTTGCGGATTGGAGTTCCATCAAGTTCTTCCAACCGGTATGACCCTTTTTCAGTCACTTCAGAAACTCTATAAGGACCTTCCCATGTCGGTGCTAGCTTTCCTTGGTGAGCGAATTTATTCCCCACACTCGTCTTTCTCAAAACAAGATCTCCGGTGTTGAAAGCTCTGTACTGGACACGTTTATTATACCGGAGTGCTGCCTTTGCTTTTACTGCCTGATCTCTGACAAAAGCCTTTTCCCTTAACTCCTGGAGGACGTCCAGTTCTGATGCCAAATTGGCGTTGTTATCTTCAGCTGAAAAATACTCCACACGAGCCGATCTTGTTTGTAGCTCCACTGGAATCATCGCCTCAACCCCGTACATCAACCGGTATGGGGATTCGTTAGTTGAAGAATGAGGCGTGGTGCGGTATGCCCATAAAACATGACATAACTGGTCAGTCCATCCTCCCTTCGCTTCTCCCAGACGCTTCTTCAACCCCTTTAGCATTTCTCGATTGGCTACCTCCGCTTGTCCATTGGTTTGGGGGTGTTCAACAGACAAAAATATCTGGATTATCCCCAGTCCTTCAAGCAAATCTGTGAACTTTTTGTCTGTAAACTGGGTGCCGTTGTCAGTCACAATCCGCCCTGGCACCCCGAATCAAGCTATGATATTTTCATACACGAAACGTCTTGTTCGCGCAGAAGTGATATGTACTACTGATTCTGCCTCGATCCACTTGGTGAAGTAGTCTACCCCCACGATCAAATATTTGATACCTCCTGGCGCAGTGGGGAATGGACCCAAAATATCAAGGCCCCACTGGTAGAACGGCCAAGGTACAGCAGATGAGGACAGCTCTTGGGCCGGTGTATGGTGGAGATTGGAGAATTTTTGACAAGCGTCGCACTTCCTAACAAAATCTGCAGAATCCTGCTTCACAGTGGGCCACCAATATCCAACCCTGAGGACCTTTCTCATTAGGCTTCGACCCCCAGCATGGTGCCCGCACTGCCCCTCGTGCACTTCCTCCAAAACCGCTTGAACCTCATCCTCTCTCAAACACAAAAGATATGAGACAGAGAATCCCCTTTTGTAGAGAACACCATCAACCATAGTAAAATATGGTAACTCCCTCCTCACTCGTCTCCTCTCCTTCTCATCAGTGGGAAGTTGACCATCAGCCAGATAGCGAATATAGGGAATGACCCAAGAATCCTCATATGGATAGCTCACCATGACAACATTCAGAGAAGGGTACAGAGGTATGCTAGGTGATGCCAAAGTGCTTTGAACCACCGTTGTTGTGCTGCCGGGCTGCTTTGTACTTGTAAGTCTTGACAAGATGTCCGCTCTGGTGTTTTCCTCTCTGGGCACATGCTTGAACTCTAAAACTTTAAATCTTCCCTTCAATTCATTAACACAATTCAAGTACAATTGAAGTTGCGGCTCCTTCGCTTGGTACTCCCCCTGGATCTGCGAAATCACCAATTGAGAATCACTACACAGTGTGACTGCTGATGCTCCGATGTCAATCGCTACACGGAGACCGGCCAAGCATGCTTCGTATTCAGCCTGGTTGTTGGAGGTCTTGAAATTGAATCGGAGGGAAATTTCTAGGTGTACACCATTATCACTTTCTACCACAACACCTGCTCCATAACCTTTGCTATTCGACGATCCATCAACGTAAATGGTCCAATGCGCTCGAGGGGTGGCAGGGTCCGCCCCAGTCATCTCCACAACAAAATCAGCCAACACTTGCGCCTTGATGGCTCCTCGAGGCTCATACGAAATTTCAAATTCAGACAACTCGATAGACCATTTTATCATCCTTCCGGCGAGGTCTGGCTTGCTAAGCACTGAACGGAGAGGCAAATCCGTTCTCACCAGTACTGGGTGCGCGTGGAAATAGGGCCTCAACCGTCGTGATGCCCACACGACTGCTAGAGCAGCTTTCTCAATCTTCTGATACCTTCCTTCCGCCCCCTGAAGCGTCTTACTAGTAAAGTACACCGGCCTCTGCCCTTCAGGGGTTTCTTTAACCAGGGCCACGCCTAGGGCTTCATCAAGTCTCACCAGGGTCAGGCTTAACTAAAATTGGTGGACTCGAGAGAACGACCTTGAGTTGTTGGAAGGCTTGTTCTTGCTCCTCTCCCCATTCAAAATTCTTGTGTTTCTTCAACGCCTTATACAGGGGAAGGGATCTGTGTGCCATTTTGGGCATGAAACGAGCCAGAGCGGCTACCTTCCCATTCAATGATTGGACTTCCCTCAGGCTCCTGGGGCTCTGCATATCCAAGATTGCTTGACACTTCCCAGGGTTAGCCTCAATGCCTCGCTGGGTCAACATGAATCCCAAGAATTTCCCAGCTGGAACTGCAAAGGTGCATTTTAAGGGGTTTAACCTCATGTTGTACTGTCGAAGCCTAGTGAAAACTTGGCGCAGATCTTCAATGTAGTCTCCTCCAGCGGGCGTTTTGGCTATAATATCATCTATATAAACTTCGACCAGCCTAGTGTGCATCCCTTCAAAGACTTTGTTAATCATGCGCTGATAGGTAGCGCCGGCGTTCTTCAATCCAAAAGGCATGACGGTGTAGCAGAAAACACCGCGGTCATTGATAAAGGTAGTTTTCTCTTGGTCTCCCTCCCACATTAGAATCTGGTTATACCACGAATAAGCATCCATGAAACTGAGGTACTGGTAACCAGATGAATCATCCACCATGCGATCAATGTTGGGTAGGGGATATGGATCCTTGGGGCAGCAACGGTTAAGATCCACATAATATATGCACATTCTCCATTTGCCATTAGCTTTCTGCACCATAACTACATTAGAAAGCCAAGAAGAGTAGCGTATCTCCCTTATAAAGCCCGCTTTCAACAACTCCTCTGTCTGCTCACAAGCTGCCCTCTGCTTCTCCGGTCCCAACCTCCTCTTCTTCTGGGCCACCGGTCTTGTTTCAGGGTACACATCAAGCTTGTGGCAACAGAAATCAGGGTCCATCCCAGGCATGTCTGCTGCTGTCCATGCGAAAAGATCCTTGAACTCCTGCAAAAGGGCTAATAAGCGTTGTTCCATAGCAAACTCCAGCTTATCATTGATGTGCGTGACCTTCTCTGGGGAATCCCCTAAGACAACATCCCTGGAACCACCATCCGGTATGGGCTTAGAGGGATTGAGTGGATCAATCTTTAATTCCGCTCTGGGGTCCAGATCAATTAGACTGACAGACCCTGCCACTGTTCCTCCGTCGTTCAGCTTCCTCTTCTTGTTGAATGCTTCCAACTTGACCATGTTGAGGCTCAGGTTATAATAATATCGAGCCATCTCCTAATCACCACGGAGAGAGGACACACCGTTGTCCTTGTCAATGAATTTGATCAAGAGGTGAGGAGTGGATACAATTGCTTCCATCGCATTCAGTGTAGGACGGCCTATGATACCGTTGTATGGGGATTCCACATCAATCACCAGAATTCTTGACTTGACTGTTCTCGCTCCAGGCTCTCCTTCAAAAGAAATCAGAGTGTCAAGATACCCCTTGGTGGGTTGCTTGGCTCCATTAAACGCTGTGAGTTCTTGCGTGTAAGGTTGTAAATCTGCATCATTGAAACCCATTCGTTTGAAACAATTATAAAAGATAACATCACAAGAACTTCCCTGATCGACGAGGATCCTCTTGACATCCTTGTTGGCTATGACTGCCACGATAAATACTGCATCATCACCTCCTGGAATTGTTGGGCCAAAGTCATCATCAGTAAATGACACCGTCGGAGCTGCCATCCCGTCCCTGAAAGGGCGGTTATCCCTTGGTTTGCCCTGGACAGACAGAATCATCCTGTGGTGATTCTTCCGTGCAGTGATTGACGCTCCTCCTCCCGCAAATCCTCTAGCTATGATCTCAATCACTCCCCGTCTGCCCTGCCTCTGCTGCTGGGGCATGTTATTTTGTTGGGCACCTCCAGCAATCACTACTCCCTTCTGCTTTTCAGCTGCAGTGAACTTCCTTACCGGATTACGTGTATTATCATCTTCGTCATCAGGATCTCTACTCCTTTTTTCCATCCTCTGAGGCTCGTCTACAGATTTCTCCTTGAACAAATACTGCTTCAGTTTTCCTTCTCGAATGAGAGTTTCCACCGTATTCTTTAATGCCTTGCACTCATCAGCATTGTGTCCTGTCTGTTCATGGAAAGTACAATACTTGCATAGGTTACCACCCCTCTTGACTGGGGATGGTTTCCTTATACCAAAGACGTTCAACATTGGCCAACCAACCTCCCTCATGATTTGGGAGTGCCTGGTGTTCAACGGAGCATAGTTGTTGAACGATGATACACGCCTATCTCGTGGATGCGGGCGAGCGTTTACAAAGTCTTCTCTAAAGGCATGCTTCTCAGGTCTCACTCTCTCCTTTTCTCTCCGTGGCTGCTGAGTAGGTGCTGAAGGCTTCATTCTTATTGCGGTTGCCTCCAGATGCATCTCTATGCCCACGTATTTGGAAGCTTTCCTTTGAAACTCCTCGAAGGTTGTTGGGGGGCTCTTTGCCAAAGATAGGGCAAAGGCTGAACCAGGCTGAAGAGCTTCCACTATAATATGAAGTTGTATGGCCTCCGTGAGGTTGGGGACCAAAGCTGCCTCCTTATAAAACCTTTTCAAGAACTCCTTAAGAGTTTCAGTTTCTCCCTGCCTTATCTGGGCCAGGGTGTGAGAAGTTCTTGGGATATCCCTAGAGATGACAAAATGGCTTTCAAATACAGCGGCCATTTCCTCCCAAGAGTCTATAGATCCTGAGGGTAAGCTTTTAAACCAGCTGAGAGCCTCCTCCGTTAGTGTTCTTGGGAACATCCTACACATAACATCTTCATCTGCTCCCAAATACATAGCTTCATACACATAAGCATCCAAATGCTTAGTGGGATCGGTTTCTCCATTATACTTCCCTATCGACAGTGGCTGAGTTGTTTGCAAATGTTTCGGGATGGCAATGCTCATCAGCCTTCTTGAGAAAGGGACACTGAGCTTGTACGTCCCTGAAGTCACCACCGCCTGCTCCCTTCTCCTGGTACTGACTCTATCATCAGAGTCTTGAGTCTGCTCTCTCTCTCTTCATACGTGGGGATCTTCAAATACTAGGGGCTGTAGACCTGCCCCTCGCTGATGCGTGGTGAGTCTCTTCTGCATGGGACGTTACCCTGTCCCCAGCTCCTCCTCTCTCCCGCTTCAACTCCATCAGCTCCTCCCTGAGTTGCCTGATAACCTCATCGTGAGGGTCAAGCGTTTGTACTTGCACCATCCTCCGGGTTTGAGTTACAGGGGACTCGAAGACAAGTCTCCTTCCAGTCTGTTGATGGGTCACATCCTCCACGTGACCATCAACGAAATCTCTCCCATCACCTTCCATCGTGACAACCAAACTTCTACGAAAATGGGAATAACTCTAACGAGTCCCACTGGGCGTGCCAATAAACTGGTCTGAACCGGGGTCTAGGATCCGGTGTGGGACCAGCCACAAGAATATAGGTGTTTTTAGGGTTTGCACACCGGAACAGTGAGTATCCGGTGTATTAATCCGGTCTCTAAATGGGAGAAGCCGGTCTTGTTGTCCTGGAGATCCTTCACACCAGCGTTTCGCGTTGCAGGGGGGCGAAAGGTGGTGCCACCTGCGAAGATTCTCCGACGCTCAAGTTAGAAGAGTGTAAGAACTCAGTGAATGCTCAAGCGATGTAATAGTAAAGTGTAAGTTAGAACAACGTAACCTTGCATGTGTATTGAAATAAGCTATTTATAGTTAAACGTAGGAAATGAATCGTTGGGTGCAAGTGGGCCCCTTGGTTCTGCTAGCGTGTGAAGTGTGTCAATCAAAGTGGCTCAGTACTCAGAGTGTGTCAGGGGGGTAGGTCAATTATCAGAGTACGATCCTATAGGAAGAAGAGAGGATAATCACCTTTCCGCATAATCTGCTGACACATGTACTTGCTTTCTGAGGCCATTGACGTGACATATTTTGCTACATACAGTATCTTCGCTGATAAGTTATTAGGGGCTCTTATCTCGCTATGACTGAGAAACTAACAGTTATATAAATGTTCTGTGAAAATGAACAATGATTCGTTATAGAGAAAATAAGTGGGGCGGTTGTGAGATGAGAACGGAAGGCCAGACATCGGATATCCGGTGTGGTAATGTTGAACCAGGACACCAGTTTTCCTTACATAAGGTCACTCTGACGTCACAAGATCGGGGCCGGTATCCAGACCGGATCATCTGTCCCCTAGCTTGTATGAGGGACTGCTAAGTTGCTCATATGAGCTACACAACTCTAGAGAAGTCTGGATGCCGGTGGTACATTCTGGAAGGTCTTTGGAAGCTCTGTTGCATCCGCTCTAATAAACGAGTGACCGCTCTTCTTGCGCTGCGTACAACGGATTCAGACAGCGTAAAATAAATGATGGAAATCCCAAGAGTCTTTGAGAATCAAAACCCTTGGTATTCGAAAAGTGGTTGAAAGGCATTAAATGCGCATGGCATGATTGGACATTAAATGCATTTTTTACGCACGAGCCATCATTATCCAAGAGTGTAACCGTCGATTGGGCTTATTGGGCCTGGATTCAAACTGAAAGGGGGGCCCATTTTGCCAAAACGTTTACTGAAACGTTACCATTTTCACGCTCGTACGTGACGAAACGACGGAGTCGTTTCAATTTGAAAGGTTGCGTTTTGAGGCAAGCATTGTGACCTTCGACGGAACACTATGCCTCCTCGTTATCTATAAAAGGGGATCTTAGCAGATTTTGGAATCCACTCTTGTTTTCAAGCTTAGTGAACCTCTGCTCAAATTTCTTGGAAATTTCTCTACCGTCTTCAAACTTCTCAAAGATCTTCTTCCTTTAGGTAACCTCCCTTTTGTAACATCCCTCTTTTTAGAGGCAATTTTATCCTTGTAAATTTTAATTATGGAGGGTTTGTAAGCAAGAATAAGTCAATATATACCATGTTGATGGTCTGAAGTACCTCAAAAATGTCATTTTTGCACGTAATAATAGAATTTATATGGAATATTAGTGAAATTATGCAAAAACCGAGTGAAAAGGGCTCTGTTCCGAGTGACAGAGAAGAATTCCGAGTGAAGGATTAGAAATTCTAAGTGAAGGAGAGAATTCCGAGTCAGTACCATGTTTTCCGAGTAAAACATGACTGAGAAGGCTACCACCGAGTGGAGTCCTGACCTGAGAAGCAATTCTGAGTGAAGAGTGTTCAAAAGAATCACTTCTGAGTGAAAATCCGAGTGAAAACACCCTAGAAAGGCTCGGTTCCGAGTTGAATGTTTCCTTTTCTGAAGGAAATTACTATGGCTGGAGCATTCCGAGTGAAAGAATGCATAAATGCTTCTATTTATGTTGATTTGATGCTTCCTTTCTGATTGAAGTATGTTATGGAAACAATTGGGAAGGCTTCCGAATGGTTTTGCTTAGGAAACCGAGTGGAAAATGGTGGAGGAAGTCAATTCCGAGTGAGATACACTCCACTGGACCAAAACCGAGTGAGAGAAGTACGTGTGGGTATTGGTCCGAGAGGTAATGGCCTAAACCGAGTGAATTGAGTGAAGGAAGACTCGGATTTCCGAGTGAAGATTCTGAGAAAGAGAGGACTCGGTCTGAAGAGGTATTACCGAGTGAGAAACCGAGTGCCTGAGTCGGTTTCAAAGGAATTCCGAGTGAAGAATTGAAGCTCCACTCAAACGAGCCTTGAAATTGTTGATTCGGAAGTAGGAATTCCAGTCGGAATAGCCCTTAACCGAGTGTAATTCCACTCGGAATTCAGTGACAGAAGTGCGTATTGACTTCAATTTTGTCTTTTAATGATATTTAAATTCAATCGTGCGCATTATGGATGGTGGACGACCAGAAATGGACACTGACTCAGCATATATCTTATTAAATCCCTAGTGACCCTTCCATTAGCAATCCACTCACAGCCCACTCAGAAAAGCTGTCCCCCACTTGTTTTTCCACTCACTCTCTCCTTATTTAAACCAGCTCAAGGTCCTCAGAACTCACACGACCCAAACACCCTTCATCACTTCCTTTCCCAGCAAGTTTCTTTCTCTCTTTTCCCTTCTATTTCACTCGGATTTGAAGCAGGATAGTGAAGGGAACCTCTTTCTTCTCCTCCAGGAACTTCATTGAGGTAAGGGGGTATATTCTTGGGTGCCTTGTGGGAAAACCGAGTGAAGGACAGATTCAGTGTGTATGAATTAAATGCTTTATATTGTTATCTGTATATGCATGTATATATATATATATATATATATATATCTGTTACCGAGTGATGAATTGTGATATGACATGTACTTATTGGACTGAAAATACTAAGAATCATGGGTACCGTGTGATTTCCAGTGAAAAACTATGAATAAAAGATGAGTTTAATGATAACAGGTTCTATTTTAGGCCAATCCGATCGGTTTTGGTATCATTTCAATCGGATTCTTTATATTACCAACTCATTTTCATTCGAATATAACATATTTCACTCGGAAACACCATATTTCACTCGGAAAACACTCTATTTCTCTCGGACAGCATCTCCCAAGTCTTATTTTACTCGGAAATCTCTTTCTAAAATTATTTCACTCGGAACTTGTCTTAATTTCACTCAGAAAATATAATCATCTTTTACTCAGAACCCTTTTTCAGTAAATTCACTCGGAAAACACTCTATTGCTCTCGGTCAGTAGCTTCCCAGTCTTATTTCACTCGGTAAACACTTTATTTTACTCAGCAAGCAGTTATTCTACTCGGATTTATATTATTTCATTCAGACAGAACTCTTTTCAACTAATTTTACTCGGTAAACTCATGTTTCACTCGGAAAGTATCTTATTTTTACTCAGGAAACTCTTTTCCTACTGATTCCACTCGGAATCATACTTAATTTCATTCAGGAACTCATTTTCACTCAGAATTTAAGTAGCTTCACTCATGAAAACCTTTTCCAGTAATTTTAACTCGGTAAACACCTTAATTTCACTCAGAAAACTCCTTTTTGACTGAATACCACTCGGAAATATATTTTATTTCACTTAGAGACTCATTTTCACTCGGATTGACAAACAATGCTACTCAAGAAACCATTTTCCTACTGACTTCACACGGATTTATATTTTAATTCACTCAGAAATTTGTTTCACTCAGAATTCAAGATATTTAGTTAAGAAAATTATTTTTCAACTTCTGTTTCACTCGGATTACTTATTAATTTCAGTTAGAAAACTCTGCTCAGTTTATTTCATTCAGATTCATAGCTATCTCATGCGGAAAACTTATTTTTCACTCGGATTCAAGGTGTTCCAGTCGGAAAATAGCATTCCACTTCATTTCACTCGGATCCAAACTTATTTCAGTCGGAAAACAGCTTTTCCAGTGTCATTTCACTCGGATTTTTAGCCAGATCACTTGGAGAACCCTTCTCTGTATGATTCCACTCGGAATCATACTTATTTCACACGGATTTACCCCTGTCCCACTCGGAAAACTCTGTTTTTAGTGTTTTTCACTTGAATTCTCAATTGGAAACTAATCTTCAATACTTGTTAAGTTATTGGTAAGTTATAATTAACATTCTTATTCCATTATTATCATTATTTATTGTCAAACTTAATATTGTTATCCTTATTATTAGTTTTATTATCATTATACATTGTTAACATCTAAATTATGCGTAATTACATAAAGAACATATATTATTTTACTCTTTATAAAAGAATATATATAATAGATATATTTCTTTAAATAATAAACGAATATCTTACAAGGTTTAAATGATTGATGGAATTCAAAGAACTTGAGAATGATATGATGAGACTGGAAATACATAAGATACCCAAGGAATCAATTGATAAGATAAATGCATTTCGCATCATGAAAAAATTTTTGAAGAAGAAAAACCTCCAGAGCATACACTTGGTACAGTGAAGGACACTCACGTTCGATCTCCATGAAGAATCTTGGGAGTACAACTGGAACGGCAACCCAATGGCATCAGAGTCGCGCCTGATAGCCAGGTGAGACGATGCAATTCTAGTGTACTTTGACTAAATGACGGAGTGTAACTATGATCGTAGGGATCCAAGTTCCAAAAATATTTAAATCAATGATAAGAACCAATGAGTTCATTTGTACCACATGGAACTTGGGCGGACCCTGATCGCTCTAGATGATTGGAATGGTGATATTCCAAAGAATGAAGATGAAACGATTTATTGGGCCCACATGCATCATGAGACTTAACCAAAGATAAATCATAATAAATCCGAACTCATGCATTCATTACAACATATTTGATTGTTATAATTGTGAATATGTTATATGTACGATTTATTTCATGATAATATGCTTGATTGTTATAATTGTGAACATGCTAAATATACGATTATGTGATGACAACATGCTTGATTGTTATAAATATGCTAAATGTATGATCTATGTGACATTGTATGTTAACTGGATTATGTCCGCACCGGATGAACCAATCAGGGTCTTGGTTATACTCACCCTTACTGTTGAACATTTTTTAGAGGAATTAGAAACTCAAGAACCCGAGTGTGAAGATCAGCAATACGCTGAACCCATTGAGAATAATCATTAAGGATAGAATATTTATAAGCAGACACCGGATGACTGTATAATATTTAAGGGTGCCTGTGTGCCCCATTCTGTTAAGAGTACAATTATTTACAGTTTGTGAATGACTATGTGATATATACAATATTACTTCCGCTGATCTGCCATGTATTTATTTAAAAAAAAAATTCACTTTTTCTAAAAAACTGTTAACACTCTCGGTTAAATGGGATGAACCTACAGAAGGATTTGTCTTATCTAACCGAGGGTGTTACACCTTTCCTTCAACTCCTTGCAATTTTTGTTCATTCTGTTTCCACCATGCGTCCTGGAGCAGGCAACGCTGGTCCTTCAAACAGGGGCTGGTATCCAGACCGGATCATGTAGTAATGGAGTTTTTGAAAGCTTGAAGAGGGAGATGAAGGGTTAAGGAATTTGTATTGTTTTTGGTTTGAAGAGATTTGGAAGATTGAAGCCTAAATAATATTTCAATGGTTAGATTAACAATGAGGCGGTGGAAATGAGGCGGTGAAGGAAGAAGGAGACACAGAGAGTTTTCGAGAGAGAAGATATTTTCTTTCTTTTTTTTAATTTAATAACGGGTTCCTTAATAATTTTACATTTTATTGTCACGTTTTATTTTCGTTTAGTCTCACTTTAAAATCCGATTCACGAAATAAAAATATCCTTATAACCGGAATAAAATTTCCTATATTCTAAAATTTATTTCTTATTTTTCTGAGAAACTTTAATTTTTCACTATTTAACTATCGATTCAAATTTAATTAAAAATTGGGCTGTGACACTCACTATATATATATATATATATATATATATATATAAAGAGAGAATATTCCATATGCTTTCAAGACTTTTTAATTCATTTTATAACTTACAATAGAGTTTGAATTAAATCAATCCAATAGTTGAATTATGTTATAATATTATCACTGGTGATTTTTACATATAAAATGTTGGAAAAGTCTAACATTCATAAGTAGATAATCTTGATAGCTAATATTTGCTTTTATTATAAATTACCTAAATTTTATTAAAATTAAGTTGATTGATAAAATATCAAATGATTAGTGAATTATAGAAATTTTATATGTGATCTACTTAATAGTAATTGTTTATTCAATGGTTAGATTAACAAAATTTAATGTGTAATTCTGGTTTTATTATAAATTACAAAGTAGAGTGAGTCTTGAATACTTATTGAGTAAACGTATTCCTCGTTGTGTGTGTATATGTATATATTGATTGTGAGGGTATTATAAATTACAAAGTAGAGTGAGTCTTGAATACTTATTGAGTAAACGTATTTCTTATTGTGTGTGTATATGTATATATTGATTGTGAGGGTATAGTAGAAATTATTAAAAATAAAAATAAAAAGGAGTTCATCTTGCTAAGTTATTTTTTAAATTTATAAATTTCCTTTTTCTGTGTAGGTTTGTTGAAGATGCATCCCCCTTACCCAAGTTGTTTACAAGGTTGTTTCTTACCTTTTTTTGAGTTCAAAGTGTAGTCAATATAAGTGCCTATAAGATAAATAAATATTTTTTATTGTCAAATGAAAGAATCTTATAATAAAGTAACAAATTTTATATTACTTAAAATTTGAAAAATTAATTATATATAGCACCATATAAAAAATTAAAATACTTTTCATATATGTCACTCAATCATTTGCTAATAGTAGTAAGAAGAGATAATAAAGTAGTCTAATAGTAACAATATCAAAGTGATGGAATGGTGTTTTAAAAATTAAATTTTCACTAATATTTAATTATAAGACATGACTCTATCTAGTTACTTGATATAGACTATATTTTCATGTTTGATCTCTCCTATTTAGAAACTTGAATTTTCTTGATAGTCTATATAAAAACTCGATTTTGACACCAAAACTAATAAAAATACGAACAACCAAATATTAAATATTAATGAACTCATCTTAAATAATAAAAAAATGAGCCTCTAAAAACTTAATCTATACAAAATATATATTTAATTATCAATTTTACATATTTAATTTAATTTTAATATATTTTAATATCATCATAAATTTAAATTTAATATGGAAAATATAATGTGTATTTGTAAACTATAATATATCATAAATTTGATTCGTTTTAAATTATGATTTATTTTAGAAAGCCATATAAAAGTTAAAACAAAATTGTTTAGATACGTTAAAAGTATTTTTTTTGTCAAAAGTCTAAATTCAGCTTCTTAAATTAAATAGACTTTTCAAAGAGTCTTAATCTCGTCTTATTATTAACACTATACCTTAAATAAGTTAAGCATTAAGCCTAAACGGGTAATTTCACTTATTCTCATCCCTAACAAGTGAAATGTCATTATAAACATTAGTTACACGTGCCTTGAGACTCTGAAATTTAAAAAATTCTATTTTATAAACTAAAATACACAACAACTTCTAAAATTGATTCTCCTTTATTTATGAGCCCTATATGGGGGCACACCCTACCCACCGTTAGTGCCGCCCTTGTTGGTTGAAATGAGAGAGCTCAAAATCCTAGTTTGAAACCTTAATTTTTATTTTTTTAATGCATCTGTTATTTAATTTTCTCACTTTACAAAGTCTATACAATAATAATTTTTTAATTAAAATCATTCTTTTGATTTATTATCTTTAAAGGTTGATTAGATTTGATATCTTATCTTTATGGTTTATTTTTCTTTAGTCCATTATTTTTTTATCCAAGTTGGTCTTTTATATTTATAAATCCATCCCACATTTTCCTTCTTTTTGCTCCATTAATTACCTTAACAAAAATATTGTCATTCCATTTTATTTCATTTTCTATGAAGTGTGTCTATTTCTTGTTTAAATTTGGGTTATTGTTACTCACAATAAAAAAGATATCATGAATCTTGTTTATTAAAAAATATCATTTTTGTAAGTTTTATTTTTTTACTAAAGATGGGAAAATGTATTTTCCCATGAAATTTTTGTTCAAAGACCGACATGAATTTTTTTGAAGTACTCGATTTTAGTTTTCATCTGTAGGTAATCTAATTTAATTTTCAAATATAACCAACCAAATAATGTTATTGTTTAATTTCTTTCTTTTTTATTTATTAGTACAATTCAAATATTTTGATAATTTATCAGAGGAAATTTTTTCCGTGTTAAGAGATAATTTTTTGTTTTAATCATTTTATAAAAAGTTGACAAGGAACATAAGGCAACTACAAGACATTTAAAAAACATAAGGGCCTATTTGGGTCAGAAAAACATAAAAGACCAAATCAAAATAAATCCTCAAGATTGGAGACTAATTTGGATAAAAAAATATAAATGGTCTAATTAAACCAACTAATAAACTGTTATTCTACCATTTTATTTAGTATATTTCCATATGATTTTTTTTTGTGAGAATGCAATACATTATTATTATAAGTCATCACCTTTACTTGCTTATTATCCCTTCTTTGAGATCCTAAAGGGGTTTTGGCATTTGGTGTGGTATAACGAGAGTGATTCATTCCATTGTAAAGGTCAGTGGAGCATGAGCTCTAAAGCTTTGTAACTTTCCCTTATGGTATATATCTTTTTTTAGAATAGTCCAGGTGAAAATTACGAATGAAAATAGGTCAGACCACTCGTTAATGGCCTATGGCCCAACTTATTTAAGACCTAGTTTGACTTAACCTTTCTAATAAAAAGATTAGACTAAGGTTTTTCAAAAAGTCTATTTGATTAAAGAAGTTGAGTTTAAGTTTTTAAAAAAAACCTTTTCTACTTAGTGGACTAGTCTTTCTAAGATTTTATATATATTTTTATAAAATTGATCGTAAATCATAATATGTTACAATTTATAAAAATACACATAATGAACCATAGATTATAAAATTAAAACTAAAATATATTATTTTATGTGGGTTGTTAACATTTTAGATGTCTATTAATTTGTTTATGGTAAGTTCATTGATTTATTTTATAATTCATGTGCGTAAGTAGGTATTTTGAAAGGGAGCCTAAGACTAAGTAGAACTAAGACATGGTTGAGCTCAATACAAAAGGAAATAACTTTGGGAAGCATCTTGTGATGTGAAGTCCATGTATGGAGCTTTAAGCTTTAAGGACTAGAAATGCTTATGTTGTTTATTTGTATCTGGGCCTTAGAGGTGTTTATTTTGTTAAGATGGTTAAATAATCATGAATTGAGCAAAGAGAAAATAACTAAGGATTAAAATCTTTTTTGAAGGACCAAAAATGAGTTAAAGATAAAAAACACATTCACACTAGATTGAAAAGTGTAATTTGGGCCAAAAGTTGGGTCTTGGTTTGAAATATTATGGACATTGGTTCAAACTAACTACTCCATATTTGGCTTATTTTTTTACCTTCTGACTTATTTCTAGAAGGTGTTGTCTTTTGAGTAACTAGACATATTTTATTTTCATTTTTAGGAATTCATTTTGCTATAAATTAAGTATTGAGTCCTTAAAAAAAGACATACCAACTACTCTGTATTTTCTCTTGCATGAGTTATTCTCTTTCTTGCTCTCTTCTAACTATTTTCTTTGTCATAGGATTCAGTTGTAATCCTTTGTTTTTGTTTTGTGCTCTTGGACTAGAGTGTTTGGGTCTAAGGTGAGAGATAGTAATTTTCAAGATACCTTAAGGCTACTTTGATCCTATTCATTTTAGGAAATAAGTTATGAGGAAGTTTTAAATTTGAGTTAAGTAGTCTAAGAGTTGTAAACAGATACCATTTTAATCGTTTCATATTATAGTGCAAAGTTATAAGCCTTTGGGTTGAGAGACTAGATTATAGCGGTGGTGTTCGAACCAGGATATATTTTGGTGTGCTCTTTCTTATCCTTATTCCTTTACTTTATTATCTATTTCTTTCCTCAATGGTTTATATTTACTCTTTAAGTCATATTTACTTAAGCTTTTTTATTTAAACATTTCTCAAAGATTCTTTTCTAAATTGCTTATATAAAAAAGTTATTTAAATCAATTACTCCACTATTATTTGCTTCTGCTCTTTGTGAGAAAAATCCAAGACTTAATTCACTTCCTCTTAAGTTTGAGACCACTTTCCAATAAGTGGCATCAGAGTTTGGTCTCTTATATTAAAGCTTCACAGCTTAAGAGAATGACCTCAAATAGAAGGTTGGGAGAGGGTGTGACTATTAATGGACCGTTAGCATTTAACAACATTGGATATACCTTTTGGAAAGCTCACATGTAAATCTTTATCAAGTCAGTCGATGAAGATAAATGAAGTGTTATTTTAAATGGCCCTAATTTACTAATGCACATTATTGATGCTAAAATGGTTGAAAAACCAAAGGATCTTTAGACGGATGAAGAAAAAAGAAAAGGTAAATTAGATTTGAAAGGTAAAAATATTATTTTCTCTGCTCTTGATCATGATGAAGTTTTTAGAGTTATAAATTACAAATCTTCCAAAGAAATTTGGGGTATTTTACTAGTTACTCATAAAGGAACCAGTGAAGTTAAAAGATCTAGAATAAATTGCAATATCTTTGATATTAAAATTTAATTTATTTTACCGTACAACATTAATTAAATATTATTAGAGATGAAATTTAATTAATTTAGATAAATTAGGGATTTTTTCTAAATTATTATAAATTAATTGTGAGGTGTTAATAAAGTAAGGAGATTAAAATAATTAATTTTTGGGTGATGAATTAGGAAATTAAAGTTGAATTAAATAGTGAAGGTAAAATATGAGTTACCATGAAGTAAAAATGAATTTTTATTAAAGGAAATAAAAGAAAATAGAAAAGAGATTGTGAAAGGATAAAAATGTCCTTATGGCTAAAAAACTAAAATCCCATTTTTTTCTTTCTTCTTTCTTCTTTCTTCATGTGCATGTGAGACGAGAGAAAAATAAAAAAGTATTTCTCCATGGCCATATGACTCTAAAGCTTGGTTGGAGCTCGATTTCGCGATGAAACTTAAAATTGATCGTATATTTGGACTTATGGAAATGAGGTGAGCATATTAGTAACTCCAATTTCTAGTTTCGATAGCTCATTCTCTAAACCAAATTTCACCCATAATGGTGGGGTTTTGATTTCACTATATTTTTGTACTTTGAGCTTATAAATTGGAAGTTTGGAATGATAAGTATGGCCATTCATTAACATGTTTTTGTTCCGGTGCCCGTAAACTATGAACCAAGGATCGTCGAGGCGTTGGCCAAAGAGGAACCCGAAATCAAGAGCGTAATTAATAGAGGTAAGTTTCGGAAGCCCTAAAAGTGTATTTAGAGTTGTTTCAGTCAAGTAAGTTTTGATTTTTAGGGTCGAATTGCTAATCGATTTTGTAAATTCCTTAACTTATAAATATTGGGTGTACCTAGCTCAGAGAACAAGAGTCGAAAGCTTGAAATAGAGGTAAGGGGTATTCGGAGTATTAATTAATTATAAATGTTATTTAACGGCCATTGACGTTTAGAAAAAAGAGTATAATTAGCATTAAATACATAGTTTAATTATGGTATGATCAATATAATTTTCTACATAGGAATTTTGACTAGATGTAAGATTGGTAATGATGAAAATGAAAAACTAAAAGTATGTTGCATAATTATGTATAGTGGTGAAAGAATGAAATTGATAATTAGCTTATATTGAAATTGAATGGATAGTATATATATATATACATATATATATATATATATATAAAAGAATATATGTATCTGAATGAGTTTATGAACCTGTGATGATGAATTGCTAATTGTAAGAGAATTTTATAGTATGAAATTATGATATTGAGTGTGAAAAGTTATGAATGAAGTTACATCAAAGTGTATGTGTAAATTTATATTTAAGTGATTGATCAATATTATGATTGAAATTATATTAATATATGTATGTACCTGAGTGGTTGATGTGAGATTAATTGAATATTATTATGCCTGAGTGGCTTTGTGTTATTATGATATGGATTGAGTATTTATGTGCTTGCTTTCAATTGATGTAAAAATAAATATTGATGATAGATAAAGAATTGAGAAGTGGTGTATGCCTGAGAGGCCGCCATTTGATTTGATATGAAATGCTTGAGTAGCTAATTAAGAAATTGAATGCATGAGTGGCTAAGTTGAGAAATTTGAATGTTGTGATGGCTTGAGTTGTTTTATGGCCATTAGTGCTAAATTATTAAAGAGAATTAAAAAGGCCATTAGTAGAAGTGATTAAAAATGAATATATGTGATTCTATGTGATTTGGACAATTGCGCGGTATATTTCACCCCTCAGTTTTTACTCCAATGGTCAAGTAGGATTTCGTTGAGCTACCTAGTGGTCAAGAAGGACCCGGTGGTTGAGGTGGAGAGCCACGCAGGGCTAAATGGACCAAGTAGGGTTCACGTGGTGTCAAGTAGGACTCCTAGCTGAAGGCTGATCCATTTTTAATATCCAAATATTATTGAGTTTAATTCAACTTGAATGAGAGTCAGTGGTGTATTGTGTACTTGATAATCGATGATAAATTCCTTATATAATGCCTTGATGAATATTTAGAGTGGTGATGATGAATTAATATGTAATTATATGTGTGTATATGGTTATTGTAGTCTGAGTGGCTCTTAGTGTTGAAATTGTAAATGTATGTGAACGATAATTGAGTATGAATGCTATGATGAAGGCAGGATATGTTGAGAGAATGCTTAACAAATTATGTGGTAAATATATATATATATATATATATATATATATATATATGAGCCTGTTTTAATATGACTAATGTTATGCCTTTTTTAATTTTGAGTTTCTATGTTGATTAATATGTTCGGTACTCACTCTTTTTGTTGTTATTTATTTTAGTAACTAATGATAGGCATATCATGGACACTATAGAGACAAGCACCAAATGATCCTGAGATGCCAAGGAATGATGGATGAATTTGTATTGTTTGTAATAATGTAAATTATGAGTACTTGTTTAAATAATTATGTTATGATATCTTATATTGTGTGTGTATTTCACTTTGGAAGGCATAAAGTCATAGTATCTTTTTGAATTACATGATTATATAAAGGTACTATTATGTGTGTGAATGGTTGATGATAGATGGTGCAGAGCCAAGTAGATAGTGATGATGAATTATATATGTTATGCCTATGTATTGTAGATATGGAGTGAAATGGAACCGAGCCAATATATGGATGAAACTCTATGTTATGGCAGGTGATCTGTCCTGAACCGGGGTCAAGAGTTCCGGTGTCGGGTCAATCACAAATAGTAGAAAGATTACGTCTCTGAAGACCGGTTGTATGAGTATCCGGTTTGTATATCCGATGTCCCCGTATGGGAAGAGAGTGGATTGGGCGTCCGGGAGGTCCTTCACACCGGCCTCACGCGTTGATGTGGGCGAAAGGTGGTGTCACCTACGAAGATTCTCCGACGCTCAAGTCAGTGATCATATTCCAAGTAAGGAATGTATTCAGAGAGTAATTGTAAGTTGATCGAAAAAGATCCCCCTCTCCATTGATGAAGAGAGTTCATATACCTGATTGGCTCGATATTCGAGGATTCGTTAGTGGGGAACCACTAACCTCCAATAACGCTGTAAATTATTATTTTATTGCGCACTTGCCAGTATGATTGGGTCAAGTGGCTATTTTATATTGAGCGTAAATAGTATAAGCTAGAATTAGGGAACAAGTTAATCATTCCCGTGAGCAGATTTTGGCTCGTAGTGCAGGGAATTATTGATCGGTCCCTGTAGCAATGCCTTTTGTCTTCTGCATAGTGACGTGTGTGTTATCCGGTGTCATGGTGTTATCCTGGACAACCGGTATAGGGAGAGCGCCTGATACGGAATTAGAGTTCGGATGTATACCGATGACACCGGTTACACATTGGTGAATTGACAAAGACGTTGAAATATGTCTTGTAGAATGGATACCGGTATTGAGACCGGATCATATGTCCCCTAGCTTGTGTGAGGGACTGTAAGTTGCTCATATAAGCTACACAGTTCACGAGAGGTCTGCATACCGGCGTATCCCTCAAGAATGCAAGTTATGTTTTTCCACATGTGTATTGTGCAATATTGTGATGCCATGAAGAGTAATATAACTTAGATGTTTATATCCTTTCAGTATTCTATAATCTGTTCAGTGTGATTAATCTTGAGGTTGGATTGAAATAATTGCCTCATAAAATTAATCAAATCAGTTAAGATAAATAAGCTTTAAAATGGAGAAATATATAAATGAATACTGTCCCCAAGTATAAGTATGTGAAGGGATTGGTACCTCTCACGGGGCGTTACCCTTAATTCTTTTGGGGAGAGAAAGAGTCGATCTGTTGTTCCCGACAGTGGTGCACAGGACGGATGACTAGCAATGATCCGTATTGATCCCAATCGTCGATTCAGAGAGTGGGTGTGATCGAGATTATCCGTTCTGAATGAAGTGTTTCATTCGTAGGAGTACGGATTGGGTCTTGAAAGACTTCCACCATAAAGAAGATGATGGGAATTGTCCGCGCCAGGAGTTACATCATCAAATCACAGAATAGGTGATTGAGATCATCCGTCCTGAGGGAATTAGTCTTTGGCCGTCCTTAGAGTTCGGTTTTAGTCTTATAATTCGAGTAAGACTTCCGGAAGGAATATTTCCGATGGACCCTTCTTGTGCGGAAGATTTCCAAGTGATCCCTCAAGTGAAATATTTCCGAGTAGGGTGTCCCCGAGGGGGGTGTCCCCGAGTGTGACACTTCCGCGTGGGATTGCACTGAGTGGAACATTTCTGACTTCCATATAGTATGGTACCGAGTGAAGCATTTTCTGAACGAAACACTTAAGGACAAAGAAATGCTTCGACTTCAAATGAGTGCGCCTCAGGTAGAGATTTTCCCGAGTAAACAATTCCTGACTGAAACTTCAGAGTGAGATTTCTTCAGCTTACAGAATTCAAGAGTCGGACTTCAATGAGAGATTGCCGAGTGAAGAATTTAAGAGTCTATCATCGAACTTGAAGTGTTTCCGAGAAAGGAATTCCCAGGAGAAATATTCTCGAGTGAATTCGATACCGATTGATTCTTCAATAGCAACCGACCAAGTCTAATAGCCGTACTCGGAGTATGGTTTAATCCTACCATTCGAGCCTTCAGTCGGTGTTGGATTTTACCCATTCACCATTTTCTTCACTCGGTGTTGGATTTTACCCATTCACCATTTTCTTCACTCGGTGTTGGATTTTACCCATTCATCGGCCTTCAAATGGGGTTCGGTGCAATCCTACAACCCATTTCCTGAGGTTCGGTTCAATCCTACAACCCAGGTCTTCAATGGCATTCGGTTTTCTCCTACTAGCCGTACTTGGAGTGCGGTTCAATCCTACAATCCAAGCCTTCAACCGGTGTTTGGTTCGATCCTACTAACCGTACCTAGAGTTCGGTGCAATCCTACAATCTGGGCCTTCAACACGGGGTTCGGATCAGGGCTAATCCTGAACCTACTGCGCCCGTTACTCGGGGTTCAGCGTGGTTTCGAAGATGAACCAGCTTACTGCGCCCAAGCCTTCAAATGGTGTTCGGTTCGATCCTACTAACCATACTTGGAGTTCGGTGCAATCCTACAATCCAAGCCTTTAACCGGTGTTCGGTTCGATCCTACTAACCGTACCCAGAGTTCGGTGTAATCCTACAATCTGGGCCTTCATTCGGTGTTGGATTTTACCCATTCACCATTTTTTCTCTCGGTGTTGGATTTTACCCACTCACCGGCCTTCATCACTTGGTGTTGGATTTTACCCATTCACCGACCTTCATCACTCGGTGTTGGATTTTACCCATTCACCAGCCTTCGAATGGGGTTCGGTGCAATCCTACAACCCATTTCCCACTCGAGGAGTTACATCATCAATACACAGAATGTGTGATTGAGATCATCCGTCTTGAGGGTCTTCGTTCATCCCTCGAGGAGTTACATCGTCAATACACAGAATGTGTGATTGAGATCCTCTGTCCTGAGAGTATCTTGTCACAACGGAGTTGTGCGTTGAGTAAAATGATGAAGACAACAGGTAAGCAGATGGAAAATTTCATTAATTATGAAGTACAATACAAAAGAAGGAAAGAGAGCCAGGTCGGGGTTATGCCTCGTTAAACCTTCTTGGTAAAATTCGATCGGAAAAACCCAAGTAAGGAAAAAGAGTGCATACCGTCTTACTGACTAGCTATAACAGCTGGGGGCGTCCTTAGCTTTAACGGCTTGATACAATGACCTCTCGGGGGCCCTGATGTTGTTGGGGCATAACACTTTGCTGTTCATGCTCGCCAATCCGGACTCCCCTTGGCTTTTCCGAAATAGTTTCTTTGAAAAGATACTGTTTAAGTTTACCCTCTCGGATTAGAGCCTCGATAGTATTCTTCAAAGCCCGACATTCATCTGTTAAGTGGCCCTCTTGTTCATGGAATTCACAATACTTCTAAGGGTCTCCGTGCTTACAAAGTTGGGGCGGCATCCTGACCCCTATGCAGCAAGTGTTGGCCATCCGATCTCCCTCAAAATCTAAGAGCGTTTGGAATTTAACGGAGCATAATTGCCAAATACATGTATCCGTTCTTCCTGACTCGAAGAAACAGGATTATCAGAGACATTGCCTTGGGACGGCGTCTCCATGCGTTCCGATCTAGGCCAATTCTTTTCTCTCCGTTGTTGATATGGCGTTAAGGATTTCCTTTTAGCTGCTGTTGCTTCCAAGTGCATTTCTATGCCCACGTATTTTGAAGCTTTTCTCTGAAACTCTTCCAACGTCGTTGGAGGACTCTTTGCCAAAGACAAAGCAAAGGCGGATCTAGGCTATAAGGCCTCGACAATGATGTGAAGCTGAATGGCCTCCGTGAGGTTGGGGACCAAAGCAGCCTCCTTGTAAAACCTCTTCAAGAACTCCTTAAGAGTCTCAGTCTCTCCTTGCCTTATCTAGGCCAAAGTGTGAGAAGTTCTTGGGATGTCCCTGGAGATTACGAAATGGCTTTCAAATACAGCTGCTATTTCCTCCCAAGAATCTATGGAGCCTGAGGACAGGCTCTTGAACCAGCTGAGAGCCTCCTCCGTCAGTGTTCTTGGGAACATCCTACACATGACGTCTTCATCTTCCCCTAGATACATGGCTTCATAAACATAAGCATCTAGATGCTTAGTGGGATCAGTTTCTCCATTGTATTTTCCGATCGACAGTGGCTGAGTCATTTGCAAGTGCTTAGGGATGACAACACTCATGAGTCTCCTTGAGAAAGAAACGCTGAGCTTGTAAGTCCCAGAAGTTACCACTACTTGCTCCTTTCTCCTGGTACTGACTCTATCACCAGAGTCTTGGGTCTGCTCTCTCTCCTCGTACGTAGGGATTTTTGAATACTGGAGGGTTGTAGATCAATCCCTCGCTGATGCATGGTGAGCATCCTCTGCATGGGACGTTACCTTGTCCCCAGCTCCTCTTTTTTCCCTTTGCAATTCTCTCAACTCCTCCCTCAATTGCCTGATAACTTCATCTCGAGGATCAGGGGTTGTCACTGGTACCATTCTCCTTGAATGGGTTACTGGTGATTCAAAGACAAATCTCCCCTCAGCTTGTTGATGGGTCACATCCTCCACATGACCCTCCACAAATTCACGTCCATCTCTTTCCATTGTCGACTACTAACTTCTGCAGAAAGTGGGAATAACTCTACCGAGTCCCACCGGGCGTGCCCATGATCTGTCCTGAACCGGGTCAAGAGTTCCGGTGTCGGGTCAATCACAAATAGTAGAAAGATTACGTCTCTGAAGACCGGTTGTATGAGTATCCGGTTTGTATATCCGATGTCCCCGTATGGGAAGAGAGCAGATTGGGCGTCCTGGAGGTCCTTCACACCGGCCTCACGCATTGATGTGGGCAAAAGGTGGTGTCACCTGCGAAGATTCTCCAACGCTCAAGTCAGTGATCATATTCCAAGTAAGGAATGTATTCAGAGAGTAATTGTAAGTTGATCGAAAAAGATCCCCCTCTCCATTGATGAAGAGAGTTCATATACTTGATTGGCTCGATATTCGAGGATTCGTTAGTGGGGAACCACTAACCTCCAATAACGCTGTAAATTATTATTTTATTGCGCACTTGCCAGTATGATTGGGTCAAGTGGCTATTTTATATTGAGCGTAGAGAGTATAGGCTAGAATTAAGGAACAAGTTAATCATTCCCGTGAGCAGATTTTGGCTCGTAGTGCAGGGAATTATTGATCAATCCCTGTAGCAATGCCTTTTGTCTTCTGCATAGTGACGTGTGTGTTATCCGGTGTCATGGTGTTATCCTGGACAACCGGTATAGGGAGAGCGCCTGATACGGAATTAGAGTCCGGATGTATACCGATGACATCGGTTGTACGTTGGCGAATTGACAAAGACGTTAAAATATGTCTTGTAGAACGGATACCGGTATTGAGACCGGATCATAAGGATATATTTGATATGATTGATGATGATGTTATATTGATTAAGAACTATTTATGATTTAGAGAAAAGGATATATATATGTGTATATATATATATATATAGAGAGAGAGAGAGAGAGAGAGAGAGAAAGAGAGAAATATTGAAGAGAAATGGCTAATTAAGCAAAATGAATAAGTGAATTTGAGTTCCAGTGGGCTTATGTCGTAAGCACCACATGTTTTGTAATGAATCTAGTCTTGATTAGGCCCATTATAAAGAAAACGCTTGGTGAGCTTTATAAAGGAAGAAAACCAAACATCTCATTTTTTTCATGTCTTTGAATGCAAATGCTTTATTTTGAATAACGGAAAGGATAACCTTGGAAATTTTGACGCTAAGTCTGATAAAGCTATTTTTCTTAGTTACTCATTAAATAGTAAGGCATATAGAGTTTCTAATAAAAGAACTTTAACTATTAAAAAGTCTATCCACTTATCTTTTGATGAATGTGACCCAAAGAAACTGGGGTAGGTAGTTGACTCTCTTACAAATAAACTTAAGGAGCTTAACACCAAGGATCAAGAAAAGAAATGTCTTATCCAACCACCTAAGGAGTGAAGGACCTCAAAGAATCATCCCTTTGAGAATGTGATTGGTGATTGTTGAATTTATGGCAAGTGTACCACTATCAAATGTAGTATAGAAAATTTAAGTTCAAGTGTCATTCCACTAGGGGTTGATGTCAATGGAAATCCATGGTTTGCAACTGAGTAAGCTTATATATGCAATGAAGTAAAACATTTTCATGATTAGAAAAAATTAAAGTGATTGATAAACAAAACTTAAATATAGAAGCAACAGACTAGGTATTGTGGAAAATCAATAAAGAAAGTTGGGATTGAATTTTATCTATCTCCCCCGGTCGTATCTTGATTATATAAATATATACAACATTCAAAATTATTGAACTTGATACAACATTCACTATTCATTTATATTAATCCCTCGAATATAAAATCCATAAAAAATTTCACAAACATTGATTCCTTAATCATTTAAAGAAACTTTCCAGCATTAAGATCAAATGTTGTACACATTTGGTATGTTGGAATCTATTCCTATCAATGTAACATATCGAGTATTTCATTCAAATCAGTTTTCTAGAATCATTTTCCAATAACTCAAGAAAAACAAAATAAAGAATCTATTAATCAGATAGAATCAAGCATTAAGAACAGAATGAAATACCAAAGCTCAATAGAAATGAAGATGCCATATATATATATATATCACCAAAGGTATGACAGGTTTAATTTGACTACATTCAATCCTAAAAGATGTTTAGCTACTCATGGTAGCCATTACAAGCAAATAAAAATAAGGAAAGGAAAAAGAAAGTTGTTTCTATAGTTCTGGGCTTTGATTCCTCTATAATGGGAGCTTTGTTTCTCTCTTTAAAAATGATTGCCCCTAAAAAAAAGCTTATTTTTAGCAATTTATACCAAGGGGTCTCGCTTGAGCGAGCCAAGCTCTTGCTCAAGCAAGCCTTTTACTTCATGCTGAAGAAGTCCCTTGTTGCCTTTGTCTTCATCGTCTCGCTCAAGCGAGACTGCTCTTAATTGGACCTTTTCTTTCTAGAACATTTTTGCTTGAGCGAGAATATCTCACTCAAGCGAGGGATCTTCAGAGTGAACATCTTCCCCTGTTTAACTCTTGCTCAAGCAAAAGTCTTCTTTTATGAGATTTTCACCTATCCAAATTGTTTCCTCTTGATTTTTCCAGCTTCTTCTCATCCTTATCTTTATGCTATCCTTGATTGCCTAAAATTTACATTAAAAAATGGGATTAATTGCTTTTGGATTTAACAAAACCTAGGAACATTTATTAAGATACAAAATGTACATCATTACAACATGATTAATATCCAAATGAACATAATTATGCTAATAATGTCCATATTCATCATCAAATATTCATTACAATAAACATTTATCAGTGATTTCACTAAGGGAGTATCTACTCAAAATTCTTTAAGAAATATTTATCATAATGTAGCATTTGTTTCTAAAATTGAACCTTCATGCATTGAAAAGGCTATCCTAGATAAGTCTTAGAGTTTATCTATGCAAGATGAATTGAACCAATTTAAAAATAACCTAGTTTAAGAGTTCATCCCCAGGCTTTCTAACCATTTAATAATTGGCACTAAGTGGGTGTTTAGAAACAAACTAGATGAATCAATAGTGATAACACATAATAACAAGGCTAAACTACTGGCTAAGGGGTATAATCAAGAGGAAGGTATAGATTATGATGAAACATTTGCACCTGTGGCTAAACTAGAAGCCATTCGTCTTTTACTTGCTTTTGCATGCTCACTCAATTTTAAAATTTACCTAATAGATGTCAAAAGTGCCTTCTTGAATGGTTTTATTCAAGAAGTTTATATAAAGCAACCACTCAATTTTGAAAGTTTTTGATTCGGTCTAGATATCGGTCCAAGGGCAAGAGTGTAATTTACCCGTCTTCAGCCATATATATTGGAATTGCAGGTGAAACCTCAGACTCGCACAACGGTATGAGTTATTCTTTCTATACTGGAATGTCCAGGTCATCACCAGTGCACATCAAAAAGTAACTAGTCAATTCGACAAATAGTACAAGGTACAACCATTGGGAGAGTCATTCGTTAGAAATATGGAGGCGCCCGTATCGTGTGTCAGCTTTGTGCAAAATCATACTGACATATGGTATGGAATGTCCCCTAACCTTAAGGACTTTTACGTTCCTCGTATGCATATAAATACCAAAGAATACGAACAATGGTGTATTTTTCTCATTTTCCAACTTATGCTCAAGCACACTACTTTCAAACTTACTTGTTGACTTGAGCATTGTAGTGCCTTTGTAGGTGGCACCACTTTTCGCTCCACAACGCAAAAGCTTGGTGTGTCAAATCTCCAGAACTCCAAGTCCCTTATTTCCCCATTAGAATAAGGGCTACAATACTGGATCCCCACTGGACCGGTGTACAAATCTCACAAGAGAACATTTGTGGTTCCTACCTCGGATTACTACCCCCAAAATAGACCAATTCATTTTTGAAAAACCTGATCATGTTTTTAAATTGAAAAAAGCCCTTTATAGGCTTAAGTAAGCTCCAAGAGTTCGGTATGATCAATTAAGCTCTTTTTTTTAAAAAAATGGTTTTGGAGAAGGAAAGGTGGATGCCACTTACTTTATTGAGAAATCGCTAATGACATTTTGCTAGTACAAGTTTATGTTGACGATGTACATAATCTTTGGAACTACTAATGAAAAACTCTATAAAAGTTTTCAAATACGATTCAGGAAGAATTTGAAATGTCCATGAGGGGGGAACTGACCAACCTCTTGGGATTACAAATTAAGCAAACTAAGGAAAAGATCTTCCTTAACTACCAAATATTGTAATCAAGAAAACTAAGGAAGTGTCTACACTCATAAGTATCACTCGCTACTTAGAGAAGAACGAATCCAGAAAATACATTGACGAGAAGAAGTATCGAGGTACGATTGGCTCTTTAATCTTACCATTAGTAAACCATGTATAATCTTTGTTGTATGCATGTGTGCTCACTTTCAATCTTACCCTAATGAATATCAATTGTGTGTTGTAAAAAGAATCCTAAAATATTTAGTGGGAACACAACACATGGGTTTATGGTATCCCAAAGGAGTGAGGTCTTATCTTATTAGTTATTCCAAATCCAATTTTACAGGTTACAAGGTTGACCAAAAGAGTACTCGTGGAACTTACCATTTTCTTAAAAGTTCACTTATTTCTTGTCACTCCAAGAAGCAAGTCAGCATGGCCTTGTCTATGGTTAAGGTAAAGTATGTTGTTGTTGGGAGTTGTTGTGCTCAAATACTTTAGTTGAGGAAACAACTAGCAGATTATGGTATTCATCTTAATCACTGATGCTAAAATCCCGAGTCATTAATTTGATATGAAAATCTTAGTAAAACAAAATGCGACTCTCGAATTTACACTTTGGCAAGCGCACCAGTCGTTAAAATTGTAGTGTATTTGATCGTCCCACGGGGATTGTGGTAAGTACCTCAATCTAGGACTAGTACAAACTGAACCATCAGAAAATACATGAAGTTCATTCAGTTTTTATGGTTTTGGTGTTTTCTAGTTGTTTTTGGTATTTTCAGAAACAGAGTTAAGATGAATGTGAAAAGTGATTAAAAGAAAGCAGGTCAGGATTGCTTCGGCTCACAATTTCCTCAAGAAACATGCAATTAAGTATAATCGAACTTCACAATCTAGAGGACAATCCGCTTGTGGTTATTCCCTAATTCCTTAGGTGAAAACACTAATCCTTAAGCAATGAACCTTAATTCCTTAAGTGCTAGATTAACCTAAGAATCTAATGCGAAATTGGAGGTTGAACTCTAACTATTCACCTAAATTGATTAGGCCTGAACTAGTTAGAAAGCTGGAAGTTACCTAAGCTTCAGCCATGATTCCTCACTGGTGAAGTTCTTCATCAGTTCTGGATTTGTCAATCCAGCAGTTCTGCTCCACTCCTCAGCTTGTTCGCCTCAAGATCTAGAAGTCGATCTACTTGCTCACAGCTTCAAGACTCCATTGCTAACCTTCACAATCCCAACCTTAGGGATTAGAACTCCATTGACTTCGGTTCCATCGAAGGATTGTGGAACGTCATGGAGGATAGGATTAGAGAGAGAAAAATGTGTAGTGAGATGTTCGAAGTGTGTAAATGAATGTTCTCCGTTCTGTTATTTCGTATCTGTGTATGCGTGTGTCTTACATAATATGTATAACCTATATATATGTTTCTACCTAACTAACTAACTTAACTAATAACTTAGAAAACTTAAGTTAACGACTAAACTAACTAGTTACACAGTTTACAGAGTAACTAACTAATTACAGCTCAGCTCTTAATAGGATCCAACTCATCCTTAGCTAATTTACAGCACAGCACCAGCTAAATGACAGCTCACTACTTAAGTTACTAAGGTTGCAGCAGTAGAGAAGAAGGCAATGGAAGCGAAAACAGTACTACACCAGGTGTGTGTTATTGGAGGGAAGAAACAAGGTTTAAGTTACTGCTTTTACGCTTCAGCTTGCTGGGTTTTCGCTTGAGCGGATTAACTCTCGCTTGAGCGGATTAATTATTCAATTGGTATTCTGAAGTTGGCGCTCGGGTTCTTCATATAATATTCCGAATCCTTGTTCTCTTTTGGAGTCAGTGTCTTTGAAATCTTACTCAGTCGGACTTTTGTTAATTCCTTTCGGTCAACCCTTTAAAGTCTTATCCAGTCGGTCTTGTGGACTTCCTTCAGTCAGATTTACGAATTCTCACTCGGCTTTTGGTAATTCTTCACTCGGATTTGTCCTTTTCTCTCGAGTACGCCTTGTTCCTGCACCAAAAATCCACTAATTGCCTAGCATTTGTATGCTGGCTACTTATTAAATTTATAAATAGTAATAAACTCTTAATTTATTAATGTTTTTGACCATTCTCTTCTATAAATAAAACACTTTTGCAATATTTACATAATTTATAAATTATTATCAATTAATTGAATAATAAGGCTAAACTAACCACTTACACAACGAATTAATTCTAAAATTGAACAGAATAATTAAGTCTTTTCAAGACTTATCACATCCCCAAACTTAAAACCTTGCTTGTCCTCAAGCAATTATTCAGATTAATTAACTAACAAGCTGTTATCTAACACAATCAACCTTTCCTTAACTTAGTTCATGCTATAATTATCGAATACCGATCAAGCTTTTTTTTCTCGTAATTTCTAAAAGTATAATAACTTACACCTCCTTTAGGAGACAAGCTGCTGATACTTTCCTCTCTGGTCGGTGTTTAACTCTTCTCTCGGTGTATAGGATAAATAGAATGGCACTCATTACCTACATACTTGTTAGATAAACATAGGCTTGCAACAGTTCTACACGTCATGCCATATGCCAACACAATTAGATCAGTAAGGGCTTTTTAAGCTTATAACGAGGCTGGGCTACAGGCTCAATTATTGTTTTTCCGAGTCATAGATAGGTTACAAGATGTATCCACTGATGCTTTGCCTCAATTCTAACTTAATTGCCTTTACTAGCAACTCTCTTAACTTTTCCGACTGAATGCTACTTAATAACTCATGCTACTTTGCACCTTCTTTTTCTTTCAGTCCTTCGGACTTTTCCTTTTCTTTCTTTACTTTCCATCTTTTTTCGATCGAATTTTTTTTTCTCTTGTGGTGCTTTGCACCTTTTTTTTTCTGACTTTATTCATTTTTCTCTCGGCTTTGCCTTTCTTCCTTTTATTTTTCTACATATTTATCCATAATTAAGGTCGGAGTGTGTCCTTAATTACTGTTAGGCACACTCTTCATCCCCAAACTTAGAAATTGCTAGTCCCTAGCAATAAGCAAAAACCGAGTAATTCACCAGTGGAACATCTAGGGTACTCTAGTCGGGTTTTTCTTGAATAAATAGGCTTGTAACGTTAGGTGTATAAAACGAATGAAAAGGGTCTCAGGCTCAAACATAATTATTGGGTCAAAGGATGATTTAATAGATTAGGAAGGCTAATTTTTGGCCCTGACTGTATTAACAAAGAAGGCCTTCATCATTTCCGATCGATTGGCATACAAACAATTAGCAAGCACTGAAGCAAATTCTGTCTCACTAACTAGCATGCAAGTTTACTCGGAAAAGGATAAAACAAGCTCAAAAGCTACGAATATAATAGTTAATCAGCCAGTCATGTCCCCAAACTTAATGTAAGATCATACATTTAGATTGCTAACTAGCATGCCGAGTAAACAATTTAATTAATGATGAAAAATAGTTAGGGGCAGATATGATGAGTTAAACAAAACCGATCAATTAATTTATCCGACTAAGCTTAATGAATCAGTAACTTTTAAATTATTAAGATGGAGTGAAAGAAACAACAAACATAATTTAGCAATTAATAAGTCAGAATATTAATCAAGGAACGAGTCGGAAAGATACTTCCCTTTTTACCTGAGTGGATAGGAAACATCATAAAAACGCGTAGTAGCAACTCAAGCATCCTGATCTTCATTCTCTTTGGCTGCTTGGGATAGGTCTTCAGAGGGAATATTGAATCCAATGGAAGCTAACCACGTATCTCTATCAGGTGGGGCTCCCATTTCTGCCGTGTGCTCAACCCTCAGTTTCGTGGCAATCTTTCTAAGCATGAGATCGTGGTTCAAAACCCGATCATAAATTCCAAGTTGCATCTTCTTTATGACCTGCAATTCCTGCAACACTACAGAAATGTCAGAAGAAGAAGAACCAGCTCCTACAGATTGCCTGGGACGTTCTAGCTCTATGGCTTTAAACTTCATAGCACAGTTTTCAACAGCCTTAACACTTTCAACTTCTGGTGATTCATTTTCCTCACTTGCAGGGGATACATTCCTTTGAACCATAGGAGATACATTCCTTTGAACCTGACTTTGACTGGGTACATGTTCAGACGAATCAGATATAGTTATGGTTGCCACTTCTCTTTCGTTATCTATTTGTTTTCTTCGCACAC
The DNA here is from genome assembly GCA_037962975.1 of Clitoria ternatea. Classification (NCBI taxonomy): domain Eukaryota; kingdom Viridiplantae; phylum Streptophyta; class Magnoliopsida; order Fabales; family Fabaceae; genus Clitoria; species Clitoria ternatea. The sequence goes on from CM075670.1 coordinate 292,792,639, forward strand.
TTCCTTCTGCAAAATTTGGTCTAGGTTTTTGCAGAAGTCTCTGTGATCTTCTTTTCATGATTAATGTTAAAAGAATGATGATAACCAACCTAAATAAACAAAAATAAGAACAAAAATCCAACAGAAAGACAGCAAACCAAAACTGTGAGATGCATGGCTTATGAACAGTGGAAAACAATAACAATGAAACAAGAAGATAATAAACACGAACTTAGAAGTGCACGAAATAAGTGAAAGAAGTGGAAAGATGATACCTTTCTTAGAAACCAGAAAATGTCTTTTCGTCTTCAGCCCCAGTTCAGCATAGGTACTTAGGGTTTGGAAGCTGAAAGGTTTTTATATTGTTGAATTCATTTTCCAAGAAACGCGTAAATGTGTTCCAGCTTTATTTATTACTTTATTATTATTATAATATATATATTATTATTATTATTATTATTTATTATTATTATTTTTTAATACACTCATATACTGGATAGGTAGAAGATCGAGTAAGAGTGGGAAGTGATGCCAAATGGACACAAGAGAATGGAAGATGAATAAATGAACAAACGATAAGACAGAATGGGCGAATGAAAACTATAAGTAAATAAACGAGTGAAAGAATGAATGCGTGAAATAGAGCGTATGAGAGACGAGTGGACCACTATAGTGAAATACGAGTGAATAGAAAAGCGGATGGTAGAAGGAACGAATGAAAGTATGAATGAATGAAGGAATACCGAGTAAATGAATAAGAGACAAAGAATGGAAGATTGTAAAGGAAGAGATTGCGTAAATGAGTGAAAAGAGTAAAACGATAATGACCGAATGAGTATGGAGAAAGATACCGAGTGATAGAGATCTGAGAAATGAAGAATGAGTGAATGACAATGAGAATTCGTGTGAAGAACAAAAATGACCCGAGTGGAAAAATCAAATGAATGAAATACCGAGTAAATGATTGGAGAGACTGGGGAATTAAAAAAAAACGAGTGGCTGAGGGAGGTAGAAATAATGAATAACAAACAAATAGAAGTGAACGAGTGGTTGGAAAGAAGAGATGAAAAGATTCCGCGTCAATGGAATGAGTGAAAACTACACTGACTGGATGATGGAGACGAGTAAATGCACAAGCCAGTGGATGAATAAATGGAAAAATGAATAACAAACTACCAAATGAATACCATCGAGAAAGGAATCAGTCGAAGAAATGAAAGAATTTGAATGAGACTGAAAGGATGATAAAAACCGAGTGATGCGAACACCGGGTGAATGAAAAACTAAATCACAGGAAACTAGGTACAGGAAATACTGAGTGAATCGTAAAAAACGGAAGACATGGTATTTATGAAACAATGAGTGAATTAAAATCGGGTAAATGGAAAAATAATTGACCGAGTGAATGGAGAATAAGTGAAATAGAGTGACTGAATGAATGAAAGCTGAGTGGAATAGATGAATACCAGTTATACCAAGTGGATGAATAACCGAATGAAAAATGAGGTGAAAAACGAAAGTTAGAATAAAATGAAGTGACAGAGTAAGAAAGATGAGTGAAAAATGAACGACTGCGGAAGGATCCGAGTGAACGGAATACCGAGTGGAAGAAACCGAATACTCTAATGAGACATTGAATGAGTGAAAAAGGAACTATAAAAAGAGACGCATGAAAGAAATACCGAGTGATAAAGGTCGGGCAAGAGAATGAGAGAAAGTCGAGTGGATGAATGAAAAACTGAAAGACCGCGTGAATAGGAGACTAATGGATACAATACTGATTGTGATGAGTGAGGAATCCGAGTGATAAAAGGCCGACTGAAATAAGTCGCCTTTCACCATCTGACCCGTTCATTACATCAACGATCAGAAATCCTTCAAAGTCTTCCTTTTTATTTATTGAAAAATGACGAGTGAAGTTCAGTCGGGAAGAAGGGTTAAGAATAAGTAACAGTTATCCGGGTGTACTATTTTCACTCAAACTCAGTAAATTTTCGCTTAAGTGTGAAACAACAATCAGCAGTGTCTCGCCTAAGCTACAAGTGCTTCGCCTAAGCGAAAATAGAAGAATCTAGCTCGGACTTCCTTCTTCAAACTTCACAAACTTTATTCACTAAATTTTTAGTTTTTCTTTTTATTCATTCCAACTCAAAGTTCAAAACAAAACAATCGAAACATAGGGCTGCCTCCCTAGAGCGCTTCTTTAAGGTCACTAACTTGACCTTATTGCATCTAAGAAGATGCTTGCAGTAACAGGGAGGTTTTCTACCTATCAAACTCTCCTCCAAAGTAGAGTTTGAGTCGTTGGCCATTTACCTTAAAAATTCAATCAGTAGTCGGGTCTTTCAGTTCGACTGCACCATGAGGAAAAACCTCATTTACAGTAAAAGGCCCCGACCACTTCGATCTAAGTTTTCCAGGGAAGAGTCTCAGTCGGGAATTGAATAATAAAACCTGATCATTCTTCTGAAACTCTTTCTTATTAATTCGCTTATCATGCCATTTCTTTGTTTTCTCCTTATAGATGGAGGCACTTTGATAAGCGTTGAGTCGGAACTCCTCTAATTCATGGAGTTTCAACACTCTTTCCTCCTGAGATTGGTCACAGTCCATGTTTAATAGCTTTGTGGCCCACCACGCCTTGTGTTCCAACTCCACAGGGAGATGACAAGCCTTAACGTATACTAATTGATACGGGGACTTGCCAATCGGAGTTTTGAAAGCTGTTCGGTAAGCCCACAATGCATCATCTAATTTTACCGACCAATCTTTTCTAGATTTTCCGACCACTTTCTCTAAGATTCTTTTGATTTCTCTATTTGACAGCTCGACTTGTCCACAAGTTTGTGGATGGTAAGGAGTCGATATCTTATGTAACACCTCATAGTGACGCAGGGTTTTTTCCATTATCTTATTGCAAAAATATGAACCCCATCACTAATAAGTACTCTCGGAACTCCAAACCTAGAGAAAATATTCTTCTTTATGAACCTAAGCACCACCTGTGCATCATTGGTTCTGGTCAGGACTGCCTCCACCCATTTGGAGACATAGTCTATAGCAACAAGTATATATTCGTTGGAGAACGACTTAGGAAAGGGTCCCATAAAGTCGATACCCCAAACGTCAAATAATTCCACAATTAGAATGTTTGTCAAAGGCATGCCAGCTTTAGCAGAGAGACCTCCGCTCCTTTGACATTTATCGCACCTTTTGACATATTCTTTAGCATCTTGAAAGATAGTTGGCCAATAAAAGCCACTCTGTAAGATTTTTGCTGTTGTACGGGAGGCACCATGATGACCTCCATAATAGGAGTCGTGGCAATGCCACAAGAGCCTTTCTTGCTCGGATTCAGGCAGGGATTCAGGCACACATTGCCTGATCAATCCATCTACTCCTATTTTAAACAGAAATGAATCATCCCAAAGGAAGTTTTTACTATCATGAAAGAATTTTTTTCTCATTTGGGATGTCCAACCATCAGGTACCACCGAGGCACTTTTAAAGTTGGCCATATCAGCATACCATGGCCCGGTGATAATTGCCATCAACTTCTCGTCTGGAAATTCTTCTTTTATTAAAACAGAATCCGATTCACCTTCCAGACGAGACAATTGGTCGGCAACTGAGTTCTCTACTCCCTTTTTATCTCGTATTTCTAAATCAAATTCCTGGAGTAACAGGACCCACCTGATCAATCTCGGTTTAGACTCTTTCTTAGCTAGTAAATACTTGATTGCCGAGTGGTCTGTGTCGCAACCTGGATCGCGACGGCACGGCGAGAAAGAGAGAAAGTGTGGAATGAAACAGGGAGTCACCACCAACGTTTTTATTCATAGGAAAAACATTGGGAAAAAACTGAATTCAGTAAAGCACTGGTTAAAAGTTGAGATTCAAGTTCGGGAGTCGATTACGAGTAGGGAAGGTATTAGCACCCTACATCGCCTGTCAAAGACAGTACCAAGATTGAAAGCACAATATAAATAGCCTTAAATAAAACATGTTTCTTCCCTTTTACTTTTATTTTGAAAATGATAGAATGGAGTAGAGAACTGTACAGACATAGAATGTTGAAGCGAGGTCAATGGGACGTTTCGTCCGAATTAAGCTCGACTTCGATATGAGACAGAGAGGGTGAGAGAATACCAATAAGACGTCACGTCTAAATTAAACATCCTTGGGTAAAAAGGATAGGGATAGGAAAGAGATAAGCTGGACGTCTTGTCCTAAGTATCCCTTCCCTATGAATTGTAGCAAGGTTTGAACAAAAACTAGGGGGAAATCAACAAGACGTCACGTCTAAATTGATTTTCCCGGAAACGACAAAAAGTAACATCACGAAAGAAACGCAAAAAGCAAGGAAATAAATCAGTAAAAGGAAATAAGAAAGATGGGCCCGACAGGAGTTAAAGTCCTGCTCCTACGTATTCTTGAATTATCAAGAAATCAGGGTTACGTAGTTCTGAGGAAAAATTTTGACTCGGAACATGATGATGGAAGTCATTGAGATGGGGAACTCATACAAGACGAAGTTCTTCGTACGTGTACAGATCCTAAGGAGATTGTGTAGACGGAAGTGTTCCCGTACGACACGGTTAAAAAATGGAAATTTTTAGGCTAGAAAATAAAACATATGCAAAACTTATTACTTATTTTTTTTTTATTATTTTATTAATAATAGCATACTTTATTAAAAATAACCTGGAAATAAAAAAAAACTTGGGAATGAAAAGAAACTTGCTGGAAGAAGAAATGAAACTACATAATAACAACTACAAAGAAAAGTAAAGAAAAGAAAAGAACATAATAATCTGGAAAAGAAACTAACCCGGAAATGGAAAAACTTGGAAATGAAAAGAAACTTGCCGGAAATGAAAAAAAACTTGCTGGAAGAAGAAATGCAACAGAGAATAAGAAGAGGAGAAACGAATGGCTTCCCAAGACTTGATTGCCTTCAATGAAGAATCCCCCTTGAATGAATGCTCATGGTGCCTATTTATAGGAATGCAAAAGCAGCCATTGCCATAAAAAATTTGTAATGGAAGGTGCACTCTCCCATTAACAAGTCCATGGTGCTCCATTATCAACTTAAGTGCTCCATTATGATCTTTAGTGCCCCATTATGATGCTTTAGTGCTCCATTATGATCCTTAGTGCTCCATTATGATCTTTAGTGCCTTGCCCACCATCACAAACTTGCTCGTGCATTTGAGGGCTGATGCGTGCCAAATTTGAAAAAGAGTCCAACATGAAAGTTGTAGATCTTTCTCTTAACTTTAATTTGATATATGGCACAAAAATTTTCATCAAGAAACGAGGGAGATATGGCCCATCTATGAAAACTGCTCTAGAGTGTGACGAAAATACCTTTGCATGTAAAATAAATTCACTGGGCAAAATGGGTAGAGAATTAGCTTTTGTGCCCTTCATGAAGTTTGTATATCTTTCTCTTAGCTTTAATTTGATATATGGCACAAAAATTTTCATCAAGAAACGAGGGAGATATGACTCATCTACGAAAACTGCTCCAGACTGTGACGAAAATACCTTTGCATATAAAATAAATTCACTGGGCAAAATGGGTAGAGAATTAGCTTTTGTGCCCTTCATGAAGTTTGTATATCTTTCTCTTAGCTTTAATTTGATATATGGCACAAAACTTTTCATCAAGAAACGAGGGAGATATGGCCCATCTATGAAAACTGCTCCAGAGTGTGACGGAAATACATTTGCAAGCAAAATAAATTCACTGGGCAAAATGGGTGGAGAATTAGCTTTTGTGGCCTTCATGAAGTTTGTAGATCTCTTTGATATGGAGCCATAGAAAAAAGAATGGGGTCATTTCAGTATCATATGAGGGAGATATGAATTTTTTCTTAAAGATGTGCAGAGCAGTCATGAAACTGGAGCAAGTCCAGGAAGATTATTAAAACTGTACCAATTGGTAAGGATTCAGCCTTCAAGGTCTTCACAAAACTCGTAGAAAATTTTGTTACTAAAATTTAGAGACCGGGTTTGCGCAAATCAAAGATCGTATGAAGGAGTTATGAATTTTCAAATGAACCATGCGCATAAAAGAGTGCTCAAAGGATGGAACTGTACCAATTGGCCGGACAAAAAGAGGTGTTCACAGATGCCCCTCTTTACTTCTTTTTCACAAAAGAGACACGAAGCTTCTGTGTTTTTGAAGTGAAAAGGAAGTAAAGATATGAACACCGATGTAGGGGGCCAAGTGGGACCTCTTGATCGGTATGGCAACTGATGGTGTGGGCAATCGCGAGTTAGTGTGACCTTTTTCTTAAAAAAAACAAGCATTCTCTACTTCTGTTTCTCTTCTTTTCTCCTCTCTTTTTTCTTTGTTTTTTTTTTTGTTTTTTTTCGTTTTTGTTTTTTGTTTTTTTTTTTGAACTCTGGATTGACCGGGAAAAATTCTTTTAGTGGGAAGATCGGGATTGACCCCTGGTAGACTAGAAGGTAAAGAGTGCCTGCATAGGTGAACGAAAAGTAAAGGATGCCTTGATAGGCGACTGGAAAATAAAGGATGCCTTGATAGGCGGCTGGAAAGTAAAGGATGCCTTGATAGGCGGCTGGAAAGTAAAGGATGCCTTGATAGGCGGCTGGAAAAGGACGCCTTGATAGGCGACTGGAAAATAAAGGATGCCTTGATGGGCGGCTGGAAAATAAAGGATGCCTTGATAGGCGGCTGGAAAATAAAGGATGCCTTGATAGGCGGCTGGAAAAGGATGCCTTGATAGGCGGCTGGAAAATAAAGGATGCCTTGATAGGCGGCTGGAAAATAAAGGATGCCTTGATAGGCGGCTGGAAAATAAAGGATGCCTTGATAGGCGGCTGGAAAATAAAGGATGCCTTGATAGGCGGCTGGAAAATAAAGGATGCCTTGATAGGCGGCTGGAAAGTAAAGGATGCCTTGATAGGCGGCTGGAAAGTAAAGGATGCCTTGATAGGCGGCTGGAAAATAAAGGATGCCTTGATAGGCGGCTGGAAAGTAAAGGATGCCTGGATAGGCGGCTGGAAAATAAAGGATGCCTTGATAGGCGGCTGGAAAATAAAGGATGCCTTGATAGGCGGTTGGAAAGTAAAGGATGCCTTGATAGGCAGCTGGAAAGGTAAAAGGTGCCATTTGATCGGCGACAAGAAGGTAAAGGGTGGGGTTGACCCCCGGTCGACAGAAAATACAGAGATTGGGGGAGCTAACAGGACGTCTCGTCCAAATTAACTCACTGTTGGTAGGAAATGTGAAGGTTGGGGGAGTTAACAGGACGTCTCGTCCAAATTAACTCACTGTTGGCAAGAAATGTAAAGGTTTGGGGGAGCTAACAGGACGTCTCGTCCAAATTAACTCACTGGACCTAAAGGCTCGGGGTGATGCCCTAGTTTGACATGACTGAAGGTTCTTGGGGAATTACTCTTTGACTGAAAGAGGGTGAACCTGGGGTGCCCCAGTTGGAGATGATTTGAAGGAATCTTGGGGAATTGCCCCTTGACTAAAATAGAAGAAATCTGGGGGAGATGCCCCAGTTAGGAAGATTGAAAGGATCTCAGGGAACTGGTTCTTGACTGGAAGGAAAAATCTGGGGTCCACTGGGGATGTATGGTGGGCTTACTAAAGGAAAGAAATCTAGGGATGATCCAGTTCAAGCTGTCTTGGATGATTCAGGGAACTGCTCCTTGATTGGTAGGAAGAGAAATGGGGGAAAATCTAGCTGAAAGAGCTAGGGATACTGCCCCTCGAACGGAGGAAAGATTTGGGGTGATACCTCAATTTTGGAAAGATTAGAAGATTTAGGGGTACCACCTCAAGGCTGGGAGAAGGATATGGGGTGATGCCCCAGTTAGGGCGGTTGAAGAAGCTTGGGGTATGTTCCCTTTTGACAGAGAGAGACCCGAGTGATGTTCCGGCTTAAACTTCCCGGGAGCGTGGGGTATTACTCTTGGGTTGACAAAAAATAACATCCTGGGGGAGATGCCCCAGTTTGACATGATCTAAAGGGCTTTGGGGGAATCTAGGGTGATGCCCCAGTTTAATTTGTCTGGGAAGTGTAGTTCTACTGGGGAAGAATTTAGTGATTCGGGTACTGCCTCTTGATTGAGAATGGAAAGTTTGGGATTCATTGGGGAAGAGATCTTGATACGTGCCAGCTTTGGCGATTGATTTCACTGGGGATGAGAATTTGAGAGGTGCTGATTTTGGAGTTGAGTGGGAGACTTTGAAGATTGCCAACTTTGGCGAAAGAGGCTTAGAACGGTGTTTGCTTTGGAGATTGAAGAGGAGACTTTGAGAAGTGCCAACTTTGGCGACCTAAGGATGGAGTTCCGAGAAGTGCCAACTTTGGCGAGGAAGGTTCCACTAGGGGGATGAGAATTTGAGAGATGCTGACTTTGGAGTTGAGCGAGAGATTTTAAAGATGTCTGCTTAGGCGATGGAAGAAGAAAACACTAAAAGGTGCTAACTTTGGCGATTTAGGGAAGGAGTTCTGAGGCGATTCGAGGAGGGGACTTGAAGGACTTGATTGAGGTGTTAATGCCTGGCATGACTCTCTGTGAGATAACCTGCATAAAAAATGGTAAGTAGTGCAAAGATAAGTTCAAAAACTGGGTAGGTCCTGTGAAACCGCGACCCTTAGGACAACTCATGGACATAGGAGAATGCAAGAGGCGATCATAGCTTTGAAGCGCATGCCTGGCTGAGTCTTTGTGATGATTGTCGAGGTCAGGTAGTGGGAGCGTCTTGTCCCTTACGACTTTAAATGTTCACCATTCTTTTATTTTATTTTTTATAAAAACACAATGTTTTATCAGATTAATGCAATTCATAACACGTATCGAAAAAGGATAAATTTTATTCATGTATGACAAACAGAATACAGAGAATGGACAATGGGGAAAATAGATGGGATGGAATGAAGTTACATAGGACAGGTCAAGGCCAGGAGAAACAGGGAAGGTTCGAGGATCCTCCAGTGAGTTCCTGAGACTAGTGAGAACCTTAATCTCACGTCACGACCTCAAGTACATCGTTCAACTCTGCCTTTGAGAGGGTAGTTTAACCATGGTCCACATGCCTCAGTTTGCACGTTTTGCATTGGAAACCTTAGTTACTCTGCCGAAATCTTGACCCTAATTTTTACCTGAGCTGCCTTTTCAGGTTTTCAACTCACCGGGTTGCTCTAACTTTTGCCTAGGCTGCCCTTTTAGGTTTTCAGCCTAGCGAGCTCTTTTCTTTCTTTATAATGTGTTCTTGTTCATTTTTGGGCTGCATCCTTTACAGTAAAAAGTTGAAACTGATCACACTCCAGTTGAGTCTGCCTATTCTTTTCCAAATTTAGTTTGATCCTTTGGGAAACTGATGTCACTTTAAATAGGAGACTCCACCCCTATGCCATGTACCCAAGGAAATATTGGTGAGTCTTTTGGCACCAATGAGAGGGAATTACTCTTGAATCATCATTCTGGCCTTTTGTTTTTTATTTTTTTTTATTTTTTTTCATTTTCCATTTCTTTTGTTTGCCCTCTTTTTTTGCTTTTGTGTTTTTTTTTCTTTGTTTTTTTTAATCCCCTTAATGACGCAACGACTCAATCTGACAGACTATTTCCTTGGCTACATAGGTATGAGGAATGGCGCACTCCTTAGGGTTGAGGTGTTGATGATGACAAGAATACGAGTTCTTGGCCTGACGACATTTGTTCCCCTTATACAGAAAATGACAGCTTGCTCGCGGATCTGGACGTAACCAGCTTTCCCTGCTTGGTATGTGCATTGGACTTCAAGCTTGACTTCTACTTTTCATTTTTTCATTTTTCATTTTTTTTTTAATTTTTGGCCAAGTCTCCCTTGACTGTATCTGCATTTAAGGCATTAGCAATTTTCCCCTATTTATGCTGGTAACTATTGTGGTTTTCTTAGTTGACTGGCCTACCACTTGTCCAATTTGGGACTTGGCAATGTTATCATTCACATAGATTATTTCCACGCCCTGAAACAATATTACTAATGTCTTCTGATATATTGCCCCGTGATTCCTTCAGTCATTCTTGACTCAGGGGTATTCCTTAACCTCTTGTTCTAACAATCTGGTTAACTTGTGTGGTGACTCACAAGCTTTCCTACCTTCTTTGTCAGCACAATCGACCGAGTAGTTGAGGTCGTAAAATAGGATTTTGATTTCATTAGTCTCAAGAGGATCATTTTTGGGTCTGCAATTTAGTGCGTTATGGCAAAAAAAAATAAAATAAAATAAAATAAAAAGGAAAGAAAAAGAGGAACAAGCAAGTAAAGAAAATGAATCAATGCAAGGATAAAGGGATGAAAATTTTTTTTAGAATTTCGATACGCATTTATTGATTGACTGGTAAAACAAGTTTTTTCGCCTTTATTACATGGAAAGTCCCAAAGCCTTAGGCATAGCAGAGGGATAAACAAGACTTTTAAGGCAATGACAAATTACTTTGGTGAATCATTTAAAATCGTAGGGAGTTCGACAGCTTCCCAGTTACTGAGCTCTCGAGCCGGCAGGCAAGCGGTCACCAAATCAACATTGTTATCAAAACTATCAACCACCACGGCATTAACTTCTGAGCTTCCATGATTAGGCAGGGGATTCTTGACCACATTAGGGCTTCCTTCTTTAAAATTGATCCATTCGGCTTTGATCAAATCTCTCACTTTATATTTCAGAGCCATGCAATTTTCTATGGAATGCCCCGGTGCCCCAGCGTGGTAATCACAATGAGCGTCTGGGTCATATCCCCTTGGATAAGGAGGTTGCAATGGCTTCATGGGGCATGAAACCAACAGACCTTCCTGAACGAGGATTGGAAAAAGTTCGGAATATGTTATGGGAATTGGATCGAACTGCACCGGGGTGCGCTCATTGTTGGGATTCCTTGGGTTCTGATTATGGTTGGGTGGTTGAGCTACTTGCTGCGGGTGATGGTATGGCATGGGTTGTGGCATTGGAGCTCTTACCATGGGTGGGCGGAAGTGAGGAGTATGAGCTGTTGGGCCATAAGTGGCTGCGGCCACATAAGGATTGGGAGCTTGAATCATGGTAGGAGTGAATGGTCTCGGCGGAGCCGTCTTTTGATTAGAAGAGATGGAATTAGTTTCTCCGTCCCTTCTCCCAGGTGCCGGCTTCCTCGTCATGTTTGCCCCAGATGAGCCTTGAGTGATCTTACCCATTCGTATTCTACTCTCCACTCTTTCCCCAATAGTCACAATGTCGGAGAAGTTGGCTGAAACACTACCAATCATCTTGCCGTAGAAAGGTGATGGGAGTGTGTCGATAAACATTGTGACTATTTCTTTTTCCAACAATGGGGGATCCACTTGCGCCGCTGTTTCTCTCCATCGTTGGACATACTCCTTGAACGTTTCACTGTCCCTCTTCACTATATTTTGTAAATGAACCCTGTTGGGTGCCATATCCATGTTATACTTGTTTGTCTAAGGAAGGCATCTGCCAGGTCTTTCCAACAACGGATACGGTTCCGATCAAGGTGAGCATACCATGTAAGAGCAGCTCCTGCTAGACTATCTTGGAAGCAGTGGATCAATAGTTGGTCATTAGAAGAGTAAGATGCCATCTTTCGACAATACATTGTGAGATGATTCTTAGGACAAGTCATTCCCCGATACTTGTCAAAGTCTGGCATCTTGAATTTAGGCGGGAGGATAACATCTGTGACTAAACATAGCTCCAAAGCATCTATTAGTCCAAAACCTCTGGCGCCTTCCATCATTCTTAAACGCTCTTCTAAGATCTCTATCCTTTCCCTCCGAGGAGCCGCGACCGCGCGGGTTGTATCTTGGAGGTTGGTCCCATAGGGGGTTCCGTATCCATACGGATAGCCGAATGACTGGTTGAACAGAGGCAACACATGGGACTGGTTTACTAGGCCTGTATTTGGTGAGGGACCTTGAGGATGGGCCATAGTATAAGTCGGCTGGGTTATCTGGGCTTGTGTATTTTGGGCTTGGGCGTTGTAGGTTGGCTGGGCCATCGGGGCTTGTGTGTTTTGGGTTTGGTAAGTTTGTGGGTCATGGGCTTGCATGTTTTGGGTTTGGTAGGTTTTTGGGTCATGAGCTTGCGTGTTTTGGGTTTGGTGGAGTGGTGGCATATTTGGTTGTGTGGGGTATGAAGCATGAGGATTTACCGCTTGCTGGTTGTGGGCGTCTTGTTGGTTAGCGAGCGGGGGATAGTACCCCGGGGGTAGGCTATAAAGTGGAAAAGGTACTGGGTTGCCGTCTAGATCGACAAATGTATGTTGTGCGTAAGACTGGCCGTAAGGTGGCTGGGTCTCAATGGCAGGGTTAGGTCTCCCGACATGAATGGTGAGAGGGGGTGTCGTTGTGTTAGGGAGTTGGGTTCTTGCTGGGTCAGAATCAAGGGGAGGTGGCGCGGTGGCAGGCTGCTGTTGGGCATCCTCAACACCTGCAGAGGAGCCTCCTTCGGTAAGTTTCTTTTCTAAGAGTTTAGTTAACTCAGCGACTCGCTCTTTCAGCTGATCGAACTCGGTTCTAAAGTTTCTTTCAACAGCTTCTGCCTCAGCCATGAGTTTCTTTTGGAGCCGGGTCTGGTAAGGATGCCTACCCGTGACGTTGGTGTCTTTTTTTTTTTAAAAAAAAAAAGAAGAAATAAATGTTAGGCAGAAATAAAAAGAAGGAAAATGTTGTGGGAAACAATCACAGACTTTGGTGAGTATCCTTTGACCATTCCTTAGAACTTATCATTCAAAAGTACTCGGTATGGTAATCATAGAAATTAATATGGGATATTTGTGAAGACAGAAGAAATCTTTTATCCTGCGGCGGGAGCCTCTAGCTCAGACATCTTCTTCAGGCAATTACAGCCCTTATTTCTTAAGTTCAATCCCATGTCAATTTCCATAGATACTCAAAGGGTACATGACCAAAGGAGGACTATCTATTCACCCGAAGAATACTGTGTGTTTCAAAACGAGTCATTATTTCAATAACTCAGTAAATCTGCGGGTGGTAGATAATTCATTTTCTTGGATAAAAGGGGAAAGCAAAAATGACATAAGGTAAAGTAAAGTTTGCCCTTTTGTGGCCTAGGTTGGGTTTTGTTGAAAGTTTTCTCTAGGCCCTATGGTTTGTCTAAAAGTGGCTCTTCACACCAGGTGGCTCATTCTAGACTTCTAGAAGGTCACCAGAGCCAAGATCCTACCCATGACAGGGACGCAACAGTGGGGAACCACTAGGTGCGTATATCATGAGAGGTCGAACTCTGGTTGAGGTTCTCACGAACACCGGATAGGAAGTACATCCCATACGATTCCGTTACCAACCTCTCCTAACTTAAGCTTTATTTGGGGCCCGGGTATAGGGCGCCACTCATAAGTGTGTGCGAGTAATTTGTGAGTGTAGTGTGTGAAAGGGCATTCAATACTTTTTACCTTACTTCATTCTGCACAAAGAACAAACACAGAACAAATATACAAAGTCGTCTACCCTAGGGTTCAATAATTACAGGAAAGTAACATGGTCCTCTACCCTAGGGTTCAACAAGCATGCAAACATAGATAATGTAACAAATAACAAGATACAATTAAAACAAGAACAAACTTCCACAACAATTAACAGAAAATAAAACAAGGGGGAAGAAATCCAAGCTAACAAAGGCTATATAAAAGAACATGCGCTTTCAATCAAACTGGCCTGACTCTCTTAAGTATCCCCAGTGGAGTCGCCATCTGTCGCAACCTGGATCGCGACGGCGCGGCGAGAAAGAGAGAAAGTGTGGAATGAAACAGGGAGTCGCCACCAACGTTTTTATTCATAGGAAAAACATTGGGAAAAAACTGAATTCAGTAAAGCACTAGTTAAAAGTTGAGATTCAAGTTCGGGAGTCGATTACGAGTAGGGAAGGTATTAGCACCCTACATCGCCTGTCAAAGACAGTACCAAGATTGAAAGCACAATATAAATAGCCTTAAATAAAACATGGTTTCTTCCCTTTTACTTTTATTTTGAAAATGATAGAATGGAGTAGAGAACTGTACAGACATAGAATGTTGAAGCGAGGTCAATGGGACGTTTCGTCCGAATTAAGCTCGACTTTGATATGAGACAGAGAGGGTGAGAGAATGCCAATAAGACGTCACGTCTAAATTAAACATCCTTGGGTAAAAAGGATAGGGATAGGAAATAGATAAGCGGGACGTCTTGTCCTAAGTATCCCTTCCCTATGAATTGTAGCAAGGTTTGAACAAAAACTAGGGGGAAATCAACAAGACGTCACGTCTAAATTGATTTTCCCGGAAACGACAAAAAGTAACATCATGAAAGAAACGCAAAAAGCAAGGAAATAAATCAGTAAAAGGAAATAAGAAAGATGGGCCCGACAGGAGTTAAAGTCCTGCTCCTACGTATTCTTGAATTATCAAGAAATCAGGGTTACGTAGTTCTGAGGAAAAATTTTGACTCGGAACATGATGATGGAAGTCATTGAGATGGGGAACTCATACAAGACGAAGTTCTTCGCACGTGTACAGATCCTAAAGAGATTGTGTAGACGGAAGTGTTCCCGTACGACACGGTTAAAAAATGGAAATTTTTAGGCTAGAAAATAAAACATATGCAAAACTTATTACTTATTTTTTTTATTATTTTATTATTTTTATTTTTTTATTATTTTATTAATAATAGCATACTTTATTAAAAATAACCTGGAAATAAAAAAAAAAACTTGGGAATGAAAAGAAACTTGCTGGAAGAAGAAATGAAACTACATAATAACAACTACAAAGAAAAGTAAAGAAAAGAAAAGAACATAATAATCTGGAAAAGAAACTAACCCGGAAATGGAAAAACTTGGAAATGAAAAGAAACTTGCCGGAAATTAAAAAAAACTTGCTGGAAGAAGAAATGCAACAGAGAAGAAGAAGAGGAGAAACGAATGGCTTCCCAAGACTTGATTGCCTTCAATGAAGAATCCCCCTTGAATGAATGCTCATGGTACCTATTTATAGGAATGCAAAAGCAGCCATTGCCATAAAAAATTTGTAATGGAAGGTGCACTCTCCAATTAACAAGTACATGGTGCTCCATTATCAACTTAAATGCTCCATTATGATCTTTAGTGCCCCATTATGATGCTTTAGTGCTCCATTATGATCCTTAGTGCTCCATTATGATCTTTAGTGCCTTGCCCACCATCACAAACTTGCTCGTGCATTTGAGGGCTGATGCGTGCCAAATTTGAAAAAGAGTCCAACATGAAAGTTGTAGATCTTTCTCTTAACTTTAATTTGATATATGGCATAAAAATTTTCATCAAGAAACGAGGGAGATATGGCCCATCTATGAAAACTGCTCCAGAGTGTGACGAAAATACCTTTGCATGTAAAATAAATTCACTGGGCAAAATGGATAGAGAATTAGCTTTTGTGCCCTTCATGAAGTTTCTAGATCTTTCTCTTAGCTTTAATTTGATATATAGCACAAAAATTTTCATAAAGAAACGAGGGAGATATGACTCATCTACGAAAACTGCTCCAGACTGTGACGAAAATACCTTTGCATGTAAAATAAATTCACTGGGCAAAATGGGTAGAGAATTAGCTTTTGTGCCCTTCATGAAGTTTGTAGATCTTTCTCTTAGCTTTAATTTGATATATGGCACAAAAATTTTCATCAAGAAACGAGGGAGATATGGCCCATCTATGAAAACTGCTCCAGAGTGTGACGGAAATACATTTGCAAGAAAAATAAATTCACTGGGCAAAATGGGTGGAGAATTAGCTTTTGTGGCCTTCATGAAGTTTGTATATCTCTTTGATATGGAGCCATAGAAAAAAGAATGGGGTCGTTTTAGTATCATATGAGGGAGATATGAATTTTTTCTTAAAGATGTGCAGAGCAGTCATGAAACTGGAGCAAGTCCAGGAAGATTATTAAAACTGTACCAATTGGTAAGGATTCAGCCTTCAAGGTCTTCACAAAACTCGTAGAAAATTTTGTTACGAAAATTTAGAGACCGGGTTTGCACAAATCAAAGATCGTATGAAGGAGTTATGAATTTTCAAATGAACCATGCGCATAAAAGAGTGCTCAAAGGATGGAACTGTACCAATTGGCCGGACAAAAAGAGGTGTTCACAGTCTGTATATACAATAACCTTGGCCCCAATCAAGTAAGCACAAAATTTATCAAATGCATACACCACAGCAAGCATTTCTTTTTCAGTAGTGGTGTAATGTATTTGATTTTCGTTCAACACTTTACTAGCATAATAAATTACATAAGTCAATTTTCCTACTTTCTGACCTAGTACAGCTCTGACTGCGAAGTCACTTGCATCACACATTAATTCAAACGGTAAAGACCAATCAGGTGCTGCAAGGATCAGAGCTGAAATCAGACTTTGTTTCAATTTTTCAAAAGCCTTGACACAGTTTTCATTAAACACAAATACATGATCTTTCACAAGTAAGTCAGTCAGAGGCTTAGCTATTTTTGAAAAATCTTTAATGAACCTTCTATAAAAGCCAGCACATCCTAGAAAACTTCTCACTCCTTTCACGTTGATTGGAGGAGGAAGTTTTTCAATAATTTCTATCTTGGCTCAGTCCACTTGAATGCCCTCAGCAGAGATTTTGTGGCCAAGGACTATCCCTTCCTTAACCATAAAATGGCATTTTTCCCAGTTAAGGACGAGGTTAGTTTCTTGGCATCTCACCAGCACCTTAGATAAGTTGCTGATGCATGAATCAAAATTACTCCCAAATACCGAGAAATCATCCATGAACACTTCAATGAATTTCTCCACCATATCCCCAAAAATTGCCAGCATGCACCTTTCAAAGGTTGCTGGAGCGTTGCACAACCCGAACGGCATGCGCCTATATGCAAAAATTCCATAAGGACAGGTGAATGCAGTCTTTTCTTGGTCTTTTGGGTCAACCACAATTTGGTTATAACCCGAGTACCCATCAAGAAAATAATAGTACTCATGCCCTGACAACCTCTCGAGCATTTGGTTAACAAATGGCAGGGGGAAATGGTCTTTCTGAGTGAAGTCATTCAGCCTTCTGTAATCAATACACATCCTCCAGCCTGTTGTGGGCCGGGTGGCAATAACTTCACCTTGGTGATTTCTTACAGTCGTCATTCCTCCTTTCTTGGGCACCACTTGGACCGGGCTGATCCAAGTGCTGTCCGAGATAGGATAAATGATTCCTACATCAAGGAGCTTGACCACTTCCTTCCTTACCGCTTCCTTCATAATAGGGTTCAATCTACATTGTGGCTGTACTACAGGGGAATAGTCATCCTCCATCAGAATTTTGTGCATACAAAATGATGGACTGATTCCCTTCAAGTCAGAAATATTCCAGCCAATCGCAGATTCATGTGCCTTTAATACCCCAATTAGTTTATCCACATCCTCATCGTTTAAGTCGGCATTAATAATGACAGGATGTGTGTCGTCTTCTCTCAGGAAAACATATTTCAGATGAGGAGGTAAAGGTTTTAAATCACATTTTTCTTCAGAAAATTCCTTTCCTTTCTCAACTTCAGTAATTTTCAAATCATTTTTCTTTTCTTTTTCAAAATCACCTACTTCTAATACTTCCAGTAGGCTCAATATTTCTGAGTGAGAGTCATTTAACTCCTCAGTCTCGGAGTCAAAGTCATCCTCTAAAAAAGTTCGTAAGGCCTCTTCCTCAGTTTTTAAAAGCATTGGAGTGTGGTAGCTTTTAATTTCTTCAACCATTAAACAATCCATCCTTTCAGTCGGATGTTTCATGGAATTGAAGACATTAAAGGTTACCTGCTCCTCCTGAACTCTCAGCATGAGTTCACCTTTTTCTACATCAATCAAGGCTCTGCCAATAGCTAGGAAGGGTCTACCTAAGATTAAAGGGATCTCTCGGTCAGCTTCCATATCCAACACTATGAAATCTGCTGGGAAGATAAACTTATCTACTTTCACTAACAAGTCTTCCAGCATCCCTTGGGGATATTTAATGGACCTGTCAGCCAACTGCAAGGACATGCGAGTCGGTTGCAAGTCATTAATTCCCAGTTTTTTCATCAAAGATAGAGGCATCAGGTTTATACTGGCTCCTAGATCACAGAGAGCACTTCCTACATGAATATCCCCAATTGCACATGGTATTGTAAAAGATCCAGGATCCTCTAGCTTTTGGGGAAGTTTCTTTTGAATGATTGCACTACACTCTTGAGTGAGAGTAATCATTTCATCCCCCTTAAGCTTCCTCTTCTTAGATAATAATTCTTTCAAAAATTTTGCATAGGAAGGTGATGATACATGATTTATCTTTAGTTCTTCACTTTAAATGTGTATAATTTGCCATCACTTATTGTCTAATATATTGCATTTTAACACATTTTCATCATATGAGCTTTATTTAATATTTGATTTTAAAAATGAATTAAGGATTAATTTTTAATAAATATTGGTTTTCTCTTGTTTACTTGGGTATTTTATTTTGCAGAAATTAATAAAATTAAGGAACAAGTACAAAGATAATCCAAGGGTCAATAACAAGAGAAAAATGACCATCAAATGATAAAGAAACAAGAAGAACAAGCCCCGGTGAAAAGAAAGCTACAAAAGCATGAAAATTGGCTATTAGTGCGCTATCTATTAGTGCGGTTGTAACAGGAACCGCACTAATAGAGTGGGAATCGATTCCTACACCAAATCAGCCCATGGGAATCGATTCATGCACTTGGGAATCGATTCCCAGCCTACATGAATCGATTCATTTGATGTTTTTCACCTGGGAATCGATTCCCAACCTATAGGAATCGATTCATGAGCCTAGGAATCGATTCCCCTTGCTAGGAATCGATTCATGAGCTGTATTTTACGCAAAAATGAACTGGAGGAATCGATTCATCATTGAAATCATGCGCCGAATCATTGGAAACAACAAAACGCAACTTGGAAACAACTTGGAAACAGCTGGAAATCATCTGCACCGAAAGTTTCCACTTGCAACGCGTTTTCCTTAGCTGGCTTCTCCTTTCATTTGCCTATAAATAGAGAAGAACGAGAGGCTTCAGAAATCATCTTCAGACACTTCACTTCATATTTCTCTCTTAGTTCCTTTTCTTTCTTTTAAGCATTAGAGGAAGGCTTCTGGAGGAATTCTTCCATTCCGGGTTAGGTCTTTCTTATTTTTAGTTTATTTTAATTATGGAGGGCTAAAACCCCTAGATTGATTTTCTTGGAAAATATTGTAATATAATTTTGAGGTTCTTGTTTTTAATATAGTATGCTTGTATTATTGTTATTTCTTCATAATCTTACTCTGCTTATTTAATTCCATTCTGTTTAATTAAATTTGTATGCTTAATCGGTTTAATTATTCAAATGGAATAAAATAAGATTTTAAATTAAAATGGATTAAGGAAATATGCATGCTTAATGAATATTTTCATAATCACTTTTAATAATTATGGTTTGCTTAATTCCATAATTTTAGAATAGATTATGTATATAGGCGATGTTCTTATATATGCTCAATAATTCCTAGATTTTACGATCTTGACTCCTTTTGCTTAATTAGGATGCTTGATTAAAATATTCATTTTTAAATGAAAGTAAAGGAATTATGAATTGAAAAAGACGCTTAGTTGATTAATTCAAATTGAGCTAAGAAATCAACAGTAATGAAAGTATACAAATTATCTTTAGTGAACCAAGGATAAATTTATTTACAATATTCCAAGAAAATCAATCGCTTGTTATTTATTGTTTTAAATCCTATAATTACTTTGTTTTAGTTTTAATTGTCACAACAAAATCAAACAAACCCCCCCCCAATTGTATGTTAGTGAACTTATGTTTGTAAAAATTTTTAGTTGTTTAGTTTTTATTTTTAATTGTTAAAAATTAGTTTAAGACTTGATTTTTCCTAAATTTTTGTGTTGATCCTTGAGAGAACGACCTAGGTTGACACCCTAGTACTACGTTAATTAATTTTAATGTACTAATTTGACGGAATCACGACTGCAAAAAGAATATTCACGTCAAATTTTGGCGCCGCAGCCGGGGATCAACGATCTTTAGGAAAAACACTTGTTTTAAATTAATTTTTTTTTAATTGAAAAAAAAAATTAAAAATTTAATAATAATAAAAAAATTTTCTTTTGTTTGTTTGTTTGTTTATTTTATTTCTTTTGCATGATTTAGGATTCTTATGATTTATTGCTCATCATGATCAAATATCTTGTTGTATGCTATGTATGACTAGAAGAACTTTTGAGCATTTATATTCATTTGATCCTGAAATTGAAAAAACTTTTCATAGGTTAATTAGAGAAGCTAGATTTAATAATAATTTTGTTGATATTGATAGTGATAGTATTTTTTCTGAATCTGTTGAAAGTACTACTGCTAGTTTTTCTGATATGGCTGAACCTCGTGAAAGAACTCTTAGAGAACTAGCTGCTCCTGAATTCACTTACGAAAGTTTGTGTATTCAATATCCTGAAGAGGATATCCCTTTTATTCTTAAGACCGGACTTATACACTTATTGCCTAAGTTTCATGGTCTTGCGGGTGAAGATCCGCACAAACACCTCAAAGAATTCCACATTGTGTGTTCCACAATGAAACCCCAAAACGTTCAAGAAGACCACGTCTATCTTAAAGCATTTCCTCATTCTTTAGAGGGTGTTGCTAAGGATTGGTTGTACTACCTTGCTCCAAGATCAATCACAAGTTGGAATGACTTAAAGAAAATGTTCTTGGAAAAATTCTTTCCTGCCTCTAGAACAACTGCAATCCGTAAGGATATATCTGGCATTAGGCAACTCTCTGGAGAAAGTCTTTATGAGTATTGGGAAAGATTTAAGAAACTCTGTGCAAGTTGCCCTCACCACCAAATTTCTGAACAACTTCTTCTTCAGTACTTCTATGAAGGTTTACACCACGTTGATCGCAACATGATTGATGCGGCAAGTGGAGGAGCTTTAGGAGACATGACTGCTGCTGAAGCAAGAAATTTGATTGAAAAGATGGCATCCAACTCTCAACAATTTGGTGTGAGAAATGATTCTTTCAAACCCATGTTTGATTCTAATTCTAGTTCATCTGGAATTAAATTGGAGAGCAAACTTGATGCTCTCACCACTCTGGTCACACAATTGGCAGTAAATCAAAAATCCATGACCGCTAAAGTATGTGGCATCTGCTCTTCACAAGAGCACCCCACTGATTGTTGTCCTTCTCTACAAGAAAAGGATAATAATAGTCCCCAAGCCTATGCAGCCAATATCTACCATGATAGACCTCCACCACCACAACAACAAAACCATGACCTTTCCACCAACAAATACAATCCAGGTTGGAGGAACCATCCAAATTTGAGATGGGGCAACCAACAACAAAATCCCCATCCCCAACCTCCATTTCAAAACAATGCACCAACCTTCCAAAGACCGACACCTCAACCATCCACAAGTGGCCCTTCTTTGGAGGATCTGGTGAAACAAATGACTGCACAGAACTTGGAGTATCAACAGAGGAATGATGCTACCATCCAGAGTTTAAGCAACCAAATTGGGCAATTGGCTTCATCATTAAGCCAGTTACAATCTCAAAACTCTGACAAATTACCATCTCAACCAGCCGTAAATCCAAGAAATGTGAGTGCAATTCAGTTAAGATCAGGTAAGAACCTTGAAGTACCCATACCTAAGGAACCTGAAAAACAAACAGATGTGCCCACAACAGTTGAGAATGATGTGCCCTCTTCAAGCACAAGCAAATCTGAGATGCAACCATCCCAAATTCCACCTCATATCCCTCTTCCTTTCCCACCAAAAGCAATTCCAAGCAAGAAGATGGAAGAAGTGGATAAAGAAATTTTGGATACTTTCAGGAAAGTGGAAGTGAATATACCTCTTCTTGATGCAATCAAGCAAATTCCCAAGTATGCCAAATTTCTAAAGGAGTTGTGTACTCACAAAAGGAGACTCAAGGGCAATGAAAGGATAAACATGGGAAGAAATGTATCTGCACTGCTTGGTAAGGAAAATATCCCTGAGAAATGCAAGGATCCAGGTACGTTTTCTATACCCTGTATCATAGGCAATAACAAATTTGAAAATTGCATGTTAGATTTAGGAGCTTCAATAAATGTTATGCCTATGTCTGTTTTTAAATCTTTGTCTCTTGGAAATTTACAACCTACTGGTGTAGTAATTCAGCTAGCCAATAGGAGCACTGCTTACCCTGCTGGAGTTATAGAAGATGTTTTGGTTCAGGTAGAACAACTTGTTTTCCCTGCTGACTTTTTTGTACTTGACATGGAAGAAGGTATGCCTCAAATTCCTATTCCTATCATTTTAGGAAGACCATTTTTGAAAACAGCTCGAACCAAAATAGATGTTCATTCTGGAACTCTCTCTATGGAATTTGGTGACACAAGAGTTCAATTCAATATTCTTGATGCCATAAAATACCCAGCAGAAAATCATTCTGTTTTCCAAATTGACATTATTGATGAACTAGTTTTTGAACATTTTTCTAATGTTGATTTGGAATGCATAGATGATTCAAACAAATGTTTTGCATGCAATGATTCTGGAAGTTGTGATATTTGTGCTAAAATTGATAAATACATAATTTCTGATTCAGAGTCTCTAGATATACCTGTTAACCATAAGGAGCTGTATTCAGGATTTCAAGAAAATTCTAACAAAATTTTTGAGGTGCAAACAGCAGAATCAAAATCTACTTTGTTAGTTCCATCTGTTTTGCAGGCACCCAAGTTAGAATTGAAACCCCTACCTGAGAACCTAAAGTATGTATACTTAGGGGATAATGAACAGCTCCCGGTGATAATTTCCACTTCCCTTGATGAAAATCAAGAAGAAAAATTGTTGCAGGTATTGAAAAGACATAAGAAGGCTATAGGATGGACATTGGCAGACATTCCTGGAATTAGTCCATCCATGTGCATGCATAGAATATTTCTGGAGGAAAATACTAAGGCAGTAAGACAGCCCCAGAGGCGACTCAACCCTGTAATCCTTGATGTGGTTAAGAAGGAGATCACCAAGCTTCTACAAGCAGGAATTATTTATCCTATCTCTGATAGCCAATGGGTGAGTCCAATTCAAGTGGTTCCTAAGAAAACAGGGATCACAGTTATGAAAAATGAAAAGGATGAATTGATCCCAACTAGAGTGCAGAATAGTTGGAGAGTCTGTATTGACTACAGGAGACTTAACCAGGCAACAAAGAAGGACCATTTCCCTTTACCCTTCATTGACCAAATGCTTGAGCGTCTCGCAGGTAAGTCTCACTACTGTTTTCTTGATGGATTCTCTGGATATTTTCAGATTCACATTGCACCTGAGGATCAAGATAAGACCACATTCACCTGTCCCTTTGGCACATTTGCTTATAGGAGAATGCCATTTGGCCTATGCAATGCTCCTGGAACTTTTCAAAGATGCATGATAAGTATTTTTCATGATTTCATTGAAAATTGCATAGAGGTGTTTATGGATGATTTTACTGTCTATGGATCTTCATTTAATGCATGCCTTGATAGTCTTGATAAAGTTTTAAACAGATGTATTGAAACTAACCTTGTCTTGAACTATGAGAAATGTCATTTTATGGTAAAACAAGGAATAGTTTTAGGGCATGTAATCTCTGAAAAAGGAATTGAGGTAGATCCTGCTAAGGTAGAAGTTATATCACATTTGCCTTACCCCTCTTGTGTTCGAGAGGTTCGTTCTTTTCTTGGCCATGCAGGTTTCTACAGAAGATTCATAAAGGATTTCAGCAAGAAGGCTAGGCCGCTATCCAGTTTGCTTCAAAAGGATGTGGCATTTGAATTCAATGAAAAGTGTAAGGAGGCTTTTAATTGCCTCAAGCAAGCATTGACCACTACCCCAATAATCCAAGCACCTGATTGGACAGCCCCATTTGAATTGATGTGTGATGCCTCTAATTATGCATTGGGAGCTGTCCTTGGTCAAAAGATTGACAAGCAACCTAGGGTCATCTACTATGCATCTAAAACTTTAGATGCTGCCCAGGTAAATTACACCACTACTGAAAAAGAACTCTTGGCCATTGTTTTTGCATTAGATAAGTTCAGATCTTACCTACTCGGTTCTCGAGTAGTTGTCTTTACTGACCATGCAGCTCTGAAGTACTTGTTGAAGAAAGGTGAGTCCAAGCCAAGATTAATTCGTTGGATGCTTTTGCTCCAAGAGTTTGACTTGGAAATTCGTGACAGAAGTGGAACACAAAACCTTGTGGCAGACCATTTAAGCAGAATTGAGAATGCTCCTGATTCAGCACCTATTCGGGATCATTTTCCCGATGAACACCTCATGAGTATTTCTAACTCTTTTGATTCACCTTGGTTTGCTAACATTGTAAATTATCTTGTTGCTTCTGTTTTTCCACCATGTGCATCCAGAAACCAAATTTCAAAATTAAAAAGTGATGCAAAGTATTATATTTGGGATGACCCGTATTTGTGGAAATTGTGTAATGATCAGGTGATTCGAAGATGCATTCCCGATCATGAAATAGAATCAGTTCTTCGATTCTGCCATGCTTCACCAGTTGGTGGACATTTTGGTCCACAAAGAACAGCAAGAAAAGTGTTGGATTCTGGTTTATATTGGCCCACAATTTTTAAGGATGCATGGAGAATTTGTAACACCTGTGATAAATGCCAAAGAGCTAGTAATGCTACCACATGGAGACAACAGATGCCTCAGCAACCAATGTTGTTTTGTGAAGTATTTGATGTTTGGGGCATTGATTTTATGGGTCCATTTCCTCCATCCTTTGGTTTTACTTACATTTTATTGGCTGTTGATTATGTTTCTAAATGGGTGGAAGCTAAAGCCACCAGAACTAATGATGCGCGAGTTGTTATGGATTTTGTTAGATCTCAAATTCTTTGCAGGTTTGGCATTCCGAGAGCAATCATTAGTGATCAAGGAACACATTTCTGCAACAGGACCATACAAGCTATGCTCAGGAAGTATGGAGTTGTTCATAGAGTCTCTACTCCATATCACCCCCAAACCAATGGACAAGCAGAAGTCTCTAACAGAGAAATCAAAAGAATCCTGGAGAAGATAGTACAGCCTAACAAAAAGGATTGGAGCAGGAAATTGGATGATGCTCTTTGGGCACATAGAACAGCTTTTAAGGCACCTATAGGAATGTCTCCCTATAGAATTGTTTTTGGTAAAGCATGTCATCTTCCAGTGGAGATTGAGCATCGTGCTTATTGGGCTGTAAAAGCTTGCAACTTAGCACTTGATCAAGCAGGTGAAGAAAGGAAATTACAACTGAATGAGCTCGATGAGATCCGTTTGGCAGCCTATGAGAATTCAAAATTCTACAAGGAGAAAACAAGGAAATTCCATGATAGCTCAATAGCTAGAAAGGATTTTACTGCTGGACAGAAAGTGCTACTGTTTAATTCCCGGTTAAAACTGATGGCCGGAAAATTGCGCTCCAAATGGGAAGGACCTTTCATTGTTACGAATGTATTTCCCCATGGAGCTGTGGAAATAAAAAGTGAAAACTCCAACAAAAGCTTCAAGGTTAATGGACAACGTTTGAAGCCATTTCATGAAAATCCTTCACTTGTGGATGTTACAATGGAGGAACATGCTTTGGGGGAACCACTTCTTGATCCCCCTTGAGGGAGTTTTTTTTTCTTACCCATCTCTTTACTTTTTCATTATATTGTTTATTTTGTATGCTCTGTCTTACATTGAGGACAATGTATGATTTAAGTGTGGGGGTGGGATCATTTATGTGTTATTGTGTGTGTTTTTTGTATGATTAAATTTTGTGTGCTTTTATTAAAAAAAAAATAAATAATAAAAAAAAGATTTTGTGTGTGTTTTTGTTTTAAAAAGGCATGTTTTATTGGAATTTTAAGATATGCATGAGTAACAAGTAAATTCTTTCATGTCTGATATGAGCTTAATAATATGTTATAATTTGAACTCAAGCAATTTTGGTATGATGAGAATGACATGATAATTGATAGATGATCATATATGATAGAATTATACCTTGTGAGATTTTTGAGCCTTTAAATTTGATGGATCACTTTAAACCATCTTAATCCTTTCATGTGTGATTAATTCCTGAAAGCTTACATCTTAATTTTTTGTCTTGTTTCTTGATGATACTTGAAACTCATGTGAATGTATTTGAAATGATACAGGCATTTTGTTCAATTGAGCCACTAAGCCATAGAAGCCTACCATGAATAAATTATCCTTTGCTAGCCACTTTGAGCCTATTTAACCATTTCTTTGTTGCAGCTCAAATAAGCCATGGATGAAAAACCAAAAATATACCTACCCGAAGGAATATATTGGAGCTTTGGAATCAAGTCAAAAACAGGCATTCAAATAATGTGGGGGTGTACAAAAAAAAAAAAAAAAAAGAGTTCCAACTCTTGTTTCAAGTGTTATGCAATCACATAAGAAAAAGATAAAAATATATATATATATATATATATTGATGAATTACCCTCACTGTTTGCCAGTTAAATTAATTGCTCCATCATTCTTTTTGGTATTTAAACTTATTTTCCAAAATTTTTTTTTTTCCACCTACTTTAACCTTGGCCACATTACAACCTTGGAAAGCCCTGTTGATCTATACATGCAATTGTGTTGATTGTGGAATTGAGAAACTTGCCAAATTTTTGGACTGTCTGTTTTTCAGGAAATGTTTTGAGAGTATACACAAACCCAAAACACTTGAGAGTATGTCTTGTGAGGTTCTGTCACTTATGGTTTTCCCTTCAGTTTGATTTAATTCTCACATGTCTAATTGTTTGAATGATTTTTATACATATCTTGATGCTCTGTATCTTGCATGATGAATAACTCTTGTTTCTCTGTATATTCCTAAAGATTTCATATTGAACATGCTAGTTTTGTGTGTTTACTATTTTTTTTAACTTGATGTTTTCAATAAACTGTGATACTTGTTTTTCTTCTAATTTTGCCCGGGAGTGCAAAAGAATAAGTGTGGGAGTATTTGATGATACATGATTTATCTTTAGTTCTTCACTTTAAATGTGTATAATTTGCCATCACTTATTGTCTAATATATTGCATTTTAACACATTTTCATCATATGAGCTTTATTTAATATTTGATTTTAAAAATGAATTAAGGATTAATTTTTAATAAATATTGGTTTTCTCTTGTTTACTTGGGTATTTTATTTTGCAGAAATTAATAAAATTAAGGAACAAGTACAAAGATAATCCAAGGGTCAATAACAAGAGAAAAATGACCATCAAATGATAAAGAAACAAGAAGAACAAGCCCCGGTGAAAAGAAAGCTACAAAAGCATGAAAATTGGCTATTAGTGCGCTATCTATTAGTGCGGTTGTAACAGGAACCGCACTAATAGAGTGGGAATCGATTCCTACACCAAATCAGCCCATGGGAATCGATTCATGCACTTGGGAATCGATTCCCAGCCTACATGAATCGATTCATTTGATGTTTTTCACCTGGGAATCGATTCCCAACCTATAGGAATCGATTCATGAGCCTAGGAATCGATTCCCCTTGCTAGGAATCGATTCATGAGCTGTATTTTACGCAAAAATGAACTGGAGGAATCGATTCATCATTGAAATCATGCGCCGAATCATTGGAAACAACAAAACGCAACTTGGAAACAACTTGGAAACAGCTGGAAATCATCTGCACCGAAAGTTTCCACTTGCAACGCGTTTTCCTTAGCTGACTTCTCCTTTCATTTGCCTATAAATAGAGAAGAACGAGAGGCTTCAGAAATCATCTTCAGACACTTCACTTCATATTTCTCTCTTAGTTCCTTTTCTTTCTTTTAAGCATTAGAGGAAGGCTTCTGGAGGAATTCTTCCATTCCGGGTTAGGTCTTTCTTATTTTTAGTTTATTTTAATTATGGAGGGCTAAAACCCCTAGATTGATTTTCTTGGAAAATATTGTAATATAATTTTGAGGTTCTTGTTTTTAATATAGTATGCTTGTATTATTGTTATTTCTTCATAATCTTACTCTGCTTATTTAATTCCATTCTGTTTAATTAAATTTGTATGCTTAATCGGTTTAATTATTCAAATGGAATAAAATAAGATTTTAAATTAAAATGGATTAAGGAAATATGCATGCTTAATGAATATTTTCATAATCACTTTTAATAATTATGGTTTGCTTAATTCCATAATTTTAGAATAGATTATGTATATAGGCGATGTTCTTATATATGCTCAATAATTCCTAGATTTTACGATCTTGACTCCTTTTGCTTAATTAGGATGCTTGATTAAAATATTCATTTTTAAATGAAAGTAAAGGAATTATGAATTGAAAAAGACGCTTAGTTGATTAATTCAAATTGAGCTAAGAAATCAACAGTAATGAAAGTATACAAATTATCTTTAGTGAACCAAGGATAAATTTATTTACAATATTCCAAGAAAATCAATCGCTTGTTATTTATTGTTTTAAATCCTATAATTACTTTGTTTTAGTTTTAATTGTCACAACAAAATCAAACAAAACCCCCCCCAATTGTATGTTAGTGAACTTATGTTTGTAAAAATTTTTAGTTGTTTAGTTTTTATTTTTAATTGTTAAAAATTAGTTTAAGACTTGATTTTTCCTAAATTTTTGTGTTGATCCTTGAGAGAACGACCTAGGTTGACACCCTAGTACTACGTTAATTAATTTTAATGTACTAATTTGACGGAATCACGACTGCAAAAAGAATATTCACGTCAGAAGGCATCTCCTGCAATGCCTCGGCAAAAGGGATATTGATGTGAGGTTTCTTGAAAACCTCTAAGAACCTAGCAAACTTCTGCTCCTCTATTTGCTTTTTAAACCTGTGTGGAAATGGAGCATTCCTCAGTTTTTCAGGAGTCAGCTTAGAAGCTTCCTCCAGAATCAGATCAACCTTTTTCTTCTTCTTTTGATGGAATTTATTTTCTTTTTCTTTTTCTGTTTCATTTTTATTTTCTACTTCATTATTATCCTGCTCGGTTTCTTGTATTATTTCCTTTTCTTTTTCTTTTTCTGAACTTATTTCCTGACTCGGAGATGGAGAAATAATTTTTCCACTCCTAGTAATTATAGCCTTGCAATGTTCCCTTGGATTTACCTCGGTATCTCCAGGGAAATTGCCTACTAGCCTCTCAGCTAATTGTTTAGAAAGCTGTCCGACTTGATTTTCTAAATTTCTTATGGACGCTTCCTGATTCTTAAAACTGGCCTGAGTGGCCTGAATAAACTGAGAAAGTACATTCTCAAGTTCGGATTTTTCCTTAACAGGGGGGTGAGAAGGTTGTTGTGGTCTATTTGTGGGTTGATTTGGTGGGATGTTCTGATTCAGGTGTGGACCTTTCTGCCAGGAAAAATTGGGGTGATTCCTGTAATTAGGATTAAAGGAATTAGAAGGATAATTCCTTTGATATTGTTGCTGCCCCATATAATTCACTTGCTCGGAAGGCACATTTGGATCACACAATCCATTCTCATGGTCTCCACCACAAAAGTCATAACTGATCATAGAAACTTGACTCGGCTTTCGGAGTTCTGAAATCTGTATGCTTAGTTTCTCTAAAGCCTGAGTCATCAATTTACTCTGATCCAGATAAGCATCTTGTGCTTCTAATTCTAATATCCCTCTCTTAGGGACTTGGCTCCTCTCACTAATCAAGCATTCATTAGAAGCCATAACGTCAATCAGCTCTATGGCTTTTTCTACAGTTTTTGTTGTTAATGAACCTCCAGCTGAGGCATCAATCAGGACCCTGGTAGCTGGCCTGACACCATTATAGAAAATAGTTACCTGTTACACATCAGAAATCTGATGATGAGGACATCTCCTCAAACTCTCTTTATACCGATCCCATGCTTCCATCAAAGACTCACCTTCTCTTTGTTGGAAACATGTGATTTCATTGCGCAACTTTGCATATTTAGAGGGAGGAAAATATTTAATCAAGAATTTTCGTTGCAAGTCCTCCCAAGTTGAAATACTGCCTCTCGGTTGACTCTGCAACCAGGCTTTTGCTCGGTCCTTCACAGAAAACGGAAACAATCTCAGTCGGATTGCCTCGTCAGGGACTCCATTCATTTTTACTGTGTCACAGATTTGGAGGAAGGTTGCTAGATGCAAATTTGGATCCTCAACCTCACTTCCTCCGAATTGTTCATTTCTTACCAACTGCAGTAAAGCTGGTTTTAGTTTGAAATTATTTGCTGAAATTGGTGGCCTAAGGATGCTAGATTAAGATCCTTCTTCAGTCGGCCTGGAGTAGTCACCTAGTGTAACTCTCCTCTGTTCCATTTCTTTTTCTTCTTTTTGCTTTTTCTCTTTTCTTAGTCTACGTTCTAACAAGTCTATGTCAGGATCAAAGAAGAAAGGCTCTCCTCTGCTCCTTGACTGCATACAACAAATGTCACACAAAAGAACAATTCACAGCTACGACTAAATCTATGCGAAAATACAAACTACTACTACTAAAACAAAAGTGAAACTACATATTAAATGCAAATAAAAGTAAAACAGTTCAGTCTAGTACCGGTCCAAGGATTGTTGATATTACTCAACAATCCCCGGCAACGGCGCCATTAACTTGATGCTAAAATCCTGAGTCATTAATTTGATATAAAAATCTTAGTAAAACAAAATGCGACTCTCGGATTTACACTTTGGCAAGCGCACCAGTCGTTAAAATTGTAGTGTATTTGATCGTCCCACAGGGATTGTGGTAAGTACCTCAATCTAGGACTAGTACAAGCTGAACCATCAGAAAATACATGAAGTTCATTCGGTTTTTATGGTTTTGGTGTTTTCTAGTTGTTTTTGGTATTTTCAGAAACAGAGTTAAGATGAATGTGAAAAGTGATTAAAAGAAAGCAGGTCAGGATTGCTTCGGCTCATAATTTCCTCACATGCAATTAAGTATAATCGAACTTCACAATCTAGAGGACAATCCGCTTGTGGTTATTCCCAAATTCCTTAGGTGAAAAACACTAATCCTTAAGCAATGAACCTTAATTCCTTAAGTGCTCGATTAACCTAAGAATCTAATGCGAAATTGGAGGTTGAACTCTAACTATTCACCTAAATTGATTAGGCCTGAACTAGTTAGAAAGCTGGAAGTTACCTAAGCTTCAACCATGATTCCTCACTGGTGAAGTTCTTCATCAGTTCTGGATTTGTCAATCCAGCAGTTCTGCTCCACTCCTCAGCTTGTTCGCCTCAAGATCTAGAAGTCGATCTACTTGCTCACAGCTTCAAGACTCCATTGCTAACCTTCGCAATCCCAACCTTAGGGATTAGAACTCCATTGACTTCGGTTCCATCGAAGGATTGTGGAACGTCATGGAGGAGAGGATTAGAGAGAGAAAAATGTGTAGTGAGATGTTCGAAGTGTGTAAATGAATGTTCTCCGTTCTGTTATTTCGTATCTGTGCATACGTGTGTCTTACATAATACGTATAACCTATATATATGTTTCTACCTAACTAACTAACTT
This sequence comes from Clitoria ternatea, assembly GCA_037962975.1. Classification (NCBI taxonomy): domain Eukaryota; kingdom Viridiplantae; phylum Streptophyta; class Magnoliopsida; order Fabales; family Fabaceae; genus Clitoria; species Clitoria ternatea. The sequence goes on from CM075670.1 coordinate 292,824,204, forward strand.
AACTGATAACTTAGAAAACTTAAGTTAACAACTAAACTAACTAGTTACACATTTTACAGAGTAACTAACTAATTACAGCTCAGCTCTTAACAGGATCCAACTCATCCTTAGCTAATTTACAGCACAGCACCAGCTAAATGACAACTCACTACTTAAGTTACTAAGGTTGCAGCAGTAGAGAAGAAGGCAATGGAAGCGGAAACAGTACTACACCAGGTGTGTGTTGTTGGAGGGAAGAAACAGGGTTTAAGTTACTGCTTTTACGCTTCAGCTTGCTGGGTTTTTGCTTGAGCGGATTAACTCTCGCTTGAGCGGATTAATTATTCAATCGGTATTCTGAAGTTGGCGCTCGGGTTCTTCATATAATATTCCGAATCCTTGTTCTCTTTTGGAGTCAGTGTCTTTGAAATCTTACTCAGTCGGACTTTTGTTAATTCCTTTCGGTCAACCCTTTAAAGTCTTATCCAGTCGGTCTTGTGGACTTCCTTCAGTCAGATTTACGAATTCTCACTCGGCTTTTGGTAATTCTTCACTCGGATTTATCCTTTTCTCTCGAGTATGCCCTGTTCCTGCACCAAAAATCCACTAATTGCCTAGCATTTGTATGCTGGCTACTTATTAAATTTATAAATAGTAATAAACTCTTAATTTATTAATGTTTTTGACCATTCTCTTCTATAAATAAAACACTTTTGCAATATTTACATAATTTATAAATTATTATCAATTAATTGAATAATAAGGCTAAACTAACCACTTACACAACAAATTAATTCTAAAATTGAACAAAATAATTAAGTCTTTTCAAGACTTATCAATCACATCCCTATAGGATATGACAACACTAGTGCTATCAACTTAGTTAAAAAACCTAGTCATGCACTCTAAAACAAAACACATAGAGATTATCACTTTATATGTGATCATGTTCAAAATGGTGATTGCATGCTTGAATTTGTTGAGTCATCTAAACAACTAGCCAATATCTTCATTAAGCCTTTGGCTAAAGAAAACTTCTTTTCATAAGATGTGAACTAGGGTTAATAAACTCATATTATATCAAGTGATTGCCAGTATATGATAGCCTATTTGTTGTTCCAACTTGAGCAAAAGAAAGCTCGTAAGCTGTTTGTTTCAGGGTCAACGGGTATAGTAAATAATTTACTAAATGGTTGAAACCCTAACTACCCAAGAAAAAGTACTCCATTATTTCTTGGTGAAGATTCTTCTTTAGAGAAATAGTCACTTCTCGAAGGTAACCAATGATGATGTGTTATTGCTTTAGGCTATAAATCATAAAAATCTCATCAACTAGGGGACATTAATTCTTTGGCACATGGTAGAAAAGAATGATTCTTATCTACCCTATAGGATGCATATCATTGAGTTGCTTAAGAAAAGCAGTATGGACCTATTTGGAATTGTTTCTTCCACTAAGGTTGATGTTGGTAATCCTTTTTCATTAACAAGTGTGGAATTATGAAAAACAAGGACAAACTTTGGATCACAAACAAGAAGAAAGGCACAAAGACAATGGGTTTTTACGATTGGACACCATGTATATGCAAAGGGATTCGTTCCCCTTGAGAGTAAAATTTATCTTTGTTATTTTATTCTCACTGTATGCTTTTAGATAATGTTAACTGTGACATCCCAGTGCTATTGATGGCGGGGAGTGATTGCCGGTGCATGGGCATGGACAAAGAGCGGCTCCTGGCAGGCTTCCAGCAGGGAATATGGCATCCCTGACACTGTTGAGGGCGGGGAGTGATCGTCGGTGCATAGGCATGGACAAGGAGCGGCTCCTGGCAGGCTTCTAGTGGGAGAGACACATGAACAAACCGAATACATACTAGAATGAGAGGGATCCAAAGACTGTATAGGTATGGGACTATACAGTCGGGGATAGCTTAAAAGAATGAATTCGTACTACCTATACCAACAAATGCATTAGCCTTTTCGGTAGCCTATCACTTAAGAACTCTAAAGTTAAGCGTGCTTAACTTGGAGTAATTCTGGGATGGGTGACCTCCTGGGAAGTTCTTGGGAAGTGTTTGATTGAGGACAAAGCACACTGGAAAGGTCTCGTGTTAGTCTGTGGGGAGAGTCGTTCATTCTTCAAAAGCGGTCAGGGCGTTACAGTGGTATCAGAGCCTAGCCTCTCATAGTACGGTATGGTTCGAGGATGAACCGGGCGAAAGCTGGTGGGCATGTGACATCTCGGCACTATTGATGGCGGGGAGTCATCACCGGTGCATGGGCATGGGCAAAGAGCGGCTCCTGGCAGGCTTCCAGCAGGGAATATGACATCCCGAGCACTGTTGAGGGCGGGGAGTGATCGCCGGTGCATAGGCACGGACAAGGAGCGGCTCCTGGCAGGCTTCCAGTGGGAGGGACACATGAACGAACTGAACACATACCTGAATGAGAGGACCCAAAGACTGTATAGGTATGGGACTATACAGTCGAGGATAACTTAAAGAAATGAATTCATACTACCTATACCAACAAATGCTTTAGCCTTTTCGGTGGCCTATCACTTAAGGACTCCAAAGTTAAGTGTGATTAACTTGAACTAATTCTGGGATGTGTGACCTCCTGGAAAGTTCATGGGAAGTGTGTGTTTGAGGACAAAGCACACTGGAAAGGTCTCATGTTGGTCTGTGGGGAGAGTCGTCCATTCCTGAAAAGCGGCCGGGGCATTACAGTGGTATCAGAGCCTAGCCTCTCATAGTACGGTATGGTTCGAGGACGAATCGGGCGGAAGCTGGTGGGCATGTGACATCCTAGCGCTATTGATGGCGGGGAGTGATCGCCGGTGCATGGGCATGGACAAACAACGGCTTCTGGCAGGGAATATGGCATCCCGGGCACTGTTGAGGGCGGGGAGTGATCGCCGGTGCATAGGCACGAACAAGGAGCGGCTCCTGGCAGGCTTCCAGTGGGAGGGACACATGAACGAACCGAATACATACCCGAATGAGAGGGATCCAAAGATTGTATAGGTGTGAGACTATACAGTCGAGGATAGTTTAAAGGAATGAATTTGTACTACCTATACCAACAAATGCATTAGCCTTTTCGGTGGCCTATCACTTAAGGACTCCAAAGTTAAGCGTGCTTAACTTGGAATAATTCTGGGATGGGTGACCTCCTGGGAAGTTCTTGGGAAGTGTGTGATTGAGGACAAAACACACTGGAAAGGTCTCGTGTTGGTCTGTGGGGAGAGTCGTTCATTCCTAAAAAACGGCCGGGGCGTTACATTAAAGGGGAAAATATCTTAGTGTTATATAAGGGGAGCATTATGCTCTAGGATGTTAAGTTTATTGTGGGGTAAGCATTAGGATTTATTTTCTTTTTTGTTCGCCTAAGGAAAAATTTATGACTAATCTTGTCTTAGGAAATTTTTTATAATATTTATATAATTAGTTTGCATTATTTTGCATTAATCCTAACACCCCAAGAGATGGTTTATCGTCATCAAAAAAAGGGAAACTATAATTCTATGTATGTAGACAGGTATTTTGATAATGAAAAACCAAAGGGAACCTAAGACTAAGTAAAACGAAGGCGTGGTTGAGCTCAATTCAAAAAGAAATAACTTTGGGATGTACCTTGTGATGTGAAGTCCATGTGTGGAGCTTCAAGCTGACCAAAAGTGCTTCGGTACAGTTGTTTCTTTGCATCTGGGCCTTAGATGTAACATCCTAAATTTTAGAGAAAATAAATTTATTAGATGATGATAATAAATTATTTATGGTCCAATATATGTGTGAAAATTAATTAGACATTAATTATGATTTATCAATAGATTAAAATTTACTGAAACCGAACAATTTAACAGAAGGTGTGAGACTTATTAAATAATTTTGGACATTTGATGGGTCTAGAATATTGAGGAATTTATTATGGTTATGGTGGTATATTTGAAATAACTTTTGATGTTGAGGAGATATTTATTTGGACAATACGTATGTTAATAAACTGTAAAAATACGAGCGGAATGGAAATAAAAGAAAATGTTAATTCCCTATTCTTCTTCTCTATATCACCATAGCATTTCCCCTCTCTTTCTCTTCACTCTTTTATCCATTGGACAAGGGGAATTATGTACCAAAGGAAAAAGTAAAAAGAGGTAATGCATTACCTATTGGACAATAACCAATTTTGTAATTTTCTCTCTCTTTCTCCTCTAATTTTCGTTGGCTTTTCTTCATCTCCCTACACACTTCATTTTTCTTCTTCTTCTTCTTCTTCATCCTCCCAAGCTCAAAACCGTGACCACCTCCTTTTGCGCCATTTTCTTGCAAAAATCAACATCTAAGCTTGGATTTATAAAGCTCTAATGGAACATTGAAGCAAAGCTTGACTTATCTTCTCTTCCCTTCCTCTTATTTTTGTGTTCATCATTGTGCTTGAAGAATAGGTAAGATTTCATAATACCCATGGCTTGTCTTGGTGGTTTTGAGGTTGTTGAAGTATTATAATGGAAGTTTAATAGTTGTTTTTGTAACGCCCCGACCACTTTTCAGGAATGAAAGGCTCTCCCCACAGACCAACACGAGACCTTTCCAGTCTGCTTTTTGTCCTTACTCACACACTTCCCGAGAACTTCCCTGGAGGTCACCCATTAAGTGATAGGTCACCGAAAAGACTAATGCATTTGTTGGTATAGGTAGTACAAATTCATTCCTTTAAGCTATCCTCGACTGTATAGTCCCATACCTATACAGTCTTTGGATCCCTCTTATTCTGGTATGTATTCGGTTCGTTCATGTGTCCCTCCTACTGGAAGCCTGCCAGGAACTGCTCCTTGTCCGTGCCTATACACCGGTGATTACTCCCCGCCCTCAACAGTACCCGAGATGTCACATTCCCCGTTGGAAGCCTGCCAGGAGCCGCTTCTTGTCTGTGCCCATGCACCGACGATCACTCCCTGCCCTCAACAGTGCCGGGATGTCACATGCCTACCAGCTTCCACCTGGTTCATCCCCGAACCATACCGTACTAGGAGAGGCTAGACTCTGATACCATTGTAACACCTCGGTAGCTTTTTAGGAATGAATGACTTTCCCCACAGACCAACACGAGACCTTTCCAGTGTGTTTTTTGTCCCCACTCACACACTTCCTGAGAACTTCCCAGGAGGTCACCCATCCCAGAATTACTCCAAGTTAAGCACGCTTAACTTTGGAGTCCTTAAGTGATAGGCCACCGAAAAGGCTAATACATTTGTTGGTATAGGTAGTACAAATTCATTCCTTTAAGTTATCCCCGACAGTATAGTCCCATACCTATACAGTCTTTGGATCCCTCTCATTCTGGTATGTATTCGGTTCGTTCATGTGTCCCTCCCACTAGAAGCCTGCCAGGAGCCGCTCCTTGTCCATGCCTATACACCGGCGATCACTCTCCGCCCTCAACAGTGCCCGGGATGTCATATTCCCCGCTGGAAGCCTTCCAAGCCGCTCCTTGTCCGTGCCCATGGACCGGCGATCACTCCCCATCCTCAACAACGCCGGGATGTCACAGTTTTGATGAAAGAATGTATATGGAACTCAAACCCTAGGGTAGATAACCATTGAGAATTCTTGTAGTTGTTGATAATGATGTGAATATGATGATGTTGTCTTGAAAATGCCTAAATGATGTAAAGAAATGGTTGGAATTGATGTTTATCAATTTTTTATAAAACCCTAACATGAGGAAATTAGGGCTTTTTGACAAAACTTAATGAGTTTGGAGTTCAATTGTCTTAAGAATGATTTTGGATAAGGAAATGAATTTTGGAATGATTGACACTAATTATTGATATTGGGAATTTTAGAAATTAAGAGAATGTGGAAGACACTATTGTAAAGTTAGTGGAAGTAGTATTTGGTGTGTGTTGATGACTTAAGAGTTTATTTTTCTAGTCATTTAATTTTAGAGAATTTTGGTTAATGGAAAGGAATTCTTGAAACCTAATGAAATAAAAAAAAATGGTGTTTATAACATGTTTAAGACATGTTAAGAATTTTAAATATGATGGTGTACATTTAGAATTGAAATTAATGCCTTCATAGGCCAATTGATTGAGATTTTATATATATATATATATATATATATATATATATATATATATATATATTAATGTAGGACCTATTCTGAATAATGAGGCAGGACCGTCGAATCGCTCAGATTACTTCTCTTGAGGTAGGAAAAGAGTTTATATTCTAAATGCATGAATTGAGTATCAGTTTATTGTTGTATGTAACATTGCACATGTTTGCCTTGTCTATGTTATATTGATGATTTGTGATGTTGGATATGGTGATGTTATTGTGCTTAGCAAATGTGTGATATGCATTTGGAATATTTATGGTATACTTTGTGGTGATTGATAATTGTTATAAGAATTTGGGGCAAATGTTATGCCTTGTGTTGTTGAGAATATGTATATATTCACCACGAATATTGATGATGAAATGAGAATGGATATTGTTATTGGGCATACCCTTAAATATTGATGAAAGATTGATAAATGTTGTTATTGATGATTGTTGATGTCATTGTGGTTAATGCAAGTATAAGCTTGTATTTATGAGTTGAATTTGTGTTGATGGAAAATGTTGTGAATACAACACTAAAACTTGAAACAATGGCAATAATCAATGAAATTAAAATCCACTAAGAATTGGGTGGTAATGTGATGATGGTGATGATTGATGAATGACATGATAGGATGCATAGAGTGAGATCACATATGATATGAATTTGCATTGCATCCATGGCAGATTGCATAGTTGCCAGTAAGGGGTGTTAGGGGTTCCTGCGGTTGGCCTAGTGGGAGGGTAGCTTTGTGCATGAGCGTTGATGTTTACCCTAGTGACTTAGTGGTAGAGTCACAAAGCTGCCCATGCTTAGCTACAGGGAGTTCCATGTGGTTGACCTGGTGAGGGGTGGCTCTTTAAGGAGAAGGTGTCCCCGGTGGTCCTTTGGATCATAGCTGCTGTGACATAGTTCATGGTTGGTCCGCAACACCATTATATTGTTTATGATGTTTACCACGGTCATGGTGAAAATGACCAGTGTTGTAAGATGGGTGATGAGGTTTAGTACTTGTAAAATTAAGATTTTGACATACATGTGTACACATTTTACTACTGCAGTAGTAAAATGTGTACACTTATCTATTAATTTGCATGCATAACACCATTTTTTGCTGGTACTAAACTGTTATCGCCCATATGTAGCACTAGTCACCCATGACTTGCGGATCAACAACATGGTCTCACTTGCCAAAAATGCTACAGGTACCTCCCAAATATACATCGAGAGAGCCATTCCCCATAGGGACACCGAGGTTACTTACTCATCATAGAGTCGTCCACCCACTAGGCCCGCTACATAGGATGTCTCGCCATCAAACTACGGATAGCTTCGTGATTCCACTGAATCACTAAAGAATAATAATAATTTTTTCCCGTGGCCAGAGCCCTTCCCACTGGGCCTGCTTGTTGGAACCCCTAACATCCCAAAATAGACAGCGTAATGATATGCCATGGATGCAAATGCAAATTAATGCATTCTCACATTGTGCATCCTAAAATGTCACTCCACAATCAATAATTCACACCATCACTGAGTGGATTTTAATATCATCATCATCATTTCTCAATTACCACCAATTATCATTAGATTTCACTCACATATATGGTTAGTGGCAAACAATATCCATCATGGGATGTTCACACATTTATATTCAATTCAATCATGGCCATAGCATCAATCACAAGCCATTCACAACGCCATGAATCAACATCAACATCATAATCATCATCCCAAATATCATTCACCACATAACACAAATGATTCCAAATGCATTTCAAGTCACATATTTCATCAATACATTCATCCAAGACAAATTATGGAAACACATCCATACACATACATCAATAATGGATAAAATCATACATTTAGAAGATGTTACCCCTTCCTACCTCAAGAGAAGTAGTATTTGTTACGGTCTGAAGGTCTTGCTGTGTCAATGAGATCATTTCCTACACCACACAATATACCATACAATCCATCTAAACTACCAAGATTTACATGTTTTAAGTTAACTACTTGGTGTCTATGTTACTATTGATTTCAACTACCTTCTATATCATTTAATTTACCATAATCACCATGGTTTAGTATTCATATATATTATTATGCATTTAAAGCCATACCTATGTAAGGGTTTCCTTATCAATGGCCATATACCATCATCAATGGCACCTACCATACCTTTTTTAATATATTATTATTTCTTTGCTGATAAAAAAATCATCAATGGCACCAACCATCATTAATGTCACTCTCCCAACATCAATGATAACACTTTCACTTCAATATCATATATTCATTCCGAAAATCAATTCTTCTAAACACATTATACATTTTCCCTAATTTATAGGGTTAGGGTTTCATTAAAACCTAACAACAACCATTAATGTCCATCTTCTTTGATCATATTTATTGCCATTTTTGTGTACCCTAATACACACTCATAAAACCTTGCATTTATCACACCCCACTTTAGGATTTTGCATAATAATGACTCCCATTACATAACCCATACACATAACACTCTATCCAACCATAATAACCCATAACCAGGGACTGAAGCTCAAGAAAATGGTGAGGGAAACTTACCTCAAGCCAAAGTGAAATGAACCTCAAGAGTGAGAGAGGAAAAACGAAAATGAGGGTGAGATAGGAAACCTTTAACCACTATAACTCTCTTGCTTGATGAAGGGAAGTGAAAATGGAATAAAGGGCAAATGGGCACACACTAATTTGATGGGTTTGGGAGGAAGAGAAATGAGAGGGTTTGTCTTTGAGAGGGAGAAAAGCATGTGAAAATGGGAGAAAGAATGAAGGAAATAGAGTAATAATGAGCCCCTATTAAATTTTTCTCTGTTTTACCACAAACAGATCATCGTACAGGCTCAATACTTAACCAAAAATTATTCTAAATATATATTCGTATTCACATTAATATCCTTAATATCTCTCACCAACGGTACCTCAATCAAAGATACTTGGTCCGACACCCATATTTTAATTAGGTATTAACTTCAGTTCTTTTAAGCCTCAATAAATTTGAGTAATCATAATAAATATCAATTTAATTATTTTTAAATTTTAGGACATCAAGTAATTCATATTTAATTATTTTATTAATTATTTCTCTTAATAAGTATTTATTAAAATTTTTAGAATGTTACATTAGAGGTGTTTATTTTGTTAAAATGGTTAAAGGATCATGAATTGAACAAAGAAAAATAACTAACGATTAAAATCTTTTTTAAAGGAACAAAAAATGAGTCAAAGATTAAAAAAGTGCACATTAGGCTGAAAAGTGTAATCTAATCTTTATGAACATTGATTCAAACCAACTACTCTGTATCTAGCTTGTTTTTTAGTGTTCTGACTTATTTCTAGAAGGTGTCGTATTTTGAGTAACTAAACACATTTTATTTCCATTTTTGGGAATTCATTTTGCTATAAATTGAGCACTCAATCCTAAGAAAATGACACACCAACTACTTTGTATTTTCTCTTACATGAGTTGTTCTCTTTCTTGCTCTCTTCCAAGTCTATTATTTGTCTTACGATTCATGTGTAATCCTCTATTTTTGTTTTGTGCTACTGGGCTAGAGTGTTTGGGTCTAAGGTGAGAGATAATGATCTCTAGGATACCTGATCCGGTCTGGATACCAGACCCCAAAGTTATGACGTCAGAGTGACCTCTTAAAGGAGCATCCGGTGTCACAAGAAGACAGTGCCGAAGCGGTCATCCGTTGTCACTGTATCCGTTCTCACTTTATTAAATGTTTTATCTGTCCTCTCTATGACGGATGCCTTATCCGTTCTCGTTTCCACGACGTGTATAACCGTTTGCCTCAGGATCACTAGGAGATAAGAGTTCCTTATAACTTATCAGCGAAGATACCCTGTATAGCGGAATGTGTCTATGTCAATTACCTCAGAGAGTAAGTACAATTGTCAGCGGAATATGCGGAAAGGTGATTATCCTCCATCCCTATCACAGGATCGTACTCTGATAATTGACCTACCCCTCTAACACACTCTGAATACTGAGTCATCTTGATTGACACATTCTACACGCTATCAGAACTAAGGGGTCCACTTGCATCCAATGATTCATTTCCTACGTTCAACTATAAATAGCATGTTCCAATACACATGCAAGGTTACGTTGTTCTATTTCACATTCTTACTATTGCATTGCTTGAGTATTCACTGAGTTCATACACTCTCCTAACTTGAGCGTCGGAGAATCTTTACAGGTGGCACCACCTTTCGCCCTCTCTCAACGCGAAGCTCTGGTGTGAAGGATCTCCAGGACAACAAGACCGGTTTCTCCCACTGAGAGGCCGGATTACAATACCGGATACCCACTGTACCGGTGTACAAACCCTAAAACACCTGCACTCTTGTGGCTGGTCCCACACCGGATCCTAGACCCCGGTTCAGACCAGTTCAATACCTTAAGGCTACTTTGATCCTGTTGACTTTGGGAAGTGAGTTATGAGAAATTGTTACATTTGGACTAGGTAGTTTGAGATTTGTAAACAGATACCATTATAACCATTATAGTGTAAAATTTTAAGCCTTTGGGCTAAGAAACTGGACTAGATCACAGTGGTGGTGATAGAACTAAGATGTATCTTGGTGTGCTCTTTCTTATCCTTACTCCTTTACTGTATTATCTCTTTTATTCTTCAATATTTTATATTTACTTTTTAAATTGTATTTACTGAAGCTTTTTTACTCATACGTCTCTTAAAGACCCTTTTCTAAATTATTTTTATAAAAGGAATTATTTAAATTAATTACTTCTTTATTATATGTTTCCATTATTTGCAAGAAAAATCCAAAACTTAGTTTATCCCTTTCTTAAGTCTGAGGCCCTTTCCACTATATTTAATATATGTTTGTTGGGTTTTTCATTGATTTTAATATAAATTATACTTTTATACATACTATTAGGCTAAAGCAGACTTCTAAATAGGTCAATTTAAGCTTAAAAATCTAGCTTATGTCAAGTAATAGGTAAGGTCCAGGCCCCGTAATTAAGCACCAGGTTAGACTCAGGCTAGTAAAGGCTAACTCGGACTAGTCTATTTCCACTCCTAATAAAAATGTGCGGCTAAACTTCTTTTAGTTAGAATCAACTGTAGTGAATCTCTTATCAGGATCTATGTAATGATATATTATGTATACTTGCTCTTTGATTAATGGTAGTTTTTATTATGTACTTAATGCTTGCCTTGATGAGAAGAACATTGTATGATTTCTATGTTAACGTCACCGTTGGAAAGCTTTTCTTAGGATAATGCATGTATATAGGTACTCGGACCATTGCATGATAACAAGGAGATATATAGTTTGACTATGAGAAGTGCTTCTTGAAACTTGAAAATGAAATAAATTACTAAGGTTTTATTTGTCTAGGAATATAGTAAAAAGGTTAGTTTCTTAACAAACTATTTGAACAATATGAAGTCATTTCTGTTAAGTTGTCAAGGAATTGAGACTTGAGAGATTTAAATCTGGAATTTATCTTCTAAGAAATTGAGTTTAGTGAATGTTCTACCGCATTAACATATCGAACATGATGTACATGATTATCTAGGGAGTGAAACGAAACTTTGTCCTATCACCATTCATTTACTTTATTTTTATTGTGTTTAAAACTAATTTCACCAACCAACCAACTTTGTATATTGTGTTTATGGTATTGTTAGTCATTGTTTTGTGAAGATCTTTTACTTATTGTCGAGTTATCTTATAAGACTATGTGGATTCAACACTCCCACTCTCAATTTGAAACTAACGCGAAACATTAGTCTGCTTGCTAACAGTTTTTATTACACTTCCTGACGATCATCAAGTTTCTAGCACCATTGTTGGGGACTTATGTCTTAATGAATGATAGTTTTGTAAATCTACATTTATAAAGTTACTTTTCCTTTGTTATGTTTGTAGATCTTTCATTTGTATATTTATGTTCATACTTATTGTTTATTGTGTAATTCTGCTAATTATTTGTTAAGTGTTTCAATGTATGCGATATAAGTTATCAATTGAACAACTTTTGTTTAATCCTAAGATAGAAAGAACCCTAAGGGACTTAAGAGGAATACAATAATCACAAACACGACAAATCAATCAAAAGATGACAAAGTTTCAATTTCTGACAACAAATAGTGACACGAAGATAGCCCTCCAAGACATACCTTGGGTGATTACGCAAGTAGACAAAGTCCAAGGCAGCTTTCAAACATCTTTAGACCCCTTGCCAACACCAGATCTTGGAGATAAAACTAACTCTTAATTACTTTGAACCAATTTGGTGGATTAGATCATAAAGATCCATAAATCTACTTGAATACTTTTTATGAGTTATACGGAACTGTAGGATGCGATGTTGGATAAGAAAAAGCCATATACTTAAGGCTATTTCCATTTTCATTAACCAGTAAAGCTAATACATGGCTTTAGCCTTACCTAACTCAAAGTCTGAATAGCTGAAAATGCAGAAGAAAAATTCCTAGCCAGATTCTTCTCGTCATCCAAGTATATCCAGGTAAAAGCAACCATTTTTATATTCGCATAAGGAATGGATGAGCCACTTTGCGAAGCATGTGAAAGATATAAGTCTTTGCTCCGTAAATTTCTTAATCATGGCTTCGATGGGGCGGCTCAAATATATATATTCTTCAATAGTTTGAAGCCTTTAACTAAGATGATTCTAGAGGCGTCTACTATAGGAACAATGATGAACATAAGTTTAAAGGAAGCCATCACAATTATTGACTTCATAGGTGCAGGCGATCATCAAGTTTAACATGATAGGGGTTTTGTTAAAAAAACAAGGAGTTCTAGAGCTGAACACACAAGATGACATCCGAGTCAAGACAAATTATTGAATCAATTACTGGAGGCTCTTACGAAACAATTTCAAAGTTGTCAAACTTTGCACTACTTGCTAGCCAACAAGTGTTTCAATGTGATATTTGTGCATGTGAGCATCCTGGTGGGCAGTGTTTTGCAAAAAGAGAACAAGCAGTTGTGGAAGTCCAATACATGAATTGTTAGAACCGCCAAGGTGGCTACTCTTGAAACAACAACTACCAGCAAGGATGAAGGAACAACAACAACCAAAACTTTAGTTGGAGCATGGAGATAGTGGAGTTTCAAATAGGATAGAACAACAGTATCAACAACCACCACTGGGTGAAATAGTTTTTAAGTTGGAGGATTCATTAACAAAATTTAGAGAGGTCTCCATAAAAAGTCAAAAGAATGCAGGTGGTGTTAACGGGAGACAAGGTGTTGCAGAAGAATAGGATCCACAAAATGATGTAATAGTTGAATTTTGGACAAAATTTTAAATTTTTTTTTCATTTTTTAAAATTATATTACCGTATAATTTTCAACATAAAAGTTTTATTTTTAACTTCTTACTTTATATAAGATTAGACATATTACACGTACCGTAAATATAATTCATTTCAAGTAAGTGTTGTTAAATAATTAAGCAAAAAGTATTAGGAGAGAATATGTTGCTTTATGACAAGTTACACGAGCAAGAAAAAACAAACTGGCAAATCAGCTAGCGGGTAAAAGTTAGTCAAGCTTAACCTGCGATGTTAAATTTGAGTTTCAAAAATACAAGGGTGTTAAATTCTAGTATGAAAAACTGTCAATTATAAGAGGCTCATAAAAACGAATATATGAGCGAGGGAGACGGGAAAGATATGAGATATCACTGATTGGTGTCATTTGATGAGCATCCTCTACATGTGTGTTGTATAAAAGCATGAGAGCATTGAAAGCGGTGCTTCAGCTGCACACCTTCACAACTCGACTTTCACTTTCCTCCTCCACCCCTTTATTTCTTAGCGGTACTCTCTGTTTCTCTCGCACCTGCAATTGCATTTTCATTTTCATTTTCATTATTCATCACGCGTTTGTGATTCAGGAAATGATTTCCTACACAAGCGCTTATCCTTGGATTCCCATAACCCCCGAGTCAGAAAGATATGGACTTCCACTCCTGTTTGTATGGGCAGGCGTTCCAGCAAAATTGCTGGCAGAAAGGTCACTCTTTTCTCATGTTCCTTTACTTTGGCTATGCACGCATGCCACCTGTTTGATCAAATTCCTGTCAACCCCTTTCTTTCTTCATCTTCAAAACTCAAACTTCACTTGGGGAAAGGTTGGACCAATAAGATATTAAAATGATCTAGGGCGTCTTGTGTTCCTAGTTGGGTTTGACCAAAAGCAATCCAATGCTCAAACGGAGTTTAATTTAATGTAAAGAAGACTTCATTTTCACAACTTTATTTTTATAACCGGTTACCAACAAGCAATTAAAAGTATATTGTGATTGTTCACTCGTACGATACGAGGTTATGGCCATAGTTTGATTAATTCTACAATCATGTCTGAATAAAGCTCGGTGTCATTTTCCGGCTTCATATATGTAACATTTTTCCAATTCATATTTATATTGATATCTTCTACTTCCAAGTATTCATATTTAACACAACTGCAGGAAGCCCAAACTGCAAAGAAGGTAAAACTATACTCAAGGATCGGAAAGGAAGTTGTGTCTGCGTAAGTCTTTCATTAACTAACCTGTAGCTTCATGTTGCATCTGTTACTTGCATCACTATTATTAATGATAAACATTTATTGCTAAGTGATAGAGTATTTAGCTAATCATCCTTCCAATGTCCAGATGTGAAATGCATTATCTGGTTATCTTTTATCTCTTTTTGATTTATGTTTGCTGCATGCAGGATTGATGCCTGATTTTTCCCACTTTAACTGTAATCTAATCTGTGAATGGTTTGAACTAGGAGTTTGTTAGTGTCTTGTTTTGCTTTATTGATTAAGGGACCATATTATGCATGACTTTCATCATGCTGAATGGCAGTGTAAAGAGAGGTGGTCCAAATATAACATCCAATTCAGTTTTGGCTGCTGTACTTGAGAAAGCCAAGGAGCTTGATGTGCCTAAAGATATTGTTGAGCGCAACATCAAGAGAGCTTCTGAGAAGGGACAAGAGGCTTATATTGAGAAAATCTATGAGGTTGGTAGTACAGTGTCCAACTCAACCTCACCATGTAACCAATTGTGTAATATATATTACTTAAGCTGTTAGGCTTTATATTGGTTGCTCAAGGACTTATTTAACCATTACGAGCCTGTTTGGATAGGATTTCAAGATATAGAACTTCATTCTGTACAGATTTGGATTGGCTCCTTTTTCTAAAGAACATGGCAGTGTCATGCTTTGAGAGAGAAGCATAAACATACTTGTGTTGGTACCCATTACGAGGAGCTAACCAATCTTATACAGTAGTTTATTTTCCCTCTCTTGTAAGATGACAGTGCCATGCTGTTAAGGTAAAGGGGGAAAAACAATCAAATCCATTCTTAAAATTTTTATTTTAGTACTAAATATTCCAGAATACATTTCCATTAAATTTTATAATCTGATGCATCCCAGTTATCCAAACAAGCATTACGTTTGGCAGTATGAGATATTTGAGAATTTGAAGGACAAAATTTTGTTTGCTATTGTCGTGTGCTCAATTCTTAGCTATAAGCTTTAAACAGGAATAGGGTAAACAGGTCTGTGCAGGGGAAATTGGGCTCAGTTATATGAAGGGGTCTTGTTTCTTGTGCACCAGTTGGGGTATGGGTGTGGCTCAGCTGCCAAGGAATGCGTTAGTTTTGTGTTTGGGCCTATCCTTAGGTGCTAAGTGCCTCTTCACTCTGCCAATGACTATCTCTTTGTGGTTTATATACTTTTGAATGTTGTTCCTGTAGTATTATTTTAACTTGTATCCTTCTACATTTACCCTCCAGGTTTATGGTTATGGAGGAGTAAGTATGGTAGTTGAGGTTTCAACTGATAAGGTCCACCGGTCTGTGGCAAAGATTAGAGAAGTGATAAGGGACTATGGAGGAAAGATGGCAGATTCTGGATCTGTGTTGTTTAAGTTTAAACGTGTTCGGGTAGTAAATATTAAAGTCACCATTGCTGATAAAGATCAGCTGCTAAATGTTGCTTTAGATGCTGGAGCTGAGGATGTAATTGAACCTCCAATTTATGAAGATGACACTGAAGAGGATAGGTCAGAAAGGTAATGCTCTAAATTTGGTTATTATCAGTGTTCCTCATTTTAATTTTTCCAATCAAATTTATGGTCTTCATTGGAAAAAATTTACAGCATTCTTATTCTTGTCTCTATGCTCTGTCTACAAGATAATTTTGTTGGTCTGGGACATTTACTTGGTCTTGGTGGAGGAAACCTGATAGCAACAGAGATAATGGATCAGAATCGAAAAAAAAATGCAACAAAAGTTATTAATGATAATTTAAGATATTTTACAATTCAGGTTTTTGAGAGTTTGTCTCTCCACAATTTAGATTCTTCCTAATTTCCCTGTCCCCCTCCCTAATCTGGTTTACTTCTATTTATATTGCATGATTTGTATCACATCCGTTCCTAATTGACACAATTATTCCGAATGGTTGTGACTATTCCCATTTGTAACCGCTTCGGATCTGATATTATTTGGCTCCAAGGGTTGCATCTTTTCTCCATCAATTGCACCTTCTTGGGTCGCACTTCCTAGCCCCAATGGGTGTGTTTATGCACCTAGGGTCATGCCCCCTTGATCCTTATCTCCTAACCTTGCACCCCTTGGACGATGGTTACGCTTTCGGGTGTACACCCTAGTGATGGTTCCTCAAGGTGATAATCTGGAAAAGCCTCTTGTAATTTAGCCACAGATTCCCAACTATTTTCACTTGTGGGAAGATTTTGCCATTGAATTAAGACTTCCACATTGCCAGGTTGTAATTCACGAATTTCTAAAACAGAGTCAGGATAAACCTTTAATTCATGATCCTCCGATAACATAGGTGGTAAAGGTTGGGACTGGAAAGAATCACCAATGGCCTTCTTGAGGAGAGAGACATGAAAGACCGGATGAATTTTACTGTGAGATGGATGATCCAATTTGTAAGCAACAACTCCAACCTTGTTTAACACCTGGAAAGGACCATAAAATCGATGGGAGAGTTTTTCATTAATCCTTTTAGCCAAGGACCTTCTCCTGTAATGTAAGGTTTGCATCTTCAAGAACACCCAATCACCGATTGCATATTCTATATCTCGGTGGCGTTTGTTGGCATTTGCGCGCATGACATCTTGAGACTTCAACAAATTTTCTCTTAGAGCAACTAGTAATTCACCCCGAGCAATTGTAAGTTTGTTGACTTCTTCAAGGCGGGAAGGAATGGTGGATCCCTTAAGAATGTGCGGGGGATCTTGTCCATACAAAGCTTTGAAGGGGGACATTTTGCTTGAAGCGTTATAATTGGTGTTAAACCAGAATTCCGCCCAGGGAAGACAAGAGACCCACTTTTTAGGCTTTGTTCCAGTTAAGCATCGTAAATAAACTTCCAAGCATCGGTTGACAACTTCTATTTGTCCATCAGTTTGGGGATGGTATGCTGAACTAAACTTCAACTGTGCACCTGATGCTTTAAACATGGCTTTCCAGAAATTGCTTAAAAACAAAAGGTCACGATCCGAAACATTGGAAGACAGAAATCCATGCAATCTTACAATTTCTTGTAGAAAAACTGCAGCAACTTCAGTAGCTGTGTAGGGATGTCCTAATGGTATGAAGTGGACATATTTAGTGAGTTGGTCAACCACCACTAGGATTGTATCCTTCCCCATGGATTTAGGCAGTCCTCAAATAAAATCCATAGAAATATCTGTCCATACTTGAGTAGGAATTGATAATGGCTGTAGTAATCCTGCCGGAGACAAGTTCTCGCTTTTATTTCTTTGACAGACTTCACAAGTAGCAACGAAATTCTTGATGTCGGTTTTCATCCCTTCCCAATAAACTAGACTGGCTATTCTTTTATAAGTCCTGAAGATTCCTGAATGTCTTTCCACCAAGGATTAATAAAACTCTTTTAAGATTATTGGAATCCGGGAGGAAGATTTGGGCAGCACCAATTTCTCCTTGTAAAACAACTTTTGATCCTTCAAAGTATAGCCAGTATGAGATGTGGGATCGATAATCAGGTCTTGCATGATTTTTTGTAACTTGTTATCTTGTTTGATCTCTTCAATCCATTCCTCGAAATCATGAATTTGTAAGACTGTCATGGCATAATAGGAACTTCTTCTAGACAACGCATCGGCAGTTTTCCTTCCTTGGCTTGTATTGTATTTCAAAATCGTATCCTGCCAATTTGGAAATCCATTTGTATTGTTCCTCGCCGAGCATCCTCTGATCTGTCAAAAATTTTAAACTTTTTTGGTCAGTTTTAATAATAAAATGGTTGCCCAACAAATAGTGTCGCCATTTTTGAACTGCTTTCACGACTGCCATCAATTTGCGATCATACACCGATTTCCCCTGGTTCCTTTCGGATATGGTAGTGCTCCAAAAGGCTAAGGGTCTTCCTTCTTGCATTAGAACAGCCCCTAATCCGGTTCCACAAGCATCAGCTTCAACCACAAAAGGTTTTGAAAAGTCAGGTACTGCTAACGTAGGCAATCTGGTCATGGCTTGCTTAAGTTGTTCAAAGGCAGTTTGTGCCTCCGAACTCAATTGAAAGGCATTTTTCTTCAACGGGTTGGTCAATTGTCTTGCTATGCTTCCATAATTATGGACAAACCTCCTGTAATAGCTGGTAAGGCCTAAGAATCCCCTTAAGCTGGTGACATTCTTGGGTGTAGGCCATAGCATCACTGCGTCCAACTTCTTAGGATCCGCACATACTCCTCTAGCGGAAATAACATGCCCTAGATATTCCAATTTATCTTGGCCGAATGAGCACTTATTGCCGTTGATCTTTAATTCACTTTGTTGCAATAATGTCAATACATTGTGCAAGTGTTGCTTGTGTTCTTTCATGGAAGGGCTGTATATTAGGATATCATTGAAGAACACTAAAACGTATTTCTGGAGTATTGGCCTTAAGACTTCATTCATTAATGATTGAAAAGAAGAAGGCGCGTTGGTAAGTCCAAATGGAAGTACCACAAATTCATAGTGACCTTCATGTGTACGGAAAGCGGTTTTCGCAATGTCATCTTCCTTCATTCTGATTTGGTGGTATCCGGATCTTAAATCCAGTTTTGAAAAGACACCGGCCCTTCCTATTTCGTCCAACAACTCTTCAATTACTGGGATAGGAAATTTGTCTGGAATGGTGATTTTGTTCAAGGCCCTGTAATCTACACAAAACCGCCAACTGCCATCTTTTTTTCTGATTAGTATGACTGGACTGGAATAAGGACTTGTAGATGGTCGGATGATTCCTGCTTCTAACATTCAGCAACTATTTTCAATTTTTGTTTTCTGATAGTGAGGATACCTATATGGTCTGATATTTGGTATTTGGGCTCCTTCTTTGAGGTTAATGGCATGGTTCTATCTCCGTTGAGGAGTCCTTTTGGGGGTTCAAAGATGGAAAGGAAATCATGTATCATATTTTTTAATTCTAACGGAATTGGATCCTCCCAATCTATCTCTGTTTGAATGTGACGATAGTTGATAAGGAACCCTTCTCCCTGTTGCAAAGCTTTCAACATAGAATTAAGTGAGGCGTCTTTCTTTGAAAGTTCCGGTTTTTCTACCATCAATCTTAAGGGACAACGTTAGTTGTTCAAAATTAGCTCTAATTTCCCCCGGGCTTGCTAACCATTCTATTCCTAAAACCACATCCACACCTCTGAGGTCAAACAAAAAGAACTGTTGTTGTACCTGTACTTCTTGCACTTTCAGGGAAACTTCTTTGCATACTCCCTTACATTTGATTTTGTGACCATCTCTAACTTCTACCACGTATGATGGAGTGTCATCCACCTTAAGTTGTAACTTTTCCACCAGTTTCTTGGAAATGAAGTTGTGGGTGGCACCGCAATCTATCAATACTATGACTCTGTGATCATCAATGCTTCCCCAAACTTTCAAGGATTGACGAGAAGTATATCCCACAATACTATTCATGGATAATTGGGACGTTTTTCCAATTTCTGGTTCGGGTTCCTCTTCGGAGTCTTGAACATCATCTTCATCTGTTTCTAACGTTATCCGAAGTTGTTTATTTCTGCATACATGAGAGGTGCTCTATTTTTCTTTCCAATGAAAACATTGTCCTTTCTTCCACTTTTCTTGAAGTTTTGCTTCGGTTAATTGTTCAAATTCTTTGGGTCGGTTGTTGTTTTCTAGTTTGTTCACGGATGTACTACTAGCAAAAGAATTAGAAGGGCCATTACTTTTTCCTGCACCTTTTTGACTAACACCATAGGTAACAGCCTTACTGTGGGATGGATTTCGGTAAAAGGTGTTGAATTTTGAATTTGAGTTTGAAGTAACGTTTGGTCCCACCTTCCAAATTGCTCTGTTTTTTTTGTTCGATCATTAATGCCTTCTTGACCATGAATGATAAAGTGGGGGGTTCGTAGAGTTTAATTTCTGCCCCAATGTCTTCCTTCAGTCCGTTCACAAAAATGTCCTTTAAATGTTCTTCACCAACATTCTTCAGCATTCCTGCAAACCTTTCAAAATACTTAACGTACTCTTCCACTTCTTGTTTAAGTGCAAGGAGGGCAGCAAAAGGGTTGGAAGTGGCTGAAGTTTGGAACCTTTCCAAAATGGCAAGTTTGAAATCTTCCCATCCAATATCAGAATTGCAAGTCTCCCACCATTGAAACCAAGACAGCGCCTTTCCATCTAGCGCCACCATAACTGCCTAGATTTTCTTTTCTTCTAAGATATCTCTTATTTGAAAGAAGCGTTCCAAATTATTTATCCAACTATAAACATCAGATTCTCCATCATATATGGGGATTTCCAATTTTCTCCATCGTTCTATTTTTCCATCTCCGGTGTGGCCCTTGGGTGTGTCTCCTCCATTGACGAAACTTTTGGGTGTGGCATCTTCTAAGTGCTTGGAGAAATTCTCTACCATGGCTTCTAGGCACGCAAAACGTGTTTCAAGTTGTTGTCATTTTACATCTCGGTTTTGTCGGTCCGCCATCAACATTTCCATAATTCTCTCCATTGTGGCTGGATTATCGAAATTAGATCGAGTTGTCACCATTGTTGGAAGCAAAGCACTTGATCGGTGCTCTAATACCAAATTGATAGCAATAGAGATAATGGATCAGAATCAAAAAAAAAAATGCAACAAAAGTTATTAATGATAATTTAAGATATTTTACAATTTAGGTTTTTGAGAGCCTGTCTCTCCACAATTCAGATTCTTCCTAATTTCCCTGTCCCTCTCCCTAATCTGGTTTACTTCTATTTATATTGCATGATTTGTATCACATCCGTTCCTAATTGACACAATTATTCTGATGGTTGTGACTATTCCCATTTGTAACCGCTTCGGATCTAATATTATTTGGCTCCAAGGGTTGCATCCTTTCTCCATCAATTGCACCTTCTTGGGTCGCACTTCCTGGCCCCAATGGGTGTGTTTCTGCACCTAGGGTCATGCCCTAGTGATGGGTGGCTTACGCTTATCAAAACCTGTAGCCAACTATGATGAAATCATATCTTTTGACTCATCAAAACCTTATTTTCATTGACCAATTATTGAAGAGTACATTGGCTGGTCTGAGTAAAAGCATTGCTTTTTACATAGTGTTGCTGACTGAGGTCCATGGTACAATATTAGATTGACTTTATGCGTGTGGTGAAAACCAAAATCCATGGGTGGAACACATTATTAATTTATTATCCACAACTGAAAACCGCAATACCAACCCAAGCTTCTATTTTAATAGTGAAGACTTCACTAGTGTCTGTGATCATTTTCCAAGTGCCATCAGCAGGGATCCTCATCTTATAATCATAGGGACTGACATGGCATAAGGGAAGTGCTGGTCTCTCTTATTGTATTAATATGGTTTTGACATAAAAGAAAATGTCAAGTATTTAGATAGATAATTATTGTTCTAATTTTCTAAAAGTCTAGCAAACAAATTCAATTTGAGAAATAGTTAAAATTTGATGTATATATTAAAAAAAAGAAACTCTTCTAGGATTTGTTGGATGGGTAAGTCATTAGTGTATCAAATAATATGTTGGTGTGAGATTGATTCACTGCCTAGATTTGCTATAAATACTGGACAAGCATTTCTTAATTCTTACACCATGATCTGTTTGGTATGCAGTTGGAGAAACGGGGTTATGAAAATGAAAAAATCTGAAGGTTAATATTGATCTTTCACACCGTTCAAGACAGTCAAAACATGTTTGACCGTAGGATCTTTTTTTAGAATTGGTCAAACTGAGGTTTGACGAACCCCAGCTCCTAACCAAACACCCTATGATCTGTGTTCTGTTACAGGGTTTGTTGATTTTGTAATCTCTCACGTCATGCTTAATCAATATACTTGGTAGCTGTAATAATGGCTGAAATAGGTTCCAGCTTCTGCTTCTCTATTTGGTTACACCTTCACAACAAAGAGTGTAGATCACAAAATTGTTAGTTGTGGTTTCTCTACTAGAATTGATTTTATTTCATTTTATCAGGTATTATAAAATTGTAGCTTCTTCAGAGAACTATTCATCTATACTATCTAAGCTGCGTGAGGAGGGCATAGAGTTTGAGCCTGACAATGGTTCTGAGCTTCTTCCAAACACCACGATTGAGGTTTGCTTCTCTTGGCTATTGCAAATGCTTCTTCAGTTTTCTTTTCTTCCTACACCTTTTGGTTTAATACACCTTATAAATGTTGACAAGTGAGGCCAAGGGTGTAATTTTGTTATGTGATATGTCAATAATGAACTATTTGGGTGTCCTGGATAAAAGAAAAAAACTGCTTATTTTATAATGCTCACTGCTCAGTCGTAATCCTCTGAATATCTCCACATGCACTCACTGCTTTTGCATTTTGGGGTATGTGTAATTGGCTATCACCGGACCTAACTACTTAGCGGAAGTAGATGATTCAGCTCTATTCTGTCCTTTAATTCTAGTTTGGGAGGAACGGAAAGTGGTTGATACCTATTGATGTTCCTCAAGACATATATAAGATTGAAGAAGTTGCATAATTTGATTCCATAAAACCAATATTATTTTTGTATTTTAGCTCTTTGTATTCATGGTTATTAATTATTTACAATTGTGTACTCTGGCAAATGGAAGTCATTCACTTTAAGGCCGGAGAAATCTCAATTTCAAGGCAATTATATGCAGCCTGAAACCCTCTTTAATCTTCATTATATATTGATGGATATTGTAACGGTACTTAACATCCATATCCACTTTGGAAAGTAATTATGCTATTTTTTTTCTAAATCAAAAAGGGGTTGTCCATTGCTTCTTTTAAATAAGAATAGAAGGCGTCAGGTAAAGTCTGAGGCTGTTACTTGAATTTTTCAGGTAGACGATGAGGCCATGGACTTGAACAAGGAACTTATGAACAAATTACTTGAGCTTGATGATGTTGATGCTGTTTATACAGATCAGAAATAGTCATTTTTATATCTTTAAAAGCTGTCCAGCTGACAACTAAGGTTACTCTTCTGACATTGGGAGTTCCTATCACATTATTATGTACCTGCCCTAGTTTGCAAAATGAAAGTTGGCTCTAAAAATTGTTGAGGATTCTTTAGGTGGGAAAATTTGTAGATCGAACTGTCTAAATCAGATCCTTTTTTTGTTCTTAATTCAAGTGAGGGTGGCAGGGGAATGCTTTCTTGGAAGAGAATTTCTTTTTGGAATTATTTGATTCCAAACCGAGGACACTTGAATCATGTATCGTCTTATATGACAAACTGACAAAGTCCAGTAACAATAAAACAAAGACAAATCTTGATTCCTTCTGTTTGGGTACGTTGATTTCAGAGAAATTTCTTTGCAACCATCTTGAATTTCTGTCTACATTATTCGTATATCATTGGTCTCTGAGAAATATATTACTGTGAAGAATATAGTCGTGAACTAGTTTTCCGCTCATATTCAACTAAGAAGCTGAGATATGTACTTATATGTCGCTTTAGGGAAAGAGAATTCCAAGATAGGCATCGCTGGTGAAAGCTAGACCACACAGATGGTGTTACAACGTTAATTATTTCTAGCAATATAATATTATATATATAATTTTGGATTAAGTGTAATAGGATTTTATTTTGGATAAGAAAATTCGACCGAAAAAATATGATGCAATACATTAAGTACAATGTACAAATGCTAAGACGAATACAATAATTACTACTTTATAATTGACACACATATATCATATGGATCACTATCTGCGTGAACTCATAATACAGCGGCAGCATGATATATATCGTAGAGGTGTAATGCTTGCAGACAGTTGTATGTGATATTTTGACTGAGCAGATTTTATACAACAATCAGTGAGTGTTACTCTTTAGGAACCCAGCATCCATGCAACCCATATGGAAGTCCATAAGGGAACTTGGCCCTTGCAATCTCTTCAAAAGTTGAACCATCTAACATCAATGCATATCCTTCTCCATTTTTCTCACTGACCATGGAGATTACCACACCTGCCATAAATATTAAGATAGGTTAGAAGCTGTAGGCTTATTGTAATGAAGAACATGAAAGAGCTGTTAAAGAGCACAAGAGTTCTAACCATCATCTTCCTCTGTTGCTCCTGGTCGAGCCACAAAGAATGGTTCTGAGGGCACAGCACCTTCTTCATACCAGTTCTTAGCCTTTTTCAGTTCAAAATCAAGCTGCATATATATATTACATATCAAAGCACGGTCAACTAAATATATTTCCGAACCAAAGATATTTCTGACAGAAAAATTAAAAAAAAAAAACAGAAATATAAATCAAACCTTAGTGAGTGTGTTGGGAAAGTTACAAGGGCGCTGTGCCCCACAAGCATAGGCATATCTGTATTTCTTCCCAAGATGATTAGGGTTAATGCTGCACATGTCCATGCCTCTCCCATGTTCATCTGGGTCCAATGCTGCCTCTAATGTTCCGCATGGACTTCCATCCAGTGGTATTCTGAACCGGCCAACCCTGCACTCAAATCAATATTACTAAATAAACTATATGGTTTTAGATGGTTTTCACACACACACACATATATATATATATATAGCTATGAATTACGTACCTAGCATCTGGTAGAACATCCTCTCCATTAAATAACCGAAGGTTCTGTAACCTAAGCTTATCAAGAATGGTGGTATCTGAATTATGCTCACAACAGTCAGCAATAATCGCCTTCACCCTCCCCTCTTCGTCTTCCTCCTCATAGGCATTTATGAAATGGAAAGTAACGAACAGAGGCACTTCCACACTCGCCACCTTCAAAATCACATACCAAAATCAATAAAGCTGACACGCACACACAAAAAAAAACAGTTTTTTATATTTTTGAAGATATAAGGTTAGCTGAGTGGTAATGAATTTTATTTCTGATTCAATAACACCATCAGAAGCAAATCACCAATTTGATTCATATCGTTAATTAATCAACAAATTAAAACACAGGGCATATAATATCATCAAAATAAATACGTAACAACTATATAAATAACTTACAATGTTTCCACTGGTCTTGCACATAACATGCATAAAGGCTTTAGATTGAGGGTGCCACTCGAACTTGTACAAAGGAGTAGGTTCAGCCTTGAGCAGATTCTGAGCACAGTACCTCAAGGGCATTTCAGGCACAATAACATAATGCTGAGTAACAGGAAAAGAGTGAACCCAACCAGGTGCAGGGCCACCACGACAATTAACCCTTCCAATCACCCTCCTCTCATTGCTACCAGGTTCCATCCTAACAACAAGATACCCAGGTTTAACCAAATCAGGCAACAACGTTAGGAACTCATTGTCTGTCACAATGGGGTGTGCAGAGTGAATAAGTCCCCCCAAAGAGTCACTGTACTCAAACTTGCCAACCGTGTCCAACGTGTCAGGGTCTATGACAATGGACCCTTTTTGAGTCTCCGTGAGACACACCACCCTGCCGTCGCCGAGCTTGACGACGCCGGTGTTAGCGTTGTCGGTGAGGGACGCGCCGGAGAAGAGGCTCGCGAGTTCTCCAACATATGCTAAGAAATTTGCGGCCTTTGGGACTTCTGAGAATTCGCGGTAACATATCTTCTGGTTCTTCTTCGCGGCCTTGTAGGCTTGAGATTCGAGTTGGCGGTGGCCGGCGATTAACCGGCCGTTGATGAAGTGAAGTTTGACCAAGGTGGCGTAACCGTCAAAGAGGTGTCTGAAGTTGTAGTCTCCTATGTGCCACAGGCCAGGTCCATTCCTTAGGTACGTTCCTTTCTGCATGTAATTGTATTAATTATTACTTATGTAATGTATTCGTATTTATAATGTCTAATTGCATTTTATGATTTTATATCAATTTAGTATACTACTATGATTATCTAAGTTCTCTGATTATCTAAGCAATACTAATATTATTTTTACTAAAATGAGTTAAAAATATATTTTCCTATGACGGAGAAAATGAAAAAGAAAAGTATAAAAATGAAACTATCAGATAAAATGGATGAATTAAAAATAATGACATATATATACTTAAAAAAAATATATGGAAAATGGACCATTAAAAAGTTGAGGAAAAGGAAAGGACTAAAAAACAGAGAAGATGGAGAATGGAGCTTACTATGAAAGAAGATAAAAGTTTCTTTGTAAAAATAGATAAAGAATAAATGAATTAAGTAATTAAGAAAACAATAAATGATACACCAAAATAAATTGAGAAAAAATAATACATAAATTCATTCATAGTTTTTTGTTACATACTATATATATATATATATATATATATATATATATATATATATATATATATATATTCAATCATTTTTCATAATATTTAACATTAATAATACTAGTAAAAATATGCAAAGACAACGTTATGAAGAGAATGTTGTCTGACAGTGAAAATTAATTTTTCTAGCTTTTATTAATTTATAGTAAAAGTAATTTTTTTTATAAACCATTTAGGATCGTATTTTACTCTCCTGTATTATAATAAAAGACACTATAAAATATATGACCTTGGTTTCATTTTCACATTTATTTTAAATTTTTAATCAAATCAATTATATTGAAATAAATACTACAATTTCAAAAATTTAACCATACATTAGACGGTTACTTATTAGTTTGTCTGCATAATTTAATTCATTTTAATTTTACAAATTACACAAATAAAAGTTCAAATCTATTAAAGAATAATATTAAAAATATTTAAGAAACTGTATCTAAGTTTTTATATATATAAATCGTTGTTAGTGGGTACTTATTAATTAACAATTATTCCTTGTCGTACTGCTATATTTTTAATTAGTTTAACAAATGATGAACCTGATGACGTCTGCGTATACATCTGGTTGTATGCGGTATCATAGAATATACCGATTGATGATGACGACACTTATTCTAGATCCTTAGATTATATGTTAATTATTTAATTTATAAAATAAGGATACCATAGTTGTATAAGAGTAAATTTTTCGTCTCGTTGTTATAACTAATTAAAATAATTTTGACACATACTTTATTAAATATTTAATGATTATTTTATTGTAACTTTAATTTTTATTAATTGTAATAACTCGGTTGGTTCTTTTCATTCTCTGGCATGTTATGCTAATGTGAGAGTACGATATATATGAACCAACGAACCTATATCATGACGTTTAGGATCAGTAGGTTTTGATTATTGTTGTTTTTTGTAATTAACAAATGGATGGTGCAGCTCCATGAGTAAAGAAGGTTAAGTAGTAGATGATTTAATTTTGCTTAACTAATATTTCAAATTTAAGATCCTGTGTATGTCAAAAATTTTATTGGAAGGACAATCTATTTAGTGTACTGTGATCCTCAATAAAACTGGATTGAATTACCCAAAAATAAACAGAAAGAAAATGTGAAATTGTATTTCGTTTTGTCCTTTTTCTTAACAGCCAAAAAGAAGAATCACATTTGCAGTATTTCACTTTGCCCTTGCTTTTGTGGCTTTTAACTTTTTATCTCAGTCAATACATAAGACCCTTTTAACTTCTTAGTTTTTAAGGGTTATTACATGTTCATCTTTAACATTATGGATATGATAAAAATGTGTTTTTTTAATGAAAAATACGTGAACCATCATTACTAATTTTATGTTATTGTTATATATGTTATATTAACAATGTTATAATAATTTGTCACTGATATAACAGTAATATATATATATATATATATATATATATATTCTCAGATTTTAATCATTTTGTTGGAATTTTTAATGTTGAAATAACTTATTCAATATTCCGCAAGTAAGATAAATGTTTTTTTTGGTAAATTAAAGATTATTTAAGCTAAGTCTTGGAAATTTATCAGGCTAAAATAGTATTTACAGAAATATTTACAGATGACTCACTGATAAGATGTTTTTAATTTTCTTGCAAAATATGAGATATAAAAATATTAACCACTTACCAGCCACAGGGGAATTTGTCCTTGAACAAGCAACTCCCCTTCCCATTTCTCTTGTGGGATACTAGTCCATGCGACATGGTGGCGGCCGCCGCCGGCGGGAGTTGCTGAGGTTTCATCCGATGATGGTGGAGGAACAACCACAGGTAATGAACTTGCAGCATTTGCGACGGTCAAGTCTCGGACACTGTTATAGATGGGTTTGTTTCGAAGAGAAAAGCCATCCTTATTAATGTTATTATGATGAGAAAGAAGCATAGTTGGCCATGAAATGGAGTTTGTAATAGATGGCAAGGTTGTGAAAGCCATATATGAAAGTGAAATTGGAGGAATTTAAAATGGAAAAGTTGGCGTTTGGAGGAATGAGTGTGAATGATGGATGTATTTATAGGACGGTCTGTGAACGTGTGATTTAAGCCTATGTTTGCTTTGTGGGAATCTTGGATTGGTGGAAATCCTTTTCACTACAAGACATGCCTTGTTTTTTCTTGGCTCCTTACTTGGATCACTACTTTCATTTTTTAATATTTTTAATAAAACTTCACAAATATGTACTCTATGTATATACAAATACAAGAAAGTTACCGGTAAAAGAAAACACCTAATGTTTTCCTCACTTCACTAAGCATTTAATTTGATAAAATTATTCATTTAATTCCGGTAAGTCATCCTTAATTATTTATGAATAAGTTAGTCAAATAATTATGCTTAATAAAGAAGTTTATTTTAGTAGCCTATAATATTTTTAAAATGTTGAAATTGCATTTGAGTTTATAAGCTGTAAACTTATGTTAACTTTTATCCTAATCCTCAATGATATATAAGAAAAAACCCTCATATTTATTTTAAAATATATATATCCTTGATGTGATTTTATATTAAACAATAAGTTTTATAAAATACATTTTAATTAAATCAATTAACTTATCAATTTTTAACTTTCAGCTAAGTAGGTTATTTACTAGTTTTTTTCTAAACAAACCTAAGTGTGTGCTTGGAAAAGATAACTAGTAGTTTTTTGAGAACTTGTAATTTTTTAAAAGCTATTAGAACTGTTTAATAAATATAAAAAATGATGAGCTTATAACTTTTAAAAATCTATAAGCTTACAATTTTTGAAAATTTGCTTGTAGTATGTTCAGTATAAAACCAATGAATAAGTCATCTGAAAACTAAAAATTGATAGTTAAAAATTAAAAATTAATAAGTTAGTTGATTAAATAAAAATGTATTTAGTAAAACTAGTTTTCAAATATGAAATGATCAAAAGAATATATTTTAATGAAATAGATAAGAGTGTTTTCTTAAAATAAATTATCAGGGGGATAAAAATGTAAAAAAAAACACACCAACAATATTCAAATTATTATTCCAAAATACTCACAATATTAAATAATTTGAATAATTAAATAACAAAAAATGCATAGTTAACATATCATTAATAAATACAACTAATAAATGAAGGGTGTAAATCTTTTTTTAGCAATTAATGCACTTAAAAAATTATATATGTTTCTTGAGTTTGTCTAACTTGTACAATCTTACATAAAATAAAATATGAAAAATAGAATTGTTTTATTAAAATTTATGTTGAAATTTTTTAGAAACTAATATGAGTAGATATTAATGATGTTTTTAAATAAAAACTTTTCATTTTTTGATCTATTAGCCTATGTAAAGTTGCAAAGGTTAGATAAATTCATGTTTTTTATATGAGTTTGTTTAAACTATATAAACTTACATGTGATAAGAAATCAAAAGAAAAAATTATTTTATTGAAAATTATTTAAAAATTAGATTGAATGGACATTAATTATGATTTTAAATGAAAGTTTTTTATTTGTGAAATTATACAGATTAAATAAACCTTGGTTAATTTAAAAACAAAAATAACTGCTTGTTGTTTCTTAATTATATAAAAAAACAGAAAGTGTTTATTAATTTTTAGCATCGATTTGGTGAATAAGATAACATAAGCAGATTTTGGATTCAATCTGTTAGAGTTACTATATTTTATCATGCTAATTGATGATGACACGTATTATTCTAAAGAAAGTAAAAAAATAACAAAGCATATTTCATAAATTTTTTTAAAATTATATTATTAGAAATCTCATTTAAGAACAAATTTATAAAGAAATTCTCAATCACGATCTAACATAAAAAATACTATGATAATTAAAAATGAGGAGACATTGAGTTCATTCTCTCTCCTGAAAAAATCTAACATCTATGGCCTATTGAAGAAAAATAATTATACATTCAAAAAATAATGAATTGTAAAATAAAATTTAGATCACATTACTTGATTATGACACACAAACACAATATATGTATGTTAATTCCACTATAATTTAACCATTTGGATTCTATGCTCTACATTGTGAGACACGACGAGGACGAATTCGGTATCAAAATGGAGTAATTGAGCAATTCATGAATTTGTGTGTTGCATGTGTTTTGTCCTGCTGGCAAATTAAGGAATCTTAAGATTGAATGCCAATAAACTACGTACACATGCTCGAAACTAGCAAGGAGAGAACATGCTCCAAAATTTAAAAATCAGAGGATCCAACCTGTGACGTAGAAAATACAGAGAAACATTTGTTTATATAGAATCATTTTTATAGTATGCACGTAAGGAAAAAAACTTAAACATAAAATTAGTCTTTATTAAATTTAACGTTTTGGAAAATCTCTTTGTAAAATAATTTGATCATTTTGTTCGTAGTTTAAACCACAAAACCAATTAATAATTAAGTTTTTTTTTTGTAAGATAAAAGTGATCAAATTAATTATTTTATAATGACATTTTTTAAACGCAAATATTTATAGGGACTAATTTTAGAGTACTGTTATTAACACCTCCTAGATTTGTTACTATCACCCCTTTTAAATTTTATAACTTAAAATTACAAATTTGACCTCTATTTAAAACCCTAAGTTAACATATCCTTCACTCTTTTGATTTCACACACAGCCCAACTGAAGCCTCTGTGCATCTTTCTCCTTTGAACCCCATGGTATATATCATCGTCGATACACTTCTCCATTTCCTATGTTCTTAATGATGTGAGCCAAGTATGTTTGGTATTTCTCTTGGTAACCATGCAATTACAAATAAGGTTACTAACAGAACATATTATTACTCTAAGAAAAAATGTAATAATATATAAAAAAATCACAGTAATAAGAGAAATAACCACATAATAGGCTATTACAACCATAATAATAAGTTATTGACACTTCTTCTAACTGTAGTTAGAATTACAGTAAAAGAGGAAATAATCACTGTAATAGTCATTTTTTATGATAGTGAGTTTTTATATGCTTAAATGATAAAAATAATCAAAATAGCAGTGGAAGGGAGCAATACGCACCAGTAAGCTTCCAGCTTTACTTTTTAGTCTCAATTTTTAAAAAAATTACTGAAAATGGAATACCCATTTGCGTTGTTGTTCTTTAAATTGGTTTCAATGATTTCGTTTCTATTCAAAAGTTTTTTTTTTCTTACAGGGTAATTTAATTTTTCAGTTAATAACGTAGAGGTTTGCGACTATGTAAGAAAGAAGAATTGCTTACTTTGAATGATGGAGGTGTGTCTTATTGTCAAAATTAGTGGACGTGCACCGGGATGCAAAATAGAGAGTGACAATTTAATAAATCATAAACAATTAAAAAAAATTATATGATGATATTTATTATAAAAAATATAAGATTGATGTTTGATGTTTGAATTCAAGAGGTGTGAATTTTCATAAATTATCAAGGTGAATTGCGTAAGAAAGAGAATGAAAAGAAACATTAGGTTTGAAGTGAGACATTAAAATAAAGGATAATTTTTTTTATATTTAATTCAAGAAAATAAAACAAGAGGTGGAGTAACAAATCTAGAAAGGATTAATAATAGCATCCTTAATTTTATGTTTAAGCCTATGATATTTTTGGCTTTACACCTATTTGGTTTTAAAATATGTAAGATCTTTTACAAGAATCATCATCAGAGATCATCTTGGGGACACCTTTTACGGTCAATCATCTTCAAATTAGGCCTCGTCTATGCTTCAGGCCGAGGGCTTAGCAATGAGGGAGGCGATCATTTTGGCTCATAATCTAGAGTGGAAAAATGTTATTTTTGAGTCTGATAACATGAATTTGGTAAGAGCATGTAGAGGTGAGATAGAATTTCGAGAGTTAGACCCAATTGTGCAAGACATTGCCTGTTATCGTCGATCTTTCTTGTCCTGTGGTTTTAATTGGGTCGGCAAGGGCAGTGATGCAGTTATAAAGGTGGTGGCCCAACAAGCGAAGAACAATTCTCTAGGTCAAAATTGGTGGATTTCCCCTCTTTAAGCCTTCGGAAGGTCTTGGTGCAAGATAAAAGATGGATTCCCCCTGCCAATTGTCTCAATTCGATGTCCATCTTTGCGTTGGAAGAATCTGTACATTCTTCTTAGTCGCACCTTGACTAGGGGATGCTCCTCCGTTTAGGGTTTTCCCTATTCAAGTTGGGATTGTAAGGTTCTCTTTGTTCATGGCCATTAGGGTCTGTTCTTAGCATGCGGGTTTAGGAACTTTCTGTTAGATTTGTCGTAGCCTGCATTTTGTTGTTAGCTATGCTTGCCGAGCCATTAGCTGAGTGCTTGGCTTCCTTGTTGTAAGTTTTTGGGCCTATTGGACCTTTGAAAGTTCTAATATATATGTTTCAGTTTCAAAAAAAAATATATGTAATTTTGATTTTTTAAAAATAATAGTTCACAATTCGGGTCAATTTTGGTCTATTAAAAGGCCCAAACATTTTTGGACTTTTTATTATTACCTATAAAAAGTTTGTTGCTTGATGCGGGTTAAGCTGATCATACTTGATAACCTTTTTTACAACTACTTCATGACCTTATTTAATAGCAACATTTATGGTAATTTGATTGAAAAATTAATAATAGAAAAAATATTTAAATATGTCTTTAATCCCTTTAAATATAGTCAATTTTTTGTTTTAATCACATAAAACTTTTTCTCTTTTTAGTGTGGTTCTTGTTGCAGTTATAAGATGTGTTATAAAATTCTATTATTTGTAATGGCCTATTACTATAATTATTTTCCCTTACTAGTATGGTTCTACATGTATTATTACATTTTTCCCCAACAGCATTAACATGTGTTGTAATTAGGGATGGAAATAGGATAGGCTGTCTGTCGGGGGCCTATGGTCTGACTCATTTAAAGCTTATATAGGTCAAGCTTATCGAGCTAGAAGGTTAGGCTTAAGCTTTTAAAAAGACCTTTTTAACTAAACAAGTCAGGCCATAGGCTTCCTTTGAAGCTCAAGGCCGGCTTATTTAATTAGATTAATTGTTAATTAGTTATATATAATATATTTATAACATAAAATAATATATATATATATATATATATATTACATATTTACATTTATATAATATAAATTAATATTACAAGTTTACAATTAAAAAAATAGGAGGGAATGGAATACAAATTTTTTTAGGTTGGTTTTAGTTTTTTAAAAGTCTCACTATAAATAGGTCTTTTAAACAAGCTTTTAAACGAGTCAGACCTTCAAACAAGGCAGAACAGACCTTTAAAAAAGCCTATAATTGGCCAATAGGCCAGGTTCAGGCATTTCAAAACCCGGTCTGACCCGGCCTAATTTCATCCCTAGTTGTAATAACCTTATTTTGTTATTATTTTTCGTGATTGAAATCGCAGCTGGCTCAACCAAAAAAGAATTTGGATTTCCTTTTGAAAAATGGAGTTGCCACCGAAATTTATTTTTTGAGAAAAATATTAGGAAAACCACTTGTTAAGACATTAGTTATTAAAATGAGGTTTGAGTTCAAGAGTCAAATTATAGATGGGGAATGTATTACCACCCTACATCGTTTGTTATAAAATGGTTAACAAAGAAAGAAAAGGAGAAAGATCTCTAAAAAGAGATTGACAAGATGCCCCATTCAAAGTAATCTCTATTAACAGGGTGTCCTACCCAAATTAATTAATAGAGATGTAACCCAAAAATTGACAACACCGTTTTAAAAAAGGAAAGGGATTAACAAAATATTTCATCTAAATTAATCTCATCGTAAAAACTTTATTTTGACAAATGGGAGAGATGTTATAAAAATGATAAGATTAACAAGACGTTTCATTTAAACTAATCTCATCATAGTAAAACTTTATTTCAATGAATGGGAGCACAACACGTAGATAAAGTGAGATAAACAAATAAAGTGGGACAAGGAAAATAGAAATAATAAATAAATTAGCAAACGTACAAAAAAGAAAAAGGGGGAAAATAGAAAAAAAAAGATGGCTTGCCTAGGTGAGCTGAGGGCAATGGCAAATAGGGGCTTAGCCGCCTAGGCAAAAATGACTCGCCTAGCAAACTAATTAGCAAGGCACACATTTTTACACTTTTCCTCATGAAATGAAAACCCAAACATGACTTTTACCAACTTATGCATGGCAAATCTTAAACATCACATAGTAACAGTCCATACATATTATGGGCTTTCAAAATCACAATTTTCAAAATATTATAAGACACTTACAAATATAACATGCTAAGAAAAAAAAGGTAAATGGTAAAGTTTTTACATAAATAATAAACACTCAGAACACCACATGGGCAAGAATCACATGTATATTTAACCAAACTTCATGAATATACAAAAAAGAAGAAATAAATACAAATATTTTCCTATCAAGGGGTTTATACTTTTTCTCCTTCTAAAGAAGAACAATAACCCTCACCTTACTCTTGTTTTTGAGATTTTACAAGTAAAAGAAAGATGCATCACTCTTCTCTTTTCTCTAATCTCTCAGCACTTTACTAAGAAATGAAATAAAAAAAAGGGCTTTCCTCCTAAATTTATGAACCTTGGTTTGTGAAGATAAAAGTTTTTTTGTAAGATAAAAGTGATCAAATTAATTATTTTATAATGACATTTTTTAAACGCAAATATTTATAGGGACTAATTTTAGAGTGCTGTTATTAACACCTCCTAGATTTGTTACTATCACCCATTTTAAATTTTATAACTTAAAATTACAAATTTGACCTCTATTTAAAATCCTAAGTTAACATACTGATCCGTCTTGAACCGGGATCAAGAGATCCGGTGTCGGGCTGGTTACAGAAGTTAAAGACCGAGTGATACTGAAGACCGGTTCTGTGGTGTCTCTGTATGTAGAGAACGGTCATGACGTCCTGGAGATCCTTCACACCGACCTCCCGCGTTGATGTGGGTGACAGGTGGTGTCACCTGCGAAGATTCTCCGACGCTCAAGTCAGTGATATATTCCAAGTATGGAGTTTAAATGATCACAGGGATCAGATATATGCATTTGGGAGAGAAAGTGCCAAACCAGAACCCTTTTTCCAGTAAACTGAAGTGAGTTCTTATACCTGATTGGCTCGGTTTACGAGGAACTATTAGTGGGGAACCACCAACCTCCATAAAGCAAGTATATTATTGTTTAATGCGCACTCACCAGCATGATTGAGGCAAGTGGGTATTTTATATTGAGCGTAAAGAGTATGGGCTAGACTTAGGGGACAAGTTGATCATTCCCAGGAGCAGATTTTGGCTCGTAGTGTGGGGAATGGAATTATTGATCGGTCCCTGTAGCAATGCCCATCGTCTTCTGTCGGGTGACATGTATGTTATCCGGTGTGCATGGTGTTATCCTGGACTAACCGGTGCAGGGAGAACGCCTGACTCGTAATTAGAGTCCGGATGTATACCGATGACACCGGTTGCACATTGGAGGACGGTTAAAGACGTATTGTCTTGTAACAGGTGCCTCATCCGATGTGCATGGTGTTATCCTGGACTAACCGGTGCAGGGAGAACACCTGACTCGGGATTAGGGTCTGGATGTATACCAATGACACCGGCTGCATGTTATAGAATGGAAACCAGTTGATCGGTCCAGATTAACCTCTCGAAATGACTGAGGCAGTCAGTTTTTGCCTCACCAGGAAACGAGAATGGATGAAATGTCCGGTCTCTCAAACGTTTCCTTGGATTTCCGATACATCGGTCCTGCGTCAGGATACCGGTTGCCCCTCTGGAACAGTCGTGCTGCAGTCACAACAATAGGGGCCGGTATCCAGACCAGATCACATACCCTTCACTCTTTTGATTTCACACACAACCCAACTGAAGCCCCTGTGCATCGCTTTCTCCTTTGAACCCCATGGTATATATCATCGTCGATACATTTCTCCATTTCCTATGTTCTTAATAATGTGAGCCAGCCAAGTATGTTTGGTTCTTCTCTTGGTAACCATGCAATTACAAATATTTAAAGAGCCACCACAACAAAATAAGGTTACTGACAGAACATATTATTACTCTAAGAAAAAATGTAATAATATATAAAAAATCACAGTAATAGGAGAAATAACCACATAATAGGTTATTAGAACCATAATAATAAGTTATTGGCACTTCTTCTAACTGTAGTTAGAATTACAGTAAAAGAGGAAATAATCACTATAATAGTCATTTTTTATGATAGTGAGTTTTTATATGCTTAAATGATTAAAAAAATCAAAATAGCAGTGGAAGGGAGCAATACGCACCAGTAAGCTTCCAGCTTCACTTTTTAGTCTCAATTTTTAAAACAATTACTGAAAATGGAATACCCATTTGCGTTGTTGTTCTTTAAATTGGTTTCAATGATTTCGTTTCTATTCAAAAGTTTTTTTTTCTTACATAAACAATTAAAAAATTATATGATGATATTTATTATAAAATATATAAGATTGATGTTTGAATTCAAGAAGTGTGACTTTTCATAAATTATCAAGGTGAATTGCGTGAAATAGAATGAAAAGAAACATTAGGTTTGAAGTGAGACATTAAAATAAAGGATAATTTTTAATATTTAATTCAAGAAAATAAAACAAGAGGTGGGAGTAATAAATCTAGAAAGTATTAATAATAGCATCCCTAATTTTATGTTTAAGCCTATGATATTTTTGGCTTTACACCTATTTGGTTTTAAAATATGTAAGATCTTTCACAAGAATCATCATCAGAGATCATCTTGGGGACACCCTTTACGGCCAATCATCTTTAAACTGGGCCTCATCTATGCTTCAGGCCGAGGGCTTAGCAATGAGGGAGGCGATCATTTTGGCTCATAATCTAGAGTGGAAAATTGTTATTTTTGAGTCTGACAACATGAATTTGGTAAGAGCATGTAGAGGTGAGATAAGATTTCGAGAATTAGACCCAATTGTGCAAGACAATACCTGTTATCGTTGATCCTTCTTGTCCTGTGGTTTTACTTGGCTCGGCAAGGACGATAATGCAGTTGTAAAGGTGGTGGCCTAACAAGCGAAGAACAATTCTCTAGGTCAGAATTGTTGGATTTCCTCTCCTTTAAGCCTTTGGAAGGTCTTGATACAAGATTAAAGATGGATTCCCCCTACCAATTGTCTAAATTCGGTGTCCACCTTTGCGTTGGAAGAATCTGTACTTTCTTCTTAGTCGCACCTTCACTAGGGGATGCTTCTCCATTTAGGGTTTTCCCTATTCAAGTTGGGATTGTAAGGTTCTCTTTGTTCATGGCCATTATGGTCTCTTCTCAGCATGCAGGTTTAGGAACTTTCTGTTAGATTTGTCGTATCCTGCATTTTGTTGTTAGTTGTGCTTGTTAAGCCATTAGTTGAGTGTTTGGCTTCCTTGTTGTAAGTTTCTAGGCCTATTGGGCCTTTGAAAGTTTTAATATAAATGTTTTAGTTTCAAAAATATATATGTAATTTTGATTTTAAAAAAATAATAGTTCACAATTCGGGTCAAATTTGGTTTATTAAAAGGCCCAAACATTTTTAAACTTTTTATTATTACCTATTAAAAGTTTGTTACTTGATGCGAGTAAAGCTGATCATACTTGATAACTTTTTTTTATAACTATTTCACGACCTTATTTAATAGCAACATTTATGGTAATTTGATTGAAAAATTAATAATAGAAAAAATATTTAAATATGTCTTTAATCCCTTTAAATATAGTTAATTTTTTGTTTTAATCACATAAAACTTTTTCTCCTTTTAGTGTGGTTCTTGTTGCAGTTATAAGATGTGTTGTAAAATTCTATTTGTAATGACTTATTACTACAATTATTTTCCCTTACTAGTATATTTCTACATGTATTATTATGTCTTTTCCTAATAGCATTAACATGTGTTGTAATTAGGGATGGAAATGAGACAGGTCGTCCGTTGGGGGCCTATGGCCCGACTCGTTTAAAGCCTATATAGGTCAGGCTTGTCGGGCTAGAAGGTCAAGCTTAAGATTTTAAAAAGACCTTTTTAACTAAACAGGTCAGGTCATAGGTTTTCTAAAAAGCCTTTGAAGCCCAACAGACCGGTCTATTTAATTAGATTAATTATTAATTAGTTATATATATACTACATATTTACATTTATATAATATAAATTAATATTATAAGTTTATAATTAAAAAAATAGGAGGGAATGGAATACAAATTTTTGTAGATTGGTTTTAGCTTTTTAAAAGTCTCATTATAAATAGGTCTTTTAAACAGACTTTTAAACAGGTCAGGCCTTCAAACAGACCAGATCATGCCTTAAAAAAACCTATATGATAGGCTAATAGGCTAGGCTCAGGCCTTTCAAAACCCGGCTTGACCCGACCCAGTTCCATCCCTAGTTGTAATAACCTTATTTTGTTGTCATTTGTCATGACTGAAATCCAGCTGGCTCAACCAAAAAATAATTTGGATTTCCTTTTGAAAAAATGAAGTTGCCACCGAAATTTATTTTTTGAGAAAAATATTGGGGAAACCTGTTGTTAAGACATTTATTATTAAAATGAGGGTTGGGTTCGGGAGTCAAATTATAGATGGAGAATGTATTATCACCCTACATTGTTTATTATAAAATGGTTAACAACGAAAGAAAAAGGGAACGATCTCTAAAGAGAGATTAACGAGATGCCTCATTCAAAGTAATCTCTATTAACAGGGTGTCATACCTAAATTAATTATTAGAGATGTGACCCAAAAACCGACGGTGTCAGAAACGTTTTAAAAAAGGAAAGAGATTAACAAAATATCTCATCTAAATTATCTCATCGCAAAAAACTTTATTTTGACAAATAGGAGAGATGTTGTAAAAAATGATAAGATTAACAAGATGTTTCATTTAAACTAATCTCATCATAATAAAACTTTATTTCAACGAATGGGAGTACAACACGTAGATAAAGTGAGATAAACAAATAAAGTAAGACAAGGAAAGCAGAAATAATAAATAAATAAATAAGCAAACATGCAAAAAGAGAAATAGGGAAAACAGAAAAAAAGGATGGCTTGCCTAGGTGAGTTGAGGGCAGTGTCAAATAGGGGCTTAACCGCCTAGGCAAAAATGACTCGCCTAGCAAACTAATTAGCAAGGCACACATTTTTGTACTTTTCCCTGTGAAATCAAAACCCAAACATGACTTTTACCAACTTATGCATGGCAAATCTTAAACATTACATTAATAGTAACAATCCATACACATTATTGGCTTTCAAAATCACAATTTTCAAAATATTATAAGACACCTACAAATATAACATGCTAAGAAAAAAAAGACAAATGGTAAAGTTTTTACATAAACAATAAACACTCAGAACACAACATGGGCAAGAATCATATGTATATTTAACCAAACTTCATGAATATACAAAAAAAGGAAATAAATACAAATATTTTCCTATCGAGGGGTTTATACCTTTTCTCCTTCCAAAGAAGAACAATAACCCTCACCTTTCTCTTTTTTTTAAGATTTTACAAGTAAAAGAAAGATGCATCACTCTTTTCTTTTCTCTAATCTCTCAGCACCTTACTGAGAAATGAAATAAAAAAGAAAGGCTTTCCTCCTAAATTTATGAACCTTGATTTGTGAACCCTAAAAAACCTAAAGAGAAAATCTTAAAAAAGAATCCTAAGTATAAGAAGAGATCTAGAAAGACCTAATAAGAAAAGAGTCAAGATCTTTTTCATCATCTTCTTTCTCCCCTTTTTATAAAGCAAGGGGAAGTCTTTCATCACTCCAAACCCTAGCCACCACCTTGGGGGGACAAGGTTGTCCCTTGTCTCCCACTATTTTCTTTCTTATATCTCAAAGTCTTTTTTAACTTTTCCTTTTTTTCCTTGTGTAAAAACTCTTTCCTTTTTGGTCATGAGGTTATCTTTGTTCATTTAAAAAACAGACTAGTATTTTAAAGCGAGAAAGGAGGACTAAGGTCTCTTGAGTAAAAGAGGAACCCCTGACTCACTTTTTTAGCTTTTGGAACTCGCAGAATTCTCCTAGGTGAAAATGGCTCACCTAGACAAGTTAACAAAAAAAAGTATGGTCTTACCTAGGTGAGCTGTTTCACTTTTTTTAGTCCCTTTTTTTCTTTTTTTCTTTCCCTTTTTTTCTTTTTCTTTTCCTTTCTGCTTTAAGTTAGACAAAAATGAGTGTTCACATCATTTATATCCTTACCACCTCATGAGGAGAAGTTCATGGATGTACATAAAAGGTAGGGAAATGAAAATGAAAAGGGGGCAACTTAGGTGTATGTTTTTTCTAGTTGAAATGTCAATTTCAACAAAATAAAAGTATTCGGTTAAATAATGTTTTTAGTTATAGTGTTTTTTAAAATCCTATTTCAAGCTATCAAGATTCAAGCTACTGAGATTGAATGTCAATTTTACTTTATTTCCCCTTAATAATCTTTATATAATATTCATATTTCTACAATTTATTTTGTATTAAAAAACTAAAACCTTTCAAAAAACTACTTTACAATTTGTATGATGTTATATTCTTTTTCTTGGACTTTTTTGTTGCATGTATAATTTTTAATAAAATATTTATTGTGTATAAAATTTAAAATTATAAAGAAACAAAAAATGAAAGGCTTCCAATTGTTATATCAAATTTTTATAAGAGATAAATGTTTATTTGATTAAATTTAACAATATAAATTGTTAGATTTTTAACTAAGCACTCCATAAATAAATAATTTGTTTTATTAATATTTTAATATTTTTTTCTTTATAATATAATTTTTTTAAAATATATGAAGATAGTTGATAATTTTTAAAATGATAAATAACTTGATATAATTAAAATATTAAAAAAAACTTCAAGTTATGTGAAACCAAACAAATTAATAATCAAATATGTATTTTTATCAATCACTATAATAGTTAATTTAAACTATATGTTAGCTAGCCTTTCATGTTTCAATTTTTTTTTCACTTGTTAACTAACTTTTTAATTTTTAGCTAGTTTTTCAGCTAGTTTTACCAAACCTATCCTAAATACAACTTTCATAATATTCTTAATGTATATGCATGCTTCTTTTGGTCATTTGTAACTAATATAGTTAGACGAAAAGGATCACAAATTAAATCTTAATAAACCTTTTGAAATAATATCAGTGAAAAGTCTGAAAAAGGTAGAAAAGAGAATTTGTTGCTTTTATTTACTAAAATATATTTTATAGTCACTATAGAAAAATTATCCTTTACTAACATAAAATTTAAAAATTATTAGAAAAATATTTGTTGATATATAACATTTAACTAAAAAGAATAAAAAGTTTCTTTTAGTGAACAGTAAAAACAAAGAAAAACAAGGAGAACAACTAAATTCTATAATATGAATTATTTCTGAAGTGTCATCAGCAGAAACAAGTATTTAGATGGCGAGGAGGACTATCTCACACAACCCATAATTTATTATGCCAAGATCCAAACCTAAGAAGTCATCTTTAAGAGTGTGAAAGAGAGTTACATCACAATCCTTTATCAATAGTAATTTAATGTCCTTAAGCATGACCCAATGAGTGAAACCGAGAGTGATATAATTTAATGAGATCAATAGTCATGAGACAATCATATTTATAAACAATTTCTCAATACTTAACTTCATATATAATGAAGTCCTTGAACAAAACGTTAACAATAAACTCGACAATAATTTTGTCAATATAAGTAATTTTGATTTATACTAATAATTTAATAAATTGTACTGATAAATAATTTTGTTAGTATAAAGTTAAAAACTATATTAATATTAAATCAAATATCAATATAATCTATTTTATTACCCAAAATATTTTTTACTAATATTTTTAGTTAACAACTATACTAATAAAGATTCTGAACTTTATGCTCTGTAAATAATAATTTTTTTAGTGAGGGGGCAAAAAATTGAAAAAAAATGTTTCCCGTATAAAAACCCACACGCAGAGTATTTTTCTTTTTTGGGGGAATTAAGAAACCAGCATTTTTTTGGTTACATATAAGAAAGCAGCATTTATTACCAAAAAAACAAAAAGCAGCATTTGAAGCCAATGAAAAGGAAATGGAGTAACTGTAACATTATATATCATATTTCTGGGCAATTAAAATAAATATTTAAATAATGAGATGGAGGGTCTGGATTACTTGTATTTTGAGTTTTAGTGGCTAATTCATCGTTCTTAGTTAATGATTCCTCCTCCGTGATGCACATCCATTCCTTCTTTGACCTTGAAATTCGATCGTACCAAACCCACCACGTTTGTCTTTTTGCATAATTAAAATATATAAAATCTAACACACTCAAAATCAAACATGTTAGTGCTGTTATCAATGAAAGAAACTCCATCAAATTTGTCGCGTGAGAAACGAGGTTAATCCAAGTCTTACATTATTTGTGAACGTAAGTGAGATACGATGAACTATGTTAAAGTTGTATGTTTTTTTTTTTTTTTATGTTTCTACTAATAACATAAGAATCATGGAGAATATTTTTTCATCACCCGAACAGATTTTTGTCTTAGTTAAGATAAAGGTTTGATGATGGTTAAAAAAATGAATCCATATTATAGATTTAAAATTTGTGTAATTTGTAATGGATTGAGAGAACTTTGTGCCCATTAATCTTTAAAAATGTAAAACAAAACTGAAAACAAGAAATTAATTAGTTGACAAGTAAATTAAGAAAGTAAGAGATGAAGAAATTATAGCATCACGATGATCATGAATGTTGCCGTCCAAAGTGGAGGTGAAATAAGTTAAGTCGTTGGGGCAGAGCAATGATGTTTTCCATGAAGCAAGTATATAATAAGTTAAAAACAGCACTTTTAATTATTTTGAGTATTTGGTTATATTAACCAATGCTAATTTGGTTCATAGTTCATTCCCTTTTTGGAAAGTGGGAAGTCATTGTTGCCACTTGCCATTTGGTACAGAAATATATTTAGTTTATGGGTTGACCTGCATGTTGTGCAATCTGGGTCCGTGTGTTGGCCACCCAATCTTCTTTCATGTCAACAATCCTTAAATCCATTAACACTTGCACCGCACAAAGCAAACATAAGTGTATCTCAATTGTACCATATTTCAGTAACTCCCCATTTTAATCATTGTATTCTATATGCTTAGCATAATCGTTTTCATAGGCTTCTCGTGATGCAATGGTGCTGCTTATAATCCAATTTATGACCGCAGTTAAATTTGACAATGGCTATTTACTCTTAAACCAACACACTTTGTGTGTTAAAAGGTTCCATTGCGCAACAGGAAATATCATGAGGCAAACACGCCCCCTCCAACGAAGCCTGCCGGATCAGACAAAGGGTAACTTTTTGGCCCATAACGAAAGGATAACTTTTGGTCCATAAGAACAAAAAAGAATGCTCTAGCTATGATACCATGTTAAAGGTTCCATCCAAAACCA
This sequence comes from Clitoria ternatea, assembly GCA_037962975.1. Taxonomy (NCBI): domain Eukaryota; kingdom Viridiplantae; phylum Streptophyta; class Magnoliopsida; order Fabales; family Fabaceae; genus Clitoria; species Clitoria ternatea. The sequence goes on from CM075670.1 coordinate 292,868,543, forward strand.
ATTGGTAATGATTGAAGTTACTCAACAAGTATTTAAGTCATGTAAAATATCATGAGCCAGGTGATGTGAGACTTCCAACATTGTGAGTGTGTAAGTAAAAATTTAAAATCGCATACTTAATTTATATTTCCCATACACACACACACACACACACACACACACACATATATATATATATATATATATATATATATATATATATATATTATATAGATGATTTTTGCCAAATTTTATCAAGGATTTGTTTAACATATATAATCTTGTACAGAATAAGAGATTAAAAATAAACTTGTTTTTTCTAGATCTATGTAGAGATTGTTTAGAAATTTATGTAAGTGAGTATTAATGATATTTTTAAATAAAAAATTTCCTTTTATAGTTACATAGGTTAGATAAACCTTTTTGTTAAAATCAAACAACCATGTGTATATAATCAAAAAGTCTTTATTTTCATATATTTTCAAAAACATATATTATGTTAATTTTTTTTACATATAAATGATATACTAAATAATTTTAGATTGATCTAAATTTTTACACATAATTTATATGATATCAACTTTGAATTCAGCAATAAATTTTAAAAAATAATAATTCAATAAAAAAGTTATTAAGCAATATAACTGTTTTCCTTGATCGAGAGAAACCCATGACACTCCCCTTTATTCCCTATCTAAGGAGGGAATATAAGGAACACCCGTTCTCATGTTCTCATAAGCCTGGACCTAAGGCCCCCACGTATTAGTCTTCCTTTTGAGCAATTAATTGTATAAATGGTCATGAAACCCCCTTATTAAGTGACACATTCAGAGTAATAATAACCATAATCACCTAGGGTAATTCTTTAGGGTTTTCTGTGCATTATGCTTTATTTGTGAATATTTTGGTGTTCGTCGTGGGGCCTGGTGAAATGGTTGCCACTCAAAAAACCTAAACCCCATAAACCAACAATGGTGACAAGCCGCAGTAATCACATCCATTGTGAAGAAGATAATGATCAGCCACCCCTGACAGATAAGGATGATCAGATCCAAAAGCTTGTGAATGTTGTGGAGACATTGCCGCGCACGATGGAGGAACTACGAAAGAAGAATGCTAACCATTATTCATGCAATGGTCCTGTAGACACATTACTTCATCCGGTTACCATCCATATACTACCTTTTCCAATTATCCATACCACTAATGTATCCACATCCCTGGTTGCTTCACTTAACATTACTAGTATGCCACCACTTGCTCATTGACTTCAAACTCATCGCAAAATAATCGATCACTACCATTTATTTATTCATTCCAAAGATGTCCTTAAGATCCATTAAACACGTTCAAGCACGTTTAACACTTAGAAAATAAACACCTAACATCTCTCGCCGTTTCGTCCAAGCAGGAGGGTATAGGGGACTCACTCCTCCTTAAAATAACAACCACATCGATACATTGCCAACTCGCACCATTCATCATTTATCCACTCGATTCTTAATCCTCCAACATTGTTAAATTAGCATAATTAATTATGGATACCATTATGTATCAGAAAATTTCCAACATCTTATTGATCCTGTAAGTTTAGTTCAATCGTCCTCCCCTGACTTATCAATAAATCCTTTCTATTTGATTACGCCAACATATGCTACAATCCACTATTTATATGGCTTGTCTTGCTCTGTATCGCCTTATATTTCTAATATAAATCATTCACTACTACTAGCTTTTAATTCCGTTAACATCCTAACAACTATTATCAATTAAGCTGATACCGGTCAATGGCATATTTACCAACTCGTTCAATATTATACATTAATGCATTAACTTACACATCATTTTATATCATATTGGTATAATAATTATTTCATATCTAATTCTCCATCACTCCACGAAGTTACCACATAATCATACTCATCATTTGAGTAAATTTTCAAGTAAATTTTAAAGCAACAATTTTTGAAAATTACCTCCAGGGATGACACAACCGACGGAGCCATTAAATGAGTTTCATGCCAGGGTACCTGTGGGATTTTCATACACAATACAATACAACCAACATATACCCCGCTTATGCATCACAATGATAAATCACTATACAAAACTAGCTATAAGGCTCAACCAATTTCATCCTCCGTTTACTTATCACAATGTCATTTACACATAATTCAAGTCAGTTTACTATTTTATTTTAACTACTCTTCAGCACAATCCATCATATTATCGATATCCAGTTAAAAAAAAAATTTGCATCTTAATCCTCATTTACAACTTTATTCCTAGAATTTGCATGTTATGCACTAATTGACAACTCATTAATAACGTAATGTAACAGAAGAAAGTAAGTAGAAATATTTAATCAGTGTATTTTATGTTGGTTTTGGTTGAAAATATTATAAGGAAAGAACTTTGTCTGATCGCTGCATCCCAAGTTGGCTCACCCTCAAATAATGTCCACTATCGGGGATTCACATCTAAATGCATATTCGTTGGTGTCCATGTTTCCAAAATCTATCAGAAACATATGAGAATGGAAATCAGCAATTTAATTAAAAGATGAAAATGGTGATTACTGGAGGAAATTAAAATGGTTTGAGTGGGCATATTAGAAGCAAAAGAATTTATTAAGCCATAAGAAAGAGATGGTTGGGTCTCTTCATGTTTGTTATGTGGCAGACAAAATTAGAGTTTTGGCACAACGGAGCACAGTTAGGTTATGTTTAGAGCACCATTTTTATTATTATCAGTGGGCAACTATCAAATTATGTGCACTCACTTTTATTCATTTTTTTACAAATATTATTGCCGCCAAGATATATGCCACGGACTCTTGGATGCTTTCACCAATTTTCTGCTTCAATAAATTATTAATTAATCCACTACTTCATATATTTTAACAAATTGCATCTTAACGATATTGTCCTATTATTACTTCTCAAGTTATGCCCACAAAGGTAGGAAACTGCTCATGTATAAGATGGTTTCCATTTGTAATAGTTAAGGATAAACTATCATATTTACTCAATATGAGATTATAATATTGTTCAATTTATATCATCAAATTTGGCTATGGAAATCGTTTAACACCCGGGACCTATTTATTAACCTTAATTGAAACAGATTAATTAGATAAAGCAAATCAAAATTAACTCCTACACCTAAAAGTTACACATTTTGCAAGGCATAATGCAAGAACTTAACAATCTCAATATATATGCATTTTTTTTTACAAAAAAACAGAGATAGGATTTAATGTGGTGATCAGAAGATGAAAAAAACAATGCATTGAGCTAAGTGATTAGAACTAGAATCATGAGAATGGTGCAGTGAACGAATGGTGATAGTGCAAAGAAAATTCAAATTAAAGGCGTTGCAGAGAAGGAGGACATTGGGTGGGAGATAAAGAAGTGTTTGAGATAGGAAGTATAAAAAAAGAGAATATTTTAGTGTTAAAACAATTTTAAAAGTTTAAGAGTAAAAAAGAAATTTCCTTTTTTGGGTAAATGGACTCAATTCAATAAAGAGAGGGAAGGGCAGGGCCCAAAAACAAAGGAGTCACAAGCGCATTGGGCCTGGATGGACAAATTCTTAAGAGAAACGCATATTGTCATTTTTTAGATTTTGTTTTAATTTTCAACAAAAAAAAATGATCCTATTTTGATTACTTTAATTGTCTTATGAAATACAGAAAATGGAATTCTCGGATATATGTGGTTGAATAAAATAAAAAATAATAAAAGAAGTCCAATTGGATAGAAATTAATGCATTGTATGTTGTTAACTGTGACTCTTACATGGTTACGTTTGAGATGAAAACAATCTATATCAAGAACCTATCATGACTCATTATATATAACTATTTATAAAACGCACTAATCATATTCAATTCCCCTCTTAGTTATAAGATAGATAAAAAGGTGTTTTAGAAATTTTATTTATAAGACAAAATTTATTTATCTAGAAACATTAATATTTTTTCTGATGTTTAATCCTGTTTCAAAAAATACTACTGTTAACATTAAAATGAAATTTAAGTTTAAATAAAGATAAATTTAGAATGTTACTATATTTTTTATAAAAGTTAATACATTAATATCTTTTTTAAATGTATATTTTAGGGTAAATTGTGAAGGAGCGAAAATTATGTCTCTTTAACATAGTGACGCCATATATATTTTTGGATTTACATCCTCTGATCTTTGTCAAGTAAGAGTTTGACCCACTTAATTAGCATATGTTCGGGAAAGATTACTTTTAAACATGATTTTAATAATTAAATATAGTGATAATCGATTATTGGATATCTTTGAATATATTAACAGTGATGATTCAAAATAATTTATTTTATATGAATTGTTTAAAATAATTAATTCTTTTGTGGTAAAATTATAAAAAAATATATAGAAATTTTGTAGTAGTTAAATATAAAATAAAAAACAAGATTTGAATAGAAATTAATCTAATAATTTATAATTATATATAGTATATAAAATTTCAGCTTATATATAAATTATAATATATTTTTTAAAGTATAATCTGATTTCAACTTGTTATACATTTTGCAAAAATATTTTTATAATTTAAAAATCGGATTATAATCTAATTGTAATCCATTTATAGACAAACTCTGAATGAATGACGTATCTTATTTAAGCAAGAATCACATTTCATGCTTTCTTTCTTTTGTATATAACTTTCATGCCTTTTCAATAAAACAGTAGTTTAAGCATAAAGTAACAAAGTAACAATTAAAAATTAAATAATATTTATACTTTAATTATCACTATTTAGAAAAAAATAATTATAACTGATCTTTCAATTAGAGGAAAAATAATCAAATCAATTGAGCTGAAATGCCAATGCATGTGTATATGAGTTAGATAGATAGAGTTGTTTATGGGTTGAACTAACATGTTTAGGAGGTGTTTAGTTTGCAGTTGAGGAAATGAAGTTAAGTTGAAATGAAAAATTTAAAGATTGATATTAATTCTTAACACCGTTCGAGACAATCAAAATTTCGTTAAACCGTAAAATAAAAACCTCCCCTAAATCAACGGAGTCTTTCCCGTTGGTGCACTGAACCAAACGTGAATTTGCACAACCTAACTTTGTCCACGTATAAAAGATACGGGTTAGGTTGCGTTATATCAAACCAAAAATTATGTGCGGAGCTTGTATATATTGGGTCATGAATTGTAATTTTTTGAAACCATGCAAGTCAAGTCAATCCAACCTTATAATAATATATAATACATTATATACAAATTCTCAAAAAAATAACAATTAAAAATGTAAAATTTTATTTATTTATGTATTTGTTTTTTTTTTGTCAAATTTATTTGTTGATAACTTTTTTTTTTCGGAACATATTTGTTGATAACTTGACTCAACATATTGTTGGTTGGATTGGTTGTTTCGAGTGGTTAAAGAAAAAAAAAATTCATTAATGAACCCAATTTAGTGTTCTTTTAGTTGGATTAGATACGTACATTTAATACCCGTCCAACTCAATCCATGAATCAAGGCATACCATAGCATTTACGAAAGGTCCAAAATTAATGACCAAAACAAAAAAAAAGTCCAAATTTACTATGGATATCAGTTCTGTGGATTCCAAATGACCCCTTTAGTTTAGACCTAGAAAAATGAGTTGGGCTGATGGAATTAGCTTGAATTCACCTTATAAAATGATAGATTTAACCTTTAAATTATGATTTCAAGTTAAGTTTGTGTCTTTTTAGTATCATTAAGTTTTTTTTGTCGGAGTTAAACACTGTTTTTTAAGTTAAAAATTAAATTTAGACTTCATTATCTTGTTCTCCCTATCATAACTCAAAAAGCTTCAGTTTTCCTGAATATTCTTTGGGAAATACAATCAATTCTCACCAAACATACCTCTCTTGTTTACGTGACGTGCATGGCATTAAAACTTGTGAATTTTGTTTGGCCCAGTTACATGATTATGTATCTGCAAATCTGACAATAATCATTATAGTGAAACACAAAAACCTAAAATTATAGTATTATACGATGATGCTACCATAAATGGAATGAAAAAGAAAATGATGGGCGGCAGCAGAAGATCAAACACCATCCGTGTTCTGAGGAACCAGTGTTTAAAGCTTTGCCGTTTGCTTATTATTAATTGAATTATTCAATTTCACTTAAAACAACATTCTTTCTGCATGTTTATGTGTGATTCAGTTAGGAAATTATCGATTATATCTTCTAAAATAATTTGTAGCACAGTAACCTCTTTTCAATTTTACTATTTCAAAACAACATTCCAATTGGCACATACATGTTCTTTTCTTGTTGTCCTCTTTCCCCTCCACAAACTGTCCAAAACAGAATCAATAAGAATTAGTATTAAAAGAAATGCTTATTTCCTCCACCACACAATCTTTGCTTCAAAACAGCTACCCTTTTCAACACCAGTATAATAATTAATCATTTTGCTTACAAAACTTCAATTTACCATGGCATCGTAGAAACGAAACATTCAATCACATCAAAAGGGGTCCATAGTGCTATATATATTTTCATGATCGGACGGATAAAAATTGTGGGATGATGGAGATGCAGCATCACAATCATGCATTCTCATCATATAGTGGAACCCAGTTGGAGTCTGCCCCCTATATGGCCTTCCAAGTCCCTTTCACAAAAAAGTTGAACTTAAATTTATCACTTTTTCATTCCACCATGCATGGTGAAAATATATTTGTCCTGTTACTAATTTTAAAAGCAATAATTTATACATGCATGGTGATACGTTTTGTACCTTTTCACAATGTAATGTAGTTTTTATATTGATAAATAAACTTAATTATATTCAGTTGATGTTCTCTGTTTTCTAATGCATTTTGCATTATTTTTGGAGAGAAAAAATATCCTAAGATTTTGGTGAACAAGCTATTAATGAATTTGTCTTTGGCTCCAGAGGCTTGTGCATTAACTCCTGGGTCAACTAGGCTGGCATGTATATTAACTCCTGGATCAAGATTCTTTACCCAGTCTGGAACTGGGGCCCATTGGGCTTTGAAGCCCATGAAAGTCTTTAGTCAAACATTATCTCCACAAAGTTCAACAATTTGTCTAATCCGCATATCTTATCTAAGTTATAATATGAGAGGAAAAGAGTAAAAAGGGTAAAAAAAAAATTGATTTTTTTAAATAAATTATCCCTCTTTCATCTCTTTTGTATCACTCAAATATTTTTAGAAAAAAATTATAATTTTATAATAAAATTTATTTTATATTATATTTCAAATCATAAAGATATTGAATTAAAGTGAAATCTTAATTTAGTGTTAATTTTAAAAGCTATTTTGTTCAGTAGAAACATCAAGAAATGAATGGATAAGTAACTTTGTATTTATATAATTACTTAATTTTGATTTTTTTGAATTTTTAAAAATGATAACGATTTTTTCTTTTCATATCATGTTCTCTTCGAATGAACAAGTGCACTTTCCATTATATTTCATCACACTTTTTTTTTTCTTTTTCCTTCCTAATATTTTCTTTTATTTTCCTTCCTTATGACTGAAACAACCGAAACGGAGTCTTAAAGATACCGATTAGTATTATTTAAAAACTTAATAAACATGAAGACATGCTAGTTTTTACATTATCATTTAATAGCAATTAACTGAATATATATATATATATAATTTGTGTGGAAGCTTGTATAGTCAATAATTATGGATCATCTACAATATTACCCAATGGAAAAGCAATAAGTGTTAGGCAAAGTGGGAAACCTAGTAGAAATAATGTGACATTTTATTAACAACTACGATTAATGTGCTTTCCTCTCATTATGTACAAAAACAAGTCGGTGGCTTTGATGGTGATAGAGGGATGTATAAGGCAGACAATATGAGTATGGATGATAAATTTACAGCTCAATTTCTTTTATGGTAAAAAGCGGGAAAACATTCTAATTCTATATGTACTGAAGTGTACTGTCATGAACAGAAAAAAACCAATAAGAAAAAAGGAAAGAAATAACAGAACAATGTCTCTTTTAATTTAATGATATATTCAACAACCTAACCAACTCGTTTTAAATTGTATAATCAATTTTTAAAAAATTGTAGAATTCAAGCAATTGAAAATCATCCGAGAAATGGTATATCTTCTTTTACTAATTTAAGAAAGAATTGAATGTTTTCTTTTTATGTTTTTAAGACAAATGCATTATTGATTTATTTTTTATTCATCTATTTCATACTAGAAAAACTCAATCCCTTAACTAGCTGTAATGTCCCCTTTCCAATTCCTAAAGTTTATCCTAAGGTTTAATGAAAATCAGAGTAAATTTTTCCCTTTAAAACATCCCTAGAAATAAAAAGTAGGAATCTAAAGGCTGCGTCGCTCAAAACAACCCAAATCCATTCATTTTTATCTTTGGTTATCGATTACCAAAATCGTAAAATATAGTTAATTGATTATGGGGAGATGATAATCGATTACGTCAAACTTATTAGCACCCTCCGAGGACGGAACTTCATTTCACCCTCTCAGTTGTTCAAAAATCACTATTCCTCATTACAAATCTATTCATTCATTTTTCAATTGATGTTTTCAACTTCAACTACTTATAATTTCACCTTACCATGACACTAAAGCAATTGAACCACCCATATATTATGTCATTCAAGGACTACACCACCCACCCATTCAAGCATTCCATTTTAGTCCACATTAAGGTTCATACAAGCATGCATAACATTCTTACAAAATTGGCTCTATGTCTTTTCATCATTCAATCATCATTTACATTCGTACACATAATAATATATCATCACAAAACCTGCTCATATAATCACACATTCACAATCAATGGCTCAATGTCATATGGCAATTTCTGAATAGTAATTACTTTATTCATCATCACCCATATCATTCTACTATTTGAATCTCATATACTCAAAACCATAATATAACACACACACACACACACGCATACACACACACACACATACATATATATATATATATACATACATATATATACACATATATCAACCAAACCAACCATTATATCTTCCATACAATAATCTAGGAATTAAAGATTAACACAAACATATATATATATATATACACACACACACACACACTAGGAAAAACATAATCTAGCTACATTCCTAGTTAAACTTCATTTAATTAATTAGAATTGTCCTTTATAAGTTTATATGTAACTCACTTTTGCCTCTTAGGATCACATATATCATCTTTATCATAAATCATTTCAAATGAATCACAATCATCTTGTCCCGGCACTACGACCATAGAAAGGGACCGCAACAGCCACTTATGCACATCAACCTTTTAAAGTTCAATTCACAATAATTCTTTATTCATCACTTATCAACAATTGTCATCCTTTCACTTCATCAGCATGTCATTCAATATGGTAATATAATTCTACAATTCATATTTCTCAATCCATTACATTTAATTTCTATCACCACATCAATTATAATCATAGAATACATATGCATCATTTATAATCATCACATTAATCATACATCATTTAGTTCAAATCATGCAAAGCATGACTGACTCTCAATCAAAGCACATCGACTTGCTAGTATCCGGATACTAAAAGGACCGACCTCGAGTTGGGGGTCCTACTTGACACCCCGTGAACCCAACTTGGTCCACCGAGCCCTGTTTGGCTCTCCACCTCGACAACTGGATCTTACTTGACCACTACATAGCGCAACTGGATCTTACTTGACCACTACGTAGCGCAACTGGATCCTACTTGACCACGAGAGTCAAAACCGAGGGGCGAAATATACCGTCAGCCATCCCAACCACATAATCACATATATTCATATCAAATTCTCTTTTTCTTTAACAGTTAGCACAAAGGCCTTATTTCAAATAAACGACACGACTACACAGACCCGACCCATATTTAAAACATAAGAGTGGCCACACAGACCCGACCCATATTTCAAACATAAGGGCGACCAAGCAGATCCAAACCAAATACACACCATATATTCTCAATCATATTTACATCGCCACTAATGCACATTAACATAATCATCATGAATCTCTACACAAATTCATCACCTACATATCGCCTAATGGCTATCATAAGTCATAAACTTTTAAAATCATCAATCTTCTCATTTCATTGCCACGTCCTCATTTTATCTCATTATTGCATTTAATTATGTTATGATTTCATTTGTATCAAAATTTCTTATCAAACTCATACGCCATAATTTTAAGTAAACATCAATTCACACAATTTCATTCTCACATTAATATAATTCACATATTTACATTCATCACCCATCATACTCTATTTTTATTGTTTTATCAATCACACATTTATATATATATAGGCATGTCTGTAAACTAGCTTGTGTTCACCATTTATATTATGATATGCTTTCCATTTACTTATACATTTATACCGCATCATATTACTTTCCCAAGGAAAATTATCCACTACAAACTAAAAAAATTTTAATTTATCGACCCTTGAATAATTAATTAATTAATTAATTATGAACTGGTGAAAATAAATAGCGTGCCTAATTTATTTTCCTAAAACCTCCCAATTAATTAAAATTTGGGATGTTTCAATCTTAAGAGATTGATACCTGATCTAATTGTAAATAAGGAAGAAGTTTGTGACATCCGCCACTTAGCTAGGCAAAAACATGTACCATTTCTAATTAGTAGTAGTAGGGAAACCAAATCTTTTGAGCTTGTTTACATGGATATTTGGGGGGCATTTTTAGTTGCTTCTCTTAATAACCATAAATACTTTCTTACAATCCTGGAAGATTACAATAGATTTACTTGGGTGATAATGCTTAAATCTAAATCACACGTATGGCATTGGGTTCAATAGCTTTTTAATGTTGTTGAGAATCAATTTAAGGCTCCAATGAAAGTTTTTCACAGTGATAATGAAGCAGGATTCTTGATGGATAATTACTTTCCATTCATGATGCATGAGGTGAAAATGTATTTTCTTAGGTTATCATAGAAGAATTAAGAAGTATGTAGCTTATGATTTGCAAACTGAAGCAATCATTGTTTTAAGGAATGCTAAGTTTTATGAGGTTGTTTGTCCTTACATCACCAAAGCCACACAACCATGGTCCTATATATCTTATTCAACCAACGTTTAATCTTGCGGATTCTTCATAACCAGATGCAAATTTTTTCTTTCAACCTACATAACCTAATCCCATTGTACCATCCAACCCTTCCTCATCCACACCTGACCTTGATCAAATAAATACCTTCATACCCTCTTCAGTAGAACAATTATATAAATTTTTGTAGTGCGAAATTGACAAATTTACTATTTTCATGTTTATTTTGATATGAAGAGAGAAATATGCATTCCAATTTTTAAAGATAATTTTGAAAGATTGATATATAAATTATAGATATATATAATAATTTTAAGTTAACGAGTAAATAATTTAAAAAGGTCCTATATAAAGGGACAAAGATGGTACTTTCCTATCGATTTAACATCTGAGAGAAAAAATAATAATAAACTAAGAGATCTAATGATTGTGTAGTAGTTATTAGATGAAATATTTATTAATTAAACTCTTTCTTTATTTTTCTCTTTCCATTTATTTTCTTATAGTGCTAAAAAAAGTAGACTTTAATATACAGTTGGCCTTCCTAAAATTTTTAAATTAGAGGTACCCCTATAGAAAAATGTTAGGATTTAGTCATTTAAATATTTAGGTTGACTGGTTTCACCCTTGTGTCATTAAGTTCCCTTTATTAAGTGCTGAGATGGTGAACATTTTCCCACCTCAGCATTGTCACATGTCATTACCTGTCATTTTTAAAATAAAAAATAACAATTCCAAATCATCACTATATTCTTGGATTCATTGAACACTTTTAAGGGTCATTGTTATTGCCGCCAAAAGGCATAACAAATGCCACTGAAAATCATTTCTTTCAATGTTAGTGAGAACAACCAAGCAAACGAGGATGACCTTTAAAGTTTCCTTCCTTTTTCCACTACTAAATCAACACATCATTCTCCCTTTGAACGAGCTCTCTTAACAGACATCACTCTTATTTCAATACAATAATTTCCAAAAAAGAACCTCATTTTTCATAAACTACCCTTCTTCGGCCATCATTGTTGCCCCTATATCCCATTGAAAGAGAACAACCCCATCAGATCGAGATGATGTGCATAAAGGTGGTGACGCAGAGGAGAAGATTTTATGTCAATGAAGAGGGTTGTGTGCAACGGTGAAGGTTTGGAGTTATTTGGTTTATATGAGATCGAAAGGATTAGGAGTAAAATTGTGGAGGTGTGCACTTGTCGGAGAAGGATGAGAATGACTAACACAAGTAGGATCGGAAGAGGATGGTGGTAGGCACCAACAATTTTGACATTCTAAGTAGGGCAACAATGACTTTGCTATTGGTTGCTTATTTTCTAATTGTGGTTGGTGCTACTATTTTAAGAAGGGAAAGAATATAATGAAAATGATTTTTAATGGCATTTGTTATGCCTCTCAGAGGAAATGACAATGACAATTAGAAGTGTTCATCAATGAATTTAAGAAGACAATAATGATAATTTTAAATTTTAAATTTTAATTTTTTTATTTTTAAAGATAACGGATGACGACACATGGCCGTGTTGAATCTCGACACTTAACTGAAGGAGACAACTTAAATATTTAAGGGACTAAATCCTAAATTTTTTTTATAGAGGGTAATTCTAATTTAAAAATTTTAGAGGAGCTTAAAAAATATTAAAGACAAAAGAGTATTAGTAATTTATTTAATTTCTTTTATTGACAAAAGAGTATTAATGAAAGGGCTGTGTTTAATACCTATGATGAATTGTATAATAATTAACTAAAATAATTACTACAATATAACTCTCTTTATGAATTAACAAGCTTTACAATAGTGGAGCTTTTGGCTACGTTTTCAACTTTCGGTTGATCCGACCCAAAGTGATTTTCAATTGATGCATCAATTTTAACGGCCGTGACATGGACCGTTACCTCGTGAAAGTCTAGCCATCCTTCATTGTTAAAAGTTAAATTTACACACAAAAAAAAAGAACAATATGTCTCCTCGAACAAGCTGCAAACTTATCTATATATATATATATATATATATATATATATATATATATATATATATATATATATCCATCAGTCATTGTTAGAACTTCAAAAAACGATAATACAAAGTAAAAAGTGTTTACCAAAAAAAAAAGTAAAAAGTAATAAGCATACGTCATCCTGATGACAACCCAAATTTTGGCAGCCACCATATATTTATAATTAAACATTATAACTCAATTAATATTCTGAGTTACAAAATAACAAACCTTGAGCAGCTTCTACTTGATCACTTATTACAAAATTTAAATAACATATTATATATATATATATTGGTTTATTATATTTATACATTCTTATGACAAAAATATTGAGTCTATTTGTGAGTCTCCACAAATTTATTCGTTTAACATTCAATAGATAAAGTTATGAGTTACAGGTTAATCAGTTTAACTTGTTTAATTACATGTTTATTATATTCTTAAAAAAACCTACATTTGAAATTACAAATGATATCATAAAATTTTAAAAATAAAATAATTTGTTATTGTTAATTTTTTAAATTGATATATATATATATATATATATATTGTTAATACTTTTTTCTCACAAAACATAGAAAAGTTAATCTTCTTCTACATGTGGATGTCTGCATACTAACCTCCATGTCTGGTCAAACTTAATTACTTATTAAATGAATTGGTCTTGGCCTTTTTAAAATTATATTTATGTTAAAAAAGTTAAGATGAAGATAATTCAAAAAATATTATGACACTTGAATTGTTTGATGTGTATGAGGTATCTCCAATACTCTCACAGTCGGTATTAAATTTCTCAATCTCTTTTTTTTAACATAAGTTCGGTGGCAATCTGGTATTATATTACACTAGTTCAGTGAGAACGCAATGCCTTCAATCGTAAGGTCTGGGGTCCTTAAATCATCAATTCTGGAACAGTTGGTAGTGATACCTGCAAAGACTCTCTGATGTTTAAGCCAATAAGGATTCTAAAAGATATCGGAGCATTAAGAATGATAAATGATTGACTTAATTCTTCATAAATGATGATACTTATAGGTTATAGCTGGCAATTCTGGCGAGCAGTCCTAAACGGGCAGGGTTTTATCTTGTTACAGGTTACTTAGGGTCAGGCCGAAAAAGGCCGCATAAATTTGGGTCTTGCAATTAGAGGCCCTCACACGGCCCTTAACAGGTTGTGAACTTGATCAGACGACCCATTTTTTAAATTTAAAAATTGACTTATAAAACATTGAATTACAAAAAACTAAACAAACTTAGTAGAATTTGTCTAAAACTACATTTGTAAAAAAATGTTCCTATTGAAATTAATTAATTATTGCTAGACAAACAATGCTATAAAATCAATAACTTTTCTTATAAAAAGTATGTTTGTTTTTGTACTACAATTGGAAATTAAAATAAATGAAACATTAGTTACTAAGTTACTAATAATACTAACTCACAAATGCTATAAAATAATAAAATTTATTGAAAAACCTATTTGTATAAACACCAACTAATAAATAGTACTTCTCATATTGCTAGATTAACTAATAACGCGAGCCTGTGCGAGCCGACCTATACTCAGTCTGTTTTTTTGGGTTTTTTTTGTTATCAAGCTTTTTTCAATTATTAACTTTGAATTTATTTTTGAGGCCTACGCACTATATTTTTTATGGCGGGTCAGCCGACCCACATGCCAGCTCTACTTATAGCCTTTGCAGAGGTCCAACTTATGATTTGACATGTGATAAGTGACCAAACTGCTTTTCAGTCAAGTTGCATCTTATGTTTAGATGGTCTAACTTTTTAACAAGCTTTTGACCAGTATCCTCCGATAGGTATATCAGCCATAAAGGGTGTCGTCCTTAGGCTATCTTTTTGGATCAGTGTTTTTTGCCTTGAGTGTTATCCCTTAGTCTAAGGACCGGTATCAACACCATATTAACACTTATAAATCAATCTATTTAAATAAATGTAAAAATATAATATAACAACAAACCATTGTTATAATTACTTTTATATTTAATTTTTATAATATTTTGATTTTGATATTATATAATTATTAATGTTTTGGCAGGCGTGTGGGGGGTAATGTACTCCTTTCACAATTGGTGTCAAAACCTCTCTATCACTCGAATATTACATCATCTCAATGGGAGTCTGGTATTATAAAACACAGGCTCAATAAGAATAAGAATCATATGTCCTTCAATCTCTACTTGACTAGTCCAAACTAAAATATATAGGACACGCTGGTGTTATACCTACTAAAGGGACTCTGATGCTTAAGTCAGTAAACGGTCATAACGAAGCAATAATGACTTCTCAGAGTGCAATTAATAAGTGTCTTAATAATCTGTCTATGTGCTAATGAATGCTTTTTATTTATAGATCTGTTCATGGCACAACTTGTGATTTGACTGCTGTCAAAGCCTCAGACAAGGTTCAGAAGCAAGTTGGCCACTTGCTTCTGATTCTGACTCTATGTCAACTTTTCTGACTGAGGTTGGTCTCGATAAGGATACCGGTCATTAAAGTAATTTGGCCCATGTTTTCTTACAATATTCATTTTTAGCATTGACCGATGTCACCTGCTTGTGGGGGCCAATCTAGACACTGAATCAATTAATAAATGTAAAAATTTAAGCCTATGAGTTTTTATACGTATGTTTTATAACCTATATTTAAACATATATTTATAATTTTATTCAATGGATAATAGTGCAAAGTACACTTTTTAAATACAAGTACTAGCACTCCCCTCATCATTAGCACCACCGTCAACACAACCATTATCACTATCACAACCACGCCCTTATCTCCTTAACCACCACCACCACCACCATTGTCACCCATATTGTCACCAAAGTCACCACAATTATCACTACCATCCACATCCCTACCACCATCATTGTCATCACAACCCTCTATTGTGTTCGCCATCACTACCACTACCATCGCAAGTGTCAAAGCCATTGCCACCATTACCATCACCACTACCACACCATCACCCAGTTATTATTATCATCACTAACTGCACTACCACTACAACAATTGCCTCGGCCTCTGCCACTGCTACTTCCTCATCGCTATCATTGTTATCACTATTATTATCATTACTATTATCAAGTCGCCACTATCATTGTCACCACTACTAGCATGGTCGTCATCCCCACCACCACTTCTTCCTCATTGCCATTCACACCATCACTATAACCACCATTGTTGCCCCTACACAAACCCCGCCCCTGACTTGCTTGCCCTATTACTACCACCATTGTCATCATGCAACCATTGTTATCGTCAACACCACCACCACTTTATCATCATCACTGACACCACCACCCTATCATCATCACTTACACCACCATCATTCTTACTGCTACCATCGCCCCAACAACCACCATACACCACCATTGTTGTCGTGTCCCCAATACCGCTTAATGTTATTGCCAACACCACCACCCTAACAATGACCACCATTATCTCCACTACTACTATTATCCATGTCGTTAACGTTACCGTTACCATCACCTCCACCAACAAAATTTTAAAATTGTAATAGTTTAAATATTTAATCTAAATAAGTAATTTTTAGAATGAAAAGATTTAAATTACTTTATCTAAAGAAATAATTTTAATAAGGATAGAAATTGAATAATAGAATTTAAATTTTCCTTAAAAATTCTAGATACTCTATTAAAACATAACCTAAGATATCATGCTCAAATCCTAAAAAACTTACCTCGGTTCGGCCTATTCTTACAATTAACTAATTAAGCCCTTTCTAGAGCGTGTTGATGGTGAAGAACGCTCGTGAAAGTATCAAAATTAGGGGTGTGTAAAAAATCCAATTTTAAATCCAAATCCTATTTAAACCCTATCCAAATAAGAAAAAACTGGATTTTATAGATTTGAATATTAAGGCATACTTTATATTTGGATTTGGATAAAATCCAATTTAAAAAAAAAATTAGATTTGATTAAATCCAAATTTTTAAAAATTAGATTTGGATAAATCCATTTTTTAAAAATTGGATTTAGACTCAATTCAGTTTAACATAATAAAAATGGATTGATTTTAAAATCTAATTCTTTAAATGATATAATTTAATTCTCTAACTTGCTTTATCTTTGATATAATAATAACTACACTTGAATTAAAAAATATATTTAGTTTTAAAAAATTATATTTAACTTAAAAAAATTGGATTAAAACTGGATTTGGATGTACACCCTAATCAAAATAGTTTGAAACCTTCATATTACAATTTTCAGCATTCAAAGAAAATGTTTGAATGAAGCTTACAAAAAAAGTCTAATACGCAAGCTTTGAAACTTATGATTATGTTGGTGTTATTTCTCTGGTGTGTACGATTGTCAAATGCTAATACATATGCAATCCAATTAAACAACAAATTAATATATAGTAGGCAAAAGCATTTTGTTGCTCTGTGATCACTTTTACTGTTGATGTAGAGTGTGGTTTTTTTTGGTCCGCAGATGGGTGGTAGGGGCTTGAACCTTACTGCTTTAAGTGACTTCAACTGCTCTTAACCACTTGAAGTAAAAGGGGTCTATGTAGAGTGTGGTTTATATATACTCATTTTTTGTTGACAATGGCTCGGTGCTTATAACGGAGAGTGAATCTTCTTTAATGGATCACTGTATGTGCTCTAAATCATTAATAGATATATTACTATCTTAATAAGTGTATTACTCCACTCCTTCTGTTACTTATAGCGGAGCTACACATTGAAGGGTGAATATTAAATAGATTAAAACTTGTTAAAGATTTATAAATAGGATATTTTAGTAATTTTATATAATATATAAAGAAATTTTAATGAGAGTTTTTATTCACGAGGTAAGATGTGGAAAGAACATAAATTTTAATTTTTTTTTCATGAAAAGTATTCAAATAATTTATTTTATCTTTGAGAGATATTTTTATCATCTTCTATCAAATATAAAATATTTTTATATCATCTCACTTAATTATCTGAAAATATAAAAATATACCACATACTAAATGTCTCCTTAATTTTATTGATTTCTTTTATCTGCAGAATATTAATCCCGTGAATATTTCGTTATTAATTAAGTACAATATATTAATTTTAATATTTATGCCCGACACTCTCCCATAATGAAAATACTAGTTCCACCCTGTTTAAAAAAGATATATATTTAGGAGAGTATTTATTAATTTGAGTTTACATGAGTAACATATAATCTCCGATACTATTGGTTAGAAGTATCCTAAATAGACTAGGCAAATTAAAGACCCCTTATTAAGGAAATTCCGACTAATTAATTTGCAAAATCAATCTCACACTCTTTGATCTTCTTTCTTCTTTCTTCGTTAATTAATAAGTCACCAATACTATAATCTTATTATGAGGTTTTTTTGTGAAAAAGAAATGCAGAGCTATGAAATATTACCGGGGACCGGTTTAATAGGTGATGGTGAAAAATACGTGTTGCCTTAGATGAGTGCCGACAGTCGCTATCACAGGAAATGTGGCCACGGAGACAGAGAGTGTGACCTGATGGAAATTTCGTCGCCGGTGGCACTCATTAGAGATGTTTTCTAGTTTCAATCCAATTAATTACTTATTTCGTTATCACCTACTAATGAAATGGATAGGGTGTTCATGTCTTGATGTTGGCCATAGCCTCCTAGGTTCCATCATGCAGACAAGACCTATCGCGTTATTTCTATTCAATCCGTACATTATAAAATATCAACACAATTATTATTTTTAATAAAAAAATCTTTTTATTCTTTTCTAATATAAAGTTACACAAATTTGTTTTAGATATTGAGTAATTGAACGACTTCAACTTGTATGTGTCTCCAAAGTCCAATCTTCACCGTAGCTGTTTTAATTTCTAATATACTACTAGCTAGTGTCTTCCTGATAAAAAAGAAATACTGCAATTAATTTAGATTGAACAACAATGAAAATAGTGCAAAAGAAAAGGACGAACTTCCTTTAACACAAGTCTCTGTGGAATTTCTATCAAAACTTACGTCTTCCTTCACTTTCAATGTTTCAATTTTCATTTATATATGCAGAAGAAATATAAGGATATGATTGGTGTACATAATAGGATATAAACAAGAATGATAGGAGAAAAGAATAATGCATAATAAACGCAACCGTGTAAATATTTTTTTTTTTACTTTAAGTGGGTTAAGCCTAGCCCTTAATTAAGACTAGTTTTAACAAAAAAATATATATAAAAGCAGTAATATACAAAAATAATGATACTAATAATATAAAAGTTCAACGCTTAATTAAGACCAAGTATCTAAGGTTGGTGATAAGCATTGTTTTGAGGGAGTGGGCTTTGCAAGCAAATAGAGTAGAGAAACGTGATTGACAAGCCACTTCAAGGAAGTGACTGAAGTGCTTTCATCAAATGATGCATATGGGATAGGTCTGGAAGAGCATGGGAAAGAAATATCATCTTGTTCATTTAATCAACTGTAATTCTATTATGTTTTACAACTATTCATTTAATTTAAGAATAATTAGATGCTATAATATCTACATGATAGACAACTATTTCATAATGTGATGAACTGACCACATACAAGAAAACTCAGTTTAGCAAATGAATCTTTTGGAGCAGAGCTGACAATAATGGGCTATTGCCTTACTTCACTCCATGGGAGGTGTTAGTACGAAATAAGGATTTCATGTCGTGTTGCTGTTGTTATATTTTAATAGCAAACACTAGAGCTGGAAAATTAGATTTGTCTTGAAGGGTGAACTCTATCTCTCCTGTGTGTAAAATGAGCATGTTTAAATATCTAAAATCAAAGTTTGAATTAATGAGAGATTTTTTGGTCCAATCAACAAAAACTTACACCTCAATGTGGGTCAAACAACATCGATTTTTCTCTTATAATACTATAAAGTAGCTTCAAAAAACCCAATTTTACAAAAATGCTCACATTTAGACTCTTTAAATTAAAGTTTTTTTTGCCTAGCCCATTTTTTCTAGCTATAGTAAGCATGGGCACTAGAAGGTAAAGCTGACAATTCGGGTGAGCGGCCCTAAACTAGCCGAGCTTTATCGACTTGTAGATTGTTTAAGACCAGACCAAAAAAAGCCCGCATAAATCCAGACCTGAAAATTATTGGCTCTAGTCCAACCCTCTGTGAGTTGTGGACTTCATCGGGTGGCACATCTTTTTTAAAAAATTATTAAAAATTAATTTATTAAAAATTGAATTATAAAAACTAAATAAACTTAGTAAATTTTTTTAAAAACTACATATTTGTAAAAAATTTTATGCTATTGAAATTAGTTAATTGTTGCTCCACAAACAATACTATAAAATCAATAACTTTTCTTGTAAAAAAGTTAATTTTTATACTACAACTAAAAATTGAAATAAATGAAGCATTAGCTACAAGCACGGACCTACACCCTGAAAAAGTTTTGAGTTCCCTCCTAAGTTTTTAATAAATTTTTTTAAATAAAGGAATCAGGCCACCTAGACTCATACGGGCTGACTTGCACTCAACCCATTTTTTTGTCTTTTTTAATTATTAACTTAAAGTTTATTTTTAAGATCCGCATATTACACTTTTAATAACGAGTTCAAACCGGTCTATATATATCAGCCCATTTTACCACCTATACTAAAAGGGACGCTAGCACTATATTTCATATTCTTTTCCTTGGTCTCTTGTGCTTTGAGGCCAATGGTAGCTAGAAATAAAAAGTAAGGATTCTTGAAGAGAAAAAAAAGAGACAAGCTTGTATAGATAAATGTTCTCTCATTTAATACAAATAAATTTTAATTAAAAAGTACTAAATATTATATTATTTAAGTTATTATATTTTTATTTCTGTATTGATATTAATATATATTAATTACATTATAAAATTTTCTAATGTAAAGTTTCCCTTTTAAGTTGACAATGAAAATATTTCCTTACCTATTTCATATCAACTTAATAATAACAATCTTTATTATTTTTTGGTGTGAATCAAACAACTTAATTTTTTTTCACCTTTTTCATATTATTTTATTTCTCATAATTTTTTCCACACTTTTCACATGCAACACAGTAAGAGAGAGAAAAGGATAAATTTAATTGAAGGATATCATTTCATAATCGTCAAAAACAGAAGAAAAGAACAAGGCAGGGTATGCATGGTCGCGGCCCCTTCAACTTAAACCATTTTATATCAAGATGGCAGTAAACACAATAAGTGATTACTAATACAGTCCAAATTAAATAAAGAATACATAACCAGTTCTTTTATAAAAGTTGAAAAATTTAATAGTAAAATGTGTCATTTTTACTATGATAGTCACATCAAATAACTTCACAATCAAGAACATCATAATAATGCTAATGGTGATTAGAAATAAGAAAACTAAATATTATGTTTTTGTGCATGCTGATAAAACTTGTGCTTACTTTGTTGATTTTTACAACTATATTGAACATTCGCTTTTATCCTTATTTATATATGGATTTAGATTGGCAAATGATCCGTTTAAACTTGTTAAGTGATTATTTAAATAGCTGATTTAAAAACGAATAATTACTAATAAATTATTTAAACATACAATTTAAAAGCAACGTTTTTAAAAACTTAAAAAGCTTCAAATACTCGGTTCTTCAACAACCACACCCCATGAGGATCCTGAATTTATTTTGCTTAAAAAATGATTTGCGTACGTACATGTGACCTTAATTATTGTTTGTTACAACCATTGATCTTTTGATGCCGTATTCCACTCCAATCATTAGTCGACAAATTCTACTGTTCCTCTGGCGTCTGTCGTAGATATGGTGGAAAGTAACCAAAATAATATATATAGACTTTCTATAAATTGATGAAAAATATATTAAAGATTACACTTTCGATTGATTGTTATAGATTAATCTAAAAACTAACTTAAATCGCACACATATTTTTTTTATTTGATTGACTCTCAATTTAATCAATTTTTAATTATTTTATATTTGCCAATCGATTTTATGTTTGGATTCTATATCATTCTAACGGTTTGCTCAATGACCTTATTGTTTTATTTTTATTTTCCTTTCACCCAACTATAGTGCTTTTGGTAGTATCGACGTACACAACCCAACCATAGATGGCTACGAATGTGATTAAAAAAATAATAAGAAATGGGCTCCATGGCTCTTAAATGTTGGACAAACCACAAGTATTTGATTGAAATAGAGCTTCGAGAAATGCAACGCCATCATGATGAAGCATTTTGCTTGAAAATGACCCGTATGTTAATTCCCTCCTTACCCTTCCTTTGCGTCTCTGCAATTTGCATATTGCTTTAGTGGTGGGTTAATCTTCGAAAATATTCTCCATCTTTTGCTCTTTCTCCTGTTATCATTTTCACTTATAAGATTTTGGTCCATACATGGCGGTACAGGAGTGATAGTTTTTTCATGCCACATGCATTCACTAATCATCCGATTAAAATTTATGTAGGATCTGAATTCACGATACTAATTGTCACTTAACCAGATTTAATGAATTTTAAGATGAGTGATGATAACATAAAGAATATGCTTACTCACACTTACTTCTCGTTTTAAGATGGACTTGAATTTGCAATATATCAGTGCGAAACTCTTCTGGGTTAGTAGGATTGGCCTTAAAATATTGATTTAAGTTTTATATGGAGTAATATGATGAATATAAATTTTATAAGACTTGAAATAATCTTTGTTTATGAACTAATTTCAACTCATCATATACTCAAATATTAGATTACCTTTTAAGACTTGAGACAAAAAGCACTCTACCAGCAGATTATACTTAGATGCAAAACAGGGTTCGCAAGAGGCAATTATTTTTTTCTCCATCAACGCAATGCATGCGTCATGTTCACACTAAATAACTAGGATTGAGATTAGGGACAAAGATCCACGAGTTTTTAAACAATTATATTGCATCCCGATTCTAATAAGATATGGGTGACTAATGATTCCTTTTAAAAAAACCACTTTTCGAAAGCATTAACAAAGTGGTCTTAACATGATCGTTGAGAAGATTTTCTTTTGGTAGGGTTAACTTTGATGTTAATTAAGTTTAAATATATTTGTCCGGTGATCCTATTCCTAGTAGAGACACTTTTCACGTCAAGTTAAATCAATTAAAAAATGTTTAAATTCTTAATTAAATCCTAACTCATCCGAGCTCCTATCTCTCTAACTGTTTTTTATTATCCACACATATATATATATATAGTATCATATGATAGGATATATCAATTATTTTCAAACTAAAAATATTTATATTATAATAAAATTAGTTTTTTACCGGGAGTTGTTTACCCCACTAATCGATTATGAATCATTTCATTAACATGTTTTTATCAGAGTGAGTTTGGGATGGGGTATGGTATGATATGGAGCTTCTGTTTTGTTCTTTTTGCCGTCTGTGCCTCCCAGTGTCTCAGAGATATCGGTGCCTACGGTTTCAAAGCTTTGCAAAATGGTTTTGAATTTTAACCTTCGTTAACTCTTTAACTTGATAACTATCTTTCTGTATTTTAACCAATTATCTTTACTGTTTGAATAAAAGACTAACTAACGGATAGCATAGTCAACCAATTCTTTTACACACGAATCAGACTGAGTTATATGATTAAATAAAAAATCTTTGTTTGAGTAACTCCTCTGTGTCATCAGAACCAAGACAAAGACCAGCGTTGAGACCGAGGGATATACATACCCACTGAAAGGTTGAATTAACCAATATTTTTTTCTTTTAAGGTATTTAAGTTTAATCAACTTTTAAATTTTTTTTTACAGTTAAATAGAGTTTTAATTGTCTCGAACGGATAATATTAATCTTTAAATTTTTTTATTTTTATAATTTTGTTTCCCAAACTACATATTAAATAAATACTTCGTTTACTTCATAAACTTTATCATGATTATAAATAAATTAGATATTCGTGACGATATAATCTTATATTCAGAATTTATTCACATTTTAAAAGAAATAATTTTAATGTGCTGTTAATATATAAATATAGTGAGAAGAGTACATTTTTTCTTGATGGATGATAAGTGTGGTTAAAGTTTAAATATAATTACTACGAAAGAAGATATTTGTCGTTAACATTTTACATACAACTTTTAAGGTAAATATTATTAAAATTAACTACATATACGTGACAAATTAAATAAAAATGTTAAGAACTTTTATACGGTTAGCTTATTTAATTGAATTCTGTCTTTAAAGCTGATATCATATGTTTAATTAAAATTATTTAATCAAACATCAAATAAATTTAATTTTAATGAAATTGTTATATAATAAGAACTTTCAATTTAATTAACAGTTGAATCAATCTGTTTTAAAAAAGTTAGTAAAGAGAGTAATTATAATAGTTAATTAAATGAGAATACATCAATAAATGATTGATTCAATAATATATATTTGATCCGATCTTATTTAAGTAAAATTTTAAGTTCAAGTCTCGTGGATTAAGAAAATTATCGTTAGGAGAGTTAGCTTATTATGATATAGATGCTTGTTGTAACATCCCAAATTTTAAAATAAGAGAATTAAATTAATAGAATAAATATTAGGAATTTGTGTGTGAATTACTTAACATCCCAAATTATTGAGAATAATTAAATTGAGAATTTTGGGAATTTCTGGTGGCTTATGGAAACCGGTTAAGCTAAAGACGAACCCAGTTGAGACATGAGTGTCGGACCAAGTATCTCGGAATGAGATGATATTGGTCAGGGCTGTCGAGAAAAATATTTGGAATCCGAATATATATTCGGAATAATTTTCAGATGGAGTATTGAGCCCGAACTGAGAACCTGTTGGTTATAAAACGATGAAATGTTAATGAATGGGATTTAAAATAAACTCAAAAGCCCAAATTTCTTCTCCTCTTCACGCGTGAACTTCTGAATATTGAGAGGCACATTTTACTTCTTCACTTTCCCTATTCCATTCTTCTTCCTCTCTTCTTCTTCATACAAACCCCAAGTCAAGGTGGTGATTCCCTCTTCTTCTCATTTCTTTTCAAGAAGCTTAGAAGGAGACCATTGAAGCTGAATCCTTCCTCTTCTTCTTCCCTCATTTTCGTGTGGCCTACCTCTCCTTGGAAGCCCATTTTCGTTTTGGGTGTGAGGTAAGCTCTTTAACTATTTTTGGGTGGATTGATGTTGGTATTATGTAATGTTGTGACTTGGGAGAGTCATGCATGAACATAGAAGTATATAGAGAGCATTTAATGCATGAGTTTTAAGGTGGGTTTATATGAGAGTAAGATTTCTTGGGGAAGTAATGAAGGTGGATGCATTTATGGTTGGAAAGAGAAGAGTATTTATGATGGTTGTTGGATTTTATGAAACCCTAGCTTCATAAATTTGAGGGAAATGTATATTGGAGGTAGATGAGCAATTATTGTTGGCAATAAATGTGGGTTATGATGAATAAGGGTCATTGGTGATGGTATTTGGTTGGTGGAAGTCATTGATGGAGAAACCCATGAAAGGGTTTGGTTCTAGAGTGCATAACAATATATGGTGGCACCTAACCCATGGTGGTTATGGTGGATAAAATGAAATAAAAGAGGTTTGAGAATTAAAATAATATAAACATCAAGTTATTGAAATATATAAGTATTTGAGTCTTGATGGGTAAATAGAAAATTGATTGTGTAATGTGTTGTGATGTAGGAAGTGACCCCATCGACGAGGCGGAAACATCAAACCGCGTTGATCACTACTTCACTTGAGGTAGGAGGGGGTAACTATTCTAAATGCATGATTTCATCCATTGATGATGTGAAAATATGTATATATGATTACTTGATGATTGTTTGAATGGATAATGTGGTGATGTTATGATTTGAATGCATTTAGAATGATGATTGTTATGTGGCATTGTGTTTGGGATAATATTGTGATGTGGTGATGATATTATGATGATGAAGTATGTTGATGGTTTGAGACCATGTATGAATTGAAATCCGTAATATAGAATATCCCAAGATGTGTGTATGATTCATTGAATGTGTATGCCACTAACTAATAATGTGAATAAGTCTCAAAGAGAATTAGGATTGGATGAGAATGATGAGAATATTGACATCCACCAAGTGGTGGTGGTGGTGAATGGTTAAATGTGGAGTGGCATCTAGGATGCATAGCGTGAGGATGCATTTGATTTGCATTTGCATTGCATCCATGGCATATCATAGCTGTCTATGTGGAATATTAGGGGTTCCACTAGGCGGGCCCAGTGGGAGGGCGGCTCAGTGCACGAGCGTCTTGTGGTTTTTCCCCTGTGACTCGGTGTGTGAGTCACGAAGCTGTCCATAGTTTGGTGACGAGGCACCCTATGTGGCGGGCCCAGTGGGCGGGCGGCTCTATGGTGAGCGAGTTACCTCGGTGTCCGACGGGGCACGGCTCTCTCGATGTGTGTTCGGGAGGGGCGCGTAGCACTTGTGGTAATTGAGGCCACGATGTTGATCCGCAAGTCACGGGGTGACTAATGCTACACATGGGCGATAGCGGTTTGGTACCAGTAAAATTATGATGGTGTAAGCATGCATGAATTGAGATATATTTGTATACAATTTTCTACTGCAGTAGGGGCATAGTAGCATACCTATGCTTGTCCCACAATTGAATTAATGTTATACTCCCACAGTCGGATCCGCATTGTTGATGAGAAATCCTTGTGCATATGTATTAGCTTTAAGAGCATTTGCATATAGTATGAGATATGCCTAGTTAAAAGCCCATGGTGGCAATGGATGAATGAGAATTAAAAGGGAAGAGAGTTGGATACTAACCCTAGGTGTGTATTTGGTAAACCAAATGAATGAAATTGTGGATGTATACTTGAGTTTATGAGATATGTTTATGAATGATGTATGATGTTGTGTAAGAATTACTATTTGTGCAAGTATGCATGTATTTCACCATAATGTATGACTTTTATTCATTTGGATTATGTTACTCACCTCCTCGTTGCAATTTTTAAGTTTGATGTAGGTATGATGTAAATCCTACCATTTTGGAGGCCGAGTTTGAAGAAGGTAAATATGGAATGGGAATGGGAGAGCCTTGGCCGGCGTGTTTTTATTTTGTATGGTACATGGCACATATATGCCCAATTTTGTAATCTTGATATGGTAAATGAAGATTTTGGAAAATGAGACCTTGTGTACATGGCTCATTTTCATTAATGACCTTTGGTAAGGTATACTAACATTGTGATGTTTGAATCTTAGTCAATTTGATGTAAGGATGTTGAAAATTATGAGTTATAGCTCCTTTATGATATGTGTTTGAGATTTGGTATAGTTGTTTTATGCATGAGCTAGGAACTAGCATGGTCAAACAATGATTTATGAGGTTTTGATGTGATGTAAGGAATGAGACAGCTTAAGTGTGTTATTTGTGGTTTGTGTGAAATGGAATGGATCCACTTTCCCAAAAGTAGACCACTTGGTTACCTTAAAATGCCATAAAATGAGATAATCGTGCTTATGCGCATAAATTACTCATTTTTAGGAATTTTTGAGTGCGGCCAGTTGCCATACGTCACAAATAATGTGTTTTAGCTTGTGTTAAAATTTGGTGGCATTCCGATATCGTTTGCATAGATTTTGGTGGTTGAGAAGTTCATCTTTGGTGCAAAATCTGCATAATTTCTGCAGAATGACAGGGCGTAATCGATTAGCCTCCAGGGTGTAATCGATTACAAGGCCTCTGTCCTTAATCTAATCGATTCTGCATCAGACTGTAATCGATTATGGGTCATCCAGAGCCAATGTAATCGATTATGCTCTGAGTGGTAATCGATTAGCAGAAACACCTGATGCATTACATAAATCCCAGCAGCTTGCTAATCGATTATGGGCAGTGTAGTAATCGATTATGTGTCCAACAGAAACCAGGTAATCGATTAGCTAAGGATCTGTAATCGATTAGGTGATGCCTCTGATTCAATATACCATTCCAGGAAGTCAGTAATCGATTACCATTTGCTTGGTAATCGATTAGGGCATTGTAATTGATTATTTCCAGTCCTTTAAAGCCTTGATTAAGTAAGGGATAGTCGATTATACTATTCGGTGTTCGAAATGGTATTGTTTGGACATGTGTTGCGTATTCTGATACCTTCTCATATCTTCATATATGAGATAGGTTACATAGATCCAGGGTATTGATCAAGGTCTCCATTATAATTTTTCATGGAAATAAATTATGAAAAACGTGAAAAATTTACCCCTATTTTTGGGGGCGTCTCACTTGTAACTTATACATGATTGTCTCTCATAGAAGGTACCTGAGATTAAACAAAATAAAATGTTAAATAAATACTTTGTTATTATGAGAAATTAATTATAGTGTAAATATAGTTTGTTTTTTGTTATTTTAGCTCCTGAAGTATATTCCTTGTGATAGCATGGTGGTTATAGATGATTCAGTTGAACTAAATGAGGATTGACTATTCCAACTACCCTATTCACATTGAGACTTTTCAGACCAAACGTCCGAGGAGCAAGGAGGTACCTCTAGTGAAGGTGCGGTGGCAAAGTGCTAATGAGACTTCATGCACCTAGGAGCGCGAGTATGTTGATTTCAGGGATAAAATCTATTTTAAGGGGGTGTAACATCCCAATAATTTAAATTAAATTCTATTATCCGTTGTAGTAATTAATTGACAATTATTGAATTTTAAATTAAATGAATTTAGAAGTAGATTAATTAATTAGAGGAGTGTGGTCACAAATGTATATTTAAATTACATTTTGATGGTAGATTTTGAATTACCAGAGGGTGAAAGTATAAACTTAATTAATTAAAAGAAAAAAGAAAAAGATTAAAGAAATTTAAAGAAAATGAAAATAAAAATGGAAAAGAAAGAAGTGAACGGACAATTATGCCCTTAAGTGCAAGTCACATTGCATTTCCATGGTCTTCCATACTCATAAGTGTGAAAGAGAACACAAGCCGAGAGAGAGAAAACACAATAGTTGTGAGTTCCAAGCTCCAATTGAGGGTCCGTTCGTTGTCAAAAGTTAAAATTGAATGCAAATTTGGAATCCCGTGAACGAAACCAACGCATAGGTACCATCAATTTCTTAGTGTTCTTTTTTATCTCTCTAGGGCCGAATGTGCCATGATCATAGGGGTTTCAATTTTATCTTTTATAGCAATTTTGGAGCTTGATATAGGTTAAGGATGTCGTGGGTGTTAATAATTAATTAAGGGTGGTGGTTTTGGCATTTCTAGGTTTTAAACCGGAGGCTGAATGAGTGATTGACATGGTGAAAATTGAAAATGAGGGTCAAAATGGTAATAGTGAGTTTCAGAACCTTTAAATGTGTGTTTGGATATAATAGGTCTTAGTTTTGAAAGCTGACATGTTAAATTT
The DNA here is from genome assembly GCA_037962975.1 of Clitoria ternatea. Taxonomy (NCBI): domain Eukaryota; kingdom Viridiplantae; phylum Streptophyta; class Magnoliopsida; order Fabales; family Fabaceae; genus Clitoria; species Clitoria ternatea. The sequence goes on from CM075670.1 coordinate 292,898,088, forward strand.
GGTTTGTAGTTGCCAATAATTCAAATTCTAGAGAACTTGGTGGGTGAGGTGTTTTATTCAAGGCTTCAGAGGCACAAAGTTGAGGTAAGGAGGTGTACGTGGTGTATAGATGAATGGAAATAGCAAATGAAGCCAATTTTGGCAAGTTTAGAAATGGGTAGAATAGTTTAAATAAATAAGTGCCTATATATAAATATATGAATACTTGTGTAAGTGTATGATTAGAGAGAAGCTTAAGTGAATTGTAATGATTGAGTATGATTGTAATTGTATGATGTTGTTTCATAGCATGAATTGCTTATATATATATTAATTATCCTAAGATAAATGGCGAGACTATATAGTGGTAGTTCTTGATGATTGATATGATGTTGATTTATGCCTATGAGTTGCATTGTAATGATGATGATGTTGATATGTACCTATAATGAGATGATATGATGAACTATTGACGTTTAAGAAATTGAGATAGCGTGGTGATGAATTAAGATATATAATGAGATGTTGAAGATATTGTTTCTTGGGTGGCTCATTTTTATTTCCTAGGGTGATGGCTATAATGTTGAGACTAGGTTGTGATGAACTATATAATTGATGATGAGAAATATTGATGTAATGGTGATATTGATGACTTATAAATGCTTTATATGCATGTTGTCTGGTGTGGAAGGCCGATTGATATAGATTACCTCTTTTTTGGCTCCAGTGGTCGGTTATGACCCAGTTAAGCTACCAAGTGGTCAGGTAGAACCTAGTGATGATATGGGAAGCCAGGCAGGGCTCGGTAGACCAAGTAGGGTCCATAGGGTGTCAGGTAGGACTCCCAGTTAACGGCCGATCCTTTTAATATCTGGATAAAGTCATATTATTATGATTGACTGAGAGTCAATGATGATGATGTTTGTATTGATGTTATTCAAATTGGTGATGAGATTAATGCTAGTTGAATTAATGTTATTAGAATGGATGATAAGATTAATGTAGTTGAACCGATGTTATTCGAGGTAATGACAAGATTGATGTTAATTAAATTGATAACGAGATTGATGTTAATTGGATTAATGAAGAGATTGATGTTAATTGAATTAGTGATGAAAGTTGATGAATAAATTATACTATGTCATGCTCTTCCCACTTATATATATATATATATATATATATATATATATATATATATATTTTTGGTTATTGACATTGATTTATATTGTCAGTCACTCACCCTTAAATCTATTTTTAGTGACTGAAGACATGGATGCTGCAGATGCTATGGAGACCAATGCTAGATAGGCTAGAAGCAATGCTAAAGGAATTTAGATATTGAGTATATATGTAAATATGTTGTTGTATATGTAGTGTTTTGGATATCTTGGCCTATGATGGTAGTTTATGCATCTACATATATTTGAGGTACCTAGATGCTTGATGTTTATGAAGAAGATATGTGATTATATTATTATGATGTTTTAAGGATAGTGGCGATGGCCTAGTGTTGGTCATATGTGTATGTGTGTGTATGTAGGTGATATAATGATTATTGATGATAATTATGCTTGGTGTTGGCATATTGATGATTATGATGATGGATGGATGAGATGATGTCTTGGTTATGTTTTTTACTATTGTTGCATTTAGCCATTGATTATGAATGTTTGATGATGATTGGAAGGTTTTGTTTGCTTTCCTTTGGCAATGAGCCAATATAGCGATATTTGATTGAATATAAGAAGGTTGTTATAATTGTACATATGAAATGTATGTATGAATTTATGGTAGTTGAATAGCCTGAGACTAAGTGCATGTTAATGAAATAATGGATTATGAGACATAGGTGAAAGAAGTGGAAAATGGTGATTTTAACGAACTAGAAAGGTGAAAATGGGTTCCAGCGAGATCCAGAATCCTCTGAGGGTACCAATAGGACCCCGATGGTATTTGTAATATGGTTGCATAGGGAAAGTGAAGTTTGGATTGCAATTGATGTGATTTAAGAGGTATTGTGGCGTGAAACTTAGTGAATTGCATTTTAGTGCATATCTTGGTCATATGAAGGAATTTTTAACCACGAATTACGCTAGCAAGTCCGAAACAGAGGAAATATAATGCCTATGGAGTACGTAGTAACTAGAGTTGAAACAAACAAGTTTGATAATGTAGAAGTTGGCCTATATGCCAACTTCTGCATAATTATGCAGAACAGGGTGTCTGGTAATCTCGATTACGTGATCGATTACCAGAGGGACATGTTTTATTCCTACGTAGGTGGTCTGCGGGTAATCGATTACAAGGTTCCTTACCAGAGTCCTAGAAGGAAGTTTTAAGTGGTTTTAAGTGACGTAGTCCTTAGGTTCTTATTGTTTATTACCGGAGATGTTTTGAAAGCGAAAAATTTACCCTGATTTTAATCAGACCACAGGACAAATGTTAGGAATCGCCAAGGGGACGTTATAGCTTATATATATTATTTTGGATGTTAGAATTAATTCTTACATGGGTGTTCTTAAAAGATTAATTTTCATTGGTTCCATTTGGTCTATAAACAAGGTTAATCATAGATAGAATGTTTTTGTTGATGTTTTAGACATCTCTATATTTAAATGTGTACTTTAAAATGTGTATTGGTTTCTTTGTTAGTTTATTTATACCTTTTACTTATATTTTGGAATGAGACATTTGTTGATTGTTGGGAGAATGAGATTACTATATGTATAGGTGTATGTATTTGATGTTCATAAGTGTTGTTTCATATGTAACCACACTAATAACCTTTTTAAAATGTTAAAAATTCAACTTTTGTATGAGACATTAAGACAAATCACTATAACATGTCCCATGCCAAAAGATTCAAGTGGAAATCAGGGTCCTGTTTTTATTAACATAAGATGAATTAACATAAGAGGACGTATTTTATGCATAAGAGTTTTAGCCTAAATTTTTACCCTTAGGTGTAAGACATAGTCCTACACCACGGTCTAATTCTTATAGTAATAATCCTTAACTAACAAAAAATACAATGTTAGTATAGATTAATTAGATTTATACTGACAATTAATAAATTATTCTAATAAAATAGTTTTGTTAATATAAAATTAAGTTATACTAATATTATATTAAATGTTAGTATAATATATTTCATTATTAATAAAAGCTTAAAATATCTTAACTGGCACTATATTTCTTATCAGTTAAAAGCTATACAATTTTTTTTTCTTAGGAACACTTCTAAATGTTGAGGGTTAGTAAATAGAAACTTTTTTTAGTAAAGATAGAAATTAAAACACAGGATTCAAGTGAAATTTATCTTACTTAGATCTTGTGTCTTCCAGCTGGGACATAGCTATAGCTAGGGTACTAGAGAGCAACACTGAGGGAGTTCAATGGGTATTTCTTTGTTTATAATTTCAAATCAAGTTTCACACATCACACTTACTAATACATGCATTGAGTAAAGCCATAAGTATGAACACGTTTTCTCAAAATGATTTTTTTCTTAAAAAATGTAGCATAATAACCAGGTTTTCTAGCCAAATGAATAAAAAAATACGAGCAAGTTATGCAGACGTAAGAAGTGAAACTCATTATTTGCAATATTTAAGGGGAGGACAACGTAAATTTGAATCCTTTATGCATCCTCCAAATGCTGTAGGGCAGCCTAGTTTTGGTGTATAACCTTTAATATTAAGTGCGTTGTGTAAGTCCATTCAAGAAAATATTGGAGGAATTCAAAATCTTTTTGTAAAGTTTGTACACGAAGATGGAAAAAAAATGTATATTGATTCATTGATATACTTATTTCTAGAGGTATCTTTGATATTACTAATGGCAATTTCGCATTATTATAAGAATCAAATTCAAAATTTTCTGGGAAATGAATGATTGTTTGTTCACTTAACTACTTGTATAGTTAAAATAAGTAGATTATTCAAATATAAAAACTCACAAGGAAAAATATAAAAACTCACGATGAACTGTGATATATTTATACCTTTGTTAGAAAAAATACTTCTAATACTTATTTATATATATATATAGGTTTATTTAACTCGTGTAATTTTATACAAGATAAAGAATTAATAAATGCGTCAAAATACTTTTTGATAAAAAATTTCACTTTTAATTTATTATGTTATAGGATTGATAAACTTTTTATATATATATATATAATTATTTTTTAAGAAAAAAACAATTTTATTATCAATGTGAGAGCCCAAGTTGGACTCACCAAAATATAGCTGGAAAATTCAAAATTGTAATAAATATCATTGGAAATGAATAGTAATTAAATGGAAACAAGTAATTCTTTTGTCTTATTTATAAGTCATTTTTGAATAAAAAAATCTATATAAAAATATAATTGATTTTTAACTATGTATCCAATAAATTCCCCTAATACTCTAATATCTTTATTCTCTTTCATTAATACCCTAATAGGCTTAAAGAAAATTGAAGAGTTTCACTATGTATGGGAAAGTATGAGTTAAAAAAGTGACATATTTAGGCCTGAAGGCATTGATTAAGCAGTAGTTTGACCAAGTGAAAATTAAGAATTGATCCTTGTTTAGATCTAAGAAAATGGGTTTCTACTGTTTATTTATTTGGGTAAATCGCGCCTGGATTAATCCATCAAGGTGCTATAATCTGTATTGTGGACGGGTATTCTGACTCTGTTATTGTTTTAATTAGATAATTTTTATAATATATGTTTTGTGGCCGATCAAAGAAAGTATATGGGACCTCTCTCTATTTTAACATGGGTTGATATATTGGACAATTATTTACAAATATTCTTGAAAAATTTAAATGGTTGAATTGATATTTTCAAATAGATAAATATACGTATATGTTATTAAAAAGTATTATTTTAATCTTATAAAATATATCATATTCCATGTTATGTATTTTAGACTTTAATTGTGTTTCAAGTGTGTGTCATAATCTATACTTTATATAGGTTAAAAATGAGTGTGGATTTGAATTGATGATATTGGTTGACAGCAGGCAATTGGATGGAAACATGGAGGAACGATTACGTATAACTTGTGGATCGGTTTTGGTGCATGCAAGTGTCAACTTAAATAGGATCGTAGAGACGAAGAAAACTCTCTTTCATATATATTCCTCCAGGGAACTATATACGCTTCCAGTGATTTAAAACAGTGATGTCCAAAAAAGCAAACAAAAATGGAATGGTTCTTGCCGGAAGGAGATTTCGCTTTCAATTGTTTCATTTCACAATAACATTGACTCTTTCATTGTGTTTGTCCCCACATGCTCACAATATGTATATATATCAAATTCCATCCTATTGAATAATTGAGCCTTCTCAACGTGGGATATATTAATATAATGTGTAAATTTCTGACGAGTGTGTGTGTGTGCTTAAGTTTGTTGGGACAGAAACAAGTGAAAAATGTCCACCAATGAAGACCAACAAAGGAAAAGTTTATATTTAAATAATAATATATTTATTATCAACGGGTAGTAGGGTAGTGTTGCATTCAATTTATTAATGTTAGGGGACCATACAGGACCTTTATATATTGAATGATCAAGTTGTGGCGGACACTGATTGTGATCTATATTTGACCTCTCTGCACCATGGTTCATTGGTTTGAACCTCACCCAACCGACTCTGAAACACTGAAACTACATGTCAGAGGGTGACGATCGAGGAGGGATACAATAAATCAAAAATCAAGATCACCCTTCAGAAAAACTGTTTTTATGCAATGCATTTTTTTAGTAATTTTAAACATTTAATGTGGTTTTTTTTTAAGAGCATATATACTATATAACTGCCACTGTACTACTATTTGGTAGGGAGGTAGCTAGTATTGTGGTAGAAGCCTTTAATTTGAAATTTAAAAAGTGTTGTATCGACTGAATTTTAGAAATGAATAGTTCAATGCTGAATGTGTTTTCTGGATCATTGCTGGTGATTCTACCACGAGAAACAAAGTTTGACTACACCCTTGGTTTCAGTCATTGGCCAAGTTGCCTAAAATTACGGTCCATCCAGTCGGCAATGGGTGGAATGTAGGAGCTCTCCCCCTCACAGGGAAAGTAGATTGTAATTTCATGTCAATTTGTTAAAGATTTTTTATCCATTAGAATTGTTTAGAGATGAAAATAGGTTAAGCCGAGTTATGTTTCATAAGGTCTAGATCTAAGTTTAACCTAGTTATTTAAATTTAAATTGTAGTCCCATATAGATCATATTTATAGGCTCGTATAACCTATTTAAAAGTCTCATTTACCTTAATAGCTTGTATTAAAACTCAATTTAAATTATTATCAATAAAAAGGAAAATAAGTCTATACTAAATAGATCAATAAATCTATTTTAGACAAATCAATATGTCTCTATAATATGCTAACAATCTATATAATATATATATATATATATATTTAATTATTAATTTTATATTTTAAAGATAGTTTTAACAAATTTTAATTTTATAAACTATAACTTATAAAATATCAAGTATATTTATAAATTATAATATATTATAAATTATATTTTTTTTATAAAATTATATATAATAGTTTAAAAAGATAAGACAAAATAGAAATATTTTTTCAAAAAAATCCGTTTAATTAAATAAACTTTTTAAAACATCTTAATTTAATATTTATATTACATGGACTAAATTAAACTAAATCTTAAACAGATTACATCATAAGTATTAATAATCTATCTGACCTATTTCTTTCAATCAGTTGAGGAGTCATTTTGATATACTAGTTAGTTTAAAATCGGGCTTTTAGCTTTATCACTTTTCTGTTGAAAACTAAGAAATTGTTATAGAATTTCGATTATCTGACTGTAAATATATGTTAGGTATATACTCTATAATTAAAACATATATAATGTACAAATTTTATATTAATAATGCATTAAATTTGAATTATATATATATATATATATATATATATATATATATATATATATATATATATATATATATATGTGTGTGTGTGTGTGTGTGTGTTCTGCTCACATACAACAGAAAATATATCAACGCGTATAAGACAAGAGGTAAGAACTTAATAACTAATAAAACAATAATAATAGAGAAAATAAGGGATGACAAAATTCAATATTTTTTAGACTAAGATCTCAAATAATCATTATACCTTTTTCTAGCTAAATAATACATTTTAAACTAATGTATTTACTAATTTTGACTTATTATCTTAAGTTATGTGATGTGGTTACTTTTCAGGACCAGATTTACATCATAGATTTTGATAGAATCATTACGATATTTTTAATTTAAATATCAGGTTTTATAGAGTTTAAAATATTTGCATTAATTTTAACGTCATAATATTGTTTTATATGTATTATTTAAGGAAGTAAAAATAAAAAATTTTGTTTAAAAATTACGTAAAGATTCCTTATAAATAAAAGTAAATGAGTTTTAATGATATTATCAAAGGAAATATTTCCACTTTTACTTTATTAACCAATGTATTTACAATACTAATTAACATTTTCCTTACTTTTAATATCTATTATTAGATTCTTTCCAATATTCTCCTTTATTTTTTATTGCCTTTATTACATATATTTTATTATTTTTTAAAATAAGTTATTTTTTATAAATAGATTAACCTTTGGAATTTCTAAACTTTTTATATCTTTTATACATTTTTTCACTTTATTACTCAATTAGTTTCATATATAATTCTCTCTACAAGCCACACAATTTTAGAAGAATATTTATCATTTTGATTTTGTGAAAGGGAAATTTATCTTTGTAATATATAAAGTCAAATTTCACTATATTATATTAATTATACAAATGTAAAAAGAATAGAATAAAAAATAAAAAGGTATTTTAAATTTTTATATGGACTTATAAAATAAAACAAGAGTTTTATAATATGAAATTAAAAGAGTATAAGATAAAAGTGGTAGAAATAATTTCCGAAGACAACAGAAACAAAATGGGATAAGTGGAGCAGGCATCGTAGCTAGTGCTTGATCATATATGTTGTAGCATGACTTGCACCAATCATCTTATAAAGAACGACTGCACGGTGGTTGAGGAATGATTCAAAACTTGAGATGGCTCATAATTTTAAACTCTTAGGGACTTTCTTTTCTCAAATTTATAATTATTGAAATGCTAAAACGTGTATGATATATTTATAAAAGCTTCTTAAAAATGTTATTTAAATACAACTAAAACTTTTTACATACTTGAAAAATTAAGATTTTCATTATGTATGTTTTGTTGAAAACTTTTATTAAACATAAAAACAAAATATTTTCCTAACAATGTTAGCTTCTAGTTAAAAAGAAAAAAAAAAACATAACAGCCAGAGGAAGGTAGGATTACTAAATTAATAAAGGAATCTTTCTACAAAACACCCTCTTCCTTTTTAAGGAATTAAAAATGAGAAGTTTTTATTGATAATTGTATACACACTCTATTTTTATTCACTAATTAACAAATGTGCAAAGATACTAATTAAAATTTCACAATTTAAAACTAGACAATATTTATAAAGAACAAATATTTTTTATTCTTTAACCAAAACTCTTAACATTTTAGTTCGTTTAGAGATTTGCAAAATAAATTCAAAACAATTTGGCACTTCTTTTGTTTTCTTTTTATTTGTCCCTTTGACACTACCATGTATTACTGTCTCAATTTAGTAATGTTTTCAAAATTGGATCAATCAATGAATTTGTAAAGGCATTGGTTTAAAGGTTATACTGGTCAAATCAGTGATTGAATCGGTGGTAATTGTCCCCTATTCCAAAGGGGGCTCCACGGGCCCTCCTTCTCCTTTATTTTCAGGAAAGTATCTTGGATATTCTGATCTCCCTTGATTTTAGCGTACGATACTTATTCTTAGTAGTTGGGCCGAAATCAAGATCCTCTCTCTCTTACCCTTTGTATAAATAAAATCTTGAAGTGTTCTTGTAATTCAAGTGACATGTTTTGAGTAATAAAGCCCCAATTCTCCTAGAATAATTTTCTAGGGTTTAGCGTTTACAAGCTCAAGATTGAAGATTTTGGCACCCACCATAGGGCCTGGTAAAACAGTTCCCACACAACACGGAGAATGATTGACTCCATAGAAGAAGAAAATGGTGACTCCATATCGGGACTTCACATGGGTACACATTAAGAGTAATGTTGCGCTGGACAGACCCACCATGAGAACATTGCATGGATCGTTACATGAGTGTCATAAATGGTTCTCAATGTGATAATGGTATATGTAGTCCTTTGACCTGAAGTCACTACAATTCCTACATGAAGAGCTTATTGTTTTAATACAATCAAACATCATCTGCAATAAGATGACCATAAAGATTGTGATTAGACAATGAACAATTTATGCAATGGATATGAGTGATATTGATGAGATTCTCTCCTATGTGACAGGAGTGATACTTATGAGCCACCTGATGAAGTAGGAATAAAGAAATGCATGGTTATGCTAGGAAGAATAAATACTTGATATTTATTCAATAAAGTCCACTTTGGTATCAAGTAAAATGAATTGGGCCATACAAGGATGACGATATGTATTGGGCCCAATTAGATATCGTGACAAAAGGAATAAATATATAAAATGATTATTACTTATAGATTATGTCGATAATAAATAATATTTAGACATAATAATATATTGCTAGATGTCGCTCTTATTTTATATTAAAAATAAAATAGTTTATTATTAATATGATTAGATATTTTACATATAGGGTCACAATAAGCCCACCAGAGGATAGTTTTATTTTAGTTGGACTAAAAAAACTATTGGGCCTAACTCATTTAGAATGAGTTAGGAGCCCATTATTTATTGAGAGCTTATCAGGTTAAGACATAAGCCTATATATAGAGCATGAGATGCTCATAGGTAGCTGTTTAAAAATTAGGATCACTCTTTGAATTTTTGTACTATTATTTGGAGATTCAGTTTTTGGTGGGAGTGCTCGTGTGGACTTCTAAGGGCAGAGCTACGATTGCTTTGATTGAGGAACTTGTTTCACGTCTATAAGAAGTAAACGTTAAAACACAATTTTATTTTTATTATCATGTGTAATTCTTTGAAACACTTATTTTTACAATTCCATTGTGAAAATCCTTTGTGTGTTCTGTTGCTTGACCCTTTGGGATTCCCTAACAGCATTTGCTTTCAGATGCTCACAAGACTGTAGGGGGCCTGTGATGCCGACCCAAATGGGAGGGCGGCCTTTTGATAGGTAAAGACCTTGTGGTGGTTTCTTCGGATTCTACAACCGCCTTCGAGTTGGACTTAAGAACGGCCTACAACAGCTGAGTTGAGGTGCCACTGCCACTAAAAGTGACTGGTATTACAATATGGGCGAATGGGACATAAGTTGAGGAAATTTTATATACTGTAATATAAGTCCTATCGGTGAAGTCAAATCCACATGTATATGTATTTGGCATGTAGATTAAGGTTGAAAAGTTGTGGGACAACTATAGATAAGACCTTGAATGTAATGTATTGAATTTGTGATGATATATGGATATATCTTGTTTATGCTAAATGGCAAATTAATGGATTGATGATGAATTATGATGAATAATAATTAAAATGGTTGTTGTTAGAACTGGATAGGAAATTATATATGTTGAGATTAAATCCAATTCAGTATTTGTCATTTAACATGTATATGTTCACCCATAACTATTTATATTTGAGTGAACCTAGAACAAAGAGAGGAATGGTGATTAGCCATTTTGGAAGTTATGATGACTAATGAGAAAGACTAGTGCATGTACATATGTATTATATAGTTTTGATGTTATATAGCCTTGGGCGGCTCCTTTGATTAATGTGTGTATATATATATATATATATATCGTGTAGTGGATTAGGTATCTGGTAACTTCATTGGAGGATTAGAGTTAATTTCTATACCTATATATGCATATATGTGAGTGATGATGTTGATGAATTGATGTTTATGCCCAGGAACTGTTAATATAGTAGTGATGATGTTGAATTCATGATATGGGCAGGTTTTGGTAGATGCCATTGAGCTTAGAGTGTTATAATGGATGTGTATATGATGATTTAATGGTATAGAAATGACCATGTAGTATTAGAAATAATTAATGACATGCTAAGTTATTAAGAGTTTTGTATAATTAAGGAACTGAATAGGCTAAAATGAGATCTGTGAGATTTTGAAACTCTAGATAGGTTTGATAGAGCCTATATAGTATTTGAAATGAGTAAGGATTGGTTTATTCGTAATTGGATTGGACTTAAAGGGTTTGGTTACTTGAAATGGCATAAAATTGTCTATATGCAATTTTACACATATCTTCCTCGTTTTTGGGAATTTTAGAGCGAGGCTATTGGCCACAAGTCATAAATGGTGGGGGTTAGCTTGTGTCAAAGTTTGGTAGCATTTAGAGGTCAAATGAGAAAGTTAAGGTGTGTGGAAGTTAGCTTAAAGACTAAAATTTTGCATAATTCTACAGTTTGGGAACCAATTACCAGAAAACAACTTTGAAAACTGCATAGGTTGCTCTCGGGTAATCAGTTACGGTAATTAACTACACAGTCATGGTAATCAATTACTGAGTTTTGGTAATCGATTACCAGACACACCCTGACACTTAAATTCTTCTTTAATTGCTGGTAACCGATTACAGAGTGACTCTTGACCCCTATATGCTTTTGGGAAAAGGTCTGTGTTCCACTTAGCTTTCGCCTAAACCTTTTTAGGTTAATTTAACCATTGTTTTGGGAAAATCAAAGCAATCATATTGGGTTATGAAAAATTGAAAAGCTTTCCCCTATATATTTATTTAATTAGGTGCTCAAATTGAACCTATTTCTATCTTTATTCTTTACTAAGCATTCAATAAAATAATAATAATTATTATATGAATTTAGATAACACTTTATAATTTTTTAAATGGTAAATATTTGAGATGAATTAAATCATTTTAAAAAATAACTTCAAGTTATGTATATATAAAAAAACTACATGTTAAGTCTAAATAATTTAACATGTCTGTTGAAGAAAATGAATCAAATTAAATATAATGGACTAGACCCCAGATTGCATGTTATCTTTAGACTTTGGATTTATTAATAACATACATCAAGAAACTATATAGTAAATGAATTCTGTAAAAATAATAACTAACATGTGTATTCAAGTGTTTTAGGATTTATAATGCACATGTTATAAGATAAAGGGGGAGTCCATGAATCTAAAGTCTAAACCTCAACATCTAAGTGATAATCAAAAGTCTATGAGAAGAAGCCTCTGTTGCTCAAACAAACTTCAGACTTATAGGCATCCAAAGGAGAACGTTATTTCTAAAACTTAAAGTTGCAACGTTCTGAAATCTATTTAAGTGACGCCTTGTGACTCATGCTCTTATCAAACATATGTGCTTATCATCAAAAGAAACAGGAGACAAACAAGCTATGTGGCCATTTCTCAGAATACCTAACACTGCATAGTAATATAAACAAATGAATCAAGCCAATAGGTGTGTCAGCTCAAAATCAAAAGGCTCTCAGCATTAACTTCTGCTCTTATTCTTAATTAAACGAAGCAAATAAATAGCTTTATTCGTTAAAGTTGCATAAGAAGTTGTTTTCATGCAAGAACAGAAGAACCTAGCTACTAGACTCTTGAACACCTATTTGAATATCAAAGGTCTGGTACCTAAAGCTCAAAGCAAACTCCTTCACAAGATTTCCAACGTCTATATCTCTTTTCAAGAGTCAGCAACGGTCATTTTCTAGCACCTATTTATATTGAAGAAGATTGAATTGCAAAGGGCAACAAGTCACAAAGAGATCTCTTAAGAAATATTATCCCTCTCTGTATTATATTCAATCTTTCTTTTTAGACAGATACTTTCCTTGTTTATTCTGCCTCTAGCAGACCCTGGTCTCGTGTCCTTCATAACTTAGTGTACAATCTCTTAATTGTATATTCTTATGCACTAAGTTCTGTGAGATACCTTTCAATTCTTACAAATAATCTGTAAAGTCTAGTATATTGATAGCTTTAGTGAGTGACTGTTGGCCTGAAGAGGCTTTTGGAAGAATACTTGGTGTTTAAGCAAGAAGTGGCTTGTTGAAAAAGAATATTTGAGTTTAAGTCCGGAATGCTTGAAGTCAATAATACTTGTGGCACAGGTTTGATGCTATTATTGTAAAGGAAATTTTACAATAGTGAAAATCATTCAGGTTAGAAGGGATTGAACGTAGCTTTTATGTTGAAAGTGAACCAGTATAAATTTTGTGTTGTTTTTCTTTCCTTGATCTTTAAAGTCTGCTTGATTATACTTGTCGTTACAGATAACGTTCAAATGTGTAGACAGTTTCAGTAAACATAGTTAATATATTACACAAGTTATTTATTTTAAAAATTAATGTTAAAATACTTCATACACTATTTTTATAATTTTGAAAACTAAAAATCACATAATGTACAAATTTTTATAATTATATATGTTGAGAATAATAATTATATGACATATTAGTATGATAATGACGTATAGAACGTTACGTATAATGTTGAAACGTATATAGTGTTAATGTGGTGGGTGGAACGACAACAGTGCTCCATTATGAACACCTTTCTATCAAATTGTACTGATTTATAATAATTTACGGATCATTGATTCCTTGAGCTTCTTGTTAAAAAGTATTAATGTTTTAGTGCAAAAATAGTAAAAAAGCCAAAGAAATATACGTGCTTTGTTCATAATGTTTATTGTAATAAAGGGTGAGGACAATGATGGTTGGCGTACCTGACAATTAATTAAGATTAAACATATCGAACTTATTGCCTCTAATGCTATATTCATCTCTTCAAATCATCAAACACAATCACCTAAATCCAGCAAGGGACAATGTCCATATTTTTTTATTAATTATTTCTTAATTAAATCTATTTTTCCTTATATAATAAAGACATCGCAACTGTCGTCACTGTACCTCAAGTTTGTTACTGTTAATTTCTTTAAGGCTTATATGTAGTTTAGTTTGTTTCATATAATCACTCGGAATCTTTACTTTGAAAGTCCATAACAGATAACAAATTAAAATTAACTAAACAGTTCTAATTATCCAAATGATTGTATACATTATTAGGATCGAATACTCTTCTCATGTTCTTAATTATTAGAAGAAAAAAATTAGCCTAAATTAAGTTTCATTTTCTTTTTGGGTTATCAAAAAATGAAAAATAATAATTAATATTATATTTTCTTATTGCATCTTTGTGCTAATCGTAATATTTTATTATTAAATGAGTTTGTTTTCGTTTAACATGTTAAAAATATAAAACACTCTCAAAGTCTTCTATATTCGGTAGTGAATTCGTGTTCCTTTGATTACTATTGTTGTTTCAGATCCAACTTATTAATTAATGCAAAACAATAGTTTATGAAAAATAAATTATTCTTAATCATCCTATATAATTAAAGAGGCGTGAAGAAATTAATCTATTTTTTTATACATTTTCGAAGCAATGTTGCCCTCTGTTGCCATAATAACAGTGATTTAGATGAACATTGAAGTAACAGTGATTTACATAAATCACGATGTATGAAATAAAAAATATATTTTATTCCTAACTATATTTTATTTCTTATTTTAGTTTTAGTATTTTAAAATTTAGTTTTTTTTTTTTAAAAAAGATTGTTACTATACTTTTGTTTCGTCGAAGCTTTAATCTTTATAATATATAATATACATTGACGTTGACTCCTTGTCTCTTAAATAATACGTATAGTGACATGTTGGTACGTGGTACGTGCTAAAACCAAAAAGATATACACTATAGAGACAAAAGTCATATTTTAAAAGTAGAGTGCCAGAATCAAAATCAAAGTAAACAATAAGTATCAAGTATTCATAGATATATATTTGGACTGAAAATATATTTTTAATCCCAATAACTATACTTACTTTTAGTCCTTAAAAATAATTTTGTTGATTTTGACTTTTACAGATTTCAAAATTTTAAAAATAGTTTCTATCATTAAATATTGATGAGATGTTAAACAAATATGTTGTGTTACATGTGATTTTAGTATAATTGTTGATATGTTTTTTTTTCTTAAGTATAATTATTGTTATGATGTACGTTTGACATATTATTAATATATGATTATAATAAGAAAATTATTTTTTAGAATTAAAAAAATAAGGATCAACATAAAAATAATATTTGCAGTGATTAAAATTGATCTGAGTTTGATATTGATATTAGTGTCATAAAGTCCATATTAACGAGTTTAAAAAGAGATCGTGGACTAAATAATATTTTTTGAAAAATATCAGGGTTATGAATGGGCTGGGGGCCGAAATTATTGTTTACTCTCCATTGAATGTATACTAAATATTTATCAACTATTAAATTTAAAATTTTATAGTTTATGATATAAAAAACAACCGGTGAAATATGGGGTGATATACCCCAAACCATGTACATTATTCATTTTTGCTTGGAATTTGATATACAGTGAAAGAGAGATTGATTTTAATTTATTAGAACATGTTTGGGAATTGTGTTCCAACAAAGTTTTTTTCTTTAAGTGGGGAGTTTGATCTTGCGATTTAACGAAGTTTTGATTTTTTTAGATGACGTAAAAAATTAATATCAATTTTTAAATTTTTTACTTTAATTCAACTCTGTTTCTCTAATTGTAAACTAAACATCCACTTAATGATGAAACATGGAAGTATAGTTATAAAACAGGTGACGTTGCCCTTCTGATTAGCATTGTGTTGTGGATCCTTTTAATGGGAAAATCCATACCCTTCAAACCACACGACCTTTTCGTTTGGTGCTATTTGTGGTCATAATGACGTCTAAAGTCTAACCATAACAGATTTCAATCCTTTTGATAGCTCACTATACATTACAAAATAATGCACCCCACAATTTCCACAACACTACCTTATGGAAACTATCTTACTCTTTTTTTTAACAAATTAATATATTTTGGTTACCCAATTCGCAGGGAATCTTCCACTAATGCATCAATTCACAAGTAAACTCCATCGTTACTACTTCAAGATGGAATAAGTTAGAACATTTTAATCTTTAATATTTATAAAACTTCACTTTAATCCTTTTCTGTTCCACTCTTATTTTATATTAAAGAAGCTTAAACCAAATGCTGATAAACAAACTATATTTTTGTGACACATTCAATTCTAATAGTTTTTTTAGTGTACATTTGGTATTTTCTCAAATTAGAATTGAAATTTCATTTATGTAACTCACAAAATATATGTTGTCATTAATAATAAGTCAATATTTTTATAATTAAACTAATTGTTGAACTAGTTAGAATGCATAAAATCAATAATCTAACAAATCCACAATTCAATCATTCAGAATAACAAAATAATAAATTGAGTTATTGATATGAAACTTATATTTTGATAGGAGCACAACACGCTAGCAAATTTCACCTAAGTGTTTTTCTATTTACAAGTTTACTTGTTAATTTTTAGAAGGGAAGTCCCCCACATGTGAAAGTTAAAAGTCATGAAATTAATCCTCGTCATAACTAATAGCATTCTAAACATTAAGAAGATTAGTCAGGGGATTTTGATACCATTTAATTTGAAGTTTGAAGCAGTACGCAATAACTAAAAATTTGTGTCAAATCTTAGTGACAGTTTATGTGTATGCGAAGTGATGAAAGGTTGCTCCAAACCAAATCGCTTTGCATCTTGAATCGAGTAGGAAGGAAATTGGGAACTTGGTAGGGATAGGGAAAGATGTGGCTTATATGACCCGTTTCGTTTGTGTATGAATGCACATGAGTGCGTGTCCTTGTTTCATGAAAATGAGTTTGTCACTCACTGACACGTATTCAACATCTCACTTTGTCTCGCACCAATCACGTTCTTCCATTTGCCAAACTTTATTGGGTCATCAAAACTCAGAATTGAGAGAGAGCTAACCAGACAGATCCTTTAATACCCCCCGGCCCTCTTCTTTTAAAGGCAAAAATCTCTTCTAATTTGGAACTTGGAAGATAGCGTGTGGTCAATAACATCATCATCAATATTCCCTCTTTCTATCTCTTTTTCCTTCTTTTCCTTTAGTACGGTTCTTTCAACCCAAATACTTCAAACATTATATGCTTTCCAATTTCATGGTTCCAGATATCAGCTTCCCACAGGACACAATCTTAACGAATGTTTGGATTCCTAATTAAGTGAAATGGATTCCTAAACCATTATTTAACCAGTTCATAATTTAACCTGCATAGTCAAAATAATTAACAGCATCCCTTTTAACATATTTACTGTATGCAGATAACTTCTATATCATATACATTCGAAGCAGGTAAAATATGAAATTTGATATAGTATTTAATGGATTAGTCCTTTTAAGTTTGATGTAATGAATAAAAAGTATTAATAAAAGATGAAACATTTTCTCCTTTTTACTTTATTTGTAGCCATGTACAGGTTAAAATCAGAGGAAGGAGAAAACCACACAAGGGACACATGATAACAAAAAAGAAATAAAAAAGGGAAAGTTATTACAAGATGAGAGTGAGTTGCAGCCCCTCCAAGAAAAACCACAAGTGGCTGCTAGAACACACACCAAAACAAGAAGGAATGAGAAAACTAGACAGATATATAGTAATTTATACAACACAGACACGGATTAAAAGTGAAAAAACAAAGAAAGAAACAGAAGAGAAGCTAGCTAGTAACTGTAATTCCACATCAAACCCTCAAAGTCTTCTTCCATATCGAGCAACCACGGTGGCTGATACATCCACGCATCAACAGAGTCAACAAACACAAACTCCTTTTCCAATTCCACAGACCCATCATCACAGCTTTCCAAGGACGGAAGCTGAACAATCTCAGTCAACTCATCAGAAGCAGAGGAAAGGTCCATTGAAGAAACCAGGGAAGAAAGCGAAGAGGAAGAAGACAATGTTGAATTAGAAGGCGAGTCGAAGTTGTTCATGTGAGCAGCTTTCGTTGCCGCGGCTTGGACATCACGCGGTGCCAGAGAGGCAGGACGAGGGAGAGAGTTTGCGAGTTCGGGGAAATTGAGGATGGCGTTGGGACCTTTGATGCTTAGAGCAGCAACATCGTGTGCTCTTGCAGCCATTTCCGGTGTAGGGAATGTGCCTAACCATATACGAGATTTCTTGCGTGGCTCACGAATTTCAGACACCCATTTCCCCCAGTTCCGCATGCGCACTCCACGGTACACCGGGTGCTTGTTCGAGTCTCGCATGCGTTTTATCTTTTTTGAGTTTGAGCTACACTCTGCCTCTGAGTTTTGGGGTTCCACAATCATTGGTATGGAAGTGAATGAAAGTGAGTTTAATTGGTGAGATTAACTAAGATTGAGGCATTATATGGACAAAAAATTTTATTTTGGAAGGAGGGTCATCATGAATGCAATTAAGTGAAGTGAAAATTGATCAGCTATGCGTTTGTGTTTGTGTGTGACCTTTTTTTTTGCCCGTCACTTCTGAAGGAGTCACATAACACTTTATAAAGGTTCACTGAGGAAAGAAGAGAGGACCCACAAGTTGAGAAAAAAAGGACTCACCCAGCATTGGCAATTCACTGGTCTACAATATGGGTCACCCTTCTTATGCCACGCAACCTTCTTGTCCTGTTTGGTTTTCTTCTGCTCCATATCCTCATCACGTTTTTCTTTTTAACCACCCTTCTTCCCATTGTTACACTGTTCATCTACCCATCTTATCATTTTTCTGTTGTGTTTCTTCAACCTCCATCTTCAATTCTCTATCATCATTTCCCTTATCTTGCTGTCAACAATTTTCCCTTTTGTTTTGTTTTGGCATTATTTTATTCTGTTAAAGTACAAAAACTGGCAACAGCAAGTTTGGTTAGTCAAATTTACCAAGAGATGGCAAGGACGCGTCTCCACTATCTGGTTATGTACTGTTTTTTAGTATATTATTATGAGTCTAGTTGGTATTTTTTTATAAAAGAAAATTCATGTATATGTTTTCCTTGTACTTTTCACTCTTTTTTTGGTGAGGTGAGGGGAAGGTAAAATTGTGTTTGTCTTGTGCATGTAGGTATGGTATACGGCTATGTCACTTCGAAGAATTTGATTCGAGGTTATCAAGTCTTTAGGTCCAAGAGTCTCAAGATGAAGGCAATTGTGATTTATATATGGTGTAGCACATTCATGTTTGGTTGTTAAGCAATCGATTGATGACTTGTTTAGAAATGGTTATTTTGTTGAAGTATTATGTAGTCGGGGTTGCTAAATTGATAGTCTCCGATACTAGCTATTGTAGTAGTGATTATGTAGCCAACCATTGCATGTGAGTGCTTTTAAAACTAGATAGTCAGGGCCAGCAATGATTTAGGTTTTTGGACCCTTCTTTGATTTCTTCCCTTTTACCATATATTATTTATTTGCCACTCCCTATAATTTCAATGCTTGCTTCCTACCCCTTTTTCGGTTTATTACTATGCTCTTAGATCCATCTTAAATTGATGGGGTCTTCCTAGTATTCTCGGTAATATTGTCCAATTCATGATCTGTTATTGTGTGTAATTGTCTCCATCTCATCATTACTCACATTCATAAACTAGTTTTTAAATCGTGGGAGATGTAAACTTACTTTTTTTCTTAATGATATGTGTGGGAGTTAGATGTTTGTGTATCAAAAATAGATTGATATTTTGTGACTATCTAATAGATGATAACTGTTTGTTTCATGTGAACTCAACAATTTTAAAAAGGAATTAGTTATTACTTTGGATAGTGATATTATGTAAAGATAGTGCATAACACCATCGAATGGTATATATGTTTTATAAAAGAAAAATTATTATTTTATATGTACATATTTTTCATATGAATTAATATCTCTCAATTATATAATACTCCAAGTGTCCTATGGTTTTGATATGCGTCGCAAACGCGTAACGCCAGTGTGCACAATGTGTGCACTCGTACAATTTTCAACAGTGAATTAACTCTAATAAATGGACTAACCCCACACTTCAAAGTGACATTGCTAATAGTAGTATGTGAAACTTATTAATTAAAGGGCCCCTTTTTCTATTATTAGGATTTGACTGTTACAAATCATTGTAATTTACAGCGCCATTATTGTATTATTGTGCAATAGTGAAATAGCACTCCCAGAAAGTCTATGGCAAAGATGATAAACTTAACTTTATAGCACTCCTAGGGGCTCTGAATTTTTATTGTTTAAAGTAAATAACGACGAAAATAATTCGTCCATGAGGTCATTGTTTTATTATGTGCATTTCCTTATTTTCCTAAGTATGAGCACCATGACGATGATATTGTACCTCCAAAATGAGCTGTTGTCTTCTGATGTGTATCTGTTTTTGGACCCATAAAACGATTTTTTTTTTTCATCTACATGGGTCTGGTAACGCATAAGGATCCAAAAACTATGCACACTATACATAAGTACAAAGGAAAATTCTTGCAACGGAACCACTGCCACATGTATATATTTTCCCTTTAATTAAGAAAAAACGATTAAAGAACCTTAACAATGAGACATCTGGGCCACATTAAGGCATGGATCAGGCTAAGGCCCGACAGGGCCATTCCAGATAAGATCTTTGCGTTGATGAATGGATTGGAATTCTGTTCCAGGATTCCTGTGGTTGTATTGGGAGGTGAACAAGAAGAGATAACACATTATTGTTTTGACTTTTTTCAGTTTACTGTTTTACCATGTATGCTTTTTATTTTACTTTTAAATTTACTGAGGACACTTGAATTTTGAGTCTATGATTTAGTGTATGGGAGCTGGAAATTTTTTAGACTGAGGATTCTGTCAGAACTTGAACTTGGTTGGACCAAGAGATTAGACTAAAATAAGGACTAACCATATAAATGAATGTTAGATCAGTTAACACTCAAATAGAGTTTAACTTAGACATTATGTAATGGTCAGTATTGGACCTATACGTAAATTAAGATATTCAATTGTTTAATTCTAACTTCGACCAAAAACAAATGTTTAATTCTAACTGAATATCATAGTTGTTCACAAAAAAAAAAAAAAACCTGAATATCAAAGTTCATTGCCCATATCAAGTTGGCCTGATAGGGACCAACTAACCCGTTTATAGTTTACATATTAGACTCTCGCTGAGTGGATCACAGCATGATGTATTCAAATTGGCGACAGTCAATTCTGGGAATCCTATATAAATGGGCAAATTGTTGAAGTTGGATACAAAATGCTAAAACTGGGCAAAACAAATATGAACAAAGAAAACAAGGGCTTGAAAATGACATTGATAAAATAATTGTGTACGCTTAATGACGAGTTGCCTGTTTAGAGTTGTAAATATCAGCTCACCTCTTTATGCACACGTTTTATGTCATGTATGCATGTATTTGTCATTATAGCATCTTAATTTGTACTCTAATTAACGAGTATCCACCCCGTGATCCAAGATATTGACACTTATGTACCAATCAAGAAGGAAAATTCATCCATCACCTCACGTAGGTAGAGCTTCTATTGCATTTAAGTGTTGCAATTTCAACACACAGTGGTATCCGCGACTCAAGTGTGCAATTCCTATTGTATCACCCACATGATACTATAACTAGATATATGCTTCAGATAAATTCTTGTCGCGACTCGGATTGCGGCGGGAGATTGATTGTAAAAAGAGAATAAAAAAAATGTCGAAATCCTTTCAAAAATTAGGAAATCGTCACCAATATTTTTTAAAGGTAAAATATCGGGAAAACTTTTGTCGAGGCACTAGGCATAAAAAAATGAAATTCTAAGTTTGGGAGCTAGGTGACGAAGTCACACTATCCGTTATAAAACGGTTACCTCAAATTGATAGCACTTATTTTAAATAGCCTAGAAATTAATTTAACTTATCAAGAAAGAAAACAAACAACACGAACGAGGAAAAAGAAAATTTTGAAATAAGGACGTCTCGTCCAAATTAATCTTAAATCGAACATTTAAAAGATAGAAAATAAATAAGAATGATAATATATATATAAAGATTAATATGACATTCCGTCCAAATTAATCTTAAATCGAACACTGAAAAAAAGGTGGAAAATAATAAAAAGGTAATAATAATAATAAATAAAATAAAATAAATAAAACAATAGATCAACATGACGTTTCATCTAAACTAGTTTTAAATTGAACAAAATAAGAATAGAAAATAAAATAATAGTAATAATAATAATAAACAAATAAAAAATTAGAATAAAATAAAATTAAAAAGATTAACAGGATGTCTCATTTAAATTAACCTTATCATAGTAAAATGATGTTTACTAATTAAAAAGTAACGATGTAAAAATGATCAGAATAAAACAAAGACATGCGAAAATTAATAAAAGGAAAACGGACCCGACAGGAGTTATTCTCGCTCCTATGTATTTCCGAGTATGTTGGGAAACCAAGGTTACTTAGTTATTGGTGGAAATTAACTTTCAAAATATTTTTGAACCACTTTTAACTTTTTATCGCAAAAGAAAATTTATGAAGAAGGAAAAATACAAGACGAATAAATTCATACGTGTATAAACCTTCAAAGTCTTATAACGTCTATGTAGGCAAAGTTTTTTTTTTACGACACCATTATAAGATTGTTACATAGCTTATTATATTTTTTAAAAAGGATGCATTTTTTGTATTTTTCTTGTTTTGTATTTAGGGTTTATATATATTTTTCATAGGGAAACTTGTATTTACTTTCTTAGAGTTTTTCTTTTTTTTAAATCTTAAGAATAAATCCAAGACATATTTTAACTTTAGGTTTTGTTTTTGATAAACTAACAAAGGGTTAATGCAAAAAAAAAATAGAATTAAATACATTAAAAGAAAGAAAGGAGCCAAAACAAAAAATAACAAAATAAAATAATAGATAAAACATATCAGGCAAATAAAGGAGATGATACTTCCACATGTGTTAAACATAACAAAAATAATCATAAGAGACATAAAAAATTAACAAATAATAAAAATAAATAAAAAAAGATAATAATAAATAAAAAAACAAGCATGGAAGTGAGAGGTGGGTGTTGGACCCACTCCTTTAGGGAGACATGAGACTCCCATTCCCACTAGACAAAGTAGGCTTCTCATAATAAAATGAGCAAGCCTCTACATTTATTTAACAAAAGAGTGAGAGCCATATTTTTTTAATAAAGAGAAGGACTTTGGGCCTTGCTTTCTGAAACCTATTTCCACTTAGAAAAGGTGAAACCCTAGTAAATATGCCATTTGAGAAAAGGAACCAGAGAGTACAAAAAAGTAGGTGAGAGAGGGATAGGAAAGAGGGAAGACCAAAGGAGGAAGAAGAGGGGTAGTGGCTGGCAAGCAGTGGTGGCGGCCGGTTGGTGCAGGCGGTCAGCCGGGCGGCGGGACAGTGGCCGGTGCAAAGCGGTTGGTGGTGGCTGGTGTGGGTTGGTCGATGGCGGTCGGTGGCTATGGTGTTAGGTTGTCTTCTTCCTTCTTCTTTTTTGCTTTTTCTTGACCCATTTTGTTTATTTTGGTGTTTTTTATATTGTTGATGAAAGTTTTTGTTGGTGGGGGTATTTTTTTAAAGGGGTTTTTAGGTTATTGTTTGTGAGGGTGGGTGAAGAAGAGAAAGGTCAAGTGATGTCCAGTGTTGTTGGTATTCTTTTTTGTTCAAGGTAAAAAGCAAAATCAGAAAAATATGTCTAGTGTTCTTGCTATTGGAGATGTCCTCTTTTATTTGCAATTTTCCCCTCTGATACCAATTTCCATTCCCTTTTCATGTTTCAAATTCAAATTTAGAGTTTTCCTTATTTCCATTTTACTGTCATTGCCATTTTAGTTCTCCTTGGCCTGAACTAACCACAGAGGTAGCATTTGACTTTATGACCTATAGCTTTAGGTACCCTTTTACTGTGTCTTGTGAGCTCTTCCTAGGCGATCCTTCCTCCAAAATCCTCAGTTTTTGCTCAATGAGGAAGATAGAGAAAGAAAAGAAAAGTAAACAATAAAATAAAAATAGAAATAAAAAACTAAAAGGAAAGTAGATCTATAAATAAAAGGAAATTGGTTCCAAATTTTTTTTAAAAAGATACCCAGGAAAAATAGAGTGTTCATAGTTGGCCCTCTTTACTTCTTTTCCACAAAGATATGAATTATAATTTTAGAAAAAAAGTAAAGACGTGAACACTCTTACTAGGATCTTGAATTGAACTTTTTATTCATATTGATGAAGGGTTTGAAAAGGACACCAACTTCGACGATATGGAATTTTAAAAAGAACGTCAAATTTAATGTAATAAAACAATATTGGTGTTTTAACTGTGATAAACATGATTTAGATAAAATCAATATATATATATATATAAATTAGTTATACATGCTATATAAATTTCATAAAATTTATTGATGTACTATATTTTTTTAGATTCTAATATATGTTAAATTATTACATTTCAACAATTTGGTTAGTGTAGTCACATTTATTTTTTTAATCCTATAATTAAATCACAATAATATTTTCATACATTTTAAAAAAATATAAACAACACATTTAATAAACAACTTTATATTTCACAAGGTTTAAAAATTACTTCAAAACATTACAAGAAAACAATTTTTTTGTGAAAAATTCATCACGGATACTATTTTTCATGTTGTTATTATATTAGTAATATTAAGTTTGAAGAAATAATAATTTATATCATCAACTATGTCACAAACATAATAATGATACAAGAATAAGTGACATTGTTGAAGGGTGGTCGCTATGAAAAGTCAATATGAAGATATATGTTTAAAACTATCAAAATGGGTGGGTTGTAAAATGGGTGAGCTTAAGCCTTAAAAAAGAGCTTGAATTAAAAGCGGACCTTATTTAGCCCGATTCGAAAAAGTCCGTATATGGTTTGGCTTTCGTCAGGTTGGGTCGATTTGCATAAGTCTGCAACATTTTTTTTATTTTACTAACATGATAAAAAAAAATAATCTCTATATTTTTTTATTTGAATTAGATCTTGTATTTAATTTAGAGTGTAGCATCCTAATTTAAAAAAATATTGGGATAAATTAAAGTTTCTTGAACTAGATAAATTAACTTAAATAAACTAAATTAATTTAATTAAATCTGTTTTCTTTTCTTAATTTTTTCTTTTTCTTCTTTTCTTCTCCTAATTTTCCTTTCTTTCTTCACTTTTTTCTTTCCATCATTTCTTTCCTTTTCTCTCACCTGTGTACCATGTTCTTCTTCATGGCCATCATCTTTGTCACTTCTCTATCACCATGACCGTGCCACTTTTCACAAATTCCTCATCAATTTCACTTGGTTTCTCGAAGGTAAGCTCATGACATGCATAAATTTTATTTTCCTTCTCCTTTTTTCCATGAGTTTCATCTTAGACATGCCATTAATCTCAGGTTCCTTCTTTTCTTTTTCTCTCTAAACCATGGTAGCCATGAGAAGTGGTAAATGAAGCTTTGAAAACCTACAATTCATGTTTTGAAACTTGAAAGGTGAGATCCAAAGCTATTCTTGCCTCCTTTGTCATTTGGCCATGGGTGAACCAAGACCCACTAACTCTAATTGTTGAATTTTACATGGGATTGTGTTGGGTAACATTTGGAAGTTAGTTTTGGAGGTTATCAAAGAAGATTTGAAGTCCCGGAAGAGTTTTGAAGTACTTCAGAATGTTATCGCATTACGGTAAGTTTAAGCTTTCTAAAATTGTATCGAAACATTGTTTTATCTTCGGTTTCGGTAATCAATAACTTGAAGGGTTATTAAAATAATTGTTATTAATTTAGTGGAATCATCAGATTAAGAAGTTGGTATTCGGAAGTGAAACCGGAGATAGGAAACTAATTTCAGAAGGTTGATATCATCGTAAGGTACGTATTTACGTACGAGAGGGTTTACCATATGAGTAACAAATAGGAATTGTAATTCCAAGGTTGGGTTTTAAAATTAAGGAAAATTATATTGAATATTGACGTTCGGAATTGATTATTTTGTAAAGTATAATTATGGTAACTAATTGTATTATAAATTAATGGTTATGAATTAAAGTCTAGTACATGTTAAATGATGATGATACTATTTTGTGATTTAAATTGTTAAATACTGTTATTAATATTGATTGGCACATAGTTCTGGTAATGACTTTTAAGGGTATTGATGTTAATTGTGTTAAATAACATGCATTATTGATGGCCATATATATGATGGTATTGAAAATATTATATTTAATTATATGTTGTGAAGTGATTTGATGGGTCTGGTTGATTGAATTGATAAATATCAAAGTGATGATTGGTGATTTGAAATATATTGAGGTTAGTGGAGCTAGGCTATGGTGTTAGTTTGTTGAAAATGCACTATGATTCACATACATGCGTATGCATTACCATTACATTATATCATTGAAATAAAGCGCTACGATTCGCTCAATACTAAGATTTGTTGTATGAGACTGTCGACTATAGCACTATGATTTGTGGTGCAGTTCTTGAGGTACTGCCATTTTACAGCACTATGATTTGTTGTGTGGATTATTCTTTGGCAATATGATTTGTCTTTTTATGAAGTCAAATCTACATTACATATTTTTATACATTGTGATATTAGGCAGGTTATGATGAAGGTTATTTGGTGAGGATGGTTTATACCATGGAATTGTAGGTTAGAAGTGCATTGAATTTGATAATGCATACTTGTGAAAAACAGGTGAAAACTAAGGAATTGGATAGGTGATATTTTGATCCATGAGGTTTTAAAATCTTTGGATAAGTTGTATAGCTTATGTACCATATTTGCAATGTGTTTGTAATACCTAAGACCCATTTGAAAGGGATTAGGATGGATTTGAATGACCAAATAACACAAAAATGCTTAAATTACATTTTTCTGTGTATCTTCCTCATTTTGAGAATTTTTAGGCGTGGTTGATGGCATTAGTTCACAAATAGTCTGAATAAGCTTGTGTTAAAGTTTGGTGGCATTTGGAGGTCAAACAAGCAAGTTAAGGTGCGCAAAAGTTAGCCTGGAGGCTAAAATTCTACATAATTCTATAGTTTGTCTGTCTGGTAATTGATTACGTAATCGTTTACCTGAGAGCAAAACCTGAAATCCTGCATAGGTTGCTCATGGGTTATTGATTGTTGGTGTATGCACGAGCTATTAATGTATCAATTTTAACTTATCAATAAAATAAGTCTTTTCAGTTTTAAGATTGTTTTAAAACTATTTATCCTTGAAATAATAGGTCATATAAGAATTGTTCCTAAAATGTCCCTAATCAAGTATTTACATGGGGACATACAAATACATTAAGACTAGTGTGTAGATATATCGATAATCTGATCTCATAGATCACAAATATAGATAATATCAGGTCTTCACACGGGTACACATTAAGAGTAATGTTGTGCTAGACAGACTCACCATGAAAATGTTGCATGGATCATTACATGAGTGTCATAAATAGTTCTTAATGTGATAATGGTATATGTAGTCTTTTGACCTGAAGTGACTACGATTCCTACATAAAGAGTTTGTTGTTTTAATATAATCAAACAATATGTTTAATAAGATGACCATAAAGATTGTGATTAGGAAATAAACAAATTATGTAGAGGGATGCGAGTGATGTAGATGAGATTTGTCTCTCTTATGTGACAGAAGTGGTATCTATAGGACAATTGATGGAGTGAGACTAAAGAAATACATGACCATGCTAGAAAGAATAAATATGAGATGTTTACTCAATAAAGTCTACTCTGGTATCAAGTAAAATGAATTGGGTCATACAAGGATGACAAGGACCATGCATTGGCACTAGTGCAAAAAGGGGATTTAATCACGGTTAAAATAAGCTTTTAATCACGGTTCATGAACCGTGATTGTTCCAGCTGTGGTAATAGATTAGGGCTTTTAATCACGGTTCACAACCGTGGTTATAGATCACACTTAATAACGGTTGTTTGAAACCGTGAATAAATAAGATCCTATTTAATCACGGATGCCAACCACAACCGTGATTAAAAGCCAACCTTCTATAATCTTCCACGCCATAATCCAAACCCAACTCACCATCACCACCACCGTTCCTTTCGATCATAGAACGTGATTAAAAGTTCTGCGTACATCTCCATCGTTGCCACCAACGTCCTCCTCAAAATAACCCCAACGTTGACCTTCAAAACAGAAAACCTCCATTATAGGAACAAATAGAAGCAAAATATAGAGAACAAAAACAAACCGAATAACTAACAGAAACCTGTAAAACCTTCATTATAATCGAAAGAAATAGAAAAGAAGAGATGTACAAAAGAGAAGCCTTACATGGTTGAACGAGAAAATAAGAGAAGGGTCGCATGGTGTTCGTCAATGGCGTGCAACGAGAATAGTAAAAGAAAACCTGCAAAATATACACACACAACCACGTTAGATCTAGAACACAAACAAATGCAAATGTCAATAGAAATGGGAAAACAGAGAGGAGAAATCTTAGAGAGAAAGATGGGAGAAAGCTAACAGAGAAAGAGAAGGAGCGCGCAACGTTCAAAATTTATATTTTGAAAATACCTATGACCACGGTTCCCAAACAACCGTGATTGTAGGGTGTCTATAATCACGACTTTCCTCTCAACCGTGAATGTAGGTATATTTTTTTAAAATAAAAAAAATCTGGTTGTAGATATGATCATAGCTTCCCATAAAGCCGTGATTATATATGCCCTACAATCATGATTTCCTCTCAACCGTGATTGTAGGTACATTTTTTAAAATATAAAAATTAAAATAAAAAAACCTGGTTGTAGATATAATCACGGCTTCCCATAAAGCTGTGATTATATATACCCTACAATCACGATTTCCTCTCAACCGTGATTGTAAGTACATTTTTTAAAAATATAAAAATTAAAATAAAAAAACTTGTTCATACGACCATGGTTACATCAGAACCGTGACTAAAAAATTCCTCATATTTAAAAAAATGTCACCGTGTATTTTTCAAACACGGTTTTTCCTTGGACCGTGATCATATCCCGTCGTCGTAGCCATTTTTTGCACTAGTGTGGGCCTAATTAGATATCGTGACAAAAGGAATAAATATATAAAATAATTATCATTTATAGGTCATGTCAATGATAATTAATATTCAGACATAATGAAGCATTGCTAGATGATTGTGTAATCAATTACAAAGTTTCTCAGTCACTTAGAATATTTGAATTGAAGTGTGTAATTGTAGGTTTAGCTGCCCTTAAGCCTAGGGTAACTTATTAGGGACCTGTAGTTTCAGGGAGGACCATCTCTAAATCTGTTTCAAGTTTATAGTTCTGTTTTTCATTGTTTAATTTTAAAGTCGCGTGTCGCTTAGGCTCTTAGGGTTAATTCATCGAGGTTGTTTATTCGCTAAAAATTTCCTCTCATTTTTTTAATAAACCCTGGGTATTAATTTTAGGAATTTAGGCGAGACGTCACATAGAGCATGAGAAATTTTGGTATATTTTTAATGGTTGTATTTTGTATAATTTTTTACAAAAAAAAACTTTTAAAAATAATACAAGCCTGTCAAAAACTTCACAAGCCCAAAAAATCCACCCAAACAAGTAATCAACCAAGCTAATGCGGACTGAGCTCAAATTGAAAATAGGTTTTTTCATCTTAGTCCGAAAAAGTTCAAACTCGTTTTGGACCATATTGGGATATGCTTCAAATATGTTTCTAGGGAGGCAAACAAAGTGACATATTCTTTAGCTAAAATAAAATTGTAACATATTTAATAATATAACTTAATTATTTTAAAAGACCTCATATTTAAATTTGTTTTTGATCTAAATATAATATTTAAAATTACTCAGGAAAGAGAAATATAATCCTACCAGGGCGTAAACAAGTAGTCACAACAAAAGGACAAACTTATTAAACAAAAAGACAGCTTGTATTAAAGCAAAAATGTAAAATTGGATTACAAAAAAATATCAGGATTCTTTGATTCATCAACAGGTAATACAAGTCATACCAACAAAATAAAAATAAGAAAATGTGACGCGGGGTATAAGAGAGTATATATCACACTCATTGGGAAAAGGTACCTGATTCAAAGGAAAAAGAACAGTAAATAAATATAGAAATAATCCTCAACAGAAATGACAATTTAATATAATCTGCTAAGATAAGATATGACATTTGAAACCTCTAAGCAAAGAAGATAGTCAAGCTGTTTCCAATCCTACTTCTAATTCACTTGTCCATATTCGACATCAATCTCTGCTTCAAAATTTAATGCTTCAGAAGTCAAAAACATCTCACATGGAACATAGCGACAATGAACAATAATAACCCATTGGATTTATAACATTTATTTAATAAAAATATGAAAGAATTTTTATTTTTATTTTACCAACCCAATTTGGTCACTCAGATACTACTTAACATTGGATAAATAATCCTAAAAAGGTTATGCGGAAGCTAAATTAATAATTATGGATGATAATTTGGGCTTGGCCCATGCGCCAGCCTATTTGTTTGGTGAAAATAGGCGGGTCGGGTCAATAAATCAAGCCCGTTTATTTGAATAAGTCCGACATGTTTTAACTTGTAAAAAAGGGCCTTGATGGGCCGGGTCAGGCCGGCCGTCCAGCCACTAATAAAAAATTATATTAATATATATTTTTAAATATTTGTTGATTATTTGATTTGAATTTTTAATGATAATTGTATAAATTGTATTGTATTGTATGTTATTATAAATTTAATAATATAATATTATAAAATATAAATAATAAAAGTTTGTTTCCATTAATGCCAATATAATTTATTTAAACTTTTAATGGAATAAATTGGGTTAATTATTAAAAATCTGGTTTTAAAAAAGGTGAAATTTGGTTTTTATATCTAAAGTTTTTTTTTAAAAAAAAAGAAGGCTTAAAAATAATATAAATTTAAAATAAAAAATGACATGCATAATTTTAAAAAAAACGGGCTGGTTGGTTGATCGTTAGGCCACATAGAATACGGGTCGGGCTAGTGTTTCTGACCTGTTTTCCTTTTTTGGCTCGGTCCGTCCTGTATTATAATGGGCTTATACCGGCCTTGGCTGGCCTAGTACGTAGGCCGTATTACCACCCCTATTAATAATACAAAATTTAAAAAACACCAAGGTCAGGAGGTTGACGCTACGTGTCCCCCTGATGCTACACATGAGCCCAACAATTTCCACTTGACGCTATGCGTCAAGAGCTACGCTTGGGAACCCCCTAACACTATGTGTCCCATGGACACTACACATCAAACCTTGTAAAATTTGCTCTCAGGTTTGCACAGGACTTGAGAGCTAAAATTGTGAGTCAAGGCTGGGTTTCAGCAGAGGCGCAATTTGGTTTTTCGTGCATAACTCGAGTTACGAAACTTTGATCGAGGTGAATCTAGTAGTTACACCTTTGTAGCTTAAATACCTACAATTTTTGATGAATGGACGAGAGGCTAGTTCAACCTAGATTGGGCACAGTACTGCATTATGCAAAATTGTCCTGTTCAAAATTCCAACAGCAGTGCAGTTTGGTCTTTCGCACATAACTTGAGCTAAAAAAATCTGATTGAGGTGAATCCTGTAACACCCTCGGTTAGGTAGGACAAACCTTTCTATAGGATCATCCTATTTAACTAAGAGTGTTAACAGTTTTCAGAAAAAGTGAATATTTTTTTTTATTGTTTTTTTATATAAAATGATGGCAGATCAGCGGAAGCAAATAGTAGATAAATCACATAGTCATTCACAAACTTATAAGTAATTGTACTCTTAACAGAATGGGGCACGCAGACACCCTTAAATATTTATACAGTCATCCGTTGTCTCATTATTCAACAGTAAATATCTACTACATCTATTCTAATTTTAATGAGCACTCCCACTTGGTTCAGCGTATTGCTGTTCGTCGTACTCCTGTTCTTGATTTCCTATTTCCTCTGTTAATATTCAACAGTAAGGGTGAGTATAACCCAAGATCCTGAAGGTTAACCGGTGCGGACATAATCCAGTTAACAGATAATATCACATAAATCATACAATTAACATATTCATAACTATAACAATCAAATATGCTGTCATGGAATGCATGAGTTTGGTTTATTATGATTTATCTTTGGTTAAGTCTCATGATGCATGTGGGCCCAGTAAATCAATTCATTATCTCCTTATTTTTTCTAGAGCGATCGGAGTCCGCCCAAGCCCCCATTTATTTTCATAAGGTACGAATGAACTCACAGGTTCTCATCAATATATATTATTTTGGGGCTTGGATCTCCGCGATCATAGTTACACTCCGTCATTTAGTCAAAGTACACCAAAATTACATCGTCTCACCCAGCTTCAGGCGTGACTCTGATGCCATTGGGTTTCCGTTCCGGTTGTACTCCCAAGATTCTTCATGGAGATCGAACGTGAGTGTCCTCCGCTGTACCAAGTGTATGCTCTAGATATTTTTCTCCTTCAAAAATATTTTCATGATGCGAAATGTATTCTTTTCATCATTTGATCCCTGGGTATCTATGTGTTTCCAGTCTCATCATATTTATTCACAAGCTCTTAGATCCCATCAACCATTCAAACGTTGTAAGTCATTCATTCTTATTCTAGAAAATATATCGATTATATCTTGGCTAAAATTATACTTTGTATAAAGAGTAAAATAATATATTCCTTATTTAATTATTCATAATTAAAACAATAATAATATCAATAACAATAATACTAGTTAATAATAAGAATAACAATAAGGATAATAATAATAATAAGAATAATAATAATGATAATAATAATAGAAACAAGAACAATAATGATAATTGTAACGTCCTAATAATTTAAAAAGGATTAAAGAAGGACTTCTGAATGAAAATCCGAGTGAAAAATGTAAAAAAAACAGGTTTTCCGAGTAAAACGTTTAATTCCGAGTGCAATACATAGAATTCTGAGCGGAATAAGTAGGATTCCGAGTGGAATAAATAGGATTCCGAGTAAATCAGGCTGAGAGGAGTTTCTGAGTAGAATGAATATGAATCCGAGTGAAATAACCATGATTCCGAGTGGAATCAGACTGAGAAGAGTTTTCTGAGTGAAATTAAGATGTTTTCCGAGTGAAACATGATTGAAAAGAGTTTTCTGAGTGAGGAATCGTTCTGTCAGAATGGAACACATTCGAGTAAGTTAAAATCCGAGTGAAACGGAAACATCTCCGAGTGAAACGCTTCCGAATGAGTTATTTCCGAGAGATGTAGAAATACCTCTCGGATTGATATTTCTAATAAAGTAAACTTCCGAGTGAAATTTATTAGGGTGGATGGTGTACCGAGGGAAGTGTCTCTGTGTCATTTCCAAGTAAAGCATTCCGAGTAAGTCTTTCCAGGAATGGTGTTTCTGGTTTAAGGACTCTAATTCTGATTGAAGGTGTTTCTGAGTGATTAATTCCGACAAGAATAATTATCCGGGTGATGTTTCAGTGAATGAAAGGCCCGACCATGATATGTGAAGTTGTTCAGCAGTTCGGATTGTATTTTAGTGGAAAGCTTGGCTGGTTTATGAGAATACCGAGTGAAATTATGTCAAGGTGGATAGTTTACCGAGTTAAATATGTATTTTTGTATTTCAAAAGATCCGGTCGGTTATTGTAAATCATGTTTAATTCAAAATCTGTTTGAAGTATTATTGGTGTAAAACCGGTCGGATTGATGTAAAACCGGTCGGATTTATATAAAATCGAGCTTGTTATTATTGAATCCGATTTCTGTTCATAATTCTTCACTGGAATTCACGTAGACACCCATGATTCCTAGTATTTTCACAATTCAACACCGATCATATCCATTTAATCATCAAAATTAATCGATACAGTCAATCAAAATATTCTCTGAAACATCATAGTCATTAATAAGCAACATAGCCATTTGAACATATTCATAGCAATAAAGATATACATATATAACAAATATATAACAATTAAAGCATTTTAATTCAAACAATTCCCGGACCTGCCCTGGAAAGGTGAGGACCAAAGGTACCTTAACCCTTTCCTAACACTCGGTTTTCCCCAGAATACCCGAGAATATACCCCCTTACCTTAATGAAGTTGAGGAAGTTCTCTTAACTGTCCTGGCTTCAGCTCCGAGTGGGAGAGGAAAGGAAAATGAGAGAGAAGGAAAGCTTGTACGTAGAAGAAGAAGGAGAGAGTTTGTGTTAATTTCAGCAAGTTCTGAACTTGGGAGAAGAAGGGTGGCATCGATTAATAAGGAGAAGGCAAGTGGGAGACAATACTTTCTCGTGAGTGAGGTTAGGTGAGGATAATGGAAACTTTCGGCCATTTCCCAATCAGCTTTGCATGATGGAAGGGAATATATATTAAGATATATAAAGTTGCTTTGATTAGTGCATCTTCCCTGTAGTTGACTCGTTCCCTTTTGGATTTATGTGGACAAGTGGGCCGGTCACTAGCAGGAACGAAGGAAATAGATCTACAGGAGTCATCTCGCTCAAGCGAAATCCGACTCGCTTGAGCGAAGCACAAGGCTCGCTTGGGCGAAGTGAAGAATATGCATCAGGGGTCCATCTTCGCTTAAGCGAATTCTAACTCGCTTGAGCGAGGCACCCTCTCGTTTAAGCGAAATCTGAAACTTGACTCGGTGTCTATTTCAGTCGGTGTAAGGTAAATTACACTCGACTTGGACATAGCCCACTCGGACAACTGCTACTCAGAAATAAGTTTTCCTCTAATTGAACGTGCATCTCAGATTCCCACACTCAGGGGAGTTTTACTCGGAAAAGGAAGTACTTGACTCGGGAACGAGTCACTCAGAGGCTTTGACTCGGAAACGAGTCATTCGAGAATGTTTGACTCGGAAACGAGTCATTCTAAGGTGTTTGACTCGGAAATTTCACCCAGAAGTGGTTCTCTCGAACACACTTCTCTCCACATGTCTCCGAGGCCATGATTCCACTCGGTAGTAGCCCTCTCGGTCATGTTTTACTCAGAAAACATAACCTTCACTCGGAATTTCAAGCTTCAGTCGGAATTTCTTATCCTTCACTCAGAATTTCAATCTGTCACTCGGAACAGTGCCCTTTTTCACTCGGAATTTGAATAATTTCATTAATGGTCTATATAAATTCCATAATTACACACAAAAAGGAAATTCTTGTGATATTACAGACCATCTACAAGGTATTTATTCACTTATTCTTACTTACAAACTTCCCATACTTCAAAATTACAAGATTAAAACTGTTTCTAAAAACAGGGATGTTACAAATCCAATGGCTACACCTTCGTAGCTCAAATCCTATAACTTTAATGAAGGAAGGAAAGACTAATTTAACCTAGGTTGGGCCTAGTACTGCATTATGAAGAACTATCCTATTAAGGTTTTCCAAGAGAGATATGCTATAAGTTTTTACACATAAGTTGAGTTACAAAACTATGATTGAGGCAAATCCAATTTGTACACCATACCTCTGTAGCTTGAATACCTAGAATTTATATGAAGGGAGGAAAGGCTAGTTTGGAACACAGAATTCCCGACATATCAAAATGCAAACATCCCCCTGCTAATTTACTAACAATGGTAGAAAATACTTATTTTCTTTTAAAAGTTCGACTCGCGTGCTCAAACTACCCAAACCTTGCCCGAATGGAACCAAATTTTACAAGTAATAACACGAGGAAGGCCCCTGCCTCTTCCTCTATGTTGCCTACAGATGTTGTTCAAGTTATTGAGAACCTGAACATTGAGCTAGCAGAGGAGCGCTAATAGAGGCAGCTTGCGGAGGAGCGAACTCAGCAGGATCGAGAGGAGACTCGCAAGCTATTGGCGCAATAGGAGGCTTTGATCCGTCGGTTGATGGAGTCTTTACCATCTTGAGACATCGCAGGCTCTGCTTCCCAACCAGAACTACCAGCTCAGGATCCCCCTAGTTGATTGACTGATTCTTGTATTTTTTATTGTTATATATTTTTGTATTTATTTTTTTATTGTTTGATTTATTAATCAATTTTTAGTTATTAATATTTCTTTTATTTGGTTTTGTTTATTACTGATTAATTTTATATCTTTTTATCTTATTTTGTTTATTACGAGCTTATATATGCATCAGTTTAATAATAAAAGCATTATAAAAAATTAATATATATTTTAATTGTATAAAATATTTAATCCAACTTTATAAAATATACTTCATAATATTTTACTAAACCTTAAATCTATAAAATTTTATGCAAATAATATTTTCTAACAAAAATCATTTTTATTATTAGCGATGGATTTGTCTCTGTCGCTAATGTGGTCATCACCTAGCGACCACCATAGCGACGAAAACCCATCAAATATATAGCTACGAAGCTGAACCTGTCACTAAGGTTGGTTCCTCCTTAGCGACAGACATAAACCGTCACTACCGTGGTCATCACCTAGTGACCACCATAACGATTAACCCATCAAATAAATAGATACGAAGATGACGCCGTCATTGAGTTTGGTTCCTCTGTAGTGACGAGTTTAGCCACCAATGCTCGTCAACGCTTTAACTACGGAGACTCGTCGTTGCTAAATTGGGTTCATATCAGCGACCGCATGTCATCATCCAATTAGCTACAACTACAGTGCGGTCACTAAATTAGCCTCCATTTAGTGACGGAGAAACTTAAATCTTTCAACGACAATGTAGTACCCATCACTAATGTGGGACCAAAGTAGCGACGGAACTAATACAAAGGGGACCACCAATGTGTCACCCTTCAGCGACGCGAGCCTGCCGTTACAACCTTTGCCACAGTTGTCATTTGCCGTCACTAAATGGTTAGCGACCGGGATTGTAACGACGGGGTCCTGTCGTAGGTGACGTTGTCGCTGATGCCATTTAGCGACGGGTTTCTGCTTGTTAGCACTAATTGGAATAATAAGCCACACAATGTGAATTCACATACACCACCTACTAGGCATCGTAATCCATATATTTATAAAGCACCATTTCCCATTCACAATTCATACCATGTTCTTCCTTTATTTATTTGTATAATTCAACATATCATTCTATTATTGCATAAGCAAAATAAATTCCTTATCAAACTCCTACGCCAAAAATTTTAAAATGGCATCACTTCATTATGTTAATAACATTTCCACTTATTTCACATATCATTTCTTATTTACACCCAATTGATCACCAATTCACATATAGCTTGATAAGCCACCCGTTTTCCCTTAAATTCATACCACATCCACTTATTTTACGACGATCGATATTATAATTAATCATTTATCAACACAAAAAAATCATTTCACATTTATAATCAAACTTATAATTCATGCAAACCCAATTTCACAACACATAATCCGAACCCAAAAGTCACACAACTCAACTCATCATATGCTATATGTTAATCGTCATAATTCATAATTTTCTAAAATCACCATTTTCTTATTTATGATTCATTTCATACTATCATTCTTTATCTCATATCAATTACTCATATTACCATATATTACTTAAACATAATTAAATTCCTAACTATCATCAACTACGCTATTCCATTTTTGAGCCCGATTATGGTCAACACCCACTTCTAATTAATTACAACTCCAAACACCTGCCTTACCTCGATTCCATGCTTCTTAAAGCTTCGAATTAATCACTGAGTTCACCAGCTCACCAAAACTCTAAAATTTTAAGAACCAATATATCAAAATTAGACGTCAGCTTTTAAAATCATAATGTAATTTATCAAACTAGTTCAAAACTCCAATTCGAGGTTTCCGGAACTTACCATTTTCACCTCCACTTTTTGGTTTTAAATTCCAACACCCACTTCACTTAAAGACTTTCTGAAGCTTGCTCTGACACCTACGATTACCAAAATGAAAAACCTATGAGTTGTTCGCCATACACATTTCCATAAAAGCTATTATCAAGCTCCAATTCCCCAAGAAAACGCAAAAACAAGATTCCCCTGTGATTGCACCCATTTAGTCAAGAGAAAGGAAAAGAGGGGAAGATTAAACTATGAAATTGGAAGTATACACAAACTTACCTTGACACCACGACCCTAAAAATGTGACCAATTTCAACTTTCAATACGAAATGGACCTCCGATTTGAGCCTGGAAACCACGACCAAGAAGAAAAATGGAAAATGGCAAAACTGCTCCCTTTCTTTTCCGCGTGTGTGCTCGTAGGGAAGAAGGAGAAAATGAATTTTAACTTTTTAATGCCCCAAGGGCAGTTTCAACCTTTTGCCCTTTTCTTTTTTTTTCTATTTTCTTTTATTACCTTCTTAATTAAACCTTTTACTTTTTACCTTTTGGTAAATTAAAATTTACCATCACCCGCTCAATTTAGTTTTAAAATTTAATAACCAACCAGTTAAATTAACTTATTTAATTTCCATCGCCTTTATTAATTGACAATTCATCTATAAAAATTTTAGGAACTTCCACATTAAAAATTCAAATAATTCATTTATTAATTTATGTCTATCGTCAATAATTAAATTAATTACCTGAAATGTTACAATATAAATATAAAAAACACACAATTCAAATATCAGAATTCATTTAAGTATGTTTCATAGAAGTAAGAATTACATATTCATAAAATTTTGTAAAAGAAATATATATAATAAATAATGTAAATAACAAATAAAATATAGGCTTAACTTTTAAAAAATATAGGAATTATTAAAAAATAAAGCGATAATAAAGTAAGATGAGATTTTAGTTAGTAGCTGAAATTAAAAAACACTATCAACTAATTGAAAATGTTACCCACTCAAACATCTCTAAGTTGCTTAAAGTGACATTTCAACTTTCAATTAGCCTAGCTGAAATGTCTTACCAATTCGTGTCTATTTGGTAAGGTATTTCAACTAGCTGAAACTTGAAATAAGTAGTTGAAATGTTACTAAGTATAAATTAAAGATGTTTGGATATGTAACTGAAATGTCATTTTTTAGCTAGCTGGTAGTGTTTTTGATAAGCTATTTCAAATAGTTTTTCTTTTCAATTTTAGCTACCAATTGAACTCATTTTTTACTTTATTGTCTCTATATATTTTTAATAATTCATTAAACTACTCTTATTTTATTTTCAAAAGATTAAATCTTTATTTTATTTTCAAAAACCTAAAACAAAACGTCTCTTCTATTATACATTTCTTTTTATCAAAACTTTATGCATATATGAAACTCTTTTCTATTAAGAATACTTATATGAATTATCATATTTGAACTAGATGTTTTTTTTATTTATATATTTCATGATTTTTTTATTATAAAGAAACACAAAATAAGATTTGCCTAAATAATTAAACATGTCACTTAACATTTTTTAACGACTGAAACAACTAGTTTTATCAAATCATTCCAATACAATGCTAATTTATCAACTTTCAACAATTCTTTAATTTTTAACTAGCTTTTCAATTAGTTTTATTAAACAGACACTTTGTCTAATAAACTTTTAAACTAATAAAATAAACTACAAACTAATTTAAATAGTTACTCATGACTTTACCAAACATAATCTATAGCATACTGTCCTCCCAAAACAAAAATTGAAATACACTTTAAATTAATTACTCATGACTTTAATTACCAAACATAACCTACATCATATTAAAAAAAATTAAAATATACTAGAGTTGTTGTTATAGTACAAATTACTGTAACATAATATATACCCATTATTATATGTACAAAAAGTTAATGAAAGAATAAGATATGACTTCAAAATAAAAATTAACTAGGTAAATTGTGAAGTACAATATGTTTAGAGACATGTAAATTGCATGTCCCTAATTGTATGAGTAAGTTAGAAACATGAAGAATGTTTTAATCTAACAAATATATTAATAGGATGTTGTCTCACATTCCTCTTTTATTTTTTTCCCAATGTTAAATAAACATTACGAGGCTTTCCTTTTCCCTCTTACCATTTTCTTCTTTTATGACTTAAAATGAAATCATCATCGTCATCATCACTCTCATTCACAATTCTTTTCTTGGCTTTTATGTCACCGTTCTTTGATGGCGGTTGTGGTTTCTTTGATGTTTCAGTCTTAGTTGGTGGCTTAGTGAACTTAACCGGAGTTCCTGTCCGAATCTCCTTTTGCTTCCTCTGTTTTTTCTCAAATGCTTTCTTAGCTCTCTCAGGAGACAGCAAACCATGTTCCATTAACCTGCATATTAAACCATACATGC
The DNA here is from genome assembly GCA_037962975.1 of Clitoria ternatea. NCBI lineage: Eukaryota > Viridiplantae > Streptophyta > Magnoliopsida > Fabales > Fabaceae > Clitoria > Clitoria ternatea. The sequence continues at coordinate 292,938,340 of CM075670.1, forward strand.
CTTTATTACTTTTGTGATTTCCGAAAATGCAGCACAAGTTTCCAAATGAATAGAAATATATATACATTCCTATTTCATTTGAGGATGAGTATTTTGATAAGTTATAATTTGAATTTGTTAAAATATTCTTAATGTTTAAAATACTTCTTCTAAACAATCTTCTAAACAATGACTATGTGTGAGCAAGCGTATGTGTGTTGTGTATTGTGAATGTTTTAGGGAAAAGTGAGATATTATGAATAGCTTAATGTGATGAATTGAAGATTAGCTCTTCATCTTTTACACAATCAAGAAGCACTAGTTTTTCATCTTTTACTATGTACTATAGTGCAACTTGAGATCTGATTATAGGGAATGAGCCACTAATTCTGTGTAGACAACAACAACTATTTTGGTTTCATGGTCATTAATATATGAGTAACACTCCCAGTTCTTTGGGGTATGTCCATGCCTGTTGGTCAAAGCACAAAATAATCAACCAGCAAAGAAAAGATCTTTGTAAATTGTATGTACCACCTATCTCAAAAGCCTATGTTTATGAGGTTTAGAAAGTACGACACATGAATGTTATATATTGCATCTCCAAACACATCCTATCATGCAAGAATCCTTTAGGCTTGTTGAAGTGTGGAGAATGCACTAGTCCAACTATCTTCCACTGAAATTTTACATTTTTTCAGAAGAATGGAGGTCACAAGGATTAAACTCTAGATCACTTGCTTATAAATGCTATGATATTATGTCATGAGACAATAATCCCAAAAGTTGAAGCTATTAGGGGGTGTTAGAAAGGGCTTATTTAAGCTTATTCTTCTACAAACTCCTTTTACTTTACTAATCAGAAAAAGCTAGTTTTAGTTTATTTCATTAAGTTTCCTAGTAAAGCTTATAAATAAACTCTCGTTTGACAAGAACTTCTTGAATAAATGTTTAGCTAAGTCGTTTACCTATCAACACACATAATTTTATACAAAATACATCTCTGATAGTAATATCTTTCCTTCAAAATTGTCAGCAAACTGATCCTTGTAGTTGTTCTTCCACAACAGATGTTGATCTATATGAAATGGAGAACAAAGTAGTGGCAAATGCACTAGCATACTTTATTATCGTGCACAAGTTGCATTAAGCATAGAGGGACTGAACAGTACACGTTGTTTATAAAATGTTGAAGCACTTGGTGGCAATGGTATTGATATGAGGATGACACTATTATGAGTATCCACAGACCCCGACTACACAATCAACGGTACCAATATCTACGAGACACTTGTTAGACAGATCGCTAGGCAAAATATCAGAACCGGATACAAGTAGCCACGGCTAGGCCGGTATCCACATAGTCCCCATAACATTTACAAATGTGTCAAAATTAACATCACATTATATTACAGTCTTTCCAATAAAAAAAAAATATTAAACTAACTACCATAGCTATAGGCAATTACCCGTTAACTCTATAAATACCACTATATAAATGCAAACCAAGTATATTTTCTAATCCTAAAACCTTAAGCTTCGGTATTTATTATTTACTTAAGTATCGGAATGACTTGCGGGTGACACCACCCCTCACCCTGAATGCAAAGGATATCAGGATGGACTGGAACTTACATCTTCAAGGTCCTCACATCCTTCCCCCACTAGTTTGGAAGCATAATATATAGGATTTCTACTTCACCGGTATTATAAGTACCTCCAGATCAGGTATAAAACCAATTTTCTTAAAATAAACCAAAAGATTCATAGTGGTCAGCACTCAGAAAAGCAAATGGTGAATGTAAGTAGTGCATAGGCTCAAATCTCAAAAGAAACAGAACAAACATCATATTACAGTCCAGCCGGATACAATTGAATTACCAAAGTAAATAAATTTATTGTGTACCTATGACAATTGTTTTTATTCATATTTGAAATATATTACCAGAATGGTCCAGAGAATGATTCAAGAGACATGGCTAACCAAACCCCGAGTATAAGACAGTATGAAATGAAGTTGACTTGAAATATTGAACCAGAATTGTCCAGATAATGATTCAAGAGATATGGCTAATAAAATCCCCGAGTATAAGACAGCATGAAATGAAGTTGACCTCAATAAAAAGATCCGATTATAATGAATGAATTCACACTTTACAGCATATTTTTTGGAACTTATTGAGATTTGTTTAAACATGGATTGTTAACAATTGCATGATTGAAAGAAAACTCACCAAAATTCTGCCATTTCACTTGTTGGTATCTGTTTTGACAATGACTCGTAGAAAATCCTCAGGGGCTCTTTCTGTCAGCAAAAGGCATAGAAAAAACCATCAAGGATAAGTAAGAGTTGATAGCCATATGCTGAATAAGTTCCAGGAATCAACTGGGCTAGATTCAAAACCTGTTCTGGAGGATCATGTTTCTGGCCAGGCAGACTATAAACTTTCTTCTCTCTCACTTTGGTAGTAGTTGTCTTTGTTTTTGTTTTGGATGATGTTGTTGTTGATGTTGTTGTCGGTTTTGATTTAACCTTCAAATTTTATGCAAATAAAAAATGACAAGTTACAACTTACAACCCCGCAAACTGAAATTAACAGATTTTGTTAGAGATAGATATGCTTTACAGCTCCATAATCTTTTATAGGAAAAAGAAAGACAAGTGAATACTTATATAACACAAATCAAAGGCAGAAAACAAAGCAACATCCAGCATGTAACATTAAAAGTCAATGTAATATCCAGCAGATGAATTCAGAACCTCACAAATCCAAAGTTCATGCCAATTTGGATAACAAGTGACAGAGTCAATTTTCACACTGTGACACATGTTCTAATGTGAGATTTATGATTGAATTTAATTTGAAATCAATTGCATCAAAATGAATTCTTTACCGAGCTTTCAAACAAATGGGCACACACAAATCCAATCCAATAATTGAGAAAGTTGAGATTTTTCTTAAAAAAATTGATTTTGTTGAGAATGATACCTCAGATTTTGTGACAGTGGAGACCGATTTCATCTTAGAATCATGTGGGGATCTGGTTGAGATGTCCACCTTCTTCTTGAGAGCTAAAGAATCAATCTTTGGCTTGGAAGAGACAGAGGCACCTTGTTGGGAACTTGGCTTGAACTTCACCGAAGTGCTTTTGGTCTCTGTAGCCATAACAACCTTTTACCAATTATCAACCGCAATCTATAGATTAGATCCGATTGACCCAGTTCATAGGTTGGTCACCTTAGATTTGACTCTTGTTCATTTCTTGACTTGGTTATGTGAAGTTATGGCTGAAAGAGAAGAAGATAGAAAACGTTGAAAGGAAAAAGATTAGGTGTGAGATGAGAAGAATAAACACAAGATGAGGTGCAGGGGTTGGAATTGGATGGATCTTGCAAATGCAATGCAGAGAGATGTTAAGGTGGGGACCACGTCTTTCTTTACTTCCTCAAACGTTGTTTTTCAGTTTTCACTGATTTTCATGTACAGTGGTCGGAACACGTGTAACGCTACCAATAAACATAAGCCTTTATATCATGAAAAAATATTGTTGCACATACAACTAAGGTATTTAATTTAAGAGATTAAGGATAATCACAATTCTGTGTAAATTTGATGTGCCTCAAGACAAGTGATTCATAGGCAGGGGTAGTAGTAAAGGAGCGTGCATATTGTTAATTAAAATTGTTAATCATAATAATTTATATGTTTAATGATTCTCTCGTGATAGAAACTAAAGAAAAATTATGGCCGAAAATTTTGACTTAATGTGGGAAAATTATTCACATATAAAAAATTTAGGTTTCTTGTAAACATTTTTTTTTGTGTTTGACGCTATGAACATGTATTCTTAAGTCTTAACTTTCATATTAAATCAAATAAATAGTTTTTAATTAAAATATTTAGTTTCTTTCTTTCGTTCAGGTAATGATTAAATTTCTTCGGTCAATGTAGGCATAATAGGATATTTACAAATAACCTTATATTAATTAAACTATACTTTTTCTAATATATATCTCTACATTTTAGATAATTCAAAAAATGAAAAGTTTTATTAAAAGCTAGGTTAGACATGTAGTAAAATCAGTCAACTACATTAGTTATAATCTTAAATAAAATCTTTCTACGTTAAAAATGATGAAACTAATGTTTAAAATTAAAAACTTAAAAAAATACTATAGTATAATACTCTTTTATTTAACTTACTTGTATTAAAAAGGTTGATTAATTTAGCTAAAATTATTAAATTTTTTTGAATTTTATAACATTTTTTAAAATTACCCTTAAAATTATTAAGACTTATTTCACTCTCTCCACTTATTCTTTCTCTATTTAGTCTATTTCCATTTATTGTCTAATTATCATAAAAGAGATAAATGATTTACTAATTCATTTATCTCATTTATTATTGTCTTGATTCTAAAAATGTATATATTAATAAAATTATTTTTCAAAAAAATTAATAACATACAAATTTAAAAGATAATTTTATATTAATTGACAAGAAATTTTCTTAAAAGAGTCTTATATAATATTAAGAGATGATGGAGGCAATATTTTAGTTTTTTCATCTTTAATAAAAAATATTTTACTTATTAAATTGATATTTTAAAAATATTTTTAGTTTATATTTTATATATTCTTTATAAACACACATATATTATACATGTATTTAAATTTTCCATACAACCAAAAAAAATATTGATATAAACCCATAAAATATATTGATTTTATAACATTTATTTAAAAATAATTGTTTTAGGAAAAATAATAAGTTAAAAAAATATAACCCTAAAAAGGCCTTTTAAAAAGGTATAGGCATACAGAAAAAAAAATCAGAATTTTTTTTATCCTATAGCTCAAGCGAGAATCCCTTATCGCTTGAATGAAAATTTATCAAAATCATCCGCTATAAGTTTCGCTTAAACGAAAATACCTTCGCTTGAGTGGAAATCCATCAGAAACCAACCATTTGACTTTCGCTCAAGCGAGATTATCCTCACACCCTAATGTCGCCAAATTTTAACCCAAGCTATTTCTCACTAATTATGACCTGTGGCCACTAGCCACACCTTAAAATTCCTAAAACGAATGAGTTGTGCGCAAAGTTGCATATAGGTCATCGTAGGCCATTTCAAGGAACTAGTCCTATCGAATCCCATCCAACTGGAGCCAAACCAACTCTAACATACTTCAATCACCATCTAGTCTCTACTAAGCCTATCCAAAGGTTCCAAAACCTCATAGATCGGAATCTAGCCTATACAATTCATGGGCATAATCATATATATTTCATTACATACATCATATTTCAAGAATTCACATATGTAGATGTATTAAAATAACTCTAAACCTCCAATAATGTCATTAGTTACTTAGATAAACTATACATATATATTTACAGTATCCAAAACGAGTCACCCAAGGCTATGACAACAAAAGCTATACAATAGTCATATATACATGTGAATCCACACTAGGATTCATCCACCATTAAGCTTCCCAAGCTTTTACCACTCCTCTTCATGATCTAAATTCACTACATTATAAAAATTTAGTGCAGAGATGAGCATATATACATATATATATATATATTAAATAACAAATAAAAAACCAAATTTTCCATAACTCAATATACTTAATTAATCCAGTTCATCATATCATCCATATAACTGATAATACAACACATTCGTCATTACATCATCATTATCATTTAACACAATGTATGATACATGATCATGTCATCACACTCATCATCAATACAATTTCAATTATCATCAATAGTGGTCTCAGTTTCTCGTCATCATGATGGTTGCCCCACGGCTTTCAGTGCACATCAACAGTTGTCCCATAGAGTATCAATGTCATAGCAGCTACCTCATAGCTATAATGCAATGCATATGGATCCGTCTTTTATGATGGGATAACACATTCGTATATAACAATATGTCTCAGGTCCCAACTGATTCGGCCGTTTTATGGGTACCAAATCGCTTGCCAACTCTTGCAACACAATCACCCCAATGACAATGGTAATGTTACGGGATACCATTGAGTCCTACTCGAAGGCATCTGTGAAATTCGAAGAAACCACCACAAGGTCTGTACCTACCCAAAGATAACTCTCTGATCTGGTCCAACATCATAGGCCCTCTACAGTCTTGTGTGATTCATTATGCAAATGTTATGCACAAACATTCATTAAAGATCAATTCTGATCATGAATTAAGCTACCTCAAGCTTACTAACACCATCAATTCCATGATTAAAAAAATTCTCAATTCAGTTAAGGCATAGCAAGCATATCAAATCATTTATTATTTTTAACGCATCAATACCAATCACATGAATAACCATATATAAACAGCGATCATAATCAAATCATCATCATATATCTACAATATTCCATATCATATTCAATCAAAAAGTGATATAATAACAACTCACTCATATTTTCAATTTCATCACATATCAATTCAACCATCATTATTATCCATAACTAAATCAGCATATCATCACAATAACACACATATCCTTTATCCGTTCATACCTCATATATTTAAGATATATATTACTTCCCTACCTGGAATCCAAGATTTTGAATATCAATCCACGCTTCCGGTCACGCTCCAGAATCAAAACCTACATTACGTATAACCTAATATTTTTTAATTAGTTAACCAATCACTAAACCCTCACATTCAACTAATTTCTAGCTACCTAGAAACCCTAACATAGCAAATATTAACAATTTAACAAAATGACGAAACCTCATAGTGTTACCACTTACCTAACGTTGTCAATGGGTTCTAAACTGCCAACCCTCAAGATTCCAAAGCTGCCCACAACTTTGAAATGGTTTTGAACATAACCTATCACCATAAGATAACGAGATTAAAGTCCAAACTTAAGAATTAGACTCAAAAGGCATGGTTGGGTTGTTCTGAAACTCACTCGACGATGAAGGGATTACGAAACCCCAAGATCCACGAAGCTGCCCACAATTGTAATTGGCTCTGAAATTCACTACAAAGCATGGAATTTGAAGAAATCAACTTGCATTCAAGGAATGATGTCCATACTGACAATGAGTTAGCTTTTAACCTTAGTGAAATAGAGAAATTTGAAGAAATCTCTAAGTCTTTCAAGCTGCTTGAAGAGAAATATAAGGAGTGGAGCTTGAGGGTCAACCTTGCCTTAACAAAAATTAAAGAAGATGAAGGAGGTGATGTAATGGTTTGTCATGGTTTAAGAGGGAGGTGAAGAATGAGTGAAATTGCCTTGTTCCTTGGAACATGCACATGGGAGGCAGAATGGGGAATTGAGGGAAAGAAAGTGAAAGAGAAAATTAAGGAATGAAGGGCAATTTGGTCTTTTCATGTATTTAGTTAATTTTTGTAACCAATTGGTTACCCAAAATTTACTCAGATAAATTCTAGAAATTAACATACCTACCTTTAATTAATTTAACATTTCTAGTTTAATTATTTGGCCAATAAAATTAACCAATAATTAAAATCTGGGTGATACAAGTTTTTTCATACTCAAAGTAAAAATTGCTCTTTCCCATGAAAGAAAGTTTCCTAATCTCTTTCACACTCTTTACCCCTTGCTTTCATTTAAATTTTTCATACAATATAATCTGGTATGCATATCGGTCCCTATAAACATTGGTGACACCAGTCAACGCTTAGAACTAGACAACCAAGTCAAGCTTAAACACAAGACGAGGTACGCTAAAACCGATGTAATCAGCAAGTCTCGGTACGGACTTATAAAGAATGACCCTGGTCAGGAAAGCTGATGTCTAAGCATGGGTCAGACAAGTATGGGTAACATGTTCCTGCAAAGACTGTAGCTAACTATTCATTGATAAGAAGGTCAAATTATTTTATACATTCAGGGAAGTTTTATAAATACAGCTCATTTATTAATCCATGGGAGATTTTTACAACACTCATTTTCTGTAATAACCATACTGACTTAAGCATCGGAGCACCTTTTGCAGGTACACCCCCGATGTGTCCCAACAACTACGGTGGAATTGACTTAATACTTGAAGAGCATAGAATCCCCACTGGACCTGTGTGCATAATACCGGACTCCACTGAAATAGTGTAAAAAAGCGAGAGAGAAATACTTTAGACACCGGTTATACGTGGTGTACTGTGCACCCTGGATACCGGTCAAATCACAATACATAAAATACTTATAATTAGTAGTGGCACATTTGACTTGCATGGTTATACTAGTTTTTTAATTTATAATAATATATATTAACTTTTACAAATGATAATAAGAAATAATACAACCATTATCAAATTTCAGATTGGAGTAGAATAACCATACTAGATCGGGGTAGTGATCTTCTTTCATTGTAAGAAAATGAATGAGGTCCTGAGACTCAAAATAATGGTAGCATTCAAGGTTGTTAATACACTCCTCATCTATGTATTTCAGATCAACAATCTCATGAGAGTTGAAGAAGGAGTAGTAGCATTCTTGTTGAGAAAAATAAGAGAAAATTCAGCATAGCTATTAAGAGACGGGTTGCGTGAGGTGGGCTTAGAGGAGGAAAATGGAGTGATGCGTTTCTTCTTTAAGGTATAGGGAGTTGAGGAAGTTTCCATGGGAGAGGTGTTGTTCGCGTATAGAAAGAAAGAAAGAAAATGAAGTCTGGAAGATGAAATAGAACTCGAGCTTTAAGAGAACCCTTCATGTTGTAATCGATTACGAGATAAGGGTAATCGATTACACTATGTCATTTTCAAGGGGCTGTGAGACGTGGTGTCAGGCATGAGAGGAAATGTTGGAAAAAGAAATCGTGTGTAGAGCAGTTGGAAAGATATGATCAAAAGAATAAAGTAATTAATAGAATTGTTAGTTTTGAAAAACGTGTGCAGAGGGAATTGAAAAGGTGGACTTTTAAAAATTGAATTTATTTTGAATTTGTAAATGAGAATTAAATGGTGAGAAAGAGACGGTTTAATGAGTCATGGGGAACCATTTTGCTATTATGTGACAGTGTGAAATGAGTGAAAGGTCATGACTTTTCATCTTCTGCCAACGTTCAGAAGGAGAATGGTAATCGATTACAATGGAGTAATCGATTATAAGTGTAACATCCCTAATATTTTTAGAAAAGTTTAATTGGTGAAAAAAAAATATTAATAATTGCCCAACCGGATTTATTAAGACTTTGGGAATTATTATTATTAAGGATGTAATTACAAATAATTAAATGTTGTGGAAATAAATAAATCTATTTAATTGATTAATTATAAAAGGTTAAATGATGAATAATTAAAAGAAGGTAAAAATTTGAAGTTACAATGGGGTAAAAGGTGAGGGGTGAAAGGTAAAAGTAAAAAGTTTTAATTAAAACTTTTAAAAGAAAATGTAATTGAAATAGGAAATGACCAAATTGCCCTTGGGGATTAAAATCTTAATTTCACTTCTTCTTCTTCCTCACTTTCACGAGCGTGCAGATCTTCTTCTTTCTCCTCACCATTGCCGTAGCTGCATGCTCCAAGAGGAAGATCATTTCGCGCTGAAACTTCGAGATAACTACGTTTTTGAGACCGTAGCTTCGAGGTGAGTCCAATGGGTCTTTTAAATTAAGCTTTTGTAGCTCTTTCGTTTTCTCCGTCAAGCCGAAGGGTCGTGCATGGAGGAATGAGTTTTCGTTTCTTACTCCTCTAGTGCGTAGAAGCTTGAAAATGGCTTTTAAAGTAATGAGGGTGGTTTAACGTTGACGGGTTTTGCGTTTCGACCTCCGTAGGTAATGAAACAGCGTCGGAGGATCGAACGGTGAAGTGGGTGTTGACTTCGAACGTAGGACGTTGGACATAGCGTTGAGAGAACGCCAATCTCATCAAGAACGAGTCGTCGGAGCTCGGAATCAAGGTAAGGGGGTGTTCGGGTTGTAATTAATTAGAATAGGTAAATGTAATTGAATTGAGTAAGTGAATTAAATACGGAACTAACGAGAATTTATAAGAAATGATAATTGTATGTGCATGAATGTAAATTGTGTGTGATTTATGATGATTAAGAGTACAATGTGAATTGAATGGTGATGAGTTGATGAGTATAGTGACATTATGATGAAGGGCTTGACAAGTAGGTCGCCCAATTGATGAGTATATGTTTTGTTGCTGGCCACTTGCGATATGATATGAGAAATATGATTATATATGTATGATTATGTCGTGTGGGACGGACGACGGTATATACAGCCCCTCGTTTCTGGCTCCCGTGGTGTTTATGCCCAGTTGAGCTACCTAGTGGTCAAGTAGGACCCGGTGGTTGAGGTGGAGAGTTAAGTAGGACTCAGTGGACCAAGCAGGGTTCACGGGGTGTCAAGTAGGACCCCCAGCTGAAGGCCGATCCTTTTAGTATTCGGATACTAGGCGTCGAATTGATATGAGAGTCAGTTGTGTTATTCGATGCATTGTTAGCATTGTATGATGATATGAATGTGTTTCATGATAATTGTTGATTGTGATTGGCAAATTAGAGATAAAAGAATTGGAATTGAATTCTTGATTGGTAAATGGAATTTGAGGACAAGAGGTAAGATAAATGGTACAACCTAAAACTAGTCAATATGTATCTTGTTCTTGAATTTGTCATTCTATATTAATTATGATACCAAACACTCACCCTTGCTGTTGTTTCTTTAATTTAGTAACCAGTGACAGGGAAGAGGTTGAAGCCCCGGAGATGCGTCAAGCGGAGAATTGATGCCAAGGAGCTAAGGGAATTTATGAAATGAACTATGTGTGTAATATGTGTTGTGATTTATGTATGTTAAATCTAGATGTTGTTTATGTGTGTTGAGTTAATTTGGTATGTTGTCACCATGATTATGAATGTGATGGATAATGAGTAAAATCTGAATGTTATTTGATAAGGATATAAATTCATGAGGATGAAATAATGAAGTGTTGATGGTTATGCCAATTTCTTTGAATTGGATGTATAATGGCATGGAGCCAATATCATTATTATGGCCAGGTCTTGTTTGTATATGTGAAGAGTGAAAAATGAAAATCATAAATGTGCGCTATTAGTAATTAGATGATGTGCCAAATGAATGATGTAGTTGGTGAATTAGAAACATGATTGAGGGGCATGTTTAGTCAGAATTAATCTCATATGCATATTTGATTGTATGGAAATGGATGAACTAGGCTAAATGATGCATGTGAATGCTTAGGTTGCTGGTTGGTATGAAAATCTCAAGTATTTACGTATAAACTGCATAATTCGCTTGAGCTAATTGAATTTTCGCTTGTACTTTCCATATAGTCACTGGAGTGATTTCGCTCAAGCAGATTCAATCTCGTTTGAGCGAGAGGTAGAGTAAATGGTTACTAAGTTCATCTCGCTCCAGCGGGTAAGGTTCCTGCTCAAGCGAGAGGTATTTGAGGTATCAGAGGTAGTTACTGGAGGCTTTTCGCTCAAGCGGGTGGATCCTCGCTTGAGCGAAGGATAAAGGAATTGGTTCTGTCTCTTTTTCGCTTGGGCGAATATAAACCGCTCGAGCGAAACAGGGAAGTCTAGGTACTGGAGGAACCTCGCCCAAGCGAGGACAGTTCGCTTAAGCGAGTTATGTTGGTAAGGTCACTGGAACTGATTCGCTCAAGCGAGACAATCTCGCTCAAGCGAAGTAAGGTCTGATAGGTATGAATGTTTTCGCTCAAGCGTAAGTGTGGCTCGCCCAAGAATTGAATATGAACCTCGCTCAAGCGAGTGGATACTTCGCTCAAGCGAAAGCATCTAATCTCGCTTAAGCGAGTTGGGGCCTCGCTCAAGCGAGAGGCCCCTGATTCCATTTTTCTTCCTTTGGTCCTATTTAAATAAAATCTCTTTTCTCATTTTAATTAATTGATTTAGTTAAGGTTGTTTACTATTTTAAACATGAGTAGTGAAACATAAATATTATTTTGAATCGGGACTTAATTAATTATTATTGATCGTGAAAAATTTATTGTAAAATTTACTATAATGAATAAAAATAAATGTAAATTGACCTAGGATGTCATAGGTGGTATCATAGCGGTTCTTTCTAGAGCCGGGTGAATGGGCAGTGTTAGAGAATTGTTTGAGTCCCATGTCGGACTATTTTTGTATTGTATGGAAATTGTTTGTGTGATAATTGAGTTGTAACAGGTCCACTTGGCATCATTTCCCTTGGCACTCTGGTGGCATTATGTTATATATATGTATGAGGTAAATACCCTATCCCTGATAGATCATTGGTTATTAATGGTGATGTGTTTGGTTATTGTAGAACTACTTCATGGCTGAAGGAGCTAGTTCTGGAGGAGGAGATGATTTCTTCTTAAAATTTTCTCAACTGATGAGTAGGACTGAATCTGGTCCCACTCTTGATAAATTTTTGAAAAGGAATCCACCTGTTTATAGAGGAGGCCATGATTATGATGGGGCTCATGTTTGGATACGAGAAATTGAGCAAACATTTGAATACTTTGAATGCTCTGAAGAACAGAAAGTCCAATTTGCTACTTATCAATTGAAGGATGAGGCTCGTGTATGGTGGTCAAGGACTAGGATTCAGATGAATGCTGCGAGTGAACCATTAATGTGGATGAATTTCAAGCGGAGATTTCTTGCTAAATACTTTCCAGATAATTATAAAATCCGCAAGGAGATGGAATTCCTAAAACTTGAGCAAGGCAAAATGTCAGTGGCAGAATACACATCACAGTTTGATGAACTATGTGATTTCTATCATCCTTTCTCTCTTGAAGGAACCGAAGGCAGTAAGTGTGCAAAGTATGAATCCGGGCTAAGAATTGAACTCCGAAGTGTCATTGTTCCTATGGAGATCCGCGACTATCCCACTCTGGTAAATAAGGCCAGACTTATTGAGGAAGTACAGTTACAGAGAGCGTC